>CM054379.1:51795770-56828270 GCA_028858755.1 Ara ararauna
CCTACATTTCCACCGCGGCCACCCCTCACACCACGTACCCCGCGGCCTCTTTGTTGCTGGGCACCTCCTCTCGCGCCACGAACGCCTCTTGCTGATCCAGGACCACCTCTCTGTGCATAACCGGCTCTGCCACGGGGAGGAGCAGCCCCGCGACCTCTGGATGGAGCAGCACCCCTTGCTCCTCTACCACCCCTTCCTCTAGCTCCAACTTGAAAATCTTCATAACCATAGTAAGGATCTTCATATCCACCACGATAGTTATGGTAGTCATAGCCATAATAATCATAATAATCTTCATATCCGTAATAGTCAGGGGGATATCCATAACCACCTCTACCTCCTCGGCCTCGACCTCTTGTTGGAGGGGGCATATGAGGTGGACCATAATAGTAGTAATCGTCATACCTAAAAAGAAAGGAAAGGGGTGACATTTATTTATACGGAAATATTAAATATTATGCTTCCAAAATTATTCTACTTCAAAAACTATTACCATATGACAGGCAGTTACACCATGGCAGGTCGATTTCTAACAGATAACCACTTCCACTACACTCATGTTCAAACCTGCCTTGAGGAAAACTTGAATGCTAAGGAACATGGAAATGAGAATATTTTTTTTTCTAGAATTATATACTTAAAGCCCAAAGAAGCCATCATCTACTTCTGTCCCTACCATAAAGAAAGTTTCCCCTCATTAAGTACCACATGAAGAAACTGTCAACATTTAGTGGCAGCAGACCCAGCAGACTGAAACTTAATCCTTACATGCTATTATTACTAAAAGGCATGTTTATATGACTGTCACACCCCCAACTCCTATGTACCATTATCATTATTGTACAAGCCTCCATCCCTCAACTCTCTTCACACAATAGACCAGTTTCCAACAGTTCCTAAGCTTCTCTTTATAAATGCAGTCTACTTTTCTTACCCATGGCAATACACACGGATGCTTTTAACTCCTACCTGCCACATTATTACCCTCTTTTCAAATCAAATTCATGGAAGGCTCTTTAGGCTGTTAAGTCACTGCAAAATTACCAGTGATCAAATAGCATTATGAAACCTTAGGACTGTCACTGAGACAGGCTTCCAAAACAAGTCTGTTAACTCCAGCTTTTACTAACTTCACATGAGAGTGGAATTAAGCTCCTCCTAGTATGCTGAAGTACAGCAATTCTGCCCTGCTCCTCCACTGCAATCTTTGATCTTTCACTTTCTTGCTGAACACTCAAAGCAACAATTATTTTTAGTATCTTGGTTCAGATATCCATTCACAGCACACCTCTTAAACATTTCAAAGCAGCGGCTTAGGTTGCATACACTTTTTTTTTTTTAAAACGTCCTAAGCACAGAATTTATACACAAATATAACTAAATTGGCTCTAAAAAAAGCCAGATTCCATGAAAGCATACTACTAGTAGCTCAACTGCTCTCTGACACTGCTGTGATTTTATATGCAGTCTCTAACCAGGCCTCCCTTGTCAAGACTTTTTATCCCTTCTCTTCAAACTTGGGATGGAGACAACTTAGTGATCATCACAACCACTTTGCCCTCTTACATATTTAGGTTGGGTTTTTTCCTCACATACAGTTTTACAAGGCTAACAGAACTCAAACAGATGTGCTGAAGGGCAAAGAAGCTCACACAGATTAAGAACTCTACTGACAGCCACAACACGTTTCAAACAGCAAATACATGGTATAAAGTGCTTCTTACTGATTAAATAGTCACTTACATGCAAGCCCGTAAAGTCACTAACTACACTGATGTACAAATCAAACTCAATCTACAGCTATATGGAAGTTTCCAGAAAAGGAATTTTTTACAACTGTAAAGGTACAACCTATAAATTATCTATCTCTAAGTTCCTGAGATGTCACTGTACGCTTCTCAAGAAACGAGGATAGAGACAACACACACGTCCTATTCCCTCATCTTTTGGAATTAAAAAAAGAAAAAAAAAAAAAAAAAAACAAGAGGGGGAAGAAAAAATTAAAAGCCCTTACAATTCACCTATGAACAATATATTCAAAACTCCAAAAAGCCTAGAGTTTAATCTAACTAGCTGCTTTCCTACTGCCTTGACAGTTCAGAAAAACAAAGGAACACGGAGAATTGTCAAATGAAAGAACCACCAAGCAGAACTGAATAAGCGGCATTACCATACCTCTGACTAGAAGAGAGGCAACCCTACTTTACCTACCTCCACAAAATGAGACATGCACATCTTAAACAATAAAAGGGGCAGGGATGCAGATAACATACAGTATATCAGTACTAGAAGTGACACATGCCAGAAAACTTCCAGTGTTATAAATGTATTATGCTATCTAGAAGTAATAAATCTGGGTCCCAGATAATCTGCAGAGAACAGTTGGAGAGTAGGGAGGAGGGAAAAATCACACAGCATTATAACTGATCCAAGTGCATTTTAAGAAGATTTTCCTTTTCATCACTGGAAATGGGCCATTATTAGGCCCTGAATATCAAGCAGATCTTGAATACCAAGATAGCAGAACTGTTTGTACACTGCAGTATCTCCAAACAGAGACAACACAACCATGCAGAAAACTGCCTGTGTTGAGAAGCAAACTGCGCAACTTCCAACAGCATTTTATGTTTTAATTAAATAAATACGTATTTATAGTACTATTGCCAAGATGCAGTGTAAAACAAGACAGACAGACAGGAAGACAGGAAGACAGACAGGAAGACAGGCAGACAGACAGGAAGACAGGCAGACAGACAGGAAGACAGACAGACAGACAGGAAGACAGACAGACAGACAGGAAGACAGACAGACAGACAGGAAGACAGACAGACAGGAAGACAGACAGACAGACAGACAGACAGGAAGACAGACAGACAGGAAGACAGACAGACAGGAAGACAGACAGACAGACAGGAAGACAGACAGACAGACAGGAAGACAGACAGACAGACAGGAAGACAGACAGGAAGACAGGAAGACAGACAGACAGACAGACAGGAAGACAGACAGACAGACAGGAAGACAGACAGACAGACAGGAAGACAGACAGACAGACAGGAAGACAGACAGACAGACAGACAGACAGACAGACAGACAGACAGACAGACAGGAAGACAGACAGACAGGAAGACAGACAGACAGGAAGACAGACAGACAGGAAGACAGACAGACAGGAAGACAGACAGACAGGAAGACAGACAGACAGGAAGACAGACAGACAGGAAGACAGACAGACAGGAAGACAGACAGACAGGAAGACAGACAGACAGGAAGACAGACAGACAGGAAGACAGACAGGAAGACAGACAGACAGACAGACAGGAAGACAGGCAGACAGACAGACAGACAGACAGGAAGACAGACAGACAGACAGACAGACAGACAGACAGACAGGAAGACAGACAGGAAGACAGACAGGAAGACAGACAGGAAGACAGACAGGAAGACAGACAGGAAGACAGACAGGAAGACAGACAGGAAGGCAGACAGGAAGGCAGACAGGAAGGCAGACAGGAAGGCAGACAGGAAGGCAGACAGGAAGGCAGACAGGAAGGCAGACAGGAAGGCAGACAGGAAGGCAGACAGGAAGGCAGACAGGAAGGCAGACAGGAAGGCAGACAGGAAGGCAGACAGGAAGACAGACAGACAGGAAGACAGACAGACAGACAGACAGACAGACAGACAGACAGGAAGACAGACAGGAAGACAGGCAGACAGACAGACAGACAGACAGGAAGACAGACAGACAGACAGACAGACAGACAGACAGACAGACAGGAAGACAGACAGGAAGACAGACAGGAAGACAGACAGGAAGACAGACAGGAAGACAGACAGGAAGACAGACAGGAAGGCAGACAGGAAGGCAGACAGGAAGGCAGACAGGAAGGCAGACAGGAAGGCAGACAGGAAGGCAGACAGGAAGGCAGACAGGAAGGCAGACAGGAAGGCAGACAGGAAGGCAGACAGGAAGGCAGACAGGAAGGCAGACAGGAAGGCAGACAGGAAGGCAGACAGGAAGGCAGACAGGAAGGCAGACAGGAAGGCAGACAGGAAGGCAGACAGGAAGGCAGACAGGAAGGCAGACAGGAAGGCAGACAGGAAGGCAGACAGGAAGGCAGACAGGAAGGCAGACAGACAGGCAGACAGACAGGCAGACAGACAGGCAGACAGACAGGCAGACAGACAGGCAGACAGACAGGCAGACAGGAAGACAGGCAGACAGACAGGAAGACAGGCAGGCAGGCAGGCAGGCAGGCAGGCAGGCAGGCAGACAGGCAGGCAGGCAGACAGGCAGGCAGGCAGACAGGCAGACAGGAAGACAGGAAGACAGGAAGACAGGAAGACAGGAAGACAGGCAGACAGGAAGACAGGCAGACAGGAAGACAGGCAGGCAGGCAGGCAGGCAGGCAGGCAGGCAGGCAGGCAGGCAGGCAGACAGGCAGGCAGACAGGCAGGCAGACAGGCAGGCAGACAGGCAGGCAGACAGGCAGACAGGCAGACAGACAGACAGGCAGACAGACAGGCAGACAGACAGGCAGACAGACAGACAGGCAGACAGGCAGACAGACAGACAGACAGACAGACAGACAGACAGGCAGACAGACAGACAGGCAGACAGACAGGCAGACAGACAGACAGGCAGACAGACAGACAGGCAGACAGACAGACAGACAGACAGGCAGACAGGCAGACAGACAGGCAGACAGGCAGACAGGCAGGCAGACAGACAGGCAGACAGACAGGCAGACAGACAGGCAGGCAGGCAGGCAGGCAGGCAGGCAGACAGGCAGACAGACAGGCAGACAGACAGACAGACAGGCAGGCAGGCAGACAGACAGGCAGACAGGCAGACAGGCAGACAGGCAGACAGGCAGACAGGCAGACAGGCAGACAGGCAGGCAGGCAGGCAGGCAGGCAGGCAGGCAGGCAGGCAGGCAGGCAGACAGACAGACAGGAAGACAGACAGACAGGAAGACAGACAGACAGGAAGACAGACAGACAGGAAGACAGACAGACAGGAAGACAGACAGACAGGAAGACAAGACAGACAGGAAGACAAGACAGACAGGAAGACAAGACAGACAGGAAGACAAGACAGACAGACAGAGAAATTTGTATCACCAAAAGACTTATGCTGAACAGAAAAGGCCTGCCTGGCACAGAAGAGAAGCAAAATAAAATAGGAATTCTCTTCTTACAGCAATACCAGATGCCCAAGGAAGAACAAAAGGGCCACGAAAGTTACAAGAACTATAAGCAGAGCAAATTTAACCAATTGCATGGGCACAGTAGGTAACCATGTGAGAGCTGTATTAGAATCATAGAATCATAGAATGGTTTGGGTTAGAAATGACCTTAAGATCATCTAGTTCCAACCCCCCCCGCTACAGGCAGGTACGCCTCACCCTAGACCATGTCACCCAAGGCTCTGTCCAACCCAGCCTTGAACACCGCCAGCGATGGAGCATTCACAATTTCTTTGGGCAACCTGTAATCTGGTAACCTCACTATTCCGTCTTCTTGGATGCTGCACAGCAGCACTAATAGAAATTATTTTTGGAAATAAGGTGGGGGAGGGAAGATGGTTAGGAAAGCTACAAGATATCCAAAAAGGAAAACACATGCAAATATTACACAGAACAGACAAGCAAGGAATTTCCCCCACCCCCTTTTTTTTTTTCTTGCAGCATTCAGCTTTTTGAGTGCAAGGTATCTGTTAGTATGAATTTAACACCTTTATGAGCAGATCTATCTTCTGGAAGTGGGAAATGAAGAATTTCAGGATCATCCTTTCAGTGGATGCTTTACTAAACAGGAAGAGCTATATCAGAACTGCTAAGCCTGCTGGGAGGAGCACATGTTGCTAAATTCATTCAAATGACATGTTAGTATAGAAGTATGTTGAATTTTATAGTGAGAAGTGTGCACTTTTCATGACCTTCAAACATTTCCTCTGGTGCTCTCACACTCAATGAGTGGAGAACACCAGTACCTGAACTCTCACCAACACCACTACTACTACATCTTAAGTAAAATGCAAACAACTTAAATGAATTCAACATTTTCAGAGAAGCCAGAAAACCTACACACACTATAGTATACCTACTCAAATACCAAGTTCCAATTCGGTAGGAGTGTACATGTCTTTCAGAAGTAATACAACATGTGCATGCATTTAAACTTACATCTGATTTTTAGCCGCTTGTCTCTGAGCTTTCCGTTCTTTCCTTTTTTGATCTGGTGGCTTAGCAAAAACAATTTCAATGTTTTCTCCCTCTAAATCTTTGCCATTCATTTCTTCCATTGCCTGAGGGAATTAACCAGACTTTAAATATACTTCTATGCATATCTGAAGTTATTAGGTTTATTTTATAGTTTAGTGTACTCATTGTGAAATCTGTTGTCCAGAAGTAAAATAACAATGTAAAGCTAAAGAAATAATCAGACAGCATAGTATTATGGGCTCCAGAGTTACACATTTGATCTAAACATAGCTCTGAATCCCAGGACTGCAAGTGTCAGTTTAGAAATCTTCCACTCAGAATTGTAAATGGGCTTCATACTTTGCAAACTCTTTCAATTAATGAAGTAACAGTTCTGAAAGTATAGACTTTGTAATATAGGAATAAATTTCTAATGTCAGCACACACACAAACATTACTAAAGCTAGAGATCAGTGTGTGGTTTTATTATTTTATTTTACTGGTAATAATTGTTTATTTCTTTTTAAACCAGAAGCCAAAAATTACAATTTAACATCTCATTCTTACAACAAAACCAACAAAAAACCCATCCCACAACCACACACATACACTTACAGTACCCATATGCCCAGTAATTGCTAGAAGTTAAATTCAAACAAGGGAATCCTAAAGATTCTACCACTTTAGTGAATCTACATAGCTAAGCCTTGATGTGAAACATATGAGAAGACTCTCCATCACCTTCCTAAGCAGCTACTTTAAGGCATCTGGATGAGTAAGAAAAACTGAATTCCCTTGTATCCTGCATCTTCTCACAGAACATAAATAGATACAGTATAGACAGGAGAGGAATTATACTTTCCCCTCCTAATGACAGATAACAGGAGGAAAAAAAAAAAAAAAATAAACCACCATGACTAGGCTAGCAAAAACCAGGAATGACAATTACTCAACTGTCCAGCACCTCTCATCAAAAAGAAAAAGATACTTATTCCACACCACAGAAAAGAAGTCATTCTGTTCCTGGAAGATAAAAAGATTATGTACGATTTTATCACCTGCCCTAGAGAAATTGCTTTAGATTCTACTAATAATTTGGTGAAAGAATCACTCAACTTCTCGCACTTCAGCTTTGAATAACAACACAAGTGATTCTCTTTGATACAAATCAGCAGAATTACTTAGAATAGGTGCATCTAAGATCCACTTTTCAAGCTAGCAACTGTGTCTTCCTAGGAGACACCCGGAGAGGACAAAGTTGGCAGTGCTAATGCACTACCATTTCTCCAGACAGAGCTTGTTCTGAAGTATACAGCTTCTAAATGTTGTTTAGTCAATACTTACACACAGAGTCCTCTTCGCTTACCTTTACAGCACCATCCCGTTCATCAAAATGAATGAAAGCATAGTCTTTTAGCTTCTTCACTCGCTCTAGCTTCCCAAATTGACTGAAGGCCTTTTCTAGTATCTCCTCTGTTACAGTATTGGCAAGGTTGCGTACAAACAAAACTTTTACCTAAAAAAAAGAAACAAAAGCAAACAAACAAAAAAACCACTTAGAAGTATGACCTATTGCCAGAACACAAAGTTTTGCAAGTCACTGCTATTGGCAGTACTGAACACATCATTACATTTTATGTACAGCACTTTATATACATATACATGAATGCGTATTTATATATTCATACAGCAAGAGTTAGCTCCAAAATTCCCTGACTGGTAGAAATATTACATCTATTTTCAAACATGATTACGTAAGTATTAGTATCCTGAAAGTCAATCCGATTTGTGTCAGTGTTTAAAAGAATACCAGCAGCAGTAATTTTCAACTCAGAACACTTTTAAACTTGAAAGAAGGCAACCAGAATTGGTTACACACAGAACAGTTAACTTATCACAACATTTCAGTCTTTAGACAGGCTTTTCCTCAGGTATATGCAGAAAGAACAGTCATCGTTGTAGTATCTAGGTCAGAGGTGACAAGCCTGCAGCTCTCAAGCTGCTTAACTTGTGGCTCCTACACTATAGCTACACCAGATACCTCGCATCAGGACTGTCCTTGCTTGAAAAGTGTTCAGTGACCTGAAGGCACAGCTAGAAGAGGGAACGCAGACAGAAGGGGATACTAAGGCCAACATCGCCAAGTCACCCTCGGACTTTGTCATGAGTCAAACTGTGTCCTTCCTTTGAGAAGCAGCCACCTCCGAATAACTCTGGAGGTTTACTCCCTTCCCCAGGTCTTTAAAGCATGCAGTAGATCTAGTTCTTAAGCTACATGAAGACTGTTACGGCAGTAAGGTCAGAGAGGCTGGTAGTTTTTCAGACTACTGACACATGCCCTGTTAATTGACAGTGACTAAATCACCTATATAAAGTTTCATCAACCACTACCATGATAAAAAGTACAGAGCAGTCTGACAAAGACTTAAACTAGAGTCCTATTTCATATAGCAGACACTGTACATTGGACATCAGGAATCACATTTACTAGTGACCTGTTAGTATTCAAAGACTCATTCATGGTTCACGCTGAGGTTGCATTAAATGACTGTATACTAGCACGTTTACATGATATCATCTATGGGTTCTCACAATTTACAGGCTCTTTGGCTAGTTGGGGAGAATCCCTTCCTCACACTGCCACCGTGCTGTGACAATCTTTGGCAGTGGGAGGCTATTACAACACTCACAGTCCTACATTCCTACACTGCAGCTGCACAACAGCAAAGATCTGCAACTTCTACTCACATGCCCTCCACTACTAATGGTTTCAAATTAGCTGCTGACAAGGGAACGTTGTACATGGCAGCACCAACTTCCTACTCCTAACCCTGAAGGTCAACACAAATATCACCACACAGGGTGTGAAAGGACTAAAGAAAGCTTGCTTTGATTTTTTAAGCAGAGATGTACTCGCTACTCCCACCATATACAGGAACTCAATAATCCTAGCCATCCTTTTAATAAGAATTACTATGTAATTAAGTTACAAATAAACAGGAGACATTTCCGTAAGTTTTCGTCTCACTTGCTAGCTGAACTAGGATAGGATGCAGAGTTTCAAAGGGATACTACAGATCATGAATCTGACCCAGTGTATCAACTCTTGTCATTGGTAATAGTTGCTGATTCTCAGGAAATAATAAAAATCACAGCCAGCTCCACCAGGAAACCTGCTTCCTATCCTTTGTTAAGCTCCTCCTACATGACTTGATGGGAAGGACACTTATTTCTTTGTAAGGCATATGTAATAATAGTTTTTAATAAACTGTCCTAACAACTACCTTATAACATCAAAATTAATTACATTGTGATGTAATCAATGCTTTTAAAAACTGGTAACTTTCAAAGAAATCTTCCTTATTCATTAGGAACCCTAAGCTGCCTTCACTAATAAATCCACAATGACTGACATAGTGTCAGGCATAACTAAAAACCTCAAAAATCATCACTTTTTTGTTTACAAAATACACTAATACAACAGTTTTTCAGGAAGTAAAAAGCAGCTACTATTTTTTTTCCAGTGTAGATAAAACCATTAATTTCTAACAGCTAATTTATTTTTTTTTTCAACATCTTTGGTCATGTTACAGGTTAAAAGTGTACTGGAACCTGTTAAAGATGATGTCCAAGATAGGAGGCAGGTAAAAGCATAAGTTAAGAGAAAGTTGAACTCATTTTTATTTCACTTAAGCTATCTAAAGATGGAAGGTCAAGAGGGAAAAGAAGCCCTTTTCATTAATGCTCATACATCATAACACCAAGGATCCACAAACAGACATCCAACAAGCAATATATGACAAAATGCTGCTGTTGGATAAGGGGAGAACTCACTTTTTAACCTGTTTAAGATTAGACTACCCCCAAAACTTCAACAATCTCCTCCTTTTTCTCCAGGTACCTACAACAGACTTTAGACTTCTTCACCACATTCTGCAAGGGTTACTAGCTCTGTCTCCTGTCCTGTAATCTACCAGGCAACCACAAGCACGAGACTTTACCTAGCTGCTTAACCTGCCACTCCAGAACATCCTATATTGCCTCAGCCATGCTACAGAAATCAAGTAAACCATTGCAAATTTTATCTGCAGGCATAAGAGCATCAAAATAACACTCGGAAGAAATAAGTTAAACACAGCTCCAGAAGTTAGAAAAAAGTCCACTTTGGACCAAAAATAAAGTATTAAACCAACTTTATTTTGTTCTACAAGCATTAACCTCCTGTAGCACATATGTCTAGCTTCAGAATCTAGCCTTCTACCTCATCACACTTAAGGTACTTCCTATTTAAGGTAACAGCCCATTTAAATTTATGTATGCATCCATACATTACTCCCCACAACATTTAAGTCTGGAGGAGAAAGAAAAAAAGGCTTGAGTAAACATTTCACAACTTTAAATTAGTAGGTGTCCATATACTGATGAAATGACATGCTGCCTCTAGGACAGCATGCTGTGAACCTTCTGGATACAAAGGTGATTTTTTCTTCTTAGAATCATAGAATGGTTTGGGTTGGAAATGACCTTAAGATCATCTAGTTCCAACCCCCCCCGCTACAGCCAGGTACGCCTCACGCTAGACCATGCCACCCAAGGCTCTGTCCAACCCAGCCTAGAACACCGCCAGCGATGGAGCATTCACAGCTTCTTTGGGCAATCTGTTTCAGTGCCTCACCATCCTTACAGTAAAGAACTTTTTCCTTGTATTTAATCTAAACTTCCCCTGTTCAAGTTTAAACCCATTTCCCCTTGTCCTGCTGCTACAGTCCCTGAAGAGTCCTTCTCCAGCATCCTTATAGAGCCCCTTCACATACTGGAAGGCTGCTATGAGGTCTCCATGCAGCCTTCTCTTCTCCAGGCTGAACAGCCCCAACTTTCTCAGCCTATCTTTATACGGGAGGTGCTCCAGTCCCCTGATCATCCTCATGGCCCTCCTCTGGACTTGTTCCAACAGTTCCATGTCCTTCTTCTGTTGAGAACACCAGAACTGCACACAATACTCCAAGTGAGGTCTCACGAGAGCAGAGTAGAGGGGCAGGATCACCTCCTTCGACCTGCTGGTCACGCTCCTTTTGATGCAGCCCAGGATACAGTTGGCTTTCTGGGCTGTGAGCGCACACTGCTGGCTCATGTTCAGTTTCTCATTGACCTATGAGTACAAATCTCAGTTTATTCTTACGGACTTACTTTTCCAGGAGTCCTTACAAGAATACTGCTGATCAGATGACTATTCTGATAGAAGTAACCTACTCCTATTCAGTGTTCCCTCCAGAGCTTTCTACCACAGGAAATGTGTAAGACGACAAGGATCAACAGCTCTCCCTTTGCTCCCAACTGACAGTACTCAGAAGCAGTGACAGACAACCTGCAGCTCCCATCTGCAAGATAACAAGACTGCAGCAGCAGCTCAGCCGCTCTTAGGACAAAGACAGCAATAAAAAACAAAGAGTAAACCTAACACTTCTAGAAGCACCAAATGTGGTTTCTCAAAATGTACAGTAAGTGGGCAAGTAAAACTGAAGCAGAGACTTTGTGTGCTGCAAGAATACACTAAAGGACAGAGCCAGCGAGAAAGACACCAATGCTCCTCTCAACTTCTCTGCCTTCAGACACAGGCTAGATGCTCTCTACCTCTTCAGTTTATTCATTCACAACATCTCACTCTTTCCTATATCTTCAACCCGAGCTCCACATCCTATCTTTGGTATATGTCACTAGAAGTTTACAAGTCGATTTTATGTATATTTTCCATATTTACATTTCTTCCATTTTCATGTCCCATTTCAAATATAAAACAATACAAAGCATTAACTCAAAAACCTGTATATTAAATAGGGCAAACCATTATCAAGTTTTAATGTCTTTAGTCTTTCACTCCCCACATCTGTAAACTTACTCAGAAAACATACCTGATTATGTCCTCTATCACTTCCTACTCATCTATTCAGTCATGTCAGCAGAAGTTCCTGCTTATTTAAACATTTTGATGGATTAGGTCTCTTCTCTTTTGAGCCAAAAAACTGAACAGATAGATAGGCTGCCATATTTAGGACACATCACCTTCAGCAAATTTTACCTGCAAGACTTTTCCCCACTGTTGATAGTCTATGATGCCAGGCAAGGAAAATAAAGTCTGCAGACAGGGTAGTCCAAAAGCTTCTGTAACACCTGTATTACAAAAGCAGCTTTTTTTCCCTAGAATGAGCCCCACCCCAACCCTTTTCCCTTATGGCTCACCAAAGAGGAGATCCCAGCCAAGCTATCTTACTAGGTCCATCAAAGTAGGACTCCAGCAAGTGACGTGTCTCAGGTGAGAGTAAAAGCACAGACAAAAAGCAAGCTAAGAGAAAGAGATAAGGATACGGGCTAGCTAGGAGTTTCCATTAAACAACTCAACTACACAACATAACTGAAAAGACATGGATGGGCATTATCTGATGGGGAAAAAAAAAAAATAAATAAAAAAAATCACGTAATTAGTTTCTGCCAAAATACCATCTCCACACATACACACAAAAGCCAGCTACAATGTACTTCGAAGAGTTAATAACCCAGACTTCAGTTTCAATGAAATATTCAAAATCCAGAATAGCTCTAGTCTTGGTGTTTTAAGGAATTACCCTCTCCCTCAAACTAAAAGACCGAGTTCCAAATACAAAGTAATTGCATAACTTCTCACAAGCAACTGCTAAAGGCAACTTTGAATACATGTTTGTGCATCTTACTGACATGCTCCAATTCTGATGAGGTAAGCAAAGTTCCACGTTTAAAAAGAACTAAAGCTTGTTCTGGAATCATATCCAGATCTCTGTACATCCAAATATTAAGCTACAAAATCATTCTAAGTTTCAGAGTCACCACCACTTCCAGATGAGAAATTAAGTCCATCACCTTATGTGTCATTTTGGAAAAAATTATGTTCAATATTCAGCTTTGGGATCATAAAATAACATCAGTGAAGGATTTTTAAATTCACATCAATTCTAAAGTGTATTCATATTTTTATCAGCTCACCTACAACATCTCTCAAGGAGGATGAAAGATGCTATTTAAACGTAGGCTAATGTCAGGAAGTACTTATTTTGGAACAAGGCACTTCAAGTATATTATGTTCCCTTACAGCTTTATTACCTTTGCCATGACTTCAGGATCTGGGTCTTCTATAGGGTCAGCCCATTCCACTGTTACAACATTTCCCCAGACTTTCACTTTGCCACTCATTAACCTACGTCTGGCCTGAGCAGCAGTTTTGTGATCTTCATATTCAAGGAAACAGAAACCCCGGTTCTTTTTCTTGTCATCAGGCTGGTGATACAATATGACATCTGTAAGACCCTCTGAAATTAAGCAAAATATTTGTTATGGCTTCAATTCATGCATTTTTATTACAAAGTGGGGATCGTCCTTCTGGTAAATATGCAACTGACACACGGTTCTAGAAAAGGCATGAACACACTAGACTTTTGAGAGTATGCACATAATAAAGTTTCCCTACCATGAAGGCTAACATTTTCAAAGAAAGATATTAGACTATCCCGAGTCAGGTTTCATTTTTATTAGGTGAAGAAAACTTAGTAGCTATGAAAGAGTACCCTTCCTCTAACTGAATGGAGGAGACATAAGGACAGACAAAAGTTGTGCTTTCTCAGTTCTCCTCTCAAACCCCTAAGTCACACCGCTTAGTGCCATGTGTTTTTCCATGGATGTCTAAATGACAAGAGACCAAATCTGCATGATTTTAAGACATCCAGAGAGTTTCAGTGCTGCTCCAATGAACCCAAAGTATCTAATTCAGTAGCAGAGAGCACCATCAAATGCTTCCTTTGACAGCTTTTATCAAACGGTTGCTTATCACTAATTCTGAAGCACAGAACTAGTTACATTATCCAACCTGCTTCAGTTTTGCCTTGAAAAGTTTTAAAATATCCGTTAGTATTAAAATAATGATTTTTTTTTTTTTTTTTAACATTACCCACTTATTTTCTAGGTAAAGCTTGCAACCACACATCTAGCCTTACCACAGATAATTTCAGCCCTTGGCACAACAACAGGCTAATAAACCCCAAACCCCTAGGAAGTCAGGACAAATGCCGAATGGTCTTCATTTGGATTCATCATCACTCAACCATAAGCCAAAAACATGGTGGAGAGAGCTCATCACTGATGATGTCTGACATCTTTCCAGCTCCACAAAACATAGTTATTGACTTACCTGTTACTTTGCTGAATTCTTCAACGATCTGCTCCTTGGTTTTACTCTTAGGAATAGAACCAACAAAAAGCCTATTATTGGCAACAGAGATGCATACACCGATGTGTTTTCCAGAACGAATTTCATGGTTGTTATACTGAAAGAAAAATAATTGGACAATCGTCACTTACATATGATTTTCAGTCCTCTCCACCATCATCATGCTGAATATTTCACTTCTGCAAATACAGCACTGAGCAATATATTAAATTCTTTGGAGCTTAACACAATCTTACAATGCATATTCGACTGTTCTGAAGTATATCCATGCTCTCTTAATATAGCTCCACAGTTTCAGCTAGCAATTATTCTTCCCTTCTTTTTAATCCTCTTTCTTAAGACATGTTATTTTAGACAGTTTTTCATGTAGAACCATGAAAGATAAACCTTATGTCCAAGTCATCAAGGTCAAGGCTTCTACCTTCACAATAGTACAAAAAGCAAAAAAAAAAAAAAAAAAAGGGAAGCTTCTCTACAGATTTTACATGCGAATTCTTGATTTGTACATAATACAACACACAAGTTGGAGTCAGATTCCCTGGAGTTTATTAACAAAAGGAGACCCGTGATCAGGTCTTCTCCATAAAATGTGCAATTTGCCAATTGCTTTCCAAATACTTTCCAAAGCACACACACATAGATTGCACATGTAAAGATAGTAAACAGCAAGAACCACCTTCTACTGACTTGAAATCGTAAGACTTCTGTTCATATGTTTCTCCCATAACAGATTGTTTAGAAGACACCCTGAACAAGTCAGCAGTTTAAGGAAAAAGAAGTATTACTGTAGACATCTGTTGACAAAAAATGCCTTTCACTGAGATGCAGACACAGACATGCATCATCCAAATAAGCAGCAGGGAGGTCAATTGGTGGTACATCAACCCCTTTCCAACTGGAAGCCCTGCAACAGACAGTTCTTTAGCTAGGAAAATATATTTTGTGGTCAACATCTTATTGACAAGTAGCAGGACAGCTTTTTAAAATTTAATCTAGCTATTTATTCTAGAAGTTATTTGGTGTTTGGTCATAAATGTTCCTGTATAAGCAAGTTGTCCCACAATCCCTCTTGTTTTGGGCACTAAAATCAGGGTGAACATGTTTATGTTTATCTTGTGCAAACAAAAACTACATCACTGAAAATTTGCAAAGCAACTGAAAGCAAAGCGAGCCAAAAGGAGAACAGTACATGTGAAAAGGACCTGGACTGGCATCTTTTCAACCAATTATGTCTCAAAACATAGTAGGATACAGTAGAAGATTGCTATCTCCGTATCTATTGCCCATGTGGGAGAGGAATAGTTGATTTTAAAGTAGGAAACAGCTGCATAGAAAGACTGTATATACGTATTATGATCACTAGTAAACACACTTAAACATATTAATGAAGAGACATACTACAGTAGGTCATAACAATCCTTTGAAGAAAACACCTTTAAAGCATTTGACAGTTTACAAGTCTGGAAAAAAAGACCCAAACTTATTCTTCATTAACCAAGTATACATTAGGAAGCATTTATTTTAATGAGAAAGTGGTCAAACACTGAAACAGGCTTCCTAGAGAGGTGGCTGGTGCCCCAAGCCTGTCAGCATTTGGACAAGGCCCTTAGTAACAATACTTTAACTTTTGGTCAGCCCTGAAGTGGTCAGGCAGTGGGACTAGATGGCTACTGCTGGTCCCTTCCAACTTAAATACTCTATTCTACATGGATAATAGAAGATATTGTCCCACTGCTCCTGTTAAAGTCTAAAAGCTACATACTTAATCCAAAACATGCACCCCATAAAATTCATGGCAACAAAGCAATATTTTACAACATTGCAATTCCACAATGACAATAATTTCTAGTATATTTTTTTCCATACTATCATATATTAACGACCAGAAAAGCAGCTTTGAATTAGGTGCTCTAGAATAGAAAGTTGGTGCTTTTTAGGTAAACAGTTTACTTACTATCTGTAAACTTAGATAAGACATGAATAGGCCCAAATCATGATCTGCGTCAAGTGCCAAAATAGTCAGGCTACCAAATTAGCTATGTCAGCATACTGCTTCCCCCTCCTGTCACCACTGAATCAATGCCCGAAGTTAGTAACAGAGATATTACTACCCTCTAGATGCTATTACCTTTTTTTTTTTATTCCTAAGTTCTACAGGAACCTACTCACAAACAGGTCAAAGTATGCATAGTCAATCTTGTCATTTTTCCACTTACAACTTTCACCAGCAAATTTAACTTATTTCCAGCAGCAAATGACAAGTTGTACAGCCATACACTGCTGGCAAGCTGCTTAAGAAGCGTATTTGCATAACCCACCTGTACCTGCACTTTGATCACGCTTACACTTGCTCTAGTCAAAAATACACTGAAAGCTAATATAGTTTTCAGTGCATTTTCCAACAAGCTTCACCTCTAGTATTTATCCAGTACCTATCACACAAATATTTTGAAAAACTGGTATCTAACAACTTCACATGAACCAGTACTGAGAATTGAAGATGTGCGCAAAAGAATACAACTGGAACTATAATGCTTAGAACAGCATAAAACATAAGGCAAACACAAATGTATTAACAGGGAAAAAATGCCTGGGGTTAAAAAAAGTGACTTCTGATAGTCAGTGCTTGTGTGAACATTTGAGATGCTGTTTGTACTTAACCAGAGAGGGTAACCACAATGGATTAAGTACTTAACACAAAAATAACTACTGCTCACATCTGTAAGTCTTCTCAGTATCAGAAGGGAAACAGCAGAACCTGCCCTGTCCCAGAAGTCTAGAAAGCTGGGAAACAAGCTGTATATCAGAAGATTACAAGTAGGATCAAAAAGAACACCACCTGTTAAAGTACCAGGTTATTATAAACAGGACCATGGGTTCCACATTTCCAAGAGCCTTTCAGCAGCCTCTCCCAACACAACACACTTTCTTCCTGCAGATCAAATATCAGATATAAAGGGACACCAACTACCTCTTTCCCTTCTATCATTTAGTGGAAGACTGAGGCCAGGAATATTACTTTTTTGGAAACACAACCTGAATGATTTTTCAGAGGATGCTGCTTTTAAGCAAAATCCAACTAAACAAAGAAAAATTTCTTTTTGTTCATTTATTAGGTGTCTCTGAGAACATACGTTATTTAATTCACAGCTTTGCTAAGTCATGGGCATAGCTCTCTTGAGAGAGTTCACACACAATATAAATGGCTAGGCTGACAATGAAAGAGGTATATGCAGTTATCCTCACTATATCTGAACGGCGCACAGGAACACCAACCACTCTTATTTAAAAAGCTAAAAGGCATATACCAGATATTTTTGTACTTCCACTTCTGTAGACATTTCTGCACTTTTACAAAACACATTCCCACCTCCAGCTCCACCAACTTACATTAATACATGTCAGTAGAGTGTCTTACTGGTTTAACATGCATGTTATTACAAAACAAGAAATTGTAACTCTACTATATTAATTAATGCAGTAATCAGTACACCTCAGAATGAGTATGGTTAGCACTCGAGGGGCATATCGCACAGTGATCTTGACCATATCAGTGTAGTAGTAGCTAGCTCAAGAAATTCAAATTCAACTTAACTAGGAAAACAAAGGAGCACTGTGAGGATCAGGGTGGTGTTTCTTTTTCCCCTCCTTTTTAGTGATAGATACTTCATGCATAAAACCGGGGAAGCTTATTAAGAGTTTGATCTAAGGAATCAGATACTATTTCACACCTCCACGCAAAATAGAGGAAATGCTCTTTAACCTGGCAGGATATATGACTTTTTCCCGTCAGCTGCAGCAAACAGAACAGACCTTAACACCTGGGAGTGATCACTTCCCATGTAAAGTGTCTTATGAAATGCTCCTACTTTTGGAAGCCTTTTCCCAGCCCGGGCCCCCTGCCGGTGCACAAGCAAATCAGAAGTCACAGCCAACCTGACCAACATTTCTCTTAGAGCAAGGCAACCCAAACACCACTTCTCTCCAAAACTCACCCAGGTGCAGACACCTCAGAAGTCACTACTGCTAGTGCCACTTCTGTTAATAATAAAGGCTCATCTAACTGGACCAAACAGAAGTCCACCACAGCTTCCCCACACCTCCCCCACCCCCCCATGCCTAATACAGCTGGTGAAATCAAAACACCTAGCGGGCTTTCAAGTGATCTAATGACGGTTTCACCTTTAGAATGTAAGCATCAGGACAAACTGCTTATAAGCCAGAGTGTTCTCGAGGAAAAAAAAAAAAAAATCCACATAAGAGAACTTACCAATTTAACAGCTTCCTGAGCTGCCTCTTTAGTACAAAAAGTGACAAAAGCATATCCTCTATTTAGACCAGTTAGTGGATCCATCATTAAGCGGAGATCCCATATAGGGCCAGCTTTCTCAAATAATGGAACAAGTTCATCTTCAAACAAGTCTCTTGGAATCTTGCCCACAAATATCTACAACAGGCATACAGAGTGGTGTTTATAAAAAAAAAAAATACTTCCAATGAGTAAGACTACGTCTACATAAACATCTCCCTCTTACCTCTGTACCAACAGAAGGTTGCTGTCCTGAATATACAGACTCTGGAGGAGGTCCACCATATTTCCTCTGTCCAGTAGTCACATCAAGAGTGTAGCCAGTTCTCTCCAAGAGTGCCTTCAAGTAAGAAACTTAAAATTTTAAAATCATATACACATTGAGCTAGTTTAGATGCACTTCATTCACAAACAGACATGCTTGTAATTCCTCTTAAACTGTACTGCTTTGAAACTACCACAGGCAAACAAGTCCACTGCTAGTACTTTGACAAGTAACTTGCAACAATTACTACAACTATCAGGTAAAGAAACACTGCTAGGAAATAGAGATTCCCATAGCTTTCCACAATTCCTTCATTTTCATACAAAAAGGAAAAAAGGACAAGAAATAGAATAGCAAGCTTTCCTTTAATTAAAAAGATCTGAGTCTGAGCCACTTCTTGTTTTGGCATGTCCAATCCTGCAAACTTTTATGCACAGGAGTTCCCTTCACTTAATGAGATTACTCATAAGTGTGAAGTTGAAGAACACATGTTTAAGTGCTTACACCCCTGTAACACTTTCCAGACTGCTTCAGGTATCCAACCACTGATGTGGTAGTACTATTTCCTTTCTCTTATCCTCCACCTTCCCTCCAAATTCTTTGTGGGCACATACAGCATCCCAGCACAACTGATCCTCACTAGAATCACTGCATACAGACACAGATAACACTACCAATGTAAATGTTATATGGAATTCCAACATATATATACAAACATTTAATGAGAAACTCCTCTGAAATCAGACTCTCTTAAGAATTTTGTCCAAAGACAAATCACCTCTACAAACATAAAAACAATGTATTAAACAAGCCTAATTATAATCAAGAGTTCATAATTTCACCACTGGAAAACTGCAAAGTTATTTTAACTGCTATACCATCAGCATAACATCTATGCTACTTTAAGCTGGTTAACTAAGTCCACATAATTTCATATGGTAGTGACAAAAACTGCATCAGGTTGTTTGTTTTTTTTTTTTTTATTTTATAATTAATGGCATCCCAGCCTCAAAGTCAGGAGAAAAAAAGATTTTCTAGTTTTGCAAGCTACTTAGTTATTTGTAGTATATAGCACACTCAATTTGCACTTTACACATGAGAAGTTAAAGATTAAAGATTCTCTCACTTTTTAAGACATCAACTAAGCATGCTTAGATGGTGTTCCTTCCCTTAAGCTTTGGCAAAGTTGCTAATCACAGAATTTTTAATAAATCACAGTATGCCTAACTCTTGAGACAGGAGTTTCTTAATAGTAGAAGACTCAGTCCAAGAAATAATATATCCATTATTAAGGCAGTTTTGGGTACAGTGATTATGCCATAAGAAGTGGGCTAAATCCTATACCCATTACTATTTTTTTTCCAGACATATGTGCTATCTCCTCCATACTGCGGAGATGCTTTAAGCCTGAATTGCAGAAAAAACAAACAAGAAAGAACAAAAAAAAAAAGAAGCAAAAAAAGCACCAGCAGTAGCTGAAGTTATGCATTCTGAACTCAAAGAACTGTGCTAGCACATCCCAAAACTTTTAACTGTGGACAAGTATCACTGTCTCAACTACACACTGTCAAATCCTTTTCGCTTTTCTATACATTTGGTTCCAGTAATTAACAGCATATGAACTTTCCTTCTGAAGGGGAAGAAGTGCAAGATAAAAATGCAAGTGACAGTTTTCAGTAATTAAAAATAATCCAAAATAGCCTTTTTAAGAAAAACACAGTTCTAAAAGAATAAAGGAACCTATCACAACAGTCTTGAAAAACCACAAACAGTGTAACTTTTATCTTATAGACACATACCTTTATTTTTGCCTCATCTGGTCCTTTGCTAGAATCTGCCACCTTGGTCCCCTGTTTTTCCCTCTGCCTGTATGTCTTCATGACTCCGCATAAAAAGGCACTTTTGTTCTGCAAAAGATACATTAATCTTCAGTTCTGAAAGCACGACAAGCCAGAAATTAATTTTACCTTGAACTAACACAGTGCTTGTTCTACATATCACACACTGATCACTGAAGTGACTTCAGCAAACTTCTTGCCAGTCAACTAGCAGTTTAACCCTCAACAACTGTATTCTAGATCGCTTAACATTACCTGAACATGTGAGAGATCACTGTCTTTAAACTGCTGAAGCACTGCCAATGCACCTTCTTCATTAAATTCCTTTAAAGCTTCAATAGCTCTTTCATCTAGATCACTATGTGCAACTAGCCCTAGAGAAAAGGGGAAAAAAAAGATTATATTTGGGCAGCAATCTTAGTTTAACCAGATTTAACACATCTATCACGCTTTAGTGACCCCTACTTCAATCACTGATTAATATAAGTTACTATACATAAGAAATCACTAGATTCCTCTTAACAGTAAATATTTAAGTGTATTTAACCCTTTTTAATCAAAAAGTGTCCAAAAAAAATTAAGATTCAGAGTAACAGTTACTACATTCACATACTCATTTGACTTCTATGAAACCCAGATGTTACACGGGCCAAGTTTATTTCCAATATCCTGAAGCTGAATTCAGAAGGATCTATCAAAACCTGACTTAGCTTGCCTAGCAATAGTACCCTGATACATTCTGAGAAAGCTTTTATAGAGACAAATAAACTGCAGCACTCAAAGCGACTACCACAATGCAGAAGTCAAGGTTAAAAAATTCTAGCTATCACCACATCTGAGAGAACCAATACAATAACCTTTGCATCCATGAGCCCAAATACTATGTCGCGAATTATCATATACATGAAGAGATGAATACCAAGGCTTCAGTTACTCACAACTACTGTAAAAAAATGCACCACAACCACATCACCTACTCCTCCTAAAAATCATCGGTTGCCCCTTCCAGCTATTACTATGGTCACCTGCATACTTCTTCTCATTCCTATCTCTCAGTCCAAGTGGCTTAGCCCAAGAATTTTCTCTAAAAAATACTACAACAAATTAAAGCACTGAGTGGAAAATATCCACAGATTTTGGTAAGACTGCAGTTCCCATACTTTTGGAAACCACAAAAAGTTGCTATTTTAGCCTAAAGACAGCAAAGTCCAATAAAATACTGTATGTGTGATTTTGCAAGTTTTGCATCTTACCTGCAACGTAAATTTCATCTAGTTTTTCAGCAACTTTCTGTGGTAAACCAGCATCAAGCAATGTCTGGAAATGCTCAGAATGGGTAACTGCAGCAGAAGTATCCATGGGCTCTTCCGTACCATTCCCATTAACATGTTCAGTAGCCATGTTTCCAGATATCTGTTCAAATGCAATAAGCATCATAATTAAGCTACAAATATCTTCAGATAGAACAATTCAAGTGACAATACATGCAAAAGACTGCCCTATTCTTAGCAGAAGGAGGGAACAAAAACCAAACCCCACAATCCAACAAACAAAACCAAACCCAACAAAACAAACAAACAAAAAAAATTAGACCACTTCCCTGATACTTTGTAGCTTTGGAGGACACACAAAATTCCTCAAAAGAAGCATTAACACAGAAGGAAAGCCCTAACACCACTGCCTAGCAGGGGTGGGGTAGCTTTCACTGCAGGTTTTACACAACCTAGCCAGACACTCTGACTCACCTCCCTCTCTCTGTCTCTCTAACACACTCCCTACGAGGCTCTGAATAAGTTAGAAAAAGAGCAAGAAGCCAATGGCGGGGGAGGGAGGAAGAGCAAACCTGCCACATGCAGCCGCCGCTACCGTGATACCGTCACTGACACCCGCTACTGCCTCCACCTCCCGCTGCAAACTCGCTGCCAGCCGGAGAGAGCGGCCTCTCCAGGGCCCAGGCGCGACCGGGATCCCATCCCGCCTCCACTCCGGTGTCGGCCGGGCAAGCGAGAGGAACAAAGCGCTCTTCCCAGTCCGCACCCACCCACGGCGGCGGCAGCAGCGGCAGCCGCCATGAACCCGATGGAAACACGTGCTCTGCGCGTTCAGATGTCCTACAACTTCCTCCAGTGACCGACTTCCCCCCCTCCCCGCCACACTCATGCAGGAGGAGCGACTCCCCCCCACCCCAAGCCCCAGCCATTCCCCACCTCTCACTCTATTCCCCCCGGAGAGCGGTTGCAACACCCCGGGCCCTATTTCACCAACTCGGCCGGGAGCTCGCGGCGCCTCCCGGCCCCGCCGCCACCCCCCCCCCCCCCCCCCCACAGCCACACTTCTCCCCGAAACAATGCAGGGGCCCGCCGCCAGCCCCGTCTCCCGGTCGGGAAACGCCGCTGCCCGCCACCCACCGCCTCACGACGTGACTGGGGGCACGGGAGACCCGAGAGGCCTCCCTCCCCTCGCACATGCCGGGCATCGAGGTCGCGGGTCCCCCGGCCCGGCCCAGCCCAGCCCCTCACGGGCAATGAATGGAACAGCGGAGCCGGCAGGACAATGAGCAGAGAACCACGCGCCCCACGCGGGGACGGCCCGGGTACCCCCAGCCGCCGCCGCCTCCCCAGCGCCGGTCAGCTGCCGGGCCTAGTGCTCGGGCACCGGCACAGGCCGGCCGGCCGCCCCCCGCCCGACAGCGGCGGCCACGAAGGCAGCCAGCTCCTCCACCCATCACGCAGCGCCTAGCAGCCGGGCCCCAGCCCGACAACCGCTGCAGGGCCCCGGCGTGTGCCTCCCGCCCCGCCCGCCAGCTCCCCTCCACCGTCTCAATCCTTCACAGCAGCCCGGCACGGCCCTGCCCCGGCCCGCTCCCACCCCGCTCCGCGGGCGGCTGCTGCCGCTCCGAGCCGCGGCGAGCCCGATCCCGCCTGCCTGCCCGCCGGCGCCCAGCGCCTGACCTGTCGCTGCGGGGGTGAAACGCCGTGCGAAGGGGCTCGGGGCGCGGCTAGCGGCTCGGCGTGCTGAGGAGCTGCCCCCCTTCTCCGCTCCCTCGGTGTGTCCGGACAGTGTGCTGGAGCTGGCGTAAAATGGCGGCCGCTCGAGCGCTCACGCCGCTGCTGGCACCAGCCCCAGCCCCTTCCACTCGGCTCGGGAAGGGGGGGGTGGGGGGGTGACGGGGGGAGAGTAGAGGAGGAGGCGCCGCGCGCGCTGGCGCAGCCCCAAACCCGGGGTCTCCCAGGCAGCTCCGCAAGGGTTATCGCCTCGCCCCGCCCGCCGGGGCCGCGCGCGCCCGCCACGCCCCGCCCTCCCCGTCCCTCGCGCGCTCTCCGCGTTCCATGCGGAGCGGCGCGCGCCGCCCTCGTTCCCGCCCGGGGCGGAGCGTCAGGCGGCAGGGGCGCGCGCAGGGGGCGCGCTGCCGACGGGAGGGGTGGCGGCGGCTGCCTCGGCGGCGGGACAGGACCGAGCGGGGAGGGACCGGGACGGGCTCCGCGGCGCCGCCCGTGCACCTGTGCGCGGACACCGGCGGCGGAGCGGCTGGGCGGGGATTAGGCTGAGCGGCCGTTCCCACGGCGCGCAGGTGGCGCGCAGGGCGCCGCCGCAGCCGGGGAGCCCGGGCCCGCGGCGGGGGGACGGAGGAGACAACGCCACGCAGACAAAGGGAGGGGAGAGCGTCTCTTTGTGTGGCTGCCGGCCAGCCGCCGCAGCCGCACTCGGAGGTCCCGCTTCGGAGACGGAAGGCGCGTCCCGTCCTGAGCTCGCCGCTCCCTCAGGCGGGCTGCCCGCACCAGCCGCCCCGCAGTAGCCCCAAGGGGAGAGCAGCAGTTCTCCTCAGTCGCGATGCCGTTGATCCACTGAAGCGGCGGCGTGGATCCCCGGGCGGCGGAGTGGGGAGAAGCTGGCGGCAGCAGCATGAGCGAGGGTGCCGCGCAGCCCGGCCGAAGCTCCCCGGCGCGGCCGGAGGAGCAGGGCCTCTGCCGCACAGCAACCCCGTGAGGGTCCGCTGATGAGTGAACCTTCCCGTGCTGGCTCCAGAAGGCTGGTCTGACCGCACAGCATCGCCAGACGCGGGTCACTCGCACGCTTCGGAATTCCAGTTCCTAACGTGTCTCACTTGCGCACCCCACATGAGAAACTTGGAAACCAACCCACTAAGCTGTGTCAGACCTGTAACTCCAGATAAAGACAGCGAAACGAAGGCAGGAAGGCACACACAACATTACTCACTTCCTCAAAGGCATCTCGGTGACAAGCTAACCAGCTACTGCTACCCTTCAGACCTGCCAAACACCTTTGGCAGATCGCCAATGTTTTAAAAACACTTAAAACCTGCACAGTGGAGCAAGCACAGACAATTACAGGGTTAGTTCGCAGTCAGCAAATACTCACATGCTGGTGAGAATGTGAAACAACCAACTGGCATTCAGTGAGACAACAAAAATCTCTTCAAGCGCTTGATACAGTAAGACTTGATTAAAACCTGAACCATGGCAGAGGTTGGTTTGCAATAGCAACAAATATGAGACAGCTGCAATATCACATATTCCATCTGATTTATAATCTCATGTTTTTAATCAAACTTCTCCCTCCTGTTTAAGAAAAATTAAAAAACCTGGGGGAAAAATATAGTAAAATAACCTCTTTTTTTTTTTTTTTTGTGCAAACTTGTGTTTTTAAGCATATTCTCTATTAAAATGTGGATAATTTTCTCCAGTAACTGTCCCAAAAAATGCAGCTATCAGCTGGGCAATGAGAGTAACAGCCTCAAAAACAAATTTGGGGCACATTTTCCAGTGAGAAAAACTGCAGCAGACCATGCTATTTTCAGATATTTACAGAAGGTGTTTCAGTGAGGCGTTCACAATACAGGTGTGAACCAGAGTAGTATCTGAATTTCATAAATGGTTTTGTTCTCTGGAACTAATGAAAACACTGACAAATGTTTCATTAAATTCAAGATCAGCTGATCTGACCAACTACAAGTGGCAAACCCCTGAGAAAGCGATTCCTGCTTTCAAGCCCATTTTTAGATGGAAAAATTTTATGCACCTTCCTTTTCTTCCATAAAATTGACCTAAAAACAACAAAAAAACTAGGATAAATAGAGCAATAGATTTGCACCCTTATTAAAAATCACCGCTGACCCAGAGTCAGAGTAGCAGTTATTTAATCCTTTGAAATTTCATGTAGAGAGGAGGAAGCAAAGAGTCTGACATGCAGTTCCCCTAAATATAACTCAGTTATTAGCCCTAAGATCAGTAGGACAAATACAAAAATGTTATTCCAACCCCCCTGCCATGGGCAGGGACACCTCCCACTAAACCATGCCACCCAAGGCTCTGTCCAACCTGGCCTTGAACACTGCCAGCAATGGAGCATTCACAACTTCCCTGGGCAACCCAGTCCAGTGCCTCACCACCCTCACAGTAAAGAACTTCTTTATATCTAACCTGAACTTCCCCTGCTTAAGTTTGAACCCATTACCCCTTGTCCTCTCACTACAGTCCCTAATGAAGAGTCCCTCCCCAGCATCCCTATAGGCCCCCTTGAGATACTGGAAGGCTGCTATGAGGTCTCCACACAGCCTTCTCTTCTCCAGGCTGAACAGCTCCAACTTCCTCAGCCTGTCTAAAATCTAGGAGGGTCAACAGGAATTTTACCTTCAGTTTCTGTGATGTCTTTCCCAAGTGCTCATGCATTGGGAATTGTGGATCAGCTGTAGAGTTTGCTGTACCTGAGCTATGAAACCCACCTGCTACAGTGTTAGAGGGGCAGATCACTGGTTGCATACAAGTATCACTGCTTGTAATATCCGAACAAGCCCCCTGTGCCACGTTTGCCCCAGCACAATTCAGAAATGATTCAGCCACTCCTGGAGCCTCTCAGGAACGCGTTTTCCAACCCATTCCTAGCTCCTAGCCTCCTTTGTAAGACTGCCAAGTTATTAATATATCTGTATGAGAATATCTAACTTTAGGAAAGGACTGCAATCTGCAGTTTATTCCATGTAGTGCACAGCTAGCCGCTGGCCTATTTGCCCTGTGAGATCCTTAGTAAAATAAGACTACTTGGGGAAAGAGATTAATTAAGCCTGTTTAATTTGTTAATTCTATCATTCAGCAGCTCTGTGTCTTAAAAGATGGGTTGAGTTACAAAATACAAGGCCTGTGCCTATGAAGACAAAAACACAAGTCAGAAATTGACCAAAGGAAGATGAATCAGATATATGACATTTTCTTCTGGAGAAAGCTTTTCATATATGACTGAATGTCTCAGTCTTACATTTTAATATGCAGATTTGAGAGCTCTTCCATTCTAAAAGGTAACTGACAATCTAAAATTGCCATGATTTCAGCAAAGGAAGACTAAACTGCAGTAATGGTAATCTTTCTTACAACATTCTTTCCAGTTACACCCTTTGTGCATCTTCTCACATTACCAAAAGAAGCCTTAATTAAAATAAACGTTATTCCCCCCCTTTATTTAAACTGTTTCTAAGGCTCTAACTTTGACCCTGCTAACTCTTCGAACATTTAACTTCCAACTACATCTGGAAAACAAAAGCAGCAAAGAAAGTCTTTGCATATCCAGTATGGTTTACAGGACCAGAGGCTGTGGGCACAAACTGCAACAGGAAGGTTCCTTCTGAACATGAGAAAGTACCTCTTCACTGTGAGGGTGACTGAGTACAGGTTGCCCAGAGAGGCTGTGGAGTCTCCATCCTTGGAGATGTTCAAAAGCCATCTGGGCATGGTCCTGGGCAAACAGCTAGAAATGGCCTTGCTTGAGAAAAGGGATGGATTCTGTGATATGGTTAATTATCCTGATCTTTACAAATACAACTCTATCCACTGACTAATTGACGCTTCTTTCCTGAAATTTGGAAAGACTTTCCCTACCCCCCCAATCCAGAAAACAAAGCTATTTTTTCACTACTATTTAATTCTTCTAGTTTTGCAGTATGGATGAGAAGCCTGCCCATATAGACTTGACACCATATATTTTGGGGCTTTTGAAGTTGAAATCACTTACATTCTGCTAAGTATTTGCCCACATACTCACAGGTGGAGAACAAGCCTGGCAATGAGAAGAAAAGGGTCTCTTCCAGGGATTCTTTTGCTATCTAATTTTACATAGATGGGACCAAATCACCGAATGGTTTGGGTTGGAAGGGACCTTAAAGCTCATACAGTTCCACCCCCCTGCCATTGGCACGGACACCTTCCACTAGACCAGGCTGCCCAAAGCTCCATCCAACCTGGCCTTGAACACTGCCAGGGATGGGGCAACCTGTGCCAGTGCCTCACTGCCCTCATAGTGATGAATTTCTTCCTAATATCTAATCTAAATCTACTTTCATTCAGTTTGAACCCATTCCCCCTTGTCATGGTTTAAGCCCAGCCAGTAACTCAGAACCATGCAGCTCACTCCCCCTGCTTCTTCCTCCCCCTGCTTCTTCCTCCCCCTGCTCCTGGAGGAATGGGAAGGAGAATTGAGAGAATGTAACTCCCACGGGTTGAGATAAGAACAGCCCAGTAACTAAGGTATAACACAAACCAGTGCTGCTACCACCGATAAGAATAATGATGAGAGAATTAACAAGGGAAGAGAATACAACCGCTCACCACCAGCCGACCGATACCCAGCCCGACCAAGCAGTGATCTAACCCTTCTGGGTAACTGCCCCCAGTTTATATAATGGGCATGATGTGCTGTGGTATGGAATACCTCTTTGGTCAGTTTGGGTCAGGTGTCCTGTCTCTGCTTCTTCCCAGCTTCCCCTCCTCCCTGGCAGAGCATGAGACTCAGTCTTTGATCAGAGTACACATTACTGAGCAGCAACTGAAAACATCTGTGTTATCAGTGCTGTTCCCAGGATGAAAGTCAAAAACACAACGCTGCACCAGCTACTAAGGAGGAGAAAAATGACTGCTACTGCTGAACCCAGGACACCCCTTGTTCTGTCACACGCCCTTGTAAAAAGTCCCTCTCCAGCTTTCTTGCAAGGCCCCCTTTAGGTACTGGGAGCTGCTCTAAGGTCTCCCACAGCCTTCTCTTTTCCAGGTTGAACAACCCAATCTCTCTCACCCTGTCTCCACAGGAGAGGTGCCTTCAGCCCTCAGGGCATTTTCGTGGCCTCCTCTGGACTTGCTCCAACAGGTGCACATCCCTCTTGTGCTGGGGACCCCAGAGCTGAATGCAGTAGTTGAGGTGGGGTCTCATGAGAGCAGAGTAGAGGGGAAGAATCACCTCTCTCAATGGTCTAGTCATGCTTCCTTTGATGCAGCCCAGGATACGGTTGGCTTTCAGGCTTTTGCTTTACAGCTGTGCTATAGCAACAGTGACAGTGAAAGAATTAAACTGCTTATTCTGATAAGTATCTACAGTTTTAAGTCCTTCTTTCCAATACTAATCACTGCTTTTTCCTCTTTGTAGTCAACATCACTCTCCCCTTTCCACCCTCCACACACAGGTACACACATACCCTCCATTAAACACTCCAGAACTTGTAAGAGAAAGGCAGAACTGAAGCAGCAGAAGGTAGTTGAGTTCACATTCCATTAATACCTCCAGTTCTTTTCTAATTTAAGTTAAAGGATTTCAACACAGTTGTTTATCAGCCATGAGTTCAGAGCAATCATTGTAGAATTCAATGTATTTTGCAGAACACTATAATGTATTAAAAAGGAGTGGAGGAGAAGAACACACTATTTTTGCACGCACACAAAGCAGTGAAGTCACTTCCATATATATGTGAAAATGCCAATTTGAAGACATTCCAAACTGACTATTATCACTCAGTTGCCTAGCCTTGCAACAAGGAACTATAAATGCCGTACGCTTACTGGCAAAAAAAGCAGTGTTGTTAGGAGTTATTCAGAACCTACACCTTCAACGCAGATGAGAGACAGATGGGGGAACATAATATTGGCCTAGAAAGTCAGAAGTGGCATGGGGAAAAACAAAGAATAATTTCGCTCTTCCTTCCAATGAAGATCAAGGAGGCACCAAATCAAACTGTCTGAGAGCAAAGCAAAAAAAGCTACTTTTACACACATGCAACTAAGCTGGGGAATTCAGTGTCACATGAAGCTGTTGGTATTTCCATAACCCCCCGAAGTAACTAGCCTAACAAATGGAAGAAACTTCAATCTAAAGTTATTAAACACAGATAGCACCCAATTTAAAGTCTGCAGCAAAAGTTAGTGGAGGATGGGGGAGCACACCAGAGAGCACTAGCAGAAAATATCTATGCTTGCCCCATCTTCGCATTTTCCTGTTACCTAATACTCACAGCTGGAGACTGAATGTTGGACTTAACTCTTCAGTCTGATGGTACAAATACCTGCCTTTGCAGCAAACAGAACATGCTATCACTGATCTGTTCCTGTCATCCAAAATGCTTCCCGCTGCCTGCAGAAGTACACATGCAAATGCTTCTCTTCCTCCAGATTTCCCCTAATCACATATTCCTCTTCAACCTATAGACTTATAAACCACAGGCTTCCTATACAAATAGCTCACAAGCTTAGCATGGGAGAGGGACCTGCAAGAAGAGGCTTCCCAATCTGAAAAATAAAAAAAAAAAACAAAAATACCACCTTACTATTGCTGTGGATATAAAAGTGAGAGCTAGGAGAAAACTACTACTGCCTTTTCCACTCTAAAAAGTGGGTTCCCCTGAGCATCTGATGCTTTAAACTCTTTATATAGAGGAGTGTTACCATTAGGTCAGCCCCTGGCAAAGCTGCATGAAAAGAGGAGACAAGATATTCAGCAAAGAGGTGACCAGAGAGTTGTTGCTCTCCCAAGTTTTCATCAAATTAGCACGCAAGGGCTGGAGGAAACAGATTCCTCCATATCCTGCCTTATGAGGAAGACTTATGCAGGAGAACTGCAGAGAATGTTCATCAGTATCCATCTTCCAAAATATCTCAAAGTCATCTCAGGACAGTAGTGCTGTCCTGTCCACTTGCGCAGTGCGGGAGAGCCAAGTGCTGAAGCTGCAACTCAGTGAGTAGAGGCACAAATGAAGTGTCAATACAGAACTTCCTGCTCTATTTAGACCTTCCTCCACACCGGACACTCATCCAGCCCTGCCTTTACGTAGCTGTACTGACTAGCAGCCACTGGGATTCCAGTACATGGCACACTTATAAAGCCAACTGAAGGGTGGAACAAAAGAAGGGGGACCCCTGGAATCCATTTAACCCCACGTGAGTTACTTTGTGCACTAAGCCCATATGCAAAGGTAGACATGATGTCACTAGGTCACAGAATACTGTCCCAGAGGTCTGGATGTCTTTCCCAGGAGAGCACAGCACACCACAGACACTGGCCACAGCCATATGGTTGATGGGACAGGTCACAGGCTCTTCTCCAGTCATAAGGCAAACATGGACTCTGCAGCTTGCATTCCCACAGCTAAACTCTCATCCACCTTAACCTCTAACCCATGCCCAAATATTACATGTGGGAGTGTGCTAGCTGGCCCAGGCTTCAGTTGTCAGACTGCATTAACCCTCAGTGGCACAGATGACCTGTTTCCAGTGATTGGGCTCATGTCCCAGGACTATTTAGTTGACATTGCTGATTACTCGGGAGGGAAAGTGCCTGATGCAGCAGTTGCAATACACAGCTTCCAGGATAAGTGTTCCAGGCTGCTTAAGATGTAACTAACAATCTAAAATCCTTTCAAGCAAGGGTGAGCCCAAATAACCTTCTGTCTTAGTAAGAATAGAACAATCTCCACCCTCCCACCTCCCCTCCCTTTGCAGTCCCTGCCAGGTACAAGGAGGAAGTGACTACATAAATGCAGCATTTCTGCAGATCCCATGAGCAGACAATACAACCTTTTGTATATGAATGCTTTTTGTATTTTCATTTTTTTCTTGTTTCTTTTTTCTAAGACGCCTGGAGTATATCATACTAAGGGAGCTCTTATTTGCAGCACAAACTCCAGACTAGGGCACAAGAAGGAACTATCACTATCAGTAACTCAGGCTCTATTTGCTGCTTTTTAATAGCCTTCTTTCAAAAGATGTACTCCATACTTTTACATGGGCCTTGAGATATACCACAATCAGATCTTCAGCTAATACAGAGTTTCAGCACGTGTTCAAGTTTGTGTAGCTGTAGCCAGGTACCTCTTTGTTGGTTTGCACAAGGCAGTACAGGCAGCATAACCTGTTCTGAAACCTGAACAAATTCATAAATTAATACAGTACAACTAATACAGCTGCATTATGCTGCTAGAAGCAATAATTTAGTTCTTTAGGGAAGCAAAGTTTTAATTTTACCTAGCAACTGGGCACTAGAAAAAAAATTAAATTGCTATTTTGTGATCCACAGGAGACATATGAAGAACATTATGCTTTCAATCTGCCTTCAGAAAATAAACTTGGAAGTGTCTCTTTGATCTTGTAAAAATATACAGGGTTGTTTTTTCTTTTTTAAAGTTTAGATCTTAAAAGTAGCAGCAAGGAAGAATGATTACAGGGAAGTTTCACTTTGAAAACTTAAAATCTATCAGGGCCAATTAAAAAAATGACCACTTTATGACTGATGCAGTTAAATACAGTTGATAAATCTGTGAATTTGTTTATTGATGCCACATTCAAATGAACTAAAACTTCCAGTAGCTCTTGTGTTCTCCAACTGGAGTTATGTACCAATGGCTAGCAATGTTTGAAGGCACTTAGAGCAGTAAGAGAAGCCAGTGCAACTGTGTGAGGATATTTGTTACTGCCACTACATTAGTTCTTAGTTCCAGCAAGATAAATACAAATATCTGAGCATGTCAATTAAAAAATTGTTAAAATCATGGAATCATAGAATAGTTAGGGTTGGAAAGGACCTTAAGATCATCCAGTTCCAACCCCCCTGCCATGGGCAGGGACACCTCCCACTAAACCATGACACTCAAGGTTCCGTCCAACCTGGCCTTGAATGCCCCCAGGGATGGAGCACTCACAACTTCCCTGGGCAACCCATTCCGGTGCCTCACCACTCTTACAGTAAAGAATTTCTTCCTTATATCCATCACTGATAAGTGTCCTGCAGGAGTTCCTAAATTCTTTCAAACCCTTCCAGTTCAGGAGCTTTTAGAATTTACTGGCACAGTAAATTCACAGTGGAAAAAAAGAATTAGGAAGAGAAATGAGAAAGGCGGGCGCTTAAGGTATAAACTTTCGTAAGCCATGCACAGGAGATGCAAACACCTTTCAAAAACAAACACAAGACATTTCCAGCTTACCAGTTCACCTGCTTTCAATAACTCAGCCACAGTAACACAGCCAAGTTCTTCCACCCTCAGGCTGACAGAGAGTGCTGGTAACATACTAGCATTTCCTCTCAGGCTCTGACTCCCCAGTTGCTAGTCAGATTTCTTAGCAAGCAACCAGTCTATGCTCCCCAGCAAAGCCTGCTAAGTTCAAATTAAGGTTAAATGGCAGTACAATGGGAGACTGTCTAAGCTTGGCCCAAGAGATTACATTTTCTGTATTATCTCAATTGCTAAATTTGAGGGGTAGGATTAGACTATATATGAAATACAGACATTTTATAAATGTCTTTATTAAATTTTTTAAAAACCCTTCATCATATTTCTAGCAGAAGCTCAGAATGTTTTGCTTCCAAGGCTGGATGCCAGTTCCGATGATCCTTCTTTTTGCTGCTGTTATAGAAAAGGCTATCACCATCACAGACATTCAAATTCACTAAAAAGGCAGAAATGAGGTGCCTGTTTCCTAGCCAGCCTTCAAAATCGTCAAGAAGAGCAGTAAGTTCAACAGAGCATATTTCTACAGAATTGAGGTATTTCTGAACAAGAAAAATGGTTATAGTTCTTCCAAGAATACTACGCAAAGAAGTACAGTTGATTTTTAGCCCCATTATGTTAATTGTGAGTAGGAAAGATCTTTACTTAAAATAATACTCACCTTTACTTAAAATAATACTCACCTTCCACATTTTTCTAACTCCTACTTTATTGCCTGGAACTTTCCAGCACAAACAGCCCAGCATGAACACAGAAGCAGGGAAGGAAATACTTCCCTTCCACATCTGAAACAACCCTAAGTCCAGTTAGCTGTCATTCCTCATAGATCTGCAATTCATCTTATCAGTTACTCTCATTTGCAAGCTGTCCCCAATTTCTGAAGAGCAAATCACAGCTGTCAAATTACGTCAATTACAGGAACTGGTCTTGTTTTTACAGCTCAACAGGTGTTAGAATTTAATTATGATGTCCTTGAGTCTGAGACAAATTTCCTGAAGACTTTTTTCTTTCATTTGCTGAAGTTTCATATCTATTGCTTTTATAGCCCTTCTGGGATTAACATTGAATAGATATGCAGCAGTCTTTTGTAATGTATTTTTGCCTCAGTTCTCAGGATGTTTAATGCAGAACTCTTTGGGGAAAGTAATACAGGTCTAGTACAAAAGAGGAGCAATAGGATCTTCAGGAGATCGGGACAGAGCTGCTGACTATGCAATAGTTTTGGATACCAAGGCCCCAGCCTTGGCCCAGAGCAAGAAAGCTCATGCTGGGAGATAGCCCCAAGCTTCCACAGACGGTCTGTTTTCTATAAAAATAACTTCAGGAAAGACCAAACATGCATACTCATTTTTCAATACAAAAGCATTTTCCTAATTGAGAATCAACCAAGATTTCCCAGTCACACTTCAGTGGAAAAATCACAACTAGCAATCCCAAACTAGCCTTTAGGGAAAAGCAGCAGATACAGAAGCAAATACCCTTTCAGGGTATATAATCCTCACTGGTAGTTTTCAGAACTCAGTAATTTCAGACCCTGAGAACAAGAGAGGTCTGCCTCCAAATCTGTGGAGCTCCTGGCAAACCACCTTTCTTCAGTAAGCTAAAACCATAACTGTTCCATATCCAGGATGGCTCATATTTATAGAAAATATATTGCAGCAATTGTTCAGTCTTTAATTATAAAACTAGAAACTACATGAAGCTCCCAAGAGAAAGTACTCGTACTATTTCTAGTCTTCTTGCCATAGCAGTTAAGGCAAAACCACAGCAAAACACCTTGCAGTCAACCCTACCAAAGGGTCATCATATAAAGTTCCCTTTACATGGGGAAAAAAAAAGGTTTTCAGCAGCCTTACAGCCTATACATCAAATAAGCAGAAAATATGCTGAACGATTTTTCATTAGCAGCAGAACTTAAGTTCAAGTACATGTAAGTGAAGACAAGCCAATTCTGGCAACTCTAAGAGTGCTTCTTCAAAAACATGTTTTCAAAAACCCAGACACTTTCCACCCCTGCCCCATGTTTTTTTGGGGGAACATTCTCAGCACTGTGATACTGTTCATAAATACCATTTCAAAATGTTCTGAAGGTAACTCCTGTTCCTGATGTTAAATTTTTTATTACACAGTTCATAATTTGTAAAACAGAGAAGGGGGAGCACAAATTTCCACAAACCAAACTTCTCTTTTTGTCTGCAAAATAAGTAGCTTAATAAAACTTTCAGGACCAGAAACTCTTTTCAGAAAATATTTATTCTAAGATATACCAGGGAATGAATGGTAACACTCTGAACTGTCTGGAACAGGATGCTCAGTATATAAATTGGGGGAAGTTGGTTGGGAGACGCCAGTGTCTTCTCTGGAATGGGCCAGGCATCAGTCAGCAGGTGGCCAGTGATAGTATTGTGCATCACTTGTCCTTGGTTTTATTTCTGTTATTTAAATTTTCATTGCAATTATTGTATTTCATTTCAGTTACTAAAATGTTCTTATGACCAACCCACAGGTTTTTACATTTTTTCCAATTCTCCTCCCCATTCCACCAAAGGGGGAAGAATGAATAAGCAGCTGCATGGTACTTAGTTTTCAGCTGGGGTAAAAATCACAACACACACTTAAGACTTTAAGTCTCCAATGCTTCTTTTAGGACTCTGGTATCTGCAACATCCCTCCATTCTGACTGAAAACAAACAGCTAATGCTAATTGCTTATTTTGTCAAGGTAAGTACACCCATTTAATGGTAGCTGTATATTCTTCCTCTTCAATGATTTTAAGATTATTTAAGAATACATTTCAAACAACTTACCAAGTCCAAAATAAGGTCTACGCATTTCTTTTATTTCAGTCCATTCACCTCTCTTCTAGCTTCTTTCCACATGTATAAAATAACCCAACTTTATTTTTTAGTCATTCCTCACTTGCAACCATAAAACTAGTACCATCATTGCTGGGACAGTGTTCCTTCAGTTACCAAGAACTCCAACCATAAGGGGAAAAAAAAAAAGTAGTGGTTATTGGTCTGGTGAGAAGACTTAAGTACGAAGTGTAGCTCAGGGGTACCCCGAAGCACTCATCAGTACTTCAGATTTTCACCTCCAACATAGCTCAATTAAACAGTAAAGCTGACCTAGCACTGAGGTCTTAACTGGACTCCACTTACCGTGAATGCTAGAGCTGAAAGTAACATCAGCTTCTAACAGAAAAAGAAAACAAAACCTTTTACTTCAGCCCCCTGGCCAATCCTGCTCTCCCCTGTTACTGACATGCGCATTAATTCATATATTTTACAGCCCACAACATTCATGTTTCACATTTTTAAATGAAGATTGGTTGTAACTGCCAAGTAGTATTCAAATACAAATGAAAATTTCAGGAAATTCCCAAGCAAACAGCTAGAAAGGCTCTCTATACTTCTGATCCTTATACTAGTCATCCTCAGACAGAATACTGAGCAAGGCAGACTTTGTCCCACTCAATACAGCCTTTCTTCTGAGCATCAAACACCACTTTGTCCTCTGGAGCCTGCAGGAAGTTTGAGACAATGGCAGAGAGAAGTACTGTCTTCATAGCCCTCACAGCTCAACTGGACTATCAACTATAAAGGCACATGACATTTGAAAGAAAACTGAATTCATAATTTTAATTTTGCTTTTCCAGTTTATAGTCTCTGAGGGAAAGAGACAAGCAAAGTGTTTGTTAATACCTGTTCTAATAACAAAAAGTACAGAGAATGTAAATCATTGGACATACACATTTAGACAGCATACAAAGGCCTCCCTATGTACTCCACTCACCTTAAATTACCATTTGTCTGTTAAATTCTCTCATACTCCAGATTACAACTCAAAATTTGTCCTCTGAATTCTGGAGGAAACATACAGAAAAACTACTGACCCAAAAGTCAGGGTGTTAAACACTCTGAAATATATAGAATACCTTTCCTTGCGCAAAGTCTAACACTGCTTGCTCTGCTGCATCCATGTTTGACTGTCAGAGTCTTCTCTCCACCAACTGCTACTTCAATGCCTATTTTTGTCAAAACTCATACCCAAGCTTTACAGGGCAAGTTTACACAATTAAGAGCTGGTCCGTACCAGGAGGCAGCAACACCAAAGCCAGCACACACTATCACTGTGGCCAAGGCAGCACATAATTGCTGCTTGCTAAGATCAGTTATTTCTGGCAGGCTCCACAGTAGCCAGTGTACCCACATAACATCAGGACTGCTGTGGCAAGATAGCTGCTAGCTTAGTTTCACTCACTTGCAAGTGTGTTTATGGATCTACAGCCTCCACCTGCAAGACAGGTTCTTCAACAACACACAGAGCCTCCCACCTTAACAGGGACCTCACTACTTAAATGGAAGCAAGGCATTTAGGCAGAGCTACTCTAGATCTTCCCTGTGGTTGCAAGGTCCCCCTCTTGATTTCAAACCCACCACTCGATTCAACTCAAAAAAAGGCTCTGCATGTTTTGCCCGTTAACCAAGATTGGCACATGGCAATAATCCAGAACAAAGTTTGTCTAGCCATTGATTTCTTGGACCACAGCCCAACAGCCATGTGACACTTGAAGTTCCCCCGGCTATTTAAAGCACAAAAAATCAAAGTGCTTTCATGTGGTTTACTGCACAACCTTAACTGAAAACTCTAAATCTAGCAAGCTATTCTGTAAAACTGAAGTTTAATTAAGAATTTTCGCAGAGACATCTCATGCCACGTGTTCCAAAGGTGTCACACAAACTCTTCACAACTACATCCCCTTATCTCAATCACTTGTATAAAACATCTTACTAGACTCAAAAGCATGCCAGAACTAAATCTGCAAGTGGTTTGCAAACAAAATATCCCTCTCTTGCCAAGCAAAAAACCCATTACAAGTATTACTCTTTCCATCTTAGTTATAAAAATTATGTTTCTGCATAATTTTCACTAGTCCCATATTCTGAAGTCTCTGGAGTATAACATCATAGTTAAAACATTTGTTCATTTTTGTAAACATTGCTCTAACATCTTTCATTGATTACCCATCTTCTGCAGGCCTAAAATACAGGAACATTTATAAACAAAGAGTCTGCAGCTAAATAGCCAATATGCCTTATCACTGGCCACATCTACCTTTTCCTATGCTGAGGTGTATCTTTTAAATGATCAAACACTCCTCCTGGAGACAAGCCTCCACTGCATGATATGTCCTGCAACTTTCTCTGGCCCCTTCCATCTAATACCATCAGAGACCACTCCCAAAGTATGTTCTAGAACACGTAGAACACAACTGATCTGAAGTACTTTGAGTATCTTTACTGTCACCCACAATCTGGAAATTTTCTTATTTGACACTAGAAATCACAGTAATTCTCTCAGATCTGCACATACCAATACCTCCTTAAAAGTTTCCATATTTCATATTAACATCAGTCCAAATGATAAAAATATGGTACCTGAACATGCCATAACACAAGCACACTCTTCTAGCCCATGTAACTCAAGTCATATGCAGATCTTTTTGAGCATCTGTCAAAGTACTTAACAAGCATCACTGCTGTATCACCCATTTCTCTGGTCTTTGGCATCTTCTTTCCTCTACAAGAGGCTGACCTAGCTAGGAACAGCAACTGTTTTCACTTACCATCCAAGGACCTTCATTAGATCTTGTCAATAGCACCCAGTCTTTTCACAGAACTGCAGTGGGCAAGAGATAGAGATGGGTCCTGTCCCACTTCTAAACTGCATAATCATTAATGGTGTTTATGTTGTCCAGGAGTCACTCAAGTACAATGTGGCTTATCACATGTCCAGCATGTGCTGTACCAGTCACAGCAACAAGGCCATGTTGCCTTTGTAGCTCTTGCAAAGCACAAGCTGTCAAGGACTGTGGTGTGACAACAGACCTGATGTGCAACAGCTAGGTTTTTCACATCCTCATCTTTATTCAAGAAATAGCACATACAAAACATAGCACATAGAAATACCTACCCTTCTCAGTAGCATTTGTTCACAAAATAATAAATCCCATTGAAGGGAAAGCTGCTCTGTAAATTTCTGCAGGTTCTAGTACATTGTGATTTACACTGCCACTTGCTGAAAAGGTGCAGCCTTTAGGCAAAGTCATTGGTTTCTGCTTCTTAGCAATAACCACAGCACAGGAGGCGCTCAGCTAGCCAGTACGCTCCTGGAACTCAGTCATATCCCTAGCATACATTTTAGTAGCTACATGGATACTTATTTCTGATATTCCCTATGCTTTAGGTGCTCCTACTGGTAATGTTCTACTCTTCATGATACTGCCTAGACAGAAAATTAGGCTTTTCATGGAATTTGCCACTTAGACACAAGCACATGGCATGAGCTATAGGAATTCCTCCAACTCCCTCAAGGGAGAGCGCTGCTGACATCCAGTGCAGTCATTCTTGGCTGCAGACTATAGGGTAGTTTTTTTTCTATTTTGCTGCATTTTGAAATTTTTCAGTTACTGTAGCTCTATCAATTTTATGTATCGTGTCACTCTCACGTTTCTTCGTTTATAAAGCAATCCTGATAAATCTTGCAAGTGTTTCATGTTTATGCTTCCATACCACATCCACCTCATCATTCTCCCCGTCTTTACAGGGCCTACCTGTGAGTTCCATTGTTTTATTACAGATCTTCAGTATTAGCAACTCTGCAGACCCTTATGATACTTTGAAAGGGCTAATACCCTGAGGGTTTTTTCCATCTATTGAAGCTCAACACTCATTTCCCTAATATTGCTGCTATCCTCCCTACAGAGGGCAGCTCAATGTCTTGGAAAAAGTGCTATTTTAAATATGCAGAGTGTGTGATTTTGGTTAACATGCAGCTTCTGAGAACAGTATCTACTAAACAAAACTGCAGCAGCTGTTTCAGCAGCCTTTTAAAGCACAGCATCCCACTCCAAGCCAAAAAAACTCTTCCGGTGTTACTCTTCCTTCCAGTTACAGACCATCCACATTTGTCAGGCAGCACTGGCAAAGTGTTCCAACTCATCACTGGAAAAAGAGAACAAGGCTCATTTGAGGGAGAAATTGCACTTTGCAAGTAAGACAACACTATACATCAAGGTGTTACCATTTCTGTAAAAAACCCTAAAACTTCATAGAAGTTGTAACACTTCTCAGGAAGTATAGATGAAACCTTTTGGTTCTCATCTCAGAATCCGGATCCGTATTTGTTTTTTCAGCAAAGAAATCAGGTTCGGGATAGGATCATCACAGATGAGACAAAAGCAATACAGAAAATGCAAATTTAATGAAATATTCTCCAGTGCTTTGATATATTTTGATATATAATACACACTTAAAACCTTGCACATATGTTTGAAAGCTAACCAAGGCTAGGCACAGCTATCAGCACACATTGTGCCTTGGGGAACAAGCGTTCTTAAATTCCAGTTACATACAGAATTACTTACTATACCAGTTTAACATATCAATTGATCAAGTATATCAAGAACTGTCATAATACAAAGGATTCCCTGAACTGCTAGCAGTTTAGACTTAAAATGAGAAAATATTTAGAAGCTTTTCAACTACATACCTTAAGCTAAAAGCATTTGTTCCTACATTTTTGATAATTTTCCTCTAAAAAGAAAAAAAAAGGACATTTATTAGTTCAGAAAAATTTCCTTCCATCTCTCAGAATATAACTTGCCATCTGTTTAATCTCTCATACAGATCATACTGCATTAATAAACACGTGCTGGACTAGTATCAGTACTCAGCAACTTTTGTGAAATTTGGAAGCATAGTCATGCCACAGTAAGATCTATTTTGCCTCTCTTGGCCAGCTATTGATCAACTTTGCTATGAACTATGGTAGGCAACTAAAGCAATTAAGTTTAATTCCCCTTTCCTCTGAGAATCACAAAGTTAATTTCTGAAAATTAGTTGATACCAGGTTCTTAACATCTATCAAAGCATTAGAAACTCCAGAAGTTAAAACCAACCAACAAGCAAGCATTAAATGAAAAAACCTGCATCCAGGCAACATTCTTCTACACACAACTCCTGCTAGCAACAGAACTTTATACTCCCATATAAAGCTTTTAAATTAATCCACATTTACTGTAATTCAAGAGTTGCTACTTCTAATTTTGCTTTAGATCAGCCATGTAAGTCACTCCGCTTCCTACTTGTAATATTGCCTGTCTAAACCATATAGCATTTTATACGTAGCACTGCTGCACAAGAAGTTTCACTTGTATGTTTGAACTTCACATACTGGACAAAGTTCTTCAAAAGAAACTGCTGGTAGCTAGCAAGATATTTAAAGGTACCTTTCCTTAAGAAGGAGTAGAATAAAATTACAGATATTGCAGTAAGTCAGGAAAATTAGAACTTGTCCTCGCATTTTAGATTTCTAGCTTCTTAACTAAAAAGAATCTGTGGATACTCAAGAACCAGCGCAGTTAAAAGTGTATTTCATTGAAGAAAAATGAAGTTCTTGAGAAAGCCACTAGGAGTACTTGATGCACAGTAAGCATTCACTGGCATGCTTTTTACCTGCTGCAAGCATGTTATCTAGCCCTTCTGAATTAGTCCAGCTCTGAAGCTTTAACAACTTGAATATAATTAGAATTCATTATGATTCACCACCAAATTCCACCTTTTATCATTAACACTACTTTTTCTAAATGCTCACATCTAAGTGAGCCTCTAGTTAACAAGCTCTGTGAGGGTCAAAATGCAAATGTCATCTCTAGCTTTCAAATACCAGAATAACAGTTCCTTACTAGGGTGCTTTTAATACTCAGGTAAGATTTATTTACCCACTAAGATAGGACACCTCAGAATTACAGGGGTCTAGCATTTCCCCCTCTCCTCTTTAAAGGCATTAGCTTTTGCAGTAACACATACCCACGTCAGCATGGACCCAAGGCAAATTTAAATAATGGACCAACATCCTTATTCACAACTTGGAGCATAATGGCATCCAGCCTATCCACAGGGACAGCAGGAAAAGTAACACTGAGATAATGACTAAAAATTTAAGTAACTTTCGAAAAAATTAAGTGGTTTCATCTCAGTAGCCAGATCCACATGAAATTTCTCATCAACATATCAGGTTTGGCAGTTTCATCATGATTCACCACTTAAACACTGGGAATTGAAACATAATTCATACATTCCACAAAATAAATTGTGTCTTCCATGTGCACATGTACTGAAAAGGGACATAACCAATAACAGAAAGTTTCAGCTCCTTTATCAATGTTACCTCTTTATCTGTTGTACTGTAGTTACCAGGAAATCTTTCAGCAGGACACCTGACATTCCCATTGTTAGAAACTGCTCATGACATTGAGTAAATTAATTACAATATATTCATGCACAGCATAGTACAACCCACTAGGAACAACCAAGTTTTACTCTTGGGGATCTCCTTTCCTCCCAACTACTGGTTGTAAGCTTTGGAGTCAAATTAAACAATACAGATCCTGAAGTTATTTCCTGGCATTGGAACCACATTTGCCTGTTTATATTAACAGGTCTCTAGATGTCCCCTTTGTTCTCTTCACCTAAACACTTTCTTAAACTAAAGTCCCGATAAAGCACAAATTAACATCTAAGAGCCATCCTGAGGTAATCTTTGTCAGATTTAGTATGAACACTCTGGATAGGCTCAATAGTTGGTGAAATACACCAACTCTTCTGACAATGACCCAAATACACTGTTCACCAGCTCTCCAGCCTACACAGTTCTAGACCAAGCATGCCTGAAACACAATGCCACCTCAATTGTAAAGCTAATGACACACCCACTAATTTGACCATATGTGAATTTTACTCTTTATCATACTAATTTATCCCCACTAGTCATTCAAAACATACATAGCTTTCAAGAAAATCCACTTGCGTGAAACTACTGTTCTATTCCTGATAGTGCTTCCATGAAGGACTGAAATGAATTAAACAAAAATTACTTGTTAAAGTACAAAATGTACCTTGCTGTAGTCTAGCATAATCTCACATTACTATGTCATAAGAATAATCACCAAGTACTAAAAATCCGCTTTTCCACCCATCAATTTAATATTTCAAGATGAAATTTTTTTATGTACCAGGGAAAAAAAAAAGGTACCCTGAACTGGGATTTGGATCCTTTTGCAACCATTACGAGGTCTGAGGAACCAAGATATTTAAGCTTCTATTTCAAAAATATTTATGAGTGGCACATATTCACAACACAATACCACTGCCTTTCCATAGTTTGCAGGATCATTACCTCAATAATTACATTCAAATATGGTAATGTATGCAGATTCACATTAACTCCAACACATGCCTAAGCCCAGACAGCTAACTTGCATCACCTCCAAAAGCAGTATAATTTAGCACAAGTTAACTGAGTGATTTATCATGTAGGTCTTCATGCTTATGCCATAGCAAAAGAAATGAAACTAAGAACAACTGACCTAAGGGACCACTTTAGCTCAGTGAAGAGCACAGAAAAAAATCATCAAATAATTACTCATCAATTTGAAGGAAACTATGAAAACACAACATACTCTTAACTGTTTTTCCTTTTGTCCCACTCAGTAGCCATACAAAGACGACAACCCTCTGGCATTTAACACATTCCATACTTTTTGAGACACAAAAATAGGGAAATCAAGTGAGAAATTAAAGCATTTATTATCTTGATCAACAACAGAAATGTAGTGTTACTTCCAGACCAATTAAATTGAAAACTCCAAAGCCATTACCTTAATGCTTCTACACTGGACACCACTGAAAACTTCTCCATCATACCTAAAAATAAACAACACCTGAAATGAGTAGATTCTTATTACAGACCACTAAGTTACGTACATTGAGACAATCATCAACAACCTCTCAAGTCTCAGAAGCAATAATGTTAAACACTAAGTCTTAATTTACAGGAGGCCTTTTAGAAAGCAGCAAGAAATGAAGCCAGTTTTAAGTAACAAAGGAGTTGAGTCACATCCACTTGAAAACCCATATTTAAAGTACCATAGGAATAGCTGCATGTGCCCAATATTATGCTTCGGTCCAAAGGATTTTTAATGAAAATTCATAATCTCAAGGTCTCTATCCTTTACGTACTGTTTTCAATTGATTTAGAGAATTCAGTTTTCAACACATTGCAAATACTTAAATCTACCAACTCAACCAGCCAAAGAAAACACAGCACAAAGTATTTGTTTTGTCATATACAATACTTAATATATACATTCCAATGTTTCTCTATCTGCACTACATAGATCAAGTAAATAACAACCATTAAAGATAACCTATTAAACATGTACTGCTTCAGATTACAAAACCCATTTAAATCATGTAAAATCTCAAACTTGCTTATTACACCCAATAACCAAGTATTATACCAATGGCTTGTAAAGATTGATTTAGAAATTTTACTGTTCAGTAACCTAAGGTGTGACTCAGGCTATCATTGAAGAAGCCAATTCAACATGGAATGAATGCACCCCACGTCTTCCTACACGAATGCAGCCATTTCCTAACCTTTGTCTGCAGATAAGACCCTGGAATCCTTGCAGTACTTTTTTTATTGCACTGCTTGTTCTTCGAGAAGTACTAGGAGTCAGTAACAGCAGCTCCACTTTACTCACTAGAACACCTCACTCCCACGGTGACGTTTGGGTCGACTGCATTTCCCAGCATTAGCCAGCATTTTAAGTGTGAACTCAAAAGACAAGGGAGTGAGCGAAAGGCAGCACCGCCCAGGCAAGAGGCTGCTCCAAACCCCAGCCGATGCCGCCGGCGAGCAGCATTTCCCCCAGCATCATCCCCTAAGGGGACCCGACACGGCCCCCTACCGCAGCCCGGGCCTGCAAGCGATCAAAATGGCGCAGGCCAGCCGCGCCTCGCCGGGCACCGCCCGCACCAGGGCAAGATGGTCCCCGCCACCCTCGCCGGCCGCTGCCGCGAACTACCGGCCCCAGCGCGCCCCGCGCCCCAGGACACCGCTTCCGTCAGGGGAAACCCGCCACGCTATGCCACTGCCTCCCTCCCTGCGGAGGCGCGCGGTGGGCTGGGACATGTAGTCCACCCCTCCAGCCACTCTCCTGCGCGGCGGCGCCCGCAGCGGGGAGCCATACACCACGGTGCGGACCCGCCGCTGGCCTATGTACGGCCGCGCCCGCGGCTCCAATCTGCGCGCCTCGGCCCCCAGCTCCAGCCTCAACCACTAGGCGAGCGGCGCCGCGGGCAGCCCTCCCCAGCAGCCCAGTATAAAAGAGAAGCGCAGATACCCCCCCCAGCTCCGCTCGGAAGGCGCCGCACACCACAGCCCCAACCACCCCTCCAGCACCACCTTACCCACCACCATAGGAGCTCCGCTGGAAAAGGAAGTGCGAGGGGGCGCTCGCAGCTTTTATAACTGCTCTGCAGGGTGGGAACGAGGCTGGCTCCGCCTTCCCCCCCTGCGACCCGAGGGGCGGGGTGGATCCCGCGCGGGGCCGCGCTTTATCTCGCCTGGCGCGGGGGAGAAGGGGGGCAATGTCCCGCCTTGCAGTCTCCATTGGTGGGCTTCTGGCTGTTGATCTGGTCCGGTCAGAGCCTGGCTGTCGCGTGCTGAGCGTGAGGCTGCTGTTGGTTTAGCTGCCTGTCCTTCGAGGGGGCTGGAGCGCGGGGCAGAGGGGAGCGAACGGGACGAGGCTGTCCGCTCTCGCTGGGGGTGACGTGGTCTGAGGGGAGCAGATGGAACGAGTGCTAGTGTGCCGGTGCTGCTTGTGCATTTTGTGTTACGGAGGCTTTGCACAAAGCGTGGAGCTGGGAAGCGAAGGCAGGAACCTGATGCAGCTTCACCTCTCAGGGGGAGCAAATACTTTTCACTGAGTGCTTGTTTTTTCTGTCTGCTGTTACTGTTCTCTAGGGCTCTAACTGGTTAACTTCTGTATTTGTGCCTGGAATGCTTCAGCTTTCCTTCGTTTCTAATTAGATGCTTCTGAAACCTTAACCACAAGCACACCCTTTTCCTTTTTGGAAACGGCACAAAATGCTTTATCTCTGTATAGCAAGGCAACAGGGCTGAAAAATCTCTTCTTACAACAGGCAAGAAAGCAGTTTTTCACTCTAGAAAGTGTAATGCTGTTCCACAGTGAACCAACGTGTGGACTCCCCCGATACCAGTGGTGAACTTCTAGCGTTAGCCACTGGAAGTTGCACATCAGTCAGGAAGCAGCTCAGTCTCCAGATGAATCAGTCTCCTGTATCGCTTTGGAAGCACTAGTGAAAGAAGTGGGAGCAGGCATCTGGGCTACAGTTGGCGTAGTAGGAGTGCTGCGGCTTAGATGATTAAAGCAATGTGAAACCATATCCCAAGTTCTTACTAATGGAGGTCCTCACCAATTGTTTATAAGCAGTTAACTTTTTTTTGGTCTGCGTGTTTATTGAGAGGTTTAGTGTATCAACTTAGTTGAGGAAACCAGGAAAAACAATGAACAAAGCCAGGGAGCTTCTGAATTTAGTTCCTTGCAAGGCTGTGCATTCCCACACAGTATAAGCAGTGGTGGTAAGGAGTGCTGGTTATGAGATAATGGGTGATTGCCTCTTTTGAGGCGCACACATAAGTGTGCCTGCCTGAAAAGCTCAAAAAGTCTTTGATGGTTTTACAGTTTGTTAAAGAATGCTACGGAAAATGATGGACCAGAAGATGGATTCTCAATAGGAGGGTCTAACTACTGGGAGCAGATAAGGAAAGTCTGGAAAAGTGACTTGTAAATTGTTACAATATCTGGCAATTTTATTTCTTAAATTATTGAGATTGATACTACCAGGAAAACTAAATATTTGATAAATATTAAGCCAGTTTTCTTTCGCAGCCCATGGCAGAGGATGTCACTAGTTTTCTCTGCTATTCTTCCACATCCACTTTACCTGTCTGAAATGTTCTGATTGAATGCAAGCAGTGTGACTCAAATGAGAGACTGCAAGCTGCAGCTGGTTCACCACCTTCTCTGCTTAGAGGCATGAGGAAAAAGGTCTGTGCTGCCTTTTTCCCTGAGTGCCTCCCACCTGCACTCGTTTGAGCTGCTGTTTCTGTAGGAAAGAAGCTATAGCATCAGGGAATAGTTGTTAGTGCTTCAGGCAGGCTCGGCAGCTGAATTTGGGTACAGGCAAGCAGTTTACCTGTTGTTATCTTTCCGTGTTGCTGAAAAATGTTAACCCACCCTTCCTTAGTGACATCAGGGTTGAAGATAAGCAAAGTAATCACAGCCATGACTAAAGAAAGAAGGCAGTTCCTTACCATTCCTTTCTTAAGTGCTAAATACGCATCTTTTCTATAGCACCTTTGCAGGGCTTTTATTTCAAGGGGAAAAATAGGCAGACTGACAATTTAAGCCCAGAGTACATAAAGCATAATCAGGTACTGTCTTAGTTTGCAGTTGATAATAAAAAGACTATAAATAATGAGGTGACTAAGGGCCTGTCCAGGGCTGCAGGATGCTGCTCTACCACTTGAGCTTTGCAGGAGAAGCACAGGTGTGCATGTATTGGAGGGCGCCTTTCACCTTGCAATGTTACGCATGCTAGCTTGCATAATTTGGCAGAAAAACTCTTCATCTCTCTGTTAGATTGTAGGGTATGGGTTTACTAGTGATGCCTGTATGTGCACTGTATGAAAACTTACAGCTAAGGAAACATACCTCATTTCTTAGCATCACTAAAGTCTGCTAGCACTAGACAAGTTTGTGGGTCAAGTGAAGCACATCTTTGTCGTAGGTAGGCAACAATTACAGAGCTGGAAAAAGTTAAGCAAAGCAAAATAAAAATGTACACCACAATTACAGATTATATTTAAAAGTAAGGTTCCTTCTTAGCTGCCTTTCTTTCCCCTTTGTCAGGTTTACACATCTTTAACCTATATTCTGGGTGTCTGGATGAAGGTGCAAGCTGTAGAGTTACAACTGATCCTCAAAGTTCAGTCCCCAGAGAGATACTAAAATTAGTCTGAACTATAAGCCTGGTTGCCATAAAGCATTAGTTTATAGATGAGTCGCTTCTGAATTTAGCTCCCTGCACAGCTGTCCACTAACACATGGTGTAAGCAGTGGTGGTAGGGAGTGCTGGTTATGAGATAATGGGCGATTGCCTCTTTTGAGGCCCACACAAAAAGTATGCCTGCCTGAAGGGCTGGTGGTGTGGCTACCCTCAGGGCTTTTCAGCTCCAGGCAGCTCTCTCACAAGTTCTCTGTTCTTGTTTTAAAGGATTCCTTTATCTTTTTGTTCTTTATTTTTGTCTCCCATCACTTCCCTTCTGCCCTATTTTAAGTCTGGCTTCTTGGATTTTCTCCAATAGCTTTGCAGCTTTGATGACTCACATCTCTTGGTTTGGTTTGGAGTTGTTACCAGTGCATCCTTTGGGATGCTGAGTTTCCCTCCCCTCTCACCTTCCCAGCAGGAAGTCTATTGTATGCAGCTTTAATTTCTTCCTTCTCAGAACAGATAGTAGTCACTGTAAAATCCTGAGCTGACTTTGCCATACTTCACATTATGCTTCATAAAGTGCTTGATTTCAGAAACAATTTCATTTATCTTATGTTGTGGCCCTCTAATATTTTACGGAGAACTTCTTCTCAACTCCCTGTCTTTGAGTTTTTAGTCACTTTAGTGTCACAGAATGTCGAGCCTGGTTTTTAAATGATAAATGAGATCATAAAAGCATTAGAACAGCTGCACAGGGTTAGACCAGAGGTTCAACCTCCCCTCTCCCAGTATCCTGCTTCCAACTGTAGTCAAGAGAATATGCCTAGGGAAGATGTTGAATTTTGTGTGTTGCTGTTATACATACTCAGTTTTTTAAGCTCCTGCAGGTATTTATGCATCAGCGATGAATGGTTACTGATTTTTTTTACCCCTCTGCATACCATCTTTTTCAAATCAATTCAGTAAGTTTACTAGTACAGGTCATGCAGGGTTCTGTAGCAGTTTTTCTCCCCAGTGAAAATTAACCATTTACTTCTACCCTCTGTTTCTTGTCTTTTACCTCATATCTGCTTAGTTTTCCCAAAACCGTTAGGTAAGAGGCTTCAGGGAATCTCTGCACTAGATCATGTTACCACATGCCTGCTGGTGAGAAGCATGATGTGAATTTACCAAGGGTTCTGATTGTTGCTTTATTGTACCCTAGAACCTTTTCAAGACATTATAATTGTGTTTGCTACTGCCACTTCTTTAGAATACCAGAGCAATTTCAAGTGAGAGCTCACACACCACTATTAGTAGCTCGCGTGTTTCACTGGGTTCCTCTGGAGCATCATCTGACGCTGTTGAAACTGCAGCACCTTCCAGAAGTTTGAAGCAACTTCTCCGATGGATACCACAAAAGTGGGATAGTGTGGGGAATTTCCCTAAATCTTCTACACTGAACACGGGTGAGAAAAATATAATGCATTTGCGTGGCCTATTTTTCTCTGAACAGACTTCCTGCACCTCATGAATTTGGAAAGGGATATGTTATCAGTTTTGATAGACTAAACACCATTACACTGGCATGTACTGTTGTGAGCTTCCTTTTGCTCTTTTTCAAGTCTTTTTACAATGGTGATTTTGCGCCTTCAAGATAATGTTCTCCGTTTGTCTTCATACCACTTGTGAGGATTTAATGTGCGTACATGTTCCTTTTAATTTTGTTTTTAACAAGCATCTTCATTTTTAGCACAGCTGTGGTAGATATTTGGGTTGTTTGTTACAAAGATAGAGTACCTTAATGTACAGTGGTTGCTTATACTGACACATTCAGTTTATTGTTATAATTGAATCAGTTTATATATAGCTAAAATTAATAATAAAGCATAACTAAGGCTTATACAAGAAAAAAAATCCAAAGCCTCTGTATTTAGTTACTTAAAAGAAGCAAGAAAGTTGGTGTATTAAGACAGACAAACTAATTAATATTTTTAAGGTAAATTAGGTATGTTTTTCCTGTTTACCAAGGTAAGTCTGTGTGCTGTCTCCAGAATTACATAATTGTAGCTGTTTTATTATTTAGCAAAAGCATTCATTATCTTGAACTGCAGCAGCATTTCAGTATGCCCAAAAATACTTGAGGGAAACTTCAGTCTGAGTCTTTGTTAGTGCTTGGGAACGTCATCTTTCTCTCAGTGTTCAAATCTCTTCTGTGTTATTCTGCATAAACAGCATATTACTGAAAGATAATATGCTTCATTTAATTGCTGTATAGTTGCTGCTTATCTTACTGTCTTTTGCTCACCCTTAAGAGACGAGATGAACAGGCCTGGATGACAAGAAAGCATTGAAGAGGAAGTACTGTGGAAAAGCAAACTGCTATTTAACATTCTTCTCGGGGTTCTAGGACCCAGCTGTTAATTGATATCACTTGCAGTCACTTCATTCATTAACAAAGCATAGGGGGGAAAAAGGTTTTTCTGTCATATTTATACACCCTTGACAAATTGAGTATCAAACTCACTTTTAAATAAGAAATATACCTTCATGTTCTTTAACAAGGGGCTGCTTTTGGTTCTTTGAGAAAACAAAGCCGCTGAGCTATTTGATTTTTTTAACAAAAACTGGTTTTAATATTGCCATCTTTCAGAGGCTTGTTTACAATTAAAATATCTTATAATCACACCCTATACAGAATCAGGTAAAACAACACATACTCAATTTGTTCTTTTCAAAATCAAGTATCATGTGAACTATTATGACAAAATAAAAGTTGTAAAACTGCATTCCAATATCTGGAATTACATCTGGATATGATAAGTACAGATCTCTGGGTAAGAAAGAGGCATTCCCTTTGAAGTGGATATTTCTTGGAATGTTTCATTTGATTAAGAAAATATGCTTATTATCTTACTCATAGTATGTGTATTAAAAACATACTAATATTTTTTATTAGTATAGATGTAGGAAAATGTAACTGCATTATCTACAGTGCTAATCTGTTAATTTTAATAGATTTAACTTTGTAGCAAGTCTTTAGATGGTGCATAAATCTTTCCTTCTATGAAACTTGTGTAGACATAGGTGTTTCTCAAATCTTTTATTGTAGAATTTTATTTCCATTTTGTCTCGTCCTTAATAATGGCAAGCTTTCCAGGCCAGGATAGTGTGCTAGCAGGTTTTGTGAGTGTATCTTGCTCTTAGCAGGTCAGTTCTCATACAGGAAAATATCAAACAGCATTTTCTGTAGATGTGTTTTAACTTTACATTTAAGTAGAACTTTAAAGCTGCTACTGCTGCTGGGAGGAGTGACCTTGTTCTTTCCTCCTCCCTTGTCACCACTACAGGCTGCTACAAGCAGCTACCTTATACAATAGAGAAAACAATTACACACACACACCCCCACACACCCCGCTTTAGTTTTCTAGCAAATCAGCCACCTGAACTGACTCACTGTGACCACCTAACCACTAGTTTTAACAGAAGGGAAGTGGTAGGAGCAAACGCCCTGCGCTGGGGAAGAGTTACGCAGGGTAATATCCCCTGATAGCAGCTGTTACTTAGGCAGCTATAAATATGATGTGAAACCTCATGCTTGATCACTCCAAAATGCAGTTTGCACCTATTTAACTATGCCTAAATGCAAATATTCTACCATTAAAATAAAGAACATTTGAGGGTTACTAAGTCTGTTCTACTGTTTGCTGCTATTTATTCCTGTACTGTAAGGAAGAAATAATATCTATCTAAATGTAATTAAATTATATAGACAGTTGGTATTCAGAGCAGTACAGCTTATGGCTGGCCCTAGTAAAGAGCAAGATAATTGTGATGCTCTGCCTTTAGAGCATCTTATATATCCCTTAGGGTATATAAGATTAATCTCTCCAGTTTTTGAAGGTAAGGGGCTGTGTTTTTAAAGAACGAAAAGAGGAGGGCAGCATAGATAGTACTGTAACTGTGATAATACTCCTTAAAACCCACAAATCAGCTATTTCAGTTGTGTAAATAATTTGTCAACTTGAAGTTACAACCTAATGTATTGCTGACTTCCTAGGAGGGAACTCGCAGCATTGCAAATTCTTAGCATGTACGTAAGCACAAGTTCACTGTCCTGATATTCCTGACTGGAGCTGATAGCTGACCTCCTGATGCTGGTGGGGCTGTGTTCTTCTGTTACAATGAAAGTACTCAGATAAGGTGCCTCCTGCTTATGGCCCTCCTACACTCTAAGTTGCTTGCCTGGTTGTGCTATCTTGGATATTACCCAAAACTCAAAGCAGCTCACCAAGGCTCTTCCGGCAGCAGGGGGAAGGACCTGGGCATTTTAGAGGTTGCATGCTTTCTCCACCTGCTCAGCTGCCAGCAGTAGAACAAGACAAGGACATCCTGTTTACAGACACTGTGTAGGGAAAGTATGGGGCAAGGCTGCCACTCCTTGTCAGCACTGAGAACATGGTCTGCTTGGCTACAGAATATGCAGCTAATAGGCAGATAATACTTATTTATGTGGTTCATGTGACAAGAAGCAATTGTTCTCCCAGAGGTAATGAGCACACAGTGTTTCTAAACACACATCCCTTGCAGAGCAGAGAATTTGGGCTGGGGCGTATTACCAACATGAATCCTCTGGCACTCCCCAGTGTCCAGTTGCTGCCAGAGTCTCAGGGTGCATTCCCGTCAACATCTTTTTCAATTCCTGAGCTAGGCCATCTTGAGAACCAGGCATGGATGATGAGGAGATGCACTTGCTGAGATTCTGTATTCCTCATCAAAAAACAGTGCCAGAGGACTTTTCAGAGAGACCAGTGATTAGATCTGAGAGTAGCTGACCCTCAAGCTTATTGAGAGCAGCTCTTAGGGAAGCTTGGGGTATTGTGCAAGATATAAAAAGGTCTGGTCACTACCTAGTTTGGGGAGAGACAAGCAGTTCACTGCTCATGACCAGCCCAGTCAGGATGCCAGATGGGGATAGAGAAGCTGGTGGGTGACCCTGGTAGCTACATGCACAATGCAAACCGTTAACACTTGTTATAATGCAGCTGACTTGCTACGGGAGCTGGCACAGTTGACTGACTTACTGTGTGGGTCTGGCTGGTGCTAGTTTCTCTGCAACAGGATTATGTTCAAGATGAAAAGGGCTGGTTGCATACAGAGATGTTGCTGTCTTCCTTGGAGGGATCCTATCCCTACCAGATAATGAATTTCCTTCCATGTCAAGATCTCTGCTCCACAGTATATGGGGCACAACCACGACAACGGGACTCTTGGTACCAGTGGCAAAAGCACCTATCTACTTTTTTATATTCAATTCCTCCTCTCTATAGGAGATACAATCAATCTATAGGAGTTTCAATTCCAGATTTCTTGTAGGTGCCTGTAGCACCTACTACAAGCCTTGCTTCAGTCTTGAGTTGGTCTCTTCTAGCTTTGGGCATCCCACTTAGCCCATCTGGCAGTTCCTGACACTGCCACCTGACTGATCCGTGGACTCAGTGTGATATAGCCTTTCTGCTGAATTTAGTAGGAGCTGTGAGGAGGACGTCAGAAGCTACGTTAGCATGCTGTTAAGTTGCATTACCTCAACTAAAAATGTCCTTTGATAACTGTGCTCTGTTTTCTAAGAACGACGTTTAAACTTTCTAAGTGCTACTGAAGAAGGAAACTCATCAGTGCTGCTTTATGCTAAGTGTCAAATAATCTAATGGAAATTATTCAATTTCACTGGGCAAACACAGTGTTTAGAGCCATTGTTTTGTCACATTAATTATTTTTTCTTTGTTTTTCTTTCTCTTCTTTACTGGGGTTACTCAAGCATGCACTTAGTCTTGTGTAAGTAGATATGAAGAAAGGAGTGACTCTCATTTCAGGAAATATTAATTGATATATTTCATTTGTCTTGAAGATCTTGCAGTTTATTAGCATTTTTAAGTAGTTTCCATGGACTGCAGTAGGCATTCGTGACACAGCTTGATTGCAGAGTTTATCCCTTCCATGCAAGTAGAGGATAAAACATGACAGCTCGACCAGCATAATAAATACATACTATACTAGGAGCGTCCAAGCATTTGAAAACCTTACCCAGCCCACCAAGGCTGAGGAATTACACGTCTTCTCCTTCCAGGAGTCCTGTGTGTCCAGCTCAATATGTCTTTCTCCTGTCTTTCCAATTTGGGTTGCCACAGACCGTACTAGGATCTGCAATAACTTGCTTTATGCCCACGTTTCTGCAATAGAGGCAAGACTCACCTCACAGGCACTGGGAGGGAACAGCCTGCAGAGAGGCAGTCCATGGCTCTTGCCCACATTCCTCCGCACCCTGCACAGGATGGGGCTGTGGGCCTGCGCACAGTGAGAGATCTCTGAAAGTTGCAGCAGAAGAGCTGGTGAAGCAGAAATGTGATGTAGGATGCTGCATGTCAAGACAAGAGGCTGGAACCTGTTTGAACCTGTAAGCAGTCTGTTTTGCAACACTGATCAGACATGTACACCTGACCCACAGCTGGTCTGGGAGACTGATGCTTGATACAGAAGTGGATCAATTTTCCCCACTTTGATTGTGAATGGTTTGACCATTACGGGAATTCTTCTGTAAACACAAGAGGGCACTCCCACCTCAATTCTAAAAGACAGTGCTGGTGAAAGGAAGTTCTTAATGGAGCAACACAGAATTGCAGCTAGTCCCGTGTCCATGCTTTCATAACAAAACAATCACTATGCATTTATAAGTATTTGTAGGCCATATTTAAGAAAGCGATCTTGGTTGGATACTTTCTTCAAAATGGTATGTCCGAAGAAAAAAAATGAATTTTATCTTTGATTTCAATGAAATAAACCCAAAACTCCAATGTCCTTGTAACCGGAATTGTACTGAAACTGGGGGACTACAGGCTACTTTTTTTTTTTTTTTCAGGTGCATTATCTCATCAAAACAGAGACTTCTTCTTTTGTCTGCAATAGCAAATTCACTAAGAGCAACTACAGAAAGGGGGAATGAGATTTAAAGTTGTTATACTTCGCAACACTTGCATATTTTGAAGTAGAACTTTGGTGTTCTGTTCACGTAAGTTTCCCTTATCCGCTCACTCTTATCTGCCTGGTGTGATATGCTGTCTGTGTTTTTCATGATCTAGGCACACAAAAATTAATGTATTTTAAGCTTTCCCAAGGGCCTCCCAGTTTCTGGAATGAAAGTCTCACTTGACCACTTGGAAAGATTTTGACAAGTTTTTTTAGTGTCCAGCACAGTAAATTAATATCTAGACTTGTAAACCAGAATTTTCTGTACATTCTATGATTTAAAATACAAATAAAACCCACAAGTAACTACTCTTTAAAGGAAAATATACACATACAAACCCCAAACTCCACTGTGCTAATGATCTCAGGTTAAATGCTTACATTTCTTTCACTTGAAGAGAGTTATTTGGTATGGTCTAAAGTTTTTCCATGGGGGAATAAATTTTAACCAATCATGACAGAGGCTTCTGAGCTCCTGTTAATTTTTTGCAAGTTTTCCTGGACTTTCCATTTAAAGGAAAGAGACTGCAGCTGTCTTTCCCTGAACAAAATGCAAATGCTAATCAGCATTTCAATGTGCAGGGCAGTCATGATTATGCCACTCTGCACCATTAGAGATAATAAATAAATAAATGAAGTAATGAATTACAGGAATTTCTTATAGACAGCTAGATTCATAACCAACATACAATATTTTTTCAAATTACACTACTTTCTACAAGTTCCTCCTCCTGTCTAAACTTTGGCAAACATAAGAATGGGCATTTATAGGGATAAAAAAATAAATATCTAACCAAACAAAGAAAGTCCTGTGGAAGGGTCACTAGCATTTAAAATTGATTTCTTGTGTTTTAATAATCACTATTGACCTTTACTGGGGGAACAGTTTCCTGATGCTGGCGGAGGTGAACTTCTACAGATCAGCTAGCCTGTTCAATATGGTTCATTAGCAGAGCTAAAAGTCAACTGTTATGACCATCATTTCAGAAATATCCATACTTGCAAAACCTTTGTTATTTCTGAGGAGATCATGCCTGGAAATTAAATTAGCAACTTGACCAAAAAAGAATCTGCTGCTACTCCATGTGTTTCAGGCAAATAGTGCATTGTTAAACCAGATTTCTTTGGGAGAGGCAGCTGATAATAGAAAATTCAGTTCGACTCAATATTTTTCTAAGGGGTTACTTTTACAAACACTTTATCTGCTTTTAGTCTCTTTGAATCATATTTAGCTGTCTGCTTTATGAAGTAGTCAGGTATGAGTTTATGAATCCATTGGGCTATAAAATTAAAAAAGTGGTGTAATGAAGATAAAATGCAATGCAAGAGTCCCCAGCACATACTCATGTGCCTTTAATACCAGCACTCCCCATAGTTCTCATTTTAGTACTTTACACTTCTATTCCTGCAAATTTTCCTCCAGAATGCTGTCAAGGAATTTGCTGTTCTAGATGGTGCTGATCCTTCTTCTCTGCTTTCAGCATTCCAAATAAAAAATGTTGTAAAAGACGTTGGACCTCTTGGCCAAAAAGGTTTAAGAAATTGGTGGTGAAGCTCATAATGATCAAAAAAATGTGGGGGTAAGAAGAAGGGGTGATAAGTGCAGGGGAGGATCATTGAATGCATCTGGACAAGACTCACGTATGTAACTCTGCCAGCTCCCACTGGAGTCTGTCAGGCCTCTATCCTCCCACCCCACTCCTTATTCCACTGCTTCAGATTTTGTGTCTCATAAGGGAAACAGAGGCTAGAATAGCTTTTACTGGAAGGGGACTGCTAAGTAAAAATCAAAAGTGCATCCCATTTACACAAAAATGGAATGGAAAAAACACCTTGCAGAAATAATATGAAGAGGCTAGAAGTGCAGTTAAAATTTGTTCCTTGATCAAAATGGTGAGTTAACAGGTTCCTAGGAAAAATCAGCCATCTAGAACAACCACATAAGCATGTCAAGGTCCCTCTGGATGGCATCCCTTCCTTTGAGCATATCGGCCAAACCACATAACTTAGTGTCATCATCAGACTTGCTGAGGGTGCACTCAATCCCACTGTCCATGTCACCAACTAAGATGTTAAACAGGATCAGTCCCAATACCGATCCCTGTGGGACACCACTCGTTACTGGTTTCCAACTGGACATTGAGCTGTTGACCACAACTCTTTGCATGCAGCCATCCAGCCAGTTCTTTATCCACCGAATGGTCCATCCATCAAGTTGATGCCTCTCCAGTTTAGAGGCAAGAGTGTCAAAAGCTTTTCACAAGTCCAGGTAGATGACGTTAACTGTTTTGCCCCTGTCCATCAGTTCTGTAGCCCCATCGTAGGTGGCCACCAAATTGGTCAGGCATGATTTGCCCTTAGCATTTTTTTTTGATGTGTTTAAACAGTACAGGAAATGATTGCCAATGAGAAAACTTGTGAAATGCTGAACACCAAAACTGTTTAAGTCATACTTATAAATAAAACAGCAAAAATATTTTGTTTATGGCATCGGTGGATGGTAACTTAAAAAGATCTGAAGCTAGATCCTGAGAGGGGTAAGTCCTGAATGTCATCCACACCCTATGCGTCCATGAAATCCTGTCCATGAAAAATGAGTCAAATTTAATTCCAGATACTTGCATGGCTGCCTGCCCAGAGAAACCTACCACAGTTAGTGACAGAGTAGCTTCCCTCAGATAGCATGGAAACCATACAGATGCAAAGAAGACTGAGGATTGATTGTTTTGAAACAATATGCAAATAATGCAGAATGTTGGTGTACATGACTGCCTGTACAGACATTCAAAGAGTGACTCAAGGAGGAAAAACAGCAAGAAGTAAATGGGAGATTGTGAAGCAATGGCTGTAGACAAAACCTGCAACAGTAATTCTTGCTAATGGAATGAAAGCTTGTTATTTGTGTAATATAAAAATGGGACAAAAAGAAAGACATTAAGTGTTCCAGTTTACAAATATATTAACTCCAGCATCTACTGATCTCAGAAGTCCTTCAACTGACTTTTCTAGACCTTTAATCAAAAGTAATGTTACTGAGAAATACCAAAATGCAGTCAACAGAATAATTTGGCTGAGCATGTATAGACAGAGATATAAGAGACAGTGCTTTAGCCATCTGCCGCAAGTGATCACCAACAAAGGAAAAGCGTCTGAAAAGCTCCTGAAATTCTAAATGAAGCATACCCCAAATGCTGCTGAGCAGAAGTTTCTTTTGAAAAGTAGGATTATGGAATGGGATGGTCTCTAAGTTTCTTGGGCATTTATTCTGTTCAGATCCTCACCCTATAAGGATTTCAGTGCTTTTAAAAGCTGCCTTCAACAAGAATACTAGTAGATTTGGACATCGAGCAATAAAAAAGGACTTTAAGTATAGCTGTTCATTAAAAATTTGTATCTCAATACAGTGATTAGCATAATATAGTGTATACTTTATGCTATATTATATATAGTGTATTATACATGTCATATATATACACTACATAATATATAGCTTTTTATATGTGTGTATGTAGATATATATATATACACACCATATGTATGTATGCTACATAAGTTTGTGCTATATGTCATATATCCAGCTCATTTTAGGTTACTGCTTCACAAAGGCCTTCTGTTGGTTGCTGGCATTCACACTGAACTGACAGCTCCTCCCTGTCTTTCATCACTGCCCCACTCAATGCCAGGGCTATGGGGAAGGCTGTACAGGGTGAAACTGTCACCTGAAATCTCCCCATAGACGACATTAGAGTTTGCTGATGGGGATTTCAGGCAATTTCAGCTCCCCAAGAACCCAGAGCAGCACAAAGAATATGGAGAAGTTAAATTGCCTTTACTGCTTATCATAACATTTGCTTTACCCACTCAGAAGATAGCAGAGAGGTGCTTGATCAGGTAAGATTCTGTTGTCAGTCTGAGGTTATTCAGAGAGACTTTGAGTTTTAGCAGTTGCTCCAGAATAAGCAGTACAGCAAAGGCCGTCCTCACTATGATATTTTTGTTTTATTTCTTTGTTAAAATATTTTGTTGCTCTTAATGGCGCATTCAGCATTCGAAGTGCATATAACAGGCTTTCTGTCATCCTCTGTTACCATCAGAAATAGTGAAGAATAAAATTTTGGATGTAAATAATTATGGATACAATCCTTATTCAGCTGCTTCTCAGCCAAAACTCCTATTAACTTCAGTGGATCCATACTATAGATAATATAATTTTTAATGCTAGAGAGATTTTAGTACACTGTGTTTGTCCCCTCTTATGCTTCAAATGCCAGCTATTTTAACTGCAGTACTTACCAAGCTCAATGAGAAATTAACATACATTAAAATGCATTACAGTTTATAGCTTCTTTATAGATAACAGTATTGCAATCTTAAAATACACTTGGAAAGGTTAGGCTTCTCTGCTTGACAGAAATGTGAAACATTTGAAAAAAAATATTCTTCTGTCAACTCAATTGAGTTCAGTTCAGTTCAGTTGGGTTTTTTGTTTGTCTGTTTGTTTTTTACCTGGCCTGCTTGTGACAGGGCTCTTAATCTGTCTTTATTCTAATCTGCAGTAAATTCTTTCTCAGCCCAAAGTTGCCACAGAGCCAGCAGTACCTGCCAGGTCTTCTCTGGCAGTCTGCAACACATGCAGTGAAACCAGCAAGTCCCCAGCATATGCCTTGAGGTCCCAGGTGGCAGAAAGTGTTTGCAAAGGGGAGATCTCTATGGACAGGAGAAAGCACTGGTTAAGGAACCAAATGCTGGGGCTTTTTCATGTAGTGTAGTCTTCCCTAGACTTGCCATTAGCTGTGTAAATGTGTCAGTGTCATTCTGGAGTAGCTATTAACCTGAAGTGAAAACATGTAGATGGGGCGAGAGGTAAGATGTATTCCTTTAAGCCTTATTGTCTTCTTCTGGGATTCTGTTAGTTTGTCATTAAATCCTGTTATACAGTCTTCCATGTCCTCGTCTCAGTCCAAGGAGTTTTCTACTTCAGAAAGTTTCTAGTCCAAGCTTTTTCCATGTGGTCTGAAAAGGGGACAAGGATGTTTATGCCTCTTCTATGTAGAAGTTGTGCCACAGAAAACAATGTAAGATATCACTGTCTGGAGAAATCTACTTTTTTCAACAGTATCCCCCTAATATCTGAGTGCAGAGATAAACTCAGTCTGTTTGCTTAGTCATTAGTGACCTCAACATACCAATGCTAGCCCTGGTTGCCAAAGCAACAGCACTTCAGAACAAAAATATGAAAGTGCTTGAGTTGCTAAGTCACATGTTGCTTCAATGCCTATAAAACTGTGCATTGTCTCATAGTCCTTTTGTGAACCTACAGCTTAAGAGTGAGGCTACCACTTAATTTGGTTTCGACATTAAGGATGTACAATTTTGAGGCCACTATACCATTATCCTATAGACATATCAAATTGTTTAATGGGTTATTTAAACATTTATAGTAACTTCTAATGTGAATGGGTGTGATCCACATGCCTCCAGCATCCTCATGTAGTGCTTTGGAGAGGTAAGGAAACAAAGGCACCCAAAAGGTAGACCATGCATTTTGGCTATTATGTTAGGCTACTAAGACAGTAATAGCAGCTCTGAGTTATTAATTAGCATGCCTAGACGTGACATAATTATCAAACTGAGTGGATAATTTCTTCTTTGGCAAAGCAACAGTAACCGGGGCACTATGGGAAGGAAAGACATGAGTCATCTGATGGCAGAAACAGTCCCAAGTTTGCATACATTTTGCCATTTTAGCCGAACATTTTAAATGTCTTTTCATATACCAGAGTCAAAACAGAAAACCTGTGGTTTCAAATCCCGAATGTCAAAGAACTAAAGCTGTAGAGTGTTGTTTGAACCCTCCCTCCACCTCCTTCTTACTTCCTTAGATCTGTGTGAGGCACTGAAGGTTCCCATGAGGATTTCAAATGTTCAGAGATGCTGTGTTTGTGCTCAGCAAATGTGTAGGCAACAAGGATGAACCCACTATGTGACCCTTGTCCTGGGTTCAGCCGTAGCAGTCATTTTTCTCATTCTTAGTAGCTGGTGCAGTGCTGTGTTTTTGACTTTCAGCCTGGGAACAGTGCTGATAACACCGATGTTTTTAGTTGCTGCGCAGTAATGTTTACTCTGACCAAGGACTTTCTGAGTCTCATGCTCTGCCAGGGAGGAGGGGAAGCCAGGAGGAAGCAGAGACAGGACACCTGACCCAAACTGACCAAAGAGCTATTCCATACCACAGCACGTCATGCCCACTATATAAACGGGGGGCAGTTACCTGGAAGGGTTAGATCACTGCTTGGTTGGGCTGGGTATTGGTCTGTGGGTGGTGAGCGGTTGTATTCTCTTCCCTTGTTATTTCTGTTATCATTATTATTATTGGTGGTAGCAGCACTGGTTTGTGTTATACCTTAGTTACTGGGCTGTTCTTATCTCAACCCATGGGAGTTACATTCTTTTGATTCTCCTCCTCATCCTTCCGGGATCGGGGGGGGGGGGGGGGGGGGGAAGAGGAAGGAGGGGGAGTGAGAGAGAGACTGCGTGTTTTTTTCTGAGTTACTGGCTGGGCATAAACCACGACACCCTGCAGGAGATGATTCCCTTCCTGGGCACTGACTAGGGGGCCAGAAAACTGGCCTTCATATCTGGTTGTAAATTCAAACATGATTCAAAGAATTCAAATAGTGTTGTCTTTTAAAGGTAGACTGGCAAGTAAAAATTACTGCTGTATACAGACAAAAGCATTTTTAACAGTTCTCACGTCTTTTTGGTTGTCATAAATCCTAGCGAAGCTGTGCTAATTAATACTGGATGAGAGTCTGAACTTCTTCTTTCATGCTGCCTCTCAGGAGCATGTGCCTCTCAGCCAGTGTGCCATGTGGAGACACACTGGCCTGCCTTAAAAACCTCTCCATGGCTACAAACGGGTGGTGATCCCACTGTGATCATTCTCTAAATGGTGGGACTAGCTGGGTAAGATATCAGCAAGCATGGGCAAGTGAGTTACTCCCAGAAAAGAATTTAAATGCTGGTGATTTGATTTGCTCACTAGAGAAGGTTTCTTTTTTTTTTTTTTTTCCCAGAGGAAATGGTGAAAACCAGGATTTGGGATATACGGATCTAGGAATGAGTCTTGTCCTTGCAGCACAGGATTGCTGTTCTGGGGTAGCAGACCATAGGCTTAGTATTGACTTGACTTTGCAAGGCAGTGGGTCTGCAGTCTGTCAAGCTTGCTCTCTCTGAGCTTTTCTTGACATGCCTGTAGCTTTGTTTTACTTGGTCTAACTGTGACAGCAATTTCTCTAATTGACTAGGTGTCTGGGGTTAATTTGCTTTTCCTTTCATTTATCTTTGTGTGGTACAACTATAATTCTGTATAGATATTGTAACAGCCAGTTATTGTATATGTAGAATGAGATATTTATGGCTCTAACATACTGATGTAGTGTAGAGAAATACAACCGTGGTATGACAGCAGGGGCCTTGAGAAGTAGAAAAAACACACATAGCACAGAGGAATGCAGGTGTGGGATGATAAGCGATAGGGCACTGGCCTAACACAGGGGACCCAACAGCTGTAAACAGTTCTCCGATGGTTAGATAAAGAAGTGCAAACCTGGACAAAACCAGTTACAGGGGTAACAAAGAAATAAATTAAATAAATAAATAGAAAGGTATGCTGTGAAAGGTATGTCTGAGGTCCAGGAGCTTGTCACTGTATGCTGGGCATCATCAGTGCATAGCTGCCGTAGAAATGAGAGGACAACTGCACAGCTCACCTCTTTGGACCTCCAGTCAGACATAAGGAGTAGACCTCTGAGAGGAGGCAACCTGGTTTTACCTGGGACTGGTAGGTGGTACAGGCTTAGAGGATAAATCTCAACATCTCAAGGTGATTTCACACTTTACTGTGAACATATAAAAAGATAAGGACATCCTACCAGTAGCATCCATAGGATAGTAGCATGTTTAATAGTATTTAAGCTCCTGCCAATGGGAGAATGCATTGAGAAGAGCTGTAGTTGAGATGAATACACTTAGTAATTCACACTCACTCTGATAAGTTTAGTCTACGCATAGTTTTACAAGCTGTAATATGTTTCTAATGTGATTCTATAGATTGTTTACAAAATGTTCTGCAAACATCTTCTGTTAGCAGTTTTTCAACATCTGTTTAAGAGACATTTCTGTAAATTATTATTTCCTGTTATTGCTCTTTCTGATTTCCGTCAGTGAAAGCGAAAGGTGGTGAAATGTGGCTTATAGCTGACATCAAAAGAGATTTACTCTGCCAGTCTAGAAATGCCGTGTACATGAGATGCTGCTGCTGGCTGGATTTCTCATATGCTTGCATTTCATGTTTCTCTAAGGGTGTCCCCTCACTGTAGTAGTATTATTCTTATGTGGTTGTTAGGAAAAGGCTGGCATGTAGTTAATTTGGGTAGATTGTTTTCTTTTCACAGATATATTACTGTTGTGGCTGGTTATTGCAGTGATCCGTATTTGTCTCAGGCAATCAGGAAATTTCACTCTGGTGCTCGGTTCAGAGCAAGCAGGACCTATGGTATTATAGTTCAGAATTCCTCCTTGTGGGGAGATCCAGAGGACAAGAAGCAGCTGTAGATGGGAGACTCCATGGCTCAGGAATTGAAATCCACACCCCTAGTCCCTGAATGAGAGCAATGAAGCTCTTCAGTGCTTAGAGATTTTTTTCTCCATGTACATTAGTCCTGCAGTTTTGTGACAGACTGAAGGTAGTCTAATTGAAGGAGGCTATTCTCCCTGCTATCTCTGTGCATGCTCCCATCAGCTCTCTTGTGTCAGCTCCCAGTTTCCTCCTACAATGTCACCATTTTCTCACTCTGTGAAGGTAATGGCACTCTTTTGGTTACTTAGCTGACAGAATTTAAAGAATGCCAAACATTGGTACATTAAATGGTCTCTGAGAATCTGATGAGAGTGTGGAGGATGGCACTGAGTTGCTGTGCTACAACTGCTTCCACTCCAGCACATTGAAAGAACCAGCAGCATTTCACAGAGGATTTTGTGAAAGATTCTGAAGGGTGTTCATATTGCAGAATGGAAGGCACCAGCAAATGTGTTCCTAAAATGAGAAGGTTGGATAACGTTTCTCAAATAAAGCTCAACTCCATTTTTGCAATATGATGTTCTTGCTCAAATTAGCCTGTGTGGAAACTTGAGATAACTGTACAGCAAGTCATAGGTAGGCCTAAATTGATCACATTCCTACTATGCATTTTCTACGGTAGCTCACACTGATTTTATATTATAGCTCTGTTTTAATGCGTTGTAGAATGTATGCCTTAACTCATTTTTCTCATCCCCATAATGATGCAGTGTGCGTATCTGTAATGTGTAGGGGGAGCACAGAGATACTATATACAGTTCTAGAAATACACCCATCACATTTTTATGCAGTTCTTATGCATCATAAGAATGCTGATGTCTTCTGCACCATATTTATGGCATTTCATTCTTTGCTACATTTCTCTTTCTGTATTGTTCATATTCTCTCAAGCATTTATGAATACTAAATGGTTATAGTTATGAAGGGTGTCACCTGCCCTGTGTTACTGTGGGTTTCAGGACTGAAGTAATTACAAAAATAAGTTTATTTTAGAATATGCTGTGGGCTCTAGAGTTTTATTTAGAATTATTGTTGTAAGTTTCAAGATAGCATATTCCTCTCATCACATAGATGGACTGGGGGGTGTGTGTGTGTGTGTGTGTGTGTGCAATTTAGAATCAGTCTTTGTTCCCAAATAAAGGGGAAGATGATCAGGATGCAAAATACTTAAGCACCCTGGATATACGTAAGTCCATGAGCCCTAATGGGATGTACCTGTGAATACCAAGGGAATGATCCAATATGTGCATGCAGAAATAATTGCTGTAATTAGTTCTGTAACTTCAGTTTTTAATGGTCAGCACAGAAAATACTCATAAAACTTAAATTGGTGTAATTCCAGTAATTTTCCTCGCCTGAACAAAGGGCATCTGATCCATTCATTATTATTTTCCTGGAATGCCAGGGCTTTTGGCTCATTATGTTAAGGTATATTGAAAAAGGAATCAGCTTACTTGAATATGGAAACTTACAGCAATTTGGGAAATAATTTATAGTGCATCAGATTTCCCTGCTTTGGGGGCAACATCCACCAAGGGGTAGGACAGGTGCCTGGGAAAGGTATCAAGGTTAGCCAGTTAATTCCTCATGTTGCTGTATCAGATCAAAGACCTTAGGGCTTACAGATTCCTCTCTTCATTCTGGTCATTTGCAGTCTGCAGTAATGTTGCTGCTATTGTTTTGGTAAAATAGCCATGGGTTGCACATCTTGACAGCTGTAGCGACTGGAATTGTTTGTTTTCTTTCTCTTTTTTTCCTCCAATGTACTGCATTAAAGGATTTCGTGAGACCTCACTTGGAGTATTGTGTGCAGTTCTGGTGTCCTCAACATAAAAAGGACATGGAACTGCTGGAAAAAGTCCAAAGGAGGGCCACGAGGATGATCAGCGGACTGGAGCACCTCCTGTATGAAGATAGGCTGAGAAAGTTGGGGCTGTTGAGCCCGGAGAAGAGAAGGCTGCTTGGAGACGTCATAGCAGCCTTCCAATATCTGAATGGGGCCTATAGGGTTTGCTGGGGAGGGACTCTTCATGAGGGACCTGGCAGGAGGGTTGCAACTAGATGATCTTAATGTCCTTTCCAACCCTAACTATTCTATGATTCTATGATTCTTAACCTCATAAAAGAAATTATGACTAATGCAGTGTTTTATCGTATGTGACATTATACCTCTTTGTGATTTCCCAAGAAAGGGACAAAATTAATCTCTGATATAAACTCATAGCAATAAGCTTTCTGTAGGGATCAATTTCCCCCCACGTACCTAGCCATTAAAATTCTTTTTTTCTTCTACTTCCATTCACCCAAATTCTTGCTCTTACACACTGTATTTTCACTCAACTAGTGTTACAGAAGGCTAAAATGTTTGATTTACTATTTATCTTCTGTAATGAAAGCAGATGGCCCTTGTCACAAGTAGATAACACATTTTACCCCCTAGGATATAGAATGCTATATGTTTCTTTTTGGCATGGGTAGGCAGGCTCAGTAAGGGTGAAAAAGCCTATGTAAAGTGTGTAGTCATTATTTAAAATTTAAAGACAACTATTTAAAAAATGGAAAACTTAAAGAAATCTGATCAAATTCCTGTAGCAGGAGCAAAGGGCTGCAACAGCTAATGAGGCTTTTTTTCCTAGGGCATTCTTTTTGCAAAAGATGCCTATCAATGAAGCATGGTAAGAGGACACTTTACAGTGCTATCTCAGAATTGAATGGTTGTGAAACAACAGCAAAAGTCAACTCTTATCAGTAACAATCCATGTCTAATCAAAACCTCATCCTGCTCTCCTTAAAGCTAATTGCAAGTGTAAAGTGCAGCACCCTGTCTGGAAAACAGAACTCCACCTTTGATCAATGAAGATTTGCCTCCTCATCTTGAAAGTGCAGCATAATTTTATTTTGTAAAACATGATTTTATGCCCTTGAAGCCAATTGGAACAAAGGGTGATTGGGCAATAAGATTTCTTTTCTGGTTTATTGGAAGAACAGCATGGCACTACTGCGGTATTATTGCTGCCTTTAAAAAAGGTGTTAAAATTCACTCCCAGCTCTTCATTCTGTTGCGTCTGCGTTGTCTCCTCTAGGGGGCAATTTAACACAAACTATACACTTGGGAGAGGTGTAGGCTGGTAAGTAGCTTCAGTAACAAGGGTTAAAGAATTTATTTCCATTTAAAAGCCCTGAACAAGCTAAAATTGGTTTGTGTGGCTGCTTGTCCATAAATGTCTTATAAGGGGCTGCTTAGATCCTGGGAGCACAGAGACCCTTCTGCAGTCACATTGGCCTTTTTCAGTCCTGTAGAAGGTCAAGCAGATCTTTATGAATGTCCTCGTTTTCTAGAAGAGAGTCCCTTCATCACAAGCTTGGGGCCTTATCTGCCTTTTTTTCTGTATTGCTTTTTTCCCACTGTACCTGAAAGATAAAAGAAATGCATTGCCATGAACAGGTCACTGATGTTTGCGCTTCTGCTACTGCTTGATTACCCACATGAGGGTCTCAAATGCAAGGCTGAGCTCACTGCTTGACTCAGGATGCTCAGGGACATTTCTCCTTGCCTAGGCTGCCACCTGCCTGCCCTTGGGAAGCCATGTCATCTCTGTGACTGTTTTCATGAACAAAAAGAGGACAACAGACAGCTACAGGTGATTAAAATGATGTTCCCCAAGCTTCCCCAGGCTCCCTGGAAGAGGAGTTCTGTAGAGACTGTTGTCATGGGCCCTACAACAGCAGGAGATATCAGTCCTTTTAATGGAAGAAAATCCATAAATATCAGACAAGTTAATGGCCCTGCTATCAGAAACAATTTGCGGAAGAAGCATTAGTAACCTTGTAGTGTCACTGTGTTAACTGGGCTTAGCCCCATTCTTTTTTTTCCTCAACTTTTTAACCATAAATGGTTTGTATTTCATACCTCTTTAACCTTAAATGCCTGTATGTTTGAAAGGGTAATATATTTTTATAATCAGATAAAAGATGTAAAGATAATGTCAGAAGGAAGATCATAACAATGTATTTAAACAGAGCTAAGATTTTGCAGAACTGAAGAGTCTGGTTTTAAAAGGAAAATAAAAATGTTCGCTAAAGGATACTCTGAATAGAGGCACAGTTAGTGTTTTGGAAACTCAGGCACACTGCTTGAGAAGGCAGCTGAATTCACCATCCTTCTCTGTGAAATCCCATGTAGGAGTTTTCAAAGCTCACGTTAAATGCTTGTCTGTTTCTGTAACTCCAATCACGAAACAATGGGAAAACCAAGGTGGCAGAGTCCCTGTAAAAGTAATCGGTAGCCAGCAAGTAAAGACTGAAGTAGTCTGAAGTGCATTGCCTCAGGTAGTAGAAGCTGCAAAGAGGCACAGCCCCTAATATTGACAAGCAGATTTGGCAGTTTGGGAAATGTCTTGAAACAAACTGTTGTAATTAAACAATGTACAAGATTCTCTAGAGCAATTAAATTCCTGGTTAATGCATTTGAACCTTGTCTTTCATTTTTATTGTCTGTAATTTAAAATAATACATCATTTACACTAATGAAAGTATAAGAGGAGTAGGGCTAAATATTATCTGTAATGCTGTGCAAAGTGGAACTTTTCTGATCTGAAACAGCTTAAGAACAGTTAGTATAGATTACTCAGATACAGTCTCTTAAAGAGGACCAGTATAGAAAACTGAAGGCTGCATCCTAATTTATGTAATAGCACATATTCATTATCTCTTGTGATACTGAAGTCTTTGTTCCTCTTCATAGATCAGGCCAACCTGAATGTTGATGGGGAACTATGTTCCCCTGTGTGTTAGCACTTGCACCACCATCAAGGCAAAGGAGACCAGTGTCTCATCCTGCAGGAACAACGAACTCTTCATGAGGATGATGTTTATCTACTTTATAAAAGCAGACGGAGCACCAGACTCAAAAACATTGTTCATCAAGCCTTTTTCTGAGCCTTTCACATAATGGGAGAAAGAGCTGCTGGTGTATCCTTGGAGATATTCAGAAGCTGTGTGGACATGGTCCTGGGCAGCTCGCTTCAGGTGGCCCTACTTGACTAGTGTGTTGGACAAGATGACCTCCAGAGGTCCCTTCCAATGTCAACAACTCTGTGATTTTGTGAGTCTCTGTCTGGTCGCCAAAGGCTCTTCTGGGATGGCACAGGTGTGAGGTAGAGCCTGTTGCTTGATCTCGTGTTTGTCACCAAGGAACTGGTAAACTGGATGTACATGCATGTGGAGCAGAACATCATAGAATCATAGAATCATAGAACAGTTAGGGTTGCAAAGGACCTTGGGATCATCAAGTTCCAACTCCCCTGCCAGGGGCAGGGACACCTCACAATAAACCATGCCACCCAAGGCTATGTCCAACCTGGCCTTGAACACCGCCAGCAATGGAGCATTCACAACTTCCTTGGGCAACCCATTCCAGTGCCTCACCACCCTAACAGTAAAGAACTTTTTCCTTATATCCAATCTAAACTTCTCCTGTTTAAGTTTGAACCCGTTACCCCTTATCCTCTCACTGCAGTCCCTAATGAAGAGTCCATTCCCAGCAAACCCTATAGCCCCCCTTCAGATATTGGAAGGCTGCTATGAGGTCTCCACGCAGCCTTCTCTTCTCCAGGCTGAACAGCCCCAACTTTCTCAGCCTATCTTCATATGTGTGATTAGCATTTTCTTGTTGTTGACCATGCCACCAGTATGTGCATTCAACCGCATCTGGTTCCATTTGTGAGAAATGGCACTACTATCTGCCCCCAGATCCTATCCTCCTCCTTACTTTCTCATTCTTAGGGTGTGAGGGTCAGGAGTCTGAAAGAAAATAGGAGAGCATCTTGAACTGTTGGCTGTTAGTTTCCTGGAGGTGGGTACTGTTGCTACCCAAGCAGCAGTGTACACGGTAGAGGTGTGCTTCATGGTGAAATAGATTTCTGGAACAGAAAATTTCCAACAAAAAGAAAAAAATCAAGACAACAAAACAAGGCTTTTGATAGTGACTCCCTGACATTTTAAAAGGTGTGCTAAAAGAGGTTCGTGCTCACAGGAAGGTGCGCAGTCTGAACAATCTTGGCATTTGGAAGCAAGGCAGAAAAATGTCCAAAATGCAGATTATACAGCTGAAGGGGATGGATACTCAATCAAAGAGATGATTGTAATTAATCTGGAAGCACCATTAATTATAGAAATTACACATTTGTTCCAAATGTTACTCATTAATTTTCCTGAATAACCTTATCTTTTAATATTTGGAGGTAGACCCATCTTTCCCAGCAGTGCAGGCAATGCTGAACTTTGCTGCCCCAACAGATGGGGCTGAACTGCCATAGCCCCTAAATGGGAAGAGTCTGGGGCTGAGGAGAATGGGGGGACACGTCTCAAAAGCTGGGCTTGGTAAACCTGAGTGACCAGCAACATTGGGAGAGTAAACACTGCCCTCAGAAGGGGTCTGCTCTCCACCTGCCTAGAGTTGCCACCACTATACACACTCTGAGGCCTGGCAGCAGTAACGCAACTAAGCTTGCTCCTGACATGGGCTAAAAGGGGAAGTGGACCTGCTTCTTTCATTGTCTGAGCAGCAACTGCAATAGACTTCTACATTTTTTGCTGGTGCCTGGAATGAATCCCAGTAATAGCAGTGCTAATTATTTTTCTGAGTATCCTAATAATTGGTCAAAATGCCTGTTAGTAACAGCTGTAAAATGCAGTTGGGGAAAATGAGAGGAAAGACAAAGTGTGTTGCTTAAAACAGAGAAACTTAATGTCAGAGTCGAAGAAGTTCCTGGTATAAATATAGTAAGCTAGCTTCACTGGCAGGTTGATGCTCAGCATGACTGCTGAGTTGACTACATGGATTTGCACAGCATAAATGCACATCTGGTATGTGATAATTAAATGCTAGATTCAAATGGAAAGTTTTATTTAGATATTAGATGAAGAATTAGCTTTTCACATACTAATTTTTTTTCACTTGAAGTTTTCTTTGAAGCCATTATGTAGTCTGTGTAGAAAATAATGTTTCAGAAAGGCTTCCCTGTTGGTATGTATTGGAGAGTGGTGCTTTGCAGAGGTTTATGAGATTACTATTGCAGTCATATTCCTAGGACTCTTAGGACCTGAATCCATCTGGAACTACAGCATGGCCTGTAACTACAGAATGACTACAGCGAGAACTGACTGGAGCTCATCAGGAAGAAGATATGGTGGAGGTGAATAAACAACATAGTGTCTTGAGCTAATCTAATTTTTGGCTTGTGTCAGAGGTCTCCAGTGCAATTTAGCCAAACACAGATTTGAAGCTACCCTAATATGCAGAGATCTGTCCTCTCCAGAGCTGTTAGAGCTCATTTTGGTCACTCTGGTTCTTCTAGCTGCTATCTGGGGGACCAAGTCAAGATTTCTTTAATTTGAGGGACTTCCATTTAGTGGACAGTTCAGACACAGACAGGATTATTGGGGCTCTTTTCTGTTTTTAAAACTCTACTTTTATTTATATTGTAATAACATGAGGGTGATGTTCAAAATACTTGGACCCTTATAGCCCCCACTGATCATGCAGTCAGAAATTGTCAGAGGTAAAGGAAAGTTTAACATCACTGAAATAAGAACCAACCAAACTGTCTTAGAAAGTGGCACTTTGGAACATTGCTGGCTTCAAAAACCCAGGCACAATGGCATGAATTATGGAGGTAGTTTGCGACTTGGAGCTCTTTGTCTTTTAATTAAATGCCTCATACAAGGCATAAGCAGTTTACAGGAACTGTCATATTAAAATCTAACTATCAATCTGTGTAATTTACTATATTATATTGGATGGCTGATCTAGCTTTGACCAGATTAGTGAATACTTGATGCTGCAGGAGACAGGCCTTCTGTAATGCTGACTGGATATAGTTATTTTTTTGGAAATTATGGGGTTTTTTTTCTTGGTCTTCATAACCAATTGATTGTTGAAAGAGGAAGCTGTATTTTCTTCTTGCAGTTGAATTCCTGTCACATTACCCCACACATCTCGAGGAAGGTAGGAGTCTATCTATTGGTGTCAGAGGTTACTCAGTCAGTTCTTAACGGAAACCATTAGTACTTCACATACAGAGCTCAGACTTGGCAATGCTTATGTGCATGATTAGCTTTTTTCATGAGTGGTACTATATGTAAGTATTTGGAGGCTCCTAAGTACTGCAATTCTGTAAAAATCCAGCCAGGACAAATTCCTGCAGAAATGAGTGGCATAATATACAGTTCTGCACATCTTCAGAGGATCTAATTGAATCCAATCTGTACAGTTTCATGGAGAACCACACCATGTAAATTCAACTCAACAGCAGAAGTAAACGTGGTAATGTACTGAGTTTGATTTGAAATTGAATCCATTAAATGACTGCTTAATAATGTAGTAACTAGCACAATGCATCACTTTGAATGTATCAAAAAAGTGTGGGAAAGCAGCAACATGGGCAAGGTAATTTTCAGTTGGTTTTTTGAAAGCACAATCTTAGTAGTCTTTTTGATATATAGACCAAATTAATTCCAAAGCCTGAGACCCTCACTGTATTTGTCAGAAATTGTAGTGTTATTCATGTCTATGACTGCAAGTATGAATTTATTAAACCAAACTTCCCTGCCTATCAGATAGTCTCAGCTACAGAGTGAGAAGTGGGGTATAGAACATTTGAAAGTTAATGTGATCCTTTCACTGTCAGAGTTCTACTTACTGTCTGAGAAAGAAATCATGAAGAGAGAAAAGGGGAGGCTCAGGGCTTTACATAGTGCACAGCTGTATGCTGTGAAGTAAGATAATTCTTGTATGTGAAATCTTCAATCAGAGTTTTGGTAATACTCAGAATGCTTACAAACACACTACTTGAAGGCAAAGTACTGTTGACATTGATTTATCCTCTATATTTATTTTTTTAAGTAGCTACATTTATCAATAACTACATGATAAGGTCTTAAACTTCCTCAGGGCAGTTCCCTACTTTGATTCAGTAGTTTTTCACCATGTCAGTGATACAGAGATACGAGGGATGTAAATAAACAGTCGTCTGGAGGTGTAGGGATATTGGGACTTTTTTTTACTGCTATTTGTATTTCAGGAGCTGACAGAGATTGCAATTGCATAAAACTACTTTTGTTTTCAGGCACTGCTCACATCTCTGTTTTCCCAAGATGAATCAAAATCTCCACTCCTCCAAGCTAATAAGTGGAACAGCCGTGGGGAAAAAAAGGAGTGCTGGAGAGACAGCACAGAGGTTTTGGCTAGACTGCTAGGCTCAGGAGGGCTTCCAAGATGGTCAAATCCTCCATCTTATCATCTGAAGCTGTGACAGGTGATGTATATCACAGGTCATTTACAATATTCTGTTTTTTCCCACCAAATATCATGATGGGTGTGTGAGCAAGTCATCTACACCCATGAGAGCCCCAGACATGCAGTAGATGCTGTTTTAGCACAACAGAGACAGCAGAACCTGTCTTTGAGGGTGTTTGCGATCAGATCTCCAAACCCTGTTCCATGTAAGAGGCGCTCCATGGCTCAAGAGGCAGGTGAGCACTCTGCTGCACCCTTGTTGAGGGGAAGCAGCACCATCAATGCAGACAATGTCATGAAATGCATGAAGAGCTATGCCTGGTGTGGGGGAATAGGGGCACTGTGGGGTGGGGGGTGAGAGGGGTGTGTTGGGCTGTGCTGACTTGAGCAGTTTGGGGCACTGGAGGATGCTAAAAGACTTGCGTGTTTTGAGACCTCTAGGCAGGTTGGCTTCGGTGATGGTCCTGAACATATCGAAGTCCAAGGCTGTACAGATTTTGAAGGTGTTTGGCACAGAGTTTGCTATAATAAACTTATGCTGTGTCTGTACCAATGAATCAAAACGCTAAAGTCTGTTCCCTGTTCCTGAGGATGGAGTATGGGCATGTCCATGCTATTACGCTCTCTTAGCCACCAGTGCACACAGGGTGGCCACATATGAGCTGCCTGGTGGTGGACCCCCAGCCCATGTTGATCTGTGTTTGGGAATTAGCCCAGGCCCAAAGCACACTAGCAACATCCTAGCAAGGTTGCAACAGATAGAGCCCTGCTGGGACTCTGCTCTGCTTTAATGAACCAGAATACCTATACTAGGAGAGGTGTGCGTAGGCACAGCTTTAGGGCCTGGGAAGGGTGTGCTGCAGCTCCCAGGAAGTTGGGCCAGGCTGCTTTTTCCAACCAGACCAGGGTTAGCTGTTACTGTTTTTCCAGAGAAGGATTAAGGATGATTTTAAAAGGGAAGCTGCAAGTGTGCTTTGAGAGAGCTGCTGAAAAGCAAATTTCAGGTAGGTAAGGACTAGGAAGACACAATCTGAGAGGAGTAATGGTGTGTGAGAGGGGATGTGTCTGACTCAAAGCACACGGATGCTCTGGAAAAAAAGCAGCATAAATCACACCACATAAGAGATGTATTTGTTGTAACTTCTTCCCTGACTGATCTCAAAAGTCAGACAAAATGTGAAGCATGCCATTTCTTCAGGCCACAAGGACATTGCACACCTTTGTTGTGCCCTAATCACACAAAGAAAAAGAAATGAAAATATAACTAAAAGCCTAGCAGATGCTTCTTTGTACTCAGGTGCACCTTGCTGGGAGTCACTTGCCATAATGCTTTTCCCAAAACTCAGGGTTGAGGGTTCTTTTGCATATAATGTTGTGGTTTTTTTCTTTTCCACATTGATTTGCCATGAACTATTAAGCTGTCTCTTAAAGTGCTCTAAAGGTGCACTGTAGACTTGAGTTCAATGTCAAACTTGTAGCAAAAGACATAGCTAGCCAAAGCCTTGCCTGTCGGGATGCAAAGGTTGCGCAAGTTTAATAGTATGAATTTACTTTTGAATATGAGCTTGCATGGAAGGCACTGTGAGTTTCACAATGTGTCAGTTTGTAAATGTTACTATGCTAAATTAAACTAGTGGTTTTGTTTGGTTTTTGGTTTTTTTTGTAGAAAATAGCAAGAATTCGGAGTTGCAGCTGCTTTTCACTAACAGTTGACTTGTACTCTTAGAAATAAAATTGGGTTAATTAGAAGTCTGACTCAGTGAAAGTTTCCAGACTTCTACATAACAGGCAATCTGTGCAACACCACTGCAAACTTTCTGTTTGTTTAAAACAGCTCTCTTTTGTATTACCTACTTTGGCACGTGCCTGACTTCAACACACTACTACAGGCAGGGAGGGAAGTGTAATACCTTCGACCGGTATATACCCTGCAGCTTTTCTAGGGGTAATTGCTTGATGGGACTGGATCACAGATACTTTGAATAATCTTTTTTTTTTTGCAATGAGTGGGGAAAAAACATCATTGTATCGATGTCCTTGAAGAGAAACTACTGACATAATTTTATGTGTGTCACTCCGGCACTTTTGTGAAGAAACACAATTCCACTGATTTTAAATTAGTTTAATTAATAGCAATTTAATGTGTAGCATTTTAACAGTGATCTAGTCTGTAAATGCTTTGTGTTTCATTTCATTCATTTCCTAATTTGTAAAATGCCAGAATTCTAGGACTTGGAATTAAAAACTGTCAGCTAAATGTATGTGTGCACTATTGTATGTATGACATCCATGATCTACCCAAGATAACTCAGTGCTACATTTACATGCACACATGGTCTATTATTCCTATACTGCTGTGTTGCTTACTTAAATAATGGGACCTTTTCCCAGATCTCCAATAAATTGATACATCCTTTCCAAAATACCCTGAGTGATGTCTGTATCCAGCACTATTTTCTCATTTAAAACCAAAATATTTCTAAGTCCTATGGGACTAATAAGGCAACGTATCTATCTATCATAACAACTGAGTATTTCTTGATTTTTCTGCTGCAAAGTAAATTCAATAATTATTCCTATTCACTGAAACTCTCTGGTCTGTGTTTTACTTAAAACAGGGCTAATTTCAGAGCTGATTTCACCTGTAAACTGATCAACAATATTAGCTGCAATTTTATACATTCGCATTCCAGTATATTTTTCAATACAAAATCATCTTTGGTTCCAGATGAAGGAATGAGATAGATAAACAACTATTTAAGTGCTCTTCTGAATTAGGGTCTAAAAAGCACAGCTGCTGCTAACATGGAATCATTTACTCCAGTGGGACTACAACATTATACTGGTCCAAGTAAGCCAAACTGTATGGGCTACTTTGGGTATTCCTTGGATATATTGGGAAAGAAGACAGTTTTCAGTATTCTGTCAAATGTGCCATCGCACTCAAATATTTTATCATTTCCTGATATAAATAACACCTGCAACTTGGTACCTCTGAAATGTGAATGCAGAACCTGCAAATTGATGAAAAAGCCTGACTTTGTGAAAAGATGGCATGTTAAAAGAAAGTGGGATGTGAGAACAAATATCCTTAAAGCAAGAGTTGGTGGATTATACAGCTTTTCATCTTCCTTGAATTGAATGCCTAGCACCTGAAAGGATGGATGTGCCTTTAATTTTCTGAGTTCTCCAAATAAACAGGTGGTTTAAAAACTTCAGATCCTGACTGCTTCTGAAGGCGTTTTGTGGCAGCAGGAATATTCCATTACGCAGAGCCAATGCCCACATCGCCAGGAGCAGCTTGAAGGGACAGACCAAGGGTTTCTGGCTTGGTTAGCAGGAGTGTGGCCATTTGAATAGCATAAAGTGTTCAGAGGAGCAATGTAATGATGCATAAACAGGGATTACTGCAACTTTAGTTAGGGCTGAAACATAAGGTGATGAATATTACTGTAGCTAGGAGCTCCTGGAAACACCATTGTTTAGTCAAGCTGCCCAGATCTTGGCTTTCATCACTGTACAGTAGCACCTCAAGTTAAGTGCTTTTGGACAATTTAAGTCAATACATTTTTGACAACAACACTGAGAAAAAAATAAAAAAGAGTTTGTGCAAACAACAGTTGATTATTTTTCTTCAAAAAGTTCTGGTGCCTTTATATTCTGAGTCAAAGGCATCACAAGGATATCCTTTATGCCAGGTGGGAACCTTGCCCTTTCCCATTAATATATGTCCAGATTTGATTGGTTTGAGATCCTCAGGACAGTGAGAAGAGAGTGCAGCGAGTTCACTGCCCTGGACTTCAACAGAGCAGACTTTGGCCTCTTCAGGAACCTGCCTAGTGAGGTTCCATGGGATATAGCCCTAGAGGGCAGCGGGGCCCAGGTTTGCTGATTGATATTCAAGGATCACCTGCTACAAGCTCAGGAGTGTTGTGTCCCAACTAGAAGGAAGTGCAGCAGGAGGGCCAGGAGACCTCCTCGGATGGATAAGGAGCTGCTGAGGAAACTTCAATGGGAAAAAGAGGTTTATAAAAGGTGGAAGCAAGGACAGGCGGCCTGAGAGGAATACATGGATGTTGTCCGGGAAGCTAGGGACCAGGTTAGGAAAGCTAAGGCCCACTTAGAATTAAACTTGGTTAGGGATGTGAAAGATAACAGGAAGGGATTCTATAATTACATTGCAAATAAAAGACAGCCTAGGGACAACATGGGCCCTCTCCAGAAGCTATTGGGAGAACCGGTTACCCTGGACTTGGAGAAGGCTGAGGTTCTTAATGACTTCTTTGCGTCAGTCTTCACTAGCAAATGCTCTGACCACACCACCCAAGTCTTAGAAGGCAGACGCAGGGACTGTGAGAATGAAGACCCTGGGCCCACTGTAGGAGAGGATCTGGTTTGAGACCATTTTAAGAACCTGAACGTATACAAGTCCATGGGACCTGATGAAATCTACCTGCAGGTCCTGAAGGAGCTGGCAAATGAAGTTGCTAAGCCACTGTCCATCATATGTGAAAAATCATGGCAGTGAGGTGAGGTTCCTGATGACTGGAAAAAGGGAAATATAACCCCCATTTTCAAGAAGGGGAAAATGGATGAGCCGGGGAGCTACAGACCAGTCAGCCTCACCTCTGTGCCTGGCAAAATCTTGGAGCAGATTCTTCTGGAAGGCATGCTGAGGCACATGAAAAACAACAAGGTGGTTGGTGACAGCCAGCATGGCTTCACTAAGGGGAAATCCTGCCTGACCAATCTGGTGGCCTTCTATGATGGGGCTGCGGAACTAATGGACAGGGGTGGAGCAGTTGATGTCATCTACCTGGACTTGTGCAAAGCGTTTGTCTCACATGACATCCTTGTCTCTAAGTTGGAGAGACATCAATTTGATAGGTGGACCACTCGGTGGATAAAGAACTGGCTGGATGGCCGCACGCAAAGAGTTGTGCTCAGTGGCTCAATGTCCAGCTGGAGACCAGTAACGAGTGGTGTCCCACGAGGATGATCAGGGCACTGGAACACCTCCCGTATGAAGATAGGCTGAGAAAGTTGGGGCTGTTCAGCCTGGAGAAGAGAAGGCTCCAGTATTGCCTGTGCCACACCTGTGGTGTGTGTGCACTACAGTCCTTGGTAGTGCTGAACTGGGAGGCCGATATAGGCAGTGTGGCACCTCATCATTGTGCACTATTGGTAGAGTGAGCTGGTGACTCTCATTAACAAAAATGGGCATCCACAAGCCCCTCTGCAGTGTAGTGTGACATTCCCCAAGCCAACAACATGGATAACAAAGGAAGACACAGAGGCAATTTCCAGCTATAAAGGCACACAGTGGAGCAGTCCACAGCATCCCAGTTAGAGCTGAGCACATGCCTACTCCTCTGCTGGCTCGGAGCCACCTGACCAGCTGTGCTGTCTTATGGTGCCAAGTAATTTATTGCTGTTCCTTTGCCAAGCTCAAGCTCCAGAGAGATGGATGCTTATGACCTAGACCATATTACTGTAGTAAAGCTGGTCACTTAAAAGGTGACCATGTCATGACACCAGCAAGTGCAATGCACAGAAGGGAGCAGCAGCTGAAGGGATACTATAGTCAAAACAACTGAAGCTGTAGCCCCAATTATTCCGTCTCTCCCTCTGTGGTTTGCAAGAGCTGCTTCCTGTGATAGGGGCTGATAAGTTCTTTAGCTTCAGTCCAGCATAAATCCCTTCTGAGCTAAAGCTACTGGGTTTTGACAAATTTGTGATCAGAGCTGAGATTAACTTGCTGCAACCGTGCGTATCTGTCATGGTGGTTTTGCTTTGCTTTGGATGGAGTTATGTGACCCCAAAGCAACACGCTGTGGATGAATCCCATACTCTGCCGAAACCTTGTAGATTCATGTTTATTCATTTGAAATTTGTCTTTTCAAAAGTAATTTTCTTCTAAAATTGTTAATGTATTCTGATAGCTGTTGGGAATTTAACAGTGTCATTTCCCTTGCCTTGCTGGGAGGTTTATGTGTCACTTATAATTTACACAATATAGTGCTTAAAAGGTGTAAGTGTTTTTTTATTATTATAGGGAGCTTGGAGAAACAACAAGGCTGAGAAAATTAGCTGTAGATAGCCTGTAGAGATTTATGCAGCTCAAAGATTTTGTGATCTCCTTTTGCTGAGATTCATTAGTAGTGTTGCACGCTTAGTTACACTTCCATCTCTGCCTGCCAATCCTGAATCATGGTACCAGAGAAAGGTTACAGTGCTCAGTGTCTAGTGTTGCTGGAAAAGTCAATGAATCCAATCCTGCAAGTGCCAAGCCTGCTCAAAGAGTCTGCTGTCATTGCAGGTTAGCTGGTGCAATGCATGGAGGGAAGCACTCGCAGTGACTGTATTTCAGAGATACTCTGATGCTGTCTAGTTTATCCCAGGCGCTGCTTTTTCCAAAAATACTTTTAAAATATATGGTGGCTAAATGAACAGGCGAACAAAACATTTCCCTTCATCTCTGCTTAGTTTAATGGTTTCCTAGGCTGTTACTTTCCAGCTATTCCAAGAAAACTGGGATCCACTGTTGCTCTGAATATCCCAGAGGGATAAGGCTACTTTTCAAGGGAGGATGTTCATTAATGTGCTCATGCAACTTACTCTGATTTCAGAGCCTATTTTTTTCTTGTTATCTGTATGCTTTCTTTTTCTGAAGAACAAATATGTGATTGCATTTTTGGGGAATAAGTGCTAGAGTCTGAGTCCTTGCACAGGTACGCTGTGTGAAGCCATTCAGCTAAAAGCACCCACAGCTTGTGCACATCTGCAGGGCTCACTCTGAATTCCCCAGTATCTTTTAACAGCAACCTTTCCATTACCTGATTAAAATGGTGTTTACGGAAATAACATTCAAAACCTTTAATAATACTATTGAAAAAAATTAACTTTCTGTTTCTGGAAAAAAAGTCCTTCCAAATTTCTAGCAAACAGCTCTTCTGAGAGCAGGATGTTTACATTTAGCTCCTACTATAGGTAAAATGTTCAAAAGGTTGAAGCAAATTTAAACAATTAAAATTAAAAAACTATGGAACTATTCTAGAATTGCATAATTTGATAAGCAAAAACCCATGCTTAAGATATTGCTATAACATTAACTTAACCAGACACACTACAGGAAAAGTTCATTTAGCTCTGGAGTCAGCAACAATAAACCATCAGTGTTTTCATCTTAAGGCAAACAGGAGAACAGGGATGAAAGACCTAGGATTCTGAGTAGATTTGTCAGAACAAGAAGGATCAAGTCAGTAGGGCAAGCTGAGGGCGTGCCAAAGCTTGGGACACTCCTTTGTGCAATGCATGTGGGCAACTTCTGTGATATTGTACTTACATTGCAATAGACAGTCCGAAGGTGCTGAACTGAGTCATGTAACCCAGGTCAAGGTTAGAAGAAAGGTGCGTTCCAGCTATACGGTCAGTTTTCACTGCAGTCAGTGGTAACCTCTACTCAGAACTGGTGAGACCACACCTGAAGTGCTGTGTGCAGTTGTGGGCTCCCCAGTGGGAGAAAGAAACAGACATACTGGAGGGTCCAATGAAGGGATTTGAGCACCTCACATATGAAGAAAAGCTGCAAGAGCTAGGAATGGAGTAGAGAAGACTCAGGGGGATCTCATCAATGCAGAACAATCATAGTGAGAACAATCATTTGTCACAATGAGAGCAACCAGCCATTGGAATAATCTTCCTAGGGAAGTGGTGGATTTCATGTCAGATACTTTTAAGATTTGATTAGACAGGATGCTGGGACATCTAGTCTAGATATCTAGTCTAGGTCATGCTTGCCTAAAAATGTTGGACCAAGTAATCCCTGAGGTCCCTTCCAGGCTGGTATTCTATGATTCTGTAATTCAATATATGTAAGTGCAGGCCCATGGCCATCCATGCTACTCCCTGATGCCAACCTCAAACCACAAATTGATTTCCTGGCTTGACCTTGGCTCCTGCCTTATCCCTATGGCTCTGCCTGGTGATCACTGGTCATGATTCTAACACTGACCTGCAGACTGACTTCCCAGATTGCTCTCAGACATGCCTCATCACCACAATATTGCATTATTATCTGTCCTTTTTGTTGGACTGGCCACCATGTCAGGGGCTGTCCTCCTTGCTTCACTTACATACTGTGAGATGTGCCACTGCTAGTGGGGGCTTTTCCCTACCCACCCTGGGGCCCCTCACTGTTCCCAGCCTCCAGGGGAGAAGCCCTGCTCTTTCTGTTCCTTAATGTGCATTCAGGTTCTTGTGCTGCCCTGTTTTGTGTGCCCTGAGAGCCTGTGCCATGCAGAGAAGACAAGCTGCCTGAAGATCAGCTGTCTCTCTTCAGTTTCCCCAGAGGCAAAAGTTGTCACATCCACCCAGTTAAACATACTTGTAGCAGAAGGAAGAACATGCATCTGTGGCATGTGAATGTTTCGCAATGCAGCCTGTGTGTTCATTTCTTAGGTAAATATGCAGGAAGAGGCAGAAGGGTCTTTTGATATTCAAAACATGAATCAAATCACCCTCACAGACTGGATGCTGCAAGAGGCATCAGGGACCATGCAAGCTTGGAAGTGTACACATACACATGGATACACAGAATTTTAACCTGACTTCTTGTCAGCATACTCCAAGCACAGAGGGCAGAAGAATACTGCACCATTTAACTGAGCTGAGAAGATTGCAGTATTAGGAAGATCAGCAGTTCCCCAGAATAATTTTGCACAATGAAAGAGACCATCACAACAAGATCTTCTATCCACAGAGCATACTTGGAGTCTACACTGAGTTGCTGAAGGGTTCCTACAGTTTCAAGTCCTTTATAGAGACTGTATCTAGAGCATCTCCATGTTAATCTATTTTCTACCCTTGAGTTATTAGATGCTCTCCACTCCACTCTTTCTGAAGAAAGGAATTGTAGGAGGGCATTGAGTGTGCCCTCAGCAAGTTTGCCGATGACACCAAGCTGTGTGGTTTGGTTGATGTGTTGGAGGGAAGGAATGCCATCCAGAGGGACCTTGGCATGCTTGTGAGGTGGGCTGATGCCAACCTGATGAAGTTTAAGCATGCCAAGTGCAAGGTCCTACAGCTGGGTGGGAGCAATGCCAGGCACAGGTACAGGTTGGGCAGAGAAGAGATTCGGAGCAGCCCTGTGGAGAAGGACTTGGGGTGTTGGTCAATGAGAAAATGATCATGAGCTGGCAGTGTGCGCTTGCAGCCCAGAAAGCCAACCGTGTCCTGGGCTGCATCAAAAGGAGCGTGACCAGCAGGTCGAGGGAGGTGATCCTGCCCCTCTACTCTGCTCTTGTGAGACCTCACTTGGAGTATTGTGTGCAGTTCTGGTGTCCTCAACATAAAAAGGACATGGAAGTGTTGGAACAAGTCCAAAGGAGGGCCACGAGGATAATCAGGGGACTGGAGCACCTCCTGTATGAAGATAGGCTGAGAAAGTTGTGTCTGTTCAGCCTGGAGAAGAGAAGGCTACGTGGAGACCTCATAGCAGCCTTCCAGTATCTGAAGGGGGCCTATAGGGTTTGCTGGGAATGGACTCTTCATGAGGGACTGTAGTGATAGGACAAGGGGTAACGGGTTCAAACTTAAACAGGGGAAGTTTAGATTGGATATGAGGAAGAAATTCTTTACTGTAAGAATGGTGAGGCACTGGAATGGGTTGCCCAGGGAAGTTGTGAATGCTCCATCGCTTGTGGTGTTCAAGGCCATGTTGGACATAGCCTTGGGTGGCATGGTTTATTGTGAGGTGTCCCTGCCCCTGTCAGGGGGGTTGGAACTAGATGATCTCAAGGTCCTTTCCAACCCTAACTGTTCTATGATTCTATGATTTTGTGATATACTGCTGAGCTTGGACCTCCAGGAAAAGTATTATCCAGCTCCATATAACTTAAATAAAAACATGAGACATCACCCTGTAGGGATGCTTCCTATGTGTGATGTACTCAAAGCCTCATGAACTTCTATGTGTGCAAGTGATGCAAGAAACCATTTTTGTGTTAGAAATTCCAGCTATACCACCAGAAGGCATGACACTTTCTCTACACCTTCCAGCTATTCCTGATAATTTGTCTATCTCAGGGTACTGAGCAGTTTGTTGGAGGTTGCAGACAAGAATTTTGTGCAATAAACCCCAGTTTTTGAGCAGTGGCAAAGAAGTAGGTTGTGGCTAGTTGGAGTGCAGAAGAGATTGAAGAGATCAATGAGGAACTGAGGCACTGAGTTCAGAAAAGTTAATCTGTTCCTATCTTGCAAAAAGCAGCAAAACAGCTAAAATACAAAATGGACAGGCAAGGAATTAATTTTCTGGAATGTCTAGAAGATGGCTGGAATTTGTGGCTGCATGATATATTCAGGTATAAGCCTGAGGATTTGCAACATCCATAATTAAGTGCTGTAGCAGAGAGATGAGTAAAGCATATTGGAAATAATTAGTGAATCTTCCTAGATCAGGCTAGTAAATTATTTAATACTATTCCTTCTGAATTCTATGTTTTTACATCCAAGCCTTCTACATTTGGTGGAAAGACTCGTGCTGACCTCAGTGGGCTGTGGATCAGGCTTCTTACAAATATCAAATTAGGTTTTTAATATTCTGGAAGGTTTTAAAATGTATGGACTTGGGATTTTATATTTTTTTTCAGTTAAATAATTATCTGCTTTAGTTTTTAAATTCTTGCAAGTCAACATTAGTGCTTTGGAGTGATTTTCAAAAAGCTCATGAGAAGATCTACATGTGTGAGTCTAAAATAATTAGTACAGCCTGGAGTTCAAAATCAGTTAGTTTTCTTTATTCCTTGCCAACAAATAGATCGTGCCTGCACAGAGGTTTTCTTTCTTCTGCACTAATAGCCAGAGAACTTCACCAGTTTGTTCATAGTCAAAAGTATCTGAATTCTGTTGTGCCCTGCAGTGAAATGAAATAGCATGTCTAGAGTATCCAGTTGCCAACGGATATGAAACTGTGGTTGGAACATAAAGCAGTGATTAGAAAACATCCTTCTCTCCCTGTCTATCTTAAAAAAAATAAATAAAAAATTAAAGAAATCACATCACTCAGGAGAAACAGAAAGCTTTTCAATGGGCTTTTTTTCATCTGATAGTGAATTACCATAACAGCACTTTGCAGGATTCCATTTACCGAGCCCTGCTTTGAACTGGTATGCCACTCACAATTGCTCCTGTCCTCTACTCATGCTTCATAAAAAGCAGGAATCTGGTGGTGCTAAACATCCTAATCTCACACTGTTATTGAAATTACCTCTGGAATAGATCTGGCCCATTAAAGTTTTAAAGTTTTTGTGTTGTCATGGACATATTTCTCCATAAAGACAAGCTTAAAAGACGTAGCTTAAAATTATATAGGCCAAAAGATGTCTCCTCACATATAGGAGATCTTCTCTAATTTCTTGGTATGGGTACCAGCTAGGGCAGTTTTGCCCTGCTTAGAATAAAATCCTTTTGGTTGACCAGAATACAGATCATCTTTTGCTCATCACATTATTTTCTGCATGTTTTAAATGCTTCCTGCAGTCAGCTGAATGCCTAAAACTGCTGTAAAAAACACCCAGAATCTTTATATATCTCCAAGAATTTGTGTTATAAAACCTAACCATAAACTTTTGTAACATAATGCTGCCATGAAACAGCCAAGGAAGTTCATTCAGTGGGAGATAAATGAGTCATTTCTGTTCCCTGTGAGCTACTCAGATCTCATAAATCTTTTCCAAAGATTTAACTCTAGCTCAGGAGGCAGGGGTTTCTGTTCTCGGGGCACAAGGCTTCAAATATCCCTGTGTACTGGATTTCTGTGAACCTATCAGGGTATTTGCCCTCCAGCACTCATTTTGATGACACAGGTCTAGCAGTGGTCCCTCACTGGGCTCGCTCACTGTCTATGCTCCAGGCAGTATGGCCTGCAGCAAGTCCTTCCTTGCACACCTTAAGTCTCTGTGCAAAGTAGAAATGTTTTCCACTCAGATTAAGGAAGGCTTGTTTACAGTGCCATTCTCAAAGTGCTAGCTGCTATTTTCTAAGCAAATGAAAATAATGGTGGTAACAGGTATTTCATATTAGAAAAAGTTGTCAAAATAATTTGGGAGAGTGTTGGAACTACTGAAGAGAGACTATTTGCCTGCATATCCCTGAGCACAAAAATATCTGCTGTAAGCTGTTCAAGACAGTTTTTGTACTGAGTTGTACTTCAAAGCAAGAGCAATAAGGAGACAGAGAGTGTGATTTGCTCATGATTTTGGATAGCTCCATATGATCCGTATTTGTTGCATATATATGCCTGCACTTTGCCATACTTAGCCGTGTCTGGGGATGTGCATTTTTTACGTACTGATCATGGAAAGGTGATCACAGTGCCAATGCAAGGTATTATTACTGGCATTTTTGTAGGTGGATTTGTCAGATGCCCACAAGGTGGATAGCCTATGGAAGCATTGGACTTTGCTCCTTAAAAAAGATATTGCTGTGTATAACAAGGCAGGCACTTTCCAGAGCAGTGAGGAATCTGCAGAAACATTGTGGTAGTGCTGGTTACGAAAAGACATTGCCTTATCATTTTACCTATTTTTTCTGTGATTTATATACCTTGATATTTTTACCTCCTTACTTAACTATCCCATTAGCCTTATCTGCTGGAAAGGCTTGACAAAATCTAGGGCAGCAAAGTGAAATTTATAGTTGTTTTGAGGCCGTTTTACTTGCTGCAGCCTATTACCATGTCTGAATTCAGGAAAGGATTGACTTTCTGAGTGTGCTGTGACAGAACACATAGTACCAACCCACAAAAGCTTTTCACTATAATGCATACTTGAGAGTACAGAGGTGTAAGAATTAGATGTTGAGAAATCAGTGCTTTGAAAATGCATACCTCGTGTTTTTCTGACGTGTAAACATTATTTCAGGGTTTGGCTGTGATCATTGCTGTCTTCAAAGGCAGAATATTCCTTAATGCTTGAAGAACACCTTGTCTGCCTATTTCTAGGAACTCCTGAAAATGCTTGGGGAGGTGACAACTCTGTTTCACTCAGGAGATGCAGCTCAATCACAGATGTGAGTTAGCTCATGCTTGTAGCATCTGGTAATCTAAACAGCAGTATCCATCAGCATGGAAAAGGAGTGCTGCTTACATGGAAACGGAAATTCTAAAGTAACCTGCTGACAGAGGGCATGGAAAAGGTCAACATTTATTTTTCTGTTTTTCTTTAATTTCTTTGTCCATGAGACTTCAAAATATCTGTGAACATTCTCCTAAAAACAATCTCTTCTTCACCTAGGCCTTTAGTGATAAGGCTGGCCTTAGGAATTCTGAGTTCCTGAGACATGAGAGAAAGACTGGAGTAAGACCTATGCTTGGTGGAGGAAGATTAAGTTAGGGAACATTTAGGCAAACTGAACACATGAAACTCCATGGGGCTTGATGGAATACATCCACGGTTGCAGAGGCAGCTGACTGATGTCTTTGCAAGGCCACTTTTGATTATGTTTGAAAGATAATGTTAATCTGGGGACGTTCCTGAGGTCTGGAAGAAAGCAAGTATCTTCAGTAAGGGCAAGGAGAACCCAGGGGAACTATAGGCTCAGCAGCCTCACCTTGATCCTTGGGAAGGTGATGAAGCAACTGATTTCTGGAAACCATTTCTAAACATATTGGGAACAAGAATGTGACTGGGAGAAATCAACATGGATTTATGAAGGGGAAATCATGCTTGGCCAACTTGCTAGCTCTTACTAGGGTCTTTGGAGGAATTCCATAAAAAACACTGTCATGGGTTCAGCAGCAGCAGTCATTTTTCTCCTTCTTGGTAGCTGGTGTAGCGCTATGTTTTTGATTTTGGGCCTGGGAACAGCGCTGATAGCACCAGTGTTTCGGTTACTGCTTAGTGATGTTTTGGTCTGGCCAAGGACTTTCTGAGTTTCATGCTCTGCCAGGGAGGAAGGGGAGCCGGGAGGAAGCAGAGACAGGACACCTGACCCAAACTGACCAAAGGGGTTATTCCATACCCCAGCACGTCATGCCCAGGATGGAAAGCAGAGAGCAGAGACCCGGAAGGGTGGGGGTGCACTGCGGGGTCGGGCTTGGGATTAGGTGGTGAGAATTGTATTCTTTCCTTGTATTTGCCTTGTCATTATTATTATTGGTGGTAGCAGTAGTGATTTGTGTTACACTTTAGTTACTAAACTGTTCTTATCTCAGCCTGTGGGAGTTGCATTCTTTTCGATTCTCCTTCCCATCCCTCCGGGGAGCGGGGGAAAGAAAAAGGGGGAAGTGAGTGAGAGAACGGGCTGCGTGGTTAGAGAGGCTTAAACCACGACAAACACTAATCCTTTACAATAGTGTGTTTGTTACTGTTGTTCACTGACGTGAAACTAGAGGCCTTGATTCTCCTAGTTTTATACTTTACAAGTTTCAGTGCAGTCTGAAAGTCACAAATATAATACATAGTGTTAAGACACACTTCTGAATAATATATGACATATTGTATCTAATTCTTCATCTACACTACATGTGGTCAGTTCAGATTGTAAACTTTCAAGGGAGGGAGCGTGTTCATTATTTGGCTGCAAAAAGATATTGTGTGTTTTATACTAAATGGTGACTCTGGAATGTATTCTTAGAACCACAGTCACATTAAATGGCTTTGCACTTTGCAAAAGTACACTCTGCATGAACGACTCCTGTCTGCTTCTGTTTTTCTTTCTGGTTCATCTGCACATGAGCAGATAGCCAAGTTGCAAATTCTCAGCTGTCTCCCAAGGACAGGCTTGGTTACTGTGTGCAGTAATCCACAAACACCATGCCATACAGTTCAGCCTGCTCTGCCGGCTCCTTCTGGCTCCAGGAAATCTGAGAGCTGACAAGACGTCTCCAGGGAGGAAGGCGTGTGAGTCAGGATCTCTCTCACTACTTCCAAGAAGTGGGATTAAAAAGTAGTCTTCTTTTCCCTTCTGTGGGTGAGTGAATAATTTAGGATGTTTTTTCCCCCTTCTGCTGGCATATCATGTCACATGTGTACACCTGTGTGTGTCTCATTAAGTAGGAACCATACTGAAATGAAATTGTCAAGGCAGTGATCTTTCAATTCTAGGAAAAAATAAAACCTCCAAGGCAAAAAGCACTTGGTAATCGAAAATCAAACTTTAACATTTGCAGATTATGCTGATGCGGGAGTGAGGGAGGGGTGCCTGGAAGCTATTTCCCTCCCTTGGCTACCAGCTGCCTTTGAAGCTTTTTGTTTCACGAACCTCATATTCTGTAATTTTGCTTTCACCTGCCCTCCGTGTTCTCCCTTTGTTTTTTGTGCTTTTTCACTTATCTTGGAAATAGCTCTCTCCTTTCTGTCTGTTTTTTGGCACTTTTCCTGCCTGCTGCTGCCTGCCTCCTCCCCCTTGTGCTTCTGTCCCTCCTTTTTCTTCTACCTCCCGTGCTGGTTTTCTCCTCAGTGCGGCTAACTTCTCCCCTTTTGTTGGGTCCCTGTGACAGGATTGCTGTTCAGGACTGGAGCTGTCTTTTGACAGAAGCATGTTCATCCCAGGAAGGTAACTGAGGGCTTTGGAAGACCAAGAAGTGTCCCGGAAGACCTGACTTCAGTTTTCAGCCCCAGCGTTGTCTTGCAGCAATGGGATGCTCACCTATGTGAAACATCATGATCTTCTTATGGGCTGTCAGTTTGCTGCCAAGCTGTTTCATCACATATTCCTTGGGTTTGGATCAAGAAAAGAGGAATTGCTGAAAGACTAACTGCAGGAGGAAGAAGCTTTTAGCCCAACGAAATCAGCCTTACAAAGGACCAGGATAAAAAACATTAAGTTGTGTTTGGACACACTGGCTTAATTTATACAGGTTTATGAAGAATGATATCTTTCTGAAATATTCTAGAGGAAGGGCTCCCCAGCATGTAAATAGTGCATATATATATATATAATAATATTTTTAAAGTTCTGCATATATGAGTGATCAAAAGAATTGATTTCAGCAAAGCAGGAAAACCAGGTTGGAAGGTATCAAGAAAGGAAAGGAGAAAGTTCTTTCTCTGAGTAAATTACCATACTGCAAGGGGGTGATATTGTGACATCAACTTCAGAAGTCTTGTTCTCAGAGCGCTGTGGGGTTTAGAAATCCCTGCTGCTGCTGGAAGATAGAAGGAAAAATCAATATTTCACCAAGGGAAGCCGTTGGCAAAGTTCAGCATAGCTGTAGATACATATTTGTTAAAGGTGAGAACACATTTTATTTGAAGTCTACTTTTTGTTTAAAGTGCTTTTGTTACAATCCAGAGCCATGCTATCTCTTGCTGATGAGATACCAATGTTAGCTCAGAGCAGAAAGTGGCCCCAAGTTTTTTGTTGTCTTTGTTCATTCCTGAGTGAATTTTACTTAGGTCTTTCATATCTAGGGAGTCAAATGTGAAGTCAGGCATTGTGTTGGGCTATTGGAAGATGAGCAGTAAGTCAAAAGAAGTAGTAAATAGTCCTATACTGTTTATATTGCACAAACAATATGGGGTTTTGTTGTGGGTTTTTTTTTGCAGGTGTTAAACTACTCCAAACATTCAGGTTTTTTTCTGAAGGAATGAGTATCTTGGAAGCAGAAATGACCTCCCAACATCATTTCACTCCTGCAAATGAGTGTATGTTAAAACATATTAGTCACAATTGCACTTTCTGTCTTTGTCTGTGAAAGATGAAAAGCATTTGCTACTCCTGCCCATCCTCTCTCCCACTGCACTCGAGCAGTACCTCTTCAGCAGCCAAGCAGGACTGTTCATCAGTAGTTAAGTTGCAAGCTTCAAGTCAATGCCATGCTTAACTATCAGTTCTTCAGCATAGGAGTCCTGTACATCCCTGGCCTAGGGAATCCAGCTGAGCCTGCAAGCTCTGCCTCTGAGGAGCTGCTACCATTTTCAGGGAGCAGAGGTGATGATCTGGAGTAAGTCATCAATGTGCTCTGTGACTGGATTTATGAGCTGCTGCTGCTACTGCTTTCATGTGACTTGTGAAGACCAGTCTAGGAACTGCTGTCTGGTTCCCACCAGTAAAACATTGAAGCACCATGTTGACAAACAGAGACATTCAATAGAAGACATCAGTGGATGTCAAAGACTGAGACACCACACAACACGCAAAGTGCTGCCTTTCAAAGGAATACTCTGTGCATACAGATGATTAATAGTATTTATCAAGCCAGTGGTGAGTCAGGAATAGGCGTTTGTGAGTCTTTCTATTCCTGGGGTGATCATATCCTCCAGCTTATTGAGGATATGTTAATAAATCTAGCTAATAAATCCCTGTTCCCCCAAAAAGAATCTGAGGTTTGCCCCAGCAAGACTATCTCAAATTTTACGCTTGGCTCAGTATGCATGGTCTGGGGGACTTCTCTCAGGGATGAGGGAGTTTAGTAAATTCTGTGTGCCTGTTCTGCAGGACAGGTACTGCCATCTATCCAGATGTGACGTCTCTTCTTGTGCCAGACAAAGTGCTGGTGCTTAGAGCTGGGCATGTAAAGCAAGATACGGTGAGCTTCTTAGCTCCTGAGCTTATATATTCAGTGTCTATCTGTCTTTCTTATGTTAACCCTATGTAAAAGTCAGAGCTTGGCTTTTAAAAGTTCATACCATGTTTATGTCGATATAGTTGTAGTTTCTGGATGCAAATATTACAGCAACTATATTTTTGAGCAGATATTTTTGCAATGTTGGTGCCAGTGGTATGTAATGATGGTGATGATGCCATGGTTGTTAGTGGCTCACTTTTTCTGCAGGGTTGGTTGAGCTGCCAGATTTCAGTATGTATCAGGCTTATATGAATACTTAATTTTGATCATTTAACTAGTGAGCGAAGAACTGTTTTTCTTAATCTTATGAAGGGACATACTGTAAAATGACATTAGCGAATACTTGAAATAAATAGTACCCTATTTATCCTATCCCCTGCTAAACAGTATTTGTTACTACTGAGCTAGGGGGTCATTTATGCTCCCTTGGGGCCATTAATATTGTTTTGCCACAAAGCGGCAATTTGGTTAAGACTGATAGAAAAAAATGGGAAGATTAATTGATGTGGCTGTGTGTGCAAAGCTTGACAGTGGTAATATACTTGTAATGCAATCAGTAATAGAGCATTTATGTACTGATATTTATTAAAACACATAGCTCATCTGCATAGAAATGGCTAAACAAACAATTAAGAACTCATTGGAAGCAGAGTGGATGAGGGTAAACTTTTGTCATTGTTTTGGAAGCAGATGTTTGATCATGTTTTTAGCTACAATGAACATTAGTACAATTTAATGCCCAACCAATCTGTTCCAGGGTAAGCACAACTGATAAATGCTCCACTTGATATTAGCGGTGCAAGTCTCTGACTTATTCCAGAGGAATATTACTTCTTCAAAAGCCCTTTCTTCCTATCCAATAGTTCTTATCTCACAAATTTTCTTTTCAACTGTTAAGGTGCTGACTTTCTGACAAGGTAACTTTCCTTACAGTTGAATTATTTCTGAGAATTCCATCATACTGAGCAAAAAGATATTATCTCCAGAAAAATAATGGATTTTGAGACAGTGCCAAGCAATCCGTCAACGTTAGAAGGTCTGTGGCCTGACAGCAGAGCTCAGTGGCGAGTGTTATTAATTTCTCTGAGCTGTTAAATTGCTTATTGATGTTGTCCAAATTGAAGAACCTGAGGCTTTAAATATTCATAATAAATAAGAAATTTGTACATAATTTAAAAATGCAAATTATATCAAAATAGATTTAGTGGCAATGAAGTGTTACAAATATCAGGTTGAAGGGGCTGCTTGCAAGAATGGCAGAATGACTTCCACAGTGTCACTCTAGCAGAGAATATGCACAATGATTAATCTCTAAGAAATGCCTGAAGCACAAAACATAAACTGTTGTTGCTTGCAACGAGATTGCTGTAGCCTAAACAGGAATATGAACAATTTAGGGATCATAATGCAGAAAATTCTTTCAGGAACAAAAGGAAAAAAGGAGGCTGGAGAGTTTATAAGAGAAGAAATAGTGGAATGACAGCTGGCAGAAAAAAGTACTTCTCTAAATTCGTATTTGCACTCTCCTGCAAGAGTGTTAAATTAAGTGTAGGAACACTGGAAAATAATTTGAAATCTGAGCAGATGACTGCACAGAGGCACAGTAAGCCACAGCCAAGAAAAGGAATCTACTGTCAGGAAAAACCCTGCCTCTTGTGGATTTATTGTGAATTTAAATGTTTGCTGAAGAATAACATGCAGAGAACTGAAGTGTAAAGATGAAGGACAAACCTTGCCTCCCCAAGGTGATAGAAATCAACTGGTGGTAACATATAAGGGCAAGGCTGTTGCTTGAGCTAAATCCTGATGCATAAAGAACTCACATCCTTCTGCAGTTTCCTTGACTTGGCTCATGAGGCTTTGCATCACTAAGTGCAGTGATTTCTGCGAAAGAAACATTCTCAAAACCAGAACCTAGTCCTGACAGCAATGGAGCGTGGGGCCACATCAAGCTAGGACTTTTCTTGTGAAGAGCACAGAGACCTTAATTGGATAGCATTAATGTAATTAAGAACTTGGCCCATGGCTTGAGGAATTGAAGATTGATTTTGTGTTTTCATCTGTCCTCTGGGATATTGTAAAAAAATCTAGGTGCTTGCATGAGCCAGGCACTTCTAGGAATTGACCACATAAATCTGGTTGTAGGTAAAGCCACTCACATGTCTACTCTTAGATTTTTGTCCTTTTTTTAATGTTAGTTCTCCCTGTTGTTCTCATGGCTTCACTCCTCATGCCCTGTAGACTGATAACAGTGTAACTGCTGGACATTTTCAAAAAGATTATCTGTATCTGAATAACAAAGGACCCCAGCAACAGATTTCAACCCCACAGCTATTCATTAGCTCTCATGTTGCTCTTCCTAAACTTAAGATCATCCTGGAGGAACCAGGAAAGCACAGGGGTGTTTTGCCCAGAGAAGCCTCAAGCCAGCATCTCAGCAGATGTGTAGGTACTGTGTGATAGAGTTTCAAACTGTACCTCAGCTGTACCTTATCTCAACCCATGGGAGTTACACCCTTTCGATGCTCCTCCCCGTCCCTCTGGTTGCAGGGGTAGGAAAAGGGGGAGGAAGAAGGGGAGGAGTGAGCGAGCGGCTGTGTGGTTCTGAGTTACCAGCTGGGCTTAAACCATGACAAATAGATAAAAGAGAAGATTGTTCCTTTAGCTTGTGGTGCTGAAGCATTGTACAGAAGTCCCTTTAACTTCTCACTCGTGTCACTGAGCTGTAACCTTTCCATCCAGCTGCAGTTTGCACACTTCATTCCCAGCAAACTGTGCCTGGGAGGAGGATATCTGCTTGAGCAGCAGAGAGGGATGCAGCCTGCTCTGGCTACTATGCTGCCTCTGGGAAGAGAGGGAGGGAGGAGAGCTGTTCCTGCAGGATGCTGTGCTCAAGCCTGCTCTTCTCCTGCCCAGTACTAGCTGCTATCCCAGTGTGGGCCTCACAGCGGCACTTAGGCAATCCTCCTCATATCTGCTTAAGCTCAAATCTTCATGCTTGGGCACACACCAAGTGGCCCTGTGCCCTTGTGCTGCCAATTCAAGTCCTTGTGCTGCCTGTGGACTGCTGCAGGCAGGATGTGCTCTGACTTAAAGTGACCTGTGCGGTGATGTGCGCTAGATGCAGCAGTGGGTAATATTCCTTGGTGAAATTCAGCATGTCTATGGGGAGAGGAGTCCAGAGTCAGTTTTCATTTCATCAAGCCAGCGTTTGAAAGCTCAGTAAAAGAATCTTCCCCCACCCCACATACCCCTTGGGAAATCATTCAGCAAATCTGCAGTTAAGGACATCTTAATATTTGACCTGAGTATAATGTGTGGTTTTGTTTTTGAAGCTACATTCAGTACTTCACACAAGCTGTAGTTATTACTAAATTCCCTGAGGATGCTGGAGGCGGGGTTTATTCCTTTCTTTTATTAATGGGATTTTAATGCAGAACAAGGACTTGCCATCCTGAAGGTACAGACGTAGTCTGTCCAGCCAGTTCTGTCCCAGTTCTTGCAAAATAGCAAAGCAGTAGCTGGACCTAAGAGAAAGCATGAGGCAATGAATGAAAAGTATTTAAAATGCTTAGACTGAGCACATGGAGTCCAGAGAGCACAGCTGCAACACTCAGCCACCAACAGGGGATCAGCGCTGCAGGAGCAGGGATCTGAGCTGGGCTCCTCTGTGCGATGGGTAACCATGTTAACCATTAAGTTATCACAAAAAAGAAGTGCATGGTGCATGGGCTACTGCCCTGGTTTTGTGAAGCATGTTTGTCTTTTGCTTCACTTTCCATTATTCTGTCTTTGAAAAGCTGCAGACATTCTTTGGCCTCACATTTTTATTTTGGTGAGAAAAGGAATCAGAGCAGTCTCGGTTAAAAGGTAAGGTGTATTCTGGGTCATACTCAAGATTTGCTGTTTCCACAGCTCTACTACAAGAGCAGCACTGCTGTCTGTCTGGCTGCTCCTGAAGTCAATAGCTCTAATTGAAACTGGGATTTATGTAGAGAGAAAAAGCAACTAAAAAAGTAAGCCAGCGTGAGGAAAAATCCATCTAAAATAATTGTTATTTACAGATCAGGCATAGAACTTGATTTCAATTTGGTGAAACTTTACATATGGACATTTCCATATTGCTTTGGAGTAAACAAATACCTGTAACTAGTCCAATGTCATTACAAAAATTTCATCCCAAATTTTGCATCAGTTTAATTAAACTAGCCTGTAGGTAGGCACACTTGTATGTTTGGGAAGTGTTTAATTAGCTATTTTTGTCTGTCATGTAATGTGACACACTGTCCTTTTGGTCCTAGCCTCATTGGTGTTTTGGACACACAGCCTTGCACTTTGGGTGTCTTTTAACCCTTGCTCCTTCCCCACCTAGTGCTCTTTTTCCTGCTGTACTCTTGCAGCTTCTGTATTGTGCTTTTCTTACCATGTTAACCATCCCTCCTTGTCATCATCTAGAAGCTGGCATCTTTCATGGCTTCTTTTTATTTCATCTGTTCACAACTAGGTTGGTGTTGCTGTAAATGAGCACTTCCAGTTATACGTTTCTGTTGTGGTTTAAGCCGTAAATCACACAGCCCATTCACTCATTTCCCTCTCCTTCTTCCCCCCCCACTCCGAGGGGGTGGGGAATGGGGGGAAGAATTGAAAGAATGCAACTCCCACGGGTTGAGATAAAAGCAGCCCAGCAACTAAGGTATAACACAAACCACTGCTGCCACCACCACCACCAACAATGACCAGGGAAATACAAGGAAAGAGGATACAATTGCTCACCACTCGACGACCGAGCTGTGAACTGAACTCTTCCGGGTTTCTGCCCCCAGTTTTACATCCTGGGCATGATGTGCTGTGGAATGGAATAGCTCTTTGGTCAGTTTGGGTCAGGTATCCTGTTTCTGCTTCCTCCTGGCTTCCCCTCCTCCCTGGCAGAGCATGAGGATCAGACAGTCCTTGGTCAGGCCAAAACATTCTAAGCCATAACTATAAACATCGGTGTTATCAGCGCTGTTCCCAGACCGAAAGTTGAAAACACAGCACTGCACCAGCTACTACGAAGGAGAAAAATGACTGCTACTGCTGAACCCAGGACAGTTTCCCTGTTCCACTTTTGCCTCTTGTGACTTCAGGTGCTGCTCCAAACTGCCCTCTCTTTGTCCTACCTGCTGCACCTTCCTGTACTCTTTATCGTGGCTGGAAGTGTTAGCTCAAATCAAATCCTATCTGATTTTCGGAAGCTCCTATCATTCCTCAAAAATAAGATATACCTTGAATGTGTATTAGGAGTCAGTGAGTTAAGCTTTTGCTTTACAGATAAAGCATCCAAGTGTCTAGAATGTTCAATACGTCTTAAGCAACTGCAGCGTGGCAAGAAATATGTAAACGGATGTCGATTTTTCAAGCAGCAGTTTAATTCTTCTGGCTAAATTTGGGTTATGCAGGCAAGGAAAGTGATTGCATTGATTCAGGATAGCCTAGCTCCCGCCTTTAAAAGCAAGTCTCATCCTAAAGGACCATCTCAATACACCACCTGCAGTCCTGCTTCTTTGTGCGGTTGTTCTGGGACCAGCAGCGTCCTCATGTTGGTGTGGTGGAAGGGAGCAGTCCCCACTGCGGCAGCCGGAGGGAAAGCGGCAGATTGAACAGCTCACAGCTAAAAGGGGGCAGCACTGGTCTGATTTGGTTTACACTCTGAAAAAAAACTTATGAAAAGCTTTGTAGCTGGCAGAACACACTCATATTATTTTGAAATGAAATAGTCCTAAAAGACCTTTAATGGCAGAGGAGAAGAGTTTGTTTTCAGGATTCTTGTTTCAACATGATTCTCAAAGATTTTAAGAAATATTTTAACAAGGATTAGGGCTGTTCTTTTCTAAATAACAGCACCAAGGCGATACCTTTTGTTACATCAACTGATCCAGCCAGGAATTCAGAAGAAGTTCTGGTAGGGGTTTGACTTCACGAGGCACTGGCTTTCTGGGCAAAGGCATCTCAAGGATTTCCTGGTTTTCTCCATATTACCAACTGAGTACTACTTCTTCCCTCTGTGCTATGTTTTGCTTCTTCACTGCTGGTTGCAGCTGTTCATTGAATCACACTCTAAACCAAAACACTGAATTAATCAGGATTTACAAAATTTGCCTTCTCATTCAAAAAGGCTTTACACAAACTGGTGGCTTATGCAAAATGCAGTAAGCAAACATGAAATGTCAACATACTTCAGGAACCTGAGCCTGTGCTACCCACAATCTGTGGACAGTGCTAGTGTGCCATGTCACATATCCTAGTAAAAGCACTGGGGAGTCTTTGAGGAGCTCAGGGTTTTGGAGTGAAGATGTCTACTACCTGCATGGCTGGAAAGCCAGACAGGAATAATCCCCAGGGTTTACTTAGAGGTTGTTTTTAGGAGAAAGTTCACAGGCATTTTGAAGTCCCATGGACAAAGGAATTGAAGAAAAACAGAAACATAAAATGCAAAAAGAAAACACTAGGTGGTCTCATTAAAGGCATGAAAGATGAAATCAGGACGTCAGGCTCTGCATCCATACTTTGCAACTGAGTTGGAATAATACCTTATTTTGAGAGCAAAATTATGTGATAAAATGTGACAGCTGGGGCTTGTTCAATGCGTGCACTTCTGTCAGGGCTATAAAATTTATCTGGTTTCTTAGAATAACATGAGTCACACTGGTTCTCCCAAATCACCTTTGATTGCCCGCCTGTATATGAGAACTGAGCAGCACTTTGCTGGGAATCAGGTTTTTAAGGCAGACAGACCTTGAATAGACAGCAAAAGGGTAACTTCTGGAGCCTGGTAGGCAACACTTGGCTATGGCCAGCTGTTATTGAGCTGCTCAGATGCCATGGCAATGATGGCCGTGCAATACACCTACCCAAAGATCCATTTTGAAACCAAAATGGATGATAATAAGTCACTGAATACTCAAACACTGCCTTTCCCATCTGGAGCTCTCCTGCTTCCACTGGAGGCTTATCTACCTCTTACAGTGCCACCCATAGCCCTTTGAATATTCCACCACTTGGGTTTCCTTTCTTCGCACTCATAAATACCCATCTTTTTCCATTACTATGGCTTTATAATACACTATTAATCTTTCCTACAAACTTTTGTCCAGGAACACATAACCGAAGGGACCAGGCCAAGCATCCTAGAAGTCAAGTGCTTTTGATACCTCTGGTGGGAATGGAAGAGCTCTGCATGTTCTCACTGGTGTTCTCATAAACAAAAGCAGCTAAGTAAGATGGTAAATATTCTTTACTGAAAAGTATTTTGAAAAACTAGAGTAGGGAATTTGTAGTTATTTCTGGTCAAAGGATGCTGGTCCTGCAATGTTTAAAGGATCTTCGTTTCAAATATGTTAATTCTTAGATTGGGAAACCTAGGAGAAAATCTAGACCCTGCTCAAAATGATGAAGGGATCTTTTGTGATCAAAGACAGAATTTCCCCAGAAAAGTTGCAGTGAATATAGAGAAATAATTTTTACCATCACAGTTGAGACAAATTTGTGCACATTTCCATTACACCTAAGAAAACAGAGAGAAATTGCATTGAAGCTGTATTTGAATGTTCTCTGCATTCAGCCAATAACCTTTCCTTCCAATCCTGTTTAAGCCTCTGCTGATTATGACACTTTGAATTAGGAGTTTGCTTTTGATTTTTGTAGGGAAAGTTATTCTACAATGCCAACCTGTAACTTGATTAGAAATCCCCTCTAGCTAACTAATTTCTAACAAAAAATACTGTTGCTATGTTTTCACTTTGTTCCCTGCACACTTTATGATCTGTTGAACAAAGAGTGCTTCAAAAGGATTTGTAATAATTGCAGCTATGTAAATAGTTTTAATTGACTTTGTTAAAATAATATGATTAGGTTTTATGATGTGTATTGCTAAGCCTGGGATTCACCAAGTATATATATATAAATTTAATATCCAAGCCTGAGTTGTCCTGATGCATACACAGCAGTATTTAGACTCAGCGCAGCAGTGCAACTCTAAAGCAAATCGCATCCTTATGTCTGTTCATGGCTTGGTTCTTGGAGCAGCTGGTCTGCTAAGCTGAATTCCTGTTGGAGGAAACTTCACCGAAAGCTCTATTCCAGGCGTATAGCTAATGTCCTTCTATCTGTAGAAAAGCACAATGGTCTGAACAAATCCATCAGGCAACTTGCAAATGTGTTTGTGGTGGAATAGCTGTTCTAGGTAGGACAGTTGGTCTAGGGGAGCCAGACTAAATGTAGTCCAAACCAAAACCCTGAACTGCATCTACAGCAAATGTTGGGACCTCAGCCCCAGCTTCTTTGCTCTTTTGTTGTGCCAAAGTATATGTCAAGGTTAAAATAGCCTTAATATCCCACCAGTCAACAGGGGAAACAGGCCAGACAATTTGCTCTGAAGGGGTCTATCTTAGACACTTGGTTTAGAGTATTGTAGTTATCTGTTTCTTTCCATTATTAAGGGAATATACAGTGACTGTCCTGACTCGGACATCAGTCCTTTAAACACCTAAGTTAAGGCAGATGGATCCTATTACCTTGATTTCTTGGTCATGGCTCTATACTGAGACATCCTCAGATGGCTCCATAGAATCATAGAATAGTTAGGGTTGGAAAGGACCTTAAGGTCATCTAGTTCCAACCCCCCTGCCATGGGCAGGGACACCTCCCACTAAACCATGACACCCAAGGTTCTGTCCAACCTGGCCTTGAACACTGCCAGGGATGGAGCATTCACAGCTTCCCTGGGCAACCCATTCCAGTGCCTCACCACCCTTACAGTAAAGAATTTCTTCCTCCCAGCTAGATAGGATGGCTCTGTATGGAGATAGATAGCAGACTGCACACACTGTATTTTTAAACACCCATCTTTTCTTTGCATTTTTAAATGCTAAACTTTTCTTTGTTTCCTTCTTCGTCTGTGCTTCCTGCTCAAATGCAGGTCTGGAAGGGAATGAAGGAGTTGGTCTGAATTTGTCCCTGCTGAAATCTGCAGCAGAATTGCCCTTGGTTTGCCTGCTCACCTCTGCCTGAATTGGCTTATCTTCCAACATGCTTGGTACTTCTGTAAATCAGACTTCAGGCACCATGAACTGAGGAGCACTCAGCTGGTGACAGCCACTGAGAAGAGGTTGTATACCTCACCCAGCACTTTGGGGCACACTGGGAGGGATGGGATAAGGGCACATCTTCGATTGGCATCCAGCATGCTCTGACCATGATGTTGTCCCTCCTGCTCCTGTAACTGAGCAAGAAGAGGGCTGCCCAGCAACGCTGCTTGTACCTGTGTCACCCTAGTTCAGTCCTAAAATCATCTCCCTGATAAAAGTCCTATGGGAAATCGGTGTATAAACACATCATGAAAGACTGCCTTAGAACATATAAATAGGAAAAATTCCAATGGCCTTAGTCTTGCCATTTCTTAAATTCTTTGTTTGGTTTCCTAACCTTAACAGTGCTCTTTAGCTTACTGCTGCTATCCTGAGCTTTCTGGCCTTATATCCCCCTCCTCCTTCCCCCTTATATTCACAGAAATTTATCCTGTGGCATAGCACTGATACCTCAGCTGGCATTACATCCCCACGAGCCCACCTTCAGCCTAATTCATAGCCTCAATTGTCCATTCAGCTCCTTCAGTCTGTACTGTCTTCTCTTTCGATTTTGTATTATACAACCTCTCCAATTCTGTACCACTGTATAGGCCTTTCTTAATCTTGCATCACACAAAATATATTCCTTTGTTTGATTTTCTATGCAAATTAGCAGTTGATTTCCAAGAAGGATTATTATGCATGCTTTATGTCTTGATTTAATAAAACTGTGCAAGTAAAATGTCTGTGAGGGAGAGGCAAATGCACCATTGCACAGGTGCTTTCAGTTGTTTTGCTGGCAATTTATTAGACTAATTGGGTATTGCTAGCCCAGTGCTTATCCAAAATTAGAAGCATTGTTGTATTTTTTTAGAATTTGCAAATATTAGAGTTACAATACTTGAGCTGCTGGCTGATATTATTTTTTACTCCACTTCTGATATTTTCAGATTTATTACTATTTGTAGTACCACAACAAATTGCTGCAGAGGATTTGTTTGCAAAGCACTTCAGCTTTCTGTTGAAGCTGTAATTGAAGTTCCCCATCACTGCCATTTCCAACAAGCATCAAAAGATTTTCAGCATCTTTTAACATCCATCCTTGTCCACAGAGCAGCCGAGCAACTCAGCCATGTATGAAGAATTGTCCTAAACTATCTCAGGGTTAGTGCTGTAACTCTAGGAAAAGTTGAACAAATTGAGCATGGACTTTCAGAAAAGCTTTACAGCACAGGGCTGCCTGATTAGCAATGGTTTGTTTGCAGGCAGTGGTGGGAAGATGAAGGTGATCTCTATGATAGCTGGTTTGCAGCCTGTCACTAATTAGTGGCCCTTGGTTGAGTGGATCTGGGAAGGGTAATGTCAAGATATCTTTGTTTTTGTGAGTAGTGCACCCTCCTAAATTATGGTGAGGCACAATCAGTGCTTGCCTGTTTATTAGCAACTTTAAGATCACAAAAATACACAGACATCCACTCTTTTTCCATAACAAAGTGTGACCTGCTTCCTATCACCCTGCCTTTTGTTCAAAGACAGAGGGAGTGACACAGAACATGTTAGCTTCAGCACATCAGTCACAATGACTCCAGGCAGTAAAGCAATGTCATCTGATTCTTCCCCTGCATTTGGGTGCTTTCACACTGCTCTTTGCCTCTGTCCAGCTCCAAGCACTCCCTCTCCAAGCACTACACTGACTCAAGGGCATCATCCTGGCCAGGTCTCAGCTCCCAGCAGAGCCTTCAGGCAGATGCAGCAATGGTCTTGGCTGGGGCTCATCTTCCTCACTGGGCTAAGTGTCCTCGGCATCCACATCTGCAGGGGATGTGGATCCTGCAGATAATCCTGTGACCATGCATAAATTCTCTCTGCCAGACAGGCGTGCCAGCCTGGGCTGAGGAAGCTGCTGTTTCCTTTCAAATGCATGCTTTGCTTCTCAAGGGATAACTATGAGTTTTTTGCTTTGTTTTTTTTTATGCAGTCATCTGCCAGTCTTCCCCTCAAACTTGTGATTACATGAGACAGCTTCAACCAGATTTAAAGAGGGTTTTACTTCTCCTGGATCTGTTATTTACCACCCGCTATTTTCATCTGCTGCCTCCTGATTCTTGTATCAGAAGAGAGAGCGAACTGCCATTGCCTGTGTACCTTTTCTCTCTGTTTTTCCTACCCAGAACATCTGTGTACAAACTGCAGTCAGCAGAGAAACCAGGATGCCAAAGAATTGTCAAAATGAAGTGAGACTCTTGATCTCCCATGTTCTGAAGTTTGGCAGAGATTTGTTTGGTTTAAACGTGGCTTGGACTGAGCCTGCTAAGTGTTTTGAGCAGCCACTACATGGCATGCAGTGAACTACTGCTTTCAGATCACAGGGCTGCTGTTCATGAACAATTTACTTCTGGCAAGACAACATAAAATTACAGCTCTGCCAATCGAGTTTTTAGTACTCATTGTTAAAGTGAACAGCCTAAAAATTGTACACCTCTGAATATAAAAGAGGCAAACCTCGCTGCGTTAAAATAATAAAAAGAAGATGATTGCGTTTCAAAAATATGTATTAAAATGGGCCACTGAGAGAGGAAAAGTGGAAACCATGCTTTGGCCAGTGCTGGGGAATGAAGTAGGGATCCTTGCAACTGGAATCTGAGAGCCTCCACAGGCTGAAATGCACAGGGGTGAGAAGTGAGTCTGTTCAAAGAGGCATCTGAACCATTTACACCAAAAGATGGTCACATCTTAATTTGTTTTGAAATAGATACCAGTAATTCACATCAGAAGAAATGGAACACCAAACACCTCCATGGCATGTAACTGAGTTTAAGACAAATAATTCGACCTCCGATACTTCATTGTGCCATCCATACCTTTATCTGTGACTTTCCAGTGAGCTGTTGGCACACTGACTTACAATGGGATTTGAGGCTGAACTGGAACAGGAGATGACTTTGAGCAACTGATTTGCGGAGCAGCAACAAAACTGCATTGAGGCTCAACCAAGGTGATATTTAGTAATACAAGTAGGGAAAGTTTAAAAGGAATGCCTTCCATTAAAACCAAAATCAACAGCTATCGCTAGCTATTTCTATAATCATTAAAGCTTGCTCTGAGTATGAGTAGCTCGTCTCCATAAAAGACAACGTTCAGTAACACAGTATACTTGGTTTGGGATTCTTTGGTTTTGCTTTGGTTTTTATTTATCTTTTGTCTCCCATTGATCAGTGAGTTCAAGGAAGGAAAAGCAGGGACTTATTCCAGGACACATTTGTCAGTCACCCATGCAATACTGGTGATTTAGATTTGTAACCTAAAGCTGGTAGCATTAATACATAATTAGATCTGAGAGATTGAAAAAGATTACATTAGGAACACTGAAGGGATAAGGAACAAAACGTCTGTTCTGGAAACAGTTTTCTTTACCAAGTACGCCTTCAATTTTGTATTAATTGCAAACAGTAATAAAGTACCTGAAATACACATAAAAAGTCAGCTCTAACGTTAAATAAGGTGTCCTTTATCTCATAAGCCCAACTCTAATCATGTGACACTAATGATTATATGACACAAATCACCCTCAAAAGGAAGCTGTGCATAATGAGCTCGGGTGAATGGCCACAGGTGCTACTTCATTAACATTCTGTATTTAATACAACAGAAAAAGTGTTTAGTTTAGAATTAAAGTCTATTCTTATGAGACATGGCTTTCACTAATGTTCCCTGCACTTCAACCGTAAGTGTCTCTGAAACATGTTGGTTTTGTTTCCTTCTTCTAATGCTATCTGCACTGTGGGATTCTGGACCCCCAGCACTGGACAAGACTCCCCCCAGCCCACAGCACTTCTGCTGCCCTTCCCTCTGTTGTAGATCTGCTACAGTATTTTCAGCTTTTTCCCAGCTCCTGCTTTCACATCAATACAATGTTTTTCCTTACCCCTTATTCTTACCCATCTCTTTTGACCTGAAAATGAAGGAGCAGGAAGCACATACTACAAATGATGTGGAATGATGTGGATGGTGATTTCATGACCTGTACTTACGGTCAGATAGCTATTGCCAGGCAGAAGAGGGAATGATTGACTTCACCCTGCCTGTGTGAAGAAGCTGATATTTGCAAAACTTAATTTCTTTCAGACTTGTAATGGGTTGGACCAAGGTTTAAAAAGCTGCTAAAGACCACTGACAGGGGCTGGCAGACAGTCAGGATAGCAGCAAGACTCTTACCTACTTGAGGAGTGTTTCCTCCTTTTCCCCTCTATTCCCCATCCCTGCTATAGTCCTGAGGCTCCTTAGATGTCCCTCGTGGCCATACAGTGTGTGAGTTTTTCTTCCAAGGGATTATTGATGCTAGTCTTGCAGCAGCTGGCTGTGTCCTTGACAGAGGACATCTTTTCAGGCCTATGAGTGTCTCTCATAGGATGAAGAGCCCTCCGTGGAAGCCAGAAGAGGTGTCATGATAATTTATGTAATGATGAGCTGGGACGTGAACTAAGACCACCCCAGTCCCATTACCAAACAGCAGCAGCTTTCACTCATTGCTGCTCCAGGTTGAGCTCAGGTGAAAGCATCCTTGAAACTAGATGGCACTTGAAGGCAGGCATCACCTTTGTCTGTGTTCACACAAAACCTGTCAGAGGGACCTGATCAATCTTCTAGCTTCCTGTGAACTACAGCCACATATAAATAATAATATCCTGACTTGTTTCTGCCCTCCAGGCTGCCCTGTACAACAGCAAAGTAATTCAACCAATGTAATAATTGGCCCTCCAATTCCTGTGGTAATATATAAGCTTATGTGTGAAATCAGCCATTTTACACAAAATCGAGCCTAGAAGAGTGATGAGAGATGAACAAACAATAGCGATCTCCACTACATCAGTGCTACCCATCTTTCCAGCGTGATGCTTATCCTTTCACTATCAGTACTTGTATGTACACAGATCAATCCTGAGGCACAGGAACAGAGGTGGGTAGGCAAAGGAACCTCCTTCTTCCCCGAACTGCTGTTTGTGCCTCCTTTTAGCAGGCTTCCAATTTGAACACAGGGTTTTTTAAGCAATACTGTGAATAACGGTGTAGTCACTCTCATAAACCAAATGAGATAGATGTATGGCCAGACAGCTTGCACAGTGGAGTGTCCTTACTTAATTATGCTACTGTTTCCTTATTGGATTTCAGGTATTTATGAAATGCTTCTCTGCATGTTGCAATATTTTAGCTGTGCTGTGGAAATTACGGGCTGCGGACTCATATGCATCTTTACAAGAGAAAGGAATACTAAAATGAGGCTAAAGCTCATCCTGTGCTCAAAATAACTGTTCTTTAAAATTCCCTTTCTGGTCCATGAATCCACTTTTTTTTTTTTTTGCCTGAATTGGTGAGCCTTTTCCTCCATATGATGCTGGTTTCCTCAAATACACTCCTTTTTTTAAGAGATTTGGTTTCAGCTTGTATAGGCACTCACCTGGCTTATCTGCTACATGGACCACCAGCTCCAAGTGTACAGTGGCCTCTCGGTCAGGATCAGTACACGCTGTTCCTTCCCACTAAATGTGGTATTTGAAAACAGATGTAAAGAATAAGAGCAGCTTATTCTTTATTCCAGAAGTGTAAGCAATTTCAAACTCTATTGAAATCCCAATGCAAACATTAGTAGTAAAGTGAGCAACCTCTCCCCAGCTCACCTCCAGAAGTTGCCAAGCAAATAATGAAAATCAAATCCAATCTGAAGCCCATCTCTCTCAGAGCTAGCAAACCTCTTCGTGCTCTCCCTTCACCCCACATCTGGGGAAAAGGATAAACTGGTGTCATTGCAGCTAACAGATATGCCCGGGTCAGGGCAGGAGATGAATTCCCAGGGGTAGTCTTTGCCCTGCCCCCCCCCCCCCCCCCCCCCCGTGTCCTTCTACCAGTTCCTTATCAGACTCTGCCCTCAGATTATCTGCCTCCAGCTCCCACTGGAAAATGTCAGAAAGATTTATGGGAAGGTAGCTAAGGGCAGAATTTGGCTGTGATAATGAAAAAGCTCTCAATTAGTATCAGATAAAGGTGACAGACTAGATCTGTCTTTGAGAAAGCTGAAGCATTTCATGTGCCATGCTGTTGTCATGTTGTGCTCTTAGGTCCCTTTCACTTGCCTTCACTAAAACCAGCTATGATAAAACAAAATTGCTGGGGCAAAGTAATTATTGAAAAGTACTTTTTCTGGCTTGGCCCTCTCCTGTTACATTAGTGAGGGTTAGACCTTCTCCTGACACAGATGAATGTGGTCTGTCTGTATCTCTCCTTCCCAGGAAACACAAGTGAAATGTAAAACATAGTCAAGGAAATACAATCACAAGGCTTGCCTTGTCTGCTTTTCTACACATGAAGCCTGGAATATTCAATTTTTTTTGAAAGCTGTCGTCTTTCACAGCTCTTTCAGTTCTGTTTATATTCAGGCCTCTGTCCTACACCTAGGAAATGCCATGTTCTCCAGAAGGAGTATGGGGAAAGATGATATAGAGCTTATCTTTGATGTTGCCTCAGAGCTATACAGAACACTGCCAGGACACTGTGGGAGGTGATCCTGCCTCTCTACTCAGCACTGGTGAGGTAACATCTGTAGTACTGTGTCTAATTCTAGGCTCCTCACTACATGAGAGACATGGACATAGATGCTGTATGGCCTTAGGACCCTTCTTTCACAAGTCTCACCCATAACATTGTTGTCTATGTTGTCTTGACATATTCACCCACTGCTGGTCCCATAAAAGTGAGGGACTCACTTGGCTGCTCTGCCCTTTTCAGCAAATATCCTTGTACTACCCTGTTCACTGAGGGTTAAAATCCCAGCTGTTATAAACACCAAATTATAAAAAAACCCAACAGTGTCAGCACTGACATTAGCAGCCAATTTCTTTATTGCGCTCATTGATGGGAGATAAGCAAGCGCTGGGTGCACAGGGAGTCATCACTCCACCCAAGCCGCACACCGAGGGGTTAAGCGAGCAGATATTTATTACACACAAACATGCATATTCAGTAGGTTTCCGAGAGAGAAGCAGGGATATTACAATTAATAATAGTAATTAGTTTAGGTACTCATCATCATAAGTCCCCTTCCTTTTGGCTCTTGCGCACTGTCCTCTGACAGTCGTGGTCAGGGGTCTTCAAGATGAAGTAAGCAGTCTTCCTCATGTGGGCAGGGGTCTTCAAGATGAAGTAAGCAGTCTTCCTCAGGATGCACTTTTCACCTTTAGCATGGTTGAATGCCCTCTTGGTCCTAACTAGCTGAAACCAGTCATACTGGCTGACAACCGGTAAAGATTTAGAGCAGTGTGTCTTTCTTACAAGAGATAAGCAACACCATACACGCAGATAAGGAGTGTTTGAAGCTTAGCAGATGTCCAGGAGGCACTGTTTTCAGGCTGACTGCTAAGTAGAAGGGCTACTAAATCTTATTACCACATCACAGACTTACAACACAAGCATTGTTCTAAAAGCTAACAGATGAGTAGAAGGGCCATTAAAGCTTATTATCACATAACAGACTTACAACACAAACATTGTTCTCTAAGTTAGGCTGAAAGTATTTTAACCCATGTTTTCCAAGCACTTACTTTTCTTTTACCCAAAGAAGTAACGGGATGGTGACTTTTTATTAATATTGCCTTAGCTATGTGGATATAATAACTCAGTTTCTTGTATAGTTATTTTCCATCCCATATTAATGGTTTCTCGTTTCATGAATTTTCACACAATATTTTGTAACAAACTATCATTTCTCTGTTTCCTTTTTTAACACGAATCATAGTCTGTTCTATCACACAGCCCAGAAAAGTATTGGTTAGCTGCTTCTCATAAGTCATGAGTGATCTTACCAAAGCGAGCAGCAGTTTTCCTGCTGGTTTCATGGAATTTTGGGTTCGGCCCAAATAATTTCCCTGCCATCAGTTTTCCACATCAGAGTTATTTTGTGTACTCTTCGGTACCTTTGATCTTCTTTCAGGCGCTTCCTCTATGAGGATCTGCAATGGGCCAGAAAAGACACCTAAACTGGGGGACAGATTTCCGCTGACTGTGGTTGGCCTTGACCACAGCCACCACAAAACAAACCTCTCCATCTCTGAGGTAGGTTTTTCCTGCTCTCCCTTCCCAGGGGTGTGGTGTGTTTTACAGCTGTATTTGTCAGGTAGATCTATGTTGTAACACTCATCTGTTCTTTGTTTAAATGAAACACTCACAGTCTGGAAGTAGTTGTTTACTTATTTCAATCTATTCCAACACTTAATCCGCATTTCTGTCTTGTCTATAAGGCTTGTTCCCTCCCCCTGCCTCTTTGCGTTGTAAAAGAACATTTTTTTTTCATTGAATTATTTAATTTCATGAGATTTTTCAAGTGACTTAGCACAGACACTTTTCAAATCTCTTGGGATGTAAGTGTCTGCATCACATTTGTTCTATCGCTTCTTTCTTCCCATTATGCGCGGGTTATCAGGCACAGACCTTGCAAACATCACATTCCCTCAGCCTCTCTTCAAATTTCATCACATTTCTATAAAACAGTATTAATGCTCATGTGTTGGAAGCAATTTATTTTAGCACTGAAGTCCGCAGGCACAATTTATATTTTATATCCTCGATTTCCAGATTTTGCTCCATGTGGCCCTGGAAAGTCAAGCAGTTTACTGGTAGCAGGGGCCATACTGTGATGTTGACCCTACAGATCAGTTACTTCTTTACACCATAGTCTTTATTTGCAAAAAGCGTCCACAAATTCTTTTTTATCCCCCTTTGGTCATCTGCCTCTGATATTTTTTTGCCTGTGACAGGCACAAAACCCTTTCCTTCTGTGCTGGTGCTCCCCTAAATTCATTCTGCTGCTGGAAATCAGAGTGACTGGCCCCCCAACCCATGTGCTCCTATTGGGTTTGGTCCCTCGTGGGAAAGTTATTTTGAACACTCTGATCTGTGGCTGCAGCATGGAGGATGCGAGCAGTGGCTAGGTGCAGGAGCGAGCAACGATTGTGCTTCAAGCTGCCCTCCCTGCCTGCCCTTCTAAATCCCCCTGCCAGTGGCCAAGGTACGTGTCTGCTGGGTTGAGGGGACTTCAATCTGTGTCAGGCAAGTGCCCTAGTGATGTGGAAGTCCTCAAGTTACTTCACTCATGGAGTTTCTCTTAAGCAAAATAAAGCAAAAAAAAAAAAAAAAAAAAAGGAGTAATCACTCTTGACGCATTTAAATTCCTGTCAAAATGTTCCAAATGCTCTAAATTCATGTCAAAGTATGTTCTAGTTACTAATTTATGTGAGCATTAGACATATCTGAAGGAAAAAAGCAAACCACAGTACAAGAAACCTTCCCAGAGGGAAAGCCAGGAGCTCCAGAAATCTGTGGGGAGAGGGGTATTACCTGCTCAGGAATGTCTGCCTCTTTCCCTGACTTCCTGTGCTAACAGGAAGGGGGAAGTGTGGCCCCACCAGTGTCTGGAAATGGGGTGGTAGGATGGGGTGACATCCCTTTTCTACTTCCCAGAGCTGACCATGCCCTGATGAGGTGCCTTGCTGGGCTGACTGAGCTCTTGGCTGCTTCTCAGCGCTTGGTCCGCAGCTGGGAATCCCATTCCTTCCACACTCTCCCTGCTGCACAGATACTGGTGTGTGCCACACTCCCCTGAGATCCTTCCCTTTTTTGCGGTAAGTCTGAATTTAATGGCTTCGTCTTCTGCTCATCACAGTTCACTCTCTGCTGATACTAATCAAGCTGTGGGAGGATACGTTGTGGCTGGCAGTGATACTTTGGTAAAGGCCAGAGGAAGTGCAGTACCCTCTAATTTTGGTTTTGTAGGATCAGAGGATCTCTTACTGGTGGATGTGATCTGAAATCAGTAAGACAACAGCACAGTGTAATCATGGACTCATAACAAGAGGTTTCCAGTCGGTATTGCCAGGAGCCCGAGTGATGAGGATTTACCTTAACAAGGAATGTGCAAATAGGATTTCAGTTATCAGCAGGGATTGTGTTTTCTGATTGACCTTGCATACAAGTGGTTTTTTCTTTTCACTTGGGCTGAAGTACAGACATACAAGTGGCAAATTAAAAAAGTCCTATAGAAAGTAATTAGGGTTATATTTAATGTGAAAAATAGCAGTGTGGCTGTATTATTTGTGTCCTGTGACAGAGAAATCAAGTGGTCCGCACTGCCAGTGACTCCTGATTCCTTGACAGCACGGATTAGTGCACTGATTTAAGCCAGATCATTAAAAAAAAAAATCCTAAATTAGATAACACAGGACAAATCTACTTCATTAGAATAAAATCATTCTTATTTGCAACTTCTCCAAATTAAGCAAATATAAGCCAGTGTAAAACCAGTTTAAAAGCATCCACAGACAAAACACCCTCAGCATTTAAAGTAGCAAAAAAACAGTTTCCATTAAACAGTGCCAGATTCAGATTGCAGCTGGTTTAAGAATGTAACAAATGCAGCGCAGCAGTCCTGCTAATGGAGAAGAAGGAGTGGGAGATGAGGTTGAGAAGCACAGTGAGGCAGCCTCAATGCTGGGTAGTCACTGCCAGTCTTGGGCAGCATAGGATAGGTTGGTGGGCTACCAACTGCTGAAGATGGTCATCCCCTTGCCTTTGTAGCCCCAGAGGAGAGAAGGGTGGTCCTGGTGGTGAGTAGAAGAGGTCACCTCCCTGCCTCTGGGGGAAGAGCTTGTTATGAAGTATAGCAAGGTCCTTGGTGCTGCACTTCAATTTACAAAGTGTGTAAAAGTGTGTCTTTCTGATGTAGTCACTCTGAACACTTGAAGGCCATTCAACTTCTTCTTCCATATTTCAAATCTCTGTTTCCAGCCAGCACTATGCCCTTACTGCACACCCCTTCAGCTTTTTCTGATGGTTCACTTTTATCAGGTTTACCTCACAGTTGTTTTTCTGCCTTTTCTGCCTACTTCTAAATTCCATCTATCTGCAATAGCTCACACACACGCACACACATGCTCAAAGCCCTTCAAACAACACAGCCACTTTTGCACATGTATTGAGTCCTCAACAAAATGTTCTGTAATGTGTTTTCGAGGCAGCTCCTGCCTAGCCTCAGGGGCTCTTCCCACACCAGCTCCGTTGCTCAGGAAAAGAGCAGAACGTCTTCATCTGCAGATTCTAGATGAAAAAGTAGCTGCTAAAATCACCAGTTCCCTCCAAAATGATTTCCTAACGACAAAGGAGAAAGAAGCAGGAACAGAAAGAGCAGCAATTTGTGGTGAGGTTTTGAGAGAGAGGGGAAAAAATCCCTGCAGACTCCAAGTCTGCCCAGTTTCTGACTAGGGAACATACAAGCAGGACACCTTGGATAAAGTGGATTTTCCCTCCTTCTGTTTGGAGTTATTTGCCCTCCCTTCATGGTTCTAATGGTAACAATAGACTGGGAAGCAGGGGCTGGAGGTATTGCAGATGACTGGTATCCTCCACGGGCCTGGACAGGGTCTGGACTCTGCTGCTGACTCTGGACACAAAGTGTGATCTTGTGACCTGACAGGTTAGGCTTTGCATGTTTTCAGCATGATGCAAATAGCATCATGAGATATGTGGAAAATTGCCCAAGACTTCACCAACATGCCCAAATAGATGTGAAATGTCTCCGCTCTGTAGCAAGAAAACAGCCTCTCAAAGTATCTCAAAATAAGGGGCATAATATACATGAAAAATAACCACTGCCCCAATCAATCTGTAAGGCAAAACCTCTTGAAGTTAAGGGAATATAAACAAGATAATATTCTGAGCTACAACATATTGTTCTTCACTGCAAACAAAACGCACTGGTGCCTTCGGAGACGGATGGGTGCTGCTGCTCATGCCTGCTCTGCCCTGACAGATGTATCAGGGTTATCTGCTCTGCCCACATCCCTGCCCAGGGCTAGTGACAAGCTTGAGCCCAGTCTTTTTGGTTCTGATGGGACTTTCCACGTGGTCTCAGTGAACCATAAGACCTCCCTGAATCAAGATGTATATTTTAAAACCACTTGCAAGAAACCCTAAGTGCATGGCTTGTGTGCTGCTCTCAGGGAGACAACAAATGCAGTATTTCTTATCAATTAACATGTTTTTTGACACTATGCATACAATTCTCTTGAGAGGTTTACTGCTGAAACCGTAATATTGCTCTTGCATTTACAGCTCTGCACTACCACACACAGTAATTATCTTTGCTGAGAGCATAGCTTCCTAATGCCCTCATAAAACACACTTAGCAGCAGGAAGGTCAGATATGCCTATTAACTTCTACAAGGAAGGAAGCAGCACCAGAAAGTGAATGAAGACTGTGAGGACTGAAGTTCACATGATGTCCAGCCCTCATGCTGGGCAGAAATATTCAGTGGGAAATGTGTTCCACTGGAAAATGCTAATTTGACAACATTAAGTGAGTTCTGAGAACAGGCTGGCAGCCAGGCAAGCGGGCAGCCCTCACAGCTTTCTGCATGCCTGGTTATTCCCATCCTATCCGGATCCCCCAGATCCCACCTTGAAAGGTGTAAGCAGACACAGCTGAATGCATATAGTTTTCTGCTATTAATGGCAGCTTGCTGCCATTAATAACAGTTTAATTAGTAAAATTTATTCAAATGGATACTGGATGCGATCTGTTTCTTTTCCAAGGCTGTTTTCAATCAGGAAAAAGGGAATTTTCACCTTATTTTCCTTGTTGCACATTCCCTCCCATTTGCTGCATAAGGCAGGCAAGATAAAGCCCTTAAAAGAAGTACAAAAGTTCTAAATTAATAGGAAACTATGTGTTAATTTTATTTACCAAAGAATTAAGAAAAGGCATCTTGCTTTTTCCCAGCAGCATTTAAGCAATTGAGATAAATACTGTAATAATTATTTTTCTTTCTTCAATTGCCAAAGACAATAATTAAGACAGTTTAAACATCACTGGTGACACAATGGGAAATCAGCTGGTAGAGAGAAGGTACAGCTGTTCAGGTAACACCTCCTTTGGCAGGGAAGGGAGGGAATTCAGTACAAGTCTCTCATAGACCATCATGTTTAAATTTAGTTGGATGGTCTTTTGATAAATAATCACTTATTGAAGGTGTCAGCAAGTGGAATTGGCAAGTGTTGTTTGATGAGTCTTGCAGTGATGAAGGATATTTTGGCTTTTCAAAGAGTAGATAGAGGAGCCAAGAAAAGAAGGCTTTGCTGATCAGATTCTGAGGCACAAGATTTAGCATGGTGATCATTCATCCTGTTTATGTCTATGCCAATTAACAGGAGGATAATTATAGTCCTGCTTCAGGATCAGCTTCCTTCAAAGACCAGCACAACCTTCATTTGGGAGTTGTCTTGGTTCTATTGTTGGGGATGCTTTGGTTCTTGCCTGGCTTCTTCTTACAGCATCAGACCTGGGAGGCTGTGGGCAGTGGTTAAACCCACTGGTAGTGCTGTAGGAAATGCTCAGGTAAACTGGAGCCTCAGCTGCTGCTTGGTGCTGCAGGCTGGGTCAAAAAAAGCCATGGACAGGATTCAGGTTAGAAATGCAAGGGCCTAAACCCCACTCTTTTTTTTTTTCCCAATTTTTAAGAGAATGAGAGGCCTGATGTTTGAAGATCTGCCCTCCAAAGAGACAGGAAGTGGCTGGTAGCATTTTAAAGACACCCATGGGCTTTTCCTCTGTTTGAGATGGTTAGCAGCTTCGTAAGTAATTTTAGGTCAAGTTGTAGGAGAACAAAATCACTTAAAAAATTGCAAACTCCAAACCTGCAGGTTTTAGGTTATTTTTTTAATAATAATAATAAAAAAAAGACATGCACATATGCCCTGGGTTCAGCTGTAGCAGTTATTTCTCTCCTTCCTAGTAGCTGGTACAGTGCTGCATTTCAGCTTCAGTCTGGGAACTAGCCAGCTGGGCTTAAACTATGGCAATATATTCTGGGAAATATGAAATAAAGCAGAAGGAAGACAATAAATGAACACCATGGAGTTTGCTTTCCTGTTGCACTGTGCAATTCTAACAAATTGCCATATAAACATCCAGATGCATCTTCTGTAACTGTATGCAAGTTAGACTTGAAATGGATGTGGTATTTCATTGCTGTAACCAGCTTTCCTTTTTTATGGCAAGTATTAGAGCCACTCTTGACTTTGAGAGGTACTGAAGGTGAAGAAGTGTTAGCATTGAGCTGAATCTGTAAGACAGGAAGCCTGTCCTGATACCTTTACAACAACAACAACAACAACAAAACAAGAAGACCATCTGTTGTTTTGTTGGGATTTTATTGGTGTCATGGCTTAACCCCAGCTGGCAATTAAGCCCCACTCAGAGTGAAAATCCCTTGTCTGTTGAGGAGCCTTGTTTTTAAATTGGGTCTGGGTCTGCTCTTTCTAGTGGGTAGGGTTTGGAGAAACCCTGAGAGCTTATAGCACAGACCCAAATCAGCCAGTATAAAAGAGTTTATCACTGAGAAGGTAACAGACATGACTGAGGGCTGGACCTAACAGAGGAGTGCCTTGATAACGGTTGTTGCAAGGTTCAGTGGTAGAGCCAGAAAAAAGGATCCAGATCTTCAGGGCCCCATATAAATTACAGCTGCAAATAAATTAACCTTGCCTAGCAGTAACTGAAATGATTCCCTGCCTTTCTTCCACTATTGCGTGAATGAAGTGAAATGCATAAATTTAGCCTGAAGACATGGTTAAGCATGTATACATCCAGTTGGTGAAAATGCATGTACATCAACAATGCAATGTACATCAAACAGTGGATCTGAGTGGATCGCTGCTTTCAGTTTTGAATGAGTAGTTAGAGCCCTCCATCTTTGTTTCTGAATCCTGCTCCTGTCTTGAGGTGCATCTCCAGGGTATCATTTGCAAACATTTGGAGATTAACTGGGGAACCAGTGAAAGACACATCCTTTATTTTCAAATTGCAGCAAGAAAAGTCCTTTGAGACACTGCAAAAAGGAAGGAAGTTGTTGTTATCACAGTATGTTATGTCCAGAAAAAGAATGTATCCTCCCTCACACAGCCATGTTCAACCTGTGGGTGTTAAAGAACAAATGAGCTTGCTGCGGCCAGTCAGGAGTATAGGCAGGCAGAGGCTGAGGGGAATGACTGGAGATCTGCAGCGCTCCTGGTAATGCACTTTTGTTAATACTGTAGTACCATAAGCTGTGGGGGTTCAGAGACAAAAGAAAAAAATAGACTTAATGCAGATGTGAACCAGATGTTCATCTTGTAACTATCTGCAGTGTATGTGTTCATCAGCTGGTGTCACTACAATCGGTTGCAGAAGTGTCACATCATCACTGTGAAACCACTTCATTTTGAGACTGTACCTAAAGGGGAATTTTTGCTGTGCTCTACAGGGATGTTTATTGAATAGAGAACAGTCCTGGATGCCTTTCCTTTCCTTTCCTTTCCTTTCCTTTCCTTTCCTTTCCTTTCCTTTCCTTTCCTTTCCTTTCCTTTCCTTTCCTTTCCTTTCCATCTTTCCCCTTCCCCTTCCCCTTCTAACTAACTTAACAAAGAAGTCACCTTTTTACTTGCTACTGAGATTCTGTTCTTGAAATGTCTCCTTGGGATTTAATGATGTGTTTAAGTCTTCTTGCAAGGGTTTGGTTGTTTTAGACAAAAAATATCGGTAGATAGTATGTGATTTAAAGGCCCAAAGCCTATGATAATTAATTCTTCTTGCTGTCTGATGTAGACTTGCTGTATGGTAGATACTATAATATTAACAGTGTGAGCTCAGTGGCAAGCAAGGCAGCAAGTGAAAAGGCATCTGATGTCTCACGGTGAGCTCTCTGTTAATGGAGTTCCCAAACATTCCCTGTTGTTATGGTAAAAGTGTTAGGTAGAATGAGTTACAGAGGGTCTTGTAGAAACATTGTCCAAAAGATGCTTTAAAGACTGATACTTACAGTGTCACTAAATGACCCTGGAGTATAATGTGTGGGTTAACACTGAGTTACCTCTTCCCCAAATGGGAGCCAGCTCTTGTGAATAGCAGACATATTTAAATTTTCTGAATAGCCAAGCCAATTTGCAGATGGAGCATTAGCATAAAGTACTTCTTATGCTAGACAAACTCCCAAAGTGTCCAAGTGCGGAGCGGGAAGCAAAGGGATGGGAATCAAAGTTAAGAACAAAGGGAATGACTTATGGCTAACTGGGCTCTTTTGTTTGGGTATCTCATTTGGTAGATTGAAAGAAAAATTACCTTATACATAGTTTTGACTATTTCTATTCAACTTTATATTCAGTAAACATAGAAATTACACGAAACGATAACGCAGCATCATTAGCACAGGTTTGATTTCTAATGGCAAAAAAGATGTAAGGTGAAGTTCCCATACCTGCTGCTTTCTGGAAAGAGGCAACATTTTTTCAATGAATCACCTTTATTTCAGTTGAACAAAGCACAACTTGCAATTTACGATCTGATGTCATTAGCATTATTTGGCAGTTCTCCACATTCATTCAAATTCTACTGTTAGGGACAGGCACTTCCAAAACTTTCCATCTTGCTTCTTGACCAAATACTGATTCCTTTGGTCCCACACTGCTAATGACACTGATTTTTTGTGGGTAATGAGTCTTGACACAGAGGTCCCAAAATCTTTGTAAATTTCCTTCCCTTCCTCATCTTTGTTCCACTTTCGTAATACATTTTGCATTTACATTATCTGCACCAGTTTGGTACAACTGTATTAAACCCATTTGCTTCAGAAAGAACTGCCTGCTGAGCTCTTAAAATATGCAAAGGTACAGATTATAATTGCTGGTGGGGTTTTCCAGTTCTTGAAAATGACATGTTATTTGCAACATTCTACTTTTCTCATTCTTTCTAAGATTTTGTGAAGAGCTGCCCATCTGCTTGCCTGGTATACTTGCAGTGATCTACATTTTCCTGCTAGCACTTCCATGGCTAAGTCTCCTCAGGAAAATCAAATTCTGAAGCATTGGGAATTTCAAGAACATCAAAAGCTCACCTGCTGCTTTTCAAATGCATTGGTTTCTACTGCTGAGGGTGAAAATTCCAAAAAGCACTCTACTTCCTCCCATTTTCTGTAGCCTTCTTCTCAAGTTTGAGGACCTGAAAGCAGTTTTGGAGTTTGATTTTAATGTAAAGTGTGTATTTCATCCTGCTGCAAGATCTCGACACAGTCATGTGTGCTTGGTTTTGGTTTACTTTTTTTTAAGCCTCATCGATAGTAGGCATTTTGTAAATTTCAAACCTATTTTATCATGCCTGCCATGGCTCATGGGCTGAAATGGTCACCTCACTCCACTTGGGTTGGTTATATATCTGAAGTCAGCCTCTCCAAAAGCTCCAGACCTTCCTGCCTCTGAAGAAATGAAATTCAGTGACATCTCAGGGGAACCATGAGCTGCACAGGCTGGCTGTGATCCAGATCTCTGCCTCAGGACTGACACAGGCGTGAGGATTCTCTCATATGGAGATGTCTGCAGGAGTAGGACCTTTGTAATAAACTTGCTAAAGTTTTGTTTTCATGTGCATATTAAAGTGTATCTGCGTGTCTATCTGTCCATACACAGATACATATAACAGATACAAGCATGCATGCAGTACATTGTTGGAACCAAGAGATCTCAGCAGCAATGGTTGAAGGGGGTTGGGGAAAATTTGGTGCAGCTCCTTTTGATAGTTTAAAATATTTATGGAGGCAGCAGAGAATACAATACATCAGGCTTGCATAATCCTTTAGTGTGCAGAAGAGAGGACTGAGGAGATTGCTTGCAGGAATAGAGGAGTGATGAGCTGGCAACAGCATGTCTTAAAGCAGAGGCTGTTAATGCTGTAGAGCTGCAGGAGGGAAGGGAAAAGTTTCCCGGACACAGTGAAAATGATCCAAACAAATATGGATGATCACCTTGGCAAGAATGTGTGGAATGGGTTGAAGGAGAGTTTAGCGCCCAAGGTATTGATATAGCTGTTTAGCACGTCTCTCATGGTATTTATTCACAAATGTGTCACTGTGGAGAGTGAGGGTTCACCTCATCTAACACTTTACTTAAATGCATGTATCTGGGCTAAACTTGTCCCTAAGCCTGTTTCTGCAGTCAATGGATAAGAGAGCTCTTTCAGAAGGTGATTCATATAATCTCTTTTGACCCATAGTTTTAAATTGGGTTTCATTCATGCATCTATTTATCTTCAATAGGGATCGAAGGAGTTATTGAAGACACTTAGTGAGCTGAGACAGCTGGAGTTAGGTGGACTGAACCCCGTCCTTAGAACATAAGTAAAAATGCAGGTTGATCCATGGGGACTCGTGATTTTGGCTTCAGTAAGTAGGATATTAAAGTCTGAATATTAAACTACTTCATCAGCTGTTATTTTTAGTCTGGCACCTATTTTTCTCCTTCAGTTTTTAATTTCCAGGAATTGCCATGGAGCAGAGATTCGTTCAGAGCACATTCTGAAGGGTGAGCACACACTGAAGAGTGAAGGAAAAGTGGAAGAAGTATCTAGGATAATTCCTCCTGTATGAAGTTGTTCAATGGATCAAGGAAGAACAGTTACTGTAAGAAGGACAAGAAAGCTTTTGTAGTATTATAGCAGTATCATATTAAGTCACATGCTGAGAAAGTATGTGACTCACTTCTGTTCTCATGCAATCAGTTCATTACCCCATTTTTAAGGTGTCCTGCATTCCACAGAGCCAGGCAATGTGGAATCATCTCCCAGTTGCCTCTCAGAAGGAGGTAAAGGTGGGTTCATTCACTTTGTGTTTGAACTCTTTTAGAAAGAGACTTTCAACTGTTCACTGAAACGCTCAAACTGCCTTATGACAGCGATTCTAATTCCTTCAAACTCACCACAAAAGCAGACTCTTTCTGTTTAAATCAATGAATCCCCACCAGAGAAATTTTGGTAGGTTTGAGCATATACTGTGTGATTTATGTCTGATGCTTCAGTATCTTGGGACTTTCAAAGCTGACAACGAAAGCTGATAGTATGCCAAAGTTTTTTAATCCAGGGTCAAACAAATAAAGAAATCTTGGTCTATTCGCATAGTCCATAGTCCAAAACACTAAGGTTTCCTCCCTATACCTCCATCTTTTCACAGACTATTTCACTATTTTATTCCTTTTCTTGTCTCATTGCTTCTTAGGGTATTCCAGAAATTATGCATTTAAGTTTTTTTTCAAAGGTATTTTAAATGCCTCCCAAACCATTAATTGCAGTGACCTGAACCTTGCAGAATAATTTCAGACCCCGAAACTCCTAAATCCTTCATTTCAGAGACTAGAAGCTGCACTCCAGTGGAAAGAAAACGAAGTTTCTAGATGGTGCCAGTGTGAAATTATTATCAAAAAGCACTCTAATCCATTGTTTTCCTGATGGAAATATTGCATTCCTCCCTTGTTCTGGCTGATCAGTCATGCTTTATCCCTTGTAAACCAAATAGTGTTTCATTCAGATGTCAAATCACTGCTGACACCAAACGTTGTGTTGGAATTTAAGAACTAGACCCAGAGCTTTACATTTCCTCTGTAAATCCTATGGCTTATGCTGAAAGTTAGTTTCTTAAGTGACATGGATTGTAGAGGATTTTTCATTACCTATTAACACAAAACCATCATCATAGCCATGTTGTGGTATGCATTAAATATTTTACCACCTTATAAAAATTCCAGTAATCCCAAGGGAATTGTGTACATCTGATGAAAACTACTCCCATAATTTCTTTGGGGACGGCTATTTCGTCGCTACTCTGGTAAAGTAAGCTTTGAGGGTATTTTTCTTTGCTCATGGAATATCTTTCTCCCAAATCCATTAACTTTCCCGGAGTCATGCTTCACGCTTGTGAATGCTTTGCCCTGCAGATGTCAGGCTGAGTGTGCACAAACGGCCGTGCAGTGGCCCTGGCAGGTGCCCAGTAGGTGGCATTCCATGTTTGAAGTTTCCTGAGGGCATCTGGCTCATTTAGGCTTCCTCAGGGGAGTGCTATAATACTGGACACAGTCCTCGCCGTCAGCACTTCTTTCTGCAGCTGGTAATCTGCAATGAGCTATTATCTCCTCTCACACTGAGTATATTTAAGGGAAGCTGCCTTTTACCATATTTTCATATTTGCATATCTGCAATTACATGGCATACATTTTCAGTGCAAAAGGCATTAAATGAGTAGATGTCATGATTTATAACACACTATTAATCCATCATAATACTTTTCTCTCAGAAATTAATTGGGAATGAGAGAAATACTATTTTTACACTATCTTCCAAAAAATTGATGCAGTGTAACTCAATCAATTTTGCACAATGCATCGGCAGGTTGGAAAGCACAAAACGTTTACTTCCAGTTGGACCCTGTTATTACAGTATTAGGCAAAATGGAGAAATGTGCAAATGAAATTATCTGGCTCCTTCATGCTTTCTTGTTTGCGATAGACAAGGTTATTGCCTCACAGATTTCTGCTGACTAAAATTCCAAAGCTGTCACGGTATTTTGAGGGAAATTATTATGTAAAGATTAAAAGAGCCATAGGAAAAAATACAGAGGGAAAAGTAGTAAAAGCTGAAAGGGAGTAAAGCAGAAGGAAATGGAGGATGGAAAAGAAGAGAAGGTATGAAATACCTATGGAGTTTCATTTTAGGCATATCTTCACACCAAAAGGTTCCCACATTGCCTGCAGGGATTTCATAGCCTCCAGCGCACCTGAGAAGGAGCTGCTGCTGCCATCCAGAGCAGTGCAAGGGGTGTCTCTGAGCCCCAGCCATGAGGCGTGAGGAGGAAGAGGAGTTGTTCCTCTGGGTGAGCAAAGATTGTCTCTGGACTCTGCCTACAGCCCTCCTTGTAGCCTTGTGAGACTGGCAGGTCTATAACAAATTCTCTTTGCATGTTCATTGCCATGAGATGTTTCATCTTGTGCAGCAATAAGAGATTTGATCTAAGCAGAAAACACCACTACCTTCAGTTCCTTGTCATGGTAACTGGACTATGAAATTTCCGTTTAAAAGCAATCTATCTTGTTTAATTTACATTTGCAGAATGTTGCTAGATGAATTAGTAATGAAAATACAATGCAGTTATCAGCAAATGTAGACAAATCTCTCCCTAAATCAGTCCACATTTAATTGCAGCAAAAAGTAAGGAGTACTTGGTGAAAGTTAATCAGAAGGGTTCTGCAGCTTTAGATGATCAGTGTCAATTTGTGTGTGCCTTAAATAGGCATTTTTGGAAATCAAAGCTGCAGGTCCTGCCCTGAAGCAGGTGATCATATAAAAGACCAAATAAGTGCCTGCCGCTCTTGTGTTTCAGCAGTACAACCTCTCTCTCAAGCCATTTCAACTCTGGATGACTGTACTGAACTGGTCCAGAAGACCTATACAGTCTTCCAGAGAAAGGTGGCAAAACATAGCCTTTCTTTACAGTAGCCTTAGGAAGATTTGAGCAGCCATCTACCATCGTAAGTGTTAGTATTACATCAGAAAGAAGAGAGCAGAGCCATTTAAGGGCAGATTTATTCATTCTAGCTGCAGTCAATAAATAGTATCTCTTTGTTGCTGGTAATAACATTGCTTGACAAAGAATGTTACTATGTAGTTTGTATCGATATTTTTCTTCCAAAGTCAGTGATTTGAAAACAAAATGACTTACTAAATGTTCCCTAATATTTTTCCTTTTGGGAGTTTCTGATTTTTGGCATGTGCAGATGGTGATCAAAATGCATCCTGAATCAGGGTCTTTTACTGCCCAGAACCTGTCACAGAAAAACCACCCTGTCCTTTTCTTGGGAAAAAATAATCACCTATGGCATCAGTGAGGCGTATCAATGTTTGTCAAAAGGAGGTAACTGAGCTTGCCCCAAATCAGAGGCCAATTTGAAAACTTACATTGTAAGTCTTCATACACAATCAATTTTGATGCAAAAATAAACCATCTTAGGGAGAGTTCTGTTACACCTGCATGACAGGAATTCACAAGCGCACATCAGCATAACTGTTGTGGCAGCAGCTTCCTTTTCCTGTGTTGCTCACACTACACTTCACTGACAACCATTCTTATCTGTCCTCTTGGTGGGAGGTAGAGCAGTGAGAATGTAATATCCATGGGGAAATAAAAGAAAACGTACTTTCTCTAAAGATTTCTCAGCAAGTCCGAATCCAATTTAGCTTTCTGGGCTTGCTGCAGGTGGGGTATGCAATCTGCAAATCTCTCAAGCAGGAGCCTATTTGTTTCTTTATCTGACTATTTTGCCTGCAATTGCATTCCCAAACTTGCCTGCATCTTGTAAATGGGGTCTATTTCTCAACTCAGGCACTCAGCTGACTTGATGTGGATTTTTCCTGGTGCTTTAGTGCACTTTTATTGCCTGCTTTGCACTGCTCTTCGGAGTCTTGACTGCAGTGCCGTTGTATACAACCCTTCCTCGCTCGGAGCTGAATGTGAGATGTTTCACTGTATCCGAGAGAGCAAGTATCACCTGTGAGACTTTACGCAGTTCTCAGTTTCTCTAAATTATCCTGTGATTTGATTGTGACGTATCTATTATGCAAGTACAAGACGTGGCTTTAGGGCTCAGCAGGGACTTCTTAGTCTACTGTGTTTTCCACATACCTGTGATCTGACAGCAAATGCAATGATGTTGGTCTTTAAGGGCTTTTTACATGAATATTTCAAAACGCTATGAGCCACAGAGATGATCTGGTTCCTCCAAGAGGGCAGAAGATCTTTAGAACCCCCACTCTGAACTTTAACCCTTCATGCCTCTGCGGATGTGGGCAGCAGTGAGGTGCAGAGCACTGCTCTGTATTTACCTGTACTCCTGATGACAGACAGGGAGTACCTGGAGGTGACCTCGTTCTCCACAACAGACCATGATATTTCAGCATTTCTAGAGCTGATTCTGGTTAAAGACAAGGTCAGCACTCCCTGTAAAGATCCTGAGAACGGTGGGCTTATCCGGCTGATAGGAATACCTCCCGTGCAGATGCTTCAAGAGGTACCATAAAAATAAATGAACAGAAGAAAAAGCAGATGTTACTGAGCAAGGTAAATCTCCAGAGATGCTCCCAGCAGAGGTGGCAGATCTGGGCATGGCCCCAGAGGCTGGAACAGATGCCCCCAGAGGTGGCTTTGCTCTATGTGTGTCCATGAGACAGCTGGCTCACATGGTTGAGTGCTTGGCATAGATCACAGGGTAGAGGCTGGTGGCATTTTGCAACGGGCAAGCTGAAACCATTTCTGAAAGACATTTTGAAACTCAGCTCAGGATGAAATGAGAGTTAAATGTTTATGGATGGTTGAAAAAGTTGCCAGATTTGGTCCTTTGTAATTCAAGAATCACACTTTACTTCTTAAGGAAACTGCTGACACTGTCGTCTACTGTGGGTGTGCAGAGCTATTCCTGCCCAAACACTCTGCTGCCCAGAGATAGCACAAGTGTTCCCAGCTCTCCTTATGTTATGAAGCTTAAATGGAATGCAGCATTTCTCCCAAAGTCCTGGTTCACCCAATCGTATGATTATATGGTCAAATTGTGGTCAGACAATTAACTCCTCACCCCCAAGGTGTGACTGCAAGAGGAGTTATGTGACATGCAATGGAATTGTAGGGAACTGCTTGATAATGTGTGCTGTGAAGCCACAGAATAGAGAGAAAAAGAATCAAGCAGTATTTACTTTGAAAATTTTTAAGGGTTGCTTCCTGATTTGGGGGTTTGGACTGGGGTTTGGAGCTCACAATCTTCTCATGAGCTCTTGGTGTGTTTTTCCCTTCAGTCACTTTTAGTTCTCATGTTTGGTTAGAGAAAATACCTGCCTGGAGTGCACAGAGATGCAGATGAGCTGCAAAGCCAAAAAGCAATCCTTTGGGATATTTATTTATCCCAAGGACACTGGCATATTTGTCCTTCAATTCCTGATGGCCACATAATGCTTCTCTAAAATTTAATGCAAGTATAGGAATGATCCATTTGCTCTTTGAAGATTGTGAGGAGCCAAGATGGCAGTGTAAACTCTCAAAGCTGAGGGTTCATGTGGGGAAGGATGCTTTCGCACCACGTAACAGGGTCTGCAGATGTTGATGAACCTTCTGTCAGCACATTCACTTGCTCTGTTTTCTTCCCACCTAGATGTGCTAATTCTCTACATAAAGTATTGCACTCCCACAGTTATGCTGGCATCTGTTGCCTCATCTGTTATCCTGGATGGTTGGAAATACTTTTCTTGTTTTTTAACATGGCCTCCTGATGCTCAGGGCTTTTCATCTGATATTAGCATAAGGATTTTATCGACAGCTTTACCATAGCGCCATTTGCATTCAGTGTTACCATGAATCCTGGCTTGTCAGATGAAGGTGCTTCACTGATACTGGATAATTTTCACTTGACCGAGCACAGCTAATCCTTAAGGAGCCAAATATTAATGAGATGAGAGGAACCCTGGGCAATACCTGCATTACACACCTCTTCTTACTCTGTACAGTGGATTAAAAGCAGTGGCCCCCATTGCCCTGCCAGTGGCAAGGTTATTCTTCTCGCACAGCCAGATAGCAAAGATTGGAATTTCTGCCTATGAAACAAGTGCCCAGTGAGAGGTTTCATTATCAGTCACTGACATGATGGTTAGTTAGATTAGTGTGAAGACCAAGGGCTGAACAGGTCTTGACTGGATAGAGTCTACTAGCATTAGTGCAGCAAAAAGATATTTCTATCAAAATACCTGGCATTGCACCACAGTACTAAGGTACAAAACAGTGCAAACCCCTTTCTCTTCCGCAAGGGGAATCTGACGGCTGAAGTAATGTTGCTTTTCTGCTGGAAAGATACTTTTTCTGCTGTGTTATTAAAACTGGTAAATGAGTTGTATATTTTCTGGCAGGCCATTATTCATTATTAGGAAATTCTTGTTCAGAGAAATTGAAACACTCTGTAAGAAGACGTATCTATTAGAAGAAAAGGAGGAAAAGTAATGAGGGTAAAATTCTTGTTAGGGTCCAACTGCTCAAGAAAACTCAAGCTCAGTTGAATATTTTCAGGACAGTTGATTTTCCTTTTCTTTTGAATGTCAGAATTACCCACCACATCAAGATTCTGATTCTAAAAGAGTCATAACTGGAGGCTTTGTAGAAAGGCAATTATGTCTTTCAGCTGAAGTGTGGGTTTTCCACTCTTTTAATCTTTGTGTTCAGATAGAAAATGGTCAGCCCTGCCACTTTCAAGGTTTCACTGAAATATAGATTTCTTAAGAATGCTTATTCTGACATCCTCCCAAGCTATGCATGGAGGGGCTACTATGAGCTTTTCCTCTACTTCCTTTATACCTCATGGGGATGTGAGCTGGAGTTTGCATCCCTTTCAATTACCAGTGGTCTGGGCAGGCACAGGGAGGACAAAGAGCACTGATTCTAAGGAGCAAGGTGATGTATGTGGCAGATGCTGCAGCCACAGGGACAACCTGCTGGGAGGCAGCATCTGCATCAACACACATATCTCTTTGAGGTCAGGATCATAGGTCTAAGCCTTTAAAACAGCTTAGTAATAGATGGAACCAAGCCTTACTTATATAGTGGCATTGTTTAATTTTGAATCTGTGGTTTTCATATGCGTTATGTAGGCTGCAACGAAATGAAAGTTTGCACTTTGTGTTGTCTGGCTGGACATGAATGATAAAATTGCTAAATCAGGTCTGACCTGACGGGAAAGATTTTCTGTGTTCTTAATGAGCTAATTATATTTTTTCTTCCCAGCCATTTGCATTATTACATGATTAGAGGATCAACACTCTGTGTAATACATGGCTGGCACTGCACTGTGAGCTGGGAAAACAGCCATATTCCTATTGTCCATTTTAATTTAGGAAGCAGACAAATTACAGTTTGACAAGCTAAAGTTATATGCAAATGGTAATAAGCACTTCTGCACACAATGAAGATAAACAGAATTCAGAAAGCATCTTGCAGGTGCCTATCATATATCTCAAAGCAGCTTTTATTCTCAAAGACTTGTGCAGGCTGGCCATTCATGTTAACAATAACCAGCACTTCTGTCATTTCTGCAGATTTTTGGTAGTACAGGCTGCCTTCTGGAGACTCATGTTTATCCAGAAGAAGCATGATATATACAGTGGGGAGGTTGCAAAGTAGGACTGGATCCCCACAGCACCTTGGATGAGGCCACCTTGATTCAGGAAAGCAGAGATGAGACTCTACACTGAGCTATACAAACTGTGAAGTGACAGTTGCTCTTTGGGGTGTTTGAGCCTGACCTGCATTGCTTTTAAATAAAAGATATAGCCTTGCTGTCCTTGAATCCAGGGGATCTGTTGCAGAAAATCCTGCCCAAATCTCGGACTGACAGGTTTGAACTAGCATCTTCTGAGGGAAGCATGGGCTTTTCTTCCATTAGCCTGATCAACATTAACACCCCCTTTGTTGGGCTAGTAAGCCTTTTGAGTCAGTCTGGGATATCCTGGATGATGAGGAGCATTCAGTGCAGGTGTCATCAAATGTACTCCAGGCTCAGCCCTCAGTGGGTCTGGTTTCCACTGAACAGGGATAAATTAGCACCTACCAAACCCACTGATGTTAACAGTACTATAGCATAGGGAAACAGGACTAAATGATGTCATAAAAGGCCCTCCTTAGTCTTTTTCTTTTGTGTTTGGGTGGGGAACCCTTTTCTCTTTGTTTTTTAAAAAGAACAAATTATATCCATACTTGGTTGAGAAGAGAGTTAGATAATTTTAAAGCAGATTCTCCCATTAAATGGACAGATGGTCCTTCTATTGCAGCAATAACTTTAATAGGACGAACACACACAAATTCTGCTCATTCCTTGTGTGATATCTGAGGTCACTGTGAGTTGGTGCTAAAGGTTGCAGTGAGTGGGTAACGGGTAGCCTTAGGCACTACAATAAATTGCCAAGGAGCCTTGGCAAAGCAGTGTCAATTATTAGAGTATTCAGCAACAGAAAACATCATGGAAAGTCAGGCTTCATTTTTTTCACTGAGAGTATTTATACCTTTTATAGTAGCTAATCAATCAGGTTAATTTCATTGTTCCAGCAGGAAAGCAGGAAGCAGACTATTTTATGAGGGGAAGTGACAATCCCTCAGAACAGGACCTCTTAGACCCAATTTTTTGCAGATAAACTTTTAACTGGCCCCATGCTTCTGCTGGATGTGTGTAAACCCCTTTACACTGCTGACCCAAATCATGACCCATCATGCAGCTGACCCAAATCCAGTGTACCAAAAGAAATGTTCTCCTTGGTTTCAGTGAGCTTTGGATCAGGCTTTATGAGTCACTGTTCATTCATAAAAATGACTCGTTTCCAAAATAAATGTCAGTGAGGTGGATGGTTGCACGCTATTTTGAAAGGCTCCATATCTCCTGCTGCAACTCTTTTAAACCACAATGTCTGTCACTTTCTCACTCAAGGTTTCTAGAAAGAAGGTCCGGGCTGAAAAGGGACACATACCAGAGCTATGTACACAGGAGTCTTTAGCATTGATAATCACTGTCTGCCTAGCTCCACAGAGCATTGTTTTACTCCTCTCTGCTGCCTGTACTAGACTTTGCTGTAGTGTTGTTTGGCCTAATAGGTCGAGAAATAGAAAGCAGGTAACTCTTAGCAAAAAGTACCTTTTTCCAAAAAGAACAGACTTTTGGAGCATCTTTGTTTGTGTGAGCTTGACCTACTCAAATTTCATTCAGATAAAATCTTACAGGTAGTGCAATACCGTCCGTAATATTTGTGCACAGATGAATGGAATATTTGGCTATTTTCTTGGCTACCAGAAACACAATGAGCAGGAACAGATTGTGAGTACTTATTATCTTTCCCGTCAGAAGGAAAAAAGAAGAAGAAAAAAGAAAAAAAGAAAAAATTCAATAGAGCTCCCTTGGAAGGAAACACAGCAGATGAACAGCTTCCTGCAATCCAAAGGAGCCCAGTGATTCACCACCCACCCTGAACAGTGTACATTTCACCCTAGATCCTAGAGTGGGACATGAGCCAGCAGGATGCTGGGCTGCATCAGCAAAGTATTGGTGGTACGTCAAAGAAAGTTGGAACAAGTCCAGAGGAGGGCCACGAGGATGATCAGGGGACTGGAGCACCTCCCGTATGAAGATAGGCTGAGAAAGTTGTGTCTGTTCAGCCTGGAGAAGAGAAGGCTGCGTGGAGACCTCATAGCAGCCTTCCAGTATCTGAAGGAGGCCTATAGGGGTGCCGGGGAGGGACTCATCATTAGGGACTGTAGTGATAGGACAAGGGGTAATGGGTTCAAACTTAAACAGGGGAAGTTTAGATTGGATATGAGGAAGAAATTCTTTACTGTAAGGGTGGTGAGGCAGTGGACTGGGTTGCCCAGGGAAGTTGTGAATGCTCCATCGCTGGCAGTGTTCAAGGCCAGGTTGGACATAGCCTTGGGTGTCATGGTTTAGTAGGAGGTGTCCCTGCCCCTGGCAGGGGTGCTGGAACTAGATGATCTTAGGGTCCTTTCCAACCCTAACTATGCTATGATTCTATGATTCTAAAGTGTGCCTTCCCCTCTGCGAAGCACTGGGAAGAAGCATCAAGAGTACTGGGTTCAGTTTTAGGCTTTCCAGTACAGGAAAGTCACAGACATGCTGGAGTGAACCCAGCAAAGGGCCATCAGATAAGATGGCATAGAGAAATCAGAGCCAAACTCTTCTTAGCAGCGTGGTGGACCCAGCTACAACAAGGTCCAGTGTGGTGTATTGGAGATTAAAAGATGAAATCAGCCCAGGGAAGGGAAGCTACAAGATGCGATGGACACAAACTGGAATTAGAGAAATTATCAGATATAAGGAAATAAATTTTTCTTGTGAGAGTGGTCAAACGTTGGTGCAGACTGTCATAGCCCAGAGAGGCTGTTGCATCTTCATCCTCAGCAATTTTGAAGATCTACTGAGCAACCTGTTGTCACTGGTCTAGCTTTAAGCAGAGGTTGCAGCAGGCAGCCTCTGGCAGCCCCTTTGAGCCTGCGTGGGTCTGTGAATCTGCAATACTGAACTGCCGAATAAATCCTGTTCAACACTGCTGCCAGTTTCCTTGTCTTCACATGTTAAAAAGCCTTGACAGCAGAAAATGCCAAGTCGTCTGTCATCAGGCGAAGAAACAGCTCTCTCTAAGGGCCAGGCCTGTCAAATGACACTGGCACAAACTTCTGATAATAGCTGAGTTAAAATCTGAGTTAGCAGACTAGAAAAGTCAGGAGTAAGTGTTCAGGCTCAGAAGTCATCGTAATGGAAACAGATACAAAAGCCACAAACCTTTTCCAAGAACTCTTCTGGGTGTTTTTTTAAGTAGCTTCTAAGGTTCGGGTGAATCCACCCTTTGCATTTTATCTTCATATGCTGTGGTGCAGAAAAAGTGACAGCAAGTAGACTGTCACTGCTGTCTGTTCCTGTGCCACTTACAGCAGCTGAACTGTGGGCAAAGTAATCTGCAGATGTGGAAGCATTTCTGCTTGTATTTACAGCTCTGCTATAACACAGACACTTGAAAATCTCCTGCTTGGCTAAAGATGCTTCTATCTTCACAACTAAAAGAAAACACTTTATGAACACCTTGCATACACTTTATTGTTACATCTTTTACTGACTTTTCCCAAGGCATGGCTGAAAGACATAACTGGTTTGTCCTTGGGGTTCAGAGAAGTCCTGGCACTGACCTGGCATCCTTGTTTCCTTCTCTCCACCTGCCTTGCACTACTTTGAGTCAACATCATAGTGATGAAGAAAATTACCTGAGCAGCTGCAGCCTTAAAAAGGAAAAGCATTTGAAAAATAGCTTTCCAAGCAGAGTTTCTTCTAAAGTGAGGAAAGCAGGTACAGTGGGGTGAATTGGAGATTAAGAGATGAAATCAGCCCAGGGAAGGGAAGCTAATTTGTCTTACTTTGTTTTTCATAAAGTACATCAGCAGTGACGGTAAAATCTGAAAGGTAAAATCTGAAGAGTGAGAGGGAGCATTGCGAAAGGGCATATGGGAGGCAGGAACTGAAATCATATACATGCACAGAAAACTAGGGTAAGTCAGCACGTCATATTTATCTCAGTGCCCTGAAAGGGGCATATGGTTGTTTGACCTGTGATTTTGCAGCACATTTTTGGGTGAGGTATCTGCTTCCTTCAACCACGCTAGTTAAAAGCACTAAGCATGCGCTGAACTCTAAGTGTGTGAATAATGCTGTGTTCACTTAGCAAAGGCCCTAATGACTTCATCTCCTTAAGACTCCTATTGATTCTTAGGACACTTATTTCTTACTGAGTGAAGTGCCATGACAAGCAAGATTACAACAATGTCTACTGTGTGTAGACAGAACTGGCACAGTGTCTAGGAGACTGGTAGGTGAGGAGACAAGACTGGCACAGTGTCTAGGAGATGGAAAGACTCCTGAAGAAAGCCTCTGTCATGCTACATTAATTATCTGAGCCTGCAATATTCACACTCAGTTTTGCTTTCATGTCATTGCCACACAGCTTATAGGTAGGTGCCTATACACAAACAAGTGACAATAAATGTGATTACAGGAAATCCTCTGCAAAATTCTTTCATCTAATTGGAAGTGTGAAAGTAAAATGATGGGAGCATCTGTTCAGCCAGAAAGATGTTCGGCACAGAAATGTGCTCAGAAGATTTGTCTTGTTCATGGTGTTGAAAAGAAGAAGCTATTGTGCTCTTGAAATGCCCGGTACTTCTCTTCATCCAAAATAAACTGCTGACTCTAATGACTGCCCTTTCAGAGATGGTCTATTTTCAGACAATGGAGCTACGCCAGAAGGAGAAATCACAGGAATGACAGCATGCAATAAAGCACCCCAGGATGAATTTTTGATCTTCTGCAAAGGGATTCTTTTCATGCTCATGCTTTAGCACTGGGCTTTACATGAAGTCTTGTGAAGCCTGGAGATGGAGCAGAAAGAGCTGACAGCTAGAGGCACAACAGTTGTATTTGTGGTGTTGAGAGGGGGGTTCATTGCAGCATGGCCTGGAGCAGATTTACCCTTCCTGTGCAACAATTTGTCTGTTTAATATTGAGGATCTGCTTGAGTGTTTTATTGAACTAGATTCTTAAATGTAAAGCAATATCCTGCCTCAGGGGAGCCCATGCCGAAATGCTGAGTGTTTCAGTGGCAGGGTTATTGTTCCCTGCTGTCCACCGCTCATTAGTGGACTACTTCTGACTCACTGCAAGCTCCTGAGTTTGCTCATCTAAGTAAGTCCAAACTGCTGGTGTGGCTTGTCTGGAGCACAAAGGAGCTCTGGAATTCCTTCCTTTAGTGCATTTCTAGTGGAGGTGGCTTCTTCCACACACTCATGGAGAAGTTCTGTGTCAGTTAGTAAGCATTTGCAAGATTTTCCTGGTTTTCTTCAGTCATTATTCATTGCTTAGGGCAAGACTTGCACTTCAGTACAGCTGCATTCTGACATTGTAGCGTTCATTAGGATTTATTTTGTTCCTGTGTGCGCTGGCACAGCTATTGTTGAAATGGAGTAAGTAATGTATAAGCCTAACAATAATGATGTGATCTATCTCTTGATATGTGCAACAATGTAACTAGAACAGCAATATCTCTTTGTGCGCAGGTTTTGCTTTCTCAGGGAGAATTTGACCAAGAAGACAAACAATAGTTATAGCTGCATTACATCATAATGCAGCTACAACTATTCTTCAACAGGAAGAATAGTTCTTCAATAGGAAGAACAATTGATTCAGTAGGAATCAAATAATGATTTCTATTCTCTAACAGGAATCATTAGAGAGAGTTGTGGATCTTGCTTTGCTGCCTTTTTTCTGGTTCCTTTCTAAACTACATCTTTGTCATAAAACATTGGGACTCTGTCGAGGTTTAAGCTCAGTCAGTCACGCAGTCTCTCTCTCTCTCACTCTCCCCCTTTCATCCCCCCCCCGGCTTCCAGAAGGCTGAGGAGGAGAATCGAAAGAATGTAACTCCCACAGGTTGAGATAAGAACAGTGCAGTAACTGAGGTATAACACAAACCACTACTGCTACCACCAATAATAATAATGATAAGGGAAATAACAAGGGAAGAGAATACAACCGCTCACTACCCACCGAGTGATACCCAGCCCGACCCAAGCAGTGATCTAACCCTTCCAGGTAACTGCCCCAGTTTTTACATCCTGGGCATGACGTGCTGTGGTATGGAATAGCTCTTTGGTCAGTTTGGGTCAGGTGTCCTGTCTCTGCTTCCTTCCAGCTTCCCCTCCTCCCTGGCAGAGCATGAGACTTGGAAAGTCCTTGGTCAGAGTAAACATTACTGAGCAGCAACTAAAAACTTCGGTGTTATCAGCGCTGTTCCCAGGCCGAAAGTCAAAAACACAGCACTGCACCAGCTACTAAGAATGAGAAAAATGACTGCTACTGCTGAACCCAAGACAGACTTCAACATGCAGGTTAGCTCATTTCTGAAATGTGTGAAGGAGTGAGGACTGCAGATTTGTTGGCACTCATGGTGATACTTAATGCACAATAAATACCAATATATTATACGACATGGATTTTGAGAAGAGGCGCTGCTTTTTCAGTGGTCCTATAACCACTAGAGCCTCTCAGAGTTACTCCAATCAGTCAAACCTCCATCAGCCTGTAAAAGCCATGATTACAAGTGGGCTCATCCCACTTTTTCAGGACCCTTCCCACTGTTCACCACTCACCCTACACAATTACAGAACGCTGCTAGAAACTACTCCAAGTGGCTGAAGTTAAGGTAAGGTACAATGCCTATGTTTTCTAGGGAAATAAGAAATAAGTTTTTTATAGTGTAGTCTTTACAGTATTCATAATATTCCATGGTACAGTATATATTTATCCTGCTTAAACAAATAATAACTGCAATTATAACCTGCTTCAGTAAATAGAAAATAAATGTAGAAAGCATTTGCATGAAAAGGAGAACTGCAGATAATACCTAAAATCTCTTATTTCCCTTTTGAGAAAGTTATAAGGGAAAAAACCAACACATTTCAAAGGAGGGACTAAGAATATGGAAATTTTCTCTTGATTTCTAAAAAGACAAATGCCCTTAGAACAAGGCATATTTCTTTTCTGTTTCAATGCATTGGTTTTTAAGCTTTGCCTAGTCTTTTTTAACAAATTGGTACAAAGTCCAACACTTCCTCTCTAAAAGGCAAGAAGAAAAATGGGATTTCAGCTTTAAAAGTGCTGTCAGATGAACATCAGCGTACCGTGTGTAGGATTTATAAATAAATGGGTAAGTCCCCATCCTGGCCTGAGTGGAGCTGTGGCAGTTCCCATCCGATGAGGGCCTTGGACTCTTCAGGCTTATGGGGTGGTACCTTCTTGCAATCACGCCTGTAGCCTCAGCTGATTGCTCTGCCACCTTGATTGCCTAATTTTCGATTCTGGACATTTTGCTTGCTATACTCCCCAGCTTTCCTGCTATTCTTCTATTTTTGATGTTGTCCTTTCAACTTGATTATTCTGCCTGAGAAGCACCATTTTTTTATTGACCTTGCCCTTGTAAGTACAGCATTTTTGAGAGACGTGCATGCCTCTGGTGCTGGGTGGCAGGTGGATCCTGCCTGAAGCTGCTGTCCTGCACTACAGCTGCCTTTCACCAGTCAGAAATGTGGAAAGCCACAGATACTCAAAGCAATGGGAGCCTCTGTCCCAAACATGGGCCATTTGGATAGCCAAAGGATGGTATGTGGATCTGTTTCAAGACTAGATGTGGCAGCAGTATGAAGGGGGATGCAGAGGCAGTCACACACTGAAGACAGCACTGGAATGCCCTGGGAAAGGTTAGCTCTGCCTTTGCCTTCTCCTCCCTTTCTCCAGTAACCCACCCACTGCAACCTCAGCAGCTCTCTTTGTACATCTAATATAAAAGCAGGTAATCAGAGCTGTCAGTTATGCAGGGATATGGGGCCTCTTTGTCTATTCTTCATAACTATACAGCACTGTAGCAAATAAATACCTCCTCAGGTCCTCCTTCCAAGGGAGACATCCCCAGTCCAAAATGCTGACTGACTCCTCCCCTGGTTATGAGAGATGATTACAAGGGTGACATCTATCTTTATCTCTCGTTACCTCTCTTTACCTCTCTTTACTCATACGTACACACAGATCTGCTTTTATCTTATGTGTTTATATTATTCTTTTTTTGCTTAGGCTAGATGTACAGTCCCTTCTAAAATGTCATTTCAGTTGAAGAAACCTACAAAGTCTGTGTGATAAGTTCAGTAATATTCTTCAGAGGGCTTCAGTTGATATCATCTACCTAGACTTGTGCAAAGTGTTTGACACTGTCTCACATGACATTCTTGTCTCTAAGTTGGAGAGACATCAATTTGATAGGTGGACCACTCAGTGGATAAAGAACGGGCTGGATGGCCGCACACAAAGAGTAGTGTCCCTCAGGGATCGGTGTTGGGACTGGTCTTGTTCAACATCTTTGTTGGTGACATGGACAGTGGGATTGAGTGCACCCTCAGCAAGTTTGCCGATGACACCAAGCTGTGTGGTTCCGTTGATACGTTGGAGGGAAGGAATGCCATCCAGAGGGACCTTGACATGTTTGTGAGGTGGGCTGATGCCAACCTGATGAAGTTTAAGCATGCCAAGTGCAAGGTCCTCCACCCGGGTGGGAGCAATGCCAGGCACAGGTACAGGTTGGGCAGAGAAGAGATTCAGAGCAGCCCTGCAGAGAAGGACTTGGGGGTGTTGGTTGATGAAAAAATGAACATGAGCCGGCAGTGTGTGCTTGCAGCCCAGAAAGCCAACCGTATCCTGGGCTGCATCAAAAGGAGTGTGACCAGCAGGTCGAGGGAGGTGATCCTGCCCCTCTACTCTGCTCTTGTGAGACCTCACTTGGAGTATTGTGTGCAGTTCTGGTGTCCTCAACCGAAGAAAGACATGGAAGTGTTGGAACAAGTCCAGTGGAGGGCCATGAGGATGATCAGGGGTCTGGAGCACCTCCCGTCTGAAGATAGGCTGAGAAAGTTGGGGCTGTTGAGCCTGGAGAAGAGAAGGCTGCGTGGAGACCTCATAGCATCTTTCCAGTATCTGAAGGGGGCCTATAGGGATGCTGGGGAGGGACTCTTCATTTAGACTGTAGTGATAGGACAGGGGGTAATGGATTCCAACTTAAACAGGGGAAGTTTAGATTGGATATGAGGAAGAAATTCTTTACTGTAAGGGTGGTGAGGCAGTGGACTGGGTTGCCCAGGGAAGTTGTGAATTCTCCATCGCTGGTGGTGTTCAAGGCTGGACTGGACAGAGTCTTGGGTGTCATGGTTTAGTGTGAGGTGTCCCTGCCCATGGCAGGGGGGTTAGGAACTAGATGATCTTAAGGTCCTTTCCAACCCGAGCTATTCTATGATTCTATGATCCATCAAACAGTAGACTTAGCCATCATCTGCGTTTCATTTGCATGCAGACCTTAATTTGTCAGTGATCTTTATTTGAGGGAACATTTTCTGACTATTAGTTTTCAGCAGCTCTAGTGTCTGCAATTGCTGTTTGTGTTGCAGTTAGCTTTCCAGAATGTCTCCATGTGGAAGCTTTGTCTGGATGAAAAGAGGACCAGATTAGTTGTCTGAGCCATTCATTGCCCTTGCTACTGATGTGCTGGCATGTCTAGAAACCTCATGGTCATGGGCCAAATTACTGCTGCCTGTGGATAAAAGCAGCAGATGGATCTACTTGGTAGGTGCAGTCCAGAGCCAGCAGATCCACAGGCTGCATATTTTGGACTCACTATCAATGGTCTTCAAAGAGCACAGCTGTGTATTTCCATTTGGGATTTCCCAAAAATTCTTGTTAGATGTCACATTTGGGAATATAATCCTGAACAAGAGTAGAAATGACACCATTACTTGAAAAATAGGTTAAAGCTGGTAACAGGCAATTTCACTGGCTTTGACCTTTTCTAAAATGCATGGCAAAATTTTAATTCCATTTCCATTTCAGCAGCCCTTTCTGGCTGGTTTTGTTTGTTTGCTTTTGTAGATTGGGAGCTATTTAGCGCAATGTGTGTGCTGTGTTTGCTCCCTGCCTGTCAAGACACAAATCACAGCATCTTCATTTGCATTCATGCTTTGCTATGGGTCTCAGCAGCTTTGCTGGTGTGGAAATGGAAGCACGATTTACTCCAGAGACTACAGACCTATATGAATGCTTGAATATGTCTTAAATGTGTGACTTGTCCACTAACAGGTGCCTTGGGCACCCATGGTTAGAGAAGAGATGGAAGATTCTTGTAGTATGTACAGGATGCCACTGTCCCAGACTGATACTGAGTTTTAGGCATCTAAACACCTCTGTGGGCTTTGGACCTATGTGACCTGCACCTGCTTTCTCAAGAGAGATTATACCAAGCACCAGTGGTTTTAGGGGAAGTTAATCTCAAATATGATTTCTAAAGTGCTCTATCAAGGAATGTGGATGAGTCCCATCAAATTACAACAAATTGTGAGCAATAATGCAGGGACTTTCATAAAGAAAATATCTCCACAACGTGAAACTGAACAGAAGCTACAGGACATCCACAGAGATGAACTTACAGTAACTGCTAATGAAGGAGCTGGATCATACCTTGCAGCAATCAGCACGTCTCCTCTTGTACTTGATGCCTTCTGCAATTGAGAGACAGGTAGATGGGAAAAATAACTCTCACAAGTGCAGGGTCTTTGGTCCCCTCTGGATCTGCGAGATCCAAATTCCTCAGACCCAAGCCCCTTTCTGCTGCAGGTGACAAGGAGCCCAGGTTACAGTGGCAGCTCAAGGGAGGGATATCTCTCATACCATATGGGGAAGCACAGAGAGCTTTCTGTGCTGCAACAAGCTTCCTCTGTGTCTTGTAATTCTCTAGCTCAGTTCTAGCTCTACATTTACTTCTGTCGTGGTTTAAGTCCAGTCAGCCACACAGTTTTCGCTCTCTCACTCCCCCCTCTTTCTTCCCCCCGCTCCCGGAGGGATGGGAAGGAGAATAGAAAAGAATGCGACTCCCACAGGTTGAGATAAGAACAGTTTAGTAACTAAAGTATAACACAAATCACTACTGCTACCACCAATAACAATAATGACAAGGCAAATACAAGGGAAGGATACAATAGCTCACCCCTTCTAATACAAAGCCCGACTACTCACTTCCCCTCCTTCTTCCCCCCCACTCCGAAGGGGGGGGGGGGAAATTGGGAGGAGAATCAAAAGAATGCAACTCCCACTAGCCGAGACAAGAACAATTCAGAAGCCAAGGTATAACACAAACCACCACTGCCACCACCACCCACAAAAATGATCAGGGAAATACAAGGAAAGAGGATACAATTGCTCACCACTCGATGACCGAGCTATGAACTGAACTCTTCCGGGTTCCTGCCCCCCCAGTTTTACATCCTGGGCATGACGTGCTGTGGCATGGAATAGCTCCTTGGTCAGTTTGGGTCAGGTGTCTTGTCTCTGCCTCCTCCCGGCTCCCCCTCCTCCCTGGCAGAGCATGAAACTCAGAAAATCCTTGGCCAGACCAAAACATCACTAAGCAGTAACAGAAACACTGGTGTTATCAGCACTGTTCCCAGGCCCAAAATCAAAAACACAGTGCTACACCAGCTACCAAGAAGGAGAAAAAATGACTGCTGCTGCTGAACCCATGACATTATCCACCCCTTATTCCATACCATTCACGTCATGCTCAGATCCCACATTTTCAATATACCATCACATGTATATATACACATCGGCACATACATACAGAGGGAGAGAGATCATCCCTTAGTGCATAAACCAATCCCTACAAAGCTGCTGAGTCCATTTGGTCCGTGACGTCAAGCTCCATCTCCTGTAACAGTCCTTCAGAGCAGTGGAAGCCGTGTGCAGTGTTGGATCGTTGCCTGCTGATGCTGATCGTTCCTTTACTGTAGAACTCGCCCGCTTTCATTAAAGTTCATTCTCTGTTGGGATAACGATCAGAGGGCCCGTCGCTGATGACTTGAAGACATCTAGTTGTCGGGCTACGAAAGTATTACATAGCAGACAACAGCATACAATTGAGTTCATTGGCTGTTTTCCCCTAAAATCAAATCCCCTTGAGGTACACATCGGACTTCCCCATCTTCCTGCATTACCCACCAAGTATATCCGGGTCCCTGAGCAAAAGCAATCCCACGAGTGGGTTTGCCTTTACCTGAAGCAGGAATAACCCAGACTGTCTTCCCCAGCAAATTCTTTATATGCACCACAGGAACTTTGTCCCCCTCCACAGTATGTAGAAGTTCTGACTGGGCTGGGCCAGCCCTATTGGCAGATCCTCTGGTATTGACCAGCCAAGTGGCCTTTGGTAAATGAGTATCCCAATGTTTGAAAGTCCCACCACCCATTGCTCTCAGTGTAGTTTTTAATAGCCCATTGTACCGTTCCATTTTCCCAGAGGCTGGTGCATGGTAGGGGATATGATATACCCATTCAATGCCATGCTCTTTGGCCCAAGCATCTATCAGGTTGTTCCGGAAATGAGTCCCATTGTCTGACTCAATTCTCTCTGGGGTGCCATGTCGCCACAAAATTTGTTTTTCAAGGCCCAGGAGAGTGTTCCGGGCAGTGGCGTGCGGCATAGCATATGTTTCCAGCCATCCGGTGGTTGCTTCCACCATGGTAAGCACATGGCGCTTGCCTTGGCGGGTTGGTGGGAGTGTGATATAATCAATCTGCCAGGCCTCCCCATATTTGTATTTCAGCCATCGTCCTCCATACCAAAGAGGCTTTAACCGTTTAGCTTGCTTAATTGCAGCGCATGTTTCACAGTCATGAATAACCTGGGCAATAGTGTCCATTGTTAAGTCCACCCCTCGATCACGAGCCCATCTGTATGTCGCATCTCTGCCCTGATGGCCTGAAGTGTCATGGGCCCACCGGGCTAAAAATAATTCACCCTTACGTTGCCAATCTAAGTCCATCTGAGCCACTTCAATTTTAGCAGCTTTATCCACTTGTTGGTTGTTCTGGTGTTCCTCAGTGGCCCGACTCTTGGGTACATGAGCTTCTACATGGCGTACCTTGACCACCAGGTTTTGCACCCGGGCAGCGATATCTTGCCACAGTGCAGCAGCCCAGATGGGTTTACCTCTGCGTTGCCAGTTGCTCTGCTTCCATTGCTGCAACCACCCCCACAGGGCATTGGCCACCATCCATGAGTCAGTATAGAGATAAAGTACTGGCCACTTTTCTCGTTCCGCAATGTCCAAAGCCAGCTGGATGGCTTTCACCTCAGCAAACTGACTCGATTCACCCTCTCCTTCAGCAGTTTCTGCAACTTGTTGTCAAGGACTCCATACGGCTGCCTTCCATCTACGATGCTTTCCCACTATGCGACAGGACCCATCAGTAAACAAAGCATATTGCTTTTCACTTTCCGACAGTTCGTTATATGGTGGGGCCTCTTCAGCACGCATCATCTCCTCCTCCTCTGGTGACATTCTAAAATCTTTACCCTCTGGCCAGTCCATGATGACTTCTAGAATTCCTGGACGACTGGGATTTCCTATTCGAGCTCGTTGTGTAATTAGTGCAGCCCACTTACTCCATGTAGCATCAGTTGCATGATGGGTAGAGGAGACCCTTCCTTTGAACATCCAGCCCAGCACTGGCAACCGGGGTGCTAGGAGGAGCTGTGCTTCTGTGCCAATCACTTCCGAAGCAGCTCAAACCCCTTCATAGGCTGCCAGTATCTCTTTTTCAGTTAGGGTATAGCAGGCCTCAGATCCTCTGTATCCCCGACTCCAAAAGCCGAGGGGTCGGCCTCGAGTCTCCCCTGGAGCTTTCTGCCAGAGGCTCCAGGTAGGACCATTCTCCCCGGCTGCAGTGTACAGTACATTTTTGACATCTGGCCCGGTCCGAACTGGTCCAAGGGCTACTGCATGAACTATCTCTCGTTTAATTTGCTCAAAAGCTTGTTGTTGTTCCGGGCCCCATTTAAAATCATTCTTCTTCCGGGTCACATGATAGAGAGGGCTTACAATCAAACTGTAATTCGGGATGTGCATCCTCCAGAACCCCACAACACCCAAAAAAGCTTGTGTTTCTTTCTTGTTAATTGATGCAGACATTGCTGTTATCTTGTTGATCACATCTGTGGGGATCTGGCGACGTCCATCTTGCCATTTTATTCCCAAAAATTGAATCTCCTGTGCAGGTCCCTTGCCCTTACTCCGTTTTATGGCAAAACCAGCTTCCAGCAGGATTTGGATTATTTTCCTCCCTTTCTCAAAGACTTCTTCCACTGTATTGCCCCACACAATAATGTCATCAATGTATTGTAGGTGTTCTGGAGCTTGCCCCTGTTCCAGTGCAGTCTGGATCAGTCCATGGCAGATGGTCGGGCTGTGTTTCCACCCCTGGGGCAGTCGATTCCAAGTGTACTGGATGCCCCTCCAAGTAAAAGCAAACTGTGGCCTGCACTCTGCTGCCAAAGGAATTGAGAAAAATGCATTGGCAATATCGATCGTGGCATACCACTTGGCTGCCTTTGACTCCAGTTCATACTGAAGTTCTAGCATGTCCGGTACAGCAGCACTCAAGGGTGGTGTAACTTCATTCAGGCTCCGATAGTCTACTGTTAGTCTCCACTCTCCGTTAGACTTTCGCACTGGCCATATGGGGCTGTTAAAGGGTGAGTGGGTCCTACTGATTACTCCTTGACTCTCCAATCTACAGATCAGCTTATGGATGGGAATCAGGGAGTCTCGGTTGGTGCGATATTGCCGCCGGTGCACTGTTGTGGTCGCGATTGGCACTTGCTGTTCTTCGACCTTCAGCAACCCCACAACAGAAGGATCCTCTGAGAGACCAGGCAAGGTGGACAGCTGCTCAATTTCCTCTGTCTCCAAAGCAGCAATACCAAATGCCCATCGATACCCTTTTGGGTCTTTGAAGTACCCTCTCCTGAGGTAGTCTATGCCAAGGATGCATGGAGCCTTTGGACCAGTCACAATGGGGTGTTTTTGCCATTCCCTCCCAGTCAGGCTGATTTCAGCCTCCAGTACAGTCAACTCTTGGGACCCTCCTGTCACTCCAGAAATATAAATGGGTTCCACCCCTCGACAGCTTGATGGCATCAGGGTACACTGTGCACCGGTATCTACTAGAGCCTTATACTTCTGTGGGACTGCTGTGCCAGGCCACTTGATCCACACAGTCCAGTAAATCCGATTGTCCCCTACCTCCACCTGGCTGGAGGCGGGGCCCCTCTAATAGTCATCACATTGGTCATTCATGTCTTGTTGACAGGAATTATTCCTTATCACAGGAGCAGAAGTAAAATCATCTCTTCCGCTCCATCTGGGAGCCTGCTCACCAGAGACTGAAGTCGCAGCCTTCATGGGGTGATCAGCCTTGACCTTTATTCTCCTCTTCAATTCACGCACCCGTTCCTCCAAAACTGAAGTAGGCTTTCCATCCCACTTTGTCATATCTTCCCCGTGATCCAGCAGGTAAAACCATAGGGTGCCCCGTGGCGTATACCTTCTATATCTTCTCTCTTGAACAGTAGGACGCCTTTTGTTAATAGCTGAGACGTGTGTTGGTACACGTGAGGAGCTGGATAAATCGTCTCTCAATTGTTTGAGGTCCTGGGACAGCTTTTCCACAGCTGAGATGATGGAAGGGGTGAGATTGTCTTCGAACTCTCTGAGTTTATGAATCACTTCATCCACTGTTGGTGGTACTACGTCATTCCAGGTTACTGTTGCTAATGAGTGGGCATATGATGAGGGTGCATTCCGTGTAAATTTCCGCCACATAGGTCGTGTACATTCAACTTCATCTGGATCTATGGGTATATTCCCATTATTCGGCTTGATATTGTAGATCATCTCTACAATGGCTGATTCCCTCAGAGACTGGATGCCCTTTTCCAGGGTAGTCCACTTGGCCGAACGACTCATAACATCGTCCTTGTATGGAAACCTATCTTTCATAGCTGCCAAGAGCCGCTTCCAAAGGCTGAGGGACTTTTTCTCTCTTGCAATTGCTTTGTCAATTCCCCCTTCCCTAGCAAGTGATCCCAGCTGTTTGGCTTCACTGCCTTCTAGTTCATGACCGTCGGCCCCATTGTCCCAGCATCGGAGCAACCAGGTGATGATGTGCTCCCCTGGCTGATGGGTAAAGTCTTTTCGCATATTCCGGAGCTCGGTTGAGGTCCGAGATCGGGAAGTCACCTCTTCTTCTTCTTCGTCATGTGATAATAACTCCTGATCAGATGCTGTCCCAGGTGGTAAGTCCGTTGTCTCTTTTTTGCTTTTCCTCCTGCGTACAGGGGCAACTGATATTGGTACGAGTTGGTCCTCTGGTTTAGCTGCGGTGATTATCACTGTGGTTTGGGTAGCTGCTGTACTTGTCACTGGAGTTTGAGTAGCTGCTGTACTTGTCCCTGGGGGTGGTGTAGCTGCTGTGCTTGGAACTGGAGTAGCTGCGCTGTCCATTACTGTTGAAGTTTGAGTAGCTGCTGTACTTGTCTCTGGGGGTGGTGTAGCTGCTGTGCTTAGAGCTGGAGCAGTTGCGCTGTCCATTATTCCACCCTCAGATCCAGGGACATTTTTTTCCTTTTGAAGGTGCTGGACGGTGTTGAATAAGGCTCTGTAAGCATAGGCCAAGCCCCAGCACGTTGCCGTGATTTGTCCATCTCTGGTGTGACCAGAATGACAACACACCTCCTTTAAGTGTTTTACTAATTTTTCTGGATTCTGCATTTGTTCATTAGTGAAGTTCCAAAACACTGGAGGGGCCCACTGGCCTAGATGCTTGCCCATACTGTCCCACACACCCTGCCACTCATGACTGTCCAGGCTTGGAGAAAATCTCTTAGTCATTCTAGACTGCAGACTAACCCCAGACAAGGCCCACACCCCACTCTGCTTAACTCTCGGGACCAGACGAAAAAGTCGTGAGAAAAACACACTCGGTATGCGCACCAACACAACAATCCCCATCACAATCAACAGGCAGGTCTCAAGGGTATCTAAAGGCCATTCAAAACCTTCAAAATTCTCAAACGATGCTGTAAACGGTCTGGTGGGGGGGCTGGGAGCATAAAAGAATGTCTCTCTCACAGGTTGACCACCCAAGGAGGTGAAAAAAGATGTGTAATTGCTAAACACTTCTATTATATACCTCCCAAAGTATAGAGTTGGTGACCACATCGGGAACAAAAACCGGATCAGTTTCATGATCATTGAGTCTACTGTATTAAAAATCAGTGCAATAGAGTACAATATAACAAGAGCCTTAACCAAAAGCCCATGTCTGAGAAATGTTAAGATAAGAAACACCGACTGTAAGTAAAGTGTCATATGCTGAACCCGTGAGAACCAGAACAACGACTTTGAGAGCCAATAAATCAGCATTGTGACGAGTGGTTATTAATCCTGTCGTTATCTCAACCCTTCGTGCCCCACGTTGGGCGCCAAAAAGAGCTGTCGTGGTTTAAGTCCAGTCAGCCACACAGTTTTCGCTCTCTCACTCCCCCCTCTTTCTTCCCCCCGCTCCCGGAGGGATGGGAAGGAGAATAGAAAAGAATGCGACTCCCACAGGTTGAGATAAGAACAGTTTAGTAACTAAAGTATAACACAAATCACTACTGCTACCACCAATAACAATAATGACAAGGCAAATACAAGGGAAGGATACAATAGCTCACCCCTTCTAATACAAAGCCCGACTACTCACTTCCCCTCCTTCTTCCCCCCCACTCCAAGGGGGGGGGGAAAAATTGGGAGGAGAATCAAAAGAATGCAACTCCCACTAGCCGAGACAAGAACAATTCAGAAGCCAAGGTATAACACAAACCACCACTGCCACCACCACCCACAAAAATTATCAGGGAAATACAAGGAAAGAGGATACAATTGCTCACCACTCGATGACCGAGCTATGAACTGAACTCTTCCGGGTTCCTGCCCCCCCAGTTTTACATCCTGGGCATGACGTGCTGTGGCATGGAATAGCTCCTTGGTCAGTTTGGGTCAGGTGTCCTGTCTCTTCCTCCTCCCGGCTCCCCCTCCTCCCTGGCAGAGCATGAAACTCAGAAAATCCTTGGCCAGACCAAAACATCACTAAGCAGTAACAGAAACACTGGTGTTATCAGCACTGTTCCCAGGCCCAAAATCAAAAACACAGTGCTACACCAGCTACCAAGAAGGAGAAAAAATGACTGCTGCTGCTGAACCCATGACAACTTCTTTGCTTTTTTGCATAAAATGTGGGTTATTTCAGGCCCCTGGATCTTGCCTGAAGTCATGGTTATCCATGCTATATAACTTCAGGAAGCTTGCCTATTTCACAGTTCTCACAGCAGGTTTAGTAAAGATACTGTATCTCCCTTAGAAACTCTGTTTTTCTTATACATTGGTATGCGGGCATTTCCCTCATCAGTTTTATATTTTTATTTCAAATCTTATTTTACTGCAGGCTGAGATCCTTTAGATCATAGATCTTCACACCAACTGCTCTGGAGGTGCAACATGACAGGAGCAGTAAGCAGAAGCAAAGGATGCTTGAAGCCAGCTGCTCTTTGGCAGACCCCATTGAAATGGTGCAGGGGACAGACCCTTCCTGTCACCAGCGCTGCTGCCAGCGCTGCTGGCCCCAGGCAGCACATGAAGTCCCCACTGACAACAACAGTGACTGTAGGATAAACTGCAGGATGATTTCTGTGCATTTCTCCTTGCCTTTGCCCCCGGCAGGGGGGTTGGAACTAGATGATCTTAAGGTCCTTTCCAACCCTAACTATTCTATGATTCTATGTACACCTGCCCGGTGTAGCACTGTGGAGTGAAATCCCACAGCATTGTCTGCCTTAGAGTAGCTGCCCACTTGGTCAGTCCCTCTCGATCTCCACTGGCAAACAGGTTGCCTGGGGGAAGGGAGTCACCCTGGAAGTGATTGTCCCAGTGGAGGGTACTGTGTTTCCAGCCCTCTTAGGGGTCATGTACCTGGGAGAGAGGGATGTGCCTGCCTTTTAGTGTGGCCCAACCATTTGCAGTCTGTGCACCAGCCTCTGAAAGTGCTTAACTTGGAGCAACGCTCATTCAGTCATGCAGTGATGGGGAGCAGTGAGAAGTACAGTAAAAATAGTGGCTACTCAGTCTCGAAAGATGGCCTCAGCTGTGACCAAGCAGTATCAGAAGCCAGCCTGGTGGGAGGCACTTACAAGGCCTGGAAAAGTGTGTGCAGTGAGGTGCCTGTGCCTGAGCACAGGTGTGTTGAGGTGCCATGGGGGTTGGAGGAATAAACAGGTTTCCACCCTCATGGAGAGAAAATCCATCTGCTTTGAACATGGGATGTAACTAATGGCTGGACCACAGATGCACACTTCCCATGGAAACAACAGTGTGAACTAATTAAAACATGGATGGAGAATAAGTGATAAAAGTTCATAACCAATGGGAAAGTGAGTTTTATGTATTATATACAATGTAGGAAGCCAAGCCTTACAGTCATTAGCCTCCAGTTTTGATATACGTTGGACCCGCTGCGTTAGTAACCCTTTGGCATCTACCACACAGATGAATGAAAGCTTCTCCTGACCTCTTTCACAAGCTCACTCTTGGTCTGATACTCTGATTTTGTCTTCCAGAGTACAATCAGTTTCAACTAGCTGAGAGTCATGCTTTAATATTATGGTAGGTGAATCCACAAATAACTCTTTTGTCTTTGAGGGGACTTGAGACAGCGAGGGATGTTTCACGCAGGCTCCCTGGGGGCCCTCACAAGATCCCTGCGATCTCTTACGGCTATTCTCTCTCCCATAGAGTGTGCCTCAGCCTGACCGGGGCACCCTGAAGCTGATGGGGAAAAACAGAATGCCCATGAACCACCTTTCTGGAGTGGACAAGCAGGGACTGATCACCCTTCAGCAAGGAGGAATTAGGAACTTCTGGAACATATGCAGAGTAAATAGATGAACTTCATTGTTTCCAACACAAACATTCCTTTGAAAGCGCTCCTACACATTCACAGCATGAAAAGCTGCAGGTGAAATAAATGTTAAACAAAATTTGTGACTTTTCTCATATGGCCATGAGAAATGGCACAGTTATAACTGAAAAAATCAACACCATCGGCCACTGCAGAGGTGAAGGGCTTATTTACACCCTTTCTCATGCTTATGTGGCCTCAGCAACAGCACTGGAGCCACATAAGCAGTGTTAAGCCACTCCCTGATGTGTTATTATCTGTGGACATAATTAATAATAATTCTTTGATGGTTTATCAAGAGAGTAATGGTAAGAAAGGCATGAACAGGAGTCAGTGTATTTAAGGGAAAAGGTTGTATTACTGGCTTCTGTAATGACAGGTTAGTGGAAAAATCACCTTGGTCTATGGAGACTTTGTGCTTACCAGATGTTCTATATATAAGACTGCTGCAGATATCTTTTGAAGAGGTAATTTAGACATGATAAGTTTCAGAGTTAATCATTATTGTTACATATTTGAGACATGACCTGGTATTTGCAGCATAATTAATGATGTTATGACTCTTGCACAATGGTTTTAAATAGTCTTCAGCAATGTCTATCATTTGAATTGGTTAGAAAAGATAATCTTCTCTCCACCTTATCGGCTGTGCTTGTCATCATCCATTCATAAGCTCTCTATGTTTTAGAATATCTTTGCAAGAAATCTGCCAGGGTTAAGCTGAAAAAATGCTCCAAGACATGGGAATTTGAAACGTTTCAGCCAATATAAGATGAGCTTATTTTGCTATCCATTGGAGGCAAACAAACCTCCTGTCAATATCTTACCCAAACTGTGTAATTCACAGTGACATAATTCATGTTGTGTCCAACAGAAACTCAGTATTTCCATGAGGCAGCTCTGTTCATAGTAAATGGGTAACTATGCAAATTGATGGATGCTTATCTGTAATCAAGGAGAAAGAGTGGGGAAATCAAAGTTTTATTTCCTCATTTGCATGCACAGGATATGCTTATATGTGGTGATTTTCAACAGCTGTCTGCATCAGCTTAAATGCGCACCCAAGCCAGGTCTAAAATCTTCTGCAAATCCCACCTTGGGGAATTTTCAGGAAATGAAATTGAAGTTGCTGTAATGCTAAACGCTCCACTAACCTGATCCAGAGAGAGACCTTGGAAGAAAGAAACCCTTTTTGAATGCATTTGTAGTTCATGCTCATTATTCTCCAATATACATGGGAAGGGAAAACGATGTGGCTCATGAGCTTAACATCTGCTGCAGCTCCGCTGAGCATAATGCAGAGTCTGAGAAAATCAGTGTATGAGGGCAGCTTTTACCATGTGCTTCTGTTGGACCTCCTAACTCAGAGGCCTGGGGCACGGGGTCATCAGTGGGATATTTACTTTTATATTCATGAGTTATTTCACAGTCAGTGGGAGCTCTGAACATGTGCTGTATCCATAGAGCCCACTGGCATCTAAGTCTGCTACAGCTGGGAAAAAGGTAAATGCCTTGAATTAGTCTTGAATATTCTTCAAGAAATAAGTAAAAAATTGCTAGCTCATATCCCAGCAGGCAACATATTAATCTGGTTTTGTCCCAGCGTTTCACCTTGGATTCTTAAGTTGAATACGACATACACAAAAATCTATCAAGAGGTGCTGGGAAATGAGGGAAAAGTTATTGCAGAAAATCTTTATTACAGACAGCCTGTTATGTGGCTGCATTTCACACTTCTCTCCTGTGGACAGTTAAAAAATCCAAAAAACAGAAAAACTGTAGTATGAAGGTGTTGTTCTGTACTGAAAACTTTGCTGCCCTTTGTTTAGAGGGATTAAAGCAGATATTTGAACAGATGCTTCTCTGACTTGCAGATACCAACATACTACTTAACTCCTCCTGTGCCTTCCTCCTGTGCAGCCCCCACAGCCAGCCTTGCCCTGGCCACAGAGGCCACATCCCCTATGGAGGGGCTGGTGCAGGCAGCTAGGAGGCATTAGGGTGCACAGCAAAGCAGGTACGAGCATATTGACAGCAAGGCAAAAGTGATGGGAACCCGTAAAATGAAACATGGAAATGGGATGGGGAAGTTGGATGAAGCTCTCATCTTCCACTTGCCAAGCACTACAAACTTAAATGTTATGTGTCATAAAATGTGAAACAGCATCTCATTTTGCTCCTGTAGCCTATTGCTGAAAGAGCAATACAGCTATTTAAATATGGATCTGATGCATGTGCTCAGGCAGTGACAAATCAGACCTATGGTTTCATGAGCTGCAATGTGAAATGTAAGGGATGTCAGTCTGCAGACCTGGGGGCACAAGCAGACTAACAGCTACCTTGGGAAGTGGTAAACAGGGGTGCTGCAGCATCCTATGCCCCTCCTGGATAAGCAATTATCTGCCCTTCGGCAGCACTGCCAGAGCAGGCACAGCAAGCAGGTACAGCTCTGAAAGGTCACCCTTGCAGAGCTCTGGAGCTTTCATCTGAGTGAAAATATGCTCCCAGAAATGCTGTGACTTGAATTATGTGAAAAAAGGAAATTTCAATGGGATGTCATAAGGATGAATTTGGCAAACGCTGCATGAAATAGCATCTGTGCAGTTTGGCCAAGCAGCCTGTCACTATTAGCAAGTGCAAGAGCAGCTGGAATGAGGCAGCAGAGGTAAAGTGCTATATTTCACTTCAGCACTGCATCAAGCCAAGTTCCCATGCACAGGCTTGGAGGTACCCAGGGCTGTGTTTAGACAAAAGCTGTTCCAAAGATGCTGGGGCGGAGAGGGGATGCAAGGGAACCATCCACTCTGTACTGGCTTTTGCAGATTTGCCTGGGTAATGACCACTCTGCTCTCCACCTCTGCTGAGCCTTGCTTAGCTACCATGCCCGAACATTGCTGCCAAATACACCCTTTGCCTTTGGCTGTAGGCAGAAAAGACCTCAGCCCAATGCCCAAATTCAAGCGGCAAATGCTCTTTTACTCAGCCTGTGCTGGTGAGTTTTTTCACAGGAGATTTTATGGTGGTTAGATGAAGGACACAAGGTCTCCTGGCAAACTGCCCTAAAGAAGATTGCCGTGCCTCTCCAAGGCCATCTCCTGGCATGGCTCTGTCAGATGAACATGCAAGTTCTTTAGCACTCAGGCTGCCATAATTCTGTGGGCATAACTCCTTAAATGTGAACTAAGTACGTATTCAAGGTGTTCCTGTGCCACCCTGCTCAGGTGGTGTCTGTCACAAACTCTTACCTATTAGTCACTCGGCAAAAAGAGTTGAAAAGACAGAAGAGTATTTGTGCAGGGAATAACTCTGCAAATGAAGCCTAAGCAGGAGTTGATAGAAAGCCAGGATAATAAGAAATCTGTTATTCTGTGGCTAATGCAGTGGCTGCTAAACCATATGGAACCAAGGAAGTAGAACGCAACCTCAGCAGTAAGGGGAGCAACACAGAAGGTGTTTGGGGATGTGTGCTTGTTTAAGATTATTCCATGGATTATGGGGTTTTGCGTCTAAAACCAGCAATGATTGACTGGCTCCCTACAGAGCAAAGTTCTGACAAGTGTAGCTGATTCAGGGGTTTAAAATAGGGCATAACTTAGTTTGCAGATTTGCTAAGTCTTGTATCGTATCAGAGCAACTTTTAACTCTCTGCAGTCATACTGCTAATTCAGAGAACACCAAGGGCTTTCACGGGATAATTTATTTTCGCAAGTCTGCTAAATGTGCAGACAAGGGCATTTTTGGACATTTGTTCCCTCTTCTAGTCACTGACCTCTAAATATGACACCTAAATTTCTGACCTTCTCATATCCCTACAATTTTATCTGTTCTGGATTTCCTATTCTACAGCAGTGCAAAACTGTTCCACAGAGTTCCACAATTCAGTTAAATATCACATAAAAAAGCACTTCCATTTGTTTGCTTAAAACATACTGTCCAGCGTCCTTATTAGATGCCCACAGTCCTTGTATTGTGAGAAAAAGAAGTTGCTTTTCCTCATTAGTTTTCACTGGAGAACCAACTCTTGCATATGCTTCAAGCAGAGTCTGATACATAATCTCTTTTTTTCCATGATGAAGAATTTAAACCTACATTTTTCTGCTCTCAAAAGAAGCTGTTCCATAGCTCTTATCTCTGTAGTTTCCAAATTTATTATATTTTTAAGCTGGGATGACTGCTACTGCAAGCAATATTGAAGATGCATTTATATGCCTTTATTCTCTCATATTTTTAGCTTGGTCAAGGCAGCTTTAAACTAGATTTGTTGGGGGATGGGGGCACCAATCCATCCCAAAACTACCAGTCAGTTGCCAGCATCTGTAATGAATGCTTGAAATGATGCAGAGATATTCCAGCTGCTCCAGTCAAGGAGTCAGCTTTATTTGGAGCTCAGCTCAGATGCCTGTACACAAACACTCATTATATGGGGAATAAACAAGAGGAATTAGAGATGTCTACAGGGTTATGATATCATTGGCATCATGGAAATATGGTGGGATGGCTTCTATGACTGGAGTGTTGGAATGGAAGGAGCTGGCGGACGGAGTTGCTAAGCCACTGTCTCTCATATTTGAAAACTCATGGCAGTCAGGTGAAGTTTCCAGTGACTGAAAAAAGGGAAATATAGCCCCCATCTTCAAGAGGGGGAAAATAGAATATCCAGGGGACTACAGACCAGTCAGCCTCACTTCTGTGTCTGGCAGGATCATGGAACAGATTCTCCTGGAAACCATAATAGGGCTCAAGAAAAACAATTAAGGTGGTTGGTGACAGACAGCATGGCTTCACTAAGGGGAAATCCTGCCTGACCAATTTGGTGGCCTTCTACAATGGGGCTATAGAACTGATGGACAGGAGCAAACCAGTTGATGTCATCTACCTGGTACAAAGCGATCAACACTGTCCCACATGACATCCTTGTCTCTAAATTGGAGAGACATCAGTTTGATAGATGGACCACTTGGTGGACAAAGAATTGGCTTGATGGCCACAAGCAAAATGCTGTGGTCAATGGCTCAGTGTCCAACTGGAGACCAGTAACAAGTTGAAAGGAAGCTCTTCACTGTGAGGGTGGTGAGGCATTGGAATGGGTTGCCCAAAGAAGTGATAGATGTTCCATCCCTGTCAGTGTTCAAGGCCAGGCTGGACAGAGCCTTGAGCAACATGGTCTAGTGTGAGGCTTCCCTGCACATGGCAGGGCGGTTGGAACTAGATGATCTTAAGATCCTTTCCAATCCTAACTATTCTATGATTCAACAGTTCTATGATTTGGTGGCATAATAATGTTTCCTGGTTTGCTCTCTCTTCCTGAAATGCAGAAAAGGGTTTGCATGCCTTAGCACTTGCCTACTTTTTCTAGTTACACTACCTAGATTAATAAAAGGCATACAATCTAAATATGCAAATATTTTGTACTCTACTGTAGTGATCATACTACTGACCCCATGCCTGATAGTCTACTTGCCTTTCTGAGTGTTTCTGAACACTTAATGTTGTTTTCAAGCTACTAGTCACATTGACATCAAGAGCTCTTCCGTGGCTCATAAAGGATAAATCAGAAGCTGTGGATGGGTATGCATGGCCAAGATAATTTTCTCCTTGTGCTTGCCTATGCTTTTATCTGCACTCAATTTCACCTGCAAGCTTATTGCCCACTTATTTAGTGTTCTGGTGACAATTTTTGCCGTCAGCTTCAGATTTAACTATCCTGATTTATTTTGTATTATCTTCAGGCTGTGTAGCACACATTGCTGCTTACCTCTTTTCCATCAAAACGTTGAATCGAGCATGTCACGCTCATATAAAATGACCTGTGTACGTACATATAGGGTGCATTGAACGGTCCCAACACAAGCTCATGCACCATGACAGAAACCTGATCTTTAATGCCTAACCTTTAGCTTCTTGCTGTTAACCATGTATTAGCCTGAGAGAGACTTTCCCTTCTGCCCATGGCAGCCTAATTTCTTTAAGAGCTATTTGTGAGATATTTTGTGCTAAATATCAAGTAGGTCACCTTTTGACAATGTGAGTGACTCCTGCAAAAGTGATATAATAACAGCTCAAGACACCAGTGTTGAACTGGATGCATATGAAGGATACAAGGAAAGGGTATATACGCAGTGTGACAATGAGCAAAACTCACGAATGGTCATTGGTAAGATGGCAAAGATGCTAGAATTACTCTAAGCATAGAAGACCACTGAAATAATGCAAAAATATATTTAGTAGATTTTACTAGAGAAAACACAGAGATAGCCATCTTCAGTTTATGCAAATTCTATGATTCGCTGGGAGAAGAGATGAAAAGCATTAGTTGGAGAGACATCAATTTGATAGGTGGACCACTCGGTGGATAAAGAACTGGCTGGATGGCCACACGCAAAGAGTTGTGCTCAGTGGCTCAATGTCCAGCTGGAGACCAGTAATGAGTGGTGTCCCTCAGGGATCGGTGTTGGGACCAGTCTTGTTCAACATCTTTGTTGGTGACATGGACAGTGGAATTGAGTGCGCCCTCAGCAAGTTTGCCGATGACACCAAGCTGTGTGGTTCGGTTGATACGTTGGAGGGAAGGAATGCCATCCAGAGGGACCTTGACACGCTTGTGAGGTGGGCTGATGCCAACTTGATGAAGTTTAAGCATGCCAAGTGCAAGGTCCTAGAGCTGGGTGGGAGCTATGCCAGGCACAGCTCCAGGTTGGACAGAGAAGAGATTCAGAGCAGCCCTGCAGAGAAGGACTTGGGGGTGTTGGTTGATGAAAAAATGAACATGAGCCAGCAGTGTGCGCTTGCAGCCCAGAAAGCCAACCGTATCCTGGGCTGCATCAAAAGGAGTGTGACCAGCAGGTCGAGGGAGGTGATCCTGCCCCTCTACTCTGCTCTTGTGAGACCTCACTTGGAGTATTGTGTGCAGTTCTGGTGTCCTCAACCGAAGAAAGACATGGAAGTGTTGGAACAAGTCCAGCGGAGAGCCACGAGGATGATCAGGGGACTGGAGCACCTCCCGTATAAAAATAGGCTGAGAAAGTTGGGGCTGTTGAGCCTGGAGAAGAGAAGGCTGCGTGGAGACCTCATAGCAGCCTTCCAATATCTGAAGGGGGCCTATAGGGGTGCCAGGGAGGGACTCATCATTAGGGACTGTAGTGATAGGACAAGGGGTAACGGGTTCCAACTTAAACAGGGGAAGTTTAGATTGGATATAAGGAAGAAATTCTTTACTGTAAGGGTGGTGAGGCAGTGGACTGGGTTGCCCAGGGAAGTTGTGAATGCTCCATCGCTGGCAGTGTTCAAGGCCAGGTTGGACATAGCCTTGGGTGGCATGGTTTAGTGGGAGGTTGTCCCTGCCCATGGCTGGCAGATGGAACTAGATGATCTTAAGGTCCTTTCCAACCCTATCTATTCTATGATTCTATGATTAGCAAGAAAATGAAGAGTCCTAAAGAATTAACAAGAATGCTAAGATGGTTAAAGGATACATAAATATTTGGAAACCAATATCTGAAGGCCAAGTGCCCCTGTTCTCACAAGGACTCATGCAAAGTAACTTCCACTCACCATGTGGCCCAGTTGGACAACTCAGGTAACTTGAATGTGGGATTGACATGAGGTAATGAGCTGCAACCCCCCAGTTTTATAGGGGTATAGTCCTGCATGGGTACCCACAAAGGATTCACTCCTTCCAGCATATGTGGAGCTGTCTGCAGATGAAAATTACACGTACACCCAAACGTGTTGCCGGTTCTTAGAACACTTGAAATCTGGTCGCTGAAAACATCCATATAATCTCCTCCTGTGAAACACAAGGGTTGAATGGGAGTTCCTGCCTTTCACAGTCAGAGGAGCAGTTACCTCTCTCACACTCGATCCAAGAAATGAGGCAGATTTATGCAGCTGCTACTACATCAGAGCCCTGTGTATGGCTGGTTGCAAGGCTTTTACATGGTAGCAATAGCAGGTTGGCTAAAGTGATGGGAAGCTTTCATACAGCCAAACTAATGATAGGTAGCAAAAATTCAGACAGATGAAGCAATTATTGAATGTTAGATAGGCTTTGAGAAATTAAATGAGTTCAAAGGCTGTTCTACCATTTAGAAAGCCATAACACATTACTGGGTGCCCTGGAAGTAATGTTTCAGAGTCTAAAAATAGACTGCATATACCACTCCTTCTGCTTCCCCTGGAGTGCTAAGAACATTCAGTACTTATTAAAAATAAGTGGAGGCTTGCATATTCCTTTTTATGGTTTCCCTTTTGAAAAAATACCAAAATAACCATTTATAGCTGTTCTTCTTTTGAGGAGTCAGGCAACAGCAGAAAATGAAAAGGAGGGGATATACCCCTTGCTTGTTTACACGACTTACTGCTGTGGTGGGGTCCGGTGTCTCCTTTTCTGCACCTGGCCATGAAACCTCATTCTCAGCCTGACATTTTCTCAGCAGCTTTCCTCCTACAAACCTTGGAACTGGCAAACCCTTGAGGCCATGACTCAAGGAGTCATAGAAACAGGAAACAGGAGAAATCCCATGAAAGGCAAAAAGGACAATTACTGGCTGATATTTCTATAAGTCACAAGCAATCAAGTTCCAAGGACTTTCTTCTGGATTGTGCTACAGAGCATCTAAACTGCATCTGCCTCAGCCAGCCCAGGGGTATTGGTTACCTATTATGTTAGTTTGCGTCAAAATGTCCTTGGGAGCATTTGGCCACAGAAAGTTTCCAATTAACTTGAAATATCTAATACATGAAAACCCATAACCAGTATCAACTGCATCTGCAAGTTTTCTAAAGCCTTGTGGCTTGTGTTTGCTTTGTTTGCTTTGTGTGTTCCTGCATCCAGTGCTGTGCCATAAAGAGAAGATGCAAGGACACACATAATACTTCCCCCAAGGAATTTAGCAGAGACAAGAAGAGCAGGTCTGTAAATTTGTACTTCCAAGTCCTGGAAAATATCTTTGGATTTTACATCTTTGTAAAGATGTATCTTTTTGTATCTTTGGGTAGCAACATCTTGCAATCTCTGTTTTGATTGGTTTATACTTGTGGAGGTACGTGTCATTACTTTTGCTCTGCAAATATTTTGTTGGCAGGCAAGGGTTCCTGTTGAAGTTGAGTTCCTCATCAGACCTGAGGGTGGATGAAGTCCGAACAGAGTAGGTTTGACTTCTTGCATGCTGCTTGTTCCATGGCCTCTACAGAGGATTTTGGGTTTCAAGCAATACAACCATGTTTCCTCAAAATGCTGGGGTTGATAATGGAGCTGGCCTGGCTATATGGTGTGTACCACTGAGGACCAGGTAAAGCAACCATAGAAACTGAAAGGAGCAGAGATTTTTATAAGGAAACTGTTGCTGATTCCTTCCCACTTTGTGGTCTTTTTTTTTTTAATAAGAAAAGAACTTTCCACACAACAACAACCTGCTAACTCGAACTGCACAGCAAGGTTATAACAACACAAATGTATAAAATCCTGCATTAAACAAACATTGGGGTATTTCCACAAGCTCATGAGTATAAGTATTTTTTTAGACACAAAGCCATTGCTTTATTTTCGTGTGTGCCACTTGGATGCAAGGGAAATGGAATTCAGAAAACAGGAGGAAGATTGGTAAAAATAAATTAAAAGCAAATTGTATTTAGTTTTAGGGGCACAGGAGTGTGGACTTCCGTGTCCTGCAATATCTCTTTTTTAATTTATATTAAAGGACAGGATAATGTGAAGTTGATGAAAAGACTCAGGTTCACCACCACACGTCCCTGCCTTCATGCTCATGACTCTCACAGCCCTTGCCCAACAGATCCTAGGTTCACCCGGACTTTTGTGTTTAGGGCATTTCCTTGGTAGGTAGGAGTGGGTGTTTGAACCACCTCGGTCTGAAGCCAATCTCAGTTCCCAAGTAAAGGTGCCTGGAGATTGCAGTTATCCTCCATTAACCATTTTTCATAAGCAGGCTGAGCAGTCTGGCACTTAGCAGAGCCAGAGAGCTGAAGAACTGAACAGAGGGATTAAGCCTCCTCTGGGAGTCAGGATATTAAATTTAAACCTCTGCCCCTCTAATTCTTCACCAGAGCTAGATAGTAGCAGCTATCTTTTTAATTATTTTTATTTTAAAAGGAGAATGTTTTCAAATCTCCTATAGTCTCTGCTTTCATAGCTTTTAAAAATTAAACCAGTAACTAAAGAGAAAAAGATGCAGAAAATACTAAATGTCCTGCATTTAGTAAAACTGTGCCAGTTTTAAGTAAATCAGAAGCATTTCCCGGCAAAGACTCTTTTTACTTCATTCTGTATACAATTCTGAACAATATAAAAATCCCGTTCATACTACTAAGTCTGGTGGCATTTGCATAGGATTTTCAGGTAAGCTGCTAAACAATGTTTTTCTTTGTAACTGGTACTAAAAAAGCTTCCCCTCTTTTTGTGTACCAGAGGTAGGCAGAAAACTTCTAGATCCAAAATTACAAGGATACTGGCAGTATGGATTGAAACCCCAATGCTGACATAGCAGTGTAGCCTTTGGAACTGATGGTAGACTTCACTAAAACATCTCTCCAAAGCCAGTGAATTTACAGAGTATAGGGAAACTGGCTTACTAAAAAAGGAGTAAAAGTTTCCATCCCTCTCTGATACACACTATACTGTATATAATAGCTGTCCTAGTACCCTCTTAGCAGCTACTAGTAAATATCATAGGTAAAAGATCAAAGTATGTGTGATATGAGGAATATATACTTACATACTTAAACTTCATATTTTTGGCATAAAATCTTTGCTTGTTGTGTCAAAAGTTACTTGATGTTTGAATGATGACTCCCTTAAGGGCTATTATTATGTATCTTGTATAACCTATATACATGAGCTTCATGGAAAGTTCTGTAAGGTGTATCCATAAAGTAAAATGTTATTTATTTTCTGAAAGGTTTCAAGGCTGCATAAAAACACTATCTATGCCACATATCATATTAGTGGTTTCTAAACTAGTTGGGCCTGTGGACTGCTGCCAACCCATAATGTCTCTCCAAAGTGACCAGACATAGTCCCAGCCACACTGCGTAATTGAAAACACCACTGATGTGGTTTCCAGCTCTCTCTGTGGGCTACTTACTGCACCTTGAAAGGTCACTGCTGAAAACCACCACCATAATACCTGTGGCTGTTGAGCTGTTTTGAAGCCTGGAAAGTCACAGCCCCTGTTCTTCCTTTGGCCCCAGTCTTGTCAAGGCTGCTGCTGTAAGTCATCCCTGTAAGTAAGCTTACTTGGGCCACAGAAAGCCAAGAACACGCCATGGCACTAGAGAACTGGAATCAGATTTTTTTCCTTTCTGAGCTGGAGAAATACAAAGCAGACTCTGTGTTCTGTGTGCCTACAGTAACACTTGAATTGAATCAAACCACTAGGCATGGTGCAAGCACTCCACCTGAGTTAATTTTTAAATTCAGAGGTTTTCCCCACTGTATCTTTCCGTTTGGTTGACTGTGGTTTTAAAATTGGCCCAAGTGCATGAAACAGCGAAAATCATTTTACTCATGTGCTATATGCATAATGCCATGCTATTAGCTTAAAATTCTGCCTACACAGAATAGGCAATTCAGAATTCCTGGGTTACTTCAGCCGTCACAAACCCTGACAACGAACATGCAGAAGCACTGCTGTAGAACTGCAGGAGACAGCGCTGCAGGAGACATCAGCTGCAGGGGGTAATAGTTGCAGCTCTCACTCTGCTTTCCACATCTCCAGGCAACCTAACACTCTTGCTTTAATCTAACGGAACTGCTCTGAGCACTCATCACACCTTGGGATGAGCTGTCAAGCCAAAACCTGAGCAGAAGTGCAGCGAACATTAATTCATAGCATAGACTTGCCAGAGCACTGCCCCAGCCCATATCCATTCCCAAGTCCAGCCATAGCTTCTGTTGGATGCTGCAGCCCCAGGATGAGGCCAGGCTGGATGGTGCCAGTGCTGCTGAGGCAGGATGATGAGCACGCCCATGGAATAACACATTATCTTTGCATGGTGAATGTGTCCTCATGGAGCCACACATCTCCTTCAAATCTGGGGTCTTCCTCAGTTCTGAGACCATAGTCCCTATTCCTCTCATGGGAATGTGGCTCTCTGGCCTCACAGCGACTTTGGTGCCACCATTGTGGGTGGTTTCCGGACCCATACTGCAATGGCCACAGAGCTCCTGATGGTTGTATTGGTACCCTGTACCTTTCTACAGCCTCTGGGGAGCAGGTTGTGGAGACCATCATCCCCACACCAATGCTGCCAGCCTCAGGGGAGCACCCAGAGTGAGTATGAGGATGCGCAAAGCACAGGGGCTGTGAACACCACCCTGCAAACATGTGAAAAGGCAAGTATAGGCTTCCTCTGACACCTGGGTATTTGCTGCCTGCATGTGATTCTCAACACTGCCGTGTTCTGGGGACTCGCTGCAGCAGTGTTATGCGAATCTGAATTAAACTGATACAGCTTTTATGTGTCTGGCTGATAAGATGGGAGCTGTTTGAGAAGACAAACATGGGCAGTACCGCACTGATGGACCTTGTGGTAGCACCTGCACTCTCAAAATGGTGTCAATCCATGGTTAATGGGCAGAATAAATAATGTGGGCAGCCCTGCTGACAGCAGCAGTGTTGTTACACATCAATAGTATCAACTGGTCGAGACTTGAGCTCTTGTCACCTGTGTGTGGACTGTATTCAGAAAAGGGAGATGCAGGAGATGGTGCTGCTTTATCTAGATAAACAGTATAAAGGTAGAAAACTTACTCTAAACAAACAAAAATCCCCACCGTGCATCAATTGAAAATCAACTTTTGATTGAAATAGTCTTTTTGACTGTGCTGTTGACTGAGATTGACTGGTTTTGATATTTTTCCTGGGCAGTTGTGTCACTACTTAAAAATATAACCTGGTTTTTTATTGGTATCTTATTTTTTTCAGAAGGGATCTCTGATGCTGTACCCCTACCTTTGTCCTTGCATCGGTTCTGTGCAACCTGAGGCTGGTTGCCTTGAGTGGCTTCTGCGCATCAAATTTACTGAATGTGCCTCACAATTTACTTTGGCAGAGCATCCATTATGCTTCTGCTCCTTGAAGAGGGTGTGGAAATATAAATGAATGAAACAAAAGAGCAGTTGGAAGACAGAAAAGCATGGATATTGTGATACCATCTTCAGTTTGCAGTGGGTTCATGTGTATTCCTTTGTATGCTTTATTAGAAAGTTGAGTAGCATGGAGTTTCCAGAGACAGTCAGCAGGAAAATGTAGTCAGCTGCCGCTCTAAATCTGGTCTTTAGTGCTCAAAGATAGAGATATTCTGCAGGATTACATTTTTAGAGAATTTCTGTAGGATTTGGGAATCCAGCCCCTTCTGCTCCTTTTTTGTGCCCTTTTCATTTGTTCTCAGAAGAACAGTATTTGTACCTATGGACTTACACCTGTACTTCTTTAAGACAGTACCAAAATCCTGACCTTTCATGTTACCTACACTTTGCCTTCTGTTCAAAAGTGACCTATTGTTTGGATGGGAAAGATTTTCTTCTTAATCTGATCTGTAGCACTATGCTAATCTGCTACACGCTGAGTTTTTCATACATTTTCACATTTCGGAATCTCTATGAAAGCATATAATTATTATAGCTCTAATTATTCTGTCATTTAAGTGCTTTTATTTCCATTTTGTCATAATTGGCTACTTGTCTGTAAAATACTTTCTTTATGACAGTGCCTTCCTCAAAAGAGTCCTCTGACCCTCTACCAAGGAAAAGATGTTTTTCTCTTCCTCGTTATTTCAATTACATCAGAAAACAATAGCTCACTGAATGATATAAATGTCAGTGAATATTATTCTCTAGAAAACTACTTGTCCCTTTTTCCATACACAGCCAAAAGTTAGTAGTTTACTGGAAGGGATTTGAATTTTACATCAATGAAAACCCTCAGTGCCAGATCATTCTGATGTGCAGTACATGCTAACTCTCTCTTGCTGGAGGACCAAACTGCTGTCAGATCATGATATGGGGCCATCTGTGCAGGTCACGACATGGGGATATCCGTGCACACGGGTAGCTGTGCAGATCATGAAATAGAGACATCTACGCCACCAAGTCAGTTTACAGCACCTGAGGATCTGACTCACATTCAAGTGCATCAGCAGTGATGGGCCAGCAAAGGACCTGGGTTTTGTGAACTGTATATTTACAAGCTGGCAATCTATTTAGCTTCTCAGACAAGTATTTTGCTGTTTGTTTTGAAACAACATGTGGGAAATAGTAAAGATTTGAAGCTTAGGACAAAAGGTTGGTAAACAGCCTGTGTGGCTGACAGCTTTGTCTGCACCAGACCTGAAGTGTTTCTCACCCTGTTGTTCTTCACTGGAAAGGAGCAAATGCTGACCCATTGGTTCTAGGATATTCCCCTGAAGTCTGTGAGGAAGGAAGGGTCAGTGAGCAATTTTAGGGAAGAAAACTGTCTGGAAAAGAAATGTAAACCCTTTCCTCAAAGCCTTCTCCCGTCCTAGCTGACAGAAGCACATATATCAGGAGCAAGTAGACAGGAGTCGTTGCACTATCTCATTACAAAGTAAACGTTAAACTCAGCAAAGGAATTGCACCCTGAAATTGCCTGTTTACTTTCAGTGATAATAAAAGACAGTGTACAGTTACTAGCACTAACTCAGATCTCTTCCCTGGAGACATTTCATGCTAGATGGTGAGAATCTCCCCTTGCTAAGGACATGTAATGGGCATCTGAGTGAGGATTGTCACTATGTTTTTCCCATTCTCCCAAGGACCCTAGTATCTTCAAGTCACCTGGACCAAATTATGATGTAGCACTGTTTCATTTTGTAATGCTTGCTGGCATATACATTATTCACAGGAGCAATAACATACAGTGCATGATTTAAAGGTGGTAATTGCTCATCTGTGTATTCTAGGAATCACCCTGTTATTTAAAATACTCTGAAGCTCCCAAGCAAAATCTATTTTTTCTCTCAACTGGAAACAGATTTGGCTGATAAATGTATAATTGCTGTAGCATGCCAAAAGATGCTTTAGCTGACAGGAATATTGTGATAATAGAGGCAGAAATTCAACACTATGTCTTAAATATGGAACACAAATTCCCATTTAATCTGAGGACTAGATATAAAAAGGGTAAGATACAAAATAGCTCACATTTTTGTCCATATGAAGTTGAATCACAGAATCATAGAAACATAGAATCATAGTATTCTATAATAGTTTGGGTTGGAAAGGACATTTAGAGGTCATTTACTCCACCCCTCCCCTATGATGAGCAAGGGTATCTTCAACGAGATCAGGTTGCTCAGAGTCCACTGCTTATATTCCTCATGGTACTAAAGGTGTTAAAAGCAATGTTACCACCCACCTGAGTAAATCAAGCAGGGGTTTATGGCACCCTCTGAGCTGTGAGAAATTTTGGTTGTGATGATATTTCAAGCAGAAATGTTGGCTATTTCTGGCAGGAGCAGAACAACTGGAGACTACGATCTGACCCATGTTGTAGCCTTTGGGAGAAACCTGCACCTGTACAAGAGGAAACAAGGACAGACTGCTAGTAGTAGTATTTCTTGGGCCCATGTTGGCTATCGGTTTTGTCACCTGTGCTAACCTTCCAGGCCAGTGAGGTGCATGGGGACATTTGACCTCCTGTGATATGACTGAGATACCCTTTGGCCAAACCACAACAGAAAGAAAGCTCTTGCAGATGCTTCAAAGAAAAAAAAACAAAACCAAAAGAAACATGTAAGCATAATAAAATTAGTTTTATTTGTTTGAAACTGAAGACAGCACAGCTTGCATGAGCTTGCTATGCTAAAACTGGTCGCAGGCTGAAAACCTGGTTTTATTCCCAATCCCTCATGTGTGGTGAAGAGTCAGTTTCTTCAAGCATCATTGTCCCACTTCAGGCCTCTCCTATCCATCCCTTCTATCTGCCATGAGTGCCTGGGCAGTGGCTCTCAGGGCAGCAGTCCCATGAGGAAGAGAAGCAGCAAGAGAGTGAGATGCTTTGCTCCTCTCCAGTCACAGAGGGAAGAGGTCAGGGCAGTGAGTCCTATAAAGAGGGCAATAACTGAACCCAAACTATAAAAGGACATAGGTTCTTGGGACTGAAAAATACAATCACAGAATAAAGCCGGTCTAATACAAAAAGTATTTTGGTTAACCAATTGTTTGCCAAGGTGGAGCAGCAAATTTCCTAAATAAAGTCATATTGAGCAAGTGACCCTGCAGTCTGCTGATAAATTATAATCCTCTGGTGTCTGGCCTGCGAAATAAGCTAATTTCCATTCTTGCAGGAGTGGGATACAGTTGTATGTGTAACAGAAATATACCTATTAGCATCCACAGAGGAAGGTATATATATTAGCAGAACTGCCTGTATGTTGCCTGAAGTACCCCTAGCTGTCTGAGCAGGATAGCAAGGACAGGACCTGCTCATTGCAGCAGGAACATCTCCATCTGTGGGTGAAGCCCTGACACCACAGCACAGGGGCTGGTATCTCCCTGATCTAAACCACTAAACAGCAGCACTAAGATGTCCTGGCAGCTCTGTGTGGGAGTGATTCCTGAACTCTTAAGCCCCTGAGAGCTGCCTGTGGTTGCACACAGGGGGCTGCAGTACTGCTTTTTTTGGCTCCTGTTGGGAAAAAGTTGTGCATTGTCAGCCGCAGGGCTTTTCCCAAGTCCTGAAAGGTGGTGCAGAGGTGAGTCCCTCTCTGAGGACAAGGGTTTCCAGACACCTGTAATACACCCACTTGCGGCAAAAAGACAGAGGGATTTGGAAAAGGAGATGTTAGAAACCAGAAAGACATCCCAGAGATTATCAGGTCCTTCTTTTGTTTATTGCTGTGGCATGAAGTTCATTGCAGGAGTACAAGAGTGAGTTCAGCGCTGCTGCTGCAAACATCAGACTCCCTAAGACAGACCTTGGCTGTGTGTAGTTAAACCCTGGCTAAGGAGTGCCAGAAATCATGAATGCCGTCTGCACTAGATTTTTGTTGAGTGACATGTACCCAGGGTTGCTGAAATTTTCTGTGCACTTACTTGTTTTCCCAGTAATCCATTTTCTCTCCCACAGCAGTCAGTGAGGAATTTGTGAGACATTTTACCTGTAGTTACAGACTGGGATTTGGGGTTCTACATTTACCTCCCAGCTCTGCTGCTGACTCCCGCTCAAGGCCCTGTCTATAAAATGGAAATAATAATATCCCTAATTCATCCCTGTTTTAATTCATTATTATTTATACAGCAACATTTTGTGTCAGACCAGACAGCTGGGAGGGGGGAAGAGGAAGAGGAGGGTAGGGAGCCCACTGGTAATAGCACCATCTGATGCAACACTTTTGCACAATGCAGAGGAGAGAAATTGAGCAGCTGGGTAAAGACCTAACACTGTAACACACCCGCCCAGGGCAGGGACGCCCTCTTCTGAAACCCTCGTGGAATGCATAGCTTTCAGAGAAGGTTTGGGCACATGGATGTGGGTGCGGCATGCCAAAGAGGTGCCAATCCCAGGTCTGGGTCCATACAGGCTTTAGCAGTTGTCTACCTCATCTGATTTCAGGAAAACACACACAGAATCTTTGATATCAAAACTTCTGTGTTAAATCTCTTTAAAAAGGATCAGTAGCCTCCAGGGTACTGGGGATGGGACAGACAGGTACGTGTTTGTCTACCACAGGTAGATACAACATGTTTGTGTTAGCATCTTCGCCTTAGGAAAGCAGACTAGAAATTGCAATTTCTGTTGCTTCTGATGTCTAAAAGATGCTTTCAATCTTTGATCCTAATTCTGATTCCAGCTTCAGCACTGGGCAGTCACCAGTTTTAGTGACATGAGTCTAGACTCTCACACCAGTAACTGAGATCATGATCTTTTCCTTTCTGTTTACTGGTAACTATCTTCCCTATTTACTGTGGCCTTCAAACAAAATAAATATTGTAAGAGTCTTTGAAATGTGGTTTTAAGGATATTGTAGCAGGATTATAACAGGAATTTTGATACTTTCATCCTGCAGACATGAGCAGAGGGAGCTATTTCAGTTATATGGAAATGTTTTACATTGGATGCCACCTTTGGGGTCAAGGTGACATCAATGGGTGTTTGCAATACAGCCATCAGCAATGTGACTTTTATGATAATGCAATTACATTTCTGTTTGGGAATGAAAATAGCAATCTCCTGTTTGCTGGGATCAAATATCGTATCTCAAGAGAGGTATTTTGCAGACACCAAGCTTGGCAGTAGTTACTTAAAAAGAAATGAATGCTATAAACATTAATGCTTCTTAAAAAACCACCAACATTACATCTTTGGGAAGGTGGCATCTATTTGGATTAATAAGACGGCTTTATGTTTTTAGAGTCCAGATAATATTTTACTGGAAAAAGGGCTTGATAATGAGAGTATTATAGATTCTTTATCAATCAAAGGTGTTTATTAAGTCTCTGAAAATATTATCATCACATTAAGATTTCCCATGAAACTTTCATGAAAATGAACTATTTGAAGACTGTTTTAGCTAAATGTCTTTAAACAAATCCCTCAGTGATTTAAAATGGACTTCAAACTAAGAAAAAATAAAAGGTGAATTTTTCATCTGTATTTACAAGCCTGAATGAAAATGTTAACGCAGACAACTGAAAAATAGTTCTAATCTTTAATAATTGGTCAAAATATGACAGCATACTGAAAAAAACCTGCTATTTTGAATAAAATTAAAAATTACCAATTGTTTTTGGGCATTTTCCTCCCTATATATGCAAGGCCTGCCTTGTGTTCAAGCAGAAGATATCAAAATATGCTGCATCTGAGCTGAAAAGCTGCCAGTCACTACTTACATCAATAAGAAACTTTGGGACCTTTCAGGCAAAACAAAAAACACTATGTGAATTCACAGTGAGCTGATTTTTTCTTAGATAAGCCATGCACTGCTTGAAGAATTCTGGCCCCTGTACTAAGGTCCTCTGACAAGGTACAGGAATAGGAGTTATGCCTGTATGAGGTGACAGATATATGCCCCTGGCCTCCCTGAGAAATAAGGATAACTTGCTGTTTACAGTCCTTTAAAGATAATATTCACCTCCTCAGTCTTGCTTCTTCTCCAGACCTCATTGAAACAGCACATCTTTAAAATCAGTGACAAATTAGGAAAACCTCAGACACCATCTTATGTCCAGTTCAGTCCATGTGCAAGACCACCAAGTGCTGTGCTAGGCAGGCACCTGGATGGACTGATGATACTGCAACAAGCTCATGTTCAACTAGGGACAGGTATGTAGTCTGCTCCAGATGACCCTCCTTGAAATCTCCAGAGACAGTTCTGCCACCTGCCTGACAGACCTTAGGAAACTGATGTCCATGTAGTTGCTATCAAACTGTGGTATTCACAGAAACACAAATGACTAGGTTGCAGGTCATAATTACTGAGAAACCTTCATGGGCTGTGCCTACATTAGCAAATATTTCAATGAAATGTAAATGAATCAGGGGAATGAAGCCTCACTGCAAACACAGGTACAGATGACCTTGAAAACCTTTATGATGTCATCTAGAAAACATTTATTGGCATGATCTCAAGGTGTTCTAATGGAGGCACAGTTTATCTTTCTGCATATTCTCCTACTAGGAAACAGGTTTATTTTTAACATCTTTTTGACCTTGTGCAACTAGTTGATGTAATGGCTACATGTGGCATAGTTGTTAAACTACATTAAAATAAAACAACTTGTGTGGACTAAGATAGTAAACTTCAGTTAAAAATTTCACTAGGAAAAAAAACCTTTTTTTTTATATCGAAGAAACGGACTGTATATTTTGCAGTGCTTTAACGCAGGGTATTGGCTAACAAAACTGACTACTTGTACAGGTTTAATTTTATCTTCTTAATGAATCAGTAACTCAGATTGTTTATTTAGAGAAAAAAAAGTAAGTAAGTTCCCTTTCTCTGCTAGTGGCACAGATTCTGACTCAGCAATATAAATTAGATTGAATGCAGCTATTTCCATTGATTTAACTGAATCTAGCCTAATTTTGCTGGATACTTCTTAGCTGAGCTAAAGCATTTCCATAAGGTATAAACTGGGCTGATGTAAAATAAACAGACATTAATGAATTCTACTAGTCACTCTGTCACAGTTAAATGGGTGCAAATTTCATCAGTGCAGCTCAGGACATAAAGTTGTTAAACAGGAGAAATAAAAGAACTTTTGTTTAAAAAGAATAAAAAAGAAAGAGAGAAAAATGAGAATAACTGATCCTTACTGATATTGCTTGTTTTTAACAAGTTGAAGAAGGAGGGCTAACCTAAGCCCATTACATGTTCTCATAAGATTATACGAATATTTATTAACTTAAATTCACTCAACTCATTCAGTAGTATTTTATGTGCAGCCAAGTGGCATCCAGTCAAATCCAACATGTTGTTGATTTACATGTTTTCAATCATCTGCTGGAAAATTGGTTGTAAGTGTATTTCTGAGGTTTGGTATCACAACTGATCCTACCTTCTGGTTTATACATGTTTCCAAAAATAATAATGTTACTGTTACTTCTTTTTTCTTTTAAAAAAACCCAACAAAACAGGACAGCACATTAAAGAATTCGAGCACTTTGAAATTATTTTTATAAAGAGCTCAAAATAGATCATCCACACCTGCCAAAATAAAAAAAAATATCATCTTAAACATGACTGATGAAATACTTCTAGACATGTAGGACTGTTTCCCTGCTATCCTTTTACGTGAATTGGTAGAGTATTTAAATTTCAGCCTCCTTTTGATGTGATGAGCTTGATGTCTGTGGGGTTTGACAACCAAAGACACGATGCTTGCTTCAGAGATGCTGTGAATTACCCATCCTCGAAAATGTTCCAAACCTGACTGAACATGGTCCTGGTCAACCTTTGATAGCTGACCCTGTTTTACCAGGGAGATTGGACTAAACCACGTCCAGAGGTCCCTTCTGAACTTTTTATTTTCTTTTTTGATTCTCTGATTCTGTTTATTTTTGGTTCTTACACATTTGCTAGAAGTTTGAGGCTGCTGATCTCTAACTCATAGCCAAAGTAGTAATCAGATTCCTTTACAGAAACCCTTATGAAAAAATCCACCACTTTAATCAGTTCCTCTTTTTTGCTTCCTCTCTTCTGATGCTGCCAAACAGCAGCTTTAAGTGAATGTTTTCAAAACAGATTTAATTTGGAATATTTCCTTCAGACCAAGAGTCATTTCAGAAGCAGAAGTAGTTCTGCTGAAGGGTAGTTTTCCTGTGCTGATCGCTAGTAAGAGTAGCTGTGGAGAGGGTGGTAGAAAATGCAAGTAAATGAAGGGAGTACCATGGATTCCAGAGACTTGCTTTTTGGAGGAGCTGAGAATTTTGTTTGGATTTTTGTTTTCGTGCTGGTTTGGACTGAAACTTGAAATTTCAGAACTGAGAAGAATATGAAAGAGAAATTTTTTTCAGGTCAATCAAAGCATTTACTTTTTTCTTTTAATTATAACATTATATGTAGCATGTACTTAATGAAACTTTAAAAAGAAAATAAAAAAGAAACTCAAAACAAAAATTAGGAAAGAAAAACTCAAAATTCTGCAAATATTGTAATGCCTTGAGTCAATATTATTGAACATTTCCCTTTTTTTCTCCTTTCAAATCAATTTTCTTCCCCCCCCCCCCCCCCCCCCCGAAACTGTCATGTCGTTATGAAGCATTTTCAACTCAACTAGGTTTTTGTTTTGCAATTAAATGTGTCTTCTGACCGAATCTGAGCTCTAGTGTGGATGGAGAACTTGGAAGACATGGACTTCAGGCCTAGGTTGGTGGCTATTTCACTGTATGACTCAGTAAGTTGCCTCACCCTCAATATCTGCTTCCTTATTCATAAAAAATGGGTAACGGCACCTGCCTTTGTGAAGGCAGCTCTTCTGCCCAGTGATGGAAACCACTGTATGTAAAAAGCAGGTAGTATTCTTCTACCATCACAGTCAACCGTTGCTTTATATCAGAAACACTTTGGAAGCAAATACTTTTCTTCTTAAGGGCTACACCTTTAAGAGCTGACATATGTCAGACAGTGTTTTCAGAAGGAGATACCAGAAGTAACATGGTTAAATATCTTTTTAGTGGACATACAGACTTTTCCCAGGTTTTCCCATTGATATCAATGTCTGCAGCCAAAAACGAAATTATTTATACAGATGATTTAAACGGTCATTCCTTTAAAAACGGACAGTTATAATGAGTCAACGTAAAGGTGAGAATTGTGTCCTGTGATTTCAGTCTAAGCTATCTCACAGCCTTTCTGACCCTTGAAATAAGTGGAGCCTCAAATAAGACCACATATTTTTACAGTGTACTTGTATATTTGTACTTAAAAAATCAGAGTCAGAAAGGATATAGGTTCCCCTTTTGCATCACTTGGGTTGGATTTCTTAAAGATCTCATAAATTCCTATATGAAGTGAGCTGTAACCGGATAAATGGAGTCAGTTAATTACGGTAACAGTTATAAACAACCCAGTAGTTAAAGTTAATGTCAACATTTCATAGCAGTGGCTCAGTTTTTCATTTTATAATTTCATAAAGAAAAACTGCTTTGAAACAAGCTTTATAAAAAATACAAATATTTTTGTTCTTATACTTAAGATGAATTTACCTTTTTATAAATCATACAGGCTACAGGAGCGAACCACTGAATGATCCAGAATACAGCTGTATATCTAAAAGACTTTAGAGTTGAAAAAAGGGAGACTGCAAGTAATCAACTAAGAGTTACACAGTACTTCAGTCATTTGCACAACTGCGAGAACCTGGTGCTCGCCCAGTCAGCTGTGGTACACTAGGACTCATGTAGGCTCCAGCATTAGATTTGCGTAGTAATTGGGAAAGGAAATGTACAATGGGAAACCACACCTTGCTTATTTGTATTAATAATTATAAGAGAATTACTTAATCTCTTTCCTGGTGACAAGCACACCAGCTTAACTATTTACAAAAGGTGCTCTGTGGGGTCAGTTTGCCCAGTACCACATCTCCAGCAGTAAAAAATGAATCCTTGGGGGAAGGTAACAGAGCAAGGTGGATGTACTGGCAACTTTCTGCAGGGTTTTCTTTAAGCTGTATGAAGGCTATAGAGCTCGAGAGCTAATAGGGTATAGATGGTGTGAAATAATGTTTCAACACCTTTTTTTTTCATGAGCTCATTTATATTTTTCACCTTTTCAACTATGACAGTGGTATAATTACACACCATGTGAACGAAGTACTCCTTTTGCTGGAACCTGATGATAGATCAATTCACTGGATGTGCCTGTGTTCTTGCATTAGGAAAAACAGTAAGTAAATTATTTCTGTCAATTTTAATGATGTTATTGTTAGTTTGTCTAAATTTTGAATTCCCAGCCAGCCTAAGGCTGGGAAGCTTCTAGACTGAGTTGAGTTGCACTGGCCATAAGGAGGAGAAAAGGACAAACAGCCCAGGAGGGTTGTACTTGTCTCTTATCTCCATGATCACTTTGTCTCCCTCCTCTACCAACCATGACTGCTATTGCACAGCCAGTGAGCAGAAACAGCACTATGCAATTTAAGCAGCCTTTACTTTTGCTGATAATGAATTATAAAAAGTCAAAGCCAAAAACTCTGTGACCATTGGTATAGATTTATTTCTGTAGCACATTTGAATAATTAGAAATCATGGTCTAGTAAACAAAACAAAAAAAAAGGCATTTCCAACTGGTCCTAACTCACCTCAGGTTGGTCAAAGCCACTCTTTTGCATAGAATCATAGAATCACAGAATGTTGTCATTCTGAGATTTTGAAATCTTCAAGTAGAATTTCTGAATAATTTTTTAGGATCTTTTAATTCCAGAATTTCAAAATTTAATTGAAAGTTTTACAGGTTTCTCCTATTTTAATGTTATTCTTTGTCACATAATGATGCAGTATTGTGGTGTTGGTGAAGCAGCATATGACCTGAAAGACATTACAATTTGTATTTACACCTAGTGTTAGGGATGAATATTGTTTCATATTGATTAAAAATTTGTATCCCCTTTTCCTAACTGTAATATACTGAAAAAATCCTACACTTGTTAATTTAAGAAAGCAAGTTAAGGAGTGTTTTCTAATTAGAATATCAGTCAGTGGTGGTCTTTGGTACAGTAACAGGCCTTGCTTTTCTCAAACAATTATTTTTATCTCTTGATATGTTTCCCCTTCATTTTTTTTCCTAGTATTTTAAAGTCACAGATGTACTGCATGGTTATTTCTTTGTATCAGGAGTAATCCCTGCCTTCTCTTCTGATTTCCTAATTTCTTTTAAAACCGTTTGGAGCTAACTTTCTTTGTTGTGATATTATTATTATTATTTAGTATTACTCTGGCTTTCAGGAGCCTTAATTAGAACTGCAAATTTGTCTTGCAGGCAACCACAAATGTAGAACTCCAGTGCTCAAAACACAGTTATTCTCAAGGGTAGAGTGCAGGATATCTCTAGAAGACTTTAGCTTATATATTTACAGTAAAATCCAATCAGTTCACTTCAGCTGTCCTGCAATTCTATAAATGTAAAAGCGCAGTTGTTGCGCTGGGAACTAATGAACAAATCCTTGCTGACATTGTGTTTAATGTAAAGAATGTACAAGGCACTCAAACCAATGTGAAGGCTTATTTATACTTTGTTTTGCCGTGTACTATGGGTAACTGGGCAGAATTTGATTTCAATGACCTATGAAATCACTGTCCCTCTGAAGTCAGATATGGCATCTAAGGATAATCATTTACAACAACAGTGCAGTTGGACTTCTGCACAGCTGGAGTCCCATGCTGGCTCTTCCCAGTGGTCACAATTGAAAATACCTACTGTGGGGTCCACCTCGCTTACCTAAAAGCAAGATATCTAGTCCAGTCTACTATCTAGACTCTCACAATAGTCAAAGATAAGAGAGAGAGGCTTCTGGTGGCAAGAAACTGTCTGTGTTAGACACTAGTTTTCAATGGGGATAAACTCCAGGTGGGAACTGTGGACTGGTACAAACAATATACCTAACATTTAGATGCAGACGTGAGAAGGCACAGCTCAGACCTGGTATTTAATGACCTGCTACAGACTACATTGACATCATATCCAAGTATTCATGCATAGCACTATAGAAGTTGGAGTTCATAGTATTACCTCCTGCCCTTTGCCAGAAAGAGTCAGAACAGGCACTTGGAATAAATACAGTCTACTTGTTTCAAACATATAAGGAAGGCACCTCCTTCTTCCAAGATTTAAGTATAACCCCACTTTCCATAGTGCTCCAGACACAGAGAAACATGAACAAACCCATTTTGTGTCTTTCAAGAAATGCTGTTGGGATAGAAAATGTACCATAAGCTAAGGAAAAAATAAAAGGAGCGATTTCAACTTGACTTTATTACCTGATAAGGCCACAGTGGAAAAAAAACCCCAACTTGATTTGTAGGGGCTGGATTCATCTTCTCTGGGGACTGAATGTAGTTCAAGGTGCAGACACTGAATTTTAGCCTGTCCACATAGGTGTCCAGAGGCTTGATGGCAGTTAAGCTTATGCCACAGTCAGCAGCTCAGCTGGGATCTCTTAAATAAACAGAATTGAAAGACTGCCATATATACCTGCTAAAAATAGGCATTTATAGGCAAAGTGTTTGGGGCCTGTGGCTTTTTTTCTGTATTTATGCCCCTAGAGTCAGTATTTATTTACAATGTATTTCCACTTGTCAGTATTTCTTTCCAAGGTATTTGCAGTTAAAGAGGGCAGCCTGGGTATTGTCTGATGTTATATGGCAGAGAGAATTAGATTTTAAACATCTTGGTGCAGGTCCGTGGGTGATCTGCGATTCTACCGTACTACAACAGAGACAACATGAAATGTGAAGTCAACAGAGAAAAGGAAACAGTTTTCTGAATCAGTCTATGTTAACTGCACTAATTCAGTGCCTGAGTTTTTCTTTTCCCATGAAAATAAAGACATAAAAAGGTATCTATAATGCATTAAATTTTGTTGCTAGTTATGGAGAAGAAAGATTCCTTCCTGGGAGCAAGTGCTTTTATTAGCAAAGACATGAAGCAGTTCCTAAGCAGGAAGGCACAGGCGGAGCGTGAGCCCTACGCTACCGTATTTGCAAGGTAAACTTTCCTGTTTAAATTTTTACAGTTATAACACAACCATGACTGTGGCTGTGCATGCAGGTTTAATAAAAATTAGCATTAACTTTTGTAACTCGAGGCCTGAAATGACAGGCTGTAAATAGATACCTTTGTTTGTTTACCATGAGTCATAACATATATGTGGGCTTTAATCTGTTCTTTTTTAATCAAAAAAAGCCGTCAGAAAGCATTTTTTTGTTAACATATGTTGTTAGATGAAAGAAAACGACATTTTGCCTGACTTAAAATTTGCCTGTCTGAAGAAAAATCAAAAAGCTGCTTGGATTAGGAGTGACAGCCGATGAGATTAATTCAATCATAAGAGAAATCTTTCAAACTAAATACAACCTCAAGACCCTCATTCTTGGACAGTGTGAAACACAGAAAGCCTTAGGGAATAAATGTAAGTATTCTTTAAAACAGTCACCCTTTTAGCAAGAGACCATTTTTGTGGATATCATACCACATCTTTTTCTGACAGGATCCATTTTTTCACCTGAAGGTCAGGTTTTAACTTCCTGTGTTCTCTTGCAGCTCAAAGCAGCGCTACAAGCAGCAGCAATGCATATAGCCCTGCTGGGTGCTAAATGCGAACTCCCACTGCCATCTTCTAGATGATGGTGCCAGCATATGATATACTGATCTCTGCACTTTTAAAAGCATGTGTAGCATCCAGCCCCTCCAATTAGCTGCAAAGGGGAGCAGGATTTTGAACAACCTTACCTAGCTCTACCCCCCATGCCACATGATAACCTGCCTTATTGACATGCCGGCTGGAATTGCTTATGGACCAATATTCCTATTACTCCTTCTATGGACCTTTGTAGTAGGTAGGGGTGTCCTTTGTAGTAGGACAGTAGGGGTGGAACGTGACATTTGGGATATAGACCCTTCACCATATGATGTAAAATGCACTGCAGACAGCTTTAAGTCAAATATGACTTGCAATTCCTTTGTCAGCCCCAGCAACTGTTTTTTTTCTTAAGGATGGTTTTCAAACTATTATTCAAAGCCTTAACTTCTCTATGTGTGGCTACTTAGACACATATGAAATGTGTCTTCATTTTGGTTCACCTGTCAAAATTCCGGATCACTTGTCACAAGCTTTAACCCAGATATCCTTCGGACTACAACAAATTCTTTGAGGAACATGGTTTTTGACCTAGAAAAAGCAAACCTAGATTTAAAAGCCTTTGACCTACCATTCAGTAAATGATTGAAACATAACAGCATACCTAGACCTTGATACTGTACCTAGCAAAATCATCAGCAACCCTTATTGGAGCAAAATCAGACATCAGCTTAGTTACTCCGAGCGGAAAAAGAAGTTGAAATGTAATTTTGCCAAGCAATGTAATCTAAGGGTCATATTCACAAACATTTCTCTGTTTATGTTCTGTCTGAATTACAAGCACCTGCTCCCACTGACCAAATGACTCATCTTCTGTTAGTGGAAAAATCTGCAATTTTAAGATCAATCTTTCAGATAAGTAAATAAATACATAATTTTAGAAGAATGTCAGATCTCTGTCTTTAAAAGGCAGGTACAGACAGAGCTAAAACTGCCTGTGGAAGAAAGCAAAGTGACTTGACTTCAAGCAAGATGAAGCAGAACAGACTCCAGCATAAAGCAGGCACAAGTTGGACAGGGTTGCATGACACATCCTACCTGCCACTTGAAGCATGCAGGTTGGCAGACTTCCCAGCCTGGCACCAAATTAAATGCAGGAGGTGGTGGTGGCAGGTCTGTTCTCCCATGCAAAAAGCACACAGGCAACTTTCTTTTTTCTGCTCTTAGTCTAGAATGCACTACCTTGTTCCAAGAAAATAGCTCTACTTTGCTTATGGGCTCAATCTAAGCAGCAAATATGAGGGAGGTAGTACTGCTGATGGAAGCTGTGAGAGCACCTGTCCCTCTGCTGGATATCAGCACGCTGGGGAACATAGTCCTTATCTTAAGTGACCTGTACCTTCGTGGAGTAAACAGCATCCCTCTGCCGGGGCTCTTTCCATGCTGGAGCTGTAGCTGCAGATTGTGCTGCTGTGGGTTTTATTCTTTTTGATAGAGAAATCGGATAAAGCCACAGCTGATGAAGATCTCTGTGGTCTCCTACTAAACGACTCACATGGTCAGATAGGCAACAATAAATCACTGCAGAAATATAATCATGAGGACCACAAGCCAATATTAGATGCAAGTATTTCCATTTCTCCTCCAAATAGCTGGAGCTTTTGTGGTAAGATTGTGTGTACAGGCATAATGATGCTTAGCATCCTTCTGCTCAAATACCCTTGACCCAGCCTCCATGCCAGGTCTGTACTGTGAGGGGTTTAAGAGAGATACATTGCATTTACAAACCAGAACTTGATCTTTTCATATCTTGACTGGTTTGATGACAACCCTGCTGTTGCTGCCAGTGTTTTAAAAATCTGTTGGTTTTCTTCATGTAAAAGTTAAAATACTGAGAAAATAGAACTATTACTATGGATATTATTTCCTGACTTCTTGGACTATTTAAACAGTGAATAATCCAATAATTTTAATTGAGTCTTATAATGAAAATCAGTTTGAGTTAATTGCAAGTTGCCTTCTGATTGTTGTTTTTCAACTTAATGTAATTTTGCTAATTCTGTTTCAGATGCATTTTACATTTTCTTCTGAATGAACAAGGTCAAAAGTCTCCTGATATTGCTACTGTTGAAAGCAGTAATGTTGAAAAGTGTTTTATTTACAAAACCCATTATCTTCTGACCTTTTCTTCAAGTTTAACTTTTTCCTGTCTTTTTCCTTGACAATATTTTAATCAAAACATTTAATGAAATCCTATTATTGACCTGCATTTCCCAGAGAAGAGATCTTTCAGTAAAGATTAAAAAAACCAAAAACTGTTTCCATCAGCTAAAAAGCACTATAAATGTTAAGAAAATCCTGGAAAATGTAAAAATAAATGTTCTATTTTGAAATCCCACAAAGTGGACTCATTCAGAACTTTTCATGAAGTATTTTATTTTTCAGCAGCTACTTATTGTAAATATTCTATTATTTGATTTAGTTTTTATTAAGCATTGAGAAGTTTTTAACAGAAATCTTTAAGTCAATTATTTGCTCTTGAAAAATGAGCAGGAAGTTCCTTTAAAAAGGAAAATAGCTCTTCTTTGCTTTCTCTGATGTCCTGCCTGAGGCAATGAAGACCTATTTTCTTCCCACTTCTGTCCAAAGATTTAAATACAAGTACATAAACCCTGAGACCACCCAAAAGGCAGTGAATTTAAATCATCTTAGAGAAAATGTCATCAACTGCTGTCTCTTCATTAGGCTGTTGTCTCCAGCTACTGAAAGGGAATTAGGAGACCTGTCTTTACACAGAGCCAGGGGAGCACAGTTCTCTCAGACACCAACAGTCCAGTTGTGGACTTCCATCTGGAGGAAAATGAGACATTTCTTTATTTCTCTGTCTTCTACTTCTGTCAAACATCTCAGTGGTGACTTGTCACGAGGAACTGTTGGTTCCCATTGTTTTGGGACCCACGGGGGAGGCAGATCTATGCTTCATTAGTTATGTTGACCATATAACATTGTTTTCCACTGACTTTAGATCACTTTGCCTATGCAGAAAACCTAAGTTAACTGCGTGAGAAGTGTGGGCTGAAGCATGTGTTTTTCCTTCCTTACAGTCATTAAAGGCAGTAGTTCTCCAATCTGAGAGAGTGCTAAATATATTGAATTGGTGCTGATTTTGTTTATTTCTTACAGAAGAATTGTGAATAATTTCACTTTAAGGTCAGACAAAAAACACCCCAAATTAAAATAAAGATACAACACTCCTCCCACCCACCCCAAATCTAGCCTCTCTTCATTGTCAGTGTGCTATAAGGAGCTTTTTTTTTATGCCAGGGATTCAGTTTCTAGTTTTAATATATGTGTATTTAATCTAAAGCCCAAGGATACTTTCATCAAGAGGCCTACTTCTGCAGAAAGTTGAACAGGTGTCTGAAATACAGAATATTGGGACAAAGTTCAGTTCCAACCAGTTTTTGGGTTGTGCTGTGGTTCTTCCATTAATCCTCATTCCTAAATAGAATATAGGAATATTTCCATTTCAGAACTCTGGTAAATTGGCGTTTCACTAATTTCATGCTACATGAGTTATGCCTGTGTGCTTGCATAGCAATGTGCTACACACTGGGATTAAAGAAGACAAGACGAAGATTCAGTACCTTCTTTATTTGATTTAAACTTCATTTTCAGAGTTGTAATTCAAACATCTGATAACATTTTATGAAAGGACCCAAACGATGCAAGCCTGAGAGGCAAGTCTGGGACCAGCTCTAGTGGTTTGTATAGACAAGAAGGAGACAAACATTATGCTTAAATATTATTTCTTAAAATTCCTCCTTGAATGGTAGAATGAGAAGAAGAGACTGAAACTGAAATTGAGAAATGAAAATGTGAGGTGAAGAGACCAAATATATCAGTGTAGGTGATATGTAGGGCTGTATGAAGTGATAGCCAGAGTAGTACGCTTAACATGAAGTATGCCTTAGTCTGTTAAGTCTATATGGTATGGCACATAGAATCATAGAATAGTTAGGGTTGGAAAGGACCTTGAGATCATCTAGTTCCTAACCCCCTTGCCAGGGGCAGGGACACCTCACACTAAACCATGCCACCCAAGGCTATGTCCAATCCAGCCTTGAACACCACCAGCGATGGAGCATTCACAACTTCCCTGGGCAACCCAGTCCACTGCCTCATCACCCTTACAGTAAAGAATTTCTTCCTCATATCCAATCTAAACTTCCCCTGTTTAAGTTTGAACCTGTTACCCCTTGTCCTATCACTACAGTCCCTCATGAAGAGTCCATCCCCAGCATCCCTATAGGCCCCCTTTCAGATACTGGAAGGCTGCTATGAGGTCTCCACACAGCCTTCTCTTCTCCAGGCTGAACAGCCCCAACTTTCTCAGCCTACCTTCAGACGGGAGGTGCTTCAGTCCCCTGGTCATCCTCGTGGCCCTCCGCTGGACTTGTTCGAACACTTCCATGTCCTTTTTATGTTGAGGACACCAGAACTGCACACAATACTCCAAGTGAGGTCTCACGAGAGCAGAGTAGAGGGCAGGATCACCTCCCTCGACCTGCTGGTCACACTCCTTTTGATTCAGCCCAGGATACGGTTGGCTTTCTGGGCTGCAAGCACACACTGCTGGCTCATGTTCATTTTTTCATCAACCAACACCCCCAAGTCCTTCTCTGCAGGGCTGCTCTGAATCTCTTCTCTGCCCAACCTGTACCTGTGCCTGGCATTGCTCCCACCCAGCTCTAGGACCTTGCACTTGGCATGCTTAAACTTCATCAGGTTGGCATCAGCCCACCTCACAAGCGTGTCAAGGTCCCTCTGGATGGCATTCCTTCCCTCCAACGTATCAACCGAGCCACACAGCTTGGTGTCATCGGCAAACTTGCTGAGGGTGCACTCAATTCCACTGTCCATGTCACCAACAAAGGTGTTGAACAAGACCGGTCCCAACACCGATCCCTGAGGGACACCACTCGTTACTGGTCTCCAGCTGGACATTGAGCCACTGAGCACAACTCTTTGCGTGTGGCCATCCAGCCAGTTCCTTATCCACTGAGTGGTCCACCTATCAAATTGATGTCTCTCCAACTTAGAGACAAGGATGTCATGTGAGACAGTGTCAAATGCTTTGCACAAGTCCAGGTAGATGACATCAACTGCTCTACCCCTGTCCATCAGTTCCGTAGCCCCATCAGAGAAGGCCACCAGATTGGTCAGGCAGGATTTCCCCTTAGTGAAGCCATGCTGGTTGTCACCAACCACCTTATTGTTTTTCATGTGCCTCAGCATGCCTTCCAGGAGAATCTGCTCCAAGATTTTGCCAGGCACAGAGGTGAGACTGACTGGTCTGTAGTTCCTCGGCTCATCCATTTTGCCCTTCTTGAAAATAGGGGTTATATTTCTATTTTCCAGTCATCGTGAACTTCACCTGACTGCCATGATTTTTCAAATATGATGGACAGTGGCTTAGCATGGTATTTGGTCCATTGATATTTGGTGGTGGGTGCCATCTGAGAGTGTGGGACTATGTCTGTAAGCAGAAGCTAAGGACTCTCTACCATACCAATACCCTGTCAAGGCCTGCACAAAACACGGCAGCAACAAAGAAATAAGGAGACGTGCTTTCACAGACTTTTAGACCTCAGCCTGTAGCACCCAGACTGGCTTTAAGTGAACCTTCCGCTGCCAGAGAAGAGTGGAGATGAAATGCAGCACTGTCTTGGTGAACCTGCACATAAAGGGTGGGTAGCAGGAGGTGTATCATGAGCCAGGACCCACACTTGTCAGCATGCTATGCAGGTCCTCAGTCCTGAGAGGCCTGGAGGAAATGTGTGGCTACTTGCTAATCCTTATCATGGCACTTATAGACAAAAGTGTAGCAAAACAGTCTCTTCCAGTCCTTCTCTAGCTGGTCTGCCTAGACACCCAGCCCCACTGCTGTATTAACTCCGTATGACTTGCTATGCAGCATTAAGTCCCTGGAGATTTTGGCCCCATGTCTCTGAACAAGGAGTTCATCAGCTGTCAGCTGACGCAGATTTCTTTTACCTTAGGCAATTTTCCAGCCTTCACGTTCTGGAGCACAGCTCTAAGAAAGAGGCTTAAGTGAACAAACAGTCTGTTCTTCTGTGTTCTTTGGAAGACATGAGTATCTAATGCTACAGCTTTCGGCTGGTCCCATCAGTTGCAGAGTAGCAAAGCACTGCTGGGACCACTCTGGGGAAGAGGGGGTGTACAAACATACAACAATGGACCAGCATCTGTATTTATGGAGTACCTTCAGAGATAATCCAGCAAAATCATTAGTGTTGTTTGTCTTTTGCAATGAATGACACAACCCAACCTTGTATGTATATCACATACACCAAGTAAGGACACATTTCTGATGAGGACATTTGTCTAAATATAGCACTTAATGGGAGCTGCTGACAAAGCTCTGTACTCCTAAGACAGTATTTTTTGCCTCACTGTTCACTGTAAGGAAGTTACCATCCATTTAGGAGGCCATCTGGAGGAGCAGGCTGGCTGGGGCACATTTGCTGTGTGTCAGTTCATCCCCTGCACCTCCATGCTGTTTGTAATCATGGACTCTGCTAACAGGGGGTACATATGGCCCTTTCATACATGACCAATAATTTGTAAGGAAAAGCCACATATTGTATCACTAAAAGAGATTTCAAAGCCTGATTGTGACTCCAAAGAAGACTGAGATTTCAGTTTCTGCCATTGCTCTGCTACAGAGCTGGACAGATCTTTATGGTAGTCACAAAAAAAGAAAGCAGGGCAGGCTGTGTCAGAACGTTTTAGAAGCTGTTAATATGATTTTATGTTGTTGTTCTGAAGGGCATTTTCTGCTGCTCTCAGCACAATATTGTGACTGGCCTTCACAAGATGGAAAAAATGATGTATTCTTACTTCATCCTAAATGACAGTGCAGCCAGCATGAGGACAAATTGCAGGGAGGACAAGGCTATTTGCAGTTTCTGTACGTGCAAGGAAAATCTAATGTTAGACCTACAAAAGGGCCCAAATGTCACCTAGCTTCAAAATGTCACCTGGCTGTGAAACAGCAGCAGGATGAACTGACCTTGGTCTTGCTGAGCAATGGCTCTAGCCCCCGTGTTGTGGCTGAGGCAGAGAGGGGGGCTCCTACCCCAGCATGGCTTAAAAGCAAAGGCAGCTATCGCCTTTGACAAAGACAGCTTGGTGTCAAGGACTTGCCCCAGGTTCAAGCTAGGGAGCAGTCACATTGCTTTCTGCAGTGCCTCATGGGTGCAGCCCTCCCTGGAGCAGCCCATTTTGAAATGAAAAAAAAGAATAGTTGCTGCTTAGGAGTCAGGGAGAACAAAACTTTTATGTACACTTCCTTCTGGCAGATAAAAGAAAGTATTTTGTTCCTGGGGGAATTCCTCTATTGATGTATTTACTTTAATTGCCCACTGGGACAAAAGTGGTATACACTGACATATTTCAGGAGAGACACTTACCTGAGAGATGTTTTAAAGAGCCATAGTAAACCCCTTTAATTTTGGACTTTTTGACTAAGACACAACATTGCCACACTGAAGTGTCTGAGACTGAGCTGGCTGGAAACAGCGCTTCAGGTCATCCTGAAAGATGTGGTGTTTCCCTATCGAGGGTGGTGTTTCCACACTTGCAGGAGCTGGTCCTTCTCCACGGCACTGGAACTTTGGAGGTGGGATAAACCGTTTTAGCTCAAGTGCGTGCCTCTTAGGAGGTACCATACTGCTCTATCTGCTATATCTGTCATGGGACTTACAGCTTTTGTAAGAAGCAGAGCTCTGAAAGTTCAGCTTCCATAAGATAGTACACCACAATGGAGATACACAATATATAGTGTAACATGACTTAAAGTGTTCCAGGTCAGTCAGACAACGTGATTCAGCTCAAAGTAATTGCAAACAGAATATTTTCTTCTGGAAAGAAAAGAAAAGAATCGTAGAATCATAGAATAGTTAGGGTTGGAAAGGACCTTAAGATCATCTAGTTCCAACCCCCCTGCCAGGGGCAGGGACACTTCCCACTAAACCATGCCACTCAAGGCTATGTCCAATCCAGCCTTGAACACTGCCAGCGATGGAGCATTCACAACTTCCCTGGGCAACCCATTCCAGTGCCTCACTACCCATAATTTGACTTAAAAAATTCTTGAACAACCCACTCCTCACATTCTCTCCACTTTCCATGTGTGTGCTTGTGTGTGTGGGTGTCTGCGTGTCTGTGCACATGTAATCAGCACTACAGCGAGAATCTGCCTTGTGCACATCATGGATTTCTCTTCTTAATGCAGGTGACCCTGCTGGTTCCCAAACTTTGGCCATCTGCTCGAGCCTAAGGCGCAGCAATAATAAATCAACCGTAGTCTGCCAACTGACATTTGCACAAACAAGTCCTCCATGCACATGTGCACATTAGGAAATTAAAGTGTAAAGTAAATAAGATTATCATTGTGTGTTCCTCTTCAAAAACATATTGCAAGTCATTATCTCTCCCTCTAATGACTGAAATTCTGTGTGCAAAACCAGGTAATTTAATTTACATTTCTCGAATAGCGTGCCATTTTGTTGTTGTTGCAGTGCCTGTATTGAGTGCCTTGTGAATTAAATCATTTCATCATCAAGAGCTGGCATGGCTGTAGGCCGATGATCCTTCTTGCCACATTGTGTGACAGAACAGACATGGACCACAAAGCACTGCTCCTCCTGTCCCTTCAGAGCACTTCTGGTGATTTTGGGGGAAGGCTTCTACCACTGTGCAGCTCTCCACTTCCTCCAGAAGCTGAAGCTTGCTTGCTCGCTCTAGACTGGGTTGAGTTATTAATCACATTGCATTCCCACTCAAGCCAATGGGAGTTTTTCAGTCTTTGATGGTGAGAGTGAGATCAGGTCTGCAACAATTTCAACTGCTTGGCTAGAAAAAATCACTCTGTCCATTGACAACTCGTATAAGGCTGCTGGGTTGGTAGCTACATCAACCCCCACTATATTCAGATAGATAAAATGAGTTGAATAAAGTAAATCAGGGACAGACAGTCTGCAGTTGATGCAGGCATGGCTGGGGATATTTGCGAGGGATGCTGCAGAAATGGAGCCCAGCCTGACATCTTAATTTGTTTAAATATCAGTATCCACACAATATCCAGGTATGCACTGGGAGAGCAAATAAGCACTTCTCTCAGTTTTCCTGCTCAGTGGGTTGTTCATAAAGACTTTATTCTTCTTCTACACATAATGATGCTGGGGCATAAAGTTTTAAGTGTGGGGAGCAAAAAGTATTCAGTAAGCACTTATTACACTTTATGCTGTCATAAACTCCAGCAGTAAAGACAGAGGAATAGATAGTTCCTTTTCTCAGCTCACACACACAGTCTTGAGATCAGAAAAGATTGTCAAATGTCCATATCATTAGGCATTGTAGTGGTGGGAATTGAGCTCTTCAGAAAGAAATTTTTCAGTCTGGGCTGACTGTCTCCAAGGAATTCCCCACTGGAGGACTTTTCTGTGGTTGTCTCTTGCTGCATAGAGGAGAAAAGAATTTGTCTCTCTGCTACAAGTTGCAATCCCTTCACTATCAGCTGATAAATGCTCTCAGATTTTATTAGGTTTTCTTCTTTTGTTCCTATCATCAGTGCCACCTGTGATTTCTTTGCTTTGTAGAACCTTATTTCCTCCAGATTTAATTCCAACTGAGGAAAATATACACTTCTCTTTTCATCACCTGAGCCCATTAATCTCTCCTGGAACAGTAGCTCTTGCTGAAAACTGCTGTGGTTTCAGAGGCTTGCCAGAATTTGGCCCTTTGGAAGAGTTCTCCTTCCCGTCATCAGAGGGAGCTGAAGGTGCTCAGGAGGTGATTCTGGATCAGTGCTTGTATGCTAGTATGCAGGAAAAGGATTTGGCCTAGATAGAGGTCTGGGGGCCATCAGGAGGGTAAGGGTGCAGAACAGGCACATATGCAGGGCTGTCAGGAGAGCAGGAGATGTAAGAGGCAGCAGCACCTATGACAGCCCCAAGTCCCTGAGAAATCAAGTGCTCATGTGTGATTTTCTATCCCATGTCTTTCAGAGTGTGCCATGTAGCAGAGCGTAAGACGCCCCTCATTTCTAGGGAAAGGTAAGATAATAACATACCTTAGTTGCCAGCAGTTCATTACTGCTCACACCCCTGCCTCTCTGCTCCTACCAGAGAGGTATAGCTGTCACCGGGCAGGAGAAAGCAGCATTACAAGTGGCAGTGAGTAGCTGAAGCGCACCTTGGTTCTAAGTTCACTTTTTCAAGGGAGCATATATCTGATCCTGTCAGAAAACAGCAGAACTTCTCTGAAGGTTCTTGTAATCTCTGGACCATGCAGCTTCATGTGCTTGGACCAAACAAGAGTGTGTCGGAGTTTTGCAGCTGTCATACTGGAGTACAATTACATTTTTTTCTATTATAAAAGCTCCTCATTATTCAAATGAATGAAAGAAAGGGAAAATCTGCTCTTTCGAAGCATGAGCAATTAGTAGTGCTCCATTTCCTTTCCTTGTTCTTTGAGGTGATGCTTAATATGGAATTTATGAGTGTTCTGGACTGGAAAAATGAGAACTTTGCCACAGTAGATGTAAAAAATAACGAAATATAATCATAAAGAAAGCTCAGTAGTAGATGTTCTGTGTAATGTGGTGGGTGACTGACAATTCTCTTCATGTTATGTCATCACAGCCTTTGCAAATAGGCTTTCCAAATTTGTGAGAATTTCAGGTTTTCAACACCATGTTCAGATATGGCATGTCCTTCAATAAGCTTCGTTTAGCAGAGACAAGAGCTGTCTCTGCTTAACATTATAAGGAAGCAGATTCAGCTGACATGCCTTAGCATTATTTGATATGCTGTTAGATACCCTTGCAATCATTCCTTAGCAGTTCCTCACAGTGGGAACAGGATTAGCTTCTGCAAGCCTGCTCAGTAACATTAAATGCTTTGTTTTTCAATTGCATTTGGGCAGGACATGCAACTAGCTGACAATTTTAGTACTCAGTGTCTGCAAACTACTAATTATTATTAGACCTGTGGCTTCCATGTAATTTGGACTGACGTGTATATTGAGTATTATCTTTATTTTCACCATGAAATTTTAATTTCCTGTACTCTGCTTCATATTTTTAGACAAACAAAAATAATGTCATGAAAATGCCATATTTTTCTCTCTATTCGTGCATTCACAACTCTTGCCTTGAGGTTTGACTCTCACCTAAATGTCCCCTCTTTCCTTCAGGGACAAAATATTGTGCTTCCTGCGTATACACGGTGAATAATATGCTCTTGCTTGGAAAGAAATTTGGGCCCTCCACACTAGAAGTGGGTTACTGCAAAAGCAGAAAAACTTCTAGCCCGTATTGTGCTTGTTTTGAACAGCAAATAGGGAGAAACACAGTCAGATTTTATACTGTTTGCTTAAACTAATGAAAATGTGGTTTCAAACTGGACCAGGAAAACTTCACACATCCCAAAGCATTCGGGGTTCGTATTGTGCAAGCCAAAGTGGGCACTGACATCACAGGGTGTTAAAAATGTTGCTCTAAGTCATGTAAGATTGTCTTTGCCTTAATCATCCTGGAAGTAGCTCTTAACTGGGGAAACTAACAACTCTCTGCACTTTATAAGAGATTAATTCAAAGTCAAGTGCAAAACAAAAACATCTGCTTATTCATCAGTCTAGTCTTACAGAAATGATCCTAATGTGTACCTCTGGGAGGCAATAGCCTCATTATGGAATCAAGCCGGAGAAATTCCCATAACCAGAAAGCCTTGATTCTCCCAGAGCTTTTCATTTTACCACTTCTCCTACTGTGCTCATTAAACATTAAGGAAAACAAAAATCAAGAAACTAATAAATAAGAACCTCTCTTTTAGGTGGCCATCTGGTTCAGGTGGATAATTATCTTCTGGCATCTGTTCAGTGACAAGCACTATATGGCAGTATTTAAATTGGTGATCTAATGGACACAAATATATGAAGTCACAGCAATGTCCTGTTGGTCTGCAGGGTCTTCTCTGAGAAGCATCCAGCATATTTGAATTCTAATGCTGCCAAATGGTAACCAACAAACCAAATCTGCTTCCTGACAGTTCAGGTTGTTGAGAGATGTGCTCTTTCCTCCTATAACCTTGAAAGGGAGGATGCTAAAAGGAAAGATTTCTGCATTTGTGTCTCCATCCCATTTTCTGAAGCACTGTCAATGCTCCTTCAAGAGTCCACAAGGCTTTAATTTCTTTTCCAAAGGAGGCTGGCAAATATTAGTGCTAAAGCATGCTAGCATTTGTTTGGTTTTTCCAACCTAATGCAATCAAACATACATCAATTGCAAAACTGCAATGGTGACCCCCATATGGTCTCCTGTTAACTCATCAGCTCCTGTCACTCTCAGGTGTTCATTCCATTTGAAAAGGTTCTTTTTCTGTCTGGAGTTTTATGATTAAATGCTTCCCACAGAAAAAGCCAAGTTCTTGAGAGTAAAAGTGGAAACAAGAGAGCATCTTTCTTTGATAAATACAGCCACGTTTGAACATTTTGAAAGAGAAGTTTCAGCATGTTTTTCTTTAATGTTTCTATTTTTTCTTCTAGCCCAAATCAGCTTTTGAAATGTAGGTAGTCTATATTAAAAAGAGGTAAAGATGATTAAAGATAGAAATGAAAATCTAGATCCTTTGATCTGAAACTGATTTTAGATAACAATTTCATCCCATTTTACAGCAGTGCTTCAAGACGGCCGTCTGAGCACTAAGCAAATTTGTGATGAGTTTCTGAAGTCTTATGGCCTCTGCCTTGGTGCTGTTCCCTGGGAGGATTTTCCATAAATCCTCTGTGGGAACTTGCCTGGTGATGAGTGCAGCTTCCCCCTTTGGCCTGCTCTGTCAGCACATCTGGGATAATTTTCCCTTTGGAAAGCATCTCTTTCTTAGATGTTTGCTCAAAATTTACTATGGGATCAAGAGTGACAAAGCCTTGCAGAGTATGGAGCTCTGATCCAAAAGACAGCGTCTTCACAGCCTATCTAATCACACGCTGATCCAGTGGCAGGGATGAAAATATAAGGAACTTGGCTGCCTACTGGGATATCTAATAGGCTGCTGTTGCTCAGCTGGAGCACATCACAGCTGCTTTTGCAGTGAACCTGTGTGGTACAGTGACAGTTTGGAGGCAAAGTTTTCTAGAGGCCAGATGAGTGATTCAGATCTGAGCAGTTGTTTCTGCATAACAGCCAAACAGTCAATGGCATTTCTATGTCCCAGGCTGCCTGAGTGTTGCAATGAGTGGTAACTGCATGGCTTCAGCGGTAATCTTCTCATGTGAAACTAGTGACAGACCCCAAAATCTGTTTCTGTTGGGAGATACAGGGAGGGGAAAGGAAGGACTAGAGGTACAAATGGAGCATAGAAGACCACAGAGCAATCTTTACTGCTAAGTGTGGGTTGAGGAGGAATGGGAAGTAAATAAATTCATGCCTCAAACATATGCTCTGGGAAAGGAAAGTGGGAGGAATGTGATTTTGAGGAAAAGCTTTAAGTCTCCTTCACCAGACACCACTCTCAGATGCTTAAATTTCCCATTCAGCCTTGAGAAAAGACACTTAACAATCCCAAAATGTACATCTCTGCCAGGGACTAAACTCAGCGCCTGAATCACTAACACTCCACATCCTCATTAGTTTGCTCCCTTGCTTTGACTTGGAGCATGCAGTGCTCCAAGCTCAGACATGGCCCTGGAAGAACTCAATACAGGCACCACTTTCTGAAGGCAGCACATCAGCAGGTTTTACTCTCTTCCAACATTATCCCAGCAGGATTTTCCCCCTCAAGCACTCCTGTCTTGTGGCATGTAGTGTATACCCTCAGCTTCATGCAAAACTTTTCTCCTTTAGGCTGCAAGGCAGACTTCATAATATTGTGGGCACTTTAATATAAATCTCTCCCCCATCCCACATGAAAACCAACAATTGTATCTTGGGGCCACAGGGGTGGAACTCACAGCACAAAGGAGCCATAGGCAGATGCTGGGGTTTTTGCAAAGGGCTTTTGATGCAACTTCTTCTTAAAGAAATGTGTGCAAAAGCACTGCTCCATTCCCCCTTGCTGTATGTCCAAGAACTACCTTGACCATTTTGTAATGCACGTTTCATGGATGGAAGCTCTAAATTCAACACATAATCATAGAATCATAGGATAGTTAGGGTTGGAAAGGACCTTAAGATCATCTGGTTCCAACCTCCCTGCCATGGACAGGGACACCTCCCACTAAACCATGCCATCCAAGGCTCATTCCAACCTGGCCTTAAACACCGCCAGCGATGGAGCATTCACAACTTCCCTGGGCAACCCAGTCCACTGCCTCACCACCCTTACAGTAAAGAATTTCTTCCTCATATCCAATCTAAACTTCCCCTGTTTAAGTTTGAACCCGTTACCCCTTGTCCTATCACTACAGTTCCTCATGAAGAGTCCCTCCCCAGCATCCCTATAGCCCCACTTCAGATACTGGAAGGCTGCTATGAGGTCTCCACGCAGCCTTCTCTTCTCCAGGCTCAACAGCCCCAACTTTCTCAGCCTATCTTCAGACGGGAGGTGCTCCAGTCCCCTGGTCATCCTCGTGGCCCTCCGCTGGACTTGTTCGAACACTTCCATGTCCTTTTTATGTTGAGGACACCAGAACTGCACACAATACTCCAAGTGAGGCCTCACGAGAGCAGAGTAGAGGGGCAGGATCACCTCCCTCGACCTGCTGGTCACACTCCTTTTGATTCAGCCCAGGATATGGTTGGCTTTCTGGGCTGCAAGCCCAGGATATGGTTGGCTTTCTGGGCTGCAAGCCACACTGCCGGCTCATGTTCATTTTTTCATCAACCAACACCCCCAAGTCCTTCTCTGCAGGGCTGCTCTGAATCTCTTCTCTGTCCAACCTGTACCTGTGCCTGGCATTGCTCCTACCCAGCTCTAGGACCTTGCACTTGGCAATGCTTAAACTTTATCAGGTTGGCAACAGCCCACCTCACAAGCGTGTCAAGGTCCCTCTGGATGGCATTCCTTCCCTCCAACGTATCAACCGAACCACACAGCTTGGTGTCATCGGCAAACTTGCTGAGGGTGCACTCAATTCCACTGTCCATGTCACCAACAAAGATGTTGAACAAGACCAGTCCCAACACCGATCCCTGAGGGACACCACTCGTTACTGGTCTCCAGCTGGACATTGAGCCATTGACCACAACTCTTTGCATGCGGCCATCCAGCCAGTTCTTTATCCACTGAGTGGTCCACCTATCAAATTGATGTCTCTTCAATTTAGAGACAAGGATGTCATGTGAGACAGTGTCAAATGCTTTGCACAAGTCCAGGTAGATGACATCAACTGCTCTACCCCTGTCCATCAGTTCTGTAGCCCCATCATAGAAGGCCACCAGATTGGTCAGGCAGGATTTCCCCTTAGTGAGCCCATGCTGGCTGTCACCAACCACCTTATTGTTTTTCATGTGCCTCAGCATGCCTTCCAGGAGAATCTGCTCCAAGATTTTGCCAGGCACAGAGGTGAGGCTGACTGGTCTGTAGTTCCCCAGCTCATTCATTTTCCCCTTCTTGAAAATGGGGGTTATATTTCCCTTTTCCCAGTCATCGTGAACTTCACCTGACTGCCATGATTTTTCAAATATGATGGACAGTGGCTCAGCAACTTCATTTGCCAGCTCCTTCCGGACCTGCAGGTAGATTTCATCAGGTCCCATGGACTTGTATACGTTCAGGTTCCTTCTTTTTATAGAAATCTTTTTCTTTTTTTCCCCCAAAAGAACAAAATCTGTCATGCTAAGTCAGTGTAACTCTTTACTTTGTTTACAGTGGCACCTTATTTGTCAGAGTTATGAAGTATTGCATTTTAAGGGCAATAATAATGCTATCTTAATACTGTTTCTGTTGACATTCTGCCTGAGGTCCATTTAAGCTTAGAGTATGACTTCGTGATCGAGCAGCATAATAATACAACAGTTAATACACATTACTTATCTGAAAGCAAAGGAATAACATCAACACAACACGCAGGTGTCTCAGTTATACTCCAGCATATGTGCTTTAATTTTCATTGCAGTGGTTTTGTAATCCAGTTATCCTCCTAAGTGTATTCATAACAGAATCTACAGTTAATAATTTGCTAAGGTAACTTTAGTCCATTTTTACCATTTTAGCACAAGTGTTTACCATCTTCATATCAAGACCACTATCTTCATACAGGCTGATCTGACATGTTACTTTTCTTATATGCAGTAAAGCCACAATTGCTTTTTTTTTAGTAATCCAAGGGCTTTTATCCTCATTTACTTATTGTAATCTAAGAAGACGTGTGTCATTTTCAAATGGCTAAACATAAACACATATATTTTCATCACAGTAATAACCTCCTGTCTGAGCCTGGTTACACAAAGCATTTGCTGATATGAGATGATGCTTTTCCATCTCACTTTAATTGGAGGCAACTGTTCCAGCTGGACAGGATGTCTTATACAGAAGATGATGACATTGTTGACAGGATACAGGTTCTTCAGCCATCTGTCTCTAATGGCAAGATGCTGGGCTATCTTCAGCATCTTCCTATTGGCTGGGTTTTCCAAAGACAATGAAAAGGGTAAAATTTCTGTTCATATTTCTTTGGATCTAGTGATCAAACACAATTTGGCTTCTCTAGTAATGCTACCTTTCTTGCAGCAAAGTCTAATTCATGGTCTAGCTATTCTCAGTCTATGAAGCCTAATCAGTACTATATTTCCATAGAGACATGCAAAGGATATAAACCAAAAAGCTGTGGTAGCCAATGGTTGTTTTCTGTTGCGCATATAGCAATTGTACCTCTGAACTCAGACCACTGTTTTCTGAAGTCCTGGTTTCCATCTCCAATACTTGGAGTGCTTGCTGGGATCTGGTGCATGATTGACCTAAAAATAGAATTAAAACCAGTGGGTGGCACTGGGCAGCAATATTCTACTTTTGTTCTACTCATTTTTGGTACATTTTACAATTTGGAAACTCAATGTGGGTTGCTTGCAAAAGATTATAGCCCCAGCTGTTGTGAAACTGCTTCAACCCCCACCTTTTGTTGCCCTCTTCACACTCCTGTTCCAATGGACACCTCATGTCACCCTTCCCCAGCTGCCAGCATCCCTGTAGATGTTCTGCACTCACTTTGCATCCTGGCAGTGAATTCCCCTTTCTGTATGTGACTGCTGGAGCAAGGGCTCTCATGCCAGGCCCAGGAAGACATTGCATTGGGCTGCAAATGCTTCTGCCATTTGTTGCACTGAAGGCTGCAGCCATGCCAGTGCCGCTGAGGGGACAACGCCACACAGGGCTGCAGTAAATGCCTTGAGGTCAATGCTATTTCTTTTGAGAGAAATGCTCCTCTAACACCATGCTGCATTTTTAACAGTGCCTGAGCACTGGCAACACTTTACCAGAATTAATGTGATCTACTTGTTGTCTCCTGAATTGAGGACTCTCACTCTGGGAGGACCACAGGAGCCTTGGCAAAAGGGGAAGCCTTGGAAATGGAGAATTATAGTGAATCCCTAATACCATAAAGGTGACTCTTGAAGGAATATACTATTTGCCAGTTTCTTTTGGAAAAAGGTAGCACACCAACTACGATTTTTGTTAGCATATTTGATACGTTGGCTCTTTCACTGGAAATAGAGCGGTGGATGCAGTTAACATGTTCTTGGCTGTTGTGTGCTTCTTTCTCTTCACAGTTGTCTTCAAGAACATCATAATTAAGAATGGGAAATCGTTAAAATGCAAAGCTTTAAAGCTGTACGTAGCTCCAACTCCTCCATAGACACCAAATGAAAGAAACAGTTTGAGGGGACTTGATCTCTGATGCAAGACTTGTAGTACAAGTATTACATTGCTAATGGACTAATCCTGTGCACAGACTTACCAAGAACTTATATTCTGTTTTTTCTCCTGGAAGAAGCACATTCTTGCAAAAAAGATGATAAATAAAACAAAACATAGGTGTAACAGTCAGAGTGATAAGTCTGCAAAACGCAGTGGTGGAGAATCAGCAGTGCTGCGAAGGGAGACTTGGCATCAGGAAGTGAGAAGCATTTGGGTGGTAAGAGACCTTTGGAGGTGGGATGGGGCTGTGTATCAGATAAGGGCTCTGCAGAGGAGTGGCTTCACAAGGAAAAAGAAGAGATCAATGGGGACACACTGATGTGAACCAGAAGTGAGCTGGTGGACTGGCATTTTGGATTAGGAGACATGCGAGATGATGCTGGAAGGTGGGTGGCAATGGGAAACTGGCAAGAACATGGGCAGATAACATAAGGAGGCGCATGGGAAGGGCTGAGCAAACACCAACAGCTTTACATGGGCTGGTGATGACATGAAACCTTCTCCCTAGGATAGTGGTTATTTAAGACTTACTGTCAGCCTTCTGACAGTACTGCACGTGTACCTCTCTTTCCTGTATGTGCTTTTGCTTCTAGTAGCTTTTAGTTTAATTCAGGATAAGATAACAAACAAAAAGGCTTGTTGCAGTTATTAACACCAGTGCAGGCCCCTGACTTCTGGTCTCCAGAGAATGGTTAATTCTTGGAAGTTAAATATCATTAAATTTTTATATGAAAAAATTAAAGTGGTGATATGGACTTTTTTTATGGAAAAAAGAAAAGGAGCAGAGAAAGTCCCATGATCAAGAACATGAAAGCATCTGGAGATCCCAGAGGTGCAGAGGGGCGCTATAGAAGCTCAAGGGAAAATGTGACTTCACCCTGAAGGTAGGTGAGAGTGCAGGGACAGATAGAAACAAAAAGAGAGCTATATTTCTGAACAGTTCAGGATCTGATCTGTTCAATAGCCTACACCTAAGTGAAGAAAACCACACTGGTTTTTAGAATTTGATGTAGAAATCTGGAAAATATTGTACTTTTAGAAGGATGAGTTTCTTGCTGTTAAGATCAACTTGAATGACATTCTGGGGAATATAATCACTTTCCTAAAGAAATACATTTTACAGCAAAGGGTGTTCTACTGTCAGTGAGCATTTAAAGTTGCTGGTAGCTAAAAAGTACTATATTTCAGTCCACATGCTTCTGAAACTTTGGGAACACTTTGAGAAGCCTGGGGCTAGGAGAACACCAACAGCTTGTGGTCCTTGCAAAACTGCATAACTTTTCCATTGAATTTTCAGAGATTCTGGTAAAATTCTGCAACTGGAGGTTTTTGAGAGCTGGAAGCAGTGCATATCCAGCACCTCAATCACAGCCATCACAAAAGCTTACCAGAGACCATAGTGTCTCAGTAAAAGTTGAAAGTAAAAGAAATTAGTATGACAGCATAAATGAATGGTGAAAGCATAAAATGTTGTACGTACCTGTAGAAGCAGATACCAAAATGTGTGTTTTTAATAAATCAATGAGTTATTTTCATTCCAAACAAAAGAGAAACTTAAGAGCTTGATTATTTTTCAGAAGTATTAAAGTTGCAGGTGTTAGCACAATTTCTAGGTATGAATGTGATTTTAGTACAAGCAAAATCTCACTGCTTTTGAAAGGAAATATGTTGCAATTAGACCATACAGACACTTTCAAATCCTGTGCACTCGGCTGAGTTGATCTGTTTATGTCACTATCATACCTAGAACACTCTCTTCTGAAAGGCAAAAAATAAACATGCAGTACTTTGAAACTGTATCAATTTAGTATGATATGGAAATGAGGAAGGAGATTTTGGAGTAATTTATTAGCTGAAATAGTTTAGAGGTGGAGACTGATCAGTTTACATACAGTATTAAGCGAGTAATTTCCATGGGACTATCCCCGAGTGCACCTTCCAGTCCTGAATAATGTTTTCTTTGTATTCACCTTTAAAAGGGATATAAAACTCCATGAATTGTAAAATTTATATATAACACTATATCTGACCTCTGAGACTGTGTATATCAGGTGCCAAAATTAAAAATAAAAAACAAGGCTGATGGATACCTTCAGTCAGAACCAGGGTTCACTGTTTTCCCCTGTCAGTCTTGTTAAAAGCATAGAATGGTTTGCGCTGGGAAAGACATTTGAAGATCATCTAGTTCCAATCCGCCTGCCACAGGTAGGGACACCTTCCACTAGACCAGGCTGCTCAAATCCCCGTCCAACCTGGCCTTGAACGCTGCCAGGGAAGTTGAACACTCCTTGAACACTTGAAGTTGTTGAAGGTGCATTATGTGGCCAAGAGATATGGTTAAGAAAAGCAACCCTGATGCTTAATAAGGATATATTGGTCTCTGCCCTGCCTGGGTGGCTCATAGCTGCTGTACTGAGAGGAGGGCACCACGTGGGAAAGAAAGAAACCCTTCTGCTTCCAGGTCCTTCGTCCAGGCAGGTGTGCTGTCAAACTTCAGACAGCAGTTGAAAGGCACTGGGACACCTCCAGTCCACCAGGCATTGACTGCCACATGACAATATCTACTCAGAAGCTTGCAAACCATCACATTGTCCCCAAATGCACCCAAGTTTACCACTGCCTTCTGGAGTGGGGTTGAAGAAATTCAATGGGGATCAGTTCCCCTGAGAGAGGACTGAAAGAAAGTTCATTTCACTGACAGCTTCATCCAGATCCACCTGGCAAACTGGGACAGGATGGCTACAGGCTTATTGGTCATCTCTGGGTGAAGATAAATGGAGGAGGTGAGAACAAAGCCATCGTATGTATCTATCACAAAAGGTGGTGCTCATTTGAATACCTAGATAAAAATTGCCACAAGGCAGAGTCTGATACAGATGGAGAATCTCAGGGTTTTTTTGTTGGTTCAGTTTAGTTTTGAGTGGGAGGAATTATGAGTAGATGAGAATTTTTAAGAGTGGAAGATAATTTCCATTAAAATGATTTTGCATGATAAAATTTTACGGAATCGTTTGAGAAAAAGCAGCAGAATAAGATACGTATTCAGAAAAGCAAACTAAGAAACTATTAAACTGGTGGGAAGAACTACTAAACAAAGTTAACAGCTCAAAATACAAATAAGCGCTGAAGACTGGCAGCTAATAAGAGAGATTATGGAAAAAACAAAGTCTCAAGCTGTACCATTGTAAATGAAAAAATAGTAGAATTAGAAACAGAGCAATACAGTTGTCTCAGGAGTTCCTAAAGGACTACTTAAAATCAAATAGATATCCTGGAAAACATGGAAAAGAAGAGCAGAGGAATAGCAAAAGGTGTGTGCGCAAGGTGTAGAGTTGAAATCAAAGAGGATAAGGTGAAAAGTGAGGAGCAGACTGCAGGGAAATAAAAGAAACCAAAAAAGAGGTGCTAACTGAATTAAAAGAAAGTCAAGGTCTACCACAAAAAAAAAAAGAGAGAGAAAAGAAAACTAATGCATACAAAAATGCAGAAATATTGCATACTTTCTTGGCCTCAGCTTTGTGAAAAAGAGTTAACTACAATCATTGAATTACTGGCTTTCACCTAAGGAGGTGAAACAGGAAATGAAAAGAAGACAGAGAGAACTAGTTTTGGCAAAAGATATATTCAAGCTGTCTGATGAAGATAGATGCAAGAGGGAAAACAAAAAGCTTACCTCTAGAAAGCAGAAAAGAGATGAACCCAGCAAAACACAGACCCACCAGCTCAACTTCAATCCACTGAAAGAATGGATCTAGAGAATAACAAGGAGTAAAAACAGCCAGCACAGACTTGTAAATAATGCATCCCACCAAAGCAGGCTACTTCTTTTCTTTGGCAGAGTAACCAGCCTTGTGGCTGAAGGGAGTTGGTATAATTCATTTTGATTTTAGTGAGGCTCTTGATGCTATTTCATTTGAGGTTCTTGTAACTACAGTAGACAAACATCTTGCAGATGCAATCACAAAAAATGGGTACATGGATGACTGATGGAGCCCTTTTCATGAGAGTTAATCAAGAATTCACTACCACTCTTCAAGGGCATTGAAGTGTGGTCGTATGGGGTCAGAGTCTTTAGCAGTTTCAAGATTGTGCTAGTAGTTGGGATGGTGAAATAGAGCACATGATCATCAAGTTTGAGAATGACACCAACCTGAGGAAAGAAAAAAGTGCAAGGAAGGACAGGAATGCAAAATGGTTTTCACTGAGATGAAACTCAATAAAATCAAGTACAAAGTGCTAAAGTTAGGCAGAAGATTTTCATGCATAATGGGACATACCTGGCTGAGTGTCAGTACTGCAAGAGGGAACCATACTTAGCTATCGGACTAAGTGATGGACAAAATTGGAAATTTTATTCAGGACTTTATCAACAGAAATTATTTGTAAGATTTGATCTAGTAGAATGATAGGGGAATGAGAAAGAGTTTAGAAGAAACCTCCAAGAATGGAAAAAGGTTTACAGAGCAAATATATGCAGGAAAGAGGAAGGAAATTAGATCACTTTGTCTAGAAAATGGAAATCTGAGCGGATAAATGACTGTAAAAACAGTACATAATGATGTTATAACTGCTGGAAAGTGAAAACAATAAGCACAAATACAGGCTGGGTGGAAAATGGGTTGAGAACAGCCCTGAGGAGAAGGACTTGGGGCTGTTCATTGACAAGGAGCTCAGCGTGACCCAGCAACGTGTGTTTGCAGCCCAGAAACCAGCGATGCGCTGAGCTGCATCAAAAGGAGCATGGCCAGCAGTTTGAGGGAGGTGTTTCTGTCCCTGTTCAAGGCCAGGGTGGATGGTGCTTTGAGCAACCTGGTCTAGTGGAAGGTGACACTGCCCATGGCAGGGGGGTTGGAACTAGATGATCTGTAAGGTCACTTCCAACCCTAACCATTATATGAAAGGTATGCTCAGGTATTCCCCTTCACAGCACAGCAGAAATCAATTTACTGTTCAGAAAGACTTAGGATCGATATTAGTAAAAGACTTCTAGCAGGATGATGAAGGATTGGTCACAAGCTAACGAGATAATTTACAGGAAGTTTTGCTCTGTAGATTTTAAGAACATATTAGCTAAAATATGTGTTTGAGGTTGGCAAAGGTAAAGTCAGTTCTGCCTCAAAGTAGACTGAAGTGGACCTAGGAGTCTTCTGCTGACTGACTTTTCTACAGCTGCCCTACAATTCTGGTAATTTAATCAGTCTCTCCCTCTAGCCAAGCTATCTGCAATTTGTCTCCATCTTTAATGTCTTCTCCAGGCTTCCCAGGTTCACTGCCTCCCATTGCTCCAGGAAATCAAGAAAAAAATTGGTGTCTGTTGATGAGAAAAGCTATGGGAGGAGGTGCGCACTGGCATCCTAGTCTTGGGCATTTTCAGGTCTGTGCAATTATCCCCTCCATGCCTGCAAAGGGTGCAGTATCCTCCTGCGTAACAGCTGAATTGATGTAAATACATGAATACTTATGTACATTCACTATCTCTGTTCATCTTTGTTTCTTCAAGGAAGTTGGAAGGTACATTAATGCTGCAGGTGGCAGGGGGAACTATGAACAACTAGTGTCAATAGGAGAGGAGTGCCTGCCTTTTCCATTCACCAGCCCTGGGGGGGCATGAACTTAGAGCCTTCCATGCCTGCAGGAAGGATGCCCTCTGACAGAGAGAAAAGTGTTGGAGTTAGAAACAGTGGAGAAGCCTGAAAGCTGTCTGTCAGGGCTGAAATTATTGCCTCAGTACTAAAGTCTTGAATATTGAGTAATTTGAAGTCAAGTTTTCTGCAGTCAGTGAGTGATAAAATAATTTCAAAAAGGTACATCCTTGAGTACTCTAAGGACTGACTGACAACACAGCTTAATGCATTGATTAATATAATTTCTCAATTTCCTTCTGCTATTCTTCTCACAGCAACAGGATGTAGAGGGGAGGACCGTCCATAGGTGCCTTTTATAACTATCCCACTGCAGTAGTATCTCAGATCTTTGCACTAGAATAGCTGAGAGTGTGCACATTCCTCCCATTAGGAAAATATTTCTCTTGTGTTTAAAAAAATGGTTCTAGGAAATTCAACAGCAAAATGCTTTAATGCAGTGATAAGGTTGCGTGCCCTTTTACGGTATACTTTTAAGAACAACTCAAACAGTTGACGTCTGAGAAATAGAAACAGAGCTCTAGAGGACACTGTTGAAATCCTAACTCAGATAGTATGCTGTCCCACCATACCCACGGAAGGCACATTTATACTTTCCATGGGTCAGGGTTGAACAAGATCTACCTTTGTTTGCCTTGCACCCTTCAAAAAAGTCTGCCTGTGTTAACAGCATCAGTTCTTGATCCCATTGATCTTGCACATATTATGCCACACTGCAACTATATTTCCCATCGATAAACCCGTAAAGTAGTTTTAAATCATTCTCACTGGGTATGGCTGGCCTTATAGGATAGGAAGGAATCAGAGTAAAGGCAGTGTGGCTGTGCATTGCAGTGCTGTATTTCTCGATTTTCCAATAGTTTGAGTGTTGCTGAGGTCAGTATTCTGGAAGGACAAAAATTACCACTGGGCACTGACTAACTCAGAAGGAATTTATGAAACAAATTAATTGCCTCTGAAATAATGGAAATTAAGTAGCATAGACCCAAAATGAATGTTCTCAGGACCTGCACACTCTGTGACGCATTGCAGCCTTTCAGTGCTATGGCTAAGCTGACATGCTTGATTTCGCAGTGACAGAAGAGGCTCGACTCAAATTGGCTTTGTACTATTGGTATTGCTTGCAGGCAGATATCCTGTCATCTCAGGCAAAGAGTCAGAGTTTAACACACGCTCATCACACATGCCATAAGATTTCTGTCACCTCCTTATAATAATACATCAGTGATTCTCTTCATGGGTATTTCATGACTGAATTTGCAATAACAAAGGGGCTAGTTCCTTTGCAATAACAAAGGACTGGAGGCCTTGTCATGAGAACACTGTAAGACTCCCCTTTAATGATACATGGGTCCCACTAGGCAAGCAGGTCTTGGTATTAGAATGGAAGCAGAAGGTGCTTGAAAGTTGTCCTGGGTTCAGCAGTAGCAGTCATTTTTCTGCTTCTTGGTAGCTGGTGCAGTGTTGTGGTTTTGACTTTCGGCTTGGGAGCAGCACTGATAACACCGATGTTTTCAGTTGCTGCTCAGTAATGTTTACTCTGACCAAGGACTTTCTGAGTCTCATGCTCTGCCAGGGAGAAGGTGAAGCTGGGAGGAAGCAGAGACAGGACACCTGACCCAAACTGACCAAAGAGCTATTCCATACCACTGCATGTCATGCCCACAATATAAACTGGGGCAGTTACCTGGAAGGGCTAGATCACTGCTCAGGTTGGGCTCGGTATGGGTCAGTGGGTGGTAAGCAGTTGTATTCTCTTCCCTTGTTATTTCCCTTATCATTATTATTATTGGTGGTAGCAGCAGTGATTTGTGTTATACCTTAATTACGAACTGTTCTTATCTCAACCTGTGGGAGTTACATTCTTTTGATTCTCCTCCCCATTTCTCTGGGAGCGGTGGGAGGAAGGGAGAGGAGTGAGTGAGTGGCTGCGTGGTTTCTGGGTTACTGACTGGGCTTAAATCACGACAAAAGTTAATGTGGGAAGCAGATCTCAGAGCATTCCTGTGATTTTCTGCCTTAGATAAAGGAAAATAAAGTCTTTCTTCGCTGGAGTTCAGAGGAAGACTAGCCAAGTGACTGATAGCACCCATAAAATCTGGGACTCAAACCCTACATTTTGGCAGAAGTCTTAAGGAGCACATGCATTTTCTTCAAAGGAAGAGGAGTCTTCAATGTGCTGAATTCCCTTTCTCCAGACCTCTGCTTCTGGAGTGTTCATTGCACTTGGAAACTTGTGCTGTCAAATTTAACTTGCTAAAACATTTGTAAAGCTAGTTTTAAGCTCAGGCACATAAGCTGTCCTGCCAGAATTGGTGCGTTTGATGTTAGATGGAATAGTATTCAACAGCATAAGTGCTGAATTCACAAAATCCTCAGCCAAGGCTCCTGTAGAATGGCAATGAAATGAGATAAGACGTGCACCTTCTGCAAGGAGGGTGTTGGCTAACATAATTGCATTGTGTTGGTGTCTGCAGCTCTGACAGAAATTGGAGCTGAATATTCCCAGTTCTCCCTTTTGGATTTTGTACAATGTAGGACAGTGCTCAGCACAGTGAACAAAGAACTGGTCTTTTTCAAAGGCAGGTGGTAAGAGGTCTCAGAGAGTCCCAGCGAGTGTGTAACAAGCAGCTTCAGCCATGAGAAATGCACATGCAAAAAATTGATGTGACCATCATCTCCAAAATCTCATTTGCTTCCACTCCCGTAAATGTAAATGGAGCTTTTTTTCCCTTGGAACCTAAAAGGAAGCATGTGATTTTTAGAAATAATATCCTTAGAAGAAAAAGCTTAAGTGGAGTAGAGAACACCAAAGCTCTCAAAGCTTTACTTGAGAGATATAAAACTAGAGGGGCTGCTCAAAACTTCTCTTCTAAAACTACTGAAGTTATTTGAGACCAAGACAACAAGGGAACCTTGTGGCTGGTGTCTATTACAGGCCACCCAATCAAGGAGAGCCTATTGATGAAGCTTTCTTACTCAAGCTACAAGAGTATGAGGACCTGCATTGCACTTGCAAGTTCTCATCCTCCTGGGGAACTTCAATCACCTCTGTATCTGCAGGAAAAGTAGCACAGAAGCTGTAGGCAATCCAGAACATTTCTGGAGTGCATTGAGGATAACTTCTTAAACCAGTTAATACAGAACCCTACTGAAGAGGATGTGATACCGGGCCTGTTGGTCACCAGCACAGGTGAGTTAATTGGTGATGTCTGAAATGGAAGGCAGCTTGGGCCTTGTCAAGTTCACAGTCCTGAGGGAAGTGAAACAGGCAAAGAGTACAGGCAAGACCCTGAATTTTAGGAATGCCTGCTAAACTAAATTCCAGCTCTTTAAGGAGTTAGTCAATAGGACTCTCTGGAAAACTGCCCTCAGGGACAAGGCAGCAGAACAGAGCTGGCAGATCTTTAAAGATGCTTTCCATACAGCATAAGAACTTGCAATCCCAGATGTAAGAAATAGCATAAGGTAGGCAACTTCAGGCACTGAAAATCCAGTTTCTTTGGAGGGTATGTAGATTAGGATTTATCTAGGCTTCGTTACATTTTGAGCTTATTTCCTCAGAGAAGCCAAAGCCTTAGAAACCGTCCTCACAACATTTCAAAAACCCCAAATCAGCATTTCAGTGAAAAGAATGTCTGCATTTTTCTCCATCTACAAGAAGAAAAAATTGGTTTTTTTTTTTTCTCATCCTTACTTTTTGACTTGGCTGAGCTTCCTTTGCTGACATTTCCACATTTAAAATCCTTCAATATTTCTAGCAACAATCCAGTGCCTAAAATTTTGTGAGGAAGATGAGATGAAGATTTTCCATTCCCTCTGGAGAGAGAAAAATAATTTGAGACAAGCTGAATGACGAACAATATTCAACTTCATAGCTACATGTGTGGGGAGCAGCTTCACAACCAGAGCCCCCTTCAGGGTATTTTGGCTTGTGCTTACCCATCACGAAAGGGCTTGGTGGTGTTTCGCTCGCTGAAGAGCGAGCTTGGCACTGGCTTTTCAGCACTGACATGCCATAGCGTGGGAGGTTTCCAGGAGTAACGTGCCATTTGCTGGGATACAAGTACACCACATGTTGCAGAATATTGTTCCTTGTTTCATTTGTCTTAGTCTTCCACTTGGTGCTTTTGAAGGCATTTAAATGCATCCATTTTCTAGAATACAAAAATATTACTAATAGACCAACTACTTGCATAATAATACCAACAGTAATAGTGCTGTTTGTGTGAAATCAGCATGTTCTCATGGGTTTGATCACATTGAACAATTGGCTGCCTTACCTGCTGCTGGCCGGCTGTGTGACATCTTGAAAGGAGGAGAAAGCACATAGGTTTCCTTGCTGAGTTCCCTTGCTGACCTCATTGTGCCCAGTACTGCAGATGACGTGAGTAACAGTCTCTTGAGAGCAAGCGGGCTCCAGAGAGGCCATTAGGCACAGAGGGACGGGGATTTTGGCTACAGCCACACAAGAAGTCCTGAATCATGTAGACAAATTCCACCTTTCCACAGAGAGGTAGGACTTAAGGTCCTTTCCAACCCTAACTATTCTATGATTCTATGATTCTGTGACTTATTACACCCAACCATGCTATTGGAAACTAAGGTGTTTAGACAAGGTTAATTGCCTTAACTCCTCTGTAGCCAACAGAGGGAAAGAAATTTCCTGAAAGGATTTTGTTTCATCCTGAGTCAGGTAGGTGGGAAAAGCAGGATGATTCATCTTTGAGGCTTGCCTCTCTGTTTGTTCACTATGGAGGGAGCTAAGAGGTATTCAATCTTGTGAATTGCATGAGACAAGTCACACTCAAAATGCCTGTGGTAAGCCGTGTTGTTATCAGAGGAGTTGGGGCCTTGCAGCAAACCGTGTTCATAGACTTTTGGAGTTCAGCACTGGGATTTCATCAGCTGCACTTGGAGACAGAAGGTCCTGGCTCTCCCTGTGTTCATCTTCCCTGGCTGGGGTTCAAGGCAGCAGGAGCTGCTGGTACCGAGCTCCTTCAGAAAATGATCTCCCAAATAATATGTTTGCATTAGTCAAGAGAACACTAGACAGTCTGTAGCTTATTTAAGACTCTGTCTTCTTAATGTTTATCTTGTTATAACTGATTAATGGCTATTCAGCATAGAAGACAAGGTCAAGAAACAGGAAAATAAATAGAACACACAGATACATGGGCCTGGAAAAGCTGGTTGATGGGCCACTTAATGAACTACCCAAGTGCAACCTTGAAGAGGCAGAGGTTCAGAGACAACTTTGTAAAGGTAAGAAAACCAAGATTGCAGTGTGTCTTCTGGGAAACAGCAATCTTACGAGTTGAAAGGGATCGTGAGACTCTAAAACTTACTACACAGGATTTAAAGAAAACCAAAGGGAGGCATCAAGGTGGACAGGGAAAGAAGAAGCATGAAGAAAAAACGGTTAAGATAACCACTGGATAACCATGTGTAATCAGGCACTTGTCAGCACATCCATCTGGCCAGGCCCAGGGCCAGACCACTGCAGTCTGTCCTACCTCCTTATTAAGCTCTATCCATAGCTATCTGCTGTGTGAATATTCCCTTTTCCCTGCGTGTAATCTGCCAGCAAGCTTCAAGACAGACTAGCCAAAGAGTATGACAGGAGGTCTGTGGCTGGATACTGGAGGGACCACAGGTCTGGGGTCAAGATGTCAGGGTCCTGTGATTGCAGGATATGTGCTTCTTTGAATGGTGAAACTTTCAATTATCATCTGCAGTCTTTTCCTCTGACAAGACAGCTAGCAACATGTGCATTTCTCACTAGGGCATCATGCCAGTTTTCCCACGAGTAATAGGTATTCAGTCTCTCTTTATTGCCAGGGTGAGTTTGCCTATTCTTCCCCATTCCCAATGCCCCCAGTTTTGAGGAAAAAGGCTAATTGGTCTGTGGCAGTCACAAGGATACCACAGTTTTGGGTCATGGGATTAGACTATATTTTAGCCTTCTTCTGATCTAGACATCCAGCTGCTTCCATCTGATTGTCTTCCTCTGTTAATATTTCCATAAAAGGAGTGCACTGATGTCACACTGGGAGAATTTCACCCATTTTTTAAGGAATATGTTGGACACACACTCCCCTGAAAACTGGGATACTTTGGAGAAGAGCTAGAAAGAATGGCTACCGCTGCACACCAGGCTTAAATCATTGGCAGAAAAATTCATTGCCCCAGAAGAGTTCTCCCTCATGTTGCTCCAGTTTGCCCATGGGGGATTTGTAAGCAGTAGCAACTGTTTGCATGAAAGACTTCAAGGCGTGAAATGAAGGTTTTTAATTTTCATTTTAAAAGTTGGGCAACACTTTCACACAAAGGGAGGTTGTTTTATTAATCATAGCCTCAGATAAGCTGTTTAGATTTTTCTCTGTAGTCAGCAGGACTCTGCTCAATTAGTAGTACTACAGGCAACCTAATCTATGACAATAATAAAACACCAGAAGAGATTACTATTAGTTTTTGAATTATGCAAGGAACAAACAACAGCTGCTTAATTTTCCATTTGGTTCCACAAGAATTACCACAGACCCTAAAAGACTGACAGAAATATCTACCAGAGTCAAGTGAAGTTCAAGACTTTTGGGAGCTTATTGTGCTTTTCCTCACAGTGTATTTCTCTCATTTACCAGTCTGCTTCTGTCCTATAGTTACTGTTATTGATCTCATCTTCTAACAGGTTCTGTAACTATTTCTTTTCTGCATTTATTTATTCCTCAACCATAGCAGAGGTGCTTCCAATCTTCCATCTTTTCAGAAAAAAGACCATTTTTGTCTGCAAAAGCATTTTTTTCACTCTGACTTCAAGCTAGAGGGTGAGTATCCGCGAGCTGCTTTTCCGAACATTGTTTCCCAGGTGATTTCTCAAGCCTTGGTTCATCCAGGACCTTTGGTATCATAAAGTATTTTTTCAAAAAATTTCAGATCCAATGCCTTGTTCACATTTGTATCTTCCACCATTATCCAGCGTGTTTATCTTTTAGTTTCAATAGCTTCTTGAAAGAGGAATTTGGGATAAAAATATCTAAGTGAAGAACACAGAGTACACCACTTTCCCTTGTCGTGTATTTTGTGTAAATTATAGTTCCTGGTTTGGTAGTCTCATCATTATAAAAGGCAACTGAATAAAAAACCCTAAGGTGTCATTTTAAATAACACCGTAAATTCCAGGACCTTGCATTTGAAAAAGGACAAAGGAAGAGCACTAAAACGTATCTTTCAGAGAACAGAGCTGCAACTACAGCTATTATCTTATTTTTTCCCTGACTTGTCAATAATTCTCATATTATCTGTATCTTTTACTACTAAATTGAGCAAAGAAATAGACGATACTTCTTTAATGTCTCTGGTAGATTTATTGTAAGGATTTATTGGATTGGGTTCTATCAGAAACATTTGAGTTGCATTTACATGGTAGACCATCGAACAGGTTGGAAGGGCCATTTGGGGATCGCTTGGTCCAACTCCCTCCTGAAAGGAGAGCTCACTTAAAGTTGTATCAAGCTGTTCAGCACCTTGTCTGCTTGACTTTTGAATTTCCAAGGGTGGAAATCCCACAGCCCCCTGCGCAGCCCAGACCTGTGCTCCACCACCCTCACAGGGGACATATTTTTCTTACGTCTGGTTGTAATTTCCCTTGCTACAACCTCTTGCCTTCCTGCTGTGCATCCTGAGAAAAGCCTGGTTCTGTTTTCTTTAAAACCTCAGTGCAGTAGGGAATGATGGCAGTCAGATGCTCCCTAAGCCTTCTCTTTTCAGTACTAAACACACCCATCATCTCCCTCAGCTGAAGAACTTGTTCAAACTTTGTGCTTCCGGGTGGTGGTGCAAGGGGCTGGAAGTACAAAAGAAAAACATTTCTGCTGTAATAGTGATGTTTATCTTACAATCCTAAATGTAACGGTTTGCGCTCTTAGCTAGATAGCTTGCTAATGACTGGCAAATAATTTCAGAAAATGCTATACAAGATCGCACTCTAGTTTGAGAAACACAAAGTTACTCTCATAACCAAAACAGTGCAGTCCATCTCTCTCCTTCATATGAGTTTCTGTTTTTATTTCACTTTTCTGTTTTTATTTTATAATTTATGGGAACTATACCTAGGAGAATGGGTGCAATTTCTGTAATGCCCCACTGGCTGTAGTTTGAGGAATTTTCCCTTTCCAATGGAGGAAGGACACCCAATTCCCAGGGCAGCTCTTGGCAAATGTACCTCTCCTGTAATACATTTTGTTACTAATGAAGAACAATATGTCTCATCTACTTGCCATCATAAAGACATTAGCAGCGATACAAAAACAGGAATAGGTAGGGAACAATTAGAAAGCTTTATCTCTAAATAAAAAACTGCTGCAGAACTGTCATTTAATTTTGAATAGTGACTGTGCAGAGATGAGCTAGCCCATGTTTGTGGGTAGCAGTAATATCTTTTATTAGATCATCTAGTGCATTTGCAATCTGCAGTATTGTTTTTAAACCTGGGTCATGGAAGTTAGTATCTCATACAGACTGGCACATACTGTCCAGCATGATTATCACTTTAAACAAGACAAATTGCTCTGCATTCAAATAAGATCTTATCATTTTCCTAAACTCATCACGTAGCAGGACAAAATGGTTCATAGAATTGTTGAGGTTGGAAGGGACCTCTCTGAATATCATGCAGTCAACACCATTGCTAAAGCAGCGTCAGCTAGAGAACTGTGTCCAGCCAGGGTCTGAATATCTCCAGGGATGGAGACTCCGCAATCTGTCTGGGCAACCTATGCCAGTGTTTTGCCACACTCACAGTAACAACGTTAAGATGAAATTTCATGGGTTTTAATCTATGCCCACTGCCTCTTGTTCCACCACTGGGTGTCAGCCAGAAAAGCCTCTTCATTCCTTATCTTCTCCAGGCTGAGCAGTTCCAGCTCTTTAATCATGAAAGATCCTTCAGTCCTTTCATCACCTTTTGACTTTTTGCTAGGATCACTCTGGCATGTGTCTGTCTCACGCGTGGTGGGGAGCCCTGACCCAACACTTCAGGTGCATCTCACCAGTGCTGAGCAGAGAGGAAAGATCTCCCTCAATGTGCTGGTAATGCCCCATGCCCCACCTCATGCAGCTCAGATGCTGATGACCATTTTTGCTGTGAGGGTGCATTGCTGGCTTATAGTCAATTTTGTCTCTACAAGGACCTCTGGTCCTTTTCTGCAGAGCTGAAATCTGACCAGGTTTCTGGTCAGACAGCCCGCAGCCTGTACTAGCTCATGGAGATAGTCTCTACCTGGTGCAGACTTCGTATTTCTCTTTGTTGAGTTTCATAAGGCTCCCGTCAGCCCACTTCTCCAGCCTGTTGAGGTCCCCCTGAATGGCAGTTCTATCCTCTAGTGTATCAGCAAACTCCTCCCATGTTTTTTTTATTCCTCTACTCTTCCTGTAGGACCTCTGTCTCTCTTTACAAGCTTCTGTTCCTGACTGATTCCAGACTTTGACAGTAACCTAGAAATGCATCTGTGTAGACTATTATCCAAAAGGCTACAGTCTGCCCAGATGTTTTTAATCAGGCTGTGCGTGTTCCATCTGCCCTTGGCACCTCAGATGCTCTGCTGAGCTTTTACCCTTGCACCTCCCAGTGTATTTCATAGGGGATTGCATTTCTGACTGCATTCAGACCCATTGGAGAGAGATTCTTTTCCCTAATTAACGAACCAGGAGAAAGCTACTAAGCACTCCCAAACAAAGCTATTCAATGCTTTCAGTTCAAAGCAGTACTGCAAATTTTTGCTCTCTGAAGTACCCGTAACTACTAATTTTCTGGTCTAACTAATAAGCAATCTTGGATCTCATCAGGAACAGAATAAAGTTACAGTGCCCATACTGTGCTTTTAAATAATTTCAGCCAAGAATTCTTTCCCCTGTGTGTTTTTCTGAATGCCAACTTGCTTTCCCTTTCTTACCTTGTTAAGTCTAGAAGAAAGCATATGCCAAGATGCAACAACTTAATATCATTAATAACTACAAAGTGGCAGTATTTAATGTTCAGTTTATAAATCAGTCCCAAAATTTATTTCTACAAAAGCAATTATTCTTCATTAATTGGGCTAGTGACCATGGGTAACCACTCATACTGTTCACTTTGTCGCTCTAATTAGTTCTTTGGAGGTATTTACTTCTCTCTACTGACTAGATGGAAGATTTAGGATCTTAACACTTGGTAATTCGAATTATGTAGTTAATCAGACACAAAAGTTGCTTTGAATGATGGTGAGAACACTTGATGTATTTCAGATCTCCTGACTTTAATAGAAAGTAGAAATCCATGACATTCTGGCATCACTCACATTATTTTAGAGGTACAGAGTAACAAGTAACAGAACCAAAAGTGTTAGTTACACAAAAATGTACTGAAACTCTGACTACTTAACTGCTTAACTACTAATTTTACATAATTCCTGCATAATCCACCATCTGTAGAAGCAGAGCTTTTTGTTCCATTATTTAGATGGTTATGAATCTATATGCAAAGTTTTTGTTATTACCAGGTTACTACCTCTTATCTTGATGCCTATGAGATGAAGGAATAGTAATGCAGTTCTCTTCAGAGGAAGAAATAGGAAAATAAACATGAAGGTGGTAATTTTTATAAAATAAAGAACAGAATCTTCAAATTTTCAAAATCCAAAAATGGATATTAGATCCATTATCAGTTATCAGATATTGCTTTCAAAAGGTTGTTTCTTAGGTGAATAGGATAACAAAGCTATAATTGTGAGCAGTGAGTCTTACTTGTAATTCTGCACCACACCTTTTGATATTCCAGTTCTGAATTTTTTTAACAGCTGAACTTTCTTGAATAATTCTTTCTAGGGCTTGTCTATGTGCAAGCTAAGCATAGCATATAAGGCTAGTACATGCATTAAATGGTAGCTCACTGTCAAACTTGTTAATAGGGTTACTTTTCTTGATGAAGGAAAGGCTTTTAGCTCTTCAGATGAAACTTAACCTTTCTGCTGGTAGTTCAAGAAAATCTCCACTAAGGATGTTTTCTTACCAACATTCTAGTTCTGTTTGCCGGGTAACACCATTCCTGCTATTGTTTTATATCAGATTATGTTCTAAATTGCTCTGCATAACAAATTGCATTTTTAGCCTCTAAACTCTATGACATGTCTTCAGTCCCCTTCCTTTGGGTAATGGCAAAGGTGTAGAGCTCACCCACATTTTGGACAGAGAATGGAGGCGTAAAACTGTAAAAACCAGGTTGCCAGTTTTTATCCAGGTTCCCATTGAAAGTGGACCCATTCTTTAACACCTGCTGGAATTACTTTGTGTCAGCTGAATCTCTAAGGAGACCTTGTTTTTTCCTTTCTTTTTAAAGAATTGTAATAAATATCTTTAAAATATTGCTTCAGTCAGCTTTTATATCTACTTGCACTAAACACATTTCATAACAAGATACTAATAGATTTGGCTTTTCATATGCTGTCAGACAGGGCTTCACTCCTGTAGTTTACCAATAATAAGGATGAGTTGAAATTCTGCAAGAACATTTACCTGAATTTGTGTTATTCTGTTATTCAGAAAGTGTGAAGTTAAGACCGACTTGTTAGAAAGGAGGCCAAAAGTGGCATTAAAATGAAAACAACAAATCAATGAATCTGCGTAGGCTCTTCATTTGCTGTCTGGCAAGAATCATAGAAAGAAAAATAATACCTTGCACCACAGTAATGTTTTCTGTCTCAGCACCTAGAGAAAGCTTCACAAACTTTAGACAGCAGAAATGCTCAAATTCCCTGGCTCTGGGTAACCAAGAGGATGCAAATTTCCAGTTTCAGAGCTAGCATTTTGTCCCTGTTGGAAGTACTAACATCACGTCACAGAGTCCTTCTGGCTGCAAGCAGTCATAGTGCTATGTCTGTAGCACAGAGCTTATCACACTGATCATGAGCCATCCCCCTTTTCACCAGAGCCAGGAGAAGTGCTTGGAAACCATTGGCCTTGGGGCTGTTGCTGCCTGCTGTCATATTGGTCCTAGGAAGGAGACAGTAAAGTTATTGCAGAATGTGTATGGCCAGTAACATGTAAATCAAGGGTGAATGCAAACTGACATGACAACCACCAACTTCTGCTGGGTGGGCAAGGGGTGGTTGTCCTAATAGTTCTGAAGCCATAGAGGCTATCAGAGCTGCCGCCCTGATGGGAACAGATATTCACATCTAGCTTAAGTTGCTCTCTTTGAGCAAGAAGAAATCTTGCTTGACTTCTTCACTGGGTATTTGGAAAAGAATCTCCTTTCTTCTTGCTTGTGTCAGCTCATGGGATACTTTCCTCCTCAGCGCCTGCCATTTCTAGCAGCTTCACATGGCTAAAACATGTAGCATGGTCCCGGAAGAAAGTGGCTGGGAGACTATCTACTAGAAAAAAGCATAAGAGAGATATTACATAAAGTATTCAGGGCAGTTGTCAGAGGGGAAAGAGAACAACTGCATCAGAGAGAGGAATGTTACAGGGAAGAGGGAAGTTCTGTATCCGGGGAAGGAATTATGAGCGATTAATAAGCATGCCAATTTTCTACCTCATAACTCTGATAAACTCCTCTAAAGCCAGCTTCACCTTTAGCATAACCTCTGCAGAAGGTAATGAAGCCAGGCTTGTCCCGCTGCAGCTAAAGTACTAGAAAGTATCTGTGGGTGCCCTTAGTAGCCTGTATTTTTCTCCCAAGAGAGTTGAGAACTGGTGTCCAGAGCCTGACACTTAGTTGCTATTTACCACTCAGGTGTCAATTCTGAAAGTAAAGCAGGTTTTTCTTTCCATGGGGTCTTTACCAGAGCCAAGAGCCTGGAGCCTCCTATGGCAAGGAATGAGATGGGGCATGGGTGCACGCTCAGCAGCTGCTGAAGCTCCCCAAAAACTGAACTGGGATCCCCATGGGTCCTCAGTTTTATGAGGTCTGGCAGTGTGCACTCACAGCCCAGAAAGCCAACCGTATCCTCGGCTGCATCACAAGAAGCGTGACCAGCAGGTAGAAGGAGGTGATCCTGCCCCTCTACTCTGCTCTTGTGAGACCTCACTTGGAGTATTGTGTGCAGTTCTGAGGCACCTAACACAAGAGGGTGGAACAAGTCCAGAGGAGACCACAGAGATGATCAGGGACCTACAAGAAAGCTGGAGAGGGACTTTTTACAAGAGCATGTAGCGGCAAGACAAAGGGGAATGGCTCTAAACTGGCAGAGGGTAGATTTAGATTAGACATGAGGAGGAAATTCTTCTCTGTGAGGGTGGTAAGACACTGGCACAGGCTGCCCAGAGATACTGTGGTTGCCCCATCCCTGGCAGTGTTCAAGGCCAGGTTGGATGGTGCTTGGAGCAACCTGGTCTAGTGAAAGGTGCCCCTGCCCATTGCCCGAGGGTTGGAACCAGATGATCTTTAAGGTCTTTTCTAACCCAAACCATTCTATGATTCTACGATTCTATTAAGCCATCACTCTGAGGACGAGAAGCCCTCAGCACCTCTGCTCCTTGGGGAAAAGGAGAAGCATCAGGAAGCATCCAGAAAAGACCTGCCCTCTTCTGCAAGCCCCTGTCCCAGCCCTTTCCAGCCTCTTCTGCTGGAAGAAAAATTGGTAGCAAAAACTGTGAGGAGGTGCAGCTGGAAGCACTGCCCATGCCTTGGAAAGTGTGAGGCTACAGCAGTCCCTTGTCTGGTTATAACTATACAGCCTAGATGGCAGGATCTGTCCTGCACAGCCAAAATTGTGAAGTCCTTCTGTATTTAAGTGGGATCGCAGACATTATTTCACTTTGTATACAGTGTAAATGTGGGCATCCTCTGCTAAATTCATTTAGTCATCTGAAGATAGGTTGACAGGCAGATAAGTGGATACATGCGGATCCCTGTTTACATTTTTGTGATGTGTAAGGAATATTAAAGAGCCATTACTTACGACAAACTCCAGTTCTTTCCTGATTAAAAAGCACCGAGTTTGTATTGCTCTCTGCATGTGACATTGCAAGACATTCACTAACCAATCTGTAATCTACTCTCTTCTGGAACATCCCATACAAATTTTCCAGTCAATTTAAGATGGTTACAAATTTGCTAATGCTTTCATTTCTCAGAAGCAGAAAAGAAGTATTTTCATTCTATTTTCATTGCATACTAATGGAAGACAAATTTTACCCAAAACTATTGAATTTATGAGTTTATAGAAAAATTGTTTTTCTGAAAAACAAAGATCTGTTCAGAGGCTTGATCTGAGTTCAAGAATATTTCAATAAACATAAGGAAGTTAATAGTGCAGGTGAAAACCATCATTGTTTATTCCAAAAAAGTTCTAAATAAGTGCTGTTCATAATTTTCTGCAATTGAATTAATGAATTGCAACAAAAAGATTGATGAGTTCATATGACATCTTGCAGAATATAACAGAATAAGGTGCCTGTGACTGACGTTTTGTAAGTACTCTGGGAACTGCTTGTAACTTTTTACTACATAATTTGCTCCACCTAACTCTTAGAACACTTACTACAGATTTCTGAGAAGTTTGATGCATATATTTGCAAAAGGGGGATGATAACTTCAGGTTGCCCTCCTGCTTATTCATCCCAAAAGGGCAAACCAGAGAAAGAGCAAGGATCAAGCGCTTACTTATTGGGTAGCATAACACAGTCAAAGAGATGCAGTTCCTACGCTGCTAAGGAAAAGCCAATATTAAGAGCTGGGTGAATTTGGGATATATTAGACCTGCTTTGAATAGGGGACACAGGTCTTCAGAGCTTCTCTTGGGTTTTATTTTATTACTTCTTGCACCCTTTCTGGTGCTCAGATGAAGCAATACTGGCTCCTTGATGTGCTTGTACCAATCACACTGGGTAACAACCTGCTGTAGGAGAGAAGTAAAATCCAGGTGCTATTTTTATGATCTTCCCTCATGTAAGAGGACCTAAATCATGGAATTTCATGACAAATTTTAGCTTTCATAAACACAGTACTTTTCCAGAACTCTTATTATGTCAGAAAAAACTAAAAACCCCACCCAAATGAAAAAAACCAGCCCACCCACCCCAAAATTACAAGAGATTCATCAGCTCTGAAAGACACTGATGACAGTTGCTAAAATACCACAGGAACCAGCCTCAATTTCATCAAGCAAGAATGGGGCAAATGATAGCAACATGATCTCCAGCTCCTTCTTACCTCAAAACCTTACTGGAGGATCTGCACTCCTGGGAATGGCCAGGTCAGTCCATGGCAAAATGACTCAGAACTCCTCTGAAGTCAAAAGCTTCTCATGATGTTTGCGGTATTGTGACTTTGTCAGCTGCATCTTTTAACCTAGCCCATAAAGGTGTTAAAATGGAGTGGGATTTCTAAAAAAGCAGAGGTTATTTCTGTGTCCTCGGCTAAGCAGCAAAACACATCCCCAGCTGCTGTGACATGCATGCTCTGCAGACCGACTGAGGGTCCCTGCCACAGAAGAAGGTGCACTTTGCTGGCTTTGCCTGTTTACATTACATGGCATTTTGCCCAGAGGTTTAAGAAAATGTGTAGCATGAACTTTTCATTAATCCCTTTTCTTATATTTGGGGCTTGCTGCATGGGTAATGATCTCTGCTTATTGCCTGGTGCAGACAAGGAAATATATCAGGAGCTGACATCATAGAATCACAGAATCATAGGATAGTTAGGGCTGGAAAGGACCTTAAGATCATCTAGTTCCAACTTCTCTGCCATGGACAGGGACACCTCACACTAAACCATGCCACCCAAGGCTCTGTCCAACCTGGCCTTGAACACCGCCAGTGATGGAGCATTCACAACTTCCCTGAGCAACCAATTCCAGTGCCTCACCACCCTTACAGTAAAGAATTTCTTCCTCATATCCAATCTAAACTTCCCCCGTTTAAGTTTGAACCCGTTACCCTTTGTCCTATCACTGCAGTCCCTAACGAATAGTCCCTCCCCAGCATCGCTAAAGGCCCCCTTCAGATACTGGAAGGCTGCTACGAGGTCTCCGCACAGCCTTCTCTTCTCCAGGCTGAATACTCCAACTTTCTCAGCATCATAAGCTTTTAAAGGAAATCTGAATCTGAATATATACGTCATGCATTTTTTTTCACACAAGTAAAATACAGCTTTTTAGTGAGCTCATTCCAGGCGACTAGAAAATATGTGGGTTTGCTCCTGTTGTGTAAATGAAGTGAGAAACATAACTGGCAGCTGAAATGTAGACAAAAGTACTTATGGATGTATTTCATGCAGAAAGATATCCTTTAGGTGACTCTTAGGCATGTACTTTAACTACCCTGAATTTCCTCCTTATCCATCCTCCTCTTTTTCTCTCATATCCTCTTCCTGTAAGACCCCTCTGGCTCCAAGGTTTAGCCCTTTCAATTGCATCTCCATTTGACACACATCAAGTAACCTAAGAACATCAAAACTGCAAAACCACGTGTCCTGGTTTTGGCTGTGGTAGAGTAAATTTTCTTCTAAGTAGCTGGTACAATGCTGTAGTTTGGATTTAGAATTATAATAATGCTGATAACACACTGGTATTTTAGTTGTTCCTGAGCAGTGCTTACACTAAATCAATGACTTTTCAGCTTCTCATGCTGCTCTGCCAGTGAGTAGGCTGGGGGTACAAAGGAAGCTGTGAGGGAACACAGATAGGACAGCTGACCCAAACTACTCAAAGGGATATTCCATACTATATGATGTCACGCTGAACAATAAAACTGGGAGTCGTTGGCTGTGGTTGAAGGGATAGAAACAGTTAACGAAATGGATTCAGGCGTTATCACCCTGGTCCGGCTTAAGCCCTGGGAAAAGTGAAGAAAACACCAGGTGCTATTGCCCTGGCCTGGCCTAAGCCTTGGGAACTGTAAACACAACAATGAAAGGTAAAGATCAGTTAGCAAAACAAAGCAGACAGTTTGCAAGATAAAGCAGGATGTGCATCTCGAAGACAGACCAAACCATGTAAATATCTGTAACCCTCAGTAGTTTTGGTGAATCAGGATGATAAGGAAGTAAGAGAGCGGAAAGTTACTGCTTAGCACTTAGTAGACTATAAAAGGGATGCAAGACGTGAAATAAATGATTTTGTTTGTAACCAGAAACAGGGTCTGTGCCCTACGTCTCCACAGTTGGCTGGGGGTGGTGGCCTGCTGCTCAGGGTCTGGCTTGGTGTCGGTCAGCAGGTGGTGAGCAATTGCGTTGTGCATCACTTGCTTTGTATTCTTTTGTCATTATTTTCCCTTCTTTTTCTGTCCTATTAAACTGCCTTTATCTCAACCCATAAGTTTTGCCTTCTTTCTGATTCTCTTCCCCATCCCACTCAGAGGAAAGTGAGCAAACATCTGTGTGATGTCTACCTGCTTGCTGGGCTAAACCACAAAAACCCTGTTAGATGAATGGAACAGAAGTTTATTTCAGTCTAAAATAGTAATCTAGACCAGGTAAAAAAAATTGTCGTGTGGACATTTCTCCTTTGCTATACGGCAAGGATGTTCTTAGAGCATGTGTCTGCTGGTAGGTGAGAGGGATTAGGTAGGGTGATGGCCACTGTGCTGAGATCACTTCCCTCTTGAGGTCTGCCCATTCATGTGTCCCCTCCAGACCTCTCCATCTGATTGCATCACTACATCTCATCTGCTGCTTGTGAGAGGGATGTAACTGCCTTTTTCTGGAATTATGCTGGGTTCAAGGGAATGTGTGCCCTGGCTGGGAGCCCCTGAAGCACCAGCAGCATGAGCTGTACCTCTTTTCTCCCGTGCAGATGACCGAGGGCCTCCAAGGAGCAGTGTAGTGAGCTAAAGGGTTATCAAGATCTTTACCAAAAGGTAGGATGTATTCTCCTGCATTTAGATACTGAGTTCTGAAAACATAAACTGAGCAGAAGCTAGATAGCAAAGATCTGGCAGCAAGACACTGTGTTGAGCTGGGGAGCAGAAGAACTTACTAGATTTGTCATGAAGTTTGTTAGGCTTCTTTGTGTCTGCTTGGTAAAAAGAAGAGAGAGAAACAGATCCTGACTCTTACTGTCCTCCAAAGTCACAATAACCATTAAAACCTGCAAAAAGAAAATATCTGAGAATAAAAATGCAGTCTCGCCAACATGGGTCATAGGCTCATCACTTTAAAAGAATTCATGAATGATTCATTAGCCTTTTCTTTCAGATATTTGCAGACTTTCAATAAAAGCAAGTAGATACACCATATAATAGAGCTGCCTGTAACAATATTAATCTTTCATTAATTTGATTTCTTTCTCTGTGGATATTATATTTTTGCAGTATGTTATAGGGTGCCATGAGTAATTAGTCTTCCTTTTATTTTTGATCTTCCAGGCTTTCAGGTGCATTCTGTACTAAGGACTTAAACAAAAATAATTATAAACTGAAAAGTAATATTTGAAGTGATTCCCCAAACTAAAACAAGTAGTTCTCCCTACAGTTTTATCAGCTTTTGGAGATACAGGATATAGGAGATAAACAATCACAATCTTATGGTGCTGACACTGACAAAAGATTTAAATGCTGCAATAGTTGCAAATTCATTGTGATTTTGTTTTGGTTTTGTTTGTAGCTGAAATTTCTTTTGTCTAGAATGTCAAACACATTTAAAGTTGTTGTGAGTGTAACAAATGGGTAACATGCAGGTATTTTTGGTAGAACCATGGATACATCTTTTTCCCCAAAGGGGGAGACAGCAACACATTAGTGAAATTGAAGAGGGTTTTGTTTGTTTGTTTGCGGTCTGTTCACGAAAAGTTATAGACATTTATTGTGTTAACCGGAGAGTAGCCATCTGCCGAACTACTTATTGCATACACTTGACATGTCTTCTGTTGGAAGCAATATGGCACGACCATGGTACCCTCACTGGTACCTACACTTTTCATCAGTAGACGGATTCAAAATTCTTTAGGAATTATTTCTCTCTTTAATGTCATTATTTCCATAAACTTTTCTAATGTGTTATTGGTTAAAAAGATAAGAAACATTCCAATAAATAAACAGAGCTGATAAAAAATGCAAATATCACCATATTCTGTCTTAACACAATCATAAAATTAACTGGTTCTATTTAACCTTTACTATAGAAGGAATCAGCTGGAGATTGAGACACCTGGATTTAGGTGTCAGAGAGCATTTCAGGTATCTAGGCAACTGTAGAGTTGATGGAATAGAATAGATGGGACCTGGGGACATTCAGTTCATCATAAAATTCTTACCTAAATGGGGAGGAGATAAAAAGCTTCATGAAACTTAAGAAAGATCTCTTCATTGAGCCAGATTTCTGGATTTCACATAAACAAATACTGGATCAAAATCCTCATCATCATTGCTTGAACCAAAGGGTGACAATGCCTTCAGCAGTACCACAGACTCCCAGAGAAGCAAGAGAGCAATGAGGTCACCTGACAGGCTCCTTTTCTCCCAACTAGACAAGCCCAAAGTCCTTAGTCACTCCTTATAGCTGGATGTTCCTTTCAGCTTTCCTGTCCTCTTCTGGACTCATCTTTCCTAAATCGTGGGCCCAGAACTGTACATACATCGCTCAGCAGAAGAACCATGCCATATGTACACTATTTTGTCCAAGTACTTTTGCTATATGAAAAGTGGCAGAACTTGCTTATCTTTCTTATTACTTTTTTTATGTTGTACTACTTTTTTACTCCGTTAGTTACAGTGGGAGAAACTATTCTCTCCAAAGGCAATTTTCTTTCTTTATGTGCATGCTTAAAAGATTTTAAAGCATGATTTGCCCTTGCCTGCCAAAACAAAGTGATTTCAGCTAGCACTATGGCAGATGCTCTGTTTTGTAGCTATTGAGTTTTCTACCACAAGAGAAGGCATCTTGTGTGGTACTTCTGTGCTAAGGTACTATTTTATACAACTGACTTCTATTTCCTCATAAAATGTTTATGTTTTATCTGTTTATTCAAGCAACTGCGTTAGCTGTCTCCCAGTATGGTAGCAAGGCCCTAACACAAATTTACTGCAGCCTAAACATATGAACCAACTGGAGTGGTTGAAAGTGGAGTTCTGTGTGTGGTACTGGAGCATCAAAACCTTCAGCCTCCCCAAAAGCAGACACAGCAATTCAGGCGCTCCTTAGGGACTCTTATCAAGTCCTGACACACTCAGAGCCAAGAGTAGATGGACAGTTTCCCAAGCTCAAGATGAGAAGGGTATGCTTAGAAGTGCCCTAGTGCCCATGTCCCCATCTTTGGCTACCATATCCCAAATGCTTACCACAATCTTTGCCTCATCTGTCCCAACTCACTCACTGGCTTTGGGCTGTACTCACCTTTCCTAAATGCCTTTCATCTTGGTGCTTACTAATCCCCACACAGGGAAGCACACAGAGGTGTTGCTGTACGAAGAGAGCAGCCTTCAGGCTGTGTAGGAGTTTGCAATCCAAACTGGACTTTGCTGTCTTCCAAGAGGCTGCAGTTGGGAGGGTTTGATGGGAGGAATACACCTTTATAGTATTTTTTTAGTAACACTTACCCCACACTATCCTTCTATTCCAAAAGGTTTGCCTTCACAGCCTGTTTCTCTTTTCTCAGCAAAGTGGGGAAGTGGGAACTATATATACCTTATGAACAGTCTAAATTGCTAAAACAGTGCAAGGTCGTGCGCCTGGGTCGGGGCAACCCAAGACCAGCTACAGATTGGGCAGAGAGAATGTTCAGAGCAGTCCTGATGAGAAGGACTTGGGGGTGTTGGTTGATGAGAAAATGAACATGAGCTGGCAGTGTGAGCTCACAGCCCAGAAAGCCAACCGTATCCTGGGCTGCATCAAAAAGACCATGACCAGCAGGTCAAAGGAGGTGATCCTGCTCCTCTACTCTGCTCTCGTGAGACCTCACTTGGAGTATTGCGTGCAGTTCTGGCGTCCTCAACATAAAAAGGACATGGAAGTGTTGGAACAAGTCCAGCGGAGGGTCACGAGGATGATCAGGGGACTGGAGCACCTCCCTTATGAAGATAGGCTGAGAAAGTTGTGTCTGTTCAGCCTGGAGAAGAGAAGGCTGCGTGAAGACCTCATAGCAGCCTTCCAGTATCTGAAGGGGGCCTATAGGGATGCTGGGGAGGGACTCTTCATGAGGGACTGTGGTGATAGGACAAGGGGTAATGGATTCAAACTTAAACAGGGGAAGTTTAGATTGGATATGAGGAAGAAATCCTTTACTGTAAGGGTGGTGAGGCAGTGGACTGGGTTGCCCAGGGAAGTTGTGAATGCTCCATCACTGGCAGTGTTCAAGGCCAGGTTGGAATGAGCCTTGGGCAACATGGTCTAGGGTGAAGCATCCCTGCCCATGGCAGGTGGATTAGAACTAGATGATCTTAGGGTCCTTTCCAATCCAAACCACTCTATGATTCCATGATTCTATGCCCTGCAGGCAGGGAACATTTTTGAAAGTTTAACACTATCAAAGTAAGCGCTAATATATAAGTTAACAATCACTCATGGTTGTCATCTTTCTATTTTTATATTTATACCTCGGAGAAGTAGCAGTAATACACAAATACAGAGACTGATCCTGAGAGATTTCCTCCCCTACAGTTCTGATTCAGGTAATCCAAATAGTTTGGAGCTGTATTCCTCTGCACTGTAAGAACTCACTTTAATTCAGCATCATGTAATATCAAAACCACCCTAGTTATTGAAACATATTAAGTTCTGTGGTTTATGTTTCTGTAAAAAAATTTGAACTTGTATAAAAACCACGGGAATCAGATATAGAGGTATCTGTATGAAGAAAATGAGAAAATGTCAGTTTTGTTGATGTTTCTCATTTCTGCCTTTCAGAATTTGTTCTGATGGATTTCAAGCATAAAGAAGCCTTAGTTTTCATATCATGCATTGTAAAGTATTAAGATTCGAGCTTAAGCTGAGTTACTTAAACGAATCATAATTTCGGAAGTAAATCTTTCAATTTTCAGCAGAGAATCTGTGACAGCTATGATAGGGAGATGCTATGGCATAAAGAAAAAGAACACCAGCAGCATCAACTGCCTAAGGTTATGTGAGAAACACATTATTCCCAGAGGACTTACCACATGCAGCCCCATGGCTGTCATGCACAGTTCTAGACCTGATTTACAAATCTGCAAAAAGACATGAGGGTGAGACACTGCCACCTTAATTAGTTCACCACAGATCAAATCCAATGATAAATCACCATATGCTCCCATGGGCTGCAAGAAAATAATCTTAAAATAATCCTGACTACTTCTAAAATAGACCAGTAAGATTTAATCCAAAAAAGAGACAAGATGACCCTAGCAACAGTACTCATACCGAAATATGAAATGAATGAGAAGTCATTGTGATATATAAATGCATTACAATAACAAGATGTACAGTAAGACTTGCAGATCAGGCCTGTCTCTGAAGAAAAATGAAATAATTTTCCCCCATCTTTGGTGAATTCATCTTCAAATGTGACGCATTGGCCATGTCTTGGGCAGACCTATAGATGCCAAGCTGACCTCACAACGTGCTCACCCCTTCATGAGCAATGTGGAGGATGCTAAATTGATTAGTCCTTACCTTTGTTACACAGATTTATTGAAAACATGAACTTCTACAAAAAGAAGTTTGCAGAACACAAGCTGAACAGTTGGTTGCTATAAGTGCAAGGAAGGTATGAAAAGCCAAGTCAGCTCTGATCTGGCAGTTTATAATACCTGACCCAGGTTTTATTCCTCACCGAAGTTCTCGTTGCATTGAAACACCACAGAAAAGCAAACAACTGTGAGTGTATCTTAACCTGAAGGATGGAGGTCAGGAGAAACTCTATGCAGCTTCACCCTTATGAAGAGGTAAAAGTGGCAGCTCCACACTTTATACAGTGTTCACAGGCAAAAAAATAAAGGTTTCACCCTAAACTTCATATAATCAACTTCTTCATTCCTTTTCCAGGCAGCTTTCCTAGTTTATAATATGTGCGTATAAGAATAGAATATTTGACATTTCTGTCCCTTATGAACAGTTTGCAGTATATTTACCTTCAAGTAATAAAATCACAATGAAATACATTTATATCTCATATCAAAAAAAGATGAGAAAAACATAGAAGCCTTGCTTTTGTCTGTCAGTTTAAATGTTGAAAAAACCCCAAAGCAGCAACAAAAGCTGATCACTAACTTTTTGCTTGTGAAACTGGCATGTTCAGGCATAACACAGAGAACAACTTTTCTTTTTTTCTCAATCAGTTAGTCCAAAAACTAAACTTTTATTTGATATAGATCTAGGTCTAGATGTAATCATCCCTGCCAAAGCCCTTCCAAATCTGAGGATAAGCTGATGCAGTAATGCCTGCTTTAGGTTTGCAGATACCCAGATATCTTGTCAATTTTGAAGCTTAATGAGAGTGGAGGCGCAAACACCTCTCACAATTTCCCTGAGGACAGGAGCTACCCACCAGGAGAGCAGGAGGCTGGGCTGCAACTTGTATTAAGCCCTTGGTGCTGGGGTAGCACCCACAATTTGACAACACATCAGCACCACTTTTTCATTCTATTTGATTTCTGATTAAAACCACTTTTCCACTCAACAGATGAAAGAAGATTGTTTCTCACACTGTCAGTTGAGCCTTGACAGATAGATATATCAGCCCTGGTTTGTAATTCATATTCATTTAACATATAACTCTAATCTATTTTTTAAAACAGTATTAATATTTGCATAAACTTTGCATCTTGCATTTTGTTGCCTTTTTTTTCCAAACCTTAAAAAGGAAAAAACCCTAAAAAGAAAAGATTTCTTCAAACTTACAATGGTAAGTCTGACTTGCGATGGTAAAAGAAGGCCTGACGCTGTGATTTGCTTGGGGTTTTGTGTTTCAGGGTTGTTCTTTTCTTCCAGTGACTTGCTAACTGAATGTTTCAGCTGAAAGATACATTTCTCTTTCATTCTGTTCTTCATCTTGCTTCATGACCAACAAAAAATGCCAGCATTAATTCAGAAATTGAAGGGAGTTAAAACATTTCCTTCATGAGGAATTCACAGATTTTGGGGAAGTTATTCTGAAAAATATAAAATAGAAAGATGTTCCAAATGTCTTGTGAAATAAAATTATCATAATAATTCTCAAGACATGGAAAATGTTCAAAGGTTGTTTCAAGTTTAAAACTTTTCAGAGTAAAATCTTATAATAAAATAAAATTAATTTGAAATGAAACTCAAAATGTTCAGATAAAGCAAAACCAACACACAACTGATCACCAAAAGCTTTGTATTTAATGTGTTTTCTGAGACGTATAATAAAATCAGTTTGTGTTTGTGGAGAACTTCATTCCAGGAAAAACTTATTAATGCAGCAAAACCGCTATTTTTTAAGAAAATATCAGAAAAGTTCTGAAGCTTTTAAATAGGAATAGATTCTATCTTCTGAACTATCCTGTCAGTGTTCCCATGATGCTAAAGTCCATTGCACTTTAAGCAGCATACATCGTAGGGTGGGCTGGTCTTTGAGCATGCCGGAGCCTGTAATCTTTCCCTGGTGGGCTGTCTGCCAGCTGGGCAACTCTAAGGTGCTGGTTAGTGATGGTCACCCTCTCCCTGGCTCTTCCGATCTGTGTCCCTGCCCTGCAGCAGTATGTCGGAGATGAAAGCTGAGACAGACCTGCTTTGGCCACCCTTTGCTGTGTCACACGGTTCTGACAGCAGAAGAAAGGTGGGTTTGTACAGCTTGCAGTGTTATGCTGAGGTACCACATGAGGGAGGACAAACAGCCAAGGTGGGGTCTGTGAGCCTAATCCTGCCTCAGTGAAGTCTGTTTGACTCAGAGGTCAGTGGTATAGAGATCAGGCCAGCACTGAACACTTCTGGGAACCCCCTCTTTGCATTTCAGTTGCACTTCCCTACCCTACTTTCCAATTCTGGGGAACTGAGGACACTTATTGTCACAAAAAACCCTATAAAATATTTTCCCCAGACAAATTCCTTAGTTACTGCTAATGATGCTGAGAAGGTTTTGGTATCTTCTGAAGAAAAGAAGGTCACCAAAGGTTGGGCACCATCTTGGTGGAGAGCTGACTTGTGGCATTTTATTTCCTGACATCTGGAGCCCATCAAACTCTGCAAGTGTGTGACGCTGATCTTTGTGGAGGTGGAAACCCAACGCATAGCAACCCACCACAGCTGGAAAGACGGAGCAGGAAAAATTGCTCTTCTCTCTTCATCTCTCTTTCCTATAACTTTGGAGACTTAATTTTCAAATATAGCATACCCCTATTAATTTTCAATAGTTACCAGGCATGGAATTGAATTATGCAAATGCAGCAGGTGCAGACTGTGGTTTACAAATCCAGAGGGAATAGACCTTGCACCAAAATGGTGAAGCCCAATAAGACATGCAGTCTTTTTAGTCTCTTCTTGCACACTGAACATTCTGGATAAAGCCCTGTGTTCTTTTAATAGTATCTTCCCAAGATCATAAACAGTGAAAATGATTAGGTAATACAAGTGGCATTAAAAACCAGTGAGGATTATCTGTTATGACTTAGTTCCCCTGGGGATCCTGAGGGAGGTTCTGCAGCACCGAAAAATACCCAGAGAAAGAGCCCACGGGCAGCAGCAGCAGTCCCAGTATTAAATTACAGCCTTAATCGATCACTATCCCCTATACAGCCTTGTGAGGGTGTCAGAAACAGTTATGGCCAGAACTGTTCATACGTAACCCTTCTTGGAAAAAAAAAGTTGCTAATTGATCTGTGTATACTGTTAAGAGGGTGCTTGAAGAAAATTTACAGTAATTTACCTAATGGACTGTGGGATCCTTTTACCTCAAGTGCATTAAGCAGAAGTAAAGAATAAGAAATAGAATTGGAATGCAGGGTTTGTAATGATTATGGAGAGGGTTCTTTTGGTTTGATTGGGAAAAAGAGAAAGGTTTCTCAGTAGGGACCGCTAATGAACTCTGGACACTCTAACCTTCATGTCACAAGTAGACAGCGTGTCACGTCTCCCACATACAGCATATACACATGGGCTTTAGCATTAGAATACCTAGGAGAAGCCTTTGACAGCTTTTTGTTGCTGAGTTCTCAAGGAATTGTTGGTGGGTCTGCAGAGAGCACAGGCAAATCTGCCAAGGAGAAACCGTGGGATGGAGCAGAAAGGTCTCTGATACCCCACTCACTCCAATGGCACCAGAGTACTGGCATGGCTTAAAGCCGCTGCGTCCTGTTAGGACTGTATGAAGTTCCACTGTAGGCAAATCAGCTGAGCTAGGGATTTGAGTTGTAATGTGAAAAAGTTTGTAATATTTTAAATCATGAAAAAGCCCCAATGCCTTGCACATGAAGGCCCCATCTCCTGAATTAGGTAATTTATTCTGTACAAAAAGAAAACAAACAAAAAAGGATGGACAACTGAAAACGTTTGTTTGTTTCAATGTGGTTCGAGAGATGAAAGGTAATTTAACAATCTTCAGAGTAAGATTTTGGATTTAAACCAAAAAAAGGAGGCACAAACTTTTCTGAATATGAAACTTTCATAGATTTTCTACTATATGATGAAATACCTAGTCCCCTATACATGGTACCCTATAGGACATGGAACAAAATCCATGTTGGGAATAGTATCCTTAAGAAGAGAAAAGGAAAGTGGTCTTTGGAAGTAGAAGCGCATGAATAGTATTTTTTTTACAGAGAAAATATTTAGTTAATATTAGAGGTTAGCGGGCTTAGGGCGGACTTGCCACAAGGGCGTTATGTCTCTCTCTCAAGATCCTCACGCTGGTAGCACCTACAAAACCACTGAGTGTTCTCCCATTCAGGTCACACTTGGATCCCTCCTTGAAATAAGACAAAAAATTCTGGCAAGGTATAAAATATAAAACTAACAAAAAAATGAAAATATAAGAACTTGAATGCAGAATAGTAGTACAATTGATAGATTAGCAACTCTGGGTTATAAGAATCTACATAGCAAAGTTAAAATTTATGAAACAGAGGTAAAAATTGTATGAAAAAGTAAAAATAGTAAAGTTTCAGTTTCTACTCAGAAATGTCTTCAAGACTTAGAGAAGCTTAGGAGGAGGAATCAAAGTGAGAGAAGAGAGACAAAAATGAGCTCCTTGGAAGACACTCTAACAGGAGAAAATTGAAACAGGAGGTCTTCTCTAACCACTAAAGAAAAGTATTTGGAAAGGCATAGCAGCTGTGAAGTCAGGAGAGCAAAACGCCTGAAGATTTCTTGAGTGGATCCAGGAGGATAGTCTGATTTATGTCTCCTATAAGAACTAATGAGTAGAGGAAAACTGGGGCCAAAGTGGAGAATACCATTCACCTAGAATTTATGGCACTTTCAGTACTGTGAGAGACTAGTAAAACCGTGAATTCTAAAGACTTTGGGACATTTATATGCTATTGCATGACTTCACTTTCATTCTGCAACTCCATAGAACTGAGAGAAGATATGCTGGCATAAAATTTGTATAATGAGGTGATAAATTGGGCTGTTATTTTGAAGAGGGGAAGGACTGTAAAGCACTGACAGGCTTGATTTGTAACTACTAGTTTATAGCCACAGGAAAATGCCAATGGATATTAAATGGCTAATTATCATATCTAGAGCTAAATTAATGCCTTAGACTCTTGCATAGATTTCTTTTAAAAAGAAAGTGATCATCTTAATCAAAATACCCTGGAATGATAGCTTTGCTTCAAATCATGACCTAAAAATAATTGGTCAAATTTGGTGAACTAAATTCAAAATGGTTTATCAAATCATTAGTAAAGGCTGCCCCTAGACAACAATTTCCATCATTTAAATCATTCCTTTAAAGCAATACATTTATTCACTCTGCAGGTGGTGGATCTTAAGACACTTGCAGAACTGTGGGTCTCTAGAAGGTATGCAGACTCTACCGAGCTAAAACTGTCAAAGGAGTTTTATGCAGTTTTGGTCTGTATTGCTTTTCCACAAATATGTAATGTTCCTCAGCTAACATGCAGCAAGTACGCCATGATACTGCTTCACTTTCTCATATGTGGACATTTTGGTGGCATTTTAAAGACAGGCTATTTTTGAAAGCCTGAGGCATCCTCTCCTACTTCTCTTGAACTCCATGGCAGCAAGATAGTCTCTGATGGTTAAATCCCTCCCAAACAGCAAGGAAGAGTGACTTTTTGTTAATCAGCCCCCAGTGCTGGCTCCTGTTAATCTGCATGTATATGTCTTTTCCAAAGACATACCATATTCTGCAGGCTGATTTCAACATAAATCTGGTTTAATCCTGATGGATGGGAGTAAAGCGCAGTTTCATGGAAGCCATTACACAGGGTATATTCTTTATGAAACTCTTTTGGTACCTCAAGAGTTTTGCACGAGCCCAAGGAATGACAATATTCTCTTGCTTGCACTTTAAGAGTACTTCTTTCTCTGTTGACTAAAGCTGACATATGAAGACAATAAAAACCAGACAGTATAAGAAAACAGCCTGAGACATCTGTTTTTCTCTCCCATAACTAGGGATGAGGTACTCAGTTTTGCTACTGAACTAAATCAAGGAACGACACCTCTGTGAACTACTTTAATAAAAGCAAATGTAGTGAGACAATAAATGAAATTATCATGATATATGTGAGGATTAGTGGAGCTGTGCACGTACTGCCTCTCACAGGAGGTTACCAAAGTTTTACAATGGCTACCAGTTGCTCTTTCCTTATTCCTGTATGCCAGCTGAATACCAGAAGACAGGACTGTGTTGCTCCTGCCTTCAGAGTATTACCCAAGGCAGATGTCTGGCAAGTCCCCCAAATGGAGCTCAGTCAAATTCAGTAAGACCAGTCTGCATTTGCTCACTAACAGTCAGGCTACGAACATTTGATACACTCCAACAGCTCAATAGAAATACTATAGAACATCAACAAAAGTTTTGGACCAATGTGGATGCATATTTCAAAGAGGATATTATTAGGCCACAAGCCTACAACATGCCTTGCTTGCTTAGATGTTGATAAACATAATGCTCCAGTGTACCGTGGGCTCATTGGCTTATTGGCAGACATGCATTCCTCCAAGCTTTTCTATAGTGCCCCCAGTGTTTCCTGGGCTCCTGGTTGCCCCTAGACAATGATTTCCATCATTTAATTCAGCCCTTTAAAGCAATGTATTATTCACTCTGCAGGTGATGGATTTTAAGAAACTTCTTAATTTGTGGGATGACAGCCAGGACAACCATCTTTTCTTTAACAGATCATCCTGGAATATTCTTGGGGTGGTCTTACTGAGATCTCATCATCCCTCCCTACAAGCTCCCAGCAGCAGATTATCATTAAGGTTAGCTATAGATTGCTTGCTTCACTTCTCAGCAAGGTAAGCAAGGCTGCAGAAACAAACAAACACATCCACAAACCCTTATGTCCCTTCTCTGAGTGTATCCAGGATCTTCCAGATGTGTAGCTGCATCCTGCATTTGTGGAAAAGCACAGAGCACACCTAAAAGCCATAAAAACTCTTCCAGTGCTTTCTTTTTGAGAAGCAGAAGGTAAAGAAAATAAATGTCACAAAATACATACTACCTGCAGGTAGTATGCACATATAGAAAAAGACATATGTATACTACAGAGAATGATGGGAACAGTGTCACAGTTTCAGCATCTGGTGTGGCATCACATCTCATCTAGAAGTGTGACTGTTTCCTAAAATTCAGGAAAATGGCCACAAGGGTGTGTGTTCAGGGAGCTTTTTGTAAGTTATTTAAAAGGAATACTGTCTATACACAGTACTTTATACTTCTATGTAGGGCCCCACTTAGGTGCACAACTAACTTCTGAGGTAGCTATTTCCATGTTTCAATAGTAGCAAGGAAGGGCAGCAAAGGCAGTCAAACAATTGTTATGTATTCTTCTGCTAACAAAGGACCTCTCTGCTTTCCATTGCTAAACTGTTCTCATCCTAATTACAAGAGCTTTCCAAACACATCTCCTGAGAAATCTCTGGATCTCACCAGAAGTAAATACTCAGCATGAAACTTCGACAATCCACATATTTGTAAAATCACATTTTAGGGAAAAGTGATTAAGTGGTATTCCAAATGAGAGGCAAATGTCTGATACTGTTAACACAGACTCGGCAATCAGCTTCTTAATTTGTGGGAAGACAGCCAGAACAATCATTCTTTTCTTTAACAGCTTTCGAGATTAAGATGTTTCCATCCAAACCAATCTACTGATTGCAAAGGCAGTTTCCTCCAGAATTAGGCTAGCTGAATAGTTTTTAAATACATTTTTGTTATACTTTATTTTTCCTTTTGGAGCAGACAGAGCTTCTACATGAAAAATAGATGCCTTCATTATAGGAAGCACACACCATGCAGTGGAGAGGACTACAAGGTGTTTTACCAACTATTTTCGATCCAAGTAGCTTTTGGATATATTCCTTTGTTCCTATTTACATCTCAGTTTTAATGACTATGGATACTAAAAAGTCTCTGCCTTAGGAACTGTCATTTACAGTGATAAAATTAACGTTCAGACTTCTATACAGCTCAAGAAAGAAAGCCAGCTTAACGCTCACATCTTTGTCCAATAGAGAAACTTAGCACATCTTTCTGGCTTCCTCTTAAGAAATTCAGTGCTTCCCTTCACTTTTCATTCACTCACCAGCAAATATATTTTTATTCCAGAGAAGACAGGAATCAGGTGCCATCCACAGCACCATGTTTCCTACCTGAGGCTACTTCTGTCACAGCACTACTGCACCGTTCGCCTTCCTTGGGGGTGCAAAAAAAGCTCAGTGCTATCTTGGACTCGACTCTGCTGCCTGGATCCCTTAGCATTTTTTCGCACTTTCTATGCAGAAGTCTCCTACTGAAGGCAGTTTATTATTTCAGCCGATCAAAGTAAAGGGGCATAGGTAAATCTATCTACCAAAAAACCCAAGAATTGGTTATGAACTTTCTAAAATTACCTGCTAGAATCTATGGCTGAATAAGAGGCTATTTCAGACAATAAAAACTTTCAGATTTATCTGTGTGCTTGAAAGCAGGAATTAGAAAGGTCAGGTTAAACCGCAGCTTCTCTGCATCAGTGCACTGCTGTTATTGCTGTATCATGGGGCTGAGAAAAGCTCTGCTGGTGAGACCCTCACCAGCCTGTCATGGGTGCCTTCAGACTAGGGACTCAAAGCTCTTTCTAGTCCCCTGGTCAGCCACTCACCTTCTTCTCAAACATGCTTGCGTCAGTTACAGCAGCGGTGACCTCCCCTTTTCCCCCTTCCACACATGCGTCTCCTCACACAGCTCAGTTCATTGATGTAGCACACTCGATTGACCTGCTCTGGAAAAGAAAAAGTAATGGGAGCATATTTGTATTATTAGGCCTGATGCTGTCTCTCCTGAGGGATTATACTTTAGGACAGAAAGAGAATGACTTTCATCTTACTTACAAAACCCTCTAGACTACAACAAAGAAATCAGCCTTTATTTTTTTCCCCCAGTGTTGAATCCAATCCAAGCATAAGGAACAAGCAGAAATGTACGCTATATGTCTTCTGGTTGATTGTGAAATAAGGCTGTAGTTCTTACGAATTTCCATGAAGTTCTACTAAACAGGCAGACAAGATAACTCTCAGAGCATCTTTGAAGAATTCTGGGTTCTTTTTTTTTTACTTTACAATGAATTTATTCAAAAGCCAATATGCTTATGAAGATAGGAAAGACATTTACATATAGTTTTAAAATAAATGAATCTCATCAAAACATCTGTCCATGTGGCTAAATTAATCTGTTGTGATACTTCATTGAATTCACAGAGTTTTGATGACATGACTGAATTTGGCACAAAATTTTTCTTTAATAATAGTAGAACACCTGTGGAACTTATCATTTAAAACCAGAAAATACTGGTAGAGTTGTGAGCCCCCAGGTACTTTTATAAAACTAGACCTGGAAATGACTCAGAGGATGAAGCTGATCTAACCCTTGTAAACGTTAACATCTGACCCACTTCCCTGAGGCTCTCTGTAGAGTCAGTGGAGAGAACAGACATGTCTAGAGTAGGTGAGTTATATCCTGAACAAACCAATTCCTCTCAAGAGACTGTAGAGGGAACCTTTGGTGTCTAGTTCATTTTAAGAAGTTTATGTCTTGTAGACTCTCTAGGTCAGGTGAAGCCAGAAGGAAGTTTTGGATCATCTATTCCTGAAAATCCTATGACCTATTACTTCATCCTATTGCTTCTAAACTATGCCTGGCTAAAGCACATCTCACTAGAGGCACTGAAGCATCAAGATTTGAAGACCTCAGTGGGTGGATTTGTTCCAATGGCTAATCCCCCTCCTAAGGCTCAGACTTCTAACATACCTGATCAGCCAAAATTTAGGGGACAATATATCTGAACTAGAAGTCATTTATCAGCACAGGCAGATAGATGCTCTATACCAATTAAAAAAACCATGCACTTTAAATATCATCCAAAATGTCCCTTCCAGAGGGACATCGAATATTTCTCTTAACTCTTCTATACACATACACATGTGTGTGTAAAATGTAAGACTACCTTACTGCATCAGACAAAAAGGACAGTCTAGCCTGGTATCAGGTCTCTCCGCATGACCAAAGAGAATGCCTAGGGAAATTAATAACATCAGGACAAGTATATATGATGTTTTCTAGACATACTCTCCCTGCTTCCTACTCCTTAAGATTCAAGGACTTCCTTAGTCAGACATTTTTCCTCTGATATGTGTAATCTCATTGGACCTGATGATATTTCTTACCTCAGGCTCCTTCACTGAGCATTCTTCAGAACTTTCAGTGTCTATATCATCTTGTGCTGAGGTGCTCTGGCCAACCTGCATGTTAGGCAAAAAGTCAGATGCTGCTTTACTGATGTAGAACCTGGCACCCATCTGTTTCATTTAATTCCTTCTCATTCTTGTGTGGAGAACTGAAAAGTGGGTTCTTATTCAGCCACTCAGTTCTGCTCAGGAGTTTAGATACCTTCATCCTGTCTTCTGCCAATCACCAACTTTTCAGATGGAAAGAGACCCTTACTCAGTAGTTCTTTGTATGGAATTCGCTCTATACTTCTCACCACCTTTGCCATCCCTGAACCTCTCAAAGCTCTACCCCATCAAAGCACAGTCAGTAGTTCTTCTGTGGTAGGCTTCTCTACTCTGGCAGTTATATTCAGAACTGAGCAGTCAATACTGCAAACTGCTAATCTGGATGTGAATAGGAAAAGGAGAGAGGGAGAGGAAAGGAGCAGTCTTTCAAGTCTTTCAAACCATCTTCCAAGGAAAAATATGCCACCCCTGTGAAGCTCAGGTTCCAAAGACCCAATGTGCCCTACTTAGCCCCAGCTGCAGCACAGAATTAGTCTTGATCAGAAAAGCATACCATTTTTATGGGCATCAATTTTGCTATGGAATAAACTTGGAATTGTGTTCCCCTTTTACTTCTTCAGTGTAATTAATAGTCTCCTGTCTCCCACAGATCCATATCATTTTAATGGAGAGAATCACTGTTCAGGTGCAGACTGTTCTGGTTCTGTTGCCAGCAACTAAAATCTTGTTTCATTTCTGTTTAAGCTCTGGTGAACACACTTTTGTAATTTCTGTTGTATTGGTGCTAAGGCCTGCTCTGTCAGCCACTTGAATTCGGTCACACCATGACAGTAAACAAGGCTATGGTGTCTTGCCAAAGATAGCTACAAAGTCTGTCCTGCAAAACTGGTGAAGACTAGACTCAAAAAGATTTGGTAACACCATCAAAGGGTTAACTCTGACATCCTATCATGCTTTTCCTGGAGAAACTATCTCATGCTGGGACTTTGGATCAATCTGCTGCCCACTGCCTTTGCAGCACGAGCAATTACAGGCCCAAATATTTCTTTTGCTCTTTTGACACTGCCCAACGAATCATTTAATGAAGCCTTCATAGACCTGGGTGGCTATTATAAGCAACTTTTCCACGGTTGCTTATTTGATTTCCCCTGCTTCATTGTTGTTCCCATCTCTTTCTGCAAGTAGGCTAATGTATTTGATGCCTTCTGGCTTAAATGCTCAGTGCAGCTGGGAATTCTGGATGAACAGGAGCAGAAAGCAAATTCTGAATCGCTAATTACTTTCATCATGGAAAAGGGAACTCCTGGAGTTTTCCATAAATAGTTCTGGTCTGTGTGACCCAGTGAACATCATTAAATCATGGAGGCTAGCACCTCAGCTCCTGAAGAGCTAACAGCCTAATCCAAGGTAAGACTTGGTAAGTCACTGCAGCAAACCACATGGGAGGAAGGATGCTAAGGCTGGCTGTGATAAATGCTCTATAGTTTCAGAAAAAGTTTATAAAGCCACAAATCCTTCCAAGTTTTGCTTGCTTGCTTTCAGATGTAAATAAATGCAGGCATGTTCCCCTGGCTATGAGAAACTGGTGCTTTTCCTCAGTAACACAGTCAACATGCATCAAAAGACAATCATGAAGAAAAGCAGCTGTGACTTCAGAGATTAACATGGGGAAGAGATTTTCATTTAAAGAAAGCAGAAATTGAAACAAAGAGACTGTTGCTCTGCTGGCAGAACAAGCAGCTAGTACGTTGTTTGAGCACAACCCCATGTGAGACACAAAGTAGCACAAAAAGTCAGCAACTTTTTAAACAAAGAAAGTAATTAAGCATCAGGAGTTTCTGTACACTTGTCTTCATTCTTGGTAAGGTTTTAATTTTTCACCACACTGAAGCTATGCTTTACCCCTAGTCTTTTGTTACTGGCGTTGCTGCTTGGGTTGCTGCGGGGAGTTGTCAGCTCAGTCCCAGTCACTGCCTCAGAGGCTGTTAACACTCTCTACATGCACCACTGTGGATGTCCTCAATGCCTGAGCCAAACAGTGATTCACCAAGTAGCAGATCAGTCTGATAAAAGGTGATGGAAGAAAGTTCAACCCAATCCAGAACAATGGCGCTTGAACTCTCACCATGTTCGGGATTACTGCATGTCCCCTCAGTGTAAACTCAGACCTAAAAGTGGCATCTCCTGAGACATCTCCTGCCCAGGATGATGATCTCAGGAGTTGCTCAGCACAGATCTAGATCTAGGTCTCTAAGGCAGGACTGAACTACATGGTTTATGCAGTCCGTGGGGTGTTAATTTTGAATCTATGCACTGGAAAAAAAAATCAAGCTTAAATCAGGTATGGCTGTATTTGATCTCACAGGTGGCTCCACTTTCTGTGTGGTTGTTGCATAGCCGACAAAGTAGGGCCCTGGATTTGCTGGGGCATCTGTATGTCATCATAACACTCAGATGGCAATATGGCAAAGCCATAAGTCCTAACAGAGAGGGACTGAGGCTTCTGTGTTTGTTTGTGGTAAGTACAGAAGGCTCTCCCCAGTCTGAACAAGACATGCTTGCAATGAAAATTAGTCCCTGTGCCAGGTGATGGTAGGCTTTGGTTCAGAAAGAATGCTGGGAGGAGGCCTGGAAGCTAACTGGAAACAGCTCACTCATTAGCTATTTATGCATTCTTCTGCCAGGTAAGGTATTGCCTTTAGATTAGTATTTATGAAGATGCTAGCCTATACAGAGGTATTTGATAGGTGAAACATGCCAAACAAATAACAGGTTACATTATACTTACAAGTGAAATCTCTGGGTTTGGTTTTCTGTTTATTTTTTTTTTTTAATCTAATTAGACAACAACAGATAACAGGAGACTGACATTTTGATGAGAGAGCAGAACTCAGGAAAGACAACTTGTCTGAAAACCTGAGAGATGTGAGAGGCCTGGTGACACAAACAACGTGAGGCTTGGTGAAGCTGCCATAAGGCAAGTTGTATTGTCAGAGGGGGGTTCTCTGCTTATCATTAATCACTTTTCCACAAGAATCTCTGTCAGTTTATTAGATTCCATGCTATAAAGCAGGCACTACCACTGTCAGGGTTTAGCAGTGCAGCAGAAGCTTTCACTGTGTGATCTTTCAGAGTGATGGGGAGGTTGGAAACATGACAAAGAGTTTAAAAAACCAAACAAATGTATTTTCTCACTAAATACATTATTTATATTTTCTATCTCCCTGTCTAAAAATTTCCAGTAGAAAGTTAAGTTATAACTAACATTGGTGTGATTTTTCTTTTTCAAATAAATCCTTTCTTTGAGTGCATCATTAAAGGATGTGTTACTGTCAGGTCTGGTGAAACTGCAATTACAGTGAGTGCAATAAATAAAAGCATAATGGCTCCACTGCATAAATAATGGCTCATTATCCCAGTTTTATTGGTGTTTCGTTTGCTGAGCCAATAACTCGACCTGCATACCCAAAGAAACTCTTCTGATCTGAACAATTTCTGCTAGGTTAAGTGAAAGAAATAAAGGAAGAGCATTTGTAGGAGAGAAGACATTTGGTCACCCTAGTAGCCCTCTTGCATGGGCTTGTGCCACAGCTCCCCAGACAAGGAGGTGTGGCAGAATCCCACCTTGCCATGGTGCTTACCATGGGTGGTACCAGCACAGTAATCCACTGCCTTGACAGGGTGCACTCAACCTGGGTAACCCCCCAAAATCCCTGATGGGGTCAGTCTGTGGGGGTAATGGTTTAGATCTGGTCCCTCCAGACTTTGCCCTCCCAGCCTTTCTGGGACCCCTTTCACATTTCCATTTGCTGAATCTTTCCCTCCCAGTCTCTTCAACACTTATTTCTGTTTTGGTACACTTGAGCGAGATTATTAACACATTAATGTTAATTTGAAACCTGCCAACCACCTCAGGGCACCTCATTTCCACCTGCCTGCTGATTTGTACCAGGTGTGAGCTCCTGTCTTTGCACCTATGTACATGCTGACGCACCAAGCCTGTAAGTAGCAGCAAAACCAATGGCAAAGCCAACAATCTGCACAGAAGAGCATGAGAGTGAAGTTTTCTTATGCCCCCTACTCAGTTGCCCTGCTCTCCAGAGCAGGTATGATTTAGCCCTGTAAGGCAGGCAGGAACTGTGCTCTCAATTTTGGTCTCACTGCCCTCTAGGCATGGCATCAGGCTTTCACTCTGCCTTTTGTCACATGAATAATAACAACAAATGAAGTAGAAAACTCCAGCTCGTTGGGAAGTTTTGGCACTCAAACAAGGAAGAATTGTGAAATATTGATCCTCAATCAGAGATGCACTTGGATGACCAGAACAGATGATCACACAGGCTGCTTCTGACATCCAGGTTCATGCTGAGTGCTTCTTCACTGCAAATACGGTCAGAGAATGCTCACACCAACAGGGGGGACAAAACTGGGGTCCAGATGATTATTCATTACTCATTCAGGCAAATGTCTGCTTGATGGGGACATGTCGTTCAGCTCATCACAAATGCAAAGCACTGAGTGGTAACAGATGCATCTGCAAGCTAGGCATATAACCAGATTACCATGGTGTAATGAGTTATCGCTATGTCACCTGAGTCCTGATAACAGCCCATGCCTGTGCTCCCTGTGGCAAATGGAGCACTTTGCATTTGCAGAAGTGCCTGTGTACGTTTTATCTGGACTAGCCAAGCACAGCAGCTCCCACGGGTCACACACACTGGCACTCGCAATGTCAGAATTTCCTTTGGCAGCTGACACTTTCCTACAGCTGGTGCCTCTCCTTCTATGAACATGCTTTCCTCTCTTGGTGAGCCTAGCTGTCCTGGGTGTCCCCTCAGGGTGCTCTGAAACCAAGCCATCAGCAGGATGACCCAGACTGACCCAGAAAATAGGCAAATAATATGAAATTTTCTACAATTATTATGAATTTCTGATATTCTCTTCAAGTAATTGGTTTGAATTAAGTTCAATGGTGCTATAAAAATAGCATTAGCACAGAATTGTGCTCAAAATGCTGGCTTTCTCTTGCATACTGACACCCTGGGTGGTCTAGTATTTCTGAGCCAACCTGAGTCCAATACAACCTGCCCTGGGCTAGATTTCCTGCTCCAGGCATTTTCACGTGAAGTTCTTCATTTTGCTGTATGCACCATGCTCCACAACTCAAGTGCCTGCATGGGCATTATGAGATTTGAATTATCGGCATGCAGCTCCTCATTGCCCCTTCCCGGGGCAGTAACTCCATCTCCTGCCATTCTGGACACCTACCAAATAATTCTCTCTGGAGCCTGGCAGGTTGGCTTAGTTCAGTGCACCTAGAAAGCACCCCTGTTCTGAGCATGGTTGTTAGCACTATGGAACTCACTCATACAGCTAGCTCCCTGACTTTCAGTTATTGCCATGGAGAGGGGCACAAAGCCCTTTCTGGCTCCCATTTGCGTCCTAGGTGATGGCTTGCATCTTGGAGAAGCTGCATAGGAAGCATCACATTATACCAAGCTCCCTCTTTCTTTCCTCCTACAGCATCTGGTTTCTTTTATTTTCATCCTATCTGTGTAATTGTGGGTTTACTTTCTGGAGCTGACTTTAGATCAGTGGTGCTTGTTTTCCTATATGATTGATGTTTAGATCTGAGGAGGTGCCAGTTCTTCCTTGGTGCAAAACAGCTGAGTTTATTACATTGCATTCATTTGCTTTCCAAATAGTTAGATTTGCTGTAGTTGCTTAAATCCCCTCTGTATGACCCTAACTGGGTCTTTAATAAGGTATTGCTGAAATGCTTTTATGAACTCTGTGTAGTTTCTTTCATTTATGCTTCCATATTTACAGCATCCCTACATAAACAATCATCATCAGTGTTTTTTAGAGAAGCTGAAATCATGAAATTAGAATCATAGAATCATAAAATAGTTAGGGTTGGAAAGGAACTTAAGATCATCTAGTTCCAACCCCCCTGCCAGGGGCAGGGACACCTCACACTAAACCACGACACCCAAGGCTCTCTCCAACCCAGCCTTGAACACCGCCAACAATGGAGCATTCACAACTTCCCTGGGCAACCCCGTCCACTGCCTCACCACCCTTACAGTAAAGAATTTCTTCCTCATATCCAGTCTAAACTTCCCCTGTTTAAGTTTAAACCCGTTACCCCTTGTCCTATCACTACAGTCCCTCATGAAGAGTCCCTCCCCAGCATCCCTATAGGCCCCCTTTCAGATACTGGAAGGCTGCTATGAGGTCTCCACGCAGCCTTCTCTTCTCCAGGCTGAACAGACACAACTTTCTCAGCCTATCTTCATATGGGAGGTGCTCCAGTCCCCTGGTCATCCTCGTGGCCCTCCGCTGGACTTGTTCCAACACTTCCATGTCCTTTTTATGTTGAGGACACCAGAACTGCACACAATACTCCAAGTGAGGTCTCACAAGAGCAGAGGAGAGGGGCAGGATCACCTCCCTCGACCTGATGGTCATGCTCCTTTTGATGCAGCCCAGGATACGGTTGGCTTTCTGGGCTGCAAGCGCACACTGCCGGCTCATGTTCATTTTCTCATCGACCAACACCCCCAAGTCCTTCTCTGCAGGGCTGCTCTGAATCTCTTCTCTGTCCAACCTGTACCTGTGCCTGGCATTGCTCCCACCCGGGTGGAGGACCTTGCACTTGGCATGTTTAAACTTCATCAGGTTGGCATCAGCCCACCTCACAAGCGTGTCAAGGCCCCTCTGGATGGCATTCCTTCCCTCCAGTGTATCAACCGAACCACACAGTTTGGTGTCATCGGCAAACTTGCTGAGGGCACACTCAATCCCACTGTCCATGTCACCGACAAAGATGTTGAACAAATTGCCCCAAACCTATCCATTACTCAGAACATTTAATTTAGGTTGTGTTATCACTGATCTTGATGAGTTTTTCACTGAATGCTGTAAACAATGGTACAGAGAAAACATAATCGCTGTCCTTCTGTTACAGTCCTTGGCGCTAGAAACCCCCTTTTAACAGTCTGGGCTATGCCTGGCAAGTCATGAGCACACTGCAAATAATATATAAACAAATCATAAACATTAGGCTCCAATAACTTCCTTAATTTTTGGAGTGAATGCAATTTTGAGCAACTGCTGTGTTCTGTTGGGCTTTTCAGTGTTACTCATCTACAGCATTGTTTCATGAGAAACTGAAGGTCTTCCCTTCAATATAAATATTCAGTGGTGTTTTTTCTAGATGGAGGCTAAGGCACCAATTTGCTAAGCTTTTTTTGAATGGAAATACATCTAAGGAAAGAATGGGACTTCTGTTATCATTAAAGATTAAAAAAATCAGTGCTTATTTGACTGCTACTATATAATTCCATTATCATTTTTTGAATACCACATTACCAGTAATTGGTTTAAACTTTCTAGCCACATCTATTTCACATCCATTATCTAAGCAGATTCAAAGAGTGTAAAGACAAACAGAGCTAATTGAACACAGCCAGTCTCATGAACCATGTTTGCAGGAATTAAGCTAGTGGAAAACCTGGTTTGACTTTGTCAATTAACCTTCAATTGAACCACCTTTCCTGGGACCTCAGTGCCCCAGTGCTGTGGCACAAGAAGCACACTTTATAGCATTTTTTATGCCTGAGCACTTGCTCAAAACTGGATAAAATACAAATAAAAATGGACAAGGCCTCAGGCATTCTATGTAATGAGTTAATATTTCTTACTGTAAAATGATTTAATGGCCAATTACAATTCTTCTCAAATGTATTTAAGTTCAGATTGCTGTCTTATGGAGGGGAATGTGGGGGGGGGGGGGATTGAGATAAGATTAGAGATTAGCAATCAAACCAAAAATCTAATGGAGGCTGGCAGTGACCAAGAGAGACAAGCAAATTGTTACTCCATTTTTGTTCCCAGAAACAAGCATCAGATGATACCTGGATTCCCCTCTGAAAATGTCATTACATGCAAATATTAGTCATGGCTCCCTCTGGAGCTTTCTCGGTCCATCAGACCCAGCATCCATGAGCTTTCTTCTCAGAATGTAACCTTAATTGTAAGATTCTAACCTCATTTTATAAAATTATAGGAAATTGTCCTCCCTTTCTAATTGAGGATCCTTCAGATGACCCCACTGCTTCTTTGACTGCTAGAACAGACACAGGGCCCTGGAGCTGGGTTTTCCGGTCTGCAGCACCACGGTTTCAACACTCCATGGGTACAGTAATAATAACATATGGCAGGCACCAAGAGCTCCTATGTGGATGCTGGATGACATGCTTTATTTTGAAGAGATTTAAAAAGAATATTAAAAATGCTTCTTCTTCTGCTGAAGTCCCCTGAAAGTTACTCTGACTTACAACTCGTTACTCTAGAGTACTCTTAGCATTATACATTTCTGCCTGAAATATGCATTGCCTTTATTTTTAACTTTAATGATATGTAAAGCTAGGTATTTTTAGTATAGAGACTCTACACTACGTATTAGTAGAGCTGTACTGATATCAAAGCTTTTTTCCTGACTCATTCTCCTTGATTCCAGGAAAACACAATCCTTCCCTGAGCACATGGCATTTGTTCCTCTGACTGATGAGGTCGAGGAGCACCTACCTGAAATCAGCCTCTCGTGAAATTCCATGTTAGAGATGCTCCTTATCTCAGGTAAACTTCCCGGAGGAAAATATCTTGGCAAAACTGGCAGTGGGGCAGTTGTGTCTAAAGGGCCAGCAAGCCAGCAGCCATTGTCTCTTCTTACCCCAACAGCAGCTGGAGGACTGCTACTTATGTATCATTAAATTATTTGATCTGTTGTTTCCTCTCCTTTTGCTCTTTGCTTCAAAGAGTAGTTTCAAATGGTTAAGAGAGAGAAAACAACAGACTAGTTTTTTCATGAAAAACAGCAGGCTCAGAATGGGATCCAGTTCAGGCTGCCAGTCACAACAGTAGTCAAAGAGCTTACTCAGTGCAGAATGATGCAAAAGGTAAAACTCATGTCTTGAAAACAATAAACATTACTACTGTCCCAGAGAAAACTTGATGTGAATTCAGTTTTAGTAATGCTTCACACATAATCAGAGCTGCCTAATCTTGTCAAACATTTGCCCTCTGGCAAACAGGCATTTCCAAGGAGTGCATCTGACAGTCAGCTGACTTTTAGAAACTGGAAGCAGAACCAGGTAAGAGTTGCACTGGGACCTTTCTTCTAGCAATAGACACTTAAGTAGCTCCTCAGGCAATTTTAGCTTCAAACGCAGGGTGGATTTTCCCCTTCTATTCTGAACAGTAATCACTAGTACCTCTGTAAGTTTTGTGAAGCCCAAACCATGTTCATGTCCTACTTGCAAGGTCTTCTAAAATCCCAGGAAAAAGCAGCACGGAGACTGCTATGAATGCTGTGAACTTCTTTTTTCCAATGGGGATCACCTCTGTAGCTTCACAGTCATGGCTCATGAAGTGAATCTGGCAGTATTTCTTCAATGTACCCTTGTGCCAGATCCCATGCACATATTGAATTGTGATTTCTGCTTTGGAGACTATCTTGTATGCCTTTCCAATGATGAAAGGAGAGAAACAGTGATGATGGCAGCTGCATTGAAACACGCAGAGAAAGGAGCCTTCTCTCCTTCCTCTCTTGGAAGCAGAGGGCTGTATCCGTATTATTTATGGGGAGAGTCAAAACTTCCTTACCAGCTGTAACATCTTTCAACCACTGGCCTGTGTGAGTACAGCAAGGTGTTTAAAGGCAGACAGATAAGTAGATAGGTAGTAAGGTAGGTAGGTAGGTAGGTAAGTAACTGTGCTTCTGTGTTGCAGGTGGTTGAATATTGCACAGCTAAGCACTTCCAAAGGGGGTTATTGTGAAAACAGGGTGCCTTCAAAAATTGACTCCAGATGCCTATATACATCTTTAGATATTGATATCCCTGATCAGTTTGCATCCATCACCATGAGGACATTTCCAGACACATGTGATCCAGAGATACCATAGCCAGTGCAGCCTAGGTAGGATGCTGGCAGGAGAGAGAGTTTGGAAAATGGACTAGTTTCCTCCCTTATGTCTTTGTCTTGTGTTGTTTAGAGATTTCGGGTTTTTTTGTTCCTTCCCTGAATAACCAATGTGAAACTACTTTTTCTACAAGGCATTTTCTTTGCAGTTCCCCAAAATTATCTGACCTTAATGAGCTGCAATTGTGTCCCTGTTGGCACAGGGATCTTCCATTTACCTTCCAGGAACTTCCCTCTGCTCAGGATTGGAAAGCTCTGCACCAAAAAATGAGAGCAATCTGAGAAGATGGAGGCATCTTACATAGCTGGAAGTATCAGGGCCATATCACAGCTGGAAGTGTTACATACTTTTCACTAATCCTAGTGTGTGGAGCTGTTAAAGTACACCATGGAGAGCCAGAGGAAAGCAAACGCTACATGAGGCATCTGAAGTTCAGTTCAGGCACTATCAACCCTTTGCTGCTCATGGGCCTCCCAGTGGCAGTGGAGGGATTTATTGCCCTCGATAAATCAGCAATAAATCAGCTGACAGGAGAGGACCTGGACACAGAGGCAGTATGTCGTGGTTTAAGCCGTAAATCACGCAGCCCGTTCTCTCACTCACTCCCCCCAGTCCCAGGGGGATGGGGAGGAGAATCAAAAGAATGCAACTCCCACAGGCTGAGATAAGAACAGTTTAGTAACTAAAGTATAACACAAGTCACTACTGCTGCCACCAATAATAATAAGGACAAGGCAAATACAAGGAAAGAATACAATTGCTCACCTATACCAAGCCTGACCAAGCAGTGCACCCCCACTCTTCCGGGTCTCTGCTCTCCATTTTTACATCCTGGGCACGACATGCTGTGGCATGGAATACCTCTTTGGTCAGTTTGGGTCAGGTGTCCTGTCTCTGCTTCCTCCCGGCTTCCCCTCCTCCCTGGCAGAGCATGAGACTCAGAAAGTCCTTGGTCAGACCAAACATTCTAAGCAGTAACTGAAAACCCTGGTGTTATCAGCGCTGTTCCCAGGCCCAAAATCAAAAACACAGCACTGCACCAGCTACCAAGAAGGAGAAAAATGACTGCTGCTGCTGAACCCATGACAATATCCACCCCTTATTCCATACCATTCGCGTCATGCTCAGATCCCACATTTTCAGTATACCATCACATGTATATGTATGCATCCACACACACAGAAAGGGAGAGAGATCATCCCTTAGTGCGTGGACCAATCCCTATAAAGCTGCTGAGTCTATCCAGTCCATGATATCGGGCTCCATCTCTTGTAACAGCCTTTCAGAGCAGGAGAGGCTGTGTGCAGTGTTCACACTCGTAAATAACCTGGGCAATAATGTCCGTTGCTAAGTCCACCCCTCGATCATGAGTCCATCTGTATGCTGCATCTCTGGCCTGAAGTGTCATGGGCCCATATAACACGAACCACTGCTAATTCACCCTCCACTTCATGAGTGAGAGAACGGGCTGCGTGATTTATGGCTTAAACCACGACACAGTACAAGTTATGTGGGGTCAGCTACCCTCTAGAAGGAGAAAGCTCTGTAGGTCTTCAGACACTGGTACTTTCCAGGGTGAGAGCTTTTTCAAAGTCTGTGACTTCCCCCCTGTTGAAATGAGACTTTGATAAAGAAGCCCACAGAAAACCTGGGAGGAAAAAAGTCATTCCAAAACCCACTTTTTAGTTTTCCATTTGAACATTTTTATGGCATTTTCCCAGTTTCCTGGTGAGGTACCAATAGATATGAGTGCTTCTCGCTGCAGTAGTGTTTTGTAGATTAAGTTTAGAAGATCTCCGAAAACCCAGTTCACTCAAACAACCTCGAGGTCAGAGGCAGATACTCAAGCAGCGCGTCCAATCCACCAACCTGTTTTTCACACTTCCACTGGCTTCACCCTTTTCTGGAGCCTCCTGAACAGTGCTGTGGGTCCCAAAACAGCACTGCCTTGCCAGACTCCACTAGAGAGTCAAAGCTGTGGGAATGAGGAACAGCCTTCCACTGGGAGGTCCAGAGTTATGCCTCCTTCCTCTATTTCCAGAGTTTGCTAGGTTAGATGGAGTGAAGCCATGGCTTAGCATTTTCCTGCAAGTTTCAGTACAGTATTGGATCCAGGCCATACAGTGACCACCTTGTTATGTAAGCACTGCACCTTTCCTCCCTAGTCTCCCCTACTCCAGTATGCAAATCAGGTAAGATCTTTCTCAACAGGCAATGAAACAAAAGCAAGATTTGGAGTGACACATTCCTGAAAGCTTTAGGAAAAACAACATCAGATCCAAAATCCCCTCAGATGCAGGAAGCTGTCATTTCTGTTCATCAGGTGCTCTCTTGTCACGAGGAACCTGTCCGGCTACAAATACATTCAAACACTATTCTTCTCTATCACAGACCTAAATGCAAAGCACAACACTCAGACTCTTAAGATTTTGAGTCTAAAAAGAAACAAATGTTTGAAAATGAAGAACTGCTTCTATCTGTGAAAGATCTGTCCTAAGTGTTTAAATGAATGTTCAATAAATGTTTAAATGAAAATGTTACTCTTCCATGTTAAAAAAAACCCAAACAACAAAAAAATGAGTCCTTTCCAAAATGAAACAACGTCATACTTCTGTGTTAAGTACAATAACTAAAGATACAGTTTTCCTTGTATAAATAAAGAAGAACCCGTTGAACCATGTCAATCTGTATTGAATGGGTGTTGCTAAGAGAAGTCAGTCCTGTTTTTGAAGACAGCTATATCTAAGAGGTATAAGTCTATATATTAATCTTGTGTGCCAGCAAAGATGATTGTTGACCTTACCTGACTTTGTATTTTACTCATATAACCTTAAGATACATCAGTTTTCATGTTGAGGCAAAAAATATCTCTATCAAACATATGGTAAGAGACTTCTGCCAGGGAGATGGCACACCACTTGCTGCTCTCCAGCCCAGAGTTGCAGTTTGGTCTCTGTAAACCATGGCAATGGCACAGAGGGTCTGAGGCAAGTGATGTGGCATGAGGTAGAGGCTGTTGGTGCCTTGGCAGGCAGATGGGCAACGTGGAGCTGGCTGTGGAGCTACGATATGGCACAGCCCCACTGCTCTGACTGCAGGTATGTGGAGGTGGGGTCTGCACTGTCAGAGCAGTGGGTTTCAGTTAATCAGATAGATCAGCAGTCCTTGGGGGGTGGGGATGCAGAAGCAGCCACCTAATGCATGTTGGAAATTCATTAAAGCCCATTGAAAGTACCTGTGGCAATACCAGGAAAGGAAAAAAGGCTCATGCAAGTTCCTGTAGTGTATATTGTCCATGACATCCAAAAGCCCAGCATCCTGTCCTGATGAACAGAGATCTGGGTAGTTTTGCGCCTGCCCATGCAGCACCCAGGCTAGCAGCAGATAGAGCCAGCCAGCAGGACAAGATGGTGAGCAGTAGGACAGGCTGAGAAGGTTTCAGGCATTTGGCTGTTCCAAGTGTCCTCTACTGAAATGTCCTAGGGACAATGTAGGAATGGTGTTCATCTTCCTGACCAGCAGAAGGACACAGGACTCCTTGCCTCCTCCCCAGGGGCATCTATTGTCACTGACTTGGCTGTGCAACCTTCTCCTGCATCCTCCTGTCCTGCCTTCCCTGTTCCAGCACCACCACCAGCCTTGAGCCCCCATCTCCAGCCACAAGCACAAACAGCTGCAATGCTCCCTGTCTCATAGATTCATAGGGCCAGGATGCTTCCCCAGCAGTTCTCCTCCCAGAGCACATCTCTCCTTTGAAGCCACCAGGAAAACTGCCAATTGCTAATGTGCAGGCAGCAGGATCCGCTGGGAATAGAGGCATCATAAAGCCAGCATTTGCTGACTTGTGGCCTCAAAAGGAAAATCTGAGTGCTGCACATTCTCTACACTCCATAGCACCGTTCCCCATCGCTTTCTCCCTTTTTTTCCATCCTTTTGCTCTCTGCGCTGCAAGCTGCTTGCCTTTTTCCAGGGGTCCTGTGTACACGAACCATCCCTGCCTTGTGGCTGGAGGAGGCTTGGCTCAGCATGCTGCTTCCCCATTCCCTTGCACTTGTAAATGGGAAGTAAACAATACTCATTGTAACTGTCTTCTTTGAATAACATAGAAAAAATGCCTGCTTTTGGTGCCTGCAGGTTATCATCTCTTTGGCAAAGCTGGAAACACAGGACAGATAACACAGAGGTGCACCTGTAAAAACTGGTGATGCTTTCCTTTAGATCAGCTTTGTGATTTTGTAGCCAGCTATAAAAGAGGGTTGAGGGAAAGGACAGAGCAGGGAAGGGTTGGGTGGGTTGCTATTCCGCTTCCTGTCCTTCCCGTGCCTCAAAAAATGAAATAATGATAGAGTAAAAAACAGAGGTCTTCTGAAGCTGAAGTCTCACTAGGAGATGTCATAGCTGTGATAGCCTGATGAGCTTGAAACAACTGAAGAGTGTCAATAGTTAAAATCTATTGTGGGAAGATTTCCAATCGTCAGCACAGCAGGAAAACACTTTCTGAAATCCCAGCACATTCATCAGTGACAGCTCAGACCATAAATTCATGCAGTATAAAGATATATTCAGTGTTTTATTAAGGACATTTTCATTTTTATGAATCCAGAGTACTGACGAAATAAACACAGCGCTAAACAAGATCTGAATGTGGAGTGTTGTAAAGAGAAATACGCTTTAGAAACCCGAATTTGAATGTTTCTTTTTTCTAGAATTTTTCTGTGTAACACGGCATATTAGGAGTAACTAAGTCCTCAGAAGTACATCAAACAGCTTCTGCTTTCAAAAACACATGGCCAAGCTTTATATGTTAAAACAAATTGTGTCCAATGAATTAAAGGACCTCCTGCAACTGAGTAATGGTCCTTGCCAATAGGGTGAAGGAGGAGATGTCACAACTTGATTCTATTCAAGTTTCTTGATGCCACTTCAATTACTTTTTCATAAAGAAGCTGAGTTAAAAATGGTTACAACTGCTCAGGGATGGGTGCAAAACTGGGTGCACACTGCAATCCAGAGAGTGTGCTACCCAAAATTTAGTGTCAAAATGAAAGGATGGGAATTTACTGTTCTGGCTCCAGCACTGCATGAATTTACTGAGCTAGTAGGAGGCAGACAGGATGCAAGAGACAGACAAACAATCAATCACAAGCCCATTATCACTTGTTACAAAAAAGGCAACCATACGAATGCACAGACTGAAGTTCAGCACATGAAAGAGTCGTTCAGCACATGAGAGGGTCCTTCAGCTCTGTTTAGCACTTGTAAGGCCCCATATGAAGTACTAGACCTAGTCTGAGGCTCTGCGCTTTGGGAAAGGCATAGGCCATTTGGGGAAATCATAGAATCCTGGAATGGTTTGGGTTGGAAGGGACCTTAAAGATCATCCAGTTCCAGCCCCCTGCCATGGGCAGGGACACCTTCCATTAGACCAGGTTGCTCAAAGCCCTGTCCAACCTGGCCTTGAACACTGCCAGGGATGGGGCAGCCACAGCTTCTCTGGACTATCATCCTCACAGTAAAGAATGTCTTCCTAATATCTAACTTAAATCTGACCTCTTCCATCTTAAATCCAGGAGACACTAATTATATCGATGAGCATAGTAGGACATCCAGAAACCATGCTTGTAATGAAAGATTTAGAACAAAGAAAGAGGGAAAATGTGGTACCAAACACAGTTCAAGCCGCAGGGAGATCCGCAAGAAGAGGCTATACATACAAGCATCTTTAGGGACTGGCATGGTTGCAGGTGAACCAAAATGGAGGCAAGAGAAGGAATCAACAGGCTCTGAAGGTCCCTGCAACATTCTCCTTGTAAGTTAGCGCAGAAGTGAACCACAACAAAGGGCAGCGCATTTACTTGTCCATAATTCTGTTGGACAAAAGACCAGACAAAATCCTGGACAGACCCCTCCTGTAAGAAGGCTGTCCCTGGTGTCTGTGAGAAGGACATGAATTAAGATTTAGGTTAGATAGTAGATTAGAGTAGGTTTAGATTAGATATTAGGAAGAAATTCTTTTCTGTGAGTGTGGTGAGGCACCGGCACAGGTTGCCCAGAGAAGAGGCGGCTGCCCCATCCCTGGCAGTGTCCAAGGCCAGGTTGGGCTTTGAGCAACCTGGTCTAGTGGAAGGTGTCCCTGCCCATGTCAGGAGTGCTGGAACTAGATGGTCTTTAAGGTCCCTTCCTACCCAAACCATTCTACGATTCCAGGATTCTATGAAAAAACAGCACTTTAGAAAGATCAGAGCAGAACTGTACCTATTTGTATCATCTATAATCTCAATGCAGAAAAGTCTGTGTCATCTGTCTAGTACACAGGACTTACCACTTGATTTTATTGAATCTAATAGCACGATACAGAGATACTAAGAAATGCTTGGAAACCCATTACTGCTGTGTCTGTGTAAGTGAGGAGGAGAAATCAAATTTTTCTACTGAGAAGCAGATCTCTGTATCACAAGTGCACATAGTTTTCCTTTATATTACTGCTTCATTTTCAAAGCTACATCTGACATAAAAGCTAGTCTCCTTGACAACAAAACGAAGCCTTTTACACAGAAGGATCATGCTGTACTGCTCATCAGAACTCCGAGACACTGTCAGTGGACAAAGGGAATTTACTCAAAATTGCAAAACTCTATGGCATTGTTTATGGCAACAAGTTCCTTTACAGCCTTTCATGGGCAGTGATATGGATTAGAAACCAGGTGAATGCCAAGATAGTGAGGTAATTGTTTTTTTGAAGATCAAATAAAGCATGGTGGTGCACTGATGTGGTTTTTTTTAACCTGATATCCTTACCTGTTCTTTGTTCTATTTCTAACTGTGAGTGGCAAGTCATATAAATACATCAGCAAAGCTCTTTCATATTCATCTTATACCAGCAATCACCTGTGTGAGACAGAGGATCTTATGACACTGTGTAACTTGCTCTTGGCTTTTTTTAGGCAATTAACTCTTTTTTCTTTTTTTTCAGTTTGGTGTAAAGAACAAGCATAAACGCTGGCAACTGCAAATTCGGAAAACTAATGAGAGCTCTAATCTGAGTCCTTTCATTTCTCTCACACAGTTTTGCTATGTGTGTATTACAACAATATTGGTATGCAACAGTGGAAGTAGGATAAATTAACTAACACTGTAACAGTGGAAATAGGGTAAATTAATTTAACACTTTTCTCTTTTTTGAATTGGAACAGCTCTGGAAAGGAATACTATCATTTATGAACTAAATCACATTGAGCAAATTGAATAATGCGATAGAGTACTTAGACTTATAAAACTGACTAGGTATTCAACTGTTTCCATGTTTTTCAGCTTTTTCTGAAATTTCATTTTATCAGTGAAGCACAGAACAGAACAAAAAAATCTCGTATTTTGCGAGGTTTGCTCTGAGAAGAAATAAGCTTTATGAGCCATAAGTAATCAGAACTTGTTTTCAGTAGCACGCCAAATTCATTACAGTCATCAGAAATTTGGCCTGATTCTGAAAACCATGCTTGTTATCAGGAGTCAAGAAGTTTTGGAAGCAAACACTCCCAAGTAGCTGCACTCTTGAGGGCACGGGCAAACAGAGCATTCAGCTTCTGTCTCCAAAGCAGAGGCACATTTTTAGAAGGATGCAGAAGCTTTCTTGTTTTCTCAACCCTGTGTTGTCAAAGGACTTGGGCCTTTCTTCTGGTGTGTGTAGTCATTCAGGGAACAAATGGACATGCAGAACAGAGAATTTGTTATTAGAACAAGTGTGTCATATATCCTTGTTGCATCAATTCAATTGGGACCTCACAAATTGTATGCTAGTTGGAGTCAGGGTCATGGCAACTATTTTTCTTCAGTTACTGCATTTATGATCCAAGCATTGTTACTGAAACAGAAATTGGGACAATGAGATAGGAGAATTAGCTAGTGGAATAATTTAATGTACTAGGAAATACGGTTTGTGCAGAAAACAGCATACTTCAGAAATTAATATCTGAAGTTTGCTAAAGTTTAACATCTTCTATATCGGCTGGTTGTTTTCTTTTCCCAGGCCAAGAAGGTGATGAATACAAAGAGGATAAGAAACCTTATACAAGGTTTAGCTTCAAAAACTGTTCATCTTTCACGTGAGCATAAAAGCCTTCAAGTCTTGCCCTCCATTTCTGCTCTGGTGAGCCTGGGACATGTTATTCATGATAATTAGTCAAATCCAGAAAAATAACAATTAAACTTTACCTAATCTCAATCCAATCTCATAGTCAATGCTGGCAAGAACTAGCTTCTGACAAGTCCCTCGCAGGTTTCCATGCCCAGCACAGAACCTGAAGCCAGGGTGAAGCAGGGCAACCTAGCCAAATAGTCAGCACATATCCAGGAGGTCTGTTAAACATAAACTGGCAAACCGTTTCTCTGCCTCTATTTCAGTCACTGCTGCTTGCTGACTTCTCCACACCTGAAGGTGCTGCTCACACATCAGATGTGCTCTCAGCTTCTTGCCTCTGCAGAGGTGTGTGTGTGCATGCAGGTGTTTATGACTAGCAAAGGATTCTTCGAGAGAAGAAGCACTGGCAATACTGCTTGAAAATGTTAGTAGTGATAGCTGGAAACTCGCTTCAGATAACTGTGGAAGTGCATTTAAATGTGGTTTGGAGACAGTAGGGCAAAAACTCATAACCCAAACGAGGGGGGGAAATAGCATGATGCAGGGGAGACGATGAAAGACTCTGGCATATGCAGACGAAAATCTAGAGAGGCAACGCACATCCAAAACACACATTTCTGCCCTGCCCCATCCCTCCTCTCTCCTATGTGGAACAGTTTGGTTGTACTCCTTCCTCTGGTCTGAAAAGCATAGATATAGTAAGGACCCCACAGCATTTCCATCCTTGCTGCATCCCACTGCTTCTGCTGTCACATCTACTCCTCTATCATCACCCTGAAACTGATACCACGCTGAATTCACTGCTGCAATCACAACTGTTACCTTATCCTGAAAGCTGCATTCATCATCAATAGTCGAGAAGTTTCAGAGACAAATGTTCCTGTGCAACAGCAATCAGCTTGGCAGAGGCAAATGAACCATTTGATGTTTCTATGCTTTCAGATTAAAGCTCCTGTTAATGAGAATGTAGAAGCATTGCTGTAATTTTCTCAACATTGTTTTGTTGCTAAAGGAGTTAGGCCTTTCTTCTGTCACTCTGCTCACTTGCTTTTCAGAGGAAAGAAGACGACAAGGGTAAAGATTCCATGTTGTCCCTATGGGCTGGGGGCTCTCTGAATAGAGAAGCTGGAGGGGTCATTGGCAGCAGTTTGCAGACACTGTGGCACACACACAGCTGCCTAGCCAGTTTCCCATAGAGCTCTCTGCATTCACACCATCCAATTTGTAAGAGAAAATGCAGAGTCAAAATGGTCCTGAGGATTATTGCTCATTCTCACTGGTACACCATGAATCAGAGTTTGGAAACCATCATCTAAAGGATGATAGGGCTGGTGACCGCATATCTAAGCACAGCTTCTCTATGTATGCAACATGAGGACTTCAGAAAAAAGCCTGTTATTTTTAATTTCTCAAGAACATACTTGAGATGTCAGGCATACAGGCCAGGGTGATGAGCCAGATAGCTAGGTAAGAAGTTGGGAGGTGGAAGACAGCAGGACCACTAGATGCACCAGATCATGGACATGCAGAGAATAAGAAACTGTCAGGAAGATCAAGAACCATTCACTGACCCATGTAGAGAGATTATACAAGAATATATGGGATGATGTAAACAGCTGGATGTTTCCCTGTGTTTTCCATCTGTATATGCTGGAGTCCTTCTTCCTTTCCACCGCTTCACTCTGTTTCTCCCAGTAGTTTGAAGTATGTGTTTCTACTCAGTATTATTTCCAGCACCTTTCTTATCTGCCTTTTTCTCTGGCCTACATGCTGTGGCTTTCCTTTGTTTCAGCAGTTTTTCTCTTTTTTTGACCCCAGCTTTGTTCCATGTCTGTTCCTGCATTCATTTATCCTGTTGGCTGGCCATTATGCAAAATATTGTGGGAACAGGATGTTCCTTTGATACATAATTAAGGATGGAGCATGAACAGCTGATCTTCTGGCATTTTCAGGAGTAAAAAAAGGGAAAAAGCTCTTCCGCTGCATGTCTATTTTAGATGTAAATTGCACTGGACAGAAGCTAGGTGATGCAGTGATCCCAAGGATCCCCCAAAACCTTCATCACTCTTAGTCTAGCATGAGGAGCATTCTCAAAGTCAGCTTCACACACTGGTGTTTTCATGGTTCCCTCAAAATTTAGACGTGCAAGTAAGAGGTGTAAGTGAGGACAGAAATCAGTTTGCTTTGGTAAGAAGTCTTTCAGTAAGAAAGGACAATGATTGGTGGATCCATTGCAGAGACCTGGCTTCTCGTGGGGTTTCAACTCCTTCTCCAACCAAACCGCTATCCTCCAGAGATATCTATGCTGTGGAGAGGAGTAACTGCGCAGAAAATTTCTTGTGAGCACAACTTTGAGAAAGATGTGTGGATGGTGGTGACCAATCAGCTGAGCATGAGCTCTCAGGACTAAGCAAAACTAAATGTTCAACCTTTGGATCTACAAATGGAAGAGAAAGATGAAAACATGAACCAGGCCCACAAAGAAGTATGAGCATTAGCAATCTGGAAAATATTGAGATACTCTGAGTTCTCAGGTTATTAAATAGATAATAAGCACTAACTTCATCATGAGCTTCTCTTATCTATCCAGAGAAGGGACACTCAAAATAAACAGCCATTTTTAGCCTAATTACAGTCAGATAAAAGACAGGGATGTACAACTTTACTGCAAAGAGGAGCAAAGCAGTGTAGCATGTTACTAGTGGCGATGGCAGCTGCTCCAGGGTCAGGATCTTTAAAGAAGAAACTAAGTGCCTTTCATAGTGCTGCAGAATACCTCAAATGAGGATTGTCGTCCAGCTTGTGCTGAGCAGCATGACAGCCCAGATGATCACAGTGATCATTTTAGGCTTTGTACGCTGCCATACATGCTTAATAAGGCTGCCTGGCATGGACCCATGTATGGTGGGTATGCCCTTACAATGTACATAAGATGTGTGAGCTTTTCAGTGGGTGGGGTCTGAATCAGAAGCAATCTGCCTCAAACTTCTCAGGGGTGAGGAACAGTCTGAAAGCCCACGCAGGCGTGAGCATGGAAAACGTGGGAAAAGGCATGAAGCACAAGGGCCATGGACCAAAACACGCTGCTCAGATGCTTCCTCATGGGGAGCAGTGAGGGCTGCTCTGAGCACTGTGCTCAGCACTGTAGCTGTCACAGCATCCTGGATCCTTGCAGTTTGAAGCCACGCTACAGGTCATCACCACTGCTTTGCACAAACATCATGTGAGCCCAGCTGAACAGATGTCAAAAAGCAATCAATAAAGGCTGAGAAGTAAACCAGGCTTTATTCTTTACCAGAGCATTTGCACTCGTTGTCTTTCCCCTGATTTGTTAAATATTTCACACACTATATATTAAACAGGGATATTAGGAACCAGAGATGCTTCCATCTGTCTTTATAGAAAATGTACTAATTATGAGGGACACAAGCAATTGTCATCATCCACTTTAATCTTGTAAATTCACCCATTGTGAAAATGTCAGAGAAGGCTGATTTTATGCTGCATAATGTATTTGACCTACCCCTTTCATTCAGATGCACTTGAAACTATTCAGCTGATCCGAAGTAAATCTTGCAATAAGCACTAAATACCCAATGTTATTGATTTATGGTTTTATTGCCCTGTATATGATTATAACTGTAGAACACTGTTCAATAGGTCAAGCACTCTCTTTGCTTAATTAATATTTGCCACAGCCAGTAACCTGAAGGCATCTTGGTGCAAAAGCAAAAAAGAATAGAAATATGCAGCCTCTCAGCTTTGTGGAGCTAAGAAGGTATTTATGCTTCCTTTACATCTTGCATTAATCTTCCTTCCTGAGACACATATAGTGAGTGTTTCACTTTGTGTTGGTTGGAGACATGCACAGAATTTTAATGTTACCAAAAACTCTCTGCTTCTGTTTCACCTACAAAAAAACTGGATGCTCAGTCATAAATACGTGCACAGCACATGGTGTCATCCCCTCAGTGCAGTCCTTCACCCTTCACCTTCAGATAGCCTGTGATGCCAGCTGGTCATACCATGTCTAGCCCCATGCGTTCTTCCAAAATTGCAGCATCAGGCTTTAGTTTCAAGGAGGAAGGAGTAAGAGATTTTGCCCGACAGCTGAACACACATCTGGGCTTCCTTTAACTTAGTTCTCACATTGTGGCTTCAACCCTGCAGCCAACTGACAACAGAGCTATGCTTCACTGCCCAGAGGTCCCAGCACCATTCCTGAATCATGGCATCTCTGGCAGGTTTCAGTAGTTGTCAATGTCTGTTACATCACCTAATGCACTGTAAGACATCTCACCAACACAGCAATACCTGCCCCTTTGGGCAGGTTGTAGCAAGTGGATTATGCATAGACACCTCTTTTGGTGTGCTGGAGGATTTATTAGCATCCTGCTGTGGTCCTACCCCACCAGCCTGGCTGCTCCTGTGCCAATAAACTTCTCTGTGCTCATGCAGATGGGGCTCCACTGGCAGTGAGAGCTGAAGCATGCCAACCTCCTTATGCCAAACAGGAACGTGCTGCCTGCCTCTCTTGGCGGTGGCAAGAATCTTCACATGGCAGCCCCTGAACAGGAAGATTAATTGTGAGCTTAAAGGTTTTTGATCTTCCAGGAGATTCTCAAACATAATTTTTACATTTCTTTGTTCTTCAAGGCTGCGGTGTTTTGGCATATGTTCAGTTTCTCCATCAGTGGAAGCTTTAATACCTTTTTTGTTACACTATGCAGCAGAACATACCTTGTCTTCTTCCTTTTATTTACTTTTATGGACAAAATCATAGTGTTTTCTATCTCTCAGGTGCTATTCTTGGCAACCTTTAACTCTTCTTCTGCCACATTTCCAGACACCAAGGAAATCATGCTGCTTTTTTCTTTGGTTTTTTTCATTTATTCTTGCTTAGTTGCCCCATGAATGAATGCTTTGTGGCGGTCCCTTAGGGGAATATTTCTTTTCTCACTTTTTTCCAGGAAGGGGATGGGAACTAAATAGCATGAGAGGAAGGCGAAAGATGGAGATGTTCCTTTTTACAGGCAGGGAGGTCACTGGACATTGTGAGATTTGCCTGTTGTTTTACACTCTCCTCGGACAGACATTTCTTACATATCCATAAATCTTCACCAGCTGATGTCTCTTCCTGCACTCTGGAGGTTGGTTCAAGCAGATACCATGGATGGCATCCTCATAAAAAAAGATATTGGTGAGTTTAAACTACAGGCATCTGACCGGGGATGGCAAATCCTATTGCAGTTTCTGCTAGTCCCTCTAACCCAGGCTGCTGTGCCTGTTCCCTCTGCCACCAGTGCTGTAGCTAGAGCTGTATTTCTCCTCTTTCCTGCCCTCCATGGCTTTCTTCGTTTTTTGGTGCTTGGATACTAACTTCATATCCCATTGCCCTTCCTTTCCTTGTCCTAGGATTGTCCTGTCTCTACTCAGATCTCTAAGGATCTTGGGTTTTCTTTTTCCTTATTACTCCCCTAAAACGCCAAATCCTCTCAATCTTCTGCTCTCTCAAGTCATGAATGTTCTTTTTTTCCTCACCTTTTCCCAAGTCATTTCTTCATTCATGTAGGATCATCTTCTTTCTTCTCCCTTGCCCTTTTTCAGCTCAGTTCTGGTAGCCTCAGTAGTAAACCGCACACTGGTCCTCTCTGGTCATTCTGCATCCTTTCATCCTACTCAGGTGGCATCTCTGCATTTTGAAGGTATGGCCCTCCACAGCTTGATTTACAATAGTTCCTAGTCTTTAGTCAGTCAACACTTTTCTATGACTGCTCAGTGCTACTTCTGAAGAGGTCTCTGTACATCAACTTCAACTTCCATCTGACAAATTTCTTAAAAGGATTTCCTTTGAGCAAATATTTAATGCTTTGGGTTATATCAGGTCTGCTCCTGGATCATTGCTGAGACAATTTACCTCCAGACCTCCAGTGAAGTTGCTGCACTTCAAGAGATTGCATTTGTCAGCAGGTCACCAGGCTTTTTTCCCCTTCATAGTTCTACTGAATTGTTATTGTTCATTAATGTTAATCCAAAGCAGAACATTAATAAAACCCCCTAGAGTAATTCCTCTGCAACAAGATCCTTCATGCCTGTCATGGGTTCAGCACAGTTATGTTGCAACCCTGGTATCTCTCTCTGGTCTGCTACAAAATTCACACATTACAAAGATCCTGTACTGAACATAAATAATTTCATTTTTCCTTAATTTCATACCGAGCACTTATTTCTTCTGCAGTTCTTGTTCTTCTTTGTTTCTGTGAGTGACTGCGAGCCTTCATCTACCACTAACTGCAACGGGCATGTTGTGAAAATACATCAGCATGTCCCTAATCAGGCTGGAAGCAGGAGGCATTATTTATCCCTGTACTTTCTAACAAGGCCAGAATTCTAGCTACAAAACCAATATCATGTCAGGAAAAAAAAAACAACCAGCTCTCCCAGCTGTATTTCTAGTCAGAACTTTCCAGCAAAAGGAGCAGCTGTAAACAGCCAGACAGAAACTTCTGAAAAACTATAGAACTTCCTGAAAGCCAAATTAAAACCTGCACGAAATACTACTAATGTTTCAAGGCTTTGGAATCAGTACTACTCACCAGGATGTGCTTACTTTTGGAAACAAAAAGCATATTAGTACCATGGCAAAAATTAGGTTATTTAATATACTGTTTAGCAGAATAGACAGTAAGTTATAGAAGAGACACATCAGACTCAGGAAAACATTCAGAGATAGCACAGTATTTTTCCTATGGTAGCAAAGAGTATATAAGAAGTCACAGAGCCTGACCAAAACAGGTAGCTTTGGTTTTAGTTTATTAAATGCAAGGGTAGAGCAAGAGAAAATGATGATTCTTTGGAAATAAATTATATTTTGAGAAGGAAAATAAAAGAAATTATTACTTGAAGTGCTTTGGGCTGCCACATTGTTTTACTCTGTTTTTCTGTTGTCCTGAGTGTTACGAGAAAGAGGCTTATTGCAGAGAGGTTGGATTCCTGCGTAAGCACCACTTATGGAGACAAAGACAGAGATTGGGCAAAACTCTTGAGCAAGGCCATGAAGAACACAAGTGGGTGGTCTATAGAGCCTGTTAGCCTTCATAAGTGCTGTCAAGAACAGATGCAAACAAAGCAGGGGATGTGTACAGTGAAACCTGAGCCCAAGTCTGTAACTCAGTGATTTTCTGATGTTATAGTAATACAATTGCGCATGGAATAAGGTAAAGTTATGTATGCAAAGAATTAAAATTATTTTAATGAGTAACTCTCCAATAATTCATCCTGATTAAACAATTAAATCTCATATACAATCTCAAAAATAAGGCATCAATGTTGTTCTGCACTAGTTAGTGACTCCCTTCCTGTTGAAACCCTCTGCACTGCCCATACTGTGGGGCTGTTATTCTAGTAATGTCCTCTGGCCTCATAAGGAATCAGGGTCCTGGTCTTTGCACAGACACAATCAGAAGATAATACTTTCCACCTATGAATCAACACAATAGCTCTTTCACTGAAACAATAGACCATATAGCAGGAAATAAAGCAAGTACAAGGATCAGTTGTGAAGGGAAACTGTCCAATTTTCTGGGTGGTGATTTGCTGGGAGGCCTTGTTTGATAGCAGGAATGACAAAGCATCTTTCCTTGAGTTGCAATCAAGACTTATCAACACAGGCAAACAAAACAGTTGTTGAGAACAACAACCTGCTGGCCACAGGGGAGGTCAAACTTTAGCCACTTTGTATTATGCCCTTGAAAGTCTGATTCCACTTTTCCTGCAGTAGCTTTGTTTTACCCTGAAGGTACTGCAGCTTCTGACCAGCTAGACCACCATCCACAAACCACTGCCAGTCCCCTTTGTCATGGCTGTGGGCAGATTTAAGGGGATGATCACGAGAAGTCATGCTTCAGGAGGCCTACAGGGACATGGCTGGTTGGAGTAGAATGTCCAAGAAGGATCCCTAGGACCTGGGCTGTCCAGCACCATGCAAGATGGCTCCATGCAGGTGATGGCAGGTACCATCATGGCTGTTTGCAGCACTGGGATGATGGAGGACTGCATTGCCTGTGAGCCTGTGGAAATCAGACATCCCTTTGGTCAAGATTAATGCAGACAGCACAGCTACACCAAAGGTTCTTGGTCAGTAACATCTAGTTACTGCTCTGATATGCTTGCACAGAAGCACATCCCATCTTCCATAGTCCACTGTTAAACTCTTCACGGCTTATTTACTGGTGAGTTTAAGATCATTTAATCCTTCATCCCTTTCAAAAAAAGACTTGTAATGCACAAAAACTGGTGTTCACTTGGAGCACCTGAAAATACTGGCTGCCATGTATCCCAGATAACAAATGATGGTCTACCCTTGCTTCCTATCAGTATTAGCAGTGGAGGAAGAATGGCATATGCTGCCATGGGAATTCTACAAAAAAATCGCCAGAATATTAAACATAGTAAAATGAAGGGCTATGAAGGCTGGCTTTTTTTTTTTTTTTTACTATTCTATGGAGTTTACCCAGAAATATCATGGAGACCACTGAGTGAAGATGGGAAACTTGTATCCCATGGCAAATCAATGGGAAGTCCCTACCTTCCCCCCAGTGACAGCAAGGGGGACCAGGGCGGCTAGCACAAACCTAGTAGTGGCAGCAGATAGGGAAGTGATGAGAGAGCCTTGACTCCAGGTTTCCTGTAGTTCTCTCAGGTGATTTGATTTTTTCTCCACCCGTTTCCCTTCTGCTGACCTCTTATTTGTTCTTCAGTTAGACCTGGGGTGGCTGCCATTTCCAGGCTGCAATGACACAGAAGTGTACTCTACTTAATCACGCTTCCAAAAGCACCTTGTCACTTTGCTGAATTGCATACACTCAGGATGTCTCACTATTGCAGATAATCCCCTGCACAGCACAAACAGCTCAGGCCAGCTGGTCGATGCTCATAACTACCTAACATTTATTCCATCTAATTCCCAAAGTGAAAGCAACTTTGCAGTTAGTGCAGATCTCTACCACTTCATTTATAGCAGAATAGCTCATCTAAGCACTAATAGAAGAAGTCTTTGATTACCAGTGTATTCATGGAGATTTAGACCCAATTGAAGTAATGAACTCCTTGTCCACTATAGACAAAATGAAATGGTGCTAGAGATTGGAAATGCATGGGAGAATATTTTCATTAAAAACTGAATATAGCCATTTACCAATTTTAATTAGAGTGGCATCATTTGTATTGCTATAGTTAAAAGTCTATTGGTACTTCTGGTATAAACGGGCCATCGTTTATCATAGCATCTCAGTATGCATTTGCGCTCAGATAGAACATGACAAGGTGTATTAGCCTGTTTTTAAAACATTTTTTCAAATGTTAATTTAATACATTTTCCATGTAAGTACAAATTTAAACCCAGCTCTGAGAGGAATTAAATGTCCCTCCTGTAGAGCCGTGCTATATTAGAAAATCCTTTCAGCATTAACCAAATGAGTTTCCTGCCCAGAAAAACATTTTCTGAGTTTTCAGGTTTTTTCCTACTTTACATTTTTCCTACTCATCTGTATTAGGATGAGGCCAAGACCCTGCCAAAGTTATTAACAACAACAAATACCAGCAGAAAAATAAGTCTTGCTTTATACTAGCTTGGGAATGCCAGCATTTGATAGCCATCTTTTAATAGATTCTGGCAAAAACCTGATTTCTGCTTTTCTGCATCTGCAACACATGGCTCAGTAAGGTATCTGGGGATCACTTCTCACAGCGTCTTATGCTGGTACATCCCTACGTTACCCTAATGATCCTCCTAGGGTGTCATCTCTAGATTTGCATGGAAATTTTGCCTGCGAGCTGAGAAATTTTCCCTGTCCATTGGCATTTGTCACCAGCTTAGTTCCAGCTCCAATCGGCTTCATCACGCTCCTCTGTACCCCCCTTAAGGTGCTCATGTATGCTTTTTGGGGAAACACCTCTCTCCAAATAACCTTCCAAAGGGATTAAAAAGTCCTATGCTGCTGTCACTCCTGCCTCTTCTTGTCCACTCATACAAACTATCTAGGTATCTTTTTTAATTTGTACAAGAAGTAAAGAGAGGCCACAGCTATTTATGAGTCCTGTTAAACCAGATCCTGTGGGAAAGCAACCCATCCTGCAGTGTGCTCGTAAACAGAGGATATACAGCTTCACTTATAAATTAAACATCTAGGTTTTCTGCAAGCATGATAACAGGCACCCGCACCTCCACTGCACAGAAGTACTGTCTGCCAAGGTGTAGTCAGCTGGAGGCGGAGAGTAGAAAACTGGCTTCCTTGCAGCAAAATTACATGTGCCATGTCTCTGCCTAACTACATGCAGAAAGAAAGGAAGAGAGCTGACAGAGTAACTGGACAGTGAAGTCCAAGGAGATGCAGCAGAGAGAGGTTAAGGAAAGACAAGCTGGTCAGGAAAAATACTTTTTCTTCCTTTCACACATCTTGGCAAGCAGGGTCTTTTGAGTTTTCATTTAAAGGACACCTTGTGTGAGACTTTCTAGTAATATATTAGGAAAAAAACCACTTAGGAATTTTGACAAGAGCTTCCATTTCATCATGGGACACGGCAAATGAAAACATTTTGTCCTGCTCTCCTTGCTTCCTTTCTTTGCAGGTAGCAATGAAGTGACTTCCCCGGACTCACACAGGACGCCTATGCCCAACTCAGGATCTGAACTAGTTCCTGAGATTTCACCTGGGGTTTTATCCAGATCCTTACTTTTTCTTGAAGATGAGCCAAAAGGGGATACAAGTTCTGTGTGCACAGAAACCCAAAGGCAAACAAAATTTGACTCTTGAGCTGTGTGCATCCTTCCTAGGCATATGGAATACAGTCCAAAGCTGATTCTGCATTTCTGAACTCTCAAATTTACTAGATTATTACACACTTTTCCACCCAGACTGTGATTTTTTTCATTTCTAATTTTTCTCCATGGCTGCAAAGATTAAGCCTTGCCATTGCAAGAGGAAACCTGCGTAGCTCCTGGTCAGCATTTCTGTAGAAGGCAGCGGGAGCTCACATAGAATTGCATCTCTCCCAGCAATATCAATGTCTTTTAGAAACAGAAATAGCAAACACCTCTATTTACTAAGTGATAAACACATATATTAAGGTTTGGAGTTTCTTCTACCAGCCTTAGAAGCTGTGAGTTATCTTTCTCACTGCAGATACAGCCGAAGCAAGTAACATACTACCGAAGAAAAGCAGCATTTGCTTATCCATATTGATCAGCATATTGATTAACTGAGCCTTCATTGTCCACATCCATACTATGCTTATCCATTCCAGCACTAGGTGCTGGCAGACAATTGGGATATAGCTTGGATTTCCTAAGCTATACTGCACAGGTGACTCTAGGAAGTTTTCAACAGATCATTGTGGGACAACTCCTATTACATGACTGACTTCAAGGTTGTAAGTTATTTTTGCCTGACACTGCTCTCAGACTTGCCAGCCCTGGACACTGGTGTGCTCCTGTGGCGGCAGCTGAGTCAGCAAAATTTTAGGAAGCTACCATTGGTTACTGAGGATGTCAGCCAATCAGCCATACCCTCAAGTAGGGGCTTTGCAGAACCTTTATCTCCCTTCCTATATTTGGATAGAGTGTTTGATAAGACACCAATAATCATTGCCTTGTGGGGCAATCAGCTGAGTGAATGGGAGCAAAATATTTGTTGCAAAATGGAATTTGGGTATTCCTGCTCAATAAGCACAATCCTGCTGTTTGCCATATTCATGTCATGTATCAATGTCGTGGTTTAAGCCTCTATAACTCACGCAGTTTTGCTCACTCACTCCCCCCTCTTTCTTTACCCCAGTCCCAGGGGGATGGGGAGGAGAATCGAAAGAATGCAACTCCCACAGGTTGAGATAAGAATAGTTTAGTAACTAAAGTATAACACAAGACCACTACTGCTACCACCAATAATAATAAGGACAAGGCAAATACAAGGAAAGAATACAATTGCTCACCACCTAAAACCCAGCCCGACCCCGCAGTGTATCCCCACCCTTCCGGGTCTCTGCTATCTGCTTTACCATCCTGGGCATGACGTGCTGTGGCATGGAATACCTCTTTGGTCAGTTTGGGTCAGGTGTCCTGTCTCTGCTTCATCCCGGCTTCCCTTCCTCCCTGGCAGACCATGAGGCTCAGAAAGTCCTTGGTTAGACCAAAACATTACCAAGCAGTAACTAAAAACCCTGGTGTTATCAGCACTGTTCCCAGGCTGAAAGTCAAAACAACAGTGCTGCACCAGCTACCAAGGAGGAGAAAAATGAGTGCTACTGCTGAACCCATGACAATCAATGATGAAGGTCATGTTCTGGCTAAGTTCCTGATCTCAGGAAGCTCATCTTGAGCTTGGCAGAGGAAAGTTTAGTTGGCAGTGTGGTGATGCAAGTGCTGCAGTGGCAACTGACAGTGATTTGTAAGTAAAATGAAGGGTGAATGCAAGAAATTCCGTTATGAAGTGTATCTGCTTTCTGAACAGAAGGAGGTGGTCATGAAGACACAGAAAATGGGAATGTTGTGCAAGTCCTGTAAAAGTGATAGCATCAGAAAACAGCAAATTATAGTTGAGCAAACAAGTAGCAGCAGCAAGCACCTGGAAGTTACACAGGCTCTGCTGAAAATGCACATGGGAAATTCAGAGTGGATGGCAGAATGGTATGAAGAAGAAAGCAAAATCAGTTTGCATGAGAGACAATTCCTTCCCATCCCTCCAGACTTGCACCTCATCTATTGTACTTGAGGACTGAGATCTAGCAGCATGTTAATAGGAAAAATATCTGCTTTGCGGTGACTGCTAAATGATCAACAGTACCTTTGTAGTACCACATTAAGGAAAAGGCAAGTGAGGAACCTGCTTATATATGAATGAATAAATAAATAAATAGCTAGACAGATAGGTAAATAAATATTAATCACCTCACAAATACAAGGAATGTTTTTTTCTTTCTTCTGACTATAATGTAGGCATCTGTAAAATACTGATTGGTACAGCTTTTAAGGCAAACTTTCCTGCTAGGCACCCAACTATGAATGCTACTAAGGCTGTTCATACCTCTAACTACATGTCAGTAGTTAGGTAGGTGCATCAGTTAATACAAAAAGATTTGTGTCATTAACTGTGCTAAGTAAAAGAGTTGGTTGTGGGTAGTCAATTTAAAAAAAAAAACTAAATTCCTCAGGGGATATAAAGAGTACACTGCAATTTTGCTCACTCTGAACTCAAGTAGAGACCCTCTAAACACGTGTCGAAGACCCTTACGTGGCCTGTCAGCACAGAAACACAATCCCAGAGGTGTTTCTCCATGGGCAGTGTGAAGTCCTGTGCAGTGTGAGGATCCATGGCTGGGGCTCCCCCCAAGTGAGGACACCCCTTGCCCACCAGCTTCGGTGGTTACTCTTCCTCAGTGAGTGGCTGCTTTCTGCCATTCTCCCAGCCACCTCATCACACAATACACCTGCTCTGCTCCAAGAGACTCCCCACTATCTGCCCCTTTCCCATCACAGTGCTAAACTTCATCTTTGGGTATGCATGAGCATGAGATGGGAGACCCCCACCTGCTCCAGTGTGCAGATGAGGTGGGAGACAGGCTCGATGGGCTTGGGTGCTGTTTGCAATTTGTGACATTTCCCATCCTTTCTGCTTCCAGAGGACTGACTTGACACTGCAAAGAGACCAATGTCCTCCCAAAACAGCATGTTGACCAGCTGCTCACCAGTCCCCCAGATATGTTGTACCTATTGTTCATGGGCAATTACAGCTAGATAAGAAACTACTCTCTAAGAGTACTGTGTGCAGTTCTGGTGTCCTCAACATAAAAAGGACACGGAACTGTAGGAACAAGTCCAGAGGAGGGCCACGAGGATGATCAGGAGACTGGAGCACCTCCCGTATGAAGATAGGCTGAGAAAGTTGGGGCTGTTCAGCCTGGAGAAGAGAAGGCTGTGTGGAGACCTCATAGCAGCCTTCCAGTATCTGAAGTGGGGCTATAGGGATGCTGGGGAGGGACTCTTCATAAGGGACTGTAGTGATAAGACAAGGGGTAATGGGTTCCAACTTAAACAGGGGAAGTTTAGGTTGAATATAAGGAAGAAATTCTTTACTGTAAGGGTGGTGAGGCACCGGAATGGGTTGCCCAGGGAAGTTGTGAATGCTCCATCGCTGGTGGTGTTCAAGGCTGGATTGGACAGAGCCTTGGGTGGCATGGTTTAGTGGGAGGTGTCCCTGCCCCTGGCAGGGGGTTGGAACTAGATGATCTTAAGGTCCTTTCCAACCCTAATTGTTCTATGATTCTATGATACTCTCTGTTGAAAAGACCCCTCTTGTGTTGCCATGGCTATGATGACCTGTTTCTGAATTCCTTTTTTTCCACTCACAGTATATGATCTCTGCTATGACCTCTACATTAAATATAATTTCTAAATGAATTACTGCTCTACTTATATCTTGTGATCACCAAACTTCCCTGCAATGCAGTCACTCCCAATTCACCTTCTGCCAATCTTTCCAACCAAACATCGCTGAAAAGGCAAGGAGAAGGAAAAGGTGTTGGCTGAGTGGGTTTTTTGCTTGTTTCTTGTTTCTTTGAGGAACGCTTTGTGCCACAACAACAGAGCTGAAATTGATGTGGTGAAAATTATTAAATTTTAAACATGTTCTCACATACAAGCTCAAGAGATTCAGAACTTGGTCGGTAATGCTAGAGAAAACTATCCGCATTGACTCTGCAACTCTTGCTTGTTCATCAGCTGCACATGTTTACACGGTATATGAAAGCAACGAATGTTGGGAATAATAAAAAGCACATTCAGGTAAGACAATGGAGCCTGAACTGCAAGTCTCTGGTAAGAAGTCATTGTGTGGGGGGATTATTTCTCCTTTTTTGCTAACTGTGATGAGCAGGAAGCCACAGACTTCCTTCACGGACCTTTCCTTGGCCTGAAAATGTCATCCTAAGAACATTCTTCTCCCTCTGATATTTCTTCTTGAGAGTCTCATTTTTCTGATGTCCTTTTTTTTTTTTTTTTTTGCATGTGGTTTTGGGGCATGCAAAATGAAACATTTGTGGGTGGATCTGAAGACCGAGTGCACAAAGTTAATGTCAGAGTGGCCAAAGTCAACTGCAAAATCACAGTCATTTCTTCCTCTGTTCTGCAACAGTGCTCCTTGAAATATTCTGCTTTGCTCTCACCCACGGATTTACTTCATTTTAAGCTCTCCCTTTTAAATGCACCACAGCCACAGTGGCAAACACCTCTGCCCATGATGTAAGAAGCAATTTGCTCACTGCTTTTCTAGAGGAGGGTTAAGCTGGACTCCCAAGGCTGTTCTTCCCTGTTGGAGGAGGAAGAGAAGGTAAACATGGGATTGTAATACTGCCATGGGTTCAGCAGTAGCAGTCATTTTTTCTCCTTCGTAGTAGATGGTGCAGTGCTGTGTTTTCAACTTTCGGTCTGGGAACAGCGCTGATAACACCAATGTTTATAGTTACTGCTTAGTGATGTTTTGGTCTGGCCAAGGACTTTCTGAGCCTCATGCTCTGCCAGGGAGGAGGGGAAGCCGGGAGGAAGCAGAGACAGGACACCTGACCCAAACTGACCAAAGAGCTATTCCATACCACAGCACGTCATGCCCAGGATGTAAAGCGGAGAGCAGAGACCCAGAAGGGTGGGGGTACACTGCGGGGTCGGGCTGGGTTTCAGGTGGTGAGCGATTGTATTCTTTCCTTGTATTTGCCTTGTCATTATTATCATTGGTGGTAGCAGTAGTGGTCCTGTGTTATACTTTAGTTACTAAAGTGTTCTTATCTCAACCTGTGGGAGTTGCATTCTTTTGATTCTCGTCCCCATCCACCCGGGAGCGGGGGGTAAGAAAGAGAGGGGAGTGAGTGAGAGAGCGAAACTGCGTGGCTGACTGGACTTAAACCACGACAAATACCTCTGTCAGCAACAGAGAAGATGAGGAGAGGTGTATGTTATTTGAGAAACAATCTATGTTTTGGAAGCCCAGCCACTGTTGTCCGTTCCCTCTCTGGGCTTTGACACCATGAGGTAGCATCCAGTGAGGCAGCCTTGCTGCCCTCTGTGCAGGAGATGGCATCCAGAGGACACCCATTAGGAAAGGGACTGCTGGGATGGTGGAGGTCATTTAGCTCTACATCAGCACCCAGGACGTAGGAAGTCTGGTCTGTATGCTCAGGGAATTTGAACCCCAAAGTTGGGTTCAATGGGAAATACTCTAGTGTGTGGTAGTGTCCAATGCTGAGCTGACACCTCCTCTGGGACCATTCGGGGCAAAGCTGTGCCCACATGCAGGGACAGGGGGAAGCAAATAAGCAATGCACTGTACCTCTAGTTCAGCAAGGTAGCCAGTCCCACCAGTTAAAAAACACGCTCAGGGCTTTTATGCTTCTTGATTAAGTATCATCAAACCAAAACACATAGATAATACTGGGAGCAGAGGTACTGTACCTGCCTGGATCCCAGCTAACAAATCCCTCCAAAATAGCTGGTGACATTAGAGATAAGGACTGTGAATTTGGTTTAGCTATCATGCAAAGCTATGATAACTGCAAGTGGTGTTTCTATAATAAAAACCTGAATAATGAGCAAGAACGGTACTTTTTTAGTTAAAAAATGCTGCTGCAACTTAAAAGGAGGTAGCTGCTTACTGTGCTTTGTTTAGTACCATTTGTGGTATCATTAAGCCTTCCCTGAAACCTCGCTACTGGAAACTGGATTTAGCCAGGTCTCATTATGAGCCCAGACAACTGTACAAAATTGCCTGCTTTATTAGTACAATGATGCCTAAAATGTTTAGACTTGGGTGCATCAAATCAGGCATCTCTCTATTTACATTCCTAAATTAGAGTCCATTTGTTATTCATGGCTTGGTTACCTGCAACAGATATATTGGGTTGTTCACATGACCCATTCCACCCTGCCTCGGGGGAGTTTGATGCGACTAACTATTCCTCATTTCCTAACAGGACATTGAACTTTCTATAATGTAACCCATTCCAGAGGTTTTGGCATTTCTGCTCAGCTACCTCAGCCATCACCTGAGTGTGAGAAAGGCCCTAGCAGGAGGTGAGTTTAAGAAAATCCTCTCAAATATTTATCCAAATTTAATCAAATACTCTTCAGGTTTCTATAAAAGCTCAATATTGGAATCAGTATGTGGTGTTAGCAAAGAGTCAAGTTATGAGTTTCCTGAGGCATTGCCTCACTCTGCATGCAAAGAAAAAGGTAAAGGAAAATGCAAAGTATTGAAAGTATTTAAACTATATTTCAGATTTCTCTTGCTAAGTTTTCCGTATTATAGTTAGTCACCACCGCAAACTTGATACCTATATCAGAATTTGACCTGCTTAGTCCCCTTCGTAGGTTAAGACATTTTTGTAGTTCCCCAAAGAAAAAGGAAGCTTTGAGATACAGTTACGTGCTTTTCTGAAGGGATACCTGCTCTATCTCCTGTGGTTCCTGTGGCTCCCCGTTCTCCTGCAGGTCCCTGAGAGCTCAGTTGTGGTGGTCATTGGAACACCTTTCCTTCATGTCAGCTGCTGCATTATGCACAGCTAAATAATGCATGCAGCTAGGGGAAATGTGCCTTGAGAGCATTGGAGGGAGGGAGGGAAGGAAGAATTGCCTCAAAGGGTAGCTCTAAAGTGCTGCTTCTGGGATCTGCAAATTCCCTCGTTTGTACCTGGCTAGAATAAAATACTTCCCATGGCTCAGTATTTTCTCCCTTTCCTATGGTGTCAGGCAGTGGGACACACATATGAGAGTCATAAACCCATTGCAAGCTGCTGTTGTTAGGGGCTTCCTGGCTCTCCACCAGGAACCTCTCTCCCTCTCTGGGTCGTGTGTGCATGACCTCTGTTTTCCAGGACTGGGGAGGACTTCCATCTCCTCCCAGATGGACAACCAAGCCTGAATTACCTCCTCCCCGTCAGTCCCAGTTTTGCAATATCCATACCCAAATCTCTCGTATTTCTGATGCAGTCACTGAAGGCAAGCTCAGCTTCACATGCAGTTACTGATGTGGTGACTGAGGTGCTGTGGGTCGTGAAAGGCTGTCCTCCCAAAAAGTCCCCAGCACTCCCCTTCCAGGTATCTGTGAATTTTGGCCATTTCTCACATAACTCCATCTCAATCACCTGCAAAATCCAGCCATCCCTTGGGACACCGTCTGTGACTTGTCAGGTGCCTGAGGTGGTAGTTGTCATGTCCAGTGATTTCTCACGTTGTGCCCAGCAGTGTCCCCTGTGCTATTCACTCAGTCAGTCCTCCAGCCAGGACTGAACTGAAGCCCTGTGGCACCCTTTAATCCTCAGAGAGGGGCAAAGCAGTTCTGCCACAGACAGAATCCAGCCTTCCAGTTGGGGCAGGGCAGCAAAGCTGACGGTGGGAAGGAAAAAAGAGGTTGCCTAGTTCCAGAAAAATACTGTTGCTCCAAAGAATGAATGACACCTTCACTTGCAAAAATTGCCAACAGCAGAACGCACATCAGGAGCGACTCTGGGCTGTGGCACAAAACCAAACACGCGGGGCAGTCTTTCTCTTCTTAGTCAAGAAGGTGCTACTGTCCATGAGTTGCTGGCTGTCCCGTAGAGGTTCTTTTTTGTAGCTGCACACTACTGAAGCAGAAAGTATGTGCCTATAAATGCAGTGTAATTGAATCTAACTCTGTGTACTGTATCCTGCCAGTAGCACTGCCTTTTCTCTTAGCCACATACCTTTAAGCACTTGCTGCCACGATTCCACATTAATACCTCTGCCTGCTGCTGGAATGTGCACTCACATCAGCAGCTCCTTCCAGCAATAGCACTATTAAAAATAATGAAATGTCAGGTTGTGCTACTGTGCATCTAGATCCATTATGGAAATGTGCTGCAGGACCATAGCAGCCTGAGTCAGTCCTTCATTCAGCCTGCGGAGGGATAAGATGCAAATAAGGATATGTATGGTTTTAAATAGCACCCTGGTTCCTGTCCATGGCTCACCTTTGCCTGAGCAGCACTTTTCCTGAAAGATGTATGGAGCAACATTTTAGTGGAAAAGGCACTGAACAAATCTTGCTTTACTGACAGCCCTTCTGTCAGTAGGCAGAACCTCTGTTATTTTTATCCACTAGAAGTGTGTGAATTAAAATGAAATGAAAGAACATTGGAGGCTGTAGAAGGAGTGGACCAGCACAGGATTTCAGAAGATGGGGATAAACAGATCTAATAATGTAAGAAATAAAAAGCAGCAGACACTACAGTAAGTTTCAAATACTGTTAGCTACACTGTCAGAGGGCCTAATAATACTTTCATTACTGATTTCTACTGGGGATAGAGGGAAGTGTTGGGGAGGGACAACTAAATTATGCAGAAGATGGAAGAAACATGGAAAACCCAGTGGAAGATACCGGTGACTGGAATTTCTCATGCAAGAAATGTGCTTCAATTCTCTCAAAACAGGTTAGCCTGATCACAGTCAGGTTCATTTCCATCTATATTATTCCCCACACCCGGAATTCTCCATCTGCTTCCTCTAAATAGCAACAGGATAAAAGAGATGTGCCTAAAAGAATACAGACTACATGAAGAAACACTGCTTGGTAGTGACAGGGTGTGCAACATCCCTAGAATTAGATGCAGAAATGTCCAAGCCATCTCATTTGATTTGAGCCTGTGCTAGTGTTACGAAGAAAATAAAGCTGCTTCTCCCTCTGTGATCCCATAGCATCTCTTGCCACAAGAATGACTGATTTGTATTGGTCATCTGTGTGTCATATTGAATACTTGCAAGTGCACACAGAAGAGGACAGTGTGACCCAGCAATGGCATATAGAATCATAGAATCATGACTCTTAGAATAGTTAGGGTTGGAAGGGACCTTAAGATCATCCTGCCACGAGCAGGGACAACTCGCACTAAACAACGTCACCCAAGGCTCTGTCCAACCTAGCCTTGAACACCGCCAGGGAGGGATATAAAAGCTTTTGGCATATAAATGGCATATACAGTAAAACATGAAGTTTTTCTAAGCAACCTGGGATTCCAGAGGGAACCCTCTTCAGATACTTTTGCAGCTTCAGGACATGGCCCTCTTTCCAAGAGAGATGGATTCGTGGCCCATTTGCTCTTTCTGCGTATGTATGAGAAGCATCAGTTAGAATTGCCCTGCATATACACACTCTGTTTACCAAGCCATAGCAATGAGTAAAATGGAGTGATGAAATGAGGGCCATGAGAAGGAAGCAAAGCTGTCAACTTGTCAGTGATGTGACTGCACAATCACTCTCAGCAGCTGGATGCACCTAGTAGCCCATACAATCGGGCAACCATCTGCTACAAGTATTGTGCAAAGCAAATGTGCCACTTGAGAAACACGTGACCCATACAAAGCACCGCTCCTAACAGTGCCGTACCTAAGCTGAGCTCTGTCATGTCAGAAAGTTTACAGACAAGGAGTGTCAGCTCCGCGGGATGAGGCAGTGCCATCAGGAAGAACAGCAGACTTGCAGCACTTATGTGGCTTCTTGCCTTATCTGGGGATGGTGAGATCACTTATCTGACCAACCGTAGCTGTAAGCACATGAAGGACTTAATTGCTTACTTGCTTGCAGCCATTGTTCTAAAACGTGTTTTCAAAAACTCTGGATACCTTCTTGGCCCATCATTTTTTCTGTATTGTTAGATCCTAACACACCTTTGATTGTTGGTTATAAAAACCTGCTGTTTACTGAGTCCGTTAACTGGGCATTGTCATTTTTACAATGTTCTGGGTAATGCAGAATGTTACTTAAGCATTTGTGAAAGAAAGGATAGGAACAGAACAGAGTGATAGATGATAGATGCTCTCTGCACAGCTTGCTCCAAGAGCACCATCCACCACCCCCCATTAGATTGGGAAAGTTTTCTTATCAATTTCAGCAGGTTTGGGGGGCAACTAAAAGTCATGCTATGAAAGTGTCTGAAGAGACTTAAAATTAATACAGTAATTGCGACTATATCGAATGTCAGATTGAAACAAAATTCTAGCTATTAAATGTCATCTTCATTTCATCTTTTAAACACAGATATATCCCTACTGAGGGATCATGTGATCCCTACCTCTATTTATCACCCAGTTCAACATCACCACTTAAATATTTGACATTGGCAATGGGAGTGTTGTCAAACAACATCCCAAATCAGTGATCCATCCCCAACCCAGTCAGGCTAAGAACCATACAACATCCCCAGCTAACAGCTGAAGTTACAGCAGCAATACCAGAGCATGCTGTGTCATAAAATTTACAGTCATCACAGGCACACCCCAGTAGGTGGGATAGATATAATCAAAGAACTGTTGCAGGATGTAGCCAAGATGAGTCAAAGTTTGGGGGTGTTCTTCAAAAAAAAGAATTACAAACTGCCTTTATTCTGGAGGATTTTATCAATTGCATCTATAGTCTACAAACAACTTCAGATGTGCTGCTTTGAGTGCTCAGTGTGAAACTGATTTCATTTTTCATCACTTCAACCACATTATTTCCTTTCTGTAATTTCTATGTGCTCATATTTCAAATTGTAACAGAAGACAATTATTTGCTCGATGTCTCCACGAGTGTTTTTTATTAAGCTGAGAAGATACCGACTTTCAAGGTTTTACAATACTGTTTTGTCTATTCCATATCTAGCAATATGAAAGTCATTATAAGCAATCCTTTGTGGTTTGTCAGAACAGCACTAAATTACAGAAAAATAAAAGCAGGAAAAAAATTATCCAGTCACTGTACAGTATGGACTAAATTGCATACTTCAGCACATTCCTGTTTTAGCAGAGATACTCTATATCTGAGTTTGCTCAGATATAATGATTGCTGTATTAGAACCTCCCTATACATCCAAAGTCATGGAATAATTTTGGTATGAAATTTGAATACATCTCTAAAAACTTGGAGTTTAAATATTGACTGTTTTTAGTTTAAGAGAATTAAATATTCCCGCAACAGACAGTCACCCTAAGGCAGAGAGTTTGTGAGAAGTGTGCTGTTCAATTCACTTTATTTCAACAAAACTGAGGGCTAAGATTCAGGCCCATATACCAAATTGCCAATAACATTGCTTATTTGTAGCAAAATTTGAAAACATAATGTTATAATATTAGAATTAAAGCAGCTCAAGAATTAATTTTAGGTGCCATCTAAGTAAGAAGTATGTAGTCCTCTGTCAAGAGTACTCTGTGTTGTGTGTTTGATTACTAGCGACTTTTATCAAGTCCAGAAAGGGTTCCACAAAAACTCCTGCAGAAATGAGTATGCTTTTGAACTACAAGTGCATTTTTGTGGAGTTTTGAACCCCCTTAACTGTATTTGCACATTTTTTACATCTTTGTTCCAAATATATATGCCAAGAAAACATGTATAATGTTCATCAACTTACAATCTCTTCTAGAAAGCCATCAAAAACCCCCAGTGGATGTCCATATCAAAGTGTGCAAAAGGAGCCTGCGCTCTGAAGGGGGCTCCCTCATTTCCACACAAGCCAATGCACACACTTAATCACTGTCCCATCATGCCCCAAACTCAGTTTCCTAGAGGGTTAACAAATATTGCAGATCTGCACGACCTTAAAGCTCGACTGTACCTTGAACCCCGATTAAACTTTGTGAACACAACTTCTGCATTCGACATGCAGCATCTTCAAACAGCATCTTCACGTAGTCTTGAGCCCACTGCCCTGTGAAATTATCACAGGGGTCGCTCAGTACTGCACAGCGCCTGGCAAAAAGGCACTACAGTGCAATCGCCCCATCGAAGCCAGGGTGAGGTGGGATGTGACAGTCACCTTGTAGAAAACACATCTCAGTAGGTAAAATTCAAGGGAGTTGAAGCTTGTATGCTGTAGAGCACAGTACAACCAGGTTGGCTGCAACCAAAAGACTTACAAATATCAGCTTTGGTGGAGCATTGATTAGGATCTATAATATTAAGACTTTGCAAAAGCATTAACCAAAGCAGATCCCATATAAGCCTTAAGCAGTAAATAAACTGCTGGCAAAAGAATGAGCTGCTGAGGTTGGGGAGATGCTACAAGATAAACGAACCTGCAAAATAACCAAGAGTAAATTATGGAGTAAGGGTAACATTTGCTGAGCATTTACCAGCGTCACTGGTAGCCATGGACAGAAAACACCCAGAGAAGCACACACACATAAGATAGTACATAATAATTTTGATCACTGTACAAATACACAAGTTACAAACAGGCTTTGCCCCAGCGTAGCACAGCCAGACGGCGCTGTGCCTGTATCGTGCCACAAGCCTTAACACTTTGTCCGGTAGATGTGAGCATGTTAGGGTTGTGCCCTCCAGGCAGTACTCCCTGCCAGCCCTTTGCTGCTGAGCTGACACTGTGGTTGCTCCGTTTGAAGCAAGACAGCACCGGGCAGCACATCACAGCTTCGAGGCATCTGAGGCTGCAGGCAGTGACACGTGAACAAAGAAGAACCACAGAACAAAAGCAAACTAATAACCAATTGCCTCCTCCTTACTGAGGAAAAAGAACCTGCCAAGTTTTGAATTTCAGCAGCTTTTATTAGAACAGGATTTTTTAAAAGGGCAGCTCTGCTTTTCCCTGCAGAAGTAGCATCTGTTTAAACTTTGCAGTCCTAGAACTACTTATGGCTAGGGACCACCCATGGAAAACATAAGCCTGAGAGTATTTCTGAGAAGCTCAAACATTAAAGCACACTGTATTTACACTGGTATTTTTGGTATCATCTGTCAACTCTTAACCGCAGAAGTTAATCCAAATAAAATGAGGATGCTGTTTCATTGAGTTGCTCATGAGGAGCAATTGCCATACAGTAGATTACGGGATACTGATAGCACAATAGCTCACTTTTTCATAAAAGGCAAAATTATTATTTCCTTAGGAACATAACACGGCGGCATCCAGAGCTCAGGAAAGGGACAGCTTTGAGAGAAGGGAGTCTGGTGAGTACCTCCTACAGCATCTCACCACAGCCAGCACAAGGTGCTTCAGGGAGAGTTACAAGAGCCCTTAAAATGGGTTTTGAATCACTCTGATGCTGAAGAAGAGCCTGTTTTAGTGCAAGTAAGAACAGATCTGGAGTCACCTGTTTCTGAACACCCACCCATGGTGAAGAGATGGGTCGGTGGGTGGGAGCAGGCTGTAGCAAAAAAGCGCCTCTGGAATTTGCTTGAACATTTCCGTGTCCCTTCCTAGATTAGCATTATCCTGCTGCGCTGGGATTACCTGACTAATCAGCACTGCTATTATCTGCCAGAAAATGGCAAAGCAGCTCAGATTTGCCCCTAGTTAGGTTTTATAGGATATGCAGAAAAGTCTCGAGAGGTTTTCAATCTCCACTAGGTCATGACTACCAGAATTACTGAAGCGAGATTCCTTTCACCCCACTGTACATATCTATGCATTAATCAGCCCCATCTAAGCAGGTCACCCTGGGCTCCCTTCAGACTCAGTGGAGAGAAATGGGCACCTCCAAAGGACAATTCATTTTGTCTTCACATAGATGCCTAAGATGGATGAGATGAGTTGCCTTCTGGAGGTGTCTATTTCTCTCCATCAACTACACAGAGAGCCTTAGGTGATGAGCTTGCACTCAGATTATTAACTTATAATGTCAAACACTAAAGGCAGATGAATGCCACATGCAGTGCATTAGCATTTGAGCAGGCAGCCCTGCAGACAGAGGGGGGGTGTTACAGAGCATGCTGTTGACAGCCACTCTGGCTTCTTCTGTCTCTGCAGAGATGTACCTGGTGATATACCCAATGACTTCCTACGAAGGAAGCAGCAAGCTCAATGCAAAGAGGGGATTGTGAAAGGAGAAGGGCAATTCATCAAGAAAGAAGAAATGTGTGCAGATTACAATCAGATAACAATCCTCTGCTGGATTTTTCCTGCCCAAAACAGCATGGCTCAGTATGACCAGCTATATCTGAATGATCCAGAACCAAAGTAAGGGAGGCTATGATAAGCCCACAACCAGGTCGCCTCACACTGCCTTCCCTCTTGCATTTGCAGTTCTGCTGCAATGGAAGGGTGGCAGACTGAGAGAATGTGTGCACGCATGCCCAAACGGACATGAAATCTTGTCTGAAAGGCATGTTCCTTTTCATGGCAAGACATATATGACTGTCTGAAAGGAAGCAGCTCAACACGCATCATCCATCTACAAGCGTGCCCAGGTCTGAGGAGCATTGCTGGGATACTGTAAGAGATGGTTCAGCTATGGGGATACCTCCCTACCACACAAGCTGAGTACTTGTCCCCAGCACCACTCTGAGAATGAAGAGCCCTTTTATCACCACGAAGAGCTGGGCAGATAAGACACAAAACTCTAAACCCAGCTCTCTTGAGCACCAGGCTGGTGCCAGAATTACTGAGTAATCCTGCCTCTGTCGCCTGCCACGAGAACAGATTTTGGCAGTCCTTTCAGCTCCTTTCACAGTCATGTGAAATTAATTTAATTATTAAAAAAATCTTAATAGTAATGGGATTTGATTGACTCAACATGAAGCTTTCCGGGCTGTCACTCCACGCAGCTTCCAATCAATGCATACTCATTCAGCTGTGAGTGACTGATGTTTGTGCCTTTCATTAAGAGCCCATTGTTTCAGCTTAAATCCTTCCTCCATGCTTAATATTTGCATAATACTGCTTTCCTTTTTCATATCTGTATTTCTGTTGCCAGGTGCCCTCGATGAAGGACTCACCATGTGTATGTGATTGATACAGTCACCTCCTGCTCCTGGAAGTTTGTTTTACCTGTAGCTGCAGTATGTTAGAGGAGGAGTGGATATGTATCACCAGAAGGCTTCAGGACAGAAGATTTCTTTCTTTTCTTGGTATTTTTGGTAAAGCAGGAGACTCAGTGAAGGGATTTTTCAGCCAGCAACGCTCCACAAAAGCTCCAAAAGCTTTTAAATCTGTGCAAAATAACATGATTTCTGATTAGAAACAACTTCCTTAGACAAAGCAGAGGTTCTTTTACTTCCATTCTTCACATTTTTCTTGCATCCCATGCACTCATCCTTCCTTAGAAAAGCAGAAACCTTTTAAGACTCTCCTGTTGCATTTCTATCCACATCGTTTGATATGTGGGGAAGCTTCCATCCTATCTATGTTGGCAGAAAATATAGCATCAAAATTGAATTTGACGAAATGGGCATTACTGGTACAAATCATGTCATTCTCAGAGGGAAAAGCTACTTGATTTTGAGGCATTGCTGGCATCTAAGCTCTCGGTATGATACTTTCATGGGGTATATACGACTCTGTACAGGATATACAATGCAGAACAGAGTGACTTTCATCCCTGTGTTTTTATCCAGCGCGGATGCAGCCTTACAACCACATCACAAGCTCGCAGTCCCTCATGGCCCTCCCAACAGATCCGCCTGATTGGGAACTCCCCTCCAGCACCGGCTGCTTGGGGACACGCTGCGAAGAGAGAGCAAGCCCCGAGCGTGTCCACCCGGCTCCCAGAGTCCCGGAAGCCGAGACCAGCAGGTAGCAGCCCTCACCGACCTGAGCCACACCGGGGGCCGGGGTGACCCAGCCCCACGTAGGGCTGCAGCTTGCTGCCGCCCCCCGCCCCGCCAGGTAGACAGCCCCTGCCGCACGGTTACAGCCCCCCGCACATCCCCGGTGTGGCGGAGGCGAGTGTCGCGCCTGAGCACCTGCAGCACGCGTAGCAGCGGCGGTGCAGGGCCCCCCACCCGGTGCCTGGCGGTGGGGCAGAGCCGGTGCAACCGCCCCCAGCCAGGTCCCGCCCGGCTCCCCCCGCCCAGGGGGCGGGAAGGCAGCAGCGCTGCCCGCAGGCGCAGCGCGCCCCGAAGCGGCTCAGCGCCGTGTGTGTGTGTGAGTGTGTCGTGTGCTTCCCTCCCCGCCCCGCTGCCGCCGATAAATCCCACTGCCGGGGGGCAGCGCGGCATTTGGAGGGTGCCGCGCTGTGGGTAGGTGGCGCGGCTCTGCCCGGCCTCCCCCCGCCACCGGGGCAGCGACCCCCGCCCAAGGGGCAGCAGGAGACGCTGCGGTCGAAGCTCAGGTGAGTGTGCCCGGGGCGGCGGAGAGAGAGCAGGGCCCTGTGGATGTCCCCGGGGGGCGGCGGCGGCTACCTCGGCTGGCATCCCCTGCTGCTGCCCCGAAGGGATGGGCTGAAGGGGTAAACCCGCTCCCGGATTGGTGGGCAGGCAGCAGGTTGCCGCCGTCGTAGTTACTCATGAGTTTCCTCCGTGAGGTTGTGGTGGTACCCGTCGGCTCCCGGAGGGGTCCTTGCGGGCTGCGGGGCTCCCGGCGCGGGTTGCGGTGATGATAGGAAGCTTGGATGCCGGCGGGCATCCCTCCGGGCGCGGCTTATGGGGATCCCGATCAGCAAGGGGCTCTCCCTGGCTGTTGGGACATCCCCGCTGTGGAGGGTCATCTGTAAAGTATCTCACCGTTTTTTCCAGTGAGGTTTCTGCCTTCTGCTTTTGTGCACCTGGACGGGGCTTAGTGGTGAAATGATGCACGGGGTGTGGAAATAGTTACTCTAGGAGCTGTACAAGGTAGATTGTGCTTCTCACTTCAGGACTGGACCTCTGGGGGCATGAAATACAGCTGTTGGGCTGTCCATCTACCTGTTAGTCCCTATGCTCCAAAATGTGCATCTGGTGCAATGGAGACCCTTCATGGGCCATAGTTTGGGGATTCCATCAATATATGGAGCTGTATGTAGATAGAGATGGTGGTGGGCAGAGAGCAGGGCTATGTTTTATTGTTTGTAACCAACCGTACACTCAAAGTACATGATTTGCTTCCACGCTGCCTCTAAATAATGAGCAAAGCATAGGGTGTTTCATCTGCATTTATGTATATCCTAGTGGCTGGCAACATTATTGAAAAGCTCCTGAAATTTTCAGTTTCAAAAGAACAAAGCTGGAATTGGTGTGCTATCATGCAGTCAAAAAACTGGGCTTCTACGTTAAACCGTCCTCACCGAATCTGCAACTCCAATGATACAGGAACTGCCCTACTTTCTCATAGAGAAATAGGGAAGTATGGCTTCAACCCAGCAAAGTGCTTGTTGGATTCAAGTGAGGGCTTAGGTGCTATGGGCTTCAGTAGAATTGCTCAGCAGCTGAAGACAAGGCTGAAGGCAAATGTGCTTCTGTGCTTTCCCAAACTAGGGCTTGAATACTGCTCTGAGAAGCATCCAGTCGTATGAATTGTGCTCTTAAAAGTTCAAGATGGACTGAACTAGGAAAATCATGGCCTGAGCAGCATTGCCAGCCCCCCCTGCCCAGGAAATTAGGAAAATCACCAGTGCTGTTGGTATTTCCTGTGATTTTTATGAGGTCTATAAGTATGGAGCGGGTGTTCTTGACTCTGTCTTGAAATGCAGGTCACACCCTCATAAGAGCTAGGAGCCCTCCGTGATCATGGACTGGTTTTCAGACTGTCCTTGCATTCCAGTCATTTCAAACTTTGGGACTCAGTAGTTCAACTCTTGCATGATCTGTCCTATTTAAAAAGACAGCGGAACACAGAACCTCTTATTTGGTAAAAGTATGATCTGCAATTAATTCACAAGCATCAAAACCATAGATGGAAGCAGAGCACTTTCCAGCATTAAAAAAATAGAACTTGATAACATTAAGATGTCCAAAGAGTGGTATTTGTTTCTAAATAGCTTGATTTTTCTGCAAGGTACTCTTTGATTCCCATGAAATTTGAGGATTGTACTTAACTGCTCCTTGGTTTTCCTCTGCTGGCAAAGTCCTTTGTATGCTGAAATAATCTGTATCCTCGGGTGTCTTCCTTTCTTTTCAGGAAGCAGATGAGCATGCCTGTTTTAAGACTTTGAAGAAAAGTCAAGATGCACTTTTGCTTGTGTTAAATAGCAGCTTCAGGAGCGTTCAGGCAGAGACTGTTGGTTTAGCACCTCTGGGCTTTAGCCTGTTGATGATGTGCTTTGAAGCTTTGCTGTTCTTTTTCTTTTCCTTGAAAACCCACCAGCTTCACCAAGTGGCCACCGAAAGAGAGTGGATACTGACTTTAAATCTCGTGTTTCTCTGATTCTGATTTTTTCTGCTCAAATCCAGTTGCCCCTTGCTGGCAATCGCATGAGTATGTAGAAGGGGAACCCAGCAGTAGCGCCTCTCCTGACTGAGGGGTTTGTATTTAGCATAACCTCCCTATAAGAGTGATATGTTTAAGATGTGAAGACCTCTTCTGGGACACAGAGTAGCCTTTGATATTAAAAAGGGAGAAAAATATCTCAAAGCAATGAGTGAGAAAAGCCTTAAATCAGTTCAAATCTATTTAAAGAGTCATTAGCCAAACACTGGGAAAACACCATGGTAAAGAAAACGGTCACTTGGGCCAAACTCATCTCCATCTAATTACATTAAGTCTGTCAAACTAGTCCCTAACACAACTTGACTGAAAATATCATTCTGATTCTCCCTAGTAAAAGGTGACCGGTATATTAAAAAAGCCAGCAACTATTCTCCCCAGGCTCAAGCATGTAAATATGGCTGTTCACGAGCAGCCCTCATAAATTCAACAGGTTTGACCTGTGTAAAGTTCATCAGCTACCCAGGTACTTACTTCTGCAAACATCTGGCAGATTACCCCTTATGAACCTTTTTACATAGCTAATTTGGTGCTCTTGACTGTCCTGGCAGTAATAAATATGGGGTCTGTGAAGGGCATTGTGGTGGAAAGTTCAGCAGGTGTACGTAAGGTCAGAATTCCAATACAACCAAGATGAAATGAAGATGTGATCTGCACAAGTGGGTTCAGGAAGGCCAGGTAGGAAGCATCATGCTGAACTAAGAATAATCTGCGGCACATATATAGGATGGGAAGCAGCTCCCCGGTAGCACTTTTACAGAAAAAAAGGCAGTGCTGTGCTCGCAGGGCTGCACAAGGAGGATTGCACCCTACAAAACAGATGGAGAGACTTGGTCCTGCAGCTCAGCATTGGTGGGGTCTTGGCTTGAGGACTTTGCCACGTAGGATGTGTCCATTCAGTGTCAGCTGCCTGGTGAGAGTGCAGGAAAGGGTTTGAAAGTATTGTTTGAAGGAGATTAATTGGGTTCTTTAACCTGGAAAGTGAACTGAAGCAGAACATGCTAATAGCCTGAAGATCTATAAAAGTGCGCTCGAAGAGGAAGGGATTTATCCCTGTGCAGCCAGCATGGGCTCGAGCTGCTGTGCAACCACAGTGCTGGACTGCTGAGAAACTTCCAACTAGGAAAGTTTCTCGGACTCTGTCATATTCACAGTCGCGGCTGTACTATTGCAAGGAGATACCTCCAAATGAATCACAGGGTGTTTGTTGTAAGGCATCCTGGCCTTGGGTAGGACTTTGCACACGTGCTTTTCTAACAAGGGGATCCTTCTACAAAGGGATATTTTTTCCTTAGTCCCATAGGCAGCAAAGTCAGGTTGGCAGAACTGTTTGCGGCTGTGAATTATTTAGAAATCCAAGAAGCACACTGATCAGCCCCAACATCTGATTCCCCTGCTCACACAGAGCTACCCTTTTCATCTCTGTTCCGTCAAATCAGAATAGGAACAAGGAGCCAAAATGCTGTAATTTAGGCTACCCCTTTAAAGTCAAGTCTTAGGTTTACACAAGGCAGTTACCAAGGCTGTGGCTGCTGCCTGGAGCTTTCTGAATGCCAGTTACTCTTCTGTTGCCTTTGCTGGCTGGATCCTTTCACCCAGCTGTCAGCTTCTTGGGCTGCGCAGAGTCTGCCTGCTGTCCCTAGACCTGCAGGGAAGGCTCCTCTTCACCCCATTACTGAGGCCAGGGCACATGTCCTCTCCTGTCTCTACTCTAGACACAACTCCCCACTGGCAAGGTTTCCTTCTCTGTCACCCATAAGCGCATTGCTTGGCACTTCCCTCCTCAAGGGGACCATGGCGTGCAGCCTTTCCCTGCCTAGTCACACTCTTGCAGGAAGACACAAAGGGACATCTCCACCAGGAGCAGGCAAATCAAGATTTAGGTCTGTTTCAGCAGCTCATAGCAAAATGGCCTCTGAGGGTCACCCATGTCCTTCCAGGGGTCCATCTGGGAACCTAAAAAAGGAGGTTTTGGTAGCACCTCCATCTATGGTAGAACCATCGTTCAATTTCTGCAGTACTTTCAGAAAGACGTGGTGGTACAATAACAGAAGCTCACCAGCTATGATTTAAAAGCTAGGAAATGGCTAGCTTTTAAATAATAGTCCCCATTGTTGCCATTCGGTTGTTACCACTGGAAACCCTTCACCATTACACTTCTAGGCAAACACCGCAGCTTCAGCCTGGAGGGTAACAACAGGCTGCACTGGGACCTCCAGCATCGCCCTTGCAGAACTATCGTCTTTTGCCTGTAAGACTTCCCAGGTTTGAATGTCCTGGAGGGGTATCACGCTGACAGCTTCTAATTATGCTGATAGCTGATTTACCAGTTTGTGCTTATTTAAGAGCCAGAAGTCACGGAAGGCCAGGAAGGATTCACTTTTGAACGTGCATTGCAGATGAAGTGTCATCTCTTTGGCAGAGCCTTTCAGAGGAGAGGAGCAACGCCTATCCAATTCCCCTGGTCAAACAGCCCCAGTCCCATTGCGGGCCGCATGAGCCCTTGGTTCTTTATCATCTTTCCAGATATCCTTTTTATGCCTCTGGGTGTTTTCGCAGCTACCTGTGCTGTGACAGCATCCCACTGTTTTCCTCGTTGTCCAGGGCCCAAATACACTCACCAGCTCCACATCCACCCTTTTTAGTCTGTTTGGAAAGGAGATTTTTGTTTTACATTTATAGCACAGGCAGCAAAAGAAACAAAGATATTTATATAGTGAGCAACCTACATATTTATTTACTTGCAGACTAACATGTTTCTCTCCGCAAGCTAAATTAGATGGGTTTTGCTATTAAGGTATTATTGGCTCTGATTTACCTTTTTTTTTTTCTGATGAAGCAGACCAGGCTATTTGCTACCCTGGAGAACAATTGCTACCTGCCCTGCTGCTTCTCTTTTTCCTTTTGAAATACCCATTTGAATACCCATTTCAGACTAGTAGGAGTATGTAAATGGGGGGCCTACACAGCAAAACACTCTTTTGGGCTGTGCTTCGTGGGTTGGGTCCTGTGCTGCTTCTGTCTCTGTGTGTCTTTCCTGTAGGAGAAGAATTTGAAGCCAAGCACATAAACTGAAAAATACTATTCGGGAAGGATTTATGATCTTGTTTCATCAGGGATCCTTATGTGGAATTATTCTGTGCCTGAAAGCACTGACTTGGAGATTGCATGGAAATTGCCAGTGTAATTCCACTATTTTGTGTTTCACAGGATTGAGTGTTCTGTACCTTGCTTCAAGTGTTTTGTTGATGAAAATCTTCCCATTTTTTCCTAGAGAGAGTTTTGTAGACAATTAAGCCGTAACTATGTCTTCTTGAGTTGTAAACATGCAGTGACTGCCAGTCAAATAGGTAATATCTTAGTTTTGAAATGGACAGCTTCCCATTAACATCACCATGTTCTTGCAGTAATACTTTTGAGTAGTAGCATTTCTTGTATGTGTGAAGTTTCGCATGAGAGTAAATACTTGGAGCTTAGCAAAAGTGTATCTGTGCTGTGGTTTAACTTCATGTTCCAAAATATCCAAGGTGCAAAACCAAAGTTGGCTGCCCATTGAGACCTGGTTGTATGAGTATGAGTAATGGTAACACACAGGCATGCTTCACCCATTCATACAGGAATAATAAAATCATAAAAAATAACTTTATTTTGATCCATTTACCCAGTCAGCTCATTATAGCACTGAAATAACAAAGTGCTTCTCAAACTGCTGAAGCAGGTTAGGTTCAGTAGTTAGCCCCCAGTTTGGAAATTGAGTGAGGTCTGAAATGGGTCACACATACTTTTACTAGATATTTTCCAACTGATTCTGCCAAACTTCTGAGGGTCAGAGCAGCACTTGCTTGCTCCTACTGGAGTGAAGTTGTCTGGCTGGGTATGTCCATGCACCCAGCTTTCTGATGCTGCTCACTGTGATAGCTGTTCCTGTGTGGCTGCTCAGATAATTTTCCACCATTCACATTTCCCGGAGTTGTGAAAGTCAAGCATCCACCTCTCTCTTTTTGCTGAGAGTAATGACTTTGCAGCTGTTATGTTTCATAGGCTAGCACAGACTAGCCAAGTAGTCTTACACAGCTGTAAATATTTGATCAAGCTGCTTTGCACAGTGTGAGTGTGAATTCCATGCTGTTAGAGACAGCTAAAAATCAAATCAGTCATTATCTTCTTGAATTAAAAGCCCAGGTCATGACTGGGTTTTGTCTCTGGGCTGAAACAAAGATCTGAAAATCCTGCATGATGTGACAAATTATGTATATGGGGCTGGTACAGGTAGAGCGCTCACCTGCGTTACAATTGCACTTCCCTGCTGTACACGTGTGAGCATTTCTTTGGGCTGCCTTTCTCACAGTGTGTGCTTGCTGAGTCTTAAGAGAGCTTTCAGGGGTATTAAAACACACAGTGTTCCTCTGAAGAACAGTGATCATCTTGTCCATATTTGCATTCTTCCCACGGGTCCTTGAAAAAGCTAACCCATGAGACACAGGGAGGGGGAGGTGTATTTGCTATTGGCTGTTTGAGCCTTTTGCAATTAGGAAACTTCTGATCTCCTTCTGTGGATGTTTTCCAGCTGTGTCAGGTAATGCATGAGCACAGAACAAGGTCCCCTCTTACAGTGGAGAACAAAACAAACCAAAGAAAAGATATAAATAGGAAATTATTCTATTATTCTAGTACAAGAAGTAGTTATTGAAAATCATTACAATTTGTGCTTGGAGCCCAGTGTCAGATCTCCCATGGTTGGACTGCACAGCTTGGCTGAGCCTCAGTGGGATCTGGGGGAGTCCAAAATGTTGTGTCTGCCGTCTATGGGCAGGGACTACAATCCTAATTGCACCCACTTGTGGAGAAGTTTGGAACCAGAAATTAGAGAATATTCTACATGCAATTTTTACCATTATTAAAGAAATGAAACAAACCCTGCATTTAACCTCTTGGATTTTGACAGTCTGTTCTGAAGAGTTTGAGGCAAACACAGACTATCTTCTTTCTGCTAGATACAGAAGTGTCTGTGAAAGAAAGAGAAGTTTTCCATTAACAGCAAAAGTGCCAAATCTGCTTTGAAATCTTCTCACATTAAATGGCATTTGCCGCTTAGTGTAGTCCAATTGTCTCTTTGAAAAGAATATGATACTTGGTATCAAAATATCAGTTTTCTGTAACTGTTGTTTATTGGCTCTAGCTTATGATTTAACATATGTACTAAGCTTAAAAGGAAATGCATGCTAAAAAGAATAAAACTTCTTTATTTTCCTGAGTATTTGATAATAGAAGAACTATTTTCAAACACTTGGATTAAGGGAGTAAAAATAAAAAAATGGAGGAAAATACTCACCATATCTCATACAGGTGGGAAAACCAGATCATAAAGAAAACCAGGTCAGCCGCATACAAGGAGTTTAGGCGCAGCTTGCTTTGAGGCAAGTTGGATCTGTGGCTGGGATTTAATGGTGGTGTTATTACCAACTTTCTTAGTTTGCTGTCAAAGAGCGCTTCATGGGTTTGGAAACCTATAATCACACCATTTCTGTTAATTGCTCCTGTTAATAAGTGCTAGCAGAGAACCTTGCCCATTGCTGCTGAAAAGCCGCCAAAAGAAAAGTGCGAATAAGTGAGAACACCCTGGCCAAGCCCTAGGGACAGCCAAGCTCAAGTAGAGACCTGAGCTTGAGGCTCATACTAAGGTAATGCTTTGCATTACCAGGAAAACTTCAATCTGGAGTAAGGGTAAGTCTGGATACCGGGTTCGGGGAGAAGTAAGGACTTGGCCCAATCACGGTAGTATATTTGAAGAAAAAACTCATGAGAGTTCCTGCTTTCTGGACAAATTCACTTCATGTGCTTTTGGGGTTTTGTCTGCATCCCTTAGGCACTGTAGATGCCCACCACAGCCAATAGATATCTGGGAACTGTTGAGAACATAAAATTAATTATTAATATATTATTGAATAGGAGAGAAAACATTACTGAAGCGTCTTCCATACCTTATTAAAGAGTTTAGCTTTTCTTAATTCCTGTTTTTTTATTTTCTGGTTGCTGAGGGAGTTTTCTAGGGGAAAATGCTATTATTATGGCTCCTTCATAGTTTGGGAAATTCAGCAAATGTGCCTAGAGCTAAGTGCAGGCTCTTTCAAAATCTATTCAGATGTAGCAGAGCTTTTGCATACCCTACATCTGAGATCCAGGCTATGTCATGCTGAAGATGATCCTGTAGCTTTACCTCATGGACAGTGTACTATGGCATTCATCACATTCTTCTGCTCATACTCAATACCACTTTGTGAGGCTTGTGACTGGGGACGAGCACCTCATTGCTCCCTATGGCTGTATCCACCTTGGCTGTCCCTTGCCAGTGCTTCTGCCTGGGCATCAGAGGAGGGTTGGAAAAACCCAGGGATTCAGAGAGTGGTTTCTGAGTAGCCAGAGCCAGGTGATGGAGAAAAAACAGAGTTTGCATCCTTGGCTAAAGCAGCTTCCCAAAAGTGAGTAACAATGAGTTTTATCCTCCTCCCATGCTTTACAAGTGCCATCAGGTGTGACCAGCTCCTGTGCCCTGAGCAGCTCAGCATAGGTATGGGCTCTCCCTCCCATGCAGTTGTGCTCTAGGACTTCCAGCTGCAAGAGAGCATGCAATAATGTAATGGGAGCACCAGCAAGAAGCAAGTAATAGAGCTGTTACTGTACAGTCTTTGGAACTTGAACTTTGACTGTAAAATGTAAAAGTAGGTTAAGAATGCAGAGGCTAGCATTTTCTCATCTCTTGGTTCAATTTTTACAGCCCAGCTTAATTTGATCTCTTCTTTGTTTGATAGTGGATAGCACATTCTAATAAAATATTTAATAAGACATTCCCCTAAGGTTAAAAGCCACAGTAAAATAGTCCTTATTTATTGATAGATTTATACTAGAGAATCTTGCAAGCAGCACACCATTAGCTGTGTGATGATTTTAATGTGAGGGTGGCGTTTTCATCAGCAAAATGCCCATTATTTCATAACCAAGCTATTGTTTTCTAACCACCACACAAGGGGCATTATTCAAGAGGGGAAAAAGATACAGTTATTTAAGAAATGGTACCCTGGGTGCATGTAGTATCTCTTTTCTGTGTATTTAAGTCATGATGCTATTAATACCATAGTCTATTTTTAGAAAAATGTGTTTTCTCTGGAAGTAGTTTATAAAATTGTATTTTTTAAATGTTATCTTCAGCAGGCAAAGAATGGAAGTAATTTTATTTTTACTATTTTAAGCATAATGTTTTTACATTGATGATTCAACAAATATCTTAATGGATCCTTTAATAACCTTTAAATAATTCCACTATCTAGTACAGCAGTACCAATACTGATCTAATTTTGGGTCATATTAGATAGGCTACTCTAAGCAGTTCCATGAGGCAAGAAATCCTGCTTGTGTGGTTCAATCTGTGTGCGGTACAAGACTGAACAGTACTGCATGATCTTGAAAATCATTCTGAAAATTGGTAAGTCTGAATTTTCACTTATGCTAGAATGTTTTTGGCAGATAGAGGTAAAAAAATCCCAACAAACCAGCAAGACCAAACAGTGGATGTCATAGGGTAAAAAAGGAGCTTGAAATGTACAATGTGTGTAAAAGTAGACCTTGGACAGCAAAGCCAGATGATGGTAAGACAATCATCAACAAGCCATGCCTACTGATAAGTGCCACAGCCTGGCAATCCACCCATGCCTAACATGATGGAGTTAAATTGCTAACATTTCCTTGATGGTTCCATGCATTTTTGCTCTGAAGCATCAACACACAGAGATCTAGCTAGTCATTGCTTCTTGTAGAACCAACACTGTCTTCAGAGTTGTCCCTGGACAATTGACTGCTAGTAGATCTCCAAGATGGTGTCTCTTTACCTAATTCTTTGGTCCCTCAAAATTTGTATTCAGTTTCTATTACATGCCTGTCAGGTGTGCTAGAAAATGGTACCCCAAACTTCTGATTTTGGCAGCTCGTTTAGGCATAAATTTCCCTTGAAGTCATTTCCCTTGAAGTGAAGGACACTTTTGATCCTTCCTTATCAATATGGGCAGATATGTTGACACAGTTGCCTACTTCCAGTCACCCTCCAGTGTTAAACTTGTGCCAGCATTTGTCCCCAGGTACATTATCCTTTGCACTGAATTCACAAGTGGGTGTGAATGTAGCCAGCGCCTTTGGAAAGAACTGGAATGCTTCTGTTCATGTAGAGACCCCTACACCTTCACCTGTAGACTCTTTCCCCAAATCAGTGTCATACAGGCAAAGATAAATGCTTCCCATGACTACAAAAACCTTGCATCTTCCTGACATTTCAGGTGCCAGATGGAACCTAGGTGAGGAGAAAGCCTTGTCTTCTGGTGCTGATGGGGATCAAATGTGAGCTTTGTTCTCCTAATGACACCTGCCAAGTCTGTTAATATCCTCATAGGTAAGAAATATTTAGCATCAGCTATTTTTTTAGTGGCTCCTACTTCAGTTACTAGAGAACATTGCTCTTATATATACTGCGTCTGGGACTACACCAAGTAAAGGGTCTAAGTTTGGCTGGGAGAGAACTCCTGCTGGTGTACTTCAGTTGTACCAGCCCTCTTGTTCTTCTACTCTTGAGATTTCTCAGAGCAATGAGTCCTTCCAGGTTTCCCAGATATAGGGCACGTATCTCAGTCAGTTCCTGTTTTCTTATCGCTCTCCAGAACTGTGACTTTTCTGGGGCTTTCAATTATCCCAGTATCTCTTGAATGGGATTTTTCTCATTTTCCCATAGTCCTGTGGTGCCTGATCACTGTTCATAGCAGTGGGCCACACATCCCCAGGGGAAACTGCTCCTGAAAGCCCTGGGTAAGAAGACACGGGCTGCACTTTCAGACTTCTCTGGCTAACCATGCTCCATAAAGGAGCCAGGTCACAACATCTCCTGAAGTCCCTTCCAGAACGGCATTTCCAATGTGATTTGCATTATGTTTTTACAGCATCATGTAAGTGGTACATTCATGCTCTTCAAGGAGGCTGCTGAAACTCTCATGTTATTGTGGAGAACAATAAAATGTTGTTTAATATCCCTCCTCCCAGCTCTCAGCAATTAAACTTCTTTCCTCTTTGCCCATGTTAAATAGTTTGTCAGAGTTTTTGCAGAGTAGCATGTTGTCTGAAATCTGTTCATCCAGTTTTTCTCTCGTTCTTGCAACAAAATCGGGGAAGATGCACAACACTGTAAAGAAGCACTTGAGCAGAGATAACACAGAGTAAGGGAAGATCACTGGAACACTGCAGAGCTGTGGTCGGTGTGTAGATGTGCTAATCCCCTCTGTTTCTAGCTGATACTTTTTCTTATGTTCTCAAAAAACTGAGCACGCGCTTTTCTTGGAGTTTCAGCGCTAACAGGCAAAGACTCTCAGGGGAGGTAGTTAACTGCTTTCCTTCAGTCTAGGAGCCAGGACCAAATAGAAAGCTCTGCAGAACCAGTATGAAAGCTGGAGAGAGAGCACATTCCCCCTGTCATGAGCTAATGAAAGTGAGGCAGAAGGGGAGAGAAATTTACTGCTAACAAGCAGAGCCATCCTTCCTCTGAGCTCCCAGTTCTAGCCCCATGCATGTCCCCACTGCCACCATGCAGGAGTGTGGGGATCAGATCCCTCTCTCTGTGTCCCAACAGTGTGTGGCCAAATCAGCACCCACCATGAGACACCCTGCTCCGTGGATGCTCACTTTCTTCTAGCTGGATGCTCCTTATTAATGAGTTATAAAAGACTGTCCAGAATTCTTCTGATTTAAGGACATAAAATTCAGTTACTGTAAATTCTGGCATGTCTGATTTTGCTATTTCAATCAATTCCCAGCAGAAATTAGGCAGAGGAGCTGGGATTCAGATGTTTGATGTTCATGGGATTGCTCAGATATTGAGGCAATGACAAAATGGAAAGTTATTCCTGGCAGAAAAAGTAATTAGTCCCTTTCACATCTTCAGTTGATACTAGCATTAGTATCAGTTCTTCTCTGTTGGGAATATTACATCTTAGCAAAGTTCACTGTAATATCATCCTTTCTCAGTAGTGATCAGGAGAGAGAAGGCCTTTCCAAATCATTGGCTTGCTGCCTTAAGATTTTTGACATTTAGGCCTCACACTTATCAGCTGATACTTTGCATTGACTTCAGCACCTGAACAGTTCCAGTTTCCAATACTAGAGTGTTTGGAAATCAACTTGTTTTTTAACTTAGTTTTTCCTCTCTCCCCACCCCTCTTTTTTATTTTTGACAAGAGTCTGCATAGAAAATGGGCACTGTTTCCAAACTATGAGGTATTATTACAAGTGAAGTTAAAATCCTTAGGGTGGAGAAACATGTCAAAATAATCTGGCAAAGCTGTGAAACTAGGTCTCAGGGAGAAAGGGCAGCTCCACTGTGCTGCTTTTCAGCATAATAGGAAACCGTGACAGCTCTGGGTCTCAGCTCCTGCTCCTGTCGGTCGCACAAATTCTTCTGAGGGGAGCACCCCTTCCGAGGCTGTTTCCAAAGGTGTAAAGCTGTCAAACTCCAAACTCTTCAGGTGCAAAATACTCTGTGCAAAATACTAGGGCTGCTGTCCTAGTGCATGCTATTATTGGGGAGTATAATAGAGCTTGGTGCAGTCTATGCCATTTGGCTTTCTCATGCCAAGGACATCCTTCCTCCATGCCATCATTCATGGCATAACATCACAGCCAGTTTCCTTGTGCAGAGGTCACACCTTTGCTTAGTTTCTAACCCTGGTGATCCCACTTCCATTTCACCGTCTATAGTCCAAAAATGCCATCTCAAATGTAACACCATGTGTTTGAGGTTGTTGAAACATAGTTAAGGAGATTTAGATGTACAACTGTGTGACTAAATCCCCTAGGTAGGTTTGATAATCAGCCTTTATGCACAGCTCCAAGTTATTTTGAATGGAGGACTGCTGAAATAACAAGAAAATAAATAAATAAACTGTAAGTGACCTCCTTTCCTGTGCTTCCAGATTGGGATACTGTGTGGATAAACAGCTCTGAATAAAGCTGTTCTAAATTAAATAAATCACTGGCTTTGGTGGATATAATACAAGGCAGGCAATAAAAGCTATTTAAAATCCCATCAAGATGTTGAAGTCCTAATTCTGAATGCAGGGGGACTGGTGTGCATTGCTTCCAGCAGCACACCTGGATGTGGCAGCTGTCATGCAGACCACTGTACCCTGATGTGGCCTGTTTCTGCCTACCTGAACTTGCCATTCGGACATCCAGGGCAGATTGCCAGCTCCTTGCTCAAGGGACATACTGGAGTGCAGTGGGGTAAAATTAAATCTCTGTTGGTGCAGGGAGACAAAGCTTAGTGAGGGCATGACTGCCACAGCAGGACAACTGCTGCCATAGCGGGACAACAGCTTCAGCTTCCAAGGCCTCCAGAAGGGTCACGAAGTTTGGCTTTTTTGAAGGACTCCCAGAAACTGTTGGGTTCAGCAGGGATGCTGTGCTGCCTCTGCAAAAGCAAAGGGCTCCTTGTAGAGACATTTGCTACTGTCTGCTTTAGTGTGCAGCCAGCCTAGTTGTCATAGGGCCTCAGCTGAGAATGAAGAGGCATGTTTGAAGTCAGTTGTACTGTATACTTTAACTTCATTATTTGAAGCATTTGTAATAGTTGTATTGTAACCCTGACTTCTACTGATGTGGTTTTTGTAAATGGTTAACAATTGCAGGTCACCTTTGAGGTGTAAGCATCATAGCATTTGTTGTAAAAGCTTTTTAAGAGTAATCTGTGTCTTATTCACCCCTCACCATATCATTTCATGTGCTAATGCACTGGGAATGTCAAGCTGTGCTGACAATAGCAGAGCTTTCCTTCTACTCATTTTTATTCCTGTGCAAATATAATTAAGCCAAGAAGTGTCTTAGGGGTGCCTGGTCACATACGTGCATTAAATTAGCTCCCTTTTTGCCTCCTAAGGCAAACACTCCCAGCACTGCAAGGTCTCTGAGAGAGAGCCGTGGCTTGTGTCTGTTAGGACAGCATCTTGCACACTTGGTCTCTGAGCCCTCACCCATGCTGGCTGTATGCAGGCAATTGTCAAGAGTCATTCACTGGGAAATAGATATGTGTTTCATCTCCAGCATGGGAACATCCCCATCAGCTGCCTCTGGAAGTATTGTCATATTTTACGTTAGGCTTGTGCTTCCAACTTCTGAGTTTAGGTTTATATTGCAGCAAGACTCCAACAAACATGGAGTCTTGGGAAAATTAGAATTGGAGGATTTGGGAATTATTCTTCCAGAATCTGGGGGGAAATAGAAATCTTTCCACTAGCTGCCAGGAGTTTTGTATTAGACCTCTGAAAGAAACTATGGAGCCATATCAAGAGGATGTGTCTGCATGTCTGTGAAGTGGAGGCAGTGTGACAACAAAGCTTCCATGTAGCACAGGAAGAGTACACAGGGGCATGCTGAAGACATCTGGGATACAGGGAAGGACAATCTTTGGGTGCAATTATATCTTAAAAGCAGTTTTGAAATTCAGCTGGTCATTCTGTAAAGGCCACAATGAGGCCTTGGGCATGAGGCACCCAAGGGATAACTTCATCCATCTGCTGAAGTCTTCTGTGTGGTTAGAGACCCAGCCACTCTGATAAAGAGTGACTTGTTCCCAGACGACCGAACAAGCGATCATTTGAGTTACTCTCACCATAGAGATGGAGTAATTTAGGCAGTGACCCATGCATGCCAGTGACCTCTACAAACCAGATTGCGTTTGATTAATTTCCCAAGAGTGGTTTCAGATGCCTGGTATAAGACCTTTTCAGATAAGGAGCCTGCAGGGACTTGGCCAAACCACTACATCACATAATTTGATACATATAATTTGAAGCATATAATTTGACACTGTGTAATCCTTCAGAGTTCGTCTATCTCAACTGAAAATGACCTTGTGCATGAATATATGAAATTCTAATTCTGTCCCATTCTCAAGTTCCACTGTTCCCATAAATTAAATGTGTTCAGCAGAAGACTGGGGGAATATATAAGTGAAATGAATCAGCTCTCTGCCCTTTTAGACTGACGGAAGATTGTATCAGACTACAACTAAACAGTGGTCATAACTTGTGAGTTACAAAAGATCCTATGGTGAACACAATTAGAAAAAGAGAATTAATGGTATATTGTCTATGCATGTTGGAGCTGCAGGCAGACACTGAAGTGTCAATAACTTGAAGCAAGAGTGGCTGCTGTTATTGCTCTTTTTTGGTTTATTTTCAGACTACTTGTCATGGGTTCAGCAGCAGCAGTCATTTTTTCTCCTTCTTGGTAGCTGGTGTAGTGCTGTGTTTTTGATTTTGGGCCTGGGAACAGCGCTGATAACACCAGTGTTTCGGTTACTGCTTAGTGATGTTTTGGTCTGGCCAAGGACTTTCTGAGTTTCATACTCTGCCAGGGAGGAGGGGAGTCAGGAGGAAGCAGAGACAGGACACCTGACCCAAACTGACCAAAGAGGTTATTCCATACCCCAGCACGTCATGCCCAGGATGGAGAGCAGAGAGCAGAGACCCGGAAGGGTGGGGGTGCACTGCGTGGTCGGGCTTGGTTTTAGGTGGTGAGAAATTGTATTCTTTCCTTGTATTTGCCTTGTCATTATTATTATTGGTGGTAGCAGTAGTGGTCTGTGTTATACTTTAGTTACTAAACTGTTCTTATCTCAACCTGTGGGAGTTGCATTCTTTTTGATTCTCCTTCCCATCCCTCCGGGAGTGGGGGGAAGAAAGAGGGGGGAGTGAGAGAGCGAAACTGTGTGGCTGACTGGACTTAAACCACGACAGTTCTTTTTGGCGCCCAACGTGGGGCTCGAAGGGTTGAGATAACGACAGGATTAATAACCACTCGTCACAATGCTGATTTATTGGCTCTCAAAGTTGTTGCTCTTGATTCTCTTGCATTCATGGTTTCAGCCTGTTGTACCTTACTTACAGCTGGTATTTGTTATCTTAGCATTTTTTGGATATGGGTTTTGGGTTAAGGTTCTTGTTTCATTGTACTTTGTTGGAATGGCTTGTGATACGGGCGGGCTCCAGAAGCAGGGGGGGGCGGATGTGTACCTGGCTGTCTGGCAGCTCTTCACCGTCCTGGCCCTCGGCCTCGCCTCCATCTTTGCGAGGCTGTGGAGAGCCGAGGGGGGGCCGCCGCGGGAGCCGCCGGCCGCCGAAACGGCCCGGGGGAGCGGACCCGGGGACCAGGAGCTGAGCCCCGCGGCTGCCGAGCAGAGGCAGGAGGTAGCAGAAGGGGTGAGCCCCCCCGCTGAGCCCAGCCCGACAGCTGCCGAGCCGCGGGAGGACACGACGGTGGAGAAGCCGAGCCCCGTAGCTGAGCCCAGCCCCGTGGCAGCCGAGAGCATTCCCCGGCAGCCGCCCGCAGAGCCCCGTGAACCCGAGCTGCAAGAGAACGCAGGAGACCCCGCAGCACTTCCCAGCAAGGCAGAGAAGGAAGATCTGGACTCAGACAAAGAGCAGCTGGTGGTGAGAGAGCCGGCAAGCACAGCAGCTACACCAGCCCCAGTGACAAGCACAGCAGCCTCATTTGAGAGCTCTGAAGGGTTTGAATGGCCTTTGGGTACCCTTGAGACCTGCCTGCTGATTGTGATGGGGATCAGCATGGTGGCATGCATACAGAGTGTGTTTTACCCACAACCATTTTGTCTGGTCCCGAGAGTTAAGCAGAGTGGGGTGTGGGCTTTGTGTGGGGTTAGTCTGCAATCTAGGAGGACTAAGAGATTTTCCCTGCAGCTGGACAGCCATGAGCGGCAGAGTGTGTGGGACAGTATGGGTGAGTATCTTGTCCACTGGGCCCCTCCAGTGCTTTGGAAGCATCACAGATGGAATGCAGCTGTATGGAGTCCCCAACAACAAGCTGCAGAAACTGCTGGAGGGGTGGATGAATTATTTTGAGCCTGATGGGCCCATGACACCTCAGGCCATCAGGGCAGAGATACAACAAACAGATGGACTTATGATCGAGGGGTGGACTTAGCAATGGACACTACTGCCCAGGTTATTTACGAGTGTGAACACTGCACACAGCCTCTCCTGCTCTGAAAAGCTGTTACAAAAGATGGAGCCCGATATCATAGACTGAATGGACTCAGCAGCTTTATAGGGATTGGTCCACACACTAAGGGATGATCTCTCTCCCTTTCTGTGTGTGTGTGGATGTATACATATACATGTGATGGTATATCGAAAATGTGGGATCTGATCATGACGTGAATGGTATGGAATAAGGGGTGGATAATGTCATGGGTTCAGCAGCAGCAGTCATTTTTTCTCCTCCTTGGTAGCTGGTGTAGTGCTGTGTTTTTGATTTTGGGCCTGGGAACAGCGCTGATAACACCAGTGTTTCGGTTACTGCTTAGTGATGTTTTGGTCTGGCCAAGGACTTTCTGAGTTTCATACTCTGCCAGGGAGGAGGGGAGTCAGGAGGAAGCAGAGACAGGACACCTGACCCAAACTGACCAAAGAGGTTATTCCATACCCCAGCACGTCATGCCCAGGATGGAGAGCAGAGAGCAGAGACCCGGAAGGGTGGGGGTGCACTGCGTGGTCGGGCTTGGTTTTAGGTGGTGAGAAATTGTATTCTTTCCTTGTATTTGCCTTGTCATTATTATTATTGGTGGTAGCAGTAGTGATTTGTGTTATACCTTAGTTACTAAACTGTTCTTATCTCAACCTGTGGGAGTTGCATTCTTTTTGATTCTCCTTCCCATCCCTCCGGGAGCAGGGGGAAGAAAGAGGGGGGAGTGAGAGAGCGAAACTGTGTGGCTGACTGGACTTAAACTACGACACTACTCCAACTTCTTGTGCAAAATAGTTCCAAGAGCTTCCACCTTTGAGGAAATAAGTAGGCAAAATTTACCGCTGTAAACATATATTCAAGAGGAGGACAATGTAATTCTCTGTGCTAATCACTGCCAGCCTATTGTGAATTGTCACTACCACTGAGGGATGTACATAGTGTCTGAAAGAACGTCGGGGTTCTGTTGTTTACGTGGCTTTTTTTACACTAGTTTCAGGGTTTTAAACGGAGTATCAGGTACAGTTGTCTTGCAACAGTTTCAGCAGAGAGGTGGTCTGGAATAACGAGTCAACATGACAATGCTGCACAGGGGTGCAGGGGTGAAAATAGGACAAGCCATAGTAAGAACAGTAGTATAGCACCATCATTAACCTTCTTTTCTGGGTTTTTTTTTTCCTTTTCTGCACTAAATTTTCCACAGACGAGAACGTTGGTAATTTTAACTTTGATTGAGAACTGCTATTATCCACTCACAGCATGTGGGAGCAAACAGGCACTTGGATAAATCACAAAAAAGAAAACCACTTAGCATGCTGCTTTCCTCAATAACACCTTTTTCTGAAGGTACAGGCTGAGTGCGGTAGGGAGAGCGTGTGTGAAGAGAAAAGCAATGCTGCAACAACCCACTGAAGCATGCTCAAGGTCAGCCCATCTCATAGAAAACCAAGAGGTCACGTTTGACTTAGAAGGTATTCTGATATGTTTAAAAAATTTAAGTAATTAAATAATTCAGTGAATGAAAGCCATCAGGATTCTAATGCAGTGTTAATGGGGTCTTTCAGGAATCATGAAGATCAGTTTCCTGAGTGACATAACAAGAGCCATTAGCAAGCTCATCCAAGAGTAATCATCCATCAAAGGTGAGTGCCTGCACATCCTCGATGCAGAGGAGCTTGAGGAGCAGGACAAACATTCCTGCTTGCAAGGGCTGCAGTGTGACACCCCTAAATTGCCTCATTTTCCTCCTGCAGGTACTCAGCCCGGGTCTGTGTTTGCTACCTCTCAGCAGTGGATGAAGCGGGCTAACTCCACAAGTGTGAATATGCGGGAGGTCATCTTCTCCGCAGCCATCGCTGCTCCAGGTGACAGGAAACTCAAACTGATGTGAAACACGGAGTACCTCTCACACAGTCATTGAGAAGAAGACTTGCTGGACAACCTTCATGAAACCTCAACACTATTTTGGATTGGAATTTCCTACTGAGGACGCCAGAAGTGCTACCATGGCAAAAGACAAGTAGGAGTAAGGGCTACAGCTCCTCCTCTAACATTGCTGGGACAGTTTCCAGAATAAATTTCCGGCTCCTACTAACTCCTGCTTCTACACCAAGGAAAGGACCTGAACTGGAGGAGGTTTGGCACTTCATTTGTGATATGTAGAATCCAGCAATAAATTATTCCGGTATGAAGGTCTAATACAGTTAATAGAGCATATAAAGCTGTCTACTGTGTTTCATCATATTTAATTTGCTGCAGCAACCTGCAGCCATCCAAGTTGTTTCATTTTCCCTTTTACAACCCTCTGATGCCCTGAGAGATGCTCTCCCAGCTGAGGAGTCCCTGTGTCACCAGCACCTCTGCGTCAACAGAGCACTGCAATGCCTTCAGAGCATTCAGCTGCTTCTTACCCTCCAGCATGGCCCCAAGACACATCATCCTGTCATGTTTTGTGGTTTATGAGGGATGTGGTTCACTGCCTCAGCAACCTCCTGTGTTGCCTGTACCCTGTGATAGTGCTTAGCGAGAGAGCAGTGACTTGCTGGTCTCCCCCCATCCATGGGATGGTGGAACTTTGCTTCTTACAGGGGCTGGGACGTTAGAGGGTCCAGCCTATGCCTCCCAGCCTTTGGTTGGATGGGTCATGCGCCGCAGCATGTGGCATGTGTCTGTGACAAAACATGGATGTTGGGATGAAGGTTAGTCACCTGCAAGCATGTCGTGCCATGTGAGAGATCATGTGAAATGATTATTCAAGAAATTGCAGGATCTGTTAGGAAAGAGAGCAGCTAAGACTTTACCATTGCCACCAAGGTTGCTGGAGCTGGAGACAAGAGAGAACGGGGGACTAGCAATCAGACTGCCTCTAAATCTCCCATCTCGTTCCTCAGTGTGTTTGGATGATGTAGGGTCGGAACAAACTCCAGGCAGAAGGTGGCTGTACATTGAACCTTCTGGGGTTATCCTCAGCATGACAGGGCAGACTATGTGCCCTGAGGTCTGGAGCAGACATGCTGATGGGATGGTACATTTGAGCAAGACCATTGAAAGAATGTGTTGGTTTCTCCCAGTTTCTGCTCAGGTTGTTAATATAATCTCTTTGATTAAAAAAACAGTGATTCCTTGCCCAGTCCCATTGATCCTCAGCAGGGGTAGAGAACTCTTGTGAAGGACAGCCAGCATTCCCATGGGTCTGGAGTGTGAGCAGGGAGAAGTGGGGATGCCATCAGAAATATCTGGGCACTGCTGCCCAAAATGATACCTCAGCTGCTACTATCTCTCCTGCCCTGCATGTAGCCTTTGTGGTCTCAGTCTAGCACAGCTTCCCTGCATCTGCATGGCGCCAAGCAGCACCCACCGCCAGCTCTGATGTCACAGCTTGGCTCCATAATAAGAATGTGATGGGTTACAATACTGCTAAACATGTGCACACTTTGGTCTAAGGGTGCAGATGAGGGAAACAGGAGTACATAGAGCTAGGGATATTATAGTAATGTATTGCAAGTCTAGCAATGGTGCCTATCAAAGAGACAAAAAATCTCACATTAAGTATTTCCGAAGAACTTTTTCAGTGTCCCAGCCCAGTGATCAGTACAGTGGTATGTAAAGAATCCTGTAGCACATTTATTTGCATGGTGGCTGCTCTCACCTGGGCTAGGTTAGAAGAATCACATCCCAGCACCAGATAAATGAAAGCTCTGCTCCCCAAGACATGCCCCATAGCTACTCAGCTGGAAAGCAGGGATCCTTCTTATGCCTTTCAGTCAACACAAGGCATGCTGCTGAACCTCTGGTGGCTGTTTTTTCACTTATATTTATTACCATAATTAACATATGAAACACTTTAAAACACTTATTTTGCATAAGCTGTGATTTACAGTCATTGTCATGAGAGCATGTCCCGTAGCTAGCCTTAGATAACAGGCATAATTCAAAACTATTTGTTGTTCCCTCTGTGACCTAACCATGAAAAGGGACAGAGTGAACACAAAAATGTGGAAAGAAAGGATGGCAATTCATTTCAGGAGGTGCAGTAGCAAGTTCCAAGAAGTTAAGAAGAAATAAGTCTGACTGTAAAGGTAATGAGCTAACCAGAAAATGAGAATGAATATCTGCGAGTGCTGGCTTGCTATGATTTCCCTGATGTGTCACCCCACACAATTGAAGTGGGATGCTCGTGCTTTGCCATAGTGTGGTATTCACCAACCATTTTGTCAGGCAGACCAAACCTTCTCTGGGCATGCCAAGAAACTGTAATTCATCTCATCACCCGTCTGCCATCTTAAAATTAAGAGTCTTGTTTGAAATGCTCATCTGTATACCTGCAAGCAATAGAGAGGAATAGGCAGCTCAGGCGGGTGGATCAGCTAATCCTGAAAGGATGGTTAATGCAGGAAGAATAAATTGCCCTCCAGAGATATTTCTGTCTTGTCTTTGACTACAGAAGGAGTCTAGGCAGCAATTTCAGACTAGAAGCTTAAAAAAGAGCTTGCTAACAGTTGGTAGGAGGATTCCCACCAAATAGTGATGGTAGGAACTATTCAATAAAACTTACTCCATCCTGAGTCTTTTGAGCGGCTTTAATATTCAGAAAAAATTGTGCATTGCACACATGGTGCTATAGCTCTCTCACTGTCCAAACTTCCTGGGTGTACATGATTGTGAAGAGCAGGTAGAGCAATGGATGAAGAAAATGTGGCCTTCAGCCCCATCTGTTCCAGGGGCTTTTTGGGTGACTGGAGAAGACACTTCACCTCTCTGCCTCTTAGCTTGTCCGCATATACAAAGAAACATCGATACTGGTTTACACTCAGTCAGGAACCTCAGAGCAGTCATTCACCTCAGTGGTGGTGTGTTGAGAAGTGCTTCTGCTCATTAATAGGCACCAAAAGACATTTTTCTCTACCGCCTCCCAAAACTGCATATGCAACTTAGTGGTGGTTTGGACATCCTAAGAAATTACATTAGAGTGCTGGACCCTGCAAGGGTAACCATCTGTTACCCTGGCCTGAAGATATTTATGCCCAGACTCATAGACGTGCATGCTCTTTATCAGCTGCCAGGAAGCGCGCCTAGCCCAAGCCATCTTAAGCCTTCTCGTTGAAGACACAAAATGGAGACCACCCAGTTGTAAAGGTGGCAGAGGCAGGTAAACAGGTATAAGGGAAAATCACCTTTTGGCTACCAGGCCCTGTATTTCCTGCAAAAGTTTCTCTTACTTTGTACTACTATCTGATTATTAACTTGGGAAATAAACTCGCACATACATCCTGGAGATCTAGTTCTTCTGTCCCTGCAGTTAAAAATGTCATCAAAAAGGATTTCTGCTTGGGGACAAATACTTCTATTAATTTCCTAAGCCATTCCTTTGTATCTATTCTGTTTTGGTGATTTCTGAATTCTTCATCGTGAGTGGCACCGTATCAGCCTAGAAGTAAACTCATGTAGTGGTGACACAGAATCACAGCAGTTCCTTTTCTCACCCAGAGTTCTGGATGTTATGTTGCTACAATGTCCTAGAGACTCCACTATGTGGAGAAAGAATATTTACTTAGCACAAGTTTTGACACAGAAAAAAAATCACTCAGTAGGTAGCTCTTCAGGACCATCCCGTTCAGAAATTAACTCTGCCTAGTTAATGTCACTTAGATCAGTATGTGCTTGCTTTGAAGATAGAGTGTTGCCTAGTGAGCAACATCCACATTTAATGCAGCAGGAGGGGTGTCAGACCTGGCAGCCCATCCAAAAAGGATTAGTATTGTTACCTGGGTGGATGCTGCCCGTAATCTCTCACTGCAAGCAATGCTGGGATGGGTATCAGCTGCAAATCTGATAGGATCCAGAAAGGGAGATAGCAAGTTTTCCCACATGGGACAAGGAAGCCTCAAATGCCACATAAGCATTGAGGGCTTGCAAACAGCCCTTGCTGGCACGAACAGAGGTTATGAAATGTCAGCTCCTTTCGTTTTGTCATCTCAGGGGCAGGTGAGTCAGCACACTTGTGGTGTTCATGATTAGAAGTCAAATCCTCAAATTGTTGAGGATTTTCAGGTCCTCAAATTTTCAGTAAGTTTTAGTATGGCATACTAGTTATAGAATTTCAGGGTAGTCATGTATGTACAAAACATATTTATGCACATTTTCAGTCCTTGTATGAGTTAGAGAATGTATGCTGTTTGAATTTTATAGAAATTATGAATTTTAAAACATTTTGCTTTGCTGTATTCATCTCTGATCTCATGGTATCTGCCCAAGCTTGAAGTAGATGTCTGGAAAAGCAAGAGACAGACACTCTCCATCTTCTACCCTCTCATCATCTTTAATTTCTGAGGCAGGGTAAATTAAGGTTTTGTTTGTGCTGATGATTAAAGTACTCTGATTTATTCCAGAAGTTTATATTGTTCTTAATGGGAAAAATATATTTCAAATGCACACAGTAGGTGTGAAATGCAACATGACTTTAAAATCAGTCTTCTACCACAGAGACAGACACTAGGAGGGAGCGGGGAGTAGGGTGGGTACTGGTTGATTTGATGGTGATGTTTAGTGACCCTTTCTTTGTTAGCACAATATTAATACCTTTTATTTGTTGTGAGTATTAGCTGCTGCAGCAAAACACAACCAAGGGCAGGATAAATGTTCACATAAGCATTTTTCTGGTTAAAAAAAGGATATAATGCTCTAGTCATCATAGGATGTTATTAGTGTGGACCATAGTCTCCTGTATTGAGTATAACCAATCTACTACAACAAGGGAAAATAGAAGTATGGTATAAACAGTATATAGCTGAAAAACATTACTTCCAGTAGCATTCTGCTGAGAATTAGAGCCAAATACTGGCCTTTCTCCTACATCCATGCCAACTCCTGTTGTATTAATATACATTATTTCCAGCAGAGTTTGATTCATCATGTTTTATTACACCAGTTAGAAGACAGCTCAATCTTTCTGGTGGAAGAACTTCTGTAATTACACTGTATTTATGTTGTATTTATAAGTTAATTATATTGTGCTTATGGGTTTTGACAGCTAATTACCACTAATTCATATAATCACATGTCTGAAATGCTTGATATTAAATTATTTTCATAATGATATATTTTGCTTATCTTGTATTTACCTTGTAATTGCTCTAGACATGTAGTTAAAGTGTCAGTTCTGGGAGCTTAGGTGCAACTAAAAGTCTCCAAAAGCAGAGATATGGTTTAGTTATCCCAGCCAATGGACAAAATTAAACATTTTAGCTTAGGTTGTGTGTATAGTAAGGGTTTCAAGAAAAGGTATGTCTTCATATGAAAGCTACAGCTAGAACTAGTTATTGCTGAGGCCCTGAAGAATGTAACTGCAGTATCACAATGGTGGCTGGATTACACAGGTAGCCAAAACTTGTCTGCATGTGCTGTCAGCTCAGTGAGTATTTGGCATTGATCTGTTGGTTCCCATGACTTCCAATACTAACAGCAGAGTTCCAGAAATAAAAGCAGTATTTCTCTTTTTCATGTGATTTTGCAGGAGCTATTGACCAAGTTTAGCTTGAGATTTTTGTTCAAGTCAGGGCCCAATACCCAAGCCCCACAGGCATTTGCACAAACTCACACTACCATAAATGTACTGCAGCATCCTTGGACCTTCTTCCCATGTGGCAAACTCAGTGTGCATTAGGATTCCGTGGAGGTCAGGGTTTAGCCAGTGTAATACCTGAATTTCTCTTCATAAGTGAGATTTTCAGCCAAGACTTGTGCAAGAAGTGTTTTCTCATTCTAAACAGGAGTCTGTCCTTGACCTTTAGTGTGTTGTACACCATGTGGGCTGTCAGTAATTCATTTCTCCTGAGCTTGCAGCAGGCACAGTGGCCAGATGGAAATCCCACGCTTGCAGTCCCCAGCAGCAGTCTCATGTCACCAGCCCAGTGCTTTTCACCAAAATGAGACATTTTTCAACATGAGTAAGGACCCGCAGCACCTTCCTCTACAATGAAACAATTTGTTCAGTCATACGAAATCTTCTTTCAAAGCAAGTCTGGAGCCATTGTGTGAGTCATCTGTTTTATTTTATCAGCAAAAAATCGGGCATATATTCACTAATGCTTAATCTGGAATCTTTTGCTCTCAGTGGAAATATTTCCACTGATTTCAAAGGATCTCAGATCAAGCTTCAAGGACTACTGAAGTCTTAGTCTGTCAGATTTGTTCATCTGGGGCCTTCATGAATCGCAGAGCAGTCATGTAAGAACCAAGTCATGTGGAGATCAAATAAACCCCATTGACATTCGTCTCCTGACACAGAATAGCAGCAAGAAACAAATATTGACTTGAAAAACAATGCGTGTACAGTGATATTTAGCTTGTATAAAGTGATAGTCTCCATATAAATACAAATAGCACCATTTCCCCAGAGCTAAATCAGTGATATTCATCAGTAAATATTTGTGTGTCTTTGACATGTCTCTAAGCAGCAAGATGAGAAATTGAGATGGAAAATGCATTTGCAGGTGAGAATTCAGTGGAGATTTTTCTCAGTTTTTCCGAACACATTTGGGAGACCTTGAAAAGCAGATGCTTCCTTTTCTAGTTAGTGGTTTAAATGCAAAACAACAAAACCATAACAGACCACAGTGTAATAGGTTCTTGCCAGTAGTTTTCTGACCCTGGCACTCATGCTGTGTTACACTGCAGGGCTCCAAGACTGAAAGCACTCCTCAGAAAGAAAACCTGAAGTAGCTAATTTAGGCGTTTTGTACTCATATTCCGAAAGGATTTATGCACCCAGGAGCTAATGTTCCACTGTCTTTCTGTGAGAATTAGGGATTTTATGAACCAGGGTTTCTTTTTAGAGGGAGCTAAGTGACCTAAGCATCTTTAATAACGTAGCCCCTGTGTAATGAGCTTTTTCCTCTGTATGAGGAGCAACAGCGCTGGTCATCAATATGAGTGCACAGGCTTAGACTCTTTGGGTAGGCAAGAGAAGATTGAGGGTCTGACTGATGACACAGGAAGGGTGGCTGGGCAATAACCATTCACCATAGGGAATGAGTATTCTCTACAAGTTCCACTCTTAGAAACATATTTAGGTTCCCTTTAGGCCATAAAACAATAAAGTAGGGTTTCAATCATGTGCCTAGAGATAGGCCCAGTTCATCGGCACGTTACAGTACTGCTGACTTTCTAGTGCTAACTCAGCAGACAGGCATTAGGGGCTGCAGGAAAGATCAATCCCGTTGTCTTTACGCAATCTCCCACTCACAAACTGTATTCCCCCCCCCCCCCCCCCCCCCGAGGCGTTAATAAGTGAGGAATTGGTCCGTGCCTCCTGCAGGGCCTGTGTGCGGTATGTAGAGGGTTAGGCTTCAGCTCAAAGAGTGTAAAAAGAAGGATTGCCAACTGGGGAGAAAACCCAACTGTTTCTTCAGCAACTTTTTCTAATTATATTAGACGCAGTCCTTTTATTCTCCAGGGGAATTTTTAAGGTGTTCCAGTGAGGCGCTTAGTAGACGGCAAATGAAACAGATTCCTTTATAATGAAGGATTAAAGAAAAAACTTCTCCCACATAGGATTCTTTCTCCCGCAAAATAGTCTTTATTATTTTCAACAAATTTACAAGTTCCATGTGATTTCTGTTCCAAAGGACCATGGGAGGAGTTACAACGAGAGAGTTTTGTTTCTAGTAACAAAACAAACAAAACACTGTGTTAGTTTAAAGAATACTGGCCTTCAAAATAGCTCATGTTATTTTGAGTTTCCCATTCCTGAAGCTCTATGGACAGTTCTTCTGTTCTCCACGTAACTGCAACCTCTGGGGAAGTCAAGAATTAAAAATAAGTAAATTTTAAAAAAGAGTGCACCCTAATCAAAATGTGTTTTGAATAACGGATTTTCTTTTCATAATTCCATTAAAAAACGGAAACAAAGAGTTCTGCTCAGTGACCAAGGGGGCACTAAAACATTTGTCCTTGGATCTATTTTTTGAAGCAAGAGAATTTTCTTCACACAATAATAGAGCAAACTCCTCTCCTTTCAAATCCTCCAGCACCTTGTTGTGTCATTCTCCATTTCCTTCAAACACCAAGATGCTCTCTCTGCCATTTACAGCTAAGAAATGTGTATCTCTTCAGTGCCGGTCTTCCAGTCTCATGATAGGATGGCCTCTCTAGTTAGAATTGCCAGCTACTTTTCTAGAAGGCAAATGTGGCTGTAGTTTATTTTGCTTGGGGAAGATGCTGCTGGGACTTGTTACGGATAGATCTGCATCTTAGCTGCTGCCTGGCTAACTGAGCGATGTGGCTGCACCAGGTATGGACCTGCCACTGCAAGAGCAAACATTGAGGGGCTTCACTTTACAGTTAAACCTTACTAACCAGCTTCACTAATATCTGTCCCTGAGCCACCCATCAGTCAAGCATCACCCCAAACATTGTTCCTCTAAGGAGGGCTGTAAGTGCTGAAAATGGCACACTCTGCTGCCCTCCCCCTTATGAATTACATGGAGGGACTGGGATCTCAGAGCTTAGCTGCCTGTGTCTGATATCGTATCTCATTATCCAAGCTGTCCTCCCACCTGTATTTTATCTTATTGCAGGTCTTAGTCATACAGTCAATGAATAAATAGTCTGAATGGAAGTTTGAGCAGTGGGAAGAAGGATTATGGAGGGCCCCACAGATCCACCAATACATGGCATCTGCACTCTTTTGTCTTGTGCCTGTGAGTGCACCTTGCTAAACCATTCAGTAAAACAAAAGGGAAGCACAGAGCAAAACCAGCAGCACAAAACATGCAGGAAAATGTCTTCCTTTGGGACAGCCACCTGTCCCACAGCAAGAGATTTGGGTCTCTGAAGCTTAAATGTTTTCCCTGAAGCAGGTTTTGTGTTTGTCATCTTTAAAAATCCATAGTAGGGATCAATGCCATGGTCAGCCTTATGAAACGACACAGGCTGAAAAAATAAAAAGCTTTTAAAAAGTAGTTAAAAACATAGGAGAGGGAATGTGCATCTTCTAAAGATGCATGTACAAAGACTGATGAAACAGATAAATACAGGGGAAAGGTTTTCCTTAGTGGTGAAAAACATGTAGAAATATGAGGTTGAAGTAAGACAGTCTTAATCACAAGTTTTCTAAAAGAAAATTAACCAGAGAACCTCTCTATGTAAAAGTTAAACATGAACATTGCAAGGGTCAGCAATGTGTGCAGACCATATTTTTCTTCGCAGATGAGAGGTTAAGTGTGTAGGTTACATGTCTCCTGAGTCTGCCTGTCTACTGAATTAGGAAACCACCAGGGATCAAGAGCCCCTTCTTCGCTCTGAGACAAGATCCACTAATAAATACAGCTCTGTAGCAGTCATAGCTGCTGTGGGGCAATCCAACAAGCTTGGCTGCCTCTGTTAACATAGATGTCACACAGATGAGGGAAGAGCATGTCAGCTAGCTTTAATCAGGTTAAATCACATAACAAGGCTGTCCAGCTGTAGGGACCAGAGCTCTGTGGCTGAGAATTTACCGTTTCATGGCTGGGCAAATTAACCCACTCAGCACTACATGCTAACGTAGCACGATGTTTCTCGTACCCAAGCTAGCTCATTTTGGCACTTAAACGAATGCAGTCTGCAAAACAAATGAGCATCTTTTTCTTTTCTACACTGTCATGCACAGATTTATAGTGGAAGAAGGTTTCTATCTCCATAACTCATTTCTGGAGAAAGAGAAGGCACAGGGAGAAGGTCTTCCTGCCACTGCTTGGAAAGGCAGCACTTGCATGTTTTGACAGTGTAAGGTTGTACAACTGTTTACTGTAAATTATGCCCCTTAAAATGTTGCAGTATCCATCTATCCATGTATCTTGGCTCCCGGGTAGGGGAAAAAACAGACTCTGGTGTTCATAGGTTAAACATCTTAGGATTTAATGTGGGCATGAAAAGGGGAAACTGAAGTGAACTACAATGAATGATCTGAACATTTCCTGGGTATTTTGTGTGGTATAAAACAAAAAGGACTTTTTAAATGTACAGTGCTAAGAGTCTAAAGTGTTACAAGAAGTGGGGATGTGTTTTAAAGTTGTTTTTTCATTTGATAGTCTCTTTAAAGCAAATCATTGTAAATTTAAAGGCTTATTTGTTACAAATTATTGCAACTAGAGTAGGCAGCTACTCTACTTGTTTACAAGAAATCTGGGTATTTTACCATCCCAGAGAATGTTATTTATGTCTGACTAAAAATGGAATGAAATCTGCATTGAGTCCTAGTTTGTATCAGATCACAGCTCAGCAGCATCTTATGAGCTTTCACTGCCTAAGATTTACTAATTTTTTTATTGAAAGTAGATAAAAATGAGTAATCATCTGTGAATGATAATTGTACCACTGCTTGTGGGAGGAAGCATGGTTTGAAGGGTGTCACTAATTATTGTTTCTCATTTGGATGTGCCAAGATCTACACCAGGAAAGCTTACCTCTGAAGTGTGGTCCTGGCTGGATTTCTTTAAAAACAGCTTTGCAAAACTGCCAGCTTGTGGTCTTCCATTGACTTCAGGTCAGATTGATTCAGGCTCCAGTTTGCAGTAGTTAGGCAAAAGGGTGCCCTTTCAAATGAGTTAGTTACACCACAGCTAAAGACATCCTGGAGATTCTTAAATGAGTTTAAAATGGGTGTACATCAATTTAGCTTAAAAAGGTGCCTTGCCAGTTGAAAATTAACCAATAAGCCCACCCTAAAGTGTTCAACTAACAGTGTACAGTTTCTTATAACTGGAATTTCAGGTTAGAGTATAATTGTTTTCAAATATAATTATATTTAGGATTTCCAACACGACAGAAGTGGATGGCAAGAATTCATAGGAAGCTGCATACCTGTAGCAAACTGCATTTCTCCATAAATTTTGTTAGAGAAGAGTGCAGCCAGGAATTTCAGCAATGAATAAACAAACTTCTCCCATTTGGAGAGTGTAAAGGCTGAGAGCTGGGGCATACTGAGGGAGACGAGTCTTAGCTCTGACCTCACCTTGAGCTAGAGCCTCTATTGCCCCTGCAGAGAGAAGGTATTGATGAAAGCACCGTGGCTTTTTTGGGAAGCAGCACTTCCCCTTTCCCATCAGTTTTACCCTAGGCTTCTAATTGGGAAGGAAATCCTCCAGGCTGGCAGTGTCCACTGGGAGAAGACATTAAGCCACGCTGACAAGCAGGGGGAGATAAGCTTTCCAGTGATGAGAGTTAAAACATTATGGTCTTGCTGGCAGTCGTCCTAAGCTCTTCAGCAAAAAAGCAACAAAACAGCAGATCCAGGGCAGTAGTAACAGTGCTAAAGCACCTCTCCGCAGCTTGCTGTTTCAGAAACCCCGCAGACAGCATTTAGTTTTCAGTGGATAGTATGCAGAGCCACTGGAGTCAGTGCACACACACAAAGCTGGCCTACATGAGCGCTTGTTTTTTGCTCCGGCACAGGCAAGAGGACATGGTCACCCCTCTGATCCGAGGAGGTGATAGGTAGCTACCAAAGCCATCAGGTCTGGTGCAGGCATTGACACAACAGAACCAGGGTGCTGAAGCCCTCTGTTCCCTGGGTCCTCATGCCAGGATCTCCCAACCGTGGTGGTAGGTTTGACTCATGTGCTTTGTTCTGAAAAAGAGGTTGGCTTATTGCCCTGATTTCAGCTGTGGGTGAGCAACGCATACCCGTTTTATACTTGTTATCCTTTCTTCCATTTCTCATCCCTTCTTTTCACCAGCCTTGACCCACCCTTTCTCCATCCCAGTCTCCTCCCAGATGGACAACCCTGCCCAAATTACCTCCTCCCAGTCAGTCCCAGTTTTGCAACATCCATATCCAAATCTGCTATTTCTGATTTGGTTATGTTGTCAAGTTCAGCTTTACATGCAATTATTGGTGTGGTGACTGAGGTGCTGTGGGTCTTGCAAGGCTGTGCTCCCAAAAAGTCTCCAGCACTCCCCTTCCACTTACCTGTGAACTTTGGCCACTTCTCACATAACTCCATCTACATCACCTGCAAAATCCAGCCATCCCTTGGGACACCGTCTGTGACTTGTCAGGTGCCTGAGCTGGTATCTGTCACATCCAGTGATTTCTCACATCATGCCCAGGAGTGTCCCCTGTGCTATTCACTCGGCCCATCCTCCAGTCAGGACCAAGCGAGGGTCTCCCTGCAGCCCTAGCAGTCTTCATTAGACAAATACAATGGCTACAGGCCATTGCATCGTTGATTACAACGTACTGTGCTCTGGCTATTTATGTCAGGGTGAGTATATGTATTAGTGTTAGTTGGATGTCCACAGTCACACAAACAAATACACAAACAGCCATGCTTCCACACACCTTGCTTAGTGCTGAGTTCCTCTGTCTCTTCATCATGCTGCTCGGTTCACTGGTGTGCACAAGGAAAGTCTAACTTGAAGGTCAGATTCATGGCTCAGTTCATACAAGCTTCATAGTAAAATTCATTTTTGGCCTCATTCAGTCTGTGTAGAAAAAGGTCACATCCCTAAATCTGAGCCCCATCATGCAGCTAGGAATTTCTCAAAGACAGGTTCTTATGAAATTTCAGATCAAAAATGAAAATAGCCATGTCATTTATTGCTCTATTCCAGTTTATGCTGTTGTAAGGCAACCTCGACTCACCTTCTGATAGTTTGCCTTCATTTTGCCTACAACACAGCTGGCATCAAAATCTCATTCTGTGAGTGTGAATATGAGCTGCCTGGTGACATCAAGATTTTATTTTGCTGACAATGCTACCCCATATTAGTGTGATTCTGACCATCCCCACTTTCTCAGCTTCTGACTACCGCTTTTCCCGATATGACATGTTCCAGACAGCATCATTGCCTGTATAAATTTCAGCCAGTTGAGACTGCTGATATAACATGGCCCCTGCAGCACTGACATGCTCAGAAGCCCGAAGCAACACCAGCATGCCAGAATACAATACCAAGTGTTTGGAAACCTGTACTCTTCAGTTAAACTCAGCTCTACAAGTTGGCTGTCAAGAAGCCATTAAGTCCAAGCAGATGGGCCGACTTTACAAGAGCAGGGTAGTCTAGAAAGTTGCAATATCTTGCAAACTAAATTTGAAGTGAAAGACTTGAATTTCAGTGCTTTGTATATGAATTTGGAAGAAACAACCTCTTTGAGATAACAAGGAAAAGTGTTGCAAGTTTAGTGTCTTTCCATAGTTAGAAATATTAACATCATCATAAATGTGCTAAGTCATATTTTCCATAAGCTAACCATCTGTCTCACAAAGCATCACACAGATTCTTGCCCTTCACAGCTATGATCATGGAGATGCTGAAAGTGAAAAGCACTAAGACCAGTTCAGGGCTTAACAAAGTCAAATCAATTTATTGCTGCTAAGGGTACAAAGATATATCATTTGCACAGTGCCATAATTGCTTAGAGGAAATGTAAAACCGTGGATATAAGGGAACTAACCTGCTCTGCTCAAACACATGTGCAATGCTAGTTCCCCTTGTTCTCTGCAAGTGATGTTATTCCATAGTTATGAAGTGGTGAAAAGTTCAGTGGCCAAGGAGTGGAATTCAGTCTATCAATTCAGAATACTCTGCTACACAGTGGTCTTCTGCTAAGAAGGTGGAGATATTTTCTGGCAGGAGCAGACATGGACATTGCGATCTCACAGCTTAAAGCTGTCCAGTTGCTTTTAAGGAATAATTAATCATCGTCTCCCCTCTTTCCTCTTCCCAGACAGCACTCAATGCCATTACTGATCATCTGCTAATATGAAACGTGATTGATTCCCATTTGGAGGAACCCACATGAGTTTTTCCCACCAAGTGTGCATAAAATTCACTCTGTATGAAATGACTGACAGCCTAAAGGGGTACAGCTGCAAAATATAAACATGGAAGTGCTTTTAGTCAGAATACTTTAAATGAGATAACTATGTTATTAATGTCCCTTTCAAGAAGTCACTTATAAAACCACAAGCAATTACTATAGTGATTGTCGTACAATATATAGCAATATACTCAAGTGACAGAGATACTTGAAACCAGCTATGATTGGCTAGAGATAGTAAAATTCTCCTTGTCAACATACATGGCTTTTTCCCTGGATCCTTTATAGCTAGTCTCTCTACATATGTTTATCATAAATGACCTAACACTTAGACTCTAAATTTTCCAATACCATGTTTTCACGAGACCAAATCTCAAAGTCCCTCTACCCTTTCCTCAGTGTCCCAGGATGGGTACCTGTCACACTAACCCTATCTTTCTTGCAGCCCCAGATGAGAAGCAAATCATGGAGGTGCCCAGAACAGACCAGAAAATGAGTGCAAAGTATACAAAGCAACGTCAGTTCCCCAAGCTAAACAAAGTGATGGGAACCCCTTACACTGGGTTTATCCCAGCAGGCTTTGCCATCCTGAATAACAGCCTGGCTTCTTTTGTTAAGTTTTGAACTACATGGTCCTTGGCTCTGCTCTGGGGCTGCCAGCTACCACCAAAGACAGTAAACAAATAATTAAAATAGAAAGTCTACAAAATACATGATCACAAACACACCTGCAGTTTTGAAGATTAATGATAACGATTAAATCCTGTCCTGTATTAATAAGCAAGGTCAATCACTAGCATCTTTTAGTAAATCACTTCCCTTTTTAAAACCCCATCTATTTCCCAGGCTAAAACACTGCATATGGGTGCCTTCTAATTCGAAAGCAGAGACAAAAGGTGGACAGCCAAGGACAGAGAGGGATGGGCTAGGGCACAGGCACTATGAGTGACTAGGCAAGAGCCCTGGCCAAGCCACTGGAGGTAACTTCTGAGATGATGGCAGCAGCAGGTCAGGGGAGCTCCAGGCTGCTCCAGTGCAGGAGGCGAGCTGAGAGGCAAAAAAAGCGAGGGCTAAGGGACTGCGTGTGCTTTGTGAGGCAGCATTTGGGATTAGATCATATAGAAACAAGGGTGGCTTGGAAAAGGGAGCAGCAGGGGGAAACAGCAGGAGAAAAGAAACACAATGACTACAGTCAATGTTACTAATTAATGTTATAATGCCAATGTGTGTCCTCATAATGCGGGTAAGGATGACAAGAGGACCAGACTTAAGCCACAGGGGAAGCCTTCAGCGCAGTATCTCCAGACTTGTCATCATTTAAATATACTTCCTTAATAATGTTTGTTTAATACTGTTCTTGTGTGTGGTATTTATATTGTCTGAATTGCTAAGGGCTCATTTCCTATAGGGGACATGGGAATTAAAACTGAAATAGCTCCCCAGTGATGGGTTTTGACATGAAGCAATGAGTTTGCCTGGTCTGAGGTACCCACAGGCTGGTGTTCTGCAGGGATGATGCTTTGTTTTTATTTTTCCCACCTTCAATTATTGCAGTGATTTTTCCAAGAAAATAAATGTTGGCCCTGCTAAGCAGTGAGCGGACTCCCCTGTGTGATCAGCAGTATCCTTTGTCCTAATGTAAACCTGGTGCTTGGGTGTGATGAAGTGTGATGGGGTTTACTTAAAGACAAGTTCACTAAGAAAAAGGAGAGTTTATTTTTCGGAATAATCTTGTGGTGCAGAGAGTGGGTAGAGCTCAGTCAGGATTTCTGAGGCTGCATCGGTGTGAAAGGCTACTTGGGAAGCGAACCACAATGATTCAGTTTCTATGGATTAAAGATGCATACAAGCAGTGCTCAGCAGATGATATTGTGGGGGAAAAATACCTGGGCCATGAAACTTCGGGGCTCCCAGAGAAGTGAAGGACAAGCAGAAAAAAATGCTGCTTACATCAAGAAGCAGCAAGAGCTCTCCTGTGTGTGGACCAGATCAATAAGTGGTTGTGCAGGACGTGAATCCCACGGTATCTTCTGGTACCTTTAAGCGTGCTTGTGGACCAGCTGACACTTGCTAAGGAAAGCATATAGTTTGCAATTGCTTCTGGTCTGTGTTCCAGATTGTAGAGGAAGCCTCTTTGCTTTATCCTCTGGTCAAAGAATCAGACATAGTATGGGTGCAAACTAATAAAACCAAGATGTGGCTTGGCAGAGAAGACTCCCATGAACAATTTGTGAAGAAGATTTGAACTGAAGTTTTGGCTTTAGACTTAAGCAACTAAATTGGCATTTCCAATGCACTAACAAACTGAAGACTGATGGATGAATTTCCATCTGGCTTGTCCAGCCTATTCTTAATAAACAGGCCTGATATTTTCTCCAAGGCTATTCATACTTCAAAGCAGTGTCTGAAGAGTGCATTCAGCTAGGGGGGAGGCTTCTGCTGTGCCTCGGGTAGAATTTAAAACTCATGTTTTGCTAACCCAGAGTCTACAACGAAACAGATCTGCTTTGCTCGGGTCTATCCACAAAACACAGGTTTTTTCTAAAGTTTCTATTTTGGTTGTTCCCTATTCATCTCATTCTGGAGACGGCACTCCAATTGCTGAAGAAGAGCATATGTACCCAGACCTAAGCAGCTGACTAGCTTTAAGATTGTAACTCCTCATTCAAATTTGAAATTCTTCATTAGCTTGCATGTGCAAACTCTCACCAGAGCCTAATCCAAGTCCCGCTGGTGTCAGTGAGAATGGGTTTTACCTCTCAAATTTAGCCATCTAAAAATCAGGCATGTATTCTAAATTCTACTGTAGAGGAGCCACTTGTAGTCAAAATAGAGAAGGATCAGCATTTCCAGGATGTGATTCACACCATCTGCCTGGAAGACTTGTCTTGAGAGGGGACAAGTGTGTTTCTGGCAGCTGCTATCTCGTTCCCCTGCCTGTTGAGGGAGCCTGTACATCTGGAGTTACAATTCCTTACAAGAATACAACTCCTTAAAAGAGTACAACAAGCCTGTACAACTCCTTACAAGAGTAAGGAGTCCTAGAGGACTTCAAAAAGTGAAGCCAGGGGAAGGAATTGTTCTGTTTATCTTAATGGAAATGGATTCAGGCTTTCCGCTTTCTACATCCTTTGTGCCAAAATAAATTACAAACGAGTAAACGAGGCCCCAGACAGCATCCCAAGTGGCATCTTACAGACTGCTATCTCTGGCTTAAGTCAGCATTTGGAATGTATGGAAAAGACAGGTGAATTCCTGACACAAAATTAAACCTTCTTTTAATTTTTTTTTCTTTTTGTACCTTGCATTATACTGGACTGCCTGACAGGGAGCACAGTTTGGTAGAAACCTCGAAGCAAAGACAAAAGCTTTTTGTGTGCCTCCTCTACAGACACACGCAGTGGGAAATGTGAAATGTCAGGAATAATTAGACAAAGCTATATAAGCTCCTAGCAACACTGATGTGCTGCGTAAAACTAAACGTTTGCCATAAAGCTTTAAACGTTATTTGAAAGCTGCATGTTAAAGGTAACCTGAGTAATTTTTAAGTACTGTTTCCAAGATGTTAATCTAGACAGGGATATGAAAAAGCAGAATAGAAAACTATGAAATGCTGGCATGCCTTCACTGAGATTACTGCCGTTTCTTTTTTCCAGAGATGATATGTAGAAGTAATTGAGCCCTCTCGTATAGCAATTAAAATGAAAAGGCAGATTTCCTCAGCTCTTCATCTGCTGGAGCCTATTTAACAAGAAGAAAAAGGAGTAGCTCCTAGCATCAGTAATTCACAGAGATCATAGAAATGATTGTTGGAAGGGACCTCTGAAGGTCATTTAGTCCAACCTCCCACTTCAAGGGGGATCTCCAAAACCAAAGGAGAAATAACCACACCAGTAGGAAATCCCGCCTAAAGTGCCCTTTGGAGAAGAAAAAGAAATGAACTGCGAATTGCAGAGAAAAAAAAGAGGAGAAAAGGCAGCAGAGAAGAAAACAGGCCAAAATTTTTATTTGAAGTGGTGATATTAAAAGCTTATGACTTTTGACAAAAGGTGGGTTTTTTCTAGGTTCACTAACAGATGTGTTTTTGTCTTCTTAGGAAAGCGATGAACAGGAGAAAACCTGGAAGCTTTTTGCTGCTCTGTTGATGATGGGATTATAAAATAATAATTTAAGAAAACTGCATCTGAAGCATCTCTGTCACTCTTCCAAATGGGTCACTTCTGATCCTGAAATTCTTCATTACCTGGAGCAGCAACTTCTTTCACTCTGCATCCTGGAGGGGAAAATGAATTTCACAAATTGCACCACTGAAGCCAATGTGGCTGCGAAGCCAAAAACAGTAACTGAAAAGATGCTCGTTACCCTGACCTTGGCCACAATCACAACCTTGACTATGCTGCTGAATTCTGCTGTAATTGCGGCAATCTCCACAACCAAGAAGCTTCACCAGCCGGCAAATTATTTAATATGTTCACTAGCTGTGACTGATCTCCTCGTTGCTGTTCTTGTCATGCCCTTGAGCATCACTTACATAATGATAGATAAATGGACTTTAGGATACTTCATTTGTGAGATCTGGCTTAGCGTCGACATGACCTGTTGCACGTGTTCAATCCTTCATCTCTGTGTCATTGCTCTGGACAGGTACTGGGCAATCACAGACGCTATCGAATATGCCAGGAAAAGAACGGCAAAAAGGGCTGGGCTGATGATAGTCATTGTGTGGACTATCTCCATTTTCATATCAATGCCGCCTTTGTTTTGGAGAAATCACCACACTGTCAGTATCCCCAGCGAGTGTCGCATTAAGCATGATCATGTCATCTACACTATTTATTCCACATTTGGGGCATTTTACATCCCCTTGACTTTGATCCTGATCCTGTACTACAGAATTTATCATGCTGCAAAGAGCCTTTACCAAAAGCGGGGCTCAAGCCGCCACCTCAGCAACAGGAGCACCGACAGCCAAAACTCCTTTGCCAGCTGCAAGCTCACACAGACATTCTGTGTCTCGGACTTCTCCACATCTGACCCAACCACGGAATTTGATAAAATCAATGCATCTGTGAGGATCCCTCCTTTTGAGAATGACTTGGACCTGGCTGGTGACCGGCAGCAGATCTCCACGACACGGGAACGAAAGGCTGCTCGCATTCTGGGGCTGATTTTAGGTGCTTTCATTTTGTCCTGGTTGCCCTTTTTCATCAAGGAGCTGCTTGTGGGCCTCCACATTTGCACTGTCTCTCCAGAAGTAGCAGACTTCTTGACCTGGCTTGGATATGTCAACTCCCTTATCAACCCTTTGCTGTACACTAGCTTTAACGAAGACTTCAAGCTGGCCTTTAGAAAGCTCATCAGGTGTCGAGAACATACTTAAAAGTACTGGGAGATGATGATGCTGACGTGACTCTTGGCCTTAAGAATGAGCCAAATAATTCAATTCTGTCATCATTTCCCTCATTAAAGGGGATTTCATGTTTGCCTATTTGCTTGACTTGTCTTTAGCCTGTAATTCATTCTGCCCTTTTTTACCTCCAGTGTTATTCATGGTAAAAAGTTTGAAATAAATTTATTCTACAAAGGAAAAGATTTTTTAGCAATGAAACAACAAAAAAAGAAACTATTAGATACTCGTGTTTAAGACGTTTTGTGTACTCAGTGATTTGAGAAGCAGACAACAATATTCACTTTTATACTTTTTCCATTTAAGAATCAAATGGCTAAATTATCATGCACTGTAAAAATATAAAGGCATATAAACTGAACCCCATACATACGTATTCAAAAATTAATAAACACTTCATGGGCATGACAGCTGAACAACAAATCTCAACCGTGGCATTCTGAGAAAACTGTAACAGCCATTTAGAAGGAAAATAACAACCATTTCCAGGAATTCTTCAGGAATAAACTCCCAAAACACAAAGCAAAGTTCAGTTTGTTCCAGCTAAAAATGGATCCCATTTTGTACTCCAGAGGAATTACTCAAGGGGCTCTTTCTGTGTAAGATTCCGGATTTATGGTCAAGGTATTGGGCAGACACCTGTGCAGTTTGTTTGGCAATTGAGAGGATGCAGCTACCGAGTGTCACACCAGAGACCAGCTGCACATCTGACTGATCATATTTTTGGTACCACTAACAATACTTCTTCAGGGCTCAGACCTTGTGCCTTGGTTAGTTCTGGGATGGTATTATTCCCTTGTGCCACAGTTCACCTGGACCTTGCAATGCACAACCCCATGGATTGATTGATCTTACCGCACTGACTTAAACCACTGGATATCTTCTCAGCAGGCCATCAATATACAGAAATTCAGAAATATCATCTAAACCCAAAGTATTTTCTGTTTGAACAGCAGAAAAAAATAGAGTAAATAATTTTTTACATAGCAGTCTGCACATCTGCCTCTTATTATTTGCAATGATATTCTTGTCAGCTTGACCCCTGATGAGGTCCTCTAGCAGGATCTCTTGTTCTGGCTGTCCTTCATAGAGTTACTTCCCTTGTTTTGAGAGACAGACATGACAGAGAGTTCCTTGTATCCTGTCTTCTGTGCTTATGGAAGTTAAAATGTCCTGGTTCAGATATTGTGGAAATCAGGCTGGGAAAAGGCAATATCAAAGTTGAGAATCTGTTATTGTCCATTAGCAACTCCTAAACTCCATTTAAATACTGATTACTTACTTTCACCATAATTTTGTTCCTTCTCCATTTTTCTGGACAAACTCTTTTTGAGTATACTGATATACCAAATAGAAAATACCACATATATCAACCTGACATCCAGTAACAGCAAACTATAGCATGGCAGCTTCAAATCAATCAAAACAAATATTAGAGGTAGAAAAAGTGTTGTAACAGCGTTGAAAGCCATCTCTGGAAAATGTTTTGAAAATTTACAAGATGACAGTCATTTTTCTTAGCAAGAGTCAAGGAAGTGTAAGTAACATGTGAGTAATAAACTGCAGATGGAGCTGAGAAATGACATCCTTATCGGTGAGAGGAAGTGTTCAGTTGGAAAGATGCAGAGCTGCAAGCTGAGCGTAAATCAAGTCTGAAGGTGACAAAAATGGGACCTACTACTTAGCCACATGCAGTGGGATTCTGCTTTAAGGACTCCAAGTTTTCCATGCCTGAGTTTAGAAGGTTGATCTCCAGCTGCCCTTCTGAAGCTGTTGTCACAGCTGCCTCCTCCAGCTGCCTTTGGCTTCCATACTAGCTTATATTAACATCTAAAAAGAGGGGGAAAATAATCTCAGCCACTGAAAATGTCTTCTAGTGAGGAAGCACAAAGATCCATTATGATTTTTCCTTTTTGCAACTTGTTGGAGTTGCAAACTGTTGATTGAAGCTGGCGAAGAGTGGCCTGACCCTGCATATCTATAAAACTTCCAGAGCGGTTCCCCGGAGTACCTATGCTGTTGAGAAAAAAATAGCTGGGAAATAAAATAAAAAGTAGTATTTGTGAGAACTGCTGCAGAATAATTTTATTTTTCCTTTCAGCAAGCTCAATAGAAATGATAAATAAAGAACAAGGGTTGTGCACAGTTTCCCCAAACGAGGTGACTACGCAAGGGAAGACAGGACACGTAGGCAGTTGTTGCTGGAAGAGAGTAGATTTTGCTGTCCTTTCGGCAAGGTCCCTGCTACAAGGGTGCCCAGCTACAGTAATGATCAGAAAGGGAAAAGTAAATGCGCACTGCTGGCATGCAGTGTGCAGTCATGTTTCTCATGGAAAAGTAACAGCTCAGTTAATTCTGTCATCTATACGGATGCTCATTTAAATCCAGAAGCATGTCTGAAGGACCAGAAATGGTGAACATGACCTCCACAGCAGCTGTTGTAGGTAGGTAGAAATGTTTCAGTCAGGTATGAAAGCTGTAAAATGCGGGAGCTGCATCGTAATTTCTACTAATGTCTTTTTTCAGTATCTGATCTCCACTATCACCATTCAGACTACCAATCAGGTTGAAGACTGTATTCAGTTTTAATATTTAGAGGTAATTAACGGGAAAAAACAGATGGATGGCTAATTTTCATGCTTCCCTGTTAAATAAAGACTCACCATTCACTGCCAGCTGACTACTGCTTTTCTAATTAAGTCATTAGCTAAACACAGAGCTATGTTTTCCAACAAATGCCACTAGACTGATAAAGATGTCCTTTACATTTTCTTCATGCTCAAAGTCAGGAACAATTTAAAGGATTTGTTACTTCAAACAATTTAACTTGATCAGAAATTACCTGTCATCTCATGGAAGTAAAAACTTTTGCTAGTCTGGCACCACTGCTTGGCAGCTTCGGGTTTTTTTCTGTGTTAAGTATTTGCTGAATTTACAAAGGGTTTGGAGGCATTTCCTGAACTTTAACTTCTTGTCAAGGGCAACTTGCCATTCATACCTATCCTGGATCAGGCCCAGCCACACCACACTCTGCAATGCTCTTTCCAGCAAGCTTTCAATGATGTAGGCAAGACCTTCAACCTACATCCATCTTCCTTGACCTCTCTAAAACATCTTTCATCCTCAAAGTCTTATTTTCCCCAATACTCCCCTTGTATAGTTGTCTTCCTACCTTTCTTCATATATTTCTCCAAAGGTTTTTCCTCCCCAATCCTCCCCTTTCTACAGCAGGGTTCATACAGACCTGCCTGTTCAGCCCCTTGTCACTTGCACGCATTTTCTCTGAGTGCTATTTCCTTCTATTTTTACATCCCACGCTCACCATCCTGCCTTTGGGTTTCTGACTCTCTCTAAATTTACTGTGGTCCTACTGCCGTGACCTCCACTCTCTCCCCTGTCTCAGTGCTGCTATCAGGATTCCCATGACTGTGGGCATTCAGGTCTGTCAGGTTTTATTCTGTCATATGTGTCCAGGCCTTATGCAGAAGTTTCTCACTCTGTGTAAGCAGCCAGTGCTTTGGACTGACTTTTTATATACTTAACCCAAAAGACTGCACCCATCAGCCAGTTGGCCTCACCAAAAGACACTCAACTCCTGCTATTCTGTGCCAACCTCTTCTCCTGTGACTACCTCAGGTCTCTTCTCTGCAGGGTTTGTCTTCACCACCTCCATGCAGAGAAACATCTCTCCTGTTCCTTACAGCTGATGGGGTTTTTGCCTTCTCAAACCCACCTGACATTACTCCTGAAAGTCAGCATGGACAGTGGAGGAATTATTGTGCATGTATTGTCTGTCTTTTTTCTCTGTCTTTCCCACATAGACAACATCATCTCCTGAGGTGAGCTATCTCTCTCTAGGGCATAGCACATCCTAGACACAGCAAAAACACATTAAGAGCTGCATATGTCCTGAGCCGCTTCAATTTAAGGCTGGGTGTTCCCCACCACAATAATATACTGAGCTGTTTGCAGCACATGAGATTAATTTTGTTCATCTTCCTGAATGGAGATATATGATGAGATTGAACTTTCCAAAAGGGTTTCTAATAAAGTCCCTGTTTCACCAAGTTTACGTAAAAGGTTGTCACTATTCAGACCTCACTGCCATGTACCTGAGCTGTCCAGTTTTCCATAGTTGTCACTTCTTATTTCTCTGTGGTGCCAGCAGACTCTGTCCTTTGCATGTACCAGGAGCGAACAGGGGAAAAAAAAACACAAACCGCATGCACACACACACACACACCCCCCCCAAACAATCAAACAAAACAATGCAACAAAAACACACACACCCCAAAACGAAAAGTGGCTTTATTTTGGAGAAGGTGTTAAAAGAGAAAAGGGAATCTTTCCTAAGGACTCTACTTCCACTCCTCTGTTTTCAACCCCCTTTGCCAAAAACTAAAGAGCATTGCAGTGTTGAAGGGAAATACAGGCTTCCAGCACAAGTGCAGAGGTTGTCCTTGTGCCTGTGTATTTTTTAACCGTTGCAAGTATCAGTAACAGACAGGCTGGTTTATGTTCTTCTTTGATGCATCCAAATGATTTGTATGAAGAATTGTCTTACACTGTTTAAGTGGACGCAGTAAATATTGTGATACCTTTCACTGGTCTAGTCAATACAAGCTGTATTTCATAAGAGTCCCATACAACACATATTGCCTTTGTATATTTGCATGTACTCCCTCATTGCTGTTTTGAGGCCAAAAGACTGATTTTTTTTTACATTATCTGACTCTGGATAAATGCTCATCAGCTGTAAAACTGCTCTTTAACATTCTCTGCTTTATACTATGTACATAATATTGCCAACATTGCTCCCCTCCTCCCTGCCGCTGCCAGGGGACTTTCACTTCTTCCTCAATTCCATGTAGGTGATTGCATGTAGATGATTTTATATGATTAAACTACTCCTTCCCACTCAGCCTAACCTAGCCATTTGCTGTAATCAAATTAATGTAAGTTGGAAATGGTCTCCTGCCATGACTATCAGCCCTGGAGAACAATTTACAAGATTTCTCATGGTTTAATGTGCCACCTCCCCCAAGTATACAATAACTCCACTGCCACTCACTGATCAGCGAGTGTGTTCAGGAAGAATTCCTCCCATTTCTATGAGCACTAAATCAGCCCTTGAAGGTAAACTTTTAGTGTTGCTACTGTAGGTAAAAGATGTAACCATGACCGAGCTATGGACAAAAAAACCTCATATATTAGCAAATCTTATGAACCTCTGCTCAAAGACCTAAGGAAGAGTGTTTTGTTTCAACTTTTTTCCTTCTTAATCATAGAATCATAGAATCATAGAATGGTTTGGGTTGGAAGGGACCTTAAGATCATCTAGTTCCAACCCCCCTGCCATGGGCAGGGACACCTCACACTAGACCATGTCGCCCAAGGCTCTGTCCAGCCTTTCTTTGAATCACTTTCATTTCCTCCGCATCTCACTATTTCCTGGTCTGTGGCTATTCATTGTTTTTTCCTTCTGTTTCTTTTCTCTCTCTCCTTCCTTTCCTTTGCAGCCTTCCTCAGCACCCCTATGGCGTCTAGTAACCTGTAACAAGAAGCAAGGCTACTTCATGCCATGTTGATGCACACCACCTAAGCCTCACTCTGCTCTTGATTTTAGGAAATCAGGTTGCAGGCTCTGTTCCACGGCACTGCTCTGCACAGCCTCTGATGCTATTTTATTGCAGTTTTACCCCAAATCAGATTTCTAACGTGCATCAAGATTCTTCCAAATGAAAGATGCTGCATAATACACCACAGTGTCTTCCCATGTGTCACAATTTTTAAAGACCTCTCTTTAATAATCTTCTCACTTCTCCTTTCCCATGGGACTTCTAACAGTAGAAACTACAGTTCCCAGATGCAGTAGGCGATATTGGAAATGCCCCCCTACACCACTCCATTCCTCCCACTCTCCCCATACTTCATCCTCTTCCAGTTGCTTGCACTGTGTTCTTAAACTACATTAGCATATAGATCAGCTCGCTGAAGTTTTCGTGGATTAATTTGCTGCATGACAAATTCTGACCCTCATTTCTATCTGGTGCAATATCCCATGTCACTGGGGTACTCAGATCTTCTAAAGCACTATATATGTCCCCCGTGCTCATTTCATACACCACATGACTGCAAATGGGAGACATTTCTTTGAGGTGAGATATTAAGCACAGTCTCCTTGCAACTACACTTTATAAAAGATGCGTGTTTTGTCAATTAAGGCACAAAATGTAACTCCTGGGAAGAGAGAGGACAGAATTCCTATTCCTTTGTAAATTGTTGCTTTGCACATAATTTGAAATGACTCAGCTTCTGGCTATTAATTTGAAGGAGCACTAAGAAGCAAAACGTAGCATCACACCTGCATGCCTCAAAAACTTGCAACAGCACCTTCCAGCGGATTTTCCAATGAAACCTTGTTTCTCTCCAAAGGTTTCTACAGCGACCTTTTCAGAGGAATGGAAAGTTCCACACAAACGACTTCCACTTCTGTGGAATCCCAGTCCTCTACAGGAGGAACAGCCTGCCTGGCTGCTAGGGTGCTGGGATAAGCCTTGACAAGCTTGTTTCTGCAATAAGTAGAAAATCAGGCTACCATCTCCAGCCTTAGGGGTTTTATATTGCAGAATTTGACACCTGAAATCAGGTTTATCAGCTGCAGTTTTACTTTTATTCATACATATTCCATAATTTTTTAATTTTAGTAATAAGAAAATACACTTATTTTTGCAATTTCAGGAGAGTATTTTTTGTATTATGGCTGGACAGTCATTCTGAAGCAGGCGGAAAAAACAAATCTGATTAGGTTACAGAAGTTAATCTAGGATTGCAAAATTAAGCATGTTTGTCTTGGTCTGATGCTTGCATATACACACAAGTTACAGATCATAATCCTTTAATTTTTCACTACAGCAGTTTCGCTCCTTATGAAGGAGCAGGTTATCTGTGGTTTTAATTAAGACTGGTAGGAGGCTGTACCCCATCTACCATGGATGCAGAGCCCATGGGCAGAAAGGAGATTGAGACCCGTGACTTCACGGCTGGCAGAGGCTGCACCTTGTCTTCCCTGTGCGCTGGGGACATAGTGTCACCACTATCACCTGCCTTCCTCAGAGCCTACTCTGCCCCCAGCCAAACTGCTGCTTCCACCTTTGCCCAGAGGACTCAGGACACCTCTGAACAAAATGAAAGTGGGGGTATGAAGGACAGGACCACTGTCTCCCTGGGCTGTGCACTAAGTTGTGTCCTCCACCCCCACTGCACCAGCAGGCAGGTGGCAGAGCAGGACAGGCATCCAGACCGGCAGCAGTGAACAAGCTGTCTGCATCAGCTTCGTGCCCCAGGCACCTCTCAGCAAGGCACAGCCCCCAAGGCAGCCACTGTCCCTCTCCCTGCAGCATGTCGCAGCACACCAAACCTGCTCCACACCAGTGGCTCCACTCAGACCTGCAGCAGACACCCCCAGGAGAGCAGATCTGCCCGGACTGAACATGTGCTACCATTTCCCTGCTACTTTAATCCAGGATGTATGGGCACATTACCTCAAGGCAGGCAACAGCATTGTCCTTCATTGGTTTTTACTCATGTCAGCCTATGCAAAAGTTCAGGCCACAGCGCCTTCACCAGCAGTACCCCAGTTAATGCAGAAAGGATAAATCAGCCCGTGTTACAGGAGTGCTTTTGCTTTGCTCGGCTGACCTGCTTTCTGCCTCCAAACTCCAATTTGTACTGCAGGGAGGCACTACAAATAGTAGTGCTACAAATAGTAGACACTACAAAATACCCAGGGCAATAACAGACCAACTCAGGGGTAGAACAGCCACACTAGGGACAGTTTCTAAACCTCCCATTCCCTAAAGCAGACTAACCAATCCTGATATCCCAGTGCAGAATGTTACCAGTCAGGAGATTCAAACCCACTGTAAAAGACAGCCTTGCCATTCCCCACATCCACTGGTCCTGGCTGGAAACAAGCCATTTCTCTCTCCCACAGATACCACAGCACCTGTTCAGGCTAAGAGAGGTACCAACAGTGCATGCCCTCTACTGAGACCAAACAGAGCTCACACACAAGGAAAGCCAAGGCACAGGCCAACCAGTACTCAGCACTAAGAGAATGAAAAGGTTGTGTTGGCAAAACCAAAGGAAGGGCTGATAGCATCCATGATGCAGTGGTGCCATTAACCCTGGAGGACCATGGCTGGGATTCCTAACACCTTGCAGAGTGGCCATGAGCGTTCACAAAAGCAACCATTTCAAGGCCTTACCAGCCTTTAATGACTTATGGTGACAGCAAATTCAGCTCAGTTCCCAGCTTAAGCAACTGAGGAAATGCAATGCAAGAGACCAAAGGCCCTTTCTCCTGCTAGGCCAGTAAACTGCAAGCTGGTGCCACTGTAGCCCCAAAGCAATCACAAGCTGGTGGCCTTGCTGCTCTCCAGCCTCTGGGTGGGCACAAGTATAGAATAAGGGAGTTTTTGTCAAAGCTGATAGCTTATCTCACCCTTAAATGTGCCATGTGGCAAACACCAAGAGCAGCCATGGCACTCAGCAGCAGTCAGGCATGTAAAAGTACATGAGATAGCTCATGGGTGCCCAGTCCTGCACTTTGGTTCCAACAACCCCATGCAACAATGCTACAGGCTTGGGGGAGAGTGGCTGGAAAGCTGCCCTGGAGGAAAGGACGTGGGGGTGCTGACTGACGGCCACTGAAGGTGAGCCAGCTTGTGCCCAGGGAGCCAAGAAGCCAGTGGCATCCTGGCCTGTATCAGAAATAGTGTGTCCAGCAGGTCTAAAGGACGGATTGTACCCCGGTGCTCAGCACTGGTGAGGCTGCACCTCAAACACTGTGTTCAGCTTTGGGCCCTTGCTACAGGAAAGACATTGAGGTGCTGGAGCACGTCCAGAGAAGGGCAATGGAGCTGGTGAAGGGTCTGGAGCACAAGTCTGATGAGGAACAGCTGAAGGAACTGGGATTGTTTAACCTGGAGAAAAGGAGGCTCAGGGAAGACCTTACCGCTCTCTACAACTACCCGAAAGGAGGTGGCAGTCAGGTGGAGGTCAGTTTCTTCTCCCAAGTGACAAGGGTTAGGACAAGAGGAAATGGCCTCAAGTTGCACAAGGGGAGGTTTAGATTGGATATTAAGAAAAATGTCTTCACCAAAAGGGTTGTCAAGCATTAAAACAGGCCCAGGTAGAGATGTGTAGATGTGGTACTTAGAGACATAGTTCAGCAAAGGACTTGGCAGTGCTAAGTTAATGGTTGGACTCGATGATCTTAAAGGTCTTTTCCAATCGAAATGAGTATACTATCCTATGGATCACAGAGAGCACTGAGCAGCTCCCACTGGCTCTCCTGGTTTATTGACATCCTCTTGTCTCCTCCCACATTCCTGTTTGCTCCTTTTCCTCTCCCTCTTTGGAAAATTAAGTCATTAGTTTTGATTAGCTGGATTCTGATCGAGCAGCACAGTCGTGATAAGTCAATGGTGATGACTAACAGCATACAAAAGCTGGAGGTCCTCTGGGCCAATTGCACTCTGAAGATTACAGCCATTTCTATATTGAAGGGTATCTTCTGGAGGAGATTTGTTTTGAGAAGTTCTGGAGCACAGTGATCTGCTCGTCATGTTAATTTGTGGTGTACTGTATACCCACAAAATTTTGGGAACTGGATCCAAAGTCACACAAAATAGTGGTAGACATGCTACTGTCTTCAACTACCTTTGAATCAGTCTCTGATGCACAAAATTTGGAGCTATTTTTGAAGGTTGCTTGAAAACTTGACTTATAATCTGCCTTTCAGAGTTACAATAACCAATGATGTGTGAATGTTGATTATTTTAGATGAAAGACCTTTTCTTAATTCCATCTATTTCCTCCCACTTCCACACATTCCCCCTTTATCTTGTTTGACTAATATTTTACTGTGAACCACTACCTTCAATCCAATGGGTCAGTTTGACTTCACAACAGCATATAGGTTAGAATGTGCGTTCCCCAATCTGTTAACCAAAAGCCACAGCAATCATGAAGAGCAGGATGTGAAGCACCAGCAGAGGTAGATCATACCCAGGATGAGGGTTGGTTTGCCCTCCAGACTTTTCTCACTACATCCCCCCTGTATTTCTCAGTAACTCGGTATCTCTGCAAGCACACTCTGCACTTAGTGGTACTCTGAGATCAACACTTCTGTCATTGGAATGACAGGGAAAAACCTAAGCAAGCTGAAGAAGTGCCAGGTGAAGTGTATTATGCTTTTACATATATATGTGAAACCATTAGGGAAAGAGCTACTATCAGCAGGATGAGAACTACAGCCTGCTGTCATCTCAGCTAAAAGGCATACTTTTCTAATACGAAGTCTTGCCTCCTTGGCAGGCAAGCACCTGGAGGCAGACATAATTTCACACCCCGACACAGATCCCTGGCACAGGAGGCAGGGGAGGGCTGCCCAGCCCCAGCTCCAGTATTAGGCTGTCACAGAACAGAGACGTGCTGCACTGCCACCCTCATGGCACTTGTCAGGGATGCTCTGCTCACCTTTAACGTTGACACAGCTCAAGTCTGGGTTTAATTCACAGTTGTCAGGTATTGTCTTCCTCTGCATAGGAGTCTGACTGAAGAGGGGAGATGATTTGTTGCAGGGAAAATAGAGGTATGGAAGTGAACCTCCTCATTCATCCAGCTGCAGTGGACATTGCCATGGGGCTGGGGCCCCAGGGAAGCTGGATGCAGGGCTATACATACTGCTTTATCACATGCTGTAAGCTAGGGAAACAATGCTTTCGCCTATACAGTTTGACTTTCTTTTCCCACTTGCAAATGACTTTTTATAACACTGCCGAAGAGTTTGATTGGAAGAGGCAGCCAGCAATTGACCCTACCAGGCACAGCCTGCTGGGTTCAGAAGCATGTCTGCCAGCCCCAGGAGCATGTTGGTGTCCTTCATGTTACTGTCCTGTGCCAGGTAGGAAGAGGGAAGGCAGTAGCTACACACCCAGCACTGAAAACTTCCATCTCTCAGGATGGTCATAAGATGGCCACCTTCAGAAACAGTCATAAACACTCAGCTTGCTTTGTAGTGTGAACAAATGCCTGTGTTACAGCTACAGTACCCTGAGGGGAGTTTGGGCTGAAAAACGAAAGCTACCGTTTATTAAGTTAACTCGTAAGTTTTGTTTATTAGGAGGGTTTATTTCACAAACAGGCTTTGAACATCATTTGTGAGACATATACTCTACCAAAACAGTTTCAAAAATTAACATGCACAAACCTAAAAATCAAGCAAATCCCATTTAAAATGCTCACTAAAAGCAGCAGAAAACCCATATTTTTTAAGGGCATTTTGAGCTGAGTCAAAGGAAACAGCTGGAGGTGCTCCAGGGGTGAATCTGTTCCTATAAGCCTTCACTTATGTTGACGAACTTCCTCAGTACTCTAACACATTAGTCTTTTCATTTTTCCTGATAACCCACAATTTCATGATCTTTATAACCTATTTAGGTAAGGTGATTGACAAATATCTTGAGAAGCCATACTAATTAAAGAGCAAAAGTCAAAAGTTTCCATAGCTATAAGACCTCTCATTGGCTCTACAGCAGCTTTGCTACTTATTTTTCTAATCCTGCCACTGTAATTGCTACATTATGCCTTACATGAAGCTCATTTTCTTGCTAGAAATGTAGTACTTGGCTTTCTGGTGTATAGAAATTTCAGTGATCCAAAGCTTTTTCGTGCCCAATTCAGGAACACTTTGTTTTCTAAACAATGGAAGCTCTGAGTATTTCACGGAGCATTCTGCTTAAAAAGGAGAGAGTGTAGAGTTCAGTTGCTCTTCGCCAGCAGATGCAAAATGAATTACCTAATAATAAAGGCTGCATCATATCCCCAGTCTAGTGAGGCTGAGACTGGGAGCCCAAAAGAGTTATCAGGGAGTGCCTGGAATGGACACAGATAATGAGATCTGGCTGCATGTGAAGACACCCAAATTTAGATTTATCCTGAGAAATACCTACTTGTGTGCTGCATTTGTCTACTCCCATTACAACCAAGAGAGATCTGTCCAATGCAGCCTTTGAAGTCAGGGGTTGTCATTAATTTCATCCTGGAAGAGAAACCTGCACCCAGGCATGACACAGGTCTCACAGACTTGTACCTTTGCAAAGCAGCAGCAGAACTCTTTAGGGCACCTCAGGTATCACTAGATGCCTACCTGTGGGCAACTCAATTACATCCGAGATTCTCACGGGCTCCAATGGCACCTCGGACTCCTGCCTTGTCTGTAGACAACTGAATGTACACTCCTGAATGCTGAAACATGGTCAGCCAAGAAAGTTTTCTAGTTTGACCTTTTAAGATGGTCTTTAAAAAACATGCTCTGTGTGAATGGCCTGTCTTCTAGGGAGATAGAGATATCTTCTTTTTCCCACTAAGCACTTGCTTCGGTCTTCCTTTGAATCACATGGAAGTATTTTCTACTTCACTTCTTCGAGATAGTCATGTACATCAACAGAGTGCTGGAAACAGCATGGCTACCCAAGGAAATAAGGGTGACAATATATGTTCAGGTGAAAGAAATAGCCACCTTCTTGCAGTGACTACACGAGAACACAGAGGAAAAGGAATGCAAACAAAGCCAGTCTTACGGGTCACTTAATTCAAAGCAAACGACATGAAAACCTGGAGATAAGGATAAGTTTTTGCACCAAAGAAAAAAAAACTAAAGAAAAAGCTTAAAAATCCTAGTTGTAGCCACGGCAGCACATTTTTCCTGCTCATAAGCTCAGTGCTACATGTGGCTGTGTTAGCACAATTTTCCTTGAGGGAAAATTTTAACTTATAATGTACCTGTGTTGTTGAAATATTTGTTAATGTCTGCATAAAAACATCCTTTGGTCTACAGGCAGAGAAAGGAAATGCAAAAGTGATGGCAACTCCTTGCTTTGGCAATAACCACGAATGCATGTGTGAGCTGCAGCCTTGTGCATGTGCTCTCCAGAACATCCTGGTTTGCGTAGCTGCACAAGAGAGGAACACTTTGAGAACACAAAGAGAACAAGCACTTTGAGGAGCAGCACGGTTAGGGGATGAGTCTCCAGGACCACAGCTCCACTGCTCTTTCAGGTTATCATGACCACATTGACACTGCCAGACAGACAGGGTAATATCAGTCACAGAAACTACCCCACAGGTAGTTTGAACACTCCAGATAGGTTCCCATCCTTGTCTAATGTCCAATTGGAGGCTCCTGCCCACCCACAGGGTGCTGATCTTGCTATGTCAGCCTCCCCCACCCTCTCAAGAAAGGAGAGAAAAGCAGCAGGAGATCCTTGCACACGCCAGGCACATGGGGTCGTGCCACAGTGCTCCTTGTCATCTTTACTGCAGATATCCCAATTGGCATCTGAGGAGCTGGAGCCCCAGCACCAACACCAGCCACAGACAGTCTTTCAAGCACCAGAAGTATGGCCTATTGCCAGGAGCTGCTGCCATGAGCTGTAGACCTACTATGCCTTGACCATTATAGACACATCACAAGCACCCTGTTGGGACTACCCTATACTTCTAATGTGTGAGAATGCTAGGCCACTTATTTGAGGATGTGGATCTTCATGGTCCTGGGCCCAGAGCAGCTACCAGCTTTGTAGTGGCAGCTCACCAATACCTAGCCATAGTCCCTGTACAGATACAGGTAACCGTCCTCCTCTGAAAGATGGTCACATCAACTTCCTATCCCTCCTGCCCTGAATTAGGAGCTAACTGTCAACCTTTATGGTGGCCATCCTTATCATGGAAGCCTTCAAGTCATACTGTCATCTGCTGCCTCTTCAGCTCATTCTCCACTTGTCCCAGCCTTACTATCCCCTCCCATGCAACCAGTACACCAGACTATTTTGGAGCCACACACTGGACATCTATATCCTACTTACAGTCCCACAAAGAGAAGTAGTGGTTATCACAGTCACAGAAGGAGCAATTTCTTCATACACTGGTGCCCCACCAGTCACTGCCATAATTCACACATATCAACATTGTTTGCGAATATAATGCTGGCATACTCTGAAGCTGTTTTTTCTCTAAGTCATGTACCTATACTGACACCTAGGGTGTAATGATGATGACATTTGTTGATTTTACCATCATTCTGCCATCCTAGCAATCACAGTGTTCACTGGGAGACAGACCATTTCCTCCTGATTCTGTCAAGCACAGATTTTCGTGGCCAAAAACCAGCTGGAATTTAGCTACAAAACCTGCCAGAGCCAAGGAGGCTGCCTAGATCACCATGACAAAACCGTGCTATAAAAAACTATGGAGAAATAGTGAGAAGCAGATGCCGAGCAGGTGGAAGCAGCTTTGGTCCATGTGGCTCCTGTAGGGGACATATATCATGTGTCACCTGAGGCTGCTCAAAAGCCCAGCAAGAGAGGGAGAGCCAGGCCTGGAAGCACAGAGAGCACGTGGAAAAGAGGCACCGCACACCGGGAGGTGTCAGGAAGATGCTGTAATTCTCACAGGTCTGTTCTGTCTTGAATGGTCCTACTTGAATGAAGAATAACTCACAGTTCAAAAATAACAGCGAACCCCCCAAACCCCAGTTCTTTAGAAAGCGTGGCGCTGTATGACCCAGTCTGTAATATCAGAAGCAGCAAGGGTTACACTTGGAGCTTTTATAATAGGCTTCCTAAGCAGATTTCCCTCGCTCTTCATTTTAGGAAATTAACCCAAATTAAACATGAAGTGTTAAACTCATGGCTTACTGTTTGTACTTGCAGTGGTCTAACAGTTTGACAAAAACATTGCGGTGGTGTTGATGCCAACAGACTACTTGTCTGTAGTAGATAATCCATCTCAGGCAGACAGCAGATCATAAGGCTGGAAGGGTCTCATCCATTCACTAGCCTTAATGCAAGGTCACCTACAGGCGTGCCACTTCTGACAAATGTTTGTTCAATCTGTTCTTAAAGTCTTCCAGTGATGGAGAAGCCTCATCTTCCTCAGACAGCCTATTTCCCTGCTTCATTTCCTTCAGCAACAGAAAGCTTTATTCACTATGTAACCTGAACCTCCCTTGCTGCAACTGAAGCATGATGCTTTTCATCTCTTCTACTGTTCTTTGCAGCAGCCTCTGAACACTTATCACCTGACGGATCTTCTTTCCTATTCTGCTTATGTCTTGGCCATTAAAGATTGCAACTATTCAGGCATTATGGTTGGGAAAGCTTCTCTCAAAATTTCATGTATTCTTAAGGCTTAATCTGAAGGCCGCTCTTCTGCTGCAATTGTTTCACAAACTCCCTGAGACCTCTTCTGCTCGGTTCAGCCATGGAAAAAGGCACTAATACTTACACACCAGCTTCTGCTGAGAGTTTTGCCAACAGAAAAATCCAGATTTGCTTAATATTAATATTGGCTGAGTAAACTTTGGCTGCACAAAAATATATAGGAAGCAAGCCAAAGCATTTGGCTGTGGACAGACATTTGGTGTTTCAAAGCATGAGCGCACACACTGCTAAGAGGGTATTGAACAGCAGTCTTCATCGTCACCTCCTACCTGCACCCTCTCCCAGGGTCTACCTCCTGGGCTTCTCAGTGCTCTGCATCTCCTGACCTATGAGCCTTCTCCCTGAGGCACCACCAACCACCTCTTCTTCCTCAATGTCCTCCTCTTTGCCTCAGCCCCACGAGTGCCATTGCAAAGCCCAAACCAGCAAGCTGAGCACAGCTCGACAAGGTGGATGCTGCTCTACTATCACGATGTATAATGGTGACAGTACTTCAAGGTTCATCTCAACAGTTAGCGATTAGTTCTTCAGGGAACACTCAGGTGGCACTTGCTTCACATTGTTTTGGCCACAAAAAAGGAGGCACCTGAAACACTCACGTAGCATTTTTCACTACACCAACAAGGACACAAATGACCCCTGTACAGGGATGTGTCTCTCTCCACTGGTTATAGAGGTAGTCCTATGCCCTGTGTGATCTAACAAATTCCACTCCCACTGAAGAGAAATAGTTTCCATCATCAATGCAAAGCCATCGAATTTCACATGGTCTCCCACAAAACTCAAGCAAGGAGGAGAGCTTGAACAAAATAGGTCTCAGACCTAATAACGAAGAGGTCAAGGTTAGTACCAAAGTGTCACTGCATAGACACGTCTTTTCTTAAGATGCTTGTTTTCCTTCAGATCTCAGTGCACAGTGCTCAGTGGAGCCTGAGATCCACTTAACACAAGGTGTTAAGTGAAAAAGACAACCATCAACTACCCTTCAAGTCAACAGGAGTAGAAGACAAGAAATCAGCCTACATTCAATAAGTAGTTCAGAATGACACACTTCCTTTTTATTCCTCTTTAGTTGAGCGCCTATTACAAGAAGTACTTACAAGTACTAAATGCCCCACACAGCATACCTTTAACTATCAGAATACTCATCAGTAACTCTTATTCCAGAAAAGCAGTATTCCAGATAGCACATCACTTAAAGAAGCATGTGTTTACCAGAAAAATAAATGACCTTTGGCAGCAAGAAAATTCTCTTACATTTATCTCTGGGCTCCAGGCTTCACAACCAATTACAGAATCATAGAATGGTTTGGGTTGGAAAGGACCTTAAGATCATCTAGTTCCAACCTCCCTGCCATGGGCAGGGACACCTCACCCTAGACCATGTCACCCAAGGCTCTGTCCAGCCTGGCCTTGAACATGTTCAAAGCCAACATATTGATCCTTGGTAACTAATCCTACAGCGTCCTCTCTGCTCAGTCCCGTATTAGTTTTAGGTAATGGCCCATTAAAGTAAAGGTAAAGAGGTACATCACTTTGCATATGCCTCACAAATATGCATTTAAAAGTTGCTTTTCAGTGAAGTATGTAAACCCTATATATAAAAATACCATTTATCCTCAGGTGGCATTCTCAGTGATTTCAGCTGGCATAGCTGTAGGTCCTATGCTGGTTCCCCACCTATCTTCCCCACATACAGGGATGGCTTAAAAGGACAAATACCTCATCTTGAGCAGTTTATGGTTCAGTGATTAAAGAATGTATGTAACATTATATTAATGCAACTATATATATTCTCCTCCCCCTCCTACATGGTTGCATAGTGCTGTGGCAGCTGCAGCTAGTGGGAATTTAAAAGGAAAACAGACTAGAACAACCATGTTTCCTTAAGTCCATTTTCAAACATTTAATTCCTCCCTTGGAGATAAATTAGACAAAGGCATCTATTTCAGGAGATTTGCAATACAAACCAGCAGTATGGCCATCAACCACTCATGCTTTGGGCATCTTGAAACAGCAAGAAACCAATTAACCTCAGTGTTAAATCACTAATGTTTATTTGCCAGATCTTAACAATGCCTTGAAAAGAGTTTCCATGAAGGAGGTGGCAGAAGCACTGTGAAAACGTGTTTTAAAAACTGGCAGAGTCCCCAGAAAATCAAAGTCTAGGCTTCATTCGTGGCTGCAGAAGCAACAGAAAAGCAAATGACTTAAGGAAGTGTCATGCAACGTTTCCATTCATTTGCATTGCAGTGGAGCATTGACAGGTGGCATTTGTTGGAGAAGCTCTGCAGATGATTTCTAGACCCAAGTATTGATGCACTGTCCAGTAAGGCAGCAGGGAAAGTTTACTAATAACAGGCAGCTGCAAAGCACGTAACTTCTTGTGCAAGTTTTCCCATCCATCCCTGATGCATTATACTCTGACAAACACCTTCTGTGGGGAAGATCTTTCAGCCCTGGATTTCTCTTGACAAAGAAACTAAGTGAAAAATGGTTTGATCATCCCCTACAAGGGGAAAGACCCTTCCAGAGTGCAATTTGATTCAGTTTGTTGTCCTGTGGGGTTGTTTAAGTTTGGAACTTCCTGGCCTTTTGGGTCTCAAATGATGACAGTCTTTAGCCTACTGACATTTAAAGCTCCTGTTTCCCAAGAGCATTCCCCAGCCAGCAGGGTAGAGCCTCAGCTCTGCACTGACTGGAGTCAGACTTTCTCTCTCCTGCTGGATTGGGATTCCTTTGCAGTTTCAGGGTTTTACCTGCTATCCATCCACCCCAGCCATGCACTCAGATAATTCGCCACAAGTCTTCAGGAGAAGAGCTGAGTTTCATTGCCTTAATGATGGAAAAGTCTGCAAAAGAGAAACAAAACCTCTTCAGCTGACTTCACACTGGGCAGGTTGGGTTCATATGAATGGGACATAAATAAAACTCGAGTGCAACTGAAGGAAATTCAATGAATTCAGCAATCATTTGCAGGAACACAGGGATGGGGCTGTGCAGCTTCCAGGTGAGAGAGAATCTCCTGGACCCTTCTCAGCCACTGCCCCATGTCCTGCACCACATGATGAGATACATACTGCCCACAAATGCATTCTCCCTCAGAGCTGAACACAGCCAAGTAAATACCTTTTTCTCTTATGGACTCCTGACCACTTAACTCAGTACAAGGTGTCATTTGGTGCTTTGTTTTTAACTGAGTCAGCAATGCCAGCTTTACTCCACGCAGCCTGTGACAAGAGGCTTCTATTCTGCTGCTGCAATGCTGTTACACAGATAATTATTTTTACGTGCTTTGACTTGTCTTTGTTTTTATTTAATTTCCTGGTTTTTTAACATTTACCTGATTTATTAAAAACTGTGAATTCTTCTCCTGCAAGGTACATAAAACACTGACAAATTAATGTCATTTGCAAACTTTGCAATTATCTCACATAGTCTATCACCCAAGTCATCAACAAAAATAACGATTAGAGCTGCCCTCGGGTCTTGTCCCACAGGACTGCATTTAGGAAGTCCTCCTTCTTTGACAGTGCATCCCCAAAGATTATTTATGAGCACAGTAGTTCAGCTAGTTATGCACTCATCTAGGAATTCAAATTTTCTCTAGACCCAGACATGATTTGAAAATAATATATCCAAAATCTGTAACAGAAGTTTGACTTAAGTGCAAGGTAAATTACATTTCCCATTTCCCCTCATAGGCTAGGCCATTATCCTGTCAAAGAATGAAACTAGTTTTCTTTGACACAATTTATTTTCAACAAATCAATGCTATTTCTTTTTACTTGAGGAGGTGTATAGAGATTGATTGCTTAAAAGTGTGTCCTACATCTTCTCAGGTGTCAGTCTTAGCCTGGCTGGGCCTGTAGGTTTTTCTTTATTAGTAATGTTATTATTCAAGCCCTATTTGCACTTTTCTAAATGCAGGCATGTGAAGCCTTCCCACATCCCTTTAACTCTCTGTGATAGTTGTTAATTACACTGAGATGGCTTTGACTAGTTCTTTCCACACTTGTTTAATTAGATGCGGTCAGCCTCAAGACATCAAACTTAGACATTCTTTAACCTGTTCTTTGAATTATTTTTAGTCTCGTCTTTAATCACTCCTTCCTCTTTCTGGCCTGGTTGTGGAGAAGGGAGGAGAAAGTGGAAAAGAAGCAGGGCTGTCCTCCCCTTGTGAACCTGTAGCTTCCCGCATTTTATTAGTTTTGATGGCATCTACTGGCAGAGAGGGGATATGCTGCTACAAAGTAGAGAGGAGCCAAGAGACAGAAACTGTCAACGGGAATATTTGTACCCCCACAACAGAAAACAAAGTGAGACAGAACTGTAAGGATAGGTCCTGGTGAAACTGGGGATGTTTAGTGAGGAAATTATCTCTACCCAGCATCTAAGCTTGTGCCTATTGCTGACGGAAACAAGACTTTAACTATACTTCATGCGAATAGAGAGAAACGCATTAAACTGTGCAACACTACCCAGACTCAGAAGTACTAGGAGAGAATTCAATTAGAAGCTCTGTCACAGGGCAGAAAACACTTGTGCAGCGCTGGGGTAGCATGGAGCTCAACGTGGCTGCACAATGTACCCATCAGCTTCTTCAGATACGAGATCCATGGCCTCTGGTTGTGCAGGACTGACAGAAAAGCAGATGTATAGCACAAACTAAGGCTGGTTTTGCCAAGAATGGAACTCTGTGCTGCCTGCTGGTATCACTGCTGTCCCAAGCACCAGCAGGACACATGGCAATGACTGCAGGGTACCATGCAGGTAGGAACAAACACCTGTGCAAATGGTCCCCGTGTCAAGACTAACTTAGTGTAGAAGTCACATTCATTCCCTGTTTCTTGAGTCAGCTCCCTCTATCCCTCTGCCAGGAATTAGAGGCTACCCCCCAAAACAGGGGAGATAGTGAACCCCTTGGGCAGTCAGAAGTGGGAAGTGGAGGCAAACGCTGGAAGGACCAAGCACCCTGGACCACAGGCAGCCCTGCCTCCCTCTGCCTGCCTCTGTCCATTTGTGTGCATTCCTCCAAGATATGCAGGTACAAGAAAGGCAAGGAAGCTTTAAAATGCTACTGCTAAGGGGTACCTACAAATTTACAATCTATTTCTGCTCATGATTTCATTACTTTTATGCTAGGCTCTTAATTTTCGAGGCTCAATCTGTGTTTATTTTTCAGCACTTGGAGAACTGCTACAAATTCTGGTTTCTAAAAGCTAAAAGCACTTTGTTCTTTGAGAGATGTGCCAGATAAAAGAGATATGTGATTTGCCTCATCAAGAGAAGTGTATGCAGGATCTTCATGAAAAAGGCTTTGGGAATCTGCCTGTCAAAGCAAAGGGTAAAGAGAAGTAACATCAACAGAACTGAGCAATACCTCTTTTCTCAGATTAGTGTTCAGAGACAGGCAGTCTTGGAGTGTTCATAACAAAATGTGTGCCACTGCTGTTGCACTAGGAGCCCTGAAAATTAGACTTAAGGAATTCTATAGCACTGCTGATCCCAGAGCCTCCATCCCAAATACTCAGGATAAAATGAAAACTGCAGTATGTACTATTTTGTGCCTTAACACAACAGGTTAAGTATTGAGTAGCCATTAATGCCAATGCCAAACATAACTATAAACAGTGTCTGGGATTCAGGAGATATTCGAGTACTATACTCTAGAAGCTCTACACAACTTGTATGCAAAAGATACAGACACTCATCCGACTAACAGTACGAGTCCTTGCTCCCTGCTCCTGAGGCCAGATCAGGAGCTCTCTGTCCTTCTCCAAACTTGCCCTCCAAAACTGGAGCCATACTGGAACAGTCCACTATGCTCCCTCCTGAACCAGGTTGGGGATCTGTGCCCAACAACCAACACATAAACCAACACAGTGTCATGGACTGTGCTAAAAGGTCACCAGTATGAATGACCAAGTAGCTAGGGATGTCCCCTGGCACTGACTGTAGACAGGGAGAGGGGAATGGATTAACATCCATTCATCTCTGTGCTCCAAATCCTTGCAAGGCAATCTGTAAGGAAGGGCTCACACAGCAGCCTGAGGCTTCAGGACAAGAACTGATCCTTTGTCATGGTTTAACCAATACCAGGACACCCTCATTGTCAAACTGGTGGTCAGCACTGGGCATCATAAGTGCCCCCAGCTCAGGGCGCAAGTGAGGAATCTTGCTGGAGGGCAAGAAACCATAGTTTGACATGAATCTCACTGAAAAGCAGAGGTGACTGGGCAGAAAATACTTTAAATGGGAAAATATTCCTCAAATGACATGAGCTTTAAAACTGAAAACAACATTTTTGCAGCCATATAAAAAAGAAGATCCTTTTTGTTGCAGAAGAAAAAAGAAAATGAGGAATTGTTCTGTTGTTGTTTTGGAGTGGGTTTTTATTTGTTTCTTTCTGTTTTCTGGTCATTTACCTCTTCACTCATTCTATATTGCTGCCATTAAGCGGCAGGGATTGGGAAAAGCAGAAACTGGGTGAGGAAACATAAAAGTGAAAACCTGACTTTTGAAAAAGTGGTGTAAGTAGTGAGCAATGGAAACCCTTTGAAGAACTGTGCTTATTTTTATTTGTTATTTGGGGGTGGGGGGGTTATGAAAAACAAACATTTCAGATAACAGTATGTATTTTTAACTCCCAAACCAACCTGCTGTTTATTGGACAGCCTGGACTAACCATTCTTTGTTACCTGCAGTCTGTATTTTTGTAATTGCCTAGGGTGAGATCTTTACTGAATCCACACCATATGAAAGCCAGGAAGTACTTTTACCTACGCAAAGGCATATTTTGCAATCTCTGCATGTCAAGTTTCTGAAGTACCCAGTTATTGCACAGCCCTGCATGGAAATGGTTAATGAAGCAGTCCCCTTCCATGTGAGCTCACATTCTAGCTCTCCCGGTCTAGCAAATCCCAAGAGAAAATTCTGCCTTATAAAAACCGTGATGAAGATGGGAAAGTCAGTCCTTGCAGTTGCTTAAAGCTTGAGCTTTAACGCTAGACAAATTCAAGTTATAAATAGGCGATATGTCTGCCTCTTAAAGAATTGCGAAGCAGCAGATGGCTTCTCTGTTGCTGTGACCTGCCGTAGAAAATACATTTTCATGGTTTCTGGTTTCACTACAAGCAGGGCACAGGAATGACATGCTCTTAATGTAAAAATTTCACGTGTGAACTTGCCGTGGCTGGAGGCAGTTTATCAGCAGGCTGGGAGATGCCCTGCCTTCCCACCACTGGATGGCATTCAAGGGCCACGAATACTCACACCGGGAGCTGTAGCAAAAGGAAATGCTTCGTAGAAAATGAAAACACAGAGAGTCCAAAGCCTTTGGATTCTTGGTAATGCGCCTGTAATATATTCGTGTTTTCGAAGTTCCAAGGAAATAAATAAGGAAAAATGAAAAAAAAAACAAACCAAAAAAACAACCAGTTTCTGAGGAGAAAGGAGCTTTCCTCTGAGACATGACTGAATATGCATGTAGAATGCAGGACAGGAGATCTGAAAGCTGCGTTTCAATTAGGGGAATCCAACCATCATATCCAGGTGTCTCAGCTACATCAATATTAATAAAGGTTGGCAGCAGACAATTAGGTGGGACTTTTGTTTTTCCTTTCAGATACGGACCCAACAGGGAGAGAGAAAAAGTGAGATGTATTAACTTGACCTTGGGGCTACGCAGACACAATGCTCCAGTTGTGCAACACCCGCGCACACAAAAAGCTCTTTAAAGCATTTCTGCCTTTGTCTTCCTTCTTCAAAGCTCAGACCCATCCTACCACCAGGCAGCATCATTAAAAGCCACCCCATCTCACAGCTGAGCTGGCTGCGAGTAGGACGTCAGGCTGGAGACCTCCTGGGGTGTCTTCCCACCTGAACCACCCTCTGCTCCCACAGCCTCATTAAGAATAAAGACAGATTGACACTTTTCTATAGATAAGAAGAGCACCCCACCAGTGGTGACATTATCTGGGGGGGGGAAGGGGGAGTAGCCATAAAGATCTGGGAGTGCAAGTAGGTTTGCAGAGAAACAACTGCTTTTACACGCCAGCTGATACACCTGGGAAAGAGGTGTGAGACTGGGAACAGATGAGGTCTGAGAGAGCACAGCAAGCTTCAGGCTAGCTGCAGACAGGCAATATTTGCTGAGTTTCACCAATTAAAGGACTTTAAAGAAAAGGATAGTTTTCACCTCTGTGGTACCAAGAAAGGTTTGGAAGAGGAGAGCTGACAGAGCCACCACCTCTGTGGTGTACAAGCAGCAAAACACTCATTAGGAAAAGCTGTGATGTTCTGGGAAACCAGTGTTCCTGCCAAGGCTGTAATATTTGCTATCAAGCCTAGCTATGAACATTACTCCCCTCTTTTAATTTTTGTACGTCTGCCTTGGGAAATCACTGTCCCTCCCACTTGCTGAGGGTGTGACTCGTAGTGGTGGTCTCGTCTCACTAACACAAGGCGTCTGGTGGGCTGTTTTCCAGGCTGTAGTGCCTGGGGTGCTGGTCACAGTGTTTCTGGTGATGCGCTCAGGACTCTGCCCTAGTTTAGTTCCATGTGGGATATGGTGGCTACAGGATACGTTTGCTTTTGGTGAGGATTTTGCCATGGCACAGGGGATAGATGCCTGAAGGTAAAAGGGCGGGATCTGAGAATACCCAAGTTAAAATGTGATCTTCACCAGTTCAGGCACTTTGCAACAGAGCATCAAATCAATCAACAAAGAGCTTCAACTGCCTGTTACAGTAAATGTGTATGTAGCATTCAAGTAGCTCATAAACCCCCATATATATATATATATATATGTATGTATGTATATATATTCAAGTCCCTAGAAATGTGTCCTTTTCTCAGAGATCCCTAGCGGTGCACAGGGTGCTCTCCTCACAACAGGCTGCTGGTATCTTAAAACCCAGCTACACACAACTTTTAGGAGTGTTTGGCTGCTGATTTTCTCAAGAGGCTCTTGTTGGTCTCTGTGTCTTTGATATATGTTAACTTGTAATTATCTCTCTGATATATGTTATGAGATGTAGAAAGAAGAGGATGGAGTTACAACAGTCCTGCTCGTACAACCTTGTTCTCCCAGCCTGTGCACTATTCTTCACCTCCAGGCTTGAAGGCAGGGAGAGGCTTTCAGGGAGCAATCTTCTAGTCTTCTTTTACATCACCTACTCAGAGGACTTCTTATCAGATACAGACCTAGTCCAAATCCTCTTCCATGCAATGCCCTGAAGAGTTACCTAAAAGATGGAAGTAGGTGCTGTGGTTTTCAGTCTTAAACTACAATCTACCAAGCACAAGATTTTCTGCCCAATCCATTGAAATGAGGTTTTAAAATAACAAGAGCAGAAAAACACATTTATTTTTCTTTTGCTGGAAGAAAATATTAACTATCTTATTTTACGCTTACTAGTACAGTGTAATATAAACCAAAAGTAATAGGAAACATCAAGGTCAGAGTTTTAACTACAAGTATCAAAACGGTGACTGTAAGTTGAGTTTTCGAAGCTACAAAGCACAGTTCAAGTACATGATCATTTCTCAACAGGCATTATGTTCTAACACAGTCCTCATTTAAGAATCTCTGTGTTATCTTCACCCCTTAGCCACTCTCTAATCAAACAGCTCAAAAGGAAGAAACCCTCTGTTACTACCTGCACTACTCTCACAGCCACATGGACACCCAGAATCACTTCAGCTAATGAGATGCGTTGTTCCACAGTCATCAGCTTACGCCTGTAGAGCCCTAACATCCTGTTCAACAATCAGGAACTCAGCTCCTTACTGAGATTACCCATAACACAACCAACAGACCGATCCAGAGGTTAATCACTGGACAGATTCATAGCATCACCACTCTTTCTCTTCCCAAGCACTTCACAGAAATCTATCGGACCTGTGGCACCATCAAAAGGTCAGTGAGCTAACGCTACCCAAGGGTGGGGAAACTGCAGAGCGCAGAAAAGCTAGTTGTTAAAGTAAATAGCTTTACACTGTCTCCATGGGCTGCTGTATTATTGTGAGCACTCTGCTGTTTTTCAGGCTCCTCACTGAAACACACCCAGAGCAAGATTATGTTTTCTTTTCTGCTTGGGACAGAAAATACTCAGTAATACTAAGAAACAGGAGAAGATCCTTACTAGGAACCTTGTCCCACTAGGAACGCCTGTATCACTGACCCAGCAATGATTAATGCCTCAAGCCCAAGGAAAGGTAACCAAAAAAAATAAAAATAAAACCTATCACAAACAAGTATTTGATCTGCCCAAACCACAGCGAAGAAAAACATTGCTCCGAATGCCTACAGGGCCAACTTACTTCTTGAATCACTGGATTTGCTCACGTTTTCCATTATCTTTGTATTCATAGCTGCAAATGTTACTAACGGCCATGCAATTACCCATCTTTTTTAAACATTAAATTAGAGCCGTTTCAGACTCTTGCCTCCAACCCTGCACTTGGAGGCTCCATCAGCTGGAGCTCCTTTCCCTGGGCTGCCCTTGTGTTTTTTTAAGACTACGTGGCTCAGTGTTATGCACTTCAATTTATTTGGTGACTTTTCAGAATTGCTTTGTTGTTGTATCCTCCTCTGGGAGTGAACTTACATGAAAGGAACATTATGAACCGCTTAGTATAAAGACATAAAACAAGTGAAATGACAAACACATGCAAAAACATAGCTAATTCCAATTCAAGCTAACTCAGAAACTTGCAGGTGGGGGAAAAAATCTCCCTTCATGCCCTCATCTGGCCTTACCTTACCTGGCAAAGTAATGGGTGTACACTCATGGTAAGAAGTGAGAACAAGGAAGAACATCCTCTATCCCTGTCTGCTGAGGATGAGAGCTGATGGGCCCCTGCACTCATTTGAGTACCACTATGGAGAAGATAGATAAACTGAGAATCACGAGGGGGAAGAAAATTGTTGGGGGGATGTGGAATAGAGAGAGAAAAGGAGCATATTGACTTTTCCTCTGTAAACACTGATTAGCTTATCTGTGACCCTGTGGAAGAAGTTATTGTGTTGATACAGGCTGGCAGTGACTTACTGTAATCATTTCTGGACAACAAAAAAAACAGGAAAAAAAAAAGAGTGGTGGTCAGAGTGGTGGTTTTATTTCTGGACCTATTCTTCTCCAGGCTCTCTCCACACACAGGTGTAGGAAGTGGCAATGCAGCCAGGAAGCTCAAGCCTTTCTGTCTCTGAGCCTAACTAGAGCCAGGCTCGCTCCAAAAGAAAATACCTTTATGAAATTTTAAAGGAAGGAAAACTGACTCAGCTGTAAGGAGACCTGACTCCCAAACCCTGCAGCAAGGTAAGGGCAGTCTTAGCAGCCACTGGGTGGTTCTTCCATCCCTATCAAGCAGCAGCTTGAGACAGGTTTGGGATACCAAGATTTGGGATGTTTTACAACTGTAACACCACAGAAAACGCAGACATGTCAAAATAATGCTAAAAGGGTATTTTTAAAGAAACTTCGGTTGCCACAGTGTTGGAGGGAAGTTTTCTCTGACAAAGTAAAAGCTGGCTAAAGGATAGGAAGCAAAGGGTAAGGCTTAATTAAGCTTTTTACTTCCGAGGAAAAATGCTGGAATCAGTTTTACTCAACTGTTCATCAGAGACCTAGTGAAGGAAACCCACAGTGAAATTTCCAAATTCACAGACTGTACTGAACCCTTTTTCAGGCAGACAACTCTTCTGCTGATAGTGAAGAACCCCAGAAAGACCACACAAAATGAAATGGGCAAACAGGTGTCAGATAAGCTTCAGAAAATGTAAATGTAAATTAATGCATCTAGGGAAAAATAAGCCAAACCACACCTACATGATGCTGAATACAGAACTGACAGCACTATGTCATATAAAAAGAGTCATGAGACAAGTTACGGTTAAGATATGGCTAAGATATGGTTATGGATAAGAGCCAAAACAGTATCATGAAACAAAACAGAGGGCATAATTTTGCTGCTACATATAACTTTGATAAAACCACGCTTAAGTACAGTTCATGGTCTTCTTTCTGCACCTCAGGAAGGATGCAGTAGATTTAAAGCAGGTACAGAGAAAACCAACCAAAATGATAAAGCTGCTGCCTGACAAGAGAAAAGCTACAAATGCTGGATTCTTCATGACGGAGAGGAAAAAGCTAAGTAGAAGAACAGTTGAGTATTACAAAATAATGAAGGCAATAATTAGGAAATTAATTTAAAACAGAGTAAAGCAAGTCTTCTTTACACTTCTCTAACTTCCTGTGACAGGAGGTTATGAAGGCAGATAATAACAGCCGATTCAAACCAGAATATATAAATTCATAGAAAAGAAGCACATGGGTAGGTACAAAAAGAACACGGCAGAGAAATATCCTCCATTAAATAAATGTGGATACTGGGGTGCCACAAAGTGAACTGACTGCAAAAAGTGGCCAGACTCACATGCTGCTGGAAACGGCATCTGATATTGCCTGAGTCAGAAAGAGAGTACTTGGGCTAAAAGAATGACTGCTTTGTCCAGAAAGGCATCCAAAACACAGAGGATTACAGATGATATTAAAACCAAATTTTCAAATAAATTAAGAAAAATAAAACATCACAGGAAATTACACCGAGCTAAAATCCCCTCCCAGAGGAAATTTGCTGGCTTTTTTGTTTCCCTCAACCAAAAGAATACTGGTTTATGTCACACCTCAACACCCAGAATGGTTTGGCAGGACAGTAACTGTTAAGTTTACTGCTTAGATGTGTGCATATAATGAGATGGCAATTTATTCTAACCTGACCGCAGGCCGAGGGCTGGGTTAACATATGCCAGAGACATGGGAAACTGAGGAGCAACACAGAAACCCTTTAAATGGGTAAATCCTCCAAGCACTAATAAAGTGATTAACTGTTGGTTTTATTGCATCACCAAATGTGTTTGTTTCCTGACACCATCTTTAAATCTCTCTTTTTTTCATGGCAATCTTCTCTGACGCAGCGAAACCCCCTTCCCTCCACTGCAAGAGGCTCCTGCTATATATGAACATAATTAGGCAATTTCCAAGTTAGCAAGGAGCTTTCACCCAGATGTAAAAGGGAAACATACAGCCTATACTTATCCAGCCCAAGCCCCAGGATATCTTTCTCTTTCCCTCTCACCACTGTTTAAAATCATTGTTTAGACAGTGTGACAGGTAATGAAGACTGCTGCTCACTTGGAGCCTTTTGGGCTGGCTAAAAGTAAGCAAGCAGTCTGGTCTGAAATTTCAGTTCATTAAATCCCTACAGCTGGAGAGCTTATCTTTCTGCTGAGAAGACACCCTTCCTGCTTTCACCAGCTGTGGACTGGAAATCACACCACCTATGAATCATCAGAAGGATTTTTATCCTGGTGCCTCAAAGTAGTGAGGATATCCACGCAGCTGTCTGACAGCCACTCCTCAGTGACTCTATAACCCTTTGGTCAGTTTTGAGCATTTCTGGGTGATGGGTAATGACCTCAGCTCTTGGAAGGCCTTACCAGTCTTGTGAAAATCAACACCTACTAATGGCAAAATATAATTGGGGTCTGAGTGGAAAGAAGTCAGTAGCAGCCCTAATAAAACATGCTGGATGGACAAACAGTGGCATGGCCCTGGCTCTGGCTGATGGCTCTGCAGCAGCTCAGAAGGGCACCTGATGGGGATGCCCAGGGAGGAAGGAGAGGGGTTTGCTAAGGACATGGCAAAATGGATCTTTGGTGAGGTAGGGCACAGATAGTCAGGAAATCAAGTTTCACCAGTCCCTCTGCTCACAGCATGAATCTGTTATTAGGACTATGGCAATGTAGGTTTATATAGGTCACTGTGACAGTAAAAACTTATCATTTTTATCTTCAGCCTGCTTGATCTTCAGCATTTTTAATCCTCAGTATCAGACTGCTTTATTACTGCTTATAAACCACACTGACAAGGACTTCATTTTATATCCATGCACAAATACCCTGTTCCTAAAATACAGAAGATGCACACTGGTTATTTGTGTAAACAAGAGATTAGTCTCTCTTCTGATTTTGTGATATCATTTCTCCATGCCCTCTTGAATATATGTGACCAATCTAGCCTCCATCTCAGCCATTTTTTAATGTAAGGAAACTATATTGTACTTCTTTTTCTTGTTTTCCATTCCTACTGGAAATCTGATATTTGATCCCTACAGATAAAAATCTAGTTTGTGTTTCAGCATATATTCCCATTCATATCTCATTAATTCTCTACTATGGTCAACTGTATTAGCTTCCTAACAGCATGTAGCATTGTTTTTCCTAGCCCTGACTGTTTATGGGCTCACTGACTTACTACCACCACTCTTCTGACTATGGCCTTGGTTTTTTCTCCTACTTTCAAGCCCAGTCTTGTTCCCTCTCTTTGGCTGATCAGGATTGAAATTCTCTATGAAAACTTTGCCCTCACTTTCTAGATTCACAAGCACAGTCGCATTCACAGATCCTTGAATACCAGCCCAGCTTGTAAAGCATTCTAATATCCATACCTGGGCTCCCTTATCTGGTAAGAATGTCTCCTCCTACTCTCCACCTTGACATTTGCTAGCAAGCAGATGTGTGCACTACACACTCGTCTCACAAGCATCCCCACAATCATGGATTCATTGAATATTAGGCATAGCTTCTCAGTCCACATGTGCCCAGACCCTGGTCCCCTTATCCAGCATGAGCTCAGACCTCAAGTCCTTCCAGATGCAGGCTTCCTCCTGCTCACCAACTAGTCCAACTTAAAATTTGATGTACAATCACATATACACATGCACACAGGATTAAGTCAATTGGGGTATTTACAGGTACTGCTGTAGACCTCTCCCACATAAACACAAACCGTGACACCTAAACACCTAGACCTACAAGCCTTCTGGCCTACAGTCCCTCCAGTTGGGATGACCCAGGCCTCTCCTGCCTATTGGTCTCTTTAGTTGCTGGCACCAAGACCTATAGGTTTCTTCTCCAGCTGCTAGCACTCAGGCCTTGCAGCACTCCCATATGCAAAACAAAGTGAGATTACACAGAAAATACGAAAAAAAGTGAAGTAAAAGATAGAATATGAAATAGGACAGACCGCAGTGATCTAGTAGAAGCTCAGTCAGACAAGCACATTGACTGGCAGCTTGCACACATGATCCCTCTCTCTTTTCCCACCCTTGCTTCTTCCCAATCCACTTTGATGACCACCACTGCCTTTCTGCACCTTTAGCCTTTCTTCTAAACACCCTATACCAATTTTTTCATGGTCCTACGAGCCCCTTCTGATACCCCACCGCAAGTTTGGTGGACTCCCATGCCTCCCTCAAGGCCTCAGCACAGTAGTGGCAGCCTTGACCCTTGACTCTCCTTAGAGAGCTGGGCTGCCCCTCTGCCACCTGCCCCAGGGCCACCGATGATGGCCCATAAAGCAGCGTCAGCAGAGCTTTGCTCTTTCTTATTGTCTCCTTTATCACCTATTGTTAGGTTTGTGTATCTGAGTGTTTATTTTACCACTTTCCTTGTTACCTATTGTTTCTTCTGAGTTGGAGCCTGCTAATTAAGTGGATTCTCCAGTATTCCACTTACTTACCCTCACAATACACTTCCAGACCTCTTGATGTCTGAGGTCTCCTTCAGGGGGAAGAGGGATCCATGAGTTGAGAAGTTCATGAGTAAATGCTTTCGTACAAGCAAGAGGGAAAAGACACTGAAAAATAATAGACAACCTAGAACTGCACAGGGCTACAGCATCTCATGTCTTCTTTAAAGAACGAGTTTCATTCTGTTTACTAGGTTTCAATATTTCATAGAATCACAGAATGGTTTGGGTTGAAAGGGACCTTAAGATCATCCAGTTCCAATCCCCCTGCCATAGGCAGGGACACCTCACACTAGATCAGGTTGCTCAAAGCTGCATGCAACCTGGCCTTGAGCACTGCCAGGGATGGGGCAGCCACAACTTCTCTGGGCAACCTCACAGTAAAGATTTTTTCTCGATATCTAATCTAAATCTACCCTCTTTCAGTTTAAGCCATTCCCCCTCTGTCCTATCCCTACATGCCCTTGTAAAAAGTCCCTCTCCAGCTTTCTGGTAGGCACCTGGAAGGCTGCTTATAAGGTCTCCCTAAAGCCTTCTCTTCTGTAGGACAGCCTGTCTTCAAAAGAGAGGTGCTCCAATTCTCTGATCATCTTTGTAGCCTCATCTGGACTCACTCCAACAAGCCTATGTCCTTATGTTCTTATTTCTCTGGTTTTAAAATGCATAGAATGGAAGTTGTTTCAGAAGATGCAAACAGAAGTTTACCATGTCACCAACCTGCCATTGTTGCCAGCATAGGCATAGATAGACAAGCAAGTACTTGATACTGCCAAAGGAGCTCACTTGAGTAAGAGGTAATCGAAGAAGTTTGGCAAGATGAAAAGGCACATCTCCCCTGCAAGCGAATTTTAGAGAATGTGTTTCCCTGCTCTCCCTTTCAGTCACGTCAAAGTTATAAGAAAATGCAATATCATTCCCAACGGTAATCATCTTGCGGCTTCAAATCATTCCTCTCTCATTGCCCAGAAATTCCAAGCAGGATCTGGCTCTCCTGCAAAAGTACTTGCATCAGTCACATTCAATAAAACTGTACAACAACTTGGAATTGGGAGTCAGCTACAGTGGCTGCTTGACGTGTGCTGCGGTACTGTCTTGAGTGATGACACGAAATGAGAAATGAGAAACTTCTCATTGTGAAAAACTATGCTGTTGGTGTTATTAAACACATCCTAAAGACCACGCTGCTGGACTACCTCCCGTTTGACCAAAAGTAATGTCGAAGCAAATGAGACATATAAATGACATTATGGAGAAACTGTTATGTCTCCAATTATGGAGACATTATGGAAAAACTTTCCAGAAGATTGGCTGTGGGTGTAAAGGACCTTGATGTGAAGGATTTCTGAGCTAGACTAGCTGCTGGGAGAGCTTTGAGATAACAGAGGAATGTTGCTGGGAAAGTTTTGAGACCATAGGGGAGTATTGCAGGGAAAGTTCGGCAAGATAAGAAGGAAGAAAGAAGCGAGGAATCAGTACCCAATGAGGGGATGACAGTGAGAAGCAGGCATCCAATCAAGGCAACCACTGAGCAAGATATCAACCAACGAAGAAGCGAAAATACCCACGCGGACGGTGATAGCTAACCAATTGTATTAGCCGCTCATACACTCGGGTACTTTGTATAGCCTATATCAACCCTGGACCTTTGGGAAATAAACGATTTTGTTTCCTAACCAGAAACGGGGTCCGTGCCTTATTCTCCACAATTGGCAATTTCCTGCACAGTAAGAATAGTGAAACAAGATCAGACTCCTGGCACAGTCTAGAGTAACCACTGGAGGATTTTTCCAAGAGCAACTCAGGCAAAACATCTCCCAGGAATGGCATGGTGCACGGTGTAGCTAGGACATGGGACTGGACCAGATCGGTGGTTCCCAGTGGAGAAGAGACTGAATCAGACATGGAGACAGGGCTAATAAATTTTATTAGATATATGCTGAATAATGCTTCTCTAAGAACTTCATCTCCCCTACCTATGAGAAATCTTTTCTTCTCCTCAAAGCCCCATGATGGTATTCTTCGAAAATGGCACTGAATTTGTACTCCAATAGACAGAAGGGTGGATGAATAGTGGATTTAAACTATCATTAGATCCCACACCACAGGTCTTGGGCTGCTCAAGCGCCCCATCAAAGCTTAGCCCTGGAGGCCTGTCTAAACTACTTCAGTCATCCAGCACAGGTGCAAACACCTACCATGGCCATGCCCCAAGACAGATCAGCCACCCTCACAACCTTACACCTGGCAAGCTTCCCCATCCCTAAGACCAGACACTCTTACTGCTACTCTCACAGCATCTGCTGCAGGGAAATCCCCCACAAATACATCCGAGGCTTTTGGAGGCAGCACATTTAAAATCTCTGCAGCCAGCAACCATAGCAAGGCTGATGTTCCTACCCCAGAAATTAGGGTGAGAAGCAAAGGAATCCATTCACTTCAGTTCCCATGGGTGAGCTCCAGCAAGCAGTTCCTCCAGAGACCCTGACTGAATCCACTACAACTGAACAAGTACCATCTCTAAAGTCTCAGTTTATGATACTAAGATTATGTATTCTGTGGTCCTCTTCTCACCTAACATATTCCCTACATTTTCCATTTGCATATCTGGGTCAAGCACAGTGCATTTGAGAATTACTAAAACCCTGCACCATGCTCCTCAGGCATACCTTAAAGAACTAATACTGTTGTACCTCTCCTCTGTTCCACCATTGTCATATGAAACTGTACAATTCGTTATAACGTCTGATTCTACGTCCATTTACCTATCTATATGGCAGGAGATTAAGTTCAAATTAAAGCAAAAGCCAGCACAGAAAGACAGAGGGCTGTGCATGGATGATATACTGTTATACTTTCTGCTCATGAGGTAATGAAAAAAACGGAAGATAAACAGGAGAAACAAAATGTCTTGGAAAAAGTCTTCAAAAAATATAATCACTAAATGAGTAAGGAGGAATTATTGCTTCTTCTTCTGTCCACTTCCCCATCCCTCACTGGTCCCTCCCTCCTCCTCCCATTAAAAAAAAAGAATAAAATAGAAATTAACTGCAGCAGTATCTATCTTTTTTTTTTAATTTAAACTATTGAAACATCATTTTTCCTCAAGAAACACTGATGATTTAACTGACAGTTTATTTTAAAAATAGATCAAGCGTTTGGTTGTCATGCAAGTGCTGTATTTTATCCCGAATGGAAATAATTGAACTTAAATGCATGAAGAAGCAAAGAGGAAATAAAACAGCAATCCATCTTACTCAAAAGTCTACCCAGTGTCTTGACCAGAAAACATAACATTTTACACAGCGGCGCTATAAAAGTTCAAAACCAAATATTCCATTCACCATTGTCCTTGATCATTAACAAAGGGACAGGCTTTAGGATTTATGATAGTAGCAGGTACTGCAGTGACAATCTGTATGGTTCTCTATCTTCACATTGTCCTTAAGGGTGATCTTAAAAAAAGAAAACACACACATATAACAGATAATTAGCATTAGCTACACAGTAACAACAGTATTCTCAAGTAAAAGGTGTCTGAAGACATCTTCTTAACCACAAGCTACACAGGCTTTTTGGGGTACATGTATTAGAATGGCCTCTGAACACCAACCTGTGAAGCTGCATCACCAGTGGCTTTCGGAGCCATAACGCGAAGGTTTTCAATAGTGACATGCATAGTAATATAGATTGGTGTCCTTTTTCTGGCACTTATAGTGTCTAATTTTCAAAAAGTGTCAAGTAATCAATCTATGAAAAGTCAGGAAGTGTCCTGAAAATATTCCACATGGGGATTATAAAAATGGAGGCCACAAACACTATGAGCCATCTTTATTTTTAATGTCAACTAAATTCTAGTTGCTGCCTCAGGGCAAGTTTAATGCTTGTGGTCAAGAAAAAGATCTGTGCTCTACTCAGATGAAGAGCCAGGATGAGTTCAGGTATTGTTGTCTGTAGGTAAGTCAGGTGTCTGGGCTCTCCTCACAGCCAGTGGAGACGCAGTGCTCCATTCAGTTGTGCACACAGAGCTGTCAATTGCCGCTTGAGATTTCAGAGGGGATCTCAACAAGCCTCCAGCTGTCACTAGAGATGGTCTTTCATGGGTCCTGTGTCTGCCAGCCATACACAGATGTCTTCAATACTCCAGGGCATCTCAAATGGCCCCAAATCTGTGAGTGGGTAACTGAACTGAGCCTCTAGCTGACACACTTAATGAGCCTGCTGTGTGCAGATCACTACAGAACAGATACCTTAGCTTCTTTCAACTAGGTCACCATTTATTGCATCATATTTAAGGTTTCTTCACCTGCAAGTGAATCACTCCCAAAATAATCAGCTTTAGCAGAATCTCTCTTTAAAACAACATTCGAGATGAGAGTGTTAAATGCTCAAAGTACTTTGACACGTTTACAGTTCCCTCTTGGTTATGCTATTAAAACACAATTGCAATTAATCTAATGAGCACAGATGGTTTTGGTCCCTCATTCCCATATATGTAATTGATAGTATTGACCAGCCTCCTTTCCAGAGAACTCTTGCCTATGCAGGAAAGAAGCTAGGAAAATGACTTACTAAAATCAAATACACATTGCATAGCATTTAAGGGAAGGGTGCACAACCAGAAGAGTCAAAAATGAGGGGACAAGTCCATCACCAGAACTGCAGGCGTCATGAGTCAAAGCAATTTCACTGAAGTCAGTGGCACCACACAAATTTCCACATACCCTCTGAATACTGCTTGACAGTACTCAGTACTGGTTGACACTTTAATTTCCTCTTTGGAAAAAAACAATCCAAGTGTGAAGAATATAAATGCCAAGGGTGCTTCCCTCAAATAGTTCTCCAGTGTCCTCCATCAAAAACATATTCTCTACTCACTGTTGCAACTAAAGATTGCATCCTAAAAGAATCTTAAACAGGTCTCATTCACACACTCACCTTAGTAAAAGCCTTTGCTACGCAGCACGTTGCTTCCGACGTAATGTTCTTAGGAACAAGCATGGTCTTCTTAGACCTCATTGGAGTAGGATAGGCCCGGGAGAAACAGCACCCAGTGCACTGGTAAATGGGCGCTCCTGGCTTGGAAAAGAATCTGTTCTCTCCTAGCTTGCACTCTGGACAGCCTGCCATAAGAACATAGGAAAAAGGCTTTCACTTGGTCTCCAGATGTATTTTAACTTTCATAAAGAAAGGGAAAGAGCAGGCAATAAGAGGGCACACAGGCATGTTCTGCTACTTGATGCGCGCAGAACAAAGAAGGACAGACACCAGTGTTGCCCCTTTAGGCTCCTTCAACTCTGCAGTAAAACAGCTGTAAAACTAGACTGAGGCTTTCTAGGTAAGGCACAAGCATTACCATATCTTTTCTGGTCATCTTTTCAATTTTGTTGGCAATTTTAGAGGGATTTTTTGTTGTATGTGTACTGCACTAGCTGTCCCTAGAAAACTTCCTGCTAGCTAGAGGTAGTTAAATAGCACTAGAAGGATTTGTAGTGCTTCTTAGACATTGTCTTCAGGCAAGGCTCTGTTATCAAGTGTTTTAAAAATGCCCAGTGATCCCCAGATTTTTGTAGCTTGCATTTTTCTATATTCAGTTTAAGGCTGAATAAAAACACCTGCATCCTCCAAAACACCTCTAAATCTTCCTAATATACCTCATCCATAGAATGCTTCACCACCAACATCCCGTATTTTGGGTTCTACACAGGAAAAATACTTTGCATATCATGAGGAGAAGCCATGGTTCTACTGTACCTAATGTTCTCATTTAAATCTCAGGAGTACAAAAAAAACCCAAAATGTTTCTATTTTATAACGTTTTGAGGATTAAGATCACCCACTTCAACAAGAGGACACAGTCATCTGGGAAGGTCTTGACCTGAAGAAGTCAAGTTAAGAGAAGAAATATGAAGTATACCCATAGCAAAATTATCTTGATTTATTATCCCTTCATATCTCAGTGTCAGTAAATGCAACTGAATGTTAAGATTTATGACCACATTTATAAAACATGTGGAAGTTTAATTACAAATAATTGTCTTATTTCTGAATGCTGAAAGCGGCTTACCCTGCATGAGAAATTCTCCATCTGGAAAAGCATGAAGAAGATGCAGAAATACAGATAAAATGGTCAAAGTGACAGCCGCATACTTCCCATAGAAATCCATGATCTGTACGGAAATACAAATACACACATCTTTGAAGGACTGTTTTGATCTGGGTACAATACTAGTATCTAAACTGCACACTGATACAGTATTCAGTGCAATAACAGGAACAATTTAGAACTGGAATTGGAAACTGAAAATGCAGTGCATTGACGGGCATTTTATAGGTTCAGAAAATTGACTCCATCACAATAACAAAAATGTTCCTTTCTTTCTAGCCTTAATAGTTTTTTTCTGAATATTAACATAAGCCACAGCACATAAACTTCAAATGTTGTGACTGTATACTATTTATGGTAGACTGGATAAAGCCAGCAAATACCTATGGCGAAAAGCAAAGAATGTGCAGAGTATGGGATATGAAAAGACTAATTTCAGGGAAAATAATTTCACATCAAGACATAATTTCCTGAACTAAGAATCAGATTATTTGTTCACACACTGAAACGGCCTCAAGTTGTGCCAGGGGAGGTTGAGACTGGATATTAGGAAAAATGTCTTCACCAAACAGGTTGTCAGACTTGGAACAGGCTGCCCAGGGAGGTGGTGGAGTCACCATCCCTGGTGTACATTTAAAAGATGTGTAGATGGGGCACTCAGGGGCAGGGTTTAGTGGTGGACTTGGCAGTGCTGGGTTTACAGTTGGACTCGATCTTAACAGTCTTTTCTAACCTAAATGATTTTACAATTCTATGACTTCTTTAGTGCCAAAGTCCCCAGAAACAGATTTTCACAGTCCTGTCCCTTGGTGGGAGAAAGCTCCTCCAATCTATGGAATTTGAACAGTACTACATATGCTGTGCTCCAGAATGCCCAAGGAGACGTGGTGCAGAGAGCTCAGGAGAGCTTGAAAGAGCCCAGAGCCACCTGCATCGTCCCAGGTATGGGGAGTCCAAGGGCCTTCAGCATCACTGCAGTCTTCCAGACTGAGATTGTATTAGGCTTCATTTTACTAATACAGCAGCTACACTTTTGTGTTCTGGGTAACACAAAGCTGGTTTGGTACAAGCACATCCTGGTCAGCTCGAACTTTTAAAAATCCTTCAATTGTTTAGGTTAGACATAATGAATAAGTTCTTTACTGTGAGGGTGGTGAGGCACTGCAACAGGTTGCCCAAGGAAGCTGTGAATGCTCCATCCATGGCAGTGTTCAGGGGATGAACAGAGTTTTGAGTGACATGATCTTACGGTCCTTTCCAACCCAAACCATTCTATGATTCTATGATTCAATAGATTATTTTTGTGCAGGAAGGCTAGTTGCAGCACTGCACATCTGTCCTTCTACAGCTAGCATATTGCTTGTTCTCTGGGTAATTCAACAGAAATGCAGTTGCATGGCTATATTTGATCCAGATCAAATCTATACCATACGGTAATGAATATCTCTGATATGAATAACCAAGGGAACCATAACAATAAAGATGCAGAATATGTAACTTGTGACTGTATGAATATAATTCTAAATTCTCTGATTAAAAGCAAACAAAAAAAAGCTTACTTTCTTTCATTATTATTGACAATGAAATTTCCTGGGGGAGAGGAATGAAACCTCAGGTCTTTCCACATCCAAACATCAGATGTACTAAGGGCTAAAGACAAATCAGCATGACCTTTAAAATTACTCTGAAGCAATTTGTACCACCCTGCTCAGAGACAAAAAAATGATCGTAAGAAACTGTTATTTATTTTGAGTCAAATAACTTCTATGCACCTGCACCCTGACCTGGAAGGACCTCCCTTACTGCAAGGTCAAATAGGGTCTGAATTAGGCTAGAGCTGTCACATGCAGTTTCAGATTTCGATGTCATAAACATCTGGTCAGCTAATGCTACTTTTAAAAATCTTGGATTCATCCAAGCTATGAACACATAAAACAAAATAATGAACCTCACTTCTGCTCTTGTCAGCATTAAAATGTAGTATTTTAGGCATGAAGCTTGTAACCTTCCTTCTCAAGCACTAAGCCTCCTGTATGGACAATTTCATTGTCCCCAGTCAAGGACCATTTTGGCCAAGTCTCCCACTCAGAAAACAGAATTTTCACCTTAAAAATTGTCTCCTTCCAAAGCGTAGACCTGAGCCCTTCCTTTAGAAATGAACAAGAATTATTTATACCGCATGGTGAAGCATTCAAAAAAAGAGTCATGTAAGAGATGTTGAGGTATTCTATCCTAAACTGAGGAAGGTGACAGGGACAGCAGCACTCCTTCACCCGATGTGGCTGGCCAAGGGACAGCCTTGCCTTGAAGGACTGAGTTTTGGGCTCTTTTTATTGTGCAGACAGAGCACATTTCAGTAGGGGACTTTCCCTGCCCTTGCAGATCATCCTGTGAGGGACTCTGGGCCGCATGCTACTCACCTTCACCCTGAAGAGAGGGTGCATGGCTGTGGCTGTGCAGTAGCACCTGGTCAACTGGCTCCAGTTGTTCCTGACTGGCTTCAGCCAAGCACTCCAGCCAGCATCCCAAGCCTACAGCTCCTAGCCACCAAACCATTTACCTGCCTTCTCAGAAACGTTATCTGATCATGCAGACCTCTCCACCTCTGCAATCATCCCTCCAGGCTATGGCTGGAGCTAACCCACAGCTTGTCAGGGCAGTGCCTGAACTGCAGTGTTGAAGGCATCTCCAGGTTCTTGTAACTGGATCCTTTCAACAGTTTCTTCTGTACCTGCGTAGACACCTCATCCCTTGACTTTAAAAGACTGAAACCGTCATGCAAGAGCATGATGTGTGGAATAAGACCCCAAGCTGACAGCATCGACATTTTAGAAACTGAAAGCTACTGTGCTTTAAAAACAAACATAACAATCATTCAATCCATAACTACTTATGAGCTTCTATTCTTCCAAATACACCAGTCAATGCTGCTATTCCGTGATAAATATTCTTCAGGGACAGATCAAACCACGGCCTGAAATATTTCTAAAAATGAACTGGCAGTGAGAAAGGCAATAATGCCAGCAACAGAGAAACTGATCTTGGGATTTAGCTTAGAGGTTATTTAAGCATGCTATACTTCTCAGAGAAGGCAGTGCCAACCCTAATCAGGAAAGATGGTAGAAGAAAATCAAGTATAATTAAACAAAGATAGCTTTCACACAATGGAAACAGATTTCTTTGCAGATTTTGCATCTACCTAGCAGAATCCTTACAAGGACTGCTACAATGATCGAACATTCAAATAATGCCTGCTCACATCTGGAGGAAGAGGCAAAACTTAGGTGATCCATGGAGTGAAGCCACTTGTCTGGTATCATCGTCAGAGAGTGAACCTGAAGCACTGGTATGTGTGCAAAGAGAGTATTGCTTAGCAGAGGGATGCTCCATTACTGCAGAAATTCCCAGATATATATGGGGATGTGAGGCTGCTACATCCAGGTCAGCAGGTCATGGTTTATTGATTAAACAGACATACAACACATACAACACATACAACAATCAAAGGTAGTGGTTCAGATGGCAGCAGAGCACAGGCCCTACAAGGTAGCTTTGAAACCAGGAAACAAAATCAAAGACAGCTCCATCCTTGCAGGAATCAGGAGATCCTGCCCAGGCAGATGAGGCTGAGACCAAAGGCAGGATGACAAGAACATGGCCCTCGCCCAAATGGGGTTAGCAAAGTGGAAAGAAACAAAGTTTATGGGCAAGACCGATGTTCAGTGCTCTACAGTGCAATGAATGAAGACACAGAAGTGGAAACAAGAGTCTTTCTAATTAAGGCAGCAAAAACTAGAGATAAGAGACTGATCTGAAGCCCAGCTAAAGTGAATGGCTAAGGAGCCAACGAGGCTGCAATTAAGAGGTGGCAAGGGTTGGGTGCTGGATCCTGCCTCTCACCTGCCCAGCAAATCAGTTCATGCTGGCAGAAAACAGAGGATAACAGAGTTAAAAGCACTCGATAACAATCAGGAAGAAAAACCACTGACAGCAATTGTGGAATCCCTGGAAAGAATCATTTGGAAGAGGTATTTAAAAGCCAGTTCAGTGTATGCATGTATACACGCACACAAGCTGAACGCAACCTGTAGTTACTCATCCTTGCTTGGGCTTTCACCAAAAACCCATCTGAGTGCAAAAAAATTGTCTTTTGATGTTAGTCAACAAGTGGCAAAGGAAACAGGGGATGCCGTTACCATGGTATCCCCACAGAAGTGTTGAACATGGCTCTCAGGTTTCTGAGAAGCAGCTGCCAGCTCCCTGTTACCCCTGAAAAGAGCAATCTGTGCCTACAGGAGATAGGTGGTCCTTCACACTGTTTAGACCCACAGCCTTCTATGGTCCTGCCAAACATTTTGGGAACTGAACTGAGCTCAGTTGCATCTATTAAGTTGTGCTGAATAAACTGGCTGGATCCCCCCCTCCAGCAGAAAAGGCTTTTTTTAAGGTTACGGTCTTTCCAGCCCTACAGAGGGGATGTGACTGCTGGCAGACTTGCCTGCACTGGGGCATGATTCTACACTTTAATGTCAAGCCCTGCATGTCAAGCCCTGCTCTATCCCAGGGGACATACCCCAGAGTGTAAGGAGCTGGCTGCAGGGGCTCATGCACTTACAGAAGACAGACAGCCTTTTCCAAATGACCTTTTTGCACATCATCCTAAGCATTTTGATAGTCTGGATGCTCCAACGGCTCCAGCAAGATGCCAGCCACAGGAAAAACAGTACAACTCTTGACTGACTGTTCCATGATTTCATGCCTGTTGCTGAAGGCACAGTGGCATTCTCCATCCTAATTTTAATGAGAACACAACATGCTATGATTTGGTACATTATAAGGGTTTGAGGCAATCCCAGAAGGAAGTTGTTTAAATTACATTAACCAAAAGGGGAATTGAAATCGCAGTTTTGCACTTCCTCTATCGAGTCAGACTGTCAGGCTTATACCAAAACCACCAAAGATACTTGTCAATAAAACCCAGATGTGATCTTAGAATCACAGAATGGTTAGGATCTGAAAGGACCTTAAGATCATCTAGTTCCAACCCCCCTGCCAGGGGCAGGGACACCTTCCACTACACCAGGTTGCTGTTCCAACCTGGCCTTGAACACTGCCAGGGATGGGGCAGCCACAGCTTCTCTGGGCAACCTGTGCCTCATCACCTTTACAGTAAAGAACTCCTTCCTTATATCTAACCTAAACTTCCATTGTTTAAGTTTGAACCTGTTACCCCTTGTCCTATCACTACAGTCCCTCATGAAGAGTCCCTTTTCAGCATCCTTGTAGACCCCCTTCAGATACTGGAAGGCTGCTATGAGGTCTCCACGCAGCCTTCTCTTCTCCAGGCTGAACAGCCCCAACTTTCTCATCCTGTCTTCATACTGCAGGTGCTCCAGTCCCCTGATCATCCTCTTGGCCCTCCTCTGTATGAATAGTTTGGTTTGGAAGGGACCTTTAAGGTCATTTAGTCCAACACCCTTGCAATGAGCAGAGACATCTCCATCTAGATCAGATTGCCCAGAACCACATCCAGCCTGGCCTTAAATGTCGCCAGGGATGGTGCATCCACCACCTCTCTGGGCAACCTGTTCCAGTATTTTACCACCCTTATTGTAAAGAATTTTTTCCTCACATCCATCCCCACATCCATCTTCTCTACTCTTCCAATGCAACAGCCATTTTGCCTGACAGTCTTTCTTGGTTTTCTGACTCTGCCCATGCTGCTAATTCAGTGTCTATACCACTCATTTCATCTCACCAAACGAAATTTTTACTTTGCTCTATTAAATATGATCTTTCTTAAGCTATTGGCACATTATATAATGCATGAATTCCAGCAGCTTTGTGGAAAGATGGTTATTTTAAGTCTTTCTCAGTAGTTAAAGTTCCACCTCATTGGTTACAATATCTTGCCTTTTTCTGTAAATAATTTAGCATGTTATCAGTTACCATCACAAAAACAGGTGATCGTCTGTATTTGCTAACAGGTCTTCTGTTCAAGTACATGTGGGACTCTGTGGATGCCTTTACATTCATGTGAAACTCCACTGGATCAGAATCCCTCATCTAACTCTTTGTCCATGTCCTGGCAGAGACATACCACCAAGTTCTGTTGAATGGGCATCCTTCATACTAATTATATGAAATAACCAATTGTTTTCAGCATAAATTTGAGATGTCCTTCTATACTCTTCTATAGAGTGATGGTGGTACTGTCATACCCAACAGCAGTTAAACACTTTGCACATTGTGTGCACTTTATTCTTGGACACTTGTCCATGAAGTATGGCTGTGTCACAGCAACGAAGAACTACAAGTACACCCCAGTGTCATGTAAACAGTAACCTGCTAGCAAACTGCTGAAGACTGAGCAACCTCCACTAACAGATATATTTTTTTCTTCCCTTAACATATTTAATCATGACTGGTAATGTAAAGACGCTAAACGTGTTTATACCACAGGTTGTGTAATATTTGATATTTGACAGCAACACCATTGAACAGGAGAAAAGCACAAGGTTAGTGATAAAGAATTACTAGACCAGATCAGAAATCACAAAAGATCATCATTTACCTGCAAACTAGAGCCTTGTTTTCTCTTACTTACCAAACTAGTTTAACCCTCACCGTTGATGTTTTAGTCCCAAAGTTAATTTTCAAAGTAAAAACTTGACAGAATGGAAGGAGAAGAAAACTTCTGTAGAGGAGGAAAAGAGAATGACAAAACCATGTAATTGTTCCTCTTTAACAGTAACAAAAACTTAAAAATATATTACCTCTTTTGGTCAACAAGAATAAATCAGACAGCTGAGAAACTGTACAATGGAGTTTGGAGGTAAGCTGTCCTTGACGCTTGGATGTGAGCTCCTGAAACTGATGTACGAAAAAGTTGCACCCTTCTTTTATACAGTAAAGCTAGATCATATTCCTCGCCCACATCTAAGCCATAGGATCAACTGTACATTTGCTCTAATGACTGAACATTACTTTACGTAATTACCAGCCTACCATGCTGATCTTATCTTTGACTTAACTCTCATGAAGATTACTTTTTCCTTACATAATGAAAGAAAGGTCAGCTTGCGAGCAATAATTCAGTGCTGGATGAGTTTCCTGGGGAACACAAATATCGAGCATCCAGTCATTTGATGCAGTTTTTAGTGAACAGAATCTCCTTTCACAAAAGGAAGTTTTACTAAGGTTTCCTAATGCTTCTTAGAATGGTATTTTTTTAATTTCTAAAAAAATCCATAAATGGCATTGATTTAGCAAAGAATAACAAAATAAAAAACAGCAGTGATCTATACACACATTTAAAAGAATAATCTTCATTTGAATATAATGCCCAAAGAATGAATGTATGGATAAATACAGAAGGATTACCTTTATAAAAATAAGATTTCTGGCAAGATCTCATGTTATTTTTGGAATAAAGCTAATGCAAGTAAGGCACTTCTGAAAACTTCACCAGGGTGCAGATTTTTAAGTCTTAGGGACCCATAAGTCCTCAATTTCAAGTGACAGAGTCTGTGTAGATGCTGGCTAAATAACGTCCCACTCTGCCTTCTGGCACCAAGGCCAAGCAGCACAGCAGGGCTTGCATCCACGAAACTCTTCCCTTCCCAAAGGGGAGGTGCACATCCAAACACCTACTGGGAACAGCCTCTGGCAATGCAGACAATGCTGGGTTGGTGCTCAGAGCCATTCCTGCAATCCTATTGTGTTTTAAAGTCCTGAAGACCTGAGGGAGATTCACTTCAGATGTCAGAAGTTCACTTCAGATGTCAGAAGTTCACTTCAGAAGTTAATTGCCTAAACCTGTGTTACTGGCTTTGGACTGCCTTTATACTCAGTGGAGAGAAATAGCCCTAAACATCTACTTTGACACAAGATTAAGTCACTTTTCCAGGCCTATTTTTCACCATCGAGAGCCCAGGGTAACTAGCTTGGATTGTTCACTGTCCTATCCTTAGAGATGTACAAATGTTTTATAGGTTCAAGAAACTCCTAAACATCTGAAGGCTTAAAATTACTTTCGAAGCACCTACATTTTGTCGCTCACTTGGAAATACGATATTGAAAGAGATCTGTAGAGCTTATTGCGTTCCTATAAAAATGAGGCTTTGATTCACGACTCAGTCAGTCTCTTCCAAAATGTTTACTGTATAGAGATTTGGTGAATCATACCTGTCCAGATTTCTGCTGCTCAGTTTTCCTATCTTGCCTTGACTTTCTTTTTTAGTAAGAGCAGCACCCCCGGACTCTGTTAGCTATTTCAGACACACCTATTGCAACATCTGCCTGCATTAACATCCTCATCTGCCTCAAGGTGCTGGACATCTTTTTCCCTTATGTTTATTCAGCTGATCACAATAACAAAGTTAAACTCAAAACAATTGTCTTCAGCCTACACTTGGCTTGAAATTGTCTTTTGTTTCAAAACTGAAGACGGATTTCTGCATCCGGGAAGCTTGTTTGGGTTTTGTCCAACAATACAAGCTGGTCTAATAAAAGAGAAATAAAAAAAAGCCTCTCTCCCTACAGTCTTGCTTCATTTAATAACAAAAGCATAAGGTTGGAATTTGAAAGCTATTGGTAAACATAGTTTTCTGAGAAATATTCCCCTGGAAGACAGAAGCTTAATATTTCTTATCATTCAAAACAAACTGATGAAAATTGCTGAAGTTTATAGAGTGCCTCCAACTTGGCTCTGTCGTGCCCATTTCATACTCACTCCAGCTTGCAGTTCTACAGGAACACCAAGATGACTTCCGATGCTTCACAAAACCCTGAAAACCATCTTCATCATCAGGAAAATTATGTAATTATTATATTGTACATTCATAGTTGGTACTTAATTTACCTATGTATTGTAGCATGCCATCAAATAGTAAAAAGGAAATGCTATACAAAGTAGTTCGCTCATTAGAAGGGCTCAAGCACTGTGACAATGTTATCCCCACCACATAAAAGAAAACTAAAAGTGCCCACAACCTGGTAGTCTCTTCCTATCAGAATGTATTATGGATAAATCTTGTGAAGTCAACAGAATTACACTGGCATAAAAGCTAGCTTTAAAAAAAGCTCTTATTTTTATTAAGAGGATTTCTTACGTTAGCTGCTCCAAATCTCCAACTGAAAATACTTGGTCAAATCTGTCTTGATGTGTGACTGACTGAATGAGAAATATCGGAATGTGGCTCACTGGTTGGTCGGTTTGGGTTTGTGGGGAAGGGGAAACCCCTCTTTAAACAGGGTATTCTTACATCACTTTGCAACACTCTCATAGGTTTTTGCTACACTCTGATACTACGATTTTACGGTTTACATATACGGATGAAAAGGTAAGTATGTATGCCAAAACTGGACCATCAAATATGCTTTGCCAAGATCAGTATTTTGTTTCTTATTCGTAGGAGCAGAAAAAGCCATTCTGAGGTGGAAAAAGGCAACAAACTGCTAAAATTGTCAAGTTTATTTGAGGCCACTATGTTCCTAAATTTGTCTGGGACTCTATTAAGGAGCATAAGTGAAACTAAATATAGCACTTGTTACAAGTGAAGTCAGTGTGAGCTCAGCACTTACACATTATGGAGATTCAACTTTTGGCTCTTTTCTAGGAGTTGGATCCCCACAGTTCCTTCTCTGCCTTTCTCTCGAAAGGAGAGTTCACATCTCTTCCCTTGCTCTGCCTGATGCTGTCTCAGGGTATCTGTCCTACTTCCCTACTTAGTCACATCTGCTTATCTACAGGCTGCTTTCTGATGCTGCCTTGTCAGAGGAAAGCTTTTCTGCCTGGCCACTCAGCACTGACTGTGCTGGGCACCCTCCAAAATGGAAAAGGCTCTCTTGCTTCACATGATAAATTCTTCTGTTCAGAAATAACTCCACTCAATCAATAAATAGACACACACCCCCCAAGTGTGGTCACAGATCAGCACTATAAAACCTACTTTTAATAAGGGCAATACAAGGTTTGCTATATCTTACCCCAGCAGTAAAGACAGTACAGAGCATACCTACTTCTTTTGGTTTTATCACTGCTGCATTCATCAGAACCATTCCTATTTGCTTTATTGGTTTTCCTATAGTTTGTAGATAAGCAAAGGAGAAGAAGAAAACTTTAAAATGAAGTTCTGACTGCATTTTTGGCTTGGATGGACACACAGGTCGAATTTGGACAGACTCTTTTTCTTTTTTTTTTTTAATAATAATTAAATCATATTTAAGAACTTCCTCCAAATGCAGCCAAAATCCATCGTTCATCATTTGTGCAACTCAGAAAACAGCAGGCCCCCATCTGAGAATGGAATGGCTCACTGAATGCCAGAAACTCCTTTCTCCTTCTCCCTTACAATCTTTGAATACCTCTCTGGTTCTTTGTCCAGCCCTGCCCTACAAGCTGACGCAGTACCCACAAGTCTGAGCCTGCACTGGACCCTGCGCCAGATGCATCCTGAAGCACTGGTGCTATCTCTTACATTTTGGGTGTCACTTCCCTTGTTTCTCGTGCTATCTTCCAGGCATCCCAGGAGAAGAGAGGCTCCCACATACCACAGGCTGCTCTGCACTGACGCAGGCAAATTATCAGAGTTGCTGAAGAGAGATAACAACAGAAGGCCCCACCAGAATGAGTGAGAGAATATCCTGCAGAGAAAAATCTTACAGCGGCTCAAGGAAAAAGAAGTAACTTGAGCCTTAAACAAAAAGATATGCAGCTATTTTGATACTTCACTGAGCCTCCCTACTCCTTCCCAGTTTGCTTGTAACTTCTCCAGTTGCCCTCCATCTATTCCCAGAGACAGTGACAACAGCTCAGTAGATACACACTTAAACAAGACTCCCCAAGGCAACAGAAAAAACAGATAAACACCATTTTCAAGTCAAGGGCTCCTGTCTCCCAAAATACTTCATATCATCTTATGCGGAGAGCGAAAGTCAAGTTTTCTGTTTTTACAGATATTTTCAACTGATTATCTAAAATTATCTCTCAAAGAAATACTTAGCCTCATTCTCCCTCGCTTAAAATCAATGGGAATTCTGCTATTATTTCAAATGACACTGGATCAGGACTTTTAAGATTAGCTATTAGTGTTCTCAAGCTTCAGCCAAACATTGATTATTCTGAGATAATAAGGCTTTCAGTACTTACTGCACATAAATAATTGACTGCAAAGCCTCTCCTAAAACCATAGTGTAAAGACGGTTCATTAATATGTATCTTTTTTGTTGTTGTTTTTAAAATAATTAAGATTACAGATGATGACACTTCAGAAATATGTGCAATAATAATTATTTCACCAAAGCTAAGTAAAAATTGTGCCTCAGAAGAAAAACAGTAAGATTACAAGGAATACATACACCCTTTCCCCCTTTTAGACTGTAACATGTCAAGGTCAAAATGTTTAATCATGCCATCTTATCAAGCATCTTATGGTACTAAGAGGATGATGGTTTCTCTTTAGCTCTCTTTTTATGCTTCTTTTTGGAATAGGTTTATTTGAAATTCAATTCCTTTGAACAAAATCAAAATAGATAATATTACAACTGTCACAGCACTGTGGAACAGCAAACAAAATGTCATTAATGTGTAGGTTTGACCTCAAGGACTTTAGAAATTGTATTTCAATATTCTTTTTCTCTACTTTTTAATTAATAAAAGTAACTACACCTCATATAATGACTAAACCAGCTCACAAGGTCATTCCTGTTATGCACAATGCTGCTCTGTTGAAGTAAGCAGGTTTGTTGAACTCCTGAACCATTAAGTGCTTATTATAAAACAGAAGTAAAACACTAGACTACATGGACTACTGATCAAACTGATTACGCCAATGAATATGTTCCTGCACCATAAGGCTAGCCCATGAGACAGAGCCAATGCAGCCTTTAAATATATTTCGGTATTTAGCTTTTTTCATGATAAAAACAAACACTATCACAAGCCATATGAATGCATCACTGCATGTCAGGTTTAGATCTGATAAACAGCCATGTAAAAGTGAAATGTATACTTTCAGTGCAGCTAAAACAAAGAAGCCTGATCAATAATGCAGGATGTCTCGTTTATACAACCAGCTATTTCAGCAGCTCTTGCTATCTAATACAGAAATAATTGTTCAGACAATTAGCTGTTATCCTTCTATAGCCCCAAATCGGAACACTTCCATATGCTCACTGTATCACCTCTTCTATTAGTAGAGATTTCTAGCATGAATTGCTTTCACATTTCATAGAACTGTATTTCTTGCTTCTTGCAAATGAAAGCAGAAAAAATGCTTCAGTTCATCAAATTCTGATCAAATTGCAGCAAGCAAGAAGTAGGCTATGGTGCTGATAATAAAAAAATGCACTGATATAGAAATGTAGCTGGAAAAGGGATTCTGAAGAAAACAGCTTGTTTCTATCACATTACCAGAAGCTCATTGCCAGGTTGCTGTTGCCCTCTCCACTGTCACTGCACAGAAAAACCTGACTGCTAGGTCATTCAGCTGAATAAAAAAAACCACTGTATTTCCAATCCGTATTGCAGCAGCACCTAAGAAACCCACACTGAAACCAAGCAGAGATGGCCCCCTGCCCCAGAGAACTCACCATCTCAGAACAGGTTTGGAGAAGCAGGAACTCCTGTTTCACTCACATGGACATTTTTGTGAAGACAAGGAATCTCATGCTCCTGTTCTGGGTGTCACCAAAACTTATAGTTGAGGTTCTAGGTCTGCACAGTGCAGCAGGTCAGTTCCCACATTCGCGGTGGTCTTTTCTGATCAGACATCTAAGCAATCCCTTCATACAGCCACCTGCCCGCCAGAAGAACTGTGCATAGCATATGTTCCACATTTCCCACAGACTTTCAGAGCAACAAACGAAGGGAATTATACGTGGTCCTTGGTAATCAGCATGACTCAGCACATGGAAAATGGGCAGTGTGTTATAATTAATGCCATATTGGAAAGTAAAGCAGGCCAATGTTGCCCATCTCCATACAGTTGTCTTTCAGAAATAAAACGGGCTTACATTTACATAATGATGCATCAACACAGATCTTACGGTGCTTTGGAAGCTGCATATTGAGAGTTGATTACCCACATTGCTCAAATTTAACCACTCTCAAAAGGCAGGATAGTAGCCATTCATCACCAGCAACTTCACATGGCTTTCCTCAGAAGGCCTGCAATGAATCACAGTTACGTCTCAAATTTAAACTAAATGTCAGTCTAAGCGGACTGCAAAGGTCTAAGCTGTAAATTTGGGGAGAGGGGAAGGGCAGGGAAGGTGGTCTGAAAACCAGTGAAAATGTAAAAGATTCTATTTTATATTATTTTGTGGTCCAGCCTATTTCTTAAGCTAAGTTTAAGTTATAAAATGAAGAGCTGAGAGAAGACTAAATAAAATCTCCTAGTTCAAATGATCTAGATGGCGCATGTGTCCTCCTTCCAGACATGAGAAACACAGTGGAAAATGCTTCAGGGGATCACTCCCTGCTTCAGCACTCGGGAATTATTTTGTGCATGCAAACTTCCAAGTGCCTTTTAGTAATAAGCTGTCAAGAACTACAGGTTATTGATATTTTCCCCTGGCACAAGTGCACAGAGGAGAAAAAAAAATCACAGTAAGATTCAATTCCCCCCCACTTTAGACATCAGAGGTACAGATGGCTAATGACCAAACTGGTTGCACTGGCTACCTTTACAGTCAATGGCAAGACACAGGCATTTTCAGGGTGCAGTTCATCTAACCTGTTCTATCACTCTCCTTAGAATGAAATGGGTGATGACTTACAATTGCTTATTTCTCTCCACTGGTTATAGACAGGCCAAGAAAAGAGGCTTAGACAGTCCTATCCAGTTTTAAGATGTCCACCATTGACCAGATGAATCCAGCCCAAAGAATATTTAATCTTGTGGCCAATATGCCAGGAATAGATACAATCATGCTTTTTTTATATATATACTCACACAATCTGAAGTCCATGCTGTTTCCCAAGTTCTCTGTAACTCCCTACAGCCAATCCAGGAGGTTAGGAAGGGGAAGAAGGTGAAAATTGATCTTATCTGTTAATTACCTTCTAGATTCTTTCCCTTTGTCTGTGCTTATTTGTCATCTTTCATCTTGTTTGGTATTTAGCTTTAAAATTCTCTGAAGCAAAGACTATCCTTTTATTCAAACTATTTTTAACCATGACGAGGGCTCCCAGACAGTGTAACTATTAAAGACCAACACTCTGTTTGCTTGACATGAAGGAGGGAACGCATCGTATCCTTCTAAAGGATGGTGCTGCAAGTGCAGCTACTGTGATGACAGTAAGCAGACCTTCAGCAACATAACTTCCCGTAGCTATTCCCAGGGATATATGGGCAGGGATAACTTCAGAGAGACCTAGAGCCTGCATAGAGAAACCCCCAAACACCACAAAATGCATTTAATAGCACTTGTTTTAATTTCAGAGAAATACATACTGAGGTCCTTCAGCTTCTAGTCTTTGGTACAGACAGATACTCACAGACCAGTAAAAAACTGTGCTGGTGACACACAGGATCCTGCAAGCAACCCTCAGCTGCAACCTCAGGATATTGATGTCTTTTTCAGGAGTGCACTACACACCGCTTTAATGAAGGCAGCCAGAGCTTTTTGCTAGCAAGCTAATAAAAACAATTTGTTAACTGACTATTTTTTCCTGGGAATATCCTTTAGAGTTGTTTTCGTATTTTTTAAACATTTTAAATGCCATATCTAAATGTTACATGGGAAATTCAAAAGACAGCACAACTTTGCAACTTCTATTGGCTAGTATCAAATACCACCAACTGATGTATGACTAGGTAACAAAGGTTAGTATTTGATATGCCTTATCAAGCTGAAACATGCATTTTTAATTTTAAACAGAGCTTCACTGCAGCACTGAAGCAGGCAGAGCACTGATGAAATCAGATTTGCTGCTCTTTGATGTGCTGCAGAACATGGCAATACAACTGATTCATTACAGCAAATAAGGTCACGAGTCTGCCATTGATTTATTGGTTTAAAGGGTCGTGTGTGTGAAATCTGCTCACTCTGACAGGGAAAAGGAAAGCTCAGTGCCAATGTCTTTGTGTTTTAACAGTTTCCTGGCTCTCTGCTTTAGTTCTTCCACCAATGTTGCTTTAACATGCAGTGAAACAGGGGAAGCAATGTCCCTGGGAACTTTTGCAGCCCTGATACCCATTAGTGTGCTTTAAAAAGCTATATTAAGCAAATAATGAATTAAGACTCGTAGACATATAATCAGTAGTCCTCAGAGCACAACTTACAGAACTGCTCTGTGCAAATGGGCAGGACAGGCAAGGTAGTGAGTGATGCATGCAGTTTCCTGGGGTGTACAAAAAGAATCCTCTGTGCCTACCTTCAATTTAAGTTACTTACTAATCCTGCTGTCTGTGAACCACTGCTGGGTCACAGAATATCTGGGTGATGGTCTAGCAAATGTTTACAAGAAGAAGTTTAAATCCTCCCACTCAACTAAATCCTTCATACAGAGATGCAGTCAGTACCATCTACAAATGAGTAACGAGCAAGCAATAACCATGAGGAAAGTGATTCATCAGTCTAGCAAATTAAAGGCCAAAAGAATAAAATTGAATGCAGATGAAAGAGAGTGGAAGAGAAATTAAAACAAACAAACAAACAGGCATGGATTTGAACTGATACTTTCATTATTTACCATATCTGGTATGTATCTTTGAGGGTATGGCTACACATACTCTGCAAAATTTCCCTGAATAAGACTGAGATTTGTCTGATTGGATGCACACAGCTGCAATGCCATATAGACACCTGAGCTGGATGTCTAGATCCCCTCAGAATCAAAAGAGAAAAAAGGGCATTTTTAGACCTATTTTTGACAAGCATCTCAGGACCAGACAAACTGACAACTCTCCTTGGTTATAATGGCAACCTAGACAACTATCTCAGATGCAGGCATCTAAAGCTGCACTTCAGATCCTTACATTTGGCCATATAAAGCTCACAGCAAAACCCAAAAGACTCACTGTTTAGCAGCCCAGATAAATTTACTCATCTATTCCCTATTTCAACCACTACAGCTTATCTTAGAACATCGCTATAGATACTGAGGTTCTGAAAACAGGTTAAAAAAGGGCAAGGGAGGGTATCAACACAGGATTTAGAAGCCATTCTGCAGGCACTGAATGGCACCAGGACATCCACCAGTGTGGTATGGCTCTGTATGAACACACTTACTACGAAAGTAGGGACACAGCAATGTGATGCCACACCTGAATTACTAAGTTCAGCTGAGAAGCAAGGCTTGACACTTAAGTCATAGAATAGTTAGGGTTGGAAAGGACCTTAAGATCATCTAGTTCCAACCCCCCCTGCCAGGGGCAGGGACACCTCCCACTAGACTATGCCACCCAAAGCTCTGTCCAATCCAGCCTTGAACATCGCCAACAATGGAGCATTCACAGCTTCCCTGGACAACCCATTCCAGTTCCTCACCACCCTTACAGTAAAGAATTTCTTCCTCATATCCAATCTAAACTTCCCCTGTTTAAGTTTGAACCTGTTACCCCTTGTCCTATCACTACAGTCCCTAATGAAGAGTCCCTCCCCAGCATCCCTATAGGCCCCCTTCAGATATTGGAAGGATGCTATGAGGTCTTCACGCAGCCTTCTCTTCTCCAGGCTGAACAGCCCCAACTTTCTCAGCCTATCTTCATACGGGAGGTGCTCCACTCCCCTGACCATCCTCGTGGCCCTCCGCTGGACTTGTTCCAACACTTCCATGTCCTTTTTATGCTGAGGACACCAGAACTGCACACAATACTCCAAGTGAGGTCTCACAAGAGCAGAGTAGAGGGGCAGGATCACCTCCCTCGACCTGCTGGTCACGCTCCTTTTGATGCAGCCCAGGATACGGTTGGCTTTCTGGGCTGCAAGCGCAGACTGAAGCCGGCTCATGTCCATTTTCTCATCGACCAACACCCCTAAGTCCTTCTCTGCAGGGCTGTTCTGAATCTCTTCTCTGCCCAACCTGTACCTGTGCCTGGCATTGCTCTGTCCCAGGTGGAGGACCTCACACTTGGCATGCTTAAACTTCATCAGATTGGCAACAGCCCACCTCACAAGCGTGTCAAGGCCCCTCTGGATGGCATTCCTTCCCTCCAACGTATCAACCGAACCACACAGCTTGGTGTCATCGGCAAACTTACTGAGGGCGCACTCAATCCCACTGTCCATATCACCACCAAAGATGTTGAACAAGACCGGTCCCAGCACCGATCCCTGAGGGACACCACTCGTTACTGGTCTCCAGCTGGACATTGAGCCATTGACCACAACTCTGCGTGCGGCCATCCAGCCAGTTCTTTATCCACTGAGTGGTCCACCTATCAAATTGATGTCTCTTCAATTTAGAGACAAGGATGTTGTGTCGGACAGTGTCGAACACTTTGCACAAGTCCAGGTAGATGACATCAACTGCTCTACCCATGTCCATCAGTTCCTTAGCCCCATCATAGAAGGCCAACAGATTGGTCTGGCAGGAACTAGATGATCTTAAGGTCCTTTCCAACCCTAACTATTTGATGATTCTATGATTTCCCCTTAGTGAAGCCAGGCTGGCTGTCACCAACCACCTTGTTGCTTTTCATGTGCCTTAGCATGCCTTCCAAGGGAATCTGCTCCCAGATTTTGCCAGGCACAGAGGTGAGGCTGACTGGTCTGTAGTTCCCCAGCTCATCCATTTTCCCCTTCTTGAAAATGGGGGTTATATTTCCCTTTTTCCAGTCGTCAGGAGCTTCACCTGACTGCCATGATTTTTCAAATATGATGGACAGTGGCTTAGCAACTTCATATGCCAGCTCCTTCAGGACCTGCAGTGTTACAGTATAACTGCATTGTGCCTGTACGTAGGACCAGCGCAGCTTTGGTGCCTCTGCACATTTCCTTGCTCATCTTGGAGCTCACCCAACCAATCTGCCCGAGGCCAAAGACAAGTCTCAGTGCTTGAGGCTAGGCTGACACACATCCTAGCTTAACACCTCCATGCCCAACCTATTCATGACCAGCAGCAACTATGCCCACTTCCACTCTCCATTCCCGCCAACATACTCTTTCCTTCTACTCCTGTATGCAGAGAGAGAGAATTTCCAACAGCAAGCAGACATTCAAACACAATTTAGCGAAGGGGATCACACTGGTCCCCAACTGAGCAGTCTACAGTTGTTTGCAGAGCAGCCACTGGTGTGAAGTCTCATTAACTTTGGTAATGTAGCAAGTCCTAGTGATTTCAGAAGCATTTAATCACGTACTTACATGCTGCCTGAGCAGGGGTGTACAGAAGCACACATGCTTTGCTGATTACAACAATTTTTTGACACTAAGCACACACACTGCAGAATGGTATCGGGATTGTCAAGCACAAGCTTAGAGAGCCCAGCCCTTGATCCCATGATACTTAGGGGTGTTTAAGTTAGTGGGTTCTGCAAGAATTCACCATGAAAGTTCAGAGAACTGCCTGAAGTAATGTTTGAATCGGTGATTGCTTTTAAGAAGTAACAGCAAGCAAGGAAGGTTCTAACCCTAGAAAAGTATAAACGCAATCCTTATTTTTAAAAGAGAAGATGGGGGACTCAGAGCATTTTATACCTGTCAACCTAACTTCTATCCCTTGAAACAGAACAAATTATTAAACAACAAGCTTGTAAATACCTGGAAGATGACGATAATTATTAAAAAACCAGTCAAAATTGGTTTGTCATGAAAAGACTCATATCAACTGATGATAATCTTCTTCTCTGACAGGATAATTGCTCTAGCAAGTAAGTGCAAATAGCAGATATGATGCATATTGACAATGACGAGCTTTTGACACTGTCCCACACAGCATTTTCCCAATAAGCCATGACAGCTCATTCCAGGGGTAAGTAGCACCCCAGTAAGTGCACACAGCATTTGAAAAACCGTTCCTAAAGTTCAGTAATTGGTGGTTTGCTGTCAATCTGGGACGGTTTCTCTGGAGGAGACCCACAGGACTTTGTCCTGGGGCCAGTTTTATTCCCCACATCCATTAACAGCCTGGGTGATGGCACATGGGTGTGCTGCCATAGTTCTGTGGTGACATCAGATTGGGGAAAGTGTCAAAGTGCTCTAAGGATGGAAATAGCACTAAAAATGGGCCTCGACAATTGAAGCAGAAGCCTAAAATCAGCCAGACAAAATAGAAACCAGACAATGTTTTGGAAAGAGAAATCTAATGAGGGCAGAAAGTTAAATATAGAATAGGAAATGACTGTGTAGGCAGAAAACAATGTAGGAGATCACAAACTAAAGAGTCAACAATGTAGCAGATGACACAAGGAGTAATTATTCCACTTAGCTCTGGCAAAGTCCCAGCAAACGTAGTACTGGGTTGGGCATCGGTCACTGTACTCCAAGAAACATAGCAGCAATCCATGGGGGAGCCATATGACAGCAAGGACTGTTTAGCAAATACCAGTTGTGAGGAAAGGTGAAGGAACGCAGTTTGCGTGACTTAGAAATAGAGCAGTAAATTAAGAAATGAAGAGATCAAGGTGGAACATTATAGCAGCACTCCAAAATGTAGGAAGCTGCTACAAAAGATTTGATGGCCATTGTTCCACCCTGACAACTAGAGGAAGGACAAAGATCAGATAAATTTGCAGCAGAGATTTAAGTTGGGTATTATGATTCAATTCAGTTAGGATTGCAAAGCACTGACACAGGCTATTTCAGAGGCTGTGAAATCTTCCCTCCAGAAGCCCTGATCCCAATTCCTTTGAAATAGCACAAAGAAACTTTGTATGATTAATACTACTACTAAAGGTGTATGTGGTCATCAGCAGTTTGAAAGGTCTGTTTGGTCTCTGTAAGGGAAACATCACTCAGCTCCTAATAACTCTACATCACTGCAACTCCACATCGCAATGATTCAATGTTTCTGTAAGCATGGGCTTGAATGGCAACAGGATCAGACCTACATTTTTCCTTACACAATGGTGCCTAAGTAATGGAATATGTGTCTCAGATCTTTTAATGTAACATAATTTAATGCAGTTTTTGTATTTGAATAGTATGCATAAATCACTGCAAAAGAAGTGCTATCTCACAGTAAGAGGAGAGCTACTAAACTGTGTGTCCTAGACAAAGGAAATATTTTTCAAGTGGTTTGCCTGAGGGGGGATTTAACAGAGGAAGTTAATGCATTCCAGCAAGAATCTCCATCTCTATAATACCAGTGGATTAATTGTAAGTAAAGCTAAAGCCATGAGTGAGGCAAATTTGCAGCATAAGGAATGTTGATGAAAAGTGTGGGATGGTTGTTGAAGATAAAAACATAATTTGAAATGAATTTTAGAATAGTTGTATTTTTTCAGCATTTTGTTATTCCCATGACTCACTGCCAGCTATAAGAATGAGTTTTTCATTTCATTCCAAAAATCATTTTTGAATCAAGAATTCATTGCATTTCCATCTTTTCATTTTCACTGCAGTGGTTTCTTTCTCTGTGCGATGATTTTATCATCTGATTGCAATCAATATTGCTGTAACAGGCAGTACATGCAGTTCATCAGCAGCCAGAGAATGGTAAGGGATTACAGAGCATTTATACTACCCATGCTTAAAATCCATCCCTTACTTCCTCCTGCCCTTTGCAGGCTGTATCTTTTTTTCCATCTATTGGCACTGGCATCTGTATTACATCAAAGGTTTCCAGTATTAATTTGCTGAAAAAAGAAATCCATGAAATATTCTTTTTTAAAATAAATACGTTGCTTTAAAACATACTCTTGGGAAGCATTTTTATGCTTTATCACAGCAAAGAGCTGTGTGCCACTACTAAGTAATAAACTGACCATAAAACAGCCAAATCACAGAGCATCAGCAATGCAGAATGCTGATCCAACATGAAAAAAAAAATCTTTATTTCATTTACATCAAACCTACCAGCAAAATCTTCCTTTATCTCTTAGCAAAACACTCAGAGTTGCTAGTTTAAGTAAACTCCCTCCCCAAGCTGTTTACAAAACCTGCCCTATCCTGACGCCAAATCCCTTTTTCTGCACTCATGAAAAATGACCCAGCTCTTAAACACACAAAACTAAAAGAAGCGTTACTGTGGAATCCTCCTAATTTAAATGCTTATCTTGTCAAATGGGAAGGGAATGAAGAAAAGAATGCAACGAGGGGAAAACACCTCCATCTCCAGAATACCCTTTCTTTCTTTTTATTTTTTAAGTACAGCTAGAACTCTGTTAAGATCGTCTCAATGAGAATAAAACTATTAAGGATTCAGGCAGTGCGCACTGGGAAGTGAACAAAGGAAAATGATAAGCAGAAAAGACAACTGGAAAGGAAAAAAGGTACCATTAATTACAGGTAATAGCACTGTGGTTTGTAGTGAATTATGTAAAATGAGAACATAACCACTCCCTTGCTATTAAGATAGCTCTGAAACTATTTTGTAGGAACAAAAATTTCTGAGAAAACAGCTCAAGCCATGACCCAGGCTGTATTTTCAAATGTGCTGTCCTCCATTGTCGTTAATTTGCTCCCTCTGGAACAAGAAGATTCTCCACAGGGTCTGAAAATGGATGTGGCAAAACTTTCTCCTTTCTTCCTCCCAGCTCATGCAGAAGACAACCTACAGACCACACTATGCACAGTTGTTTTTTTTTCTTTGATGACTATTAAACCGCTTTGATTACTGAATAATGTATATAGACATACATCAGTGATTTTGAATATGGGTGAAAATGGCCTCAGCCTTGAGAAAAGCCAGCAGTATCATTAAAAAAAGATGTGACTACATGAGATTAATTTTCTTCCCCCTTTTGAAGTTGATGTTTCACTTGCAATCAATTTTCAGAACGTGATCCCCTTCCACAGACGTACCATTTTTCTGTTTTCTTTTGTACTGTTGTGGAGGAACACACAAGTGCCTTAGAAATAGCACTATTTATTGTCTAACACGATAGCTAAGTCTGTTTCAACATACTCAGCAATCAGTTAACACCAAGTTTTCTTCACATGGCACCATCCTTTAGCTTGAAAAGCTTTTGTCCTAACTGATGCTTACTTTTAGTGTTTCTAGGCTGAAATTATACTTCTTCTCACCTTTTCCTTCACCAAGCTACATGAACCATTTTTATTCTCCTCTCATAAAACAGCATCACCATTTTAGTGATCATCCTTTGAGTCTTTCCCTGTACCTCCTGCAGTGCGAGCTCACCTTTTCTGAATGATAGTGACCAGAATCACACAAATTATTTCAGATGAGATGAGACCAATGTTTTTATCTGCAGCATCTAATGGAAATCGCTGACCTGGCATGTTGTGTGATTTTAGTAACTTTTTTTGTAGCTGGATCGTATCTGTAACTTGGTCATCATCAACCAATACAACGAGCACTTTCTATCCACTGTCATTTCCAACTAATGAGGGTCCCCCTTAGCAGAAAGTACTGCTATCAGTCTCCTTGCATGTTGTGTTATTAAAATTGATTCATTCTATTATTTAGGTTCTCAAGGTCACCTAGTCTTGATCATTCTCATATTGAAAGTGTCTCACTATTTTGTGTCATCAGCACATTTCATTATTACAGCTCATATTTTTGTACCTACATCATTAATGGAAATTTCTGGCTGAATAAAGGTCTTCTGATATTTCAGATGGGCATGAGATCCATTTTTTTCCTTTCATCTCAAATGTGGAAACATTTGTTTTCATAGCTTCTTTCTCATTAGCCACTGCTTTAATTTCCTCTGTAAGGAAACTCAGCTGGGCTTCTGGCAATTCTCACTTTATTCTTACCCTTCTTAATATTTTTCAAGCAATCATTTTGTTCCATTCCCTTCAAGCTTTTGATTGTTCCCAATAACCTTTTTGAAGTGGCTATTTATCCAGCTGGGACTGACTGTCCCTCTTGTTTGAGATACTTTTTTTTCAGAGAGACCTGACAGATGCCAAGCCTTCTCCACATGCAAGTCCTTGACCACCTAGATGCAGCTGTCGCCAGCAACTCATTCCCTTAATTTGTCAGAATTTGACCTTTGAAATTAAGAACCATAGTTATCAACCTACTTTTGCTCCAATATTTTCCTAATACCTTACGAAAACTATTTCTCTCCAGACTTTGAACCTTTGATGTTGGGCATCTCCAACACATCTTCATGCTCTCAAACAGAAGCTCTCTGCTGCATTTCCCCAACACTGACTCAAACAAGTTCTACTTCATCTTTCCTATCTTTTTTTAATATCTATCACACTGCGAATTCTAATCCTCCATCAATCCCCCTTGCCTCCCAAACACCATGGGTATTTTAATATTGGTGTGTTCCTGTCCCAGCTTCTGTTCCGTCCTATCTTTTGTTATGTTGGGGGTTGGACTAGATGACCTTTGAAGGTCCCTTCCAACCCACATTATTCTTTGATCCTATGCCTAAAAGATCTAGCTTTGTCGCCAGGGCTCCAATGATACACAAACATCACAGTCATTTCTTGCTAACACGACATTCTCCCTGGAAGAGTTTATAGTCCTTCTCCCAGCTACATACAGTCTAAGCGACATTTTTATCACTCTTCCAACTCTTTCTCCTTGCTGTCCCATATGAAGATAGGCTGAGAAAGTTGGGGCTGTTCAGCCTGGAGAAGAGAAGGCTGTATGGAGACCTCATAGCAGCCTCCCAGTATCTGAAGGGGGCCTACAGGGATGCTGGGGAGGGACTCTTCATGAGGAACTGTAGTGAGAGGACAAAGGATAACGGATTCAAACTTAAACAGGGGAAGTTTAGACTGGATATGAGGAAGAAATTCTTTACTATGAGGGTGGTGAGGCACTGGAGTGGGCTGCCCAGGGAAGTTGTGAATGCTCCATCGCTGGCAGTGTTCAAGGCTGGATTGGACATAGCCTTGGGTGGCATGGTTTAGTGGGAGGTGTCCCTGCCCCTGGCAGTGGGGTTGAAACTAGATGATCTTAAGGTCCTTTCCAACCCTAACTGTTCTATGATTCTATTCTATCTTAAAACCAGTAGAGGGACATCACATAAATTGTTTCTTTTTTTAAAAGTGATTTCAAACAACTGTTAGGTAAATAACCCACATAAGGGGGATCTTAGATCATGAAGACTCCTTTTTCTCTTACACATTTATAGCCAGACCCAGCATCCCAAAACATACAATGAGAGTATCTGAAGAGCAGTAAGATATGCCTCCTCTTAATGACAGGTTTATTTGAAACATGAGAATTGAAATGTGGAGCTAGGAAAATACCAGACGGTGGAAATACTAAGTCAGTCAAGGAAGTGACAAGAGTAAGAGTGGGGAAGAGTATCTAAATCCTGAAGGAATTTCTCATGATGAGGAATCTTTACTGCCACAAGCCTTTATCTTAAATCTTTTTTTCTAGCACACCCTAGTAACATGCCTCTCAATTCCTTTTAACAAGAAATTCCACCTTTGTAGTGGTGTAAAACTCATGTCCTTCCCCTTCCAGTCTTCCATGATTTTTTTGTTCTTTCTCACTGTCTCCACCCTCTTTCTGTTCCTTATACAGTTTTGGTTGGTTTGTTGTCATCTTTTCCTCCCTCTGCTCCCCCACCTCACCACATTAATTGCCCTTCCCCATATGCATATCTTCCTCATCTTCTTCGTTCTTCTCTGTATTTTCCAGCACAGTAAATGCCTTCCTTGACTTTATTTCCCCTGCAGTAGTAAGCCTCCTCTTTCTTACATTCATTTTTTCACTCATAGCCCGCCTCACAAGTCCATGGAGAAGAGAGGTATCTGAACAGAGCGTCTTCTCTGCACAATTTCTTTCTCTCCAGTCACCACCACGCACGTTTTTCTCTTCCATGAGCTCTATCTACCACAATGTATAATACTCTTATTCACTGCTGTTTGTGGTTATTCCTTCTACTTACTAATTCCTTCCTTGGTCTCTCAGGTGTAAGCTTAGCAATTATCTGCCTGTGAACCATGATTCTCCCTTGACCAAAGCGCCTGGAGGCCTAAGTGCAAGTCCTCTTCAGGATAGGACAGCTGGAATGCATGGTGCTTTCTGCTTGATCCTGATGAAAACAAAACAAATGACCCTTACCGTACCATCTCCAAGTACTAACCTTTTGCCTGAGCAAGAAATTCATGTTCCATGTCTCTCCTTGCTTCCTGGCCTGGGCTCAATTCAGAAAACTCTCTGGGCAAGAAGGAAACAAGACAGGAAACTAAAACAAGGACAGACTATGAATATGAATTTGGCTTTTGTGGTTTACCCTGAAATGAAAGCAATTACACACAGCACAACATAGGACTGAAAGAGTTATCCATAGGAGAAACTGTTTGAGCTCTTGTAGATAAATTAAGTGATCGAGAAAGAACAAATGGATCTTCACGCAGTTGTTTCTAGTATTTGCACCATTCATTAGCACTGGTGCTACAAGCAGTTTAGTGGTGAGAAATACATACAGACCAGACATTTTTCTGGTGCTGCATTAAGCCTTAAATGGGAAAGCTGAAAGTTTTATCTTCTGCTGCTTAGAAGAGAATGGGTATCATACACAGCAAATATCAGAAACTTAGGTTTCAGGCTTACAGCAGCAAACAAAATATTTACTTGGTTACTTGTATGGGAAACTAGAAACACACCACTTTGGGTTTACTGCTATGACCCAAAATGTGACCATTTTCAGACCAGACGCCCAGGTCCATCTCCAAAATGTTGCATATTTAACACTATCGCTGTGAATGTCTACAGTTACAGAATAACACTTCTACAATCTCAGAGAAACCTCTTTTCTTTCCAGCTCAGATTCAGCATTCATTCCATCACACCTCCCCGCTTTCAACTGTACACAAGTAGGCAGCCCCATTTTCCCTTTGTGACAAAGAGTACATAATTATCAAATCAGTCCAATGCATATAAAAGTTAGCTGGTGTAGGATGCCGTATTAGACCTGGCCCAAGCAGGACTGGCTGCCATACTTAGGAGTCTGCAGCTACAGTCTCTTACAGCCAAAAACCCGTACAGCTGGTTGAAGTTAGTGCAATACAGAAGTATTCCTCATTTTTTGGATAATGTGAAATGCCCCACTCACCACAGTGCGCATTCTATCACTGCTGGCTAAGAGAAATAATTCGGTCCTGACAGACAACGCTCTTGCTGCAGTAACGCATTTCTTCCTCTGTTCCACAGTGAACACTGGCAACACGAAGAGTGTGAAGTCCTCAACCTGCGGCAACCTATACAGCACAGAAGACTACAAAACATGTATCCATGCCAATTCAGTGCCCATCAGGTCCATGTTTTCCTCCTGATCAGAGTCAATACCTCAGGCCAACCACTGTGACAGGTGAGTCTCCCCTGCTTCTCCCGCAGATGCAGGGGAAGGTAATGCCCATCACTGGAGCTCTCCACTGTTCTAAGGACATCAGGAGTGTGTGAGAGGGTGCTTGGCATAGCACCAGGACGGTGTGGGCAACAAAGCCCTCCAGAGCCTTCAGATCTCAACTGCTTCACTTGAAGAGAAAAACCACACTTCTCACTTCCAGCTATAACAAAAGCAGGCCGATGCAGGTATGAAGGCAACTCAGTGGCATCCTCAAGGCTAACACACTCTGTCACCTCCTGCAGAGGAAGAAAGCAAGCACCACGCAACACAACTCCGGCAGTGTTGACCACGGCTGACTCAGTGCCACGTAGCCCTCCCAGGCGGGAGCACGGAGGACAGAGCACGGCCAGGCCGCTGGATCTCCCAAGGCAGCCCTGCACCACAGTGCGGCAGCCGGCGCGAAGGGAAGCAGCTCTGTCGCTACCAGCGCGCACAGAGCAGGAGGAGCAGCAGCGATGGCCGCCCCAGCGGGCCCCCTTCCCGCCGGGCACCGCCGTCGCCGCCATTTCCCGCTGTTTGCCGCCAAAACCCGTCGGCGGGAGGGCGGGGAGGGCCGTCACGCGGCGGCCGGCGCGTGGCGCTCGCGGTCACGTGGCCCGCGGAGGCGCGCCCCCTCTCGCGTTCTCGCCCCGCCCCCCCCCCGCCCTGCTCTGCGCCGCGGGGGACGCGCGAGCGCCCCCCCCCACCACCACCCCTCCCTCCGCGTCGTCTCCAGGCACGTGACCCCTCCCTGGAACGTGGCATTGTGTAATCACGTGACCTGGAAACGGAGCGGTGGGGGCCGAGCGGCCGGGGCGGCGGGGGGGGGGGCTGCGTACGCGACAGAGCGGGGTGCGAAGATGGCGGACGAGGAAGCCGAGCAGGAGAGCGGCAGTCTAGGTGGCGACCTCCTGGAGATGCAGCGCCTGCGGGAGCGGCTGCTGGAGCTAGAGACGGGGCTGCGGGAGAGCCCCGAGCCCGCCGTGCAGGCGGCTACCGAGTACTGCAAGCAGCTCTGCCAGGTCAGGCCGCCTCTTCCCTTCCCTTCCCTTCCGTGGGCCCGCCCGCGGTCTCCCCTCCCCCGCGGGGTGTGTGTATGTGCTGTGTGTGTGCACGGGTGACAGGGAGTGCGGGGGGCCGGGCGGGAGCAGCGCCGCCCTCGCTGGGGCGCCCCGGGGGAAGCCGCAGCCAACGGCCCGGTGCGGCGGTTGGCCCGGGCGGGTTGAAGGGGGGGGGCTGCGCTGGGAGTTAGTGCCCCGGGCCGGGCTGGGCGCCGCGGGGCGGTTGACAACGCCGCCGTTCATTGTGGGCTGAGATGAAACGGCCCGCCCCCCTGCGTCGGGGCCGCTCCGGCCCGGCCTGTAATCCCCTTCCCCCGCCTCTCCCCCCCTGTCCATCCCCGGCGGCCTCCCCGGTTCTCGCGGTCTCTAGGCCCCTTTGTTGTGCTCTGCGGCTCGGCTTATCGAAGGGCCCTTTGTTCCTGGCGGTGGCGGACCGAGGGCCCCCCCTCCCCGTCCCCTTCCCTTCGGCACCCCTCCTCCCCTGGAGGCGAAGGGAGAAGGAGGGAGGCGGCAGTCCGGGAGATGGAGGCTCCTCTTCTCCGCCGAGAGGTCGCGGAGGAGCTGAAAGTGGGTCCGGGGTTCCCTTTGCACGAGGCTCCCGCTCCGTGTCCCCCGGCCTTTCACCTCTCGCTTCCCTATCTCGTACCCTGGAGGGACAGAGGAGTTGTTGCCATCCTGGGAAAGAGGGGGCTGTGAAGTGGTGGTTGACTACACTAAGTCTCTGGTGGTGGTGGGCAGGTCTGTAGGTCTGCGATGCTACTCGTCGTTTTCTCGCCCTGTTAAGGGAGCGCAGTCACACCTCAGGAGAGGACTCCTGGGCTGGCACCGTTGGAAGCACCATTGTGTGTAATTACTCTGGCTGACACTGCCTCGGGGAAAGGCCTGCTTCCCGAGGGCTGGTACTGTTCCTGAAGCAGGGATGCTGGCAGGTGTGTCTGCTGAACTGGTGACCCTGCTGAGTATCCCTTTCTAAACAAACTTTGTCGTACTAGCTCTACAGTTAAAACAAAGTGATCCATTTTAGTCATGTATGTGTCGACACATTGCCCCGATTTCCTTTAGATGGCCTTTCTCAGCTATGTATAAAACAAGTCCTTAATTATTTTAGGCCACAGAAAATCACAGAAACAGCTACTTCTGCAGTCTGTCTGATAAAAGCAATGATTTTGTTTGCACGTCTCTGTCATCCATTTATGGAATGTAGGCAAATTGTTAAAAGGTGGAAGGGATAAGAATGAATTCACGTGGTTGGTTTGAATTGTGTTTGATTTGTGATTTTGTATCCATTTCCTCAAAGAGTTGATTCTTGGTGGTAGCCATTGTACCATGCTAATTTAATGTCTGTCACTTCTGGCTTTAACTGGGGTCTACTTTTTGCTAACTAGGGAGATTGACTGCTAAATATATATATATGGGAGCTAGATTTCAGGCTTTTCGGTCAAAATTTATCATGCTTTATTTGGGTAGAATGTCTATGTAGATGCACAGAAACAAGGTTGGGTTATGTTGGTTCAGATCACTGTGTTCTCAGTCTATTTAATCTTTGTGCCTGCTGTCTTAAATTCATACGCTGGGAGGTGGAAATCTGACTTTCCTGGCTCCAGCTTGACTCTAACTTGTGAATGAGCTGTTCATTGAACTGAAGTAGTTGGGAAGGTGGGAATGAATACACCATCATGTACAGAGTGGATTACTCGTCTAGAGCATATTTATCACTGAAATTATGGGTGCATGTGCTTACTGAGCACTTCAGTAGTTGACTGATTTAAAGCTCAACAAAAATTCTTTTATTTTAATAGCTGTTGCAAAAGTCAGTTGGAAGGCCCAAGTTCACTAATTTTCTTTAACAGAAACCTTTTAAAAGCAAGTTTCATTGAAGGAAACAGTTGTGTAGAAACTGACTTAGATAAAAAATCCATGCTGTTTTGAAATATTATTGTCTCTTCTAGACCAAGATTTGTAAGAAGGCTGTATCTGTTTTTGCAGGCTGAAGACTGATATTGAAAGAGTCTGGTTTCAAATGGTGAAGTTATCTGTTCAGACCTTGGTTTGTGTATTAAATAGAGGTGACATTGGATGGATGGAGTTTTATACTCGTTCAACAGAGATTTTTTTTTTTTTTAAATCTGTTCACCTGTGCTGGTGGTGCCAAAATACTTATTCTACCTCTTCTGCAGTTTTCATCCTTTATTGGGCCTAAAGCAATAAAGTATTCATGGTTCAGATAGTATGTTTAGCTTGCATTGCATGACAGAGGTTATAGAAAATCCATGTAATTGTGAAAGCCATCTCAGAAATCATTTAAATAGCAGGTTAAAGGCACCTGCCGTGATTTCCAGAGTAAAGTCTTTGCATATATATGCATGAAAGAATAATTTGGTTGCTCATATATACAAAACTTAGAGTCTTATTTATGTCCTAAGCCTAGAAGTGCATTGCGGAAAAAATATTTTAGTGTTTATCTCAGTATGATTTCACTTGCCTTTTTTTTTTTATTTTTATTTTTTTATGTTTAGTTTCTAGGTATAAAATAACTACAGAGAACTTGGAAAGTCTTGTGTCTTTATTTTGCCAGGTAGTGACTCCGGAGCCCAGCAACCACATAGCTTGTTTCCATAAATCAACTGTTTAATTTAATTTTTTTCAATGAAGCGCATAGCATAATGTTCAAGAAATAAGCGTATTTTCAAACTGAAGGAAGCTAAAGAATATGCAACAGAGCACTGAAAGATCCTTGGGTTCAAAGGCGAATAGGGGATTTAAGTACTCTATGCTTATTAAATGAAGTGGGAGTTGTACAGCCAAATCCCTTATCTGGTTTTGAAAAATCTCAATTTGAACTATTTCGGTGTTTATAAGGAAGACGTTGACTCTTTTTCTTGATATCACACATGGTCTCTTACTCCAAAGAACACTTATCAAACTCTTAATTGACTGTGTAGGCATCCACGCTTAATTTTGTTTGGCTCAACAGCTACGAGTATGTAATATAGTCACGAAGTGCTGGAATGTGAATGTTGATAAGGTTGCTATTCTTTCGAGCTTTCAGTTCAATAAATTCTGCTGTAACCAGGTCTCCGTCTCTTCTTTTGAGTGCACGCAAGTTTTGGAACTTCTAGTTTTTAAGTAAAAAGTGTTCTCTTTTGAGTCCAGGGAATGATTTCTGCACTGAGCCAACCCTTAAAAGCTTCTGGTTTTATATTTCTGTCTTTGCACATTTGTCTTTACCACATTTTGTTTCTTCCTGGTTTCACAGTTGCTAGGTTTTTTTCTACATACATTACCACAAGTGTAAGATTTCCATCATAACTTCTAATAGTTTTCCATTTTGCATTCCCACGTGTGACCTCCAGATGATCTGCAATGCAGGGAGAGATGTACAGCTGCCAGAAATCACAAGGAATCTGCTAAAATGTAGTGTACCACAGAGATTCCCAAATGCATGGAGAAAAACAACTGTCATCACTCTGTCATCTCATGCAAACTTTGAGCTGCCTCAGGCAGTTTTGTGTTCCTTCATCATTATAAGACCTTCCATGTCAAGCAATCATTATCTTATTGACTGGGGGTGGTGGAGAGAAAAAGTCACCTTTTTTTTTTTTTAAGTTAAACTATGGGGAGTCAGGAAAATTGTCTTACTCTCAAGTAAAATAGTATGTGTGCATGTCTAGATATAATGTGTATATGTTTAGCAAAAAGCCCTCACTGTTTAGGGTAAGTCTAACCGAATGAGCAAAAGTGGTTTAGTGCTTGCCCTCAGTAGTGGCGCTGAGCCTCAGTGTCATGCCACGTCAGAGCTGGTCTTCATTAGAACTGAGCGCTGTACTGTAAGTTTTTAATTCTCCTGTATCAAAGTGAGTCAGCCAGACCATGATTCCTAACCTAATAATTAATAGGATTAATTATTGGTAAGCCATAGCTACAAATGAGCTTGTTGAACCTGTTATCAGAAATTTCCAGTAAAAAACATTAAAAAACCTCCCTAGATGATACATTTCATAGAATCATAGAATAGTTATGGTTGGAAAGGACCCTAAGATCGTCTAGTTCCAACCCCACTGCCAGGGGCAGGGACACCTCCCACTAAACCATGCCACCCAAGGCTCTGTCCAGCCCAGCCTTGAACACCGCCAGCGATGGAGCATTCACAGCTTCCCTGGGCAACCCATTCCAGTGCCTCACCACCCTTACAGTAAAGAATTTCTTCCTCACATCCAATCTAAACTTCCCCTGTTTAAGTTTGAACCCGTTACCCCTTGTCCTCTCACTACAGTTCCTCATGAAGAGTCTTTCCCCAGCGTCCCTGTAGGCCCCCTTCAGATACTGGAAGGCTGCTATGAGGTCTCCACGCAGCCTTCTCTTCTCCAGGCTGAACAGCCCCAACTTTCTCAGCCTATATTTCAGTCCAGTTACCTTTGCCTTCAGATCTTCCTCCGCACCCATGGCAGCCTAACTTGATGTCTAATCTCTTGCTGCAATTTAAGGCTATGGTGATTTGTCCTATCCCATGTAGATGTGGAAAGTAGCACACCCCTTTTCTGTTGGAAGCACCTTAGATTTTCAAGGCTATTTTCAGTCTTTCTCTGGTTTTCACTTTTGTGAACAGAGTTTTTACCGTCCTTGATTTTAATTTTTGTTTTCCCCTTTCCTTTTTTGCTTTGTTACTATATCCTTATAATGGCTTAGAAGTACATACCTGCAGGAATTCAGAAAGAAGGTGACAACTTACGTGAGATTTAAGATTTAAGTACTTTACCTGTAAAACATACTATTTATCCCTCCGAGTACAAAGAGTCCAGAGGAGAGTGATAGTTCTCCAAAGCGTAAGAAATTAAGGTAGTAAAGAACATGACACAATGTAGATGGAGGAATTAAAATTAATAAAACAGTAGAATTTTATCAAAACTCATTTTTTTGTGTAAGGTGCTGCATATAATACTGTAATCAAGCATTCCACTTAGTTACTGTGGAAAAGAAAAAAGCTTGCACTTTGGCAAATAGATATTTAGTTTCATTGTTACCCTGATGCACATTTTTTGCTGGGTTACAGCTGATGCTTTTAGTGAAATTAGGAAAACCTATCAACAAACTACCATTTTTCTGAGAAATACTTTTAGCCAAAAGGTAATACTTCCAGGGTATGAAGTGTGGTTACAGTTAGTTTTCCTCTATAATATCCTTGGTAATTATTGCACATTGAAAGACTGAGAGCCCTTCTGCTTTCCATAGTCCTTCAGCCATTAAAAAAAAAAAAAAAATCTGAAGACTTTACTGTAGATTTCAATTCACCCATAGTAGCTGGCTGTAAGCAATAGCTGCACAGCTCTATGCATAAGTAGCTCAGTATCTAAATGTTTTAGATACTTTCTGTACTGGCACGTATATTCTTCCTGCCTTTACTTTTTCCCACAAATCCAAACTTTATTCCCCACTTTTGAATAATATGTATCAATGATGTCTAGGCTGCTTTCAAAAATATGGTTATTGAAGATTCACTGTTTAAAAAACATGGAACACTGACAATGGAAAACATCTTCCTTATTGTGCAGGACTGTACAAGGAATATATACATATGTTAATGCTCAGTATTAAAATTGCTGCATTGTGTGTCTCAGTTCCTTGATAAGGAAATTATATATCTATTTGAATATTCAGTCCAGTTTTTTTCCTCTGTCTCTCAATATTTCTTTTTGGTGGTTGTTGGAGAATGAGTGTCTCATGAACCACAGATCTTGAGGGAAGGCAGGAAAAAAAATAGAAGCAAGCTAAAAAGCTCTTCTGGGGCATCTTTGCTTCCATTGTGACTAAGCATCAGGGAATTTCATCTGGCCTTTACCATTTACTCTGCCATTTAAATGTCATAATATTTTTTTACTCTAGGCTTTATGCAGACGTACTATATATTGTAGGTGGTTTCTAGATAAGACTTACCTAAATTAGGGATCAAGCTGGAACTGATAGGAGACATCAACATATTCTTTCTTCAACCAAAGAAATTAACTCAAATTCATGTATATATCGAGAATATCTTCAAGAAATAGTGTTCCAGATATTGATTTATATCTTATCACAAGCTTTCTGTTAGCATAGTTTTTTTTAATGGCCTCCATATAAATCCTTGAGCAGTTACAGTACAGTGCGTATAATTCTTTGTTTTCCATGAGAGAAACTAGCATTGCATTCTTATGCCATCAGCTTCTCTAAAATGATGATGTACAATTACTTGCAAATTTAAGTTTAAATAGCAGGTAAATTGTGACTTTAAACTCTCCTTTGAAATACTATCCCCCATTTTATTAGGTCTGTGCTTTTGCATATGTTACTAGCTTAATACTTGGTGTTTTAAGAAGTATGCGGGTGTTTTTTTGAGGTGTGGATTTTTTTTTTTTTCCTATTCATCTTTCCAAATATGCATTAAAGGCAGCTCCGTGGTATTATTTCCATGATTTTTCAGCTCTAGGGATGAACTACAGTGTTTTCATTTGGGAAGAGTTAATCTAATAACACCTAGTACTTGGCAGAACAAAGGCATTCAGAAAGAAGGTGTATGTAACATCAAAAAGGCAATGGAGATTTATAAAACTATTCTCTGAAAATAAGCCTGATCCAATAGGAAATGGGATTAAATTTGCAAAAACATGTGCCTGTAGGTTTTGGTTAGGAATAGTTTGAAAAAATTTCTTCTCCATCTTCTCTTCTGTAACTGTTGAACAGTCTTTTGGTGTATATTTCTGGCTTCATGATTCCCAGTATGAAGCTAAAGCAAGTGAACCTTTAATCAGAAAATCAGCAAAATCCTGTGCTAACTAATGTAGTTCTCATTTGATTATTTTGTTAATTATTCTGAGGTAGTCAGAGAGTTCTTTGTCTGTAAAGGGACTCATGTAACATGGGCAACTTCTGCCAAAGCTCCATCCGGCCTCAGATACTGACTGGTAGTGTTCATTCTGTCCTAGCTGATGGACAGATGCATTTGTTGCATTGAGAAACTTGACTCCCTGGAGTAAAATTCTTTAGGATATCTTTAGTATAAAGACCAGGCTTTATTTTGTAGCTACTATATTTTGGGTTGAATATAGAGTTTTTATTTGAGCTGACAGCAAATATGGTGTTGCTTTCCAAATCTCCTTGTATATCATAAAGAACAAAATTTGGTGAGACTTCTTTTGTCTTCTGCTATTCAAAATGGAGAGAATTGATTCTGGTAAACAGATAAATCCTGTTTGATATTTATGTATCTAATTCACTGAATACTGTTTTGATGAATCAGTAAAGTACATTCAGTGATCAGGCATTAAATCAAATTATGAGTAAGGAGTTCCTCAGTCTTGTGATTTCTGCTTGTCTCAGGAGCTCATGATAACACACTGTTTTATAACAGAATGAGCAAGATGAGGACAAGAAGAGATTAAATGTTCAGAATCACAAAAGACACAATCTGAATTTCATTTTTACTTTAATCATTGGAGGATAGCTCTTATGAGAATAGCTGAGATAAAAAGTATCTTCTGATTACGAATCCATAATAGTGAAGATGATAAAACTTAAATATCCCGATTCTACAGACCTGGAACTTGCATATTGGATAACCATTCAGACTTCATGAACCACATCACTGTGATGGCTGGAACTCTGAGTTCTGCTCAGGGTTGCTAACATATTCAGGAGAAAGCATGATCTTGGCTCCTCTCCTTCCTGGCACATGGACACAGTGGCCGTACCGTAACACTGGTGTAAGGATACAGTTTGCTATTACACTCTCTGTGAATCAGGTGGGCCTTGTTCTTTCACAGGAAATACAGATCAGGTAGAAGTATCCTTTAGAATGCCAGTTTGACTGTACTGAATAGGCAAACTTAAAATGGCAATTATGTAGCCTTTCTGCTGAGGAAGAAGATTATCAATTATGTTCTCATCAGAATTAAAAAGGTTTGAAGTAGCAGTAGGAGAAGTTGCATTCAGCTGATAGACAGCTAGTACAAAAATGTAGCACAGATCAACTACAGAAATATTTGTAACATTTTATTTGACTGAGAGAGCAGGTTCAAGTCACCTATATTGAAGGAAATGCACGTATTTTCAGATTAGAAAGTTATTTCTGACTATCTTCCTATTTTTAATCTGCCCATATGCCAGTCTAATAATTAAAAGAATAGGTAAATTAGATTTCCTGGCAGTGGATAAAAGTTTGCTGTAATGAACATCCCACCGCATTCCTGAAATGCCAGTTTAATAGCCAACTGCTGAATACTGTTTTTAACTAAACAGACTAAAATATGAAGGTCAGGGTGACAACATTAAATTTTAGACCTGAATGAAAGACTGAATGAGAGCAGTGTAGCCTAGGACTATGACAAGTTCACTTCTTATGTAAGGATGGAAGAGAGAAATCAGATACTGTTGGCAAGATCAGAAAAAGCATATTGAATGCAAAATGTTGAAATATTGAAGACAAGCTTAAAGAAGGATAATTTCTACTATTATATATGGCAAAGCCTGAGGCTTAATGAAGTTATTTCCTGGTGTTATAAATAATTGGTTTACAACAGTTTGTGGGTGTGAGCAGAGACTATTTTCTACGGGTGTTTTTAGTTCTTTTTCTAAAACTAGCTGGGTTTTGAATTTTAAGCAAAATAGTGACTAAAGAATAATGGGAGGAAATAACACCAAGTTAATTTCTCTTTTGTTTTGCCTCTTTCAATTTAATTATTAGCAATCTGAGCTCATGCAGTGTGTTCAGCATGCCCAGGTGAAAAAAATACAGACTGCTTGCACCTTTGGACTTACATTTGGGGAGAGAATTCTAACAGAAGGTTCTGTGTTTGGTAATTAACTTCCAGAGTCACTCATGTCTCTTCCATGCTGTGTTTTTTGTGGTATTTTCTTGCAGATGGTAGATGATGGAGTTACTACTATGAGAGTTGTAGCAGTCCCCCACAAGCTCTGCTATATCTGCTGAGGTGCTTTTTTTTTTCCAAACCCTCCTCCAGTGTAGGCTCTGCTTTAGAAATGTAAATGTATTTTTCAATAGCACACTCAATTCTGACTTGGGTTTGTATCTGTAAATTGTGGGCAGTGGTACTTCCCTGCTATTTGGTGTTACATGCATTAGAAAACTAATGTGGAATTTTTTGTTGTTGTTACTTTATCTGCCTAGTGTGGTATTAACAAATAACTTCATTATAGAAATAGAAGTAGAAATAGTTGGGTGAGAGGCATGATGAACTTTTTACGCTGTGTGCTGAAGGCTCAGGCTGCTCATGTCCTTACAAATTGAATTACAGCAAAAGTTAAAAAACCCTCAAAAAGTTAATCTTAAGGAATGAGTTTCTTTATATTGTTGATCATTGTTACGTGGATTCTTCCTGCACTTAGTCTTAACTTTCTTTACCGGAGGTGTGCACTCATGAGAGTGTGAGTTAAAGTCAAGTAGTTGTAAAGAACCATCAACGTCATTAATGCAACTTTTGTTTTCTGTAATTTTCATGGAATGATATTCAAGAAACTTATTTTGTATAACAAGCTACTATGTATAGTGTGTATATATGTATATGAACTACTTTATAGAGGTATGAATGTGTAGGGATTGAACAAGCTGAGAAAATTATTCATTGCAGGGTAGTTGATCACATTTACTGGTTTTCAGATGTGTTCTAATTCTTTCTATGAAATCAAAGTTATTAGAAGTTAGTTCTTAAGCAGTTATCTTTCCTGTCTATTTCTTTGAACTTAACTGTTGTGTCTGAAAATCTCCAGGAGGATTGCTTTCCTTCAATATGAATATATGCATGAGTTACTGCAAGATAAGTGTATAAGACTTGTTTTCTTTCTGTTTCTGTACATCATGTTTTCCCATTCTGGTGAGGCTTGAGCATGAAACTTAGATTTGTGTCTTTATTTTTGCAGTTTTGCCGCAAGAAAATTGTGCGGTTATAATTCAGTTTTTTCTTTGTGTTCTGATTTGATGGAAAACATTTCAGATTTACATGGTAGTTCTGAAAACTCAAGATTGAATAAAAAGTGAGGCTTGCAGATGGGCACAGTTTTGCAGCACTTTTGCAGGCCACCTTTAAAACTATTCATGAAACTAGAACTTGAAGGTATTTGAACTACCTTTTGTTTGTTTGTTTAGATAATACCTGAACACATTAGTTGCTAACACCGATGGTTATCTATACCAGAGACTGCATACTGATGTATCTGTATAAATTAATAAAAATAATAAAAATCAGTACCATCATGTAGGTGGTGCTTCACTCTGAGTACAGAACAGAGCAGGTTTGGTTTTGGTTTTTTTTTTCCTGTGGAAGGAGAAACACTGTGTAATAGAGACAAGAGTGTGAACGTACATACTCATACACTCTAACAAAACTAATTCTATTGCTCTGAATATCTCTCTTCAGGTGCACGAGAAAATGACTGGTTAAAAGAACAGTTTTCTGATAATGTAACTTAACATGAACCAAAATAGCGGGTGCCTGTACAGTAATATTCTGGTTCAGACAAGAAGTTCACTTTGGAAGTGATCTTCTGATCATCCCTGCTTACCACACTTTGCTGTATGTTGTAAAGCTCCTTTACAGTGTGAAAATTGAATGTGTTTTGGGTGAAACTAAACCATAGGCTGTGCTTCAAAAGGGATTGCAGGCAGTCTGCTTCAGCCACTAATAGCTAGCCAGTTAACGGAACAAGCTGAAAGCTAGACTGAAGCAAGGTGTCCTGTGATGAATACAGTGGGGATTTGGGTTCTCAGCACCAGCTTTCTGCTGTATGGATCCACTCCTTGTGCAGCCCATTGAACTGAAGTCTGTCTTGACTTCATGGGTTTTTCTTGGACTCACTAATCCAGTACTTACTAATCTTGACTTTACTTTCAACTGTATAGAGAAGCTGATGGTGTTAGAATGTGGGTGTAAAGTGTAAAAGCAGCTGGAGTTTTCTGTTTGAAGGAAAAGGAAAAAGCAGTGAAAAAGATTGGAACTGCAGCCTATCAGTGGAGAAGAGGAGTAGTAATGGGAAAAAAAAATTGGATAGCTTTGCACCATGCCTGCAGAAATCAAGAATGAAAACTATTGCTTAAATACAAGCTTGTAGTAAGTGATGGAATTAAGAGTCTGGCTTCAGTCCTCTCTTCTGGGCACAAGTCAATATCTCTAAGAATTAAAGCAGCATCCACTGACTTCAGCAAAAGGCATCTTGGCTTTCTAAAGCTTTACTTTGCTTAACAATTTCATTGTGAAGCAATTCAGAAGGCACATTGAAAGTAAAGATAGCACATCAGCAACCTAATCTTGAAAGGTTTTGAAAACTAAAATGGAGTACAAATTGGGATTGATGTTCTTTGATCATAACCATTTTTTAAATAGTACCTGTACATTAGCAAAAATTATCATACTTGATTATGTCATCCATTGTAAATGCAGTCTCATGTTCTGCACCTGCTGAAGTTTTGCTGCTTGATTCTGGATTGTGTTGTATTATAATAACAAATATGTAAGAGTTAATACTCTTGCAGCACTTGCCTGGCTGCAAAATCAAGTCAACAGTGCTAAGCCTTGGTAAAGAAATACTGAATCAGTTAACTGATACCATTTTTAATTTGCCTAATTAAACTGCTTTGGCAATGAATTAAAAATACAACACTGTGTTGACTTGATATAAAATGACCTCTCAGTGCACAGTTCTAAATAAACAGAAATTGATTTTGTTGATTTACATCAATACAACCTGGTTCTGTAAGTTTGTCACGCCTGTGAGGGCAGGAGTATTTCAGATGGTGCTGTTCTGTCTGATGCTTGTAGTGGACAGGTTTGAAATATCCATGCTTTCATATGTAAGTTTTGTTCTAGTGTAAGAATCAGCTTGTCTGTAGAGCATCCCAACTACCAAAAAAAAAAAAACCAAAACCAGTAAAATGGAAACAGGTAATTTATGTTTGAGGTTCTTTGTTGGAGGCAAAGGCGAAAGGGAAATAAAGATGAATTAGGATTATGGTGGTAGGGAGAAATGCCTTGATCAGAGGGTTGTCATAGCACAGAGAAAGGAATAGATACTTATCTTTTTCTCCCCATCCTTCCCCCCTCTTTTCCTCTGTGATCTTTAAATTGGGCAGGAGATGTAGTGGGGTTCATACTGTCTATAAGCATGTAGTTTACTCTTTAAAATGCTTTAAAAGTCATCTGTGATAGTATTAGTTTCAGATGTCTTAGATAATGTCTTGGGCAATCTGAGGTAGGCTTGGCTTAAATTAGACATTGTTTAGTAGAGGGTTTTTTTAACATACAGAACTAGTTCAAGAACTGTTCAAGTTTTTTCTTGAATATTCTATTCGATCGGCATCTTGGTTGGGTAGTCTGTCTTCATACAGTGTGGACATAAATGCTGGTTGCATCCCAGCTACTCCTTGGCTGCCTCTAGCCCTCTTGATTAAAATGTCTTTCATGGGAACCTTAACCTAGCAACTTTTTGGGGTTTTGGGTTTTTTAAGTTGCAGCAGTTACCGAAAGACTCCTCTTTTTTTTTGTAATAAAAGGCTTGTTCTCCATCTTCTGGTTAAGTGCTGAACAACAAGGAAATCCCACACACACAAAAAAGTGATCTTCACCTCTGTATCATTGAGGCTGACAGTAATGGTATTTCAGCAATTTCAACACTTGCAAAGGTTGTTTTGGTGTCCCTTTAGGATATAACTTTGTGAAGTCCCACAGCAAAGAGATCATCTCATGCTGATGCACTGGGGTCAAGAGGTTTTCTTATGAGAGATGTCTAATATATGTTAGTATCCCAACTACTTAATTAAAAAGAGAACATGTTTCAAAGCTGTTCTCAACCATTCAGTCCATTTTCCTCATGGTACAGAAGAGAAGCATCACAGGAAGTGTTGCTTCATTCACTTAATCAAGTTCTGATGGTCTGTAAATGCTTCTTGAACAAACTCCTTTTTAGACACTGGGGCTTTGAGGACATGACTGCCCAGTGCATCTTCCTTCTTTTGTTCATTGGTAGTGCCTACTATCATCCTAGTCATCTAATCAAGATTAGAAATTTACAATGGGTTCTTGGGGCAGGGATGAGTTCAGCATTGCAAGCCAGTACTAACACTGCTCTTTGGAAGCAGAGATCTGTTTGTTTACTTATTTACAGGTTTACTTTTATTTTGCCAGTTCTGTTCCATGATTGATTTTTCTTTTGATTCTGTAATGGTACCAGCATAGTGCCTGGCTGTACACAGGAGTCAAGGCCACAAGTCCAACTTAGGTTGTAAATGATCATAAAGTGCACCTTGAAAGTAGACTGTTACCAGCTTTCCAGGAATTTGAGCAATGCCATTTTCATCACATGCTCAGTTCTTTAGTGGTTGTAGCAGCCAGTGAGATTATGCTCCAGGCTCACAGTTTTGCTCTGAAAAACACAGCCCTCAAAAATGGACTTAATTTGAATGAGATGAATGTCCAGGAATCAGCATATTAGCTGTGTTTCCCAGGAAAAAAAAAAAAGTTAATTCCCCTATTGTAAAGCCAAAAAACATCATCAGTTGTATACCTAAACTTGATCAAGAGTACAGATCAAGTCATCATGTTCCCTGTATTTCATTTCTTAGGGCTTTTTCATGAACTAAGATGTCATTTCATCCTGTTATCTTTATTAGAAAAGCAGTGTCTTATACAGTGGACGTTCAGCACTGTTAGACTCCTTTATCTAAAGGCTGTTGCTCCGGAGCCCAGCTATTTGTGTGAACCTGTCATCACTTAGCTACCTCTGCTGCTCCTGTGGAAGTTGATTTCATGGAGAGAGTTCTTGCAGCCACCCTTTGTGTGCCTCCTAAAGGCTTATCTCCAGATGATTATATCAAGCTTGTTGCTTGGACTCTTCTCCTGCATGGATGTGTTTGAGGAAAGTCACTGAAATAGAAGTTCTGCTAGTTACTAGAATAGTTTGGGAGGTACAGCTTAGCTGTGTGACTGCTGTCTGTCACTTTCCCCGTCTCTTAGTTCCTTGAACAGGGAATGGAAATGGCAGTCCTAGTCATGTTCTAACATATTTAAGTAAGCTTGCTCTTATCCAGGTACCTATGGGTGTAAGAACCTGATCTTAAAAGCTGAAGAAGCATGTGGATGTGGACTGTACATCTGAAACTCCAGTTAATACTAAATAATACCTTGTTTTAGTATGAAACGTATTTTATCGCAGCTTGGATATTGTGGGGCTAGTGTTAGCAAAGAGAGTTGCTGAGTATAACTTTTGGAAGTAGGAAAGCATCCTCCAGTGATTGCATTTCTACAGTAACATTCATGTAAGGGTTTTGATGAAGATCGAAAAAACTGAAATGTATCATCTGAATATTACCCATGGCTAAATATTTTATACAGTTTAAATCACAGATATAATACTTACTGATTTTTAGTGCACAAATGGAGATTTTTCCCTTTTTTGGTGAAGTCTTGACTGTGTAAGCAGCTGCTGAAATATATATGCCTATTTCAGCCTCACAGAGGAGCAAAACTTTGCTGCTGTGCTCTCAGTACAGGACTTGGCTTGATTAACAAGCATGCCCTGACTAGGGAGATAAATAACTTAATGAGGCCCAAGGCTGGGGGTAAAATCCTCTGTCTTTATGGTTGTAAGTAGAGCACAACAATGATTCATTAAGCAAAGCAGAATGAATTTGATTTTCTTTGTACAGTGACAGTGCTGTATAGTCTAGGGACATCCAGACAAGGAAATCTGACAAACTGATGAATACTTTTGAAGGGTGCGGTGGGTGTAAGTGCTTAATATAGTTCATGTAATGGCTTGGAAGTGGCTGATCTATATATATGAGATAAAAATAGTACTATTTAATGCTGAAATTAGTGTAATTATGTTATAGTGCAAACTGCTTGCTTTATACAGTGTGTTTGCATCTGTACACACTGCTTTTAAAGTACAGTATTGGTAGTACCAGTTTACCAAATATTTTTCGTTAGGTGGTAAATTCTGAGAATTTTCCAATGTGTTGATTACAACTACTTTGGTTTTGATTAACTACTAAACCTTACTTACTAAACCTTGTATTTTCAAAATCAAATGTCATTTGCTTCAATTTATCATTATTAATCTAGACATGATTGATGTAGTGTTGGTTCGTCTTTCATGGGTTCTGAAGGTGCTGTTGTAGTTTTTCCCCAGTCCAGTTGTCTGGTATTAATGACTAAATGGTATTTCTATAAAGTTCCTAGATACCTGAGAGAATTCCAGCTGAGTTCCTTCATAAAGGGCCTATGGTTCTCAGCATCCTTCCCTGTGCAGATTGGATACTGCCTATCTAGAGGGCTTTTTAGCATGGCAACTACCTGTTTCCTGCCCCATGAAATTTGAGATCTTCTATGTAGTTGTTACAGGTCTCCATGGTCACTTGTCATGGCTTGCATTATGAATCCATGTGTCTCTACTGAGGCTTTTTCTTCTTTAGATTCTAGGTGTTGCTGTCTTTTCAAACAGCTGGTGAGAATCCTCTTGATAATTCTTCAGTCATGCTTCTCAGATGACCAACTGCTTAGTTACATCTACACACTTCCTTCTCCTTCCTCATCCCTTTCTTCCCTTTTCTGCTCCACTTAACTCTTGGAGACTTTCAGCATATGTTGGCCTGGCTTGGTAGCTAGCTTTGAATGTCCTTCACTTGCCAAAGCTTGCAGTAATCTTGTTGCTTGTTGCAGTCTTCTGAAGAGGACATTAGCAAAGGTGGACATCCAAGGGGGACATGGTTGGAATGTTGACGTGAGCTTTACCAGCTACTCCACCTTCATGTGTGTTTGAGTTTGAGTTTCTTGGCCCTTACTGAAATGAATAGAAGACTTTCGTACTTTGGGTGATGGTAGTTATTCCATCAGCTTTTTGACTAATGAAGTTTTGGTGTATAAATGGTGTCTTTAAAATATTCCTTTCAGGACCACGTATAAGCAATATCCTGAAGATACTTGTATTGGCAAGGCAGCAAGAGGAGAGAAATGTAAAACTAGTCCTCAAAGTAGAGAAATTAAAGGCTAATACTTTCAAATTTACTTGCTTTAGAAGCTGAACTGTAGAGCTGAATGTCTCAAAAATGAGTTTTCACTCCATTACAAATGTTAGTATGCATGTTCCCAGGTATGCTCTTCAGGCTTCTGTATTTGGAATATATGAATGTGGAATGAATTGTATGGAGATACATGTATAGTGACAGTCATAACATTTTTATACGATCAGAGATTGACTGTGTGTGGAGTAGTTAATGAAATAATAAATTTTAAGGAAAACAATCATGCTTTGAGAACAAGTAATTCATATTAAGGAGATAGATAGTGTACTGGTGAGGAGTATAAAACCGAAAACTTACATGTGTTCCTGAATTTTGTTGTTTTGTTTTGGTTTGGTTTGGTTTTTCCCTTTTCCTAAACAGACTTTGCTGGAATATGCACAAAAGTGGAAAACATCAGAAGACCCTCTGCCCCTGCTGGAGGTGTATACAGTGGCTATCCGAAGTTATGTTAAAGCACGACCTTATCTTACCTCTGAGTGTGAAAATGTAGCCTTTGTGCTCGAACGTTTAGCACTGTGAGTATGTTTTTTGGTTACTGAAAACAACCTGTATGGTGCTAAATTTTCACTGCCTAAACGCTTTCCCAATCCAGTTCATAACCTATAGAAATTCTAAATAGATTGGGAAGCATTTTCTTTCCTCATGGTAGGTGTTGTATGTGAGAGAGAATATCGTTGGATGTTGGAAATGGGGCAGTCTTGAGGACTCCTCATCTGGGACAAGCCAATACTCTGGCTTGAAGCACTTTGATGCTATTAGTCTGCCTGCAGTCTGAAGTGCATCAATTTACTCAGGGTCTTACAGGCTAGGACTGCAATTATGAACACTTCTGGGTTTGATTTTGGGTTTTTTAATGTTTCTCTTAAAGAGTTTGATTTTTGCAGTTTCTGCAAGAGTCTCCATGACCTTATTTTCTTTGTATATGCAAATAAAGCAAACTGGTGGTGATTTGGGCATTTCAAACAAATAACTATTTGGATACTAGAATAAAGAATTGCTTTTTAAAAGCAAAAATTGGCTCAAATAATATTCCCATTTGAATTCCAGAAGCTGTATTGAACTTCTACTGTGTCTACCTATTGATTTACCTGACAATAAATGGGAGGAATTTCAAGCTTTTGTGCAGGTGAGTTTGATTCATGACATGAAGACTTAATACCTTTTAAGAGTGGTTTGGAAACCTAGGGATATTAAGTATGTAGCATTGTCGTGGTTTAAGCCCTTCACGCAGTTTGTTCACTCACTCCCCCCTCTTTCTTCCCCCAGTCTCAGGGGGATGGGGAGGAGAATCAAAAGAATGCAACTCCCACAGGTTGAGATAAGAACAGTTTAGTAACTAAAGTATAACACAAATCACTACTGCTACCAGCAATAATAATAATGACAAGACAAATACAAGGAAAAGAATAAAATCGCTCACCACTATACCCAGCCCGACCCAGCAGTGCACCCCCACCCTTCCGGGTCTCTGCTGTCTGTTTTACATCCTGGGCATGACATGCTGTGGCATGGAATATCTCTTTGGCTAGTTTGGGTCAGGTGTCCTGTCTCTGCTTCCTCCCGGCTTCCCCTCCTCCGTGGCAGAGCATGAGACTCAGAAAATCCTTGGTCAGACCAAAACATTACCAAGCAGTAACTGAAAACACTGGTGTTATCAGCGCTGTTCCCAGGCCCAAAATCAAAAACACAGCACTGCACCAGCTACTCAGGAGGAGAAAAATGACTGGTACTGTTGAACCCATGACAAGCATATATGAAGACTTGTGTCCTGGTGGCTGATAAAGATCAAGACTTTTAGCTGGACATCCTCTGAATGACAGCAATTACTGCGGAGTTTGTATCATTTCTGTCATAGTTCATGTAGCAGCTGCAGAGAAAAGTTCTTTCAGATACTTGAACCTCATGTTTTAAAATATATTTGCCTATTAACGCTATTAGAAATTAAATAATACGTAAGTCATTCTTTACTATTTATGGTTCTACAATGGAGATGTATTATGAATGAAAGGTCTGTCATTACTGCAGGATTGTTAGATTTCCCACTAACAAGAGCACTAGCTGGTTAAGGATTAGAGCTCTTCTTTAAAGGAGGGTGTTGAAACAAGTTCTGCTCCTCAGTATTTATCAGAAATACGTAGTAGGAGGTCCTTCCTACAGTTAAAAATGGAAAAAAAATTCCAGTGGGGTTAGGGAGGAGGAAGGAATAATCGTGGAAAAGACCAGATACAGTTACCTTGGGATTCTCAGCCGAAACAACATAGGGGGATGCAAGACTGATTTTTGTGAATTTTGACTTGCAACTGCCTTATGTTAATCAATTCTGAAGAGATGTACATGGTGCTGGGAGGTTCCACGGCCTTCAGAGCTGGGAGAAAAGTGAAAGTGAAGGTGAGAAAGAGATGAACCCTTTCTGGGGTTTTTTTAAGGACCAGTGTTAGTTGTGCATTGGTTCTTAAGCCACAGATTTTTGCAGGTATTTAGTGTGCTCCCAAGCATACATCTGCCTCCAGAATTTATTCTAGTATCTAAAGGCAGGAAACAGCTTAAGTCTTTCACCTTTACAAAAGTATTTTTTTCAGTGCTCCAGTGAATAAAAATTGAACTGCTGAAGAGTCTGAAAATAGAGTTTAGGCAGCTGATGCCAGACCAGTCTGTGAACCAAAGAATTTACTCATCCCTTTTTTAAAGGGAGGCCTATTTCAAAATATAGTTTCATAAATTTAAGAAAGCTCTGTTAATAAATCTCAAGGCAAGTTTGGGACACTCAATAATTTGGGGTTTTCAGCCTAAATCTTAGGAGACGGGCAGAAACGAAGCCTATGTAGGCTGGATATTAAGGTTTTTTGTTATATGTTTAATTCTTTATCCAGTAAGGGTGGTTTGTTATTTTTTTATTTGGCGTAAGGTATAAAGAAGTATAAAAGACACATTCTCAGTATCTTTTTTTAACAATGCTTCATTTTGTAAAATACATTCTTCAGCTTGCTCACAAAAGCTTGATGGAAAATGGCAGCCGGGAACTGCACATTTTAACTACTCTTACCCAGGAGAAGGGAGCGTGGAAGAACCCAGTGTTGTGTGGCATTCTTTCCCAGGAACAGTTGGATCCAGATAAAGGTAAAATTTAAAATTATTATTGGAATAATATATGCCTCAAGATTTCACTAATACATTGGAATATTATGATGATACACGGAAGTTTTGTTGAATATAGTTTCTATTATAATTTATGAGCTATATCAGAAAATATATTTCTAGCATTGTCTGAATACTGTATATTCCTGGAAACATACTAAAAACAGTGTGTTCCTAGGAATATACAAAGAGTTTAATGTTGGTGGTTTGCATAGAATGTCATCATACCCAGAGATCTCTTGCCATTTTCCTCATAAGCTGTGTGAAGGAAGATCATGTACAGGCTGTATTTTACGATGGGGTAAGTTCAGTACTGGTGCATAAAAATTATTTGACATAAAACAAGAAAATAGGAAATAGAAATGAGAATGGCATTTATTCAGTGATGAAACACAAAGAGGGACATTATTCATTTGAAATTAAAACTTCATTTCGACCAGAGTTCTGAGAATGGCTACTGGAATTTGCATAGGGAAGAGTATATGATCCAAAGAAGCTTTCAGTAATATTTTCCTGATGTATGATTTCCACTGTTAATGATTTCCAATTCGGAAGTGTTATCATTGTGTTAAAAGTCTTGGCTGTTCTTTTGATTCTTTGCCTGATAGGTTTTAGAATCTGAATGAAACATCACACCTAAGCAAAGTTGGCTGTACACAGTTCTTATATCACGTAAAGTAGTTTCTCTGCTGTCTGTCTGCTTTTAGCCTGATGCTTGCTTAGGGGTTTTGAGGAACTTTTTTTAGTGCCTTTAGAAAATGAATTGGATCTCCTTTATTTATATTATTACAACTTCCTCAGGTAAGTCCACATATAATGGGATTGATTATTTTTTTACAAAAGTCTTGCCTACTCTTCCACAAGATTTGCATTTTGCTGCTTTTAAAAATAATTTATTATGCTTCTGCAACAGATTTTGGATTGGTATGCAGTTCTTGGAGTGCCCCAGAGTACTTTTTTACTAGCTTCATATCAACTACCTTCTGGCCCACTTAATAGTAAGGTACTTCTGAGAGAGAGGTTTAATTAATGCTTTACTTGCCATATATTTGAGGGTTTTTAAGAATTCCCTCATGAATCTGGTTTTGGTGACTACTCGTTTTATCAGTGTTTTCCCCTCCCCCCAGAAAAAATTTTTACGGACATTTTGGGATTCCTTTTGCTCCTAAATGTTGTTTATTCAAGATGCTTCTGCATTGGACTTGACTGACTGACTCCTGTTACAGTTACTAACTTGTATCTGTGGCAAAGTTATCTTACTACTTATCCAGATTTTTGCTCTTCATTTGACAAGCTGTTATTTAGCTGTTGTCATCCTGTGTAAAACTGCATTGTTTTGTGTCATCATCTTGGTAATTTGAAGGATATTTTAGTAATTTGGAAACTACTTTAGTAATACCAAAACTCCATTGCCCAGAGATCTGATTTTCTTGTCTGTAATCCAGCACTCCCTCTGGCTACCACTCACCCTCTTTCAGTGGATAATTGTCTCTCAGCAATCTTCAGCCTTAACTTCAGTCATTGGAATATTTGTAAACCTCACTTACTAAATTTTGGGTTTATTCTTAAAGTGGCCTTTACTATTTGCTATTTCAGAAGGTTTGTTGTGGGTTTTTTTTTTCCTGATATAATTCTCTTAACCTTTTGTTGCCTGTATTTGTTTCAGTTGTTTTTTTTCAGGTTTGTTTTATTTCAATTTTGTTAGTCTCAGTTATGACCTATTCAAAGTAATTACAACCTATTCAGAATCTTCAGAATCACTGAATTTTACATCAGTGATTATCTGTTCTTGAAGGCCTCTGTTGCTGACTCCTGAAGGTCAGTTTGCCTCTTTGCATTTCTTGTAGGAAGCACAACTAGGTGTCTGTTTCATCTCAGAAACATCCTTTTGAATTCCTCTGTTTTCAAATTGTACAAACTCAGGACATTGTGAGAGACAAGTTCATTTTCTCTGACCACACAGCTATCAGAACAGCTATTTTGTTCTGATTACAGTCAAGTTCATAGAGTCGTAGAATCAAGTTAAATGCAGGCTTGTCTGAACTGGATTATTCTCTTGCTCTTCTGTTTTGGGGAATGGACTGTTGCATGGGTGCCACCTCTATATGAGCAGCAAGTACTCGCTTCCTAAGATATTAGGGAGACTGTTCTCTGAGTGCCATGTCACTAAGTAATTGCTTTTCTCTGACTGCCTTGGGCACAGCTCAATTTTCCTAGGGGAGAAGGATCTGAGGATAACCCCACAAAAAGCCAGGGTGCTGCTGCTTTTTTTATCTGATTCTGATTATCCTTAGAGATTTAAACCCGGATGCCAAGAATTAACTTCTTGAATTTTTTTGCAAGTTTTAATGTGGTAGGCAGACTTCTGAAGTATGTCCCACTGAAAAGAGGTTCAAGGATACAACTGTCGCTATTCAGAGATCATCAGCATACGCTGCACTGGAAAATATATTTATAAAATATTTTTTTGAAAAGCAAACCAAAATCTCTCTGTAAGACTCCTTCCCACCATAGATTTGCTCCTGCAACCTTGGCACCGTTTTTTGTCTTAAAATGACGTACACAGTTCAGTTACGAAATAAATATAATTAAACCTTGTGTTTTGAATGAGCTTTCAAATGTTAACTGCAATGACTGTAATCACTTGGATTAAAATAAAAGCTTAAGAGCTAATATGTAGCCTTAACCTTGAGGTCTTCCTGTATCTGGTTGAGAAGATAACAAAAAATGTTCTGATGATTATGCAAGGTAGGCTGGCTGAAGCAGAAAACAGTAAAGTAAGGGGATTATTGAGGACTAGCAGATAGAACACAGTCTCTAAAATATTAAATGCAGTAATTATAATAATAAATCAGAGTGAAACGTCTTGGGTTACCAATATAGCTTAAAGTCTAAGGCCTTCCTGTATCTTGTTACAGAAATAAGGTAAAATGTTCCATTGCTATTCCAGGCAGACTAGCTGGGAGTAAATGCTGTGGGAGAAAGGATTACTGGTACCTGGTAGGAGGAAGAGCAAGGCTAAAACTATTGAATATAATTAATCACTGGGTCATTTGTGGTTTGACAAGAGTATGAGGGGTTTTTTTTTATTGGTGATGATATTAAAGGAACATTTATTCTGCTGCTTTAAAGGCAAATGTCCTCTAATTAACACACAGAAATGGTTAGTATCTACTAATTGTCTTGTCAGAGTGCTCTAGTTTCTTCCTGCGTAAATAAAAATCTGGTCATATCTTCATCAACATGGAGAGAGGAAGAAAGAACTTGTAAGAACATTCAGTCAAATACGTGTCAGTAACCCATAGCTGAGCATTTGTAATAGTGCAGAAGGATCCTGAGCAAATAACAAAGTTGTTGGTTGAAATGATAATTCAACCATAAATCTGAAAATGCATGAAAGGTAACGCTGGAGTCTAACGTGCCTGATTTATCCAAAAGGCAGGATTTTCTGCCCTAAAATTCTGTGTGCTAAAACGATAAAAAAGAGAATGGTTGACCTAATTTTTATTGCCCGACGGGCTTTTAGTAATATCCTGTGTAAGTAGCTAGAAGGAGAAATCATGAGATAAAATGAAAGACAGTTGTGAATCAAAAACTAATGAGAACGGGAAGAAGCAAAGATAAAATGGGATGGCCTTTTTTCTTTCAGTAAACCTCACATTCAGTATACCAATACTCCAATACTAGAGAGACTGTTAATTTTGCAGATGTTGAAATGACTTAATTATTACATCTTTGACTTTGAAAGTCAAGAAAATATAAATCAGATGAATGGGCAACATGATTCAAGTGAAATTCAAGGGGAGTAAATTAAGAGGAGTATAATGAATGCTTTTACCAAGATGTGTCAGGAACTGAGCACTGCAAATGCCCTGGAGGTTTCAGGAAGGGGTGAAGAAATGCTCAAAGGCTGGGAAAAAAAAATCTCATTTAGAAAGGATCAAGATTTTACCCTAGCACTGAAAGAATGTCATGAATCTGCTGGTTTTTATAAAAGAGTGTGTCAAGGTCCTATTGGAGAAAAAAACCCAGTGCCGGACTCTGTTTCAGTTCGTGATCCCAAGAGTGAAATTAAGACACAAACAAGGTCACGTACCGTAATTGGACAGTTTGTTTATTACAAATTACAAAAAGACAGTTATTGTAAAAAAAAAAGGGAAATTATTGTAATAAAGGGAATAGCAATAGGACAGATTAGAAAAAAGGTAGAAAATGAAGTAAGAATTCGGGGTGCAGAGAGAGGGAGAGAGAGATAGTCACCACCATGGGTCCAGCAGTGTTCTGGGGATCCGTTGTCGTTGGTGGTGGGAGTTCTTCAGGGTTCACAGTATCAGAGCAGAGTGTCCCCCAGGAGTCCATCAGTGGTGGGTGTCCTCGTGGAGGCGTCCCTCTTTAGTCCCGTTGAAGGTACCCCCTAGAGTGTGTCTCATGCAGTTACCCTCATGGCGATGTCTCATGGAGGGTGTCCCTCAGGGTCCGTAGTCGTAGTCATCATCGGTGGAGAGTGTCCTCATGGAGGTGTCTTTCTGGAGTCATCCTCATGGCAATGGCTCCCTGACAGTGTCTGTCTTGGTGCTGTGTCTCTTGATGATTACCTTTCTTTCCACTTTTGTAAAGAGTTTGGGGGCATACCTTTGCTCTTCATGTCACATATTACACGTTCCTGGTGGACCCGTGTCCCTGGTCTTGCAGCCAGCTCTTTGACACACATGTGTCTGCAGCAGTTCTTGGGATAATAGCTCACACCAGTCCTCAAAGTAATGGATGGAAGAGTCTTACCTCAGCTCTTACCGACTCATCCCTCAGGCAGTGGATGGTGGAGTCCCAGTTCAGCTCCTCACTCCCTTATTCAGTCAGTGGATGGAAGAGTCTTATCTTAACTCCTCCCACCCATCTCTGAGACAAAAGATAGGTGGATTTCCATCTCAGCTTCTCAGACCAGTCTTTGAGACCATGGACAGTGGAGTCTTATCTCAGATCAGTCTCTCACAGAGTGGAAACAAAATGCAGTAGAAAATTCTGTTGTTTTTAAAAAATGAGAGAACGTGTCATGATAATAAGATGTGGATAATGAAAGACCAAAACCATTTTTCATGCAGTATGTAACCAGCTTGTAGAAACAGGTGTCACAGGGAGGGGATGATGTCAAAAGGATTAAACAAAATCGATCATCTCTGTGTCTGTCTAGTTTTATTAACTGACTAAATATTTTTGGGGTAGTACTAAACCTCGTGCTTCAAAGTTGAAGCAATTTTGATTTTGAAGATCTGGATGGAACCTGAGATATACATGTAAGAGTAGGTGCATTAACCTGTGCTTCCCTTTCTTATAGGATTCTTGTGCCTTACACTGAAGCACCTACAGTTGGGTTAGTGTAGACAGCGGAGCTGCAACTCGTGTAGCAGCATATCTGCAAAATACAGTTGAATAAAATTCAACCAGTCCTGTGTCTTTGAGTCTTAAACTATACACAGTCAAATGTATACAGGATAAGCCTCTTCTTGTAGTAAACTTACTTGGCTGAAAAACTTTTAAAGGAGTTTGACTGCCTTCTGTGTATGTGTAATACAAAATATTTAACACCCGTGGAAGGGACTTCAGATAATTCTACACTCACAACATTTATCCTTTCATGGCAAGGTCTTTAAAAAGCAACTGTTAGCAAAGGAATAGCACAAATGCATGAAGAAGGATGTAAGAGTAGTGGCTTTGTGTTATGTGTCTTTCTGTAGAACTATAATCAAAAGGTATCTGAATATTTTAATATCTGTATGCTTTCTAAATCTGTTTTGCGTGCAGCTATTTTGCCAAGAAATTAGAAAGAATTAAAACCTTCAAGTAGATAAAAGGTCTGTAGCAGGGAATCCATATGATAAACAAGTTCCGTTCTAAAAGATGCTTTTTCTCATCTGTGTTTCGTATCTTTTTGTACCTTTTCTGACTTGTATAAATGAATGAGTAAATGTTATATGTTAACTCTGTAACCTGCTGTAAAACGTGTATGTTATATTTTGGATTTTTTTTCTTTCTAGTGAATGACTTTTTAGTGTTTGAAGGCCCTATTCTGCTGGATATGCGTATTAAGCACCTGATGAAAACAAAGCAAATAACACAAGCTACTGCCCTGGCAAAACTCTGCTCTGACCATCCAGAAATCAGTGCAAAAGGCAATTTCAAGCAAACCTACCTGGTCTGCCTTTGCTCAGGATCGCCAAATGAAAAGCTAATGGAAGAAGTAAGTAAAAAATTAAGAACTTTCTTTAGACTTACTTCTTTAATGATGATAAAATCACTAATCTTAGGTTGTTTTCCTGTAGAAGAGTTGGGTTTTGTTTTTAAATATGATCTGAAATATTTTGGTTAGGTTTTGGGTGGTTTGGTTTTGGGGGTTTTTTTGTAAGTAATTTTCAACTGACTACTAATGGCTCAAAACACTTGAGGAAGTGTAATATTTGGACGTTTCTGGCTCTGCCAAAACTTTGATTTGCTTGAAGTTTTTTAAAGTTCTGCCTCAGATCTTATTAGTGAAGGAAGATAATGGCTTTCCCACTCTATTTTAACTATAGCCTTTTATGTAGTATGTAATACATAGGATGGGGGCCCTTCAGATGCTACTTTCAGTTCAGAGGATAAATGTAACCTTTTTTGATGCCAACGCCCGGGTGAAATTGAAGGTGAAATCAGATATTTGATCTCATTTGGAACATAAAATCCTTCTTATTTAAATGCAAAAGTCAAAGAAGAGATGGCAGGTTTGCTTTTCTGCATTCTTTCAGGTGACATCTTCATTTCTCACCCCACCCCAAAGTTCTGTCTGAGCTGTTTTTGTCCTTTTAAAAAGAAAAATAACCGTAGTTGTCAGTTTTCTTGTCTACCTGCATCTCTCTGCTGTCTTTTTCTCTCTGTCGTCTTTTTATGTTATTAATAAGTATGTTGAAATTGCTCTTAAAGAGATGAAAACTATGCAGTGACCAGAGATGGAAGAATTTCCTACCTAGATACAGACTAAATTCTAAAATGTCAGCTTCTCATTGGGTGTGTTCTTCCAATATTCAGGATCAGATTGGTCCTACCTTTCCAGCTTTGGTTGCTGCAGGCCCTGCCAGAACAGGCTTAGGAGGAGCTGGGACAGGGCTGTGTAATCTGTTGTGTATTTGCTCAATGGAACTTGGAATTTGTAACCCTGCAACATTACTCAGCCCCAACATGCTCCCAGAGCAGAATGGGCTCAGTCAGTGAATGAACCGTGAATCCCCATGGACAAAGGGAGTGGAGTAGTTTGGTTTGTAAGAATATGTTCAGAATAGATAAGTTCAAACTGGGTTATTGCAGAGAACTTAATTCAGAGATTTCCAAACCTTGGATTGCTTGGGTTACTTAGCTTTGCAGCTTCAGCTGCAGCATGGGTTGCAGTATTACTAGCCATTCTGTAAAGTTCGTGTGTACCAAGAGGAGGCAGATCTGCAATTAATATGTTAAGGTGGATGTCAGAACTGTGAAGGATAGTTATTTCACAGTGTGAGAACAGTAAGAAAATGGGAGACAAAAAAGGTAAACGGTAAATAGTATAGCTCACTCTTTAGTGGTGTGGAAATTTTGATATCTGTTCAGAATGAGCAGAAAAGTAGCACTTGAGCTAATTTTTGTCTTGGATTAGTCTATTTGCTTCAATAATGTGAAGAATTCAAATCTGCAGTATGTAAAAGCTAGACTGACAGTCTTGATGGCTGGACCTGTGCAGACCTTTGCTGGAAGTTGAGTCCCTTAGGAACTCTGAAATGCTAGAAAGGCATTTCAGGGAAAAAATCCTTTTATTGTAAGTTCATTTCTCATACTCTTCCCTAAGCTTTTAACTGGTGGTCCCTGTCTGAGATGGGGCATTGAGCAAAGTAGACCTTCAGTCTAAATTGGTATTACAATTAAGCCATCCTCTCTGAGGTCTTGAGAAATGCAGTCTTCTTTAGACGATGATTTTGAGGTTATTAAACCTCAAATGATGTTCAGTGAAGGGTTATTAGTACACTTACAGTGTCCATTTAGAGGAAAAAACAAGTTACTGTACCCTTCAAACTAGTAGTTTGATTGTGGGACCAATAGCTGGATAACATGGTGCCCAAACAAACTGTGCTGCCGCCTTATCCAAAGTACTGCACTAGCTAGGTGTTTGAGTGGGCACTGCTGTTTCTTGCTTTGAGTGGTCTTGTGGTTTCTCAAGAGAGACTTCCAACAGTGCTTTTGCAGTGGTAAAGTTATTTTTCAACTGTCAAAAGAATAAATACCAGCATGTCCTGCCAGATGTGCTAATTGATGTCAGCAAACCAGTCTGCTGAAAATCAAATTAGACAGTAGATGTAGCAGCAAATGCCGTGATTCAGAACTGATACAACTGTCTAGTACTATCAGGTGACTGGTTTTCCCTTTGTTTTCTTACAAAACAAAGTGTTTCCATCATTGCTTGAATAAATAAGTTATGTTGCAGAGACTGTAATGTTTTTCTAGAAGATAATTCAGTTAATCTGCTTCTTACTGCACAGCTTCCCTTTTTATCTTTGATTTTTTGAAAATACAGGCACAGTCATGTTAAACCTCAGCTTCATTAATCATTAAATCATTAATCATTAAATTAAACCTGCGCTTGTATTGAAGCAGCAGCAACATCAGTGACTAGTGAACTGGATTAGAATTTCAGGAGTAATGTTCTTCTGTGAAACTGCAATTTCAAGTTATAAGTCTGCTTAGTACAATTATAGGTATGTAATATCCATGAATAATTAATGTGCCTTAAAAATTTTAGGTGACTGGGACAGTAAATACAAATAATTCTTATGTCTCAGAAACAAGTTTATATTCACTTTAAAAAAACAGTTTTTCTGGTGGTGCAATCAGTTTTGACACTCTAGAAACGCAGATTTGCTTTGAAACTTATCTCTGATAGAGTTAAATATTCATTAAATTCTAAATTACTGTCTTTTTGCAAAGGATCAGATGAGTGTATGTCCGTCCGAAATGAAGCCACTTGCTTAGTCTTGGTCTTACTTTCTTTCCTCCCTTCTAGATCTCAGAAGTGGATTGCAAAGATGCTCTAGAAATGATTTGTAACCTAGAATCCGATGGAGATGAAAAAAGTGCTCTGATTTTATGTGCAGCATTTTTATCTCGCCAGCTGCAGCAAGGAGAGATGTACTGTGCCTGGTGAGTTTGCAAATGGTTCTCTGTCTAATGGAATAAAAATTAGTTTTGAGAAGGTAAAGCTGATATATAAGCACTAAGTTAACTTTCTTTAGCTGGTAAAATCTGTGAGCCAGATAGGAAGGCAATAAGGCAAAAAGCCTAAGTAAGTATAAGGAAAAAGTATTTGACAAGATTAGCTTCCAGTATGGGAATTTGAAGGTTGCATGTATGATGAGGCATTTACAGATGCCACTAGCTAGTTAATAATTTTTCTTGGCAATAATCGTATGCTGTAGAAATAAGGAATTCAATATCTGCAGGCAGCAAGTCAGGATTATGTTAACATTTCATCACAGAATCACAAATGGTTGAGGTTGTAAGGGACCACCAGGTGTATTTAGTCCAATCTCCCTGCTCAAGCAGCGGCAGCTAGAGCACATGGCTCAGGATTGTGTCCAGACAGCTCTTGAATATATCCAGAGAAGAAAACTCCACAGCCTCTCCGGGCAACCTCTTCCATGTTTAATGTATTAAGCATTTTTCCCATCTGTCTTTATAACATATCTTTCTCTAACAAACTTTTAGAAAAGAAGGATCTCTTTATTACTATAACCAAAATAATAAGCTAGATGAAGATAAAATAGTGGTTAGGGCTTGCTTTCCTTAATGTGGGAGCAAATGAGTGGTCTTTGTTGACAGGTATTTGAGCCACTAGGGTCTAAATTTCCAATTGCTAACAGTTTGGGTGTACTTACAAACCGGTACAATTCCTAAAGCACTTGCTTTGTTCGTGCACCTCCTTTTTATGTGCAGCAGCAGGAGAACATCTGCTAATGCAGAACTTTGCTTTAACAGATGCTGCTAAAGTTTTGGGCATAGTAAATACTCCTGGCTATTTGCACCTAAGGAGGAATGAACTAGTGAATGAACAGTAATACAGTGTGGCTTTGGGGGCTAATTTCTTGGTAAACCCATACTTAGATTCAGTTCTTAAAGCAGAGCAGCTTTAGAAAAATGTATCTACCACAAAGAAGAGCCATTCTCCTAAAGCTGTTAGTAATTACGAAGAATTCAGAAGTGTAAAATTCCAGTCTGTGGAGTAAAGAGTAAACTACTTTGCAAGACTTTTTTCAAGACCCCATAATAAGTTGTAAATTATATAGTGTAAATTGTGGTAATACTGATTTTATTCTGATCTGTCCTTCTGGAATTGAGTCACTGTAGTGATTTTGAAAATTAGATACTATTAGTGTGCTATATTAATAAAAACTTTTCTCTGTAAGATAAGATTTTTTTTTTCCTCCCAAAGACAAAATAGAAACTGTCCTCAACCTTGCATTTTTAGATTAGTGGTTGCATTGCTGGCTCTGAAATACTGTTCTCTTGTTCTAGGGAACTGACTCTTTTCTGGAGTAAACTGCAGCAAAGGGTAGAGCCTTCTATTCAAGTGTATCTAGAGAGATGTCGTCAACTTTCTGTGTTAACTAAGACTGTTTATCACATTTTCTTCCTGATTAAAGTAATTAATTCTGAGGTAAGGATACTCCTGAAAGAATATTTTGGCACTTTTAATGGAACTGTAATCAGGAAAATTTATGAAAGCTGCTTAGACATCCTGTCTCTTGTGTAGCATCAGCTTTGGGGCAATCCTGATTGGTTTCAGGAATGGCCATAGTAACTTCCTTCTGCAGGTAAACTATAAGTTGATTCATTTTGAATCATGAAAGTGTCTTCATTCCTTTTGAAAAAAAAGGGGGGGGGGGGGATAAACAAGAGCTGATCCTAACATTCCTCTTCATTATTTTCCATATTTAAATTATTACAGAAAATGGAGAGGAAAACATCATGAGAGGAAATGAAGGCTGTATATTAATATATAAGAAAATTACAGAAAGTTTTAAAAAAATATCAAAAACCTCCTTTTGAATTGCCACTTTAAGAATGCAGTTTGGTTTGATAAATGAAATACTTGCCTTTTGCTGAACGTAGATCCAACACTGTATTAAAAACTCTGTTAATCTACCTCAGCTAACATTGTGGTCTAATTTTCCTAGATTCCTCTCATTAGTAGTTGCACTTGTTAATGTTTATAGCTACATTGAGTTCTTCTGAAAGCTTTTAGTTGTGAGGTTTCTGTAATTTGGTATATTCTAAGAATAAACATTCTTTTTTTCCTTTTGCAGTGTTCTGGTCTGGCTAGTCATGGGCTTCTAATCTTAACAAGTATTTTTTCCAAAGATCCGAGTTAAAATGTATTTATAGAGGGGGAGAAAAATAACTGTCACGGAGTCTTGCGATATTAAGAGCTCTGTTTGCTCTGTGCCATACTGATGTTTCTCTAGCGAGCTGTGGATCATTTCATTGATAGCTGAAATTGGAGACCATGTGGGTAGTGGACTTGTGCATTCATAAATTCAGCAGACTTTATTCTGATGTATACCACAGCCTCTCTATACATCCTTGGCAGCATAAAGGGACTGTAAAGTGGATATAAATGTAATTTATGTTGCCTGATGGTGTGAGAAAAGACCACGTGACCTTTGGAACACTTAAATGATGGAACATTTAACTATGCTTATTACTTTCAGTTGGAATGAAGCCATGTGCTCATTCAGTTGAGGTCAGTTGACTTTGAAGTGGCATGATCTTTAAAAACAAAAATAAACCTATATACCTTTAGCATTTCTTTATGAAGATCACGTGCTTCTCTTACTTCAGCTGTAGCACTTTTACCATTACACAGTGTTAACTTAATGCTCCATAGAAGCTCATTTCAAATAACTGCAACACAACTGGCAGGCTTCGTTTCACAGAAAACGCTCAATATTGCTCTAATATAAGCTGAACACTTCTGACATACAGTCCTAAAGTTCTTAAGCTAGACAGAACATACAGTTATTTTGTGGTTTAATTGTGTGCAAACTTTCACATTGTTTTAGTAGCATTAAGACAAATTATGCAACTCAAAGAATAGTATCTGAAGACAAACCATGATGTTTCTTAAAATAAAAAGTATAATTATATACTCCAGGGGCATGTTTTCTGACACTCAGTATTGAATAATAGTATCTCTTATTTACAAGTATAGAAAGGGTTATAATAAGCTTACTAAAATGGCTCTTGCTTTGCAGATTGATAGTGCTGGACTTGCGACCTGCATTGAACTGTGTGTGAAAGCATTGCGCTTGGAATCCAGTGAAAATGCAGATGTCAAGATATCTATTTGCAAGACTATCTCCTGCCTGCTTCCAGATGATTTGGAGGTCAAACGTGCTTGTCAGCTGAGTGAATTTCTTCTTGAACCCACTGTGGATGCATATTACGCTGTTGAAATGCTATACAATCAGCCTGACCAGAAGTATGATGAAGAGAATCTTCCAATACCAAATTCTTTGCGCTGTGAACTCTTACTTGTACTGAAAACTCAGTGGCCTTTTGATCCAGAATTCTGGGACTGGAAAACTCTGAAGCGTCAGTGTCTGGCACTTATGGGAGAGGAGGCATCCATCGTGTCATCAATAGATGAACTAAACGATAGTGAGGTTTATGAGAAGCTTGAGGATTGCCAAGAAGAGACGAAAGAAGCTTCTATGAATGGACTTGCTGGCACTTTTGATGAAGCTACAAGTCTTCTTAAGGATATTGGAGATGAAAAGCAGAAGAAGAGAGAAATTAAAAAACTCAGAGAGAGGGGGTTCATATCAGCTAGATTTAGGAACTGGCAAGCTTACATGCAGTATTGCGTGTTATGCGACAAAGAATTCCTAGGCCATAGAATAGTTAGGCATGCACAAAAACATTATAAGGACGGAATTTACAGTTGCCCTATTTGTGCCGAAAATTTCAATTCTAAAGAAAACTTTGTTCCCCATGTAACTCTGCATGTTAAAAATTCCAGCAAGGAGAGATTGGCTGCTATGAAACCACTGAAAAGACTGGGTAGACCTCCTAAAATAGCAACTGCCAACGAGAATCAGAAAACCGATCCTGTATCTAAACAGGAGCAGCGACCCATTAAGAAGAACAGTCTTTATTCAACAGACTTCATTGTGTTTAATGATAACGATGGCTCAGATGATGAAAACAATGACAAAGATAAACCTTACATACCCGAGATAGTGCCAGTTCAGAAGCCTCTCCCTGTTAATGAATTCACCTGCCCTGTATCATTTTGTAAGAAAGGTTTTAAATATTTTAAAAACCTCATAGCACATGCAAAGGGACACAAAGACAATGAAGAAGCAAAACGTTTTCTTGAAATGCAAAGCAAAAAAGTGATTTGCCAATACTGTAGACGACATTTTGTGAGTGTTACTCACCTGAATGATCACTTACAAATGCACTGTGGCAGCAAGCCTTACATCTGCATTCAGATGAAATGTAAGGCTGGTTTTAATAGTTATGCTGAGCTGCTGACGCATAGGAAAGAACATCAAGTCTTCAGAGCAAAGTGTATGTTTCCTAAATGTGGTAGAGTGTTCTCCGAAGCCTATTTACTCTACGATCATGAAGCACAACACTATAACACCTTTACGTGCAAAGTCACAAGCTGTGGAAAAGTATACCGTTCTCAGAACGAACTGGAAAAGCACGTTGAGGATCACAGCAAGCAGCCTGAAGTGGTGCAGCAGCCTGAAGCAGTGCAGCAGCCTGAAAGCCAGACTAACCAGCCCGATCTCAGACAGCCTGCTAGCACTAATGAAAATACTGACGGAGTTGCTGTTAAAGAGGAATTGACATCTCCTCTGGCTGACAACCCAAGTAGTTTTACCAAAGGAGAAAACATTGTGTGGAATGAAGTCAAAGCAGAACCAGCAGGGAATGAAAGTATAAATGCATCAGCAATTGTGCTGCAGCAAAGCGATTCCTTGCCTAACGATGCTGGTTTGGAGAAGTCTCTTACAGGTTCAGTGAAGGCAGAAGTGGCAATTCCAGCAAGCAGCATTAAGGTGCCTACTGTTAACCAGAAGATCCGAGACAACTTTGTAAAAAGAGGTAAATTGGCTGCTGCTGCCAGTAGAGTAGAGACCACTAAACCTGAAACCCAGCAGTTGTGCACGTTGGTTGACCCTTGTCTTCCAGTTCTCCAAGAGAGAAAGGAAGGAGATTGTCTCAGTCAGACTCACAATATTCAAAATATTTCTGTGACCTCAGACACACTAAAACCAGAAGCCCTTGAATCAAAGAGCTTAGAAAGACAAGTGAGCATTGTAAATCCATTCAGTGTGCAGAATCAGGCGGGATATCGAAACACTGTACCCATTTCCAAACTTGAAATTGAAGGCAGCATGAAGGCTTCAGTTAATCTGTATAACCTACCTTTGAAAACCTTAGAAAGTATTACATTTATTCCTTCACAGCCTAACATAAATAGCTCTTTGGTTCCAGCTGCATCACCAGCAGCCCCAGTTCGGAAGTACAGTTGTCCAGTCGACGGATGTACTCGAACATACAATTCATCACAGAGTGTTGGCAAACATATGAAAGCAGCACACCCTGAAGAATATGTTGCTTTTAAAATGCAGCGTAAAAATAAGAAACCACGAAAATCCGTCAGTATGCAAAATGTGCCGAATGATGGGAAGATTGTGTATCTTGTGCCCACAAAAGTGGCCAATCACAGTGGTGCTGCTGTAATTGCACAGAACAAACCTAACTTGAATCCCACCGGTTCCAGTCAAGTGCAACATGTCTCAAGTGCACTTTTCCCAACCCACCTAGAAAATTTGGCCAATCCTATGTTGCCTTCAGTGGGAAGTGGCATAAATCCAAGTTTATCTACTCCTATTAAAAGTGAGCCTGAGAGTGTTTTATGTTCACAAATGGAAAATCTGTCTGGTGCAACCTTACCTTCCCAGCTGGATGATCTAGCAAAAAAAGTTATGCCTCTGAATATTGACGGTAGTTCCGATCCTTTTCTTCCTTTACCTGCAGAAAATGGTCCATTGTCTCTCTTTCCATCGACAGCAGAGAATCCTCCAAATTCAGTCTTCTCGCAAGTAGAAAATAACACAAATAACTTTTCATCACAACTAGAAGGAAACGGTAGCTCTGCTTTCACAAAAGAGGAGACTGTTGTTCAGCTGTTTCCCTCACGACTGGGTAATGAAAATAACTTCATTGAAACTAGTTCTCAAGATCCAGCTTCAGAAAAGGTGAAAAAAGATCGTGTCCGGGACCTGAATGGGAAAGAAAGGAAGCCAAAACATAACAAGCGGGCCAAGTGGCCAGCAATAATTAGGGATGGCAAATTTATCTGTAGCAGGTGTTTCAGAGTTTTCACTAATCCTAGATCACTTGGTGGTCACTTATCTAAGAGGTCTTATTGTAAACCTCTTGAAGGATCAGAAATTTCTGCAGAAGCTCTGCAGGCCAATGGACAGTCTCTGCTTGCCAGCATGATTCTTTCCTCAAATTCATTGAACTTGCAGCAACCCCAGGAATCTGCCTTCAATCCAGAGACGTGTTTTAAAGATCCATCATTCCTCCAGTTACTTGCTGCTGAAAATCGTTCCACAGCCTTATTGAAGACTGTGTTTCCAAGGGCCAGTGTGACTAACTTTAATGCTGGTGGGAATGAGGAAGGAAATCAGATTATAAAACAAGCCTTGGAAACTGCAGGCATCCCGAGTACCTTTGATAACACAGAAGTGCTTCCACACGTAGTTCCAACAAGTTGCATCACTGCTACAACTCAGATAAATGCAGCTGTTCTCCCCAGCTCAACCACATCCCCTCTGGTGCAGCCAGCCTGTAACCCCAGTACCCTGCCAACAGACCAAACCAGGACCCGCAACAAAATCGTGTGTAGGCGTTTGCCTGTTTTTACAAAAGGGGGCTTAATGCCAGCGAAGTTTGAAGATGACTTATGTCCTGACTCATTTCCAGATCCTGTTCCAGCAGCGCAAAACGTTGCAGGGAACAGTTCACGAGTTTCGGCTATTAGTCCCAAGGATCCAGGATCAAGTAACTTGAATAAGAAGGGAACCAGTGCTTCAAAGAAGAAGAAAAAAGTAACTATGCCCTTGCTTGCACCCAACACTTCACCGAAAGTAGCAGTAAATAATACAGTGGTAGGACTTCTAACCAAAAGCACTGAAGGAAACATGCAAATGCAGGGAGAAGGTTTTCAGTCCAACTTGCTAGCCAATTGTGGCTCTCAAGTGGTGGAAAACCTCACGCAGAAACTCAACAATGTTGACAATCAGTTATTAATGACCAGTATCAAAGAGAACTTCAAAACGGATCTCGAGGCTCATCCATCACTCCCCCCTTTAACAGTAAAAAATGAAAATGGGGATTCCCAAATGGTGGCTGTAAATTCTTGTGTGCAAGCAAATTCAGAGAAGATTTCAGAAGACAATGTTCTGCAGAACTTTGAAAAAACTCTGGAAATGCTTAAAACTGCTTTTAATACAGACACACGTGAGGTGAAAACTGAAATTCAGGATACTGTTGGTGCTTCAGGACAGAACTCGCAAGTAAATAACGCACAGGCTTCTTTAGGAGATTCTGCACATAGTGTAAAACTGCCGCAGTTTGCCATGCATGTGGGGAATGTCACTGCTGCAAAGAGTAGCTCTGCTCAGTCTGAGATGTCTCAAAAGGATGATACTCAAATGTTGGAAATTATGGAGCGCTTGCAAAAGCTGAAACTAGATGAGGATCCGCCCGTTCCAGTCTCCCAGACTGTTTCCCAGTGTCCTCCAACAGACACGCCAGCGCCAGGAGTTCCTGTTATATCAACTGAAAATAAAACCCTCATCCAGCTGTCTGCAGAGGCAAGTAACATTCAGTTCAGTGATAAAGTTAATAAGCCTTTTGTATGTCAGGATCCAGGCTGCAGTTACAGTGCTATGACAAAAGATGCGTTATTTAAACACTATGGCAAGATTCATCAGTACACTGCAGAAATGATACTAGAAATTAAGAAGCATCAACTGAAGTATGCCCCATTCAAATGTGTTGTAGCTACCTGTCCAAAAACCTTCACAAGAAACTCTAATCTCCGAGCACACTGTCAGCTTGTACATCATTTTACAACAGAGGAGATGGTGAAATTAAAAATTAAAAGGCCTTATGGCAGAAGATCTCAAAATGAGACTGCAAACATGGCCCCACGACCTGTTGAAATAAAAACTTTGCATCCACTAACAATAGGAACCAAAACTGCAGCTCCATTGGTCAAAGAAGCTCAGACAAAGGAAGTCATAGAGCCTGTAATAGTCTTGGAAAAACTTTTACCAGAAAACATTCCTGAAAGACTGGAGAAACCGCCCCAAGTGATTTCTGTTCTACCGGAGCAGCATAATGCACTCTCTTTCAGTAGCACACAGGCAGAAGCCAAATTACACAAGGTTAGGAGGTACAGGAAGGAAAAAGAGGACAGAAAACGTAGGAAGCCTGTACCAAAGTCTCTGGAGTTTCCTACGAGATACAGCCCTTACAGACCCTACCGATGTGTCCATCAGGGCTGCTTCGCGGCTTTTACAATACAGCAAAACCTAATCCTTCATTACCAAGCTGTGCACAAATCGGACCTCCCAGCCTTCTCTGCTGAAGTGGAGGAGGAGAATGAGCCAGGCAGAGAGGAACGTGATGAGGTGGAAACCAAACCTGTTGTCAAAGAGTTCAGGTGTGAGGTGAGCGACTGCTCTCGCATCTTCCAGGAAGTTACCGGCTTGATACAACATTACATGAAGCTTCATAACATGACCCCAGAGCAAATCGGAAACATGAAACCATCTCCAGAAGTGGGAAGGTTTTCCTGCGATCAGTCTCAGTGTAAGTCCTCATTTACAGCTTATCTTAACTATGTTGTACATCTTGAGGCAGATCACGGCATTAAGATAAAGCCAAACAAAGTAGAAGATGATGGTGTATTCAGATGTGACTGTGAAGGCTGTGACCGTGTTTATGCTACTAGGTCTAACCTCTTGAGGCATATTTTTAACAAACATAATGAGAGGCATAAAGATCATCTAATAAGACCGAGGAGACTGACACCAGATCAGGAAAACAATTCAAGCAAAGCAAATCAGGAGAAACCACTGAAGTCCAAACAGAGAGTACTGAAAAACAGATCGGGAAAGGAATGTAGCAGGCTGTCGGGGAAAACAAAACTAAAGAAAAACCTGAACTTGGATGACAAAAACTCAAAAGGAATTCAAGTTGAAGAAAATCAAGGTTATTCACTGAAACGTGGCAAGCATGTGTATTCCATAAAGGCTAGAAATGATGCCTTGTTGGAATGTACGAGCAGGTTCATAACTCAGTATCCGTGTATGATAAAAGGATGTTCATCTGTGGTTACAAGCGAAAGTAACATAATAAGGCATTATAAATGCCACAAGCTGTCCAAAGCATTTACTTCCCAACACAGGAATCTTCTTATTGTATCTAAAAAGCTCTCTGTCTTGCCAGTAAAGGAAGACTCCTGTGAGCAAGAGGAAACTGATAAAAAAACTGATGTGAAAGAGCCTGAACCGAGTTTGATTGTGAGCAATAAGGATTCAAGCACAACGACATTACCACAAAAGGAAACTGAAAAAGGTGAAAAGGACGAAGTGGATGAACTGACAGAGCTATTCATTACTAAACTGATTAACGAGGACTGTTCAAGTGCTGAAAACCAAGCAAAAATCTCTTCCAGTGTAAATAGTGACTTGCCAGAGACCAACTCCTGCCCCTCAGAAAAGCAAAAAATAAACTTAAAAAGAGCAAACAAAGAAAAAAATGTATCTCAGAGTAAGAGGAGAAAAGTTGAAAAACCTGAGGAAGTGCTGCCCGCTGACGTGAGCAGCACGCACAGGGAGGAGGAGACTGCTGTAGCCATTCAAACAGCTGAAGAGCAACCTGCAGCTTTTGACTGGAGCTCCTTTAAGCCAATGGGATTTGAAGCGTCATTTCTCAAATTCCTTGAAGAGTCTGCTGTGAAGCAAAAGAAAACCACAGAAAGAGACTGCCACAGCGCTGGAACCAAAAAGGGATCCCATTCAAATGCCCGAAAACACAACGAGAAGACCTCTGTAGCAAGTAATAATGTCACTTGGTCATGTTCTGAAAACGAAACCCTCATACCATTTGCCAACCCATCACAGCTTCCCTGCGGTGACAACGTAAAGATTGTTTTAGACAAGACTTTTGTAAGGATTGTTTTAGAGAAGACTTTTAAAGACTGCACTGAGCGTGTGTTGCGGCAGCTTCAGGAAATGAAACCTGTCGTCACACTGAGAAAGACCGAAGGACATTGGGAGGATAATCCGGAGGTTTTAGCTGCAGAAGTTACTGTGAAGGGTCCCAAGGAAGGGGAGTCAAAATACTGAAAAACAAATGTGTTTAACTGTGACATGTAATAACATTTATTTTGAATAGGAAGCCATCAAGCATGTTAGTAACTGTGGAGCTTTTATTTTGAAGTGATTAAATCTAGCAAAAAACATGATATGAGTCATGTAAATGTCTTATTTTTTTTATCCCTATGGGACTTGAAGAACAGAGTAATTGCTTCAGTTTTGTAAATATTCCATCAAAACCTCAGCTTTATATCAGATTGTCCTTTCCATGAACTAAATCTTTGTGAATTGTCTGTGATTGTTCTCTTCCACCAGGTTATTGTTCATGTATAACAGTACTCTTTATTATTTGTAGATACATTTCTTTTTAGTATATATTTATTATTGTAAATCATTTGCTGCCACCAGCAGTCTATAAGTCTAAACTATTAAATTACACATTTATATTTGGAATTTTAATTTGTAACTAAGTAAGTAAGTTTTTGAAACTGTTCTTTAGTCATTTTAAATTAAGAACTTTTAAACTAAAATTAGCTAAGTCTGCCATATCCAGTTTTATTTTGCATAAAGCATTTATTTACAGGAGAGGAGCTGGATACGACCACATTTCATAAGTTAAACGTACTGACACCCTGTCATTTTCGTAAATTTTAACATCCGGAATCTATGGGTGATACTCATACGTAGTTAACACATAAATATGATAGTTTTCTTATAGCTACATTTTTCATTGCTTTTAATTGGATACAAAGCATTTATGATTCCGTAATAAAAATTGAAATGTGAATAAAAATAGTTTGCTACATTGGAGATCTAAAACAATATTTGGTATTAAAGAATCCATTGTGAATGTTATAGAAAATTAGTAGTGTGGAGCAGTATCTATATTTGAGGTGGTGATTTGTGAAGTAGCCCAGTATTGCCTTAAATAAAAACACATTTCATTTCTTATTTTATACATGTGATCTTATAAAGCTTATTTTTGTTTCTGTAACTTAGATGGGTGTATAGTTTAATTTTTGTTAAAAAAACAAAACAAAACAAAAAGCTTCAGAAACCGTTTTTGTAAATAATTGGTTTATAAAACAGATGGTTTATTTTGATAATACCAGTTTGGTATCTATCTATAAAATACGGGAGTCATTATGCCATACCATTAAAAACTGAATAAATAAGGCACTTTCTGAAAGGGAAGTGAGTGTGATCTTACAGACAGACTTGGTGGGTGTGCTCTATAGATGGCATGGGCTCCCTGCGTGCTCTTCTGCCTCTTGCTGACTGTACCTGGCAGCACTCTCGCCACCTCTCTCCGTTTTCCACACTGGAATGAGCCTCGGAAGTGGTGCCACGTGTAGTGCCCAGGATCGGAGCAATTTCTCCATATATATTTCTGCTGCTAACCGAAATGACAGGTGTCCAGTCTGTTGAGTAACCAAAAGCATGAATGCGTTGGTGGGACCTGTCAGTACCCAGGAATCTTCAGTGTTGGTTTTCACGCGTGTTTGTACTTAACTTGGATGGGACATGCCAGTTGGATTGTGTGGTACCAAAAATTCTGCTTGGATTCTTCTCATACTGGATGTGATCTACCTTCAGTAATATAAAATACTCTATCTTGGGAGAGATTGGCTTGATTTTTTTTTTTTCCCTATAAACTTGTCTTGCCATGTAAAGCTTTGCATTAAATGCTACACTTGATTGCTCTGAAGCTATTCACCTGGAATCTTTGGCAGTTTACTTGAATATCAAGGCAGAGGGCACATTCCTACAGCCAAATGAAGTGACTTGTCATGAGGGTGAGGATTATGTGTGAAAAAGCAGAAAGGCAACAGCATTTCAACTTGGCATAGCCCTTGGTTTGCTATCTGGTGCTAAATTGCATACCTTCACAGAAAGTCTGTGCTTCCATTTGAACGGAGCCCATTTGCTTCTCTCACTTCCAATCCCTCCTGAGGGACTACACTGGTAATTCTGCCAAATGAGTAAATCAAAGGTGCAGTCTGAGAGGTAAAACCGTACCAAATCCTTGTGGTTCAACTATGAGAGATTGTTATAAGCGCACGATGTCATGTTTTACCTGTGAGACGTCACATAGTCTCCCTGGGTGGAGTTGCTGTCTGATACAGGCTGCAAGGGTTGCAGGGGAGATCTCTTCTGCAGGAAGGTGTATCTTCTGTGATTGTATTCTGTGAAGAAGAGAGCAGAGGAGCTCCTCTGGAGAGGATCCACAGAGCTTGCCCAAAATCTCTTGGTTTCAGGTGTACCCAACCACTGCAGTTGCTGTTGACAGACGTCACGTTTTTTTAGAACTTTTGTGTTGTGTAAATAAAATAGTTTCAACATTGTCATTCTCAATGATGGATACTGTATCAGTTGCAGTTTTTAGGCTGAGAACAGCATACTATTTAGCTACATGGTGCTATACTAAAATGTTATTAAAAAAAAAAAGGAGGGGGGAATTCCAATGTTATAAATATCCAGGAAATCATTTCTAACTTGGGTCTGAATTTCTGAGAATAAAATTTTTACTATTGTCTGATTCTTATCCCAATTAATCCAGTTAAAGAGGGTGCTGCATCAGTAGAGTCAGGGCCCTGCACAGCACACTCCCTTTTAAGTGGGTACTGACGACCTGTCCAAAAAGTAAGCCAGTATGGTAGGGTTTCAAAAAAGCATGTTAAAGTGTGGGACTAAAGGCAGGATCTGATTTGAGATCTCAAGGACTGCAGAGAGCGCTGTAGCTTGGTAAAGCCACCTACAGAGGTTCCTGAGGAAATAAATTTGGTATTTGCATTTAGATATTTTACCTTGAGTGATGTACAGAACATCTGAGTACAGCTGCGGCAGCGTGCCTGAAGTGACAGCTACTCCAGAGTCAGGAACCGTACCCCTGCTCTGCCACCCAGCCTCTGTCTTCTCTCTCTCCTTCCTCTGTGTCTCCATCTTCCAGACACATCACCCGTGAACTGTGGTGCCATTGAGCAAGGGCGCTTTCTCTTAAACACCTTGTCACCATCAGGAATGTGCTGACTAAACCAGTAGTTGTTGCTGATGGGGAAGTGACCAATTCAGGGAGTCTGGCTGCAGAGCACAGAGCACATAGGTTTGTGATTGAAAGACACCTCTAAACCAGCAGACAGCGTCTCTTCTGGTTAACTCTGTTTATAAAGATGTCTTACATTGTCTGAGCCCTGAGTCAGTGTAAGTAAGAGCAGTGGGTTTGTTCTCACATGTTTTGGGGTGGTCATTCTTAGCAGGCTGGGGTGGACTGTTGGTCCTAGACCATTCTGCTGGGAAGTCCTACCTGCGGCTGTTGGACAGTGAGGGAGCGATGCTTGTAACGCAGCAAACAGTCATCGGTCCAGGTGAGGAAAAGTAGTTGAATATGTTCTTACAATTAGTTCCTGTGACAAAGAATTGGTTGGGGCTCTCACCTGTGTAGGCAGAGACAAACTATATCCCCGGGTTTAGCCCCCTTCCAGACTACAGATGCTCCTGGTCTTGTGCTCACCCCTGCTGGAGCCTTGGTGTGGAGAAGATGATCTATTGAAGGGGTGGGAAATGGGGCTGGAGGTGGTGGAGATGGAACTGGAGGGAAGAAACAACCAGCAAATAGGGAAATGTTTTTTTTCTGTCACAAGCAAAGAGATTACCTAAACGGGGGGTTCAGGTTAGATGAAGAGGTTCTTTACTGTGAGGGTGGTGAGGCACTGGAACAGGTTGCCCAAAGAAGTGGTAAATGCTCCATCCCTGGCGGTGTTCAAGGCCAGGCTGGACAGAGCCTTGGGCAACATGATCTAGTGTGAGGCATCCCTGCCATGGCAGGAGGTTGGAACTAGATAGATGATAGTCCTTTCCAACCCAAACCATTCTATGATTCTGTGATTCTGTATCTGTGTAAGAAAGACTTTGATCTTTTAATGTTTGCAGAAATATTTTGAAATATGAATGAGCGTAAATCTTTTTGTATGAATGTGCATGGAGCAATTGTGTTTCTTCATATGGGCTTAGATCAGTTTCCTACCAATTGCTATGTGCTTGAGGAGACTGTGCTTTCACACTTTAAATAGCACTTGAATTGATTTTTAATTTTGATTGATTTGGAATATGAATATATAAAAAAGCCCTTAAAACTGTAGGCTAGGGACCGAGGCTACAAACTCATTTGAACCAAAAACATAAGCGCAAACAACTTCAGGGATAGATGGGTGAGTCAAAGGGGAGCACAAAGGAGTATAGAGGCAGGGAAGAGGCTGTGGAAGGGAAAGAGCCATTAGAAGATCAAATGTTGGACAAGAGCAAGGGCTCAGAAAGGTGAGTGTGTTTCTGTTCTCTCAGGTTAAATAACATCTGTCAGAGCCACCTTGTGTGATGCTCATTTCATTAGTAGCTCTATCAAAGACCCTAATTTTGCAGGACATGCCGCTTGGTTTCTATGGGTAAGTCGGCATCACAGTTAGTTCACAATTTTTCAGACTATTTCTCATGTAAGATGCTGGCTTTGTCAAAACTTGAAGTATCATCCAAGACTTGAAATGTTGATTTTTGGAATTTATTTGTCATTTCATGGCTGTCGAAGATAGAAATAAAACCTTGAATATACATTCCAAAGAATTAAAGTTCTTGTTTTACAGGAACATCTGGGGACTGAGCAAGAAGCTCCACCAGCCACAGAGCTTTAGGGGATGCTGTAAAACCCTTCAAGCCCTGACTTAGTATACTTCAATATTAGCAGCTAATCAGAAACCTGTGTTGGACTGTGTTTGCTTCTGTTTTCTCTCAAATAAACCTTGTTTTTTAAAAAAATTACTAAATACTTTTTCATTCATGTGCTGCCTTAAAATCTATCCTCAATAATGAAAAAAGCAGTCACTATGGAAGCGTTTTTTACTTCGATAGTGTTGCCCTTGTCTTAAAAAATGAGGCATTAGGGTACAAAAAGGCCAAGATAACCTGGGGTTTGTTCTCCACCTGTGGCTGTCCCAGTTATAGAGGGCTGAGGAGCAGTCTCTTTGCTTCATGTGCTTCTTGGGGGTAGTTGTCCAGTCACTGCACAGGAGTGTCTAACTGCATTTCTGCCATGAGCCTTATATTTTGTCTACTAGAGATTTAACAGAACACTTTTTGAGTGCTGTAAGACACAGTCTCCATACACACGCTGACTGAGCATCACTCGAGATGTAAAACTTTTAACTGGCCACAAGCTGGCAAGCTGGTACCTGAGGCTGCTCCTGTCAAGCTCAGGAGCAGCAAAAGTATTTTTACCTTTTGTAAAAGCAGGTTTATTGGGGGGGGGGGGGGGGAGGGGAATAGTGCACAGTTTATTCCTTAGTTCTTAAAGTTAATTCTGTAACTGTTACCCAGAACTCATAAAAGTAATGCTTTGTAAGCAAAGATGGGGGGGTTGGAGTGAACAAATAACTAGTTGATATGCTTCTGCTACTGTTTCCTTCTCTTTGTCCTGGCATGAACAGTAACATCAGTTCAGCGTTAAGGCAGCTCCTCTTACTGCAGATGGTGGTTTTCTCTAAAAGGTGTATTTTGATCAGGCTCGGTACTGAGGTACGTCCAGAGGTCTTTCACTCCAGCGATGGAAATGTATTTCAGCAACCCTGAAATATGTCTTTTTAGGCACCGATTTCTATCATTTCAGAAGCCTGGGTTAAACAGAAGATTAGATCCTAGAAGACATTGCTACTGAATGCCAGGACTGCTGGACTGCCATGTTGTGCAGGCTACATTTCACCACTCAGATCCTGGGGAACTGGGAATGATCTTTTTCCATTAAATGCCACAGCCATGGAGCAGAAGAAAAGTCAAATTATTGAGAAGCTGCTTGGTGCAGGTGACCAGGAGTTAACTCTGATACATGCTGCCTGCACAAGTTTGAGCAAGTACCTTTTCTTACAGGACACGCTCTGATGAGAAATGCCCTAAAAACTGTAAAGGGCTCAAATACCTCCAGAAGGGAGTGCTCCACAAATAGCTTAATAACCAGGCCTGTCTTTGTCGCCATGGGCTAAACTAGATGTGTTTGCCACTTCTTATTTTCTTTCTTTTTATGTTGAGATGTTTTACAGTAGTCCAGTGGAATGGGCTTGTTCCCACCCAGCTCACTTCCAGACACCAGCAGCCACCATAAGCCAATGCCTTCCACTATTTCAACCATTATCAGAGCCACCCTCTTGACCAATGCTGTACATCCTCTTACTGTTCAGCATCTACATCAATCCCAAGTTCTTCCAACTCTCCATATAAAAAGCCTCTTTTTGCTTGTACCAAAGAATTCCTGTGTAATATTCAAAACACAGCTCATTGAGCAATTGTTTAGGTGGGATTTATTGTAAGCATTTGCATTTATATTGAAGCTTCATGGAGTTTTCAGGTTTCTACACCTCTCATTTCACCACGAAAAGATTGAAATGATTCTATATATGACATGCACAATGCAACTGAATTTATCTTCTCAAGTCAGGGGGAATTAATAGACAAAAAGTATTTCCTACATTACTATCTATCTTTTCAGTTCTGTAAAGCATGGATTGGAAAAGCAATTGGCCAAATACAGTTTGTGCAGCAGGAAGTGGTCTCCAGCCTTCTTTCAAGTTGACAGGGAATTTATTTCATGTTCATCTTGCATATTCAGAGGCAGGGACAGGAAACTGCTGTGGAACCATCCTGCAGCTGCTGCTCTGTTGTGAATGATTGTTTCTGATTTGTGGCAATCACGTTCTGAGTCTTGATGTTTCTTTACGTATCTCTTCAGATAGCATTTTATAGAGTATTTGAAAATGAGGTAACTTAATTCACTTAGATTTAATACAATGCACAGGCATGATGTTGCCACCAGAAAATAGAGGAAAATCGTCTTCTCTGTAGCTTTGGAAATGTAGCAGTCTACAGTATTGGGACATGGTCTTATGTCACATTTCACAAGATGTGGTACTTCAAATCCATGGTACAATTTATAAAACAGAACAAGAAAAACTATTTCAAATCCTGTTTTTAAGATAAGGCTGACAAGGTAAGTGCACAGCAATCCACCATCTCTCTCTGCTGCGCTTTTATAAAGTTTCTGGTTGTGGCGTTTCTCTCTGTTCTCTCGGTAAGCGACATGAAAAACTACCAAGAGTGAAGGGGTGGAGACCATGATTAATTGCAAAGCCCAAAGTCTGATGTGGGAGACAGGGAAAAAATGGTCAAAGCAAACATTCTCACAACCAGGCTGCTTGATATTGCATTCAAATTCATCATGTTCATGTTTCCAGATGTTTTCTGCGGCCACAATGTAAACTAGTAAGCGGAATATGAACACAACTGCTACCCAAATTCTTCCAATTCCTGTTGAATATTTATTCACTCCACTCAATAGATCACGTAGGAATCCCCAGCTCATTTTTCTCCTCAAGGAAAGAAGGAAATGCTGTACTGAAGAAACACAAGATCAGAGAGGTGCTTCCTCTTGGGCAAAATAAAATGAGATGTTCATTCAAGGTGAAACATAAGCAGTAGCTGAAGCAATTTAGAACGATTAAGCTTTTAAAAAAGAAACCAACAACAAACTGCTCTTAATTCTGATAATTTGTACCTTCTGAGGCTATTACACAAACCTCATTTGCTGTTAAAATAGATTTTGTCTATCAGTCTGAAACCTAATCATTTTATTAAACTGTCCTCTGCAAGTAAATGTGCCTGTTCTTCCCGAGGGTCTCCTGAGCATCAGGTAGAGCTTCCTCCAGCAAGTTCAGGCTAGCATTCTACCACTGAGGTACACTCAGCTTAGCCCTGTAGCTATGCAAAATACTATGCACAGCCAAATCAGATTTCACTTTCAAATCTCGGTATAGGAGCCACGTGTCCCACAAAAGGTTTTCTTTTTGTCTGTGGTCTAACTTCCCCGTAAACTTGTGCAGTATTTTAAATCCTGTCCACTGGATTTTATTTGTTGCATTTCTTATCATGTAAGAAATGCACGAAGATTTACTCCAAAAAATGATTTTTTTAATAGTTTCTGTTCCATACAAGTCTTCCTCTGTCCTATCGCTCCAACACTTCTTTTGGAAAAGCAGTCTAAGGAGCTACTGGCAGCCAGACTCTCCTCAAAGTCAAAAAAAGCCCTGACATAATCACCAAGAGCATACAGTCACCTTCCCTCCAGGCCCCGCACCCAAGGTCTGTGTGGATCTTTGAGGATATGAAGCTTCTTTGTTTTCTAAGAACAAAAAGTAGATGCCTTTCCAGGACACAGAATGGCTGGGAGACATGAGGAGGGAAATCTCAGATCCAGATTTGTGGATATCAGATTCCAGATTTGTGTCTTCTATCTTTTAACTTTCTCATCCCATCTACTGCTCCTGCAAGTTCTGCCTAGCAGGAGAGAAAATGTACCCCTTTGAGGCTGCAGTGGCACATGCAAATCCCACTGCTGCTGTTGTAACTGCAGTTGGCACAGAAGTATGAGCAAGTTCAACTGGTAAGTCTGAGCACAAGTAGTAAACAGGCCACAGCACCACAAAGGTCAACAGAGACGGAAAGCTCAGTACTTCTTTTGCTGTCCCTTGATTTTGCAGCCCATCATGACTTCTGCCTACGGCCAGACTTCTGCCAGAAAGCAAGGTTATTTGCCTTGAGTATTCCTGCTATGTTACCATTAGAGCTGTTGACTTACTTGAAGAGCTGAGGGACAGCTGCAGAAATGAGTATTTTGCTGATCTATATGGATGTTGAAGGATGTTGAAAAAAGATGTTTTCACAAAGAATGGCTACCAAGCCACTCCTTTATGCTGCAGATAAAAAAGAATAATGGGAATATCAGTTGGCTTATATTCTGTCAGACATATGCTTATACGCTTTTAAATATATTTTGTAGGGTGGTGACTTTGTCATTAAAGAACTATTTCTGTCCTCCATGTCTGCAATCAGAGCTCAAGCAGAAGTTTAAATCAAGCTCTTCAAGACTAGGGCTTTAATGCTTTCTCGATAAGTCAATACATCAGTCTCAAAGGAGCTGAATAACAAAGCATAAAGATACTGCTATGTAATAAAGTACAGGAAACGAAACAAAACATTCTCATTAGTGAGCATGAATATTAACACGTGTGAATGCATCTTGTGGATGAGCTGACCTCTGGAGGAGTTTTGAAGGAAAACCTCAAAAGGCCTTTCCTAGGGTTCACAAGCACAGTAGAAGGGAAGACTGAATATTGTTATTCCATAGTAAAAATGCATGGCTGTGAGTGGGCTTTTGCTAATGGCCATAAGATCCGCACCATTCCTTTCTAATGTAAAAAGCCTAATGTCATCTATCAATCCATGACTAGAGTTTCATCTGTTCTGAGCCCCCAGCTGAACAAGTCAGGACAGATGTGCAAGATGTGCCATATAAAGGGTATTAGAGTAAATGTCACCCAGATTAATGAAGACTGAACTTTGAAAATGCAATTAATTCACTGAAGAATTGCAAAGAACATATGATACAAGAAAAAAAAATGGGTTTCAAAGACATGGAGTTACTCAACAGGTTCAGAAAATTGCCCTCATGGCACAGCACAAGTACAGACTAATGAAAAGTTAAATTAGCTGAGGCTAGAGAAGACAAAGACATTATAGGGGCTGTATGAAGTTCAGAGCAAGGTGAGGATTCAGAGGACAAAAAAGAGAAGTCTTCAAGTAAGCACACAACTGAGCAGTAAGAAACAGATGACAGTGGTAAGAGGTTTTGTAACACTTCTAGAAGCAGCAGTACCCATGGAAGCAGATGCCAAGAGCAGCGTCAGGGCATGGCACTTCAGCAAAATCATATTCTGACTAACATAACGACAAGAGAGGAGAAAATGTGATCCACATCCTTGAAGCCAAAGGGAGATCTCAAGCTTTGCATTCAGAGGAAACGTGTTTTGCGCAGAATGAATCAAAGAGAGTCAGGAAGGGAAGCTGGCTAGAGCAACTGAGTAGATTGTGGAAAATGTAGATTACATCAAGTTGCATCGAGGTAACAGCCAATGTTGAGCCTAACAGTGAAACAAATCAAAAGTTTAAAAATGCAACAAACAGGTGAAAGGGGTATCTATTTGGCACAGTGGACATAAAGACCACAAAAAAACTCAGCCTGGATTGGAAATTACAAAAGAGGCATCAGAAAGTCTTAAACAGTGAAAGAAAGGTTATTTGCTCAAAGTGCTCAAGAAAAATTTGAATGGAGTAAGAAGTGAAGAGCATGGATTTGATGTTAGATTTACTTCAACCCCCTGCTCCCACACACATACACCTCAACCAGCAGGAAACCTACCAGCAGGAAAAAGAGCAAGTAATCTCTCTTCCTCCTCACATACATCATTTATTCCCTAGATGTGACTTAAACACCCCACTAGCAACCACGCTTACACACACATTCTGTCTTGCTCACTAGAGACACAAATGACCAGAAAAGCCTCCACACCCCTATTTCCTTCAGACATTTCAGTGACTCAGTTTCAGCCCTTAAGTCTACACATGTGCTCTGCTGAGCAAGGGGAGCAACCTGAATGCACCATTAATTTGAGTGTGCTGAGTGTAATTTGTTGAGTGAACTGTTTGAATAATGATATTGTTGTTGAATATATTCTTCAAATAATTATTTCTGTCATTCAGTGATGTCTGTGGGAGGTTGGCTAATGTGCATTGAGTAACATATCCATTGAACAGTGTAGTGCTCAGAGAATTAATTCACCTAAATTTCCATCAGCTCTGCTAATGTCATTACTCTAAAAGCAGAAAAGGTATCTTTATGCAGAGGAGAAAGGGGGGAAAAAAAGTAAGAAAATGCAAGAACAAACTGACCAAGTAGAGAGGTAGTGGGGAAAGAATCCAAAGTGTTAGGGGCACAAAGGGGGCAGGCAGCTCAGAGCTCGGAGAGCAGCAAGTTACAGGAAGAAAGTGTGGTATTATGGGAAATGGAGGTGGAACAGTGAGCCCTAACAGAAAGAAGACAAGCCTGGAAATGGTAGATCTATGCATTCTGTACAAGCAAGCCGAATTACCCTCATAGGCTGAGAGATGGAAAAACTTTATTTTTTCTGTATTTTGCTGCACCTACAACTTATGCTTTTTTGTTGTTTGATTTTTTTGGTGGGAAGAAAGAGAACTGTGAGTAATGGCAAAAATGCTACAGCAGAGAGCAGAAGTAGCAAAATCACAGGGAAGGATATAGGATCATAAAAAAAGCAGTGTTGGTAACAATCTTGAGAGTTCATCCTCTCCATTTTTGTTACAATTTAATCAAAACACCATTGCAGCACTTTTTTTTTACACACCAAGAATCATCTCAATGTTATGAGGAAAATAAAAAAAAAAAAACACTGGCACAATGGTTTCCATAAATGACCAAACAAAGAAGCTTAACTTCAGATGTTCATTTAGTAACTTCATTTTCCCCTTATTTTCTCTGTTTGCTGATATAAGGACATGTGCATCCATTTTATGGTTGCTAAGTCTTTGTGCTTGTTTCATGGACTGCCCACTGCTTCCTTACTGACTGCCAGAGGTGTAAAGTCCACAGGCTGAGAAATACTGATTTGCTTCATTCTCTGACCCTAAGAAGGCTTCATTGTGCATATCCTGTTCCTTACAGTTCAGTCTGCTCTTACACTGATGGAAGCTCCACTAGCCCCCACCATCCCAACCCAGCCTGGTGTATCTATTCCAGTGTTCTGCTACAGAAGAAGAGGGAGCTGGAAATCTGGCAACACCAAGGTTCAGTATAACTCCATTCAAAGTCACTCTACCAAACTGCATGTGCAGCAGCTATTCAAACTGTTGCATATATGTGATAGGAACTGAAAAACTCGCTGCAAGTCACTAATCTTGCAATGCCTTTCTTGTTCAACAGTGTAAGGTGATTTCCAAGTCCTTATGAAAAAGCCAACAAGAGAAAACAGAGAAGTCATAAAAATCAACCTTGCTTTGTTCAGACAACTCATCACAAAATGCATAAAGCTGTACTGTTAACACACTATTGACACTCATTGCTTTATGAGGCTCTCCAGAAACAAGTCAGGTAAGGCTTGACAGCCCATGAGCAAACACAGCCCTCCTGGTCTGCGTGCTGGCCAAGCTGTTTACTTCTGCCATGACCGCTGCTAGTGATGGTGCAGCACACTCTGTGGTTCTCATGCTGATGTAAACCAGAGGTTTTCCACTTATTTCATTCTTGAGACACCTCCAGTGTAAGCAGAGGCCCTGTGTACAAGATGTAAACATACCAGCAATCGCTTGCTCTTCTCTCACAGCTCGATGAAAAGTGACCTATAGACACTTCAGTTTGAACTTCATTGGTATAAACCCTTTCTTAATGTGTAATAAGAAATTGAGTTCTCTCCTCAAAACATCAACCTAGACAGACAGAATATGTGCTGTGGAGGAGGAGATGTCCACTGGAGAGGTGATGTGCTTTATCCAGCATCACTCAGCACATCAGAGGCAGAACCAAGAAAAGACCCATAGTATCTCATAGCCCTGTCCCTTGCTTTCCTCTTCCTTAGCTTACTGACTATAGCTTCTCACTGTTTCATGCCTATTATTATCTTCCAGCTCCTGGGAGCAAGAAGTAAGCCTTTTGGTACATTGGAAGATAAATGGGTATGGTGATATTAAAAGTAGAATGCCACAGACAATTCAATAGTACTTAAAATATACATGTGGTGTGCAAAAACATCAGCTTAGCTATTTATTTGCCAACTGACTACAGGAAGGGAAAGAAAAAAACCCAGATCGCAGAGGGTTTAGCTGGTCATTTAGCACTAGACCAGAGCTTGCTTGTTTGGGTTTTACACCTGACTTCCCCATAGACTTCTGCAGTGGCTTGTGATAAATCTCCTTCCTTTCTGGGCTTTGGGATCTTAGGTGCCAAGCACTCTGAAAATATCACTTATAAACTACATATTCAGTAGGCTTCATATCAATAAGCATGCTTGGCATTCTTTTTTTATAGCCAGTGGTGGCAAAATCCCATCTTGTTTTATATTTAGGGAAACCACAAACACCACTTAATAACCCAGCTGTTGCTGAATGTGATGCTTTGCCAGCTGCTAATTGCCGTGGTCTCTCCTCCACAGCAATGAATGGGTTTTGAGAGAGGGCAGACACAGTTTGCTTTGTTGCTTTGGTAAACTGTGTAATTAAAAAAAAAATAAATAAACTCAGAAGGAGCCAAAGTTTGTTTTTTTTTTTTTTTTTGAAATCATGATGTCTGTATTTTGACTACACAACTGCTACTGAATTTCTCATCACCTCTGTGCCATACTGTCCTGGGTTCAGCAGTAGCAGTCATTTTTCTCCTTCTTGGTAGCTGGTGCAGCGCTGTGTTTTCGACTTTTGGCCTGGGAACAGCGCCGATAACACCGATGTTTATAGTTACAGCTTAGAATGTTTGGTTTGACCAAGCCTCATGCTCTGCCAGGGAGGAGGGGAAGCCAGGAGGAAGCAGAGACAGGACACCTGACCCAAACTGACCAAAGAGGTATTCCATACCACAGCATGTCATGCCCAGGATGGAAAAACTGGGGGCAGGAACCTGGAAGAGTTCAGTTCACAGGTGGTGAGCAGCTGTATCCTCTTCTCTTGTATTTCCCTGATCATTATTATTATTGGTGGTAGCAGTAGTGATTTGTGTTATACCTTAGTTACTGGACTGTTCTTATCTCAACCCATGGGAGTTACATTCTTTTGATTCTTATCCCCATTCTCCCCCTCTCCCTCGGAGTGGGGAGGAAGAGAGAGGGGGGAGTGAGTGAGAAAACTGCATGATTTACGGCTTAAACCACGACACAAAACAATCACCCATCTCTCCCATGCTCTCCTGCTGTAAGCACAAACTCCCTCTGCAGCAAATTACTTTCAACATTAAGAAGTATTACTGCTCCATTCAGTCTATTGTTGTAACACTTTAGTCAGCTCATAAAAAAAAAATGAATTGACAAATTTGGAAGATTTCCACTTGAACAAGTGGCCACATTTACACTTTGTGACTCCTTATTAGTTATAAAGCATTGCAACAGTGCAATGAAAAGAGGATTATATCTGTGGTTTATGCTGGCTGATGGGACATTTCATGAGGCTATTCTAAAGCCTGTTTGACATCAGAAAAACAACTTCTCATTTGGTAAAACTATATTTTATAACAAGAAACTCTAACTTACCTGTGCTTCACTGAATGATTACACCCAGACCAAAGCCTTCTACTGGCATTAACAATGACTCATTTCCAAGAAAGGGAGTTACGGCTTTAAGCCTTGAAAATGGAAACTGCTAGTCTCCTAGGTAATACAAACCAAATGAGTGAAATCTGATCATCTCTCCTGGCACACTGTTCAAACTAGAACCATAATGTGACTTGTATCACCAGAAAGACATGAGGAAACTACAGCATTTGTTTAAAGTCACAGACTTTGTCTGCATCTTTTGAGCACTCATCGGCATTAGGTCTAATGCTGCACACTTTGTGCTTTCATGTTAGTGACAGCACAACCTGAAGACACGTGTTGTGGCATCCAAAGCAGTGGGCAGTGATCATAAATCACAGAATCTTAGAATGGTTTGAGTTGGAAGGGAACTTAAAGACCATCTAGTTCCAACCCCCCTGCCAGAGGCAGGGACACCTTCCACTAGACCAGGTTGCTCAAAGCCCTGTCCAACCTGGCCTTGAACACTGCCAGGGATGGAGCAGCCACAACTTCTCTGGACAATCTGTTCCATTGCCTCATCACCCTCACAGTACAGAAGTTAACGATCAGTGACCCTGTATGAGACATGTGTAGCCTGTGCACTTGCAAGTCAAGAAGTCACTTAACCATGTCAATCTTGCATGAAGGCATGCAGAAGATGCCCTGCCTTTCGTATACTATTCTCTCAGGAATGACCTGGAGGATCCGGCTAGCTCCCCATTTCAGAAGCTGCATCATTACTAATTTTCATCTCATTAAACTTATGCTCTCCCTTCAATACTAACTTTACCACAATATCAAAATAGCAAGAAGGGTCTTTATGAAATGCTTCTTGACCTTTAGCACCCCTTCATAGTGTGGCTTCTACGTGTTCTTTTCAGAAGAACATTTTCCATGTGAAAAACTAGAAGACACTGTATGGAATTACTGTACCCTTCTGAAATCATATAATTAAGAACATTAACTCCCACCAGGTTTGCTCTTTGACATTTTACATCAGATCTGTATCTCAGGTTCTCTTCAGCAAGTAAATTGTCTGCTAAAGACAATATTCTGTTAGGCACACAGTGCTCCTAACAATACATTATACAAATGTTCAGACAGGTCTTTCTATTAAATCACAGTGGTATTACCAAAGAAGTAAAGCCTGGATTTTGTTATTAAATTGTATTTTCGTTACTGTACGTGCTCATCAATTCCCACATTGCACTAGGCAGGTGAGCCACTCCCCACCAGAAAGCACAGAACTTCATTTTTAATAACTAAGCAATGGAATAAGTTCCTGTCCTGCCTTACGCATCTTACCAACCATCAATATTTTGCAGTCATTTTTACTGAGATGTGGCTATACCGCTGAGTGATGTTACCAAAAAAGCAGAAAGACTGAACTCCTTGCCTCAAACAAATCCTTCATGGTACAATTTATTCACAGTATACTTTATTTAGCTTAAACTGTGGGTTTTAGCTGGGAATTATATGCAAATCTTCAGTAGTTTTATGGCGAGGAAGGTATCACACAGCCTAACTCATCTGCCTGAAATAGGACCTTGGTACTGTCCACAGAGAGTTGATGCCTCTAGAGGGTGAGTGAAGGTGAGAGTTGGAGCTGGACTGCAGGGACTGCAGGGACTGCAGAGCCTCTCAGCTGCCTGCTGGAAGGAGCTACCAGGCAGGCACCTTCCTCCCAGCACTGCTGCTGAAGGCCTGACAAAAGCCACAGTCAGCCGAATGACATTCAGCTCACATCAGGAAGTCAAAGGCCAAAATCACTGTAGAAATATTGTGATGACCTGTAGTACTGGGAAAGGTAAAATTTAACTTTAGATCTAAACTTTATTATGGCATTAAAGGCACCTGAGCAATTGTAACTGTCCTTTAGAGACAGAAAACAAAACAGTCCCAACAGCTCATTTTGTAATAATTGGTACTGCATGGTTACAATCCAGTCACTTAAATATCAAAGCTGTTTAAGCATCTTTATGACACCCACAGTTATACCCCTACTGTATCTAGTATATAAAGGTTACACACTGCCACTCTCCAGTGTATTTCATTACATGGTGGTATTTATACATTGAAAGATGATTGTGAGGTGTAGAAAATCTGAAGACCTCAAGATTACTCCATCAGAGCCCCTCACTACAGAGTTAAACCTCCTGTGAAATTCCTACCCTCCAGAGTCCTCCTAGCAGCTGTATTCCCTGCCTGAGGTCTGAAGGGTGCTAGATCAGAGAAAGTGCTCGCTGAAGGATTTTAACTTACCACAGCTTAAGCTGATTGAAAAATCCAGTATTGTAGGCATAGGTTAGTTGTGGTCTGTGCCCCCACTTCCAACTGTACTGCCCTGCTTACACCAGACTGCCTCACCCAGTCAACTGAAAACATAAACTTTGTTCCTTTCAATTTTCTAGCAATGTTAGTTTTCAGCTAGACTAGGGAGCAGAAGTGGTATATGCCAAGGCTGAGCAATTCCGAGTCCTCATGCAAGGTCCACAGGTGAAAAGAGGTCTCCCCTTACCCCCTCATTTTTGGAGGTGCAGTCGTAGATTAGTTCTTTAAACCCAACTCCAAGGTGCCTTAGAGGCTGTGTACTGTTGTAGTGAGCAAATTCAGTGTTGTATGTGTTTCTCTGCCCTTTTTAATAGAAACTAGCTTTTTCTTTCCAGGAGGGATGCTTTGGGATTTGATATTATTCTGTTCCCAGTCGGAAACAATTTGCCCACCCATTAATGAAAGTAGAACCAAGCAAAGTGCCTTTTTCCTCCCATAATGAATTCAGTTAAAAAAGATTTGTAAGCGTTATCAGTATTGGAAGAGCAACAATTGCTCTGATCTTTGCTGGAAGGCATGGCTGGGTGATCTCACAGGCACAGCTGGCTAACAAGTGCTATAGAAGACATACACACAATGTTACGAAACACAGAAGATTCACTGTAACATATTTTCATTTTTAAGATGATAATTGCCTTAAAACTGTCAGTGATAGCGTCCCAGCCACTATATGCTACTGTCTGAAAGCTCTGCTTCCTTTCAATGGGAACGATACAACAACGATTGCAACAGCGGCTGCAAAGCATTGTAAGGGCTCTTGAGCTGAGCAACAACCACACCAAAAGCTCTCAGTGCCACCTCTGTCTAGCTGTAGATGTTTGTTTCTTCTTCTGCATTTATGACCTAAATATGGCAATACTGTTTCACATGCCTCAGTGCAATAATGGTTCCTCTCCTCATCACCTATGAGTAAGGTGCAGGAAGTACTTCCTAATTTTTGTTTTCCCTTCTCCCCCAGACTTGTTCAGGACAAAAAAATCCCAACTGCCAAACCTAATTAAAATGTCGTGAAACTCACAGTGTACAAGGGCATGTAGTGATAGGACAAGAGGCTTTAAACTGACAGAGGGCGGATTTAAACTAGATACTGTGAAGGAGTTCTTTACTGTGAGGCTGGTGAGTGTGGCTGCCCCATCCCTGGCAGTGTTCAAGGCCAGGTTGAAAGGGACTTTGAGCAACCTTGTCTAGTGTGAGGTGTCCCTGCCCATGGCAGCAAGGTTGGAACTAGATGAGCTTTAATGTCTCTTCCAAGCCAAACCATTCTGTGATTCTGTGATTCACGTATGAAAACCCTAACAACCACATGATGGAGTTGCCCCTCTCACTACATGCCGAAGCAGTGCTGAAGTCCCAGTGTTGACACAAAGCCTATTTTTTCTGTTCACAACAGCTCTGTAACTGTCTCTCTAACATAGGGATATGCTTACCAGTAGCTTGAGGCATTCTATGTGTATTTTGAAAACAATGTGAAGCTCTGCTCTTGTGCAGTATTTGAGATAAGGAGGAGCTGTGAGGTGAATTGGCTAGATGCAGAGGCACACTGCTGCTCCTCAGCTGCATCAGGCTATCACATGCTAAAGACACCTGTGGAGCATAGCATCAGGCTTGCTTGGTCCCCAGTGAAGGCTCTTCTGCAGCTCAAACAATAAGGGGATGTGAGCCTCAAGAGAAGCAGAAACTACTAAGAAGTTCTGAATGGCCATGAATGCACAGAGCACAATACCAAATGCAGAATCCCAAAGGAATTTCTTTAAAAGGAAAACAAGTCTCAGTAACAACCTCAGGTTTGGAAAATGAGGGGATTTTTTTGCATGGTTAGTTTTCAGGAGAGGTACTCAGATATTAAGAGGACAGATGACTCAGAAATACCACAGATGTTTACAATTCCACCCTTTTATAGAGTCTCTTCTATAAAAAGATGCCTGACTACTTTATAAGCCTTGACAGATTGAGGATTTCAACATCCTGTTGGGTCAGACGACAACAACATAATATTCACATTAAAGATAAAATAAGACACTTTCCCACAGTCATAAAGCACAACTAGAAACACCAAGCAGTCCAAGCTTTTCTTCCCTGCAGTTATATGGTTAGCCAGAATCTGCTCAACGTATATCAAGTACCAGCATTCACATTCAAATCCAATTCTGCTTCTATGTCCCTCTCTGCTTCTTTTTCTATGCATAAAGCCTTATCCCGCAACTCTTCATATGGAGAACATTTTTTCTCCAGCCAGTGGTGTTCTTTGTAGTGTGTGTGATTTCTTCCCCCACCAATGATGCCTGGGGCTTACCTCTCGTAAGAAAGATGGGAAATGCTAGAGAACTAGCAGCAACCTGACAATCCTTGCCACCACTATCAGGCAAATGAGTTCTGGCATAAAACTCATACTACCATGACCTGGAAAATAGTGCCATGACCATGGCTGACTTTGGGTCAGAAGTTTCAGCTACATGGATGGGGTCAGTTAATGACATTAACTGCTGGGAAGGTGGTGCATGTGCTGGTAAGTGAGTGCACTTCTCAGTGTAGTCATGAAAATGTTTTGTATTCCCATATACAATATGTCAATTACTTGGGAACTGTACACAGAACAACTACAGTACTGTAAAAACTCACAGTTCCCTCAAGAAAACTAAGCTACCTTACCAAAAACCAAAGCTCATGCAAAAGCCTTGTCATGGCTTCTTTCAATTGCACAAACATGAAAACAAACCAGAGCAGCAACCTTCACTCAAGAAGTGACTTTCTACTCAAAGGTTTCCAAACAAAATCAGCTGCGTGGCATAGCTGCCGAAACAATAGCTACCAGATTAACAGATGGTATGTTGTGAATTAAACGTTGACACAAAACCCAGACACACCACTCAGTTCTCTCTTAACACTAAAACTTAGTTCCCTATTTTTCTCACCTCATGATATTTACACGCAAAAAATACCTCTACATTTATGTTTGTCCCCTGCTGCCTCCATGGCTGCAATAATCAGATGCTCCACCAAAGTCCTTTCACGCAGCATCCAGATACGGAGAAGCGTGTTCTGCGGTTGGTGAGTCCAGAACTACACATGAACGAAGCCACCAGCCGGCTGCAGCTGAATCACTGTGATACTGTCCAGCACATCTCAGCTCTGCCCACCTGTTACCTAGAGAAGCACTGCTCTGGGTCTCTCCCTACCCTCCAGGTACTGGATTTTCCAAAACTTTAAATTTATACTCTTCTTTCTAAGGCATCTGGAATTGCCTGGTGGCATCGAAGTTGGCAGAGACAGACAGCCCAGAGCAGGCAGATGTGACTGCATGGGCTTTGTTTCCTCTGGACTCCAAGTAATTGATTTTACTGATTACAAGCAATACAAAACAAAACACAGATGCAAAGTGGCATTTACATAACCATGAGTTTCCAGATGCCTGAGCCTGGAGAATAACAGGCTGAGAGACCTTCTCACTCTCTGCAGCTACCTGAAAGGAAGCTATAAGCGAGGTGGCTGTCAGTCTCTTCTCCAAAGTAACAAGCGATAGGACAAGATGCAACAGCCTCAAGCTGCACCAGGGGAGATTTAGATTGGGTATCAGGAAAAATGTCTTCACAGAGAGTGTGGTCGGGCACTGAAACAGGCTGCCTAAGGCAGCGCTGGAATCACCGTCCTCGGAAGTGTTCACAAACAGCGTAGGTGAGGCCCCCAATGACATGGCTTAGTGTTGGCAGTCCTGAAGTAACGGTTGGGCTTGATGATCTTTAAGAGCTTTTCCAACTTAGGGGATTCTGTGAGTGATTCTACGATTCTTCCGACCGACCCCGGGTTTACCCTGCGGAGCGCTTCTCGGCGGGGAACACCCACACCTCCACCCCAGGGGGCCGCGCTGCTCCCGTCTCCGCCCCGGGCACCCCCCTGAGGGGACGGGCGGGGCAGAACGCAGGGAGGAGGCACAAGTGCGCAGGCGCAGGGCGGTGTGTTGTTCTCCCGGCCTTCGGGAGGCCCCGGCGTCGGCGAGGGGTGAGTTGTGGTGCGGGGGGACCTGTGGGTTAGCGCCCGTTGTCCGCGGGGAGACGTCCGTCTTCCTCCGCCTCCTGAGGGGCCGTGCGGAGCATGGCGGCAGCCTGGTCTTCTCTTTGTGTCCCCGGCGGCCCAGCGGGGTTTTCCTCTGATAAATTCGCCCCTTCGTCCGCCGCGTAAAGCCCCCTGGCCGCCTTGGAGGAGGTTTCTGCCCTTTCCCTCGCTGTTTGTGCTGTTCGGAGCATGGCTGAGCTGCTGAGCGGCTGGGGTTCGTGTATGTGCTGGCGGTGTGCCTGACAGTGCCCTGTGCCCGTGTTGTCGCCTTTAGCCGATCTCCGCGCTGCCCTGACCTCTCTGGCGTGCCCGGGGCCTTGCTGGGTTGAGTCTGTGAATCCTGCCCGTGGGTCCCCGGCTGTGCTCTGCTTGTGTGAGCTACAGGGCAGGGGTCCGTAGCGCCGCTTCTCCTCTACCCCTCAATAAGCGGGGTTAGCCAGGAGTGTGTTTTGTTCACCTTCTCCCAGGTGGCATCTTGCAGAGGACCTTGTGTGTAAAAATTGAGACCCGAGTCCTAGAGCTGCTGGGGGGGGGGGGGGTTTGGGGGGAGTGGATGGAGAGACTGCACTACAGGGGGGTGTGGGCTGTCCTGTCACATGTAAATTGTAAAGAAGAAAGGAAAAACGTTTGCTAGTTTTGTCTTTTTTTAGCCAGTGCTACGTGATCTGTGGGTAACTAAAGCATTAGGCAAAGGCAAGCAAAAGCTCCAATCCAATTATCAGGATATCAAGATTGAAAATCAGTGTGCTTAAGCTGGGAATGTTAGTAACACCAAAGGCAGTTGTTAATACATGTATACAAAGTAAAATTCATGCTGTAAGAACACATCCTGAGTGCAAACTTATACTTGGTGAATGTAGTTTGGGGGTTTTTATAATAATGACATCTACTTTTTACTCTGTTTTTAGGAAGTATTCAACATTAATTAAAATGTCTTCCACCAACTCTCCAAATGCAAGCGAAACACCCAAAGAGAGAAAACCAGGATTGAGAAGTGTTCAAACAACTATGCTCTTCCGAGCTGTGAACCCAGAGCTTTTCATTAAACCTGTAAGAGGCTCATTCTGAGGGAAACTAAACAGGCTTGGAGAGACGCAGTTGCTCTAAAGTCATCATTGCTATTCTGTGTGCATTATATAACCGTCTGTTGTTATGCAAAGCACTCAGTAATGTAGCTAAAAATATTTTTACTTTATTTCACTCTGATTGTTATGAGCCCGGAACATTACATTGTTTATTCCAGCTTTTATTTCACTGCTATATTGTCTAATCCTTTTATACCTAGCCAAGTTGCCAACAGAAAGACTGTCTACAGATGTATTACCCATGTAATTTGACAGGTTAAGTAATAGGAGTCCTCTTTAATGTTTAAAAGGGAACAAAACAAAGTGCAGGCTTTCTGGTGTGAAGGGGGGGTGTGTGGATTTTTGATACCTTTTCAATATTTTTTATTTTTGTTGATTTTATAATTAAGTTGAGGGTACTCAGGTTTTATTTGCACTTGTGGAACCCAGCAAGACTGGATGAAATTTTATGCATGTAATAGAAACAGATTCTGTGATAATACATTCTGTGTTTTTACACAGAATCGCAGACTGGTTTGGGTTGGAAAGGACCTTAAAGATCATCCAGTTCCAACCCTCCTGCCATGGGCAGGGTCAGCTTCTGCTAAACCAAGTTGCTTGTCTCAGTAGCATGTTCAGATGAATTCTGTTAGAAGTTTGTACTTGGTTACCTTTAGTAATAGGTTTTGGCCTGTTCATTCATGCTCAAGCAGCATTTGTGACCAGCAAAAGGCAGAGCACTGGACAATGCCATATTCTGTCACCAGAGAGGCTTCTTTTTCAGAGGGAATTCCTTTTGCTGTCAGAAAATTGAGTCTCCCTTCTTGCTGCTTATCAAAGTCATTTGGATCAGTCTGCTAGAAAGCAGTGATAATTCTTGCAGATACCACAACTGTTCACTGTTCACTTTCTTAGCCAAGACAGAAGAATGTTTGTGTTGAACAAAGAAATGTTTTGACTAAAGACGGGTACTAATTATTTTTGTTTTTCTTGTCAGAACAAGCCTGTGATGGCATTTGGGCTCATAGCAATTACCCTCTGTGTGGCCTACCTTGGTTATTTGCGTGCAACAATAGAGAATAAAAAGGACCTTTATGAAGCAGTTGACAGCGAGGGGTCCAGGTATATGAGGAGGAAAACTTCCAAGTGGGACTGATAATGTAAGGAAGGAAATCAGCAAATCAATCACAGAACTTTGCCAGGCAACTCCTATTTTTTTTTTTCTGTCCATTGAAATAATGGATAAATGTCTTTCTTGCTGTACAGCCCAATTTAAGTTCCTTTGTAAAATGTCATGCTTGTACAAATGAATTGCAATTAAGATGCGTGTGAACATAAAAGTGACTTTAAGAATTGTTGTCTGCAAACTCCACAGCCTGTCAGAAGACATGAAATTACCTCGGACATGCAGTCAAGACTGGTAAATGCCTTTAGAAATGCAGATGATAGTTCAGCTCATTTCTCTCTTTGCTTTGATTAAGGGAAAACAGGGGTTTGTCTTAATTTTTAAACAGAAGTGTGATGCATTGTGTGTGAAAAGAAAAAGTTGATCTGTTGAAAGTTGATAGGTAATGGTGGTGCAAGTAAAATAATTTTAAGGCAAAAAAGATCTGATAAAGCAGTCATTGGAAGGTTGTATTTAATAAAGGAATTTGTAAAATACTGACCAAAATATTCCTTGGATGATAATATACTCTTCCTTATAAACGGAAAAAAACCCAGTAGGTAAGTAGAGAAGAAAAAGTGAAAGGACTGCTTCTGCCAAGAGAAAGGCAGGAAGAACTCAGCTGTGACCTTTCTTGCTTGGCAGCATAGAGCAGATCAGTGAACCTACCAGTATGAGCTTGCTAGTAGCTGTGTATAACTCCAGGTTAGCCGGAGGTCGTGCAGTGTTCTTGACTAGTTATCAGGACTAGTTTACTCAAGCTGCATTCAAAAATTAAGTTTCTCTGTATTGCAAAGTACATTATATAACACTGATTTATTACAGGCTACTAAACTCAAAATAGGGAATGAAAAGTCTAAAATTAACAAAGAAAAGACTGTTCTTACAATGACAAGACTACATCCACCTGAACAATTCCAATCTTCCCAAGTAGCCTTGTGTGTGGATATGAGGCAGCCCATTGGCAGTGGGCTGTTTGGTGCTGCTGTGAGCCTGGCTGCAGGGCAGCTGCGTGCTGTGGCGTTGCCTTAGCACAAGAGAGGGTTCCCATGAACACACTGTACAAGTGGGTGCTGTCTTGTTCTGGCACTAAGGCCTAAGAGCTTCTCCAGCTGCTTCTGTGTTCCTGATGTGTCCTAGATGGTATCTCATTAACCAAACTCCAGAGCATGTGGTGGGAGAGCATATGCCAGGGAAAAGTACCCTTTTCCCACCATGGCCCCTCATTAATGTTCTCGGTTGTATTTTTCCATTCAGCTGCCTCATATTTACAGCCCAATTAAGGGCTCCCATGAAGCTGAGACCTCTTTCTTAGTCCTCTTTTGGCCAAAGAAGAAAGAACATGCAGTGATATGTGTTTGCCACTCTGGGAATTGTTCTCGATTTTGTTACCCAATTGTTTTGGTACTTAAGAAAGGTGACACTCCCTTGAGACCTCTATTCTCTTTATCTCCCTATAAATCCATCACATTGAACCTGTGATTTTCCTCGTGTCTGTGTTTTATAGTTACCTGTATCCTAAATTCAGCTGGGCCTTGGTTTGGTTACCTGCTGCCTGAGAAGGGAAATGTCTTCTACCTGTGAAAAGCTATAGAAAAAAAAAGGCTCTTAAAGCATATTCCCCTCTGTGACCCTACCTGCCTCGCAGCAACAACGTCCTGGGCAGGTCTGAAAGCTTGCAGGTGAGGAAGCTACTTGCCTTTCGATTGATGAAGGAATTTCCAAGTGAATCATAGAATTGATCAAATATTCAAAACTATCACATCCTGTGCATATTCTGTGGAATGTGTTTTGTTTGATAGGATGTGATAGATATCTAGAATCCATCTGGGTATTTTTCAAAAGGGTCACACAGGATTTTAGCTCTTTTCAGGTCATTAAAATGCACAAGTCTGGTATGTTTGCATGAATTAAAATAACTCCAAACCCAGTGCTGGTAAGCATGTTAACCTGGTTTTCTGCAGGCTTTTAAAATACACACTTTGATCCTTACACCTGCAGATGATTCTAAGTGAGAAAACGCAGTCTCTTATTTTCACATATTTGGGAGTAATGGCTCTCAAAATTTTGAATTATATTTTGTGAAGTGAATATGGGTCTGGAAGGATCTGAGGTAAAGGAAGTTGGGGGTTTGTGAAAGATAAAGGCCAGGATTGACCTCAGGAGGTCAAAATTTGTTCGCTCGGCTCTGAAAGCACAGCTCCTTATACACCTGCAGGAGACACAAACAGCACCAATACCATTTCTTTTGATTGGCTTTTCTCAATTTTATCTTCAATATAGTAAGAATTATCGACAGTGGGTAATAGGTGGCTTGACAGGAACTGAGAGTCAAAATGATTTCCCAGGCAGAGGCTCTGCCAGGATTTTGCTAATTCCTTACTGTATGCTGGCTTTCTCATCTTTACCAAGAACAGCAACAGGATTCTATGATTCAAATACTTGAAGCACCATCTATTATACTGCTCCTAAAATCTTAGCTTACATGGTTTGAATAGGAATTACTGGCATTCAGCAACAACAAAACAAAAATAAAAAAGACACTGAAAAGGCAAAGCCTGCCTTGACACTGCTTAACTACTGCAGGGAAAGTTAGTTCTTTGTGAGCAAAGCCAGCCCTGCCTGGTAACGGTTGCTCTGCAGGGAGCTGCCTTCGGGCTGGAAGGGGTTACTTCGCAAAAGCCTCCCTCATCATCTGCCGCCAGCATGTTACCGAGCTGTCAGCATGAGTGAATCCTAACAGGAAGGCAAACGCTTCAGCCAGCTCGGTAAAAAGTAATGGTCAGTGATTTTTCTTTCTTCACCAGCTTGCATGTTTTCTGTAGCAACAGTTAAGTGTTTTGCCTTCAAGCAAGAGATGTATCAGAAATAGAGTTCTGACATTGTAGCAGCTGTATTACAGGAAAACACTGGAATGCCACAATGATTAGAAGTCCTGATCTGCACTCCTTCGTGTGTTGTGCTGCATGTTCAAAAATAGTACCACCACCACCTTCCAAAGCTACTTTTGATCGGATTCGGGAGTATAAGCCTTTCATAACACGGTATTACACTCATCATGATATACTGGGTGAGTTTGCTTCTGAAATCTCTTCCTTGCAATCTGAGATTTAGGGAAACTCCAAGAGCTGTTGTATCCATCTGTTCTTGACAGTCGTGAAGGTGTTCACGTCTCTATAAGAATGAGCTGTGCCTACCTTCTGAATATTAATAAGTCTAGTATATTCAGGGTCAGTTGTCCTGTGATGCATGACGGTGTTCAGACTTGGTCATAGTGGAGTCCAAAAGAGAATTAGCTGTAAGACCGTTAGCAAATGTTTTCTAAGCCTCAAATAGTTTGGAAAGAACTGTTTGACTTAACATATGCAAAGGTCATTCCCTTATCCTTGAACACAGAGCAGCACAGGACACAGCTGAGATATTTTATCCTGAATCCTACCTTCTTGTACCTGATTCAGCTGCTGACCTTAGATTGAGGTTCTGTAGATTCTCTTGAGGTTTGATGATTTTGTTGCATGTCACAATCATAACCTCAATAATAAAGGAAATCATGGTAGCATTCATACTTTTGAGGATGTTCAAACTTAAACAGGGGAAGTTTAGATTGAATATGAGGAAGAAATTCTTTACTGTAAGGGTGGTGAGGCACTGGAATGGGTTGCCCAGGGAAGTTGTGAATGCTCCATCGCTGGCAGTGTTCAAGGCTGGGTTGGACATAGCCTTGGGTGGCATGGTTTAGTGTGAGGTGTCCCTGCCCCTGGCAGGGGGGTTGGAACTAGATGATCTTAAGGTCCTTTCCAACCCTAACTATTCTATGATTCTATTATCTAGCAAGAATCTGCAGTACCTTTATATGCTATGCCTAATTGTCGGGTTTCTGGTCAGTAAAGTTATGTAGAAATCATCTTGTGCATTTTAATTAATGTGCATTGTGAAAAGCAGTGTGCTTGGTTTCTATTTCAAATAATATAAAGAGGTTATCAGTGTAATGAGAGCCTGGGCAGCGGGATGAGTGCCCTGCATGTGCTCAGAACATGAAGCTTCAGCCCTGCATTACACACACACAGCGTGAAACACATTAATTTTCCATTATAATGACCTGGAAAAATGTGACTCTTTGGCCCTGTCAAGCACAGAGAATTCGATCCAAAGCAATGCCCAGGCTTGGCACTGAGTAGGAAAAATGCAGGATTTGAAATCCCACTGTTGAGGGGGATCGGGTGTTTGAATTGCAGAAAAGCATCTTTATATACTTCCCTTCCACTTCACTTAGACTCCATCCATGTTACTAAGGGGGGAGCATCCCTGGTGTTGGCTCTGTGAAGCAATGTGGCTCATCACCATGCTGCTTTGCCCCACCTTTCTAGGAGGGATCAGCTGTGTCTGCACTATTGGGGCTCCTTGGACCCTGGCGAGACACAGCAACCCTAGAGACAGAAGCATTCCTTTGTATGTGCCTAGTCTGTTCCAAAAACCTGAAATATTCTGCTGTATCTTCCTGAGAATATTTATTGTGTGCCCCAAGAATGGCATGAAGGAATCTAAGGGCGTCTTGGGCAAGAGACCTCTCTGAAAGCCTTGGAGGACTCTGAGGGCATCTTGGGCAAGAGACCTCTCTGAAAGCCTGGGAGGACTCTGAGGGCACAGGGAGTCTCAGGAGGCACCAACTCACCTATGGCATCTGAAAGAAGCAAAGCTATCCCCCAAGCTTCTGCAACATTCAGTCACAGACAGAAATGGGTGAATCGCTCCCAAGCAAGCTGAGGACTGACCAGCTTGTGCTGTGCAGATGGCCATTAGGACAGGGAGTCAGGAGGGACACCTGCAGTGCTCTCCTGTTCTGTAGCCTTGTCTAGGAAGCGAGAGTTGGGTTCAGCACCTTCCTATTATATTTACAGAACTGCACAAGCAATAATAATTGTGGTTTCATCCTCATGTGAAATGAGGTGCATGTTTTTCAGCCTTTTGACTTTTAATTCAGGTGTGGAGCCAAGAGAAGGGGTGGAGAGAGAGGCATGGAGTTCTGCACTGTGGTTGTCTGCTGTGCATGATCAGCTTGTGTTGACTCTGCAGAGATTGGAGCACACATTGAACAAGAAAAACATGAAAAGAAGGAGGCAGAGGTACGAGAGTGCATTGAAAAAATGAAAGCTGAAATTTGGTCCCAGGTAAATTAAATTATTCTCCCATCATTTAAATAATGCTTATCCTTTAGAATAATTGCTACAGTATAAACACAGTTAATAAGGAACTTTGGGGTCACTGCTTTAGTGTTGTCATTAATTTCAGCTCCTCCTTTGTTCAGATTTCTGTGTGCACATACTTCTCCCATTTCTGATCACAACAAAGCATACTTTGAATTAGTAACGGATTTTACATCTGGTCTGAAAATGGCCTCTAAAGCACACAGAAGTTATCGGTTGTTAAAGCTGTTCCCCACAATGCTATGTAAGATTGACATGTATGTTAGATATATGTATAGTGCTTACAACTGTCATAGCTCAATTCTATTGTGAGGCCACATTTAAACAGGAATCGCTACAATAAAATTGCCAAATGGGCTACAATGGATTTTACTACCTGGTTTTAAATTTAGCTTGTTCTGATTTCTTAAATAACAAATAGAGAATTATTGTTTATGTAACCTCTGCTTCTTCTTAATAGGATGTTAATAGAATGTCAGCAGTTATACTTAAATAATAACTTGTTTTAAAGGCTGAAACACTCAAGGAAGATGCAGTGGAAAAAGCCCTCAACGAGGCAGCCGCTAAACACAGTGCATTTGTACAGGACCTTCAAAAAAACTTTGAAAAGAAATTAAGGGTATGGACCAGTTTGTTTTTATTACCATGGAAATAGCCAGCAGAACAGAAGCATGCGTTTGACAGCTAAGAATGTCGTTCTGTGTAAAAAAAATACATGGTTTTTTAAATGCTTGCTATAACCAGAACCTCCATTCATCTGAGATTGGAACTCCAGTGTCAGGAGAAGTACTCAGACTGACAGATGACTGCCTTTGTGCTAGATGAGATGTGAGCTTGAGTCAACTGGATTTTAAATTCACTTTCAGCACGTTTCACTTTTTTTTTTTTTAATTGAATGAAGATTGTGAACTTTGTTGAAAATTCCTTGTCAGGCTTTGGTTCAGCCAGCCACTGAACTGATCTGGTGCGTTTTTTAGAGGCAGTTAAATACGGGCTTAACTTTAAATCTGTCCTCAAGTTTCATGTCCATCAAGGCTACAGAGGTGTTTAATTGATTTGCTGAGCCTGCTGAATGGAGTGGAGGGGAAGGAAAACTGCCAGCATATGTATATTCCTAAATGAAGCACACTAACTGTAGCCTTGAATTTTTATATATGTTTAGCACATGTTTCATATGGCTTTTCGGATATCTGAGAAAAGGCTCAGAGATACACAGAAAAAGGAAGGCAACTGCCTTCTGGATCTGAGCCTTCCTGCTTTCTGCACTGCTTCACAGGGCTTTTTTCTGCTAGAGCATCCAAGCACTCCTCAGTCAGGCATTACGCAGTCTGTCTTATGCTTGTCATCCTTAGTCTTGCAGCCTCCCACCAGCAGATGAAAGACGCACAGAGAATTGCTGGAGTGTTTTGCTTTGGAATTTTATTTTATACAAGTTTCTAAATAGCTATCTGTTTATACTGCAGGCAGTCAAAGCAATGTGCTTGGCATCTTAAGAGGAAAAGCAGGGAGGTTTACAGTGGTCTTAAGTTTCTGGTAGAGTTCATTCCATTTTATGGAGTTGTTTTCCAAGGGAGCTCTGTCTTTTCCTGTGGTAGCATCTGGCAGCAGTAGTTGCCAGAAGCTTAGTTTCTTGTGATTAACCGTTCAGTTACTTGCTATTATAGATCTTTTTAGACTATTTGTGTTAGACTGTTATTGTAGTCTATTACAGATCTTCATAGACATGAGTGCTCAGGATTTGAACATGTAACATTTGTCCTGGCAACATGGGTTCCAGTGACTGAGGACAAGGGAGCAGATACAGAATACTAGAGCTGGAACAAAAGAAGAGGCAGATATAACTGAAGTAATTACGAGATGTTTGAGATTTAATGGGGTTTGTTTCTTGCAGTTCATTTTAAGAGGTATGTTAACAGTGAGCTAAATGCTCACTAGCAGTTAGCTTGCAGAGACAATGGCAGAAAATTTTACTCAGCTCCTGTCTAAGCAAAGAGATAGTGGCAGCTAACAAAGCATATCACTGAGTGACTGAAGTGGGGTTATTACCTGTAGGGAAGGTCAAAGACAATTGCTTCTAGCTGATAGCCTCAGGAATGGCTTTTTTGCAGCAGTACTGATATAGCCACCACCATTCATGGTCAAATGGTTTTAGTCAGGCTTCCTGTAGGCATGTGGGCCTGTGAAAACAATACATCAAGGAACTTTTTGTGCCTTATGTAGAAAACATAGGTGATGTAGGTGTGGAATGATGTTACAACAAGTCTCTGTAATTGCCCCGTAATATGTTCCTGAAGTCTGCTCTGCTGGGCATTGCTGGGGATTGTTTAAAGACAACTGAGCAAAAAGCTGTTGTCATTACTTACATCTACTTTTGACTTTGCTTAAGGAAGAGGTGAGGAAGGCAAAGGCAGAGATGCAGCAGTACATGGAAGAACAGCAGAAGAGAGAGGCAGAAGATGCAGAGCAGCGCATGGCTCACAAACTTCAGAGGATCCTCATGGAGTGCGCCCAGGACAAGATGCAAGCTGTGGCCGAAGCCAGAAAACAGGAGAGGGAGGCAGCCTTTCAGGAAGCAGCCACTCTGCACAGGTGCTCTTAGTGTTTTCCTCTGACCTGGCTGGCAAAAATGCTGTGCTAAAGAAAATGATTGGAATTGCATCAGCATTGCTCAGATGCAGGTCTTCTAGGAAAAGATCAATAGACCCTTCAGAAAAAAAACATATTTGAAAATGACAAGTGACCAGCAAGAGTTGCTGGCTCACTCTCTCTCACTGATGCATCAAGTAAAAAACAAGCATATTTTGTTCCTAAAAGCAAGTATCACAAAGCCAGCCAAGGATCCAGAAGTTTCGGGTTTTGTAGCTGATTTAGGGTCATCAGAAGTAAAGATCTTGGGGCCTATTGTGCCATTGATGACATCTATGCAAAACTGAGATCTGCAGGGCGCAAGAGATTCTACCTGTATAGATTAAACATTGTGACTTAAATAGCTTTGATGTCAAAATAATAGCACACCCCTCTCCCTTGGAAGTAGAATACATTTCATTTTTTAACAACATAGACAACAAAATATCACTATCACAATGAAAAGATCAGTTCAGGTGTGTTCCTTTGTAAGATGTTTTTCATTTTTGAACAGTCACACTTAAGTTTTGATCCATTATTTGATACCTTTATTTTCACTATTAAAACATGCCCTTTATGCCAAAGGTAAATGACATTCCACATAAACTCAACTGGTCTCTTTAACTTCTCATGTTAGCAGAGTTCTGCGAAAATATCTCCAGCAAAGTGGAGGGAGCACGAACAAAGGGCAGAAATTATTTTGTCTGCATCAAAGTATTTGGCTCGGTAACCTTTATGGATGCCTGATGCACCATTTTTTGTGCATCCCTGAGCCAGCTCTGGTGAATAGCACCCATAATGTTTTGACTACATAATATAAATTATATTATTTATTACTGACATGCTGGCACAAATATGTTTTCAGTAACATTTAAACAAAATTATGGATGAATCTGTAGTCTGGAAATCAGTTGTTAGATTTGACTTCCAGGCAGCATTTTAACCTGGGGGCAGAATTGTCGAAGCCTATTTGAAAATCATTGTGTACTTAATTCTCTTAATTCTCAAAGAAAGAATTCAGGTGTCTCTCTTGTTCCGAGAGAGACCTTAATTAAGAGTGAAATACTGATCCTTTATATTTTTCGTTTGGAAGCAAGCATCATGAATTATTAGATGTGACACACACAGAAATAGAATCTTCTGCAACTGCCTTTCTCTGAATCATCAGTAGCCTTCTTTTACCCTATTTCAGATGTCCTATATCAAGTTCTGATTTCACGTATATTTATAGTTGAATAAGAGAGTTTTTACAACAACCTAAATAGACTTATCATTTTTTTCAATCATTTTTAGTAACATGTGTTCCCAACAAATCTTTTCTTCATTTTCTTTTTTAAATAGAAAGCGCTTAGAAGAACTCAAAGAAGAAATTAGGTTAGCTGAGGAACAATATCATAAGAGTATAGATCAATTAAAAAAAGAAAAAGATCGTGAGATTCATACTGTCCGGAGTATCATACAAAAAGAGAGTGAGACTGAGACTGAAAAACAGCCTGAAAAAGCAGAGCCTTTACAGGTTGGTGAGCTGGAAAAAGTTATGGTTATGCTGAAAGCAGCAGAAGAACAGATAAAGACTCTCACACAAGAACTGGAGAAGGTGACAGAATGGAAGGACATCCTGGAAAATGAAATACAAACAACAAGACAAACCTTTCAAAAGTATATTGATGTCACATTTCCTAGCCTGTCCCCTGGACAAGCAGATTTTATTTTGCCGTTCAGGGAAGCATTTCAGCAGAAGGACACACGAGAAGCATCAGAGGACTGTGACAGTATAGGAGAACTAGTATCAGAAGTGTGAGATTCACAGCCATGGGTAAACAGAACTACAAATAGGTGATGCTGAAAAATAAAGTCATTTCTGCTCACTGAATTACATTATTGTGGTTAGAATGATACAGAGAAAAATGACTACCACTGTATTAAATAATTGGTTAGCCATGCTGAGAAAGCATCCATTAATTTTTGTTTTGCAAATGCTAGGGCAGAGGTTGGAACATGTAATGCTTGAGGAGCTTCCCACTGAGTCCTTCTTGAGAAGGAAAAAGGCAGAAAAATCTAAGCAGAAAATCTCAGTTAAGCATGAGCGCTTGGACTTCGAGGACTGTTGGCTGTACCCCTGAATAGTCTGGTGTGGAATAAGACACACAGGTTTTGAACAACTGCAGCTCAGGTTCTGAGATTTACAGGGTGGTTATTCAATGCAATGGTGTGTATGTCTATGTAAAGTCCCTGCAGGTGTGTGGCTACATGATCTGAAAACTCACCTGGCTTGAGAGACAGCTTTTGAGCAAAAAGTGTGTGCCAGCAGGCATGCAAAATAATTTTCTCTTGGGAGGACTCAGGTTTATCTATTCGTAGGTGCTTGAAGCCTGCATGGCTTTAGGACAGCCTCAGTACACTGATTTGTTCTGAGATTTTGCCTGCCTAAACAGCTGATTTGCCTTCACTGTGTAATAAGACTTCCCACAGCATTTGCTTAATATTCACTAAAGCTTTATGTCTGTCTTGTTACCTATTCGTTTAAAAACACTGCACAGCATCTTGAGTGTAGCTGAAGAATGTAAAGGAGCTGGTATTTACTGTAGATGATAGAAAGTATAATATGGTGAAAGAAACTGTCTATAGGTATCTCATTTAAAGGATTTTTTAAGAGAGCAATCTGTGCAGCCATCTTTTCCTTATGCTCAAAAACAACCCCAGAAAACCAAAAAAGCAGAATAATCTCATAGATATCCATCACTCTGCCAAACTAAGAAGTGAAGACAACTGAAGTCACTGGTTTCTTGTGAAACAGTTTTATTCATATGAAATATTTTGAGCAGATATTTGGCAGGCTCTGGCACTATTTCTGACCTAAATACCGGTAAAACCTTACTCCACTGAATTGTGGAAGCTCTTGCTGTGGAGAGCTAATGCTCTCTGTTCATTTTCCCTCTTAGGTTTGCAATGAAAAGTACCCAAACTTCATGTTCACAGTTATCTAATCAAATGGATAAACTGCTCAGAACCCAAGACAAAACTTGTGTTTGCATCTTAAAAGTCCATCAACAGTCTGACATACTCCATAAGATCCATAAACCATTTTCTAAAGAAAGCATTTACATATGCATTAAGCATAAAAGTCTTTTGAAACTACAGGAGTAAAATACTGGAACTAAAGTACTAGCAGCAGCATCATGCAATACCTGAAGCTGGTGAACACTCTTTTGGGTCAGCTGGTTAAAGGCTCACTTCAGTACACACCGAGGAACCCAGAGGCACAGATGCAGCTGGGGGAACCCTGGCAAACCAGTCAGAGGAATAAGTCTCAAATCCAGCACCTCCTGGGTACTCCCAGGAGGATGTTAGCCCCATGGACTGGGAGTGAGACACAGCACCACAAGTCAATTGGAGAGGCTTTCCGGAAAACCTTGCAGACTGAGGATGGATACAGCCTGGAGGTATAGGACTCCTCATGGGATGCAGCAAAGAGTATCTTGAGATTATACAAAGGTTTAGTATGGAATGTTTAGGGAAAGAACCAAATGTGGAAAGGGGGATCAAGGTGTTTAGGGGAAGAAAAAGTGGTAAAAGAGAGGGATAAGTGGCTAAAAGGGCTGGTTACATGTAAACAGGGGCTGGTCATAGATGACAATACCCTGTGCCTGATTAGTACAATTTAGCCTGTCTTATTGAACTCCTTTTCTAACTTTTCCTGGGTGCAGGGCTTTCTCTGTGCGTATGTGTGTGTGTGTATGCATGGGGGTCTACCTGCCAGCAGCTGGAGTTGGAACACAGATGACAAGGACTTGGGAGTGTTGGTTGATGAGAAAATGAACATGAGCCGGCAGTGTGCGCTCGCAGCCCAGAAAGCCAACCATATCCTGGGCTGCATCAAAAGGAGCATGACCAGCAGGTAGAGGGAGGTGATCCTGCCCCTCTACTCTGCTCTTGTGAGACCTCACTTGGAGTATTGTGTGCAGTTCTGGTGTCCTCAACATAAAAAGGACATGGAACTGTTGGAACAAGTCCAGAGGAGGGCTGTGAGGATGATCAGGGGACTGGAGCACCTCCCGTATTAAGATAGGCTGAGAAAGTTGGGGCTGTTCAGCCTGGAGAAGAGCAGGCTGCATGGAGACCTCCTAGCAGCCTTCCAATATCTGAAGTGGGGCTATAGGGATGCTGGGGAGGGACTCTTCATAAGGGACTGTAGTGATAGGATAAGGGGTAACAGGTTCAAACTTAAACAGGGGAAGTTTAGATTGGATATGAGGAAGAAATACTTTACTGTAAGGGTGGTGAGGCACTGGAGTGGGTTGCCCAGGGAAGTTGTGAATGCTCCATCATTGGCAGTGTCCAAGTCTGGATTGGACAGAGCCTTGGGTGGCATGGTTTAGTGGGAGGTGTCCCTGCCCCTGTCAGGGGGGTTGGAACTAGATGATCTTAAGGTCCTTTCCAACCCTAACTATTCTGTGATTCTGTGACAAGGGCTGAGGGCTTAGGGTGCCAGCAATTGGGAGACTGGAGTGCATATTATCTGGGTATGTATGTCAGTGTGTAATCACTGTAAATATCAAGACAGGCTAGCTGACAACTAGGCTAAAGTGTGGGAGCCAAGGGACAAGTGGCCATAAATCTAAGATACTGGAGAGAACAGAACATCTAAAATTTCGCTACTTGAGGGATCAAGGGATTGAAGCCAGTGACTGGAGAGGGTGTGAGGTCTGAGGGTTGGCTGCTGGTAAGGTCATAAGTCTGGACCAGCCACCAGGCATTCTGTTTGCATGTGTTGTTTCTGTGAATGAGGCAAGATGAGGGGCAGTTCTGCATCTTTCATGTCAGAAAACCTAAGTGATGTTGAAATGCTTCAACTCCCCTTGAATAAACAGCTCTTATTCTCTTGCTGTGACAGATACATAGGGGTTTTTTTCTTCTCCTCTACTAGGAAGGATATAATAATCATATACTTCTGTGACCTTTACTCTAGCATTTGTTTCAGAAAAAAAAGAAGTCACCCTGTCTCACAGAGTTAGCCTGCTTTATATCTGGGATACTATGGCAGTGACTGATGCAGACCATGGCTGTCTACAGGGATAAGTGTTCCTGTGGTGGACCTTAGTCACATCCAGACATCCAAATAAGATGAAGGGCATCTGTGAGTGCACATCCCAGGCTCCTCAAGACCTACAGCCTTGGGGGCATGGTTGGAGACAGGCAGCAGGGCCTCAAGATCTGGTCAGCTGTGTCTATACATATGCATACTACAGGCATGCTCTGATGTGAGCTTACTCACCAGTGTGTGCATAGCACATACTGCATGTAACAGTCTGTCAGACACTGGCATTGCTTCTCATTGCCTTTTGGAAAAGGAAAACTATTTTGTTTGACTGCTTTCAAACGCCAAGGTGAAGTTGTGTTGGCTCTGCTTAGAAACAGCATGTCCTCTTCAGTCTCTGCACTTGCTTGTGTAATGATAAAAGGAGCCACAGCTTGGCTGAAGAGAAAGGCTCTTCAATATAATTGGTAGACAAGATAACAAACAGTAAAATTGCTATGTGACCTGGAGAGCCATTTGCCATGGACACGGTTTGGTATTTCAAGGAAATATTTTAAAACATTAAGTATCTAAGCCTGATTTCAGACACTGATTTTTTCTCTTCCAGTTGGACTCACTGCGCAGTATTAATTATGGTTGACTGGCCAATGTTCATATTTTATAACTTTCTGCATGTCAGATACCTAACTAATGAAATCTGAGTACGTGAACTATTGGTAGCTAATAGAAATCGGGAGTTCAGACATACAAGCAAGCCTTTCATTGCATGAAGCAGAGACAGCATATGTTTGTTGGCTTGCTTTTGTTCCTGTTTGAGAAGGATTGCAGCATAAAAAGTAACACTACCCACTTTACTTGCCCTCTGAATCACAGAGAGCATGAAGACATGCTTTTTGACTGTTCATCTGAATGATACAGATAAAGAAGCTTTCAGATAACATCTGGACGTTAGTGTGCTAGTGGTGACACATATTAATGGCAGAGTGCATGAGATAAAACCTAGAATGGGGAGCTGTAATGCTGCAATGAATAATACAGAAATCAGGGTTTCTCTATTAGTCATTCCGGGGATGTCTTATATTGCCAGAAAGCACTAGAGTCTCAGGAACAGTGAAATTTTCTGTCTAAGGCAATGCTATAAAAGACTGAAAAGTGGATTGTCTAATTACTGTAGCTGAGCAGCTGAACTGGGAGGGAGCTGTGGGGTATGGCTGATAAGCAGCTAATTAATAAACTAGAACCATCTTGCTCGTTAGTCCTTCAAAGGTCTGCAGAAGAGATCTGTGATGTCTTAAAAGGAGGATTGTGAAAACTGAATCCCTGGCATAGAGAAATGAAGTGTGAAAGGAACTAATGATGCCAGTAGCATTTGGAGCATGAGCACTTGCTGTCTGCATGTCTGAGGCAATTAAGGAATTAGAGTGCCTCACAGGCAACAGAGTGCAGAATGAATCCACTCTGTGCATGGATGTACCCACACAGATATAAACTGACTAATTGTGATTTAAGTTACTGATGTGATTTCCTTTGCTGGGCTTAGTTAACTACAGTTCAGTGTTACATTTGCTGCTAGTTAAAATACAGATTACATCAGCAAATATAAGTGACTAATCACAAAATGCATCAAGTGACTGGTGAGAGATGCAGATGCTGAACAACTGGCATTAATATTGGCTAGTAGGTACAACACATGGATGTTTCGGGGATATCTAGGCAGGGTTTTGCCTGGCGACTTGTCATCAGTGATCAGAGGAAAAGGCAAACCCTAGAACGAAGACTGGGCCAACAACAGTGATAGAAATGTCCTGAGAAGTGAGGAAACCTGTGCTGCCTCTATTGCTTTTTACTGGGACTAGCAGTTAACACATCACCTAAGGTTTTGTTGGGCCAATGAGCAAACCAAGAGTTAGGTAAACAGCTTGACTAACATCAGCTAGTAAACTAACTCCAAGTAGAAGGATAAATGAAACTGTTGTACCCCAATTGTGACATAACCTGCACAAATCTTGGCTCTTCTTCTAGCTGTTCATTAACAATTTGTCTTGTTTGTAGTAGTAGTCTAGCACTTTGTTTTGGCTTCTTCTAAGAGTATGGCTGTCTCGTTCTTACTACTGAGACACTCAGCTATTCTAGTGAGCACCTGAAGCCCTTCTGTGACATTCCTTTTAAAATACTAAATCTGGCTGTCTGCAAGAAATACCTATTTCTGCGACCACTGAGTAGATGGTTCCATCTCATCCATAAAAGCTGTTTTCTGCTTTCCTGCTTCTATCTGAACAACCTCACCATCCACGTTTGGTGACTTTTCAGGTGCTGCATCTCATTTCTCATTTATGAAGGACATTTCTAATAGCAATAATAATCTCTGCTTGAATGTATCCTTTTCTATAATTTGAGGAAACTGGTTTTCTATATCCTGTTGTATTATAAACACCTCTTTTGTATATAAGAATGAAATCTGGAGACTTTTGATATAAAGGCGATTGTAATAACAGGAGATGAATTCTTAGAAAGGTTACCTGGACCGGAACATTTAATTTCATTAAAACTTTAGAGATGGCTGTCGTGAGAAAATGACTGAGGAGTTGGCTCAAAATACTGTTCAGTAGGATACACATTATCTTACATTCCCAACCTGATTTGATAAATGATCTACATAAGCTGTTGCTGACAGACATTGCTTTAAATAGCCTTGGAAAGTGTCTCCTGAAGGTCCCAAACCTCTTCCTCTAAGATCTAATATTTTACTGCTGACCACCAAATACTTGCTTTTTCTGGCTTGTGACTTTCACTGACTGCAAAGATGGAGAAATCAAGATGCCAACACCTGTAAACTAAAGTGAACTAGCTAGAAGGTCTTCTTAACTGTATTTTCTAGATTCAAAGCTTAATTCAGGGGTGTTCAACAGGTTTTCATTAAAGATGAATTCAAACAGAAGTGTTTGAAATGAAAACATGAGTTAAAACAGATAGTACAAGTAATGGGTGTGTGAGTAAATGTATTACAGCTGTACACATGCCTCTTTAATCTGACGTGTAAGTCAAGAAATATGGTGAAGGCAAGATAGGTATTTTCCTTTGTCCTCTATGTCACCTCAGTGAATCCTGGTCAGACTACCTGGATACAAACATATGAATGCATGGTTGTGAGAATGTGAGTGACACTAATTTTGTTTAAAATCAAATTTGCCCATGAAATGTAATATGCAAGAGCCCTTTTTATTTGAGGAAGAGGAAGACATAACACTGAAAAGGTACTTCAGAGAGAAACAAGAAAGCTTCTTCGAGGCTTTTCATTGATTTGTTGTTAAGTAGAACCAACACAGGTTTTGAGTAACTGCACTCTCAAAGTGAATGTTCTCTCAATTCTTGTTTAGCTTGATAAAAAAGGGGCACTTTTTCTTTGGGGCACTGGTTCACAGTATTTAAGGCACTTTATGGCTAAGGTTACTTTACAGTCTTCATAGTAACACACATGGGTGCAAGATAATGAGTTAGAAAACAAACATTTATACAGCCCCACTGTTACTTCAGCAGCAGAAGTATGAAAAATCCATCATAGGAACTTGTGGGGGCTCTTGCTAAGTTACAGTAGCAGCTGCCATAGTTGAACACACACCCAAGTTATCTGAAGATGGCAATCCTAGAAAAAGGAAAGTGTAGCTTATGACACTCATGAAGAAAACCTTTATGAAGAGTTGCTGGCAAACACTACAGGAAAGTGGCAGAAAATATCTGAGGCCTAACCTAAGCTTGAAGCATTTCCAGCATTGGCAAAGCTAGTATTCCAATGCCAGATGGGTCAGCACTGAAGCTCAAGTGTCAGTATTCCTCAAGGTACTGCCGGGCTAGAAGGCAACATTAAAGATAGGATTCGTCGGGATAACTCTTAGTACATACTCTCCCCATTCGTATGACAGGAGGGTTTCCTCGTTAAAACTGGAAAGTTACTCTGAACTTGGAGCTGCATGTTGAAAATGGAATGTGCCCCTTCACTTTCTGATTCAGGTAATAAAAGTGCCCTCGCCTTGCTAAACAGACATTAGCATTACCTTCAAGTAAGGCCACATTTTCACAGAATAAAGTTTCCATGGTAAAATTGGATTAAAGTATTCTCCTCTCCACTCTTTTCTTTTATTCTGGCCCAACCATTTTCTGTGGTGCTGGGAACTCAATCAGGGATCTGATTCCCCTTTAAAAGGAGAGAGATTGAGAGTCTAGGCAACATATAATGATCTATGTCTTTTGTTATAAGACTTGACCTTTGCTCTTGATTCAGTAGAGAACAAGGTAAGTGCTTGCTGGCTTGTTTAATGCATTAGCATCAGTCATGTGGGGAATGCAGAGGCTGCTGCTGTAATGTTTGTGTTAAGCTTTTCCTAAACCCTGTCACCTCTGAGATTGATGCTGGTTTGGTTTGTGTTGATTTGTTTACTTGTTGGGTCTTTTTACAAAACCTGTTTCTTCACTACAAACTACAAGTCACATTAGTGATCACTTGTGAGTAATAACTTGGATGAGTCTGGGTTTAAAGTTAACTACCTAAGGTGTGTTTCTTTACAGGGTAACTCTTGAATTATGCAACAGAAAATAAAACAAACTGTAAATGTGTTTGACTTCTGACTTTCATCTATAAATGTATTTAACCCAAACATTGCATCCTTGTGCTAATGAAGAAGAACCAGAAAGCAAAGAGACACCATCACTGTGACTTGGAAGAGGAGGCAGTTCAAGCAAATAAAAAATTGCTGCATCTTTTATCTCTTAACGTGTATACTCTATATCATAAAATAGCTGTTAAGCCATTATTCTTGACACCATCTTTTATTAGTCACTCACTCTACTTAGGGACTGATTAAATAGCAATTTGTCTAAGGATAATTGAGAATGGAAACTAGGTAACATTCAATAATATATATCCCCACTCAATAACAGCCATCTCTTGGTTATTAAACAGATAGTGCTCTGTATAAGACTTGCTGACCTCTCCTGGATAAAGACTCTAATACTTTATTTGTTAATGAGAGAAATCTGATCTCCAGACAAACTGGGCTGATCCTTTCTTCTGTTACGAACCACGTTAGATGAAACAGATTACTGTAGTCAATAACAGAAACTTTACATGACAGCTCACAAACCATGTGAAAGGAACTGTTTCAAAGCATGACTCGGATAAGGCTGTAACACTCGGTTCTGTTCAGTAAGCTGAGCTTTGTAAGTGAAAGATAGGAATTGCTAACTTTCCTGCCAAGGAAAAGTTCTTATGCCTTTAGTTCTGCTGCCAAAAGGGGCTGTATTGGAAGGGTACTGGGGAGTTCTTGGCTGACTTTGCTAGAAACCTTGCAATGTTACAGAAACCACCAGCCACCCAGTCTGCTGCATATGGGACATGAACTGCAATTCAGTAGTAGTATTACTGGACAATTAGAGATGCACCCATGTGGCTGAGACCTTGATCTGTGTCTGCACTATGCAAGCTGGCACATGCTCTTGTAGGCCGGCCAATTCTGAACTGAGCTCCATAGAGACCATCCTCTGCAAAGCTTTCACCAATGACAATGAGGAGTTGGGTTTCTTTCATAGTTTGCTGCAGGACCGCTATGACCTTGCCAGAGGATTCCTGGGAAGCTGCCAAAAAGACAGCAAAACTTTCTTTTGTTCCATTCAGAAGGAAAATAACCTGGGATTCTCTACACACACCACGCCAGCAGAGCTCTTTCAGTACATGCCCCCAATCTTTTTAGCTTTAAATCCAAGGTGAAGATGTTGGAATGTACATTGTTCAAAGATCCTCCTGAACAAAATCTTCTGATACGGTAAAAGCCTGAAAGCCTTAGTTTCATCTGTTCCTGTGCTTGGTTCTATCTAAGCAGCAATATGTTGAGTGACTTGAAGTGGGTCTTGAAAGTCTGACAGTGAAAGAGGACATTCATGGTGTTGAAAGACTGCTTGAAAGAACTGAGCTTATTTGGAACTGAATAATAAGGGTTCAACTCTATAAGTCTCTAGAGTCCCTCCTGCTTGCTTCTTTTTTTTTCTTTACTAAAATGATTTTTCCTTTGAGAATACTACAGCTGTGTATCTTTCTTTTCCTCTAGTTAAAAAAAAACAAAAAAAAAAGGCTTTTGGATACTGTATTGCTGAAGATAAAATCAATATACATCTCAATTTAATTGACTTGCAGCCTTACTTAGAACAAAAAGCTCTGTACTTCTGCAGTGTACTGATATGTTCTTAACCAAATGCTGGCATGGGAAGCAAACTGGAAAACCTGAGAGGCACGTTACCGTCTAAAGACCAGGGGAACAGCAAGAACACCACAGGCTGAATGGCATCTGGTGCCAGGTGGTGGCTTTTTCTTGGTTCTCAGTATGTTCCTGTCAGGCTTCTTCCCTCTTGGGCATGAAATGTTTTGGTAACTCAACTTAGGGCATTAAGCAGTGTCTGAGTTCAAACATAGCGTGCAGATTTGTTCACTGTGAGCAAGACTTCCAGCACTGCTGCAGATCTCTTTCCACAACTCCCTGCACTAATGCTTTTATAGCATCTTCTAGTGAATTACCTTTTAAAAGTTGGAATCATCCTGCCAGTAAAAAGCTATCTTTATGAATCTGATGTGCATGGACCAGAGAAGCGGTGAGTCTCCTCAGACTGCCAAAAGGGCTGACAACAGTTTAAAAACCACCTTCTTGAATGTGTGCTGGAGGCAGGAACCTCTTGAAGAATATTTTGCAGCAGCTTCTTCCTCCCCCTAGCAGTGACCATCACATCACTGTATGTGCACATACTGCATGCAGAGGGGAGGCACCATATTTTTTATAAAGTATTTAAATTATTTGGGCTATTTTACTGGAGTCAGAGGCAAGGAAGCCATAACCAGAACAGGAATGTGTGAAAGCTGGCAAGCTAGCGTCTTTGAGGAATTACAATAAACATATGCAGTCATCTTTTAGCTTTACCCCACCTTCATGCACACCCCCCACATTGTATGCATAGCCCAGTTTTCTTACCTGTTTTATTTCCTTCTTCTCTTCTTGGCTCCAAATGGCAGAAATGTTCACTCTGCTGCTATCAGTACAGACAAGAGGAAAACATCCTTCCTTTAGCTGCAGGCCTCCAGTTGTCCCCAAGTCTTCCACAGGACATGGAAACAGTTTTTTCTTTCACACACTGGTCAGAAGTCCCTTCTGCAGCCCATTGCAAGACTGCTCTGAGTGACTGGGGTAGGGATTTTTTTACAAGCAAAGCAGGCTGATGGCTGCCTCACCCCCAGATAACCGTAGATGTGGGTGCTAGGAATATCTGTCTTCATTAGAAGTAGGGGATGCAATGCAAGAGCAAAGCAAGAGACTTTGTCATGCCTGCCGTGAGTATAGCATTCCAGTCTGGTATAGTGTAAATGTTTGATCTGCTGCTCATATTTTAAGGTGTGGCTTGAGCAGGTTCTACTTGATTAGGACATAAAGAGGTTTACTACCAGATATACCCATTGATATGTAGCTATTAACTCAAGCTTTTGGTGAAGTTTCGCATTGTGGAAATTTTTAAGGCACTTCTAGAAGAAGTATTATATAGGAAGAATATAGATCTTAGCAGGCTGTAAACTTAACATACTTTCCTTTGATATTCTGTATTTAATTACCCATTAGATGTCCATTATGTAGAATGCTGTGAAACCTCCAGTATAAGTAAGAGGTCAAAGAAATGACCAATGGTCTTCCAACAAAATATCCTTCCAAAGTTTCACAGGTACTTTTGAGAACAGTTTGTGCATTCAGAGTCATCCAAAATGCTTAAAAAACTGGCTTTAATGCCAGTGTGGGCTTCCTTCAAAAATCTTTACTGTAGGAGGAAGAGGATAACCTTTAATGTGAAGTAAGAGCAGATGCCTTTTTGCAGAGTGGTAGAGCTGGCTGGAGGAGTTGAAGTTCTTCTGAAGTAAAGAAGTCTCCTTGTCATACACAGGTCTTCTTTCCTTATTTCAACAGTATAGACTAAATGACCATCTTGAAGTCCTTTTCAGACACGTTTTATTTCTATTGTTAAATGGTTACTTCTAATGACATGTTTTCTGTACTTGTCATTTCACAAATTGGTTTCCCATCTCCTCAGGGTATTATCTGTCTAAATATTGTTTTTGTTTCTATTACCAAGATTAGCTGTCATATCAGACTCAAAAAGCAATCACAGCTGGTCAGTGCTGCGTATCTGTAGAAAAATCTCAGAATTCATTTCTAAACTTAAAGGTCAGAAGAAGTGTCAATTCAGCAATCCTTCTGATTTTCTAAGAGTTACCAGGCATCCCATGATGTTCAAATGCCCCTTTTTTTCTAGTCCTTAGTGCTGCTTTTGAAGATCAGTACAAAAAGGCGCAGCGCTCTAAAGAGTTATTCTGCCAAATACTCAGCACAAGTTGACAGAATCTCAAGCCTCAACAGCTGCTCTAGGGGAGAGGAGCTGCACTGGGAGTAGAATTGGGTTTGGGCAATAAAATTCAGAATTCTGGAGAAGGATTTGAAATTTGTACACAACTACAAGAGTATCCATCTGCTTTCTAGTTCTTCTCTTGACAGGGTGAAAACACTGCAGGAGTACACTCTGGAGTAGTGTGGGTAATAATCATAGAATCATAGAATAGTTAGGGTTGGAAAGGACCTTAAGATCATCTATTTCCAACTCCCCTGCCAGGGGCAGGGACACCTCCCACTAAACCATGCCGCCCAAGGCTCTGTCCAATCCAGCCTTGAACACCGCCAATGATGGAGCATTCACAACTTCCCTAAGCAACCCATTCCAGTGCCTCACCACCCTTACAGTAAAGAATTTCTTCCTCATATCCAATCTAAACTTCCCCTGTTTAAGTTTGAACCCATTACCCCTTATCCTCTCACTACAGTCCCTCATGAAGAGTCCCTCCCCAGCATTCCTATAGGCCCCCTTCAGATATTGGAAGGCTGCTATGAGGTCTCCAGCTTCTTGCCCTCCCTGTCTGATGCACTGATTGTTCCCTTCATTTCTGACAGATGATGAAGAGCATCTTTGTACATTAGTGAGAAGTCTATAGCTGGATAAAAGTGAGCTGAGTGAGAATTTACAAACTCTGAAATAATCACATTCCCAATATTAGTGCATTTTTTTCTTCTTTACTAAGGGGGTCAGAGCCACAGCAGCATATTTCCTATGACATTTTCTCCTATATCTGTTTACTGGGTAATTGTCTTTCTGTAACTTTGGAAGAAGTTCCTATAGCCTGAACTGAGAAGGAAGTCCTCAGTCCTGGATCACCCTACACTGTCGGGTGTCATCAGCATGGAGTGCTGCCCAGCAGTTGTTTCTGACACTTGTTCAGGTTGTGGGAAAGTTACTGCATCACTTTTGGTTTTGGTTTTTTTTTTCTGCTTTTGCGTAGTTGGGGCTGTTGCAATGACTCAGCACTGCACAAGAAGGTGGCTTCCTGTAAAAAGAATATTAATGTTTCTGAATTACTATAATCTCTACAGACATAAGCGCTATTTAATATCTAGCTAACCCATGAAATAGCAGCATGTGCTTTTGGTTAAACTGCAGCTCTTTTGAAACTTAACTCAGTAGGATTATATGGCAACTACGTGATCTATATCAAGTAGTCTATGATAAGTCCTGGGTGTAACTTTCAACAGATTTTTTTAGAGGGATGATTAATGGAAAGCAGTCTTGATCTGTATTATTTTTATTAATGCATTTGACCGAAATGTTAATGCAATGTTAATATTGTTTAGGGGCCTTAGGTAGTGATTCGTCTGAAGACAGCTGAATAATGCATCTTTTGCAGGAGTTTCCAGTGGAGGAACTCGATGATGTTATGTTTGGAATCTCCCCGCTCCCTCTCCATAGTGAATGCCAGAGCTCTCAATCTTTGAACGACAAACAGTTTTGCTCCACACCCTTTTCAGTAACCTGGCAAACACAGTGCATCCATTGTGCTTACTAAGGCATCCGTACTAACGATAGTTCATTTATTAACTGGGTTTCTATGCCTAGGTTTGGTTTGGTTGTTTGGTTTGGGTTTGGGTTTTGTTTTGTTGGGTTTTTTTCAGAAATGCTCAAATGAAGAGTAAACCTTTAGTGCCATGTTATCTGTGAATGATTTTTTCAATTTCTAAGTTAAAAGCCAAATTGGACTTCTTTGCCCAGCAAAATCTTGCTGCCTTCAGGACACATTCATCCTGGGGACAACAGTCACCTTCTCTGATCAGAATTCCCTACACAGTGAGTAAATTTAAACTTCCTGCTTGGAACCCTCATATTTTAGTGAAAGTTTGATATAGTGAGAATTAGGGGGAGGCACAGTGCTGGCATACCCAGATATACCTTCTTTACTGCAGCAAAATGATGGAGCTGGGAGAAGAAGACAGAAAATCAGTCTAACATTCCTTCACCATATTCTAAAAGGGAGGCTCAAACCCTTAACAATACCTAAAAAATTACTATAGATGTCACCTGGGATTCTCTGACATGTGAACCATTAGTGTGCTCTGTGCCCCAGTGATCTTGAAATGGACATATACCTACAACTTATATAGCTTTCCAGGAGAGTCCCAGAAACTTAAAATAGCCCTGCACGCTCTTCTGTGAATGTGTCACAAGCTGAGCTGGTCAGAGCCATCAGATGGCACTATGTGGTGCTCCAAGCAAGGCAGCACAAGCACACAGGCCTCCAAATGCTGATGGGGGAGGAAGAAAGAATAATAATTCTTGCACCAAAACATTCTCAGCTTCAAAACTCAGTTTTTTGTGAACTATCAGACTGAAGAAGGTGGCATGACACATCTGTCCTCGCAAGGTAGGGGACTCAGGTTGTGCTCTAAATTCGCCTGCTGTGTCACATAGCTGGTTCTAGGTTGTTTCCCCTTCAGCTCTGTGGTGTAAAAGCACCCAGCTGCAACTTTGTCCCCACAGTGACAAATCGGGGGATATGCTTAGGCTTGAGCAACCTATTGGGTAAATCTGCCTTAGGGATATAGCTACAGAAAGAGGTTACTTCCTAAATGTGGCAGTTAATAGGTGATATGCTTTCTCTTGAAGAAAACACAAGGCTGTCAACCTTTCCAGCAATTTAAAAACTACTGTGTTTTTAATGACTCGTTGGACTATTATGTCAAATCCTTATATCACAAACCCAAGGATCTTTTTATTGTGTATCAGTGCCAGTCAATGCCTCAGACACACCGCTGGGGGGAAGAGTTTATCTGTCTTTCAGTCTTTGAGCAGCTGCATATTGTGACTTTTTGGAGGAAGGAATAAGAACTGTCTTTAATTCTAGTTACAAGAACACTGGATAAAACAGTCCTCTATTTACAGGAAGTATGTTTAAAAGTGAAAATTAATATTAATTCTAGGAAAGAAATCCAGCTGCGTTGATCATGAAACACTGTTCTGCAACCTAAGTCTGCAGCAGCTTACGAACAAGTTAAAGTAATTTTGTGGTCTGTATTAGACCACAAACCTTCCCTGAAGCCAAATTTTCTTCGGAAAACATATAATTGACTGTTCTTCTCTTTCTTTCTTCCCTTTCCCTCTTCCTCCTTTTCTGGAAACATCCTGCCTACAGCTTTCTGCTCTCTCTGAAAGTATTTGTGTAAGCCTGTGAATGTGTTAGCCATAGCCTCTCACTGTTACAGATGTGAACTGGCTTTCTGCAGCTGTAAAATTGCAAATTCCAGCACCAACTCTACTACAGATTGTGTTTGCTTAAACTAAACCCATCCACTTTTAGCTGGTGGCCTTCTATGATGGGGCTACGGAACCGATGGACAGGGGTAGAGCAGTTGATGTCATCTACATGGACTTGTGCAAAGTGTTTGACACTGTCTCACATGACATCCTTGTCTCTAAGTTGAAGAGACATCAATTTGATAGGTGAACCACTCGGTGGATAAAGAACTGGCTGGATGGCCGCACGCAAAGAGTTGTGGTCAATGGCTTAATGTCCAGCTGGAGACCAGTAATGAGTAGTGTCCCTCAGGGATCGGTGCTGAGACCGATCTTGTTCAACATCTTTGTCGGTGACATGGACAGTGGGATTGAGTGCGCCCTCAGCAAGTTTGCCGATGACACCAAACTGTGTGGTTTGGTTGATACGTTGGAGGGAAGGAATGCCATCCAGAGGGACCTTGACACGCTTGTGAGGTGGGCTGATGCCAACCTGAGGAAGTTTAAGCATGCCAAGTGCAAGGTCCTCCACCTGGGACAGAGCAATGCCAGGCACAGGTACAGGTTGGGCAGAGAAGAGATTCAGAGCAGCCCTGCAGAGAAGGACTTGGGGGTGTTGGTCGATGAGAAAATGAACATGAGCCGGCAGTGTGGCTTGCAGCCCAGAAAGCCAACCATATCCTGGGCTGCATCAAAAGGAGTGTGACCAGCAGGTAGAGGGAGGTAATCCTGCCCCTCTACTCTGCTCTTGTGAGGCCTCACTTGGAGTATTGTGTGCAGTTCTGGTGTCCTCAACATAAAAAGGACATGGAACTGTTGGAACAAGTCCAGAGGAGGGCCATGAGGATGATCAGGGGACTGGAGCACCTCCCGTATGAAGACAGGCTGAGAAAGTTGTGACTGTTCAGCCTGGAGAAGAGAAGGCTGCGTGGAGACCTCATAGCATCCTTCCAGTATCTGAAAGGGGGCCTATAGGGATGCTGGGGAGGGACTCCTCATGAGGGACTGTAGAGATAGGACAAGGGGTAACGGGTTCAAACTTAAACAGGGGAAGTTTAGATTGGATATGAGGAAGAAATTCTTTACTGTAAGGGTGGTGAGGCAGTGGAACGGGTTACCCAGGGAAGTTGTGAATGCTCCATCATTGGCGGTGTTCAAGGCTGGATTGGACATAGCCTTGGGTGGCATGGTTTAGTGTGAGGTGTCCCTGCCCCTGGCAGGGGGGTTGGAACTAGATGATCTTAAGGTCCTTTCCAATCCTAACTATTCTATGATTCTATGACAAAGAGTTACCATCACTGCTTTGAGCACCAAGTTTTCTCACTGCCTTTTGAAATTTGCTTTTGTTGAGAGAAACCTGGTAGTGGCACCTTCTCCTTTTCTTCTTAATCCCCAGAACTATGTTATTCTGTTCCCCTCACTCCTCGCCACCTTTGATGGCATCACGTGTGATTTATTTGGAAGTGCAGAGGGTAATCTCTGCAAACCTAAACTCAGCAACAGCCTTCTGCTTCAGGAAGGGAGGCTGAAAGCTTGTTGTCCTGCAATTTGTGGAAAAAGTGGTCCTGTACGCTTTTGTTCCCTTGATAAATATCTTACTATAATTACTGAGCTTAAGGCTATTGTCTTTTCTTTTAAATGGGAATGCCGAAGACATATTAAGAAACCCCATTAGCTGTGCTACTAGAATGAAACCTAACACTTCACAATGTCTGCTGCAGGATTATTTTGAAGCCCACTCTACAGACCTTCCCAAAGTGTTTCCCAGAGGTGATGCTGGGACTGATTGCACTGTAGCCTTGTGCACACACTGAGAACATGGATGTAATCTTGCATGTGTCCACAGGTAGCATAGTATCATCTTAATTTTGTTGATAAGGGTGACTTGTCTGAGGTCACAGAGGAGAAAAATTACCATCTCGATCTTATCTCAGTAAAGAGACCTTAAATCACAGGGAAAAAAATTAAATCAGGTGAAAACTGGTGTAGTTTGTCAGATCTTATCCCTGCATTCCCTGTTCCTTTTGAGCTTACCTGATTGCCTTTTAGGGACATGGTTTATAAATATAATTAACTCGTTATTACACTTTCCTCTCTCTGACATGTAAAAGCTTGAACTAATTGAGTATTGACTAACTGAACTAGTTACAGCAAAGCATTGCTATCATCCATCAGCATGCTCACTGGCGTGTGGAAGAGCTGGGGATGAACTTGGGACTCACTGGGCCACTGCCTGTGGGCTGTAACCCCATTAACACCTGCGGGAACTGCCACCTCCAGCAGCAAGCATGATATCTGAAAGCAAGCTTGGCTCTCTTGCTTGTGTTGCAGAGTAAAGTAGCCTTGTTTGTACCACCTCTGCATCCAGCAGTCACTGTATACCACCCACACACATTCTGTGTATACATATATACATGCATATATCTACATATTGTTTGCATTTATTTATCTGCATCAGTTCTGGCTGGGATGGAGTTTGCTTTCTTCACAGCAGCCCCTGTGGTGCTGTGCTTTGGATTTGTCACTAAAACAATGTTGGTGTTCCGCCTGTCTGCTTGCACAGCCTCAAGGTTTTCTTTTTCCTACTCTGCCCTACTGGCAACTAGGCTGGGCCCAAGCAAGAATCTGGGAGGGGACACAGCTAGGACAGCTGGCCCAAACTGGCCACGCCATATAATATTGTGCTTAGCTACAAAAACTAAGGTGGAAGAAAATGAAGCAGGGATTTGCCTGTGGGGGTTTTCATCTTCCAAGGTGGCCCTTGCTCTGAGAGTGGGTATCAATTTGCTTGTGGGAGCTGGTGAGCGACTGCCTTTTAATTGGTAGGGGCGGGTTCCCTCTTTCCTTTATTTTTTAAACAGTCTATATTTTGATTCATGAGTTTTCTTGCTTTTGCTGTTCCCATCTTCTCACCAGCCCTACTGCAGGGTTTGGGAGTGACAAAACAGCAGTTTGGGTGCGTTGCTGGTGTTTGGAGTCAACCAAACACTGCCTTTTTGGCACCCAACAAGGGGCTTGAGAAGGGGACCAGATAACAACAGACTTGGCAGATTGTAAAAGGCTGTTTTCAGCCTTTGCTGTTTGCTGTGTTACTGTGTTTTGCCTGGGGGACTTATGGTAAAAGTGGTCTTGATCCTGGAGGTTGGTCCCTACAGTGCTGCTCTATTTCTTGGAGGCAGTCAATGACTGCACCTTCCATCTCATCCCTAGGGGGACATGTCTTCCTGGCAGTGCTGCAATGGACCCCGGCCTTCTGAAGCCTCTCTGTGCAATGGGATCACTCGTGCTGCTGTGTGCTGTCAAGCCTGGTTTGGAACCTGGATGCTTCTGGTGTGGGTAATGACAGTGTCCCCATGCCCCCTGCTGCACACTGTCCCTTACCACCTCCTTGGACCCCCAGCCCAGCAGCCCAGGTTTGAGCCTCAGTGGTGCCTCTGTGGATGCCGTGGTGAGGGTAAGGATGAGGGATGTGCCCCAGCGCAGACGATTCCTGGGTGGGAAGGGCTGTGGGAGGGCTTGGGCAGGTGCCTGCAGTGGTTCTGACTCGCAGTGGTGTGGCAGTTCACACCTCAGGAGCTGTGGAGGCCTGCTGAGGTGGTTGAGCACCTGAAGGCCAGTTGCCTCATCTATGCAGAGACAGCAGCTCCTGGCACTGTGCTGGGGCCTGGCCTACACCTCCTGGGCCTTCCCCCAGCAGCCACACATGGGCAAGGCAGCTTCTGCACCCAGGCATGTGAAAATGGACATGGTGGCAGAATCAGAGACCTGGCTGCAGGCTACCTCCAAAGAGAAGCAGCAGAAGCAGAGATCCACCCCCTTGGTCAGGGAGGAGGAGGGAGAAGAGCAGCCCTGAGAACGGCAGCAGGAGCCAGGCAGGAGGCAGAAAAATCCTGTTGCCTCTTCCCTGGTGTGAGATGCAGAAAGATTTCACCACCAGCCAGGCAAGTGGCTGCTCCAGTGCTAGGACATGGGGGCCAGCAGCCTGGCTCTGGTGGGCTGGGAAGTGCCCTCCTCACGACGAGCCATCCTGTCGATGAGGAGAATGAGGGCCACTGCCTGCAGTCTCTGGAGCTGCTCCCCTAGGCCGTGAAGGAGAAGTATCCCTTCAAAGTGGACCTACCGAGGGAAGTGGACCACCAGAGAGGAAGGTGGTCTACAGTGACCTGGACAACAACCATGTCTCCAAAGATCTGGACATTGTCCAGTGCTTGCAGGCCTTGTGGTGGCAGCTGGTGTGAGGCATGATACTGGCCTACACTTGCACCCTGGTGCTGAGGGACTGGCAGGCTGCCCTGCCACCACCTTGGGCTTGAGCTCAAAGAACTGTAAATAAAACAGAGAATATGCAAAGAAATAAATCAGAGTGCTGTGCCTGCTCCTCTTCCTGCCTCCTCCTACCTCATAAGCTTCTCTGGAAAATATTCAAAGATATCAAAGATATGTGTGTGTTGCATCTGCATATATATATATACACACACATACATATATACATGTGTATATACGTAAGTACCAGTGTATATGCAGCCACAACTTCTCTAAGCAACCGGTTCCAGTGCCTCACCACCCTCACAGAAAAGAATTTCCTCCTAATATCTAATCTAAAACTAATCTTTTTCCGTTTAAAGCCATTCCCCCCTGTCCTATCCCAACATGCCCTTGTAAAAAGCCCCTCTCAAAATTTCTTATAGGCCCTGGAAGGCTGCAGTAAGGTCTCCCTGGAGCCTTCTCTTCTCCAGAGCAAGCCCAACTCTCTCAGCCTGTCTTCACAGGAGAGGTGCTCCAGCCCTCTGAGCATCTTTGTGGCCTCCTCTGGACTTGCTCTGAAGGTCCACATCCCTCTTGTGTTGGGGGATCCAGAGCTGGACATAGGACTTCAGGTGAGGTCTCATGAGAGTGTGGCAGAGGGGCAGGATCACCTCCCTTAGCCTGCTGGTCATGCTTCTTTTGATGCTGGTCATTCTTACAGTCGGTTTTCATGGCTGCAAGTGCACACTGCTGGCTCATGTTGAGCTTCTCATCAACCAGCACCCCTACGTCCTTCTCAGAGCTGCTCTGAAACACTGCTCCACCCAGCCTGTACTTGTGCTTGGGGTTGTCCCGACCCACGTGTAGGACCCTGCACACGGCCGTGTTGAACTTCACGTGGATGTCTATGCACACATCTACGTGTACTCCTATGCCTCTTTATACACATTTGGTACATATGCAGGCACATATGTACCTATACTTTGCATGTACGCCACATAAATATTCTGTGCACACACACATCCGTAGCCGCCCCAGCAAAGCTCCTGCAGGGCGCCGGCGACCGACGCCGAGCTGAGTCCCCATGGCAACACCGGCGGCTGGTGCCCGGCTGCGGCCTTTTCTCACCGCTCGCCGCCGGCCGGGACAGCACAGGGCGGGGGGGGGTGTGTGTGTGGAGACAGTTCAGGTGAGTTCGGGATGTTCTGTGGGCGCCCGATGCGGTGGGAGAGCTGCAGGGTCGGGACTGGGGTGCCCCGGCAAGCGGCCGAGGCGCAGGAGCCGGGGGGCTGCGGGCGGCGGTACCGCGGCACGAGGGACCTGAGCCACTCGTGGCGAAACGTTGAAAGGCGCTCCCGAGCTCTTAAACGGCTGTTGATCCCGTTAACGCGTATGCTTGTTCAGCATGTCGTCCGACCGGACCAGGAACGTCGTCAAGGAAATCATTCGCGAGATCGGACAAGAATGCGCCACCCAGGGACAAACTGTTTCTGAAATCTTAGTGGCTTTCATGGTAAGGGCAAAGTAAATGTTCAGGGCTGCTTTTTATTATTATTTCATATGTGAGCTTTTCTAATAGTGTTCAAATTTTGCTATGGAGTGTAAAATATTGAGGTAAATATGTACTGATGGCCCACAAATGAGAAGTTTCAGGCCTGTGTGCCTGCAGCTTGGCAGTTCAAACTGTTTTTTAAGGCTTTTATGAGGTAGGGGATTAATTTTACACGAGGTCAGTAGTTCACCTGAAGTCGCCAACACTTCTTGGACTGAATGACGTAGGAGAGGATGGAAATTATTCCTTTGGTCTTAAAAGTCAACAAACGTAAAACAGCAAGTCCATGGCTGGGATGGCAGTAGCCGAGGCTGTCAGGGGTGACTTGGACTTTGAAATATCTCGGTTTCTGATTGCCCACACTAAGAAGTTTTAAAGGGATGTTCAGTGATATTCAATAGAGGGTCCTAAAATAATGGAAAAGTAGTTAATTCCTCTGAAATGCTATCTATGTGAATATAAGGCCCTGAAAAGGATGCCGGCCCTGAGTGCTGGAAGCTTTTTGAACTCCAACTCAAGAGTTCTCCCTCAGTTTTCTTCTGCAGGGAGAGAAAGCATTTGGTTTTGTTTCTAAAGTGAAAAAGAGAAGTGTTCCCAAGGTTGAATAACATTTCTTCCCACTCTCATAAATCAACAAAAAGGCATGACTCATAGGCAAATGTTTATTGCAGCAGCTATATTTATTCTTTGAGCTTTACCTCTTCCCTCTACTGTGATGGATTCTTTTATTTGTTTCTCTGTTTTGGCAGGGCCACGTAGTATAAATGGGCTGAATCTTTGAAGGAGTGGGCTTAACTTAAACTACAAATGAAATGGAATCAATCTCAGTGCTGTCCTTGGTAGACAACTTAAGTATCCTAAAAAATACTACACACTCTGGCATCTCCTCTTAGGACACACAGCGCTGCTGCAGAGTATAGTCCAAATGCATCTGCAAAGCGCAGTCCAAAGGAAGATGGAGCTAGGTTCTTTTTTTATGGATGGTATAAGCACAGAATCAGCTCTCAATAAACTTGTATATGAATGTAAATGGTTCACAGCAGTACTGTTAGTCTGCCTTTTTCTAAATGTGACATCATGGCATTAAAAAATTACATTGGGTTCAGAAGCAGTGTTGATCAATTAAACATGATCAGTAAAACTTATGTGAATTATAGTGAGTGAAGATCCTGTACTGAGCAAGATATGCAGCATGCATACCAGCTGCAAACATGCAGATATTTCCCTGTATGCAGAACAGAATAGATTTTTTTATCCAAATGGTAAGCATTCATACTGATGCATATAACAACCACAATGGATTTTATATAAAATTTTACTTAGAAAAATATTTTCTCAGGAAAGAAGATGCATTGAAATATTTCTCTGCAAAGTTACATCACAAGTAGATTTTTTTCCCCTTATATATGAGAACTGAGGTTGAAACTGGCAGCATGTGAAATGGTGTAACTTTGTTTCATTACAAAAGATTGAAATGAAAAAAAAGAATAGTAAAGAAATATTGACTGCATTAGAGATTTTTCAGAAAACAAAAGGTTAGTTGCAGAGTGTATGTTGAGATGTAAATTAATAGTTTTCTTTTGGCAATCTCTAGGTGAAAGCTGTTGCTTTAGATCCAAGAAATGACTTTAAAGTGGATCAAATCCTTACAAAAGAAGGTGTGCAAAATATTATCCAGGTAATTCTGACACCATGTTGAGAGTCAGCATTTAGCTAAGACTGTAGCATTATTTGCTACCTGTTCCTGTAGCTAAAATGCTGTTTTATTCCAGTATGAACACTTTCAAAATTTTAATGCTACTTTTTCTGTCGTGGTTCTGTAGCTGAAGACTGGACTGTGTGTTTCCTCATGTATATAAATGCCTTATACAGAGAGAATGGCAGCGAGGGGGCTCTACTCTACTTGTGAAACCTGCAGCATAATCACTCTCAGTTCAGACTTTTTCCCCAGAGATGAGAAAGAACTCACTTCTCTGTCTCTCTTCTTAGCTCTGTGTTACCAGACTGCTTGACACAACAAACCCATCCCTGAGCACAATTAAGATGCAAGTTAACTTTGATATGAACTATGCAAACCGAGGTAATTTCAAGTATGTTTCCATAGAAGAAGTTGATGCTGAGTTAAAGATTCAATATCTCTCTCTGTAGGGCTAACAATGATTCCTCTTAAATGACTGCTGGTAGTAAAGCACAATAAAAATCCCTGGAGAACTGTACTGCATAGAAGTATGGTGTTTCAGTATGGATATAGTAGAGGAAAAAATGTACATTAGATTTGAAAGTACACTCATCCTGTCTGAGAGGTTTGCTAAATGTAATGTGTTAGATCGCTGGAGAACAATTATGCTTTCAGGTGCAGTGGATGGCTGCCTTCAGCAGGAAAAAACTTGTGCACCTGTGTATTTGAAAGAGAACTAGTACCCAGAACTGCACTGTGTCTGAAAGAGAGCTTGATGTTTTATCAATAGCCTTAACTGAGAGATATGAGCAATCTTGAACAATCAGTTACAGTTTTAAGTGAGTATATTTTGGTCTTATCAGTGGTAACTTCATATGGTCTGAGAATGGGAATGTGGAAGAAAAATTACACGGAGAAAATGTCTCTCCTGTAACTGTAACCTCAGATCCAAAGGAGACACTGAGGGCTGGCTGGGAAACAGAGGGCAGAACAAAAGTAGACAAAAAAATAAACATTTCTATGTGGGGAGGTAATGAAAATGTTTTATTATTAGCATGGATTAAACCCAAAAACTAGCAACACTATGAAGCTACTCCATAGTCCTTTGAATATAAAAAGCTCAGTAATCTCAGTAAGTCTAGGAAGATTCTGAGATCCTGAGCAGTCTTCAGATTTGAGCATGTAACTTTAGGCGTGTATCATGTATGTGTGCTAGGTCCTACTGCAATCAGAGGAGTTCGGAGAGCCAGAGACTTTAATTTGGCTTGAATAGTTCTCTGGACTCTACTGACTGATGTTAACCATGATAATTACGTTAATGTTTAACTCCACTGTTGTTAATTATAATGGTATGGTACCTTAAATATCTCTTATACATTTGTGTGCTTCCAAAACCTTAAGTTAGTGCTCTGACTTGGGTGGAAATTAACCGTACCCTCTGTATAAGCCAAATTCCAAAGAATTTAGATGGCACTTTCTAACTGTTCTTCTTTCCTAGCTGAATTCCTCAATGAGCAGCACCATGTTCTGGAGGCAAGGCTGGCTCCTGTGGTCAGAGATATCACAGATAGTTGTCCTCATCTGCAAGAAGAAATGGAAAATGTGTATCAAAAGATCGTTAGCTATGTGCTGCTGGCCTCTGGCCTAGGATCCCCAACAGATATTGGGGTTGTCAGGGAGGTGACAGGTCAGTAAACTCCCAGGTGTGAAATCAGGCTTTTCTTACTGAAAAATAAAATTTCATCTTATCTTTGCTGGTCTTTAGATACAGCTGTGGTAAACTGGAGTGAATGCTTACTACCTACTGTCACTGCTCAGCCTTGAAGTCTAAATTTGCCATAGATTTCCTACTTTCTGCAGTTGCTCAGGAGAGGGTATTTTTGCTTGTTTAATGATTTTTCTTTTCTGTTTCCTCATACTTAATGCTTATAGCTGCCCTGCAGAGTGTGTTCCCCCAGAGAGAGATAATGACTTTCACCTCACTTGGTAAGAAGAACAAAGAACAACAGCTGAAAACTTTTGCCATGCTAGTCACAGGAATTCGGTTGTACAACAAGGCATGTGGGAAAGGAGGAAGCAGCATTGATGACTGTAAGTAGACAACTGCATTTGGGCTGTGTATTCCCAAATAGTTCTCCCTGGCCTTCTTCACTGGATCAGCTCCAATAAATATCCCATAGGTATATTTATCTAGGTAAACAGCTTTGACTCAGAGCCTGTAAATCTGAAGGGAAAGTAAATATCTGGTATTGATTATAGGATTCCATGTAGAGTACTACTTTTTAACAAAGAGAGAGCCCTGTGCAGTTGATGTGGAAGTATTACATGAATTAACTTCATGCACTAATTTACTTCATAGTAACTTGTTCCATGATCCCTTGCCATTAAGTTAATTAAATATGTAATGTTTGCCTTTAAAAGTAGTTAAAATCTTAGAAGGACACTGTCAATCCAGTTACGATTTTCTGTTGAGTATGTGTGATGAGAAGTGATAAAAGTTGCTGAGGCATTATCTGTATTCTGGTAATTTAGAGTAACCTCTTCAGGTTCTTAACATATTCTCAAAAATCTTGCATTTTGAATATTTCTGATTCTTTAATAAGCAAAAAAAAAGCTGTCAGTGGCTACCCTGAAATTTTTCAAGAGCTGTATTCAGTGTAGGGCAATAGTTTGTATTCTTCTTACTTTTTCTTTTCCCCCAAAGCCCCATTATTTCTGGTAAATTAATAACCAAATAAATGACTGGTCAGTGGAAATGTTTTTGTAAATATGCATGTAGTGTTGTAGCTCGGTGCGGAGACTTATTTGTATGAAGGGTCTGCAGCCCAGTTTTAGGGAGAAACCATTTATTTTAAAAGACCAGAGTTTCTGGAATAGCTGGCATAGCTAGACGGGATTTTAAGTAAAGCACAAAAAAAGAAGTAAGCAACTTTCTGGATTTGGTGATAATTTATTTTTTTCTCATTTGCTAAGCAAGGCATTGTTGGTTTTCTGTTTTTAAAACATACACTTTCCCACAAATGTCAGCTTTCTGTGTTGTGGCTGAGTCTATCCTAGGTTCACTGGGCCTGAGTTACAGCGTGAGAGAATATTCAACTATTGTGGTTCTACAAAAGGCACAATTTACAACATGTTGTGGTCTTTGTCACTATAATATCTGTGGGATTTAGAATAGATAGTATGATTGTTAATCCCATTACCTTTGTTGGCTTACTATAATATGGGCTTTTTTGCACTGAGCTTTTTACATATAATTTAATTGAAAAAGCACAGCATGAATGCTCTTAGGTGAGGAGATAAAATGGATGTCTTTATGCTTAGGACCAGTAGTTAGACCACTAAAGCCTTAATGTAAATATTAGCAGCAGTCTCACTGGGACTTGATTTTCTACCCTGCTTCCAAAAAGTAAATCAGCCAAGTGCTCAGCTTTCTCCAGCTGTGGTTAGACCACTTGTAATACCTGTACAAATTTACTTCCCATTCTAGCTTTGTTAAATCTAACCTCTCTGTGCTCACAAGGGTTTGGTAAACATACTTCAAGCCCAATTCCTGCACTGCTGCTTGCTGATGTTGCTAGCACGCAAAGTATTTTACAAATGAGGAAACCAAGAATTGAAAATTGTGCTAAAAAGGAATTCATGAATATAAGGACAAAATTTAGAGATCAAAATTGATCAAAATGGAAGACTGCTTTGCTCAAATACTCCATTTCAGCCATTTGCTAATGATTTAAATAATTCTTTTTATACATATCTCATATTTATTCTGCACAAATAGTGCCAGCCATTCTGAATGAAGCCATTCCATCAGCTACACGGACTATCGATGAAGGTCTTAATAATTGCCACCTACGGGCCCACCAGTACACAGCTCTGTTGGAATCCATGCAGGAAGACCAACACAGGCATACACAGCTAAGTTCTTTTAAATTAAAAGAAGCACTTTTCAATGTGAGACAATATGAGGCCTTCCTTTGCATCCTTCTGGTGAGATATCATCATGTTATATCCTGTGGGTTTTTATTGCAGATGGAATGTATTCAAGTTACCTACTTGTACAGGACAGAAATACGAGAAAAATTATTCAGAAATAAATAAAAAAAAAAAGAAGTATAGAATCATTTAAGTTAGAAAGAACCTTGATGGCCATTGGATCCAACCATTAACCATAGCACTGCCACGTCCACCACTAAGCCATGTCCATAAGTACCACATCTATATGTCTTTTAAATACTTCCAGGGGTGGTGACTCCACCACTCCCCTGTGCAGCCTGTGCCAGTGCTTGGCAACCCTTTTGGTGAAGACATTTTCCTTAATATCCAATCTAAATCCTCCCTTGTGTGACTTGAGGTCATTTCTTCTTGTCCTGTCGCTTCTTACCTGGGAGAAGAGACTGACACTCCCCTCGCTACAACCTCCTTTCAGGTAGTTGTAGAGAGTGATGAGGTCTCCCCTCATCCTCCTTTTCTCCAGAGTAAACAACCCCAGTTCCCTCGTTTATCTGCCTCTCCATCCTGGCAGGGTGGTTTATAACAGATCCTCACCATGATATCTGCTATATGAGAACCTACATCACCTGTCATACTGAACTTTGTACCTAACTTACTGGGTTTGGTAAGCTACTCTTAGCTAAAAGACAAAATGTATTGTTTGTTTCAGTGTATCTGTGCTTCCATTTAATTTCAGGAATTTTCCTCTTTTAGTTTAGTTTCGTTAACAAAGAACTTTAAAAGTTGGACTTTTTTCTTGTTTGCCTACTGATACTCACTCTATCCCAAAAGGCATAAGAGAAAAAAACTCTGTGTTCAATCCGTAAATCATCTCAATTTTAGTCTGAAGACATCCTCAACATATATGGAGTCATCAGAAATCTTTGAAGAATACAATTTAAATTCTTGAAATTTGGTTGGGTTTTTGTTTGGTTGGATTTCGGGTTTGGGTTTTTTAAAGACCTTTACATTTGTCTTTTGAGAAACTGCGGTCTTTCCTGTATAGCATAAGGCTTAGAAAGATATTTCCTTTCTGTTTTTTCTTTCCAGTTCTCTTTAGTGTAAAAATGTTGAGGTTTTTTATAAAAAAAAATACTGGTATATGTCGAGAGAAGTGCCTGGTGTTACACTTGCAGAAAAATGTGGTTTTGGATAGTTAGGGTACATTTCATTCCTTAAAACAGTTGTCTGAAATCAGTTGAATTAAGAGATCCAAGTAAAAACTTATTACAAAATACTTGATTTTTTGACTGTCATACTTCTTACCTGAAGTAAGTTCTGTTTCCAGTCTGATGCAATTACAAGTGCTCAAGAAGTTGAAAAGATGCAAGTGCAGTTTGCAACAACAATGGAGCAGTTGAAAAACACAGTGGCGAATAAAGTTTCTGTAGATGCCAACAAAGTTTTTGTAAGTATTTTGAATGGAAACCCTATTTCTTCTTAATTATAAAAAAATACTTAAGTATTGCGAGATACTTTGCTGGTATATTTTTGTATAGTTTGTGTTAAGAAAAAGGCTACATTTTTGTCTCTATTATAACAGCATCTGTGATTTTTGAAGGGGCCAACTAAACAGAAAGGCTTGATCTCAAGGTGAAAGAAAAGCAAGGTACAAAAAGGGAGAGAAGGAATTAAGTGGATTTTACTGTGCCTTGAGTAATTTGTCAGTATTTGTAGATTTACAGTGGTATTTTCCTGGTTTTGTAAATATTCTTTCCTGTTCCTTGCAGAATCTGTAAAGGTGACAGATAACAGCACATCTGCCCGATTCTTTTGAAGTCCCTTCAGATAGCAATTCCTGTAATTACAGTATGAGTCTTTGATAATCATTTTTCTAAAGAAATCAGGTTTATGTGATGGGGGTTTCAGCTTCTTTGCCCCTCCCGGTAGCTTCTGAAACTGTTGGCCAATTTCAGTTGAATTTGCCAGAGCCTGGCAATTTCAAATTATATAATTTTCTGCAAGTTTTGTGGAACGCAACCAAGAGACAAAATTAGAGCCCTCCTAAGATCAAGTGTGAAGGACTTATCTGTAAAATAAGGCTTATATTTGTAGGAAGCATTTGTTTTAGGAAACATAGTAGATTTCATTAATGTTCTTTGTTAATTCTTGAAAGAATGATTGGGATCTTGCTGCCCTTACTTTGGTTTCTTCCATTGTTGTAACCATAAAATTTCCACAGCATTAGAGATGCTGATGAATTCCAGAGCTGGCTTTGTTGGCTGTTCTTATAATAATATTGTTAACATGCATAAAATATAATGTTGTTTGTGTGCATTTCAGATTTGTTCAATCTCCTCTGTGTGTTTAGATGTAACAGGGCACATTTTATGTCACTGGCACTGAAATCGTCAATTATACCCAGAGTTTGTAGGCTTCTGCTGTCCATGTGTACAGCTGTATGTCAGCGTTGCTGCTGGGAATGGCAGATTCCACTTCTGTTGGGAATGCTGTACCACTCTGGTGGTGCAGCAGAGTACTTGCAAGTAAGAGCTTGTACCCCATGAATCTGTCACACCTGGTGGCATGAGGGCTGTGGTACCAAGTCACTCTGGAAGCAGGGCAGGCAAAATAACAAAACCTGATTTTTTGCACATATAAGGTGTGGGTTTACTTCAGTTGGTAGTTAACCAGCTGCATTTATTCTGATCAATTATTCCTGAACACCTTATTTTCAGCTGTAAAACTGTATTGTCAGTGAAGCACTAAATTTCTAGCATGTACTCAGAGTAGTATATTTCTGAAAGGCTTTGGTGTAAAATGTAGAAAGGTACCCTTCGGGCCTATAGGCCTATGTGCTGGCTGTACATGTTTTGGGTGTATGCGAAGGGAACTCCTCTTACTATGCCAGGAGTTTCCCTGGAATTTCTCAGTGCTGAAGGCCTTAGAGATCAGCCCCACTTTGTTCATAGCAGGGATTGTTGTGCATAGCACTTAGGTTACACTGCAGAAATAAAATAAATCTGGATTTCAGCTCATTTTCTTTATTTTCTAGCCTCTCTTTATTGCACTTTCTAACCTCTGGACCGGCTTTCAAGATGAGATGCTACTGCTAAAGTTCCTCACAAGTATGACTAACAATCTGCAACAGTTCTCGGAAATCCAATCACAGCTTTTTTCTGAGGAACTGCTAACATCTCTTCTGGAAGGACTGACTGTGAAAAGTGATGAGGAAAGGTTAAGAGAAACCATAGGTACTGAAAGTTATTATTTTTTTGGTTTTCTTTGATTTCCCAAAATTTGGTGGTTTGAATTTTTTTTTAAGATGGTGCTCCATATTTATTTTTTAATAATCAGAATTTGCACAGTAAATTAAATTACAGCTTGTAGTGTGTGGATTTAGTTTTCAGGTAGTGTAGTTTGGGCTTTTACTTTTGTATATAAAAATATAAATATAGACTAGATGAAACTATAAATAATTATAAATAGATAAAATCTATAAAATAGATCTACTAGATACAAACAAGCCTTATAAAAATGGCAGAATGATCAGGGAAGAATACTTTTTTTTTAATTTCTTATGCTTGTTCATGTCTTTTCATACCTTTCAGAACTTCTGAAATGGAGGGAAAATAAAACTAATCTAGCAGGACTTTGGTTACCAGACATACTTGTTTGTAAGATGGTATCCCTAGCAACCAAGCTATACTTAAGGGGATTTGTAATGCCTGAGTGGGTGAAAACAAAACAGAAGAATAAGATACTACCTTCCTGTTGTTGTCTCCTGCTTCCAAAGAAAACTAACACTGCTAAAGAAGCCTCCTGCAGAACTGATTTTTCAGTAGGATTTCTCTTAAGGCAGGGCTAAAGTTTGGCTTTGGGGATCTTGGTCACCCTGTAACATTGCTGTATTTTCAGCATTTGATGTTTTGTCACTGAAATCCTTCCTTCGTCCAACCTTTTATTAGGAACCAGAGTGAATGTTTCTGATTTCAAGAACCAGGAATGGCTTTTTCCAGAGACTATTGAGCATTTTGATCAGTTGCTAATCCAATACCATGGTTTCTGTGCATATGCAATTGGTGTAAAAGGCCTCACCCTCCCAGGTATTCTTTGTAGTTAAGTCTTTTCCATACTTTATATGTACACAAGTAATAGGGAAGATATAAAAACATGTTCTGAATGCATCCTCTAGCTAGAGTACTGTGTTGTCATGTTTGTAATTTTCACCCCAAATAACTTATTTCGCCTGTTAAAGTATTTTTCTTTTGAGAATACACAAATAAACTACCCTAAATAGAAGTTAAGAAGTTTTCAAGAGAAAACAGGCACAAGCAGGCAGAGGCAGGAGCAAGATGGAATGGATAAATGTTTTCCAGCTGCTGTATCTGCATCTGTACAACCTACGCTGCAGCTGAATGCTGGCTTGTTTACTGCTGTTAATGTGTTCTGATACAGGCATAGGAAAGTGGTCATTCCTTCTATTTTGTGTATCTGTGTGTTGCAAACACACCCATTCATGCCTACATCATAATGTATTTTTAAATAACTGTTATAATGTACCAAAAATCTTCTGTGAAAAGAATGCAGAAGTGCACTTGATAAAGTCAAGGAATCATAGGGAATTTTTTGGTCTGTTCTAGGGTCATTTGTCTTGAAAGCAAGCCTGGTTTCAGTTACCCCATCAATTCATGTTTTATGTCTCTCTATCCTTTACAGAACCTATCCATGTAGGATTATTATTTTTTAATCTAAGGAATTTGGGAGGAAAATATTGCCATTAATTGTTAGTATTAAAAAAATACATATTTCATCAGCAGTGTAAACTGCTTATTTAGTATTGCATATGAGAACAACTGCCCTGGGTTGGACCAAAGGTCTATCTAGCCCTGTGTCTAATTTCTGCACATGGACAATTATGAATGCTTGAAGATTATGAGAAATCAAGTTGGAATGATCCTCCCTTAATTATATCGTTCCCTGTTCTAGCAGTTAGTGGCTATGGGATTTCCTCAGATAAATGCTGAGACTGTAACCTTCTGTTGAATAATCCTTGAGAGACATTTTTCATTTATCTAATTGCTTTTTGAATGCATTTAGAGTTTGCCATGGAATATTATTACTGTCAAGAGTCCCGCAATTATAATTATTTATACTATGAAAAGGTACCTCTTTTTAAGATGGTTTTAAGCTCTGGCTTAGTAATTTAATGAAAGACCTGATGGACTTTCTATTAGGAAAATTAGCAAATCGTAATTTTATATTACACACAATTCATGGTTTTATAACCTCCTATCATATTATTTATTTTTGCTTGCTTCTTTTTAATGCTGAAGAGGCCTTCTTCTTTAATCTCTCCTTCTGTGAAAATTATCCCAAGCCTCTGATCATTCCTAACTCCGTTTTACTTCGTCTATTCTGTTACATTGGAACAAAATGTAGTATTACAAATGGGGCATTCTTTTTACTTCTATGATTGCCACTGAGTAGTGCCATTTAGTATTTCAGGGCACTGTCTATGATGATTCTAGATCTTTCCTGAGCAATGACAGCTGAAGCAGAGTCTGCCACTGTCATTGAGCTCAATTTGTGTTTTTCTATGTAAGTTATTCAGCCTTTATTGACATTTCATTTTCTCTGTTAATTTATTGTCCAGCTTTTCAGCTGCTTCATCTGCTTCTTCAGTTAATTTCAGTGTTATGCCCTTTGGTATAAATGGACTGCTGATCTGGAAGCAAATATTTCTGGAGATTATAGGGGAGACATTTGTGGGTACAGGCTCTTTTCTTATGCCTGTGCTGTAGGTGTTGCCTGTTGTTTTTTTGACAGATATGCAGTAAGGTGAGCGGGATGTGAACTGAGCAAAAGCAGATGTACTGACCTAACAAAATAGACTTGTCTGTCTGTAAAAAAGCTTACTTTCAGGGGGTTATTCTGATTTCAGAAAAAAGGAAGCGAAACTGACTTGAGGAATACACAGAATCTTGATTATGAATGTATTTTGTATTGGATATCATACTGTTCACCATTTTATTTGTGGAGTTTGGTTTGTTTGGGGTTTTGGCTTTTTTGGTTTTGTTTTGTTTTGGTTTTGGTTTTTTTTAGGAAATCCTGCTATTGGAATTTTGAAGCACAAGGAGAAATGTTACGTTTTCTCTTCCAAAGAAGCTGCATACATCTTTGCTCAAGATCCAGATAGGTTCATTCAGCTGAATGTCGAAAAAGCAAAAGAATACGCAGAGCTAATTCAACTGCTTGAGCTTCATCATCAGTTTGAATACCTTGTTCCGTATGCACAGGTACACATTGCTCATGTCTCTTGCTGAATAGCTCACTGATTGGTCTGTCCTTTCTAGAACATAAAGAGAACAGATGATACCAATCTTTAGAAGTATAGTCATCTGCCTGTCATACAGAAAGTCTGAAGGTCCATCTTTTCCAGGTCTTCAGAGTGTTGATGAGAAACATTTTCCCTTTATGTTGTTCTTACCTTATCTCTTCATAGGAGAGTAAATAGAGCCAAAGGATTGTGACCGCAATAAAAGCTGTTTGTCCTTAGCCTAGAAAGATCCTGTGCCTGATATTTCTTTTCCTCAGTTTTGCAAACTTAAAGGCACAGTAAATAAGTGCAATAGAATATCAGCCAGATACCATATTAACTGGAGTTTTAGCTTAGCAGTTCATCTGTATGTACTGGATGAGGGTGGAATGATATCTGGGGACAGGAGTTATGGATTATATTACAAAATGAAAGGGGACTCATTAATCATGAATGTGACAATGCTACTATGTGAAATCCAAAGATTTTATTTGGTTCATAGACATTCTTCTCTGTGATCCATTGTGAATTCTAGGTCCCTAGCAATGGAAAGAATGTAGTCTTGAACTGGCCCTTGGTGAGAAAGATACAGTTTATGTCCTGGCTCTGGCAGAGATGTAAGCACTTCTCCCAGTTATGATTTGTGACTTTTAGTCCTCTCATAAAGACAAACTGAGGTGCCTGCTTCATAAAATACTGGTGGCAGTGGTGATGGGACCCCTTCTTACCAGAATCCAATGATGAAGCACTCACTCAGGATGTGGGAGTCTGCAGCTGTGGCCTCTGCTTAAAGGGCTTTCTGACAGAAATTAAATCCATCTAATACTTAATGGTTTCTTCTTTTTGGTGGGGGCAGGAAGAAAAAGATACTGTTGAATGTAAAAATCATTATCCACTTGTGGTTTGCAGGTTTCTATTTGCTTTTAAAAAGTAGCATATCCATTTGCTATTTTTCTGCGATGTCTGCATTCTTCTTGGTAATGCCTTGCTTGGTTTTGTTAGTTTGTTTTCATCCAGGCCAGAACTCCAGACGAATGTTTGATGAAACCAACTGTAAAATGTGACAGTAGTTCTCAAACTGATACGCATATCTTGCCTCCAACCATTGTGACATCCTATGAGTGGAATGAATGGGAAATGAGAAGGAAAGCTATAAAATTGGTTTGTATTGTTACTGCCAGATTTTCATTGTTTGATAACAAATTTCAGAATAAATTACCATAAACTTTTGTTCCTTGCAACATAAATCTAACCTTATTCAAAGGCACACACTTGCTTACAGCTGGTTCAATATTTTTTTCCAGGTATTTTCTCTCCTTATTTCTAGACTTTCATATTCTCTCAGTTCTCCCATATTCTTCCCCAGTTTTTATGACCACTGCTTCCACTGCTAAGTCTGTTCATTCCAAGTTTTTCAGTTGCCTCCTCTAAGGAATAAGAATGTGTTTGTTAGCTTGAATTCTAAAGTTGTTTCTCTACACTAAAATAAACAGGTTGAAGATATTACTATATACTTAATGTGTAAAAAAAACAAAAGCCAACAAATCAATGACAAACAACAGGTTGCAGAAAGGTAGAACTTTATTGCAAGTTGAGTAGTTTATATTAATATTCATTACCATCAAGTAAGAGGAGGAAAATGTCGTAACTGGCAGACAGAATGGTTAGGAATAACTTTGGATGTGTTTGACCCTGTAGAGGCTTTCTTTGAGCTAACTTATCCATCCTGGGAAGGTATCAAAGCATGAGGCCTCTTTCATATAGGACTGGAGTGGTAAGAAACAGAGCAAGTAGGTTTTCTGTTGTATATATAAGCCAGAGGAAATGCTTGTTATACTATCATGATGATTTACGTACGGATTGCAAAGCACAGTCTGTCAACAGAAGGTTGGCTGCATACATAAAAGCCTTTCAATATGCATATCTTTAAAAGCTTCTTTCTAGGGTTTGCCAGCACATGCAGAGGCCCATGTATAGCGCCTGGTTTTCAGAGTTCAATCAAAATGAACTTGTGAGTACAGGGAATATTGCAGTTACCAATATTCGCTGGACACAGAATACTGCAGGGTTGAGTACATTTTGTCTGTGCATTCATGCACTACAGAGGCCTGTGGCCTGCTGTGCTGCTTATTTCTTTTCTGTTGTTCTTTTTGCCATGAAATCTTCAACATTATAAAATGAAACCAAAATTCTGTACTGAGAAGTCTTGCCAATGTTAACTGGCTTATAAAGGATTCTAAGTAATAGTTGTTCCTGAGGTATGTAAAAAAGCCAATTAGGTTTACAAGGGGCCTGGCTAAAAGCCTCTTTTGCTTCTCTAATGGACAAAAGTGTATAAATAAATGTAAGATGTAGTCAGTGACTTATTTTAGCATAAGCAAAAGTGAATGTTTCCCAATAGCTGAGCATGAAGACCATTCACAGGCAAATGTGTAGCTCATTAGTTCAAGATATTTAGAGACAGTACGTTAAAGTACTAAGGGTGTTTTAGCCTCAACTGTCCATATGGGAGATGAGTGATGCTGAGATGAAACAAAAAATCCCAGATGCATGCAAATGTTTTGTCTATTGTGACTAGGCTGAATTTGTAACATGGAGCTGATATAACATTTAGAATCAAAGTGCTAAAATAACAGGAAAACTTACCAATGCATCTGTGAATTTGATAATTTAGGGGAGCATTGGACATATTTTGGGGTTTGTTAGAAAATGAGCTCATATGTCTTAGTTTTCTTCCTGCTGTTCATAGTTAGCCAGAAAACTCACAGTGATAGTGATGAAGTGTTAAAATATATCATCATTAGAATACCTATTTGATGTCACAAGTAAAATTTTCAGCTCACATTTGTTTCTCTGTGCAAGCACAGTTCCTTGCAGTAGTATGCATTTGGTTTTCAAGAGGGATAAGCATAAAAGAGACAGCATCTCATGCCTGCTTTTGTTTTGTCATAAAAATCCTTGGAAAAAAGGACTAAAATACTGTCTTTCTTTCTACTCTATCTCTTCAGAAAGTTCATTATTGTTCTTTTCTGTATTTTCCTTGGTGACACTGTGCATAAGATTCAGTTGTAGATTGAAATATGTCTAAATACAGGTGTTTTAACTTCTGCTCTAGCTGAGAGGGACCTAGTTAGTGGAGTCTGGAGAACATTTTGGTTCATCCCAATACAGACACTGAATTAGGCCAACTTAATCACTCTCCAGCTTCCACTGACTCCAGTCTCTGCTGGCTGGACTGGACTCCAGGGACTTTCTGACTTACATGCAGGGGCCTGGATCCCACCATGAGACTGTATTTTTGTATTTTGATTACAACATTATGTCATATGATTTACAGTGTGTACATCTTCTGACATAGAGGGCTCATTGGACTAAGGAACATTTTGTTGTTTGAAGTGCTGACTTTGTAATATTAACACTATGAGAAGTGTTTTTTGTTGTTGCATATACAGCAGTTTCTGTGATTAAACAGAACTTTAATCATAAATTATCTTAACTTTTGCGCCTTGCCAAGGGATTAAAGAGCACTGTCTTGAAAGAAAGCATTTTTCCCTTTTATCTGCTACTTAGTGACACCAACCCCCAAACCTCATCGCATTTGGTAGAAACCAAAAGACTTGATCCCGTAGTTGGCTTATCCACAATATTGTGCACCTTGATTGCAGATGCCCAGAGGGACTTATCCAAACCTGATATCATGGTCAGGGTTCTTTCAGACCTATTGACATTAATTTGAAGTACTGAAGAGCTTACCATGAAACCAGTATTTTATTCTCGAAAAACAAAGGCTTCAGCATTTAACAAAATATGAAGCAAAATGACTAAAGGAAAATAGGAAAGCAGTAAGAGGCTGGCTTAAAATTGTGTGGGTACATACATACGTGTGTGCTGCTCACACATCCTATTAGTTCAGGAGTCATCAAATCACAGTTGCAACTGTGTATTGACAGTGGACCATGTTCCAGGTTTGGGAAGCCCAGAGATGTAAAATACACAAACACACCTAAATATACATTAGTGCTAAAATGCCGAAGCATATTTTGCTTAATCTCCTACTTTTTGTGTCTTTAGGCCAATTTGCGCCGCAAATTAACTCATGCCATGCAGACTGATCTCAGCAATATGAGAAGACAGAACTGCACCCAAGTGTACTTGCCAAAAGATGTTAGCACCCAGACTAAGCGTGACAACTCAAGCAATGTACCCAGACCACAGATTTTCCTGGAAGGTCTCCGAGGACAATCATCTCCTACTACTCATACGGTCAAAGTAAACTTAACAAGAGCAGTAGATGAAACCTAAGTGAAAGTGAGAAATGTGAAGATATATATTGAATGTATAAAGTTCCCTGCATATGTCTGAAATATGATTAAAAGGAGTTTAATGTGTCTGTTATTCCAGGAGCAGTTGATTTATTTCATTTAAATTATCTGCTGCTGACTGGCATCAAGTGATAGACATTATAAGCTTGAATCACCCACATTTTAAGCAGCAATTTAGAATCAAGATGTTCCTAAAGATTTTAGCATAAACTAACATTTAAATGTGTAGTGTGTGTTCTTAGATTTTCTGGAGATTTTAATACAATGATTGTTTGCTGAAACACTGTCGCTGAGAGCCGTGTGTTTGGTACATGGAAAGGATAATGTAAGACAAGTAGCTTTTATGAGATAGGGAGACAATGCTGCAGCTCCTGTGGAGGCATAGTTCCCATTGGTGTGAAATGAGAGCAGCACCATGGAGAAGGTCTTGGGGGTGTTGATTCATGAAAAGCTTAATGTCACCCAGCAGTGTGTACTTGCAGCCTACAAAGCCAACTGTGTCCTGAGCTGCATCAACAGGAGCATGACAAGCAGGTCAAGGGAGGTAGTCCTGCCCTGCCTGCAGTACTGCATCCAGCTCTGGATCCCCCAACATAAGAGGTGTGTGGATCTGCTAGAGCAAGTCCAGAGGAGGCCACAAAGATGCTCAGGGGGCTGGATCAACTTTCCTTTGAAGACAGGCTGAGAGACTTGGGCTTGTTCAGCTTGGAGAAGAGAAGGCTACAGGGAGACCTTATAGCAGCTTCCAGTGCTGCTATATAAGGGGGCCTACAAGAAATCTGGAGAGGGACTTTTTACGAGAACATGTAGTGACACGACAGGGGTAATGGCTTTAAACTGAAAGAGGGTAGATTTAGATTAGATATTAGGAAGAAATTCTTCACTATGAGGGCAGTGAGGCACTGGCATAGGTTGCCCAGAGGAGCCGTGGCTGCCCCACCCCTGGCAGTGTTCAAGGCCAGGTTGGATGGAGCTTTGAGCAACCTGGTCTAATGGAAGATGTCTCTACCCATGGCAGGGGGTTGGAACTGTGTGAGCTTTATGGTCCCTTCCAACCCAAACCATTCTATGATTCTATGAAATAAAACTGATATGACGAGAGTCACCTGAATGTCACAGCTCCACGCTTACAGCAGAACTGTCAAGAACGTAAAACCAGCAAAAGTAAATCACTCTCAGTACCTGGGCCTCTCCATTCATTAACCTAAGTGTTTCTGCAGGGTAATAGGCATCACAAGTGTAGGCCAAGGCAGGGAAGTAGGGAGGAGAAAATTTACCTCCCATGGCTCTGGCAGCCTTTTAGATCTCTAGCAATTTCTGTGTTCATCAACTAAACTGTGCTGGTGAGCATGCTGAAACCATAGCACCTACTCTCCAGGGCACCTTTTCAAAAGCTCTGTTTCAATTGTGTTTGAAAAAAACAAAAGCACAACAGGAAAAGGTTTTCAGCTTTATTTCATTGTGGCAGGGAAATATGTGCCAAATCTTATCAATGCAACTGCACCTAGTATTTTTGCTTGTGAATCATGTGAGCTTCAAGATGAAACATCTTCTCAAATGCAAGTAGGGGATACTTTAAAACAGAGATAATTTTCACAATAACAAAGCAATCCAGAAGTTGTTATCTGCAAAATGTCCAGGTGTGCATCTGTGATGGCACACGATGTGCTAAGGTTTCTAAATCACTTTTTCAGTCAGGTGCAGCATGGTGTAGTGTGGTTTCCATTGTTACACAAGCCTGTACAATGAAGCTTGAAGATTCAAGCTGCTGGATGATTCTCCTGTGGCATTGTGCATGACAACATTCTCCTTTTCTTTATCTGTCTCCTAGGAGAGAATCACAGAAAGAACTTGACTAGATGGTTTTCCACTATGTGGTTTTCTCTTACGTGAAAATAAACTGAGCATTAGCAGACAGATGTGCTGCTCTTCCATATTTTTAAATTATAAGTTGGCACCAATTTTCAGTTTTATTATTAAAAATATGAATGCTATTAGCAGCTGCAGCTTCTTTTTAATCAAGAAAAATACCCTATTGCTGCTTTATTAAATACTTTTTGTTGTGATGTCTGTATTTTTTATCATTATTTATTTTGAACCCTTCAGGTTAAAGTTCTTATTTTGAACCAATAAACTGATATCTCAAGATTCCATAAATACATTAATTGTAAAGAAAACCGAGGAGTGAAAATCCCTTTTATTCTGCTTATTCTTTTCCACTGGAGAAGATTCCGCAGTATTTTAAAATACTGGGGAATACAACTGTAATCTACATCTTGGTTTTGGCATGGCAGAAGCATATGGTTAGCTATGAGCTTACTCCCTGCTATGAGAAATGTGTGTGTGAACTCATGGGTGTTTACTGCCAACAAAATAGTTCAGAAAAAAGGGAGAGGTTACTTTTCAAAATGCTTTAGTCACATGAAAGGGGAGACAAAGTTCATCTGATGCCCTCTGGAACTTGGGTTTGGTTTTTATTTAATCTGTTTCTGCTTGTGCGCAGGTGAGTGTACCAGTGATGGCAAGACCACACATATACAGCACACAGACTCATGGCCTGGAGTTTGGAAACAAAGTGACATACTTGCAGTTACCAGGTTTTATCCTTTATAGAATCACAAGATGGTTTGGGTTGGAAGGGACCTTAAAGATCACCCATTTCCACCCCCCTGCCATGGGCAGTGACACCTCACACTGGACCAGGTTGCTCAAAGCCCTGTCCAACCTAGCCTTGAACACTGCCAGGGATGGGGCAGTCACAGCTTCTCTGGGCAACCTGTGCCAGTGCCTCACTGCCCTCATAGTGAAGAACTTCCTAATAGCTAATCTAAATCTACCCTCTATCAGTTTAAAGCTGTTCCTGCCCTGTCCTCTCCTTACTTGCTCTTATAAAAATATTAGTAAAGTGTGGACTCCTCTTTGCTACTGTACAATGTTATTAACCCTACTCTTAAGTACTTAGGTTCTGATCAGAAAATGGAATGCAAAAGTGCTACACCGACTGCTCATTGTACACAGAAGTTAAATGCAGACACCTAAAATCCAGATGCCAAAGGAAAACGAAGAAGACTAAAACTCAACGTATGGCTTGTTTTGGAGAACAGCGTTAAATTAGCTCCTGCTTGAGCTCCACAGTGATTAAGAAACAGAGGAGGTGCTATTTCCTGAACAGTCTGAACTGAACTTCGCGCAGGTGGCACTGGAAGGGGCAGTCCCACCTCCTCCGTTGTGTTTCTGGCACAAGTTCCTGCTACTTCCCCATCAGCACTATAACCCTTCACAGCTGGGTTTGGGTTTTTCATCCTTTTCAGGTGTTGCTGGTTGGGGAGTACAAGACTGGCGCATCACACAGCTAGCAGGAGACACGGACCGCAGCGCATCCTTCGAGTTCTCCGCGCTTTACTGTGCGGTCCTCACGCGCCCGTACAGTCACTAAAACTACCCGGTGGTGTACGGCTGCCCGCGTAGCTGCACACACTGAACGCGGCGCCGTGTCCAAGCCCTCCGAGCCTTCTCACCCCCTGAAGGGAGGTTCGTGCCGCGGCGGCAAAGCTGCTGCCCTGCCCGCCCCTCACCTAACCTTTTGGGAATGCCCTCGCAACTTCGCCCCTCCCGGGGCCCGGCAACCAGCCCGGGCAGGCTCCGCTGCTCCGGGATTACCTTCGGGGTACCTCCCGGGTTTGTTTCTCGTATAAGGGCTAAATTCGGTAAACGCGGAGGATGACCCGTCCCTGCCGGCATGGGAGACAGCCACCGTCCGCCAGGGGGCGCCCCACCCACAACCCACCGCCTCCCTGGGCAAGGCTTGGGGTGGGGGGAAGACTATCCATGAGGGCGGGCCGCCGACTCGATGGTGAAGAGAGGGAGGCGGGGCGCTCTAGGCGGCGGTGGCGCTGCGCTCTATGGTGTAGTGGGAGGAGCTTCGGGGCCCTGCGGACGGCTCGGGCCCGGCGGGTTTGGCGCCTTCCGCGAGCACCATGTCGCCGCCGAAAGGTGAGGCGGAGGCGCGGGTCAGTCAGGGGGAACCGTGGCTCTCGGAGGGAGGTGCGGACACAGAGGGGGGCAATCCCGCCCCCACCCCAGATGAAGCGGGACCCGCGCGCCAGCGGCTCCCTTCGGCTCAGGGGCAGTGGAACCATCCTCCCCGCCGGGGGTTGCGGCGCCGGGCGCCACCACCGCGAGAACGGGGGGAGAGAGGGGCTGTGGGGGGCCGCGGCGGGGAGGGACGCTCTCCCCCTCTCTTCCCGCCCTTCCTCTGCCCGCCGGCTGCCGGCGGAGTTGCGTGGTGGCGCCGCCGCCTCTCCCGCTCCGGCGTGTGTGAGCCGCCGTCCGGCGGGGCAGCGGGCGGCTGGGGCTGGCTGGGCCGCAGGTGGCGCCGCCGCTCCGGAGCCGGCAGCCGCTGAAGGTGGCCCTAAGGGTGGCGATGCCTCTGTGGGCTGGTGCCTGCTCTGGGGGCGTTTGGACGTGGTGAAAGCGCGTCGTTTTCGGGGCTTAGCCCGGGGCGCTGGTGGTGGTGTGGAGACACACCCCGCCGCTCCCCGGCGGTCTCCCTGCGGGTCGCTACAGCCACCGCCGGCCCCTGGGGTCCGCTGGAGTGCGGGCAGCGGTGCCAGAACCCCGGCTCTCCCGCAGCTCTGGGGCAGGCAGGGTGGGCTTAAACGCTGCAGAAAGGCGCCGCCTGTCCCTCTGCTAGCCCCCAACATAGGGGCCTTGCTCAGGGCGGGAGGAGGGGTTCCCGCAGCGTATGTAGGGCCGGGTGTGAGATGCCAGCGCCCTGGCTGGCCGCACGCTGTGTGTGCCCCCCGTGCCTTGAGCTTCCGTTTACAGTAGCGGTTGTGTGAGCTCCGTCGGAGGCCCGCATGTGTATCCTGAGGCTTTTGGCCTGTCTGGTTCCTTTTGCTGGAAATCGTTTCATAGACTCACAGGATCAACTCGGTTGGGAAAGACCTGTAAGATCATCAAGTCCAAGTGTTACCCCAGTGCCACCAAGACCACCAGTAAACCATGTCACTAAAGGCCTTATCTTACACTGTTTTGAACACTGAGGAATGGTGATTCCACCACTGCCCTGGGCAGCCTGTGCCAATGCCTGACCACCCTGTCTGTGAAGACATTTTTCCAGTCTAAATCTACCTTGGAGCAGCCTGAGGTTGTTAGCTTTTGTTCTATCACTTGTTACTTTGATAAGATCCACCTCCTCTCTCCATTTAATTCGAGTGGGATTTGCTGAAGCCCTTGAAAGAAACTCTGAGAAAGGAAACAACATCTTCATTCAACTTTAAGCTCCTTTTAACTTCTAAGCTGGTTTAAGTTCAGACTTATCAGCAAGAAGGTATGGGTACCCCAACTAAGCTTTCCTTCAGCCCCCAGTGCTGCACTGGTACTGATGCAGATAGGTGAGCCAGGCTGGAGAAACCAACCACAATCAGCTTTTCACATAACGCTAGAACGCTGAAAGGGTGATCAGGCATTGGCACAGGCTGCCCAGGGAAGTGGTGGAATCACCATTCCTGAAAGTGTTCAAAACCATGTAGATGAGGCCCTTAGTGACATGGTTTAGTGATGGCCTTTGGCAGTGCTGGGGTAATGGTTGGACTTGATGATCTTACAGGTCTTTTCCAACCAAGTTGATTCTATGATCATGATCATAGCTTCATTATATCCTGCTGCATTTAGTTTACAAACCTCTGCGAAATTAGGACATTTGTTTATTTATTTATTTTCAAAAAATAGTTAACATAGGCAAGGACCAAGTTTAGTTTTAATTTGATAGTGCTTAGACTTAAAATCTTAACGTGTGAAAACACATTGTTGTTATAATTTCTGTCATCGTTAGAAAATCTGTTCTTATAAGTGTGCAATACAAGCTCACTCCTCTAAACAAGATAACGGGTTTATTGAGGGGCAAAGTCAGTAAAGCAAAAGCAACAGCACTGGGCATGTGACCGTAGCCAAAGGCGCACTGATTAGCGTTTGTTACAGGTTTATATGCTTTCACTGTTGCATTAGTCATATACATATTCATAATTCCCACGTATAGGAAGGGAATATTATAACTAGCTTCAGAAATTTATTATCATAAGTCTCCTCCTCTTGGCGTCTGCCCACTGCTCTCTGGTGATTGTGGGCCGGGGGTCTTGAGGATGAAGTAAGCAGTCTTCCTCACAGTGCATTTTTCACCTTTGGCACAGTTGGATGCCCCAGTAATCGCAAAATTAGCTGAAACCAGCTATAGCTGTAATTTTTCTGATAGCTGGCAAAGATTTAGGGCAGTGTGACCTTCCTGCAAAATTTATTGCAGGATGAGCAGACAAGGAGTATCCAAAGCTAGCAGATGTTTGGGAGGCACTGTCTAAACCAACTGGTAAGTAGAAGGATGGTGTGAAATAACTCATTCATTTTTAATGGGGCCACTAAATCCTGTTATCTCACCACAGACTTACAACACAAACATTGTTCTTTATCTCCTACCTAAGTTAAGCTAAAAGTACTTTAACCCTAGGTTTTCCAGGCACTAGCTTTTCTCATATCAAGTCCCCCTTTTTCTTTTACCTTTGCAAATTCTTTTGCTATATAACTCCATTTTACTCAGGAGTTCTGGCAAAGTATTTACCACTTTCAACTTGTTGTCTAACCTTATGTCTTTAGCGAGCTTTGTTTCTGTTATTACAAACTCATACAGTTATATCCACGTACCAATACCTATGACTTGCGAAAGCCAGTACATTTTTGTGTTTATCACATAAGGCTGGACTGGGTTAACTTTATTTCCTGGCCTTGGGTTCCCACTGCCCCTCCCCATGATCCAGATGTAATTTAAAAACAGATTATAGCTTGTAAATCTCTCCTAAGCATTGTTAGTCCAAAACCTAATTGGCTCTACCTTTTAAAAGTGGTTACTTACGTGGGCAAGATTTTTATCTGTAAGGAAGTAGCTAATTTAAATGATGGCAGCAGCAGGAGGTATTAACTGTACCTTGCAGAAAAGTTATGCAATAGGGGACATCACTGACTGGGAAGAAAAGTGAACCAAAACATCAGTTGCACTGGATTCAGCAATTCATTCCCATATTAAATGAACAAAGTTATTACAGATCTGCCTGGAGCTTATCTGTTAGCTCCTTCCCTAATCAGCGCAGGAATATAAACTTATGCCAATTAGGATATGTTTCTTTGGGATATTCAGATAATGGCCTGAAAGATGCTGCTGAGTGACCAACATCCAGCCATCAGATGCTGGATGTAATAAAGAACAATTTACCAGCTTGAAAGATGGTTTTGCAGACACTACCCGTTTGCTGTGTCTCGTGTTGTAGGTCATGCCTTTGTGCAGAGCAGTCCTTTTTGGAGTTGTCTCTGTTCTCTTTAATGGTAAGGATGCAGTCTGAACCGTTCTCTGAACTGGTCACATTCACCCAATGGAACTCTCAGGCCACAGAGGAGGGCAGCTGTGTGGAAAACTGCCTTTTACCAGTTGGCTTGGGACATGCTGGCTCCCAAATTATGCAGGGTAGCAGTTGATCCAGGGCAAAACTGTTACAAGAATTGCTACTGTTGTTCTAGTGTAGCAGTGGGGAAGATAACTGGGGGTAACACAGATGATACATACTCATTGTATGGTTTAATTTGCTTCAATAAGTAAATAATAACCCCTCGTGGCAGGAGGGTTGGAACTAGATGATATTAAAGACCTTTCCAGCCCTAACCGCTCTGTGATTCTAATAGCCTCTAATGATTCTAATAACCTCAGTGTTTTCTACTGTCAATAATTTTTCAGGAAAGCCTTTTGTGTGAAGTTCCACCACTGTTCTGAACAGAACTCTCTTCTGTGAACTCAGGTGGAAGATAAGGCTGAAAGAAATGCTGCTTTACTTATCAAGATACGCTAGATTGAACCCCTTCTCTGCTGATACTTTTCTTCTCTTTGCTTTTAATAGTCTGCTGACGTTCTTTGTGTCAGACTTCAATATGCTACATGGAGAGGGTCAGAGCAAGCTTTTACTGTCAGCTAAAGAGCAGGAAAGGAAAGGAAGATTTTTTGATTCCTATTACATAAATATTAGTCTGTGATTAGTTTTCTAGAATAGAGGACGATTGGGAGGGCAAGAGGATGTCTTATTTTCAAACACCTGGAGTTCCTATGCAAGCTGCTTTGAGAAGGGACTTTAAAATTTGACTTAAACTGTTTATAGGAAGCATTTCACAGCACTAATTATTGTATGCTGCCACAGTAGTGTTTGATACAGTCCTCCAGCTGCAGAACTGTTTCAGTCCTTAAGTTAAAATGAAGGGCATACTGAGTGGTCATCTTCATTTTCTTTCAGAAAATGTCAGCTTACTGTTCAAGTTGTACTGCCTCACGGTGATGACCCTGGTTGCTGCAACATACACAGTCGTGCTGCGCTACACCAGGACAGTGGGGACAGAACTGTACTTTTCAATGACGGCTGTGTGCATCACTGAAGTTATCAAGTTGTTCTTGAGCGTGGGCATCTTGGCCAAGTAAGTATGGGAATGCCAATCAGTATTTTGAAAACAAATCCTTGCTTCTAACCTCAGATTCTCAGATACTGAAGTACAAATATATTTGAGAATGTGGCTGGATAGTCATGCTGTGGAAGAGTCATTTTAGAGCAGAACTCACGTTTGTGAGTTCTCCTCAACTGAAACTGCTTTGTAAACAGCACAGTATTCAGGTGTGTCCTTTCTGCATATTTTCTATTCCTGTATGCTTTGGAATAGGTTCAAAATGTCAGCATGGATTATCCGTGATGTTTTGGGTCTTCACTGGTGTAGGTGAAAGCTGAACCATGAGCCATCATCTGCTGGGTTATACAGAGTTGTAATGTTCGTACTCATAAATTTCCCAAACAGTTGCAGACAGACATTTTGTTGTCTTTCTTAAGCTGGGGAATCAATGCTGAAAAACAGCGGTCAGAAAATATTAAGAGTTTCTGTAATCCCAGACTGTTGCTAAGAACTAGAACTTCAGTCCACGTGTGAGCATCTAAAGTAGGAAGGCCATCAGCTTGCTCTTTTTCCTCTCTGCCTTCCTGTGCTACATTCTTCCTTGGAAGAATCTTTATATTCTGTACTTTTCCAAAGCTCGGTTCTTGCTGTTGTAGTAGAATTTGTTCTTTTAGGGTCCCTGCCCGTCTCTTTGTGGCATTTGGTACATCAGAAGGCTGGTTGTTTTGTGCTAGAGAATCTTGGAGTCACATGGTGTACTTCAGATTTTTATCAGAACATGTCTACTTAACATCAAAACAGCATTTTAACTTGCTTTAGAAATGAGACAATATTTGGATTTGATAAGGCAGCTGTGGCAAGCTGCCTTTTGTTTAACCTTTCATTAAATGTAATGCGTTAGAAAAGGCAAGTGTGACCAGTGGCAGATTTCTATTTTCCTTTTTATGCACCCTGGGCTTCTTCCTCTGCCAGCACAAAATGTTGGCAAGAGGGTCTCTGCCAATGAGTGGTTGCCCTGTGGTTCTCACAGTGTTGTGGCCAGCGTGGATCCTGATCCAGCCCGCTTTCAGGAGATTGTAGCAACTCACGGTTCTCAATAGTGGTGGTTACTTTTAATTCAGAAGTCTGTTACATTTTTAGAACAGCTCTGCACAGCCAAAGATCCATTTGGCCCATTGTCCTCCCTTTGACAGTAACCAGCAGAGGATGCTTAGAACAGAAGTATAGGCAATGGGGCAAGCACTTTCCTTAGCTGTTGGCAGAAGTTTGTGGATTTCCCAGCCTGGATGCTATGTGCACACTGTGGCTGTAGCACCTAACAGTCCTGTCTTCTGTGAGATTGTCCTGTTTCTTTTTGATCTGTTAGTCCCTACTGTATCTGTGAAATGACTTCTGCAATGTAACTACATGGCATATGAAAAAGTACTTATTAATGAACGCTTTATCTAGCAGTGTCACTGGATTCTGTCTTCTTGGGTTGACAGACATAAAGAATAATTCTTCTCCCTTCATTTTTATTTTCTTATCTCTACAGATCTACATTGTGTTTTCAGAACTCATTCATTTTCTAAGCTGAGAGTTCTACTCTAACTCTTCCCTGATCATCCTAGTACCCGTCTCCACAGCATTTCCAGTATTGTTACATCCTTTTTGTAGCAGGATCCAGAGCTGCATGAAACATTCAGGATTTGAACATGCCGTGGCATTAGGCAGAGGGGTGAAGGTGCTTTCTGTCTTGGTTTCAGTCCCTTTACTAAGGATTCGTAACGTTCTGCTCATTTCTGTGGACACAGCTGAGCCTTGATCTGGTGCCCTTGTAAGGCTACTCACATCTTTTTTCCAAATGCCTGTAACTGGTTTAGAGATGGTTGCTGTATTATGGGGTTGTTATTTCCTATGATTCTTTCTCATTTATTGACAACTGAACTTTATTTGCCAATTAAAATGGGATGGATCTGATTCACTGAGCTGTTTGAAGGTTATAATATCTATTCTGATCTAGTTAGCCAGTGGGGTGTTTTCCTCCATAGTGGGTAGAGAGATGGGCACCAGCAGACACTATTCATCAGGCCATGCTCACCTCTTAATGGCAGGATGTCTCTGGTTGCTGGTGGGTCCGGGTGCCTTCCTTTTCTGCCCAGGTAACTGAGCTGTTTTTCAGATGGCCAAAGATCTAGTGAATTCTGCTCAGCGTAGTGAAAGGACTATTGAAAGTTTCTTTTTGCATATCACATATAATTGAGTATAATCAGCAACATTTGCCAATTTCCTAGTAACCTCCCATTTTAGCTCATTTACAAATGTGCTAAACAGCATAAATTCCAGCATAGTTTCTTTCGGTGACTCCTTTACAGCTTCCTCCTGTTTTAAAGTCCTAACCAATTTGTCTCACCCCAGAGAAGGTGCCTTTGTAGTTTAATAACCAGTTAGAAGATAGCATATGATCTGGTTTTGCTGTACAGAGGGATACATTTGGGTGGGTACCTTTTCCTTTTTGAACCAGCCAGCACTGATAACTGCAACATACAGGATACTAGGGTATGACTCTCGCCTTGTTCCGCCTGCAGAATTTGTTTTCTTACATTCTTACTCCGCTGTGTTTGCTTTTAAGGTTCCTCTTGGAAGGCACATTGAATGGATGAATGCCAAAAGATTGTCTTTTAAAAGAGGTGTTTATGATAAACTGTGTTAATTGTTAACTCAACTGTGCTCTGAACTTCTCATATTTATTTGAAGTCCAATTCACCATCTGGTAATTACATTGTCTACATTCTTAGATGGTACATAATTAGCAATGGATGAAGAAAAATAAAGGAGATCGGCAAACTCTAGTTTTAACTTCAGCTTTTCTAATGAATTAATGTTTCTGTTGCAGAACTGATTGTTATTAGTATCTCTCACCCATTCAGACCTATGAAGAAAATAGAGTATGTTTTTCAAGTTCAATCTAGATCAACATCAAAAACACTCAATTCAAGCTAGATTTTTTTATTTTCTTATTTGATTTTGCAGTGTAATCTTTGGGCACTTTATTTTGCATTTTCAGCTGTTCACAGAGGCTTGTTTTAAATTTTTTTTTTTGTTTAGATTTATATCTGTCTCCACCTGATCTTTATACTGAGTTCAACTTACAGTTAGAGACTCTTGATAAGTGCATGCTTCAGAAAGCACACCCACTGCACAGATGAACTAGTTCATCTTCTTGCTCTCAAAACCTAAAGTGAAAATGGTGCTTACTGGACACCCGTTATTCTTCATTACTGAAATTCTATGCTGGAAGTCAAAGTAGACAGACACTACTGTTACTGCTGTGACTTGACTTTAAATCAGCTAATTCACTGAGCATGGTCTGAACAGAAGCAGGTATAGTTTAAATATTATTTTGTTGTTTAACAGGCTCCCTTAGTATCAGCCAATAGAAGAAGCCATTACTGTGTGGTATTTTTTGACAGTCTCACAGAGTAGACCTGTATCTGTGATAATTACATGTTATTTGCAGTTAGACATTTCAGATAGAACCACTTCAGTCCACCTGCACTTTGGTATCACCAGGAACTCTTGCTTTTCTTATACATCTCTAGAAGAGAAACTTGGATGAAAGGGTTGTGAGGAGATAGAGTACATAAATCTTTGGAGAGGAAAAGTTTAAGAACCTGGAGCACAGAGTTAGGGGAACAGTAAATATGCAGGAACAAGGTGGTTAGTGAAGGAGCCTGGGGCATAGAGAGATGGCTAATTTTGGTAATTGCTTACAAGAGTTTGGGGCAGGTAGATGACGTACATTTGTGAAAAAGAAAGAAGCTGGGACATGGTTGAAATGTGGGGAATTGGGCTTCTGGAATGCTGAGGAGGATGAGCCTTTTGTTCATATGCAAGTGTAATGGAAGCAAAAGGAGTGTTGAATTCAAAGATAATACAGGTTGCACGTTGAGAGGCCTGTGGGAGGGGACAGGATGCTGGTATGAGTCAGTGACCAAGCAAGAGAGGAATGCAAAGGGGGAACATGGGACTTGGGGAAAGCTGAAAAGGGAACTGGAAGACTTTAGTGGCAGTGACAAGTAAGCAAGAATGTCAGACTGATGTACCAATGATAAGGCAGAACTAACAATGCAAAGGTCAGCTTTAATAAGCTGAGAAGCAAGCTGCAAAAGGGGACAGAAGCAAATAGCAGCATGTTCTTCCCCACTGCCTGCTCTTTCACATGCCGTAATTGCACATAGGAGATAAGTGAAGATGCAAGGTGACAGGGAGCTGCCACACACTCTTGACAGACCTCTTCAGATGTGGGTTGGTGCCAGTCCAGCATCTCCAGCAGCACAAGAGAGAAGAGGAAAACAGGACTGACTGAGGAATGAGAGGTGTTTCCAGCTCAGTAGTGCACAAGGGTACAATCTTTTTTGTCTGTGCTGTGAAGCCCAGTTTAAAGGGGACCTGGAAAAGCACAGGCATTTGACATCACACACACATATTAATATCCCCCAAAAAAAGGGTGGAAGGGAAATAGCAGCCTTCTGTCCCACTGCCTGTATGCTTAGTGACTTATTCCACTGTTTACAGTGTTCATGGTTGTTGTTTACTTTATTACACATTAATGCATCTAACCTCCTCATTCCAGAATGCCTTCCTCACCTTCAGGGGTTTCTACTAGTTGATAACCTCACTGTTTTTCTCAGTTAATATATCTTTCATAAGCAAAGGGTACAGGTGATTGTTGAGAACAGATTTTCAGCCTTCCCATCGGATTAATTGATTTGATTTCTGTTTCCAAATACCGGTTTAAGACAGCCCTCTGTTATACTTTATTTTGCAGAGAAACTGGAAGTCTGGCAAGGTTAATAACATCTTTAAAAGAAAATGTGTTTGGAAGTCCTACAGAACTGCTAAAATTAAGTGTTTCATCTTTGGTATATGGTCTCCAAAACAATATGGCGTTTGTGGCTCTTAGCAACTTGGATGCAGCAGTCTACCAGGTAATACATGTTTTTGTCAGTAACTGATCTGTAAGTATGTTTCTCTTTCCTGTTTCATGAGGCATGCGTGCTAGGTATTTGTCTGCTTACCACGTGGTACTCTCTTTAGCCTCAATGTTAAAAGCCAGATGATGCTTTGTTATATTCAGAGCATACACTCTGTTTTAGAGCAGTCTGGTTGTCCTGGGTGCAGCAGTAGCAGTCATTTTTCTCCTCCTTGGTAGCTGGTGCAGCGCTGTGTTTTCGACTTTTGGCCTGGGAACAGCGCTGATAACACCAGTATTTCGGTTACTGCTTAGTGATGTTTTGGTCTGACCAAGGACTTTCTGAGCCTTATGCTCTGCCAGGGAGGAGGGGAAGCCAGGAGGAAGCAGAGACAGGACACCTGACCCAAACTGTCCAAAGCGGTATTCCATGCCACAGCACATCATGCCCAGGATGTAAAAATGGAGGGCAGAGACCTGGAAGGGTGGGGGTGCACTGTGTGGTTGGGCTTGGTATCGGGTGGTGAGCGACTGTATTCTTTCCCCTTGTATTTCTCTTGTCATTATTATTATTGGTGGTAGCAGTAGTGATTTGTGTTATACCTTAGTTACTAAACTGTTCTTATCTCAACCTGTGGGAGTTGCATTCTTTCGATTCTCCTTCCCATCCCTCCAGGAAGAAAGAGGGGGGAGTGAGTGAGTGAGAAAACTGTGTGGCTGAGAGGCTTAAACCACAACACTGGTTTACAGCTCTGGTTTGCTCAGCTAACCCACTTCCTGCTGGAGTTGCTTCAAATTCACTTTATTGTAATAGGCAATGATACCAAACCCGAGGGATCAGTAGGAAGCCAATATGAAATTGTATTTGTCATTCTGTAGTTGAATTCTCTATTTTGTTTTCTTGGTTTGGAGGAGTTTATAAAACCACATCCTCTAAACTATATTCCCACCTTCCTTAGGTAACATACCAGTTGAAGATCCCTTGTACAGCTTTATGTACAGTCCTAATGCTAAACCGTACCCTTAGTAAGTTGCAGTGGTTCTCTGTCTTCATGCTGTGCGGTGGTGTTACCCTTGTTCAGTGGAAGCCTGCTCAGGCTACGAAAGTACAGGTAAGAATTTACATTTTGCCACTTCACGATGAAGAATATACTGCATTATACTTTGTGTTTCACTTCACAGCAGCTGGGATTACAGTGAGGTTTATTATATCCCACAGAGCAGTGTCTGTTTCTTATTTCCAGCCACTTCATCTACAACATAACCACCAGTCTGCTCATTCTCTTTCACATTTATTGTATACCAGTTGAGGCAGGCTTGTGGTATTGCTCCAGTCTTGTTGGTTGGAAAGGCAACCGATTGCTACAATTAGTATAAATTACTACAGTCATCATAAGCAGCCTAATGCACCATCATAGGTGTATCTGATTAATGTTTCCAGCAGCTGGCCCTGGTATCAACTGTAGTTGTTGGAGCAGAGAACTTGAATCAAAGCACTTGGCAAAATCAGGAGGGAAACTCCAGTGCCTTGTGAGTGTGGGTATATCATTTAAACACACCCTTCTGAGGCACTGACCTAATCCTGTTCGAGGAAGAAACAAGTGTCTTCAGCAGCTGAGACATAAGCAACAGGTCAGTGGCATTAGTGGGAAGGGCAGGTCCAGCAGCTGGGAAGAACACCCACCTCCAAGGAGACAGTGCTCTGAGCATGGCAGGGGTTGCTAAGGGTACACATGGGCAGTGAAGCACCACACAGCTACCCCAGGCTAATCCAAAGGACAGCTCTAGCTAAGCAAGTACACTTTACACTGTAATGAAATGCTTATCATTTTGCTGGACTTAACAAAGGACCTCTAGAATTGATTACTGTAAATTACTGAAGTGTTGTGTCCTTTTTAAAATAACGGTTCATGTTGCATGCAGGTGGAGCAGAATCCATGGCTAGGGTTTGGAGCCATTGCTGTTGCTGTATTGTGTTCCGGATTTGCAGGTATAGTATTATTTCTGTATGCAGGTCACATTAAGAGGACTGCACTCATGATGTTTAAACCAGAACTTTCTACATTAGTTACCTGTCTTTGTTGATTAAAAGACAAAAAATTGCTTTACACCTCTATTCATAACTACCTTCTACTTGCAGTAATTACAGCAGATTCATGACATGATAACTCACGTTGTCAAGCAAATGACTAGGATCATGTACTATTGGTTTTATGTGATGCAACTTAGAAGGCTGGTTTGCACATGGAAGCATCTTTCAAATGGTTAGAATAATACTGTAGGGAGCATCCGTAATGACTTGGAAAAATTAATTAATGTACATCAATTTTATAAATTGGGCCTTACAGTGAATAGCTGCCTTATGGTGATCACACAAAATAGTTGCATTCTTTTATAAGCGGAATGGTGGGGCTTCTCGCTCTGTTCTTGCACTTAGCTCAGCCCCAAAATACATTTTGCCATGATCCTGTAGTTAGTAAATCTAACTGAGATGCAAAGGGAGCGTGAGAAGGGCAGAGAGGAAGATGAGTAGCAACAAGCCTAGATAGACCGCATGAAGGAGGTCTGGTTTGGTTCTGTTCTACAGCCAGTGTTTCCCCTCGGAGTAGTTCTTCTCTGGCTTCTCTTAGAGGATTTAGACACATATGGCTTTCTTCTCCCGCAGAAGGATCACAGCTTGCATGTTTCCTCACCAACAGCTGTAGCTTTGAGGCAGCTGGGAGGACAGAGCATTTCTTCTGTGGAGCTTCTTGTGCCCTTGGGGCTTTACATGTTGAAAACATAAATACTATTCAAACTCCTTTCCTCTACTTCCTTCCCACACCCACATGAAGAAGCTATTTTGGCATTGAACCTTCAGTTTCTGGGCTGACCATGTTAAGTGTTTTATATTATTCCAGCAAAGTCAACAAAGTTATGTGGTTCTCTCCCTCAGAGATAGAAAAGAAGTTTTTTCTTCAAACCACCGATCCTGTGATAATTTCCAAGTATCCGGCAGACCAAAAATGCTTATAAAAGCATTGGAGAAATATATAATGGCAGATCCCTTGTAACTTGAAACAGTACTGAAGAGTAATTTCTCCTAAACAGCACCCATTCTTTCCTTCATCTTGCCTAGTGGGGCGATTTTCATGCATTTTCAGACATCTGAAAGCATAGTTCCATTGCTTTGCTTACCCTTGCCTTAGTTTATAAGATTTACAAGTATGGTTGATACTCAAGCCAAATCTCTGGTACCTGATTACATCTGTGTGTGCTTTGTGGGCCTTCTCAGCGGGCAGAAATCTCAAGATAGATTATTCTGGGTTCTTTTAAGCACTGCAGTCGTTAACAATACTGGGGTTTTGTTGATGTTAGACTTCAGAAATCTGTATTCATATGAGATAATGCCATATTTCCTTGGTGGGTTTTTTATTGTTTGTACCCCTGAAATGTAACTCTGTTCTCTAATTTATTCCCCATACTGTATTAAATTATAGGTTGCATTTTTCATGAATAAAAATGTAGCAAGACCTTCCTTGAAGCTACCTCAGGGATTTCGGGAGGTGTGCTTAGGGCTTCTAACTCACAGATTTTTTTTCTCTGCCATCTTTTGTCAGTTCTATATACTTTTCTGATACGACTATGAAGGCTCTTGGGTGACATTAATCAGCAATAATTAGTCAGGAGGGCTCATGCCAGAAAGTCATGGAAGTGGCTGAGACAATCTTGAGTCCTGCAAACTGCTGTCTGTGTTTTGAAATCCTGAGGAAATTCCAGAGATAAGCAGAGTCCTGGTGCCGGAGTGGTGGTTAAAAAGGCAGGTAGTGATGGCTTTCTCAAATGTCAGCCTTTTAGCCTGAGGTCCACCTCCCAAGTAGAGTAATGGAAAGGTATTTGGGGAATTTCATTGAGGCAGAGCATAAAAGTAATGCTCAGCAGTGTGGCACAGTGAACAAGAGCTTTAGATTAAAATGAATTCCATTTCCTCAAACCCAATCTGTAGTTTCAGTTAGCAGGAAGCGTCAGTTTTGATTTGCTCTTGTAGTCCCCTGAAGCTGTGGTTTCAGAGTGTGGCTGCTCTGCCAAGTACTTTGCAAGCTTGAGGCTTCTGAGGAATTCTCAGTCTCAGTACTGAGCTAATACGGTCCCACCCCTGTTTTCAGTTTTTTACTGCTAAGTATCCCAGTGGAGGGGAAAAAAATTGTTCTCCGTCATACTGAAATATATAAATACTGCCTGGGCAATAAAATACCAGGTGCCAAGGTGAAAGGCTTGGGTTTTTTTCTTGGTGTAGAACTGTACAGAAGAAACTGCTGGACAGAAACCTAGCAAATCAAACAGAAATGAGGAGTAGTTTCAATTGTCAATGACTTCTTACAACAACTGTAAAGAGAAATGGAACCTATTTTTGACATTCCATACCCATTAAAATCCTGTTGTGGAAGACATACGTTGGCAGGATGTGGTGTTGGGTCCTCGACATTTGGAAGTGTGTAGGACAAGGTGATTGCAGTAGAACCAATGGTTCATGGTTCATAGTGTTTGAAGGATGACACTTCATCTCACTGAAACCCTTTTTATTCTTTTCTTTTTAGGAGTCTACTTTGAGAAGGTCTTGAAGAGTTCAGACACTTCCTTGTGGGTGAGGAATATTCAGATGTACTTATCTGGGATTGTGGTGACTTTATTTGGTGTGTACATGTCAGATGGAGCCCAAGTCCTTGAGAAAGGGTTTTTCTATGGCTATACATACTACGTCTGGTTTGTCATCTGTAAGTATCTTGTGGGTTTAGGATCTTGTTACATTGTTCTGCTTTTTTAACTATGATATAACTGATTGCACAAAGCTACAAACCCAATCTGATGCACTGTTTTTTTAATGTGCTTTGAAGGATTTTATTTAAAAGTATCATTTTCTTGGAAATTACTCACTTGTACGATTTAAAATTGTGCTGAAGCACCAGTCTAAATAACAGTAGTGAGTTGATCATCTTTAAATTAGTTGCATCTGAGCTACTAGATGCCATGCAGACACACCATTTTGCTGAATGTTGCATTAAATCATCAATTAGGTCGACATAGCCTAAACAAGGAGTACACCACTGGAGTAAAATGCATCATTTGGAGAGTAACCTTCTGTACCTTTACTAATAGAAACCTGTTTATCTGCTTTCCAGTTCTCGCCAGTGTAGGTGGCCTCTACACCTCCGTTGTTGTTAAGTACACGGATAACATTATGAAAGGCTTTTCTGCAGCAGCAGCCATTGTTCTTTCAACTATGGCATCAGTTGCCCTCTTTGGCCTCCAGATAAGTAAGTGCCTTTTTGCCTTTGATTTGACTGTAGGTGCGTGTTTCCTTCCTGGCCAGCAGGCCGCTTGCTAGCAGGCTGTACGCCATTCATACCAAAGCAGTCTTTTGCATCTCCTTTGTATTTTTCTAGTTTTAACTTTGTCTTCTCCAGGACTCCTGTGCACTGGTGTATTGCATAAGGTGCCTGATGATCCTGTGCTTTCAGAGGCATTCATGGTTTGCTCTTTAGAGGCATCCTACAACCTCAAAAGGAAAGGTTCTTTGTGTTTTAAACAGCTTATGAATTCATACAGCTTTATCATAGAATGGTTTGGGTTGGAAGGGACCTTAAAGATCATCCAGTTCCAACATCCCTGCCATGGGCAGAGACACCTTCCACTAGACCAAGTTGCCCAAAGCCCCATCCAACTTGGCCTTGAACACTGCCACGGTTGGGTCAGCCACAGCTTCTCTGGGCAACCTGTGCCAGTGCCTCACCACCCTCATAGTGAAGGATTTATTCCTTGTATCTAATCTCAATCTGCCCTCTTTCAGTTTAAAGCCATTCCCCCTTGTCCTGTCACTACATGTCCTTGTAAAAAGTCTCTCTCCAGCTTTCTTGTAGGCCCCTTTAAGCACTGGAAGCTGCTATAATGTCTCCCTCGAGCCTTCTCTTCTCCAGGCTGAACAAGCCCAAGTCTCTCAGCCTGTCTGTATAGGAGAGGTGCTTCAGCCCTCTGATCATCTTTGTGGTCCTTCTCTGGACTTGCACCAACAGGTCCACATCCTTCTTATGTTGTACATTGAGCCACTGACCACAGCATTTGAGTGTGACCATCCTGCCAATTCCTTACCCACGGAATGGTCCACCCATCAAATCTATGCTTCTCCAGTTTAGAGACAAGGGTGTCATGCAGGACAGTGTCAAATGCTTTTCACAAATCCAGGTAGGTGATGTCAGCTGCTTTTCCCATATCCGCCAATGCCTAGCCCCACTGTAGAAGGCCACCAGATTTGTCAGGCAGGATTTGCCCTTAGTGAAGCCATGTTGGCTTTATTCATGAATCACTTTCTGATGCAGTTTAGTGTGTGATACAGCTGTTTACCCAAGACTGCTGTTGATAAGTTATCATTTCTTGTTGGTTTTAGTACAGCCAGTGCCAAATTAGTTCCTCTGCTATTTCTGTGAGGGCTTTACACATCCCTGTTAAGTTATACCTGCTACTGCATTAACTTCTGCCTTCCCCATTTGCTGTGGACACCACCACATGAGATCAAGTCAAACAGGAGCGGGGGGTGTGACTCATATGTGGTGAATATTTTTGAGAGTGAACAGCAAATTGCTTTGGGCTGCTCTGCAACCACAGATGATTTTCTCTGATCAAGTCTGCGTCTGATACTATACCTAGAGCTCCTGCTCAAGCCTTTGCTCTTTACGTTTGGGTGTGTTTTGCTTTCCTGACATAGTCTAAAGATGGTGTATAGTGTTAACGATGGTGGCTTTCTGATGTGGCCTTAGATGAAGCTGAAGGGAAGCTTGTTGAAGGAGAAAATCATCAGTGAGTGCTTGGCTGAAAAACAGAACCTTAAAGCAAGTGATGGAAAAACAGAATTAGTTTTAAGAACTCACTTGGGCAGAATGTTTTCTTGATGGTTGACACAACTCAAGCCTGGACTGTTGATCTTTCTGAGAAAGTCATTAACAGTGTTTCTTAACCCTGTCTAGATGTGGAAAGCCAAACAGTGTGTTATCACACACTTTATCACACCCACTGTGTCTCTATGATTAAGTTTATTGCAATGTAAGCCTTCTGGATGGCCTCTGGAAGCGCAGGAGATGTTTCACACTTGCTTTTCTGACGACCACCAAGTTCTTGCTGATACAAGGCTAATTGAAAGGGTGTGGGGACTGAGTAAATGCTCAAGAGTCCTCAGTAACAGAGGATGATCTAGGTTCTGTGAATTATTAACAACTCATTGTCCTGTTTAGTTGAGTAACTTTAAGACTGTCATTCAGATACCATAACTTATATAGCTTAATCTTCTGAAGGTTTCTTCTTATACAGAGGTGTTTATTTAAACTGTTTTATCTCCTTCCAGCTGTTACCTTCTCCCTGGGTGCCCTCCTGGTGTGTGTTTCTATTTACCTCTATGGATTACCTCGACAAGACACTATGAAAATCCAGCCATCAGAGACAAAGAGCTCAAAAGAGAGGCTTGCTACTGTGTGACATTGTCCATAGAAATGGACAGGCAGGCAAGAGGGAAAAATTGGACTTTAAAAAAAACTGTGTTTTTTTTAAAATTAGCCTTAAGCTACTCATGGAATGGTTGAAGTGGGATAGACTGAAAGCAGAAGTTAATTCTGCTTTACATGGGGAGTTTCCAGTGGCTGACACTGAGGCTACATCACAGCCGAGGAGCCAGATGGGTGTTTTACTGAGGGCATTCTTCACTCACAGCGAACACTGGAAAGCCCGTTTACAAGGAAAGCAGAATGAAGGAACTGAATACTCAATTGTATATAATGTATATAATAGAAGGAAATTGGTTCTTTGTGTATTTGATAAACTGTCTTGCCCTATCAGAACAGAAATGCCCAAAAGCTTCATAAAAATCTATTAAAAAGAGCACTCACTGCCAGCATTTCCTCTTAAACTAGTTGGCAGTTTCAGTTTGATTAACACCACAAAAGGTTCTCTTCTGGGTGATATATATATGACCCAACTCCACCAGGAATAGCTATGCTTCAGGCATCCCTTACTTATCTTGAAGTGATTAGAAGTAGCTCTTACTGTTTGGTTTAAAAAGCCAGAATGAAAGACTGGTGCTTAAGTTCTAGATTTTCTTAGACTTTTCAAATGTTTCTTATACCTGCTGCAGCTGGCAGAGGGATTTTCTCTTCTGTGTGTTTTGTCAAGAAGCAGTTGTACAGGGGAAGGTTCATGTTTGTTCTTGCATCTCTGCCTTAAGTCTACCCAGTGTCAGATGATAAGATTTTTACCTATGCACTTTCTCTCTAAACCTTCTTGTGCTTACCAAGTGATACTTGAAAAGACTTCCTGTAATGCATGTTAAGCTTCGATTTAATTTAGGAGTGCCAACTGTGTAATTTCAACCTCCTCCCTCATTTTCTGAGGCCTCATACAGTTCAACCCTTCCAGAAACTGCAACTCTGCATTGAGGGAAAAACTAACTGGTGCAATTTGGGCAACTCATCCACCTTCAAAATGGAATCAGAAACATGACCTAGTTCATACCCTGGTTAGATTCCTTCAGACATGAATTAACCAGCTGGATTTTACTTGAAAGTGGGGTACGTTAAGCACAGCAGAAACAAACACTTAAATTCTGTTGCAGTGGAAGAGGACATTCCTCCCCAACTTCCGCCAACTGTGCAGCTAGAACAGCGTGCCACCCCCCTGCTGCTCTGATGAGTGAAGGCCTTGGTGGTGGAGATACTGTCAGTCACCTGTGCTACCTCACATGTAATGCCCCACCTCTGTTCAGTGATGTGATGGCTCCGTGTGCCACGTCTGACTGCTTGTACAGTACTGAGGGAACATGGCAGGTCCTGTTCCACCAGTTGGGCAGCAAATCCTTTTCTTCCCTGTTGTCAGGTCAGTGACACAGGGAGAGGTGAAGAACAGGAGGTGACAGCTGGCAGTTGGGCTTGGTTAAAGTTACAGAAGGGGGAGTGCAGTACAACACACACGGAATAAGTCTCTGGCCTGATCTGACTCAGTGTGTTCCAAATATACAGAGCACCCGCAGCTGATGTACTTATATTAAGCTAAGTACACAATGGCAACTGGAAAAAGGGAGAACTTTGATCACTTAGGGCAGCACACTTAACACCACTTCCTCCACCAAAAGGCTGTTATATTTGCATGGCAAATAGAGAGCAGTTCTCTTTTATGGGAAATACCATGTAGATGAATGTCGTAAGTATACTACTCCTACCAAGTGCCTGGGAGAAGGTGACTGGGCTCCCCTACACAGCAGGCAGTGCGATGGAGCATACAAACCTTCAAGAACAGGCAGAGAGGTTCCAGACTGCATTAGCAGGGACACACAGGAGAGTATTTATATTATCTTAAAAAACCCTTTTACTGAGAGACGTGACTTTACATGGCATACAGCCTCATCACATTTGAGTTACAGGTGTGATGCCAAGAAGTTTCATCCCGTTGGCTAGAACTGAGCGAGCAGCTTGAAAGAGACAGCACCTTGCCTGGAAAACAAGAAGAGCCATCAGCTTACAGTATTGCACAGAACAGAATGTGCTTCTCAGGACAGCAATTAGGAGCAGCCTGTCAGAGGTGAGAACACTGTGTGCATCTGTACCCATGCATAGCACTGGGAGTTGGACCCACACATGATCTGAGTAACATACCAATACTGGCAGAATTCATACCAGCTGTTGCTAGCCCATTGCAGGGTCAACAAAGGGACACTTCTGTCAGGGGCTGCTTTGAAGTGAAGCTGAAAAGCAGCATTCTGCCCAGCCCTATACCCTCAGGGCAAGGTAACCAGAGGAGCTACCTGCAGAAGAACTAGCAATGACTAGAGAGGGAAAATCTTTCTTGCCCCAGCAGCTGTTACAGCCTGCAGATACTGCTGGAAAACCTCCTCTCACCGTGCCTGGGTTAGAGGCTGTCAAGCAACTGTGAGCTGCTTTGAAAATTTCACTCTTCCTTGTCAATGTCTGTCATAGCTGATACACAGCTGGCTGTCTGGGAAACGCTCCATCAACCCTGCTTCAGAAAAACAGTTCTTGAAAGCTGTCACACCGTAAGATGTTTACAGTTTTTTTACAGGATAAGACACTGAAATTTTCCTTGTAGCTTGGACTGGCTTAGTCAGTCTTCAAAGGCAGAATAGCTGCAGCATCTAAGCTCAAATACAGAGCACAGCTCCATCAATTCCACTGAACTGAAAAACTGAAGTTTTTCCCTCCACAGCACAGCTCAACACTTAAATGTGATTTCCTACCAAAATCAGATACATAATTGCTTTTGAAATAGATTAAAGAGGCAGTGTAATTAGTATATCATTTACTGAGCTGTTAGGGGGTCAAACATTGCCTGGGCGATGAGTAGAAAATAATTTGCATATATTTGGAACTGCAGATTAACAGCTGTCAGCCTCTGCTTAGCTGGAACTGCAATACTTGGGATATGTAGGTGGCAAGAGGGAGGAGACTGAGTCAGTTATCTCCTTATTCTCTTGTCTTCCCACATAACCACTAAAGGAGACCATCAGAAATTCACCAGCGAGTTAACTTGCTCAAATGTTTACTTCTGACTCGGTTTGGAGCAGTTGTCCTTATGGGGATTTGTGTTTTGGGAAGATGAGGCAGAGCAGACCCAACAGTGATAGCAGTCCCTGCCTTCCCGAAGGAGAGTCTGCCTGCTGGCTGGTTAGCCTGCAGGTGGTGTATTTACCCCAGTGGTTACGCAGCTAGGCTGGCAAAGCCCAAGAGAGCATTTGTCTTAGAAGGGACACCCTACTCAGACCCCAGCCACAGAGCAGCCCCATGCTGTGCCATACCTGTGCTACTTTAGGGGCGCTGCCTTTCACAGGAAGGGTTTTATGTGCCACAGCTGCAAGATGGCTGAAATGGAAAACACAAGGAGAATGTTGAGGACAAGCAAGTCTCTTGATAAAAGGAGTGCTACGGGCTACAAAAAGCAGTAGAACTGGAAGAGCCACAACTGCAGCAGGCCAGAGACTTATCTCCACTTGGCTGAGGGAGGGCATGGTTTTCTGTAGTCTGCATTATCAGGGCATGTCATCAACACCTTCGTGCTTGTAAAATAACCCCAAAATGATCCACCCCGACACCTTCCCCCCTCCAGAAAAAAACCAAACCTCAAACCAAAACCAAAACAAACCAACCAACCACACCCACACAAAACCCCAAACTGGTCTGGAAAGATCCTCAAAAGCATGCCCTGTCATTCCCAAGGTGTGAGATTCCTTATGCAGTTTTCCTTAATTCATTACGGCTTTCCCCATACACATGCCTACCACGTGTTCCAGATCTTCTCCAGTGTTTCACAGTGCTGTTGAAAGAGACAGGCCCCTATGGAGGTAAGTTATGTGCCACATAACTTACAGTAGTATGCTTCGTCCATCTCAACAAGCAGGCTGAGATCAGTGGTTAAAGGGGTTTGGACAGAATTTCCTAGCTGAAATTTTGAGCTTTGAGAGCATTATTATCACTGAAATCTGCTGTTTAAGATATGGTTAGCCCCTTGTGATTTTGGGTTCAGACACTGAGTTACAGGAATGTGATCCTTTTTTGTTGAAAGCATTTAGTTTCTGCCTCCTTTGTCCCTGGTTCCAGCCTCAATCCCTGTTACGTTATTTGCTATCCTACTTCATACCTTACCTGCTCCAGAGAAACTGTCCCACAAATTTACATCTTCCCACTGCTTTTGCTCTTCAAAGCAGTGCAGATGTGAGGGTTGCAGAACCAGCTCAGGAACACCTGTCCTTACCAGAGATAGATGGCCAGTATCAGCAACCACCTTACCTAAGTGTGAGGAGGTAGCTGACAATGTGCTTGGGTTGCAGATCCTGAGAAGATTGATACAGAACTTCATCATACCTGTGAAGAAAGAAGAGGGTTGTTTGGTGTTAAAGGGATTGGAAGGTGTACTCAGATAAAAGGCTCATCAGACAGCTTAAGTCAGAACAAACACAACTGCAGAGTTGACATGAACAATCTTCCCAACCAGACCTAAGCCATGTAATTAGTCCAGAATTGATTATTTCTTCCTCATTCACTTATCGAAGGAGATTACTTCTGCTTCTCATCATGCAAGCACTGTAGACGGCAGAGCTAAAGAAGGCAGGCTAGAGCAAAGAGAACACAAGAATTGCATTTGCTCCTGGAACACTGTGTCTGGTTTTACATTTCAACAGTAACTGTAAGTTTCTAGGAGCAAAAAAATACCTGTTAAATAAACAAGGCAGTCAAAATCGTCCCTTAGAGGATGTTGCTTTTACTAAATGCAGATTAGGATTTTAAGTAGCTAAAGGATTCCCTTTAGCTTGCAGCATTAGAAAATACAAAACCAAAGTGGGTTTACATAGTCCTGGGATAAAATCAACTTTTGTAAGATGATATTAAACTGGATTATACAGGCAGAGTCATGGAGATCCATTTTTTTTGTTCCATGTGTTCTGCTGTCCACTTGTACATATCCTCTTTTTCCCAGCCTGCAAAAAGCTACCAACACTTCTGGGGCTGAATAGACTTCCAAATAAAAAGTCAGGCGTGGACTTCTTTGCTCAGCTTTCAGGTCCATCCTGTGAGAATGAAGATCCTAGGCCCACTGTAGGGGAGGATCAGGTTTGAGATCATCTTAAGAACCTGAACATGCACAAGTCCATGGGACCTGATGAAATCCATTTGTGGGTCCTGAAGGAGCTGGCAAATGAAGTTGCTAAGCCACTGTCCATCATATTTGAAAAATCATGGCAGTCAGGTGAAGTTCCCGACGACTGGAAAAAGGGAAATACAATCCCCATTTTCAAGAAGGGGAAAATGGATGACCCAGGGAACTACAGAGCAGTCAGTCTCACCTCTGTGCCTGGCAAAACCTTGGAGCAGATTCTCCTGGAAGGCATGCTGAGGCACATGAAAAACAACAAGGTGCTTGGTGACAGCCAGCATGGCTTCACTAAGGGGAAATCCTGCCTGACCAATCTGGTGGCCTTCTATGATGGGGCTACAGAACTGATGGACAGCGGCAAAGCAGTTAACGTTGTCTACCTGGACTTGTGCGAAGTGTTCGACACTGTCCCGCACGACATCCTTGTCTCTAAATTGGAGAGACATCAATTTGATAGGTGGACCCCTCAATGGTTAAAGAACTGGCTGGATGGCTGCATGCAAAGAGTTGTGGTCAATGGCTCAATGTCCAGCTGGAGACTTGTAACAAGTCGTGAGGAAGAAGTTCTTTACTGCGAGAGTGGTGAGGCACAGGAACAGGTTGCTCAAAGAAGTGGTAAATACTCGATTCTTTCCAACCCAAACCATTCTGTGATTCTATTCCTGCCCACACACCCAAGCTGAACTTCCCTTCCCCAGCCTCTTCCTCCTTTAAAGGCAAGCTGCAGGAAAACTGGGAGTGAGCTTGACAGTGAGGGGTCAGTGGTCACATAAGACCTATGGCAGCAGGGAGGGAGCACTCCTTATTCCCTTGGTTAGTAACCTACAACGTCTCTTGCCTGTGCCTTCAGCAGCTCATCTTGACCAACACATCCCAGGTGGGCACTGTGCAAACAAGGAAGATCCCTGCTTTTACAGCATTGTGCTACAGATGTGAGAGACAAAAATCAGGGGAGCCTCTGCACTGTCTCAGGGACAATGGTATTTTCTCCCTGATATTTGGAGAGAAAACTAGACAAACCTGAGAAGATGCTGAAGAACAGAGATGGCATCTGGCTCTTGCAAGCACGCCACGTTAACGTCAGTTAGCTGCTCATTCCCATGCATCTGTTCTAAACTAAAATGTAAGAACAAAAACCCAAATACTGGATGAAAAGCTCATTAGCAAAGCTCGACAAGAAAACCAGTAATTTGTATTTTTGAAGGAAAAAGGGTAGGCATCTTCAGCTCAGGCTGAAAAGAACACTAAGACAGACTGGCTGACTTCAACCCAAGATAACAAAATTTGTGCTAGCCATTCAGGATCAACAGGATTAGAGATCTGCATGGACAACAGGTCCAGAAGCAGATGCTGAAAGGACTAGGGAGGCCACCAATACCCCAGTAATGATACCTCAGCACCATCAATACCTAGACGATAAGGGAGTAGAAGAGGAATGGACTCTAGAGAGTGATCAGGCTTGCATGATCACCCTGAATACTGTCTTCTGTTACCACTGCCTCAGATAGAATAACAGGTTGGTACAGGCCTTTGGCCCGATACAGGAAGGTACCTTACATGCTTTTATGAAAATCCGTATCAATGTCTGCATTAGAGATGCTCTGACAGATCACTGTAATTGATACAACTGTTCAAAGTGGACTCTTCTGAAATTCTTTTTAGAAATAATTAAATATGTCAGGTGTTTGACCTGAGTCAAAACAACTTTGTTACAACAGTGAGAAATAACAGAGTGATCAAAAAAAACCCCACTAGCTACAGTGGTAGCCTAAAACATCTAAGTTCTGTGATGTGGTATATTTTACAAGTATGGGCATTTTGGTTTTTATATCAGTTTCCTTAATCCTAGGGCCACCATTCTTCATCACTGACACCAAGCGCACAGAGAGGCTTTTCCTAGAACTGAAGAATTACATGGATACTTATCTCAACCCTGTGGAAATGAGGTAGAAATTTCATTTTAATTGGTTTGCTCTTCTGGAAAGTCTCAGTGATTCCTATCCTAAACTTACACCTCTGCTGCAGAGTACGTATGCATCATATTTAGGGAAGGAGTTAACACCACCAATTGACAAAGAAGTTAATAAGGTTAAAACATATGTCAAACTGTACTTCTGCACACAAATTGCTCCTCTTACCTATGGAGTCTGGCATGGGTGTACTGCAAGAACACACCTGTATCTCCACGACTTTGAAGAGCTCGGTCCCAGCTAAACTGATAATCAGATGACAGAAGGCCCCGGAAGTCCTGGGAGAATAAATTAACATCACCTGGATACGGCTCTCCATCTCCATTTTGAACTTTTCACAGAAGATGCAAACACCTCAGGAGGCAACTCAGACACACCTGAATTATTAGTGCTGCAAGGCCAACTTTCTCTGCTGTCTCTATAGGGTCTTCTATGTCTTTGGTTGCTGAAGAGGAACAGAGAAAAAGGAATCATAAGTTTGTAGCAGCATAATGGCTCCCTTGCTGAGATTGGAGATGACAATAAAACAGCATATCTTCCATAACTGTGAACTAGCAATTTAGAAATTGCCAGGATGCATACAGCAAATAGTCCAGGATATAAATCCTTCTCAAAAGTTGGGATACAGCTGTTTCACATAGGCTTTTTTCACGTCTAGCATGTGTAATGCATGTTTTAATGTTGGAAGGGTTCCTTACAACAGGATAGACTACACTGACTTCCTCTTCACAATTGAGACAGACAATCTCTAACATCAGGAAAAGAATGACAGGGCAATTCAGATTTTGTTTAAAAATTGATAGAAAACATCTCCAATTGATGTGGAGGCATAAACAGTCAAAGAAATAGCTAATGGAGCATTTGGATGTCATTTAGGGAGTATTCACACCATCCACCATAGATATTTAAACTGCTTATATTCAGAGAATCTGAACTGAATCATAGAATGGTTTGTGTTGGAAGAGACCTTAAAGATCATCTGGTTCCAACCTCCTGCCACGGACAGGGACACCTCCCACTAGACCAGGTTGCTCAAAGTCCCATCCAACCTGGCCTTGAACACTGCCAGGGATGGGGCAGCCACATCCTCTCTGGGCAACCTGTGCCAGTGCCTCACCACCCTCACAGGGAAGAACTTCTTCCCTCCAATCTAAATCTACTCTCAGTTTGAAACTATTGTCCATTGTCCTATCACTATGGGCCCTAGTAATAAAGTCTTTCTCCATTTTTCTCATAAGCTCCCTTCATATAATGAAAGGCTCCTCAGAGCCTCTTCTTCTCCAGGCTGAACAAGCTCAATTCTCAGCCTGTCTTCAGAGGAGAGGTGCTCCAGCCCTCTGATTGTCTTTGTGGCCTCCTCTGGACTTACTTCAGCACGTCCATCTTGAACTGTTGGCCCCAGAGCTGGACACAGGACTTCAGGTGTGGTCTCATGAGAGAGGAGTAGAGGGAAAAAATATGTGGGGACAGTTCATAGCCCTGAGAAGTCTCAGACTGCCTATTCTCAGCCTTTCCTCAGGATTTACCATTTCTAATTTAGGAAATGGGAAGTAAGGCAGGAATTCAAATGTAAGGGGAAAATTTCTCCAAGCACAGGTAGAATTTAGGAGCTAATGGATAAGCTCTGGTTAATGCTACAGTGCCAACTGAGCACATCACTTCTTTTAGCTGTTCTTCTGCCTACTAGCTGTGCAATGGAATGTGGGTCTGCACCTCCGCTATGTCAGTGAAGTAAGTTTGCTTTGCATTCAGCTATGCTACTAACCTTTAAACTGAAGTTCTAAGCTCCATTTCTCTTTACAGTAAAACTGGTTTGAATATGGAGCGGTCACCTTTGTATCATTCTGCCTGCCTTCCCCTTGTCCACTCTATAAGCGAAATTATCTGGACTAAAAAAGCAGAGGAGGCAGAACAACGAAGATGCACATGCTACTTAACCTGTTCAGTTCATTCAGCACATTCAGTAACTCTAGAAAGCACAAGAGGGGGCAGCATTTCACTGGGAACTACTTGAATCTTTACTGTGTCAGAAGGAAAGGACTCCAGAGTCACAGCCCCAGGTGCAGGTAAACATCCCCTTCAGCAGGTTGCACTGCAGAGCAGTGACCTCCTGGTGACTCCGGAAATAGTCCTGAGGCTGGGAAGATGACAAGGCAGCAGTTGTAGACAAGCTACAGTCACAGTCTTGCCAGAGAAACCTGTCAGAGCTACAAACCCTTTGGATGAAATGTGACTGCTCCCTGAACTCCAGCCCCAACCACACTATTGACTCGTTTGCCCCTCCAGAAAAAAAAGCAACTGTTGCTCCCCAAAGGCAGGTACTTCCTTCACTGTGCAAAAGCGTGATGGAATAATGCCACTGGATATTAAAATTTGCAAATCTGTAATTTAGGCAAGTTCAGAGAGTAGCAAAGGATTATTTTAACACTGCTTATATTGTGGGAGATACAGAAAGTGCACAGAGCATATCACTGCCATTAGCTGAGACAGGAAAAAGTGAAGGGTAGCTTTTCTACAGAGACACAGTTTTGATCAACACAGAAAAGAAGTTAATAAGACCTGAAGCAGCTAACTTTTTGCAGAAGCCATGTTTTGTAACATCCTTGAGCGAACTTCATTTAAAACATCTTCGAGGAAAACTACTTCTCCTCTCCGAGTCTTCATCCCTTGCACTAGACCAAAAGACACATGCTGGCACCTGTGGTGAAAAGCAGCAGGACCTAAAGTTACATTTTAATCAAGAGAAATGTTTGCAGTGTTTGTTTGGAGCTGTATTCCCTACCAGGAAACAGCAATAACAGCTGAATAAATAGTGCTGCGATGTGGGAAGCTTGGTGATAGAATCAGTAACTCACATTTCAGCAACTAAAGTTCCATACTTATTATATAAGGGGGAAATTATGATCAGAATTATGATAACCTGGTCATTTGTGTGCTCTCGGGAACCTCTTTGGCTACCAGCTTTAGCACAGAGGACTCCATGCAATAAATTGCAATAAACTGAGGAGAGGCGGGATGTAGACAGATCAAATTACTGTGGCAATACAGATCTGTTAATAAGATTAGAAAGGGAGTCATAATAATTCTATTGTGGGCATATTAAGCTAAAAGTGTAATTAATCATTGCTAATAATAAAACTTCCATTGCTCCTGCGCACAGTAACCCCAAGCATTACTCTGGATCCATAACCCAGGGTAATTTTAGTGCAACTTTAAGCACTGAGAAATGAGGCAGACTAATATTCCTGAAAGCTAAAATCCTATATTTAACCACAGAAACATGCAGTCTGTCAGAGAGGAATATGATTTAGTCTGCAGATCCATGACTGACCTTTGCTCAGATTGCTAACAAGGCCAGTAAATACAGTGAGTAACAGCAGGGATGCATTTCCCTGCAATAAATATTTCAAGCTTGAAGCTTGACTCAAACTCAAATTGCTGATAAAATACCAAACTTTAAGAAGTAATAATTTAATATATGATCACACAATACCCCAGAAGCTCTGCCATAACATCTCTGAAAGACTGTTTCTCTTTTTCACATCAAGCAGTTAAGAAAGACCTGTGAAATGAGAGACAGGGCTGGTTTTCGCAGCCAGAACTTCACAGTTAAAGCAGACCAGAGGTATGGAATGAGAAGGCTGGTGTCACATCGTACACAATTCTGAGGGTTTGTTTTCTGATGGCTTTTTTTCCTCCTTATTGCTTCAGTTGGGTCCTACAGGCCAAATGTCTGCTTGTACTCTAGGGTTCATAATTCACACAACAGCAGCACACCTTGGAGCTCGGTTTCATTCAAACTGCCTACATGGTGTGTGCTACAGCACAGTGTTAGGTGGACAAAAGAGCATTCTGAAATTCCAATGTACGTATTAACCATTCTTAAACAGAAAAAAAGGTATACCGGTAAGATTCATAGGTACATACCTTTCTGCCCACTCATAACCCATAAGCTTCAGTATTTGGAACAAGTGTTGAAAGTGACTGCTTTGACTTTTATCTGTCTAAGGAATGGAATAGGTGCATATCAGAAAACACTTCAAATTTGATAAGGATTAGCTTTCAACATACAAACACATAACACCACAGAAACTGTGCTAGTAAGTCACTGCAAGCAGAATTAAGACCTGTGAAGACAGGATAGACTTGGAAAGTGCAACAGCTGGAATCTATGGCAACAGAATTTTGCATCTGGTTAGAAAAGTAATTTAGTTCTTCAAAAACTATCATTGAGGGGAGCAGTCTGACAGTGTGGATTATACTTAATTCTGCATATACATAAGTGTTTTCATCTGCTTGGAGTGCAACATTCAATGGAATCTTAGTACCTCTTTAATAATACGTCACCCATTTTAAAATGGTTTTAGGATTTTGCTTTATCACTGCATTTTTATGAAACAAATCAGATTTTTTTTTAACATAAATTACTGAATGCACTGATTTACAGCAGTACGACTAAGAAACCAGTTTGATGTTCTTTTAAACAAGTGGATCTGATGAAAGTAAGATGATCTTTTGAAGTAAGACTCAAGAGCCTCTATCTAATTTCCTTGTAACAAGACCAGGATTCTGAAATGCATTTGTATTTAATAATTAAAGACTAAAATCACTGGTGTTCTCACTTACACCCATGAAGTCCTAACCCAGGACAAAGTAGTGCCACAGAACAGCAGCAAAGCTCAGCCAGGTGGCAGCTCCACAGTTCTGTCCCACAGACTCTCCTGACATTTTATGTTATTGCCCTCTCATTTTATGACCCACATTCTCAGCCCTCAGAAAGCCAGAAGTCGTAAAAGTACTAACGGTGTCATAAAAACACCTCTGCAACCTATGCAAGGTTAAGAGAAACAGGACTAGACAGGCTAATCTATCATTCCCAACTGGAATGAGACATTGATAGTAACGGACACATTGGTTTCATCACAGTCCCATTTTGCTGCATATCTGGTGGGACTGGGAGATCAAAGAGGCCCAGGCAAGGAAGTAAACAGTTACTGGCATTCAACTATAAGCAACCAGCCGACTCAAGACTATTGCTTCCACACTGGCTCACTCCATTCAGCCCACATCCTCATTTGCGCAGAACACCCAACCCAACTATTTTCTAACTGTTCCTTCTACCTTTGTCCCTACTGCCTCATGATATAACCAATACAAATAACTACCTACCCATGTGAACTACACAGGAAACGGTCTCCTGAACTCCTAATGCATTGCACTTTCACAGCCACACTGCTCGCTGATGCCAGTGAACATTTCAGTCAGCAGGGGCAAAAAACTTCTCACCAAACTCAAGCAACTTCGCTCAAAAAATATCCCTGTTCTATGACCACAGTGGGAATGCTAAGCTACTGGAAACTTCCTGAAGACTGAAAATAAAAGGAAGAGTGTAACTTAACTAAAAGTCGCATGTTAAACTACCCGTGTATGTAATTTTATGGTTGCTGATGTCTCCTCCTCCTTTGAATCATGGTATTTGCCACATTATATTGCCTTTGAAAAAGCTGTACCAGAGAAGATACATGGGCATTACCAAACACACCACAAACAACACGCATTTTTTTCCATGTCAGTAACTGACTTCACCTAAAAGAACATGGTTTTCAAAATACGACGTTTTTGTAAACCTGGGAAAAAGAAGATGTAAACGCATTGTGTGATACGTCCTTGGTAATACTAGAGCAAAAAAGAGTTTCACTCAAATGAGGAGATAAACCAGCTATTAATTCACATTGCGTGTGAATTCACAGGGTGAGCTATCCCTGCCCCTGGCAGGGGGACTGGAACTAGATGATCTTAAGGTCCTTTCCAACCCTAACTATTCTATGATTCTATGATTACTGATAACTGTTGGAACTACTAAAAAGCAAATAAAATCAAACCAAGAAATATAACCACATTCTCTATCTACAACTGCTTCTCTGTCCAGATTGATTAAACTGCACTTTATGTGCAATTTCTACATAATGAAATCAAGGCACTGTTCAAAGCCATAAAAATTTACATTTCAGATAAGATATTAGGACTCTAGATTTAGATTAATTTTAGATCATTACTTTCTAAATTAATGTTTTACAACCCTTTGTAACACTAACAGCTTTGCCTCACTTGTTAAATATTAATTACAACATTTTATATAGAGTGTCAATTGAGTGAAAGTTTCTTTAACAGCAATTGCAGTGAATTCTTAACAGAGAGTAACTCCAGAGCTGATTTTTCAACCATTTTGTGCATCCATTGTGAACTGAAACAGAACCAAGAAACACTGCCACACTGAGGCACAGCTGCTGGGCAGTGAGGGCATCTATTTCCCTGCCAAAAATACCATGTGCTGAAGTCACATTGCAAGTAAGAACCCCCCTGGATTATTGGAGAGTCAAGCTCGAAAGCGTTCGGTCAATCTAGAATTACTTACCACATAAATCATGGTATCACAGCTATGTTTATTCATTCGGTCTATAGCAGCAGCCAGATCTCTGAAAGAGGTAACAAGAAACTATCTGGACTTTCACTCAAACATACTTCATTATTTGCCTCTTGGGAAAAGAATCTACTCTTATGCTGGGGAGAGGACTACCTGATTAAAGGGATCCCTGCCCAGATTACACAAAAAAGAGGACATGCATACTTTCTTAATGACGTGTTTGAAATGGTGGAGTTTTTTTGTAAACCACTAGCTATGAAAATTACTGAAGGAAGTATTTATGTGCAGAGCTAAGTCTGGCCTCTGTCTGCCTACCAGGACAATCAATCCACTAGGACTTGAGAGAAATAACCTTCTCTTGGAAAACTCTCTGGCAAATCTTCACACACACATAGTACAGAGAAAAAACACCTTGCTCTAGCCCCTCGCAGGACTGTCACAGGAGAGCCATCAGCCCCATGTCCCAGCCTGAAACCAGCCCCAGAGGTCACCAAGAACACCTCTCCAGACCACCTTCTGATGGGGAGACGTTACTGCCTAAGGGACATGGGACACATGGGATGCAAGGGAAAAGCATTTTGTAATTGAGCAAGACTTATTATGGGATGCTTAGGGGAGTAAGCAAAGATAGGAAAAGATAGGGAGAAGATGTCAAAAGGACAAGTGGTTTGTAAACCAATTGCTCATCAGTATGCTCGTCTGGTTGTGCCCTACACCTGATCAGCACAATCTGTCCTGTCTTTACATTAAACTCCATTTCAAACTTTTCCTTGGCGAGGGGGTCTCTCTTCTGTGTTCATGTGTGTTTGGAGACCTGAGTATCAGTAACTGGAGTTGCAAACTACAGCTCGTATAGGCCATGCATCTGTGGTGCCAGCAACTGAAAGGACTGGAGCCAAGTGAAATTAGGTGACAGCAAATTGAAATCTGAGCATGGGTCAGTTACAGGGACCAAAGTGTCTCTGCTACCAACAAATGGAGTGAGGGAACACATACCTACATGTGATAAGACAGCAAATACAGAATCATAGAATGGTTTGTGTTGGAATGTACCTTAAAGTTCATCTAGTTCCAAGCCCCCTGCCATGGGCAGGGACACCTTCCACTAGACCAGGTTGCGTAAAGCCCCATCCAACCTGGTCTTGAACACTGCCACGGATGGGGCAGCCACAGCTTCAAAGGGCAACCGGTGCCAGTGCCTCACCACCCTTACCGTAAGGAATTTCCTTTCATCTGATCTAAACCTACCCTCTTTCAGTTTACAGCCTTTCCCCCTTGTCCTGTCCCTAAATGCTTTTAAAAATATCAAGCTGAAATAGCCTGCTGTGCCTGGCAGCCAGGTTAAGTGTGTGCTTTCAAAGATGAGCAGGAGTCTAACTACTGGCATCGGGGAGTCTGGGGGTTGATGGAGACCTGCCTGTTTACATGTGTCTATATGTAAGAGGCAGCAGCAGAGAGTGAGGATCCAGGGCCAGCTGCTGGATGGACTGTGTGTCTAAGCTCAGTTACTAGAGAGATCCACTGTGCCTATACCAGCAACTAGAGTGGGGATGTGGGCCGTGGGGCTCACATGCCTGGGCGCCAGCAACTGAGGAGACCTGGGGATCCAGAAGCCAGCTGCAGTGTTGAAGCTGAGCTACTGGAGGGATACACATTGTGCATACATAGTCTGTACATACAATACATACATGTATTACTTAAGTAAATAATCTATATCACATACATAGGTGTGCGCATATATGCACACACAAAAATATGTGTGTATTTCTTCACATTCATAGATCTTCATCCTACTCAGACAGAGAGGAAAGAATAAGCCCAACTGTGCTGAGTGGTTTTGTCTGCGATGCCCTGTTTGGTTGGCTGTGTGTATGTATGTGTGTGTGTTTGTAAGCCTACTGGAAACAGGAGCTCAACCTTACTACTAGTTGAACCTGTGGGCATGGATCTGTGGCAGCCCTGCCTCTGTCAGGCTACAGGATTCAGCAGCTCCCTAATGCTCAAGATAGACTGCAGCATCTCTGTAATACCCTTGCCCTGGAAAGCTGTACACACTTTACCCTGAGGGCTAGACATCTGATTAATTTACTTTAATGGCACAAAGAAACTGTTAAGGCTTCCATATTAAAATACCCAAGTGGAATTTTGATACTGATGAGAAGGCGGGAAAACAGTGCTAAAATTGATGTTACGCTGCTGGTGATCCACTGAAACAATGAAGACATGGCTGAACAAGCCATTTTCTTCTGCATCGCACTGTCAATAAACATTTTAAGCAAAGATCTTTCTAAAATCTTCATTATTTGGCAGGTATTTATTAGATGAAGAGGTCCCAGCTTTGTTTTCAATGTCAGTAGTTGGAGAGAGTATGGGGAAACAGGAGATTTACTAACTGACTGCTTGAGGGGAAGAAAAATATTTAAAAGCAGTTGTTTCTCCTGAGCCATTTTTATCCCATCACAGTTACATTTCTAGTTCCAGTTAAAATTACTCATTAGCAAAGGTGTTCCATCCCAGAAATAAAAAGCTTCACAATCTGTACTATCAGCTACAAATGTACTCACATACAGAAGCTTACTGGCAAAATAAGTAGCAATAAACACAGACGGGCTTACTTGCCTTGTGATATAAAGAGATGTCCCATCACTACGCATGACGGTGGAAAACAATGAGAGGTCTTTCTTTTCTGAAAGATCCACAACTCCTGTTCCTTTTCTGTAAGTAGTGAGAAAACACAGAAGTAACTGCAAGCCAGATCAAATATGCAGGTAAGTTCAGATAAGACAACCAAAACAAAGCCTACTGGGATAGAAAGCACACCCCCCTCCCCCCCCGACAATCTCATTCTTTTCTTTGAATGACCATCTCCTTTACGTCTTTTTGAAAACCATTCCTCTGGGTTTGTTATCATAGAATCATAGAATGGTTAGGGTTGGAAAGGACCTTAAGATCATCTAGTTCCAACCCCCCTGCCATAGGCAGGGACACCTCCCACTAAACCATGCCACCCAAGGCTCTGTCTAACCCGGCCTTGAACACTGCCAGCGATGGAGCATTCACAACTTTCCTGGGCAACCCATTCCAGTGCCTCACCACTGTGGATGCCAGAGAACAGCCTGCCCACATTCTGGTGCATTCCATGACTACAGATTCTGTCCCAGATCAGCCAGGCAGCTCCTTCAAGGCAAGACTCTCACCTAACTCTGCTTGTTAGGTGGCACATGCAGCTACCAAACTGATTAACAGCCTAAAAGGCCATTAGGAGTTGAACGTTGTCTTTGTACGTGCTTTATCATGGGCAGGCTTCTGTGCTAGCCACACAGAATTAATTTTTCACAAACTGCACAAATCCTATTGGTGTTCCACTAGAACAGCTACCAAAACCATCTAAAGAAAACTAGCCCTTAGATTAGGTACAAACCTCACTCGGCACTATCTCATTTGAAATGCAACTGAGACATTAAGTAAGCTACACCAATAAATTGAATAACGAGCTCATACGCTGTTTTCTGAAGGAGTCCTTTATCCTCCAACGTCTTTAGAACTTCCTGGGACTTCTCCTGGTAAAATGACTCTCCGGAATATTCATCAAAGTGCACTCCTAGACGCTGCAAAGTTCAAAGAAGGGTGACATTGTTAAGAATGAGGCTAATAATTTCTCCAAATGATGTCAGACGGAGGTTTGTGTCACAGGTCACACGGACTGCAAAGATTCTTTTTATTCCAGGAAATGTCGCTTCACTGGCAAAAAGGAAAGGATGTTTGGGTTTTGATTTAATCCATTTCTGCATTAGAATTAATCTCCCTCAGTTGAATAAACAGCAGTGGATATAATGTTCATGAGAAATTAGGCATAAACTGGATACAGCAATTAGTGCAAAAATTCTGAGGTAGGTCTCTAACTTGCTGTGCTGGAGGCAAACCAGCGGACTGCAGAGGAGCTGCTTAGACATGAAACCAGTCTTATTTTAAAAGGATACTAACAGACATCTTACAAAGCAGGAGCTGCTCACAAGCATTGCTGAGCACACAGACATCACCATTACTAGGAAGGCTGAGGGTACACCTAGGAGAGATAGGATGACCTTAACTGTCAAAACTGTCTGAAATACAGTAGTACAAAAGACAAGTTGCTTAACTGAGGGCAACAAAACTGTCAGTCCAATAGCTTGATACTTTCTAGTTTGAACAGAATTGGGAAAGATCCAGCTGTGCCAGCCATCATGTGATCAATGAGGAGTGACCATCATGATGCAGCTGCATACACAGCCCAGGACCCCCTTAACCTGTCAGGTCAGATTTCCACTAGGATTACCGAGGAGCTCTCACTTAGGAGATCTTATCTTACAGTACTTGGCACAAATCCAGCGATCTGCCTCAGGGAAGAAATTAAAGCACAGTCAAACAATCTGGATTGCTGAGGAAGGGGCTGGACACTTCTCTCTTAACTACAATCAAGGACGAAAGAAGACATGACCAATTTCCACAAATATATCAAGAGGAAAGAGATGGAAAAGTGCAGTTTTAAGTAAAGAATAATACTAAAAGAAGGAAGTGGTATAAAACAAGTCACAAGTCCTTTGGAGCCGCAAGTTAGAAAAAGTGCCTAAACCCATTAAAACTGGGCACCCATTCCAGAATTTCACTGCAAGAATGTGGGAAAGAAAAGCATGCACTTGTTTTCAGACAGATTCAGAGTAAGACTATACGGTATTAATACTAAGAAACTGGACTGAGTGACAGAAGGTGTTCTCACTCCTGTTTCCCAAATTCTCCTAAGATTAATTCTGTGGGCAGTGGCACAAATATCTCCCACAAAACAGTGGACACTGGCTTCATTCTTGAGTTACAGTATGCAACAGATGGCTGTATATCAGCTCAACTCAATCTGCAGGTAATTTATGCACTGATTACTCCTGTAAACTCCTGCTGCTATAATTTCTTACACTTGACTTAATACACAACATACACAGCTCTGCATTATAACATTAGATCAGAAATGTGAAAACAGTTATCTTCTAATAAAATTTATTGCATGGAAACAGGGTTAGTGGGTTGCTGCCAACTTCAAAGATAAAGCAAAACTGAACACTATTTATCTAACACTGATTTATTTTGTTGCTCAGCACCATACTCCCACACTTCTAAGAAGGGAGAATTAGTCTAAAGGCCAATTACATGGACTCCATTCAATAAAATGTATCCGGGGTGTCAGCAACTAAAGTGATGGGCTGTTTGGATGTTAGACCAACTCCTGTGCTTTTTCCAAACAGAATGAGGCATAACCTGGAATACTGGAAAATATCTTTCCCACAACACTGTAAAGTTTACTGGAAAAGCAATGAATTGACAGCATTACAGCAACCTCTGTTCCTAAGTCAGCTCACTGCTTGTCAGCCTCTTGGATGAAAAGGTGCTGTGCACTGTCAAGTAGATTGACGGAGCAATAGATTACAAAAGACCATTTTACCAACAACACAGAAAAAGCAGTGGATGATTTGTACCTTATAAATTCGGATGTATTCCTCAATACTGAAGTCTCTAAATTGTTTCCAAAGTGACAATGTCTGCTCATCATGTTCTTCCAGTTTTCTAAAGAAATCCTTAGCCAGCTTTTTCACGTTTTCATCTTCTGCTTCTTTGTTAATCTGCACATACACCTAAAATATAATGGCACTGAGAATGTTGAGGAAGTATAATCCTCTCCTCCAGTAAATATATGCAAAGTTCTACAAGAACAATACAAATACATTTAAAGATGACATTTGTAATGACAAAATTTTAAAGACATCTCAAAGCAATACATTTCCCATTTAAAGGACAAATGAGTAGTCCAAACTCCAATAGGAAAATGTGCACCTTATCATAAAACAAGAACAATGTAATAAAAATTCCTTATTGCTGTTGCTACTGTCCTCTTCATAACCTTGAAACAACTGCAGCAGCAGAACATGGAAGAACTAATTTATGGATGAAAGGGAAACCATCACAGATTTTTAAATTACAGACTTTTCCTCAGAGGACCGCAAAGTTGATATTTATAGCAACTGCAATACCTAAAAGTGAGATGGCAGCTGAAGCAGCAAAGTCCGAGCTAGAAACCCAGTTCTGATCCAAAAGCCACTTACTTATGGTGCTCTATACCCATACTAACACATGCCCATAAATATACATAGACCCTGCCAGTATAATTCTCTACTTCAGATACAATAACGGTAATGTATTAGACATCGTGAGAGTAAGCAAGTTTCATCCTTCAAGGTGAAGCATTGCACTTGTCCTAATGTTTGATAGGCAAGAATGTTATCAAAGCAGGCCCACACTATGATTTCCATACTCACACATTTTGACAATGTGCAATAGTACCACGTGAGACACGACTTTCAGCCCCACTTAAAACCCAAGAAAATTATTTACTAACTAAAATACTTTTAAAAAACAGGTAAAAATGCAACATCAGCCAAGAGTAAAATCACTTCAATCAATGGCCAACAATTATTTCCAGCAGCTTTAAAAAAATATCTATTATCTCATGAACACAGAGTGTATAGATATAAAATTCAGCCATTCAGTGGCTCAAATCAAGCATATAAATGTCGACATTTGGCCAGACACACACGTAGGCACTCTCAGTTCGCTAAAAGCATTACGAACTCTTGTATTAGCCAACTTTGCCTCTGTACAGCAAATTGGGCTCTGCTGTTCATTAACACACTCCATATCTAAAGGCTAAATATTCACCCAGCCAACAATTCCTTGCTTTCCATATGTAGCATCTTGAAAGCCCATGGAAGTATTTTTAAAAGTACTGTGTAAAAGCAATTAAATTAACTAGTGGTTACACCATGTATTTTGACCCGAATAGTTCACTGCTGTTTAGCTTTTAAGTCTTTGTAAGAGTTTTGATCCCCAAATCCTTACAATCTTGACAGAAACTAAATAATCCTAAAAACTTCACTCCTGCAATGTTCAGACAAGTTTTCCAACAATACCTTGCTCCAGTGGGTTCTGCCTATTAAAGAAAAAAAAGAAAGAAAAGGAAAAGCTTCCACAGCAAAACTCTTGAACTTTTCCCCTTCTTTTTATGCCCCAAGACTTTTAGAGATTTAGAGGCAGTTCTGCTGACAAGCCTCAAAGATTAACGTTTGCTCAGTTCTGCCACAAGAAAGAAATTTAAAGGGGAAATTCAACCCTTTCTCAGTAGCTTCGCACATTCTAACACCCCCCTGCCTCAAATCCTTGCTGTCATAAAGCAAAAATAATGCAAAAGCCACGCTTGCATCTGGCTCGACCAAAATAAAAGGAGCAAAGATGTTTGAAAAAGTACATTTGCCTATACATTTATTTATACGGAAAGTGTGGAAATTTTCTTTTCCAATGAACTACAGGAAATATTAATTTCACACAAAAGCAGAAAAAAAACCCAGCACTTCGAAATGTCCTGGTTTTTTTATACAAAATAGGAATGCAGCTGAACAGTTAGAAATTGGGAATATTTGAGAAATACATGCTGGTGGGCAACCAGAAGGGCAACCTCCTGCAATGAAACAGTCCTCCTTATGGCTGGAAACCATTCCCTGAATGCTTGTCAGCAGAAACTGCACCTCCTAATCCTTCTGGCTCTTTCACACTGATGGAAGAAAGAAGAGCATTCAACAGAGCCAGCACAGTATTCTGGAATGACGATCTCTCCTCCAGCTAAGGCTCCATACTAGATACAAAATGCTTTAAAAAAATCTTTTTGCCCAATGACACTGAATTGTGTACTGAGCAACGGAAATTAAGTATTATGTATTCTAAAAACACTAACAAGAAGAGGATTTTTACACCATACACGCAACTTCTTTTCACAACTTTGGTAACCACATACTACAGCATCTGATGCGAGACTACATTTCCACTGCAGTCACCTCAGTGGTCCCCTACGGCCAGTTAAGATGGCTGATAGCAGACAAGCCAGCTGGTAGTAGCAGCAATCAATGCAACTTAAGTACTCATATGATGACCTTCTTTATAGGAGGTATTTTTCAGCCTAATGAACCCTATCTCTGCTGCCATGGCCGACTGAAAACTCTCTCCTGCCATGGCCCAGGCAAGCACTGGTCCTTCAAGTAAGGTTGTTTAAATCCAACATGAGTCTCAACATGATCCTGCAGAGCATTCAGTGTGAAACTGACAACCAGGTTAAATGGACCATCCTCTGAAATGCCTAGCTGAACTTACCTCAAAAAGATGTTGCAAAGGACTGGATTTTAGCTTTTCTTTGTTGCCAAAGCACTGGAAACCAACACCCAGTAAGCCTTGAATAACAATTAAATATAGAGTGAGACAACAGCCCAGAGTATGGTTTCGTTGAAGTCAAGTCTTAACACTGTACATAATAAAACAAATGCCTTTTTTGAACAATATGTTGGTGCATACTAGAAAAAAACCCAACAAAACCTACAACAAATCAAAAGCATAACCTTTTTTCCACTGCATGATGAACCCCTGAAACTATAATAGCTAGGAACTAGTAAGAAATACTATGTTGATTTTTCAGTTCCTCATAAAAGGAATTTATGTTTCTGGACTTGCAGAGAAAACTATGTTTTATACAGTAAATAAGTGAGAAGCAATACAGCGGCAATTGTCCAGGAATAGAACATGCTCAAAACTCCTTGTTTTGCTTCCTCCCTTAACAGTATTGTCATTTCAAGGACAATACTGGGACACAATATGGTGTCCCACATACCACACATACAGTATTTGCAAGGGAACTTTTTGCTAAACGCTGAGAATATGCAGCTCTTCCCACATATCCAATTTGGCTTCAGCACTTTTTGAAAGCCATCTGAAAGGGCAACAAACCCAAATCACAATCTAAATCAAAACAGCTCATTAACTCCTTCAATAATCTAGAAATATTAACCCTGCAGCCTCCTGAGATTATCTGAGGCTGCTTTTAAGCAGCTCATTCCTTTGAGTTGACAAGGACCAGGACTGATGTGAAAACAGCATCTGAGGAATAGTATGCTTTGAAAACCACTCTGCAACTAAACAACTGTCTCAAGAACTTCCCTCTCGGAAACACTGAGTGCAGTAGGAGCTGTGTCAGACTTAGGCAAGAAAAACATGTTAGGGTTTAGCAAATAAGATTAGTCTAATCCTATTTAAAGGGAGTTTCTTTAAGGACAGCTTGTTCTATGAGCAACGAGAGCCTGATTTCCTAATGATCTCTCTGGGATATTAGCATACCTACACATTCCACTTTTCAGCGCTGGCTTCACACTCCAGCACCTAGCAAGCCAGACAGTTTTTTTACTCAAACACATCCTTCCACACATTGCTGTTTTCCCCAAACTATCCCCAGCTCTTGTTATACTTGTCAATTATTGGCAAGATGCAGCATGTGTTGGGACTGATTCTAACTTAGATGTGCTGACTGGTTAGCCGGCAGGCTAAACACAGAAGTTAACTTTCTCTCCCAGAAGGCATTACATTGTATTTCTACCCCGACTCAGCTGCCAACTGCCACAATACCAGAAGAAATTTGTTCTCTGAGACATTTTTCTTTGTCAGATCTGGCTGAAGCTGGCCAATGGGTTCAACATTTATTAAAAGCAGAGTGACAGGAAGACAGACAGACAGATACTATGATTGCATAAGATTCATTACCTTAAGAAACCTGCCCCAAAACTGCTAAAGGTTGAGGACTTCTCTGCTGTGTTGCAGCACAATATGCTTTCAATTATTACGTTTTAAAGTCTTTGACAATAGGAGTTGTAATAGAAATGCTGACAGATCATTAATTATAGCACTGCTTCTGGGAAAGGACCATTATAATAATAATGCTATGCTACAATTTTGTGGAGCATGACTATATTATTCGTTCTAAAACCTGTCATATATGTAAGCTGAGCCAGCCCAAACAAAGAGCACCCATTGTAAAAGAAACAGTTGGAACTACTAGGTCAAAAGCATTATTCTAACAGTTGTGTGCTGCACAACAGGTACACATGTAAATAGCAGGCATTGTGGTCTTCATACCTTCAGGAAACTTTGTAAGAAATACATGAAATTCCTGATATTCAGATTTAAGAGTACAATTTACTGTTTTCAAAGACAGAATAAATGAGGTCAGCTGAAAAGCCCTTTAACCACATTGCATTTCATTGCTTAATTGTCATTGCCACATTCATTATGCAACAGCATAGCCATAAAATCATGTCTAAAGGGCAAAAATGAATGAAATACGCAATGATGAAATTTATTGAATTTTAGAAGAACTCATCCTGCATTCAATTCCCATGAAACAAATCCTAAGTGAAGCAAAGCTCTGCTAAAAACTACTGCTTGATCAGAAACAGAATCGGAAAAGATGAGTTGTGGAGGAAATAAAGTAACAAAGGAAAAAATACTCTGTTGCTGCTCTCACAGTCATAAGAATGGTATTCTTTACTGTCAAAACTCAAGGAATTCACTCTTGGAGAATAGGTGGTACTGAATATATTTCAGTTAGGTTATCTATGCTGACAAACCTGAATACATAAATAGGGTAGATGTAGGGTATTTATGCTAAATTTTTAAACCAGCTCTGTTCATAAAGTGGATTCATTAATGTCCCCACAAACAGCAGTACCAGTGAAACTGGGCTGGAATGAACTAAAGTGGCCACTTAGTATATACTGCACTTAGGGTTTGCTATTTAAAAATAAACATATGGACACAGCTTTCAGAACCTACTGCAAAAGATGTGGAGGAGTTTTATAGCTTTCACAGGTGTCCCAGCTTTCAAAAACTAGGAATTGGGCATGGCAGCCTTTTTTTAATGCCTAAAAATATGTCAAAAACAGCTTTTCAGGACAAATTGGAAAAGGAGAGATGATTATGGATCAATTAAAAATGCAAGATTAACAACAGATACCAATAAGGTTGTGAATGCTATGGATGAATCAACTGTCATATAAGAGGAGTACTTAGAGATCCAGCAGTCAGACATAAATGATCTCTGGCCAGGCAATAAATATCAAGCTATGCTAGGCTGCACACGAGAGGATTTTTCAGTCCTCACTTATCTGATGGACATTTCAGAAGAGGTCGGAGTGTGTATGTGTGTACATGCAAATGCATATGCATGCAAGATTGACAGTCTTCTAGGGCCTATTCCCTTGCATATTCTCCACCTACCCACCTCTCTTTTGCTACATTTTAAAGGGAAACTGAATATCCTGGGAGAAGTGTTGGTGTATCTTTGAAGGTACAAACTCCCCAAGCCTCCACGTGCCAAAATACAGTTGCTGTGGGAGGTAATTATGCTCTATGAATAATGAAGTAGTTTCCAGAGGGAACAACAGCAAAAAAAAAACAGATAAAGAAAACATACAAAGACAACCAAATATAAACCATACATTTTGTTCCAATTATTCTATTGTTGTGTACAGAGGTGTGGCATAGGTAAATTAGCAAGCTTACTTTTCCACAGCTCTTCCACATGCAAAATCTGAATAAGACAATATCAAGCAGACAGGCAACAGCTATGGCAATATGTACACATTTTGTCTGGAGGCAGCAACAGAAGTCTGCTGAGCTGTGAGAGCTCCAAACGTCTAACCACCACACTCAGAAAATATTTATACTGCCCTTTAAAAATAAACCCCAAATTACACATATGTAATCTGAGAGAGGAGCTACTGAGGGACAGAGGGCAAATTTCCTCCTGTTACTTCTTGTACAGCAGTATAGGTCATACTGCTGATGAATCACTCTGGACTGTTTTGTTCCTACTTTAAGGAGATTAACTCTACAGTACATGCAAGGAAACACAATATTACTCTTTATGAGCCTAGAGTGAATTCAATGGACCTGCAAAAACCAAGGCTGGAAATCTAGACCATATTATACAGTAGAAAAGAGAACAGGAAAACAGGTATTAAAACATACCAAACTGCATGCCCCAGTCACCAAGGTAATTCATTCTTACTACTTCATGTCCCAGTGCAGCTTTGAGATTTGCTATAAAATTCCCTAATAAGGAGACAAAATTGGTGGTATTATTATTATTATTATTATTCAGTTGCAGGTAGTCTCTCATTCCAACAAAACAGGTTTCTGGTTTTGTATGATCTGTATTCAAAAGCAAGAGGAAAAGCAATCGGATAAACTACTCGCAACTAAAAGCAGTAGTATTCTGAGTAGGAAAAGAAAGGCTGTGCATTTGAAAGGTGCCATAAAGTGTCTCATACAAGAGTGATAAAAACATACACACGTATGTGCATGCACATACTGAAAAGTATATGAATACAAAAACCACTTTTTAAAGTCATCTTGTACTCTCACTACTATATAATTGGTGAGTATACATAACTCCCAGCACAGACAGTTAACCACATACCAGGAAGTTAAGCAAGTATTCAAAATTCAACAACTGCTGTTAACTGTGACAGTAAGTAGAGAACATCAAGTCCTGAATCTCTAATTGAGCTCTGCACTTAGCACACTGGGTGGCTGGTATGCTCCAAACTTACCAGATCACATAAGCATGTAATCTTGATTCTGTTATTACAACAAAACCCCTTCATCTTTCTCCCAAGATTAGCTACAACCATAGAATTACAAAGAAGAAATACCTATATCCCTTCCTCTATTTTCCTGTTCTTCGAGGGTACCTTTTAGTTACAATATTGATGTAAAAGAACACAGAAAGCTTTCTCTGCTGCTGCTGCTATTATAAGATCACACAGTAGCTTGAAATTACCTTCAACTCCATTCTCTATAGCCAATTCATCCTCTTACTATTGGACTGAACAACAGCATTGATCTATAGAACTATTTTTAAAAGTAGAGGGGTTTTTTCTATACCAAAGGGTCCAGAATGGAAAATAAAAACCCCAAAATATGTAATTTCATTCACCTACCAGTCCATGAAGAGGCTGAATTATTAACTTTATGTAATTAATAACTATACATTATACATTAAATATAATTAAAACCTAACACATTACTAACTGCTGTAGGATCTTCTGATAATAACCCAACCTACTAGTTTTTATTGTGAGAGAGGGAAAGGAGGGAGAAATAATGTTTTCCATACGCCATTAGAGTAGCACACCATAAGCTTATTAATTATTCCATTACAAATTACAGCAATTGTGTTAGTAACACTGGCATAAAGTAATTAACATATAAAAGCAAGCTTTTTGCAAGACAGCCACCAAGACATAACTATCTGACTGCTCTGCAGTCCAGTGCAAATTGGAAATTCAAAATTCAAAGGACTCTCATAATACCTTAATGAAACCTGCCCCAGGCATCTTTGTAGAATAATTTTAAACTACTTTGCTTAATGTTCACAGCCATAAAACTATATTACGTGTGACTTAATAAATCTGCCAGCACCACACTATGCTCTTTTCTTCATTGCATAATGAGCAAAAGGTTTTTAATTAGCAACTCAAGCCTGACATAGCCACTCCACTAGAAGAGTGAAAGGTTAGAAGCGTTCCCCATCAAGTGAAACAGGAAAACAAAGGCGGCTCTTCACGAGGCAGTTAGATGCATACTTACCTATTATTGTGGATCTCAAATGTCCTATGTGAAACTTTTTGGCAATATTAGGGGAGCTGTAATAGATTTTCATAAATAATGTTAGTTCAACATACAAGACTGCCAGATAGACAAGTCAAACAAATTCAGCTCCTGCTATAGCAGAAGAACTGAAATAAAACCATCATTTTCAATTTTCCCTTAAAATTCTCTGATTAACTTCTGCTTTACACAACAAATTTACCTATCCCACCAGCTTTTCCTCCAGTATCAATTAAGAACCAGTGTTGCAGGGAAAAAAACCCCCACAAACAATCCCACAACAAAATAACCCCACAAACCCCAACTATACTAGTGAGCCAAGGAGGCACCAAATGTAATCAGTTCTGGGTAAGGTCAGGTTTGGTGGTTTTGTAACGGAAAATAACTGGTGTTTGAAGGTAGCTGACATAGTTTTGGGTCCTTAGGACCTTAGTACAAAAACAATGTGGAAAAAACAATAGAAAAACAGGACCTGGGGATGAGGAGTGCCTGGGCCTAGCAGATGTCCAGGAGGGGCACAGTTAAATTGGTGGATGGGTGGAGGGACAGGATGATTGCTATGTTTGTGGTGTTAATGAACCCATTAAGCTGGTATAGATACCTACTGGGGAGTATCCCGGACTAGCAGATGTCCGGGATGGGAACTGATGTCCGTAATGCTAATTAAGCTGGTGCTTCAAAGACTGCCAGCAGTGCTGAAGATTCTTGGAAGAAGTAAACAACTCTCAAAGACCACCATCACATTTTTGTATGTATGCGGGAAACTTTGTGGAAAATGATGTAATTCCTGTGTAGCCTCATGAATATGTATGTATGCCCAAGTGACTATGTAAGGATGGCCTGTGTGGCAATACGGGGACACACGTTAGGAGGAGCTATCCCTCCTGTCTCCTGGTGGTCCAATAAAGAACACCTGACTGTCAACTTGAAAACTTTGTTGGCGAGTTTGTTCCTGGAGTTTTCTCCGAATCATTAGCGACAAAGGACTTACACTACCTTCTCACTTTTTCCATGTTTTGGACATATGGGTCCTTCTCCCCTCACCTTTATTAAGGATATATCTAATATCAGGACAGGTACTGTGTATTATATTGTGTACAAGAACCAGTAACTAAAAAAAAAAAAAATCACATGATCTTCTACCAACATTGCCCCCACCCCAAATTAAAAACACCCCACAACTGTACCCACAATTGTTTGCCCCGGATAATAAAATGGAAGCTCAGCTATGGAAATCCACCCTCCAAATTAGAAAGTGCCCACTATCTGCGACTACGGAAGTCTGCAAAGGGAGTATAAGTGAACAAAAATATTTTTACATAAAGAGATCAGTCAGACACTTTTCATTCCATGAGCAGGCGATTGTAAGCAAAACTGCACTGGACAGTAATTTTGGGGCCAGCAACTGAGAAGATCTAGCAAAACAAATGGACAAATGCCTGGCTGCTTTCCCAAGCCAGGGAGGAATATACTAAGGGGAAAGGAATGGGTTAGTGGCTGAAAATTCAGGTCATGTTTCTTGATAACAAAATAAAGGGAACCTGCTGAAAAACTGAGTGCTATTATGCACTTAATGAGAATATTCTTAGTGCAGAATGCTGTGAGACATGAACTCTTTAAATACCAAAAAAGTATTCTGGGAAAAAGCCTCAATTTCCTAAATATAACTTATATTCTACTTGTATCAAATACAGCTGAATACAACACTGTAAATACGGTTTCATTTCACATACATTACAGCAATGAATATCAATCAGCAGACAAGGCAGTTTCCTCAAAGGACTCATCACATGTCCTTACCTGAACTCAATTACTGCTTTTTGTCTAGGCACTGTAGAGAAAAGTTCACTTTTTACTCCATACTCCGAGCCATCTTTCATCACCTGCTGCAACACAGTCTAAACAACACAGAAGATTGCAAAATTATCATTTCAAAATAGAAAATATCTTTCAACAACAGAAAGCTTTATCAGGAAAACTGTTTCCCAATCACGCAAGAGACTTATCCCAGAGCCTTTATTCACAATAGCAATTAGAAGGCTGATCCGCCAAGCAAGCAAAATCACCTGTGCAGATGAAAATGTCCTATCTTTTGAAAGCTGTATCTGATCAGTTAAAAAAGTTGAAGAATTTACAGGCAGAGTTTTTGGTGAAAATCCAAGCTTTAAAATTCTTCTACTTACAGATATTGAATATTTAAAAAAAAAAAAGGAATAGGAATAGCACGTGTAGAAAAAACTTCAACTCTGTTCTTATTACAGTACCAAAGAAGATAAGCTAGACATACACATAAATCATCATATCTACCCATAGACCTACTCTTACCAGTGAAAGTTACAGCTAGATCTTATATCTTACTCTCCTCAGTGACATAATGCAAAATTACGTGTCCTAATTCCACACTTCTTCCAGCAAAACTCCACTAGGCCAGACACATAGTTTTGCTTGAATCTATAAACTGTCTAGAATTCCTACAAGATAAAGCACCTTCTAAAATCCATGAATGAAATTTACCACTGAAACTACTCTTGCAGTGGAATAGGCAGCTGTTATGTTCTTATCAAGATAGACTGATTATTATAAATAGCTAATGAAAAACTTAAATGCATTATCATTAAATGATTATCATTGAATGGTAGACATATTGTTTTCTCATTAGGATAAACTTTTATAAGACTCATTCCAAATCCTAGGCCTATATAACAAGATATCTAAGGGATCCTTGAGAACATACAAAAGACAGTCTTATATAGAAAATACCTTTCTAAAACAACAGTAAGTATCTATAGTTTTATACTGAGGAATTGTTGTGGTTTAAGCCTCTCTAACCACGCAGCCCCTTCTCTCACTCCCCCCTCTTTCTTTCCCCTGCTCCCGGAGGGATGGGAAGGAGAATCGAAAAGAATGCAACTCCCACAGGTTGAGATAAGAACAGTTTAGTAACTAAAGTATAACACAAATCACTACTGCTACCACCAATAATAATAATGACAAGGCAAATACAAGGAAAGAATACAATTCTCACCACCTAATACCCAGCCTGACCACGCAGTGCACCCCCACCCTTCCGGGTCTCTGCTCTCTGCTCTCCATCCTGGGCATGACGTGCTGGGGTATGGAATAACCTCTTTGGTCAGTTCGGGTCAGGTGTCCTGTCTCTGCTTCCTCCCGGCTCCCCTCCTCCCTGGTAGAGCATGAAACTCAGAAAGTCCTTGGCCAGACCAAAACATCACTAAGCAGTAACCGAAACACTGGTGTTATCAGCGCTGTTCCCAGGCCCAAAATCAAAAACACAGCGCTACACCAGCTACCAAGGAGGAGAAAAATGACTGCTGCTGCTGAACCCATGACAGGAATATATTTTGACTTTAATGCACCTGAAATATAGTACTCACCTTTGCTAATAATTCCCTGTTTATCGTGAAGTTCACTGTTCCTGGACCAGTACTGATTTCACTCACTACAGTATCACATTTTAGCTAAAGGAACAAAGCAAAACAAATTGCATGAAAACTGGTAAACTGGAAAACTCTAATTCAATCCACTATAAAAATTAATTTAATCCACTACCTTAAATGTTATTTATTGGTTTGAACCAATCACATATAGGCTTATACTGATGTTCTTCTTTACTGTTACAATTGCTCTTCCATGTAAAGGTATAGGGCCAAATGTCCCAAATCTATTTAATGAGCCACAAACAATAAGGGAGAGACAAGTTGCAGCTTTCTAAGCACTGGGAACAGCAGCCAGTTTTAAAGTGACAGACTAGACACAGGGAAAAACAATATTACCGTACAGTAACAGTCATTGGAACAGATTGCCTAGGGAAGATGTCAAATCCTTGGAAGCTTTCAACACCTGATAGGATCTCAAAAGCCCTCAGCAACCTCATCTGAAAATCCTCAACAACCTGCACTAAGGAGGAGATGGGAACAGATAACTCTGTTCCAAACTGAGTTATTTTATGGCTCTAGATAATTTCTTAGTTGCTTTATAACTTTTGGTTGCGCATCTGGGATTTGGAAGTCTGGCCTGTCTGTCCCACAAACTGGGGCTATATTTATCTGCTGCCATTCTAGTGCTGGATTTTGCAGTCTTTGGTTTTCTAAGCCACTGCATACTCAATTTCTTTCTCAAGTGTTGGGCAACATTACAGACCACAGCATACCCTTTAGATACCTTTCCATCTTCAACAGTATTATTTACTTTCAAACTATTTGAACACAATTTCACAAGAAGTTTAACTAAAACCACTTCTCAAATTCCTTGTGAAGACTCTGTGTACAGTTACAATAGGTGCAATCATTCAACTGCTTTGACCCAAACATGCTTTGGTGACAGACTATTTATCATACGATATCTGTTAACACCTGTAAGTTCATTACTGCATAAATATATGATTCAAATGCATCAGCATACCCTTTCAGCTAGCTTCTGAGCTTGAAGATGACGGTCTTGTGCTAAGCTCTCACTAGGACCGTCTTCTGTTACAGAAGCAACGGAAAGCTGGAAATCAGCAGCATGCCTAAGAAACAAAAGAACATACCAAAAACCCTGTTGAACCAAGCCTACTTGCCAGACACAGATACCTGAAAGTTCACTATGCTTAGAAAGCTGAGACAGAAGGCCAAATATTACCTTTGCTCCAATACAAACAGAAAGTAGATATGATGAGAACAGCTCAGAATAAACAACAGTTATACTCGTTCATAAATGCAATTTATTTGCTAACATCATTAAAACTCTCAAGCAGGACACTGAAAAAAAACCTTGTAACTTTACATTGGTTCTAAGCAATTTCACATTCAGATCATTAAATGCTGAAACATTCGCCATTCAAGCACTGTCCATATTTCAGCAATTATATTTATTTCAAGCTTGCTTGCTTGAAAAAATACAGCTATTTTATTAGATTTAATTTATCTTCTATTTGGATTGGCATATTAGCTTAGCTTTGGGGTTTTTCTGAATTTCTCTCTCCTATGCCTTGTTAAGCTCTTACAATAATAAACACAACAATAAAATACGTCATTGTAAGATAAAATGTAAACACTACCGTTTTTTGGAGACAGGAACTGCAGATATGGACTTTATTAAATTTTCTGGTGGCAGATCCAAAACCTTTGAAAGCTAAATTTGAAATAAAGAACAAAGTGGCTTAAGAGAAAACAAGATCCAAGAAAAACACTGCTCTCTGTTTAAATGCCCATGGGGGATGCATTATTTATGTTTGAAAACAAGTTTCAACCCCAGTAAAAAGGCAAACACTTATTAACTATTACAAACAATAGGCAATACCGACCAAAAACAAGTTAAAGGAACCTTGGAGAAGCAAGACAAAACACCACGTATGACTTTTTGCTTGTTTGTTTACTTTCCCCCATCAAGGATCCCAACAAACCCCCGCTTGCCTTTACGAACTTGTCTCTACTCCTCACTTGGCTTGCCCCGCGCCCAGTAGGCGGGGGACAAGGCGGCCCAGACCATGCGAGGGCCTCACTAATTAAGCTGCTAAAGGCTGTCTTCTTGCCAGAGAGCGAGTCTCCGGAACTCACGGGTTTAAACCCAGGGGACGGTGGAACCTGCAGCTCGGTGCAGGACCGGTGTCGTGTGGGAGACAGGGGCGGAGCGCCGCAGCGATAGGAAGCCCACACCGAGCCCCTGTGGCAGCGGGCCGGACCCACTATAAGATGCCTGGAGGAGGTGTGCGTGTGGAATCTGGTTAAGGGCATGAAGGGGACGTCTCGGTTATGGCGCAGCCTTCCTCCGCGCCAGCTGCGGGAGGGAGCGGCGTACCTGGGAAGCGATGCTCCTCCGAAAGTAACAAGCCGCCATAGCTGCGCCTCCAGGCGGAAGGCCGCAACTACCACTTCGCAGCCCCTTTCCGCCCGCCCAGGGGCGGGCTGGGTCGTACCATTCTCAGGACGGGGTGGGAGAGGGAGGGAGAGCGCGTTGGTCCCCGTTAGCGCGGAGGAGGCGGAGCGGGCTGTCCCCCTGCGCCGGGGCAGCGTTCCACTGGGAAGCGGGGGGGCGTTCCCGCAGTGCGCGTGCGCGTCCTGCTCTGCTGGCGGCCGGGCGGCGCGGCCGGTACCGCGGGTGTTTGCGGCGCGGGAGGGGCGGCATGAGCACGTGTTCCGTGTCCAAGGTGAGGGGAAGGCGAAAGGAAAGGGAAAAGGGAAAGATGGGGCACCCTCTGGCGTGGCTCCGGGCGCGCGGGGCGGCCTCCGGGTTCACTCCTACCCTGGCACTACACCGGGCCGAGCACCATGAGGAAGAGCGCGGTTGTGGGGGTGTGAAGGAGCTACCCTGTCCCTTTGTCGCGATCTGCGGTTGTTCTCTCTGCCTGTCCTCATCCGCTGCTCTCATTCCCTGTGCCCAGGCTCCCTTGTGCCCCATCCCCTGCTGTGTCAAGTCTTGGCGGCTCTTCATCCGTGCCCTCATGCCCGCTCGGTCCCATTTTACCTTTATTCTCCTCGGAGCAAACAGTCAGCCCTCCTGCCCTGCTCGTCTGTCCTGTTAGCGTACTAAAAACGCTCGTACTCGAAGTAAACCTGCAGCAGTGCTGTGGCTGTAGGTATTGTCCCTTTTGGTTCAAGTCTGTTGACATTGCTTGCTGCCACTTTGGAATACTCATTGCATCTCTCCTCGGAGCTAATGTAATGGAGAAATAAAAGCGGAAGTGCTGTTACTCACAAGTAATGTTAAATATCTATTATTGCCTTGATATTTATGAGCTGAAGGCTTCTATCCGGCCTCAAGTTGGGCTGGTAGTAGGCACAGGACATTCATCAGGGTATAAATATGTAGTGAGACTGAAAATGTTGTATTGGAATGTTTAATTTATGTTCTGTCTCGCTTGATGCTGTAATGAGCAATAGCAGTGGTTTGCAGCAGAAGAATGCATTTTCTAATAGGAGTACTCCAGTCCCTTATATTGTTTTGCACTGAATTGTGGTATGCAGCTGTATCCTTTGGCGTGGAAGTTGCTAGTTATTACTTTCAGGAGTAAAGGGAAGTACTTTCAAAGTGAAAATGTAATTCAAAGCAGGAGGGTTTCCCCTAAAAAAATGGCTGTTGCCTTTAACTAGGTAGTGAAATGCGTCTTAGTGCCTTGCCCTTGTGTCTTACAGTATCATAGAATCATTGGGTTGGAAGGGGCATTAAAAGTCATCCAGTTCCAGCCACCTGCTATGGGCAGGGATGCCTTCCACTAGACCAGGTTGCTCAAAGCTCCATCCAACCTGGCCTTGAACACTGCCATGGATGGGGCAGCCACAGCTTCTCTGGGCAACCATCCTCACAGTAAAGAATGTCTTCCTAATATCTAATCTAAATCTAACCTCTTTCAGCTTAAATCTATTCTGCTTTCTCTACATGCTCTTGTAAAAAGTCCATCTCCACCTTTCCTGAGGCTCCCTGTAGGTACTGGGTGGCCTCCCCTGAGCCTTCTCCAGGCTGAACAAGCCCAACTCTCTCAGCCTGTGTTCACAGGAGAGGTTCTTCAGCACATGGATCATCTTTTTGGCCTCCTCTGGCGTCGCTCAAGCAGGTCCACGTCCTTCTTATGTTGGGGGCCCCAGAGCTGAACACAATTTGCTGCTGAGTGCAATATGTAGTACTTGGCCATTTTATATTGTGGTCTCTACTACACTGAGTGGTGTAGGGAAATCCAGTGCTTGTAAAGCATTGAATAGTATTTGTGTTTGATTTGATTAAATGTACATTGTTTCTTCTTATAGAATCATAGAGTAGTTAGGGTTGGAGAGGACCTTAAGATCATCTAGTTCCAACCCACCTGCCATGGGCAGGAACACCTCCCATTAAACCATGCCACCCAAGGCTCTGTCCAACCTGGCCTTGAACACCACCAGCGATGGAGCTTTTCCAACCCTAACTATTCTATGATTCACAACTTCCCTGGGCAACCCATTCCAGTGCCTCACCACCCTCATGGTAAAGAACTTCCTCCTTATATCCAATCTAAACTTCCCCTGTTTAAGTTTGAACCCGTTACCCCTTGTCCTCTCACTACAGTCCCTACTGAAGAGTCCCTCCCCAGCATCCTTATAGGCTCTCTTCAAATACTGGAAGGCTGCTATAAGGTCTCCACGCAGCCTTCTTTTCTCCAGGCTGAACAGCCCCAACTTTCTCAGCCTATCTTCATACGGGAGGTGCTCCAGCCCCCTGATCGTCCTCGTGGCCCTCCTCTGGACTTGTTCCAACAGTTCCATGTCCTTTTTATGTTGAGGACACCAGAACTGCACACAATCCTCCAAGTGAGGTCTCACAAGAGCAGAGTAGAGGGGCAGGATCACCTCCTTCGCCCTGCTGGTCACTCTCCTTTGGATGCAGCCCAGGATGCGGTTGGCTTTCTGGGCTGCAAGCGTACACTGCCGGCTCATGTTCATTTTCTCATCGACCAACACCCCCAAGTCCTTCTCTGCAGGGCTGCTCTGAATCTCTTCTCTGCCCAACCTGTAGCTGTGCTTGGGATTGCTCCGACCCAGGTGGAGGACTTTGCACTTGGCATGGTTAAACTTCATCAAGTTGGCATCAGCCCACCTCACAAGTGTGTCAAGGTCCCTCTGGATGCATTCCTTCCCTCCAATGTATCAACCGAACCACACAGTTTGGTGTCATTGGCAAACTTGCTGAGGGCGCACTCAATCCCACTGTCCATATCACCGACAAAAATGTTGAACAAGACCGGTCCCAGCCAATCATATATATATATATGATTTATAGTTATTTTGGCCAACTCCAGTTGTGCCAACTCTCAACTTACTGTTCTGATAAGTTGTGTGTAGTGAAGTTTTTCCAGAGTGTTTAGAATCTGTAGAACAGCCACAACTTTTGTCCAGCTGGTTTTAGATGGTTGTTAATATATGTTGTAATGTGTAAACTATCTGAAGGCATCTGCATTCATAAGGCTGTTTTTCGGTGGAAGCCAGTATTCTTATTAGTGTTTTATTGCAGTCTCTTATTTGCATAAAAAAGAAAATAACATTTTCAAAGTTACCCAACAAAGTAGTGTCTGTGATCAAAATTAAACATACCTCTGGAGTTTTAGTTTCACTAGGTCAATTATTATGCTAATTACTGAACTATCCGAGGCTGAGTTCCGCAGTCGTTGCTTGTATGAGCATCTTGATTGAGAAACACAGGATTCAGTCAGTCTGTTTATCTCTTGAATACTTGTGTATTTCTTTCCCTCTTGCTGTACAGCTGGAACTGGGGAGTGCATATTTTCTGATATATAAAATATCATTATAACCCTTCAGAAGAGATGAATTCTTAAGAAGATGGGGAAAGAAATTTCAGATTTTCTTGAAGAAAATTAAAAAAATCTTCCAGAATTCAAAGCTTAATTCTTGTGCTTTATATCCTCCTCCTTTGTGATGTGATGGATCTAACTGGGAGATGAATTCTATCTGGAAGGCTTCCTTACAACCAAGGTTTTTATTTGACTGAACCTTTCCCAAGCCATTTGTCATTCTGCTTCTAGCGGTCTTTACTTTTTCAAGTTGGGATGCCATTGTCCTCTGTAGGTTGGGTGTGTCATTGACTTTTGTAAGTGACTTATTAATACTCACTGCATTATTCTGGATCACCTTTTCTATGCATCTCAGCCTCCTGCCTTTTTTGTTGTTGTTGTTTTTAACTGAAGCTGTGCTGAGAAGACTCTATTGATGTGTTCCCAGGGAATCATTTCCTCTTAATTCTAAACCTTTTGGAGGTTATAAGACATTTAAAGACTCTGCTGCCATTCTAGTTGATGGTTGAATTGAAGAACATAATGGGAAGATGAAAATTTTCCTACCAGATATGCTGGGATACTATTTCCATGGGGTTTTCAGCTTGAAACAGGAATATAATGAGGAAACATACAAATCAATATCCTTAAGATGCTGGTAGTTCAGTTCCAATTGTTGGTTTAATGGAGCACTGAAATTAAAGGAGAAGAAAGTGGCCTGAGGAACCACTCGGATTGATGTTCATATTGAAGTTTATATTTTTTTGCTATATTCTAGGGCTGCTTTGTTTTTAAACCAAGTCCCAAGAAGAGAAGGGTGTCTCAGAAAACAGGTCAGTGCATTTTGATATTCGTTTCTATGCTTGATTGAGTTCTATCATAGCTGCTTGAGGATTTCCATTGCTACTTGATGTTGATCTTACTGAAAACTCATTTCTTCTGAGGAGCCCCAGCAAATTGTTGGCTACTGTAAATGTTTTTTTATCTTCAGCAATAAAGTCTTTGTCTCTGCACTTTTTTTTAATTGGAGAACTCCTTTCCCTGTTACCATAAATTGTTTAGTGGCAAATTGTTTATTTGAATGAGCCACCTTTAAGCTATGGGAGTTAGAAATTATATCCCGTTCCTAAGTCTCATCATATGCTGGGTAGTTTGCCTGAGTTTCTTGAGAAAAGAAGAAAGAAAAGCCATTTGTGAAGATCCCATGGCTTCTGTCCGCTAGGGAAGTTTAGATTGGATATAAGGAAGAAATTCTTTACTTTAAGGGGGGAGAGGCAGTGGAATGGGTTGCCCAGGGAAGCTGTGAATGCTCCATCGCTGGCGGTGTTCAAGGCTGGATTGGATATAACCTTGGGTGGCATGGTTTAGTGTTGAGGTGTCCCTGCCCATGGCAGGGGGGTTGGAACTAGATGATCTTAAAGTCCTTTCCAACCTTAACTATTCTATGATTCTATATATATTTCTTCCAGCCTATATGCACCATATACAGGTCTCTTGTCATTTGAGGAAAACTGAACAGGACTGACTCTTACTGGAGCCACAAATAATGCTGCTTAAATAGTTGCTGTTAGAGCCTCGGTTAGGAAACTTACCCTTCTTATTCCCAGGTTAAACTTTTGGCATAACCAGAGCTGTCAAAAGGTGCGACAACTTGTATAAAAAAAGCGGAGAGGAAAGTCATAAGGGCAGATTTTTGTGGACATCACCACAGGCTCGTTCATTACTTACTGTACCACTTGCTTTCAAAGTAATCTCAGATTATTTTCTGTGAGAGTTGGCACATCTGTGGCTCAGGGAATGAGTGGCAGGAAAATAGAATCCAGGCTGTCATTCCAAGTCATTGCAAGATAAGTAAACCAACAACCAAGACCTATGCACTTAAACCATATTGAAATTTTACCTCTTACTGGATATTATGTTTTAATTTTTGCAAGGTTAGCAATGCTTGGGTAAATCCTGCTAAACATGTTGTTGGCAAATGCTTTAAGATAGAAAAATTGACTGAACTGCCCCTAAATGAAAGGCAGAGGTGAACTAGTTTGGCTGCTCACAGCAGTTGGTTAGAATGTTGTTCTAAATAATCAGTGCTTTGATGTGCATCATTAAAGGTTTGGAAGCCCAGACCTGTCAAGTGTGAGGTTTCAGTTGTGAAACTTCACAGCGTCACTAGTTGATAGTGCTCTTGCACCCCACAAAAGGCCTTCTGTGCACATTTGCACCTGTAGCTTGAGTTTTGGTAATATATATGTATTTGCCGATATGCTAATATACCAGCATGACTTGGTGTATTACCTGTAATGTGATTTCCTTCAGCTGAAGAGCCTATGACCTGTGTAATCGGAGTGGGTTATGTATTTTAAGTGATTTTTTCCTTAGGGATACAAATGAGGTGTCCGGGGAGACAATATAAATAGAGGGTAAGGAGTGCCTCTTGTTCTTCATTTGCAGAGCTGTTTGGGGTGGTTTTAATGCTTTGGGAGACTGAACGTGCCCATCAACTGGTTCTTTGCTAGAGATCAGTCTGCTGCTGATGCTCCGTTGAATGGCCACCAAATGCACAGTAGTGGATAGCAAATGAATTTTTTTTATATGCATATACTTAGAAATAGTAATGGTTATATTTAATGTTGCCGCATAGCAGCAGTTAACAGGCTATTTTACTTCACCTTCAGGTTTTGTGTTCTTCCAGGTGGTATTAGTGAGGCCTTAAACCTACCCCAGGCCTGCTAAATGTATGCTGGGAGGAGAATAGTTGCAAGCAAATACCTTTTTTTTTTTTAAGGGAAGCATAGACTGTGTGAGTATGGGGGGAAAAATGAGAAGAAAACGCTCACTCAGTTATGCAAGTTTCCATTCAGTCTCCAATTTTACTCCCAGCTCTGTTGTTTCTCCTCGGTTGGAAGCTGGTGGAGAATTTCTGTACTCACATCTGTGAGGTACAGCAGCACCTGGGAAGCCAGATGTATTCATAAAATATGCCAAGACACTGTTTTTTTGAAAAGGATCTGATTCCGCTTTTTCATAAAGAGCGTGTATAGAAGTGAGAGGCAATTTCGAGGTGAGCCAGAAATGTAGGCATAGTTTGTGCTTAAAAGTTTTGCTGGCATAGTTGTGTCAGTTAAATGTATTTAAATAAATCTGTATGTCATGTAAGCTGACAGTCCTTTCCTAGTGTACCTTATTATTTCCAGGAAATTGGTGCTATCTGTATCTTCCCTGGGGAACAGAAAGAGTTTTCATGTATCTGTTCTTGCAAGCCTTTACGATGCGTATCTGACTGTAATAGTGAAGGAAGATTGAATATTTAATAGGTGAAAGAGACCCACAAAACTTTCTGAAGCAAGGAAAAGATTTATTTTTCATTTTTATTTTAATAATAAAGGCTCTTTGCTCTGATTTAGCCTCTAGCTCATCTGGGACTTGAGATGGAAGCCAGTTTACCTTTTGCCTGCATATCTGGGTAACAGATTCTGCTTGTTCCCATGCTTATCTTGTCAGATACCAGCAGTTAATTAACTGGTTAAGAGAAAAGTTATCTCCCTCAGATATATATGTATATCAAGATGTTCTTGTTTCAGTCAGGCGCTTCATTTTCTTCTTAACAAAAAAGGTTTTGTTTCAATAATTTCATTTGTGCTTGGCTTTGCTTTCTCTTTCTAGCTATCCATTTCAGAGAAGGAAAAAATGATTCGGAGGACAGCGAGTTGCGGTTTGATACTTGTCAGTCGTTATGGAATCAGATCAAATTGGAAACAGAGGTGAGTCTTACACCACATACTCAAGCAGTGTTTTGCATTTCTAACAATGCTGCTTGGCTTTGCTTCTTTGCTTATAGAGATCTTTTTTTACACACTTGAAAGGGCAATTAGCTAAAGCAGTAAAAGGGCCAGAAGTACTGACTGAGACTGAAATCGCTGTCCAGAATATAAAAGAGTAATAATAAATCCATCAATTAAGCATTACTTTTAGCCACAGAACTACAAGCTTTTAATGCTTCAAGCTGCTCCTTCTAATCTCTTCTTATTAATAGTCTCTACCTTCAATTCAGTTACATGCTTGCCAACCCTCTGAGGAATTTAGGCTGCTCTTGAGCTCAATGTTACAGAGTTCATAGCAGCCTAGAATTCACAGTGGATTTATGTGACTTACAGTTCCATGGATGTCAAATACTGAATGACCTAGCTGCAAGGATAGTCTACTGAATTAGTCCAGATAGTGTCAGTGAGGTTGTCTTATGGGGATTGGAGTTAGTTTCATACTGAACTGCGGCCTCCTAAGTGTTGTGTGTTAGATGACATGCTGCTGTTGTGTCCCTATAGCCAGCTGGCTTACATTATGGTATGAGTATTTGCTTCTGTACAGTAGGGATTTCCTCCTCTATTCAGTGTCAAGGATTCTGGGCAAGTATTCCATATTCCTCTGCCTGCTGTTCGGCTCTAGATGCTATGAGATTTTTTTTTTCCAAAGTTTGTTTTGGGATGTAAAGTAGAAGCCAGCTGGATGTAGCTTAAAATCTGGACCCTTGGGCTAAACTCATAAATTCCTTTAATTCTGTTCCTACTATTCCATGATCCAGCTCCTGTTGACTAGTCAGCACCCTTTTCAAACCACAAGTAGCCAGGCTGTGTAAAGCAGTGCACTAAACTGCAACGCTGCTTATGGAGTATGAATAGAAGTTTGTGAAGGTGTATTTGGTAAATTCCTGGCAACTGCTTCAGCTTGACAGGTTAGCTGCCAGCATTGCCAATAACGTTGACAGCTGCACCAGAAACTGCCTTGTCAACTACAAAGTAGATTACAGGGAAGGTGGCATTCTGGAAGACCTTTCCTTGGATCTTCTTTCTTTGGCACAGTGTTGTCAAGGCTTTTGAGATAATGTTTCTACACTACCAACAGTGGCTACAGGATTTTCAGGTTGGAGAAGTGTTGGGATTTTTTTCTGTAGTGCACTGCAAGGATTTTTTCCAGAGCAGCAGGAACAGCCCTCCATAGTGGAAGACTCCCTTAATCACTCAGAAGCACAGTCGTTGCCATCTGGAAAATCATTGTTCTTTCTTGTTCTAAATCTCCTACCCTTGTTTTCTCTGAGGCTGCTAGGAGTTTGCCAGATACTTTCTTCTGATGGAAGACAGTCATCCTACATTGATAGATTGATAGGGGCTTTGCCTGAGAGTTTGATTTGCTCAATGGCAGATTGCCCACTATACCTAGAATTTTCTTTATCCAGCTACAGGGGTATCTGATATTTTTTTCTCAAGTTTTGAATTATCATCTTTTTACCCTGCTGTTGGCAAACTTAGGGGTGATTATTGTTCTTACATCTAAAGTAGTGTGATAATTCAGGTTGAAAGTCTCTAGTCTGAACTCCTGCTCATAACAGCATCATATATGAGGTCAGACCATGTAGGTGGGAGCTTTATCCAGTCAGGATTTTCTTTCTTATATACTTTCAAACTGGTGTAGTAAGCCGGAGCTGTGGCGGAATACTTGGGAAGTGGATGGTTTGCTGGTTTGGGCTTTTGTTCTAGGGATTCTGGTCATGTGCTAAGGGAGCTTAGAGGATGTTCTACAAAGTTTTTGCCAGGGCACTGTTACTTGACAGCTTGTTGGCAGACCGTGTGCTTGTGCTAGTGTTTTCCCCGTCTGATATCTGCTTGAGGTGTTGGAAGAGTGAAGAGGATTTCACCTCCAGGCACTTTGTTGCGGAGCACTCTTGACCTTTGTATGTCCATCATAAACTGTGCTGCGATTGTAGCAGCACCATCTGTCGTATGCTCGTGACATTCTTTCAGGCTTCTCACAACATGAAAGGTTGGCAAAAGTACTGCAGAAACTGTCCTTAATTTTTTGGAAGGTGGATTTTGGACCTTTTCTGTTTCAGTATTGCAAGATAAACCAGTTTTGACCCTTGCTTTCACCAGTGGTCTTGCAAATGTTCTTATTATGATACATCTCATCAAAGGCTTTCACAAACCTTCCTTTCCTGTAAGGTGAGGAATTCCAATTGCCAGTCTACCTCGATCCAGGTTAGAAACAAAAACCTAAGTACAGGGCTTATAATATGGTAATTTTAGCTCTAAGGTGCTGATAATGGTTTTCAGACCACACAATACATAATCTTGACCAAACCTAGTGTAGCAGCAGGAACTGAACTTTCAGTATGACTTTGTTAGAGTAAGCAGTGTCATGCAAGTAAATGAGCTGGCCCCTTGAGATGCAGAGCAGCCTGGCATACTTTCTGCTACACTACCAGCAGCAAGTTTGTTTTGGGTAGAAAAGACTGGTGGATTTTAAGAAAACTTAGTAAATGTGTAGTGCTGTGGCAGCCTGAATTCCATCTTCACAAGTGTGCATTGGAAGAAATAATATATACTGTAACCATGCTAAATAAGGATTCAGGTTATTGTTTAGGACAGCTTAGTGAAAACATGTACGGTAATCAGAAGAAGCTCAAGGTCTGATGACTTTTGAAGCAGCTCAGAGGATTTTTATGGGAGGTATGGTAATACAGGAGGTGTTAAGATGCTGTTATAAAGCTGGTGGTGTAAATTCTTCTTTTTAAAGTGCCATGTTACAGTTTCTGAGTTGCCATAGAATTTACCATGTGGGAGCTCAGAGTTGCACAACCAACATCAGAAAGGCCAGAAGAACATTTTATAATAAGCATAGGGTGAAAAGACTAAGATTACTATGTGTGCAGTTTTATCGGGAGAGCAACAGGAACTCCTCTGTATAATGGAAATGGAGCTCAAGTTTTTGAGCAGGCATCATGTGCAGTCTCCTGGAGATGTCCCCTTAACTCTTTAATAGCTGTCTCATCAATGCTGCTAAGAATGGCCTTTACCACTTAGTTTAAATTCAGGTTCACTGCTGTGTATGTCACTTCCCTTTGCTTGTAAAACTTGATTTTGTTGGGGGCAGGGGTTTAATCCAGTTTTTAAAATCTGTGTTCTAGAGTATATATTGATACGCTGAACTTAAGAGTACAGGGATGTTTTTGTGTGTGTTCTAGCAGAAGGAATACCTTGGATTAGAGACAGATTTTCAAAGTCACATGCATAATTCAAGAAATACATAATGCTGCCACTTTGCTTTTAAAAGTTTTATCTTTCCCTGTTTTCTCTCAGCTTTCTATATATTCCTACATATACATATTCTCCTATGAAAATCATCCTGAAGGGCAAAAGACAGTGTAGCAAATGTAGCAGTTATCTATTTTTTCCTATAAAACATACTTAATACTGATTCGGAGAAAACTTCTTTAACAAATTTGCCAACAAAGTTTTCAAGTTGGCAAGCTTTCTTTATTGACAGGTATTCTTTATTGGGGTGCCGGGAGACACGGGGGATAGCTCCTCCTAATGTGTGTCCCTGTATTGCCACACAGGCCATCCTTATATAGTCACTTGGGCATACATACATATTCATGAGGCTACAGAGGAATTACATCGTTTTCCAAAAAGTTTCCCACATACATACGAAAATGAGATGGTGGTCTTTGAGAGTTGTTTACTTCTTCCAACAATCTTCAGCACTGCTGGCAGTCTTTGAAGCACCAGCTTAATTAACATTACAGACATAGCAATCATCCTGTCCTTCTACTTATCAGTTAGTTTAACTGTGCCCATCCGAGACATCTGCTAGTCCTGGATGCTCCCCATCCCCAGGTCCTGTTTTGCTATTGTTTTCTTACACTTTTTGTACCAAGGTCTTAAGGACCTAAAACTATGTCAGCTGCCTTCAAGCACCTCAGTTATTTTCCATTACAAAGCCGTCAAACTTAACTTTATAACTGGTTACATTTTGTGCTTTTGTGCCTCCTTGTCTCAATACTTTCCTTTTTGTTTTGTTTTGTTTTTTCTCCTTTCATCCTGAATTAGGTTTGGAGAGACTGAATGTTTGCTCTCATGTAAATCTCTCAAAAAAATGTTTTGTAAGCCAGGAGACAATAATAGCCATTTTCATGAACATTCTTCCATAAACTAATTATATTGTTTCATTCCTCCTGTGTCACACTTTGTCACATGTTGGTTTTTTTCCTCCTCCTTTGAAGCTTGTGGAGTGACAGCACAGTTAAGCTCATTTGCTTTCCAAGTTGAGGCATTTGACCAGAAGTTCCAAGATTGGAAATGTCTGTGTTTGCCACACAGTGAATAAATTAACATGTTTATAGTTCACAGGAAAACTTAGTATTACTTAAAACTTTACCCTGGAGTTTTAAGGATTAAAAAATATGCAGGAAAGGGGTAGGAATAGGACGATACTCTGGTGTTTCCGCATCTTCATAAATAAAATCTCTCTGTGTTTGTTTACAGCAAATACAGGAAGACTTGAATAAGCAGTTACTTGATAATCTAGTAAGTTTTTTGAGGCGATCTCATTCTGAGTTCCAAGGAAAGACAACAGAATGGACTTTTCGGATGAAGTCCAGAGAAATCCCTACTGCAGCTCTTGTCTTAGGTAATTTTTTAAGGTATATTTTGTTATGTACATATGCTTAAACTGACACAAAGATCAAGGAAGAATACAGTGGTGACTTCTAGCAATTGTGAGCAATATCGCCATAAGAAATGTTAACAGAAGAGGCTGGGCTAGTAAAAGGAAGCAGGATAAGACCTCTTTCCCCTTTTATGCATAATAGAATATGCATAGTAAGTTAGCATTTTCCCTGAAGGTCTCTTAGGCAGCTGCTAGTGATTTAGAGGGATTTTTTTCCTGAGGTTCTGGAGGTGGTTTGATTTTGTTCCTGTTTCTGCCACCAACATGCTTAGTGTTGGCTAATGGTGGAATTACACAGCTTGTGTATTTCTTATCATGTTCTTGCAGTGCATCTTTACCTGTAGGAGAGCAGTGTCATTATCTTGGAAAAGGAGCAGCAGGTTAAGAAAATAGTGGAAGAGCATATTGGTGAAGTTTGGAATTGTTTGTTTGGTGCTTTTCTTCCCCCCCACCCTCTTCTTTCAAAGGGTTGTAACTGTAATCCTGAACCTGGTTCAAGGCAAACTTACTGCATTTTCAGTGGATCATTTTAGGGAACCTAAAATCAGGCCTGTGCTTCAAGTTTACTGTGTGGGCACTAACAAAGCCTGGAAGGTAGTCTACTTTTGTAGGCAGTAGAAAGTGAGAAGCTCCTGCTCTGTAGAAGAAGCTGTGAATTGCCTTCTGGAGGGGCTTTTTTTTGTTGTTGTTGACTAAGGATATTAATATGTTCCTCCTTACATAAGCCAAGTGAGGATCCAGGTCTCAGGTGTATGCAGTGTTGTTCTTTTAGAGAAGGTGAACTTTGTTTTCTGGTCTGCAGGCCTTAGATGACTGTGGTATGGCTTTTGAGGGTATGAGTAGCAGGGAAGATAGAACAGCAATCCTGCTCCTTGCAAATTTGCACCCCCAAGAAATATTTCTTAAAAACACCCAACCAACCAAAAAAAAAACCCCACAAACTGTGAGGGCTTTTTGCAGAGGTTCCCTTTCATTGTAGTCTGGTAGTATTAACATGTGTGTCTAATCTTGTGCTAATTTTTTCATCTTTCATCATAGATGATGCAGTGCTTTTCATTCCTTATTTGAATATTTGAGATATCATCTGGGTTTTGTCTGCTGTTCAGTTTATTGTTTAATCATGGTAGTCGCAAATCACAGAAAAAATTGCCCTTAAAAATGTGTCTTTTTCTAGGTGTAAATGTTACAGATCATGACTTGACTTTTAGAAACCTCTCGGAAGCCCTTCAGAGTAATATCACTCCTTATATAGCCTTGCTGGAGGCCAAAGATTGCTCAGGTAAATACTGCAATAGCTTTGCTGCTGCTTCTGAATAAGCTAACAACTACCTAGAAATTCTAGCTTGTGCACCCAAATGTAAGAATAATCTTAAAATCACAGAATGGTTTGGGTTGGAAAGGTCTTCAGGATCATCTAGTTCCAACCCTGCTCCCGTGGACAGGGACGCCTCACACTAGACCAAGTTGCCCAAGGCTCTGTCCAGCCTGGCCTTGAACACTGCCAGGGATGGAGCAGCCACAGCTTCTCAGGGCAACCTGTGCCAGTGTCTCACCACCCTCACAGTGAGAGGGGTCTTTGAGACTTTCTAAAGATTTGCTCAATCCCATGTTAACGTAGCAGTAATGCCTGCTACTGTATTTTAAGAGGTGTCCAGTTCTCTTTAAAACAATGAGGATTGAAATACTGCTTAGTTGTGGCATAAACGTCAAGAGCATGCTGCTTAGTGCGTTGCACGTTGATGTTGTAGGTTGGCTTTTCTCTTGTTTAATTGGATAGTGTATGTACGCATTCTACATTTTAAATGCTTACAGTCATATGTTATAAAAGTGGGGAGTGGGTAGAATAAAATTTTGTCCCACTCTCCTTGTTCCTTTTTTAATTTTTTAAGTAAAAAGACTAGGATCACTTCCAGCAGCATTCCCAGAGCCATGGATTGGCTGCCTGGTTTTGGGTTTTTTTAGGTCACTCCAATAGCATGTGGCTGGAGTTCAGGAAAGGTGCAGGGCCATCATCTTGACCTGAATTGTTGCTATCTCGGCAAATTATAGCATAATTTTTATTGCGTTAACATGTGTATCATGAATATTTTCAAGCTTTCTATAGCATGAGATGTGCATTCCGGGTAAAGAAGACGCATAATCAGAAAAGTGAACAAATGATAAGGGATAATGGGGTAATTTTTTGGAGTATGAGTTGAATAACCAAATGTCTTTACTGTGTATCTGAAAATGTGAAGGCATAAAAAATCTGATGCAGAAGCTGATGGGGCAGCTGATGAACTGCTCTACTGATGTCTCATTGGAAGATGAGGACTATGTGCAGGTTTCCCAGAATAGAGTACGTTGTTCAATGAAATCTCTTGTCGACTGGTATGACAGTGTAACAAAGGTATGTTTTGGGGTTTAATTGGGAGCTAGAAGCTTAACATCCACTATCAACTTCATGCCAGGAGAGCTTTTGTCCCAGGAGTGCTGAGATGGTTGTTTATTAAAACAGCACTTTATACAAGAACAGCCATCCAGGGTAAAGGCACCCTATTAGTGCTAATGTCCCGTTCTGTCATCTGCAGCCCACACTACATTGACTGTCAGTGAGAAAGTAACTTTCAAAATGTTTTTGCATCATTGTGTTAAATAAAGCTAATGAAATTTAAAGTTTTGTTTCTGTTATGAAGTTAACACTGATTTTATGATGACTTCTTCACAAGCAGTGTGTTTAAACAGAAGTTTAATGACTGCATTTTTATTACTGGGTAAAGATGTAAGAAATGAGCAATGTCTCATATATGCAACGTATGAATTTCATCAGTTCTGTCCCACAGAGCTATTCCTGCCTTTTTTGGAATGTGGGATTTTAAGATTTGTTTATTCTTTGTCCTTCATACTGTGCCAAACAGAAGGAAGAAAAATTGCAATTCTAGATGCTAATAATAAATACAGCTATAGCAAAAAGTCACCTCCTGTCACTTTCAGACATTATAATATTATAGGTGTGATTCAATCTTTTTATTTTATTGTTTTATGTTTATTAATGCATAACAAATGGCTTTAAAGAAAACAGATTCTGAAATTCTGAGCAAAAGAAGAACTTCCTCTTCAAAACACCAGCAGTCTCCTCCAGTTGTAATTATATTCAAAGACATGGAAAGTTTCACTACAAAAGTACTTCAAGACTTCATAGTCATTAGCAGGTAATGTGAGCTGAAGTTTAGTTCTTCCACTCTTTTACCCATTTTCTGTTTGCTGCTGTTTTGAAGTGTAACAATGAGGCCAGTGGAGGATTGGAATCAAATGCTCCTTCTTTGCTGTAGTGATTGTGCAAAAACCTATTTGTTAAGTTTTGGGGATAAGTTTTGCTAAGGCTAACCTGGGACTCTGAAGCAGTGTGCCAGAGGGCTGGGTTGAGATATTGGATGTCTGATTTAAGTCTTTACGTAAGAATATTTGTTGGTACTAGTTGTTATAGAATTAGTGATTGTGAAACTAATTTTTAAAGATGTCTAGATCTTTCTTCTGTAGACTTTTACAATTGTATGACTACTGATTTAATGCTGTTTAAAGGTCACTAGCTTACTAATGGGAGGATATAAAACTTACCCTGAGAATTTTTGTGTCAGCCAGGATCTGTAATGAGTACTGACTACTTCAGGTGCTCCTGTGCTTCTGTCCGTCTTTAACCTGTCTTCCTTAGTATAATCTCATGCATTCTAACCAAAACCCATGCTATTCTCCAGAAAGAGCATCTTACATTCAGTCCCTAGCTTGAAACTATAGGTGCAGCAAAATTGTGGCTGCAGTTGTACAATGCAGCTGCAGCATGCATGCCTTACGTTACCTCTTGATAAGGCTAGGCAATTTCTCTTGCAGAGAGACCCACAAAACCCACCATTTTTCTACTTCAGATCTGGCAGATGGGCTCTCTAGAGAACATTTGAAGAAGTAAAATCAGAAATGCACGATAATCTGGAAATAGTTAGGTGGTAAAGCAGGGCAGAATGAGGTTTTAATTGTTAAATGTTGTGTTTATTTTGATTTTTGTGTCAAGGATAAATAACTGAGTATATGGAATGTAGATGAATTGCTGTTCAAATCTATCAGTCTACTATTTGCAAATACACTTTCTTAATTGGTTGTGTGTCCCTTCAGAAGGAAAGGCTTAGAGGATTCAAATGAGCTTATAACTAAATATTGTTTTGATCATAGTAAACAGAAGATGGATAAAGCAGAAGGTTGGCAGAGTTGCATAATACTTTGAAAATAGGCCTCTGGATGATGGTAGAGCTTGGGTTTAGTCTCTCCATTTCAGCCTGAAATGTGTTTAATAAAGGACGAAGTTGGGTGAATGTGAGAGGTTCTTCTGTTTGGTTCATCACAAGATTCAATTTCTCACCGATATTCTTAGGTTATCAACAGTGGACAGTAATAGATGAAGTTTATTTGTTTTATGTTCAAGTCTGTAGCAATGACTTCTGAGGAGTTCTAGAAATGAAATAACTGTGGGATAACAATTAAAACACCCAGGTCAAAAAGTTGCTGTGGTGAAACCAGAAAAGCAGAATAAATTGACAATTTTAGGCTAGAAGATATTTAAGATAGCAGAATTTGTATCTCCTTAATGCTGGGTTGTTTTTTTTTTAAAGGGGAAAATGATGATTAAATACTACTGAAAGCACTGTATTTTGAATAATTTGATGCTGTTCACAAGGAATATAAGGAATTCAATCCTGGTTATCAGTTCTCAAAGCATATACTAGAAAAAATCTGAAGAGGAAGATTGAATCTGAAGAAGTTGGAATTCTTTATTTTTTAAGTCTAATGAGAACACAGAACATTAGAGATGTTTCATATTTATTTTACATGTTTTAAATGGTGCAAAATCTCTGGAGACTGTTAGTTGTTTTACGTCTCTGTTTCTTTGGGAAAAAAAAAAGATTGAGTTATCTGAATATAACTTTGGGGGCAGATAAGAGCAGTATGATGCTCTAACTGAAAAGATGCTTTTTATGCCATTTCCTGAAGTTTGAATCATAAAATATAATTTACTTTCTTTTTCTGCTTTAGGACTTTGAATAGCTTCCATTCTTTCTCATTTTATTCTGCATCAGAACTCTTTCAGTTTACTGCCAACAAATCTAATTTACCCATTGCTGCATCAGAGCTTAGTGCTGTTGTAGGAACATAATACACTTGTTTCATGATTTTCTATAATGTAACTATTGTGGTTTTTTCTCCTTTTCCCCATGATCTAGTCAACATATCTGTGAATTACCTCTAGTACTGATTTTTGGAATCGCTACATCTCCAATGATTATCCACAGCTTACTTCCTCACTCTGTTTCCTCTCTGCTGTGCATAGAGCTTTTCCAGTCCCTTTCCTGTAAGGAGCACCTGTCTACTGTAATTGACAAGGTAATTCCCTTCCTGAATAGGAGTGTTTGTGTATTCAAACACAGTATACTTGTGTCCTTTAAAAGTAGGTTTGTCTGAAGCTTTTGAAATGAAATCTGTTCCTGAGAGCTGTGGATTTTGGATATTTCTACTCATAGCTGCAAAGTAGCTTAATATTGATATCTTATTTCTCACATTGAGACTGAGACACACTCACATTCCTGCTTTCATCTTTCATTTGCGCTGACATCTGCCCATGTGTGCTTGGGCAATTACACACTGGCATTCCCACCTCTTCATTAAGGCAGTACTTTGTTCCAGAAAAACATAGCTTTAAACGTAGAAAAATATAGTTCAGCCTGAATTTTGCTGCTTGTCAAAAATTAGCAGAGTTTTCCAAATGATGAAACTATGTAGATGCTGTGCCTGTGCTAGTCTTGGTACGCCACTTTGTGCCGGATTTCCAAAATCCCTATTACACATGCTGAAAGTAGTGGTGTCCCTGGTGGTTAAAGCAGCCTCTCTTCTGTTTATAATTGTAAAAATAAAGACAAAAATAGCGTTAAGCAAAACTAACTTCAAGTGTTGCATATTAGCAAAAGGAATTTACAAAAATGTGGTGAAGTGATAAACTTTTAAATCAATCTTTGCATGGATATTTTAGTAGAAGAATTCTTTTTAGAAGTTAGTGTATTTAGTATCTTGTTTAGTTGAATGCTAACACATAGTTAAGAATTGTATCAAATTGTGTATGTAAATTTTGATGAGTTGAATTCAGGAAAGAATTCCTGCTGTAGCTACTTTTCCTTTTTGTCTCCCTTAGCTGCTTCTGACATCCCAGTTTCCCTTTAAACTGGGTGAGAAAGTTCTGCAGGTTCTCATCAACATATTCTTGTACCATGATTTTTCTGTCTGGAATTTTATCAGAGGATTTCAGGTAGGCAATGGTAATAAGAACTTATTGGCTTATATAGATCTTCATATCTAGATGTATTTCCTTCAAGCCTTTGTGGATCATTGACAAGAGTTCTGCAAAGACTTTGTAGTCCCTGTAATTTGCTTTAATGCAAGCTTGTGAAATTGTTTCTTTCTTGCCTGGTTCCATGTGTGAACCTGTTACTAAAATATGCCCTTTTAGTGTCATAGACATTTTGAGTGTTTCAGATTGTTTGATATCTAAGATTCAATGATTACACATGGCCAAGAGAAATATCCTGGCTCTAATACCTTTTCCTGCAGGCAGCCCTGTGTGGCCTTTGATAGGTTTCAACTCCTCTTAAGAGTCACCAGGTTTTAGTGAGCCTGTGTTGGCCTGGTACAAAAATACAAGTCCTGTCTCTGACAGGATATGTCTGTGTCTTTGTGCCTTAAGAGTATTCAAGGATGAAGCAATTTTGGATCAGATTTCCTAAGTGATGGGTACAAGGAACCACTGTCATCTCGTTATGTCTAGCAGTGATGTTAACTTTTCTGACAGGAAGTGTCTTTCCTCTTTGACAGTTTTTATGTTTTAAAAGTTTTTAGTGAGGTAGTCTGATTGGGAGTTTGTTTGTCTTTTAAGAATAGATGTGTGGAGTATATGCTACTATCCTGCAAGGCCCTGATGCTACTTTTAGTGCAGCTGAAGTCAGTGATAAAGCATGTTTGTGCATATGCGCAGTAAGAGCTCAGCAGTGTATTTGAAATGGTACATGAAACAGAAATTGAAATTAGGACATGCAGTAAGTTTGCTTCTGTACAGTAGTTGCTTTTCGTATCTCTAAATATACTCTTTGTTATTTGTGAGCATTGGAGCTGAATATATAACCTGAAGAATGCAGTAATTTACTGAAGTGAATAGAAAGTATTTGACAAGCAATAGTTATCATCATGTAAGAGGAGGGAAGGATGAGTTCTTGAAAATGAATAGTGCATGCAGCAAAAAAGGTAATTATGTGACTGTATTTAGAAGTGAACGAAGTGTCCTGTAGTGACGTACGGAATATTTATGAACTGTAATGAATTCTTTTTTTAAAGGAATACCATTACTACCATTGTAGTACATGCACTGTAGTAATAAGAAAGCATTAAAAGGTAGATATAGCAAGGAAGATGAATTTTATTAACTTCAGTGTTTCTTGCTTTGTTTTTCAGCTCTGTATTGTTGAACATTTCTATTCCCAGCCTCTTAGTGTACTGTGTTGCCAGCTGGCAGATGCTAAGAAGAGAGTAAATTCTTTATCACACGATCAGTGTGAAAACATTCGAAGACTGCCCTCTTTTAGAAGGTAAAAGGCTAAACAAATTTTGGACGATCTTGTATTTAGTCAGCTTTCTTAAAAAATGAGAGGAATATGTAAATGTGGCTCCGTGAAAACTAGATCATATGTGCATGTGTTTCTATTGCAAAGGGAAATCGATCAAAAAGAGGTCAGTTCTAAATATTTCGTAAAGCCTTCATCTTCTGGTCTAGAGAGTTCAGCTTCTGTGATGTGTAATCACTTCAACTGGTTTTTTTCACCTCTCCTTTTTCTTAATGTAGAAACAAGCTATTAAGACAAATAACCACAAATCACTTTTGAACTTGTTAAGCTGGCTTGGACCATGATCTCTAGGGGTTTGGAGTGGCCTTTCAACTTGCTGGATTTGACTGTCCCTTTTTGAATCTTTCCAAAGATATCCATATAACAGCATAAACTCTTTGAAATTTTTAACCCTTTAATCTTACTTTACTGTCTATTTTTTATGTTCTTGTTTTTTTCTTGCCATCAGATATGTAGAAAGGCAAGAAGCAGAGAAACAGATTGCACTGCTCACAGCAGACAGCTTCTTAAAGGTAAAATTTCAAGAATGTCTTTGGAAAGCACAAATAACTTTCCCAATGTATTACTTTGTGGAGCATAATAAAATACAAGACTAAGATGTATAATTCTGTGTAACATCTTTTGTACAGTACATACTGTGCTTCATGTCCAGTAACGGAGAATTGGGATTAGGAGGTCAGAATTCCAAATCTCTAGGGCTGCCACGTATACTGTTACACAAAACTGCACAACTTTTCTTACATCAACTTTTAGCTATGTCTAGAAATATAACTGCTTAAAATGAAGGTCATAAGCTTTATTTGTGGCCTGGTCTTTTAATGCTTACTCAGATTGACTTTCTTGGAAAGTCAGTGAAGTGTCTGAAGAATGAGAAAGTAATCTTGGAGGTTATTTCATAAGCTCTTAATCCTCCATACCCTCTGTGTAGTTTCTGATGGATCTCAGTGGGGCAGTCTGGGTCCTGAGGCACATATTCACACTAGATGTCATACAGGATTAAAACTTTATGTTACATGTTTATCTGAAGGTTTAGCAAGTGATTAAAGTCAGGTTACTACTATTGTGAGCCCTTCCGGAGTTCACCAACAAAGCTCTGCTGGTTATTTTCACCAGCTGAGCCCCTCCCAGAAGCATTGCTCAGGGTAAAGGGTTTCTCCTAACTCTTCATCTCAAGTATACCTAACCTGTCAGGCAAATAGTATTACCAGAGGTAAAGCAATTAATTTATCCTAGCAGAACTTCCTGGTCCACAAGGACTTTTCAAGTGTGAAGAACAACGGTAATGGCTGAGAGTGGTTGGTAGCACACAAGTTTGCAACTGCAGTGCAGTTATACTTGTCATGGCTAGACATGATTTATACATGATTTTTTGATCCTTAGTCTTCAGTGGCAAAACCAGATTAAGCTACAGCTGTTCCCTTGCTGTTTATTCACACCTGAGCAAATATGCCAGCACAATTCCTCATGTGGCTATGTAGTTAATGTCATCAGAGTAGCAACCCAATTGAAGTAACCTGACAAAAAAAAATAACAAGACCTAAGAATGTTTTTGCTGGGTTGTTTCTGCAGAATTATTTCACTTCTGTTGAAATAACAGAAGGAGGGAAGGAGTGGGAATGGGCAGCGGAGACTCTGTTTCAAGTTTAAAGACCGTGTAATGTGCTGCTACTTTGAAAGTTTAATACTCATGAGCTTAAACCTCGTATGTATTAAACTTTATATGTTTAATAATATATACCCCTTATGTCACAAGCCGCACCCTGTGAGTTTGGGAAGGAAGCCAGAATTTTTTTGCTTATGTGCATATGATGCTTCTGACAAATTTTAATTGAAGACACTTGTTCTAATCTCTGCAGCAGGGTCAGGACTATCACTGTACTGCCAAGCTGGCAATGTAGTCTGCTTGGAGACAAAAGGCCCTGGTTATTCTGTACATCGTAGTAATCTACAGTTTCATTCTGAGCTTTGGAAATGCTTTCAAAGTCACTTTGGTGACTGTTCGTGTTCAGGACCAGGTGAACTTGCCTTTCAAGCTTAGCACCTAAACCTGCAATACTCTTTGTCAGCTGCAGTTTATATTCCATGTTGCCACTTTTTGTTTAATAACTATGGGTAGAGTTCCACCTATTTAGAATAATCGGTTTAAAAAGCAATTGTACATCCTGATTACTTACAACTCTGAAAGCTTTCATGGCAAATTTAGTTGGAAATTATGTAGATGTGGCAAGCTATATTTATCAAAATAATAATGCATAGTCTTCTAATAACCAGGACGTGTTTTCAAACTTGATCTGGGAAGCAAGATGAGGAAATACAGCTGCTCTAATAGGTGCTCTGATGCTCTAATAGATGCTGTAATGCTCTGCATTTGAGGGAATAAGACTGATGTAGCAGCATTAAAGAGAACTTGTTTTCTTTTCTCAGCTTTTTTTTTTTTGCAGTGGGGATATGTTCTTTTTAATGATCCTGATTAGAATTAAAATGTAAACTTGTGAGCATCTCCCCTAAGATCTTAGAAGTCATTTGAACAATTGTTGTATCAGTGACATTCATACTTTAATAGATGAACCTCTGTGGGGAGAAATGTCTTTAATGTTCTTAATCATCTCAAACTTATTGTAACATCAGAAAGCTCTGTGCAGCACTGTCTGTTACTTTCAGGCTTTGAAGTATGATACTTAATCTTTACATGTGTTAGTACTTCCTCATATTGTCTGCAGGTAAGGTTTTTTTTAATCTTTGATACTCTTTGTTTCAGTTTAACTGCACAGAACTTCAGTGCCTTGTTTTGGTTTTCTCTTTCCATTTGGAATAGTTTTCTCAGAGTTGAGCAAAACGGCAGTAAAGTATGTAGAGAATCCTGTTGGGTTTTCCTCTTTATCTTCAAAGATAAAAGGAAAAAAAACAAATTCTGTTGGGGTTTTTTCCTCTTTTATCTGACTAAAGACAGGTGAGAGAAGATCCGGGTCACAAACTAAAATGGAATGAGCCCAAAGTACTTTAATACAGCTGCCAGAAATTTTCAGAAGTGCTACATATGCTTCTATGGGAGGCTAGTGATAATGAGATGCCATCCAGTAAATTCGGTACCAACAGCTAATAATTTCTTTTTCCGAATGCATGATTTCTTTTTCCTTCCAGTTCTCTTTGAGTAATTGGAAGTCAAATTAAGAGCACATAGGAACAGCAACTGCATATTTGTTTTCTGTGAACTGGCCATTTTACATATACCTAACTAATAAAAACAGCAGCCACCTGCAATATAAGGCATAAAATTTTAAAAGCATGTGTAGTATAAAAATGCAAATAAGGATTTGAGTAAAAGTAGCTATATACTTTCTCATTGCCTGCTAAAGATATAGTGTACAGTCTCCTTTTTGCTAGATGACATACCAAATCTAAAGTGAAATACAGTTGAAAATGGTAAAATAATAATGCTAATCAATGAAAAATCTCCAGTGAGATGGAGGAAGAAAGTGAGATTAAACAACATGCAATGTGATTGCAGTGAGCTGTTGAAATACAGCTTTTTTGCATAGTGGTCTTAATTTGACACTGGTGATTTAAATCATAGCACACCACAATGTCAAATCTTCAGAGTTATTTGTAGTACTTTATGAGAGTTTTAAATAACTGTATGTCAGAATGATTTACAAAGCAATTATTTTGTCACTGTAGGAAACAACACAGAAGTTGCTGGAGGACTTGCACGTTTACCATGAAAATTATGTTTCAGTTCTGAGATGTCTTCATGTTTTCACATGTTCTCTTCCAAAGTATCCTTTGGGCAAGCAGGTGATGTTCTGTTCTTCCATTTCAGTGAAATATGTTTTGTTTGTTTGTTTATATGGCATCTGAATAAGTATTTTTTCTTTCTCTTTGCTTACTATTCTGCTGCTTTGCTCCCTGCTTAAAATGGAGACAGGTGCTTTCTTGCTATGAGCAGAGGGCAAGAGCATGTGATGTCTTTGGTGGCATGGATGATACCTTGTCAATCAAAAGGAAGGAGTTTCCAGGAAGAGGCAGATGTGCAGATCAGCAGTAGAATGCACACATGGACTTTCCCACATCTGGGATTATCTGTATGCACTGCAGACAATGTACACTCTCCTGCCACCTATTAGCTCGCTATTCAAAATCACTTGGAGAGTCTGAGTTTTAGCAACCTTCTGTACAGAATAAAATTATAGTAAGGGAACAGTGATAATGGCTCTTAATAGCCATATTGCTCTAGTGTCATTAAATCCACCTTCTCATGCTAAGCAATTTCTTCTTCCACTAGTAGAGCAATCTATTCTGTGCATGTTCACTTGTCTCTTTGTTCTCAATATATTACACACTGTTACTAGAATTTGTTCCTAACTACAAAATCAGCATGAACTGTCCTAGTATTGGAAAATAAAAATATGTTTTAGCTGTGGCATTTGGTTGGAGTTCCTCTCTGTTCTCTGCAGTTATCTTAATCTGAATGTTAGATGTTTGAAACCTGGTGCATAGCAACACATAGATTCCAAGATACTAAATGCTTTCATTTCTTTTGCATTCTTTCTGTGTCTTTGCAAAAACAAAGTCCAAAGGAATTACGTATTGCTTTACAAGCTTCTTGTAAGAGTTTCGCATTACTTTGTTTGTAAAACACTTTATCTTTTCTTCACCTTCTGCATAACAGATCAGGGAGCTGCATTGTGCATGTTTGGAAAACCGAGTGTGGGAGACAGAAGATTATGAGTCATCTCTTCAGCTAGCAAGGTGATTTTTTTCGTTCCGTTTTATTTCAATACCATTGTGCACATGGAGAATATCAGTCATCAGTTATTCTGGAACTTAAAGCTGAGGATGTTACCTGTTTGCAGCTACTTGTAGGTTTGTTTGCAAGTATAATTGTCTGCTGTTTTCATTTTGTCTTTCAACTGTTTTCCATGAAACTCAACCAGCTTCTAGTATCTCTTCTGCCCTGAGTAATTATGCTGAAACCACCGAGATTACTGTGTGTGAATGAGAACATCAGTTGGGTTTAGTCTTTTATTACTGTTACTTTTAGTTGGCCTAAATTTTAATCTGTTGTGAAAATTAGAATCTCTTCCAAATTAATAGCTGAGGCCTTTCTTATCTCTTTAATTTACTGCTTTCTTCCTGCTTCCTTTGTCTGACAGTTTGTACAGGGACTGAGTTAAGTTTTTGTGTTTATTGTAAGCTTAGGACTTCAGGAGAGCCTACACCTGTGTTGTGTGACTGTCAGTGTTGAAAATGGAGGAGTCATCCAAGCCATTTTTCTTAATAGAAAATCATTCAATTGCAGTGTTGCAGCTACAGACTTTTAAATGTGCTTTATTATGGCAAGTGGCTGTTTCCTGATAGCTGCATTCATTCCAGTACTACATCAGTTCCGATGCAACACCGTTACTTTAACTGCCTCTTCCAGAGCCTCCAAGCTTGTGAGGTTGTATGTGTCTGACACTAAACTTGCATGAAAGAATATATCTGGGCTCATATACACAAGGAAACATACTCTTACATGTTAGCACTGCATCATATTCTTTGCCTTCATCCCTTTGTAAGGATTACGTTCTTAGTTTGTCATTTCTACAGTATTTCCTCCTTAATCCTTCTCTGACTCACTGCATATTGACGGCACTCAATCACCCATCAACCCTTGCCCACCAGAGTGTCATTTTGCTTTCCTCTAGTCTGTCCTGTAATGTTTAGTAACTGCCTTTTTTTCCTCTCCTTTTTCTCCCCTGTGTTTAGTTTGCTTTCTTGCACTTTTAATTCATCTGTCTCTTCTCCTGTCTCAAAGTTGATGGTGCCATCGCATTCTGGCTTGCTCCCTGTTTATTCTTATCTGTTTAATTCCTTTTTTTTGTGGGTTTTTTTTTTTTTTTTTTAACAAAACTGCTTCAACCCCATTTCTTCAAATATGTGGAATGCTGTGATTATTTTTAATTCTTTCAGCCTCAACTCTCTTCTCCATTTTACACACACTTGTCTCTGCTTTTTCTGCATAGAATCTTGCTGTTGTCTTTTATAGGAAAATGATAAAATGTGATCTTTCCCTTTCTACTCACAATCTTTTTTCTCTCCTTTGCTTGGGTATGGAAGTTAGTTCCTTAATATCTCTGTCTTCCGAGGGGCCACATCACCTGTTGATATCCTTATGGTTGCCTTTCCCCATCCCTTATTCTTCTTGTCAGTGTTTTTCTGGTGTCCATCTTTTTTTCCCTTGTATTTAGAAAGTAAAAACCAGAAGCTTTTGATCAGCTTATTTCTGAATTTCTAACAAAGTCTCTCTTTCATCCTTTGTGAGTTATGTTTGAATGTGGGGGTTTCAGTTGTTGCACTGAGTTCCTTTTGTGGTTGGTTGGTTGGTTTATACTGCAGCCTTTCCTTGGACTAGATTTTATCCCTTCTGCTAAAAGTGCTCTCTCCAAAGAGGGTGTTTCAGGTTATCGAAGTTCAGCAATCTAGACAATAGTTATGCTACTTTAGTTGTCTAGAGTCTTAAAAAATAATGGGGAGACAGAGAGTGTGTGCGAACAGTAGTCCACATTGGATTAATCTAATCAGATAAGATTAGGAGATGTTGGAAAGTGTCTCACCTGACACTCTCCGACACCTGTCTCACCTGGTTATGGGGAGCTGACTGGCTGCAACATCTGGTCAGGCTTTTAGGTGGCAAAACTTTGAGGACTGTCTGACCTATTGTCTTCTGTCTAGATACTGTCCTGATGCTTTTGTATGTCAGCCATCTAGGCCTTCCATCACGTACTGCTTATCACAGTCTGGCCCTTCTGTCACTGTTGTCTTTTTGTTGTTGACCAATCTCTGTAACTACTTCTTTAGATGATTGCCCACTTCAACATTCAGAAGGAGTTTCCATGGACTTCATCCTTTCTTCTCTTTCTTAACTCATCTTTGAATAATCAGAGACAGATTTATTTACTGTCTTTGGATGATCTGAGATCTTCCTTTCTGCTTTAAGCCTGTCTCCTAACTGAATTAAAATCTTAACCCCACTCTGCTACCTGGCATACCTTGCAGTAATCTCAAGACCAAAAGGTTTAAAAGGATCCTTTCCTGTTTCTGATAGGCGATAACCATCCTCTTGCTTGCTCTTTGGACCCTGTAATCCCATTGCTGTTGAAATATTTCTTTTCCTAGAACTTGCAGCTTCTTTTTGAATAATGTTACTAAAATAAATTTGTTCTTTCCATTCACAGACCTCCAAATCTGGTTATCCTCTCCCTATCTGAGGTGTTTAATTATTGCAGTGTTTTGTCTGGCCTGGAAGAAGGCTATCTTGTTTACCCATTAGTTTCTTCAAGACAGTTTCAAAATGTTTTCTAGCCTTTTGTGTGCTCACGGTCACCCATTCTGTTGTTAACTCCTAATGCTTTTCTATACACAGTAAGTGTATCCGAAGGCACCACCAGACTTGCAAAAATCCATAACCCTGGATCAGATAAACTGAAGTTTCAAATTCCAGCTTTTACAAGCATTTAGCATCAACTGCCAGTTAGAAACTAGAGATCAATTGGCAGTTGCTCTTCCAGACATCCATAAAGCTTCCCCAGCCTCTTCTAAATTCTTCCTTAAATCTCTCTTAGTCAATGTTTAGGTGGCCGATATGGAGACAGACTCCCTGACACACTGATCACCATCATTTCATTCTTTTGTCATGCTGCCTTTTTTGTGTAGCTGTGGTTTTTGTGTCTTCTAAACTAAAATCCTTGGACTGTTAGCAGTTTTGGTTTGTATTTTTATATTAGCACCTTTGCTTTCAATAAGACAAAGCAAAACCACAAGAATAAGGCTGGGAAGGGCTTCTAGTGACAGCGGATATTACAGATACATAGTGTGATTGTTCAGAACCAGTGTTTAGCAATGGGAGCCTCTCACACTTCATGAAGAAAGTTCCATGCCTGTGTAATGGTACTGGCTTGATGCAGTGGCTGCAATTCTGGATTTCATTTATTGATGTTTGCAAGGACTTGCTTTGGTATCTTTTAAATGAAGCTTCTGAGACTGTGCAGTGCTTGTTGACACTTACAAAATGCCGTTAATACATAATTAAAAATAGTAAATGGCTGGATGTTGGGCTAGATAATCTCAAGGGGTCACTTCCAACCTCAATGATTCTAGTGGTGGTTAGGCTTTAGGTTTATACTGGCCAAATACAGAAAACTGCAATTAGGGTTTTGCTTGCGAATCATTCTGAACACAGAGTAAGGGATTTTGTGGCTGTGTGAACACATACTAATCTGATTTTCTGCCATTTCATGAACCGTTCTTGGGAATGGGTTACAAACCCCACCATACTTCTTTTTAATCAGTCACAGTCTCAAACAGGGGGTATTTTTAGGTAGCATATCAGAAAAGTATGCAGGGGGTGTTTTTAGGTAGCATATCAGAAGTTTTCATTGTCAGTTCTGCAGGAAACTGTAAAGGACATCTGTCCAAGTTGCTTTGCTTCCTTCTGTCGATGACAGCAAGGAAAGAAATAACTGCAAGACGGAATGCTTGAAATCTTGAAAGTTTTCTCTTTTAAAAGGAGTTTTCCCAATTATTTTTAAGCATTTTTCCAACTAAGAACATTGAAAGCTGTTTCATCATTCTGTGTTTCATTCTGTGTTTCAACTTCAGCCAACAATTGTGTCTTTTAGAATGCTGAATAAGTCTGATTTGGAAACCATGCTTCAACAATGTGTGGAGATACTTGTATCATCTGGAAACGAGTTTGATAAGGCAGTGGAGAAGTTGAAGGAGTTCTTGACCCGGTTTCAGAAACTGGAAGGTGGGTGTGTACCATCAAACGTTCCATTGCAGATTATAGGAAAAACTGGTTTATAATCTGACCAATGGCTATAATTTTCCCTGGTGATATCCTATCATTGTATCAAACCATCGGATTTTTCAGGATTGTTTTAAATACATGCACAAAATTAGGAAGTGCTTAGATTCTTTATTGGTATGGGGTTCATGCTTTTTATAATACAGAAAAGCTATGTGAGATAAGAAATTGGACAGATCAGCAAACATTACTCACTAAATCTGTCATATGTAGATCTTGAGCATTTTACCAGATGTTGCAATTGTTTTAAACATTTAACAAATGAAAGCAGATATTGAGAGATATATAGGAGCAGACTTCCTTGTGACACAGTATTTAATCCAAATATATATAAAGTTCTTTCACCTGGATGTTCAGTTCATGTAGGAGCCAGGACACCAAGTGCCAATTGTCAGGGCTCTGCTGACACGGTGTAACTTGTCATATATTTGATTGTTTGTATTGTTCATGGTATCTGAAAGTTTAGTAAGGCAAATGAGTAGCAGCCTTCCACCTTTCAGAGGCAGATTAGTGCCACGTTGCTTCTGAAATAGGAGTATGACATATTCCAGCATTCTTCTGGAATAGGAATTTCATTGCTTCCCCTGAACTACAGGAGTGCTCCTCTGTGGTTTCCTTTTAAAGATGAAGTGGTTATTATCTGTTCTGCTTTATGCCAAGTAAGTTCATTATCAGGGTGGTTACTTGCTACCCAGCATTTGGACAAGTAGGCAATAAGCCCCACGAAATGCAATCTAATATTAATCAAAGTAGTCATGTAATGCTCTGGGGTTAACCGAGGCTTGTTTAGAAGAATTTGCTCGTGTCTGTACCATGTATTTTTGAATAGATATAGTGACAGCAGGGCATACAAGATATAGGTGATCACTTTGAAAAAGCTGTATGTGTGACTGAGGACAGCAGCACTGAAGGATCTGAACTATGATGGAAAACCTGAAGTTTGATCTAGTTTAGAAAAAATTGAAGCAAAAGGCTTTTAAGTAGTTTGACTTACCTTGAGGTAATAAATAAAAGAGAACAACTCTGGGAATTCAGGGACATGCAGAACTATAAAAGAAAAGCCAGTATTTATTTTCATGTGGGATTTGAAGATATTTTTAAAGCAGAGATGATCTAATGAATCCATGAAGGGTTTTAGTTTATTTTCAAAGTGGACTTCAGCTATAATGAAGAAGTGAGAAGGGGAAGTTAGGATAAACTCTACATGAATAGGTTGCTGAATTAGGTGACTTCTAATGTGTTTCTGTGACTGTGTTGATCTTTAGTGGGAGTTTTCAGAAGTCTGCCAAAAATGTTATATACCCACATCTCCCACAGAGCTCTTGGAGTGAAAGGATAGTCCAAAATTCTTTATTTTCCATCTTCCCAACGCTCATGAACTGGAAAAAATGAAAACATGAAGCTTGAGGAAACAAAATATTCTTGTGCTCAGTCTGTTTTGAGCTGAAGGATTTGATAAAAAATATCTTACGATGTATTGGTGCAGTAGTGGAGAGAGGAAGTTCTCTGTTTTGGAGTCTTCAACACAAATGTAAATGTCCACAGGGCACTGGAAAATACCAACTCATTTTATGTAGGTCACCAGAAAGCTTTTATATATAATGAATGTCACTGCTGATTGGAGCTCTACCTGTGATCTGTAGGTGGAATCTCCATGTTATTGCCATCTTCATAAGTAAGGCAAGAAATCTAGTTACCTTTTGTTTTGATTCTGGTTATCACTCATCCTGCCATTGGTTGTGATTCCGGAGTTTTCGCTTCTTTGTTTTTACCTAGAAAATACTCATTATTGATGCATTTGATCAACAAACTACATGGCTATGAAAACAAAGCTTTGTTATAAATTAACATGAGAATAACACTGAACAACCTTAGCATGCTTTTGGTTTGCTGCTCTGGTTGCATTTTCTAGGTTAAGTACAGAGAACTAATTTCTGACGTTGTGGTTTTTGTGTGTGAGAAGGGATATGCATGCAGTGATTGGCTTTTTGAACACTCCTGAAGCATCAGTGGTATCTAGTACTAATCTGTTCAGTTTGCAGATATTACAGGTATGACCTAGGATGACATAAGCAGAACTCAAGTGCTGTGCAAGGCTTGTGCTGGATCTTTGCTCAGGGCTGAATTGCTTCAGTTACTTAATTACCATTGATTAAGCTGCACTGCAGGGTCCTTGTTTAACTAACTATCTGTTACAAGGTGCAAGACTCAAAAGCTGCCTGTGTTTGCGTCTCTGTTAGCTGAACACTTCTCAGATTGCTTCTAGGGGCAAGGGGGCTATATAGGTAGTCAGGAAAAGTTTACCCCACATATCAAACATTAGTTTTGTTCTAGTAGCAGAAGCTTTCCAAGAACAAGATGTGTCCGTATCGTCACAAAAGGAGCTCCAGAAGAAGACAGACCTTTATCATCTTCAGAAGGTTAGGCCTGCGTAGGCTTTACTGACTAGTTCCTTAACTAAATCTTTTAAGATGTACTTGTCCCTGGTTAGTTCTTCCCAGCTTGCTGGAGCTCTGAGTAAAGGTTGTGTATAAGTAACTCTTCTTAAAAATGAATGAATAAGTACCAACTGTGTATGTCAGGCACACCTGGCAAAAAGACAATTATAGAAAATATCTGTCATAAAGTAGGATTTTAAAATGCAAATTAGGGGGTTTCTTCTTATTTAACTTGTAAATGACACTTTCTGCCTAACACATATTTCTTTGAATTTCCCAAACTCCTACCACTTTGAGAACTGAATACACTGGCCTAAATAAAAATAACTGCACGATCACACTTTCAGACCTCACCAGTGAAGACATGCCAGCAAAGATTAATTGATACATGTTAAGCATATAGATTGTGTTCTGCAGAGAATAACTACCTCCCATGTAGTTTTATGCACCACTCTTTTTTTAAAGACCTTGTTGGAGTTGAAGGATTCAAGGCGATCTAAGAAACTGACAAAGTTTGAAATGCTTCGTTTTGAAGTTGTTGACTATATAGACAGTCTCGTAAGGTGAGCCTTCCTCGTTTGTATTCCTGCATTAGCTTGCACCATAACTTGCAACAGAAATCTTGCTAACATGTTAACCTTGCCAAAACTGTGGTTTGGTCCCTGCAGCGTGAAGGACATTTCTTTCCCTTCCTCTTCTTTCTTTGTTGCGGGTTCTAAAAATAATAATTTAAATATATATATATATATATATAAAATCTCTTTTCTGTAGATGAGTAGAAGTAATTGGCTACAGAAGAAAGCTGAGGGAGGACTGGGTATATGTGGCAAAGTAGAGTCGAGAGGTTTTACCCTAATCTTTGCTGATCTGTTCTACTTACAAAATTATAGCTGTCAAGTGAGAGATCCTGTGCATTTTGGGAACTGTTTTGGTGAGCAAGGCAAAGCAGAGAGGGGTTTGGAGGCAGCTTGGTAGCAGAAAATGTGAAAGGCTTGGCGTGGGGGAAGAGATGAAGGCACTTGTTAATTATAGAGCTGGGGGGGGAGGGGGCAGGGAAGCTAACAGAAGTATGACTGTGCTGAGAGGAAAGCTTCACATATAAGGACAATGACGAGCAGAGACTCAGCACAAAGCTTTGAGATGGCTAAGCAAGATCTGTGGAGTACATGACTGATGTTAGCATTTCAGCTGCTGCCCTTCAGTGGCCCAGCCACGCTAAATCCATTAGATGCAGAGTTGCTAATAACAAACTTCCCTGCTTAGAAGTTGATTTCAGCACTGTTCATTGGTTTTTCAGAGATTTGTCAGTACTGGTTGGGAAAACATACATTCTTGTAGTCTCTAACTGCAGTAGACTTCTGTTGTTTCCCATAAGTAAAGCTTTGTATCTCCTTCCTTCCCCCATACCTCATGTTGCTTTTTCAGGAATTACCTTGTTCCTGCAGACCACAAAACTCTGCATGAGGTGGTGTATTTCAACACAGCCAGCGTTCTCCGTGGGCACTTGAACGCTGCCCCGAGGATTGCACTTCATACAGCTTTAAATAACCCATACAACTACCTGAAGGTAAGAAACAAGTGAGTTGTTTGTGGTGCTGGAGTGGTTTCTGAAGGCGGCAGGGGAGGATGATGTGTAAGGCTGAGTTTTGCTGTTTCATGAAGCTTGGCACACATTCAGCTGTTTCACAGAGAACCAGCAAGTTAGTGTTGATAAGCAACTGGGGAGTTTGCAAAGAGCTGGGGAATCTGGCTGGCTGAAATGAAGCACCTAATTATGGAAAGGGTTCTATGTGGGGAATCCATTTTTCCAGAGCCTGTTCTAGTCATGATCTTTTCTTTCTCCTGTTGATGCAGCAGAAAAGTAATTTTGTCCCCCATTATAAATGGGATGACTGTCAGTGGGGAAAAATACAGTGTCTGCAGTTCTTTCCAGGGACTTCCTTTACAGGGCTGGTGCTTACTCCTCACTGTGTAGACTCAATGTAAGGTGAAGGCTTTGTTCAGGTGCAGTGATGACATTAACAGTAGCTTAAATAGGGCATATTTAAAGGAGTATGTTAATTTTCTGTTTACTATAATATCGATTGAGTATTGGCATTATGTCTTTTCAAAGTCCAGTAAAGGATTGTCATTGGTTCTGTTACTTAACCCTGCCCTTTTCTAGAGAAGAAAATCAGCCCTTTTTCCATTTCTTTCTGAAATCAAATTCCCAGGATGACAAAAAAAGAAAGAAATAGAGCAGGGTTTGGAAAAAGAGTGACCATATATTTCTTTGTTTTGTCCTTAATTATAGATACTGCTTGGAGTTACCTTTGTGCCCTAACATTTCCCTTAAAAATGTGGTTACAGTTTTCAAATGAAAACAATTGGCTGTAGCTGGAGCTGAGTGATTATATGTTACTTGAATCAAAGCCAGCACTTACGAGGAGTCATACTTGATAAAGATCAGTCTTTGAAATCTACAACCCAATTCATACTGGTTTGTTGGCACCGTGCCTCTTTTGGAACGATGGCTGTCAGTTTTGCTGTGTGCAGGAGCTAGTGCTATAACCACTTCAGAGCTTGTTTGTGAAAACAGCAGTTAGCAAGTGGGTACCATTAAAGAGACCTAATATGAACCTCAGTCATTTATAGTTTTTGAAAACCTGTAAAAATACAGATCAGGAAAGCTAGCAAAATCTGCCTACAGATGTGTTTAGTAAGTATTCTCTTTGATGAGTTGACAGGGTTTAAAGCCCTCCGTCACCCTGTACTTTGTTATTTGACATGCTTTAACGTATTTCTGATGTTTTCCGAGTAGATCATGAAGGTTTGTTACAGTTTCAAACAGGAGCAGTACTGGCTGAGTACCTTGCTTTGCATTTTAATCCGTGTGACTAAAAGAAATGTTTTCTTGTTTGTATCCATGACTTCTGCATGGCTTGTACTTTCCTGGGCCATAACCAGAGTAAAGTTCTCTAGAGCTTTTCCTTCCACGGGGCAATGACAGAAAAGGATCTGCTTCAGTGGAGTACCAGCAAATGATTAATATGTGATGCCTTTCCTACAGGAATCCAGTCCAGTTATTTATTTAGCAAAACATGAGCCAAGAATCATGCTTATCCTGAAACAAACAAAAAACACTGCCAAAATACCCAAACCAAAAATAAAGTGCAATTCTGTTTTTAATGAGCCCTTGAAAATGCAGCAAGTTGTAACTTGGAATAACAGCACAGTACTGCATGATCTTGGATCTTCCTGGAGTTTAGATAGTCATGCAAGTCTTGATCATGACCTTGGGTAGGAAGGGCAGTTTTCACACTGATCTCAAGGAATGAGCCCTGTTACCCACTAATTCATAGCACTCTGATTGCTATGAAATGAAAATCCTCAAGTTGCAATTAAGCTCTCTTATCGGGGAAAGGAGATACCATATGCATTTGATGCTTTGGAAAGAGAGTAACACTAATTCCAGAGCAAGGGATGCATCTGTCCTCTGTCTAGCTTCTGGGTTCTGGGTGCAGGGTCAAGCAAGAGGAACCCCTCATCAACAGCGTTCTGGGTTGTTCCCACTCCCTTGCTCTTTCTGAAGCAGCACCTATGTGATGCTGCACTGGTGGTTTCACAACTGCTGCTCATTGTGGGGCAGCTTCCTGCCTGTGTGTGTAGTTATTTCCTCTCAGCACAGTGCCTGTGCTGCTGCCTCAGGAAGCTGAGGTTTCCCTGCATGCAGTCCCTGGTGCTGTGCTGTAAAGACTTGGCCTTGTTACCACAGGTGAGGCTGAACTCTTCCAGGTGCTGGCAGAGCCCCTGCAGTGCTAAAGTAATACCTTTCCTGGATCGTTCTCACCACTTACATGTGGTCCAGCTAGATACTAATTTCTGTAGGTGAACCTGTTCCAGGAGAGTGCAGTTGCTTTAGAAGTTGCATCCTCTCATGATTGTGATAATCAGTGCAAGGTGCCCAGCAATGCCAGCATTGGCAGAAGGTGAGTGGTAGGAAGCCACTGACTTGGGCTGAAGTAGCAGAAGGGAAAAGAGAAGGGCCTGGGGTTATCCTTCTGGGCAGTGGTGAGCCACTAGATGAACCAGAAGGTGTAACTTCACCTGTGCTGGTTACTAACACAGTAGTACTTGAAACTACTATGGTACACTCCCAAATTATAGTCTGGTAAATTACTGTCTGGAGTGTCACATTTTGAGGGCTCAGCCATGTTACTGTGAATTATCTGGAGACCATTTAGTCTGAACTGACAGATGTTAACCTGATCTCTGCAGCTTTTGTGGTCCTTGTACAGAATAACTGAGTTTGACAATTGTCAAGCTTTCCAGATATAGTGAGATGCCTCCTAAGTGCTGGAGTGCAAGCTGAACCTGAGTCTCACAAATTGCAGGGTTTGAGAGCTGTGAAAGGTAGGCTAGAGATTCCTGAGCAAAGTCACATTCTTTGTTCAACCTTCTTTTCTATCTCAAAAAGCATTTATTTAGGGAGGCATCTTGCTATGGCTTCACAGGCTTCCCAAAAGCAACTTGCATATTTTACTAGCATGTAAAAGCATTTCAGCCAAAATTACTGTGCACTGACAGGAATGGTCAGTGGGTGTTTTCGTTCTCAAGAGTGCGTGAAACTGAAAACTGGAATGAACCCCATGAACCGATAACGAAATGTTGCTGCAGCTCTTGCTTCTGGCTCAAGTGGCTTTTTCACTTCTCAAGTAAATGGTTCACTGCTGATGACGTGGATTTCCTGACACACAGAACAGTTTGTGAGAAATCAGACTTTTGCCTTTATGGCGGCCGAGTTTCAAGCCAGAGAGAAATGATCATTACATTTCAAGGACAAAACTCTGAGATGAGAGAAGTAATTTTGCTTTCTAGTATATCTGATAGATCTGTACTAAGTTTTCCTTTCTCCTTTAGCTGGGGGGGGGAGGAGACACTTTTCTATATACTACATTCTGAGTCAAATCCTGACTAGTTTCTTTTCCTGAATCCGTAGAACAGAGTATTTCCCTCTGATATGTAAATAGAATTTGCAAAAGAATTGGGGGAAAAGCCTAATCAGATAATCACTCATTAGAAGCTCTCTAAGTGTACAAAACTATAGAAGGAATGCCAGGAGTGAAGTAGCTGCGTGGTTTTTTACTGGTGTTTGTTTTTGATGATGTGCTTGCTTATTTTCCTGTTTTGTTCTGTATCTCTTTGTACCCTTCACTTGCCATTAACCACACAAACAGAAAACATTTGGTTAGAATACCTCCCTTGTGAGTTTCCTGAAATAATGTTCTATGTAGCCCTTAGAACTGTTCCAGATTCACAACTGATCAAAGTTACTGCATTTTTTCATCAGAATCAAGCTTTGAAGAGTGATGGCGGGAGCATTTCTAATAAAGCCCCTGACATATGCATTGTGTATAAGCTTCATCTGGAGTGTGGCAGATTGATTAACCTTGTTGATTGGTTAGAGGTATGTGACAGTGCAAACAGGGTCTTCACCTGCTCTCAGTGTTCTGATTTATCCTTTTGCTGCATGCCTGCTTTTCTTCCGTGCCTCTTTTGACAGCTTAAATCATTGCACATCTCAGTCCCTCCTGTGCAAGAATCCAATCGCCAGCCCACTTCCTCTGATTACTGTGAATCATTTATTTACAGATTGTGATGAAAATGTTCTGCTTCTATTTTATGCTCAGCACAGATCAGATCTTATGCTTCACAAAGTTACCTTTCATTTTATTATTATTCCCTTTTAAGTTTTCTGTGACACTTCTGTGGAAACTTTCAGGCAAACACTGCTGCTTGCCAAGTGTGGAGCTCTTACAGAGAATGCTTGTGCTAAGGCAGAGCAAAGGTCCTTCTACCCTGATATCCCATCTGTGGTGTGACCAAAACTGGGGAGGAGTATAACGAGAACATACATTAATATGGTAACAGTCATGTTTTGGGGGAGACCTTTCAGCAGCCTTCCAGTACCTAAAAGGGGCCTACAGGAAAGCTGGAGAGGCAGTTTTTACAAGGGCATGTACTGATAGGACAAGCGAGAATGGCTTTAAGCTGAAAGGGTAAGGAGGAAGTTCTTTCCTGTGAGGGTGGTGAGGCACTGGCACAGGTTGCCCAGAGAAGCTGTGGCTGCCCCATCCCTGGCAGTGTTCAAGGACAGGTTGGATGGAGCTTTGAGCAACATGGCCTAGTGGAAGGTGTCCCTGTCCATGGCAAGGGGTTGGAACTGGATGATCTTTAAGGTCCTTGCCAACCTAAACCATTCTGTGAGTCTGTGTTTTAGGTTCTAATGTTTCCTAGACTGTATTTCATAAGCCTATCTGGATTATATTACCAATGTACCTTTTTAGACACCACAGCATCCTCTGGCAAGACATGCTGTAGCTTAACTACAGGCAGTGCTGAGGATATTCCTTTATCTGTTTTGTTTGCTGCTGCCTTGTTTGTGTACTAGAAATACAAGTGGATAGAAGCCTCTTGCTGTCCCTCACTCTTACAGATTTCTTCATAGCTAACATATCTATCTCCTTCATTTTTCCATGTTTAAGCAGTCTCACGTTGAGAATGTTTTTCAGTTCTGTATTGTTTCTGAGAACAGGCCAGGGACCAGAACTGCACTGGGATTTAAAATGCAGGCACACGAGTTCAGAGAATGAGGTCTTTCATTCTGTATTCCTGCCATGCTAATGTGGAACCTTGCTTGCTCTTTTGATGGCTGCTGAACTGACATTCTCATGGAATTGCCATTCCAAGATCTCATTCCTCCTGAGTGATAGTCGTCAAGTCAGAGCTCATTGTTTTATATGTAGCTCTGTTTATGAAATGTGTTAAATCTGTACTGCTTTTCCCTTTCCAGGCTTTTTCAACAGTGGTGACAGCAGTTGAGGAACCAAATGCAGATGCAGCTTCCTCGGACCAGGTGGATGATATCATCCAGTATCCTTTCTCATTGCTCTCAAGTTTGATATTTGTTAATCACAGGATTAATGAACCAGGATTTTCAAAATTCAGCTTCATGTTCGCTGATAACTAATTCCAGAAAAATAAGGCTGGTTTAAACAGCCTTAATGTACTGGAAATGCCACAGAAATACATCAGCTGATCAGCAGTTGGGCTGGGTGGGTCGAGGTAACACAGCAGCTCCTGACCATAGGAGCTGTTTGGGTCTGAAACAGAACCAACAGACTGTAAACCAAGTTGAAGCTGTTCTACTTGGTTAAATCATCTGAGAGTTGGTACAGCTGCTATATGGGGGAGAGCATTGCTGGGGAACGGAGGGCAAGATAGCTGTGACCTAGTGAGCAGATGGAGAAACAGAGGTGGGAGTTTATGAGGAAGATGGAACCTTAGCAGAAGAAATGATTACACAAGTAGTGTCCTCAGTAGAAGCCATGAGTTCTAGCACCTGAGACTTAAGAATTCTAGTTCCCTCAAAACACACATTTTGCTTCTCACTTTGTACTGATTCTTAACTGAGAGCTGAAAAATATCTAAAGGAGGAGCATTAGAACAGAAACTTAAACCCTAGCTGTACAAAAGGAGGTTTAACTACAGGAAGAATACTTCTGTGCTGTAAAACTTCACCTAGCTTTCCTTTAGTATTAAGGCCTTTCCTTTTTTTACAGTTCTGCTGATTAACACAAAACTAAAGTCTCTGTTTAACTCAAGGATATATAGTTGTGTGTCAGGAAGGCAGCAAGAAAGGTACAGCAAGGAGTATAGAACAGGTGGTGCTGTTTTATGAAACTCAGACAAAAAAATCTCTTAACTTCCCATTATTTTCTCAGGAGACATAGAAGTAAAAATTCTTTCTTCTGAGAGACTACAAAATTACTATCTTTGTAGGCTTTAAGTGTGTTTTAACAGCGGGGAAAGGAACTCCCTCCCTTTGTTGCCATGGTGTGCACACAGCAAAAGAAATACTGATCAGATTGAAGATTTGTGCATCTGTAGGCAAATCCTGCTCTTTTTCCCCAACAATTTTTGTGTAACCAGTGCTTACCATGACTTAAGAGATCTTGCCTTCCTACAGCGAGTGCTGTCTCCATCAATACATGTCATAAAAAGTGCAGTTTCCTTAACTGAAACATCCAGTGCTCGTTTTATTCGTGCTGTTTCTGAACTGGAACTCTTGGGCTTCATAAAGCCCAGCAAGCAGAAAACAGACCACGTGGCACGGCTGACGTGGGGCGGCTGTTAATGTGCCACCAGGATCTTAGTAAACCTGTTTTTTCTCCCACCATGCAACAGCTGCATTCCCACTAACCCAGTCCTTGTAACTTTGGATACCGAGTCAGCAATGAGCGAATGTTGTGAGATACATTCTGAGTGCCTGGGTAGGCTTGAATAGCACTGTTGGTTTTTAACGATCACCCTCCCTGTGTGATGTACTGCTCTCATAATGTTCATGTTCCAAAACTGTTGCTGTGCCAGTTTTCATCTTTGATGTCTGATATTTAACGCTATACTGATGTAATTAGGGCTAGCAAGCCAAAAGGACAACACTGGCTGTGTAAGCTCCAGAACTGATGAAGCAGTATTAAGTAACTTGCTCATAAGCTGATAGGAATTGAGTTGTCATGATAAAATGCCTTCCAGATCCTTGAACTACGTATTCAAAAATAAAGTCGGTATGCTAAAAAGACAGTAAGCTTCCTTGTTCTGCTGCATGTTCTTCAAACCACAACTGCTTGTAACACCCTGAAAACTCCTTCATGAGGAGAAAAGGGATGGAATTATTTTGAAGGTACAAGTTTTTGCTCTTTGAGAATATCAAAAACAAACTGTCTAAACCATTCCCTCCTACTGAAGTTGCTTAGTAGTGGGTGACTTGCTGTAAGGGAAACATGTGTCAGTAGACTAAATTGAGACCACAGCACTCATGCACCTTAGAGGAAGGTAGTAAAATCCACGCCTGAACTACACACTGTAACATGTCCCCTTGCTGAGGATGTGTACTGTAGGAAAGCAAACAGCTGTATGAAAAATAACAGCTATTGGCTGAGAGTGTGAAAGCACTGCTCATCCAACCCATCTTCAAAGAACTTTCCCAGCCACTCGGCCCTGGGCAGTAGCAAGCCCAAGATGCCCCCTCTGAGCTTCTGCCCACACAGAGCACAGCCTACACCTGGGTACGGGTTGCTAATGCTGCCCCCTTTGTGGAACAGGACTGGAGTAGCTCAAATGCTGATTTGGTCAGGGATGATCAGAGAGCTGCTGCTCTCTGCCTACAGGAAGCTGCAGATCAGTGCCTGATATTGTAACAAAAGCCAGAGCGCTGTGCTGAAGCACTGGAAAACCATGGTCAGTGCTGGAATTGTGGTCCCCAAGGAAGCAGAGGTTAAAAAAAATGTACACCCAATGCCAGGTATTAGAGCAGCACGGGGATGTCTAACAAGACCAGTCTTTGGAACTCAAAAGACACACTGCAGTTCTTACAGCATTAAGCATCAACTTCCCTCGGACTCTCGGAAGCAAATGTGTTCATGCTAATGTCAGCACCCCATGTTTCCAACTGTGGAAAAAGCCTTATAAACCAAAGGGAGAAAGCTGTGTTTCCCTGCAGGAGAGCATGCATGTCTGCCATGCCTTGATAAACTCTCCTGAGGGCCCTGACACATGCATTTCAGCAGTTTCAGTGGAGACCTCAGGTCAGTCCTACCACCTAGAAACAGGCTGCAGTTCAAGAAGTGTGTTTAAATTTTGTCCCTCCCAGCCCACCTAGAACTTGAATGGTGATTACTTAAGTTTATGGCAAAAGAGACTGTATTTACCTCCGAAAACCTTCCAGCCTTCCTCAGGTTCCTTAGAGCAGATTACAGGCTTCACTTTCCTGCTCTTTGACCTGTCAGTAGAATCCAGATGCTCCCACTTGGTTGCACTGGCACTTCAGCCTACACAAACAACTGAAAAGGACAGCCTGGGGCACTGAAGATTAAATCACTCGCATAAACCAGATCCCTACTAGGAGCAGAGAAGTGCTATTACAGGAACCTGTAACTTACCAGGCTGTTTCCCAGGAATGTGCACAGGATGGGTTAGGCTTGCTTTAAATACCCTCAGAGAGGCTAGTCATGCATTTGCCAATTGTTCTTAATTGCAGAGCCACAGTCACACCTCCTGCTGTACTTAAGGGAAAGCCTGGTTCTAAACATTGCCAGGCAATCAGAAGGACAAGTAGTTTATCTGCCTTTACACTGCCTAAACATACATGAGAAACATCATGATCAGCAAGAACTTTCAGGGTCTTGGCAGAAGAGCTTTTGCAGCTGCTCCACCAAGTCTCAGGGGTGAACAAATTTCACTGTTCCTCACTTAAGAGGGCAAGCTAGAGGACCTGTATCCTAGTGGCCATTGTATGCAAGGCTTTCAAGCAGTGGAAAGGGAGGAATTTCAGGAGGGGAATGCTGATCAGCTCCATCTTGCACTTATTTATCTTGCAAATGCACCTGACGAAAGGGAGCAGCAGAACAAACTTCTCACCTATCTGCATAGGGACACACAGCCAACTACTGCAGCCCCCTCCCTTCACATCACATCACCCAATGCAAAACAAGACCACATCATCTAACTCACAACCTCTGGAGGGTAAAGTATTTGGAAATAAAGAGAAGCCAGCCTCAAGAGTGTGTGCTTTTAATCCCCAAATGCACAGGCAACATGACATTAAAACAGAAAAATTAATAATGTCTGTTTCTTCTCTTTAGCTACTAATCAATCTTGAAGCGTACAGTCACGTTTGCTATGTTAGATATGGTTTCTCAGGATCAAAGTTTTAATTCAGTACTTGGCACTTCTGACCCTAAGATACATAAAGGGGAAATGACTAAAATTATTGTGTGATTTGTCTTCAGCAAGGAGGGGAGGAAGGTTGGACAGTTACAAACGGAATAACACTGGACATAGATTTAATTTAGTTTGCTTTTCTTTGCAGTCCCACCTGCCTGGAAAGAGCTTAACATCACTGCATTCTGAACTAGCATCCGTCAGGAATAGATGAGACACTCCAGCCATGAAAAAGCACCTTGTGCTTACTACTGGGGGCTCTAGTAACACCAGGGTTTTATCTGGCAATACAGTATCAATTTTACATTTGGCTCCTCTAATTTATCTTACTACTTTTTGCTGCAAATACTGCAAACTCACCCACACATACCCCAGCTGAAATACACACAGATTTCAACTGCAAATACCATGCAATTTTAAAATGTTAGTTTCTACAACTGCCTGCATAGTAACACCACGTTCTGCTGGTACTCCAGGAAATCTGTCCACAAACAGGACATACGCACACCCAAAAAAAGCCAACGTTTGTACTGTGGTACTGGCTCTCAAACCGTGACACAGTGTAAAGCCTCACCTCTGGATGGATAACCAATACCACGTTCTGCAGTAGCCACATCTTTCAACAGTGCTACTGCCAAAACTCGTATCTCAAAGTAAGTTAACTCGTTTGAATAGTTTGCCATTCTTCTTTACCACTGCAGATGCTGTTCTCTGACACCACTACCACACTGTGGTTTCAAACACAAACTTGGTAACTTTCATCTTGGAGCCCACAACAGCAGTAAAATAACAATCAGCCAGGTGCCTGTATGAGCCAAACATTAATCCCCACATTTTTCATCTTGGAATGGCTTCCAGTACAAAGGTCATGAGCACTGGTTCACAACAAGAGCATAAACTCTTTAATACTCCCTTTTTTCCTCCCCACTTTGCAACCACAGAGCTAAATCCTTCCCAATTCCCAACTGGGGAAGGGAGAGAGCTTTCACAAAACACACCTTCTAACCAGACTGTGCTAATGGCCTTGCTGTTCAAGGGTACACATGCACACTGCAAGCATCAGCACACAAGATGGAAGCAATTTTCCTTTTCAACCTTGAAAAATGCTGTATCATCTTATGGTTACATGCTTTCACATCTAGGCACAAAAACAACAGTCAGGATGTACATGCTGCTTTTTAAGTAGAGGGTACCAGCTGCTTGAAAAGAATTTATGTACTACTGTCTTAAAACCAGGTTAACCCAGATCTTCGGTTTCACTCTGTGAGGTTGCCATTAACTGTCCTCAGCTTGCCTGGCTTTTGGGCAGACTGCAGTTACACACAAATATTCTCCATGTGGCCACCACAAAATGTAGTGCCAAGAATTGAGCAGTTACAGAATCTAACCCATTTCTACTTGACTTGAAAGCAGGTTTCTTTCTAAGCACCAGCCTGCTCCCCACAGCACCCCAATTTTCCTGATTTGTTCAAAAGTAACCAAGCAGCAAATAGTTTTCCTATGACAGAGTAAGTCACCTGTTAGAACAAGCCTTTCACGTGAAATTCATCATCAGACACTGGCACCGAGATTACGAAAAGCGGTCAGTTTAAGGTCCATGACAGAACAAGCAGCAGGTTAAAAAAATATGGAGTATTTCAAAGAATGCAACCTCATTTCCAAACCAGCACAAATTAAGCATACCACAGCTGTGATGCACAAGCACCCATGGCATTGTATTTCATCTGCCAGAAGACTGCTCATTATGCATTAATTTGGAGCAGCACGGGAGTGGCTGGGTGCTAGCATGACATCACTTCTTATTTATAACTCTTAATATCCCAAAGGAAAAGATAAGAACACAGGAGATAGAGGAGATGTAACAGGATGTTGGAGTTTGGGTAGGGGTCCACCCAGAAGTAGTGGCTTTCCTACCCTGGGCAAGTTAACAATAGAAAGAGGGCAAAAAATGAAGAGCAGGAAGATGGACTGAGAACCCCAAGGCAGACACCCAGGAATTACAGCCCTTGAAAATCTTGGGTTTACCTTCAGACAAAGCCTGAGATGGGAGCCGAGCATACATTTCCCATTTCTGAGACTTGGAAAATACAGTAAGAAGAATCCAAATATTTAGGTAAGCCGAGTCTCAAGAAAGTGACCAGAAAATACTGTGATACTGTGGCAACGTGCCCAATTCCGAACCTGCAACCTCCCTACTGAGTGAATAAACCTTCACAAAGAACTAGAGTTCATCACATGGCTTCTGATACCATAAGCATCAGCATGAGCCAATAAATGCCTGCATCTACCAACTGAGGTTTCAATTCAATTTTAACTAAAACTCTGTTAATTTCAAATGGTACAAAGACCTATTACACAACAGACTTGCACTTAACCAGAAGCTGGCAGTAAGTTAGAGAAGACAGTTTATAATTGAAGGATTACTTTGGAACTGCTTTCAAGTCCTCAAATCAGATACTCCAAGTCCTTTGGTAAACAATACCTCTACCCCACAGCACACAGATCTGGACTTGCCATGTAGTAACTTTGCAGTAATTCACTCTGGGACTCAGAACTGCGTGGACAGCAGCAGCCAGCACTGATATAGCAGTCTGGAAAAAGCTGAACGCATCCAACAACAAACTTCTCAACCCTGAATACAGAGATTACACACCTTTAGCTCTTCCAATACCTAGGTAGCTGCAGCTTGTGGTATCAAGTGCCTGCCCTATCTTACAAACAGATTTCCTTTAATGCGTCATTTCAATCTGAAGGAGGACAAACACAGCTGTTTGAGTCAGCTGCAGCAAGCTAAATCAACAGTTTCTTATCAGCTCTGTACCAAACATGCTTCCACAACAGGAAAACACCACAGCCACTCTAAGAAAGACTTCACTGACTCTGAAGAATTACCAAAGATTTTCACGCACCTCCTTCTCCTGATCTAAAACTCTGGCCCACCCACTACTACCAGTGAATGAAATTTTCATTTAAACACTCAGTTTTAAGTTTATTCATACACAGCAAAAGTTCCACCTGCATATTAAAACCAAGCAGATTAGAAGTAAATGTTTTATTCTTCCAACTAAATTCCAGTACTACAAGGGCAGTAAAACAATGATACACTGAAAAATTGCAGCAATAAACATTTGTTAAAGACTGATAGAATAAATAAAAACTACAAAAATGAGAAATCATATAAACCCATTCTTAACCCCCAAAAAGTCATGGAATACAGAAATGCCCTCCTTCACTATTTCACAGGCAGTACTGTGGGCTATTTGCTTAAAATTGTCCTGGGATTACATTCTAACTTAACTGTGATTACAGCTTTGTTGTAGTGCACAGTTATGAAAATCACACTAACTTCAGTCAGAAGTGTCATTCTACAATTTTATTTACACAACCAGTGAAGGGCAACTTCTAGAACACCAGCTTTAATCCTTTAACTTTTTCAAACTTATTAACATAAGAAGCCAAATTGTAATGATACAGCAAATGAGGCCACTGGTATTATTACAGGTAGCAAAGGTCCACATCCAGGTGGTACTGACATCAGGGAGCACTCCAAAACCAGTTGCTGCATAAGAGTGGTTGCCACTGACAAAAGCTTGAAATAACCTGTGTTCACAGGGGGAAAAAATATGGCATTGCTGCAAGTCTTTACTGGGACAGCTTGCAACAATAGAACAGGGTGTATAGGGCAGCCCACATATGCAGAAAGTGTGATTCATGAAACGTCTGGAAAGAGAAAAAAAAACAAGAGTTAATAATGGAGTTAATACATGCCAGCTCTGTCACAAACCTGCCACGGCTACATCAAACCCTGCTTCAGAAATACAACACCAGTGTGTTATGGGAGACAGTCCCAGATTTTTTAAACAAAAGCTGCATTTTATCCCATGTCTTCCTTTCAGCCTTGGTCAGCCTTTCTTATTACAAATTTAAGATACTTTAATTTGGGGCCTAGCTGTAGCTTAAGAACAAAGTCTGGCCATTTCAATTCCTGAACATTCGGTAATGTAATGGTGCAAGAGGAACCCAAAAGAATACTCACAACTGGCAGGCTGTTCTCCATATCGTCGCATGATTTGATCATGCGTGAACTTCACAAATGCGTCGTATTGTTCTGCAAGCATGAAGCAGAAATGTGAGTACATTAACTCAAGCTGGAACATACTAAAGGCTACTTTTTTATACGTACAAGTTAAAACACACATCCATTAACAGTCATTTTAAGTGACTTCACACAGTTCATACCTTTTCATCCCCCAGAACAACAATGCAGCAATGTCCAAAATCCCCATTCCTGATCATCCCCAAAAGAATGTCCCCCTAATTAAGAAACATTCCCATATAAACATCTGTAATGGGAATGACGGTAATATGCTCAATGGAACTGTGCTGCACACAAACACAGACCTCAACACACCTAAGGCCTGCTAAGCATCAGATACCGTATTTTGAAGTAATCAAATGTACTCATTTCACAGATCCATAATGGGGGCAGAGTAGTTAAGCAAACACAGCATTAAAGTCAGTGCTAGGGTTGGAAATACAACCTCTCTCTGCTTTTATCAGTACCAGACGCAAGAAAGCCAATTTAATGAAATGGAAACACAGAAGAAGAGGAAAGGCACCTGCCATGAAATTAAGAAATTCTTTTTGTTGACCACCAGAAAATCAAAGGCAAGTAACAAACTAAAAGAATGAAACATCAAGTGACTAGCACTTGACTAACTCCAGTCACAGAAGCAGCCACAATAGAGACATGTAGTTGACTGTGGACTTCATGAAAACAGCTACTGTGCAATCCGAAATGAAATTTAGATTCAAATGTATGAACGTGGCTTTGAAATAAGTGTTGCTATTTTCCTGAAAGATTATTCTTTCTATGCACATACACACAAATACATTTGCAATATTTTATTCAGTTTAATATTGCACTCATCAGCAGGATATCACCTTTCAGAGTTAGGAAATTGAACAAGGAGAGTAATATCTACCAGATGCCGCTCCTCTCCATTCCCCTTCCTCTCTTGTGGAAAAATACATGTGCAGCAATGTGGGGTGTTCTGAGAAAGGGGCAAGGTCAAAGAAGGCAATCTTCAACCAAAAATGCAGTTAGATTTGTAGTGGTTCCTAGTCCCACAGCTTTGCCCCATTAAAGTCCCCATCCTCTTGCAGGGATGAGCTTCACCTTTGAAGTAAACAGGGTATCAGTAATCAGCAAGTAGTTCAGCAGCAGCCCAAAGTTCGGATCTGACCCCAAGACCTAAGGACATCCATGCCTGGCCAAAGGGGCCCAGGGCTATGGCAGCCAGTTCCCCTCTGCCCACAAAGCAGGACCTCTGTTCACTGCAGTTCTTACTGATGGCTTTTCAGCAGACACGCGAGGATCTTAGCCAAACAACAAAATAGCACAAAGAGCAGACTGAAGGATCTGTTGCCCAGAAACCACTTCCAAAAATAACAGCAACTAGAACTTTTCCTCAAAGTAAGTATTAAAGGCCAGAAACCAACTTGCAAGCTTTCTTCTTTAAAGGTTTAAGTCAACATATACAGCTGCTTTTTAGCACCATCTTTGTTAAAACTATGACTTTGGAAATTGAAAGAATCCAGTGTTACTAAAAATCCCTTTTCTTGTGGCATTCAGATTCGGAAAGTTAAGCATCCCAAAGGTCTGAGCAACCCACAATGAGCTGTTTGAAAATTTAAGCGAATACTTGTAAAGCAACTTACACCACTGGCATCCTGTATCATATATATGTTCTAACTATCTGTTTTCAATCAGAAGGTGGCTGAGCAACACGAGTACAAACATGATCACTATGCAACCTGACCTTTGGTGTAAAAAGCTGGTTTTCACAACCAGATTCTAGAAAACCTTTCAAGTGAAAGCTTCACTTAGTCCCTTGAACTCCTCTGGTTTTAAAATCTGCAAAGGATCTTGCAAACCCAAGTTTATGCTAACACAGCAGTTTCAGGTAACAGGCAGGAAGGGAAATCAGGGCATTAGCATGATCTGAGTTTTCCATTTATCAATCACTCTGTGTGAAAGACAACTCCGCTCGCAAAGAACATGGCACAAGAAAAACACATAAATAAAGCAGCATCTGGTTACCTACCTACAAGAAAATTGTGATTCAGAAAGGAATCAGGAGACTATCCCAGATCCAAACATTCAGTTAAGTCATTTGAAAGAAGCTATTCAATTGAGATTTATTACAGAATTCCCAGCTACATTTCCATTGACTTCACTAGATGTAAGAATGAGTATCACCTTACATTACGAAGTTTAGGAAAGGATATAATCATCTGTCAGCAGAAAAAACATAACTGGTCTTCCAGGTAAGGAATTTCTAAATTCTTTTGACAGTCTCTCTTTCTAAAATTTCCATATAATGCTGAAAACGTAATACTGGTGTGATATATGGGATGCAGTAACATCTTTCTCACTCTTTTGATGACCACCATCCTAAGAACAAGAACCTAACCCATCTCACTGTAAAGCACACACCTCCCTTCAAAAAAAAAAAGGGGGGGGGGGGGGGGGAGAAAATGTTCCTTTGGGACCAACAGATGGAGCACACATAAGGAACCTGCCAGAGGGTTTCCTACTTGTAAAAAAACTACAAGTTTGTACTCAGAAAGTGTCTGGAACAAATGTAAATATATCTGGTCTTCAAATGGTTATTATGATCAGTGCTAACTGGAATGTATTTAAGAGAATGCAAGAAGTGACCCAATTCCTAACATACACAAATTAGAAGAATAACACTAAAGGGTCATAATTCATCAGTCTGAAGCAGGTTATAAGCACAGAAATGGAGCGTTAGATCCAAAGCAACAAAAGTATTTAGAGCTCTAGTTCCAATTTTAAATAGATGTAGATTTAAGAGGGACTCAGAACTGTAGCTATTTCTTACACAGCAATGGCAGGTCAGCAATACAGAACATGAACACAGGCTCAGGTGCAGAGACCACACTGTCAAAGGCACGCCACAGGGGTGACTCAAGTCTGCTGACGCTCTGCATGGCCACACCACTCCTATCACACCAGAAGAGATCTGCAGACTTTTTAATTCTGATGTGTCTTGAGGTGGAAGGCAGAACAGCTGTTGGGATTCAAAAGCAGGTTTGCTGCCCAAAAGTGCACTCAGATGTCTGTTATAATCACCATATATATATTAAATTAGACACTGAATCATACTGTGAAGGTACCTACCTCTGAATGCACCACAATTGAGATGCTCAAATGCTAGCAAAATGCTTAGAAAGTAGAGGACTTCAAGTAAAGAAAGGTCCTATTTATAATGCTGACATTAACATGATCCTTACGGAAAGGCACGCTGGCATCAGGCACCAAAAATATGATCTAAATGGTGTGAAATACAACAATTCAACAAAGAGCATCAGCTGAACGACTGACACTCGGGCAGATACCAAACACTGCTGGCAGCAATGTAATGGCAAGTACTGGGAAGAGAAAGGGAAATCTTAGGTACTGTCATCTTGCCAAATTCCAGAAAAAGAAAGTCAGTTCCCAAGCAGGAGGGGGAAAAAAAAAAAAACCAACCCTTCACAAAGGTCTCTTAAGCCAGTAGAAGAGAAAGGCTTTCTAGCAAACAAAACAAACCACCAAAAGCAAAAACAAAAAAGGAGGAAATCATCAATTCAGACATCATAACAAGAAGAATTTCCATGTGAAATAAATCCACTGTTTCAACTGATTAGTAATACCCGGCAGTCAGTTTCTACCCAAGCCAGCACAGAAGAAAAAAACCTATCAAAGAGACTACACACCACTTTTTCTGTCCTGTATGCAGTCTTGATCATGTTAGGTCAGAAAAAAAGTACAGTGTAACAAACATAACAAAAAGCTTTAAGCTTTCAAACTCATCCTAACACATTATTTTGAACTATAATATATATACCTGCAAGTTTTGTGGTCAAAATTTCTTCATACTCTTCACGGATTTTCTCTTCACGTTCTTTCAGCAAACGTTCACAGATCATTCCAACTTGTCTAAGAGTAAACAGGGGCTGTTCTTTTTTCAATGGTGATGAGGCTGCAGATGAAGTACCTAAGATTAAATATTCAGGCACACAAATTTACACTTAAAAGTAGTTCAGAACCACTTTAAAATTATTTTTCTTCATAACTTTGACATTAGGAGCTTTACAAAGAATTTGGAGAAGTCTTTCTCTGCCATTTGAACGCTTCTAATTACTATTAAAACTGGACCCTCAAAAGGAAGACATCTACAATGGGCAATATGCACAGGCATCTTAAACAAACACTGTGAATGCCATTTACAAATTTAAGCTTCTATTTCATGTAAAACTGACAGTACAGTACATCTGTGCAAAGACAGATGCTTTGCAAAAGCCTATTACAGTATCAGTAGTACGGTATGCAGGATGATCTCTTGAAAACAATGCAAGCTTTGTGTCCTACTGATTCTTAAAACAAGAAGCTACAATCCTCCACATCAATGCTAATATCGCCAAAAAAAGCAACAGTAACTGGTGAGAATGTGCCATAAACCACCAGATAACTCGGGAAAATTATTTACTCAAGCGGGAGTCTAACAGCATATAGCAGAATTACACAGCATTCATTGCCAAAAAAAACAACAGTAAATGGAGAGAGGGTCCCATAAAAATAACTAGGAAAAATTATTTACATAACAGAGTCTAAAAAGACAAAGCAGAATTACAAAGAATTTTCCAGGTACCTGGCAAAGCTGGTCCAGTAAGGAGAAATGCATGTGGCTGTGCATCAGTAGAACAACAAGGATCTGTCTGCTGGAAGCTATTTTCTAAGTGTCTCCTCTTCTGCATGCGTTTGTACTCCTGTTTTATGTTGTACAGAATTTGTTCTAGAAAGAAAAAAAATATAAAAATAAGCCTAAAATAATTACAATCCAAGGTTTCACTTGACTTAGTTTCCAGTCAAGCACCAAACACTGCAGGTAATTAACAGATGATAGATTCTTTAAACATAGCCTGCAAAACCCACCACGTTTTACCCAAGATACAAAGAATGACTCTAACTGAAAGTAACTCCAGATTGTTTGCACCAGAACACTAAGAAAAATGTTGTTAGTTAAGGTCAGGTATCAGTGCCAGAGTGCTGCTAACAAAAATAAACAGCATAAGGTTAAAATTTAGGAACTATCAACAATACAATATACATGGATAAAAAACAGTCTGTAGAACTTCTACTGGTATTTATAATCTTCCCTTCATGCATTTAATTTGCAGTCATCTTTCTCCCTCAGACAGCATTTATCATTCATATTTATGGGTAACAAAAGACTCCAGAATAAAATATGTATATGAAGTACCATGCACAAAGCAACTACTGCTTAAAATCTCAAAAACAGCAAACCCACAGGCAAAATACAAAAGCATTCCACAACATTTCTGACAGCCTCAGATCTATCCAAAGAAAGACAACAGATGGATCAATAGTCTCTTTTAAAGGAGTACAGCAATATGTAGTTCAGCACTTGATCACACTGAATAAAATACAGCAAGTGCTTTTAATAATCTCATTTTCCCTGTAGAATTACAAGGGAGAGGTAATCCTTGCAGTAAAATTATCAATCCTGTGTGTCCTTTCTGAAAAATTTCCTACCAAATCAGCTTCCACTGAAACTTCCAGCCTTTTGGCAAAGACAGCTTTCCGAAACTCAGGTACATATAAATCCGTGTGATCACACCAGAGTTGCAAAGTACTCCACTCTGTACCTTCCTACTTCTGTTCAGCATTTTGCCAACACAATTCCATGAAAAATTCTCAACTAGTTTTCAGGTTTGTTAACAGTACACTATTGAGCTTTCTTATTTGAACTTTTTCTAGTAAGCAACCATGTGATGTGAACAAGTAACTTCAGCTACCAGCTTGGTCAATCAGTGAAGGAAGCCTACGCTAGGCCAAGCAGAAGCAAACATTTGCCAATTTCTATTTCAGAGGTTTAACTATTGTGGTGGTTCAACTGTGTAAGTCAGGTCCAGGAGCTCACAACATATAAAAAAAAGAGGAAACTGTTTCCATAGTCAACAGGAATACCAGCTTTTGTCAGTGAAGGAGCTTCTTCCTTGGATTTTGGTCTCTGATTAAAGCCTTACAATTTGTATCTTTTCAATCCCATGCCTACAGCGCTTGTACAATTTTCAACTCCCTAAAGGGAGATCAATAACTTGGTTCAAAGCAGAAGCAAATGCAGAAGACACTATAAAGCAGCTCAGTAGAGAAATGAAGATAAGGAAACTAGAAGGGGGGGAAAAAAAGCATTCAAGGATGCCTGCAGGATTCATACTTTTTGTAGGACAAGATACATACTATGCTCCAGCATGGTACAGAAATAATAGATCAGGTTAAACGAAGATGCAGTCAGGCTTCCAAACTTTAACAGAATCCCATGCAGAATTAGTTACATGCACACACGCTGCAGCAGTGGGAGAATGGCCCTGCAATAGCTCTACTCAATGGCATTATGGTCATAAAACAATACTTTTCCTCAGAATCAAATGCTGTTCTAGTTAAAGCGATAGTGCATAATTTTGAGTGGGAACCGAATTAGCTCATAGGATAACATCTGTCTTGAAGTGTCTACACTATGAGAAACATTCACACTCTATTAACATCAACTGAAGAACGTAACAGACCATGCGCAACCTTCACTATGACTACCTGGTCTTGGACATACTTTCCAAATTCCATATGAACTGCAACAGCAACAGCCAAGTTTTGGGCACAGCAACTTCAATAATAATCTTCTCTACAGCTCCCCTTTCTATTACCTTTTTGCAGACACATTCTTAAACCACACTAACCACCAAAATCATTAAAAAATAAACCCAAAAAAACCCCAAAACCAAACAAAAAACGCAAACAGACTCTGGTCTCTGGTCAACAGATAGAACTGCCAGAGTTAATATAACAATCATCAGCCAGTTTTCCTCCAGTCCTATCAACCCCTGCAAATCAAATACGGAATAATTCAGACACGATGTTAAAACAGTAGCCAGAATAGAAGAAGTGAGAGCAACTGGGGGGCGGGGGAAGAATATGGATAGAAAATTAAGATCTTTACACCAACGATAGATGTTCTAATCCCAATTATACTGAATGGTGAACACAGTCTCAATGATATTGCAGTAATTTCTAATCTACTTCTAATTTGACAACACTTTTAAACTTGCCATCTTCAAAGCTTGCTCTGAAAATAAAAAAAAAAAAATCTCAAGATACACCATTGGGAGCTCCCAGTCCTGAGAAAACCACTTTGATAGTCTCCATTACTATAACTTCAGGTAAAGAAATAAAACTAAGCAAAGTGGGACGGAGCAGGGAACTATTTAAATGTGACAATACACTGTCCACATTGCAAACAACCACTGGCAGAAAGAGAAAAGCATGAAGTCCTAACAGAACACAACTGCAGAACATGTAGATAACTTGCTGTGGTAAACAGCATTCCTCTACTTAATCTAATTTATGAGACTTAAGGTACTACTGCTCAGCACAGAGAGCTGGAGTACAAGCTCTGCTCAGTCCTGTGCTGTCAGTAGGCAAGATGATTATGAAAATGACTCACCATTGGTAAAATGGAGATTAATAATCAAGAAACACTAGTTTAATGTGGCACCAAACTGTTCAATAACTTCACACATGAATGATCAGACTAGTAATGCTTCAAACTAAGCAGGCACATTTTTGCAGCAGCAAAAAACCGAACAGGCATTTTAATTAAAATACAGTAGCATAAAATCTTTGACTTTAAACAAAACTACTTCATTGTGAAGTGAAATGTAAGCTTGCAAATATTTATGACTCATTTTAAATGAAAATCTGAATGTCAAATTGAATTATTTTGCCTTTTCTTTTAAAAAAAAAAAGAAAAATCTAGCAGAATAAGCTGTTTAAGTTCACCAAAGTTCTGGCATTTACAGTTTTGCTTAATAAATCCACAAAACTATGTGATGAACGAAAAGATTCTGTTCCAACCAATTTCTACAGTATCTCAGCACTTGAAAGAAACCGTGAAATATTAAGGCAGCTCAAACCAGACAACTTTTGAACAATACTTATATGACAGACAGCTAACTGCAAAGCCATTTAAACCTCTGGCCCAGTTAAACAAAGCTTAGTATTAGTAGAGCTCATTCTCCAACCTAGTTTTTCTTCCAGAAAACCTTCCTGCCTTTTCAAGTTCATTTTCTTAACCTTTCTTACTTCCAGTTAGCTCTATTAACTCTGCAGCTGACAACTGAATTAAAATGTGCATTTAACTGGTGTCAAACACAGGTGAGGGGTTTTTTGTGCGCTCCTCAACGTGGAGGCCCAAATTGCCTTTTTCAACAATGACATTTCATAGGTGCTTAAGTTCAAATGAGACACTGTATGTCAGGCAACAATTTATGAGATTACAAAAGGAATATTTTTAATATGATAAAGCATGTATCACTGAGGCCTACCCTCAGTTTCTTTTTAGTTTCACCTTACCCTTTCTGCTCGGTGTTCCTTACTGGTTAGGGATACCTCTACCTTAAGGTACTAGCAAGAAAAAGCCACACTGCTAACATACTGAAATGAATTAGTACTTCATAAATGATGTTTCAATTTCAGGATGATTATGAATCCCAGCCTATTATGCAAGACTATATTATATTGCCCTTTCTCCTCCTTCGTGTTCAAGGCTAAGATAAAGAATGGCAAACAGACTCCTACTTTCTCACCATGACCACTAAAGGTATAGAGGATTCAGTCAAATACCCTTTAAAATAATGAAATACACTGATATACTCTTTATCTAGAGCACAATGTACTGAGAGCATAAAGTTGAGTACACAGGTTCATGAAACATCACACGACGTGAACGACAACATTCACACCAGTCTTCTTACAGAATAAGAGATGTGACTCGAGGAAACAATGCTTCACGTCTCATCTGCTTTCACGCCCAATGAGGAGACAAAAAAACGTTAAAGGGCAAATCAGAATATGATCTGTCACACTAATGGATTACAAAGCCAAATATTCATTTCCAAGGACTGATGTTGTCTTCTTACTTGCTTTAATTCATGTTAAAGGGCAAGTTGTTCTTTTTCAAAGTTCTGTCATCTAGTTACTTCATGCTGACCTGTAATTACCTAGAAATTACGTACAAGAGAAACAGCAGTTCAACTTGAAAATGTAACGAGGCAATTTTCTTCCCCAGTTTAATAACCACTTATCAACTATGAAAGTGCTGATTGTTTCCCTGAAGGATTTTTTTCTTTTGCCTTGATTTTTAAACCTGCAATCTCTCATCTTAGTTCCTGGCTTCTCCCTTTTAGCTGAAGGAAACTTTGGCAAAATACATAGGAAGGTGACTCAATAGGCTGAAATCAGAGTAGCAGTTTTCCTGGCCTGAAATGGAATCTAAAGCTCAGGTTTCAGTCTGCAATGTCACCATTCAACATATGCATTCAAACTTGAACCATGCCTGAGATTTCTTCTAAGTGAATCAATCAAATGCTACTCTGATGTCAATCACATACATTTTCTGGGACTTCAGCTCCTGTCAAAGCAAAACTCTTTTACTGTCCTAGTTCAAATTTATAACTTTTCCGTTAGGCCACCATGCTTACTCAACATCTAGTTGATGCTATCACATTCCTAGTTTTGGTCTTCCCACCAGACTACTGACTATGTTAATTTTAAGCAGCTAGCTTTCACTAAGGGCAGCACTGCAACATGGCAATGGGTAACTATTCTTCACTTTTTCTGTCTACCTAACCAAGGTATCCACAGACACAGGCAGAAATTAAAATAATCCAGATACTCCTCTTATTCTCCTGCTTTGGTCACAGGCATCAACTGTTCCAGTTATGTTTCTTAATTAGGCACAGACTGTTAGACTTCAGTAACAGAATGTATACCTCTGGAAAAAACGCTCACCTCAGAAGAGCATGCTCTAAGCCAGAGAGAACACTGATAACGGGTACATGCTGACACTTCACAGCCAGTGTCTATAGCTAACAAACGGCCAGAAGCAGCTTGTAATGGGACTCTGTGGCACAGAGGTGGCCACCGCACCAGATCCAATTACTCGAGGTCTAAGGCTGACGAAGGTTCTGGCTCTCCCGCAAGCTGGATGCTCACATATGCATTAGCTCATTCTGTCAATGTGTTATTTCAGGAAATCCCAGATCTCCTGATCAAGCGATTGAGGAATGAAAAATAAATCAAGCAATGCAAAATGTATTAGACACAGCAATTAGATCTTTCTCTTCACATAAAGTATGTCACATTGCATTTATCAGACTTACCACTGAAACAAAAAACTGCTTCAACGTTTTATGACATCTCCAACCAAGGGTATTTAACATTTATAGGTACCACAGGCATCTACAGAAATTTCTCATATAAATTAAATTATCAACTCCAGATGCAGACATTATGTGCTGCATTTTTTGTGGGTTTTTTTTGTTAAGGGGTGGGAACGTTTTGTTCGGTTTTTTTTTTAAATCCCAATGACTTCTGCAATACTGGAGCACAATGAGAAACTTGGCATCTTGCCAGGGTAATTTAGCAATAAATACACATGCAAATAAATATTAACAAAACAGAAATTAAGCAGAAGGAGATACAGCACTACTAATAATGTCATGTTCCTAAGCTGATAGATATGTTCATTTTAAAGCCAAACCTGCACTTGGCCATTGTCTGACCAAGTTTCAGACAGAAACAGTCAGTCTGCTCAACAGGGCAACTGAAAGGTCACGGGAGGACAGCCTGATGGGAAGACTAACAGTTCTTCCTATTCAAAAAGGTCAAAGTAATTTTCTGGCAGTAATTTTGAAAACTTGTGTTAATTAGATCCTTTTTTTTCCCCTCAGATTATTCTGTGAAAGAACAAGGTATACATTAAAGAGAAATTTAGCTGCCTTACGTTCGTAAAGAATCCCTAGTGAAGGACTCTTAGAAACAACTCCATTTGCCCACTTTAACCAGACATTTGCCTTATGACTGTGTTCGAGCAGCAAACATGCACAAATATGCACTTATGCACACTCATTACTAAATACTGCATAAATTTAGTAGTTTCCATATTCCATCAAACATTTGACATTATCTCTGATTGGATTTCAACCAGTGCTCTGAGTTGAAAGACTGTTCTCAATAACTCAACCCAGTACAATTTTTGGTTTGCAACATTAATTAGTTGCTGGGGAAGGCAGACAAATATTTCAGATGGAAGAAAAACTGCATGTACAGATGCAAAAGTTTGTGGATTTTTAAATAATTTCACAAACTGTTTTTAAACTTAACATTCTGATTCCACAAAGTTCTAGCTGCAAGTTAACCTCAGATTTCAGAAAGAAGTATGGAAGCAAGCTGCTGACCTCAGTTTGTCTTCTCAGTTACTATGTAGCACGAATTAGATTTAAATCCCTAAGGTCAACATTCCATCTCCCTTCTCCCCCCCTTCAATTTCTTTGGACTGTATTTCCCACTATTGCTTCAGTCTCAGGAATATCAAGACGTTCAGGCTTTTTACGCTGACCTGCTACTGAATTTAAAAAACTTCAGGATAATTTATTCTTCTTTTTCTTTTCCTCTTCTCCTCTCCCACCCCAACATAATCTTTCATCAGCTTAAAGCTGCAAATAATGGTTTTAAAACATCCAGCAGAACAGAAAAATAATACTGCCACTGATTCCTCCTTTCACCCTCTAGAATTCATTTAACAGCTTTGAAACAGGACAGCACTTAGAGCTTCAGAGGAAATTGAACATGTACAGTGCATTACACGCACGCATCCAGACTGAAGTGCAGTCACTCTGATCATACACAACAGATTCATTCATAGCTAGAACTTACATGAAAGTAAAGCTCAACTGTAGTATTCAAGCAGTAGAAAACTTCTTAGAGACACTTTTTCAAAATCGAACCCATCTTATGCCAGGCAGGTATGGCCTGCACTATATAGTGAACACTGTTCTAAAAATGTTCGTTCTAGATGCAAACAATGGTATTCAAAAATTAGCAGGCACACACATGAGCATGCTCAAGCCAGTAAGCACAGTTCCACAGAAGGTATAGCCACAACTGCAGTCTGGCTGCCAAATTCACAGAGAAACTGGAAGTGACCTAACAGCTGTTCAAATAACCACAAAATATTAAAACATTCTTGCTAGAGATAAATTTTATCTTGAATAAGCCTGCCCCCTCTCAAACAGACGTAACGTTTATTTGTCTATGGCCACTCTGAAGACAACTGTTTTCTCATCTGACTACCACACTGTACTCTTGGTTCTCAGTACCACCCTCCATCAACCCATATTCTACTTCCAAATAATTCATCTTTCTAAACGATTCACCATGTGGTAAGAAGTTCTGGTGCTGATATAGTCTCCACTGGGTGCAGTTAAACACTACGAGGACAGAGTATCAGACAGAAGAAAAATGCTTAAGTGCAAACTTAAAACGAAGTAGCAGCCTCAGGTTTTATATCCAGAGCTCTGATTTTGTATAACCATTAACTTTAATTAAATAAAATTCAGACAGACGCTTTTAAGCTCTGGAACGCTAACCACTGCAGTAACACACTGAGAAAATCGTAACTGAAGTCAACTGAATTCTGGCTATTGTTACTAAATTTCCCAGTATAAAAACTGAGCAAAACAGTGACTCAGCTGGCAGCACTTTTTGAAGTCAGACTGGAATTCCTTTCACACACAAAGCAAGATTTATCTGATCCAAATGTAGACATCTACATCAGAAATGGTCATGCAAATTCATTGTGCAGTCAATGGAAAGCAACACATTTTTTTATAGCAAACTCTGCCTCATCTTAAGCCAGAGCTCTAGAACAAACGGTCTGTTTCTTCCTACTATCACGAAAGCTACAAATTATTAGGACATATGCACATTTACAAAATTCGATGAGATGAATTCCACACAATCTTTCAAGTGGCCCTTTTAAAACTACAAGCTCTGTTTTGTTTGCTGGTCGAAATTAAATACACACAATGTGGTGATACCTATGAATTCAACTGCAAGTAAAACATAAGCAAGCCGCTTAACAGTCACATTTGCACTTCCACCATACAAAGATATTTCTCCTTGTATCAGACCCCACAGAGGGAGCTTTTAAGCAAAACGTGTAAATGCAAGCAATTTCTAAATGTTTCAAGCTTTGCTCAGGAGCATTCAAGTGCTGTAAAAGACATGATTTACTGTCCTTCACTTTTCATTGTATTATACAAATGGCTTACATGAAATACACCCTTGTCAGTACAGAATCACCTTCTCACATGAATTATCACCTGCACCTCTGGTTTTCTCAAGGTAAGATGAAGCCTGTATTTGCTTAACTTCAGTAACGTTTTCAGTTACAAGGCCTTTAGAATCATTAACATAGAAGTTTAGGTATTGCCTCCAATAATGCTGTAGGTTACGTCTACTGAAAATTTTATTATCCCCTTTCAGCAATACTCATTTACTGGTCACGTAATATTTATATTAAATATTCAAAACCTAAGCCTTCCAAATCCCAAGGAAACAAGCCAAAAGTAAACCTTGCAATGAAGCCACACTTACCTTCTAAAAAGAATCAAATCAATTGTCATTTTAAACATCTATCTCAAAGTACATGCAATGCCTCACGGTACCAGGGAGTGCCATCCATCACAGCTCCCATCCCAGACAGCTGACTCATTCAAGATCTTTTCCTAGAGGTTCAAAAAAATATCGAGGCACTGATGCCAAGTTTAAGTAGTCTGTATGCCCTCTATGTGTTTCCTCCACAGCAATTTATTATTTGATTAAAACCTGTAAAAAACATAATCTACTGTACAGTTTTCAGAATCGAGAATATAAAAACAAGGTACTGTTCTACATGGAGGAGGTGGTAATTTGAAAACATATTCAAACTTAATGCTCAGTAATAACCAGCAGTATTCGGGAGCTAACTTTTGTTTAAAGGGAGTACCGAAGGCAGCAGCAGGAGGAGGAGGAATTCAGCTGCAACAACTGCAGAGGGCTTTTTTTTCCCCTGCACACAAAGGACACAGATCCATACCTCAACGCCACAGCCACTCATGGCTGCGAGATTAGCCGTTCTTAAGTGCATTACTGGAGGCTACCCACTAGACTAACCGCAGGCGAGGGCCAATCAATCCTGCGTGCCCGGCCAAGATTCATTCCTTTCTTCTCTCCCTGCTCGCTGGTAAAACAAACTCGGATGATTCTTTGCTTGACAACACTTACACAAGCAGACCCTGAGCTTTTAGGGGCACCGGTTGACTCATCTCTCACACGTTAAGAATGTAAAAAGATTTTGCTCTCGCCCGACGTCTCCGGGACGAGGAGACTGCCCGATTCCATTTTATCTGCCCCGAAGGCAACTCTCACCCTTGCACACAATCGCTTTCATCGCTCGGTTTTCCTACCAAACTTTAAGGATGCCACAGAATGGGTCATCCGGGACGGTGGCACGCATTAAGGGACTGGAAGCGGAATTACCCCTTCGTTTTATCTGCTTTTGCCTTTTCCCACTGGCGTTTTGGGGGTGATTGATGACAGGCCGCGCTCCCCGCCCTCCCCCCGCTTCCCTCCTCCCTCACCCCCCCCCCCCCCCCCCCCGATGTCTGAGCGACGGGAGGAGGTGCCGCCGCCTCGGCTCGGGCAACATTCGACCCACCGATAATGGCTGCAAGGGATCGATGGGGGCCCCACAGGGAGGGGCTCCGGGCGCCTCCTGGAAGCAAACCCTAGCCCCGCAGACACCACGGTCATCTCCTCCCCCCGCCACCCCCAGCGTTTCCGCAGCTTGACTCGCCCCTGCGGCTCTCCTTGCCACATCCAGGCACCCGTGATAAAGAGGAAAAAAAATCCTCCGTGCCCGTCCCCGACGCGAGAAAAGCCTGCACCCACTTTCCCGGCACTGGATCAAGTCTCCCCCACCAACGTTCCCCCCATTCTTCTGCTCAAGGTCCCTTTCTCCAGTCTTCACACCCCCAACCCCCCGACCCCTTTCCTATGGCCACCCGCCCGCATCGGCTCAACCCGCCCCCCCTCCTTCCTCCAAGTCCCTCCTCCCCCTCTCCTGCTGCAAACGGCCATTTCTATTGTGTCTCCGTCGCGGCGGTGCCAAGCCGAGCGGGGATCGCCCCGGCCCCCGCCGCTGCCAGCCGCGCAGCCCTACAGAAAATGGCTGGAGGGGAACGCGAGACCCACCCAACCTTTTCTTCTTCTTCCACCTCCTCCCTCCCCATCCCGGTCGCCTTCCCGGCCCCCTTCCCTGAGCACCCGCCGCCCCACTCCCTGCCGCTCCCTTACCCCCAGTCCCCCACCACCCGCCGCCCCGGGTGGCTGCCGGGTACGGCGGTGCCGCGTCCCTCACCTGTGGTGAGCCGGGACGACACCTCTCCGAAGGGCGAGGGCTCCATGCGCAGGTATTTCTGCGGGGAGGCGGCGGCGAAGGAGGATGAGGCAGCGGCCGAGGCCGGGGCTGACAATGGCGCACATCGCCTTCGCTTCGGGGACGCCGGGCTCAGCAGCGGGTCAAAATCCAGAGTCCTTTTCAAAGTAGCGCCGCAAGCCATGGCGCAGGGCGGCGGCGGGGCGGAGGAAAGGGGCTCAGAGCGAGGGGCAAGGGAGACGACGGCAACGGCGGCGGTGGTGGCAGCAACCGGCCCTGCCCAGACGCGCCTTCCCCGCTGTCTGGGGCGGGCAGGGGGGGAGGGAAAGGAGGGCGGCAGGGAAAGGAGGGGGCAACTGCGTCAGGGCCTCCACCGCCTCCCTGTCGGTCTCTCTCTGGGGAGCGGCCTCGGCCCCGCCAGCGGCTCCGGCTCGGCCGGCTGTATCCCCGCTCTCGCCGCCCGCCCTGCCCTAGCCGGGCCAATTCCGCCCGCAGCTGGTAGCGGGCTAGGAGCCGGGCCGAGGGGCGCGGACCCGGGTGCTGTTACCCGGCGCGGGGCCGCCGATGACGAGCGATGGCGGTGGGGCCCGGGCGGCGGCGGCGCTTTCCTCCGTGACTCCCACACCAGCAATATGGCGTCAATAACAACTCCGCGGATTCAAAAACCAGCCCTCCGCACCGCGCCTGCGCTCCCGGGGCGGTGGCGGCCGCGGAGGCTCAAGGGACTTGTGGTTTCTCCGCCCCGGCCTGGCGCTCAACTCCCGAGCGCCTTGAGGGGCGTGGGGACTGCAAATCCCGGCATGGTCCGCGCCGGCCGCCCCGGCTTCCGGGGTCTGATTTAAATCCCCCCACGGAGGCCCTGGTGTTGGGTGCGGGTTAAAGGACGGGATGGTGTGGTGGTGGTGCTTGCGGGCGGCGGGGCTCAGTGCTCAGTGCTCAGTGCTCAGTGCTCAGTGCTCAGTGCTCAGTGCTCAGTGCTCAGTGCTCAGTGCTCAGTGCTCAGTGCTCATTGCTCATTGCCCTGGGGAAGCGCCGGAGGGTTACCGTCTGGTCCCGGATGCACAAAGGGGGCTAACGAAACCCCGCCGCCTGTGCTAGGCCTTGTGGCGTGGGGCCTCCTGTGCCCGCAGTGCCGAGCGGGTCCGCGGGCGGCTGTCTGTGAAATGAGGGCAAAGTGCTGAGGGAGGGCAGTGCGGGGAGCAGGCAGGAGTCGGAGATACGAAGTGGGTGGAAGTGGCAGCTAAGGACATGCCGGAGAGGAGCTCGTGGTGTCGAGAGTTGTGTCTCTAACCAGCCGGTTTCCCCGCTGTCAAGGGCTTTCTTGCTTAAGGTGGGCGGCGGGGGAAGAGGTTTCGAAGTGCCACAGCTACTTGTGGGAAGAGCGGAGCTTGCTCTTTTTCAGCTTCTGAATTGAAATAAAGTGGGTCGCAGTTCGCCCCAGTGGAAAACTTAACAGAGGTTGACAGGACCCAAAATATCTGTTATCCTTCAAGCTTTTCTGTATAAGATACTGTTAACTATGAACATAAAGGCAGGTTGTCTTTAGAAGATAAAAAGGAGTATGCCCTCTTAAAATTTTAACACTTCTGTGTGTTTTTTTTATTCTCTTGTGAAATAGAAGCTAGCCTTTCTCAAATGATAGCTAAACCAAAAAATAAACGTTTCTTTCATTTGGAAGCAAGTTTTTGCTTCATGTGTTGAGTGTGTGGTGTGTATTGTTAATTAAGCTGTAACAGCACCCTGTCAGTCTAAGCACTAACCTGATGTTTGTGCTGGCAATATGGTTATGATACTCAGCGTAACGGGTTTTATGTGGTGGGGTGACCTAGCTGAGCCTTTCTGCCCAACAAAAGTAGAAATTGTAATTAATATATTATTTGCTTTCTCTGACAGATAGCTCTTGACAGTGTCGGAAAAATTAGGTGAAATTCACCTAGGTTTGCCTGACTTGCCTTAGCCTAAAACCAGTTACAGAAAACAGCAAAATGATTCCTCTGTTGTTGCCTTTTCCTCTGTAGAGGAAGCACTTGGAGTGTTTCCTTGGTAAGGAGAATGCTGACAAGCCTTTCTGAAACTAAGACAAGTTCCGGTTCTCCATAACAAGGCTCAGGAAATGTGCTGATGTTATTAAAGTGGTATAATTGTCTTACTATTACTATACCTGTATAACTCCTTCTGCGGACACTCTTCTGTGAAATAATGATGGCTGGTTTTCCACTCATTTAATTCTTCATTTCCATGACATTTCCCTAAGCAGATAAGTGTTCATGCAACAGTCTTTAAGTATTCTTACCAAGCACTTCACCCAGGAAGACAGAGGCAAAATTGTTCTTGCAGGTTTTGAAGTAAGGAAACCCTGGGTGTTTCTCTCAGCACGCGTATGATGCACTTGTTTAGTTCGGGATACCATGTGCCCGCACAGGATGGAGACAGCCACTTCTACCATCATCTGTAAGCTGAGAAGGGCCTGTGTTTGGATGCAATATTAAAAAAAAATACTAAATTTTAGAATAACCAGCGCTTTCCCACTGAACTTAACATTTGTCCTGCTGAGCTTAGTATTTTATATGTGTATATATTCTGCTTTTAGCAGCAGAGAAGATTCGGTTACATTAACTCATGTGACACCAGATCCTAAGGAGCATTCAGGCACAATTTAAGTTGATTAAAACAGTCTGAAGAATCGGGCAAAACTTCATCAAGATAAGCTACTAGAAAAGATTTTGCCAGCTCAGGCAGCCCTATAATTGTAAGCGATTGATTAGAACCACAATTGTCCTAATCAACAGTTACTCAGGCTTTATCGGACCATTAATTTGTTGAGTTAAACTGAAGTAACTCTGATTTAAGTAGAAGGAAGATTTCACAACTCTGATTTAAGTAAAAGGAAGATTTCACACAGCCCTTTGCAGCAAATTAAACCCAGCTAAATCAATGTAGCCTTGCATGTAGACAAGCCCTAAGGCATCCGAATGTCCAACAGGAGTGACAAACTGCTTGATGGTTCTTGGGGAACACGTGTTTTTACTTTCATTGTGGCAGGAAACACCATAAGGTCAAGGCTGCAAACCACTGTTTATATTGTTCTTTCTTCCATTTAGTTATTATATAACCAGTTTGCAGTGTCCCATTATGTGCTACGTGGGGTGCCATTAAAATTATATATTATAAGCATATTTTTAAAGTAAATAGGACCCACACATTTTATTAATACTGGGAATGGGAGAACTTATGACTGGTATTGTGCTAGTTTTCATTGGATCTGCACTTCAAGCATGACACCTGTTAAAAAGACAAGTCCAGGCTTAGGACACCATTTGGCCTCTGTATGGCTCTGTTAATGGGACGGGAAAGTAACCTTTTCAGTGTGTTGCTTTGGGATGTGTGTTGCTGTGATGGAAATGTCCCAGTTGACTGAAGGTTAGTCTTTATGCATTCTCTTTTCTTCCCCTTCCTCCTGCCATTGCTCCATTTCCCCATTGTCTTTTGTTTTCCTTTTTTTTTTTTTTTAATGTCTTCCCCTCATTCTCTTTCTCTACCATCTTGACTCTGTTTCCTCTTCCTTTTCCTTGAGACATCCTACTCATTTGGGGCAGGGTCCACATCACAATCCTTTTATGCCATCTAACCATATTTCTCCCACTTCACACAGTGGCTCATTTCTCATTAATAGGTTGTGCTTGCCAACATGGGACCACTAGTTTGCTTAACTGTTTTCTAGGGCTTGTTTCACCTCATCCCAAGTTAGCAAAAGTCACTTTAAGCAGTGTCTTTCCACTTGAATTTGGCCATGCATACTGAAGGTTTCTTACCAATGTATCAGGTGCACATTGTGGTTGCAGATTTTGAGGATAAAATGCAGTGGAGGTTATCTGTGAGGGCGTCAGTGAAGTGTTCGTGTGATGCCAAGTGAAAAAGGATTAGTTATGTTGAAAAAATGGGGGTTAGAGCAGGAACTGTAAGATGGGAAAATCAGCCAAAAGAAAAATAGAATAAATTTTTCAATCTGCTTTGCTATACAAAACAAATTGTATGGTAGTGCTGGCAAAAGGGAAGGGTACACAGGAACAGGAATGAAAGGCATTGGTCAGTGAAGGTCAGCACTGCTCCTCCAGGTGCTGGCTTATGCTGGTAAACTGTATGAAAAATCGTGACCTGAACATGCAAAATACAGTGGCCTTCAATAGGACATGTAAGTTTCTTAGGCCTAAGCTATTTCCAGCAGAAGTACAGATGCATATTTGGCAATGTAAGAGACATTCGAAACACCTATTTCCTCTAAAATAGTGTGTATACTTCCATTCATATATATTCAGGAAAGATTAATTAAAACCAGAACATGCCTAGAAAAAGGTAACTGAACTGATTAGGAAAACAGAAATGGGAAAATTATGTATTACAAGAAGTTAAAGGATCGTTAGTGAAAGGTGTTTGGCCCAGTCAAATAACTGTTGAAGTCTACGATTTTTCTCTAAAAGTGCAAGGAGATAAGTTCAGGAGATTTTTAAGATCCATTTTAGCAATGCAGACTGTGTTGATACAGGAACTGTCAGTTACCTGACCCAAACTGGAAATAAGAAGAAAATTTATAACTACCACAGGAATGCGTTTCAAGAGCACTTTTCTAGTAGCAATAGTATAGGTGAAAATCAGCAAAATCAACCCCAGATCTTTAGATGAGGTTTAGGTGGTCTTTAAATAAGGCTTAATATTTTAAGAAAAAGCATTGTATGGTATGGTTGCGCTCAGTGGCATGAGACTATCTTGAATGACCCAGGAGGTCCGTGCAGTTGTTTTGTAATAGAAGATGGCAACAACAAAGTTGCGGTAGAACTGAATTTTTTGCACCTTGTGCTGGGTTTGGCTGGGATAGAGTTAATTTTCTTCAGAGCAGCTGGTAAGGGGCTCTGTTTTGGTTTGGGGCTGGAAACAGTTTTGATAATTCAGGGATGTTTTAGTTACTGCTGAGCAGCACTTACACAAAGTCAAGGCCTTTTCTGCCTCTCACACCACTCCACCACCGAGTAGCCTGCGGCAGCACAAGAGGCTGGGAGGGGACACAGCCAGGGCAGCTGACCCCAGCTGGCACAAGGGATATTCTGTACCATGTGGTGTCAAGCTCAGCAATAAAAACTTGGTGAAGAATAAGGAAAGGGGTACACTGGGAGTGATGGCGTTTGTCTTCCGAAGTAACCATGATGCGTGATGGAGCCCTGCTCTCCTGAGATGGCTGAGCACCTCCCTGCCTATTGGACATAGTGAGTGAATTCCTTGTTCTGCCTTGCTTGTGCAAGCAGCTTTTGCTTTAGCTGTTAAACTGTCTTTATCTCAACTCATGAGTTTTCTCACTTTTACTCTTCTAATTCTCCCCCACTGGAGAGGAGTGAGTGAGCAGCTGTATGGTGCTTAGTTGCTGGCTGGGGTTTATCCATGACAACCTGCAAGAAGGTGAAGCAGTAATAACTCATTTGAGTCAGTTCACCTATATTCAGATACATCAAGGCTATAAAAGGAAAATTACTAAACTCACTAGTGTATCTGCATGAATTGTGCTGATGGACCCGGATATAGAATAATTAGGAAGCAGTGAGCAAAATTTTGCAGATTTGACAACTGCAATTGCCTCCACAACTTCAGGAAAGTAGCACTAGCAAAGTGTGGATCAGTGCGTGCTTCCATCCGTGGACAATCATAACCTTGTACAAGGTTGTAATTGTCCAAAAAAATAATGGGGTATAGGATGGGTTACAGGGAGAGCAGTGCCACAAGGTACTGGAAATGTAACTGCAACCTAAAGAATGCACAGCCTTACCACCAACTGTCAAACAATTTAATACACAAACATTTACATTATGCCTGTTATCTTCCTTCCTTTTCCTGTTGTAAGGAATTTGCTTTTTTAAATTTCTCATATGACATTCCCTGCCTGAATTTTGGAGAAACGCTGCCCCAATCTGAACAGTGCTTTGCTTTTGATTTAAAGAAACTGCCACAGTGCTTTAACAGAAAGGAAAACCAAACTTCTTACACAACGATGTTTTTCCAAAATGATCTCTTATATCTTTGTAGGGCAATTAATTTTTTCGTAAGTAATTATAAGGGTAAAGGAGCAGCCTGGTGTTACAGATTAACTGGAGAGTAGAATTGAGCCAACTAAAAATACATTGAACTGGAATGGTGAAAGAAAATTACAGGCCAAATATTAATCAGGTGAGTAATACCCTACATGTGAATTAAGAGGCATTGAAGTAAAATATGCTTACAGTTGTGAATGCCTCTCCACTGTTGCAGTGGACTGGAGCCCGGATCCTCTGTGAGCTTACACAACTGTGTCAGGCTGAGATGTAGTGAAGGTCAGGTTTTTCTTCTGTAACTAGTATGTTGGTGAGCAAACCAGTATAGGACGCAGTGACGAGTGAGACATATTAACAATTTCCTACTAATTTCCTTAGGTCTAGGAGGAGGTTTGAGACACTGTCCATTTTCTTCACTCACATCACGTACCTCTGTAGTTTGTTGCTCACATTGAAGAAATGGGCATGCACATTTCCTTACAGACCTATTCGTCTTCTGGAAGTTTTGCATGGAAACTCAGTGGAAGCTTTTGTTTCCCCATCTCTGGCCCCGTCTGCCAATCCCATGCAGTAGCTCTCACTTAGTGTATCTTTTCCACTCACAAAACAAAAGAGGATGACCGTTGTCTTCTGGCAAATCCCTTCCTCATCCTTTCTTCACCACCACTGGTAATTCTGTCATCCTCTGAGGTTGTTTGCTCCCTTTTCTCTCCCATATGAATGCTGGTTTTAGGCCATGCTTGTTCTTCTAAGAAGTATTTTCAATGACCTGTTTCCTGACCTCAGACTTTGTTTCCAAAATTGTTCCCCAGACTTAGGTCACCTCTAGCTTGAAGATGCTCATAAACTGTCAGCTTTCTAGAAGTTTCTTGTGGGGAGTCTTTGGCTTCTCCTTTCCATTCAGCTCAGGGTCTTTCTGTTACCATTCTAGGAGATAAAGCTTTTACTACCCTCCTCCTCCTTTTTCCTCACCAAGCGGCAGCATTTTACCACTGCTGTGCCCCTCCTTGGTCCTTCTTGGGTTGTTCATCCCTTTGGTTTCAGGCTTCATCTTCAGGGCTCACCATTGTTCTGCTGCTACATTAATTCAGGATTTGTGTCATTGCTGCCATGCATTCCGGTCCAGGCCAGCTTTCCTCTGATCACTTTCTTCCCTCCTTGCTTTTCTCCAAGGGCTTTCATTCATGCTGCCCTTTTGTTTAAGCTTGGAACAACTGCACCCATCTTGTGAACCAAATCCGTGCTGTCTTCATTCAAATCTCCCCATAAAATGTTCTTCTGCCATAAAGCCTATCCAGCTCAGATTCCTCTGCTGAAATATATCCCATTCCTTTATAAAAAAAACAAATCCCATTTCATAACAAAACAAAAAGAAGAGAGCAAGAGACTGACTGCGCAATTAATTTTTGCCAGTTGCTTTCTGCCAAGAGCAACATGCTTGTTCTTATCCCACTCCTTAGGACAGTCATCCCCATGTGCCTCCTGTTTGTCCTTTTGCTTTGTTACTGGCTTTTGAGTCCTTCCTGAGGGCTCCTAGCCTAATCCTGTGCTCCCATTGGTGTGAAACAAGGAGTAACTGCTGCAGCAAACAGGGCTTTGCCAAGGTGAAATATCTGTGGAAGGGAATGAGCCCTTTGTTTTAATATTAGCTAATAAAGCCTGTGCGCAGCTCCAGCACAGCACTCTGGTTTTAATTAATAAGAATTAGCATATGTGTCTACATATACTCTTTTTTTTTTTCCCTTTGCGGGCTTAGCTACTTTGAAGAAAACCTCTTTGTATGTCTTCCTGGTTATTCTATATCTTGACATTAAAAAAAACCAGATGAACGAAAACCAAAAACCAAAGTAACATTAAGCTCACATGCAGACAAAAGTCTTAGCTGCTGCTGGTGGCAGGGAGCACTGGGAGCAGCCCTTCCCGCCTGCTGAGGGGAGTCAGCTTCCAGCCAGTGCTCCTCACTGCTGGGGAACCGTCCAGTTCTCAGCCTGCTGCCCTTTCCTCTGCCTTTGCACAATCCCACTGCAGTGACTTCCCAGTCCTAATTGGAGCCTCTGGGCATTATTGTATTACTATTATTTAATAAACAACCACATGAAACACAGGTTGACATTTACATAAGAGTAAAGAAAGGAAAGCTCTGACTCCTAGACTGTTTTGTTTTCCTGTTGGCTTGGGTGGAAGCAGGAGCAGGTTTTCTATACAATACCCGCTCTCACACAACACATACTTTCCTTTAATGTTTTAGAAAAGTCGCTCCTAACAGGGACTTGGTGTGGATGAGAGAGCCAGATCTACTGCAGCTGCCAATCCCTGTTGCAACATAAGCTGTAAATATAGAGCCGTAATCTGGACATTCCCAAATAAAACACACTAACGGCTTTTGTTGCCTGAACTGGGACAAGCAAGGATTCGGCATAATTTTCTGTGTTGTTACCCCCAGCATGTCTTTTCGAGGGGTTATCTGAAATGTGCAGCCATCAGGATGCTATTTAGAAGACTAAATGGAAAAAATAGTTTTGTTTATTTGCATTTGATTGTAAGTTTGAGACATTTCAGGGTGAGAGTTATCACAAAAAGAAAATGCTATCACAAAAGAAAATGTGGTGTCCTTGAAGTGAACACTGAGGAGCACAACTTGTTCAATAAGGTTTTGAAAGAAAACAAAGAGCTGAAGGCCAGAACTGACTCCTTTAGAAACAAATCTAAAAAGAGACAGGACCCAAAGCGCTTAAAATACTTTGGTGAACGAGCAAAAAAGAAGTGTCTGTTGCTAGAAATGATTGAATTAAGGAAAGGGAGAGAAAATCTTGAGAACTTTTTAAAAAGCAGAGATTTGGTGTGTGGGGAGTATTAGAACAAAATTCTTCTGGTCCATGACTGGAGCCCTGAATCAGCATAACCCTTTTCCTTGAAGAAACTGAAAACTAGACAAGGGTGAGTACATACACCCTTATCATCCTTTTTTCATTGGGGATCAAAGAGGAGGAATTCCTTGGGCTGCCCAGCTCTCCACTTTCCTGCAGTGAGTCTGGAGTGCAGGCTGAGTTTATTTCTCTTGGCTAGGCAATGCCTCTCTAATATTCTAAAGGATCAGGTCTTATAAGGGACTTCTTGTGAGATATGCATCTTATTTACTGTTTTGTGTGTGGTATAAATGTTTCTAAAGTATTCAGTAGGAGTGAAACGTTCTTGCCATTTACGAAACTTATGTACATATGTGCTTTAATTCTAGGGAGTTCACCCCTCATTCTTCCCACCATTTCATTACGTTTGCTCTCCTGTATTATATATTAAAAACTACATGCAGTGGCTCACTTGCATTTACATAAGAGGACTGTAATAATTCTGTGATGTTGCTTGAAACTTCTGTATGAACATGTTATATGGAGTCAGTGTGGGCATGACAAATGTATTGCAGATTTTTTGTAGATAAACACAGTCAGTGAATGCAAATATGAGTGAATTTGGGTGCCAGTTTTAATATCTAAGCAGAGCTTATAGGAGCGTAACACCTGTAACCACAACTGTCAGTGCAAACAGGCAAACTAGTTTTTAGGCATTTGCGCTGATTTAAAACTGCTGGACTTTGAAATACTTCAGCTGTAATGGTGGAGATGCGTTCATCCTCTGGCAGGTATTTAAGTGCATAAACTCTGTTATTAAAAGAACTTTATTAGGAGCTTATATGCCAAAGTCCTTGTGAAAACAAGTACCAGAATAGTGAGTACTGCCTTACAAAGGAACCTGTGGCTTTTGAAAACATTATGGAAATCTTACTGTGAGATGCATGAAAAAGTGCTGGTTGATGGTCTTAGGGAGATGGGCATTAAGCATGGAGAATTTTTTTTGAAAGCAAAACAGGAACTTGCCAGGTGGGTACTGGGTTTGCATGTGTGGCTGTGTAGCCAGTAATAGATTTGGTCTAGAAGCAGATCCCTTGCTTAGGAAAGGCACTGCAGGGGCATCTAGCATAAGGAGAAAATGGAATCTGATTGAATATGGGGTGCAGCAATGTTTTCCTGAGGGGAGACCAAGTGACTGCTTTTTGTCAGAATACTGAGACAAGAATAAATTAAATTCTAACCAAAGATGTAAAGAAGTATGTTCTGTAAAGTTTTCTAATGCATTTTATCAAAACTGTTCGTGTCACAAAAACAAAGAGGTACATGCAACTCCAAGCCTTTAATCAACAAAAAGGCAAAATGAACCTTTCAGCCTTTTCTTTATTCATGAATACAAATCGTTGCTTGTTACCATATTTAGTGGAGGTAAAGTTGTCCTTAATTGGCCTGCAAAATATTTCCTAGATAGAGAGTTCAGGTTCAACATGTGAAGGAAATTTGTTCTGAATTCCCTGGAAGGTCTATCTGCTTGTTCTAAACACCACCTTATTAAGTGGCTATTGAACTGCTATAAGAAAAGTTGTGTTTTGCAGAAAAGAAATGAAATTATCTTTGTGTTTGCATTTCTTTAGAGGTCAGTCCAAGTGGTTTATTCATGGAAAATCAGGAGACAGTCTTCAAAATAGTCAGTAAACTGAAGAAGCTGGGCTGGGACCATCCATATGTCTTCCCATTTGAAAACCTCACCTGTTGCTCCTACAGGGTACCTGAGAACACTGGTAAAAACCAGATTGCATTAGTCCCATTGCATTTTAGAAACTCTGTTGTCTGTGTAACATTAAGATGATGTCAGAGCTTGATTATGTATTAGGTTGTTCCAATAAGAACAATTAATTTGGGAGGAAAAGTCAGTGAGGACCCTGTCAGACACTGAACAATGTTTTTGGTTTTCATGCACTGAATCATCAGTGTTTATAGGCCTCCAACATGTAAATCACCCTGAGGTAATCTGGAAGGGAAGGATATGAATAAGCCAATTAAATTGGCAAAGAGCCCAAGGAACACCCTGTTTAGGGATAAAATCACATGCTTGCCCTGGTGCCAGTAGTTTTGGATAAAGAAGTAAAGTTAAAATGTTTGTAGTTCATTTCTTTGCAGTGAGAGATGATTTAGTGGACTTTGGTCTTCTGATTTTGTATGTGTGAGCTCAAGTGACTGAGATAAGGTAGTAAGTGATGTGTTTTCTGCAAGTAACTTCTATTTTGATGACACAGAAGGATGTCATCCAGGTTGCAGAGGGTGTTGGAACTAGTTGCCTCATTTATGGTAATTATTTCTTATTCAGTTTTATGATATGAGCGTTCAAAGGACTGAATTGCCCTTTATCTTTCCTTCTCCACCCAACTCAGCAGTTACTAACATGCATTAAGGTGCTCTGTATCTAAATAATAACAAAACCAACTGCTTTCTTCTTCCCATCGGCCAGGCCTGTGCCTTCAAAAGTGTGATGTAACAGGAAAAAAGGCAGAGGTGAAGAAAGCTTTTCATTGCAAAAAGTATTTCCATTCTTTACAGTATAAATGGATTCTTTATGTGTTTTTAAGAGGCTTGCTGTATTTGCTGTAAGACTGACTGTGTTTCTGCCATCCCACCCAGATCTTTGAACTCATAGGCCAATTCCAATCAGGAAAGTAGCTGCCTCTCTGGAAGACATACCCTGCATATGCCTTCACTGGAGGAGAGGCCCAGGCAGAACTCCTGGCTGACACCAGACACTGCGTGGGAGTGGATCATTATGACCTCCCCAAGTGCAGGGGAAGCTGTAATTGGCATTTGAATGTTATTAAGCATCAGAGAATTTAACCATAAACAGAAATCCATAGGAAATTGGGAGTCACCAGTCACACTGCTCACAAAGCTACTCATTTAAGGGCAGCTTTGGGGCATTTTTCAGACACCATTAACAGCGGGGGAGATGTAATCTCCTATTTTTCTCCTCCATATAGCCCATCATCTTTGGACTTTCATAATTATGTTTCTGGTTGAAGGGAAATAATTTCCTGAAAACAAAAGCAAACAGAAAGCAAGAGAGACATGAGGTCACTGGAAACACCACCAAACAGCCCCCTGGATGCTTTGCAAGTAATCACATCAGGAGATTCTTGATACAAATGCACATACTGGCAAAAGACCCAGATAAACTTTGTTGTTCAAGATGGTTTCAATGCCTCTCACCTAGCCCCAGCCATCTGATAGCTCAGCATCTAGCCTACATGAGTCTTTGCTCCCTTTGGAGGCAGACAGTCACCTTCCAGGACCAGTTTGTTCCAGCCCAAAATAGGTATGAAATAGGTATGATGAACCCTTCCTCTTCTGTTTGTTTGCACTGTGTGCTGAGGAGGCCTGGATGGCCGTGAATTTTTTAGAGAGCTAATGTTCAGTGAGATGAATCCCAGCCTTAGTGTTCAGCTCCTGTGCAGTCTGACTGTGCGTTGCTGGCAGCAAAGCAAACTCCCGTTACTAGATGAGGTCTAGAAATTCTGCAACAGAGGGTTAATTTAAGGGTCCCTTGTGTTTTGAGCTGTAACTGGAGGTTCACTCAGCTTCTTGGACATGTCTCTGGCTCTTACTCACTTTCAAGTGCTCAAGTACTGCTCAGAGCGGTGGAAAGAAACAGAAATAGCTGCTTTCACTTCTGTTGGTGTACGGACCCTGCAGAGAAACAGGAACCAAAGTAAGGTTAAGCAGGGTTTAAAGGAACAAGATAATGTTTGGTAGAGGAAGGGAAAAATGCATTAGCTGGCCAGGTCTTTAACTTCAGAGCAGTGTACATAAGCTGTTGCCATGTCCCCAGGAAAACAAGAGAGTCAGGAAATAATCTAAGGCTAGGCTGCATGAAATACAGAGCACATGAAACAGCACGAGTCCTTTTGTCTTGATAGTCAGTGCTCTAGAATCGGTATGACCTTACTCCTGCCTTTGCTAGTCTCAAATATGTAGCACAGCTGTAGGACGTAGTTCATCATTTATCAAGGGTAAATACAGTTCTGGATGGGAACATGGAGGTGAAAAGTGCTCTGCACACAGCGTTCGCTTGCATGTTGTAACCTGCTGCCTGGAAAAAACAGAACACTTTGTCTTCTTGTAACCCTGGTGAGTGACTCCTTATCATAACCTTGTAAGAGGTTTTGAGTGCGTTCACGAGTAGGAAGATGATTAAGATGACATATCAAGATTTTTTTGAATACTTACTCCTGTTCAGCTGCATCCTCATATTTTTCTGTTTTCATTCCAAAACATGGTGTTTCTAATCTCTGGTGTGATTGTTAGACAACATCCTTTCACTCTTGGTGGTCCAGCTTGCTGTGAAATTCAAGCAGAGCAGTAAGAAAGTGAGTTTAAATGAGGGGCTGTCAGAGGTAAAGCAGCTAATTTAGCTGAAAGGCCTTGCAGTGACCTCTGCAAAGGAGGCCTCTATTGCTCTGAGCAGTTACTGTGACAAAATCCAAAGCCAAAAATGAAGTGAGCTGACTAAAATGTTTAGTGGGAAAGAAGCTAAATGGGGAATTTAGAGGATCTAATTTGTAGGGTAAAAAGAGGAAGATGGCTGTGTGCTGGGGAACAGTTGAAAGTCTTGCTCTGAACACATCTATAAATCATCATGCCAGGTAGGGTATTTTCTCTTCCACCAAGTATTTCCCAGGCTGGGAGTCTGCTTTGGCTGCAGCTGCTTCTGTTCAATAGTACATTACAGCCCTGAGACTGGGTTTTGAGCAGGCTGTATAGGAAGGGTGTAATACTTGTCTCTATTATGCATCTGAAGTGTTACGTCTGTAGCCTGACTAATGTGCCTTTTTTTGAGGAGAGAACTCATATTAATTACCCTACATCTAAGGAAATCTAATTTCAGAGCACAAGGACACAGAGGGGAAAAGGAAGCCTGATTTTTCTAGTGTTCAAATGACTGTATCGGTGCAGAAATTTGTGTCATGGAAAGTGTCTCTGGGCCTTCTTGCCACTGGGATTGTTAACAGAGGGCAGGAAAACAGCTGAGACAGTGGCTGTATTCAGGTGAATAGAGGTGGTATCATCTTTGCAATTAGGCTGAGGGGTCTGCAAGTGACCGTGCAAGGGCTGAAAGTTTTACTCAGTGTCTCATTGTTTCTAGGGCTGTAAATCGGTGCTGACCATAGAGACCAACAGCACAAGTTCTACCACACTAGAAGTAAAGTAGCTCTGGTGATTCCCCTCTCTTCAAAGTGTTTCAAACTTTCTTCAAAGCCACATTTAGGGTACGCTTGGTATGGGCATGCCCAGTTCAGAGGGTAGAAGTAGTAGAGGAGGTAGGTTAAATTGGCACTGTAGCCTCATTTTCTTGATTTGAGAGGGCAAAGAGAGAAATCCCAGAAGCCACGTATCCTGAGATTTACTCCAAGTTGGTTACAAAGACCAAATGAAAAAAATAGCTATGCTTTTTGACTTTGCCATCCTGACCTTCATGGTAAGTAACCCCTCCTGTCTGCTTTCCCAGTTCACCCCCGTGTTTCTACCCTCTTAGTTTGTAGCCCCAGGGACCCAGTTAACTGCTGCTCCTTGCTGACTGGTGCCCTCTGGTGCTGTGAATACCTGTCCGGGCTACATCACGCCTTTATGCAATTGTGGGAGCCAGACTGTGCCCTATGAACTCATGAACTCGTAACTGCTTTTTCCTCATTGCAGCCTGGCTGTGGCAAGGGCCCTCTGTTATGCCATGGAGCTGGTAGGACTGGCCTGGGAGGTAGGAAGAGCTAGTCCTAGCTTCGCTAGTCTTGTTTCAGTCCTTAAAGGGGGAGAACGGGAAGCAGACAGGCTTTCAGTGGTTCCCCCCTCCAAGTGTATTTCCCTTGCTTTACTCCCTCTCCTTATCCAGCTTTAGACCTCTAACTTCTATCATCCATACTCTTCTTACTATTACTTTCACATAGCTGCCTGGTCTCACTGCTGAAAACCTTTCTTCCTCCTCCAAGATGCAGCTCCTCTTCCTCCTGGATGCTATTCCCACAGTGTCTCTGATCTTGCTTCAGACACCATATATTGCAGGGTGCATGGCTCTGAAATACTTGGCGCTTACGCATGCTCAGATCCATTGTTCAGAAAACAGGATTACAGTATCTTAACTGTCCTTCATCTCCCCTCTAATTAATCAATGCTAATTGATTGATTGATTGATGGTGTCTCTTTGGCATAACAGTCTCCCAAGTCCAAGATGCAGCCACATGCCTGTTATTCTCATGTATTTACCCAGAGCATATGGAACGTATTAACCTCCAGAAATTAGCTAGAGCCTCTTCTAAATTGGTTTGTATTAATTGGCAGGGCTCATTTCTCTGGACTGAAAGGAAACTGATGGCAGTGGCAGATAGCAATGACAGGCAATGAGCTGTAGGCAGGCGCTAAGCTTGAAACGTGAACTGATAAAGGGTTGGCAGAGCTGTAAGCTATCTGAAATGGGACCTTATAAAGAGAAGTTGGGCAACCTTCAAAAAAGTGGTGCTACCAGTCCTGTCAATGAATACTTGGATGTGGCCCTCGCAGATTGCAGGTCCCTTGCTGCAATGCTCAGTGTGAGTCATTTGGAAGATCACTAATTGAAGGATAGGAAATGGCCTGCTGCGGCCTGCAGCCATTATGAGGTGCGCATTTTTGAAGGGGTGTTTGTTGCAATCCCCTCTATTTTTTGCAGAAGGGGTGTGGCTTTCCCAGTCCTGGTAAAGTGGTGGTGGAGCTTTTGGTTGGGAAAATATGGGTGCTGTTGCATGATAGGCTAGGCTTTCCCCGGCAGGGAAGTCACCTTCTTCCTCTTCAGCACGGTATCAGGGGTGTGTCAATTCCCTAAAGCACAATGGAGCTGTGCAGAAATCCAGCAGATTTATCCAGTTTGTAGTTATATGCATCTGGATCAAAACCCCTGTCTGGATCACGTTTCACATTTCGGCTATGTAAACACACCTGATCCTTTTCTTAGCATCTTAGCCTTGTATTTTCAGACTATGCCTCCTTTTACTTTTTTCATCAGAGGTCTTGTGACCCTCACTCCTTGCATAACTATTTGGGCTTGCATGAAAGCTGCTGTGTTCAAATTCCTCATCTTGCAATCAGAAGTGACATTGTCACTCTTTGTTCATGTCGAATGCAGGCTCCCCAAAGTTTCTTTGACTGCAATGCATAAGAGAACTTTTCATGCAGGACGGGAGGGACACCACAGTCAGCCCTGCAGATGACACTAACATGGACAGGCAGCAATCCTGCAGCTGAGCCTGTGGTGGGTGAGACAGCCCCTACACTGCCTTGACTCCTTTCTGCCTTTCCACCACTCTGCCTTCCCAGATCCACTCACTTTGCCAGCTGAGTACTGCCCAGTCAGCTCTGCTGGAAGCCTGGGGTCATGGAGCAGGAGACACTATGGCACTGTGATGCCAGTGTGGGAAGCATGGACTTAAGTTTGTGGAGGCTGCAAGGAGGGAGCAGTCTTGTTAGTATTCACACAGACAGTGCATCCAGTCTGGTAGACTAAAGAAGAAATGCACCTTCCGTATTTAGAGGAAGATGAGGGTTGCTGTGCTAGGCCAAACTGATTAAGTCTGGTATCCTGCTTCAGACAATGATGGGCATTGGCTGCCAGTGGAGATGCAAGAAAAACAATGATAAAATCACTCAATGTGCACATTTCTCATCATCCTACGGATATCTAGGTCAGGAGTTAAACATGTCAACAGCTAGTGACCAGCATGAAGTGGGAAGGATGAATGCTTTTTGCTGAACTGTTCCAGTTACTGTCCTACATGATTTCTCTCAGCTGAAATAAAAATGGAGAAAGAATGATACCCTCCTCATCGTGTTCCTTCTGAGCTGTATGACAAACCCCATATTGTTATCAAAAGTGCAGGATGAAACCTGTCATTATCTCATGCAGAGCACAATAAATATTGTGATTAAGAGTTAATAGTGCGTCAAAAAATGGTAATCTCTAAATCTTGACAGGTTTTACATGAACTGAACCAGGTTATCGGGTGCCTTCTTCAGTGACAATGCAGCAACTACTCTATAATCATTTTCTGTCACTGTATGCTTCAGGTGAAAAATGCAGGTAAACAGTATTTTACATGCACAGATATGTAACTAATTATATGACAAAGAACTGCAAGAACAAGGCATTTATTTTCTACTTTCAGGAATTTGAATGAGAAGATCACATTACCCAGAATCAGAAAGTGTCTTGCTTGGCAAATGCAGTAACAAATGGATTCTTCAAATCCCGAATTCACAAGCATTTCAGAGAGAGACAGTTCAGCAGCACAAGAAAGATGATATACTATTCCTAGAAATCTGACTCAACTCCTGTCCTGTATCTGTCAGTGATTGAATAGCATGGCAGTTGTAATTGAGCATAAACACACTTCTGTCAGCAAACCAGAAGAAGCTGGGCAGAAGCATCAAGGTGGAAATGGGCTGTGTGGGTGCCAAACTAGGAGGTCACACCTTGTTGGGGCTGTGAGGTGTGTGATACAGGTAAGGTGGTTCGGCTTTGGAGCGGGAAATCTGAGTTGCCTGTCACTGTGTGGGTATAAGAAAGCAAGATGTGCAAGGAGGATGATAAGCTTGGCTTGATGGGCACTTAACAAGGCAAAGCTGATAAGCTTGATGGGCACTTAAGACCATAAAAATAAGAGATAACAGAGCTTCATTTCTACTTCTTTTCCTAGTAATTTGCTTACCTTTTCCTTTAGATTGAATACTTTGTATAGGAAAGCGCTGACTGCAACACTTAGACATAGTGTGTAGATTCTGTAGATTTACAGCCATTGTAACATCGCTGGAGAGGATGGATTATCAGCAGGTAGCCAGCAGCCTGGGAGAAGGTTCTTGAGATTTTGTGTGCTTCCATATGCATCTCCTCAGTTCCACCTGGTCTGCTGGAGATCTGATAAATAAAACAGGACTGTTCTCTATTTATGAAAGAGATAGTGACTTCAGAACAAGGATACATGTTCCAGGTAGCTCCTGAAACTAGGGATTGTGCGCAGGCTATTGCTTAGGACATCAGATAAAGATTTAACAAGTGGGTGTAAAAACTTCATTACAAGTCTGTCTGTAGGAACCTAAGGAGCTGCTCCTATTTTCAGAAGTGTGGAATCACCCACAACTTCAGCTGCTGTCTTCTTCCTGCTCTTAGTTTGCAAATGGTGTAAGGCTCAGTCATTTAGGCTTTGTGGGAGTCATTCTACTTGCCTGAATGGGTACTATGCATAGCAAACCAGTAGGATGGGTCAGCTACTTTTCCTGTCTTTTATTTGAAGTTCTCCAAAATGATCAAATCTCTGCAGTTGCATAAGCCATCAAAATATAAGTCAATGGAAGAGACAATTTTCTGTTAAATGCCTCCTTCCTCCCCACTCCAACCTCCTTGTTGGAGGTTTCTGCCTATCAGTCAGCTCTCTCCACCAACCAATGTGTAGACACATCCCTCCTGCCTCCCAATGGCTCCTTGGGGAGAGAAGAATTGGCGCAAATTGTCCTCAAGAAAGATTGTGGCTCCACTGATTAAATTCTTTGGGGTAGTGATATGTCCAACAAGGCTGATGACTGCAAGTGATGCTTAGTTTCAAGTATAGTTTCAAGGGCAAAAAAGGCTCCTCCTGCCAAATTTGGTTAGTTTTCCCACCTGAAATGTTTGTTGATAACTTGCACGTGTGAATAGGTCTTGTCATAAGCTATCTTCCGCAAACAATCTGTGTTACATTGGTCTTATTGACCATTTCTGTTGACAATGTTTTGGAGGGAGGAGAGGGCTTCATGAATGCAAAAGTGCATCTTCATTAGGTCTTTTTCACAGAACATGATTCTGAAAAGGCCCTGCTGTCTTGTTGCTGTAACTTAATTTTATGTATCAAAATCTAATTCACATTAATTTTCTGGCCCAAAATGTTTGAAGTCTAGAGCTTCAGAGAATAATTTAATTTCATAACAGCCTTACTCTTACTGCCATGAATGTTTCTTGATCATCTCTATTTCAGTCATATAGAGGCACATATCTGAGCTATTCTTTAAGTGCTAAACCAGTTTCTGGCAGTCAGTGCTTGAAGGCTTTTGGAATAAGATCGTTTGTAGTACAGAAACATCAGGAAGGTTGGGAGCCCACTGGGGACCTAATTGCAAGACAGTGTTGTCCTGATTCTTCCATTTTGTAGTGTGGGGAGATCCAGTTGTTTGACTACCCTAAGTCATACTGAAGTTTTGGGCAATGTAACTGATTTCCTGATGTGCTCAGGGTGATCAGTTTCTGTGTCTTTTCTCCCTGTGCTTTGTAGGGCTGTGGGCTTCAGGGATCTCCTCTACTGCTGAAAGGATTGACTTTATATACAGTAAGTTCAAAAGAGGACCTTAGTTTCCAGCCTAAAGATCTGTGGGGCACATCTGGGTGTATATTGGATGACCACAGAGCAGAGGCTGTCATCTATGGGTTTGTGTTTGGAAAAGAGTTGTAGGAGTGCTGCCAACAAGTGTCTGTGTCCATGCAGTGCTCTTGGGTGTACGTGCACTCTCCCCTAAGCAACTGAGGAAGCACTCAAAAAGACAGACAGATGCTGCGCAGTGTACATCATTTCCTAAACATTGCCCAGTCTGTAATCCACAGCTGCTGTGGACTTTCCTTTCCGTGTAAATTCACTTTGTCTGAATAAGCAACAATAACATCTAAGGAAGCAATAGATTTTGAGACAACTAGAACAATCATACTTTGATCTCTGGCAAAACCCAGGGGCTTGATTATTATCCAGTCAAAGAAGCTGACATAAATGAGTTTTCAGGAGAAAGGAACTCACAGAGTTCATGCTGGAGGTGGATTAGAGTGAAGGGTGAGGGGGTCCACACTCCTCCCAGGGTAATGAGATTAATCATCAGAGAGCCACAGGATCCTCTTTGAGCCCAGCACTTTACAGGGCTACATTTTCTAGGAGCAGGCAGGAATGTTTATTTCCATTGATCTCTGCCACCTCCTTGGAAGCCAATCAAACCTGTTTTATTGAAAACCACTATTTGACTTCTAATGTTTTTTGTACTGATTAAGAACATTGCCTTGGCTGGCTGAACAAAGGAGCCAATTGTAGCTCAGCTGCTTCATGCTGGAAAAGCTTTGATCGGACTGAATGGGAATTTATGTTTAAGGTACTATATAAAATTAATTTTGGTGATAAGCTTATAAACAGAATTTGGACCTTATGCAGGCTCTGGAGAGAAGGAATAGCAGCTCAATTTATATTCTTTACAGATACACACCAAGATGTCCCTTTAACCTTTGGTTATTTTACCTAGGGCATCACATTCTTTCTTAAACTGTTTGAAATTATTTGTCCAGATTAGCTGTCCTTGCTGAAGATGGAGAGCTTTCAGGGTGGCTCCCAAGAGCCCTGAAGCCAACTATAATGAATGAGTTTGGTGTTTTACTCAGAGGAAAAAAAACTGAATGAGTTACAGAGCTGCCAAATACCCCTAGTTCATTCACACAAGCTTGAGGATAATGTACTTCTCTTGATCCCAACATGGTATCATTATAGTAGCTTATTTCAAGGGCATTCATGTCTGATATGTTCCCTCCCTCATTACTTATCAGCTTCTATAGTTACACACAACAGTGAATTGCAATTAGAAAACACTGCCATCGGACAGGAAAGCCTGGGTTCATCTCCCCTTTCTGCTGAAACTGGTGACCAAATTTGCAGGGGATCAAGTGGAATCAAGGTCAGGTGGTCATCCTGGTCATCCTGTGAAATCCTCTGGTCCAATACATTTGGGGAGGGTGTACATGCATAGGAGTCAGTCTGAAGAGTTTGGTAACTGGTCAAGTAATTATTTATCACAAGTGGTGTGTGCAGCACAGATCCCAGCACAGTCATCACTGAAAGTCTGAGGCTGCCACAAACCTCAGGCACAAAGTAATTGCTCATTGCAGCAGTGATGGGGTCTTTGCCTGGGAGATATTTTCTTTAGATGGGGAGGTTGTGATCTGTCTGAACAGATGTCTAAATGTTTTATCAGAGGAGTCATCCAGCTGATATGTAAGTCTCACAGCCATAGAAAAAGAGAGACCTTTGTTTGCCTTTTCCCAAGGCAAAGGGCTGGAAGTGAGAAACCCGAGGTCTGGCTCTGTGATGCCTTCTGCATTCCTGCAGGCAAGACACTCTCCTGCAGTCTCCCTTTGTCTGTGCTGAAAGACAGTTGCTGAGACCTGGCAGTACCCTGAGCTTTCACAGTCATTTCCTCTTCCCTGCTTCAAGTGTGTAGTCCTCAGTGATAATCAAAGTACATTAAATTTCTATAAAATTGGGAGAGCAAATAATTCAGACATTGTCTCTGCTGAGAGAAAAGTCTTACCAGATATCAGAGGATCCCAGTGGGAAGGTGGAAAGAGTGACAGAGAGGAAGGCATGAGAAACAAGGCTTCATTTGCTTGTTCTGTTGCACACACTCATTTTATTTTAGGTTATCTGCTTGTTTTCCCATAACTTCTAGTTATCTAAACCTTACTTGGGATTTGAAGTGTACGTTACTACAGTAGCAACCAAAAATTCCTCTCTTTAGCATCCAGTTGCTCTCAGCAGGCTATCCAGAGAGGACTAGAGCTCACCCGGTGCTGACTCTCCACCCCTGACAGGGGTAGAACATAAATAAGCAGCAAGGACACTGAACATGCCCAGGGCGCAGGTCTGCTAGGAGGTAAAGCAGGTCCATTCATCAACCAGTTTCGCTATATGAGAAGGGAATGCAATAATATGTCTAAATTGGAGACAAATTGCAAAGACTAATTTGTGAACTGGGGCCCCATTCCTTGGAGTAAAGGTCTTTTGCTTTGAAACTATCCCCAGTGGCTTTGCCTGTATAGAAATAACTATGGGAAAAGGCATCACAATCAGGTTCTGCAAGACTTCTGAGGGCATTACTGACTTCTTGACATGCTCCCATTCAGGAATCATAGACTCCCTGAACACTCAGTTCTCACCTCAATAGCTTTACTCACAGCCTGCTCTCTTCATCATGCATTATTTTATTCATCTGCTCTAAAATAACAAAGTTTAATTGGCGATCTGGCTCTGATATACTAATGTCTCCTTGTGCATGGAAGGAGACCTCAAATCCTATGTACTCATCCTCAATCAACATCACCTTGGTATTAACTCAATGTTATTACATTATTGATTTTATTCATCCCAGGAGCTACATCAATTTATCATGGAATTTACACTTCTTTAACAACCAACACAAATCAGGAACATTTGGAAGGCTTGCGATGTAGACTAGAAGGTTTTTTGCAATCTGATCCTCATTTTCCTTTACATTTGTTTAGATTTGCAGTTAATCTGAATTCCTATCTTGCCCCTTTGAACTTTCAACCAATTGTAAATACTTTTGATAAATTTCTGTGCTAAAACTATATTGCAACATAGTTCTGGAAAAAAGAAGGGAAAAGAAAAAAAAAAAGAAAGAAAAAGAAGGAGAAAACCAGCTGCAAAATACCCAGTGCCTTCTGATGTACTGAAATAACTGGTTTGGGGAAATAAACAGTTGGGTGCTTTAGGTGACACCCTAAACAATAAAATCTGTTTGTAACTTCAGTCATGCATTTGATTCTGCTATATAACATAACCATTCGTAGTTTTAACTCATGTCTTGAAAATGTGTAGCAAATTAAAAACATGACAAAGAGCTTGTCCTTACCCACTGCATTTTACTGACTGGCTTATTTGCAGCAAATAAAGCAATTCTGGGAAAGTTCGTTGTCTGCTTTGCATTTGTTCAGCCTCTCTGGCTGGACTCTGTTATGGCTGGAGAGATACTGAAAGGACGCTATCAGAAGAGTGGGAAGTGGAAGCTGAAGGGAATATCAGTCAGATGCTTTGAATTGTTGATTTAAAAAGAAATGCCTAGTGGTTAATGCTGATTGAGCATTTGGGAGAAAGGATGTGGGGCACCACAGCAGTCACAGCACTAGCTGGTGTAAATAGAAGTACTTTTTAGGGGGCTGAAGCAGCTTTACTATCTTCCTTTGCAGCATAGAGAAACCCACCACTGGCTGGAGTGCAAAGTGCAATTGTAAACTTGCCATGCTTTACAGTAATTTTATGCAGCTGTATGTTGATCTCATTGCTTGTGTTGATCCCATTGCTTGTGTTTATCCCATTTTCTTGTGGTGATCCCATTGCTTGTGTTGATCCCATTGCTTGTGCCTGCATGCAGTAAAAATGAAACTTTAAGGGCGTATTGTTGCTTAATAGAAAAAGGATAGAGACCAGTCAGAAATTCAGAGATGGTCTTACTTGAAAAGAAAAGGTCCATTCAGCTGCATTCAACTTAGAGTGTGTGAACAAGCTAGAAAAGGGAGGATTGCAAAATCTGTTTGTGTCCACAGCAATGCCACCCTTCAGTGTTACCTAACACAGTCGGGATTACATCATCAGAACAAACTTTCATCAGTTCACCACAGTTCGGTTACGTGACACTATTTTGGGTTCAGCATGGAAGTGACGCTTTTATGCAAACTTGTCCCCTTCCTGAGAATTGCAAACACGGTCTGAAACTCTGTTCAGGAGGTGCACTGGGAGAGAAGGCCACACCATGCAAAAATATCAACTGAAAATTTCAGGAGCTGGAGGATTTGTGTGGACTTTCCTTTGAAGTTACCAAAGCAGGACTTTCTTGGCTAGGTTGCTCAGAAGAGTTTCAGGAACATGCAGTACCAGTAGTTCCCACATCGACATCCCTCTGGTTGGATCTTACTGTATCACATGGTGGTGAAAGTTGGATACCTAGGTACCTGAGTGCTTTTCGCGGTTTGAAATAGGGGCATGCAGGAGGCAGGGAAGAGAAGACCAAGACCTTGCTGTGGATTTGTCTGGGTGGACAAATATTTCTGTTGTGTTTTTACTACTGATAGCACAGCCAGCTTGCATCTATGACAGAAGCCTTATGCGTGGGCTGTTTGCCTAGTGGTAGCTGTGATGGTCAAAGGGTAGCAGGATCAAGTAACGTCCCTTCTCAGGGTGAGCAATACAGCAGGAATTCTCCCACAGGTCAGACCATGGATCACTGAACAGCCAGGGGAGCCACAAACCAGAGCAGCGCTGTGGTGCTGGAGGCAGCAGGAGGAAATGGAGCAACTGCAAAAGGTGTGATTCAGTTCTGCTGCTCCTCACCCTCCTGGCCAGGGCAGGGTCTGAGCGAGAAACTGGTGTGGAGCTGTAGCAAATGGCTTGGCACTCTTTCATAGAGACCAGTCAACACAAGGGGTCTTCAAGAGTCGAGATAGTACCCCAACTGCTCCTTCAAGAGGCACAGCAGGGTGGCAATTTACCACTGCGTGTTTCCTCATACACCAGCACAGGTAAGCAGGCTCTGGCCTTTGCCAGCTTCTCACATCAGGCCATGGGAAACTCTGAGTGCTTTTATAAACCCATGCTGTGATTCACAGGTGCTGGGCAGCAGCACACACACGACCGCTATCAGATTGGTCACTGACTATATGCTGCCCTTACACCACTCTTTGGAGTGTGCGGTGCAGCAGGGAGGCAGAGTGGCATGAGTGAGCACCTCATCCAGCGCCCAGCACCCAGCACACTTGTACAAGTTTAACCCACCAACAGTTTTAACCAGGCTTGAGTAGCCACAGCAAACTTACCAAAGCTTTGCACCATGTGGCATTTGACTTAGTGCTAGGCACCCTAATGCTGGCTTCAGCGTGTTACTGAGTGCAGCTCTGACCTGTGGCTTGGCCGGGTGTTTGGATGGGTTGGTAGAGGTGCTTGGCTGTGTGGTGGAAGTTTCGACATGTTCACCTTGGCTGTCAGCACTGCAGCAGCGTGTGGGCTCCAGCTGCTGCAGCTACAAATCACTGAGGTCCCCAGGCTGAGCCCTTGGACTCTGCAGGGATGTCTGACTTGCAGCAGCTGCTCTTTGCAACCTTGAACACTGAAATATCTTCGCTTGTTGCTCAGACTCCCTTGTTTTCCTTTTGCTGTCTCTGTGCAGCCTAGTGCTGTCTCAGGAGTCTGTCTCAGCAAAGGTCGCCCAAGTCATGTGTCCATAGGCAGCAAACACTTTTCTCACCCTACACTGTAACCATGGTTATTTGCTTTCTTTTAAATTCCTTTCCCTTAGGTTCAATGCTATCTTTAGACATTATGCTGTTTTGACAAATGTCCATGTAGGTCCTGATACTATCGGAGAACTGTGGAATGACAAGGACTGGCTTAAGTAACAGCTGCATAACTCTGTCAGGAATGAATGATGCAGCCGGTGCCCTTTCTGGAAACGTTCCCATTTTCAGTGATTCTGGCCCCAGCGCAGCGTCTGGCAGCCACTCATGGCCTGGCTTGCCCAGGTTTTTGTCTTTCCTGTTGCTCCAACCTTGTTCTAGCGTCTTGTTTCAGAGTTTTGCTCACATTCCAGGTCTCACAGCCTGTGAGACTGGACAGTTGGGATGTACAAGGCTGGTGGGATGGGTGAAGGGGCACTGAAGCCTGAAACGGTTAACCCTGCTGGAAGCTGCAATTTCAACCCTGCATAGTCCCAGGTCATGTGGCATGTATTTCCCTGAGGGCAACAGGGCTGCAGTATGGACCTAGAAATGCTCTTCCAGCCTCCCAGCATGAGCCAGTTGTATTTTAGATGCTGGTAAAATGTTCTTCCAAGCAAAGCCTGTGGATACGGAGGGCAAGTGACATGTCCCCTGAGATTTTGTGGCTGGCACATAGTTTATGTATCTTTATTCTTTAAAAAAGAATTATTGCTTCTGCTTTGTGCTCGTACTATGCACAACCTGGCAAATGTGAAATCTACAGAGTTCTGTTATATTTTTTTATCCAAAGAAAACTTTAAATTTGTGGTGCTCAAGCAATGCAAACTTCTTTTTTTGCTTGTTTCTTAAAGCATTTTGTATTAAACCACTGATGCTCTTGGTATAGTTGTGTGTCTCTCTGAAGGCATGTGTTTACCAGAGGTAACTCTAACATAGCTCATTTAAAAGATGCAGTTGTCCTGATGGTTTTCCCTCAGTGACGTGAGTGCAAGCAGGAGACATACCAACTCCCAGGCTTCCTATCATCTGCTGCTCAGTTCTTGCTGGGTGAGGCTGTCATGTGCACCCGACTGTTACCCATGCAAATAGAGCAAATGCCACCCCAGAGATCTGTTTTGCCAGCTTGAGGAGGTGCATGGGGCAGCAAAAGGGCAGTAAGGCTGTGAGCCTCTCCTCTGAAATCTCCCACTGTTTAAGCACCCTACGCTTAAGGGTGCTCAGGAGCCTGACCATTCAAGTTCATACTTTGGAGTCATCAAATCAGAATATTACTGGAAATCTGGCCTAAATTAAAGACCATACAGTCTGACTTCACCTTCAGCTAAGTCGTAAGATGACATTTCCTTCCTATAATGGACTGTATGAACCTCAGCTTAAAATGGTGAACAAAATTATCCCATCATTACCCAGCTGTTTTAATGCCAGTGTGCATTCAGAGGTGCAGAGGTGATCTTTAGCATCACACACAAAATTTATGTTTCTTTAATTAACTGCATCATACTGCGTGTTGGCAAGAAGCCATAATGATACTTTCCATTGACTGATCAGCAGAAAGTTGTAGGGGTAATACTGTCAAGATGTGTCACGGTTTAAGCCCAGCCAGTAACTCAGAACCATGCGGCCACTCGCTCACGCCCCCCCCTTCCTCCCCCCACATTCCCGGAGAGATGGGGAGGAGAATCCAAAGAATGTAACTCCCACGCGTTGAGATAAGAACAGTCCCGTAACTAAGGTATAACACAAATCACTGCTGCTACCACCAATAATAATAATGATAAGGGAAATAACAACGGAAGAGAATGCAACCGCTCACCACCTGCTGACCAACACTCAGCCTGACCAAGCAGTGATCTAACCCTTCCGGGTAACTGCCCCCAGTTTATATAGTGGGCATGACGTGCTGCAGTATGGAGTACCTCTTTGGTTAGTTTGGGTCAGGTGTCCTGTCTCTGCTCCCTCCTGGCTTCCCCTCCTCCATGGCAGAGCATGAGACTCAGAAAGTCCTTGGTCAGAGTAAACATTACTGAGCAGCAACTGAAACCATTGGTGTTATCAGCGCTGTTCCCAGGCTGAAAGTCAAAAACACAGCGCTGCACCAGCTACTAAGAAGGAGAAAAATAACTGCTACTGCTGAACCCAGGACAAGAGGCAAAGTCTTGATTTAAGAAGTACTCTAGATACCACAAACAAAAAACCCTTTTAATAATTTAATATTATATACTCAGAATACTTATCCTGCCTATGAAGGAGTTCCTTGTTGTAAACAGTGGGGGCCAAAATCAGTGCTATAGCTGGGTCAAACACAGCTTTCTGAACACTTTTTAGGATCCAGATAGCTATGAGCCTTAAGCTTTGTGCAGGTTGTTGCAGGTAGGAGGTACAAGCATGACAAAGTTACGTCAATTGTGTTTACTTACAAGAACATACTTGGCTTTTTCTAGGACACAGTGAGGGTTCAGGATGTGTCAGGCGTCCTCTGCAGGGATTGCCCACATGATGATTCTCAGCTTTTTCTCTGTCTGGCAAAGCTTGGTGTGTGCCTGGTTGTAGGTCCTTGCTCCATTCCCAGCCCTCCTCCTGCCTCCTTTTGCTGCCCTTCACATAACCCCAGGAGCCCTGCTGCTCTCTCGTGTGTATCTCCTAAAGATGACATGTTGCTGAGCCAGGCTCAGGATCCCAGCCAGTCCCTAAGCCCTTGGGCATCCATGAAGGTGCTCCCCTCATCCATGAAGGTGGTGCTGAGGCAGCCCAGGTTGGCTCCACCCAAGGGCTGCACATGTCTGGCAGAGCTCACTCCCCCCTTACATCTCCGGATGTAAGACCAAGATGTAACCCACATCCCAGGAGCTGAGTGAGTGCTCCTGGTCTGCCCTTCAGTACCAGCGTTAAGCAAGGCTGGCATGGTGGCAGTGCAGCCAAGAACTCCAAAAGCAGTGTCTATGGTACAGCTATCAACTATGATCTCCTTAAAAATAAGCTGACAAAAGGTCACTGCTAATGGAGTTCCTGTGTGCTCACCCTGATTTGCTCCAGTCGGCTCCATGGGCTGGGAAGCATGAGTTTTTTTCCTCACCCTGAGCCAGCACAGCTGTATAGGCAGTTATATTTTCTGATCTGAATCCAACAGGTCTGCTTCCATGTGTTGCCTCCCTGCTCCTTCTCCTTACGCACGCGCCATGCTCAAGGTGATGAGCAGGGTGCAATACCCTGCATGTTCCTTTTCCTAGGAAGCCAGAACCAGATATTCCTCTGCCTCCCTTGCTCCTGGTGTCTTGCTTCCTGTGCCAAGCCCCAGGCTGATGCCCCAGAGGCACCAGCCTAGGGCATGGGAAGGGAGTTTCACCCTTCCAGAAAATGCATAGGCAACTCCACCCTTGACCCATCTTTGCCCAGAATTTAGAGCAGCTTTGTGTGTTTGCTTTTGTTTTGGGTTTAAATATGTGCTTAGCTATCTCTTAGAGTTATCTCAAATGCGGGGGTGTGGTGAGGCTGCCTAATTTAACCCAGCCTGTGACATCTGCTGACAGATGGCCTTTCTCCATAAAGCTGCTTTATCTTTTTCATTTCGGTTGGTTTAAATGCTGATAATTTAAGTCCTTTGTTGCCCCTCTTTTGGCTTAGTGAGACAAAGCCTTAAGTTTGCTGGCAATTGAGACAAACAAACTAAAACCTCTCAGAAAGAGAAAAAGGCCCTGCAGAAATTTGCAGTGTTCTGAGATCCTGTCTTTCAAAACACCACTTCAGTTGTCTTCCCAGTGATGCAGTGTGTCATGCTTCTAGGAAAGGAGAAGAAATGGCAGGATGTTCTGCGCACTTGTGTGAGGGCCCAGTTCCTCCCCAGACTTTCATCATCCCCTTTGTTGTTTCCCATCCCTGGGTTCCTGCAAAGCCTGGTGGCCAGGCATGATACCTGCCAGGCCAGCCGCCTCCTTCACACGTCAGTGGAAATACCCAGGTACTGAATGTGAGGAGCTGCATCCCTGACCCACTGGAGTCACTGGAAAAATGCCTTTGGCTTTCACAGGGTTGGGATTTCAGCTTAACAGGCACTCTCTAGTTGAAAAGCTACAGGCCAAACACACCCACAGGATCCACAACATATAACTCTAGCAATATGCTCTGATTTTAATGTATTTGCATATAATCTTCTCAGTGAGGGTTTTCTCACTGAAATCTTGCTCTGACACGATGAGGAATGTTTAAGGACAGCAAACTGGAAAACATAGCAGGGAAATACAGACACCTGGAGAGAGATGAGGAGGGCAAGCATAGTTATCTTTTTCTCCACCCTACTTTCCTTCCTGCTGGCCCCATCACCATGGGTTTTGACTTCCAGAGTTACTCCATGGTGGCCCTAAAGGGAACACCTGTGGCAAGTGTGTGGCAGCATCCTGATCCTCATGCTGCTGCTTTCTTGTTGTACATTGTGATGTGCAGCATGTTGGACACCATTCCATCAGGTGTGCACGAAGTTACATGCAAATTGCTGGCTGAGGGCCCCAGGGCTGTTTTTTCTCCACCATAGGGTGGATCTCCAGAACTTGAGAAAGGGGGATCTCATTCAAGAGGACTCCTTGCTGCCAAGGACTTATAAAGTGCAAGGGGACTGATGTGTTGTCTGTTGGGAACAGAAGGCAGGAAGATAATTACAGTGCTGTAATTTTTGATAGCACAGGGCAGTATGCCACTGAAAGGATGTTTTTATTCCTCAAGAAGATGATATTTCTATCTCAGTCTTTTATGTATGTATGCCTCTGTGAGATAGAGAAGTGCTATTACCCACTACTTGTGGGGGTAGGTCATACAGCATGTGAACAGTGAGAAACTAAGCTCTAGGTTAATAGCATAAACCCATAAACCCTCCCTCCTTCTTGGGAAGAGGGAAGGAGATAGACACCTTTTCCCAAGTGCAGTCAATCCCACTAAGCCAATGGCAGGCACACACGTTTCTTTCCATCTCTGTTGTTTTTCTAAGGGTATCACTTCTGAGGAACAAGGATTCTGGCCACATTATGTCAGTCGGTGGCAGGTAGCTGTGTTGTGGGTCCTTCATGAGGTTCAGACCCTCTGCAAGGTGCTCTGTGAACAGCACAGGTGCTTCTGTGGGGCCATCACAAGTGCTTCTCCTTATTCACAGAATTGCCAAGTCCCTGCAATGCTTTCCAGATGTGTGTCAAGCCTGATCTGGAAGAACCACTTCTAGGTGAGTATAGACTTCACGGGCCAGCTGCACAAAACAGCACTGATTAATTCCCTAGAAACAGCCCCATCCGAGGTGTACTAGATACAGACCACCAGCAATACAGACAGTCCATTCATTATATCAGGTTTTTTTTCCAGAAGCTATGAATTTGGGATGTATTTCAACTAGTGACGTTGACTGAAAACGTACCAGATCCCATGCTGTGTATCTCGGGGGTACCCCATCTCATTAGTATCTTAATTTCAGAGTATTGTCTGTTTATTTTGGAAGGTTTACCTCCCCTCCTTGAAAAAAACACAGATGAATGGGGCAGGAAATGGTTTCCCTAGCAACACTAAGAATACATAAGAACAACGTCATAATTCACCTTTATTCGTTAGATACACTTTTAAAAGAAGTTTGAGCTACATTAAAAACAGTTCACAGCACAGCACCCAAGTCAACAGAATTAATCGGAATTAATCGGATTTCACTTTCAGTGAGACAGGAACTAAGTCCCTTTAAAAACCAGGGACTTAAGATCTTCAGTTCCAGGGACTGAAAGCTGAGTCAAAAGAGGAGTTCATTCAGATTCAGAGCTGGTCAAAAAAAGATGCTTTATGCAACATTCAGCTTTGCTGAAGTGTAACTTATACTAATGAGCTTCCAGCATGTCCTGTTCAGAGAGCCTTAGGTTTTGGTGAAGACCCAAGTCAGATTGTCCATAAGCAAAATGTAATCTACTTGTGTGACAGTGCTGGGAAGGAAATCAGAAAAACTGAGAGGTTATTAGGAGAGACATCAAAGCTTGGTGAGACGTAATTTTTACTCCTGTCACGTTGTACTAACGTGTTCCTCCCTCTGCCCCCCTTTACTGATCCACTTACGATTCCTGCCAGCCTCTTTACATACTGTAAAGTGCAGGAGAGATATTTCAGCAAATTGGATGACTTCATCTTTCATCTGGAACAGCATGTCCAGCCTCAGATGCCACGGGAGACCTCAATGGGCATGTCCTTCTCACCCAGGTTGGTCTGTGGTCTGTAGGCAGGAGGGGTTGTTTCTGTGGAGAAGCCATTTGGGAAGTAGGGTTTCAGGCTTAGCCCTGCCTGGTTTCTACCTTCAGGGCAGGCCAGATCTGCCCTTTCCCTCATTAAAGAGGGATCAGATTGGCCAGGAAAGGCCATGGCATCTCAAGGACATGGTGTTCAACCTGCTTCCTTGTCTCATGTCTTTTCTGGGATCACTGCTTCTCAAACAAGTTCCTCTGACCTATATTTAAGACCTACTTTCTTGGTTCTTATCTGCCTAGATTAGCATTAGATTTGTCTTCATTGATTGCTGGGGATCAATCCATGTTCACAGATACAAATCATTATTCAAAAGCTGTGTTTCTACTGAACATGTTATTGATGCTGAGGACCCATTGCTGATGACATCTGTAGATGGTAACAGAGAATGTTTAAGGTCAGTTCATAGGAGGACTGGCAGATGAGAAAGTCTCCAGGGCCTCTGTCTGTCTGGCATATTGGAAGGAAGGCTGAGAAGAGACTGGCCACTACTTACTATCACCTGGATGAGGACAGTATTTGATGGCAGAGTGCTCTTCATTCTAGCAGATGAACAGAAAAAACGGTGGGTAGAAGCTGGAAGTAAGCAAACTCAGACAAAAATAAAGATGCATTTTCTTACTGTGAGTGTAATAATCATTGGACTTTGATGACTTCAACCAAGGTTGTGCTGGTTTCTCCCTCACAGGCAATTTAACATTCATAGTGTTTTTCTTAAAGGTGAACCTTTGATCACTTCCAGGAGGCCCACTCTGCCTGGTTATGTACGAGATCAGAAAAGACAGTCACAGTGGTACCTTTCTGGTGTTAGACTCTATCACAGAGCAGCTGGAGAAGGTAGTCCAATATCATGTAGTAGGTTTAACCTCTGGGGACGGCTGATGGGAAGAAAGGGGAATATATGGTGATTCCACATCCTGGAAGGGCTCTGATATTTGCAGGAGAGTGCTGGTACACATCTTTTTTCCTCAGGCCTGTTTAAAGTGAATCATAGAATCATAGAATAGTTAGGGTTGGAAAGGACCTTAAGATCATCTAGTTCCAGCCCCCCTGCCAGGGGCAGGGACACCTCCCACTAAACTATGCCACCCAAGGCTCTGTCCAACCGAGCCCTGAACACCACCAGCAATGGAGCATTCATAACTTCCCTGGGCAACCCATTCCAGTGCCTCACCACCCTTACAGTAAAGAATTTCTTCCTCATATCCAATCTAAACTTCCCCTGTTTAAGTTTGAACCCGTTACCCCTTGTCCTATCACTACAGTGCCTCATGAAGAGTCCCTCCCCAGCATCCCTATAGGCCCCCTTCAGATATTGGAAGGCTACTGTGAGGTCTCCACGCAGCCTTCTCTTCTCCAGGCTGAACAGCCTCAATTTTCTCAGCCTATCTTCATACGGGAGGTGCTCCAGTCCCCTCATCATCCTCGTGGCCCTCCTCTGGACTTGTTCCAACACTTCCATGTCCTTTTTATGTTGAGGACACCAGAACTGCACACAATACTCCAAGTGAGGTCTCACAAGAGCAGAGTAGAGGGGCAGGATCACCTCCCTCGACCTGCTGGTCACGCTCCTTTGGATGCAGCCCAGGATACGGTTGGCTTTCTGGGCTGCAAGCGCACACTGCCGGCTCATGTTCATTTTCTCATCGACCAACACCCCCAAGTCCTTCTCTGCAGGGCTGCTCTGAATCTCTTCTCTGCCCAACCTGTCGCTGTGCCTAGCATTGCTCCCACCCAGGTGGAGGACCTTGCACTTGGCATGCTTAAACTTCATCAGATTGGCATCAGCCCACCTCACAAGCGTGTCAAGGCCCCTCTGGATGGCATTCCTTCCCTCCAATGTATCAACCGAACCACACAGCTTGGTGTCATTGGTAAACTTGCTGAGGGTGCACTCAATTCCACTGTCCATATCACCGACAAAGATGTTGAACAAGACCGGTCCCAACACCGATCCCTGAGGGACACCACTCATTACTGGTCTCCAGCTGGACATTGAGCCATTGACCACAACTCTTTGCGTGCAGCCATCCAGCCAGTTCTTTATCCACCGAGTGGTTCACCTATCAAATTGATGTCTCTCCAACTTAGAGACAAGGATGTCATGTGAGACAGTGTCAAACGCTTTGCACAAATCCAGGTAGATGACATCAATTGCTCTACCCCTGTCCATCAGTTCCGTAGCCCCATCATAGAAGGCCATCAGATTGGTCAGGTAGGATTTCCCCTTAGTGAAGCCATGCTGGCTGTCACCAAGCACCTTGTAGTTTTTCATGTGCCTTAGCATGCCTTCCAGGAGAATTTGCTCCAAGATTTTGCCAGGCACAGAGGTGAGGCTGACTGGTCTGTAGTTTCCCAGGTCGTCCATTTTTCCCTTCTTGAAAATGGGGATTGTATTTCCCTTTTTCCAGTCATCGGGAACTTCACCTGACTGCCATGATTTTTCAAATGTGATGGACAGTGGCTTAGCCAAGGAGAATGCCTTGTTTTACCAATCCCACTGGCATAGCTCCGATTTGTTTGGTCTCAACATCAACCTAACTCCATGCTCAGTAATATTATTGCTGCCTTGTATCAGAGGAATAGGTTGATGGTCCCTACTGGGATGGATTAATAGTGTCTTTCTCTGAAGTAAATCTGTGTGGCCCAGCTGATGCTGCACAGAGAGCACATTGTGGCTGCTGGTGCTGGAGGAACTTGGAAGAGGATGCTGGTTACTGGGGAGGTTACGGATTTGTGAAGGGCCTGGGCCTGTTTCACACTGATGTTGTGCCACTCTGGACTAGCTCATAGTAGGAAATGGTACTGTAGCCAAAGACAGCCTGAGAACCTAACCTAGTCATTTCCTCATCTCCAGTGGGGTTGATTTAACTCAGAAATGGTTTCTAAAGCTGCTTCTGCATTTTCCAGCTACAATATTAATAAACTCAAACTTGAAAAAAATAATTTCCGAAATGATGCAATGCCGTAATGATGAAATATGACTGAGGTGTGGATGGTTTTGTTCTGTAAATAAGTATCTATTATTTGTTTGAAGATCAAAATTCAACAATCATATCCAATAATAGAATTTCTGCTCTGTGGGGTGGGATTCTCCTTTACACAGTGCTCCGTCTCAGGGATTTGCTTTCCTTATCACTCAACTCTTCTTCTCACACAAAAGCTATTTCTCAAAGATATACCTTTGTTCAAGAAGGGCTTGGGCCCAATGAACCAGGTTTTGGAGGCCAGATTGGATAACAGCATTCTTTTTGATTCTAAGCTGAAAAAGAGGATTTCCAGAGTGCGAGGAACTTGGCAGCTGAGAGAGGTAGTCCAGCATCATGGTCAAACACATATACCTGTCTTCTGGGAAGGAACAATGGGAAGAAAAAAGGACATCCCAGCAGAAGACTTTGCAGGGCCCACAAAGGGCTCCTCAATGCAATCTGTGAGACAGGCAGTGGGCCAGGAGCAAGAGCAGCAGAAGCAATGGGGCATGGCCCAAACTTGCATGATCCATGGTGACAAAAAACCTTGGGGCTCTTCTTTTGGGAATGAGATCCCTGAAGGCCTGGCTGTGCCCCTGCTTGCCATGGGTGTGTGGAAGGAGGAGGTGGTGTATATGCTTTCCTGGGCTAAGACAGAGCAGGGCTTGGCTGGAGGATCGCTAATGCCTCTGCGCCTGCCGTACCTCTGCTGCTGCTCTGGATTAGCTCCATGGCAAAACTCTTCTTGATTTCAGCAAATGTTGCTTGAGCCCCTCTCTCCATGCTGCTGTGCTTCCCTGCCAGGTCTAGCAATTAAGCAAAAGCCCCAGACATCCCCCTGCTCATACAATGCTTTAATTATAAAGTAGTTTGTTTCTGATTGGCAATTACTCTGCCTGGGAATGGGTCTCACAAGTGGATGGGCCTTTGAGACCTGGCTGTAGCTTTCATCTGCCTCATCCCATTCTCCATCTGGCTGCCGAAGCATAAGGTCTTGCAGGCTTTTCAATGAAATAATAACACTAAAAAAAGTCAAGAAGTGGATGGGGTTTGCCTTCTCTGAGGCAGCAGCTCTAGTTTGTTTCTTTGTTTTTTCCCTTTCCCTCTTAGTTGTTGAAAGGCAGTGGGACTACCCTGGGAAAAGCACTTCTGTGAAGCACATTCCCATCCAAGACACTGGGGTTTACATGTGGCCGGACGGGTTACGATGTGGGTCTCCACAATGGGAAACATGGGCAGGGACTGCGTGTGGGGGGCAGACCAGTGATATATGGGTTTTGCAGCATGCTCTCTCATGCTAGTTGACCCTTCAGGCTCCATCGTAGCCTCTTCCCATGTCAGGAAGCACGTAGAGGCAGAACTAATTTGCTTTTCCAACAAGAAACTCCACCGGATTACATATCAGTACCCTGTGCATTAGTTTTCCTTAGTACTATCACACTGGTCATAGGTAGTTGTTCCATAGCAAATATTGGTAGAAAACAAATATTTAGGGGCACAAAGATTAGGACACATTGTGGATAAAACTCTTCTTTCCTTTGGGTTTTTTTTTTTTTTTTTTTTTGAGCTATTTAAATTCAGCCACTAGAGAGCAAACTTCTTCCTTTTATCAAATGGCAGTTTATATAGTCCTTTAGAAAAGAATTGTACAGTTCTTCAGGCTACAAGCCATAGAAATTGAAAACAGAGCTTTTAGTTTACAGAAGGGTAAAGAACCAACCTTCCCTTCCCTTCCCTTCCCTTCCCTTCCCTTCCCTTCCCTTCCCTTCCCTTCCCTTCCCTTCCCTTCCCTTCCCTTCCCTTCCCTTCCCTTCCCTTCCCTTCCCTTCCCTTCCCTTCCCTTCCCTTCCCTTCCCTTCCCTTCCCTTCCCGTCCCTTGTCTCCTCTCTCTTTCTCCCCCCTCATTCTCTCTCTCTTTCCCTTGTTCCCTCTTTAAGTCTCTTTGTCTCTCTTTCTCTCTCTCTTTCTTCACAAGCTGTGTTTTAGGTGGGGAGAAGAATAGATGAGTGTGTTTTGTTGTAGTGAGGGCCTCTGCTAATGACTGCTGAAGCTCTCTTCCTTAATGTGAATCACCAGAGGTAATTGTCTATCCTGACATTTGGCAGGCTATGCGAGGAGCAACTCAAAAGGAGGCCTTGGGATAGCAGCAGGCACTACAGCATTGTGCATGTGATTGTGTAAGAGTTAGAGAGGAGATCTGCAAACCAGCAGGATCATACCCATTGATCATAGAATCATGGAATCACACACTGGTTTGGGCTGGAAGGGACCTTAAAGATCATCTAGTTGCAGCCCCCCTGCTACAGGCAGGGACACCTTCCACTAGACCAGGTTGCTCAAAGCTCCATCCAACCTGGCCTTGAACACTGCCAGGGATGGGGCAGCCACAGCTTCTCTGGGCAACCTGTGCCAGTGCCTCACTGCCCTCATAGTGAAGAATTTCTTCCTAATATCTAATCTAAATCTACCCTCTGCCAGTTTAAAGCCATTCCTCTTTGTGCTGTCACTACATGCCTTTGTAAAAAGTCCCTCTCTGGACTTCTTATAGTTCCCCTTTAGGTACTGGAAGCTGCTCTGAGGTCTCCCTGGAACCTTCTCTTCAGGCTGAGCAAGCCCAACTCTCTCAGCCTGTCCTCATAAGAGAGGTGCTCCAGCTCTTGGAGCATCCGGTGCGTGGGCCCAGGGTCTGTAGGGTCCTGTAATTGCTGTTACAACTGTACATCCTTGACAAAGTAATGGCTTCTGTCAAGGCTGCCTGCAAGCTTCTTTTAAGCAAATTCTGTTAAGAATAAACCCTGCTGAGGTGCTGAGGTGCATAGAGAGGCTTCCTAACATGATATTGGTGGTAGAGACACCTGAAAGATGGTGGGGATAGGCAGCAAAATATGTGGTTTAACAGGAGACAAGTCCCAGGAATGGGCTGGGACTGTGCTGCATGTCCTGGACTTGCCAGCCCAGGTAGCAGCAGCAGTAGGGAACTGACCTTCCTGGAAACCACCTCCAAATGGCCCCAAGCACAAGTGAAGCAAGTACTGCTTCAGTCAAGATCTGGAAAAGCCCATCAGCACCTGATCAAAAGCATCTCTTCCCAGGAATATGAAAGAGGGTTTTGTGAAATACTTAGTGTTGTCAGCATTGTGTACACAGTAGGTTATCACCCTGCTTTTCTCTGTGAAGTGGCCAAGGGACCAGCCATAGATATATGTGTGTTGCTTAATGTTCAAAGAGGTGGTTCCTTAACGTGACTCACAGGAATGGCATTAGGGCCCATGGCCTGACATGGACCTTTACAGAGGGCACTCCAATGGATTGTGGGTGGTATGTGCTCTGACTGCTAAGAGGACAAGTCCTGCTGTTTAATGTCCCACTGACATTTTGAATTGTCTCATGGGGTGATGTGGCCCAGATTTAATCAGTTTAATCCATTGTACCAACCTGGGAGCTAATGTTTTAGAGTGAAACTCCTTTATTATCTTTGTGCTGCATTAAGCACAATGAAGTGGATATGAAATGAATTAGTTGTAACCCTACAACATGCTGTGACAGACTCTGCAAGCCAGATGTTTTGTTGGCAAAGAGGGACCTTAAGAGTTTGGACTCAATCAGAGTAACTGTGAAAGTCACTGCTGGCAAATCTCACCGAGTCAATCTGTTGCAATGTAAGTTTTTATATTTTGCTGTGAGGCCACTGATTTTGAGACCCGATACAGCTTGAAGTGCTGAAGAAATGCAGGCAGCAGGCAATAAAACCCTTTCTTTTCTATCTTGGGAACATGAAGGTGTTGCAGAGTCCCACCATTCCCCTTTTTGAAGCAACTCAGCTGCAGATATGACCTCAAATGGCTGTGCCTTTAGAGCTTGGATATGAACAACTTCGCTGTTAAGGTCACAAAAATCACAGTGGTACAAACCCTGAGAAGTGAGGACATAAACAGGATTAGAGCGTCCCATGCCACTAAGCATCCGGACCACCACAAAGGGTTGGGAATTGACCTAGATGAGCAGTGGTCAGAGTGGATGTGATATCTCTTCTGACCCTCTACTAATGCCTGCTTTGGTCTCCCCTGAAAATTACTGATAACCCTGTGTGAAGTGTGGCTCTGGGCAAGATCATTTCACCCGAGAAGCTCCTAGCTGGTGTGTGCTTAGGTAAAAGACAGCCACTGGACAAAATAAACAGCTCCCAGAGCTCACTGGCAGCAGCTGTGTAGCTCATGTCTTTGCTCAGTGCCTCATGGCCCCGTCTAGTGTCAGCATAAATTCAGCCCTGAGCATGTTCAGACCCCTCATACACTCTACCTGCCCAGCTAGCTCTTTAAACTGTGTCAGAAATAAAAGCTGATTATCAGCTTAAGTAGTGCTGTCTCTCCTCTTTGGCTGTAAATATTGGCCACAAGCAGGAGTAAAACCAGCGCCTTGAAATTTCTCCAGAAGAGACTTCTGGATAGGGACTGTTTAGGCAATCAGCACTTACTTCATTAGTAAGTACACTGGCAGGTTCATTAGGGTACATTTAAAACTGCTTTGTGCAGCTTCCATACAGTGACAAGGATTTCTCTCTCTTTGGAAAAAAATATAGTCTTGATGATTTTTATTTTGTGTCTGAAAACCTATTTTCTGCAAACATTCATGCCTCTGAAATTAGATCCCAAGAGCTCTGAATGGGGTGGCTTGCACACTTCCCCCTGGCAACTTTTCTATATGCCCCTCATAAATGGTTGTTTTCAAATGTGCTCTCTGCTTTTGAGTATCTCCTTGTTTTTTCTGTATTCCCTTTGGGACAGACTTCATCGCTACTACCATGCTGCGGTTCCTGAGCACATCTTGGTGCTGAGCCACCCTGGCACCTGCATTATGTGCCTTACATGCATGAGAACATGTGCAGGGTCGGGAAGGAGATGCTTGGCTGTCACTGAGGGGGAAGAACCTCACTGCTAAGCTGTGTCAAGGAGTGCATCTTCCCATGGACTCTCTGAGTGACTTTAAACTATGGCTTCCCTACTTAAGGCCCAGAGCTAAAGCACATCTATGTATTTCACCTGTCTTTTTCAGCTGGGAAATTCTTTCTATGGGAAATTTCATGTGGAAAGATTAAAGAATTATCTTCCTAAATCCTATGGAAATTATTCTGCCAAGTGCTGGGTTATGCCCAGGGACCAGGATTTCATTCTTGGCTCCTGTTCATGCTAAAGAACAACTTTTACTTTCCTTCTTTTAACCCAAGAAACATATTGGTTTTCTTAACTTTTCTCGCTGCTTAAAATTAGACAGTCGCTTTCCTTACCTCTAACCACCTCTATGGTTCTGTCCTTTTCAATTTCTTACCTTTTTTTTCCCCCCTCCATGATTTCTTTCTAGAAAACATGGCTTGCCGTGAATGTTTACTAATGCTGGAAAGGAAGATAGGACAAAATAAAAACTAGACTCACTCTTGCTTTCTTTACTCTTCACATTACGGGGATGCTCAGTTATTTGTCCTTCAGCCAAACATTTGAATTTCTTCTAAGGTGTTACCTTTATTTCTTATCCATGAATGAAAATTAGCATCTCTGTCTTGGGGAGATGAAAACCGATATGACACTGCCTTCTGATGTGCTCAGGTCAGTCTGGGCTCTTCAGCAGGGTGCTCTGCTTGTGGGTAGTCTGATGAAATTTGGTGTCATTCCCAGCTTCAGAGGGGTTAGGCTGGTTGTATCTGACCCTGAGCCTTGCTTAGCAATTCTCTTGTGTGGTTTTAGGCTTAAGCTGGCAATTAATGCTGTTCTCCTTTCAGTGTGTCAGTATGCTTGTCATGCAGAGAACATTGCTGGCTTGGAGTGGTCCCAGACCTAGCCTGGGGGGAATGAAGGGAGAGGAAGGAAACAGACACTGAGGATGGGGGTGAGAGGCCAATTACATCTGGCATTTATGAAACTTATGCCCTATAAAATACTGCAATTATATCGTTTTCTAAATCCAGTGGGAGCCGTTGTTTTTCAAGCAATAAATATCATCCTGCAGTGTTGGCAGCCGTAATATGGCAGCTCTGACAACCTGAAAGTGAAACTTATTCCAGTAACATGAAACTGATGCTGGTGACTTTCCATTATCCAAGATGAGAGAAGCAATTAAAAAAAAACCAAAACCTTAAATAAATTGGATGGTTAAATTTATTTCATCTCCCCCTTTTAATAACCTCTTTCTGAGGGAGAAAGCCCAAGACCTTCACTAGCAATATGTTTTTGATAACATTTTGATAACATAGCCTTTAAAGATGAAGGAACCACTAATGACTGATAGACCCAAACCAATAATTTTATTAAGACTGATGCTCATTTTTTTTATAGTTCAAACATTTTAAGGCAAGATGATGTAGACAATCATTCATTTGAACACTGACAATATTTCTCTTTCCCATCTTTCAGCTATTTTCATCTGGGATATACAGGATATTGTACTGATATTTCTGTAGCAGAAATTCAAATGCATCACAAATACATAATAATGAAAAACAACATGCCAGGAATTACAGAATTGAACTGAGGTCCTAATGCTGCAAAGCCTTACTCAACTCTTAGCAGAACAGCCCTAAAGTTAGGTGATTCTTGGCACAAACGGGAATGAATGTCCAGATCATTTCAGTGTAAGATACTGTACACATTCACAGCTCTTGTCCATCATCACTGCAGATCCCAGCCTGGACTCTGACACCAAACACAAGGGTAGACCTAAAAGAATATCACCTTGTCTTTTCTAGTTAAAAAAGATGCATTTTGCTCACCAAACCATTTTTCCCTATCCTTGAACACCAACTGAATGCTATTGTTGTCTGGGTGTTTGTGAAATATATCCATAGTTCTCACACTAAATCTTAGTCGACAAGCTGTGTGACGAAGTAGTTGATTCCAAATTAAACCTTTGGGGTTTGTTCCTTTGTGTTCTACAATTTTGAAGCCACAGTTGACTTTGAGATGTGCTTAAATGAGAATAAAGTTTGCTGCAAAACCTTCCCTATTGCAAGAACTTTGCATGTACATTTGTAATTATTAGCCCATTACCAGAGATGTTAGCATAGACATAATGAAAAGATTTATTTCATTTTCTTGCCAGCCCATGTATGCCTTAATTGTGTATTGAAGATACTCTTAAGAATCCTCTTTCATGTAAATATACCCATTGGCTAGTAAATATTAATGCTGCTCTCTAGCTCCAGCTGTGAGAAGATTTTATTGTTGTGTTAGAGATTTTGATTAGCTTCCAAAAGGTTTTGTAGCGTCTACTCTATTTATCTGAAACGTACAGAACTGCTGCAAGGGTTGCTACAAAGAAAATCATGCACTTTCATTGTTTTTAATTCAGTCTGTGCAAGTGGAATTATTTCTGCATGTTTAATGCTTCAGAGTCACCCTCTGTGCAATTCCAGAGACAGGGAAGAAGCTGCCTGGTACCTTTTAGTTCCAATTTTCAGCAGACAGCACTGAAGTAAAAGAAACATATGTCACATCTTACCATTATTCTCCCTAATTGTCACGGCTATTTACCCATAAGCTGACATGATAACCATGGAGGGAAATGGAGCAAAACCTTTTGCATAACTCCAGGCTCTGGGAAATCATGGGGGCAGATGGAAGGGGGAGTTTGGTGTCTGCAGGCTGTGCTGCAGGGACTCTCCCCCATGAGATCAGCTGGCGAGGTCGGTGGCCTGTCTTGACCTCCCTTCATTCAGCTGAAGGAACAAAATCTTCCTCAGCTGTCCCTGCCGTATCCCTTACAGCAGGGTACCTCACTGCTGTGGAGTTACCCACGACGCCAGTGCCGAGCACTTCCCTGGCTGCTGGACTGATGTCCATGGGACTGGTGTCCACCCTACACAGGGACCCTGGTGCTGTTGTGCACAGGCCAGCATGGCTCTTGATGGTGCAAGGAACATCCCATATATCCCAGTTTTTGCAATGAGAAGGTTGTCCTGAATTCCCCCATCATGAAGAGTGGGAAAACTTGTTTGGTACCCCTCCCGGCTCTGGAGGGGCTTTCTGGAGAATAAGCAGCCATGACATGATGATCATCTCCATTCCCTCGCCCAAGTCACCTCGGTCAAAATACTGTGCTAGTGTGAGCTCTGGCCCTGTGCTTCTTCACAGACCACCTCAGATGGAAGGATTTGCAAGGAGGTGTGTCTTTCAGCTGGGGCAATGGATTTCTGGGGCAAGTCCAGTTAACCTTGTAGTGATGATAAGCCTTTTGCCCTGAGTTTTGACTTTAAAACCTGAATTAAACATGCCCAGCCGGCACTGACTTGTGAGCTGGGAAGCTGGGTGATCTCCTCTACCAATGCATCTGGGACCATTAGCAGTGTCTGCTCCATGGAGAGCGCAACCCAGGTCAGCTGAGGTGCATGCTTAATCTCCAACTTCTTCTTTTAAAGCTCATGTCTGTGAGAAACTCAGACCATCACTTCTGGCACAGAGGCTACTTGGAGCTAGCTACTTTTATTTACTGGTCTGGATTTGAGCCAGTTTTCTGGAGCTGAATTGCCAGACCCCAGTGTCTGGTAGTCCCCTTTAATCTGTACATGTTAATGTTCATCCCACAGGCTTTTTTGGGGGGGCTTTTCAAAACTTGTTGATCTATTAGTGGGGGTGAGTTGTGCTAGTAAGTTAATTCTCACGTGGTGGTCACCAGCATCTCTAAGCTCCAGGGCTGCTTTACGTAAACCTTAAATATAAAACCACAGTAACTTTGCATGCTGAGGACTAAGTCTTGTTTGTATTATGCAGAAATTACCATGTTTTCAGCTGATCTTTTAAGTGGTTCTTACTAAAATTATTAGGCAGCTAGAAAACCTTCAATAACATTTTTAAATACAGTCCAGCTTCACAGTAATAAACTCGGCTTTTAACAGCCCTCGTTTATAACAATTCCAACAGCAAGAACTAATTTTCTCTTTGGTTAATGTGGCCTGTTGGCAGGATCGTTCACACAGAGCTGACCTGGATTCAACAGTCATGATTTCTTTTCTGTTCTCCATATGATTTTTTTCTCTTTTCAAGGCACACTGTGTTTGGTATGTAAACATGCAGCTTTCCCCCTTGTCCTTGCCTCTACTTGTCTCTGTACAAACGTTGTTTGAAGGTTACTAAATGGAAAGCACAGAAGTAAAATACAGTGATGTTCTATGCAAATAGCAGGTTTCTTCGTTGTTCTGATGCAGCTAATAGCTGAACCCCGCTACAATGTGTGCTTTCACAATGGGAACATTTATCTGGTTCCCACTGGGTTTTGTTATGGTGAGAATACGCCACTTCAGCTTTTAATATGGGCACAGGACACAATTATTTTATATGCTAGCAGCAATTATCATTCTACACCCCTGCTGGCTGTGGGTTGCAGAGCTGAAAGATATTGTCACCTGAAAGCAGTGGTGAAACCCTGATTGCTTCCCATGGTGCAAGGTGGGTGAGCAGTTCCCAGTGAGCTTCCTGCACCAGAATTGGAGGTGTCCCCTCCTTGCTGGGCCCCATACAGGCCCTGTGTGGGGATCAGCATGGGCTTTCTGCCTGTCATCTGCTCATGGCTCCCAAGTGAGGCCGACCTGGCTGTGGCTGCAGGACCAAATTGATGTTTCTGATGCAGGGATGCATCCCCCTGACTCCAGGCAGCTCTGCGCACACGTACCTTCCCAGAGTGCCCAGCGCCTTGGAGAGATGAGCTCTTCGAGTACGTACTTTCTGCTGCAAGGGACATCTCAGCCAGAAGCAGCTATGTTTGGTCCTATTGCCCTCTTGTGGCTGCCCAAAAGAGGCTGCAGCGCTCGCTGGCTGGTATTTGCAGAAGTGGTACCTGCCCATTGAATCTGACATAAATTTCCTATAAGTTAAGAACACGGTGCAGGTCCCCTAGGTCCAGCTGCATTAGGGAAGGTGGAACACCAGTTAGTAGATGGCGACATTTCTGAAAGGGACACGGGGGTGCCATTGCTGTGATAGCAGATGAGGCACAAAGGCATCTCAGGCCAAGCCTTCCTCCTCCCTCACCCTCACTGTTGCCTTATGCCTATTTTCCAGGCATTTGGAAATGGGAAAAATGCTTTGGCAGAGTGCCCCGGGGCTCTTTCATCCAATGCAACCATTAAAAATGTCCTGATAGCCCTGGCAAGGCACCTTTTCCTTACTGTCTGACCTGGACCCCATGCATTAACAGTAAGGCATATGGGGTGGTGCTCTGTCCCTGCAGAATATGGTGCGCCTAAGGTGAGGGGATCATTGAAGGGTTTCACCAAAAGCCAGTTAGAATTAAAAGAAGGAGAATTAGGAGGAAAGGTAGCAGAAAAAAATATTACCACGGTAACTGTCCCAAAGCCTTAACACCGTTTCCATCCATGCATGTGGGTGCCCTGGGTTCAGCCACAGCTCAGCTGCTCTCTCTCTGCCGCTTCTCCTATCAGGCTGGCAGGGCGCAGGCTGCCCACACACCTCGCTGGTCCTGCTGCTGGTCTTGCTGCTGGTGTTTATGCCAGCAAATGGCTTGGAAATTTACTCAGAGATTCCTAAAAGGACCAGCAATAAAAATCAAAGCAAGCTTTCATGCAAGTTACATCTTTCAACAAGGAGAGGTAACGCTATTTGGTTTTGGCCAAACAAGGCAATAAAAGCGAAGATGTTTAATGAATCTCTAGCTAGTGTATATTGGCCTTGACGCAGTATTTTTACTGAACATAGCCTGCACTTAATGGAAAGACTTGGCAAACAGTCGGATCCAGGTCTATAATATTTGTAAAACTGCTGCTGCTTTCAGCATGATTTTCCCCAGTGAAAGTCACGCAAGAATAAAAAAGGAAGATTCAGTAACAATGTAATTGTGTCACATAAAGACCACCCCGGGAAGCCATCTGAAGTTTCAATGTTTTAAAATGAGTACTGAATTCATTCATCTTTGATAAAGCATGTGGTTCCTTCTTCTTCTCCCAGGCACAGATGTGTGCGCACACGGAAGGAGAGCAGAACAAACACCATTTGCAATTCAAGAGCCTTTAGACCCCAGATGAGACTGTCTCATAACCACTTGCCTGCCACTCTGTAGGCTTGATTGAGGGTGAAAATTACCCCTCCAGTCCTGAGGTTTGCCAGTGACTACTGAAGACCTGACTTTAGTCTCTCACTGATGCAAACGACAGCCCTCCTCAAGGTAGCGGAGGCACAGATTGACATCAAACCAGTGAAATCACACCGAATCAGGCTGGATTAGAAAAATGTGCTGCTGAGGTGGGGCATCATAGAGTCATAGAATCATAGAATGGTCTGGTCTGGAAGGGACCTTAGAGATCATCCAGTCCCAACCCCCTGCCATAGGCAGGGAAACCTTCCATTAGACCAGGCTGCCCACAGCCAAAACCCGTACAACCTGGCGTTGAGCACTGCCAGGGATGGGCTAGCCACAACTTCTCTGGACAACCTGCACCAGTGCCTCACCGTGCTCACAGGGAAGAATTTCTTTACAATGTTTAATCTAAATCTCCCTAGAGGTCCCAGAGCAGAGGAAGATGTGTGGTATCATAGAAGTCTTCTGTGTTCATCCAGTCGAGCTGGGTTTCCACATCTCTAGCACTAGCAAGGCTGGAAGCCTCAGTCTGAAGCAGGATATGCTGCTCAATCAAATGATTGCAAATCTTTGTGAAGTGAGCAATACCTGTTCAGTTCCGTGAGGATTTGTTTCTATTCTCTTGTACTCATTTTTAGAGATGCCTGAGTTGTTTCCTTTGGGAAAACATACTGAAACACAAGAGCCTAAGAAGAACAGTACTACATCAGAGAGAAGGCCCATATGCCCAATACTTGGTCTCCAAAGAGGCCAACCCTCAATGTCTAAATGAGAGCCTATGAGCAGAGCAGGTCCAATTCTGCCAGAGTCCTGGGGGTGCTCAAAGGCCTCAGTGGCTTGGATCCATCTCCACTGGGACCCCCAACCCATTGTCCCCTGCCAAGGGCCCAGGGGACACAACCCAGCCCAGCCATGGACCCTCAGTCCCAGCCTGTGCCATGCTGTAGCTGAGCCTTCCCTGTCTCCTAGACAGGTCCAGGATCTGCACTGCAGAAAGCCTCCTGTCTGGATGGACCCACCAGATCCAGGGCATCATCCATCCTGCAGACCCACAAGCATCACACAGCATAGCCTATTCCAGTCCAGTGCAGTACATTCCATTACACTCCACCCTATTATAAGACTCTCCATTCTATGACTCTTCATTCCATTCCACTCCATCCTATTCCGTTCTGCTTCACTCCATGACTCTCCATTCCATGACACCCCATCCCATTCCACTCCATGCCGGTCCACTCCATCCCATCCCATCCCATCCCACTCCATCCCATCCCATTCCATTCCACCCCATCCCATCCCATCCCATCCCATGCCATCCCATGCCATCCCACTCCATTCCACTCCATCCCATTCCATTCCATTCCATTCCATTCCATTCCATTCCATTCCATTCCATTCCATGTCCTATGCTCACCCTGAGCTGAATAACAGTGGCACTGTTATTCCCTCGCAGTGCCAGGGGTTTTCAGCTCCAAAAATACTTTCAGGGACACAAATCACAAAGCTTAAAAGTAGAAACAGGATTTTATTTTATGATTCCATTTTATTTTGTGTTGGTTTCTTATACTTTATGCCATCATATTTTTATGTTATTTAATGTTATTTTATGTTATGGGGTTTAGTTTTGGGTTGGTGCACAAGCCAGAACCCCACGGGGAAATAGGGCCGAGGGAAGAGTAGAGCTCTGTCCTGCTCTGGGCTTGCACTGGGCAATGAGAGCCAGAGAGTGCCAGGAGGTGAGTGGTGCCTTGGAGGTGTGAGAGCAGCAGGCAAGAACCGAGCCCAGATGCTGTGTGCAAGGTGTAGGTACCTTTCAGAGTGCACTTGGAGCTCTGAGCCAGCAAAGCTTTTCATGTTGCACATGTTGCATACTCATGCTTCTCCTGGTCCTGCTGCAGAGCCAGTCTGTGCCCCATGGCTCCATCCAAGGAAGGCAAGAAGTGTGCCTGAAAGGGGCACAGCTCTTCCCAGGGGAAATTCCTTCTGCCTTGCCTGGTTGTTTCTCAGGATTCCCACCTTGGCTTGCGTCAGCAGCTCTCTGATTTTGTGTTGTAAGAGGTCTGGGGGCTTAAGAGGGGAAGTTAACCTCAGCTGTAAACTCACTTTGTCTGGTTCGCTTTAGAATATGAATGTGAGTGTTAAGGTCAGAATATTAATATCATCAGCTATGCAAGCGTGCTGCTTGCAATTCATGAGGAATACAGTGAAATGCAGCATTGTTTCAGTGCTATGGCAGAGCCATTTCCTACTGCAAATATCCCATTTTCTGGTGGCATTTCTTCCACGTGGATTGGGCAGCTTTCCTGACCGGGCATGTGCACTGTCCTTCCCTGCCCATGAAGGGCACAAAAGCACTGAAAGTCCCTGAGTTGTTTGCATTTCTTTTTGTTGTTGTTGTTGTTTTGGTCAATGTGGGCACGAATAATACCTTTTTCACAGTCAGATTTGCTTCTTCTGTTTAATTTCTCTAAGATGACTAATTGTTTTAACAGCTGCATTCCCAGAGTAAAACAAACAAGCAAGCAAACATCCCCCGGTGTTCCAATCCCCAAAGCTTAAACCAGTCCAAATAAGGACTAAATGTATTTTGTCCTCAGTAACTGTAATTTTTCCCTTCCATCAGACTTTATGCTTGAAACAGATAAGGATTTCTTTGTGCAAGCAATTATGGAGCTATCTCTTTTTGGGCAGATCTGAATGAGCCATCACCCTAAGCCAGGAATGGACACATAGGTAGTGAGGCTGAATGCAAGTTCTGCAGAGTAGAAATTTCAATTCAAGGAGCTGTTTATGAATTCAGACTCTCGTTATCTCTTGGGATCCAGCAGTCTTCAGTGCAAATGTGTTCCAGTCATTTTGACTGTCTGCAAGTTCTCTTTCCCTTTGGCATTATTGTAAGGCAAAGCATGCTAACAAAAATATTTTGTTAGTGGTGTAAGCTGTTCCATAGGTTTCTGCTTTGGTAGCCGGGTGTGTATGCATTATTTCTGATGCAAAGGATTTCTCCCTGAAGGATTTCTCTTTCGTCCATAAAACCTAGCATTACCTTCCTTGTGGTGTTGGCCCAGCTTCATAAATTTGTGTTCTGTTCTCTGATACGTGTTCCTGACGCTGCGACTCAAAGAGATGCTATTGCAATGTGATCTGTCTGCAGCAGATACCAGGGTCCCAGGGGGCAGGCAGGTGATGAAGCAGGACATTGTCCCAGAGTGGGCAGCAGAGCCACCTGCCTGCCCACCATAACCCTCACATGGCAATAACCCGCCGCCGATGGTGCAGTGAGAGTGTTGGTGCATGGACACGAGAAGGTCCCACTCAAGGTTTATTTGGCTCTGATGTGTTCCTGCCTGAGAAGTGATGTGATGGAGAACCTCTGCCAGGGCATTCAAGCTGGGTGCTGTTTACCTCACTTTCGCCGCCCAAAAATGGGCTATCTGCTTGTCAGTGGCGGGAGGCAGGTGTTTATAGAGGAGGATCCAAACCACCAGGCTGAACCCTCTCACCCCTGTCACAACTGTGCTGAAGTATCTAGCTCTCTGCTGTTTGCAGAGGGACCAGAACCAGTGAGACAGTCGAATTTTAGACTTAGGGAAATGAATCCTGCCATGGCAATGTAACTACTTTCACATCAACCATGCTGCTATTTTGGAAGAAAGCCTTCAGATTTCTGAGGCTTTTATGCACTACGAAGGAACAGGATTAAGAGGTTTGCGGTCCAGTTAAATAATCTTTATAATTCTCTTTCTTTTATCCCATTTCCCTCTGGGGGGCTTTGAGGGTTTTTCTTGCAAGTCAGTGACAGCCATTTCCCAAGTGCTTTCAGCGAGGAAGTACACTGATACTGAACCTCATCAGCCTGCTGCAAGTACATTGATATTCATGCAGCAACTTCAGAGCCACTCCTGAGGAGGATGAGGCTAAAACAAGCAGACACTTCTCCCAGACTTGTTTCTGCAGCAGCTCATCTAGGGACCAGTTTTGGGTTCTGACATCTGAGACCAATACTGCTGCCTTACTGCCGTGTATTTTGGCAGTGTCCCAGCAGAAGGCATCATTGTGAAAAGCTTTGGTTTGCGCAGTTGGGTTGTATTCTCTTACTGGAGGGAGACCTGGGTGCCCCTTCTTTGTGTCCCCGGGGAGGATTTGGACTTTCTCAAAAGAAAAAAGTATTTCACAATGGTCCTGCAAGGTGATCTGCATTATTGTTGGGGTGAACTAACTAATGTGACTATTGCTGAAAAATCACAGGCAGTAGGATAGCAACTGCTTTCTGAAATCAGCAATGTGACTTCTGTATTCATGGACTATTGTGCTTTTCTATTGCACTATTCATGTTGAGGATCGTGGTTATTCTTCTAGTTAATTGAAGCTTTTTAGTGGACATTTGGAGAGGGAATACAGATCCTTTTCACCATACTCTGAGCAGCTGCTGTATGACCAGAAGAAGTAAAGGTGGATGGAGGCTGATGAGGTTTGTTAGTCTAACACAGCAGCTTCCTGTGTGTTTTCCAGTCTAAAAGCAAGGAGTGAGGGTCCTTTGCCAGAGCATGGAGACAGCATATGGTGGGAAAAATATCTCTAGGAAACAGTTCCAGGTCTAAGAGCACTGCGTCCCTATTCAGAAGCCATATGTCAGCTAGGTGCTTGACTGGTTTTATGTCAGACATGAATCATCATAACTTCTCATAAACTAGTGTCTAACTGCAACAGCATGGCTCACTTCATACGTTGTGGGAGACTGTGATAGGTTTCATTAATCACCCTTAATTGTTTGATGAGCAGAACTATGAGGACGAAGTCAGTTATTTTTTGGTATGTAGAACTAAACGCACAAAGTTAAAATATGTGAGAAGTGAAGATATTGGACAAACCTGGAGCTGGGCAAAGCTGAACAAGCTGTTTAAGGTAGTGTAGGGGAGTTTGTGCTTGCGCAATGCTGGGGACTGAAGTGACTCTACACCTGCCTGATGTATGCTGTTGGCTGAGGTAATGTGGTTTCCTCTTCCTTTTATTTTTTTGGGGGGATATTCTCCAGTGGGAGGCACAGTCTATAAGAACCCTTGCTTTTGATTTTCTTTATGAAGAATATGTCCAAAGCTGCAGCAATACCAGGGAAGTTCACTTGTAAGTCATAGGATGGTCATAAGAAAGCTGTGATAGTCTCCTTACAACCCAACCAGGAAATCTTGCTGCTTCAGTGTCTCTGCCCTGCAAACGTGATCTTTGGCTTTCCCTTTCCGAGAGACCCATTTGTACCCTGGCTAGGATTCAGGGGGATCCTGAAAATTCCTACATGTAAAAAATTTTGCAGTTTCCAGCAGGGAAGAGTCTCTTGGTTTTCACCAGGGAAGCAAGCAAGAAGAGGAGAGTTCCCAGGGCTCATCAGACAGGAGCCATGGCAAGGGGCTGGCTCTGCTCTAGCTGTGGCAGAAGGACATACAAGGTGGCCAAGAAAATACCCCAGACAGCACAGCATGTCGGAAATCAAGCTGTATGATACATGTCACTGGCATAGCCCTGTGTGAAAGCGGGAGACCACTGCAGGTACAGCAGCTCTTTCTCAAGGATATTCATGTTTCTGGTGTGCATGGGGAGGCAGTAACACCGTATCTCAATAAAGTAGTATGCAGATTAAAGAACTGCAAAATGGCAGGTGACTTGTGATCAAAAATGATGAACAAATACAAGCCTGACATGATAGACCACGTATCAGCCTGCAACAGTGTAGGCAAGCCTTGGGTCAAGGAGAGTGAGTAGAGAAGGACCAGGCAACTAGCCAAGCAATAGTGATAACAGAAGCCAAAGTTTTCACATATGGAAATATCCAGAAATATTAAATAGGGAGCTTGAAAAAATCCATAGGAAATTTTACAGATTTATGAATATTATTATCCATGAACTTTAATTACACTGACATTTAAAATTAACAGAAATGGCACTTTAATTGCACCATAGCCACATTTTCATTGCATACATTTAAATACATTAGAAAGTAGTTACAGCTGTACTGTACTGTATGGGACCAGTTCAGGGAGTTAGACATTAAAAATGTGGAAATAAAAGGAGATTTCAGGGTTGCACGTCAGCTAAGGTAAACTGGCTCTGTAGTTCTTTCTCAGTATCACAGATGACCAAAAGGAAGTCTTTTCACAGCTTTTTTGCAATTATTCAAGGTGCTCCAGGGCACTGGATCCTGAAGTCTGCTTGGATGAAACTGCTGTGATGCTGCCTTCAAAACAGTATTTTTCAAGTGCAACCTTGCATAACCGTGCTTAATTGTGGCTACTGGTATTGGAAGGGCCTCACAAGCAGCCTCTGAAGTGTCTGAGGCAGCCATCCTTGGAGTTAATGGGCTGGATGAGATGGGTGGCACTTCACACCCAGTGAGGGGCTGACTTGCCTATCTGTGAGGCTATGGTAGAAGGCAGACTCCTGCTGCAATTCAATCTTTCGGTTGAGAATGGTGTGTTATGGAGTCTGACAGTGTACTTCTTCCTTTCAATCCTTCTTCTTGTTCCTGGAAACGTGTTAGCAAGGAATTAAAAAGAACTCTGCTCTTTGACAAGCCCTTAGATGATAAGTTCTGTTACTGGCTTTTTCTACTGCTCCAGCAGTGGAACAAATTAGCCTGTGTTAAAGCTTCGGCAACAGAATTGCCCCAAATCTTCTTGGTTCAGGCACTGAACATCATTCAGTTCTTCGTTTTTACCTGTCTCTGGGCAAGTGACTCAATCTCAGTGGTCTCTACTCGACTGCGCAATATTAATGATTGCAGAACAGACTTCTCAGCCCCAGATCTGCAGCTGTAAAACCATACTAGTCCTTAATCTATAAGCAATCAGATATACTAGCAAGCTGGAGTGTGTAAGAAGATTTTCTTGCTTAAAACTTTCAGAAATGGAAACCACTGGTTCATGCAGTTTCTTCATTACAGGCTAAGGCTTTGAAAGTATGAAACAAATTATTGCATATTACTTTGGGGACCACAGCATTTTGTTCCTGGTCCCACACATCTGGTGCCTTGAATATACAGATCTGAATTCTGCCCTCATGCGCTTGTGTGTGAGAGCAGCACAAACATCCCCACTCCTTTCACTGAGTAAGCAATCACTCAGACACTGCAGATCTTAGGCACTGATATGTGTTTGATATCATATGACATCTTGCAGGTAGAAAGGTATCTGAAAGAAATGCATTGCTGGCTTCTTCAAAAAGTGAATTGACAATTTAATTGTAACTTGGGAAATATGTATGTAGGAGATATTCTGACTCTCTAAAAGATCCCTTCCTTGGATGTTTCTCTGCTTCATGATTCACTGCTTACTTACACAAGGGTTGTTGTTGCGCCCTGCTGCTATTTTGCTTCAAGGTCTCTTTTCAGTGGGTTAGGTCTGAGTGTTAGAATTTCCAAAACACGCTCCCTCATCCCACAGGTATGACCTGCATCTTTCATTTCCAAAGATGCTTGTGATTTGCATTGTGGCATATTAAAATTCATGCTTCTCAGATGAATCCAGTGTACAAAAGGATCCAGTTCTCTCTGTGTAGTTAACTTGTCATTATTCAGTATGTCACTAAATATTGTACCACCTGTAATCATACTGGTTGTGATTTTCTTCTAGGTTTAAAAACTAACTACTATTACACCCTAAAAAAGAGGTGCTATAATGATGCTGTAACTCTGTTTTGTGTTCCCACTGATGACTTGGATGATGGACTAGTATATGTATGCTCGTGTAGCTGATATGAACCTGCTGTGGACTGTGATTCAGAGAAAACTCCAGGAACAAACTCGCCAACAAAGTTTTCAAGTTGACAAGCAGGTATTCTTTATTGGGCCACCAGGAGACACAAGGGATAGCTCCTCCTAACGTGTGTTCCTGTATTGCCACACAGGCCATCCTTATATAGTCACTTGGGCATCCATACTTATTCCTGAAGCTACACATGAATTACATCATTTTCCACAAAGTTTCCCACACGCATATGAAAACGTGGTGGTGGTCTTTCAGAGCTGTTTACTTTTTCCAACAATTTTCATAACTGCTGGCAGTCTTTGAAGCACCAGCTTAATTAACATTACAGACATAGCAATCATCCTCTCCTTCTATATCAGGTAGTTTAACTGCTCCCATCCTGGACATCTGCTAGTTCCGGATACTCCCCAGTAGATGTCTACACCAGCTTAATGGGTTCTTTAACACCACAAGCATAGCAATCATCCTGTCCTACTTATCAGTTTCTTTAACTGTTCCCCTCCTGGACATCTGCTAGTCCTGGATACTCCCCATCTCCAGGTCCTGTTTTCCTACTGTTTTTCTTACACTTTTTGTACCAAGGTCTTAAGGACCTAAAATTATGTCAAATACCTTCAAGCACTTCAGTTATTTTCCATTACAAAGCCATCAAACTTAACTTTACTTAGAACTGATTACATTTTGTGCTTTTGTGTCTCGTTGTCTCAACTGCTAACATGCTGAAAGAAAGGACTGAAAATTCAAAACAGTCTTCTCAAATGGGAGGCATGCCCTGAAAATCAAGAAGGTCAGTTTCAATAGAGAAAAGTGCAAGGTAGAACACTTGGGTAGGAATACCTATCTAAAATATCAAATGGAGAAATATCAAATGGTGAATACTTCACTTTCAGCAAACCTGTAATAAAGATTGGAGGTTTTAACGGATTGCAGGGTCAACATGAGTCGACTCTGTCTATACGATGGAAAAAAAGGGTAAATATTAAAGTGGGGAATATAGACATCTGCAACATAAATGAAATATTCCTCCTGCTCTGGTCGTTATTGGGAGGGCCTCTGCTGAAGCTTGGTTTTGGATGCTGCACTTCAAAGAAAATCTGAATCAGCTGGAGGGAATGCAGATGAGAACACCACCACTGACAGGTCTCAAAAACATGGGCTCCACAGAACAACTAAACTGACCGGGTCAGCAGAGTGTAAAGAACAAAGAACTGATAACTGCCTTCAAATTCATTAAAAGTATCTCTACAGAGAACCTCTGTGCCATGTCTGTAGGATAAGCTGCACACAGCTTGAATTGCAGCTGCTGGGGGGGTTTAAATACAGGTTAAACAAGCACTGGTGGGGCTGTTAAGTGTGTCATTGACTCTTCCTTGGGATAAACGTGATTTGGGTGACCTTCCAGGTTGCTTCTGATCCTTTTTTACTATTGTGCAACTGTTGACATACAGTTCTATTAGTAATCTATTTAGCTGTATTTGCTATTAAACTGAGTTTTAGAATCACAGAGAAGCTTTGCTAAATGCCTTTAGAAATTGCTATTGGATTCTGGCTTTATATTCACTATTGATTTTCAAATCCATCAGTACATTTAATGTGTGCTATGCTGACTTACTTATGTGTTGACCTGATACTGAGTGCCATGGTTGGGTGAAAATACAGTAAGTTCATTTGGTTTTGATACCACTGTTTTGGAGCACTGCCAACAAACGAGCTTTAGATTTATACATTAATTTTTCTCTTCTGCTTCCACTGAGCAAGTGCTAATGTATGCCTGTACCTCTAAACACCTTCAGTAAAAAGGAAAACCATTACTTCCTGAACTTCTTTGTATTAGGTCTTTACTTAATTTGGTATATTTTCAGGGCAAACTCCGTGATGTATAGATTTCATGAGACAGAGGGCAAGTTCAATTCTCTTTGGTACCTGTGGGTGTGCTTCTTTTCTAAAGTAGCAATTGCATCTGACTTGCTCCTTCTGCATTATTCTGGGGCTTATGAAATCCTGAGTACAGATTTCCATAACTTGAGGCAGGCAGGCACAGGGAGATGGGGAAAGAGGGATGTCACAACTGAATAAAACACCCAGAGAATTTCATACCTGTGATGGCTTCTTGGGATTCAGCTGGTTCCCAAGGGACATATTTGCTCTGCAAATGCCTGACTCAGGAAGCACTGGAGCTGTATCGCTTTGGCCCCTTGTTCAAGGTGCTGATGCCCACCAAACATCACCTGGTGTCTTTGTTCCTATTATATAGCTTGCCCACACCCAAGCTGGACCATAGCCTGGAGTTTGCTCACATACCAGCTGTGCCTGACCCGCCGTTGTTGTTCCTGAGGTGCAATAACATGAACCATCAAGTGGAATAAGAGTGTTTTGGGGGCCCTGGATCAGTTTCTTACTTATTCACTCCTCTGCCATGTTTGTCAGCATCTCAGGAGTGAGTTGTTTCAGGGGTGCCTGTTAAATTATCAGTGACTGACACTTATTGCAGGCACCCAGGGATTCCCTGTCATTTGAGAACTTCTGGGACCTGTCTAAAAGTCACACTCTTAACATACACCTTCTCATCCAATCCTTCCTCTAGATGGTATTGTCTAATGTGATCAAAGCCTTTACCCATCACATACTCCTTCTCCACTTTGTCACTGGCAGGGTCTGATGAATTGCTCTTGTTATTATTCTGAGCCTGCAGGTCACCCAGACACAGCACAGTGCCAGCACAATGGTGACAACTGAATTATAACAACTTCTAAGCTTCTTTTGCAGCGCAGATACAATATTTATGGCACTATTAATGCACAGTGCTGCCAGGATTTTTAAAATGAGAGTAACTCACCTGTGCCTGTCATGCATGCATGTCCTCCGTGTTTCAGAAGTGTCAGGAGAATCCTTGTCATTTTTTCTCTCTTAATAGTCTTCTACCATGAAGCCCAAGTCATAAATAGCAGGCTAGAGCACAGGAAATCCAGATGTATCTTTCTGTGAAGACAGCTAGGATGAAACTTTCTGCTGTGCTGCTTAAGCAAGTGACTTAGCCTTCAGGCCATGGGGATGTATAAGCACTTTTTTGCCCTTTATCTCCTGATTTTATGCAGAATTTAGGGTCCTAAATATCTTCCTGGGTTTGTCCTATAACCTTACACTGCACCTGATATTTGACAAACCCAGTACGCAACACAAAAATGCGCTCTGCTGAATCAGACCAAATGATGTTGAGAGCTTTATGCCAGGTTGGATGTCAGCTGTCTCTCCAAGGCCAGTTATGGAGCTGGCATCAGCACTGCAATTTGTGTGCTGTGGTGACATTAACAGATATATGACTGATTCCCCTTGTCCGTGAGTGATATGGAGCATGCTTGTACTGCCAAGAGATGGAAAACCACACACATTTGGCATGAATGAATATTGCACCTCAATTTTAAGTTCCCAATGTTTTTTAAATAGAACGCTGACCTTGCTAACACATAAAACTCCTTACAGGTTTAAATATATGCCTTCCTATGGCCAGTGAAGATAAGCCAGAAAAAAGAAAGATTTTCTTTTGCTACTGTCTCTTAAACTGCTTCAGAGAGCACAGTAACTTCTTGTAATGAAAGCATCCTATGTGGGTTACACTAAATGCACGAGAGCCAGTCCCTTTGGAGTCCCTCTGTAGTTAGATGAGATCTAATTGATGTAGCTGACGGAGCCTCCACTGTGCTCGCCTTACCCTAAAGTAAAAACTAAGAGCGCAGGGATTCTCTAAGGATTTGGAGTTCAGAAGAGCCTGCTTTCCAGCAATAAGGAGGTAACAAGACTCACATAGTTACATCTAAGCTGCTGCCATTGAAGTTAGGTGAGATGCACCTTTGTTTCTCCTTAGCCCTGGACTCATCTAGCAAATACGGCTGATGATTGAAGAGGTCGTTTTTTAGATTTGCTTGCTGCTCTTCCGCTGTGCTGACAGTCCCACAGCAGAGCAGGCAGAGCTGGCTTATGGACACAAGAGCACTCCAGTCAGGCCAAATCGTTGCCCTGGCAATGGGACTGTTATTCTAGGCTACTTTCTTGGAGTCCATGTCACACCTGATTTCAGACAGAGCTAGGTGATTTTGCCTGATGTTGATGAAGGACCATGGTCATGAACTGTTCTGCAGCAATACAGCAGGACCCCATACTCTACCTGGTTGTGGTAGTAAGGACTTGTTCCTACAGCCAAAGACTCTTACCATAACTTTGGGAAAAAGTATACTTGACCATTTCCTGCCATCATGGCTTTTCAGTAGAAGTTTTGGGGACCAGTGATCTGCCTGTGGGCTTGTAAGTCATTTAGGTAGTTCTGGATTGCTCTCTTTTAGTGTTCTCCTGTGGGTTCATATACAGCTCTAGGAAAGAGGCAGGAGAAAGCTGCAGAGGAAGGGCAGCCAATGTACAACTGGCCTTACTCATTATTTGTCAAAAGAACTTGCTTTTATTTTTCCGCTTGAAAAGATGGTTATTAAATTTCTTTTGTCTTTGCATTGACCTGGACAACAACCAACCTCTATTATAGACACTAAACATATCTGTCCTGAGAGAGACCCACGTGCTAGTGGTGATGGACATTTAATGGCACAACCTTTAAGTACACTCCCAGTCCATCTTTTTTAAAATGACAAGCCTGCATTTAGGAAAAGGAAATTTACTGTGGTTTTTCTGTGCAGATGGTGATAAGCGTGAGTTAGCATTTGTAAGCTTATAAGCACATATGGTTTTGTACATATCAATTAAGACAGTTGGCTAATCACTCTAATATCATTACTGATTCATCTGTATTCCTCCAAATAGACATTTATGCTCAGCCTGCTGGTTTTTATATGTATGGACTGGATTGTGTAATTCTCCTTGTCACCATTTGTAGTCAATAACATTTCCTTGGCACCAGAGGGATTAAAAGGGTACATCTCAGAACTGTGTGGGCAAGTCGTTTGGCCCATGCCTTATGTATAAGGCATGCTCATAAAATATTTCTGCGTGTGTGGTTTCTTTTTAAAGGCTCTGCTAGTCATGCCGTGGGCTGAGTGACAACAGCACTATGTCTGTGCACATGGGACATACATGCAGACTCATGCATGCAATCATCCTGCTGTTTGTGAGTCTGTTGTGCACAGCCAAGCATCTTGGCCCTAGTCAGTCTCACCTCACTGTGAAGCATTGGCACATGTTGCCCACAGAAGCTGTGGCTGCCCCATCCCTGGCAGTGTTCAAGGCCAGGTTGGACGGGGCTTTGAGCAACCTGGTCTAGAGGAAGGTGACCCTGCCTATGGCACGGGGGTTGGAACTGAATGGGCTTTAGGGTCCCTCCCAACTCAAACCAGTCTGTGATTCTGCGATGCTTAGTTCCTGCAGACATAATTGAAACTAGACGCACCAAGTGCTCTGGAGGTTGTGTCCAGTGAAAGACTGAGCCGGGTTCCCATCTTCACATTTGTCATACAGCTGAAACCTGCCCTGGGTACAAATTAGACCTTGCTAGCAAACAGGTATTTTCAAATGACATTTTTCAAAGGAAGTGAAGGGGAGGGGGTTAAAGCTGTTCAATAGAAAATGCTCATGGTTTTGAGAAAAAAGTTGAAATACTTCAAGTCTGAGGTACTAGCTGTGAGCAACGTAGGTTGTATGTATTGCACCCCCACTTCGGTTCCACAGTGTGACCACGTCTGCTCGGGTGGATCATTGTATCTCCATGGGGGTGTCATGGGCTTGCCTGGCTGCACACCTCATGAAAGACATTTTGTGGCTGGTGGCTTCACTGATACTAAAGCCCAGGAACATGAGGAAACTGGGCAGTGTACAACACCGTAACAGCATTTCTGAATCAAATTACCTTAGTTATCATCTGAAAGAGCAGTATACTGTTCATAAGTTTCTGCAACACTAAATTAAAATCTCTGTGGATATCAGAAACTGGTGAAATATTTAATAGAAATTTAATTCTAACTCTTGTTTCATTAGAAAAGTGATTTCATTTCAGCCCAGAGCAAATCTTGCTGTCTTGATTAGATGAGGCAGAGAAAATATTTGCTCATTGTGTGCATCTCTCTGGTTCCTCATTTAGTTGTTTGCTTTTGGAGGGCAGAGATTTCCTGCATAACATCTTTGCAGCTTTTGGCCACCCCAGCTACTTCATGACACAAGATTGAGGCCACCTGAGACTTCTATAGTCTATTTTCTCCAAGACCTCTAAGTCCCATATTTTTCACTGGAGTGTTTTGGATGAGACATGTAAAAACCACAGCTTTGACACCTCTCCAAGGCCATCATCCCGTTTTCCTCTCCTGTAAGTGCAGCTAGTGAAACACTAGGCACTTCATCTGCAGTATATGTCTAAGCCTCCTCTCCAGCCAAACAGAGATGGGCACCTCTCAGAGGTCTGGTTCACAAATCTCCTTCAGGAGGTGTTAACTGTAAATGCCTCTTCATTACCAAGAGGGAGAGACTGACTTATAGATGGGTGATGTCAGGTGAGGTAAATCAGACCCCAGGTGGTCTGAATTTCAAGCCTGTGTTTTGTTCTGCCTGTGGCTTCTCACTGACTTCTTAGACCCAAAGGCTGATTGTATTACCCTGGGAGGGAATGCAATTTTGTAGACAGCTGAAAAGGGTCCAAGAAATGCAGACACATTATTAGCAGAAATAGCTTAGCTTTCCTCAGCTCCTTAAAAGTTGCATCACCTTCAGAGGGTGCTGGTCCATTAGCTGTGATTTTGGCATTCCCAGATATGGAGTTTCAATCTTAAATTGGAGCATTTTCTTGACAGAGTAATTTCTACAGAGTACTCACAGAAAAAGCACCTGCTTACTTGAAACTGAGTCTGAGCCATGCTTTACTTGGAGCAAAATTAGTCTGGGGGAGAAATCCTACAGTCAAGGGATGGAAAACAAGAGGGTGCATGACCTCTACTGCTGTTAAATTTTCAAAGGCAAGGCTCTGTGGATTTCATACAGTGATAAAATACTTATTGGTATGCCGGGAGATCCAGTCAGCCCCTAGGCTGCTCCTTGCAAACAAGTTCATTGCAGCAACATTTCCCCACCACCATCCCCTGTCCTACACCCATCCCATAGCCATGTTGGACCAGGGCAGGTGAGCAGCAGCTAGAAGCTGGAGAATTGTTGCCCACCTGCCCTAGGCTTCTCCCCAACATCGGCAGTCCCAGTGGGAAGGACCACTCTCCATCCACCTCCTCCCTGAGGCTAGGAAACACGGCACTCAGCATTCAGCCTTTCTGTCACTGAGTCTCCAGCTGGGATTGCTCAGATACGGCAGCTCTGCCTTTCTGAAATCCAGGCTTGCTCCAAAATCAACATGAATTTTCATGAAAAGCCTTCAGAGATATGCTGTGTAATGGCCAAATTTCATGGTTAATGTATATTTCATGTTGGGGTTGCTGCACCTCAAGTTTCCACACAAAACCCCTGAGCTTTGTTCTCATGGTTACGAACGCGTCCACTGAATCCCTCAATAAAGTGCATTAGAGTGGTGCCTACTGGAAATATTATACCTAAACTTTAGGAGACAGGGCCATTATTATGCTCCGTTTCCACTGACTTCCTCACTCTCCTCACAGGAAAAGCAATTTCTTTTGAGATGAAATCTGGCTCAGAGGATCTCTCAAAGAGACTGAATTCAATAATATTCACTTTTTGACTTAGAGAAATACAAAATAGAACAGAGCTTGGCGGGTTTGGATTTCTTGGGGGATGTTTTTATACACTCAATTCTTTTGCCTGGGAAATTTTGTTCTTCTGAAGAAATGGATCATTGATATATATCTTCTTTTATTAGGGAAAGTACCAAAGACATTAATGAGAATACAAAGATAAATAGATTATATATAATTGCTTTTCTTTTCCTTTAGGAAAGAATTGTCCTGGAAAACAAAAGCTGTCCTTGTGTATTTTGCTGAGTTTAAGTCATGGGAAGTACACTGTCAGGTGACTCTGCCCTGCCATAAACCATATTGCTTACATAAATATCTTTGTCTCAGTTTTATCCAAAAGCTGATTTTCCTTTCATAAACAAAATGCCTTCTGACTGATTAAAAATACATATTTTAAATCCTTATCGGAAGAAAGGTCAGTCATACAATGATGTGATTTTACTTGTAGAGATTCCGCTTAGTATAATGGCTGATGAAAGAAATTCAGTTTAACCTTTTGAATGATTTTGGGAGCCTGAAGAAATGTCATGACACTGTTTCCTTTAGGTATTGACACCTTCACGCTCTTTCATATCCCATCTCAGCTGCCTCATCTCCCTGTAAGAGTTGCTCATAAGAAGTATGCCCGCTTTCCTTCATACTCTTTGCCAGCATTTAAAAAAACCTCCTGAGCTTTAAGAACTTCTTGCTTCTGTTTATCTTCATGTTTTGTCCAGCTTTGCTTATAACTCACCCACTTCTCTGTCTCCCCTGCTAAGCATGATGGTCACATACTTCCATAGGCAGAGCACACAACTGCAAGGAGAACAAGGGTACATAGGAAATAAATTGGCTTTCAGGAAAGCTTTGCACTTCTTATCCAGGTAATTATACCCCCTCTGGCTTTTGGGTCTTGCAGCTTGACATTTTAATAGGTCTCTGTTCACATTTTGTTCACTGTACCAGGTTTACAACAGGTCATATCAACAGAGCAAATGTTGCCCAAGGTGAAGTAACATTTCTCCTAGGCTTTGCTAGAAATGGATGTTGTTGCAGACACCAATCAAACAGACCTTCTTCTGTTTACCAAGACAGTTTCTTCATAGGTGTAGTCCTCACAGGTCTGCTGAAAGCCTCCAATTATGTGTGAAAGTGTTCTGCTTACCAAAAGCATCAGCGGTGCCTTTAACAGCTAAATAAATGGACTGTAAGGTCCAAATTCCCTTGACAATAGGCACTGATTTGTACTAGCCAAGCATCTATCTCCGCAGCAGTGTAGCACAAGGGTACCAGGCAGCCTTGCTGACCCTAAACAGTGAAAACTAGATCATTACTGCATTGTCCCTGTGCCTCTGAAGCAGTTTCCCATGGTTTTAGCTGCTGTGAAAGTGATCTCTCAAGTGAGGTGAAGGTGAGATGTAATTTTTAGCCCATGGTCAGAGATCCCTGGGGGGCTGTGGAGAACTTCAAGGGCTATATTTAAGCTAAGCAAGAAAACTACCATTAGCAGTTGGCTTATATCTATTTTCTGGGCTTATGCACCTTCCTGAAAATCATATAGGGATCTGTGACAAGTAAAACCACAGATTGAAATTGTTTTGGACTCTGTCACGTGTCTCCCTCCCTTTGCAGAATGGGATGTCACTGACTGGATGGTTTAAGGAACCACTTGCTCAGGTTTATTCTGAATTTTCAAGTTCTGAAGTGCCACTGAATGGCCAGTGACTTGAGTGTGACTCCAGAGCTGGTCTGCTCAAACCGTTGAGCACCTGGGAAACAAAATGCCGTTGACTCCTGCCCAGCACTGCCCACAGCATTCCTTCTTGGGGTGGCTTCTCCCACATGCCAGTGGTGGTCCACACATTCCCTGGGGACAGCAGGCATGGGAGGTGGGAGGGCTGTCCAAGGGAAAAAAGCACCAGCCCTCTGATTCCCACCCTGGGGTGCCTGACCCTTCCCCACCCAAGGAAGCTGTGGCCCTTCAGTCTTTGGGAAATGCTTCCTCTCCAAGACTGCTCATGGTTCTCCTCCTGGCTTCCTATAGACCGCCCCAAGGCACCCTGGTATTCAAAGAGCAGCGATAGCGAGCAAAACTTTATGACCACGTTTGTAGCCATTTCCTTCAAATATTCTAAGCACTAAATTGCATATTGCTCCCACAGATGGGGGACAAACGGTACTGCTGAAAGTACCGCTGACGTGGCTGCTGAATTTGGCCCAGAGACTTCCAAGAAAATTTTCTCTGCCTACTCCAAGCTGCATTTAGCACAAGCCAGTCGTTTGTGACTGTAGCTTATAAATACTCTTAACTACTGACATATACAATGGGAAATATAATGCATCTTAGCTAAGGGCCAAGTGTTCATTATTTATTGCAGTCATTATTCATTTCCATTGTACTTAGTAATGGCTCTTTAACGCTTGCTGGGCCATTAGCCCAGCTAAGGGTCCCAGATTTCCTTGGCATAGTTGTCATCTGTTTTATCTGATATGTGATTCCAGGCTGGTACATACACAAAGGGCAACTGGGCATCACAAAAGGAAATTCATACTTATTATTATGTCCCACAGTTAATTTCAATGTCATAGTTCATTCATTCTTTTTCTGCTTTTTTTCTTTTTCCATCGAGTTCCTTGTAGCCAGATGAGGATCATTAGCTTCTAAAATGAAATATTTTAATTAAGCTGATCTGCATTGTGCCTTCTAACTCTTCAGATAGCATTGCCAAATTAAGGAGGCACAATCACTTCTGTGTTTGTGTTTAATAAATGTTTCAGCGCTGCTCAATAAGGCTGACACTACTGCATTAAGGACACTAGGAGCCATGTCCTACTGACTCACGGCTCTGTCTCTTCCCTTCAGAAGGTGGCGTGTGAGACTGAATCACGCCACTCAAGCTGTGTATACAAAGGGCTGGGCAGGGAGCCGGTTGGCATGACAGGCATGTCCCTCCTTAATCTGATGGAGTGAAAAAGTGAGTGATAATTAATCATCTTCACTCACTGCCTCCAAAACCAGCCAGTTGTATTCTGTCCATGAAAGGAGAATTGCTGTGAGCTTAGCGCCTCTTCCTGTCTCTGATCAGGAAATACCTTTCAGCATTAATGTAATGGGAAATGGGACAGGTACAAGCTGTTAGCAGCTCCTGCCTGCTTTACTCCTAGCCAGGGGTTCCCTAGAGCTCATTGCCTTCTGAGGTCTGCTGCTTTGTTGCCTATTGGACCGTGTGTGGAACAGGCACAGGGATAAATCTGGATAAAAAACATAGCCAAAACAAAAAAGCATAGGAATTTTCTCCTTCTCTTGCAAATAACTTCCTTGGAAGAAATGTGGGAGTGCAGCAGAGTTGGGATGGAATGGTTGGATTGAACTTGAAATGCTTACAGGCTGTTGCATCCATACCTGAAGGCACGATTCCTTGATTCCCTGGTTGTGGAGATCCATGCGCAGCTGACACCCAGCCATCCTGACTTGTCAGCATCTTTAACTCATTTTGCACAGTGATAGGGGCTGGGGGAGTGTACAATGATGGGGGCCAGGCTTCCACTTCCATACTTCAAACCACAGTGCACAGGTAGGGCTTGTTCAATTCAGAGATGGCAACCAAGTTAGTATCAGGTCATGGCCAGAACATGAGTGGGACCAAATAGCAATAAGCACAAGTCTGAAGACCACAATGAAACATCAGTATTCTGAAGCCCAAGTGCAGACATGACTGACATCTCCTTTCTACTGGGTCCAGGGCAATCCTTCATCTTTTGCATTCCTCTGGGATGTTTCCTCAGCTGCACCTTGGGAACATCTACATGTCTTGAAAAGACCGCGGACAAAACTTTGGTGGAATACCTTGCTAAGCCCAGAAAATAGCTCAGGGATTTGATGTATCTCCCAGCTGCGCAATGGGAAGCCTCTTGATGCTGTCACTGCAGTGAAAGGTGGAAGAAGCTCCTGCTCCAGCAAGCAGTGGTGACATAGCTGCCCTGAGTTGAGCCACCATCCTGTACCGGGCTCTCGCTGCTGCTCAACATGAACACACTATTCTGTCAATGCTAGTGTTTCCCCAGCGCTGCTGCTGTGCCCTAAAAGGTATGGATCATGGAGCCAGGTGCTATATCTTCCCTAGACTCTTCACATTCTTATGCCATCTTGACCCCATGAAAGCCAACAAACTGTTTGTAACTATCTTCAGGGGGAGTAGCATTAGGGACATGCAATCACAGGACAGAAAGTGAGTTCATAGACTGTCAAAACTAGTCATCTTCAGTCACAAGCAACTACATCCCTTAAGTGATATCAGACTCCACCCTGAAATCAGACAGGTTTCTTTGCCATCTGTTCCAGAATCCAGAACCAGTTTAACTAAAAGTGAAAATCTCTAGCTACTCATTTTGTACCTTTACTCAATCACCTTTCTAATTCTCCCACAGACTGGAAGTTAACGTACCTTCCTACTAAAATTTCTACTCAAAACTTGTTTGCGGTGCAAAAACGCAGCACGGCTTCTCATCAGAGCAGCAGAAACAGAGACCTGATTAATCTTCACTTGAAAGTCAGGCCCTGAGGTCCTAATCCACAAGCTGGCATGTATCAGGGGTGGAAGCTTGTTTACCAGCACTCTCAAATGCCTCTTCACATTGACATTCACTTAATGCCTTTGTCACCCTAACTCTGGTTTCTTTTTCTCTCTCCAGTGAATCATTTATGCACTTTTCTGCTGTCAAAGAAAAGTCTTCATTTGCAGCATCCTGTCAGGAGAAATTGCTTTGAAAAACCTTACCTATGCAATCCTTTCATATGAAAGCAAAAATCCACAGCATCACTCCTACTTCTCAGGTTGTAAGCCTGAGACCTTCTTATATAATTTTGCCCTTCTCTCTGCTGCTACGGGACTGACTATCTATTTATTAGCATTTTTTCAGGGTCAATTCAATAGTATTTTATGAGGATGTTTCCAATGCATTCCTCTGGGGGAAAAATTACTCCATCGGCGGTGGTGGTCTGCTCTTTCTCTGCATGCAGTAGTTGACAGTTATGATGTCTCCTTCCTAGGTAGTATCTATTGCATACTTTATTCCTCTTTAGTCTTTGTTATCCAGCAACTGCCTATATAACTTCACTAACCTTCCAACAGGAGTCAGTACGTGCTAGGCATAGACTGTCATAACCATACGTAAGCTTGGAAAGTAATAAAACTGGACTGGCTTTGTTGGTTTCTCACTGGTTTTGTAGCTCTACTTCGAACTCATAGCCACTTATCAAATTTATTTATTTATTTATTTTCAGATAAGGAGTGATCTTAGCTGAAGAGTGTTTGCATTAAGAGCAACACTTTGCCAGAGCAATTGCACATGGCAGTTTTCTTTGTGGAGAGGTCATATGGGAGAAAGTGAGCCCATTAGCATGAAAGCGAGAAAATGTCATGTATTCTAACTTAATGTCCCTGTTGAAGAAGCCCAAATTGGTATTAATCTTTATTTGTCTCTAAACTTCATTGTAAGTTAATATCCCCTGAGCATTGTCGCTGCTTGGTCTCTTGGTATTGTTGCTGCTTCATGGTGGGATGTTTTTATTATGCATAACTGAGCCTCCCTGCGTAATTGCATTCTGCCTGAGACTGTGTTCCTCTTGATTAGTGAAGAACATGGACTGGAAAGGACTGTGTGGATCACTGAGTGCAATCATTAGCAGATTAGAGCAATTGTGCCAAACGGTCTCAGAATAGGAGCTTGTGCCTTTCCATCCATGTCTCCCGAACACCCTCTAGCTACTGTAATGAGAATGCTTACTGAAAAACACTAATTCATTTAAGACTTGATGAGCCTTCCTCTGAGCAGAAAGGTCTAAGCTTCAGGAAAAAGGTTACTATAGGTAAAATTAGGTCTCCACTTTGGGCTGAGGGCCTCCCCAGGTTTTTAGCTTGGCTGATGGGAAGATGAAACACAAAATGTTATCACTGCTTTGGACCTGGGCTGATTATTTACAAAACATGTGCACAAAGCCCCGTTACCCTGGATGCTGGTAGGGATAGAGGTGAGAAGAGTGGTTCTTTGCTGACAGCTCATAGTCTTTATCCCCTCCTTATCCCTAAAATTTGGTCAAGGTGACTCTATAAATCCTTCCCTAATGGGTCCCTGCCTTTCTCTGCCTGCTTCAGTGACATTTCCCACCCTTCTCATGTATCACTATCCTCTTCTGGGCTGGTGTGTGGCAGGCTTTGCTTGGAGACCTTGGGCAGAAAGTCCTCTGTCTGCATAAGGTGCCCAGGAACCATGCTGCAAACCATCCTCTGCTTCTGCTCAACTTTCTCCTGCTGTGGTGGGGGGCTACGGTAGGCCCATGGATTCCCTGACTGAAGACATGAAGTTAGAACTCTGTCTCAAAGATGTTAAAGTGTATCCATAAGAAATGAGGCACCAAAGGCATCCGAGTGGGAAAGCAGAAGGCATCTGGAGGAGCAAGTCAGATAAGGGGAGTAACTAAATACAAAGGAAGAACTTGGCAAAACAATGGACTTTAGTAATGCGGTAAAGGGTCATCCAATAATGCGCTGTTGCTAACTAATATCAACCAGTGGCTAAAAAGACACGTGTGTGCTAGAAAAGGTATATAAGCAGTGGTATGTAGTAATAAAGGATTTATCTATTTTTTCTTCCTACTAAGTCAACGAAAATACGTGTATGTGCGATTTTTGGGCGTTTTGACACCAACATCCTGCCTCCTCCACCCACTTTCCCTGACTCAGTGGAGAAACAAGCTCCTAGACTTTCCCCTTTGCTCTAACAAAGACCCTGGCAGGGTGTTTGCGTTTGGCGATTGAAGACACTCTTGCACTGCTGGGTCCCAGCTTTGCTGTTCTGGGTGTTTCAAGCAGCGACTCCTGATAACAAATGGGAACCTCAGTTGTGTGTATTTGATTAAACTCCAAGGGAGTCTATGAGGAGATGGCTCTCCACGCTTCAGAGCACTTGCAGTAGGTTATTTATCTTCTGCAGTTCATCCAGTGAGCACTGCATTGTGTCAGCCACCAATTTAATGCTTTGTACTCTAGGACCCCCAGTGCCAGTGAAAACAACCTCTCAGAAAAATAACTTTGTTAGTGTCTTTCTAACTTACTAAGAACACAAAGTGACTTGTGTCGTGGGCTCACCCTGCACATCCCAAACCTGACCTAAACACAGGAGCACAGCATCTGAGCAAATGAATGTTACACTAAATAATCACTCTCTGTTTTCCCTTTCCATCTCTCAGCTAAGTGCTCTGACCCTCAGAGGAGGGTCATCCGGCTGTGCTACTTTTCTCATTTCTGGAGCTGCTGTTCCATCTTGTAACAAAGCCAGGCAGCAAGAGAAGGAACAAGATGGGGTTTTTGACTGAGCATAAGTAAGAATAAGAAACACAACCTTGGGAAAAAACGACAGTTTATAATGACACAAAACTCTTTCTGAACATCTGGTAACCTCAGGAAAAGCAGACCATTCAAATTAGGAACCAAATCCTGATGCATTTGGAGCCAGTTAATGGTGCTTTTGTACTTTCACTCTGTGAAGATTAAAACAATTATGGATTGGAAATAGTTCATTTATTTACTACCATTTTTAATGGCAATATTTGTAACCTTGTTTGGTTTAAAATGCTATTTCATTTGGTTCTAAGCCTGTGATATCCTAAGGTTTAAAAACCACACAGTGTCTTCGCACTTTTATATCCATAATGCATTTTTGCATGCAAATAAAATACCAGTGCTTCAGCTTCCAGAAACCTCAGAGGCAAACATTTTATTGCATCATGAAATTAATTTTTATTGCCCTTCTGTTCTGTGAAGCAGAAACGCAAAGCAATATGAAAAAATATCAACCAAAGTGGCCTTTTCAGCAGCTTTGCAGCCAGAATTTCTTTGTTAATCTCCAAGGCGATATGCTCTTCAGATAGATGATCAAAACCGAGGGGGTAATGACACATTGTACAGTCTGAGTCTACTGAAAAACTCTCTGTGGTAAGGGAGCGTTAACCATTATGACACCTCATGGGCCATCTTGCTGACTTGCTCAGAATCACGATGGAGTTTCTGCCTCATAAGCTAGCAGGAGACGTAGATGTCAGTGTTTGCTTTTGTGCGTATTTGGAGTGAGAGCTGACCGGATACTGCATTACTTTTTGGGCCAGCAGGGTTGGAGCCCTGCTGTAACATCTGCTGCAGTTTTGTGTTCTGACAGCTGCAAGGTAAATGCTGTATTACTTGGTTTAAAAGAATTGCTTGTGGTTTATCTTCCCTGCTTGCAGGAGGGCAGGAGGTGTCAGCCAAAGAAATGCACAGGTATTGGGGCAGTGCTGGAAATTCATAGTCAGTGTTTGGGGGATGCTGCAGCTCTTGGGGACACATGGCAGCTGCAGCCAGGATGTGGCTTGGGACCATCCACCTTAGACAACCAGCTGGATGGTCCCAAGATGTGATGTCCCACAGCTGTGGCAGACCAGGAGCTGCCACACTCCCAGATGCGGGCATGTGCTGCCAGGTGAACTGGCTGTTTATGTAGCTATTTGCCTCTATTTATATATATTCCTATCTATGACAGACTGTGGCTGGGCAGGCGAAAGGGACCGTGTGCTTGAAGCATCTGAAAACTCAGATGTCTCTGGATGCAAATGGGAGCTCTTCGTGTCCTTTGCTGTAAACACGACGATTTATGTGTGCTCATGCATGTCCTGTCAGCATTTGTTTAATGCTTCAGTTGCACTAGCTCTTTCCCTTTTAGTTTGTATTTTAATGTGCAGGCACTTGCTGAAGTGTATCCACTTAGTGAGCATCTGGCCTTGCTGGGGTTTTAAACTGAACACACATTTTAATGATGTCTGACAGAATTCTCAGTCGGCATGGAGAAAATTAATAGACCAAATATCCTTTTCTTCCCTTCTGTGCAATGCTAGCTGGTCCTTCATCCCTACCAAACCCTATTTTGTGCCTGGGGTTCACAGCAGTAGGTCCCAGCCAGCACCTTGCTCTGTAGAGTACACAGATACACTGCTTCATAAACCGCGCACAAGCTCTGGAGCTTGCTTGTGGCCTTTGGACACTGTGAGCTTCTAAGGTCAATTGATTGAACATGGGAAGCCTGGCTTTTCTTCAGTAGATTTGGTACTTCTATTTGTTCAGCACACCTTAAAAGGCTCACCTTAAATTAACGATTTACTTAATGATTTAAATTAAGTGATGATCTAATTATCACAATTATGCATTGCCAGGCAAATCACAGGGCTGAAGTAATTTGCTTTGTCGGGTTAGTATTTGGACCAGTTATATAGAGTGAAGTGGCATTAATGAACAAATATAAGATCCAGTGGAAGTCCATCAGGGAGCCTTCATTAGACAGTCAAAATCCACCTCTCTCTGCTCAGTGTGATGTACCACATACCACAACACGGCCTTTAGCTCTTTCCTCACAGATCCCTAAAGGGTTTAATAATTTGAACTTTTACAGCCTTGTGCTCACCATCATGAGCCTATGTGCCAGAGATGACCCTGAAACACTGACTTCACACACTGAGAGGGGGAAAGTGTTATTAGGAGCAAAATCCTGCATCCTCAGCCAGTGCTGGCAGCAGCAACTCTCAGCTACCCAGAATGGTTCAGCAGGCCCATTTCCAGGTCTGTTTCGATTCTTTCCCAGGCTGGTGGCTTCCTCTCAAAGAGTTCTGGAGGAGGACTTGTTGCTCCTCACCCAACCATTGCTGCCCAGCTTGGGGGGACCAGACTGTGGGCACTCACAACACAAATGGGCACACATGAACTCTGAATGGCGCAGTTTCAAGCTCTGCTTCCCATGAATGCTCAAACGTGCAGCCTGGAAACGCTGCCTTTACAAGGCTTTGCTCTGATAAAAGCCTGTCATATGAATACGCGAGAAAGCAAGCACCAAGAGAGATTGCTGGCCAAATTCATTAAAATCTGAGAGTGCCTGTGTCTGGAAGATTCTGGCAGAGCTCACCTCACTCTCAAACTCATTAATCTTTCCAGTGCTGCCATTAGAGGGGGGCTTCGGGGGTGCTGATGATTTGGTTATCGCTATTTAACAGTTAGATGAACTTTGGCAGTGGAACACAGACCTGAAGATTAATTGCATGCAGTTTAAGGGGTCCAGCTGAAGGACTTCGGCTTGGGAGCATGGTCTGGCTATCCTTGAGGCAGAGAAGATGCATAGCTTTCTCTCCTGCCCTCTTTCCTTCTCTCCTGTCTTGCTGGAGAGGGCCCTGATAACTAGTCTCTTCACTCAGGAGCTCCTATCCTGTGCCTGCAATTAGCTAGGAAGATTATGGGCCAAAACAAGCATTATCAGTTGCATTGTCACTATTTGAAGGGCATTTTAAAGTCAGGGTGAAGAAATGATAACCCTGGTCACCCACAGCCCAAGATGGCTACTATTAATTGATGATGTACGAGTCTTTATAGACAACATGCATAACAAACAGTCCTTGAAGGAGTCTGGGGGGGGACTGAGCTTTAGGCAGGTGACAAAGCTCTGAGAACAGGAGTCAGTTGCCCTGATAAAATGCATCACCTGGTTTTACAGACATCTCTAGGAGATTAGAACTTTTTCAGTGTAAGACAGACATTTCCAGTACACCTGTATGAAGGCCTTTTCAGCAGCAGCAAGGGAGATGAAAAAGGTACTTTCAATTCATATACAAAATGAAGAAGGTTAATGAGAAACTATAGCGGGAAGGCATGCATATGTAAATAAGTGAACAAACAGACCTCCGGATGCTAGAGGCTTATGCAACTCCTGAGAATTTCATCGTAACCATCACAACTGGGTCATAGAAAGTTGCCGATGGGGTCAGCTTTCAGCCTGATATAACTCAATATAATTGATTCTAATGGATTTATTAGGTCATAAAAGGTGATTTCCTTTAGGTCTTTATCCTGTGCTCCCTGGCAATATTTCTAAAACCCTGGATGAGTAAAAAATGCATACTGATTCCTAATACTCAGGACTTTATTCCCTCCAATTCCCTCTTCTTCTTTTCCCTAGTATACAAAAGTAGGGTATATGGCATTATAGCTACACAATATCAAAAAAGAAGCAGAGGAAGGCTTAAAGTTTCCAGAGTATGCATTTCTTCACTATGTACATCTAAGAGAGACTCTGTCTAGAAGGGCATTATCTCTGCTGACAGCTCAGGCTAGCCCAGCTCCACCCTTATACTGCAAGCACAGTCGTGCAAAGAGCTTTTCTTAGTCCAAGCTGCAGGGCTGACATGTAGAGGGACACCAACCCTCTCTGGGTGCAGTGTATCAGTGCTGGATCACCTGCCAGACAAGGGCTACCGTGGGAATGGGGCATGGACAAGATCAGCTGCTGGAGTGCCTTCAGCCACCAGCGTCCTGCCTGTGACTCTCCCAAGGCCAGTGTTTGGGTGAGTGTGAGATGGTCAAATGAGAATCCTTCCATCCTCTTCAGCTGGATGCTCTGTGATGGGAGGGAAAGAGCACAGGTCATGGTGGTCCATGTGCTCAAGCCAAGTCACCCTTAAGGCTATTCTCCATCTTACAGCATAGTCAGTGCCAGAGGGACCCAGGGCTTGCACATGCCTGCAAGCTGTGGAGAGTGAGCTGAGATTTTTTGCAGGCATGCCTCCATACACATACATACCAGCTGTGAATCCTCCAGTGGTTTATTTCAGGCTATTGCCATACACTGGAGAAGGATTTGCCAAGATGTGGGATGAATGCATGCATTCCCTACCCTAGAACTACTCATTCATGACTGGTCCTTTCTGCGGTGCCTCACAGAAATTTTGCTTGTTAAGTGGGTCAACCTGTTCCTTTGCCTGTTCAACCTCTATTGCTTTGGGTTCACTTGGCCAGATATCATCATCTTCCTGGTAAGCAACTGCCTGCACTTAAGTGCAGTTCTCTACCTGATTAAAAAGTAAATTTTTGAAAACTTTTGAAATCAAAAGTAAACCTACCAACCAAATTATCAAAAAGCACCAAAACAAGCGTAAATCAAACCTCTCATGTTTCTGCACAGTCCCAGCTGAAGGTCCTTCACTTTGTCAGCCACCAAGGATAAGAAAACATCCAAGTGCGTTTGAAAAGGAGTCCCAATAGTAAGCAGCTACACCAGCCAATTAACAGGGAGAGGTGACACCCCCAGAGATCAGGACCTCTGTAGAGGAAGAGGGATGCTCATGGGGTTGAAAGACCAGTAGAATAAGGACAAAGCTTCTGTCCTTGTCCCTGCACCAAGTAGGGATGTTTCTGGTGGGAGCTTAGAGGATCAACATTAGGATCATGGTCTTGAGGGGCTCTGAAGCCCCTACTGCATGGAGGAGGACAGGCAGAGACCAGCTTGGCAAGGGAACGATATCTTACAAGCACTAAGTGTTACCTCAGCAGGACTTGCCCCCAAGGTTTAATCAGTGTCAAGCAGCAGTCCTCTCAAAGAATCAAGGGATTAGTTTAAAAGCCAGGAGGTATTTTCCAAGGAGGTTACGACATTTATTAAGTGCTATCTCTCTGCCCATTAGGCTGATCCACAGGTGTTAAAAGAGAGTATTGAAGATAAAAATAGATTCACAGACTGCGGAGAAATGTAGCTCTGCCTGCATGTCCCTTGGAGCTAGGAATCCTTTCCCAGTGCTTGCCCATCGTGCTCAGCACCTCCCTGGAAGCAGCAGTGGTGCTCATCTTCCCACTCTGCTCAATAATACAAACTATCCCTCATTGCAATTCGCAGTAACATCCTCCAAAGTCAGAGCAGCCTTGCAGAGGTTCCTGTGTGGTTGCAGCCTGTCTCTGATGACCCACTCCATGACTTCACATAGATACTCAAGAAGACCACAGCCATCCTTGCTAGCCCTCCTTCCATCATCTCCTCACTGCTGAGCTTTGCCTGCGTATGCGTGCATGCAGCTGTTACTGTCCTCATGGCCTACCACCACCAGCTTTCCCACCGTCCTTTTTACTTTCCCTATTCCAAAGAACAAGGCTTTTCCTTCTAATTGTGCTTTGCAAGACAACCTGAGGAATGGTGTTGACAGAGCAAGTCTTTAATCTTTTCCTTTTGTGGAAGACCGTAGACCTAGGGGAATATTATAGAATCATAGAATAGTTAGGGTTGGAAAGGACCTTAAGATCATCAAGTTCCAACCCCCTGCCATGGGCAGGGACACCTCACACTAAACCATGCCACCCAAGGCTCTGTCCAATCTGGCCTTGAACACCGCCAGCAATGGAGCATTCACAACTTCCCTGGGCAACCCATTCCAGTGCCTCACCACCCTCACAGTAAAGAATTTCTTCCTTATATCCAGTCTAAACTTCCCCTGTTTAAGTTTGAACCCGTTACCCCTTGTCCTATCGCTACAGTCCCTCATGAGGAGTCCCTCCCCAGCATCCTTATAGGCCCCCTTATAGGTCCCCTCATGCTTCTCAATAATACTGCAAAGCCGTGTTTGCTCCCTGCTTCTGCCTTCTCCCTGTCAGTCAACTCCAGCTAAGCCAAGTTGCTGCTGTGGGCTTTGGGGTTTTGGAGGTTTCACATCATAGAATTATGGAATGATCTGGGTTAGAAGGGATATTCCTGTGAATCTTTCCTCCTCTGGGCTATGCAAACCTGTGAATATCAAAGTATATACTTGGGGACACACATTGTTCCCCCTGCATTCCTTGCATAGGGTGCCAACTGTATGCTACATTTTCTCCTAGAAATTTATTTAATATTCAAAAATTGTAACTTATTCCATTATATTTTTTAATTGAAATTGCATCTAATATGATATGCTGTTTGGAAAAGTCTTAAGATGTTTGTGCAGCACATAAAATCCCTATCTGCATTTCAACACCGTGTCTTTATTCTATGCCTTCTCAGGTGGAAAAGGTGGTGTCTTCCATGTAAGTATCTGGTCCAAGACCATGGGAGTGAGAGAAGCAGAGGGTAACCTGGTTGCTCAAAAGTGGAGGTAACAGCACCCATAGTGATCTTGTGCTAAAAGTTTCCCTTCTCCTTGCAGAAGGCCAGTGTGACCTTCCAGGGTCCAGGATTTTTCCTCATTGCTCTTTTTGGACCAATATCCGGGATTGCCACCCAACTGTGCAGGTTCCTGAAGTATCGCACCATCATCTCCCTGCTTTCCAACCCAGGGCAGCATGCTCATCTCCACATGAGCTTGCCTAGCAGGGCTGGCAGCCTGCAGAGAGCTGCTGGGGGCAACAGGGAGGTACCTCCACACCCAGACAGACCTCTGCTGCACAGCCCTCTCAGGCAGTTGCCCTTCTCCTCTGCTGGGCATCCAGGAGCTGCTGCGTTTTCCTTACCACATGATAGTGCTGTCTGGCCAAGCACTACAGGGACAGCAAAAGGACTGTAGGGCAAGCTCCTGCCCCCACTGCTGCCTGCTTTCAGACTGCTCTGCCACATTTATCCTCTCCAACCATCCTCTCAAGCTGTGAATGGAAATATTAAGGTTCCTATAGGTAGCACTGACCATGGAGACCATTTTCCTTGTGCCCCAACTAAGAGTTTTTTGCCTATTGAATTGACTTGTAAGATGAGAAGGGATGACTGAGCTAAGCAAGAGGAGTGTAAGGAGTCCTGGGGGCTGAGATCCCTGCATGCAGGATTGGATAGAAGAAATGCAGCCAATCTACTGGTAACAACATGAGGTGAGCCCAAGGGCTGCAATACACAGTGGGGTGCTGCGTGTGGAAGGACAGAGGTGACAGCTACACCTTCCCCAAACAACAGCCACTTCGTAGTAAGTCACCTCCTGCCTTCTCACAGGCATCCCGCATCCCGCAGCAGGAGGTACCCCAGAGGGAAGAGCCACGTGGTGCAACAGAGTCTTGTCTACTCAGAGCAGAGAGCTGACTGTCCCCAACAGTGCTGCCTTGTCGGGTTGTTGTGCTCTCCAAGGGTGGGGAGAGACAATTAACCGTGAATAGCAATGCTGTGTGCTCCCAGGCAATTCTTCCAGGTAGTTTAGGGCAAAAACCAAAGCCCACAGCAAAGTTAAAGGCAGCCCTGCAGTGTGGCCACAGCTATGAAGGCAGCAGGTTTAGGTACTGGTTTGCTTCCAGAACTGCTAAAGATATGGAGAAATTAACTGAAGTATGTAGATGAGAAGATTTATGAAAGGATCAAGGAGATATGAAAATGAGAGAATCAACAATATAAGAGCATGACATGAGATAGTGAAGTATTTTATTTCCATTGCTTTCAATATTATCTCTTGGTTGGCAGGAAATAATCTGAGTAGGGAGACTGCATAGCAGAGGTACAGAAAATAAATGTGATCATTTTCCACAGACGCAATGAGCACCACTCTAGATATTTTATAACTTGCTAGTATTTTATGTCATTTCTTCAGACATCTGTGCATTAGAGTGACTGAGAACTGCAAATGATGTATAGTTAAGATATCCCCCTATAATTAAGCTGAAATAATGCTGCATTATTCTAGTGTAATTATAGGGGTCTATTTTAACTATTAGCTCATTAAAAAGCTATGATGCAAATCTCATTCTGAAAGAGGTGAAAAAATGAAGGTATATGAACAAAATGTCAGTGGTCCTCTGCTGAGACCAGATGGAGAGGTATAACTATACTCAATTTATCAGTCAATATATTTAATTATAGCCAGGCTTGGATGAAGCCTGCAATGGCTCTTTATTATGCTGAGTGTTTGCAGACGGAGGTGGTGATTCAGAAATCCTTGGGAAGGGAATGCAGTACCTATGCAAAAGGGAGGACTGTGGCTGAAACTGGTCTTGGTTTCACATGAAGCCCTGCCACATGCTCCTCTCTAAATGGCAGCCATCCTTCACCCACCTTGCACTTCAGATGTGGCACACAGGGCTACAGAAACTGGCGCTGCAAGGCTAAGATCCATGAATCCGTGTTTCGGTCCCATGACAAGGCTGGGCCCAGGAAGTATGCAAGCAGTCACAGCCAGCACAAGCCCCACTGGAGAATGGGGCACTCGTGTGTCTAATCTGCTTGGGATCAACATTGGTCAAGTCTTATGAAGCAGCAGTGTTGCCTGGATTTGGGTAATAAAAGTGGCTAATCTGGTCTCTGCCAAAGGGCATCCTGGAAGAGAGCAGCCTGCCCTCGTGTACTTTCTTCCAACAGCCAGAGAGCTATTTTCTATCTCGCTATCTCTTTCTCTCAGCTGAAGGACCCCAATAGCATCCTGAGCAGCTGGATGGAGGAGCTGCTGCCTGGTTCCCTGCACTTGTTTGAGCCCCAGCTTAGCTGTGCTAACCAGCAAAGAGCTGTCCTATGATGAAACCCTGATCCTGCTGCGCTTGTAAGGATGAGGGTCTCTCTAGCCTGGCTTTGCTTATAGGCTGTGATACAGCTGGGGCACTGTTTAAGCAACCAACTCCTTTGAAACTCCATGTCTTGGGCTTTCTGAGACCTCCAGGATCCTTCTCTCCAGAGGAAAGGATTGGTGCATGTAAGGATCAGTCCGTGGCCTATCATTAGGTCATCTTTTTACAAGGATCAGGTTTTCCTTCCCAGTTCAGCCATTGTTGCTGCCTCACTCAAGGTGATTTGCTTTGCAAATATGATCGGGTGTGCCTGCTTTGCCCAAAGGGGCATCTCATCTCTGGCATCGGACAGCAAACAGCAGGGCACAATAATAGAGCAGAGGCTAAATAAGAAAAATGACTTTTTGCCCTCGAGCATTACGGCAACAAATGGTGAAGAACACGCCCTTGGGGAGCAGCGAAATGAGCGAGATGAATGGGTAATGTCCAATAGCTACATGTCGAATCAAAAAGCATACACTTAAAGCATGAAGTTAGCAGGGGTTGGCCAAATACAAGAGGTAGGGAGTCAGCTGGGAAATTTACTGTTGCATGGGATGACACGGTATGTAAATGTTGCTGGAGAGCTCTTTGTGGTTGATTTTGGGTTTTGAAGGGGTAGGTAATGACTTTGGACTGTAAGACTTTGTTTTATAGGAGAATAATGAAGGAGGAAAACCAACAGAAAGGCAGGAATGGCAGCTCAGGTGAAACTGAGGTCCCACCCAAGTCTTTTTGTGGTCTAGGCCTCAGGAAAAGGATGAGTTTCTGATGAAGAAAGAGGGCAAGGTAGACTGAGCTAAAAAAGAGGAGTGTAAGTAGTCCTGGGGCTGAGACTGGGAGATGGATGTAGCTGGCTACAGGTGCACACTGGCATTTCTTTTTCTCCCTTTAGCTGCCCTGTAGCTGCCTGCTCAGCCCGGGAGCAAGGCAGTGTGGACAAGGGGACCCAGTAAGGGGCTGGGGGGCCACAGCACACAGAATATTTATGCTTGACCAAAGGACTCAGCTAGATGTGAATAGGAAAGGATGCTCCCAAATTTGGCACAAGGGGTTTTCTTTCTTTGCTTTAATTAGATTAAAGATTGTCTGAAATCTTGGAATGTGACCACATGCCCAGGTGAGCAGGCAGAGAGCATTCACATGTGCATGCTGGATGGGAGCGACTGGAAAAGGTGTACACGTAGCGGCCATCGGCTTGTGCTAACTTGACTGCGCAGTGCTGCACCCTGAGAATGCAGAGCATGCTGAGTGAGAGACGTGGTTATGTGAGCAAATAAGCAACGTGGTTATGTGCATCAAGGTCTGGAAAGAGCTTCAAAGGACGTTGCTGCCTGTGACCCCCGGGAGCATGGCTTTGGGCTTGCTGCTGGGATCCTTGCTGCTGGGGAAATGCTCCGTGGGAAAGCGGGTTTGGAGGGACTGTCGCTGGTGAGACCAGAGCCCAGCGCCTCGGGAGCCACTGGGTGGCGTATGAACACTTACATACATAAAAGGGTAGGATCCGTGGAAAAAAAAAAGGCAGAAATACACGTAGATAATTACGTGGGCTCTCTTTGGACTGGGGCGAGAGCAGGTGAAGCCAACCCAGTGCACATTAGAAAAGTGGTTATATGTCATGCCTCCTTTAACAAATAAAAGTCCAGATGATCAAGTACCCAGGAGTAAAGTTCAGGGGCTGTAAAAGCAATCAGCTGATGAAAAATCACAGCGCAATCTCGCCTACGCCATGCAGGGCACGAGCAGAGGACCTCAGGGGCGACAGTGGCTGCAAAGCCCCTCAAGCAGACAGCTGCCCAAAATCATTCCTGGTGCTTAAATGCCACGCTGGCAACAGTCAGGAGGTCTTGTTTGTGCCTTACTCTGCTGGGCATTAGTTGTGCTGCGGCCACAGTTATTTCTGATGTACAGTCCCCCCAGGTGCTGATGTGGCAGGAGGGCTGCAGGTCGCTGAGCACCGCTCTGCTCAGCTCTGCTGCTCAATGCTTTCCTTTTCGACAGGAGCAGCTTCTCTCGGACTGTTGCCTTTACCCACGGGAGCTGAGGACAGCTGGTGTGCCAGCAGTGGGCCCTGCAAGCCAGCTAAAGCTAAGAGGGGGATTTCAGCAGGAGTCAGGAGCCAGGGATATTTTATCTCAGCACCCTCCAGACTCCTCACATTTTCCTTCCCCATCTGGCTCATCCCTGCCTGATCTATAACTCTTCCTGCACTTCATGGGCTCCTTTCCCTCGGATTGTTTAATGTGATTAAGAAAATATTTGTAATGTTTCCATCTCAGTTTTGCTCATTGCCCGCAATTCCCCCTGCAGGAAAGCAAGCTCTCACAGCCTTGTGCAGCTGGGCCTGTGGATATTGCAACAGGGAGCTGCTCTGAGGAGTTACTCATTCCTGGCAGGGTAAGGCCCCAGAGCAACAGAGAATAGGAGAGACTATTACCTGTGAGGAGCATCTTGAAACATGTTTTAGCTGCTCTTACCAAATGCCAATGAAAATTAACCAGAAGCTCGCTTTGAGGATGTTGCATTTATATGATGCTGGGGTTGGGACAGGAAAAGGGGGAACAGAGTCAAGATATATGATACTATTTTTGACTAATTCAGAATAGCCATTTCTGAATGCAGCAGCAGCATAGCTATGAATGCCCTTAAACATCTCTGGGAGTCCCCATATTTATAATGCAGAGCCACCAACTCCTGTATTATGAATGCTTTCATGATGCTCAGGTAACAGCGCAAGCACCTCATAAGTGGCAAAAGACAAGCAAGTGGAGCTGTCAGCCAGGCTGGAGCTGCGTTTGCTTGTGTATCAGCCATGCTCAGTCATCCACCTTCCCTCCTTTGCATGAGGGGAATCATTAGGTATTTCTGCTCTCAGCTACCAGTTGTGCATCACTCACCACCCGCCACCAAGTCATTGTCAGGCAGTGGCTGTCCTGCTGTCCCCTGCCTGCAGCTGTTGCAGGGGCAAGAAGGAGACTTGGGTGTGCAGAGGAAAAGAGAAGTGGGCAAGCAGAGCAGAGCAATGGTAGCCTGGAAATATTCCGGCTCTCCTCTGCCTGCTAAAGGAATAGTTTTTCATCCAGCCTGGAGAAAAGAAGGAAAGTGGAGGTGAACAGTGCTCTTCAGCTTGTCCATCCCACAGCAAACCTGGCTAGGGAGTTCTGCCCAGCCTTTTGAAGTTCACTTTCTGCCCCCATAACTCAGCATCCCTCTGTGAGAAGGAGGTCATTCCCCAAGGAGCTGAAGTCCTCACTACTTGTGACCAGTTTAAGCTCTGTGAAGGAACGTTGCTCTGTGACTTTCGGGAGTCTCGATGGAGCAATAGGTTGGTGCTGTGGCTGCTTTTCAAAGGGATGCCTGGAAGGGGCCAGGTTACTGGCAGATGACTCTTCAGCAACGGCCTGAGATGAAAGCCCTGATAGAAAAACTAGGCTCCTGTGGTGAGGGGAAGATCTCTCAACCCTGGGAAGATCTCTCAACCCTGGGAAGATCTCTTGTGTCTGGGAAAAGGTGCCATCTTCCCCATCCTCCTGATCCTCCAGGTGGGAAGATTAGGCAAAGAGCAAAACTGAATTGATTTTCATCCATTGCAGAGAAAGTCCTTGGTGAAAGAGAGACTAGGGCCTGAGTCTCAAGGTAATGCCCTCAGTATCTCCTCTTCACTACAGACTTTCATGAAGACCCCTGTGGTTTTGAGGATTTCACTTTGTCTGGATTGAGATCAGGAAGCATCATGATGGATTTCAACTAACAAATGGCAGTAAAATAAGAAAGGAGAAAGCCAAACCTGGCCCCTGAGCAGACAGACATTTACGCATGTCCTTATCTGTAAAGGTTTCCTCAGCATTTAGCATAGATGTAAACTATCTCCTCTGAACGGCACCCAAAACACCAGCTGGCTCCAGCAGACTGCAGGAGGCACACGAGTGAAGTCTAATGAAAGCCCAGGCACAGCATCCCAAAAGTGACAGTCGCTCCAAGGAGGATCATGAGATGCTAATTCATCCCGGGTTAGCAGAGGGCAGCGTGATTTCAGAGTCTTCAGCATTGGGGTGTCATTGTTTAGCTGAGCATTCCCTCTGATTGACTCCTTCTCTGCAGTCTGCCTGTGGTTGCAGGGTTGATCACACTGTGTGATCTTGAGTCAGCAAGAGAAGAAAACATCATTACTTCTTGCTTTTTCTTTATTCGTTTTTCCTTCCAGGATAATAAAGTCCTCCCTCCCGAATTTTGTTATTCATACAAGACCATCCAGTCCAGCACACTCTGTCCTTAACGACAAAATGAAAAAAAAGAGGCAGGAATAATGGTATAAGTCATGGAATATTACAGTTAATGAGCAGGACTGCCTGCTTCGCCTACCTCTGTACTGCCCAAGAAAGTGCCGATAAAACTAGATAGATATGTGACTTGATGCTGGTGCCTGACTACATTAGTCAATTTTAATCTTTTTATTTTGCAATAATTATGGCATCGACTGCGCCCTTTCTGTCTGAGGGAAAGTTTATAATGCTTTGAAGCACCTATGTAAGAAAAATGGGCTTTATCGATGTCTTTTGAGATGATGCTTTGGCACAACATGTTTTAGGGCCTCAGTGCTCCCAGAGGATGCGTTCCTACTTAGTGCCAGTCCCGGGATCCTGGCACCTCATGGTTTGCGGGAGAGCAGGACTGGACTGGATGTGGTCCTTACATAAAACAGGCTCCTCTCTCCACTTGCACCATGGCCTTGCTTTTCCCATGCATTTGAATGTCTCCCCACTCCTGTTCTGGGGGGAACACAGGGATGCTCAGTGTGGCCTCCTGAAAAGATGCTCTACGAAGGTCCTGTGGTCCAGGAATGGGCATCATCTTAGGTGCACTGGTGGGAAATATGAGGGGCTTTGCGTGCACTCTTAACGGCTCATATAAACTGGTCAATGTCCCCATTTACCTATATTTCTGCATTGCCACATATCACTAGCCCTCCACCTTTGAAGATAGATCTACATCTGCAGGTCTGTAGAAGGAGATGACAGTGCCACCAGAGTTTCTATTTGCATGTATCACGAAACACGCAGCACAGCCTCCTATTTAAATAGCAAATTTTTGCCAAAGCACGAATGCCTCCTACGAGGCTCAGGGTGCCCTCAGCTTGCACTGAAGTGACTTGCAGCAGAGGGCACTTGTCACCTCCTGGGAGGTGCTGTGCGGGGGGTAGCACAGTATCAGGAAAACCAGGCTGGGGCAGCAGAGGCGGAGCTGGTCCATGCTGGAGAGTGTTGTAAGTGCTGGATGATGGAAGTGTGGAATAGCACCTGTTTTGCGAGGTCTGGCTGAAATTGATGCTATTAGTCTCCTGCTTTCTTGAGTACTAAAGGCACCCACACAATGTAAAAGCAGCATCTAGACAATCAAAGTCAGTTCCATCTCTTTTGCATTCACTTTGCTATTATTCATGCTTCACAGCTGGATCAATGTGTGACACATTGCAGTCCTTCATTTTTCTTGCTCTGGATTACAAGTATTTTTAATGTTTACCTGCTTGGAGAAATAACATATTTCACCTACTGATAAATGTACTTTATACTTATTAGAAGGCCATCTTAGATTATGAATCCAAAACTGATGAATCAATTAACTACTTGATCGACTAAAGTAGAGCAATATACTTTGGTTGCTGGTTACACCAAGGAGGGTGCCTAGCAGGTCAGTCCACCAAAGATGATGTATTTATTTTATTTTAACATTTCTTGATTTCAAGACAATAAAATGCTGCTCATGGATAAACTTGCTAAACAAAGGAGACTGCCGATGGGCCTGACAACGTTTCCTTGGTAACATTTCTTAGCTTTTACCCCAGTGACTGATATCCAAGGATAGCCATTTGCTTTCTGCAGAGAAGCAGGAGAATATGGCTCAATGATTCTCTTCCTGGCTCCTGAAAGCAGCTGAGGAGAAGCAATCCATTACAGCTGACGTGGATTTACGCATTATTTAGAAAAGAGAAGAAAAACCCTAACAGCAACCAAGTTAAAAAAGGAGACAAATTACACTTGCAACCTGATCCAAAAATCTCACTGTACCTGACAGAAAAACTCTTTGACATCACAGGGCTTCGGACCAGACTCCGGATACATATTTAGGACTGGCTGTAATCTGAACACATTTCTCTGCTGTGGTCTTTGCTTTCCTTGTTTAAAAACCTTCTGCGCAAGCAGTGTTCCTTTTTCTGTTTGTACTACCCATCCCCACTAATCATGGAGAGCCCTCAATATCACCTACCTTGGGAAATAAGCAGCTGGGAGGGCTGGGTCCTGCTTTGATGTTGCAGTAAGATATTGCCAAATTTCATACAACCAAGGAAAACTGCACTTGCAATTCAATCAGAACTAGTCAAAAAGTGGGTTTAAGTGTGTGAGGGAGACAGGCTAGACAAGTCACCCTTCACAGATGAAAACCCCTGCGTTTCTCTCACCCCCCATTGCCCTCCCATCCCTCTCCAGCAGCTTTGCAAGCATTCTTCCTGTTTATTTGTAGAAATACTCAGATGGTGTCACTCATGCCAAAGCCCTTTGCAGTCACCCAAATGACAACACTGGTCCAGTGATTGTGGCCGCTAATGAATGTGCTCTAGCAGCACTGCCAGCTTCAGTCAATAACAAACTCCAAACCCATATTAAATCAGTTCCGAAGACCCAGGAGACAGCTTTCAGGAGTGCTCTTGGCAGACTGTGGTGGCTTTGGCTCAGTAGAGGAAGAAGACTTTGGGTGACTTTGCAGCTCCTCATTGCGATCCAGGGATCTGGAGAGAGAGCAGGGAGGGCAGCGGTGCTCAGGGGCAGCGATGTTTTTGGCCCCTTTGCTTCTCCTTGGCCGTGCCCCCAGCACAGTCCCATTTGCAAGGGCTTGAAGAAGTTATCATGCTGGCTCTGTGCTGTTTGTCATGTCCTCCCCAGGTTTCTATTCCTCATCTTCCCCTTTTTTAGGTTCTGAAGTGAAAGTGATTCCAGTTCTGCCCCCAAAAGAGGAGCTTACAGCTTCAGCAGGGCAGCAGCAATGTCCTTCCTCCACAGGGTTATGGGAAGAAATGCGATATGGTTTCTTAACACCTCAGAACTCATTGCAGGCAAGGAAAAAAAGCAAATTCATGAAAGAATATATCTGGTTTTTTGGTAGAATACCTGAGGGATTTATCCTTTTTTTCTTTCCTGCAAGGTATCCCATGTGCATCTATACCCCAATTTTAGCTTCTTCCAAGCCTCTCCCAAGCAAATTTCCCTTTCTGTTCATGTCTCCTAAACATGCCACAGTGCACACAGTCTTTCCCCATCTTTTCTTTGCCTCTGCCACAGGACCCGTCACTCCTTTGCAGCCCCCCCAATGACACCGGTGACCCTGAGGTCCTTGGTTGCCGGCAGGAGAGAAAAGCAGTGACCAGTGTGCCGAGCTAATGGCCTTTCCACTAAGCCTTCATGAAGGAGGTTGCTCCTTTGCAACTCTTGTGGCTGTTGTGGTCTGAGGTGTATGCAGCAGCCATGAGGCAGGGGCAAGGACTGATGGATGGGCAAAGGACAAGCCGTGGGATCACAGCATGCCTCACTTCTGTCAGGGAAGGGGCTAAATCGATGAACACACAACAAATCAATGCTGTTGGGGCCTTTTTTTTTTTTTTGGTAATGTGATCTTTTTCATTAGAATGCTCACCACTGCTCTGTGAACAGTTTGCATTCAGCCGAACCGTGCTGGGTGGTACCCAAGGTCTGAGGAAATACAAGATAAAAAAATATGGACTGCAATCGATCCAGCAAGTTGTATGATCATATGATACAAGTGGGAGATTTTATTTCTGTAAGCAGAATACCTTATTTTCTGAAGCCTGAGATACATTCACACACTATAGAAGCATTATATTGCTTATAAAATTATCCAGTCCTTTATATAATCCAGCATCAGTACAGCCTGTCCCAAATAACTCTTTTAAAGATGCATTCCATAGGCGTACTGTGTACCTAATTATTTCTCTTTGTTTTTCTCCACTCTTTCATCCAGTGTCTTCCTCTTTCCAGTGACGGATTGTCTGTACCTGCAGACATAAATAAAGCCTATTAGTTCTTTCAGGACACTCTCCACATGCCAGCTTCAGCACTCCTGTTGCTGTTTCTCCTTCCTAGAGACATTTTGGTGGATGGCTTTTGAAGGTTTGGGGTACAAGGCTGTGCATGCAGAAAGAAGGGAGGGGGGATCTGTGGACCCCCTTCCTTCCCTGTGCTGAAGGCAAGAGGTGGGCAGGGGGCTGCACCCTATGGGGACAATGAAGGACTGGTATGCCTTTGCAAACAGGGATTTGTGCAGGGATTCCCTATCCAGGGAGAGAATCTGCTTTCTGCTCAGAGAGAGGATATCTTTTTCCCAGGATTCAGCAAAAGGGTGGCTCAGAGGGCTGAGCTCTGGCACATGTTGCTGATACCTGGCATCCCTCCTGGCACCCAGGAGAGATATCTCACTGGGGTGACAGGCATGTGAACTCTGGGGTCATCTCCTTCCCCTTCCCCTGAATTCATCACCAAGCACTCCAGCAGCAGGAGCTGGATATCTGAAGAGGGCTTTTGTGGGAATCCCAATCAAGGAAACGGCAACCCCCAAACCAGGGATGCTCTGAGCCCCGGGGAAGGCTGAATAAAAAGAAAAGCAGTGGAAATCAATACCATCCTTCCCAGCCAACTGGTCCTGCCCTGCAGGCCTGCTGATATGCCAGCTACTTTCAGGAGCCTCCTGTGTCTCTAGTCTATAGGTGAAGTCTCTACATACCTCCATATCCTCTGGAGCCCACCCATGCTTTCCACTCTTCGCCAGACTTGGTCGCTGATGTTAGTGCCAGCCCTTACTGCCATATGCCTTGCCTCACCTTTCACTACAGGTGTTTCCCCATCTCAGCTGCTCTCAGAAAAGCCCATTTTTCCCCTACTGGCCCCAGCTACAACTACCAGAAGAACAAAACAGTCATAATTCTGCTCTGCCACACAGCCACTCCTTCCAGCACAGAGTGTAACATGCACAGTCAAATGCAGGCGGATGTATTGCAAAAGCTCTATCACCTGCTGTCGATAGCGTATCTGCTCACAGCACCAAAATGAAACTTTGTCCTTTTGTCACGGAAAATGAGGAGGTTGCTGTAAAGCTTCACACTTTGCAGATCCACGCAAACATCGTTGTATCATTAGGTCCACGCTTCATGGTTTTATGTGCCCTCATATAGATGGGAGGCATCTAGAAAAATTAGCCTCTAGGAGCAAGGTAGCATCTTCAGAGATGATCAGGATCACTGGTTTATTCCAAGCCTTGATAGAACTGATATGGTTTTATCCCATGGGTTTATAAGTTATTGCTACCACTAGTTTTGAGGGGAATATGCAACCAGCTTTCTAGAGAAGTCAACTCAGTCTTCAGTGACTGAGTCCTAAATGTTGCAAGGCAGAGAAGAACTACTTCAAGGAAAAGTGGTATCCCAGGAAGGGGACTCCTCATTGCATTTGGACTACTGTCCAGGGCTTTGCTGACCTGGAAGGGGAGGAGGGGGCAGGGGAAACTTTCTAGTTTAAGCAGGTCAGACTAACTGTTCAGAGTGAGGAAATCAAAGTTAGGCAGCCCCTATTAATATCTGGGAAAAAGGATATACACTCTTAGCCTCATGTGTGCAGCCTGAATTAGTGAAGTAAGTACACTGTAAATTATGCCCTTCCTTGCAGCACTGTTTTTCTCCAAACAATGGAAAGTAGAAACTGGAAACGTGCTGATATGATAAGGGGATGGGGTGTGTGTGTGTGGAGGAGAGGCAAGGTCAGACGTACCCTGGTTGACACCTTCCTGGCCGTAGACATACACTCCTTATTTCTTTAAAAGCCAAGGAAGGACTCAGATACTTCAAAAAGCTGTGTCAGACCCTTGCCCTTTCTACCTGGATGCTTATGGCATGTAACTAAGGAAACTAAACACGCTGCAGATGTCTTGGTTTGAAATGTCTCTGTCTAGAACTGGTTGAAATGCAGGACATCTATTCCACGTGAAATCCTGACATTTGCAAAAGTTTGGTTTGGCAGAAAAATGAGTCATTTTTTCCCATGAAAAATAAAATCTATGGGGAGAGAGAAAAAGGGAAGAAGAATTGGTTGGGAAAATCAAGCCATTCCTACTTTTTCTTTTCCTCCCAGTGCAGAACAGAGGAACAGCTGCTTCCGTCTCCAGAGGATCCTGCCAACCAGGAGCTGAGCAGCCTCAAATCCCAGTGAGCTGCTGCGAACGATGGAGCTCCAATGGCTTTGAGCTTCCCGCAGCAGAGCTGAGCTCAGCTGGGGCCAGGAGAGACTGTCCTTACAGCAGCAGCATCTCAAGCCAGTGGGAAACCAACCCTGCCGCAACTGATCTGCTTCTGCAGTCCAGTTTTGGTTTTATTTCCACATCTGTATTGGGGCAAAAGTTTGCTTTGCTGGAAAATTCTTCACTGGCCTTTCTTGATAGTTTTGCATATCACACAGTCACTCCCAAGGCTGTGAGTTTTAAAAAGCTGTACTATTTATCTGAAGGGAGGGGAAAAAAACCCATCAACGCAAACTGTCATATGGTTGTGTCGAAGCCCTGTGTCTCACTCCTCGTCTGCTGAAACAGGCAACGGTGACGGCACTCACGGATGCTGAAAGGGATTGTACTGAGATGCTGGAAAAAACAACCTGTTAAGATGACTGGCTTTCTGCTCTGCCCAAAATGGCAACATTTGAACGCACAATACACTCAAAGATGATTAAGCCAGGGAAGTGTAATGATATGCGAAACCAATTTTTATTAATGCCAGACTGAAACGCACAGTCTTGTACGAGGGAGAGAAATCTCCATGCTCTTCATAATGGGTATCAGAGCTTTAATGATCATTACACTGCTAAAACTGTACACTAATACCACAGCAGGTCACAGGGGTCAAAGCAAATGCTTCTTTCTTTGTATTACATGCTTTTATGTCTTCATTTACTCCACCGATTCTCTCATTATTTCCCCCTCATCTGCTATTCACAGGCGTAATTTCTTTGGTTGACATTCCCCTCCTCTTTCACTAAGAAACAATCGATATTACATCATCTGCCTTGCTGCAATGCCTCATACGCCACGAGATACATCAGAGTAGGTTCCTCTGGGACTTGTTTTCCGGCTCTGCTCCATCTGAATCAGTAAGGAAACAAAGATTCTATGCAAAGCCCCTAGGTGAGGCTGGAGCTACAGCCTGGGCAGCACAGTAGCCGCCGCTTCAACCTTGCTATCTGGGAGGTGATGCCTGCCCTCAAGAAATCCATATGCTGCCATTTGCTCTTGTAACCTGCCTTAATAAGCCGTTAATGAGGAAAATAATGTAACAAATTAATTGAGCCCACCCATGAATTCAAAAGGTCGAGGCAGTTAGTGGGGATTTACTCTAATGTAACGCGGCAGAATCTTTATCTACCTGTTCCCCAGCAAAAGAAAAAAAAAAAGATAAATCTGATGATCATGTATTAGTCCTTATATCCTCAGTATAAAAGCAGCAAGCCCTGTCCATCTCCACTCAGTAAACACATATCGTTGGAGCAGCATGGGCACCCTCAGAGCTCAGTCCTCTTGGCTGTCGCTGTAAGTCACTGGGTGATTAAAGCCAGCTAATTTCCTACAGTGCTACTTGGTTTTGTGGTGTTGTCTTCTGCTCTTTCACGCACTGACGTCTTGTAACAGTATTGTATGAAACGGGGACCTTGTATTATTTTGTAGTATATTGTCAGCTGGTTCAGGAGGGAGAACTCTACCATGTTTTCCTTATGTTTCTTTTTTCCTTTTTTTCCTTTTCATTTTATTTCCTGATTCAATACTGCCTGCCTTCCCTTGCTCTTAACTAGCCAGCATTTCCTACTCTTGGGCTGTCTGCAAAGGAAAGCTATCTAACTCTGAAATTTAATAAAAGCCTCTTAAGTGATTTGGGAGTGCGTAGGAGAGAGAGATAGCTTTAAAAGCAAACATTAGTGCTAGGGTGTACATGTAGCTTAATAGGATTTTCTTCTTTGTGAATCTGAGCTCTTAATAAGAGAACCTGAGATTAAGGAAGAATGGGAAGATTTTATTTATTATTTCAGTATCCATCTAAACATGTTTTAGCTGTTTTCAGTGAAAAGTGCGTCAAAAGATACCCCACATCCTAACAATGGTAAGTTGGGATTGCCATGTTTTCAGCAATTATTGCAGAACACCGTTTCCCCACCCTCTCTGCCGTTTTGCCTGTGATTTTGCTTTCTCCTTTACGCAGTCCCTCCTCCAAGTTTCTTTCATCCTTTTACTTTTTGTTTTTAAATCCTCTAAGACTAGGCTGCTTCTTTCTAGAGGATGACTGAGAGACATGTGAAAATGAGTTGCACAAGTCTCACTCACAGTTTCCTCTATGTTTGCCCTGCATTACTGGGACAGACCAAAGCTGTACAGATGAAAAGATGCCCACAAGCTACACTAAGTAAGCTCCTGTTTAGGACCCTTTAGTGTGGTATATGATTTTTTCCTACAACAGGATGCTCTAAACCAGCAGCCCCTGTAAAAGATAAGCAATTTAATTACAGCAGCAAGATAAAAGCAGAAATGGCTCTCAGACAAAACCTCTGATGATTAGATCAGAAGTGATGAGACAGGACACCCAACCGAGGAAAAAGGAACTCAGCACTGATAACATGAGCCACTACCATACAGACTTGGAGTATTATTTCCTACTTCTTTTCAAAAACAAAAGCCCTGTGAGCTTGTATTGAAGGGGCTCACTCTGTGTGGCAGGTTTTTTTGACCCTTTTTTAGGTCCTCCTTGCATCCAGGTCTGATCATGCCCTGATATAGTGTAGATGAAGTGCAAGAATATAGTGGAAGGTGCGATATTTTAGAACACAATTTCCACAGCATGTCAAAATAGAGAGAATTGCAAGGAACATCAGAAGAGTCTTGACACAGCAAGATAACTGGACAACATAATGGCAGATGAAATGGAGTGTAAAAACTCCAGGAGGCAATGCAGAATAGAAGAAATAATTGACCATAGTCACTCTGAGGAAAGAATGCATTTGTATCATCAAGAGAAGTGAAACAAAAGAGGCTGGTCAGTGGTGGTCCAAAAAGTAGTTGGAGAGATGCTAAACTGTAGATGGTAAATGTTATTGGGTTATGCTGGTACAATGATGTAAATAAACGCTTTTAGATGCTGCATATATATGTGGTCATCATATTTTGGAAACAATATAGCAGCAAACAGAAGAGACTTCAAGAAGCTGATGGAAAAGAAGGGGCACGGACAGATTTCCAAAGAGACGAACAACATAAAAATCACCTGGCACAGAGTGGTGATAACAACAAGAGTAAGGGAAAAAAGAAGAGAAACAGGAGAGCTCTTATTTAGCTGTCCTCAAGCTAAAGAGAGGGGAAGCACTCGAAGTTAAAACCAAGCTGAAAAACACCTGTAACCCATCACACAGCTCACCTTGGGAATTCATTTGCCGTGTAGATATCTCAGAGTTTTCTTCCTCGGAGGGGGCATGTGGTCCACTCAGGAAGGAAGCTCAGTAAGGAAGCCACTTGTGCAAGGTTTTCAGTTGCCACCTCAACTACCTGACAACATCCATCCCAGCCCTGCATCACTGCAGTCCAGGGTGCAGCATTTGTCCCGTTGCAGCACTGGACCTGGAGGAGTTGTGCTTGAGGCAGCCTTTGCCTGCAAGAGCTTAGCCCCACTGCAGATTTGAACCTGGATGGGCAAGCACACCATGGCACAAACCCTTTGTGTGAGGTGCTGGAAAGCTTTTAGAGCCTGAAGGAAAGTCAGGCTATGAGCATCCTGAGTCCTCTTACAACGGGGGTGTTTCAGGACACTGTCCCTCATCTGGGCCCTGTCTCTCCCATCACCTCTGAGGTGGCTTGGGTGCAGGTGACACTGCTGATGTTGCACTACGTGGCAGCCAGCAAGTCTTGCTGAATGAATGCTGCAAGCTGATTACCTCTCCAGCAACTGCCAGCAACAGCCAGCATTATCACAGGGGTAGTAAATTGTTGTAGTGCCTTTTTTATGAGCTACAGAAGCCCAGGGCACGATCTGCCAGCAGGGACATGCCAGGCTGTGACCTCCTGGGATCAGAGTGGTTGCAGGAGTGCGATAAGGTGGAGACACCCAATCCTCTGCTGTTCGGTGAACTGCCAGTACTGGGTGCTTGTTCCTAGCATCCAAAGGATTTTGGTGCCTCTTTTCCTCAGCCTACATTTCAGCTTGTGCACCCACATTAGCAAGGGGATTTTTACGTCTTTAAAAGTAAAAAAAAAAAAAAAAAGAAAAGAAACCAACAAAAAGTCTATGTCCTGGACCTCACTGTATAAAAAGCAATGGAGCAAGGGGATGCTCCAGTGTCAGCACAGGCCTTAGAAGGACATTATGTTCTCTGCTCTTGTATAAACTTCCAGCAATCTCTAAGACACGCACCAACTCATACTGGTACGTGCTTGTAGACCACAAACTGCATTTTAAGGTGTGATCTTGAGTCTCTTTGGCTATGCCTGCACCACCAAGCTAGGTCTTCTGTTTGCACTGGACCCCTGGTCTTCCAGTTACCACATAGCCAGTAGCAGCTTTTCACTGGAGCAGACAATCTAGTGCCCATGGGGAAGAAAACCCAGGCAAGGAAAACAGGATAATCTGTGTTTGTTTCCACTCTCTCTCTGCAAGTACAGTAAAGATGAGAGCCACCCTTATCCCTCAAGGATGCCCCAGCAGGCCTGGAGCACAGTCTGTTCTGTTAAAGTTTGAGAAATGATGGGAGACTTCTTGTACATGCCTGGTGGTACACACTGTGGTTGCATTCTGTTTCCTCAAAGCACCTGAGACCCCAACAGCATGACCCAACCAGTATGCACTGCACCACAGTGGCTGGGCAACACGTTGCATACTCTGCCACAGCAGCTACAGGCACTGAGCGTATCCTCTCTGCTCCTGATGTCCCATCTGCAACATGAGGGTGGTGCTGGAGCTGACAGTGGTGTACCACTGCACAGGGAGCTATGAGGAGAAACACAGCTATTGGGAGGTGTCAGGTGCTGAAATGCAGTTCTTGTGTGAGGACCAAGGCCAGAGAGAGGGGCCATGCTGATGGGCAACATGCAGAGGCCAGGTGTCACCCTGGACATATGTCCCAGAGCATGCACCATACTGGGTCAAGGGGATACTGTGGGAGGAAGGTGGAGGGCAAAATCTCTGCCACCTGCTTCTTAGCAGATCTGCCACCATGTAGGTTTCTAACTGCTATCTGCCTCTCTTTAGAGGAGCAGATAGCCCACCTCCCTGCCTGCCTCCTCCGTCACAGGTATTTCACTCTCTGATGCAGTTAATTTGTTGGTCTGTATTTCACAGGCTTCAGATGCACTTAAGCGTTTGAGCAGTTGCCTTAACTTCAGTGAAACCATTTAAAAAAGTGAGAACTACTCAAGTAAAGAACAGTTTACCTGCAATTTGCAGCAATTGCTCACATTTCAATTCTGGACTGTGTAGCTTTTTGAGCCAAAAAGATTTAGATGCTCTATATGCAAAATTGTTGCATTCTCCTAAAGCAATGATTCATTCCAGTCGTGACTGAAAAGCTTAGGGCTTGCCTACAGTTGGAAATTTACCAAAATAGTTATTCTGGAAGAAGTCTTGGGGTAACGGCTCTTCTTCTGGAATTAAAATGCCCACACAGTGTTTGATAACAACGTCATTATTCTGGAAGAGGTGTTCTGCTACATTTGCAAGTGTTGACTTCCTTGTGTCAGAGGCTGTTGAGCAGCTTATCCTTGCTGTGGGATTTAAAACAAGGAGGTAAGAAAGGGTTTGTTTTGGTATCTGAGCATAACAGTAGATCTGATCTGCAATTGCGTTTTTGAGAGACCCATAAAACTACATGGGTAGAAACAACATATCAGATTATTAGCACCAATGTCCTCCAACGAACTGGAGGCGTAACAGTGAAGCGGAACTTATTATATGACCCGATTTCTAGTTTAAGTTTTCCATCAGAGATTGCCTGGGACATAAGGACACATTGCTGTATTTTAGTAAAAGAATCATAGAATAGTTAATACTTCTTTCCGGTTTCATAGTACAGTTTGCTAGCAGAAAGAAAGATTCGTTTTGGTCCGTGCTAATTCTCAGCACCCTCATTTCACACATGCCCCCCAAACTGATGCAGTGCAGGGTCAGAATACCATTGGGCCAACGTGCTGCCTCCCTGGGAACATGAAATCTGGCAAGTCCTTCCGATGCTTTATTTCCCCCTTGTGCTAGCTGAGGGACTGAGTTCTTGTCTTCCCTGCAGGTGTAAGGGCCACTTGTATTGATGTGAACCATCAAGAGAGCTGCTGAACAGCTTCACCCTGTGCTGTGTGGTACTGATCTTCAGTGACACCAGGTTTCTCATGCTGGGACCTCCTTCAGGCTGGTTGGGGACCACACACGTGGAATGTTGCTCCCCAAGAAAATTCTGTGCAACATCCCCATACCTTTGGGTACTGCCTCCCTTCCCCTGCATTCCAGCCATGTGGAGACCTGCAAGGCTCATGGTGTTACGCATGCTAAAACATGAGGCATTAAATTCAGTAGGAAGTAATTCTGATCAAATTCTTTGTGTTTGAGGGGTGTGTGTGTTTATAAGAATACTTTTTGGTTTTGTAAATGCCTGAAGATGTAGCTGCTAGGTGGTTTCTGCTGTTAAAAGGACTCTTGCCCCTGGTATGGGTCTTGCCCTGCGGAAGAAAAACCTCCAGCACAACAGAGAAGGTGAGGCTCAGCATTCCTGATAGTTCTGCATTTAAAATGAACAATAACTAATAAACAACTAAAAAAAATATTTTAGGTCCTCAAGATACATTAAAAAAGTGCCAGAAGGCACAATTCCTGCCTTTCACAGCCCCTTCCAGTTACCTCTGAAGCCAGCTGCTGGCAGTGCCATGGCCAGACCTAGTGTCCAAGTGGCCTCCCCTTCCATTTGGTGAGCACACAAGAGCAGACACTGACTGGGGAAAGAATAAGAAAGAATAAACCACTTTACTACATGTGCAATAACCTTTATTGTTGGGTTCTTAAAATATCCCTGTGGCCTAATATATGCTGTAAAGGCAGTTTAAGGCTCTTAATGGATAAACATATAAACTGCAATGCACAGGCAGGATTTAAGACCATCCACAAACAGTTCATTTTCAGGCATTTGTAAACTGGCAGGAACCATTAAAATCTATGCATATTGCTGGAAAAAGTATAACTGGGAAGGGAGCCTAGAACATCTCACATGTTTCTGCCCCAAGACAAATATATTCTGGGCAAAGATTACCAAAGTAATGACTAAAAAATACATCCAGGCTTGTAAAAGCTGGTTTCCATCCTCCAGGGTGGCAATGGGGACAGGAAATCTCTGTGATTGGAGAAAGGGGTGCTCCAGCATTTTGTGCTCCAAAGATACCACATAGGCAACAAAAGGAGCAGCACAAGCCTCCAAGCATTGCCAAGATTAAGGCTCCAAGATGCATGGAGAGGGCATTGCCAAGATTAAGGCTCCAGGCTGCATGGGGAGGGTTCTATGGGGCCAAGAATGGTGATGGAAGCAGGGCTGGCTCTATCTTCCTTGGGAGGAAACAGCAGCAGCACGAACAGCAGTGCTGCATACAAGGTCTGCACAAAGCATGCCATGATATTCAGTCACACCTGCGGCAGGTGGGCTTTCTACCTGCAACTCAGGTGCTCAACTGGAGCCGGAATACCGCATTTCCCAAAGCCTTCCAGCAGTGCTGCACCCCCAGGCACTATGCACAGTACTTTACTTCATAGCAGCTCAAAGTAGCCCTGATGCTCAACAGCCTTTTCAGCAAAGTGTAATTACTTTCCATTTCCTCCATCCCATGAGGGCTGGCAGCATGGCTGTGGTGTTTAAAATGCAGAGCTGTGCCTGGCCTGCAAACAGAGGGACAAATGCAGTCCTGGAGTACTCAGGGAGAACTGTGTTAATTTTAATGAAGCACCATGTTTAGATACAGTCGTGGGACTCTTTAGTAGCCAAACTGCAGAGAGAGCTTTTACTATTGCTCTATTCTAGGGTCTCAGGAGTCACTATTGAATGTCATGAGGAAAACATGGCTTCCTCAATCAATGGAGGCTACGAAGGTCTTATTTTCCAGATATATTTCAGCTGATTGGATTTACCTGTAAGCTAGATACAAGCACCATAGAGAGAATTCAATAGAGAAAATGAGATGCATTTCACTGGTAGATGTGTTCATTCCAGAAGTCCTGAATTATTGCAACAAGTATTTTCCTAATCACCACTATTCTCTGTGTACTCTCCTTCAGAGTGTTGCATTCCCTGGAAAACTGATGCTGGCTCATGAATAGGCAATTGCTCGTTTCCTCTTTCCCGCCTGGAGGAGGGAAGGGAGGAAGATGCCCCAGAGATGCCTTTCCACTTCTGGAAAATGGTAGCTTGAAAATGCAGGTGATTTCTTTGGTTTTATCCTTCAGAAAACTCTAGGTAGAAAAGACTTTAGAAAAACAACCTAGTACAGGCTTGCCTGCAGAGGTTAGGAGTGAGATGTACATAGGCTGATGCTATGGGTTTTAGCAGCAGTCAGGGATTCCTCATGTCTTGGAAGAAGACCATCCAACCTGAAGGACTTCCCTAGAAGAACATGCAGAGAGACCAATACATGGCTTACTGGAAGAGTGGGATAGAAGATTAATGGGTGATGAGGATGGTCCAAAGGGCTGAAAGATACAAATAGATTTCTCTCCAGTTAACAACTTGAGTAAAGCACCCCAATCCTGCCCAAGGGAGTCTGTGGAAGAGATGGGGTGATGCAGCCGTGGCCAGAGAGGAGTTTAAAACCACCCATGCCAGGAAGAATTTATTGATATGGCAAGAAAAAAGCCTGCAGTCCTCTGAGCTGAGCTAGTTGTTATCAGGGTAGCTTATGTCATCGGCATCAAAAGGCTGGTTGGTCAGCACAGTGAGAGGGCATAAGTGTTAATGGGGGGCAATGGCCAGGTCCTGGGGACTGCATGGGGGCCCCATGTCATGCTCACTGGCTCACAGGGGCATGGCACCTGGGGCTTACCTCAATTCCAGGAAGCAGGTTGGAGAAGAGGAACATCTCTGCTCCTCACCAGGAGCAAGGCTGAATGGGGGCTGGCTGTTTCTCAACCTGCTGCGAAGCATCTCGCCCTTGGGAGTTATTATTTCCCTCTGACAGGTGGTTTTATTTGTGCTCTCTGGGCAGCCAGATAGCCAATATGTTGGAAGGATATTTTCTTTTTATTTGCAGAAGGTGGAAAACCTGAAGGTTCGACTCCAGGTTGCTTTTGGCATTCCAATAACAAGATATTAAAGCTGTTATGTTTGTTATGTTAACAAGCTGTGGTGTTTTAGTTCAAGACTTGCATTTCCTATAGTTCACTATGAAGCTCACTGTACTTTATGAAAAATTTTAGAAAAGCCACTGGCTCTCAGTGCTCTGTTTCTGTATTTCTCTTTCAATCATTTCTTGAAGAGCTATTAAAAAAATAGGAAGTTACATTAAGGAACCTGTATCTCTTTACTGCAAGTGTGCGAGTGGGATTACGAACTCAGTGAACCTTTAAAAAACATTTACTGACCCGCTTACCTTCCTGAAATTGATGTATGCTTTATATGCAAGCTTAATTTCGTTTCCATATTAGCAATACTGTCAGTAAATACAAAGGGCATGAAGTCTCCCTTTAAGAGAGAGAAATAGATCGAATTGCATGAAATGGTAGCAGATGTTATTTTTCTCCAAGAAATTCATTTAAATGAATTGCATAAAAAACCTGCAGAAAGAATGGGTGAACTGAGCCTGTGTTTCTTCTAGAAAAATCAGTTTGTGGCAGCTGTGTTCTGGAGACACGGTCTATTATAAAATAATTGAAAACTCCAGTTTCTGTAGTAAGGGGCCCATTTTTAAATACAATTGATTTACTGGTGATGTACCCAACAACTGCAGAACAGTGGAAAGCAAAGCCATTTTCCCAACCTGCAGAGAGTCCTGCCCCAATCTCAGAGGCCATTTTTTCTCACATGACTTTCAAGGATTTTTAAATCTATCCTTGGTATTGCAAGAGAAAAATATGACTTCCCCAAGCACTCAAGCCATAACTTTATCGGCAGCTTGGAGACTGCGTTTCCATAGCAGAATTTCTTTCTCCCTGAACAACCACTGTATCTTCAATGCCATCTGCACAGAATACATCCTGTGGTGGCTTCGCCAACATGTCACCTGTGCTCAGGTGAATATTTGTCAGGCTCCCATTTTCCTATACCTGTCTGGTCTCAAACTGCAACGACTGCTTTTTATGCCTGAAATGGGTTTTCACAGTGCTGTGTACAACCTGGAAGAGTGGTGGCTCTTTGAACAGTTAGCTCTTCCCTCTCTCGTCCCATGGCTGCTAAGCATCTCAAATACAACTGCACCCTCAAGACCAATTAGTGCAACAAGAAATAAAGAAAAGAAAGAAATATCTGGTCTGCAGGTTAAAAAAGAGGGACGAAAGGGCAGCAAGTCAAACGAATGTAGATATAGCTTGACTTTATTTCTTTTCTACCATTGCTTGTGTATTTTAACCTGACATTCAACCTGACTTGTTGAATGAAAAATGGCAAGAGGGTTGTGGTTGAGAAAAAGATGGAGGAGCAGTTCCCTCTGTTCCCAAGAGATCTAACAACCCATCTATAGAGCACCAGAGAAGATAGACCATCATCCTGTTCCGTGCTAGAGGACTGTTCTCAATCTGTGCCCCAGCTCTTGCTGCCTGTCACATCTCTGTTTATTCACTTTAAAAATCTCATCACTCTAGGCAGAAGCAGAGTACCCTCCAGGAATACCTTCTCTGTCACTGCTAAAGTAGACTGACGACAAATTCACCCCTTCTTGACTAAGACCACTTTCCCGTTGTCCTGATTTCAGCCAGACCATGACAGCCATTAAACCACAACACACATCCTCTTATCATTACAGGCAGACCCAGTAAGTAAGCTCAGCTGTGTCAGCTTAGTTGTTTCTTCTTATCATTGTCAGGGAAATAAAACCTGCAGATTTCCTGGTGGTTACCACAGGAGACACTTCTCCAGTAACGGTGAGGTCCTTCAGAAGGGTCTCAGCACGGTAGGTAAGAGCAAAAGCAATTGCCCCTCCTGTGGGCAGGAAACAATGGTGAATAGCTCAGTCCCACAGAGGTAGGATGTACCAACCCCCCCAAAACCACAGCATTTCCAAAAGACAACAATGCAAACCTAAATAACCTATTCCCTGCAATGAAAAGCATATACGGTGGGAGAGATCCTTAATTGCAGTTCAACAGAGTTCTGCTGATCTCAGTGAAGGCTTGTTTAGGAGCCTGGTTGACAGTCCCTTGGGAGGCAGTCCGGAAGGACAAAGGAGTCCAGGAGGGCTGGGCATTCTTCAAGAACGAAATCTTAAAGGTGCAGGAGCAGACTGTCCCTGTGTGCCAGTGGGGAAGAAACCTGGCAAACAGAAAGCTTTGGCTGGAACTCAGGAATAAAAGGAGAGTTTCTGACCTTTGGAAGAAGGGGCAGGTAACTCAGGAGGACTACAAGGATGTCATGAGGTTTTGCAGGGAGAAAATTAGAAGGGCCAAAGCCTGACTAGAACTTAATCTGGCTACTACTAAAAGACAAAAATGTTTCTGTAAATACATTAGCAACAAAAGGAGGGCTAAGGAGAATCTCCATCCTTTATTGGATGTGGAAGAAACATAGTGACAAAGGATGAGGAAAAGGCTGAGGTACTCAGCACCTTCTTTGCCTCAGTCTTTTAGAGTAACACCAGTTGTTCTTCAAGTACTCAGCTCCCCTGAGCTGAAAGACAGGGATTGGGAGCAGAATGAAGCCCCCCTAATCCAGGAGGAAATAATCATCTACACCACTTAGACGTACACAAGGCTGCTGAGGGAGTTGGCAGAAGAGTTCACTGAGCCACTTCCCACCATTAATTTTTATATTATAGCTGACGGGGGAGGTTCCAAAGCCTACAAGAAGGGCTGGAAGGAGGATTCAGGGAACTACAGGCCTTTCAGTCTGACCTCAATGGCAGATCATCTTGAGTGCTATCACATGGAACATACAGGACAACTAAGTGATCAAGCCCAGTCAGTTTCATGAAAGGCAGGTCCTGCTTGACCAGCCTGATCTCTTTCTATGAAAAGATGACCTGCTTAGCAGATGAGGGAAAGGCTGTGGTTGCTGTCTAACTAGAATTTAACAAAGTCTTTCACACCATTTCCCACAGCAGTCTCTCAGCAGCATGGTTTTAGCAGAACTGGTGGGGAGTGAGGGACAATGGCTGTGGAGGTCCTGGAATTGGAGCTCAAGTGACGGGGTTATTCTCCATCTCCACCAGCTGCAGAAAGGGCTGCCTGCTACCTCCAGTGCCCTGGGGGTAAGCAAGACATCAGGGATTCCATTTATGTCCCTTGGCAGCAGTCTTCCCTGAAGACCTGCCCCTCCTCAGCTTTCTGGTTATGGCTCTTGAACAGGCTAGCGAAAATTGCTCCCAGGGCCAAGATGGTAATCTCTGTTCTACATGGAAGGTAAGGATCAAGTTCCACCTCTGGAGGGAGGAGCATGGGAGAAGCAACCCAATGGGATCATCACAGGAAGTGCTTCCTTCACGGTCACCACCAATGGAATTTCCCATAGGAGCTGGGGCAGGGAAGCAGGCAGAATCCCATTCTTACCTCTGAGATTTGTGAAGTCATCAAGAGCTCGCTAAGGGGCCAGAACAGCCAAAAACCTGCCAATCAAGCACCTAGTAAATGCAGTCCCCACTCTTCTTCTCGCATCTGCTCAGGAATAGAGGACTACAAAGAACATCACTTAGGTCCCATTAAGAGCACAGCTGGCAGGGAATATCTTGTCAACCGTGATATTCTGAATGTGCAGTGAATCCGCTCAGGACAATTCAGCACTTCAGAGCACGTAAAGCACTGTTCGGCTCAGGTTTCTGCATAGTAGCAGCAGTTGCATGTAAGGGGGCAAGAGGTTAGGGATGCAGCTTCTGTTTTAGAAGAGTGATAAACTTCCAACAACTCTGTCCAGAAATATGTGGGTAGCAACAAATTGTGAATTGTCATTTATTTTCCCAATGTGTTTTGAACATAGTCCATGAAAACAGCTTTGGAATTTAGCAGAGGTTTAAAAGCATTTTTATTATATGTGAAAATAAAGATACATCTTTAGCATCTTGTCTCATATTCAGAGGAGGTAGCTGCAACCTTGACTTTCCTTCGAGCAGCATCTCCCTCCACAATGGCACATTCTCTTTCTTCATGTTTTAAGACTTAAGTGCCTAGCAACAGTCAGAGACCAGCAGAAGCGTCTGGTCAGCGATGGAGCATTTCAATCATAAGAAGAAAGCAATAAGCAGGCTCAAGGATTTGAATAGAGAGAAAGAGACCAAAAGGAAGAGAAATAAAACCTTTTAGTATAATTGAAAATAGGTTTACTGCCTTCTTCTTCTTGAAGCCTGGTTATCACATTTCAGAAATAACATTTTCAGGCCCATTTATCACTTTATTTTTCAGCCTTCTGGCTAGGAAACAAGCTTCAACTTCAAGGTATAGTCCTGGAAGCAATATATATCTCATACCATAGGAGATACAAGTTAATTCGTCTCATTCTCTGGTTCCTGAACTTCAAATGTGTTAAATGGGAGAGAAAGCAGTATTCCCAACTAAAAATGGATGCCCAGAATGTGATTTTCAAAAGCTTCTCAGTCCCTTGAAGACTCAAAAGGCCTCCTCCAGCAAAGCCTGGCCTTTGAAAAGGGGAATGGTCCCACTGACTTCAGTAGAACACCCACAGGCTTCATCAGTGACTTTTGTGATTTGTTGGATTAATGCCTTAATGGGTTAAAGCACTTCGATGCCTCTACATGCTCCTGAAAATTAGGAATTGCTCTCTTTTCAGCAGAGACATAGGGAATCAGTATCTGGCCAGACCTGTTACAGAAGAAGGTGGTGTTCTCAAAGTCAGTGGTGTTACACAGACTCATCAGACTTTTGCAGCCACCTGCAACATCAGACTTCTCCACATGTGCAACAATGCATTAACTTTTAGCTCCAAAAATACAGGTTTTTTACAGAAAAAAGAAGAGATCTCAGGGTTTGGGGGAGTTTTTCTAAGTCTGCAGGGTTGGTGAGGTACAAGACCATGGTGGGCATACCCTGTGGCTGTGCTGCATGTTCCCTGGGTGTGATGACCAGAGCTGGCTTGGTGCTGGAGGGAGATTATGGCATGAAGAGTCTGGCAACCTAATGAGTTTCAGCTTGGAAATATGAGAAGGGGCTGCCCTGGACACCTTGCTGCCAGCCACACAGGCTTCTCCTGCTACCACAGGGAGAGCTGGGCAGGTCCAGTGGAGGGGGCAGCAGCCTGCGCTGCAATACCCACTACCAGCCTTCATCACCTGGAGCAGGAGCAGGGAGCCCTGCCATGTGCATTCTTATCCAGCCCCTCTCCCAGCCTGACCCTCCTTCCTCTTCCAAAAGACCTGGCCTGCTAATCCCTAGAAGAAGATGATGCCATCAAAAGTTGTGGGAGATGGGAAAAGCAGAACCTTTTTCCATTCCCAGCTCCCTGACACCTCAAATTCCTTTCAGCATCTCTTCTTTCCCCTGAAACCTTGCAAGGTCTTGTGAACATACACACCTTTCTCTTTCCCACAATCTCTCCAACCCCTCTTTGTCCCAAGGATCACCACCCATTGACTCTCCCCCAGGTCTCACACTCCCCACTATTCTCAGTCTTCTCCGTTTCATTTTAGCACTGGCATCAAACTACATTCTTCGTACTCTGTGAAGAGCTGCGGCTGGTTTGGGTAAAATCCATTATTTGTGCTGCTTGAGATGAATTTCTCTGCAAATACTTTATTCTTCCTGGTTTGCAACCCAACCAAAGCACTGAGTTTAGGGCTCAGTGCTCAGTGTGGTCTTCAGCCAAAGGCGGTTTCTGCTGCTGACTGGAAAGTGAAAATTCAGTATAGCCTCCATGGAACCTATAAATCACTGCAGGCTTAGAGAGGAGCTTTATGGACTTTTCAATCCACCTGGCTGCTGAGACTGATACATGCATAATTTTACAACATTTCCAAGCAAGATAAGGTTTGTCTGTTTTGCCTACGAACGTCTTAGACAGCTTTAGCAGTAACACAAAGTGCAGAACTGGTGAAAGCTGTTGCTGAAGGAATGGCCTTATGCCAGTTTGTACTATCTGAGATGATCTCTGTCCAGTATATATAATAGCAATTATAGTGCAGGGTGTGCTGTATATCTGACAAACTGAGCTGTGGCATAATCAATAAACTTAATTACCTATCGCAGCCTGCCCACATATTATACAATTTTAATTCAATTATAACTCCCCAAAAATGATACGTATCAGAGCAGATACATTTATCACTGAGGTCTAAATCAGCTGTGCATGTCAAGGCTGACACTTAAAAATGAAGACATTTATAGTTTCTGGAGCCCAAAAAAAAACCACATAAAAAAGCATTTTCTTTTCTTCTCAAAATAACTAAAAATGATGTGTCACTGATGGAGGATTCTCTGCCCAGAAAACAGGTTCAGAACCACAGTAAGTAGCACATTGCCTCCTCAGAGCCCTGAGCATAAAAATCCACCCTCCCTCATACAGGTGGCAGTGGGGGGCATCACAGAATCATCTCCAATGAAGCAGCCAAAAGACTCGCCCTGCCTCCACCACCCTGGACGCCAGGATGCAGCAAGTCTAGAATATGCCTCCTAGCCCAATGAGTCCAGAAACAGTCCCCAGCCTGCCTAGTGCAGTCCCTTCTATCTCCCTGGCTTTCTCTCACCAACATCGGGAACAGCTTTTCCCATCTTCTGCATGTCTTGGGATGTAGGCAGGGGAGTGGGTTAGGTGCTCTTGACCTAAATATATCTTTCCTATGACAAATACACCAGGATGTTACACCCTGAGGAATTAAAAATGACTAACTGGCAAGGAGCACAAAGCTAATAGCAGAAAAATTAATCAGGAACAACAGCCAGGGGATTCACTGCACAACTTAAAACCAGTGGGGCATCCTGGTCACCGAGGCAAATCCTTTGCTATTGTAGGCACCATGTCCCATAATCGTATTCACAAATGTATTCATGGCCTGCTTATACCCTTTTGTTCTTGTGCAAGTGCTGTCCTTCAGCATAACAGCTGTTTTCCTTCCCTGGTGTCTATCCCCAATATGTTTATAGGCAGCAATCAGACTCTTTGTTTTGCCAGTTTTAACAAGGCAAGCTCCTCCTCCTCCTCCTAAGTGAGGCTGCCTGTTCCGTGTAGCATGTCCCTGGTCTGTTCCAGTTGATTTTGTCTTTTATGGATGTGGGATACCAGGATGGCGTGGACAGATAGAGGTCTTACTGGTGCCTTCTACACCAGCATGGATTTTTCCCTTTCTTGTGCGCAAAATACCTGGCCTCTGAATTGCTTTGACTGTTTTTTTTTTTTTTTTGGCAATAGCACTAGGTCGTTACAAGCATTGTTAAGTCAGGTTTGACAAAAATCAGTTCATGCCATGCCTCCAGACACTTGCCATCCCAGTCCCTGCCTAGGTCCTTCCAGAGGCTGTTTGTCTGGGCTACAGTCTTGCAAGGGTGGGCCCATGCCCAAATTAAAAATGTCACCTTGTTTCCTTCTTCACCCCTAGGCAAATCCTAATTTAAAAATCCATTTGGGGGATCTGGTCTGGATTAGGATCTCATTTGCTGGTCTCAGTTATTTCTGTCTAGTGGCAGTGACTATAATGAGGGATATGCAGGAGCGTGCAGCCATCCTGGAAGGAGCCACTGCCAATCCACAGTGGTGGGAATCCAGCAGGGATTTTCCAACAGGCATTGCTTTTTGCTCTTAGCACCTTAAACCAAAGTCATTCTTCATCCATATCCTATTCCTACAGTCTTGCTGAGGTTCATGCAGCCCTGTTCCTCTGTCCGTCTCTGCGGAGAACTGCCGTTCCTGCACAGGACAGCTGTATTCCATGTTTTCCTGCCTTGGCTGTGTGAACAGGGGAACCCCAGCAGCCATTTCAGCTGGAAGCCTCCAGGCAGGGCTTCTGAAAAAATTGGTCTAACATGCCAGGATCTGAGACAGCCAAAGGGCCCTGAATAAATGAAGCTGAGGGAGGCTCATTCCCTACAATCTCCATCTCTCCAAGACAGAAGTGCCAAACACCTGCCCTGTTGGCTCAGTGGATCAGGATGGTTTATGTGCTTTTATAAATTGGCCTTATCTTCATCAAGGAAAAAGACTGCACTGTGTCAGCTGTGGCTGAGGCTATCAAGACAGTTTGTAGAATTAAAACAAGCCACTAGGGCAAGATATAATTTTCTTCTTCCCCATTCTGTTAATTTTTTCATGTAAACAGGCATGAAAGCTACAGATTGTCTTGGCTTCAGCAGTACTAGACACAGTGGCTGGTGTAAGCAAATAGCGCACCTTTCTCTCCCTTGCAAATCCTCTGCTTCTGCAGAATCTGAGCTGCCATTAAAAAGAAAAAAGGAAAGAAAAAAATAAAAAAAAGGAAAAAAGAGTTTCCAGCCTTTTTGATTGCAAATTAACTAGCAAATGTGAGCAGAGCGTAACTGATGCTGTGCAGGCTTCCTGCCGCTCTTGGCAGCCTGAAACAATGGCTCGAAGATGTGTGAAATCTGCTGCCCTTGTTAATGCACCAGCAGTGCTAATGTGAATACTCAGAGATAACCCCAAGCCTGACAGCATTATAATTTCACATTATGGGGAGGGGTCTCAGTCTAAGAGGAACTGGAGGCCTATGGTGGATAGGGAGTATTCACAGGGAAGAGAAGGCAAAGGGAAGAAAGACAGCAGGGTTGTCTGAGGGATCAGAATTGCCACCTCTTCTCTTGCCTGGTTCACTTGGGGGCTGCCCATCCGGAGAGGCTTTCCTCTATGGTTACACATAGTCACTGGAGGGACCTAGTGCTAATGATAAGTTGCTAAGTGGTTGCCCTGTTACCCTGCCTGCTGCTGCTCTCCCATTCCTCTGACACCAGCAGGACATGGTTGCACCTCCAAGAGTAGGACAAAGATTGATATTTATGGCATACCCCTCAGACAAGGGTCCAAAGACTTTCTGAAATGCACCTCAGATTCAGGGTTTTCCCCATTCTTTGTGACCTAAGTCCAATAGGCCGGGTATAGACTAAGAACTGGAGATAGTCAGAGTCCTTTTTAGAAACTCTGAGAGATGGAAGAAGTATAGACAGAGTAGACAGGGAAACTCAGAGAAGGCTTCTACATTGCCGTTTCTTTCACTTATTCATCTTTCACCTGTGGTAGGTAGCAAGGAAGGAGATGAAATGTGTGGGAAGCTCTCACTGGTGACAGATGAAGTGTGTGTGGGAAATTCTTCCTTGTACCACACACTGCCCCAAGAGAGGTACAAAGAAAGGAAATAAAAGGGGCAAGAGGAACTTCAAAGAGTCTGTAAGAATTGGAAGAAAGTTGGAAAAAGGGATGTGATTACTGCTGTGTTTGGAAAGATTTTGTACTTGGACAATGGCAGGAAGACTTCAACAGAATGAGAGAAACCAGCAGAAAGGATAAGAGAAGGGCACAGATCAAGGTGAAAGCCTAGGTAATGCATTTGGTCAGAAGCTTTTTGGATGGCAGGTAATATGGCAGAGGGGCTGGAGAATGGAAGAGATAGTGGTGTGTAGCCTGAGATAGCAAGTCTGAGATACCATAGAATCAGAGCTGGGTGGAGTCGTCTCTCAGCTGACTTTGGACAGGAAGATTCAAAATCTGACCGACTGCATAAATAAATACGGTGGATGTGTCACAGGGGAGGAAAGAGTCAGACCTACCAATAGGGTAACAGCTTGGCAGCAAATTAAATGGCTGAGAGACATTAACCAGGTTTAAAATAAATAATGTGAAGAGACTTCTGCAAATAAAAGTAACCTGGCTCTTCTGCTCTCAGATGTAAGGATATATTTATGGTGATTACGGTGGATGAGCAACGAATGTTGAGTTTTTATATTTTCTCTCCTGACATCTATTCTGATTTGCAAATGATAGGCCAGCACTCTACTGATTACAGGATTATATGACTAACTTCCAGCAAAAAAAGAGAAATCTGTCTTTTTTTCTGCTTGAGATGGAAGCAAAGTCATCAGCACTGAAGATCTGGCATCAGGGCTTTAGTTTATTTTCAGCTGAATATTGAGAATTCTGGGCAAACTCAGCACAGTCCATCACATTCAGATCTTTTCGTGTTAGACATAGTAAGACTCACGGCACTGACAGAATAGAGGAGAATGCTGAAATTATTAATGCCAGCAGCATTATGTAGTACTTGGTATGAACCTTCTGGGAATACTAGGAAACATTGCTGACAGGCAGTGCAGTTTTATTTATTTTTCACTACTCAATCTGTTTCCAAATTGCATGAATCCCACTTGCTAAGGCAGGATGATCTAGGGAGCAAAGGGGGAGGAATCTGTCTGTGTGCAGACATTCTGTGTAAGTTGTGCCGTATTGTGATGTCCTGTGTGAGTCCTCATCCCAGGTGAGACTTGCATCTGCTGCTTCATTTGATCTATCTGCATCCTGTCCCAGAAGGATATGCATCATTTGGAAATCCCCTAGAGGTCCTGAGGACAACTTTACCCCTGCCTCTGACCCTGCATGGCCATTACCCGGTCACCTAGCTTTCCTTTTATTTTTCCATAAAATTACTCTTAATGACGTTTAGATCATCACAGCTGGGCTGTGGGGCTAAGCTCCATGGTATTGGGAATATAGGCTGTGATCATATGACAAACACTACTCTGGGTGTGCCATGGGTCAGCGTACTGTGGTTAGATTTGGACACAGGACCACAGTGTTTGACTTTCAGCCAGAAAAGTCCCTGCTCCTGGGTAACACATACAGTCCCAAGAGCATGGGGTGAAGGAACGAGGAACAAATTTGACTCCCTCTGCTTGTGGGAATGTAAGACAGGAGCCAGGGGGGCAGAGCAGAAAGGGGAGCTGTCAGCCTTCCAGTCCTTCTCAGAAATCCATGCCGAGTATTCAACTCCTTCATAAGCCCAGTGTGGTGATCAGGGTTTGTGCAGTTCCTGGAGAACTAAATGTTCCAGGTAAGTGCTATTATTAGGTGTCATGCAAGCAGAGGAGCAGAACAGGCAAGCAGTCAGCTTTGTAACCCAGAGATGCTGAATTTGAAAAGCCAGGAAGGACAGAACTGAGAGCGACTGGGAAAAGAAGGTGCTTTTTCTGCAGACACACAAGCTGCCCTGACAAAGATGTGCATATGGACTGTGCAGAGACACAGGGTAACAGCAAGGAATGAGCTTCAGCTTAAGGGGTCTCATTTTTGGATTTGCACAGAGCAGCTTTGCAGAAAGAGAAAGGCCTTGGGATGGCAGAGCTGGCTCTTCTCCATATGGGGAAAGTCAAACCTAGGAAATCAGAAAAGGTGCATGGGTGGCAGTGAACAAGGGATGCTTACTCACTATTTCTTGTAGCACAAGGCTGGCTTTTTCACTGAAGCGAGCAGGCAGTAGACCTAACACTCACTGTGTGTGTGTGTTTTTTTTCACTCAGCATATCACTAACTCACTGAATAATCTTTAGTAGCCATCACATTTAACATTTGATGATCCAGGTACCATCTGCTGCGGAAGCGGATGAAGCACAGCTTCCTGGAGCCTGGAAACCTTTGTCCATAGAGCAAACCCTCTGTGTGTGCCCTTTTCTGTATTTGTAGCAGACCTTTTGCAGGATGAACCCTGCCATTCACCCTGAGTTCATCAAAGTGAGAACTGGCAACGGATGGTGAGGCAGAGTGAGCAATTCGGCTGGACCTTTGGGGACTCCTGTTCTTGTGTGCTTCGAAGTGGCTCCTCTGATGTTTTACACTCGCACCAGAGATCGGCAGAGCTGGACCTAACCCAGGGCCTCCTCCTCCAGTGCTGCCCGTCCATTCTCAGTCTGTATGTGTTACTGCTGAGAATACGGACTCCAGCAGGACAATTTAGGGTGAGACTGAGCAAAGTTACTTCCCTGTCTGGAAGAGAGCTTGGGAAAAATAAGACCAAATGAAAGTTCCAGACATCCTCAGCCTAATGTCTGCTCTTCCCTGCAGCAGCAAGCTCAGTTCTAAGTTTGGTGCTGACTTAGGACTTAAGTTTGGTCTTGAGTGGTCCCTAGATATCCTCTAGACCTTCATCCTTGTCCCCTCTGCTGACTGGCTCAGTCAGCGTAAGCTGCTGGATAACCCAGAAGCACACATGACCCTGGAGAAGCACAGCCTGGCAGGTGTGCTGCCAATAGGGATAGCCCAAAAGGACGTGGAGAAATTAAAGAAGTGATCCCCTGCCCCCAGTAAGCCTTACAGCTGCTGCTGCATGCTCAGCTGCTGCCCAGACAGCAGGCAGCAATGCCTGCAGGAGATGGGGAGAGGGAGGAGAGGCTCTCCCTTTCCCTATGTCCAATGATGGCTAGAATGGTCCAGAAGCATGGAGTCCAGTCTGCAGTGCTGCCAAGGCTTGCATGTGAAAACAGGACAGAATTGCAAAGCTCCCCTGTGGCTTAGGAGCTTGCTTGCTGGCCTGAAAGCACTGCTGGCTGTCTGGCTAGTGTCAATGGCAAGCAGCCTGGCCTTACCTCCTTCCCAAGCTGGGCTCAGGGTTGTACACCAAAGAGCTGATGTAGGAGTACAGAACAAAGGAAAACATCTGTAAACCCAAAGTGCAATGCCCCCTGGTCCCCAGGCTCAGGGCTGTACACACAGAGCCAAACCAGAGTCCCTGCACCAGAGAGCAGAGTTCCCCATCTTCCTTCTCTCAAGAGGAGTCCCTGGAGCCTAAGTCTAATGGCAGAAAGCAATAACTGCAGAGAGCAATAATTGCTACTGCTTAATCAGGACTGTTTTAGGTTTAATTCTGTTTAATGAGGATCCATATTACATGTAGCAGGTAATCAAAGGGCACTTAAATAGGAAAAAGAGGTGTGAGATTCTGAACATGGCCTTCTGGAAGGACAGTGCAAAACAAAGACAAAGGCGTCTATTTTGTTGAGTGTTTCCATCAGTACCTGGAAGGATGAAAATGAAATAAGTCCCTCCACAAACCCATGACACTGCACCCTCCCTGAGACGGAGAGCTGTGTGTGTGTGTACATGTACATGTACGCAGCCACATCAGAGCGCTAAACCCGAGCTCTGCAGGAGACCTCACGCCTCACTTGGCACAGAACAGTGAAAGGGAGCGCAGTGACCAGAAAAACCTGCAGCCTGCCGTTTGCATACTCCAGGGATCACTGTGTGAATCAGAGAGGGATGAAATAACTGTGAATTGAGGGATTATCTGACTATACAGAACAAATGGAGGAAAAAAAGAGAAACCATTTTCAGTTCCATTACCCTTAATCTGCCATTCACTGTAGTGACTTCCTATGCCTCCCTGCCTTTTTTGCATTTTTTCCCCAGTGTAGGGTGTGCTAGCCAGCAAACAATGATCTGACTTTGAAGAAGGAAGGCAAGCTGGCTTTGGGACAGGCCTGCAAGCCTTGTGTGTGCATCACAGCATCTCTGAAGAAAAGGTGCCCTTCCTTGCCAGCACCAAGAGTGGCAGCTACTGACACAGGAAGAGAAAAACTTCAGGGAAGAGAGTGGCTTAAAAGATGCATAAATGAAAATGACACATTCAGACTTCGGTCACTCTCTAATCCCCCTCCTCCTCTCCTGGCACTGTCCTCTTCAGCCTTCCACATCTCTGGAGGCAACATTTTAAAACCACAAAAATAGACGTGTGGGAATGAGGAAAGGCTCAAATAATTTCAATTCCTCTCAGCTCTCACTCCTCAGCAATCCCAGAGGCTTTCATCACCCAGCAGCAAATACCTCTGGAGGGCAGCTCATACCAGCTATCTCAGGCATTTGCGCCTGAGGGAGATGACCAAGATGACCAAGACCTCTGGAAATGACTGTTTCTCTCTTTCAACACAATGAGTGAATGAGAATGACCAGTTTAGATTAGACAACCAGAGAAAGAGTCATCTTGCTGAACTTTAAAAGCCTGTATCATAATGATAACAGTCTGGACTCTGTTTGGAGTTGATGGAGAAAAAGCCACTCAGTTCTCCATATGATTTTTTGGATCTCTTTTAGACACATTTTTTAGGATGAGATGTGCTTACGCATCAGAAGTGCCTGTTTCTCTTCATTGCCTATAAAGGAGTCAGTATGACTAGCTCAGCTGTTGACGTGTGCACTGTAGGAATCTAAATTTGGGCAGATGAATCCCACTTCCAACTCTGAGAGTGCTGAAGTTAGGTAACATGAATTCTACTGTGGGCATGTGCTAAATATTTGAATAGATGCTATTTTTTAATTCACCCTCTCCTTGCAAGACGACCCCATCAGTAGGGCTATCTGTGGGAAGAGGAAACTGTGTTGTGTCATTAAAACCAGAAGACATCCAAATTCTGTACTTTTTCCTGGCACAGATTACCATGTGAGCTACACCAGACTCCCTAATCCCTCTGCTTGTAAGCTTTACCACTATTCAATTTTGAAATGTTAATTTACAGTTTAATTCCTGAACGTGCAGACAATACTTTTCAGCACTTCACTCTCTGTATTTTCCTCATAACATTTTTATGTGAACATATAATTTTGTGTCCAGATTCATTACATTTTGACTGTTTTGGCTTCCCCCCCTCCTCTGGGAACTGCTATGCATTTCTGTCATAAATCTGAACTCTCAGGCCTGAAGAACGGCACTACTCTTTAATATGAGAGCAGCTAGCTGTGAGAAGAGTATTGAGTATTTCATACTTTCTCTCCCTTCTAATTTTCTTATTTTTCTTAAGTCTTCAGATCTCTGCTGATGTGTAGGGCAGCATGTTCTGTTCCAAAAGAAGACTTGGGAACAAATGCTTGCCAGAAAAAAAAAAAAGCTTTTATAATCTAGTGTGTGTGTACCATTGTGCCACTGGGTAGTTTGACACCTCTTTCTTCTTGGATCACAGTTTCTTCTGGGAAAGATTCTGTCATTTTGGAGACTTGACAGAGAACTACGGAGGGCAACTATGGTTTTCCAAGATACAAACACTCACTCGTTGCTCCATATGACAAAAGTGTGATAAGGGATTTCTTGTTAGTGGTAAACATTGGTTAAAAAGATGAAAAGATGCTGTGTGGGGAGGCTTGTCACCATATTCAGATCATTTTGCCTAAGAGTCTATAAATTTTATATGGGGCAAACATCATTGCAAACATGAGCAGGATGCTCACCACCTCCAAACAAAGGAGCAGGGAAGCGCTAATGGTTCCCCAAGGAGCTCATGATTCACGGTGCAGACCAAAAAGCAGCAGTGGCTGTTGCATGACCGCATGGAATAGGGAGGGAGAGTGCTGGGGTGTCTTGCTGAGGTCATGGCTGAATGTCTGGAGAGTGTCTGGAGAGCATCTGAAGAGCTCGCAGTAGCCTTTGAAATGAACAGGAGTATTTTTCTGAAGAATGCACACGAAAGAGCCACAAACATGGAGAAAGTGTAGAACATGCACCCACAAAGACTAAATTTAAAAGATGTGCTTAGCAGGGAACACATGCATAGCATATGGATGCAGCTGAGGGAAGAGCTGTTGGACTCCATTCAAGATACCACTCACATAGCAGATGAACCGTCATAAATTTAAGCTACACATGTCACATCCTTACTGCTAAGGTTCCCTTTAGTCATGTGTGAATGCAGCTTAGTTGTTGGATCCTGGCTCACAAACTAACTTAGTCGCTCTCTGAGCACATAAACGTCGTGGGCAGGACACATAGAATCATAGAATCACAGAATAGTCAGGGTTGGAAAGGACCTTAAGATCATCTAGTTCCAACTCCCCTGCCATGGGCAGGGACACTTGCCACTAAACCATGTCACCCAAGGCTCTGTCCAACGTGGCCTTGAACACCACCAGCAATGGAGCATTCACAACTTCCCTGGGCAGCCCATTCCAGTGCCTCACCACCCTTACAGTAAAGAATTTCTTCCTCATATCCAATCTAAACTTCCCCTGTTTAAGTTTGAACCTGCTACCCCTTGTCCTATCACTACAGTCCCTAACAAAGAGTCCAAATATTCTCACAGATGTGTGAAAAACACCCCAAAACATCAAACAAGCAACCAGCATTTACTTTATATAGCATAAAAACGAGCTCTTTATGGCATGGTTTATCTCCTTTCTGATATAGTTAGGAACATGCCAACCCTGCCACCTGTTCCTGGATTTCCTTTAAGGTAGCCTTGTCTTTTAGCATGAAACCTAAATTGGATGTGTATAGACTTGCTCCTGCACTTTTCAGTGTAAACACCTGCACATATGTTTTAAATAGTCTCACACCTCTATATGTAAAATTTCAGACACCTGTGAATTGGCTTTAAATATCCCCACTGGGTTTTGTGGATGGAGAACAACTTCCAGGTGCAGATGAAGAAGGTTATTTCAAGGGCATAGGCAATGTACAACCTCCAGTTTAAGTACGTACAGAACTGCATTTCCAAACCTAAAGCAAGACTTGAAATGCTTGTCCTCTCTGTGACTCATTCATCATAACGTAGACAGATCCTCAGCTGTTGGTTACCTTTTGCAATTTATTAGTTTATGGGCTTTTTGCAGCACCTACCTTGGCATTTGTTAGTCCCGGCACTCACTGCCTAATGGCTGTCTCATGCCATCCTTCAGCTCTTCAGCTGCTGGCTGACTGATTGGCCAACTTCTTCAACATTTGCTTTGATACATTTTCTTGTTAAGCTCCTTGAGCTGATTAAAAGCCTTCCAAGATTATATTATTGCCAAGCCTTCTACACACATGCACACATGTACAAAGAAAGACGATCATTCTGAAAAGGATGACAATAATAAACTTAATCTGGATCTCTCCAATTAGGATGATAGTAGCTAAGTCTCTGTCCTCCAACCAATTTTCTGTATTACAGAGCCAATCCATGTCTCCGATGGATATATAAGAATGCCATTTTATTATTCTTTGGGGTTTACTATTCACTATCAAAGTTCTTTTAATCCAAAATACAATATACTGACAAACCTGGTAGAGCGGGTAAACATTTACAGGACAAAAATCAGACCTTCCACTTCCACTCAGCACAAGAGCTGTAAAGAATTCCTCACAGCTGCTTACAAGAAATTAAAGTTTTAGATTTGCACTATCCTTTTAGAAGCTCATTTTATAAGCAGCTGCTGACAGTCCATTAATTTGAATCCAAGATATCCTCTGAGATAGACTAAAGAAAGCTAAATATCTTTAGCTAGATAGTGCTAAAGAAAGCATTAGTTTCCATTCCAAAATGTGCTTTATCGCACATTCTTGCTGCCCCTTTTGCATATCTGTTTGACTCAAGGCAGTAGCAGCATGGTATTTAAGTGCCAATTACATTTTGGTAATCCACACAAAATTTTAACAGGGAGACGAAGATTGAATGACCTCGAAACTTGTTAGGATAAGAAAAAGAAACAGACTTGAAGGATTTTTAGGGAAGTTCTGCGTATTGCTTGGTAGTGAAGCTTTTTAACATTATGCCTAACACTTGGATTTTGTGGATGTACAAAACTGGTGTTGAATTTTCTGGATTTTAGGATTTCTTTTTCTCCAATGGGTCCAAATGAAATTAAAATTCAATTACTTTTTTTTTTTTATTTGAAAGCCAGGTTTAAAAAGAATACTGGTATTTGCCACTAATGAATCTATATTATGGTAGCAGCTGGTGATACCACTGTGTGATGGCAGTTTCTTTCAGGTTTGGGGTTCTATGGTAGAAACACAGATGCAGAGGCAGTCATATGATTTGGGGCTGTATGGAAGAAACACAGATGCAGAGGCATCTGTGATATGATTTAGAGGATGGCCTGCTGTTTGATGATGCTGTAGCTGGTGCAGGATTTGGAGGTTTCCTTGGTGGCAGGTTTTGTTGTTGATAACACTGTTATTGATCTGTGGCGGAGAGGTAATGAAGAGAAATGGCATGAAGGACTTTTTACAAGGGAATGTAGTGACAAGACAAGGGGGAATGGCATAAAGCAATAGAGGGGAGATTTAGATCACTATGAAGGTGATGAGGCACTGGCACAGGTTGCCCAGAGAAGCTGTGGCTGCCCCATCCCTGGCAGTGTTCAAGGCCAGGGTGGACGGGGCTTTGAGCAACCTGGTCTAGTGGAAGGTGTCCCTGCCCATGGCAGGGGGGTTGGAACCAGATGATATCTAGTGCCCCTTCTAACTCAAACCATTCTATGATTTTATGATTATGTGAATGTGAAAGTAAGCTCGATTAGAAAGCATAGGAAAGAAAAGGTATCATAGAGACAACTAAGACCAGCATTGCTTTGTTGGGGATTTTATTAAGATACTATGAAAAGATGAATATTAGTACCACTGTGAATATGGACACTTCCCCCAACTCTAAAATGCATCATGGTAAGAAGATGCAACTTTTATATAGGAAGGTAGACTGATGGACGAAATAGGCTGAATCCATTCTGCAGGAAATGGCATGGTCAGTATCATAATTTCTTCATCTAAATAGAAGTGGTGAAGCTAAGGAATGAAAGGACCTAAATGCAGAGGTGAGAAATTTTGACTAAACCATGGAATGCACTTGAAGAGGAATGGGTTGTGGCCAGAGATAAGTCTCAAAGATGATCTGAACAGTTAATATTTGAAATTAACTTCAGGGAGCTAAAATTGCTGAAATGAAAGGCAATGAGAAAGGAAGTCTTGACGGCAAAAGAAACTGAACTTCTGGACAAGTATTGTAAGGATGAAAAGGCCAAAATGTAGAGATGATGGAATTAGCAAAGAACTATGTCACAAACCTCTCAAAGTGAACAGGACATCAAGAACAAAATAGCAGCAAAGTTTGAAAAGCAAGGGGGCAGAAGATGTAGCAACGTGCTGAGGCATCGTATTGGTCTACATCTAGGTATCAAAAAGATTGTTCTTGCATTATATGTATAGAAACTCTGCCCCTCAATATCTTTTACTTTATTTTGAATTAAATTGACCATTGTGGGCCTACATAAGATTCGTAATATTTCCATCTGCCTGGTATTTCAGACTTGCTAACCCCTAAAAAGAAGAAAACATCTTGTATTAAATTTTATAAGCAGCCAAAATGCTTTTCACTTTTTTCCCTGTAGTTTAAATTTAAATTTATGTTTCTAAATTTACATATTAAAAAACTTAACCTGAAACCTGTTTGGAATTTGGATGTCTCTTTTTATCACATTTTGTTTAATGCAGTTACTTCTCAAATTGAGGCATCACCCCTGCAGCTACTGGATGTCAAGGGACAGAAAAAAATAAATTGCTTGAAAGAAAACTGAAGCCACATTTCTATTCTGCATTTGAGCTGCTGACATTTCTAGATAATACCAAGAGATGTCAGAATACTGGCTGTTAAAGCAGTCTATGTTTGCAGCCTATTAAGTTGAATTCTGGGAGTGAAGGGAAATATGAAGACTTCTAGAGGGACTGACATACACCATCACTTGCTCTATTTCAATTTCATAGGAAAAAAAAGGAGTTTTCTTACTACCTTTTTTTTTTTTTGCCCAAGAGTTCCTCTTAAAATATGGTAGGTTGCTGAGAGCCTGCAATTTAACTCTAATTCCTCTGTGTATTCTAAAGCTCCACAATACAGCTCCTGCCCTTCTGATGAGGAAGGGCCAAGAGGAACTCCCATAAGAGCTTCTTATTCTCTCATTACTGTTAGAGGCCACTGCTGACCTGTCTTCCTCTTTGGCACCAATAATTCTTCCTCTTTAATGCTCCCACATTACATTGCTCAAGGGATCTAGATTGCCTCTTCTTGTTGATAAAGCTGTATCTCACTGTTCTGTGAGATACACAGAACTTTGCCACAGTCATACCAAGGTAAAGACATCTGGAAGGAGGAGGGGAGCTCCAAGTGTCTTGTTCAAGTCACCTGTATGTAAAGCAACTAGAATGATCTTGGTCTTCCTTCCTAAGCACCTTCTTGTGTTCTCATACAGTGATAAACTTTGGGATAAAATTGGTTTCATGTCAGCTGAGCTCTCCCTGGAGCACTTTGGCATGCACAGGCAATCTGGCAGGACATCCTTCCAGAGACCACATTCCCATCCTTCAGCCCCTTGCTCTAGCTCCTCTGTCCCATGCGCATAAAGAAATGTCTCGTCATAGACCTTCCTGCATCCACTGCACAGGGCAATAAGCCTGAGACATGCTAAGAAAAATCATGAAGAAGTTAAGAGACCAAGAGCTATTGCTTCTAGAGCCAAGCTGCTTTTTTACACGGCTACCACCTCATGTTTTTCCACACTCACAGCCTTGGAAAGGATGCATACAGTTGGTTAGTGTGCATACGGTTGGGCAGGGTGCATATGGCTGGGTAGGGTGTACAGGATTGGGCAGAGCTGAGTCTGGACTGACAGGCCCAGATGGACTGCTTCCAGACCTAGCTGGGATGTCTCTGCCAACCTGCTAATCTTCATCTTAGGTTAACAGACAGCTGCTAGCATTTAATCAAAGGCACCATTCATGTATACCCTCCACACCAACGAGCCTCTTGAACTGTGATGTGCTGGATAATGCAGGTCTATCAGTTGCTTCCTTCAGTTGCTCCCAGTGCCTTTTGTGTCTGCTGTTTTATAGATTATCCTAAATATTGTTTCTGACTTCAAAGATAAGTGGATGTGTTTAAAAGCATTTGAACATCCATCATATCTGAGCAAGAAATATTACAGAACAGCTTCTCCCCTTACACAGCAGTTGGCCAGAAGTTTTCCACTGAAACTCCTGCCTCAGCCTATACTACTCTTAATGTTGATGTTCCCAATTTCCCTGCATCTGTCTGCACTCATGGCACAACCCTTCTTCAAAAGTACTGCTGTTGCCTGCCTCAAAGGCAGTAAGGGTCAGTCTGATTTGGGTTACTACAGGAAAACATAGAGCCTTTGCCAAGCTATTGGAAACTTAGAGGCAGCAATCTGAGCAAGTGTAACTGCATCAAGCCATGCGCATCTTTGTCTGGAAGGCGGAACCCAAGCAGAAATAGCCCAAGAAGCTGAAATTCTTTTACGTGTCCACGTTACTACCATGTGAATCAATATGCAGCTAGTTTCACCCAATTTAGCTTTCCAGTGATGCTTTGAAGAAGCTAATCCAACATTTCTTCAGTTTGGATCTTTATGGTATGACTTATAGTGATCAAGGGTACAAGTGGGTGGGAGTAAATAGCTGCTGTCTATCAGCACTTTACCTTAACTCAGCTCCTGGGAAGATCTCAGTGCATTCTAAATGGTCCAAGCCTTACTGCAATAGCTCTAGGACCCTAATTAGCTAAGCCAATGTCAACTTAAAATGCAGTAAAACATGTGCTACTTCAAAAGGAAAACACAAGAATGCTCTTCATCCTAAGCAGTAATGGCTGACTGCTCCCAAGAGCCAGTGATTCTCAGCTTGTGCTCGTGAGCTACTCAGGAAAACAACAGACTTCACTCTCCTCTCAGACTGGAATCATGCAGGAGATAGTCCACCAAACTCAGTTCACCTAAGAGGTACAAATGTAATGCAAATGAAGAATGAGGCCCACACATTTTCAAGGTTTTAACTCTTCTCTTAGGTGGTTTTAACTCTTCTCTTAGATGGAAAAGACTGACTTGAAAATATCAATAGATATTCCAGAGATGCGAGAGAAACATGTAAATACCCCCAGTGCTGATGGCCCTCCAGAAGGAAAAAGTACTGCTCAGAAAACTGAGATGATATACCAGAGGCCAAAAGAATGACATAAAACCCTAAATTACCTTCAGCCATGCATTCAGAGACATAACTGTTATTTTGCTCAGTCCATTCTTTCTTTCTAATCAGATTAATAAATATATTATACTCTAGGAAACATTACTATTTTGTATATATGGAAGCTGATTTTATTCAGCATTTTGAAAATCCTTAAGCCTGCTGTTTATTCTGATTATTTATCACTTTGCTAAGAGAATGCAGGCACCCAGAGCTCAGAAAAAGATCAGAGAGTGCAGCTCTCCTCAAGGCTGTTTTTTCTCTTTAATCCTCAGGGGCCTGATTGAATTTTTCTGTGTTTGTTATTATTTTATAATTTCTTATCCACATTCTATTTAATTATTTTGATTTATAAATTATACCACCATGCTGTGGGAACCTGTCCTCTCTGAATCACTCCTTTTGTGCCTGTGGCATCTGCACAAACCTCATAGAATCACAGAATCATCGAATAGTTAGGGTTGGAAAGGACCTTAAGATCATCTAGTTCCAACCCCCTTGCCATGGACAGGGACACCTCCCACTAAACCATGCCACCCAAGGCTCTGTCCAATCCAGCCTTGAACACCGCCAGCAATGGAGCATTCACAACTTCCCTGGGTAACCCATTCCAGTCCCTCACCACCTTTACAGTAAAGAATTTCTTCCTCATATCCAATCTAAACTTCCCCTGTTTAAGTTTGAACCCGTTACCCCTTGTCCTATCACTACAGTCCCTTATGAAGAGTCCCTCCCCAGCATCCCTATAGGCCCCCTTCGTCTGTCTTCTGTGTTTCAGCCCTCAGTCCCAGACTACTTTAGGCCACTGCATTGTTTAATATTTTCCTCGCTTGGCCAAGCAGCCTGAAACCAACTGCATATTATTCTGTTTGACATTAAGCCTCACATATTCTTTACAGTCTCCAAGTTCTCTGGGGCAATAGCTGTCTTTTTAAATTATGTATAGAGTGAGGCCTGCATAACAGGGCCTCAAGCCTTGAGATGGCTCCCTCAGGCACTGCCACAATGCAGCGTGTATTTCTAACAGCAGAGGAGGTGAACCGCCAGAAGTGTGGAATTCTCTGTCCCTCAGTAACTTTGCATCCCCACAGGAACACATGCTACAGCTAAACATGAGTTCAATGCAGGGGTAAGTGACGACATTTAAGGGCTCATGGAGGTCAAAAGAGATGATCCGGTGCTCCCTCCCAGCCTTCGATCCATGAATCCATGAATACCAATAACAGCAATTAAAAAGCAGCTCTGCGAAAAGGCCTCTATGATCAGTGCTGCAGGGACACTGAAAGAGTTTTGCTAGAAGACTTCTTCAGGAGTGAAGCCGTGGAGCAGCTCTGCTTTCAATGAACAGGCACTACCAGTGCCTGGGGGGGAAAACATCTGCCTGGGGCAGCGGAAAGAGAATAATGTCATCTTAACCTAAAATAATGCCATCTTAACTGAGCTGGAGGTACAGCACCTCTGTTGCTGATTCGAAAGTAGTGCCACAAATAAATGAATCAAATGCTTTACACGTGATTTTTCAGAGTGAGCAACCAGGAACGGTGAGCAGCACGGATGAATTTTGAGTTGTGCACTGATACTGGCTGCTGACTCTCGCTTAAAATTTCCACCAGTTTTGGAGCTGCTCATTTCTACCAGCTCTGGGCTCACACTGCAACTGTAACCCAAAATTAACTGCAGCTAAAAGAAAAGAAAAATCAGGACAATATTTGCAGGTGTGGTCCAGGCAAAACAAGGACAAGGAATCCCACACTGCACAGCTATGCAAAGCTTGCTAAGCAAGGCAAGAACAGGCGGTGTTCCTGACAGCAGGTCTTTGAGGCGGAGCTGAACCTCACCCTGTTTGAGCCCAGGAGGAGATTCCCTGTACAGAAGAGGTGGGAATCAGTACGTGACTGTTTGTTAACTTTATGCCCTTGCTATACCTTCACAGACCACTGCCAAAAGATAGTGGATCTGCCTTTTCCAACCAGCCTACTTACTTAAGCAGCAGGCATCAGCGGTAATTGCCAATAAGAGCAACCTCACCCTCTCACCAAACCCCTTCCCAAACACGTATTGTTTTGCAAGCAGATAATATTTCTCGTTATGAAGCAACAAAGCAAATACAGTTCAGTGCTCTTTAAACATGAATGCACACAGACCAATACACAAGCCTTGGAATTAAATTCTTTGAAAAGGCACTCCTTCAGCTGCTTCCCAGTGATGGAGTACCTGTCAATGAGAAATCATGACTTTTCAGAAAAGGCTTTATAATGCAAAAACACTGGAAATCATAGCTATGACTTTCTAACACAAATGATGTTCAGGCTCTGCTTACGTTAAAGATGTAACACGGAAGGCTAGAAATGCAGGACTGCTAGCTGGTGGGTTTTGGCTTTTGACTCAGCTCCCAGAATGACCTGGGAACAATCCTTCTTCATCTACCATGTCTGCTTTATTTTGGTACAGAATTATCACATGTTCTGTGGCATAATTTAATGAAAAATTGTTTGATCTATGCCTGCACAGCTCTGCAAGGTTTCTCCCGCAGCAGCACGATACCTTCCTGACTTCCTTCTGTCAGTGCTGGTGTTGCCATTGCTCTGAGAAGCAGATGAAAATGTAAGTCTGGGTTACCACATGCCAAACTGAGCAACCGTAAACCCACAGCACTCTCATGATGCAAGTGAGTTCCACACATTTCGGAAGCGCTGGAAAGATTGAATTTTGCTGCAAAAGAGCAACAACGGAGCCAAGGGAGGGTCCTGGAGAGTCATGCTTTCCACCTCTGCTATGGCAGAGATACTGGGGAAGAAAGGGTAGTGACAACAGTTGCAAGGAAGCCCTTAGATCTTCAGCGCTGCCATCAAAAGCCATGACCCCGCATGTCCTGATTTCTCCAGCAACAGTCACCAGGCTGGCTCTCCAGGGCACTTACACTGACAAAGGCAGCTGCAGGAGCCTGAACTCACTCTGGTTTCACCAGCAGTCTGTTGCCATAGGCAACTGCCTATTTTGCCTATACCTAGAACTGGCCCTGAGCAATATACATAGCAGGATTGCTATGATGAGATTAGCACACTTTATTATACCATCCCTGCTCTTATCACCAACCCCAGCTCTCACAAATTTAAGATATGAAAATTTTCCTCATGTACTTACCATGGTCTTGAACAGCACTTTAGACAGAACCAGTGAACACTGCTATATTCACATTTACATGGGAAAATTTAGGGGAGTTGTTGCTATTCTTGTTTTCAGGTCCTTTGAACCTTTCAAAGTTCCAGTTCTGATCTGGTTGCTTATCAGTTATCTCATCTTGAGTAGCTTGAGGCTGTCCTTTCTGCACTAAGTTAATGTCAATATGGGACCAAAGCATCAAAATCCCCTCAATTGTGGCCCATAATATTTTCCATTTGTTAAAGTAAAAGTGTCTTCCTCCTGATTCTTCTAAACCACACTGTCTTAGGCTGTCTTTATCTTGTGCAGTGTTTCACTTTGGCAGCTGGGATAGAGAGCTACACCAGGTAAGCATACCTGTAACCTTACAGGAAGGTAAAATATCTCTAAAAAATGCTCTAAGTCTCACTGAAAGACAAAATTGGACTTATTCTCTAGAGACTTAGGCTCACAACCAAATCACTTAACATGTTACAATCCATCAATTGAGCAGCAAAACTGCAGGCACAGCTGCATTGCACTACCCTACCCTGATTCAGGATCACCATGGGGAAATGGCGTGGACTCTAAATTAGAAATGATGAGCCTAAACCCTTTTCCATTTAGGTTCCTCACTCCTTATGGAAATACTTTGTTAAATCCTGGAAAATAACTTATTGAATGTATCCCACATTGTCAAAGAAACTGTTTTTTAAATCAGATTTGGGCATCTAATTCCTTTGAAACAATTAGGTTTTAGATCCTTCAATACTTGCATATCTCTAGAAGTCTGAGCCTCAAATTGGGTTCTGCAGAAAGGTATTTATGTAATGTGAAAACCTGTTGTATTACACAACAAATACAGGCCTAAATTGACCTGACAGTGACCTTTTTAATAACAGAAAATCATCAAAATGTACAAAGCACAATGCAAATGCAGATGATTTTGTTACAGCAGATTTGATAAAACAAAAGACAATCTAATTAACCAGTGATTAGATTAAGTAGAAGTCTCTATACTGAGTGATGGATAATTAACTGGAATCGTATTTACTTTTTATTGTACTGCAGAACAAGGCACATCTTTGCCTTTCTCTTCTTTCACTGCAGTCTCTTAATTAAACAAAATTATTCTGAATGTTTTACACAGAATCCAGGCCTTTAAGTAAACACAGTAAGTTGGAAAAAGAAAGGCAGCCCTATACTGAGATTTAGTTGTCGATCAATACTGCTTGGATAAATCTCACTCAACATAATGGTTACAACCCTGGCTTTTCAGAGCTGTTTGGCATTTATAGCTCCAGCTGAGTGGCATGTGAGTTGCAGGTGCTCAGCCCTTTGGTGAGCCATGCCCTTATTGTTCAAACATAATTTATGCTTGAGAACAAACAACATATTCAAGACAACTCCTAATTTCCGCACCTGAGTCAATCAAGATTTATTTTTATCAAGGTAAATGCACATAAGGGATTGGTGCTCAGCTGAGCAGCATCTAAGATAGAAATGGATGTTGTACTTCAAAATCCTTATCAGAAATGGTTGTGGTGACTTTTAAGTCTAGGCTATTCAAGAGACAGTCTTTTAAAATCATTTAATTCTCTCTTTTTAAGAACTATAATTTGGAAGATTGGTTTGGCTCCCCATCACAACCAGGAAAGTTCAATACTACTGAAGAAGCCCTTTTAATAACACAGCTTGTCACATATTAGATGTAATTTTCATTTTTAAATATTTTGTTAATTGCGTATTTTCCAGAGGCTCTGTGATGCCCTATAAAAACTGTTATAGCAGGCAATCACTAAGTTCACCGTATGCACAGGTTGCATATTCAGACGTTCCTCTCTTCAGAATGCGTAACAGTTAATTTGATGAAGTATCTGCTGGCAAAATTTCTCCCCTAGCTGTGGGACTACTATCTGTCTGTCTGTCTAGACACTCTTACTGCTCTCATTACCATGGTATCTTAGTGCATCCAGACCCATGGATATCTGAGGAGGAGTTAATAAGCATTAGCTCTTGCTAGGTCTCTTCAGAGGATGTTTCTGCCAAACTGCAGGGTACAGCATACGAAACCAGCATGATTCCTGAATGTGATGAGCTTTCTGATGAGAAAAGCTAGCAGGACAGTGTGGAAGCTCTGGCATCTACTTAGCAGTGCCTCGCAGTCTGCCTCTGGCCAGGTGGCAGGTCATTCGCGTGTTGGCTTATCCCCAGGCGTTTTTCTTGCTTGTGTGCAGAGACAAGCAAAGCTAGAGTTACTGCAAGCTCTGTGCTAGCAAGTATGCCAAGGAACACCATGTGGAGGCGGGTGAATTCTGGATGAGAAAGTGGGTAAACAGAAAGGCTGAAGTGCCAGGGGTAGCCTCTAGGGCATTCCCTTACGGAACAAACAGCAACTGAGCTGGAAAGTAAGGCCTCATTACAGCAATCAGCATCTTGAACTGATACAAGGTATAAACTAGACTTTCAACAAAAAGACCTGATTGACCAGGTGATGTGCACACCTGCTGTTGTGTATTTTAAGGCTACTTTTTTTTTGTCCTGAAATGCCAGCAAATGAATGTATCCATGTACTTGTAAAACCTGGAATCTTTTATAGCGCAGACTTTATTTTCACCGGTGTTGAGTGCAAGCCAGAAACATAAAACTGCATCTTCTCATCACTGTTCGTGTTCATGGCTGAGTCTTGATCCCCATGATGTAATAAAGACAACTTCCATGGTCCTTCATGTCAGCAGGCTTTTAGCTAATTCAACTTGTATTGAGTCCCTATTTACATCTGAACAACCACTCACCAGAAACGGCTGTAACAGTGGGAGCAAAATGTCACCTCTGGTTTGTGCTGTTTCAGCAGTGATTCTCTCAATTCTCAATCTCTCTCCTCACACAGAGTTACTGTACCTTTAACCTTTCTCACTGAAGTCTGTTCAGAGTAACAGGAAAATGGATAGGGCTATATCAGAAAGTCCAATAATATATCTGTATTCTCTGATATTTCTGGCATAAAATGTTAAACGAGTATTGCTGTTGAAGAGGCTGGGTGTTAGGAAGGCATGTACACCTCCTAAATAAAATGGGCAAAATCCTATCATCACAGCATGCTGTTGAACATGGACAGAAATCTCAGAATCTTAGCTGAATCTCCCTGCCTTTCTCTTCACAAGGCCATGAAGGCAAAGAATTACATACAAGCTACAGGATTTGAGAGTGTTTTCCAGTGTCCAGCAGCCTAGATTCATCCTGAGTCCATCTCATGACAAAACCCAAGCGTGTATTTTCGCCCCCTTCCCTACTTCTTTCTCCTCTTGTCTTTCTTTCTGGAAGGCCAGATGTGTAGATGTAGGCAAGAGGGCCTTGCTGCCAGCAAGGAAGAAGGAGTTGCAGAACATAAAGGAAAGTTCCTCCAGTTTTGGCGGAAGCAAGGAAGGGGGAGAATGAGAAGATATGAAATACCTACTTATCCTAGCATCTCCTAAGAAATGTCAGATAAGAGGTAAAAAAGACGAAGTAGTGCCCTTTCTTTTTCTGCTCAGTGGTGATACAGGCATGCAGACACCAGCCTAGCAATTGTGGAGGAACTCTGATGAATCTCTCCAAGTTGCGTCTATGGTGCTGATTACCACTGCTCTCACAGAAGGCACTTGTATTTCTGAGTTGGAGATGTTTTCAGCAGGCAATGGAATATTAGTCGCTATTTAAAAAATGTACCATATAATTGCGGAAGATAGCATGCTCCTGTTCCAATTAGAAGTGAATAACTAATACCTGAAGGAGCCTTCTGATGCGCCTGTAGGCAAATACTGCTCTTTGTGGAATCTATGCACAGAAAAATGCATAATAAGCTTGTGAATAATAAGGCTTAGATCTAAACTCCTGAAGTAAAAGAATCATTAGCCCATGGATAAAACTAAGTAAAGTTTGAGACGTTTTGCCTAAAATGATGCAAAATATATTGCTAGCAATTCATGCTCTCCTTTATTGCTTTTATATCAATATGGCAAGCTGAGCATTTTCTACCGCAGAAAAGTTTGTCCTCAGTTCTTCATGTTAAATTCACAAAAACGTTTAGACATGGCAATGCCTCATCTTCAACTAAAGCCTGTCTTCATACATTAACCATGCTTGCAGCCCTTCTCCAACACTGAGGTCAACTGTCATGAATGGATCATATTGACTCTTAAAACTCCTATACAGCAAGGCTGTTGCAGAGTGCTTACTGAGAATGGGAGTGTGTCCAGTAAACATCTAAATTAGCTCACTGCAAATCCTGAGATGTGCCCTAAGTGTTAGGTTACATAGGGGTAATGTAGGGGACTCTACTCATCCCATACACAGTCTTTTGACATGTGTAGAGCAGATGGGTAGATTCTTATGATCTACATGTTGAAGGTGGTTGCTGAAAGAGGCAGTGCAGTGACTAAATCCACACTTTTGTAGATTCAGCCCTTAACAATTTATGAAAAGCTTCCATTTCACTCCCACCTAGAATTAGTAGCATCTAATCAACTTGAACCTATGCTGTGGCAATATGTCAGGTACCTACAGAGTGTCCATGAACCAGCAAACGGACTTTAAATCAACTGAGAAGTCCCACTGATTTGTAAATGGAACTACACCTGGACCCTCAACAAAAAAATGCAGACAGTCCCACAGGTTCAGTTTGTTCCTGCATCTGATGAGGTGTTGATAGGACTACAAGGGAGAAGTTTTGGTGAAGCAAACGCAACTCCACTCTCTTGCCCATCGGAGGTCTGATTCTGACCTAAGATCTCTGCACACCATGTTTACTTTGCTTTCTTCACATAACTGTACAGTCCTGAAAGATCTTTGAACTTATTTCATAGAAGGGAATAGAAATATATATGGGGTATGCCTGCAGGCTTGCAAGCAACAGAAATACCTGAAAAACCCTCTGTTCTGCTATTGATCCAAAGGAGCACTGGAAACATTACTATGGCAACAATTCTTACCCAGTGGAAGAAGCATGCCATTCTCTGTGCATAGGAACAAAACCGGAGGAGGTATTTTTCAGAACTGTTGCCCACCTCCCCTTGACCACTACAGATGTGCTGACCTTCTGGCATGAGCTCCTGCTGCAGGAGCTTTCAAAACAATATGACTTAAAGAATTATTCACTGGCCCATGCACAGAGAATAAATAAATTCTATTGACTAACAGAGTCCTGTCACAGAAAACAGCACTACATGGAACTCCTGTTTTCCAAGAATGTCAAACATCTTCCTTACCTTGTTAACAACTTGGGTTATTGGTGTGAATAAAGAGACCAGGCTGCTCTGGCTTACTCGGAATGTTGTCTTTGTCATTTCGCTGCACACCACTTGAACCTTTTAGCAAGTACAGTTATTAATTAAGAAAACTGCTGAGGATCAAATCTGGCCATGTTGTTACTGAGAGTGAGTTCAGGATAAAATACAAATCTTCTGGCAATGTGGTAGCAGTGTTATTTGGCCTAATAAAGTCAGCAAGAAACCATTTTGCATTATATGGCTAAATTGAAAGCCCAGGTCCCATAAAGTCTGAAGGCAGAATCGAGAGCTAATCATATTCTGGTTGTTTGTTAACACTGAAGAAGCTCCTCCCAGCTGCATCTCTTATCCCCAGCTTCACTTTTAAGGAGTACAGTGACTCTTTCCACCATTCCTAACCCTGGGCAGGGGAGTGATACTGGCTCCAAGTCCAGGAAGACTGTTCTTCCTGTAAATGACTGAGGAAAATGATTGTGTGGGAGATGGTGCCAAGCAAGGAGAGAAAAGGAGCAGCCTGGAAGAGAGCTTCCAAATACACACTCCCACTGCAGAAACACTTTATGGCTGTCCTGAGGCTGGGGAGAAGAACAAGCAGCTGCAAACTTTTTCCAAGCTGTTTGTTTGCCAGTCTTCTCTCTGGGCAGCCTGTGGCACAGCCAGCTGTGAGAGCAACACAAGTAGGTGGAACAGCTCTGCCCACTCGCAAGCTCACTACTGTTCCACAGAGCCCCTTAACAGCATGAGCCAAGTAGATATTGCCCATTGCCATTAGTATTGTTATCTCCTTTTTTTATATAAAAACAGAAAGTAAGAAGGGTCGGAAAAAATGAGAGAGATCCTTGATAGAAGACAGACTGTAGAAAGAGAACAAGACTAACACCAGGCATGTGAAGTACAAGGAAGGAATGGGAAAGACATTGCTACTAACTAGTAATGTTGAGAAAATACATAAAATGCCACCCAGCCATTTACTAGGTCCCAGCTTAAAAAGCAGACTTCCTGCTTATTCTGTAGAAATAGTAAAGATTTATTTCCTCTAGTCATGTAGCCCTGCTGTTCCTGGAAATTATTAATCTTTCCTTCATGGTAACTGCATCCCATCACAAGCAGCCACAGAATATACATGCATATGTGTGTGTATATAGGTGTATTTTACATATGCATACAGATAGATAGGAAAGCATACTGAAAATGCCTCAGTGAAGGAAAAACTAGAATGCACAGCTGGATGTAACCTGTTTGTTCAATCTTCCTCCCTTCCCTAGAGACAGCTGGTTTTATTCCACATTTTTTTTTTTTAGTTATAGATGACTTTGGGTCCTCAAAATGGGGCCCAAAATGGGAGCTATTATTAAAGATATAATTATTGTTTTGACAGCATCATGAACTTTATTGAAGAGATGATGGTTCATCACCCATCAAATAGTACTTTAAATAGTACTTTCCCACTTCTCCAGCTTTCTCTGCCTTCAGCATCTGAGAGCCTCCCAAGTATTTTATAAAAGTAATAATCTCTCTTTTAGCCTTTAGGGAAGTAGCTTGACCAGCTCCAGGAATTTTCTTCCTGTTGTACATGCGAGAGAAGGTGTCTGGGGAAGAAATTACTAGGGAAAGGGTAAGTCAAACAGATAAAATACATGAGTAGTCTCAAATTCAAGGAAAGCTCTGCTCATTTTCAACTCCCATGAAAGCAAATTTCACAGAGCTCAGGTCCAGCTCTGCCCTCACAAAGCAATCTCCTGTTTGCCGTGTTTCTTTATTCTGGGGAAGTGCAACTCCTGATGGAAGTCACACTCACTGAGGAGGAAGTTCTCACACACGTAGCTTGGGACATCTGCAGAGGCCTTCTGAAGAACAAAGCAAAGATGATGATGTGGGTCTCTGTAAAATGTGGGAGCATCACCTGCAAACACTGGTTTTGGGTAGTGGGGATGCTTATTGCAAACAGGCTCTTTTATTCTTAACCTGATGGCCTGGCATCCCACTCACAATCAGAACTGCTGTCCAATGAACCCATCATACACATGATTGGCAGTTTACTGAATGTGTGTGCATCTATTTGGTTTGCCCTCTGCACAGGGCTCTGGCAAAGTGGGGGTTGCAAGGTCCTGTGGAAAACCTGGGGTAGTACTTTTAAGAAGGGGGAATCACCTTTTTTGGACTTTGGAGAAGAACTAGATGCTTCAGTTGCAACCATAAATGCTATCATTCGGCACTGTCTTTAAGAGGCACTCTGATCCTTTGGGTACCTCAAAGTTTGCCATCCATTTGATCGGAAACTCGGTCTTGCTGTCCCGCACGAGGGGCAGCAAATGAAGCGGCTGCAAACGTCTCTCACTCCACTTGCCAGCTTCAACCTACGACCTCGGGGCTCCCGGACCAGCCAGCCCAGGGCGGGCACGGCACCCCGGAGGCAGGACCGGACCCCGGCCCGCTGTGACGCGGCTGGCGTTGCCAGGCGGCGCGGCGGGCAGGGAGCGCGGAGGCATGGCGCTGCGGGCGGGCGGCGCGGCGGAGCTCCTGGCCTTGCTCTTGCCTCTGCTCCTGGCCTCGCTGGCGGCGGGCAGCGGGAACGGTACCAGCGCAAAGCCGACGGAGGCGCCGAGCGGGAACGCCAACCCGGGTGAGGCGGCCGCGGGCGCTGTGGGCGCCCTGGCGGACCCGGGAGCGGCGCGTTCTCGACACCTCCGACCCGGGCCACGCCTGCCCGAGAGGTGTCGGGCCGTGATCTCTCCTCAGCCCGCTGCTGCTATGGCTTCTCTCGTAGATCTGGTGATTCCCACTCTCGCCGAGCGGAGTTTCCCCTTCTTCGCCCGGCTTCCCTCTCTGGAGGCAGTGGGTGCTGGCCGGGGTGCAGGGAGACCAGGTGTCATGTGGAAGAGCAGATATTTGCGAGGCTGCCTGGAGTCGTGCTTCCTGAGCAAGGCTGAGTCACGGCCGTGATGTAATGCACTCTCCTCAGTGTCATCTGCAGGCAGTGGGAAGGTGTCAAGAGTGTATTCAGTGCTTTATTAAGCCGTGCAGCATCACAGGGACCCTCCCAAAACTGGGGAGATGGGGGAAGCTCCCAGTCCGCTCGCCAGTCTTGCAGCCAAAGTGTGGTCTATGGAGAGTTGGATACATGCAGACCCCTTTCTTCTGTTGTTGTCAAGCAGTGAACCAAACAGGTTCACCGATGATGTGTTGTCAAGTGCAAAGTCAGTTGCCCATGGAAAGTTTCTGTCCTGGGAAAACTGTGTCCCCTTAGTTGCCTCTTGCGGTGTCACTTTGGGGATGGAGCAGCGCTGCTCCTGCTCCCCAGTGCACCCTGACCTTCGGGATCCCTTAAGTATTAAAACCACAGCACTTGCCCAATTTAGGCCTGAGTGAGCTCCCCGAGGGTTCACTGCCATGACTCTGAGTGCTCCCTGTTGACATTTCTAGTAGAACTTCTCTGGGCTTTTTAAGTATTTATCAAAATATTCTGCATGTGTGCTGTGATGTGGCTTGTAATTAAAATGGTGTATAATGGCAGAGATTTCTGTTCTACACAGGCTTCCAAATGTAGAGAGGAATACAGGCTGCCTTTGCTGCACTGGTACTAATTGCAGCCCCCTGACAGGAATGTAAATGCAGTTCCTTAGCACATTCTTATCTCAGCATGTGTGGGATTTACATATATAACTCCTATTAATGCTAATGGAAGCTTAAATACATAACTCTTTTTGCATGAGGCTGACACTGTATTTTTATCTGAACCTGATGCAACTGGAGCCAGCCATCTTATATAAGTAGAAAGATCTGTAGTTTCATACTGGAAGGTTTCTCAACATTTTGGTTCATTTGAAATGTATGGAGGAAATGGAAGTAAGGAAGCAACACAAAACTTTGTATTGTCATACATTCATATCATTTTTATAAAAAGTGTTATGTTAAGCAGGGGGTGATCGATGAATCTGATCTTGTTTCCCTTAAAGTTTCTTTGTGTTGCTTTGTTTAAAATTGTTTTTAATTTCATTAAATCAGAAATCAGGCTTGAGGATTCCTGATTAATGTGCTAATTTAGAGCCAGTTGGCTTTTACTGTTTAGATGTGTTTAAAGGTTTATTTGGAGTGATACTACTCAGAAAATACAGCATCTTTTTATTTAGAGCTGTAGTTGATTGATCATTATGAATCTCTGACTGAAAAGCCATGTTGTGCTTTGTGCTGCTGCTGAAGCCAGAAGCATCCTGGCAGGGTATCATGGTTGATAACTTCACCTATAATTAGGAGAAGTTTACTTTCACAGGTTAGCAATGCCTCTCAACCTTCCATTAGTAACATCTGCAGTTCTGTGTCACTTCTTGTTTCTAAAGCTTTTTCTTCTTTCTTTTGTTTCTTTTTAAATTTGTGTCTGGATGGGAAGTGGCAGCTTCTCCTTTCAGTTATGATGACACCCTGCTGTGGCTATACTCAGCTTGTCATCTCAAAATTGAATTACAGTAATACCTGCTTTCAGGGTAGAGGTTTGGGCCTTCCCCATAAACTGATATGAATTGTCAGGTGTCTACTGATTTGGGAATTTACATCACCTGAAGCTGTCCTAGCCACCCCTCCCATTCATTTGGGCATGTTTAAGTTTATTCTGTGCAAGCAAACAAGCACAACTCCTGTTGTATGAAGTTGAAAACAGGTATTTTTAAACAGGACTGTGTTTAAACTGTAGATAGGATCCTTAAGTTCTCCTACTCCTCCTCTCTGCTGTGCTGAGGTAGTTATCGTTAGACAAGACTGTGAATGACTGACCCATTAACTTAAAAGAAGCTAAGGAAAACATGACAAGGTGTCTATAGTGGTGACCAGCTTCTAAAGAAGTCAGTACTTGTTATGGCTCATTAGAGGCAGAGTTTGAGAATACGCTGGCTGTTTTAAAGATTGTCTCTGTTTTCATAGGATTTTAATCTTACAATTTTTTTTTCCTTATGTTTTGGCTAAGGTTGGATTCCTTATCATTCAACTGGATAGTTACTGTTTAAGGATTGTTGTGCATACACTAGAAGACTGTTCTGATAGGCACAGCTTATACGCTGAAGTAAATGTCAAAACCATAGAGACAGTTAGACATAACAGAAGCATAAGATTTTGATGGTTCATTTATAATGTTGGGGAAAAGAGTTCAGTATCAGTGTATCCTTGTGGAGAATGCAGCATGCTGCTGTAGTGTAAATATTTTGCAATGGAGGAATAAAGGTTTTATGTTTGTATATCACTGACTGCAAGAGAAATGACTCTGTTCCTTTCAACCTGAGCAATTAAATTTTTGGATAGTGTGTGAAAAACGTAAATGTTACTCAGAGATTTAGTAGCAAGAAGTGATATATAAACTTGCATACGAACTTGCATTGCTGCACAGAAATAACGTTTTGTAAACATAAATCTGGAATATAAAAAACTGAGAGACAGTGAAAGCAAACTTTACATTGGTAAGTACTTGTTATCAGAAAAAAATAATCTGAGTAGGCAGGATTGGCAGTGTAGACTCATAAAAACAGTCACAGTGACTTTCTGTTTGTGTTTGGAAAAATTGAAAAGGCCTCTTGCTTATTTAGTGGATAATTTCCAAAGGAGCTTCACTAAGTTAGTTTCTCTATGGAACAGTTATTGTATCTCAGTATCCTTATAAACAAACATTCAACTTGCCTGCTATTAGGAATAAAACATATAATCCAGATTTGAATCCCAGATGGAGATGAGAACCTTTTGCTTTTGTACATTCTGTGAAACCCATTCTGTAACCTCAAAGTACCATTAAAAATGGAAGGAACACAATCACAGTGATTAAAACCCCAGTACTTAATTAAAATACTGTACCTGGTTGACTCATCTTGGTGCTGGCTGTCTAAACCTGACCTTGAAGTGTGATGGGGAGAAAATTATGTGGGAAGGCATACATTAGCCAGAAAGAACAAACAAGGAAATGAGTTAACTGAATATTATTTAATGAAAATTTTACTTAACTCCTTTCAGGGAAGAACTATAATTTGCATAGAATCTAGACACTGCCCTTCCCAGAGCATTCAGTAGGCTAATTTGACATCATGGGCTGGTTTAGAAGTAAAGTAGACTTTCTCTTTCTAAAGAATCACCTTAAGGTTTAAACATGAATGCTATTCACACTGGATTTTGTGATATTTTTCCATAAAAGTCTTGTTTTTCTGGTCTAGTTAAAGCAAAAATGTTGGTAAATTTGACATTTCAACTAAGAAGTAGTAAAGATATAAAGGAGCAAGGTTGCTGTTAAGTGGGTATTTCCACCCTGTCATTGTGTTAAAGATATAACTTTAGACTTTGTGTTCAGGTCTGCATGCCACTGAGTCCACGAAAATAGAATATGGAGAATGCACAGTTACGTGTGGTAAGTAGCAAAGCAGATGAATAAAACATATTGTCATTTGGTTTTGGGGGAGAAAAAAAGTGCTAACTGTAGCAATTTAGCAGTTGTAATTTGCTTGCCCTCATTCACCTCTCATGGATTTCAATTTCCAATAACGATAATTAACATAAACAATCAGGCTGATTGTCATTAGGAGTTTAGGTCAGATCTGTTGTTTTATTAATTTCACAGCCTGCAAGCTCCTATTTTAAACCAGTTCTCAACGTTTATTGGCACATGAGCTGCCTTCCCCAAAGTAACAATTTTCGCTATTTGTGAACATCTGTGAGATGTTCAGAAGATGAAAGATCTTCTAATGCTTCTCACAGATGTCTTCCCACATACAATACTGCCAAAAAATTGCTTGCCTGCAGTAGCCTGTTCTGTATTCTGCATTTATACAATTTATAAATTGTGCAGTGGAGAGGAGAGGTGTCATTCTGAAGTAGGAAGGGAGAAAGGAAAAATGAGATGAGCCTTAAGAAGGCATCTCTCTGTTTGGGGCGATGATAGAAACTGCTGTGAGGTGGTAATTATATCACTTAGGAAGCAGTCTTGAATCAGAAATGCTATTAATTTTTTTTCATGAACAAATTCAGTTTCTCATAAGACCACAGAAAAAAGAAAGAGTAAAAACTTCCCCATCAAGCTGACATTTTCTAGACTATGCCTTTTTATTTTTTCAAGTCACTTTTTCGTATTTCCAATGATAGAACTTCCTTGATGAGATTTTGTTTTTGCTTCTTTGTGCTTTAATTTTCTTTTTCTTCAGTTCAAAATTTCAAATCTGCTTGTATATTCTATATACCGATGTTGTATATGTGTACCAGTACACTTAACCTCACTTGCTCTGATGCACACATTTTGGATACTAAGAAATTGCTCCTTATGGCCATTCCCTCTAGCAGATGTCTCAAATGTTGAATATTTCCAGGGAGTTTCACTAAATTTTGTCTCAGTTTTACCTTGAGTCCCTCAGAATTAATGTTGTGGTGGGTCAGCCTTGGCTAGATGCCACCAGCCGCTCTATCAGTTCCCTCCTTAGTGGGACAGGGAAGATGAAAAAGCCATGTGTTGAAATAAAGACAATTTAATAAAGAAAAGCAAAGGCTGTGCACAGAAGCAAAGGAAACAAACAAACAAAATTATTCTCTCTACTTTGCATCATCAGGTGGTGTCCAGCCACTTTCTGGAAAGTGAAGTAGGGCCCCAGTGTCTATAGCAGTTGCTTCAGACGAAAAATGCCTTAACAAAAGTGCTCTCCCTCCTCCCCCCCCCCCCCCATAGGTTTTATTGCTGAGCAAGATGTAATATAGTACAGAATATCCCTTTGGTTAGTTTGGATCAGCTGTCCCAGCTGTGTCCCCTTCCAGCCTCTAGCCCACTCACAGCCTACTGATCTTTGGAGGGTGTGTGTGAAGAAACAGCCTTGATCCTTGATGCTGTGAGAGCACTGATTAGCAGTAGCCAAAACATCACTGTATTACCCACACTATTGGAACTACAAATACAAAGCACAGCACTACGAGGGCTGCTGCAGGGAAAGTTAATTCTATCCCAGCCAGACCCAACACAAAATGTTTGACCCCTATAGTCTTACTGAAGAATGAGAAAAGGGAGGCTTTAGCAGAAGAGGCATCATCTCATATCTGGCATCATTTAGTATCTGGAGTTCAGATCATGTTTCTAGCATTCATTCCAGTCTGGGCTGTTCAATGCATGGCATGTTTGCCCTGGAATTCAGGAAAACAGATTTTGTCCTTTTGAGGGATCTGCTTAGTAGAGTACAATGGGATAAAGCTCTGCACAAAAAATAAAATATATTTATATTGTACCAGAAAGTACAAGAAAGCTGGTTAATATAATAAATATTACATAAAAATAATAAAAATGAAAGATCACCTTCTCCAAGATCAGGAGTGATGCATCCTGACAAAGAGGACACCAGGCGAGAATGTCAGAAGGCCTGCATGGATGAGAAAGGAGCTCCTGGACAAACTTAGACACAAAAAGGAAGCCTATAGAGGGTGGAAGCAAGGATAGGTAGCCTGGGAGGAATACAGAGAAATTGTCTGAGGATCCAGTGATAGGGTTAGGAAAACTAAAGCCCTGATATAATTAAATCTGGCCAGGAACATTGAAGACAATGAGAAAAGCTTCTCTATGTACATCGATGATAAAAGGAAGACTAGGGAAAATGTGTGTCTTCTCCAGAAGGAAACAGGAGACCTTGTTACTCAGGACATGGAGAACACTGCAGCACTCAATGACTTTTTTGCCTTGGTCTTCACCAGCGAGAACTCCCGCCACACCGCCCTTGTTGCAGAAGGCAAAGGCAGGGACTGGAAGAAGAACTGCCCACTGTAGAAGATCAGGTTTGAGAACATCTAAGGAATATGAAGGTGCACAAGTCTGTGGGACCTGATGAGATGCATCTGTGGCTCCTGAGGAAACTGGTAGATGAAGTGGGTGAACCACTGTCAATAATGTTTGAGAAGTCGTGGCAATCTGGGGAAATTCCTGCTGACTGGAAAAAGGGAAACATAATCACAATGTTTAAAAAGGAAAAAAAGGAAGGTGGGCCAGTCAGTCTCACCTCGGTGCCCAGCAAGATCATGCAGCAGATCCTTCTGGAAACTATGCCTGACAGATCTGGTGGCCTTCTGAGATGGTGTTACAGTGTTGGTGGATAAGGGAAGAGTGACTGACATCATCTACCTGGACTTGTGCGTAGCATATGACACTGTCCCACACAGAATCCTTGTCTCTAAACTGGAGACTTATGAATTTGATGGGGGGAACACCCAGTGGATAAGGAATTGGCGGGATGGTCACACTCAAAGAGTTGTGTTCAACAGCTTGTTGTCAAGTGGATACCAGTGACAAGTGGCATTTCTCGGGGTTGGTATTGGTGCTGTTTAACATTGGCAGCATACACAGTGGGATTGACTGCACTGCCTACATGTTTGTTGATGACACTCAAGCTATGTGGTGAAATTGACACACTGGAGGGAAGGGATGTCATCCAGAGGGATCTTTTCAGGCTTGAGAAGTGGGCTTATGAGAACCTCACGAAGTTCAAAAGGGCAAGTGCAAGGTGCTGCCTGTGGGTCAGGGCAGTTGCAAGCAAAAGTACAGGTTGGGTGGAAAATGGATTGAGAGCAGTCCTGCAGAGAAGGACTTGGGGGTGTTGGATGACAAGAAGCTCAACATGACCTGGCAATATGCACTTGCAGCCCGGAAACCAACAATACACTGGCCTGCATCAAAAGGAACGTGACCAGCAGGTCGAGGTAGGTAATCCTGCCCCTTTGCTCTCGTGAGACCCCACCTGGAGTAATGTGTTCAGCTCTGGGGCCCCCAACACAAGAGGGACGTGGACCTGCTTGAGCGTGTCTGGAAGAGGGACATGAAGATGCTCAGAGGGCTGGAGCATGTCTCCTATGAAGATGGGCTGAGAGAGTTAGGCTTGTTCAGCTTCGAGAAGATGCCAGTGAGACCTAGCTTTCCAGTATCTAAAGGGGGCCTACAAGAAATCTGGAGAGGGACTTTTTTACAAGGGCATGTAGTGACAGGACAAGGGGCAATGGCCCATGGCAGGGGAGTTGGACTAGTTGATCTTCCAACCCTAACCATTCTGTGATTCCGTGATTCTGTATTTGTCTGTTGAAAGACTGAAATGAAGCTTCTTGGTTCTTCCAGTAAAGCTGTAAGCTTTCTGCCTCCTTCAGTCCTTCTTATTCCCTAGATTCATCTATGTAGCCCTTTATATTTCCTGTTTTCTGAACTGACTCCATTTTGTTAATTTTTTCCCAATAATCCTGTGGCTCAGATCCATTGCTTCTCTAGTCATAGTCCAGGTTTATGGAGGCATTGAAACATAATTAAAGCATATGTTAATGATGTCTTGTCATACTTGCCTCAGTTTTGCCTTAGTCTCTTTGTAATGTAATTGTTTTGGCCACTCTTACCTCTCATTTTCCCTCATAACTGGTATTTTTGTATTGCTAAGTATTCAGTGCTTTGTGGGTCATCCCTCTTTGCCACCCCTTCCCCAGTCTATTAATTTAAATTTATTCTAGGGTGAGTTTCATTTAGGTAATTTATTTAACTGCATTTTGGCCAGTTTCCTGTTAGGTTAACTTGTATGACTCATTGAAGTTAAGACTTCATTTGTTAGAGCATCTCAGTAGATTAATTTCATCAGTATTGGCAGCTACTAAAAAGAGGTAGGGAAAGGAAACATGGGAATGAAAGGAAAAGCTGTCCAAAAGGAAGAGGCAGAGGAGTACCAAGTGAACTTGCAGGCCTAATTAAAAGCTTTTTTCATCAACCCTTTGAGTATGATTTACTTCCCACATTATAATGTTCTCATAGATGAAGGATGCTGACATTTTTCCTGATGAATGACGTTAGCCCAGCAGCCAGATTTTATCAAGCCAGCCTTTTGGCTTTTCATAGGTTTCCTGTCTTTTTTGTTAGCTAAAAAGACTACATGGCACTGAAGAAAGAGGAATGCCTTTAATAAAAGTGTCAGTTCACTGCTATTTACACCTTCTGCCTCTGCATCCACCAGATGAGACATTGTCTGGAGAGGAGAACGATCCTCATTCTGTGTCACATTCAGTAAGTGGTGGTGTCTCCCTCTGTCACTTCAAGTTCTCTTTCACGAATTACATGACATCTCTGAAACATTCTGTAATCCACTGTTTTATATTATACACATTTAAGGAAGGCAGATGCATCGTAAATGCAATGTTATAACCAATTTCCTATTTATTTTTCTACTGCAAAGAGTTTAACTCTCCTTTTTCCATGCCTATTAGTAAACAAATTTGTTCTGGAAAAATGGCAAAACCTTCAGTGTTTACTGGGCCTAAACATATTATTCCTGCCTCCCCCACAAGCTATGTCATTCCAATGAACTGTGTACACCCTGTTTGGCAAAAACAATTATAGCACTTGTTTTGAATTTGTTGTAATTGTCAAAATGGGGATGTTCCCATTGAAATCCTGATAGGGAAAGCGAACATTTTTTTTGCTTTCTTGAACATTGTGTGGGAATTCCCTTAACTTTACACATTTGTGATAGGTTGCCTCCTGTTCTTTGTCTTCAGTGGGACTCCCCACATTGCAGGTGGAGTCCTGGTGGTCAACACTTGATTTCACCCATTTCTCGTGAGAAGCCCTATGTTATTGACCACCAGCTTCCCAGGGAGGCTCAGTTTTGGAGGCTGTTGGTTGTGTATTCCTGTGTCACTCACTGGTGGTCACTGTTAAGTTACTTTTCCTAGTCCCACTGCCAGGAGGTTTTTTGTCCCTTCAGTTTCTGTTGACCCTGATGGGAGTTGAAGATGCTCAGACCGTCACAAGACTGGAGGTAGACTGAGTTGGCAGCCTGTACAGCATTCTCTGTGCTATCTGATTTGAGCATTTAGAGGCCAGGAGCCTGAATGATATTTAAAGTGAATTAACTGTTTTGCAGAACATATATCAGTTTATTTTCAAACTCTTTTCCTGTAGAAAAAAGTTCCATTCTTGTTCTGACACATGATGATTCTAAGAATCTGTTCAGCTCCCTAGGGTGCAGAGCCTGACAGAAGTAGATGTTGTCTTGAAATCTTAGATACCAGTATGGGATAGCTTTAGCAGGCACTCTGAGAAGATCTGTTTTGCCTGGTATCTGGTAGATACATCATATTAACATCCAGGATAAAGAAAGAGAAAGCAAAAGCAGAGTATGAAGGAAATAAAGAAGTGCAGAGTGAAAGATTATTCTTTTTTTCTCTCAAAGGGATTGGCATTCGAGAAGTTCTGTTAACCAGTGGATGCCCTGCGGCTGAAACAAAATGTATTATTGGTGTGGAGGAATGCGAGGGGCCAGTAGACTGTGGATGTAAGTGCAACGCTGTGATACAGTAATCTAGAGCAAATAAATCAATTCAAAGGAAACATCCTTATTCTCTGTTAGTGTAGTGGAAGTGGAATGAAGTGATTGCATTCCACTCTCCAATTACCCTGTTAAGAAATCCACTAACATTTCAGATCTTGTTTCCGTACTGAGACGTGCACTTGATTTCAAGTCCCTTTAAAATACTGTTTATCTGCTGTGATTTGTTCCAGACATTAGAAAAAGGAAAAAGTATTTTCAGTAATTTTAAGGAAGGGATAATTTCCAAGTAACATTTTTTGGTTTGAAGAGTTACAAATTTTATGATCTATACTGAAGTGTTTCATAGAGTTGATGACATACCTATTAAAAATTCTTCCAACAGGGGGAATACCAATTTCTAAGGGCCCTGAGTGCATGAAGATGCTTTGTATTTATATACCTCCTGAAAATCGATTTAAATACATTTGGAAGAAGTTAATTCAAAACCAGGTGAGTAATTGAACCCCACTCTGTGCAGAAAAAATGCATACCACACGTATTTACTGCATGGTCCGTTTGAATTCTACAGACTTCTGGGCAGATTATTTCTTTTGCTGTCATAATGCAAAATAGCCCTGATTTCTCACTGGTGAGTTTATAATACAAGGACTCGCATGGTTTTGCTCTTTATGCAGATTCAGTTTCCTGTTTATGTGAGGGAAACAATAATTTTAGAGAGTTGTATTTACTGTTATTTCAGAAAAACGGGGCATAGTGACTGGTGACTGCATACATGTCATCAGGTCACAACCGTGTTACCCTTCCCAGTTGTTCAAGTAGGAGATGCTGCAGAAATGGGAGAAATTTTCCCACAGCCAAGAGGTCCTGACAGGTTGAAAGCTGTTGGAGTAGAATATGCACTTTTCTGTGCAATTCATCTTTGCAGATCTATATGAAAAAATACTGACTTTTTATTTGTTTGTTTGTTTTTCTTTTGTATATTGCCAGACAGCACGTACTCTTCCCAATGATACATCTATTGTGGAAGTTTGCAGAGGTAACCAATCGGTTACTTACCAGTGTGAAACTAGAAGGAAAAAAGGAAGCGTCATTGCTTCTGTAAAATACACGGTCCACGCAAAAACTGGTAAGCTGATGGAGATGCTTACTGCCTTCTGGTGAGATGGCCTTGTGTTTTTCATGTAGTACTCAATCTTTGTAAGATTGCATGTCACCAGTAGTATATGGGCAGGAGCCTGTGTGCTGTGGTCGTGACTGTCATGAAATGCAGGCCAATAAAAGGGACATATAAAAGGAAATGACAGAATGGGAATGAAGAGGTTCCTTGTGGTAGGACTGAGTATTTCCTTCATCCTTTCTAAAAATTCATGCTAAAATAAGGAGGGTTTCCTATTACCTGCTTATTTTTTACTGCATCCAGATTGGTCAGCATAGACTTATTTTTGCCTCACTAAGCTGCGTAGCACTAGCAGCACAGGTTCTGCAGTTAAGTCCCCTTTCCACTTCAATACTGAAACAGGAAAACAACCTTTTGGGTTCATCTTTTAGTGGCTGTCTGGATTTTGCTTATACACAATGGATTTAGCAAAGTTTAACATTAAAAAGAATACATCATAAAGCAGTTTGCCAGTGCTATCTTTCTCACATCCTCTGCTAATGGTATTTTTGCTGACTTCAGCAGGAAAGGTAGCAGTGTGCTGATTTTCTCAAATCATGAGAACAGCTGCATGGAAACTCCATCTTACCTAAGCAGAAAAAATGTGAAAGTGCCTTACTCGTCAAAAGTGCTGTTGGTTTGGTATTTTTTCCTGAAATAATGTAAATTCAGGTCTTATGAAAAATTATGGCAGACTAGCAAGAAAAAAAATCATTGGGGATACCCCTCCCTGTGTTTCTCCCCTCCATGTTGTTTACCTAGGTAAAACTGTCTGGCCTGGGAACCCTGCTTTTTTTCCTCTCTCTTTAGTAAGATAAGCTAGTTCCTGTATCTCTGCTGAGGTAATTTCTGCCATTGTACAGTAATTAGAATTTGTTTGTTCATTTTCTAAATCCATCTGGCAGTCACAAAACACCCAAAGCTTTTTTTCCTTTTCCTTCTCCCACTGTTCAGTCTGTACATTCCTTTTTTGCAAGGGGAAACTTCCTTTTTGAGACCTGAATTAGCAGAGCACATAATCTGTTTTAGGTTTAAGCATGCAAATGGTCCTATTGATTTGAGCCAGGCATGTCATCAATGGAAGGGCTCACACACTTGTGTTTAAGCTGTGACTGCATAGTCTTGGTGAAAAGTGGTCAGATGAAACCCACCCAACAGACATACCCACTGAAAACTTCTTACAAGGGATGAGATTTGTTGATTCAAAAAACATTTACAACTATACAGAAGTCTGAGGAAAACAAGCTCTAAGGTTGAGTATGAAAGGAAAGGTTCGTTCTGCTTGGTGTGAGATAAGTGTCCTATGGCTTTATACAGAGGTGTCTGTAAATGCCCAAATGAGTTTCTGGACTTTGCTTCCCCAGGTGTGACATTGTTTGGACTTCAGAAATTATTAACTCTTAATTAGGTATGTAAAAGAAGTTAACAGTTGAAATTTTGGTTGAAAACGTGCCAGGACTTTTGTCATACAGATTGAGTTTCACTCGCTGTGGATGGTCAGAGCTTAGCCGGATCGGAAGACTCCATTTACTTTTCCAACAGGATCAGAAGCAAATAAGAAAGATCCTTCTAACAGTTTGTGTTTGGGTGTGGACTTTCTTAGCTGGTGCCTGGTATTTTGCAGAGTTACTCTGTTCCCTGGAAGCATGGCATGCTGTATTGTTCAGACCCTGAAAAGGGGTAATGTTTCTGCCCATGGTACAGTGCTCCCTTTTCCAGTTCATCATTAAAAGACTTTTTGAAATGGGGGTTGAGAAATTTGAGACAAGTTTATAACCCCTGTCAAGAAAAATGTTTTTTCTACCTACTCCAGAAAATCTAAGACTTTTCGTTGAGTGAACAGCATCTGCCATCTATCTATCTGGTATTCAAGCTGAAAGGTAAACAAGGGCAGAATCACAAAATCAGTATCAGAAATAGGACTAAGATCTCCTTTTATGGGTCATCTGCAAGACTGAACTGTTTTTTTCCCAGCATCCAAAGCCAGGGACAGATTTCAAGTCAGTGCAGGTAGGACGGATGTGTGGTGAGCTCACCGATGACTGGGGTGGAGCCAACTGGAACCGTACATGTCTGGCACAGGGCAACCCTGGCTGTTTTGACAGTGGGCACTGGCACTTGGTGCAACAGGTATAGGTTTTGGGAGGTGCTTCTGAACCAGCTGAATGGACAAATCAGTTTTAGTCAGGAAAGAGCAGGTCCTCTCTGTTACCTCCTAAATTAATTTTTTTGGTTTTTTTTTAATCCAGCTGAAGTGATTCTGTCCATCTCTTTGCCTCACTCAAGGCAATAAGCTTAAGTTTGTATATTTTGTCTTTCTTATCATCTAAATCACTCCTTTCACTACTCCACAGAGATACATTTCTTCATGCCAGAGCTATAGGATGGGGGAGGGAAAGTGGATATGTTTGCTTTGTGGCTGGCCTTTTTTCTTTTCACTTTCCTAGCGAGAAATCTTTGAAGTTGCCAGCAGAGCTAAAAATTATCAGTGCAGCTGATAAGGGGCAAATGCGTTTGCTTTTGTCTCATCCTTCCTCCTCTTTCCAGTGCTCTGATGTTTTGCCTGTGTGAACAGCAGTGGCCAGATTCAGCAGCAACATCTGCAAGCTGCAAAGCCACCACTTGAAAATACATAACATGACACTTTCCATATCAGATATTGAGGCGTGTGAGGGGGAGGAAGGAAGGAATGTTGCAAAAGGGCAGCTAAAATCTCACAGGAATTTGTGCGTATTTGCCGTGTGGCAAAATTTTGCATAAGTTAATTTTAAATTATGCATGGAGAACTTCATGCCTCCTTTACTGACTGATCACTATGCTTCTTGGTGACCTTCTGATAAACAGTCATAATGACCTTTTTGTAAGTGGTTTTTAGTAATTTGGCTCTTCCTTTTGTTTCAGAACTGTTCAGACTTATGGGTTCCCTTTGTCTTTTATAGCAAGAGAAACATTGCAGGGAAAAAAAAATATTATATTTCCATCAAAAATTATTGGGATCTCTGCAAGGAAAATCCCAGCTTTTTAATAACTGACATGTCTATACGTCCTTCTTACTAAATCGCTACTGTGAAATACAAAGGGGTGTTGTTTCGCACTCATGCCTGTTGTGGTTTTCAGTGTTTTGTGAAGACTCTGGAGCTGAAAGGCCGTTTATTCATATTTACTAATAATAGTCCTGTGAGGAGGGAGGGCTCTGCAAGGGAGGAATGCAAGAGCAGAGAAGGATCCTCATTAAGATGCTATGTGAAGGGTATGAACCTGCTGAGATCCCAGCTGTGCTCCAAGCTCCACACTTCTCATGAGTGAGACAGTTTGGGGGTGTGTACTCGTGGCGCTTCTGTGGAGGAGATGGAGGCAATAGCATTTCTGTGTCTCAGAGGCCATTCTAACCCCCATTTTTCTTCATTTCCTGCTGGTGACTTCAGAGCCAGATCTTCCTTTTGACAGAAAAGTCACATCTCTGTAACTGGTTACTGTACAAAGAGTACAGTAGTCAGCATGGCCAGGTTGTCTGTGCATTTGCACAGAAATGAAATGGGGACTCCCAGTACTCAAGATAAAAAGCCTAGATTTCCTCTGCGTGTATGCAGTTCTGCTCTCACATTAGCATATATCCATCCATTTTTATTACATAGAAAAAGGCTTATAGATAATCTAGAAGGAAAACAAAAAAGCTACTCATCACCATTATATTAAGAAAAATAAAAACCAAAACAACCCAAAAACTAGAATCTGCAGAGGCAAAATCTCACTCCTTTCTGCCAAACTAATACATATTTTCTGTATCTGAAAATGGGTGGAAAGAGCTCCTGTTGGCTGCTGGACTGTATAAACAATTGGTTGAGTGTCTGCTTGTAGATGGACAGTCAAATGATCTAGGAGGAACTCCAGCTCCGTGAAAAACCCAGGGGAAGAGGATGAAAAGGAACAGTGCTTCTGGCAGAAGTAGCAGGTTTCCCTTGGACAGGAATGGTGCTGAAAAAGCAGGTGTTCCACTTTTCTCGATGTACATAGAATCACAGAATCATAGAATCATAGAATGGTTTGTGTTGGAAGGGACCTGAAAATCATCTGGTTCCAACCCCCCTGCCATGGGCAGGGGCACTTACCACTGGATCAGGTTGCTCAAAGCCCCGTCCAACCTGGCCTTGAACACTGCCAGGGAGTGCTCACATATTAGGGATTTTTTTTACAATGTAATCTTGGAGTATATATATGATGGTGCTTTTTTTTTTTGTCATTCTTTGTAGGGAAGTAGTCCACAGACCCACAGTGGGCTGTAGGCTTCAAGCTGAAAGTCATTGAACTAGACTTCCCATCTTTCAAAGAAGAATTGTTCTTCCTAGTTTCATTAAGCTAAGTAGATTTTCAAGGAAAAAAAAAAAGTTGGTGTAAAACATCTTTTCTTTGTAACCTTAGCTGGAAGCTGAATGTGTTTTAAAGGCACATTCTGGCTGTGGCAAAAGCCTCACTGACTAATTGGAGCATTGCCTGGATTTTAGGAATGCAGTTGGGGGCTTAAAAGCGCACCTGATGTGAATCAGCCTTTGCTCAATGTGAACCAGCTTATTGGGAAGCTGCTTGCATTTTAAACACGTGTTTACTTGGAAGGCATCCTCTCTGTATTAGCAGGTTGTCTCTTAGGCAGCTTTGGTTCTTGCTATTGGAAGAATTACTAAAAAGAGAATTTGAGTAGATTAGCTGTGGATAACATAAAACTTGATTTTCTCTCCAGCAGGCTTCTGTTGCAGTCTGTGAAAAGAGGTATTCTTAGAGTTCCAAATTCACATCTTCCCAAGGGGAAAATGTATTACATTAATGAAATTGCAAAATCAAAGAAAATTTGCATTAACCTCCATCCCCTGCAACTGTATGTTATTCTAAAAAGACACAGTCCGATCAGTGAAGTGAGTTAGTCTGAAAGCAGGTATTTCTACACTATATGAAAACCCCTGCATTCAGACCTAACTATCTATGACATTCTCAGCCAGTTGACCATTCTTACCTCTCCTGTATCTTGCAGAAAGATCAGGAGAATCCTATAGATGAGCTGTGGATTAAGAATATCAGAATGAAAATTCAGTGATGCGGGAGAATGTAACTTAAATGATGCAATGGGAGAGTTGCTTAGATACTACAGTGATGACAGTGGCACAGAACCTTATATAGAAGTAGAAATGAAATAGAAATAGAAATGTTTTTTCTGCTGTCATTCTGCCACACGGAATTCCTACCAGTGTGAACTTGAATTTTGCATACTAGTTAGCAATTAGATAGCACCTTATAGTTGTAGACACTATATGAGGGAAAATGAAAGAAAAATAAGTGTTGGCTTGTGTAAAATTGTCAAAGCTGGAGGGATCTGGGTAGGTGCCTGATGGTTCATTGATTTGGTTGAATATGGCTGAACAAATAAGGTCATAGAATCATAGAATAGTTAAGGGTTGGAAAGGACCTTAAGATCATCAAGTTCCAACCCCCCTGCCATGGGCAGGGACACCTCACACTAAACCATGCCACCCAAGGCTCTGTCAAATCCAGCCTTGAACACTGCCAGCGATGGAGCATTCACAACTTCCCTGGGCAACCCATTCCAGTGCCTCACCACCCTTACAGTAAAGAATTTCTTCCTCATATCCAATCTAAACTTCCCCTGTTTAAGTCTGAACCCATTACCCCTTGTCCTCTAACTACAGTCCCTAATGAAGTGTCCCTCCCCAGCATCCCTGTAGGTCCTCTTCAGATACTGGAAGGCTGCTATGAGGTCTCCACGCAGCCTTCTCTTCTCCAGGCTGAACATCCCCAACTTTCTCAGCCTGTCTTCATACGGGAGGTGCTCCAGTTCCCTGATCATCCTCGTAGCCCTCCTCTGGACTTGTTCCAGCACTTCCATGTCCTTTTTATGTTGAAGACACCAGAACTGCACTCAATACTTCAATTGAGGTCTCACAAGAGCAGAGTAGAGGGACAGGATCACCTCCCTCGACCTGCTGGTCACGCTCCTTTGGATGCAGCCCAGGATACAGTTGGCTTTCTGGGCTGCAAGCGCACACTGCCGGCTCATGTTCATTTTCTCATCAACCAAAACCCCCAAGTCCTTGTGTGCTTGGCTGCTCTGAATCTCTTCTCTGCCCAACCTGTAGCTCCCACCCAGGTGGAGGACCTTGCACTTGTCATGGTTAAACTTCATCAGATTGGCATCAGCCCACCTCACAAGCGTGTCAAGGTCCCTCTGGATGCATTCCTTCCCTCCAGCATATCAACCGAACCACACAGCTTGGTGTCATCGGCAAACCTGCTGAGGGCACACTCAATCCCACTGTCCATGTCATCAACAAAGATGTTGAACAAAAGCGGTCCCAGCACCAATCCCTGAGGGACACCACTCGTCACTGGTCTCCAGCTAGACATTGAGCCATTGACCACAACTCTTTGTGTGTGGCCATCCAGCCAGTTCTTTAACCATTGAGTGGTCCACCTCTCCAATTGATGTCACTCCAACTTCAGAGACAAGGATGTCGTGTGAGACAGTGTCAAACGCTTTGCACAAGTCCAGGTAGATGATATCAACTGCTCTACCCCTGTCCATCACTTCCGTAGCCCCATCATAGAAGGCCACCAGATTGGTCAGGCAGGATTTCCCCTTAGTGAAGCCATGCCGGCTGTCACAAACCACCTTGTAGTTTTTCATGTGCCTTAGCATGCCTTCCAGGAGAATTTGCTCCAAGATTTTGCCAGGCACAGAGGTGAGGCTGACTGGTCTGTAGTTCCCCGGGTCATCCATTTTCCCCTTCTTGAAAATGGGGGTTATATTTCCTTTTTTCCAGGTCAATTAAATTTCAGGCCAAGGTGGCTGAGCTTGATTTCCAGGTGGTTTTTACCCAGTTTAAAAAAACAAATGGAGGAAGTTGGTTGCCCATCTTCAGCAGTTTCCACTCTTCTTGGGCTGTTTAGAGTCATCTCCTAACTTGTGTGTCTGGTCTTAGAGAAACTGCCTAATTATTGTCAGGGCCCGCAGTTTCCTTAGGTACATGGTTGAACAGGCTGCAGCATTACAAAATACATTTTTACTAGATATCCTTGCTACATTTTTCTCAGCTTCATGCAGCTGCTCCTCACTGTGTGTTTCTGGGCCGTGCAGAAAAGCCCTTTCCATACTCAGTGGTTATTTGCTTTAAATAAAGGCTTTGCAGACCTAAGCAGAGACAGGGAAATGAAAAGCAGCACTTAAGTCCTTGAATCTGGTCTTTTGTTAGCATAGTCTCTTTTGGCTTCATTATTATCATTATTGCAGCAATTACTGTTGTTAGAATTCTTCTGTAGCACAGTGCTACCTTGGTGCCTCAGCCCTGGGTGGCCAAGCACCTGGTACCAGGCACAGAACAAAGAAGTCTCCCTGCCTTGAGTGGCAGACAGCTTGTGGTAATTGTTCTGTCTTTATCATTCAAGCATCTTTCATGGGCATGTCTTGAAATCTTAGATTAAAGCATTTCTTAAAGTAAAAATATTGTTATATTGTCCTTTGTAACATGTACCAAATAAATACTTTTCCCACAATTTTTTCCTTGTCTTTAGGAATTGCAGTTCTTTGAGTTTCACGGCTGTTAAGTGACAGGTATCACACTCCACATGCCTTGATCTCCATTTCTTTGCATCTTTCTTGTTTAGATATGCCTTTACAAAGAAGGTATAGAATGCTACCCTTTTAAATTTTGCTGATGCAGTAAAGACATGAAGGTCATGAAAGATGTCAGTAAATAATCAAGCCTCAAGACCTGCTCTTTTTCAGTCTTGTCTGTCAGGTAAAATGCCTGATTCATTTGAAAATTTGAACATAATAATGACCAGGTATTTCTTTTCTTCAGAAATACAAGCAGAAGAACCAAAGAGAATACAAACAGTGCACTCAAGGGATAAGACAGATGCCATTCTGATCTTTTGCCTTGTAATTGGAATCATTGTGGCTGTTGGTGTGTTCTCTGCCATGATCTTCATGATTCTTCACTGGTAGGTGGACAGCATACAAGGTGATTTATGTTTTATTTGGTCGAAATATGGGATTACTGCTGACAAGCATGACCTGGGTGAACTGTTTCACGTTTCTCGGTAGTTTAATATTTGTGTCACCAGTAGAGAAAACAGGAACAAGCTTCTGGAGATTGGAAAAAAGTACTTTGCAAAGCAGTTACAGCAACTGTGGATGGGAAGTGAATGATTCAGAGCAATTTATGTAAGCCTGCTTTAAGGTATGTTTTTGTTTAATTCTTTTTTCCACTTCAGGGGTGTCGTAAAATCTTTTTGGAAATCAAAATCTGGGCAAGACAACCAAGAGAAGCTGACCAACAAAATATCACTGCATAACCTGGAATAAATAGTCCTCTCCCTCAAGGTCCAGAGTTGCCTTTCAAGGAATCGGAGTCTCTACCTGCAGCTACAGTGTTCTTACCATCTGCAAAAGCCATAATACATAAAGTGTCAGAGGCACTTGCATAATGAATATTAGAAAAAAAAAGTATTGATTATATAGACATATGATATAAAGATTAAAATATGTTTGAAATACTGGTTTTAAGAAATACTTCTTACAGTTCATTCACTGTCTTGAATTACTGGTCTATAAGTGAAATGGGTAAAAATATTTGTATTTTAAGGTGGACACCATTCACCAGGTAGTGTAATGGTGCAAGCACCTCTGAACTAGAGAAACAAGGCCAGATTTTTGTGAAGATGTTGAAAATGATATATTTAACACGTCTCAATTTTGTGAAGATGTTAACCTAGACTAGGTGAAACTAGGCATACAGGCTAGGCAGAGACTAATTTTTGTAAAGTGCTCTTCGATGATCTTCAAGCACAGCACAGTAATCACTGTAATCCAGTTTCTTCTTGACATATGGAAGGATGTGTAGTGGTAGGGAAGATCATTGGAGGGGAAGATAATTGCTTCATAATTTTCATTATATTTTTACCTGCACATTTACACACATAACCATTTCTGCCATTAAGAGGACAAAAATGTGAACAGAAGAGTAGCTCCATAAGGTCAAACCAAGGATTCATCTACCTCTGTGCTGAAAACCCTGAGAAAAAAAAGGATGTCTAGGGAAGAGAACAAAACCAAGAGAAGGCTGTAGGATGTTTTCCACCCCTATTCCTTCAGATTCCAGACATTTTCAGGTTTTGTAAAACAGGTGCAATTTCTAAGCAGTTAGCAATCTCAAATAGATTTCTTTCCCATGGCTTTGTTCAGCATCCCCTTTTATCTGTGTAAGCTTTTGTCACATAAAACATCCTATAGCAGGGAGATCCACAGCGCAACCACGTCTTTTGTCCATCTTGAAGCCATTTCCTGCTAGCTTCATTTGTCACACCTTACTTCTGGAAAAGGCGGTGAGCTGTCAATCCAAACTGACCTCTACCTGAAAAGCACTGTCTTTTAGACCTCTAACATATTTCCTGGTTATTTTCTTTCTGGACTGAAAAGGGCAAGATTACTTACTTATTCTTCATCGTGATACTGTACAATATCTCTGACCATCCTTGCTGATCTTCTCTAACACTCCTTCGTTACATGACTATCTTATTAATGAAGGTGCTGTCTCTTTGTGTAAATAAACATTGTTTGATGCAAATAAAGGACCTAAGCTGATGACATGCTGAAAAATAGGCTGTGGACTGATTAAGATGTTTAATAGATTTTATTATCAAGATTTTCTCCTGAGTGTAGTAGAAGCTCTGAAGAGAGGCCAAATATTGAGCTCTTCAAGGTAGAGAATGATTCTCAGTAAAGAACACTGCAAAAGAATAGCAAAAAAAAGATAAGTAGATTGGAGGTGGTAACTCATCCTTTCAAAGAATTCCTGTTCTCTTCAGATCCTCCATTCTGCAGATGTTCTAACTGCACCATCTGCACATCCTTAAAAAAGCATTATCATATTTTTCAGAGATAACATCATTTTGTTTGCTGTTTAGTGGAAAGATCATTTACGTTTTTGCAAATAAACCATCGTATTCAAAAATGACATGCACTTAATTCTATAAAAATATCTTTTTTTAAAAAGGAAATTATATTTTTGGGAACAGTATCATTAGCTGTGTCATTTTATATCATTAGGTGGCCAAACTTAAAAGTCTTGCAACATCAAGAAGAAAATGCGTGGAGAAGGAAAAAGCAGACGGTAAAAATTCTGCAGTTTGCAAAACCATCTTATATGTTCAAGGGGAGTGTTTTACCCCATGCAATCTAAGACAGTGTACTGTAGCGAGTCTGGGATTAGGCTTGGAATGCTGGTCTTAAAAATAGGCCAAATCCAGTTGTTATTACTGAGGAAAATATTTCCACTGAAAGTATGGTAAATATGAAGCCCTGCCATCAGCTCTGCAATTGAATTCTGAACTCCTGCTTTTGTGTTGTAATTAGTGTGAAACATAACTGAAGGAGAGAAAGAGGAAACTAGAATATTCTTTTCCATAATGATGCAAAGGTGTACTATTATACAATCAGTTTGCATGTTAATAACATTTGCAAAGAACATCCAGTCTAACTTGGGTTGATATTTTAAGGGGTTTGAATTTCTCTAGTCTGCTGGCAAATCCAGCAAAGAGTAATAGATACATAAGCAGAGTGGTTCAGAAAATGAAATTCAGAAACAGCTGAGCTAGTCCATAGTGGTGAGTGTGGGGGGCTTTAGGGTAGATCAAGGAGGTTTTGTTCTTTATTCACTTCTGTTTTGTAAAATAGGATTATCTTCTGCTTTTTGCTTGTTTTTTGTTTTGTTATAACCTCTTAAAGCTACCTACAAAATAGGAAAAACATTCACTAGAAAATTTGATGCAAAAACTGTAGCATAAAATACAGAAGAGTGCCTTGCTGCTCAACAGATAGGATAAACAAGCTCTTCTATTGGTGAAGTCTCAAGCAGAAACTCCAAGAAGTGAGGAAATTCCTGAAGTTAAGATTACTCTGTCCAAGCAACCATCACGCAACCAGTGTATTATCACTCTCTCACCCTAAATATAAACTTGAATGAATTGCTTTTTGTAGTAGATACAGTATAAAACACATAGGAATAGCAAAATCATTATCTTAGCACAACCCATGGCACCCTTGCCTGACTTTTGATCCCATATACTTATTAGTTTGGTAATGGTGTGGACAGCTGTGACAGACAAAGGACATCAAGAAGTAAAGTGTTTTAACTAAGTATTTTTAAAGAGAGAAAAAACATACTGTAAGCTGCTTGAACACTCCTGGCAAGAAGTACTCGTCATCTAGGATATATAACTTTACTTGATGTAATTCCTTTTATCTGCAGTGCCTGAGAAATGTAAAAAGTGCTTTCATTGTTACTTTCTGGTAGTGAGTAAATGAAGAAACCCAGCAAGATTTTATCTTTTTTGACAGTTTTAAGTACAATATTTACTATTTCCTTCTGCTTGCTAACTGCAGTGAAAACATTATCTTTACTGATGACCTCAAGGTACAGAAGTATTCTTATTCACAGACCTTAGGCATGTGCCCAACTCCTATTTAAGCCAGTGGTATTTAAGTGAGAATCTGACACATTTCTAAGGGGAGAATCACAGAAGAACTAGAAGAAGGGATATAAAGGTCACATTAAAATATCTTCCTGATCTCAGAAGCCTGAAAGAGCTTTTGGCCAATGCAGATTAGGCAGCCTTCCTAGTCTTCTCTATTAAGTGGGATCCATACAGAAATCCCAGTGACCTGGGAGCTCGTAGATTTGCCCTCATTCAGATGACCTACACCACACCTTGGAGGGCCACCAAGCTTGATTCATATGGCAGGAGAGCTTTTCACCTGCCCTTGTGATACTTTTAGTATCTCCTCCCACTACTCCAGCTGCTGATTCCAGAATATGGGGTCCAGAGAAAAGGTGAAAATCTCATCACGCTTAAATTTAAGCCTGTACTTAACATTCTTTCCTGAGCTAACATGTCTTTATACATGTGTTTAAACAATTTCCTGAATCAGGCCCAAAATGGCTGTGTCATCCCTTGCTTTCATTTGCTTTGCACTGTCTAATAATGCAGCATAATCTTGTGGGGTTTATTTTAATTTAATAGTATTTTAAACATTTCCCCACTATTCTTGCATTTTCCCTTTCTTATTCTTCTTAAAAGAAAAATCTTTTTGGAATGCATATCTTGTCTATATATGATCCACCATCTGCCTCAGGAAATTTAGGATGCATTTATATAGTTATTTAAGTCTTGATGTATGTGCAGTTTCGTTTATGTATGGTCTAATAGTGTGTGCCATAGAAATGATTTTTTTTTCTTGCTTTGACATCTTTACTAACTCTTTTTGGGAATGAAATTTTTATGGTGAATTGCAGAGATTTTCATTATTTTTTTATAACTTCGTTTAGTCAAGCACACTTAACAAATAATAAGTACTCACGGTTTTTATTTCTTTGCTGCTATGTATACAGGAGAGAGATTGACATAGAAATATGGGTCATTTTTTAACCTGAAGCTCTATAAAATAAAATAAAGAAATGCTAGTTGAAAAGCTATTCAGTGCTCTATGATTGGTGGCAAAATTTCAGCATTGTGGAGCTATTAGAGGGAGAAAAAAGCAAATAAATAATTTGATTTATGGTTTTATGAATCAGAAAGCTGCAGCTAAATGTTAAGCCAAATGTACAGCATTTTGTATGGGATTAGGAAATAGAGCTCTGCGGTTTCCAGTTGTTTATCTATAAAGTGTAGAGATTGATTTTTCAGGAGCTGAGCATTCAGCTTCTACTTCATTATGAAATCTCATTATATTAGGCCAATATTGTTCACTTCTGATTTACTAAGTTTTTTACTCAGCTGTAAGGAAAAACTTTTGACTTAGAACTGGGTCAGAGTGCTCCAGCTGGAAAACCCATTATGGTGAGTTTTCAGGTTAATGCTACTTTAACAGGAAATCATGTTTGTGGGCTGTGAAAAGATAACTGGAGAAAAAGCTTGCATGTCTGAAGCAATTAAACACCAAATCCAACATAGCTGCATATGGATAATTGGTTATTTAAAACTATTTAACCTACATGTTTCTTGCACTCTATCTTCATGATCTTATAATCAGAAAGTTACTGGCAAAATGGGAAGACCTGAGTCAGTTACATCTTCATTTTGAACTGTAAGCCCATTCCCAAAGAGATGGTTTTGTAGTGTATGTGCCTATAAAGTCTTATAACACTATGTCCTGATCCTTATTGAGATATCACGTTATCACAACATAAGAATTAGATAATAGTATGAAGTTGTCATGCAGATGAAGCAGTTACTATTTCAGGATAACAAGATGTTGTATAACACCTAGAATAATGGCAAATTGTTAAGTTCCCTTGATATTTGCAATGATCCAATTTTCTGCCACTTATAACTGCCAAATTTTAGTCTTTAAGGCAGAAATTTTCCATGATGAATATGTGATCCTCAGGCTACGATCCTTCCGGATATGCAAAGTGCAGTCAAACGTTTTATTTTTTCTCTGGGGACCCACTCAGTGGAAAAATAGGCTGCTAATCCCATCTGGACCATTTCTCTCGCATTCCTAGTTTCTGCTACATCCCAGTTTTCCTGTTCCCAGCCTACTTTCCCATCAGCAGCTCTTTCCTAGTTTGGTAAGACTAAGACTGGACAGGAAAGAAATGGCACTGTGACTTGGAGATGATGGAGGAGAAGTAGGAAAGAGCAAGAAGATTAAGACAGGCTGGGTGAGTATTTTGAGAGGGGCTGATTAGAGCAGCCTGGGAGGAGGGAAACTCGGAAGGGATCAAAGACTGGGAGTGCTAGAGAAGTGGTCATAGAAGGAAGGCTAAGAAGAAAAAAGAAACCAAGCAGTACTCTGAGTGGAACAAAGAGGCTGTGCTTTGAAACCAGATGGGAGTGGGGAGAAGGAGCAGATACTGTGAAAACAGAGATGCCTGTGAGCAGGATCTTCACTGAGGGGAAGAATAGGCTGGATAGAAAGTCAGACAGGAATTGTTAGGAACATGGGGAAGGAGGCTGGTGTTCATTAGGGACTGTAGTGATAGGACAAGGGGTAACGGGTTCAAACTTAAACAGGGGAAGTTTAGATTGGATATGAGGAAGAAATTCTTTACTGTAAGGGTGGTGAGGCACTGGAATGGGTTGCCCAGGGAAGTTGTGAATGCTCCATCGCTGGTGGTGTTCAAGGCTGGATTGGACAGAGCCTTGGGTGGCATGGTTTAGTGGGAGGTGTCCCTGCCCCTGGCAGGGGGGTTGGAACTAGATGATCTTAAGGTCCTTTCCAACCCCAACTATTCTATGATTCTATGATTGTGACATCCTGAGAGGCAAGAGAGAGAGAGAGATCAAGCAGGGAGCCAAGCATGCTGGACATGAATATGGAGAGAGGAAAGGCAGGATGAAGACATTGAAACTGGGGAATCAACCTGGGTCTGAATGCTGCGACACGAGGTCTGGGAGACTGGAGTGATGAAGAACAAAGCTGCAGGGAAAGAGTGCGGATGAATGGATAAGAAAGCAGAAACTGGACTGAGAAACCATAAGAGTGGAGACTGGAAGTCACTGGCAAGATGAGACCGGAAGAAGGTGCTTTCCTGGGAGACCTAGGTCTGCCTTTCCTTTCACTGAGTAAATGGATCTGGAATTGGGTCTTTAGTCACTGAACAATTGAGCACAACAGGAGCTTAGTTTATAAAGAGGGCAGTCCATTAAACTGCACATTAAGTGCTTTTGGGTGCCTTGTCATTGCATCTCTCCTTGCTGGAGACCTCTCCTACTCCCTTGCCTCCTGACTCATATAAAATCACATGATGTATGCATCTGGGGAAGCTCTCCTCTGCCTGGAGCTAGTGCTGGTCCAAACTGGATAGATTCTTCATATTATATTCAATTCTAAAGAGTGTGAAATTTATGCTTCATCATTTTAAATAATGAAAAATCCAACTTTTTCTACAAAGTTGTAACTCTGTTGCTTTATCTTTCTCCCTTCAGGACAAATAAAATGAATAATGGTCCATTACCGTGGTCCCTCCAGTCTTTCTTTGGTTTTCCTTCTCTTTCTGTTCAAGCATTTTTCAATGGAGAGGGTACAGAGTGGCAACAGAAAGCCCAGACACCTCAAAAATTTTAAAAGTTAAAATGCAAAAAGTGAAAATTTAGTCTCATTTTCATAGTTTTCTTGCTCATGGTTTTCATAAAGCATGTCATGGCAGGGCTGTATTCGGGCATCACTTACAGGAGCTCCAGGCCACCAGCTTTGGTGGGTTTTGTTCCTAACCTTTAACCCTCATGATAAAACTTCCTTGAAAATCCTGGAAAGGACTTAAATAATCCTTCAGTTATGTCTTAAAATTTCAACATGTGTTTGGTAAGATTGGTTCATCAGGAAGTGGCACATCAGACCTTAGCTGAGAAATAACTATCTATCTGTCTCTGGCAGACTGATTCGCAGTGTTGCTTGAGATGTGAACAGTATTGCTAGACTTTTCCAGTGTGAATGAAAACACATTAAATAGGAAGAAAATGGAAGGATCAGAACACAGTGTAAAATTCCCTCCTTCCCTCCTTTCCTCCTTCCATCTCATTCTTTTTTACCTTCCTTCTTTGTCTTTTTCCCTCGCTTTTCCCCCCTTCCCTTTTCCCATCCTCCTTCCTTTTACTTTCTTTCCCCCTTCCCCCTTTCCTCCCTTCCTGCACTCCTCTGTCACTCCCTCCCTCCCTTGTTCCTTTCAGAAAGTATTGACTCTGGGTAAAAGGAGGCAGCTTTTAAAATCAAAATTGGCATAGGGAAAAGTACAATGTCCTGCCACCTCTCAGCCTCAGTTCTGAGGATACCAGGGTTGTCAAAGGATATTTTTGAAAGCACCAAGTTAGCTCAAGAAGTTTGGGTCAGCTCTCATAGGTATCAGTGAAAAGTCAGGTCATGATGACTAAAACTGCTCTGTAACAATAATCTCAAAGTAATAATCAAAGTGTGCCTCTTTGCTTTGAAAACTGCGGCCAAGCTCCCGGGCTATGCTTTGGGACCTGTGTGCCACTGGATGCTGACAGAGCACAGATGTTGGTGGAGGGCGCAGAGCACAGCTAGTGGAGCTAGGCAGCATCTGCTACTCCTTGGGGTCTGCAACACCTCCTGGCTGCTGTTTGTTCTTGGGCCAGTGATGAACTTTGCTGGAAAACCAAAAGAAAGAGCTTGTATCAGAGTCAGCATTAATACAGGTGGAAGCACTTGAGGAAAGCTTATGGCCACTGAGCCCCCAGAGCTCAAGAGGGTAAAACCTTGTCATTAATAAGGTTTGAGTCCAAACTATTTCCTGATAATAGGGAAGATGCTGGAAGGCTGTGCTGAGCCTCAGCAGCTGGGAGGACCCCAGCTGCAGAGGGAGGAGTATGGTAAGACTGGCACCAGTCTGTAGCTGGACACTTTGGTGCCTGTGCCAAGCCCATGCAACTGGCGTCTGGCCATCCAGGGGGGCTATAATCCATACAGGTGGCTTTTAAATCTTCTTTGTCTGGCAAATAAGCTTCACTGCCACTAACTCACACCCCCTTGTCCTCCACATGCTGCTCTTAGGGCTGAGATTCACAGGCCATGGCTGCAGACCAGGCATCCTCTCTCCTTGGGCACTTCATCCCAAGCTGATGATGACCCTGGGGAAGGAACGGGTTTCCTGGCACCACTTTTTGGGGTCATGAGTGTTTCCTCCTCACCCCAGGAGTTCCTGCTGCCAGTCCAGGAACATCACTGGCAGTGTCTATGCTAAAGAAACAGCACCTTCATTGGGATTGCAGTGAGATACAGTACGTGCACACCTTGATAGGAAGGGCTCAGGACAAGCATCACCTACGTGTGATGAGTTCAATTTTCAGTGCTTGTGCTAGGTACGTCTTCTGCTTTGGCTTTCTATTTCTGATAGGTACGTGTGCTCCTACGGCTTTGGACATGGGCAACCACAGGAGACTAATGCCTTAGTCCCCTGGCTGGAGGGGAGCTGGCCAGGCCTCATTTCACCACCCCACTTCCTCACTGGGAGTGTTTCCCTAGATGAACCCTCTGCATAGGGACTGCCCACAGGGCTAGAAACATCCTATTGCCCAAATCATCACCTTGTGCCTCAGATACCATGCAGCAGGGCATGCCAAGAGCTTCAGGTAGCCAGCAGTCCTGGTGACCTGGTGGGTGCAAAGGACTGCAGGGTGCATTCATGAAGTTTTCCTCCTGCCTGTCAACTCACAGGAATTAATGCACTCTAGAAGATGGCAGCTGTGTCAGAGCCGCACCAAAGAGCTACATGATTTAAATCCTGGTAGGATAAAAACTTGTAAGATAGGTTACTGTCGTGGTTTAAGCCATAAATCACGCAGTTTGCTCACTCACTCCCCCTTCTCTCTTCCCCCCCACTCTGAGGGGGGGTGGAAATGGGGAGAAGAATCGAAAGAATGTAACTCCCATGGGTTGAGATAAGAACAGTCCAGTAACTAAGGTATAACACAAACCACCGCTGATACCACCAATAATAATAATGACAAGGCAAATACAAAGGAAGAGGATACAACTGCTCACCACCTGACGACTGAGCCGTGAACTGAACTCTTCCAGGTTCCTGCCTCCAGTTTTTCCATCCTGGGCATGACGTACTGTGGTATGGAATACCTCTTTGGACAGTTTGGGTCAAGTGTCCTATCTCTGCTTCCTCCTGCTTCCCCTCCTCCCTGGCAGAGCGTGAGGCTCAGAAAGTCCTTGGTCAAACCAAACATTCTAAGCTGTAACTATAAACATCGGTGTTATCAGCGCTGTTCCCAGGCCGAAAGTCAAAAACACAGCACTGCACCAGCTACAACGAAGGAGAAAAATGACTGCTGCTGCTGAACCCATGACACTCACACTAATCAAGACGTGTCATCTAATAACGACAGAACCTGCCATGAGACATGGACTCCAATCTGTGAGACGTTCACCTTGGATTTACAAAAAACCCCATGGCACCAGCAGTTGGGCTTGTTGCATTTCTTGTGAGCTACAGCTCTGAAATTCTTGGCTTACCTCTGTCTGCATGTCAAGGCAATTAATGTATTTCTTTTTAATTTCAGAGTGGATCAGTTCACATATACATAGCAACAAAAACGATGCCAACCAAGTCACATGGCAGGAAATAGAATGTTGACTTGATCCTGGCTGTGCTTTTTATGCTTAACAAGAGAAAATCAGGAAATACGGAGAGTGTTGGATTAAATTTGGAATTTCCTGGTCCCTTACTGTTTGTTGTCTTGAAGATAACGCCATCTAAACATACAGGGTCTTAGAAATTTAATTTCCTTTTTCTATTTCCTCGCTCCTATTGCTCAGGCTTCCAGGCTTCTATTGTCACTCCTCTTGAAGTGGAGAACTCCTATAATTCTGAGTGTGCTTTCTGATTCACACTGCATTTAGATTCCTCTTGTTCAATTCCACTTTTCTCCCAAGCAAAAGCTCTCTGTTCCTGCACGTGGAGTCAGCCTGTGGTGCTAGAGGGAAGGCACAGAGGGGAGAATTTGTTGATACTGCCAAACCTTTTGTATTTTCCTTTTCATTTTTCTTTCTGTGCTCCAACAGGGCACGTCAGCAAACCTTACCTAAGGCATGTTTGATCTTTATGTCAGATATGCTCTGCAAGAGCAAGAAATCCTCTTTCTAGAGGCCAGAAATAAACCCCATCTTGTCATTGCACCGTGAGACCAATAGGCACAAATACAGATGCTTTCCTATGATGTGACTGAGCAAACTGGTGTCATTTCCAGATGCTGACAACTCAGCAGAGGAAGGACCTTTGTCTGTCAGGATTTTGGCCATGGTTGTGTCCTTGCTGCCCTTCCTTTCTGGGGGCTGGCAGTTGCCCACAGGCCAGAGAGCTCACTTTCCATCTCACAGTGGATTCTTCACACAGAAAGACCCGCAAATTCAGAGGGATTCTGGCAGGGGACCTGCTCACTCCATCCATGCCTCTTTAGAAGGTCAGCGTTTACCCTTGCTTGGTTAAAATACAATATCCACAGATAGAAAAGTGTCTGCTGTCCTCACACATTTGTCTTACAGCCTGTGCCTTGTTGTGCTGGCTCCTTCAGTGACTCAAATCTGCACAATGTTTCCCATCATTAGATTTTCTTATATGAGCCATTGTTTTTCTCAATGCTAAAAGAGCATCTCCTATTCTTTCAGTGTGGCCTAGCACACTACTTGCCACTTAAAATCTAAAACAAATTAAAGTAAATAGCTTGGTACATGTGGAAATTATTTCCTAATAATGGGCATGTATTCTTGTTTATTATTTATGTGCATATAATTCCAGTAGAAATTAACATCTTAATGAAACCTTTATATAGAATAATTTTTTTAATGAAATCACAATTGTGAATATGATTTGCTGCTCCTAGCAAGCCAAGCATAATTAGATCCAGTTTAATAATGTGCAAAACTATTAACATATGAAGAATGCCCCCTGAAAACATTCCTGTGATGACACAAGATCAGCAGTAGAAGCTGAACTTACTTTTCCCGAGGTCCTGCAGTACAGATCAGGCTGAGATGCTGTTGCAGTTATATCATGCTGATCCCATTGGTGAGATAGATACTCAGGCATTTATTTGCAGAAAGCCTGTGCACTGTGAACCCTTATTTGCCTTTTCTTGCCAGAGGATTTTACCCCTTGAGCAAGGGATGAAACCTCTTTCAAGCTTAGATTTCAGGAAACTCAAAACTCAATGAGAAATTAAGGTCTTGTTTGGTTTGGGGATTTTGCCATATTATATCCATTATGTCCAGTGGTGACAGCCGCTGATGGAGCTTTGTCATTCTTGTCCCCAAGTGCATACAGGCAGAGGTGCTATTTACACTGGTGGAGATTAGCCAGCCCCAAAACAGGAGTAAATTGCACAAATGCAAATCGCAGCTTGCTGTGCCTTGCTGACTTATGTCCTTGCCCATGGCAGGGGGTTGGACTAGATGATCTTTAAGGCCCTTTCCAACCTAAACCATTCTGTGATTCTGTGACTCGCAGAAAAAGGTTTCACCCGTGTCAGTATGCTGGCTCTGCAAGTGCAGCATTTCTCCAGGACAGCTAAAGGCTACTGGCTAGCGGGTATTTGGATGCAACGTGTGACACCTAAAGCAGAGCAGTGGAGAGGGCAGGCAAGCCATGGAACATGCTTTGGAGTGGCTCGATGCACAAACATCCCAGGCAACTCACAGCCCAACACCTTGCCTCCCAGAGTAGAAGCACCTGCAAAACTTCTGATGGGCCCATGCCCAAGATCTGAGCTTATAGCAAAGATTTCATGACTTCTGCCCAGGTTTTTGTTTTATTCTTTTTTTAATGAAATAATCATCCAGTTCTGCTCAAATCCACACCAGGCAGACCAGAACAGAACTGAAGTGGGAATCCTTTCTGGATGCCTTAAGAGCTTAGGGGCCATTAGAGGCACTTTAGCAGGCTTTGGCCAAGGTTAAATCCAGATGGCCTTTTTCTTGCTGAGACCCATTTTGCCATGGCCTCACAATTATTTATACATCAGGACTCCCATTTTCCAGTGTGGCTGCGTACAGCCTTTTTTACACACCTAATTAAGCTCAGAAACATGAGTTTAGTGTTCTACTGATGACAGAACCACCCCGTAATCTTTAGCACTTATGTACACATGAAATGGTGCATACAACATGAAAGCTGTGTACACACATTAAATAATTCATCCTTACGATAACTGCCAGAGGGAGAGAGGCATTAGGTAGAAAGCTTATCCCCATTCTTGCAGCAAGTCACTGGCAGAGCCAGGGTTAAGCAATGTGAGGTTTCAGTGCCAAGCTTTGTGCTTCATCTACAGCTCAATTCTCTATGGTGGATGTATGTAGCAGCTCATATGTTATTTGGAACATTTCCTACTCCAAGACATTCTCCTTGTGGGAAGCAGCTACGAGTCCACATGAACAAAATATTCAGTAAAAATAAACTAGCATTCCCCATGTTAGAGTGGCTGGTGCTCTGGAGGAAAGGCAACACAACACAGATCAGCACTGCTGCTGGAGTTGCTCGTGACACTAACGACACCCACAAATGTGTTGTGACACCAGGAGGCCATGCACCCAGTGGTCCCAGCAGTGAGAAGGGGGCACACGAGTACAGGAGCACTGGGGAGTATAGCAAAGAGGAGAAAAATCCCAAACAAAATAAGCATGGCAGCTGTGTCAGTGGCTTTCTGCTCTGCTGTGCTTGTGACCAGAGAGTATACCCCTACCTTGGTCGCCATCCTATGCGCTGTCGTGACCAAACTCAATCATCTTTCACCAAAAATAACATAAAAAATGACCCCCAAATCCTTCTCAAAGCATGAGGGGTCTGAGAATAGTGGGGGCTCCCTTCCCCCTCCTTCAGCCTTCAGCCAAAGTGAGCAAACTGGAAAACTGAATTTCTCTGCAGGCATCCTGTAGCTTTATGATGAGGATGCATCCTCTTGCGTGATATTATTTGCACGGTTCAGTTCTGTGTCACATGCGTTGGCTTTTGTTTGTCTCTTCCCCTGAGCAGTGAGGTGTACGACACCTCTGAAAAAGCCCATCTGCAGAAGGCAGCTTTCCGAGGCTGGTAGAGACGGTATCCAATGCTCTGGGAAGGCGCCAGCTCAGATGTAATAATAATTTGATATTTCACTGGCTGAGGAGATGGCAACTCTTGCTGTTCTGCTGGCAATTTGCAGGGATATGGTTCTCCACATCGTGCGTGTCTGACAGATACGGCTATTTTTCCAAGAAGCCTTTGGGCTTCAGACATCATAAATGTGTTGCTGTTTTATTTTAATCTGGGTTGCCATTTGGTGTAGTTATCTTTCTGCTCAATACAAGTTTACTTGTGAAGTTTATATTGCCCCTTTGGGATGTTAGCACAGAGTCCATATATTCTTTAAAAAGCCACTTTATCTTCAAAGAAAACACCCTAAAATTCCTGTACGTATTCCAGAGCTTCACACAACATATGAGAGGCTCTGGAGAGACCTAGATAACAGGGACCATTTTCTATCTAGATATGTTTGGACACTCCTTTATAGAGCATGTGGAAATATATTCCATTTTCAAATAGATACACCCTCCTCCTGTAACATGAGTCAAGAGGAGAAAGCCCACACAGTTGTTTTGGTTACTTAGGAACTTCCATGCCTGATTAATCAGTTTCTCTCCTCTGCTTCAAGGAACCTAATTGAAGTTGTCATTTTATTCCTCTGAAATGTACTCACCGATTAAAAAAAATTCTGGCATTTCTAATATTTATTTTCTATACTGCAGTTGCCAAACATTCCTCCCTTGGGGATACTATAGATCGGCTTCCATATTAGCTAAGATAATCCTGTGTGTTTTCTGGTCCTTGCCTATTGAGGAATGGAGCATCTTCTGCTCTTTTGGTGCAGTTTGGCAGGAACTGAGCCCATTTCTGTACCATAGGGTCTTCTGCACCAGCAATGCACCTCCTTCTCTTGCTCCCACCATATCTTTTCCCTGCAGCATCTTCCAATTACAGTATTCCTTCCATTACCATTAAATTTAATATAATCCATCAAGTAGTCCCAGAGGGGATATCTTTCACTTTGGATTTATCTGCTAATAGACACATGGTAGCAGATGATCTCTCTCTCCCTCTTTTCTGGGAGATTATTAATTACTAATGCAATTTTATCACAGAAAACTGACAGTGTCCAAACATAGTCTTGTATCTTCCCATTTCATTGAATTTCTCCAGTGTAAATTACTGCTTCACAGTCCTGGTTTCTATAGGTGCTCATTGCATTCCAGCATAATTCATAATTCAATATAAAAAAGAAGAAATAAATTATTATATGGGTGTGTTTCTTTGTCCTTATTTCCCCATTCATCGTTTGATTCTATTCTCTTTGTTGCATTTATACATTCATTTTTCACATGTTTTATAAATGTTGCAGTGGGGGCCTTGGATCAAATTTCCAGCTATAGGCACAGGGCTCCCATCTAGATGAATAGCTTCTTAGGTTTAAGGCCAGAAAGAAACATTAGATCATCTCTTCTTCCTGTATATCACAGGCCATTACATTTCACACAATTACCCATGTATTGAACCTAATAGCTTCCTTGGCTAAAGCACATCTTCTAGAAAGGCATCCAGCCATGATTTGAAATTCTCCAGAGATAAGAATCCACAGCTTCCCTTGAGGATTTGTCCCAGTGGTTAATTACCCCCACTCTTAAAAATATATGCCTTATTTCCCATTTTAATTTGTCTCATTTTAGCTTCCAGCCACTGGCTCTTGTTATGCATTTTTCTGCTGGTTAAAGAGGCTTTTAGTAGCTGGTATTTCCTCCCATGGAAATAGTTCAAATGCTACAAGAGAGTCATCTTTCAGCCTTCACTGATAAAAACTCAAATGTTACAAGCTAGGTCTCTTGCAGAAAAATTGATTTTCAAGCCATTAAATAATTTCTATGGCTTTTTTGGCACTTTTTCCAATTTTCCATTAGAAGAAATGGCATTCGTGTGTCTGGTTATGATCTGCAGGAGGAAGCCCTGCTGCCTTCTCCTCTGTCCATTTAGTATATAGTCCAGGTGCCATGAAGACATAGTGATGCATAAACACAATGCTCAGGTGCAGTGCCGGAAGGTGATAAGCTTTCTCAATCTGTTCAGCACAGCCGGAAAACTAAGTCTTGTCCTTCCCAGGACATGGAGCCTCAGGCTTAACACAGTCTTTATCCAGATGTGTATTCTGCCTCCTGCCCTTCCAGCTCATCATGAGATTGGCAAGAAGGGCAACGCTGCATTGTGTTCCCTTGGGCAAACTGGCTGAAAACCTGCTGTACACTGCAGTGTGTATCTCCAGGAGCCAGGTACTCATCAGGGCACTCTTCTGGCCTCTGCTGCTTCTGAAATAAACCTCCAGTAATGGGGTACAAAATGTGCGGTGATGGATGAGCAACCACACTGTGATGTGGTACATGGACTTTCTGGGCATGGTTCACCAAGGATCCACCATGGAGAACCTAATTTTGATGTTTCTGTGTTGTTTTGCTCCCCCAGGAACTGGCAACTTCTGTGCAAATAGTGGTACTTCCAGAGAGGGGGCTTTTGAGTCGTCATTCCTGGGTGGTCCTAGGGATGAGGAAGAAGGAGCTATTGAACAACTGCACTGATGTACCTAGCTTGTCCAGGCCTAATGTTTGTTTTTATTAGTGATAAGTAGCTGTGTCTCTGAATGTCTCTTCTAGATAATGAAAGGTTCACTTCAAAAAACAAACAGCAAATAGCATTAAGGAAGTTTTATGACCAAACTGGGAAGCACTGTTGTTTTTGCGGCTTGTGGACCCCAAGGAGAAACAAAGACTGGAAGCACTTTGCATCAGGCTCAGGCTGCCTGTTCCATCTGTGTTCAATTAAATCCTGGCCAGCTATCAATACCCATCATTGTGCCTGCTGCCTAATCCAGTGCTGCTGCTGCAAGAGATTAGATGTTGGTGGAGTCTAAGGTGGAGGATAGATGAATGAGGCAGCCATCCCTTGCCCATCTCTTCAGATTAGGACAAGGGTGCAGCCCAAGAGCTCCTATTTAGGTGTGTATATACATTTATGCTCCAAAATGGAGGTGCTAATGGTGGTTGCTAAAGATTTTAAGTGCCTTTAGATATTAAATGCTGCCAATCTAATGAATTAATGAGGCTTTGTTGGCCTAAAGTTAGCGTATAGTGTGGTTTATATCTGCTTATGGCTTGTGGCAGTACAGGACAGGGAAGGCATCAGGTGCAATTACCTGTGCAGGGATGCACAGCCCCAGCACTGTGCCTGCCCTTGCTGTGTGGTGTTTCATGCCATTGTCTTCTAGCATGCATGCAAGGATGGTGACCGGTGCAGACAGTTTCCTTCCACCTGTGCCAGCCAGCATGGAAAGAGTGCTTCAATTCTGTTCTTCAAGCTCCATTAGCAGGCTCCAAGCACGCATCCCCAGCCAGGAAATCAAAGGCAGTAAATACATTCTGAGTTTCAAAGCAAAGTTAGATGCTGTGAGGAGCACTGGCAAACATTGTGTTTTCAGGCTGCTGAAGGCAGCAGGGAAGGAAGAGAACATGCTGAGTGCTCTGCAAGACCTGTGCCTGACTGACAAGCCATCAGACTCAAGGTTTAGTTTTTACCTTGGAGTCCCACCAGAGGGGTTGAGATATGGTTTGCTGTGTCACTTCCAAGTCTCCCCTGAATCCCTGAGTTCACAGATGGATTAGAGAGAAAATACTCGTGCTAATAGATAGTCCTTAGATCTTGGTCTTCTTGTGGTCATGCTGTAAGGGCTTACCTTTAGACATGTGAAGAGGGAAAGATGAGGCAGGGAAGAAGCTTTCTTTGATGCTGAAACGTTTTATTTTTCAGAGAAGGGGGATAGCTATTTATTTACTTTTGATGGAGCCACGGCAAACCATTTGTTTGATGGATTAGGCCGTTAGTTTTAATTTGTCAGGTTGCCTAGGGTACAGGACAGGCAGGTTTGCTAGAGCAATTGTCTCCATACAAATGGAAAGAAAAATGCCTTGAAAAGACAGCATTAAGGGGACTGCACTCTCCTCTGCAGACTGTTCCACAATACTTACCCTTTAGATCCCAGCCAAGTCCCTTGAGGAGACCTGAGTTAGCAGTTAGAAGTAAAGGCTTGTGTGGCCTTTTAGCTGCAGACTAAATACTGCTCTGATAATGCAGCCTTTGACATATGCAATGCTGGGTTGTATTTTTTTCTCTCATAGGAATGGTTTGATAAAAGCTGTTTATGTTTTATGTGCTGTTGCTAATGCCTCAAGCCTCTATTATCATGAGTTGCCAGGTGTAACAGCAATATATGTAATACCAGGCTACTAAGTCAGCATTTGCAAAGGAGAATATTGAGTCTACTGCTCTTTGGCCGTAGAGTTTACACGTTATTGGTAATGTCTGGCTAGTTTGGCCCCCAGTTTAGGTTAGGATGGTTTAAGGGTACCCAAGGTATACACACAGTGTGAGGAGAGGTACAGTGTGGACTGCCAGGGACGGTAATGGCTACCAGCTCCCCTTGGGCATCTTTGCACCCCAGGGAAAATGTGGGGCACTTTGCCCTCCTGTGAAAAGATACAGTTGCCATTACTTTTGTGGAGTACGAACACGCGCAGCTTAGCAGCGTGATTGACTGAGGTATGACTGACCTCTGTCCCTCTGCTTGCAAAAGTGGTGGAACTTTTCTAATTCACAGCAGCTTCTCCTCCTGATTTATTTGCCAGCCCAGCCTCTACAGAAGATTGACTTTTTCTTTATAAGGAACCAGACAGTTTCTTTTTTTAACAACACAGGCGTATAAAATCAAAGTTTGGCCTGTTTTGTCTATGAGTGAACATTTCCCGAGTGCTCATGTTGTCATTGGTAGGGAGTCAAATAAAATTTGAGAATCAAAAAAGCACCAAGTGCTCATGCAGCTAAAAAGGTTGTTGTGGCTGTCCTGCCTGAGCACTGCAGATGCACCTGAGATGTTGGTTTCCATAATTGCCCACCAATTGGTCAGCAGCTCCTTCTGCAAAGTGTCTGTGTCTCTGCAGTGACAAGAAACTAACTGCTTCAATTTCTACTAATTTACTACTTTGATTCCCAGTAGTAACAGTACAGAAACAGACACAGCAGTACAGAGAAAGACAACATGAGGCAGGCAGTGAGAGGAGTTTGCCCCAGAGGAGATGAGCATCTGTGCTAAGGGGTGCTCAGATGCGATACAAGGGCCGCTGCAACACCAAGCTCACCCTATCTGCCCTGGGACTTCGTATAGCTGTGTGGAGAGGGGTTCACCATGGCAGAGGCACTCACTATAGCATGCCCAGAGCAACGTGTGCCTGTGGCAAGTTGGCCATGTGGGTAGTAGCAGGAGGAATGACTTGCATGTTCTGCCCATCTACCTATGGCTTTTCTAAAGACTCAATAGGGGAATTTCTGAAGACTCAACAAGAGCATAGGTATCTTTCAAGAGAAGGAAAAGACAGGGGGAATTTTCAATCCCAGTGGTTACTTTTGTTGTTAAAAAAAAAATCGTATTCATGACAGCAAAGTTGTTGGCATGAAGAATGGGGAGAGGTTTCTTAGTTCTAGTGAGAGTTTTCTTAGATCTTAGTCCTCTATGAGGACTTTGCCTTTGAAGAACACAGATGCATCCCTTCAGTTCTGGTGCTTCAGTGGGCTCTGAAACTCAGGTTTCCCTCACTGCTCCTATTTGGAAGTGCAGAACACTTTTAGACTGTTCTGATAACAAGCAACAAGACCCTGAAGTCCCGTTAAATGCTTGGCACAGCAGGAACCTGTTTTGATGTAGCTATTAAGATGCTCATGTGACAAATGCTGTGCCAGTTCCCAGTGCCAAAACCCAGGTCATGCAGCTTGGAAGTGATCTGTCAGGTGTAAGGTCCAAAAAAGACAAAAATGTTATTTTTTAGCTGGATCAGTTCAGCTGGATCTGTCTCACCAGCAAGCACTTGCGTTGGCACTCTGGAGGAGGCAGCACGGAGAGGAGGAGGAACAAACTGACAGAGGGCAAGGGACCAAAGAAAACGTACATCAGCCCATGTTCTCATGCTTTGCCCTGCTCAGTTTCCTCAAGAAACACCTTGCTATCCATTCCCACCTCCACACTGCTATCTAGAAGATGAGCACCCCATTCCTTTTTGAGACTTCAGTTGACACGTCCATAGTCAGCAGAAGGATTTAAGCCTCAGCAGGGGCCAGCTGACACAGCAGCTGAGATTAGATCCCCAACAACTATTAAAAAACCTTGTATAATCAGCAAAGGGCAAAGAGCAAAAGTGTAAGAGTAGAGCGGCACTGAGTTTGGAGGCCCCCTCTGTCTTTTCTTATGGTAGCCAATAGCTTCATCATGCCTGCAGTAATAAAATAAAGCGCCTGCAGTAATAAAATAAAGCACCTGCAGCATACACGGCCCAGTGGTATTTTGAATTGGATCAAAAAGAAATGAAATGTAATGATGGACACTCTCACCTCAAATCAGAGCTGAATGCCTTGAATGAGAGAACCCAAAAGGTTTCAGCTTAGACATCTATTTAGGAGGTCAGCTTTGAGTCACTATAGCAGTGGTCCTTTCCAGCACCAGATGCAAGCACTGCCTACACTGCTGTTGAGTGAAGTAACTCAGTCTTTTAATTAAGCTAAACTAGACCCTCAACTTTCATAGGGGAAAATGAGGTTAAATGGTTTACATACATGTATCTCTTGCATAGAAAACTGTTTGGGCTAAATGCCCAATTTGTAGGTGGATAATGTGGTCTTTTTTTGAGTCTTTTATGACATTCCACTGTTAAGCAACTCTTCCTGTAATCTGTCCTTAAGGACTGTAGACGTGTGGTTTTTTATCAAGCGCACATTGCCACATTTTGTCAGCTCCTTCATCCCGAGTCAGGAACATCAAAGCACAAAGTGGAAGCTTTTCTTAAAGAGCTATTTGAGGTAAAAAAGCAGATGTTCAAACTATGCACAGTTCACACTTACAGATGATGAAGCATAGGCAGGAAAAAGCCAGCGCCCTTTGCATGCGTCTCGCCATGGGCACTAACTCTTCAGTGCAACAATTTTGGCCATGTCCCTGCCAAGGAGCCCATATCAGCTACCAAGGTGGGGGTGGGGGTGTGAACCTGAAGCTTTCCTTCCCCTACAGTATTGTCCACCCAGCACCTGCTAATCTGTAAGGGGATATAGGACGTGGCTCAGTAGGGAGCAGTGCCCCAGAAGACTTTGCTCTTTTCTCATTCTTACTAGGCTTGCTGTGAACTGGCTAATCCTCTTTCTTTGCCACCTTGTCCAGATCAGTGTTCTGCAGTGCCTGGGTGCCCTGACCCCGCTGCTGCAGGCAACTCTGCAGCTCCACTGACTGCATGCAGAGAGAACGTCCTTCCCCCTGCCAGAGCTGTCAGGCCTTGCTAGTGCTATAATAAGAATAAATAAAGCCCCTCAAATAAATAGGAAAAGATAAGGAGGCAGATAACTGTAATTCTCATGACTGATAGTATTACTCAATTTAGACATTAACACTCTAGCTAAAGCTTTAAACCCTGGATTTACTGAGCATGCCTGTTATTAATTTTGCATACTCAGACTGCATTGGTAGCAGGTAGGTGTATAATTTAAAAATGACTTTGAATTAGGTTGCAAGTTAAGCACTGCAGAGACAATAATTATATTTTTTTCCCCAGGCTGTTGCTGAAAGGCCTTACAGCATTTATTATTACCCTTGTGAAGGTCTGGGAGGAGTATTTACTGGATGGATCCACAGCCTGCATAGTTCCCCATGTTCCTCTATTAAAATGATACCCCTAATTCTTGTTGCGTAATTAAGAAATGACACATAGCAGGTCCCCACCTCAGCATCATTACCCTGCTATGTCTTAAATCCTTCCTTTTCAGTGTTTCAACTAGAGAGGGTTATTCTTCATCCCTCTTGATGAGGTTTCTCCTCTTGGCCAGGTTACAGCAACCACCAAGCCCTTGCCTTGAAGGACAGGGACACCCTAAGGGAGTCCCCAGAGATCCTCACAGCATTACATAGTGACTCCAGGGACAGCCTGCAACAAACAAGAACCAGGGAGTTTCCAGCTCACTTCCCTTCTCCCTCTCTTCAGCTCAGTAGAATGTGGGATATCCCTGTTGTGCTGAACCCTGGAGGGATGTTCAGTGAGATCCACTGGGAAAAAGAAGAAATGGTTCAGATAGCAATGGTAGGGCTTGATCCATCTGGGTATGGCTACAAATGGTACAAGAGGTTTCCTCTTCATGAAACCAGTGGCTGTGAGGTTGTTTCACATTATTATTACTATCATTACTATTACTATTATTATTATTACTATTATCACATGTAGAGATATGTTTTTATTTTGGGGATTTTTGAATATGTGTGCTGCCCATTTTCACCATGCACACACATATATGCATGTATACCGAGAGTGTCAAAACAGCATCAGTATGCAAGTGGCCAGGAAAGGACTCTGTCAGCATTACTGAAAGCAGTTTTGTTCATGATGTTCTCTACCCCATCTGCACACATATGGATAAATAAATTGCTTCACTCCCATGACAAGTTCATTGAACTACTGCCAGACTTTATGATTCCGCATTGACCCAAGAGAACTCAAAATAGATTATTTTGGAGGCAGGAAAACCAAACCCAAACCAATGAATAGAGAGGCTGTTATTTATTCTGTCTCATCTTTGTTTTAATGTCAGTAAAAATGCAAATATAATGGAATATAAAATTGCACTTTCCAAATGCAGACTGATAGTTTGAAAATCTGGGGCAAGATATTGTTTTTTCTGAAGTCAATAAAAACTTCTTAGGAACTTTACTGACACAGGATTCCATACCTTAATATGCTTTAACATTAAACTAAGCGCTGCTCTGAATACCAAAGATGATTTATTGGAAAGCAATAGAAGTGTATGCATATGCCACACCTAGTCATTAAGATTACCTTAGGTTTATGAACCCGTTTCCTCCTAACTGAATTTTACAGATTAGTATTAGATGACTGTTAATATTATGGAGCCCTGCTAACGGCAATCATGTACTGCATACGTTATGCTGCTATTTAAAGAAAACTCTATATCCATTACCTACAAAGACCAATGGAGAAAGGCAGAATAGAGGAAGGCATGTATTCTAAACTGTCACATAAAACCCCCACCCTATGCTTTCTTAACCACAGGCAAAATGATTTTTTCCCTTCTTTCATCATCTGTTCCCAAATATTATGATTTAACTTTTAAATCAAGCCAAAGCTGGACTTTCACTGAAGACAGATGTTTTATGATGTGTGTGCAGGATGATACTGTGACTTCTTTAAACAACTGTCAGAGCAGCAGACACAATAATGGATGCTAACGTAAAAGGCTGAAACGATGACAGTACATTTGCCCACATGACTCCTGAGCTGTTATAATGTGGGAAAACAGTTGCTTGGAAAGTTTGGGAAGTTGTTATTACTTCCCCTTGTGTTGTTTGGAATACATGTAGAAAGGCAGTTAGGTGTTAGCGTCAAGAGGAAGTGCCTGTTTGCAGCAGTATAGCTGTTATTTTCCAGTGAGCATGCAAATACAGTGGGAATTGTCTCCTGGCTGCTTTGGGAATGACACCTTCCAGGAGAAATATTCAGACTCCTTCTTTTAAATGTAATATGCAGTTAAAGATTGAGAGCTAATCTTTCCTTTCTAGTTGCTTTTGTTTTGCCAAGACTTTCTCAGTTCATCAGTGACCTAATTTTTAATAACGCAAATATTGTGGCACTACCATGATCCAAGGCCCCGGGACATGCTCAGTATATCCTCTAAGGATCTCCACTGTTCTCAAATCACAAATGGGGAGAAGGAAAACTGCCCAAGAAACATGAATCTGAGATTAAGTCATGCAGAAAACCTGAGCCTTTCAAATGGGCAGGGACCTTTCTACAGCATTTTATGGGCTTTGGATTGGGGGTGTGAGACTTCAGAGAGACTCTTAAGTCTGTTTTCAACCCTTTCTTTCAGTTGTTAATGAGCAGTGGTGGGAGCACTCTAGCGTGCCCCGTGGCCAGCAGCATAGCTGAGCTTGCTCTCCCTGTACAGCTCTGTTTGCATGCCTGTTGGACCACTCCATCATCCCCCACTCACCCACCCATTAACTCTGCCGAATTGGCATTGGCCAAAACCAGACTAACTTTTAAGTCTTTGATTATATTTACAACCACCAATAACTAACTTAGGTCATTGTTACTGTTGGCATCGCTCTTTTAGTTTGTATTCCTTTCTCCTGCTCTTTTGTGTTTTGTTTTTCTTAAGTATATGGGTTTATCTTAATGTGACATCTCTGTGCAAACATATGCATCTGAGGAAGGCAAAAGAGATTTATTGCATTTTGGCTAATACAGAGGAAAGGGGAAATTGCCTACATAATGAAACAGGAGATTCGGTTTTAACTATGTAATTTCTCTCGTCTCCATAGTACTGAATATACAAATATAAAATATATAATCTACCTCCTCCTTCAAGCATATCAATGTACAATTAAAACCTACAAAGCTTGACAACCTGTTGTCAAGTTGTTTAAGCAGTTGTTTCAGAATCTGACAGACAAACTTATAAACAAAACGTAGAGCACCAGATTGTGGGATGAAGCAGCATCATCACGTGGCTTCCTCAGTTATCTCAAAATTTGGAAACCAAAAAAAGTAGAGGAATACTTTTTCTCCTTGAATAAATAACAGTTTAATTACATTATAGAAATAAAATATGATATGGTAGGAATACACTGGAAATCTTACAGAAATACTATTCTGCTACTGGTAGGTAAATGGTCAAAGCTACTTTTCATGGCAATCTGAACAGTACTTGTATACAAACTATTATACAGGTTGCTAATGAAAAATATTGCAGCAGTCGCAAGGATGTTACCAGCTCAAACAAACATCTAATGATACAATATTCTTCTAAGAGGAAGTAATAATGTTAGATTTACAGACAATAAAGAGTTATGCTCTCCACTTTGAAACACTGGAAATAAAAAGCTCAGGTAATCCAATTTCTTTATATCATCACAAGGAAAAAGTTTCCTTTCACTATGAACAGCATCCTAAGAAACTCTGTAAACAGTTTATTCAAAGGTAGTATTTGAGATGTCACAGCAACTTCAACAACTGTCCTAGTCTACAATTACAGACTTTTTAGGCCACTGCTTGTACAGATGACTTTTTTTATTTTTCGCTTATTTACATACATTCAGCCCAATAACAGCAGGTAAAATGCGCTGTCTATCTCACAACAGACACACTAACATTTTCATCGGAAGGCCAGTGCAAGAAGATGTGGATAGTGATTGCACAGCATCGAGGAGATAATATCATACAAATATACAATTAAGACTGTTGAGAATCTAACTCCACACACATGTGACATAGATGGTCTTCTCAGTACATATGCGACACTTGGAGATGGTACAGATAGGTAACTGCAACTATCGCTGGTTGATTGATGATGATGGTGTGGGTGGCTGTGGAACACAGTATCGTTTGGCTGTGCTATCACTAAGTGAAGGTAGGCAACTGCAAATTAGGAATACCTAAAGCTGAGGTTTAAGTACAGCTTATCTTGGAATGGCAGCAGATATTTCTAATTTAAGAGTTGTTCTACTTAGTATGCAATATGTAGGGAAATTGTTGCCACCTCTTTAATAAATGGTTCCAAGCAAACTGATGCAGTTCCCAGAGCTTTAAAAAAACTTATGCAAAGAAAGATACTGATGATAGATGGTAACATTTCACAGGATGCTATTTCTTATTATATCAGTAAGCACCAAGTTAAGTGCCAAGACAGCCCCATTGTCCCATGATTGATCATGTAAAATTTAGAACTCGAATGCACAACGAAATCCAGTTTGCATTTAATTCACGAGGAGACAGTTTCAAAAATGGCTCTTAAAATACCTTTACATTTCAAACAGGCTCCCCCCACCCTCCTCCAAGAGGACTGCTTTAGGATGGACTAGACCTAGATATAAGAAAGATCTTTCAGGAGGAGGACTTGCACATCCTCTAGGAATCCTCTGCAATCTGCCAGTTCTGGCTGACTGCCATGGCCAGCCAAGAGCATGGTGCCTCGTCCTACCACCTGGGTAAGCTGCAGGGGAGGTGGGTATAGAAAGAAAGTACCGCTGTGTCTTCCACCTTGCCTGATGAGATCTTTGAAGTGTGCCACCCCTCACCAGCCTGAACTTGGAGACACTTAACATCCCCTCAGAGCCACTGGCTGACATCAACTGGGCTGCCCTGCACTGAGGTATCAGAAATGCCGTGGGGACACCACCGAGGCCAGAGACCCAGGGGTGCCATCCCCCTCTCTCTCCCTATGTAACCCCAACGACAGATGGCATGGCAGCATGGATTTGGCTCCTCTTACCCGGTGCCATGGAGGAAGCCACCCTCTTGCAGCAAGCATCAGGCAGCCAACAGGCTAAGCCTCCTTTGCAGCTAATTTGCACAAATCAGCCAGAAGGGCAAGGAAATGGCCAAAAATAGAAAGGCATCAGGGAGGAGGACCCCAGACCTTCTGATTCATGACAGAACCACAGAATATTCATGCCTCAAAGATTACCCAGTAATGTGCTCTTTGTGGTAGTGCCAGGCCGCAGAAACAATCCTGCTGCCTAAGAGTCATCATTTTCCTTCAACAACTTCTTCCTCAAAGCTGATAATGTCAAACCTTGTCATCTGTATCCTGGTTTCACAGTGAGAGTCACTTCATTTCAAGCAATCTGATGGCCTTAAAAGAAATTATCATTTATTTCTGTTTTTTTCAGTTTTCAGGAACACCATCTACAGCCACTGCAGTTGTTAGTGCAGGCTCATGCCATGCTCTGCCTCGTTTCCCTTTATTCCCAAATACAACTGAAAGACTGCTTCCCCTAGCACATGGATACACCTCTCAGAGTGGATCAGGATGTTCTTAATACGGTACTTTCATCAGTAATCAGTTGGAAGAACTCAATTTTAGAAACAGAATTCATGTGCAAAGCGTGCAACAAGAAATACAGTTTACATTTGGTCAGTGTCCTATCTTAGTTGTGCTACCATGACTCACACTGATTAGTGTACTTACACGCAAACACACACACATACACACACACACAGATATTTATTTATATACACGCTCACACAATAAGAAAATGTCTAAGTCTGACAATATTTCCTCCTCTTTTAGTGAAGACAGGAGTTTGGCATCTCAGGCTCTGCGTCTGCTTAAACCTGGGATACAGGAATGCAACACATTTCAAGTATACACCGACTGCACAGTGATAACATCGCACATTGAGTCTGACACATGCTGTCTTCAGTGGTCCAGCACCAGCATGTGGATAAAAACCAGTTGCATGTTATGGGAGCCAATATCCAGGACCTTCACTTCTCAGTGTTCATATTCACGCAATGCCCAAGAGCAGGGCAATAGTCTGTACAACCATAAACGTCCTGCTGTATAAATGCAGTGGTATTTAGAAGTCTGAACCAGTGCATTCCTTTCTTACATTCCTCTATTCCTTTGTTGCTGTTACTCTCATATGCGTGTGAAAGTAAAAGGTAGTGGGGCAACAATTTAGTAGAAGAACACAAATCCTTTCCTCTAAGTCCACAGAAGACCACTAAAAGTGTAAAATTTCCAAAAGAGCTCATAAGAATTCTTCAAATACAGTAAGTGTTTTCAATGGGGTTTACATATCACGTTTCACATTATTTCCACAGAAGTCTACCTTATCACTTTGTTTATCAGACAAATATCAATAACACAGAATAAAACAGCACACAATTTACAGGACACAACACGTTTTACAAAACCTCTAAAACTCAACACTGCCGCTTTTGGAAAAAATCAAAACCTCCTATTACTTAGAGACATGAAATACATTTCACATTGAAATGAACAGCATGATTACACGGCTTTTTCTCTTACTTGATGGCATTGGTTTAGGATGCATTAGTTTTCAATTAGGTTTCACCCTTTTTCTTCACACCCCAAAAGGGACCACTGCTAACCTGCTATTTTCTCTGTGTTCTTTCAGGAAACATACTATCATTCAGTAAACACCTTCTGAGAAAAAGACTTTTGAAAATCTAGCTTGAATCCCTAACAGCAAAACCTGAAGAAGTGGCCGATGATAATGTTCTTAACACAATCATCGCTCAGCTTACAATGACAAACCAAAGAAATATTACAGGAGGGTACAAACACTTTAAGCCACAGGTTTGGTTTTCTCTGTTGTTGATTTTTGAAATCTTTATTTTTTAAACTAACTCCTTTTCTCACAAGGCTGAGAAGTCTCTGACTTACAACGCTTCAGCAGTCGTGTCTGTGGAGACAGACATGGTAACTTTGGCAATCTTAACTGTGCTCTTAATGCAGCTCTCGGCAGCCCTGTGCACATTCCCTGCATTATTGGCGTGTTTGTGCTGGCAGTCAGACTCCATGCTGTTGTCGAGGGGCTGCGCAGTTCCTTCGCAGGTGGGGAACATGCTGCGGAAGGCGTGTCGCAAGTCCTTGCTCCTCAGAGCGTAGATGATGGGATTCACTGTGGAATTCAGCAAACAGAGCATGCTACAGAAGGCAAAGACAGTTTTGATGAGCTTGTTCATTTTGCCAAAGACATCGTACACCATGATGGCGAGCAGAGGACCCCAGCATATGATTAAAACGACTAGGATAAGGACCAAGGTTTTGGCTAACCTGATGTCCATACGAGTTTGATCAGGCCTAGTGATCTGTACCTTACCATCCTCCGTAGACTGGATGATGATGCTTTTCTGCGTTCCCCGCTGAATCATGCGAACAGCGTGGCTGTGAGCCTTCCACAGTATGTACATGTAGGCATAGACAATGAACAGCAAGAGGACGCTGGTGACCCCAATCCAGAACATCAGGTACGTCTCATCGATGAGAGGGAATATGTCTGAACAAACAGAATTGAGCTTTTTGCAGTTCCAGCCAAGCAGAGGAAGAACGGCTATTACAATAGCGATGGTCCACATCACACAAAATGCTACAACAGCCTTTGGTCGGGTAACAATCCTTTTGTAAGCTAGTGGCCTGTGTATAGATATGTACCGGTCTATTGCCGTGAGGAAAAGACTACCTACGGATGCGGTGAAGGAGGCTGTAACTCCACCCAGTTTGAACAAGAAGACATTGGGGCTGTCCTTCCGGTGGAAAACATGGAAATCCACAAAACTGTAGACAAAAATCACACTGCCCAGGAGATCGGCCACAGCCAGGCTGCCGATGAAATGGTAGGAGGGTCTACACCGGAGGCTTCGAGAGTGGAGGATGACGCATAGGACAAGGAGGTTCTCTAGGACCGTGAAGGTGCCCAGGGTGAGTGACAGCACAGCGATGGCCAGCTGCTGGCTGGGGTTCAGGATCATAAAGCACTCCATATCCATAAAGTTCTCCCCACACTGTATGTTCTCCTCATTATCCTTAAATGTGGACAGGGACCTGTTGTAAAACTCTGTGATGTTGACCTGATCTGAGGGAATAATGCTCAACAGGGGATCATCTCCTGCAGTCATTTTTTCTTGGAAAGGATCACCCCTGAAGGAAGAGAGAGGGAACTTCTGGGGGTAGTATCCCAGCTTGGATGCCATGTCGCCTTTCATGTCTTCGTACTGGATATCGTTGGAGCCCACGTAAAGGAGATCTGTTGTGATTGTTCGGAAAGTTGTGTCTGCGAGGCCATCTAGGATTGACTTCATAACCCCAGTCTTGTTGGTTTCAGAGAGACTTGGGGCACGGAAAAATGCATCAGAGGAAATCCTAGAAGGGGAAGAGATCAGAATTCATTAAGATGAACAGGGAGACAAACTCCACAAACAACTTACTTGAACTGTGTCAAACAAAATTGACCTTTCTCTTGTATTCAGTCTAGCTTTGCCACCTGCGGGAATCAGGGTGAGTTGAACACTTAGAAAAGAAATCACCTGGATTTCACTAAAATTGAATTACTCTAAGAAGTGATATGAAAAACAGAGGCACAGGGAATTGAGTATTCCACAGGAAAGTAATTTTCATTTCTCATCAAAACCTTCTGAGCTGCTCCAACCACAAAGATATTTTTCTCTAGATCTGAACTTGGCTTCTGATTGCAAAGTACCCCGCAGACCAATATTCCTTGGGCAAGCTTCATTTAAATACCAAGTGCCACTGCAGGAGCAGCATTAAACTGAATCATCAGGCTTCACTACTTTCCTTTCAAAAGGCACCAAGGGTTTTGAAAACCTGATAACAGCGAATGAGGAAAGAGCCATGCACTCGTAAGTTTCACAGTTCACCCAGGATGCCTGTGTATTCGCATTACCCTGTCACAGCAATCTGAGGTCTCCTAACATCCCGAATTTGTTACTGCAAATTTATTAGCAAGGTACCTAATATATGAATACAGGCTTCATTACTCTATTCCTTCCTTCTGCTAAGCAAACCAAGGCTACTGGGATATTTGGGCTGTATGGGGGAGGTGGGTTGTTAACCAGCCCTGTCCAGTTTCAGAAAAGGTGACCAGCACTGCTGGGTCAGTGCATGCATCAATCTGATTCATTATGCATAGCTCAAAAGCTTCAACTAGGGCAAACACAGCACCAAGTTTGGGGCAGAGCACAGCTCCGGCCAAAACTCCAGGCAAAAGGGACCAGGAGCTGCTATTCCTCTGAAAAGCAAAGAAATATAATTTGTCCCACTGGGGACACCCTCAAAAACATTCTGTCCCCACAGAAATGGGGACCCACGCAGAAGGTCCTCTGGTAGCCAGTGGTCTCTGAGTCTCATCATACCCAACCTTTGCTCACGGATGGTGGTTACTGCACAGTGTAACCTTGGGATAACACTCTGATCAGCATCAGAGCATCTTACATGCATCAATATGTAAGACAGGCCTTATAGCTGTTCTTACGGTGTGCTCCTTTTTATAACTTTGCCCATGTAACATGCCTTGAATATGCACTGAACATCTGCTTTGGGGCCCCTTTCCACTGCCCGTGGCTGAGAGTGGTCTGAATGTAAATAAGAGCCAGAATCATTGCTTCAGTGTGCTACAGCCATTCTGCATCTGCTACGAGACATCTTGATGACTGCACCAGCAACACGAGCAAACCCAAGCGTCTTCATGCTTTGAGAATGGAGGACATTGTGATGCTCAAGAAATCCCAGATGCTATATATAGGCTTGTACCAACTTAACCAGTTCACTTTACACAACTGACAATAAACGGCCAGAAAGGCCATGAGAGATTATCTCCCTAACCCCAGCGTATCGATCACCTCAACTCCTAAGATGGGACGTGCACAACAGGTACCTCAGCTGAGCTTTCCCACATAAAGTAAAAGAAGGATTCCTCTCTACAAGAATACCAGTACTGAAAACCGGAAGAACTAATGAGCATTTCCAAAAGAAGCAGAGATCATTTGGCTGCTGAAATATTTCTACTGCACTTACACATAGCATCTGAACACTTGGGACTTTTTCCATAGTACTTTAAAGTTTTGCATTTGATTCAGCAGGCCGGGACATTCAAGTGTTAAAGGGAAGATACAGACCTAGACCTCCAGAAGACAATGCAACTGAAGCGCTGCAAACAAGGATGAGTATAAACAAACCTTACCAGGATGGTCCAACACACAGCACATACTGGCTGCGTCAGCTTTTGCTGACATAATTTGCTCAGCAAATAATAACTTCATTATTAGACAGACAATATTAAGAAATTTAATTCTGAGAGTGTGAGCAGTGAGGGAAGGAAATGTCACTGAAGCACACATTAAAAATGAACAGCCATCATCTAATACGCAAGGTACTCTTCTTCCAGAAGGTACTTTACATCTGTTCCTAGTAGAATTTGCAGATGTTATGTGTTGCAAAAATGACCCTGCTGACAACTGACAAATCTGCTTTGGGTGAAGTCTGGCAACTTTAAGCTTGGCATTATTAACACCAGCTCAGAATGAGAAGTGAAAAATGTGTTACTCATTTGAAAACTATCAAAAAAAGTTATTAAATAAATCAAATAGTCCTATAAACATGTAAAGATGGCTGTTGCACTCTCTGTTATTCCAGCTTACTTCTGACAGAAGACAGACAACCATTTTAATGATTCAAGACACAGCCCCATGTTGAGAAGATTATGTTTGAGTAAAGCTTCAAAAACTGTATGCAACCGAGCACTTCTGCTAGACAGACAAACAAATTGTTATGAAGTAGCTGGTCCCTGCTGGAGTCATGTTAAGTACAGACTTCCTCAGAATAAGGTGCAAGCTGCCGTGCAACCCCTACCTTTGTTTGAAATACAAATGAAAGAACACGAGTTCCTGTGTGCTCTTTTGAAGGTGGCAGTGAGTTATGTGACAATATCACTATGCATGCATATGCTGTGCTAACAACGTGGTTAATGGGATCAGGAGAGGCAAGCCTTACTCTGAATGTCAATGAATTTTTTTTCCCTCTGTATTTTTACATTGAGATTATTACAGTAATTTCCACCTTATTGTCTCTGCAAAGAGAGTTTTCTTTGAGAGTACTTGGGAGTTCATTAGTGGTGTAGCTTAGGCTTTGGGGGATGCAGCTGACATTAATTTTGTTTTTGTTTGCTGCTGGGAGTACCATAATTGGAAATATCTAGCAGTATGTGTGCATGCACCTATTCAAGTAGCAGTTGATTTTTATTAAAGTTGCAGTAAAACAGCCATTCGCCTGGTCTGGAACTGCACTTTGCTGGAATTTTGTTCATTTTAATTAGATAGTAGCTTGTCCCAGTATAAGCTACAATACTGAAACTCTGTGGACACTGAAGCAATCAGCGACGTTTTCCATGGCTGTCAAGCAAAACCAAGACTGGACCTTTGGCACTGTGGTTATCAGGAGGGTCCCAGTCTGAGGTGTTGCACAATTTGACATTGACTGAAGAGCCAACAGCAGAAGCAGTGGTTTGGCTCTTGGTCATTTTGTTTGCTCAGGTGCACATGGCAGTGCCACACAAGTTTTTGCTCTGAGCTCTTCTGTTGGAACCTGGAGCGGCAAGCAGACACTGGCCAAGGAAACGGGTCACTCCACACCACATGGCCACCCTGCTCTTTGCAGCTGGCTTTAGTGCAAACCAAACCCATACTGCCCAAGGCATACAACCATCTCTGCATTAAATACACTGTGAGCCTCCGTGGCTTCTCACAGCTTCTGTAGAAGACCCCTCCTCTCTGGATGGGACTGGGGTGATGGCCACGTGCTCCAGCAAGGTACCTTCATGGGCAGGGGGATAGTGAGGGAGAGGCTCTTTGCTCTGCAAATGGAAAGCCCCCCTGCCCTGCCGGAATCCACTCCTCCAACAGAGGCTTTGAGCCTCCAAAGCTCTCAGCTTTGTCCCTTCCTTAAATGAGCTCTACCACCTCACTCATTTTAAAACAGTTTTAAAAAGAACTGAAGCATTGATTAAAGATGAGGAAGAGCCCGGGCTAACGCTGGCACTCAAAATTTCCAATGTATTTCCATGAATGCATGCAGCAATTCACAGTAAGTAACGAATTATGATTATGGATAACGGTTAAACAATAGATAAAAATTTCAACCATCTTTTATCCTGAAGACCAAAACCAGAAAGCCCATAGCTGAAGGTTTAGATTTTTCTCCCATCAATGGGTTGATGGGCACTGCCAGACCAGCTATGCAAAGTGACTGCCACTAGATGGAGTGGCTTTTACAAGCACACTGCTTAGCTGTCTGCAGAGACCTGGATTTAATTTCTTCTAGCCCTTTTTTTCCCATCCTGCTTTATCGGGGTTCAATCATTCAGTATTCAATCAGGTGTTAAACATCATCCGAAGACATGCCTTTGTACGGGTTTACCCTCAAAGCGAAACAATTAGTGAAGAGTTAAGGGAGCAAGTCAGTCTTACTACTGCTCTCCACTGTGTGGTTACATAGAGCCTTAAAAGAAGCTCAGATGCTATCAGAATATATAGACCCCTTAGGTAAAATATAAAATATGTAATTCATAAAAGGCTGGTAACTCATCTCCAGGGGAGAAACGTACCTCCCCTGGACTTCCTGTTGGTCCACAGGACCAGTTCACTCAGGGAACAAGAACGTGACTTCATTAAAACGCTATTACCTATCTTCTCTCCTGCTGTTCTGGGGGAGAGGGAAGGCTGGAACGCTTTTATTGTTGCCTAAAAAAAGGGCTGATTTTATTATAATTTTCAACCCAGGATGACTGATAGAGCAATTTTAATAGCCTGAATAGAAACAGTGAATATTTGCGTTCTTCCTCAGAAAGTAATTATGAGCAATACAATGATGCGACTGATAACTGCAAAACTGTTTATGTGGCAAGAAAAGGAATCAAAACAAGGAAGGGAAATGCACAATCAAACCTTTCTAGCTTCTATTTCAGAAAATATTTTGATCTCCATGCCTATACAATTCTTCTGTGATACCCACAGCTAATTAAGAGCAGGCTGAAGGACAAATAAGCATAATTGAAAGTTTCTGAATGCATAAACATATGTAAACACTTTCTCTTTGCTTACACATTGTAAGGTTTGTAAGTCCTTCAGAGAAGGGCTTCTGATAAGTTTGCACGGTGCCCAGTACACTGGGACTCCTCCCAAACTGGGTCCACAAAGCAGTACCATGGGAGAAACAGCAGTAATTTATACTCGCGTGTAGTCAGCTGAAAAAGCTTGAGAGAAATGAGATCCACCATAATAACTGTTGGCCTCCAGGAATTAGAACTGTCCTATAAAATGAAAATTTATTTGGCTAATAATTACCTTATCCCATATGGCGATGAACAATACCTCTTCGAGGACAGAACAAGGTTTCTAAGCCTTGGAGAAAGAAATGCACAGTCTGAGAAATGGCACTTTCAGACTCAGTAACACCAAGCAAGGAAAAAACACGTGCTGACAATGATGTGAAACCAATGTTACCCCTATCCTATTTACTGCTGGTTTACTATTCTATCTCAAACACTGCGCTACTCCTAGGCTATAAATGTCAAAAATGCTGTTTACTCCTAAATCAGTAAAACCTGCAATCACTTCAGTGGGAATTTTCTCTGTGTGAGGGACTGGGAAGGAGCACAGACACTAGGAGAGAAGCAAATGACGGATGCTATCTTCGAGTTACAAGGCACTCCCAGCTGTGGGGTAAACTAGGGCATGCAAGTACTGAACCAAACGTTCACATGTATATGATGACATCTTTGGGAAGTTGAACCCTAATTATTAAGAAACCACAGCTACATGGTTATTTATGTCAATTAACATACCGTTGGCACACTAGCAGGATAGGGGCTGGATGGCTCTAAACTGGGGACAAAACTGCCCCTATGTGACACCCCCCTGCATCTAGCAGCTGACAATCTGCATGACAAAAGCATAACGAAGAGCAATCAGTGGCCAACAATGCTTTTTAAAAGCAGTAACATCATTTCCTCCCTCCAAAGTTTTGTTGGGGAGACGGATGTGTGCACCAGTTTTAGCACAGGTGACTTGCAGGCACAGGTCAAAAGGGGCTGTGCCTTACCTCCCGGACAGGCAAGGCATACATGTGTGTTTAACATCAGAGAGGTTCAAAGGTGAGGTTGAATTCCTGCTCTGTTTGGTGCAGGTGAAGGACCCAAACTTTGCTCCCTCATTAGCCAGCCTAGCATTCTGGCAGCCTCTCCATTCTGCTTCCTATCTCTAAATTGCTCAAGCTGTTCTGTGTTGGATAGGGAGTTAAACATCCAGAAGTAAAGGCGCTAACTGATATTCCAGCAGGCAGGGCGCACACCTGCCAAGTGAGAGGCATAGTTTGAAGCTCTGTCTCTGAATCAAGCAAAGGAAGGATGTGTCTCTCACAAGCCACCCAGCTGCAGGGGGAAAAGCAGGGACAGCTGCCCCATCTGCCTCTGAATAACCCCCAAAGCTCCCAAGTTCACTGGAAAGCCCTCAGCTTGTGAAATACAAGCCCCTACGCACACATTTCCTACCAAGTTGGTGACAAGATGAAGTACTGAAGTCACAAACCAGCAAGGGGAGTGTCAGGGTCACGTTAATGGGAAACTACAGCTACCTGGTCTGCCTGGCTTTTGTGAGAAAGGAGGGAAAGCTGAGATGGCTATCTTAAAACAACGTGGGACTTTAAGGTCTTTCACAGATTACTTTGTATACCTTAATTTCATCTAAAGGCAGACTTTGAGGAGAGAATGAAGAGGCTTGCTTAAGTATGAAAGGCTCAGATGAAAGCAAGAGTGAGCTTGTATTTGCTTAAAATCAGCTCCAGTTTAGGGACCTATTTCCCAAGAAAGCTGAGTAAGCAGGTAGTATGAAAAGTTTGATTCAATGCTTTGGTATTTACATTTTAAAGAAAAATGAAGAGAACTCATTAAACTTTCAACTCTCAAACTTTTTATTTTTCACAAAAGTAAAAAAGGATTTATCTTGGATTTCAATATTCCAACAGAAACTGCTTCATTTCCAGCCTCTTTTCTAGACATTCTCTAATGTCAGAAGGTGCAAGCACTTATTACTGCTGAGCAGAACTGACATAAATGTTAAATGGAGACAGAGAAGCCCAGCCAGGTGCAAAAGAGATGGGGGCTGAACACGCAGTCTCCTGGAAGTACCTAGAACAGACAGCAGCTTAACACACAATGTGTAGTTGAAGGCAGAGAAGTCATTTGAAAGAGCAGAGCAGGACATGAAAGACTCAGGCTCCAGTGGATGCCAAATGCTAAAGGTCCCCAGAAGAATATATCGTCCAGAGGATGGAAATGGAGGAAGAAATACATTTATTAGGAAAAAAAAATTATATATACAGAGAAAACAGCTTCCATGTAATGGCCAGAGGAGAACAAAAAACATAATCTGGTGCAGCAGAAAATATTAGTGAACTTTTTTAGAAGAGTCAGGATTAGAGACAGAAAGGCAGCAAAACCATCAGGCTCCAGGGAGAATGCTCATATACTGCACACAGCACATGTCTGCCTCGTCCTAACCCCTGGAATAAACTGTGGCCATAACATGTTTTAATACAAGACTTTCTGAGATAACAAGGAGATGCTGAGAGAAAAGGTAATGCTGGTGAAGTCACTGGTGTGATGGGGACTGGCAGGAGAAATGACTACTGTCCTCATACAGGGAATAGGACATCTCCAGGTGAGATGGGAGCAAACAAGGAAAGAGAGGGAGACACAAGTAGAAGGAGCCCCTGGGAGGTAGGAATGCAGATTTTAAGAAGAGAGAACTGCCTTTGTGATCAGCTTGGGGAAAGCAGATCAGGTGAAGGAGAAAACTCACAGGAGAAAAACCTCCCTCCTCTTCCAAGCTACGCGAACTTCAGAGAAAGCTCTGCAATCTGAAGCATATAGCTAGTGGGATTTTCAGATCTCACCGTAAAGAGAGAACAGACCCACTGCTCTGCAGGCACCAACGTGCTCTTTTGAAAGTCCATTTCTGATCTGTATTCAAACGGTGAAGGAAAATGCAAAGGGCTCAGAGAAGCCATCCTCGGTAAGGTCAGAGGAAAGGACAGGGCTGTGCACGCTGACACATGGGACCAAGCTGGGGATACTCAGGTGAGATCAGTTGAGCAAATCTGGCCAGGGACATTAATAAAAATGAAACTGCTTAAGCACAAAAGTAGGATACAGACCTCAGAAGTGGAAATGAAGAGAGAATGCTCAAATAGAGCCACTGAGTGACCCATACAGCATTTAAACACACCAGAACGGAAAAAGGTGTTTACAGGCAGTGATAGAAGGTTAGCGCACTGAAGGTCAGCAACACACTGCAAAGCAACATCCCTTCTACCTCAGTCCTCACGAGACTACTTCTCCCGAAAATTGTTATCAGGCCACCAAGTATTGGCCATGCTCATAAGCTAGAACAGGAAGGCTTTTGGTGAACGCAATGTCCCACGCCATCAGCATTAGCGAAGGACAAAAATATGCATTCCAATTAAAAAATGTAAAACATTTTTTCATTTCTGGAGCTGTCTGGCCTTTCATAAAATTTAAATAAGCTCAGAGATTATAATGATATTCAAATATATTGCCTTCACACACACAAACAACTTGTGAAATTATCTGCCAGCATATTAAGCCACTACACCAGATTGCTTGGCAATGGTGCATGTCTTCGAAATATGCAGATACTTCTCTTTTTTGACAAAATAAAAGAAGGAGAGAAGCGAGAAAGAATTACAGCAGAATCTGATATCTGAGTAGCCAGAGCAACAAATTGCAGACACTCAAGCCAGTATTACACCAGATTTAGAAAAATAGTTAAAAGATACTGAGTGATGAGTTACGACTTTTTATGTGTGTGCATGCGTATCTTTTCTATGCATAAGCTTACAGACATACACAAACCCATACACATGCCTAGAGGAACAAGTAAAATCTCACAAATGCTGCAGTAGTGTTTGTCATGCATAAATTCAAATTCCCAGTGCCTGGGGACAAGCAAACTAGCTAGAAGTGTAAGTACAAAAAATATAGGCAAGATGACCACTGAGTATCTTTCTGAATTCCTGCATACACAGCATTCCTGGGAAAAAGCAGGAAACTAAACTGAGTACATCCATCACTGAGAACCTGTAAAAAAGACTTTGCATGTATACATACATACAGGTACTCATACATGCTCCAAACCTATGCCACCTAATTTTCCAGGTACATGCATAGTCTGGACTCCAGTACTGCATTGTTTAAAACAGAGGCAGAACTGGCTAAACCCAGTGACTTCCAAGAGCATGTTACACATAGTCACCACAATGGGAACGTGGGAGCTCCCTAAGCCCCTAAGCACAAACTTTAAGAGGCTTCCTAAAATTCATTAAGATGAAAATGACTCCTCCAAGGGCTGAAAGGGAACTAACATTATCCCTTGTGAAACTGCTCTGGCTCAGTACTTTGTAGCGAGTTAACACACCTTTCCTGAGAATATACAACTGCCATAAAACAGGTTAACACTGGATGACGTATTATTTGATGTCATCTAGCCTCAATCTACACAAACAAGGTAACATCTGAAACGTGTTAAAACATCCAGTTTCACAAACAGTTCAGCCAAAGTATTAGGAGTGACGTTATACTAACACACAGAATAGTGAAGTACCTATTTTATCTGTAATTTGGATGTGGGTAGCTTTATGAAAAAAGGATGTTTCTACTGCAGAGAGGCAGGACTGGGCTTGGTGTGTTCATCACCATAATGCCCCTGCATGAGGCACAAATGGCAGAATAAAATGTGCTCCAACCTTATGTTGCAAACCCAATCATTTTTCATGGGCAACAATGGCACCTTCGGGAAAAAGGAAAAAAAAAAAGAAGTTCTTTCTAACGAGAAATTGATTTATAAGTCATTATAACCATTTCAAAAGGACAGGTTGTGGCTGGTTTCAGCAATCATTAACAGAGCCATGCACTTTCAAAGAGCCCGAGTTCTGGGGAGGGGGGGGATTCTCATCCCACCAACCGTGATCGGATGCGCACTTTTTGCAGCAGTACAGTCTAGATATGGAGACATAAAGAGCAGTACTGAGAAGACGGGCTGTCACATTTTTAACTTTGCATTAATAACAAATGCTGTTGCTGTCTATTCTGGCACATTTGCAGCTTGCTTTTAAGTACAAGGGTCTGGCATGCATTTCCACTATAGATAGGAAAATAAGAGCAGCCTTGTTATGATTAAAAGGGTCTATTTCCCTCTGCCTTCTGTGTCCATCTGCACAGCTGCTTTGAACTTGGCCAAATCCCAGTGTTAGGGTTGCCCATAGTACATATTTTAAATCAGCATCAGGGTGTGTGAATTTGCTATTAGAGAACAGAAAAACCTCCAGATTCTCACTTAAATGGTCGATGAGTGGTTTTGTAGAACACTCATCCTAAAATATCTGTGGAACACACCTAAAATCTTTTAATGTTTCAGGATCCTCAGATAAAGTCAACAGAGACATCTGCAAAGAAATGAGGAGCAATCGCCACTGAGAAAAATGAATTCTGCAGATGGCTAGGTAGCCAACTGCATGACCAGAGAGGTCACAAAGTTTGCATTGGAGAAGTTACAGTAATTTTTCTTAGAACATGCAGAAGCAGAGAAACTAGGTGAGTGGAAGACAGTGGACGAGACCTACAGAACCATGAACGGAGATGTACTGGTAAAAACCTTGGGCAATACTAAATGAATACCTGGGTTTGGGCTCTCCCTTGCCTCTTAACCTCCTCACTTACCTCTACTGAGTATAAATGAACGCCATTGCAGCTCTCCCTTTAGCATGTAACAACTTAGTCACCAAAACTCCCAATGGGATAACAGTCTCCCAGCATTTTGGGATGGCCACACTAAAGGCTGAAAGTCAGAAATTACTTAAAAAAAAAGTTATTTAATTTCTAAACTTCCACTGCCCAATCAGAAACCTGTGAAGGGAGAAAGGAAAAGGCAGGCTTGCATTGGCTAAGACCTGCCATTCCTTCAGCAGAGCATGAAAGCCTTTAATGGGGTCCTTTATGCCACTGAGCTAACATAATTCACCAAAGAACAACAGCCAGGATCAAAGGCACCCACCAGCTCATCCTCACAGTACTATAACTTGCTTCCACCTTCACCTTGAGTTTTATAGGTATTTTGATGTGATCACTGTGGGTTTAGGTGTTATCAAATGGTCAACGATTTAAATTCACAGCAAACAGCTGATTTCTCTATGTAGCCAACTTTTTCTTTTTTCCTCCTGGCAATAGATGCCTGCTGGCTCAGTCAGAGAATAATTGCTTTTATCAATTCTGCTTTAAAATGTTTTTATTCAAATGGTTCTGCCTCTCATTCCAAAGACCAACAGATAATAAGGCAAAGCTGCTCCTGGTTGCTACAAAACTAATTTTAACCTCAAGCAAATCAGGAATTACACATTCATCTTCTAAACTGTTAAAGATGCTGCGTTCATTTCTTTTACGGCTGATTTAATAAACTCTGCCTGCATAATAAATATTCCTACTATAGTTGCACGTTTTTCTTCCTTTCTTGAGAAGGGAAAACCTGTGCTGGCAGCTTGTATGAGGTGTAATTCGAAAGCATAAAGCACACCCAAGTAATTTTTGCAATGTTGCACATATTGTTACTAAATATCGTACTAAATATCATACTCTGATCCTTTGCATGATTTTGGTACATATGAACAGCAATGCCACCCCAGCAGCAAATGCTATACTCCTCTAAGAAAAGGTGAACAATAACAATGAAAACAAGATGATACATCTAAGGGAAAAAACAGAAAAAAACCCATTACTACACCTTTAACAGGTTAAAAAAGCCACACTATGGGTAATTTTAAAAACAGCCAAACTTGTAGATACTCAAGAAGGAGGATTTTGCTATCTGGCTGTATGTTATTTATGTCCCTTTATCTTCTGAAAGAAGAAAACATAACAAACAAAACTGTTCATATGATGAGTTGCTGCCATACAGCAAATAACACTGATGGTAATTTTAGAGAAAGAAGAAAACTACAGACATCATCTTCTGACACCATTTTACTTAATCAAACTGAAAACGCAGTAAAGAGCTCTCTCCTACCAAAGGCTTGGTACGTACCTCATCCAGGGGTGTTCCCAATGGAGATTTGCAGGCGTCTTTGAGACAAAAAGATGCCCAATTTAAAATAAGCCCATCTGGTTACTCAATTATTTCTCAACAGCTGAAGATTTCGCATGACAAACACTGCGTGAAGTTTAAAAAGCTCACTCTTTTTCGGCTGTTTTCCCCCCAGACCTCCGAATTTCAGACAAAAAAACCCAACAAACACAAACCCAGCCAACCAACCAAAAACCCTACTGGGATATTCTGAAGATGCCGGATGCCTAAAGTGACAGCTTTTAACAGAACATCACTGCGCACGAAAATCACGAACCGCCTTTTATTTCGGTTCCAGCCTCCACGGCAGAGTTTTGGGAGGAGAAGTGCACAGGAAAACCGGGTGAATGTCACCCGCGTACATCACCGGTGGCTGAGGACAAGAGGAAAAACCTCCTATGTCAGATGAGGTCCTGTGGGAACCCGGGAGGCCGCCGGCCCCGCACACAGAAGAATAGACGCGCGTTAACCACGGCGGCACTCGCCCCCCGCCCACCGCGGGCTCCCCTCGAGGGGCAGCGGGGTCCCCCTGTCCTCCGCCCGGGATCGCAAACGCAAACCGCGCACCTTGGGCCACCGGCTTCTCCCGGGCGGTCCAGAGGACCTGCCAACTCTACCCAGCTGCCCGGGGCCATGCCCGGGGCAGAGACGAGACCCGCGCTCCCCCGGTCTCTCCGCACGGCGAGAGGCTGCTGCTCCCGGGAAGGATGCGCCCGCAGGCAGCCGCCTCTCCTCCGGGCGCTCCGCCGTCGGGGCGGGCGGTGTCCCCCCTGGCACCCCGTTACCCACGCCGCCAACAAACTTTGAGGGGGACGACGGCTACCTGGCCCCCGGCCGGGGGGCACCCGCCGCCCGCTCCCGCCCCCCCCGCCCCGCGCCGTCCTTACCCTCCGCACGGCACCGGCCGCGTCCCCCGCCTGCTCCGGGCGCGCCGACCCCCGGCAGGGAGCGGGAGCGCCGCCCCGCCCGGGCACCCCGGCACTGGGGAGCGCCGAGGAGGCGGTGCCGGCGAGAGGAAGGAGGTGGGAGAGTTCTCCCAGCGGCTGCCTCCTCTTCTCCCCTTGCCTCCCCTCCGCACCTCCTCTCCGACCACCGCCGCCCTCGCTCGCCCTGCTCAGGCGGCGCGCCGTGCTCTGCCGCCCTGCCGCTCCATGTGCCGCCCGCCCCCCCAGGCCACCGCCCCCGGCCCTCCTCCGCCGCCTCCGCCCGCCGCCGCCTCGGCGCGGGGAGGCAGCGCGGGAGCCACGGGGCGCCCGGCGCGGCTCCGGCACACGCCGCCGCCACGTCCCCCCCCGCCTTCCGCCCCGCTCCGGTCCCATTTATGAAGCCCGTCTCCCATCACGTGTCCGTGTGCCTTTTGTCCCGGCCCTGGCAGCGGCAGAGGCGCTCCGCACGCGCGGGCAGCGCGGGGGGACACGGGCGGCCGCGCCGCCTAAACTTCGCCCCGGGGGAGGGACGCGGGGACAGCGGGGGGGGGGGGCGGGAGGCGGCGGAGAGCGGGTCCTGGCTGCCCCGTCCTGCCCGGGCCGTGCCCCGCGCCCCCGCCTGCCCGCCCGCTGCTATCCCGGCGGTGGGGCCGTGGGCGATTAAACGTGATGAGCCCCGTCGTGCCGGCGCCCTGCCGAGCGGGGAGCGCGGCCTCCAACCAATGTGGCCGGCCGGCAGCGCCTCCCCGCCGCGGGGGCAGCGCTGTCCCGCCGCAGGGCACGGGACGGACCGGCCCGGCCCCGCAGCTGTCCCCTTCTGCCCGCCGGTGCTGGGACGAACGGTCTCGAGGCCTCGGCTTTGGTGCACCCGGGGGACTGCGGGGGCTGGTGGCCGGTGGCCTCGGTCTGTGGTAGTGGCCGCAGGCGACCCCCAAAGATGAACCCTTTCCCTGTGGAACGCCAGAGTTTTGCTATCGTTCCTCATGATTCTTGAGTCCTGCCTTGGGTGTTTCGGGGCTTACACGACTTCTCTCAGAAGTGCTGGGGAATCCCTCATCTCTGAGGGGTGAAATGGCTCCGGAGGCCATGGGCAATGGGCAAATCCATAAAAGCTGAGCTTATTCAACAGCTAATTCCTAGAGGCTGTAATATCCAGCTGGCTTTGCTCTGCATGCTTCTGCCTCTGCAGTGCCATAAATATGTATTTGCCTTCACACATATTAATACAGAATCGTGATAAATATTTATCATTTGACATAGTATTGAATGAAATCAACTGGTCCATCTACCACATCCAGCCATGGGGCAGGAATAGGCTGTATTCCTCATTTCTCAGGCAGAAAAGCACCCAACTCTTCACAAGTGAGTGTTAAAGATTTCAGGTGGTTGTATTTTTCAGGGGTACCCAACTGAAGGTGTGTCTGCCATCTGACAGTGTGTCTTCCTCTTGAAGGTGCCTTGAGCTGGACTCCCAAGGCCTGAGACACCCAAAATCTCAGGGCTTCATGCAGGGAAGTGCATCTGCCAAGGAGCACCGACCCGTTCGCACAGTCCATTGTTTTCCGTGCATCTAGTCCCACAGTGAGCCTGCACGATCATAATTACTGCCTATATTTTTTCCGCCGCTGGCTCTTTCTGATGGTAATCGTTAAATTAACAAGAAAGGAGATTATTTCAAAAGGCATTCCTGTGAGAAAAGTGGAAAAGAAAAAAAGGCTAACTCATTTGTGCCCAGCTCGAGTTTCTGATATTAGTCAGTCTGTCTGGTCATTCGGAAGTGGTTGGTGGTATATAAAAAGAACTTTATTTAACACTGCAGTAAATCAGAACAGATTTCTCTTTGGGTATGTGTTTCAGAAAGTACTGGCTTCTCAGAGGGCTAAGACTACTTAATTCTTTGAAGGAGTCGGGTTCTTTTGCATTTAGGGTGGACCTGCCAGGTTAAACTTCTCTTCCACATGGAGGGGCACATCCCTATGCCAAATTCAAGTCACAACCAGTGGACATCGCTGGATTAAAATCAGCTCACAGAGAGAATTTAAGGGCATGTGTTACTGCACATCCCACCTCCACACTCATGGCTTGCTGAAGATCCCCATCCTGAACTGGGCGTTACTCCAATCTTGGGGTAATCCTTTCTTACTCAGATGGTAAAGAGGGAAATTGCAGTGTTGAGCATGTAGCCATGCCCACACACAGAGGCTTTATTTTTTTTCCCCCTAAAATCCTCCACAGTTGCTACTGCCAGTTCAGCCCACAAGCATAGCAGTTCCACAGGAGACAAAACGCCTGGGTGTCCAGAGGCGATTCAAGTACCAGGTTCTCAACCTGCTTCATGGCAGAGCACCCTGTGACCCCTCCTGCCTTGCACCCCAGCCACTTCTCCAGGATACTGCTTTTAATTTAGTAGTCTGGCAAAGGGAAGGTTGCTGCAATCCTTTGACACCTGTTCCTAGTGGAGCTGGTTGGAAAACCTCTTAAAGAACAGCTTTCCACTGGAAAATGCAACCCTGTCAAAATCGAAACGCTGTGCAAACTTGTGTCGGTTGCACTGAAAATGTCATTTTAAAAAAGAGTAAGTGGTGGAGGGATGTTCCAACAGTGTGGGAACATCTCATTTTGACATTTCCAAGCTAAATGTTTCAATTTCTTTCTTCAAAATGGGTTTTGGTTTCAAAATATTTCCTTTTATATTATATATTATGAAATAATACCAAATTTGAAAAGCTGAATCACATGTTTCCATTGATCTGAAAATAATGTTCTCCAGAGCTTTCTCGAGGTAAAGAATTCTGCTGTTCTGATATGGAGCAAAATTTTAAATGCCGAACACCTAGGGAAACTAGAATATCTGAATTTTGTTGGGCTCTCAACCCCATGACGGAATTCCAGCACACATCAACGGCCGCCTTTCTAAAATGCATGATTGCAAAATGCTTAAAACAGTGGAGGGCTACTTGCAGTGTTGTCTTTACTCACACTTTAAGCCTTGCTACCAGTCAAGAGAAAACTATTTAACAACAAAGATGAAATCTGAAGGAAAAGCTGGGGGTGGACATAGATCCCAGGAGCAGAAGTTCTCTCTTTCCTTTTGATAGCTCTTAGTTAACATATCTCAAAGCGATGCATCAGTCAGGTGGCCACCCCCAGTACTATTGTGTCCTGGTTTCATCTGGGATAGAGTTAATTTTCTTCCAGATAGCTGGTACAGTGCTGTGGTTTGGATTCAGAATGAGAATAATGCTCATAACACAATGATGCTTTAGTTGTTGCTAAGCAGTGTTTACTTTAAGTTGGGAACTTTTCTGCCTCTCACACCACCTCACCAGTGAGTAGGCTGGGAGTACACAAGAAGCTGGGAGGAACACAGCCATGACAGCTGACATCCGCTGGCCAAAGGAATATTTCATACCACAGGGCGTCATGCGCAGTATATAAACGGTGGGGAAAGCGGGGGCTGCTGCTCAGGAACTGGCTGGGCATTGTTTATCACTTGTTTTGTATATTCAAACTCTATTATTATTGTTATTATTATTATTATTATTATTACCCTTTCATTTTCTGTCCTATTAAACTGCCTTCATCTCAACCCACAAATTTTGCTTTTATTCTTCCAATTCTCTCCCATCTCCTTTGGGGGAGTGTGAGTGAGTGGCTGTGTGGCTGGCTGGGGTTAAATCACGACATAGGGCAACTGGAATTTCCTTCAGTTCTTGGTTCAGGAAGAGAAGGAAAGGGGGTAAGAGATCAGGTAATCCAGATGATCCTGTGCTCTTTCTAAATCACAAATTCCACCAATTCTTTGCCTCTCAGTGAGATTTTTTTTTCCAAATATCTGTATTTTGTATTTTAATGAAAAATAAATTCAGTCTGTCACTTTGTGAATGTTGCCTTCCATCGATGAGGCATGTTATTATCTGTTTAGGCTATCAAAGGTGCCTAATGAGTGTGCTTGATGATTTACTTATCAAAAATCCTTACAACAAAAAGTGTTTCCTGCTGCTGCCTCATATAGGCTTGGAGGTTTTGCTCACTTTTATGCCTTCTTCCATAGGTGGATACAACTATCAAACAAGACATAATTGATCTCCCAAGAGGCATTTGGAAAGACACTGGCTTTTAATACTCTTACCCTGTGTCCTGTCCACAGGCAAATGGGTTTTCACAATGTTTGCATGGCAGTTTCTTAAATCATTTTTAAGTGAGAGACAAGATTTGGTCTTATGCCTAGTTTCTACTTCAGAAGACTGCCTGCTTCTCTCAAAGACTGTCCAGTTTAGAAGACTTTGCTGCTAGGATAGCAATGATCACCATGGGTGAACACAGCCCTTCCACCATTTCACAGGCATTAAATCTCTGGAAAAAGCTGAAGAGAGTCTTCACCATAAATACAGTTCTGCCCCTGCATATCTTGAGGACCAGAATAGAAATTCTATTGAACAAGGAAGACAAAAGGTTGATAACCAAGACCTTAAACCTTGACCTCCTGTGCTAGCCTTCTTTTCCTCAGCCACAGAGCCTGAGGACCCGAAATGTTCTGGTGCTGCTGCAGCGCAGACAAGTACTCTTAAGGCAACAGGATTTTTCAGCTTTTCTGTTTTCTCCTCAAGCTATTAAACAAGCAAGATCAGGTTGGGACCCACTTGTTATGTGATGTTTTCCCTCTTTTTTTTTCAGTAGTGAAAACTGTAAGTTTCAGTGAGTTCAGCAAGAGCTCCATGAGCACGGCACCTCAGGACATCATGCTGTTTGCCTTTCTCTGCTGGTGCTCCCCAGCTGTAAAATAAGGATAATAGTATCTTTTTTCTTTCGCCCCTCTCAGGCATTTCTATTTAAACTCTAAGGTCATCAAATCAAGAACTGTCTCTTACTAGGAGTTTGTGAGCACCTATCACAACAAAGTCATAATCTTGTCTGTGACCTCCAGGCACTAACACATTGCAAATAATAACAATAAAAACTCAATCAGAAATGTTATTGTCCAGCACTAACTTTACTGCCATCCAGCAAATGGAAAGAAACAGCCCAGGGAATGACAGAACCCATGAAAGTGAGTGGGTTACCCTTGAGCTTTGCTAATTATCCAGCTCCATATTTAGTCAAGTGTTGGTCTCTTGTGAAAGGGTTGAGCTGCCAGTGGGCAGCCACTGGTTCATATCACTGGTGAGGCATGGCAATGTCCTTATTTTGGTCTGTCCCTGCAGCACACTTCAGGCTGTTGCTCAGGTGTTTTTTCCACTGGCTGAGAGTGGGAGATGTGCTGCTCCTGTTATAGTGCAGATGCCCACCAGCTAGGAATGGACAGAGACTACCAACTCATCTCATGCAGGAAAAGAGCTCTCATACAGTAATGACTTTTTGTCGCTATTGCCCCTAAACCAAATTAAAACCAATGATGCAGGCATTCAAATCTGTCTATCTCATCATTAGCTATCCCCTGAAGCTATCCTGTTCCCCAAATATTATTCTCTTCAGCTTCTTGCTTTGTCTTTCCTTTTAAATAGGAGTTGTGCAGTGATGAACCAGTTTAGCCACTGTTCTATGTAATTTAGGTTATGAACTCAATGAATTAAGAAGGGGACATGTAGCACAGTTAAGAATACATATGTTTTAAAAAAAATCTCAGTCTACTACTGATGATGTTAGCAGCCATACCAGGCAGAATGCGTTTGAGCTTAATCTTCTGCTGTATTGATTTTTGGTAATGTTTTGCCTGTTCTGTTGTGGGTGGCACTGCAGGGTACTAACAGGGTTTCTTCTTTTGCTCTGATGGCAGCGATACTGTGCTGTATCACGTTCCTTTCACCAATTCCTGACAAAGATGACAGAGAAGGAGAACCAGAAGACTGGTGAGCAGTTTCAAAAACAAAGGCTTTCCCAGATTCAGAGGCAGGGAATTGCTTATCTGACATCTGTTGCCCGTTACACATTTGCTGATGCCTGGGGAAGGACTATTAGAAATGTTCCTTTGGGCTGAAGTCCGCAGTCCCCTCCTCCTTCCTTTCTCAGTCTCCCTCTGATGCTCAGGTCTCAGCTCTGGCACACTGGTAGGAAGCTGCTGTGTTCAGTGTGAGCTCATGACATGGTGCTCCCTTTCAGAGCAGTGCCTTCTGGCTTCAGCAACTCTAATTGGCTGTGTGCTTTGAACCATTCAGCACTTTGTGCTCTGCTCAGTGTGGCTTGGTATTGACTCACTCTTCATCTCAAGCCTCCAGAGCAAATGGCAGTAATCTCTTGAGCTTAACGATCATGATTTTGGAGTCTCTTTTTCTGCAGAGTTTGAATCTGTGGCTGCAGAACTAGGTAAGGGTTCATGAGCTGCTCCATTAATGGTATATGCAGCTTCAAGCACCTGCTTTGTCATTTCTGCATGTTCCTTCAGAGCTAAAAGATGTCTGAGGCACAGCAGTTTCTTTTCCACCATTGTAAAATCACAAAATGATGGTCTGGGTGGAAAAAGGTTGTCAGAGAAGAGAATGAGTATACTGTGTTAGGGAGGATGGGCCTCTTTGACCTTGGGGATGCTGCTTTTGAACCTTATTTTTTATATTTTTCTAACACAAAGGAAATTGCTGCCTCTCCTAAGTGATCTTTCAATACAGAGAAACACCCTCATTAGTTTTTTTTTTCACCTTCTCACCTTCTTTCATTAAACCATACTCTTTACAGTCCCAGTTGAACAGCAGAGAACATTATGAGCTGACTGAAAAGCATTTTCCTTTGTTAACATGTTTTTTCATCATCAAGCAATAGAGCAGTAATGAGGACACAGATCATCTTTTCATTACAAATATGCATAGCAAGGTATAAAAAAAGTGGGTTCCTCAAATAAATAAATAAATAAGCAAACAAAACAACTGTGTGGTGAAAGGAAGGAATTGAGAAAAACAAGATGACAAAGCTTTTTCCTGATGCTCTACCTTTGCTAATGTTGAGAGGCATCAAAGTCAGGAAAGTCTCCAAGTGATGGGTGCTCTGAATGTTGCATTTAATGGAAATAGGCATAGGATTGTATCTGCAACTTCTGTGGGATGCAAATCGATATCATTCATCAGTATGGCAAAATAAACCATCAAGTAAACAAACAGAACCCAACTGAAAACACAGCCTAGAGATGACTCTTAAATAGATTGGTTCTTTCATGGAAATATACAGATTTGTTTTCTCTCTTGACTTTTGTTCGCATTTTCCTTGTTCCTACTAGACAGAAAAACAACCCATCATCTCAGTTTTAAAATAGGGACCGTATATATCACTCTGCGTGGCATATATCTTCAGTTCCAGAAAAGAGAAACAGTTAGGAGTTTGGATGAGAACTACACATTTTCTAGCTCAATTTCATTTGGAGATGCAGCTGTGTGAAGGAGGCACTCTTTCTGTATGTGTGTTTGTATGGCACTTTATAAATGAGGCCGTTACTGGAGGGTGAGGGGGAGAGCTCAACTGCTATCGTAATGACTGTAAAACCCAGCTACGATGAAAAGTACTGAAAGTATCAGTGCGTAAGTGCTATCCCAGGAAAAGGTACACCACTTTGTCACTGCTGCAGAAGGGAAAGGGACTTGGTAGCTCATAACCTCCTCTTCTTGTCACTCCTAACAGGATGCAGAGGACTGCAGTGGGTCTTTTCCCTAACATAGCACGCACTCTGGTGCACCGGTGCAGCTGTGCTCCTGGGGTGTGCATACTTAAGGCTCCATTGAGGCTTCCCTTCCTCCCCAGTCTGGGTCTTCCCATCAGTTTGCCCAGCACTGGGAAGCATAGTGAGTCCGGAGAACTTGCTTCCCCTTTCATTTCATGAGAAACAAACAGTGACTCCGAAGTAGAAAGAAACACAAACTTCCCTCTCTTCTTTTGTGCCAGCTCTCAGGCTGTATCACAGTCTGGTCCTCAAGAGACAGTCTGGCTACTTCTTTTGCCTCTGCCAGCTTTTTTATGCCTTTTCCACAATTATTACAGTTATTGTGGCTACATTTGTTCATATGGTCAAAGACTGCTAATGCCATCCCTTCCTGCCCCACAAATTATTCATTATAGTGTCATGCAGTACTCAGCAGAAAATGTACACTGATGTGCTTGTTTTCATTTATTCAAACAATTTGGTCACGGAAGCGCTGTCAGCTCAGGTTTTGTTATTTCAGAACACTCACCTTAAATCTTGTGCCACTTGTGTGATGGAGAGGTCACCTAGCATTTTCTGCTCTGTAAAGCAGAGGGGGTGTGTGGGTGTGCTTTACAACTGCGGGTTTAAACAACAAAACAAATCACAAAGCTCAAGCCCACTCAACATTTTCTCTACTAGGGCAAGGGGGAACTGGATGCTAAGAGCTGATCACTTCACAGGCCCACACCAACCCTGAATCCACTGGAAAACAAATCCATAGTAATGGCAGTGAGGTTCTGGACACAGATCAGCCTGGGATCAGCCCATGCAGCTCACCTTGCAGAATTAACATGAAGAGGAAAATAGCACAAACAGCTGGTGGGACCGGCATTTAGAAGAGGAAGCCTGCCTATCATGGTGTTTCGGCACGACCCACTGCTGAGAAGGGTTATTGCTTCTCACATCATTTTGTGGTTGAGAAGGGGGTTTTGGCTTCCAGAATCAATTCACTTTATGAAGAAAACACTAAAAATAAATAATCAGGGCCAGAAGATGTGTTTTATCTCCAGGAAAATCAACAACATGATGTCTTCCTGAGAGAGCACTGTCTTGGAAGCATCCTCAATGGTTGGCTAGGGAAAGCTGACTTCTGAACTCCAACCTTGGAAGGAGATTCAGAAATAAAGTGTGCTCTTTTCATAGCTACAGAATATTTAGATTCGCAGCTCATGTTGCAGAATATTAAAAAAAACCCCAACAGGATCATTTAAGGACTGAAAGATGGACTAGATTATTTTATTATCTATGTTCCAATGCCCTCTTCCTGTTTCTGAGGCCTGAGCTTATCTTCTGCTCATCCATATTGGCTCCAGCTCAGAGGGTCATATAACCGGCTGCGTCAATAGCAGAGCTTTTAGCACCAGCACCAGGAGCCATCTTGGACAAATGGAGTTGTGGATAAATTCTTCAATTTCCCCCCTCCCTCAGCCATTTATAAAAGCTATTTTTATTAAAACCTTCTTGGGTACTTCTCCTGCTGCAGCTGGGAGACCATGTGATGATCATTTTCTATGAAACCATAGAAAAAAGAGGCAGAAGTGCTTTGTTTACTTCAGTGTTGGCTTTCATTTGTTTCTGCAATGCTTGTTTCCTTTATGGTGACCAAGAATACTAGAATGCAGCATAAAAGCCTTGACAGATGCTGCAGCAGGAGAATTTCTCTGTTCAGAAGGTATTTTTAGATGAAAAGGTGTAAGACACATTTAGCCTGTTTGTCAGGGAATTGTTACTTGGTTAACTAACTCTTTTTAAGAGCAACACAAAGACACTATCTATTTTAGACCATTAGGTTAGTTAGAAGGCCAGCCTGCTGGACCACACTTGTCTATTGTACTGAGTAAGAAATGCAGTAGTATGGTGAGAGTACTATTCTGTCACCACAAAATAGGGATATCTTCTCACTTCAGCAGTGGTGCAGTTGTGGTTATTAAAGACAGAAGAGTCACAAAACACACAAAGTTTTCCCACATATTTACATTGTCTAAAATGTGGAAGCATCTTAGCCTGCATACTTGCCCAAGTCAGTTTTCTGCTGTATCCAGTGCAATAAGATGACCTTAGAAGAGGAATTTCTATAGCAAGGATTGCAGAATCGAATTCTGTTCTGTCTGATTTTTGTCATTTATGCAAGTCTATGTAACTGTGCCTCCCACTTGCTTTGTACTCTCCCCCCAACACACACACACCTTCACCCCTTTGGAATGGGTATTACTATGGAAACAATTGTGTCCTTGCTATTGTTAAGGGCAGCTGAGTGACATCCAGAAATCCCATATACCCGCAGAAAATTGTAATAGTAAATCATCTGACCAGCTATTCTTGGCCATTCTCTTTCTCATGTTAGAGAAGGATGATATATAAAGGGAGATTATATGAAGGAGCTTTTTTGCTCGTGGAAATTTATGACCGCTCATCTGAAGCATAAGAGTAAAGGTAAAAAACCAAAAGCATTTCATGAGCTGCAGAACTAATGAAGCCTAGTTCCCTATGGATTTGTATCCCATGGCTGGATTCTCTGATGACTAATACAACGCCAGCCGTCTGATCACATCTTTCTTTTAGCTGGGGCATTCAGAATGCCTTTGTGCCATGTGGATTCTCAGGTATCTAATAACAATTGAGTTAAAATTGCAGCTTTCTGTCCATGAGGGTACTGACAATGGTCTGTCTCATCTACCCACACAATGGCTTTCATCAAACTTGTAGAAATCTAACATCTGAGATTGCTATACTTCCATCGTACTTGGATGAAACAAACTATCAACTTCAGAAAGTATTAGTGGGGAACAGACAGACACAAAGCCATTGAATATGTGATCTTGTGAACCTCTTTTCCTTGGGAAATCAGCCTAAAATTTTGTTTGAATTCTTGTTTCTTGTGATAATGTTCCTTTGCCCAGGTTCTTTAGACTAGCAGGTGGATAATCCCGCTTTACTTCATAAGAGATGATGTAAAGACCTTTCAGTCTTTTTTAACACATGGGTAAAAAAGGCAAAGTTGCAGCAAGGGAAATTAAATATTAGGTTTGGATTTTGGTTTTTTTTTTCATTTCACATTCGAAGTGCAGGCTGCCCAGAAAGCATATAGAGTCCCTGCCCTTGAAAATATTTGGAAGTCAGCTAGGGAAAGCCCGGAGCTACTTTCTGTGACTTCTGCTTTGAATGGGGACTGGACCAGATGACCTCCAGAGATCCCTTCTGATCTAGCCTTTCCATGCTTCCGTATTACTTTAGATTTCATTTCTGTACGCCTCTGTAACCCAAGGAGAACCACAGTCAAGGTCAAATTCTTCAGGAACATGAAGTTCTGATGACCAGTGCGTGCATGCTGGCATGAGCAAACCCTCTGTGAAAAAGTTCATATTTTTACTGTCTGAAACAAACTAGAGCTTTTCTATGAAGTCTTCAGCATTTTCTGAATATTAATCTCCTCATTGTTTCCTTTAAACTGTGTGTAGTCACTGTGAAGCTTCAAATTCTATAAAATACTCCAGCTTTTGCACCTCCCTCTCTGATAGACTGGAGGATGCAATGCAGGCAGTAAGAACACTGGAGTCAGTGTCTCCTGCAGATACTTTGTGGAGTCACTCCTTTTCTTCTATAATTTTGTATAGTATGTTCTGGAAAACTTGGTGAAGTGGAAGAAAAAAAGGGACTATTATTTTTATGGAACACAACACTTTATAATGTCATTGCCTCTCTCAAGTGCAATCAGTCATTGAGCTGGCAGTGTTTAGAAGCAGATGAAAGTCTCTACAGATCTGAAGACCCAAATGTTCCAGACCCCCTTATGGGGAATATATGGACACAGGAACTTAAAAAAAAAAAAAAACATACAAAATCATCATAAATGTATTTTTCTCCTTACTATTTTTTTTTAATTTCCATTGACATTAGTGCAGTGAAAGGTGATGAAGTTGTACATTACTAATAAGCCCAATAGCCATAATAAAACATGTCCAGGGACAAATCTTTCCACCAGAAATTCACCTTTGCTTAGCTTAAACCTTCTCACCAGCTGCTGCAGCACTGTTCCTGAAATAATTGTGTGCTTCACTATTTATTGCTCACCTTGTGATAGCATGTGGGGGTCCATCTTGGAGGGCTGGAGAGAGCACTCTGGAAAGCAACGGCCCTTGCTTTCACAACACAGGGTTTAGGAGATCAGAACAGAGGCAACAGGTGGATACAACAAACAGCCAGAGGCAGTGCAGGGTATCAATGGGGCAATTATGAATTGCGTGATAAGCAGCTGTCACAGCACACCAGCTGCCTTGCAGCCCGACATCTCTCACTGAAGAGAGGAAAGAAAGAAACCAAGCCACCAATAACTGACACCCCTCCCTGAGCCTCACTGACGGAGACGAGTCTAATTGGAGGTGCTATATCATTGGGGTTTGGTTACTCATGTCCTTTTTCACCCCTGCCCACTTCCCAGTGGATGTTGTACCCTTATTGCCTGCCATCTTTTGTACTTAGCGCTAGGCTATTCCACATGAGGACATGAAACAAAACTTCCCTGACCTCATCAGAAAGAAAGGGCAGATTGTAGATGTTGGGTGGTGGGGGACAGGACATAATGTGTTAAGGACAGGAATAGGGGAGTAATTTCTTCTGTAGTACAGCCTAAAACTAAGTGAGCATTTGCAGAGGTGAGGTTGGTAAAGATCTTGGGCATCTGAGGGAGAAGGACAGGAAAAGAGTGAAGGTCCCATATTTGTGTACTGAGACACTGCTGTGCACCAGAATGGGAAGATGCTGTGGTCTGGTCCCTCAGTACAGGCTGAAGCCTACGTCCACCCTTTAGGGTCATCACAGCAGCAAACTTGCTTGTCCACATGATGTACTCCAAAATCACACACCAGGACTGGTAGCCACCTTCATATTAAGACAGCTAAACATACATGACTACTTGTAGGTGTCTGCATGCGGGTGTCTTGAGATCCCATGATAGTCTGTGAAGACCCAGTCAATATAGTCAAGAGATCATGGCAAGTGACTCAGGTGGCGCACTACTGAACAGACATAACAATACAGCTCAGGTGCAATCCAGCCCTCTTCAGAGCATCTCATTTTGCCTACAGCCAGCCTTTCAGAAATGCAAGATCTTCTGCAGGTCCTGATCATACCTGCTGCTCCAGGGAAAACCTCTTAGATATCGAGCTGCGCCCAGTTTTGGAAACCTGGTCAAGCTCTAGGTTTGCAAGTTTGAGCTAATTGAATTGGTTTTCAAGTTTGATCTTATTGAATTAGTCTGCAAATTCTACTGACTGCACTGACTGACTTACCTTGGGGGTTTGGACAGCTGTGATTAACACCTAAATACATGTACGTAGGTACCAAAATGTGGGTGTCTTAATCTGGTCGTGATTCCACTTTAGCCTCTATTATAGTGAGACTCCAGACAACAAGGGATGAAAGTCATAGCAATTACTGCAAGGACACAGCTGTTAGTTTAGAAGTAACTTATATTAGCACATGTAGAGAGCTTTGTGCCACTGCAGTAAATCAGCTTCCAGTACCTGGGCTAATGTGTTTGAACTTTGATATCCTCATGCTTGCAATGGAAGTGCGCTTGAAATTTGCTGGTCTTTAGGCTAATGTTTCTATTGAACCACCTTCTCCAGGATCATGAGGTTACTGCGCTTTGCAGGAGAAGTGCAGGTTAACTTTGTGATGTAACCTCGTGGTTTTTTAACTGGTACTGACTTACATTAACCATGTAAGTCAGGATTCAAACCCAAATGTCATGTATTTTTCCTGCAATTTCTCTTGGGGAGAAGGAAGTTAAAAAAAAAAAAAAAAAGAGAAAAGGAGAAGTGCCAACTCAGTAATGGTAGCAATCACTTGACCAGCACTGCTATTACCCTGGAAGGTGTCGATACCAGCTTTCAGATTAGCTTCAAGCTTAAACTAGCTTCAAAAACATGTATCAAAGGGAGAGAAAATGAGCACTTGATGCTGGGGGAGAGGTTAGTTCAGAACTGGAGAGTTGGGGGAAGGTACAAACCAAGGTCTTCAGTGTTGTGCTTTTTAATAAGACTTGTGGTTCTTTTGCTTTTTTCTTGCAGCAGAAATAAGGTAGCAAATCTTTTAGCTGCCTGCAGATTAATGAAAGACAAGCCTACCCTGCAAAGGAATGTGGTATGATCTGCCCATACAAATATTTGTACTGGATCCAGAAGAAATACAGTATATCAATAAAGCACGGAGCCAGAACCCAATGCACATGGGCTTTATTAGGCATAGTGATGAACAGTGTGTCTACTTTGCATTTTTGACCCCAGCTGGTGTCTTTGCTGTGTAGGAAGAACTTTTTCAGGTATCTTCATCATTAATTTTGAAGGAGTCTCTGCAGTAGGATCCAATGTAGACATACCCAAAACACTTTGTCCTGGGTTCAGCAGCAGCAGTCATTTTTCTCCTTCGTTGTAGCTGGTGCAGCGCTGTGTTTTTGACTTTCGGCCTGGGAACAGTGCTGATAACACCAGTGTTTTCAGTTACTGCTTGGTAATGTTTTGGTCTGACCAAGGGCTTTCTGAGTTTCATGCTCTGCCAGGGAGGAGGGGAAGCTGGGAGGAAGCAGAGACAGGACACTTGACGCAAACTGACTAAAGAGGTATTCCATGCCACAGCACATCATGACCAGGATGTAAAAATGGAGAGCAGAGACCCGGAAGGGTGGGGGTGCACTGCTTGGTCGGGCTGGGTATAGATGGTGAGCGATTGTATTCTTTCCTTGTATTTACCTTGTCATTATTATTATTGGTGGTAGCAGTAGTGTCTTGTGTTATACTTCAGTTACTAAACTGTTCTTATCTCAACCTGTGGGAGTTGCATTCTTTTTGATTCTCCTTCCTATCCCTCCAGGAGCAGGGGGAAGAAAGAGGGGGGAGTGAGAGAGCGACTGCGTGGGTTATAAAGGCTTAAACCTCGACACTCTTACGTGTGAATAATAATTAATATGTGGCATGAATACACACCACCAGCAATATATCATACTTTCTTGATGTATCTCAAAGTACATACCCAACACACAGTCAATCATACAGAGACATGAGTAAATGTGGTTTCGAAAGAGGAAAGAGTAGTGATGGCAGGCTGTTAGGGCATTTGCAAATTACTTGCAAATGTCAACCAGCCTTTATTTGCATTAACTAATTTTCAAATCAGAAATAAATGGATTTTTGATGGGTTAAATTAAACAAGTCTAGAGAAGAGAATAAAAGAAACAAAATATTTGAAAAATGTAGTTGTGCACTACCAAATCCGTGAATATTATGTAAGGATTTACAAGTCAGCCTTGAATTACTGGATAGTGAATGCAAACATTTTGAATTGTTTTGCTGAAACCCTCATAGAGCTTGAAAATAATTTAAGAAGGATAAAGGAGATTTCAAAAATTATGTTATAAATGCGCCTTCATATTTCAGTTTATAAGAAGCCTCTTAAAAATAATTCCCCATCCTTATTCGTATTTGAAGCAGGGGGAACAGAAAAAAGTCTCTCTTAGAATTCAGGTAGGTGAAATTAGAAGCATAACTTTACAGTCTGAAGGTCAGGCTCTCAAAATGGCTGTCTTAGCCACAGAACTTTCATCAACACTCCTACTACCTGCTGAAGGATGTTTAATTGATTGAAAACAAACCAACTGTCATGGTTTCAGCCCAGCCAGCAATCCAGAACCACGCAGCAGCTCTCTCACTCCCCTCCCTTCCTCCCCTGCCTCCTGGAGGGATGGGGAGGAGAATCAAAAGAATGTAACTCCCACGGGCTGAGATAAGAACAGTGCAGTAACTAAGGTATAACACAGATCACTGCTGCTACCACCAATAATAATAATGATGAGGGGAATAACAAGGGGAGAGAATACAACTGCTCACCACCCACCAACCGATACCCAGCCCGACCCGAGCAGTGATCCCACTCTTCTGGGTCCCTGCTCTCTGTTTTACATCCTGGGCATGATGTGCTGTGGTATGGAATACCCCTTTGGTTAGTTTGGGTCAGGTGTCCTGTCCCTGCTTCCTCCCACCTTCCCCTCCTCCCTTGCAGAACGTGAGAGTCAGAAAGTCCTTGGTCTGAGTAAACATTACTGAGCAGCAACTAAAAACATTGGTGTTATCAGCGCTGTTCCCAGGCTGAAAGTCAAAAACACAGCACTGCACCAGCTACTAAGAAGGAGAAAAATGACTGATACTGCTGAACCCAGGACACCACCCAACTCCGAGAAATTTCTGTTTTGTAAAAGGTCCAGATTACCTTCTGATTGTCTGAAACAGCTGCTGTCTCAAAAATTATACTCTTTTGTTAAGCAGTGGTTCTTTTACTTTGAAACACAGGCTCTTTGTATTCAGTTCATAGCTTTCCTTTGGCTGCTTCTTCCATTCTCTTTTTGTATATATTGCATCGAAATCTCCCTTCTTGTAACTGGATGTAATCCCAGTCCCAGTTCATAATAATAGTGGTCACTGGTGTTGAGCAGTTTTCTAGGGGTAAACCATTATCTGAAGCATTGATAACTGGGCTGGATAAAACACTCAAAAATGCATAGGAAGGAGAGAGAACAATTCTTCAGTACGAGGGTTTGCATGGATGACGAAAGGAGTCTATTCTATCTTGGATTTCTATGCTGATCATGGAAGCACACAGGCTAACGAGCCAGATATTCAAATATCTTCAGGCAAACCATTTTGGCCAGGAAGAATGTATGTTGGATGCTCAACTTGATGCATCTGAAAGAAAATCAATAGTTTTCCAAAGGCCATAATAAGACAGAAATAGGCCTGGCAGTTTTGGATGTTTCACTGTGAAAATTTGTACCATCAGTTATATAAGCAACCAAGTGGTTTTGCATTATCAAAGGCTGTAGTGAGCAATTTTAGTTACTTTTCCCTTTGTAACTTAGACTTTTGGTTTTTATGTGGATGTCATTAGCATATCAGCTAAAGTCAGATGATTTTCCACCCAGTGGATTGCACTATGGCTTCCCTGTATTGCAGAATGTCAAACAAAGGACCCCTGGTACTGGAAAAAAGCATTGGTGTATATGGGAAATGAGAAGTAGTTTGTTTGATGACCCAGCTTCTTTTACCATATCTGACTTCACACAGAATTAAATATCCTGGCTGAAGAGCAGTCTTGGGGAAAATTCTGCCCTACCTGCAGGGAGACACGATGTTCAGACGGTAGTTCAGGAGGGGATGTTTCAAAGCAGGATAACAAGGCTCATGCCCAGAAGGTGTGCAAGTGGATACTGTTGGGGTTGGGTTTCAACAGGACCAGCTCAGTCACAGAGCTGATCCCTTGCCATGTCAATCTGCACATGCCAAGTCATTTTAATGAGAGGAGACCCCTCACCCATTGCCCGTGTAAACTCACCCTTGGTTCAGTGACATTTAGGATATTCTTCAGAGGCGGCTATTCTGATGCGATTGGGGATGTGAGTGACGTAAGTGGATACAAAACTACCTACATAGATGTACCTGCAGAGATGCTTCACCCTGTTGTTATCCCACAGAGGTAGCAGGCATGTGACAGGCCAGCTCTGTAGCAGGTGTGGGTGTTGATGACACAGGATGGTACACTAAAGCCAGTCAAAACTCCTCCAGGAGAATACTTATTTAATGGAAAATAACTATTTGCTGAAATTGAAACTTTGAAAGGATCTTGTTGATGTCCACAAATTTCCATTTTTAAAAATAAGTCGTTAAAATGAAGCATTTTTCTTAAAATTAGGCATTTTAATAAGAGGGTTTTTTTCTTTTTTTGGAAACATTTAATTGTCAGTTTGCTATATTAGCTTTCATTTCAAAATGATATGTATTTTCTATTATTAATAAATGAGTCTGTTTGGATCACTTATTTTGTATTCTCCACAATGCCGATTGCTAAATCAATTACCAAACCAATTATCTATTACAAATGACCACTTTGCTCAGTTACCAATGAGGAAACCAAATATGAATTACCAAACCAATTAGAATACCAATTAACAATTTCCATTGTAATTACCAGTCACTAGTAAGAATTACCCCAATGGCCATTTGGAACAGCAATTGCCAATTAAAATACCAATTACCAAAGCAAATACCAGTTACAGTAACACTTAACAATTAGAATACTAATGAATTATTGCATTACCATATCTGATATTGTTTATAATTAAAATAATTATTATGCTCTATTCATATATAAAAATTTACTAAACTGAAAAAGCTTTCCAAATGAAAACAGAAGCAAAACCTTTCAGCTGTCAGCAATTATATTTCCTTGCAGTTTGGGAAGTATAAACCTGGGGGCTTTTTATGCCAATGATGAATTAAAAATGTTGAAATTCCCCATAGAATGGAAGTTTGAGGTTACCATTGGTAGCAGCAAACTCCATATCCATTGGAAAGCCCACCTGCTCCTAGGTGCTACAGCGTCGGTGCTTGGCCTTTCTAGTCCTGAACCCCTGAGGAAGGAACCAGGTCTACAACCATGGGAGATCTGGACGGTTGGGTCACAGCTGTCACAGCTGTCACAGCTACCACTCTGTTCATGTGTGATGCAGAGGTGCATCTCTTGTCCTCAGCACGAGCAGTTGCTTGCAGAGAAACCCTCCCCCTTCTAAAAAAACAGCTGATGAAGACATTGCTGCTCCCTGCCCCTGCTTTTCTGTGCCCACATGGGGCTGGAGACCAGGGTTAGGCCACATACGGTTAGTGTTGTGTGTATCTGAGCCCAGACATCCCCAGTTCCAGGAGAATTTTGTGGCCACAGGGGTGTTAGCAAGGTGAAGCAAAGCTTTCAGTTGTTGCTGGTGCAGTGGGGCTGAGCAGGGAGGCACAGAGAGGGATGGAAGAGTTCCAGAGCTGAGCTGATACTCCCAGCATTGGACCTACATGTGTTGAATGCCAGATGCATACACTGGAGTAATTAAATCCTTTCTCCTCATGGTGGCCAGCCACAAGAGCACTTTGGCCTGTGGCAGTCACTGGAAGAGCACTATTTGATCCACATCAAAACCCTTCCAGAGCCCGTATTAACCATCTGACAGTGCCAGGAAGAGCATGTAACTACTTATGCCTTTGCCCTGGGCCTGTTTCACTAAAGGGGATATACCCTATGACAGTTTTCGTTTAAGCACCCTGTAGAGCTGAGGTTTAGCAATGTCATTTCTAGAATGCACTCAGGGACTTGATGCACATACATCCAAGAGTGGTGGCTTCCTTCAGATTTTAGGTGCATTTCTGACTAGTCGTGCATCCAGCAGCATCCCTGCAGGGCTGAGGCTGCTCCCCTGTTTTTGTGGGGACATGTAAGCTGAGAGACTGCCACATCACACTATATGAATGTATAACCTACTCCCCAAGGTGCATGAGGTCCCGGCAGTACACAGGCTATATCGCTCGTTACATAGGATCTGCAAGTCCATATATTCAAATGATGTGTGACGCATTAATCACCTTTGCAGTTACTTTATAATTAAACATATTTGACTTGCTGGGGCATGTAAGAACTCCCAGGCACCAGCAGTGTGTTGGAGGCTTCTCTGAAGAATCCACAATATTGCAGACTAGTGGGTTTTTATGTAGATGAGCTGCTCCCATGGGATATTCAGTACAGAACATAAGCCCTGGGAAAAGTCTCTTGGTGCCCCTGTCTCATGAGGACTTGCTCCTTGGCACATTCCAGAACCGACAGTTTTAACTATCTATGGCAGGGCTCAGGAGGTTCCAGACAAGTCTGTCTGACTTTAGGACTCAGGCATTCAAAAGGTGCCCAAGTGTAACATCGCTTTGGATGATCATAGCAAATCATAGCAGGGTGTGTGTGGCAGGCAAGGGGGTGGGTGTGGGAGAGAAGGGACCAATATGGTTACGGATCACTCCTGTGCCCTCTGGGTCCTTGGCTGCTCTGGAGAGTGTTAAGGTGTTGGCAGTGTTCTAGCACTCCTGAGGCACAACATGGGATCTCCTCCAGGCTCTGCTGTGCCCTCGACCCTGCCCTGCATGCCCACAGCATCTCAGCTCAGGCCTTCAGTGCTTGACATAGGCACCTTCTGGTGGTCTCTGCAGTGCTTGAACTGCTCCAAGAGGATGGCAAGGGACTACTGGAGCCCTGTAGTACCTCTAAAAAAATTGTGAAAGGGCAGGAGCAGAGCAGACACGTTCCCTCAAAGTGTCACAGTGTTTGGTAACTCCTGAGACAAAAATACCTGAGAAGGAAAATATCTGGATAAGGAGTGAACATGTGGCACCAAAAAAACCCCCAAAATTTTCAGTCTTCTACTGCAGTTTTAATGATCTTTGTCTCTTTTCAAAATGTAAGTGTTTGTTATTCTCTTTTGGTTTGTTTGCATTCCCTCCAACATCTGAAGTTTAAGACTAAATGCTGGGAGTCAGCAGAACTCTGTTTTTACTTGTGTGAGTTCTAGCTCTGGCCAGCAAGGCAGAGAAGGGTTTTCCTGTAAGCATTCAACCAGGCAGAAACATACCAACACATTTTGCTCCCACAGCCTAACTTTCATCCAGCACCAATGACTTACAGTGCTAAGCTGGCAATATTATCCATCTCTTCATTGTTAAAGACAGATATTTATTGTCTGGTCCAAACTCTCATTAAAGATTAAAATATATTCCTATGCAATATCTCTTCAATAGAGCTAAACCAGAATGAACTTACCATGCACTCCTTGAATTGAGGGATGAATGATCATATTTTACCTTTGCAATAACAGAGCAGAGTCAATTAATAGAGGTGTTTGCAGTGCTGTATTATTTCCTCTCAGTTTATGAAAAGACGGATTTGGGAACTACAAAGCCATTGGCCAGCTCAACAAAGTCATTCTACAGGATTCTTTGGTGCCTCCTGGTCTCCTTCCACTCTCAGTCCTTTTAGAAATATGTAGGCAAGTGTAATGGCTTCATGTTGCTAACGGGTCCGTTCTGGTCCGCTCACTGTTACTGCCTCTCTGAAAGATTGATCTCTTTGTCACATTTGCAACTATAGTGCTGCCTAAGTTCTTTCTGAGGTCTGTAATTAAACACCTTTTTTCATAAGAGAACCAAAAATGCCCCCTTTACCCATTTCTTGTTTGAGGAAATACGGGATTGCCCTCTGTGTTTACAGACTCCCAGACGAGTTATTATCAGTGTGAAAAGAAAATGTTCTGCTCTTGGAAGGACCATAGACTGTGGGCTTACCAGCATACAACATAAGCAGTCATTATTCCATAGTGGCTTTGGAGGCAAAATTTAATTCAGCAACTTCATGAGATTGAATAAAGGGCGGTGGAACCCCATTACTGTGCTATGAATAGGGTAAGGCTCAAGTCTGGAATAGGATATGGGCAAAATTGTGGTAATCCAGTACAGCAGTAAGAGCCTATATACCTGTGCTTGCTCCTGTGGACCTTTAATCCTCGTTCCTGGCCTGTAGCTATATTTCTAACAGCTGTGCTTTCTAGGAGCTTTATGTACCTGGGTCACGGTTTAGCAATTCAGCCCTTATCGCATGGTTAAGCCCAGTGATATCCGCAGACTGTATTTTCTGGGTGGTCCAGACTGGAAAATGGGTTCTTAGCACAAAGTGGAGACAGACAAAATAGGGACATATTATTTACCTCCTAGCAGTGTGGTGGAGGCACTCACCTTCGCTGCGGCAAATACAAGTTCAGTTTACTCTCCTGCCTGGAGAAGTTTAAATCAACATTTCCCCACCTTTCTGGGGACTACCTTGCTCTTGAATCTTGACTGTAAAAAGAGCACCTTGAAGCAAGGACTGGCACCCACGTCCCCATGTTAGGAGAAAGAAAAATTAAGGAAAAAAAAAATTCTATTTCGTTTTGAAGAATGACCAAATGGAAGAGGAGGGAGTGGAGATTCTGAGAAAAGGGAGTTTTGCTTGGCATCTCCACCATAGAATCATAGAATAGTTAGGGTTGGAAAGAACCTTAAGATCATCTAATTCCAACACCTCTGCCATGCGCAGGGACATCTCCCACTAAACCATGCCACCCACGGCTATGTCCAATCCAGCCTTGAACACCGCCAGCGATGGAGCATTCACAACTTCCCTGAGCAATCCATTCCAGTGCCTCACCACCCTTACAGTAAAGAATTTCTTCCTCATATCCAATCTCAACTTCCTCTGTTTAAGTTTGAACCCGTTACCCCTTATCCTATCACTACAATCCCTCATGAAGAGTCCCTCCCCAGCATCCCTGTAGGCCCCCTTCGGATACTGGAAGGCTGCTATGAGGTCTTCACGCAGCCTGCTCTTCTCCAGGCTAAACAGCCACAATTTTCTCAGCCTATCTTCATATGGGAGGTGCTCCAGTCCCCTGATCATCCTCATGGCCCTCCTCTGGACTTGTTCCAACACTTCCATGTCCTTTTTATGTTGAGGACACCAGAACTGCACACAATTATTCCAAGTGAGGTCTCACAAGAGCAGAGTAGAGGGGCAGGATCACCTCCCTCGACCTGCTGGTCATGCTCCTTTTGATGCAGCCCAGGATACGGTTTGCTTTCTGGGCTGCAAACGCACACTGCAGGCTCATGTTGTTTCTCATCGACCAACACCCCCAAGTCCTTCTCTGCAGGACTGCTCTGAATCTCTTCTCTGCCCAACCTGTAGCTGTGCCTGGCATTGCTCCCACCCAGGTGGAGGACCTTGCACTTGGCATGCTTAAACTTCATCAGGTTGGCATGAGCCCACCTCACAAGCGTGTCAAGGTCCCTCTGGATGACATTCCTTCCCTCCAACATATCAACTTAACCACACAGCTTGGTGTCATCAGCAAACCTGCTGAGGGCGCACTCAATCCCACTGTCCATATCACCACCAAAGATGTTGAACAAGACCGGTCCCAACACCGATCCCTGAGGGACACCACTCGTTACTGGTCTCCAGCTGGACATTGAGCCATTGACCACAACTCTTTGCGTGCAGCCATCCAGCCAGTTCTTTATCCACTGAGTGGTCCACCTATCAAATTGATGTCTCTCCAATTTAGAGACAAGGATGTCATGTGGGACAGTGTCAAATGCTTTGCACAAGTCCAGGTAGATGACATCAGCTGCTCTACCCCTGTCCATCAGTTCTGTAGCCCCATCATAGAAGGCCACGAGATTGGTCAGGCAGGATTTCCCCTTAGTGAAGCCATGCTGGCTGTCACCAAGCACCTTGTTGTTTTTCATGTGCCTTAGCATGCCTTCCAGGAGAATCTGCTCCAAGATTTTGCCAGGCACAGAGGTGAGACTGACTGGTCTCTAGTTCCCCAGCTCATCCATTTTCCCCTTCTTGAAAATGGGGATTGTATTTCCCTTTTTCCAGTCATTGGGAACTTCACCTGACTGCCATGATTTTTCAAATATGATGGACAGTGGCTTAGCAACTTCATTTGCCAGCTCCTTCAGGACCTGCGGATGGATTTCATCAGATCCCATGGACCTGTATACTTTCAGGGTCCTAAGATGGTCTCAAACCAGATCCTCTCCTACAGTGGGCCCAGGGGCTTCATTCTCACAGTCCCTGCGTCTGCCTTCAAAGACTTGGGTGGTATGGTCAGAGCATTTTCCGGTGAAGACTGAGGCAAAGAAGTCATTAAGAACCTCAGCCTTCTCCAACTCCAGGGTAGTCAGTTCTCCTGATAGCTTCTGGAGAGAGCCCACATTGTCCCTAGGCTGTCTTTTATTTGCAATGTACCTATAGAATCCCTTCCTGTTATCTTTAACATCCCTAGCCAAGTTTAATTCTAAGTGGGCCTTAGCTTTCCTAACCTGGTCCCTAGATTCCCGGACAACATCCCTGTATTCTTCCCAGGCTGCCTGTCCTTGCTTCCACCTTTTATAAGCCTCTTTTTCCTTTGAATTTTCCTCGGCAGCTCCTTATCCATCCAAGGAGGTCTCCTGGCCCTCCTACAGCACTTCCTTCCAGTAGGGATGTATCGTTCTTGAGCTTGCAGCAGGTGATCCTTGAATATCAACCAACAGTCTTGGGCCCCCCTGCCCTCTAGGGCTATATCCCATGGAATCTTACTGAGCAGGTTCCTGAAGAGGCCAAAGTCTGCTCTCTTGAAGTCTAGGGCAGTGAGCTTGCTGCACGCTCTTCTCACTGTCCTGAGGATCTCAAATTCAACCATCTCATGATCGCTGCAATCAAGGCTGCCCTGGCGCGTCACATTTCCAACCAGCCCTTCCCTGTTGGTGAGGACAAGGTCAAGCATGGCACCTCTCCTTGTTGGCTCCTCTATTACTTGCAGAAGGAAGCTGTCTTGCACACAATTGAGGAACTTCCTGGATTGCTTGTGCCAGGCCGTACCATCCCTCCAACAGATATCAGGGTGGTTGAAGTTCCCCCATGAGAACAAGGGCCTGTGAGCGTGAGGCTATTCCTGTCTGTCTATAGAGCACTTCATCCACAGAGTCCTCTTGGTCAGGCCGTCTGTAACAGATCCCCACAGTAATGTCTCCCATTGCTGTTCTCCCTTTAACCCTGACCCACAAACACTCTGTAGACTGCTCACCTGTCCCCAGGCACAGTTCCATACTCTCCAGCCTATCCCTAACATAAATAGCAACTCCCCCTCCCCAGTTACCGGGCATGTCTTTCCTAAAGAGCCTGTAACCTTCCCTTCCAACACACCAGTCATAGGAGCCATCCCACCATGTTTCTGTGATGCCTATGATATCATACCCCCGTAGACGTGCACACATCTCTAATTCCTCTTGTTTGTTCCCCATGCTACGGGCATTTGTATAGAGGCATCTGAGCCGAGCTCCAGTTGAAGCCCGCTCATTGGCTGGAGCAGCTGGAATATCTCTACATTGCTCTGAACGTTTACTATAGGTGCTGGCCAGTGACTGGGTGTGTTGGGATGGAATGATGCCCCCCTCCCCCAACACATCTAGTTTAAAGCATCCTTGACCAGTCTGGCAAGCCTCCTCCCAAATCCACTCTTCCCTTTCTTTGTCAGACCAGCTCCACTAGCCCTCAGTAGACCTGGCCTACTAAATTGAGTCCCATGTTCAAGGTACCCAAACCCCTGACTATAGCACCACCCTTCTAACCGTTTATTAAACCTGGCCAATCCTCCTAGCCTTTTTGAGGTCCTGCCCTGTATCCTGGAGAATTGACTAAAAGACAATCTGTGCTCCAGAGCCCCTAACCACCTCTCCCAGAGCTCTGTACTCCTTCTTTATGTTCTCCGGGCTACTGCTGTCTATACCAGTAGCACCCACATGAATCACTAGAGGTGGGTAATAGTCAGTGGGACTGACTAGAGCAGGGAGCTTCTCTGCAACATCCCTGATCCGAGCCGCTGGTAGGCAACACACCTCCCTTGAGCCTGGGTCAGGCCGACAGATGGGTGCCTCTGTTCCTTTCAGAGTAGAGTCCCCTACTACTACGGCCCACCGCTTTTTCCTGGCAGCACCAGTAGAGATCTTCTTTACCAGTGCATCAGCTGGCTGTTCCTGGTGGGAGTGTGGTTCCTCATCAGCCCCTGCAGGACAGCGAAGTGGTTCTGGATGGGGACAGCAGATTTAGGAGGAAGCCCCTTGCTTTTAATTGTCCTCTTCCTCCTTTTCTTGTTGTTTTTTTCTGTTACCATTTCCCAGCTTCCTGGGTTAGCGGCCTCCTTTCCTGCATGAGCGACAGTGGACGCTTGAGGCCCCTGCACAGTCTGGTCCTGGAGCAAGCAGTGCTGTTTCCCCTCAGCTTCCCTGACACCTTTCAGCCTAGTAACAGTGTCCTGCAGCTCAGCCCCTGCTGGAGGAGGACCTCCACCAGGGAGCACAGAGTGCAGCCCTGCCCATCGTGCACCCTCCTCTCAGGAGAGCAGTGCAGGCGCTCTCTACACCCCGAGCTCTGCACTGCAGCCTCCCCTCTCATCGGCCCTGTCTGGGTGCCTACGCTGGCCACCGCCGGGGCAGCCAGAGCAGAGCTCCCAGGCCGGACCCTGGTCATACGGCGAGTGCTCACTATCCCGCTTGCCTGCCTATGCAAACCACCTCGAACCCACCCCGTTCGCCGCGCTCCCTTGGGCAGGTCTTTACCCACTCAGGGCTGGTGCCGCCCCTCCTGGCGCCGCCCCCTCTGAGTCAGCTCCTCAGGTCCGCTGAGCTGCCGGCTCCCGCGCCAGCCCTGTCGAGTGCTTGAGGCTCCCTCGGTGCCTGTTGCTGCTCCGAGTTGAAGCTCCTGGACGCAGAGCCTCCCCCGGATCAGGCGCTGCAGGTGTCCTCTCTCGAGACAGTCACCTCAGCCCAAGTGCTTGTCACAAGGATACTGTGCAAAAGGGGAGGAAGTAGGAAGAAGTGAAGCCCAAATGCATTCAGATCTGTAAGCATCAATTCCAGATAATCTCTTTCTTGCAGCATGGATGCATCCGTGTCTTATCAGGGCGAGGGAAGTGGTGCCATCATATTCTACAGCCAGTGTCAGCATTTCATATGGGATAACCTACACTGAGCTGTATACTCAGCCCAGTGGCTTTTCTGGCTTTTATTTGGAAGTGCAGGGAGCTCAGCAGCTCATCCCTGGTTCTGGACTCCACCCCAAGGTCCAAGCACCTCAAAATACAGCATCAGGTTTCATAAATAATTTCCAGCTCTAAATCCTTTCCTATATAGAGTCATAGAATCAGCCAGGTTGGAAAGGACCTTTAAGATCATCAAGTCCACCATTAACCCATGTCACTGAGGGCCTCTATATCTAGCAGAGCACCCAGCCTTTTAATCAGCATCTAGGTTTATGCCTGTAAGGGTCTTTGGCTTGCAAGAGTCACAACAGAAAAGAAACTAAACATGGGACTCAGCCCTAGTACCTCCAGGAGCTGAACTGTCCCTTATATTTCTCTCCCCTGCTCCTAGCACCTGGTTCTCCTCCTGGATAATGAATTCTGCTTCCCCAGCTACCCAGGGAGAGGATTTAACAAGCTGAACCTGGAGCAGCTGCTGGCAGGGTTTGAACCTGTACTGAGAATATGGGTCAGCAGAAAATCATGATTGCACAAATGCTGTTTAAGGTGTTTCACTAAAATGAAAAGGCCATGGAAGAAAGGGAAGGAGTTTGATGGGTCAATTCAAGAGCAGTCTGTCATCCATGGAACAAAATGTTCTGTTAAGGGTTAGCAGCCGGTGTCACTATCCAATAGGCGAGGTGCCTGATGGCAGTGGTGTGTATGGTCCTGTGTGGGTCTGAGCACTTCCCAGGAGGTGACAAGAGCTGTCAGCACCTGCGAGCTCCTGTGATGCTTTGCAGGTTTGGGTGTAGGGTGCCTGGTGCTATAAACTCCCACTGATGCAGCTGCAATTGTGAAGCTGTGAAGTGCAGGACTGGCTGTGCCACACATCCACCCCTTCATTTCGCCACTACTCATCAGGCACCCTGCACCCAAACCTGCGGAGTGCTGCGGGACCACAAGCAGGATCGCCAGGATCCGTCCTTGCATCAGCAGGCTGCTTCTCCCTCTGCCTGCTTTTGCATGGCTGACGGCCTTTCGGAACAACAAATGGCACTAATTTTGTACTAATTTCTTATGAGTACCCTGCCAAGGTCAACAGGCCTAAAATTTAACACGTGTGCTATCCTGACAACATTTAATTTGGTGTTGGTTCTTTTTTCTCACATCTCTATTATTAAGGAGGAAAAATACCACTTTCCAAAAGGCGGGATGCAGCCGTATTAAAATCCCAGCTGGGTGAACTGCTCACAACAGATTCAGCAGATGCAGCATGCTGATGGCAGGGTTTTGCATGCCAGCTGTGCCCTCTCTTGCTTCTGTGTGTCAGCTCTGTCACTGATAGCTGGCAAGGGACGTGGGCCGTTAGGACCCTATGTGGAGAGTTCAGGAGACTCATCTCCAGGCAAGTTTCTGCTGGCTTGCATTGGGTGCCAGGGAGGAGAGGAGAACTGTACTATCAAGGCTTGTCAGCAGCATAACTGTGCTAAATGAAAACCCCATGTGCTGAGTTAACTCTTCCGCACCAAGCTGAGGAGCTGGGATTTTTTTTGTCCTCTGCAGCCTCAGTCTTGCTTCATCCTTCAGCCCAAAAGGGGATTCTTTCTCATGCTGCCTCAGCACACGCTTAGAAAAACCCAGCAGGCTGAAGGAAGATTGAATTTTGGTCTTGTCAACCTTGAAAATGTTCCTTTAGCTTCTCACCACCCACATGTGCTGCATGTATTCATACACATATGCAAATAGGCAAATATAGTTATATGTGAGTGCATACACAGAAAGATATACACTTGCACCTACATAGGTTTTGCATAGTAAGCATAACATTAAAGTATAAAGGACCAGAATGATGTATAAAATAAGAAAGTCTCTCAGATCACTGCACGTTTAAGCCCACCAGACTGCTTTTTGTCATCTTAATTCTCCAAATCTTGACAGAAACTGTGCTGCCATCTTCATTCTTTTTTTTTTTTTCTTTCCCAAAAAATCCTGCAGTTACCTGTGGGACGGACAGACAATTACAAATATTGACTGACTTTAAGGCAGAGGACAATAAAACATTGCCTAGGGGATAAAAAAACCCCTGCTCCTCAAGTTGTCATGCATTGCCTGAAGGCAACGAGACAGCAAAAAATACACAATCAAAAGGATCTATTTATACCTAAAGACAATTTCATTTCCCACTCTTATCCTCAGAGACAGTTACTCCTTGTTGTTATTACCTGTAGGTCTGGTGTGCCCAAAAGGCCCAGTCAGATCAGGGATACACTGTGCAAGATACTGCACAAAATACAGTAATGCTGTTCATTTTCTTTTCTCTGAAGATTACCTCCTAGAGCAGACTCCAGGGATGAGAGCAAGCCACAAGGTCTTATCCACTGCCAGGAACATCCCGGGAGGAGGAGACGAATAGCTTCATTTATCTAACGCTGGCCTCTCACTCCTCTCCCATGTAGATGAAGAGGGTCTGAGGCTACAACGTTCCCAAAAGAAGATCGGGTCAGAGTTTTTGGATCAGTCTCAGAAGAGGCAGCTCCATCATTCCCACTGCCATGGCTCTGTACTCTGACTCCTGGGTGAAAAGCACTAGGGGACCTGATGAGATAGAAAAGAAAACACGTCTTCGATCATCATCAGCTCTTTCTCTACCTAGTTCTGGTCTCCCCAGACAGCTGGTACTTTGCAGTCCCAGAGAGCTGCTATTTCTTAGCAGCATCTTGCTGCTGGCATCTGCACTTTACGTTCTGAGTCAGACATCCATGCTATATTGGCACACACAGTACCATTCTCTATGGCCAATAAAAATGTGTTTGTGCCTGTGTTCTTGGAAGTGAGTTCCCGTCTCTTCTCGACAGCATTCTGCTTCTGAGTTAGTGTTCAGATGGGAGGTAATTAGGTCCTACGAGGGGTCTGAATTTACCACTAGCTCTGAAACCAAACAAATGCATGACACAACTTGTGTTCTTCATTCCTGAAAGCTGTCTCCAGCATTTACCTCTTTGGTCCTGGCTCTTTTCCCATTGGAGCAGGTACCACCAAGCCTTTGTGTCTCAGCAGCTGTAGTTAAGGCACCTGGGAGAGCGAGCGAGGAGGATGTTGGCATAGATATAACATATGTTGTTAGCACAACACACAAGCATATCCCTCAGGCTACTTCGCTGCCATCTCTAATGCACGAAGTGAAGTCTTTTATAACAGAAACATCGTGCTTGTTCTGTTAGCCAGACAGAGAGAGTATGGGTACATTAGCAAGGTTTGCTCTTTCATCTCCCTGTACAGATTAAACAGAGACCCCACCATATGCTGTGATCCCAGAGCATGGTAAAATATTATGGTTAACATTCAGGGGCTGTAAACCGTACTACTGAGATACCGGTGGGTGCCCTCCAAGAGTTCCCAGGCACCTCAGTGGTGAGTTTAAATGGTATAAGTACTTGACAGATAGAGATCACCATCCAGCCAGTGAAACAATTAAAATCAAATGCAGGGTTATTACTGTGAGCATGTAAGAACATTGTCAGGAGTATTGGATATAAAAGGGCACTCCAGTGCACTTTAATTCCTCTTACCCTTGTGGTACGTGCCTGTCTAAACTCCTGCAATAAATTCTTATCAGTTTGTGCTCAGTAGGTTACACTGCCCCAGTGATGCACATTAACATTTTTTAACCTTTATGATTCTGCGTTTGTAATTAACCCAACATTTTGAAGCCTCGTTTGCCAATTCTGTGTGATATGTTGGGGAAGTAGATCTAAGGGTTTCCAATATGCATCTGGAGAACATGGCAACCAGAACAAACATCATTTCAGCTCCATATACAGACATAATGTCTTTAATTGTTATAATATATAATTACAAATATTCACATCTTTATTTGTACACATTTATGCACACACCCATATTTACATACATATATACATTTCTTAAAGTGAATGGCAAGGGATAGATAGACACTTGGAATGTACAGAACCTGTGATTCTAAGAAGCCCAACAGGGATATTAGTTTCCTTGCTGGGGGAGACAGCTTCTCAAGACCTATGTTTTTTGAAGTACAGAAACTCCTGGCCAGATAAGAAGCCCATAATCTCCCTCTTTGCCTGGTGAAAGAGAAATGCTAGAGCTTTGACATAAATACAGAGAAGCAGAAAAATTTGAGGTTAAAGCTTCCTTTTTCTGAACGTGTGCTACATATCATACTTTAACCTAAAGATTGCTACAGTACCTAGATGTGACTATCAGAATTAAGGTCAGAACAGAAGATGAATCCTCAGAGGATTTTTATGCACAAAGAATATTACTGACTTTCCAAAAGCAGAGCTAGTGGGAAAAGATATTTCTACGTAGGTGTCAAAGAGATGCCTTTGTTTCATAGCTGCATGCACACGTGCACAGACATATACTCACAGATACAGACACAGGCACACATTTGCTTACACACTTCTAACAGAGAACATATGCCTGTATATTTTAGCCTATTTGCATCTGGGGTTTTTAGTACTATTGTGAATGCATTGAAAATTTGCTAGCCTATTTTTTAACCTCCATAGGCTAAAAAATATTTGTATCTGTAATTTGGATTGCTATTGTGCATGCATTGAAAATGTATTCTTAAAGGTCATTCATTTTTTCCCCTATTCCTCCCATTTCCCCCTACTATTGAAATTCACCTACTTCTGAATTTCTTTCTATGAGGATACTAGCTTCTATCACAAAATTATTACTTGCATGGTATATTCCAGTATTATACTTTAGTGTTCAGTTTGATGTCAGAATATTTAAGAACAGGGCAGGCATGATGATGAAAGATTGACTCCCTGTACCTAAATCTATCATAGAGATCTCATGGGAACAATTCAGCCCCATACATTTTTAAATGTAGCATTTCTTATTAATTTTAATCATTTCACCTTTCACCAGTTTATAATGATGGTTAATACCACACTCAAGTCATTAACCAGCTAACCAAGAATGAAGACAAATGTCTTGGGCCACTTCGTTTAGACTTGGAAAACTGGACACATTTCAAGAATAAGAGAGAGATTCTCATTTGACTGACTGTTCAGCTAGTACAGTGTTGACAAATTGCACGACTAGTGCTGAAAAAAAATCCTCTATAATCTCCATCTTGATAAAAATGCAAGTATCTTGATGCCTTTTTTTTTTTTTTTTTGAAATGCAGTGGAACAGAAAGTTTCCCCTGGAATGTGTTGATCAAGCAATATTAAAGGTTAACCTTCCCATGCTGCAGAAGGTCAAATATACCCCCTTCTTGGGGATTAGCTCTCTGGTAATTCAAGCTACAACAAAACATATGCCTTTGCCTTGCTTCTCCCCCAACCCTGGCTCTTCTTAGGATTTCCTGCAGGACTCCCATCTGTTAGACCAGTCATTTTCCTGGTGTGCATATAGCAAGAGCTATAATTATCTGGGCATAGATATGTAAAAGATTGATGATACACATAAATGATACAGATACATAAATCCATACACACGTACCTACACATTTGTAAATCTGGACTCTTTGAAGCCTCTGATAGAATTACTGCTGATTTCAATAGAGCCCAGGTGTGTGAGCTTGTATGCAGGTGCAGTTGAGTAGTGCATTAACAGTAGCATCAATCAGAAACTTCCTAACAGTATTTTCCTGTTAGAAAATGCCAGTTTGTCCAGAGGGAAATATTCCATGAAAATGTACTAATTATGCTGACATTTCTTTTGCAAACAGAAATAAAAGAAAACATATTGATTGGGTCAAGATATCGCCAATTTTGGACATGTTTGGAATGGAGCATACTGATACTTTTTCCAAACTCTTTTGCATTCAGAAAAGTTTATCTATTAAATTAAAATTAAATTAAAATAGCAGATTAAAAAACATTTTATTTTATAAAAATAGAACTCCTTAGTCAACTTTTTTTTTTTTTTTGGTGGAGAAATGGTTTTGTGAGAAATTTGAGAGGTTTTGGGTTTTGCTGCAGCTTCAGAGATTTTTCTCTTTTTTTCTTTTTTAATGGTGCAATTCCTAGTGAAACTCGGTCCTAAAGAAACTAGTTCAATCACAACCACATCTTGTGCGTATTTTCCATGGGGGCAGGCTTAAAAGGTCTGAAATGGAAAGCTGAAGAGAGTACCATGGTCATGTTTTCATTAGTCCAGCCCAGGGCACTATAGAGACATCCTGGCTTTACACTCTATACAACCTCTGGATGCTCTGGGGTTATCTCAAGAGGACCACTGATGCCAAAGGGAGCTGTCTTAGGATCTCACATGTAAACATATGGGCTCTGAGTTCCTCTCCACATGTGAATTATAAAACCTCAGCATCTTTTCAGTGCTCAACCAGTACAAATATCATATCAACAAAGGAGAAAGAAACTTGTAGCGCCTTTTTAAAAATGGCTTAATAAAGCAATGGTCTTCTTATCTGAGACACTTACCAGTAAGAGGCTATTATAATTTTTTCCTCTATCCTTTAGAAACCTTGTGAATAGATTTATTAAATCTCATTTGCTGTTAAATGTGCTACATAGCACTTTGTAAGTGGGTTGTGTTCGGTGTTGAATAAAAGAACAGGATGTCACAAACCTCTCGTTATTTTAATTTTGCAATCTATAGTCATCATTTCAAGTTGATGAAAGACATGTACTGTTCACAACAAAATGGTATTGTTTTACTTCATTCTGAAACATTTTTGCAATGAGAAAAATGACCATAGTTGAGGCCTCAATTTTCCATCAGGGATAGACAATTTTATTGTCAGGCTGATAGTTACGGGATTATGTCTTTTCTGGAAGTGTTGAAAAACCTGTTGCACTGTAGATAAATTGCAATCTCAGTAGCACTGGAAATTCCAAAGTACAATTCAGGTGATACTATTATGAACATCAGAATCAATCCGGTAGTTCTGAAGGAACCAGGATTAGGGGAAAAGTTAAAAAAACCCAACCCAGCACTGTTCACATATGGAAATTAAAACAGTCACTGATGACTCCACAAAGAGACAGCTCAAATTATCCGCACAATTGTCAGGTAGAAGACTGCAAATTATACTCCCAGTTCACAAAGAAAAAGCAATCTAGAGGAGAACTGCTAATTTACATAATCAATATAATACAAATTCAGGGAGGCCACTTTTCAGCACACACAAAAAAGAAAGCAGAGCAGGAGACGGGATTTGCACTAGGCAGATAATGGAAAAGAACCCTGCCGAGGGAAAACTGAGATAAAAGAAAAAGGACTCTAGAGGGAGGAGGCAGAACAGCACCACCTTGCCTGTGTGCCAACCCACGTGCTGGCTTTAAGAAAGCTGCAGTGGGGGAGATGATTTAAGGTATCTTTAAAGTTTCATAATGTCACCTGAAATGGAGAGTAAGACCCTGGACTGGCTTCTTGCAGTCTAAAATGTTCTTTGCTGGAAGTCACAAGTGTCTGGTGATTTCCAGGAGATAGAGGCTGATCCTGAACACCTCTTTTAATTGCAATATTCAAATTCTAAATTACAATGTTCAATTTTAATTATAACATTCAATTACAATTAAAGTATTCCAAGTGCCTTTGAACTGTGATGATCCAATGAATCAAACCTCTTTATTCCCCAGCCCACCTCTTTTTATGGTGTACATGCTCCAGGAGATGGGTTAACAGCTCAAGCAATTGAGAAGTATGCCACAAAGTCAGTCATACTAAAAGAGTCCTTCCCCTGAGCATCAGATAGGTGTGAAGGACCAAATGACTTACAGTTATTCTTATATGGATATTTCTATCTGCAACATCTCACTGCTGGAGAGAAGCTGTACATTCCCAGACATCACTGCAGGAAACACCCATTTTGTAGATGTAGGAAACACCGATTTTGTAGATGTGGCCTAAAAAGTTGATGAACATGTTCATTTGGGCTTGTAGCTGAAACTGCAAACTTGTAAATATGAACAAACTCAATTATAAGGGTCCCAATTACACCTGGCTTGGTCCAAGAATAGGAGGTGATTCCCACAGGATTGTGAGCACTGATTATTGGGGAGTTGGTCCTGCAAGACAGGCTTTGGTCTCTGGCCATTTTCTAAAAAGGGCTTGGACACATTTGTAACTTTAAGCGTATTTCCACGTGGAGTCACTGGGACTCTGTGAGCTCAACATTGGACCCAGCCCAGATGAACTTGTGGAAAGCATCAGTGATGAGAACAGGTATGTGTGAGACTGGCCAGGCTTTAGCCCTTGCACGGTCCTCCCCAAGAAAATGTCTCAGGACACGAGCTGCAGCTAGTGCAAGTGTGTGCGTGTGTTAATAGGTCACTGCAGACATAGCATGGAAAAGCAAGTGGCTAAGCATGGGTCATTAGCTCTGTGCAACTGCAAAGCCATTATTCTCATTAGGCTTCTTCCTTTGCTCAAAAGCAGCTGAAATGCAGTGCTGAAGCCAATAGACCGAGCTGTGAAAACATATTTCAGTGCTGTGGCAGAAACTCCCTCCTGCTTGTGTTGGCAAAACTCCCTCTGACTCCCATCAGGGGGGTCCCAGCCCAAGCGTGGCATGGTTCATCCTCTGGATTGCTGAAGCAGGACCAAGGCAGGCCAAAATGAGCCGCCAGAAAGCTGACCACAGCACTCTGCTGCTTCGGACCATGGCAAGTAGTGCAAGATTCAAAACCTTGGGAGGAAACTAAAAATACATTTACTGGGAAATAATACATTCTTTCTAATCTGAGTCAAACCTAAAAATTAAACAGCTATAATTATCAAACCTAATTTAATTAAAACTAGCTACTCACCATCTGGTGTTATTTGTATAAATTTGGAAATCTACTATTTCATATTAAATTCCTCCATTTAACAAATTATGTTCGAGAATATATTTCTCCACTATAATCATTATGTAATTGATCATTTGACAAATTATATTTCCTTCCACTTGATAGAAATATATTTTGTATAATAACAGGGCAGATGATCTGCTACTTCTTTCCTCAAAACTGAATTTAAAATTAACACTTGCACCATCAGTAAAAAATAATTCACTGAAGTAGAAAAATATATGATGAGGCAAGATTTTTTTATTTCTCAGCTTGGTCACTGGGAGTATAAATGAGAACTCCATGGGATTTTTTCTGCAGATGTAATTGTATATGCAGATATATAATACCGTATGTCTATTATGTGTATGCTATGTTCTGTAATAGCTAGTGAAGAACAGGAGTTTGATTTGAAGAACTCTGTACTTTCCTGATCAGTGTGGGAATGTATGGGTTTAGACATTTTAAAATGTATTGTCAAAAATATATTTCTCTCCAAAGACATATAATGAACATTTATACAGTGATATGTAAAACTAATGCCAAAATAACACAGAGAACATCATGAGAAGACTACGAATTGATTAACATCTAAATATGTATATTTGACACAGCGGGCATAGGAGTCGTGGGTTTCTCAGTGACTTCTTAAAAGACTTTTTGACACGTAGGTATTTCTGTAAGAAAGCAGAGAAACCTATAAGTATCATTAAAAAAAATCCATTGTAATGAGCTCAGCTGAATGTGTTGACAGAAGGATACACGCAGTGGGCATGCGCAGGAGGCTGCAGGATGGAGAGAAATCACAGTGAAGTGTTGAGATAGCAGAATGGGTACAGTTTAGGGCACAAGCTACCTAACTCAGGTTTGGAGACATAGATTTTATTCCAACTTGGCTGCTGATCTGCAACATGAATTTGAATTAATCTGTTCACATGTTCCCAATTGATGCAGAATGTGAAGACTTCCGGGCAGTGGATGATTCTCCAGCTGTACTTGGGTCAAGACAGAGGAGCCCTTAGTGGCAGCCTTAAGGCAGCACTGCAAAAATAAGTCACAGCAAAATGCAACAGCCTAAATGCATCATTCAGACCAGATGCTGAGAAAAAGGAAAGGAAACAAGGGAAAGAAAGAGGAGTTAAAAAATGCTCCCTCAATCGTAAAAACACACATTTTTCAAAAATATGTTGCTACTGAAGGTTTTGGCATGCCATCACCTGTGACTGCAAAAACATGAGTTGGTAAGTCACCTATTTGCAATTCCCTAAAAATAAATGCAGGGAATTCCCTAAAATATAAATGCAGGGATGCTCCTAAGTCATCCACAGTGACCAGAGACTTTCTGCAGTGTGAAGTATTCATTAGTAACAATAGCATATAGCAACGATAAAGGAAAGAGTGCTCATGTTTAGCTTGCTTGATAAACAATTGTCTTCTATGTAAGAATCTTGGCTCGTCTGAGTTTCCTGGGTCTCCCCAGCAAGCAAGGTGCTTCACCCTTTTTTCCCTTATGTGGCACCCAGGCTTTTCCCTGGCTTTTCCCTGGCCCTGCCCTGGAGCTTCTTCCTTGTAGTGGGCCGCTGCATTATACAATAGCTCTTTTACTGATGAACGACTTGCAAAGTTTCACCCCCTTTTTACTCATCAGTATTTATAGCACGCAGCAACAGCCAGTGCATCGTGTTTGGTACTTTGCTATTTAACAGGCAAATGAATCCATCACAGATGAGTTTTGTTGTTCAGCTACTGTTGGACTCTGCCCTTATGGGACCCTAAACCCGATGATGGTTTTTGGGCAGAGCTGCTTCACAGCACAAGGGGCCAAGCAGAAGAGCACGAAGGAGCCCAAACGCAAGATGCTCAGATGTGTGCAGAGAATGCAACATGACAAACTGCTAGGTTTGGTTAAATCGGGACTGTTAATTATAGCAGTTTAAATTGGGTTCTGACTCAGATTTTGAATTCATAGTGGCAAGATGACAGCCTGGAGAAGGTGTTTGCAAATGGCTGACTCAGAGGATGATGATCAGCACGACGGTGCCTTCTGCCTCTGCTAGTACTATGTGTTTATAGGAGCGATGTTATAAGGTGACAGTTGCCAGTTCAGCTCCACCCCTTGATCTGTTCACCAGAGATTATGAAGCCTGGAAAGACAAAGTGAGCAAATGGAGGAAGGAGCATATTAATTGGGTGAGTACAAAATGGCAATCCGCCATCTCTTTTAGTGCCCTGTCCTCTTCTTTCCACATGTAATGCCAGGTTTCCAGATTTTTCTGTAGGCATCCAGCTGCTTTTGACTTGAGTTGATGAAGTGGCTTCTGAGAGAAGAATGGCTATTTCCTAAATACTCTCTCTGAGACAGAGCTGCAGAATGCCGGTTCTCCAAACCCGGTTCTCCAAATTATGAGGCTGCGGACAAGGGAGGCCACAGCCCCTGGTCCCTACTGGGAGACCCCAGGAGCCCAGTGCACTTGGTGGGGTTGCAGGGGCCAGGGGCTCCCAGGACCACTCTAGCATCTAGGGGTGCCAGAACCTGGGAGCCCAGCACTTCCCTGCAGGGATGGACACTGGGGAAAAGCTGCCTGATAGGAGGGCTGCAAAACCTGCCTTAATTTCTGACCAAATTCCACAAGAATTGAGCACTGGTGCTGGAAATACCAGATCTAACAGATCTCGAGTGTTGTCTCTCCTCTCCCAAAAATGATTTTGCTTTTTTTCCTACCAGTGTTCCCTGAAGTCATTTCATTCATGCTTTCATGCAAAATTAAAATGTCCAAGATTTCCTTCCATGTGTACTCACGGTACAGATTGGCTCGACTCTTCAAATGGTTGCTGAAATTCATTTGTAAGCATTGTAGGTGCCTAAGTTTTGTAACTGTACTTTGTGAGTTACAAGCAGGGGTCAAAAATCTAATGCCACATGAATAATGTAGCTAACCCTTGCTTTGATCTTAGAAATCTTTATGCCTGTGCTTGGCTGGGTACACTGTCAGTCAGCCACTGAACGACAAGGGGAAAGGATTTGTTACAAACTACTTGTGACTGAGACAGAAGCCAAGAAGTAACATCACTTACCAGTTGCTTGTAGAAATAATGTATAGCTCCTGAAATTATTGTTTTCAAATCTCTAACTCTGCTCTAATAATTACTAGAATTGAGAGACTAATATATTCTATGAATTACTGGGTTTCATCCATTGAATAGCTGAGAACAGATTGTGATTCCCCAGTCTATTTGTTATTCAAATGAATTCAACAGATACCTTTTCTAATATTTAACTCTGTGGATTGAAAGCAAATATCCACAGTATGTAGTTGCTGATGCTTTGAAAAATCACATGTATCGTTTCTGTTTCCTGGCAGGAACACTGTGCAGATACCTAAGCTGAATCCTTGTTTATGCAAACGTATGACGGGGGTTTCACAAGAACTTACAGATGTGGCTTTAAAAACTGTTGTGTCTTTTTTTTTTGTTTTGTTACCAAAGGTCTGTTTCCCCAATTGTCACAGAAAATGAACACAAAGGAAATTTTACTGGGGCCAAAGCAAACTTATTTACTCATTTCTTATTTTTTTTCATGGAATATCTATGAACAGGCTGTGATCGAGGCTCTGATGCAGAAAGGTGATTTATGATAGGCTTAGCTTTAAATGTGCCGTCCTGCTCCCATTGAATTCAGTGTGATTGAGCAAGCATAAAATGAAGTACGAGAGTTGTCTTGGGAAGATCAGAGCCTAAGCTAAGATTATCTGAAAACTTTCTGAATTATTCAGCTCTAGTAATCAGTGTTTGGTCGCTACTCCTAAAAGAACTAGAGTCTGCCGTCACTGCTTGCCTGTCCTCTAGATGACCGGAACCATGGAATATTGATACTGTTCCCCTGTGCAAATAAAAGCAACAAAGATAACAGTGAGGATCCACAAACATATGCATTCATAAAGGAACCAGCCCTGGACAAGTGAACAATCATTGTGGATTTTCTGGGGGTGGCCAACAATATTTTTCACAATGTAACATATTTCATCAACAAATTCTTTTTTTTTTCTTTCAGAATAGATTTTTGGAAGTAAGCAAGAACATTTCTCAAGGGCTTCCAGCAGGATTTCACAGAGTTTAGGCTGCGTATAGCTGACAGGAGGAGGATGGGCAGAGGCATACCTATTAAAGATCATGTAATCCTATTTATTAATCCACTGCAGAAATCCTGCAGGCAACATCAGGGAGCCTGACCACTGGCAGAGAAGAAACTGATATTCATGTGTGAACTGAACTGTAATTATAATCTCTGCAGCAAAACCACACAATTCACTGGAAACTACTCTTGTGCTGGGAGGACTCTTCCTGGTGGCTTTTGCACCACTGCTTTCCAGTCTGGGAGGCCATCCTTGCAACTACACTAATGGTACACTGCTTCCAGGTTTGTGTGCCTTTTCTATAGAGAATCCATATAAATCCATCTCACAGACTGAACCTGATTGCAGTCCCTGCTGTGAAATAGATGTTCTGAAGGTGGGGAGACATCCTCTAGCAAAAGCATAAAATCAGAGTGGAGTGTCTTTCCCCAGCTACAAACTTACGCTTAGCCATATAAGAAATGTTCTAACCTACATTTGTGCATGAAACAACTCAGTTGGAGGAAGGAACAAGCCATAGTTATGGAGATTTATAGGTTTTTATGTTCTCCAGTGATATATTTACCAGTCAAGAGAAAGTCTGAGAGAGAAGGGAAGACAAGGCATCTCCGGATCAGCTTGCAGTTTGGATGAGCATCTCTGTTACTGCTTCTGGCTGTCTCTATTCATCCAGCCATGATATATCCCACTGGTATGTTGTAGGTATGTCACCTTTGCCTTTCCCCTCACACCTCTGAAAACATTTGTACTGTAGAAGATTCTCATAAGGTATTTAAATAGGGGATAGCCAAGCCCTTCCTTTGGCAAGCTACTATCAATGCTGCCAAACACCAAAATGAAATGCTGCCACCAGTCAGTCATTTGAACTTTGAACGGCCTTGGGAATGTTTTCTTGTACAGGGAACCATTCCCAGGCAGGACTGCTCCTGCCCAACCACTTACTGCAGTGAAGAGGGCCCACGCAGTGGGCCAGTTTCTGACCCCTCGTTGTGGAGAGTTGGTGCAGTGGATGAAGGAGGCAGAGTGGCTCCCAGGGCCACTGCTGCTCTAATGCTGCTCTAAAGAACACAAAAAGGCAGGTGGGCAGGAAGCAATTAAAAAATGAATAAAATAAATAAAAAGACAGGTGAGTAGGAACAAATGGGGAGCAAGTGGTGAGACAGGCTGGCAGGTGCTGGGGATGGTGGGAGGATGCTGGAGGGCACAAGCTCAGCTCTGTGCTTGTTGCACCTTCTCAGGGCTGATGGCCTGCAGCAAAGCAGCCGTAAAAGCGGGCATTGTTTCAAAGCACTTACCCAGTCATGCTTAAAGGGTTTGTACATGTTTGTTAGAGGTTGGAAGCAAAAGTGTGAGCAAAAACATAAGGCAAGCCCTCAGGATAGATGTACTCTGTGAGACAGTGTAATCTGGTCCTGCTGCTTACCAGCTTTCACCTGGTTAACTCTAGGTCAGAATGAAGCTATATAGTCAGAAATGATTATTCATGACCCCAGACAAGAACATAACCTTTCTATCTTTAGACTCCATTGAAATGACAATACCCTGATTATGGAATATTTTTCCGCTAATTAAGAATGCAGGCTCTACAGGTCACTGGGAGTTCATGCTATTCCCTTGGCATAAGCAGATGTCTTCAAGATAAACCTGCACTAAACACATCAACAGCTCCACACTATCTTTTATGCATTAAGGGGGAGGAGAGGGGGAAAGAAAGAAAAGGAAAGGGAAAGAGAGACAGCAGCTTGCTGAAGATTGAAGAGACAGATGACTCCAGGAGCTGAGTATTAATTTATGAACATCAAGCAAATAATTGTCTTTCAGGTATTGGCTCTTGGGCTCTGCAGCACATGGTTACCCATCTGTAAGAAGGCCTTATTGGGGAAGTACAAGTCTGAGGCAAGGAAGATGTGCTACTCAGCCTGCAAGTCCTGTGGGACTGCGCTGGCTTCACGCAGGGCCATGGCAGGCATCTGTACGGTGCTCACAGCACGGAGATGGTGTGGAGTACAACACATAGGCACCTGGGTAATCAACATCACAAGACCCTGTGCAAACTTGGTGCAGCAACATCTTCTCTCCTGTTTCTTTCTGCCCTCTATCTTTCTCCTTTTTCTTTACTTTATCCCACTGCACCACCACAGTCTTCTTCTCTGCCTTCTAGCTGCTAGCCACATTCTCCATTCGCCTTCAGATATCCTTCATCTTTCCTTGTCCACCTTAAGCAAACCCTCACATCTCTAAACTTTATTACTTCCTGATCTGCTCTTTTCCTGATCTACTTTCCCATTTCTCATTCAGAGGTATGCCTTATTCCAATTGCAGTCTATCCAGGATCCTCTTCTACTCATTGTTCTTCCTATGATTTTTTTTTCCATAGCAAAGGTCTCCCTCCCAGTGACAACCAGCCATGTTTCCTAGTGAAGTTACCTCCATCTGCCTTCCCATCAATCTTCCCTGTACCAACTGCTGTGATTCAGCTGGCAAGTGCCATGCTCTCCTTGAAGCCCATGACCCTCCTGAAATAGTTGCTCACTGGAGGAGGGAGTTGCTGGCATTGTGGTGCCAGCAAGAGAAGTGGGGCGACAGGCTCTATTTCTCTGAGCAGGCATGATGGCTGTAACAGTCCAGAACTATACCCTTACTTTCCAAACAAATAGCAAGTATTTTATTTTGTTGGCCAAGTGGGAGAGCTGAATCGTTTGCATCTTCATGGCTTATAAATCTTCATGTGACAGGTCATGATGGTGAAGGCATCTGCCATGCTTTGCTCTTTGGGAAGCAACTGGCTGCATTTCAACTGCTATAATACAGAGTGCTGTTTAACATGAAGAGAGTCTCTCTCTCCTGGTTGTTTTCTGGAAGGGTGATATACTGCCTAGCTATGTCTAGTCTGTGCAATGAACACTGTAAGCATGCCCCTGTATGGTTTTATCCTGCAGGATACTAAAGCATTTGCAGTTGATACAGATGCAGGACAGCATCAGCTATCCCTCAAGTTCTGAGCTGGGATTTTGACCGCACTGCTGCACAGCCATTTTCACATGAAAAGAAGTGATAAATAACAGCCCATTTTATGTCTCTTCCTGGAGATTCATAAGTGGATCCTCCCCAGATGTCTGCGGCATGGGCAAGTCTTAGACAGACAGGAGGACACATGAGAAGCCCCCAAAGAGAAAGGGATCTACCCAAAGTCAGCATTAGCTGTGTATGGTGGGCAGTGTGCCTGTGAAGGAAAAGGAATTATCAGAATGTTGGAATTAACATTTTGCTGGAGCCATAAATAAGTCAGGGGCATATCTTTGTGTGCTATAGGAATGCTAATGCTCCTGGTGGGGCCAGAGGAGCCATCAGCAGAGAGGAGGGGGCTGCAGGGAGCCCCGCACTGCTACTGGAGTCAAGCTCAAGCAGGTTTGTATGGGCTGCTCACCCCAGGATGGATGCACACACTGTCCTCTCTCTTTTTCATGTAGAAAAGTGGCTCCTCTGTCACAATGCCTCTCCCTCAGCCCAGCAGAAACATCTGCACACAGCTAAAGGGGGAGACAGGAGGGCTAGACTTGCTAAGGTACCTGTATTTTTCTTTTCATTAGCAGAAGCATCATCTCCGGTTCCAACTTTATCACCTCAATTTCTTAGTACCATTTCTTGCCTGAATGATAACATTGTAATGCCGGCAGTATTGAAGCACTGCTGTAAATAAGGGCATTTTTAACTCTGAGCCATTTTTTTGTCTTCAGTAGGACAGTTTATGTATTGTTCACAACAGGAAAAGAAAAAACAAGGCAGGAAACCTATTTCTCAATGGCACCTGTGATGTCTGTTATAAATCGGTGTTATTGAAGGGGAAACTTCTTCTCATCTGCCATGTAAAAGAAATTAAGAGATAACATCTGCTGAGAAATATGACCCAGGCACTGAACACGTCTTATTCCATATCCGCAGATATTTACAGGTATCCTGTAAATACAGTGTACTGGCAGGGCTTTTTTCACACGTTATATCTATATTTGCTATCTCTTTAAACAGACAAATCCCTTTCCACTGAAGATGACTGTGCCTCTCCCTCTTTACTGTTAACAAGCTCAGCTCCCTTAGTACATTCTCATGGGGCTAGTGTCCCCAGTCATCTTGCTGGCCCTCCACTGAATTTGTTCCTATTTACTGGTGACTTTGCTGTGTATGAGGGAGCTCAAAACTGGATGCAGTATCTTATGTGGTCTAATAATTAAAGAGAGATAATCCCTTGCCTCCATCAGCTGCCTCCCCCACAGCAGGGAGTCACCCACCACCATTATCTGTACAGGGAAATATATTTCCACAATATATGCAAGCAGCAGGCAGTTAGAAATGATATCCCAGTGATTTGTTTGTTCCAGTTGGGTCCTAAATAGATTCCCACTTCTCAAGGCCTCTGTGTATTTTGGGGGAAAGCACAAATCATAGAATCATAGAACAGTTTCGGTTGGAAGGGACCTTCAAAGTTCATCTAGTCCAACCCCCCTGCAATGAGGAGGGACATCTTCAACTGGATCAGGTTGCCCAGATCCACATCCAGCCTGGCCTTGAATGCTTCTTCCACTGTTACGTTGGTCTTCTAAAGGCTGACATCTCTGTTTGCTCTTCTGCCACAAAAGGAAACTGCATATAAAATTTCCCTCTTTTTCCCTTTGATACTTAAATAGCCTCTGACATACTAGAGTAGGTTACAATATCTAATATAATTTAACTTTCATAGTGGTCCTGTGAGACAGGAAACTAGTTTCATTCTGAATTTACGAATATGTAAATGAGGCACAGAGAAACTAATAGACTTGGCCAGAGAAAGATTGTCACAGAATAGGAGCCTGAACTTGTACCTGCTCAGCTAACATGCTCTGTGTTATGGCTATTTCTTCTTTCCTGCTTCTATTGTGGTGTCCTGTTGCAGTCAGTGATGAGCTGACCTGTATCACTGCACTATGTTGAGAAGTGCTGCAAGCTGCAATCTGATCCCACGCTCCTATGGAAGTGGGAAAGGGCTTGGGCTAATCTGTCAGCCCATCAAAACCTACAGCCCCAAGGGATGCTGAACTTTGATATCTCCTGTCTTTCTTACGCTACCTCAAAATGAGCTGATTTCTCATGTTATAGTGCAGCAATACAAAGCATTGCAGAAAGCTAATTCTTCAAATGCTGAACAAAGAATGCTAGTGGAATAAACATGATCTTCCTTATGTCTAGTCTGATTTTCTGTTTGGTTTAGGCGTCAAACTTTCTCTGTCCCTCTCTGGTTTGTTTCAGTGCATAAACCATACGTGGATATCTCCAGCCTCCGCTCCCCATTTCATCAAAAAAATGGAGTATGAAAGGTCTGCAGAAGACCTGGGGGGAAGTGACACAATCCCAGATGTTGCAGGATCTATGTCCCAGCTGCAAGGAACCTGCGTGTGGCAGCTGGTTTTGCACAGCCATAAACAGTAGCAGCTGGAGGGGCTCTGCTGTTAATAGCTCAGCCCCCAGGAAGGAACTAGCATGAGGAAAAGCAGCAAGCATTGTGTACAAGATATCACATTGCCACATTTTACGTTTCCTTTTGTTAGAAGACAATCAAGAAAACAGTGAAAAAGAAAGCAAAATCAGACCTGTTCCCTTGCATTTCCCCCTGCCCTAGAAGTACCTTGAGATAATGCCTTCCCTTCTCCCCAGTTATGCTCTTCCCTTTTTCTCTTTGTGATCGAGTCAATCCGGTTTTTGTTATTGTGTGACATATTCTAAATACCCTTCTTAAGGTGGGGGAAAATAAAGATGACCTATAAGCAAAGTAAAAATGGGAAAAGAATCACAAGCTCTGGAGCCTGTCCAGTGAATGCATATTCCTAGTGGGCTTTTTCCTTATCACCTGAGAAAAAAGTCATGCATTGGGAGAAATAAAACAAAATAGACATTTACGTCCTCACTAGAGAAAAAGCAGTTTCTATGTTCATTGTCACTATGTTTTGATATATGCTTAGTTGTGTTATGTCCCAGCATCATCTAATTTCCATATAAAGTGTAGCTACTTTCAGTTTTACTATATAGTGTTTCAGGGGAGACTTTGATTTGTGTGCCCCAGGGTAGATCTGAGAAATGCATAATTTTCTTTAAGCCTTTTCTGTCAGTAAATTCCTGTACAGATTACAACATGGATGTTTAGTCAGAGGTCTGCACTCCCACGGAGTGGGAGGCAGTAATAAATGTACAGACCAAAGTGGAAGAGAAAAAAAAGTAAAAGAGAGGAAGAGAGGGAGAAATTCCATTAAGAAAGGTTACTGAATCAAAAAGAATTTATCAAAAGTAGACTGGTGAGAGTGGTTCTTGAATTTTTATGAATCTGTGGGCCATACAAGTCAGTCTGCTTTAGACTGTAATTTCAGGAAATAGCAGGACTGGGACCGCTGGGGCGTACTCTGTGACTGTTTCTAATCTCCACTGCTCTGGAACATCAGTTACGCATCAATTCAATTAATCACCTGTGATAACAAAAGTTGGATTTTTCCCGCTTCAGAAATGCTGTTGTTTTTTTGGGTTTATTTTTTTTTAGTGCAGAACTTTATCAGGCACAATTTCTTTTTCCTTTATGAAGAAAAGCTTATGGAATTCATTTATACAGACAGCATAAATCCTATCTCCTACTGTTTTCCCCTGTAACCTAACATGAAATATGGCTTATAGCTCTGCTAATTCTCAACATCTAGTGCAGCTGATGAAAGTAGTCCATCACTCACAAGGATGCACCACGCTCACTGCAGCACGTATGGAACAGGAGGCACACGTGTCAGACCAGGGAAGATACATGCAGCAGTATCATGACATGACACATACAGTCTCAGATATACCACAGCAGCCAGGTTTCTTAATACTGCTCTTTGGGGATACACTGCATTAAAAAATGTGTACTTCTCATTGTACATCAAAACCCTCTTTCTTGTCACTCTTCCCCCTCCACAGATTTATCTCCTTCTGTTAACAACTCCCTTTTTTCAATTTGCATCTCTCTCCGACTGATAATACTTTGCCTCCCTGCTCTCCTGGCTTGGTGTGCCTCTTGCCTTGTTTGCTGCTCATTATTTGCTGCTCATTATTTGCAGGATGTAGATACAAGAACTTGCCCATAATCAATTCAATTATTCCACTTCAAATCCAGCCATTCTGCTGCCACATATAATCCTGACAACTCATTATCCACCAGCTCAGATAGGTCTGGCTCTTGCATGTTAGCTGTGCTGAGACCTCAACCTACTTCTCTAGCCTTCTACACTTCAATTCACTATTAAACCCCCCTTGCTGAGTTTTACTCCCAGTTGCATCGATGCAATGGGATGGAAAGGACTGCAGCAATGTGGCAGAGATGCCTGACTCTTCCTAACTCCCTGAATGCCAGTCTTCCTGGTGGGAACACGTGAAAGTGTATTTCCAGCTTGTGACATATAAATGATTAGAGCTGACATTTACAACATCTCCCATCTGAAGCCTTGAAGATAACATTTACCAGCCTGTAAGGCAGGTAGGTGTAATCATCACCAGAAGAAGTCAGCCCTGGGCTTCAGACCATTATTTGCAGCTCCAAGACCAGGTAGCATTACAGTGAGCCTCACCTCAGTTGGGACAAGGGTGCACCACCATGCTGCACTCCCAGAGACAGCTGGCAGGTCTAACAGGGCTGGCAGAGAGGTGTTTTGCACTGTCTAGGGGCTGTCCTGGAGCACTGGCTGGGAGCGATGGTCCCAGGAACCCCCAGGCACAACCTGGGTTGGGAAGTTTCCTCGCTGAAGCATGCAGGAGGATCTTGACGTGGTAGATGAGACAGGGGATGGTCTCCATGGCAAAAAGGATTCTCTTGCCACATTTCTTGGCAAGAGATGGGAAAGTCAGACTTCTAATAAGCTGGGCAAGGACCTAACCGCAGCCTTCACAGTGAGGCAGGAGCATACCCATGCAGTTGTTGTGTCAGTGTAGAAGGAAATGTTGAATATGAAGTTTACCAAGCAGCAAATAGATCTGTCTTGAATCTTACTCTCTCCTTCAGTCAGGAAAGAGCAAGTCTATTTCTAATCATGGAGACCCTATATATAACTAAGCACAATGTTTCTTCTTGTGCAGCAAAGGACAAGCAAAATTTCGCAGCCTGATTGCTCTGAGATGGTTTGTGTAAGTCTCAGTCATGAGCTTGAAGCTGAGCATTCACATATAGATCAGAAGACAAATCAGGGTTTTGGCTCTAGTTCCTCTTTAGAGACAGCAGCCCTGGTGATGACCAAAGTGGTTCTTCTTACATCAGCTGTCTAAGTGAGAAATGCCTCTGACTCAGTGTTTGTGCCAGGCCACATAGCACTACCTGGCTCAGGCATTCAAGTATTGTCATGGCACAAATAATGTAAAGAGACAGTAAGCTCTGAAGTATCCTTGGACACTCAGTGGAGTAGTTGGGAAACTCAGCTACCACCACCCTGAGATGGCTGTGGAGGTCACAACCAGGTGTTGTGCACTCCAGCACCATAAGCTTTCAGTGCACAGCAAACTGCTCCCTTTTGTAGCACTGATCTACATGTCCCCTCCACAACAGGCATTCTCTATCCTGCCCCATATAAAGGATGAGCTGTTTGACAAGCACCATTCCTCGCCATTCCCATAAATGCAGCCCACACAAACAGAAGCAGGGGTTAAGACCATCATTTCCAGTGCATCACTGATAAGTCACCCCTGCAACATTTCTCAGGATGACATGAAACCTAAATGCTTCTGGACATGTCAGTTCTGTGCAATCCTGGGCAAGGCAGGGCTAAAGCTAGACATGCTCCAGCCTATCCCTTAGCACAGGCAGATCCTGCTGTGTGGAGCCCAGCACAGGCAGGCTGCAGCTGTCTGGGAAGGTAGGAAATAGCCACCCTGTCAGTAAAACTAACCTTTGGTGGGTCACAAGTCTCATCATGAGCTGAACATACACATAATTATGATGCTCTTTTCTAAAAGGGCCCTGCAGGGATTAGTCAAATCAAGCAGCTGTAGTTATCCAGCTCCAGAGCGGTCACTACATCAACATTTACCATTCTGCACATCTCTTTGTGCCTTCAAGAGCTCTTCAAGCACTGACGGCCCATATCACATAGGGCCCACTGTTAAACAGAAGCTGCAAGAGCCTGCTCCAGAAAGTGTCCCAGGCAGATGGGTCCCAGGGTTGATATTTGCCCTGCAGCTCTTATTTTTAAAGGGCTAGTACTGATAATCACCTTTAGAAGTGAACTACCACACTGGTGATTGAAGCCATTGAGGCAACAATATCTCTTGGCTATGTCTCTGCTAGGACAGTATTGGGACACTTTGGGAGAGTGGAGGCAGGTGGCTTTAGGAGACCTGAAGGTAGGAAGGGGCTGTTCACACTTTTTTTATACCCTAACATTTTGCTTGTTGGGAACTTTGGCCTGGATTTGGTGTGAGTGCTTAGGTCAGAGAAAACCTGCTGTCATGTCAATCCATCCATTCTTGTGCTCCTTCCTTGTACGATGCCCTCAGGTTCAAGAGGTTCTCAGCTCTCTCGTGGTGATTCAGTTCCCAGTGATGCCCCTATGATAGGAGGGTCTGAGGGTACAAAACTGGGCAATGATGTGTGTGCACTCAAAATGCTCTCAGAGGATAGTAATGTGTCTCCATGCTTTGCTGCTTCTTTTCTATCTTAATCTTTTTGTACTGTGGGGCTTTTATTCTTTTTTTTTAGCCACTTTCCTAAGCACATGTACCAAGCTAACTAAAGTTTTCTCTGTGTCTTCCCTCATATTCATAACCTGTGTTTTCCTGGATCTTTCTTGTGGTTGGTCTTGCATGATCCTCACAGAAAAAATATGTGGCAAGAAAGGAAAACACTTTACACAGTAAAAGAGCAGGGCTGCTCACAGCAAAGGGCAATAAGTCAGAGCAAGCTGCAGCATGGCCTCAGGAGAAAGCTGTGAGCCAGACAACTTCTTTGGGCAGCGTCCTGGCTGAAAAAAAAAGAGGTTTCAAGTTTTGGGTCAAGGAAATGCTTTCTGTGTTCATGGCATCTGGATAATAAGGGTTGCTTCAGAGAAATGTTTGGTCATTTGGGTGGATGGTGGCAGTGGGGGCTGCGGCTGTGGCTGAGCATCAGGCAGGCTGAAAGCACCTCTCTGTGAGCAGCCATCCCTGGCTCAGCATGTCTTCCTCCTCTGTGGGAGTGCTGTTTTGTACCACCATCCCCTTCTTCTGGGGTGAGCCTGGCTGTGTCCCCACCCTGGAGGGATAGGGTTGAAGGGCTCACCACACCATCAAGATGCATGTCTGACGCTGTGGTTAGTACCTGCTGGCACCATGCAGCTCCAAAGCTGACCAGACCTACCTTTCACAAACAGAAGCTCTTTCAACATTTTTGCTCTTATCAAGCCAAGGAAGTGTATGCTAATGAAAGGGTCAGGATAATGCTGATGACCTCTGTTTTCCATCCATTTCCATATGCAGCCTGCTGTATCTCTTGCTGATATGTCTGTTAGTCTCTTCTTTCCTACCTCTGTGAAAGTGGTTTCGCTAACCCATACATCTGATTGCATTATGCACTTAACATCTCTGACCTCTTACCATTGCTTACTCTCCTCTGCCTTCCCCACGTCCCATCCCCACCTAAGGGCTAGGCTCTCCAGGCATCTCTCAGAGGCCTGGTGTTTCTTAATACATTTTTTAAGAGAAATCTGCAAGAAGGAATGGCAGAAATATTAATACAGAGATGACGCAACACTTGGGGACAGTAACTAATAATCTAGGAGCTACTGCAGTGACCTGGATGAGTTAGAGGAGCTGTCAGGAAGGAATAGAATGTAATGAGTATAGGCAAAGCACAGTTAGGAGAATTACAAATGCAAATACAAAACAAGCTATTGATGACTGGACAAGAGTAGTTCAGGGAAAGAACCTGGGGTAATCACTCATGAAGAAATTAGGATGAGTAGCTAATGAAAAGCTGTAATTAAGAAAAGGCAAATACAGTCTTGGGATATATGAGGGGGAAAATCATAAGAAAAATATCACCCAGAGTGTTTTGCCACAGCAGCTACCATCAGCTAAGATGCAGCTACCAGCAGTGCTGTGTTTGTACCTCTGGAAGGTGAGGACAGGAATCCATGGCTGAGAAACTGTACTCAGGAGCTCCCTTCCCTCCCCTCCCTGGGCTTGCAAAGCCTCTGTTTGTTAACTTTCCCACACACTGCAAGGCCAATCGATTTTCAGGCTGTTTCAGGAGCTAAAAGATCAGAGAGAGATTAAACCTTCTTTTCCAGATCAGATGGGTGTTTTCAGATCTTTATATTTCGTGTCCGTTTTTTAAATCTCTTGGTAGTTCACAGAGGAGTGAGTCCTAAAGCTATAGCAAACATGTACGAAGGGGGGAAGAGTTTATCTCTTGCTCACAGCCTGCTCTTGTACACACTGTAGAAATTACACATAATGGTGGGCAATGCAAAAAGAGACGTGACATTGCTGACATGTGGGTGGGAGTCAGCTGAGCTGCAGCCAGGCAGTATCTAATGTCTGACTATACCCATGCTGTAATACAGAAGGTTGAGGAGAGACAAGAGGAAAGGCAGCAGCAGGCAGGGTGATGAGTCTCTGAAGGTAGCTAACGACAGGAGGAATTGCAAGACTAAAAAGTGGGATGTCCAAAGCCTATAGCAGGCTCATTTCGATTGCTTGCCTGCTTCATCTCTTTTGGAAATCCTCTTCATCCATTAGAAGAGTTACCCAGTTGGGCTACCCAGGCCACCGCTCTAGGGATGATGGGAGACTGGCATGGTTATGTGCATAAAAAAGTGACTCGAAGAGGAGGCAGCTGCTAAACGAAAAAACAGTGGTTTTGTCATGAAATACAAATGACTTGAACTGAAGTAAAAGCAATATTTGTAATGGAGAATGTGTAGCTGGCAACAGAGGCACTGGCCAGGTCCCAGACATGAATAGGCAATGTAGTTTAAGAATGCAACAGAAATGGAAATGCCAGCAAATGCAGTGAATGGAGCAGGAGTTTGCCATTGTTCTTAATCATGTCAATGGAAAACTCTTATTGCCATCAGATCAGAGGTAAGGTGCATATTTCCAAAGCATAACCATTTTCAGCTATACATCCCACTCTTTTCCATCATGGTGAGAAGATGAACTCTCTCAGCCCACTTCCCTGGGAACACAGCCCTACTTTGACTGCAGCTTGACCACATATCCATCATTTGCACAGAAGCTGTGGGTGCACTGCAACATGGTGATAAAACATTTCCCAGGCCATATTGCATGGGGCTGATTTTGCTTGATTCCTTCCTTCCCCCTGTGTTTGCCATGTCGGTGGACCATCCTCTGAGGATACTGATAGATGGTGTAATGGGATATGAGCTGAAATTAGGAGAAAAAGAGTGCTCAGAGGAAGATGGAAATGATGAGGGAGACAAAGTGACTATCTACATACCTAACCTCCTTAATCCTATAGAAGTAAGAAGCTACTTTAAACATCAATATTCCCTCTGTTTCCTCACCTACCTGTCTTTGAAGTGAGCTCTTGACTGAGTTCTTTAAATTCTGAAAGGGAGCAGAAGGGAAAAGGTGTTGTCTTACCTCAGGAAAAACATCCATGCTGATAACTGTCTGGCCTACCCTTTGATGTAGTGAAACTTGAGTATCTAAGTACCAACACAGTAAAACTGGACATGTTGAGCCCTGTGTCCATTTTAATGCCTTGGTAATTCAGCCGTGGAGAGACTGCTACAACGAGATCTTACTGATAATAGACAGGAGGCCAGTCCTGTCCTTCCTCTCTCAGCTGGGCTACGGCAGCTGACGTTGCCGTCCTAGGGAATGGCTTTTTGCTCTTTGGTTGTAGTGAGTCCCTATCCCCTCTAATACACAGGAGAGAAAACTCAGACAAGTGTTTTCCATCTGCAAAGCAAATGTGATTCATTATTAATATAGCCCTGTTAAGAGTGCATTGCACTTTAGATACATTAACTGGTTGACAGGTCCCTGACCTAAGGAGATTTCTTTCTGTGTTTAAGCATCGCAGGACACATAAGCATGCCAAAAAAAGGAAGGGTTGGATGGAAGAGGTGGAAGGGTTACAAAAATAATACTACATGCTAGTGGGGTTTGTTATGCACAAATCTTACACATGCTGTAACAACACTGACACCAAGAACTCTGTAAGGTCCAGGAAAGGATGTGGTATTTTACTGTTATGAGGAAGTTTGAGTGGTTTCTAGTGAGCCTGTCTGACCCAAAAATCTTACTGAAACCACTGCTGAGAGCAATAGCTTTCCTTGAGGTCTAAAAGAGGTGGTGGTTAAATGCCTTTTTACTCAATGGTTGCTGACCAAATTGTAGGGTAATTTGATGGTCAGGACACATATTGTGGTGGTCTTAATGGTTAACGGCATACTCTGGGGCTGTGAGTTAGAGGGAAAAAGCTGACAAGAAATCCTTCAAGAATCTGGAGTCTGGAAATGACAAATGGAGCAAGCTGCAGCATGGCCTCAGGAGAAGGCTATGAGCCAGACAACCTCTTTGGGCAGCATTCTGGCTGAAAAAAAGATTTGGGTAAGGCAAATGTTTCCTGTGTTCATGACACCTGAATAAAAAGGGCTGCTTCTGAGAAGTATCTGATCATATACAGATAAAAGGCACAGGGAGGCAGATCACCTGCAGCAAATACAAGTGCAGAAGCTGCAGATATTAATCACGGCGATATCCGGCTAGGAGGGTAGTAAAGTCTGTCTGAAGTTATCGCCATCCTGCAGCCTCACCTAGGGCTTTTAATTATCCTTTAGCACCACATTGCTTATTATTCATGTACAAAATCATTAGAAACATGACTTGACCTCTTAGGTTCTCCGTGGCTGAGGATATGGCTTGAAGCTTTTGGGCTGCCTCAGCCGTTCGAAGTTGAGGAAACATTGCCTGTCCTTGTAACAGACTGTGAAATAATCAGTGGAGAAAAGGAGGCAATATTGACTGTGAGTCTTGTAAGGTCTCAAACTTCTACCTTGGGATGCATGAATCAGCCCCTGGAAGGGCTTGTTCCTTTCTCCTCTTCGTACCGTTGTCCTCAGGTGCTCAGCTCCAGTGTACAACTAACCTTTGCCAACATGCAGACCTCTTGGTCAGCAAAGCAAATCCCACTAGAGCTTGACTGGCAGCAGCCACGAGGCCACTGTCTGCTGGAGAGGATGCAATACAGAAGGCTGTTCTCTCCTTCTCATGGACAGCTTTCACCCCCTCCTGTACATTTTCTGCTCTCTGCTTATCTAGTCCTCTGAGACATACACAGGCATGTTTTGTTTTCATAAATACAAACCACTTTTATTCCAAAACAAATCAACCTTTTATTTATAGGAATGTGAAGGGAATTGCACTAGATAAATGTGGTCTTAACTGCCCTCATGGGCAGTACAAATGTTTATTCTTTGCTTTTTTTGTTTCATTTTGATGGGTTTTGGTGTTTTTTGGGGTTTTTTTCATACAGCTATATTAAGGAGAAATATTAAGCCTACACAATGTATGCAAACACATTTTGCTGTTTGAGCAAGAGGAATCAGAGTTGGGTGACATACTGCAATTCATCAAAAGATCTGGCACTGTGTTTTGAAAGGATATTTTCCTGTATTTTGAAAAACCTTTTTCCCAACAAACATTTAGGTGCGTTGTTTGATCAAGCAATAACACTTTAATCTACATTGTGTACTTTCTTCAAAGTAGGAGGTCAGAGAATGATATCTGTGTTTTTAAAAGGAATCCTTTTAGAAATGCTTTTAGAGGCAAAGATCTGGTGCAAGGTTTTTTCTTATTTGGAGAATTTAGCATTTTGCTGGAATAGAAACCATGTCCTTGAAGTCCAAGATGACAGATAATGGGTCTTATTCTTTTGGTGTCACAGATATTCGTCCCACACAAACGTACTCCTCCCCTGTCCATCAGCAGAGTCAGACAATCTTAGTCCTGAATCAAGGTCTGCTGAAGTTACTCTGAGCCTTCTACTGCTATCAGTCAGCTCTGGATTAGGCCTCCAGAGGATAAAGGAATATGTATCTGACCCTGACTTTGTATCCTCATCCCCGGTATACTCAGTATCAAGCAAAGGAGAGATGGCATATGGTGCCAGGAACTCAACACCCTATAAAGAGTGAATGAAACAAGCTAGGAGATTGGAAAGACACAAGTGCAGAGCAGCTCAAGCAGTGTGGAGTTCACCAAATTCTCATTAGCCTTACTCACAGCTCAAGGACAACACATGTGCATGAGGAGACCTTGATCAAGCTGGTATGGGATTCTCCTATTCCTCACCTATGTGTTCAGCTTCGAGTATGATTGCCACAGAATATTACTGATCTCAAGCACTGATTAAGAAACATGTAAAAAACTTGAAAACTTTTCTATCAATAGAAAACAACCATGATCTTACATTCCTTTTTTATAAAAAATCAAATTAACACTGGGATTAATTTCTTCCAGATTAGCCACTGAAATGCGCCTGTTCTAACCTAGTTCACTTGGGCTCCTTCTATTGCTACCAGGCAGCAATGGGCACCTCCACAGGCTAGTCCATCTTCCATAACTCCCTTCAGGAATGTAAAGTACTAGTTAAAGCTCTTAGATAGGCAACACTGGGTAATACAAATGCCTCCTAAAGTGACATGGGTATTGCACTGTGGTTGATCAGGATTTCATCTACTGCAGGCTGTTAGCCTCAAAACTACATAGCATAATTCTTTTCCCCCTTGGCTATTCCTTTAAAATAGATTAGGTGCCTGGCAAGTTTTCTTCTTCCTTTAAAAATTTAGAATGCAGCCAGATAGCACAGCAGTCAGTCATGACTGGTTTTATCAGGACCTCATCTGTTTCAGGATGCCAGTGGAAGTCCTGCTTAACCAAGCAGGGCAGAAGTCTCCCTGTGCATTTCCCCCCTCCCTATGGCTATTACTCTTCTTTGTCAAAAGTTCCTGTATTTCATCTATAGTTTTAGGAACAACATTTGCTGGAAGTTAGAAAAGTGAAAGCTGAATTTGGAAAGCTAAATTCGAGAGTAAGTTGATAAGGATAATTAGGCAATGGTGTAGATAGGACACCATTTGTCTGAATCAAAAGCTCTGTCTATTTCTATGTATGGCCATGTTAGATAAGGTACCAGTGGAAATGATATAATAAGGAACTGTGTAAAGGCAAGGGGTCAAAGTAGAGAGCCGAGATGATCTTTTCTACCTGGGATTTTTAAGTATGCCAACAACGCAGGATTTTTAAAGGAGATGAGGGAAAAAAGATCTTTCAAGTTTGCCCATTTGGCAGACATTAATTCAGCTGAGCTAAGCAACCTGTAAATGGAACTGACAAATGCTATTATCCCAGGTGCTAAGTTTTTTTCTCTTCTATTTTTAATGAACACAAGAAGGACCCGAGATTTTTTCTACAGAAGACACATCTGGGGATTTGGTAGAGAATTGAGGGTCACTGATTTGATTAAGCCAGAGGAAAAAATAGATCTATCTTCATTTTTAATAAGGGAGTAAAACCTGCACAGACAGCAGCCCCTGCACACCATGCAGAGCTGCTCTGTGCTTCTTGAGGGTCTGCAGCCATGTGTAAAACGTGTATGAGGCTGCAGGACTCAGAGATTCAGGCACACCAGGATCATCAAACATTGGCGTTGTCTAATCCCGAAACTATTCTCACCCAGAAAGTTGTTCTTTAAAATGAAACCTAACTCCACAAAATTATTTTTCTCTTTGTGTCTCTTAGCAGAGATGAGCAGCATCCTTTTTTTTTTTTTTTTTTCCTGCAAATAGAAGACCATAATTCTAAATTCTATGAGGCATTTTAGGTAAATTTCCATCCCTTCCTTTTCATGGAATACGTATTTCTGGAAGGACATAGTGGAGGTAATATAATTATAAATAAGTACCATAAATAATTTTATGAAGCCAAAGGTTTTTAAAACACAAGTTCCAAGGCAAAGCACCAATGCACTCAAATGTTTGTGAACCCAAAACTAATTAGATCCTTGTTGATGCTGGTCCTGCACATTGCTGTTCTGAGATGGCATCACATGTTTTCTTGATGTTATTGATTGAAGAAGGTGCAGAGATGAGAACTGGGCTCAGCATTTCATATTTTAAGGTCGCTTTTAACAAGTGAACTCATATCTACCATACCAACCTAGCCTTGAGCGTCTTACTGTAACAAACAAGCACTTGAGTGACTTCCAAGCACGGAGCAGTTGACATTTTACTATAGGGTGGGAAGAGTTTGGTTGTGCAGGGATCTCCAATCTCCCTGCTAGTACATCCCCAAGGGTCTGTCACGGCCAGCTCTGCAACCAGCCCTGCTGAGAAACCTGCCTCTCCTCTGCAGATTGTGCTGCTGGGGGCTGCAGCCCCTTCTTGCTGGGCATCCTAGGGATGTCAGGGAAAGGATAGCACTCAGCTTCCATCCAGAGCTGACCTCAGAACTCATAAAGCTTCCCCACATGTGCAGGGTCTGGGTAATGACACATAACCCTTTACACAGATAGCACAAAACAGCAGTTGGTAAGAGCTCAGTAGCATTCCAGGAAAAACAGTTTATTTCTATTTCAATTAGTTTAGAAGAGCATTTGCATTTTTGAAACTTCATAAATGATGAAGCCATTTGCCTTTAACTCAGTTATTATGTTGTGGGATCTGCAGAGCTCTTCAATTCAGGTTATAAACTATTTTCCAAAACAGCCAGGACAGGCTGCATATTAGTCACCAGTCTATCTCAAGGGCTGAACCTGGCTGGAAAAGGAGGGGGATCTGCACAGCAGCCCCATCTCACAGGCTTCATCAGGCAGCTCCTCCTTGGGACCATGAGGAACTACAAACTCTGTCAAGTTGATGAGGTGAATTGAAGACTGGCTGAACAACCAGGCCAGTTGTAGGGAAGTGACTAGCACTGTACCCCAAACACTAGGGCCAGTACTGGTTTACATCTTCATTAGTGACCAGGATGATGGCAAAGAGTGCACCCTCAGCAAGTTCACAGAAAATATGGAACTAATAGGAGTGGCTAATACATCCCAGGGAGGCGGTGACATTCAGAGGGACCTGCACAGGCTGCAGAAATGGGCTAACAGGAACCTCATGAAGCTCAAGAAGGGGAAAAGGAAAGGCAAAGTCCCACCCTTGGGGACGAACAACCCCAGGCTGGAAAGGAGCTTTTCTGAGAAAGACCTGGGGGTCCTGGTAGACACCAAGCTGAGCATGAGGCAGCGATATGCCCTTATGTCAGAAAAAGCCAACAATATCCTGGGCTGCATTTCAAAAGCATTGACTGAGGGAAATCATCTTTCCCCCCTGCTTAGCCCTGGTGAGATGTCTGGAGTGCTAGATCCACATTTGGGTTCCCCAGTACACAAGAGACATGTACATACTGCAGTGAGTCTGGGAATCATGTTTTGTCCCTTTTCTGGACTCACTCCAGTAAAGCCTGGAGAAAGGAAAATGTCTCACCAGCTGGGGAATCCAAGTAGTGCAACAGGGAGCCGATGACCTAGCTTGAACTTCCACGCAGTTTTCCAGACAGCATGGACCCTTGAAAGCTGTTCAGCATAAAGAACACAGTTCCACATCACAGAGAGATGGTAAAGAAAGAAAAATGACTGCCACCCAAGGAACTAAATTTTTCAGAGCTGGTGGGTTGTTTCTGTTGAGGGAAATCTACCTCTCCACGCTCAGCTCCTAGTGCTGTCCCAGCTTGCCCAGGAGACCCTGGCTGACAGCAAGAGCCCAGCTGTCTCTGCATCACCCTGAGATGATGACCTGCTTCCAATACTGAGATGTCCCCAAGTTAGCAGGCAATCGTCTGGGCCCTCCCAGCAAAACAGCATCTTTAGGGTATCCCAAAGTTGCAATGGTTGTAGCAAGCATTCAGACAAAACCTTCTGGGTGCCAGCAAAGGACAGAGGAATATCCATAAAGTGCTATGACATATTCATTTTTTCCACATAATAGTAATTTCCACTTCCAATAGTAATTTCCATGACCCATAACTGCAGGTATAGTGGGATAACAGAATCACTGTCAGTTCTGGGTAGTGCTGTGTAATTTGAACACATGAGGAGACAAGTGTTATCTTATTTTGTCTTCACCTAAAAACTGAGATGATCTCTGTATTTGCTGTACTATGCTGACCTTGTGTCCTAGTTTCCACTTCCATTTAAAAAGATGGTTGTTACCTCACAGTGACCTACAAGTTGCCAGTCACCTTTAGCTTAAGAAGTTTCACTGCTACAATTACTACTCCCTTGTCCTCTCTTATTAGAGGTTCTGCTATTTATTTGTATTTATTTAAGATTTCATTCTTCTTATCATGGGAATTATTCTAAAAATCTTAAGTGTATTTGGTATTCTCTAGTTTGGTAATGTTAGATTATAGTTGTGAAACATATATAACCTCTTTTTATAAACCCAGAATCGTGCTTCAAGGTGATGTATCATCCACCAGCTATTTTGTTTTCCAGTGATGAATCACCTTCTTCACACAACTCTACCCTGACCTCATAATGACATTCATTATAACAACATATTCAAAGCCTCTGTTTATGAATGTACCAAGGAGCTGTTGTTATAATAAAGATAACCTGGATGGGAAATCTGATACTTGGGGCTGAGCTATGATTACTCTTCAGGATAAGAGTTCTTCATTCATCTGCCCATTGGAGGGTAATACAGAGCTTGGATTAAAACCAAATGTTAACATTTGGGCTTCCCCAACTCTATTCTGAAATACTGTCATAGAATCATAGGATCACAGAACCACAGACTGGTTTGGGTTGGAAGGTACCTTTAAAGGTCATCTGGTTCACTAGATGCAATGAGAAGGATCATCTTCCACTAGACCAGGTTGCTCAAAGCTCCATCCAACCTGTCCTTGAACACTGCCAGGGATGGGGCAGCCACAGCTTCTCTGGGCAACTTGTGCCAGGGTCTCATCACCCTCACAGTAAAGAATTTCTTCCTAATATCTAATCTAAATCTACCCTTTCTCAGTTTGAAGCCATTCCCCCTTGTCCTGTCACCACATGCCCTTGTAAAAAGTCCCTCTCCAGATTTCTTGTAGGCCCGCTTTAGGTACTGGAAGCTGCTCTGAGGTCTTCTCTGAACCTTCTCTTCTCCTGGCTGAACAAGGCCAACTCTCTCAGCATGTCCTCATAAGAGGGGTGCTCCAGCCCTTTGATGATCTTTGCAGCCTTCCTCTGAACTTGCTCCAAGAGGTCCACATCCCTCTTGTGCTGGGGGCCCCAGAGCTGAACACAGTACCCCAGGTACTCTCACTAGAGCAGAGTACTCTCACTAGAGCAGAGGGGCAGGATCACTTCCTTCTACCTGCTGGTCATGCTTCTTTTGGCACAAGCCAGGATATGGTTGGCTTTCTCGGCTGCAAGCACTCACTGCTGGCTCATGCTGAGCTTCTTATCAACCAACACCCTCAAGTCCTTCTCCTCCTGCTCTCAATCCATTCTCTACCTATCTCGTATTTGTGCTTGGAATTTCCTGACCCACTTGACCCAAGTGCAAGGAAAACTGGCAAACTTGCTGAAGGTGCATTCAATGCCACTGTCCATGTAGCTGATAAACATATTGAACAGTGCCAGTCCCAACACCAACCCCTGAGGGATGCCACTAGCCACTGTCTCCACTTGGACATCTAGCTATTGACCACAACCCTCTGAATGTGACCATCTAGCCGAATCCTTATCCTTATTCTTTTTGCAGAGGCTGGCATGTCTTCCCTGCTACAGATATCAATAATCTCATTATTTTATCAATGTAGTAATGCAAATGAAGGCTTCTGAGAGGTTGGTTGATGTAAGGAATTGTCTTACAGAGTCATAGAATCATTTAGATTGGAAAAGAACTTCAAGATCATCAAGTCCCACTGTTAACCTAGTACTGTCAAGTCCACCATTAAACCATGCCTTTAAGTGCCATACTGACACATCTTTTAAATACCTCTAGGGATTGTGACTTCGCTGGGCAGCCTGTTCCAGTGCTTGATAATCCTTTCAGTGAAGACATTTTTCCTTATATCCAGTCTAAACCTCCCTTGGTGCAACTTGATGCCATTCTCTCTTGTCCTGCTGCTTGTTATTTGAGAGAAAAGACCAACACCTACCATGCTACAGCCTCCTTTCAGTAGTTGTAGGTACCAATAAGGTCTCACCTGAGCCTCCTTTTCTCAGGCTGATCAACCCCAGTTCCCTCAGCTGTTCCACATAAGACTTGTGCTTTAAATCATTTACCAGCTTTATTGCTCTTCTTTGGACATGCTCCATAGTGAAGATAATACATGGAGTAATTTACTTTCTATCAAGAAAGGACTAACATCTTTATGTTAGCTGAGATGTTCAAGCCAATTTTGTTTTAGCTGGGAAACAGATCATAAAAGATACCAATGCTTAGTAGCTTAGAACACACACAAAATAAGTTGTGGGATCATTTTTCTTCAGGAAATTTTGGTAAGACATCCACGATAGTATTATAACAACACGTACATACTATAATGATGATAAGGTAACCATAGAAATGATGATAAGACAGAACTAATTCCAACATACACATGTAAGTCATAGAAGAAAGATCTATGAACATAAACAGTTTAAGAAAGTTAATATGTCAAGTACACATGCTCAGATCTAAAAGCCACTTTTAGAAAGGGTAGTTGCTTTCCTAATGAGAATATCAACTACTTTCTTGATAGACCAGAAAAATGATGGACCTATAGGGGATAATAGACTGTTAGTTAGGCTTATGAGGGTGCTATCTTTATTTTAGCAATAGTGTGAGTTAATGCTGTGTTTGGCTTCTGAACCAGACATGCAAATATCACAGTAGTAATTTCCATTTGATTGGAAAGGTGAAGCAAGTACAGGACAAAATGTCTCAGCATTTCTACTTTTATCTGAGAGTAGACCTAGAGTCAGTCTCAGGTTTGCTTTGGAAATTAGGGCAGTAGTTTGTGCTTAGGAAGCCTGAATTAGTACTAGAAGTTGACCATAAAGCATCAGGCCTGTGCATGAAGCTGATGGTAGAGATGTGTGCTGTGCTGTGCTGGCCGAGCTCAGGCATATGCAGAGCTTCCCACTTGCATGGCCACAGGAGCCCAGTCAGGCTTTGCAGGTACATTGCTGAGTCCCACTCTCTCTCAGTCATACACACTGCAGACCATCATACAGCTATCACAGTGATCTCAGAAAATTAAAGAAGAGAAGCTGGTGAAGAATAGGAGTGCATCAGTGAGGGTCTTTAGGGATGAAGAACCATAGTTCTTTAAGCACTAATACTATGCACCTAATATAGAGAAAACCTCCCTTGATTTTACCAGGGATTTTCCCATGTTGGACTTAAGAATATTCAGCCCACTGCAGTGTATTTCATAAGCTTTTGATTGCAAAAATAGTCCAAATGTCCAACAGGCTTGGATTAGCATTGTTAAAGACACTGATGTTTCTACTCCTCCGTGTTTCAGGCTTGCAGCCTCATGGCAGTATCAACTGTTGTTGCTTTTTCCCTCTAAAACAGAAAGGAAAAATGCGAATTTGCAACATTACAAATCTGGTTTGCATAATTCCTTGGGCCAAAGCCATCTCTGGTGTAACTCTATTGCCTTGAGTCGTATATATTTTCTTCCTGCATTTCACTCCAGAGATGCAGTCACTGCAGGCAGTAAGATGATTTGTTGAGAATGATTGCAGAGATTATCACAAACAGATCCTGATATCTAATCTAATCAAAATCTCTGTCTAATACCCTGCACATTAAGTCCAAGTTCAAAGCACTGTACACTAAATGATGTACTTGGCATCTCTTGGACCAGGCAGCAGAAACAGGAGATGAATACGTAAACCAGGAAATGGATCATGGCCAATTAGTGGTGCAGAAACCATGGTGGGTCATTTCCAAAATAACAAATGAGCTTGGCAGGTTGGCATGTCTTTCTGCAGTGGCCTGAGTCAGCCAAGTATTGAACACCTTATTCCAGAGCTGCGGGTTGCTGTGCAGCCCAGTCTGCAAGGGCTGTGTTTGGTGCTGTAAAACAGTCTTAGGAGGCCGTGCTAGTCTGTAGGCACAGCACAGCCGGGTGAGTGGAAGAACAAGAGAAACTTGAGATATAAGTCAAATTGTCACTGCAAGACATTTACAAATCACCTGAACTATGGTCCCCATTACTCCGAGCCTATGTCTGTCTGAGAAGAATATCCAGCAGAGAGAAGGGGGAGAAAGGCAAAGCTCAGATTTCATCCAGTTCTCTCCCCTAATCTTTCTCCTCAGTTATCAAGAGTTAAAAAAAGGACTTGAGGAATGGGAACATCTAGCCAGGTCCATGAGCCCAGCATAAAGAAGCAAAAGGGCAGAAGGGGTACCAGAGGATGGGCAAGATGATGGAGTTTGCCTTGTTTTGCTCTTGACCGCAGTGATGGACACTGACCTCCCAGGAGGAGAATGGTGAAACAACATGACACCTCCAGCTCACAGCTCTCCTTATGGGTACCCACGGGTCCATAAGGGTGGACATCCTGACGTAGCAGAGAAAAGAATCTGTTCTCATGTAAAAAAATCCTAGTAACAGTAATACTAGGGTTTTAATGTTTAAAGATGTCACTGTTAAACGAGGATGATCAAATTAGTCCATTGTAGCTTTAAGTCAACATGAAATAGAATAAAAGATGAAGGGACCAGAATCTCTTTTTTGTGACACAAGAGGACACAGAGACAAAATGTGTAAAAGAGAAAAGGGAATAAAGACACTTGAAAAGCTTTTCCTCACAGCTTTTGTTTAAAAGAGAGCTATGTGTTTGTATTTAATCTCTCTTCTTTTTGAGGCAAGAAACAGGTGGAAACTCAGAAGAATTGGCTACTGAAGTCCCATTGTATTTGTTTTCTGTTTTGAAACCTTCCCAGTTTTGTTATGTGCCACAACAGCATTTAAAAACCCTTTCAAGGACCTCTTGCATTGGTTGTGCATTAAATTCCTTTCCATTGTCAAGGCCTTCAGCAAATAGTCTCCTCCATTGAAACACCTGGGGGCTGGGAATCCAAAACTTTGGTTTCTAGAAGCTGATGTATGAATTGATGAGCCATAGGTGGAAGTGAAGACTAAGGCAACCTTCTTGCAAAATATGGGGGATGGAACCACAGCCTGGAATTAGGCTGTAAAACGCATATTCCTGACATCAGACCAGTTTTACTCATTCTTCTTTCTGTGCTTGTTATTGAGGTTATTACAGATAAACATGTTGACAGCTCATCTCAGGAAAAGAAGCATCTCAGCTCCGCAGAAAACCACCCTCAGAATGGGGTGTGTGGATGCATAATCTATACTAATCCTAGGGCAAAAAACTTCATCTGCTTAGAGAGACCGGCAGAAAAATCTTCAATATCATTCCTTATTTCTTTAGGTCTTCAGTAAGAAGCCACACCAGGACTTGCTATGGTGGGTTGTGCTGGGTTGTTGAGCATTTTTGTGTTAAGATTGAATTATGCAGAGAATAGAAATTCTGATTAATGTAAATTTCCAAGATATTGATGTCAATTTTCACCATGGTTATACATGAAACCCTTAAGCTTCAAAATTCTCTAAGAGAACTTTTTGAAGATTCATTTTACGTTGCTCAAAATACATTTCAGAAATGATGCTTCAGTCTGATTTTATTTCTCAGGAAAGTTGTTGCAATATAAAATAGAATATGAAATTAAACAATTCAAAGGAAGACAATGCTTTCAGAACAAGAAAACCTGATGTTTAATATCAAAAATGTCAAAACAGGGTAGGCTGATGTCAGAACTACTTTTGCCATTCAGACTGAAATTTGGCAATATCAGCATGCTTATATAATAGAAAATGGTACCACTAACATTTGCTTGCCCAGCTACTAAAAGGAGTAAAAACTATGAACTATTTATCAGTATTAACATTTTCCTTGTTTTACAACAATGTTTATCCAATAAGTAACATAACTGTCCCAATTCCATACTTTTAAGGAAAAACAGCACCTTTGTTTAAACAAAATTTTATCTTGCTTACAAAAGAACTTCTTTTACAGATGCACCTTTTAAAAGCTTCACTAAAAGCCACAAAAGAAAGGGGAAGGACACAAAAATATCTGGTTGCATCATATAATCAAACGATTTCTTTAAAACCCACACATATTCTATGGGAGATTGCACTATTCTATAATAGAACAATAATGGTATTTGAGCCTATGGTACAATAGGGAAGTGACACTGTAACATGTTTAGACTACCAGCCTCTGACATGGTAGCTGTGTCGATGGGGTGAATGGAAGTTTTAGGAGTAAAAAACCTGCAGAAGTTCAGAAAATGTATGCACAAGACCAAAAAGTTGCCCTAAGTAGACCCAAGATATTGCTGCTTACCACCCGTGAACTTGTAGTTACAAAGGAATGCTGGGATCTGTAGTGAAAGAAGCTGTCTGAATTTGAGTCAGCCATGAATTAGAGCTATACAAAAGCATTGGACTTTCAGAATAATACAAACACTGGGGTGTCGTGGTTTAAGCTCAGTCAGCCACTCAGTCTCTCTCTCACTCCCTCCCCTTCCTCCCCACCCCCCGCTCCCAGAGGGATGGGAAGGAGAATCGAAAGAATGTAACTCCCATGGGTTGAGATAAGAACAGTCAAGTAACTAAGGTATAACACAAATCAATGCTGCTACCACCAATAATAATAATGATAAGGGAAGTAACAAGGGAAGAGAATACAACCGCTCACCACCTACCTACCAATACCCAGCCCGACCCAAGCAGTGATCTAACCCTTCCAGGTAACTGCCCCCAGTTTATATACTGAGCATGACATGCTGTGGTATGGAATACCTCTTTGGCTAGTTTGGGTCAGGTGTCCTGTCTCTGCTTCCTCCTGGCTTCCCCTCCTCCCTGGCAGAGCATGAGACTCAGAAAGTCCTTGGTCAGAGTAAACATTACTGAGCGGCAGCTAAAAACATTGGTGCTATCAGCACTGTTCCCAGGCTGAAAGTCAAAAACACAGCACTGCACCAGCTACTAAGAAGGAGAAAAACGACAGGAAATGTGGTAAGTCAAGAGCAACAAGAGGGAAGCTGGGAGGTATCACCCTAGGAGTGAGGAGTGGGGCAGCCTTCCAAAGGAGTGGGTTGACAGAAGGGCTATGTTAACTCATAGGCTAGATGAACAGAACAAGAAGAGGTTTGATAGTGCAAAATGTGGGTTTTATCACTTAGAAAAAAAAAAAAAAAACAGCTGTGAGTTTAAGCTCCCTAATTGGAAATGAGAGAGAAGAGCTGGGAGGGCTCATTTAACCATAGCTATGATGTTACCACAGGTAATTACCACAGGATAGGTCAGCTGAGCTCTTTCCATTCATGGTACATGAAAGCATTAATAGCACAGTACAAACCCTGTTATGGGGACTTCATCTGGACTTTTGCACACAACTGCAATTATTCATGCTCCCGAAGGCTTGAAACTAGACCAAGCAAAGGAAGGGTTGTTAGGATGATCCAGGCAATGGATACAGCTATGTAAGTGAAGTCTAAAGGAAGATATGTTTATGCTGTAATGAACCATAAACTCAGATACTCACAGTTATGAAAATATGGTGTTTTTCTAAAGAGATTATCCTGCAATGAAGAGGCATAAATCAGCCCATGCAAAAACTTAGGCCCGGGACAGTTTGCTCATAGCTAATCCAGCTGGTTTTACACTGCCCTTTGTCCGCCAGCTTATGGAAGAGTTTGGCATGTGTAAGCTCAGAAAGCAAAAGCTGAGATGGGATCTGATTGCCATCCATAAATATACTGAAAGAGGGAAGGGGGAAGAAAAAGAGAAAAAACAGCTAACAAAGCTCAAGGACTACGTTGGCACCTGGACAAGTGGTAAAAACTGGCCATGAGCAAATTCAGGCTGGAATTCTGAAGAAAGATTTTAACCACTGATGCACGATAAGTGGAGAATAGCATTCTTGTAGGCAAATCAGGAGCAGAAATCTTAATTGATTTAACAGTTTCATCAAATGAGAGCTCAATTAATATTTTAAAGGGATTTCATGGCACAGCTGTTTGAAATAACAGAGATCTGGGTTCAGTGATCCAGAAGATTGCTTCTAATTCTATCTTACTAAAATACAGCTGTAAATACTCCCAGAAAACATGACAGTCCAAAAATCCTCTCAAAAAAAGATATTGGGTAAAATAAAATACAGGCGCAAAGGGCAACATCGTGGTCCCAGGAGAAAGAACAATCTGAATTGGAAAGCAAAAGATCCATAAGGAAGGGAGGAAGCATTAGGCAACACACCAGAGTCATATAGTAAAAAAAAACAACCCATTGTTGGTGTCAGAAATGCTGTGATTTAGTATCCTTATTAATAATCTGTAGGAAATGTGAGCTGCACGTAAAGGGCTCTCACAGATAACCCTGGCTTGGGAGGAACTGAAAGGTAAATCAGGACATGAAAATTGCACAAAATAACCTACTGAGACTGGGGGCATTGCTAGAGAAAATAACAAGATGAGTTCCCACTTGTAAGCATAAAAACATACCTGAGGCAAAATCCTCTAAACCACTTGTAGTCAGTGGCAGGCTGCTAGCAGGAATACTGAAGCACTTTGCAATGAGAGTGGGTGACCAATTGAACATAACTGCATATTACAGTTTGGCTGCAAAGATGCTGATGGAATTTTAGGGTGCCGTTCCCTTGGTATTTGAATCAAAGGCAATAGAGATCTATTTTCTACATCATTTTAATGCAAATGTACCTGGAATAATACACTCAGTTGGGGGAGTTGCTGTTCATGGACAATTGGAACAAGGGGGGTGGAAACCAATAAAAATTATCAGGAATCTAGGCAGGTTATTCCACAAAGCAGATTTAAAAGCTCTCTGTGTATGAACAATAAAGGTCCTTTCAGCCCTGTTTTTCTATGACTCCGTGCTAAGCAGATGCGGAGTCGGAAGAAGCAAATGCAAAAGTGGAGGAAACAATTTAGACTGCTACATAGATACAGAAGTGCCAAATGGGGTGACATTAGCAATTTGAAACCACAGGCTGACTAGCAGGAAAATCTTTCAAGATGCATCCAGCTGTAGAAAAGCTGCTGAGGACCTGGTGGAAGCCTGGTCACTCAGATTTTTACAACACGGCGGGACAAAACACTAGAAAATGTACCAGAGGGAGCAATTCTCTGCTGGCAAAGAGCGGTGGAGCAGATGATCTAATAGGCTTCTTGCATCTCTAACCTCTACAGTTCTATGATTTCTTACTGTAAAGCACAATATTTCAAGAGGAAAAAGGAATAAATTGAAGGTAAAATATTTAATGGGTAAAAAAACCCACAAAAAAGGTGGAGGAGGAATGGAATTCTGTCCTGTTGCCTTTTTGTATTTAAAGGAGTTGCTTCTGGCACGTTGTTTTCTTGTCAGAGGCACTTCATTTTCTCTTTCTCTCACCATTTTCTCTCTTGCTACAAAAGCAGAAATAGCCACTTGGGACTGATGATGTCTTTCTGAGGAAGGATGTTGCTATCATGCTGTGGAACAGCATCTAGGCTTCAGTCATCCAAAACACAAAACCCCTCATTGTTTCCTTTAGGAACGGAATTCTTTTCAAAGCAAGCCCAAGCAAGTACATGCATCACAATACATGCACTGGCATATTATCCCTACTCCCTTCCTGCATTGCCTCAGCACCCATTGCAGCACAGACTCTCATTTTATCAATTCATTCACCCACTTCTCACATAGCCACCCTGTGCTTTGGCACATGCTACCTCCTGCAGCCAGAGCACCTTTTCCTGAGCTGGTCCAGTGGCCTTTGGCTGTTTGATCTGCATTTCATGAAAACCTGCTTTTTTCTTATCAAATGATTGATTAGCTGAGTAAGGTCAGGCCCCTTATAGAATTGCAGGGTGTTGTTGATTGGAAGGGACCTTTGTATATCCTCTGGTCCAAACCCCTTACAGACCAATATCAAAGCTAGAGCAGGTTGCTCAGGCACCAGTTTTGTGAAGTCGGAACAAATTTTTGGCCAAAATTTAAGCTGCATCTTAGGGATGGGGATTCACAAGTTCTCCGGGCAGGCTGTTCCCGGCCTCTGCCATTCTTATGAAGAAAATATTTTTCCTTTAATTGCGCAATAATTTCCCTCACTGTGGTAAAGCCTCCCCATTCTTTTCTTTTCTGGACTAGGCAAACCAGCTCTATCAGACTCTCCTTGTACACCGTGTGCTGCAACCCCTGACCATCATTATGGTCCTCTACTGGATTCCTGCTAGCTTGTCTACATAAAATAATAGAATGAGTTGAATGCTTGGAAAACAGTTGCCAGCTGATTTCCCTCCCTCCCCCACCCCTCCTTTAACTGTCTGATTGATTATTTATTGTAAGTTCTAGGAAGCTTACTTTAAATTCCAAAAAAACCTGGGAATTGTGGGACCTCCAGTAACTTTGAAATCTTGATCAGTATATGTGTCCTGATGACAGGCAAATGCACTTTCAAAGGGAATAATATACTGCTTTTCACAAGTCATGGCAGCTTTGACTTATAAACATGTCAGATAGATATGTAACATAAGAATATCTGCTGCTGCCGGTTACCTCCTCAGCCCTGGGGTGCTTTTACTCAGTACATTGTCCCCCTCAAACACCAGGGCACCACCCTTATAAGATCAACAGGGATAGTGAAACCTTCAGATGTTGTTTCAAAGTGCTGTCTGAGCAAGGGCCTTCTTTGCAGAGGTTTGGTTGTTGTGGATTTCTGGAGAGGAACAGGAAGGGGGAGTAAGCATAAGAGAGTGGATTTTAAACACATATGGCAGAAAAAGTTTCCCAAAGTGGAAGCTTTAGCAATATTTCCTAGAGACACACTAATAATATTACCCCCTCAAAAAACACTTTGAGATACTGATAATTACCTAACTGTGGTTTTGGTCAGGACAGTATCTTTAAAGTGAGTGGACCTTTTATACAGGGAAATACTTTTTCTTGTACAAATCGCACTTACAGACATGAACTACTTTATCTGTCAACAAACTGCAGCCAGCTTCATCTGAGTAGCTGTGATTTATCATAGAGCAAGGCTGCACCTGCACAGTGAGAAGTTGCTATTCAGCCTAGCGACATTATTAGAGCTTCTGCCTTAAATTGCCAAGCACATGCTGGGATAGTTATCCTGTCATGACCAGCCAGTTCCTGGAAAAATGTCCTCCAGCACATAGCTAATTTGCAGAAGATAAGCGAACCCAGCAGAGATGCTGTTGAATAGAGAGAGGTCTAAGACTGCCTTGGGCACCAGTTTTGTTCTCCTTCCCTTTGCTGTGGGTCAGTCCTTCCTGACCTACTTCAGTCCTTTAACAGCTCGACATCTGGGGATGATGCCAGCCCCACTTCTGCTCAGCACATGGTAAAAAAATATTAAAATCAAGCTGAATCTTGAAGTTGTCTACAGAAGCACCGAGCACAGGCTGTGGAAGAGTGAAGCCTCTTTGGTGTCAAGTCTGTGGTCAGAGAGGCGCCTGTAGTGTCTTAGGGAAGGGGATCTGACTGAAACGGCTGTCTTACAACACATGTGGGAAAAGAGATTCCTGTTTACCTCGGAAAACTGCTGGCAGCACATACATATTTATCACGGCGTGTGATATTAATGAGAGCAGTGGGATGTGGGAATTTTCGATTTTACATCTGAGCTTCCCATCAGCACCTTGCTGATTGCTCACTGCTCAAAGAACAACTGGTTCCATTCCAGTTCTGGTTCGGACAATCTTCTCACCTATTTTTTACCTAAAGATCTGGCGTACAGTTTGAGCTTCTTATTTGCCTTCCATTTACAGTCAGTGAAGAAAGACAAGACTGGTGGGTTATCCTAGCCTCTGCAGGAGGACTCTGGCCTTGACTGGGGGTGTCACACTGGGGACAGCAACGTCTGTTGATCTACAAGCAAAGGTGGCAGATGCTCGAAATAGGCTGTGAAAGTGGCTTTTTTCAGGCAATTTGGGCATCTGCTTTTGTGCTCAGCCAAAGCACTGTATGTCACTGAGGAAAGATGTGAACCCTGTCTTCACCCTTGGATTTGCCTACTGTCTTTAGAAATTACAACGGGATATCTGGTAATTTTTATCTAGGTATGCCAGCGCATGAATACCCTTGTTTGCACAGAGTAGCCACAGGGATATAAAAAATCAATACAAGCTGGGAAGTTAGAATCACTTACTTGGAAGCACCTCTTCAGTCAAAATGAAAAAAGAAATGTACAGATCTCCATCTGACTTTTAAAAGCCTTGTTTCCCTCAGCAGGTCACTCCTGACAGGTGTGAATAGGACACTGCCATATTTAGTCACTATCCTGTAAAGCAAACTATAATGCACGCAATAAATGAACCCTGATTTTAAGTTTAAGAATTACATGTATCCAAACCTTCAGGCTTGCAATGCAGTTCCAGCCTCCCACTTTACAAAACTAAGGCTCAGCCTTTTTGTGTTCCTCTGCTCATCGTCCTGTGGTTCTCCACAGACTAGGTGACCCTTGTGTTCTTACAGCCTCTGGATAAAAATGCAAATTTAAAACAAAGGAAAACAACCCAAAATTCTAATATATCATCCAGGAGATAAAAAGGAATATGCTGGAGACTCATTATTCCACACACAGTGCCCATTACTTTTGTTGACTTCAAGGCTGCAGTCACTCACAGAGAACAGGACGATAGTATTTACATGGGGATTTCAAGGAAGACTGCTCTTATAAATTACTAAAAGGCATGAGTCATCCCAGCGCAGTGTTTGATCCAAGAGATGCAGTTATCAGTCCAGCATAACACTCCAGCATCTGTCCAAAACGCCTCACACCCTCATTAGCACGCTATTCCTGGGAGCTAAGCAGGCTGAAGGTTGCAAAGAGGTGCTATTGTTGTACCAGGAGTAATTCTTATGTTTTATTGATACCTAATAAACTGTGTGCTAGCCTGAAAGCAGAGAGAGACAGAAGGAGCGGGATGGTGGACATATCTGTTATATAATACTAGAAAACAGAGAATGGAACTGGCCAAATCCTATTCAATTACTTGTTTTCAGTAAACATCAGGTTTGGGGAGGAGGACCATCTGAGCGATTTAATAATTAATAAGAACTTATTCATCCTGCTGTACAGCTGGACACATCACCTTTGACTAAATCCCCCAGATAATAGATTTATGGATCTTCATCATAATTTTTTCATTCCACTTTTGTCACTGATTTTTTTTTTTTTTTTTTTCATTTCAGTCTAGTCCCAATTGCTCCAGGGTTTTCCCAGAAATCAACCAGAGAGATAACCACTTGGGGGACAAGGAATGAGCTCAGACCTTAGGCCCTTGCCTCTAGAGGAGCAGAAGTGGTGTTTGCAATGATTAGAGCTTCTGGCAATGCAGGGAACCTGACTAGTGAGCTGCAGAGATTAGGTGATGCTACAGGACTCTGTGAAAGACAGACAAATATGGGTGCTGTGCACAAGCTGGGAATTACTGTGGGTGTCAATTAACCTCACAGATCACAGGGTTTATTAGGCTGAATTATTTATCCCAAAGATAAAACACTGAAAGAAAGGAAGGCATCATTAAACAGCACAGCCTTGCAGAGTTTAGGCAGTGAACCAAGTTTCTGAACAATTTAATTTATTATGGACCTAAATTGTACTGGATTATCAAATCAAGTGAAATAGAGGGAGGCAATGCATTTTATGTTCAGTGCCCAGAATGTAATAAGAGTGTTATTCCATTCATGCCATGTCTCAACCTGAGTTATGAAGAGAAGGGGATGTTTCCTCTGTAGGGTAATTTTCCATTTTTTATCCATTTTCAAAAGCTGTCAAACAGTTGTCATGAAGGAAAAACGTTGCTAGTTTATCACTGAAGCTTGAAACCTGTTAAATGTGAATGTTTAAGTGGGGCACTATATATAGTCCCAATACAATGGGAACAAGCTTAACTGTTTGAAGTCTGCCTTTGCGGAGATTATACCCCAGCAGAAAAGGACAATAGGAGAGTTTTGCCTTGGGAAAAGAGAGAGTGACAGGTCTGCATGTTTTTCTGCAATCAATATTGTAGAGAGAGCTCTTCTTACACGGTGGGGTTCAATTAAAGAAAAAACCACGAGAATTTGGGGGAATTCCCCAAAGAGCTCAAATCCTTCCCAGGAGGAGGGAATGTTTTTTCCAAGATGAGCTTGCATGAAAAATTCATGCAGTAGATGGATACACTCACACAAAAAGAAATTTGATAAATAAGTAATTGTCTTAATTCTTACTGCCTCAGATAGCAATTGCACATCCATATTGACCACTATAGTTTGCAAAACTAGTCCTTAGTGTAAACATGTGTAAAATTAAATCACCCAGGAAAACAAAATAAGGCAAAAGGTCACACATGCTAACTGAAACAAGTAGCTCATACTGAAGTCTCTCACAACATGCAGGAAATAAGAAACTGCCACATGCAGCCAAGAAGCTGGTACAGGGATGAACACAAAGAGATAGACAAAACACAGCATGAAAATGAGTGATCAGCAGAGATTTGCAGCCATCAGGAAGGAGAGAAGAGGAGGCAGCTGCAAAGACAGGAGGCCGGAAAAGATAGACGAATTGAGCTGGAAATATATACAGTTATGATAACAGCTATGAAGGCGATTACATGAAGCTGCAATTAGCTAGCTGTACTCGACTGCTATTCAGTCATACTTGCATCTCTCTCCTCCTTTTCCCCAGTATTGACTGCTACCTTTGTTGGAGAAGAGTTATGTATGCAACACTTGTGTTGGGCAAATAAAATGCCAGCCTGGTCTATGGTCCTTGCATCTCCAGGTTGTGGAGAAAAGCAAGAGGACAGAATCTCAGGAGAGTCCACCACCCAGCATAACCTGCCTCTCCACTCCACTCCTCCACTAGGAAAACAAAATCAAAGAGGAATAAATGCAATGCCCCCTATTATTCAGATTTAATGACTTTTTTTTTTGGCCATTTCTATGTCTTTGGCCCAGTCAGTTCCTCTCCCTCACATTTTTACCACTTCTGTGTGGTTGTTTTCTGTGCTGTCTCACATCATTTTCTTTCTGCAGCCAAGGAAAGCTAAGGAAAGCCCTAAGAAACAAGGTTGAAATGGCCTTTTCATCAGCTGATGAGAATAGTGCCTCTGGTGCTGGCACAATCCGCAGTGGAGTGCTCTATTGCAGTACTCAGGGGGTTACTGAACTGGGAGAACCTCAAGGGGTAGTGGAGAGTGCTGCAGGGGCCCTAGCCTCTCCAAGCTGTGCACCCACCACAAGGGACACGGCTGCCTGGACAGAGCTCTGGGGAGTACAAGCTGCCCCCCAGGTGTCAGGCTTCAGGCTGTGCCTTACCGAGGCACTTCCCATCATTTATCAGCATCCCAGCTAACCAGGGAGGTCCCAGTTGACTGAAGGTTAGCAAATGTGATGCCCATCTACAGGAAAGGCTGGAAGAAGGATCTGGGAAACTACAGGCCTGTCAGTCTGTTCTCAGTGCCAGGGAATGCTGTGGAGTAGATCATCTTGAGTGCTATCACATGGCGCATACATGATAACCAGGTGATCTGGCCCAGTCAGCATGGGTCCATGAAAGGCAGGTCCTGCTTGAACAACATGATCGCCTTCTATGACAAGGTGACCTGCTTAGTCGGATGAAGGAAAGGCTGTGGAAGTTGTCAGCCTTTGACACCATTTCCCACAGCATTTTCCTGGAGAAGTTGGCTGCTCATGGCTTGGATGGATGTGTTATTGGCTGAGGAAAAGAACTGGCAGAATGGCCAGGCCCAAAGAGGTGGTGGATGGAGTTAACTCCAGTTGGTGGCCAGTCACCAGTGGTATTCCCCAGGGCTCAGTACTGGGGCCAGTTCTGCTTAGTATCTTTATCAATGATCTGGATGAGGGGATCGAGTGCACCCTCATTAAGTTTGCAAAAGACACCAGGTTCGGTAGGAGCTTTGATCTGCTGGAGTGTAGGAAGGCTCTACAGAGCATTCAACAGCATCCTTGCTTGTTGCCAGCAGGACTAGGAAGGTGATTGCCCTCTGGTACTTGGCACTGGGTGAGGTCAAACCTCAAATACTGCATTCAGTTTTGGGCCCCTCACTACAACAAAGACATTGAGGTGCTGGAGCATGTCCAAAGAATGGGAACAAAGCTGGTGAGCAGCCTGGAGCACAAGTGTGATGAGGAGCAGCTGAAAGAACTGAGGGTATTTAGCCTGGAGAAAAGGAGACTCAGGAGAGATCTTTTCTCCATCTGCAACTACCTGAAAGAAAGCTGTACCATGGTGGGTGTTGATCTCTTCTCCAAGTAACAAACGATAGGACAAGAGAGAATGGCCTCATGTTGCACCAAGGGAGGTTTAGACTGGATATTAGGAAAAATGTCTTCACTGAAAGGATTATCAAGCACTGGAACAGGCTGCCCAGGGAAGTCACAATCCCTAGAGGTATTTAAAAGATGTGCCAGTATGGCACTTAAAGGCATGGTTTAATGGTGGACTTGACAGTGTAAGGTTAACGGTTGGACTTGATGATCTTAAAGGTCTTTTCCAACCTAAACAGTTCTATAGTTCTATGATTCTATGATTCATCCTCTATTCCCTTTTTCCGAAGGGGTCTCCCAGGCACTTGATCTGAACATTCCTCTTGAACCGCTTGCCAAGCTTGGCTTCTTAAAAAGACCAAATAGATGTGAGGAAGAGACATGCATCCCCGTATGCCCCCTAGAACAGGAATCATCTTAGGTATGCTTTTCTGTAGGTATTTTTTTAAAGACAAAAAATGGATCAACTTCTCTTTAGCCTATGGTGCTAAATAAGCCCATATTCTGGTTTGACTCATGATGGGGTTAGTTACCCTCAAGTGAGGGAATATCAATGTGCGGTAGAAAATACTCATTTTTAGAGAGTAATCTAAAAACTAGAGGCTGGTGGTTGTGTTTAGTAATAGGATACATTCAAACTGCATTGCTTTATCTCAAACCACAGGTCTCACTACACTACGTTTCACTACCAAAGAGCCCCTCTTTGAAGGAGTCTGGTGCGTAGGAGAGCTGCATGGTCACTACAGCAGTGAAGACAGGTTTTGGCAAGTAGTGCTTGGGCAAACAGCTAGGTTTATGTGAAATGCCCTGTGTCTCTGGTTTATAAATTTGTGAAATTCAGTAAAAAGAGGAAACTGGGGTGTCTGTGTGTTTTTTAAGGTCTTGTCCAAAAGACCCTACTAGAGAAAACCCATTTAATCTACCTTAGAGGGATGAAGGGCTGAGTCAACCCTGCTAGGATATGAACCTATCACTCCAGGGAGCCTAATTATTGCAAATGTGGTGCTTGTATCACTAAAGCCCTTCCTCCTGCTCTAATCACCTCTCAAAGAGTCCTTTTTGATCCTAGAAGGTTATGTAGCACCTGTGATAAAGGCAAAGTATTTAACAAAGTCTCCGTAAGTGGAGTATATCATTATTCATATTACAGCAGGTTTAAAAGAGCTGGGCAAGGATGAGAACATTGTGCTGTAACAAAGATTACAGTAGCAGCACTGTGAATTGCTTCTCAGCTCCAGTATCTGTTTTCCTTCTGCTCCACAAGTGAAAAATGGAGCAAAAGTAGAGCTGAGCTAAACTGTGCTTGCCTCCATCGTGTTGCACCCTTAATTGCATGTTTACTTGAAGGAGGTTTCATTTCATGTGGCTCAGCCACAGGGTAGTGGGCTGCACGGCTGGAGGGTGATGGCTGAGTGAGGCTTGTCTTCCTCTGTACTCATGCCAAATGTCTCCAGAAGCCACACAGTTGGGAGTGTTCCTGCTATGGGCTTATACTTGTATGTCCATGCTGTAGGATGATGGGAAGGGCATAGTTGCTTGCCCAGTTGCAGTGTAGCAGCTGGAAAAATATCTGTAATAGGGACTGCTAATGGCAGCTCCTTGAGTTTCTTTGCTTATCTCAGGATGTTGCTAGTATTTCTGCACAGTTTAGAGGGCAGAAGTGAAAGCTGATGAGACTCTCTTGTCTTATTATAACAAGGCTCCTGGTTGCAGGTGGAAGGAAAAGCAGGGCTGAAGAATAAAAACAAACCTTTTTTTTTCAAGCTCTGAGCTTTAAAGGAAACACCTCCCATGCTCCTCCTCTGAAATAACATTACAACTAATAATTTTGCCTTTTATTCCCTGGGAGAAAAGAGACTTTTTTACCCTCCCTTCCTTCTTCCATTACCTGAAGTGGATGCATGCCTTCTAGTGACGTGCAGATAGACTAAATCTGAAATGCTACTGGACTGGCAGTGTTTGCAGTGGGGTGAACAGTTTTCTGCTGGAAGGCTGGTTGGCAGGATACCATCCTGCAGTCATTGAATCATTGCACTGAATCACAGCCATGTTGGCAGGATCCCATTCTGAGGAAGTTCACAGTACTGTCAAACACCTGCTGTTGCCATTGAATGATATTATGCAAGATCTGGAATTCTATTTATCGAGATCCCTATTTGATTTCTTTTTTTTTTCTTTTTTTTTTTTCCCCTCCATCCTCTTCAGTCACTAGAGTCTCAAATGGCTGCACTAAAACCTATTCCCAAGAGCATTATACAATAGTCAGCCTGGTGCCAAGATACCAGTTCTTATAGGGTGAAAATCCTCTCTTCTGAATCTGCACTGATACACAGATGCCAAGGTAGCACAGGATACAAAGACATACAAGCATCCTTGCAGTATGCACCCTGCAGGGTTCCTCAGGTAAGAAGACCAAACAGGCTTTGACTCGCAGAAGCCCAGCCACCTTTTTTTCCCTTGAAAACCTTGATTGTACAGCCTGGGGGAAAAGGGCACTACTATAAATAGGTTTCATCTGCTAGCCTTCTTAAATAGTGATTGTTTCAAGATAAGAGACTTCTTGAGTCACAACAATGGGGAGCTTAGCTTGCACACACCTAAGAAGTGAACAATACAAATTTATGAGAGTTAAAGAGCAAGTATATTCTTCCCTGTGATAGATAGTAAGTTAAAGTGGAATTTCCTTGGCTTGCTCCATGTCTTCTGTCTTACCATACAGTCCATTTCGCCTTGATTTTTTGGGGGTCCTTGCTCAAAAGCAGTAGTTCATGTCTTAAGAAACCATCCTGACCTCCAGCCTGCTGCTTTGACTTTACTTCCAACCCAGCTGGTGTCAGGCATCGCTGGCACATCTCTGCCCCAGGGCAGCCTCAGCCCTTCAGGCTCTCCAGCCACTTGCGTCATGACCAGATCTGCTCATTCGCTTTACTTGGATGTATCTGCCCTCCTCTTTCTTGCAGTCCTCTAACTCTGGATATTCTACTCTCTGGCTGACCCTTTATTCAACTAATGGATCTGCTCTCTGCACCAGGAAAGGTCTCTTCCTGTCCAAACTAAAATATCTGCTTGGTTAGCAATTTGGGGATGTCAGCAAGTAATACCAGGCTGCAACAGAGCTCTCCATATCGAAGCCCAGCCTTTCCTACTCACTCTTTCTTAAGAAATTTGGTAATGCTGTTACCTTGCATCAAGCTCACAGTCCAGGCGTGAGCTTCTCTTTGGCTTCTCACCTCCAGCCCCAGCTTAAAATCTCACCTGTTTTTTAAATGAAAGTAAAATATCCAGTTACACAAATAAAATCTGAAAGAGGAGCTCATTATCTTGGGTTACAGTTCTTGCATCATCCTTTTCTTTAGCATGAACACTGTTTTGCCTTGACATTATTTCTCTAGAACACCACTGCAAAGATCATTTTCGTAACCTGTCCGTCTGCCCATGTCAGCTCTCATGGTGAAGCCCTCCACTGGCTGCCCTTTCTCTTTTGTGTAAAGGCCTTGCTTGTCCGTGTGCTGTCATCTTTTTAGCACTTAAAAGGTGATTTCTGTCTCCTGTTTATCCATGATTCCAGTCTCTGCTGCCCCTTTTGAATCTCAAACAAGTCCATTGTTCTTTCATACCTTGTTCTCCGTGACAAGTCTTGGAGTTCCAGACATCTCCCCAAACAGGTATGAAAAAACACCTTATTATTTTCCTTGAAATCTTTCCTTTACCTTGCACAGGACAGCTGTAAAAGCCTTCCTAATAGTTACGCTGCGAGCATGTTCTTCATGATCACCAAGTCCCTCTCCAGCTTTTCATTTCCTCCTTCCTTCCTCTCACAAGAAGCTAGTGCTTCTTCAGCAGATAGTGACACAGTAAGATTTAACAAAAAAATATTTCAAAGAGATGTCTTTAAAAAAAATCAAATCAACCAACAAAAAAAAAAATCCCACAACCCTATGGAAAATTACAAGCCACATAATACCTTTGCACATGTATTTTTGAGCAAAGCCCAACAAGTAGGAAGACCTAATAGTGGCCTTTCAATACCTAAGGGTGTCTACAAGAAATCTAGAGATGGACTTTCCACAAGGGCGTGGGACAAGGGAGAATGGCTTCAAACTGAAAGAAGGTAGATTTAGATTATTTATGAGGAAAAAAATTCTTCCCTGTGAGGGGGGTGAGGCGCAGGCACAGGGTGCCCAGAGAAACTGTGGATGCCCCATCCCTGGCAGTGTTCAAGGCCAAGTTGAAGTGGGCTTTGAGCAACCTGGTCTAGGGGAAGGTGTCCCTGCCCATGTCAGGGGGGTTGGAACTGGATGATCTTTAAGATGCCTTTCAACCCAGACCATCCTGTGACTTGGTGACTTTATGAATGTGACTGAACCTGCAACCTGGGTATAAGATATCAGTTCCTGGGATATCAGCAACTAGGATATTAGCAATGTTGGTCTGTGCCCAGAGCCACTTTCTCTCCTCATCCATGTGTGAAGCCTGTGGCAGGTCAAGGGCTTGGACCCTCACAGATCCTCAGTTAGTGTCAAGCACTTGGCCATTAATCATCTGCAAACTTGCTGTGCTGTCTTCAAGCTAATACAAGCTATTCACTTCTAAGCTAAGAGCTGGGAAACAATGGCTTTTAAAACCAGGAAGCAAGATGGCAATTAACATGACCTGTCTATCACCCAGGTTATTAAACTGCATTATAAGTGTTTTGTTGCTGCAGATTAATTATGTAAATCTTCACAGGGGTCTTACACAACTGAAGGAGATACTAACGTTCATCATCTCTGAGTTCTTCTCTCAGCTACTGCCTGAAGGTTTTTTGAGTTCTAGCCTGCTATCAACATCACACAATTGCCTTTAGCAATAGCCACAATGATATTTGCTACAAGTATGTAACAACTCTGCGTGCGTGGGGTTGACTGGAGCTTGTAAAGGCGTTTCAGGCAAGCACTGTCTGGATCTACAGACTTGGCAGGTCAGGAGCTGCAACTCTGGCTGAGGTCACATCAGCTATAACCCACTCTTCATTCTATGGTCATGAGTTGCCTGGTGATTAATGGAAAATATTGCTTTGTGAGGAATAAAAGAGACAGAATCTTTAAGGCTACTGGAAACTTGCAAGGTTTTTTGAACTGCTTTTTCACTGTGTAACACAGACGCCATTTAGAAAACCAACTTTTAACTCTAGCATGTACTACTTACAGCTTAAAGGGTCTGATTTGTCTCTGGAGCCTTTAGGGTAAGATGAAATGTCTATTCCAGACCATTAACCCTAAAGGAAATTGAGGTGTGTAGTTCAGATGTAGATATTTGGTTAGAACAACCAAGCTGTCCCAGTCAGGGACTGTCAGGAGAATGCTAGTATTCTCAGTGACCATAAAGCCCATATTTATGTTCACCTTCCAGCTGAGGCCTCTCTGTCAATAGCAAAGTGCTAACATGAACCTGTGTTTTGGGAACTTGGTGCATTTTAAGTTACAAGAGTGGGTGAGCGTAGTTGGCTGCACGGTTTCAGATTCAGAATTTCTCTTTTGTGTTCTAGACCTCACCATCATATGACAGTCTATCTTTGCTGCAGAATTGAGAATATTTTTAAAACTCACTTTTGCTGGGGCTAAAATACGGGAAACTAATATGAGAAATCTGTGTCTTCTTGATCCCACATGTCTCAGTATATGAAACATAGAGACAGGAATACATCATTGACTTTCAGCCCTTCCCTAATGATCATGTTAACAGAGAACCCCACCTGCCTTGTTTGCTTCGTATAATTCCCAAGCACCTCTGTGGTTCCTCGGGCTCCAAACCCAGCACTTATTAACACCCTGTTCCCCCGGGCTCTTTGTGGAACACTTCATCGCTGCAGCTACTGGCTTCAAGCATAACTGCACAAAATTAAAAAACAAGTGTGTTAAAAAAAAACAAGCATGCAAAATGCAAAATTAACATGCGAACAAACAACAGGGGCCACGACACTGATTATATTTTCACTGTCATGTTGTATTAATTAAAGCTTCCCATCCCTTAATTAAAGGGAAGCAGCCAGAGAATCTCCACGATGGTACACTGAAGGGTGACCGAATCAAAGGATCTCTCTGAGGGGTTTGCAATTGCACTGCTAGGTAGTACCCAGGGCCCTGAGTGGAGAGATTATCCTGGTCAATAGCATTCAGAGCTTGGATCCAAATTTCTACAAGGTATAGGCTTGTGACCCAAGGTTTTGGTCTGGCCCCATCTTTAATTAGAACCTGCTTTGGCTTTCCCTAACTCAGCTGCAATACTTGGCATGGATTTCCTGCATATTTAGATGACAACTAATGAGGATTTTTATTAAACTTGAGCCTCTGCTGGCTGGGAGGAGGGAACAGCTTTTTAGCATCAGATGGAAAAGACTTTTGCCTCTGGAATATTTCTCAGCATGGAGCAAAGAACTGGGGGAGGAGAAGGTGATAGGAACACTGTCAGCGCTGCCACTAATGGGGCCTGCCTGGGGCACACAGTTTGGTATCCCTTGGAAGGTGACCTTGACTGCTAACATTTACATTTTAGCATCCATTTGACATATTTGATTGTGTCTACAGCAAAAAATGTACAGTTCTGGGAGAGACATGTAGCCCAGATCAATGTCTTCAATGCCACTGTCTGCTCTTGTCCTGACATACTCTGATGTTTGCTATTTAGTCTGAAAGCACATGCTACAAGAACACCAAGGCACTGCCCTTTCTTATTAATGCCAGTAATCAATCTCATCAGGCACCATCCATACAGGCTAACTGAAGGTACAGTTTGCAAATTAAAGGTCTTCTCAAAACAATTAAGTCATTCAAATTGGTAAGAATGGTACTTGTTGTCCCATGAACCAAGCAGCTGGCCATTATTATTTGCTTTTAGTGTAATTTATCAGCCTTGGACATGTGGGAGAGACTGTAGATGTCTGCCAGAGGTATTACTGGGTCAGATCTCAGAAAGCTTTGCGACTGCAGCTCCTGTCATTTCCTTACCCCACTGGATCTGTCTTGCAGAAGGGTCTTGCAGAAGGTGGAGATTTGACAATAGCTCCCAGTCCTTACTGCCACATGTTTCAGAAGCTCAGCAGATGGCTGTGTGCTCCTACCACCTGGCCAAAGGGTGCTGTTGCCCTTCCAAACAAATGGCATTAGCACCTCTGAGGGACAGGCCAGCCCACCGATGCTGATGTGCTTTAACTCATGCTATAAGGATGGCTAAGGGCACACATGGGGCTACAGATACGATGGCTTACCAGATGGGTGGTAATTTGTTAAGCTGCTCCAATGCAAAAGCTTTCAATTGAGTAATCATACACTAAGATCTTCAGCCAACATAAGAGTCGTTTGATTTGCTTTTAATATAATTGGAAAAGATAGGAAATTAAATTTTTAGGCAATACTGTGTGCCAATCACTTTATTTGCTTTCAAAAAAAAAAAATCTCCTTTCCTCTCTGCTGCTGAAATTTCAATCGCTTGTCAAAATAGCAATGCCCTTTGTCCTGACACATCAATACTAAAACATATGTTATATTAAATATTAACCAACCACTAATTGGTGCATCATTTGGCCAAAGAAAGAGGTGGCTTCATATTGTCAGTGGCCTGTTCACTCTTCTGATGTATCAGTACTTTGCTCTTGCGTTAGCTTATCCTGTTACTCTGCTTCTGTCAGTCTTGAGCTTGAGGAGCATTTTGGCATCTCCAGAAATCAGTTTTGTACTCCTTTTTTGCATCCCAGTTTATGTACATCAAGACACTCCATTGTGGATGATATTGCCTGGGGTGTGAATTGGTGGATTGAGCTCCGGAGTCTACTTCAGTTGGGCAGCTGTCCTCAGGTGAACATAGGCAAATAACTTAATCTACCTTGTGCTTTGGTTTCCCAACTGCGGGAGGAGAAACACTGATGTTTAAATTACTAGGGTTGTCCCCTCACTTCAGGACATAGGAAAAGAAACAAGGGTTGTAAATCCCATGTTGGAGAATCTTTGTCAAAATAATTTCTCCCAGTTGTACTGTTGGCAAATTCTTAAGTATGAGATCAGTTCATTCAATTGTACCTAGATAATATGAGTGGCATAAAGGCTACAATTACACTGTGAGATGAATAACTGGCTGATTAATTGAATGGTAGTGATTTTTCAGAACAAGATGTGTAACACTACCTTCATTTGCATGGCAGAATTCTCAGGCCTTAAAATAGTTTCCAGGCTCCTGAGAAAAATAGGCTTCTCACTGAGGGCTGCAGCTGGGGCAGCTGCAGTGAAGGAGCAGTGGGAGGATCTGCATAGTGTAAGGGATGACAGAAGTCCAAACCTGCTAGGGAAAAGGATAGTGTTCGCTAGAAACTATGACCATATTGCAGCCTGGTCACTCTATATCCTTCCTGATGCCAACAGAGACAATCCCAGTCAAGTTCATAATCAATATTCTGCAAGCTTCTTGGCTGGGATGCTGTCCTTGTAGCTCCAGATGTACCCAAGCTGGGCAACCTCTAGTCTCACAGAGCTGGCCCCATGGTCCATGTTTCCCCAAAATCCTCATGGCGCTAGTAAAACCACTGAGGCTTCAGAGCAGAAGCCAATCATTGGCAACTCCAAGGGCTGGAAAGAAATTCTCTTAATAAACAGTTTATCCACAGACTGGGAGCTCACCTTGAAGCATTAGATATCCATCCCACTGAGATAACTGAGTAGAGTGGGTAAGGGTTCTGTGTCCCATGGTGTGCAAAGTCTTCTGAGCCTGAATTAGAAAAAACAGGAATAATGTTCTGACATTATGAACATAATGTTCTGACATTCTGACAGGAATAATAAAGCTGAGCAAGTCTGTCTTCACTTACCCCCTTGTTGCTCTAAAGCATGGATGAGAAAAAACACTGAGGCACAAAGTTGGGGGCAGGATCCTGGGCTGACCATCCTGGTCATACAACCAGCTTGGCTATCAGGTTCAGAGCCAAGCTAAGGAAAAATGCTGGCGACTGTAGTCAGGAGCAAGTCAAGCAATATGGTCTGAAGAGTCATCCCAAAATTAGAGTCGCTGAGGAGCAACCCACCCCACTCCTGGGTGGACAGATCTGTTATAAGTACAGCTCTGGATTAGCTAATTTTCGTTGGAAGGAAAGCTTAAATGGTAGCCTGGACATTTCAATATCTAGAGGATCTGGTGGTTTGTTTCTCATCCCCCCACACACCCCATTTTAAAGAACTCAAAAGTCCTAAAAGTCCTGTTCTGTTTCTGCCAAGAGTTAATTCTGTTAAGAAAAATAATGCAGTAAAAAACCCTTTCCATTGTGCGGGCTCCAGACTTTTGAGATGCTTCAATGGGCTATTGCAAAATCTCTTTAGGATAGAGTCTATCTGAGCTGTCATATTGACTGCTAGAGGCACAGCTGAGTTTCAAATGGACGTGCGAGACGCAGCCCTAAAAAGGAAGATGTTTGACAAGTGAAGTGTTTTTATTTTTGTGATGGAGAATGAGCAGGAACATCAGACAGGTAAATCACCCTGCCAAGCATGAGAGTTCCTGACTGACAGGCTCACGCCTGCCCTGCCTGCTCAAGAGGATCCAGCATTTATTTCTGCTGAAAAGCAACTGTTTAAATTGCCATTTGCTGACTTTTCGGTACTGACGATAATTGTAATGTGCAGGTTAAGAAGAGCAAGGGGAAGCCTTTGCTTCTCAGGTGGAGGAAAATGGGAAGCAACTCCTCTTGAACCAAACAGAGATAAAGGAAGTTGGAGGGAGTAAAAGAAAGCCTGAAAATAATCAGAATCAAAACCTAACAGCCTGAGGAGACAAGCAGGGCTAACACTGATATGTATCAAAGTTTAGCAATTAAAATCACAGTATACTAACTAGAATATATGTCAGAAATTGACTCCTACTAACATGCTCTAGGGATGCGAGCATCTTTACATCAGAAATTTTGAAAACATATTGTAATTTGAGGTCATTTACTACCATTCTATGATACAAGCATATCTGATTAAGTATTTTGCCTGAATGCTATGATAAAAAGGTCCAGATAAACAAACAGACTAAAAAAGAGCATAAGGACATCAGATAGTATGATATGAAGTTGTTTACCCAGCTGAACATGAGATGTCTTCTTTAATCGCAAGAGCCAAAGCCACCAGCGAATGTGTCCTTTCAGCCCTAAATGGATGAAAACAACCCCATTGTAGTGCAACATCATGTATTTTGTATGGACTGTATTCAGCAAGTGTTTAAACATGTGCTTTAATCTATTACTATTCAGCAGGTAGGTCCTTAACTTGTACTAAAACTCAGGAGAAGATAAAGATGCACTGAATCAGAGAACATACACCGCATATTTTACAGCAAAACTATTTTGGCAATGCTTGAAAAGACAAACATTTTTTTGGGACCATTTTGAGATGTCTGTACTTCTCAAACCTTAGTTACTTTAAGCTGAACTGTACACAACTCAGAAGGAAAGGTTATATTTAATCAACACAAAGCGATTCAGAAGTTATCCAGAATGCCTCTGCTGCGCATAGGAAAGTTCTCAGCTTTGAGGTCCACTGTATGGAGAGTACTCAGGGCTAAAGGCTCAATATCTCAGTGCAACACTTTGAAGCTCCCCTTTCCACCACCAACACTAAGTTCACATTTCCAGTCAGAAAAATTAGAAGGTATTTGATCCTCAGCCAAGGCTTGGCGCAAGACTGAGCCCTGAGTGCAATGGCCGTCAAGACAGAGTAACCCCACGGGGGAGAGCAGGGAAGATCTTTGGAAAGAAATAAATAGGCAGGATATCCAAAACGGCAGCAGCTGGAAGCTACTCTGAGGTGGGATGTCAGGATGAACCCCTTGGGAGATGCGATACTGCACACAGGGCAGGGGAGGAGGTCAAATGTGCAAGGCCCCGCAATTTGTCAGACAGCTAACACCATCATTACCTGTGTGTGCGTGCATGTGGACATGCTTGCCTATAAATTACACTCACAAATTTCCAGCTAAATGTCCTCTTATTGGCAGCACAGAGCACAGCACCCCCCCCCATTAGAAGATATTGTTTTATAATGAGCAATAAAAGCTAAGCTCTCATAGTGTGAGGCTGCAGATGAGTCACTGCTGAAATCAGCAGCAATGTCAATAGTTCTGTTTTTTCTGCGTATTACACATTTTCTCATTTTTCTGACATTACTAGATAGAAGGGCTTGAAAAAGGATCTAGAAACAGAGAAAGGGGGCTGAGGCTGGGACAAGGGAGAAAGACATGGGAAAAGAATATGTCCATCTTACTCTCGCTTTCCAATGTCTGGTTCAGAAGTGAGATGTTCAGGAGCCAAATGCTTCTTGAGAGCTCTTGGCAGACAAACTTCTGTACTGCCTGCACTCATGCTTGGTCTCTCCACTGTTGTCATATTTGGAGAGAGCCCTGCTACTAGAGAAGAGCAAGCTCTCCATGCATTATGGGCTTAGGCACACCAGCCTCAAACAGTGACATGCCTGGCAAGAAAGGAGGTGAGAGGAGATAAAAAAGGGAAAATTAGAGTCTTCCCATTCCCAGTGGAGACAGGATCAGGCCCAGATGGAAGGAAAACCAGCAGACACTTCCACAGGGTGGCTGCAGGAAGATTTCTCCCATTACCCTGCTGGCTCCAAGAGCAGTGCGTGACTTGTTGTGTCTGTGTTGCCCTGATGTTCCCACAGCCATCCTTGGCTAGGGTTGAAGGCATCTTCTGACAGCTGCCATTCTCCAAGCCTTAGAGACCTTCCAGGACTGGGAACTGAGAAATTGAGAGCTTCCAGGACTGGGAACCAAGGAATTGCAGTAGATGCCACTTGTCTAATAAAGCCAGAAGCCTTGGTAGAGGCATTGCAGCTCCTTCTGCATGCTATTGTGCCACAGTCACAGTGAACCTGCCAGGAGTGGGAGCAGGAGAGGGAGGTGAACACAGGAAAAAGTCAGCATTGTGAAATGTAAATATCGTTGAAATTTCCTACATAATCTGCACCTAGTGTTTTCCTAAGACTCTGGTGTGTCCATTTCTCTGGGCCTCTCCCTCGTTACTCTCAAAATGGCCATTTCTTTATATCCTGTTGAAAACTTCTGCTGCTGCACTGGTACCTCCTCAGAAAAACAATGAGAAGAGTTGGCACTGAGAAGGCAGATAACAAATGCAAGGTAAAGCACACTGAAAGAAACCATTTGAACTACGTGGATGCATTACTGGGTTCTGAATTAACTGTAACCACTTAGAAAAAAGGCCCAGGCAGCTCACTGAAAACCTCTGCTACTTTATGCTGTTCATTGTCTCAGACTCTACGGGGGAGATTTTTTTGTATTATTTTTGTGCCATTATATAAATTGAAGGCCTTTGTTCCAATCTGGTCATTTCAAATCCAAAAAAGAGATATGGTAAAAATAGCAGGGGCCTGGGGACAGGTGACAAAGAGGATTAGAGAGATGGGAAAGCCAGTGTGTAAAAGAGATTGAGACATAGGATTTGTCACAGTTCCAGGGTTAGCTGCTCCTCTGACCCCTTTGTAGCATAGAGCCAGGCTCCACTTCTTCAGGCCCCTGGTGGGAGTTTGTCTATCTGCCTGTCTCTTCCCTGCAAACATCTCCCTGACAGCTCTGTGAACCTCTTTCAAGGAACTCACTTTTTAATGTCCAGTATCCTTGGGATCTTTTGACTCCTGGCCTTGGCAAAAGAAAACTGCAGCTGGACTCTGGAAATAGCATGCTTCCAGCTCTGACTGTCTTGTCATGACCCCTGCCATGCCAATTGCTAATCTGAAGGCACTCTGCAGCCTTCCAGCTAGTTCTCTAATAGTCCTGTTATTAAACTAAAACATTTACATAATCTTCACTGCCACCCCATCACGTACCCTATTCTTAGAGACTTACAAAGCAGCCCTGCATCCTCCACAAGGTGGTTCAGTGACCCCCACTTGAAAGCCATAAGAGTTGGTTCCTATTTTCAGCTACATCACTGCCTCCCTGTGTGACCCTGCATTCTTGAAGTGGGATTCACCTCATCTAACATTGGCCCGAGGTCTCTTCAAAGCATTATGCCCCCTATGGTTGCAGAATTAAGGACTTATTGAACGTTTTAGGTTGGAAGGCACCTTAAAGACAATACAGTTTCAACCCCCCTGCATGGGCACAGACACCTTCCACCATACCAGGTTTATTGAAGCCGCATCAAACCCGGCCTTGAACACTGCCAGGGATGGGTCAGCCACAATTTCTCTGGGCAATCTGTGCCAGTGTCTCACCACCCTCATAGTGAAGAATTTCTTCCTTACATCTAATCTCAATCTACCCTCTTTCAGCTTTAAGCCACTCTCCCTTGTCTTGTCACTACATGTTCTTGTAAAAAGTCCCTCTCCAGCTTTCCTGTAGACAAACTTTAGGTACTGGAAGGCTGCTATAAGGTCTCCCCTGAGCCTTCTCTTCTCTGGGCTGAACCACCCCAGCTGTCTCTGCTTGTCTTCATAGGAGAGGTTCTCCTCTCCTCCTCCAAAGATCCCTCTGATCATCTTCATCCCATGGTACTCTACCAAGGAGAACCTGAAGAAGCCAAATTCTGCAATCCTGAAGTCCAGGGTAGTAATTTTGCTGGGTGCCCTTCTTGCTGCACTAAGCATAGTCACTGCAGTCAAAGCTACCCTCGAGCTTCACATTCCCCACCAACCCCTCCTTGTTGGTGAGAAGAATGTCCAACATAGTACCTCTCCTTGCTGGCTCCTCTATGACTTTGAGAAGGAAGTTATCATCTATGCATTCCACGAACCTTCTGATTTGCTTATGCCCTGCTGTGTTGTCCTTCCAACAGATATCAGGAGATAGTTATGGGGGAGAAATAGCTGAAATGGTTAATTTATCTTAAGCCCATATTTCAGAATTAGACAAATTGCATTTGTCTTTTCATGGGTGTGGAGGGAGGCCAGATGAGTAGTTAAGGTCAGGCACCAATATGTGTATGGGTGTCTTCAGGTGACACCAGTTAGTTCCCATCTCCTACAGCCCACAGTAGGGAGAGAGCAAAGTTTTGTACAGCTCACAGCTGTTTAGCCATCTGCATTAGCAGGCTGTAGGTCTCAGGGTCAGCCACCTCCACTGTCTGAGAATTGGACTGTCAAAGCTTGAGGGCTAGACCTGAAGATGTAGGAAGTTGGTGACACAGCCATGAAAAGCCTGGGTGGGGAACTACATATTCTCTGCTCCTCTTGTGTAGCAGGACAGGTGTTAGCAAGCAGGCTAGGCAAATTTCTTCACTCTTCCCCACTCAAAGCTGCAGGGCTTAACGAGGATGACCAACAGAAGCACACCCAAGGCTGTTCTGTGCCATATGGAAGGTGGACTCCAGAGGAGGAAGGTACTCCAGAGCCACTGAGAGAAAGCCACTAAGCTTATTTCAAGGAAACCTAGAAGCTTGAATCCAAAATCAGCTCTTACTTCTCAGGCTGCTCCAGGTTAGCTTACTGCCATCACAGGAAAAGCAGACACTGAAGTGTGAAGAAGTGATCAGTAATTTTACCAATATATAAACCTTCTGGCTCTAAACCCCCTGGTCTGGGAATGATTTTGTACCCTGACTTGATGTCAGTTCATCTTTCAACCAGTCCAAGAGAAAAAGCAAAGTGGCATAGGGCTATTTTTGGCTCCTAATTGCTGACACCTGTCAAACATGAAGCTGATGGCACTGAGGAGTGAGTGGCTCTCTTCCCAGGGAAGCAACCAAGAATAAAATCAGAAGAGATCTTCTCAGAAGGACAGTCAAATCCTCGTGAAGAGTTAATGTAGGAAGGTGTTACTGAGAAAAATAAAGAATGAGTTGTGCCTTCAAGTCTCTTCAACTATGGAAATGTAAAAATCACCTCATTTTTCATTTTTCATGTAAGCCTGTTTTGCAGAACTGCCCTTCCGTTATACAAACATTTACCATGGAACATACCCTTCCTTCCTTCAATGTCACAAATTATCTTGAGCATGCTCCCTGTTACGTTGCTAAATGTACTTTTGTTATTAATCTTGGCTCTACATTTTTCTAGAGTATAACTCCTTGCCAATACATCCTAGGCAAGAAAGGGAGTATTTTGGTCAAGGTTCTGCTCCCCTCAAGAGAGCATCGCTCTCGTTAGCTGCAAGACGTCCATAACAATGCACCTTTTAATGATGCTCCTCTTTGGCTTTTACCTGACTCATTTGTACCCCATTTTCCTGCAATAACTCAGCTGCCACCAGGTTGGTGCTCCTGATGGTTACATCCTTACCAAGACTTTCCTGACTTGCCCCAGCTGGAGCAGGGAGATGCAAAGTGACTGCCATGCTCTGGGGAAGCGATAAGGGCTCACCTCTTCAGTGACCTGGAGTAATTCCACTGGGGATATGATCAGCAGCAGGCAGCAGAAGAGCACATGAATTAATGCTCCCTGTAACTCCCTGGGGTGGTGTTATTCATTGTTTTCCTACCCATCTTTCTGCAGACCTAAGCTCATGGTTTGTGCCATGTTTACCACCTTATCCTCTTCCTTTAGTGGACTGTGTCAAACTAAAGTGAAAAAAAATTTGTTCCCTATACTAGATGCTAAGATAAATAGGAGAACTCTTCAGCTGAGTGATTTCAGATGGCAAAATAATTGGTGTAACTCTACATGGGATAAACATATTCATGCAGAATGCAGTGAAAATATTTATGCCCTTTACCTCCAAAGCGCACATCTCCACCCAATAATCTACAAGAGCATATTTGCAAGCTCAGCCAGTGGAAAGAATTGATAAACACTTGAGTGGCCCTCATGTATATTTCATCTGGTAGGCAAGGGTGATGGGTGCGCGTGCGCGCGCACACACGCACATATGCACTACCTGGTACCTAAAAATCTTCTATCGCTATGTAATAACTCTGCTATCTTTTTAAATATTACAGACTATACAAGCACCTCCCTACCTTACATACCAGAAAGGAGAGGGGAGGGCAGTGAGGGCAAGAAATTGCAGCATGACAAGGCAAGGCCATGTGTAAAAATGTAATATGTGAAATCCTCCTTTATTTCTACAGGTCGGCACCTGATTTTGGTAAAATATGTTCGGAAGCTGGTGTTTTCACAAACCCAGGTGGACTCAGGCTTATTTGTTACAGAGATGAAGGTAACGCCTGCAGGGAACAGTGGAGTTCAACAGCAGTGACATCAGGAATAGAAATCAGTATTTTGTTAAGAACAGAACAGAACAAAACAATACTGAACATTCTTCTCTGAACATCAGAGCACAGAAACGTGACAACACAGAATGTTCCTGGGAACATTCAGGTTTTGTGAGTCCAGGACTCTTGTCCTCACTCTGAAAATTCCTGAATCCACCAGTCTAGCTAAAGTAATCTTTCTTTCTTTTTTTCCTCTCTCTCCATTGCTCTGTGCAACAATTAATCACCTATAATGAAGGGCATGTTACACCTGGCAAAACGATACTTTATGTATTGATAAAGCAGACAAGATCATGTAGATACTCCACACTTTCCTATTTCCTTAAGCAAGAATATCTTGAAAATTAAAGTGGTGTACTGAGACTGAAGAAGCACCATGCCTGGCTTGGAAGTCCTGTGGCTGACAGCCAGCCTTCTACAAAAGTGACCTCTCAAAGCCTCCCTTGCAAGGCCTAATCACTACACCCTCATTGCATCCTACTAATCAAGGAAGGTAGACAGCCAGAAGTGAAATCAAGAGACTGAATACTTGGGACAGGACATATTTTGTGTTGGGGACGCTACACTGTGATCTTGAGATGTTGCTGAAAGCGGAGGGTATTTCTGGACCAAATCGAGCCCCTTCCTTTGGACATGGTCAATGGAGGAATGGACCACCTTCACTGGCCAATTCCCTGAGGACTTTGTCAACCCATGTTATGTAGGGAAGGGCAATAGTATTCAGTGAATTGTGAGTGGTTACAATTCTTCTCAAGTATTATAAACCTTAGGGCAAATTTTTCCACTAATAACAAGTAAGTGCATGCAAAGCTGGTAGCCTTAAAAGCTATGTGGTTTTATGCCTCCTACAAAGACGCAGTTGGCAGGTGCAGATGCAAGGAACATATTTTAAGAAACTTCTCTCCAGAAAATCTTGGAAAACTGTAGTGCACTTTCTCATGTTTGAATAGTTGAATCCATTGAAAACAGGCATCAAATTGCTGATAAGCGATATTCTTACTAAAGGGAAGAAACCCTTCACTCTAACAAGGTAGAACAGCAATACCTAATTGTTAAAATATAACTTCAGTTTGAAGAATTTCAGCCTTATGGAGGGGGTTAGTGGGTTGCTTTTCCCATCATGCTGTAATCTTCCCTCTCAGACCGAGACTATTAATTTTTGACAAGTTGCAAGGCCTGATTTAGACCAATCAGGGGGGTTGGAACTAGATGATCTTAAGGTCCTTTCCAACCCTAACTATTCTATGATTCTATGATGGAGTGACCTATTTCTATTACGTGCTCCCTCACTCCTCCTGCTGCTCACCTCTCTGATGGCCACCCTGGAAAACTCCCACAGCTCTGCAAACAGCTTTTGTTATTTCAGCTCTTGGAAGAGCATCCATAATGGTGAGAACTGAACACAGTTTCTCAGCCCACAGCAATTTTTGAAGCCCTTTCTCCTGTCTCACACGCTTCACAGGGAACACACAAAATCTTCTCTTTTTCCCTAGGCTCTAGCCTTCACACCCCCAGTGCTGGGGAGTATTGCTGTTGACTTGATGAACCCAGACATGTTTAGGTAGAGTTAGCTGGACTAGATTTCTGTATGCTATTTCACATGCCAGTTTTTCTCCACTTAAAAGTTATCACTCCCATTGTAGCAGAAATGCCCCTCAAGCATATGCAAGGTAATCAGACTGCTGGCTAGTCCACCAGTTCTCAACATTTCTCCTCCTTTCCCTCCACCTGGAGATAGTTGAGGGGTGCCTCTGCCGTGGGATCCCTACCCTGGAAACACGGAGGGGCCATGGAAAGCAGAATGGGATGGAGATTGTCTTCACTCTTGACTTGGACTACAGCAGGTTGGACGTATCTGGGTGGGGTTTTTCCAGAACAAGTGTGCAGCATCTTTCTAGGCTGTGAAGCTGTCATGATCTGTCTGTTCTTGGACTTCTCTTACAGCTCACTGTAAGAAACAAACCAAAGGCTCCAGAATTTCAAAGGTGGTGCAAATCCCCATTCTTTTCTGCCTGGTAATTAATCTTCTTCTTTTATTGTTTGTTGGTGTTTCGTGTTGGTTTTTCCTTCCTCCACTGCAAGATATTGCCCTTTTCAAACTGCTTGACAGAACACTGCTGTGTGACACAATGGCAACAAGCAAAATACTGAATGGTTAAATCCTATTTTCTGAAACAATATGGGATAGCTACCATCAGGAAATGAACCATGGCCAGAGATGTCAGGAGAAAGACCATCACCACCTCAAGTCAATGCTGGTACTTGGTATAACATTGGGATTAAGTGTCTCAAAACAGGATTCTGAGTCCTAAGAGATATAATGGAAAGGTTTAGGTTTTTTTACATCTAGTCCTTACACCAGGACAAGCTGAAAACTGTGAGTTTTGTTATTGATTCTGACTTCAGGTGATATTGATATGAATTTTAAATGCTGTGTGTACATAAAAAGGGCACAATGATCAGACTCAGTATAGTCTATTAATGCTAGTCCAGGCAATTTTGTACTGTATAATGTGATAAAAATTGGACAAGACCTTATTTGGTTCCTGTATGTGAAGCTTTAGCATGTATGTGTTTTTTTATGTTCTCATGTCTAATCAATATATCTTGTTTTTTTGTATTGGTCACAGAGTCATTGCCTAAGGACTGATGAAGCTTGAATGCTGGGACTTCATACTGCTTCTTTCTCTTCCATTTCTGTATAATCACTGTCATTCTGGAGAGATTAGGTATTGTATATTGAGGAACATATTCACAGGCCTTTTGTGTTTGCCTTCATAATAATAACAATAACAATAACAAAAGTAGTGGTGGTAGCTGTAGTACAAGTAGTAATAAAAAATTAAATACTTGTCCTGAATAGCATCCTGTTGTGTCTGCATTCTAATCTTTGTAAATGCTGATCTTCTTTTGTCCTCCTAGAACTAGAAGATGCTTTACTCTTTCAATTTTTTCTTCAAAGAAACTCCTTTCAAGGTTTAGGCATTGTTGCTAGCTAACAACAGTGGCTTTGAAATACATCATTTAAACTGGAGAGTGACAAACACCCTACACTGCTCCTGGAAGAGTAGCTGTGCATTCACTTAATGAGGTAGATGAAGACACCTCTGGTCCTTTTCCCACTTTGAGCTCAAATGCCAGAGGCAAAATGGTGAGCTTTCCTTGCATATGTGTGAAGATTTCTTTCCACGCACAGGCTGTTGCCACCTTTCTGGAAGGGTCAATCTGACTTGCATAGTTATTAAATCCTGTCTCCTTTGTTCTACCCAGATCAATCCTAGGCCAATGCATTGAAGGAGCCAAGTCTGCTGAGAAAGTTTTCGTTGTAAAATGGAGTATGACAGTGAATGTTGTTGACAGAAAAGGGCAGCATAAGCTTGACTATATTCTGCTCCCTTTTGAGTGCATGACATCTCTTGGTGAGAGGGTAGCTGGGTCTCTGTGACAATCACTCCTGTTACTACTCTTGCCAGGTGGCAATAAGAACACAAGTGTACCAAGTACAATAATTGCCTGGTTCACTGGCACTGAAGAGAGCAGTGAGAGAATTATCACTTAGTGATATTTGCCTGCAAGCTACTACAGACAAATATGTGGGGACAAGGAACTCTTCATCTACCCCAAAATATACCTTGACCTGAGCAGCTCATTTGCTTCATAACCATGGCTGTGTCTTATGCACTACTTTCTTTACAGTACACACTTCAAATATTTACTCCAAAAAGGCTCCCGGAAAAGAGAACCTGTGTAACATCTCTGTATGTTACATTTGAAGCATATGCTCAAAGAGAAATCTTATAAACTCTTCTTTGTGTAGCACTTGGATAATGAGTGTGTCTGAAATTCTAAATATAGGGTAAATGTCGCATACACATTCATCCATGACATACGTTACAGATTTGTGATGCACAGCTCATTAGATTTTGTTATCTGATTCACCGAAGTTTCAATGAAGACAGATTGCCAAATAGGAAAAGAGGCAAAGAAAATCCAGTCAATTTATTTTGAAGGATCCATTCTTTCCATAAGGCATTGGGCTGGGGCAAGCCTGCTTTAAATCAAGGCGTATGCAATTGGTTTATGCCACAGTTTGCTTTGATGATACTTAGCTGTCGTTATCAAATGGTATTTATTTCATCAAAACAAAGGAAACAGAAACTTGTCCAGAAATTGGAAGCCCCACTCATTAATCTAATCAGAACTGTCCTTTCTTCCCATTTCATTTTCATGCCTACTGGGGACAAGAAGGCTCTTTGTTTTATCATCGTTACCCATACAGCTATCCCATACTGCAGAATCCATGAGGACTGCATTTTCGAAAGCGTATCTCCCCAGGGACTGTAATTATTCATCTTTCAGGAGACACAAGATCCATAATACACAAGTGCTGCAGACAAGAACTAGTTTACAGGTTTATCTCATGACTGAAAGTATAATCCATCTTTTGTGGCATGATTTAGGAGGTGGCACATAAGAAAAGAAAGAAAGTGGGTCAACCCTATTTCAACTTGTATTCCCTTATTCACGTAGGTCCTATTCTTAATTTCTCCTTGAAGAGAATTAACACTTGAGTGAGTAGGAGAAATGGGCCCTATTTCATGTATCCTGCAACATACCTTGTAGCCATTAGGATTATGCCTGCAGCAGGTTTGAACTCCCTGCGAGATTTCTTTCCCCAGCAGTGACCCAGCCTGACATCACCTCTGCTATGAGCAAGCAGAACAAGGAAGCCCTGCTTCTGATGGAGACTGTGGCTTGAGATCTAAAAATCTACACTTTCATGAGTTAAGAATCAAGCTATAATTAGAGAACTTGACTGTATTAATAGGATTTTCCTAATGATTACATGGTAGGCCTCAGCCTCTGAACAGGGATTCCCAAGCTACCCATGTTTCATCTAGTGAGTGATGCCTCAAGACACTTCCTGGTGACTCATCCTTCCTCTGTTCCTGACAAGTCAGCCATCACTCACTATCATCGCAGAATAGCCCTGTAGATACCTCTGCAACTCCTTCCCCAGAAAGGTTTATTCTGAAGATGGGACTTTGGGTAGTTTACGTTTCTTGAAGTATAATTCAGTGCCTAAAGATACTGAAGACGTATACAGCCATCTTTTCATGCATCTTGGTTTGGAAGTCCAGGTTGGGTGTTTAGAAGACTATCTGAAGGAACATGAGAGAATTTGTTTGGATAATAATATGACATGTGTGACCATATTGCCTCATAAGCACTTATGTTTTTTCACCTTCATCCTCATCTTCATGTATGCTAAAAATCCTCATTGTAAACAACCCGTTCCTCTGTGTTTGTTCTCCCCACACCCTACAATAACCATCTGTTTTTCCTAAAGGGTAAACATAGCTTGTCTTTTTCATTATGAGACATAAAATGTTACTCAACAGCCCCAAAAGATGTGCATTTTTATACAAACCTTGCTCAAATCTATTTTATGTGGTCTTACACACATATGTGGTCTTACATACATATGTGGTCTTACATTTGGGCCGGTCTTGTTCAACATCTGTGTCGGTGACATGGACAGTGGGATTGAGTGTGCCCTCAGCAAGTTTGCTGATGACACCAAGCTGTGTGGTTCTGTTGATACGTTGGAGGGACGGAATGCCATCCAGAGGGACCTTGACACGCTTGTGAGGTGGGCTGATGCCAACCTGAGGAAGTTTAACCATGACAAGTGCAAGGTCCTACACCTGGGTGGGAGCAATGCCAGGCACAGCTACAGATTGGGCAGAGAAGAGATTCAGAGCAGCCCTGCAGAGAAGGACTTGGGGGTGTTGGTTGATGAGAAAATGAACATGAGCCGGCAGTGTGCACTCGCAGCCCAGAAAGCCAACCGTATCCTGGGCTGCATCAAAAGGAGAGTGACCAGAAGGTCGAGGGAGGTGATCCTGCCCCTCTACTCTGCTCTTGTGAGACCTCACTTGGAGGATTGTGTGCAGTTCTGGTGTCCTCACATAAAAAGGACATGGAACTGTTGGAACAAGCCCAGAGGAGGGCTACGAGGATGATAGGGGACTGAAGCACCTCCCATATGAAGATAGGCTGAGAAAGCTGGGGCTGTTCAGCCTGGAGAAGAGAAGGCTGCATGGAGACCTCATAGCAGCCTTCCCATATCTGAAGAGAGCCTATAGAGATGCTGGGGATGGACTCTTCGTTAGGGGCTGTAGGGATAGGACAAGGGGTAATGGGTTCAAACTTAAACAGGGGAAGTTTAGATTGGATATGAGAAAGAAATTCTTTACTGTAAGGTTGGTGAGTTACTGGAATGGGTTGCCCAGGGAAGTTGTGAATGCTCCATCGCTGGCGGTGTTCAAGGCCAGGTTGGACAGAGCCTTGGGTGGCATGGTTCAGTGGGAGGTGTCCCTGCCCCTGGCAGGGGGGTTGAAACTTGATGATCTTGAGATCCTTTCCAACCCTCACTATTCTATGGTTCTATGATTCTACATACAGCCTTGCCTGCTTTAATGACACCAAGTACTATCCAAAAAAGCTAATAAAGGATTATTAACATAGAGAGCACAGGGTCTCTAACATCAGCTACATTAGGAAGTGTGCATCAGTTCTGGGTGCTCACATTGCACAGTATTGCAAATAACCGGAGTCAGACAGGCAGGAACAGCTAAACTGTACTCTAGACATCTAAATTTAAAGATCCACATTTTTCCTGATGCAGTAGCTGACATCATTAATTTTGAAAGCAACAGAAGGAACACACCTCTCTGTCTTGCTTTTGCCATTAGAGATTAAATCAGCTCTCCCGGGTCTTTACAGGTAAAAGAGACCAAAAAGCTCTTAATATACCAGTTCAAAATTGCAAGCAGCAGACTTAAATGGCCTGAATTCAACCACTGCAACTTTAGCTACTGAAGCTGTAGCTTGTAAATACCCCTAAAATATAATAATATGGATGAAAACCCTAAATTCAGGCTTGTTTGAACATGAAAATACATCTATCATTGTTGCTCCTTGAGGCAGTCTCTGATTTGAAGCATGTTGCCTGATTAAAGGCATTTCAGGTACACAGTGGTGGTACATCAAGCCACGAGTCACTTATTAGGCAGAATTACTGATTTTAGTAGGGAAACACCCTTTGAAATCAATCTCATGATCTGGCAGTTATATAGGAAAAATATCCTCATCTCCAATATTTATAACTCATTACATTTATACCATCTAAAGTGAACTAAGTTCAAAAGAAATCTTATTTCTTTTTCACCATTTCACATAGGCGAGAGAGCTGTGTGATTTATACGATTACCATATCATATAAATTTGTATCACCGTAGGGTCTAGGAGAACTTACTCACAATAACTGCCTTCACTTTCCTGGCTCTTGTAGACTACCATGCAATTGGTGCTTACAGACACTGCAAGGAAAAAATAATGGACAAAAATAAATACAAATTAATTAGATCATTTTCCTGAGTCCCAAGTCTTGCAACCCACAACCAAGTAAGATTTTGGGTCTCACCTACTCAGATCATATCCCTTAAATGATACAGTTCTTCCAAAAATCCGACTAAACTCATTTATTTATTCTAAAAGTCTTTCAGGTTTTCAGCTAACCTTTGTTTTAATGCAGTTTTAGGATAGTAAATTGTAGCAGGAATTGATCTGTCTGGACTCATACATTGCTAGTTTTCTGTATCTGCCTCCCATGTTACTATAGTTTTTTCCCTGACACCTACCCTTCTTTGACATTTCTCTGGGAAGCTGACCACTGTGCTTCAATTTGTAAAGTCCTCCCCATGAAGATATCAATAGCCTCCTGGCAACAGGAACATCATATATCTTTGGGGGACAGGCATTTTCAAGAAAGTTTTCTGAGTGAGATACACCACTTGCTGTTAGCACTTCAGAAAGGAGGTCACTATTTACCCTTTTATCAAAATTATTCAAAGGCAGAAATACCATCTTTTCTGTCAAAATGGTCACTCGCAGAGAGGTGAAGAGCCAGTTTTAGGGCAGACATGTACAATAGTTGTGTCCTGGGTTTTCAAAGCAAAAAAAAAATCTCTTAAAGGGGAAAAATATACATGACTGTGCCTCTGATACTTCACAGTTTTGGTTGTAATATTTCCTTGAAGCCCTAATGCAGCCAGGATACCCAGACACCAGAGTCATGCTCACTGTCTTTTACATACTATCACCTGTTTGAATGGAGGAAAACAAAAACATAGTCTTGACAATGATTTTAAAGTACTGAACTGGGGTGTTCTGGCCATTATTAAAGGACTAGACACTAATTCATAGATAAACATGTTCTTGATTCAAATCTGTTAGTGACAAGAGATTGCAATCATTGCAGTGCTGAGCATTTGCATTCACATGACTGTGTGAATGACAAAAATAATTTTTAAAGAATACATATTGGAAAGCTGAAACTAACTGGACACCTTACTTGCTGGCACCAGGTCACAGAATGAGGAGTTACTGGGCAGAAAGGAAACAGGGCAGATCTGTAGCAAGACAAAATGATGTGACACTGCATCTGGAGAAATTGTAAATCAGTTCTGGAGTCACAAAAATGCTTAAATGTAAAGAGTGACAGCTGAGACAGAAAATCCCCTGTCAAACATTAACTTGTGAAACCACAAGTCTGTTTGTGCCGACACCACAGGTCCCTTTCCTCTATGACCATTTGCACTCAAAACCTACCTCACAGCCGACTCCATCATCTCCTTACTGCCTTGATCTCTTGTGAGGACATCTCCAGGATGTCTGGCAGAGCAGCTCCTTGCTGCGCAGGGTGTCACTCAGCTGCAGGTTTCCCTACTCCTGTGCAGCTTGCAATCTAGTTTAAAAAGAAATCGAAGTTGTTACAATGAACATTAGTGGGGAGAGGGCAAAGGCAAATTGTAATAAACCCAAAGCTTTCAGTGACAGATGAAGCTCTTCTTACCAAAAGAACATGTTGCACGATTCTGCAGCACTGAGCAGGATGGTTCCCAGATTAAGGACAAGATATTTTGATAAGGAGTCTGTGACAGTGGGCAGCAGCATAAAGGGAGCTGTCAGGTCAGGTGAAACTGCTGGAGAAGCAAGAAAAGGGAGGCACTGATCCTTCCCAGCAACAATGCGACACAGCAGAAACCCTAGGCTCAGAGTGGGCAGCGCCTCAGTGCAGATGAACTGTCGGGAGGGATAATGAGGTCTACCTGTAGCAGGAATCAAAGTCTAAATCAGGGTTATAGAAGAAAGGAGATTTTCCTAGGAATCTACAGAGGACCATAAGGAATTCATAGTTCTTGAGAAGCAACTGAAAGTAGATAGACAGGAGAGAAGAATGAGCACCTTCCTAGCAAGCAGCTTCGCTTTCAGGCCTTTTATTTAGAGTCTCAACCATCTGCATCCTGATTTGTTCTGCTGTACTTCTGTTCTTCTTGTGGTTTAATTTGTTGAAGGTTTGTTGTTGTTTGTTTGTTTGTTTTATTTAGTTGTGCACATTTGTGTAATAAAGCACAGATTTGGACCTCAGATACCTTTCCTCTCTTTTAATATGCTCACTTCAAAGAAAATGTGAGGTGGATCCTTCTGAAAGTGTCAGCTAATTCGTTAGGCCAGTCTAATGATACAACTAATGGAACCAAAAATAAAGCCAAATCAAAGAGACTTTGCAAGGCTGCACATCAAAGAGTATATAGCAACTGATGCGTAAGGCTTTTCAGTAGCTTGCCACTGTGAGTTAACAAGGTAATCTACTAAATCTGGAAATACCCTCCATTTCAAAGCAGGCTGTTGGATCTGCTTTAAATGGCAGAGAACTGGGAAAAGGTAAGACAGGCTGAGGTGTCCATTAATGAATTCTTGGAAGAGACAGTCTCTGGGTATTAAGTCAAAGGCCCTGCGTGGGGTTATGATACAGTGAAAGTGATTTCTTGAGACAAAATGTGGTCTTAGATACCTTGCTGACCACCCATTTGTGGTTAAGTGAAAGGACATACATCACTGGAAAATATTAATAGCCAGTCTTCAGGGAAAAACAGTGGAATACAGTCAGCATTAATCACATCCCTGACTCTATCTCAAGAGCCAAGAAGAGGTCATTTTTTTTCCATCAGGAACATCTTGGTACTTAAGGGAAAAAAATGCATTCACACTTAAAGGTTTCTGTGGTGTAACCATAGAGATGTGTTAATGTAATAATCACACACAGCCATGTAGAGGCTTGTGCTGTTTTGTGCAAAGGGACATACCAAAGTCCAACCTTTCTCTACATAAACGTATCCTTTTAAAAGCAAAGATAAGTATTGCAAACACAGAGGTTTTATTTAAAATTTAATAAGCTTAGTTCCAATAAAAATTATTTCCTTTGTGGCCTAACTCTGTGCCAACATCTCCACATGGTGCAAATCAGTGCACCCAGGGCAGCTCTGGGGATTTGCACCTGCTAAGGAACCAGTCCATCACTTCCTCAGGGCTCTGACATTTTGAGGGCCATGCTATGACACACTCAGCAATTCTGAAATGCCAGAGCAATCCCACTTTATCACTACCTGAGCCTGCTGAGCACAGTAACAAAGCTTGGTTTCTCCTTGCACACGCAGCCCACATTTCAGCACACATTTCGGCTTATTTTCCTCTAAAAACCGTTTGACTCCTTCTCTGATTTTGACAGAAATTACAATGGGCCTTGATGCATACTCATGAGGTGATGCTGGCTCAGCAAACTGGTTTGTTACAGCTTCTGGACAGGATCAAAATTCACTAGACACTAGTCACCTCCTTTGATAATTCTAGAGAGTACTGCTCTCAGGCATAATGTGGAACCACAAATACAAATATTATCAGTGTCCTATAGCTTTACACTATAGTGAGGTATCTTGATTGATGGTTTCTTTGCTGGTGTGTGCATACATACTGTTAACATTGTACTGAGCCGTACTGAGCCATACTGAGCAGGCATGGCAAAACCCACAAGAATGTACTGTTTTCCATATGTATAAGAAGCGAGCCCACCTCTGCGGGAACCCATCCCCAGCACAGCACAGAGACATCTGGTAGTTACCAACAAAGCCACAAATCATCTCTAAACTCACCCAAACAAAGCCACAGCTGATCTAATCTATTGCTGGTGACAGTCGCGATTTGAGTTGATCTAGGTAGCCCCTAGCAGTCCTCCAGCAGCCAGCAGGAAAAAGAAATCCTTCTGGATTTGAAATGAACAGGAGGTATTTGGGCAGAAGGGTGGAGAGGGAGTTAAAGATTGAAAAAAATCACACAAACATTTCTAATTCACCCAGGAATCTGTCCCTTTTAATCTTGAAAACATTTCATTTTCAGCTCTCTGATGTGATAAAAAGCATTATCTTCCAAAAAGTGAGAGGACAATTACCTGCCTGGGCATGAAAAAGCATTATAATACTTTTTTCTGGTTTCCATTCTGTATATCCACGTAACTGCTGTGAGTTTGTGAATGCTGATGTATAAGCTGTACAGCTACAATATGTTAATGTGTTTTTCTGCTCCTAAAAGGGTTGTTAATGTTTTTTTCTTCCTGAACTGTGACACCATAAAATACCTTCTGGACTCACCGGCAGGCAGTTCTCTGCTCTTCCACTGCTTCCAGCTTGCAGTAGCACCATTGACTTATATTTGTATTTTAGCACTGAATATACATGCACGGATGAATACTGAGCCTTGCTGTGTACAAGACTGCGCTTCTACAGGGCTCAAAATTCCTTGCCCTGGCTCTGAAGTTTTCTTGGGCTGTGCTCAGCCCATCGGGGATGCAGAATAAGAAAAATGTGGACAATTTTTTGAAGACCAAGAACACGTCCTACGCAGGGGTCTGCCCAGGTAATCCTCTCTGCCCCAGGTTACTATGTCCCCTCCAGGAACTTCATTTATCCAGAAGAGCTGGCATTAAAGGTCAGGAACAGTCAGAGCCGTACATGCCACCAGCAGTTACAAGCAATAAGGAAAATCCTATTGATTTTCCCTGCACAAGGAGGGAAGTAATTTTTTCCTATCTTCATTTCCACAAAGGTGTTTGGCCTTTGAATAGTGGCACCTGGAGGACTGAAAAGCAGAGAACTTGCTTTGAACATTAACATCTCTGGGAACTTTGTACAGTCACATTATTTCAAGAGAACTGTTTGACAAATGAGAGTGTGGTGGGTGCTAAACAAAGGTGATCTGTTCAAATAATGTCACAGCCTGAAAGAAAATACCACTATCAGAGCTAGTCAAGTGTGTGTCCGTCACAACTAATGGCTCATGTCAATCCTCCCTGACTGACAAGCCTTGTGTTCTGGGGCCGGTGGCATGGCACACCAGCCCTGCAGCAGCTGTGATGCTCTGCACAACTGCAGCACACCAGCTGGGACCCTCCAGCTGGCCATGGGGCGGCTGCAGCCCTGGGGCTGCACACGCAGAAGCATGGGAGCAGAACCAGGCAGTCAGAGCACTGGTAAGGAGGCTGATAAAGCATCCTTCAAAATACAGGTCAGAAGCCAGCACTAAACTAACATGAGGAACCAGTTCATTTATTACTTGACAGCTGTAATGGGTGGGGTTCAAGAAGAGTGCATCTATGGGTCCCTGCAGAACTTGCACTCCTGCTGTCCACAGTGGCATGGATGAAACTTGAAACTATTGATGGCACTGCAACTCTGGCTATTTTCATTAAAAAAACCCCAAACCAACCAACCAACCAAACCCCCCCAATACATTAGGTGGAAAAGGTGCAGTGGGAGAACTATGAATTTCCTTCCTTTTCTTGGTTTAATCATGCCCAGTTCAAGTTACATGAACACATGCGTCTTGGATCTGTAAAGGCTTTGTTGTGGTTACCAGGAAAATAGAAAGGAATGACTATGCTGGTGATTTTTTTCCGCTTATGAAATAAAGGGTAAATGACTATAATAGATGAGTGACTTGTGCACAGAATATGTGATATTTGTTCTCCTTTTCCTGACTACTGCCCCTGTAATCATATAAGTAATAGAGCAGAGACTGCAGCAGCCCTTACAATTCCTCTTCAAGGCACTTAGAAGGGATGACAACTCATTTTGTCTCATTTGCAGGCAAACTTTGCAATTCTGAAGGTTCCTATCCCAGAAAATCAGGTTTATGAGACAAAACAACCATAGGGGGAATGTGAGCCTGATGGAGGAAGAAGGGAGTTAAGGCCGATTAGGTTAATGGTGTGTCCAAAGCGTTAACCATGTTTAAACAGAGGCCAGAGAACAAGGCAATGTCTTTATCAGGCCTCCTTGATCACTCGCTGAAGAAAGAAAGTGGAAGGAAGAGGAAAAGATAAATCAAAAGAAGAAACATGGTGGAAATAGTGCAGAGCACAGTAGAAAGAGAAAGAAATATAGGAACAGACTGGAGGAAGAGAAAATGCTGTACCAAAAGGCAGGCAATGAACTGCACAGTTTCCCATGTGATTCCATGGTCAGTCCAGCTCATGTTTGTTCTTCTGCCCTTCTTAGCTGCACAGGGTAGCTGTTCAGTGCATTAAAAAATAAGATGTGTTTCTTTATTTTAAGTGGTTTTCCCCCCCCTTTTTTTTTCAATTCAAACCATTAACAAAATGGTCCATTATTAATCTTTTAACCCTTGACAAAGGAAAGACCAGCTATAGTTCTTCCTCCCTAATACAGCCAGTCTTTTGCGCCATACTCTCTGCCCCTAAAAACACATAGTAAGAAAGACACATTCTAATCTCTACGGACCACTGACTTCAATGGGTTTCAAATTGCTTGAGCCATTCACTTTTGTATTCTAAAGAAACCAAGAGAAAGCGCATGAAGATCAGAGGCAGCTGAACGTCTTTATGTATAAAATAACTTGAAAGGCAGGGCTTAACTCAGCAAAAGTGAGAGAAAATTCACAGTCCACCTACTCTATCCAGCCATAGATTTGTAATCGCGCCACCTGTGATAAAACTAAAGGGAAAAAGTTAAAATTACATTGGGAGGAGGGTCATGAGTCTGAGCTAAAAGCTGGAAAAACACAATTTCAGGACTTCAACTGTCCCTACTGATTTCCTTTTGAGACTGACAGCATGAGGGGTTATCGTACTCTATTTTTCTCCAAAGGAAAAATATGACACTGTATTAACACTAAATCAGTCAGAGGAGCCAAATGTATCTGTATGCACAACATATTTGAATCTCTGTATCTCAGAAAACTTTCTACCACAACTAAGTACCAGCTGGAAGATAAATTCTTGCAATGGAGCCCTTTCTGTTTAATCTCTTAATCTTCTCAACATCCTCAAACAGTAGAGTTTCTCTCTTAAACCCGTCTGGAAAGTAACATCTGCACTGTTGAAAGAGAGGAAGCGCCAGAAGGCAAGCCACAGAGGTCTCAGCTCCCTCTCTCCGACTCAGTAGTTTTCACTTGAAAATGCCTGCTAAGGACTGTTTTTATTTAATGGCATTACACAGACCAGGAGAAAACAGGGGCTGAAATATTTTCTATTTCTGATGAGTTATGCCTCCCTATTTTTATGCTGTGGGAAAGGCAGGGGAGCCCTAAATGCCAGCAAGGCCACATAGATGGATTAACTCATAAATGTTATCATGCCCTGAAAGTTACTATCTTTCTTCCCTTCAACCATCCCTTCCTATTATTTATGTTTAACATTTTAACAGCTTAAACCAAAGTGATGTTCCTCCCTGTTACTTGTCCTGACTGTCCGTCCTGAAGCTTTATTAGAGGTTGCAGTGCCTCTTCTAGATTTGAGGTTAAGTGACACAGCAGCTCAGATTAGTTGAAGAGGTACTTCCCAAATTCTAGGCCCCAATTTCATGAGTGTCCTGGTTGATCCAGCTTTACAAAATCCTGTGAGAAGTCAGGCACGGCACTCAATCTGACTATGTCTTTTTGCAGTCTAATAGAAAGTGGAAAATATCCTTTTCTTTTTAGAATTAGATGTAGCATGTGTATTAATGTGTAGAATTCCTGTGTATTAATGTCTTCTAAATCCCAAATCACCCTAATCTTGGATGAACAGATGGGTCACCAATGTCAATCACGTGATTGTGGTCTCTCTTTGAATATCTGACTTGTTTCCTCCCTGTTCCTTCCTTTCTCAATTCTCATAATGCTGCAATACAAGTATCTGTTGAAAAAGGCAGAGGTGGCTGTAACTAGTCTAACACTGTCCTGTTTCTGAAACAGCACTTACAGACAAGTAAGGCAAACTTTACCAATGGCCAGAAAAATTTCAGAGACATTCTCCACAATTCCTTCTTTAATAACCCTCCAACTTTAATAACCCTCCACCAGTAATCACTTCCTTTGGAGAACAGAGTCTGACCCATGCAATACCTTAGGGTAAAGCTGGTTTCTGGAAGAAATATGAGATTGGTTGTCAAAATTGGGCATATGCTGAAAAGGGCAAGCGCACAGTGATAAGAATACACCTTTTTGGTTGTTGACACTTTCATTCTTCCATTTGAAGTCTGTAATTTATCACAGGATGTACTGGATGTACTGTGACTTCTGGTGAGGATTAAGCATAAAGAATGCTCTAGTTTTAGCTTTCTGGGCTCAAAATCTGTGACTTGTTTCATGGTTGAGGTAAAACTGGTGCACAGGAGCAAAGCTTCCTTCAGCCTTGGCTGGAAAGCTTCTGGCTCCTCACCAGGGTGAGATCTGGCCAGAAACCAAGGAGTCACTGAGCTGCAACACCATTGTGAAGAAGCCCAGGTGAGACATTTAGGCAGCACTGCAGTGGTGGTCCAGAAGCATATTCAGGGGACTGGGCAGCTAAGTCTACAAACAGCCCTAGAGCCCTGTGAACATATGTAGGACAGAGCGCTTGTGCATATTCTTTTCATTCAAGTGATGCTTGATAATAGCAAACACCTCCTCTAGAGAAACACAACCCACTTTCCAGGTTGTGTGTGGCCAAAACAGACCAGAGACTTGAGGCACACCTTCTGGTCACCTCTCTCTTCCAGATGAATCCACCACACAGAAGACACCAGAGTATCTCAGACTCTCGATTCAGGTCTTAATAAAACACACAAATAATAACTCAAAGACAGGAAAATAATATCAGTGGGTAAAATTCAGATCAAATGGGTGAAATAGATTAATAAGATTGGTAAAAAACCTTCCCTTTAGCCACTGGGTCCTGGAAAGGTAGTCCTATTTCTCCAGCTCTTCTTCAACTTTCAGTGGCTTCCCGAGTCAGACAAATCCCACTAAGTTTTGGCATTAAGCCTGCCCCCCGTCACAAACAAGCCTTCTTTTCTCAAGTATTTCTCAATCGGCTTCCTGCTTGCTGCCCCTTTTTCCCATTGTCCATCTCACCCTTCATTTGGTAAGGCTGTGATACCCACCTCTTCTTAGGGAAAAAGCAGTTGTCTTCCCTTCATCTCCTCTCCTGATCCTTTTGTCTTGACCCAGAGGGCAGCAGTAAGGAAATTCTCCCTCTTGTGACCTCTGAAACATAATGTACAATACACAATAGTGGGCAACAAATAAATTAGACAACTAATACTTGTGTTCCAAGGTTGTGTTACGCTCTGCTGTTTTTATGTCTGCAGTGTTTCTAGCGGGGGATCTTTAGAAAGCCAGAGTTAATGCAATGGTTCATGAGAAATGGAGTGCAATTAGTGAAGGCTCCTGGAAGCATGCAAGGCAGGAAAATTGATCTTTGCGAACCTTGGCCTTAGCCTGGAAAGAAGTGTTTTATGATCATGGTGTTTTTGACCTGTCAGCATCATGGTAGTATATAACACAGGCTGCTGCCATTCCTCCCTGGATCTGCATTGGAAACAAGAGAAGGTTAAGGAGCAGAGGGCACTCTATTGCCCCCTCAGCTATCCATATGTAAGAAGAGATATACTGCATGGCCAAGAAGAGTTTGTACAGTAACAGCTTAGCACTGTAGACACACCAGCCCAGTTAGAGCCTCCGTGCTGTTGCATTCAAAATGTCACGTGTCTTTTCTCACTGTATCTTAAACAGGAGGCTCTGTGGTAAACTCAGCTTTGTGGTCAGTATCTTTTCATTTTTGTCATGACCCAGGTCCTGACTCTTTGCTCCAAACTGGCATGAGATTCAGGCTAAATATGAGGAAGAAATTCTTTACAATGAGGGTGGTATAATACTCTGGCATAGGCTGCACAGAGAGGTGGTGGATGTGCCACCCCTGGAGACATTCAAGGCGCCAGTCTGAACGTGGTTCCAGGCAACCTGATCTAGTTGAACACATCCCTGCTCATTGCAGGGAGTTGGACTAGATGACCTTTGAAAGTCCCTTCCAACCCAAACTGTTCTATGATTCTCAATTCTAGGAGATTGAAGGGATCAGAAGCCACTTCACCCTATTATTGGCAGCTGGGTGGAAGACTGCCCAGGGAGAGGTGGGGTGTAGGTGTTGCAAAAAAGGTTAGTCTCAAGAATTTATACATTTAATTGGGAAATCATAAAAAGCGACTGTATAATCTGCCACTGCATAAGGTGCCAGGGACATGCCATACATTGCGCTTGGGAGCCTTCAGCTCTGCTCTGCTGAGAGCTTTAGTGGAATAGCGGTCAGGTAATGATGTAAAAACAAGCTCCTCTTGCTTCCATCAAGAGAAGCACAAGCTTCTCTAGATACCATTCTCTCTTTGATTTTCATGTTCAGTATTTTGAGGCTGAGGATAGAAAAGAGCAAGTTGTGAGAATATATTTATCTTTCTTTGTTTCTTTCTCTCGCTTTATCTTTCTCTCCCTCTTTCTCTCTTTCTTTCTCAAAATATCTGCAAGTGTGCTGAGAATGGGGGTTCTGCTGCAACATTATTACAAAGACCACTTTCTCATTAGCCTGTGTAATGGGAAGCCAATCTGCTGCTCAGGAAGCAGCACTGCAAATGATTTTCAGCCACAGATGATGCAGCCTGGCTTTGAACTGCTTAGGCCTTGTTGTAACAGAAGCACCAGCAATATTCATCTAATGTCATCGACCTTTCCCTGACCTGGAAGACAGAGACAGCTCCTGCTCTGGCTTATCACCTGCCTTTTTCTGTGGAAGTTTCTGCTTGGCAGGAGAAAAAAAATGAATTTTGTCTGCAAAAGATGCAAAGTTTGTTTGGCCTCAGCACGGCTGGGGGAGAGAAGCGAACCTGTTTATTTTCCCTTCCTGTATCCATGCTGAGGACACACACCAACTTCTGAACAGTGATATGGGCTGAGGGCAAAGGAATAATCTGGACAATGGGTGTCCCTAGCGCATTCAAAATAACTAGTCCCCTGCCTTCTGTTGCTGCAGCAGGCTGACACCACTTGTCACTCATCAGGAGAACTCTGTTAGCCAGGGTGAACCTGAGGATGACAGGAAGTGCCTGAATGCAGAGAAATCCATCAGATCTTACACTTTGGGCATGAAACTCTGAACCACCTCCTGCTCCTAAGCTGATATCACTTGTATGTGCAGTTGCAGAGCCACAAGTTTTAATTTCCACGTCCCATCACAGCAGAAGAGAGACTGGGGAATGTGCCATGATATGGATTCCCTGACCCCAAAGAAGCCTCACATACCATATAGTAGCAGGTCAGCACTGCCATGGGACCCAGTGCACCAAAATTTGAGCACCCACAACAAAGTCATAAATGAGGAGAAGGGGAAACATGAAACAGATGTGAGGGGGCATAAAGAAAACATGTATTCCTTGCAAACCAACCAGAACTCAAGGGAAGAGATCATAAGGAAGCAGAACACAAGATAAAAAGTTACTGCTTGGCCAAAAGCGTAAGACTTCTTACTTGGATAAACCTTTGCTGATAATACTACACAACCATCACAGTGCCTAGCTGGACCAGCCGTGCTTCAAGACCCGACAGTGTAGTTTTATCTCATTTGCTATTAGACAGTAATTTTTTCTCATTTACTTCTTGGCTTCTTGCTTCTTTGGTTGATGAATTGCTGATGTACTCATTTGGATCCTTGCATTACATGTCAGGGCTTGAGAGAACTCATCTAAGGAGCAAACGGCCATTTGTCAGGAATACCTATGCAAAGATAGAACAGGATGAAGCCAGTGATGTCTCAGAGAGCCTGCCCTAGATGAGAAAAGGTTATGTCATATTGAATTGCTCTGACATCAGTTGTCACCTTGGCTGATCATGCAAGAAACTGGTGCCAACTGCAAAGGAGCTGTCAAGAAAGGTTTCACTTTAGAAAAGTGCTGGCCGATTAGCTGCAGGGCTGTGAACTCTTCCTTTAATGCAGATGCACAAACTGTGAGATTTAGAAGGGGTAAGGTTTTCATTCCAGCTATTTATCCTATGTAGAATCAGGAATGTGTTTCTGGCAATAAATCAGTTTAAACAAATTGCAGAGTCACAGGGCAAAGCCTTGCTGCACAAGAGGGCACAATACCAGAGCCAATTGCACCCACCTGCTAACCCTGGTACTTCTCACCTTTCGGTGCTACTGCCGACTGCTGGTTTTGACAGCAAGCTTGAATGTTTATATAAAATTAATAAAAACCAAGCATTTGTACAATTAATTTCTTGTCTTGGTATTTCTATAATTTCTGGTATTTCTTCTCCAGCGTGCAGAAAACCCCCACTCTCAGTTCTGTAAAGGCTCCAAGTTTGATCAGCTCCATATAATCTCTGCCTCCTGTTCTGAGATCCCCTCATGCCCCAAATTGAGATCTATCTGAACATGTCCTCTGACAAAATGACTATACCCAATCTCAGCACGCTCCTGCTCCACATTCTGCTAAGTTGATTATAGAGCTAATTGGACACAGGGAACAAAGCAATTTGACTTCCTTAGAAGATGACAGCACTGAAATGCCCAGAGCCATTGAGAGTAGTTCTGTGCAGGAGCTACTTTTCCAGCTCACTTACCACAGGCAGCTTTCATGCACTGGAAGTTTTAGGACAATACTTTTCACCAGAAGAAAAAAAAAAACCCAAAGTGTTTGGAAGCACACTGCACCAGCCCAGGACATTAATTTGCTCATTCTCTAATATATGTTGAGGTGTGCCTCAAAAGGGCCCTTTTCACCACTGGGAAACATAAGAGCCAGCAGCATTACAGAAAACTGATACAGAGGATGCAGAGAATGGAGTGAGCCCACTGCCACTCTCTAAAGATAGCTGAGGTAAATGGAATGAGAATGGAAAAAATAAAAGACTGAGCATTTAGAGAAAACTAAGCTGACGAACAGAGGTAGAAACGTAGACAAGAGGACAGTCCTCTCCTTCACTAGGTTGTTCCTTGCTGAACACATACAGAAATGGCACTGAACAACTTTGGGAAGGGCTTTCTGCTCACCTGGCAAGAGGCTACTGAGCATGAGGACAAATGAAGGCTATTCCTGAAGTATATCCCCATGGGTTCTGAAGGCTTTCGAAGGACTTGTTTCCTCCTGGTACTCAATCATGTGGATTCCCCATGGGTGTGACAGGGAGGGGACACCTCTTAAAAAAGTTTTAGACTCTTGAAGGTCACCTCCAACAACACTCTGAAGACAATGACACAAGTAAATGTTATCTTGGCCTCACCCATAGGAACTAGCAGAGAGAGCAGCAAACCCCACTGTTTCCTGTGGTACCAAGGAAGTACTTTCTTGTGAAAACAAGGGACCCCGTATAACCAGAACAACTCAGGCCATTGTGTGACCTGAGCCCCACCAGATGCCTAAGTCCTATTCACAGCTATCCTCCTGCAATGAGTGGAGGGCTCTGGGGTGGGGGCAGGGGAAAGGCCACTCTTCCCAAGCACTGCTCTAGGAAATGCAACCTGTTGTGCATCAGCACGTCACCCCCTTTCCCAAACAAAGAGCAGCTGGGAGAAAATGTCTACCCCTAAATGCAGATTTATTAACACTCAGCACCAGGAAAGTCAAGGTCAAGGGTTAAAGCTCGCCTTTATCCATCACCTCTTGATATGACCTTGGTGGGGCTTTTTGCAAAGGGCAGGGACAGTTGATGCCGTAATGAGCTGCTCTTCCCAGGAGACCCAGCATGATGAAAAAAATACAGAACATCCACTTTCATGTACCAGTGCAAGAATACAGGTTTGATTGGTAATAAGTTTCCCATTAAAAATACATGGGAATTTACCTTGGAGACAGAGAGCAGACCCCACAGGATAAAGTCTGTTCAGCCAGCTTTTAATGAAGGCAATTACATCCATGTATTTGAGGCTTTCCTTCCTCATTGTTCTCCAAAGAAAACAGGTTCATATCATGGAGGAAAACTAGAATGAAAAATAAATTCACAACTGTTGTTCTTTGATATTGAGTCAATTACATTTTGATATTTGAATGACAGTGTCTTTAATACCACATTAATATTAGCTTACATGCAGGTATAGGAGCTACTTTTGGGAGTGCAATGTTTTCTAAATTCTGAGGAAATTAACAGTTTCTCAAGAAACAAGGAAAATGCAACTTGGGTGGTCACTGAGGCCATTAATTTTAATGAATTAGCCAATATATTGAATCATACAAGGAAGAAACTAATACTGTTTTATCCTGAGGAACTACTGAGGTATTTATTCATCTCTCAATCAAGAGTAGATGTCACAAGTTTTGTTGTTTGTCTGAACTTAAATTCAAAACACAGTAAACAATCTACTCTTCAGTGCTATCTTCTTTCACCTGTCCCCTCTCACTCCCTCAAACATACATGGAGAACCTCTAGCAGTTTTCTCAGTGGAGCTATAGAGTTCTCTTCTGCTCCACTGTTGGTTCTCTGTTACTACTGACACTGACACAGAGCCTTTATATTTATGCAGGTAAGGATGGGGAGGAGGCCAAGTCAGTGAACACTCCAAGCTGGAATGACGCCATGAGGGATGAAGGCACAAAGACTGCACGTGTAAACCAGTTTACACTCCTGTTTGCTAGCAGACTTAATCCAGCAGGATTACATTTCTCGCACGTGTGAACATCGCACATTTTACCTTCTGCTCAGTACGGCATCTTCTAAGGTGAAGTTAGGGATGCAGACAGAGTTCAAGCACTAGTCTTAGAAAAGAGAGCTGCTTTGGAGTACTCAGCTCATGATATCTTTAAAGGTGCCCAACAAGTTCAGAGCAGACACTGTAAAAATCAGCTCTTTTAAAGTTGTCTCCAACTGGGGACCAAAAGACAAAGGAAATGTACACTACCATTTTCTAAAACTTTGCCCTTGGTTTAAAGAGCTGAACTGAGAACATGGTATTGTGTGAGCCATAACAGCCTCAAACTTAGAGCAGACCTGGACCTGCAGTACACCTAGCAAATGGCCAGAGGTGCAGGGCCAGACACTTCCCCACCTTCTTCCAGCAGCAGCACTGGTGAAAGCAAAGGCTCAAAACATCTGCCACAAGATGCATGCACTCCCATCCCAGGTACTACCACACCAGTTAGTATAAAAGAACATTAGACAACCTAGTCAAGAGCTCTGGGTCAACAGGGACTAAATGTCAGCTAGGTCTAAAGCTGGGTAGATTTGGACAAACTGCTCTTTATATTTGAGCCTTTTTGCTCATTCTGCATTTTACTCTGCCCTTCTGGGAGGTAGCCACGGCAGGCCACTGTCATGGATGGCACTGGGCTCTGTTCCCCACCACTCACAGAAGCTGCAGGGAACTGACACAGGGGTGCTCCCTTGGTAGCACCCTCAGTGCCCAGCCCTGCCAGGACAGGCTTTGGGTTCAAATGACATTAAACTGCAAAATCCTCCGATGTCTCTCTGGGCACCTCCTGTATTGTTTAGGCAAAGTGATTCCCTCAGAGCACTCTATTCTTTCTCAATATTGCATTTATAAGAAGACTTTCTTTATCCAGAAGCAGCAGACACTCCCCCTGCTCCACCCTTCCCTGTCCTCCCTGCCCCCATAAAACAGGGAAAAATTCTCTGGCAAACAATCTTCCTCCACCCTCCCTGCTATCTGTTTAAATATCCTTGACTGCAAGACATTCAGTACAGAACAGTTATCAATTTTTAATTCATTTAATCTCTTGGTAACAGTGTTCTCGTGAACTGAAGGGCCCCTAAGGAAGCTTCAGAGAAACCTCAGACTAGCATCTCTGACTGGATCAGGGATGAGATTTTGTGGATAGACTGGATTCCTTGCAACCTCATGGGTTAATGGGCTAAAAAATATTGAAACCTGAGTACCTTTCACCCCCAGCCAAATCAAAACACATTGTAAACCAGAGCTCTGTACCCTGATACAGCACAGAGTGAAACAAGCACCAGGGAGAGAATTCCTTGCATCGGAGTTGTTCATGATTCAGCAAACTTGGGAAGGAGCCCTCTGAGTAAACATGTGGGTTGTCTGCACTCCTGGTCCCGCTACTGCTTCATTCTTGTTCCAAAAAGATCAGAGAACAACCTAATACACTGTCAGTAATTAAATTCTGCCTGCTTAAATGCCCTGGAAGTCTCAAGAGGGAATAGTTTTTCTCTTCAAGGCTATAAGTGTGTGGGAAGCTAATACTGTGTATATCTGCATTGCTCTCCAAAAGGGAATGGGCAAAATGGTACCTGCGTACGATGTGAATGTTAATGGGTTCTGCAGGAGCTTTAGGGTAGGGAGCAAGAGGATTCTTGGTTATATGCAATCATGTCATATAATGGTAGCACCTGAAGTCCCCAGTTGTACTGGAGTGTTGCATGAAAGAGCAAATCCTTGTACCCAGTACCTTATAATCTAATGAAACAGGTTAAAAAATAACCTATAGCTCCGCTTCTGTGACAGCTAGAAATGATGCAATTTATCTGAACCTGAGCTTTCTCATCATTGGATGTGCAAGGACTACAGTTCTATGCAGAGGCTTTAGGAAGGGGAAACGGGTTTGATCGCATTAGGTATGACAACGAACTTAATGCATAGGTACAGCCACATCACCTCTGTAGCATTCAAGCAGCACAAAGGGTACATGCATGTATAGCTCTGGATACCCAAAGTGTCTGCTCTGTGCCACTGGCTATCACAGGCAAATGCAATGCTAACAAGGGTGACAAGAGAAAGAAGCCTAAAACCTTCAGCCTCTCTTCCCACCCCCCTCAGTTCTTCTCCCTAATAGAGATTTCTGTCCAGTATTTTGTTGCCTGTAACACCTGGCAGGCTGCTCTTACTGATGTGCATGACCCAGTCCTGCTTGGCTTCTAGAGGCCAACGATGAACAGTTAATTCAAGCAGACTCAGCTGCAAAAAGACTGTGACTTGTTACACTAAATCACACAACATAACTTTCCGTCTTTCCAGATGCACCTCAAGGTAACAGGCAGGCTCCTACTGTAATGACAGGCAGCACAAGAAGACAAGGCACTATGGCACAGGGCTACTCAGTAAATGAATGTTTTTCTCAGACTCCTTAAGATGATGCGACATGTAGGACATTCAGGGGTCTTTTCTTCCAAAAAACAATGACTAGAAAGTCGTGATGCAGGACGCGGCCTCAATGTTTAGCACTAAAGCCCTTGTCACGACCCCCTCTGGTAGAGCTGCAGCTCAGACAGACACATGGATGCTGGGACAATTTGCATGGTTACTATTTCTTGCAGAGGCTCCACCTGATTTTTGATGCCTTTTTCTAATCAGGTTATTTGTCATTTGCCAGCAGCAACCCCTCATTCTTTGCCTGTGAACCTCCTGCTCTGTTTCACACTATTAAGAACATTATTTTCCATTCTCCTGTCAGTGGAGAGTGCTGGTGATTAGCACTGCAATATCTGGTCCCCTTTATTGAAAATGTTAATCCTTGCTTTTGCAGGCTCTCTTTAGCCAGGGGTGTTAATACTTGGTTAATAGAATCAGGCTGCCTTTTTCTTCATCTTTTGTGTGCATGTGTGTTAGGGGTGGATTTTTTTTTTTAAATCTTTTGGTCAGAATTTATTACAGTCTCTCTTTTGATTCTTTATTATTTTTTTTTCTCCAGAGGGGCTGCTTTGAATTTTCTTGTTTTTTTGATTTTTCTTACATTTATCACCCAGAACACTCATTGTTCTGTGTCTTTTCTGGTTTCTGCAGCCTTTGAAGGGTGCTTAAGAGTGTGTCCTTGAAGGAGGAGTTACCTATGTTCATCAGCACCCGTACATACCTCAGTAGGAAGAGAACTGAAAGCTGGGATCCTTCCCTCATCTGCTGCACAGATAAGGCTTTCTTTGGCACTCCACAAGCCTTCCTTCAACCTGAACATCCTTTCAGCATTTGGATGGTAAATGGCATCAAAAATCAGCACTCACCACTCATAAGGCATTCTTCCATTGTGAAAGCACGATGTGAAGCATGGGTCACCTGTTGTAACTTTAGGGATCATAGATTCTGTCCCAGGTGAGGCTGCCAAGGTCAAAATGCAGACCAGAGAAGGCTGTGGGATGAAATGCAGGCAGTTTTGTGTCACGTTACAGTGGTATAGTCTTTTAATGCTAATCAGTTCAGTGAAAAATCCTCTTGTTTTGATGTGAATAGCACAGATCCTATCTCCAGCAAATTGGTGTTGTGATGACTTTCTCTAAAAAGAAAGTCATCACCTGGAGCAATGTAATCACCAAAGGAAGAAAAGTGCCAAGTCATCTGAAGCTTTGTCTCTCCTGATTGCAATCATATTTTATACTCAAGTAAAGAGAAACTGCTGTGACAATGGAGTGAGGAAGCAGTGGCTGTTCAACATTCATCTATTGTGGATATGGGACAGCAAAACCATTCTCAAGGCAGCCTCTCTGCACAGATGTTCGCTCACTGGAGATAATTTCAGCAAGCACACCTAGAGCTTTATTGGGCTGTGGGAACCGATTGACTCCCCTTCCTCCATCTAATCAGCCATGTAGTCAGGCAGCTGATGAGGCCAGGAGCAAGGGGAGGACACTGGGCACCTTCCTTCATCTTCTAAATGTAAGGATATGAGGCTGTCAGAGTTGTCATGTTACTCCTTCTTTCTAAATTCCCATTAATGTGTCTTAAAAATATGACATCCCCGCACATGGGAACGTGGTAAGGTACTGCTCAGGTGCACAGCTGCTGGCCTCTGCCCCCCCTGGGAATGCAACAAGCTCTTTGAGACCCCTACACCACTTTGATGGCCCTTCAGGAGCCTGCAGAAGATGCCATCCAGTGGCAGCAAGGTAACATTACAAAAGCAAGCAATAAAACCAGCCCTTGACACCATCCTTGGAAAAAAGTTGTATCTGATCGTGACTTAACCGCATAATCAAAATACCCAGGATGTCTGTGGGCTGTGGTGAAGATTTGAGTGACACTCACCTCTAATTATGTTAATTGGACAGCTTCTTTTTCCTCTGCAGAAACCCTTATGCTTTTGTTTGCAGGGAATAAATAAAGAGGGATTAGTTACGTTTATCTGTGTTTTCCTAAGTCTTTACAGAATAACTGTTATGTGTAATTAAATAATTTGACCGCCCTTGACCAAGCTGACAGCAAATTACCAGACATTGCTTAAGAGGTTGCGTTACGTTTCAAGACTAGATTACATGGATCTGGAATTTATGGATTTTTTTTTTTTTTTTTTTTTTTTGACAGGAAGAACTAGAAATAATGGTCTTAGGAAGGTGAAAATGCAATGTACTTTGACAAGCTGTCTTTGCCTAGCAGCATTCCTTGGCTATATGTCTGTTTTCTCCACAAAGGCTCTGCATTGAGCCAGCTGCATAGCGAGTGTTTCGTTCATAACTTTCCCTTGCCGAGTGTCAAACATGCACTGGTAGGATATATTCAGGTAGTCTTTGTTAAGCAATATCATCTTGGATTTGCTCTCTGTGATCCAGTTCACTGATATGTAAATAATTCACACTCTTCTAGGATCCAGCTTAACTGCTTCCCCTATGCTTTACTGACTCTCAAATCACTAATCCATATATCCTCTTCCTAGAATCTGCTTCCAGTGAGGTTTCCCATATAATTGTCACCACAGATTGATGAGTTTCACTTCAGGAACCACAAAGCATTGATGTGCAGAGAAAATGTAATACCTTCCTGTCTTAAAATAGATTCCTTTATCCAAGATACAGATACCATCTAAATACTTAGAATTTACTTTATAGAGCATGCTAGAGCCTTACAGATCTCCAGAGAATACCTTCTCCCTGCAACAGAGACCAGACACTCCACCTTAAAATTTACTAATCTTATTCCACCTTTGTTTTTAAGGTACGTATTAATTTAATCTAATCACATAAACACGATTCATAGGAAATAAGCATGCCACTCTGTCAACAGAAGGTTTGGAAGTATGTCTACAGCTCCCAAAAAATGGCAAAGAAAAAAGTCTTCCAAAGAAACACTGCTCTGATGCATTTGCCAAGAGGCCTGGCCAGAATTGGTTACAGCAACTCCTGTGCTCTATAAAGTGTGGTATCTAACTAGGTCATCAAAACTGAAAGGCAGCAACTAATAAAGGGTGGGTTTTAATGTCTTCCCCTGGGAAGTAGTGCAAGGGGTGGAAAATGAAATTCTCTCACTAACCCCCACTGTGTAGCTTTGTCTTTCAAACACACTGGGGAAAATAAGAGGAGGAGATTCAATAAGTGCATCTAGGAGAAACTTGGGATACAGCCACGAGTCGTGATCTGGACAGTGCCAAGATAACAGGCAGCAGAGAGAGGAGGGGTTGCTTCCAACAGAAGTTTTGTGAGATGCTATCCCTGCCAAATCCGCCTCCCAACCCTGTAAGTAAGCCATAATCGGCTACATCTTTTTTAGTACATGCAAAACCTTTGTTCCCAGAAATTGGAATAGTTGTGATATTTTTGTTTCTTGAGGAAACCGAAGTGGATTTCCTCAGAGGAGTAAGCTGCAGTCAGGGACAGCTGCCAGTGCACAGACAGTTTGGGTATTCTTGGTCAAGGTGGGCATGGGGCACCTGTAGGTACATGAAGCAAACTGGTCTAGCTTCCTGGGACATGGTATTTCAGGGTTTGTTTCTCTGTTGACCTGGCCTAGCACACAGGCAGCAGAATATGCTCCAGGGAAGGCAGCTTCCTTCAGCAGAAGTGGGAGAAGGTGGAGGTCCCCCAGACCAGTCTGGGGTAGCCTCAGCAGCAATCTGAGCTGAAGCACTGGTTACCCAATGCTTTGGGTGAGGTTTACCAAGGGAGGATGAGCTGACCCTTCCTGCTCCCTGGCATGGCTGAAGGGCAGTCCTTCTCCCCACTCCTCTCCTACTCCTCCTGCTTGCATTTGGACCTGTGTCTGGCTGCTTCCTTCAAGCCAGCTCTGACTCACTCTGCCCTTGGTGAACTGATGCAGCTCATTAAACTGGCTGAAAGATAAATATCCCTGTGAGGAAAATGGGCAGGACACACTCCTCAGAGACAGGGAGAGGCATTTCTTCAGGCTGTGAGAGTGGCCAGCCTTGACCAATCCCTCAGTAAAAGGAGGGACAAGCAAACAGGGTTCTTGCATAAACTAACTTCATTGAGGTTACATGCCCTGCCCCCCTACCTGGATCCAGGCTGGCAGCTAGAAGCCACCAGGCACCTTCAGCTGCCCCGCACACAGCAGACCACCTTCAGGATGAAGGCGCCTTGTCTCCTCTCTTTCGTCTCCCACATGCAGCATCCCAAGTCCTTATAGCTTGCCAGAAGTCCACCAACAGCAGCTGTAGTTGTGCCACCTTAGCTTGAATAGAGATGTCCAAGTTTTACTGCCACTGAGATGTATGTAAGGGTTTCAGACATGCCCCTGAGGGAGGATGTAAATTATTTGGTTTATTTTAGGAGTTTCTGTAGTACTGGCCTAGGCTTTGTCAGAACCACAAATCCCATAGACCAGAATATTAGATACATTGTCCTTTTTCATCAAAGGGAGCTCAAACTTAGTTCAGTTTCTTTCTTCTCTGCCATGGGGAGATGCAAAACTTGTTTCTTCAGTAGCCCAGTCACTGCATCTTTGTTCTGTTTGAACAAAGCAAAATACAAAGAATCCTGTAGAAGCAAACAACCACATTTAAACTATTTTCATATTCTTATGACAAAGAACAAGCATGTCAGAAATCTTTTGCTTTTTCTCTTGGAACCTGCCTTTCTATTATGTAGTCACTTCTTAAAACAGCACAAAAAAATAAAAAGCCATCGCTTCATTTCCCTTTTAAATTGAAATGGGGGGAGAATCATACAGCAGAAAAGTTCATTTCCCCACGTGGTCTTTTACAACCAGCAGCATGGCAATGTAGAGCTGACACTGCCCCTTCGGGTCTTTGGGTCTTGGCCAGTTCACTGTAGAGAAAGAAATCCCAGCATGTCTGGGTTCCTTGCAACAGTTCTTCTAAGTGGCTGCTCCTGCTGTTTTGTGGCTCCTGCCCCATGGTTCACTGGCGAGCTCTGGTATTCCGTGAGTGGCTCATCTGCTTCTCAGCTCCGCATGCTGAGCTTGGGCAGCCTGGCAGTCCTGCATGAGCGCTGTGTAATGCTCTGGTCTCCTGTGTGCACGCTTGCCCTGACATCAGACATTGTCTGCTTCCCCACCATGCACACTGATGAGGCAACGGCATCAGCCATGGATCCCCTGTGCATTGCTCCTTTCATCTCTGAACCCAGCCAGTTGTTCCCCTCAGCCAGCAGTCTCTCTTGCAGTGATGATAGGCATGGAGTGTCACTGCACCCCAGGTTCTGGTCATTGCTGGGCCTGGCCACTTTTTCCCAGGCAGTATTTCATAAGGCTGCCGAACCTTACCTGATCACACTGTGTGGGCTTTATCCTCTGCTCCTCTCACAGTGGGACAGGGTGATCATCAATGAAGCACAGCTCCGCTAGGAGCTTGAGTATAAACATATCTTACACTAGTCAAAAATATTCACTGTGCTTCTCATCCTTATCACACAGACTTTCTTTCCTCGGCTGCCTGAGAGCCTTGTGGAGCACAGCAGTTAAGCTTTACTTAGTCCCTGTGTCTCCACACTTCCACTGAAAAGCTCCGAAGCTGGAAAGATGCTGTGGAGCAGCTCTTTCTCTCCAGACACCTAACCTGGGTCTCTTGACCTCATTATAGTGGAATAGAGGCCATCTATAACAGATTTCTCTTACATTGATTGATGACTCTGCGGAAACTCTTGCTGTAATACTTTCTTCACGTTCAATTTTTAACAGATTTAGAAACAATTCTACCTTATTCAGAGATATATCATCATTCCTTCTGAAATCCTGGAGTGTTTGAGGATGGCTTCTAATCTGGAGGGCTGCAGAGAGCATAGCCACTCTCCTGGTTTTGAGTTTACAGCTGGTGCAAGGATCAGGAACAAACAAAATGGATAAACACTGGGTTGTGTGCTTGCTAACTGAGCCTATCTCCTATTTAGAGACAGTTCCATCTTTACAAGGGTTTTGCCCTTGAAATAGGTGCTTTACTCTTGTATTTTTTATGAGTACTTATTACAGTAGTTGTATTTGTCAGTCCCATGTATGTACTGGGAACTGTGGAGATTCAACACAGAGAAAGGAGGCAATTGACTGAATTCCTGGTCAAATACTAGTCTCTTAAACCCAGAACACCTCATTTAGTTCTTCACCTTTTCTTACATGGCATCACCTATTCTGTTTTACTTGGTGCCAGCAAGACACTTAGAAATTTCCTGGACATAATAACCCCTTCTTACATTGGCAGCTTGGCAATAACAGCTTTCTCTGAAATCTCCCAAATCAATTGAATTTGCCAAGTCTTTTGCTTAACAAATCCTTCAGTTGCTTCCAGCATTTTCCCACAAGTGATACGGAATTAATGGTTTTGTAATACCCTGGTGGGTCTCTTGGCCTTACGTTGTCTTATTAGACACACTCTGGCCTGCTGGGAGAAATGTACTGCATTGAAAAAGATGCTGGATGAGTTTCATTTCATGTCCCACTTTCTTATTGCATTCTTGGGCTCGTGAGCGTCAGAATGTTACAACAAATCTGGATAAGATTCAAAAGCTCAAAGCCCCTCAGTATAGGCGTCTTACTTCATGATTAATCCAGTGTCCTACATGCCCTATGAAGTCAATGCATCCTATTCCAAATCTGCCTTGTGTTTAAGATCTTGGCCCAAATTCAAAAGTGTATTCTTAAAATATATTTGGATGCTTAATTGTACAGGCAAATAAAATGTCCATAAGAGCAATTTAAGGACCCAGCAAATCTAACTTTATGCCTCTGTCAAATGACCCAAAACAGACTATGAAATCATTACATTTTTAAGCAATGGTATTTTGAGCACACAGCTGCTTTCCGAATGCTATTTTCTCTGACATATGTTTACAGTAACTGTCCTTAAACAACAGACTTTTCTTAGAAAGAACAGCAACAAGCGGGGTTTTGTTCTTTTTCTAAACAGTTTCAGCTCCATTCCTGCCTTGTATTAGAAACTGTTTCCTTTCCAGGTATTCCAGTAAATCCCACAAATAGTTAATGTCATACCCCCTCCCCCTGCACATGAAAAGGTTCACACTTCACTTTCCACACTCTTCTTTGGCAACCAGTCATGCTGCACTTATGCAGCATTCATCTCTCCTTCCTTCAGAGAGATGCTTCACTGAATTAAAACACCAGGAAAATCTCCTATTCTAAGCCTCAGATAGAAGTTTCTTTCACAGAATCTGTGTTCAGACTGCTAATAATTTCCAGTTCACTTAATTTAGGTGCCTAACTTACCTGCTCCCGTAGTCTGACCCTGGGCTTCCCTCAAGAACAGGTATTAATAGTTTGGCTAGAGGTGCTTTAGGACTTGAGAGTTCTGAAACCACTATCTTCAGCATCCTTGGACTGGGATCCCACCACCAACCCTTTGCACACCCCAGGCTGGAAAGCTCCCCACACCTTCTAATGGCACTGAGCCATTGCACAATCAGGAATATAGCCACAACTTAATGAAAAAGAAGGGCAGCCAGAAGATACTTTGGTCAGCCTAGCTGTTGAGATACCAACCTGGGAGGGGAGAGGTACAAATGTCCTGGGTTGTTTCCGTTTAATTTCTTTCTGACAATAATCCAATATATACACAGGAACACAACAATAAGCACTCTAGTTCTTGTCCTCGGTGTGGACGTCACCTGCTAAAGACAGTCTTGGCTAAGATGAGAGCTGTAAATTATGATGCATGTTTGCCTTTGCATGCCACTCTGATTTTAACTGACAGTACTTTTGAAAATCCCTCTGTGCCCCTAGCAGCACCTCTGGCAGCCCATGCTCCTGTTCACAGCAGGCCAACTAGGACCTACCTAGTGCAGTGCTTGGTTTCAGGTCAGCCCATCCAGCATCTCCTCCATCACACTTAAAAAAAACACCTCTGAGCAAATGGACCTGATGCCATTCTCTGGTGGCATCATTTACATTCACTCTTGGGCAGTGTCAGTGTCAGGCAATCACCATCACATTCAGAACAATAGCTGGCACCTCTGCAAAGCAGCATCAACCCAGGCAACTCCTGCAGTCGTTGGGAATTCAAAGGGATGCAGCCAGGACAAGGAGTGCCCATCAGCCCCTCTAGCAAGGTATCTGTCTCCATCCTGTTGCACTTCACCATGCAGGATGTAGGGTTTTGCTGCTGGCACGAGAGCAAAAGAAAATAGGCTCACTAGAAAGTTCTCCCTCACATATGTGAATGAGAAACGAAAGGGTAGAACAAAAAAGTACCCCATGGAATGCATCAAAATGCTTTCTGTTATCGCGGCTGCTGCTGCCTGAATGCCCTCACGAGAGTGGAAAATCATTTCAGCAGTGGGGTATTTTCAGTCACTGGCTATTATGATGACTTGGGGTTTTTCTGTGCTTCAGGCAGCTCCATGATCTGTTTTTATGGTCTCTGTGTTCGTGACTTGGGGTCTTCTTTTCTGCCTCCAGACTTTCTCCCTAAGATGTTTCACATTCCCTGTAAGTCGATATTATGGGAGTATTAACACTTGCCCTAAGCTTCAGTATGAGCAAGTCAGCTGCCCTATAAGCAAGACATTTTTGTTTTGTTGCCAAGGGTTAATCAGCTCTACAGTCGTGCTCCTTTGTTTCCCACCCTCACTGTCTTGGACATTTAAGGTTGGGGGTTTTGTGGGGTTTCGGTTTTGGTGGTTTGTTTTCAGTTTGGTTTTTGTTTCGTTACAGATCACAGCCTGCTGTTTTGCCAGCTCTGAAACTGCAAGATTGACTCAGAAACCTCAGATCAATCACAGATTATGTTATGTCTCCACCTTTTCTTTACACTATCAGTTTCAAAACATACCGGTCGTTTCAAGGGGAGTGCAACACTTTTCAAACACCTGTAACAGTTTCATAGGTAGCAATCTCTGTCTGAGTGGGTAGAAAATGATTAAAAACATCTTCAAAATCACCTATTGTCAAAATAAAGCTGTCTGCTGTCTTCTTTTCCCTTTGCAGGGGGGATCTAAAGCTGACTTTGTACTCTCCTCAGATACCTACCATTTTCCTAGAAAACTCAGCACTGGCAGTGCTTCTCTCTGCCTTGTAATTCAGAAGTGCCGGCCTTGCACAGCTTACCCCCCATGCTGTGTGCTGTCTGGCCAGCGCTCAGAGTCACTGAGTGTTCCAGAGATGAGCTCCCTCTGGCATCTCAAGCTTTAGCTGGTCAGCATGGGATTAGCCTGGGAGTCTGAAACACATCACAGCTTGCTCCAGCTGGTTCTTGACAGACTCCCTCAAAACTACCATGGCTTTTTGCCTTTTGGGATCATTTTCTGGTCAGATTGAACATGTGCTGCTACACCTAGGCATGCCTTTCTGGCATCGGCCTCCAGGCCAGCTCCCATGTATTAGGATTCACAATTATATCAGTGTAAGGGAAGTCAGCTCTCTCTGGCAGAGCAAGTTGGCTGATCCATGGCACTGGAAGAGTTTGTGATAATGGAGATCTTCCTGCAGAAGATTCTCGGTCCCTGTGGGTCTGTTGTCTATGTCATTCCAAATCATGTTCCAAAGACATGACTGTCTTCCTGCATCTGAGTTCTGTGTAAAAGATTTCCTGGTATATTTTTTGTCCTGGCCATACTCTTTGATCCAAGTGATAGAGTGTATATGTGTTTGTCCACTGACCCCAACTTCAATCACATTTTCAGCCTGGCTACAAGTGTTTATGAAATGGAAAACCTGAGCAGACATCTGTGGATATACCAAATGTAAAGCCCGACTGGATTTTCTCCAGCACATTTCCCTTAGTACAAAGTGACTCTCTCCTCTATAGAAGCTGACATGCTGCTCAGCCAAATGCAGAAAACCATAAGTGGAAGTTATTACCAGTGGAGAAACTTGAGACCACTTAGCTCATTACCAGTTAGTAGTACATACAGACAGTGCTGAATACTCTGTCACCAACTGAGATGGGACTGGGATAACATTAACAAGCTGGGGAGAACCAAACAGAAGGTCTGAAGCATAGGAGCAGCCTTCCTGAGTAAGAATCAGACTTTCACATGTCAGCTTCCCCCCTGCTCAAAACATCAAAATGTTTGGTGTTGAAATAGGAAGCAACTACTCTGGGTCATATGGCGAATGCCATGTCCTGGAAGTTTGCTTGAACAGTCCTCTGCTAGCTGTTAAGCTCACCACTAGTAAGGTTCTGCTGTAGGATCTTTCCTGTTCTTGATGCCAAATGCCACCTGAAGCTGGTCAATAAATGATCAAGGAGGCTGATCTGATGAACACTGTCACAGAGCAGTGACAAGCCTCAGTTTCCAGCTGCAAATGAATGAGAAGCAGGTCTGCCTACCATCCAGCATGGAATAGCTTAAGGAGATTTGCCACATTACTGAGAAAAGTGGTAGATGAGTTCAATAGACTTCTGAAGAGAAGAACCAAAAGCATTTTGGGTTAGATCAACTCAATCAGTTGTAACAGGACTTCTACACGAAACACTCACTGAAGCATCTAGTGAGAATGGTTGTGTACTTGACTTATAACCTAAATTTCTGACTATGCCTTTCCATACCTTCATAGCTATTCCAGGGAGATGCAGCAACAGAAAGTTTTTATGCAAGTGTCTGTCAGATTTAAAATTCTTCTCCAATTCCCAGCACTTGAAGAGGTCAGAGAACTTCCAAATGCAATTACCTATCCACTTCAACTGCCAGGAAGGCAAATGGAGAAATCCCAATCCCCACATACTCTTTACTAAGCACTCTAATATCACCTCCTCCTGTAAATTTATGATGTTGCCAAGACTCACCTATAGGAAAAGTATAGTTGGAAAAGCACAGCAGCTTCTTCTAATAGGTTACTATTGTGGGTTTGGTGAACTCCAGTATCCGGAAGCATTTTTCAAGTGTGTGCAAGAAAATGAATTTCTTGCAATAATCCCTAATTGGATTTCATTTTAATTGACCATTTAACCGATAATGCAAGACATTTATATTTTGGGATTTTCTATCTCAAAACCAACTCCTCCTCACAGATCCCACTTTTTCATAGCCACGAATAATGACATCACAGCCATTTCCATAGAAAGACACTTACCTCACAGTCTTTGTTGCGTTATCAAACAGAAACAGCTGGGTAATGTGGGTGAATAATCCTGTTCTGTATATTCAGCAATAGCAAAATGAATACTGAAAATTACTAGCAAACTAAATAGCTACTTCTATAAATACTCGCTTTTCAAAAGTTCACCCTATTTTAAAAGCCACTTGTTAAACGCTCTTTAGTATATATATAAAGACTGATGGATGAAGACCAAAGTCCTTGAAGCAGACACAGGAAAAATGCCTCATAGCTAAGAGTTAGTAAACTTCCCTATCAGTTTCCTCATCTAAATGATTTTTTTTGCCCTCAGCCATGAACAGGCATTTTTCTTTCTATCACTGCCAACTGCTCAGGCACTTTAATTTGGTTAAAGAAAACAAGTGCTCTGTGCATCAGTTACTGTAGCACTTTCCACCACCGCCATTTATTCCTCTCAATGCTGGGAGGTGACATTAAGCCCTTCATTGAATTTAAACCCCCCCGTTTTCTCCACAATAAATTGAGATAAGTAGATAAGTGATAAGCAGTGAGGGATGAGCACAAAAATCTTTTGTGGAGAGTCAAAGATCTCTGTTTAATCAGTATCAGTGGAAAAGCGTGAGCTACTGTGGGAAAACACCTCAGCAGTTTCAAACCAAACTAGCTAGGGCCAAATGCAAAACTGATGCCACTGAGCACAAGATTGTGAAAGGAAACAAATGCTTTTCTGTATGCCATGATCTGAACTGCTTGGGTAGTCAACATGATGAACCATGTTGTTATGACTGACAATAGTGCTGTTACCAAAGGAAGGGAGCCCAACAGCATCTGGGCACCATGATACCGTTCATTCCTAGAAAAGGTATCCTGCCCCTACAAGTGGAAAAACTCTGTGCTACTGAGACATGTCCTATCTTTGTGCTTAAATTATGAGGTAATTCGTTCCAGGAATTAAGGCACTGTGCATATTGGATGCAAAATCCAAGATATAGCCAAATGATTTGTCACTGAAGGCAAATCTGATGACATGTAGAGAAAAACTGTGCACGAAGGAGCTCTGAAAGCTCTGGAGGAGATTTTGGATGTTAGAGCTGTTCTGCTTCCTTCACACTGAACCAAGTGAATGGAATCTTATTTCCCTCTTGAAAATATTTGAAATCATTACCAAAGCTTGGCTATTAAATTGCCCATGCTTAAAAGCCCCTATTTTTTTCTTCATGTGAAAAGAACGTTGAACGCATCACATTTGCTGCTGAGCAAACGCATTTGCCAGTTGTCTTAAATGCTAGCACAATTGCTTTAGCAGAGTTAATAAGGGGGGTGGCAATCTGAACAGCCTTATTTTTGTCCTTAGCTCCCCAAAAGGAAATGTGTTTCTTACTAATAATAGTGTATGTGACAGAAAATACCAAGTACACGCAACTGTTCCCATTCACTTGCCAAAATGGATAATTCACATCAGGGCTTAAAAAAGTAAAGCAAAACAAACAGAAAAACACCCCAAGTAAACAAATTAACCCTTCCCCTACTACCAGCAAGTCCTCTAAACCTGAAGCTTGAATCCAAATTATTTTGCCAGTGACAAGAAGGTGGGTTAAAAGGAAGAAGAATGGAGCTCACGTTTCAATCTCTGAGGACCCTGTAAGAAACCACCCTGTCTGTCACATTTCTTTCCTCCAGTCAGTCGTTAGGTGCACCCTGCCAGCATAAACCAGATCTGTGGAGGAAACAGATTATTCACACCCAAATGTATTTCTAGTCGTCCATGGCTTGTGGTGCCCAGCACAATTCTGACAGGCTCAAATATTCAACAGTCCACTTTCTTCCTCCTTCCCACCTGAGAAATTGTGTGACTGGGCTTGGAGGCAGGGATACTTAGTTGAAACTTCTTAATAAATACTGCAGGGTTTTGTTTGGTTTGGTTCCTGATTTCTGAAGCTAAATCACACTTCAGAGTGGGCACACTTCTAGTGTTTTCCGTAACCACAATGACAAGGAATGATGTTCTTTACACTCCCCCTATTTCCAGTGGCTGAATCTGTAGGGGGAAAACAAAAGTGGTTCAGCATCATACAACCCCAGATGAAACAGATTTGGCAATGCTGCTGCCCTTGTAGCTCAAACCCAGCATGCTTAAACCACAAAAACCCAGCATACAGCCTCGCAGGGTGCTGGAAGTGAATCCCACAACAGAGCAAAACAGTCTGAGACAGTTGAATGAAGGTGTATGCCTGCATCTCATCGACAACTTCTCTAATTTGTCAACCAACTGTCAGAGAAAAGTCTTCTGCTGAAAGTTTAAGAGATGATAGCATTCCTTCTGTTACCTCACCAGGTATTTCTTTCCCTGAGTAGGAAGACTTCACCCCACTAGGGCAACTGTGCCAACAGAAAGTAGCAGGGGGATCCTCCATGGTACACCACTGGTAGCAATGCATTCACTGCTGCCCAAGAGCCTGCCTCCTCAGGCTGGAACCTGGACACACAGGTGGGCCTAGCTCAGGGTCAGGGTCACGACATGGTCTGGCAGCAGGACTTTTCTCAAACAAAGACTCTTGCCTTCAGGAGGAAGGGGTCATTTTAGTGTTTTTACTGTGTGTACACACATACCTGGAGATACATAATGCCTTTCCCCTGAGCAACTACAAATGTCCTTGAGCAAAAGATAAATCACTTCCTAAATAAACCCTGTGTTTAAAGGGTGATGAGAAGCTTGCAACCAGTACATCAAATTCCCACAGTTTGCTACAGGAAACATCCTTCTGGCCACAGTGTCACAATGGGAAAGTGAGTCCCATACAATATTTTCCACCATGGAACAAAGGCTGTCTAAACCCTCATGAGCCTCTGCTTGAATCCACTTCATATCAAGGAGTAGCTTATCAGTCAGGTCCTGAAAATCCATTTTTGACTGCCCAGGTGCTGAGAACAGATTCTCCCTTTTCTACCTGTTGATTCTCTTTGGAGGCCAGCACAGTCCCTGAGATCAGGCATCCCCCACTACAGGAGCTGATCTGCACTCAGCATCAGTGAGGCATCTACCTACCCACGTGGGACTTTGGTATGACAGGTTCGCAGTCAGGCCCTGGCCCACTTCTCAGCTTCCCTCTGTCTGGCAGCTGGACACCAAATCCACACTGTTTCTCTGAAAGGCTCATTTTATTTGTGCAGTAGGACCCTAAAAGCTGACCACAGCCCAGGTCTGAAGCCTTTCTAGTCTCCAGTTCCTATGATATATTTATTCTCTGTATGAACACTGCTTTTTATCAAGCAATTTAATCTGGAAGTTTAATCTTCCAGGAAAAATACACCAAAATAAAGAAAGAAGTAAAGGTTCAGTGAATTTAACCTTGTCACATTAATCTTAAATAGTAGAAAGCAGTATCAACCAGTGGTGGGAAAAGAGCCGATCTGAATCTTTCCTCTTCTTCCCTTCCTTGCTTGGATGGGGTCATTCCAGGCAGCATTCAAGCCTTCTCTACAGGCCACTTCAGAAACACTTGGCTGTGATTTACTACAGACAGTTTTAGAAGAAACTTGTTCTACATTTTGTTCTACATCTGTGTTGCAAAGCAAGTATCTTTAGGCTCTCTTAGCTTGGCAGACGTGGATCTGCTCTGCTACAAGGTTGGAAAGGCCACTACTGAACATTCAAAAGAAATGACCTGTGATGGCTTCTCGCTCTGAGATCTGTTTGGGGCATCCTACACCTCAGTTTGAGTATACAATGGACAGAATAAACTGACACCATCTAGACTGGCTTAACACCTAGACAAAGGCAGACCCGCAAAGCTAGCATTGCTATCAAAATGGCATTCATTGTCCAGCAGAGAACTATCTCCCATCTATCACAAGTGGACTGTTCTATTTATTCACCCTTCAGTGAGCTCCAAGCATTAGCGAAAAACCAGGCTGATCTCCACAGCTGACTAGATTTTGGAGGAGGTGGCGAGGATCTGGGATCTACAAAGCAAGAGATATGCCTATGGGCGTCTGAGCAATGTTAACAGCCTTTCTACCAAGAAGCATGGGGCACCAAAATCCTGTAGTGAAAAAAAATGGCCTTTTCTCATTGTGTTTGGAAAGGGAAGCCAACACAAGTGTCAGCTCTCTGGGTGCCCATCTTCCAGCAGACCTGGTGCATGGATAACTTCCCATGGTTGGGTAGCCATGAGGCAAGCTTACAGCCTGTGTGGTAGGAGAAATGGTCTCTTTTTTAAGTCATTCTTAAAGAAAAGAGACACAGGGATAATCCTAACTACTAGGGCCATTCCTGGCCTTGTTAGGCCTACGGTCATTCGCAGCTCATGTATAATGCTAATTAGTCTAACAATTTTCCTTGCCAGGTGCGAAAATGCAGTATTCAAAGCCACCTTCCTAGTTAAGACCAGGAGTTTGGAATGGGGGAAGTGCTAAGAAAAACAAAACAGAAAAAAACCCAAAGAGAAACAAAGTTAAAGCTCTGATGGCTTTTTTTAAACTTTCTCTCAGTTGCTGAGGGTTTTTTAGATCTCTTTCCTCTTCTTTCTCCTTCAAAGTCTAGTTTATTTTTTGCTACATTTTGAAGACATTTACTCAATGCGAACTCCCTGGGTGGAGAGCTGTCAGCAAACCGAAGAGCTGCCATGCAAACCAGGCCCCATATATCAACTTACCACATGTCTTGGGGAGCTGTTCCAGGCAACAGCCATTTTCTGAGAGGAATCTTTCCTCTTTTCCCCATTTCTTTCACCGTCCATATTTTTATGGGAGCCCTTTCAGCGCAGTACTTATTTCTGACTCATACAAATCAGCTCCAAAGCTTGGGTAATGCCAAAAATGGGCTATTCATATTCATTCACGCTCTTATACGCATCTCTGCTCTCATAAAATGGAACATGTGTCTGATGAGCTTATTTACTTTCTAAATGTGTGGCTAGGAAGGATAGAGAACGTGCAAGATATAATGGTAGTAGCACTGGAATAACAACAATAAGGCATCTGGAAATAGAAACTTCCCAGTTTGCCTGACCTTTGCCAAGCTCTTTGCAATCTGGTTATAATGGTGTGCAAGAAACTCTTTGGTGTAGATTTTATTGTTATGCCCTTTAAAATTCACAGACACGTGCTCCATTGGTTAATTCCCAAAATAACAATGCTGCTTGGTACAGAGATGACTCATTCCTAAGATGCCACTTGACGGGTTGCTGTTCACTTGCACAGGGAAGAAAACGGTTACGGTCATCACCTCTGCTGTCAGGTGGAGTCCCTTATGGTCTGGGACTGATTGAGTACCCCTATCTGCAGTGGGCTGAGTCTGCTGTGACTCATCCTGCACACAATACTCACAGTCACCTCCCATACCACAGCCCTGCTGGGTAATGCAATACAGAAAATGCTTGGGGAGCAACCTCTCCACTCCCTGGTGTGACATACACCACCTTACAGCACTGACAGATTATCGCAGTGTACAGGAAGAGTGCTCATGGTGCTGCCACCAGGAGATAGTCCCCTTAGTAAAACCCTGTACTCACAGGGAAGTGTTCCCCACTTAGTCTTAGTATCTCAGGACCCCACACCTCAGCAGTGGCCCCTCTCCTGTCTTCTGCTCTGCCTGTCCATGCGGCAGGCTACAGCTCTTTGAACCACTACAGATGCCCAAGAAGGTGGCCCTTGGAAGGTTTGTCTAGCTACCTTGGTCTGTCAGCGGCTTACAACTGCCTTCGCAGGGCGCTGAATAGCTGCATGCATTAGATTGCACCACAAAATAGCAAACTGTCTTCACTCTGTTCCTTTTATCTCTTCGCTTTTCCTTTTCCCACTGAAGTGACAGCTTATATAAAATTCTGCTTGGTTTCTCCTTTTTTTGGAAAAAAAAAAAAGAAGCTAGATTAATTTTCCATCCTCATCCCTTCACTTCCTTTCCCTTCACTTACCTTCCTGTTTTTTCTTCCCTTCTCTTTCCATGGACAAAGAGATTAAAAAATTTTGCTCAATCCCAGTTGAAGATTAGGAGCATAGGAGAAACCCGGACAAGGAAAAGCTGCTTTCTGTATTGCCATGGCCTGGCAGGAAGCTAATGCTCCAGCACATCTCCCAAACAGCACAGCCTTGCATAGGAAATCAGCCACGTGCCAACCTTATCCCCATGCTTGCAGAACATGAGAGCAGTGCAGAAGGTTGTTTGTGTCACAGGGTCTGGGAAATGGCATCAGAACCTGCCAATGTCTCTACTCTGATTTCTTTCATATTCCTCAAACAACAAGGCATGAAAGTTTCCAGCACCCTGCTAACAAGCTGCAACATGACTGTTAAAGTCAAGCAGTATAAAATATACAGCACCTTTTCTCAGGGTACTGTATGTTGCACCTTCTGTCTCTTTTATGTCTCATAAAACTTCTCAGTATTAGTCACATTTTCTTAAATAGCCTTCAAGTTTATTTCTACATATGAGGAGAAACATTGGTATTTACCAAAGCTGTGGTTTCTAGTATTGCTTTTATGAAAATCAACATCTCCTTGCTTCAGCTGGTAGGGATCCCAGAACATCAGGTAACACTACAGACCTCTCTTCATGCAGTATAATATTAAAATGTGCACGAGATAGAGGTCAAATGATCTCTCTCAGATCTCTCTTCAGAATAAGCATCCTAAGTAAGCCAAGGGCTACCAAGGTATCACAGCAGAAAATGGCATCTCTCTCCTTTTCTCCAGGTTTTGCAATTGTGTTCTTTCCCTGCATTTCTGATACGGTGTCCCCTGCGTTACAGGGATACTTATATTTGTGCTATAAGTATGATGGAACTAAAGAGCACGATTCTGGAATATCCTTAGGGAAATGTTTTGTAAATATGCATTCAGCGTTATGAGTCCACTTCAAAGGTAAAAATGAGACAAAAAAAAGAAAGGAAATGGAAAAAAATAATCAGCTCTTCAGAAGTATTTTTATGAACCTCAGGGATGAGTCATCTCTGGCAGAGGAGATTTAACAGGATGCAAAGAGGGGCTGACTACACGCTGAAGCAGGGAAATCACCGTTCCTCCAGTTTCATGGCTGATTTTTTCAACTAGGACTCCCCTTACCATTCCAAAGACACACCACACCACCAACCCCCCTCCCAGCCCATATGTGAATAACAGTCAGTCCCCTTACTTGGTGCATGGTCAACCTCGCTCACAAAACGGGCTGGGGGTGTGCAATTACAGTGACAGGAAACCTCTGCCACCTTCACAAGGATCCAGAAAGGCTTTTTCCTTTTTTAATACTTTTCCCCTAGAAAAATGCAGCTTTTATAGCAAATAAGCTCACCTTTCTTCTTCAGCATGGGAATTCAGGATCAGCCAGAACCACCTCTAATCTCTCAAGTGCTTTTCAATCTGCTTGCTACTAGGGCACTAAGATTCCTCTCTATCTGTGGCAGATAAAACGAGCTCAAAGTTACATTTTCAGGGGTGGAGGTCAGTTCCCTGATATATCTAGACAGAAGCCTGTAATCACTTGAGGTTTTGTCCAAGTGATAGTTGAGCAGACACTGCATTTCTTAAATCTACTTATTAACATGATAACTAATCTAACGGATGCCTTCAGATGCTTAAAAGCTGAAGGCAGAAGCAAGCGTGCATACACATCAGCTTCTATATTTTTAAGCCAATTTGCTGCTCGCCTGGAATTAAGAAGAGGATGACAAGTCCAGATCTGCAAAGAGTTTAATGGAAGCAAACTCTAACAATGGCTGACAGAGCAGAGGGGGATGGCATCTTCCCTACCGCACATAGGATATTCTGTCATGCTCTTATATTTTTCGAGTCTAAATTTCAGATAATGTACTACAGCCTGCCATTTTACTGTTTGCATACAGATTTCCTGTGATAGATGGTGAGAATCCATTCCAGTTCATTTTTCAACCAACAGGTAAAAGGAAAGGAAAAGTGTTCCCAGCTACTCTTTCAATGCATCTAGTATTTGTAACAGCAGAAAACCCTGGTACTGATGTGGGCTCACATCTTCCAACATCTCACTCGAGGCAAACTGGTAAAGGAGTTTGCTGAGTGAAGAGCAGAACACCTGGTGGAAGGGCCCTTTCCAAATGTGAGTTGGGAAGAGCTTTTCTGTTGGTCTCAGCACTGAATGTCAGTCATTCAGTCATCCACTTGGCTTCCCAAAAGTCCTTGTCTAGAGTTGACACTGGAGTGTTACCTGCATAACATGCTTAATTTAGCGAGGAGGGAAGGGCAAAGCTCCTTCCAAACACCAATACAACACATACTTTTAAACAAACAGGTAGTTTTAGTTGCTAACTCCACACCTGGAGCGTGAAGGAAGGTCCTCAGAGGCCATTCAACCTTCTCAGGTTTAGATCAAATTGCTACATCTGGAGGTAGAAGTGTCTTTTCTGCCCCAGACACAGCTATATGGTGCCATATAAATAAACAATAAAGCAAGGCAAGAGATCAGAGAAATATAACATCACTCAGACGCCTCAAGTTTGGATTACTTACAAACTGCATCAATTCCCGGCAAGGCTGACCTAGCTCGTGATCCTGAGAGCTCGATAAATTGAGTTCCACATAGTTCACCACGTATTGGTTTTCTGATGAAAACTTAAAAAACTAGGGTCTTTCTGCTCACCACAGCAGTGCAGTTGAAACGGTGTTGTATAAGCATCACAATTTCTTTTGCTGCTTTGACTCGTTTCCTTCCATGCCCCCACTATACTGCATACTGAGCTTTCCTTGGTTTTGTTTTCCACCCCAGAGGAAGCTGTGTTTCTATGATGCATTATTAAAGTGTGTATGTTGTTTGTGAGCTACCCTGGTACCCTGCAGCAGGGAGACACAATCTAAATGTAAAATAGCATTATTGTGATAAAAAAGAATTCAAAAATCTGCAAGCTTTACTGTGTGTATGATGTTAAAAGCTATCCTCTTTCACATGTAAAACACTAGTACCTTGCAGCTTCTTCACTGAGATATCTGAAGTACAGACTCAAAGTCTGACTTCTAAATGACTAATGCATGTGACTGCACTGCAGGCCTGAGCAGCTCAGTCTTCACCCACCAGAAAATGACTGACTGGTTCATAGTAAAGAGTATTTAATAATGAGAAGAAATACCTGAACTGGAAGATGATCCTAGCCCATCAGCTGACAGAAAGATTATGGGGTGTTTTGTTGATTCATAGCAAACAGAATGTAAGAACTGGGGGACACAGAGGCGCAACACCTTAAACTCTTCACTGGCATTAGCCAGGTGTGTCATGGCACGATGGGTGTAATTCTCTCCCTGGAAGGGCTCTTTGGGGGCTACGTATGAGAGCTGCCAAAAGTGAGGCAGCAATGACCCCCTCTGCCGCACTCTTCTGACTTAATAGGAACAGCTGGTCAGTGAAGTGTTCCCTGGAACTTTAACAAGGCTCAAGCAGTGAGAAGCACCTGTCAATAAATCAAAAGGGAGCACCCAGCGAAATGAGGTCAACTTTAAATTCATACCTAGGGCTGGTAGATGAGAACTTCATTGCTCCTCTGCATTGCATTAGCACATGCAAGTCTGTGCCCACATCATCAGCCACTCTTAGAAGATGGGAGTGGCAGCAGGGTCTTCGGTTAAGCTCACAGCGACGGCGCAGAATGTGCTTCAAGAGGGCTGAATGGGGAGAGGCAATGGAGAAGTCATTTCTCCCTAATGGCACGTTTTCCAAGCCATTTGAACATGATGAAAGACACTTCAGCCATAAATGCTTTCACCTCCGCCGTGCCCCATTGCTGCTGCCAGCTTGGTTCTGCTGCTCCCTGGCAGAGCAAGTTGCCGCATTAGAAAACGCTGTGGTTGTAAAGGGAGTGTCCCTGCAATGGCAGCTGGGGATAGCCAGCGGAGGGAAGTCATCTAATGTTTCTGTTTCCTTGCCTGAGGAATCCCACACTACCTTCTATGAAAGGCCAGCTTCACCAGAGCCCCTGGGATATGGCAGGCATGAGTGGAAGCCTCTAAAAAGTCACCTCGTGGTGACCAAGGATGGCCTTCCCTGGCATCAGTGCATCCTCCCGTTTCACTGCGCAATTTTCAGCCTGGCAGCAAGGGCTTCACCCTTGAGATACTCTCAGGCAAACTGAGATTGTTAAGGGGGCTGGAGCATCTCACGTATGAAGATAGGCTGAGAAAGCTGGGGCTGTTCAGCCTAGGGAAGAGAAGGCTGCGTGGAGACCTCATAGCAGCCTTCCAGTATCTGAAGGGGGCCTATAGGGATGCTGGGGAGGGACTCTTCAGTAGGGACTGTAGTGATAGGACATGGGGTAACGGGTTCAAACTTAAACAGGGGAAGTTTAGATTGGATATGAGGAAGAAATTCTTTACTGTAAGGGTGGTGAGGCACTGGAATGGGTTTCCCAGGGAAGTTGTGAATGCTCCATCACTGGCGGTGTTCGGTGCTGAGTTAGACAGAGCCTTGGGTGGCATGGTTTAGTGTGAGGTGTCCCTGCCCATGGCATGGGGGTTGGAACTGGATGATCTTAAGGTCCTTTCCAGCCCTAACTATTCTATGATTCTATGGTTCTATGATCTCAAGGTCCTTTCCAACCCTAACTGTTCTATGATTCTAAACTGGGTGTCTTCAGTCTCCTGGCATTGCATGGCTGCAAATTGCATGAGCTGGGGAATCAGTTTGGCTTTCTTTTTCAGACTAAGTTAGAGAGATCCAAAGGGTGACACATCCTACAAAGCATACCGGAGGGTATTTCTGGTGTATGCACAGATTCAAACAGATGCATCTGTAAGGAAAGCTGCTCTGTAAGAACTGTGACCATTGCCTCACATACGCAGCATCCCCCTGACTGGGACAAACCTCATAAGACTTCTCGTTTGTAATGTTTTCCAGAAGTTTCAAATCGAAGAGACTGAAAATAGTGCACAAAATGCAAGAGGAAAGAGGAAATTGGGAATAACTAAATTATTACAGGTATCCTGTGTACACTGACATTCCAGTTAGCGTTTTATATACAAATACACACTTGCATGCATGTACACAGACATATGCACACATAAAATGGATTAGATTTGTTCTGAAGCTTTTGAAGCTACACTTTCTACAAGTCACAGGCAGCCATATTCCCTTCAGAAATCAGCTGGTAGGAAAATATCAAAAGCAGAATGTGCAGGCTTTTAAAGAAATGTGTAGGAGCAAAAGAAGCTTATTTCTGCTTTAATGCAAACTGAATCATATGTCTTATGTCAAAGCTATAAAAAACAAGGAAGGTAAAAGAGGTAATTCACGTACTCCAAACTTTTTTAAAAAATCCTGTATTAAATTATTTCCTTCTCCTCACACGAAAGAAACCAAAAAAAAAAGTATCAATTCCTAGCAAACTAACATCACCTCTCTCCTAGTCTTGAGAAGAAACTAAGAAGACACATCCTCTTCTGGCGCAGTCTGATACAGATCCTCAGCATTCAAAGGAACTAGGACAGTCTTCAATAAATGAAGATGTGATCCTTACATCTTCAGTTAAGTGGGAAAGCATCCTGTCTGAAACTGTCTGGGAGAGAAAGCCTCTCCACGGGCAGCTAACAAAACACTCAGTGCTCTGTAGAGGAGATGGGTTGATCCCAAGTGTGAGGCCGCTGCCGTTCAGTGCCCAGCAGGAGCCGTGTGGCAGCCCTGGCCTGTTTCCCAAGCCACAGCGGAGCAGCGTGTGGGTTGGATGAAGTTCTTCAGCTGACAGCAGCCACCATCTGCCCCGTTGGCCGCTTCTGCTATTACATCATGGCCCAGATCAGGTCAACTGACCGGGAGGCCCTGGAGAAGGAGGGCTCCCAGATGGCGGTCTGCTGCCACCGCAGGTACTTATGACACTGCTCCCTCCTCAGGTCTGGGGAGCCTGGGGGAAGGACAATGTCCAGACCCATGAAGTCCCTAGCTGCCAGAGCCTGCTTCCTCCCTCCACCTTTCAGAGGGTTCTCAGGTCCTGCCGGAGCACAGGCTGCACCCCAGACTTTGCTCCGCGAAGGGACAGTGAGCCAGGAGGTTCTGGGATGAACAACATACTGTGCATGCACATACCACCTGCATGGGCTCAACACATACCACACAGAGGGACAGGTGATGCTCCCTGCTTTTCCCTGACACTGAAAAGATGCGTGGTGTCTGCCTAGCTGAGGCAGTCAGACACTACACAGTTGAGTGTGATGCTGAGCTAGGACACAAGGAGGATAAAGGACCTAAAAATGTTTAAGCAAGCTGCAAAGCATCTGGTAGCCTTAGAGCCATATTCAGATAAATGACCTTAGACACTGATGCGCCTAAAGGATGATGTCTGGTTCAGAGAGGATTTAGAGTGTGTAACTTAGGGTCCTGTAGGACACGTACCTCCCACTGATATTACAGACAGCTTCAGAGCACACACAGGAGGCTGGAGGCTCCAGCAGGGAGTCACATCCATGCAAGCAGTAGTAGCCTCCTGGCACTCTCTGCTGCCTGTTCAGTAGTTGCACTGGTGCATGAGACAGGACCTGCAATCTCTCCCTCCATTGCTGCAAATCGGGGTAAATACAGTCATTACTCTTGACACAGTGTGACGGAAGATGAGAACAGCCGCCGAAGAGGCAGGTAATGTCATTTCAATGGCACCGGTGGTTTTTACCTAGCCCCCTTCCCTCCTCAGAGCAGACTGAGAGCTCTTTGCAGCATGGCTTCTGTCCATGGGTCCTGGGACATGATGTGGGTTCCTAGACACAAGATCAGAAATCAATACAGTAATAAAAAACCAACAACAGTTCTTGCAATTACCTCCTCCAGCTTCTTGCTTTCTTTCCCCACTCACTTTTGGGCTCTGCAGCAATAACAGCAGTAGCAGAATTGAAGAATGAACAGAATAATACTTCAAAGTTCAGGTTATCTCTAGAAAACCTTTCCAGATTGTGTCCAGAACAGCCACATGATTATAGAGAAAGCGGGAGGATGTCACCTTCACCCCAAGGCCAACATTAATTGCCGGGCGGGATCCATTAAACCCATCCAAGCTGCACAGATCTCCAAATATCCTGCCTTTTCTCGGGACACTGAAATACTATCAGATTAATACAAAAACTATCATCATCCCAAGCCACGTTCAGCCAGTGCTGGGAAACTATTCTGTGCCTCCGCACTAATTATGATGTCTTCTTACACTACCAAAATAGCCTTTGTTAAAGAGATTTAACCAGATCCAGAACAAATGAAAGATCATTTGGCAGGCCAGAAAACCATATCAAATCGCTACCATAAGGAGAAAGACATCTCTGAGCTGCTGTCTATGTATTTATTTTTCGCATATGGAATCAGTCATTTTGTATGCTTGATAAAATCAAGGACAATTAAAGTAAATTGAGCTTTAATTTCAGACTGAGGCATACGTCTATGGCTGAGCATTTCTTCCTGCAATGTCTGGAATTACTAACAAGCTGCACAAGCTAAGCTCAAATATCAGAAAAGGTGGGAACAAGTTCATGGCTCATCAAAAAGCAGATAATGATAAAGGTGTTGGAATACCTCTCATTATTCTCAGAAAAGAAGAGTTTAAACAATGTCTGCTCCAGCCTGGTACATATTTAGGATGAAAGCAGAACAACAAATGTTTTAGGAGTTGGGGACAAACTCAAGCAGAAATGACAGAGCTAACGAGGAATCCCACCATCCTGTGCAAGAGGATAAATGAGCCCCGTCAAGGGCTGAGCCCTCAGAATTCCTGAACTGCAGCTCTAGCTGTGCTCTCAGCTTCCTGCACACTTGACATCACCTCTCTGAGCTGCACCACTGCAGACCTGTGGAGACAGGATCCTTTATTTGCAAATGCAACTGTTTTAATCCCAGTCTCAAGTCTTAAAAAATCTGAAAACATTTTCCTCTGCTTCTTACAATGTCCAATGTATGGGCCTGTTGCGGGGGTTTGCCCTTCTTTCTCGGAGTGGCTGGCGCTTCGCTGTGAACTGATGGGACAGTCGATCCTCCCTACAAAGTCTGTGTGTCCAGCAGACATTATTTCCATCCCTCATCAGCTCTCAGTTCGCCTCCAATTCTGACGCTGCTGCGCCATTGATAGGAGGTCCAGGCTGGCTGTTAGCTTTGAACAAAGCACTGTACCAACTGGGTGATTCTGATCTTGTTCTTTCCTCCCAAATCCTTGGATGACCTATGTGAAGAACAAAGCTTTTCCAAGCTGAGCAGATGGCTTGTAAGGGGATACTCATTCAGGAAGGGCAGGCTGTGCTAATGACTTTTCCAGAGTTCCACTGTCTTGTTGCCAACAATGTCATTTCCAGAAAGTAAATCCTGTGGCAAGACAGCAAGGAAAGGTGGTTTTAACAGCATAGCACTCTCCTTGGTGAACTTGAAGAAGTTGTAAAATCATTATGGCCATACAAACACTGAGCAAGCTGAGTTTTCTAGAACTTCTGGACAGCCGAAGTTCTACAGAAGGGAGTGAAGGGAGATGAATTCTATTCTCTGGAAAAGCCAAATCTCAAAAGAGTCTAAAAGATCATTTAATTAGAGACCATACACAGTGTGTGAAAAATCACTCACTCTAAGTCACAATGGCTGTCCTCTCAGCAAGTCACTATTCAAGTCCTCTCTCTTCAGTGACAGTTGCATGAGAGCAGAGGAGGCGTTAGATGTCTTACTAGAGTTTTGCAGAGCAGCTTACACAGGGAACTGTGGATCCTACCTTTTTCTCCTCATCTCTAATGAACACTCATGTCTAGAACAATAAAAACTCCTCTTGCTAATGATCACTTTGAAAGAAAAATCAGTTATTAAGATGATTAATATACAGCTTGGGTACAGTAAAAACTTCTCCTGCCTATTTCCATCTACCTTTGAAATGCAGTCTGCTACACAGAGGCAACCAAATATCCTAGTTAAACCTCTTACATGGTTATCAAATGAAGAGGAAGAACAGCGAGAAATTCAGCAAAAGAGGGTTCAGGGGCTTCAAAACAGCCTCTTCTCACATGCAATATTTACGCGAGAGAGAACAGGAGGGAGGAAACAGTCTGTTCAGATGTTCAGTCACTTTAGGACTTACTCCTATCAGTTGCTGACAGCTTTGTCTGATATAACAAAATTTGATCCACTTCACAGATGTGACTTACTACCAGTTCTGTTTACAGCACAGACAGCCAAGCAAAAAGCTTCCTTATCCGGAGACCAACTCCCTGTCTGACAATAACCAAGATTACCAACTCTAACTAATTCTCTGGACAGTAGGAGTCTTTTTTTCTATTAGTCATTTTCTGAAGGGGGGAGGAATGCTGCTTGAATGATTAGCTGCCCAAGCACATCAGAAAGCAGAATATAAACAGGATTTACTTGCAGAATGGAGGTAGAACCAGCAACATGGAATATGTTGAAAGGGAGTTTAATTATGCTTTGTTCTCAAGCAGTGCCAAAACCATGCCAGTGAAATTTATACCCCAAGTATCAGAGGAGTTTGCAGCTCAGTAAAGTTGTCAAGAATATTAAATTATGCAGCATCTGCAGGTACTGCAGTTGAGAAAATACCCAGAGAATTTTTTAAGAAACATCAAAGCGGTTAACTTCAGTTCCATTTTGCCTTTCAATTTCAGGAAGTTTAGGGAATTAACAATCATATTTGCAAACGTTTATTCAGGTAAGCTGGTCTGCAGTCCTCCTAGTTATAGCATGAATATTTATTCCCTGGATCTCGGTTTACACCTCATTCTATCCACCCACTGGCACTTTGGAACAAAGATCTATGCGCCGAGAAGGTTACAGTGATAGAAAATGCTGTAATTCATATCCAATCACATGGATGTCCCAAAGCTGAATTCCTGTTTATCCAGAGGAGTAACTACGCAAAGCTAGACCAGCTCAACTGGATGTCCAGGAGGTCCTCCTAGTCCCGTTTTGAAAATATCACACCTAGAACTTAGTTGAATGATCTTGCTTTCAATAGGAGCCTTCACAGCCACCTTGTTTGTGACAGCTTTTCCTACTTCAGGTTATCAAAACCCTACTCCAAAACACAGAAGGTCTCATCTTTACTGTGTTTTCATTTTGGACCGCTTGTTATATCTGGAGTAACTGATTTTTCCTCAGTACTGAACAAAACAGGCCGTCTTTGTGAGCCACCAGAAGCTACGATGATCCTATTTAGGGAAAGTCAGACATGGCAATGATCTAGGCATCACAGATACGCAGGAATGAGGCTGGGTTCCTATTTGGGAAATTACAGTGGTTTAAATATAAGGCTGTGAATTGAGATATTTTTAGTAAAATCATCTTCTAATTACTGCAGGCTCTATTCATTTGTGCATCCTTCAGTCCTTGTGTCCTTGGGAAAACGCAGGAGAAGGTTTAGGGTTGTCACAGGGGGTAATCTTGTACTGCCACAGGAGCACAGTTCAGCAGAGAGGAGCTATAGGTTTTGCCACGAGAATGGCATTACATATAGCAGTAACTCTTCTGGTCTTTTTCCCCCATTTGCAAAACAGGACGAGAGCCAACTAGTGGGAGCATAATCCCATGCCAGTGGCTGTGAGTACCTTTGTGACCCCAGCACAGGGGATTCTCCAGGAGCACAGATTTTTATGTTAGTTATTATTGGCAATGAATGAATTTGTGACACTAATTAACAATGTCAAAAAAATCACTGGCTTGGACTACTTTGAGCTGTGATGGACGTTCACAACGAGCTAGTATAGATGCTGTCTTCCAGTTTAAATCTGTACGTGCTCTATGTGCGCTTTATGTGCTACTGTCCCTGACACTGCACAACAGCCATCCATTTATGTTAGAAAGCAACTGCGGCATTCCAGATGATGACTTGCTGACTGGCTGATGGATGTAACTGAACATACCGTATATACATTAGCTGTCCTGTTTTAATGAGGAACAGAACTCTAACATCCCTCTTCTGCCATTTCTTTTTCATTTTTATTATGCAATTAAAAAATGACAAATACACCCTCTAAAGGGGTTGGACTAGACAATCGCTAGAGGTCTCTTCCAACCTCAGCTATTCTGTGACTCTGAAAATAGCCTGGAGTCTTTAAAGAGCATTAGGGGAGTTATTATCACCTGTGCATGAACAGCTAGCTGAGTCACCAACACGGCCAGAAACACAAACAAGACTGTAGCGAGTTGCTTTTATCCCACACTGCAGCAGAAATGCCTTTGCTTCGTTACAAAATGTGCATGTGAGAGCTCAGTGAGTGCTGTTTCAGACAGATGTTTGTTCCATGTAACTTATTAAAATTTCTCTTGAACAGCCGTTATCAAAAGCCATTATCTGGCTACATTTCAGCTGGTCCCCAGCCTCTCTAAGCCTTGCTCAACACCAGCACACTGAATGTGCTTCTCTGTAAAGGACCAAAAGAAAGTCCCACATTGCCATCAAAAAGTGTGCAAGGCTGGAGCTTAGGTATGTGCATCTCTGTGCTGCTAGAACAGCACTGGGGGAGCTTATGCACTCACTGCTGCCTGTCCTCTTGAGCCCTGGGACTAGCATCGTGTGTCACAGCAGCGGTGGCGGTACAACTTATGGTCCACATCCATAAGTCCGGGTTTGGTGTTTCAATTGGCATGTCTGATGCATGACATCCTGCTCAAAAAGAGAAAAACGATATCCCCTGCTTCCCTGTTGTTTCATGGGGATCACTTCTGTTAGGTAAGAGACTAGTCTGTGACATGCGCGCTTCAAGTTTTGAAAGCTATCTTAGGTGTTTCTCACTAAAACTTTTGCTGTGCTGTAACCTGATGTCCACACGATCATCTGCATTTCACAGAGTTCATTTTCTTCTGAATAAGTCTGAACAAAACCTGTCATTTTATCTGTTCAAGAAAATTGCTGGTGTCTGATCCAAACCGGCCTGGCTGGCATCCCATAGTCTAATAGAATATGTGCAATTCTGTGTAGTAAGTCGCCTTTAGCTGGGGTCATAGCACTGATTGCTTGCCTGAATGTCAGAAGGAATCTTTCCACTAAACTGCTTGCAGCTGGGTAGCAGGGAGGTGATGTGACATGTCTGATACCATTTCCTTAACGAACAACAGGCACTCTTAGGATGTGAATTGAGTTCCATTGTCACTTAGAATCTGTCCAGGAACTTGAAAACAAGAGTCTTAACACTTCCAGTATCTGCGCTGAAGTAATTTGCACGGAGTATTGCAAGCCTTTTTCAAGGCACGTCTACTAAAGCTGAAAAATACAACTTATGAAGAGCGCAGGAAAGGTTTTCTGGATTCAACCTACTATCAGGTAGCTGACTTGCCACTGAAGAGTAGAATGGTGTCTGTGGATAATCCTGACATTGCACTGCCATTACCAACCATCATTTACATCATTTACAGACTACCTGGCCAGCATTTAGTTAGCAGATCATCCTGACATGCTTTTTATAGCACATAGGATCTGGGGTTTGCAAGGAAAAACCACCCCATGAACATATGGTAGGCCATTTTGAAAATTGAGTTACTAGGTATTTTCAAATCAGGGAAGCTAGAAACAGTTGTTTAGATGCATGGCTCTACCCACTGCCACAGGACTCACTTCATTGTAAGCATTTACCCTGTGCCATGGTGTGTCCCTCGCAGGATGTCCATGGGACTTACCAGCCGTGTTTCCCTTGCAATGTCCTCCTGCAAACAGATGGCAGACATGACAAACACTGAATCATAGTATTGTTGGAAGGGACCTTAAAGCCCATCCAGTTCTAACTTCCTGCCGTGGGCAGGGACACCTTCCACTAGACCAGGTTGCTCAAAGCCCTGTCCAACCTGGCCTTGAACTCTTCGACTGGTATTTTCAGATTTGATACACTGGTCATGAACACGCTTTAGTGGTGGACTTGGCAGTGGGCAGTGTTAGGTTTATGGTTGGACTCACTGATATTAAAGGTCCTTTCCAAGCTAAATGATTTTATGGTTCTAAGGTGCATCACAAGAGGTGACAATCTCTCCAGCTGTCAGTCCATCAGCTTTAGCCAGTGTGCACTGGACATGGGGTAGAGGACCAAGACCAGTTCACTCTAGGAGTGAAGCCCTGCTGCTTTGAGGGGCAGGAATCCATAATCAGAAATGACTTTTCAAATGACTTTTTGAGAAATTAGCATAATTGTGAGACTTTTTGCAGTTGTAATATCTCACTGGTAGATTTGCATATGAGCATCACACACTAACCAGTCCCTTGTGCATCATTTAAACTCTCCCCACACAAGTGGTGCTCTGTCAGTTTTCATAACTCAGCTGCCCGTACAGGAATTGTTATGTTTTCCCTCCTGAAACTGTGCATGAAAGCAGAGCTGTTCTGCGCTCACAACTGGCTTTAGGGAATGGGCATTTTTACCCAATCTCGACTAACTCAGACAATATTTTGCCTACCAATTTAACAGGAGCTCCTACATAATGCAGTAAATCTTGCATTTTACACTTAGCGGGAGGTGTTTGGTTTTCCTCTTTGAAGCTCATCATTAGCAAACATTCCAGGCCTTTGCTATCTGCAGCACAGTCCTCAGCAGGGACACGGGCATACAGGTTGAACTCTTCTTTGTCAGTATGATGAGGAATGCCATTGTTACAGGCTGCTGTTCTCATTCCATTTCTGCAAGCCTCATCATCACTCCCTGCTCCTCCGCAGTTCTGGGACAGCATGACCAAGTCTTAATGTGCCTGTCTGTAATTTTCTGTAAAGCATCGAGAACCCCTGCTGGCACAGCCAGACTCCAAAAGGACAACAGTTATTATACACAAATACACAAGGATCTAGTACTTGTGCATCTACTCTGTGTTAAGGGTTTTGTGGCTCCTGTAAATTGGAGAGATACAAGAGTTACAGGAGTTAATAACTACAAAGCTATAGCTAATAGTGACCTCCTGTTGCTTCAGACCTGTGTGCCTTTATGTTCATTTCTCATGGACCGCTGGCCCGTTTCTACTCATTAGGATGCCTCAGCCATGCACTTGGCCTTTCTCACTGGAGCTAAACACCCTCCCTTGTTGCCCTGGGATCAATCTGCCTTCTCTGCTGATTAAGTGGGACCCTCGGGGGAAAGAAAAAGGGGTGTCTTACCACCCATCAGACCAAAGCATCCCCTTCAGACACCTATGTCTGTCTTCTGTAAAGCCTTGAGCCCTGGGCTGGGGGAGTGAATAGCATTACCGAGCTGAGTGAGGAAAAGCTGTGCAGTGGGGAAGCACGGACAAGCCTGTCGGTATCTGTATTATCCCAGCTCACGCTATGGGGCAACACTCTTGCGAGGCTATGCTGCAAACAGCCAAGCTTAGGGAGGGGGCAGCACTTCGGGGGAAAGGCCGTATCCAGGCTCTCCAGCCCTTGCACTGCTCCAAGTTCACTGTCACCCCAGCATGATTACTGGAAGCCTCTTGGTCTTTCCTTCTCAGGAAAAAGGAGGTGGTAAGCCTGCCCAACTGCAGCTATAGCGCTGGAGAAATAGCAGTGCATGCCTTCTCCATCCTCCCTACTGGTGCCAGGGATTTAGGAAACACAGAGTAAGACCTTTCCTGCAGAGCCAGCAGCATGAGACTGGCCTCAGGAAAGGAGGGTTGATCACAGTTTCAAACCATTTTTTACTTCTGCTACTAACGTTGGAGTGGATTGGGCTGGGTAAAGATGCCAAAAGGCTTGTTTCAGATACTTGAGGGAAGGAACGTGCAACACCAGATGTTTGGGGTTGGACTACGTGGCCTTTGACAGCCCCTTCCAGCCCAAACTATTCTCTGTGATTTTTCCCTAGCACAGCCCCACTCTTCTCACTTGCCTGGGAGGCTGCATCAGGCAGCTCACCCCATGCAGAGGAAGAGTTCAGCACCACTTCCAACATGTGGACTAGCCTCAGCAGCTGGAAACCACCATCCTCATGTAGCTACACCCACTTTGGCAAGGACACCAGGACCAAAGGAGGCCGCGCTTTTCCTGCTTGATGTTTGTAAGAGAAAGTGGATGGTCAGTCGCTAGCCAAACTGGCTGGGACAAAACACCCAGCTTTGATGCAAGCAGCAAATGGTGAAAAGCACAAAGCCAAACACGACTGCTTCAAACTTCAGCATTTACCTGCCACAGATGATTTTTGCAGAATACCAGAGGGTCACACGCTCACACATGGTTAAATATTAGCTGGCAGTACAATTACCATTGATTTCAGATGATTGATTTCTCAGCCCAACAGTAACACACAAAATCTTTTCTTTTAAACGAACAAACTGTCATGGCAGGAGAAAGTAAATTATTCTGGGAACCCACTGCTTTAAACACCAGAAAACCATTCAGAGGTGCGAGATTTTCACTGCCTGATGGAGAAAAGAGACTTTTTTTTGCTCCTCAGTGCTTTCTGAGCAGTTATTTCATGGGTCTCAAACCTCCATATAGTCAAACCAGAATTCATCATTAAAAAGATTTTGTATATGATCGTCTATAAACTGAACTAAAGGAGAAGATTATTAAGTACTAAAATACGCAATGAAACAGCACTGACTGCCAAGCAAACTGACAGGGGGAATTCAAACTAAGATTGTTCTTCTATTCTTATCCTACCTCATTATAAGTAATATTCTTATCTTACCTCATTTACCATAGAGAGAGACATATTCTGGTTTTGCACACTTGCGGTGCCACTCGGATCTATCCCCTCATCCCTGTACTGCCAGGGCTCTCAGCAGACCTGCTTTGCTCATGGCCCACTTGAATGGAAATACTACACTGTGGCACAGCTCTGGGGCTTCTTACTCTGGAGCTCATCAGAACAGGGCTGGGCAGAGGCAGCTGCCTGGAATTGATTCTTTTACCTCTCCAGTCCTGGCATCTGCCCAGTCCTTCAGCTTAAATTAACACGTATGCTGGTAAAATGTGTGCGTTTCTATCGGCAGGATGAGGCAAGAGGAAAGTGGAGTGTACAATGCCCTGGCCCCATATGGCACCCTATTGAGGGCCTGATTTGCTATACCCATGCAGCTTGCTGACAGAGCAGGAGGTAAGAAAGCCAAGGGCATCCTCCCCAGCTGCTGCAATAGTAACATCTGTAATTGGGAGCTCCCTTGGCACTCCAGCACTGCACATGGCTTTGTATAGCACTGATTAACCTAAAAAGGGCTCAAAAAGTGTCCCCGTGCTCCTGCACTGTGATGCAGGGATGTGTCTTATATTTCTGCTACTCCCATTGATCTGGGAGCATGCACCTTGCTGAGCATATTAATTGTACCCCAGAGCTTTCAGAGCTCAGAAATAGCATAACTGGTAGGAAAAGAGAAACACTTACCTGTTCCTCTGCTCCTTTAGGACCTCAGCCCATACACTTTGGCTCTTGGTCCTACCGCATTGCTACTGGCCCTCTTGAGAGGCAGCCTGAATCTGTGGCTGAAGGGTAGGTCCTCAACCCTCATGCTAACCCCTGCTGCGTTCACTTGTTCTGCCTTTTCCAGTCACCATCATCTTTTTCTAGCTAATCTCTTTTCTGGGCACCACTGATGTCTGCTTTCCTCTGATCTCTCCACTAGAGCTCCCCATTCTGAGCACCACCTCACCATAATTTTACCTCTTCCCTTCCTCTGTGGCACAGGAGATACCAGTTCTGGCTGCCTTTCATGCCCTTTCTTCCACAAAGCCAAACTTGTAGCATCTGTACAGTGACCTCTGTACTCCTGCCTGGTCCCCAGTTGCTGTCATTATAACCCACTGCTGACTTGCGGGCCACGGAAACACTTGGTGTCCCCTCCCAGACCCATGGCACAGTCTGCCTAGGGAAATCCGTACTCAGGTTTTTTTCTCTCAAACCGTTCTATCTTTTTGAATGGAACTTTTACCCTTTTGAGTAAAGCTTCCCATCCTTTTGACGATCAAATTAACTCAGAAACTCTTTGAAGTATATTTTTGTAATAACAAAATACCCTTCCTCCAGCGTTACATCTTTGGCGCTTACACAGACCTATTTGACACGTTAACCTTATCGCCTACTCACAGAAGAGGAAGTTCTCTGTAAGAGTTACTAAAAATTTCATTTTCCCAAAACATCATAGATGTGTGCTCCTGAACTCAATTTGTGTGCTTTCTGCTAGTCAAACGGATACAAAGATACTGAGGGAGGAGGAGAAGGGAGAAAGGGGACACGAGAAGTATTTCTGATGAAATGAATTCCCGCCATGGGAGTCGATTTGATAGAATATCATTTTATTAAAGAATGTTTAATATTTTATCCAGTGCTTTCTAAAAGAAGTGGAAATGGGATGAACTTCGGTTTTATTTTGTTGGGTTTTCTTTTTCGATGCTGGAAAAAATTATTATTGCTCCCTCATCAAGTTCACTGTCTTCCACATTTTTATATTTCTATATGCACCAACATCACTGGCAAGTTCTCATACCAGTACTGGTTACAATGTGCTTATGTACCCCCCTACTGCTGGACTATGAATTGAAATAAACCAGATTAAAATGAGCCCCAACTGAGGGAAAACTGTTTTGTAAATGTCTCAATCAACCTCAGACTCAGCCCTACAGACCTCTGCAGCTCAGCAGAGACTCTGGGTTGCTGGGAAGCTCAGCAGATTCTCACCAGGGAAGCAGAAAGAGCACTAACCAGTATTCCCATTGCAAACATTAACTAATTGGTCCAGATCTCAGTGCAAAGAGTACAACTTACCTATGTACATAAAATAGGGAGATGAGCTCAGGAGGGTGGGAGGGAAGCAGAAAGGCTCCTTGCTCATACGACGAATACTGTCACAGCTGGTAGGTGCTGCTTTCATTTCCCTGTGCAAGCATGACTTACCAGGACATACTGCCCTATCCATCAGTCGTCAAGGCTGCTGTCATACGGGAATGAGCACACAGGCTTCGAGCAGAGCACTGCCATCAAGGAACATGAGCAGAGGGTCAGTCTTAGGGCACAGGCTTCTCATTGTCACATCTGATGGCAGGACAACTCGTAACGCAGGTAGGTAGGTGCAACAGAGGAATGCAAGCTTGTGGAGCTGTGCTGTAAGCAGAGATAGTAGAAATCTGACACTGGAAACAAAGGGATAAAGGTGAAATCTAAACCCTGCAGGGCTTGTGAACCTTGGAACTGGTCCTCAGGCAAAGCGAAAGCAAACCTTGTGAAATGGTGGAGGAGGACAGAAGCAATCTGACTATTTAGGGTGTTTCATCCAAATGTTACTGTCAAGCAGGTTAACAGAACTGCTTAGATTTAGGATTTGATGTCCCAAGGTACGCAATATAATCTATGGAAAATAAATAGCTCTTGAACAGCTAATTGGATACTTTTAATGAGATTATAAATTAAATCGACCACTGCAAGAATTTTGATGCTGTGAAATTCACCCTCAATAAAAATATTTAACACTGTGCTCACAATAACACAGTGGAGTAACATAAAATGAAACACATCATATCGACTGAAAAAGAGTTGAGAGGGAACAGTGAAGGGACAGGCAGACATCTGCAGGAGAGATGCAGGAGGAACAAACTGGACTTGTGCTTTCATTCTCTCTATATTGACTACAGATAAACCCTAGGGAATAAGCCAGCTGTGCCAACGCCTTGGTGAATATCTTGATGTGTACAGCTATACATTATGCAAATATAAAGTCACACCTATTAGGCACAAAACGGAGAAGCAGAGATCCTGAATGACTGCTTCAGCGAACAAGCAAGCCAACACAAACTACACAGTGTGATGTGATGCCTGGGTGTATCAACCTGCTTCCTCAATGCATGGAGGGGAGTATCGAGTAGGGGCTAGAGAAGTTACCATACCTCCCCAGCTGTGCTCAAGTGCCAGATCTGGTTTGACATTCGCACTCAAACACTAGAAAATCAGAAACAGTCGAGGGAAGCACCACAAGAATTGCACATGTAACAAGAACATAGCGGCAGTGAAGGCAGGATCTTAACTAAAAAGACATTTCAAAAATCAAGATGGGCTTTTTCATTCCTGACTCTAGACAGCTACAACCTGAAAAAGGAAACTGCCTTATTACAATACAAGTCCAGGAGTCGGTCCAAGTAGGTGAATTACCAGCTTTAGGGTCACGCTGCATGATAAACTGTCACGGAAGACCCATGCAGACCTCTTGCACAATTTTTCACATGACTGCATTTAACATTGAATGGATAAACTACATAATGTCAGCCTGCCATAAAATATGTGCTTCAAGCACCATTTGGTTCCCTTCTGGTTCTGGCTGCAGGAAGAGCAAATTGTACTTAAGAACGGCATAAGGGATCATGGCCACCTCCAGGCTGGGGTGTTCCTACCTGACAGAAAAGCCACCAGCCTCTGAAAAACATAGATAAACCTTCTTGGAGGGCTAAACAGCAATACTACCACAGTAACCTTGTGTTTGCACTGGCACCAGGAAAGCACAGACATCAAAACCAAACACATCCTTAGGAAAGGTATTTTAAACCATTGATTTTATTAAAATACTTCATACACAGTTTGAAGAGGAATGTACTTACATTTTCCGGAAACTCCACTGAAACCAAATTTTAATTATATATTTAACAAATGACAAAACAGTGGATGGATTCATGCTGTACACCAAAGAACAGACAAGTTAGGCTGGTTTTTTTTTATCATCACTATTTTCCTGGTACAGACTCTTCTTTGCTTCTTAGCTTCAACCTCTTGAACATCTAGTAGCAGAGAGAGGAGCTTTGCATTTCTCACAGATTAAACCCATCTGGACCAAGTGAAATTCTATTTGTTTTCATCAGGTTCTTCATTCAACCCTTCCCCAGTAGCTTCCTTTTCCAGAAAAGCAAAGGCAACTGACCTCTCTAAAAAGCTACAGGCCATAGTGCAAGAAGAGTTCAACAATGGAATATTAACGTGGAGCTCTAAACCTTCTCAGAGTCATTATTCTTTCAAAATATCCAGTTTAAGCTGAGAGTGGGAAAAAAACCCACACTATCAAAAATACAAGGGCCACAACACATCCATGGGCTTGGTGGAATGCATGTGAAAGATAGCCTGTGGTGCTACAGCTCTGAAGTGGAAGAGCTAGGTCTTGTTGAAATACAAGATGCAAGAGCTGTGAAGGAGGAAGACGGAAATAACCTGGACACATCTTTACAAGAATGAAATGTCCTAACCTCAAGGAGAAGGCTGTAATCATCACACACATTGCAACTGCCATAGAACCATGAAGATCAGTGATGAAGTGTATGTTATGACAATCTCAATGACAAGTATAATCTGGAGAAATTATTTATACTGAGTGAAGAAATAATTAACTGCGTGTTTTGATGCCAGATGCACAGAGGCTGCATAGGTTTTCACATCAAACTCATAAGGCTCTTCTTAGGATATAATTTTGTGCCCTTGCATAGGTGATAATTATATCTTTTCTATAGATAATATGCAGAAACTATGTACAGTTGAAAAAAACCAACTTTTTTTTTTTGATGACTACATTATTTTCCCCTCAAGTTTTACCATAGTATAAAAAGTAACTTACATAACTCCTTCAGTTCCCTAAAACATGTATGGAATACCCCAGAAAGAGGCCAGGAATGCCATCTAAACGATGCTGTGTGCATTTATACAACAGGTTGAAACAACTAGAGAAGCCACCACAATGCACACTCATAAAGTTTCCATATAGAAAATACAGAAAAGAAAAAAAAAGCAGGAGTTAATTTTTCTTACTAACATTAAAACATTGAACCAGAAACGCCATTTAGTTATAACAGATTTATGAGCTTCACTTATCAGATTGCTGAATGAAGGGAAGACTCGCACTAAGTAAACTAGAGGAAGAGCCAAATCGATCCCTGCTTGATAAATGCAAAGTAAACTTTAGAATCTGCATTTGGTTTCCAATTAATCCTAGCTCAGAATAACTCCTCCCTTCGACACCCAGAATGCAGCTTCTCAGGATGAATATTATGAACATCTGCCAGTGTGCTGCAACAACAGCCGTCTGGGCATTCATGTGCTTCTTCATTTGGTATGAAAGAAAGCCAGAGGATGAGCACGGTGCCACAGGACAGCCAACCCCACCTTTGGAAATGAGCATCCTGTTCCCTGGGACACTCATCCACCCCCTAAATGGCTTATTTTTGCCCTGCAGTTACCTAAACCAGGATCATTTCTGCCTGATGTGGTTCTCTCCCACTGAAACTACCTTCTCTGGTAGTTTACACAGGCATTGTCTGGCATTTCTTTTGCCATTTTGTGCCTGGAACTAAGACATTATGATTAGCGCTGATTATCACTCTTGCATAACACAGTGATGTGTACTTTTTAGTAATATTTACAATGGTATCACTGTGGAGAAATAAGCCCTGTACTACAGTCTCCTAACAGAGACCTTAATACTAAGGATTTGGCGTATTCCTTATCTACAGGTAAACTTACGAAGGCAAAGCTAAAATCAGCCCATTATACATATGGTGTGTTAGGTTCAACCCGGGGAGGAAAACCAAACACCCAGCACATCGTCTTTCAAAGTGATGCTATTTACAAGAAGGATTCACATTTTTTGTATTTCGACAACAAAACCCCAGCTAATTTTGAAATTGGTGAAATCTAAGGTGGTTTAGTTTTGAACCAACATAAAGCATAAACAACACTGCTGCTCGCTGTTAAACACAAGTCTCAGAAACGCAGGGAAACCACGATCAGTTATACTATGGGTGACAAACTGCAAGCAGTTAAACAACAATAATAAAGAAACACTTCTGCTTTTTCTTCTTTTTTTAAGCACAGCCTCTAAAAAGTAAAGCATCCTAATGTCTTCTCAGTTCCAGATTGCTGACATTATAAATTAAAGGTGAAAAGAGATCCACATATAAACAAGGCAGCTTTCCATTGACTTCATTGTACTGTTTTTGTCTAGACCTTTGGAAAATTTATCTTCAAATACCACATGGTAAGGTTGAATTTACCAGTTAAAAAACAATGTTCATTTGTATGTGGAATTCGGGAGGAAAAAAACCACTCAAACCCCTCTAAACTCAAAACCTCATACCCAAGTATTTCCAGAAATTCAGATTTTCTCTTCCAGCCTTCACACTTGTCTTTCTCCTTCTCAGAACTGTAAACACGATCTGTGGAGATCAAGGTCTTATGGTATGGTACGTGGCCTTTTGGGTGGTGGGGGTGGCATGAGTTCAGTGTCGGGATCGAGGTGGTGTTTCCGTGTCTGTCCTTGAGAAGCTGCTGCACATCTGTCAATGAACTCAAATAGCATCTCCTTTGTGACTGGATTCTGGATGCTGTTGCATACAGCTGGGAACAAAGAACATGATCTCAAGTCACTAAACGGAGTTTTTGCAGTCAGCACTTCAATAGTTTCACCCTTTTCTTGCACAATAAATAACATAATTCAGCTCAAGTATTCAGCCTTAAAGGTGGACCTTCACAAGATGGTTGTGTCAGGAGTCAAGGGTCCCTGCTCTGCCCCTCAGAGAGCAAAGCGTGTAGTGGGCCCCTATGTCATGGAAACTCTCTTTATAAAGCAAACAAAAGGCACGTGTGTGTGTGCAGGCTTCATGAGGCAACTATAAAAACACCAAGAACTGACATCCTACTGAGGCAAGCAACAGCAATGAAGGCCTTGAGAGATATGGCTTTAAAATGTTCATTAAATCCTAATAGCAAGAACCAAGATTGGCCTAATACTGAAAACCACTGAATTAAGGTAACTTTTCTTCACCACTAAGTACCATCAATACCATAAACCCACAATGCATAGTATGTTTTTTTTAACCCATATACCTTCATATGGCAGAAAGGCTTGACAACAAGTGAGCTACATGTGTACTGTATGACAGAGGAAAGGCTGAAGTGCTGCATGGTGGTTAAGGCATGCATGTACAAGCATGCTTGGATTACTTAACATGACTCCCCAGGTTGTAGCTTCTAAGTAAAGGCCCACAGGATTTTATGGAACAAATAAAAAGGCTTACTTCTCTTAAAACAAATTAAATGTTTTTAGGACTTTCTCTATGTAACTTTATACTCCTTTAATTAATCCTCCCCAGAGACTTAAGGAGGAGGGAAAACATAAAGAGCGAGAAATGAAGTAGGAATCCTACAACTATCTTGGAAGTAAGTACAAAATTATTACAAAATAATTTATTATGCATGTATGGATTGGCCTCAGTATGGACACAATTTCCATGCAAAATGATCTACTGACCCCTAGAGTACTAAACAATATTAAGACTCCTTAAAATGTACTTGTAATGGAGCATTGTTACAAATAACAATGACTCTTAAAAAACCTCCTTTCTTTCCTGCAGAACTCTAGAACCATTCAAAGCATTACTTTACAATTAACAAAACGCCTTCCTAGCACTTTTTCTATCTCATTTATTTCTTCGGTGAAAAGCTGCATTAAAAGTTGCACTGCACATGACTTTAGCAGTTCAAAAGCATTATGATTATCAGTAGTTTAGGAACAGAATTTGTGCCACAATGGTATACCTCTGCATCAACTTTTAAGGGCTGTCCTAGCTTAATCACTCAAAAAGTCCTCAATTTCAAAGGTATCAAAGTCCAAAATCAAGCTGGAGACAGGTACTTAGTTTGTTGCTATTTCAACCATACGGAAAAACAAACAGTATTTTTCATCAAAAGAAAGCAAACAGAGGAGGAAGGATCGAGAGGAGAAGACAATGGAAGTCTCAAATGAGAAAATACAACTTGTGGAGATTCTGAAAAATGGGCAAAAGTGAAAATTTAAAGCCAAAAGAAAATTTTCTGTTCTGAAAATTCCCATGAAAAACTTGAAGTATTTCTTACAAAACAGTTCTTCCTGTAGCATTTAATTTTCTTTTGATTTCATTTTTAGGAAGTTCATTAAGTTTTGGTGAGGGAAAAAAAAAAAAGGTCAGGAATAACATAAGTGCTCTACAAAGAGAGAACATGAGAAGAGGAAAAGGGCAGCTACATATGCTGTTATGAAGAAAGGAAAGAAGAATATGCTACTCCTCAAAGAAAACTCCAAGGAAAACTAACTATTGAAACATTAAGGTGAAACAGGAAAGAGACATTTAGGTCATGGCGACGAAGAAATGTGGCTGTACTTGTATGACTTTTGTGGCCCATTCCTCTTCCCTGACACGACTGCTTGGCAAATATTTCAGCTATGTTCTGTGCTGGTTCCCTAAGGTGTCAACAGATTTATTATCTTCGACAAAATGACCACATTTTTTGTTTTTTATTCAAGAAAATCCCACTGCTCAGGCAGAAATACAAGGAGAATGGTTCAGAGAAAATCCTACATCATCTGTGTATTCCCTAGTAAACAGCACGGTCTTAAATTTGATTAAACTTCATTTTGGCACTTAATAAACCAGTTCGAACGTGCCTATTGTTATTCAGCCTCAAACACATTTAATTCAAACTCTTATACTTCACCTGAAAGTAAACAACATCATTTAATTCACAGTAATTGGCAAAATGTTTTTTGGTAGAGAAACATAAAAGTCTCAAAATTCTGCAGAGATATACCCCCTCCTTTCATTTGTTTCCCTCTTCATTGTTTGTACAACTACCATAGAAACTTAAGATGACATTTTCCACTATTAATTTTCTAGCCCATCTGCCAAATAATGATTTTGGTGTTTTGAATAGAGGTGAAATTATAATTGATTTCTCGTTCAACAAATTCAACTCATAGCGTGCCAGTTAGCATTACCTCCCAACGAGCCAACACAGCAACTGCTGTTGCAAAGCTATCATAAATAAAACCTTCCCAGGGTCTCACTTAAAAGGCATGCCCTGCCATTTACAGTCTCCCAGAGCAAGTGTTTGCAGTTCTGCAGAGACTTAGGCAGTTGATTCTGCATAATCTGTTAAATACTGCATCAGAGTATTTGTTTAACTGACTTCATCAAATAAACCTGAAGCCAAAGGATTCCTGCTATATAAAAGATAAACACGACATAAGCATTTGCAAGATGAGGCATTATTATAATAAGTTAGAGAAGTCAGGACTCAAACTAAAAAATGAGAACACAGAGTGCCTTTCCTCCTTAAACTAGAACAGAGTGCAAACCTAAAATTTGAGCCTGAAAAACTTTTAAAGCAAACCAATCTACTCACCCATAGCAGTGCTGTAGGCATTTGGAAAGCTTTTGTCTATTCTCTGCCTCATGAAGACCCAGCTGTTGTTCTCAAACTTGCACTCTATAATTTTATTGTCGTACTGTTTCAGTTCTTTTGTCACCTGTTAAAAAAGATGTTTGGGATAAACATATTACAATTATTTTTTTTTCCTCTTTCTGTTAGGGATAAATAACAGAGGATCAAAAGCTGTCGGCATTTTTCATGCCTCCATCCTACATAGAAAATCTGCACAGACTACATCTCTATTCTACATATGCTCAGCTACTCAACATTCAAAAAATACTTTTCAAATCTGCTGTCAATATACAGCAATTATATTATGCTAAAACATCAACAGCTCTAACAGAGGGGGAAAAAAAGTCACTTCTGGCCCAAATGCAAATAGGTTTCCATGGGAATAAACTGCTTCCAGTGTAAGTGCTACTGCCAGCTTAAGTGCACGAAATGTATTATCCATGTTTCTGCACGAAATGTATTATCCATGTTTCATCAACCTTCTTTGTTGAAGGTCTCAAAGCCAAATGTCTGATTTCAATACCAGAAAGAGCTTGTGGAAAATCATTCCACTCCTTACATTACTGAGGATTTTTCTTTTATTCTCTGACTTCATTTGTCTTTAAAAATTAAGATTGTAACTCCAAAATACTGCAGAATTGCAAATCCCGTATATTCTAAATCCCTTTCAGGCCTCATTTTATCGATTCATGGATTTGTCAGCAGCCAATATCCTGAGCTATTTGTCTTTCTATTTGGCAACACTATGTGGTTTGGAAATGTAGTTTATATGCACTGGACCTTATAGTTGTTTTGGCTACTTCATCCCATGCATCCTAATCTATGATACAATGCAAAATTTTCAAGTAACCATGGTAACCCGAGAACCTTATCGAACACTTTAACAATTTTATCCATATACTTCACTTTGTTCTAAAGGGCCTCTTCAGAACTATAAAGCTGTATTTAACTGCTAGCTCCATTTAGTTTGCTATAGTTTACCAATGAAAAACTGTACAAGGTAATATAACACTTAGGAGTCAGAATCTTATGTATAAGCGCCCTCATAAAAAGGGACAGGTTATTGGAATTCATTAGCATAATTTTTCACCTCTGTTGTCTACTTGTTCCTGACTGGTGACACAGGAATTTACCACTGTCAGAGAGATGCAGATTTGAAAAAGGCCATAACTGTCACCAGACAGCTTAATGGCACATACAGCGGAAAAACACATGAACCTCTTTTTCATTAACTCCCAGGTAAAGGCAATTAACTCACAAAAAGGTCCTGAGCATAAACCGAGTCCTCCTTTACTGCATGGTACAGGATTTATCCTTAATTTGGTAAACAGAAACCAGAAAGCAGCCCAGAAAGCCAACCATATCCTGGGCTGCATCAAAAGGAGCATGACCAGCAGGTCGAGGGAGGTGATCCTGCCCTCTACTCTGCTCTCGTGAGACCTCACTTGGAGTATTGTGTGCAGTTCTGGCGTCCTCAACATAAAAAGGACATGGAACTGTTGGAACAAGCCCAGAGGAGGGCCACGAGGATGATCAGGGAACTGGAGCACCTCCCATATGAAGACAGGATGAGAAAGTTGGGGCCGTTCAGCCTGGGGAAGAGAAGGCTGCGTGGAGACCTCATAGCAGCCTTCCAATATCTGAAGGGGACCTATAAGGATGCTGGGGAGGGACTCTTCATGAGGAACTGTAGTGAGAGGACATGGGGTAACGGGTTCAAACTTCAACAGGGGAAGTTTAGATTGGACATGAGGAAGAAATTCTTTACTGTAAGGGTGGTGAGGCACTGGACTGGGTTGCCCAGGGAAGTTGTGAATGCTCCATCACTGGCGGTGTTCAAGGCTGGACTGGACAGAGCCTTGAGTGACATGGTTTAGTGTGAGGTGTCCCTGCCCCTGGCAGAGGGGTCGGAACTAGATGATCTTAAGGCCCTTTCCAACCCTAACTATTCTATGATTCTATGACCTGGATTTTACTTGTCAAGTGAACATGACAATTTTGTTAAACCTGCTTACACCTGAGGCCTGTCCTCCTGTAGGACTAACAGAGTAGTGGTCAGGTTTCTGTGTCAACATTGTTTTCTTCATCCTTTCCATCATCTGCAAAAAGCTTTTTTCCCCAAATCATTTAAGCCTTAAGTAAAGTTTGCATCTGCTGATGAGCACCCAGATGAAATCAACCAATTGCCCAGATCAGCAATCTATTCCTTTGCAGCATGCTTTGCACAGCACGGCACTTCTTTCCCTCCTCATTGAAAAGCTGTATACAGTCCAGATGTTTGACTGACACACATTTGTGGACTTATTTATGTTCCAGTAAGTGTATGCAGGAAAACACAACATCCTTTTCTAGTGCACTATGGATACCTAAAAGCAGGAAGAAACCTGGCTGTGCAGTGCCTTGGGAAGGTATATTACTTGGAAAACAGCTGCTTAGTGGAAGCAGGGGCAGCAAGGGGTATGACCACATGTCTGACTTTCTGCCAAGCAGGGAAATGTTAGAAGGATCACCTGCTAGAGAGAGAAGAGTATAAAACTGCAGGCAATGACTTCAACTAACCAACCATCTCATATGGCTTTCTCTCGGTTTATCACTCTCTTCCAGTGTTGAGATGCTCAGAATAGCAATAAATTAGATGGCAGCTTTAGCTGACTGTGGCAATTAAACAGGATTATTAACTATCTAGACATTTGCTTGGCCATTCATTAGCAATCTGGAAGATAGATCTTTCCACAAAATATGAGCACCTGCCAAAGCAATGACTTAAATGAATTTTCCCATTAGAAAACTGGTGATCAGAGTCTTTAACAAATGCAAGTTGTAGTAAATATTCTACAAAGGAAGAAATACAGCACCTACTCTCCCCGGTACTTTGTTAAGTGACCTCAAGTCTTGTAAATATATTTATTGTAATATTAATGAACATTTTAGGAATTACTAGACATTTTATCAAAACTACAAGTACTCTGAGCGAAACACACTTTTCAGCATTAAAAATACTCTTCTACTATTGTGCCTTAGCAGACTTCCAAATGGGAATGGTTTACGCACAGGACTGAACAAGTCCATAGTGATTCTTGTACCCATAATTTACACCTTGCATCTACCTAAGGTAGATGCAAGGTATTTCAGCTTCAAAGTGGGACAGAAAACTGTCACATTTAACTGTCTTGTATTTCCTTCCCTTTGAGAATTAATTCTGAGCTGCTCAGAGCAATGTCTTCTTGATTCTCCCTTTGCTGTACGGGGTTCATCCCTCCTTCACCCCTTTAAGTATTACGGTCCATAGAGTATCTGAGTAACGCACCATCATTTCTCTCCCTGAGAAATGTCTGGTGTTTCTAGCTAGTGTTTTACAGAAATGGTGGAAGTGTCTTAGGGATGATGGCAGTTCTCACCAAAATGCTTATCTTCATCAGCAGCAATGCTTTTGTTACAGTGCCAATGCTGCTGCTATACAGTAGGTTAAAACATCTTGAACCTGCACTAAGCAATTTCAAGACGGACGCTCCACACTAAGGACTTCATGAAGCCTCCCTTAATTAAATATTTATTCCCTAGCCTATTTTCAGACAATCAGTGAGGATTAGAAGCCCAGAGGATCACGTCTCCAACATGAGGCTGTTCGAGGTGGAGTGCATCAGAACAGTGTCTCTAGTCTGGGCCATAACTGTGCCATAGGCAAGGACGAACACCAACCTGCACACTGCTTTCCTTTAAAGATGAAGGAAATTATTCCTCAGCAAGAGCACTCGTCATTCCTGACTGTATTTGATCTACTTATCAGGAATCAGCTTACTTGCCCAACAGAACTCACTTCCCCAAAATTATAGATGAGCTTCCCCTTGGAAGCTGAGTCACTATGTTACTGCTAGAATACAAGATGTGACTGGAAAAGTTGCCCAAGAATGTCAGATTACATGAAGGTGACAGTTATCATCCTCTCCCCATGGATAAAGGCTTCCCACTGCCATCATAATCTAGGCTACACACTAGGAAAAACTTTGGCGGGGTAAACTTATTTGTTTTACTAAGAATGATGACATTTAAGGTTTAGGAAATCTCCTATTTTCCAGTCTCCTTCCATTCTTATGCTCTGAAAGAAATTCAAAGCATATTAAAAAAAGTGAAGTACCTAATCCATCTCAAATTATCTCACCTGGCAGAATAATGGAGCCATTTTGAGATGAATCACAACAGTGTGTTTATATGCAGCCACATTTTATGTTAATTTAGAGCAAAATGTGAAAATACAACATATCCAGCTGAAAAAGAAACCATTTACATCTAATGTAGCTAGCTAAAATCCCATAAACATGCTTGCATTATCTCTGCTGGCTATCAGTGGCCAAGGCTTTTCTGTGCATCTTCACGTGCATTTCATCATCACACTGGTCCATCATTTCACCAATTCATTTATTTGAAGCATATATATTTTCTGTGAAGACTTCACTCAAAAATTAGTCATAGAATCATAGAATAGTTAGGGTTGGAAAGGACCTTAAGATCATCTAGTTCCAACCCCCCTGCCATGGGCAAGGACACCTCATAGTAAACCATGTCATAGTCTCAACACCCTTAATCATAACCGAAGGAGAATGAAATTTCTGGGCAAGCCACTACTTTACGTGAGAGGTATGAACAATGAGAATTCAGATTTTAAGGTAATTAAGTTAATATCGCAGAAAGCATGACTACAATGGACAAGTTTAAACTTTACAAATGCACCTACCTTCCCCATATTCAAGTTCTTTGGAAAGAAAAAAGGAGGTAAGCTTTTAGATAAATGGAGCCTTGACTAAAAGAAGCCCTACATTTCCATATGCATTTTTTTTTCAAAGCAATCGAAATGATCTTTAGCTCTGTAAATAATCCCCTTTAAAAAAGTGATGTTTGTAAGCAAAATCTTAACACATTCTATTTCAAATTCTTTCTCTTTTTAAATGCCTTTTTGTTGCACTTTCCCCTTTATTACCATTTACAGAAAGAGAATGATTCTTCAATTCACCTATTTCTATTGCTTATTCCACATCTCTAGTCACCAGCTTAGTTCTAAGATCCCAGAAGAAATGATCATCACAGTAGATGCAGAAAATGTTGACTTCCATGCAAGAACAAACAAGCAAAAGTAGCAGTGGAAATCTTGACATTAAAAAGATGTTTATTTCTAAATTCAGAATTTAAAAAAGGAACCATAACACACATGCAAGAGATATTCCAACTGTAACGGCTTTCCATTTTATAAGAAGAATCTGGCCCTTTATAGCTGGCATGTGCAATGACGGCATTCCTTTTCGATATGCTCAAGGTACGTAAACTGTTTCATTTTTTTAAACACAAGTTCCAATGCTTGGAGGGGAGAAAAGTATAGAGTCGTTGCGTAAGCCTGGAAAGTAATTCTTCCTCTCTCTGATGTCCTAACTAACTTTCCTCTGCTGTGAAAGCATCACACCCCAACATAAATGATCACCTGTGCGATCATGAGGGAGAAACCATTTGGTTGCTTCTCAGCCTCCTACTGCAGGAGAACTGGAGCCCATACCTTCTAGTCAGCCATCCTGCAAAAATCAAACCATATTTTTCAAAGAACTGTCAAAAAAATGGGACATCTGCAAGCTCCTTGTCCTGAGGGAATTGGAATTGCCACGAATGACAGTTTAGGAAATAAGACCTCTTATTATTAGCAAAATAGCACATCTCAAATCCTGACTTCTGCATTACTCTCAGATGCTGTGACTGCCCACAGCTGCCATGTACTATTACAGACTTTGTTTCTAAACTTCTAAAGCAATGTGGCATGTCCTAGACAACAGAGAGAATGAACCTGGCCACTGGTACTATGACTGCTTAGCAGTCAGGGCAGCAGTGACTAGTCAGGGAACAGAAAGAACAATTACATGGGAATTTAAGAAACGAGGGGTTAAGACTTCCTGAAGGAATAGGATTGAGAGAGAAAAAATAAAGAAGCAACAGTTACAAAATAAACAGCTTCTGAAGAATGGGTTACCCAGGGAAGCTGTGAATGCTCCATCGCTGGCAGTGTTCAAGGCCGGGTTGGACAGAGCCTTGGGTGGCATGGCTTAGTGTGAGGTGTCCCTGCCCATGGCAGGGGGGTTGGAACTAGATGATCTTGAGGTCCTTTCCAACCCTAACTATTCTATGATTCTATGATTCCAAGATAAGAAGGTAAGCCAAACTAAAAACAAGAACTTTTTGAAGACTGAAAGGTGACAAGCAAACTCCAAGGACCTTCATGACAAACCAAGGCAACTGAAAGCAAATGAGATGTGAGAAACAGGATTCCCATCTAGTTCAAGAATATACCTAAAGCAAAACTCAAAGTGCATGATTTTAGTGCATGCCCATGCGTATGGGCAAGAACTATCCTGGGAAAACACTTTACATGTGATTACAGATGAGGACATGAATATAAGAAATGCTAATGATTTGACTAAGACAATCCTGGAGAGTCAGCAGCCATGGAGCCCAATACTTCCAGGGCACAACATAGTACCTAATACAGATCCCAAGTTGTTCCTTCAGAGCTTCTTCCTAATTCTTGGACAGCTTGTTCAGATGCTTTTAAAGAACTTTCTTCCCTGTTCACATAAAGTATCTCATGTTTTCCACAGTAAAACTTCTCAAAGAACTATAAAAAATTAAGAGATGGTTATTAAATGCCTGTTCATATCATTACACAGGACTTCAAATATTAATACTGTCAACTGGCAAAAGTTACTCAGTTAAATAATCTGCTTCACATTTTTGTTCAAGCCAAACCAGATTTTGTAATGTAGCTTAATATCCATCTCTTAATATGACATTCAATAAATTCTGTTACGAAAACATAGATTTATCGAAAGTAAAATAAGAACACTGGTAACAAATTCTGTTGCTAAACAAAACATACTGATTGTGTTTCCTTTTAAGTAATATATTATCCAGCAAATGGTTATCAGCTTGGGTAAACACAATGCAGTTGATATGTTTATTTAACATTAATGAAACCATCCAAGTGTAACTACGCTGCTCCTTGTGTACATGGGAAATGGAAATGCTCCAATTTTGAGATATCATTCCTGGAAGGAACACTAAGAAATATCAAAATTTAAAGATTTTTATTCAGGCCAAATTAAACCACAATACTAACAGCAAGCACAGGAAAATCATGGAAAAGGCCAAAAAGAAAAAATCATGCTTCGAAATCACAAAAGAGAGGCTTTTTTAAATTGTGCATTTGGAGTTCTTCGGTTTTGACTTTTTTTTTGTCTTCCAGTGTGTCTGGCACTCACAGTTTATGATTTATTCATTAACATGTAATATTTTCTCAAAGAATCTCCTATTTTTACATACAGTTTTTACATACAGATACAATTTTCTGATACACTGAATGGTTGGGAGTCCTGGGGTTTTCCTGACAACTGACTGCTAGAAACATCTCAAATAAAAAGCCTTCCTCTTATCAGTGATATTACAAGTTTAATGAATTTCAGTACCAGCTGGAAATAGAATTTTTAATGTACCCTGCGAAGTCCCTTGTATACCTGACCTTGCAACACCATCTGAACTATCTGAAAGTAACTGATGTTCTCCTGACCTTTGTTTGGGACTCTCAGAAGAAGACTGGTATCTAAACAAAGCAGGTATTTTTGCAACTGTAAAGACAAGGATGTGGAACTGTGTCTGTATTTGTACAAATGCTTTGCTCAGTGATGAACATTCTTCAAGATATTCTCTTTCTATACTTCCCGTGTTACTGAATGGGAAAACCTGGTCAGCCACAGCAAACCAACAAAGTCTTTGAACACTTTTGGGCATTATAACTCAGGCATCTACGGTACTGAGAGAGCAGCTGACCTTCCTGCTAGACTTTGCTATCTCCACCTAACCCCGGAGAGAACCTTTAAGCTTTTCAAAAACCTATTTTCTTTTAATCATTGTCAAGAACAGGAATCAGAGAGGCGAGGGTCCACACAGATCTTGAACAATTAAATGAAACAAAGTAATAAATGGCTGTCCTCCAAGATCGATATCCCTTGCCCAGTCACTCTAATCACAACAGGTCTACGGATTAAAGGAAAAAGTTCTCTTTCTACATCTTCTGTAAAAAGTGAAAAATGGAAGAATTCTGTGCTGAGGACTCATGAACCTGGCATGCCTCCACTGCAATAAGTTCTTAATGAAGTCACAATAAAAAAGCAATTAATATAATTCTGATCCTCAGCAAGTGCTGATGAAAGAGGAAGAAACTCTAGGGGATGGGGGAACTGCAGTAAACACTCAGGCAGCAACAGAGTTCTCAAATCAAGCATCAATGTGAACTTACTGTAGAGAAGATATGTATTAGGTACAAACAGAGCTTCACCTGCTCTGCAGCTCATTAATTTGTAGAAGAGGAAAGAACAATGCTTCACCACAAGTACCTGGGTAACTTTGCAGAGGCCAGAGACAGCCACCTCGGATTTGGCACACCACGAATAACTGTGCCACTAATGATCCTTGGGGTCAGTACTGAAACTTGAGGACATCAAAGTACCAAAGAAAACCAGGCAGATGCAAGCAAAATAGTAAAATCATACAGCGAACTGCAGAACTGTTCAGCAGGTTACAGAAACACAAATAAGAAAAAAGTCCTTTTGGTGAAGGACAAGGAATCCAACTGGAGATTTCTGAGAATGCTACCCTCTCTAGGAAGGTAAGCAACGGTATGGGGGGGAAGACAGCATAAGGATATACAATGCAAGTTGACAGAAAAAGCTGAAATCACAATGTGGAAATGATTCTGGGAGGAAATATTTCACCCACAGCCAATTAATTATATTTTGAGGACTGTATTTCTAGTTGACATGAGCTAGCTTGTGAAAAGCCAGTCATAACCCTCATTTGCGTTTTATTCCCTCGGACTGCTTTTGCAAAAGGGAGACGGCCCCAGACTGAGTGCGCTGCATGCTAAGACACAAAGATCCAGTAGACAAGAGTTATGCACCAACAGTAAAGAATATACTTCGAAAACACCACTTAGCTCATTCATAAATTATGAATTTCACAAGGCTTATTATTCTCAGTTCGCAAATGGGGAAACAGAGAAAGATGGTTTGTGGTCACACAACAGGGAAAGCATTTACCCCCCATTAGGTTCTCTAAACTTAATTACCCGTCAGCTACTTACACTCATGCTACCAAGAAATCCTGTGACACAGAGTAGCTGAGATCTCTTTAATAATTTATAAGCAGAAACCCAAACTAATCTTCCAGAGACAAAGCAATGCTATCACTATTTTACAACCTTTGGCAATGCTATTTCTATCCCTCAAAATAACTGAAAGAGAACCTAGATGACTGGTTCAGCCAGAAGAGGATGAAGAGTTTTTCTGACATTTTCTGCCTTTCACATGTTGGATTTCACCTCTGTAATGATGGCTCTCTTGACAAATATTTATATATTAGACATAGATTTTACAGTGTACATTCTCATGCGAATGTTTTTCATCTTTTCTTTGTACCCAAGCTATTGCTACTGTAGGTGTCTAAATTAATCTCATTTTATCTGTCCTTCTTACTCCCTACAAGGGGTTCTGTCACTTGCTGTCACACAGTCAGGGATGGGTTACAGGGAGACTCCCTGGGGCCAGGCTATCAGGAGCTTCCCAGCAGCCTTTCTGTGTCATCTGAAGAAAAACTACTTTTATAAATCAGATGGTATCTGAGTGCTATTCATTGCCCTGGCTCTACAAACTTGTACCCCTGTAAGTTACACACATCTGAGCCGTTTCATAAGATCAATTAGCCCACATTAGTGTTACCAGGATGGGGCTCTAAACCGAATTCTAGACATCGCTTATCTGACTTGTGAAACATTCTTAGAAACCATGGGTTTACACTCTTTTGGAAAGACACCAAATGATATCAGAAGAAACCAAAAGAAATTTAAACTAGAATCCAAAGTAACAAGTAATTGCAAGTGTGTATTTTAAACCCACTTTTACTTGTAACAATACCCAGCTTTCAAATTATAGCCATTGTGAATCATATTGTTTTTCTTCATTTAGATCCCAAACAGCCAGTTTAACTTCAAGTTCCCCCCCAACCCCAAAATCAAAATTCACCACTGAGAACAACTGTGTTAACACTACAAGAAAATTTGTTTGCTTTGTTAAATTGAGCTTCAAAAGCATGAATTAAAGGCACATTTGTGATTGCAAGTAATGCCTCTTCTTACATCCCTTCAAAATGTTTACTTTATTACAGCTTATTATAAATGTACTGTCTAAAATGCAGCAGCATGACTGCTCAATTTCCAGGCCATAATTTTATGATAATCATATGTAATATATTCATATGTCTACTCCACTGCCTAACAAAGCCCAAACTGGTTTGTTAAGAGCTCTGCTTTCCCCATGGTTCACATTTCTTTACCTCAGAACATTACTGAATAACAACATTAAGAAAAAGATAATAAAAATTTTACTTTGTATTCTTCACTATAGTAGGCAAACAGAAACAAAGACACTGGAAGCTGAATTTGGCCAACTGATTTTATCAAATACTGGTAGCTAAGTGATATGTAAATTATTAAACATGCTATGCAAGCATTATTAGAATGGTGGGGGGAGGGAGCAAGATTATAAATTGATATATTTTCAATATCTACAAATCCTATTCATACTTGAAAATGTTGAGATTGCACAGAGAATGTCCCCATAAACTAAGACCAGAACTAAAAACTTGCTTTTAGTCTTCTGTATTCGTAACATGTTTCAGTTTTTGCCCTGTAACTACCTACAAAAAGTAGTAATTTAATTTTTTTTCATACATTTCAAAAGCAATTCCAAGTTTCTCATAAATATGATACTAGAACACACAGAGGTTTATAGGACTTGTAGGAAATAAAAATGTAGATAATCCACATCCACTTTGCTAAATTGAACGGTTTGTCATCAACCAAGCCTCCTACAAACCAAAGGTTTGAGCCAGTCTCGCTTATCATAGCTTTTATACGGTCTGTGTAATAGTTAGCATATTTAAAAGAGTGACAGATCTTCAAATCACAGAAGTCTCTTACAGCAGAATCATATTTTTTAAAGGAAATTTTCAGGTTTTGTATTTCTATTGTATAAGCAAGCAAGAACTTTGAATTTTCAAATACAGGCTGACAAAAAAAAAATCAAACTACAATGATGTTTAATGCCCTGCCATTTGAGAGGGCATTCTTAAAGCTGATCACCAATATTGGAGCTCACAATCCTGCTGACTCAACCTTCATTTTTGTACGTAATGACACAGGATGAGTTCCAGGTGACTGCCAGAATCGTTTAAGTGAGGGAGCTGGTAAAAACTCTGCAATAATATAAAACACAAAGCCAAGAGAAGCCAAACAACAGTTAAAAAAACCCCAAAACTACTCAGCAGTGCTATAATCCAAATAATAAGCCAAGACTTGCTGAGAAAAAACCTGCAAAAGCCATATTAGGCATTTTTCATATTCCAGTTAGAAGGAAAACATTTTTTTGTTTTACTGATGATACATCACAACAAAAAGATCAATGGTTGCTGACTTAACTCAGACTTTCAAAAATCAGCTTTGATCAAAGCAACTGCTGTAGTGAAAGTCAACTGCCCTAACTCGCTTCTCAACTGCCTTGATAGCATTGACCTGGCTTGAAATCCCTCCCTTTATTGAACAGTTTGCCTTAAACTTCAAAGCCTAAGGCTTAAATCACGGAAAGGTTTTTTCCCCCTTCAAAAGCAATTAAAGACATTCAGTATAATCTGACCTATAATCTAAAATCTAAGTATGTAGGTCTTCTTGATCATTGCGGGGTTACAGAATGGAAGGGGCTAGATACAGAAGTCGATCACGGCTCAAACACTGCAGATGGTTTTATGGTGCCTGCCAGCTGATGAGGTCAGTCCTCTGAAAGAAAGGTAAGCAAGGGCTAATCTATCAATGGCATGAACTTGTCAGTAAATGACGCTATAGTGGGGTTCTAACTGCTTTACCTTTCATTGCAAGCCCCTCTTTCTTTGCCATTCCTTGTTATTAATGAATCTGCAGAGTTAGGAAGCCAGATTTCCCAGGACACCATGGTAATGGATATGGAGTGGGGCGGTAGACTGTAGGAATCACAACGCAAAGGAATGGACAATATTAATGGACTTGGAAGAGTCACAACTGGCTTCAAAGGATTTTACGGATTTTGTTAGATGTGGTCCAAGAAACCTATGAACATCTTTCTTTGGGTAGCAGTGCTTCTATACAAATCAATAAGGATTTTATCCAAGTTTCTGGTTTACTATTAACTAAATAGGATTACACCTTTGAAAGGCGAGCGCTGACAACAGGAGATACTTAACGGTTTGACAGTTGGTCCTGCCCAAGCCTTGCAAGACAGGAAATCTAGAAAAGCCCACTGTATATAAGCACACTTTGCATGGCTTTGCTCATACACTTTGTTATTGTACAGTAGATCAATAACAAAACAAGCAAGCCTTTATTCTTATTTAACAAAATGACTCCACCCAGTTAGCCTGCAAGAGCTAAGGCAAGCAAAGCCAGAAAGTCTCTCGAGTTTTCTAGCCAGATGACCTCTCAAATCTCAAAAATCCCTTGTCATAAGCTGTGGCCTGCAAAGACCCCTACTTGGGCCAATTCTTAGATTCTCCAAGATCCGGAGCCTAATTTAAGCACTCTACTCAAGTGCTACAGTTGTGTTTGCACAGCCTTCCTTCCCTTCCAGAGGCCAAGGACTGAAGCAGCATTGGTTTTCTAACAAATATATCTAAAAACATTTGGCTTGCTTTCCACATGATGTAGCAGCACTGCAAGCAACATCATAAACCCATTCTAGAGCCAGCCAATGTCACTAACAATTCCAGCCAGGGAAAAAAAATAAATTCTTATAGGCTTTTCTCTAGAAGAATAAGCAGCGCTGGAAAGAAATAAGAAAGGAAAAAACAAGGAAAAAACAGGTAATGGCAATAGCAATTCTGCAACCTGTTGCCCAATAATCTCAATGTGTATCTTTATACATGAAACCAACTTAATTAGTTTGCTTAGATGAAAGAGTTCTATGTACTGAAAAGCCCAAGGTAAAATTGAGTTGATTTGTCAGGCAAGAGTGCCCACAGTGAACTGAATCCATGAACTGAAACGGAAAGCCTTGGTTTATAATTTCCTGCTACAACTATTAGCACTAATTACTAATTACAGATTTTTTCCCCTTATAGTTCTGAATGAAATATTAACAAGTTAGTTATTAAGCAACTCAGGGTCTGTTTGTTTTAGCATTAGCTCCAATACTGTAAGTCCAAAACCTCTGACTCGCTGATCTATAAACATCCTTCTAAATTATTCACAGATTTTCTTCGTTTTCCTTCTATTGAAGTTAAATTACTCTGATACCTCTTTCCATACATTAACGGCATTCAAAGTTTAACAGGTGAAAAGAGAATGTGGTGAGGTAGGAAAATTCAGTAATTGTGCCTTGCATTATTAAAAGAACAAAACCAATTTTGTCTCTAATTCTGCTTTTGCATATTCCTTTACATTACTTCTGCCATAGACCAGCCCCTTCCCTACATTCCATACAGGTCTGTACAAATAAAAAAAAAGCCACAACATTTAGTTAATCTGCTCCTGCAGTGGTCAGCAATCAAGTGTATCAAACCATGACCCGCTAATGAAACGAAGCAGAAGCTGGGTTGCACTTGGGTGTATTGCTATTGAATTACAACTGGGTAGGTTAACATATGACACTAATCAGGCATTTTGTTTCTTGTGCGTTGCAGCATAAATACATAAAATACATAGGCAATGGGCAGCTCCCAAAGCAGTGTGGTTCACGGTTGATATTAACCTTCTCTGGAAGACTGCCTGAGTCCCAGCAGACTGAGCAGCTGGATCACGAGGCCTTACAGAACTATTTTGCTATAGTCTCATTCCCTCCTCCTTAGAGCACTGTCAGGGTCTTGCTGACCCAGCAAAAGAAGCCCATGGATGACTGCTGCAGAGCTTACGCGAGAGAGCTGTCCTCCAGCAGAACTCAGGTCTCTAATTCTCTTCAGTATCAATGCTGACTCCTCTGCTTTACGCATGAAAAATAGATAAAAATCTCACCTCCAGTGCTGAACAGAATCCAGCATGACATCTCATGAATCTACCAACTGAGAACATACTCAAATATTTTTTATTACAGCACATTAAGCTAAAATCAATAGATTCATTTACCGAAACGGATTTAGTACTTCAGCTAATCAAGGGAAAGTAACATTTTTCTGAGTAGAAGTGACATTTCATTACAGCATTTGGCTGTAAAGTCACTGACAGAGGTTTTACTGGATACCAATTAAACAGTAACTCACTGACATTAGTAACATAAAAAGCAATATGGCATATTTACAGTTTTCTCCCCAGTAAACGAAAACATCTACAGCTCTCAGCAACACAAATAAAGTGTCTGCACAATGGTTCTAATGATACTGCCACATCTCTGATCTTTCCTTTTCAGATCTTTCTACACTATTTTTCCCCAAGATAGCATGCTATTTTTCCTATAATCAACCTTTTTTCCTTTGGAGAGAAGTGGAAGACCCATTCTGAAAACTTCAATTTGCTGAAATACAATAGCACCAACCAAGCTTTCTTGTTCTTCACTTTTATTCTCACTTTATGCTAGAAAGATAAAACCACAGTGGTTTAACTACTGTGAAACGAAAAGTAAATAAATAATGGTTTTGTTGACTACCTATAACAAGATTCTGCATCACTATTATTCAACTCAGTACTAGTATGTTTCTCACTCAAATGTGAAATTCTACAAATAAAATCATTCTGATATACTGCCAAGCAGAGATGTATGTGACCCTTGCAATGAAAACTGTGAAAGCAAATTTGATGAAAAAAATTATTTATGTAAATCATACAAATAGAGGAAAGAATTAAGAATGCAGAAAGAAATTATCTTACCTGATTAACTGTCTATGTACAGCTGCATTTTCCCCTAGGTTTACTGCTTTCTAGGTATCACAAAATGTACAGGTGCTATTTATCATTTCCTTGTGTAGGATGTAAGCATCCTTCTATTTTTAGTAGTATGAAATCTCACCTTTTTGCCTACAAGCCAGCCTTTCATGGTACAATATAATTTAATTCCACCTTCCTCATTTGCTAACCTTCTGCAAGAGTCATCAACTTTCTCATCAGAAGTCTAACAAAGCTTAAGATTGCAGGACTTATTTGGTCTTACAGATTATATTTGAGGACAGAAATGGTGAAAAAAAATGGATCTCTGAAAATCTATTAGCAGTAGCTGAAGTGACATTTAAGCCACAACAGTTGTATGTGGGGAATACTATACTGGAAATGCTCACTTGCAGTTAAAACAGCTGTACAATAAGAATTTGGTTTTACCCAGCCTTTAATCTCATAATTAGGAAGTGCAGAGAGACAGGCAAGACAAGTATTTGGACCATTACTTTAAGTACTTAAAATTTAGGAGCTAGTTTTGGCATGAAAACAACTGTGAAAGGCTGGCACCTCTAGAAAGCAATTTAAAGACCCAGCAAGGCAACTGTCAGGCGCTTTTCTTGGAGGTTTCTAGATTCACCTCTGGATTCAACTGGTTTCCACTATCTGTACAGCGGGAACAGAGGAAGCCTGTGGGGTATACAGTGGCTATCCTCCTTCATAGGTATTATAATTAGACAGGATATTATCCACAACCCTTTTTCCTTTGTAAGCTGACATCCTGCATAATTATCTCGTTTGATATTTCTTCTACTTTCTGTGCCATTGTTTGCAAGCCTATTCCTTTTCATTTATCTAAATTTAATCTGCATTTGCCTTTTACTAGTCCTAAACCAGCACAGTACCTCTCAATATGATTCTTGCCATGCAATCTTACCAGTATCTGACATTTAAAGTATTTCTCATTCATGATGTTCACTATGCATTTTATATGTACTATAAAGAAAGGTCTCAGAAACAATTTCCTAGTCAAAGAATTTCCCTATAATATCATCTCTTACCCTTTGCAACTTCAACATCTTGATTTATTCATGAGTAATTTATTTTAAAGACATTATCATCTGCATTTCATAATGGTACTACAAGTTCAAGCTCATTTATCAAGTTCAACCTCATTTGTTCAGTTTAGACTCAAAATAACTCACCTCAAAAAAACTTAACAAATTTAGATATACTCTGCCTATAAACTGTTTACAACAATTTGCTTTCTCATCCCCCCCTCAAGCTTATCTTGGTTGACATTCTCATGATACTTTAAAACAATAAACAATTAAGAAGTGCTTAAAAGAAGACCTAAAAGACTTTGCTCAAATCCTTTTGTTGTCTCATTCAATTAGAATAAATTTCTAACAGGGTCTGGCTTTTATACCTTTATTTAGAAACTATTTTTCATATCTATTTTTTCTCTTTGGCTGTTATCCGTTCCACTGCCTTTATTCCACTTGCCTACAGTACCAGCAAAAAAAAAAAAGCCTCTAATGCAGAAAGAAAAGACGAAGAACTTATTTTAAAAATCAGAACATATTAATAAAGAAAAATAATGATAACAAACATGACATGAAAAGAATAATTTCCGAAGAAAACAATGAAGACACACAAATTTAGGACACTACTTTCTCTGAGAAAACCAGTATCTATGAGTTTCCCAAATTGCCTAAAACTCTGAGAAGCTTGAGCACACCACCCATGCTGTTGGAGCATTGTACTGTAGTCAAAAGAAAATGCAAATGCAATTGCATTTATGGAAACTAAGCGTGGGGATGTCTACATCAAAGGAAAATCAGTCCCTACTGCAACTCAGGCAAGCTCAGGAGCTGGCCCCATAAACAGCTGTTGTAATCAAGGTATCCTCAATTACTCAGAACAAATTACACTCTCTATGTGCAGAGGCACACCCAAACCCAGGTTTGACAATTCAAGAACAGCTGCAGCAACAAATTACCATGTTCAAGAGCTTAAAATCATCATGGGACAAATCATCCTCTTCAGCAGACGATTTTTGTAAAACGTAAGAAAGCAAAATAAAAGATGGTGCCAACCCCAAATCACCCATGTACGGGAGCCAGAACTCTCAAACACTTAAGCCTGGGAGAGAACAATGTGACAAAGAGGACAAGGACAATGGCAAAACACAACTTGCAGTACAGCATGAGCAATCTGGCAGTTATTCCACTGTGACAAGTGTGAAGGCTCAATGCAATGCAGATGAGAAATATCTGCAATATCTATGCTCATTTATTGCTAAACCAAATCTCTCACTCCTAGTATCTTTATCAGCAATTTTTAGGTAGTGTGCAATAACTTTACGGTTCAGAGACACAGCTTAACCCTTTTGTCTTGCCATCTTTTCAATATGAAAAATAAATCTATTAATGTGTTATTCTAATGAGACATAATCTGCATGTCCTAATGCTCACATTTATCATAGTATGTTTTCATGTCACTGGGCAGAAGAAATTTACTGTAAGCACAACCTGCTTACCGCTTTAAAAATCCAGTTTTCTGTATGACTATACTTCCCAGAACAGTATCTGTATGGGGACAACGGCAAATATTTGGAAAATTACCAGGAAGGCAAGAAAGCAAACGACTTAAAGAGGAAAGATGGTGAGACATAAAAAGGAAATAATCAAAACTAAATTCTGATGGCACATAGAGCAGCTACTGCTGGTTTCAAATCTCATTATTTACCGAATGAAATGAAGCAGGAAACTCCAAATCAACCATCCCTAATACAATTAAAAAAAAATATCACTGGTTGGCTTAATTTCATAGGTCCTATGACTAAAGTACTCCAACCATATGAACGGAAGAAGAAAACATGAATGGTCTTAGGGATTAATTTTGGAGGCTTTTTCTAAGAGTCACTGTAGGCCAGCATTGCTGCTGGAAAAGGGGCCACAGCCAAGACTGGAGGAGAAGGGAAGGTATGAATGTTAGATAGCATGACCATGTCTTCCCAGCACACAGGCAAGTTTTTTTTCTACAGTCCCGTGTTGTATGCTGTCATGCACACATCTTCCCCTACTAATGCCCATTATGCACAACAGTTACACCCCATCGCATGCATTTACAAAGTCTCCTCATTATTTACATCCAACAGCTACCCACTGGGTGCTCTTCTTCCAGCCTTTTACTCATGAGCTCTGCTACTAATCTAGCCAGTGCTGTCATTTCCAATTTCTTTCCTTCTTTGCTACCATTCTTTTAAAAAATAGTTGCATGGCTCTGAATAATCTATAAACCTCTTGAGTTTTAAAGACAGGCCTGAGAACAGCAGTTTCTCTCAGTTCCGGTTATGCGCACAGATTTTCAGTTTAAGCCAAAGACTCTTTATTCTCAACATATACCACACACTCCATCAAAAAATCCATAGCGCCTCATTACATGAAAATAGCTGCAGAACAACTTGAAAGGAGAGGGGGAAAAAAAAAAAAACCAACCAAAAAACCAAACCAAGCAAAACATCCCCAACCCAGAACTTTCTTCTTCTAAGTAAATGTTTTGCTGAAGAAAACTCCACATGTTCTTTGAAAGAGGACCAGAGGATCTCTGGTAGGTAATGCAATTCTACCTCTTAATGGAACAAAAGATGCATCTTTTCGTATTTGTGATATTATGAGAAAATCAGCCACTTACATTTAACAGGAAAAAACATACTAAGAATAGAAGTATTGAAAGCCTTGTATAATACAAATTATGGTCACAGCCATAGGAAAAGATAAGGAGAAAGAACTGACTGGTACACTGTATGTTAATATTATTGACTGAAATTAAGCTCTATTCAATCAGTAACAGTGGAGGCTCAGAAACATCCAACTGTACAATATCCCAGAAAACACAATAAGTGATCCTTTAGAACTAGTTACATTTCACAGTGGTAAATGCTTATACCCTAGAATGTCACAGAAGCTGAAAATTGCACATCAGACAGGACATTCAGTCATCATCCAATCCAGTCCCCTGCTAGGTTGGGTTTTAACTTCAAGGATGAGTCAGATTGTTCAGGGCCTTTCCCAGTTAAACGTTGAAAATCCCTGTGGATAGAGACTTTACAGCCTCTCCACACAATCTGCTGCTGTCCGAAACAACCTCACCATGAAAATATTTTCCTTACATCAAACTGCCTTTTTCCCTCTTCTCCTTTCCTGACCATCTCTGAGAAGTGCCTCGCCCTCTTCTGCAATCTCACTTTAGGTCACAGAAGATTGCATTTTCCCCTCCATCTTCCTTGCTGTTCTAAACAAACCCGATTTCTTTAACCTCTCATCAGAGGCCATATGCTCTACACTTTGTCATGACCTCCTGCAGGAATTGCTCCAGCAGGGTGACTTCTCGTGCACTGGGGAGTCCAGAATGGCACAAGGTTACTCCAGATGTGTCTCACAAATGATTGAGCAAAGAACAGTGCCTTTCCTTGCCCATAAAACCCAGGGCATGGTTTGCCTTTACCAGTGCCAGGGCACATGACTGGCTCACATTCAGCTTGCTGCCACAGGGACCCTCAGGCACTCTTCTGCAGAGCTCCGGCACAGTCAGTTAAGGCTCCAGCTTGCTCAGTTCCCAGTCCACAATCCTGCATTTGTTTCTCTTGGACTTCACAAAGTTCCTTTGTCAGCACTTGTTTTTCTAAGCTTTTTGAGAAATAAGATATTATCATACTGAGGTTCCATTGGTAGGATGCATTTGTATTCCAAAGCCCAGGAAATGGAAGGCTTAAAAAATGCAATCTGTTCATTTTTATAATACTCATTAAAGCTATTGCAGATTTTTTTCTTCTTAAACAGTTAATACAGAAGTAAATAGAAAACTAACTAAAAAAAAACCCAACCACCCAACTCCCTGATAAATTAAGTTCTACAACCAATTAGCTATTATTTTAACCTTTCCAGAAGGCTTAATTTACCTTATTCCTAGGCAAGAACAAACTTGGATTGATTTTCACAAAAACCTACTAGAAGCTGAAATAACAAAAGCTGCTCCCCCGCTGCTCTTCCCCCCAAAAATTCATAGTCCAAAACCAAGCACCAATTATTCTATCTTATTGGCAGCAAAACAGAAAACTGCAGAGGTAATCTTCCTAATTCTGCGGACTTCTATAGAACACCATGTGCTTTACAAAGAACAAATTTTTAAACTGAATTCATAGGCATAATCATGGCGAAAAGCAAAATGGGGAGTGATCATCAGAACAGAGCAAATTTATAAATTACAGCTCATTAATGTTGCGTCCCTTTAGGGGCAGCAATTGTGTCAGCATACAAAATCACTGCTGCAGTTTTTGCAGTGCTCACACAGATTTTCTACCAGTTACCCTTCTGTTTACATCACCAGTTCCAATGCTAGATTATTTTTAATTATCTTTCTTTTTTAGTATTTTTTTCTTGTCAATGTGTCTGTAGAGAGTAAATAAGCCCAATGTATGCGGGCATCTACTGTAATATAAACACACACATAACATATCTTACTATTAATTTATACTACTGGTGCCTAACATTCCCAGACAAGACTGAGGGACTATACAAATACATATGCAGTCAGGACCCCTTAGCCTTAAGAGTCAGCAATTGCTTTTGAGACAAGCTGCAACAAAGAATGTCAAGATGAAGAGAAAGGAAGTCAAGGGATAAAGAATTAAGCCGTATGAGCTTTTTTCCCTAATTAATTCTCAAAGTAATGTTTCAAAAGTATCCTAGGTTCAAAATGAATTAAATTTGCTGCCTTTAACAAAGAGGTAATTTAGGAATGAGCAGTGGGTGATTTCTTGCTAGCATCTTACATCATTTTCTACTTTGCAGTTTGTTCAGTAAATCTCTCTAGCACCTCCCTCATCTTCTTTATAAGATACAAACTGTGTGGGTAGGGCAATTTTTTACCTCGCAGTTTCTATTATTGTTGCCGCAAACTCAGAATTTTGGTTTTGAACATGTTCAGATTATTGTTTAAGATACAAAGTCAAAGTGAGACACCTTGAACTTGGGACTGAAGATTGTGAGATGCTCAACCACCCCAGGTTCCCTCAGGTTCACTTCAAGTCCTAGGCTGCCCTTCTGAAAACCCTGTCATTGCTGAGAATTTACTTTATTTTTAATGTAAAACCTTCCTGCATTCCTGAAGAAGGCAAACACAGCTCATAGCCCTATGCCAGGTAACTTTTCATATATCTCAGACCATAGAATCACAGAATAGTTAGGGCTGGAAAGGACCTTAAGATCATCTAGTTCCAACTCCCCTGCCAGGGGCAGGGACACCTCACACTGAACCATGCCACCCAAGGCTATGTCCAACTCAGCACTGAACACCACCAGCAATGGAGCATTCACAACTTCCCTGGGCAACTCATTCCAGTGCCTCACCACCCTTACAGTAAAGAATTTCTTCCTCATATCCAATCTAAACTTCCCCTGTTTAAGTTTGAACCCGTTACCCCTTGTCCTATCACTACAGTGCCTCATGAAGAGTCCCTCCCCAGCATCCCTATAGGCCCCCTTCAGATATTGGAAGGCTGCTATGAGGTCTCCACGCAGCCTTCTCTTCTCCAGGCTGAACAGTCACAACTTTCTCATCCTATCTTCATATGGGAGGTGCTCCAGTCCCCTGATTATCCTCGTGGCCCTCCTCTGGACTTGCTCAAACAGCTGCATGTCCTTTGTATTGTTGAGGACACCAGAAGTGCATGCAGTGCTCCAAGTGAGGTCTCACAAGAGCAGAGTAGGGGGTCACAAGAGCCTGAAGATAAAAACTAAGATGTCTGAATTTCAATCAGTCCTTTATGTGAAATCAGTACAGAAGAAAGCAATGAGTGGAAAATGAGGATAAGTTCAGGCACCAGAAGGCATTATCTCAGTATTGTATGACTTCCCATGAGAAGACTGAACATCATCATCTTGTAACAATAAACATCAGGAACAAGGCTTAAACTCCCACTCCACTGAGAAATTTATTTTGAAATAGTACCTAGCAAATAAGCCCCACTTTTTAAGTGCTGGGGCTAAAACTGTTTCCATGTGTTGACTTCTGCATGACACACAAATATAGGAGGTTTCCACAAAAGACAAACAGAACAAGCAAGAGGAAGGAAAGGATTTCCTTATGCAGTTTCTCAACAGCCCAATATGAGCAATTTCAACAATGCCCACTGCAGCTTCTACAACTGGCAAGGGGATATGAAAATCCTGCTGTAATATCCCACAAAACTCTTTATAACATTAGAGACACACACCAGTTCTTTTCGGAAACTGTTAATGAGAATAAATAGATATTATTAATGTTGATTATTTTATCCTAAAGATATAGTTTGAGCTTCAGAAGAGGTAGAATATTATTCAGCTTTATTCTCGGTTTGAGTGTTTGAATTCAGAGTGACTGTGTTTAATGGAACGCAGGGACTCAGATTATCTGAGTTTATATTCTTCTTTCACAGTCATCAAATCATATAATTATCACATTCTTTCTCAACACTGTAAAGGTGTTTATTCCCAGTGGAAGTTGGATCCAGATCTGTAGCTCTCAAAAATGTTCTGCTTTCAGAAAAAAAACCCTATTTCTATCCAGCATAACCCATTTGTTCTCCTATCATTACTTTCCTAGTTCAAAATAATCTTCTCCTTCCCCCCTCACCACCCATGTTAACTCTGCTAATATGAAGATGAAATAATCCTTCTCTGACACTATCTTGCACAGCTAACCGAGCAAGTTAGCACTATTTTTCCTTAATTTGACAGGCCTCTGCTCAACCCAGTGGTTCTCTTTCAGTTTGAAGTCATTTGTCTTCAACATGAACAACCAGAACCAAACACCTACAGATAAATCTGTATTTTTCCCCTCAGGAACATCTCACTCCAGAGACTATAGGGCTGTATTTGTCATCTTCTTCAAGCCGAAGCCATGATATTCTTATGTTTCATTCTATGGTGTTTCACAACACATAAAATACACTAACAGCACAAAATAATAAGAAGGGGAGGTAGGCAACAGAAACAAGACTCAGATTATGACTTCACTGTGATAAATGAGAAATCCTTTTCTGCTGTGGTAGTAAGTGCAAAAACCTCTGTCTATAGCTATGAAAGTCCAGTAAGCAAAGCATCAAATAACTAGGGCACCAACATACTCTTTCTGGCTGTCATCAGCAGAGAGGTAAAACCTATACATGTATTTTGCTAGACCATGTTGTTGCGGAGCTCTGTCAGAACAGCAGCTAAGTGTACGGTGAAAGTTGAACTAACTCCCCTCCTAAATTCAGGTACTCTGAAGAACTGAACCCTAACAAGTTGCTCTGTATCTGACCTCTGTGACTAGATAGTGCAGTCCACCTGGCTTTGAGATCACAAACTGATTGTAGAGGTCACCGTCGCACGGGGAAGAACAACCTGCCAGCTTCAGTCAAGAAATCAGCAGCTTATACTAGCTTAAAAATAAGTTCTTGAAAGCAGCAAGTTCAACAATTCATTCCTTTTCTTTCAGGAAAAGATTAGTAAATTGTGGCCAATCACTTCAGTAATCATCTATAGATGGTTGATATTGCTGAAGGAGTCAGAAATGAGGTCTAGCCTGGTTCTCAGACATCAGTCCAGCTTCTGTGTCTGGACAAAGGTAAAGCAGCCATGCTGAAGATGTTTCAGCTCTTGGGAACATTACAGTAAATTCTCTCAGGCACTGAGAAGCTGCCTGTGGATCTTAAAGTAAAGGTGAATGGATTTGTATCTGGAGGGTCTACTGGTTTTAATGGGATAAAATCAGAGAAACTATTCTTGGGAGATTACCTGCTGCAAGGCCGGCCTCTGACGGAACTCCACTATGCTTTATCACATTTTAAGTTAAAAGTGTATTGCCAAGGGAGGATGAGGCAATTGGAGAAATAATAGCTTAGAACCAAACTGCGTTCCTGGAGTGTAGGCAGTACATTTAGCTGCCTCAGCAATCAGCAATACTGTTCTCAAGTTTCATAAAGTCCCAGATAATGGCTACTGAGCTGCAGGTCAGTGCAGAGAGCTTGATTCCTGGCTAGACCTTGACAAGACTGTTGTAACTACAGGAGCAAATACCCCAGAAGCAAACTTAAAGCTTTCAGAATCTTTCCAGTGGGCTCCTACCACAGAAACAAAATGCTAAGAACACATCACTATTTCCAAAGTATTCTTTTCACTATAACTGTCCTCATATTCTATTAAATTGAACAATTCTGTTTTGAACAAAGTAGTATTTATTATGAAACTTTTTAATAACTACTCTTAAAATACTAAAAATAAAATAGCAGTAATTAATCTTTATTTAAATGGTAATTTAATGTGTTAAAAGCCCAAAATGAAACTAGTCATTAGCTCCATAGTAAAGACTGCCAGAAGCTTCATTACTGATTAATAATGGAGAACACAGTGTACTGAACAGTTTCCACTAATCCCAGCAGCAACCAGGAACTGAATTGCAAAAACTTTCAATCCTAACAAGTTGATTAAGCAAGATCATTTTCTTTATAGTTAGAATTACTGGATAAAGGTGTAGCTAAGTTTTTGTTCTAATCTACATTGCTTAAATCTCTCTTTCAAAAACAATGTGCCACATGTTATGTAGAAGTCTTGTTCTGTAAAGAGGTTAACCCTGTAACATACCCTTCCAACAGGTGACTATCACATATGCTGGGACAATGCATTTAGTTACTTCTAGTAAATACAAAATTCCTATGACAATCTTCAGCTTTAATAGCTTCATTGTTAGTAAAAGAATACTAACAATATTTAATGTAAATAGATTAAAGAAAGTTTGCCAGTTAATTTCAGCTGATGTCAATACTTCATCTTGCTGATCAAGATTGTCATAGGAACCTTTTTCATTTTCATCCAGTTTCCAAGAGATACGTAACGAATATAACCACTTAAGATCTAAAGAAAGCTGCAAATCACTGAATTGCTCTGGAGTTCTTTGAACAAATGCAAAGTATACGACAGTAACTACTAGACTAACATGGCTATTTAAATGGGAAAAGATACAAAAAGTAAACATTTATGGTGAAACTGTTCTGTAACACCTTTCAACAGGCACTAGAATTAAACAGTAACTTAGAACAATTTCATTTAGAAACAAAATAAAATTATTATGAAGAACTACCCTCTATGAAACTGATTCCTTCAATATAACCTTAAAGAACAATCCCCTGGAAATAAAATGAGAATTCATTGCTACAGTGATTTGACTTTCAAATCATTAAGTAATTTAGTACTCTCAGCAGCTAGCTCAAATAGCCATCATTTTTATAAGCTGCTGAACTTACTGAAACTCACTGAATATTACCCTAGAACAAGAGCAATCATAAACACTATGCAATAACTTGAAAGTTTTATATCATGAACTCTGTTCAAAGTAGCAACATAAAACATCTTGCAATATCTATGAAATAGCACATTATTGGAAAAGAAAAGTTCCAGGCAGATCCCTCTAGGAAAACACTCTTTTTTCCATTTCTTCTCATCTACCTGCTACCAAACACAGGATTCAGAAGCTTAAGGAGTGAAAGCTTCACATTTCTTTTGTATAATGAAGTACAGAGATAAAACATTTATCAAGCACTACAACCAAAAGCAAGTCAGCAGAAGGAAGATCAGGTAATTTTAGTTAATCTTACCAGCTCGACTATGTCTTAGAAACATTATAAATATTAATATATATATAAATATTAATGAATTATTGATATGAGACCATCCAAGAAGAGATGTTAGTATTTCAGACTCTTTTCCCAGACTTGCCATCTACAGTCTTTATCATCAAAGACACTGGTGCAATTATCTCCTGTACAGTTCTGGAAAATCAAGCTTGTTTGCTTTTGGGAAGTGATACTGTGATAAGGAGTTTCCCTCTTTGCAGTCTTGCAAATGCACATAAATTGAAACATGAGTTTATGAGTACTAGCATGGCAGTTTATATGTTTACTATGAATATTTCAAAGGTCTGGTAACATTCCTATTTGTCCAACTGAAAATGCACTAAAATGCTGCTGTATAATAACTGCTGTATAATAATGGTTCACTTTAAGCAATAAATCTACACTGACAGAGGAGTGTAGTGGTTTGGGCATTCCTTAATGCACACATTTGGGAAGAAATGCCATATCTTAATAGAATACATAATACTTGGGATGTTTGTAAATGAACATGAGTGGGTAATTTATATAACGAGAGAGACCAATCCATCACACAGTGAGCAAAAGCATATCTGAACTAAAAAGGTTACAAAGACTCCGCCTTATATATATTCCATGATCTAGTGTGTGGGGTTCATAGGTCTTTCAACCGGTGGAATCATTAGCAACCATGAATGAAAGACCCGAAGAACTGCTGGGGGAAGAATGAAAGAAACTTGTGTCAAGTTACAAAAGACCACTGTACACTTTCAGAGTGCATAAATTTATTCTTGCAGCACCAACTCTGAATGTGAATTATTACTCCCCATTTTTGGTGCTGAAGATCTCTCTGAAGTTGTGATCCCATTACTCTATGCCAGTTCCTTCTGCTGTTACACAGCCAACATCCTTCTGGAATCTCCATGCAATCAGATGGGAGCCTCAATTAAAAAAGCTGATTGTTTTTTGTAAACTGCATGCCATTTCCCTGTTGCAGCTAATAATACAAGTCACAGAAGAGAGGACTCAGAGACAAATAAGCTTACCAGTTTAGGATTATGTTTAGTATCAGAAACAAAGCAAGGTAACTGTGCACAAATATATGCCCATATATCTGCACCTATAGCTTCAAAAATAACAGTTCTGTTTTACAAATCACAGCTTGTAGAACTAGATTATGTGAATGTGTCTATGTAATCCACAGTTCCAGGTAGCAACTGAAAGTTGTTTTGAATATCCACATTACTTATTCTGTGGGGCAAACACAATGTTTAGGATGAGACTACACCAGCAATATATTACTAGAAAGTCTAATATTAACCTACTCAAATTATATGTATGCCAGATATTTATCAAGCATTGTACCATATATAAGGTAAGAACAGCAAACAGAACAGAAAATGCTGTTGTGCCCATATCTTGAATACTGTGTCATTCCCTACCTTAAAAAGGTACTGAATGGTTGGATATAGGGAACAATTAAATACATTAAGTTTTTGCAGCTTGGAAAATGCAAGACTGATATAACGTGGAAGAGAAGCTAAAGTCAGGAATATAGAATAACTGGTCATTATTTCTTCTGATACAAGGCCTAGGTTGAACCAAGCTGAATTATTAGGCAACAGGTTTAAAAGAAACAAAATAGTACCTTAACTCACTGTGACAGTGTGGCTTTGTATGTTGGAAATTCCCTTAGGCACATTCAGGGGGGCACATCCAACTAAGTCTATTAAGCACCAGTATGCAGCTACAACTTCCAGAAGAGAAGGCCCTGCATGCAAATTGCAGGAAACTGGCTGCATACTTTGTATTTATCCTGGTTTTGCATGCTTTCCCAAGGTGTTTGCTAGTGATGTGATACCAGTCCTGAAGTTCAGTCATGCACAGTGTCTGGTTTACCGCTGTCCTGTGAGCAGAAGGGCCTCTCCATGGCCATAGTACCACTGCTGACTGCAAACTCAAAACAAGTTTCTCTTGCCTCCCAAATCCACCCAGTGAAGCTACAAACTCTTCCTAGCAATGGGGAAAACCTCTATTTGCTGCTTATTATTAGAAGCAGATGGGACAGGTGCAGGTGGGAATTGGGCCTCATTTGGAAGGGAAGAACAGCATGACGCTACTTTTGTAAAGCTTTTAAACACGCACTATTCTGAAGAGTTATCACCAAAAATATACAACCTTATTTGTGATGAAACTTCTAGCAAGAAACATTAAAATTGTCTGATGATTAGCCAAACTGAACAATACACATGTAGGAACTGGGGAGTTCCAAAAGGAAGAGGAAAGATGAAAAGAATGCAGCTGTTATTTTAAAGTAATTTTAAAACAGCACTAAGGCTTAAGCTATAAAAAGCAAGTATATGCTAAATACAGCTGGGAATACTGTTCTTTAGTAATGCAATTAGGGATGGCAAAGGAACATGTCTCAGTTTCAGAAACCAAGTTTCATTTTGATGTAAAAGAAAACTTAGGCTTTTAAAATTCTGAGAGGCACAAGCATGTGCACATGATGGAGGGAACAACGCTGCCAAGAGTGCAGAATATGTAATAATTACAGGTATCATCTGCGACATGGGAACATTTTAGCATTCTAAAACAGATACCACATTTCTACATCTCAGTGTAATGATTGACGTGCTAATGCCTCCCTCCCTTTGTCCTAATAAAAAATACCCAATGAAACTCAACAAAATCAGTCCATATATTCTTGTAAAACATCTCTGTTTGCAAGTGACATGACAATAACTGATTAGCAACTGGCGATTAGAAATGTGGAACTATTATAGTTCAACTGAAGGAAAAGAAACAATAAGTCATAAAAGGCAAATTATTTTTGGCCAGTTGTAGGAGTCTTTCATGATAAGTCTAATAATAATGGGAAAACAAACTGAGCTTTTAACTGCAGTGTCTTCCCTGTCAAGGATCACTTAAAGAATCACAGAGTTTCAAAAATGGCTTTATTTTTTTAAATGCCTCTGAGAATGCAACCTAACAAAAAAAAAAAAAGAGGGAAAAAAAAAAAAAGAACGTTTTCCTTCTAATTACTACACCAGAGTCAAAATTAATCAAAAGATGACAGGGAAAGCTAAACTTGTTTGACAGGTACATGGATGTAACTAGATGCAAACCCAAAATACAGCAAACATCACCAAAGCAGCACTATTTCCTATTATTTTTCCTGAAGCTGTAGTGATAACACAAAGCTCTCTAAATGAAGAGTTAAATCATATAGAAGTGAGATAACTTAAATATCCAAACACCCCCAGCTTATTAATCGTACCTTAATTTGTGCAAAAGGTCTGTCAAAGTTTCCAACATAAAGAAGACCAACATTCTGCGTGAGTAGCCTAAAAAAATGAAAAAAATCTTTTAAGATATCACTTTATAACCATAAGTTTTTTCCAGTAGTGGTTACTGAATCCTAGCAAGGTAACAAGCCTCATTATGGTAGCAAGAGCTACCTCTGCAAATCTGATTACAAGATTCTATTTGAACTACTACAAAAAAGGAAAAATGCACATTAAAGATGGATTCACACCAGTAATTTGTGTTTATGGTGCAAGTAGCTCTTCAACAAAATTATTTCACAGCCTTCTTTGTGATGGATGCCACTCAGTAATACAGAAGAATGGCAGGTATATGCCTCTTCTATTAGAGACCATTACAGACAAAGGGACAGTAAGATAAAAGACTAGGAAACACGCATTCAGAGTGGCAGGCCTAAGAGTTAAAACGGATTAGGGCAAATAAAAGTATGCACAGTAATACAAAAATGACATCATTACAAGTACAGAAATAACAGAAAATCTCTGCAATATTGTCTAATGGCTTCCAAAATAAAAAGAGGCTTGGATGCAGTTTGTTCTTGCTGTTCTCTTCAACTGTTTATAAAGTCATTGAGACACCATCAAAATCCAGAGGGACAGTGGGGTAAGTTGACTCAAACGGCTGTTGGTACTTCTGGAAAAAAGTTAGTTTGATTTAAGCACATAAACTTCAAATCCCAGAGGACCATTAGGGTGTTGCTGCTATCAACAGGCAGACAAGAACACCATGGGCCAGCAAAAAGAGTAGGAGTGCTGTTCACACAGTGCTGTTCACACTGGACATCAGGACATTCCTCATGCTAAGCAAAGGCACAGCGGTCATTCCCTCCAGTTTAAAGGCTCCAAAAGCATTGTGCCGAAGGGTATTCCATAATGAGAACTTTCTCATGACAAAATCTTGAAAAAGTTTCTATTTTGATTAAAAGGGACATTTGAAACCCATCATACTCTTCAGCAGTTCCAGGTTTCCATTAAGCGTTTGCTATTTTATATTTTCCTTCAATTTTACATCCCATTCCCTTTAGTAATAAGGCCTCACATGTGAATTAAACAACCACAAATAAGTAGAAATGTAAGCAGTACTCTGCTTAAGTCTGACACTGAGGTGTGTCCTTCTTATGTTTTTAATCATATATATATATACACTTTCAATTCATACTGAGTTATATATTTTTTCTATATATAAACCAGCTGTAATTTTCAACTCATTTCTCACCTGTTTTCATAAACAAAAGAAAACAGAAACTTAGACAGCAGTAAATCATTTTGACCCCACACAAGGTACCCAGTACAATTTTGATTCTTCCCAGTTCTGACAACAATTTGATACATATGACCTTAAACTGATTCACGAACAGCGAGAATTAGTGGAACTCAGCAAAACGACAAAGTTGAAACGCTCACATATATAAAACAGTTAAGTAAGAAGTAGTTTCCAGCTGTACAATGTCTTCAAAAAATTCTTCTGTAATTAGATACAGTATACAAAAATTTCCGGGGCATTGAGAGAAGTACTCAAAGGAAGGAAAGGCCAGTCAGATTCAGAGCAGATCAGTCACAGTATGGACCAGCAAGTGGATTCTTCCCTTCGCCCATCAGTGCAATGGACTCTGTTAAGAAGACCTGTACTACTTTGTAATGGTTTGCAGTTCACGGAAGTCAGGATAAGCGTATTAAACTCATTTTCAGTCACAATGAGTCAATCTTATTCAGAACTCAGGTGTCTGGAGTTGGAAAAGCCAGCATATTGATCAAACCTTCTAGGACTATAAAGCAGACTTGTAAAATATTTAAGGGTTTTCTAAATGAAAAGAATCACATGGAAAGTCATTAGTGAAAAAGGTTACAAGGGAATCTGTAGAAAGGATTGAGGGCATGTCTTCATATTTCAGACAGAGGCACCTTAGAGAAAAAAAAAGTATTCTTTAAAAGGGCTGCACATAATTTTTGTAAGGCAGAAGAAAAAATAATCCACTAGCCCTGTTTCTAGTAAGAGACCTAAACCAAAAAGCCATACGGTGTGATTATTCCCATGTGGTTATTCTTCACCAGACAGAAATGTAGGGTCATCAAAATTTGAGCCATTAGGATATCTTTCGTTAGAAGTAATGAACATATAAGGAACCTTAGGACTGGACATTCCATAAGACCACACAGCTGTCTTGCGCTATTTAACTTGCTACCACTGATATACACCCAAAACCTGCAAAAGGTCTGCAAGAACTGCTTTCCTTAATAAGACTAATATTGACACAGCACAGGCTTATTACTATTTATTCACCTTTCACTGCCTCAACTGAGAAGTATTTTACTTATAACTTTTTATTTGTATTCTCAGGGCGCTTCAAAAAGACAACATTAATTCTGTGCAACATTAGTGAAATTTTATGGGAATAGAAAGTTATTTGTAACTCTCTGTGGCTTAAATAAAAGGCTGCTGTTTTTGTTTCTCTAGTTTTCACATTTCTCTTGAGTTCTAAAGTTCAAAATTATATCACCAACACGCAAAACCAATCAGTTTTCCATTTAAGCACTCAATGAGGTTTAAACGAGCATCCCAATAGGATCATAATTTAATATCCCAAAATACTCTTGTTTTTCACCTTAAGTGGTGTGAACCATTATGAATGTCATGACTAGTGTAAACTCTTTTACTTCAGGGTCTTTCTTATCACCATAATCTCCATATTTCAGAGGCTGAGCTCACACTGAAGAGTCTGAAGAGGTGAGCAGACTCTGGCAAGAGTCATTGCTGAGGCTTTGGATAGGCCAAGCTAATGCAGTAGTGTTACTGCCCTCCTTGGCAGCCACCAATGGCAGTACCAAAAAAGCATGTGCCGTCAAGGAGAGGGGCAAGAGGAACATGTGCTAATCTCCATCTCACCCATAGGAATGCATCATGACTGATCTCTACCATTAAGATGTACTCTTTACCAGTTGCTCTTGTAGTTCTTTATCACAACAGAAGGCTACATTTTCAACTTCATAACATAAACTTCAACATGTCTAAATCGATAAAAATATTCTCTCCTAATGTTCTCAACTAATTACCCTTTGCCTCTGAAGACCTGGTAGGCAGGTTTGGTTATAGGCACTTCCACATTTCCTTACGCCAATGCTGTCTTTTAAAATGTCAGTCTTCTATTTCTTACCTAATTTCACATTTATACAGTTCTATTCTCAAAACACCATCAGCAGCACTCAACACCTAAGAGCTGGATACCATCTGTAACTGGCCAAAATCAATACCAGCCTATGAAACAGTGGGGACACCTTCATAGCGCAATTATCATCTTTGAATTTCACATTTAAATAATTACCTTAAAATTATGAGAAGTTATCATCAAAGATGCAAACGCCTACTGCCACTTCAATACATACATTTACTTTTACCCGAAAATATGCAGCAATATACAGAGTTGCCTCAACTAATATTAGCTTATGTATTACTGTGTATTTTATTTGTAGTCTCTTCTATGGAATACATTATCAACACAATTTCCATTTTTTTCTGTAAGTAGAAGAAACATCACTCCAAGAAGCAGTCGCTCTTTAGAATATTTTGTCTACACATAACATTACACTCCTTGCACTCCTGTCCTACACACCCAAGCGAGCACACTTTTAGCCCAATGTGCCTATTAGGGCTGTATCCTTATGTTCCATACAAACAGCATTAAAAAAAACCCCAAAAGTGTCAGGACAAACCATTTCTGACTTTAGCCAATATAATATCAAGGTCTTAAAGGCCTTTCTAGTACCAAGAAAACACTGCCATATAGTCACCACTAAATTCCCTGTTTTCTGCCTTCAGAAACCTAGATTTGGCCTTTTCTGGGACGTAAAACATACCCAGTGTTTTCAAAATCCAAGCTGCAGGAACTAGGCACTGACAGAGGCATTGTCCTGGTGTCAGCTGGGAAAGGGTTATTTTTCTTCAGGCATAGTGATCTAAAAATATGTGGTGGTGACAGGGATGTGAGAGTGGTAAATGCAAATAAATACAGGACAGGGTTAAGGGCTTGGGTGAAAGGGAACTTGGAATAAGTGCCAGTGACAGACAGCAGGGAATGTGGAACACAGGAGGGATGACAGAGGTATAAAGGAGTGACAAAGCAGCCTTCCAGGTTAGAAAGCATTGGGGCAGAGCTCTGGGCTGGAGAAGATCAGTGGATTAGGGCTACGGGAGCAGCGATTTACCACAGAGCTCACCTTCCCTGGACACAGCTGACCTTGCCTGGGGGCTGGGACAGTCCCAGTACCATCACCCCCTTCCTACAGCCTTTGGCCATGGAATGGGAAGTAGAGCGACTGTTGGCTATGAACTTTATGTGGGCAGCACATTTTGAAGAAGCTTGATCACACTGGAGCTTCTTCACACTGTTCCTGGTAATTCACTGAGAGCTGTCTGTTAAGATGTTAAGAAGGTATTTCAAGATATACTCGACAAAAATTCAGGCACAGCTCACTGTTTCTGAAGGCAGAAAGTAGGCGTCAAATAGGTCCTCTGTATCTTGTTGGGAGGTATACCATGAGGATACCACTTCAGCTTGATCTGAACCCCAAACCCCAACCTCTTCAGACTCCAAGGGTTGCCCTGAAAGTCTGCTCAGGCTATCAAACAGGTCGATGCAAACTGTGGACCTGAAAAATGTGATTTTTGACCAGTTCATAAACAAAACAGTTGAGAGTTGCCCTCTAGACTACCTGAATCCTCATGCTGCTGTGCAAACTATGGAAGGAGGTTTCCAGAAAGAAGCATGCAGAGAAAGAAAGAAGCAGGTTGGAGCCAGGAGCTGCCACCTCTCACAGGAGCAAGTTACTGCAGATTAGCTGAACGCAGTAACATGCTCCTGTGCGAGGCAGCAGCTCCTGTGCTTGCTCTGTTGCAAGACGGTGGCTTATTGTGCAGGAACACAGACTGAGTCTTGCAGCTATAGCCAACATCACAGAGGTCAGGCAGGACTGGAAAGCAGGGAGTAGAGAGTGAAAAATTCAATGTGCAGTAGAATTGCTGAAAAGAGGTCAGGTAATTGGCACTGGAAAGGTGGAATGCACCAAAGGAAAATGATAACCAACGAATAGGCATATTGGCTTGAGGTGTCTGCTTTTTTCAGGATGAAAGCTGCCATGGAACAGGCAGTGGTAGGTATGCAGAGCTGCCTACAGCAACGCTTCTGTTATTCACTACCCCCATGAAACAGGACGTGTAACTTCTTCCTTAAATTTCCACAGGAAAAAAAAAAAACAGCACTGATGACAATTTACCAAATAGAATCTTGCAGTACTTGTACTAGGCAATCCTAAAATTTAACTTGAAATCAGCTGTGGTTGAAGCACTCCACATAAACCAAGTCACTAGACTCTGTATTGCTGGATTTATTCTTGACTGCTGCTTGTTTCTTTCACTCTTGCTCACGCAACCATCAAAAAACCTGACTCTAGATGGGATTGTGTCTGATATTTGGAGCTTGGTAAGCGTTACAGCCCGCCACCAAAACTTTGTTGAATATAATAAAACATCACTGTTATATTGCATTACCAGAGAAGTATTTGGGTGCATGCAACACTGCAGAAACTTCCAAAACTCAGCTTGGCAGCCATGCCTATCGGTCTCTATTTCCACTGAGGAGACTACAGGATTAAGATGCATGAATTACTTCTATTTCACAGTCAGATGCAGCAACAAGTAACTACAAAGGGGCTGGTATCTGATTTAACAACTTCTTCCTTCATATGCTGCAGCAGATATTTGCAGTCTTTACAGGGGCTGCTCTTGCAAAGATTTCAATCCTGAGAAGACTTTTATGAAGGTTGGAATAGATGTGAAACAAAATGGAAATGAAAAAACAATCCTGAAACTCAGTGAGACTACTGACCCTTGTGCACATCTATATCTTTATTGCTAAGAACATCTCAGCGTACCCACTTGTGGCTGATTAAGGCAAAAATGGAATACAACCTGATTAAGGTATAAATTGGACACCGATAAAATTTTAGGAGTATCCCTGTGACCACACTCACATTTTGAACTCCCATATTTAAAATAACTTTGAAATAACAATAGGGATTAATTTTAGTTATGGTCTGAATGCTTTTACATTTCATTTAAAAATATAACCTATGGGTGATACGCATATACAAAGCATTCCACTGTTACACTCTATATGTGCTTTTAACTGTCTCAAAAATTGCTCCAGATGCATTTGCACATTTTAGGCAGAAATAACTATTTTAAGTTACAAACACAGATGAGCAACAGCCCTAAGAAAAGAAGCAACACCTTTGAAAGTTCAATAACTGTATTTTCAAACACTATTTGAATGGTTTTCACATATAACTTTGAAGATAAAGGTAACTTTAAAGGCATCAATTTTTAAATCTTGTATTCCATTATGTAAAGAAATTATCCCAGTATGTCATTACTCACATGATGACATAAGCACAAATAAAGCACTATGACAGCAGAAAGGACACCATATTCACATGATGCAGCTTACGTGCTCTTAAGAAAACAACATTCTGTACTTATCCTGCGTTCACTTAAACTGTGAGGGAAAACTGCACTTTGCTGCAATATCTTAATCACAGAAAGAGAAGCAGTTTCTTAAGTAACCTCTTGAACTATAACTTGAATTCTACTACAGTGACATTACAATTATATTTTGCTTCTTGCTTATGGTAATCATTCCCTATTGCTTTTCAATTCCAATCATATATTTTCTAGGAATATGAAACTAAAAAATAAAAAGCAAGAAGACAGCCAGTAAAGCATGAATAATTACAAAAATTTGCATTAGGGTCAAAAGAATAGACTTCCTACATTCTTTTTTTTTTTTTCCAAGATCATTACTTATTTCATAATTTATTTCACAAATTAATGTAAGAGCAACACAGTAAAACTATAATAGTAGGTATTATGAAATACCAAAACATATAAAAAGATACAGTGAAATTCTGGAAAATACTAATACCAGTGCACAGATAAGCTTGTGAATTTAAACTGACAACAAACGACACAAATACAGATTTCACTTTGTTCTTAAAAATAAAGAGCGAAAGAACTTGACAGTTCACAGAAGCAGTAGTGAACCTTGCACACAAAATACAACAGCAAAGCAGGGGCTTCTCAGGCAAGACAGAAGACTCCTATCCTCCTTTCTGCAGTGCATTTATCAAACTCCTTTTTCAGGCTATGAAAAAATTCTAACAAAATTTTTTACCCATCAGTCATGCAAGAAAACTTTTTCATGGACAAATATAAGCAATTCTAATATAATCATCATGGTAAAGAGTAGGCAAATAGACTCTATATCTGATTTAGGACATTCTTCCTCAAATTAGAGCACAAAATGACAAAAGCTATGAAAAGAACTGGAACAGATACTATGCACAGCTGGTTACACAGTGAAGATGCAAAAAAAAAAAACCAAACCCCAGACTGGAACTCAAGAGGGGAAGAAGGCTGGGAAGGGATACAATCAAAGGTTAAAAAAAAGACTGTAAACAATTTTACAATGCTAAATTTATCTCTGTAGTAAACAACCCCACAGAAACGTAAAGCAAAACCTTTTCATTCATTGAATTCTGCCTTTGGAGAATATCCCAAGCCAGGTTAATGGTGGTGGCAATTAACAGAAAATGGCATTCTAGGTAATATTCATGGGGAAAAAACGCAGTGGACAGCACAAACTACAGACTTGAATTTAACACCCTCGAGCCTTCCTCCTACAGTACTCCAACAGTGTGTATTATTAATCGTATTAATAACCATGATGCTTTCTGAAACATATGCAACTCAAGCAAAAATATCAATGCTGTGTGCTAATTGCCCTTCAGAGGAAAAGCTCCGATGCATAATACTTGAAAGGCTTCACTGAACTACCTCACTCCCTATGGTAAATCACTGTCTGTCACTAAGTATTGACAGCGGCAATCTAGCAAGTAACTGATCCCTGAAAGACGTACTTTCACTGAATAACATCACCGCTGTTATATACCAAACCCCAAAAATTACATTTAGAGAACTCAAAATTCCAAAATGAAGTTCCAACATAAGTGAGGTAATGGTCTGTAAGTGGATGTAGATCATGGTCAAAAAGACAAAAAGGGTTTACTTTGAGTTATGAGGGTTTAATTTCCATTATTTTTGAACGAGTTTTGGCTGTTGTGGGTTTTCTGGGGGGAGGTTGGGGTGGATGGCATTTCTAAATGAATGTTTTCCTAGAGACAGGGAGATTTTTCAAGAAACATTCTTGCACTTTATAAATAAAATCATGACATCAGATGTTTCCAAAAGCACTTCCTTTCGTTTGCTGGGTTTATATCTACCACTAATAATATTTTAATGTTTGTTCACGTTCTGCCTTACAGGCAAATCACATAAAGAAACATTCTGACTACATTTACATATAACATCCATAAAAAGTAGAAAGGAGAAGTAAGTAGAAACAAAAAGTAACCGTGAAATAATCATGCCAATTCCTCCACCAACGGAATATTATTCCCTGTAGTGTAATGAGCAATTTGGCCAGGCTGGCCATAAATTATCTGAAAAATGAGGCTGTTTGCCTTTTCCCTTGTGAGATTATTATGCAGTCTGAGAGATTTCAATATTAGAAACTACTTCTGATAGTAAATGTAATTTTTTCTTTCTGAGTATCATCTCTCTCATCTCAGTGAAATATAGGATGGGAGTTAGGAACTATTCCCAATTTGCTGAAACACCTGCCTGACAGAGGCTGTGCTGCAACTCTGCCCGGATTTATTCACGTATCACAAAGTAACAGGACTCACACAGCCCTGCAGCGGACTCACTGGAACACTGTAAATCCATGTTCTAGCCCAGGGCCCCATATGGCCCGTTCACCTTTTAGAATGTAAGAGAGACCACAATACTAGCACATGCAATCCCAAGAATTTTAAATGAAGAACGGACACCACAATACAAAGCTTTGTATCAGGAGACTTCAATAAAATGTCTAATTGCAGACATTTTAAACTCAAAACAAGGACGTTTTAAGTGTCTCTGGAGCCACTCCAGAAAAAGAGATTTCTAACAGGAAATATGATATATAAGAAATAAAAGAGATAAGGGGAAAAAAAAAATCTCATGTTTATCCAACTACGAAACTAGTAAAATTCACTCGATCATGTGGAAATACAAGAAGCAACTAAGGGAGATAGGGACACTGCTGAGAAGCTGGTGGATTTATTTGTACCCGCTATAAAAATAAAGGCACCTATTCAGGAATGCTGCCTTTTTTTGTTTGTTTTTTAGCTACCAAAATTAAATTCCTACAGAAATAGAGGTACTGAAAATGATGCTCTAGGGATAGATTCATAATAAGGTGAAATAAAACACCAAACCCTGATGCAGTACAGCCAGGATTTCTGACGTTTCCTAATATGGAGGGTCAGAACTGCTATTAAGAAAACCCCATGTCAATCTTTAACACCCAGATAAGGTAATTTCTGCAAACTTCTTGGAGTCTTACCCTTCAGCATAGCAGTACTCAGCATGCCTACCTTGGGTGTGCATGGCAGTGCTACTTAGGAGGCTGCACATCCCCTGCATTCACACTGTGGCTGCATCTGCCTCTCTTTTGATCATTTTAATGAAAGAGTGCTTAAAAAGTTGTGGGGGACAGGAGAGGCACCACGCTGACATAATCGAGTCAGATTGCCAAAAGGCTTCTGTTACATCTTCACAGACATTTATTTCTCAAAAAATAAAACTAGGCAATAACTACTTTTATATTGACGAGGATACTTACTGTTATGGATCAAACCCTGATTAAGAGACTGGACAGGCAGGATAAATGGTCAGTTTTCCTCTCAGCAAAGGCCAAGTGACTATTCAATTTATGTAACAGACTGTTTAATACATTTATTAGTAAACTGAAAAAGTCATGTACAGAGAAAGTATGCTGATGAAGCAAGTTACCAAGCAAAGGCTGGCAACTTTAGCTAGATTAAAAAGTTCATTGCTTTGAAATGAAGCTGATGTCGTATTTAGAATCCCTCACAGAACCTCAGCATTACTTTGCAGTGAAAGATATAGGCTCTTTGGTGCAAAAATTAGGGAAAGGTACCCATACCATTTAACTAGGAAATGTATCATAACGTGTGTGAACCTGGCAACTAGAAGGCTGTTATTTTCTAACATTCAAAGGCTTGACTTCGAAGCTCACTGAACTTCCTTCTCATGTGAGGTTTTGTTGCTCTTTTGTCCTTGGCCTCTTTAAAACACAGCAACAAAACAAACAAAAAATGCCAAGTGAATAAGCAGCGAACCAACCAACCAAACCAACAACAAATAATCCAAATAAACTTCTGTCCTGCACAACTATTCTAAATCATCAGAGTTGGAAATTTTAGCGCAGGTTGTTGCTACTGAAAAACCACAACAAAGATCTGGCAGGAAATGGGGTGGTCTCATCTGGCTATAATCTCCCCCAGTCTGCCCTTCATTTGTCAGCACAGATGCTCCAACAGTTTCCTGGTTTTCCCAGTGCCCTGCATGCCACACCAGTGGTGGCAAGACCTCACAGCAGTCCCAGACTTTGGCAGCTTAGGTTTCCAAGTAAAAGAAAACAGGCCACTCTGCAAAATACAGAGAGAATTCCTTTGCAATATGGAAAAGGCACTTCTGGATCCCATGGAGGTGACTCTACCATATATCAAATACCTGATGAATTATGGATGCAAATGCCTTTCAAAGAAAATATTGTAAACCACTCTGAAGCACAGCATAAGGTACCCCGAGTACATCAGCTTTTACCAGAATCCTTCTGACAATGCAAGGCAAACCAAAGATTGATCAGGTGATCTGTATTTCATTACTCTTAACAAAAGAACAAGGAGTGACTCAATTACGCTGATTGAGGGAGAATTCAAATCTGATAAATACTTCATCACAAAACACCTGATCAGACTGGAGCTCACTGATTCTGCCCTGGTGTGCAAGAGAAACAGGGACTGAACATGCAGGTGCGTAATAAAAATATCTAGGAGACTAACAATTCACCTTTAAAACAAACCACTAATGAGCATAAAATTCACTTGTCTACATGGATCAGAGATATAATCAAAATGAAAAATACCACCTTCTTATTAAAGATCCTCCATAGGAAGGCATCATGAAAGAGTACCCTTAAGCCATATGCACATGCACTGCCAGACTACTCTGATTTCTTTATCTTCCTGTATCCCCACACTTTAATGATTTATTCAAAACAAATACTTTATTAATTAATCATGCACAACCAAAGAAACGATTGAATTAGTTTACAAACCATTTAGGTATGAGTCCATGGGGGACTACACAGATCACAATCCAAAAGTGAAGCCTGTAACAAACAACAAATTGTCTGGAATTGGGAGTGATAGGCACCCAGCTGCCATCTTGCCAGACACAAGTGCCACCGACAGAATGCATGAACACTCGTCTGCTACTAACAAACCTACCACCCAAAATAAGGTAGGAAGGCTGTCAGAGGCTTCATGAACCCTACTGAATGCTTCACTCTTTATTTCTGAAACCTGCACATATGGTGCAAGATTTAGCTCCTCTGTTCATTATAAAATTGAGTCCCTCAGTGTACTCATTGCATGAACTTTGTAATGAAATCTAGTTTACAGCAATTCTTCAGGTAACAATGAACACAGAATGGAGTATTTCACATTTTCAAGTATTAAGCAATGCAGCTGAAGTACTTGCCTGGGTTTGACAAAAGGACCATTACTTTGTAATACCAACTACCAACACTGTAATACTGATTACTGCATCTGTAATCTAGAAGGCATTTGCAACAAAGTTGCCCTGTGTTTCTGGTATATTACTCTGCCCTCAAAAAGATCAGTATCCTTACTCTTAAGCTCCTTTCTCAATGAGGAAAATCACTGCTCTGCTGATAGGGATCTCTGCCTCACTTCAGAAGTGCCACATCTCATCTAGTAACCCCTTTCTCCATTCTGTTTTCCTTTCCTTTACCTCTGACGTTAACAGTCAGGTGCTCCTTGGTTTTGTTTTGGACAGGCTTTTTAAGATGACTCTCTCTCTCAAACACATTCCCTTCCTTCCCCTTCTTTCTCCAATTTTTAGCATCATTTGTCCTGATTCCCAAATTCAGAGAGGGGAAGCATACTATTATGGACCCGCCAAGTGGGGAGTGGAAATGCACTGGAATGATGGCAGGTTGGACAATGCTAAGAAAGAGAGGGCAGCCAGCAAACAGGTTAGGAACTTAAAAGGCTTCTGGAGATGTGTTTGCATCACACACAGCACCTGCTTCACAGCAACAGCTCCCAGGTTGAGAACTAGTGTTCCAGTCTCTCCTGAGCAGCCATGATCTCCACAGCAATATGAACCTGATGCAGCTACTAAAAATGCACAGAGCACTAGCCTGGCTCTCTTCTTCCTAGGCACTTGCAGTATGGTCACATCTGAGTTCACAAACACCCCAAGAAGTCCCATGCAGCTAGAGCCACCTGCTTGCCTGCACAAGGGCCAAGGAAGAGGACCAGGAAGCATCATCATCTTAAGGAGCTGCTTCTACAACACTTCTGGTCCAAAGTAACCATTCTGCAAGCTAATGCTATTCCCAGTATCTTCTAATGCCAGCTTTTCAGACTTCATATTATTAACCTATTTTGTGACACGCTTTCTAGAAAGTCAAAGAAGCCAAGTCCTGGGTGATAAACAACTTGAAAAAACGTATCTTCCCTATAAACTGCAGGAAAAAATAATTGAATTCTTCATAAAAATGGCTGTATTATTACAGAAATAGAGCATCTTTCCATTTATTGTCTTGAATGATGTATTTTTATTATGTAGGGCACAAGTGAAAGAGCAATTATGATTAAATGCTAACGGCATAGGACAAAAAAATTAGTTACTTCCAGTCCCTGGCTACTAACTAGAGATTTAACTGGTATCAGAATGACCTCCTCTGTCTCTTCTTTTATCTATTCCAGAGAAGATTTATGTAATGTAAATTATTAAGTTATTAATTAACAAATGTACAGTAAAGCAGAGTGGGTTTTTTTCTTTTTTGCTATATGCCTCCAAGACATCATTTTTTACTGCAAGCAATTTTGCATGTCCTTTTGGACTATAATTTAGACTATAATTTACTGTTGCCAAAAAAAGCCTGCTAAAAGAATTAGGGCAACATGGTTCAGTATATTTTGATTTTCTAAGTAGAACCTCATGGCAGCATTATAAGCTACCTGCATGGATTATAAGCTTTGTTAGGCAATATAGTTAACTGCAATTAATTACAGGTATTACAGAAAAAAAATTATTCACACTGTTCATTATAAACACTGTGAACTTAATTCATGTCTGAATTAAGGTAAGACAAAGTCTCTAGGAAATAGTAGTATGTTTTCTTAGACTATGTGATATAGCTGGGAATAAAAAGGTCTGGAGCATGCAAGTTAATCTTGAGTACAATGAAAGGCTTTGGTGTCCCTGAATTTGGTTATTTTTAAAATACACATAATAAGCATAACAAAATAATACAAGCTATTACCATTTCCTATCTACTCAGTCTTACCTACATCTTCCGACCATCAGAGAGAGAAACTTATCAACTGGCATACAGGAACGCAATCTCAGTTATTTCATGGAAATCCTATGCATTTTAACCACTGATTTAATCACTTCGGAGAAGCAACTAATAGCAAATAAAAAAATAATCGCCTTTACTGGGAAAGCAACCCTGAAGACTCACATGCAAATATGAGAAGGAAAGGAAAACGAGTAAAACTTTAGCAGGAACACAAAATTGAGTCTATCTGGGAACATTATCACAGAAGATGAGAAGACATAGAAGAGAGAAAAGGGCAAACTTGTAGAGCACATATTCCCATAACAGATGATGGGAAACCTACATTTTAACACATCCCTGCTGTCAAGTTTTACACCAGCGAGGAAACACAACAACAAAGTGTCTCATATCTTCTTTTACAACATGTTTTTTTAAGAGAAGTGCAATTTAGAAGTGGTCGAAGTTACTCCATTTATTCAGCTACTACAGATCTGTGCTCTGGATCTATCTGTCCCAGCACAAGTAATGCACAGCCCCTGGGGTCGCCTCTTCTTGGAGGACCTTGATTTCTTTTGGATGATAGGGTATAACCTTACATTCCTCTGCTACATTTTACATGCACAGACTGGTGGCAATCAGATTACTTTGACAATTCCTACAATTCCATGCTTTTTTTGTCTAACATATTTAATTTCAAATTCAGAATACTGGTTTAATTCTACTCATCCAGCACTTACACTGGAAGACTTATCCATGATTGATTCAAAATACACAGAAAAAGAGTTAACTCCAGGTTTACTTTATATACACATGCTTACTTTCCTGAACCAGTAAATGAACATCTATCAGACAACAACTAATGCAAATGCTGCAAAACCAAGCTTCAGTTGTTCCCTCAGGGATCGGTGTTGGGACCGGTCTTGTTCAACATCTTTGTTGGTGACATGGACAATGGGATTAAGTGCACCCTCAGCAAGTTTGCCAATTACACCAAGCTGTGTGGTTCAGTTAATATGCTGGAGGGAAGGAATGCCGTCCAGAGGGATCATGACACGCTTGTGAGGTGGGCTGATGCCAACCTCATGAAGTTCAACCAAGCCAAGTGCAAGGTCCTACACCTCGGTCAGAGCAATCCCAGGCACAGCTACAGGTTGGGCAGAGAAGAGATTCAGAGCAGTCCTGCGCAGAAGACTTGGGATCGATGAGAAACTGAACATGATCCGGCTTCAGTGTGTGCTCGCAGCCCAGAAATCCAACCATATCCTGGGCTGCATCAAAAGGAGCGCAACCAGCAGGTTGAAAGAGGTGATCCTGCCCCTCTACTCTGCTCTCGTGAGACCTCACTTGGAGCAATGCATGCACTTCTGGTGTCCTCAACATAAAAAGGACATGCAGCTGTTTGAGCAAGTCCAGAGGAGGGCCACGAGGATGATCAGGGGACTGGAGCACCTCCTGTTTGAAGACAGGCTGAGAAAGTTGTGACTGTTCAGCCTGGAGAAGAGAAGGCTGTGTGGAGACCTCATAGCAGCCTTCCAGTACCTGAAGGGGGCCTATAAGGATGCTGGGGATGGACTCTTCATTAAGGACTGCAGGGATAGGACAAGGGGTAACGAGTTTAAACTTGAACAGGGGAAGTTCAGGTTAGATACAAGGAAGACGTTCTTTACTGTAAGGGTGGTGAGGTACTGGAGTGGGTTGCCCAAAGAAGTGGTAAATGCTCCATCCCTGGCGGTGTTCAAGGCCAGGCTGGACAGAGTCTTGGGTGACATGGTCTAGTGTGAGGCATCCCTACCCATGGCAGAAGGGCTGGAACTAGATGATCTTCAGGTCCTTTCCTAGCTATTCTATGATTCTATGATTAAACAGGCAATTCCTTTCTTTGAAGCTACTTTCACACCACCTTGTAATTATGGGAGAGAAAATTTATTACCAGACAGCAAACAGGCATTTCATTGAGGTATAAATCATTCAAAGCTAAGATAGAATGTAATTATGTATTTGACATTTGCAAACTAAACAAAGGAGAAGATAATTATTTTCCTTAGGACCCGAATGCAGGAAGAGGGGGTTTTAGACAAGCTAGAGGATTCTTTCTCATTAAGTTGTTATGAAGACACATGGCTAAAGAAGTCTAAGTGAGGAAAGCGGGTGCAACCTCATACTTGAGAGCTTGTGAGAGTTGCAAAATTATTTCTTACCCAACCTTCTCAACCTTGTACAGATGACACAAATAGATCTTCTGCAATTGTTCCAATATCCCAGCCAGTTCTGCAGATCCAAGCTAGTCTGTTTTCACTGCAGCTGAAAGAATGATTATTCTCCTCACTATCCATTATTCCTTCTCCATTCATCAGTTTTTAGTAAAACCCACCTTCGGCTAAGCTTCTCAGAGGTCTTTCCTTACACAGAAGACTGGTTGGTATCTACAGAATCTCAGAGTTTAGGGGCTGTGAGTGATCATGTTTTGTTGCTGGTTTTGTTTGTGCACAGCAAATTTGAGTGCAAAGCTGATAGAGTTACCAGTAAATAACTAAGAGGTTATCTAAAACAACAGCTCTCTAGATTTTAGATTTCCTCCACCTCACTCCCCCCAAAAAAACTCATCCTTTTTCACTGTTAATGTAATTCCATAACTTCTTTTTTTCTGTCTTTGCAGGTACCCTTAGTAAATAAACTTCAGGATGAGGATTCGTCAAAAACCCAAACCTACCAATTTCTCTGTTGACAGCGTTGCTGTTTCGTAAACTCGTTTAATTTTTGTTTTAATTCTTGAGTTAATTTTAACTAAAAAAAAAAAAAAAAAAAAAACAAAACCAAAAACAAAAACCCTATTTGTGATCCTGGAACTGTTATATCAGAAGACTTAAGTTCAAATTATCACCACGTTCTTGCCCTTTTGTCAAATCCATCTGTTTTTCTGTCAGAAAAATCTTCCATGGACTCTATGTCTTGTAAGAAATTCATACAAATTCAAATTCACTGAATCTAAGGAATAATTCAGGTTGAGCAATAAGAGAGAGATATCTTCTGCATTAAGCAAGAGTACATATCTGGATTGCACTGTTTAAATATTCACTTGGTAAAAAACTGCAACAGAAAAAGGACTCCACAAAGTTCTGAACTCCTGGATTGTTAAAAAATCTTTCTGTCTGCAACTTTCATTTAAAAAGAATCATCAGTTTCATAACACAGCTTTCAGCAACAGAAACATCTGGACCAAATGCTGTATAAATCCTTTGGGAAATGAATGATCCTCAGTCTATACAACAGAAAGCAACAGAACAGGTAATGCTGTATAATTTCAATGTTACATCTTTTCCACTTTAGTTAGGGTTCATTCCTCTTCCCCAGGCTTGTCTAGTAAAATCTTGCATTGTTGTCAAGTTTAAGTAAGTGGTACTGGTTATGCCATGCTTTAGGTGTGCAGGATCTGTTTTTACTCAAATGAAAGCGTTTTACAAGTGTTCATCACTGGACATTCCTCTTGCCACAGTTTGAATAGAAGATGTGCCTTTTGACCGTACAGGCTCTACCAAACCACAAAGATTTGCCAGGCAAATAATGTCACAGAACATTAATTCCATCTCAAGAAAAGGCAGGATATCATCTCACAAAGACATCTGAAAAATTCCTCTATGGTTCAGATCTCTGAATATTCCTCTTACTTTTAATGTAAGAGAGAAACAAAGCTAAACAGACAAATTATCACTGTTTATGCAGAAATCATTCATCATATCCAATTAGAAGGATGAGTAAAAGAGGAAAATAACTAACTTTGATTATCTAGTTTGACATAATTCAAATTACTGAAGCTTAATACTTCTGCTGTTAAAACAATCTGCATTCATGACCTATCTCAGCTGGGAGAAAGCATTTGCATGCTGTACCATTGCCTCTTCTAAAACCAAAACATTATGCTAGTTTATCACGATACGCAACTCATCTTTCAAAACACATTTTTCTTAGCACAGAAGTAATGTGTGAAGATTCTTATCAAAATGAGTATTGTGCAGAAACTAAGCATAAACGACTCCCTCAGTGAGGCTTGAGAGTCATTTCTGCTTTACTTCTTGAATGACAGCAGAATGAACAACAGCAAGTCCAGAATCAGAACTGTGTACAGAGCATTTTAATAAAAACTTAAGAAGTCAGAAGTATTACTAATACATTAGTTGAGAAGGGTTAACCAAGCCCATAGTGAATTTTTCCTTCTGGACGGGAGACAATAGTTCAGAGTCTTCATTATGAGATATCCAATTCACTTCTGAGCCCATCTATCCTTCTATCCTTCTCTACTCCCTAAATCTAGTGATCTCCTACCATAGAATATCCACTTCCGAGCAGAATTTTGTACTCCTGAGTAAAAAGGTTAAAAATGTAAGCATCTGAGATTTGATTCTTTAACATTCACCAAAAGAGTGAAATGATTTTATCAACATCTGTGAGAGATGGTGGTTTTGATATGCAGGCTCGAGGTGAGGAGGAATAATCAAATTCACTATCCTGTTTCACTCTCCTCATTGTAATCAATTCTGTAGAGTTATACACATTATATTTCATTTATAATCCACTCATAAATATTTGCTCATAGTGCAATCTTTAAATACTTTGTGAAAAAGGGCTTCTTTTTTAAGTATGAAAATAGCCAACCATTATAGCTTTAGCATTTTTAGTTATGAGGAAGAAAAATGCCATCTGCTGGGTACAGCTGAGGACTGTCCTTTTCCTACTAACACACCACGCTGCTGCCCTGAGTGAATTCACTTCAGAATTCATTTTTCCCATCTTGAAACCTGATACAGATATATACAGTGCTTTTTGAGAGTATGTAACAGCAACCTCCTTAAAACTGTAACCTAAAATTACTTATAGCACTATCTCTCAGGGACTGACACGAGATAAGATGGCTAGTATCTGAATAATGATGCTTTTAATCTTTCAAGAATATCTAACCCTCCTAATACTTCACATACTTTTGTATTTCCATATATATAAATTTTGCAGTTAGGTAATTAAAAATATTCAGTTTATACATACAAAGCAGCGCAACACTTTGAGGTTTGTTTCTCTATTAGTTATATACAACTTTTCTACCATTCATAAGCCAGCGATGGAACGTTGGTTGGTGGAGTACAGATGCAGAACCAGCTCGTTACCTAGCTTAAAACCATAAAACCAAGGCATTGAAAACCATACAGCTTAAGCAGGAAAAATAACAAAAAGGAGAGGTAACGAATGTAGAGATAAAAAAAAAAAGAGCTAAAACCTGGAAATAGCAAAGTCTGCTTTAATAAAATGGATAATCTTTAAAATTGAGAAACCTGACAAAGGGAGGACAAGGTTCCCACACGTAAACATGAGGAGGGAGAGAGTTGTTTTGAATCATAACAGTCAAGGGAATTCTTTTACATTTTTGTGTTTTTAATTTTGCAACATAAAGCAGCAGCTATCACCTGTGTGTTTATACACACACAGAGGCACAGGTATAGGTATATATGTTTATTAATAAAAAAGTCTGATTCATTTCCTATGAAGCTGAAGCAGCTTACAACCTTGGAAATCTGGGTTTCCAAGTTAAAGGATTATTTCTTACATATACAATGATGCTAAAAATAAAGTCCATCCTCTGAATGAACATATCTTCCATGTGTTTAAGATAAAAGCCTTGAAGTTGATTTCAGAACGGAACTCAGTACAAAACTGTGTTTGTACTTCACACTCCCTGTCAAGAGACTGCTTTGTAAAAAGCAAGCATAAAAAGTGTATGAAAATAAGGAATCTTGGCCTTTTTAAGATCCTGAAGTAGGATCGCATGCTTACATCTGTTGTCATAGGGAACCAAATCGCTAATGAAAACCATTAAAGGCTTTTTACAGAGCACTAGACATTCCCTGTCAAATTGCAGTATGTGCACAAGCTCCATACCCAGCAGCTATTGTTAGTTTCCCTATCGCTTAGGTAAGTAACAACAGAGATTCTCCATTACCATTGACTCATTAAGCTTTGATTATGCAAATTGGTCTCCCACAGACAGATACATGCACCTATAGCATCACTGGTTTTAATGTGTTTCTACAACAGGGTAAGCATCCTCCCCTGAAAAAGCTACAAACTGGTGTTAGCTACAAACTGGTGTTAGCCAAAAAGATGGCAAGCGTGAATTACAAGCCTATGGCAGCTCCTAAGTCATTAAAGTAACAGATATTAACAATCCCATTATTTTCCTTTATTATGTTATTTAAAATGGCTAATTTTTCCAAACTGTTTTTTTTTTTTTCCCCAAACAATTAGCACAACCTGAACCACTACAAAACCACAGATACTCGATAATTATTCTAAAAAATAATTACTTAGGCTTCTTTTCAAATGTCTCTGAGGTCGTAAGATAAGCACATGTACCAAGAGTTTCTCTTCACTATCAAACAGGCAAAATAAAAGTGCTGATAATCTCCCAGAGTTTTAGAAGCCCATGTATTCATACCATGAAGATAATACAGTCAAGGCAGAAATGCAAGCAATATGCATCCATCAGGGTCATTGATTGTGTTGACATGTTTTGCTGATTCCAAAGTAAATATGAATTCAGGAACACACAAAATGCTGGTCTTCCAAATCCTAAACCACAGCTTCTTGGGGCAACCTGTGCTAGTGCTTCACAACCCTCATAGTATTTATTCCTTGTATCTAATATTAATCTCTTCTCTGTCCGTTTAAAGCCATTTCTCCTTCTCCTGTCACTACATGTCCTTGTAAAAAGTCCCTCTCCAGATTTCTTGTAGCCCCGTTTAGGTACTGGAAGCTGCTCTAAGGTCTCCCTGGAGCCTTCTCTTCTCCAGGCTGAACAACCCCAAAACTCTCAGCCTGTCTTTACAGGAGAGGTGCTCCAGCCCCCTGAGCATCTTCATGATACCCTCTGGACTTGCCCAATATTTCTTTAATACCAAACACCATTCAAAAATACTTAGTTTTCAGATCTGTAATAATTCAATACTTATGCTCTTTTCTAAACACAGACAAAGAAAATCTCATTAAGCAACAAACTGAAGTTAACCCAAACGAACTACCCCCCAAAAAAACCCCAAAACTAAAATAAGAAAACCCTGACTATTAATTCATACTGTAGGCAATTAATGGAGAAAATATATTCTGAGTTAAGGCATCATTTATGGCATGCTCTCAAAATCTAGAAAATACTCCCTGTCTGAAGGAGACCAAATAGTTACTACCTGCAAAAAAGCATTTCAAAGAAGCTCATACCAATTTCTAAAATCCATTAAAAGCACTTTCAACAGGATGTTCAAGAATAACTCCTGTAATTTAAAAAGTTAATTTATATTGGTGCAATAGAAAAGCATGGTCACAACTGAATTTCAGTAGGTCTGAAAGCAGCATATCTGTTGTTCAAGCTATAGCAAAAGGAAGATAAACACTTTCCCTATTTAGACAGTTTAAATTATGTATCTGGCAAACCTTTACAGTATATGACAAAGAACAGTGCCAAATTCCTCTTTATAATAAAGGCATGTTATTCTACTTTGCAACTCAAAAATCCCAAAAAGGACAATACCACTATCTGAAAATTAAGTATGGGTACATAAACATTCTGAAAAAAAAAATCTCTGTTTACAGGAAAAAAAGCATAAAGAAAGAAAACCAAAAAATACTTTGTAATTGAATGTCTATCACTGCAAATATTATCTGCAAAATACTTAACATCTGATGCGCAGAGAATCTTAAAGCAACTCTGACTGGAAAGAACTTTGCATGTCATCTACCTCAGGACAGGGTCAGCTTCCAAGTTATACCAGGTTGCTCACAGCCATCTTCAGTCAACTTCTGAATACCCCCAGAGATGGAGACTCTACAACTTGCCAGCCTACTACAGTGTTTGACCTTGCTTACAGTATTGCTTTCTCCTGTCCTGCTACAATTTGCGTCTTCTGCTTTTCATTCTTTCAAAGTGCATCTCTGAGCACTGTGGCCCCATCTTCTCTATAACCTGCTGTTAAGGAATAGCAATAAAGTATTACATTGCCTTCTCCTCTTTGTAGAGAGGAAACCCATTTCTCTCAGCCTGTCTTTGCATGTCATGTTCCCCAATCCTCCCGCTGTCTTGGTTGCCCTCCACTGGACTTGCTCATACTTGGGAGCCCAAATCTAGACACAGTACTCCAGATGCAGCCTCACAAATGCTGAACAGAGGTGAAGCATCATCTGCTCCACCTGCAACCCAGTTATCAGTTGTCTCTCTCTGCCACAAGGGCTACCTGTTACCCCAGTTTCAAAGTTTCGCTCTCCAGTACTCTGACATGCGCTTTGCTTAAGTAGTCCCTAACTTGAACTTCCTCGCTTCTGGTAGTAATTAAGTTCCCTGCACTCAGCTATAAGGTTCAGGGACCACAGAGACCTGAGAGCAGACTTCCCAAGTCAAGACCAAAGCAAAGGCAGCAGTGTGTACCTTCAGCCCTTCCTGTATCTTTTGTCACTACACCTAGTGCTGTGTGAGCAGCACACCATTTTCCTTAGTCTTCCTTTCTTTATCAAGGTACCTAGGGAAGCCTTTGACACACCTTCAACTCCAGATGAGTTCTGGCTTTCTTAATTCCACTGTTTACACCCAAAGGCTGTTTTCACGTTCTCCATAGAGGCCTGCCACTGTTCACATCTTCCATACACTTAACTGTTTGCATGGGTTGACTCAGGAATTCCCCATTAAAGCAAGCCAGTTTTCTACTGCACCCACTTGTCTTCCAGCACACGGGAAGAGCATGTCCTTGTGCATTTTGAGGAGGCTGTCTTTGAAGATCAGCCAGCTCTTCCGGGCCTCTCTGCGCTTTAGGGGACATGCCATGTGACATACTACCTACCTGTTCCTTGAAAAAGCCAAAGCCAGCCATTTGGAAGCCCAAGATAATTTCTCCACTGCCTGCTCCTCTCACACCTGTGTCAGGTTCTACTACATTGCAGTTGCTTAGCTGCGGATGGCATCAGCCCTCCATTTCCAAATTCACAAGTAGCAAGTAATCTAAGCTACATGTCAAAATAGGGATAAAATAGCTAGCGAAATGTAAAATAGGACAGAGAAGTGCATGGGAGATAAGAAAACTTTACAGACATATGGTATATGGGAGCTTTTCTTGATCTCACAGATAGAAATGGATCTTTACCAGAGTGGATAATCATTATGGTAGCTGACACAAGCAACTGGGAAGACTACTTTAAGAAGGCGGTGCAAGAAAAAGGCTTTATGAAACATACACGGCTCCATTTACATTCCATTTTGCAAGTGTACAGATAATTTTAGGATGATATGAGGCAAAGCTTTTAAAAATCTGGAGGAATGAGTAGCTAAAGTAGAACAATTATGTGACAGACAGAGATTGCCCAAGGCTGCCGCTCAAACATCAAAAAAGATGAGGCTGAGTTCATTTTTGAAATCCAACATTAGAAATTCCAAGAGCATCCTGAGTATTAGCTGTGGAAGGTACAACATTATGTTCAGTGTACCAGAGTATAAATAGAGGTTACATTCAAAGCTTTACTTTGAAAACAGCTTTTAAAAACTGAAGTGTTACACAGAGATTTTAAATATCCTCATACAAGAAAGACAGCATAAATACTTCAGCACAGTACATAGGTAAAATGCCGTTCTGCTAGTTTCTATTGCAACACCAATGGTGGCAGTTGCACAGGTAATGGTAATATCTGTGCTTCCCCTTTTTCTGCCACCACACTAATCTTTCTACACATAACATCCTCCCTCAATCAGTTTGCACAACCCTGTCCTTCATTTCTTCAGAACTAGTAACATCTACTCTAGCAACAATTGAATGCCTAAAGGTAATACAAATTACTCCTATACTTTCATTTGCAACTCTCACAATTCCATGAAAAGTAAGCAACTTTGAAGCACATGCTTTCTTTAATAGTACAGCCATAAATGCAGTTAACATAGTCAAACCTTCACTCCTCCTTCTGTCACTTGTCCATCTTTGGATCTATTTGCAACATCTTGTCCTTATTTGTTCCATAATTGCTGTGCGACACTGTCTGTATTCTGCCTCATAATTCCACTGTACTTCACAGCAATGCAGCCCCAGTACTGACTGTGACCTTTGGAGGCCAGAGGAATATTATTATTTTTATTGCCAGCTTTGTAAAGCTCCCTTTCTATGATGGATGGCATGTATAAGAACAAGTTTGTGCTCTTTGATAATGGGCAATCTGAAAACAGGTGAGAAGGCAAAGAGCTCACAGCCCAAACCAACTATTTATGAATCACATAAAAGGGAGAGTGGAAAGACAGGAGGAAGCAACAAAACATGGCCCAAACAAACTATCATGTTAGTTCTGCAGATCTAGCTGGTTCAATTAACTTTCATGATTTTGCAGCCAGTTATCAGGTTGGGGGGTTGTTTTCAAAGCAGAAAAGTGAGGAAGATTAGCCACCCCATGACAGACAACATAGCTATATGAAAGCAAGAACATCACATTATTTTGAACCAGTTGCAGCTTCCTCCCTGCCCCTGGAAGCTCTTCTTAATATAGAGAACAAAAAGGACATCATCAAATCTAACAAAGAGTAAACATTCACTTGTCTGTAGTCATGATGTCTGTATCTGGTTGGTGATTTGTAATTATCAATGCATCCAAGATTTTAAGCTCCTGCTGTCAAGACTTGAAGCCCCCGCTGTCCTCAAATGTATTGTACTTTATCTGCCTTTTTTTACTAATTGACAATGCCCAAGCTAAACAGAACTTTGCCTAAATACTGTTTGTGGTTTTTCCCCCCTGTGTTCTACTTAATCATGGATACAATAGACTTGCTACTAACAAAGAGTTCACATCTACTTTGGATTACTAACTTTTTTTTCAAGAAACAATTTGTTATTAGTACTACTCTTACAAAAGACAAATAAAATCCCTGACTTTTTTTCCAGTACTTCAAGGTTCTACAGAAAATTTATATTATTCTGTGATTTAAAATGTTATCAGACTGACCCAGCAAGATATTTATTCAAAGCCAATAAAACCAAAGCCTTGCTTGTAATTTCATTTTAGCATGCCCGATTCAGATAAAATTAAGGGAATTGCACAGCCTAATTAAAAAACTGTAAAAGGAAGTATGGACATTTAAGAAACTCTGGTTTGGGAAGCTACCACAAATGCAGGCATTTTCAGTTGGTATTTGTGACATTTAAATAAGATTCTGACTTTGGGGGTTTTATTTTTTTAAGAAATATTCTTAGAATCAGGAGTTTTGGGGGAGAGCATCTCTACTGTTTAAAACCGCCTTCTCTGTACTGTATCTGAGGTATTACACACAGCAACTAACTATCCTCGACATTGTCTTCTCATAAGGTCATTCAATTTGTAGGTCATCTGGAAATGCAGTTGATGTGTGTAAGTCCCTATTTTATTTTCTATGAGTATCATCATTATTTAGGAAAAATACAAGGTACTGTTACATAATCAAAGGGCTGCACTTCGCATTGTTAATGTGAGACCATTACCTTAGTAAGCCTGAAACGACAGAGAAGCCTGGGAAGTGGGTCTACCTTTTTAAAGCACACATAACGTGAGGGCTTTTCAGTTCAACTGCTGTGTTTCACCAGAGATAAACAATGAAATTTAACTGACTTAGTAAGTTGCTGGTTGTTGTTTTGGGGTTGACTTGTTTGGTTTTATTTTCTTTTCTAATAAAAGTAACAATACTGATAAGAAGAGATTGAGAGAAAGCATAAACTGGAATTTTTGCAAACACAACATAAAGAGTTAATCTAACCATCATCCTGATGCTTGGACAGGCTGGACTATGACAATACACAGGGGACAATTACCATGGTTCAGCTGATAAGCTGCAACTCACTAAGGTGTAATAATGCAATTTCTTTTAAAGATGTGCACTGAACAGGAGTGTCAGGATTAGGTCACTGAGGTTACAGAAACCCTGCCTTTCTTTGAGATACAATACTATCTTTTTTCTTTGTGTTTATTCTTTGTTATGCAGTCTTCCTCTTTACAGGAAAGCTTATTCTAAAGCTTATTCTTATTTGTAGACTGTCAGCCAAATCCTTCTTTTTAATTCAATAGCAACACCCCTCCAATATCAAGAGTGAAATAACTGAATCCTAGATAAAAACAACTGGTCATTCATCCATAGCTGAACTACATCTGGGTGAAACAGCAGCTACTTGGCAGTTAACATTACTATTGCAGGCCGATCAATGGGTGGAAACACAACTGAAAACACAGGGGAATTTCAGGTAGATGGAAAATAATCATGCTGACTAAAATCTGGCAAACTCCCTAGAGGTAACTCCTTTATTCATACGAAAAATGCACAAGATTGTTTACAATTGTTCAGGATCTCAATTACATATGCTATCCAAAAAGACACGTCCAACAGCTGACCTCGCTCTCATCCCAATGCTACTGAATAAATAATGCTCCTATATGCTTTTTTCACTATTTAAGTGAACAGGGAACTATAATGACAAGAGCTGCAGGGTTGGAGTTTTGCGACACAGGCTCAGCCTGTACACACACTACTGGCTAGGCCGTAAACTCCGATAAGAACTTATAGCTCATGTTTAGATACAGCTGCATTTCAGATGTAAAGATGAGCCTGTATATCAGAACAGAGGACTTGGGAATTACAGACAATCCCTGTTCTTACTGTTTCACGTTAGCAGGTATGCAAGATTAATACTTTGACTTTGGCTCCTCATTTGTCACTAAGAGTTCAATACAAAGACACACCTTCTATTTCCATAAATACTATTGCTTAACCATGGCAAAACAAGACACAAATTCCCTAACAGTACTTCAAACAGATCTGTATTACTCGGCTGTCAAGTGCATGCAGGATTTCTTTTTGGATTACTGACAAAAACTTTTTTTACCTAAAAGGCTGAAGCCAACATCAATGCTTGCTTTTAATCTCAAGGGAGTGGGGGGAGGCAAGAAGCCTAATGCTGTCACCTTAGAATTGCCAGTAGCAAGACATTCAGTTCATCAAACCAGAATTTTTAGTTATATCATAAATCAACCATTTTATTATGGTAGTGTTCAGAACTCAATAATTGCATTTTTACAGTCTAAAATTAAAGATGCTTCTTTTAAAACTCTAGTCAACAACTTCAAAATCAGTATAATTCTGATGTTTCCTCAAATGAGTTCAGATTTCACCAAGCGATAAATTGGATACTCAAATTAAACAACTGAAGCAGTTAAACTTGGAGTATTTCAATCATCATTCATGTTCAACTGGGCAGAAGCTATGCTTTCATAGATCATTACTTAACATAAATACTTCTCTTCCAACAATGGCAAATTATTATTTTCCACCAAATACTTCATTAAGTTTTCTTTTTATTGGATGAATGCACTAATGTTACTAATAGCAGTCAACTATCACATGAAATGAAGTAAAACTTATCTGGAAGAACTGTACTCTGTTTATCAAATGTCAGATTTCTAAGATTATCTTTTCTTATGCTTGAGAGAGGAACATAAATATTAACATATTTAAGTATTACAGTATTTACAGACTAATTCAGATAATTATTCCCACGGTATGAGCAATGCAGTTATTTTCACAGAGCTGGAATACGGCAGAACTTTTCCACATGCTAGAAAGTGTTTCCAATTCCACAATGAATCAGCCACTCTTTAGTAACTTGCTATTAACTGCCCAACTTTTTAGGAATAGGGTTTTTTTTGCTGGCTCGTATTTTATAACCTTTTAATGTTCTGATCAAATAATCTACAATGTAATATACTAAACGTAGAACAGTAGCACTGACAGTTTTGTGTTTGAAATCAGTGATACTTGATCAAGCAAATACTCCTTTTTTATGTGAAATTTTGTCATCTGTTATGTTTTGCTTCTGTATCATGGGCAACTACTGCATGTTTATAAACTCCAGCAGAAGTCATAAGAATATCGTAATAAAAATAACCTTCCTATCAAAGAGTGGGTCATTTTTAAAATCTTTTTTTCCCCCCAGAAATCTTTCATATTGCACTGTTCTGTGACTTAAAAGCCAAACAAACATGAAATGTTTGTAATGAGCTGATTCTCTGAAGTGAAAATTAAAATATTCCTGTATCTTCTCTGAAATAGCTGTTGTTACAGAGGACCTGATATTGCATTTTCAGACACAGAAATCTGAATAGATAATTCTGACCCCATGAAATGCTCCCAAGTTGGCAGTTGAGTCCATTTTGTAGAATAAATCACCTATCCTTAAGATACTCTCTATTCACCAAATATATTCATTAAGATGACATGCAAATGTCTAAAAGTTAGATGGGCCATTATTAGCACTGTGGAACATGTAAGCAATATATGAATTAATTGTTTACTTGTATTGAGTTGCCTGTGGCACCAAGAAAAACAAAAGCTAAATGTCAGTATTTCAAACTGTCAGTTGAGATGAGTCCCAGATGTAAAAACATTAAGCAACCTAAAAACCAATGAACTTCATTTTAAACAAAATCTTTTCCAAGGCAAGCTTTCATCTAGTGACTCAATCTTCCCTTTCCCCTCCCTGGCACAACTGAACATGGAAATTGTCCCTGTTTAACATGTGCAGTGCCTGAACTAGGCAAATGGTATGTACAACTGATTTACATGTCTTCTGCTACTAGAACCCACATTTTTTATAAAGATTGAAATAGTTTTAAAGGCAACACCAAAGAATACCTAGCAAGTAAAAATGTCAAGTTTTGTTTCTCTAAGAAAACAACTGCCATTTGTCATTGTGCAGAATCCTAAAATGGAAGAAAGCGCAGGTTGTTACTATTTTGCATAAAACCAATGGAAAATAGTTATTTTATATAAGAACTTAAGCTAATACAACCTGCCCACTTTCTAAAAACATAATGGGGAGTGCCAAATCCAAACAGGATTTTTAAAACAAATTTTATGAAACTTAATTTAAGAATAAGTAAATTTGCATTATAAACATCTGCCACTGTTTTCAGTACAATACTGACTACCAGAGTTGCCTGTGTCTTCAATGAACAAATTTTACAGAATATAGAAAGGCTTCGCCTCAGGAAGTGTCAAGAAATACAAGAGGAGAGATTAACTGCTTTGGGACATTCACATGAGTGTTATGCATTTAGAAAGGGAAGAGATTACATACCCCTCTCCACCAATTCTTGTTATCTTTAGACGAAAATCAACAGAGTTCAGGCTGGGTGGCTTCCATTTCAAAATATCATCACATCGACCAGGCTTGTATTTCTGAAGCAAATTAAAAAGCAGTTTAATTATGCTTATTGCTTTTCACTAGTTTTGAAAGTAAAAATTCAGCATTCCAGACTATATTAGCTGTCTCTAATGAATTACAATACTTAGTGACTGAAACAATGAATTCCATTACCACAGAGATAGTTGTGCTTCACTACTTTATTTGCTGCTCCTTTTTAAAACTGCTTAGGCTCTGTAGCCAAGACATTGCCTATAATAAAAAGCTGAGAATGGAAATAAAAATTAGCATACTTCATTATCTCTCTCTGGCTAATGGAAAATTTCAAGAAAGAAAGCGCAGAACAAATGAAAACACTGACAGTAACATACATTAAAGATACATTTAAAATAATCTCAACATTTTTAAACAATTTTATGAACAGTATTTTTGTTATCCATGCTTTTGGCTGACAAAACATGAAACACCCGGCAGTTACCATACTGCCAACTATTAGAAAGGCCCATCAGACACATGTTCTTTCATACCAAGGGAATTTACGTGAAGATTAAAGAATATCATGGCATAAAGGAACATAAATAAGAAAACATCCGTTACTTATGAAAAACAGTACATACTAGAATCAAAAGTTGCAAGGATTAATTTTCTCTTAAATTAGGACTTTGGTTTCTCATGGTCTCTTCTATCATCTGCTCTGGTTTAATAAGATGTCATTTTGTTCATCCTCAGCTAATAGCAAAAGCCAACCTGCTAACCCTTTCCTTACTAGAATATACCTCATGGCAACGAAGAAAATCAGAATTAACATGAATAAGGCAAAAGCAAAAGAATCTTTTGGAGATGGACAGAATGAGAATTTTTAGTGTTTGGATATTAATTAAACCACAATGGAAAAAGAATTATGCAATTTTACCTCAAAAAACAGACCAAGAATGTCCAGTGTCTTTTGATAACACAGGAATCACTAGCATCACATTGCGCCCATGCAGTGTTCAATATTTGCAAAATACAACATTTACTGATGCTAAAACCTAACAGTTCTACGTGTAAAGTGACAAAAGCAGAGGAAGATTTTTCTGCTTTCCCACATAAAAATGGAAAGTTACTCTTTCCAAAATAAATGCAGCATATATTGCTTATAATTTCTTGATGAAAGATGGTGACTTTTGCTAGACAGTAAAGACAAGTTCCACATAATTGAAATGCAAATCAGCTCCAAATATTTTTAGCCATCGTTCTGCGACACATGACAAAAATAACCTACTAAAAGCTTCTTCTGGAATTTCAACGTGGCTGGCTAGAGCACATTAGCCCCGATTTTATCGTCATGGCTCTTAGAACATCTGAGGGCAATGGCTTCAGGCATTCTATTCTGGTTCCCATACAGGGCCCTATAAACCTGTTCCAAACATCAGTATTAGAGTCACCTGCCCAACTAACTATTCTAACAATGCATGGCTCTGCACTACATTCCTCCACAATAGTCTCAGCATCTGAATAATGTTTAAATGATTTATCGTTGTCCTTGTGACAACATACAGGAGCTGCTTCTGATACCTCTTATCTATGCCTGTTCTCCTTCCACATGTTTCATTTCATTTCTTTCCAGCTATCTTCTATTTGAAAATTGTCCCTTGCAAAGCAACTTTCTTCAGTAGTCCCTCACATCTGTAAGTCTTGCCAAATCAAATCAAGCATCCTTGTTTCACTCGAATCAGAAATCAGTGTGGTAGTAAAGTCATGAAAGTATCAACTTACTTTCTTCTCTTCCCACCCTATTTCCCCTTCATATGACTTCTGTGCTATAACATCATCAGGTATTTGAAGAAAGCTGGTTGCCTGTACACCTTTCCAAAATGGGATTTGGAAAGGTATAGTTTCAGCAATTTACAAAAACCAGAAAAATCTTTCTGCAGTAAAGAAATACTCCTTTAGTTGCCACCATCCTGCTATTGGCTCCCTCATTTCTCTGGCTCTTTTCCATTCACCAGAAATATCTTAAAATTCCAATGATCTCATCTTTAAATTCTCATAGTAATGAGATTTATCTTGCTTTATAGTTCTGTCCTCTACTTCCCAAAACTAAAAATCTGCTCTTATGCAGTATGGCGTTAAAAACATTTAAGGACTCATGCCACACATCTTAACTAGCATTAAGTAGAGAAAACAGAATATACAAAATAAGACGATCAGTAAAGCATTTAAGCTTTTTTGATCATAATTTTTATCTATATATTTTAAACTGCAGATTATGTGTTTAAATATAGTTTGAAGTATATTTACTTCAATTTTACAATTCAATTTTACAGAAAGTATTTATTAGTTTAGCATATATTCAATTGGTTGTGTGCACTGAATATGAGAATTATGATAAAGCAGATGGCACTGAAATATTGTTTTCAGTTAACTTTTCCTGCCATTTTCTAGCATTTCTATCTGATATAGACAGAATGTGGAATTACGTTCTATGTAACTTTTATTAATAAAGTATGCCCCAGAAATAATAGGAAATAATACAGTGTTCAAAAGACATTATTTGTTGCTCTCTTTGATTTGCAGTTTCTAATTTGGACACAGACAATTACTACTACTAGGTTTTTACCTCTTAGTTCAAAGAAGAACTATGGGGATCACTTTTGTTTGTGACAAATTTCTCCACAGATAGTGGCAATTTAATTTATGAAACAACTGCTAGAGCAGGTATGCAAGAATCAAGGATAGAGCTGAGCTGCTGAGTTTGTGGGAACAGGCATATATTTTGCTGTATGGAACAGAAAATTTATCTTAATGGTTGCTCTTCAGTCTTTTAACAGAAAAAAGACTGAGGTCTTCAACCATTCCATAAAAGTGACATTTGCCAACATATAGAAAGCCTAAAATCTTGTATTAAGCCCCTGTGTGACATGGTGTGTAATTTATTGATTTGCAATAATCTTCAGAGCAAGGTTACTGGAGTGTTTACAGTGATGGATTTATTGATAAATACTCAAGTCGTCAATTTCTTTTTATGCAGTAGGTCATATTTTTGAGACCTTCTGAGCTATTAAGATTAGACCCAGTCTTTGACTTTAGAAAACAATCTCAGCTGGTTTAATATATGGCTTCAAACCAGCCATTTACAGATCATTGCTTTAAAGAGACTATAAAGAGAGCCTAATCATCTTCAAGAGGAAATTTTCTCTTTTCACAGGAACACCAATCTTAATCAAAAAAACACCCCATACTTTTCTGTCCAAAAGGTAAATTTGGACTACTTCTGCATTTATGAGTACTAAATATTTCCTCCCAACTATAAAAAGGAGCCTTACTTTCTGAAGAAACAAATAACAGGATTGTAAAATACCCCATTTCTAAAACTGAAGACCAAGATTTCTTCTGAGCAATGTGAAAAAATTCAAAAGCTTTTAAGGAGGGACCAGGCTTCTTTCAGGATTGCAGACTCTGTTCTATTTGTATTTAATTCTGCCTGGAACATAGACCCTGCAAATGCTAGATGCTTCTTTAGGAAATTAATTCTTACCAACAGGAAAAGAATAAACCAATCGCTCTGAGTCATGGCACTGAAATCCTGAAGAAGAGATGCATCCAATCTATATAACCACCTAAGAATGGCCTCACTAGAGCTCTAGCATCCTACTTTGACAACTGGCAATGATGTCAGCAACGTGCTCAGGGAAGGTGAAAAACAGGGCAATTGTATATATTTTCTACTACTACTCTCTGAGAGATTATCCATTTTCAAGCTCAGAGACTTCCTGATGTAGATGATTTTCAGTTTCCCCTGAACTAGCTCATCAAGCTCCCTGGTAAGACCACATAAACCTCTGGCAGCCGTAAAAGCTCCCAGCACAATGTTTCATGCACAGCCCAAATACACTGCAGGGAAAACCACCACCTTCTGTTTATTTTGAAACAGCTTTTGTTGATTTCAAAGACCTGCACTCCCTAGGGCTCATATTAAGAGAGACGCTGAACAATCAAATCCATTGCTTCTGTGCTACTCACAGTTTCATACTCTTCTGTATGCATGGAAATATACTCAACTCAGAGGCTATCTTTTTACGTGTGCAGTTACAAATTTGTTCTCCACAGACATTACTCTGCATTTATCTACATAGAAGTTTATGTGCTGTTTTATCACTCAACCACCCAGTCTGTAATGGCCTACTGTAATTCTCCACATTTAGCACCAGTCCTTGCTGATCCAGCAAGAAAACATCACTTTACAGTTCATCCTGCATTTCAACTTGCTTATGCACAGTACAGGTGACTCCTCTCCCTGGTGAGGACTAAACAGTACCCCCTCTCCTGACTCCTACTTTTTAACCAATTACTTACCTGTGGAAGAACCTTTTAAGTCTTACGTCTGCTTTGGTTTCTTCAAGAATATTTCATTAGAAACTTTGACAGAGGCTTTCTGGAAGTCTCAGTGGGAAATACTAGCCTGACTCGAATGAGTTTTGATCCCTCTGTTGGAGAGATGTAACCTTTCAAAAAGGCATGTAATTTTCCCCATCTGTATCACGTTTACTCCCACTAGCAACTACTGTATTCCTTATTATCGTTTCAACTCCTCTGTCCAGTACAGACATCAAACTTACAGGCTTCACTTATTTCCTGATTTTCCATGACACCTGCACCCACCCTCAGGTTTTTTTATTGGAATTGCATTTTCTACCTGCACATGCTTAGGCACCAATGTGCATTTTTCACATAGGATCCACTACACAATTTTTTCAAATTCTTTTTCCAAGAAAGACAAGTGACATCTTCCAAAAAATCAGTAAGAAATCAACTTCACACAAGACAGGAACAACTACTCCAAGATCAGTAATGAAAAGCAATGTTTTGACAGGATACATCTTCATACCTGTAATTGCACTGCTGGATCCACAGTTTTGACTCAAGTTTAATTACAAAATTAATTGTCTGACTTGCTTGAAGGGGAGTGGGGGAGGATTTGTTCTTTAAAATTGAGTTATCTTTCTTTACCTCTATAACCAGCACAGTGTGAAACTAGCCTCAGTTAAACATTTTGTCCTATTAATTAAAAAAAAAATGAGGAAAAATTATCTCTACCACACCTCAAGTTAGCCAAAGATATCTTACCTAGAAAGCAATGGCAATAAATATACACTTTTGACTGTTATATTTAGTTTTGACCATTGTCACAGCAATCTGTTAACATTGAACACCTGCTAAAGGTAACAAGTAATTTACAGATATCTTTTCAAAACAGGTACAAAGGCTTAGATAAGCAAACTTCAAAGTTCGTATTATGAATAAGTTACACAGCCCTCCGCCCTCCTCCCCCCCCCACTTCTATTATTATAATGAAAGACAAATTCACATAGGTCTAGTTTAAAATGAGAACTCATTAATAATCCCTGAGAAGGAGATTAAATTTTGTAACAGGTGAGTCCTGTTACACACAATACAGCAGTAGAAAATCATTGAGTCTGAATGCTAAGCGCTAAATCAATTTCTTTAAACATGAGCTGGAGCCAAACAAGAATTCTGCTTGTTAAGTATGTGAAAACTTCACCTTAGATGAATCATTGCATACGGCAGACCTGTTCTGCCTGAAGTTTTTCTATATTCTAATTCCAAAACAAAATGTGAAGCAATCTGTCTGAGATCAAACTACTCCCTAGCATTTTAAATATAGCATTCATAGCAATGATATCCTCACCACCACCCCCCGACAAATATGCAAGTACATGACTACTTCTAAAACATATCAGATCCCATAGAATTTCAAATACAAAGTTCACTTCAGTCTGAAACCCTTCAACTTAGTCTAACCACAGAAATTAGAACTCCACACAAGAAACTTAATATACTGACAAATCAGAAACTATCCCAAATAGCTTTAAAGGCTTGGACCTCCTGAAGTCCCTTCCAATCTAAATTATTCTACAAAACTAATCTCTTTTTGGATGCTTGTTTTTGTAGCAGCCATAGTAGGTACACTTACACTAGCATTTTAGTTTGCAAAAGTAATGCACTTCAAATCCTCCAGTTGTTCTTTATTACTTACTACTATAGTTGGGCACCTCTGGTGCATGCAAAATGGACACTATTTACCTAAAACCAAACTTAACATTTCACTTCACGGATACACCTGAATGCACTCCACCCCACCGTATGGACACTGGAGTCCAAGGCAAAGGCTGCACCTGCCTAGCACAGATGAAGCTGAGCTGTGAAAACAGTCGGCAACATCCTGAAATGCTACTTCATAGAAATAATGGTGTCAGTGCCTTCAGGCTGGCCATGAAACCCCAGCCTTCAAATTATTACAACTCTGATACTCACTCAGCACTTACCCAACTTCTATCTTTTCATGATGATGATGACAATTATTACTATAAATGTCCTACCCTCTGTGGCCATTCTCTTCTGACAGAACCCCAGCCCCTTTCTTTCCATCATTTCTTTTTCACAACATCCCCTTGCAGTCAGGGCTTCTCCTAAAAGCAGCATCAACCACCTTAGGCTCCCAGAAGGTGGAGCTTAGCCAGTTAGCATGTGTTGGCCTTTGTTGACAAAACATAGACCAAAAGCTACTGGACCAAAAGCTTTTTCAGCAGCAAAATAACTGGCAGAAGCAACAGGTTACTAACTTCAGGAGTGCTGTACTGTACAAGGGCTCTGTCAATCAGTATCACCTTAGGTCAAGAGAAGGAAGGCCAGCGACAACAGATATGTCACAAGTAGCATGGCAAACGTACCGCTCTTACAGAGAATTGAACCTTGAACTTCAGGCAAGAGCACAAAAATAACCCTAAAACTCAGCTGCACATCCAACACCCTGGGATTCAGACCCATCATTGAAGACAGCCCAACAAAAAGCACACCCGTTGGCATGTCTCTTAGGCTGCTGAATCTCATCAATTCTGAGCCTCATAGTCAACTCCAAGGCTGAAATGGGTCCACTCAAGGTAGGTTTTTTTGGTAAGACCCTGATGGGTCATTTTAGCACTGCAGGGTAAAATGATGGGCTGTTGGTCATGTAGAACCATAATCTTCTGCCCTGTCCCAAAAGTACTAAGTCTAGTTGCCCCCTTCCTCCATAGCTGTCCATAGAGGGGCAACTCTTTTTTTCCTTCTCTCTAGCTGAAGAGAAAGGCTGTCCCTTGGAAAACAAAGTTCTGTTATCTGAACTTTTGCTGACACACTTCTTGTTAGTTGCGGATATTCCTCCCACACAGGCTTTTGTTTTGTCTAAAACCATGTGTCTTCTCAGCATTTGTATTCAATGGGTGGTTCAGCAGAAAGCCTAGACAGCAGGGAGGTTAGCAGCCCACAATGCAGATGAAGTTTCACTCCAAACAGCTGCTTTCACATGGGGTAGACATTCCTGCTTACAATTTTGTAGGAGGAAGAGTGAGGTTAGTTTCTAGGACTGCGTTCTGGGCAGGCAGACTGGGTCGTGGGGTGGTGCTGACTCACTATGAAGACACCCACCTGGAAGACTGAGTAACTTCAGCTGAAAGTCTAGACAAAACAAATGGTTCATTTCTCCTAGCGACTGAAAAGGAAGAGGTGGTGGGATGACCAAGGGAGAAGTTCGTGCCTCATCTAGAGGAGGAAGGGAAGGTTTCCTTGACAAGGGTGCCTTACTATCCTACAAAACCTAATCAGCCAGCTTTACCTCCATAACCCTTATTAAATATCATCCTCCTGAAGTAATGTAGCATATAACAGAAGCCACCTTTCATTTCCCTTCCTCCACATCTTCCTTTGCTCCTTCCGCCTCCAAATTACAGGAAACTAGCAAGTAACTCAGCTCTTTCTTTCCTCCCAAACATCACAGTGGTGCTACTTGTCAGCTATAAATTACCTTCAGTAAACTAGTTAGACCTGGCCCTGCAAGGTATCCTGAGGGCTTGCTAAGGTGGGAGCTGCTGGCAGACACCAATTCAGAAAGAAGATTTAAAAAAAGGGCACAGAAGGCTCAGGGAGGATTTGTCTGAATAACCATGCTTGCCCAAGAGGAATGATAGTTTGAGTACCACTGGGGAGTGATGGCAGATGGGGCAGGAAGGGATGGAGTTAACCAGCTACTGGGAATCTAATGCAGTTCTTTTAAATCATCGAACTTGCCACATTGCAAATCACACAAGAATTTAACCACATTGAAAACACAATAAATTGCAAGTAAGTACCCTTGAAAGTATCAATCGTTAATAATTTTAACCTTACTATTTCATATTTTAACACCAAGAAAACATTTCTGTCACGACAGAAATTATATTCTGATATTTAGTTAGACTGACTTACCAGAATGAAGACACTAAAAGCATTTTAAAAACACTCAAGAATGCCTCAGGTTCACAAACAGGAAGAAATATTTCTTCTGTTGTAAAATCCACCATTTCCATTACCAATATTCTTCTGTTTTAATTAAACTGTTTGCAAGCAACTTCACATTCAACACGATACTAGAGCTTTCACTTGTAAGGCAAAAGTTAACTACAGCAAACCTATAATAGCAACAAATCTGCTCCTCTTTCCAGCTCAAAACAATGATTAAATACTTTCTCTGAAGAGCTCTACTTAATTCTGAGGCCTGTTACTATCCACAGGGCAGCTGCTGCCCTACCCAATCTAATTGCATTCAGCTGTGTAAACATAAAGACAGAATGATTACCCAAAATGTGCTTTTATTTTCTTGCACCACAGACCCTGGATCATTTTAAAGAACCAAAAGGATCAATCATAATAAATAATTTCAGGCTAGTCCTTATAGACAGATGAGCTCGAGAAGCAGAAGTTGCTAACACTGTTGACAGACAATGTGAAAAAGCCACATCAATGGCTCAAGAAACCACAAGATGAAAGGCAATCATTGACTCAATTGTATGTTCACAGTTTTTTAAGACTAGAAACCATTAGCAGGCTCACTGAGGCAACTCTGTTGCATGCAGGACTAAGAAATTCAAACAATAATACTTAAATCAAGCTTATAATTCTTACACAAACTACAGTAATGTTTATATCAAGCTTATAACTCATATTCAAATTACAGCACACCTTTATGAAAGATACCAAGTGATGCAGAAACCACAGCATATATCTAGGGAGGTTACAATGGCCATTTATTACACTTGCGCTTAAGAATGTATGCTTATTTCTACACTGCATCTTGTTAATGCCTTAGTCTGGAGTAAACCCATCTCTTCATGCAATTACTCCCCTTTCTTAAGATAAAATGACTGAGTCTCACTGCATGGGTAATTTTTCAGTTGGCTAATGTACACTTCTTCATAGAGTAATTTCATAAAAGCCTTCATAAGTGTAGGCAACAGAACAGAATCTACTCTTCCAATTTTCACTGCTTATGCATAGAGCAGTATACAAAACAAAGTGTATATGGCCTTTGTTTTCTTTTGTATTGCATTGAAAGGTGTTGGTAACTAGAAATACTTCTTTTCATATTCACACCTTTAGCTGGGACTTAATATATTTGCTCCCAGATATACAGCCCACATTTGACTGCATTCAAGCCTCATCATAAGACCAAATGATACAGGTTAGCCTACACACCTGATCTTTGGTAAAAATAAGTAAGTTTGCTGAAAAAGTTTGAAACAGTAACATGACCATGCACACTTACACAAAAAAAATCCAAACCCTACCATTAAAACCCTTAGTTGTGAAATACTTCATCTGTCAAAAAAACCCAACAATAAACCAAATAAAACAACGCAAACCCACTCCCCCCAAAAAAAACCACACAAGACACTAAAATCTACTTGAGAAAATAAGCTATCCCACCAGCAGCAAAACTGTGACTCTAAACTTCTTGAAGTATTCTGCCTTCTGTTCCTTCAGCTTCCCTTCTTAGTTCCATACTCCTGCTCCTTAAAGCACCCATACAAACAGCTTGCATTTTCCCCATTTTCCCCATACACCACAATGCAATACTCCATGTTCTTCCCCCTGTATTCTACTTTCTTCGTCTGGTAAAAAACTAAGCAAAAGGAAATGTGGCACCAGAAACGTCTTGATCACTGATGGGTAAATGTTATTAATGCTAATTCTTGCTATATATTGAGCAGGGTGCTGAGAACTAGAAGAAAGAGATATACTAGTCTGATCACAGGCCCACCACACCCCCTGGTTGAGGAGCAGAAAGTCCAGTTTTTCTTATTGCAGTCTGAGACAAGAGGTCATTTGAGAAGACTGCTTTGAGACTAGCGGACTCATTTGTAACTCACATCCTTGTAGGTGAAGGCAAACTATGTTGTGCACTACAGCATTTATGGCGTTTGGTGGTGATCACAAGTGATCAGAGAATCGGCTTCAGAGATTATCCATCATACGCATAAGGAAAGCTACCTCACATGTTGATGACCTAGGAGACAAAGAATAAAGTCCAAGAGTAAAAGCCTCCAGGTTCAAACAACAGGGTGCATGATTACAGAGACTGATGCACTGAAGTAGTGACTAAATTAATCCACTGATCTGATGTAGACAAGGGAATAAAAACATCAGGATGGCAGCATCTATTGAGACAGACCAAATATTATTACACAGTAAGAGAAAAATATTATTGCTTACTCTTGCACAAAACCATCACATTGGGTTGTTATTTAAAATATATCAGAGCTTCCCAAACTGATTATCTATCACACACGAAAATCTTTATAGAGGTCAAAATTTGCCAAATACATTCCACACGCCTCAGAATCAGAAAGTGAACTCTTAGAAAGTCTCTCACTGGGGTCTGAGTATGTGAAAGGTCCCTAGGCATCCCACAGATACTGATCATATTAGCTCTGAGCTGGCTCCACTCTTGAAGTAGCTGGACATAACCATCACCTTCCCCACCATCACTGTCATCCCTTCCTGCCCTTGCCCATCATCTCCTTCCTAGGAAAACCACTGTTACTGCCCACAGAGTACCACCTGGCCATTCACTGCGTACATCGAAATACCCCAAACCAGGCTCACAAAGAAACAGCTGAATCGCAGAGAAAAAAAAACACAGCCTCACTAAAATCCAGTTCTACACCATAATCCTGCAGCTTAGAAAATATTTAGAGCTAAGTGGACTAATGTGAGATAGTCATGATTGTTAAAGACGAGAACTTTTTGAAACATTTCTAATTAGAAACATAACTGTGACTGCTCCAGAAAGCATTTTTCCTATGAATAGTTTGGAGAAACTCAGTCATATGAACAAAATGCTTGATACCTGTAAAACCAGTTGAGACAACTTACTCAGATTTCTAAAATGCCTTTTAATTAAAACAAAAAAACCAACCAAACAAAAAAAAAAACAAAACAAAAAAAAAAAACCCTCATGGTTTTGACCACATAGGAAAAAATACATTTATATGCAGGACTTTGAAGCCTACAGAACTGTATTAAGCAGTTGCCATTGAGAAGAATGTTTAAGTGCTCATTATATCTGAAGGTTAAGAAATGTACTTGGGTGCATAAAATACACATTTAGGAGCAGGACAAAATGATTATAAGGTGGCAGTAAAAGAATGAGATGCTAAAGCTGAGATATAAACAATACTGGCTGATAAAGTTTGGAGAGTTTCAAGAATTCAGAAGCATCTAAGAAATTTCTACCAGTCAATGCATTAGATGAAACCGACAAATGCAGGTCAGCAAGGGAAGTATGTGTTGTATTTAATTTGACTGTACAGATTCCGCTAAAAGGTGCTTTAATGAAATCTCTTCAATGGCACTCAGTGTTTCCAACAAGACTGGAGGATTCCTTTATTCTTTAGGAAAACAAATCAAATATACCCAGTACTGATCTCTTTCCTGTAGATGTTTGACGTAATGTCTATAAAGACTCTTGAAATTTAAAAGCAGGCAGAGCTAGTCATCAGTATATTTATAAAGGAAAGATGGGGAGATACAATTTTTTTAAGTAGTCCTAACAGTGAAGAGGCTAAGAGAAACCCCTTGGTAAACACCAGTACTTTCCAAACATTTGGCATTTGCGAAAGGCATTTTCATAGTCGAGAGAAAACAGAAGAATCTAAACAGTGAATAGAAAATGCATAAGAACACAAAACGGCTGTAAAGTTCATACCACTCAAAACATGATCCAAATGCTATCCAATTTCATCCTAACAGTTTACAAACCTTGAATCAAGTCCTTCATCCAGCACAACCTGTGTTTAACTATGGAGAGATGGCCATGATGCCCAGGCAAAAAGGTGGCAAAAAAAGGCAAATTCCTCCCTCTTGAAAAAACTCCTTTCACTAAAAAATAAAGAAAATAATAAATGCTGCTTTTGACGCCTAGTATTCTAAATTACTGTTTCAAACCACCTGAATAATCAAAGAGCTGCAGTCCTCACTAAATATCAGCTTTTTCCCCGGTTCAGCAATTTGATCAGAATACAGAGACTTGCTGATGGTCAATAAATATTTGATCACGTTGAAAGTAAGATTGTTAATGAATTCCAAGCATTATGCAACGTAACGTCACACCATGGAAAGCAAATCTTGAAAAGGCTTGAAAAGACAGGGAATAGAGAGGTTCCTCAGCTAAGCTCAAATCATTTAGGGTCCACAATTAAGCCAAAAGGATGTCATAGCTCACTCCAGATAGCTAAGTTTTCAACAGCCCTTTACTTGACAACAAAGTCACCATGCTGCTTTAACTCCATATAGTCGAATTTGCGCTAGTTCTTCCATTCTTCCACTTTAAAACGTGATGTAAGGAAAAATTAAAATTAACAAGTGTTCTCAGACACAACTTTAGTGTGTTCCAGAAATTCTTCCTTTAGAGAGTTAAAGGACTAAGAAAGAATGATATTTTTTAATACATTAAAACATTAGTACTGGTTAGCCAGAAGAAGCAGGTTTTATTGTGAAAATGTTACTGTACCACAATTTGCCTCTTATGAAAATGTGACTTGAAGCTATATGAAGTAGAAAGAAAATGGTTATAACCAAAATGATTTATGAAATATTAAGCTTAACTGCCATTGCAGACTGAAAAGCAAAACATACTACTAATATGTACTCATTTAAATATCAATTATGTTTTATATTAAGGATTTTAACATTTTAATGAAAATCAGGTTTAGAAGGTTAACCTGTATGCAGAAATTAATCTGTTAATATTTTAATAGGTTTTTTTCAATTGCTTTTTCCAAAAGTAGCTCTGAACTTCAAGATAATGCAATATTTATACTGGACTTCTTTGGTAATTATTGGGCTAAATGTCTTCCACTCCTGCACTTTCATTTAGCTTTATACCTCCAGCTTCATTAAACACCTTATTTCACAACTACACTAATAGCTTTTCTCAATATTCCATCAAGCAAGGAGAAAAATATGAGGATTTTTCTTTATCACTTATGTCATTTACATATTAATCCTATTAATATTTGATAAATGAGGTCAGTTCACATTCAAAAATATGTGATTATAGCAATCAGAATGTAGCCACCACAAAATTACTCATTACTCTTTCCTAACCACCCCCCTTCGCACATTACTGTAAGCAACAAAAACCTATTTCTTAGTCACTACTGCTTGTATTTGTCCTTTCACTTAATACTATAATCTGCAACTAAAAACTCCAACCCATGGTCTGAAGCAAAACCAAAAAAGTAAATGCTTTCCAACTGTCGGCTAATATACACATGATCCACAACGGACTAAATGGTACATGCCTTCAATTCCAAATTCTGCTTTTGGCAAATGTTAACCATTAAAAAGCTACATACACCTACCTTTGTGATAAAATATATGTCCTGACAACAGAGTTGTAGCCTGGTGGTTCAAGTTTCCTACTTAAGATATGAGATATACATTGCTATTGATTATTTTGTAATTTTCTTATTTTTCATCATCTAGTATTTATAACCTCATTTAAATATGTGCTGTGTAAGTCTTCAGGAGAAAGAAACACAATAATAAAAACAATCAAAATACTTCAATTTGTCTTCTGTTGTTCTATTTCAGTCTCTTTATTTCACTTTGTATCACTAACTTGAACTGAGATGGCCTCAGTTCATAACCACAGTGTAAAATGTGACCTGGATGCCAAAATGACCACAGAATACTACTACATTTATTTCTCCAGGTGAAATTTTCTTTCAAACTAAGCATCACAACTCACTAACAGCCACAAGTATAAGTTAATATAATGGAAAAGATCAAGTTTACATAATTTTTTGTGAGTCATACATTGTTAATTCATCACCACCGCCCCCCTCCAGAAACAAACCCAGAGGTAAGAAACTAAATAGCCTAAAACAACTGTCCAGAAAGACTGGTCATAGTGAGGCTAAATGAGTTTCACCCTTATCTCCAAAAGACCCTGTGAAATATATCAATAATATCAATCTTTCTTCATTTCCATTCAACTTTTCTCCAGAAACAATCAGCTGCTTCCTCTTACGTGATCAGAAAACCCTTTTCTTCCTGAAGATTTCAACACCATCACTGCTAAAAACTACAGGAGTTAGCATGGCATTGCACCCAAAGATTAGGTTTACCTTTATTTTTGAGAAAGCCGTAATCATGGAAGGCTGTGGGTGAAACACAGCCTAAGGCATAACACAGACATGGAGCTCTAGGTGCTTAATAAAGCAGTTCTCCAATAAGCATCTGTTTCCCATGTGGCAAATGGAGGAAGATGATTATCTGAAGCTTTACACATGATTATATACCTAAACATGTAAACATGACACTTGCTCCTCGCTGATTATGTATAGAATCATAGAATCATAGAATAGGTAGGGCTGGAAAGGACCTTAAGATCATCTAGTTCCAACACCCCTGCCATGGGCAGGGACACCTCACACTAAACCATGTCACCCAAGGCTCTGTCCAATCCAGCCTTGAACACCACCAGCGATGGAGCATTCACAACTTCCCTGGGCAACCCATTCCAGTGCCTCACCACCCTTACAGTAAAGAATTTCTTCCTCATATCCAATCTAAACTTCCCCTGTTTAACTTTGAACCCGTTACCCCTTGTCCTCTCACTACACTGCTTCATGAAGAGTCCCTCCCCAGCATCCCTATAGGCCCCCTTCAGATATTGGAAGGCTGCGATGAGGTCTCCACGCAGCCTTCTCTTCTCCAGGCTGAACAGCCCCAAATTATACTACTTAAGAATTTCCTTTACAAGTACTAGATCATACCCTGCTCTCCGTATTTTCAGATTCAGATACTCTTCAAGTCATTACATTACTACATATCTGAAAGTTTCAAACATACTTTAAATAAGAACATTTGAGACTACTAACGTTGTTCTTTCTGCTATCCTTTCAGAACTAATTAAGTATTAACATAGCTAACAAATGCAAAGTTTGCAGTGACAAGCCACAACACCAACTATGAAAGGCAGGAGCAATTTTAATTCCATTTTATTTATTAGCTAATTTGTATTATTTTCAGTCAGCACTACTTGAAATTTAGAAAACAAATTAGAAAAACCTTTAGACAACTGTATTGCCAGATACCATAGCAATGCTCAGCTGATGCTTTCTGTGTGTACAAACAATATTCATTTTGATATTCTCTTTCCACTGTATGTTTAACATGACTCTATCCAAATTCATCTCTGGAGGGCTGTTTAAGACATTACCTCTTCATCCACAGCTACAGAAGTTGCTGACAAAGGAAGAAGGGAGTCTGAAGTAAACTGTTGGGATAACCAAGATAATGCAGCAGCACTCTTGGCCCTTCTCCTTTACTCTTGTTTTTTGTGGTTTTTGTTTTGTTTTGTTTTGTTGGGTTTTTTAATTTTACACTCCTAAAGCAATGCTTATTATACTTCTCTCCCCCAGTGACACAACAAATCTTTGAAGAAGTCTTGGGGAGATCATCTTCTTTTCACACTCTTACTGTTACAAAAGCCCTTACCTACCTGAAGCCAGTGATGCTGGAGAAAGCATTCATTTTCATTTCATAAAGTGCTATGTCCAGTTGCTTCATTACATCACTTTTTTTATGAACCTTACTGTTTATGGCTCTAGTGTTTAAAACTTCGTATATATCAGCCTAAATCTTCTCTCATTTCTCAAAGCCCAACAGCCCTGATCTCTCCTCATCTTCCTTCCTTTCATTTTTACTACCTCTGTCCCTACTTAAGCTTAAGTGTAGTCAATTGAATTTACACCATAGAGAGAGGGAAGTCAGTCTCTCAGAGAACTTATTTCTTTGTGGATGGTTAGTTTGGGATCAAAGGCTCCTAGAAATATCATAAAAGTTGGCTTGGATCAGCAGGAAGTATTCAGCGCTTGAAGTCTGACAGCAAAAGCATCCCTAGTGTAACAAAAGAATCTCCATGAAGCGAGCAGCAGTGCTCTTAGCTGACTCAGTACAATAACGTGATCTAGAAGTTGGGTAATTTATAAGTATTAGAGACCACATCTGCAGCAGCTAAAGCTTGTAAATTTAAGATTTCATCATAGCATTGGTTTTGTTGACATTTTTCTTAAGCTATGATGATAATCACTGTACCAGGAATAATATTTCAGCAAATCATCTTACAGCTCCAACAAATTAATGAAAACTACAAATCCCAAATAGAAAGAAGCAAAAATCTATTCAAAAATACTTCTTGAGAGATGCCAGTCTTGAAAAAAAGAACAAAACCTTGCATTGAAAGGCAAACAGTGGGCTACAGCTTTAAGCTAATCTGAACATAAGGAGAAATGTACAAGTACAAACTAAGAAATTCCAGCATGCTGGTCTCAGACATAGTCTAATTTTTCTTTTTAATTCCTGAACTAAAAAGTCCCTAGAGCTCAACAGAGATGCATGAAAGACGATGCACAGAATTGCCTGCAGGATTCTTTCTACATGTTGCCAAACGTATGTTACACAAAATTATCATTAAGCTCTAGCTTATTACATTTCACAGGGCTACAAATCTCCTTGGATTAAATATTCATGAGTCTTACTTGGTGTACTGAATCCTGCGGTATTTTATAAGCAACAACAGAAGCTAGCCTTTTCAGCTACATATTCTAATACACAAATTATAAAATGATGAGTTTTTTATCATATTAAATTCATCATTATCTATGTAGATTAAAGCAGCAAACCCCGTATTTTACATCCTTAGTTTCACAACACTCATACAACCTGAGAGCAAATCCTACCAGTCGAACTCAGCATGTGCTTCACAGCGCTTTTACTCTGCAAGCAGCAAGCTGATGTTCTTGGACACAAAAAGCAAAGTGGGTAAAAAAAAAGTACAATAAAAAAAATCAGTATGTATTTTCTCTTTCCAGTCTGCTACAAGACCAGCACAACTTAAAACTGCATTTTCAGGAGAGTAATTTGGATAATGAGAAGGAAAAGTCCTGGATAATGAGAAGGGAAAGCTCCTCTAAGAAAAAACATAGCATGCCAAAAGGAGAAAACAAAAGGGTCCTCCCCACTCCTTGCAAAGAATTAATCCTTATAGTTCTGACTTAGGAACAAGTAAGTCAGTGGCTCTGGATATGAACAGGTTAAGTTGAATAGGGTAATTGTTTTCTCAGCACTGCAAGTAAAGAGCAGAGAACTCTAAGTTGTATTTAAAAGAAGTCACTCAAAGTACTTCAGTTACTGTAAGGATTAGTTGCTGTCCTATTTAGGGAGTAACATTCTACAATTAAAAGCAGTGGTTCTGATACTGGTTGCTAATCTTGCCTTGTAACCAATCTGAAAACACAACAAAGCAATAGTTTCAGCCACATTAAATTTTTTTACCCCTTCTACAGAGCATGACCACACAACTGTTGATTGGACATGCAACACCAGATCTCTGGTTTGAATACTGGGATTGAGCAACTGTTGTGAAGAACCTCGTCCAACTTCTCTGCTGCTGGCAGGGAACTTTCATTCTGTTACTGGCAGAAGGGCTTCAGACAGTTCCCAATCTTTGTCACTTTTTCTCCTTTGCCTTCTCTTAAAGATTTCCTCTACTTTAATTACACCAAACATTAAACTGCTTTGAGCAGGCAAGAACCTGAAGGTGCAGAGAATTAGGGGAGGGGTAAATTACAATTGCAATTCACAAAACCAAATATCAACAAGTTTGGCAGCTTTTAACATTGCTACAAGCAATGAGAGGGAAGAGAAAGTGCTGAGCACAGCTTTTCCACAAACAAATGTGGAATGTATCTAAAAAGAATTGCATTTCTTATGAGAATTGCTCCTCATGGGTCAAATTCACCTCCATCCATCAAGTGGACACTGATATGTTTGATATGCAACCAGTGGGTAATTCTGGGAGAATCAAAAACACAAACCTGAGCCAATTCACAAGAAGCTTTTCTTATATCTGATATTCTTCTAGAAGTTTCTGCAACTTACTCAGTTTTCCATGCTAATGTTTTTTCAACAAACTCAGTTCCCCTTTTTGCTAATGTTGTAGAGAGACAATAGTCCTTTCTTTAATCTCTACAACATAAACTTAGGATTTCTGTCACAACTGAGAATGACATAGAGAAAAAAATACCATCATTGGTTCAGGCAAGAATCTGTGAAAATATTCAGAACATATTTTACAGATCTCCTCCCACCTCCAAGATAATGCGAGTTTATCATTCCAAAGTAAATGTTACTAAAATGCAAAGAGTCAGTGAGCAGGCTACTACTATGAACAGAGACAGTAAGCTAGATTCCTGTGAAGCACCATCCTATTTGTGAAACAGTTTTAACAGAATCCTTAAAAAAATTTCTTACAGCAGAGTGAGGGAGAAAAGAGGCACAGAGATGGCAGCAAAGTGAATAAGTAAGTCCACCTGGACTAAAATCAGCAGGTGATTAAAGGATCAGAGACTTGTGTCGAGCCACACCTCTCTGGGCACCTAGAATACCAAGTACCATGCTCATCTTATGAACCATCTTGTAAAAATCTTTTCTGCCATATAATACAACCTCAACAGAAGGAGAAAATGACTTTTCTAAACCAAAAACATTTAATAAACTATTTGTTGAAATGAAATTATTCTAAAGCCTAGACAAAGATTATGAACCTTATATTTACCAGATGGGAAGCCAGTGGTACCATTTTTGGCAGAAAGATCAGTTCAAGTGGAAACCAAAGACACTGTGGCTAAAATAAAGCTGTAACAATGATTATGATGAAAGCTGAGGGAGGATATTAGGTAAAATACCATTCCTCACTTAATAGAACACTAAAATAGATGGACCAAAATTTTAGTTACATTAAATAGAAGATCCTTAGGATTTCAGAGTTCTGGGAATATTTCTCCCTCAGTTGAATAGTTGTATTTGTGCTTTCAAAATGTGAAATTGGATAAAACTCTAAAAGAAAAAAAAATAAGGTTACAAAAGGGGTTATCAGCTCAAGTCATTATAAGTGTTGCAAATGGACGTATTTCAGAACATTCTGCTCCAAGAAGGTATCACAAAGGATCAAAGTTTTACTGGGGGGGGGGGGGGGGGGGGAAAGACCATTAAAAAAAAAAAAAGAAAAGAAAAAAGGAAAACCAAACCAACTCATTAAAAAATAATTAGAACAGAAGAGCAGTACACAAACAGAACAGACAACCACCCATTAGGAACTGAATTTCGTCTTACAGGTGTGGCATACGAATACTGAATGGTGTTTAACTAGCTGCATCCCTCCTCCTCAGTACCCTTTGTATAGGAGAGAACAGGACATGTGTTCAACAACTAATATTGTTTTCCTAACTCCTACTCGAGCACCCAGGAATCGTACCCAGAAAAAAAGCAGAAGAAATGCAAGAGCTGCCCGTAGATTACCATGATACTGACATAACAATTACTGAAGAAACTCCCCTTTATGGTTAGCTACCAAGATTTTCAAAATTCAAAAGCACATCTTTCATCCCAAGAAAAAACAGGTTTTCTAATTTACCCCTAGTGGCAATAGCTCACTCTTAAACACCATGACTTGATTTAAATCTCACAATATAAAGCCCTTAGCTATACATCTAAACACCTTTTAGTTTTTCCCCTAAAACCACTAAAACTCTACTTCTTTAGTAGCTGTAGGCTTTTGGAATTACCTAAAATGCATACAAGCAGAGCTGTATATATCCAGCTAAAATCTAGCTGGAATATCTCATCTGGTCAAAAATATCATGAAAAATCCTTGCATTCTGCACGCTAAAAGTTTTAATAACTTTTCTCCTCCATTTTTTTGCCTGACCAGTCCAGTTGCCATTAATATTAGTTCATATATGCTTGCAGTAAGATACTGCAGAGTTCCGGAAGTAATGGGACAACACCCACCAAATTTGATAAGAGGACAAAACCCTACTTCTTTTGAAGGCCTAGCAAAATATGCAAGCAAATGTCATGGAAACAAAAGCTCTCTCCATGGTAACATGGTATGGTAGCTAACCACTCTAATTTCTAACGCGCCCCAAGACATGGTATTAGCTTAATTCCAGTTTTCATTTGGTATTTATTCCATAATATTCTATATATATAGCAGTGGTAAAGATTTATTAAAAACCACTAACAGTTCACAAGCATGCAGTATCAAAGCTAAAGCTGAACATAAGGCAAAATGATGAACTGCGATAAAGCAAGTCTGAGTAACACGGTCTTTCAGTGAAAAAAACAAAAACCAAAACCAAAAGACTGATGGCACCATAAAGAATAATTATATTACAGCTGGTTCCCATTAAATTATCTGACTCCATGCAAGAATTGTCAGATGTGTGATAGCGTCTCACATGAAACACTCAGAAGGTACTACAGAATAAAAAGGTACAATTTTTAAATGCAGCTGAGCAATTCTTCTCATATGCCTTTATAGAGAATTTTAAATATTTTCTCAAACAACCCTCCAACCCAAATTCCCAAAACCAACTGAAGACTCTTATCAGCCTTGTAGCTGCCCTCCAGAGTCAGGCTGGCTTAGTGGTTAGCAATCAGAGCCATGGAAATGACTTGCAATGAACAATTTATTTGACAAATCAGGTCCTCCTTGTGAACTATTTGTATGCAGCTCATTACTCCAACAAAAACTACCGTCCCAATTTATTCGATGTCAGCGCTTGCTAGTCTATTTTTTGATCTGATCACAAATGCTAAGTTTCACTGATCTGACTGTCACTAGACAAAAGGCATGTGGTGCTATATTCCCCTTCAATCCAGAAACTGAAAAGGGTCAGCAGTGAAAACATGTAAAAAAAAAATCTTTCCCGTAATATTTTTACAAGCATAGACAATGCAGCATATCCTGCAGACGTCTTCCAAAACGTGAACAAATATTCACAAAAATAATCTCCCTGCTTGTTTTGGTTCACATGCAAATTATGAAAAGTACATTCACGTTCTTTACTGGTTCAAATATTTCAATTAAATGTAAAGTTTAAACCAAACCCTCTAAAATGATGAAAGTATCATGACTGCACTACTTAAGATGTATGAAAATACAAAAAAAAGGAAACCACCTTTACCAACATCCCTCATGCGAAGAATTGCATAGGAAATCTTCAGTTTTATTTGAATACCTAATCAACAGAAGACAGAAGTATATTTTCTACAGTCTTAGTACCTGGAAATAGTACTGTGCTCTATATTTGAGAGAGTGTTGTTGATCCTCCTTAAAAAAAATTAAAATCAAACACATTCTCCCAAAAGCATGTTACTGCTCTGAAAAGTCCTGAAGGTTTCAGAAATACAATATACCTGATACGGTCCACTACATACATGTTTATTTGTCTAACATAAAAATCTGTATTACCTAAACCAATACTTTTTTTTTCTTACTCTTCTGTAAATACCACAAAGAGCAGCAACGCTTGTACCTACTGTTCTTCTGAATTTGGCCTTCAAGCCAGCTGCGTAACAGTAAAAAAAAAACAGACAACCCCCAAAAGCCAAATCTGGATTTGCTTTGCTTGACTTGAGCTGATGCTAGGACTGTTTCAAAAGAATATGCTGCCTATAAACTAGCAAAACCTGCCCTCTGCTATTCTTTTCTCCAATTAAACCTTCTTTTCTTCCACACTTTTGCTCACCATAGCATGCATCAGACATCTTGTAGTACAGATTTAGATACATCAAGACAAAAGGAACAACCTTGAAACTCTTGTTTCGTTAACTATATCACAAACCTTTCTTCATCCTGTGAGCAGTGGATCATGTGATCAGCTTACATTTATTTAACAGTTGAATGCCCCCAGAATTACTCAGAATTATCTTTTATTTTTCTGTTGTTCCGTTTCCTCATTACCAGGAGAACAAGCCATATTTTCCCTTAACAATGGCCACATCAATTCATAATCTGACAGGTCCCTAAGACACGTATTTTAATTGCTCTCATAAGTTAAAAGTTCTCTCTAGAGAATTCTGTGTTGCATAAAACACATGTTTGTTTCAGTGGTTGGATGAATATACAGATACAAGATGTTCCTGGGATTTCTAGTGATCACTGTTTGGAAAGAAGCAACCCACTGTTTGTCAGTTCAAACTTGTCAAAACTTTTAAATAGGATTTAACAAGTGTACTGGTTTTTAACAAACAATTCAAAGTGCACAGCACATCTGCATTTTGTTAATCTGGGATATTTCCAGCTAAGAATTCTACTAATTTTCCTTTTCAGAACGTCAGAAAGACTAGGAGAACCGATAAATGGAACAGGAAGTACAATTGCAACTGAAACTAAAGTTACTGGCAGCCAAAATGAGATTGAATTGTCACAACTGTGTTCTGCTGTACCTCCTCAAGACAAAATACTATTCCACAGGAACCTCTAAGCCTTGCAGAGCATACCTGCAAAGTATGTTCTGCACAGTTCAGTGCATATGATTACTTCAAATGTGTTGCCACCAAATAAACAGTTACCTTCAAAGATTTATCTGATAATACATGCTAGCACCTAACAGACATTTTTTTAACTAATAAAATTCAGTTACCCTTTTGTGATATTGATCATTCATTTTCACACTTGCTATTTATAAGAAAAATAGCCCAGTAAACATTTCAAACTATGAATAAAAGGGTAATGTAGAATAAACAATTCTGCTTTTTAAAGAAAATATCTTTAGCTGGTTTGACCATGCAGATACCACAATGCAAGTGTCATCACTCCTCTGAAAGCAACCCTGCTTTCCCAAATCTTAGTTATATAGATCACTTCACAAATGCTGGGCTACTTCTTACCCTAAAACAGCAGGATGAAGATCTAACTAAACATTCTGCCTTATCCTCATACAGACCATTATTTTTGCTTTACTACTGTGCTCCTGACTAATAAAACATACGAACATTTTATGAAGGAACTGCTGGCTGTCTTGTTCTGGCATGTACAAGAAGCAGTACTGGGAGAAAACCATCACAAGAGGATAGTTCTTCCAGTTCTTTTTTTCCTCAATCTTTTCAGTTTGGTAGAAAGAGTATAGAAGAACCATACAAGAGGCATTCTGTTTATTGATATCTATTCTAGGATCTAAAGAAAAAAAGAGTGTTGAGAAAATAATTTACACTATATCTTCCATTTTCCAAATTATTCCTGATCTACCAAATTCTCAGTCCTGGAAAGACTACTGTAAAATTTAGGATGAGTAGGAAAACTGCCATGGAGACAACTGACCACTTCATTAACCTATGTTAAGCATCAAGAGCAGAATTAACTCGGATGATTCAGTAAAGAGTTCTTACTGATTGAAAGCAGAACTTCTCCAGACCTCCCTACGCAGCCATAGAAGAGATTTGTTTTCCAAAGCTGATCCACCACACATATAACTTAATGTAATTTCTGGAATACAGACTTACACTCTTAAAAGCAGATACGTTTTGCAGAAACTGAACAACTGCTTTGATTCTCACCTGAATATCACATTACAGTATATATTCCTAGCATTTATATATTTAACTTAGCTAGAAATACATGCAATTTGACATAGCTGGAAGCACAAAAGCAAGTGCTCTCAACAAACTCCTTGGCATCTAGCTTTGAGACAAAGAAGCTACACAAAAATCACATTTGAAACCCTTTATGGATGATGACTCCACCTCTCCTAACATAAAATACATCTTTATTTTCCCAACATTTACAACAGCAGCACTCAGAAAAAAACATTTTTTTCTTCTCCTAAATAACACATGCACAGAAGCCACCACATTAATGTCAACTAACAATCCTGAGGATGACTAGTACACATACTGTAAAATGTAAGAAAGATCTGTCCTGCCTAATGCCATTGGCAGGCAGGATGATTAAACGGCACAGCACAAGTTCAAGAACCTGTTTAGATAGCTCCCACAAATGTAATTCATTGCCTGAGAAATCTGTGATTATCAGATGGTATAGGTCATAAGCAAACAAATGAGATAACACACCAATTAGAACAAACACTTTCCTTAGGTAATCAGACTCAAGGCCCTGACACCTCTTCAGACATGAAAAGGAAGTCAGGTTAAACAGTTCTGGCAAATAGAATATACACTTGCATCTCTAAATGTTCTAGAGGACCAACAGCAGGAAGTTAAACAAGAAAAACTCTTCCTATGTTATTACCTTACTATATTCAGAACTAATAATCACTAATAACTTTCCCCCCTCCCCTCCCTTTTTTGTCATGTTTTGTGAAATATGGACACTAGGAGCTTGTGCCTGTAAGAAATGTTCAAATTTCCTGAGGTGTGAAATAGCTCCTCAGAAAGTAAGTGGAAATCATAAGTCAGCATTTCTGTTGTCATTTTTTTCTTCATTTTCTAGTTTTCTAATATTCCAAAAACAGAAAAACAAATCCCCTCAAGACAGCAAAGGCATACTTGCATTGGTATAACAAAAAGGAAGTCAGGCAAGAATGTCAGGAGACCTGCATGAATGAACAGGAAATTCCTGGACAAACTCAAACACAAAAAGGAAGCCTATAGAGGGTGGAAGCAAGGACAGGTAGCCTGGGAGGAATACAGAGAAATTGTCCAAGCAGCCAAGGACCACATTAGGAAAACTAAAGCCCTGATAGAATTAAATTTGGCCAGGGACATCAAGGACAACAAGAAAAGCTTCTATAAGTACATTGATGATAAAAGGAAGACTAGAGAAAACGCGTGTCTTCTCTGGAAGGAAACAGGAGACCTGGTTACCCAGGATACGGAGAAGGCCAAGGTACTCAATGACTTTTTTGCCTTGGTCTTCACCAGCGAGAACTCCCGCCACACCGCCCTTGCTGCAGAAGGCAAAGGCAGGGACTGGAAGAAGAACTTCCCACTGTAGAAGATCAGGTTTGAGAACATCTAAGGAATATGAAGGTGCACAAGTCTGTGGGACCTGATGAGACACATCTGTGGGCCCTGAGGAAACTGGTAGATGAAGTGGGTAAACCACTGTAAATAATATCTGAGAAGTCGTGGCAATCTGGGGGAATTCCTGCTGACTGGAAAATGGGAAACATAATCGCAATGTTTACAAAGGGAAAAAGAAAACCCAGGGAACTATGGGCCAGTCAGTCTCACCTCAGTGCCCAGCAAGATCATACAGTAGATACTCCTGGAAACTATGCTAAGACACATGGAAAATAAAGAGGTGACTGGTGACAGCCAACATGGCTTTCAGCAAAGGCAAATCATGCCTGAAAAACTTGCTAGCCTCCTACGACAGGGTTACAGTGTTGGTGGGTAAGGGAAGAGCAACTGACATCATCTACCTGGGCTTGTGCAAAGCATTTGAACAACATCCTTGCCTCTAAACTGGAGAGACACAGATTTGATGGATGGACTACTCAGTGTGTAAGGAACCGGCAGGATGGTCACACTCAAGAAGTTTCTGTCAATGGCTCAATGTCCAAGTGGATACCAGTGACAGCTGTCATTTCTCAGGCGCCAGCATTGGGACTAGTGCTGTTTAACACAGGCGACATGGACAGTGGGACTGAGTGCACCTCCAGCAAGATCAGACCCAGAGGAACCTTGACAGGCTCGAGAAGTAGGCTCATGAGAACCTCATGAAGTCTAAGCGCAAGGCCAAGTGCAACGTCTTGCACCTGGGTTGGGAAGTTGTGGCTGCCCCATCCGTGGCAGTGTTCAAGGCCATTTTGGACAGGGCTTTGAGCAACGTGATCTAGTGGAAGGTGACCCTGCCTATAGCATGGAAATTGGAAGTAGATGACTTTAAAAGGTACCTTTTAATACTAACCATTCTGTGATTCTATAAAAAGTTTACTTGTGTAGTCACAAAAACTCTCAAACAGATACTGTGTGTTGCTAATAAATTTGAGTATGTTCATAAAGCATATGAGAGAATGGTATATTTGAAATATGACTAGTTATTTAGAAAATGAATTGCAAGAAACATTGCCATGGAAATTGAAAATAACTATTCACAGGCAGAAGAGTTGTAAAGCTCAGTGGCATTTCAGGAGATTGACAACAAGTTCTCTGTTAAAGGAAAACCTACAACAGCACAGAAAATGCATGCTGATAAAACAACTGCATCCCCTGACTAGTAACTGATTCAGTCATGAACATTCCTCTTACAGAAGAAATCACATTTAGCAAAGAGATATTCTAAAGACACATGAAAGTTTTTAGTAACACAGGTCAACACACAGACTGATGAAAATTATTCTCCAAATTCTCTTCCCTTCTGCTGAAAACTCTAATGAAAAAACATCAGGTTGCCTTAGCATCTATATTAAGGGATTGAGGTGCTAATCTCTTCTCCCTGGTATCCACTGAGGGGATGCTTGAAAATAATCTAAAGCTGTGTCTGGGGAGGTTTAGACTGAACATTAGGCAACATTCCTTTACTGAGAAGGGGGTCAAACACTGGAACAGGCTTTCTAGAGAGGTGGTCAATGCCCCAAGCCTATCAGTGTTTAAGAGGCATTTGGACAATGCCCTTAAAAACATGCATTAGCTTTTGGTCAGCCCTGAATCGGTCAGGCAATTGGAACAGATTATCTCTGTAGGTTCCTTTCAACTGAAATAGTCTAGTCTATTTCATTGCCTTCAAATCTTATATGAATCATTACAAGATTAGAAAGTTAAATCCAGAAACTTTGGTATTTGTTAGAATCAAAAAATTGTGTAACCATATGATCCTTCCCAAGCCTTCCTACGTCAGCTTTGGTATTTAGACTATATCTGAACATATCTGAAGCCACTCCTTGCTATTGAAATAGAAATATTTAACAATAATTGATGTCCCATCACTGGTAAACATGACATCTGAGTTTCAGAAATATGCCAGCAACTGACTTGGCCTACATTTAAAAATTCACAATGTACGTTTTGATAAAACACTATGGAAGAAAAGGCTTACCGATTATACAGGATTATTTAGGAGAAACAGGCACTGCTTAATGAAACAAAACATGGCCCTTTGGAGATACTTTATTTGGTGGTGTCTTTTGGAGATATTTCATTCAGTGCTAACTTCAGTGATTTGGGGTGAACTTTTACAATGACAGACAACAGCAGTCTATTAGGCAGTGGGAACAGCACAAATAATTAATGGGCAACCAAGCATTTCAGATCACGACTAAGTCTGCCAAGGTAGGGGAAGGAAGATATATTAAAAACTCATGCAATGTTAGTCAGTAATAAAACCTGTTCATTATTCTCCTTTCATTTTAGAGGCTTAGCTTTATGTTAGCATTCAATACAGAGAGTTATTTGTTAAATAATTCAGCCATTCTTTAAAATAACATTTATCTTAGAAGAACAGAGCTCAGCAGCTGCCCTTCTTCCTTCTCCAGAAAAATCCCAAACCCCCACAACTGGACTTTATTCCTTATCCAAAATGATAGCATGGAAAAGCACTAAACAGAAATCAGCCTTAGCCAATGCAAAAACATCACAGAGCCCAGGAGGCAAAAAGATGGAAGAGAAGAGAATAAATTCTGATACAAGCTTTCCACAGATGCTCAAAAACTGTCCATAGGCCTTCCTAACCAATGGTCAGTGAGCCTTCTTTTAGGCGGCTTAAGTAAGAAAATAATTCCTACATCCTGCTCCTAAGCAAGGCAAAATAATAGCCAGCAAGAAAGTCGGAAATCAAGATATTACTAGCATGAAAATTAGATAGTATGATCTACCTAGCAAAGGTATGATTTACAAGGCAGATAACAGAAGTAATCTTTCTGATGAGTGGGTACTGGTCAGAAAGCCAATTCTGCCATCAGAAGAGGCCATTTTTGAGATTTCCATTAAAAATACACAGGCTGCAAACTACAGGTGTTCTAAAGCAAATATAAGAAGTTGTTTGCATTTTGAAGTAACCTTTTAGGAAAAAAGCACTGAAAGCTTCCAATCTTTACATGAGCACTCAGAATCTGTGAATAAGGTGTTTGGCTTTGTCGTGGTTTAAGCCTCAATAACTCACGCAGTTTTGCTCACTCACTCCCCCCTCTTTATTCCCCCCGCTCCCGGAGGGATGGGAAGGAGAATCGAAAGAATGCAACTCCCACAGGTTGAGATAAGAACAGTTTAGTAACTAAGGTATAACACAAGACCACTACTGCTACCACCAATAATAATAATGACAAGGGAAACACAAGGAAAGAATACAATCGTTCACCACGTATACCCAGCCCGACCAAGCAGTGCACCCCCACCCTTCCGGGTCTCTGCTCTCTGTTTTACATCCTAGGCATGACATGTTGTGGCATGGAATACCTCTTTGGTCAGTTTGGGTCAGGTGTCCTGTCTTTGCTTCCTCCCGGCTTCCTCGCCTCCCTGGCAGAGCATAAGACTCAGAAAGTCCTTGGTCAGACCAAAACATTACCAAGCAGTAACTGAAAACATCGGTGTTATCAGCACTGTTCCCATTCCGAAAGTCAAAAACACAGCACTGCACCAGCTACCAAGAAGGAGAAAAATGACTGCTACTGCTGAACCCAGGACAGGCTTTTACCTGCAAACTAATTCACTCATTGTCTGGGGCATGATTCCAGGCTGACACCCCCACCCACGAATTTTTCTGCTGGCCTGTTTCACTCCTCCTAATCAGCATTTACCTTCAGTCCCTGCTCTGCCAACCTATTACAGGTACAGGGATCACAAAGTTGATTTGACGGAATGGAGTTGACTTAGCCTTATGGGAGTTGTATCGGTAGCATCTTAAATGAACAGAAAATTATGCAGGTAAGAGAAGCATCATGGAGAAGCAAAATAGGGGGGCCTATGTAGCACATATCATAACACCTACAAAGCATTCTTAAATCATAAATGAAACAAAGCCCTCCATCACTTTCACTAAACATGCTTTTCTCATCAACTGTGAAAGCTTTTCGCCTCTAAAAGGGAGAAAAGGGGAAAATGAAGGGAGGCCTCGGTCACTGCCTTTCAATTGTCATTATGAAATTAAAGCATTTGTATACCCCGAACAATAACCAACATATGTAACTCAAGTACCTGGTGAATCAGTAATAATACTGTCCAGTTTGCTTGACCTTGCAAAATAAACTAACTTGCACAGACAGAAACCATCTCCTTGCTCCATAATGTTGTTTCCACCATCACCAATCACAGTGCAAAACAATTTCTGCTTCAGTACAAGAACTTTGCTATTCATAATATGAGCTTAGATAGGAAGACTAACAGAAGAAAATAAACCCTATTGTATCTAACTGAAACCCTAGATTCGGCAGTAAAACTTTTTGACAAATCCCTTTTCATTAAAGAATGCCAATTTCTCAAAACTGGACAGATTACGGGCACTTAATGTCAAATCTCTTTGAAACCACTAGGAAAGTGAGAAAACCCAGAGCTCCTAGAAGCTAAAAGTGTAATTCCTATTCACAAATAATGTCAGGTATATTGATTTGTACTGTAAGTCAGAATTAAACTAAACTTCAAAACAACAAAATATTCTTTCTCCATCCATGTTGACTCCGGTACCAGTGTTGCCTATAGCTAGTGGGGAATATATCCGTATACTCAGGTCTAGATGCCTGTGTCTAAGACCAAAGGAACATCTCTACATAAATGTAAAAAATACCCCACAAAACATAGAAAAGGCTTTCAAACAGACTGAACTAATAAGCTCCATGTTCTTTATATTAAATAGTTAACTTCTGCATTCCGTTTTAACTGTAGGAAGTATGGACAGTGTGAGTATTTTTCCAAAAAAAAAAAAACCTTCCTCTCTGTAAATTCCATTCATCCTCCCCCACTGCCACTTTACTCTTCTTTGTGTTTTTGCTCCAATTCCTGCCTACTTGTTTTCTCCTCCTTAAAATGCACACGAGACTTCAGGAGCTCCCAGAAGATGTTCTTAAATTTGCCTGATCTTCTAAAACTGAGCATAAATTCTGTCTCTTTTTCCACAGGATAAAATACGTCAATAACAATGGCTGTTAAGAATTGTTTTCTTCTGGATATGCACAGTCTCTTCACTTGAGATAAACTGGTTTTATAAAGGTCTCACGATGATGAAAATTCAGATCTCTTCCACAGCCAACAATAGTTATCTATCTCTATGAAAAGGTGTAAACTGTCATGCATATAACTGCAACTATAATACCAAAAGAAAAATTAGTTCACTTAGTATCCTAAAGGGATCATTATACACTGTTATACTCTGCTGCCCTTCTATTGTTGCCTTTTAATTTATGTCCTCTATATCACATAAAATAATAAAACAGTATCAGCTATCTATATCAACTTCACCCTTTTCAGTTAACCAGTTTCAATAATTATTTCCCAATTAATACGTATAGAACCATTTCTTTTGCTCCAAATATATGATTTACATTTTCCCAACTACCAAAGCCATTGAGAAAACTGCACATTGCTTAATCCATGATAATCAGTTTAATAGCAGATGCAAGAAAATTAAATTCCATAAATCCTGAACTAATACTGAAATTTGAACATTAGACTAAACAAATATATCACGTATTTTAAAGATGAGGAAACTTCATAAGCATTTATGCAAGAAAATTAGTATTTTGTTGGGTTACAAATTTCTCAGTATGCTAAATCAGAAAACGCAAGTTTCAGAAACAGAAAATATCAGATATTAATTTTCTGTAACATCAGCAAAGAGGCATATTCTTCAGTAATTTCATTTCAACTAGAAAAGGTAATTTCAAATTTAGTTGTAGTAGCTCTAATAGTCAGGAAAGTAGTTCTAATAAGTCTTTACAATTGTTTTAAATTTTAACAACATTCTAAGACATAATCAGGACTTCTTATGAAAGTATAAATTTTCTTTACCTTAGTAGTTTTGCTTTGAACTGGAAATAGCTATACATTTATAATAACTAACTAACAAACTAAGGTTGTATGTGGCATAATTGCTCAATTAGTTTGTGGTTAGCTGATGTAGAACTTGCAATAGAGTAGAGAGGTTAGTTTTCTTTCCAGATGGAAGTGTATTCACCTTTGCTAAGATCTACAATATAGGAAGTAGACCAAAAAATATGGGTTTATCTGGAAAAATAATACAACTGTTTTCTGTGAGTAACTGTAAAGGTAACAATATATGCCATATGTGAATCAGAAACAATTCTTTGTTTTATAAACTAAGAAAAGTCAACACGAATGATGTTACAGTCACTATCCATGCCAATACACAATAACACTGCAGTGTATCCCTTGTATTTGAGTCAAGAGGGTCACTAGCAGGATGAATGAGGCCAAGCTACTAATGTCCTTTAAAGCCACCCTTCCTGCTTGAAAACAATTTACATTACTTTTCCTGGTTGTCTGCAGTTCTTCTGGTGGCTTCTCCCTAGCCAGTCATATACCCTTATACTGGCAGACATGGCTCAGAACTACATCATGCCTTAACTGAACTAAAACAACACAAGTCACTAATGTTACTAAATTTTTGATGTGCAAATCCTTGAGAAAGAAAACTAAACCAAGATCTCAAATCAATGCTTGAAAGATTCACAGAACTCGTGCAGTCGGAAAAATCCTTCCTTATTTAGCAGCACTTCATAGTACATACGCAAAAAAACCCATGAGGTGATACCTGAAAACTACCACCATGGATTATTCCAAAGTCACACAGACTACAAATTAGGCTGAAACCAATTGAATTTAAGTAGCTTGAGGAACTGGAAAATTCAGAACCAACACTGCAAAATAATCCTGACAAAAGGAAAAAAAAAATTAGGTAGTAGATGGGAGGATGAGTGGAGGGGGAGAGTGAGAATTTTATCTGAGAGTGAAGGGAGAGAAATCCACGTTTATGCCACTTACTCCTGTCGGCTGAAATATTAATCCATCCACTTCGTGGCTAACTTCTCTGGCAAAGCTTCCTTCCAGGAGCTGTAGAACAAAAGGAAAAGAAATCTTTTTTAGCATAGAGAAGTATTTCACTTAGAAGATTGCACATCAAAGCAGATTTTATGCTACTACTGCAATCATTTGCTAGTAAACTGCTTATTGATGGTTTAACATTAGAGCTTGGGAAATGTCAACAGAGAAACCTTCAACAAATTGTCATTTTTCCAAAGAACACTTGAGGCTGAAACAAGTTTCAGAGAGGCGAATTCTTACAGTTCTATTCAAGGAAAATGCCTCTGTCCAAAAGGAAATACTAATAAACCATGATAATTTGATACACTAAAAGAGGAAATAAAATCAGTTCCGATAAAAGGACACCACAGACATTCATGCCAAATTAGAAACCACATCCACCACTTTAACATGGAAAAGATTGAATCTGACTTTAGATTGAAACTAGGTACTGAAAAATATTTCAGGGTATCATTCAAAACTCATGTTTGGCAGACTCTCTAACAAAAGCATAACCCAGTAAAACACAGCTACACCACTGTAAAACAACTGTCTGCATTAATTTGGATCTTGAATATTCTGCTTTATATTTTCAAAGATTGTGAATTCCATATGGAGGTCAACACATCCATCAAGATGCATTTACTAGAGAAAAAACATGTAATTAAATAAACTAATGAAACCAGCTAGTCAACAGTTATGAGAATTGATGATATGCTTCCATGTTAAATTATGACTTGCCTAAGGAAAAGCAAATAACCGAAGAGAACTACAAGTGACAAGTAATAGTAAAAGATTAGGAGAACCAAAACATCTCTATTAATTTCAATTTATGTTTTGCTGTAGAGATGAAGAATCTGTTGTTGCTAACATTTGGAAAAATCTTTGATGTAGAAGTAAGTAATTACACAGTCATAAAAGATAGAAAATACAGAACTCAGTAAATCACAGTCCATTTTAGAAGCAACATTTTGCTCTACATTGCTCATTTTACACCATTTCCTTTCCATAGAGCAACTTCACTCAATGACCACTGACTAAATTATTCAAATTAAGTCAGTAAAGGGCAAAAGTACAAAAGGAGTTGAGAAATAACATTTGTGTCTTAATACGGGCTGTGCAACTCAAAGTAATGCATTTACATCTTCTGTGGATCAAAAGCCTGATGGTCAAATATTTCAAACAGTAACAACATAACATGATATTTCACTTAAACCTGTAATTGTTTGCATAGAATAATTGATCATTTTGATATAAAACCCCCTAGCTTTGTCCTTATTCACATAATCATTAGCATATTTATGCTTATAGCTTCATTGACAAACACAGCTTCAACTATTCAACTTTTGGATACAATTTAATTGAAAAAACACACTCTAAGAGAATACTATCAAGGGGTAAAATACTTTAAGAATATCTGATTTTGAGTAAAAAAATCATCCATCAAAAAACTATTTTTCAGTAGAGAAAGTCCACATTCGGAACTTGAAGCTGTAGCTTGCATTTGCTCTGTTATCATTTTGAAATTTACAGCTGAGGCTCACAGGGTAATGCATCCTCTACCAGATGTCTACAGAAAATAACAACCACCACAACAAAAAATAATCCCAAATTCTTTCATAAATTTGCTGTTAGCCTTTGCTTCATCAGAGCAATGAGTAAACTGGGAAAATTTTTAAACAAATGTCAGAAAACTCAAATATGGGGATTTTTTTTGTTGTTGTTTCTACACAAGCTAAGTCTTCTGTGGATCACTTGCAAGGTTACTCTGTTTCCAAAACTGACTCGCCATTGAGAAATCTATAATAAGGATATGACTCATACTTACAAAAACACATGCGAAAGACTTCATTAAATTAAAAAAAGAGTTAATTCAATTTCAAAAAGCCTCTCTCTGAAGGTTGATGATCACAGTACTACTTTAAAAATAAAATACGAACTTCAAATTAGCTGAGACTGTATCTGCAATATATTTCTACCTGTCTTATTAAAAGGCACTAACCAAAGTGGCAAACAGAAACCAGTCCTCTGTGTTTCGGCTTATTTAAAGTTCCTAAAGGAACAACAATTTAAGGACACAGTTACTTTGGTGTTGGAGCTTACATAAACTGCATTTGCTCTTTCCAAAATACAACTTAAGAATACAGAAACAATCTTTTAATTTGGAGTGTAACTCACATGGGTAAAGCACGAAATTATTATCATGCACTGTTTTACCTGCAGCCCTCTCCACTCTCGTCTACATGTAGTTTCAGAAAACTACTAAAACACTATTACATCTTCATAATTGGGGAGGAAAATGTAAATTCAAAATTTACCATTTCAAAAATACATACTGGTAATCCTTTTCTTTCACTGCTTCACCAGAATTATAAAGTGCAACCTGACACCCCTTTTCAGACTTGATCTTGTTCTTATTTTGGAGGTCCCCAGTGTCTCACTAAGACATCTCCCAAGTGTCAATTAGTTATCAAAGACAAAAGGATTTTAAGACCAGAACAAACCTCAACAGATAACTAAACCTCTTTGTACTCCCAGTTATTCCTTTTTCATCCTCGGCTATGCTGCTCTCACTGTCATTAGGTCAGTTACAAGTATTTGATCACTGTAGAACGGAATTTTTACTAGAAAGGATTAGCAATCCGGGAGAGGGAATGGAATTTTTCTCTGAGTTTCTTAAGAGAAATGCGTACACATCTTCTTAGGAATTAAACTATTTATAGAGTTTTTTTGTGAACAGCAGAATATGCAACCATTGGATGCTGCAAAAGGTTTGGAATGACGGGAAAATGAATAGAAAAGGAATGTTTGACATATCAGGTTTTTGGTTTTATGAATTTAAAATGCAGATATAATGGTTCATCCTTAAAATAAATTATCTTCAACTTTCCACAGATGTTAAAATTTCTAATTAACTTGAACAGCGCAGTCTTTTTTAATCGGCACCATGATAAATGGCACACCTGCTTGGCTGGGATGACTGCCAGGGATCAGATAAAATGCAATGCATCTCGATGACATTTTATAAAAGATGCGTAAATGATGCATGTGAGCCAATTCTTCTGGCATGCTATTCCTTGTAGCATCTATTTCCACCTGTGAACACCTTTGTTCACTTCTTGCAGTTTCCTGCTTCACCGTGAACATTGCCAAAAACCGTATGCTCATACTATTTACTCATATTTAAAACTTTTCCTTTCTTACTTTCTAACTAAATCAAATTTAAAAATATTGCTACATCTCATACTATTTCTCTAATAAAAAGAATGGTACAGTAGCATAGAATGAGTGGGGCTGTATGACGAATAACAGGATTTCTCCTTGCTCTTTAACCACTGAGATGAGGAGCAGCAGTATGTCACCAAAGCAGCACTAATACCCTGCTGAACCCGATTTTGCTAGAACACTGAATGAGTCAGCAGGTCTTGAGTGGGTAAATTGAAAAATCACGCTTTAGAGTTCTCTCTATACTTATCAACAAAGGAATCACTTGGCTCCTCCAGCAGGAAGAGGAGAAAATTTAGGTGCATGCAGATTCCGCATAATCCTAGTATGCTTTCATTAATGTTCCAATAATTCTAAGGCATGCCACATGAATCTGATAAATTTTCAGATGTTATTTTATTAATAAACTAAGTAAGTCCAGCAGCTACTTCTGTGCCTTTTCATCCCCCTTACAAAAAAAGAGACAACCCCCCAAAAAAAAAACCCAAACTCACGGAAACACAATATGCTGTGAGAGTTACAGATTCCAAAACATAACAATGACTCTGTGAAGTCATACTGACTTTCTACAAAATAATTTAGTTATGGTCCTCACACACAGCTATTATCGAACTGCTGCGTCACAATATTCCTAACCATTTTTTCCATACTTCTGATTCAAAACTGGTAGTAGTCACCTACTGAAATACTTGGAAATCCATTTGCATTTTATAATACAAGACAAATATATATCCATTTTCCTTGCTTTTTCAGAACTACTATATGCTTCATTCAGTTCAAAGTCAAGCTAGAGCAACTCTGGCTGCACCAGTCCCTAAGCAGTTTTTCAGTCACCTTCGAATTGCTGATCAACTACCTGTTCACTCACAGTGAAAGGGAACATACTTTAATCAGAAGTATTAATTACAATTAAACTACCAAACAAGCTGTCAATTAACAAGAATGTGAAACAGCTTTGAACATGAGCATACTGTCATTACTAACTTCACAGAGCCAACATCTTCCCTGGCTTGGGTTTCAACCCTTACCATCAGACTACAAAGTAATTCTCACATCCTGACAACTGTCACGTTTTACAGACCTGATTTCATAAATCTCTGTACAGATACTGCAGATTCTTTAAAGTTATTATACAGCCTCCAGAAAAAGATTCAGCAGTTACCAGCACCAATAACCACCTTTTAGAAAAGTAAATAATTATTCTGGCACTTTCTTCACACTTCTTGAAAAGAGATGGACTATTCTGCTTTCAAAACTCCTTCTTTAATAAAATAAATTTTTATTTTAACAAATAAAACTCCTGTTTTATTTTTACATTGATTTGTTTCTATATTTTTTCTATTTTTACATGACAACCTCCTCAACAGCCCCATCTCAAATCAGTATACACTCTTTCATGAGGTCTTAATTGCCCAAGTTTAATATAATAATTATTTCCTTTAACACTGCTTGCTGACATAATCAAGATATCCCAGAAAAAGATTTACATCTGAAGTGGGAGGTACAAATACTTTCAAATGTACAGTGGTTTAACTGAATTTAATGTGTCTGCTACTAAAATAAGTATTTTCACCATATTTTTGCTAACACACGACATCAAAAAGAACTCATCTCATTACATACAAAAGTCTCTAAAGAAAGGATCTATGAATCATAAATCCAGGTTAAGATTTGTGTTACAAACCCAGTATTTCTATTGGGTAGCATCCTTGTATATCAGTTTAAAACAAAATAAAAAACAAAAAACCCATGTACACACAAAAAAGATAATCCTGTTTAACATAACTATTTCAAACTCTTCCATGTAAAAATGAGAATTGAAATCTGGGTCTCCCTTGTCATGGGCAGAAGAAAAATATATTGTGAATAGCCTACTATGAATATATTCAGAAAACCTATTTTGAATGGCATAAGAAATGCTACTGAAGAACTTCTATGTTAAGTTCAGTTAAGTGAAAATAATACAAAATCAGTTTGGCACAGATTTATCCCAGCTATCACGTTTCCCAAAATAAATCAGTCACTAACAGGCAATGACAGAGACATTATCCATGCAATTAATATTCTAAACTTCAGCTTTCAAATATTACATTTTGAAAAGGAAGCCCACTGGAAAAGAATTAAACATGCTGGTGGTGGGGTATAAGCTTCCTTCCAGATGATACACAGACTACTGTGCAATGCTTGAAAATATTATTAAATGGAGCTTAACGTCAGGTGAGGGAGCTGGTCCCTGAAAGCTACGGTTGTAGTCCCTGCTCCTTCCTTCTCCCCAGAATCTTTCCAGTTCCCTCTGTCCTTCAGCATCATCTCTTTTTTAGTTTGGTTTGCTTCTGAAAGCAGAGATGGTATCAAGAATCAAACAGCTGCTTTCAGTCTCAGAGCAAAAAAGCATTAAGCAGCAAATGATAAAATATACTGGGGCAAGGAAGAAGGGAGGAAGGTTTCATATATTACTTAAAACTACAACTCATAATCTCAAACTTTCCACAAATAACAGTAAGCTAATTAACATTTTAAGAGAAATAGACCCCAAAATGAAATGTTAAAAGAAGTTTTGATTTTGGTTCATTGACCGAAATTACTACAAATACATGGCAAAACTGTCAAAATAGTGCTTAGTGACCCTGGGGAATACACGATTTTGGGAACTAAAGGGAGCACAAACCTTCTGAAAAATAGATGGGTATGTGTGTGTGTGAAATAAAAACAAAAAAAAGAAAAATCAAGCCGAATTCACACAGACTTTTATCTTTTCACACTCAGGGATACTGTTCACCTCACCTAGCATCCTACCATTAGCACCTGAAGTAAAACAGCTGACCTAAACAAGATTCATGCAAATTAACAGTGGGGAGATGGGAGAGGATCAAAGATGTACCTCGGGCAGTTCCATTGCTTACTGCCCTTCCTGCCCAAACCCAGACACAGACTGATCACCAGCTCAGACTAACTTTCAGGCAGCTATGAGGATGAAAACCTCTCCTCTCATGCATATTTTAAGTTCCTCTTCAAGTGATATGCTCAAGTACCAAGTAATTTCTTGGATCACTGTGCAGTCTCAAGTTACAGCATGCTGTGATGGAGAACCACAATCCTCATTCAATTGTTCTAATCAGGTATTGCACGCACAGTTAAAAAATTAATGCCTATTTCTCAGCAATTTTTTCCTCCAACTTTTCTCCCTTGTTTCCCTACTTAGATGCTGACAAAGACATCTCTTAGAGACTTTTTGGGCAAAGAAAGAAGCTTCACATCTCACGCATTTCACAAAAAAGCAGAGATAACTCTTCAAACATGTCAATAAAGCCTTCTCAAAATTCACAGTTACCTTTTTTTTTTTCATTAAGTGAAACCATTCCTGCTAGACCAGACAGAATATTCCAGAAGGGCCACAGCAGCAAGAAAAAATGCACTCCCTATTCTCCTCCAGAGGATTCTTCTTTCAAGGAGATCTCTGGATACATGCACACTTGCCAAAGTATTTCATCACTACAATGGCTCATTACAACTGGCTGCTTGACTCAAAGCAGCTCCTTCCAAGTAATGGTGAAGGTCCTGAATCACAGCCATGGTCTCAGGAGTGTGACTTAGCTCATGGCCACACAAGGCAATACTTCTGCTTGCACCCTGTGATTCCAGAAGCTATAACTAGCATTTCAACATTAACATTTACTTCCCTCACAAAACCAAAAGTAGTCTGTCTCTCATTTACATGATTTCATATTTGCCTCCAAATCACCTATAAAAATGTTTAAGAGTAGATTTTTCAATAATTTAACATTATCCTTTTGCCTTCGCATTAATGTCATTTCCAAATAAAAATATGATATGCTACCTTATGCGAAATAAATGAGATAAAATCAGTATCAGTTGAAGTGTATCTTTACAGCAGGGTATAGTCCAATTCTATTATGCATCCTCAATTATTCATTGTATTTGGCTGTATTTATCTCAAAGATCTTGAATTTTTGTTTGCTGAGAAATAAGCAACAAAAGGCAAGAAAGGAAATGCAGCACGATAGCTGAGAGTACAGTCACAAACCCACAACTTATACTAAAGATTCTTAAGCTAAAGCATTGAAAAAAAAAAGTAAATCACAAAGTTACAAAATATTTCCTGGCCCACGCTAATGGACTAAAAATAAGCTTAAAGGAAGAGAAATATCAAAAACTGTAGCAACTAAATTAAAAACTGAACTCCCATCGAAGTAATTATTTAAAGAAGTTGTATATGCTAATTAAGAACAAACACAATTTGAAAAATAACTGCTACATTTTCAGTAACCCAGTGAAATTATCTACTTATCTACTCTGCCCTAACTGCATAAGGAACACAAAGTAAAAACTTCTCACTTGCTTATTACTTAAAAAGAAACTTCGTGCTCTTTTGCTGTAAAATCAGTATGTAATTCAAATTGGATGAAAATCCTTTACAAAAAATTTATGCTCAAAGCTCAACTCCTAGCTTTCATGCAGCCATCCGCTCAAGATGCTAATTCAAGATGTAAACAGAGAAAAGCTGCCTGTATGAATATGTACAGCTTGAAAGCACTGGATGTTAACCAATAACTCAGTACTAAACAAATAAAGTAAAAGCAAACTCCAAAGGTTCATCTGTTTAGCAAAATTACTGCTACTCTGAACTGTGTTATCTGTGGCAACAGCTGAATCATACTGTGATGAAAATTATACCAAATCACTGCGTAAAGACACACAGGAGTTTTCTCAGTTGATAAAATTAAAAACCTACATACTTTTTATGAAATACTATTTTATGGAAAACCTTTCAGTTTGTTAATTTACTAGAAGCTCTGAAATTAATCATACTGAAAGACTAAAAATAACCTCTTTGCCAAGTTAATCATACAGAACATTTTGGCTCAAAAGACATTAAAACCACCTAATTACCACAATGGATTTGTTCCCTATAAGAATGAAAGCAGATAATGGCAGCAATGTGAGACTGATGCTCACTAATATGATCAAGAGACTAATTATTATCCATGAATCATTTGTAGCATTCAAAACTTGATTAATGTCAGGTCAAGTTTAACATGTGATAGGTTTTATTAGTAATGCTCGGCTATCCCACAGCTTGTCAGTTTAGGCGAGTGCCATCTGTTAGGTTTAGGAATAGCCAACAGCCACAACAAAAGCACAGTGGATACAACTGGTCACTGAAGTACATTTTAAAAATTCCATAAGGGAGCTACCCTAATAAATTTAAACACACTAGACCAAAATCCAGCCCACAAAAAGACCTACTGAAGATAGGAAATTCATAGCCCAAAAAAGCAGGCATGTAAAGCAAGCTTTTCTCCTTTTCAAGCTTGACCAAAGGCATGTAATACTGAATTTACTTTACAGATTGACCAGTCTCTAGTAACAAAAATTATTTTGCAAAAGGAGCATGCATAGCTTTTACTCTACGCTCCACCATCTTTAGCAAGCATTCCTGTACTGAACACGCTGCTTTACCCTTTAAAGCATCACTAATTGTATTCAAGCACATATGGCCCTAACGGCTCATGTAGCAAAACACTGCTAGAAGACAATGAGCCTGAAATTCATATTCCACCAGAAAATGCTGACAGTCTCCACTACTTTTAATTACAGACACTGGGAAGACGAAATCGTTCCGCAGTAGGTTCGCGGTCTAGTATTTCACAGTGCTTTGCAGGGGGTCAGCTTTACCGGGGTTCACCTCTCCCATGTATACAGCATTCCCAGCTTTTGCAGCAGGACAGGAACTCACCTGCTATCCCTAAAGCTCACCTGGGCACCTCCACTGAACCTCCACAAGCTCTGCACTAATAACAGCGGGAGCAGCAGGGCTGAAATAACATGAAGTGGCAACCGACAGGTGCATGCACAGAGAAAAAGGAAGGTGACCTAATTCTATCTGGGTTTGCTCCGGCACCTGTGTACCTTCCTCTGGTCTAAAACTAGTTAGAAACTCAGCAGGAGCATTGAAAGAAACCTTTATTTACCTCACAGCTATCACAGTAACAACAGCCCTCTCAGATGTATTAGAAATATGTTCTCATTTGATGGCTCTCTTGCATTCTAAGTGGATGAAGCTGAAAGGCCACAGCTTCAGGCTGCCACCAGTGTAACTTGAGGTCTGTACTTCAGCTTCAAGTGTTCTGTTTTCTTTCTAGGAGCACGACGTGAAGGGCTCACAGACGCCCTGATGAAAAAGCCAACAAGTATTCCGAAGACTTGACACTAGTAGGCCACAGACCATAAATAACATCAAAATTCAAAGAACCACAATTATGGCACAATTTCTTCCTCAAGCATTTGCCCATATAATTTTATGCAGACAAGGACCCAAACTACTAGGTCTGGGCATTAGCATTCTAACTAATGACACCAGTCTTCATCAATTGCCTTTCAGAAGAGCAATTGCACTGAGAAGTCTTTTCCAGAGTCTATGTTCCTCTTCCAGAAGAGGAAGGCAATATTCACATGATGGGGAACAAGCAATTCCAAGCAAGAAAGCCAAAGAGATTCATCCCTGCTATGTATCATGCCTGAGGCACTTATGAAAAAAACAAGTTAATCCTCACACTGGACTCTCAGAGCTTTCCCAGCTCCTACTAGAACTGCTACCAGTTTTACAAGGAAGTGTTATAGTCTGCCTTTTTCACAGCGAACATAAAGCGCAAGAAATCAGATATATTATCTTCTTAAACCCACTTCTTAAATCTTTTTCACTACCTCTCTGAAAGATTTAAAGAAAAGCCATTTACAGGTGTATGGATAGTTGGAAGCTACTGCAGTCTGTGACGGGATGCAACCTCTGATACTGAGAAAGTGGAATAACTGCAGTAGCTTGATTTCATTACCCAGCCGTACGGGAAAAAATACTGTAGTGAACAATAAAATACACTGCGGAGGAGGTGGGGAATAAAGTCTGAAGGTTTTTTTATTTAACCTTCATAATCTCTTTTTGGTTTTGCAGCTAATTCACTCACTGCACCCTTGAAAGCTGCTATTAGCACCAGCTACATGCCGTGCCTCTTAACTACTGGGATAGAGACATTTATAGAAAAATGAAGAGCACGCTGCAGGAGGAGTCCCACTCAGCTACCACCTCTTTGCTGGTTCTGAGCGAACAACTCCAAAGGTCACGTACATAATATATTCAAAACAATACCCAAGAATAACAGGAGTGCGATGTGTTAATGCTTAATTTGACAACACATCTGCATTCTTGAATTCAAAATACGCATTAAGCATTTCTCCCTGTCAATCTCTTCTCAAAAACACAATTGAGAAATTGCCATCAATTAACTATGATGTTTTCAAATGCTTCTTTCAAGTAAGAGAAATAGGCTGCTTCAAGAAACTTTAATTGACTTTTGTGATAGCTTCAAAATGGGAGAAACATGGATTCCTGGAGGCTGTGAGGAAATGCCACTGCCAAACAGTAATAATATTTCGTATTTATTTTGCCTGGTAAAGAAACACAGCAATATATTTCAGAGCTTGGCTGTTTAATTCACTGCACTCTTACCAGTTCCCTATTTCAACCTGCAAGGTACCTTCAGTTTTTTCTTTTAGGGATTGGGATTTTGTCTGCAAGACTTGCCCCATGCTATCCTACCTAGTAGAGCACAGCTGCCTCAGATTAGAGCTCTGCTAGAGCTGGAGAAGATTTAATAGGTGCAACTAGCAAATTCTTTGACCTATTTACAAATTATCTACAATCTGTGACATTCCTGAAGGGATGGCAGATACTCAGTACAGCCTGTTACATAATGTCCTCAAATGAGCAAGGTTCTCCCCCCCAATGTTGAGAAGCTCCCTAACAACTCTGCGTTTGATCAATTACAACATTGAAAAGTTCTTCTATTGTCAAAGGAAAGAATGAAAGTGAGTTGAGCGCAATGGGGCCAAGTATATTTTAATTTGTTTTCCAAATGATTTTCCAACACTGCAAACTTGATATGGTTTTTCTGTTATCTAGCCCCTGTATAAACTGCTACAACATAATCTTTTCTCTGTTTGACAAGAACTTGGACAGGCCTGTTTTAATTAAATAAGATAATTAAGGATGTTTTATTATGCACTTCTACTAATACTCATCAACAAAGACAAAACTGTATATACAATAATTCAAGAAGACATAAAACAATATTCAAAAATATAGTCTTCATACATTTCCTGTTCCAATGCCTGATTCAAACTCGGCTAATGTATTCCACCAGCACTGATGCAGAGATTTTAACTCAAAAGTAAGATTTAACATGATATTTTCTGGATATTTAAAAGCATCGGTTTTGCTATGCAATGCCCTTGAGGGTTTGTTTGCTATAAAGTTGAAATTAAAACTTGCCACCGTAAGGCTGTAACAGTACAATACAAAGATTTTATTGTTTCTTGACTTTAAAGAAAATATTAATTTTATACAGGTTTGGGTGGATTTTTTTTGGTTTTTTGTGGTTTTGGTTTGGTTTGGTTTGTTGTGTTGTTTTTTTTTTTTTTCCTGTTTTGTTGGGGTTTTTTTCCTTTCTCAAATCTGGGCATATCAGAAGAAAAGAAAGAGCTAGCAGGGATGTCCTATAATCTTGTATCATAGAATCATAGAATAGTTAGGGTTGGAAAGGACCTTAAGATCATCTAGTTCCAGCCCCATAATAAATTGCTTTAAATTTCACTCCCATCTTCACAATTTTCTTTGTGCTTTTATTCATTTTACCCAAATTAGGCACATGTCTCTTGAACATCATTCCAACATGAGAAGGCTGACGGCTTCCCTGCGGAGCTCTATTGCCAGGAGGCAGTTTGGAAAGTGACAGGCTGTGAAGTGGCACAACGGACAATATTAGACAGTTGCCCCTCAATTAATGAGTGGACTGACCCACTTAGTCACCACAGCTGTGTCCTCTAAGTAATTCAGAAGATATCAAATACACCAATTCAACTGACTATACTGGGATACCAACTGGTAATTAGGACCAAACAGATTCGCCTTTCTCTGTTTCTGCAATATACCACAAAACTGAAAGTAGAAATCACTGTTAAAGACATTTTTCCTACTTGGAAATTTATATTATTTGCATTGCACAAAATACAGAAGAAATAATTTACAAAAACATTAGAATGTTCAAAGTTAATGTTAAAATGTTAAAAGCTAAACTGAATATGTACTGTTCTGATGTTAAAATTACAGTGTGCACCAAGCATAAGGCTTCATAAATATGCCTTTATTTATGTACTAGTTTCATTGTTTCTTTCCCACACTAGAGTTTGGCAAGTTAGAATTTAATTATATGTTCCACATCTGAATTATTCTATGCTAATTTAATTTGTACCAATAGCAATATCTAACATGGGCCACAAGTTACGAAAATAATCCTTCATGGAAATATTTGAGACTGTTTGTTTTAACTTCAGTAGATCATTTTCTGAAAAATGTGAGATGTAACTAATGCATGAATAATTTCTTAAACCAAAAGCAAAAAAAAATATTTCTTTTCCTAGCCAAAATTATACTGTGCTGAAATATTATACCTGACCTTCAGCATCACAAATAATAATAATCAAAAGCAAGTAGCCTAATCCTCTTTTGTTAACACTAGGAAATGAACAGAGGTTCTTGAACAGGTCTCCTCAAGTGACTCCACCAAGAGCAAGGAGACTGAAAAGTTATCCATAGCTCACTCATTTTTTTTCCCCTGGTACAAGGGACAAATCTGTTTGGTATAAATCTAATCAAATAACTGCAGCCTCCCTGTCCCACAGAAAGCAAAGGAACACACAGAGGCAGCTGGAAACCCCTGCAGCTACAAAGTCCCTGCTACCTTCATCCTCCCACTGCCAGAAATTAATTATGTTTACTCAATAGTATCCACATCATTCCAGAGCTGCATCTGACTGCATGAAAGAGCCTCAGTTCAAGCACTGAACTGTAAGTGGTAGTAACCTACATTCAGCTCAAGAGACAGAGTTCGGTCAACTGTTTCAAATTACAGTGTCAAACCTTCCTCTTGGTCTGGTTGGCCATCCTTCCTTTAAAATTCACATGGTAAAATCATTTTGAAAAGTCAGGCTGAAGTACTACATGCTGGGACACAAGACTGTTGCCAAGTGAAGACTTCAATCTAATGCAGGTGTAAAGTAACAACTTTCTGGCTTCTTATTCACTTACTTGCTTTCCAGATTCCTCAGGTCAGCATTATTTGCATTTACAGAAAGAAAAGCACTCCAAGAAGAAGATATGAGTAAAGATAACAACCAGCACAAAAACATCTTAGGGCGGAATAAGGCAATGCTGCTTTTACAACATTTTACTTTCCATTTTTGGGAAGATGAAATAGGACAAAGTGAGGAAGAAACATCTGAATAAATAAAAGCAAATAGAAACAAAATGGTACAGGTGAGATGGGTTAGAAGATAATTAAAAGGAGATGAGATGATACACAGGCCAAAAACCTGGAAGAGAACAGATGGAGTGAGGACTATGTTGTAGGCCAGACACGAAGAGCGACTGCCAACTCTGGGTCAGGAAATGCAAGACTGAAAGGTGAGCAGATTAAGCTACTCCTTAAGGGACAGAAAATAAAATAATAATAAAAAACCAACAGAGGAAACAAGTCTTTTTGGCATTAAAAGCCCTCCAGATGGTAACATTCCCCCTCAACCAAGGTGCAGAATTCAAAATCTCCAATAAATAGAGATTATTTGACACTTCGGCTGCTGCCATTGCTGCCATTACATTCTTTGATCTTCTGTCCCATGACTGCAAACCTCTCCACATTTTTGTCTGTAGGCTACTTGGTGACAAGACAGGGGGTTGTGGTCATTTACATTCAGTATTGGGTTAACACCTCTCTTGACAGACATGGATGAGCTGTGTCCACGTATTATGCATTTATCAGGGTTCATTTTTTCAGGCCACGCAAATACTAGCATACAGCTGTCACATCTGCCTGCAAATTACTTCACACCAACACTAGCAAGTCATGTGCTAACACCATCTCCTTCATCATCGTCATCACAGGTCCACAGCCACTTAATTTTCCAAAGCAAACAACCTCAGCAGTAGCTATACACGTACTGGTACAAACTTTTAAACATTCCACCTCTCCTAACAACAAAAAAACCCCAACATAAAAATAAAAGTCCAAAAGCCAAATAAACCAGGAGAACAAAATAAGCCATCTGTCACTTCACAGATTTAACTGAAAACTTTCAAGATCCTAGACCATTAGATCTTCTAGCAGAGATTACTCATCTTCATTCTAATCCCTCTAGGACAAGCTGTCATTTTAAACCCAGGTAATAGTCTAAGAACTGACAAGTCATTGACATACAGCGTGCTAACATTTGAAAAAGGTTGTTCATTTGACCTGTATCATTGTTTAACCTTTAGCCCTATTGTTCCATCAAGAGTGATAGGCACAATTCTCCATGGGACCATGGACTGCATGGAAAAGAACTCTTTTTCCTACTCATAGTAGACAGCATTTTCACTAGACAATAGGCTTTAGTGATGCTAACACTGTCCAAACAAAAAAGCCTTGCAAAAGAACAGTGGTTTGGTTTGGCAATGAAAGCCAAGACTTACATAATTTCCAAGAGTTTAATTACTTCGATGTACCTGCAGTTCCCCTTTAATATAATGAAGATAATGTCCTTGTTGAAAATCCTAAAATATTTATACAAATAAGAGGCTAGGGCTCCATGCTGCATAAAGCATTAATCTCACTGGTCTTCAATACTTTAGCATCAAGGAAGCCTAAAGCCTAGCTTCATCCACACACTACCCCTATCCTTACATGATGGGTGGGAGAGCTGACATATTTGACCATATCATGTCCTTGCTTTATAATGCATACTAATATATGAAAAGAAAGCAAGATATGCAACAAAAGTGGCTAACTATGTAAGCATAATGACAAACAGCAAAGATTCAATATTACTTGAAAATATCTTTCTAAAAGAATTTGCCATTAAATGGCAAAATCACTCAAAAAATAAATGTATTCCCAACTAACACTAAAATGCGTTTAATGATTCTTTGATTATAGAGGCAGACAAATTTAGCAATACCGCTTTCTCCACCAATATCAAAGTTCAACAAGGTAACATTTCTAGAGATTCCTAAAATACACAACCTGTCCCCAGGTAACTGTCCCTTTCTCTTTCTTCTTACCACCAAAACTCAGTCTTACAAGAAACATACAGAAGTCCATCAAAAATTTTAAAATAACATTCAAGACAACATTAGAAAGATATAACATTATAAAGATCTAGCCCTTATTTCCAAAATCTAGTACCAACAACAAATGCCAAGGCACAACTATAAATGCTGCCATACTTCATAATTACACTTTGAAAGTGTACTTCATTTCATAGTAAATTGATTTTCAGATTAGAAAAAAACCCAGCCAGTAGCCTGGTATTAAAGTTCCAAATCCATAACTCTAACAACAATTTCATTATTGGACATATTATATAACACAGTACAAATTTTACTGCAGTTTCAGGCAATTACTTCCACATTTTCACTGAAAATAACTAAACCTATGCAGACATTGTTTTTTCCTGGTGTAATTAAAAGTTTAGCCATTCATTCTGCTATTAAAACATAATACTGAGACTCCTGGCCTTTTTGAGTAATCTTTCTACAATCCACCCAAGCTAACACATTTACTGACACGTGCTATCATTAAGAAGAAGAATGGCCAACAACAGCTTTCAATTTGGAACACTATGTCTTAACTCTGCTTATAGCAAGAAATGATGGAGGCTGTGAAGGGAGACGTCTACAATACTTACTTTTGTGAGCTCCAAACTGCATCTTGGGAACATACTTCAGAAACTGAAGTTTTTCAAAACAAAAATAAGATGTGATATGTGGTTCCAGCTGCGGTTAATTCAGAAGTACACTTGATTCTTTTCTTGATCCTAAGCAAAATCCAGCTATGCTTCAAAAAAACCTCTAGGATACGCTCCAAGAATTCTGATGAAAACACATTCTGACCAGTGGTAGGGGTTTTCAACTTCGTCACCCTTGAATATCCTGATGCAATCAGAGACCCACCTCATCTGTGGCCAAAGACTGCTATGTCCCTTGATCTTTCTTTGAAAATAACAAGCCAGAAGGAGAGGGGGGAACCCAAGAAGCTACATCTTCTGTCAGTGAAATATACAAGAACTGGAGGTAGGGGAGAAACCCATGCTTAGGAAAACTCACAGCTTTTCTGAGAGCACTCAAGGACACAAGTCTTTAAGGACCTGTGGCCAACAAAGGAAGGATGCTGTCAGATCCTTTCTAGAGATGAAAGGATCCCACTGTTCTTGGAGAAGCACAAGAAAAATGGCTTATTAAACATAAGAAAAACATCTATTCAAGCAGGTCCTATTTGCCAATCCTTCAGCATCAGTTCAGCTGCCACCAGATCTGGTGATTAATGGATATGCTGAGTCAATATGAATATAAGCAGACTTAGAAGCTAGAAGGAATTCCTTGTCGCTGTGTAGAACTTGCTGTGCTGTACACAGAGTTGGTAAACCCGGTCAAGACATTTGCCATTGATGTAAAAGAAATCCAGCTTGCTCTTTCAGTAATACTAATGAGGTATTCATCCCTATGAGTACATTTGTTGCTATAGTTGCAGAGATTACTGAATAAACATTGGAAAAAATCTTTTGGGAAAAGCAATACTATTTTTAAATAGTCATCTTTTAGAATAGGACAATGATTCAAAATAATAGCCTACCCTGACCACACATAATGAAAAGTTCTGTTCACAAAGTTGTCATGAATATTAAGAGGTAATCCCTGTTTCATTATCCTAAGGAAGTGTTACAGGAACCACACCCATGCAGTTCTCTGAAGTAATGAGAAGCAATGTAACAAAAAAAAGTATTTCTGAAGTAAACAAGAGCAACCATAATTCTTAGTCTACATATTATTCTTTTGAGAATATATTTTTATATATACAATTCTTTTGAGCAGATACAGATTTTAAATATTTTGAATCTATAATGATTTCCATTCAACATTTGCCAATATTGTCTTTGGTAAAACCCCACATCAGCACTGGTAGTACTACCTAAAGCTCCTCACACTTTTCACAGACCGTACAAACCTTAAAAACAGACGTAAAACTTCTTATTGAAAACAATGATCAGTTTTAAAGCCTCATAAGAAGTTTTCTATTACAACAGCAGCATAATGAACTAAATAACTGACTTTAAATGAGAACAAGGATTGTTTAAAACCTACAACATACATTGTAGAAAAAGATAATTTTAAAACCTAAGGTTATTTCAAACTCAAAATGTAGAAAGTTTTAGCCTGCCCTGACTGCCCCATAAAAAACCAAAACCAATAAAACCATCAAAAACCCAAATTAAAGAAACAAAAACCCACCAAAACCATCAAAAACCCCACACTAAACCCAAACGCCACAACAAATTAAAAGTATATAGATACATTTAACTCAAAGATGTTTGTTCTCTAAAACTGCATAAGTCACCACTGTATCTGTTCCAAGGGTATATTCATTGCTCATAAAAAAGCAGCAAAACTCTCAGAGGAAAGAGAACCCTCAGAGAAAGAAAATGTGCTATTTAACTGTAGGGCAAACCAGCCACGGAATTTTATTTGCTGTAACTAGGGCAAAAGTTAACTGAAAAAAACCCACAACCCATCTCTTAATACCTATAGTTTGATAAAAACCAGGATATTACTCTTACTTGCTTTATTTTCTCACTCAAATTGATCTAATATATGCACAGAATAGATAAATCATAAATGTTTGCAATTATTAAAGTATAAGAAAAATAGCACTGGTTATTTGCTCTGCATTGCCAGTAACTCCACCTCTCCTGTTTTCTGCGTGCATCTCCAACGGCTGCATACAGGTATATCATAGAATCATAGAATAATTAGGGTTGGAAAGGACCTTAAGATCATCTAGTTCCAACCCCCCTGCCATGGGCAGGGACATCCTTCACAAAAATAAAGAAAATTGGCCAGATAACTGCTTCATTCCGTAATTCACAAGTTAATAGAAACTGGTGGCAAAGACACGGACAAAATAAAAGAAAAAACTGTCTAAGTATAATTGCTTTTGACACTAATAACTCCATTATGAAACACATCCTAGACATGTATAATTTTTTCCCTTCAACAACATATTTGATGCTTTACTGCTGGGCAGTAAGATAGTCAGTGCCTTACGGAGTTTATGTTCAGAGCTTTGAGAAAGGCCGAAAGTCCAGTAAATAGCACACATTTCACTGCTGAATCTAAGTACAGAAGTCAGAACTCTTAAAATCCAATAAACTGGAATGCACATGGAAAATTCAGAAATCTCCTCTACACAAAAAAAGAAAATCATTGAGCATAATTTGAATTTCCTAGGTTTTGGGAAGCAGAAGATCATTTCAATAGTCATGTGCTGCCAACTAGATTTAACTAGCATGAGATTTGTTTCCAGATGTGTTTTACCTAGAAATTTTTCTATGAATACTTCCAACCATGCTCTCCCTATGATTTTTAAATGAGGTTAAATAGCCTGGAACATCTGAATGCTTCAAGAAACCATACATTTATGTAAGAAACCAATCTTAAGGCGCGCTCCTTTTGCTCCAGTTTCCTTTAATTTCAAGCTCAAAATTACGTGCCCTAGACAAACAGCCTTTCTCCCTCACCCGCCAATAAATTAACTTTAAATTTATGATGCTGGTCTTAAACAGACAATGCAATAATGCAACATCAGAAATACAAAGGAGCAATCAAAATATTTATAGTGCTTTATCTACACAAACTTCTCACAGAATTGCTTGCGACTTAAACTTCCCGAAAACAGCTACTCTCTGCCAGGTAGTACAGCTGATGTCTTATCTCTTTACCTTTTAGCTACTCTTGGTTAGCCAAAATACCATTACTGCTCCTCTTGGGGTGCGATTCATTACCTGATACAGGATCAAGGAAATGACAAAAGCAAATGGAAGCCAACAATTTGATGCTCATTGCTCTGTGTTGGTGAGATATGGGACTGCTTTTACCAGCAGTGCTAAGAAAAATGGATTCCTCTAGAAGGAAGTGTTATCCAGGAGCTATTTAATTCACAGAAGAGAATAAAGTATTTTACAGAATGTTAGAATATGTCTATACTGAAGAAAAGAGTGCACAATGAAAGATAGGAACTCATATATATATTTGCAAGTCATAAGCATTACTTCAGAAAACCTAGGGCAATACTGTAATAAGCAAAATGTGGAGACATCAAATAGAATGGGCTTTAGTAATCACAGCTGAACAAGAAGTGGGAGTTCAAGCACAATTCATGATTCTTATACTATGGCCAAATGGGAACTGGAAGCAAAAAGAACATTATATTCTTACCTATGAAAGAGGATAGTGTAAACAACATAGCTCTCAGACATTCCCTTGAGCTCAGAGATATTTCAAACCTAAAGCTATTAACTTCTATACCATCATTCAACATTGCAAAACTGAAGAACTATATTTTGACCAAGTACAGGTTTTAAATATGGGAAATGAGTAATTCAAAAGGAAAAGGTAGCCTAAAACCACTTTTCAGAGTATCCCAAACTGCCAATCACCCCCCAAGCATTCCTGAACACTTGGTTAGTAGAGGAACTCACCGGAAGTTAAAAAAGCTGAGGGAAAACCTATACCCAACACTGCTTTGCTTCAGCACCACAACATAAACAACTGAAATCAAGCTTACCTTTCTTGAAGCATAGATGTCGAAAAATGGTTTATTTCGAACACTGAATGGTTCCTGTGCTTTGTCAATAAGACCATTTTTCATCTTTTCATGTCGCGGAAATATAATTTCTTTCTCTATACACGCAAGTCGAACATTAAAATCACAGTCTCCAACAGGCTGTCCCTGACAAAATAAAGAAAAAAAAACCAACAAACAAAACCAGTATTAAAACCAAACATCAAATTATTTACACAGTCCAAGTTTTCCTTACACAATATTAAGAAGCATACAGATAAAAATATTATCAAATCATTACCTTTTTTTGTCAGACACTTGGTTTTTAAGCGTTTGTCTCAGACTGTAAGAGGTTAAATCAAATCAAAGTTTGTAGAAAGATAAAAACCTATAAAATGTATTCAAGCATATGCTAGTTAAATACCTACATACCTTTAAAGTTAAGAAAAATAATTTAAATATACCCTAATTACAGCTGTTGATACAGCAGCTACATACTTTACCACCCAGTTTTCCTCTGAAGTCATTTAGCTTATTTCGTTACTTTTAATAACAACACAACAATGGGATTTACAAAATTAGGGAAACCCATTGCTTTAAATGTACTATATTGATGCCTTGAAAGAAACATTAATTATGCAAATGTTCACTTTTCTGTCATAGAAAAGAGAAAAATACAGCTGCATTTGGCAAATGTGAAAAAAAACAGTGCCTGCAAAAACCTGCAAGATATGAGATGGCTCAGCCACACGTGTAACTGACGTAGTAAAAGCCCTTCTCTAAGTCTCTGTAGCACAGTCTGACCTTTCAAGATCTGAAATATAGCAGCAGATTTACACCGCTCTTTATGCATTTGGTGCATTGCACCAGATCAGTACGAGTGTTCCAAATATGTATTTCTCAGATTAATAATTGCTCGTAACCAAGTTTATAATATTTTTGAGCATCAGATAGTGAAGAGAACACACTGTGGATATCACTAAGAGAACATAAGCAACAGACAATTTATAAATTCTAAGGTTAGTTTCAGTCAGACATGCTACTTGCATGGCAATGAGGCACAAGACTCAGATCTGCATTGTTACAAGTACAAAACAACACTGACAGTAATTTACATGACATGACCCCTCATTTTGCCACCCCGTTCATATAACAAACTAATTCTAAAAAAAAAAAAAAAAAATCCCTTTCATGGTCCACAGAGAATAAGCCCACAGAGATTTTGCTTACAAAACCAACATTTTTCCAAAGTTGAAAGCAATGAGCATAGGAAAGTGGGAAGACATGGGACTCAAATCATCAATGGCAGCAGTACAGATGAGGAAGAGAACCAGGAATCCTGTGTCTCCTGTACTAAACACAGCTAGAAGAGGAATGGAAAGAGAATCTAAGAGGAGAAGAAAGTCCCACTCTAACGTGCACTGAAGAGAATCAGAACTGGACAATCTTGATTCTTTCGAATGCAAAGGAAATAGAGTGCAAAATTACATTCTGATGATGCACAAAAAGAGATAGAATGAGTAGTATCTGAACAGATCTCTAAATTAGGAGAAAAATGGAACGCCAATTTTAGACCAACATGAGTTGAATCAAGTTCTTTCCAAATCCATCCTGGCTTTCACCAGAATCTTCTGTACTTCATAGTCCCAAAAGGGCCATTAAGTTTCTCTTACATTTCTTTCCTAGCACTAGATCCTTACTAGACCTCATCAATAGTCCTCAGTTGCTCATTGCAACAGCTTTAAGAACTATGCATTGCTCCCATACCACATGTAATTCACAACCACTTTCCTTCAGGACTCTGCTTGAATCTATACAAGGAGGGGCAGCACAGTCACCATCACCTGGGTAGGGAGGAAGCACATCCTGCACAAAGCCAGCAACTTTGATGAAACGTCTCCTAATCTCTAATCATTGATCCATGCTTGAGAAAAAGAAGAGCGCCTCTCTGGTTGTTAACTTTGCCTTCAGCATTGCCTTCCTTTCATACATGAAGGTGTTATTAGTAAAGAGTCATTCAAAAGAATAGAAAATTAAGCGTATGGAAAAACCCAAGGAGCAGGAGAGTGGCTCCCTTTTTATGCATTTGTTGCAGAACACAGCTGCACAATCTACAGATTTTTAAGTGCCACAGACAAAATTCTGGAGAATCGTGCTTTCTTTCTTTCTTTCCCCATGTATAGCATACTTGAGAACTCATCTATGCAGTGATTGAGCTTCTCCTGATTTATCTAAACATTGAAAACACATCTTGACCTTTGTAACAACTGATTGAAGAACTGATTGAAGAATTCTCTCCTGGGAAATGTCTATACATATTTTTTAGGATTTCAAAGAACACCATGAACTGTTTTCTAGGTATGTTTCAGCAAGATCTAATGCACACGCTCTCTTCCCTACAGCAGCTTTTCCACTCAGCCACATTTTATGAGTAGGTCTGAAAGAGCAAATGAACTTATTAATGTTTCAAATATCCGAGCTTCCAATAAGCAGTAAAGTTATTTAGAGAGCTTCTTTACAGTGATGCATTCAAAAATGCTTTTGTATAGTGACTTAAATTTATTTCAACCCCTTAATAGTTAAATTAAAAGCTGAGATGACTTCATATGCACCATAAACTGGCAGACTGACTTTCTTTTCCTCTAAATAATCCTTTCACTTCTCCCATCTATGTGGAACTAATTATTTCCTGCAGCTCTGCCAATCATATATTTTTATTTCAAAGCTTGTTAAGCAGAAGGGTGTATTACCTCTAAGTTCCATCATATAAAGGTCAGAGTTAGGTTGACATAAGATTATACGAGATGAGAAAACACACACAATGCTGCCGAGCAACTCCTTCATCAGCCAAGTAAACCAAGAAGTTAAGTAGCATTTCAATCTCACAAAAGCACAGTACATTAGCAATAAGAAAATTAACATAACATTGAATTTAAATCAAGGACATACTAAACAAAAGCGATATTAGAGGAGGAGGGCTTCTTCTTTGTTACTAGACACTTGCCATAATTACATAAAATGTTGCTAATATACAATATATTTTATCCCAGACAGACCCAAAACCTTCAAGAGGTAAAATCCCAGCTTTTAGCAAATAAGTAGGAGGGTAGTGTAGGCTGCAATAAATAATTTGCAGACCTTGACAAAAACAGGATTATTCAGCATATAAAGCACACATTCATTTAAAAGTTGTCCAAAACCAAGACTTTAATGCATGCATAATCTAAACCCAGTCATCAAATACCAGTACATTTGTATACAACATTGTTGTTTTATTAATTTAAGCATTCAGATGTTTGAGATTTTCTTTCTGTATATAAATTTTCACTTGTCTGAGAAGGATCAGGGTCACCACTGCCTAACAGCAGTTACTGGAGTCGATTACATGATAATTCCTGTTCTAGATGTTTTTAACCTAAAATACGTTTGTTAGCAAAGGGTAAAACAAAATTAACAAGTAGCATGTGTTTCCTATCTATGCTAGAAAGTTACACTTCCCCCTCACTGTAATTAAAATGTATCCTAAAGCAAAATATCATTTAGACAAGCTTCAAGAGAAGTCATCTGTTGAATCAACACCTCAAGCAACTGAATTCTCTTCACCTGTTGAAACTTGGTGCATAGCACTAAGAGGTCACAGCATGAAGTGGGCTTACACTATATGTGCCGCTTGAAAATATTATTTTGATTTTAAACACAATCCTCCATACATGCTCAAAACATGAAATGAGATCTCTACTGAGCTTGGAAATTTACCCAGGACTGAACAGTTCTAAACTTAAGCTTACATTATTTCAAATTAACTTCTCAACAGAACCCATATAAATAAGTCACATAAGAACCTAGTGTATCACCAAAAGAAATACATGTTTAGCACTACTAAAAGACAAGGTCTGCAGCTCATTTAATATCCATTGCATTAAGGGGGTAGGGAAAGGAAATTTATTTGCTGAAAGAAGCTGAAGAAAAACAGACAAACAAACAAACCCACACAAAACAACTAGCACAATCCTCCCCCCCAAAAACAAAACAAAACAAAAAAAAAAAAAAAAAAACCAACAACAAGCAAACAAAAGAAAAAACCAACAACCCACCAAAAGTCACAGTCCCAATAAAAGTCCTCCAGATGGGTGCCAGGAGCCTGATTTTGGTCAAGCATCAGGCTGTTCTCCTGCCATGCGTCCTGCTCTCCACCTGATTCAGAGAGACCTCCACCTTCAAGTCACAACCTCGTGCTGATAGGGCTACAGGGGCTAGTGAGCAACTCAAATCCCAGGTCATCAAATACAGGAAGATGTCAGGAATTGCTAACACAGGTGTAAGAGGACAACAGGATTTCTGCTGCACACCCTGCCTCAGTCCCCTCTCTCCCTGCTTGGAGAAAGGTAGCCTGAAGAGCTACCATCACCCTCAAGGTTTAAGTCTCCCTTCCCCTGCCTCTAAGGCTGGACGTTGTGGCTACAGCTCAGTAAATTCTGTGAGCATTACACGGCAAGTCCTTTACCTAGATGGATGCAGCACAGATAACAAAATGTGGTATGTGATGCTAAATCCCATAAAAGTACTTTCTATAAGAATCTGATATTTATCCAGCTTTTTCCCAATGCAGCTATAGTAAAAAGGAAAAAAATGCCCGGGCCTGTGTACACAGCTGATAACTAGCTTGGTCTGGGATAAACAGAGAATATTTATTCTCTTCCTCCATGAGATATGGTTCAAAGCCTACCTGCCAGCGAAGCGCGCTTCATCTGCCCCCACAGAGCAGTACCATAGACATGAATAATTCAGCACATACACACATATACGTTCCACACACGTCTTCACTTATTGAGCCATAGCGGAACACATGTCACAACTGTCTTCGCTTTAATGATTTTGAGAGAAGAATAAAGAATAAGCTCAGGCTGATATTCTACCCTGTGTTTAACATTATTACTGACAATTCAAGGCACTCACAGCTGACATCTGCATCTCGAACAAAAGCCCATTATTAGTTCTCCCATCTTCTGAAGACCATGCCTTCTAATATTTTGCATTTTATGTTAATGGTCTGGTATGCATTTCTTCTGACCGTAGTTTCATAGATACCACTTTTTTGATACACATAGCTTTATGTAAAAACAATGTGAAGGTGCTGTTTCATCATCCAAATAAGATTATTTCTATATTCAATTACCTAAAAGGTGGGGTGGGGGGTTTATTTCCAATTAAGTTTTATTTTTAAAACAGGATTAAAAGTAAAGTGTTGGAGAAATGAAAACTTTTGTAGAATTGACTCATGTTTTTGATTTCTAAAAGGCAAAGGGCAAGACAACCATCATCATCTGAAAATATTTTTTAAAATTTGGTGGGTTTTTTCTAAGTTTAATCACTCAAATATTCAAAACAGATACTGCAATGGCAAGTAATTTAGCAGTTTCAAAGTTATTTCTAAAATTCATCTTGGCATCAATGAGGTACAGCATGCAAAATACTGCTTCGATTGTAGCAATACAACCAACATGCGGGAGGAATATAATTACTATTTATATGTTGTCAGCTTATACAATGGAATATCACTTTGATTTACCACAGAAGGAAAATGGTTTGGGGAATCAGACCTATTAAAACGATTGCTTAAGACAGGTATTAAATTATTTGTCTTTTCCTTAAAAAAAAATATAAAATAACTGAAAATAAATTCAAATATGCATGAATCAAAGGAGTTTGTAGCCAATGCATAAACATCAAGGCCTAACAGAACACACAAATATAGCTCCACACTTTTTATTTTATTAGCAAACATATCTCGAACAAAACAGCAGACTGTCAAAACTGTGACTAAACAGATAAGATCAAAACAGAAAAAGTAGATTGCACTACAAACATTGCTCCTTTCCTTGCTCTTCTCCTTGGATTGCTCAAAACAGAATACAAATTCTCACCATTAACTTTGTATAATAAAGAGGCAGACTTATGGAAACAGCCATCTATCGTGGGTGAGCACCTAAACCCTCTCTTTAGCAAACAAAGCTCCAGTTAGGGTTAGCAGCTTAGTAGCTGCTATTTTGGGAGCACAGACAACTCAGTCCAATTCATTGTTTGATTACATGCGCAGTGGCTTCATTTAGGATCTTTATAAGCCTTGTAAATCCTTCTGAGCCCTCAAAAACAGAACTCAGCGCGGGGATTTTACTGGGATGTAAATGATTACAACCAAAAGGAATGATGTTCTGCCTAGACTGGCTGCCTCTCCTCAAGTAATCTGTAGATGAACTTCCCATTTCAATTACAAAAGTAAAAGTCATAATTTTAACAAACTAACTATAAACTAGTTTTGCCATCATCATCATCATCAGATATTTACACACAAAAAGATTGCACATGGTTCTCCCAATGAAATATAAAAATAAATAATTTATTTAGCACTGAATTTAGGCAATCTGCAGTCATATCAAACACAAGGCTTTACTGCAGATGGTTTTTTGGATTATTTTTCTTAGCGCTGTTGTTACACATAGTATGGAGGCATCCTTACTTTAACTGCATCAGATACTAAATAATCCAGTCAGTATATTCTCTTTCTGCTTCTACTCTCCTCACACTCTTTTCCTTTCTATCAGCCATTCACAGTGACTCTTCATAAGAATAGCTATTGCTGTTTTTTTACACAGCTGTCTGTATGACAAATAATTATCACTCCAATGAAGAAAAGAACCGTAGGGAAATTCCTCCATTGTAAGGATATTATTCAGGGCATTTCATACTTGAAAAGATTATGGCAGTGATTCTTTTAGAATATAAATCATTTCACAGTATTTAAAATAAGACTGCCCTAGTGCAATAAGTATCAAGTCCCCTAAAAACTAGAAAAGAGGGGGAAAAAAAAAAGTAGTAACAACCAGCACTGATTCACAAACACTGCCTTAGAAAAGTAAGCACCTACCGTTCCTAAGCCATCATAGAACTAGAAATTAAATATCTGCTTGTAATCGGTGTTATCGTCATCCTGAAGACTTCTAAAATATCTATAACTTCAGTACTCAATCTGTCTTTAAGTTATCTAGTTCATTGTGTGCATGGCTATCTTAAAAGTAAGAAATAATGATTGATCTTATATTCATGTCAAGAGAAAAAAAAGCATTTTTCTTCATATTTCTTTTTAAAAAAGAGAAATATTCTAAAAAGGCTAAAAATATGGCCTTCACATTCAGGAACATAACAGTCGCTCAGGTTATTCAAACATATTAGCCATGGAAAAGAATATATAAGAGAGGTCCTGCTTTCTCCTATACTGAATTGTATCCTATCCTATAAAGCTATCCTGAATTGTATTATTATTTTAGATTTGGTACATCCTTCTCATTAAATTTGACTATTTTTTTCCTTAGCTCTTTTCCCCTAGAAACAGGAAAAAGATGGGAAGGCAACAGACAGGGAGAAAGCTGAAAATATGAAATATTCCAGAATAATTGTAGAAAAGGAGGAATTAAAACTAAGTTAGGGAAATAAGACATGACAACATTTGAACACACTCCCACTGCTTCCATATGATATCCCCCCCCAAGCATCCTCTATTTTACATCCTCTGTAGTTTTTCCTGTTTGAAATACACTGAAGAGAAAAAAAAAAAAGCCCCATGTTAGACTTCATTCCTTCATTCCCAATACTTAGGTAATTGGACATGATAACACAACACAAAATCATGCACCACTGTAAAGTTTCTCACACTTTCCACTTCGGCTGTGATCACTGCCAGATTCTTGAGACATCCAAGTATTTGCTTGAGACAGAAGGTGGGTTTAAGTCCACTTGCAGTTTGTATGGGAATGACTGTTACAAACTGCAAGCTGAAGGAGACAGCTTTTCTATTTAATCATGTTCCTAGCACAGGAAGGTAAAAAATATCGCAAATAAGAAGTGAAGGGTTTTAAGGCAGAAAACTGCTTAGTTAAAATATTGTGAAAAGTTCTTTAAAGAGGCCTTCTACAAACAAAACCAAAATTGTTTGTGAACTTTATTTTCTAAATTTGATAAGGTTTGAAGTATTTCAGAGTTGTTTTCATTTACGATGCAACTTCAACTTTCAGGTCTCACTTTGTACTTTTTGTAGCAAGTTTCATGGTTTGCTGAAAAAGTGTCACATCAGAGCAAGCTACAGAACCCAAACACCTGAAAAAATATAAAGGATTTAATATCATGGCAACGTCTAGAGCTGCTCTTGGAGAACTTCTTTGTCCATCCTCCCAGGAGCAACACTTTGTACCTCTTCCTCTGACTAGTGACAATCTGCCATTCCAAAAGGTTCTCATGAGACACACTTTACGTTAAGGTATGGAACACCTTTGGGAACTAAAACATGACATTTCAAAATTTAATATACTCCCTTTGCTTTTATGTGATATTTCATTATGCATTCTTTACCCTGGAAAATGCGGAACACAAATTACCTTTACTGTCTATAGTGCCCCTGGATTGCAAAAAGGGGGATCTAACTTGAAAATGCAAGGGAAAGGAAGAAATCAGACGTATTTTTCACATATTCAAACCATCAAGTAAAACAGTTAACTTTCAAACTAACTACAACACTAAAGAATGCTCCCCAACGACAGCTTATTAGACAAAAAAAAAAAAAAACAACCAAAATTAAGCATATACTAATTACCACTCTTCAGCATTAATTTAGGCATCACAGCAAATGAGTTTTAAAAGAGGGATGCAAAACTGCATAAAAATGCTACTTTTCAGTTGCGTATGCGCTTTACTCAAGCACAAAGAGCAACACGGGAGAAAACACAAATTATTTTCTTGGAATTTACAGAACAGGTAAGGAGATTTGCAAGTTTTGCTGCTCAGACATACAAATGAGGTTTTCAATGATGAATACAAGACTATGAACAGGGAAGGGGAATAAGCAAGAAAGACTTTTGAAAAGCAAACTAAGATGCATTTCTGTCCAACCATCTCCACAGACTCAAAAGCTCCTGAAGCATCACTCTCTTCCCATGCTGATTCTCCATCTTACAAGCTCTCCTAGCCCTCTATTTCTTGCCTTCCCTATTCTGTAATGCTACCTTAATTCTTATAGCCTAGAGAATACTGGAACATATCACACAGCCAAGATGCCCCTGCTCTCAATAAACTGCGTTACAAAAATAGGAGGAGGAAGAGAAAGCAATCTTAATGCATCTCTTCCAACTGTGACACCAGAAAACAAAGGAAGATGCAACTGAGCAGATGCTCTGTATTTCGTTTACCTGACACCTCTACGCCCCAATAGAATTTAGTGATATAAACAGATTTTGAGAACATAACACACAGTAAGAGCACTGTTACAAACATTTAGGTGCTTGTTAGGTATGTCTCCACAACAAATAATAGAAAGGCTGCAAGAATACAAGCATGCATGGCATCCTCATCTTCCAGAGTGCTATTTGTAATGAAAGCATTTTAAATCTGTATTTTGAGGTACCATTTGAGAAGTAACCTCAGAATTAAAATTAAGAGTGGAAGGATGACTGGCAGTCAGGTGCATTTTTAAACAGAAATGATGTAATTAAGCACCTGCATCTCTGAATTGTGCCCTTACAATTTCACAGTACATTTTTAAGATAAGGTTAATAGGCTAATAAATGAGAGACAGCATGTACTGTGCATTTTACATCACTTTAAAATGAGGTTTGTAATGGAAAAGTCAGACACGGTAATATTTTACAGGGATTTAAAACAAAAATTTTTCATGCATGAATTCAATAAGCACATATGCTGTGGGCAGGATTTATGACCAGCATATCTGTTTACCGTGACAAATTTTATCTAATAGCTACAGCATTGTTATGTGTAATGACAACCAAAGAAATCTTGATCTTGACTTAATTTAATGCTCAGAGTATTAGGAAATTTAATCAAAATTCTACCTCCTTTCTAAACATTCAAATCGTTATTCTTCAAGCATTCAGTCTATTCTTACCATTGCAATCTGGTCTCATGAAAACTTGGCTAGAGTAGAAAAATTTAAAGGCCAAGGTTAGAAAGGAAAAGGAAAGTACTACTAATTTTCTGCATCTCTGCTAAGAATGTATTAATTAGATCCTACATTATGCCAGTGTTACTTTTTATTACTTAACTAAGGAAGAATAAGGTTGCTTAAGTTTAATGTCTATGCATCTTACATGCAGCTATTGAATATGATCTAAGAAAAAGCCTCTCAAAACAAGGTGTCTCAGGAAAAGCTGTCTCAAAGATGACTGGAGAATGAAGATATATTCTTTTGTGGATTGTTTCTGATGAATACGGATTTGGATTTACTTGCATTCGCTTCTGGGACTGTTAATCATTCTATTGGCAGCTTCCTCCGTTACACTAGAATTACCCACCAAATTTGAACTTTTCATTCATTATTCCGGTGAAAGAGGTAGTGCTATATAGCCACGGTTACTATAATAATGAACTCAACTACACAAAGACATAAATCGGGAAGATGAAAAGTAACTGGCATTGCAGGGATCTAGCTCTGTACTCATTAAGTCTAAACACCGTAAGGAATGTTGGGTGCAATTAGCCTTTTATGTTCAGAGCAACATGAAAAACACAGAATTCATATGTGCAGAACACACATCCTCCGCTCTCAGCCCTTAAGGGCACACTAATAGCAGAATATGCGATATTGCACAGAACAGTACCATGTGAACTTCAGAGAAGTGAGCCCCAGGTCTGTGAACTAGGAGACACTCTGGGTACATCTACACTGGTGAATCAACATAGCAAAGGCCTCATCTCTGCCCATGAAGCCATTGACCATCTGACCATGTTCATACTTTCAAAAGGAGGATGATGACATCTCAGAAAATCCTTGAGCAATGTTAAACTTAAAACTATTTTTGAGAACTGGTCAAGAGCACTGTAGCCAGCCAGAGCCAAAATTGTGTCAGGGACCATTTTAATTACTTAAAGAGAGAACAAACTGTCAGTAGCAGGATCCTGTCCTTTTCACAGTTTCATTTTATTAGTATATGCTGCCTCTCAAAAATGGACTTTGAGAGATGATTTTATATACTGAGTTGCTCTTTAGAGAAAGAACCAAGCAAAGCAGAAAAGAAAAAGCAGGGATTGCTCTGTGTTTCCTCGAAGAGTTGAGATCAAAAGATGGATTTATTTCACTAGAATATAGCTCCCTTTCTATGAATTTAATTTTAGCATGTGAGATGAAAGCAGTGAGACAGCAATGTCATATTTTGAGTTGCTATTAATAACAATCAACATCATGATTCAGACTGAAGAAAAATTACAATTTAAAAAAAGCAACTCTTTTTTTATCTCCTGAAGAATCAATTGGTTTTTGTGACACAGACATCTCAGGTAACACAATGGGATTTTGTTACACAAGCTTCTAGAAACCAGATGTCACAGAAGTAATGATTCAAAGAAATCAACTCAAATGTTCCCATCAGCCTCCCTGAAGATTGATTTTTGCAGCAGCTATAGGTGACAAGCATCAGAATTCAATACAAAATTTATCGTGGAAAGACAAAGCCAAGATAGATTATTTCTATGTTTTCCCTAAGAACTCCAGTATAATCTCTCCCAGTCACTAAAACTCTTTTTATTTTTCCTTCTTTCTAAGATTTTTCCTATGCAGACATCTACAACCAAATACACACTACACATCTCAATCAGTCTATTCTCTGAAGTTTCCTTTGGTTCTTTCTATGAGGCTGCTGTAGTTTATTCCTGATACACCACAGCAAAACCAAAAAGCTAAGCAACAATGAGCCTCACTGATAACAATGCAAATTAAAATTTGTAAAAGGTAGGTTTTTGCCCACTCACTTTCTCTCACTTTTCTCCCTTACTACTCTCTTCCATTTGTTTCCATAGCCTCTACTCAAAGTAGTTTCTGCTACCCTTCTGTTCTGATGAACACATCATCCTTTCTTAACAGGACTGACTTACCTCCTCCTAGTATCGGTCTTCAGTCCTACATATCCCCTTGTTAAAAGCCACAGAAATACACATGGAACAGACATTAGGTTGCACTGACTCAACTGCTACACTTCCAAACATGAATTTTAGCACTATCTAGCCCCCTAAAACCAAGATAATGAACTAAAATAAATACAAGAATGGAGTACACTGCAGTCTTGAAGCAGAACGATAATGTTGGTCAAATACGCTGGGAATAGTTCAAAGTGATATTACAGTAAATGACATTTGGAAATTTTTAATTATATGACATTATTTTGCTGTGATCTAGAATTTAATCCCATGATTTTTCTGTATACATATTAACAGCTTTCACTGTACTATTTATAGTCACCCTGAGGGCCCCATGTTGATGTATATCTCCTTATAAATACACGGTACATTCTGAAAAACTATGTATTACTTTATGGTACTACTAACTTCTCTATTTTGGGATTAGTGCTGGTCACCCAAACACACAAATTCTCAGCAATATTAATAGTACACATAAGTCTTTGGGACTTCATGTGGAATTTGTGGATGCAGTATTTCAGAAGGAATATTCTGACAAAGTCAGAAAATTTTGTAGCGCTTGGCTAGCAGAATAGGTCGAGCGTTTGAGAATAACGTCAGCTGAAAATATCTCTCGTCCACTAGACCTGACTAAAACATGAGTTTTGCCTGAGCAAAGGTGCTCATCTACGGACTTTGTATTCACATTTCCCTCAGCTGCAATGTCACATCTCTAACAGCAGAGCATGCCAAATCACTGGAGTATGAGATGGGGGACATGTTGGAAATCTTGTAACTTACATGATAGACAGTGAGTATGGCAACTCCACCATCCACCTTCAGGAAAAGAGAGCTACTTTCAAGATCAAAAGGAGCAATGCCAAGCACTTCATATAGCTGCCTGCCAGGTTGTTTTGGCAGGGTTTTTTTTTTTTTGGAGTAAGTGGTTTGTTCTGGAAAGGAAAGGTGGTGGTTTTAAACAGGACTGATGCTTTGTGTAATTATTTGAAGCTCTCCTAAGGAAAACTTACATGGATTTAACTTACACAACTTAAAAAGGAAGTTATCCTTTCCTGCCAACAAGTTTTTAATACATTCACCTCTCTTGCTGATAAAATTCTGTTGGATCATTTCTTTCCAAGCCAAATATTCACGGGTGCCCATTTTCGTAATTAAGCTTCTAAAATTAACCTGCAAACCGCAGTGCTTTTTAATCTTTCTACCAGGACCATTGCTAATGACTTCGGCAGCTGAAGCCCTGCTTGTACTCATACTGATAACAGTATCTTAACTTGTCCTTGACATTAGAATAGCACTAACTCCTCTCTTTCTGATTCCCAGAGCATTTAAAAACCAACCAAACAAACAAAGCTTTTAAAGCATTTACATCCTTGATCAAAAGCGGACTTCTCCCAACCTTGACAATCCTCTAGAAACCCTAATTATTTTTCCTGCTGCCAAGTGGGATTCTTCATGTGAAGACAGGCTGCTTAGCGATGAATGAGGGTTTCCTCCCTTTCCACCCCAAAAATGTTTCCGCAAAATAATTATGACTTTTGAAAAGTGTTATTTTGCAAGGAGAGTATATGCACATCCCAAACCGAGAAGGAAGAAACGGTACACTTCTCACCTTACATTTATTTTTCAAAAGGACAGTAATAGCAGTGAATGGCAGGTTTGACAGAAGCATAAGCAGAGACAACAGACGCCATGAAGGTAACTAAATATAGAAACATAGGCGGAGACACAGGTAAGAAAATGTAAAGGCAAATGAGAACTCAGGAGTAGTTATAGAAGACTGCATTTGTCAATGTTTCAACAAAGGCTTCTTCCTCCACAAACTTCGACAATATAGAATCATAGAATCGTTAGGGTTGGAAAGGACCTTAAGATCATCTAGTTCCAACTCCCCTGCCAGGGGCAGGGACACCTCCCACTAAACCATGCCACCTAAAGCTATGTCCAATCCAGCCTTGAACACTGCCAGCGATGGAGCATTCATAACTTCCCTGGGCAACCCATTCCAGTGACTCACCACCCTTACAGTAAAGAATTTCTTCCTCATATCCAATCTAAACTTCCCCTGTTTAAGTTTGAACCCATTACCCCTTGTCCTATCACTACAGTGCCTCATGAAGAGTCCCTCCCCAGCATCCCTATAGCCCCCCTTCAGATATTGGAAGGCTGCTATGAGGTCTCCAGGCAGCCTTCTCTTCTCCAGGCTCAACAGCCCCAACTTTCTCAGCCTATCTTCATACGGGAGGTGCTCCAGTCCCCTCATCATCCTCGTGGCCCTTCCCTGGACTTGTTCCAACAGTTCCATGTCCTTTTTATGTTGAGGACACCAGAACTGCACACAATACTCCAAGTGAGGTCTCGTAAGAGCAGAGTAGAGGGGCAGGATCACCTCCCTCAACCTTCTGGTCACGCTCCTTTTGATGCAGCCCAGGATACAGTTGGCTTTCTGGGCTGCAAGCGCGCACTGCCGGCTCATGTTCATTGTCTCATTGACCAACACAGAATCACAGAATCATAGAATAGTTAGTGCTGGAAAGGACCTTAAGATCATCTAGTTCCAACCCCCCTGCCAGGGGCAGGGACACCTCCCTTCTCTGCAGGGCTGCTCTGAATCTCTTCTCTGCCCAACCTGTAGCTGTGCCTGGCATTGCTCCCACCCAGGTGGAGGACCTTGCACTTGGCATGCTTAAACTTCATCAGGTTGGCATCAGCCCACCTCACAAGTGTGTCAAGGTCCCTCTGGATGGCATTCTTTTCCTCCAACATATCAACCGAACCACACAGCTTGGTGTCATCGGCAAACTTGCTGAGGGCGCACTCAATCCCACTGTCCATGTCACCGACAAAGATGTTGAACAAGACCGGTCCCAACACCAATCCCTGGGGGACACCACTCATTACTGGTCTCCAGCTGGACATTAAGCCATTGAGCACAACTCTTTGTGTGCGGCCATCCAGCCAGTTCTTTATCCACCGTGTGGTCCACCTATCAAATTGATGTCTCACCAACTTAGAGACAAGGATGTCGTGTGGGACAGTGTCAGACACTTTGCACAAGTCCAGGTAGATGACATCAACTGCTCTACCCCTGTCCATATTTCTTTATTACATACTTGCCCTACAGCCAGTGTAAACAGCAGAGCCTGCTGTTGAGGACTAAAGATGACCAGCTGCCTAGTTTCAAAGAAAAATTTGAGAAAGATGTGATGGAGCAGCCTAACAAGGAGCACTGTGATGATCTGGTAACAAATACACCACTTACAGGGTAACTTATCCATCCCCTCTGCATTTCACTGCCTAAATAGTTCAAACAAACTCTAGAAATGGAAGAATTTCCAACAGTGTTTAGCAGACTGTTTCAAACTGCCATCTTTTCCTAAGCAGTTGAAAATAAATTAACATCTACTATAAGGCTGCTTTCAATCTTAATTCTGATGCATTGCTTGTTATTGAGTTACAAAATAACCAAACACTTTTGGTGTTTAAATTTACTCTGAAGCTTTTACTTACACAAATAAGATTAAAATAGCAATAAGAATCAATAACTAATGATAAAAGCAATGAAACAAAGTACTTACATTAAACTTAATAATGTCATATATCAAGTACCGAGGGACAACCTGTCCATTAACCTTGTCGATGATCATTTCCTTAAAAGAAAAGAGATGAAATTAACATTTTTTAAATGAATATAGAAGAATGTCAACACATTTATTGTTCACATACCTGTAAGTGTGATGTGTTCAAACACTGGTCACATCTTTATTACAAAAAAGATTTTGTAATAGGTCAAGATTAGAAAATATTATTATGGTCTTAAATTTCTCTCATGAAGCTTTCAATAAGAAGTCAGAAAGTTATAGTAAGGCTCCACATTCTGGTCTGCAACATTTATACATTAGTTTCCCCACAGCTTTCAAAATTACTACCTTTCTTGAGTGAATAATGAGTTTTCAGAAACCTCAATAAGAACTGTGATTCTAACCAAGCATTTTTGGAAATCTCACCTACAGAAAGAAGTATAAACAGCAAGGAATTACATAACAAGCATTAAAATCCAATGCTCAGTTGGATCTTTTCATGTTAAAGGCATCTTTGGCAGCAGTGACAACCGCAATTCACTTGAATGTTGCATTGTGACTAAACATCAGTGTTCTTTCAAATGGAAATATCACAAGTACTATCTATATCACACGAAAATACTTAACATTCAATATATACTAGTAAACCATCTTGAAAATACATCAGCTAGAAGAAAGACTACTAATGATCAACATCCAAAACAAAAAGTGTTTCCTGAACTTAATGGTACATACGAAAATGCATATAACATACATGCTGGTGCTTACATCTGTAATTCAAGGTTCCTGTGATATGAATTAGACATAGGTTATTAGTTGATACACCAATTCACATTCAGTCTTCCCCCTGCCTCCTTTCCCTCATCCAGTTCTTGGCTACTAAGTTAGTTTATCAGCTAAGGTTTTTTTGCTGTCAATCCCAAGCTAAAATTCCAAATTCAACCATACAAAATAAAAAATTGGAAAAAGATGAAAATATTTCAGTGTAACATGATTAAATGAATTGTGAGCTCAAGAATTATTCCAGCAGAGAACTCTACATCAACTCAAATTAACTTAGTTTAGTTTGTTTCTTGCTTGGTCAGCTGCACTTTTGTGTTTTACAACCTTTCTGCTTTCCTTAGAATCCACAACTTCTACAAAGTAAATCCAAACCAGAGTCTCAATGTAAGATTGATTTCACTTTGTACACATAGCAAGTTTCTTGAATTGTACCTAGTATTTAAATGCATTTGGCTTTGAAAAATAAATATGCAAGCAGGTGTAAAAACATAGATTTGTTTTAAAGCGAAAGCAATGCTTGAAGCATTTAAAACTACACTAGGTACATGAACCTGTTCTCAAAAAACATTAGGAACTATAAGTTCACTACTTAGTATTCTGGAATCCCATCTCCTGTGAGCACAATACTAAGATGGATATTGGGCTTTCACAGCCAAATGCAGCATTCACAGGTGAATGCTGTGAATTCAGCACCTTTCCTGAAGTGATCTTCACATCATTAAAATATTAGAAAATAATTCAATGAGTGAAAAACATTCCTTTGTAACATTACAATGTCTTATTCCTACCTCTAAAAATCATTTTCTCACAGGTCAAACAGGATTTGCAAAAAGTCTCCATAGAAGTGAAATAACAAAATGCTATTCTATTATTTTGCAATATTTAGGTAGGAAGCTGGTGAGCTATCAAAGGAATAGCAAGTGCAACACTCCAATGCCTTCTTTGACAACAAATTTTATACCTAACTGCCAGAACAGATGGAATAGAAGAAAGAAGCCACAATGTTCAAACTTGGAAGAGTATGTAAAAATATAATGGGGGGGGGGGGGGGGGGGGGGAGGGGCAGAGCGGGACAGAATGGAGGAGGAGTCCCACCCAAGATTCCTAATAATAATCAGGTGAAATGAATAACAAAGCAATGCTGCCATATTTCTTTAAAGTTTCAATCACAGAAGCAGGCAACATGAATTTTTAAAATGCCTTTCTTTAGTTCTTTACTGTGAGGGTGGTGAGGCACAGGAACAGGCTGCCCAAAGAAGTGGGAAATGCTCCATCCCTGGCAGTGTTCAAGGCCAGGCTGGACAGAGCCTTGGGTGACATGATCTAGGGTGAGGCATCCCTGCCCATAGCAGGAGGGTTGGAACTTAAGGTCCTTTCCAAACCAAACCATTCTATGATTCTATAATTTAGCTGAACATATATTTAAGGTTTAAGGACTCATTTCTTCAGCATGCACATTCAGAGCCTCAGCCTTGATACAAAGCTAGCATTTATATGAAAACATTTCAACAGCTGGTATTACAAGATTTCATGCCTACTTTTTAAAATCTGAATCTCTGGATATTCAGTTTAAGAAGAATTGCAAAATACAGCCGAGAGGATCAAGAATGATTTTTAAATCTTCTCTGGAATGTTTGGTTTTAATGTAGAATTTATTTTGTAAAGAAACCTGTTTTCTCTACTTCAGACATACAAATCATTTTGAGTCTGTTGCTATTATATGATTTACATATAAATCATACTTTGAGCCAAACTAACTTTTTTCCTCACATCCTCACTTCTTTTCTTCCTCCCGCCTCTTGCTCTCTTTTCACATCCTGACTGAAATCCCAGCTACCAGAACAAAAAAACAATAGCACAATATGCCTTAGAAGTAGACGTGACAAATTCCTGCTGCTCGTCTCCATCATCACAACAACATTCACTGCTCCATTAGTTACACCAATAAAACTGTCACAATGCAAAAGCCGTAAAGTACTCATAAAAACAATTTCAATTAGAAATACTCTAACGCATCAGTATGTAACAGTCTGACTTCAGAATCTTCCTTGAGATTATAAGAATTGAAAACTACCTCAGGGAACAGACCTCAGAAGCAAGCTGAGAAACTGTGGCGAAAATGTAGTATGTGAAAACTCATCACACTCCAACTCACCCATTCTGATTTGAGAAATAACCCGATACTATAAGGCAATATTTAAGGCAAGTTTTTGATAACTAAAAATTTAAACCGAGACTCAAATGACATGACAGAACACAGAAGTATCCATAGGATGCACCTGCATCCATGCATTTCCTCTTATATACCCCATGTAGATTTACAGCCACTATTGCGTGGTTTAAAATTACCACTGCTAGTATGTATGATCTTTACCATTTGTCCATCAGCTGCTAATTTAGGAATTAGCTTAACCAGTAGGCTTGCAGAACGAGGCTTGCAGAAAATTGGCCAGTTTCTTCGATGGAATCTGGCAAAACTGTGCTGGTGTTAATCTCCTTTTCTTAATCTTCTGGTGCTGCAGAGGATAGTCTTGCAGCATTAGAGCTTTCAGTACCAAAAGAACAATGCTGGACTGACAGCTCGTGGACTTGTTTTCTTCCCTTAAATCACATATCTAGCAAGCAACTTGGACTTAAAATAATCCAAAATTTAATTACAAAGCAGAGGATCTCACTTTACGAGCCATTTGCAGACTGTATTTTTTGTCAACACAGAGTATGGAATCCGATATAATCACACATCTGTCTAATGTCTTTTTTTTTTTTTTTTAATTGATTTTGCACAAAGCAGCAGCCTTTGCAAACTCAAAAAGTTGCAGTTACGCCATTTCTGAGAGAGCTCACAAGTAAGTGAGGTTTGTACCTATACATAAATGTAAACATAAATCAATCTCAATCTTGCTCTCCACTTTGGAGTCCTTGGCCCTCCTAAATCTTCAAGTGTAAACAATATTTCATACATAAGTTAAATAAAATACACACAAAACTATATTAAAATAATAAAAAGTATTTCAAGCCCAAGAATGCCCCCATATTTTCTACCCAACTGTTCCAAAGCTAAGCAGAATGCCAAGAAAGTTCCTGAAAATAACTGATTAGTTTTCTTGCACAACAGCCAAAACACTTGAACAAAAATCTACGCATTCCCTCAGACAGCAGTACAGATGCAAAACACTTGGCTTCTAAAGGAATGCTTCATATTACATTAGTCACCTGTTGATAATATTCAAATTACCCCTAATGAGCTCCACAGAAAACTTTCTTCCATGCCAGGAGAAAAACCACAACTGAAGAGCTGGAGGTGAGCACAGAGTATCGCCGGAGATCTCCCATCACACAAGTCATAACTGATCATAGTAAGAACTGTTTCCAAGTAATTTCAGCCTGAAGTGAACTGTAAATGCATTTGAAATTCTCCAAAGACAACCACATGAAAGCCTTATACCAGAAGCCTTAAAGCAAGTTAACAGATCACTGAATTCAATGGAAATTGCCTCTATGAAAGTTTTATATATACTGTCATTCTAAATAAAGTTAGGGATAATTACCTAATCTTTTGTATTCTTAACACCAGTATTCTTTTTGCTGCATGGCACCAGTATCTCTGTTTTGTCTTTCCTTTTTTCTCATACTTTTTAAGATTACCACAAAGCAATGCCAATTCAGCCACCTCATTCTGTATTTCCATTCTCTTTCCAGAGAGAAAGCTACTTCAAGGGCAATAGGTATAAACTACTTCAACCTGTATTTAAAGAATTAACTTCAACAGCCTTACAGCACTAATTTGCAAAATATGCTAACACAAAAAAAAAGCCAAATTTTCCTTCCCATGGATTAAAAATTAAGAAAGAGAAATCATGTCTATCCAGAGTAAAGAAATAGTCATAGAAATTATCACTCAACAACAACATTAAACAAATATTCAACTACAAAGTTAAGCTGTTCTCATGCTTCTAATAACAAGCAAATTTTATTCTCAAATTTGTTGAAAGGAATTTGAACAGTTTTTGCATTTGTTTGTTTGTTTGTTTGTTTTTTAACTGGCCATACTTAAATAAATTCAGAAACCTGCACTATGAAAAATATTTATCCATTGAAATGTTTCAGTTTTGTCTCAAGGTACTTCATTCCATCAATACTTGCTCATTTAATGTCATTCTGCTTTCCATTTCATGGGGAAAAAAAAAAGCAGGGTAGGAGGAAAAAAAATCACATTAAGACTAATTTTATGCTAATAAAGTGAAACACTGAAATACACTACAACAGTCAAACTTTTACTGAACAACAAATTAAGTGATTTTATAGTTCATGTCATGGGTAACTGGGAGAACTTAATTTATTCTTCAGAGACTCAACCTGTAAATCTGGGAAACACAACACACCGAATGAGAGCCCCTTTCCCACATTTATACATATATCTCAATATGTGGGCATCCCTGTCTTTCTCCACGCACATATTAACCACTCCTACTAAATCATCTGTTTTGAAATGCCAAAAAGAGCAGTAGTTTCCCTGAAGAACACCTAGGATCACACCATATGGACACTAGCAAGTTATTACTTTCTGAAGAGCCTTAGAAAGAGCGAGGGGGGGGGAGGGGGAGGTGGAATAGTACTAGGCTTTTTATCTCAACAGTATGGAACCTAATGTATGTCATTAAGAATATTATTATGTATGTCATTAGGAAGCTGCCTGGCTGAAGAGGCTCCTACTAGACATGACAGCTTGTGCATCTACTTCTGAGCTGACAACATGGCATTTCTTGCATTATGCTCTCAATTTTTCAGTGAAGCAGAGGAGGTGGAAAATACTCTATTATCTGCTTCTCTGTCCCTGAGACTGCACATTGTTCCTTGCAATAATTATCCTCACAGATTGAATTTATACATGCTTCACATGTAAATGTGTGTTCAGTGAGACAGATCATTCACAGAAGTGACATTTCAAGAAGGATACTGACAACAAAGGCCTGACAAAGGAGGAAAGCTAACAATAACAGTATGGTCTCCCGTATCTGAAAGGTGCATTAGGTTTCAGAAGACCACCATCAAAAATCACCTCTGATATTCAGCACCTCAGTAAGCAAGAGTTACAGCAATATAGAGAGCCTCCAGTGCTACTGAAACATGACAGGAAACTGCGTCCATCTACACTGACAGCTATTTAGCGTAAGAGCTACTTAAGTTCTTTTGCTTAAGGGAAATAGGAAGGTCAAGAAAGAAATGATCCCTTCTTGTGAATACTGTTTGGAAAAGTTTACGAAGAGTTCTCCAAGCCAGCCTTTCAAATACAGATGTTTTACAGCTTGTTTTACAACCACCTTAAAAAGTTCTTTTTTAATAATTTAAGTTTACATAATATAAATTAGCATGACACCTTAGAAATGTTTGAGTCTTAAACAAATGTAACTAAGCCATTTCTAAATCCATCAAGAATTCAGTTCAGCTGAAATAAAAGGTGACAAAAGCAAAGACATCAACTCACAGAAGTCTATCGAAAGATGATGAAAATTTTATCAAATTTTAGAAATATTTACATTAACTGAATCAAACTGACCATGTTTATTGCATCAAAATATAAAGCTGTAACACAAGAGATGAAGTTCCGCAATAATTTCTTTAGATTCTCTTCAAGCCTTTTCTCATATTCAGAGAACGTCATCTCAATACCTTGATTTATTTCAAAGACAAACAGCTCCCCCCAGAGCAGTCATCACTGCTATTCTGGAGATAAGAAATTACTTATGAAGTGTGATTCCGACATTCAGTCAGTCACTGAATCTATATTATTCTTGAAATCCCATGATTCACTGATCCAAGCCTAAAAACTTAGCCCTGTTTCTGAACAAAATCAAATAGCACTGGTACTTCATGCAGTACACTCCTTACCCCATCCAGAAGAGTGTTTGCTAGATGTGTGCGAAGATCTTTACGAAATGGAAATTCCAGATTAGATACATGAAAAATTGAATTGTCTCTATCAATCATATAAACTTCATTCTTGCCATCAATCAGCATCATGTACCTGCAAAGGCAATGTTAAGATATTATACTTAAAGGTATATCCTCTACATCTACTATTTTGACTTATATTAAGTGCTGAAGAAAAAGTAATCATGACAGATGTTATAAGAGAAGCATTTTAGAAGGATTTTCTTACAGTTAAAAGTTTAAACCTATTGCTTTGGGATGGCAGATAGTTCAGCACAGTGCAACTATCACAAAGAAAAATGTTTCAAATACAGAAGTTCAGAATATATATATGTCAATTTTGATTTGTCCAGATAAAATGATGCTTGAAAATCTATTAAAAATAACAGAGGTTTAATGCTGTAAGAAATACATGAGGCTAATTTAGTTAAACTCAGCTAAAAGATCCTTTACTGTAGTTCTTGCTTTATTATATGGACCAGAACTTTGCCTGGCATAAATCTGCAGAGTTTCATTCAAAAGAACCAACTTTCCTGTCTTTCTGTTACTGGCTATCTAACACTGCAGTATTGCAAAGTCCCAGCCAACTACTGAGCCACTTTTTATTAAAACACTGACAAATTTAGCTAAGGTATATTCCTCTCACATTACACACAAAGAAAACACCAAAGCTTACTACCCAATCACCAGCAACTTGTGAGCTTGGTTCATTTGCAAACATCTGATATTTCTAAAAGTTTCTTTACATTATGACAGCATTTGGGAGCTCAAGTCATTAATCTCAATTAATGAGATTAATGAGCTCTAAACTAATCCCACAGAAGACTGCTCTAGAGGGGCAACTCTATTGTTATTGTAACTCTATTGTATACTCTATTGTATTCTGTATATAGTCAAAAAAAAGTGAAGAAGGAAGAAAAAATAGCGGGAAAAAAGAGACAAAAACCACAAGTGACACAGAACAGCATGATAGCTGTAACACACGAGTTACTTTTGTAAAGTTTGCTTTGATCTTTGCAAGAGTATTAAAGTAGTTTCAGGAAGAATAACAGAGCAGCTAGCTGCACAGACAAAGGTCTTCTCAAACTTCTGCAGCAGCCTAGAAGTGCACAGCCTCTGACTGTGGAAAATAAACTGAAGACATCTCAGCAGAAACTAGTATCAAAGGCCAGATGCAACAAGTCAACATCTTAGCAGTGAATGAGAAGTAATAAATGCTAAGCATATTTCTTCAGTGTGAGAGCAGTGAGGCCCTGGAACAGGTCACACAGAGAAGCTGCAGACACCACATCCATGGGCAGGGGTTTGGCATCAGATGATCTTTAAGGTCCATTCCAACCCAAGCCATTCCATTATTCCATGATTTATATACCGCAAGAGAGTGAAAGTGAAGAATAGCAGCTTGAATCTGATATGGTAAAAGAAGAGAGAAACTACCATGGGGCTCAGAGGTTTGGTGAAGCAAAAAAGACCAGAGAAGTGCCTATCTGGAACCAACAAAATGTAACTGCACTTAGTAATACACGTGAAAAGAACAACAGAGCTATCAAGATGTGATTGAATAATCAGACAGGAAACACCATAGCTTACCAGCAGCGCAAGAAATAAGCATGAGACAAAGCTGACATGAAGACTTAAAAGTAAGTCCAAGTTCGGACTCTCAGTCAAACCCAAGTTATGTCAGTTTTACTAACAACCGCCTGAGCTGCTGTGACTGAACTTATGCCTGATCGTGCTGTAATTGTGTTGTTGGTCTACACCAAGCTAGAGTGTGACCCAGAGCTGAGCTTTCTTTCATTGATCCTTCCATTTCACCTTGCACACAGACGTGCTAAAAACAAGTCTTATTATAGAAGTTCTGAAGTTTTCTGAGGATAAAAGTCAAAATAACATAAACCCCAAAGAGAGAAAACTAGGAGCACTAGCAACTGTCAGGATAGTTCAATGGTTATCAAAGTTCACAGTATTTAACATTCTTGAATAGCCTCTGATGTAAACAGGGCAGGGACACAGTCTTCCCAGAGCAACTAACCCATTTGGACTGCAGTGCAGTTTCTTTCACAGCAAAGACCAGGGAATCACTTGATTAAAAGTAAAAGGTTCTATGAGTTTCACCATCCATACTAGAATATTTTGAAAGAATTAAAGCATATTTTGAAGACTCATTTGGCAAAGCACTTGTAAAAGTCTTTGGATATATATGGGGGGGAAAACCAGTACTTTTTATAATTCACCCCTTTCTCTTTAGAAAGTCCTGGTTATGAAGAAATAAAAGCAATCAATAGTCTTCTCTAAAATTCATCACTGATCTTACAAGTAATGCCCACAGGACCCCTATCGTCAAAGCAAATCAGACAGCATCCTCCAGAAACCCTACAGGCAAATGGTCTATGCATGCAGCAGTCCTGTTGTGTGCAGAGATCCTGCCTCTAGAAATCAGTAGATCTAACTATAGCAGCACGCTACCACCCATGCAGCTTAAATTAATACCTTCTTTCAATATTATGACTATAATCATAATTCACCATAGATCAGCCCAACTAACGTTTCTCTGCACACAAGATGTGTACTCCAAGATGTTACACAGCAGTTGCAAAAAAAGAAAAAGACATACGACCAGAAAACCTCAAGTCAGCAGGGGTGAGTAGATTAAATCAACGCAACATTAGGAGAGCTGAAAGCTGCACGAGATGCTTTATGGGAAAAAATAATTCAATAAACATTCACCCAGATAACTTGGCGCCAGTTCTTCAGAAGCAAGAATAATCTACAGACAACATTAATTTTTCAAACCATATAAATTTATTCAAAAGTAATTATAAAAAGCATGTTGTGTTTTTCTCAAAAATTAAAGAAACCATGAGGAGGGAAGAAGAGGTGCATAAGTAACAGAAAAAGAAATTATGCATGCCACTTTTATAAACAAGTTTAATTGGCCATCTCTACACTCCCATATTCACTGCTGGTTTAAATACATGCTTTTATTGTAACCTGCTTCAATGAAAAAAGAGCGTCTGATGCTTCAAAAGATCTAGCACTCAAAAAAACACATATTTGCATCATTACGAATATGGTACAATAGATCTTACCCCCGCGTTGAAAGAAAGGAAAAAAAAAAAAAACCACCAACAGTTTGAAGCTTTGTTTTCAGCCACCTAAAACATCCACAGGTTCAGACAACATACAGAAGATTTCATCAAAACCTATTACTCAAACATCAAACCTAAGGCTAACACACCACCACTAGAGAACTAGATCTTTCTGTCAAATTACTTAAGAGTTGGTAGCAGGATAGCCTACTACCCACTGGTGGTGAGATTCCTTCTCTTTCAAATCACAGCATTAATGTTACATCTCTTCTCCCACGATCTTTCTCTTTTTAAAATTTGTCACTGTTTACACCATAAATTCTAAATGACAGGGACAACGGTGAGTCTTACACACGTAAAAGACTTCCAATCAAAGATCACCAGGAATCACAATTGTATCTTACTTCAAAGAGCTACTGAGAGTAATGTGCTCATTTCGAAGAAAAAAAAAGTAAATTTGGTATCAGGACAATAAATTAATGTAGACCCATTTGTCATGGGTCTCGTGATAATGATGTATTTGCCTAACTTAGAAGCTGAACAAGGTCTCTGCAGGAGAAAGGCATGAGACTGACCTAGTATTTCTGTTCTGAAAGGGTTTTGTTTGTTGGGGTTTTGGTTTTTTTAAGCTGAAAGCCTGAAAACACCTCTACCCCTCAATGTAATAAACTATTGATAAAATCTGTAAATGTAGTCCAAACAACACAGTTTGTCAAAAAACTAATTATTACCACCATAAGACTTTGAGAAATCTTGCAGACTGCTGATCAGTACATTTCTGAGTATTACTTGGATGTGCCTTGACTGGTGATATTTTAAGAAGTTAATTAAGGAATTAGCAGCGTAAGCACTTACACCAGAACAGAGAGAGCACCTCTGGGCAATACCACATAGACAAAGACAGAACAATGATTTCTCAAATACATCCAATAGGAACTAAAGCAGCACATAGGAGCTTAACTGTCATGCATTGCATTTCATTATGTGAGCACTACTTGCTATTACAGCTGTACATTTATTACTAATTATCTATTGTGTGTGCACCCAAAAGCTCCAATTAGTAAGCAGGCCCTATTGTATTAGATTCTGCATAAATACACAAGATGACATGGCCCTGTATCAGATGGCTCAATCTGAATTTAAAACAAGACAAATAAATAAAAGAGCAAGAGTAGAGCACAAATAAGAGCAATAACAGAACTGCTCATTCACCTTTGATAGCTATAAAATGGAGAACTGTGTGCGAATGACGAACATCATCTCTCCAAACTGCCAATCCAACTACCACAAACCAGTCAGTTTCCATTACAACAGAAGTTCTGACAAGCAAGTTAAAGAAAAAAGTGTCACGGTGTCCACACAGATTAATCTCAAAAGCAGATAAACATCTAGTCATAGAAATGTTAAAGTCTAAAGTTTCATTAGAAGCTACTTTTCATTCACTTCTGGTCCTGAGGCAAGGTCTGTTATCAATTCTAATTGGACATTAGTATTAATGCAGTAATTCAGGAAACAGGATGAAAATTGCATTAGCAAAGAGTTACAGCTCTCGGCATTAGACAGGCAGATCTCCGAATTACCTACCAGAGTATTAATAACTTTAATCTTTAAACTTTAAAAAATGTCAACCACTAAATACCATCTTGAAAAGTTTTCTCTTCAGAAAACAATTATTTTTAGCGTACTCGAATAAAGGCTCATTTGCCTCCACATATATCCTGTTCATGCAGTCCACATCAGTTGGGCCCAAAATATATGCTAGAAGAACAATTTTATTCAACTTCCATTTTCAATTTAGATTGGTTTAGCAGTGGTAGCGGAGTTTTGGGTTTGGGTTTTTTTGTTTGTTTGGTTTGGTTGGTTGTTTTTTGGTTTGCGGTGGTTTTCTCTTTCACACAATTCTGAAGCTAACTCAAGCTACATTGAAAATTCTAACTTAAAAACTTCAGATTTTCCCTTATGCAGATGTTTGGTATTTTTCACCAATAAATCTGAAAGTACATTTCATGAAAATATTAAGGCAATATAAGGCAAGCTACTTGGTCTCCCATTCAGAGACAGGAACAAGAACAGAACTGTGTCTCCCAAGCTCCAAATCCATTACGGCACCCACCACAGTATGCAGCCTCCATCCCCTCTCCCAGCTTATTAGGAGTCACAAAACCAGCTCTAACACCAACACAGTATCTCATATTTAGCACAGTGCTTGTCAAAACACATTTACTGTGAAACTGATCTCCTAAGAGTTCACAGAACTGTTGCCACTAAATTCAATGTTATGATGTGCCTTACCTATGTCCAACTTCTTTCCCTCAGCCAAAGCCCCAGCAACTATCCTAGTAGTAAGGTTATATGTTAATTTTGTACATTACAGGAGTTTCAAAACCTGAAGTGTAATTACAAAAATACAGCACAGCTTCCTCAAACTTTGAGATCCCGTTCTCCGAGTTTGAGTTCAACACAAAGTCAGTTTTTTTACAAAAACCTACAAGTACCAAATGGATTATAAATACTTTTTAAAGCAAGCATAACAATTCAGCTCCTAATAAGAGCTTTCTGTGCCCCACAGCATTGCTTTAGATGGGTGACATCAATGAAGATAATTTATTTCAACAACTGCTGTCGTTGCTTTCTTCTTTTTTTCCCGTTTATATGCTTGTAGTCTGTGTTATCACATTAAGGAAGGCAGAATATAAGAAATTCCATCATCAATTCTCTGCACAAAATACACTGCAGCTCTCCATTCCCAGGGGAGTTCATTACACAGCATAGAATTCAATCTTGTGAAAGCACTGCCCTCCCACACAAATAAGCATTACCCAACTCAGAATAGCAATTAGCACTACTAATATGTTCGCTGACGCATAGGCAACAACAAAATCTTGTTGCAGATAGCTTTTTCAACTTCCTAATTTCCTTTTATGATTGGCAACACTTCAAAATCATTAGCTTGTCACCATTCCATAGATAAATCACCTAGGACAAGACAAGCAACTTGAGCACTTTACTTTGGACCTTACCACTCCCTCCTGGCAAAACATCATCAAGTTCTGGGCAGATGCATAAAACACTGTAGAAAGGGCCAGGAGACTGAAAATTAATGGCTGCCCTCTATCCACTAACAGTAAGAGATCATCTATCTGTGTCACTAAGCCACTGCAGTTCCAGGTCCTGCCCTGAATCCACACTGTGCTGGATCTAGAGTAGGTTTAAATTAGACGAGTTTGAAGTTGGCCTCTGACAGACAGAGCAATATACCCTGAAGCTCCGATAAAGAAGGCTCAGCTTGCTTTCTTTTCTTATATTAATTGCTGCTGGCAATGGTCGCTGCTTCAAACTATGTGTCCTGAAGGATGATAAAGCCTGGATACATGAACACTAGCACAGGAAGTTATGTGAAGACTCATAATATTATTTTCATCGTGTAAATGAAAGGAAAACAGTATCTTTTTAATCAGCACACTGACAGCTCCGTCACAAATATCACTTTGAACTTGCACACGTGTTTTCATCTGCGTAAGTACATAGCATATCAGCCAGCAAGAAAAAAAAACACTGCTACACATAATCAGCTGTCGAATTATGTATTTGACTTGATCCAAATTCTAAATAATTTTTTAAAAACCACACACAGAGGCCTTTGGAAGTTAGCCTGTTCTGAATATACCAACACTTTCCAACACATATTTCTCTCACGCATTAATACATGTTAACTTTCAGGTTAAATTCTCATCAACAGTCTCCCCAGTTTTTTAAAACAAAAAAACAAAACCAAAACTGACAGTCATTCCCAATTAACAGCCTCCAGCTCCAATATTTCTAATTCATGACCTTGCATTTTCTTCAACTAAGTATCTTTCCAGTTTTATTATTCTGCTCCTCAGTGAAGTCAGCGAGGACTTGCTCCCTCATTTGTTTGTCAGAACATACTTCATTTCCGTTTCAAAGTTCTTAATGATAATCTAAAATTAATATTCAGGATCTCCACCTGTGGCTTTCTATGTCTTTTCCTTCAAAAACATGCACCGACATTTTCTTTCAATCCGTTCTTTGCCTATCTTACAATTCTGGCAATCTTTATTAGCCTCAGTTTCTACAATACATTAAAATTCTGTCAAAGTCCAGAAGTATGAGATCTAACACTATTCCTGTGTCAAAAAAAAAAATATTTCCCCATTACATGGTATATAAACTCCTACCAAATGGTTGAACTCAGAGGAAATGCCATTCCTTGTCTATACTGAAGACTCTGTTCCTCGGTCCTTCTAATTCCATTAACTACTTCCCTTAATTTATCCAAATCTGTCATTTTAGAAAGAGAGAACGTACATACTGATCTATTTTTACCCTCATTACAATCATAATGTTACAAGTTTAAAGCAAAGCCTTTTCATCAATGATCCAATCTTATCTTCTACAAGCAAGGTTTTTTTTTTCCTCAGTATTAAAATACTGTGTCATTAGGCTGCTGTTTAGTAAATAAATGTCTCGTGTATCTCTTATTAAATTTGGAAGCACCTGGATTTGTCACTGGTCAAAATTCCCCATGAATTCTCCACCCTCACACGGGTGTAGAAAAGTTTCATAATTTTAAGATGTCTAGTTTAAGGTAAAATGAATAGTCCCTTAGGCTTCAAGAACTGTGTCAGCTAAATTCTCTTTACATCAATGGAGATCTAGACACTCAACATGCATTAAAGTGTGCTCACAGTGACAATTCTGGTCAGGTTGGGTACCTACCTGCAGCAGATAAAGCAGTAACCCAGAAGTTTACCTGAAGATTCCTGTGTGATATTTAAAAACCTAAAATCCATAACACTTTTTTATGCTTCACTATTATGAAAATAAAATGTTATCCCTCAAACTTTACTTTACTTCTTCCTAAATGGTGAATGCTTTCCAATACCCATGCTACAGTAAGGAAAGTTGTGCTAGCATATCTGCTACGCCAATGTCTAATTTCATGAGAAGCCAGAAGTTTCCCAATATCAGTCATGATGTCCTGAATCACTTCTTCAAGTGACTGCTGTCCTGACTTGATGCTAGTATGGAAAAAAATCACTTCATATATCACAATGAATGGGCTATGCTTGATTTCTATATTCACAGAATCATTTAGATTGGAAAGGACCTTTTAAGATCATTGAATACAACCATACACCCAGCACTGTCAAGTTCACCACTAAACCATGTCCCTCAGTGCCACCTCCACATGTATTTTAAATACCTCCAGCTATCGATGAATTTATATTCATCAATTCAACCTTCTTATTTGAAACCACAGAACTTTATTTGCACAAAATCCATTGAGGTGGTATTCCCCACAATATATACACTTTATGCAAGTTACCACTGTAAGATAACAAGTAGCCCATAGCTCAGGCAGGCATTTGTCGCCATAACCTTTACTACCTTTCAGTCTCCTCCACTGCTCTCTCACTCAACATCAAATTACTTTTCTTATTCTTGCCTGCCACCACGCTCCTTTAAGCTCTGAATGCAAGTTTCCCTTTTTTGAGTTCTCCTTGACAACCCAAGTTCCAGAAAAAAGTTTTGTCACTATTCTGACCCTGAGAATCATCAGAAACGACGCAGTGAATCTGCACATGACAACACCTACTACAGAAATCTTCAGAATGCTCCAAACTACAATAATGAACAATACAAGTCTCAATATCCAAAAGGTATCAAGGCAGGCTATCTAAAGACACAGGCAGGAAGAGAGAGATAGGACCATACTTCCCCAACTTACAAGATTCTAAATTAACTCTGTCAGTTGAGAAAGCTGATACAGCAGCATGCAGCAGCTACTTTTCAGAGGTCAGAAATGCATCTGCAATTCAAAAAAAATAAAGAAACAAATAAAACAAACAAACAAAACCAGCAAACAAATCATTAGGTCAAATAACTAACAGGACGGTGCATAATAAAGAAATAATTTTGCATCATTGTACAACTTACCAGTATCCCCTCACCTGGGATACAGTGTGCACCAGCAGTTTTTCAATAAAGAATATAAATAATAGGATGGAGCACAGATAAATGCACAAGAAGCATGGAAACTGGTATCCAGGTACCATTTCTCCTAATAAAGTATAATAGTTTAGACTGATTTCAAACTTTAGTTTTTCCTGTTTTACAAATCAAGGATAAATATGCCTTTAATTAATTTAACAGATGGCAAATTTAAAACCAATGTAAAACTACATTTTCTATCTAAAGTATTATTAGACTGTGAAATTCTGCAACAGAGCTGGTAAAACCAAGAATTTAGCAAGGTTAAAGACTATCCAGTTACAGTGTTTCTCTTGACTGCCTTCCAGGGTTTTAATTAAGTTAGAATGCTTGAGGGGTTTTGTTTCTAAAAGGATATTAAACCTTATGGGTTAAATTTGAAGTTGTCTTATTGTCATTACTTGACCTACAACAAAGGATAAATTACTCTACAGCTACTGTATACCAAAGAATTCTTACAGTACACTACGACATGCCTGTTGTACAGCAAAAGAAAAACTTCACAAGCTAGAAATGATGTGACCGAGTAACAGAATCTCTATCCTAATAGATTTATTTTAAATACTAGATTCTCTTTGTTTTGCCCAAATTTTTATGATGTTAAGTTGTCAAGTACATTTCTATATTAATGGTAGGAACACTACTGGAAAACAAACTGTACAGTATAATGCTCTGATTACTTTTTCTAAAAGTTAAAACATTAACAGAACAAATTATATCTAAAGCTTGAATGAACTACTAAATTCTCTTATAATTTATTATTATCTACTGAACTTCAAGATTGCTTGAACTTGTACCGCAGCTTGAACTCGTATCCCAAGCTTTGACAAAAGGAGGTTCCCTCAACTTGGAACTGATTTATGCCAGAACATATGCTGGGTCAATTCTGTCAACATCACAGGCACAAGTCACAGAAGAGCACAACTGCCATTTGTGCTCAGAGATCAGAAGACCCGTGCCAAGGGAAATGGCTGCCCTAGATACTTGTATAGTTAAACTTTACCAACTGAAAGTCATTCTTCCCTGAATAAGCTTAAGTCATTACACTTAACGGATGTGCCTGCAATCCCCCTAAGAACACCAGCAGCACAGGACGCACTGTTCCACTATTCAAAGCAGTCTGGGAGAAATGAAAATAAATAAATAAGCCAGTAATCACTGATACTTGTCATTTGAACATCAGGTACACACATAGGCACAGCATTTATCCCGACCTAATTAGTACGTTTTAGGACTACAGTTGAATACTCTAAGATTAGCATTCATAGCACAAGCTACATAATAAGCATTTTAATGCATTAACTATTTATAAATAAACAAAAGAGCTTGCTTAGAAGACAATCTGTCCAAATATTCAAACAGTTATATGTGAATAATCAGCTAAGCAGTCCTTTTCAAAAAGCTCAGAATTGTGACCACAAAACTCTGTGAGCTGTCAAGCGGCTTCAGAACTCTGAAGCATCAACCTGCTACTTCACGAAATATACCTCCACATGGTATCACATCAGCAGTGGTCCTTAGCCACTTAAGAAAGGGACAAAACCCCAAAAGTTTCCTTCTACCACTTCTTTTCAGAGTCTTGACACTGTTGGAGGCACATACAAATGGGAAAGAGTAAGAACGCCTTCTTTGGCCATTCAGATCAATTTGGATTCAGAAAGGGAATAACATGTTCTGTCACATCTAATTATTCATTCCTCTATACTTATCCAATGATTTTAAAACCAGACTTCAGGAGATGGAGAAGCAGCAAAGTGATATGGATGTGTCTTAGTAATAAAGAAGTAAATACACCATTACCACCACTCCCCACCCCGAAAAAAAATCCCATGCCAAACCACCCACCCCAAAGGCAGCACTAAGGTAAAAACCAATTTCTGCCTGGCCCAAAAGCAGTGAAATGAACAGGCCTGGTCTATAATATACATCTCTACCTTACATAATACAGCCTTGTGAAAACTTCTTAGGAGTAATAATATTTATACCCAACACTTCCAGATATTCATCCAACACGTTACGATATGCTGTGCTGCCTCGTTTGACATAGTCGAAAGAGACCACTCCTGGTTCATAATCAGTATAGTTAAAACAGGACCAACAAGTTATCTGGTAACACCCATGACCCTGGCTACCAAAATCTGCCAACCCTGTTCTGCTATCAAAGCCAGTTTTCTAGTCAAAACCTAGGCATGCTCTCATTCCCTGTGCAGTAACTGGAAAAGGAGAAAAGGACACCATGCCCTTAGAGAACTTGTCAACAGGTGGAGGTGAGGACACCTTGTGCTAGAGCTTCTTCACTCTGAGCTACAGAATGTCTATTTTGAGATAAGGGACATGCTAAATATGCTGAAAGTCCCCATAATCTCACCTGAACTTACTGAAGTTTTATTTTTGCACCCCCACATAAAAAATCAACTAAGATTACACTATTCATGGGTTCTAGTGCTGTGGGGAACAGGCTGATATCAGTCTTGTAATCCTAAAGTTACTGCCCAACACAACTATAAAGGATAATTATTTATATTAGAATGAGCAGACTCGCAGCTCAACTACCAAAACCCCAACTTTCTAGACTCAAAACACATCATTCCTGCTTCCCCATCCCATCCCATCTTCTCTTCCCCTCCTATCTAAACACACGAAATAATGAGTTAGACATCTGCGTTTTCAGAAATTTAAGAGGAATGTTTAGAATGCTTAACACCTACAAATTGTTCTTTTCAGCAACCATTAAGAAAAGGCAACTTACACATTATAATCCAGATTCACATATGTGACCTCTTTATACTTCTGCAGAAGCTTGACATTATGCTATCGTTACACACTTGAAAGCTAAACTGCAGGTCCCTAGTAACTGCTTAGTACTGTAGTCTAGAAAAGCTACTTGCAGCTTTTAATCTTGACTGAAGGGGGAGGAAGGAAGGAAGCTTTATTAGAACTGTTTCAATAACTTTCACAACTTCAATTTCCAGCCAAAATATATGCTATCTCCAGTTAAGGATATTATTCAAAATAAAGTCAGTGAAATAAACCCCACATGGATGTCAGACCCATCCAGAACCAAGGTTCTTTCAGCTGCAGAACTGCAGAACTACAGAACTAGTTTAAAAATGGCTGAGCTTGTTTTGTCTTAAAAAGCTACTTAATTATTTAAAAGGACCATGAGACTATGCCATGTGATCAAAAACTGCATTTCCCTTCCAAAAAAACCTTAAAAACATAGCGTAAAAGAAAACAGTGCAGTTAGGAATAGAGTACTAGCAGCAGTCACTTTACCCTTTTAACCAAGGTTTTTCTTTCACACCTTCTCTTTAATTACCATACCATTTTGACAGTTTCATAAAAATAATAGAAAATCCCTTACAACTACTTTTCAATGAAAATGATAACAAATGCCTGAAGAGTAGCTGTCCTACACGCACAAATGATGTATAATTAACACCCAACAGTTGAGGCTTTGCCCATTGCTGCTAGTTACATAAGCACATGATTTGAATAAAGCTCATTTAACTTGGAATCAAACCACTTGAGTTAAGCCCAGTCGTTCACAAAACCTGTCACTCCTTTTAAAAAATCCATTTGGTCCCAAAGTCTGTTCAGTACATGTCCTGAATACTTCTGAATATTTCTGTCCTTTAAAATTTTAGACCACAGAAACATGCCCCAGCCACAGAGAAAGGGATACAAAGCATTATGAACCAATCGTGCAAAACTGATAAACATTTAAGTCTATTCCTTAAGATGAGAGGGGAGATGAGGAAGAGAAAGGAAAGGAACATGCGGTTTCAAAGCACCGAGGTGATTCTTGTATGGGTTTTTTACCCCATCTTATCATTAGGAGGGAAAAGGTCCTTGCTGACCCCAAGACCATGAACATGTATAACCCTAAACACAACTCAATGACAAGACACTCAAACACAGTATATTCACTTATTCACTAGCCATCTAGGTGTCCAGAAAGGGGGTATTCATACCTTGAGAAAAGGTCTTTATTCACAGATGCTTTCCACTGATTAACAGCTCTAAACTTTCCTGTTGGTACCATTTTTGACGCCATCGGTCAAATCTCAACATTCTTCATTTTTGACCCCCTCCTCTTAATTAGGAAAGAATCCACTAAAAATTGTGTAAACCTCTATTTCAGGCATTTCCACTACTGGGCATAAAATTCCACATCCATGAGAATCTGGTCACATCATTTGTAGCAATCTGAAAATTAATCTACAGCTTCTTTCTTATTCCCAACAGTTCAACTTCACATGAATATCTTCTCTGCCAGGAGACAATTTTTCTGTTCTCTAGATCTGCTTTTGTGATAAGCCCATCTCTTGTTCTTAACAATGAATTCTCAAGTGTATAGATTTTTTTAATTGGATGAGTTCTACCTCCAGTCTTCTCCGTCTTGATTCATACTCATTATCCCAACTTTTTCTCTACTGTCTTTCTGTCTCTCAGGGATAATAGTTATTCCATGAACGCACTTAACCACATCTTCTTTAAGCCTTTGCAGACTGGCTACCATTTTTCTTTCTTGCCACCTAATTTTGAGCTAGATTCTTTTACCTCTTAATTTCTAAAACAAAAAAACTGTTTCTGTTTACCCTTTTTTTAGAGATGCTCTTCAGCAATGATCATCTTTTCACAAGTTACTCTTGTCACAAATTACTTTTGGGTAACTTTTCATATTAGGAATCTGCAATTTCTCAGTTATGCATGTAAGCTTCATCTTATCATGTAAATAATCAAAGAATAGGGAAAGAAAGAAGTATTTAGCTATGCAAATTCAAGAAGAAGCTTTTACCTTGTCTGAATTACATTTTAACAACATTCATGAAATTTTATCTTGAAACACACCCAATAGACTTTCTTTAAGTTATAGTCACAAATGTGTTTCTGAAGAGGCTGCAACTGCCAATAATTATAAAGTTCTTAGCAAAAATAAAATTTTCTTCCATTTCTATAAAGAGCTAAATTTAAGAAAAGTGGGAAGCTATCCTAGGTTTGATAATATACTAACTTACATGCTTTGGACACATCAAAATTATTAATAACACAGTCCAAAAGTTTGGCCACCTCTTCCATCATACAGTTTTGTGTACCTTTACTATTTTTATTTATTATTATGATGCCGACAAAATGAGAATTATTTAGGCAATACGCTTTTTTTCTAAAATGTAGTTTGGTAATCATGAAAAAAAATTAACTAACTTCAGAGATTTTCCCATGTCGTCACAAACAGCTTTTAGACAATTAGCAGCAATTGGCAAAGAGCTGTTTTACATTCAGTATCTAGTTTGCATGTAGGTATCTGCAAGCCATCAAATCTGCATTAAGAATTTCAAATATAATGGCCTTTGGCAAGAACTACCTGTTCTGCATTTTCTTAAACAGCTGCCTTACCATAATTGAACAGCCATAAGATTATGATCATATTTATCATTTTTTACTAGAACTGCATGTGCACAGATGTGAAAATAAAAAGGTACTCACACAAATGAAAAAATATTAACTTGCACCCCTTAATAGCTTGCATCTAGTTCAGGTCACATTTTACCATTATAAAACCTACTCCAGTTTGATTGCATTAATCTGAATTATTCCACAGACATTTTAAAGCTTTTTATTATTCTTCATGGTAACAATCTTTTTTATTTTTTTTCCCTTTCAAAATTGGCGTCTTATTACTTTCCAACCCTACTCCTGTCTGAACATTCATCTCCACTCATTAGAACAAGCATCTGCTACAAACAGTATTAATGAAATACATATCAAGGGATAGAGCAAGCCGCTAACCACCTGGGTTAATCATTTTACAGTACAAAGTTGACAATGCAGAGTCATACAGTATGCATTAAACATACTGTTACTATTATCTTCTTCAGACAGCAACTACTATTTCAGAAGCACAGTACCACAAAACTGGATGAATTCATAAAGCCATACATACCTTGTAGCTACTGTCAACATACAACATATAGTTCATCTCATCAAAGCCAAGAGGAATGATTTTAGTAGTGGGAAATTTGCCCTTTGGATTTCTGTGCCTTATGAATAGCATTAAAATTATTGTTATAACACCAGAGGTCTGACAACTGTTCCAATAAATATAGAGAATTCACACCAAATGAGTCAGAATAGCTGCAGACTTAAGTGATTTATACTTTCATAGTAATAATTTAAAGCAATATGATTTTAGAGGTGTTTTTCCTCAAAAGTAAGAGTTGCATATAACATTTACATACACACAAATAGCTGGCACAGAGGAAATATTTTTCCAAAGACAGACAAAACTAAGTGAGCTTCAAAGCTCTTCAAAGTTCATGCGTCTAAACTAAAGATGCAAATCACTACACAGAGGCATTTATAAACAGGAAGAGAGAAGTATTTGTTCACACTCCTTGCTCTTTGGAGTGATCATGCCCCAGAAGGAAAGCAGGAGTGAGAAAAAGCTGGTGTGCCTAGCTGATGCTTATAAGGGCTCTGGAAACCAGGCACTGAATAAGCAAGGCCACAGTGTAGGCACTAACTCTGCCAATCAGGACAGACAAAGCAAAGGTAAGTCAAAAGATTCTGGACTCAAGGCTCCAAGAGAATTGAACTGAGGAGGGTGAGTTTTGACCCAAACCAGACTCAGACCCATTCAGTTACAACAGTGTATAAGATACTACCCCAGTAAATTTCCCCAAAATATTTTATAAGGTCACTGCCAAATAATATAAGTAATCAATTTCACATTTAGTCAATGCAAGATGCTAAATAATGCTCTTTCATTTAGGGATTTTTTTTTCCCCGAAATTATGGGTAGAAAAATGTAATTATGCTAAGAAAGCAAGAAAACGTGCACAGTTCAACCACTGTAAAACAATAAAAAAAAACCCCAAACACCACCACAGCTCTTGAACCAGAAGGGTGAAAGGTCAGCTTCAGCTGAAATCTAGGAATAGCAAATGCCCTTGGAGAAAAACGAAAGTCCTCACTGAAATTACCGACACTACATGTCAGTTAAAACAGCTTACAAATAGATGTTTCAGCCATGAAACCTCTAGGAAAAGACTGCTGCAGGAGATGTTCAACAATGTTGAAATTTAAGAAGTCTGGCTAAGTTGAGCAGATATTGCTATTAACTGAAATGAGAACATTTTATTTAAGTGAGAAACTACAGTACAAAGCTATTAATTAAGCATCTGCTTTTCTGTAAGACCAATCAGGTCAATGAAACAGCAGTGCTTTTTTTTAAGCAAAGAACAAAACAAAACAAAGTATGTAAGTCAAATAATATTGTAATAGGCAAACCCTAGACGGCTGCACCTAAACCACCCTTAACAGAATAGCTTTAGAGATATTTGATGACAGGGGTTTCACCTCCAGACAAAGTAAGCCAGGATCCGTAAATGGATCTCCACTAACTGATGTCTTAATATTAAATTCAGGAAGGTCACGCCTGTCAACTGAAGTATTCAGAATAATTAATGAAAATCTGTTTAATTGCATATGGATTCCAGATCATTGGAGAACAACAAAATAATTAGAAGAACATCCAATGCAAAAACTGTGACAGTCATTTTTCATTGTTGATTAGGGTAGCTATCATGCACAGTGCCTAAATGTCCAAATAATAGCTCAGGTTTTCATCTTTAATCTCTCTTTCACAACATTCACAGCTGAATTTCATTAACACTGGATCTTAGACTGTAGCACCATTTTCTTCCCTGCATATACTTATCAGCCTGTGTATCTCCATAATTAGCTACAAGTTATTATCTTTAGAGAAAATTTAAAAGAACCGTTTAGTTCCCTCAGTTTCATTCTTCATCCATTCTGGTTTGTCACCATTCTAGAGCTCCAAAAACATGGACATTGTGTCCAGAATACTGAAAATTCCTACACAAAATTATATATGCACTCTTCATCTCTTTCACAAAAGACAGTCTTTCAGGTGCACTACAATTTTCTATATAATTATTCTAGTATTCAGAATGTATGTATCCTGTACATTTGAGTAATAAAATAAGAATATTTCATAACACTTCAATTTTCCAAATTAAAAACTTAAGTGACAAAGAAAGACTCTTCACGTCAGATTAAGTTGGCTGAGTTTACTTGTTTAGGCATAGCAGCATTTGAATGCACTGTACTGCTCTGTGAATAAGACTGTATCTCCCAACACCATCCTTCTGTAATCTCTCATCCTGAGAATGCCTGCATCACACCACCCAAGTGCTTGTGCATACAACCAGCCAGTGTTAATAAGCCAAATATTCCCACCCATTTCTTAATGCTTGCATGCCATAGTGAGTGCAAGCTTACTTTGTATTTTCACACCATGCACTGCTCAAGCTAATAAACCCTCGAAGAACAAACTCCACAGATGAGAGACACCTGAAGGGGTTTGGGTTTTTTTATAGGACACAGCTTGTCCTGTATTCTGAATTGTGCTGAATCCTGACTGACTCCATGTGGAAACATTTGGTAATTCTCGTAGGACCCCAATTCCCCACATTTCCCAGGATTTTCAGTATCTGGGATACTCCACTCTATTTACTAAATATAACAAACTTAACAAAATAAAGAACGCAGAATGAACTTTAGAAAATAGCCACAGCCCACATTGCTTTTTTATTTAGTATCAAAACTTTACTTCGTTGTCTCAGCACATGGGAGAATGATATCCCAGTGCACTGCAAAACAAGCAAACAAATAAACAAACAAACACAAAAAAAACCAAACCTCCTTTTTCCCATCTCTATACACAAAACCAGTATTTTAACTTCACCAGCCTGAAAACAAAACTTCTTGCCTCCCGCTTTTGAAAGCATATATTTCATCCACATACCCGATGCCTTCTAACTTGTACACATGTAAACACTGAACTCTTTTGCTAGTCTAAGCCACCACACACAAGTAAGCACAAGAGTCCTCCTCTTGCTGTGCATAAATTCACTGTAATTGCACTTTTTCTGATCAAGTCAAAGCGGGTTAAAACCCTATTTATCTGCTCTAAGTGAATAAAAACTAAAGTCATTCTGCTTTGCACAGATTACAAATGTTTAAACACCAATGTATGTAAAGAACATCTTTTAGAAATAAAAATTAAAATATTGAAATTAATTTGTCACACAATTTACATTCTTCCTGTTACTGAAACACTGTTGACTATAATGTAAGAAATTACATTATTAATTACCTGAAGGTAGCACCCACAACAAAAAGAAAGGTTGTGATCTGTATGGTCTGAGAAGTATAGGTTAAAAACATTTGTATTAATATCAGGGATTCTTGATTTTAGCTTTGAAACCAGAAATACTGAAGAAAAGCAGAAGCTTGGAGTATCAATCTCCATTGACGATGATCAAGAAAGATTTATTTGTATGAAGAGCCACAGTACCTCTTTGCAACAGTACAAGGAAACAGGGAACCTAACATTTGGTGTTTTATTTAAATGTGAATAGCAAATACTTTCTATACCTCATCCAAGCTGCTGAGTGTAAAGGCAAGAGATCCTATATGACATGGCTTTTTCATACGAGACAAAGCGGTGAAAGCACACCTGATGAGACCCATGTTTAGACAACTGAGTTTCATGCAGTTGAGATCAATCTGTAACCAGTTACAAGCAGAGAAAAGTGTTTTGCCATTCTATGTTTGATGTGTGGAGTCTCTCCTACTTTGAAATGATAACACGAGAATATTGGAGAAATCAAATACAAGCATGCATTTCAAATCTGTAACACCACTCAAGAGCAACCTGGTGTAGTGCAAGGTAACCCTGGCCACGGCAGGGGGGTTGGAACTAGATGATCTTTAAGGTCCCTTCCAACCCAAACCATCCCATGATTCTACACACTGATTCAATCAGACTGTAGTCTGTTCTAAAAATATGTCATGCCTACAATCAATGTACGAGAACCAGTGAGGAAACATGAAACTACTGACTCTTCGGCTAACCAGAACTACAAATCTGAACAAAGGATCACAGTATGAATACATTTCTAATACCAGTCAGCTTCTGAAGAATCAACTGGAAACTTTAATTTAATTTTTATAAACAAATTATTTATCTTAACAAACTTTTACTGTTATCTAAGATTGTTCTAAGGCCTTGGTGGCAAGTCTTGGCTGACAGACAAGCAACAGAGAAGAATAAAAAAACATACATAGGTCTGTCTGCAGCAGAACAGCTGCTAAAAAGAAACCTGGCCACAAACTTCAGCAAATGTTGGGTACCAGGAGAGCAGTGGAGTCAGTTCTGCTGTTAGAATGTGCTTTGTTCTTTGTACAACAAATTCACTTTCCTGAGAAAATACAAACCATCTACCCAATTTACTGGGAGTTGCTTTTTCATTTAAAATGAACTCACCGAGTGCCATCTGCTTTCCAGCTAACTTTGTATGGCTTCTGCTCCAAAAATTTAATATTTTGTTTGTCCATGGAAACAGGCTGTGCTCCAGGGAATCCTGACCTAAAGAAAAAAGAACCAAGTTTGTTAGTGCTCTGCAACAGGAAAAAATGCATTGCCTTGTGTGACATTAGACTGAAGTCACACCTTGTACTACACTTGCTACAAGGTTAACTTTGAGTTAGAATCATAGAATCATAGAATAGTTACAGCTGGAAAGGACCTTAAGATCATCCAGTTCCAACCCCCCTGCCAGGGACAGGGACACCTCCCACTAAACCATGCCACCCAAGGCCATGTCCAACCTGGCCTTGAACACCGCCAGTGATGGAGCATTCACAGCTTCCCTGGGCAACCCATTCCAGTGCCTCACCACCCTTACAGTAAAGAATTTCTTCCTCATATCCAATCTAAACTTCCCCTCTTTAAGTTTGAACCCGTTACCCCTTGTCCTATCACTACAGTCCCTAACGAAGAGTCCCTCCCCAGCATCCCTACAGGCCCCCTTCATCTTCGCCAATAAGGTATTTTGCAAGAGGAATCAATTGTCTGTCTGATAAGAACAAGTGTATTTGTTTATGACAGTACACTAAATTATGTCGAACTTCAAAGGTTTAACTTTGGAGGAAAAGATACTTGAATTCAAAATTACATGCACTAGAAGAACTATAAACATCAGCAAGTTAGGAAACATTGTGACCATCAACCTGGATCATCAGCTTTGGAAAGGGAGAGTTCAGAGTATGAGATATCAAAACCAGCATTCTAATTAACACTGGACACAAATCCCAGTTGGCTATAAAAACGAGTTGGCTATAAATACCTTAATATTGAAGCGCAATAGTAGTTGTATAAATGAGTCTACTGCTTGAGCACGCTCTAAATTTTACACAAATACCTCGAATTTGCACAGCAAGAATGCATCTGAAAAAGTTTTGTTATTTCAATGGAAAAGCAGTTCTAGAATCTCATTTCTTAATATCAACAGCTGATAATTCCATTTCATAGTACAATGAAAGATCCTCATCTGTTTCACTGTTGAGTGTTTTTGAGGTTTGCTTTTTTTTTTTTTAAAACAATCCATCGAAAAATAGTCACCTGTTCTTATTTTCACAATGGGCTGTTTTCTTCTGAGAAACTAGAAATTACTGGAAAAAACAGAAATGCTTATTTCTAGACAGTAAAAATAAACAAGTTCTAAATGTTCTCATACCCTTCCCATCCACAGAACTGCTGACATTTTTGCTGTATTCCTCCTAACTTTGGCTGTGTTGTCACCTGGGTCACACATTTAACTGTTACTCCTTCCAAGAAAATTGCACCCTAAATAGAAAAAAAAAAAAAAAAAAAAATTAAGAAATAGTTTTTAAGCTTTCACAAAAGCAGATCAGAACATTTCAATACAAGATTAAGTCTCTTTTTACAACTTGACCCTCATGAGCAGTAACAGCTTCAATATTCCTTAAACATTGACTCCCAAATACCAAGACACATCAGCTGAGCTTTGCTAGTAAACTCACTGGTGAGCCATATTATGATCCCAGGAACTGAAAAGAGTTATTTATGGGGGAAAAAATAGAACAATTAAAAAAAAAAAAAAAGGAGAATGGTATGGGATAGGCACTGGTTAGCAAGTGCTCTCTAGAAAGTTCCCACATCAAGCTACAGCATCAGTCTGACTCATTTTTTTCATTTGTAATTAAATTGGTTTTATTTGTAAAGCAGGCACAGTATTATGAAGTATTTAACAGTAAACTGATCACATATGGATTTTGCAGGGATTAAATTAATCATCCTTAGTACACAAAATATTATACAATAAGGTAGTGCCAGACATTTATTTGTGGATGAGAATTTGAACCTAACACTATTCTAAGCCTACAGCAAAATACTGCACATTAAAGGTGACAAAACTCTTTCTGGCAGCGACACCAATTTTTAAAGTGTCAAAAGGTATGGCCTCAAAATAAGTAAACTGGAAACTAAGGGCAAAACTGACCTATGAAATGTTAAATAAATTTTTTTCATACATACATAGTATTTCTAGACCAACAATTCCATACTGTCCTTGATTCATGGAAAAGAAGAGCTGCTCACTTAGAGTAGAGATCTAACATACAAGATATACATAAGAAATCTGGTAATTAGTGAACTAAAGTCACTGGGAAACATCTTTAGGCATGAGGAGCTCAGTGGCTTTTTTCCAAACAAAAATATCAGCACTTTTCTCCCTTCAAATCCTTTCAATTAAATATAGTCTTTCTTTCAGAACTAGACGGTAATTCCAATGCAAGAAGGGCAATTACATGGATTTCACCTCTATCTGGGTGAACTACCACATTACATGTCTCAAAACTTAAACTTACACTGTAGGTAAAACAATGGAAAGAATGAGGGTACATGCAGCAGCAAACTTAAAGGATTCTCAGTTGATCTGAGACAAACTTCTTAACAAACAAGAAAACATAAACAGCTGGTTTGTAACAAAATATATGTGTAAAAATATGCTTGCATAATTTTATTCTCAATATAAACCAGATTACTAAAGTGGAGGTGGTCATCCAAATGCCACAAAAAAAGCATATGCACAGATCAACAGTACTGAAAACAAAGCTTTAAATGACTTGTATATTCCAGAAAAAAAATTATGCTGACCGGAATAAACCAAATTCTGCACAACAGAACACATTAAAGCCATCAGATTTACCAAGCTACAGAATTAAAGATTTCTATACAGATCCCAAATCAACAATATTTCAAAACTCAAATTCTCAATGCAAACTAAGAAGATCAAAGCATGACATTTCACCTGTTGAGCTATGAATCCTGCACATGAAGATATAAATATTTCTTATCTGTTCTCTAAAATGCTTGAAACTTGCATTACTAAATCTAGCTGCCTACTACTGAAGAAATTAGCATTTTTGCTCCCTTCTCTTTGCACACACCATGGCACTCATCTGTGCTCTACTCTTGAACAAGTCAAGGAACTAAGTTAGCAAAAATAACATTGCAAATTAGCAATTTTCTGCCAAATTTGTATCCTAAACTAGCTCACCATAGGATAAATCAGGACTAGTGCCAGCACAAGGGAAGCAGAAGGAATACAGAGTAAAGGGAAAGCACTTTTCAGTACAGCCTGCATTTAGTTAAGACTGGCTCAGTTGTATCAGTATCACCAAACTGTATTCTGAGAATAGTACGTCCTAAAGAAATACACTAGTTCATAACCTTAATTATGTTAAGCTCCACAGACTTTCGGCCCGTCACTTATCCCATATTACTGTTGTGGGCACCAGCAGGTGCAACAGCACACAGGTGACTGGGTGAGGGAGGCAAACAGCTATACATGGCTGGCCAGCATGTTCTCTGAATTCCAAGTAAGCGGTTAAGAGCACCACGTAATACAGGAAGATAGTCGAGCCTTGCTTCTCAGAATAATGGCAGAGTGTGATGGCAGTACAACTGCTAAGATTAAAGCAAAAGGCAGGCAGTGTGCGCTTGCAGCCCAGAAAGCCAACCGTATCCTGGGCTGCATCAAAAGGAGCGTGACCAGCAGGTCAAGGGAGGTGAATCTGCCCCTCTACTCTGCTCTTGTGAGACCTCACTTGGAGTATTGTGCCCAGTTCTGGTGTCCTCAACATAAAAAGGACATGAAAGTGTTGGAACAAGTTCCAAGGAGGGCCATGAGGATGATCAGGGGACTGGAGCACCACCCGTATGAAGATAGGCTGAGAAAGTTGGGGCTGTTCAGCCTGGAGAAGAGAAGGCTGCATGGAGACCTCATAGCAGCCTGCCAGTATCTGAAGTGGGGCTATAGGGATGCTGGGGAGGGACTCTTCATTAGGGACTGTAGTGATAGGACAAGGGGTAACGGGTTCAAACTTAAACAGGGGAAGTTTAGACTGGATAAAAGGAAGAAGTTCTTTACTGTTAGGGTGGCGAGTCACTGGAATGGGTTGCCCAGGGAAGTTGTGAATGCTCCATTCCTGGCAGTGTTCAAGGCCAGGGTGGACATAGCCTTGGGTGGCATGGTTTAGTGGGAGGTGTCCCTGCCCCTGGCAGGGGGCTTGGAACTAGATGATCTTAAGGTCCTTTCCAACCTGAACTGTTCCATGATTCTATGATTCTAACAGGAAAGATTTTCCAGAAAAGTCACAAACATTAAATTGGTGCCTGCCATTTCAATGTGTCTCTTGCAGATTATCTGCCTCAAGTATACTTACTCACTTACCTAAGGCAGAGCACTACGAAAACAAGGTGAGTCACTTGGGTGCCCATGCTTAGCTAACTCAGCACTCTAGGTTTCAGGACATTTCCTTGGATAAGCTGCCAGAACTGAGCCAGATCCATGCACTTTCTACACCACAGTTGAGCTAACAGCCCTGGTGTGGTGGAAACAGGACAGGGGGAGAACACAGTGCAAAGATGCAAGAGCATTCAGCTCAGCAGGAGCACCTCAGGTGCTCAGCACTGCTATTAAGCCAAAAGGACCAAGCCCTAATGAATCCAAGGAAACCTACATGTACTTAGTATCTAGACCCTGCACAACCACAACACCATCTGCACTGATCAAGCTCTCCTTGATCTGTACCCCTCCACCCATCACTTCAGCTGAAGATGTGGCAATGTGTTGGGAAGATCATAAACACCATTTGGAGGAGTGGCTGAGTGGGAAAAACCCCACACACACACCTCCCTGACCCTAGCGCCCATCACCAGGCCCAGGCAAGAGCCACCTTCAGCTACCCAGACTTGACCAAGTGCCAGCATGCCCAGAGACTCTTTTCCAGAGGACAAGAAACACTCCAAAGCATGTCAAGAAGAGAAAAAGCCCACATCTTCTAAAAGAGAAGAAGGGAGAGCCAGGGAGTTACAATGATCAGCTTAGATTTAATACCTAGAAATACAAGACCAAATCACAAGAACTGCCTCTAGGCATTTACAAGTAAAAATGATACACAAAATCATACTGACTGTCAATAACAACAGTGTTCAACAAATCATTTGGTTCTGGTGAAGAAAAGGGCTTCACAGAATTGGGAGAAACAGGAAATATCACATATTTTGATGCCTGCTTGGTTTTGTTTGCTCGTCTTGTTCTCAGAACTCAGAAAATATGAGGTAGATGTAACTTCTATAAAACAGAAAAGCAACTTGTCTGAAAACCAGATTCAGAGTTAGTTTCACTAACAAAATGGAAGAATGTATTGAGGAGAGTCTGTGAAGTCTGTTTTTGGTATAAAAGAATTAATTCATTTTCCCTGCATTTCCCATTAGCATATCCTTATTTTCATTAAATCTGTGAGTTTAGTAACAGGCATGTAGACTGTTATGGTAGCTTAAGAATTCAGTGTTATCCTTAATTTTTTAAGAACAGGCTGGAAAAAACACTGCGCAATTCAGTATGAACAAAGTTCTACACTTAATAAAGAATGAGCAATTATACAAACACACACTGGTAGATAATTAGAGAAAAAGATATGGAGGCAGCAAGAGACCAAAAGCTTAATTACTATTATTCTGTTTTGTAAAAGGCAATTATATTAAGATATATAAACAGAAGTATTAGCCTTAAGACATGTGAAATTAATTCCTCCCTATAAAGCACTAGGACGGCCTCAACTAGAGGCTTGTGTTCAATTATAGGCACCACTGTCTCAGAAAAATGTGAGTCAACATGACAGAATACAAAAAATAATAAGAATGGTCAGAAGTATAAAAAATATGCACTACAGGAAGAAGTTACATGCTGGTTTCAGCTGGGACAGTGTTAATTTTCTTCCTTTTAGATGGTATGCTGTATTGGCATCTAATGTGGGAAAAGAGAAGACTAAAAGGAAATTACACCCATATATATATGTATTCAAGTACATAAAATTCTGCTGCAAAACCAGAAAACAATTTTTTCTCATATCCGTCAAGATGCTCATGGGCAGAAGAATATGTATAGGGATTAACCTTTGACAAAGATTCAGTTCACACGAGATGTTTGAAGGTTCTTGTTCAGGATTGTAACTTTCTGTCCTATTTGCAAAATCAAGGTGGTTTTTTCCAAAGATTTTTTTTTCCAAAGATTTTTTCCCAAATATTTTTTCCAAAGATTTTTTTTTTTCCATAGATTTTTTTTCCTGAGGTGAGATTCTAAGTGTCAGTTAACAATGATGCTTCAATGCTACAATATTATGGCATGCACTGACAAAGTCAAAATATGTTTGGATCTCCTGTGTAGAATCTGAGACTACAGCAAACAGATTTGCTGTTACCTGTCAGCTACATTTGTGTGATGACAAAGCAAACTGTAATGACATTATGGTCTAACAGTTCCCACAGCTTCTGTAGCATAGAAAAGAAAGGCTGTCAAGACTTCTTGACATCAAAGTACGATCGTTTTAATGAAACATGCTGAAGTAAAGTTCCTCACATCCAGATGGAATTTCTGAGATGGACAGCATGATAACTTCACTTTGCAGGATAACTGGGCAGTTGTTTACTGCCTCCTCCTCTAAAACTTTTCTTCTGTCACCACAAAGATTTGGGTCAAAATGAAAATATTTCAGAACACCGCTATCACCAAAGCCACCTCTAGTTTGACACTGTCTACCCCTAAGTGATTAGAGAAAGAGTCATATTAGAAGGCCGAAATCATTTGCTGCAGGAAATCAAGGTAATGCTGAAAATTTAGCCCTTCAGAAAGCAAAACACGAAAATCTGAGCAAGAGGTTATTTACCTGATAATCACTCCCCCTGTAGATCGCCTATTTACAAGAAACCACAAATAGACTGTATCCATCTCTACTGAGTTAAGAAGCAGTCCAATCTGCCAGCCAAGAACCATGGTAAAGAATTCTCCCCATTCCTCTTCTTCATGTTCCTCCAGAGCTGCAAAACTGAATTATACGAATATGCATATTAACTAGATGATTCTTTCTTTCATAAATTCTCTAACTCTTAATTAACTTTTCATTATTAATATGCTTATTCGTATAATTTAGCTTCCAGCTTCACAAAAAACCCTATGGTGGCAGATAAGAAAAAGCCTAGAAATCCAGTATCACGACTCCTGTTAAACAGACCAGTTAAGTTTTATACTCCCTGCAAAGAGGCTGTCATTGGACCTCAGCATCATACCTCATTTGCTAATACATTAAAAGGCAAGTAAAAAAAAAAATACAAAAAGTTTTGAGGTTTCAGCACAAGTAATTTATTTAGATATAAATGTTTTACTGCAAGGCTAATGGAGGTAGTGGCTATAACCCTGAATATATTTTTACTATGGCTTTTCACAGTGTGGGCAATTTTTTATTCCAACTGATAGACTACTTGAAAGTTTTCAAAGTTCATTTTACTTCTGTGGACTACATTTTGTATTCCTTTCAGGCTATTTTCTTCCATCGGTAAACAATGTTGAACAGCTGCAGTAACAACAAACTGTATTTTTGCAGCATATTTCATTTGAGGATTTTTAAGTGTTTGTAAACAAACTCAATAAGTCAGTATTATGCAAAAAGAACTGAATGTATTTTTGCACTCAGCAGCATTTTCCCCTACTTTACCTGCAAATGAAAAAAAATAGAGTCAGGAATTTGAAGAGAACTGAGCCATTAGTCTTCAGATGACACAAGCATATTCTTTGTACTTCAGTATTAGTTCTGTATTACAGTAACTACAGTAACTCATTTCATAATTCACAATTACGCAGATGTCAAAATAATCATAACACGTGATCAGCCATATTTCTTATCATTATACAGTTAAAACAGCTTTGAAAAATGTATAATTTCAAAGCTACCTTGAGGGTTTTAAGCTCATCTTGCTTTTCGCTAATCCTATTCTCCATCCTTCAATATTTCCAGAAGTAAGAATATTTACCAAAATGAGTGCTGAATTTTAAACATTCTGAATTTCATCCACTTGGCTACAAAAAGTAAGTAAAAACTATTTACACACTCCACTCCCCCATAACATTTTACCTCTGAAGACAAGAGTAAATAATTCAAAAGCGCTTTACTATCCCAACTCAAACTTTAAAAGAAATTGTTATATTACAGAAATTTTAAGTCATTTTTACAACTGAAATAGCTGAGGTATTGAATGTTAAACTCTAAGTTTCATATAGGAAACATAAGCAAGCTTACAATGAATCTAACAGATTTTTCTGGTTAGAGACGATACTACAGGTCCTCATTTGCAAGAGCACCGACGCTTGCGTAGCATGTATTATGTAGTAAATGATGACTATGAGTTTACGAAATTAAGTTTAGCTTTTTGAATATTAAGTTCGTAGACAAAAATACCAGTTTTAGGCGTTCTTTTCTCCTCTTGCCAAACGAAGCGCTTGATGATCCAGGTTCTGATTCTTGGCCTCCTGCTTTATCATTATCATCATCCTCCTCTTCATCATCATCAAAGCACCATTCTGGTAGCTCGGGTGGTGATGGCGCATCATCTTCATCTCCATAACGACGAAATAATTCCTTCAAATAGTCCCCTTTATAAATACCTGGTGGTCTAGCCTGAGCAAAAGTAGCCACAGCAGCCTCAATACTGTCAAATAAAAACTGAAAATTACTCTGAATGCTTAATTTACATGTTTTAGTCATGTAATGCCTTACCAAACATCGAGATTTCTTGGACTGAGAATTACAACAAACTCCAAACTGGTAATTGCAAGAACATTCATTACTTTTGAAATATCATGCTTAGATTAGCCTGGCAACAGTTGCACAAGATCCTGCACGCACTGCTTATGTTCTCGGAACTGCAGCTTGCGCTGCTTCGCCTCCTTGTTGTAGCTGATTGTGTTGTACTGGTCACCTAATTAGAACTTTTATCATTGCTACAGAAAGGAATGGATGACACATAGATAAGTACTTATGGACTGAACGAAGACAAAAAAGACTAAAGAAAAAACATGAACAAACTTAATGAAGAAAAGTTTTGAAATTCAATTATGGCTACATTTTTTCTCCTCTAAGAATTATCTTTCCTTTCATTAGAGGTTTTGCCATCACACTGCAAAAAAAGCATCCTACTCTTTTGAAATTACTTCCCTTTCCAGAAGTTTCTCATTATAAGCAAATAAATAAATCTATCATTCAGAAACTTTTTACTATGCAGCTAATAAGCGCTTTAAGAAACTGCACACTGGATCACAAAGAAAAAATAGAAACTAGTCATGCACTTTTACTAGCCAATAGGAAACTGAGCACAGCACAAGCACCAATCCTAGGAAAATGTTTAACAGAAAACACTGAACATACAATTCATGACGGCTGGGGGGAGCAGTAATACTCCATGGATCAACACTTAGAAATCTTGCCAGATAAAAGAGAGAAGAAACCACAGAAAGGTACATGCCCCTGTTTGGCTTCTTAAAACTGGAACAGAAGTTTTTTCGGAAAGAATTTTTCAAAATATTCTTTTCAGGTAAGAAAACAGCCTGTCACTGGAGCAAGGAAAATATTCAGCTAAAATGGAAAAAAGAGTTTAAGTACAAACAGCTTTTTTATTTTTTTTTTCCTGATCTGTACAGTATGGGAAGGAGCACAAGAACTTTGAGGTAAATTTCCCCGAAAAGACAGTAACACTTCATAAGAACCAGTAAGTTTGGTTCTCTCTTCTCATCTTTAGAGAGAGGAAAAACAAACATTTTCCAGAGTGGAAAATGCTTTATTAGATGGTCATCGGATCTCAGAAGTGACCATTTAAGAATCTGAGTTATAGTAGGTGCTTTTTTCCCCATTCTGTTTTCTAAAGACTCCTAATTTCTTCCTCAGAAGACATTTTTTATATTGTATTTTTCTTAAATTTTTCACATCTTCTGTAATCAATGCCATTGATCACATGACATGATTACATGAAATGACAAAATCAACCAAAAGGAATGGGGCCTGAAAGTCGCCCAAATTGGTCTCTGATGATATCAGAACCCTATACTATACTGGAATAGATGGCAATCAAAGCCAAAAGAGGCAGCACAGATTTCAAGCACAGGAACATAGCTGGAAGAAAACATTTTGCAAGCTCTAGAAAGACAGCAGTCGTTGGGAAAATAAGTTGTGAAAAGCAGAATCAAGTAAGGTTTCTATCCACTAGCTGAAGAGCTTGCAGTCTGGATGACCTTTCTTTAACTATAAAATATGTCTCAGTATTCACAATACATCATCAGCACTCCTACATCATATACTTAAGGAATAATTATGGATAGATTTTTCCATCAGGAAAATCTTATTTCCTCATCAGCAAATAACAGTGCCTTACTTTAAAGAATGATACAGCAAATTGGATTTATCTTGATACAATGCTTAGCATTAACTACTTTGCCAAATTTCATTCTTTTGCTGTGGACATTTTTCCCAACCAAGTGATATCTGGGTGTCCTCTTAACAAAAGAGATGAAATAACTTGATACAATTAACTACCTAAATTAAGAAAAAAATAAAATTAAAAAAAACATAAGACATGGCTATTAGGTTTCAAGGCTTTTCCACAGAGGGCTGAAAATGAAGAGAGGCTGCATAAAAGCATGAGATTCAAAAAGATTCAAGTGCATTGCCTCTTCAGATCAAAGGATCAATTCTGAGTCTAACTATTGCATGCTGCTTTTAAATTCTTAGAATAAAAGTATACAAATTTTCTAGTTCATAGGAACAACCATAATCATACTATAAAAGAAATCTGTATCTTCATCTACTTCCTATACTCAGCTACCATCCTGCCAAGATTCAGGCACCCACTACTAATGGTGTTCTGTCTCCACAACTCCAGTGTCTTCATTCCAAGTTTACTAACAGACAACAATGACCGAGTCCTTTGCAAACAGCTTGCACATACATGCTAAGCCCCAAATAAATGTATGTTTAGTAAGAAGAAAATGCTGCAACAGAAGCAGAATTTTCTTCACTTCAAGGACCACAGAAGAAATACCATTAGAATGCTTAAGGGGTCTGTGAAGAAACAGGTGTTGCATGGGACCCCGTTAACAAGGAAATTGTATGCATCAAAAGGAGCGTGACCAGCAGGTTGAGGGAGATGATCCTGCCCCTCTACTCTGCTCTTGTGAGACCTCACTTGGAGTATTGTGTGCAGTTCTGGTGTCCTCAACATAAAAAGGACATGGAACTGTTGGAACAAGTCCTGAGGAGGGCCACAAAGATGATCAGGGGACTGGAGCACCTCCCGTATGAAGACAAGATGAGAAAGTTGGGGCTGTTCAGCCTGGAGAAGAGAAGGCTGCCTGGAGACCTCATAGCAGCCTTCCAGTATCCGAAGGGGGCCTATAGGGATGCTGGGAAGGGATTCTTCATGAGGAACTGTAGTGATAGGACAAGGGGTAACGGGTTCAAACTTAAACAGGGGAAGTTTAGACTGGATATGAGGAAGAAATTCTTTACTGTAAGGGTGGTGAGTCACTGGAATGGGTTGCCCAGGGAAGTTGTGAATGCTCCATCACTGGCAGTGTTCAAGGCTGGATTGGACATAGCTTTAGGTGGCATGGTTTAGTGGGAGGTGTCCCTGCCCCTGGCAGGGGGGTTGGAGCTAGATGATCTTAAGGTCCTTTCCAACCCTAACTATTCTATGATTTTGTGAGTACTCTCAAACATGCAAAAGTCATGGCCATCAGCACAGTACAGGCATGGGGTTTTGGGTTTTTTTTTTACACCAACGTTATTTAAACAGATCACTACTCTTTACGAAGGCACTAACATTTTTAGATTATAAAAACAAAAAACCCAACTCTGGTGAGTCTGTATAAAGCATGCTGTAGACTTTAGTCAAAAAAGCTGGAAACAAAGGCTTTGTCTCCTCCTTGACCCTTCAGAAGGAAGTAGCCACCCTGCTGTTTTTCTAGCTAATGTTTGCTCTTAAGAACTCAAAGAACCCCAAAACACCTCCATACAAACCTACATGGAAAAAGATTAAATAGTAAAAGAAATAATCTTTCAGACATCTCTGAAACTCTGCATTCTTACTCAAAATATGGGACACATCACAGGGAAGATGTGTACAGTACAATGTATACACTCCTAAAAGCCCACACACAGCAGGTACAGCTGACTCTTGACCTGCTGGACCTGGAAAGCTCAACTGAAACATGCTAAACTACCAAGTCATCATACAAATAATGTTAACACAGATTATTTGCTCAAGATTTGTAGGCAGTTTTAAAATAACTAACACTGAATACATTACGATAGCTGTCAGAACAATGACTAAAACACACTGAAGATGCTTTTGGTAACTTTCACAAATCCCCAGGAATTAACATTCAAAGTTACCTCCAATCCAACTTCTCGACCAAGAAGGCACAGATCAGAAATCCAGTTCTATTGAAACCATGCGTGCAATGGACACCTAGGCAAGACAAGAAAAGAGTATAATCATTTGCGAGTAGTTTTGACAAACACACAATCACAGAATCATAGAATCAACTAGGTTGGAAAAGACCTGTAAGATCATCAAGTCCAACTGCTACCCCAGGACTGTCAAGGCCACCACTAAATCATCTCACTGAGGGCCTCATCTACACAGTTTCTGAACACCTCCAGGGATGGTGAGTCCACCACTTTCCTGGGCAGCCTGTTCCAATACCTGATTACCCTCAGACATTGTCTAAGGCGGATGGTTTGCTGACCTTCTTCCTGACTTCCCCAAGGATTGAAAATTCAATCATTTTGTGATGGCTTTGCCCAAGACAGCCTCCAACCATGACATCACCAACCAGTCCTTCTCTGTGAACAGCAGACCTAGCCAGGCATCTCCCCTAGTTGACTCACAAACCAGCTGGGTTAGGAAGTTAGCTTCCACACACTCCAAGAGCCTCCTGGATTGTTTCTTCTCTGCTGTGTTGTACTTTCAGCAGACATCTGGCAGGTTGAAGTCCCCCACAAGAACAAGGGCAAACAATTGCAAAACTTCTCCCCATTGTTTGAAGAGCACTTCATCTGTAGCTTCATCCTGGCTGGGTGGTCTATAACAGACTCCTACCAGGACATCTGCTTGGGTGGCCTTCCCTTCACTCACAAACATTCACCCTTCTCCCTCGCACCATTGGTTTGAAGGCAGCTGAGGCACTCTAACATACAATGCAACCCCACCACCTCTTTGCTTGCCTATCCCTTCTGAAGAGCTTGTAGCCATCCACTGCAGCACTCCAATCATGCTAAGCATTCCACGTTTCTGTGATGGCAATTATGTCACGATTTCCCTGCATGCTTAAGTTTCACAAATGTGTTTTCGGATCCTTCTACCTTCATCAGTAACATTAAAGACTTATGTACCTTCCCATCAAGGCAGCCCAGATCACATAAGGCACATAAGCCTAAAAGCCATTTATTACATTCATTCTGCAAATTATTAGCAACAAGAGTATAGGATATTTCCGTTTATCCCAATTCAAGAGCACTACCTTACTGCAACTGAAATGCAGCTAATACAGATAAATTTCAAAACATTTTTTCATGACTGCTCAAATGCTTATCAGAAGACAATGCAATCAAATTCAGTAATTGTGCTTTTAGTGAATTCAACAAGTATAACATTCATTTCACACCATCATTCATAAAAATCATATCCAGATTACCCTATCTGAAACCTCAAAGAAGTGTCAGTAGACCACAGTTCTATTTCAAATTTGCTATTACTATGTTAAGACCAGACTTATTAATTTGGAAAAAAAAATACAAAAAGAAAAATATGCAACAATATAATCACCTTGGATTACTTATCTTCTCAATGTCAGAATAAAAGAATTAAGTCTTCAGCCTGTATTTTATTGAATTCATCCTCCAATGAAAGGAGGGGAAGTCAAATGCATTGGAACTTTTTCTTTCTCTCAAGGCAACAGCACCATCTAGCGATAAATAAGCCAGCCTAAAAATCTGGGCTGTTAAAAAATGTCGTGAAGGATTCCAGCAAGATGCTGCCTCTTCCTCATACTGCATTTAAAAATACAAATATCAAAGGTTCCACTAACACCTAGCACAATTATTCTTAACATTCACATATTTTTCAGTTGTGCCCACGGAATCGTTCAGGTTGGAAAGGACTTGCAAGATCATCAAGTCCAACGGTTAATGCCAAGTCCACCACTAAAACCATATCACTAAGGGCCTCATCTACACATCTTTTAAATACCTTCAGGCATGATGACCTCACCACTTCCCTGGGCAGCCTGTTCCAATGCTTGGCAACCCTTTCAGTGACACTTTTCCTAATATCCAATTCAAACCTTCCCTGGTGCAACTTGAGGCTGTTACTTCTTGTCCTATCAGTTGTTTCTTGGGAGAGACTGACACCCACCTCATTACAGCCTCCTTTCAGGCAGTTGTAGAGAGCAAGATGTTCTCCCCCGAGCTTCCATTTCTCCTGGTTAAACAATCCCAGTTCCCTCTGCCACTCCTCATCAGGCTCCTCACCAGCTATGCTGCACTTCTCTGGACACGCTCCAGCACCTCAATGTCTTTCTTGTAGTGAGGGGCTCAAAACTGAACACAGGATTCGAGTTGCAGCCTCACCAGTACCCAGTGCAGGGGGATGAACCCTTCCCTGGCCCTGCTGGCCACACTATCTCTGATACAGGCCAGGATACCATTGGCCTTCCTGGCTCCCTGGGCACAAGCTGGCTCACGGTCAGTGGCTGTCAATTAACACCCCCAGGTCCTTTCCTGCCCGGCAGCTTTCCAGCCACTCTTCCCCAAGCCTGTATTATTGTTGCATGGGGTTGTTGTCACCCAAGTGCGGGACCCAACTCCACGAAGCAAGTCATTTAAGCTAGTACTATTTCTCTACCATAGTTAGCAAAGTAAGTTGAGCAGCAATTCATTTAACACTTACTCAGACAAAATGTTAATACCTATCTTTTTTTATATATGCTCCCCTACGCTGCAAGTATTTCTTTTGGTTTTACTGGAGATCCAAAAAATGCCTATGAAGAGTAGACTGATAAAAACCAGAAACTTTATCTGCATAAACAGAAACACATATCAACTGTATCAAGGTCCAGTTTTGTGCCCACCCCATCAAACTTGCCTTCTTACTAAGCGAGGCAAAAACCATAACAAATTTCTTGTATGCCTCCATTCTAACCATTTAATATTTGAAACTGTGTAACTTGAATCAAAGTGAATTTCAGCTTCCGGATAGAATTTATGCCAGCAAACATTTCTCCATTGTTTTCTGCTTGAGCAAAATTTTTGCATTTTGTTTTCTTAAGGTTGGTAAGCATGCTCCAGTCCTTCAAGTTGCAAAAATAAAGTTTCCATCCTATATTGTTTTAGCTGAATAGAAAATTGTGTTCAGCTATCATTCACATTTCAGTCTCTTCTCGTATCTAATCTTGACACTGGAAATAAAATTGCACACAATTGCTTTCAATAAGTCCTGCAACTGTTACTGCCACCAAGAAGGTTAAGTCAATAATTTTATGCACATGACAAAAGATAAGAAGCGTATCAGCAATGAGACCAACAGCTTGGAAGGGAAAGATCACACAGGGTGCAATACTATCGCTGCTGCAGGCTGCTTTCACTTTTGATAAAAACATCTTCCATGCCAGTCTCTCAAATGTTCTGTCACAGGTAACAAGTGGCCAGAACCAAAAACAACTTTTCAGTCATTAATGAAAGGGAAATGGAAAATCCTTAATTTCTTTTACTGTGAAAGCCGAAACCACAGGTTATCTAAAGCTTAAGTCTCTTAAGCCTCATTATTTCTCCTTGATTCTAATTGACTTTTTTTTCTATAGAGGTAGAACAATCTAAATAATGTAAGCACATTCAAAAATTCATAGAAGTCAAAAAGTTAGTGATTCAGTGCTAAAAATGGTATTTTAAAGTTTGAAATATCAGTTAAATGTGTCTACTATTTATAGGACATCACCATGCTATACATGCTCCATACAAATTGCTGACCATAACAACATCCCAAGTTCTGACATACTGTTGGAGGACAAAGTGTTGGAACTGTGAAAGGAGAATGAAAAATGAGGAACTGCTAAATGAGAGTGAGTGGGATCAGTCATCCAACAGTATTTCAAGTTCTGGTACGAGCTCTGAAATACTGCTGATGACTGATCCCCCCCACTCACATTTAGCAGTTCCTCATTTTTCAGATCAAATACATGCATTACAGCTCAGAGAAGAAAACACAGGTATCAAATTAAAATTGTATTCTACGTGAAATAAAGAAATAATAAAGAACCTAACAGAAAATTATGTGAAAAAGCGTGTGCCCAAATTAAAGCACTCAAGCACTAGGAAAAAAATAAAAATTTCAGTGGTATCCGTGACAGGGCAGGAAGCAACAGGCACAAACTGAAACACAATAAAACATGTTTAAACACATGGGAAAAAAAACCCTGTATATTGGAAGGGTGAACAAACACTGGAAGAGGTTGCCAGAAGATATTGTGGGGTCTCCAAGCTTCAATATGATCAAAAACCAAAGAGGCACAGTCTTGAGCAAGCTGCTTTACCTGGCCCTGCCCCAAGGAAGGGCAAGTGACTAGCTGATTTCACCAGGTCCCTTCCGACAACCTCAGCTACTGTACAATTCCATGATTCCATAAGAATTCTGAACTATATGAACATACCGGCTTAGTTTACCAAGCTGTTATCAATGAGACCTACACAAATAGCGTTCCATGCACTCCTAAGTCGCACAGACACTCAGATTCAGGAAGGTTGCAGAATTATCTTCAAAGAGGTTTGAGAGCAACGCCTATTCTGACTCTAGAAACTCAGCTGCAAAATAATTTCTTGTCTCTGACAGTTTGCAGATAAGAGTTGAACGTTACGATGCTCAACAGAAAACAGAATAAAATCATTTTAACTAAACCTAGGAGCTACCCAAATTACACCGGGTGAAAAAAACATTTATCCTTAGAAACATTCAGATATTCACTGCTGAACAGTACACAAAAAAACCCAAAAGAAAACCACAGAACAGAAAAAAAAAACCACCACCTACGATACAGCCTAATATCTATTACCAGTTTCCAGCAAATAACCACAGAATCAACTAAGTTTGACAAGACCTGTAAGATCAAGTCCAATCATTATCACAGGACTGCCAAGTTCACCACTAAACCATGTCACTGAGGGGCCTCATACACACAGTTTTGAACACTTCCAGGCATAGTGATTCCACCACTGCCCTAGGCAGCCTGTGCCAATGCCTAACCACCTTCTCTGTGAAGAAATTTTTCCTAAACATCCAGCCTAAACATCACTTGGTGCAACTTGAGGCTGTTACCTCTTGTCCTATCACTTGTTACTTGGGAGAAGAGACTGACATCCACCTCGCTCCAGCCTCCTTTTAGATAGTTGTAGGGAATGATAAGGTCCCCCCCTGAGCCTTCTCTTCTCCAGACAAAACAACTGCAGTTCCCTCAGCCGTTCCTCATCAGATTTGTGCTCCAGACCCTTCACCAGCTTCGTTACCCTTCTCTGGGCACACTTGAGCACCTTAACGTCTGTCTTATAGTGTGATCAGCCACTTTGTGAAATTTGCTAAAGGATCTCTGATCATTCAGTTATCAAATATGACTTCAAAGACCATCCCATGCCAAAACAATGCTTAGACAATATAGAACCTCCATTTCTACAGGCATAAGTTACAAAACCACAATGCAAGTATCATGTATTTGTAGACAGTTCTTAAGCCTGTTTATTTTTCCACATGAAGTTGACAGCTGTAATCAAATTGATGGATGCAGAAACATACTAGTTTCTGGAGTAAAAGCATCAAATCTCTACATGCATAAGCACTGTACTGAGGAAATTCCTTTGCTCAGCGTTTTAAGAGACTGCAGTTATGAGTAAGTATGAAATAAATTACCAGTAAAAATGAGTGATGGGTATAAGATGGATATAAGACATACCTATAAATTCTGAGGGATTCTTATCACTGAAGTGTTCACATACACGAATAAATGTTTCTGTATTTTCAGGTGTAGGGCACTCACCATGCCTGAAAAACACAGGAAGACACAGATTAGGAGCCAGCTGGGAGAAAGGGAAGAGGAAAAAGAAAAGTTACTTCAGTGCAACCTTTCATATTAAAAGCCAAATACTTAAAAAGTGCTGACAACTTACCCTTTACACTGCAGCTTTATATATTTAATCCCTTCTTTCTCTATATCATTTCTATCATAGAATCTAGTGGTGTTCGTCAAGTCTACCAGTAAACCCATTTTAACCTAAAAAAGACCAAACAAACAAACCAAACCAAATTTAAATATGAGGTTCACATATCAGTGCATAAATACTAAACAGCCAGTAACATCCAAATCAAAACAAATGGCAGGCTACAGCTGCACATTCAAAAATTCTTAAATATTGCAGTTGTTCACAAAATCTGTATTTTACCACCACAGTCATTTGTGTTTCTTTGTGAAACCTGGTGTCTGAATTAGCACTAGCTATCAAGGCAAAAACTTCAGTTTGTCCCCATCAACATTTCTAAGCAAGAAAGGTCTGCTAACAGCAAGAAGTATCCAGTAAAGAATTATTTTAATGTGCTAAAAGACAAGGAAGATCGAATCAGGCGCTCTTAATGCTTTAAGTAAAACAGTATTAAACACTGACATAGTGGAATTACCATAAAAAATATTAACTACTGAGACCAAGTATACTTTCAGAAAAAATAACTCATCTTGATTTACCTACACATTAAAATAAGAGAGCAAAACAAACACACACACTTTCAAGTTTAAAAAAAAAAAAAAAAAATCCCTTAAGGTCTCAGAAAAATTTTATTCAAAGCTAAAATGTGAAATAACTTGAAAACTTCAAAGATTCTGTCAGTAACTAAGGCAGCAATGTCAAGCTCTCTGATGTTAAGATGCACCTAAATTCAGGCTGCTTTGCCCACTCTGCCCTCATGTGTCCCCTTGTGCATGAACTTACTTTCTCAGTGTTTGTTTTTTTATAGCTGTAAAATGCATCTTTTAAAGCAGCCTTGTGGAAGTTACCGTTTCAAAAGTAAGGTAGAAAACAGAAATTCCACTGGGTGGCATCCAACACACAGAGAACATCAGCAGAGTGTATCCTGCTGGTCCTTGATCCTAACAAAACTTCCACCAACCACAACCTCCCAGTATTACTGTACAAAACCAGCTGACACACCTGTATACTGAAAGTATTCTCGCTGTCCTGCTTTAACAGTGCAAGTAATTGTTTTTAGACAAAATGCTGAATGTCATGCTTTCCAGTAGGATCCTTACCATGAAACCAAGTCTTTTTAAAATGCATTTTAATAGCCTCAGTCTAGCAAAATCCTTGTTCCATAGCTTTACCTTTTTTAAAGATGTATCAATAGTGCACTTAAAAATACATTAACACTGAAGCATGTTACACACGCAAAAACATAGAAAACTGCATCTAAAACTCAAGCACATACTCATAAACAGGATTCTGATTTACCTTTACGTTTTATTTACCTTTAGGTCAACAGACTGGCAATAATTTAGCAGTGCAGTTGAAAGAACTGCAAATTAAAACACTGCTTCCAGACCATTCAGAAAAGATAAATTCCAATTATAACTGGAATACAGCTCAGAAACAGCTGCTTCACAGCAATTTCCAATTATCTACAGAGGTAGTTATCCATGGTATTCAAAGCTCTGAGGATATACTTTCATAATAATTTTGTAATATTTTGTCAGATTTTAAAAAGCATCGTTATGTCAGCAGTAAACATTTATAGTTTAATATCCAAATCAGCTCTGGATTCCGCCTTGTTCACTTCAACTTTGTCTGTTTTACTCAGAATTCTTTATTCACTTTTATTATTCTGTTTTGCAGAAATACAAGCTACTTCAGTAGGGGTCCACATGAAAACAATGTTACATCACCTGAAACTTCAGATATATAGTCCCAACATGTGCTAATAACAGCATACTAGGCAGTGATTTGTTTTGTAGGAAGCATACAAAAGCAATTAACTCAACAATTACTTCCCCCCCTCTCCTTTCTCAACAGCATTTACCAAGTATCTCAAAGACTGCTTAATTCACAAGGAAGACCACACTGAATTCCCAGGGTCTACTCTGTAGGTCCATAGCACTACGACACTAACATAAACCAGTTGAATATAAATAACTGTTTGAAGAAGAATGACATATTCTCACACCAGTACTTCCAGGTGATTGTACAGAACAACAGCTACAATAGAAAAGTATATATAAACGAGCTAGTTTTATAGAAACTATTTAGATATTTTTCTACCATTCTACACAAGCAATGGCTCCATGGAGGGAATCCATAGACTATCTTCCAGTAACATGCCATGCTCCCAAATAAGCATGAGAACCTCCCTTTTGTGTTCTGCATCCTACCAATATTGTGGCTAAAGTCGGCAAAAAGACTGATGTGAGAATCAGGTGTATTTTCACCAGAGATCGCTAGACTATGAAGCCACATAAATGCCCCCTTAACTATCTTCCTCCCTAACTTCTACATAGAGCTCAGCTTGACAATCTGTTCTTTCATGTATAATATCGGGTTAGGTGTAACTCTTCCAAGACGTCCTTGGCTAAGGAGAAAAAAAAAAAGTTCTTTTCAAAGTAAGATTAAGATTCAATGAAAACAACATTTTAAAGAACAGGTTTCTGCATTCAGTCCCAGTCTAGTAAAAAAGAAGACATTCCAAAATGTGAGTTGCTCTTGAGGGAAAAAAAAAAAAAAAAAAAAAAAACAACAAACCTTCCCCCTCCCCCCCCCCAAAAAAAAAAAAAAACAATCTGCATCACCTGACAGTCTGGAGAATGGGAAAAAGGACTGTGAGGAAACAATCTTTAATAAAAACATGAAGACGGATTAACAGGTAACACTGTTTAATATATCAACTTGTTTAAGGAGAACTACAAAAAGAAATGCAAGTGATTTGAAATACAGATTCATACCCTCCCACACAAAAAGCAAGAAAGACAGAATTCCATTTTTGTGCTGAAAACTCAAAGCCAGTTCCCAGCCCCACTATTCTCAAATACCAGCAGCTTCTAATGTTCCCACCAGAAGCCTCCAAACTTCCCCAAACCCCTACTACAATGAAGAATTAACAGTAAGATGATGCACAAAAGCACAAAAAAGTAATTTTATGTCAAAGTTTTTGAGCTCAAAAAAGACTCACATGCTTTTTCCCTCAACTTTCAGAAATTACTCTTTTGAACATACTCACAGATTTCCGTTTCCTGCTGACATGTAAAAGCTAGGAGAACACTACGACATACTTCAGACCCGAAGTGCCACCAAGCGTTTGGAATGTTGCATTTAATTTGAATAGGAGAATGAAATATAGCAAAGTACCTGCTAGAGTGGAAATTCTCTACTATGGGACTCTAGGGCTTCTGGCCTGCTATTCCTTTGTCATTATTATGAATCACTTCAATCATATACAAGTGAAGATCTTGCGAAGTGACATTGTTCCTCACATATTTCAGAGCAGTAAACGAAGCAGGCATCAGATATAATCCAGCCAAAGCTATAAAAGCATCTATGGCATATAAAGCATATAAGGCCTGAAAGTAGTTTCCTTGCCTTCCACAAAGCATAAACATTTGCTCTCTCAGTTCATGGGATTAGCTGCACATAACACACTGCAATTTACAGAGTGCAAGGCAAAAGGACAAAGAAATTTAAAAAAAGCAGGGGGATCATTTAATATATCAAAGTACACAATTACAATGTTCTGAAAATCCATGTGATTTCCACTGTACCACAGGAATTACAATATTTCAGTTACTGAACTGGGGTTATACTATGCTTGTCCCGACCAACCAGAATTCTCTCCTATAGAATAGATTCTGGTACACGTACTTTCATCACACAGGCACTTTGCTCTGCTCTGAATCCCTGACATCACACCAGCCATCACAGTCATCCTCTCAGTCACGCTCTCTTAAGTTTGCTCCTAGAAAGTTCTTAATAGAACTGATTTTTGAAAGACTATCTATGCTAAAATGGAAAATCAAAATATTTCTCCAGCCAATGTTTCACATGAATCACATCTTTCAGCCCACCGTACCCAATGAATGACACAGCTTTGGAAGAAAGATGGATTTTAAATTGTTGAGCAACTTCTCAACAAAACATACATTTATTTCTTACAAGGACTGGTGCAACACTGCAATCTTAGACACCACATTGAAACACAACTGAAACTAGTTATTTTTCTTCTAATAGTAAAAAGATTACTGCATAGAAGGAAAAAAAGTTCACTGACAGCTTGAAATTCTCATCTTATACATACAATATACCACGATCTTCATACCACATTAATTCTGCTCATACTTTGGTCAGGCTATCCATGTCCTGCTGCAGTTACAAAAGCCTTCTCTCTCACTTTCCCACATTCCAGCTATCTCCAGCTATTAATGCCTTTTGCATGTTCTCTGCAGCTGCTGTACAATTAAATGGGCTTAGCTAGGTTCCCCTTGCATGACCCCAGAAGTTTCTTATTAGACACTGGAACTTGAAAACATTCTCCCCAGGAGGGAGAGAGCATAGTACAATACACTGAATTCCCACCAGTCCCAGGATTTTTTTCTTGCACTTCTTATTTGAGGAAAATAGTTTAAATCAGTGACTGAATTTATCCATGAAAACAATAAAGTGGCTGACAAGTGATAACTAGCTTTCCTAATAGGAATATTGTAACTTGAACATACTAAATGCCCAAACATTCTTTTGAGTTAACTAATGTCCTAGTTCTTTGTAACAGAACTAAAACTACTTTTTAGGAAGTATGAATAGTACTAGACTACATACTTAAAGACATAAAAAAACTGTTCCTGCAATTTTGGGGTTTTTTTTAAGACTATTAAGATACTATGTCAATATTGGCAATCAGAAGAAAACCAGGATTGCCATCCCTGATCAAAGCAGTTTCTAATGCTCAGGTTTTCAGCAGCCAGCTCCATGAGAAAAAGGGATCACACAGGAAGCTTGTTAGAGAAAGTTCCTCCCACACAGATGTTGTCTTAAATGCTGAACCAGTACCTTCAAAAATCTGTGGTAGCAGTAATATCTCACTATTACAAAAATACAGATGTGGAAGTTTCTGCTGAAGTCTCTTATTTAGAAGATAAATGATAAAGACTTAAGCAATCACCATGTCTCAGAAGTGATTAGTTCTGCAAAGTATTAGCAGTAGAGCGCACAGCAGTAAAATGATGAGAATCATGCACTATGAGCTACGAAAATCCATTTTTCAAGGTCTCCTCAATTGCACATTCATCTTATTGCCAGATCATTGGTAAACTGATGTTCTACAAATACAGTACTCCAGTAATCCACTGCGTATCTCAGTAAATAAAAAAAGTAATGCTTTAAAATAGCAAACATTTAGCAACAATACCGGGGTTCAAGACAACATAATAGAGTGAAATAGGGAGTTTAAGGAAAATTCCATCTTCTGCCTGTTAGCCAAAAGTACCAAAATACAAGTGAGGATCCTCATGCTAGTAATTGTACTATCAGATTCTAACCATCTGATGTCACTCAAGACATTATGAATTTGTAGTATTGCAATAGAACTGATTGATGTGCCTAGTGGATCGGATATGAAGGCTCACCATGACTTCTTTTTTGGTGGCAAGTGACTAACAAGCAAATAGTGAGAAACTGAGTAAATCTACAACCTTCTCTATAACTTCAACACATGCAGAATTTTAAATTACTTTAAACTACAAATAAGATTGGGTTTGGAAAATTCGAGGTATGCCCGCTAAAGAGGGTCAGAGTCAAAACAAATATATAATGCATAAAAGAGGAAATCAAATAGAATTTAGATATATAGATCCAAGAATTCGAAGAAAAATCCTACCACTTCAAGCACCTGAGAACAGGCACATATGGTTCATTGATAGTACTTTCTTATCACATTAGCCCACAGGTGCTTCCAGCACTGCTACACTGAGTAGCTCACCATCTGCTTTATACCTAAGCCTAAGTGAGATTCATAAAATGAAGATTCCCATATTTTAGCCACCTGATTCTTCTGGTGTTTAAGCTCTGACATTGTTAAACAAGTTCAGAATTAATTTAACTTATATCAATGGCAACAAAAGAAAGAAACAAAAACCACAGAAGTAGCACATTAGCTTTATATAACACATAGTAAAAACAAAATGGTGCTATCTTTCTATATAGCAGTTTAATAAACAGATTAAAGGAATTAGGTTGTAGGCCTATTGCCCTTTCTTTGCATGGCAGGTTCAAAATCCCATTTCCCACACCTCCAAATGCACTGGAGTGGGCACAACACTTCACAGACCTACACGAAAAGGTCAGAAAGGTCCTGTTCCCCACCTTTATCATTAAAGAAGTGCTATGGTGCAAGGCAGCATGCAAATTGAAGCAGAGGGACAGAAATAGGTGAAACAATTTAAAAATAAGCCAAAAGCACAGCTCTGCCACCCAACGATAAAGGTATCCACCCACCTTCTTGGGTCCTACTTTTTTTCATCCTTGCTACTGTATTTTTCCCCCTATTCATGCATTTTGTTTTTCCACTAAAAAGTTACTGCATAAAATCCATAAGTCGTTTTCTTCAACACTTGGGTGTGACAGATTAGATACTATAAAGCATCTATGCATTCTATGTATCAAAAGAAGAAAATAATGCACTGAAACTACAGAAGAGTTGTATGAAATTCTCCTGTCACTTTCAAATGTTTTCACTCCTTAAGCAAAATTGCAACTTAACGTATCTATACATGAAAAATCTGTAAAACTACAAACTTGGACTATCTGAATTTTGACAACGCCATCTCTCCAAGATACAAGAGTAGTAACAAAGAAGAGTGAGATTATTGCTGATAACACAGTGAATGAGCTGGAGCGTTTTGCACAGTTCTTGCCTATAAGAAAGTACTTTTGGAAATTTAGGATTTGCAGAGAAAACCTTGAAAAAGTAACTAAAAAAATACATTTTCCATACAGATGTCCCAAAGGAAGCCACCCACAACTTTTTTCTTAAATCTGAAAAGCAACATTTGAATGAACATTAATAAAGTAATGTTTCAGTTGCTAGAAAATGTAACTTTACCTTCAGACTCTTTAAGTAGTTGGATAGCATACTCGGGTGAAAACGATTTTCTTCAGCAACCTGTTCATCATATCTTGGTCCTAACATTGTCTTCAAAGGTAAAAACTTCCCTGTGAAAGATAATCAAATTTTGCAGTATTTTATGTATATTCATATGTACACTTATAACTTAGCAATTTCAAAGCAACATGCTGAGCAGATTTAGAGGTTTGCCTTCAATGAAAAATAATCACAGAAGTATTAATAACAGTTGAAGTGGAATATCTTTTTTTGCCACGAGTTCTCAGAACTCACAAATACACTTAGAAGTTTAAAGGAAACACAGACCAAACTGATTTAATATTTTTAGCTAGCTTTTAGTGTGATTTAAGCTGCAGAGCTACAACGCACAACAGAACAGGGAACATTTAAACTCGGTCCAGTTAAAAACACGAAAATAGCATTTTAAATGACAGTCTGTTACCCAACTGTGTAAACATCAAGCTTTGATTACCTGCAAACATAAAACATGGTAAAGATTGCTGACAAAAAAAACCAAAAAAGGCATATCTATGCACTACAGAACTTTCTATCTAATGTGCCCCTTAAGGCTTGTTGGAAGAGATCTGCATCAGTGTTCAAAGTTCCCCTGAAACACAACACCTACATGTGCTTCAGACATTGGAGAACCATAACACAACCATAACAAAAACTTGACTGGAATTAGTACTTGCTGGACCAAATCCATCACTTCCTAGAAACTCAAATTATTATTTTTTTAATATCAATTTTATTTTTTATCAATCATATCCACCACAGAATATCTGCAATAATCTCATTAGAGATACCTAGCTCTTCCTGAACGACAGCAAGCTACAGGCATGCCTCTCCCTCCAAGTGCAGGATATACTGACCCAACAGCATTTCCTATGCTTCTAAACAGGCAAGAACTTAATAGTCCAGGTCATTCCCACCATGCCTGTATGGGAATCAGCACACCTCCTCCCACATGCACTGGAGACCCTGCACTGCAGTTAGTTGTGGAAACTGAATGCAAATTGATAGGAAAAAGGAGACCTGACGTATATCACCAAGGTGATATAGGCAGAGAGTAAAACTGGGACAACCTCAGCATTTTTAAATAGCTTTGAAGATATCTAAATTAACTATAGCCCAAGACTGATCAAATAAAGCCTCCCCCAAGAAAACAGGGGGAGAAGAGGGAGGAATTATGCCCCAGACTAATTCCTCACCTCCCTTTTTTTTTTGTTTGTTTTTCGTGAAATTGGTTCCATGCTTTTAAGAAGACAGCCCTTCTAAAACCGAAAGAAAATTCAACCATATAATTGGCATATAAATGGCACAGAAGAGCAGCAGAATTTTTTGTAATGCAGAAAGAACTCTTAATTAGAGCACCAGACATAAACCTTCCACAAAGAAGACACTGCTGGATTCTGATGTTGCCAAATTATATTTCTAAAACACTTCTAATAGCAGTAAATGCCAGCCAGGACCTCGACACGCTTGAGAGGCAGGCCCTTGCAAACCTCATGAAGTTCAACAAGGCCAAGTGCAAGATCCTACATATGGGTCATAAATACATGCATAAATACAGGCTGGGCAGAGAAAGGGTTGAGAGCTGTCCTGAGGACAAGGACTTGGGGGTGCTGGTTGATAAGAAGCTCAACATGACCCAGCAGCAATGCACTTCTTCAGGCTGAACAACTCCAACTCTCTCAGCCTGTCACTTGCTCATGATAAAAGAAACAAAATCCTGTTTTCAGCAAAACAAAACCACATTGAATGAAAAGACACTAAAATACCCATTGTATTCAGCTAGAAATCAAGTTTTGAGAGAGAAGCTCGCTAATCTTTGTAAAAATAGAAAAATACATACTGTTTTTGCTAAATGAATGCTGCTGAGAGCAGCATTCTCTAGACAATCAAAGTTCATAGAGTTCTCTGTGCCCTAAATTTTATCAATATTTCTTATATAGTCTAAAATAAGCATTTAACTTCTAGGAAAGGGACACTGTAAACCACAAAAGACATAGTTATGGAAACTGAGAAGCTCTACACGTTAGCTCAGGTTTGACGTTAGAAACACCCCCATTATCATACCTGACTGAGACCATTCCAAACTTTACAGCTAGAAGTAGTTATACAGTCATGCAGTCAACATACACAGTGAATTTATAAGTCACTTAAATTTAGACTGTTAGAAAAAAATCTTTACTTCCTTTGCCTTTTTATTCCACCAGTTATACATCCTCCTGCCTGGACACAACAGTTGGGTTGACTTCTTCTCCATTTCCTCATTTACTGACCTATCTGCTTTAGTTTTCTTTCTTCTTTGTGTTCCTTGTCATCTTCAGCCCTATCCTTCAGCCTTTCTCACTCACCATTAACTCCACATTAACTTGTAGTCTTCCTCTGTACAGACTGATTATACAAATCCTAATCTTGGATGATCGCAATGCAAAAATATACCATCACCATAAGTTTTGCAAAACACCAAGCATGCTTCAAAGTTTTTATAACTTTGTCACTCCCATCCCAGTACATCCACTCACTCATTACAGAACATGAAGAATGTAATTAACTTTTCTTAATCAAGGCATTCAAGAAAAGGACCTTTATTGACAAAAGAGTCAACAGATACAAAAGAAAACTACCATCCTTTATGAGATGCCAGGAAAAGAGAATAGAGTTGGAAGACAGTGCTTGAAGGTTAAGATCATTTCCTGTAGGATCTGATTAGAGACTGCACAATTGCACTGAAGACGCTCATGTTCTCCCTCTTCCAGAATCGAAAATAAACACATTCATTCTCTTCTCAGCAGTGGCCCTTAATTTAGTGTCTGATTCGCATTTTGATTTCCTTCTGAAAAACCATAATACATTCCTGTTCATCACCAAGAAAAGACAGACACAGTTTAGTCAGCATCCTCTGCAGCATTTGAAGACCTTTACACAGCTGTGGAAGGGATAAGAATTCTAATAGAGGCCATTTACTATCACTTCTAACCCAGCTCTTTCAAAGCATTTAGATGCCCAACTTCTATAAATTCCAGTTTGTATCACTGAGAAACAGCTTATATGTCAACAAACAAACAAGCTGCCTGCCAAGTCTAGAAAAGGGCAGTGAATTCCTATAATTTGGTTCAAATTTAGGGAAATTTTAAAATCAGATTATGAAAATGATGTCTCTTTTTTGTCATTTCATTTTGGTTTTGTTTAAATAAATCCATTTACTTCCAATTTGTCATTGGAAAGTGGATATTAAAAAACATTTTCCAAATTAGTTACCTATACAATACATGTTTTTTCTTCAGGCTGAAAAATAGGTAAAACTTCTAAAAATAACAGCCCACTATGTCAGAGTATCAAGTGGATAAATCCAAGAGAACTCAAAGCGAAAAAAAGTAAAACGTCACATTGCCAACATATACATGCTCTCATTTTGGCACATTTCAATCCTAGAGCATACCAGAGGAAATGCTACCCTTAATTTAGTCTAGTTTTCTGTGACAGGAAGCTATTGACTCAATATGTGACAGTAGCCACTAATAATGCATGACCATGGTATGTTTAGACTGAGCACCAATAAGGAAGGCTAGACTCTGTAATGTGAACAAGGTTAAGAAAGGGAGATCTGAAGAAAATGAAATAGTAAAATCTACAATCAAAAAACACAAGACCAAAAACATCACCACCCCAAAAAGTAACAGCCTTCTGTTTCCAAGAACAACTATGCTGGGTCAAGGCATCAATTTCACCTAGTATCTCATTACCAAAACAGATGCCTAGGAAAGAGTGTTAAAATGATGACAATGACAATCCATCACTGGATTATTCTCCCCACCTACAAGCTACAGCTCAGCAACTTCCCGAACCAGAGATGTTACTCTGCTATTTAAGGTGCTGTCTCTATAAACACTTGCAGTATGGATGACTTTAATAATATCACTGTTCTGCATGTACATCTAGAACAGGTTTAACTAACATGAATCAACAGGAGGCTAAAAAGACACTGCTGAGACACTTCTCATGTCTCTCCTTCAATATCTTGTTAGCGCTTCCCATGGGAAAACCAAATGAACTGGGTTTTCTGTGGGTATAAAAAGTAGGTACCTCCAGAGATGGCAAAGATAAGGAAGCAAAGCTGAAATAACCTGATCACTTCAGATCTAAGAGCTCAGAGAAAGCTTTTTTCATCAAGTATTGAGGTGTTACCACAATACAACAAATGTGAAAATGTGCCATTCTGATGAACCATAAAACCAGAAAGTGGCAGAAAATCACCACGATTTAAAGAAGTAAACTGGAAAACAATGGGAGATGTAGATCAATTCACCTCATTCAGGATGAACGGTCCTGTTAACCTGACTGAATGAACCCAACCTCACCAAGAGAAGAGCTCCAAGCCTCATTGGTACTTGTATTTGAGCTCATCTGGAAATTCTACATGCCACAGCCATAAGACAAGAGTGACCAAACACTTGATGACTATTAGTCCTCAGAAGCCAGGCAAACCTTGCTCAGCAACATTATTACTATTACACTATCAGATGGGAATAAAGTCATGCACAGATGCTAAGAAATTTGACTGAAATGCTAATTAAAACCAGACTAACACACCTCAGAGACAATACCAACATCAAACTCTAAAAAATTCTCTCTCTATAAAGCTGTTAGATGTCTTTGAATGTAAAATAGCAAAAAAAAAAAATAAAAAGGAGAGAAAACTGATGGCGCATTATGACTTTTGGTAAGTTGTACACTCTAAAGACCTAAAAATTGGGTGAACTAATATAAGAATACATTACAATAAAGCAGCCAAAGAAATGAACCAAGCACCTTTTTTTGTGCAGCAAACTTCTTGTGGATGATCACACTGAATGGAAAAGAATTACCTTGCAGCTACTGAATAAACAAACACACCAGCAGTGAAGGCACAGCAGATGACATGCTGATGACCTGGATTCCTGCTTACTCTATGCTGCTATTTTTGAGAAGCCATGGCTTAAAGGACAGACGAACAAAAGAGACAACTTCTAGAGATCAAGAACTTGAAGTAAAACAAAGAATAGAGTCATTAGTCTATTTTCGTTGTGGCCAAAGGCTAACAGGCTATCAAATCTCTTATTAGATCCAAAGCAATGCATTTGCCAGTGATCAGGAAAAAGAGATAACAGAGACAATACAGCAATGCTGTTATTTAACTGAGTCAAGTTCAGAGAAATGGAAGGAATTCAAGGGAAACCAGTAGCCATACAAAATGAACAACCAATATTAAATACTGACATGCCAAATAATGCATACTGAACATTAAGCCTACTGAGATTTCTCTCTAGGTTCTAAATAAACTTGTAAACTGTCATCAGGGTCTTCAGTTTCACAACCAAATGTTGTAAAAAACTGTAAGATGATGACGTAGAAACACGGGATAGAAAAATGTGAGAACTGGAACTATTAAGCAAATCATGGCATGGTGCAATCCAGAATAGCAGCAACTGCTGAGTTTTGGAAAAATACCTTCAAATTACTGCAGACAGAAATATAGAAGAAGTAAAAACTATAAAATATTGTGGGCAGAAGGCTGGGGGTTGCAATTGCTTATCTTGTAAAGAAGAACTTGAGAAAACCGAAAACAGCAAAGCTTGTTTATTCTATCTCATACCAGGCAGCAAGAGAAACATTCATCTTAAGTCAACAGGGTAGTTAAATCACAATCAAAAAACGTGCTTACGTGAGACCTAATTCACTACCACCAGATGTCAGCAAGACTAGATACCTAGCAACAATCGAGACGGCGTATTATGGGTAAGAACATAGAAGATGACGGCAATCACCGACACATGTGTGAAACACACATGAAACTTCGGAGGACAGTGCTTAAACATCTTCCAGCTAAGCAGCTTAGGAATGCACCAGCGACTAACAGGTCACTGTCAGTCAGCCCAGTAACAGACCAACACTCATAATCACCGGAGCCTTCAGGAAAAGCAAGCAAGCAAGCAAGAGGCTGTACAGGGAACTGGTCAGGGCTGAGATACGGCTCCACTTCAGCGGCTTCTGCACACCCGGCCGCCGTCTCGCTCCTTAGACGTAACGGGTGGGAAGAGTTTTAGTGCAAAGCAAGAACTGAGCCTAAAGGCTCCCAAGAGCAGGCCAAGGCCCATACCCCTGCAAGAGGGTCGGGCGAATCGGTCCCAGGGATTGCACCTGCCGAACAGAAAGCGAGCCAGTGCGCTGAGAGTAGAGCTCTGCTGCCAGCTGGGCTTTAAGTAAAACAGCCGTCCTACGGGGAGACAGCTCCAGGACAAGTAATGGCCCAAGGAGCGCATGGGAGGAACAGCTCCGCACCAGCACCACCGCGGCACAGGACAAAGAGGACCCGGAGAGGCCGCAGTGGCCCCAAGGAGGCCCCCGCCCGTCCCACAGCGCTGCGGAAAAGCGAGGACCGGCGGGCCGGGGAGCGGAGCAGCGGGCGAGGGGACACCTCCGCTGGTAACACACAGCCGCCCCTGTCAGGGCGGAACCGGGCAAGGCAGGGCAGGACTGGGCTGGGCCGAGCCGGGCCGGGCGCTCACCTGCCACGGGCTGCCCCCTCCTGGGGCAGTGGAGCCAGCGCGGCGGGATCTTGTTGTAGGACATGGCGGGGCCCGGGCGGCCGCTGCCCGGCCGCCGGGGAAGGGGAGGGAGGGAAAGGGCGCGTGGAGCGGGGCGGCCCCGGGGCGCTCAGCCGCTCCTCGCCCGCGGCGCCTTCATTCAGACCCAGCTCCGCCTCAGCCGCTGCCAGCCCACAGCGCACCGCGGGCAACGCTTCCGCTTCCGGGCCGCGGCTCCGGGCCGTGGGGGGGGGGGGGGCGGAGCGGGGGAGTTGGGGGGAGCGGGACGCGAGCTTGAGGGGCTGGCTGGCTCCTTGTCTCCGAAAGAGGCATATTGGGGCGGGATAAGGTTCCCAGTGAAAGGAGAGGCCCTCGCTGGAAGAGGGCGGCCTGAGCTAGGGTTCCTCAGCCTGGAGGAGGTAGCCAGGCCAGGAAGAGAGGTGGTCACAGGCCGCTGCGAGCCGAACTAGCGGGGGCTGGGCTGGAAGTTTTGGGGGGATCGCTTGTCCGGAGTTTCCGGGCTCCCAGGGAAAGGCTGCTGCGCATGTGGAGAGTTATGTGGGCATAAGAGACGCTGGGCAGGAACTAGAAAGAGAAAGTAATTGAAAGCTATTAAGTAGCTGACCGCATCAGGCTCGGGAAACGTCATGAGCTGAGAATAGCTGGATTTTTTGGACAGACATGCTTGCTCTGCTTTTGGTTTTCCATTGATACTCACATATAGCTGAGACTGGAGGTGGAAACAGATGGATCTCTGCGCCAGCTAACAGTGCAGCTGTGCTAGTCTGCTTGTAATAGGTATCAGTATAGCGGAGGTGCCCCTGTACTGGTGTCATGGTTTGAGCCCAGCCCGCAGCCAAGTACCATGCAGCCACTTGCTCACCTCCCCCCACCAGTGGGATGGGGTGGAGAGGCAGTGGGAACAGAAGGTAAAAACCCACGGGTTGAGAGAGAAACGGTTTAATAATATAAATAAAAGTAAAATAATAATATAATGATAATAAAATTAAATAGAGATGAACTAATAAACCCTGCACTTCGCCCTCAAAAATCCAAATGTGATGCACAATGCAACTGCTCCCCACCCCATGACCTATACCCAGCCCAACCTGAGCAGCAGGTGACTGTTTCCTGCTGCATTTTATCACTCTAGATTTCATTAGACATAGTTTATTCCATAGAATACCCTTTCATACTAATTGAAGTAGTCAGTTAAGTCGTTTGCATATCTGAGTCATTAGGTTCTCGTACTACATTAGAAGTTTCTGACTGTCCTCTAGGGCTTTTGTGATCTTCAGATATTAGTTTTCTAATTCTAGTCAAAATTTAAAATCTTGCTACATCAAAGGACTATTTTTATTATTTTCCATAACTGTTAAATACACTTCCATTAAAACATTACTCAATTACGTTTGAAATAAGGCGCTGACTTTTCCGTTACAGAGCAAACAACAGTTAGACACCAGGTGGTGCTGAAGGCCAGCTAGAAAAGAAAGTGAAACGAGTGCAAGGGGGGTTCAGAAAGAGCAAGCAGAGGACTCCTTTTCTTATTTCAGTAAATTAGGAGCAACATACATTAACATCAGGAGTATGGCACAATTAGGAACAACACCATTTCAGAGGTAAAGAATAGTACAAAAACATACGAATGAGCAATAATCTCTGGTTTTGTCATCTAGCTTTAAGATTCTGATACGCGTTTAAAACAAACTTAACAGCTACAGAGTAAAAATGCTGCATTAATATGTTATAGTTAAACTGGGAGGATATGTACATCTGGCTTTATTTAGCAATGCACAAGGCAAATAAAATAGAATTTTTAAATATAAAGTAGGGAGTTAAATGAAGCATAAATGAAGCAAAATAAGTTTAGCCAGGTATCATCCAGCATTTTGGTGGTTCTGAGCCGAATTGAGGAAGTCCCTCTGAGTAGCCGGTCAGCAGAGCACTTTCACCACCCTAGGGCTTTTCCTGAGTTGTGATACTTGGGTGTGTTTGCCACATATCATCTTGCTCCACGTCAGGTACTAAAAATGATGACAATTTGAAGCCAGTTGTTGAATGAGAGAGGAGGAAGCAGTGTCACAGCTTCTACGGAGTAAGATGAGTGGTGGTGTGTTGATCAGTTTATGGCGACATGGGAATGACAGTTTTCATCTGGATTTTAAAAGTGAATATGCTATAAATAGGACATTAGGAATGGAATACAGGACAGATAATACTGAAGCAGGAAATAATCCCTGTTGCTGTCTTCATTGTTCAGTGTATTCCTTAGGGAGTTTTACATGGGGAAAATTCAATCACCCAAAAGACCAGCGTTCTCCAAATTATTCCAGAGAACAGAGTATTCATGTTTGAGAATGTGTTTCTGCATTGCTTCCCACAGATAAAACACAGATTTCAAGCAACTCTCTTTACTCTTAACTTGATCTTGTGCTTTGTGACGTGTCCCTATGGTCTGGAAAATTCAGTTATTTACAGCTGATGTTACATGTTGTGCATAAATAGTTTACACTGGACTTTGTCACATTAGACGTTTTGAAGCAGTTTACGCAGGCACAGGATGATGTTTGCGTGTGACATCAAACAGCCTTTGTGAACGGGTGTACCTTCCTGCCTGACTTTGCAACGTTAGTAGTTAAGATGATTTTTTTTCCTGCTGTAGCAGCAGAGGGCAGCGGAGTCTTCATGTCACCTTCGCAAGCCGACAGGGCTGTGTTTGAGCAAGGAACACTTAGGCGGCCATAGTGCTCGTTTCAGGGATTGCTTTGAGAAAGCAACTGTTTAGCAATCTATGCTACAACGTTTCCTCTTTTCTCTGTATCAGTTGTCTTTTATCTAGAGGCACGCAGATGCCTGTATTCTTACTCTGGTTTCTGCTCACCAATTTAAATGCTTTTCCTGGCAGAGCAGACACTACGATCAAGAAGTCATTTTCCCAGGATGTGTTTCATCCTTTGTGCCATGAGTACATTGACTTCTTTGGTTTCAGCTCATTGTTTCAGGTAGTGGAGAGCTGCGTTTGTGTTCTCCCTTGACTTAAACCCATAAAAAAAATAACCACACACTACCCCCACACACACACGCACTTTAACACTTTCCTAATTACAAACTGAACATTTACTCAAATTATTGCTGATGAATAATTTTACACATTTAATGTCATAAATTAATATTGTATGTAGCTAGATAATGTACTTGTTCACTTATTCTGTGCAAAGTGGATAAATTATGTATTTTGCCTGAAGGAAGAACACGTGGTGTTGCCCTCTTCTATACTGACCTAGGTCAACAACGCTATTACTATTCTGTTTCAGGATAACATTATTTTCCATGTGTTCATAAAGTAATAGTGAACGTAAAAAGAAAATAAAAACATCCCTTAGGATGCTCTATGAAGCAGACATTTCTGACTCTTATTTGGTAAATACATTTTCTTAAAAAAACAAAGATCAAACGTATTATTTACTAACCTGAGACTACCACAGGATTGAAGTGAAAGTAATTATGAAAGAAGCTAACTGTAGGCAAACATGATTCATACAGTATTATTTTTCCACTTTATGGTATAGGTATTCACCTGTAAAGAAACTTGATGCTATAAATTTGTAAGTTATCATATATGGAACAGAGAAAAATATATTTTTATGCTTTATTTACTGATTCAATTCATTCATTTCTCATGGGTTTTAATGTTCACAGCAAACTGACTTACGACAAAATGGATGACTAGTACAATGTTCCTTTACGACTGATTTACTTTCAGTGTACATAAAACTTTCATGGGGAGGGGTGAGTACTGTCTAAATCTGAATAAATATTTTAACTTCTTTGGTACTCTAGTCATATTTTATGCTGATAATACTTAGATTCTAATAGTATCAGAAGCAAAACCAAAACCCTAAAAAACAGTACAGTGAGAACATACTTTGAGAAATGAAAGTTAGTATTATGGTTGCTTATGGTCAAGTTCTCTAATACATACGTAAGCTTCCACATTTAAAAAGGCTAAGTATGCACTCAAAAAAAGTGCTAGGAGCGCAACACTTTTTAACTCGTTTGGTGTGAACAAATAATTAAGAACATAACTTCTGAGACAAATTATTTTTCTGCTGCAATATATTTAAGAAAATAAAATGTCATTTACAGTGTTCTTCCCATAGAAAGCTTTGAGAGGACATCATCAACAAAAATACCAGCCTGTTGTCTTCACAACATTAGGGGGCACCATGGTCTCACAGACTGAAAATGAAGTTTAACTACAGATACTTTTCCTGTCCAAAGTAAACAGGAAACAGCATAAAATAGCAAAATCAACTCCTGGAGTCACTCCCTAGTGTGAGATTATGATACAGTTCTTAATAAAATTTCCAACAAAGACAACCCAGACATTTAGTAGAACACAGACTACACCCCCCTTTCTTTAAGAGTAATAAAACTAACAGACTAATGGATGCAATACAAGCAGCTTGCTTTCAAGTCTTTATTTAAATCTTAAGTTTTCCTTCAGGGTTTTATTCTGGGAATACAACATTTTCAGCTCAAGCATTAGTTCAACCCATAAAGTAAATCTGTGTACAGGCAGGGAGCACACAGATGCAGCTTGGGATGCAGCTGCTTTAAATCCCTGGCACTGAATTTGGTATCATGCTTGGGATAATCACCATAAGGTAACAGATTACACCACCAAATGCATGTGCTGTAATGATGACATGTAAATCTCACACCAGTACAGCAGCCATTAACAGTCTCAGCTCTGACATGCAGACATGGCAGATGGTTTACTTAGCAGATAATGTACTTAGCAGATCTATCTGGGAAGGAACTGGAAAAACGTGTGCCTGTGCAGCAGGAAGAAGGTGTCTGTCTGTCCAAAGGGTTGCTGTTCTTGTAGAAGGACTACAGCTGTGACTTCAAGCATTGACTAGCAGGCCTGAAAAACAAGATGCCTTGCTAATTGTTCCCCTGCAGCTGAAATGATGGTGTGCTTGATGTAACAGATAAGAAGCTGGACAGCAAACGTATAAGCAAGATGCCTGTCATTCCTGGAAGACTAACACTGGTCTCCCTAGAGTTCTTACGGTTTGACCTAGACATCTGAGGCCTTACCCACTTCAGATGTCAGGTATGATTTTCAATGGAAATCTACACTGTAAGAAACAGCCACATGTAACATTTAAGAATATATGGTCTACAGCACAAAATGAAATAATATGGTAGTAGTGTACTTTGAGTATGGAAATAGTTATCAACCAATTAACATTTCACAATGGAAAATGACTACCAGTAGGAAAAAGTATGACATAATATACAAGAAACTCATCTGATTTATGCAAGTGGAAAGCATGACTCATAGTCTTTGGAGCTGAGCTGGGGAGTGACTGGATTCCACAAAGTAAAACAGTGTTCTGTTGCTACACTTTCTAGTTTCTCTACTGCCTGAATATGGACACCTTAGTAAAAATCTTGCCCTGAATTGAGTCTGTGGTTAAAACTAATGGAGTAACTGAGGTCCTAATTAGTGCTGGAGGCAGACTAAGACAGTCAGTAACTGCTACAGGGTTATCACTCCTCTACAGCCTGAAATAGCCAAGAGAGGGTCAGTGTTTCAGCCTACAAACCTGCGTACTTGATGATGAAGTTCTGGGTTGCTATACTGGCAGAAAGCTTTTTCTCATGTGATCAGTCATACAAAGAAAATATTGCCCACAAGCACTCTCTCAGACCTTCTGCATTATAAGTTTGTGCCTATAGATATGTATACTATGGATGTACATGAATATAAAGCCTGTGAAGAATAATGCATGTATGAGCTATAATCTAGTACCAGAGAAAATACACACAAACCTGGTTTTATTTATATGGCTTTATTATACAAAACATGTGCAGCTACTGTGCAAATTTAAATGAAGACTCAATCTCTTTCTTGAAGTGTTTGCAGTCCTGAAAATACCCCAAGAAACTGGCCAAAGGCAAAGGAAAGAAATAAAGCGAAGTGATCAGCCTGGCAGCCACACAGCCTTTTTAAAAATCAAATCTGAGTATATATTTATATTGTGTACAAATTAAGTTATGAAAAATGTGTATGCATTTATATACATATAAAATCAGATGTGCAAACGCTGCCTTTGAGAGGTTAGTTTTGCTTTCTGTCAGTATGTGAACAATCTTTACAAGAACAAATACTACTCTTTCCCAAAAAAGCTTCACTCAAAATGAGGTAGAGAGCAAGAGGAATATCCTAGCATATACACTTGCAGCATCAGTGATCTAGGGAACCTTTAGAATATGTTGGCAGATGTCATTGTAGACCATGATGTTGCATAGGTTGCAAATTCACATCTTCCAAGCATTCCTTAGAGAAAGGAAAAGATTTCGTCTTTTTTTTTTTTTTTTTCTTCATTGGAAATATGTTTGTCATTCCCTAGAAATACTCTTTCACATTTTCACCACTTGAGGCTTCATAGTGCGGTGGCAACTTATGATGGACATTCTGGGATAAACTTTGGGAACAAAGTGCCCGTGGTCCATTGCTATTCACACAACTACAGTTGAAGCCATGCCATTTCTTTCCAGTGCTGGTTTTACCTGCTGTAACTAGGTTAAGATTAATGCAAAGAAAACCCAAACCAGTTACCCTTGTACTCAAACCTTTGCTCAGTATGAAACTGTCCTTGTCCAGATGGACTTTCAGGGAGTTACTCAGAATGATTAAGGTCCTTGAGAAAGGGAAGGAGGTACAAAGATGACTCTGTACTTGCCTGAAATGAATTTCCTATATTTCCAAGTAGCTTAGGGTTTTGGCTAAATCTTTATGCATAGTGCAGGCCATTACTGGAAAATGTTAGACTTCTTCAGAAAAGTCACTTGTGAGTTCCTGTATCCACCTCTGCTCTACAGAAACTGCTTTTCAAAATTCCCTTTGGGGAGGAAAATCTCCACATAACCTTCCACATACTAGGAGTTAAATCTGCTAAAACGAATTTAGTAGTGTACTTTTTACTATAATTGGATGTTTTGCCAGAAACCTGCCATGTGGCATGTTCTAAGCTTTCTAAACTTCAGGGGAAGCCAAAAGGCTTCATCAGCCTCTGTGGACCATGGTTGAGGCCCTACCTATACACAGAATCATAGAATAGCTAGGGTTGGAAAGGACCTTAAGATCATCTAGTTCCAACTCCCCTGCCAGGGGCAGGGACACCTCACACTGAACCATGCCACCCAAGGCTATGTCCAACCTGACCTTGAACACCACCAGCGATGGAGCATTCACAACTTCCCTGGGCAACCCATTCCAGTGCCTCACCACCCTTACACTAAAGAATTTCTTCCTCATATCCAATCTAAACTTCCTGTTTAAGTTTGAACCCATTACCCCTTGTCCTATCACTACAGTTCCTCATGAAGAGTCCTTCCCCAGCATCCCTATAGGCCCCCTTCAGATACTGGAAGGCTGCTATGAGGTCTCCACACAGCCTTCTCTTCTCCAGGCTGAACAGCCCCAACTTTCCCAGCCTATCTTCATACAGGAGGTGCTCCAGTCCCCTGATCATCCTCGTGGCCCTCCTCTGGACTTGTTCCAACAGTTCCATGTCCTTTTTACGTTGAGGACACCAGAACTGCACACAATACTCCAAGTGAGGTCTCACAAGAGCAGAGTAGAGGGGCAGGATCACCTCCCTCGACCTGCTGGTCACGCTCCTTTTGATGCAGCCCAGGATATGGTCGGCTTTCTGGGCTGCGAGCACACACTGAAGCCGGCTCATGTTCATTTTCTCATCAACCAACACCCCCAAGTCCTTCTCTGCAGGGCTGCTCTGAATCTCTTCTCTGCCCAACCTGTCGCTGTGCCTGGCATTGCTCCCACCCAGGTGCAGGACCTTGCACTTGGCATGGTTAAACTTCATCAGGTTGGCATCAGCCCACCTCACAAGCGTGTCAAGGTCCCTCTGGATGGCATTCCTTCCCTCCAACGTATCAACTGAACCGCCCAGCTTGGTGTCATTGGCAAACTTGCTGAGGGTGCACTCAATCCCACTGTCCATGTCACTATACATGTTCTCTAACACAGAAAATCAGAAAAACATGCCAGCAAAAGCTGGTACACAACAGCAGAGAGTCACAAATCAAACTGATTTATTAAATGTAAATTATTGAATGGTGACACAGAGCATTTCAAATGAGTATAAATAGTAAGGACACAATGCTCATTATGCACAAGGAGATAATGGTTTAAAATAGGAAGCTTGTTCTGACCTTTTGCATCTCAGATACAAAATCTGATTACCACAGAGGGAGCAGATAAAATGAAAACACGAGGCAGTTTTGTCCAGAAACACAGCCCACTTCATTATTTTCTATTCTTCTCTACACTGCAGTATGTACCAGCTTCAAAATAGGTAGCGCTGTTGCTAGGTAATGCTCTTTACCCACTCGGTAGTTGAAGTTTCAGCCACACAGGGAAGAGTGTTTATATATCTAACAGCATAAAATTAAAATCTAAGGCATTGTTTAATGACTGCTTCCAGTACATCCCTGCTCCTAGCCATGGGCCTCTTTCCTGGGAGCAACCCAACCACCATCCCAAGCAACGCACTTTTGTAGGCTGTAGGTCAATGTAATTTAAGCGGTAGCAGCTGCAGGCCTTCCCAGAGCACTCTCCTTATCTCAGCTGTGAGATCGGGCTCGCACACTCTTTCTTCTGCCATGTTGATTCCTCCCCTGTGCTGAGCAACTGCCTGTGCAGTGAAACAAAGCAGGGAATCAATGCAGCCAGAAAGCAAACAAGCCTCCCCCTCCCTCTTTGCTGGGCTCAGCTGGATTGAGTTCCTCGCTCTGGTTCATTCTGCAGCTGCATAAGCAGTATGGATAAATTCAAGAGGGAAATGCATCAGATGGTCAGGAAAAAAAGGTGGGCAGGGCAGGAAAAGGAAAGGGGCTGTGCACGCTGCCTTAACACGCAGCTGGTATTGCCACCAAGTATCAAAACATAGCCTTGATTCCTTTTAGATTTGTGATCTATCAAGGATCTGAAGGAAATTTGGGTCAGCTTAATGTGTAAAGCTGAACTAATAAAAGAACACAACTGACATTATGAATCCAGATGTTGAAATAAACATTTTGCTCATACTTTAAGAGGGGAAAAAAAATGCGTGGGAATTTTATTGCTGTATATTTTAAGATTTCCAATGTGGAAAAGACCAAAACAAAGTTAAAATTCAAGGCAGCTCTTGGAACCAGTCAGCAAACTCGGGTTACATCTACCATTGTTCCTGATCTAGCTGTGTCTTTTTCCATCTGTTACTGACACCCACTGTCACCATAAAGAAGCTTTTTTACCTTTGGGTGGCAAAACCACATGTACAAAAACTGTCAGTTTCTCTCTTTTTTTTTTATAGGGTGTGAGCTCCAAAGGATGGTTGTTACATTCGTATCTATTTAATGCTAAGTATTATTTTCTTCTACATGAGCCATGAAATCCAAAGGCATAATAGATAAACAAATGTGTATCCAGTCTCAACAGTATTAATCACCTCAGAGATAAAGTAAGCTCTGTCACTGAAGGAGGCAGTGGCTGCAGTGAGTACTTGCTAGCTCAGCACATCCACTCTGGCAGATCTATGGTGATACAGGCAACTTACCACCTAACCCATTTATTCTTTCTTCCTTCTTCTCGAGAAGCAACCTGGAGCCAGGCTTGCAGAGCTCCCTATGGGACCTCTGATCCTTTTCAGCCCTAGCGCCATGCCACTTTTGCAGCAGCTCACAAAAACGCTCTTCTCCTGCAGTGAGAATTCACTTTCAACCGTGCCTGCGACCAAATAGGTTTCCAAAGTACAGCAAGTATTTCAGCCTGCTAGCACACTGGCTGTGCCAGTGCGATGTATGCACAAACTGTCTTTGTTGATTTAGTTTCCTAGAGGTAGCTTAAAACAGTGGTGCAACCTAGAAAAATGATCCACTAACCAGTAGGAAAGCTGGGAATGGAAAAAAGGGCTCAGTTGTGGCATTCCCTGAAGGAACTAGTAAGAAATGAAAATGGATCAGAAGGAAAAAAAAAAAGCTAATAAAGAAAATGATATAACAGAGAAACCTTTTGATATGACTCCTGTGTTTGCATCACCCAGCTCCCTTTTTACAGAAGTAAATCATAACATTAAAGGTACACTATCTAGCAGGCAGCAGTGACGAGTCATGCTGCTGAAGATACGTTGTGCAAGGAGAAGTTGATTGCCTAGGTTCAACATAGGAAAGGGTTTTTTCCAAAGTTTTATACAAATGACTGTCAGCAAGATATTTATGAATTAATGTCTCGCTTACAGATTCAGAGAGAAACAAATGTAGGTTTGTCTCAGTCCTTGTTTTGTCTGTTAGTGAAACAGGGCTGTTTCTGAGACAGAGTGTTCATGCCTGTCTGGCAGCACAGCTCGTAAATAACCAAGGACAAAGACTATGTACGTGCGATTTCACAACCCCAAATGCTGATGAATTAATGCTGCAACCAAAAATTTCTACAGTGCCATGTAAATTCCAGTAGTCATCAACAAGTTACACAATTTTTCTGGTTTACATTAACACATACGGGAAACATGTTCCATGACTCCTACTTCACTGGATGGCCAATCAGTTACATCACTTACTTACGGTTCAGTTAAGAGTGTAAGAAAAGGACCCTGACATCTGGTTGGACTGCAATCATTGCTGATAGGTGTTTTAATAATACTCCTTAAGAACTACCTTGTTGAGCATTATGAAAACTTGAATTTGAACAACTTCTAAGCTAGAGTTTTTACAGCTATTCAACTCAGTACAGCCCAACATTAGTTTTTGTTTTAAAACAAATTAATCCTTTGGTTATGACTTGCATTTGTCCATCGACTGTGCATCACTGAGAGTAAGGGAAGAAGAATCGTGTTCAAAAGGAATTTATTTGCCATACTGAAGTATGTATATCTGAATCTTGGTGAACAAATGGGAGAAACTGGCTGGCATATCTTGCACTCCTAATATTCAAGCCCATCCTTCTTTACCACTGTTCCTTTCCAAGGTTTGTTGCAAGTAACAAATATAACACATTCTATTAAGTTTTTTAATTTCCACATAAATGTATACAGACCTCAGTAAAGTCAGTGAGGGGCCTGTGTGTGTACAAGCAAAAGGGCAGGGAGACCATAATCCCATTTAGCAGTAGCTTTACTCCAGTATTTACTTAATCATTCTATGATTAAAAGGACAAACAACACAGTTTGCTTTGGTGTCTTGCACGGGCTTTACAAATATTGCATCACCTCACCATGTCACATGGTATTTCGTATTCTATAACCCCATCCTCAAGAGCCTGTGTAAGCAACAGCTGATTGATTTTCCCGTCTCTGACCAGATATATCATAGCACACAGTTATACCAGCATTATTTTGCAAGTAGTTTGTTCAGTTTTATTTGCATTCGTTGGCATATTATTAAAATAGAACAGAACCAAGTAAGAAGATTGAGCTTTCTTCTGTTATAGATATTTAATTTTTCTGTAACGCCTTCAGTTCAGTATAATAAGCAGAAAACTACTCTGTAGTTTCTACCTTGCATGCTCCTGAGGGTTAATTTAGAAAGCAGACAATTGCTGCTGCATATTCTGGATGCAAGGAGCATTGCAAATGACAGCAGCATGGAAATCAGAGCACAAGAAAGCGTAAGGTAATGTATGGAGGTATTTTAAAGGCTAAAGGAATGGGTGACATCAAAAGAAAATAGGTCAGCTGGCAGCACAAGCGAGCTTCAGCCAGGACTTGCAGACAACCATTTTGAATTTGAGGCAGAATAGGGATGGAAAACAGCAAGGGCAGCTGAAAGAGGACATAACTGAGCCAAGTAAGACAGCCAGTGTCTTGGTAGCATAACACCACTGATGTAGCAACTCATGCAACTGAAGACAGAAGATAAGCAGGATCAAATAATGCTGAAAGCTGATGAGGTCCAGAACAAGGTTTTCCCAGAGGAAAGGCGGCACAGCCGGTGGCTGTGCAAAACAGTGAGCAGGGGGGTGACACCATTATAACCTTCCAGTGCTCTCAGCAAACAAAAGCAAGCTGATGACAAAGGAGCAGGAGAAATGAAAGCTTTGTAGTTGCACATCTCTTTCTTTAAAGAGGGAAACAAAACCAAACTCGACCCATATCATCAACTATAAATGGCAGGCGGGAAGAGTCTTGGAAAACGGAAAATCCCAATGTTGCTCAGTGGTAAGAAACTCCCCTCCCCTTCCAGCTGAGGACACGTCACTGGAAAGTCCCAGGCTGGGAGAAAAAATCCACCGAGTAAACACACTGCTTAGGCAGCGAAAACAGAGAGAGGAACGAAGTCAAATGCTCTGACTTTAAAGGATTTTATTTTCAGGTTAGCATTTCCTTGCACGGCAAGAGTTCAAGTTCAGACAAGAAGAATCTCATTAGAGTGAGAGCGGCTGGTAAACGTCACTCCTGATATTATGCCATAGGCAGAAAACTAATTTATTTAAAAGCTAAGATTTCCACTTAGGATCTTTTGGATTTTCTGCTACTGAGTGTCGTCAAACAATCCCAGTGACAAACCAGATACCCAGGATATTACATCACTGTGAAATCAGCAGTGATTGTCTAGCAAGCTTGCAGGGCTTTCCCCCCCTTCGTTTACAGGTACTTCCAGACAAGGAAGCTGAACTTAACAAAGCGCTTCCTAACCACTCGCTGGGCATGGCTCTTTATCTCCCAAGCAAGTTCAATGCTGGGAATTCTTCCAGCACTGCCCACAAAGGAAACACGGGAAAACCGTGGTAGGTCACACCGAGACAAGAAATGCAGCGTTGGACAAAATCCTGGGATTCTTCCCTCACTAACTAGCATTTATGATAATAAAAATATTGACATAAATTATTACCCTTCTTTGAAATAAATCAACTTGCAACAAAGGTACTTCACAGTAATTAATCACAGCAACATTAATTTGAATTCCGGGACCAGTTACAGTGACAGTGCTTTCTAGCTGTACTCCAGGAAAACAATCAAGATAGTTGTAACTCTGCTTCTCTGGTCTCCCAGTTAATGAATGTTGCTGCATCCTGACCAATGCATGCAGCAGCCCAACCCTGCTAACAAACAACGGATCCCAGTTTTACGAGTGTTGTGTAGACTGCCCCGTCTCCAACCCTGTCAATACTATAATTAAAATGTAGCATTTAATTTTCTTTAAACTCGGGTTCCCTTAAGTCTCACCAGGATTCAACACTACTGTGGGGGGTATGTCAAGCACATTATACTTGACAGCCAGTAACTATTATTATTTAGGAAACTACCAACCTATTTACATCCTCTCAGATTTGGGAAGAGGATCAATCAGCAGTCTTGGGGGCAGGAGGGGAGAAGGGGCTTTATAGCTTTTAATTTTGGTTTGGGTTTTTTGCATTGCTTCTGAAGTGCATAAACTATAGGAGGGAACCAGAACAGCAGGAAGCTTTGCAATTTTGATCCTTTATCATTTTTCCTGTTACAAGATAAGGGCATAGTGCTACAGTTGTCTTAACAGTGGAAGGTCAGGGCCCAAGTCCATTTATTGTATCTCTGTTCCTGGAGCTCTGAATAGCAGAGGCTGATGATGACAAAAGCCTTCCCCAGGCACCAAGCTGGAGCAGTGAATGTGAAATGCAGCTGAGTTTCAGTTCCGGCATCTGATGCAATACTGTGGTAAGCTTTCTAAAGGAGACGTCATGTATCTCTCTCTTCCATATGTGCTCTTACATGCATGGCAGGAGGATCCAGGATATGTTTCCTGGATAGGGCTAGGAGTCAATATCCACAAACATGTACTAATTGGACCCAGTATCATTAAAGGACTGTCCTTTTCTCAAAGCAATTTCCTGGCAATATGAGCAGGTTGTGACAGCAACATAATCTGCTAATCTTTTAAAGTTGTTCTCAGGTGTACTCTCCAGTGTTGATTAGGACAAGGCATCTGACAGCAAGAACCTGGCTTATGTTGGATGACACCCATTGCAAGAGGCCCTTATCTTCAAGACCTTTCGGTTTCAGCTAACAAGGTTTGCTATGAGATCTGATCTACTGACTCCTCTGGAAAGGTGCTGCTAAATTTAAAGCTTTAAAATTAAGGGGTTTGTCTTCTGGTAATACAGCCATGCTATTTAAACACATTTTAAAATAGTTGTGAGCTGAGATACACTCTTGGATTCAACTTGCATGCTGTACCTCATAGTGGTAACTCAGCCAAGACCTTACTCATGGGTGTAAGTGCCACCATAAATCTGGACATTCCAGACAAAGACTTATGTATTTTAGAGTGTGGCTGGCAGCAACACACACACAAAGTTGATATATTTACTTACTGAATACCTGATGCAATTAAGTAAGACTGAAGAAAAGCCTTAAAGGTAAAATGTCAGCAATGTTCATTCCTGCTTTGGGTGATTGATTGGATTTTTTTCAGCTGCAGTAAAGTTTTATCTGGTAAAGCTCCTTTAAATAGTATGCATATGGAATTGATTCAGTCAGGGAATATAAAGCCTTACGAAGGAGGGAAGGAAAAAAAAGTCGTGAATGAAGCAGAACCAACCACAGCTTCATCAGAAAAAGGATTTTCATAGTCAGATCTGACACTTTTCCTGAAGGAAAAAAACCCAAAATAATCAAACTAACCTAATTACTAACAGAGTTACTGCTGGTTACCAGAGCAGGGAGGTCATTCCTGGCACACAGCTAATTTTGGGTCTGGCTTTGCTTACTGCTCTGCACATCATTTTGTTAGTTTTCTACTTTGACCTTGTCCATCTTGCTACAATGGAAGTTGACTTGGCAGCTGACGAGGAAAAGAAGGTCAATTGTAAAGCTGAGTGACTAAGGCAAGAAAATATATGCAGACCCATCTGAAGGTCTTGGAAAACCCAAACATGGTTTTACTCTGCTCAACAACAGGTTAAGCAAAAAAGACTGAAAGAACCTGAAAGTTTTCACGCTTAACAACCAGAAGTTGCAAAGTGCCAAAATTAACAGCACAAGAAAGCCTGGACTAGGATCAAAAGGCAGTACAGAAACCTCTCGCTGCAGAAGGACCAGGCAGCTATGTGGTAACACATCAATACTGACTGTGGTGGCACAGAACAGGCTTGCACGGTTTCAGCCATGCCTGCCCCAGGGATGGCAAACGTAAAAGACATCTGGGAACAGGATCAACTTCACCGAGCTCAGGGAAGTCTGCCCTTCAAACAGGCTGAAGCTTTCAGACAGATATTAAAAACCAAATTTAAACAGTGTAATTACTTCTTCCTTCATGCTTGTAATTCACTAGTCATCCCTTTTTCATCACATGAATGATATCACTGTCAGAAATTACTGCCTGAGGACCTAGACTGAAACCGGCTCTGCAATCACATTAAAGTGTCTCTGTGCAGACGCAGGAGCAGAGTTTAAACTAGCTTTCACATTATTTTACCAAATAAGAAGAGCAATAATTAAGAAGTGAAGTACTTCAACGACAACTAATCACTACCAATTAAAAACATAAAAGTAATCATTTTATTCTACAGACTTGACAATTTTAGCAGGGAATTATCGCTGAAAGTGACTAAACGAAACGCTATTGAAAACTGACAGCGTACTGAAACATGTCTGCTTTAAAGGCTTCACCTTAGCCTGGATGAACAAAGCATAGGTGTATGTATGTGGCTACACAAACAAGTTTGCGTGAACATTTCAACAATATGCACAAGTTAAGCAAGACTGAACTTTGGTTTTCACTCTCGACATATACAAAACACACGTAGCAAAACTACTATGTCTCCATGATAAAGAAGTTCAAACTTTCCCAAGAGAAGCACCCCAAAACTATTAAGAGTGCAGCTGTTGCAGAGGTGTTAAGAAATCTTTAGTATTTTCTTAGGTCCAAGGGCAGGGGCACTTAGGTTCTCATTTTTCTCCCTCTGCTTATCTCTGTGAGACCTCTGGTCCCTTTCTGGAGCCACAGCTATTCCCCAGAAGACAGTGCCACAAGAGCTGTGACCACAAAGCGTGTGACCTTGGCATAGCCCGCTTCCAGCCTCCTCCCACTGGGCCACACATGAAATACATCTTGTGCTGATGGAAACACATGGCCATGTTGAGAAACCCGAAACAGGCCAGAGACTGGTATTGCACTAACAAAGGTGGCATAAAAACACATTATTTTGTTACAATTCAGTACCGTCTACATACAGAAGCACAGTCTATCACAGCATCCACCCCTCACTCAGTGTTTTTAATGAGATTATGGTGGGGTAGCAGCTACACCCGTTGTAAACCTATCCGCTCTTCAACCTGAAGTTACTAGACTTGAGTAGTATTTCTGGCTGCCTTTGCCCCAAGGTTTCTAGGAGTCACTGAAAGCACCACTATACATACATAAGATCACAGTGATCATTTCTCTGTTGAAATCTTGCTACAAAGTCATTTGTGTCCTAAATGCCTTGCTAGGAGCATCATCTAAGAGGCTAATTGCATAGGAACCATAGTGATCAGAGAATTTGGCTACTCTCAGGCCTCAGAGGAAACACTGATACAGCAAAATCACTTCTGCATACAGTAATGCACATACAAAAGCTTCAAGTTACACGTTCCCCCAAAGTACCCATTTTATGTCAGTCATACACCCATATCACATATTCCTCATCTAATTAAATAGGTATAATCCCAATTGGAAAAAAAAAAACAACACAAGCCCCACAACAAAATCACAGGATCATTTCAGTGATGCCATTTACACTTCTACACTGAAAAAACAGCAGAGGCTAACACAGGCATTTTATCTGAAGGCTTTTATTTGGAACTCTGCATGTAGATTTGTTATCTGAATCTCAATTATATTCCATGGATTTTATATTCTCTGTAAGCAAGTGTCTTTGCTATATATATTAAATTTCCTCTTCTCTTAAAACTGTGTCCTGTAAGAAACAGCAGCATTGTGTGTGCTTGCTGTAACAGCACAAGAGAGAATTACTCATCAGGCACCAAGTCCATTACAAATAAGCATGTATGCCTGTAAGCAGCAAGCAAGTGTTCACAACAACTTCAAATCTGGTTTAAACCAAAATATCAACAGCTGCTTTTCATTAAGATTGGTTAGTTTTTCCTAGTCCTCAATAAATAGAAAGCATAAGGCATGTGGAATCCAAATTCTTTAATGAGCTGAAGCTAAGAATCACCGTCTGCCGTTTACCCCGCGATTTCAACTAGGACCTTTTACTCCATCAGTTGCAAAAATCTCACTTCCTCCACATTAATACCAGCGAACTGGTTACGGATCTCGGCCGGTCACGTAGGGGCACAGAGGGAGAGGAAGGTTGCACAGGCGGAGAGCGGGCCCGGCGGCGGGTCTACCAGGGCGAGAGAGCTGCCGCCTGAGGGAGGGCCGTCGGCAGCCCCGGCGGGAGGCCTGGCAGGGCGGGCAGCCGCCGAGCCGGGGCCTGTCGGAGCGGCCAAGCCCCGTCCAGCGCCCGGAGCAGGCCCAGCGGCCGCGCCACAAGCACAGCAAGGGCAGCCCCGGCGGTTCCTCGCTCAACGCACCGGTGGCAGCGGAAGGGCGGCGGGACGGCGACCCCCGCCGCGGCGGCGCTACTTGCAGAGCCCCTCCAGCCGCTCCAGGGTGCCCTTCATGTCGCGGATGCGCTTGGCCAGGGCGGGCACGGGCTGCATGGCGCGGTCCAGCTCCTCGCAGCGCGCCACCAGCGCGTACATGGCGCGGATGCTGAGGTCGGCCGCCTCGCCCAGGCTCTCCACGCCGTCGCGGTAGGTCTGGATGCAGCCCACGCTGAGGGCCGTCAAGGCCTGCAGCCCGCAGTGCACGTTGCGCAGCAGCTCGTCCACCTGCGCCGCCACCTGCCCGGCCAGGACCACCACGTCCTGCAACGCCCCGGGGTCGATGGCGGGGATGGAGCCACCGCCCCCCGCCGCCCCCGGGAGCTCGCCCCGCGGGGCGCCGCTCAGCCGGATCCGCCGCTCCAGGTTGTTGGCTACGAACTGGGTGAGGCGCCCCTCGCGCAGCACCGTCCCCTCCAGCTCCAGGGCGCTCGCCAGCGTCGCCCGCCTCCCCTCCGGCAGCTGCTGCCGCGCCGCCGCTCCGCCGCCGGCAGCCAGGCTCAGCGCCTCCAGGCTGCGCTCGTCCCGTCTGTTCCCCGCCGCCGCGCCACCGGGTCCCTCCTCCGCGGCCGGGAGCTCAGGCACCGCGGGCCCCGGCGCCGGGCCCTCCATAGCCGGCGAGGCGTGCCGGGTCACCAGCGCGCCGCCCACCACCGGGGGGCGCACCACCGCCTGTTTACGTCGCCCTCGATTGGCTGCGGGGCGAGCGGGGGTGTGGCCGGGGCTGCTTTTGTGCCGTCTGATTGGCCGGTGGCGCTCCCACGGAGAACCGCCTATCCCGTACCTTCGCGTCGCACTGCCGGCCCGTGACTCGGAGACGGGGGCGTGCCCGCTGTTCGTGTCTGCTGCGATTGGGCGGCCTGCGGAAGCGGGCGTGGCCCCAAGTGTTTGTGTCGCTTCTGATTGGCAGAGGCGGGGCCAGAGAGGCAGCCGTTTCGCCGGGATTGGCGGAGCCAGTGGAGAGGCGTGCCGCTCGCTCCGTCCTCGCATGGCGATTGGCGCGGTGTCAGGAGGGGGTGTGCCCACTCGGGTAACAACACCGGGGCGCTGCTCGCTGCTCCTTTCACTCCCCCGCCATGTTCTCCTAGCAGCGGATCCAATCGCGCCACCATCTCAGCCCGCAAAGCCCGGGGCAGACACTCCCCAGCGACCCGACCCTGTCATTCCCTCCTGGGTCCGACCCCTCTTCCCTGTACAGCTCTGGGTACCCACGTCCGACCATGGTCACCACCACGGCGCCGCCGCCCTTCCTGGCTCGGATCTCGGCAGGCACCGAAGACCCCAGGCGGCTGCCCTCCGCTCTTATCCAGCGCCTCAGGCGAGGGGACAGCAACTGTGAGAACCAGCCTAGCTGCTGCCTGGCGGGCCCGGGGGGCAGCGCACGGCCCGCGCTGAGGAGAGTCCGGCGGAGGAAGGGAAAGATCCGGCCCAGCCCCGCGGGGCTCCTGCCCAGCCGCTACCAACAGTACCAACAGCATCGCGCCGGCCTGGGGAGAAAAACCCCGCTGGGCATGCACGGCCCGGACGAATTTCGCGCTCCCCCTGCGCCAGCGGTTTCCGCCGGCCCCGGCGCGGTAACAGCCCCCGCGGAGGAGCCCCCCGCGCCCAGCAAACCCCTCAGGAAGGAGGTAAACACGGGGCTCCGCTACCCCTGATCACTTCTGCGCTTTTCCTCCCCCCTTGCCCTTCTGCCGCACTCCGGGCGGCCGCTGTGCTCCCCGCCGGAGGGGGGTGAGCGGGCGGCTCGGCCCCTATCTGCCCGCGGAGGGACGGGAAGGGAAGGGAAGGGGCAGAGAGTTTTCCGTTACGCCCGCTCGGACGGGGCCCGGGGGTGGGGGAGTGAGAAGCCGCGGCCGGCGATTGGCTGCGCGGCGCCACCAATGGGCGGCTGCCGTCGCGCCCAGCAACAGCCGGATTTAGCCTGCTGGCCGCGCGCCCGCCGCGCCTTGCGCGCGCAGGGCGGGACGTGCGCGGGGCGCAGCGCCCCGTGGCGGCAGGGGAGGGAGGGCAGGCGGCGAGCTGGTGCTGCCGGCGGACGGGGCTGTGGTGGCGGCCCGGCTGCGGGCTGGCGCGGACACGGCCGCGTACGTGGTAACGGAGGAGTTGTGCAAGGCGTGCAGCTGGGGGAGGCTCGTTGTGCCCCTCCGCCTCCTTGCGGGAAGCGTCCCCTCAGAGTCGCCGATGCTTGGAGATGGCCCGGCGGCGGTGCTTTGTGTGGGGAGGTGCCGCTTGAGGAGAGGGGTGGCGCGTTGACGCGAGTTCTTTGTCTCCGCAGTTCTTAAAGAACAAGATGGGAAAGACTGAGAAGGCTGCCGTCCCCTACAGCCAGCCTGTTCACAGTTTACATCTGTGTGAACAACCAAAGATTAACAGGCAGAAGAGTAAATGTAACGTGCCGCTGACAAAGATCCCCTCGGCAAAAAAGATAGAGAACTTTTGGCAAGATTCTGTGTCGCCAGAAGTGATTCAGAAGCAGGACAAAAAGCCACTTAAAAACACAGAGAACTTCAGAAATGCCAAGTCCAAGAAAACAATCACCCTAGCTGAAGCGAGCCAAAAAGAAAGTTACGCTGGGGCAAAATTCAGTGACCCGCCATCTCCCCGTGTCCTTCCAAAGCCTCCCAGCCACTGGGTGGGTGGCACAGCTGAACTGTCTGACCAAAACCGGGAGCTGATGGCAGTCCACTTGAAAACTCTCCTGAAAGTTCAAGCCTAGTTTCCAAGACCTCTTTGAGTCATTGGCAAAGAGAAAAAACTCCATCCAGGAAACTTTAACATGCCTTGTTGCAACTAAATTTGCAAAAGATTGTCAAGTCTTATAATCACATAAAAAAAAAAAATTCCTTGTATTATATTTTTTATGGTCGTGTAAATAGTGTACATTATGTATTATGTGTATATTCCTGTTCATACTTTGAGAGGTACATTTTAGTTTTGTTATGAAAGGATGTATTTTGCACTGCCTGAATGGTAGATGTCTTGTACATAAAATATGGACAATTTTAAGTGTGTACTTGACACATGAAGACTTGACTTGATTTGCACAAGGTAACAAGAATTTTGGAAGGAGAGTACAGCTTTCTGATTTTAAGATTCCAGATCAAATGTGAATGTTCATGCACTACTGACAATAGTTTTACATGCTGTGTCCCAGTCGATACCCAAACATGGAATTTTCATACAAATGTGAAGTTTTGCTCTCTGCTCTGGAAATGGTATCTGGAATTCCTGTTAATCTGTCTGGTTTTGAAATTAACTGGAATTTGACAAAAATTCCATCCCATCAATTTGAGCACTGCTGATTCTTTAAAAGAAGTGGAAAAAAATAAGGAAAAAAAAAAACCAAAAAAAAGGAAAAAAATACCCCCTGCCAACACAACAACAGAAAATAGCAGAGCTTTCTGCCAAAAATCCAATTGGTTACTAAAAAAATTAAATAAAACAATTTGGCCTCCCCTTCAGTATGTCTCTTTTTTTTGTGTGTGTGTGTGTGTGTGTGTGTTAATTGAAGTATGTTAATTTAAAGTACTTGGTTGTCTTCTCAGGAGCAGTAGGAATGTTTTGTTCTTCTCAGCTTTCAACTATGGAATTAATTAAGAGCTTTTGTAGCTCAGTAAGAATTCCTGGTCTTTAAAAATGTTTTGTGATATGTAATTTTAGCTTCTTTATCCTTTTGGTTCTTAAGAATTCAGATTTTAAGAAAGTTGGGTAGTTGCACATTCAGATTCATGCTGCAGTGCTCCTAGCTATTTTCATAGTGGTTATGAAACTAGTTCATATTGAAAAGTAGCAGAGAAGGCTGTGCATGGGACAAGTTCCACTTCATAACTTTCACAAGATCTGTCTCTTGCTAATGACTATGTTTTAATTCTCATTCATCTGATCTAAAATACTGATGGAATTGGACTGTAGATTAGTCTGATGTGCATGTTGAGGAGAGAACACAGACTTGCAGGTACTCCACTAATCAGTCTTCAAATAAGGTTAACAAAGCAGGAAATAATGTGGATTTTCCATAAGATGAAGTCTTCTCTGGGCCCTAGTATTCTAGAAATGATACATAGGAAGACAATGCCAGCAGCCAGGTTGCAGCTGAGGTGGCTCCTTACCATAAGTGGTGTTTTCAGGGGTTTAGAAAGAGCAGTGTTGGTCATATTCATGCCATGTGCACTACTGCTTCCAATACATCGCAATACTTCATTGGTTAAAAACTAAGGAACAACTTACAGTATCATAGAATAGTTAGGGTTGGAAAGGACCTTAAGATCATCTAGTTCCAACCCCCCTGCCAGGGGCAGGGACAGCTTCCACTAAACCATGCCACCCCAGGCTCTGTCCAGCCTGGCCTTGAACACCGCCAGCGATGGAGCATTCACAACTTCCCTGGGTAACCCATTCCAGTGCCTCACCACCCTTACAGTAAAAAACTTCCTCCTTATATCCAATCTAACTTCCCCTGTTTAAGTTTGAACCCATTACCCCTTGTCCTGTCACTACAGTCCCTAATGAAGAGTCCCTCCCCAGCATCCTTATAGCCCCCCTTTCAGATACTGGAAGGCTGCTATGAGGTCTCCATGCAGCCTTCTCTAGGCTGAACAGCCCCAACTTTCCCAGCCTATCTTTATATGGGAGGTGCTCCAGTCCCCTGATCATCCTACCATCCTGCTGTAATAACCTACAACAGTTTAAAACTGAAAGAACTAAAATACGTGTGAACTAGGATAGTATCAGATGTGCGAACCTGCATTCAAAAAGCATGAGCAGACTCGAGTTTAGATAAATTTAACTCCTAATTACAAAAAGTAGCTCTATATTTGTGCAGCAAAAAGAACTAAAACCAGACAGCCACTACCTTCTGGGTGGAGGGAAGATAACATAAGTGTTTTTAAAGCCTTCCACATACGCTAACAGCAACAAAATGAAAACCTAAAAGGGATTACTTCCAGGTGATCAAGGGTACTTTTTGATTTAAGAACATCTAAAATAAATGCAAAAACCATGACACCCATCACACTTGCTGAGCAGAATGAGCATCTGGACAAGCAAGTCAGCTGAATGAAGAAAGGTGTGATCATAAATTTTAGTCTTATTTGCCCTTTTTTCTTAAGATACATATGCACATGTTCACCGTGTTCATGCATACACAGTCCCTCCCTTCCCCTATATACTTGAACTTACCTGGAGTGTACTGCCACAGAGTTGCTACAATTTTACCTGGATACCACATGGTATATGATCCTCTTACAACGCAAGCTTCTCCCTTTTTCAGGCAGTGGGTTTGCAGAAGACCAAGGCATTTGAACTTACTTTGTATTTCAGTCATCAGTTTATTTAGTTCAATTTCAGATGATTTGGGTATTATTGCTTTGTTCATAGGAATTAATGGTAGAGGTGGAGAATTCTTCATTACAATGGTTTTAGGCTATTTAACTATGTATGTTCTAAACTAAGAATCCATACACAATTTTTGGTCCATCCCAAAGACTTGTAGGTTCACTGTCTCGCAGAACAGGCCTGTATTCCTTGATCAATGCTGGTGCTTGCTCAAGGTAAATCTATGGTTTCAACAGCCCAGTTTGCTGCCTAGTCTGAGTACTCTATAATGTAGCACGACATCCTAGCATGTCTTCTAAGAATTATTAAATCCCCTCCTTTTTAATAGTATTGGAGCATGAAAAAATTCCAGTGGGATCTCGGGATGACTCAAGTTCCAGTTCACTAAAGCTGGCAATATGCTGTATTGATCTGCTGTTGTGCCTTTTTTTCTAATGTCTTCCTCCTGAATGACATCAGTCACAAAAGAAAATGCCTTGAGCAATTCGTTGTAGCTTTAGGCAATGGTTACTTTTGTCAGCTGAACTTCTGAACTTGAATCTTGATAACTAGCTTGACAAGCGTTAGTTCCCATCAGCCATGTAGGTTGGCATTATTTAAAAGGCAGTATAATTTTTTCCCATGATTATTCTCTCTCTAATCATAAGCCTCTTTTCTTCCATGCCCCTTAGAGCTGACATCAAATTACGTAGTTTGAATGTTAACTCTGATGCTACAGAGTAACATAACTCTTTGTTTCTACCGTGATTTGCTGACACATCTCTGGGGATTGTGAAATTTGCTAAATACAAGTGCCGATAGTTCTTGGCTTCTCAGTCAATTCCTTTGAAGCTGCTTAGAAGAGACTTCTGAAGTCTTGAAAATCTTAAAACTTCCCATACCTTCTTGGACCATACAGGTTTTCAGGGTAAGATAACAATGCTTCATTGACCTTTCCAAAGGGTGCAGAACTGCCCCTCACTTAACTTACTTCTGGGTCAGTATCACTGGTCCTGTGGAGACTTGGCTGAAGTGGTGGAGCACTTAACATTTCCATCTTCTTGAGATTCTTGGGTTGAGTCCCTGTCATGGTTTAAGCCCAGTCGGCAACTCAGCCACACAGCCGCTCGCTCACTCCCCTCCTTTCCTCCCCCCCACTCCCGAAGGGATGGGGAGGAGAATCGAAAGAATGTAACTCCCACGGGTTGAGATAAGAACAGTGCAGTAACTGAGGTATAACACAAACCACTGCTGCTACCACCAGTAATAATAATGATAAGGGAAGTAACAAGGGAAGAGAAAACAACTGCTCATCACCTGCCAAACGATACCCAGCCCGACCGAGCAGTGATCTAACTATTCTGAGTCCCTGCCCCCAGTTTTTACATCCTGGGCATGCTGTGGTATGGAATACCTCTTTGGTCAGTTTGGGTCAGGTGTCCTGTCTCTGCTTCCTCCCGGCTTCCCCTCCTCCCTGGCAGAGCATGAAACTCAGAAAGACCTTGGTCAGACTAAACATTAGTGAGCAACAACTGAAAACATCAGTGTTATCAGCGCTGTTCCCAGGCCGAAAGTCAACAACACAGCACTGCACCAGCTACTAAGGAGAAAAATGACTGCTACTGCTGAACCCAGGACAGTCCCTTCCTGGCCAATGGGCTGGTATATACAACTAGGCTTACGTGCCATATACACTTCAGCAAGATTGCCTGAAAAGTCGAGGCAGAGTCACCTCTTAGGACTGTATTCTGAACCTAATTTGTAACTTCCCATATTTTTTCCTTACAGTATTTTCACTTTCAACATTTCCTCCACTTAGACCAATTTCTCCTCCCAGTTCCCTGAAGGCAAGGCACTGTATTACATGAACATGTAATGTTGTGTTTAGAGCCACTGAATGAAAGAAAAAGATAAGTGTCACGTTTCGAGGACTTCTTTGCAATACAGTATGTAGTCTTCTGAAGTGAACAGCCCTTACAGAAGAACATTAACAAGCTTAGTGGATGTGTTATCATGAGCTGGTCATGTGTCTGCTGTACAGGAATTACATGAATTGCTCATTAAGTCTGACTTCAGTCAGGGTCAGGAAACTGAACATACTGCATTTTGGTTAGATAATAAAAATATTTTCTGTTTAAGACCTTCAGCACAATGCTGTGAGAACTGCACAAGAATCAACTGTGAGAGTTAACTACCAGCTTACTTTTAAACAGTTAAATGTCATGTGGTGATGGTACTGAAGAATGAGCTTTCATGGAGCGCAGAAATATCTGCTGTTGGGTTTTCATGCGTGGATGAGTTTCAGCCCATTAGACAGCTTCGTTAATAACGGCTGGCTTGGTGCTCCACTAAAGCTGAAATGCTTCTGCCTCCCAGTGCAGCAGGAGCTAGAAATCCCATGTGCATTTAAACTCCATTACACCAGAATCTCCTGAGAGATTCTGCTAAATTCTTGACTAGTCTGTGTATGAGGTAGTGAATTTTTCCAAAAATTGAATTTTGTTTCATCTGATTAATATTTTATCTAATTGGTGTCATTTTAAGCAGTTGCTGTCCTTATTTTCAGGGGGTACTGTTTAAGCTTTTACATTATAAAGCATTTGATACCTGCCACACTTTGGGATATTTTTTTTCCTGCTTTGCCCAGTCTTAAGATCAAATATGAAGCCTAGAGATTGTATGAATCCTCAAGATAATAAATTGCTTTTCATTGTAGTTTTAGAAATAAGTTTACCTTTATTTCTGCATAGAAAGTCTTACCACTTCCACCACGCAGTTAAACATATTGCTTATTTTCTTCCACAACCTCTTGTACTCTTTGAATGTTGATTTCAAAATGCATTCTTTAGATTTTTTTTCATATGTCTGTCTGAACTGCTTAAGAGGAATTATCTTCTGTTGTAATTTCTAAGAAGTTTTTATGTTATGAATAGGCTTGTCCTTACCCTAAAGAGGCTAGGAAGTAAGCAAGTAAAAGATTTACTGTGACAATTTGCTGATACCTTGTAGAACAGGAACCACAATGTGAGATATTTTGGGAAGCAGGAAATACTTAGCTGCTGATTCAATAGAAAAGATTAATAAAGGGAACATCCATCAATTAAGGAGAAATAAATTATCCAATAAAAAGACCTAACTACTGAAGTTGAGCAACACAATGTTATCAGCAGCGCAGAGAACTTTTTGTTTTGCATTGAGGGTACAGAAGAACGTTATCAAAGTGAAGACAGGAAGGCCAAGAATTCAGCTGAACTTGGAAAAACACCCTGAGGAACTAATTTGCACAGCGAATACACCCTAGCAGAGGTGTTCGCCTGTGTTGAAGCCAGCATTCCTTACTACCCTTTTTTCCCATGAGGTGATAAGATTTCATTTGTTCAACCCCCAGGAAGCAGGCCTTTAGATGTCACAAAGCCCTGACTGCATTGGTACTTCTGTTTAACATTAGTTGGGTGACATTACTACAAGTTACACATACTCAGGCTTGTGTGTGGCAGATGCGGCCACTTAGTCCAAGTAGTTCATAAGCCCTTGTCTTCAGCTCAAGAACCACACTGGTTATGTGTACTTATGCTGTAGGTTGGCACTGGTGAGCAAACCGGCGTGATTTCTGTAATTTATACCTGAAAGGAATTATTTGGGAATCAAGGACTTTTCTTGTATTTATAGGACTTTGCTAAGTCTTTAGTTGTAGCTCAGTATATGGCTGTATGTCTTTCAGGAAATGGTGTAATTGTCATTGCCATTTTGCCATTCCTAAGGTCATGAAGCATAAAGTTTTGAGGAGATGTGATTTCTATGAAAGATGTCATTTACTTCTTTAACGAAGCACTGTGCTTTAATCAGGTAGGTCTATGAACCTTAATTTGCAAACGTCCTTGTAAGTGGTGATGGCAGTGGCCATCAAACCACAATTTTCTTTGGTTTTTCTTTTCCATGAAACAAGACCTAGAGCTTCATTCAGTAAAGAGCTTGTATACAGAGTCAGGCCTTTCCCTTGTTTTTTCTCATCACCTCGAGCTTGTGTTCTTTACTGCCTGGTGGCATAGCTGCACGAGAAAAAATAAAGTGAACCCTTACTTAATATATAGCTTGAAATCTGTAATTTTCTTATATATATATATATATAAATATAAATGAGTCTTTTGTAAGTTGCATTCCTAGCATCAGAATACTCAGAACTTGCATGTTGTCATATTTAAAATATCAACAGGTCATTGTAGGAATTAATGGAGTAGTAGATTGATAGACCTTGTCCAAATTTGAGGCATTCTTTGTATGCCAGCACTGAAGAAAGTGCTGATACATTTTCATGTCCTGTACTAGGAGTGATAAGATAAAAAAAATTTATAAGACAGGTAGGAAAAAAACCCTGAAAAACAAGGTCAACATAGAGGTAAGAGAAAAGCAGCATAGATGTCACCATTGAGTGATGTGGGAAGGAATGAAACTGCAAGAAAAACTCCTCTAAGTATGTGATGTTGCTGCAAATTTAGGGAATTTTAATGACTAGATGAAATGCAATTTGCTACCAGTTCTTGACTGGGACCATCTGGGGAAAGACAGAATGAGCTGACAAGTCTTGTAACTGACTTTTTCTTTGTCCGATGAGTACCTATTACTCATTACTAGGAATTGCACCTTGACACAGCATTCCTAATGGCTAGCACTGCTTTAAGTATCACCAAATGCTCTAAAAGTGCTTACTACTCTCAGGTTTCCATAGGTTTTTGGAAGTGGTCAGGTAAAGTATGTATGTGCATGATTGCAGATTTTCTGTTTTACAGCTGGAAAAACAGGCATACAGAAGTGAGCTAGCTTGCTTAAGATCACTCAGCAGACAGTTCACTAACCTAGGAAGAGAACCACAGTTTCTGGAGCTCCAGCCATGTTTTCCCTCTGCCAGTAGACATGGTTGCTGTGTGATCTGCAGGTCTTCCTCATCTCAGTGTGTAGTATGTAAAATGGAATTAATATAATGTTTTGCTTTGAAATGTTTGGCATTTGATAGGGCTGGTGACATAAATCAGGCTGCATTTAGGTTTTGTGTTGTGTACAGTTTTATTACATGTAAGCTTTAGTAATTTGCACGTGAAAGATGACTATTACACTTTTCTCCATGCCTGCTTTTGACCCTTTGATACAATATATAACCTATACACACCACTGTCTTTTCAGTTCATCCCCTCTGTCCTCTCCCCACAGACAGCAGTGGGAAAGGCCGATGGTAAAGGGTTTCTGCCTGTTGGCTGCTGCTCTCCATTGCTGTGCAAATGTGCTGCATCCAGCAGCTGGCCGAGGGGCCCATGGGCATGCGCTGTACCCTCATAGTCTCTTGAGTTTACGTTTGCTTTATCTTTTGGCTCTCATTAGATCCTGGAAGATAGAAAGAGGCCTAGTCTTTCCCAAGAGAAAGGATATTCCAATAGCAGGACAGAAGGTGAAGTTTATGAGTGTCTCAGTCTCTTTCTACCACCAGCAGTCCTTTAGCAAATATCCCAAAAGCTTTAACATGGAACCTACAGTTTTCTCCCACTTTTGCTAAGGGTAGAATTCCAAATTTATACTAATCAAATCAACAGCAGCCATATGACTTTTTGCTGCAAGTAACTTCTGTAATGAGAAAATGGCAACATAGGTGCCATTACTTTGTCCACACAGGTAACTGTGATCAACTAAGTATGCCCATGCAGAATTAAATGTCTACTTTCACAATATTTCATTTTCACTCCTTATTTTTCAATAATTTTTATTTCTTTTTCTTTATTTTTTTTTTCTGACTACCATGCTGTTTTGGTTAAATGTTGAAGCTCTGGAGAGCTATAGCTGTGTACACAAGAATGAACAAGTAACATACTCACTGAAATTCCTGCCTTTAGGAAGTGTTGGGGTGAAGAGAGGGGCCAGGTGAGAACCCACACTTCTGGTGACACACAGCCCCCCATCTGGATCATACAGTCACCATCCTCTGTAATCCTGTGAAACATGCCAGAATTGGTGGCAACATCTCAGTGTTATTTCAGAGCATTCAGAAAAAGCAGCCTTCCAACAAAAGGGGTTTTTCCCTCCACTGCCCCAAAAGTAGCACCCAGTGGGAAGGCAACCTCCACATCTAAATATCCCTGAGATGAAACAGAAACTTATGTACAGGCAAGACAGCTTGTTTTTATTCCTTCCCCCTGTGGCAACACTGAAGAGTGAACCTGTATTGCTATTAGAGCTTGCTATTACTTGCTCTCTTCCAAACTGTTGCATCTTTATACCATTTTTAACACAAACATGCCCTACTTTTCAAATACTGTGGTGACACAATGTGAAAATGTGGGGGAAGGGTAAAAGTAATTTTAATCCAGTCTTGCAGTCTTGATCCAAATGCCAGCTTAGTCACATTTTTCTTAGGAAGAGCTTCACTTACATTTAACATTACTGAGATGGCTGTGTGGGCTGAGCCCTGAGGACCGTGAAGGATGGTGCTTTTCCTCTGCACAGACATAAGATACTGAACAAGGTGAAGGAGCAGAAAACCAATACATGATGACCAAAAGAAGGAACTCTTTCCTCACTTAAAAATCTTTCTCGATACTGTCTTCCTCAGTTCCATCCAGCTTCCTTGACCTCACCTCCTAAGGATCTCTAGGAAGTCTCCACCCTTCCTCAATTTCCTACTCCCAAGTCCCTTTCTCTCCAGAAATGCAAGGAATGTGTTCTACACACCCACTAGTACCCAGAAGCACATTAGGTAATTTTTTGGTTCACTTCCAGGGAGCGTTGACACCACACAGACAAAGAAATTATGAGGAAAGAAAATAATTAAGAGAAAAAGTTAAAAAACCACATTACTAGTAACATAATAGATGAAATGCATCATGTGCATGTGCGATACAGAAGAACACTGGTACATTTGCTTTAACAGATGGAGATACTGTGGCAGGTTTCTTTAAAGTGTATGCATATAGCTTTAAGTATGCATATGCATATAACTTAAAGGTGCAAGTGAGTGAGTAGTAGGGAAAATCCAGTGCCAGGGCCTCGTAGGGCATAGGCTGAGTTCCCTCTAGTGGCTTGCTTTGGCATTTCGCAGGGGTGGCACACAGAGGACCCGTTTTAGGAGCATCACTCCTCATTACAGCCTTTCCCAGAAACCATGCTTATATAAGGGTCCTGGAGGGTATAATCACAGAGTAATTCCTGGTGAGGTCCTAATGCAAGTTACTTTTAAGTGAGTTACGTAAACTGATTAAATGAATCCTTCCCTATATTTATTTTTCATTAGTTCACATGCAGACAGAACCACCCTTAAAAATTTTCTATCTGCTTTACTCTGCTGCTTCATTGAGTTGACGTCCACTGCTAATATTTGTTGTTGCTAATACCTGTGTTAGGCAGAGGCTTTGTGAGATCCTAGTGAGTCAGAATAATCTATGGGATGTTATCGGGCAGTCTGGGGGAAAGGCTCTGCGGATGGTAAATACAGCCAGCAGCAGCTTGAGTCTGTATTTGTGTTCAGCGTAATACACTTATTTTAAGTGAACATCAGACAGTAATTTAGTAGGAGGAAATATTGTTGGATTATTGTTGTACCGTTGCATTACAACACTGAAAAGACAGCAATCAAGAAAAAATAGAAGAAAACACTTGATGTTTCGGGTTTTCTTCATCTCGTGTTTTACCAAAAAGGCAGATGGAAGATTAAGACAAAAGGATTAGACAGGAAACCTCTGTTTCTAAAAGAAAACATCCAGTGCACTTTTGGCAGATAGTGCAAAACACAGACTTATGACATATTAATTACTGAGTCCCTGGGGTTTTAAAAATACAGAAGAACATAATTCCTGCTGTGAACTTACGAACTTCAGAGGAAATTGCAGTAACTCAAAGTAAAACTATATTGTTGCTCTCCATCCTGTGTTTTTATCACAGTGTAGAATATGCCATAAATTGAGCGTCTAAAAGTTAGACACCTCTGTCTAACCTCACCCTCAACAGTCACCAAAATTACCTTAATGCTTTTAACTGAAGAAGAGTCCAATGTTCCTTATTTTCCCCAAAAAATAATTATCCATTTGTTCAAAACCAAGGTGAGGTTAAGTGTAAAACCTGCTACCATGACAAGTTCTTTCCCAATGTATAGATGTCTGCCTTCTAATGCAACATACTTTCAAAATACAGTTATAATATAATGAAGATATCATTTAGCAATACGTAAAAGCGATGAGTTCAGGTACATGCAAGGTTTCATTATAGCAAAATATGACTTTATATGCATAAATACACCTTTTATTTACTTTTTTAAATAGCATTTTTATATAAGATGCCGTATGAATATTGTGTTTTACCTGTGTGTCACCTTTCACTGCGCTTAACACAAGCTTTTTACCAATACGCTGTGAAACCAGCCTGACTGTTCATCTAACCCGGATGGGCTAATGGAAGTTAAGAGCATGGATCAGACTGGCCTTTTGCCAAGCTTGATATTTTTTTGAATTGCCAAAGCTTTTGGCAGGTTTCTGACAGTTCTGGAGGCACTCATGACATCACTTCTATGTCACGGGCACTTAAACATCATTTTGTTACATCAGAAACTAAAGTTCTCCTTGTACTCTGATTCCTCACATGAACAGTCTTAATGGAGTTCTGTAGCATCACTGTGTCAGGCCAAACTTTCTATTGCCGGCAGACAGACTTAAGTGTAAGTCCAAATTTAGAGCTCTGAGGACATCCCCTTCAAATGAAATACCACATATCAGTGAGATTCTTCATTGTATTCATTTAAAGACAGCAAATGGGTTATCATAAGGTTACTAAGTCTCTAACAACTTTATAATCCATTATGGTTTATCCTCCCGAGAAATTTAACTATTTGAAATGGGTGCCAGTCATCTCCAAATGCCAGCCAATAACCACTTCCATGACAGAAACTCTGAGAGCTGGAGCATGAGAGAATTTTGATGATGTTGCCTTTCCTTACATCACGCTTTACTTTGAATGTCGGTGTGCTCCTTTGGGGAAATTGGGATGGAGATCTCAGTGCTGAAGAAGAAAATGTTTTGTCCCTGAACTGAAGGACATTGTTAGGAGCTTCACCCTGGTTTTTCCACATACTTTGATCTTTCCCTTAATGACTTGGACTGTAACTGTCTTTGATCACCCTGTTGATCTACAGCATCTTGGAAGTTATCTGGAGTGGAACTGAGATTGGTTGTGAGAGTGTCGTCTAGTCTCTGACAGGCAAAACAGACACAGTATTATTACAGCACTTCTTCAGTAAAGCTACAGTGGTTTTAATTGCAGAAACTACATCTTAGGCCTGTATCTTTGAGCTATCTTGTTGATTCTGTGGAACAGCGTTCATATTTATCACTTTCCGTTTTGAAATCTATTGAAGTTTAAGTTGCTTGGTCTCATATCTATCTACCACACAACACTAATTTTCATATTTAACAATAGTTTCTTTGCATTCAAATTTCTGTAGTCTGACATCTCTGGATTTGTGCTACAAAATTAGTTGTGGTAAGAATAAAGAATACTGCTATGAGTTGAGTGATATCATCAGTGGACTAAATGTAAAAAAAACATGTAAGAGACTGCATTGCCCCTCATTTCTTTCCAGAATAAATTAGGTACCAACATATTTTTGTGAATCAAGGCCTTTGTTCAAAGTAATTTCATAAGACCTTTTTTACATCCTGTACGCAAATAGAATATTCCTGTATAAGCACAGCACCTGCAGGAGATAAAAGCAAAGGAGATAGATGTGTATAGGTAACAGATGAAAACTTGGGGCCATCTTAGCCATAAAGCTAAATAAAGCTTTGTTAATGATTTAATCCCTTACAGTGCTGAATGAGATAAATTCCTCCTTACCCTGCGACCTCTACCTCATGTCCAGACAGGTCTCCTGCCCTGGCCACTTCACAGAGTGTGGGTCTACTGTCCACACAGAAGGGCTTCTGCAGTGTCCATGAGGGAGTATTCAAAGTGCTCAGAGAGGCATTTCCAAGAGGAAACAAGTGCAAAAAATGCACACCATATGCAGTGAGTCTCAGAAAAATGTCACTATAAGGTCTAAGACCTGACTCTAGATACTGACCATGAGGTAATTCAGGCTGGAAGGGACTCAGGAGTCCTCCAGTCCATCCTCCTATTCCCAGTAGAGTCAGCTACAGGTTACTCAAGGCCAGTTCTGATCATCTGAAATGGAGCCTGCAGAGGCTTGGATGACTGAGTGCCTTCAACATCTTCTTATCATACAGGATTCTCCCTGTCAGAGAGTCTAAATATAGCTCCATAATGCTAACGGTTTGGGAAAGCTTTGACATCAACCTGTTCCTGTTTTCTGCATGTTGATTTAAAAGGTCTGAAAGATATAAAATGTTTAAGAACGAGCAGGAGGATTTAACAAAATCACAACGGATCTTGTGTGAAGTGTTTTAATTCTGCAACTGCCATCTCAAAACAAATTGATACTTAGCCTAGCGTCCCTTGGGAGGATTTGTCCCAGACTGGTGGGAAAGCATATCCTTATATTACACACAAGCAGCCAAGCACATACTCTGTAGTCATAACTGAACTGTATGTTTATATGGATTTAGATTATAAAAATTTGAACAGATGAGAAAAAGCAAGTGATCTATACTGGATAATTAATTTGTTATATTGTTTCACAAACAGGATAATTAATTTGTTACATTGTTTCACAACAGGATCCTCAGCAGGCTTAAGATAACTCATTTTGCTTGTCAGGTAGAAACAGTAGTTTTGCATTAACTGTCCATAAAATCAAGCGGATATATGCTGGTACTGAGTTTCACAACCATGTTACACAACAAGCAGCGCTCAGTAAAGTACCTGACCTGTCCATACACTGTGTCTCACAGTACCACATTTTATCCAAGTTTAATTTTCCTTTATACTTTTGGAAGGGTTTATGTGCTCTTTAAGGAAAGTTCTGGAAAAGGCCAGATATGATAGCAAAAATAGGTGGAATTTACAAAACAGCTGGTGACGACAGTGAGGATGCTTGATGTTATAGGAATAGCACATTTTAGAGATTTTCCCATTGGAATTAGCAGTAGTACTAATACAAGGTGTATACCTTACTGCAGCTGTAAGAGGAGAGTGGAAAAATCTGACAATTACTTTTATGTCTGTGGTGCTGATTGAAAATACTGGACTGGGGTTTTTTCTCTTTGGAGAATTAAGTAATTTTTTCTTAAGTATCTATTAAAAGTAAAAAGTGATACTGTACAATCAATACCCAGCCTGACTCCGGCAAAGATATTGCTTGGGTTGAAGATTTCATTTTGCTCTTTCAAGTCACTCAAACCTTAGACTTTTCTGCCAATCTGCAAGGTAATCATGCTAGAGAGGCACCTGCTGCTAGGGAACCCAGGTTAATATTACTGGCACATATAGAGTAGGCTACAGAACAGCCAGCACATACTAATGATGCCTGGGCTGCAAAGTCAGCTGGCAGCCTCCAGACTCCCCATTGTCAGCCCCACAGCCACTGCGGCTTCCCAGTACCAGCACAGGCAATCCTCTTGCCACAGCAGCTTCAGCCTTTCTTTCTTTCTTTCTTTATTCCAAAGTAGGTCGCTCTGTGCCACCTGTTCACACTTAAAAGCCACAGAAGTTTCAGATTCCCTATGGCATCCTCTAGTTTAACGTATATTTTTAATGCACTTTTGCTCTACCTAGCTGTTTCATGTAGTGAGACTACTAATCACCAGAGCTCATTCAATCAGGTAATGTTTTTAGCAACCGAGTGCAGTTCTTGGAGTCATATACTAGACATGAGCGTAACTGAGTGGGGAGGGAATGCAACAAAAAGGGTGCAATGTTTTTGCTGATGGTGAATCCTGGGCAACACTGTCTTCAGCAAAGAGGTGATCATGTCTGTCTGCCTACTGCTTCTCCAGCAGCCTTGTTGAAAGCTAAGGGAAGTGATCAGTCCCCGACAGGTATATCGTTGGTCTTGTCAGTCTCCAGTTAAATTTGCTTCTCTTGCTCTCTAATGTGAGCATAAAGAGCATTTCATGTCCACAGTTGTCTAACTTCCTTGCACAGTGCCCTCAGCTCTTTCCGACATACCTGTTCAGTATGGATGACCCACACAATGCAAGGATGATTTTTATTATATTTTTTTAATAGTGCTCTTGACTTCAAGTGATGACATTCACAGGCAGATTTCTGGAAACGTGCATCTCCACATGGGTGAATAGGGGATGCATACCCTGGCATCACACACAAGTCCTAACAAGTGCCTTTGGTATGTGATAGAGTAAGCAGCATGCTAAGGAGAAGAGAGGTCACATGTGATACATACCATACATAAAACATAATATAGAGCACACAAGTATCTGGTGGTGCATGAACATTGCATGTGAGAATGCAGGAGATGCACTTGTTACAGGAACTGGCCCTGGGCACCTTGCTACTAACAGGATGCTGTTTGAGGTATAACCATCTTCCACCTCCTAATGTTGAGCCACTTTGTCTCATGTTCCATGAAAAGATTTGGGACAGTAGAAGGACAGTCAAATCTCTAGAAAGTGTAATTGCACAGACCAAATCTGAGATCTAAAATAAACTAAGAGAAGGTAATAAGGTTATGAGATACTTGAACAAATTGCAACTCAGGGTCTCTATGATGTGCTTAAAACTTAACTCTAGGTATCAATGAACTAGGGTAACTACAGATCAAACTCTCTTGGACTAAAACCAACAAGAACACATTACCCAGGTTTGCCAGATGTTACTGTGCAATGCATGACTTCACCTCAAAATCATTTTAACCATTAGTTGAAACCGAAAAGGATTGGACTAGCTTGTTCAGTAATACAGTCTGACCACAGCTGTTGTGGTTTTCAGTACTTGTTCACAGGTTTCTGGATATACTGGATGTCCTAGTATCCTTAGATTTAAAAAATTAAAAAAACATACTGGTTCCATTTCATAGTGATTACTGTGTTCTGATATAAACACAAACAAAGCTGCAATTTCGCTATACTCGTAAACCTCTTCTCGTCATCAGTAAACCCGGGAGTACATGTGGTTAATGCAAATATACTCTGAGTTTACTTAAGAGTATGATATCACATAAGTTAAATAAAGACTAAAAAATCATTGTGTGTTATAATGGCTATTGCCAGCATGTTATTGCTTTATATATTCCCACTGTGAATAGACAAAACATGGGTTTGCAAACGTTTATTTTTAAATTAATATCCCAGCCAAATAATCACTATTAATGAATACCCGCAAGGCTTGTTGTGTTTGTATTTGCATGATTGGTACAAATCTGCTCAGTAATGGGAGCAAAAATAATGACTCTTTTTAATGTAATTTCCCTGGGTATTATGGAAAATGTCAACACTTAATACAAGTGTATTTATGATTATGCAATGTATCATGCTCCAGATTTAAAAAATTAATAACAAAAAAGCTTTGGGGGTAAAGAGATTTGCAATTAGAAGCAGCAAGCTGCCGGTTTACTGCCTCAATAGCTCCTCAGTACCACTAAATGCATGACAAAGTACTTAATAGTAATTTTTGAGGCCTAACAGAAGTAATCCATTTAAGATTCTTGTGGATTGTAAATACATCATAATTTTGCCATCTATCTGTAAAATAGTATACTCATATGGAACAAACTAGAGGCTTTCACGTATTTTTTAATGAGATGAAAATCTCCATCTATAGTTAAATTGAAATCTGACAATAGAAAATGTCATATTGAATTGTTTGAATTGAGTGGTCATCTTCTGTCTGTTTAACCCACAGATAGATACTGTCTATGAACAAAGAGCTGTTATACTTCACAGACTCAATGGATTCAAAATAAAGATCTGTAAGAGCTGCAAAATACTTTCTTCCTCCAAGGGAATAAAAGAGCTGGGGCCTGACTGTGGTTCTGTTTGAATCAACAGCAGAATTAAACTTTAGTTGTAACAGTGCAGGATGTCATTGTATATAAGTAGTGGCATACATATGTTAGTAAAGGGGCATTTGAACATCAGGAAAGATCAGTCTGTTTTTTTCCTTATCACAGCCTAGTTTTCATTTTTCACTTATATTTGCATTGTCATAAATACTGAAAATATTATCAATCACTTTTAAAATTGGCAGAGGAGAGGAGCAGTTAAATGCATAGAGATTTATGTTATACTTTTTTACTTTCTCTTTAGCTCTTTAAAGGTTTAACAGGGGGAACACTTGGTCTCATGAACATAGAGATCTATTAACTCTCTTTTACAGGTAGTGGGGGGGGGGGAAGTTAGCAATGATGGGCAAACAGCCTGCAGTTTTTGAGCAGTGTACACCTGCCTGTTTTCCGTGCCTTTGTCTTCCATGGTGCCCACAGCACAAGTGGTCCATGAGTGAGCCAGCAAATGCATAGCAAGAAAGCCAGCCATAACTGTTCATGTGCATGCTCCTGTCCTTCCCAAAGGTGGGTTAGCTTATTGCTCAGGCTGTAGAGAGGAGCTGACATCAATAGAGACTTAAGCTGTTTGCATCTTATGATCACTTTTTCCTTTCAATCTGGGCTATTTGTGTTTATTGCCCGGTTAAGAAGTCATGCTATGAAATCAATTGCTGAATTTATCTGACTTTAAGCGAGCAAAATCTGCCTTTTAGAGGGAGGAAGGAACTAGACGTATAAGACACAACCAAATATAATATAACAAATAATACAACAATTAGATAAATATAACAAAAAAAGGCTCATAGTGTCAGTAATGGCGCTGGTTTAGCATCAAGTGTCTTGATGGGACATCTATGTGATCAGGCCATTTTCAGCATGAATCTTTTCAAGCTGGGATAACATTATGACCATAATGATGCTACTACTAAAGAAATGATACAAATATAATAATTGACCTATAGTATAATGTGGAATACATGACCATATTAGAGATTAAAATACAGATGTAAATTTAACAGTATAGAAATAAAAGGGCATAGCTGAGCCAGGATTTCTGTATTAGAGGAATGGGAAGGGTTCAAGGCATTTCTCTCCAAGAAATGATGTCCTATATTTGATGCTTTTCTTGCATCTAAAGAAGTCTGAGTATCAAAGAGAGAGCAAGCAGTCATTAAGTGTTGCATGTTAAGAGTTTTGGATATCAATAACACCAGAGACTTAATTCTCTGTTTACTTTCTGCTGTACAAACTTCAAGGAGGCCCATAATGGCTGATAAGTTGTATGTAACTCTTCAGAGAGCCAAACCAAAGAAAGAAATGCAAGTTTATCTAGCCCTGTCTTTTAAGCAGCTACTTGCCCTAATTGGCAATGCTTAAATCAGGCAATTTTCAATCTTTTCTCGGAGCTAACTGATGTTTCTTGTTAAAATTAAAAAAAAAAAAAAAAGGCAAAAATACAACTGAGCCCTCGTTGCATTCTTGCAACTTTCCAAGCGCAGATGAAAATACACCGGATAGAACAGCAGTGCTTTTGTTCAACCAGCCTAAAGCTAGCAAAGCTCGTACCAGCCTCTGTGGGTAATGGCGCACGAAAAGTGATTGTTTTGAAAATAACTGTGTCGGTTTAAAATATTACTGCCTCTCTCCCAGAGGATGCCACCCACATCGTGGAGTCAGCAGATTGAAAACACAGATAATTCTAAGCTGCTTCGGGAGAAAGCCCAGTGTTTAAAGCATAAAATGCCAAGGGGAGTCAGGGCAGCTTGAGTTAAGCTCTTGGACTTTACACTGAAACAGCTCAGAGGCACTTACGTCTCATTCTGCCATGACAACTGGGGCAGGCAACTTTGGCAGGTACAAAGAACTGGGGGCAGTGGTGCCTCAAATAGCCACGGTTGCCTCCTCAGTGAATGTATCCGAGCAATAAGCACAGCTTTTACCTTGCCCTTTTGGGTTACAGGTTCACAGCATTTGGACAAATGTTGAGGTCTTAACCACTAAGTCAAATAGGTGTCAGGAAAAGGAAGATGGAAAAGGTCCTGAGAAATAAACATTCTGTGTGAAGAAACTCAGATTTAATTCCAAGTTTTCTACATGATATAACCAAACCTAAAGGGAACATTAAGCTCCTATTTTCTGACTCAGCCTGCTCTGGACAACAACAAAATTTTGCCCACAGTATGATTAACTGCTAAGTGGTGGGAACAGTATGTCTATTGGGAGAAAGCTTTTGCTTTTCTGAATCCATCCATTCTGCATTTCTTTTCCCTTTATAAAAAATGTACAAGACAGTGGCATCCTTGATCCATTAATGGTTAAAGAAGACAGTGACTTAAGCCATTTCTCTTCCTGTAATTTTTACAATTCTTCTGCTCTGTGATGATATTGATATTGTAATCTGACCAAGGAAGCCCTTATCACACTTTCTTTCTAAACATACAATCCACTTCTGCAGCATTGTATATCTGGGTACATACCTCCTAATATAAAGATATCTGTAAATCAGACTGGACTGCTATTTTAGGCAGGCCAGTATATAGCTCCTACACACAGCAACAGCTCACTTTTGGTTTTAATACTCACTGTGCTATTGTTTTTAAAGCTCTGGATTTCGGCTTGAAATCCAGGCCACCCTGAATTTAACTGTAAAACTTTCACCGAGTTCAGTCTGATCTGGATTTCAACATAAATACCTAATGTTGCTAATGTGGGATGTGGTAAACTTGATCATCAAGTTTTTTATGGCCACAACAGATGTTCCTTCTTTTAGACCAATGGAAAACTACCAAACCTCATCCACCCTCTAAAACAAAAATACAAGCATTTGTTTACAGCTTGATTCCAGGAATATGAATTGAATTAGCATCTGTGAAGCTTGTTCTTGTTTACTTACAAATGAAAATATGCATAATTCTTGCTTTTCCCAAAGAACCATGATATTGTTTGAATGGTATTTACCCTGTATAGTAACAGTATTTTTAACAGTCTAATACTGCATTATAATTTGTTTAGCACAATCAAAATACCAGCATAGTATCTGTGACCTTGTTTTTAAAAAGTGCATTACTTTGTTTTTCTTTCTTTCTTATATCTAGTAGATGAGAACAACATGTTTTGGGCATACGCTTTGCATTTTGTATACTTATAATTTAGACTGACTATAATACAACATTATTAGAATCATAATCCAGGCACAACCTATAGAAAAGTAAGATACTGAATATAAGTGATTTTTTTTTTCCTACTGGTGGCATTCAATGAATTTTCAAATGGGCATAAAATATTGAAATACTGGTGCCTTCTCCGACAGCAGGAGAAAAATCATGACAGTGTAATAGCTGAACTGAAGCTTTCTAATATATTGGTTTTTTTAATTATTGTATATCTTACTAATGCATGCTTCACAAATCCTCATGGCAGACAAAAAGGACTGAGAGTATATCCTAAAGGTTAGTTACACTAAGCGATTGAGACTGTGGTCACATGAGTAATTCAACCCTCCGATTAACTGAGATGTCTCAGTTGGAAAAAAGAACAGGAAGCTGTGAGCAGATAACATAATCCCTAAAAGTAATTTAGCTGCTCCCCATGAGTGGTAAATTTTCCCTGGATGAGGCAGAGCTAAATTTGTCTCACTTTCAGATGCCTGCATTCCTGAGCACTCCCTCCTCCTCCTTCAGCCCTTCAGACAAGCAGCTGGTTTTTTGGAGGCAGTTGCCACAGTGCAACTTCATAGAATCATAGAATCATAGAATAGTCAGGGTTGGAAAGGACCTTAAGGTCATCTAGTTCCAAACCCCCTGCCAGGGGCAGGGACACCTCACACTAAACCATGCCACCCAAGGCTCTGTCCAACCTGACCTTGAACACCACCAGCGATGGAGCATTCACAACTTCCCTGGGCAACCCAGTCCAGGGCCTCACCACCCTTACAGTAAAGAATTGCTTCCTCATATCCAGTCTAAACTTCCCCTGTTTAAGTTTGAAACTGTTACCCCTTGTCCTCTCACTACAGTCCCTCATGAAGAGTCCATCCCCAGCAGCCCTAAAGGCCCCCTTCAGATACCGGAAGGATGCTATGTGGTCTCCACGCAGCCTTCTCTTCTCCAGGCTGAACAGCCCCAACTTTTTCAGCCTATCTTCATACGGGAGGTGCTCCAGTCCCCTCATCATCCTCATGGCCTTCCTCTGGATTTGTTCCAACACTTCCATGTCCTTTTGATGTTGAGGACACCAGAACTGCATTCAATACTCCAAGTGAGGTCTCACAAGAGCAGAGTAGAGGGGCAGGATCACCTCCCTTGACCTGCTGGTCATGCTCCTTTTGATGCAGCCCAGGATACAGTTGGCTTTCTGGGCTGCAAGCACACACTGCCAGCTCATGTTCATTTTCTCATCAACCAACACCCCCAAGTCCTTCTGAGCAGGGCTGCTCTGAATCACTTCTCTGCCCAACCTGGAGCTGTGCCTGGCATTGCTCCCACCCAGGTGCAGGACCTTGCACTTGTCATGGTTAAACTTCCTCAGGTTGGCATCAGCCCACCTCACAAGCGTGTCAAGGTCCCTCTGGATGGCATTCCTTCCCTCCAACATATCAACCGAACCACACAGCTTGGTGTCATCGGCAAACTTGCTGATGGGCACTCAATCCCACTGTCCATGTCACTGACAAAGATGTTGAACAAGACCGGTCCCAACACCGATCCCTGAGGGACACCACTCGTTTCTGATCTCCAGCTGGACATTGAGTCATTGACCACAACTCTTTGCGTGCAGCCATCCAGCCAGTTCTTTATCCACTGAGTGGTCCACCTATCAAATTGATGTCTCTCCAACTTAGAGACAAGGATGTCGTGTGAGACAGTGTCAAACGCTTTGCACAAGTCCAGGTAGATGACATCAACTGCTCTACCCCTGTCCATCAGTTCCGTAGCTCCATCATAGAAGGCCACCAGATTGGTCAGGCAGGACTTCCCCTTAGTGAAGCCATGCTGGATGTCACCAACCACCTTGTTGTTTTTCATGTGCCTCAGCGTGCCTTCCAGGAGAATCCACTCCAAGATTTTGCCAGGCACAGAGGTGAGACTGACTGGTCTGTAATTCCCCAGGCCAAGCATTGCTGTTCCTGTGCCCATTAGCGCAGGCTCAGCCATGTCTCTGAGACTCAGCATCCTCAGCTGTAATGACAAAGCAGCCTAAGCCAGTCCTACACTAGAACCACTTTGGCTTTGCCCTTCATGTCACAGTCACCCTGGCCTTGTGTTGGCATGTCCTCTGCAGTGTATTGTGCTGACTGCTCTCATCCAACCCCATGCAAAGCCATTTCAGTGATCTGGCAGAAAACTAACTCAGCCAAAAAAGCCCCTTGTTTTCAATTCTCACATCACAAGCTGCATCATATGGGGCATTCTTTTCATCAGGTCCAGGTGGAGTAGAGACTGTACAAAAAGTACAGGAGAGGCAGGTGCAAGAAATACAAAGTTCTATAATGAACAGTAGTGCCTGAGGGAACCAGGTACTTAGGAAGAAAAAATGTGTGTGGTGTTTTTCCCCCTTCCTCACCACAGCTTAGGGCAGGAGCCAGCTCTTCCTGTGAGTCCAAGTTGTTGGGTTTGATGCATGCTTAGAGTGGTTCCTAAAGCATGCTGGCACTACCTTCAGGAACACCTTGCTTGCTCCAAAGAGCTTCTAGTCCTAGACATCCCTGAGCAAACAGACCTGAATTATGTGACCCCTTTGCTGAGCATGTGCTCCCGCAACTGCTGGAAAATAAAACCTGCATGTATCCACATGGTAGTTGAAAGTTCAGCCCATGTTTTTTAGGTGGGTGGCTTTATTCCACTTGGAAGGATACGGAGTAGAGGGAAAGAACTGGGCACAACCACAATACTTGCTGGAATGAGTTACAAGAGTAAAAATAGCTTATGACAAACATAAGGCATGGGAACCTGAACTGTGCTTGGAGTGACCAAGAGTCCTGTAGGGTTTGGGTGTCACTAGGAAAAGGACCTCCCTCATCCTCCGTGGAGGGGGGAAACTTACAGTTCAGCACAGCAAAGCACCTTCCGGGTGACATAGGGAAATAGACAGTCATGGGGAAAAGGTATAGTGGATAAACCACAATTAAAATGAGCAAAAAGTTAATTTCTGGTTATTACATAAATATGGGAAAAACACCAGAATTTGTCATTTTGTTCCTATTGACATCAGGTATGGGTCGGTTAGATAGGCAAGGTCCCTGATATCTGGCTTATATCTAAAAACTTCTGGCTGAGCACTTCACACCCATTCAACTTCTGATAAACCATCATTAGTGATACACGCACATTTTAAACAAATGCCCTGTTAACAGCAGCTTCAGGGAAAGAAAACAACACGAAACCATGCATCTGAGCATCAGGATGTCATTAAGAAAGTCAGCAAAACCACAGGTGATTACTGCTTGGACTTTTGTGAGCAGAACTATGCGCCCACATGCCATGTGGCATATGGGGAGCAAGTCCAACACTTCACTAGAGAGCTGAACTTGCTTCTGCACTTGCATGGCGCACAGGCTCGGCCCACACGCTGTGCATGCAGTGCTGCTAATGGCATAAGCTTTACTGTGCTTAAATGAATCACAGAATCCACTGGGTTGGAAAAGACCTTTAAGATAATCAATTCCAACATTCCCAGCATTGCCAAGACGGCCATTGAGCCATGTCAATGAGGGCCTCATCTACACGGCTTGTGAACACTTCCAGGCATGGTGATTCCACCACTGCCCGGGGTACCTGTTCCAATACCCAACCACCCTTTCTGTGGAAAAATTTTTCCTAATATCCAATCTAAACCTCCCCTGGCGCAGCTTGAGGCCATTACCTCTTGTCGTATCACCTGCTAGTTGGGAGAGGAGACTGACCTCGTAAAGGAGGAAACAAAATCCAGGCAGAGACGGCTTCTAGTTGAAAAACTGAAGGAGATAATGGAGAAAGTCGGGTATTGCTTTCCAAGCCCTGCAGTGTTATGGCAGATCTCGCACTTCAATGCGACCTCTGGAAAACCACACACAGGGTGCAAGCTGAATTCAGCTTGTTTTGACGGTAACGACACGTGCGTGCAAGGAGTGCGTTGAGCAGGCGGCTGTAGCGTGCTCATAGAAGGTACGAAGCCGCCTCACGGCTGCCACCCGCGCCCTGAGCAGAGCCTGAGGCGGGTCCTACCTCGGCGGCGCGCTGGGACTGGTAGTTCTGACAAGGCGCCTCCTGCACGCCTTGCGGGGGTAACGAACTACGCATCCCGGCGCGCCCCGTGGCGTGGAGGAGGCGATAAAAGGGGGCGGCGGCGCCTGGCTCCCGTTGGCGGGCAGGTTGGTGGCTCCGGGGGGTTGTGCCGCCGGCAGGTGCGTCTGGGGCCGGCCCGCCGCTCCCTCATGAGGCCGCAGGACGCGCAGCAGGGCGGCCCCGCCGCCGCGCTGCCGGCGCTGGAGACGCTGAAGCAGCGGGCGTGCGAGAGCGTGGAGCTGAACGCGGAGCTGCTCAGCGCGCTGAGCCGCGACATCTGGAGCCGGCCTGAGCTGGCCTACGAGGAGCACCAGGCGCACGACACCATGACCCGCTTCTTCTCCAGCGGGGAGCTGCCGGGCGCCGCCTGGGCCGTGCAGCCGCGCTACAAGCTGAGCACGGCCTTCCGAGCAGAGTGGGGCACGGCCGGCCCCCGGGCACAGGGCCCGCGCCCGCTCCGCGTCGCCTTCCTCTGCGAGTACGACGCTTTGCCCGGCATCGGGCACGCCTGCGGCCACAACCTCATCGCCGAGGTGGGAGCCGCCGCCGCGCTGGGGCTGAAGGCCGCCTTGGAGAGCCTGCCGCAGCCGGCGCCCGCCGCCGTCCAGGTGAGAGCCCCGCTGAGGGCGGAGGCTGCGACCTCGGGCCCGGTGGGTCGGGCGCGTCCTGACTCTACGTTTGTGCTGCAGATCACGGTGCTGGGCACGCCTGCGGAAGAGCAAGGAGGAGGCAAAATAGACCTGATAAACGCTGGAGCGTTTGATGGCCTGGATGTGGTATTTATGGCACACCCCTCGCAAGAAAATGCGGCTTACCTGCCCGATGTGGCCGAGCACGAGTGAGTGAGCGCGTTCAGGTGGAAAGGGCTGGCTTGTGACTGGCGTTTTCTCCCCTCCTTCAGTAAGGGAGCTGTTTCGGGAGTGACTGAGCTTTAGGGCTGGGGACCTTCCAGGTGTCCTTCAGATGAGCTAAGTGTTTGCAGTCAGCTAAGGAGCCGAGTTCTGGGCACTTCTGAGCCAGAAGTGCAGTGGGAAGCCTAGTGTTAAGGGTCCCCGACTGCGCTGGGATAATCTTGTATGTATTCCGAAAATCCATTCTTTCTTCTGATGTTTCTGGGTGTTTCTGTTTAAACATATATTATCCCATCTCTTAGGAAAAAGAAAAAAAAAAGGCAGCTGGAGGGAATCTCATGGATAATAGTTCCTTTCTTTCCTGGTCACCAAGTGGTGTAGTCCACTGTATGCATTTTATTCTAATCAGTTTTGAAAGTACTTCTGTTACTGCTAAGTTTCTCTAGTAAAACAGATGAGGTTAGGAACACCGAGTCTTCCTTATCCAGCTACTTCTCTGTTATATTTCATCATTGTGTTTCTGAAGAGTCTTTACTGGTTATTGTAGTCTCCTTGCAGAAGTTATCCTAACTTGTTTTTTTGGTTACTGTACCCGAAGTCTATATAATTTTAAAAAATGCAGTTTTCATTGATAATTTTGTCTTTCTGTTCATTTCAACTTTTGCAGTAGCCTTTTGAGTTTGATAAGGTAAGACTGAGAAATCTCCCTGCAAAGGTGATGGTAGCAGGACTCTGCTATATGATGCTAGTCCTGGATAACCTTTAAACTGGAATATGGAGGCAGCATGGAATTGAAGTGCAGAGTGAAACAGCTTAATACCTCCAAAAGCTTGGAATACTGGGTTTGTCATGATTAACATAATTATGAAATTCCAGAGGTACAAAGGCTGTTTTGATAATGTAATTGGTCTTTAGTTGTTTCCAAGGAATTTAATCAGTAGGTTGCTAGTACTGCTGTATCTGCAACCTCTGAAAACTGGCTTGTGCCTGAGGTAAATTAGCACAGTGGGATAATTGTGATGGATACAGGCCAAAATTTGCTGATTCTTTACGTATCCTTCACTTAATCTGCCTATTTATTGTTGGTCAAACAGGATCCACATTCTTCTGCTGATACTCTTAGACTGGCTTAGGGTGGTTTTGTTTATACCAAAATCTGTTGGGTTTTTCTGAGAGTATTTGACATTTGTGCAGCAATAGAAGTAAAAGAAAAGGAATGCTGAAAGAAGTTTTTTTTTTTTTTTAAATAAGCACAAGTTTCTTGGGAGGGGAAAACAAATCACAACGCAACTTTCTGCTTGACTTTGCCACCTTCTCTCCTTTTTTATTGGAGAATATCTAGAGATCTGTCCTGCTGCATTTGTGAGTTGATTTCAGGGATTGCATTATACTACTTTGGATTTTAATGGATAAGTTTTCTGTCTGGGTTTCATAATGATAATAAATTTTAAATATACTTTACAGAATAAGATGTATGGTTGTCTTGGAGCATCAGGGGGAATAGAAAAGGCATACTTGGCTTGTAGGCAGTAGCAGGAGGTGTTTTCTGCTGCAGCAGTGCACTCAGTTGTAGCCTTCTTTGCTGTCCATTATTTAAGTGCCAGTATTAACACAGCATGGTTCAGAGTGTGCGGATCAGCTCAGGATAAGTGGCTAAGTTGGCATTTGTGCAATACAGGCAAGTTGGGCTGGTCCTCTCTGGCAGTAGACAAGTTGTGTGGAATTCTTTGAGCTTAAAGATGAATTTTTTTTGTGTGAAAGACTAAGTATTAATAACAAATAGATTTAGTTAAAATCTCTGCTACTGGCAAAAACCAAATAGTTGTGTATTTGATAAATAGCAATACCTTATGTAGTTAACAGTATTTAATATTTGCCTTTCACATAAAAAGTTTTCATATAATTTGAAATATTAAATTGTCAGCTAATATGAATAGCCCTCAGATGAAGCAAAGCATGAATTCTTACTGCACATGTTTAGGTGCAGTATTTTGACTTCTGCGAAGTTTGAGGATATTTTTAGATCTCTTTCCATCAGCATTTGTGAGGTGTGCAGGGAAAGAATATCTTTGCTGTAGCACAGTAATCTGTATTTTATACTAGGCTTTACTTTTACTACACTTTATACCTTGACTTTGTTATTTAGACATGGATATGTGATGTTATTAATGTGCTTTTTCTGCATTATACACTGTGCACATGCATATGCTTGATAAGAATCAATGCAACTTATAATTTTGATTCAGAGAAAAGGGGCTTTTATCCTCTGAGAAGAATGTTAGTAACTTTAAGTCTCAGAACAGTCAGGCAATATAAAAAAAAGTGTTGGAGGAATTTAGTATGTGAAGCCTGTACTTCTCAGGAAGGGGCTGTATAGTGGTGTGTTACTGGTAACTTTTGCCTGATTGGCTCTTGGTATTGTTCCGTTTCATTGGTTTTCTAGAAATCTTTAAGCGTTTTCCTGCATTCAGAGGTAGTTCAGCTTTACACCAGTGTAGTGTCAGGCAAATTGTTTGGTGGTGTTCTGCTCAAAACTTAAATATTTCTCTGAACAAAAGGAACTTTTTATTGTAGAGGGTTTTTTTCAGTGAATGGAAGATAAATAAGCAATGCCTTTTATTTCCTAGTGTGACTGTGAAATACTATGGAAAAGCTTCTCATGCTGCTGCTTATCCTTGGGAAGGAGTTAATGCATTAGATGCTGCTGTTCTTGCATACAACAATCTGTCTGTTTTAAGACAGCAAATGAAACCGACCTGGAGAGTTCATGGTGAGATCTTAATTAAATCTAATGTCTGGCAAGTAAGAGCTTAGGCTGTTGAAATACTAACTTACAAAATCCCACAATTTAAAGTATTGCATTATTGCACTAAATTATTATAGTCTCTTCAAGTATTGTGCAGGAGTACAATTTCTTTTAAATAGCTTTCTGTCACCTTTAGAATCATGTCAGTGTCCAGTACTAACTTCTGAAAATAGGCTTATAGGTCAGATTCCAAAGAGGACTGTGGTACCTAGGTAGAGGCTAGGCAATTTTTAAGTCTTTGCACTTAGAAGTTGCAGTTAATAAAGAAAAAAAAAAAGTGCCAAGTTTATTTTGGAACATGGCCTTGAATTCCTTAAAGTTAACATACATGTTTTGCAAAGGTGTAAGGTTAAATGCTTCCGAAAAAGTGTTATTTACTGCAGGATTTTTGTAGTAGGTATTCCATTAATTAGATGATATTTATTGGAAGGGTGTTGTGGTTTAGAGTGATTGAAATTTATTTGCTGAAGTACAAAACAGAGTGATGACAGAAGCCTGTAGTTTTAGTTAGTAGCCCAATCAACTAGATGTTCTAGTATTTAATATCTACTAGACTCAGAGTAGAAAAGTCACTTTTGCAGTCAGACACGTTAACCATTAAGCTTCACTCATACTCCTTCAGCATCATGCATTTCTTTTTGTACAGTGAGAAAGTTTCAGAAGTTGACATGGAAGCTGCCCTTCATCTGTAAACCCAGGTTTCCCTTATTGCATCCAACACAACTTTTTTCCAGGTTGAAATTAAGAAAGTTTGCCATTTCTGCAGGACTTCTGAATGTAGAACTGTTCATTTGGAATACTTGTTATGAGCTGAAAACACATACAGAAGTTCTGAGCTAATCATTATGCCTCTTTATGCCTGTGCTGTATAATACGTGTGTGTATTTCTCTCCAGCATATCTGGATGGAGTCTGGAAGGCCTAACTGCAGTTCTGCTGTGCAGCAATACCCAAATCAATTTCAGACCGTGGGCATAGCCTATTGTATTGCTTTGTAGGAAACAGGGTACTTAATTATGAGTTCTGGTGTCTGAAAGCTGTGTGTTGCAGGTTTAAGGTTGGAGGTGCCTGAGTTTTCTGTTGAATCTAAGCATAAGCCCATAAATACTTTCTTCATAGTTTCTAAAAGCTACATGGATAAGGTGGGCAAAAAGTTAAGTATCTAAAGAAGCCTCCTAGAAGTAACACTTCCTGAAACACAACAAAACTTGAATTACTGTGTTGATACATCTGCTGTCATAAACCTGGTTTTCAAACTGAAAATATTTAAATTACTTTTGGGATAGTATAAGTAGGCAGAACGAGATTCAATTTTAGGAATGCTTTTTTTAGGACAGTATGTTGGAGATCTCATGTTGTAGACTTGTAGTAACAGCAGTGGTGGCTGACTGAAGTGATCCTAAAAATCTTAGTTTTAAGCCACTAACAGAAACTGAAACAATTTCCTTTACTGAAGTCTGGACTTTCTCAAGCCATGTTTTATGTACCTGAATATTGTTGGTTTGAGTTTGTCTGATACTTAATGAGTAAATGTTGCTGTCTTGAAATACAGGAATGTAGATTTCTTTTTCTATTTAAAAAGTTGTATTAAGCAGGTTGTAAAAAACACAACAAAACAGATCCATCTGGAAGGGCAAACTGGGTGCTACTAGTAATGTGCAGGCAGCCTACTTTTAATCTAGATAATCTATCCAGTCCTTTTTGCAACTGCTTTGAAATTTAAGTGTAAACATACTCTTAGACTCTATCCAATTCTGTTTACAAGTGGAAGTTATTTACTTACTGAGCTACTTGTTTTGAGCAAATGTTACAGTATGCGTCATGCAAACTTCCATGATTGCCTGCTGGTTCCTTTCCTGTGCTGTTCCTTTTCTTATGGACTAGAACTGAAGAACTGATAGTGGTTTAAATCAGCACTTTGTTTACTTTATTTGAGAGTGAAAAGTTTTACTTGAGGGGGAGTTCATAGTCTTAATAGGTTTTCTTTGTAGAAGTAAAGATTTGCTGCCCATTTGCCTCCTGATAGTGCTGTCATTTCAGGTTTCAGTAACATGCATCAATAGCTTTGAGCAGTATTTCCATTTAAAGTAGTTTATCAGGTTCTACAGAAAATGAATCTTACACCACATACATAAATTGAGGGTAGGAGGCTAGGGAAACAAGCACCCTGTTGAAAGCAACTAGCTGTTAATGCACTGAAATCTAATGTAGAATTGAAGTCTACAATGTTTATTGTTGAAATATGTAGATATTAAGGCTCTGACATAATTGAAACTATGTACTTGGCACATGTTTCGTTGAGGGAATAGTTTCACCTCAAACTTCACTCTGGAATAAAACTTCCTATATTATACATTCCAATATTTCTAAAGAATTAGTATGAGGAATTTAAAAAACTTTCTGTGGACTGCAGCATTCACGTTGCTCCAGTGTTGTTGAGCAGTGCAACTCGCTCAGTTTCTCTCCAAACTGGCAAATTAAGTTGGAAGCCTTGAAAAGTTAGCATCCAAGATAGCCTTTATAACAAAACCTTATTTCAGTGGCACTCGTCTTGCTTTATGGCTCTGTATTGAATTTCAGGGCATTAGTTACAAATGCTATTTTGGCTTTAAGGTTTATAACAGATGTCTAACCAAAGAATGTAATGAAATTGTGCTGAAAAATATATGCATGTTCCACTTAATCTGAGGGGATGAAGAAACGTTGTCCACATATTGTATTTTTGACATTCTTTTATTTCATGCTCAGCTGATGCGTTGGTTTTTGTTTATGTATTTAGTTCTTGAACAAAGAGTTTCAATGACAGAAGCTGAAGATCAAGCAGTTGTAGTTAAAACTCATCATATGACTTTTCCCTTTCTGCAGGTGTAATAAAAAATGGTGGTGTGAAACCTAACATCATTCCTTCTTACACTGAGCTGGAGTTCTACTTGCGGGCCCCTTCAATGAAAGATCTTTCTGTTCTGATAGAGAAGGTTGAGAACTGCTTCAAATCTGCAGCACTGGCCACAGGATGCAAAGTAAGAATGTGTTCATGGTCATGTGTTTAATATATGAAGATAAGGTAGGCCAGAATGGGAAATAGAGGCTTAACAGCATTTGTCTGCATGCTGTTTAGCCGGAATATACTATTTGTTATTTTGTTGCTGTGTCCCCTGAAAGAAAGCTTTGGTTTATGGGTAGAATGACACAGCATAATAGAAAAATCTAGATTAGGAGAGACTTCTGGAGGTCATTTGGCCTAAGTCTCTGGAGTACCAGTACCAGTTAGAGCAGATTGCTTGGTGCCAAGTAGTCTTCTGAGTATCTCCAGGGTTGAAATCCCCTAACCGATCTCAAGTGCTCTACCCACCTCATGGTGACCAGGGTTTTTCCTGATGTTTATGCTGTGCTGACTGGGCAGTGGAGCAGAGTTTGCCTGGAGAGATTGTAGTGTTTCCATCCTTGGAGATATTTGAAAGCTGCCTTGATACAGTCCTGGGCAACCAGCTCTAGATGACCCTGCTTGAGGAGGGGAGTTGAACAAGATGATTTCCAGAGGGGGTTTCCAACTTCAACCATTCTGTGATTCAGTTAGCAGTCTTTTTTTTTTTTTTTTTTTTTTACTTTTAGTAAATGGAAATGTTTCCTGTAGCTGGTTCCAGCAATAAGATTACCTTGCAGTGTATTGCTAAGATGCATGGTTCTACCTGCTCTGTTTGATTAATACAGCTGTGAAGAGAATGCCAGTGCTCATCAGAACAAATAGGTGTGGTGTACATGAATGTGAGTTAGTGAGATTTAAGGTCTCTTTGAGGTATTGCATGCTGTTTACTTGTATGGCCTCTCCATTCTAGCTAGAAAAGAATTTCAGAAAGTTAAGATCTCTCTTGAAATTTGACATTGGTATGGGTTTTTTACACTTGTTTTCAAACTTCTTGCTGATGTGAAGTCATTTATGGGTTGGGCTGTAATACTGGACATGCTCTAAACAGTAGTAAACTTGGTGAAAGCCTAACTTGATTTCTGTATAGTTTAATAGTACCTGCAGTTGAAATTTTTAGTCAGTTACAGGGGTTGCCTATTTTTGGAGATTATATCAGTGAAATCCATGCTTCTGGAATTTGGCTGTCTAGTGCAAAGTTGGTGGAACACCAGCTGTGTTTTGATCAAAGGTAATATTTCTCAGAATGTTGAATTTCTGAAAGAAACTTAGCACTTATGTCTGTTTTGACATGGACTTGAAGTATTGATATGTACTTATTTTTTCTGGTCTTTAAATTGTTTTCATTAAACTGGCTGGAGTTGGAGAAAAACTTCTAATAACTCAAGCTTTTTGTCTAGGTGGAAATAAAAGGTGGTGAAAATGATTACTACAATGTGCTTCCAAATGAGAGCCTTCAGAAGGCTTACAAGGAGAATGGAAAGAAGCTTGGAATAGAATTTATATCCGAAGACTGTATCTTGAATGGTTTGTCAGGTAACTCCATCTGGGGTTTTTGTTACCACTTAAGCTTAAGTTGATCAACTCTTAAGTGCATAAAAGAATGGGATAGAGCTAGGTTAAACATAGCTTGGTCAGAGGAAAAAGCCAAATTAGAAAGTTGAAGTTCTGTAAAATGATCATTCCTCTGGCCTGTGTTTCTGTATTTGTTGTGGAAACTAGGAAGTTTTACCAACAGTAGTAATTTTCTGATAATATTTCTGAAAATATTTCAAATATGAAACAGCTTGGTTGGGGGGAGGTGTGGAAGGTTGGAAAGCGAAGAGCAGCCTTACTGAGAGCACTGAGGATGCGTAATGAATTGCAGCCCATTCTGTTGCTTTTAAATGCAGAATCCTAGTTTACTGTGAATGGAGATTGGACTTTATTTTCATGAGCCTTGTTTAAAAATAATTCCAAGCTTACATATAAACGAATTTCTAACATCTGACTAATATTTGAGAGGGAGTTTTTGAAGAGACTTTAAGTGGGTGAAGTTTAAGCATCTCACTAACCCTAATTGAAACCTATTTCCATTAACAGGTAATGTTATGCCTCTAACTTTAGTTCATGAGTTCAACAGATTAGTTTTCCAAAGGGTGCCATTCAAGTAGGTGTTCACTTCTGAGTCTTGACTATGTCTCAAACTATGTCATTTTCTTGGTCTCTCGAAGCTAAAGTAATAGGAATGTGAATTCTTGAAAACTCAAGTGGGTTTCTCATTACTCATAACTTGTGTTTTTTCAGAATCTTTCTGCAGGAGCTCTGTTGAAGTCTTAACCTGATGATGATATTTTATAGCCTTCACTACTGATCATAACTGTATATATAAACATTTTTACTCCTCTTATGTCAAAGGTTTTTCTCTTTGGTTAGAAGGAAGAGATTGTTCTCAGTAAGAGGTTGTTACTCATTTTTATTACAGCGCTAATGTTCTCTATATTAAATGCAGAATATATTTGAGATCTTGGTGTTTGGGAACAGAGTTCTCTATAAACCTTTTTCTTCCATGTGGTATGAGTAAGGTTTACTACTTTGCTCTTCTAGCCCAAGAAAGGGGCTGAGGAGTGTCCCTTAGAATGTTTACTTTAATGAAACTTTCTGGAGCTCTGGTAGTAGCTTCCTTCAAAACATTGGTTTAAGGGTGAAGATCCTGAATACCGATGATCTTGCATTTAGACGACTTCTGATGAGCTTAGTACAGACACCTAATTGTAAAAGTGCTTTCGTATGTAACTTACGTGATATAAAAAATGTTAACTCTTAACTTGCTTAAACTGAAACTCCCCATATGCCTGTCCTGTCCTTAAATTGTTTGTCAAATGTCAGAATGTATTTGACCAACTGTTTTTTTTTATCTCACACTACAGTAGGCTTTACTGAATTTTCTTTCCACAGCTGCTTCTCTGAATTTTTGCGGTGGGGCTTCAGGAGTGATAACAAAGCACAGTCTCTAGAGACATAGGAGCGGAATTTTGTATGCTGCCCTTTCTGGGGGGGGTTGAGTGTTTTATCTCATCTTTTTCAAGACCTCTATTTCTGTTTAGTTTTCATATGGTTTTCAATGTTTTTTTTTAGGATATCAGTTTCTTCTGTTGAAAGGGAAGGAAGATAGCTCAGTTGCTTCTCCATGTCTGTGCAGCAGAAAAGTCCTTAACAGATGAGCATACTCGCTGCCACCTCTACATGGGTATTAGTATCGGTCTGCTCACAGGTATCGCTCTAGGCAGCTAAGCATTACAAAGAATTCCTTCAATCCATCAAATCATACTACGTTTTGTGTGCCTTGTGCACACTCTGCTCATTTGGCACACAGACAGGATAATGTGAGATAATGTGAATCTGAATTAGCTTTGACCAGGTGCCATAACCTGGTTCTCCTTCTGCTGGTAGGGTGGCTCAACTCCAGGATAATGATTACCTCCCAAAGCAGATGGCTTAGTTTAGCATGCCTTAGTTGAGGTCCCCACATTTGTGATAACTTTGATATTTTTAGCATTCATGGGGTTCATTGGCTTCCTGTGCACAAGACTGGTATAGATGATCTTGTGGGGCCAGTATCTTTTGAAAATGCCACTTTTGAAACTTGGGGCTGTATAGAAATGCTTCATGGAATCTTCTTCATTTTCCCCTCCATTGATGTTTGTGGTAATACTGATTTTCATTATGTGCTCAGTGACTTGAAGAGGCTTCTGTGTCAGCTTCAGGGTATATTTTTGAGAGGCTGGAGCCCCCAGTACCTTTCTTTTGAAGATAGCACACAAGTCCATATATTACATTAATAATTGTGCAGTTATTTGTGCCTCTAGAAGGAATCCCAATTCATACATCTCTAGGAAGCATACAGGTCCAGGTGTTTGTATGGAACCCGTTGGAGTAATTGACATTTTAAACAAGGCACTAGGTTAATAGCACAAAAGGGTGTAACATTTTTTTCTGGAAGAGGGGAAGATGTGGCTGTCTCATTTTCATGAAGAGCTGCCTGGATTTTGGCTTGGTAAGCTCTCCATCCTACTAGAAAATACAAAGTTTAAATCCTGTACATTCAGCAAAAATAACTTGTGAACTGGTCGTAGATTGGATATGGATATAAATTTAAGTGTAATTACATGACCAAGAGCTGGGATGCACTGGAATTTTTAATGCTTCATTTGCCGAGTGAGAGCAGGGAAAAAGGCCAACAGTCTTTCTAGAAGTTTGCGTATTAGGACTTAGTAAAGCAAGTTTAGAACTCTTGGCCTAGTCTGGAGTAGGCAGAACTTCCAGACTTCTGGTTTGTCTTTCCAGACTGACCAAAGAATGGAGCAGTAGTGTAGGCTACTAAAAGTTAAAATACCTTGCTGCTGTGCCAAGAGTTGGATTTTCTCCAAATGCATACTGAGTTTACAGGAAAAGATCATGGGTTTAGACAAGTTGATACTTCAGCTTGTAGGCAGAGTAAATAGCAAGCTGGTCTTGTCCTCTTTGATCACATAATGTAGGCTCTATGGACTCACTTTTAATATATATATGTTTCCAAGTAAAATGTATATCTTTCAGTCACTTCATTACTGAATCTTAAGGCATTAGCGATACCTTTTCTCCATAAAGTATCGTGATATGGAGGCTACCTGATGTGTTACAAATAGCTTTAAATCTTAAGAACAGTCACTATATAATGCCATTGCTAAAGAAAAGAAAAAAAAAATCTTGCAGCTCTGATTGGCCTGAAAAAATGTTAAATGAGATCTTAGTTGGTAATCCTTATTTTCCCCCACTATGAAACAATGCTTCCTTTGGTGTCTGAATTTCACAGTAATTGATACGTTGATTTCTCTATTTCTCTGGCTTCTAAATGTCGTTTTAACAAATAGTAAGTGGGTTGCCTGTTTGGGTAAAAAAAAAATGGGGCGGTTACTTGGGAAGTAGTTGCAAACTTTTGGATGATTTACTGAGAAGGATCTACTGCTTCTGGATGGAATCATTAGAAAAGGCAGTACTGTGAGATACCAGTAGCTAACGTAACACTAGCTAGGCATGAAAGCATTAAAGTCCTCACCATGGCTATTAAGAATTTTATGTCTGCAGAGTACCAGCGTTATGCCTGGAGTTTAGTCCGATCTTGTTATTGTAAGAGTGTTTGTGCTGCTGAAGGTTTCCATAACAGAATAATCAAAAGGCAGAGGAAAAAATAGTTGTCCTCAATCTGGTTTTGTTTAAAGAAAAGGTGTTCCTACTTCAGAGTCCCCTACCTAGTGCTGAATATTTGTGTATTGGTGAAAAGTGGGCTGTAGCAGGAAAATAGCTGAACTGCCTGATATTCACAAGGTTTGTAGCTTTCATTGTTTGTGAATTAACAGCTTACTGTCAGGAGATGCTTGTTAAAAACTCAACAGTAAATGGAATAGGGACATGCTGGTAAATCTTCCTTGCAGTCCTGTAACTGATTATTGATCCATAAGCACAGTGGAGAGCAGCATTTGAAGATTGGTAGTTAGGGAAAACATCTTGGTGATGGGAGACTTCTGTATGGATGACTCACTAGCACTGCTTTTAATTTAGTATTTGAGGTAAAGGGTATTACATTTTAGATACAGGCTGGAGATATCTTTCATACATTTTCTTGCAGCATTCGAAGCTCTTTAGCACTTGTTCATTAAGAAAATTTCTATGCTGCTTCTAGGTTCCACGGACTTTGGAAATGTTACATTTGTAGTCCCTGGGCTTCATCCTTATTTTTATATTGGCTCTGATGCATTGAATCATACTGAGCAGTACACAGAAGCTGCAGGTGAGTGGAAGTGACAAGGGCTAAAGGTTTGTATTTGGAACCTTTGTGCCTTGTAGGGACTGGTTCCTAACTTTTCAGTACAGCAAATCTAGAAATAAAGCTACAGAGGATTAAAGCTTTCACACGCTTCTGTAGTATTCAGAGGTACTGTGTAGTAAATGTATAAAAGTGTAAGTACTAGATCTGAAAGTGGCTACATGTGAAATGGAGTTGCTGTCTTCAAGCATGGTGGGATCTGAGCTGAATATGGACAATTAACTTAGCTAACTGTAGAGCTGCAGAAAAAAAACTGACAAAGTATACAATTTTTTTTGTGTGTGTGAGCTTAAAGCTGAATGTATATAGGAAGGATGACCTCTCTTTGTACTAAAAGCCTACCTTGGTACGCAATCTAGACAGAAGAAATTAGAATGATTATCCCTAGCAGCATATTCAGAAGAGCTTCTAAACATGAGCCAAAAGGTGAAAGTAATTTTTACTCCTAAAACACAATACTCGGGAAATGTAATAGAGATAATAGTATTAAACTCTGCATTTTCTAAAGAGGAAAATGTGAACACTCACTTTTCTGATTTCAGTCTTATTTATGTCAGTAGCAGAAAGTTAAGTACTTGCATGTGAAAACTTGTTTTGAGGCATCAGAAAATAGACATACTTCATGCAAGTAGATTTTTAGGGAACTGTTCTTGCCATTGAAACTTGAAGATCTTATAGAACATGCCTTATGCTAGTGGTTTGTGTTAATACTAGTAGTCTAACCTGAAATTTCTCTTACTACCTTTCTGCAGGGTCACAGAATGCTCAATTCTATGCTTTGCGCACAGCAAAAGCTCTGGCAATGACAGCACTGGATGTCATTTTCAAGCCAGGTCTTCTAGAAGAAGTCAGGGAAGACTTTAGACAGGTGAAGCTAAAAGAAGAGGGGCAAATAAACCCAGTAGAACCTATCAAAGAATCTGGAGTTGGCATAGGAGCATGTGCATCCCATTAAACTTCATTCAACTTCTCTCAGTAGGATTGACTTCATGGAGTCAAACACCAAATTTTTAATAACCTTGAGCAGCCCATGGCAGGGGGGTTTGAACTACATGATCTTAAGGTCCTTTCCTACCCTAACTATTGTATGATTCTATGAGATGCTGTATTTAAATCCTGGAAGGGGCTGGATAACACATAGCTGAAGAACTGTTCAATTTTGGGGGGGAACTTTAGGCGAAGCAAACAGTATCATTGCTTTCAAAAATGTGCAATTTCATCTATCTGTAATGGTTGCTGTATTCAATATGGCGATGAACTTTGGAAAGAAATCTCAAATACGTTGTCTTTAAGCTGCAGTGTTGAATAAATTATAGTGTTTAGTTCCCTGTCAGTGATTTTTCTATGTATTGCTAAAGTAACATTCTTCGTAGGGAAAATGCAACATCTACCTGGAAATGCTGTTCACTTGGTGATCAAAAGCTGAATCAGGTCTATGAAGTATTTCTGTCTGGCCAGTCACTTTTTCTTGGGACAAGATATAGGCTTAAAACCTGAGCTGATTTCACTGGAAAGAAGGGTGTATGTTTGGAAGCATGCCTGGTTTTGACAATAGTAACCTCTAGCAATGGAGCAGAACCATTTGTATGGAAATGGCATCTGTAAAGGTTGATTGTCCTGAAATGCATTGACCTGCCTCCTAACACATCCTTTTTTAAGATGTACTCTAAGGCAGTACCAGTGTGCACACGAGGTGTTGCACTAGCCTAGCTGATCTGCAGGATCTGTGTAAATCTGACTAACACAGTGGGAATCTTTCTCACAAAGTTGCAAGCCTGGTGCTGTGAAGCAGCAAATGAAGCTAACCTTAAACTGGTGTGTGCAAACCAGTAAGCTCTTGAAATTTGGGGGATCCCCAGTCTTGGGGATTGCCTGTGCAGGACCTGGCTTCTCAAACCTGTTTGTTCCCATATCTCATAAGATAAGTAGATGTGTTAAGTCTTGACAGTTGTCCTTCCTGTGTGTTAATCTGTTTAAGCCTTATTTTGTTTCCCAGAAACACCAATATTGCAGATTTTACCTAGGTTGGTGTTCTGTGTGTCCAAACATGTTAGGAATTTTTTTCTAATTCAGTTTTTAAAGGATCTCTTGAATACATAGAGAAGGAACTAATCTTTTGTTCAGAAACAAATTGCAGAGTCAGTGGACAGACTGAGTGAAAAAGCAGCTTACTGGCTAACGTTTTTCTAAGTATAAGTGTTAAAGTAAGCTTCTGAAATGAAGTCAAGCAAACTGTATTCCCCAGGAAGTTGGAATACCCAGAATAATTTCAGAAACCTGATTTTTATCAGAACCAGTCTCTGAACTCTAGAATTCTAATGAGAATTTATATTCTATTAATTTCTATATTCAGTTTCTAATTCTGTAAAGAAACAAATTCCTTAGCTTAACTGTGCACTTCTGCGTTTCTGCACACTTTTTAACACTAGCTGCTGTTTAAGAATTCTTCCGAGACTTTCCCTTCTTAGAGGGATGACTGTATGTATGACTGTGCAGCCTCTGTATGCTCTGTAGACAGCAATTTGACAGTTTTTAGACTTTCTGATACTTCAGCCACTGTGCTTGTAGGAATAAGACATGGACTCTCTGTTAAACATATTAAATGCTCCATGTCCTTTGAAAAAGTAACTGCTTATCTGGGAAACAGAGGCAGTTAAAGGGGTTTGTTTTGTACTGCAAGCCAGTTAGTTGAAGAGTTGAGCATGGCTGAGTACTCAAGGTTCCAAGATGGTCTGTCCTTACACCAGTGTCCTTGCTTTCAGTAGTAAGCAGTTTTGACAGAGGAATACATGAAACAGGTGAGGGTTGGACTCTGAGTTATAGGTATGTCCAGGATCGTAAGTTGGATACTAAATCCAACTGAAATTGATCCAAGGTTTGTCAAAGGAACTTTTTCTGTGACTTTAACTTAAATCCTGCCTTGCCAGTTCTCAGGCATAGTTACAATTCATTAAATTCTGCTGGGTTAACAAGCTAGTTTCTGAATTTCCTTAGCATAAGTGTATTTTATTTCATCCTGCATGAGCTGCTTACCTTCTTGCTTTGCCGTTTTTAAGGTGGAGTATTGGGATCTTGGTGATTGTGATACATGCTGCATTGTTGTTTCTGACTGGCTGATGTGTGTTACAGCCTTTTCAGGTCTCTTTGTCCCTAGTAGCTGGCTGTTCGCTACGTCATGCCCAAGATCATTTAATTAAGCATTTCTGAATTAAAATCATGTCCTCATTTTGTTGTAATCGTTGCTGGAATGAAAATGAAACTGAAGTGCTGATTAAAGATGAGTTGATACCAATAAAGCAGTTTAATTGTGACTGAATTTTCTTGTCCTTTGATTAATATTGGGATGCTGCATGACTTCATTTGAATAGTGTGTTTGATTCCTCCCCCAGTTTGGTATGATTATGTAAGAATGAGGGTGGGTAAGCTTTCCATTTTGGTCTGCCATAGTGAGCAGGGTTTTTTGTGAGGGTTAAAACTCTTCAAATACAATATTTAGTGGTAGTCTTTATAATCATAGGGCATGTTTTAACTATTAAAACATGTCAGAATCCATTGAATAATAGGAGTGGTGCTTAGGAGGGATTTCTGGAGAATCTCTGTGAGGCTAAACCTGGTCCAGCCTCCAGCTTGAAGTGGGGTTATCGCCAACACTAGGTAAGGTGAGCTTGGCTTCATTTGCTGAATTCTGGAAGCCTTCAAGGGTAGAGACTTTGGACTTCCTCAGGCAAGTTAATTCTGATTTGTGCCTCAGAGCACTTGTTCTTTAGGTCTAGAACTAAAGCAGTTTGGGATTTAATATTAGGATTTTACTATCACAATGATACTATATATGAGAGAAACTTACTTCCCATAGGAATAAAATTGGTAATTTGCTCATAAATCTATGGCAATATCTGGCATGGTCTTTAAGTTACCCTAGTGGCAGTCTTCCCCAAGCTGCCTGTAACTTAAGTATATTGGAATATATGTCAAGAATAGCACTTCTAGCAATAAATCAAAATGTGTAGGTAATAAACTGTAATTGCTGTAATGATTCTGGACAGCTGAATGTGAATCACAGAAAGATGAGGTGCTTTTGTCCAGACTTTGTGAAGAACTTAAAGATTCCTAAAGAACTTAAGCCCTACCAACTACAGTGCTTCCTTATTTAATGTCTTTCCTAAAACTTGAGTAAAAGATAGGTGTGGTCTCCTGGGTTCATCAGTAGCAGTCATTGTTTCTCCTTCTTAGTAGCTGGTGCAGTGCTGTGATTTTGACTTTCAGCCTTGGAACAGCGGTGATAACACTAAAAAGTTATTACCCAAACTGTCTACTAAGGAGACGCTGGCACGTTTGCTGCAGTTTTAGATTCCTTTAGGCCCCAATGGAAGCCAAAAGTGTCTGAGAAATGCATCAAAGAGTTTACCCAGCCACAACTGCATTTGAAAGTCTTTATTTAAAAATACAGTGAGAAGCCAAATGCCTCGGAATTAGGAAAGGTTGAAGTCCATGTGGCTGTGGGTAGTCTTAACAGCTGTTTATGCATTGCTATCACATATGATTGCGCTAGTGTACCTATACAAAGTTACCTTTTCAGCTGTTTAGTCTCAAAAGTAATGGGCAAATGTAATCACGGCCCATTTCCTCTTAGCTTCTCAAGACCGTATTGAAGGATAAAAGCACACAAATGTAGAGGATGTTTGTCAGAATTACAGTGCTGCAGCCTTGTTCATAACTATTTAATAAGACTTAAAAGTCATCAGAAGTTGTAATTTTCCTTGGTTTTCTTATATGCTTCTGGTTTACATATATACTTTCGGTTCTTGGAGGCTGAAACACGCTTCACACCCTCGTGGGCTCTCATAGAGATCGTTCTTTTGAAGATAGAAAATGCACAATGCTGTACAAATGTGAACTTTTATTGTGATTTTGAGTGCTTCTAGAAACAAACCCGAACAAATCACTGATTTCTTGTGGATGGGGAAAGGAGCAGAGGGTTAGTGATTGGGTACAAAGCCTATACACTGAAAGGCTAGAAGACAAAAAATGTTTGTAAATATGTTTAATGAGTACACTTGTTGATAGCAAACACTGCCTTTATATGACATATCCTGTACTTATAGAATACATCTATATATACACATTTACAGAAGACTGAAAAGGCACTAGAGTTTCCCAAAATAAAACACAAGTAAATTAACAATGTAAATCCAAACATGGTGGTTGGGGAATCCATTCAGGTTGGTGAGCTGGAAGGGAAACTTTGAAAATCACTTGGGAAGTTAGAAACCAGTCTCTCACTGAAAGCCAGGGAGTTCAACATGCTAGTTCCCATTTTTATCGTCAGAATCTCCCTTATATGCATACTAGTCAGATGCCAAATAACATATGTAGTATGAGATTAAGGAGTCTAGAAAGGAATGTACAGTACTGCAGCAAACTGCATAGCATTAAGCTTCTTATGAAGCTGGAGAGCTTATTATAAGATCTGGCACTCCTATTCGTGCTCTTCTTAAATTGTAGGAATAAATGGGTTCTTAGAATACTGAGAATCTAAATACACTCCTGTGCAATTAGTGCCCAAGGAATCTTGCAGCTCTCTGTGGGAAAAGGTGCCATTGTAGCAAACAATAAGGTAGGGTGGCCAGCCTTTCCTCTGCTTTTGCCGGAGTGACCGTTCTGCCTTTGACTGAAACATTTATGGTTTAAGAAACTAAACTTTGTTTTAATTTCTTGAAAAAATCTACTGAAGAATAATATGATATGAAGGAAACCTGATAAAATGAAACTAAGTGTGTGTATGTGGGGGAAAAAAAAGCAGCTATGTAGAAATGAATTGTAAAACTACCTTATGGATGGGTGTGTTTTAATGGCTTTTAGCTTTTGTGATTTCATCGCCTCACCTACGGAGTGTAGGCTGTAAGGGCAAGATGAGCATAGCTCGTTTTGCACATCATGATTTTACCAGTTGTAAGGAACACTCTGAGTGTTTACATGATGCTTATTTACATAGGAAATAAAAGCAACAGCCAGCAGCATTCAAATAGCTGCAGTCTGTGTCACGAGCCTAATGGTAGAGTGGCTGATTAGTCAGGCCAGGGGAGATCTCATGTCAGAAGATTCACTTTCCTTTTAGAGACACAACTGCTTTGGTCTGATTCTCAGAGCAGCTACATCTGTAAGAGACAACAGCAGCTGCTGTGCAGGGAGTAAAGAACTTGGTAATGGCATGCAAAAGTGTGCATGTGTTTAAAGTCTTGTTCATCCAAGCCCTCTGTTAGCTTTGTGGATGTAGTTGTATAGCATGTGCCAGCAGACATGCTATACACCATGCTTTCTGAGACACCTTTGGTGCTCCTCTTATTGTAAAGGCCCCTGATTCCATTCCACTGATTCTTGTCTTCCTGAAGTATTTAGTTACTTCTGCATTGCAGATTTTGCCTCTTCCATATGAAATATTAATACTGACTGGCTGCTCTGCAGAAACCATGATGGAGAGCTGGGACTAGAGTCAATGTCAAGTGCCCCCAGCTCCAGCTGTGCCTCTTTGCTCCTGCCCTGGAAAATGCTGAGCCTGCTTTAGGGGCACATTGGGCTGCAGGGTGCCAGGGAGACAGATGCAGCATGAAAGCAGAGTCCCAGGTTAGTTGTACCTGGGTCTGCAGTGGAGCTGCTGCCCTGTGGTGGAAGTTCTTTTTTGCTTCACTCTGAAGTTTTTGGCATGGTATCTTTAGTAACTCAAATATAAATTCCTTACTGCTGCTTTGTCACCTGTTGAGCACCTTTCTATTATGCTTTTACTAAACCCCAGATGAACTAGGCTTTTCCTGGAAGCAAATACAACTACTGGTGGCTTTACAGGCTCCAACAGGTTCTCAGCTGTACAGACCAGTAATGCCCAGACTATCTCAGAGAAAAGAGGCTTCCCTCAGAGTAGTTTTACTCTTTGTAGACACCTGGTTGTCTTTACTGGGTCATTTTGTAGAGAGACCTGTTTCCTTTCCCAGGAAACTCAAGAAGAAAACTCCCACTGACCCAAACAAGTAGATCCAAAGAGAGCTCTTGTGTTTCCCAGAGGATTTGATTAGCGCTGTTCCCTAGTGAATGTACATTGCAAGTGATACTTTAGAAAAATAGTCAAAATAGCTTGGCAAGATTTCTTTCTTTTAAATATGATCAGGACAAAGCACAAGTCTGAAAGTATTCCTATGTGGACTTGCCAGCACAGTACTGTGAGAGCAGCATGCATTAAGCAGTGAAAGCAAGCTGTAGCTAGCAATAACATTGTCAAAGTGTTTTCCAGCACTGGGTGTTTTGTGTTTGTAATGACTGTTCCTGACCTCATCCTGCAAGCATGCAAGTATTTGCATATTCTTGCTTTTACTGTTATTGAATGTGTAGAAGTCTGCTGAGTTGAAAGATGCATGCACATGCTCGGGTACTTAAAGAATGAGGACCTCAGGGGCACAAAATGGAGGATACACTATATATAAGCAACTGGCAATTATAGTCACTTCTTAAAATAGTTTACAGTGGCCTGTGAGGCACAAGGAGGAACGTAGCACAGCTTTAAGTAAGTATAAAACTTCCGATCGTATCGCCTCTATTTTGCTGAAATGCACAATAACTTGCACAATTATTTATGCCACAAGTGAGTTTTATCTGTTAGCCTATGAGACTGTACTTTCATTGAATGTCACAATGCTCTGTGACTACAGGAGTTAGGTATGTTTATGAAAAAATGGACCAGTATATCAAGTTAAATAGGATGTATGCACCAGGGAATATTATCCTGGAGTACTTGTCAATAGCATGAGTGTCGATCCGCATGCTGACGTATCTCTGGTTTTTCCTCCTGCCTGAGCCCCTCTCAGACCCCAGCGCCAGCTGCACCATCATTCGGTCTTGTTTGTCTCCACTTTCAGACATGTAGTGCCCCAGTTCATTCACATCCCCGTCGTTGTAACTGCCATCCATCATCATGGGCCGGGGCTGAGGTAGACTGCACGCACAGGGAAGCTGTGGACACAAGTGCGGGATGGGTTTTAGTAGTGTCCAGCTCTACACAGATATCCCTTTTCTCCTTACAGAAATAGAGGGGGAGAGAGGCCTGGGGGATTCAGGCTACTGGGACATAAAAGGGAGAACTAGAGGATCAGCAGCTTTTTCCTTCTCCATTTTTGTGTCTGCAAGACACAGTGTAGTCAGGGAGAGAGTGGGGCTGGCTGTGGAAAGCTCATTCAGCTTCAGCCGAGCTATCGGAGTGTAAATAAATGCTGGACCTGTACCTTGGAGCTAAGAAAATCAGAGGACAAGGGGAAACCACGAGGAGGAATGTGTGAGGCCTGCCCCATTTGAAGAAAGAGGCTGAAATTTTAGGTGGTTATAATTAAATGTAACAAAAGCAGGAGGGAAGAATTTGGACCATTGTGTAGGTTCAGACTGTGCCTGCAGAAAGGTTATATAAAGCACAAAATGTAGTATCCATCCGGTGCTATTCACAGGCTTGGATCTTCAGTATAAAAACTACTTAAAGGTAAAATCCTAAACCCTGTCCCATTTATACGGGTGTTGGAGGACTATATGCACAGGGAACTAGCAGCCTCAGACTCTGAAGAAAGAGCAGTGAGCTTGGGTATGGATTGTCTATAACCTGGAGTCACTCCCTGCTGGTGTCTTTTTGCTGCATTCTCCCTAGGCAGCTAGGAGCAGCACGCTGTACTCACAAGGTTTTGAACATTCCTAGGGATTTGGCATACCTTTTCCCAGGGGCATAAAGCTGCATTAGAGATAGAAAACCTCACCTTGTCCCGCAGTTTCCTCTCCTTCCGCTCCTGCACCGTAGTCAGGTAATTCACAGCCGCGTATTCCAGCACCGAGAGGAAGACAAACACAAAACTGACCCACAGGTAAATGTCCACTGCTTTGATGTAGGAGACACGAGGCATGGAGGCATTCACCCCAGTGATGATGGTGGACATGGTCAGCACAGTGGTTATCCCTGGGAATACACCAGCAGAAAGACCATGAGACTCTGTCAAGCCGGACTCTTTATCACAAATAGAGCTGCTGTTACAATCTCCTGACGTCGGAATTTACCTTTCAGTATTGTTTTTCACAGGTGGGTGATGGGTGTCACTGCCTGAGAGGGTCCAGGCAGCCCTGATCTCTAACTTGGGTTTTCTTGCATTTTTGATGAAAACAGCTTTAGATCTGGTCTCAGCGTGTTGCCAGCCTGGTTCCACACTGCACCACCAGCCTCCTACCCCATGGCCAGACAGCAGTGCTTTGACCATGTGCTGGCTGCACCCCATCTCCTGGCTCAGGACAGTCTGTCCCTGGAGGGGTACGAGTACATTGAGTTGGACTCAGTGCTCCTTATGGGTCACTTCCAACTTGAGATACTCTATGACTCTATGATTCTGAGTATGTCATCTTCTAGTTCAGCCCCTCCACAGCATGGACAGACATGAAGCCCATCTGCTTCCACCCATTTCTCCAGGCCTGTTTTCCATCTGCTCCTAGGAAGTCCTGCTTTGTGGGAAGTCACTCACACCTGGTCTGTGCCTTCCCTGGAGCAAGAGCAGAGGCTAATGGGGTCCCACCGGGCAACACTGCCTCATGTTACACTGTGGGTGAGCACAACAAACACATCAGCAAAGGCAAGAACCCCTGTAGTTCAGTGTTAGCCTGGCTCTGAGGGAGGCTTTCTGCGGTCCTCTTGTTTCAGGGGCTAATTATGTCACATTTATGATCCCTTTGAAAATTGAAATGAGGTATATAAGCATAAAGGACTGAATTCACAGGAGTATCTGGGTGCTAAAGAGTGCTGCTAAAGGCAGTGCCTGTATCTTCCAAAAAGCCATAGCCCAAACCCTTTTGCTGTTTTCAATGAGGTCTCAAGGCAACGGATGCTGTTTCTAAACACAGACATGGATAACTGCCCCATTTGCCGTCTCTGTTATGCCTCTATATATCCTCTCCAGTGAGGAATATGATTTTAACTATGAGTAAAATCATGAGGTGTGTGTTGCCTGGAGTAAGCAGAAACAAGCTTGGGTCTCAAAGTCTGAAAAACATAAACAGCACTTTGCTAAGGGCAAGGCACCTGCTTTGGAAGATTTATATCCATAGCATAGTTCTGCTCCCATGGTGACTCCTCTGACATATGGCTTCATCTGTCTGAAAGATGTTGCAAAATGGAAAGCTGAATCCCTCACTCTGCACTGTGCAAGCAGGGAAGGTAATTGCTTGGTACTGCAGGGCAGTTGGAGAGTTTGTACCAGGGCCAGGCCCCTGCATGGGGAACACGTGTGGCATAGCTGATTTCCGTGCCACGAGGCAATGGGGGCAGTGCTTAGCGCAGGGGATTTCATCTTGATGGTCGAGGCTGCAGCTGCAGCAACTGTCTCTTAGGTCTGCTGGCTGCAGGGTTGTTTTTTACCTAATGGGACTCTGGCAGGAACTGCTCGTCGGTCGATCCAGAAGGACACCCAGGACAACATGACCATGAGGGTGGCGGGGAAGTAGGTTTGGAGCAAGAAGAAGAAGATGTGTCGGCGTAAAGTGAAGTTTATATAGAGGCGATTGTACCACCCTGTATAACAGAGAGAAGGAAAAAGAGAAGTCACACCGATACCAAAGTACTTCCAGGTAAGGTCATGTTGCATGAGGGGAAAAGCACCTCATTTGCTTTTAGAAAAACACTGTTAATGACCACAGATAATTGCAGTTTACAGAAAGGACTCCTTATGGAACCAGCTATTAAAGTCAAAGCGTCTTTCAGGACCATAACTTCCAGAGAAGACAATATAACCTGTGCGCTTGAAGAGTTTAATTCTTGTTAAGGCTTGGTGTGATCTTGAAGAAAGATTGTCTTTCCAGACTATGTAACTATCAAGATAGAAGTCTGTGGCAGGGACAGCAGCTTCAGCATAGAAAAGAGGCATATCTCATGGGCCACAAAGAGGCCTCCCAATGGATAATCCTTCACTGCCAAGGTCTAAAGGGACAGCTCGCACCCCTTTTTCCCCTAGCCCACTCTCTGTCAGACACTCTGGTACTCACCTGTGCTGCTGTAAAAAGCGAGCTTTGTGGTGGTGTGAAACTCCTGGATCAGGAACTGGGACAGCGATATCCTCTCATCTGTTTTTAGGGAATCATTCCCATTCTTCCAGTAGAGCATAAGATCATCTTCAGTGTAGGCATCTAGGGCAGCAAAGAGAACCTGTGCAGTGCCACTGCACTGAGATGTCACACCCACAGCCCAGTGTGTCCCACACACCTTTCAGGCTACCTGTGAGGTCCTGGCTGAAAGGGCCAAATGCCACCACCTAACTGAGAGCCATGCCAACAGTGGGTATGTCTGCGGCAAGGAGTGGACTTACTCCTTGTCACAGCCCTCAGGCCTGATGCCTGGTACATCATAATTTCATGCACATAATATGTATGTTGAGTAACCCATCACATCAGAACTTCAAAAATTGTCCTTTCTAGAAGTCCTAAAATCAGAAGCAAAGAAAGGAGCCTTAGAGGAAAAGGCCTGCTTAGGGTAACAGGAGGAACAATCTACTGATGATCTGAGGCATGCAGGAGGAAAAACTCTTGGGTAAGCTTTCTGCCTGTGTGCACACATGAACGTTACAGGTCTTGCTATTATAATATATGTGGAAATATAGTAATGTTAATCCTTTCAGATGGGTTTAGTAGCAGCTCTTCCCAGACGGGGAAAAAAATCACACATAAATGCTTTAAAACACAATTACTGTTATAATTTCTTAGTGCAATCTTAAGAAGGAGAAGGGAAAACCTCCTAAAAAGGGAGAAGTTTAAAATGTTTCTGTTTGCAATCTAGCCAATTCATATGTGCATCATACCTGGGACAACGGAGCTACATGTGTGTGTAAGCTGCATTTGTCTCAAATAGGTGTAAGAAATGTAAGAGGAAGGTGACTAATGTCAGTGTCCCACCATGGTTGCTACACCACAGATGAGCAGATGGTCCACAAGAAGGGTGTAGGGCCATTTATTTATGTATTTGAGGGCACATGGGCAAGCGGATGCAGCTGGAGACTGCTAACGTGCAGGGAAGTGGCCCTGGGGATGGGGTGGCAGCGAGGCAGCCTGGCTTTCAGGGACACTGGCAAGGCAGTGCTCACAGCTGGTTTTTCAAAGCAATGCATTGTTGCAAACACCATCTAATTCCAGTGAAAAAATAGGGGCAGGGAGTTTTTCTTGGTGTTGCAGTGGCTCTGGTGAGAGCCGCCATGCATGCAGCAACAACTTAATTGTTGGTATAATTATTGATATAATGAAATACAGTTTGGGTGCCCATGGGGTGCAGCCCTTACTCCCCTTCGCTTTACTTACAGCTTTCAATCTCCAGGGAACATGTCTGTGTGTCCAGTGGGAAGCGACTAAAATCCATGTTGCACATTGCCGTTACCGTAACTCTAGGAATAATAAAACCCACTCCATTAAAAACTTGTCTTCTTATGTGACTGTAAAATAATAAAGCTGTGAGTTTGGTTTTTTTATTAAGTAACTATCTGGCCAGTAACAGTCCACTGAAAACAAGCGCCTTCCACTCAGATAAAGCCATTCCAATTTAGTTAAAGCCATTTTTTCTTCTAAGCAAACCAGTGTTAGAAGAAGTGACTAGAAAGTTAGGCAGTGACAAATTGCTACTAGATGACAAAAAATACTGGAGGAGAAAATGGGAAAGGGCAGACAGGGACCTTCTTCCTCTTTGGCTGTCAGCAAACATCTCTCTGCAGAGATTTGTGCTTTCAGTGGGTGCTTTGTATGATAAAATAACTTCAATTTTTTTCAAAGCCATCCTAGTGGCATGAGGGACGCAGGTAGGTTTTTGTCTGCACTCTGATTTTCCAGCTGCTAAATGAGAATCCAGTGACCACGCATGGGTATCAGCCACCAGAGGGCACAGGCAATGCTGGAGCTGGTATGATACAAAGACCATTGAAATGCCTTTCCCCATCAATCAAAAGCTCTGGTCTTGCTATAGTCTCATTATCTCATTTCTAATAGCATGATTTTGTGTTTGCACTGGAAACATCCATAAATCTTGACTCAACTGTCTTGAACTCTAGGAAAGTAAATGAACATAGATGCATAAGTCATAATAGAGAAAGAATTAATGAATCATAGCAGTGCTAATGGTAGACAGACATCTGTCACATAATGATAAAAACGCAGTGCAGTCCCTTATGTTAGTAGTCCTTCTGCAAGTGCGGGCTCTTACTGATGTTAGCTGGTGAATGAAGTTGCTAAGCCACTGTCCATCGTATTTGAAAAATCATGGCAGTCAGGTGAAGTTTCCAATGACTGGAACAAGGGAAATATAACCCCAATTTTCATGAAGAGGAAAATGGATGACCTAGGGAACTACAGACCAGTCAGCCTCACCTCTGTGCCTGACAGAATCTTGGAGCAGATTCTCCTGGAAGGCATGCTAAGGCACATGAAAAACAACAAGGTGGTTGGTGACAGCCAGCATGGCTTCACTGAGGGGAAATCCTGCCTGACCAATCTGGTGGCCTTCTATGATGGAGCTACGGAACTAATGGACAGGGGTAGAGCAGTTGATGTCATCTGCCTGGAGTTGTGCAAAGCGTTTGACACTGTCCCACATGACATCCTTGTCTCTAAGTTGGAGAGACACCAATTTGATAGGTGGACCACTCAGTGGATAAAGAACTGGCTGGATGACCACACACAAAGAGTTGTGGTCAATGGCTCCATGTCCAGCTGGAATCCAATGATGAGTGGTGTCCCTCAGGGATCGGTGTTGGGACCGGTCTTGTTCAACATCTTTGTCAGTGACATGGACAGTGGCATTGGGTGCACCCTCAGCAAGTTTGCCGATGACACCAAGCTGTGTGGTTCAGTTGATACATTGGAGGGAAGGAATGCCATCCAGAGGGACCTTGACACGCTTGTGAGGTGGGCTGATGCCAACCTCATGAAGTTTAACCATGCCAAGTGCAAGGTCCTCCACCTGGGTGGGAGCAATGCCAGGCACAGCTCCAGGTTGGACAGAGAAGTGATTCAGAGCAGCCCTGCTCAGAAGGACTTGGGGGTGTTGGTTGATGAGAAAATGAACATGAGCTGGCAGTGTGTGCTCGCAGCCCAGAAAGCCAACCGTATCCTGGGCTGCATCAAAAGGAGCGTGACCAGCAGGTCGAGGGAGGTGATCCTGCCCCTCTACTCTGCTCTTGTGAGACCTCACTTGGAGTATTGAATGCAGTTCTGGTGTCCTCAACATAAAAAGGACATGGAACTCTTGGAACAAGTCCAGAGGAGGGCCACGAGGATGATCAGGGGACTGGAGCACCTCCCGTATGAAGATAGGCTGAAAAAGTTGGGGCTGTTCAGCCTGGAGAAGAGAAGGCTGCATGGAGACCTCATAGCATCCTTCCGGTATCTGAAGGGGGCCTTTAGGGCTGCTGGGGATGGACTCTGCATGAGGGATTGTAGTGATAGGACAAGGGGTAATGGGTTCAAACTTAAACAGGGGACATTTAGATTGGATATGAGGAAGAAATTCTTTAGTGTAAGGGTGGTGAGGCACTGGAATGGGTTGCCCAGGGAAGTTGTGAATGCTCCATCGCTGGTGGTGTTCAAGGCCAGGGTGGACATAGCCTTGGTTGGCATGGTTTAGTGGGAGGTGTCCCTACCCATGGCAGGGGGTTTGGAACTAGATGACCTTAAGGTCCTTTCCAACCCTAACTATTCTATGATTCTATGATTCTATGTCACTTTCCTATCTGGATTTAGTCTTTGAGTGCAAGTGCTTGGCTCAGACTTGTTGTTTAGGTGCCAGTGAGGTCTACAGTGGTTTCCAAGACAAGAGGAGACAAAGTCTAGTGAAGAACCTTAAAAAGGCAGACATCAAGGAAAAATACAGTCTACAGGCAAAGGCATTCAGCAAAGGCAGGCAGGCAGCAACGACCCGTTTGCTCCTAAGGGGAGACAAGCGTTTGTACTTCCCCAGCATTCATCAAGCACTCCAACCTTCAGCCGCCACTGAATGAAATAATTAAACACTGCCAATTTGCTATTCAAGACATTCACCACCATTTTATAAAGGACAACTGTTTAGGCGCAAGACTGTGCATGGCAGGATCTGAGTAGTTTGATCTTTTTCTATTCCCATCTTATTTAGACACCATAAAGGCTTGCTGTGCAGAAGATTGGTATCATGCAGCAATATGACATTTTATTGTCTTTTTTCTTATTGTAGTAAGAGCCTGAGCAAACTTTGCAAAGGACTAAGGAATACCTGAACCTTGTCTAATGGGCTGAGTGAAGAAATAGGTTTAATAAGGAGAAGGTTGACATTCTTCAGGCTTTGAATTCCAAGGTACGGGAAGATAAAAATGTCATAGAACAAGAAAATTCTTGTCAAACTGATACCCCACAGGGAATCAAGACTTTATTTGCTTGCCTTCCTTTCATAAAATCATAAAACACCTCAGCAGGCTGGGAAGGTGAATTTCTCACTTCATGGAAGGCTCAGCTCTACCTCTGCCACTCCTAAGGTTGCTGTCTAAAATGCACTTAAAGGTCTTCACAGCTTCTGTAACCTTATCATTAGTTAAACCTATGTTTATTTTGCTGATACTGACCTCCTATCAGTCAGATTTTCATTCTCTTCTGTCCTTCAGAATACATTATCTGTCATCTGATGCTTTGTTTCTTTAGTATGTGTTTTACTATTTCATTGCTGTGGAGGCTGTTGACATTCTTACATCCGAATATTGTACAGCAATTTCCCCTCTAATAGGTTCTTACGGGTCATTTGGCAAGACTTGTTTTCTAACTGAGTGGAGCTGCAGCCAAGGAAAACTAAAGCACTGATTTTAGTTTCTTTTGGAGACTGACAGATGCTCCCCATCTAGTATAAAAGCATGAAAGCTCTCCAAGTATGAAAGCGTTAGTTATCAGAAAGAAAAAATTCCTGCTTTAATAACGTTCAGACTTAGGTCAGCACTGTTCCTCCCAAAGCTGATCAACCAGTTGGAAAATAAGGGAGAAAGCCAGGATTGGGATCACCCCTCAAACTAGAGGACAAAAAAAGTCTACCCAAAACATCCCTTTGAGAAGCTTTTATGCATTTCGCATGAAAAGTGAGCAATAAGCAGGAAAAACCAACGTAAAATGTTTAGTTTGCTTTAACCATACATGTGAGTCACCTGGAGCCATATACCCTTGCTCTGAAGCTTGTCACTTCAGATGCTAAAGGATATTCTACGTGGTTTGTTGCTTATCCTAAAGCTCAAGTTGTGCTTGGTATAGTTTATGTTTCTTCATAATTACCTATTAGAATAGAAATTGCACGTTTTACTAGGCCCGGAAACTTTATTGTACAGTGGATAACTATTGCGGTATTAGACTTCTGTTTATTACCAGAAACTGCTCTCTTCCTTACATCATGCCTTGCCTCTTCATCAGTGTGCCCCACAGCTCACTGGTCCCCAGCAAGATGCCCCAAGGGGACTATGACATCTGGCTACAGCTTTCTGACAGCAGGAGCACTGGATAACAATGCACACAAAGCAAAGGCACACTGGTGGATGCAGCAACATTGGCACAGAGATTGACTTTCTGTGACAAGCATTTAATGAACTTGCACAGGGACTCAGATGTTGGTGGATAGTTAGCACATTCATTCTTTGTTGCGCTTCTTTTTTTCAGTATGAAGTCATGCAAAAGCACTTTACAGGAATCAATTAAACCGTTTTCTCTCTCACTCCACTAATAACTCCCATTGACTGAATGCAGCTTTACCTGAGGCTGTAAAGTACCTTCCCATCCGGCTGGACCCGCAGCATGACATTGTCTGTAGTGGTGTCGTGGATGAAAGAACGCTTGGAGTGGACAAAGAACATGTCAGGGACCCAGATTTTCTTCACCAGCCTGCCATCAAAGGTCATGCTTTGGTTGTTGGTGCTGGGGAATGACAGTCTCTCATCTTTCCAGTAGTGCCTTAGGTAAAGCGTCATGGTGAAGTCCTGTAACAAACAGGCTTGTGTCACAGTGTACACCTTATTGGCATAGCAGTGATTTCTCCTCTCTGGGACAAACCGCAAGCTGTAGGGTACCATTCCTGAAGGAACATCCACCCCCTGAGCTGCAGGAGGCATGACTGGCTGCAGCTTGTTTATTCCCCAGGTCAGGCTGACTTACTGGATTCAGAAATCAGAGGCCATGCAGGCAGTGAATGCACCTCTGAAATGCAAATACTGCTTTTGATGTCTGCAGCCACTCCAGTGACCAAAAGGCAGACATGCCGAGGCAGCAGCAGGCAGGGAGTGTTACCGACCACTTAATCCCAGGACCCCCCATATGATGCTGCATTTCTGGACCCAACTGTGAAGAAGCATTTGCTGCCTGCATTGCCCTTCATGCTGCTCTGGCAACTGCCTTCCCCCAGGCAGCTGGAAGAGCATGTTGCAGTGAGAGCTCTCCCTCCAGCACAACCACTGAATTCCTTTTGACTTGGTATTTGACCAAGATAGGGTTTTCTGCTGTTTTTTCCCACGCATTGTACTCTTAGACCAGAGGCATGTTCTTTCTCTTTGAGCTCTGTTGTATTTGGAATCAGACCCCAGGGGCACATACACTTGGGTTTGCCTTATTCCTTTTTTCAATGAAGACCTCACATATCTGAAGATAACCTCACATACAAATGTTTATGAGCACAACATCTTTGTGTGTAGCGTAATATATTGTCCATAAGCTGAGGGAAATGTCTGAGGCTCATAAATCAGCCCTGGTGTCTGAGGTAGAAGTCAGATAAGTTTGGGGTGCTGGGTTTTCTTTTAATTATTTGACAATTGAACATTTTCTCCACAGCACTTTCCAAGCATTTTGACATATGAGGGGTTCTGCACTCTTTTTTCAGTAGAAGTGGTATGTTACTTGCAGCCTGTGCTATTATTATACTAGAGGCCAACATAATTCTTGGAAATGCTTCATAAAGGGAAAAAAAATATAAAAGATAAACCCCATGGATTGAGCAAGTTAATAATTAAAATAAAGTAAAATTTAATAGTAAATTAAAAAAAATAAAGAAAAAAGAGAGAGGACTAAAACTCCGGAAACACCAGTGATGCACAATACCGTGCTCACCACTCACTGACCGATACCCAGCCTGACCCGAGCAGAGATCTGCCCTTCTGGGTAACTGCCCCCAGTTTCTATACTGGGCATGACGTGCTGTGGTATGGAACACCCCTTTGGTTAGTTTAGGTCAGGTGTCCTGTCTCTGCTTCTTTGCAGCTTTCCATGCCCCTCCTCATTGGCAGAGCATGGGATTGAAAAGTCCTTGATCAGAGTAAATATTACTTAGCAATAACTAAAACATGGAACATGGGTGTGTTACCAGCATTGTTCTCAGACTAAAGTTAAAACACAGCACTGCATCAGCTACTAGGAAGAAAACTAACTCTATCCCAGCCAAAACCAGGACGCAGAGTCTTTGACCTATAATAGATATTTAAAAGCTTTCAAATTAATTGGGAAAAAAGCATCTGAATTGTAACATCCTGATGAAATTTCATGATGTCCACTATTACTTTACCACTTTCTTGCAAATAGTCAGCAAGTAAGAGAAAAAAAGGAAACACTGATATATGTAACTCCTCAAGCTTTAATTTAGTGCGGACTGAATCTCTCTGTCACTGCTGTCTCTTCTTTAAAAACAAGCAATGGTCTTGCAAACCACTATGGCCTTTTTCTATAAAGCTGCACAAGTTAAAATGAATTGATTCTGACAATATAAAGTCTTCCCCATCATTGTTTTGTGAATAGCCAAAACTGACTGTCATGGGTTCAGCAGCAGCAGTCATTTTTCTCCTTCTTGGTAGCTGGTGTAGCGCTGTGTTTTTGATTTTGGGCCTGGGAACAGTGCTGATAACACCAGTGTTTCGGTTACTGCTTAGTGATGTTTTGGTCTGGCCAAGGACTTTCTGAGTTTCATGCTGTGCCAGGGAGGAGGGGGAGCCGGGAGGAAGCAGAGACAGGACACCTGACCCAAACCGACCAAAGAGGTTATTCCATCCCACAGCACGTCATGCCCAAGATGGAAAGCAGAGAGCAGAGACCCGGAAGGGTGGGGGTGCACTGCGTGGTCGGGCTTGGCTTTAGGTGGTGAGAAATTGTATTCTTTCCTTGTATTTGCCTTGTCATTATTATTATTGGTGGTAGCAGTAGTGATTTGTGTTATACTTTAGTTACTAAACTGTTCTTATCTCAACGTGTGGGAGTTGCATTCTTTTGATTCTCCTCCCCATCCCTCCAGGAGCAGGGGGTAAGAAAGAGAGGGGAGTGAGTGAGAGAGCGAAATTGCGTGGCTGATTGGACTTAAACCACGACACTGACTCTGAATGTTCTTTTTACCTGAGGCCATACAGTGTTTTTCCCATATTACTGGATGTTTGCAGCATAATATGCAGGGGCAGTTTTCAAAAACCAAGGGAAGTTGTTCAAAATCATAATGCTTGCTTAAAAAATGAGTGTGTTTGATGCCTTATTTTTACTTTTAAATCCTCAGGGTTAAGTTCTTTCTCTTTGCTTTCAAGTTCCAAAGCTTTTCAGGGGCTCTCTGGCCACATTCACAAGCTTTCTCCTCAACCAGAAGGGCTGGGACCATCCCAGGAGAGGTGAAATCTCAGAGTCCCCATGGCTGGCAGTCAGAGGGCCAAGAGCACTGGAGACAGAAGAGCCATCTGGAGGGCTCCCCAGGGCTGGGAGGAATGTGCGCCCTTATGTGCTTCAGCATTGCAAACCTACTGTACCCTGTAAGTTATTGTTTGACTGCAGATACCCAGCTCACTCAAAAGCTGAAATAGCTGTTCCCTTTCTATGCTCCTGCTTTTCTGCACAGGCTGTTGTTTACATGTCCTGTATGCATGGAGAATCCTCCCATGGAAAATCTCCTGCAGAAATAACATCTTTCTTTCGGCAGTGTTTGGTGATAAAAAAAGCCCTTCCAGCAAAAGTCATCAAGACCAAAATCTGTACCCCTTTGAGAGCATTTGAAAACTGACTGGTTTTACATTACTAACTGTATGGTAGGAAATGAAGAACAGAGGCTCAGTACAGAATTCATCCTGTGCAGAGCACCAGTATTAGTCCTGCGTGCCCCTGAAATCCTCCTTCACTGTTAGTGTGAAGATACTGTATATATATGTATAAAGGCTATAGTAAGTGTGGAATTCATAGCAAAAACCTAATAAACAACAGAACCTTATGCTGGTTGCCAGCACACAGCTAGGGTGATAAAACTAATGTGCCAAAAGGCAAGTTCTGTAGAAACTTCTCCCCTCAGAGCTCATTGTGGCTGCCCTTTGAGAGGAGGACTTAACAGTCTGAATGAGTGCTTCTCTCAGGATGGCTCATGACTTCTGGTTGGGAGCTAGCTGGCCCCTGACTACCTCAGGACATGGCTGAAGTGAGCCTGTGTCTGCAGTATATCAAAGTGCTTTAAAACCAACACATTAACTGGTCTCCTTGCAACTTTTAAACGTGCTATCACTTTATAAGAAAATGTAAAAACCCACATCTTTTGGGACAGTCTTGGCAGTGCTGCATCATCTTGTCTTAGAGAAGAGAAAATGTCAGGTTTCTGCCTTCTGCTTAAAGGGAGATGAAATGGTAGCATGAGATCAATAGAAGCAATTGTCAGCAGATTCAGATCAAACATGAATCTGCCTCTCAAAGGCTGTGGAGTGCTCATCCTTGTAGGTATTCAAATCCCACAGACACAAACCCAGGCAGCCTGCTCTAGCTGGCCCTGTACTCAGCAGAGGCTTGGGCTAGGCAGTCTCCAGAAAGTCCCATCTGACCTTAGCTCTTCTGTGACTCTTACCATGTCCACCTCAGAAATGCTGTCCAGACTTTCAACTTGGACATCCACTCCGACAGGAATTGCAGGGCCTGGTGGGAAAAAATTAAAAGTTTGCAAAATATAAACCTGGTGACACAAAGTAACCCTCTGGCTTTCATGTCTTAGAGATAAAAATGGATGCTCAGTATGAAATAGAAACGACAGTAAACAAATTGGAAGCAGGAATTATTGGTATTCATAATAAAAACCTAGTAACAACCAAAATCAGCAGTGACATCCACCTATTACAGGCTTTCTCTTTTTATTGTGTCATCCTACACGTGTCCCTTAAAAACTTAAATGCAATTTTCATTGCTTTTAGCCCTAGCGCCTGGGTCCAGGGCTCTCAAGACAGGTGCCCAGCAGAGCATCCATTTACGTGGACAGTGTTGGCACAGCTAAGGGAATGTGGGAGAGTTACCCTGAATTTTTTCCTCACTTCTGCTTCCCTCCCAGGCTAGTAACACCCCTGAGAGCTAGCTACGCTGTGTATATGACTTTCACATCACCCGTTGCTCAGCTGCGGGAAAGACAGGGTGATGGGAGGGGATGTGTTGCAAGACACAGGCATGTGCCACTGGGCCTGGGGCTCCCCAGAGGTCTGACTGTGACTCCATGTAATAGGGATTTTGATCTTTTCTCCCTTCTCCAGGCTTTGACTGCCTCTTGTATACCTCTGGCAATTACACTACGGGAGCTCTGTCAAGACAAATAATGCTCACATTAGCAGACTGAGATGAAACTGAAACCTTTTTAAATTAATTGAACATGCTGGTATTTGGTATATTGAGCATTTAGCAGTAAAATCTTCTTCCATCAGAGTATATAATGGTATCCTGGATTTGAATGACCATCTGTCAGCCAGAAAGGGTAGATAAATTACAGCATTCTCTAATCTGATGGGCTGAAAGAAAGTGTGTCCTCCTTCATCCATTTCCCTGAAAGCTTCAGTTGCTCTACCACGCAACCACAGAACTATGAGGAAGCATTAACAGTAAATATATTTGCTCTCGGGTTACAAATGAAACGGCCAGGTCAGTAGACATGGTACCTTATGTGATTATGCACACAAATCACTGTAGTAAGGTGAAATCTTAGGATTTCCCATCATCCAGGAATAAACATAAGGTGTATTTGCAGATTTTTATCAAAAGAAAGAATACCAGGAGTATTATATTGTCTGTAATCACATTTCCATGCCTTTCAGCGCACTACTTGCTCATCCAAGGCAGAAGGCTGTATCACTGCACCCCTCTCCACCTGAGCATGTCATGAAGTCACAACACAAAATAACAAAAATTAGAGATGGAAAATGCTCTGCTTGCCAATCTGCTTGTTCACCTGAGTACGTGCTACAGTATAAAGAAGTGACAGTGTAAAGCAGAAACAATGACAAATGTGCATGTTTCATACCTCCAAACCCTGGTCTCATGCTGAAGTCATGGTCATCTATTCGCAGCAGCTGCTCTGACTTTGTCAGGGGAGATTTGGTGATGTCAGGGCTTCGTTTTAGGATTGGGCTACCAGGAAGAGAGAAGCACAGCTGTGAGCCCTGAGCAGTGCCTGTGAGAAGTACGCACCCACCTAGCTCCATTACCCCTCAAACTATTTATGCCATAGACCATAATCACACAACTGCTTCAGTGGCTGGCAGTGTGTCACTAATAAATGGTCCCTGCACCCACCATACAGCTTAAACAGCTGTGGTAATTCTGGCCCTGAGAAAACATTTGTTTGGTGACATTTTGTCTCTGTAAGATTACCCCTGCTTGTAGCGCAGTTTGGAGACAATCATGCAAGGTGTAGGCTGGAGGAATAGTGTGTGTGGGTCAGTGGGGAAACATAAACAAGGGGAGGCATTTCTGACATTGAGTTGTGATGCGCCATGAGGCCAGGAATTAGGGAAACAATATACCAAATAAGCTACTGGCTGTTGCCCAAGAACAAAATGGAGACCGGCTGGGAAGCAGGCCAGGAGGCAAGCCATCCTCTAACTTGGGATAAAATTATTAGCTCCTGCCCCTGATTTCCAGCGAGGATAAAAAGGAGCATTAAAGAGCCTGGGAGGGTCATTCCAGAAACTGTTGGAGTTGCACCAAATGCTGGGCAGAGGATGCTTTGCTCCTCCTCCACATCCGAGGTGCGAAATGCTGTAAAGCTCCCCCAGTCGTTGGCTGGAATGATGGTGGCAGCAGCTTCTTGGTTGTTCCATCATGTAGGGTAAGTCTTGTGGCTCTCAGAGTGAGCTGCGTGCCAGCCACTTGCACAGCAGGAGGGCTCAGAAACAGGAGGAAAGGTTTTGCTGGTTCTTGGTTTAAGAAAAGATGGCATGGTCAGAGAGGCACTTGTCTGAATATACACAAGGCAAAATAGTAACAGGTCAAATGAAAACAAAGCAACTTGGTGGGCAATATGTTCCTGAGATAAAGCTCCTCCTAAATGAGACTGCTTTGCCATGCTGTACTTCTCACAGACTCCTGGGCAGTTTTAACACAAGAAGCCAACACAACAATTTCCTAACAGAGACTTCAGTGGTGTTATCAGTGAATTGTCTCTCAAGCCCAGGGCTTTATCTGGACTATGAAGTATCTTAGAAAGATGCTCAGTCTCATTTTAATAATTTCTAGGAATGGGAAGTCATCTATCTCTGCTAGTGAGCTCTAGACACGAATATCCCTCGGGCATTTTGAAAGGTGTCTGATGCTTCTGCTTTAGACTTAGCTTAGTCTCTGAAAGACCTGCAGGCATTGAGAGAATGTACTGGGGAAGATTTATACCCTGCTGAAGTGGGGGAGAGATATTAGCAAGTCACTGGCAAAACCTTTGTGAGCATGTGAGCAGGCTTGACTGCGCTTTTACCCAGGCAGTGGCAGAGGGATGAGGGGTGTGATGGACAGCCCGTGAGGGGGGCTCAGCTCTGCAGAAGGGGTGCTTGGAGGGAAGGCTGAGCCAGCAGCAGCCACCGAAAGGTTTCACCTACCTGCCTTGCTTGTGTCCCTCACTGTGGGCCTCCCGTCGCTGCCGCTGTGGCCGGCTGCATAGAAACAGGAAAAGGGAGCACTGAGACAGGCAGTCACAGGCGGGTGGTGTGGGCATCAGGAAGGAAGCGCAGCGGGAAGCACCGGACCCCATGGTGTTACCTTCTGTCACATGCGCGAAATGGCTCTTACCTTTTATTTACCTTTTTACCAAAGGTCGGTGTCAGTCAAAGGCATGGCAGAGGGTGTGGAGGGTAGGGGGATAGGGGCTCACAGCCTGGGCGACGCAAAAAGAGGGGAGTGATGAATTTGGAAGGTGGGAGACCACTGGTTTTGGCTGCCTGGCAAAGGACCCAGGCAGGCAGCTCGCCTCCCTCCTTCCACCACCGTGGCTGGCAGCATGATGAGTTGCCCTGGAATGAGGACACGCTGCACAGGCCAGGGTGGGCTGCCCAGGAGCCTCTGCCAGTGGAGAGTACAGAGCTGCATTGACTCACCAGAGGTGGCTGCGTGTGTTTATGAGAACAAAACCTTTGCAAAGTATTCCGGGGGGGGGAAAAAGCAAAGATCTTGTTTTGGTTTCATACTGTCCCCCAGCTGGATGCTAAGAAAACTCCTCTCAGGTGTTTGGCCAACATTTTACTGTATCATCACAGGAAAGAATACTGCTTTTAGCGATGTAAGCTCTAGCTTGAGCGAAAGTGATGTTTTAAATATGTAACAGTTTTAACTCATCTTTAATTAAAAGTTGAAAAAAAATAGCTTTTCTCTGTAATTAAAACTAACTCTAATCAACTCTACTAATGAGACTTCTTGTCCATTAACATACATTTGAAATCCCTCTGAAGATACAGCAGCAACACTCCTTTTGTGTCACCACCCGAGCACCATCAGCCCTTTGGTGAGCAGCGGCCAAACCGAGGCTATGTAGGATGATTTCTCCCAGGACTGGGAACTCTATAAAAGCCGATAGCACTGGAGGGAAATTCATCTTTCTGCTGCCACAGAGAAGCAGACAAGTGCCACATCTCCCAGGCTAGGGGTGGGCACACTGGACTGTACCATTGACTCACCCTGAAGCAAAGCGTTGGCCAGGTGGGATGTTTTCTGCTCCTCTTCTGCTTGTGGGAAAAAGCCCACAGACAGAATACATGGCCTTGGGCCATGCAGCAGCATCGCTATTGCAAGGAGCAGCTTCTTTGGCACTCTTGGACCTAGATATCATGCAGCAAAATGCACTTGCAAATGCGAAATGTGCTTTCCAGAATCTTCTGCCTTGTCAATATGTCCTTGGGCTGCTGTTGACATGTCTTGCTGCTGCCTGTGTCTCATTTGCTGGCTGTCAGGAAGTAATTTCATGTGTTTTGGGGATAAGCAGATTCTGGCAACAAGCTGACCGACTTACATGACTTTAAAATGCCCTAGTAAACTCTTGGCTGTTCAGGAATAATGTTGGTATTCAAACAGAGATGAAGCAGGCATGTTCTTGCAATTTCTAATTTTAATTTCTCTTTGTGGAGCTTATCTAATGCTTCATGCTGGCCCTGGCTTTATCCTGCCTGTTGAGGGAGCTTTCAAAGCTTAGCCATCACGGATCTGTGTCTAAATCCTCCCCATCCTCTGCGCCCAGCAGCCCCAGGTGGCTCCCCTTATTTCTTCCAGGTGGTTCTCCACTGCCTCTAAACTTTATTTCCTTATCACAAACCAGCATAAATAAATCAGGGACTTTGAGAAGCTTGACAGGTGTACTTGTGCAAACCTCACAAAGTTCAACAAAGCCAAGTGCAAAGCCTTACACATGGGTCAGGGCAATCCCCAGCACAAATACAGGCTGGGCAGAGAATGGGTTGGGAGCAGCCTTGGGGAGAAGGACTGGGGGGTTTTGATTGACAAGAAGCTCGATATAACTTGGCAATGTGTGTTTGTGCCCAGAAAGCTAACCATATACTGGGCTGCCTCAAAAGGAGTGTGACCAGTAGGTCGAGGGTGGTGATTCTCCCCTTCTTCTTCACTTTGGTGAGACCTCGCTTGCAGGACTGCGTTCAGCTCTGGTGCCCCAACATAAGAAGGACAATCATCTGTTGGAACTAGATGATCTTTAAGGTCCCTTACAATCCAAACCATTCATGATTCTATGACAAAATGTCCCTTATGTTCCAGGCATTCTGTTCATTTTTGCCTTGCTCCATGTCCTTCTTGATTTTGCCTTGATTCATGTCCTCCCCCTGGATTTTTTGCCCGTCCCATTCCCCTTGTCACAGCTCTGAAGTTACCAAACCTTCCTCACTCTCCTGACTCCTCCTGTGTCAGCAAAACACTCTTTACCTGTTGACAGTCATTCCCCAGTTGCTGCCTTTTGAAGCCTCATTTCTTTCTGTTCAGTAAATAGCTTTTCTGGTCCAGTTCCTGGGGAGTGCTCTGCTGGTTAAGTGATCAATGGCAGCTCCATCATGAGATCCCATTAGCCTGCCCATTCAGGCTGTGAATCAATGGCACACCACTACGGCTTGCTCTCACACGTCTGCTGTCCCTGAGTGTTTGTGGCAGCTGCACTCAGGAGATTCGGCCCAGACACTGCTCACAGATTGCTCAGCACAACTGTTTGCCACTGCAGCCACACAGTGTGACAGTATTGCCCCTGCCTTCACTGGGGTGACAAGCTGTCTTTAGAATTAACTGATAACTCCTGAGGTGAAGTACACTGAACAATGGACAGCCTTTTTTCCCCCCTGCAATGTCAATATTTATCTCCCAACCATTGCAGTGCCAAAAGGCATTTCATGGCTCATGAACTCACTGAGACACTTCATAAAAAAGCAACAGCTGGAGTAGAGTGGCATTTATTTTAGTCACAGGGCTTCCTGTACTTTGCTAGAGCATCAGCTTTCAGGCTGCTGTTGGCAGCTATGGTGATGCAACTTCTCTAAAGCCATCATTATTCCGCCAGGTCCTCCCCACTGATTCAAGGGATCGTGGGATACTTCTGCCTCAGAAACTGAGTCTTGCTGGGGCTGAGGGTGAATGAAGCAACTGAAGCTTTTTTTTAAGCCCAAGATTTCCTGTGGCGTTTATAGCCACTCCAACCCAGTCAAAAGTGTTGCAGGGCTTCATAGGACATGTGCTAGAGGAGTGTCATGTCCACACTTCCAGTGTGCACCAGAAAGCCCCCAGTATTCTTCATCTTTGAAATAAGAGCTTCTGGAATTAACCGTAACAATTGTGAGAGAGGTCACTATCAACCTTTCTTGGCATTTTAGTTTGTAATTAGTTATGCAGCGTACTCTTCCCACCTATAAATCATACTGTCTTTTCTCTGCAGGAGGCAATATATCTGCAGTAGATGGTGACCTATTTTACAGTTTTGTTAGAATAATCCCATTAAGATCTGAGAGTATTTCTTCCTTGAGGAGTTAAATCGAGATACGGTTTCAGTTCTTCAGGAAAAAAACAAGATCTGATGTATTTTCCTCAAGAGAAAAGCGAAAATATGTTGCTGAAGTAATGGAGCCAGATTTACACAGTCTTTTCTGGGTCCAAGGGATGACATCCTTGAGGAGTGGTACTGGTGGGTTTGGCAAACTGGGCTAACACTAACATTATTATTATCAGATTTCATGAAGTTCTGGGAGAGCCTGTCCTCTCCATCCCTTATGGTAATCTTAGCATGGCGGATCAGGGAAGAGATGTCACAACAGATACTGTCTCAGGAAATATTGTTGACATGTGGCTGTGGCATACTCCCTGTCTCTTTGGTTACTTGCGTCATCAGCAATACTATGGCTGGCGGCGCTGGATGCAGCTGACTCCAAACCTCCCACCCTGAGCAGAGGTGCCTGCCACCCCAGGAAGCTGACATCTGGAGCAGAGACACCTGGTGCCTGTTTCGTCCTTGCGTACCTCACACTTGGGTGATGCCTCCACCCCTCCTGTGGTGCACAGACTGTGGAAGCTCTCCCCCTACCCTCTGAAACCATCACACACTTAACTTTGTAGACACAAGCTCTGCAGCTCACGCTGTGCTGTGGTGTAGCGGATCCACAGCCTCTCCTACCACTGACGCAAGGCAAGGGAGGGTGTGGAGCTTGCTGAGCCAGATTTCAGCAGGAATTTTAATTGGAAAACAATGAAAGTGATGAAAAGTCCCCCATCCCTGCCAGCTATGCCATGGCACTCAGCTCTGGGCTCTCCCTCCCTAGGCAGAGACTGGTAGCGATGCCTCCTGTGCTGCACCCACTATGTTGTACAGCCTGCGTGCCGTGCTGGGTAGGAGAATGGCAGGAAGTGTGTTCTCCTCAGTCTACCCATAGAATTATGGCTAGTCAAGGCCCTGTTGAAAAGCTGCTCTTATCCAGCAACTGGCACTGCAGGGGACATAGTGCGCTGTGTAATATACTAATTCCCAGAGAAAACATAGGATAGAAATACACTAATTTGTACTCAAACTGGGAGAGTTACGAAGTTGTGAGCTGCAAACAAGCCATAAAAACTAAGGACAGTTAATCAAGATATGTATTTCATCTTGGCATTTGGTATGCCCTTGTTTGCTTGTAATTATTTTGGGTCATGTGTCTTTATGATTTGTAGGTTTAAAGATGGTGAAGAAAGTGATCCACTGCTGTTGTAGGTGTTTAAATCTATGAAAAGAAATAGGGAAAGAGGGCTATTTTTAATGTTCACATCACAAAGTCTGAGAAACGGTGGTATTCAGAGTTGTTCTACCATCTTATTTTTGAATGCTACAGAAAATTCAAGGAGAACCCCATTTTAATCCAGTAATGCTGGAATATAAATCAATCTCGGGATGCAAAATATGCAGGGGCTGGTGGCAGTGGCACTGTACCTGATCTTGCAAAAATGAAATGGTCCCTGTGTGGCAGAAATTGCATCCAGCTACATCCAAGGGGGTGTATTTGGTGGGTTTTGTATTGTATGGGTTGAAACGAAAGGTTGGAGGGAGCAGGAGTGTGACTGAGGTCCATCCTGCCAGACAGGCATGGTGCCAGGGCTCAGCTAGGTGAAAAAGAGAAGTGGATGAAGAGGAGCAACTAATGGGGCAATGCAGAATGTGCTGGAAGTTTTCATGGCTGCCCCAGTCTTTGAAGAAAATTGTTGACTTATAAACAGATGTCAGCAGAGTGCAGTGCAGATCAGGGAAGAACAGTATTAAGGAAGAACATGTTAAGGAGTATTTAGATTTAAGTCAACAGAGGCTGAGGGCACTTCCCTTGGAGCACCAGGAGCACCAGTTTTTACAGTCTCTGAGCTGTAAGCAGGTGCCTCTGAGGACTCTTCACAGATGGGTGATGCTCCTGAGCGGCAACCCTAAGGTTGAGCACAAAACCTGGTTTTAAGAAGGGGGCGTAATAAGGATGTTGGTGTTTTGATGTTTGGAAAGAAAGCGGGGCAAGCTCACGATCCACTTGTCTGCTCCCCCCAGGCATGACAGGATTATAAAGATCACCCAACGTGAATCGTTGCAATACCTGATGTCAAACCAGTCTAATGTCCTTTCTGACAGTGTAACTGGCCACCCTAGCGTAAGCAGGGGGAAAAGCAGATTTGAGTGAGGCTTTTAATGTTTCATTACTAAATTAGGGAAATACAGTTGAGATGAAACTGTGACTTTGAGCATGGTTGAAAGATCATGGTTATAGTAACTGCCATCAGTTTGCTTTCAAGAGACATTAAATGACATTTCACAAATCTCGTCCTGGAAACTACGAGTCAATATTTTCAATAATAATGCAGATGGCAGAATTATAAAACTCATGCATGGAAGAGGAACACACATTTGGGTTGTAGGATTAGAATTCAAAGCAGCCTTAACACACTGGAGAAAAGGTTTGATATCAAGAAGATGGTTTTTAGTAAAAGAGAATAGAAAGAGCTGTATGGAGTTGTACAAATGCAGAACGCGGAATAATGAGCTGATTATCGATACTATACTTCTCTTCATCACTTACAGCAATGAAAGCACTCTGTCTTTATAAGGGCAATGGAAAACATTAGCAATTAAGGAATTTGTCTGCATTACAAAAAATACAGAATTGTAACAATTCTGCTGTTGGGGCAATGTGAAGAAATACCCATGACACAGCACCAGAGGCAGACTGAAAGTAAATGAAGAGTAACAAGCCACTAGGTTTTTACCCAGAAGAAAGCCAAGTGAGAAACCGCTGAACCAGCATTTGAATTGTCCTCGGTGTCACAGGAGAGGAAGGGGACAACTTTCCACTTAACATTTTTTTGGAATAAGAGCTCCAAGTGTACTCCTTGAAGCTATGGACTGCTCCACTGGACAAATTAGCTACAAAGAGAATAAAACCATTAACAGTAGACACCAGATAAATAGATATTGAAGAGTGAGAAGCAGTTTGACCTTCTTGAGGGATGTTTGCTCTATAAATATAATAGAATTCTCTGAAAAGTTAATGACCTTGTAGATGAGGGTGACCAAGATGACACAGAGCACCTCCATTTCCAAAAGTGTGTTAACAGCTCCTTTCCAGAGACTTGTAAAGAAATCAAAGAGTCAGAAAGATGGAAGCTCCCCACATGCGAATGGTTGCAAAATAAGAAGCTGAGGGATAATTAAGAGTCTTCATTGTCAAAATCAGAGCTCTGGGTAGAGAATTACCGCAGAATCTCATGATGCCAAGTGACCTCAGAGAAATTCAGTGTTAGCAAATTCAGAAAAGCATACATTGCTTTGTACTTTGTGTCTTTAATTTTTTCCATTGCACTTTCAGAAACGACGTTAAGATAGTGACAGTCTCCAAATCAATTGTTACTGCTTAGGAAGAATGTCTCAGTATCATTATGGCTATTCTTGCTTAGTGTTCCACAGTGCTCAGAAAGACAAGCAGGAGGTTAGGTGTTACAGGGGATGGAGCAGCAAACCAAACAGAAAGCATTTCAGTGCTATTAGTAACACCAAGGTATGTCCACATCTCACATATCCAATGCCCATAGTTGGAAAAGAGAGCAGAGTAAGAGGAGAGAGAGAGTTCGGAGGTGGGGAGGGCTTCCAGGCAGCCTGAGCTGCGCTTTCTGGGTTGGAAAGGTGACAACAGCCAAGTGGTACGGCGCAATGATATAGAACCAGGAGTGGCCTGGTGAAGGTGACAGGAATGTGTTGCTCAAGACTTTGCATAACGTATAACAAGGAGAAGAAATTTCTAAGGAAGTACACAAACACAGTATGTCATCATGCTTTGATATTCACTGTCATCAAAAACTGAGAGCGCTGAAAACACAAGCGAGTTTGGAAGGTGGCTGGGTGGTTGTTAGAAGAAAGATCAACAGGAGCATTTCTGTTGTGAGTCGAACCCCAATTTATAAGAAAATCAAACAATTTTTAAGAACTCGAAAGGGAGGAAACTGCCTTGCAGTGTCCTTGGGTTTGGTTTAGTTCTGGGGTTTTTGTGTGTGTTTTGTTTACGTGTTTGTTTCGTTGTGTTTTTTAGTTGGTTGGTCGGTTTGGGGTTTTTTGGTTTGGTTTTGTGTTGGATTTTTTTTTCCTGGGCTGCAGATAGGATTTTGAAGGGTGTTATGTCTCCTCACACCAGGTCATAAAACACATTGGAGTAAGGTGGGCTAGAAGACAATATGAAGCTGCTGGTCCTGAGCGAGTTACATCGTAGCAACATTGACTGGGTATTGTATCATCAGTGGGCCAGTAAAGTGGACCAGTACATAGGTATATGAACATAGCTACAGAAGTACCAGTAGAGACTATGTTCTGCCATGAATCACCTTAGTGAAGATAGGAAGCTATGTGAAGTATAGACGCAAAATAAGTTTTAGAAAGGATGAAAGGTGATAATGATGAAAGTAGAAAATACGATTTTCAAAGCATTGTCATTTGCAACAATAAGCAGAGAGAAGACACTTTTGGTTGTGTTATGAGAAAAAAACCCCCAAGGTTTCCAAGCTGTCCTGCAGGATTGAAGTTACTTGAAAGAACAACAGGGGGGGAAAGGAGAATGGGAGAAATAGCAAAGCAATAATAAAAAAATAAGTTAATTTCTAACAGGACAAAGAAGATGAGTACTGCAGGACAGAAGAAAAGGATTTCTGGAAGGTGGAAGAAGGGCTAAGACAGCAGCAACAGCTGCTGGAATACAGAAGGAAGTTACAAAATAATATAGAGTTAAAAGCAACAGGAGAAAACTTGGAAGAGCTGTGTGACAGGGGCAAGAAGTGTGACTAGGGGCAAGTAACCAAGGCAGGTGAAGAGAAGGGCAGAGACAGGGACAACGAAAGAGAAACAGCAAATTGAAGAAAAGGAGGAACCTTGAATAGGGGGAAGAAAAGGAGTAAAGATGAAGGCGAGAGGAGGAAAGGGAAAGGCAAGTTACCAACAAGGAAGATGGAGGCACTTGTTTATGTCCTGAAACCCAGCACTGCCGGTGCAAATGGTGTAAAGCCTCAGCACAAATCGCTGATACTCAAAAGCAGTGCCTTGGGAGCTGTGTGTGCTCCTGGATTCCTACTGATATTGTGGTCCTGTAGGCAATGCTTTCAACAGGCATTTTACAGGCTTATTGTGCACTCTGAAGATTGTTTTAAAGACAGCTTGCATTAGTAAGCTTTGTTCACACAAATAAATGCTTTCAGGATCAATCCTGAAGATAAGATATAGCACCAAAACTCTAGGACAAGAGAATGGCTTAAGGGTTGCTGGGAGGTAAAGGAAGAAATCCTGTTAGGGATGAATTTATAAAGCCAGAGGAATCATTAAGAGGGCAAGAAGATAGGAGCTGCCCTACTTGTAAGAGGCAGCCGCAGTGAGGATACCAGCATAGCCACGTGTGATTTACAGAGGGGAGATACTCCTCATGCAATGTCACCAGCATATGGAGGAGCTGACAACACAGAACTCCTATCCAAATTCAACAGGAACAAGGGAAAGTAACTAATGTTGCGAATGTTCAGTATGATCCTAAGCCTTTGAGAAAGGCCTGGGAAGGAACCATGGCCATAATGATGCAGGGTGGTTTCCATCACTTACGAAGTGCATCACTGATTATAATCATGCCTGAAAATGCCATACAGATCTTTGGCCATGAGAGAGAACCTGTGATAACAAGCCCATGGCTTACTGTAGAAGATGTCATTCAGCTGCTGCAAAAGATAGCTCTTACTGATACAAACATGGACAGGGAGCTCTAGCAGGGCAGAAAATGAGTTGCTGTTTGGAGACCAGAGTGAAGCAAAATGATTACAAAATGTCCAGGGAATGGTAGGGACATGACTCAAAACATAAAGCGAATCCCTTAGCTAAGATTAAAAAAACATGATCTGTAGATCTTGCACTGTGAAATCTCTTCTGCTGTGACTTGTTTGTTTAAAAGGTGGTTATAATGCTGTCCAGGGAGATTTTAGTGTTAAAAGAGATTTTTTTCACAGCAGTTAGCTTTGGCAGAACATCCTGGGCTCAGCTCCAGGCCGGTTCTTTCGCTATTGCTCATCCTCTCCAACAGATTCTACAAGTCTAATTAGCAACACAGGCTTTGGCATAACAGTGTTGTAACCTTTAGTGACCCTTCGTATCCTTCTAATGACCCCTGTGCAGCCTGGTGGCTTTCCATGAGCCTGAGCAGTTGGGAAAGCAGCAGGCAGCCCCCTTACCAGTGCTCCGGATCTCAGCTGCTCCCTGTAGCAGTTTTGGCACTGCGGTTGTAACAGGAGTAAAAAGCTTTGCAAACCCTGCAGAATTTGCACATGGCTGACTGCAAACTGTGAGCAGGTCTGCAAGGTGAGGAAGGTTTTATTTTTGTATTGCTTCTCTTTGAAGTGAAATTCCTTTGAGGCGATTTGCCCCGGAGATTAGCAAAAAATAAGTAGCTGAGTCTTTGACTGGCACACAGACATTTTTACAGTGAATTACAATATTGGAGGTCTCTGAAATAAGTCCCATGCAATAAAGCTATCTACTTTGCTGTTTTCAGTGTGCACTGTTTCATCCTAGAGTGGCTGCCTCTGGGTACGCGCAGTGCCAAACATTCTGACAGAGAAGGTGCCTGACCCTGCAGGCACCCTTCATCCCATCCAACATATCAGCAGGAGTGCAGAGGCTGTGGGCTCTGCTGGATTTGAGCTGGTCAAAGGGCAAGCCTTGGGGCTGAAAAGTGCAGGGTTTTAATTTGAGAGCAAGTGAGTCCCCTTGGAAGAAACTAACACTTGCAGAGCACCACCACCCAAAGAAACAAGGTAAAAGCCTATGTACTTCCTCTGCCAGCTGCACCATGAGGATCAGGAGCCAAGCTGACCACGTCTATCAGGGACAGTGGGATGCTGGCAGCACACCCAAGGTGGCAGGTCTCTACAGCAGGTCCCTGTGCTGCCTGCCAGCACCAGTGGCTGGCGCTGAGCCCTGGCAGTAGGGCAAGCGGATGGTTTTGTGCTCCTATAGAGCTTCTGGAGGCTAGGGAAGCCATGGGTGCAAATCAAGCCACCCTGAGCATCCTGTGGTGGTGTGGAGACAGCCTGTTCCACTTTGAAGAGATTTCCCGCATCAATCTCCACTGAGGCCTGTGGCTCTCTTCAGAAGGTAAAGGCTGCAGTGAAGGGATGGTTTTCCATCCTGGTCCTTACCCCAAGCTCTGTGGAGAAAGACATCCTGGTGTTTAGAGAGAAGTAACAAAGTCAATTGCTATGACTTCTTCTCCTGCATAATGGATATTCAGGGTTGAGTGTTGAAGAGAGGGGAAACAGAGTCAATATCAAAATGTTCAGGAGCAGTCTTCACTGCAAGCTTTTTCTGACATTATATAGCATCCCCTCTTGCTCTGTTTTACTTTCAGGATCTAGTTCGGTGGTGGGAAAAAGTATTGACTTCAACTTAAATGCAAAGCTACCATGCCTGCTTCAAAATTGTCTTATATGATCAGCATCTTAATGTATAGGGACCCACCCATGAGACCAAAGACAATTGGCTGTACCTCTAAAATGAGGTGTTCTGCCATACAGAGATGACTGGTTATGTTGGGCAAGCATGATCCCTCACTGTAGAGCTGCAAAGGAGACAATGACCACAATCCTAGGAGGCTGACAGGAGTAATTCTGTATACAGCACCTACATGAGGACTGTACAAATACCGCACTCAGTCCTGATGTCAAATTTGAAAAAGCAGTGAAGGGTCAGAAGAAAACAAGAAAATGATTGAGTCAAAGCTTGGGAAACATCCTGCACTGACAAATATGATATAAGAAGTTTAACCTTCTGAATATATCTGAGCAGAGATGAAAAAGGGGTTTGATCTACCTGTAAATACATGGATGAAGAAGAGACAAGCTAGCATAGAACAGGAGCAAAGGGGTGGAAGTTGAAGTAAAAAAATATCTATGATCCTATTCTGAGTTTGCTTGACACTGAAGGTAATTATCATAAGTTGGAAAGTCAATGTTCAATTCATGCAGAAGGCTTTGTTGCTTGTGTTTAGCACCAGATCAGACAGATGACCTTTTTCACCTTACAAATCATAAGGCTGTTGAAACCATTGGTCTCTCAAGGCATAACCCATCACAGGGGAAAGTAAACACTGAGTACCATGCTGCTGATGGACAACCCTGCAGCCACATGACAGCTTTGCTCCTCTCTCCTCGTCAGCCCTCCTCAGCATCTGTACTGCTCTACTGAGGCAGAAATAGGCCACAGATTACCTCCAAGGCCAGTGTGGGCACACTGGAAGGGAGGTGGACCCAGCTTGAAAAGCCACAACACCTCGGGGCTTTCTGGTGGACTTGTCCTAGCACAATTACACTGTATATACAAAGCGTGGGTGAAGAGGCAGTTCCTACATGAACTTGAAGAGGTATTTATTTTCTGTTTTCATGTATTTTTAACACTCTGTGATTTGCTGTGATTTGTTATATTGTCGACTTGATTGCACTGACACTGTTAAGTGTTTGGTACAATGGGAGTTTCTGTTAAAGATGATAAACAAGAACATGGCTGTGTATATGCATTCCTCTGCTGGGCACTTTTCAGCTCAAATGGCAGTACCTTGCTTCTTTCCCCTTTATTTTTCTACAGCCAGCATATCACCTCTGCTGCCACTGTCATGAAGCTTCAGTGAAAGTAGAGGTCTCATGGCTGTCTTGCATCCATACTGTGTCTGATAACGCATTCTCTGAGGACTGATCATGAACAGAGACACTATATTCACTTTGCCAGTTTTAACTCCACGAAAGAGGCGTCACTGCTAAAACCATTTCCTGTGTGCGAAATGGCTCATGGGCCCCTAAGTGCCAACTGGAACACTGCAATCAGTCTGAAATATAGCCCTGACTTGCTACAAGAGGCTACAGGAAAAGAAAAAAGACACTGCGCTTGGCATCCCTTCCACCTTTCTGTCATTTGTCCTGAAGGATAACAGGGCTGGTTGGAATTCCTCAAATTGTGGCATTCCTACAATTCCAATCCCATACACGTTACAGTATTGATGATGATACAGTCACTACAAAACAGAAACAGTGACTATAACAAAGCAGAAACAACACAGGTTCAGTCTGTCACAAGCAGAAGTACACAGCATTTGAACAGGAAACTAAATGTGTCAGCTATGGTCTCAAAAAAATATCCAAGGGATTTTTCCTCCAGATGCCCCTTTTGTTATGTGCCTGAGTATAAAAATCCTCATGCAGAGTTCCAAATATTCCCCAAATTCAATATAAGTAACCAGAAATCAGTTATAGCAAAAAACCTTCCTCAACTCAAAACCTCCTAAAACGGCTGTCTACGGATAGCGAGAGCAAAATGTCACAGTGTTTGCATAAAAGAGAGATAATAGACAATGTTTTAAATGATTTTTAGTATGTACATTCAATACTGAAAGCTCTTTCTGTTTCCTCTAATAACTGACCATAGCCTTGAAGTTTGCAGAGAGGCTTTAACTTTTTCCTCTAAAAACTCTATAAAACAAATGGTATAGGAATAATAACAGAAATCCTGAATGTTTTCTTTGGAGATCTTGAGTCACTCTAACCTTCAGTGAATGCAACAATCCTCATGGACCTAAATTTCCTCTCTGCAATAATGAAAATAGTCTGCCACATTTTAATCACCACAAATATAAGCAAATGCTTCTTTTTCTGCACCCTTTCAAACTTTTAGGTATGTAAGCAACCCATTTTCTTGGGGGGAGGAGATCAATGTAAACTTTCACTGCAGAAAATGCATTAAAAACATTCATTGGCAAAACCAGCAACAAAAATGATTTTTGGCTGGAAGATCACAATCTGCAAATGCAAATTTTCATTATCTCTTAGCCATTATATCTTCACCTGAAATCTTACATTTGTCCATACTGTAGCTATTTTAAGGTCCTTTCCAACCCTAACTATCCTGTGATTCTATTTGAATGTAAAGAAATGAGACTTACCTGCCTTTTTTGTATACCTCATGTATTTCTTTTCCTTGTCTGTGGGCTCTGCATTCAGTGGATAAAACCCATCCCCACAACAGGAGGAAGATGCTAAAATGCATTTTATGGACAGTCAACATGTAACCTGAAGGTTCTGTATCCAGAAATAGTCCATACAAAAAGAAGAAAACCAAAATGTGGATCCTGTTCCTCTTTTTATGACATTATCGGTCTGATCGTTCTTGGAAGGATGTTTACTCGTACAAAAAATCATCCTGCAGTATTTAATCTGGACAGTGGGGAAAGCAATTTCCACTAAACCTATAAATCCTTCTACGTCAGATGGCAGGGATTTTCTGGCAGTGTTGAATTCACGTATTCTCCGAGAACAATTATTTTTTTCCAAACAGGCTATTTTATTAATTAGTTTAAATTGAACCCTTTTCAAGTACCTGTGGGCTATGGCATATATATGTATTTCTGCCTGGCTAGCCGAAGTAGTGAAGTCGGTCAGGCAGTTGTCATTAGTCAGACTTCAATCACATAACTTATCTGTGTAGCAGTGCTGTTTGTTACAGACATTCCAATAGACTGAAAAGTATCAGTTTCCAGCAGAAACTCATTTCCATTTAGCTCTACAAACAGCTTTTTGACCCTGTGTGTTTCTCTGCGTTAATATACAACGGTGCTGTGGCTGGAGTGGTCAGTGCTTTCAGGACTTGTGTCACATACCTCACTGCTCTGCTGAGCAGGGTCTCTGGAAAGTATCCCGGTGTGCAGAGAAAGGGGGGGAGGACAGCAAGGGGGAGATAGTTCTCCTCTCTGCACAGGGCTGTTTGAAGGGATGCTGCTGAATCAGAGCAGTAAACAGCAGAGTTGCAGGATCTCTTAGGTCCCTTGTGTGCTGGGTTACGTGTGACTACAAAACCCTCATTGGTGCCAAAGAAAATAAACCAGCATGGGCAAAAACACCTGGTGAAGCCGGGGGCACTGCCCATCTCTTTGGAGCTCACCTCTGCATTACCTACAGCTCCATATTTACTCTCCCTCTCCTCAGTGCCTCTCCCCAGACCTTATAGCTTTGGTCCCCCTTGTACCTTATGCAGACATTGCCCTGTGCTCTGCAGACACTACCGGCCTTGTCCCATCACTTTGCTGATAAGGCTCATCTTACTCTACCTGTTACCTATGGATTTCCATTTTAGAGCAGTGTGTCAAGTCACCCATCTCTTTTCATGAAAGCCCTTTCTAAGAACCCTGGGGAGCAGATCTCTACCTGGTCTGAGCTGTCATGGCTTTATTGACTTCAGCGAGCATTTACTACACTGCCTTGGGATCCACAGGGACAACACATTGAGAGCTACTGAAATTTCATTTCAACAACCAAGAATCATCAGAAGGAATTAAGACAGGGATAGCTGATCTTGTCTGAGGACCAAAAGTTGGACTATACTACTTCTCAGAGTCACTTCCAGCACTGTTTCTTCCTGATGAAGAAAAATGGTGGAAAGCTGGCATATGAGAACTAGAACAAATGTGAAAAATTCAAATATTCAGGAAAGAGATAAAAGATGTCTCTGTGCCTGACATATGAAAAATAAAACCAAAAATGAACAAAATATGTTATTAAATATTGTCCTCAGATTTTGCTTAATCTCGAGCTTGAGTAGATGGAAAGTTAATTTTGCCTGTGGCCTCTGTGCGAACAACTATGTGTTAGAGATACAGCACTGTTTTAATTCAGTAAATAGAAGTCCTCTGGATACCAAATGAGAAAAGAATGCATAATTGATAGTGAACAGTATTTTCAACAAGTTTGTATGTTTTATAGTTTGTAGCCGAGCTGAGAGCTGACGGTTGTCTCCTTATATGATTCTATTGTTCAAGCTTATCAGCTGATACATCTGGGGGCAAGGTGCCGGCGAGTTGTATAAAATACTTTAAATGCTAATTCTGTTTTATTTGGTTCCATGATCCCTCAGCATTTTTCCTGTTCACCCATCATGCGAGTGTTCGCAGATATAAAATTACGCATACCCTCTGCTTTCTGAATTCACAACTGGTAATAACGTAAGTATTAACCTTCCACCCACACCTGGCAACGTGCACCGGATCTCAGAGCGAATTTTAAAATGTCAGTTGAAATCTGCAATGCCACTGACTTTCTGACTTTCCCTTGGCTTTGCTGACTTTAACACCAGCTCTGCAGAGAGGAGGCAGCCATCCAAATATGAAATGATCACACCAAAGCCCTCGCAAACAGTCAATAGCTGATCCACGAACAGATGAAGCAGTCAGATGGACTGTAGATATAAAGTCAAATGAACAATGATGAGCTTCACTGTTGGAAAGGCCAACTGTGCTCTTTTCACAGCTGAAGCCATCTTTCCTGGAATGCACTTGTTCTTGAAATGGGATACCAGGTTTTTTTGGGTTAGAGTAGGAGCTGAATGAAAATGATAATCCACAAGACCATCCAAAACATTTCATTGCATTTGACCCAATCATATTATTAGAATTTGTTAAATAAACAAGTTTGAGCCAGCCAAAGATACACTTTTTCCATTTGCCCTCAGAGAACTCAACTGTCAGACAAGTTCTATTTGTAACCCATCTATCTCCAAAATGAGGACATAGAACAAAAAATAGGCTTTTTTCTTTTTTGCCTTTCAGTCAGCTGCATACTGAGGTGCTGAACTTGTAAGGAGCAGAAATCCAATCTGAAGAAACAGTCACACAAACCACCAGACACTATAAGAAACCAGGAGTACTCCCAGTGCCCAAGGGGGCAAGGCACAATGCAGTGTAAGCATCTACTGCAGCAATAACTCCAGTCGAATTATGAACCAGGCCTTCTTTTGTTTAATCAATTACCCAAAGCTTCAAACAGAGCAGTAATACACAGTATAAACCGTAAATATACCTGGAGCTACAATCAAACTGCAGCAGCCACACATAATAAGAGCCCATAACATTTACATTCTAACCTCATCCTAATAGGTGTCTGCCTTTAAAAGCTTTTGATGCAGATGTGGATGAATGTGTCACTGTACCTCTGTTGTGATTTATGTTTGCAGGAGCTGGAGGAGCATGTGTACATGTGTAACTGATAGGATGCTGTTTGACTTATGGAAAGTTATTTCTCCCATGCAGCTCTGCCTCCAGGGCACACTGGTCAGAATAGTTTTTTACTTTACTGCCTTCAACTGTGGGTGTTGTCAGAGACTTTAAAAATCAGGCTTAATGTGGAGTTATTGGGGTTTCTGAGTGTATTACTTGTCTCCCTCTTTAACAAGTATACTTCCGTTCTTTGGGGCATTCACAGGAGATCCATTCTTGCTCTGTGTAAGGTGAAATATGTCACCTGGCTTCTTCATGTTTGTTGGATATAGCACCATCTCCAAGGAGGATATTAATACAGATGATTCAAAGAATTTGAGCAACCTAGGGACAAATGTCATATCCACTGAGTCTGACTATGGTGGTGTCAGCAGAACTGGTTGCTATTCACAGCACTCGTAGCGCTGGTCTGTGCATGTCTTGAAACCAAACTTTCCAGGAAGTTGAGAGGATGGCAGAAGTGAGAATACATGTATTTACACTGGGATGATTAAAACTAAAGGAGCCCACGCAGAAAAATGGAAAGAAGATATTTCCTCTGCAGGCACAAGAGGCAAATACACTCTTTTCCAATCTATAACTTTATGGAAAGAGGAGATCAGGAGCTGCTGTCAAGAGTGGGGCAGCAGAAATGTCCAAACAGGAATATTTTACTTCTCAGTGTTAAAGATCAACATATGTGCTGGCATAAGTGCGCACCAGCATAGGAATCAGGACACTTTATACTGGCCAAGGATTTTACTGCAAACAGCTTTTGTGCTCTGTTATCTATCATATTTGTTTTTATGCCCCTGCTCCTCTCTGGTCTCTTTTGCACCCCTTGCTTATAATTTGCATCAGAGCAGATTCTTCATAGCAAACCCTGTTACTTTTCCAGGTAGCGATGAGGGCATTGGTGGACCTCAAGAAATCATAAACACTAGTGAATAATTAGATTTCCATGCAACATGAATGGCAGGGAGAAGTGGCAATGAACCCATGACCTCAAGCCTTCTTATCACAGAATAAAAATCAGATAGAGGCAAGGCACTGTACATGTGCCTCTAAGCCGATATAAATCCCTAAATGGATTGTGCACTGTATGAAAGGCAAGGGAAATAGGCCAAGCCTGCACTGGGCAGAAACCTAAAAGGCTACAGCTAACAATGCGCTTGAGTGAATTGCAGTGCTTCAGGATGAATGCATTCAGCTGCTGTTTCTCGCAGTAACAATGCTGCAGCACCCCAACGAGGCACATCTTTAATGCCACTCTGGTTTCATTAGAGTTCTTTCCTCAGGGGTGTCTTTGTCCACAGAATGCTTCTTTTCTCCCCACAAGATGTGTCGTTGTGCCCGTGGAGACATGTTTGAGTTTGGGAGTGTCTTTATGTGCCCTCACACTCTGCCTGAGAGATTATGTGGGTTGCGTGCTGAGCTGTGTCCTTTTCTTTCAGTCAGTTCTGCAATTCTCCGGAGCTGTGTTAGCTGGATTAGGAGGCTTTGTGTGCACTTGACCATGGAGCACCTGGCATTTTTACATGGACGTTGTACTACTAAAACCGGGGGGGGGGGGGGAAGTCTTTTAGAAGTGAAGGATAAATAAAAGATAAAAAGCCACTTTTAGAAGGTTACTTCACTGTTAGCAGCTTCAGAGAGCTGAATTAAAATATTGAAACATGCATACTAGTGCAGCCTGTTGGAAAGTGTTTTTGTCTGCTACTAGCAGGTATACTAGAGGAGGCAGGCATGGGATGCTACAGGCGTTAAAGATTCCGCTGACACTCCCCTGAATGTTCTAATTCCCAGAGCACACAGTACACTCATTTACCAGGAGGGATTGCTCTCTTACAGGGTGCGAGTTTTGCTCTGCTTGAAGATTAAGAACTAAATGGTATGAAAACATTCACAGATTACAATTATGCTCTGTACATCCTGGAGAGGGATTAATTTCTCTTTGACTAATAGATTCTGGTCCTCAGCCCTCTTATCCAGCCTTTTTTTCAGTAAGCATGTTTTTTACACACACAACCCTTGTGAAAAAGGGCTTCCCAGTTTCCTCTACAGTTCTTGCAGCCCATCTGCATCACTCCATGGGGAATTTTATCAGTAATACACTAAGGGCCCCTGCCTGTCAACCAAGAAATAATTCAATATGCTTTTCAAAAGACAGCCATAAAATGGAAGGAAACAGAAGGGTGATGAGTCAGAAATTCATATACGCAAACACTGAGACTCCAACAGGCCCACCTCCAGGCAAAAGCTAACACAGGTGTGAATAACAACTACAGAGCTGTCAATATCAATTCAGAGAAGGCTGAAGTGCTTAATAAGAGAGTTGTTCTGCCAATATTCATAGGGGATTAAAGGAACAACTGGAGTAATTACAGCCCTCAGCCTGACACTGATCCCAGGCAAAATATTGGAATGGCTGATACGACACTCAATAAATAAAGAGTTAGAGGGTAATTTAATTAATGTCAGTTAGCATGGCTTTAAAGAAAAAATAGATCTTTCCAAGCTAATCCTTTTTTGATTAATTTAAAATGTGTTTGCTGGAGGAAATGAAGCTATTCAGTGTGCTTCTGTAGGGCTTTTAACGTTGCACCACATGGCATTTTGATTAAGGAATTGCAACAATACAGTGTCAAGATAAAGAAAATATTTGAAAACTGGATAAAAACCCCATGTTCAATATGACTGTAAATGGCAAATCTTCATCAGGTAATGCAAATATCTCCCCAAAGAGGCTAGTTCTTTTTCCTGTTCTGCTCTTGTCAGTAGGGAAGAATAGAACAGAGGCTGCTTCCTGAATAAGCCTGCAGTGGCATGAAGGAAATTGGAAAAACTGAAGGACTACTGACAAGGAATAAATGGAGTATCATAGCAAAAAGCCCAGACACTTAATGCTATTATCTGACTACACCTTACTGCAAAACCATACAACCGACAGTCAAGAACGTGGGTCATAATTTTAAGACAAGGAGGAGAAACTCTGGACATTGATGGAAAATTTTCTTGGAAAATTAGCCAAACAGTGCCCTTCCATACCAAAAATAGCCAAAATTTGCTAAGGAATGTTGTAAGAGTATGAAGGTTATATTACCGCTGTACAAGACGATGCAGACTGTCTGAATCTTGAATGCAAGAGTTCTCCTCCACTCAGCTAACCAGCAAGATGAAGATTTATTAAAACAGCTTTGTTAAATCTGTTACAAAACTCAGTGGCTGGAAGACCTCAGAAGACAAATTTGAAATAGAAATAAATGGATTTTGCGTTTTGGAGGTTTTTTTCCTAACAGTAACAATGAAGTTTGTTTCTCTACAAGTGCCATTTTTAACTGAAGATAGTATGATTTTCTGAATGAGACAGGCTAGTTCTCAGACAGGGATAATCTGCGGAAGTCCAATGGCCAATGCCATTGGACTCATAAGGAAGTGCTGATTAGATGATCAAATAGTCAACAAGTCAGGCTCAGAACCATCAATTATTGGCACCAGCTAACATTGCATTTGAAAGACAAATTTGTTTGGATCTGACAGCCTTTGCTGAATTTAGCAGTGATAATTAACTTCTGAGGGCAGGATGTTATAACAGCTTTATATAATTATTGGTCAAAAAGAGATTTTTAATAACAGATTATAATAATTTATATTTTTTTAAATAAAGACAAGCAAATATCATAATATTATCCCTTGGTAGATATACTCTGAGGTACACAGTGATTTTCAGTAAGCTGCAGCTTGGAATCACCCTCTTTGCTGGGTAGACCCACCACCAGCCTGCCACAGATGATCTGTTTGGCCACCTCTCACAGGACTCACATATTTCAAATATGGCTTCAGCATCCCTTTTAACTTTTTCAGTTGAGCAGTAGTCACCTGTATAACTTACCTGGGATTTCTTCAGGGATGAACACATGAGCAGAACAACTGGAAGAAGCATTTTCAAGCTACATAGTCTACTAGCAGCTTCTGGATTGTGTCCGAAGCATTTTGCACCTCCCAGCAGAGCTGAGGGGCTCACCTGTCCAAATTCCTTACCTACAGCATAGACAGCTACATCCAAGCCAGCCATCAGGGGCTGCTGGGGAAGTGTTTCTAGGAAACAGTACATCTTACCCGGAGGTAGCTGTCTAAGTCACCCAGGTGCATTGCCTTCCAGCAGAGGCTGTCTCGCTGCCCAGTGCTGGTGTACAGAGAGCTGTGCCATGGGATCCTCCTCATGGGCTTGTGAGAGTATTTTCCTAAATATGAAGAGTCAATGATGTGATTGCTGTCAGCAAGTTTCACCTTTCTATTCTTAGTTTGTTCTCATCTCAACTTGTAGGTTGAATACCCATGGACAACATGTCAAAATGGCTTCCTACATGTTTCCCCACACTGGAATCACTGCAGCCTTTTACTTTTAGCATAAAGAAATCCAGAAGCTTTCATTTTCCTCTGTGAATATGCTGCAGCATCTCCTGCTCCGACAGTTCTGAGATATTTCGTGGTTTTGCACTAACACTGGGACATGACTCAGATCAGGGCAGTTCTAATAACAATATTCCTTGAATTTCTGTGCTAAAATTATGTTAGTCTGACATTTGGATGTACTGAGGCTCTGCATATTTTACATGGTCATTTGGAAAATTACTGGTTGGCTCCTTTTTCTCTGCTACTGATCTTCATCACTATAACACTGCTGCCTCAAGCAGCAATAAAAAACAAATTGAAAAGGTATTATGAACTGCGCAGAACACACTAGGAAGAGATCAGCAAACAGAAGCCGGAAATCTGTAACATGCAACTCTGATTTCAGTGGCCAGCTTCTAAAAGCTGCTAGATGGGTTATCACAGATAAATTTGACTGACACAGTTTCCCCACCACAACTGGTACTGTTTACTGTCTCTGGATCTCAAATTGGCTGCAGTGCTTCCAGGTCTTGAGATCTGTGATGAAGCAGAAATGCCACAGCAGACTGTGGCTGCCTTAGGCTGTTGCCAGTAAGTGTAACCCTGCTGGCATTCACTTGCTTTATCTTCCCCGTGGCAGGGGGGTTGGAACTAGATGATCTTTAATGTCCCTTCCAACCCAAACCGTTCTATGATCCTTGGATTATTTTGGACTGTTTTCTCAACCAATTAATTCCCTGTCGAGAATTCTTGTACTGGATGCGGCTTGGATTTGCACTCTTTTAAAAAGAATTATTCTAACTGAAACAATTGCCTGCTTTATCTCTGAGGTTCTCCATTTAGCAAAGCATTCGCTTGCTCAGTTTGACTGCTGTTGTTAATGTCTTTATACAAATAATGGGCTGAATGCACAGCGAATCACATTGGGTATCACCAACAGCTTAGCTTCTGTCCCTTGTCTGCAGATACCATATGGTGTAATAGGGAAGATGCAAGACTGCAATTAGTAGAACATTAGTCTAATAGGAATATTTATCTAAAATAAAGTGCTAATAAGAGGTCTTGTTTTGCAGTAAGAGACTGCAAGTGTACAGGAATCAACAGATGATTATGTAGCATAGAAATCACTGCCATTAGCAAATGAGCAAGCTTCATATGTCTGTAGAGCTTCTTGAGTAGTAGAGTTTCCTGATTATTAGATTATCCTCTTCAACCCTCTGCAGAATGAGGGGGTTCCTCAGGCCTGCTGAACATGCAGTCACCATTACTAGGCAAAGCTGTGCTTCCTGCACTGACCAAGGAGCAGTGATTAAGCAGGGGGCATCCTGCTCAGCAAGGTCAGAGAGGCCTTAAACTGCCATGAGCAGAAACTGCGTGGGAAGAATAGTGCCAGCTGTTGAAAAGGAAGGGGTACAGTGTTGGGATTGTAATGTGGCAGTGAACTGCGTCACAGAAAAACCCAGTTTTTTGTTTTTTCAACTTCCCCACATGGTTTCACTACTGTTTCTTCCTTTCCAAACCAGGTCCATGGCAGTTATGTGGATCTGCGCACATCACGCTAAAGCAGTCAAATGTGGGGGCCATTGAAAAGAGCCACTGAAGTGTACAAGCGAGCACAAGGCACAGTGCTGGGGGGACCAGGGCACAAAAGGTCCATCAGAAAGGTCTCAGCAACTCACTGAGGTGGAACAGATAGAAGAGGCAGTGTTTATCTTATATGGCTCTATATCTAGATAAAATAAACTGGATGTACACCTCTTTGCAAACACACTAGCAGACTGGTAAGAGTTTAAAACATATTAGATACACCCATAAAAGAAAAAAGCCTTGACAAAAGCGCAGGCATAGTTAATAGAGGTTTTGCTATGACCATTTTGGGTTCTCACATTGCTTTCTGCACATCTGTCCTCTTCCTGCACATTTGTCCTTTTTAAATTCTCACACCCAGCACCTTACCTTCCTAATTCAATCCCTTGTTCTCATTTCAGTGCACAATCTAGCCAAAGTATTCAGAAGCAAATAAGCCACAGAAGCAGCAGGACAATGCTGCTGTCCCCCAAGATGTGTCCACATTGTCCCTGAGCAGCTGACTGTCCCCCAAAACATATGTCCACATTATTCCACGTCAGCCACTAGTGCCGCTGCCTTTTGCTTGTGTCCCACCTGGGACTGGCCTTGGCCCTTAGGGAATGAGACAGGATGGTAGGAGGGCCTTACAGCCAGCACTGAAGTCTATGGCTGCTCCTGTAATTGCAGCCCGGGGAACAGGACCATCTGCAGCTTTTATCTCCATTGGGGTGCAGGGACATAGAGGATAAGGAAAAGAAAGGCAGCAGCAATGCAGGCAGGCTCCCACCTGCTGGAGACAAGCAGCTCCACAGCTACTTTTCCTGACTGCCTGGCAAGAGGACTTCTAGCAGATGGGGTGCCTGGCAGGGATGTCCACACTGTGCAGCCCCAGCATCATCACCCAGAAGTCAGTGTGAGTTTGGGAGGAAGCTTTTGGTGAGCAGCTTGGAGCTGGCTGCACGTTGGAAATCCAGAGCAAGCCATAGCAGGACTAGAAAGGGAAGGATGCATAAAAGCAATACAAAAACCTCTTCCTAAGGAAAGGAATAATTTTTTCCTGAAAAAAGCAAAACATGAGCAGGAGACTCTGCTTTAGTATATGTGTGGCTTTGGAGGGTCTCGCTCCTGCAATTTGGTGTATCAGGGGAGTTTACAACTGTCCTGGGTTCAGCAGTAGCAGTCATTCTTCTCCATCTTAGTAGCTGGTGCAGTGCTGTGTTTTTGACTTTCAGCCTGGGAACAACACTGATAACACCAATGTTTTTAGTTGCTGCTCAGTAATGTTTACTCTGACCAAGGACTTTCTGAGTCTCATGTTCTGCTAGGGAGGAGGGGAAGCCGGGAGGAAGCAGAGACAGGACACCTGACCCAAACTGACCAAAGAGCTATTCCATACCGCAGCACGTCATGCCCACTATATAAACTGAGGGCAGTTACCCGGAAGGGTTAGATCACTGCTGAGTTAGGCTGGGTATCGGTCAGCAGGTGATGAGCGGTTGTATTCTCTTCCCTTGTTATTTCCCTTATCATTATTATTACTGGTGGTAGCAGTAGTGGTTTGTGTTATACCTTAGATACTGCACTGTTCTTATCTGGACCCGTGGGAGTTACATTCTTTCAATTCTCCTCCCCATCCCTCTGGGAGCAGGGGGAGGAAGGGGGAGGAGTGAGAGAGAGACTGTGTGGTTTTCTGAGCTATGGCTGGGCTTAAACCACGACAACAACAGCATGAAAATGAAACTGTAAGCAGACGTGCATTTGTATCTGGAAGGAAATGACACCTTCTTGGTACCCTCTGGAAAAGGGAGAGTATCGGGGATGTCCCTCGTGGCCAATAAAACTGGCCAGGGTGGGGAAAATGTGAAAAAAATCCAGGTCGCCACAGCCCACAGCCACCCTAACACATGGATATTTGGAGACCTCAGGGGAGGCAGGTGGTAAAACTCACCCAAAGATGAAAAAAACCCAAATAAAATGTACCTATCCTTTATTCTCCCTCCCTCTTCAAAAGGCATCACTCTAATTATGGAAAGCTGCTGAGCATTAGTGGGTTTGTTTGTGGCTTTGGTTTGAATGGCTGTTTCACTGAACTTTCAGGAACTTGAAAATGGGCTCTGATTTCTTAGGCCAAATCCTTTCTCCTCCCTGTCTGGCAAGAGTGAATTTGTTATTGGAGGCTTGATACTAATAGCATTTGAATGGTTTATCCTTAAAGGAAAATAAACTAATTATTTCAGAGAACAGAGCTAATAGAAAGGGAGACAGGAGTTTGAGATGCTCTGGGCAAGGACCCAAAAAAGCAGACTGTGAGCATGCGTAGTTGCAAGTTTATGGCTTTGCAGCACAGTATGCTGCTGTTAGCCCAGACACAGTCCAGGAAAAGCAGAAATCTGCTCTGGAAATTTACCCCGTGGTATCTAGGACCGCAATGGCTGAGTCGAGTACTGAATATATGAAACATAACATGTCTGGGAAAACAACATGCCCTTGCCAAAGAAAGAATATTCTAATATCAGATTAAAGGTTTTATTTTAACAGGAAGAGAAAGTTAAAGTTTTGATCTTTTCCATGATCAAAAAATTGAAATCCAACACATTTGCACTCATCCATGGAGACTGAAGACTTCCCTGCGTAAGAGGAGATTCTGTATGGGACAGACCTGCTTTCCCCTGCCTACGGTGTGCTGCAGGCAGGATCTTTATATTTCTGGCAGGGGAAAAAAGGAGTGCTAGAGAAATATCTGGGAGCCTTGTGCAGAGCAGGGAGATGTGGAAGAACTGCCCCACATGCCTGTGAGGCCTCAGCCGACACAGTACCGTCAGCAGTCAGTGCATGGTGTCATGCTATCACCCAGAGCTGAACCCTGAGAACGCTGCTTCTCCAACACTTAGAAAATAAACCACAGGGAGAAAAGCCACAACAGAGGAAAAACCAAACCAAACCCCCAGAATCATCTTCCCCTCTCCATTAAAATACTTCTGCAAGCTTTTCAGACTTTTTCCTTTTATTATCTTCCTTCACTTCCCTACCTTCTTCGAGGAACAAGACTGAGCAAGGACATGAAATAAACCCAGAAAAACCGCAAAGCAAACGTTTCTAAAAAGTCTGTTTTGAGACAGAAAATGTTGGTGAACTTTTCTTTCAGACTTGGTTCTTTAAAACCCCAAAGTCCCAGAACATATGGGGATTTCTGTAAAACACTGCCTGCTCTTTTTTGTCTTACTGTAGTGTTAGAGCTAATTAACAAATGGTTGTTATTAGTTTCTACATGCTTTTTGCACATGGTTTCTGCAGCTTCAAGAGCTCATCTCTCCATTTAGTATTAGAGGCATTGTCTAGTACACCAGAGCCAAAAAACCCATTAACAATCTCCAGGCTGGCATCTCTTTAACAGCAACTTCTTTCATAGCCCAGACAAAGCATTAAAAAGCATTCAACATTTTTAAGAGATGATTAAGATGATCTAATGGGGCTGTCCCATCTCTGATGTCAATAATCAAATGTTTTCATCTCATTGCTCGCTTTCTATTGGTGTCACAAAATTTTCTGTTGGTTATAGATGTGGCCTATAATTTCCACTGCAGCACATGCAAAGTCACCCGTGAGTAAAAAGCAGTTCGATTTTGCTTTGTGCTGAGAAGCATAAAGCTGCTCATGGACCTGACTGGTAAAAAACAGGTGTGTGAAAAAGGCTCAGAGAGGAGGTGATGACAATTTTTTCTGCTCACATCAGTAACCAGCCCCCATTGCTGCCATGGCAGTCTGCTGGAAAGCCTCATTTGCACACCTGGGTACCATCAGCTGACAGCCCTTTGGTGCTCCGGGACTTCTGGAGATGTCTTCCCTGGGCAGCACCAGCCTGGGCAGCAGCTCCGTGGTGCTCCTTTTCACCTCTCTCATCTGCCACAGTGGCTAGTTTAAGCCACGGAGCAGTTTGGGGTGCTGCTGGCCAGGCTGCTGCATTGGCAGCACCATCCCTCAGCAGTGGTGCCCCTGCTCTCCCATGCCCAGGACTTACGGATATGGAAAGCCTTTAGGGACAAGGTCATGCTCCCGGACACAAGAACAAGGCTCTTCCAGGTCGCTTTAACATGAGTATACATGAATGGCAATAACTCTGAGGAATCACTTAAATAGAAATCTGCAGCATTCAGCCTCTCTCACACAGCCTGAAAACCTCGCTCCGGCTGCACCAATTAGTTGCAAAGCTAATTACCTGCTGCGTCTCTTTTGAAGTCTCTGCCTATGACAGTATCTCCGCTGCCAGTCTTTCTCCCTGTTTGAAGTCCTTTTTCCTCCACAGAACTTACTTTGTTCTCACACTTCTTACGCATTTAATCTGCTTTCCACAGCTTGGCACCACTGTGGAAAAGCAAGGTGAAACGCAAAGGAGACAGAAGAAAACCCCAACATCTGATGGGTCTCGTGTCATCTCCCATTCACATGTTACAGCTTGGGGGGGTTCTCCTACTTTATATACATTTATTTTGTGTAAGTCAATATACTGTAAAATATAAAATGCTCAAGTAAAACGGAACAATTCTTGCTTCAAGCCATAACTAAAATTCCTTCCGAATTTTTCCCGTGAGATCACCAGTAAATCAGGTGGGAAGATTCCTATCAGATCATGGTGAAAATAAACATAGTAAAAGAACAGTCCTCACATGTACAAATCACTTTCCTACATGTGAATCAGTTTTACTATATCTTTACCCTTAGGTCACACAATAACCATAATGATTTTTCCTCTTAACTGGTAATTATTGACACTATTTATTGATGTTTCAGTGGATTTGGCCTTCCAGTGAGTTTTGGTTTTGACATCATGGCTTTGGGAGAATATCTCAGACTCTCTGCTGGGGTGGATGAAGGTGCTGTGTACATTCCCCTGCAAGGGTGACTCTGGCACAGCCTGGAGAGATGGTGTCACCTGCAGAGGAGTCCAGGAACCAGCTCCTAAATCCTGAATTCCTCAAGGGATGTCTTAAGGGAGGGAGAAGAAAGTAAGTGAGTCAGTATGAAAGGCATTGTTTTCTTGCAAGAGGAAATAAAGGTCCCAGAAGCCTCCTGATGGCTGCAAGGGTGAAAGTCTATGTGTGTTCATCAATCGTGACACCGTCTGCTGGGATCCGGGCAGCTGCCCAGTCCCCTGCCAAAACCCCTGCTACTTACGCTGGGTTTGACCTCCTGCTTTTCACAGCTGGCTTCCTTGTGGCTGCTGGAAGGTGAGGGCTGAATGCCCTGGCCCCACACGCAAGCACAGCCCAATACAGCTGCACCCTGCTCCTCACACCTTCCCAGGGAGAATCCGTGCAGCCCAGCATGACCTGATACCCACCAGCCATCCCCAACCACCCATGGCTGTGCCCAAGGAGTTGGCATCAACCCACCCACATGCGAGGGCCCTGGCATTCCCAGGGCTGGACGAGGCTATCTGCTGGCGCAGGATCCATGCAGTGCCGCCTCCTGCCTCCCACCACCTCCTCCGCCACATCTGCATCACCAGGCTATGGCGTAACATATTGTACTCTTTAGAAAACAAGCTCAGTGCTCCTGGAATTAGGATCCGAGTGACGCTGCCTGAATCATAACCTTTAAAAAATAGCAGACTTTCTTTGTGGTCTATTTTTCCCTCAGCGGAACAAAGCCGGATTTAAAGGTCTGCCGTGGGTGGATGATTGCAACCCCTGATCCCCAGACAGAAGCATTGCATTACATAAAGAGTTTTTTTCTTCATTAGGAATTAATCTGTGCTAACCAGCTGTCAACTGCTGGTAACAACTGTTTATTAACATGCTACCCTCCCCCGATGAGGGTCATTTAGCTGACTTATTACATCAGATGTAATATGAAAATGCACTTATCCGTATCCCAGGCAAACAGGGACCAGCTTTCCTCCTGCCTGCCCACAGGTGTGCTGGTGCAAGGGAGTGAGGGCAGGGGTTCATTCTTCCTCCTGCCTCTCTGCTGCCCGGCTGCAGGTCACGGTCTCGGCTCGTCAGAGCTTCCCCACTGGAAAGCTGAGCTGATAAAAGACACATCCTTATGAAAGTCCTGCTTTGGATTCTACTGGGGGCATTATTTGCCACAATGTCAGGAACCAAAGTTTGCAGTGATGCAGAAGGCATTGAAAAGCACTCATACGCATTCATGGCATGTGTGAGTTTATTGATGGTTAAGTCAGGAAAGGGGCTTATTCTGCCTGGTAGAATTTTTGGAAACGTTTAAAACTAATCACCTGTGGGCTGCCAGGTAAGCTGAGCACGTGTTATGGAAAAGATGGGGCTGTTGTTCATGGATGAGTTATCAGCTCTATGCCGTATAATGAGACATTTAATGAAATCACTGAAAAACATAAAAAACAAATCAAATTCCAACCTGAAACCATGCCACTTGTTGTGCAGAAGGAAATGGTGGAGGTGAACAGGGCTCATACTCTTGGCTGCAGAAAAGCTGCTGCTAGGCTTTTCTATATACAAACTGTGTGCCTTCAAGGAAGGTCACAGACAGAGTGGAGATCACCTAGTCCGAAGAAGTGAAGAGCAGAGAAAACCTGATATGTATCTGCACAAACTTAGGAGCATAAACTTTCCCTTATATCCACTGCAGGTAGCACAGGGCATAATAGACCCATGTTACAGCTAGGGACATCCAGCCTGGCCACCAGAAAACACTTTCTAATTTTAAGGCTGGTTACCCACTGGCATAAACTGCCCAGGGAGGCTGTGGTGTTTGAGAGCAGGCTATACGAGTGTCTGTCAGAAGTGATTTAAGTGCAGTTGATGCTGCCTTTGGGTGCAGGAGCTGGCTGCTGGCCTCCTTGCCAACACTGTTTTGCCTGTGGCAGCACTCAGCATGGTGGCCTCGTCCCAGTGGTGGGGACATGACCCAGCTCTACCACTCCTTGGCTAGCAAGTGTCAGTGTGGGAGCTGGTCTGAGCCTCACTGAAACTTCACAGAGACCTGGCACACACGAGCACTCTGCCCAAGCACCCAGGCACTGAGCTCATCAGCTTCACCCTCTCCAGACTTCCCATCCCTTGGGAAACATTTTTCAGCCTCTTTCCCTCTTCTGAGATGCCCTCAGCTTGTTTCTGGGCATTTCTGATCTCCTCTTGCAGCCTCATGGGGAGCAGAAACCAGGGTCAGGGTAGACACCAGACGATGGCTGAGGGGTGTCTGCTTGGCAGCAAGTGCGTGTGAAGTCTTCAAGTCCATTACCTTCTCTAATGACAGTAGGAAGTGTGGAGGCTGGGCTGAGATATGAGCAAGGTGCCCAAGGTGTTGAGGCATGTCCAGGTTCAGGGAGGCAGCTGGGAAATGGCACTGAGGTACCTTAATACCACAGCGCTGAGCAGAACTTGACAGCCAGTTGGGTAGGTGAGCCTGAAGGCTCATGAGAGATGAACATCAGCGCATTCAGGCTGAGCTAGGGACCAGGAGCATGCCTCGGAGCAGCCATGAGTCTTTAGGGCTGCCTCTGTCCTGGGAACATACGTGTCTAGAAGCGACTGGGAGCATTTTAAGCTCTTAGATAGCAGCCCAGTAGCACCGGATGGAGAGACTGAGGAATGAAACTTGGGATCCAAATTGTGCCCTGGGTGGCTGCTCCAGTCCTGGGTGCTCTGGTGGGTCCTCCTGAGGAGCTGAACACACCAGGCAGCCAGGGCAGACCCACAAGGCTGTGTGCTGTGCGTCTGCTCCATGTTGCTTGGTAGCTGATGTGAAGGTAAGCCTTGGACTTCTTTCTGAGGCTGATTCCTCCTCTGTCAAATCAAACAGATTCTTCTTTCTTTAATTTGCACCATGCTGTTTTACCTCCTCCCAGTTAAACTCATCGGTTTATCAGATTCATACGGTAAGGGAATGATCTTAGGGACAGAGTTTGTACTTGCAGAACAGCCTCAGCAGTTTCTTCCTTTGGCAGAGCACCAGCACAAAGGTGGTTTGTACTGGAGCTGTTACTCATTTGTTTCCGTGGCTTTTTTCACCAGCTGAGACGTGGGAAGAATTCCGACACGCTGTAATGTTTACGTCAGCTGCCAGAGGACTGAGGAAGAGAAAGTGCAAACACTACAGCCCTGATTGAAGAAAAGCTGGAGAAGTGAGGAGAAGATAAAGGCTTGGCAAAACACTGCCTTTGGCACAGCCACAGAAATCCTGCAAACATGTATCACATCTGCAGAGCAGGGCACCAACCTCCCCCATGGACAAAACATGCATGACGAGCACTCACCCTGGCCCCCGAGGAAGAGAAACGTTTCTTTCAGGGTGCCATCCTGTGGACAGATCAGAGCTGTTTGGGGCAGACAAACACTGACCCCACAAAGAAAGGGTCTCATGCAGGGGCCAAGCCCTGCAGGAATATCCTTTGTCACCCTCCCTGGGGTGGCAGTTTGCATCCATGTCACCATCATGGCTGGGGATGATGGTTAGGGTGATGACCACCTGAGATGGTTAGTGTCTCCAGGTGTGGTCCAAGCAGGAGTTTCCTCTCCTCCCCACGTAGTCTTACAAAGTCCTCCTTAGCGCTATACCTGAGCACCTTCCAATATGCATTAGATGCTGAGGCTTCTATCTGGTGCAAATGACATGGCCTTTCTCTCGTCCAACTCCCCAGAGAGTGTCTTGCCTCCTTGCCTAACAGCTAAATAACTCTGCCTTTCCTGTTTTGTGGAATGGCAAAACATTAGAAAAAGATTAAAAAAGAGCAGTAATTTTAGAGAAAGATTAAAAAAGAGCAGTAATTTCACTTGGAGGCTGCTGCAACTACAGCCTGTGCTCAGCATTGAAGGTCTCCTCGCAGCAGTACCTATAAAATGTGGTCATTATGCACCTTAATAAGAAAAGTTTAACATTTCATGGTTAAAATGAATTTGGACCCTAATAAAACCCCAGATAAAATGGAAAGAACCAGGAGGCTACAGCGTTTTACAGCTCCAATGTTCTGTCCCATTTCCCAAAATATATTTGTTCAAGTAATACAAACTGTCGTTACAATTAACTTGTCCTTTCATTTCCCTCTCTGAATTCCCTGTAAGCTAAACACACAATTTTCTTCTATAAATCTGCATGACAAGTAGAGCAGTAAAATCTCTTTCTCCCCCCCCCCCCCCCCCCCCCGCCCCGCATCATTTATACGCATTTTGCATGGATTGAGTTGCCAAGACCTTTTCCTAAGCTAATTTCTATGGCTGCAAGTGCACAAATCCACACCCAGACACTCCTACAAGTCCTGTGGGAGAAGTCCAGTTTGGACAACTGGGCAAGACAAGTCTTATTTATTTTCTCATAGGCAGGAGATCTTAAAAATCAGGCACCAAATTATCTGTTAATGGCTTTGCTGCTTGCTCCAAGGAGTGTGCCATGCAGGGTTGTCTTGCTTCCTGGGACCCTTGCAAAGGGAGGGCTGGGGGATGCCTTTCGTGACATGCCAGTGATGTAGCCCCCATCTCTCTGGTGCTGGTAGAATGAGCTGGGAGGTGGTGGGACACCTGGAGGCTGTGCAAGTCCCCTTTTGTTGGTGTGGAGAGGCCTCTGCCTGGTGTTTCTTTGCCCTGGGCTGCCACAGACCAGCTGATGACACCCATGGCCAGAACTGAACCCAAACCTCCAGCGAAAACACCTGTATCACTGCAGCACATCACCGCACAGATGGCGGGAATGCTACCACTTCTGGCAGAGGATAGCTTTTTCTTCCCCAAATCAAGAAGTGACACATGGTGAAGTGATGCTCAGGCACTGAGGGTCTTGGGACAGGGGGGTACTCCAATCCTCACCTCTGCAGCCAGCTCTGCTCAGCCTGGCAGTCACCCCTGCAGGAGCTAGACACTAAGAGCAGCGCCTTGCCCACTGCTCATGCACGATGTCCCTCTCAACCCTTTGTGCTTCATCTGAACTGGTAATTCCTCTTCACCAGGAAAGTAATGACTCGGATACATTATTTCAAATGTCATTTTTTGCAAAAGAATTAATCAGCTTAGTGTGAGACTGGATTACATTTTAATTTGAATAGTGCTAAAGTCTTGCTGGTTTTTAAATACATTTTTCTGTTCTTTAAATTTCAGCAGGGCAGTGTCTCACTTAGTTAGACTGTACCTTGCTGTAATCTCTCCATTGTGGAAATTTGACAGACAATAGCCATTATTCAGTGGTCTGGGTATCAACCTTACCCATGCACATTTACTTTAGTCCTATTGTCTGCATTAGGGATAATAGCTGAGATTGGGCACCCGGAACCTCAGAGCCCTTTTATCTTCCATTGGTGTACATGGAGACAATCTTTTCAAAGGCACAAAGGAGGAATTATATGACAAGTTCTCATTTATAGTCAAATGGAGATTGAAATATACACCTGCCGTTTGGGCTCTTGAAAATGTGCCCTTAAATGTAATTATTAAGATTTCTTCAGTTGTGGGCTGCAGTTTCCACAAAGGTTTCTGAAGCTAATAGCTGTTATTAACAGCTCAGTTTTCCCAAGGAGCCTTGCATACTTCAAAGTATTTGCCTGCTTCCACTACATTTTTTCCACCTTTTGAGATGCTTTTTATTCCAAATCTATTACAAATGAGGTTTTGTCATGGGTTCAGCAGCAGCAGTCATTTTTCTCCTTCTTGGTAGCTGGTGCAGCACTGTGTTTTTGATTTTGGGCCTGGAAACAGCGCTGATAACACCAGTGTTTCGGTTACTGCTTAGTGATGTTTTGGTCTGGCCAAGGACTTTCTGAGTTTCATGCTCTGCCAGGAAGGAGGGGAAGCCGGGAGGAAGCAGAGACAGGACACCTGACCCAAACTGACCAAAGAGGTTATTCCATACCACAGCACGTCATGCCCAGGATGGAGAGCAGAGAGCAGAGACCCGGAAGGGTGGGGGTGCACTGCATGGTCGGGCTTGGTTTTAGGTGGTGAGAAATTGTATTCTCTCCTTGTAATTTCTCTTATCATTATTATTATTGGTGGTAGCAGTAGTGATCTGTGTTATACTTTAGTTACTGCACTGTTCTTATCTCAACCTGTGGGAGTTGCATTCTTTTCTATTCTCCTTCCCATCCCTCCGGGAGTGGGGGGCAAGAAAGAGGGGGGAGTGAGTGAGAGAGAGTCTGCGTGGTTAGAGAGGCTTAAACCACGACAGGTTTTTATTCAAATCATTTATCCCTAGGCATTAGCTCATAGGCAACAGATTTCCAAACAGAGTTAAAATACCATTTTAAACTCCACACCATGAAACGGAGTCTTCTCCACCCTTTCCATCTGTTATTTTATTACCAGGTTTGATTACAGCCATCAGCACAGTGGATTGTACCCACTGTACAACAAGTTTAGCATCAGCCTTTCTTACAAACTTTTCAACACCTCCTTTTCAGAAGGAAAATGTGAGAGAACCCGTAATGTTTGCCATACATCCTTTCTTGGCTTTTGGCTAGCAGTGAGAGCCTTCTTTTTCTTACTTCAATATAGTAAGTCCTCTGGGCACAATAAATAGTAATTTATGTACAATACATTACAATTTCATATATGTACAGTATTTGATACAGGTACTTGCCCCAGTGTCTTACTTTGTTATATGCTACCTGCGTATATATTATACATGTATGTATATACCTCTATATAGAGTTGATTTCTTTCAAAGACATGATTTGGTTAGAAATAGAAATACAATGGAGCCAGATGCAGAATGAGCAGGGCCGACATTTTCTCTCTTTATAATTGGACCAGGTTATTCAGGGAAGGTGTATTCACCAGTGAGCTTTACCCAAACCCCTAGTGCACTTCTGAAAATCCTGTCCTTCAGTAGGCTATTTGTCCAGATGCTTGAAGCTTCACAGAATTGGGCTGTATCCATCAAACAGTGCTCAGAGCCTAGCTTCAGGCACCATTTCGCAAAACATTGGTTGGATCTTGCAACTAGAAGTTAGGCAGTGCTCATGGAGTCTCTTGGAATCCAGGGAAGATGAAAGGGGAAATACATTCTCACCACAATACTTCAAATATTTGTCCTAGCTTCATGCCTAGCCCCTCTTCTTTTAATAAGCAGAAAACCACAATTCATATGCTGCCTGAAGGAGATGCCTTGGGTTTATTTGTATCTATACTTTTCATCTATTGTTTTAATGAACAGTAAGTTGTGCCTAAGAGAGAGAATATTCTTTTCCCTTTAATGTAAAAATACCCTCCTTGATGGTTTTATAGGCTATGTTTTTGTGTCTGGTAGAAACAGACATCAATCTCTATCAGTTATGCACACATGCATATAAAGTAACAGTAAGGTAGCCTCTCCAAAAGATGTTTATCAGGTAGCATTTAAATGACAGGCAGCACTAGTGAAAAGATGATAGGATGTAAAGGACTGTCTTTGTCACCGCATAACTTCTAAGGGGACAGGAGATGTAAAAAACCAAACTGCAAGTAAATGCTAGGATATCTCTTTTTTGTACGCCAGGAGGCATTATTCTTTGACAGTGCTTGCTTTTGGGCTGTTGGGCTACATTTACTTCTAGTTTAATTATAATGTGGGGGAGATCATAGAATCATAGAATAGTTAGGGTTGGAAAGGATCTTAAGATCATCTAGTTCCAACCCCCTTGCCAGGGGCAGGGACATGTCACACTAAACCATGCCACCCAAGGCTCTGTCCAAGAGATACATCCTTTCTTCCAGCTGGACTGATTCAGAGGACACATCGAAGAAATTATTGATAACTACAAGAAAAACCTTTGTATTCCCACTGGGTGTTCTGCTCAGAAATCATGACTGTGCCACACACACATGCTAGTTAAGCAAGTTAAGCCCCTCAGAACCTCATGAGGTAGGTAAACGTTATTACTCCCCACTTTCCAGATGGCGGAGAAGAGGCACTGAGAAGCTAAATGGCACATGCCATCGGTAATGCAGAAACACTGGCAAAACTGGGGGCGCAGGAACCCAGTTTCTCATTCTCCACACCAGCAACTTCGTGGTGCAGCTCTGCTGCCTTCCCCAGCAAAGGTCCCTCCCCTGCCTTGTCCTGCTGCAGCGTTGGTTCATTTTGCACTGCTAATGCTGAAGAACATACACTAGTTATGTGCAGGCTTTAACCTCTCAAAAGGGAAGTGGTCTATTTCTTTAATATTTTTTTGTGTCTTTACAATAGCGATCTCCACCTCTTGATGTGAGAAGTATTCAGGTTTCAGGTCTGAGAAGAATGATGCGTGGTAAATGGACTGACATTGATGGCTCAAAAGGACAAAAGTGGCAGGCTGGGATACAGGGCAAAGCTTCCTTTCAGATATCGTTTTTCCATGGCTCCTCTTCTTGCCAGCGTATTCAGATCTGTATTTTCTTACTTTTATAACCAGACAGACCTCCATTCATGTCTGTTATTATCATGGCCAGTTAAAGGCAACGCAGTTGTTAATTTCAGTTTCTCTCATCAATTCTGTATCCAGTAAATCAGTGCAACCACCAGCGTGACTTAGGCAGCAATATTTGAGGCACAAGGGAAAACCTGGTTATTGGTGACAGCCTGGAGCTGACGCCCTCTACCGTCTTCTACATCCGTTGAGATTCAGAGCATAAGAATTACTGCTATGGTAAGCAGAAAATTCCACATGCTAATAGTTATGGTTTTATTACTGTTTTTGTTTGCTTTGTCTTTATTCTTGTGATTTATCTAAATCTTCATGGCCCAATCCCAGTCAAATGTACAACTTAATCTTACCATTGAGTCAGCTTCTAATCTCAGTCCTGGGTCTTCAGGCTCTGCCCACCCTTCTGAGTTTCAGCTTGATAATCAAGTATTTTGGTTAACGTAATATCTATCAATCACAGCCAAAATGTCACGGTGTTTTCTAAAAACAAGAAGCACACAGACCTGGACATCGTTGTCTTGTTGCTATCATGTTTTTACATTTGGGTTTTGCTGTCAGTGTTGTCAGCAAACGAAAGGGAGACATGACAGGATGAAAAATGGAATGCCAAGCACAGAAGATTATTACAATTCTCTCCAGCAGCTTCAAAGGACTTACATCGACCTTGGACCTCACAGTATTATTCTTGGCCATTTAATCTCTGACATGTCTGCATTTCTGCAGAGAGAGGTTCTGGCAGACATCTCTTTCTTGATCCAAAATACCCAAACAGAAGGACAGTGGGTTGATTGGGAGAGGCATATTGGGATATACAGTTTCTTTGTGGGCTGCACTTTCCTCACAGGGATGCGGAAAACTCTGGAAAGCCACCAGTGCTGCCCTCAAAACTGCTTTCAGCTATTGGAGAGAGAAAAATCATGGTCCCAGAGATGCTGCCCATTCACCTTGTGCCGACTACAGCTTCCTGTCTCATTTTAGAAGGCAGATGCTACATATCATATGCTGTGCTCAAGTTATATAGAGAACACCTGTGTAAACTTCCCTGTTTTCATTACCCATGTACCCTAGAAGCTGTCTTCTATGAGTATGCAGTCTTCTTTGCTCTGCATCATCATCACTTCTTACTTCTAATCTGAAAAAAACATGACCACCACTCAAACGTACCACCTGCACTGTGTAACCAACCCAGCTGATCCATGCCAGTAGGCTGTCTTAATGGTATTGATTGAGATTCTATCTGGAGAAAGCAGAGTTTCACCCCTGAAAGGAGGTCTTCTTTAAAAAACAATGCCAAAGAAAAATAAAAAAGCAGAGATTTGAAAAGGAAAGGCCACTTTTAGGTTCCTTATAGGAGATGCACTGTCCAGACCTTCCCTTGCAAGTTGCATTTGTTTAACCTGTGACAACCCATGTGAGCACTGTCTCTGGCTGTGTCTCTGGTTGTCCATTGCACAGCAGGCACCACCAGTGTGGCCATCCCCAAAAGAACACAGAGCACCTTTGGGGTGAATGGTGAGCAGATATTTTCAAGTATGAGAAATTACACTTGTCATAAAGCGAACAGGAGCTGGGGTGTGGGTTGGAAAGCAACCAGCACAACAGGCTCCTCCATGATGTCTGTGCATGGAGTTGCCTGCTGGAGGATGTGTCCTCCCCTTTCTCCTCCAAAGAAGCAATAAAATAATCAGTTTTCTGGCTTTTCATCCAGATTAGGCTGAAAAAGAACTAACAAAAGAGAGTTCTGTAAATGCCTTCTGCTTCAGTCACTGCAGTGCCAGCATGCTTAGCTAAAGACAGACCAATATATCAAATTGAAAAATATGTAGGTGCCTGGAAATATTAATCTTGAGTATTTATCAATTGCATGAGTGTTCTGGATAATGCGCAAGCCCACATGGCCCTTCAGGCCTCTCTTCCTTGATGAATTAGATTCATTGCTCATAGTTAAGTGCACAACCATCTTTTCCTGTTTTTCTTCCTCTGGAACCATCTGGTTTCTTGTATATCCTGCCAGGCTGTTGGCATCAGATTCACTGTAGTTTCCATCCAGCATCATAGTTTTTGCATGAGGTATTCCACACGTACATGGAAACTAGGAATGTAAATAAGAAATATAGCTGAACTTTGGAAGAACACTTTAGCAACAGAAATTATGCCTTTTTATTAACAGACGGCTTGAAAAGAGTTCAGCTTGAAATTATAGTTGACATACTGTAAGTTTCTCTTTAAACATAAAAGCCACTTGGGTTTTTTTGCTTGTGTTCTGAAAGGAAGACGCGTGGTTTAGCTACGCTGCTTGGACAAACCCCTTCACAACACATGAGAAAATGCTTTAGCAGACATAAAAGCTAGCCAGGTTTTTTTAGCTAGCTCTGCTCAGCCTTGCTGTCTTGAGATCCCTTATTCTGCAGTCTTTGTGTTTATAAACATTCAAGGACAAAATGCACGTTCACCCATAGAAATGGCTTACTTAGTACATGTTATGGGGGGAAAAAAAGGCCAAGTCTTAGTTTTGCAGATATGTGTTTTCTTTGTAAGTCTGATTTTAAATGAAGAACCAAATTAAAAACCTAATGTAAAATTCCTGTCCTGTAGAGGTTAATGTCAAAACTTGCACTGACTTCAGCAGCACCAGCATGCATTCTAGAAAGCTAAAAAACCCCAATGAATCATAGAATCATAGAACAGTTAGGGTTGGAAAGGACCTTAAGATCATCTATTTCCAACCCCCCTGCCAGGGGCAGGGACACCTCCCACTAAACCATGCCACCCAAGGCTATGTCCAACCTGGCCTTGAACACCACCAGCGATGGAGCGCTCACAACTTCCCTGGGCAACCCATTCCAGTGCCTCACCACCCTTACAGTAAAGAATTTATTCCTCATATCCAATCTAAACTTCCCCTGTTTAAGTTTGAACCCGTTACCCCTTGTCCTATCACTACAGTCCCTAAAGAAGAGTCCCTCCCCAGCATCCCTATAGGCCCCCTTCAGATACTGGAAAGCTGCTATGAGGTCTACAGGTAGAATTTCGAATAGCAAATTCTGTCTTCTACTGATTAAAATCTGCAGGTTTTCTGTCCCAGAAATATGGATTATATATTTGTATTCAATGAAAATGGACTCCAAAACCTCCTTCCTGATAGGAGGTTCTGCCTCTGATCCCCCAGAGGCTGCTTTCCTTACCAAAAAATACTTTGCCCCCAATTCTCTTCTCTACCAACTTTGATGTGTGGGTTTTCCAAGGACTTGTTTTCAAGTTCAGCTAAATTAATTGAATATGTATACACAGAAATATATATATCCTGGATTTATAGATACAGATATAAAAAAGTATATATGCCTGAATATGTAATATTTGGGATGGCACTGGAAAACTCTGCGCTGAAGGTTTTTTCTTCAAATTGTTTAACCACCAGATCACATAGTTTACTGAAAACCTGGAAATCAACTTAAGAATTGGTTTCTGTGTTCTAATCATAACAAAATGATCTGGTATCAGCAAATTGTGTGCAGAAAAACATGACAAGTTTGCAGCCTATTTGCTCTACTTGTCAGACCCATCACTCCAGGAATTTCTTGGAGCACTCTGTGGGAACAGCTGAACATCTGTTGGGTTCTAAGACATATTTTATACTAAGCAGGTGTACCTCAAATAAAACCAAACCAGAACCACAACAACAACACAGGGAAGAACTACATCAGGCTCTTCATCATCAAATGATGACAATGATGACAGGTCCAGGAGATGGTAGGCGGGTGGGTGGAAGGGAAAGCTGTTAACAGCAATAAGCTCCTTGCTGTAGAAGCCAACAGAGAAAGAAATTCTGCAGATTCCTTCCTCACCCTTAGGTCAAATTACTGTTCCTGTGGCTTCATGTACATGTGATAACAGTCACCCTTATGAACAAGGGAGCCTAACGTACTGGAAATCCACCTCCACAGATTCTTAAATCACCCCCCTCTTCACATAGGTGCATACGTGCAGAAGTATGCTACATAATTTCACCCTGCAGCAATTTCAGTCTATGTCTACACTAGTAAATTAAACACTGTCAAAGAGGCTCCCTGGGCATGGGAACTCAGCTGACAATCCTATCAGAGTGCCAGAATTGCCTCTGGCCTGAATGTCCAGGAACCAAAAGGTTCCCATGTACAATCTGGAACAAGCACAGACCACAGACTATTTGCCACAGACAATTCACAGCAACCTCTCTGATATTGAGGGAAAGAGGGTTTAGTTTTAAATACTAAAGTTTTAATTTAAATGCTCCTTGGTCCCAGGCACATTCAATTTCTTAATGTAGACATACATAGAGCTTTTCTCTGTGCAGCCTAACATATTCACATTAAGATTTTTGGGGTCTTTGACAGGGGAGCAGCATTGGCTGACAAGATCTATATTTACAGTGAGCTATGTCTCTTGTTTCTTCAAGAGCACTTACCTACATTTTGCTTCAATCCTTTCAAATAATGCTGCTTATTATCTCTGTTCCCACTACCATCACTGAGGATTAATATTGTCACATGCTGAAGACTGGATAGAATACTATACCTTGTGTAGTAAAAAGGCATTTTCTGAATACAGAATTCAGTGCCCAAGACTCAATAAAGGGCAGATTTGTGATATAAATAACGTCACTGGATATGGGAAAACATGCCTGAAAACTCTGCAGAAGAGTAACACACTCTTTCAGTTCATCCCTCCAATACAGTTAAAGACAAAGGAGAGGGAGGGTGGCCTATAAAAAAAATGCAAGTTTATTCCAGGCAAGTCAAACTTAGACAGGAAGATTTCTGTTATTTCCTGTGTACTGTCAAAACACCATCTTCTTTGGACATGAGAAGTCTGAGCAGGGCTGGCTAAAAGGCCAGAGACCACTGCTCATGTGCAGCAAGTAAGACACACTTGGCTTAACTGCTTACATAGAGCATTTCCACCGTATGCTGCAGAGAGCTGCTGGGCCCTGGATGAGGACTAGGATGGGAGGAATAGATAATCAAGCTACCCAGGACCTGTTCAAGTAGCTTTCCAGAATCACAGTTGTTGAGAAGGCCTTGGAGAGGCCTTAAATTTATTCCAATCAGTTTTTACAGTGTATTTAACTAAATTTTTGCTGAGATGTACTGGGCTGACAGGTTGTCTATTCTGTACTCCACCAAAGTCGTAGGAAGAAGTGCAAAAGGAAGAGTAATTGCAAAGCCAACAGAGTAGTTCAGAGAGGAAAATGCCAAATCATATTAAAGTGGATGTCTGCATTGGCATTTATGACAGGCTGATACCAGAAGTCAAAAGCAGTAGGTGACTAATGTTACCTTTGAACTAATGTGGGGTGTTCCTAATTGGAAAAAAGAAGCTGTAAAACATGGTGATGTTCTGGGTCTGTGGGGACATAAAAAATTTGGTCCCAAGCCCTACTGTTAGTGTTCAGAAGGTGATGGTGTTTAATTAGAAGGAAGTGGGGCTCACAGATCTGCAGGATAACTCAGGCTGGAAAGGACCTCAGGAGATCTCCAGTCCTATCTCCGGCTTACAGCAGAGCCAGGCTGCTCAGGGCTCCTTGTCAGGTCTTGAAAAACTCCAAGAATGCAGGATGAGGCCAACCACAGCACATGAAAAAGTACAAGTGTAAACTTGGCTGAGTGTGTGTTTGGTAGTGGGGAACAACTCCGCTATTACATCCATTGGATTCAGATTCCAGACTAGAGCTGAACATAGACGGAGGAAATTAATTTGCTCTGAATAACACCTTTAGCTTAAAAATAGAGGAACTGTGGCAGCTGCAGTGAAGTATCAGATTTGATACTTTCGTCTGCTGTCATCCCCACAGTTCCACATTGCAGTCTTCCCCAGTTCAGATCACACTCTTCTTTTCTCTGAAGTTTCTATGAAGACCTATGAGACCACCTCTGGTTTTTCTGATGTTAGCAATTCAGTTTGAGGTGAAGTGGCCTAAGATCCAATTATATACACACTGGTGTCAGTGTTTCCCATTTGTAGATACAAATATAAAGACCAGGTCTACTGCAAGAAAAAAAAGTATGAACAAAAACTCATCTCACCCTCTCCCGCAGTTTCCTCTCCTTCCGCTCCTGCACCGTAGTCAGGTAATTCACAGCCGCATATTCCAGCACTGAGAGGAAGACAAACACAAAACTGACCCACAGGTAAATGTCCACTGCTTTGATGTAGGAGACACGAGGCATGGAGGCATTCACCCCAGTGATGATCGTGGACATGGTCAGCACAGTGGTTATCCCTGGAAAGAACCAAGAGAAATTAATGTTATGGACTGCTACAGTCCATAAGGCTTTTGTCTCAAGAAAAACAGATGCTCTAAAAGGTGTTAGATACGAAACAAATTCGTTCTGCCAATGCAGAACTGTTTCACTGCTTTCAATTCTGTGTGCAATGATTGGGTTTAGTTTTGAGGAGCAACAGAGCAGCCATAATTTTTCTAGGAACTACATTTAACTCCCTCCCTAACATCTCGGGTTTTATCACATTGCTTAGGGTCAGGTCTGCTAAGACCAGTGATGATGAGGACTCCTGTTTCCTATCTGTACCAACCTCTGTTACAGGTACTGCTAGAAAGCAACCTAGTGTTGTTTTTTGGTCACAACTAAGGAGGATTTGGTCTAAATCACTGATCTTAAAAGGGAAGTGCAATAATGATAAAATGCTTTGCATGAAACCACGGAAAAGCAAAGCATTATGTTTTTACGTCTAGGAATATTTGTCTACAGTTCAAGCTGGGGGAATCAAAGTTTCGAACACCAACTATGGGATTATGTATCTAGATGTGTCCATGTGTATGTGTTTATAAACATATATGTATGTATTTATGCTTATATACATATATATGTGTGAAGATGTATATACATACACATGTGTATGTGTGTATATATTTAGACAAATAGAGATAAAATCCTGCGAAACAGTATATACTTTGGATTGTTATGGATAGAAAAATACATGCAAGTTCCAAAAGCCACTTAAATAGAGAAAACAGAACCAAAGATCAACCATCAGCCACTTCAGAAGCGAGCACTGTAAACGCAGCTACTGTTGCTCACCTTGCATCGGGATCTAAGTTATTTATTTTTAATAATATCCACTGAACACATTTCTTCCAGTGGGGCAGACCCCCGACTGCCTCTTCTCAAGTGTTTGCTGCAGTGTGTAGCTCTCTAAGAGGGACAAATCTGTGGGTTAAAATACTGCGTGTGCGCTTTGAGTATTGGAAGCCCTACATATTTGCATTCAGAGATCTTTCCTATTACATTTTTGCCTTTCTCTAACCTATGCATGCAGTGATTAACAAATCAGCTCTTTTTATACTCAGCTGAAAGAGTTTCCTCCAATCCTGTTGTAAACAAAGCTTCTCCTGACGGGCTTTAGTTGTCTAGATATATCCAGAGAGGCAGATTGGTGTTATATTAACCATCAGATAATACATACATAGGCTTGCCCAACATCTCTAACTATCAAAATGAACAGTTCCCTTTCCTGCCAAAGCTGCCACACGCAAAGACTTTTACACAGTCATGTCTTGTTGCAGTTGCTCTCACCCAAAGAGACTCTGGCGGGAACTGCTCGTCGGTCGATCCAGAAGGACACCCAGGACAACATGACCATGAGGGTGGCGGGGAAGTAGGTTTGGAGCAAGAAGAAGAAGATGTGTCTACGTAAAGTGAAGTTTATATAGAGGCGATTGTACCAACCTTTGAGACAATAGAAAAGCCAGAATCAGTGAGAACAGCCTGACTGGTAGGCACATAGAGGAAAGATCTTTCTATCGATCTGTTATTCCTAAAGGGCAGTAAAAAGAGAACCTGATATTTCAAAACACGTACTGTCCAGACCATGCAGACTACATTTCAGTGACATACAATGCCAAGGGCTCTCTAAGAAGTAGTTAATACACCATTAGGCTTAGCAATACCATTAAACAGAAAATGCCAATACCTGTGCTACTGTAGAAAGCCAGTCTTGATGTAGTGTGGAATTTTTGTATCAAAAACTGAGACAAAGAAATCTTTTCATCAGTTTTCAGAGATTCATTTCCATTTTTCCAATAGAGCATCAGATCTTCATCAGTGTAAGCATCTTAGGGAAAGAAGAAACACAGTGTGATGTGACTTTAGCTTGGAGTGGGGAAAAAGTTACTAGATTCAGTCCAAATAAACAAATACGAACACAGAGAATGGATTCAGAGCAGCCCTGAGGAGAAGGCCTTGGATGTGTTGGTTCACAAAAAACTCAATATGACCAGCAATGTGCACTTGCAGCCTAGAAATCCAACCACATGCTGGGCTGCATTTGATTCGCTGAGGTGAGTAACTCCAGAGAGGATGCCTTCAACAAATGGCAGGGGGGGTTGGAACTAGATGATAAGGTCCTTTCCAACCCAAACTATTCTATGATTCTATGAGAAGATGTGTAACCAGCAGGTTAACAGAGGTGATTCTCCCCCTCTACTCTGCTCGTGTTCAGCTCTGGGGCCCTCAAAATAAGAAGGACATGGACCTGCTGGAGTGAGTCCAGAGGAGGACCATGAAGATGGTCAGAGAACTGGAGCACCTCTCCTATGGAGACAGGCTGAGAGAGCTGGGCTTGTTCAGCCTGGGGAGGAGCAGGCTCCAGGGAGACCTTAGAGCAGCTTCCAGTACCTAAAGGGGCCTACAAGAAAGCTGGAGAGGGACATTTACAAGGGCATGTGGTGAAAGAACAAGGAGGAATGGTTTTAAACTGAAAGTGAGTAGATTTAGATCAGATATTAGGAAGACATTCTTTACTATGAGGTTGGTGAGGCACTGACACAGGTTGCCCAGCGAAGCTGTGGCTGCCCCATCCCTGGCAGTGCTCAAGGCCAGGTTGGATGGGGCTCTGAGCAACTTGGCCTAGTGGAAGGTGTCCCTGCCTTTGGCAGGAGGATTGGTACTGGATGAGCTTTAAGGCCCTTCCAACCCAAACCATTCTGTGATTCTGCGCAGAATGAAAGGACAAGAGCGTTGTTTGTAGAGGAAAGTTTCAGTGAAATGGCTGGGAGGACCTCAAACCAACTTGATGTTGGTCTTGCCACACCCTGGAGGAAGTTTACAGAGCAGCCACAGAAATCTCACGGCTTACATCACTTTCTCCACAGAACAATTCCCTGCCAGAGAAGCTGAGCCCAGGTCACAGTGTTTGCAGTATCAGAATTATACCATACATAAACCACACTGGTGATGACGCTTTGAGGAAAAGCAATGATCATTACAATCAATTGTGACATTTGTCTCACTTTCAAGTGTCATTGTGGTACTTGAAAGCACCACCTTCTGGGCAGAAACAATGAACAGAGCAAAACTTCTCCCCCGGGTTTCTCATCAGGAAGCTGCTGAGAACCAGTATATGTTGAACATTTCTGTTGATGGGTTTTGAGGTTTTCTTTTTAAAGTGTCGTCTACTAAAATGAATGAAGGATGCTTTCCTTGCAAATTCACCTGCCTTGCAGCATAAGGGCTAGATATACAACACAGTAAGTCAATAGGAAGACTGTTAGTAACCCTAATGAACTACTTTTTCAGGCTCTAAAATAGTTTGTATTCTGAAATGTGTCATCTGTGTTTATGCAGCCACCTGTGGAGCACATTTAGCTAGAAACACAGGTACCACGTACAGCTTTCGAGCTCCAGAGAACACGTCTGAGAGTCCAAGGGGAAGCGGCTGAAGTCCATGTTGCACATTGCTGTCACTGTGATCCTAGAAGTTGAAAATGAGGAAAGTTGGTTTCCATGAAGAGCAATAACGTTATCATAAAAAAAAATCATTCTGCAGCTTTAAAGCCAGCAATTATGTATAATGTTAGCATAAAACCCCCAGGAAAAATGCTCACCAATTCTCCAAGACCAAGCAAGATGTATTATACAAAGAAACTCCAAAGGAAGCTGTAATTTCAATGTATTATACAAAGAAACTCCAAAGGAAGCTGTAATTTCAATGTCTATCAAGGAACTAAAGCACGATCTCAGATATTAAAGTAATACTAATGTCAGTACAGATACTTCCATCGTGTTTTATATCAAACTATTTCCCTACAAGGCAACAACATAAAATAACATCACCATTTACATTCAAAGGTTATTTTATGACTACTTTGATTACAGCTTCCTGATTTCCCCCATTGCTCAGTTCCCTCTGTAGTCACCCCAACAATGACACAAGCCTGAGGAACATAACCATCCTTATTGCAAGCCACAAAACACCTCCAGTATATACATTATTGAGGCAAAAGCAGTTTCTTTCAGTCTTTGAGCAAATTCTTTCAACCTGGGGGGTGCACTCCTGGGGCAAGGGGTTAAAATGGGTGCAGGTGCCTTTCAAAAGGTGAGATATTTTTTTTGCCTCAGTTAAATTCACATCTCAGCTAAGGAGCTGCAGCATCATTTGCTCCAGTTTGTAAATTAGTCCAGTTGTGCACAACCTTATGTAAGTTGTCCAGTGGGTCATTCAACTTGCTCTTGTGGACGGATTTGCACTGGAGCTCCTGATTTAGTAGGGGCAAATCAGCTGTGAGTCATCATTTCAGAGCCCGACATACGTTGGCTGTGACCATTTTTTAGATTCACTGCAGATGCCGATAAAGGAGTTTTCTTTTTAGAACCTTTTTCTGTTCCAGGAATTGTGATCCAGACCCTACTCTGACCTGCACACTCATCTCCCGCCCAAAAGCACACTCTGTTCATTTTGACTAGAAAACTAGAGCAAAATTTTGCCAGATGAATAAATCTTAAAGAAGCTTTTTTGGGATATGCTCCAGAAGGAATTCTGTAGCAATGACCTCTCCCAGTTGCGTAGCATTTCAGCATCATATAACTCAGCCTCATTACAATGTGCTATTTTTTTTCCTCAGGGTCACCTAAACTGTGGCATAAGCTGTGGGCATTAACAATTTGTTAGTCAAGGACAGCACAGAAACTCAACTCATCAACAAGATATTCCTCAATTAAAGTACAGCGTTCAGATGGCCTTGAAAGCCCAAGGCACAAATGAGGAATGAAATGTCCCTCAGCCCAATGCCATCCCCATTAAGAGATCTCAAGACACCTGAGGGCATTTTCAGAACCACTGAACACCCATGCTTGGTCAGCTGGATCACACTCTGAGTGTCCTAAACACCACCAGGCCCAAATAACATGCAGATTCTCATTCTCCTTGGAATTTATGTATCAAATTATCCACTTAACTCTTGCGTAGTCAGCTGTGGTTAACTTATATCTTTGACACGGGAGACTGGCCTGCTCCTGGGGTTATATATACACACACACTTTACCTTTATTAATTACAGGTATATCGCTAGTGGTGATTTTGTGGTAGTATAGTTGCTAGTGGTCATTTTTGTGGTATTTTTGGTAATCCGTGATAAGGTAGAGAAGTTCAGAGGATTAAGCCTTCATGTCCTTGTGTGTTACAGAGTTCTGCAAGCCCACAGTCACAATCTGTGTACACCCGCAGGCCAGGTGACCCTTCAGCTCGTGACAGATGTGCCTCAAGATTCTTCCAGCACACAGATCTGCTGGAAAACTAGGGAGTATAAGGTGCCTTTAACAGCCATTTCAGTTTCAGTAAATGTAAACCTTTACACCAACATGCAAATGCCAAAAAAAAAAAAAAAGACAGAAAAAGGAAAAAAAAAAGTGTTTCTAAACAGGAAGCAGAATAGGATAATTATAGAGGTCACCATCTGGTAAATCATCAGCTTCTAGTTTAATCACACACTGACCCCGGGACAAACATTCCTGCTCGGCTAAGCTCTCCTCTGACTGCAAACAGTTGGGGGGATGCTTTCCCTGGGAGGAGATTATCCTGTAACTGCCCACAGCATGGTTTCTCGCAGCTTCCCATGGAGCATTTTGCACAGGACGTGCTAGAAACAGGGCTCTGCATCAGCGGTGGGAGTAGCAGGGCTGGCAGTAGCAGTCCTCGTGATCACCAAAGCCATGCTGGAGCAGAAGTGACAATGAAGCCCCAGGGGATGCTCAGGATCAGCAGGGCTTCACCATTACCTCATGCTGTAGAGGACATGACCATCAGGGAACACGCGCAGCATGATGTTGTCCGTGGTGGTATCGTGAATGAAGGACCTTTTGGAATGCACAAAGAAGACATCAGGGACCCAGATCTTCTTCACCAGCCTGCCGTCAAAGGTCATGCTCTTGTTGGTGGTGCTGGGAAATGAGAGACGCTCATCCTTCCAGTAGTGCCTTAAGTACAGAGTCATAGTGAAATCCTTCACAAGAAAGGAAGAGAACCAAAGGGAGGTCTGTCAGTGTTGCTCTCTCCATCTGCGAAACACCAGAAAGAAAACTCACTCCTACCAGGTAGATGAAATCCCTCCCCTCTAAACTTCTGTTTATTTCCTGGTCTTTGTGGTTAGATTTTCCTGACAAAATAATTTCAGCTAAAACAAAACATAAAGAACCAATCAATGTATTACAGTGCCCAGTAATGTTGAGTCCCAAAAGGGATATAAATAAGCCCCAAGAGAAGCAGTCCCCTGCTGTGGGGGGCTACGGCAGGTCCGTGGATTCCCTGACTGAGGGCATGAAGTTAGACCTCGGCCTTGAAGATGTCAAAGCTTATCCATGAAGATTAAGACACCAAAGGTATCCAGATGGGAAAGTAAAAGGCATCTGGATGAGAAAGTAGAAGGCATCCGGAGGAGCGAACAAGTCAAAGGGAGTAACTAACTGCAGAGCAAGAGCTTGGCAAGATAACAGACTTCAGTAATGCGGCAAAGGGTCATCCAATAATGTGCTGTTGCTAACTGATGTAACCAATGGCTAAAAGACACATGTATGTTAGAAACTATATATAAGCAAGGGTTTGTAAGAGTAAAAAGAGAACTTTCTACTGAGTCACCGAAGAAACGTGTGTGTGTGTGTGTTTTTTGGCCGTCTTGGCCGCAACACCCTGCAGAAACAATTCTTCAGTCCTGGCAAAATTATCTTGAAGGACTATTATATCAACAGCATGTTCAAAATTAGCTTAATGGTCAGGCTAAACACTATGCAATTTATCCCCGAAGGAACTAAATTGTTGCAAAGAGCAACTAAACGAGGGAACTGTTTTTCCAATGATGCAAGTGTATAAATAAATCTCCTTTTTAAGCTCATTGAGGGGGCAGGAGCTCCAGTCACACAAAAGAAAACATCTGTTAGTTGATCCCAACCTGGCAGCTGCTTGCTTTCAGAGCTGAATCTACACTCTCATGCTGAGAGGTCAAATACACTTGTTTTCTTTATAGTCCCAATTAAACGAGTGGTTATGGGAGCCACATCCGCCAAGTCCAGGCAGGCATCAATCCCACAGACTGGGATCTCTTCCTAAACACATAACAACTTCTTTCTGAAACCACCACCTGATTTTGTTTTGTCGGTGACAAACCTTCGGTTAAGCTGACTCTCCATTTCAAAGGGCTGCCTGGCAACAGTCTTGTGTTGCCAATAGGTTTTCACGGATTTGTCAAAGAAGTTTGTATTGCCAGCCGTCAGCTTGCCGCCCTGCAAGGGGCAGAGCAGGCCAGACACCTCCCCCTCTGACCATGGCAGAAGTAAAATGTAATCCTAATAATAAAAGGAAAAAAAGAGAGAGGGGAATAAAACCCCAGAAAGATGAGCGATGCACAGTACAGTTGCTCCCCACTCACCCATCGACCAGTACCCAGCCTGACTCGAGCAACAATCAGCCCCTTTCAGACAACTCCCCTCAGTTTCTATACTGGGCATGATGTGCTATGGTATGGAATACCCCTTCGGTTAGTTTGGGTCAGGTGTCCTGTCTCTGCTTCCTCCCAGCTTCCTGTGCCCCTCCTCTCTGGCAGAGCATGAGTCTGAAAAGTCCTTGATCAGAGTAAGCATTCCTGAGCAACAACTAAAACATGGGTGCATTACCAGCATTGTTCTCAGACTAAAGCACTGCACCAGCTACTAGGAAGAAAATTAACTCTATCCCAGCCAAAACCAGGACAGCCAGGCAGCTGAAATGCCTCTGGGCAGCTCCATCATCAGAGCACAGTGGGACAGGAACCGATGTAGCATCAGTCAGACATCCCTTAGGAAGCAAGTTTTATAACAAACTGAGAGAATTGCAGTTCCTGCTGAAGGCACAGCAAATGAGCATACACAGGTGCCTGGGCACTACTTCGCATGCATCCCCCAACATCCCCTCTTTCAATACCCAGGCAGGCAAGCTTCCTTGTTTTAATCAAGATGTTCACCACAGTAAAAACTACAATTCCAAAGCTATTCCTTTTGGTCTTCATGTTTTGTGTAGACTAGTCCCTCCCCTTACTGATAACACATTGAAAGCTGCTGAGAATTAACAACTTCCTCCTTTTTATTTAATAAGGAAATAAAGACATTAAATAACAATTGAACTCGGTGCAAATCTCCTGAACAGCATCATCGGTGACTGAAAGACTATTCCCACACATCAAATTCCACTGTGGCAGTTCAGGCACTCACACACCATGGTGAGGTTACTCCCAGTGATGAAGAAGGAGCAGCTCCTCCTCATTTATGTTGCCAACTTAATTTTCTAGCGTGCCTCCTAGAACTCTGCATTTTAAACAAATGGACTCTATGGCTCTCTAAGGGAGAAAACTCTTTCAGTAAGCGTGGCTTGTGTGAACTTCACCATGTACCTTCAAACCTTCTGAAGCAGCTGTTTATGTTTTTGGTTGTGACAGATCCTTCATAGCACTGATTATTCCCCCAGTTAAGGTCCCTTTTTCTATCATACTTTTGATCCTTTCCTGAAGATATAGAGATAAGCCTTTGGTCACCTGGTGTTATCCAGTATTTGGTTCTGACTATCATCCTCGCTCAATTTACCAAATACTGCCATTACTTTCATCCAACCAATAGTATGACACCCACAGATTTCAAGCAGGAGGGACTTTTCATGTCTAGAAACAATTGAGACTTAAAAGAGGATTACGTACCATGTCAACCTCAGAAATACTGTCCAAGCTTTCAACTTGCACATCCACCCCAACAGGAATTGCAGGGCCTGTAGAAGAATGAGATTTAGATATGTAAATAACTGTTCTTTTATGTAGTCTGTATTTAATTAGCACTATGGAACAAGTCCAGAAGAGGGCCATGAGAATGATCAGGGGAGTGGAGCACCTCCCGTATGAAGATAGGATGAGAAAGTTGGAGCTGTTCAGCCTGGAGAAGAGAAGGCTGCGTGGAGACCTCATACCAGTCTTCCAGTATCCGAAGGGGGCCTATAGGGATGCTGGGGAGGGACTATTCATTAGGGACTGTAGTGAGAGGACAAGGGGTAATGGGTTCAGACTTAATCAGGGGAAGTTTAGATTGGGTATGAGGAAGAAATTCTTTACTGTAAGGGTGGTGAGGCACTGGAATGGGTTGCCCAGGGAAGTTGTGGATGCTCCATTGCTGGCGCTGTTCAATACTGGATTGGACATAGCCTTGGGTGGCATGGTTTAGTGTGAGGTGTCCCTGCCCCTGGCAGGGGGGTTGGAACTAGATGATCTTAAGGTCCTTTCCAACGCTAACTATACTATGTTTCTATGAATAAACTGCAAGCAATGAGCTCTTCCTTGGGGTTTCTCATTTTCTATGAACAATGCAAGTTACATTAATCTTTGAAGAGCCCACCACTATTTTGATTCATATGCCTCATTGATAATATTACTTTTACATAGTTTTTAAATTAGTAACTAGAGAATTCACAAAGATTAAATAAGCATAAAATAACTTATAGTAAATGCACACTCCTTTATTACAAGAAACCCTGTATCAAAATTTCACTGTAGACTGCTGCTCAGCACCATCAGTTGCAATGTGAGTCTTGCCCGCAGCAATGAAACCAAAACATGGCTAAGCCAGCAGTTTTAGATGGCTTTTGGAGACCATATAGCAGCCCTGAAGTACATGAAAGGGTCTACAGGAAAGCTGGTGAGGGACTTTTTACAAAGGCATGTAGTGACAGGACAAGAGGGAACGGCTTTAAACTGACAGAGGGTAGATTTGGATTAGATATTAGGAAGAAATTCTTTCCTCTGAGGGTTATGAGGCGGTGGCACAGGTTGCCCACAGAAGCTGTGGCTGCGCTATCCCTGGCAGTGCTCAAGGCCAGGTGGGACAGGGCTTTGAGCAACCTGGTCTAGTGGAAGGTATTCCTGCCCATGGCAGGGGTCTGGAACTGGATGATCTTTAAGGTCCCTTCCAACCTAAACCATTCTATGATTCTGTGATTCTATGACTCCTAGATGCTTACAGACACCTATGTATCACATTCAGACACACACTTCTGCGCTTCATGCTTGAAAAAATGCCAGCAAATATTTGCTCATTCCTATTGGTGTCTTGGTGGTGTCTGTCCAAGCTGAAGGGTGTTTGCAGGAAGATTTACTTGGGGAGAAGTTCCAATTAATCAGCACTCGTGTGTTTCTCAAGAGTCCAGAGGCTTTGGTAAGGTTTTTCAGTCCCATGACATGAGCCTATCTTGCTTTCTTTCAGTGGCTGATTTATTACAAGGAATCACTGGAGGCCAAGGAAATTCTCACCCTGGTAGTGTTCAGTTTCCCTTCTTCCAGGCATTCCCCAAAACTCACGAAGCCCCAGTTTGCACCCACTGATGAAATGCACGACAGGTTGTTACAACCATGTCTAGCAGCAAAGTTGAGAAGTGCTGAAGATTGCTTCCTTCTTACACACAGGGTTTCACAACCCATGCGTGCTCATTCAAGCAGGTGAGAACAGTCTTCAGACCCCTCCCCGAATTACACAGGGAATGACTTTGAGCAAAGCGTGAAGCTGCACATAGGAGCAGACTGATCACTGTGGGACCTGCTGTAAGACTGTTCAGCGCAGTGACCCACCGAAAATTAACCCAGCCAAAACAAGCAGCAGCAATTGGGATGTTTACTTCCAAGACAGTGACTTGAATCAGCCCAGGGAAAGACCTGTCAGGCGGCCAAGTATATCATCAGAGCCAGAGGAGACAGGCAGTGAGGGGGATGGCCGGCCAGAGAGCCCTCTGCCTTTGGTGGCACCAACTCAGCTCCTGGGACCTTGACTGCCTGGGGCTCCAGATGCTTTGCCAAATTTCTGATCAAATTCCATTAGGGAAGAGCAAACAAAAAACTCTTCATTGACAGGGAGCAGAGGATGAGGAAGGCTCAAATGGGAAGGGAAAAGAACAGCTGAGATGGTATGTGACACACTGAATAGGTAGCCTAGATTATATCATTAAATGTAAAAAAGCCCTCATCAGCTAGCTTTCCCCTATCATAAACAATATTTTATCAATATTAATTCTTTCTTCAGAGAGAGGAAATAGAGAATGATCAGCTTGAAGAATTACAAGCAGCAAAAGATCTGAATACTGTAACACTGGAGAACTCTCAAAGCTCAGCCTCCTCTCTCGGATGTTCACTGCTGGGTGGGAAGGTAAATGGATCCATGTGAAAGCTGTGGAGAAGAGGAAGCAGTGCTGCTTTGCTCAAAGACTGGATTCCAGCAGAGCTTTTCAGCTCATACTTCAAGGGCTCTGAAAAGTGTCAGGCAAATTCATGCAGTTATTCAAATTAAACTTGAGCTCAAGTATTTATAGATCAAGGTCTAGAAAAAAACCGTATAACCTTCAACAGAAGCATTTCTTCCAGAAACAGAAAACACGTCAACATTCATTATCTCCATCACTGTCACAGCAGTATCTTGCAGAACACACATCCTAACACAGCAGGACTGATACCACCAGAAAGCAAACCCTGCACTCCGAAAGAACTTCATGAAAGTCACAGAATTCCACTTGCAGCATGGAAATGAACCCACCAATAAACTATTTCCTTTGCATCTCTGCACAGTGGCAGCTTCTAAGCAAGCTCAAGACACTTGCACAGTCATTAATAAATTTGACAATACACAAGCTGGGAACAGAAACCAGGATTTTCCTTCTGAAGGAGATATTTATATTTGCATGTTGAGAGAGGATTTAAGTGACCTGAAGCACAACCTGGGGCTGATGGGAGTGCTTGCGCTTTCTCTTTTATTGGGCAGTATGCATTAGCCCCACAATTTCTGCATAAGGTTTACCTATGACATGATGCAGCACCCTTGTATCTTCTTGCTGTAAAGGTAGCTCCTGCCAAAACTGCATCAGTAAATTCCTGCATATCAGTGTCCTTGCCTCAATATTTTGAGGCAAGGACAATAAGGCAAAGCTTTATTGCCTTGAGGTAAGGCAATAGTTTGATTTGAAAATAGTTCAAATCATTTTGAATAGTTTGACTTGAAAACTAGGGTATTAAAAACGTACTCGGGAACCAGCCTGTCAAAGTGTTTGTGGCTTTGTAGGTCTTTATTTCTTTTCCAAGTTCACAACCTGTTGTCCTGAGGATCAGCAGCAAGAGTATTCCCTCATTTCTCTTTCCCCTGCAGTAAGCTGCTCTGTTTTGTGACAGCTTTTCAGTGAAAGCCATTACTCATTCAACTTAGGTGCTGCACGTAGAAAAGGTGATGTTCCGAATGCTTTTAGAGAAGACTCACTTTGCATCTGCATTCAGTGGTTGCACAAGGAGAATAGGCAGTCCCAGCAACTCTCCGTTTTGGGTGGGTTCTGACACTGACAAGACTTTGTGGCTTGTGGCTTGTGTCTCCTTGCAAAAACTCCAGTTTGAATACCAAACTCTGCTCCAGGATAAATGGGACATCTGGCCTGGGGCTAACCCCTCCAGGGAACCCAGGAGGTTTCCACAAGTCCTGCCCAGGAATGACTGAAGCAGGTGCCCAATGTCAAAGCCTGTCACATCCCAGTGTGTCTCAGCACCTACACCCACCCACTGAGGAGCAGCATGAAAGCTGCAAAGAGTGAATTAGTTCCCAGGCAGAAACAGGTACTGGACACAAAAGCATGGGTTTTATTTTTAACAGGCTTTGGAAGATAGGGAAGAGCGTGTACCATGGAAATGCCTGGAGTCAGTTTTCCACTCCAGCTCTGAGACTAAACCTTTGTGACATCTCTATTTTTTCTCTTTGGCAGCAATTTCAAAGGCTCATTGTTTCCTCTGAGACAGTCTCTCTGTCTCTTCATCTATTTTTGAAGGAATGAGGCAGATGTAGGCCCTGAGATAAAAATATCTATGCGGGAAACAAGCAGGTTTTGAGACTTCTTTGCTGCCAGATATTATGTGTGCACCCAGAGAGGCTTGTAAACGTCCATAAGAGGTCCCATGTCTGCTAGCTGCAAAAGTCTTCAGTGTTTCTGCGCATGTGTGTGTTTGTGTATATATTTTGTTTGCTAATGTATACATATATATATGTATATATGTGTTTAGGACCTCTTAGGTGTGGGTGGCTTCAAGGCAGCCACCACTGAGGTGTGCTCAATAGCTGAAGAGAGCTTTTTTCTTCTGCATCTCACTGATGGCTGGTAATCCAGAGAGAAGCGAGCTTTATCCCAGCCCCTTGATATGAACACTAAGTGAACTAAATATGCTCTGTTCACCCCACTGTTCATCCATCCTGACAAAAACACTGCCCAGAAAGGGCAGCAAGGACCAGCTGACGTTAGGCTATTTGGCTATGAAGAAATATAATAAAAGTGCAGCATTAGTCTGCTCCTCAACAAAGAAGATACAGCTATTTTAAGTATCAACTAAAGCTGCTTATTCACAGGCTCCCTGTAAAATATGAGATGTCATAGATGAAATGCTTAAAATGGATGTTTAAGGAAGACAGCAAAACAAACATTTACATAATCTTTAAATATTAATATTTGTAAATAATACCTGAACATCTGCTAGCTAGAACAAGGTCACTGACATGGAGATAACTCCCTAAGGGTCAAAACAACTGCGGGCTATTCTAGCGTATGGAGGCTACTTTGAACGTCAGCAAAGCAAAAAACTTTGTCACTCTCACCGTACCCAATAGCCTGTCTCTAATGGGCTGAAAGCAGGCGAGGCAGCCGTGCTTACTGGGTTGTTAATAACACAACTTACACAACATTTGCTTGCTCATTTGCGAACATACTTTTTCTTGAAAACCGCTTCCCCTTTCTCTAATGTTTTTCCTCCGTTTCAGCTTGCATAACCGCAGCCTGCTCAATCCAGTGCTCAAAGCTGTGCCGGGCTGGCGGCTTGCTGATTGTCCTCTGCAGACCAGCAGGAGTCACCGTGGCCACCATAAAGCAACTACATCCCCTTTTTAGCTTAAAGCTCAGTGGTGAAGTTGTGGGCTGGTCCATCGGAAATGTTGAAGGTTAACAGCTGCCCATTATTCCATTAGGCTTGGGAACCGTCATACATAGAGTATTGGGTTTCTTTGTAATCTAAAGTCACTCACAATTTCCTTATGATATAATTTATGTTTTCCAGAGTTGAGTTGCCTTTCCCAACTGCACCGTAACATCACAGGCCCAGTGCAACCCCATGCGGCTGGACTCTCCATTAGTGTTCCTCAAGCTGCTCTCACAAGGCAGCAACCAGCTAGTCACACACATCCCACAGGCTCCTCTATTCTGCTTTTGCAGTACAAAAGCCTTTTGATCCTATGCAGGTCAGACCACATCAGTTTGACTGGCACTGCCGCAGCTACAAACTGGAAAGCCCCACAGTGCATAACAAATCACTGTGACTGCCTGACGAATAACATTACAGAAGAGGATCGCCTCCCCCCAGACTTTAGTTTTCTTTCCTTTATATATTTTTCCATCTGGTTTATAATCTGTCACTAAAAATACACTGCACAGTTCTGAAGCTGTGCAAGACCTGTAGCACCCAAGCTATTGCTCTGACTGTGTCATGGGTTCAGCAGCAGCAGTCATTTTTCTCCTTGGTAGCTGGTGCAGAGCTGTGTTTTTGATTTTGGGCCTGGGAACAACGCTGATAACACCAGTGTTTCGGTTACTGCTTAGTGATGCTTTGGTCTGACCAAGGATTTTCTGAGTTTCATGCTCTGCCAGGGAGGAGGGGAAGCCGGGAGGAAGCAGAGACAGGACACCTGACCCAAACTGACCAAAGAGGTATTCCATACCACAGCACATCATGCCCAGGATGGGAAAACGGAGAGGAGAGACCCGGAAGGGTGGGGGTGCAATGCTGGGTAGGTCTGGGTATAGGTGGTGAGCGATTGTATTCTTTCCTTGTATTTGCCTTGTCATTATTATTATTGGTGGTAGCAGTAGTGATTTGTGTTATACTTTAGTTACTAAACTGTTCTTATCTCAACGTGTGGGAGTTGCATTCTTTTGATTCTCCTCCCCATCCACCCGGGAGCGGAGGGAAGAAAGAGAGGGGAGTGAGTGAGAGAACGGGCTGCGTGATTTACAGCTTAAACCATGACAGACTGTAACTCACACTTTCCAAGGCTGGAGCCTCAACAAAGCCGTAGTGCTCCTTATCACATTCAGCTCCTGCTCAGCTTTACTCATACCCCAAGTTTGTCTCCTTTAGCTCTGAAGATAACAAGGTTTTGATCAAAAATTAAAGAAACACCATGTTTCTCCTGTATAAAGTCACCTTCTCACTGAAGGCTGCTAGGATATTTCTCAACAGTTTTCTGGTCAGAGTGGTAACAGCTTCACTGAGAAGGGATCAGCACTTCCAGTCTGTGCACGCTGGGTATTCAGAAGCCATCAACCAAGCTCCAAAAAATGAAGCTGGGTTTCAAAATAAGTTAAATCTGAAAACCTAACTCAGCATCCTCAGCTTTAACACTCTGTGTTTCTCAGGGCTTTGAGTCATTTGCTTTGAAGCTTTCCTCTGCTACCTAGAAGACCAGCAAAGTTCCCTCTCTGACACCAGCACTGACTTTTGCCTGCTGAAGTGGAAGCCCTTTGGAACGAGCAGAGCTTGTCACTGACTTCACAGGCTGGGAAAACCATTTACAGTTAAAACAAACTCTGTTCAACCTAAAGTCACCAAGGCAAATAAGGATCCCATAGCGGTGCTCTCTCTTTGAGCTGTCTATTTTTCTCTGCTTGCTCTATTCCCTTGCTTTTTAATATGAGAAAACATGGTGTGGATTGATACCCTCAATGAGAGTAGTTTAGTAGTGACTGTCGTCTCATGAGCTGCCAAGAGGCAAGTATTTGGGATTCTTCTCCTTCCCACTGCCATAATTTACAAGCTGTGCATGGTCCTATCCATTCAGCGTGTGCAACTACATACAATGCATGCTGTATCTGTTCTTGGGGCTAGCCGGAATGCTCTTCAGCACCAGAAATGCCATCTCTCAGAAACACCAGCACCAGCCTTGCAGCAAGTAGTGAAAATGGTCAGAAGACAATGTATTTGCAGCAAGATTATTATATGATAGTGGCTTCTATCTGAGCACAGAAGAATAAAGCCAAGAAAAATTACTTCTTCAAAAGCAGCCACAGGATCTTCCCAGACTGCTCTCTTTAAAGGCCATAGGGAGAGGAGGACAGAGAATCTGCAGGATAGCAAGTAGTTCTTTACTTTGCAGCTTGATCAGATCAGCTGAAAAGCTCATTGCAACATCCCAACTACAACATTAAAACCGCAGCCTGTTCATCTTCTCAACTGTGAAGCACGTACTGGCACATCCTGAGCTCTGGGGAACACTAGTCAAAAGAAGAGCCAGCTTAGCAACAGGAAGGACTGTAGGAGCTGCACAGAGCACGGAGGGCTGTGAGGTGTGAGTCTATGAGGATGAAGCCTCTCTGAATTGCCTTGAACATCTCCTAAAACCACCCAAGTCCTTTCCCTTCACACTGGTGCACCTGGCCAGAGGCTTGGGGCTGTTTTTTTCATTAATTAGATGACTTTTATGTAGCTAATCAGGTTGTATTTAATTAGACGAGCATGAAAACAAGACAACCGCTTTATTCTCACCTCCAAAAGCTGGCCGCATGGTGAAGTCGTGGTCATCGACTCTGAGAAGCTGCTCTGTCTTTCCTTTCCAGGTTTTGGTCACATCATGGTTCTTCTTGTAGATGTGACTGCAAAAGACAGCAATTGTGTTGGTCTGACACCTGTGCACCCGAGCAGCACTCTGTGGCCAACCTCTGCCAGCCAATTCCAGAACCACAGAAACAGCAGATTTGTGGGGCAGTCCCAAGGAGGAAGAGGAGTTGCTTCGGTACCAGCAGTTTGTGTGCTCTGTCTTCTGACTTTCAACAATGACAAACCCACCCATTTCCCTCCACAGCAGCAAGAAAAGAGGGGTTTTATCGTCAGAAGGCAGCAAGAGCCACAACCCTGCACTTTTCTGAATACTAAGGGTGGAAAAACTCTAACTTTTTATTTGAGAGATTCAACGGTAACAGCACAACAGGGGGGACAACAAGTTTAACCGACCATTCTGTTAGTTCTGAGTCCTGGATTCTGTGTACCACTTGTCACCCTGTACATAGCAGGAATGCCCTCAACTTCATACAAATAGGTGTCACTAATATCCTTCATCCAGTTTTGCAATATAAATGACAGAGATTGTATCCCTGGAAAATCTGAAAAAACTACTATCAAAGTACAAAGCCAGGAGCTGTTACTCCATGAGCACACTCCGATTTCCTACGCAAAGCCTAGGCTCCCCAGAGCATAGCATGAAAAGGCACCAGGAAACAACCACAGCAATGATGCACAGGGCAGTTGTTTCTTTGTGTCATACTTCAATTTGTAGAGGAATTGTTATCCGCGAGGTGGGAGATGCAGGAGTAAGGGGAAATTAAGCATGACAGTTTCTAACGAAGCAAGCATTATCCATTCAGCATGCAGAATGAGGTACCACTTGTAGGGAAAATAACACATTGCAATTCAATATTAACGTAGAACAAGGGGAAGAATTAAGCATGCACAGACAGCACTTAACCTGGCACTTCTTAACTTGGGTTCCTACCTCCACAGCCCTAACCTGCCTTTTGCCGTATTCCTTTCCCATGCAGGCACAGGCTTAACAGTGCACTTCTGTGGGCACTTAGCAGACGACTGTCTTGTTGCCTGCAGGACCAGGTCCCCAAGCCCTCAGAGCTCCACGGCCAAGAACCTCTATGCAGCATTCAAGTAATAAACTGCAGAACTGAAGATGTTCTGCACTTGCACAACCCAAGCTAGCTTCTTGAAAACAATACAAATATCTTCAGATCAGGCTGCTGTATCACCTTAAAGACACAAAATGTCAAACTTATCACATGTGGATTCCCAAACATCGGAATAAATTTTCTTGGCTAATATGCTTACTGTAAAATTTACTGTATTTCTTGTGGTAAGGCAGCAAGAGAAACACTAAACAGAGAATGTGATGAAATTATTAAAAAGGACACTCTTTTCATTTCTTTTACACGATTAAAAAACCAGCATAGGAACTGGTTTTGATTTCCTTTTACTAGAAGGGTCCACTATTCACTGCCGGTTTAGACACAACTATATTCTTCTTATACGTAACTGGGAATTTGAAATATCAATGTCACTACTCCATACACCTTCTTTTTTCAGTATTGCAGAACTTTCTGTATTTAAAATGTCATTCACATTTCACAAAATCATAAAATAGGGTTGGAAGAGGCCTTAAGATCATCTAGCTCCAACTCCCCTGACACGGGCAGGGATGCGCTAAAACTCCATTTCATATACTTTCAAAGTATATTGCATAGGAAATGTGCATATATACATATAAATAATATATGTATATATAAGGTATATAGTTCCTCAGATTCTACCTCGCTGTTCATTAAAGCCATTATTCCACAGGAAACCAAATAATACCAGTTATTCCTCACAGTAAATTAACCTATAGAAATTATTTCAGCAGTGCTTTGACTTCCACTTCATCACAGCTTCATAAAAATAACAGCACTGTAGAAATTGTATATTATTTTCACAGTGTTTAAATGACGCATAAAAGATTCAAGCAATTGTAACCCAGAGAATGGCATCACTCTGGCGCAAAGTCATGTTTAAAAGAATGATTTATACTGTTTTGTTCCTTCAAAGCAGACGATGTCTAACACACGTGAGTGGTTTGCAAGGAAATGCTACTGTTGAATCCCCTGCATTCTCCAGAACAGAGACTTGAAAAAAACTTCGGAGTTAAATGAAAGATCTCATTCCATAATGGCGATTCTGCGGAAATCAGTGGTAAAACTTCAGTTGGCTTTAGGATTTCAGGGTCAGGTCGTAGCTGTTTCAGCTTCATAACATTTACGCCACTAACAGCATATGCTACTGTAGATTCTCAATAAGTAGCATAGACCAGAGTATATTAGGTATTCTTTACCTTTAACTATATCGCAACATTTCATTGTAAGATGTTCAAGTAACAACACTCCCTATAAAAGCGTTGAGCGTTAAACCAAAAAAACCCTACAAAATAAATGAAAAGATGGAGGTTTGCAGCTATAATGAAGCCATTTAATAAGATGGATTAACCCAATTTTATTTTTGAGCCCTTCAAACAATGAGCAGTCTTGTAAGATGTAACTGCCACTGGATGACATAACTACAAAAAAGGATAACATACTTTGACCTGCATGACAGGTTCGGAAGATTATCTTTTCTAATGTAAACCGCTGGTAAATCTCAGCAATAGTAAATCTAATAAACTTTACTAAGACCTTTAACTCTTTCCTGTGCCTTTGCTGGACTTTGAAATGTAGCTCTTCAAAATGTATTTTTGATTTTATGATGCCAGGGTAACCTCCAGGGATTTGTACCATGCATGCTAACCGTCATTCCCATCTCAGATTGTTAGACAATAACAAGCAATTTCAAGTGAAAGAAATAGCACGGATATTCCAGCAAGCAGGGTAAATAACGTGCTCCCGAAACAGTGCTGAAACAATATGTAGATTTGAACATCTCCATTAATTGCAGCTTCTCTAAATTCTCTCAGGAATTCACAAAAACGGCTAAGAATATATTGACCACAGTCCATGCTGAAGCGGTCAGCTTTTCTGCGAATACCTGCCTCATAAAGAGTTAACTAACATTAGCAGTAAATGCACCATTTACACTTAAAATTGGTTATTCTATCTGAGACTGTTATAGAAACATTATATGTGAAGCTGTTTCCACATACACTGCACACAAAAAGACACAGCCAGGGCAGATCTTGCCTGTGAATTATTTGCAACACTGCAGGAAAAAAAATACAGGTGGTTTAATAACCCTTACCTTGCCCTCTGCACCTCCAGCTGGCTCGTCCACCTCCTCCTCCTGTGCTTTCTGCTTTCCACAAGAAGAACTAAGCAGAAGATTAATAAAAGCAGTTTTGCAAAATAAGGCATTCTGCTGGTAACAGGAGCCGGGCACTCTGCACTCCAGTAACCTCCTGCAGCACCAGTCCACCCGGCTTTAAACATTGAATCAACTCCAATTCCAGCCTTCCGCGTTCGCCGGCAATCAGCAGCAGAAATGCTGCCTTCCCGACCTGATGCTTTTGACAGGCTTTCAGGGGCTTCTCACTCACAGCTTTTCCCTCATCACCACTTACCGATTGGCCATTACTCATGAAGTTTGCCTCACCAAACATTTCCGCTGGGTCCTAAAGGATATTTACTAAAGCTGTTATGTAAAAAAAAAAAGCAATTCTGCACGCTGGCTTTTTGCTCAATCCCCTAATCTCAGGACAGGACTATCCTCCTGCCAGACTGCAAAACCAGGCTGCTATCCCTGTCCACCAGGCTTTCCAGATTTTCTGCTTCTTTGCATGGAGTCTTTTTCAACTGGAAGGCACCTGTGCCACATTTCAGACATCTGTATAACTGTAAAACGCATCTGCTTTGATGGCTTTACAGCAGTTGAGATTTTTTCTGATTCCGTCTGGCTTTTTATGCCATTGAAGATGAAAAGATGGTCATTTCCTCTGAAAATGACTACTTGATTTACCATTAACTTTCAAAACACATAACCCCCAAAGTATCTATACATCGACTCTTTACATAAAATTAAGTCACCATTAATATTTATTTTTTCAAATAGGTATTTGCACAATCAGGCATTTTAACTTTCATTGGACAAGATGGAAATAAAAATGAAGTTACAAAGTACTGTTTCTTTAATCACAAAGAGGAGGCTGTTTTCAAAAACCACGTAACACTTATTTCCCTCACAGCCACTTCAAAGGGCAATGCAGAATGCGCCTGTGGATTTCATGGCTTTACTAATAGCCAGTGTGTGGTACAGGCATGAGAACAAAGTTTGTCTGGCACAGCAGTGAGGCTCTAGGAAAAGAAAAGCACGCTCAGAGCAAAGCTTCCAGAGGAGCTAGAGAGTCAAAACCCAGCACAGCTGTCTTTTGGGTGAGACCTCTTCCAGAGCTCTCTTCCATGAGCCCAGGTTTGCAGTAGTTTAACAGAACAGGTATTCAAACAACGTATCACCTAGGAAACACGGTACTTGCATTTTAGAGGCTACACGCGTTGGAGAGGCATTTTGGGGGGTGTTTGGTATGTCATTTTGGGGGTTTTAATTTTTAACGAGATGAATATGCAAATTAGGTAAAAACATCAACATATCAGTATATTGACATCAAATTGTTCTGCAGGAGAATGTGCAAGTAACTGTTGAAGTGGCTGAACAAATTACATACTTTTGTCTGACCTTCTTAAAACTATTTTTGATTTTTGCTCCATTGTACCTGCAAACAAGATTACAAACAATGCACCAGAAGTGCTAAAAAAAGAACTTGGGCATTGTTTGGATTCTGGTTTTTCTTTTCCTCCTTTTCACACCACTCTTAGACACAGTGGGCTTTCCTTATTTTAGAAGTTGTTATAGCTACTTTAATGTTCCAAAACACTAGTATACGTTATATTTAACAAAACGGTTTCTGCTGAGAAACAGGGTAAGAATGTTACTTAAATCCGTGCTGTCATGTTTGACAGCAATGAAATGGAAGTTAGCTACATTTCACTGTCTTTGAAATAAACATGATAGAATACATTTAAATCCGAACAATAATTCAAAAGGAAAATTATCCCACTGATTGCTTTCTTCTGCTTCACTGCCAAAATTTCTCAAACCCCAAACAACTGTATGTCTATTGCTTTTATATGTGCTGTCACAGTACTCATTAATACTACCAGATCTTTTTTTCATAATCTAATAATAAGAAAGCCTTTGGGTCCAACATTCATTTTAAATTAAATAAAATGAAAACACAAACCACAAATAACAAAACATTGGGGAAAAATCCCACACACATAAAGGTCATGTGATACTTGAAATGTATCTGAAGAGTGGCTTAAAACTGTTTATTACTACCAGGGTTTTAATAAATATTTCGCTTAAGCATGTTCATATATATGAGAGTTTAACAACATTCAAATATTCTTTAGTAAATAAAACCACATATGAAACATTCAGTTCAACACTTTATGTATAATTCTGGTATAATTAAAAGACAATAGCTCTGGGTAAATAATTATATTACATATTTATAACTATTGCAAGAATAGACACGTTTTATATAATCTTCAAATTTAAGAAAACAAGATATACATTTGAGAATATTAGAAGAGGACATTCAAATCTTGTAGAAGATTATCCAATCTTTCTTCCAAAAAATAAAAATCAAAATAATACGAGTAGCTTTCTGGCCCCTTCTTAACCTCCCTACAATCCTTTTCCCCTTTTACACACACAAAGCAGCATCACAACCAATTTGCATGTGTTCCCCTTCTAGAAATGTGTCATGGTAAATAAAAGTGGTTACAAAACTGTCTCCCATCTAAATTAAGAGTTCACTGGACACAAACACATAATTGTGTTTCATTTCATAATTCCTTCTCCAACGTCAAATCTTAAAACTTAGACGACAGGATTAATTGCATTTATGTTCCATAAAAAAAGTGAATCAACCACTTCTCTTAAATTGTCTTTTTCTAGTTGATAAATTACAGAGATTGACTCCTCTCCCACATGCCTTAATGATACTATTCCACTTCACTGTTTCTCCAAGTATCTAGTGGGCACTCAATTAACACTTGTTAAATGTACAACTTTGCTTTTCTTACAAGTAATGTATCTGTAGGTACATTAACATTCGTAATGATTTGAGCGTAAATACAAAAAGTAATCTTTGTAAACAGTTCTCATATCATACCAAATACCCAAGACAGAATGTTCAATGAAGCATTCAGGTCACTGCTGTTATAACAAACCAAATTAATCATAACTCAAATATATACTCATTAGCCAAACATATTCTACGAAATATGAGAGCTGCCAATGCAAAAGTCAGAAGGACAATCAGAACAGTAGATCCAGTGTGGTTCATGTTGACTCTTGGTTGCTGTACCCGATTAAAGTCAGTTGAAGACGGAGGCCGTCTCTGACTCTGCTGCTGGGCACGGCGCTGCCGAGGACTCATAGATGTGTTAGTGGACACTGGAGGAGTATGCTCTTGACTGGCTGCTGCGCTGCTGTTCTGGGTTTCAGACTAAAAAGGAAACATGGAGAGTTGTGAGGCAAGACACTGTGTAAGATCAGAAAGGAACAAAATCATTAGGACTAAAACGTACTCTTCAGATAACTGATGTTAATACTTGAAAGCCTGATAATACATGTTGCAAGTAATTACAAGATTGTTATAGACATCACTTTGTCCAAACGCTGCCTTGAAAAGTCTATTTCAAGCTGCAAATTAGCAGTTTTAAGGACTTTTTTCTTTTTAAGGAAGAAAGTCTGTCAAACAGTACTTGAATTCTAGATTGTTCCCAAATCATGAGATTTCAAATATCTTTGTCTACAATTTGCTTAACTCTCTGCAGTTCAATAAATCTTTCATAATTCTCCAGTTTAGTCTCTGAGGATTTATACTGTCACCTATACTGAAAGGGAAACAACTTGAAAAAAGTCCAGAGAACTGTAACTAAGCAATGCTGCACTGCTTGCTGTGGACTGCTGGGTTCAAAACTCTGTTCTCATCACCACCAACACCACTGGAAAAAAACAAAACAAAAATCCTGAACACAAAACACCTACGTGATTCCAGCATGAACTACTGAACACTGTACTTGTGTATGCACATACCTATTGCCCTCTGCTGGTCAAACATTGGTTTGCCATTGTATGTAGTGAACAAAATAAACATTAGCAACTGATGTTCAGCTCAGGAGAGTATAATTTAAAGACAACAAGTTTCCAGTTTGCAAGGTAGAAACTATGGGTTCCAATATTCCACTGTCCGAATCCTCCTTGCAGTACTAAAAGGCTCATACTTCTGACACTTTATTATTAAAAATAGTGACACAGCATAGTTGTTCGAAATAAAACATTTTGCCAAGTTTCAAAGTGTTTAAAAAAAAATAGTATCTCTGACATAAAGTTATTAATCTGAAGTCATCCTTTGACTCTCAGAATAGTTTGCAGGTATTCCCTGCAACTGTTCTCCAGAGTTAGCTTTCTCCCCCTTCCCTTCTTCTAAAAGATTATAATTACAGCAGGTAAAACTAGAATTCCAGACATTCTATATTTACTTCCAAGCAAAAGCCTTTTAACAGACACAATATCCACAACCCTAAGCTCTGCTTTGGCCAGCTACTATATTCACAAAAGATATCCTTTCCACATGGCCAGACAGGGAATGTCCTCAACTGTGTACCAGACTTGTTGATCCACAAGACATGGTCCTATTGTGACTCTTTGGCCACATACTCTGCATGTAGGAAAAGAAATCCAAATTTTCACCTAGTCAGTATTTGACTAGCCCAGGTAGAGATGTTCCTTTCCTACCTCTTCATCATTAATATTATCCACTGTTTATCATCAGCATAGAAGTACTGATGTAATTACACATTTGACAACTTGCCTGTTTACACGGGCTTCTTGCCTAAGCAAACAAGCAGCTTGGGTAGCTTCAAAGAAAAATGTTATTTTATCAACAGCGACAGCCAAGAAAAACGTCATGAGCAGCTTGCCATGATTTCCATTACACTGCAGGAGAAAGTCATCCTGCTTCATACTGAACCCACTTGGAAGCTTCTCATGCCAAAGGAAACAAAGGCTTAGGGAAATTGAGCCTTTGACAAATGAAGTCCCCAGATTCATCTACACTCCCATCTTTCAGAAGAGGAGAGGGAGAAAAGTTTATTCAGGAAGCAAAACCAGCAATATTCAGCAGGCAAAGTGTTGTTAAAGCAGCTTTAGAAAAAGGAATAAAAAAAAGAAGTCTAGAAATATTCCTGATCCTTTACATTTACTAACAAAAGTAACTAGCACTGGATATCACACACCTGGGTTTCTTCCCAAAATTTTAAATATAAAAATAAACCAGAAAGGTCTTGTTCTGAATGAGACACAGTACCATACACTGACATGAATGGAACTGTGATTCAAGAGAAACCTCACTGACAATTGCAAGGCTTGAAATTGTTTTTTGGGGCAATTATATATATGCATCAGGACTGCAGAAGACTGACTGCTTCACGCAAAACTGAGCTAACCCACTGCCTTGGGATTCCCAACATAATCAATGACAAAGTATTAGCAGACATGGAGAAGCAAGATAGATAAGGAAGGAGTGATTATTATCCGATATAAATCTGGGACCAGATGCTACTGTATCTTAAATATTCAGAATCACAGAACTGTTGAGGTTGGAAGGGACCACCAGAGGTCATCTAGTCCAACCTCCCTGCTCAAGCATGGTCACCTCAAGCACATTACTTGCGTCCAGATGGCTCTTGAATATCTCCAGGAAGGAGATTCCACAACCTCTCTAGGCAACCTATTCCAATACTCAGTCACCCACACAGTAAAGAAGTTCTTCCTCATGTTCAGGTGGAACTTCCTGTGTTTTAGTTTATGCGCTAATGCTATGTTCTTGTCCTAACACCTGGCACCATTGATAAGAGTCTGGCCCCATCTCCATATTTTTTGTTTGAAGACATAATTGCTAAGAATCCTAAAATGTTAAGAAACCCCAAAAATAGCAGATGAGTTGTATTACATGTTAAAGAAAAAAAAAAAAAAAAAATCAATCTTCTTGTCTTCACTTGGGCAAGTTTATAAATTCTCCTTAAGCAAAAATTCTGAGATTTGAGATTTTCAGACTAATACAAAACCTCACATGACAACTTCCATCCAATTTTAAGTCATTTTCTGCCAAACTATACTGGAAATGTTGGTGATGAAGGCTTAACAGACTAAAAACATTTAATAAGAGCTATGCTGTAGTCATCTTTAGCATCTGATCTTTACAGTCACTGGATAGGCACTTAATGTGCCACAGATTTCTGAAGCTTCTGAAACTGTTAGGACTGGTAGAAAATTTTGCTCCACGGAAATTGGAGTTTGATGCGTAAGGCTAGTTCAGTAAAATGAACATAGATTAAACAAAAGTTCTATTGCATGACAAAACACAAGTAAGAAAATTTACTCTGCGTTCAGCCTATTGAAGAATGGTATCATTCCCTGCATCATTTATGTGTGCAGGCTGTTATTTTAAAAAATTTTATCAGAATGCTGGAAGAATTAAATAATCAGAATGGATGTTTTAAAAATCTAAAACCTCTAGCAACTCAGAACCACATAAATCCTCTAGGTTACCAAAGCCTCTCTCAGTTATACTCATAATCTCAGAGATACAGAAATAAGACAGAAGGACCAATGAAATACTTATTTGCCCATGTAACTTCCAACTGAAGAACAGCTGAAGTTTGGCACAGCATGGCTTAACAGCTAACAAGAAAAATGTCTGGTTTTTAATGAATCAAAGTTGGGCCAAGTACTCCTGATTGCCATTTAAAATTGTTGCTGCAGTATTAGGGAACTTAAGACACAGCTTAATAGTGATAAAAGGAAATAACTTTTTCACAATATATCATTCAGAACACATGATAAAAAATAAGGGCTTCTATAAATCTTGAGTATCAGAACATAGCCTTATTTTCTTACAGAAAGGTCCCTCATCAGTTCAAGATTAGTTGACTTCAGTTACACTGTTTATTTCATCACTCCTCATTATTACACTTCAGTCATCCAGTACATAAGCGCAGGACACTGCTACAGTACATTGCTTAGCAACAAGTGTCTTGAGGTTTAATGCATTTCCAGGTTATCAGAAAAAGAAGTCTAACCAGTTTTTAACTCATAACTTTATAATTCTTACCAACTACCAGCTTTATTCATCAACTATAAGCACCAAGGTGGTGCATCATTCCACACCAATACACTAAATGTAGGCTGTGACAGGGTGGTAGGATTCAATATTGGGTCTACCTCTGCCCTTTTTGTTCTCAAAGGCAATAAATTTCAAGTTCACAAGAGCAAATTTTCTACAGTAGCTTTTAATTAAAACACACATTTGTAGAATAAGTGGTAAACACTTTATCCAAGAAACAGAACAAATAGTTTTGATGTTGTCCTCATTCAACGCTTAAAACTTAGTAAGGTAGAATTAGGTCTTTACACAAGAACTAATCCAACAAACTGATTTTACATATGCAAGAAGCCAAGCTGCGTAGAAAAAAAATCTGAGGTTTGCATAGATACCCCTTCATGCCTCTGCCCCCCTACTTCGATAAGAGTTCTATTTTACTTTCACATGAACAAGAACACAGATAGAGAGCTTAAATTCTTTAAAGTAGTCTTTCCTGTTACACAATTCTTTATTCCACAGTGTGGTTTTAACTTTTCACTCCTGTTGTGGTTTAAGCTGTAAATCACGCAGCCCATTCTCTCACTCACTCCCCTCTCTTTCTTCCCCCCGCACCCGGGTGGATGGGGAGGAGCATCAAAAGAATGCAACTCCCACAGGTTGAGATAAGAACAGTTTAGTAACTAAAGTATAACATAAGACCACTACTGCTACCACCAATAATAACAATGACAAGGCAAATACAAGGAAAGAGAATACAACTGCTCACCACCTGATACCAAGCCCGACCCAGCATTGCACCCCCACCCTTCTGGGTCTCTGCTCCCTGCTTTACCTCCTGGGCATGACGTGCTGTGGTATGGAATAACCTCCCTAATGGCTCCAGAAAATACCTAACACTCTAAGTGTGGCAGCTCAGAAGCACAGGTATTGCTTCAAACTCAAATTAACAATTACTGAGTGTAGCAGTCTGACCCCTTAAAAACACGAATCCACTTTTCATCATTTACAGTTTATCACATTTACATATCTTCACATAAATTTACATGTTCAAATATTTCATTTCACTTGGGACTGTTCTGCTGAAAATGAAGTTAATATTTAATTATTAAATCTGCATAATTGATTAAAAGACATTTCTTAGAAATTGAATTGAAAAATAAAAATCAGTCTCTTTCCTCAAGCAGATGCCAGCAATGCCTTGGTATTTTGGTTAGTTCTACTATATTAGCCAGGATTTGTAATAAGAAGAATAAAATAAAATGGTTTATTAAATCCTGAACAATCTGGAAAAATCCTTATTGTAGGAAAAAAAGTACGCTATTAGCATGTTTATATTTCTACATAGCTAGAAAATATGTTGCAAACATGCAACAGATGGTCTGACGTTATTTGACGTGGTTTAGATTTTTTAACCGATCTGCAGCCCCATCCTCTCTGAAAAAGACAGCTTAGCTGGGATTTGCCTGCAATTTAGCAGTGAATTTAGATTGCATTTGCCACAGTCGTAACAGCAGCTGCCTTGGCCCCCTATCAGACCTCAGTCACTTCCAAAACCTTATGTAAGCCCCACACCTAGCAGTATTAAACCATAAGTGTTATACTTCAAACCGTAAGAATATTTTAGATTCACTTAAGAGGTTATAAAAACCATGAAGATATTCTTAATTAATATTTAAGTGCTACAAATTATCACCAAAACATTTTTTTGCCTCTGGCTAAGAATTCTAGTCCAAAATATTGTATTATGCAGATGGTAAATTGTAGTACTTCAGACACCATAATATTTTAATGAACTGTTAACCCATACATTAAAGGAACTAGTGGGAACAAGAACTGCTAAAAGAGCATTATCTGTTGTTTTAAAGAGAAGTAAAGAGATCACTATTCCTAAAAGTGATTCAGCATACTATTTGCTAAAGTTTACACATATAAAAATATGCAGAAATTCTAAAAGAAAGAAGTACAAACTACATACTCTTAATGAAGCCTCCAATCGGCTTAATTGTACCAACTGCACGTTCAAACTACGGCTGAACTTGCAGTGATAAATAAAGCTCAAAGACAGACCATACCATTGCATTTGTTGGATCCTGGAATGCTCTAGCTGTACCACCCTGCTGGGGCTCACGTGCAGTGGCAGAGTGGTTCAATCCTGATGTGTTTGAGGGTCCAGCATCAGACTTCCTGGATGAACTGACTTCTGCCTACAAGGAGTACATACGTAGGCTTCAGAGACAAGATCAAAATTGCTCCGAAAAGGTTTGGCTTATCTTGGAATGTGTATTTTAACATATACAGAATATGAGACTTACTGAAATGTAATAATCAAGTATGCCAACTGCATTTCAATTACACACCAATAGGCTTCAGAAATTCTCTTTAGAAATAAACTTATGCTTGTGCATCTGTAGTCTTAAGTAACAATTTTGTTTTCATGTAACAGGCATAACATTCAAAAAATGCACAGCTGTATAGAGTAAAAAAGAAAATTCTTTAGAAATCCAGGACATTATGCCAGAAGTAACACCATTTTTTAAACCTTCTGTTTCTCATGTCCTTAAATGAATGCTGACTACTACTGTTACAAGTGAACTAATATAGCCTGTTTCTCAGCAGGGCTAACTAGTCTCTGGTAAGTGCTATACTGGTTCCAGTACTGCAGATGCCTCACAGCCAGAGTGGGCATACATGCAGGGCACTACACTGTGTCAGGCACGCATGCCTTAATTTTCAGTATTTAAATTTCAGCAAAAGCAGAGCAAAAGAGAAAAAAAGACAAAACAAAACAAAACAAAAAAAAAAAAAAAAAAAAAAAAAACACAAAACCAAGTCTTGTAATAGTGCTTTTGTACACATTTATAAAATGTCTAATAAGCATCAATTCCCAGAATTTACATCTTATGCTTTTGGAAATTTGAGACAATCAGCAGTGACATGTAGAGGATCACAAAGAAACCTCTCGTTAAAACAATATATATGCCTGCAATAATCTCTTGGGAATAGAAAAGGACATAGCATCATAGTCCTCAACTGAAACACTTTTAAATTTATACATTAAAAAAAATCATGACCAGATCAATTTTTATCAGCGAAGAAGTCACCTTCCAAGTCATGTATCTGGATCTCAATTGGTTATAAAGTTGACAATTCCAAATCTAACACCTGTCTTCAAATGCAGATATAAGTAGTGGTGGTAGTAGTAGTAAGAAATACAAACAATGTATTAGAAACCAACCAGTTATGGTGATAACAAGCTAATAAGATCACAAAATAATAATATTCTTTCATGATTCTATTTTGTGTGAAATTAATACACACCAAGAAGAAGGGAATTTATCCCAGGAGAAGCCAAAAAAATAAGTCATTGAAACAACCTGAAGATTAAGTTTTAGAAACACAACCTGACGACACTGCTATTCTTTTGCACTTGACTATTCTAACATTCGGCAAGACAAGTTATGACTCAAATACGGAGCAGCAATGAAACAACACGGATTATGAATAATTTAAGCAGGAATGGATCTCTAGATGTCACCTGGTCCAGCCCCCTCCTAAAAATAAGTCATGTTTAGCCATCTCCAAAGCTGGAGACTCCACATCTTCTGACAGGCACATGACAAGCCGCAGGGTGAATTTTCCTCTCCCATATCCAGTTGTATGTTCCCTCACCAGAACCTGTGACTACTGCTTTTCATACTTCTGCTTTTTCCAAGAGCTCAATCTTTATAAAGCACATACACTACAAGATGTTCGTTTGATTTACTTTCATTTATGAAAGTACTAAGTCTAGCATGCCAGACTGAATTTGGACTAAAATTCAAGAAAACAGAGCACTTGGAAGTTCCTAAAACTGACATATCGTTTTTTGTCACCCAGTCTCTATTTTCTCCAGCCTTTACCTGTGCTTCCAGAAAACTTGGAGCCAACACAGTCATCAAGGGAAAAAAAAAAGAAAAAAAACCAATATATTTAAATGTAATAATGAGGGTAAGTGGAGAATTAATTTCATGGCAAGATATGCCTTGTGATGCCAATATGTAGGTAACCCATGTTGTTTTACAGTAGCGCATATGCTATTAGTCATCTACCTTTGTTTTTTGCTTTTAAGTGGAGTGGAGCTCTCAAAGCGCAGAAAACAATTTGCAAGTCAAGGTAAAACTAATTTTAAAAAAAGTAATTTTCTATTCAAACAGTCAGGAACAAAGGTGAAGGCTCACAGAAGAAGCAGGAAAACTATAATGAGGAAGTGTGGTTTGTTATTTTTTCCTCCTGAATTTCATATTCTTTCCTCAATAATACACACGGGTATTTTTTTAAGTTACTATTTCTCTTAAACATGAAACGATTTCTCACAATCCCAGGATCATCTAGAAAAAGTTAGGAAATCTCTTTTTTCACTAGCAGCGATTGCTAGTATGTTTGCTAGTAGAAAGGTGCTCTCAAATTATACACTCAATCAGCAATCTGATGTCAAGTCTTACCCCATAAATTGACATGGAATATATCCAAACGATTCCTACCTTTTGTGCTCCCTGCTAATAATTCATATGATTAGTTTACTACAAACACATTAATTGAATGCCTCAGCCTAACATCAAACAAACAAAAATAAAGTCAAGCAAAGCAGAGAAGCAGGAAGCTTAAAAGAACTCAATCCCTAAAAATTAATTTGAGAAAGGAAGGGAAGGCGCAACCAGAAGACAGAACTGTTTCACCTTGTAAAAACCCCACAATGGACTGCAAGACTGTAGAAACCCAAGCCTTTTGCTCATTTTTCCTTTGCTTAGTGCTTGTAATTAGGATGTAGAATTAAATATGTGGATACATGGAACACACCAATATTCTTTAGAGATTAATGTCTCTAAGTCTGTCATTTTAAAACTGAAAAAGGTATGAAATGCAAGAGTTCTTATTAAAAAAAGAGAAATATATACTCTGATGTTTCTGTAACCTCTGTGGCAAATATTAACACTTCTTAAGTAAAAATACAGTTTTTAACACCTTGTGAAAAAAGCCAGGAGCAGGCAGTCCATTGCACTTCCAAGCAGCTCAATTTCAAAACTCTGCTTCCTCATCTTTTCAGATTTTTGAGTCTTTTTTTCATAAGCGTTATCATACCCAGACCCAACCATGTCAACATGTCTAGATGTGAGATTGCACAGAAATGCACAGGTCCTGCTCAGTAGGAGGCAATCTTTACTCTCATGGAACATAAGAAAAAAAAAAAAAGTAGTCTTTAGGACATTGTTAGGAGAACACTGGTGATAAAAGGGGACGTATTAGCACCCCTGACCTTAGTATCTATCCTGCACCAATGCCACATTGTGATACTATATTTCACTGTAGTTTCCTGCCCTCATGCACAGCAGTCTTCCTTAGTGGCTGATTTAAGAGTTTAGTGGAAAACCCAGTGAAAAACAACCCTGTGCATGCAAGACATGCAATTTTCTAAGGCACGTATATGACTGAACAAACCTTACTTTCAGTGAAACACAAGCTACAGAACACATTTTTGCGTAACAGCAACTTCCATACCAGAGTTCAACTTTCAGTATCTTCAGCTGCAGAGTAGTTCAAAAGAATTTGCAATCATTTTTCAGTAGGAATATGTTTTATTCCTTCCATAAGCCAAAAGAAGAAAAAAAAAAAATCACAAAGGAAAAAAAAATTAGGTTAGCTTTCCCAAAGTTTCCTAATACTTTTATGATAACACTACTTCTGGAGAATTTAATCAAGTTATTAGTGACTGAAAACAAGGAAGTAAAAGTGACATAGGCAGTTCTTACCACAGTGCTCACCACTGAAATTAAAACTAATCAGTCAGTGCTTGAGATGCACAATTTATTAACTGGTACATTGCAAAAGATCCACTTCTATTTTGCTCTTTCAGACTGTCCTAAAAAACCAGATTTCCACAGAGTGATTGCTGAAGGTTTATGAAATGATAAATGTTTCTGCAATTTACAAGGCTTTTCCCTTTTTTATTTTTTTTTCTTAATTCTACACAACAAAGATAAAAAATTAAAATGGTGACTTCACCTTGAAGCTAATTTGTCTGGCAAGTTCCTTAGCCTCCTTGTCTGCCGGGCTTGATACTCTTCCGGATGTTAGTGGTAAGAGGGCTGTCTTCATGGATGTGCCACACATTTCACAACAGAAGTCTTGTGATCTGGCCACAAATGACATAACTCAGAATACAGTGTTCTCATAACATTCTTGTGTGCTTGTTGTCAAGAGTAATAGCTTAAAAGCACTTCCCTCAACCCCAAATCACATTATCTATACATATCCTCTCATGCAATTTAGAAAAATACTTGCAATTTACTTACATATTGTCATTATCTATACTTTATTAATAATTTGTTACCATTTTAAAACTTTATATCTACAGCAAATTAAAAATGTCAATTATCAAGATCTAACCACTATCAGAAATATTAAATTTGATCCAGGAGCTTATATCTCAAATCCAGGAATTTCAGCTTCTGCAAGAGCATTACCTGTCCTCTCTAGCACACATAATTTGTCTATAGGACACACTGCAGGCAGCTCTCCAAAACCAGTAAGAAACCACACAGCCTTGATAATACAGTATCAAAACCAACCCACTAAACTCTACCCCTAAGCAGGGTTTATTAGCTTTGACTCAGTGCCATGCTAACTGGGAAGCTGCAGCTTCTGATTGGCCCAGAGTACAGGCAGAATAAACTCACATATTGTCTGCAAAATAAGGTACTGGTTACAATTTGGAATACAGTCACTTCACTTTTAAGATTGGGATATGGTCTTTCAAATACCTGCTCCTCCCCATGCGGGAAAAGGAGAAAGATAAATACCCCACAAGTCTAAGATTTAATTTAAGGATAATCACAGAATCGTTGAGGTGAGGAGTGACCTCTGGAGATCATTTAGTCTGGTCTTCTTGCTCAAAGTGGGACCAAGCAAAACACATTGCTCAGGTCTGTTTCCAGTTGTATTTTTAATACACTCAAGGATAGAGACTCCACCACCTCTCTGGGCAACCTGTGCTTTGACCATCTGGGCTAGTGCTTTGACCATCTCCACAGTAAAAAAAAAAAAAAAAAAAAAAAGTGTTTTATTGCATTGATTGAATTTTGTGGTTTCAGTTTGTGACCACTGCCTCTTGTCCTGCCACTGGATGCCACTCAGAAGAGCCTGGCTCTGCCTTCTTTATATGTTCCTTTCAGGTATTGGTACAGATGGATGAGATCCCCTGAGCCTCCTCTTCTCCAGGTCGAATGCTCCCAGCCTTCCTAGCCTCTCCTTGTATGAAACATGTTCCAGCTCCTTAATCACCTTCATGGACTGTAAGGGTGGTGAGGCACTGGAATGGGTTGCCCAGGGAAGTTGTGAATGCTCCATCGCTGGCGGTGTTCAAGGCCGGGCTGGACATAGCCTTGGGTGGCATGGTTTAGTGGGAGGTGTCCCTGCCCCTGGCAGGGGGGTTGGAACTAGATGATCTTAAGGTCCTTTCCAACCCTAACTATTCTATGATTCTATGACCTGATTAGCTCCAGTAAATCCGTATCTTCCTTGTATCCTGATCTGGACCCAGCCCCAGCCTGGATCCAGCACTCAAGATACCTTTCCTCTGTATCCAGCACTGGTGAGACCACATCCCTCTACCTGCTGGCAATGCTCATCCTAATGCAGCCCAGGATACCATTAGCAGCAAGGGCACACTGCTGCCTCATGACGAGCTTGGTAACCACCAGGATCCCCAGATCCTCCCCTTCCAAGCTCCCTTCCAGCTGGTTGGTTGGTGTTACTCCTCTCCAAGAGCAGAACTTCAATGAGGCTGAGATCCCTCCAGCCTCTTGAAATTCCTCTGGATGTCAGCACAACCTTCTGGTGTATCAACCCCTCCTCCCAGATTTGTATCATCTGCAAACTTGCTGAGGGGGCACTCCACCCTATCATCCAGGTCACTAATGACATTGAATAGCACTGGCCCCAGTACTGATCCCTAAAGCACACCAGCAGTGACCAGTCTGCAGCTGGATTTTGTGCTGCTTACCACAATCCTTTGAGCTAGGCAGTTCACCCAGTTCTTAATCGACTTTACTGTCCTCACTGACGCAGGCTGTACTTCATGAGTTTCTTCTCTAAGAGCATGGTAAGCAAGGCAACACCAAAAGCCCTTGTACACTTAATGCTGAAAGGAACACAGCCCTCTCAAAGTATTTTGTTTGACCATAAGTTCAGAGTCTGCACAATGTTCAGAAAGAAAGAACCCAAACTACATATACATACACAAGGCAGAAAACTTTTTTTTAATATTTGGAATAAATACAAGAGAACAGACTGAAGTGACTTTACTTTCTACTCAGTGCTCAGCCCTAAAAGAAAGTACATATATATGTACCTACATTAACGAACTCAGTACTTACTTCTTTGCAAGAGCTCTTCTTTCTTCTGGTGTATAATCCAGAGATCCTATTGCTCCTTCACCTTTGGTTGGCATAAATCCAATTATGGCTAGTAAAGCTGTTCTTACTAAAATGGGAAAACGGAGATACAAACAAGATTGGAGAAACAACTATTATGTCATCTCATGTTACACTTAAGATAGAAAAGTTGCAGTTCTGCCTGCAAAACTTCATTTTGTCCAAGGGAGTAATATGAATTTCATATAAGCACCACTAGGGGTTTCTGGTACATAGCAAGGCTTTGCTCATTTTTGAGACTCCACATTATAAATGAAACGCCTTATTCTTCCATCAACCAACATAGAAAAGAAAAACTGTCACAAAAATCTTGCAGCAATATAAAGATTAGAATTCCAGACTTTAAAAATGGGTTCTGAAGAAAAAATGGTAAGACAGAACATATAAATTCTGGGGGAGGAGAGAAGAAAGAGAAGAGGAGGATTTATTAAGGGGTTTTTTTGTTTTGGTTTGTGTGTGTGTGCGCGCGCACATATTTTCTTCTATTAGAGGCAAGAATTCTGCAATTTAGTGCTCACAAGCTCAGTGCTTTTCTTCTATGCAATGTACCGCAGAATTTGTTCTTTTTATGTCATCATGCCAGGGAAGGAGCTCACTTAAATACTAATAACAATTCATCCAAACTGAACTGTCATTCAAAACATCTCTGACAATATCTGTCCTTCAATTTTGTTTTACAGTCATGATATTTAAGAATTCAAGACATCTTACGAGCCGATTTAGTGTCACATGAAGATAAGTACCACCAAATAGAGATAGGATGTTTATGCCCCCTATTTAGAAGACAGTATTTTCCACTCTTTAAAAAAAGAATAGGAGACTTTACAAAAGCTGAAGAGTGGTCTGACAGAAAATTTCTAAGACCTTATCAACATATTTTAAACATGCAACTGATATCCAAAGAAGTAACTGATGTACTGTACTCAGCAAAACTAAAATTACAAACACAGAAATATTGCCTTGGATGAACTGTACCAACTCTCCATTTCTTTAATAATGAAACATTAAAAAAAAGCCAAATGTAGAAACATTCAGTTACTCTGAACTCAGACCACGTGCCTGTCTTCTTGAGTGTCCAGAAGTACAGCATCAGAATTAAAAGCTGACCACACTCCCCTCTATTCAGCTGGTTTTAGTAATTATTCAAAAAGGGGGTAATTAGGATGTAAAGTATTTTCATAAGAACAATTGAAAAAACCCACAACAAAACAAACCCAAAGAATATTTTAAGTAGTCTGAGAATTCTTAATGCTTGTGTATCCAAATAAATAAAAGCTTACCATTTCCCCTCAGTTTCTCAGCCCTTTCACCCCATAGTTATTTAATACCATTCCCAAATCCTGTTGTGTTACTCCTTCATGACTTCACATTTCTTGACTACTCCCATACTTTCACTCTTTCAAAATCCATGTCCTTTTCCACTATAAATATTCTTTGTGAGATTTTTTTCAGTTTAAAGGTCTAGTTGCTTGTTGGGGTTAACATTTTCCAAATAAATGTTACTTACTACTCCATGATGGTTGCCACGTTTCAGGATGATGCCCTGAGATGCTTAAACAAATTTTCTTCCCCACTTCAAACCTGCCATTGGCCTTCAAAGGAAGAAGGAGGATACAATAAAACATGCTGGATTTAGCTCTTGGGTTTTGGTACATGTTGTAAAAATCCTGATCAAACAAATATATATGCAAACAACACTTGATAATAACATTACTGTCAACCTCATAAAAATGTCATTCAGCCTTCTGAACAAAGTCTGCCATCTGTCTCTATTTATGCATGAAGAAACCTGTAACTGATACCTCACATATCCCAGTGTAACATGGTGGCTTGCCTGTTGCTCTTGTAACCCGCATACACCATGCGAAGAGCCTGAAAAGCTACAGCTCTATGAAAGCAGGTACACATGCAGGCCTTTGCCTCAAACTATAGGTCTGCCTTCTTACAGGTGACCAATGTCTCCAACAGAGACCAAGCAGGCCCATAGGTAGAACAGAAAATTAGACAATTACATCAGCAGTGCCATTACTTCTGAAGAAAACTTACATTTATTAGGTTCAAAGTTACACACAATTACAGAATACCAAAGTCACTTTGAAAGACTTCTGGTCTTAAATTGACAGCATTAACTGTACTATGCCACCTTTCTTACAAAAACTACCTTTAATTCCAAGAATCTCCCTCTCAGACACCTACAGTTAAACTGATGATGTAAAAAGAAGAAACTAGTAAACATGCTTACCGTCAGCAAAATAATGCTGGGTGGTTTCATGGGATATTCAGGTGGTAGTACTATTCGCCCATGATAAATCCCTCCATCAAAATCTGAATCTGGAGGGCCTCTAACAGTAAAGTGCCATTCAAAAAGATTATCCTAAAACACCCCCAACAAAGGGAGAAGATCAAAAAAAAGAGAATGTTATCAAAGAAGTAGACAACTAAACGCCATTTTCTTGAATAAGGACATGTTAAAGAAACAGCACCCAGTGTAAGTTTTAAGAAATCAAAATCAACTGAAGAGTAAGACAACCAACATAGTACTAAGATTCTGGTTAAGAGGATAAAATATTGTAGATTTCTGGTAATTTTCTTACACAATGGCTTTGTTGAAACACCCAAATTCCTTATTCAAGCTCTTCATTCTAGTTGTGTTAATTATGACAAGAGTGTTTTCCATCTGTCAGGTAATAAAAGAGTCAACTAAGGGAAAATTAGGTCTTTGCCCCAGTGAGTAAAAATTTCTGGCGAACTGATGGAGACCCATTCAAGGAAGAACACTAACAAGTCTCTCCAAAGCTCCTTCCACAGTCAACTCAGCACTGGGACTTGACTAACACCCCAGAGAATTCCCATCCTCTTTTGCTTGTCCATAAACAATTTTGAAAGAGCTACTGTGCCATACTGCACAACAGGTACACTTTGAAATTCTGAAAATCATTTTCATCAGACATGTAACTAACTTCTCTTTGAGAACTATTTCTTTGGAGTTCTATGTTTTGCTTTGTGTACTCAGATCTCATGCTGCCCACACTGAATATTTACAAGCAGAACAACTCCTACTGTTAGGACAGGAGCGCAAACGAGGCTTGTTGTAAGTAAATGAGAGCTCTCAACTAACGCTGATCACAAGGCTGTGACTGCCAAGCTAGTAACAACTTTTTCAGGGATGGGAGGAGTCAACATTTCCAGCATTTCCTTTCATCTGCTACTGCTCCCTTCCTAGCAAGCCATTGTTCTAACTCAGAAATAAGACCTTCATGTAAGTTACAAGTAATAGCATGAATTAAACCTTATATTTCTCCACAGGAAGGGGAAACACAAGGTGCAGTCAAAAACTAGTCAATAATAAAGTATATTCTGTAACACCTATTTTCCATATGTATACTAAGTGTGCTATACATTTCTATGAACAGTTAAATCAGACCCTAAACTGAATACCAGAGAACAGTGCCTTTTTTTTTTTTTTTCCCAGGGAAATTAGAAGGGGTTTCTGCTTAGCTTTTAGCAACCAGAACTTCGCTATCCTCTCAGCCCAAAAACTTAACTGGGTGTTCAGAAGACTTCAAGAAACTACTGCTTAAGTGGAATATAAGCAGTCTCTCTTATAATGCATCCAGAGTTGCTTTTTCACAGGCGTTTTCATATGCAAAATCCTCATAGATCACCTAGGCCTAAGTGTTTTGTTAAGCAACTCAGCAACTGAGCCAGATGTCAGGTTCAGGTATAAAAAGCTTAACTTAAACATAATGCATTTATGCAGTCTCAGAAAGGAGGAAGTGGAACAAACACATTATAACTGTGCAATAAAATTACTCAGATACAGTATAAAACTGATATTATGTACTTTCACCAACAACCTGAAACTACAATACCATTAAACTAGAATTCTGCTGCTAATTTTCATCATAGGAAAAAAAATAGCTGAACCAATGTTAAGAGGTCTGCTAGTACTTAAATATGTACATTTTAAATATATATGCATACAGAGAACTTAGCCTAATTACAAGCTCTTGCAAACACATAGAGAAACAAACCTCCAAAGGCTGCGCATGATAATGATCTGTAGGATCCTTCAGCTCTGCAGCCTCCTTCATCAAACGTTTGACAGCTGAAAAAGAGAAAGTTTAAGACATGAAAATAAAGAAAAAAAATGTACATGTTTTGCATACAAAAATACATAAACAGCTCTTGAAGAGCTCCTTTCAGCTAACAAATCTTTTCTAGCACATACCAGCTTCTGCACTGGAGTTCTGATCCAAGACACAATACAAACTACTCACACTGAATAAATCTCAAGTGAGTTACACAAGCACAAAGTTATGAAAAATATGTTGCATGGTCACAGAGTTTCTCAACAATGAACACTGGAGCTAAAGTAGTTTTTCATTTACTGACATTCAGAGAAAGGTTTGTACCCAGCCTACCGGCTTAAAAGCGGGCACAGGATCTTTGGCAGCGCACATCGGATTTGTCCCAAAAGAAACAGCCTTTTGACTGCATAGCTCCAAGGCTGGACCCTGGCTGTGAGTACCAGCGGCTAGCAGGCAGAAAGAGAATCAAGGGTTTGCACTGAGAAGTAACAGACAGAATCCAGGTGGGGACAACCAGAAAGGGGACTCCTGTCAAGCAGAATTTTAAATGGAAGCAGTTTAAAGTGTATATTTTTGTCACATATTTAATTGACAGTGATATTGTATGCATTTTTTCACAGCATTAGTTTATTATCAAGAAGCCAGACTATAGATAACTTAAGCCAGCATAAAATGCTGGAAGAATATGAAACATTCCACTCTCAGAGCATGAAATACAACAAAATATCTAATTTAGCTTTAGTGTAATAGAAATAACTTGCTTGCAAGAAGTTTTCAGTATTAAGCAACGTAGGATATCTTAAGAAGCACAAGTCTATGAAGAAAGGCTGAGAGGTAGGGCTGTTCAGCCTGAATAGAAGGCTCCAGGGAGACTTTACTGGGGCCTTTCTATACTTAAGAGGGACTTCTAAGACAGAAGAGAGGCTTTTTACCACAGTCTGTAGCGACAGAACATGGGGAAATGGTTTTAAACAGAAAGAGGGTAGGTTTAGACTGGACATTAGGAAGAAATTTGTCACTCACACAGTGGTGAGGCACTGGCACAGGTTGCCCAGCGAAGCTGTGGCTGCCCCATACCTGGCAGTGTTCAAGGTCAGGTTGGATGGGGCTTTGAGCAACCTGGTCTAGTGTGAGGTGTCCCTGCTCATGGCAGAAGGGTTGGAACTAGACGAGCTTTAAGGTCCCTTCCAACCCAAACCATTCCACAATTCTGCTTCCACACCCCAGAATGTCAACTGACAGGATGCAACGAACAGTCTGAACCAATAAAAGTTCATTCTGAGAATGTGTGTTCCAGTGAAGAGATCATTAAAATGTTCCTTCTTTAAGCATAGCTGCAGCATTCATTAACACAGCCCCTTCTTTGGCTAGTGAAAGCTACAACAGATTAAAAAACAAGCCAAACCCACCATAATTCACAAAGTCTGCCTACAACAAGTACATGACATTCTTTTCTAAACTTCATTAAAAAGAACTTTGATGCAAAACACGGAATTGCAACCCACTTAAAATCACACTGAGTCATCTGAGCAAACATTTAGCAATGGCAATTCTGAAAAATAAGAATGGTTTGGGTCTATGCAAAATGAAGAATTACGAATAGGCAGAAAGTATCACTAATTCAGACAAAACAAATTTCAAATCAAGACATTCTATTTTTCAAAGCCAGGTTTTAGAGACAAAATAATCAAGGTACTTTTTTATGGGGCATGACAGCATGAAAAATAAACATGCTTTCACAGGTACACTCATAGGCAACAATTTATCATAATGTTCATTGAAATTACATGCTGAGGAAATTAAGCTTCTGTGCTGACTCTAAAGAGTAAAGTTTCTGTCCTGGGACGAGGTGAAGGATCTTTCCACTGCTCTGGGGAACAAAAGAAAGAGCAGGTGCTATGGGCCAGGGGCTCTGCCTGACAATCTGGCTCTTATATTACATCAAACTTACCGAATTCTTCTGAAAAGCAAAACGTGCATGTTAAAATTCTGAGAATCAGTTTTAATGCCATCAGCTTCCCTAAGGATTGAGCGGTGGTGGCATAACAATTAATGAGCAAAACTTGTGTAACATATGCATGCATGATTTTTAGATTTATTTCTTTCAAAAATTGTTCCCTGGTCAAATCCTACTTGTTATTAAAGTTTACTTTAAGCTACCCTGAAATGCCTGTTCAGCACGACTGCTTCTCTGGGATAACATGGGTAGAGGTGAGGTGGGTGACACTAATCAAACCCAAGCTAGGAGGTCTCAGTTCAGCAAGGCTGAGCCCCTAGTACTCCATCACATGAAGAGACAGCATTTTGCGCACACAAAGATGACTGAAGGATCAACAGTAAAACAAATTCACATTTAAGTGAAAAAGAATAAAACAACCTGACAACTTTTACTGTTTCAGCAAATGCTTTCTACTTTATTTTTTCAATGGCTGCTATTTTTTTTTCTTCTTTCTTCATTTTAAATAAGATTTAGAGGTCTACTCATGAGAAATACAGAAAAAAGAGTAATTTTGTCCCCATGGCTGACCAAAACAGCATAGGTAGGGATACAATTTACTTATCAGATCCAGGTTTTCCAATGAATTAGTGAAACTCTTGCAAAGTTTCTCTGGGATAAAGGGGTTTATAACTACTCTGCCCACTTAAGCTATTAGTAAAATACAAGTCAAGTTCATTATGTGTTTGTCTATTAATTATGTTACTACATACAGTTTGGAAAAATATAAGATAACAATATTAGAAAAAAAAAGTTTGAAACCACACAATCAATTTGAACTGAGCATCAAGGTCCCTCAATTAGATGACACGTGTGTCATGGATGACACTTTGGGAAAGTCTTTTTTAAATCCAGCTGGCTTTGAGATTTCCCCCTCTGCTCAATACCCAACCACTGAGCCAAGAGTCTCTGACCCACGGTGGGTGTAACCCACTCAGCTCACAGGACACTGTCACTGGCTGAACCACCACCACCACCACCACAACCAGCCCTTGTAGCAGCCCAAACCACCTGGGAACCCATTCAATCAAAGTGCCTGTATTTGCATTCAAAATAAAATCCCTAAATTTCACATAACAGTGAATCACAGGCAGTCAGCAGTTAAACTTCACAAAGATTGGATCATGCAATTTAAAATAAGTCAGGATTAACTTATGTGTAAAGTACATATGATTTCTTGTAAGGCAAGACTGATGAGCTTTGACATTTTAAGTCAAAAAACAAAATCCCTTTAAGTGATGTGGTCACTAAAGCATGCAAGAAAACAGTTAAAGCAAAGAGTCATAGGAGGGGCTTCAGCCAAAAGTACCCTGAAATATAAATTAGAATCCTTTAGCAGAATAGAGTATCAAATGGTACCTACTCTAGAAATAAAACCACGTTACCAAATTTTCAAGTGAGGTCCGCATTACTAATGTCTTCTCCTCTACCTCTGCATTCTTTGTGTTCATTCATTTTGTCTTGCCTTTCTTAACCTTTCTAAGTTCACATCTGTCTTTAAACAGATTTTTGAGTTCCTGTATATATTTTTGTATACCTTTTCACAAGAATACAGAATCATAAAATAGCTAGGGTTGGAAAGGACCTTAAGATCATCTAGTTCCAACCTCCTGTATTTTCATGAAATTTTGCACAGCAGTTTACAGTCACTTAATCTTTAATCATGACCACATTTAAAGTTTCATTATGCAATGACACCTGATTCTTCAGAACAACATGTCCTAGTCCAAAATAAAAACCCTGAAGAGAGATGAAACTGCCAGCTGGGCAAGTCCTTAAACCACTGATGAGGAGAACATACTACATATTTTGTTTCTTTAAAGCTCTTTTACAAATCATTCCTTACTGCTCAGTCTATGATGGGACAGTGCTCTGACAATTCAACAGGGATATGTAGAAACAGGCATACGTTTAACAGACCATGCAAAGATTTCCAGGTTTTTCAGTCTTCTGGAACTAGGAAGCCAGCAGTGGAAGAAACCCGTAACACTACCAATCCTTCCCATACCGCTAGTGACCACCTTATCAAACCTACATCCTCCAGCACTAGAGGAATGGGCAAAATAAAGAGTTAAAACTTTGGTTCTGGGCGATCAGTATCGCCATTTTAAAGTCATCTCCATCAAAATCTACCATAGTTTCATTATTCCAAATACCATAATCTGTAGAACACTATTTCTCCATTCTAGAGAATTAGTCTTCTGTCTAACTAAATGCAAATGGAAACATTCCCTCGTCACTCACTGCTTCTGTGCTGTTTTCCACTAGTCAAGTTCCCATTTTATGCTGATCACATGCAACAAGGCAAAACACTTGCTCCTACAAAACTGAAGTGTATGATGACAGAACTGCACAACTGCCTGGGCCAACCATGGGTTCCAAAACTGCTTTTCTTTTAAAATTTGGCTTGATAGTTCCTATGACATGGCCAAGGGCCTTTCCCAAGAGCCACAAGCCTCCTGTACATACATAAAGTATTCATGACCATAAACAACCAAACAAATTTTTATTAGTCCATTCTCTTTCACTATCAGAAATGACAGGCCTTTAGTCCTCACTCCCCTCAGAGGAGCAGAAAGTACAGTACTCTTCTGTAGTTACAATTCAAAACTGTTCAGTCAACACAAAGGGAGATAAAACAAATGTAAGGTGGTTGTTGAATACACCAACATGTAACAATGTCTTCATCCCTAATCAATTTTTAACATCCACTTAACTTTTTATTTTTACGAAATCTATCTTTATTTCATACCTGGAAAGCACTAAGCAGCACAGTACTTACTGGCTATTTCCTACTAACTGTTTTTTAACAGCAAAGAACTGATGCACGCTTGCTGACAAGAAACACTTCTTACTTGTATGGAGTGGAGAAGGCAGTATAGTTTATAGGAAAGGCAGTAAATGCCCTGAAGATGACAGCTAAGAGCACAATCTCAGCACATTATCAGTCAGAAACAAAAAGCCCTGCTCCTGGGCAGCAAATGGAGTACATGCATGCCATGCCTCCCTCCACATGCTCTCCCCAGACCTCCAGTGCCCTCACTGGTCAAATTCTAGGTGAGGAGGCCAGCTGAAAACAAAATAAAAACCCTGCCGAAACTAAAATAAAACAGCACTATTGTTCATAGGCTCTACATGAGTCACTCTAAGTGGCTGTTCACAGTTTTTCAGTAACCGTAATGTCCTACCTGAAAGGGAGAGACTGTGGCTACAAAACATTGACTACGAGATTTGGTAGCTGATCTTGCAGCAGGCTAAGGGTCATAACTCTTAGGAAAAAAAGTAAAGAGATTATTCCAAATAGCTCTTTTACAAATTTCAGAAAAATAGGGATGTTCCTGAAGCATGAAGAGGATGAAGTCTGTGCTTCAGTCAGCCAAGCTTTAATATTGACGGGAGAGGTTTATCAGCCATATGGTGGCAAGCTCATATACATTGACTAATCCGTTTTGAAATCCTAAGACAGAAAATAGCTTGTCCTTTTATAAGTGCCAAAAATACAAATAAAAATATGAAGCAACAGCTTAAAGGCTTTGCCTTATTGAAGCAATACAAAGAAGCATGAAGAGTAGAGTTTGACAATTCCTTCCCTTCCAAAATTAATGGCCTTTTGGAGAAGAAATAAAGACACATTGATAGATGGTGTGAGGAGACAGCTTCAGGTGAATGCCACTACACCTTCTTGCTCTTACAGAGGGTAACTGACAGAGCCAAGCAGCTGCTTAGCACACCACCCTCGCCAAGCCCAGACCTGCAGTGGTGACTACGTGTACCTACAGTAAACTGAGACCTGCTAAGGACACCAGCTGCGTTGCTTCTCATCAACAGAGACACAGCATGCAGGGGAACAACTTGTTTCGCGCTGTGGAGAGTTTCCATCTTTCAGATATGTTTGTTTGAACAAACATTAGCTGCAGAAAATGGAACAAGGAAGATGATGAATATATTGACCAGGAGCAATCAGAGCAGAAGAAAGCTGTGTAGTAACACTGCTCTTTATGTGGTCTATTTGAAAGTACACAGAAAGAAAGGCACTAGAGACCTTAACTGATCCTCATCAATCTGGCATAGCACGCCTACTCAGAGAAGAGGGATCCATGTAGCCACGTATAACCACAGAAAAACTTCAGCTCCTGTCATCACTCTACAAGACAATCTGGCTTGAAAGGAAGATCAATAAAACCACAGGTTTCTTTCAACAAGATTTTCCAATTTAAAATGTGTTTTCCTCTATGGTAAAGACTAGTACAATCATTAAAATACCTTATACTAAAACTGAACGTAGTATTTGCTCTTTCTGCCGAGCAGGCAAAAAGTCGCCATCTGCAAACAGAGTTTGCTCAAGTCCAAAAGCAGATCTGAACAGGAGAAGCTTCTTGCGCAGGTACAAAACAATTACTTTTTTCACTGTGTCAAAATAGCACATTCCAAATCCCTAAAGCTGACCAGGATCTAAAGGTTAGCAGCTTGATTCTTCCCCTACTCAAGTCAAAGCAACACGGCACAAACAAGGACAGCTACCAGTTCTAACGCCTTTAGACAGCTCAGTTACCAAGACAATCCCTTCAGTACGCAGATGACACGACCATTTGAAATAAGAAACGTGGTGTGGGTTTGGCTTCATGCATTTCAGTGCATTCACATCAATTAAGACCACCTTAATATCAGAATGATCTACATTTCCATCTTATGCCTTCAGTTGAGTGGCAAGTGGAAGATAGATACCATCCTTAAATTGCACATGTAAGATGTAAGATAAGAATTTGTAAAACAGACGCAAAAATATTAAATAATTGCATATGCTTATCTACCTGGGTAGCAAGAAAAGTGCTGCACTAAAAGCAATGGCTATACAGAATTACAGCCAACTCATTTCAGTGGACAACAACCGCTGAAAAAGCTATTTACTTTAAATCTTTTTTGATATTTATTCAACACCTCCATGCCCATCTTTTTTTAATGAAAAATTTCATGCATATTGAGTATTGAAATGAGTGCTTTAAATCACATTATAGAGACTTCAAAAGTGATTTAAATAATTTATAGGTTTTTAGCATCCATATGGAAAGAAATAAGTCAATATATTAATATGCTATAGAGCATGTTTAATTTGGGGAAATGATACTGACCCACTGTATGAATCATTCATCTCTGCCAAGTATGGTTCACTTTGCTATAGAACAGCAGAGGTGCTGACAACCAATTCCGATAAAGGTGATTCTCTCTTTAAAACAAGGGGGACTAGGAATAACAGAGGGGCAGAACATCTCTAAATTAAACCACAAATATCTACCCTCTCCAATCAGAAAACATGTCATACAGCACACCACCACTATTTCCAGTGACATGGCAAACCACAACTAGTTTTTTATTCCTGTGGCCTTGTGAATTCACACATGCAACACACCCAGCATATCTCCCTAAAACAAACAAAACCCCCCAACAAAACAAAAAAAACTTCCTTTCTAATACATTAAACTATAACAAGTACATCATTTGCTTTGTGATCCTTCTTATCTTTCAGTTATGCAACATGGGTGTGAGGGCAAGGGACATAATTTAGCAATAGATACATCATCCACGAGGCATATTTTGTAAATAAGCCTGTCATTTACATTTGTAAGGTACAAGTCATCTTAACACCCAGTTTCTCCACACCGCCCATACTAGTAATAGAACAGCCTGATTAAAGAATAAAGCCACTATTCAACATAGCAATATGAAGGAGTTAATACCGACTTCCCAAAACTGGACGGGGGGAAAGCAGGGGCAGGTCATGAGCCACCATGCAAACCCAATCTGCCCTTACAAGCTATGGAAGAGGGTTTTCCTTCAGCAGTGACAGCAGCTCACAGCAGGTGAAGCCCTGCACAGCTGGTCAGGGGCCATAGTTCCAACACAGCTGTATGGGACAAACCAAACCCGTCCTCAGTTTCTCTTCGCAGGAAGCAAACCCTTCCCTTCCAGCGCTGTTTCTCAAGACATCTGCCACATTTTGAGGCATTCCTCTCACTACAAGAATTCAACAGAAAATCTAGGGGTTATAAGGCATGAATTTTAACACTGAATCCCATACTCACACATACATGTAAATACAGTGTGTACACTAACGCTGACATAAAGCAAACTTACACATCACAGACTAAGCTATCGTTGGCAACCTGTCCCCTCACAAGCACCTACTTAGAAATGAGGCAATACCCGAGAGAACAGAGTACAAGTTCAAAGGTTCTGTTTCCACGAACCCGCAGGAAAGCGTGACCACACGTACACACACACAGAGCAGGTAGCCTGACAATCTAAACCGAATTACAGCTCAGAGGGACTTTCCAACGCCATCACACTGTGAAGCAGAAGCGACCCAGCCGCCTGAGCGCCTCCACCTCCCCACGGCCATCACCGCGGCCCAGGGCCCCATCCTTCCCCTGCACCGCCGCCCTGGCCCGGCTGAGGCACCTGCCCCCCCGCGCCCCGGGAGGCGACTGCCGGCCCCCAGCGAGCAGCAGCTGCCCCGGGGCGAGCACATCGCCCGCCGCGAATGGCGGAGGCCTGGACAGCCTACAGCCGAGCACCCCCGCCCGGCCGCGGCCTCCCTAGCGCCCGACGGGGCCTGCCGCGTCTCCTACCCGGACTCTTGAGGTTGTACCGGGCCTCCATGGCAGCGGCCACCGCCACCCGCTCGCTCCTTCCGCAGAACGTCTCCGGCAGCCGGGGCGGGGGATGGAGGAGGAGAAAGACCGGGCTCAGCCCAGCCCGCCTCGCCTCGGGAAACTCCCCTGACGTGGCAGCGGCGCCGGCGGCCCCGCCGTGACCGCGGAGGGAGGCACCTGCCGCGCCGGCACCGCCCCCGGGCGTCGTTGTCCCGCCCCGCAGCCGGGCGTTCAGCCGGGGCGGGCAGATGGCGGCTTGGGGCGGCGGGTGGGGGCGCTCCGTGAGGTTGTGTCGCAGAGATTAGGATGCAGAAGGCTCCCGTCCTCCTCTGTCGTAGCGTGGAAGGAGCAGCCAGTTTCCAGCAGCAGTGGGCAACACTCCGGCCCCGCAGCAGAATAGCGGCTCCGGCCGCAACATTATCCGTGCCGCAATGCCAGAGGAATATTTGTAGTACAGCTTTGGTTTCTTTGCCACCTGGTTACAGCCACACTACGCTTGGGATAGCGCTTCAAGAATTCGTAGTTAAGGAAATACGTAAATTATAGTGGTCATAATCACAGTCTGTTTCCTTTTAATTCAGTATAAGAATCATTGAGCTTTTATATTGTCTTCAACAACATAAGCTTGAAACTCCTGTCTCTACTTCATGAATTCTTGTCTCTAGATCCTTAATTTCATCTAAGTTACTTTTACACTATTCGTGTTCATCTTTAAGAACTATTTTTTTTTCATGGTTTGATATCTTAGTTCTCTTTTCCTCCTTTGATTGAACAGCCGTGGAAAACAATTGTAATCAAAACCATTCCTTTTTTTCACTTCTTCGTGTTACCAGAGTTGCAAAACAAGGCATTACTCTTCCCTTTCCTGTTCTGTTGCACAGTGATGTGACAGCAATAAATAAATAAAGGAACTTTACCTTAATAAGTAGCTGAATTTTCAAAGGGGCAAAGAGATCATCTTCTTTACAGGGCACAGCACTACAAATAATGTAAAGCATAAGTAATGCATATAGCAGAAGGGATGGCATCAGACATCAGGGTGCCCTCTTACACCAAAAGCACCCCAGGGTACATTTAATGGCCAACAATTCTTGGTGGTGTCCCAGCATGTCTGGCTAACAAGGGCTGATCTGACCGCTCGAGATGGTGAGCTGCAGGCAATGGGTATCATGTTTGCAAGGATGTTGGTCATTCTTAGGAACTGCGTCCCATCTTCCCTTGTTTGCCAGAGCCATTGTGCTGTGCTGCAGGAGAAGGGCTCTGGGACCACCTGTGACTAGACCTTGCCCTGGCCCAAAGTGGGAGAGCAGTATTTTGCATTTGGAAATCTGGGCTTCCATGTAAAAAGTTCTGGGATCTATTTTGATAGAAGATAAATTTTAAAATGGTATTATAATGTGAATAATGGCATGAATTGAGAAGTGATAGTTATCGTGAACTAGTTAAGAGTAATGTGGAGTTCAGCTTTCCTTTCTGGGCTCTGGCCTTTGGCCCTGGCTGCGCTTACAGTGTCATTTTTATATATTGCAAGGAGGAAGCACCTGTAGTTAACATGAAAATTGGGCTTTTAGCTAAGAAAAGAAATAACTCAGTCGCTGCAACCACAGGACAGCTAGGCACTATTGAAAATAAGCTAAACAGACTTAAGTTGTAAGTAACAGTAATTCACTGGTAGGACGGAGGTACGCGTTTTCCCCATCTAAGTAAGCTACGTTATGGCCTGGCTGTGTGCTGGGGCCATCGCCTGGTGGAATTGTGCAGAGCTAGCAGTACAAGACCGCTTCCGTTGCCAGCTGTGTTTAGCTCAAAGCCAGAGTGCCGGAGGTGAATGCTGCCAGGTGAACCACCAATTCCTGTGAGGTAGTCAGTACACAGGCAGCAATCAGGATTCATTCCGAGCCCCCGCCTGTTAGCAGACACTAGGAGCAGGCACTGCAGAGCTCTTGGACAGCCAGTGTTGCTAGTCCAGAGCAGCAGCCTTCCTCGTCTTCCTGCTTGTGGTCAGAAATGCCCTTTGGATTTGTGTTTTCATATGGCTTTTGTTTAGGATTTTGCACGAAGAATCCATTTTGTGCTAGACCTTGTGGGTTTTTTTAAAACCAAACGCCAAATATAGTAGCAAAATTGCAGTCAAATTGTGCGTGCTGGCAGCGCTTCATGTAGCTTGTGTATCCTGTCATATGATAGAGCTTGGTGAAAAAATAAACATGCTCAGCTGAAGCATATAGAAACTGAAAGTCTGCCTGAACACTGCTGCAACAAAGATTTACTTAAATACCACACTGAACCCTTGCAGAAAGATCTTGTATAACTTCACCAACTTGGCTGCAGGACAGCAAAGAATCACTAGTTTTGACGACTCAAAATATTAAAACTTGTGTGGCTTTTTAAAGCCACAAAACATTTAATTTTGTAAATGTTTTACACTGAAGTAAGGATTCAGTTTGACCAAAAAAAAAAAAAAATCACTAATAATTTCTAACTATTTTTTTTTTTGATGTCTATTTTCCTAGAGGAAGTTTTTGCTCACGTTTCTACATACTTTTTTGCAGATGTGGTATACTGATGGTTTTTTTTTCCTTTGGATGAAAACAGAGACTCTGATACAGCCACTTAGCTTCAGAGCAAGGGAACATATAGGCCCCTCTGCTGCAAATAATATTACGAGATTAATTTCAATTGTAAGGCTTGATAAAAAGCATAGTTCTTCAATTGCAGCCATTTCTACTGTGAAAGAAAGGCCAAATGAGAGTAAACATATGGGCAGAATTCCATAGACAATTGCAGACTATGGATATACATTTCTGAGCTGTTTACCAGAGGCTCACTTTATAGCTAAAGGAGAGGACCAGGAGCTTTTACAGCAGAGTTCATCTTGCCTGGAATAGATGTTAGCTGTAGATTCAACAAATCATGCTTTCAAAGTTCCTGAATTTCTCTGTTAGTTGCAAAGGGGGATTAGGCTCAGTCATCTGTGCTCTACACTGTCCTAGTTAGATATTTTTATATGCATGCATGGCTGAATTTGATATACATAGCTCTATCTGATACAAATGCATCATGCATTTCCCCTCAGTTTAAAGCAAACGTTTCAGTTGATAGAGCCTCTTATTTTTACAGAAAGACTCTGCATGAACTAGCTTTAAAGGTCCAAGAGGGGAGCTCAGCAGGTAGGAATTGGAATGGGAGTTCAAGCATGCAGAGTTGGGGGGATGGACACCAAGAAGCTTCCAGCAGGAGCCCCCAAAGAGGGGGTTACTGCAGAAACCTCCCACTTCTCTTAGAGGCAGGACAACTGTGGCATATAGGTTCAGGTTTTGCACTTGAGTCTGACATACCAGTGTGTATATTTTTGCAGATCTCAAGGAATTAATTTGGTTATGTGACACTGAACTATTGTGTATTTCTCTGTGCAGGGCATATAATTGTGTGAGTGATTTCCTAAAGTCATTTCAGAGTGGGGTTTGTGTGCTTTATAAGCTGTCTCATAAACTCAGCTACAAATAATTTCTTCCAGAGGAGACTTGAGATCACAAAAGCTCATGAAAATACAACCGTTCTTTGTACAAAGCATTCACACCCTGCTTTCACCAATTCACAAAATGTAGAGTGGTTTGCTTCATTTACAATGCTACCCTTTCAATACAGTTTGGCTGCAGAATTAAACTAATGGAATTAAGGAATCTAATATTAATATGCCTATATTGTCAGTGGGAACAGATATGACTCACTTGGAAGAGAAACCATTATTGTGCTCATTGGTGACTAATACAGTCTCAGCTTTTAAAATCCTTTATGCGAATTCAGACCTGGTAAATCTGGATTCAACAAGCACACCTCCTCCTCACCGATAAAAACAAGCATGGCATTGTGTAACCAATGCCCTAGAGCAATTGCAAAGATGCGTGGTGCTTCTCAGGAAAGCAATTACTGTCTTTTCTCTAAGCTTAGTTCTAAAGCAGCCGTCTCACAAAAAGGGGTGGCTTTGCCAGCTGACTTCTAATTAGTGCTATTTCAGAAATGGAAGAAAGAGAATGAGGGAAGAAGTTTCCTGATTGCTGTAGCTGCCCAAGAGGGTGCCTGATCTGGACCATCAGTGCAGAGCGTGGGACATCTTGCAGCACTCCACATTATGTGAAGTCCAAATGAAGGTACTTATTTTTCACCTTTTTTATACCCCTGAAGAATGTGGTAAGTCATGCCAGTCACTTGACTCACATCCCTCTGGCATCATTGTTGTAATGGTTCAGATGGTTCCTGATTCAGAAGAAATGTGCAAAGGCGCAAGTCAGAGCTGACGCAGCTGTCCAAGTGACAGCTGTTTGTGACTCTGGACTTCCCTGATCTAGTTATTCTATCTTTAGCAACTACACATAATGGCATGAGTTTTCTCTGGGGCATATTCTTTACTGTGCAAATAGCAAAGAGCAGTGGATAGTTGGAGAATGGTTGTGAACTATTCTGATTAAAACTTGTTTTGCTCCTGTGCCACTTTTTAGGGAGAAAATGCCAGGCATGGCCTTTGACTCATGCAGCCAGTTTTTCATATTCCTTCCTCTTCCAGCCCCGGATTTTCTTTTCAGCATTTTTTGCTTATGTGAGTTGCTCCCTATGCCCCTTCATTTCAACTTACTCCCATAAGCTTCCTTCTGGGATGGGAGCATCTGCCTTCACAATTACAAGAAAACCAGAGGGAAAGGAGTCAGGATTATGTCTGTTGGCCTGCCATCAAGCAGTATTTCCACCCCATACATTCCAAAAATGTTACTCACAACTCTAATGTGAACTTGCATGTACCTGCTTGTGTACAGCTGACTGCATATAGCTCATACTGACTCAGCAATGGGAATAAAGGATTTATGAGCAGACTCTTAATTTAAAGCTCCTCAAAAAGTGTTTTACAATTGGTGTAAGGATGATTAAAGCTTACTGTGTCATTATCCAAGATATATTGAGTTACCAGTTGTCTGTGCCAGTCCCCTGTGGGTATCTGGGACACCCAGGAGTTTTCCTTTGGAGCTCGGCTCAGATCCCTCTATACAAATGCCCGGGAACAAATGAGTAATTAGAGATGTGTGCACATCTACGGGGGTATGATATCATAGGCATCACAGAAACATGGTGGGATGGCTCCTATGGCTGGTGTGTTGGAATGGAAGGTTACAGGCTCTTTAGGAAAGACAGGCCCAGTAGGCGGGGAGGAGGAGTTGCTATTTATGGTAGGGATAGGCTGGAGAGTATGGAACTCTGCCTGGGGACAGGTGAGCAGTCAATAGTTTGTGGGTCAGGGTTAAAGGGAGAACAGAGATGGGAGACATTATTGTGCGGATCTGTTACAGACCGCCTGACCAAGAGGACTCTGTGGATGAAGCAGTCTATAGACAGACAGGAACAGCCTCCTGCCTGGCCAATTTGGTGGCCTTCTATGATGGGGCTACGGAACTGATGGACAGGGGTAGAGCAGTTGATGTCATCTACCTGGACTTGTGCTAAGCGTTTGACACTGTCTCACATGACATCCTTGTCTCTAAGTTGGAGAGACATCAATTTGATAGGTGGACCACTCGGTGGATAAAGAACTGGCTGGATGGCTGCACGCAAAGAGTTGTGCTCAATGGCTCAATGTCCAGCTGGAGACCAGTAACGAGTGGTGTCCCCCAGGGATCGGTGTTGGGACCAGTCTTGTTCAACATCTTTGTTGGTAACATGGACAGTGGGATTGAGTGCGCCCTCAGCAAGTTTGCCGATGACACCAAGCTGTGTGGTTCGGTTGATACGTTGGAGGGAAGGAATGCCATCCAGAGGGACCTTGACACGCTTGTGAGGTGAGCTGATGCCAACCTGATGAAGTTTAACCATGCCAAGTGCAAGGTCCTCCACCTGGGTGGGAGCAATGCCAGGCACAGCTACAGGTTGGGCAGAGAAGAGATTCCGAGCAGCCCTGCGCAGAAGGACTTGGAGGTGTTGGTTGATGAGAAAATGAACATGGGCCAGCAGTGTGCACTTGCAGCCCAGAAAGCCAACCGTATCCTGGGCTTCATCAAAAGGAGCGTGACCAGCAGGTCGAGGGAGGTGATCCTGCCCCTCTGCTCTTGTGAGACCTCACTTGGAGTATTGTGTGCAGTTCTGGTGTCAACATAGAAAGGACATGGAACTGTTGGAACAAATCCAGAGGAGGGCCACGAGGATGATCAGGGGAGTATGAAGATAGGCTGAGAAAGTTGGGGCTGTTCAGCCTGGAGAAGAGAAGGCTGCGTGGAGACCTCATAGCAGCCTTCCAATATCTGAAGGGGGCCTATAGGGATGCTGGGGAGGGACTATTCATTAGGGACTGTAGTGAGAGGACAAGGGGTAATGGGTTCAAACTTAAACAGGGGAAGTTTAGATTGGATATGAGGAAGAAATTCTTTACTGTAAGGGTGGTGAGGCACTGGAATGGGTTGCCCAGGGAAGTTGTGAATGCTCCATCACTGGCGGTGTTCAAGGCTGGATTTGACATAGCCTTGGGTGGCATGGTTTAGTGTGAGGTGTCCCTGCCCATGGCAGGGGGGTTGGAACTAGATGATCTTAAGGTCCTTTCCAACCCTACCTGTTCTATGATTCTATGATTCTCAGATGGTTAGTGGAAATCTAGGGCTTGATTCACTTTCACACACATAAACATCTGATGCCATATGAGGTATCCTAAGGTAAGCCACACATCCATGTGGAGCAGAAAGGTATAATATAGAATCATAGAATGGTTAGGGTTCAAAAAGACCTTAAGATCAAATACTGGTGCTGTTATGAATGAAACAGTAGCTGAAAGCCAAGTGGAGTGCCTGTAGCACCTTCAGCAATACGAGGGACCCATGTGGGCAACTGGACTAAACCCCTAATCACAGCACTTGAAGAGAGCCCCGTGAGTGGCTCTGCTGACCCAACATATCTACCCTATGGCAAACTTCATTGCTGTCTGGGTTTCAGCTGACTGTACTGGCCAGACTCCACTGCCTGCTAGCAAGTCACCTCCCTCTGCAGTTTCGGCTGCTTGGGCTCCACAGACTAGCCCAAGTAGGGTCCAGCCCCGTAGCCTTGGTTAAGCACACTCAGGGCATCACTACACCATGAGAAAAGGCTGTACAGCAGAGCCAGGCAAGGTATGGCAGAACCAGAGATGGAAGTAAGGTTGTTAAGATGAGGTCCAGGAGAAAAACACTAATGTGAAAAGGTATAAAATGCTGAAAGGAAAAACCAGAGAGTCAGAAGATGGCAGTTTGGTGACACCGATGAAGACTCACCTGATGTTTTGCAGGTGAAGGTGAACACGCTGATGCTTAGTCTAGTAGCTTGTTAGTCATAGCTACCTCTATTAACCAATAAATTACTTTACACTCTTAAATAGTGTATATCTGCTTGCGGGGTTTTTTTGCAGATCATGAACTGTATTGAGTAAAGTGACTCATGGGGTGCAGACTGGCAAGAGATGCAGGCTACAGGGAATTCTTGTTTATTCTGAAAGAGAAGTTACAAAAGCTGAAAACAATTGTGCAGTCTAGTGTTGTCGTAACTATTCACATTACAGATTTATAGCTTGGATTTTATGGGGACTATTTTAGTGTCAGCAGTATAAAGACGGGAGAGGAGAAACAAATTAACTTCTCCCACCGTGAGGAACTTTTAAGGGTGCACTGAGTTCATGGGAGCAGGAAGGTTTCATGGGAGAGGGTGCACTGAGGAAAGCAGCAATGGCATTTGTGATCTCTCAAGAGAACACTAAAGCCAACACTCAAGTTTCTGCATGAAAAGGCTTTATGAAGAATTGCAGAATTTGGAATGACGGCTGCTACTTTATAGAGAAAATGTGGAACTGAACTATGAAATGAAATTGCTAAAGGAACTGGACTGGAAACAGTGCTGAGCAAGCGGAACAGGACCAGTGGGGTGAGCTGATCTTTGTGTGTCTGCTGCAGAGGTTGTATTCAGCACTTGGGATGTGAGACCAGACAGCATGACGCATGGCATACTGGCAGTCAAAAGAAGATCAAGCAGCTGCGAAGGGAGTATTGAAAGAGAGGCAATTTGTGGATCAGACCATTGGCTCGCCAGAAGATGATTCAGTCTTTGCAAAGGGCACTGCAGAACAGCAGAGTATGGTTCCACCTCTCAGTGCAGGACCTAGAGACAAAGATGTTGGCCCCTGGGACCTTTTGATTTGGCTCTGCAGGGTTTCCCAGAAGTCACACCCCTGTTCTCTCTGTATACTGCTTTGAAATAGGAGTTGAAACAGATTGTGTTTCCCACAGTTCAGACAGCTCTGGCTGTTACCAAAGTAGTCCCCAAAACTGGTGGGGATGTGCATGAACAGGGGAAAATGCAATCAATAGTTGACTTATTGTCAGAACAAGTAGGAATGGTATCACAGGTGCCATGTCCCTTGAAGAGTACCCCTGCAAAGTGGATGGCGGGGCTTCTAATGTATGTAGGAGTGCTGGTTAAAAGTTTTAACTTTATTGCAGACACCTTCCACTCCATCCAGTCAGGCAGCTTTATCAGTAGCATTTGAGGAGCTCCAGCTGCAGCATTGGGTATAAAGGAGTCTGAAAGCATTATCAGCTCCCAAAGTGTTGGATGGTTATCTGAAAGCTGGTGAAGGGCATGGTTCAGTGTAAATACAAGCATCCTGTTGTGATAAACCCATCATATTCTCTTGGCCTACATTTTGTGAAAGAAAGCAGCTTGGAATACACTATGAAATGTTCTGGCCTGCACACTAGGCTGCTCTATTTATTGTGTCTCTCATGTTTGCACTCATCTATGAGGTGATTAATCCCAACCCTTCTCAATTTAGGCTAATGCATGTTTAGTTGTTGGGTTTGTATTGTTTCTTTGTGGGTTTTTTGGTTTGGTTTTTAAAGTAAGGGCATCAGTGTTTTTTTCTCTACCTTCTAGTACTCATCAATTCTGAAATAAACCAACCTTCCTGCTCCTGGTATTATTAAGGAAATCATTCAGTAGAGTATCTCCTCAGACTAGTCCCCTGAAAATCTTACACCTTATCAAAAATATGTTAGTTTGGTCCAAGAGCCATGGTGACAGACTGCTGCATTAAATCAGTTCTTTTTCCACTGGGCGTATTTATATAAATGAATCTCTTATTTAAAAAAATGTTATGGAGATGATGAACTGTTTAAAATCTGACTGCCAGTGTGAACTGTAACTTGAATATGAACATGCATTTTATGCTGTGCATACATACCAAGATTACATAAATATGTAATATGTAAGGATGTTAGATGCATGTAAAGGATTTTATGCAAGTTAGCTATTTTTGTACTCAGTATCTTTTCAGTAGCTTTTTGCTTAAGACCATAGCTCACAATGCCTAAAAGCCGAAGAGAACAGGCTCGCAGGAACAAAGGAGACTGGATATCTGACCTGTTTACAACAAAACATGTATACAAAGATAGCAAAATGAGAAAGGTAACACAGAAAATATCAGGGAGAAAACAAATGAAAAGAAACAGTCTGTTAGAGTCTTTTTTAAATGTAGCCATTTGAAGATTGTGCATGAGCTAATAAGCAAATATTAACACAGTGGGAAATCAAGTGGGATGTCAACCATATGCCACCGTATCAGAAGAGCCCAAAGAATTTCCCAGCCAAACTTATTTCTCATTTTCCACACAGCTGAAATGGGTGAAGTTGATATGTTTGTCTGCAATGGAGCAAATTAATATGTGGCCATAGATTTGCACTACTGACAGGGACAGTAAGTATGTCATTAAAGCAAACAGTTGCTACTGTGTATGATGACCTGTTAAGGGTTGCTTTCTTTAATTCTTCAGCTTATTCTGATGGTCATATAAAAATGGAGGGAGTTTATGGGTTCTTCAAATTTGTTTTAAAAATCCCTACAGTACTTTCACAGAATGAACCCCCTTAGTATAAAGCTTTATCACAGGAATGCAATTTCACATGCAAGAAAACCCAGAAGTTTTAATGAGAAGAAAAAATTTGTTCCATTAGAAAACATGAGATCTCAAATAATCCATTTGAATTATGTTTTATCGGAGAAATTTGCTCCTGTTGATTACACTTCCATGCACAGAATTTCAGAAAGACATTCCAGCACTACCGTTTTTAATAGCCATGTTCCAGTGCATGCTCAAGGATGCATTTTAACTCTTCAAAGAGCCCATTATGTACTCTGGGCTGCTGCCTACTGAATTACAGAGATTTCCTCAACTGCAAGTTGTTGGAACTAATGTTTTATAGTTATTCAGCACCTAACTTTAAAGCATCTATGGGATACTAAATTAGTCTGGGTTTATTCTAAACCTGTGTTTTAAGGAGACATGGCTAGTTCAATAATGGGGCCTACCATGTCTAGGCAACTCCTATGAGAAATACAAATGGAAACTCAATAGGTCAGCTATTTTGGAAATACTGCACTGTTTGGGAATTCACTACAATTTCTAATTTTAAAAAAGGTATTTCAACACTGCCTTGTCAGAATTGGCCCTTGTAGCCTATGTGGTATTTCATCCCTGTAAAATAAAAACTAGAATCTCAATACAATTTAAAAGAAAAAGCAACAGATTTGACAGAATAGGTTCTTTAAAAAACCCCAGCCTTGCATGCCTTGCTCAGTGCTCAGTCACTTCAGACAGAATATGAAAATCTGAGGTTCCAATTAGAAAATGACTGCTCAAAAGTGAAACATGCGAGTCATCACCTAAACTGAAAATTCCAAAGTTAAACAGTAAAACCAATGCATTCTTAATGTTCTGTCAGTGTTACAATTAAACACATTTGAAACATAAGCGATCTGATAAAAATTATGCTTACTCTGATAATACCCAATTAGAAATTTTATATGTTAGCAAAAGTCACCTTCACTAAATTATGTAACATGGTCTCTGCCGAGTTCTGAAGGGGACTACAAGAGCTAACTTCATTGTGTTAAGTAAGTTAATAGTCTCCACATACAAGCGCATGCATGACTACATAGAACTCAGGCCAAATATATTCAAACTACATTCTTTAGTTACGATTCATGTCATAGCCAGCATAATGAGATACTTTATTTAAAAAACAGTAATTAAAAAAAAGAAAGAAGTGCCTGGTCTAGCCTGGTAGGTGCTCTTTGTCTCACAATCACCTATACCTGAAGGAGTAAAGGCAGAAGGACAGGGATTGTGACCTGATAGTGGGACTCAACAAAATGAATGAAAATGTGGGGCCAGGAATTATGGCAGTCCTTCAATGAAGTCCTGTGGACCAGAGAGCTATCAGAAGGTGGCTTTTACCCACCATTGCTTTGGTGAACTCTGAAGACTGCTTTGTGTTACTTTAACTGAGGGTTCGGTCAGAAGAGCTGACCTCACGCAAGATGACAGGTGGTGACAGTGTGAAAAGGAATTTGAACTCTGCATTTTTGAAGCATTCTGCTTTGATTACAGCTACTATCATTACGCTTCGCATTGACACAAGGACTGGTACTTTCCGCTATTCTCAGTGTTTCTCACCCTCCTGAGCATCTAGAACTTATCGAGTAGAGTCTTGGTGGAGCTAAGCTCCATCTAATGACTAGCACCCTTTTCTAAGAACTCCACACGTATTCAGTAGACTCATGCCAAAAGAGACAATTTAAGTCATTGCTTCAGGCAGCAGTAAAGGGTTTGGAAACTACTGGTCTCCCTTTTGGCAGATATTTGTATAGAGAGCCTTTAGCACTCATGCCAACTGGCTCTGCCAGCTCCTGTATTCAGTGTATTTCTACAGCTTCAAGATGCGCCAATATACAGCATACAGAAACTCTGCACTTGCATTCAGACCACAACAGAATTTAGACTTGCTTACCACAAGTTTAGCCCCTCGTTCCATGGAAACAAGCAGACACTGGGAGTCTTAACTCACTGACAGACATGCAGCATTATGCCTTACCTTGGCAAAGAGAAAACTTTCAAATTCCATCCACCCATCTTTCTCCAGAGCTATCTCGGTTAGGAGCACGTCAGTTACGAATGAGTGAGGTACACCTCCTCTTACCTGTTTCTGGTGTATGGCAAGCTGCCTCCCATTCAGGTCAACTCTTCCCGCATTCAAGAGCTGCCAACACCACTGGACTGTGCATGCAGTTGGTTTGTGGAAGGACTGGGAAAAAAAAAAAAAAAGAGCTCCTCTTCTGACCAGAAACTATAATTTTGTATCATTAATTAAACAAAACCAGTGCATACAGAACTTGGAAAGCAAGTTTTACTTCTTTTTAGGTTTGAGAGTGCTCTGCTGTCCTGGCTGATCCTCTGGTAAGTCTGCCCATGTTCAACAGTAAAATAAAAAGGAGTGACGTTCGCTGATTACTACAGCAGGTATTGTCCAGTCCTCATTTAATGGTGTCTTCTTGATTTCGGTCACAGACGCACCCCTGTTAGAGGGAATCAGAACCCAGCACCCACATCTTTAGGACTTCCTATCAGTACGTCAGAACGTCAAGGTGGAAATACATACAGATTCTTCACTGTGCCAAGTGTAGATGTGCAGGCTCTCAAAACAAACTTAGTAATGTAAATTCAACCTTTCAGATAGAACACCCTCCTCTGAAGCCTTATAAAAATACCAGTGCAACATAGAGCCATTTTACAAACCAAATATCTTTATAGAAAGGTATTTTAGTGGTATATGCTGAGGTAAATAATAAAAACAGACCCAACAGAGGGCATGACCAGTGTTATGGAGAACTCCGGATGAAATCTGGCCAAAAGGCTATTTGTTTTATAAAAGCTAATATTTACCTACCAGTTACGATCCCTGGTCAGGTGCTTATTGCTATAATACTTTAAAATTATTCTTCAGTTTACAAATTGAAAAATATACGAAATTAGATCTGTATGAATGTTAGGTATTAGCTGTCACAAATTTTAAAAGGCATTGTACCAAGTTTTCTTAATTGTTTACTAATTAATTTGATTGTAGCAGGTAAATAAACTACAGCATACATTTTACCTGACACCATGCATCAAAATCACCATAAAAACTAAGTTTATCAAAGTCCAACTCCACAAGAAAAACATGAAAAAGTGCAAATTATGTACCCAGTATTTCTGTCACAGCTGTTTTTTCTTAATATGGCATGAAAAAGGTTTACAGCATATATTAAGAAAATTCTTACAAGTGTTCACCTCAATGCTTATATATATACAACATTTTGCTCAAAGTGCTCACTATATGAAAAAACTGATTTGATAAAAATATTAAACAGTGCTTTCCGAACGTTCAGGGAAAATTCATGTAATACATCAGTCCCATTTGTTTTCCTCTTCACTCAGTGCAATGAGATGCAGAAGTCACACCAACTTCATGAAAACTTTGCTTGCCACATTGCCAGAAAACCTCAGTTACAGTGGCATTCTTGGTGTCCCATTGGGAGTGGGTCTTTTGTTTTTTTGCATGTGGCTTTGATGTTTTCGAGATCTTACTACTTTCATTCTTACTTCAAATACTTCTTGTATGGCTTTTCGAAAACAATGGAAATTGTAGTCTATTAATCCTACAGAGACAGAAATATTTTTCACATTAGTAAAAACATTTAATTAGGTCATGAAAAAATTGCTTATGTTCTACATTTAGTGAAACACTGACACACTGAAGGTCATAATCAGTGAATTTTACAGGCATTTTTTTCTGTGCTAAGCAAAAGCGTGTTTGATAAATATACATGATTTAGTGAGCATTACAGTTCCATATTGTCTGATATTAAATATACTTATTAGCCTTAAGAAAAAATGAACAGTTCACTGGCAGATAATGAAGTTTAACTTAATACAGACCTTTGAAGAAGTGTTCAGTATACAAGAAAAAATTAAATCTTTCATTGAATACGGTGTCATTTTGTAAATCTGCCTTCCAAAATAACTATGATAAAAATAAGTAACATCTATTAATCAGGATTTTCATTTTTGACAATGGGTACTTGATAGAAATATTACCAAATAACAGGCAGCTGTACTACATATTACACTGTAATTGAAAAATAACAGGCATGCTGTTAAGATTACATATATACATAACAGGCAGATAACATTACCGTGTGAGTGGGTTTAATGTGATCCCACAGAAAAGCTGTAAAGCCATACTGGTAGTCACTCGGAAGACTTACTGGGTGTTACAATTGTGTAATACTGCACTATGATTTTAGAATTTTGGTATTGAGCTTATGACCTCATTCAAAGTTAAAGTTTTCTTAACTCAAATATTACTGCATTTTTCACTTCAATTTCCCTACCAGGAGATGATACATATTTTAAGTGGTTTAATTCCACCAAGTTACACTTCTATTTTTTCCAGGAATTACTTTCCCTCTCCCCAGAGTTCAGCAAAATATTATCTGGAATATCACGTGGCACCAAAAGCTAATCCGTATTATAATACCCAAACTGTACTGGTAAAGAATACAGGCTACAGCACGTAGCATGTAGACTATGTAGACCCAACAACCTGGTACAGTTGTGGACAAACCCTAATGGGTGTTTATTCAACATGATGTCTTTTCTGAAACTGTTGTTAGTAGGTATGTTGAAGTAACGCTTCTTACCCTTACAGCAGAAAAAGAAAGTGACTGCATCTAGCATTCATAGACAAAAAGGTAGTATGGGTATGAAAGAGAAATTCAACCAGTTGAAGTTCTATAAAACAAAAGCTAAATAGCCTGTCACACAGCCAGCAGCCATGGTACGAGTACTGCATTCACACACCAACGCTTACTGGTGAATTAATATCACAAGATGGGGACACAGCCCAGATGATCACTCACTCTTCCATTGCTCACTTCTGGTCTCAGGGCATGTCTCTAAGACTAGTAACTCAGAGCAAGCAGAACAATCACAAACTAAACTTTCAATATTGACCTTAGCCAGGGTCAGAGAGGTAATCAAGAAATTTTATGCACTTAAACGTAAAATATGAAAGCCACCTAGGTACCAAATATCAAAAGCCTCTTTTCAGAGATGAGAAAAGCAAGAACATATTTCTTTCTATCAGACAGTTTGAATAATTTCCCCTTGGTTATGGCACACAAGCTGTCCCAAATGCGTCTGCTGGCGCCCACAGGTACAGATCAACGTTAGCCAAGAAAAACTGAGACGTTCTACTGTTGCAGATGGAAGCTTTACTGCATTGGATGTAAACTTTCATATGCTTTCATATCAGAAAGTTGTCAAATACATTTGTGATTTCATCTTATCTTAATGCCAGCACAAATATTTCATGCCTTTCAACATGTTATGTAAGCTCTATCAAACTACACTTACCTTTAATATTTGGGATAAAGCTAGAGACTGTTAGCAGCTAATGGTAACCGTAGTTATTCATTAACTCGCTAATATAAAGGAAAAGTAAAGCAATACTAGAAAAGGGAAAAATACCTTTTCTCTCAAAGCTTTCTTCTCTGACAAAACAAACAAGAGCAAGGAATTTTGTCACCTCTTTTAAATAAAGGACAGTTGTATTGTTCAGTTTTATGATTGCCATTGATTCCTTGTCATAAGGAGTTCCAGTGCCATCATCTTTAAGCCTAAAGGACAATATTCGAGCAAACAAACAAGAAAAGATAAGCCACCAGATGAGCTAACAGAAATACTCCCACACTGGCTCCTTCACCAGATAATCTCAAATTTCATGAAATTTTCATTTTAACCTTTCAGGGAGACTCTTCTTCAAACTACACACAATGTCAACTAAGAAGACATAAAGGTTAAATCATTTACCCTATCACACACCAAATCTTAGATTTGAGGCTAGAAATCAGATTGTTTGATTGCCAGGTGCCTGAACTGGAGCCTTATTTTACCCTCTGTTAGTTACCAGACATTTACTGCAAGGTTCTCTTATTGCTGTGCTATATTCTGACTTTAAACCTGTGAACCATTAAGTCTGTACTGGTAATTCCAAATCCAGTAACTTTGCCTGAGCAGTGGCAGCTGACTGATAGTTTAAGCCATCATGAGACTTTCATCATGAGATGCTGGCTTTTGCAATATCACATAATGAAAAGAGATTTCTCTCTAACAGATGATGTGTCATGATGATAACTTGGTTAGTTTTGTACCTTGTAATTTTACTCATTCCTGAATACACATACAGATTTTATCAAATGGCTTATCACCAACCTCCCAGAACAACTACTATCAATAACACATTAATGTAGCAAGTTCCACAGATGCTCCAGGAACAGAGGACAAGATATAAATTGTATAAATAATTGTATAAATAATAAATGTTGTTAAACTATAGCTAAAAACATGGCAAGGAGATTTCTGGTGATAAATGCTAAATGGTGACACAAAGACAGTGGCAAGGTGACATTTTATTCTTGTGCAGTTACTAAAGTGACTCAAAGATCTGAAACACACAGTAGAATGTATAAACTTAAGATATTTTAGAAAGGTATTCAACAATTTGTTATTTAAGTTCTGATGCTTACTGCACAGCTGCACTAGGATTCTTTCTTGTACTCTCCAAGAGTGCAAGAAATCCATCAGTAAGAATGCAAGACCACCAAATTCTAGCACATTCTAAGCATGCTGCAGTTTAGCCTCCAAGTCTAATGCATCTTAATGCACCAAATCTTAGAAGTGTCCCTGCCTTTCCCAGGAATAGCTCACATTACATTTGGCCAGGAGCCAAGCCATTTAAAACATAACTTTCAAGGAGATGTACATGCTCCCCCAGGAGATCTCCAGCTGCTAATGTATAAGGAAGGGAAACTGAAAAATAACAAAAAAATCAAACCACAAAGGTCAGGCAGGGAAAAGAGGAAAACGGAAGGAAGAGTGAAGCAGCATTCTGAGGCCAGCAGAGGCCACTAGCTATTAAAGTAAACAAAATTAGATGTGGCCCCACTTTTTTTTTTAAATGGGAGGCACCCTTCTGTTGCCTTTGTCCCTGGGGAACAAAAAGATAATGTTTCCTTTTTTTAAAGTGGGTTACTTCCCACTCCTTCCTCCAAATAAAAATATCACCATAAAAAGAGGATAGTGTTCACAAAAGAGGGTGGGCAGGGGAACAGTGCTTGTTGCTGGCAAGGGATCTATTCCTCTGAGGCCTGCTGCTTCCTCCTTCTCTTCTATCCTGACAAATTACTCTGGCAAATTACACATTCTCATTATTGTTTATACCCACATCACTCTAATTTTAAGGCCATTCAAATTCTAGGTACAGAGTTTAATGAAAAAGATTAACGAATCACTTACCCATATATACAAGAAATGTCAATCACAACATCTATCATATCACAGCAGAGCTCGTAAGTTTGCATGTCCACTGGAGTACTGTCCGTTGCAATATAGATCTTACTGACTACATCAAATAAAAATGCTTTTTCAATCCCAGAATTCTATTTAAGAAAAGAAGAAACAAAAATAAAATAGAAGCCATGTCTTCAAATTAATACCAAGCTCATTGGTTCCTCTACTTGCCTGTTACACAAAAGCTATGCTGAAGAAGTGGAAGTTGAACTGCAGTCAAGCTCATTTTGAAAGAACTGTATGTACAGCACTGTCATTTGTAGCAAACCTGGATGCTCATGGACCTTCCAACAGTTTCTGCCTCTGAGCAGACATAACACCAAGTTACACTCCTAAAGTTCCCCTCTCTGGAAAACATCTGGAGTGATTACATTTATTTTCAGTGGAAAATGCAGGGAGGGATGTAAATCTTCCAAGACCAAGCTTTGCGGGGCTGTTGATTGTAGCAATGGACATCCAAAGAGAGCTGCTGTTTAAATGTATTCTAGCTGGACATGTAAGCAGGTAGAAAGAAGGAGAAGGTTGATGGACAAAGAAGACAGTAGTGTTTGAGAACTAATTTCTCAAGGAAATTGAGAAACTGTCTCATCAGGTTCTGTAGCTGGTTTACTGTCTGACTCCTTAGAACCTCTGCTAGAATCACAGGAGCAAGCCCAGTATTTTGATGGTGCTCTTTCAGTTTTCATGTAGCACTGGTGGTTAAGGCCATGTTTGTAATGCTAAAGCTTGCTAATGTGATGACAGCTATGTTCCTGTCATCCTGCCAAGCTGATTAAGACTCTCTCCATACTGGAGATGTATCATATTTTCAGCTCTAGCTGAAATGCAGGCTAGCCAGGAATGCTAGCTCATACTCTTTGCATAGATACTGTAAGATGCCATGAGCCTCTGCTTCCTGGGAGAAAAAAAAAAAAAAGAGGAAAAAATGTGTATTGCTTAACTGGGAACAGTAGACTTGCTTGCTGGTATCAAGGGACTGCACCTGGGCACCTGTCCCAGCATGAACACAAAGGGCAATTTCCCAGTATTGCTAAAGTGCAAGCTATAAAATCAGAGAAACATAGAATCAATAGTTAGGGTTGGAAAGGACTTTAAGATCATCTAGTTCCAACCCCCTGCCAGGGGCAGGGACACCTCACACTAAACCATGCCACCCAAGGCTCTGTCCAACCCAGCCTTGAACACCACCAGCAGTGGAGCATTCACAACTTCCCTGGGCAACCCATTCCAGTGCCTCACCACCCTTACAGTAAAGAATTTCTTCCTCATAGCCGATCTAAACTTCCCCTGTTTAGAATCCATCTATACAGGAAGAAAAGCAACTTTCTCCCATCAAACCAAATTTTCTCCATATATGGGCTTCACTTTTTAATATGGTTTGGGACTGCTGCCACAGCTACCAAGAAACATGGTGAAACCCCCTAACAAGTTTTAATAGCTCCAGCTTCCTTTGTAGTTACAGAAATTAGCCTTTTTTTTTTTCTTTCTTTTCTAAGTCAACTATTTAACACACAGTTAAGAGACTGGAGTGACCCTCTCACTTTCCAAATTTCCTGAAACAGGCAGAAACATGTCAACACTAGGTATGCTATTGAACTAATGGCCAGCAGTATTTGGGGCATTTTCTTCTTAAAGAGGCTTAATTTTTCCACAACTGCACATACAGTTAAGGATGGAAACATCCATCAATAACAACAGAGTACAGAGGTGAATTTCTTGCATTTCATTATGGAAAAGACTCCTTGAGTGGCACATTTCAGCAAGTCATTAGTAAAAATAACATTCAAATAATGCATACACTGTGGATATCTGAGGTACATGGGCTGAAGCACATGATGTACACTGACAGACTCAGAGAACCGGCTTTTTTCAGCCTGGGGAAGGCTCATTGCTATCTACAAATACCTAATATTAAGGGTGGGTGCTCAGAAGACAGAGCCAAATTCTTCTCAGAGCTACAGTGTTGAATGACAAGAGGCAAAAGCACAAGCTGGAATTCTGACTTGATACAAGAAAAAAACCCAATAGCATTAGTGGTGAAGCACTGGGAGTACACTGACCTGAGAGTTGGTAGAGTTCCCATTCTGGGAGATACACAAAGCTAAACTGAATCCAGCCATGAGCAACCTGCTCTAGCTTGCCTGACTCTGAGAAGAAACTGACCTCTAAAAGTCCCTGGCAGCCTAGATGGCTCTGTGAGTCTGTGTTCTCTGAGCACTAAGAACAAAAATGTATGTATATTTATTCTGGTTATTCTGGCCATATGCAATAGTTTTAAAATAATAATTCTGACAGCACCTCACATACTTCCAAAGCTGCCGTCAAATAAGATTAAGCCAAGATTCACCTGTAACTATAAGTATATAGCCGAAATTCACTGCCAAAATATATATTTGAAAATACAAATCCTTTTAGACAAAATAAATTGGAACTCAAGCCTTGTACTGTCATTCATGGGGACTCAATTATAAAATTGTGTATGATATAAAGAGAGAGATCGTGATCATTTCAGCTGTACAGGTAAGATGTAAATTATTATGATGCAAGTGACAGTATAGTAACATTTAAGAATCAGAAGTGAATTTTCTACCTCAGAACTCCAGCTGCTACAGCCAGCCTGTATTTACAGTGACAGTTTAAAAGTTTTCATCTTAAGATATTACGCCTGCTGGAAAGGGCAGACCTTGGTGTGTTAAACTACGCTCATTTTCAATTGAAACTAATACGTCATGGTAGGACAGGCTGAGAAACTCACTTCTGTTGAACTTTGTATGGTGACAGAAACCTCTGTAAAAGGGTAGAATGGACTACCAGGAATAGCAACCACTAAATTGTACCCACATGACTTCAAAGATTTAATTTGCCAGAGTTTTCAGTACAACTTTAACTGAAAAGACAAAGGATTTAGCTGAATGTTTGTGAGGAAATTGCTCGAGGGAAAACAATACCAGTACAAACAGGTCATAAAAAAAACAGGAAACAGTGGATAAAACATACTCTTCGAAGAGATATTACCTCATTAATGCTCAGCCAGGGAAAACGACAGTAAGAAATCAGCTGTTTCTGTTACTAGAGTGGGAGTGTTCCTTATTAGAGAAACAAAGGCCAACAGCTGCCTTATGCAACTGAATGAAATGCTGCCATTGATGTCAATGACAGCAGGGTCAGACAAAGCACTAGTTACCTCTGACACAACCCTACAGCTTGGAAAGAAAATGCAACATGAGCTGGAAGCTCTATCAAGCACTCTGAAATGATGTAAGAGTACTCTATGGCTAATCTGAACCAAGACAGTCATTATGAAAAATCTGCAGTGAATAGATGGGATTTTATTTTGGATAGGTAAAAACCATGACGTAGCTCAAATTCAAACCACGTTTCTCAACTATTATGGGTGTGGTAAAGTAGGCAGTTTCTATTCTTTAAATGGAATGGGTTTAGTAAAACTGGTAGCATTACTTCAATTCCTAGGTTAGGTAAATGGGCCTTTTTCCTTCTTGAAAGCATGAAGAGTAAGCCAAGATTTGTCCCTAAAAAGTAACTTTTAGAAGACTTTACAGAACATCACCAGTTACAGTTAGGAATGAAATTTGGACAGTTGTTTTAACAGGTCTTACAGCAAACAGCAGACTTCATGAATGAATTTTAATTTTAAATACTACATTTGAGTTTACATATTATTAAATTTAAATAAACAAATCTGTACTTAATTTTATTGCTACCATGATAACTCATTGTTTGTTTTTAATACATACTTTTTAACATTCCTCAAAAAATAACCCCAATAACCCTAAAATTAAAATCCACATTCCTGTTTCACACAACTCGATTGATTTGAGTAGGAAGGTGACAGTAACTGAAGAATAGACACCCTTCTATATGAATTCAGGTGAGATTTACATGGGGTTTGAATGCCAGATCAACTACTATTTTATGATTTACAAGTACTACATTAAAGAATGTAGAAGCAGTATTATCACACTGATGGCTCCTCAAACATACAAGCAAACAAACTGTGGCACTACAAACTTAGGCAAAAACCTTCTGTGAACTTAAGAGTGATCACAGATCTATTTTTGTAACCATCAGCTTTTTGTGTTGCAAGTCTCCACGGCACAAATGAAAGCACATCCTCATGAACATTGCTGCAAAACCCAAACTAGAACACCAATACATGCACAGCAGCTTCCTGAGGTAAGGCATGACCAAAACCTGTATCAAGATTTGTTGTCACAAAGTTGCTAAAGTAAAGAGGCTCCCACTAACTAATTCTGGAGAGTGATGTTTACTCTTCCTTTGGTGGTAAACTGTTATTCTAAGTCTCTTGTCTACAGATAGAAGATACTTGTAAAAACAGGCAACAAGACATAGTGATGCAGCTACACCTTGCTCAAGGTCATTAACAAACTGGACTTTGCTCTCTTTGGAGCTAAGAAGCAGCCTGAGACTTTCCTGTACTGAACAGTGCAAACCACGTACCTCTCTCACTTATTTGGACTTCCCATTCATTTGAAAGACTTGCTCTTCCTCACAAATTACATCTGCTATTCTAGACATTATTGGATCTGGATGTTCCAGAAACACAAACAACTGTCGTCAGTCATTCAGGAAGCAGCCTGTGTTTGATTCATCTTGTGGTTTGGTACAACTTCACCAACTCCAAACACTGAGGAGACCCCATGTAGAGACCTGACTCGCAGTATGAGTGACTGGAGTGACTGGCACAAGGAGGACTACCATTCAGACAGCTTTCTCTTTAAGACTGTGTAGCATATTCAGTATCAAATTGCTCCAGAACTGTTGTCATCAGTCTTTTCATTGCTTTACTGTCCTAAGTTTGAGTTTGAGACTCAATGATAACTGCTATACAGTCCAGCCATTTTGGTACAAACAGATTTTTGTAACAATCTAATCATTATGAAATAGCTAATTTGTTCCTCAATAGTAAAAGAGTAAGTTTTGGACAGACTTTCCTCTAATCCTAGCTCTCCCTTTCAACAACACATCCAACTTTTTTCTCTCTCCGCTCTCGCAGCCTCCGCTGAGAAACTGTGAAATCTAATTTTATCTTACAGGCTGTTGAATAATATTAAGTAAGACCATTACATCAAAATCACAAAAAGGCACAACAAAATACCATGGTTGGAAATTGGAGCTTGAGAAATTAATGCCAGATGAAAGGTGCAAAATTAGAATACGTGAGAAAGTGTGCAGTTTCAGAAGCCGCTATGACCAAAAACAGGATGACCAAAACAGAGTTCCCCCTTTTCACAACCTATTGTACCCCCCTTTGCTGATGACCACATGTTCCCCAGTCTTATCTTGTGCCAAAACAAGAGCATGTCTGACTCCTCCATGACCTGCTTTTAAGTAAATTAAACAGTACATTAGTGTGTGTCACAGTGACTCCATGAGGGACATGGCGACTGTCAGTACCAGTACGAAGGACAGGAACGGATCACACATGCAGGAACAGTGGAGCAAGCATTTATCTCCACAGCGATAACAAGCCACTAGGTTTACAAAGCTTCCTCAACTGGCCTTCAGAGTAACTACAGAAGCGGTGAAAACTGTGAAGAACTCTACCTCTAAAAATGTCAAGACAAGAGAAGGGGTAAAATTTGATACAAAGTAGAATTAATTCTAGGAAGCACTATAGACAGCTCTACATAGGAGGTCAGACTAGATAATGTTAGATGATGCTCCTTTAGGAATTTATTTATCCAAATTTTAAGTACTACTTAAATGCATGCAGCACAGACCTTTGCAACATTCAGATTAATGTATGAGCAGAAAAGTGATGACTGCTAACCCACTTTATATGATTCAGGAAATACTGTGAGTATCTCAGCAGCTCAGCAACACTGTTTAACAGGCAGAGAGGAGAGGCTAAGCTGCAATGTGGGTGCATTTCAACTAAGTTCTGATAATTGTTCTGAGAGTTCACATTGCTCATTATCTCGGAGAAGGCAGTGAACAGAGTATCTGAACATGCATGTTGGACATAGCCGGATCTACAGACAAAGTATATAACAAGTACTTACTGAAATAAAGATGTTAAGCAGGTTTTCCAGTGTTGGGAGCTGTGGAATCAGTTTCTGTACCACTTTGCTAAATGCTTCAAATATAGAATGATCATATATGCTTGTCAGATAAAAGCTGGAAAAAAACGTCACCACATTTTCCTTTTAGCCACATACTGTGAACATGATGTACCTTTCATAATATGAGTGAAATGAAATATTGTCAAACAGCAAGTGCCTACACTTTGGCAATTACCCCTAGTGATCAAAAATCACGTTATGATGGAAGCATAGAACTTCATCACTGTTTTAAGAAAAAAACCAAACTAGACACTGCAAACTAGACCACTTTGATGTAGAACGCCATGATGCAACTCCCACCTTGGTTTTCCTATGAAAATACTTTTCAAATTGCATGAGAGGAATATTGTAAGTATGTATGGTTTAATCTACTTCTTAAAAGCTGTGGACTCATTTATCAGTGCAACGATGCAGTCAAGCAGTTAAGAGCAGTATAAAGCTAGCATGTTCACAGAGCAAGTCTCTCTTTTTAATATATTTATACTTGGCTTTAAGTGCTAAGAAAGCTAGGACAACTTGATGTCCTCTAGTTCCCAGTCTGCAGAAATCCACTAATTTTTCATTATTTGCTACAATAATCTGCTTTATCAGCAGACTTAAGGCAAAGATGCAGCACCTGTCTTCCCAAATGGCTCCAAGCAGGCTGCAGCAGTAAGGACTTGAGACTGGGAGGGGACTGTGAGGCTCAGAGGTTTCAAAGGCGGCAAAAGTGATGTAGGTGACGTATACACTCTACTAGCTGGAGTTCTACTGGCTGCTGCCACTGTCCAAGCAACTTATTTCAAGACAGCAGCTGCAGCAAAATGGGTAGGACTCTGACATATTTATCATCTGGTTTTAAGCACATCTCCTCTCCATCTTTCTCTCCAAGACACCCATCAGAAATAAGATACTTTGTTTGGTTCAGGTCAAATGCAGTGTCTCCGATTATCCTTTTCTTTCATACATCAAAAGCTTGCAGCCAGGTACTTTAAGAGAACAGAAAATGGTAACTTGTCAAATAAGCTGCTCTCTTTTAGGATTCTCTGCACAGCAGGCTTTCTCACCTGAGGTGAATCTTCTCCAATCCAGCATCTGCAAGGTCATCATTTGCCCTTTGGTGAATATCTCTTTGTGTTTCAATCTTGTGATCATCAGATAAACCATCCACTTTATGGATAAAGATTTCAAAATTGATATCTGGATTCACCTTATAGGCTCTGGTAACAGTAAGATGCAGCCGAGCTAATGCTTCCATATAATCATCCTAATGAAGAAAAAAGAAAAGCTACAACTGTAGGAAAGCTCTTAAAATATATATGTAAAACTTTACAATACTTAATTTTAGATAATGCTACAGTTCAACAACAGCTTAATTTGTTTGTTTCTTGTAAGCAGAAGCCTGAGCCTACATCCAGCATGTGCACCAATCTCATGCTGTCAGCAATCAGAAATATGAGCAAGAACCTGGAGACATTGAAGCAAATCAGTTAACTTTTGAACACACTGTAGAGACAGGTCAAAACTACCCAAGCAGCTCTCCAGGTTTTAGTGACTTTCTTTCAATGTGTGTTTGTGATATAGGTTATTTATTTGTCTGGAAAAAAATCTAGGGTTTCCAACCCATTTGCCTACTGCTGAAAGAAGAAAACAAAAAGGTAGCTTAAAGCCCCTTTTTTACCTGAGAATCAATAACAAATATCAGTGCTCCAGTGCCTCTGAAAATCATCTCATAGTCAAACGTAGGGTCAAAGAAGTCAATTTGCCCAGGAAAATCCCATATCTGAAAGTTGACAAAGGAGCTGTTGGAAACATCCTCTCTGCAGATCTTGTTTGTGCTCTCCAAGAAAAGAGTCTCATTCGGTGACATTTTGTGAAAGACAACTTTCTGAATGGAAGACTTCCCACTTCTTCTCAATCCCATGAGGAGGATTCTTGGCTTAACTTCAGTACTGAAGGGATCATTGAAATCCAAAACTGAATAAAATCACACAAGAAGAAAAGTAATATACTATGGCAATATAATTAGCAACTGCCGGAGAAAATGCATTTGACATTTATTTTTATGATATTTTGACTTGGATGTGTGCAAATGTTACCATTTTTAAGTTTATGGAGCGGTTCTAGGGGCATTTTAATTTGAATTATTTGCCCCTTTAGGCTATAGTATCAGAAAACCTGCTTCTCACTTGTAAGACAAAGACCGGAGAAGGCCTGTTTGCTCAGTTTGTATGTGAAAAATGTGTTATCACACACAGACATCCTAAAATACCCGATTTTACTCTCATTAACACTATCCCATATACATTCTTCTTTAAAAGAATATCATCTGTAACAAATACCTTTGTCAACAGACAGCTGCATCACATTGCTGGAAGAAACAAATATTTGTGTTAGTTACATTTGTGTCATCTTTCCAACCCTCTATGAGGGCTTCCTTCCTCTTAAATACATAAATAAAGTAAATAAATAAACAAATAAAACCTTATATCCCAGAGTTATAGGAAGAGGACAACTTAACTGGCACACAATTTCTCTCTGTTGAGACTTACAACACAGTACTGAGCTCACAAGGAGTCCTTTCCTAAGGTGGTTAGGATTTCACCTGCTGTTGAATAATTTCTGTTACGATCAGTAAAAGTTTGTTTTCTAATGAATAAGATTACAGCATATCCTCTATTTGCAAAACAAAGGCCTGGGAACACAGTGACATCATTGTGTTACCTATCCCAGTTTGAAACTGATATCACTAAACCAGAACATAGCGCTGTCATAGTGCCAATGAAGTTATATTAGCATCCAGGTAGTTAAAGGAGTGAACTATACTGTTGTATCTGTACAAGGACATGAATGTATCCACGCCTGTAAGCACACCAACTTTATTTTCAGATACCTCTAATAAAAACAGCTACAGTAGTCTAAATTGCTGCATTTAGTTGGCCTGTAACTTTGAAATGTCCTTTGGTGCTGAGCTGGAAACAGTACTGCACGTAGATGTAAGAAGCTTTCAAACACCTCTGTGATATCCTATGTGTGGTGTCAAAGACAAGGAACGCAAAAAACCTGAGTTGTCAATGAGTTGTCCATCTGCAGAGAAAGGCTCACACACACAGGGGTCAGGTTTAAAATACTGATCAGACAACGGGCTAAGCACACTAGCTGTCAGACAGACCTCCCACCCACTGTAGTACAGAATTTTCAACATAATTCAGAGCACAACATAATTACACTTCTTTCTCTTTTTCTTCTGGGATAAATGTTGAATTAGACAAAACCAACACTCATTAGTTCATATGCATCCTTCCTGCACATGCCCTGCACATGTTAAGTGATCAACTTTACGCCAAAAGTAGAAAGAACCAAACCAAGAAACCTCAGCAACAATTCAAACCTGTTAATTCATTACATAGCCTTATGGGCTAAAAAACATGGAAAGCTTTAAAGGATCCTTTGTCTAGGCGCACATTTTGCACCTAGGGGTGGTGATCACATCTGTCTTCTTGTGTTCATCAAGCCTCACTCACCCCTTTTAGAAACACAAGAGCAGCAGATCCCTAACAGGAGGGGAGACAACCGTATTATAGCCTGTGTCTCCTGAGCTTCAGTTAGAGAATTAGGGCTTCTCAACTGATGGCCTTGCAGTGTTTGCATAAAACATCCCTTGGCACCATCTACTGGCTCCTGAGTGGCTATGCTACTCAGTGTGGGCCCATGCCACCACAGTGACTGACAGGAGTTGAAAACTATCAGTGGGATCCTATCTGTGTTAAATACATTTGAAAGGCCTTGACAGGTATTAGCACTTACTGTGCTCTTGTCAATTATCACACACAAAACACTGCCAGGCTGGAACAGTGTGCAGATGAAACTCCCTCAAGCAGAATAGTAATAGGTATTCTGCTATTAATAAGAATCTCATTGTCCTTACACAGCCATGGCCAACTTTTGCTGATCCACAGAAAACAAATTTAGGAAGCAATGAACTGCTGCTCTACTCTTTCTGTCAACCTCAACAGTGATAGTACCCTCCTGTGGCTGCAAGAAAAGTGTCTACAATACTTCACACCTACAGAGGAATAGTAAACATCTGCTCTAGGCTGACATAACAATATTTTATGTTTGGTGGGTACAATCTTGTCAATAAAGCAAGCCAAAGGTAAAGGACTTAACAGTGTTTCCTCCACCCCAGTCTCTTCTTTAATGCACAATTTTTCCACAGCTGCCAAATGTATAGTCAATTGCATTAATATACATCTACCTATACATCATGCAATTTGCATTTTGGGCATCAGAAGGGAAAATAATTTATTCAAAGCTTTATAATAACTTTATAAAGGCATGTGAAGACCAGTCTTCTGGTGGAACCTTTATTGCATGTTTCAAAAAGCTGAAAAACCTCCCATTTGCTCTGTACGCAACAGATCTTGCGAAGTCTAATTTGCTGGAGGTTTGCACTTTTTGTCCCCTTCCTCTCCCCACCACAATAACACCAACTTCCCCCTGCATGTCTTACAACATATCCTCCAAATAACAGATATGACATGCTGTGGCTGATCTGGAGCTCAACACATAGTGGTTGGTTAGAATGTACATACATGTCCACCAGTTTGCCAGCTGCTGCCACAGAGAACACACACATCTCCTCGCCTGTCCCTCTGCAAACACTTCTATTTGGGTCTCTCTTCTAAATGCCAGTTTTCATAAAATTTGAGGGAACTTAATCATCTTTGAGACATCTTTCATTCAAATTTTGGGAGACAGCAGTTTCCAAAGCTCTGACCGGTAATGAGATGACTTCAAAACAGATTACCTACGTAACTCCCTTTTCTTTAAAAAACAGGCTAAACCACACGTATATCTAGAAATACATTTTAAATAACTTGGGCTTTTAACATTGTTGTTGTGTTAAATTATTCCAGGCTGTTAGATCTTTATGGACTGTAGTATTTACTAGAAGGAAAATGCTTTATATTAAAGCAATACTAAAAAATCCCCAACAGTTGCAAGTGCAAAAAGAGTTACTGATGAGAATGAAAACCAGCTCTTCTGCGAGTAAGACTGTTGTTTAGCTTTTGAAATCCTGCCAGTTCAAAGACAGGGAAATGTAAATGAGTATCATCCAAACCTGACTAGATAGCAAGGCTGCTATAGCAGTTTCCTCTGAGAGTTAAGAGATTACCTTATATGTAAAGGAATTGGACGATGCATTGCCTGCCCACATTCCTTTGCAGAGTACATGACAACTCCTCCTTTAATTTGCCATAGAAATGCCAGTAGATGTATCACCGCAACTTCCCAGACTAGGTTACTAAGTGAGATCATAATATGCTTAAAAGAAACATTAAACTCTCCTCTATTCTCTATATGGGAAAAATAATTTTCCCTGTTGTGAGACTAAATGCATTTCCTGCTTCATTCACTTTTGCAAAGAGCAAATGTTATAAAATGCCAGTTTCTAAGGCGTATCAACAGCCCTTCCTATTTCAAATTTTCTCAGCAGCCTTACTTGAAACTGCTGAAGAATTGCCGAATTCTAAAGAACAGAAGTCATGCTGGTTAGAGGCTGCATCCTGGACTCTTCATTAGGGACCGCAGTGGTAGGACAAGGGGTAACGGGTTCAAACTTAAACAGGGGAAGTCTAGGTTAGATACAAGGAAGAAGTTCTTTACTGTGAGGGTGGTGAGGCACTGGAATGGGTTGTCCAAGGAAGTTGTGAATGCTCCATCCCTGGCACAGCTCAAGGCCAGCTTGGACAGAGTCTTGGATGAAATAGTTTAGCGTGTGGTGTCCCTGCCCATGGCAGCACCGTGGCAGGAACTAGATAATCTTAAGGTCCTTTCCAACCCTACCTATTCTATGATTCTAGGAAGTATTCACAAATTAAACTTAGCAAACCCAAAAGCACTTTCCTCACAGAGAAGCACTTGATTCCTTACAAAATTTGTGTAACTGCAGTAGTGTCCTTGCTCAGGTAGTGCCATTTGCGTGCCTTGCAACATGCAGAAGAACCCAGCTCTGAGGAGTTAACTGAGAACTGCATGTAGCAGTCCTGACCTGTCTTACCAGGAAGCACAGTACACAATGAACATTTTTGTACCTCCTTCAGACTATTAACAATATTAATTGATAACTAAAACTAATTGATAACTAGTTTTTGATGCCCATCCTGAATTCCACATCAATTGCAATTAATTGTCAAAGCAGGTGACTTATCAGTGCTTCACATGCATGTGTGATGGGGATGCCACAGTGGAAGGTGTATTTGTAGATATCACCAGTTTTCAAACATCCAAATAAAGCATTGCAGTTCATCTGCTCAAGTGACATCAAGACAAAAGAAATGATTTTGCTCATGTTACCATCTGTAAAGTAACAAGCCTCTAAGTCTAGTTTTAAACTAATACAGCTAATAATGTTATGCTGTTTAAGGTTTTTTCCCACTCACACAATTATGTTATTTTTAAGTTTCAACCTTTTTGTGTAAAGGAGAATTGGCAGTTCCAAACTTTCCACTCATGTATCTTTGAGCCCATTGATCTTATAGCATTTCCAGTACTACTGTTACTGTGATAATTGCAGCACTTTGGAGTGCTGTCAAGACACATACAGTGAACATCTTCAACGCTAACTGATGGCCTGAGCCACAACTGTTAACAAAAAAAGCTTATAAGCAATTAAGAAAGCTGGTCAGCTACTATGGGTTCATAAACACTGCAGAAATACCTGGTGGAAGGAAATTCTTGTGGCTAAAGAAAAGACTCAGAACCAGAAGACCTGGTTCCACTCTGCCACAAGTGCAGCACTCTGCAATGATATGTCTTAAAGCTACTTCCTCAAACACTCCGCAGAGGGTTTCCCCTCTTCTGAATACTTTTTAATTGCTTATATCAAAAACATGACTAGGCTTTACATGAACTTAAGTACTCTAAGGTCTGAATATGATCCTATGTGTAAAGAAAAAGAAATTAAGAAAAGTACAAGAGCCATCGGAGACAGGCTGGAGACAAGAGACCAGTATAGGGTGAGAGACGACCAGTATGAAGTTTTGAAATCTTCATGCCTACAAGCACAAATTATGCTTCTATTTTTTAACCCGGCTTCTCCCTTCCCCTTTAACAGCCATGGATTGAAGCTGTTCTCCTCATGTTGCCCCTTCCATTGTTTCTTTGTAGAAAAGTAGAGGCTGTGGCACTACATTTTGGACTACTTACTATACAGAACCAGGAAGAGAGAGGACAAAAACTGGGAAAAGGAAAGCACCCTGCCCAGTGTTAAATATGCAAAACACAGACCTAAACCCTAACACCCTCTATTAGAGATGCTCTATGGTTCTTTCTCCAGAGGATTCAGAATGAAAGCCAGGGTATCTGGACTCTTAAAATGGACCTTTATTTTAATCCTGCATTTAAAAAGGTCCCTGCACGGACTGTCTTCTCCTGCTTTTCAGGGTGTAAATGTTTCTGTTATGTATGATAGTCTGGTGTTACTGTGAAGAAGCAACTGAAATTTTTAGCTTAGTCTAACAAAGTTCCTATTGAAAAATATCCAAATCAATTCCTCTGAGGACAGAATATGGATTACCTCTCTACAGAAAATGCTAAGTTGGTTTAGCACAAAAGAAATATGCTAAAAATACATTCTATTTGCATAGGAATAAAGGCAATTCTTTAGCAGCTTCAAGTAAGGCTTTAATTAGTCTCAGCTACAGCTCTTACACCCTAGCGTTCCCACAGCCTTTAACCATGAAGGCTTATACTCAAAGCACTGACACTCCCCCCAAACTGCATTAGTCAGGGTGATAATTCTCATGGCAGCTTGTAGGACCGGGCCATTAAGAAGAAGAGTTCTGCATGCTAATAAACAAAGTAGCCTTAAAACATGTGGCCTTTTATTATGCTTTTACAGAAAAGCAATTCTTTTTCACTTCGAGATACTGAAAGTTCTCCAAGCTCCTTTGTGAAATACATCTCAGAAGAATGAATTCAGGCTCTGAATGAAAGCAACAGGCTCTGAGCTGGCATTGCCTATTTTTACTGAATGAGACTGCTTTTCCTGGTGCGCCTGTCCTTCCTAGCATCACCATCCATGCTGACACAGATATGCAGTGAGTAACATGGAACCTCGTATGCACAGACAGACGGACAGCAGACGTTTAGTGGAACCTGCCACTGTGGGGACTGACATTCACAGCTGCAGAGCAGCCCTGGACATGGAGCTGCATACTGCCGCTGCCCTTTATAGCCTGACACCCAACCCCACCACTCCCCTCGCATATTCAAGTCACTTCATCAGGATGTGGCCCCTAAGAACTAGTAACTGTCACCCCAGACATGGAGAACACTGAAAGATTACCCGCACACACACTGTCTGCACTCCTTTTGCTTCCTCCTCCTTTTTTCCCAGCCCTTCCTGCTACCTGTCAGCCTTCACCCTGCTCCTGCCTCAGAGCTTGCTGCTCTTCCTGGCCCCACGGGCGCGCCCAGCGAGCACCTTGTCCCTGTCCTCGTCCTGTCCCGTCCCATGGGCACCACGCAGCATCCCCGCTGCGCCCGGCCCCCTACCCCGTTCGCCCCCGGCCCACCGCGGCCCGCCCTCCCTCCGGACGCCCTGTCTCCCCCATAACGCTCTCCCTGGCTCACCCTCGCCGTACCCCCAGTTCCGCGGGGAGCCTTGCCTCCTCCCTGACCCACGTCCGCAGGCAGACAGGCCTGACCCCCGGTAGCCAAACCTCCCCTCCTCCTCCCCGGCCGCTGCCCCGCTTCATCCGCATCTCCGTGCACACGAGGCCGGCCCTGCCCCACACCTCGCCTCCCCCCACACCCGCACCCGTTGCCGGCCGCTGCCCCACAGCCCCCTCTGCGGCCGGGGGAAGCCCCGCGGCGGCCGGGGCGCCGCTCCCAGCCGCCCCCGGTGCCGGTGGGGTCGCGGCGGGTGGTACTCACACGCCTCATCGCCGCCGCTCTCCGCGTCGCCGTCCGAGAAAGACTCGGCCCCATCGGCGTAGCCCGCCAAGCCCACGATCTCCTCCTCCTCTTCCTCCTCCTCGTCCCCCTCTTCCTCCTCCTGAAGCTTCCTCGGCACCTGGCTCATGCCGGCCGCGCTCCCGGCGGGGCTCCGAGGGCCCCTGTGCCTCCGGGCAGGCTCGGGGCGCGCGGGACCCAGCACCGCGCTGCCGCCGCTCCCCTCCCCCGCTCGGCGGAGCGCGCGGCGCAGCCTGCCGGCGGGGCGGCAACGGAGCACAGCGGCGTGACCCGCGTCACCTGACGCGGCCGGGCACGGGCCGCCGGGGCCTCCGCGCTCGCCCAAGCCCGGTGCTTAGGCCCGGCCCCGCCGCTGGCAGACGGAGCCCCGGGCGCTGCGGTGCTTACAGGAGGGCTTTGGGGCCTGCCGGGCGCCGCCGCTTCCCACCGCGGGCCTAGAGGCGCGCATAGAACGCTGGCCCTGGCGTGCGAGGGGGGCGGGAGCGTGAAGGGAGCGGCGGTCTGCAGCGCCGAAACTGCTGCTGGCGTGTTCACTGCAGGTAGCCTGCCCGCGGGGGCCTCTGGGTCAGTCGAGCCGTGTGCCTTACCCTGCACGGAGCCCCGGAGCGGCTGTCGAGGCGCTCCGGCGTCACCGCACAAGTCCTTCTGCCTTCAGTGTGTGGGAGACGGTAGGACTCCGGTCAGCTCAGCTCGCAGATCTGCCGTGCCCGCTTGGCACTGCCTGTGGCTTGCCCTCTGCGCCTTCCATGCTGACCGTGTGGTCGTATGGGCTGAAAATGCTAGGGCAGGCGCTAACGGTAAGTGCTAACATACCTATAATGTGGGTGAGAAATTATTTCAGAAATAATGATCTGGGTGAATGAGGAGGACTAAATAAAGCCGTGGGAGTAACCTGAAGAGGATGGGATTTTGAAGACCCTAACAGACTGCACTGGACTGCCTGCCGTTGCTTCATCCAGACCTACACTGTGCAGACGGACCTTCTGCCCCTCAGCCAGGCCCCTTCTCAGGAATTTCCAGTGCTGCTGCTGTTGTCTTGCACCAGTCGAAGCGCCAGAGCATGTGCATTAGTCACTGGCTGTCATCCCATGCTGCCCGTTGTGGTGACAGGCAGATGAGTTCCTGATTCTCCAGTAACGCATTTTCTTCTGTTCCTCTCATACTACTTCTTCCTGTTGTATCCTGTTTCCCCTCCCCGCATTCAGTGTAATGGTTGGTCTTACGTTTGGAGTCTCCACGAATTTCCTGTGGGTGATTATCTTCCCACCTCTACACTGTGTGGCAGTCTTCTTATTACCAGGCTTTCCAGGCTGCACTAACGCACTTGAGGTAATGGAGGCATGCTTTCCCTCTGGCATTCCACATTGTGACGATTTACTAATACATGGATTGAAATGCTTAATTCTCAACAGCTTGGAAGTTTTGCTTTAACAGATTAACAATGTAGCAAAAGATTATGGGAAACATTTCAAAGTTAAATCCCTTACAAGGAATTAGGACTTGAGTTTGGAGCAGGATTTTTTACCACTTGTGTTTTCAGCACTGCGTCTTTGGGCAGCCCTGGGAGGGCATTCATCTGTGGAAAACTCCTGATGGAAAGAGGAGGAGAGTTTCCAGGTCTGTGATGAAGGACCATCCATCTCACTCACTGGTTGACCACATCTGTGCAGAAAGGGCTTAAGTTTCAAGGCCAGCTATGGGGAGTGTGTCTTGCCTAGAAATGACTGTATTAGTTTTCTTTTATGTGGAGAGGTATGAAACATCACCAGTGAGAGACAGAGACAGAATAATTTGGAGATATTTAAATAGTAAGTCAGGGTGTAGAAGCTCAGGAATGAAAGGACTGGTTACAGTGCAGCTCCTGCCACAACAGTGATGCAGTGACCTTCTGCTTAACCACAGCTTCGGCTTCAAAGCCACGCAAACGCTAGGCCCATTGCCAGATAGGTTTTTAGAGTAGGTCTGAAGCGCTTCTGCCAAGCCCTTAGCAATATAATCTGTCACTGACTCTATCTACATACGCTTCAGGGCTTGTTCCTCCTTTGTCACTTTGCCACCAAGTTGTTCTCTGTCCCCTCTGCAACTGGCCATTTTCTTCTTTCTTTTGCATCAGGTCATGTAACTTTGAAGCCGGTTGCATGGTACCCAGCCTTCAGTCACAGGACTTGTAGTAAGGGCAGGTAGACAAGGTGGTGAGTCTTTGAATATGCAACATGTACAGTACTAGATGTGGCTGGACTTTGTGGGAAGCTGTGGTGCAAAGACGTGACATACTTTCTGTTTCAAGCATCTAGGGAATCCCCTCATGAATTTCCTTCCCAATGGTAAAAAAATAAATCCAGAAGAATACATAATTAGCTGTCGGGATTAAAAAAGGGAATTGTCCCACTGACATCCAGACAATCACAGGAGCCCGTCTGCATCTCAGTTTGTAGGATCATGACAGCGTCTCATCCTGCTTCTGTTAAAGGGGAAAACTCACATTAAATACATTGGTGGCAGATCACCGCCAAGTGTTTTTCTGTGATGTGTGAACATCTTGTTTCTCAGTCATAATGATCAAACATAGCCAAAGCAGTCCTGCAAAAATTTACATATCTGGAACTTATTTAACATACAGCTGAACTGTTACACAAATACTTCATCTGCATCAGGATTTTACACCGTATCAAGCAGAATAAAATTCCCACGAAGCAGGCCTATCCTGAATGTGGAAACGAGCAAAGAAAATTATAAACTGGGGGGAACAAAAACGTATTGTTATGTATTTTAGCAGTTACATTCCAATTTCAGTAATGACACCAGACTTCAGACAAGTGCTGTAGTTCTGATAAAGCTACAAAGCTTTGCGGAGATCAGAGGAGCATCAGAACACAAAATTCAGTCAGTAAATCTCTCCTGCAGAGCACTAAGGGTTTTGATGTGAATCTACGGTGTGACTATCACCACAGAATGATGAATACCATAGTAATGGTTTAGTAAAAAATGTGTAAGTAGACTCATCTGCAAAAAAACATTAAAAAGAATGTATTTGTCATGTAACTAGGTGATGTCTGCGATACTTTTGTGTTTTGTCCATGTAGGGCATCATCCTGAGAATGCCCCTGAGCCAGAGGGAAGGCCTTTGGAAGCAACTTGCACTGGATCAAAGGCTGTTCGTTCTACCATTTACTTCAACCAGTACTTTAATAAAGGCATTTTTATCATTTCACTCACCCTGCTCGCACAAGCTTCTCTCTTCTGTACTGGTGTCTACAGACGGTCCATTTAATTTGCCTCCCTACCAAACGAAATGGTGCTGGTGTGTGAATTACCGACACACACACATAATTGCCCACACATGCACATGGCTTCAGTGAACGTAAGGGGGTGGCTGAGTGTGGTGGCGAGCAGGCACAGGTAGCTTCCACGTCAGCTCTCTCTGACCTTCAGCCCAGGCTCCAGAGCCCGCTGCCTGCTTCCGTGCTGGAGGGCATCTGGCTTCCCCAGCACTGGGCTTGTACCTCTCCTGCTCCTACACAAACTATTACGAGCAACAAGTAGTTCAGGAGAGCAGCCATCTCTCTAGGAGCCTCTGCGGGGTCACAGCCCGGGCTTTCCGGCCAGCAGGGTAACTCGTCCCGCTAGAGGCCAGGCCGGTGGTCAAGACCAACCTCCACGCCGGTGCTGGGCAGAGTGGCCGTGTCCCCACGCCTTCCGCGTTTCTTCGGTAGCGAACGGCCGTGAAAGGGCCGAGACCGGCCCGTCCTGTCGCGGCACGTCGCCGGGGCTCAGGAGGGGCGGGCTGGCGGGGCTCTGTCCCCCCGCCGCTCGCCGCGGCCGCTGGGTGTCGCCCTCGAAGCGAGCACGGCGGCGGTGGGGACGCCACCTCCGGGGCAGCCCAGCCCGGCCCGGCCCGGCCCAGCCCGGCGCAGCCCGGTGGGGGAGGCGCCGTCGGAGACTGTCGGGCTGTGCACGTCCCCGCGCCTGACGGGGAGCGTGTGCCGCGGGGGCAGCGCCGGTGAGCGGGGCGCCGCCGCCGAGCACGCGTGGGACTCCAGGCGCGCGTCCGCGCCCTCTCGCCGGGGCTGCGTGTGGCTGTGGTGGGGCGGGCGAGCGCGTCGTGGCGGGCGGCGGGGAGGGGAGGTGGTCTCGGAGGTGGTGGGGCTGCAGGTGGGTACGGGCCGTGCAAAACCAGCGCTCGGTGCCCGAGTAATTAAAAGTGTTTCGTTGTTACGGCCCCGGAGTCGGGTCCGGGGAGGGACCCTCCGGGGGGAGACCTCCCCCGTTTCGTGCACGCCGGACTCTCCGGGCTGCCGCAATGATACAGGATTCTGTGCCGATGTAGGGGGTTAATTGCAGGTTTGGGGGTATAAACGAGGAGCTTTACCTTCTTGTTCCAACTTTGAAGGATGCGTCTGATGAGAAATGGACATCTGGCTCCAGGTCATCCTTCCTGTTGTTGACATCACCTGAAAACTCTACTGAAAATATTTCCACGAGTTTAGAGCAAACATCAGCTCCCTCTGAAGGCTCGACACCTGGTGAGTATGGACTGGCTGCTGGGAGAGATCTCTGGGTTTAGAAATCCATGGCTACAGTGTGCAATTGTTCTGCAGTGTTCGTTTTATTGCAAGCATTAATAAGGGCTCATCGTGCCCTCGGGTGTTGTGTGCATTACAGCATAGGCTGTAGACAGTGCTTTGTTTTTCTTGAAAGGCATAACCGATATCTTTTATGATTATGTGTGAAGTGGCCATTTGGGTTTCTGTTTGATATTTCTGCAATAAACATGACCAAAAGGACATGTTGTTTTCTGCTGAATACCTTTCATTCACAGGGAAAACGCTGAGAGGGGTAGAAAGTGTCACACTGGCAGGTGGATCAGTGAATCTTCCCCCCGAATTAGTTGTTTAAATGAACTTAGAATGTCCTACCAATATTAAAGAAGAGATCTATTGGAAAGATCAGTGCATCTGGTTTGTTCAAAAGTGGAAAAATGTAAGACTAAATTCTTATGCATTATTAATTAGGAATGGTCTGGACCCTCTGTAGGACTGTTTGAGTGTATGGCTTATTCAGAGGAGAACCTTATTTAATTAACTTGCTTGCTTTCAATGTGGTATGTCCAGGTGTGCAGCTAGTTTTATAATAACTTATTTTGGCAGGCTCAAGTTCCTAGTGTTGTGTAATCTTCATTCTCTAGATACTTGGAAAACAAAGTGTTTCTGGAGATGTACAATTATGTGTAAGGTCTGCAGTTGTGTTGCAGACCACAAGATGTGGCGTGCTTCAATCTAGAACTTCATAATAATTTCTGAGCAGAAAATATGAGTTGCATCTACTGAATGTACCAAAACTCCAGTTGACTGGCTAGATAAAGTATTAGGTACCTATGTGCCTCTAGATTTCAGTGACAAGTTAAGGATACGAATACTTGTTTAGATGCCTAGTATGTAGATGATGTATGCCTGTTTGTGTCAATGAGGACCTATTAGTCTGCCGGAGTGGAGGGGAATTCTATAACATCTCATTGCTTCTTTCCCTGTTGTTCATTTGAAAGGAAATTGTAACAAAATTCAAAAGTGGTTTTGTAGTAGTACTCAGCTGGGAAAGTTTTCAGTTTCCCCTATTTCTTGATACTTGCCCAGAGAGTGATATCAACCTCATGTAGGAGACTGGCTTTGAACATTAGAAATGAAATGATCAGTAAGTGGTTGGTAAAAATAAAGTGATCAACCTCCTGATCATCCAGCTGCTTTTCTTCATGCTTCTCGCAGAGTTCTTCTCTTTTTTGAGGAACAGAAACTGTGGGAAGCTGGATCCACAAATGGGGCTTTGGTGTTTGCTGATATAATGTAGTTGCAGCACCAGGATTACCATCCTGCCCTGTCACAGATGGCACGTTCTGGAGTTTGGACTGTCAAATTTATGATGTTCGTGGGCTCAACAAGATGAATAATATCTTAATAAGTCAGGTGCTTGTACAGTACGATAATGAGTGATTGAGCATTTGTCTACCTCTGACTTCGCCAGTGAGTTGTTTAATGATGTAAGAAAGAAACCTTGCTGCCCCTTACTCTCTGAATCTGATTAATAGGACTATCAATATCTCTCTGCTGGAGGCTGGGGTAATAGTGAATGTTTGTAAAGCATTCCTAGGTTCTTAAATTAATTATACTGTCTGTCAACTATGTTTTATTTATTTATTCTCATTCATTTCAGATTTGCAATCGTTTTTTTTCTCTCAACAGTTAGGACTTTGGATGCACTTCCAGAGAACTCATAGTCATATATTTTCTTAGAGATACATCAGTGCAACATATCACTAGTGGAAGTATTTTATTTAAAACCACAAATGAGGTACCATATTTCACTGGCAAGATCGGCCTACGGAGGTATTTGTCAAAGACATGCATGAGTTGCAATTGCTTTGGGCAAATAAGTCATTTTAGCGCATTTTGTTTATTAAGGAATGAAATACATGCCATCTTCAAAAATGATCCAACCAAAAGTGAAAAGTGTGGAGCTGCACTTTGGCAAGACTTCAGTCCATAGCAGTATAGCAAGGGGCTAATTTTTTGCTTCCTGTCCAGCTGTTTTGACCCCCAAAATCTCCAGAATAATTACTGAGTACAGTAATAGCAGAAATTCTTTCACACCATTGCTAGCTTGTGGACCCTCTAGGAAAATCTCAGTTACTTCTGTCTTGACTCCTCCACTCCCTTTTAGCAGATGTTGCTGAAGACCACTTTGTTACAGTATATTGATAGCAGCTGTGAGAGAGAAAAGTGAAATCCTGAAATCTCCTGCATCTTGCAGGAGATATAATTCTGTGACCTTTTGCTGAATTATGTGTACTGGCTTCTTTCTAAATTTTTTCTCCTCCTCTTGTCTGTATTTGGTTTATCTCATGCTGCCATTTGAAAGACTATTGGGCTTGTGAAGGCAGGTCTGCAAAAGGTAGGAAGAGCCAGAATAAACATACGTGAATTCCTGGCTTGTTTGTTGCACAGCTTTCAGATGCATGCATGTCAGTATGTTCTCTGTACATTGCTTCCCTGAAGGACATGGTTCTATGTGCCACAGTGATGCTCTGTATTCAAGGTGGTGTTAGTTTGGCTGTAGAAGTATTTTTACTGTTTTCTGTAAAACCCTTGAGGTCTGATTGCAGATGTGCAGGTCTTGACAGTGAAGCAGGGAAAGATACTTTTGGTGTGCAATAGTTCAATACCAGGGCAAAGAATGAATGATGAAATGAGTACGTGATGAAACAGTGATGAAATGAGTAAAAGTCAGTTTAAGACTTGTTTTAGAGAAGTGTGTGATAAGTGAAACATTAAGGCTGCACAGGATTTTGACGTTAACAGAAATCTGGCACATTACTACTAATAGTTAATCTGGTGTATTGAAAGAGGGAGATGCCCTGTGAAAACAATCCTGTTATGACAAATGAATCCATATTGCATGGCCTAACCAATACTGTACAACAACTTTAATTCTTGCATTACCTAGTTGTGGAGGGGTTGTCTTGGTAGCCTCAGTGATGTACTTCTGATGCAATACTGAGTGCATAGCTAGCTCAAAATATGGTGCAGTACTGTAGATTGCTGTCTTTTTCTTGCACCATTTTACTTTTGATCCTTTGTTAGTGATCCACGGGCACCGTAGTGGGTTTGCCCTAATCCTGAAGAAAAACTTATTTGGCCTATACCAAAAGAGTCCAACCTTTTTTCTTCTTTTTTTTTAATCTTACATTGTGATCCAGAGCGTATTTGGAGTACTCTTCATATCATGAAATCTTACCTTCTTCAAATCCTGATTTAAAACAATCTGCTTCTAGCAGTCTGTCCTTTACTTTCCCTTTCTCTGTTGTGACTTGCTTTCCTCCTCATCTGTTTTTGTTAAGTGAGCCACTGAAGATAAAGCTTTTGGGTGCATGACCTGGCATGGTGTTGGATGAAGGCATTTTCATTTGCATTATGGAAAATATATTTGGATTTGTTGGAAATTAATTCTGTAAGGGTGTGCATCTTCGTTGTGTCTGCATTGCAGTGGGGTCATTTCCTTTTCCAGTTTGAGATGCCTATTGCTTTAAGCCAGTGAGGTTATTTTCTGTTAGTTTTAACAGCATCTGCAATGTGACATCTTAGCAAGACCTGTTGCTAGTCTATTTATATTGTGCTGGTATACTTCAGAATCAAAATTCCCCAAATTGTCTCAGATGGGCTGGTCACTGAGGAGAACTCCAGCTTTATAAAATGAAAAAGCACCATGAATGTATGATAATCATGTGTTAGCTCAGTATTTGAGTCATGTTTTAATAGTGATCACAGTGAATCATTTTAGGTATGTTTTACTTTAATAAGAGTTTGATGTCTGTACGCGTGCTATGGCTGCAGAAATTGCAGCTAGTTCAGAGTCTTGGGCAGGATGTGATCTTTTCACCATATCGCTACTGTCTCAAATAATTGCACTTACATCTGCAAGGTATACCAATTGCTTAAGTCAGTTCATTGGTATATTGTAAAGCTTACATATTAGTAGTTTTCCTTAATTTTCTTTCTGTCCACTTTTGTGATTAGGCTGTGTCTGGCTGAAGTCTTTTGAGGGGATTTAGGGATGTGGGGACAGGGGTTGTCTTTATTGTGGCTGTGGAATTATCTGCCTGCCATCTGCAGTCTGTCACTGACATTGTTGTTCTGGTTTAAATCCAGATTTTGAAAGTGCAGCGCTTCCTTATCATTTTGTCTTTTCCAGACTTTACAGCAGCTTCTGATTTCTTGCAAGTGTGGGTTTTTTTCATAGCTTTTCACAACTTCTGTGTAAAATCAGGCCATGCTTTTTCCATGTGCTCTTTTTTTTCTAAGTAGAAGTGGTATTGGTCCTAAATCTTTAATTCTTCCTCTTTCGTAATACTGTGTTATAAGTTGAGCCTTTGACTAGCCCCCAGGATCTAAAGTTTACATGTGTGGAAGCACCACAAGTTCAGATAGATTCCTGTTGGCAGCAAAACTGTTGTATCTGTGTACAATCTGTGTTCACTGTCTTCGTTGAAGAGTGATGGATGGTGGAGTTGCAAGCAGATGTCACAGCAGATTCTTACTAGCTTGTTTTTAAATTTCAGAGTAAGAATAAGATTAAATGTTATGCTTTAACTTGTATCATGTTATCACTTTTGTATGCTGTCATATGGTGCCCTACAGGTAAATAGAGTCTCTACCCCCAAAACTTGACAGCATGAGAAAAGCTCTGAGGCAAGATGTAGTTGGAAATTGTTTTTCCTCCTGCCCCTGTGTCACACTGGCTGCAGCATCCACTTCTTTCCCAGGTTTAGGTTCTCTTAGATATGCTGAAATCCAGCCTCTGGACTTGTTAGGTTTGTCAGATGCCCCCCTCTCCTCCTTCCTTGAAAAGAGATTGTGGAGGATCACATGTTCCAGCCCTTGAACAAATATAAATTTGCTTCAGCACAGGAGATGACACCCCAGTTTTAATGTGTGATCATTTCTTCCAGAGGTGTGCTAGTTTCCTCCAGGAACAGTTGTTCAGCATGGTTGAATACCCTACATTAGTGCAGCTATGGTTTAATTTTACAGATATGAGCTCAAGACTAGTGTGAAATAAGCTGAAGTGTGAATTTAAAGTACTGTATTCTATTAATGAACAAGCAGCTACGAAGCTGGATTCTTCAGTTTCACCCTAAGGTTAGACGACGTAAATTTGGAGGAGCCCGGGCTTAAGAAATCCTGACCTGGCATGTGCTGGGTGAGGCCGTCTTCCATTTCACTTTCTCTGATGTCTTGATGGACAAATGGAGATGCCTCTGCAGATGGACAGCTTAGCTACCAGTATGCCAGGTGAAGGAATACCAGGAGGACAGCTGGGAAATGAGGACAGCTCAGTCAACAGAGGGAGTTGGTGTTAGCTGGTTTAGTTGCTACTAGCCTCAAAATAAACAAAAGCAAATCTAATTTATTTATATTCTAATAAGATAAAGAGCTTTCAAAATTTTACCAGGTGATACAGATGCTTTTCACATAGCTTGGAAAAACAGAGTACCTAGCATTAGCTGCTTCTCTGTGCAGCCGTCTTCATGAATCACATTATTTCATTCAGCTTAAAGGCAGGGAGAGGTAGACATCTCTCGCTGACAAAGACAGGTCTGTCCATCTGGGGGAATTTCTTTCTGTTCTTCTTGCATGGTAGCCTACAGCCAAGTAAGTCATCTGCCTTCAGGTATGATGGGCCTGGTTTGGAGGTGTAGGTGAACATTTCCATTGTCCGTCTTACTAATTCTCACCTCTGTTAAATTGGCTGCATTTTGTTTGCAGGGAAGATGGCATATATTCTCTTTAATGCCTTTTGCTCTTTTAGGTTATCCATGTCAGTGACTCTCAAGCTGAGGAGGGTATGTGAGCAAGTAGGAAAAAGGCTGAGAACGCCAGAGGAGAAAGGCTGGGAAAATGATAGCTTGAAAATTGCTTCCTGAGAAGAGGCATTTCTTCTCACTTGTTTTGAGCCTGAGATCTGCTGGTTTAATCTGGTGCCTGCTGGTATTTCTCCAACCTGATTTTCCTCTATTAATCCCTCTTTGGTTGTCTTATGATCTCCTTCCTTGAAACTTTTCTAGTTTTGCTAGACATTTTCTGGGAAGAGAGGGACAGAGTTATAACTTTCAGGATGCAACTGAACTTTTTAGACAGTTGAATAAAGGTGCTTCTGGTTGTATTCTCTGCAGTAATAATTTTTAGCATGTCCCTGCTCTTTAACTGTGCTGATACTTTCATAAGAACAACGCAGTATAAATCTAAGATCTCATTCCTAAATCATCCAGAGCCCATCATTATGCATATGAAGTTGAGGTGTTTTTTCCCACTCTGAATACCAGTCTGTGTTTAAATGGTATTGAACTCTGCCACTTTAGAGGCTGGTTATTCGGTGTCATTAAGTCCTTCCATGTCTCTTATCAGTCAGCACTTGTCTTTCGCCTTAATAATTTAGTATTATTAGTAAGTTCTGTCATTTAACTGTTGTAATCTTTCCCTGCTCCCCCTGTGATTCATTAGTGGGTATGTTGAATGCAGTATATTCTTCACACAGATCATCATGGAACTGCAGGGTTAGTGTCCCTCCACTGTAAAGACTGAATGCTGTTTCATTGTACTGTTTATTTCCTGTCTGCCTGGTTATCCATGCAGATGAGGACTTTTCCTTGTTTTGTAATATTGATGTTTTTTTTTTTTTTTTTTAAGCTTCATTCATTTTTTTGAGGGAATCTTTGGGGACTGGATATGAGTTACCATGGCTTGAAAAATAACTACATCAGCAAAGCTGTGGTAACAGGCTATGTGCAAACTCACCACAAATGTGAAATAGATTAATTTAAACCTCTTTCTTGCGTTCAAACGGTCAGGATTCATCTCTAACTAGTCTACATTACGATCAGATCCCAGCTTGCTTCATAAAATTTTAAGCTTCGATATTCTGTTTGGGATTTAGTTTTGGTCAAATAGCACGCTGGGTGAATTTGTTTCACAGGTCTCAAAATAAAATTTCAGAGTAATTTCTGCTTCTGTTTCTTTCTGCTTGTCAGACTAGGTTGACTATTTCTACATTTAAACAGTATCCAGCCATTTCTCAATGAGAATTTTTCATTTTGTTTATCCGGAAGCAAGATGGGATCCAAAGTAAAAAGTGAACGGCAGACTGAAAGAGTGGTACGAATTCTGCACCAAGTAGCATGCCACAGCAATGATTTGAAGCGCAATTTGTAGGTATAAGCTCTGGTCCTAGGCAGAGTTTCCTAACTAAGCCCCCCCCCAACCTCCCCCCCCCCCCCAAAACCCAGAAACCAGAAAAAAACCAAAACCCAACTATTTTTAAAAATTATGCCCAGTTCCATTGCGTGCCTACAGGAGTAACTTCAGACAAAAAAAACAAACCCCAAATTTTTTCTGACTCTTCTCAGTTCCCCCTTATCCCTGCCCACCAACACTTGTGTTTGAATCGTTTTAAAATCAAACTTCTGGCTTCAATAGCCCATTAGCCTTTCAGAGAATCTGACCTTTCACATCTCTGTGCAGACATACAAATGGGGATGTTGTCGCTTCAGTTATTAGAATCATGTTGGGTTTTTCTTCTTTTTGTTTTTAATCCTCAAAGTGGAATAGTTGGCATGGAAGCTGGAAGCATATTTTATTCAAAATCTAGCATCCAGAATTTGGATGCATGTGTTTCCAGCTTTTAAGAATAATTATAATTTGCAATATTGTATTACTATGAATTTGTTTAGGTATTGTATGTGGGTTTGTACATCCAGCGAGTGTCTGAATGTAATTATGTGGGATGAGCCAGTTTTGGTAACACACAGGCAAACCAAGAAAACAGGTAGTGGTGCATTCAGTAGAACCGAGCACAGCACTTGAAGAAAACAAACAGCATTTAGAAAGTTTATTTGTTCTCCTTCTCATAATTTGGAATTAAGAAGCTCTCCTTGGCAAAGCTGAAACAAGTGTTGAGCGACTCATTAGGCTGTGGTGAAGAGCCAGCTTTACCTCCATGTTTCCAAGAGAGAGTCAGTGAAATGGAGATCTTGCTCTGTCTTGCAGTCCTCTGTAGCTCTCATAAAACTCTGCCTTGGTGGAAAAAACACTAAATGCACACTTCAGATAAGCTAAGTCAGGAAGGGTTAGCAGAGTAGAGTGATACTACGATGAAATTGCTCACCACACTATTAAAATGTGTGCCACATTAAGAAGATGGGTTTCCTGATCATTCTGGGGAGCAGTATACCATCATCCACCCCCATACACTAAGATTTTGAAATGCATTAACCATACAGGCAGTGTCTCAGTCTGATTGTTATTTATAAATTCATATTTTAATATAGCAAGCAAGCATCTGTTGCATGTCTGTGCTTTTTACTTGTAAAAACCAAACAAACCTTCACTCGCTTAGTTCTCATGATTCAGATTTTGCGTATTTGCTCTTCTGCTAACAGAGACGCTTCTCATGGTTTGTGTATCAAACTTACTAGTTCTCCAAATATATACGGTCTTTCGGGAAAAACTGGATAGGGCAAAAACATCATGCAAAAGTTAGCAGATTTTACCAGATACCATTAAAAAAATCACATCTCATGCTCTGTAAATGGGATTTTCAGGCCTTGTTTAATTAAATATCAAAATAAAATGATGCTAAAATAATTACTAGTCTTTTAACAAAATTCTCTTTGCTTATACTTGAATAAGAGAGGTAATTATCAACAACTAGTGTGTAGTAAAATTATAATTAGTTTACTGTATTAAATCTCAGAAGAGTAGACCTGAAAAACAAAACCTTCAACTAGTCTTTGCATTATTAGATAGTTTAAAGCCTATTATCCTGGGCTTTTTAAAAATTCATTTTTATGCGGTGTTTTGTAACAGTAGTTCTGGATCAAACCTAATTTCCCTGCTTGTGTGACTGATCTCATTTAATTCAATGACTGTTTACATGAATAAAACTCAAAGAATGTGGCTTTGTATGAAAAACATCCTCCCAAAGGGAGTTGTGTAGTAGGCTTCCAGTTGTGTAAAAAAACCCAAACCCAAACCCCCTCAAAAAACAACAAAAAAAGGAAACCTATGTTTGTGTATCCTTGTCTCATGGTGTAGTGTTTTTCAGTGAAGTTTCATATTCCATGAAATTAAATCTGTAGCCAAGATGATATGATATTGGCCAATTTTTATAATTCAGCATCCAGGTCTGTGCTGTTGGAACAATAGTCTGAGTGTTCTAAGGTGCAGATAACCTGACTAGAATAACACATGTTGTGAAAGAAGTTGCAGTGCATTTTCAGTAGAGAACGTTCAGTAGAAAGATACTTACCAGCTCTGTGTGGTATATGACAATCACAGGAGTAGTTAACAAGAAATAGAAAATCTCAGCTTGCTTTCTGTTTACAAAACTGGCCTTTCTGGAAGGACTGGAAAACAAGAATACAATATATAATATGCTTGCCTTCTCTTCCCCTTCCATCTGCCTTCCTGTATTAAGCCACAAATAGATGGGAAGACGAACTGCAAGAAAACTACATTAGAGTAAGCCCTCCTCCTCCTTAGTTTTCTCTGTTTTATACACTATCAAGGGTGCCGACAGAGCAGAACTGTGCTGTAATTCTTCTTTAATCATATTGCTGTAGCTACAAGCCCAAGGATGGATCGGCATAGCTGGGGAGTGATCTTGTCTAAACTGAAATGCCAATGTGTTTTAGTCATATTAAGGCCACTTTTGTGGTTTTAAGGTAAAAAAGATGTCCTCAACCTTTTCTTCTTTTCATTTTCCCATGCAAAATTCCTCTCCATCTTGTGCTGCTCCCAAAAGCTTCTCTCTATTGTTCCTCACCTTTGTCTTCTCCCCTCTTTGGTCCAAGAGTACTCTGGCATCCTTGATGTGAGAATCATCTGCTTTTCTTTGATCTGTTCCTCATCCCTTGCAAATCTGTTGTTTTGCTAGCTGTTTTCCTGACAGTGGTTAGTGAGTGCTTTGAACCCAGATGAAATATGAATAGAGCAAAAGGTGGCTTAACAAACTTCTAAAGAAGAGTTTGTGGGAGTGAAAAAGGATCCATGTCCCTCTCTCATGCTCTTCCATGTGGTCTTTACCAGATTGGTTGTTGTGTGACACGTCTTCTGAGTTTTTCTAAAAACTCGACATTCAGAGTTTTCTTCCTCATTCTCTCTCCTAGGCCTTATCTGTTTCACTTAGCAATCTTGGTTTTTCTGCTTTAACTTCAGCTTCAGTAGTATTTGTGGTTTGGGGCGTATTTTTCCATATCTGACTTCTTTTAACTCTGTCTACTTTAACATCAAGGATGCTGGGGAGGGACTCTTTGTTAGGGTCTGTAGTGAGAGGACAAGGGGTAACAGGTTAAAACTGAAACAGGGGAAGTTCAGATTGGATATAAGGCAGAAGTTCTTTACTGTAAGGGTGGTGAGACACTGGAATGGGTTGCCCAAGTGTCCTGGGTTCAGCAGTAGCAGTCATTTTTCTCCTTAGTAGCTGGTGCAGTGCTGTGTTTTTGACTTTCAGCCTGGGAACAACACTGATAACACGGATGTTTTTAGTTGCTGCTCAGTAATGTTTACTCTGACCAAGGACTTTCTGAGTCTCATGCTCTGCCAAGGAGGAGGGGAAGCAGGGAAGAGGCAGACAGGACACCTGACCCAAACAAACCAAAGGCGTACTCCATACCACAGCATGTCATGCCCACTATATAAACTGAGGGCAGTTACCCGGAAGGGGTAGATCACTGCTCGGGTCAGGCTGGGTATCGGTTGGCGGGTGGTGCGCGGTTGTATTCTCTTCCTTTGTTATTTCCCTTATCATCATTATTATTGGTGGTAGGAGCGGTGGTTTGTGTTATACCTTAGTTACTAGACTGTTCTTATCTCAACCTGTGGGAGTTACCTTCTTTCGATTCTCCTCCTCATCCCTCCAGGAGCGGGAGGATGAAGGTGGGGGAGTGAGCGAATGGCTGCATGATTCTGGGTTGCCGGCTGGACTTAAACCACGACACCAAGGAAGTTGTGAATGCTCCATCCCTGGCGGTGTTCAAGTGCAGGTTGGACAGAGCCTTGGGTGACATGGTTTAGTGTGAGGTGTTCCTGCCCATGGCATGGGGGTTGGAACTAGATGATCTTAAGGTCCTTTCCAACCGTAACTATTCTATGATTCTATGGTTCTATGATCAGGAGCTCATGGGCTTTTCTGGCTCCTCTTCCAGCTTTGTTAGGCTTCCAGTCCTTAGTAGTGCAGGGTTTTTTTGATAACACTAGTGTACTGTGTTCCTTGTTAGTAGTGATGGTGAAGGAAGATCTATTTCTGTCTTATTGGACAGGAACTCTTGCCTCCTTGTGGGTTTTGTTGGGCTTTTTTCCAGTATGTTGTAAAAGCAAAAATGGGATCTCTCTGGAAAATGCCCTGGCATACAAGAGGTACAGGGGTGCTGAGCTTCATGAGGGTAGGGAAGCAGAAGACCAAGGGGGGAAATCCTGCCTCGTCCTGGGAACATGGTCCAGGAACACAGTGTTGGTGTAGCAAAATCCTACTCTTCTCGATTATTTCATCACCAGATCACCACTTTTGTTTTTGTTTTTGTAATTTCCCTTCAGGAGCTGGGCAGCCTTTGTGGGCAGATATATTAACTTATGGGCACATATTAACACTATCCTGCGCAAGCTGGCCTCTTGTAAAGTATAAAGAAGACTCTCATATGCTGAAATTTCAAAATACTTATTAACTACAAAGCAGGTACACTGAACTGCATTGTACTTCTTCAGTTTTGAGTACCTCTTCGGTAGTCAAAACAAGGCTAAAGCATCAATTTTTGGCTGTAGGGAAATTGAAAATATCAGGAGACTGAAGTGAGTGCAACAAATAGCGTTATGCTCTATGGTTGATTAGGTTCCTGCAGGGGAGTAGTGAGCAGGAGTGGGGGCATTGGTGTTCTCTGCACTCACAGCTCCCTGTACTTCACACAATTACAGGTATTTCTGGATGATGAACCTGTGGTGACTTCTGCGCAGCCATTATGGCAGAGTCTACTGGGAGCTGAGATTCTGCCCTGTAGGAGGAGCAGCTTTCAAGAGATCAAGAGATGCAGACTCTGTAGTGTAGACTTTTTTATCACCAGAAATGATGTTAGTGGTGTTCCCTTTCATCTGTGTGAAGAGCCTGCTGGTATGGGAGACTTTTATTTTACCAGGATGGGTATTACATTTCGATGAAGCAGATGGCATGTGTTTGACAACTGCCCTGTAGTAAGAGAGTTAGCGTAGCAAGAATGCACCCTAACCCATCGGTATTTTCTTAGGTCTTTTGTAACATCAAAGCACCCTTGTGCAGTGCTCATTACAGTCACCTGATGCAAGAGTCAATGTTTTATGATACCTACTTTCTTCTGTTGTTCCTACGCTTGTACAGCTGGCAAGATTCTCAAAAGATATATGGAAGAGCAATGTGATACTCAAGGTGAGTTGTGTTGATCAAGCTGTAGCCTGCGCTAAGAGAGGTTATATAAGATCAACTTCAGTTAGTTGGCCTAAAAGTACTTCGTGTCAGCACTTAGCTTTCTAAAATTAATTAATTGCAATATGAGTAGAATAGGACAGGAACATACAATTTTGTTTATTTTGAGGTTGGTGTGGAGGCATTCCAAATGCTGAGCTGAATGTAGTGGACTGTTGCTCTGCATGGCCTTACTCTGCTAGAACAAATGAGAAAGGACATTTTGGGAACTGAGCTGTTTGATGGACTGGAACAAAAGAGCCCTGGGGTAGGGAACCATAAGTCAGATTTCTGCTACCTGACTGACATTCCCACCACTGGACTCTTGCATGATGTGGGGAAGATTCTTCTGCAGAGTTTCCAGAGAAGTTAGTGAGTATTAAAGCATAGAGCATGCCCACAACTCACTGAGAGCTCCTTCAGCTCCATATCTGCTATGGGACAGGTCAGGGCAATCAGGATTTCCAAAGTATTGTATGTCATGTATATTACAATGTATATTACAAAGTATTGTATGTCATGACCTGTTTGGAGATACTCACAAACATCATCTACACAGATACTGCTGTGAAGGGCAGCTTGACCATCCATCAGCCAGAAAAGACCAGAAAAGAAACTGCTCTACAGCTGTTTTTTAGCATTACAGCTTCATAGGGGGTATAGATTACCTTTTACAGATACTGTTTCTTATGATAGCCTTCCTTCTGGAAGAACTTGGAGCATGTCTGTATCTGTGTTGCGTCTCACTCTTCCTGAGCCTGGCCGTTTGTTAATCATGGTGAGTGCATCAAGCATCAAAGTCTGGTTTCTCTGGGGAATCAGGTCCCCAGTCCAATCCACCTAGTCCAGAACTTGTCAACCTTGTCAACTTTTTCCCATTTTTCACTTATTTCTGACATCTGCCTTCCACCAATAGTCTGTAATTGCTAGGGGTAAAGTTGAGCTGTTCCTTTTTTTTTGTTCAAAGTATCCAGTGGGAAGGGCTTCGGAAAACCTTCAGGCTGACACAGGACATAAAGCAGGTGTATGTTCACTCTCTGTAATTTGCAGGTCTCATCCATATGCTTTTCAGACTTTTTGAAAGGATATGTTTCTCCTGGTTCATGACAGCCACACTGATGGGTGATTTGCTACATCAAAGCAGGTTATTCACTGACTCTAAAAAATAAGAGTGAACTGATTTTTTTCAGGTAGTAATTTCCAAGTTTATCTCTCTGTATAGAATAATTCACATGGTGGTATTCTGCCTTTGCAGCTTTAGCGATAAACCCTGTTTCTTCTTTGCATTATTTGTATTGTCTTTTTGTTCCAGTAACAAACCTGTTAGGAATTACAAATCCAAATGTAATCCTATTGTACTTATTTTCATCATGGCACTGACTGTTAGGTTCTTCAGGCTGATGCATTAAAAACCTCACTGACAAAATTAATACGCAGGAGGAGCAGAATTGTAGAGTTTTAGACTAGTGCCCGTGTTCTCGACTGCCTGTGTTTATTTTACATCACAGCGTTGCATCCTTGGATATGAACAGTTGATGAGGCAAACAAACTTTGATGCGCCAACTAGAATTACTGATTTATTTGTGTTTGCTGCAGAGAAATAGCTGTACTTTGGCATGGATCAGATATCCTCAGATGTGTGTGGAGGAGGACTACCAGTTTATGCATCTTCATATACTTAAAATCATAAATCTGTGTAAATCATTGAATAGGTTTTAGATGGATCACAGAATCACAGAATGGTTGGGCTTGGAAAGGGCCTCTGGAGATCATCTGGTCCAGCCTCCTGCTCGGGCAGGGGCACCTAGAACTGGTTGCCTGGGTTACTTAGTTTCCTTGCAGTGTTTTGTATTGGTGTTATATATCTAAATGTTTGAATGTTCTGTATCGAGATTGATGTACCCATATCTGAAGACTCTGTAATGCTTAAGGACATTTTAACTTGTTTTGGGTTGAAAAATCATTGCAAATTTTGCAATGAACAATGTGCCATTAGGCAAGATTATATGTCAATTTTGGTACTGTACAGTCCATAAAACCTGCAGATAATGAGTACACAGATGGCTTGATTTAATAGACTGGTTCATAAGCACAGCTGAGAAGGATGAAGCTGGAGGGGGTTGAGGGAGATGTTTGCCTTCAGAAGTAATTCTGCAGGCAATGTGAGTTTTTTGTGGTTTAGAATGTTGCTTAATACTTGGTATCCAAAGTATTCGAATGTGAAGGAGTGGGAAAGGACTGAGAGCTTAGTGAACAATTTAAACTTTGCTAATCCCATGCAGAAGGTTCAACAAGAGTGAGCATGACATGAGATGGGTCAGTGCAGCCAAAGGCCTTTTGCAGATAATTTGTCAAACCTCTCTTGGCAGGGGTTTTTTCTCAGTGGTGGGACTGTCTTCAGAAATAAGTGTGTATTGCATAAACTAAACTTATTCCCAGACTCTCCGTTTGTAACATATGAGTCAGCAAACATGTCCTACTAATATATTCATCCTAGTACTAATACACTCAGCCCAGTATGTTTTGATGAAGTAGAGATTTTGTATCAAAACCCTGCTGCTGTCATTGTTGTGCAGTCTGTCCCTGGACATGCCTTTTCTCAAGCATAGCCCCCTCTTCTCCTCCGGAAATCTGCAATTGTAAAGATCCTGCTGGCATGTCAGAACATGTCTTCAGAGAACCCGAGGGACATTTTTAATGAGAATAGCTTTAGAATTCCTGGCTTGATTTATGAAGAAAAGAAAAGAAAAGAAAAAATAAATCACAGAAACAGCATCCTCTTACCTATTAAAGTGTTTGCCTTCTACTTAATGGTTATATCAGCTTAGCTTTTGCAGATGCAGACTGAATAACCAAACTGTTTTCCGCTTAGAAGTATAGACTCTTTCTCTGCTCAAATGCAATACAATTCCACAGAGGGAAGTGGAAAGGTAAAGCACTGGAGGTCTGTGTTCTAAATTATGAAAGAAATAAACATTCAGGACTTCAGGCTCATATGTTTCCTGTGGAATTTTCCTGTAACTTGTCTGTGAATAGAGCTGAAAATATGTTTAGCAGTTTGCTGTACTGTTCTAAGGAGGTTTTTGTACCTTGTACAAAGTGAGACAAATGAGGCAACAGGCCTTTGCTTTCAATTCCATTCATCAACCCAGCTGTTTCAATGTATGCATTTTTTTTTTTGTTTGATTTTGAGCAAGGCTTTAGGTTACAGCCACAGAAGTAAGAAAAGTGCAGTCATTGTACATTATTTATATACATGCATTCAAAATCATAATTCATATTCATAATCATGTTTATGGGTATAGAAATCCATTCCTGCCCGTGCAGAGGACAGCAATAACAGCAGGTGCCCTAAGTCTTATCTGCATCTACATTGCCTTTCAGAAAATGCCAAACCCATTGTCATTTGTGCTGTTTCCAGCCGGCAGACATCATTTCTCCCTGTTCAGTAACACCTCCCTCTCCTCCCTTCTCCCTTGGCCCCCCAAAACAAGCTTGACTCCCAACATTCCTGTCATGTCTACGAATATTTGTGCAAGTCCTTGGCAAGAAACTGACTCTGTTCCTCACCACTAGCCAGTCTGCTTCTGCTGCTTTGTATGCCTGTGTCTTCCAGGACTTATTCCGGTAGTTCAAGTACCCGAGGAGGTGAGGTGTGTACCGTGGCTTTAAGCACCCTGAGTACAAGTGGATCATTAGCGTAGGCAAGTAGGATGAGAGAACCTAGAGGCTTGGGGCGCTGCTGGATATTTGTTTTTCCGTGGCTTTTATTTAAAATGGAAATTAAACATGGAAAACCATAAGAAAAGAATGCTGCGGTGTGAACCTTAAAGATGTCACGTTGTCTGTGTTACTCTGTGGGAGACATGCCGCGTGTAGTGCACAGGACAAGCAGTGACTGGGCAGGGCTGGAGAGAGGTAAGAGTGTGCTTTTGTGTGGAAGCTGTGACCTGGAACTCAAGAGCAGGCTCTCACCATCGGGAGCAACGGTTGACTAATTCGGGCAGTTCCTGCCCTCTCTATGATTCGCTTTTCAGCTTAAGTGTTGTATTAACTCCTTCTCCTTAGTGTTGCGCTGACTCGGGGCAGGCGTTCCTTAGGTTTCTTGTTGCGCTCCCAAACTGACGCATTCACCAAAATAATGCAGGATAATTTTGTGTATGTCAGTTTCTTTTACTGTATTCTGTTGCATGAATTTGCATGGCAAATAAATGTGGAAAAAATGTGTTTCAGGATTTTTGTTTCCTCATTTTAATACCTATCACTGTAGTACTATACCAAGGAGCTAGACCTCTGGGGAAATTTCTTTGTACTATCCTAATGATGGTCAATTCACGTTACTTTAAATATAATAATGAGATTTTTCCCCTCATCCTAAGCAGAACTGCCTCTGGAAGTGGAGAGAAGGTATTCTTTGAGAGGAGACTGGCACTCTGTTGCAAAGGTTGCCCAGATGCCAGGTCCAGTACTCGATTAAGAAATTTGTTGCTCCTGTTGGTTCTACAGACATTGTTTTTATCTCTTTTTTTGTTTTTTATAAGCTTTGAATCAAAGCAAGCTCATAATAATGATGGTAAAACCTCCAGTAACTTCTGAAGTGAATTCCTGTATATCCTTATTGTAGCGGGTCTGTTAAGAAATCAACATGCAGTCTAACCAGGAGGAAACTTCAAGAGGACTTCTGCTAAGCAGATGAAAATACACAGCCATAGGTCTCATCTCCAAATCTAGTTAATATGTAAAATTCAAATGCCTTTTAAGGGAACAGCTACAGATCTGTTAATGTAAAATTCCAGGTCTTGTTCTCTTGTATAAATAGTTTGTCAGTGTTCCTGGAGCTACCAAAGTAGAAACTGTGTTCACCAAGGGGACAGTCCTGCTCTGCTTGATGGTTCTGGCAGAAATCGTGTTTCATAGGACAGGAGCAGGATCAGTTTCAGAGTCTTCATTTCTTTAGCCTTTGCTGCTTCCTGCTGAGCTACCTTTTTTTCCTTTTTTTTTTTTTTCCAGCAGCCTGAAACACATTCCAGAAATGTCTGTGTGAGGGAGAGGAGTAAGAGTGCCAAGGCTCCTGATGAATAAGAGACTTTGTGGTGAATCTTGTAAAATTGGACCTTTTCATTCAGAGAATGGTTCTCCATTACTGAGTCTTTTGTTGCCTTCTATTGAATTGGAGGGGAGACCAGGAGATGCAAAGTGTTGTCCTGTGACACTTCCTTCTAGTCTGCCTGAATTACCAGAGGGATGAATTAATTTGACTGTGTGCAGAATGGGTGAAAATGCAGAGGAAGTTGGTTCACCCTATTAAATCCGAAGGTACAACAGTGGTATTACTTCTCCTCTAAAACTGCTCAGTTCTGAGAAATTTAAATTTATATGGAAAGTTTGATTTTTAACTGTATCGATCCAGGCTGAGATATAATAATGAAAATATTCAGGTTTAAAATCATACTTTTAAAGTACACATTTAAGTCTTGCTGACTCACATTCCCTTGGAATACATCTCTCTCGAAGTTGGGTGTCTTTGTTTTAGTCCTAAACTATTTCACAACAGTGTTGTAATTTTAAGATTTATTAATACCTCAACTTGGAGCTTCAGTACAATGTAAATTTGGATTGCATGTATATTCAGGCTATATCAGAATTCCAAACATTCCCTTTTTCCCTTCTGAACATACCATATTTCTTGTAGTTTTTCTGGTAATTACAGCTGGAGAACTACAGTGGCAGTTTCTAATTTAACTAGGAGACATGTAGTGCATGGTCAGAGCTGCAGCAGCTGTGTCACTGGAGTATACCTTGCTAAAATTACCCATCACACGTCAGGAGATAGTATCTGATTACTAATAAGTAATAATTAATATGTAAACATACGTGTGTGAGCTGTCACTTCAAGAAGGGACACTGGATGCAGTGGAGACACTGCATGAAGAGGTTGTCTGTAGTTTGCCAGGTTTAGGAATTCTTGCCTGTGAAAGCTTGCACTTAGCAGAATTGAGTCTCGTAAACTTGCATTTAAACCTTTATTCTTCATTAGGTACCACACAAAGGTCTTTGGAATGAGTCCATTATTTGAAACTTCTGTAGTGGTTGTTAACTTAAACTTCTCTCTTCAGAGAGAGAAGTGCCTTTTAATAGTCTGGCACTTTTGCCCCTTCAGTTATTGCAGGAGTTCCTATTGTGTTAATTTGTGATGTTTCCTTCTTTCCAAGTTGAAGCTTGCAGCTCTGTTGCAGCAAACACTGCAGCATCCTTTCAGCATTGCCATCAGAGCTGTCAGTCTCTAGCTTCAAGGGAGCTGCCCTGTTTCCCCTGGTTGATTCCAGCTTTTTATATTGGCTCCTGGTGTGTTGGCTTGGCAGTCACTCTCATCTGGGATAGATTTTCAGAAGACTAATCCTTATTTCATATAAAAATCTTCTGGACAGAATGTCTAACTTGGGAATTAGGCTGCTGCTTTCCGCACTGCATCCAAGTTCTGTATTTGACTTCTTTATAATGTACAAGAGGTTTGGCTGGGAAGGCTGTGCTCCTCTGTGCTGCTTGTCCTTCTGAACAGTTGCAGCAGCTGGCATCCCTTCAGATCTCGGGGGAAGACCTTGTAACACAGTGGCAAATCTAAATACTTTCATATCTTGGGGAACCTTCCTTGGCAGGGTACTTGTTGGGGAGTATAGCAAGATATGGCTATATGGGACCTCTTTCCCTCCTTTTCCCTCCTTCCCCAAGCAAGAAAGAGAAATGAGAAGTGGGTGCAAAAGTGAATCCTTTTGGAAGCGGGACAGCCTCCTTTCCCTATACCTGTGAGGGTAGCACCCAAACAGCCTGAGCTAGCAGCTGTACCTGATGCAGACGTGCACTGAGGCCTCTTCCCTTCTCCCTGCAGACTGAAGGTGTCAGATGCAGTCTTCCCCCTTCTTGATAGTTTTCTTGTGACAAGGCATCCCAGGAACATAGTCCTTCTGAAGAGCTCCCCACATATGTGTGGATAACGCAGGTCTACCATGTTCATGCACCACAAATGAGTAAGTAGAATATGGTGAACCCTGATTTTTAGCCTGATGGTTTTCTTGCACTTCCTGCAGAATGGTATGGAGAGGCAGATTTTTCTGCCCGGTCTAAAGGTTTGGGAAGTTGTTTTCGGCTTTTTTTTTTTTTATTAAGCATTGGGATGTTGCCTGGTGTTATTGCTACAGATCTCCAAGACCTATTGTCAGGACTGAACATGTTTTACAGGCTTCTCTGCTATCTCATCACTGCCCTCCTGTGCCTCACCCCAGCTTGCCATTTCCTCATCCATTTAATGAAGACAGAGGGTTCTTTATTATATGATACTCAACATGCAATATGATAATGTTACAGGAGAGTTAGCGGAGTGGTCATTACCAGGTGTTTGGCATTTTCTGTTTCAGGGAGATCTATTGCTGTAAGAATGGCTTCAGTCTTACTCAATCCCTGTGCAAATGGGTTGGGAATGCCTTGTTGTGTGGCACCATCTGTGCAGCCACAGGCTTTCCCAGGGGGCTGCAAGTAGATGTGCATGGTGGTGTGAGTTAGGTCCTTCTTAGCCTCCTGGGGAGGAACAACACCTACGGCTTGAACAGAGGTGAAGTGGGTCTCGCAACATGTGGAAACTTCTGAGTTGGTGAACCAAATAGATGTGAAATTCCATATAGAATCTTCAAAAGATCCAGTTGTAGATAACATTTTTTCATGAAAGAAATATGGGGAGATCTGTTGTCATATAAAGGCTTTAGGATTGTTTTGTCTCTGGCCCCTCGGGAAGAAGGAAGCCAAGGTTTTACTGTAGGATGTGCTTTTAGTTTGCTGGCCAGATTGTCTGTTTCTGTTTCACCTTCTGTTTTACTCCAAGTGAGCCTGCACTGATGAGAGTGTTGTCTTTTCTGGCGAGCAGACAGTAAAGCAATACTGATCCAATTGTTGTTTCATAACTACTTCTTGGAAGACACATCCATCATCTTGTGGACAAGTTCAATAGCCAGGACATGTTTTCTTCATTTTTGAAAATATGGCTCATGAAACACGTGTTGTTCTTTGGAAGTGAAGTGCATTTTAATGTGCAATAAAAGTCTCTTACGAAGAGTACATGCATAGCCTACAGGGAAAAGTAGCTTAATTCTCCTGTCTTTAAAGATTATTTTCATTTTGGAGCTTCTCTCCCAACAATATGATTAAAATAAGACACATCCAGTGGTTGCCTTGCACACTTGAGCCATCAAGGCAATCAGGGTTTGAAAGGCTTTCTCAGTATGAGTTAATAGCAGTAGCAGCCTACCATACTCTCGGAATTTTATTCTATCAAATTGTATATAGATACTTTAAAAAGGCTTATTGCAGCTATTTCCTTGCTGAAGGAGAATTCATCCATTATTGGATGTGATTATAATCCCATATGAAACCATCCTTTTGCCCATTAATGCATTGTATTTCTTCCGGCAAGTAGAATACATACAACGTAAGCCATGGAACTGAATTCTTAATACAGTAATTGTACAAATGTCTTTTCCTATTCTACCAGTATAAATGCATATTGATATTCTCTTACCTTGTTCATATCACATTATAGTTGTGTTTGGAAGGGATCTCTGAAGATCTGTGGGAGCTGCACACTTTGGATATTGCAACAGTGGTTTAAATACCTGAAGGGAACTAGATCCTCATACACTGTGCTATTCTGATCGAAGATGAAACCACTTTTGGCTGAGAAGCTTTCAAATGTATTGCTGATCTCCCAACAGTAGCACACTGCTGTTGATTTTGTCTCTAGTAATCATTTCAGAGTTGCCCTTGCATCATTGCAATGTTTTTGCCCTTCACCCTTAGCTGAGCTTTTGAGCAGTGAGCAGCTGGAGGAGGTGATGACTGTGATGAAAAGGTTACCGTTCAGAAAGTCAGAAAGGATGCTTGTACCAAAAGGTTTACATTGGGCGTTCAGTTTCACAAGTGAAGCCGTGAGATATTTTCAGGAGGTCAGTTGTTCCGAGAGTGATTGGAAAGAGTCACCGGGGCATTGCAAGGTTTGGTTCCACATTATGAACAGAAGTCATGCTGGTCAAAATTTCAAGCTAGTGAGTAGTCATCTCCTTATTTTTTTGTTTTAAAAAGGGGTCAGCCCAGCGTTCGAAAGCTGGGCTCCAAGAAACTAGACTCTGAAAAGCAAGCATTTCCTCCACCTTTTCTATCATTGCTAGATGATGAGTTGGCAGTTGACTACCCTGATGATGCTCATCTTGTCCCTCTTTTCTCCATGGCAAACCTACAACCTATGTGTACTTGAAACTGTGTGTAGAGCTCAGGTCTCTGCAAGCATTTCGTCCTTTCTTGCCTCTGTTGCTTTGCTATCTGTCAAATCATTAATGGTCAGACATTTAAGGAATGAGTCCGTGATGGATTTAAGGACTTACATGAGGTATAGTTCAAGGTACAGTGTCAGACACCACACCAATAGTTTATTTCTAAGTGATGGCATAGTAACAAACACAGATCAGTAGTACAATTATCCAGGTTGAAATGACAGCAGGTCTAGTAATTCACCAATACTGCGCATGTGAACAAAGACTTACATGCCCGTGGTGAAAAGGCAGGCTAGCAGGAAGCCAGGCATGGCTCTTCTTCAAATGAAGAGCAACTCGGACCAGCTGAGGGGCTCAGGGAATGCCAAATTACTCTTCAGTTGCAGAAGTGGTACCTGGGCTTGTTAACTAATGACTGTGTCCTACCTCTGCTACCGCTCTGTGCTGGTTCTTATCCTTGGTGTGCACATGTGGAAATACCACATAAGGCATTACTAGCCTCATGCTTACACGTCTGTTGTTGTGGCTTGTCAGTTGGGAACTGATGATTCTGATTTCGGAAGGTACGGGTGGTGGTGTTGGAAGCAGATCTTTCCCTGCTGTCAGAGGTAGGTTCTGCTCCCAGGCAGCTGGTGGTTGTTAATGGATGACCTTTGTCTTTACTGTTCATGGAGAAGAGATCTATTTTATGTAAGTGTACACAGTTTTCTCACCATTTTTACACTGGAAGGAAGGCGAGATCTCATTTCCAACATTTTAAAGGAAAAAAATAAGTGAGATAGTGAAGTGAGCCATTTAGTCAGTCGTGGAAATCTGGGGACAGGAGTAGGGTGGCCAAGGGGTGCCAGCCAGCTCTAGACACCCAGACTTTTAACACAGGTGCTTTTGACTGTGCTCATATGTTTTGTTTCAGGAGTTTTTAATGTTAGCATCCTGAAGGGTAGGGCATCAGTATAAACCATATGTTTCAGCTCCCTTAAGCTGGAAGGGGATCAAGTTTAGGATTTCCATTCTCCTTACTTGCCCCTTACAGGAAACAGTTGATGTATTTGTGGCTTTCCAAAATGAACAAGGAGAGGGTGGTACTTACTCAGGAGGGTTATTGTTACTTTATTACTGGTTTTACAGCCTGTCCTATGTATCATTTTACCTGAGTTCATTTGGATCCAGATGTTGCTGAAATATAAGGCTATTTTTCCATCTGTGTTCACCTGCCTAAAAAGCTACCATGAGCAGAGGAGAAATAGAGAAATACTTTGAAACTGTCTGACAGGTCGCAAGGGCTGTTCAGTACCATGGTAATCATCACTGTGAGCATATGAGAACCGAAATAATAATTGTAATAGTCTGTTTTCTTTTACAGCCCCTCAAGGCGAGTGCTTGTGATTATTTGCTGTTAGATACAAGTCAGAAGCAATATGTGTGTTAGGATTTGGGAACCATCGCCTTAGCCTTGTGTAAGAGGGAAAAAGAGCCCTGGTAAATTCCCTCATGCTAAGGGAATTTCTTGCAGTAACCCCTATCTGCAGCATAAATGTCATGAGCTATTTAAAAAAGATCCCTCTTGAAAAAAGAGTTGCTGAATATCCATATTTAGTCAGTAGATGAGAAAGGCATTACTGTCTTCTACAGCTTTTGCACCAGTATTCTGCATAGTGCTTTATCCTGCTTATAATAATATCCAGTATTATCCATAGTGATTTATTCCTAGTCATTCTGCTGGTCAGCGGAAGGTACTGGAGGAAGGAGGGTCACCGTGTGCTATGAAACCTCTCTTTCAGCCCTGTATCAACAGGCTCCTTTTTTTCTGGCCTATGTAGTAACTGATTATTGCCCATCATGGCATGTTAGTGCATTTGGCACCCATCGTGCTGCAGCTGAATTTGACCTACCTAAACCTGTATGTAAGATTTTTCCCTAGTTAGACTGACCTTGGGAGTAAACCTGTTCCCTGGGACTATGTCTGGTTTTATGTGAGTGCTGGATCAAAGTGTTAAGTGTTAGTCAAAGTTGTTAGCTAGTTCATGGTTTATTAAAAGTAAAGCAGACAAGCTAACACTGAATGGACTGTCTGAAGCTGTGCTCATGTTCTGCTTCCTGCCATGCACAGGGACCTGACCTCTTTCCTCTTTCCAGTGGGTTTGTATACAAGAAGCTTGTAATCTCACTTGTCAGGAAAAACAGCTGTGATATGAAATACGAAAGCACATCTCACCTGGTAAAGAAAAATACTCTTTGTATATCTATTGTGCAGAACATGACAGGACAATATAGAAGCGGAACCTGTCTGCTTAACAGAAATGACTAGTTCAACTCTGAAACTCTAATAGATGTTGTTTACTGACCCTTAATGGCTTTTCTAATCTCCTGTCTCTGTCCCCTAGACAGTTTGGGAACTGCTTGGTACATTAAAGGGTGGCATCAGGCCTGAGGCGCTGTTTGGTCCCACGCAGAGCAGCTGCTTTTGTGGATGCAGTGTGAGCTGTGCCCCAGTTTTAGGACTCCTTTTACCCACACTGTGGGGGTAACAACAGTTTCTGGCACTGGATCCTGAGCACCTACAGCTGTGAGTTACTTCCAGCCTTGCCTCTTCCCTCGTGTTTGGAAGTTGTGCACCGTCTTCTCTATGAGAATGAGGCTGTGGGGTTGGGAACATTCCTTGTGGAGGTTGCATCTGCACTGCTCTGCAGCTCCTTCTCTACCCAGAGTGGCACAGCTTTTTGGGACTGCTGTGCTCCCTTTTACCACAGCAGTTCTTGCTGTGCCAGAAAACATCCAAATGAGCTCTTCCACCCTTTTCTGGCATCCTCAAGGTAGATCAATTGCACCCTTGAAAGCAGTAATAAATAGGAGTCTAAAATGCTGGCTTTATGCAGCTTTTTAACTTTTATGTGTCTTCCTCAGTGTTTCAATTAGGGCAAATTAAAAATTAATCATATAAGAGGGTATGAGATAAGGTCATGCAAGTTAGCAATATAAATCCATTGTGTTTGATGGGAGCATAAAAACAAAATGTGAGATTGCAGGGGGTCTTACAGTCCTAATTCATTAGTGGTGAGCAAAATAACAGACTGAGATTTCCCAGGCTCAGCAAGATCCAGTGTAAACTGGGATCACAGATAGACATCCAGACCAGTAGGTGCTTAAATCATCCGTATTACGTTGCCTTCCCTTTGCCAGTGCAAAACCCCCACCACCCAAACAGGGACAAAATGTCATGTAGATTTCCATGTGAATGACCATATTTGCAGTAAGTATCCTGTGCTTGTTTTCATCCAGGTGGTTGGTTTGCTGGCTGGAGATTTGTGGTTGGTTTCAGCCTCTGGTGGCTGTGATATTGGCGCCATTGAATATCTCTTTGAACAGATAAATTAAATGTTGTTTGGTTTTTTTTTTTTTTATTTGAGGGAGTCAGCCATAATCTTAATGATAATGATAATGTATTTTTGTAAAGTATCTTATGTCATTTTCTAAAATCAAAAGCACTGGGGCCTAAATAGCTGAGCTTCATTAAGGAGATGAAGTGAACGAAGAGAGGCATCTGGCAGAAGAGCGAAGGACAGTGTAAAAATAGAGGCACATGTTAGTTTGAGTAGCATTAGTCATTTCTGATATTATGTTGCCGATGAACCTCTGCTCCATTCAAAGCGGAAGCCTGAGCCAACAAAGCCAGTTTTCAGGACATTCACACAGTGTTCCTTTCTTCCTGAAAATAAGCAGCTGAAGCTTGGGGAAATTGGAGGTGCCTTTTGGTTAGCGGAAATCTTTGCCACAAGGACAATTTGATGATGTATCCTAAATAAATCTTCAAAAAGCAAATCAGCAATTTCTGTACCACCCTTTATTGATTTAATTATTTATTTTTCCAGTATGCTGTTTTCTTAGAGCATGTGCCCAAATTCATTGTGATCGGTTAATGTGAGGCTCCTGGGGAGTATAATATAAATAAAAAACCTCTTTAGTTTTAGTTATCTATTTGTATAGCCTGCAAAAAGAGGGTAGATTGCTTTGTGCTGGATTGCAGAGTTTTAGGCTGTAACATGGCTAAGCCAAAACCTGTATTTCAGAAACATTAATGATTTTTCACACTTTTAATCTTGAGTTAAAGAGTCAGTTTCAAACTTCTGTCTTAAACTGTTTCTTTTTCTTAATTTTGTCAATTTCTCCCTTGCACTTACTTTCTCCTGCTCTCTATTTTCATCTTTTATGTTCCTTCTCAGAAGCATAGCTCAGTGCAAACAGTAGTATATTACTTTTTGAAGTACCACTGTATGTTGCATTAAATCTGGAATCGGCGCCTTTATAGCTGGTAAACCAGAAGTGTATAGAAATTACTCTCTCAATAGCACGAAGAAAGCTGCTATCAAACCTTGGACTGGAATATAGGTGTTCTGGTCACACCACTTGACTCAGCTACCTCTGTGTCTAATTGCTGCTTTATTTGTCTGACCTTTTGAGCTTTTTGTTCTCATTGTTCTCCTAATTTGAGCTCTTCTCCTCTGGTCTAGGTTGCTTCAGGCTTGGCCACCCTGGACGTGCTTTGGTATACATATTCACCTGGATCTGCATAATGCTTTCCATCATGGTAGTAGCATAGGCAAGATACTGTTTCTTCTGATAGAAGAAATAAGCTGAGTAATAATCTGGTGGGATACGGATATAATACTTAATGACAGAGACTACAGAACATTTATCTGTTGTTATCCTATCCATGGAAAACAGGGATTTCAGGATTATTTCTGATATACGTAATTGTGTGCACCATTATATTTAGAGAATGAATGTTTCCTGAGGTTGAGAAAACATTTTTCGGCAACATATCGAAAATTCCCTTGTGTCGCTGACTGTATTGTACAAATAATGTAGTGTAGTGAGCAGGGGGTTATGCTTGATGGGAAAAACACATTTTACTCTAATACTCAGAAGTGCAAGCAAGAGCAATGCACTGTAATAAGGGATGGCAGTTGATGGCTTGCTAATGGGAGTTTCTCATATTTAAAGATTTTAATAGTAATAAATACAATAATCCTGTATGGTGAATGCTTATAATTGTGAAATAAAAGGCACACCAAAACCAGTTTTCTTATGTACAGATGGTCAACTTTTGTTTTCCAAAATGAAGAAACTATTTAGTTCTGTAGGAGGTGGTGAGACCTGTGCTGGTTTAGAGTAGACCAGGAGAGGTTCAGCACTTGCCTCAGCCTGCTTTTCTTCATTTCCAGTGAGGAACTACAAATGCTCAGCTTTTCATGCCCATTTTTAAAGTAATTTGGTTAGCAGAAATGGGATGATGTAGAAGTTACTTAGAGGAGAAATTCACTGGTGAGGTTTACTGTAATACTGTCTAGTGTACATGCAAAATGATTGAAGTGAAAAAATACCAGTGTTCATACTTCACTTTTTCCATTATTGAGGTGGAGAGATTTGGAAGGACATGAGTAACTTGGATAAGTAGCCTAAACTTTCTTTATCAAGCTACGCTAAATGAATTAAACATGGGTTACTTTACAACAGCATTACTTTTTTTTTTGCGTCAGTTTAATTAAGTTGGTTTTTAATAGCTGCCTAAGTCACACTGGCGTATCTTATTCACACAAATGAGCATTTTTTTTCCTTTGCCTACTACGATCCACAGTTCTCCAGCCGCTACTAGCATGTCCCAGCCTGAGAGGTATCTTTTATCGTTATTTATATATATTGATATTCTTTATTTGCATTTAGTTTTTTATTCACTGTGTCTAACAGGTGGTTTCCTCCAGTACTACTGCTTAGTCAGTTTGTTCCTATTTTTGCATTTGTAGAGTTGATTATTCAAATCTAAATGTAGAACTTTGCACTTTATTGATTGCATCTTTTTTATTCCAGACTTTCTGCAATTTGAAATGACTTTGAAATGTGGATCCTGCCTCTCTTTAAAGGACTTGAAACTTAAACCCATTCTAATGTCAGGCACAGGTTTCACAAGTGTCATCTCTGTTCCCTTGGTCACAGATGGGACTGTTGAACAAAACTGGACCCTGAATAGACATATATGGGATCCTCTTAGAAATTGCTGGACAGTTTGATAAGGAAGCTTTGATAACTGCTGAGTTCTTGATTTTTCTAAACCACTGTGTTTAGTTTTTCTTTTTTTCACTTTTTCAGTGACAGTCTTAAGCTTTGTGTCTTTCCTCCTCTCAGTGAGTTCCTAAATGTGAGCCTAGACAGGTTTAGGGCCATTGGTTGAGTGTTTAATTGAGATTATTTTTCAAAATGTCCTGAATTCCCAAAAATTTTTTCATGGTACAACAATATTCTTTGGTACAAGGCAGGGCAGGAAGACAAGTAGCTGTAATGGCTCAGCTGGACCAAAAGCTTCTCTTCCACCTTGCCTCAGACAGCGATCAGAAGTGGATGGCAAGGGAGGAGAAAGGGAAAGAATTAAAATCAGCATAAGTGTTATTTCCTCCTGTGGCTCTCTAGGATGCTATCAGCTCTAGGACTTTAAAAGCCAAATGTGGTTTCGTGTATATGCTGTCCCTCAGTAGATTTGTCTTCCATGTCCTTGTCTCCTTGACCCTGTATGATCTTTCAGCATCTACAGACAAGAAGTTGCAGAGGTCTTGCGCTCCACTTGCTGCTTGTTCCCAAACTCTCCTTCCAGTTTCCTGTCATGGTTTTATTTTTTGTTTTTTGTTTTTTTTTTTCTTGAAGGTCAAACACCTATATTGTATTGCCCCAGGTCACTTCCCTGCAGAGTGTCCTTTGTCCCTTTCCGAGGAGTTCTGGGTCGTCTTGACAATCCTTTTGTTGGAGTCTGGAGATAGAGAAAACACACTTGGCAGTTGAAATTGATGGCTGGCTGGCTGAACACATTTGCACCTGAAGGACCACCGCTGGCCAATGAGGCGTTTCATTATTAGACTCTTCTGTCCTCCAAACAAAGCCAGGAGACATCCTCCCTCCCTCTCTGTGCTCTCCTCGCTCCCCTTCCACAACTCTTCTTTGGGCACAGCCTCGCACCCCATCAGTCCTCCTGGGACACAGGACCTTCCTACCCTGCTGCTACTCCTCCACGTTATGTCTTTTATTTCCTTTTTCCTCCCAAGATCGTACTGAAGAAGAAAATGCCACTCTTTGATTTCTAAATATCTCTGTCTGTGTATTGCAATCTCAGTGTATTTAGGTTTTAGGCAGTTGCTTGTTTAGACAAGCAGCCCTTGAAAGAGGGAACAAGGAATAGAGGATCTCCAGCAGCAGATGCCTCGCTAACACGTTCGTGAAGGCTTAAGTGTGTGTCTGCGAGTAGTGTTGGTGATGCTACGTTTTGCCTGTGCAAGGTAATGTAGTAATGCTGGTTTTCCTCTATCCAGCAGCTGTGGCTGCAGCACCTGTATTTGGGGGGGCGGGGAGGGTGAGGTGTGTGTAAAATATTTTACTATTTTGCTTTGGGAAAAAACATGGGAAAATTTGGAGCTAAAGTTATTTTACTCAGCAAATTATTGTCTGTAATATGTTAGTTACAGGCTTTCTCTGGTTAACATGGCATTGCATAGCAACAACCTAAGCTTCATTTCCTGCATTTCCTAAGTGAATGTTTGTGTTAATTTCTGAAGGTAAAGGAGTTCTTTTGCTGCAGTGTAGTTGTTGCTGAATATTTAATCCAGCTACATTCAGATGTTTATGTCTTCAGCAGAAAACTCCTGTTATTTTTCCCGGTGCTACCCTACCACTGCTGTAGCTTCAGATAGCGTTTTTTTTATCATAAACTGTGACATGACTTTGGAAGGGTATCTGGCGTAAAGAACTGGGGCAAATACTTATATGAGAACTGAATGACTGCAACATTATTTTGGGGAGATGAACATGACTGATAAGTTTTATGTAAATGGTTAAGAAGCATTGTTTATATTTTAAGTGAAAATAGTATGCTGCTTTAGGGAAGGGTAATGAAAGAAGGATGACAGATTCAGGTGGAACAGTGGAAGCAGAGGAATACAAAGCGTAGGATACAGGTTCAGTACAGGTGGGTGAAAGTACTGAAGTCCCGGTGCTCGAAGTTGAGGTGCTTTGTAAATTTGTATAGGTCTTAGAGATTAGCCAGTGAGATGTAAATGTCAGTGTCACTTTTGTGGTGTTATGAATCTGATGATTGGGAAGGTTAGGCTCTGTGAAGTGCTCACCGGGTCTAGGAATCACACCATTTTGCTTTTGTGGCTCATCTGTGAAAGAAGAAAACTATATAAACTATATATACATATATATGTATATGCATATTTATTTCAGTGATACATGCAGCAAGCCTAAAAGAGTCTGCTGTTTCTCCGTAGCAGTGTTTCAAACACTAAGGTCTTCTCTAACCGTGTTGGAGGTCTCCGTGGAGGACCAGCGTGGTTAGGATGGGAATTTGTCCAGCTGTAGGCTGCAAAATGGGATGATGCAGGAAATACTTAGGCAATTATACCAAAGTGATGTATATTTCTGAGTGTAATCCAAAATCAAACAAAGTAATGAGAAAGATTTTTCCTTTCCTTTGGCACTTTTTCAGTGGTGCTTATTACTCTGACATGGTCTTTCCCATCATTCATGAGACATCCCAGGAGAGGCAAGACACGAATTTCTAATGTAAGTAATAAACAGGAGCTTTTCCTCTCCACACCTAAATATGTATTTTAATGTTACAGATGCACAGGGTAGGTTTTTTGTGGCAGGTAATTTTTAAGAGTCTTTCACACCATTTTTATGCCAAAACACTTCACTGACTTAAATAATACTGTTACAGAGATAATAACACAGAGAGAAATTAAGAAGCTCAGGCTAGAAAGGAAAGACATTTTCTCCTGGGGTTTGAAACGAGTTGGAAGTTAGATGAGGCAGGGAGGTGCACAAAGGCTCTTCCAGATGACACAAGCAGCAGAGAGTTTTGCACCAGCAGCACTAATGTGTTTTTGGATGGGTAAAGAAAGAGGCCTGTAGCACTCAAGCCAAGAGGCAGGAACATCCTCTAGGAAAGAGATGGGAGCAGGATCACAGCATGAGAGATGTGGAGGTTCAGCTGCACAGTTGAGCTGTCAGGCTCGTGGTTTATGTGCCCTATCTCTGTCCTGCATGGATACCTCATACCTCTGGTCATGAAGGGAGCAGTGCCGGAACAAAAGGTGGCTTCCTCTGAGTTGCTTACAGATGAGGAATGAGTGCATTGGCCCATCATGTTGTTTAGTCTGTTTAAATTTCTTAATGCATAATAATATGAGAATTTAACAAGAAATCCCATTCTTTCCCACTTTCCTCTGTGCTGAGGCTGCTGCCTGTATTGTTTCCTTTCTTCTTTTCCCTCTCTCTTCTAATACTCACCAGACAACTGGCATAATGGAGTTTTTCACTTCCACAGCAAGTGCAGCACCTGCCATGTGAAATCTCTCTTTTTCTCTTTGAGTGAAATCTTTAAGCAACACTTCTCTCAGACAGAGATTAAGGCCTCAGTATTGCTGTCTAGGCTGCACATTTGATTAATACAGGGTCCCTTTATTGTCATCCTGCCTTTCTGCTCTTCCTCATTAGAAATCAGTGACTCTTCCCGAATTCATTCATGACTGGGAGAAAAGAATGCCTAATGATACACATAGATAAAGAAAATGTATAGCTTGCATTCAGCTGGTAAAATGAGCTATTTTCCCACGTGGAGAGGGGCTTAAGCAGGGGGTGCATTTGCCTCCTGCAGCTGCTAATAGAAAACTCTGACAGAATATGGCAATGCAATGTCTGCATGCATGTACACCTGCATATGGAAGAACTTAGCTCAGTTGTTGTTCGTATATAATTTTGTGGTTTGGTGAAATGATGTGGTGGCCTGAAGTCATTTTTTTCCCTCTAAAGTTGGAAATGGTTTTTCTTCTGTGAGCTGCTGAGTGTTTCCCTTACCACTTGACAGCTCCATGTCAGCAGAACAATATTTACTTGCTGGGGTTTGTCCAGGGAGGAACTGCAAGGAAGGTTCTGTAGGTGTGTTTTGGCCGGAGCATGGTGTTGTGAGGACATAATCCTTCCCGTAATGAATTGCACAATTTACTAAGTTAAGAATGGGTACTTTGATAGTTTGTTGTAACCCTTTTAGCACTTACATCCAGAGTTTTCTCCACTTTTTAGTGATGTAGTCCTTCCAGACACAGACAATGTGAATATGTGCAGCAGTTCACCGGGGATTAGGGTTTGATGAGTGTGTTTGTGCTGTCCTTTCCTTGCTGCCTCCCAGCTGAGCTGCCCGTGGCTATGCCATGGCTGGCATTTGGGGCTTGCTGGAGTTCCCTTCAGCCTGGGTGGGAGCACAAGCCTGAGAGGTGCGGTGCAAAGCCCAAGCCAACAAGCTCTCCTGGACGTGTGCTGATCCTGTGCAGGAGCAGCGTGGATACACTGCTGATGCAAAGATAGGTGGGAGTAGTTCAGCGGAGAGGTGTCTCAGGTCCAGCCATTACTGAAGGGGATTTGGGGGAGCAAGAGCTTTCTTTTGTTACTTGCTGTGTTGGTGGTAAGGGCAGTGTGAGCTGGGCTTGCCTTACCCCAGGGCAGAGGGGGCAGAGCTGCTGGAGCTTGGGGCTGAAGGGTTTGGAGCTGCAGGGTTTAGAGCCTGCCTCCAGCGATATGTGCCAAAGGCGCCAGAAGCAGGGTTAGCAGATCCAGGATGGTGGGAGGTGTTACAGAGCAGAGGAAGGGAAAGCTCACCTTAAATGTTATAAACCATATATTGTAAAGATTAGTAGATTGTAAAAAGGATGTAAACAAAACCACATATATAAAAAAAAAAACATATATATATATATATATGCTTCTTTCTGAGTAAATTCAGCTTTAGGAAAGGTTTGAATGTTACACTGAGGTGACAGTGAGTTGTGAAAAGCTTCCTAGCTCTAGGCAGCACAGGAGGCAGCCGGAAGGAGGGAGCTATCCGCAATGGAGTGGTAAGGCTGGTAGGAAAGGGACATTTTCCCTCTGTAAGTACTAAATAAACTTAAATGTCCATGGGTCAGAAAAGTAGTTGAGGGGAGGCTTGTGGGGGCTAGTACTTTAATGTATTTGAAATAAAGTAACTCAAGTTTGGGTCTTGGTAATATTGTGCCAGTTGTGGAAACCTGTCTCAATGTTCTTAGGATGTTCAATGGGGAAAATAAATCCTGGATTCATGTGGTGCCGAGGGATCGTATCAAGGGACTTTGTGGCTGTGTAGCTGCACTGTGGTAACACATAAGTTGTTAATCTCTGAGTCTGTTCCTGGGAAATGTAACCCCAAAATATTTGTTTCCTAAGAATGCTTTGGTTTACATGTACCTCATGCATGTGCGTAGATGTCAAGGACTTAACTGTTGAGAGTCCTCTGTAACGTGGTTGGGAGACTGCTGCTGCTGTGCATTTCCTTCATGCTCAGCCTTTATGGTCTTGCACTTTTGTGAATCAAGCATCTGGCAGAAGTAAGGATCAAAAAAGCTCAACAACTCTGGTTCAAGATCAGTTCAGGTGAAATGAAGAATGTGGGAGGGGGCAAATGAAGAACTGGTGCTAAGTGAGCGCTTTCTCAAAGAAAAATGCCTTGGCAGTGTACTGCCTCCAAAATGTACTGGATTTACCCCAAATAATAAGGTGACAATGGGCATAAGTGCCTTCCTTTTATCTTTCAGTTGGTTTTACTTCTGTTTGTAATGTTTTAGCATAGTAAAGCTTTTACCATCCCAACACCTGCCTGAGAAACTTATTCTACTGCTGTATGAACTGACATGATTAATAACTCAGTTTTTAACTCTTAAAACTGAGTTTATCTCAGTTAATAACTCTTTTTAATGCGTTTCGTGTTGTGGGTACCTAAAACTGGCAGCTTCCTTTGGCAGTGGTGCTACGAGTCAAGAAAACAAAGTCAGACCTCATAAAGAGGGTATTTCCGCAAGCGTACATCATCAGAACAGGATGCACTTCATTCTTGTGGCTCTGGCAAATGAGCTGTGACATGCTCTTACTGATGCTGCTGCAAGTAATCAGCTAGAGGTTACTTTTCTGGATGAAATACACTTAAATGGCAGTGAAGGAGAGGACTGTGATTTGTTTTGATTGGGTTTCCCCATGAAATTTGCATACTGCAGTATGTAATATGAGCAGTTAGATATTATGTTTTTTTTCCTCCAAATCATACCATAAATCAAGAGAGAGGAAAAAAATTTGCTTTTAGTGACATAGTATTCTATTTTAAAGAACCTAGGAGGAGCTTAGATCTGGATGGTTCAAATGAGCATATTGTTCTAATTGTGTTGATTATAACAATACATTTTTGTGTTAGGTAATGTATCTGTGAGGTAAATAATAAACATTTGGAATCATCTACCTTTGTTTTCATTCTCATTCCCAGGTCAGTGTTAAAGAAGTAGTTCTAAAACTATTCTTCAGAGGTTTTGATAAACATTTTTCTGTAGCTGAGAGGGTGAAATCACTTGTTTGAGACAGGCTTGAGAAAAAAGCACTTAACATAGTGCTGTAGTAGCCATTACAGAACAGCTGTACTTTCTTCTTACTAAGGAGGTTATAAATTAGGGTATTTTACTGTGCAAACTCAGTCCTTTCTTATGTTTGTCCTCATTTAAATTGACAAAACCATGAAAATAAATATGATGAAAGTAGGTATAATGATTAAAAAGTTTGCATTAAAGGTTTGTAAGTGTGGATTTGGGGCACAGATGTCCATTTAGAGAAACAGAACATAAATCTAGTCTATAGTCTGTGTGCAACAGGCTCAAATGACACCAGTTTAAAAAGTGTAACAGTCTTGGAAGGAATTTAGGTGGCAATAGAAAAACTTGACTTGCTCCCTCCCTAGCTTGTGCACGCCTCCGTGCACATCTGCTTGGTTTTGAGATGATTGTGCCAGCGCAATAACAGCTCTTGTCTGGCACGACAGCACTTGAGTGCGCTGAGACTGCGATGCTTGTTCATCCCAGCATCTGGTGAGATTAAGTATTAGCGCTTCTGTTAATGAACAGTTTGTGGATGTGAATGAATATTTGGGGTTGTTTTTGTTTCCTCTGGTTTGTAGCCAGCAAAGCCGTCGGGATGAACAAAGCCTTCCAGACTGCCTACTACATAGATTAATTTACAGCTGCCAGTTTATATTAGTAGTTGTATTTATTCTGCTTGGGTGATTTTTTGAGGAAAGAAGTATTTCTTAGTCAATTGTCTCACAAAGAGAAAGGAATTCAGGAAATGTGAAGCAAACAAATTCCTGTTAATTAGGTAAGCTTTTGGCAGCTGAGTTGTTTGCTCTCTTTTCTTACGATTTTATGTTACAAGAAAGGACTGAAGTTCAAAAACAGAATTTAAGCTGGGGTCTGAACTTTCTTTTCCCTCCTGCACTCTGCATTGGTGATGCTGGGGCTCAGTGAATAGCAGCTATAACCAATTTCTTGTTTGCCTTCTTAAAAGCTTGGCCTTACTGAAGGTTTTGACAAGAGCAGCAGCATACATCTCTTGCTTCTGCAGCTCCGAAGATGCTGTAGGTTTATCAGGAACCCCGCATGCTCCTTTTTTTTTGTGATGTTTCTGTCGGTGTTTGTGCTGAGTCCTGGCTCCGTGTGCCAACTGCCTGATGTAGCCAGGGACTGCTGGCTCTTGCTGCTGGGGATCTGAACCTGTGCACAGCCCCTCACCTGTGAGACGTTAGGTGGTTGTCAGTGAGGACGTGAAAGAAATATCTGAGAGTTTATCCAAGAGCCTTGTGGATATGTCTGGGTATGGATGATACAGGCTGGCTGATGTTTTTGTCCATATTCTAAAATAACTGCTTTGGAGGACTCAAGTAGTTTGGAATGGGATTAGTTGGTTTATTTATGGCAGGATCGGGCACACCAGGAGATGTGCCCTTCTTCCCCACCCCCAGTTGAGCTAGAGCTCTTTGTTGCCCAAATTACTGAGAATGGAATCAAACTGGGCTTCCTTCTCCCCCTGTTCTCTCCTGGGCTGCAGGGTGGGGAATAATGCATTGTGGGCCTGTTTGGAAACCAACTGGAAGGCAGTGAGTCATGAAACATCCCAGATGTTAAGAGACCTTGCAGGGACAGGAACAACTGCTCTCAGGATCCTGCAGTGTCAGGGGTACCTACTCTCCACCAAGACATCCCCGATGAAGTGTCAGCTCTGAGGCAAAGGCAAGGGAGTGAAGTCTTTTTGTCTTTTGGAAATAAGTTCCCTCCTGCTCATTATAATGAATGGTCCTTTCTATAATTCACTTGTAAACCTTTGCTGGTAGCAATTACAGTACCTCATGTATTTTGGTGCAGGTGTCTTATAGGAGAAATACCATGCACATATAGTTATACAGGCATATATATATATAATATGTATATACTTTTTTTTCTGGTGAGAAGGTGGTTTTGCTCCATAGTAGGTGATCAGTAGAGGGCATACCTGTGCTGTGATTTCCGCTTTTTTTCTGTCTTGGTTGGATTTGGGTTTGGAGCTTGCAGATGTCTTAACTGTGGTGATGGTGCAGATGTTTGCTATGCAATGTGCAGCTTCATTTGAGAAGTACTTTCTGCTCCCGTTCTGGTCTTTATTCCTTTGAAGGTTTTTTTAATTGATTTGGAAATACCAATTTAATGAATGCTGTTCTTTTAAGTGTTCCATATCAGGTGTTAGAAGTATGTGTGTGCTCCATTTAATAAGAATTTGTGTTACAGCTGAATAAATGAATCAGATTTCTTCATTAACTACTACCTGTCATGCAGCAATCAGAAAACCTTAAGACCTGCACAGATGAGAGAGAACCATAGTATTTCTCAGTACCTGGCTTTTTTATTGCACTTAGGTTTTTTCTGTGCACTGTTTTTGTATGCATCTAAAATCATCACACTTATTATGATTATTATCAGTAAATTGAAGTCTTACAAAGAACTGCAGAGCTGCATAATTTCCTTCTTTCTCTTTCATTCTGCAAAACCATCTATCTCACTATCTATTACACCATCTAAGTCAATAGAGGCTTGATCCTCATCTGCATGTGAAAAGGAAATTACTCTGCTGTACAGATGAACAGAGTACAGGAATCATTCAGTATCTCCTTTAAGCTTCCTTAAACACTTTTAAAGAGTAAAACCTTTGACAAATTATGTGGTTAAAGACCTTCATGTCAAATGGGTTTCTTGGGTTACTTGATTTTCTTTCATGTGCATAGATGACTTAACAAAAAGAATGACTTTTGGCTGTAGTACAGGAATATATTTTCAGAGCATACATCATTAGTAAGACCTTGTAAAGTAATTGGTAGCGTATAAAACCCCACAAGACTTAAAATTACATATATTTTTTTATTTTGAATGTTTTGATTTCAACTCCTATTTTTTTTCTTTCCTTCTTCCGGTGTTTTTATTGGAGGTGATGACAATATTGTTTTAAGAAGCAAATCTTTTTACTCACAGTTTTCACCATTACATGTATTCTTTCTATCAAGATCTGATGGATTAATCACAAAATAGTCTGTTTATTGGTTACGCTCAGGAGAACAAATGAAGCGTAAAATCTTTGGGGTATTTTTGGGGTTGTTCTGCAGATATCCTAGTGGTAGCTCTTGAGTTGTGTTGCCTGATTTTGAATCCATTTCCCTTTTATTCCTGCTGTAGATGGGGAAGCAGGCAGTGCACTGAACAGGTATGCTCTTGCAAGTGTAGCAAGTGTACTTTCAGGAAGATGTGTCTGCCTGTCCAGATGCTATGTGTGCATCTGCTCTGAGCTGGATCTCTTGTGGGGAGACTGGAAATGAGTCAGTAGCGGCAGTGCAGTGGGGACCACCACTGAGGCTGAATCCTGTATTTGGGTCTCAATATCTAAACCAGAAATGGGACTAATCCAGTGTCCTCACATACAGATATGAAAAGTATGCATTTTAGTTTGCATTAGGTGAGGAAAAATAATTCCTGTATTTGCTAATACATTTGGAACATAATGATTTAGAATGAATGCGAGAAAGATAAGCAGGTCATTTTTTGAAGTCTTTCAGGTGTTTGTGAACGTCAAGCTGTTCAAATTTGGACGCTTGGCTCTTAAGCCAAACTATCTACCTTGGAATCTCTTCTAGTGAACGGAAATCATAGTGAATGGAAATCATAGAATGGAATCATACAATGGTTTGGGTTGGAAAGGACCTTAAGATCATCTAGTTGTAACCTCCCTTCCATGAGCAGGGAAACCTTCCAAACCTGGCCAACCTGGCCTTGAACACTGACAGAAATGGAGCATTCACAACTTCCCTGGGCAACCTTTTTGTGTGTCTCACTACGTAAGAGAGGTATTTCCTCCAGAGGGATGTTCAAAATCTCTGAATTAAGTGCTTAGTCTGGATTGCCTCTCCATTTCCATAAGCGTGCTCTATAGTCAGTGAAGAGAATGGGGCTGGGATGCCTGTGGATATGCTTCCCCACCCTTGTTTGTGCCAGAGGGTGGTGGATTGGGTTCCAGAGTAGTGGTGAGGGAGAGAGGTGCAAACATCAGGTTCTGCACTTGTGAGACATAGTTTAGGGGGGAAATTTGAGAATTTGTTCTTTTATTTTAATTTATTCCCTAAAACTCCCCATATTTTAGAGACAACTGAATAAGTGAGTTTTTGTAGGCTAGCAATTCTGTTGTGATCTGAAGAGTTCTTCTGTTTTCATGTGGGGTGCACCTCATTCCCACAGTCATACTGCTCCACAGCCCTTTGTTTATCTTTGCCTCTCTCTTTGCCCCTTTTGGATGGAGGGGCATAAATCTCTTTGAAATATCTAGCTAAAATGTCACAGTACTTAATGAAACAGTGATGCAGCTAGTTATGTTCATCATGGAGAATTTAAACAACGAACAAGCTAAGCCAGCAAGTTCATAAATATAAAGGTATATTTTTCTGCAAGAACCATAACAGTTCTCTGATGTCTGTGTATTGTAGACAGTTACAGTATCTGGTTTTAATGTGTGTGCCTTACAGTGACTGAGCAGTTAGCTAAACATTCCTTTGACAGCCATAACTTCGAATTGACTTTTATGTGCTTAAGCTTCCCCTCTAGTATTTCTCCCTTTACTCATTTGAAAAGCAGTAAAGAAACTAGCAAGAAAGAGGGAAGGAAGACACAATGAAGAAAAGCCATATTTGAGTTCAACACATATTTGAATTGAGAAGACCTGTTCTGTTTTAAATTTGTTGTTTGGAATTGTATTGCAGGCTGGCAGTCCTGTTCGCTTCAAAGAACATGCATGGATTTTAAATAGCAGATGTTGCACCCTGCAGAAGGAATTCCTCATGGTGCTGTTTTGTAGATGGAGAAGATCTGCAGATTAAATTTTCCAAGATCCCAAAAAGATCTTATATTCAGAGATCAAAAAAAAAATTATCTTAAAAATTTAAATTCATTTGTAAACATGAACAATAACAAGCCTTACAGCTTTCTGGGTATTTGGAGCTGCAGTGAGATCCAAATGCTGTCAAAAGTAACAGCATATTCCCTGTGACTTAATAGGGTCAAAAATCATACTGAATGGTTTGCATGTGTTAGATCAGATATACTCAAAGCGGCACAAGGAATGCCTTTGCTGCTTAAAGATGCTAAATGACAGATAATTGAACAGTGGTTAAAAGGTGCTGGGAATCCCATGGCCCTCAGATGGGAGCACAGGGCTATAATTACAGTTCAGAAGACTACAAAGAATTTCTAGCTGTTTCTGTACGGAAATGAAAGCCTTGACATAGCCAAGTTCTTTCTTTAATAAATGGCCAGCTCATTGTTACGTATGGAATTCACAACATCTAAGTAGAGGTGTGTGAAAATTAGAGGTGAGCTCCATTTGTGGTCAAAGGGGTCAGAAAGAACCTGGGACACTCATCCTGTGACCGCATTATGGCAGTTTCACTTTCTCCATTGACAGTAGAAAGATTTGAATGTAGAATTAAACAGCCTAAACCAAATCTTTCCTGAGGTTTAAGTTAGGCAACATGTATCCAGCATGGTGGCTATTGCAAGGCTTTGAGAGGAACATGCATGGCCTGTCATTAACCTTCAGTTTGGTGAAAGAATTTGAGGGAATGACTAATGTATTGTGTGTAAATTGTGTAAAATAGTGGGAGGAACGGGGAGCTGCAAAAATTGGCTGAAGTCTCCAGGGTTGTTTCTTTCCCTTCCCCCTTGCTCCTGGGTGGATCAGTAAAAAGGGAAGGCAATTGCGTAATGGCATTTTTGCCCGTCACTGTGTGATGTTAGTTTGACACATGCAATTTACTTGGAAAAGCTTAAGTAGCCTTAATAACAGAAAGTCCCAGCAGAGCTGACACTAATGGTCTCCCCTGTTGTCCCTTTCAACAGAGAGATTAAGAACTAAATGAACAAAGAGACCAAATTACCATCTCCCCCCTCTGGGTGTTGCTGCATGAAAACATTTATAAGCCAGGGCTGTGGGTCTTTGGGGACACTCTCCCGGTGTGAGAGGGGATTTTGCCTTGTGCTGTCAGTTTAGCACCATTACCGAGGGCTGCTGCAACATTACCCAGCCCAGCTGTTTTTACACAAATAGTCAAGTCCAGTCGTCTTGAAAGAAATTCAGTATATTGTGCCCCGATAATGCGTATTGTTGAATATCCTTCAGCCACTAACCATCTGATACACTGTGTTAAACCTAGACCAGCTAGGTCTACCATTTTTTCTACCCAGTTTTGCACAGGCAAATGATAATTTCTGGGCCAGAACTCTCAGTGAGGCGTACAATGCAGTCTGCAGGGTGAGCACTCAGAGATGGATGTGTCCCCAGTGCATTGGGTTGGACTTACAAAAGCGTCTCAAAGAAAATAGAGCATCTGTTTAAATCGCTGCTGCATATATTTTCTGTCTGTTTTTTGTGGCCACTGTGTGGAAGGCTTTAATTGCAACTCGCTTCTAAATAAGATTGATTGGCCTTTTATTTGGAGCACTGCTCATTTTCTGTTTCTATGGAATGGCAGACCAAAAATTTCTGACCATTAGCAAGTAAAACAAACATGTTTCAAGAGAGGTTTTGGTAGGCTTTACCAACACAAGATTTGTTCTATGATGATGGTTGTGAAAAGTAGACTCTCTACTTTATTCAACCTCAGTACTGAGGAAAAGTGGATCACCTTTCTGTGAACAGCTGATTTTCTAAGATACTGTCATGTTGACAGATCAGTTGTTAAATATAAACCATATCTGTGTCCCTTGGATTTAAAAGACTGAAAGCTAAATAAGAGTTGTGGCATCAGTATCAACATTGTCTAGTCTTACCAGTCTTGCTTTATAACTCATTGTATTTTCCAGCATCACTTACACTTGGCCAGGTATACCAGGTGAATGGTGGAGCTCAACGTATTTATCCTTCAAAGGCAGTGAAATATATGCTTTCCATTATATTAACTGAATGTAGGTAGATGAATGTATTTAATTGATGGTTCTGTAGCAGAACAGTCCTGCTCTTATGTAATATAATAATATCTAAGCTGCTAAAATATATTTAAGAGTCATAAGAAGTAATGTTTTCTGCTAAAAATGTATTTGTACAGCTTAGTTTGTATGTTTTTCTATGTGCATACAGCATACAGATGAACTCTGTATATCAGATGCATGTGACATTTAATCTCAAGTGGAATGCTTGACACTTGTAGCAGCAGTTCAAAGATGAGGATAGCTATATTAGTGCTTTAGTCACACTTTCTTAAATTCAAATTCTTGTCTTACTGTGGTCCATTGAAGTTTTGTTGTTGATCTCCAGCAATTAGAATTTGCTCCCTTATACATCACAGTTACAGTGTTGTTTTGTAATTTATTAATGTATGCATCAAAAATGCGGAGGAGGAAAAAAGGAGGAAAAAAGATGTTATTAAACTTCCTTAAAGAAGGCTTGCATGACTGATGTAAAAGACAGGAGGATGTAAATCTTCTTTTCCCTCCTAATGAAAATTAGAAATACCTCCTCCTAACTGGACTGCTGCACATTTTGGAAAACACCTACATGTTTCTTGAATCATGGACACCAAGCAAATCTGGCAGTTTATAAGGATGTAGTAATTTAATATAAATATTTACTTAAGTATGGCCTGGATTGTTTTCAGAAAGCAAACGCAATGAGACTGAAACAATTCTGTGTTATGCTTCCTGGAACCATGCCATTGTATCTTTTGTCATGTCAGATGGACTATTGCCTTGTCTAACTTTCCAAGGAAGAAAAAGCGATGTAAATACAAGCAGAATTTTGATGAAGCAGAAAAGTGATTTGGTCACTCTATAAAGGAAGATTTTTTTCTTCCTTTCCAAGGAAAGAACACAGTAGACTTCTTAGATATTTTTCTCTGAAGTAAACTTATTCTGTTCAATTTTAATATCAGGAAATTTCTCAATAATCACTAATTTTAAGACTTTTCTAATGTATCTCTTACTGATTTTTAGAGATACTCTTGTCCTTAAAGCAGTGAACCTGGGGAAAAGTGGGAAGTGCCTGAACAGTACATCTAGTAGCGCAGTCTGCCAAATGGTTTCCGCGTCCTTTAGCTCTCATTATATTAGATAAATCTTTGTTGAGTGAAACGTTCAGGTTTCCCAGAAGCCATATGAGGGCAGGAACTTAAAACCTAACATTTCGTAACAACTTGTGAACAAGGCTGTGCACACATCAAATTAATACAATTTATGCAATCGACACTTTGGGGGGGGGGGGGGTATGTTTGGTTCTTTATACCAAGCATCATTCCAGCATTCATTTAAGAATATTCCAGAGTATGTATTTTCTTCTGCTCTGTCTTCTATCTCGTTGGTGGAGTGATACAAGAATCTGCTCTGTCATTCCTGTGAGGTGCTGCTGTGCTGGCTTTGTGCTCATGCAGGGCTCAGTTCAAGGCTGGCTTCCCATGGTTCTGGTAGCCATGAGTCCTTTCAGCTGAACTGCAGTCCCTCTCTGCAGCCCCAGTGAGGTTTTTGCCAGCTTGGGTTTGTTGTTGCGGGGTTCTTTTTTTTTCTTCCCTCCAGTTCTCTCTCTGTGCAGAAACTCAACAATGGCTTTGAAGACTGACAAAAGATGTTTTTTCACTGCTTGTGCTCTCCCTTCTTAAAAGCTGTCTGTTCTCCAGCAAAGACAGTTCTTTGCCTGCCCTCTTTTGCTAATCCCCCCACTTGCCCTGCTCAATCTTAATCATTCCGCTGCTTTTTCATCTCTTCGCTTAGTGTCCACCCTCACTTCTTGTTCCTGTGGTTTTGATACCAATATAAGCTGAATTGGATCTCTTCCAACTTGAAAAAAAGGATGGGCCATCACCAATTACATTTGCACTTCTAGGTACCCTCTGCAACTCTCTTCTCTTTCTTTTTACTCAACATGCTGTCAGTAGCTGTTGGTGGAGTGTCTCTTTCTAATGCACCTGTGCCTTTTCCAGTCCAGCTTTGCGCATTTTCATTCTGGGCAGCATCTTTACTGACACCTTCCTCATCGAAGTTTACAAGTTGCTCTGCCTCCTCAGCCTCACTTTAGCTGATAGCTGTCTCTTGTCCCCAGTCTTGTTCTTGAAATCCTACCCATGCTTTTGTTCTCTGATTATGTCCTCTTTGGGTTCTTGTGCTTCCACAGTGATTTGCTTGGAGGGTCCTCGCCATCCAGCATTTTGCAGTTGTTATCTGTGGTTGGTTGTGTTTGTATTCTGAGCCTTGTGGGTGAGATTTCCTTGAGAGAGCATCAGCTCAACTTCTGTCACTGTGCTAAAGACTTAATCTTTATTGCTGTGCACCCGCAACATATCTTCTCTATAGGCTAGAAATACCTGTCTTTTTTTCCAGTAGAGTCTTGTGGACATGGAGATGTCAAGCTGACATTTTTCTATCCCATCACCTCTGCTTCTTTTCCACTTTTCCAGACCATCAGCAGCAACTCTGTACTTTGGATCATTTGGAAAAGAGTCATTCTTCTTGCCACTCAGATTCCTGATAATTCAGGATTTCTGTCGGTGATTATGACCACACGGTACCTATAGCTTGACAAATACTTCTGCATCTGTCTCTTTTGTATACTTCTGTATTGTTAAAACTGTCCAGAATTTTGTCTCATAATTTTTACTTCTGTTATTATAACGTGGTTCAGTGATTTTGGAGATGTGAGAATTTCACCCTGTTGCTGCTGCTCTGCATACCCCTGCAGAGGTTGTTCCCTTAATCTTAGGGGTTTGACCAAAGCACCTTCCTCCCCACTACCATCCCACTTTTCTTTACAGTGGTGAACATAAGGTGGTTGCAGTTTTTTTAGGACGGAGCCTGTGGTGACTTTTGATCTTTCATTCAGTGTTAAGATCTCAAGTGCATCTCTGGCTGATTCCAGACGTCTCCTTCTGTTCCCTCCTCTGCCCATTTTGACACAGACACTTGTGCCCAGGGAGAACTACCTGGAAACATCCATGGTGCTGCCTGAGAACCCTCACTCAGCGCCTCCTCCTTGCTTTTTACTGTGCTGCCTGCAAAATTTAAATGGTAGCCAAGGTGCTGCTAGCATGTCTGGGCTCTTATGCTGTTCACTGCATTGTTGATGAATCCCTCCTGCACCATCTCTGTCTGTCCAGTTGCCAACTCTTGGTTTTTCTCTCAAATTTAGGACAGGGATCATCTGTTTTACTGTCTGGACCCTTTTCTTTGAACCAAGTTTCAGGCCATAACTAGTCTTTGATAAAGAATGTGTAAATTAGCAGCTCGTTGTGGTAAATTCATCAATTGCGGTCTGCATTCTAGACATTAATTGCCATATGAACTGTTTGTGTAAATGTAAAGTTACTTCTGTTAGTATGTAGTTTTCAAAGAGTATAGGTACGAGGTAAGATACCCAGGTGTGAAATAACACTAGCTGTGTTCCTGCTGAACCCGATGAGGTGAACACAATGATACAGCTAATCAAAATGAAATTGAATTAGGCTTGATCAGGCTTACAGCAGTAATGTTTCTCGTTTGTTTGTGGGTTTTTTCTAAAAAGGAACCTGTTATTTTTCCAGTTCCCAAATGCAATTGTAACCGCACATAACCTGTGTTCCTTATACGCTCTCTGGGACCTGGGAACCTGTTTTCAGGGTACTCCATTTGCTCCTAAGTAGAAGTAGTGTGTAAATTCATCCAAGCTGTAGGAATTGATTAGATGAGCTCTGAAGATCGCTCTCTGATTTCCATTTCAATGATTCTAACTTTAGGCTATTTCTTTTTGCACCTCATCTTGAACATGACATATTAATAGCCTGCCTGCAGTCTAGATACAAGTTGGGTAGTTGTTTTTTGTTTTGTTTTGTTCTCTTTTCTATATTTCAGTTGAATTTCTAATTAAAATGAAACAGAAAGGTGTATTTTCAAGCAATGGCATTGCCATTGACAGCATAGTCAGCAAAACGGTACCAAAAGGTCAAGTCACAGGCATAACCAGTGGTTAGTTTTCCAGTGTCTTTCTGTATTACCATTTTTTTCTACATAAACGCATCTGCTGATCTGAATGCGTTAGGAAAAAGGATAAGAAAAGCAGCTGAATTATTCTGAGATGTTAATTAGTATAAAAGAGGGACAGTAAGGTCTTCCAACAGCATTTTCTAATTGAAGTCACTGAACTGGCGTTTCAGCAATGATTTCTGCTTCAGAGATCAAGAGAGATTATTTATTCTTAGCAGTTTTCTGTCTGTAGCTCTCAAAAGTTCAAGCAGGACAAAGGACTTGCTACACTGCTGAACAAGCAGTGACATTGGCGATAGGTGGTAATTCAGCACATTGTTTTATTTTTATGGCTTGCTCTGTTTTACCAGCAGCCCAGGCTCTGGCAGATCCTTTGCTTCTATGTCAGGGATTTTAGGAGGAGGGTAAAGGTCCATCTCCTCCTTGTTAAAGTGGCAGCTGCTCTGCCTCTGTGCCCTGGGGAAACTTCTGTAACTTGTTTCTCTACAGATGTACAGAGCTGCCATTTTACCTTTGGAAAGGAAACCACTGTGAGTCCCCAGCACCTCCACCTCTCTGTGCCTCAAGGATTGAATTTATGACCCGGGAGTAGTAGAGACCTGCTTTTTTTGGCAGTGCAGGCCTGTAAGTCTTTCATCTGCTCACAAATACTGCTAACATGGTAGTCTGTCTGGAGTTTAGAGGGGATATGCTGGCTTCAGAAAGGATGTAACAACAGTTACGGCTACAAATAAATCTGGAAAACCAGCAAGAATGGGGAGCTAGTGGGAGGGGTATTTGTGTAAAGAGAATAAGAGAGACATTACAGGGTGAAAATGGAAACCTTAATGAATGCACCTAGTAAGTTCCCATAACGAGAGAAGAATTTACTTGCTTATGTCCACCTAGGTGCCATGGCTGAAACGGGATACCTGGGCTAGGGTGACAGTGAGATGTGATGGGGAGGTACTAGAGAGAGAAGCAGGACAAGTGATTTTCCTGATTTGTTGCCTGTTTTCTGGGAAGGTACGAAGGTCTTTCTGCTCTCACTGCTTTGATTTTTCAGAGATTAGTTAGCTGGGAACCAGACTGGAGAGCCATGGTTTGAACTTGTTTTGTTTATAGTGGGAAGTGGGCTTGAAAACCTCAGGAGGAAATGGCTGGGTTTGCCCAGATGGATACAGGCAGCTGAATGCTACAGAAAGCACCGGTATTAAATTTCTGTACTCAGCCTGCTCCGATACTCCATTTATGATGTGTTTCTCCTTGTGCAGGAGCAGAGCACCATACTGTGGTACAGAGACTCACTGTTGCTGTCAGCACTAGAGAAGACTGAAGCTGGAATCCCCACTATACTCAGCCAGAGGTTGCCCTGCAAGACACAGCTGTAAAATGTTCATCAGCAAAAATTAAGAGTGAGTAAAAACCAAATCTGACTTTTAAATTTTTCTTTTTGTCTGAAATGTATAAAAATAATGCCATGCAGAAGTGCATTTGGAAATGCACTGAAGTTCCTGAGTAAATAGGGATTTCTAAGGACTGGTGGCTCAGTGCTGGTGAAGAAAAGTGTCAAGTGTCCTATTGATTTCCCTAAGCAAGAGACTGGCTCGTAGGAAGAGCCGCTTTGTCAGGGAAAAACCACCTGGGAGGGACAAGCTCCTGGGGCTGATATGAAAGCTGCATGGGGAAATATCTGAGCAGCTGTATAGGGAAGGATGTCCTGTTATGTTGACCATTCACCTACTTGAAGAGGGGAGCCTTGCAGGAAGGAAGAGGATGGCTTCCTGATCCGAGTTGTCCAGAACACAGGTAGACAGCAACAGTTTCCAATGGCAGAGACAGAGAACATCTTGAGGATGCTTGCAGTTTTCTCAGTGATTTTTAATTGCCTTTTACTTTTGAATATTGAATGTCTATGTTCAGAAACTCACTGCAAAGCAACATTCTTAGGTGTTTTGTATGTTGTAGCTCTAGACCTTAAGAGATGAACTTGTAGACCTGAAGAATCACATATCCAGTGGGAAGCTACCGAGTATGAAGTATTAGCTGGGGCGGCTGGAGGGAGGTGATTCCAGTGTCCAGGCCTTGCCCAGGCATTTGAACCCAGGTACCACTCCTGCCTTTCCACAGCTGAAAGAGGTCTGCCTATGGAGCCCACCCGCTGAGACACATCACCTGTGCTCTGCCTAGACCCAGCTGGGAGAAAATGCTTGGCATTCAGTGGCTGGTTTCCTTCAGAGTAGTCTGGAGAGTTTCCTTATGTGGAGTGCTTGACCAGCTGGGATATTTATCTCAGGTATATTACAGTATTGGTTGTTAGCTTTTCATGAGTGATATAGCGTTGTTTCATGAGCCTTGTGTGAAAGCAAGCTGCACGTCTTCTGATGCTATCTTAACAGCAAATATGTTAAAGTGAAATAGTCCTGCTTGACGTATTAAGGCACTCACAATTCTGATATGCATAAAAGAAGAAAACCCAAATCAATCTTTGCTAAAAATCCTATAATTAAAGCAGTGTCAGACTGAGCAATACATTGATAGAAACATAGATTGCAATTACTTGTTTTATTTATTCCATTTTCTGCTGCAAAAGCAATCACAGCTACATCAGTGGTTAAGCAGGATAAATGCTCAGGTACAGGGAAGCATTGTGAGGGATGGAATTTTCAGATAGGTGGAGCCTATAATGCTTTTCTGTGTTTTTGACAACTTGCGTGGATGTGTATATAGTGTCTACCACTTCCCTGGTATGCAAACCAGGACATTGGTAGTAGTAGTACTTCTGGGTGGAGAGGAAAATGAAAGACCAAAATCTGGAGACATAGTTCCTTAAAATCTTTGACCTTTTGAGTTGTCAGTGTTAAAAGCCCAAACTCTTTGTAAGAATGCACATAGTTCCTTAGAAATTAGATATGTATTTTTTACATGCTTTTATGTATGTGTAAAATAGTATTTTCATCCTCTAAGCTACATGTAGAAAATGTATGTGAGTGAGCAGGGAAGAGGAGAATTTTTACTGGAGACAGAATGACTGAAGAATGTAATTCTGTAATATTATTTAACTGTTAAATTGCTGATGGATATAGAAATGAGCTGCAGTTCTGTCACAGATGTATACATGCTTGTGCATATATGTAAATGCGATGTACACAGAGAGGAGAAATGACTTGGCTTTCTTCAGTTAGCCTATTTCACGTGAGGGGGAGTTGGATCTAGGGGTCTCTGTGATGATTCTGAAAAGGGTTCATGTTTAATGTCATAAAATGTATTTGTTCCTGACCCGGTTGTGTACAGCATGTTGCAGTAGTGCACTGTGCACCTGCTGGAATAAGGTTTATGATGATGATTGTTTTTTTCAAGAGAAAACTAGAGACTGTCCCGTTAGAAAGCCCCATCCTCGGCACAAGGAAGGGCTTTCCCTGTGCTAAGTTGTGCCATTGTTTCTGGGAAATAGCGCACTGGAGAGTGAGCCAGGCTTGTGGGATCATTGCCAGAAGCAGTTTAGGGCTTAGAAAAGAAAACCGAAGAGTGTGGTGTGATTTCTGAAATCCATGCAGAAGACAAGTCATCAGTGAGATTTGCTGATACTTTCCGTGCCGGTTGTTTTTTGCATTGCTTTTCCAATCCAAGTGTTGTAATGTTAAATAAATCACAGTGAATTACCACTGACAGGAGATGTCATGGTGAAGTCAGGCAGATAGAAGTCCTTTAGCAAATTGCAGAAAACTGAGTGTTTCTCACAGATACTGTGGATAGGATTCATTTAATCTAACTTTGGATATTTATAGTGGAGTATCTGAGATGACGCTTAATGAGGTAAGTAATTTTAGAGTGTCATTTATCTGACAGTTGAAATGTACTTCAGGATGATGTGGATCATGTCCTTTGTTGACTGTAAAGGGAGCCTAGCTGAGTAAGTCAGTGGTATGTGTCTGCACTGCTTCGTGAACCCTACTGTTTACATCTGATGTCACAGTGCTGTCCAGAGTGCCCCTGAGTTTTGGAGAGTTCTGAAAATCTGCATTCAGATATCTGTGGTCAGAACAGACAGAGAAGAGGTGGTGCCAAACACTTGGCAATTGGCTTGTTTTTGCTTTTGCTCTCACAAATCTGAGATTTGGCTTCAGTCATCAATGACTGTCTTGGGAGGAACATCATGTAATAAAATGGAAGTGGTAATTTTTGAACTGTTACTGTGAATCATAGCTCTGTGGTAAGACTTGCGCATGAACTTCTTTAAACTTAAACAGGTGAAGTTCCAGTTAGGTATAAGGAAGTTCTTTACTGTGAGGGTGGTGAGACACTGGAACAGGTTGCCCTAAGAAGTGTTCAATCCCAGGTTGGACAGAGCCTTGGGCGACATGGGTGTGAGGTGTTCCTGCTCATGGCAGGGGGGTTGGAACTAGATGATCTGAAGGTCCTTTCCAACCCTAACTATTCTATGATTCTATGTCCATGCCATGCAATCTCTAAAATAAGAATTCATGAAAATACAGATTTTTTTTGGTGGATGGTAAAAGAATCCTGATGTTTCTGGCTTTTAATCCTTTTGTGAAGATGTTTCAGATATCACTAAAGCTGGTGTGAACCTTATTGTTTCTTACACTTATTTGGAAAAACCTTCCTTCATAGAAGAGGTGGGGGAAAGAATGTATGAGAGTGACCTGAATGTGCAGCACACACTGGCCACATGAGTGGTGGGCACGTGAAAGAAAGCAGAAGGCACCAAAGAAACTAGCAAGGAGACAGTAGACAAGAATGTTGGTATTGCTGAGAAAAAAGCATGAGTGTGCTCCAGGGTGGTGTACTACAGGGACGTGCTTGTGCTAGGGATGCTGTCCTGCTGTCTGAGTCCCACTGGTGAAAATCTCTACCTTTCCTAATCTCATTCCAAGAGAAACTATTTAGATTGCAAATGTAATGAGTTAATCAGCTGTGCAAACTATTCTGTGAGTAGCACATACTCTGCTGTTTTATAGGCTTTCCTGTCCTCTGGATGAGCAAGTAATTTCCTCTTCTTATGGGGTAAACCTTCACACAATGAGCATGTGTGCAGTTTTAAACACGTTCATTCCAATGGCTTCAGGTGACTATTGCTTCATAAATTTTCCACCAAAGGGCCGCGAAGGGACTGAGCATCTCTTTTATGAGCAAAGACAGAGAGCTGTGGCTGTTCAACTGCATAAGAGAAGGCTGAACAGAGATAAGAGAAGGGGATCTCATCAATGTACGGGAATACCTGAAGGAGAGGGTGCAAAGAGGTTGTATCCAGGCTCTTTTCAGTGGTGCCAGTGACAGGACCAGAAGCCATGGGCACAAACTGAAACACAGGAGGTTCCCTCTGAACATCAGGAAGCGCCTTTTCACTATGAGGGTGACTGAGCACAGGTTGCCCCGGGAGGTTGTGGAGTCTCCATCCTTGGAGACATTCAAAAGCCATCTGGCATGGTCCTGGGCAACCATCTCTGCTGGAGCAGGGGTGTTGGACCAGGTGACCTCTAGAGATCCTTGCCAGCCTCAGCCAGTCTGTGATTCTGTGCATTAGATCCAACTGGCTGTTTGTCCCTCACAGATGTCCTTCACAGCCTTCTTTGGAATTCTCATAAGGTTGTATAGGGCTCCTGGCCAAGGGTTCTAAACATCTGCTTAATAGCAGGCTCCCAGAAAAACATTGAAAATGTGGCTGGATACTTAGGAAATACTACCATGATGACACTTCTGTGTTATGATGCTGGGTCAGATGGTGAAGTCAGTTTAAACTGCCTCTCATAGGTCACATATGGAGTCAGGGCACCTGATTCGTAAATTTGTAATGGCCCTACTTAACACTAATTATCAGTGAAGCAGAGCAGATACTTTAGATCTGTTATATTCACTGCAACAGGAATGGCATAGTACTCACTGGCATCAGCTTTTTACATGTACAATTAATTGTGCAGTTAAGCTGTTGTTTTAAGATATGTTTCCTCTCGGTAGTGAAAATACTCATCTGTGTGATACTGAAATTCTGCCACTAGATAAACCTAGAGATTCAAGAGGTGGTTTGCAGTGTAGTAGTTGTGATATCTTTAAAAGATACTGATAATTATCCAGTTTTCTGGACCTATTCAAGAGAGTGCACAAACATTTGGAGCAGTAACGTCAGCCTCTCCAGCTCCTTCAGGTGTAGCAACTAGATAAGAAATCCAGACATCTGCAGAAAACTTCTGAATTGATTTACAATCCTCTTTGAGGAAAATATATTGAGGCCGTAGTGATTGATGATTTTTCACAACTCACAAATAGATTTATGAAGCAAGTCGTACTGGCATATCCTTTGCCATTTAATCTGTATATACTTCCCTTGATGGGTCTTGTACATGAAGGGGCCAAACTCTGAAGATAATCAGTGTTCATTTTACTGCCTGATAACAGGAACATTAAAATCAGGGGCACTGTATATGGTGATAGGCAGGATGACATTACATGAAGAGCAGATTCTGTCTTCTCCCGTAACACAAATACATTTATTGGTGTCTGAAAATATGCGAAGTACCTTAAGTCTCCTTCCCTGGCAGAGGAAGATGGCCGCATGGGTTGTGGGACAGAAAGGACCATAAGCTCTGCATGGGGTGGGAAGGAGTTGCAGGAACTTCAGGAGGAGAGGAAATCCGTGGGGATTTGGCTCCAAAATCACAATGATTAAACTCTGCAGAGGTGAGTGCCAAGCACTACACTTACTCCACCGTGAGAGTGGATCTCTGCTTCCTAGAAGGCAGGGAATGACTGGTTAAGTTGCAGAAACAGAGTTTGGAATGAGCTGGGAAGTGAATTTGATTTGTGTGATGCAGTTGCAAGGAAAGGCAAGCCCAGCTCTGGGCCTCTGGGATGCAGAAATGGAGCTGTGGAGGAGATTAGAGGGAGTTGTCACAACCCGAAAGGTTATCTGGCCTATGGGAGTAGGAGATCACGACCATGGGTTTGCAGGGATTCTGTAATACACAAGGACATGGAGGCTACTTCTCTGCTCTATTAATGTTACCAGAAATAACACAAAATTCACCACTAGCAAGTGCTTGTGATCAACACAGTAAATATATATATTCACAAACTGAACTGACCCCATAAGTGGGCCCAGGAGAGCAACAGGCAGAGTCTCACTTCAAAGATGATCCTTGTCATGGAATTAGGAGTCAGCCAGACATCCCTGGCGAGGGTCCAAGAGCTTGTCTAGAAGATCTTGTAGAAGGTTCATGGAGGGAGCGCAACCTGTTTAGGAAAAGGGAAACTACAGGTAGCACAGGAAATTCGCAGAGGGAGAAGCTCTGGTTTGGGTTAAAAAAATTAAGTCCTTTAGTCCTTTCTATAGCACAGAGACAAAAGAAAGCATAGGGCACCACCCCTTGAAACAGCCAATAGGTGCTGTTAGTTTCTGCTTTTCACCTGTGAGAAGCAAATAGATGATGATGATTTCTGTTCTTTCAGACCAATTTTTATTTTCCAGACTGTTTTCCTGATCTTACACTTAGAACAGCCAATGGCAATTACTGATCCTTTCTTTCTTAGGATGTTTTTTTCCCTTTTCAGATGATTTTTCACCTTTTCAGACAATAAGTTGCTGTTACAGTCCCTTGGTTTTGTGCTTATCAATGCTGTCTCAGGGTGCCTCTAGCTTCTAGGTACCCAGCTGCCCTTCAAAGACGGTGGCTGTACTTCTAAAGGATGCTGCTGGCACCAAGGCTGGCAGTTCCCAGGCTCACAGGCCAGCAGGCATTTTCTCTGTCAGTATTTCATCAGACATCTTCTTCTGCTCAGTACTTTTCCCCTTGCAGCCAGGTTGCCTTTAGGGCTGCTCACATCGAGAGCCCTCTGCAAATAGTCTGTGGGGTTTTGAGTACCAGGCCTCAAAAGAAATACAGCAGAGGATGAACAAGCAAGATAGCTGGTAAAAGTGATCTAGAGGGAAGGGGGAAAAAACACTGCAGTGTGTTTTATCTAGAATAGAAAGCAACAAAGGAAACGAAAGAAGGGAGGGGACCAGGGATGCCCATCCATGGGCAGTGGTCTTCCATGCTTCATTATATTTGTTAGTATATTAGAAAAAGATTGGGGATCATTTTCGTAAAATAGCTTATTTTGTGGGAGACTGGGATTGCTTGTGCTTCCAGGGAGGAGTGTTCAGATCAAAAGCGAGGAGGAGGAGACCTCCATACCACCATGGGGGTAGCAGCGTGCCCAAACTGAATGGCAGATACTGCCTGTGCTACAGGTAATTTGAAAAGCAGTGTCTCTAAAACCACCATGCTGGTGGAGTAGGGAGGTTGGAAGGCGTTTTCTGGCAGCGAAGGACGTACCTTGGGAGTAAGAAAGGAGGAAAGAGCAGCAGAGGAGCAAAGGGGGTTTGTTATGGGAAGGATTTTGTCACCTTCTGCTCCCGATGAAGTGCTGCAGTCAGCTTCAGTGGGACCTGTGTGGCATTTTAATTGATTCATGGGTGGCTCCTACATAGAAGATGCTGGTAAGGGACAGTTCTCCCATTGTGTGGGAGCTAACATAAACCCCTGCTCTCCCACGAGCACAGCCGCCCGCCTGCTTCATTCCCAAGGTTGGGCTCCAGCACAGCTGCTGTTAAACAGCAGTGAGCTGGAAAGACCTCCTAACTGGTTTTATGCAAATGGGAGCCAGATATCTCATGCATGTGTATTTGCACACAGACACTGTCCCTGTCAAACAATAGATACTGTTTTGTCATGTAAATAGTGCTCAACTGACTGAGGGCTTGCTGAGAGTTGAGCTCTCTTGTCCTAAATGGTTTTGACATGTGTACAGGCAGGTATTGGAAGAGAGGGCAGGGAGCAGAATGAAGTTGTGAAACGTCAATGAGATAAGCCAAATAAAAACAACCAAATCATGTTATATGGGAAGTTGCAAGTTTATAACCTGCTTATTGGATGAGTGGGGTCAGGGCTATGTGGTAAAGACGGGAAGTAAAAGTAAGAGAAAAAGGGGAAGAAGCAGGAGGGGAAGAAAAGCAGTTGTCTTCGTACAAAGATACTAGTGACGCCTAACGGGTGACTTGAAACTGCCTCTGATGTTCATCGTTGGTCTCCATGTGTCTGTGCCTCCCTCCAAAAGCATTCTGCTTGGTAGGTGCAGCCTTGGAGGTTGATCTTAGTGGGAACAAGGCCACCAGCTGCAGTGGAGCAGTGCCATCAACCAGTCCAGTCTGGTTGTGGTGGGAAGCGTGATGAGCAGCTGTCATGCAGATGCTCCCTCGGAGCCTGCTAAATAGTCATTGTTGGAGTAATTAATAGCAACAAGTGGGGGAAAAAGAATAAAAGCCCAGGAAGTGCTTTCACTGATATCCCACCAGGCCGTGCTGATACTCAGGGTGATGAATCACACAACTGTCCATATGCAAACTGGATAATTTTACTTGGTGTGATAAAATATGCAATGAAAACAATAGGAAAAAATGCAGAGAGCAACATATAAACTACTGGACTTTTATGTAGGTGTCCAGTTCAAAACATTGTTTGGTATAAAATCTAACTCTAACAATAGTATTGATGTTGTAAAGTATGATCCAAAAGCACATTATTCTTGACTTGGCGGGGCTTTGCTGTTTTCCAGATGTAGCTGCTACTGGTGTGGTTTTCATAATGACACCTTTGATTGTCCTGGGCTTCCCTCTGGTTTTTAGAAATCATCTTTCCTGTACTTCTTTGGAGATACAGGTGCAGAAGCAGCCTGCAAGCAGTTTGGAGGGGAAGGAGCTGGGGAGGGGGAAGGTGCATGAGGTATTTTTTTGTCCACTCTGCCAATTGCACGGGAGAGAGGCCACAGCTGTGAGCTTTGAGACCCTGCCACCAAGCAGCCGGCTGCCCGCATGTGCCTTGCTGTGCCATCCTGGCCAAACATCTCCTAGAGCATCCGTAGAGCAGAATGACTCATTGAACTGCGGGCAGCATCCATGGGGATGCGGCTGGACCTCAGTGCCTGGCAATGGTGCCTCGCTGCTGCTGGTCAGGAATGTTAATCCATGATCACCCTGTCCGTTCCCAAGCTCTGCCGATGAGCAGGTTATTCTCAGAAGGGATTGCCCTTTGGTGGAGCAACTTGAACCGGTGGGCTTCACACCTGGCTGGCTTCCCTGGAGGGGATCCAGAAGTAGGTGTTGCTTTCCCAGCCTGCCCCAGGTAAGTAATCTGATCTTAAAGAAACACAGAGGTGGCTTATTTAAAAATACATTAAAGCAAAATCCTTGTTTTGTTGTTGTTTTGAAGGCAGAAGGTTTGAATATTCCTGAGCTCTGTGTTTCCCCTGAGTTCCCGGATTTTGGGGGTGGTAATAAGGGATTTAATCCTGGACAGCAGGGATGTGATGCAGCACCTGTAATTGTGTTGTTTGGCTCATTTTGCACCATCTGGGTGTGAAAAGGGTGGTTGAGCTTTTAATTATAGTCCTTGGACACCTGGTACCCTCTTCCTTCTGCTGCAAATAGGGACATGATCAAGTAAGGATGCTTTGTGTGTGTACGGCATGTAGAGAGTTAAAGCTGGCAGGGAGCAATACCACTGCTTGTTCAGGCACCAGGCTGGGGAAGTTTCCATGGGAGAGGAATGAGAGGGTTCTTCCCCTTCTCTCTCCCACTGGTCATCTGCCTACCAGCTCAGGGGAAAAGGAAAGTTGGTCTTAGAGTTGTTTGGGCTTCCTGTCCTGATTGGATGCACTTTTCTGAGTTGCAAATAATCTCAGCTAAGGTGATGTAAAGCAGCTGGTGTGGGGAATGTGACCTGTTGTGCCAGTGTCCATCTGTGAAGCAGCCTAGAGCAGGAGCCAGGCTTGTGATGTGACTGCCCTACAGTAAAGGGGACTGACCACTGCTGGAGACTTGGTCAATGTCGGAGACATCCGTAAAAGACCAGTAGCTGAATCAACTCCTTGCTATGCTTTTATAAGTGATCCAAGCAGTGGAAGAGGCAAGAAGGCAAGCTACATGATAACAGCAGTACCATCACAGCCTGTCGCACCTGTGTGGCAGGATATGGCAGGCTAAGGAGGCTCTTGATCTCTCGGAGGGAACGTACTGCAGTGATGGGAATGCAGTGAGAAAGAGGAAATAAAATTCAGACTAGGGAGTACAATTTCCAGCATTACCTTGTGCAGGTACGTACCTGTTAACCAGATTTTTTCCCCAGCAGCACTGAACTTTGCGCTGTTGTGAGTCAGCTGATGTATTAAGGTACATTTCTAGCTTTGTGGCTGAGATGTAATGGACACCTACAGCTTCTGTGAAATTGCTCAGAAGTGTTAGCTTCTCAGGAAAATATTTCCATGGAGATTTTTGCAGTGGATATAGAAATCTCTCAGTCACAATAATGTTACTGGTTTGTTTTGTTTCTTTATTTTTAATTTCAGGGGTAAGAAAACCAAGCAGGGTTAGACCACAAATGTTCTAAGACTCAGAGTTGTCACTGTATTGTGCGTGACTCCATCCAAAGCACAGCCAGCCAGCTTAGATGGGGACAAAGAAGCGATGGTGCAGTTCATCTGGCAACCACCGATGCACAGCCAAGGTTGGCACGGAAACATATCACTCCTCTGCCTGAAAAGCTCACAGAGAAAGATCCCTGTTGTAAGGCTTGCCCTGCGCTGTGTGCTGGTTAGGAGGGAAGGAGTGGGAAGTGCTCCTGGATTACGGAGCAGTGCTCTGGGATGTGTTGGGAGCAGGGGGGCTGGGCTCAGGGGGGTTCAGCTTGCTTTAGTAGCACAAGTCACCAGAAAGCATATACTTAGGGAAGCAATGTTGAAACTTTTCTTCCGTTTTCCATCTTTTGCATGTTACCAGGGTGTCCAGACTGTGTCTGTCACAGTGAGGGTGTGAGACCAGTCCAGTGGCACCACTTCTCTGTTGTCTCTTGTTGCTGGGCCTCTGAGGCCCAGAAAGTTTGTCATGTTTCCCTGAATAAATGTGTGGTTATTTCCATGTTACGCCAAACATGTTTACACGTAGAAAGCAAGGGGAAGGTGAGGAAAAGCTAACCTGAATATTTTACCTGAAAATAGTATTGCTTAATATATATAGAAATTAAGAGTCAATTATCTGGTGTTACTTTCTGGCTCTGACATAACTTTTCTATTAACCTTGGAGAAACCAGTAACTTTCCTCTGCTTTCAAGGGCCTTTTTCTAAAATGAATGTAATATTCTTGAGCATATTATTTACCTCAAAGACTGTTATAAGAATTACTGCTCATAAAGTGTTTCAAGATTCATTAATACAAATTACCACTGGAGTGCAGATTAAGTTCTCCTAATATCTTCTACTACTACAAATTAACCAGAATGGTTTTAATGTCAGTGACATGGACAGTGGGATTAAGTGCGCCCTCAGCAAGTTTGCCGATGACACCAAGCTGTGTGGTTCGGTTGATACGCTGGAGGGAAGGAATGCCATCCAGAGGGACCTTGACACGCTTGTGAGGTGGGGTGATGCCAACCTGATGAAGTTTAACCATGCCAAGTGCAAGGTCCTCCACCTGGGTCGGAGCAATGCCAGGCACAGCTACAGGTTGGGCAGAGAAGAGATTCCGAGCAGCCCTGCGGAGAAGGACTTGGGGGTGTTTGTCGATGAAAAAATGAACATGAGCCAGCAGTGTGCACTCGCAGCCCAGAAAGCCAACCGTATCCTGGGCTGCATCAAAAGGAGTGTGACCAGCAGGTAGAGGGAGGTGATCCTGCCCCTCTACTCTGCTCTTGTGAGACCTCACTTGGAGTATTGTGTGCAGTTCTGGTGTCCTCAACATAAAAAGGACATGGAACTGTTGGAACAAGTCCAGAGGAGGGCCACGAGGATGATCAGGGGACTGGAGCACCTCCTGTATGAAGATAGGATGAGAAAGTTGGGGCTGTTCAGCCTGGAGAAGAGAAGGCTGCGTGGAGACCTCATAGCAGCCTTCCAGTATCTGAAGGGGGCCTATAGGGATGCTGGGGAGGGACTCTTCATGAGGGACTGTAGTGAGAGGACAAGGGGTAACGGGTTCAAACTTCAACAGGGGAAGTTTAGATTGGATATGAGGAAGAAATTCTTTAGTGTAAGGGTGGTGAGGCACTGGAATGGGTTGCCCAGGGAAGTTGTGAATGCTCCATCGCTGGCGGTGTTCAAGGCTGGATTGGACATAGCCTTGGGTGGCATGGTTTAGTGGGAGGTGTCCCTGCCCACGGCAGAGGGGTTGGAACTAGATGATCTTAAGGTCCTTTCCAACCCTAACTATTCTATGATTCTATTCTATGAATATACAAGACCAAAAATGCTTAGTGTACATCAATGATCCTGTAGCATCCAGGGACTTTGGATACCACTTTGGTGACACAGGAGATCACAGTACCCAATTAACTATTTAATTAAACAGGGCTACAGCATCTTTTATCTTAGAAGGGGTACTGATGAACACAGTCCAGTAACACTGGAATGATGTTCATTAAAAGGTCTCGCCCCCAGTATTTTTAAGACAGGGAGTTCACGTGCCACAGCCATCCATGCATTTTCTCCTTGTTGCTGGGAATGTCATCTTGGTATGAGGGTGGAAATGAAATCTTTCTGCTGTTCTGCTGCTGATCTCCCTGCTGAAGCTGTTAGCAAAAATATCAGTCCCGTGAGTGGTGGGATTATGATGGGGAGGGTTTTGTAGTATCAGCTAAACTGAGACAAACAAATCAATTTAGGGGGGCAGCAAAGGCATTAAGCAGTAATAGCTTTTAGTTACTGCTGTTTTGAGATGGATTCAAAGGGATAATGTAAGGGTGAGAGGCATTGTATTCTGCTATCAATCTCCATGATCATTTAGTCCCTGTAGCAATTACTTAGACTGTGCAACACCTGTAATACTGGTAGCTGATAAGGAGCAGGGTGATTTCAAGAGAGAGAAAGATAAATCATCTAGATACACACTGGCTATCTTGAAGGTGTTTTTCCTGTACTGAAACAATTAAATACCCGTGTGTGAAAAGCAGAGGTGTAGCTGAAACCCTCCCAGAGTGGGCAGGTTCTAGGTCCTATAGCTTAAAGTGATCTGTGGATGCATTTTCTGGAACTATGTCAGAAATCCTGTTTTCGTCTCTGATGGCTCACTGAACAGGTCAGTGGAGCGCAGGAAGAACACACAAGTTTGTGTGATGGGTGCTACATCTGAATTGTTGCTGGGGTCAGTGGGGCATGATGTCAGCACTGCAGGGGGAACATCATTTCTCATTGACAGCGAAAATGAGTGTTTCCCAGTTGCAGGTCATGATCTCTCCCAGAGATGTCCTTGGGAGAGGCTGTGAAGCGTTTTATACTGGTGAGGGAGCAGTCAGCTGCCTTTAATTGCTGACTGCATTCAGTCCTTTCACTGCAGAGGTTTGTGTATTTGTATCAGCAGCCAGTAACTATAACATATTCTTGTTCCTTTGGCCAACACAGGCTGAGCTACTGTTAGCAGTGGATGTAGTTAACCTGTCCTTGGCTAATTAAAGTCTGGGAAACCCAATGGGAAGGACAGAATGAAAGGGGGCCGCACAGATACAGGTTAGGCCAAAAGCTCTCAGGAAGTTTAAGGATTTTTGTCCCAGACCTAGAGGATTGAGGGCACATTATATGGTACTGTCTGTATCCCTCTGCACTGCAACAGAAGTACAGCGTCTTCAGGAGGATTTGAGGCTTTTTTGTGACCCCCTTCCAAAGCGATGCAAAGACAAACACCCGGGGGAGGAGCTGCTGCAGTGCTTCTGTCTCTGAAACCTTGCTGACAGCAGTGTTGTTTTCTGATCCACAGGTCCAGAGGATGGCATAGCAGTAACATCAGTGTCCAGGGAGCTGGGGTCCTTCCTCGCCTGTCTGCATGCTGTTTGAACTGATCCCAAGCCTTTGTTTTTGGACTGAGGAATTGTGAAAACCTGTCTCTCCTAATTCATGAGCCAGCAGGATGTGGTAGCCGTGCTTTCAGAACGCCTGCTCATAGCTGCCCACAAAGGCCAAGTGGAGAATGTGGTGCAGCTTATCAACAGGGGTGCCAAGGTAGCTGTTACCAAGGTAACGAGAGAAAAATGCTTTGCGAAATCCCTGGGAACTAACAGAACTCCTAGACCATTGTCTGTGAAAATGCCTTTGTAGCTTTACAAGTCTGAATGTGACTGGGGTTAGTGCTTAGATTTCCTTAAAGTTTATACCTAATAGCTGATGTGAATTTACAGTGTAGTGCATGTCTTGTATTTGCACACTTCCCAGCAGATGCAGCTGTGGTGAATGCTGTGTTCTTAGAAACATGGTGTGTCGATGGAGCCACGTTTCTAATGCTGTGTTTTTCAAAGCATGCATTGGCTTTTGAGCACTATGTGAACTGATGAGTGGAGGTATTCGTCACTGTGAAAGGGAAGTGGTTCAGAGCAGCCATCTTTCCCGGTGAGGGGATGGGGGAGCCAGCTGTTGCATAGGGGAATGGCATGCAGAAAGCATTTCTTGCCACTGAAGTCTCATGGTACAGCAGCCTCTCTTATACCTGATGTCTTCACTGATTTGTGCTGTGGAGTCCCCAGTCAGTTCCAGACTTGGGCGTTGCAAACTTTCCTGTACCTTCAAGATGAGGTCAGCATCAAAGGATTTCTGCTTAGACATTAAGATAGTTCAAAGATGTTCATCTATTTCTGACTCTCAACATGTTATAAATAATACTAGCATATAGAAGATGGGATAGAATCAGCTGTTGCATAGAAAGTTTGATCAGCAAAAAACCTTCAAAAGCATTAGGCAAGTTAGATCTTTAGAGCTGTAACATAATATTTGTGACATCCTGTTTTGATGAACTACTGTTTTCCATCATATATAGCTTTATTTGTATTTCCAGTGATTTTGAACACTATATATATGGGAGCTAATATTTACAGATAGAAAGCAAATGTGAGTACATTTGATAAGTAATCTGTCTTTTTATCTGTCAGTGACACTTGTTTTTCAATCCCTTTGCAGTGTTTGAGTTCTAGATAGTATTTGTTTTGAAAGTTGGAGTGATCCAAGGACAACTGGTGCTTGTAGGTTTTGTTTGACAAAACAAAGTGGCCTGTTATTGGTAGATACAAAGCACAGATGTAATAAACACGAATGGTCCCATAAAGATGCCTGTTTGGCTCTGTTGTCCAAGAAGCTCTGTAGCTGATGAACAGGTATTAAAGGTAATAATAGATCAGGAAATACTGACTTACAGATGTCTGAATGGTAGCTTGGGGGTTTGTGGCTGTTTTTTGTTTGGTTGGGTTCTTTCTAAGATCATGAGCTTTTACACTGCTAAGGGACCTACCCAAAATGATTGAAAGGATGCTGTCCTTTGCATAAATTTGTGCACTAATGTAATTTCAGATCCAGCTTCTATGTTGTTTGAATATAATATGTCCATCCTTTGTCACGGTTGACAGAATAATGATGCCACTGATTTAACTATTTCATGAAATTAGTTGCCGTGATCCACAATTCCAGTGCAAAATTGACACTTCCTCATTGTTAAGGTTGTTTATTACGCATTAATCGATGCTTTCTTTTAATCACAGTAAGAAGCAAATCTTGTAGCTCTGACTTTCAAATGCAAAATCAGGTTAATTTAATAAAATACAGATTCACTAGAGCTGGCCAGTTTTTCTTTCCTGTATGGTATAGGTGGCTTCCTGCTTCTTGCGCTTGCTTTATTGTTCAACTCTGTGTGCAAAATCAAAGCAAAGCTCAGTTGGTGCAGAGTCTTGGTGTTTCTGTTGGGAAGCTAAGCTTGCTGGTGAGCTCTGAGGCCATCACCATAGCTGACCTGGTACTGCAAGATTGTAGCTATTTCCTAGAGAGTGTAGGTCATCCCCATGGAACCCAGGGAAGGGGATGACAAAATCTGCCCCTCTTGTCATTCTGAATGCATCGCAGCATGTCAGCGGACAGCACAGATGAGGTACTTGCGTAGCTTGGTGATAAGCCCTGCTCGAAAGAGAAGGCAGCAGATCCGCAAGACTGTGGAGGAGTGCAGAGAGGAGTAGAGAGGCTCTCAAAGGAGCAACTGAGGCTTGCGTGCTTGGGGTATTTTGGAAGCACGCACTCATACTTTCTATGCTTTGAGCCAGATAGAGGTGAGGTTAGTGTGACCCAAGAGGTGTAAGACCAAGCTGCTGCCCTCGTCAAAGCCCATCAATTCAGGCTCAGTAATGTCCTATGCAGGCCTACACAACATCCAGTTTGTATCTGGCTCTCACGCAGCCAGCTAGCTGCATAGGAGAGCATGTGCATATTTGCCTGTGAAAGGCTGTAGAAACATACCCTGTAAGAGCTTGATTTGCTGATCTTGTGGCACATAAAAGCTGGAAGGAGAAAGAGACATTTAAAGTCACAACAAGGTTGTCACAGGAGCAAGCGTGTATAAATTAGCCTCACATTTTAACTGGAAATGTAAAGGGATTTTTTAGCCATCAGAGAGCCAGGTTCTTGTGCAGTCTTTTGATAAGCAGAACAGGTGAAAAATAACTACTTTTTGGATAGAGATTGTTAATTTTAGAATGGGATTGTTAATTTTAGAATGGAAGTTAGGTGGCAGGCTTGTTGTAGTGGAGAGCTGTTGACCAAGCTTTCAGATAAATTGAAACCCAGAGCCTTCTCCCCAAGATAAAACTTCTTGCAAATGATGCATAGAATTAATTTTTTCGTGTGCATGCCTTAGTTGTCTTTTACCTGTATGTCTTATGCTTTTATTCATAGTTTTCAGTTTGTTCTGTCAAATTGATTTTAAATTCTAGGGATTTGCTTCAAAAGGCTTTTGTACTTATCAGCCAATGTTCCTGCTGAATTCTGTCAGTTTTACTGGAAGAAGACATGCAGAAACAAAGCTCTTTGGAAGGAGGAAAAAGTTTCCACATCACTTTAGGCTTTAAATGTTTTTCTGGTATGCATCTGGAAGCTCAAACCAATTCATGTGAAAAACACCATGCCGAGCCACAGCTTGAAGTGACTGGCGTCTAGAGTTAAGTGCTAGAGAGTTCTTTACTCAAACGGGATTGAGCATAGCTGAAGGTAAATTTTCTGTAACAAGGTACTGTTAAATACTGGATAGCTGACAAGTTCATCCAGTTCTATTTTTATTGTATGTATGGAAGGTCATATGATGTGGTTAATTGCTGCTTCAGTAAACAACAATTCAGCTGCAAAATGATATTTAATTTTTGTCACCTCTAAGTAGATGATTTCTTTAAGAAGAAGACAGAATATGAAAGAAACAAAGTTCAGCGGAGAATCCATGTATCCTGGTGCTCACTTCAGCGTTTCCTTGGAGATGCACTTGTTTTGTTTTGGCAGCATCACTAGCAAGGCAACTGTGCAGGTGAAGTCAATATGGAAGTGTGTTTCTCCCTGACTCCATTAAGGGATACAGGCTTCATTCCAGATGTGGGGCCTTTTAAAATACGTAGAGAAGAGCTGATGGCCACTAGGTCACATCGCTGCTGACAGTCTGACATCAGGGAGGCCAGAGGGGAAGAGGGCTGGTGGCACTGTGTTGTACATGCATCAAGCATTTGTCCTGCTGCTGGGATCTCTGCCACCAACCATGTGGGATTGTGGCCATGGAAGAAGTGGCCCTAGCACTCAGCAGAGGCTTCGTGGCTCAAAGTGCTAATGGATAATTTCCATTTTTGTGCCTTTTCATCTGATGTTCTTCACAAGTGTGAAATTTATAGCATTTCTTTATGATAAGGGAAAAAAATACCCCAAACAATTGATGATACAAACTGCCTGACCCAACAAGCAGGTGCCTTTATAAAGTATTTTGGTGAATATGCTGCAAAAGCTGGAAAATTAAGAACTGAGCTTGGTGTAAGTAAGTCTTTTCTTCCAAGCAAGAAAATTGGTCTCTTCTTTTAGTCCTTTTGTAGTAGAGCTTTCTTTCAGTAAAGTTATTGAAAGCTGCATCTTTGACATGAAAACACTGGCCTTTTGCTGAGCTGCTCCGCCTTGTTGTCTTCTCAGAATGTTGTTTTCCGGGATTATTCTTCATTTGATTTTGTGAGTTGGGATAGGTTAGGGAGAAGGCTGTGGACCGCTAGGAGTGGCCCAGGAGTGGTAGTAGTGACATCTGAGATGAGCTCAGCTCTTCTCTTGAGCTTGCCCCCAGAATGGTGCCTGGAACATGGAGAGAAGTGGGACTTGACCTTCTAGGCATCAACTGGATGAAACAAGGCACTTTGCGGTAATGGCAGCTGTTAACGTCAGGTTGCTCAGTGCCCAGAGATGAAATTTCCAGGTCTCCATCTCTGCACTGCAGCTCACCAAGACAGAAGTGTTCCTGGGTGTTGGGTTTCACTGGGGTGTTGCAGCACAGGGTGGAATGTTCAACAGCGAGAACTAGTAAGGCCAGAAAAGGCTGTGTATTAGTAAGCACGCACAGAGGAGTGTCCCGCTTCTCTATTAAACGTGAAAAATATTGCCAGAGAAAGACATAAAGGTAGTACAGGCTGTTTAAATGTAACTTGTACAGCACCATGTGGTTTATATTTTGTCAAAGGGAAGCAGAATATACCTTTTCTGCAGAGCACAGCATTAAGATCATAGCCATAAAATTGAAGTCTGTGGAGAAAGGATGATTATTTGGGGAAAAACCCATAGAAATGCAAAAGGTAGTGCCTCTGTTTTGATTCAGTAATTCTGTTTGTTTGTTTAATGTTTGAGTTAGTAGTTACAAGCCTACTATATGGCAATGCTTTTGTAATGCTGAGCTACTTGTACTCTTGCCATCAGGATTTCAACTTCAGAGCATGTTGAGTTCTTTAAAACAGTTGCTTTTTTTTCCTTTTCAAGGCAGAAACAAACAAACACAATTTGTATTTTGATGCTTTCACATTTCTGTGCTCCTTCAGTTTGAAAAACTACTTGTGTCTGTTGTAAACAATAAAAATAACTGAAAGGGGAGCCAGCAAACATTTAGGGACTTGCTGAATGCCTCCTGAGGTCAATGAGAAACTTTCCGCTGACCTGAGTGAGCAGGTTATTCACAGAGAGCAGTCTTCAATCATCAGTGTGACAAGACTTGGTTTTTGTTTTCAAGCATTCTAATAAAAGGTGGATAGGCATGGTTTTGTGTAAGTGCAGAATGGATGAATAAGTAATAGTCCTTGTGCAGCACAAGAGCAGGGTGAGGCAGAAAACTGAATGCACTTGCGTGAAGGTATCTACAAATAAACACAGGAGAGGATCATGCGGCTTGTGGTGCTGAGGCCCCTCTGCGTCGATTTGGTTGCATAGTGCATAAATTGGCAGCTGTTCTAAGAAAGTTCTGCTTTCAAATGGTATGTATCAACAGCTGCCTGTCAATGCCTGGAAGTTAGACTACGGATTAAATACTAACATAAGCCCTACCCTTGCATTTTACTGATGAAGTTCAGTGTGGCTGTTTACTGTGCTTGGCTGCAACCTGATACTCCCCATAGCTATAGCAGCATGTCAGGGTTGTTGAAGTTGCTGCTTTAGTGCAACGTAGTCCCATTTATTTTGTCAAAAAGCCTGTGACACAGGAGCATTTGTATGATTTGTTGCCCTCTGAAGCATTTCTATACATTTGAATACAAGTCCAAATTGCATCTTTTTTATATGAATGACTGCTTTATCGGTTCATTAATCCCAGGTTGCAGCAGTCTCTCATTTGTATTTCTGTATTAACCCCCAAGCTGTTACAGTTGATATTTGGAAATGCTCACAAGCTTTTAAGTCAGTAATCTGCATATTAAGCAGTCACTGGGTTTAGGGTCTCCTTGCAATAAGCATCCAGGACACATTTGTATATTCTTGTTCAGAGAGACCTTAGAGCAGCATCCTGTAGCTAAAGGGGGCCTACAAGAAAGCTGTAGAAGGAGTTTTTACAAAGGCAGGTAGGGACAGAAGAAGTGGGAATGGTTTTAAACTGGAAGATGGTAGACCTAGATTAGATATCAGGAAAAAAATTCTTCCCTGTGAGGGTGGTGAGGCACTGGCACAGGTTGCCCAGAGAAGCTGTGGCTGCCCCATTCCTGGCAGTGTTCAAGGCCACGTTGGACAGGGCTTTGAGCAACGTGGCGTAGTGGAAGGTGTCCCTGCCTGTGGCAGGGGATTGGAACTGGATGAGCTTTACGGTCCCTTTCAGCCCAAATCATTCAATGATTCTATATGTTTTCTTTCCTGCTGCAACCCACTTGTATATTCAGGTAAGTCCGCTCCTTGATGCTCCAGTGGTGAGTGTGAAATGTCTTTAAGGAAGAGACATGGACAGTGAAATTTGTGTGTCTGCCATCATCTCTCTTGCCCCTAAATATTTTGGGTAGGATGCATTATTGTGAGAGTAAAACTTTGTGGTCTGTTGGTTTGACTTACAGCCATGAAGGCACAAGCAGCTCTGACTTGCTGCTAGGGCTTCCAGCTGTAGCCTGGACCCATTGAACATTTATCTCCAAAGCTTGCTGTGCTCCAGGTTTCTCATCACAGCATGAGGGGCATCCAGATCACCTTGTTTCTCCCCCACAGTTTGTTCTGGATTAGTGCGTGCATGCATATGTACTTAAATACCTGTGTGCATATGTGTATGTTTGGGGGGGTTGTGGGGAGGTGGGTGGGAGTGTTTTCCAGTGTTTGCATTGCCTGTACTGGAACACTGTCCAGCTGCACCGCCCAGCTCTGCCCTCATTTTTATGTTACTGGGAAGAAAAAGAAAATCTGGCAGTGTCAGTTCTTGCAGGGTTATGATTAATCTTGAGATGATCAGTGCTTTTCCAAAAACCCCGAGCCTCTAATCAGTGTAATGTGCTGGAATTGATCCTCCTTCCCACTCCCATCCTCATTACAGTCACAGTTTTCATTTATAGTCCTTTTGTAGTGGGAAGAGCTCAAGGACTTCAGGTATGCAATAGCTCTGGTCTCCGAAGGTCTCTCTCTAAGGGTCTTCTATAGGTTGGATGCCTCTGAATCTGTTTTTGGATAGAGAATCTCCAAACAAGCTCTCTGGAATAAAAATAATCTTTTATTTTTCTGTTTCAGTAACACTGGTTTGTTGTTGGGTTTTTTAATTATTATTTTTTAACAAAACCCTGGGTTTTGGAAACTTGGCTGAAGTTACTTAACACGTGGGGATGGTGATAGGGGACATGCACAGTTAAGGTGAATCTCTGTTTGCTGAGTGACAGGAACAGCCAAGTAGCTAGCCCTTGCTTGCACCTCTCCAGCAAGTGCCCTGTCCTCCTCTGTCACCCATCTCCTGTGGCTGGCCATGAGCATGGGGAGGCTGCCTGTTGAGGATGGGAGATGGGTTGGTCCTAGTGATAGGAGAACCTGGTGCTCCCTGAGGCATCCTTCAGGTAAGCCTGTTCCCTGGGATGGCTTTATTTTAGTGTGCCTTAAGGCACTGAACAGGCATGTGAATGTTCTGTGATCCAGGCCTTCTTTTCTTGTGCTTCCTAGGCGATTACTCTGTGTGGTGATTGCCTAGGAAGGTGTATTGGGTGAGGAAGACCTGTCCCTTATATTGAAATATACTCTGCTTTCATAGTTTACTTTTAGCACAGTACCTTTGGCTGCATGTCAGCATTTTTTCAGTGTTTAGAGATGATTATCTTATCAGAAAGTTTCCCTGCTGGGGTATATTAATGTAGTTGACAGTTTTCCTTTTAAAGAACAGGAGTTGGCTTCAAGTTGGGTTTCTTTGGGATTTTTTTCTGGTCTGTGCACAGATGGCAATTATTCGTTTTCATGATGTATTAGTAACTTGCCAGAAAGTGAGAGGCCTGGATTAGGTGGTTTACTTATTGCTATTAAGTAATGTAGGAAGTCAGAACCCATAACCATGAACGTGCTGGAGCACATACTCATAATCCAAACGTACTGTTCATTGTCCAAAATGATTTGTCAATTGGACTTGCCTTTTTTTTCTCCCCTTTCTCTTCTCCTTTTTCCCCCGTGTTACCTTTTATACCTCTTACTATTGAGTTACCCAGAGCAGTGACATAGCCCCTGGCTGTCCTCCAGGCTCATGGAGAAGGAGGCGTGCTTGGAGCTCAGTCCCCATTTAGGGACCTGTGACCAGGTCAAGCAAGAAGCCCCCAGGTAGCAGGCTGGATGGCACCCAGGAGCAGTGGTGATAGCCAAAAGCGACCCCTTCCCACGCCTTCAGCAGGGCAGGAGTGGAAGTTTCCCATGTGGGAATGAGTTTCTGCTGCTAACAGGAGCCAACATTAGGGTTTTGAGACCCTTGTGTCAGAATACGTGAGGACTTCTCCCTTAGATCTGGCCCCTCAGATCAATAATGTAGGACAACTAATCAATGTTAGTGTAGGAGAATTAATCAATGTTTAATGTTTTCAAAGCATTGCACAACTACTCAGTAATGACATGGGCATTCTGTCACCAGCTGTTCTGTGGATTTCGGCACTGGTTTTCCCTTTTGCTCTGAAGAGGCTGAATTCCTGTGGCTTTTTCCAGTTACGCAGGTTTGGGATTTGCTGTGTGAAAACAACCCTGCCTTGAGTTTGTTTTTTTATTTACCTGAAGAGGCTTTCCTGCTGGAGAAGTTGCTTAAAACCTCAGAGAGCTGATGGTTGCCTTCTACTTGCTTGAGGCCACTAGTAGTGAGCTCTTCAGGTGTTTTCTCCTTCTGTAGGTGATATATTAGGGCTGACTATCTTCCTTTGCAGGGTAAATCATGGGGTAGAAAAACAGGAAATAGCATCAGTAATGAAGAAATAGATATGTAGAATAGATACAGGTGAAGAATAATGTAACTCCTCCTGATCTCATAAAATTCCTAGTGGAGGAAATGGGATTCTTTCTGAAGATACTCTGCTTTCAGCAGTGGCTGGTATCCTGTTTTCTTAATTGTGATGAAACAAAATTTGCAATGAACAGTTCTAGAGTGTTGCTGTTTAACAGTCCTTAAGGTGTTTCACTTGCTTTTCATGTTGATGTTTTAAGATTTCATATATCTAGGTACATATGCACACACACTTCCTAGAGCAGGACTTAATTCTCAGTCCTCCCTTGAGAGTTTTTTGGATTGTATGGGTTAAATGTTTAGGGAATAGCTTGTTGTAGCTCTTCTCTGTTTTCCAGACTGCCTCTTACAATCTCTTCCCTCTCTGAGTCTCAATTCTTGTGCCTCTTTTAGGAGAAGTAGCATATTCCCCTCTCTCTGAAATATTTCATTTTAAAATCTGTCCAAGGATGATCAAGTGGTGCTCAGTTATGAGTAACTGTTGTTTTCCTCTTGTCATTTCACTTAGATTTTTTTTAACCTATTTGTTGGGAGGATGTTGGTTTGTTGTTGTTTTTTTCTTGTTTTAAATTGATTTTAGTGTCAAATTTCAATCTTTGTTTTTCCTTCTAAAACCATACAGCGTGTATCCATCTCACTAGTTAAAGCTTTTCTGTCCTTCTGTTTATTAGGGAAAGGTCCTTAATTACATTATAGATAGAATTTCGCATGATTGTTTTATACTCTTACTTTCATGTGGATTAGACCTTGGTAATGTTGAAAAATAAAGTTTGCCTAAAACAGCCTGATAGATCTTTGGCAAAAGGATGTTGGTTGTCATACACGTGAAGTAACTGGAAGTGACCATGGATTTTCCATTCCTTCTAAGGAGAGCATCTGTCATACACAACAGTTCATCAATTCTTTTTTCTATTGCAAAGATGGTACCCATTGCAATATATGAATTAGCCTGCTGCTATTGCAACTTGGTCCTACTGAGTGAATCTGAAAGCGGTTGACAGTTCTGCGCTCCAGAGGAAAAGAAACAATGGGCCATGAATTCTCTTCAGGCATGGATAACAAAGCCAAATCCAAAACTGTAAGGGAGTATCCTTATGTCAGTGTAATATCCCTTTTGTTGGTTATCACTGGGATAAACTGAAATGTTGGAGAAGGGAGAGGAGTTTTCGGCATACACAAAACTAAGGGGAAGCCTTTGGTACGCTAATATATGTCAGTTGCTGCTATTGCAGGTTTCAGAGAGCGAGGTGTGAAAGAGGAAAAGCAGATAAAAATTCTGTTTAACCACCATGCATAAAAATTGATCTGAAGTTATTACTATTTTCTTCACCTTCATAGCATGGCCGGACCCCGCTGCATCTTGCTGCCCACAAGGGTCATCTCCACGTTGTCCGGGTTTTGTTGAAGGCAGGTTGTGACCTGGATATTCAGGATGATGTAAGTAGATAAAACCTTCTTGCTTGGGTGGAGGGGGAAAAGGTGATTTGCAAGTAACAGTAGACTGTCACTTCTTTGAAGTAGGATGAAATGAAAGCAAAATCTGTTTCTCTATTTTCTGATATGGAGATGTAAAACTCCATGGGAGACAATTTAAAATGGGGTGGTTTTCAGTGGATAACTTGGTCCTCTTGCTCAAGCTGCTGAGCTTTATGAGAGCTCTGGTTGTGCCAGGCAGGTGTAAGTCGCAGTGAAAGTAATTATCTGCCACTTGGTGTAGGAGTGAAATAAGAGCTCATTGTATTCTGTGGGAACCCACTGGAGGACGTCAGGCAGGAGACATGATCTGTTGTGATGTTTGCTTGAAGTGGAAGATGCTTTTGTGTAGACACATACTGCAGCAAATAGAGTATTGAGCAGTTGCCTGGAGCACTGTGCAGTGTCACAGGGAAATCATCCTGTTGGCAGCTGTACTCGATGTGGGGATGGGCAGATCTGTGAGGCTGTTGTGTGGTGAAGCACCAGCACAATGAAAACAGCTTTGAATTTAGCAAATGGTAGTCTTCATTTGGTAAAATATGTAAGTTCTTGGAATTTCTCGGTTTTCTGTAAGAATAGTTTTGATCTTGGACCAGGCTTCAAGGCACATTGGAGTGACTAGTAACGTGGTTTTAGTTACCTCGCTGTGGTGAACAAAGGTGTAGGCTGAAATGCACAATATCAGTTGAATATAACCATGAAACCACGACTTCTTCGGACTCATTGCTAACTTCTGATAGTACACTGGAACAAGTTTGAGAAAGGGTTGCTTTTGTTCCCCCTGTAATAAGTAAGGTGAAGATTCTTCAAAGGACCTAGAGATCCAAAGGTGGTTTGTAGAGGCACTTGTATGACTACTAAAAATACACTGGAAATGTCTAGGTGCCTTTTGAAAATCCCCTTAGGCATTTATTTGCATCTAGAGACTCTTAAATGTCTGTAGAAATTGGAAGACTGGTTTCCTTCTCTGCATGAGTAGCTGCTTCCCTGTGAGATGTGAGCAGTCTTTCTGACAAGCTTAGGACTGGGGTACAGGTGCAGCCAGATTGCTACTGGGAATCTTGTTTTTCTAGGAAGAAACTTTGCTTCCTGTGCTCTTTATTCTTTCCCTGTGCCCATCTATGAAATGGAGCAGATTTGCAAGTGTAATGTGAGTATCAGTTTATTCAGATGTATCCTGAGTGTGTTTTTTGACTTCTCCCTGCAAAAATGATTCATCAGGTATTTAGGAGAAATTGCAGGTAGTTTACAAGTACTGTCAGAGAAGAGCAAGCTGCTGCTCTAAGAATGGAAGAGCTTCCACCAATTTGGTCAAACTGGATTTCTGTGAAAACTGTTTTTTGAGTAAGTCTGGTTTTTTTTGTAATCCTCTAGTAATAAAATCTAGGCTGTTTATATGTAAATGTGATAGCCATAATGGAGAAACAGTAAATCAGTGTATAGCATCATTTTGGTTTAGCAGAGTCTTGCACTGGAGAAGTACTTAGCTTGTAGAAGCCCTATTTCACTTGCCTTGCAAGCTTTGCAGGGGCTTTGTTCGTAGCAACTGCATACTGCTTCTAAATGTGGTGACTAATCTGAACAGAATAGATGCATACTTGATTCACAGATGCTGTTTCTTTAAAACGTATTTAGATTTTAGCTCTGTATTTTGTACTAGCAATTTGGTTGGGGTTGAAGAGAGCCTCAGCAGTTGCAGTCTCAGAGAGTGCATGTGGATTTGTCTTAGAAGAGGGGGAAGGCTAAAACTCCCAAGTGAAGATTTTTGCTTGTGAAAGGTATTAACTAAAATATTTCTGCTTTCCTTTTAATAGGTCTTCAAAAAGGTTCTATATTTTTTGTTTCAACTTGTAAAATTAATTTTTACTCTTTATTTGTGCCCCACAGAATATATTTGTGTTCTATTTTAGTTGACATCTGTAGATGATATACCTTCAGTCCCTTTCACTGTGTGGTTATTTGGCAGCGAGGGCACCTTAGTTTCAATGTTGATTAACATCTATATGTTTAATTGCTGTTTTTCAGGAATACAGATTTAAGTTCAAAGATTAAGTCACTCATAAGAGAGGGGAGTATCATACTTAGTTGAAAAACACATTACGTAGTTGATTTTTGCTGTGGCATTGTTGTGATAACATCTCCAGTTTCTAAAATGCTGATTTAGATCTTATTTTTCTAAATAACAAGAGAAACGTAAGCACATTTTGTTTTGGAGTTGACTCTCTTTAGCTAACGAATGAATGCAAGACTGACTTTTAATGAATGCCACATGATAAGCAGAAACTTGTTGGAAGTTGCTACCTGTTGTGGAGAGATTAAAACACTCACTTCATGTTCTGCAGATAAATTCTTTAACCCCCGGTAAGAGCCGTAAGAACTAGTTGAAGAATGACCTCCAGTGGCCTGGAGTGGGATTATTATGAATTTCAGCCGGTGGAGTCCAGCTCTGTAGAGTACGCCACCCCGGGAGCTAACTCCTTCCTTCTCCCTGCCAATACTGAAAACTCTTACTGGGATCCCAATGCTATCTCTGAATGGTCAATGAGCATCCACACAGCACACACCTCAGAAATAGTCAAGGAGAAAGTTGTGCCGGTGAAGGAAATCAAGGACGAAAAAGATAAGAAAAACCAGAAGAGAAAGGCTAGGAAGGAACCTAGAAGATCAGAAAGAGAGAAGGAGGTTAGAAACCTTGTGCATCAGCCCTGCCTTGAGCTTGATGTCTCGCACAGCTGCATGCTGCGAAACCTTGGCCCGATGGTCTGGCATGACCGAGCTCTTCTGCGGTGCATGACTGCATGGCAGGCTTTGCGCTGGGTGTTCTGCGGCACTTCTCCTGCCCTCTATGTGCTTTCTGGGAAAACAGGTTGATTTAAAATACAGGCCTGAGGCCCCGAAACTTTCCTTCTGGAAGCTCCAGCTTAAGAAGCAGAAAATGAATTTCACATGGAACAGTAACCCATGGTTCATAATGATTTCTAGCTGAATATAAATATGCAGAGTGGCTTATTCCTGTACTCCCGTTTCAGTCCATTCAAGCTGTAATCTGTTTCATTTGTGATTGTTTTTTTCATGCCTTGATCACTTCTGCTCGTCATGCATCATCATTAATCATTCAGAGTGAAATAGTTCTTAGTGTGTGTCATGATGACTGCTTTTCTTCAGCAGAGGAGGAGGAGAGCAGCACAGTGACACTGGGGAACACTAGAGCCCATGATTCAATTGCCTTTGTGTCAGCTGCTTCAAAACGTCCGTGTATGCTTGGATGCTCCTGAGAGGATTTAATGCTTGGCTGTATTTTGAACTTTCCACCATGAATTTTTAGTTATTTGATTTCATAGTATAAGACTTCGCAAGTGCCATCCAGCACTTTGTCCTGGGGATTGAAGGCATGAGTTTTGGCTGGTTATTTTGGTGCAATTCTCCGGTAGCAAGACAGGTTTTTTGGACATTTCTGCAAACATGGAAAGACAATGAGGGGGCAAAGTGTGACCCTGGAGAGGGGCTTTAAAGGAGATTGTACAATTGATGGATGCTCTGCAGAATAGGAGTGTGTAGGAAAACAAAGTACGGTGGTTATAGTTTTGTTTGGGTTTTTTTTAAATCAGAGAGAACAAGAAGTAACATGTATTACAAACTGATGTAAACCAAATCTCATTAGATTTGGGCAGTAGAGTCTATAATAGAGACTCCAATACCCAGGATTGCTGGCAGAAAGTGTAATAGCTCCCTGAAACCCCTTCGTAAGTTGTGTTATTTCCCTTCCCTTGGGGTGAACTTCAGATGTAAAATAGATGCCTACTACTTCCTAGGTGCCTGGTCTCAGTAGTTGTATCCACTGCTTTAATTCAGTCAGTAAATGAGGAACTTGAGGAGGTAATTGCGGACACCAGGACACTGCGCAAGTGCCCCCAGCTTAACCAACACAGAAGTGCTACAGTAAAGAGTAGTGCCATAATCCGTGGAGAATGTCAGGATCCATGTATCTGCCTTTCTCCAGGAGCCCCAGCCTGTAACCCTCCCTTGAAAGCAGTTGTTTAAGCTCTCTGTACAAAGCATGGTTTCACACTTTGGAAACATACCTGCTGGTGCTGGGCCTTGCTGTGCAGTAGACCCGTTACAGGTAGAGCTGTCAGGATGTGCAGTCCCACATCCTATGCAGCAGGGGATGCAGACTCCTATCCTAGTCTTCCAGCATCTCCCTCTCTCTAGCCCAGTGAATACCAACATGTTTCTTAAAAGTGGAGCTCTTTCAACACAGCGGTGCTTTCATGGCAAGTCAAGCTGGGTGAGTATCATACCCTCTGGGTACAGTGACCTGTGCAAGCCGAGATGTCTGGGGCGCTGAAGTGAAAATGCTTGAGTTTGAGTTGCTTTCAGGGCTAGGAAGGGGATTCAAGATGCACCAGTGTAGACTTAAGTGCCTTAACTTCTACCAGACTTCACTTAAGCACCTAAGTGTCTTTTTGGCTTTGGGCCCACACCTGCATGTAGTCAGACTGTTGTTTCTGTCAAGGTCACGTTTGTGTGACACAGCAGAGGTGTTATCTCTCTCTGTTGCTACTGAGCTGCTGTCTGTTCCTAAGGAATAAATCACCTACAAATAGCATCATAAATTGTGCCCAACATAACAGTCTGGGCAGTTAATACACATTTACCGGTGTAATTACACTCTGAGCCTCTGCAACAGCCCCCTAATGCCTTGCTAAAGGCAGAACTCCGATGAGTACTTTCAGAGACAGTTATTTTAGCAATTAATAAAAAGAGTCAGTGATTGCACTGTCTGAAAATTCACACTGTGAAAAACGTCATCGGTTTTCTCTGACTCCAGAAGAGTCAAGATTGGTGTTTGCTCCTCTGCTGCAGGGGAGACAAGGCAGGTTAGAAACACAGTGGAGCAGGCAGGGTTATTTATAGGTGGGCTACGCTGTGTGTAGCTGGGTGCTCAGTGACTCACACACAGAGGCCATCACGGTCTGGTGGCTTAGCTTCCACAGCACCTTAAGCAGTTTAAGGTTCCTGTGTGCGCTGAGGTCCGAGGGAATGGTTGACTAGTTCCTGCCCTGCTGGCTGAGGGGCCTGGGGGTGGGGTGGTAGGGACCTTCTCCAGGACATTGATAACTGCCATGTCTTCACTGGGAGGAGCCTTGCAGGAGGTGAGGCAGGGTTTGAGGTATCCTTTGATGCTCCTTGTTACATGGATGAGGTATTTATTTAGCTGGTCACGGTGCTGGTTGGATCTTACTCTTAGATGCTTGGCTTTCCCTGTACTTGCATAAGGAGGATGTCAGCACCAGTGCCCACACCTTGGGCAGGAAGCCCCTGAGTCTGCCATCTCTGGGACTTGTTTCCCTTCACCTGCCTGAGCTTCCATTCCGGGGACCAGAATATAGTATGAGACAGAGCCTGGGCATGGCTGAAGCTGTCCCTGTGCTGCTCTGCAGTCCCAGTGAATGGTACCCCAGCACATGGGCAAGGCTCCCCAAAGGAGCAGTGAGGAGTGCTTCCTGCTTTCCAAATATGTGCTTGTTTTCAGTTTAACTGGGGTGCCATTAGAAGTAGCTGTTGTATTGACAAACCCAAAAAAGCTGAATGGCCTTTGACCACATTGCAATTACTGTGATGGGGTTCTTGTTGTTAGCCTTTAAACTAGCCCAGCAAGAAGACCCTTAATTATAAACTAAATCCAATAGAGTCTATTCCTGCCTCCAGTTCGGTCTTCTCCACAATCAATTTTCCTGTCTCTAAAGAAGTAGGAACCCAGCATTCATTGTTCAAGCTCCATCCATCACAGTGGCAGATGTCATCTTGGTTTAGTCTTTATTATAATATTTTCTGTAGTTTTGCTGGTGCAGCAATACCAGTCGGCAGGGATAGGTTGATGGATTACTTTCCACTTCATAGTAGTCAGCTGAAGTGACATTTGCACTGTCCACATTGCCCATTGCTGCAGTAGCTACTGTCATCGGTACCATGTATTAGCAAAAAAGGGCTGTAAGTTCTTCCCCAGCTTGTTAGCAAGCAGATTTCTGTGTAGTAACAGTTACTGGAAACTGGCACTTGCACTTGTGAGATACACAAGTTCGGAGAACTTGCAGTGTTGTCAGTTTTCCGGTACTTTGTGTTTGTCTGAAAGTCCCAGTTCCTTACACCATCACTGTCTTTGTTCGAAATCTCTTAAACCACATTTCCAGTGTTAATAGGGGCAAGAACAAAAACAAAGAGTCGGTGACCTCTAGAGACAGCACGGACCTCACAAATTTAAGCAAAAATCCTTCAGCACAATTTTTTAAAATCAGCTTCATGATTATAAGCCAATTTAATGATTTACTGGGGGGGAGGGGGTTGGCATTGCAGGGGTTACTGAAAGGTTGGGGTTGGCAATGCTAATTTTCCTTTATAGATTAATAACTGTTTTGCTGTCAGTAGCACAAAAGAAGCCCACCAAGAGCAATTGGAAAGTTGGCTGTTAATTGCCTTTGAGAACAAATTATTCAAATTATCCGGTTAAGACATGCAGACTGTAGGACAGAAAATACAGAAATTTCTCCAGTTTTAGAATTCAGTATAATGTGGCGTCATCTGATCAAGATTTGTAGCAGAGAAATTTTGATGCTATTTAGGGCTAGCTTCCTGCAAGCTTTTCTTCCTCAGGATGCACTGCATATCTCTGCCCTCTGTGGGTTTTTGGTGACCATTATCTAAATCAGCAGAAGTGGATTGAATTCCTACTCTGTTTATTCATCCCCAAAAAAGGCTGTGTGCAGCTTTGAAGCTAAGTCTTTGTGCCTGGACTCAGGCTGTGCTTCAGCATTGCAGGTTCAAAGTATCTTCAAAGGAAAGCCAAGGCCGGTTGTTGTGGCAGCAACGGAGCTACCGCGGCTCATTTTTCCATCGGTCGGTGTCTTACATGCTGCTGCATAAATCCTCCTATTCCTTCTCTTTTATCATGGTCTCACCAACATGCACATAAAAATATATGGATAACCCCATATAGGTAGGGCCAGTAGTTTGTGTCTCTCTAATCTTCAGGTTCTGGAAGTCTCGTAGCAAATTAATCTTGGGCTCTATAGCTCAGCAAATGAGTTCAGCAGTTGTTGGGGGGCAATAGGTGGGCAGTCAGACAAGATGACTGCATCAGCATCACTTCTTTTGGGAGCTTGGCCATAAAGGAAATAAACCGATGTAAGAAGCTTGCTTGTTTCTGTTATGTGGCCAGGCAATGAGAAATGAAGGTCGTTTGGACCTCAAGATTGCTCAGTTGCTTGAAGTTGATGGTCTTGCGGTTGTGGTCTTCATCATAAAATTGCCTCAACTCTTAGCCCTAATTAGTAAATTCATCAGAGGTGCTAAAGCGACCACTCTCATGCTGCTTATCCTAAGCAGGGCTAATGGAGCAATCAGAGCCAAAACAGGAGAGCTTCATCCAGTAAATGAAAGTACTGGAGAATCATTAGGATGAATTACGGCAGCCTGCAATTCCCTTTAGTTCCCTACAGATACTGTTGATTATTAGACGCATTGTGCCAAATGTGTTAGATTCACTGCCTTCTAATCCTACCATAGTTTTAGTGCCCTTCAAACCTGTATATGGGATTGTGATGACTTGCAAACTTCTCTAAACAGTTGGTTTGTAGTTCTCTAATACTTCCAATAACTTCATTAATCTTAAAAACTTTAATGACAGTTGTTTACAAGGACTGTTTTCAAAGGCAGCTTGAGTTTAAACACTACCTGCGTTGAAGATATAGCCCCTGTGTTTGTTGTATGGATTTGCATTAAGTCAGAATGAGGTGGGAATGGTACTGATCACAAGCTTGTTTCTTTTGCAGGGTGATCAGACAGCATTGCACCGGGCTGCTGTTGTAGGGAACACCGATGTTATAGCAACTCTGATTCAAGAGGGGTGTGCTTTGGACAGACAAGACAAGGTAACGGGCAAAAGCAAAGCCCTGTAGGATGGCAGCCTTGCCAGCCAGTAAGACTAAGGTCTCGAAAAGAAAGTTAAGGTTTATACTCCTGAGTAAGTATCTGATGCTTTGAAAGTAATTGGAACAGTTACATTGGAAAAACACAGTTCCATCTTTTCAGTATGAATTACTGATTTAGTTATGTTTTTTTATAACAGGCTGATGGGGCTTTGAGCAACCTGGTCTAGTGGAAGGTGTCTCTGCCCATGGCAGGGGAGTTGGAACTGGATGAGCTTTAATGTCCCTTCCAACCCAGACCATTCTATGATTCTGTGGTGGTTTTTAGTTTAAGGAGCTGAGAACAGACTCTTAAGGGAGAAATTAATGTACAACCATACTGTGCCCTATGTAAACACTGCACAGTTTCCCTTGATTATCCTAGAAACTGACAATCCCTGGCTGTAAATTTAGTTGTGGAGTAAATATAACTTAATTCCAAGATCCAAATGAAAGAAATAATATTTTTACCTTCTTGTCAAAATAAAATAGAAAATAAACTGGTATGAAAAGAAAATGGTTTTATTTGTAAAGAGAGCAGTGGGGTGCGCTGCTGCTGCTGCGCTCTAAATGTAACGTTACTCTGCGTGTGGTGGACACAGTACGCCAACCTTTTCCTCGTGTGTGTGCTCTGCAGGATGGGAACACTGCTCTTCACGAAGCTTGTTGGCATGGATTCAGTCAGTCTGCCAAAGTGCTCGTTAAAGCGGGAGCCAACGTTCTTGCCAAGAACAAGGTGAGACCCATGCGGGAGGAGCTTTCAGTTCTAGTGTCCGGTGGCTGATGCTCAGCCCTGGCAATGTGTGGCCATGGCATTTCTCAGTAGGTGGGGACCTACTGAGTGGGTTTCTTTTTCTTCTTTTTTTGCATTTATTACGCCTGGTTCCTCCACAGGCATTGGGGAATTCTTGTTTTGACAGCTGATGCAGGAGGAATTCAATAGCACGTTGAATGATACATTAATTACAGCTGAGGAACGCTGCAATTCCTGTGGAAATCTCCATGGTGCTCTAATTTATACCAAGCATACTCATTGTGCTTGGTGTGATTTAAAATGGACATGAGTTGCCCTAATAGGAAAATGGCTTTAAAAATCCAATATGGTTTTGGAAATGAAATAGCCACAGGAATGTAAGCCACATAGGGGAAAAAATAGTGTGTCTTTTGTTAGGAAGTTCTTCCTAATATAATAGTGTAGACTCTTACCAAAATCTTGTAATGAACCTGGATTATGTTCCTTTTAGTATTCATGATACCTTGAGAGCAGTTTAGAGGACAGAAGGACAAAGCCAAGGGGCTTTAGTTCCACTCCAGTTGTAAAACCCGTGGAGACTTCAACTCACTAATTCAGAAATTAATGGAAATGGCAGTAGCAGCCTGTGGTGTCAGCTGAGCGGGCGTTTGGACGGCTGTGCCGGCAGGCCAGTCAGATTGCATGGTTGGCACCGTGTCCTTTGGTGCAGGTGAGAGGGCTTTGGGCTGGCTGTATGGGAACTCTGAGCGTGTCTTGGTAAATGCGTCCCTAAAACAACAACTGAGAGGGGCTAGTGAAGAAAGGAGACAGCTGGCCAAAGTCTAAGAGTCTTGAGTGAAAAGACATATTGCCTGGGCATAGTGTTCCTGTACGTGCACATGTATATGTACAATCACGGTCACTCTGTGGTCCGTAATTACATGATCTTTGATACTGGTTTTTATGTATTCCTTCTTTTATATTGTTCCAACTTCCAGTTTTTCTTTGTGTAATTATTTTTGTGGTAATGTTCACCTAGATTTGTATCAAAGGTACTAACGGCAACTTCCCATGCTTGGCTGTATAGTTTTGTGAACCATTACACTCCCATCCCTGGATACCCTTGTCTATGTATATATATGTACACGTCTCTACAAAGTGCGGGTTTAAGATGCAAGTCTGGTTGTTGGCTGTGCTTGTGTGCCTCTAGGTAGTAGAAGACTTAGCTTGCAGTACAGCCTATGTCAACTGGAGACAACCTCTCTCAGAAAGCACGTGCACAGAATAGATGTCTGAAGTATGAGTGGCAGACTAATACTGCATGACCAGCTCCTGTGCTGGTCTTTGGTGTCTCACCCACAGGATAGGACATCCTCTCCCTCTGCATTTCACTGTTTTGATGTTTTTTAATGGACAGATCTTCTCTCAGGAGCTGCTGAAAAATGCAGGAATTGTGCATGCTTGCGCACATGCTCGTGCTTCTGCCCCTTTTGATTTCAGGGCAGATGAAGAACTTAACTCTGTTTAATCCCAAAATGTTTTCTCTGGTCTCTCAAATTCTTATGTTACCGATGACTACACATAATTTTCAGCCAGGGCTGAGTGCCATAGGCAGGGTCACCCTATACGCAGGCTATTGACTTAAACCTGAGCATCATGCCATTTTTGGCTGGATGGGACAGATACAGGCTGCTAGACATGTCAAACCCTGCTAAGCAGCAGAAGGTGGGAGGGATTTGAGACTATATATTCTGTAACTCCTGGGTGATATGTCCTGGGAACGCTTGTACAGATGCACTTCTTGCAGCACAGCGCCTTGAAAACAGTATATGCAAGAGCAATGCAATTGAAGATGACTCCCATCTTCAATTGCCTTGCTGGCCTCTGCATTGAAGTGGAATGCAGAGGCCTGACAGAACACCTAGGATTTTAAAGGCAAGTTTTAAAAGCAGTTCAGGCAGGCATTTGAAAAAGGGGCAACGCATGGGTAACCCACCTGGGTAGCCGTATTCCTCCTGTGCAGCAGTCACCCTGGAGACGCAGTTTACGTTCAGTCAAGTTGGCTCAATAAAAACTCTTCTGCTGTGGTTGATCATCCTGTTAGATCAGTTGTAGCCTTCTTTGTAGATCCTCCATCAGTCTGCATGTTCTAGTGAAGATTCAGTAGACCAGTGAAGGCACTCAGACTGGTACAAGTCGAATGCACTCTCCCTCTCAAGGAAGCTAACAAGAGGTCAGTCACTCTGTGGGAGAAGAGCTGCATGAGCCTGTTGTGTGAGCCCTGTCCCCAGGCAGCAGAACCATGACTTCTCCCAGCTTGGAACTCCTGGCCCCTCACCTACTGCACAGGACCTCTCTGCCTTCCCACCAGGGCCACCGTCCAAACACCACATGATAAAGACATTGCAGAGGCAGTAAACCCAGGAGGGAAGAAATTGACACTTAAATGCAATTTAGCTGAGAAAGAAAACGTTCATGTCTGCCACAGTGTAGAGAAACAGTCTGTAATGTGGAACTGAAGACCTATGAGTACATCTAAGAATTGGCTGTTTGTAATTCAAACCCTGCAGCTTTGATCTGTGTCTTGAAAGCATGGGGAACAAGTTAAAGGACATAATCAGGGTGAACAGGCAGCCTAGTAAGCATGGGAAACCTATTTACCTGAGCTGTTTCCTTTCTAGCTCCCAAGAGCCAAAAAACCCAAGCAATTTCAAGCCAACAAAAGCCAAACGCTGCCAGAAAAAACTCAGACTGATAAAATGCTTCACAGTGCTAGAAAGACAATAGACAAGCAAACGCTTCTTTGATTTCTGTCCTTAAAAGCTGCATGTTTGCTCCTTTCAGGAATCTTAGCATGTGATTCTCTGGGGTTTGGGTGGCTTTTTTTTTTTTCCCCTTCTCATGTTGGCTGGAGACTGGTGTGCTTTCTGAACATTGGAGCTTCCCGACAGCCTAAAATCTGCATCCTGACCTGTGAGACCCCCTGGAGACTGCCTTTACTATACTGCAGGTAAATAATTCACAGGATGTATTTCAGTCTCCAGGTTCATTCAGTTCATACCTTGGGGAAAATAACAGCGACAGTATCCTGCTCCTGGGGGGATTCTCTTGTGGGAAGAGCTGTGAGGTTTTATTTTTTAATGCTTGTGTCCAATTTCTAACCACGACTTTTATATTTTCCTATGTTTCTCTAAGGCAGGTAACACCCCTCTTCACCTGGCTTGCCAGAACAGCCATTCCCAGAGCACTCGTGTTTTATTACTTGGAGGATCTCGGGCAGACCTCAAAAACAACGTGAGTTTTGGAAAGAACGTGTTCATTTTTGTGTGCCTTTGTTTTAGCTGTTACTTTAACTTTCAGGAATACTCAGAAATACTTTCAGCTGTGTTTTTTGTTATAAATGCTATTGAAAAAACCTGCTAACAAACCACTGTATACATCCTGTGCAGGAACGGTTCTCACAGGACTGAACGATGCACTACTTGTATCCATCTCTTGAGTGGGGATGGAAGAAGTCAAAGGGGGTTTTGGTGTTGCACAGACTGAGACAGCTGGTCCTTTGCTGCTTTTCGAGGTCCTGATGGCCTGACCCATACACTGCTGTGCAGTTCTGCAGAAGGGTTCCTCTTTCAGAAAGATGGAAAACTTAAAAGGGTTTTTATACCAAAGTGGTGAAAGTCTTCAGACCCGCCCCCATTGAGACAGATCGTGTGTACGGTGTGTCAGTCTGTCAAATGAGGTAGATAGAAGGTGACTTCAGTTTCAGACACCTTTCCTCCTATTTTATAATGAGAAGGAAGCCAGATGTTTTTGTCCTTGCTCGATAGCAAGGTGGGCAGAGGCACGCAAAGTGAAACCCATGGGGCTCTGCTCCCAGTGCCAGCTGTGCATGTGCCACGCTTCTTGGGGATGCTGCTCTGTCCCCAGCTCCCATATTTATTCATTTCGTGCAACACCATTGAGTGTCCAGATCACATTGGTTTGTGGTTCAGAGGAACAGATTTAATGTAAAAATGTAGATCAGGTTTTGTAGTTCAGGAAAGCAGCATTTTGTGATTCCAGTATTTCCCACCACTGGTTAAAGAATTTGTACCCCCAGCTTGCCTGGCCCCAGCTCTTGTTAAACCACCCCATCCCTGATAGCAGGTTTTATACTGCAGAGAAGACAGCATTGCTGCTCAGTGGAGGTGTGTGGCACTTGCTGTTCTCTTTGGTTTAATAGGATTGTTTCATCCCTGAATGCCGTGACGAGTGCAAGCTTTCTTACTGCGATTACATGCTCAGAGCTTTGTTTCTGTTTGCAGGCAGGAGATACCTGTCTGCATGTGGCTGCTCGTTATAATCACTTGCCCATCATTAGGGTGCTGCTCAGTGCTTTCTGTTCTGTCCATGAAAAGAACCAGGTCAGTGCATGAACCTCATTGTGACTCTGCACTTTGCGTATGGCTAGATGTTGGAAAGAGGGATTCCTACCCAAGTGATCCCGCTTCACTCTGTTTCACTGTACCACCAAATGCTTTCAAGAACAGCCTTAAAGTAATAGCATATAAGTGGTTTATTATTTTGCCATCACATTTGCATCATTTCTTTAAAGCATTGCCTATTTATGAGGTTCTGCAGTTGTATGTTGGTATAGGAAGGGGGTCTGGGACAGTAGTGGCATGAGGTTAGGAGTTGGCTCATTTGGGGCCTTATCAGTTCTGTGCAGAATGGGACTGGGCAAGAGACTCGGTTGTTTTATGGAGGCCCATTTTCTCCTCTGTAACAAGGATTTAATGATTCTATAGCCATTACAGAGACATTGTGAAGCAGAACTCACCAACATTCAGATACTACAAAAGTGCAAATTCCTCCGAGTAATTTTCTTTGCTGCATTTTGCAGTGGGGGGAATTGAAATAACATTAAAGTGAAGAAAAATTATGCTTTAAATTCAAAGTAATGGTCAGTCTAACCTAGGATTAATCATCCATAGTTGGTTTATAGAGAAGTAATTGATTTTGTACCTATATCATAGCCTAATTGTGTGGTAGAAGGGAATGGATTTAGTACATTAAGATGTATTAAATCTGCTAAATAATTAGCTTATGTGGTGCTTAACCGCATCATCTCATGCTCCTGGGAAATTTTCCATGTGTAGCTGAGGATCATAAAGATGTTTTCTGATGTGTACATTTAATCTTGTTTCTCAGATATGAGATACTACACCACACAAAAAGGGTTTCAGTATGTTCAATTTACTGTGTAATTTTGTTTGGAAATGAGTCCTTAAACTTGCAAAATGCGCTACTGAATATTAAGATTAACCGGTGTGAACCTAGCCCAGAGAGGCATCCCTTCCCTCCATTCCCCAGCACTGCCCCAAGTTGTTCCGTATTTGCACTTATATGATTTTAGTTATGAACACACCTCACCCAGGTTAGCAACTAGCAGCAGACATCCACTAGTCTCAAGGAGATCTAATTTTCTGAAGGCAAAATGCAAGGCAGAGGGGACAGGAGGGCATTACATACACATGTCCCGACTCCTTTGAACAGCTGCTGGCTGTGTTAGCTGTGTCTGAGTCTGATCACAGCTGCCTTCACCTGTCTGCACTGGGACAAGGGGAGGGCAGTGTGTTATGCAGGACCTGGATCGCCTCCTGGCTTGCATCCAAACCCTGTTTTTCTTGAGGAATCTCCTGAAGGGAACACCAGCCACCTTGCTGCTTGTACCTACCTGGCTGTTTTTGAGTAACATGATAGTTGACCATCTGTGCATCAAATAACCTGGAAAAAAGAGAAGGATGTGGTGGGAAAACAGGTTCTGCCCTCTGATGTCGTATCCATTTGCTGGCAGTAGAGCTGGGCTGCCTCCAAGCTGCATTGTGTATCACTCATTTCAGTTAAACCAGATCACCAGCACCCCGGCTGCGTTTCTGAAAACCAGGCTGAAGCAGGTTCTTGCCCTGAAGTAGTTCCTGCCCCCTCCTGTCCCCTTCCTCCTAATTCTATTTTTCTTACTGACCAGGCCTTATTTAAGCTCAGTGAGTGCAGGTCTTTTGAGCTCTGAGCCTCTTTTAGAGAGGTGTGATTTCTGCAGGATGAGACCCAACGATGTGTGTTACGCCATTGTTCTTTGCTTTCTGACTTGCAGGCAGGGGACACTGCGCTCCATGTAGCCGCTGCTCTCAATCACAGGAAGGTGGTTAAGCTGTTGCTGGAGGCAGGGGCTGACGCATCCGTTGTCAACAATGTAAGCAGCACATGGAGTTTCATTGGTAATTTATATGAATGCAGACTCCCTTCAACGCTCTTCGTAGTGCTGGTATAAAATAATTTGGGTGTTAGAGCTGTATTAAATGGGGGTAAATGAAAGTTAGTTAACTTCACTGTTGTGCACAGAGCATGTACTAACCTTGGGTGGAGAAATCCCACATTTCCAGGAGCTTCTGTTTGGAAGGAAATGGCATTTTCTTTTTCCTCTCAGGCAGGTCAGACCCCTCTGGAGGTTGCCAGACAGCACAATAACCCTGAGGTTGCGCTCCTCCTCACTAAAGCATCACAGGTACGTTACAGATCTCTCCTCAGTACACACATATACTGGGAGCTGAGTCCAGTTAACCTTGAGAGATCACATCCTCTTCTGCTATGAAAGGTGCCTGTGTTTCTGCTGGCATTGTGTGCTGGCCTCAAGTCTGTTGATGTGGAGCCTTTCAGCCCCCAAGCCCAGCAGGGTATACAGATTAAGCCTCCACAGCATTAAGCACTGTCAGAGGTCCCGCTGTCCGGACTGGCAGAGGATGGAGCAGCCAGAGGCACTTGTTTGCTGTTGTGGCCCAGGGGCTAGAAAGCTGCCCTGTACCCTGTTCCTGGGTTGTGTTGTTCTGCTGCCTGCTTCAGGCATCTCTCATCCTTGTTGCACTGGAAGATGCTTTGAAATGGGGACAAAACGTCCTGTTTGTACTGTGCTGCTGCGTGTGAAATACTGCAATGCTCTTCAGGCCAGAGGGCACATGGGAGGGCTGTCTGTTCTGGTATGATGAGACAAAGTGCGGTTGCTGCCCTGCTCCTCCGTGTTACCTCTGAGTGAGAAGGCTGGGCTTGGCTTGGCAACCAGCTGGAGGACGCAGGAGGTGCTTACCCCTCCAGGGAATTGCAGAGTGTCCTTACAGACTTGCCTCAGTGGTGGTGTGTTTCCACAGCTATCGGCACCCATGGTGCTTGGCCCATCAGTGTCCATCTGGCAATGCGCTCTCCTTTATCCATTGCCTTTCAGACAGAGATGAAAAGGGTACTGCTCTATTACTTGGCTTCTGTGGTAAGAAAGAGCGAGGCATCACTGAATAACAGTGTGGTCTGTCTTCAGGTCTCACGCTTTAACCGTGGAAGAAGCCTGAGGAAGAAGAGAGAGCGACTGAAGGAGGAAAGGCGAGCTCAGTCAGTACCACGTGATGAAGTGGTACAGAGCAAGGTACAGGGATTGTAAATCCCATCAGGACCAAAGCTCTTTGAAGCCATCACTTGTGCATGACTACAGCAGCTGTCTGAGGCAGTCTGTGGTGCTGTGCTGCTAAAGGGTTGCCCACTCACATGTGCAGAGCAGCTTAAAACTGGGCAACTGAAGAAAAGGCACCTTTTCTCCATCTCTGCAAACGCTCTGAACTCTGTCTTTGCTTCAAGCAGGGCAGCATCTCAGCTGCTGATGACACACCAAGCAGTGACCAGCCACCACAGAAGAAGAGCGATCTGAAGGAGGAACCCCGGTCAACCTCACCAGATCCCAAAGGGAAAAAGAGTAAAAAGAAAAAGCCAAAGGAAAAGGTATGAGTAGGTTTAAAACAGCAGAGGAAAGGGGTAATTGGTGAGCAATAGTTCCATTGTCCAGTGTGTTGGTGAGTCGGGGCAGCAGGCCTGCCATGCTCATGGGCAGAGGTAGTAGTCTTCAGACAGAAACAGACTGTGTAATTGTCACGATGGGTTTTTTCCTGTTCCCACCCGGAATAGTTCACCAAGAGGCTCATAAATGGGGCAAGCATTCTATGTATTTCCTGCAGGTCTCGGCACTCTCAGACCCCATCTCCCCAGCCGATCAGCAGACACTCCCTCGGGCCCAGCAAAACGTGCCTAAGCGCAGAAGTAAACATCACTGCTTCTCTCCACCCCCTCCCCACGAGGTCCGAGCCTACCAGCTCTACACACTCTACCGAGGGAAGGATGGGAAGGTGATGCAGGTGAGCTGGATGCTGCCCTCCTGGAGCGGGATGCAGGAAGCAGCGCTCGGGACATGGGTAGCTAACAGATAGAGAATGTGCTCAACTAACTGCACTCTCGGGGGTACAGAGTCATGATTGTGGGTTTGTTTTCCTTTTTTGGGCTTCAGCAGCATTTTGGCCTGAAGTCTGATAAACAATAGTCTGGGTTTGTGCGTGTCAAAGACATACTTCACTAGTTTTGATCTAGAGAGTATTTCGTTTTTGGAGATAGTGTGACCGGTGATTGGAAGCAACACTGGAACTTTGATGATATACTTTGAAATGTTGAGATTGCAAAGGCTTTTTCTAAGGAGAGTAACTGAGAACAGTGGGTGAGCACTGAAGCTCACTAAACCAAGAGCTTAAGCACTTCTTCTGTTTATTGCAATGCATCTTTAGGTATTCTAGGATTACTGGAGGCAGGAGCTATACAGAAACTGATTCACAAATTAATCTGGAGTTACCAGCTCCTAGGCATCTATTCCAGCTTAGAGTCTGACAGCCATTTTATTATGCAGGTATTCAACAGTACACATTTATTTAAAAAAAGGCGTGAAAGCAGCAAATTACCCTGTAGACACTGTATATATCCATATTGTTGTGTTCTTGATGTTGCCCTCCTGTAACTCTGGGAGGTCAATCCTTCCATTTCCTTAGCTTCTTACAGACAACATCCAGCTCTCCCCCATCCTTTGCTGCAGCTAAAAACTTCAGAGCGACTGAAGTTTGCTCAAGGCAGACTTCAGAGGTTTTACTGGCTATATATTCCACCATCTCCCTGTGTAGTGCTTGGAAAATTTCCAGACAGGCACTATGGGATTATTCTAAGAGAGAATATGAAATATATGTCCTAAGAGAGATTATGAAAGCTCCTTCATCAGGAGCTTTCATATGTTTGAAAGGAGTATCTCCCTGCCCCTGGGATCTGATGGTAGGAGATGGGCTAGTAGGAGGGACTGGGGGAGCAGGATGAAAGGTGCAGAGAGCAGATAGGATTTGTGTACAAATGTAATCAATTCACAAAGATTAGCTTAATAGAGCTAACACCCTTACATAGTATTTCCTGAAATACATGACACAGCTCTCTCTCATCTGTCTTCTTTGATGCCCTCAGGCCCTGAAGAGCAGATTGTCTTGAGTACTTGTATTTCTGAAGCTTTCTTTAGTGCTCAGCAAGCCACTCACCTTCCCCCTGCCAAGGGAATAACCCCCAGTTTGTGAAACAGTACTGCAGGGCCAGAGGAGAGAGGGAAGGAGGCTCCTCTGAGGATAGATTCAGAGCAGCTGCTTTGGGCTCCTGACTTGCCTCCCGAAGGAGCAGATTCCAGCCTTCAGACTGCAGAGGAAGCCAAAGAGAATCAGCTGTCCTTGCATAAGGGAGCCTTTTGAGACCATCTTCCTGAGAGATTTAAATGTGGTCATGCAGCTCCCCTTGCAGAAGTGCTTTGGGACTTGGGACAAGCACGTCAAAGGCAGCGGTGTGCACAGCAGGCAAGGGTCAGCCACACAGCAAGGCAAGCAGGAGTAGCCACATAGCACCAAAACAAACAAAAAGAGCACATCATTGTCATTAGGTTAGAAAACAAATGCACACAAAACCACACATGTCCACAAAACCTTTTTTGTTTTGGTACAATTCAGAACTGCAGCGTATGATGTGGGATCCACTCACACAGCACACAGTACCGTGGCATACGTGTGCTGAGCTCATCGCTGCTTGTAGCCCCAGTGAAATCAACACTGCTGTGTGTTAGGCTGTGTTCATATAAATCAGATCAAGCTTTTTCCAGTCTGTGCTTTTCCCACTAACAGCCTGTTTGCTGAGCTACTGTAAGATGTTATCAGGAGTTTGAGATACAGCACTTTGTACAGAAGAGCTCATGACTGGATCGGGGAGGCTGTGATAATGTTCCAAGTGCATCAAGAGGACAGCTGGATATAGCAAGTTAATGTATGACTCTTTTCAGGCACCGATAAATGGATGTCGTTGTGAGCCCCTGATAAATAAACTGGAGAATCAGCTGGAGGCGACAGTGGAAGAGATAAAAGCTGAGTTTGGGACAGTACAAGATAAGATGAATGTTAAGCTGGGCCAGATGGAAACCAAAACTCAACATCAAGTAAGACCGTGACTTGGAGGTCTGCTTGCCCGTATGAAAACACATCCTAAGCTTAATGAACATTTTCATTGTCATGATTCATTTATTGCTTCTTGTTTGGTAAAATGAACCTGAAATGTAATACTCTAGCCAGGGAACTGTGATTCTCCACAGGGATCTAATGTTGAAAACTAGAGTCTTGCAAAACCCACATTTAATGTGTAAAGTGGCTTCTGTGCTTTCTCAGACAATACATCTAAACTGCTTGAGGCTGTAAGAGGGAAATGTAAAGACAGAAGGCAGTCCTGCAGCTCATCAGTTTGTAATTGTAAAAATCGCTCTTGCTGAATTCTGCTTGCACTGAGATTCAAGATCCTCTAAATTATTTGTTGTTATTAATGTAATTGTTATTCATCGCTAATTCTGTCATTGAACCTTTTTGCATCCTACATCCCACTGCCGTTGGCAGCAGTCCTAGAAATGAACACTGAAAGACAGACAGTACTTTGACTTACAAGGTTCACAGGTGGGGGGAGGGTTGTTTGGTTTTTAACATGATCACCTCAGCTAAGTTACGGTGTGTTTCCCCCATCCCAGCTCCGCGTTTTAGACAAGCTCATGGCTGAGCGGCTCTCGGCAGAGAGAACAGAGTGCCTTCACCGCCTGCAGCAGCATACCGAGCTGGAAAAGAAAGAGGGGGAGAAACGGCAGGTAGGGCTTGAACCAGCTACTCCCTGTTAGCCCAGATGGATCAGCTCAAGAGTTTCGCTCCAGCAGGCAGAGGGTGTATCTGAGACTTCTCTGCTAAAAGAGACAAAAGAGCTTCAAAGACCAAATTATTCCCTGATATTACGACCTTAATCTCTAAACCAACTTTATAAAGCTTTTGCATTAGAAACGGAGAGCACGAAATCCAGTCTCTCTGTCATAATTTAATTTGATGGCTCTGAAATATGGGATCTGTAACAAAATGTTCTTTTTTCCTAACAAAGTACTTTGCAAAAATTCCTATTACTAAATTTTTAACAGTTGTGCTTTCAGCTTTTGCTTCATTAAAGGATGTCCTTAAGAACATCTGCAAATAGTAACAAGACCAAGACCTGCATTGTTCCGTATAACAACTACATGGTTGTGCCCGAATCTCTCCCTTCTTCTCTGTCTGATCTTTTTTCCCTGTGTATTAAAAGGCTGCAGTTCTTCCCTCTGACTTTGGCAACACTGCACCATCTCCAAACTCTATGTTTCTGCCAGTAGGCAAGTCCTGTTTGTGTGCTTGTTTAACCAGCATGACAGGAATTAGCTGTTCCTGTAGAGATCCAGCTCTTGCCCTTCTACCTTCTGCAAAACATGCTAAGAAATGTGTGTTCATGTCCTGTTTGCTCTAGTTGAAATTACTGGAAAAACTTGAGTTGGGCTTCACTAGATGTCCATGTGCAGAGAAGGGCCAGATCTAAATTCATGATGTCATATGAACAAGAAGGTAAAAGAGCTACTCGTAATTTAAATGTTCACTGTCAAATGCCTCTGCATCTGACACTTACTAAGCACCTTTGTAACTTGAAAGCTGTTAGTAATTTATCATTTAGTGTGGGACTCATCTTTACCACCAGCAGAGGTTGGCAATGGTATAAAGCGGTGTCCCGGGAGTGTCTAATTTGAATTCCACTCTTTAAAAAATGGCAGCTTTGACCACATGTGATGTTCCTTTAGAAGGTACCATTGACTGTATAATTAAACAGTCATCCCTGACCAGAGGACTTAGTGTTGTGTTTGAAGTAGCACATTCAAGTCTAAGAGGTGGTACCTCAAGCTAAGGAGGGTGCCTTTAATTCACTAATGCCTAGTTCTTCATCTTTTCTGATTTGCAGTCTTTTAAATATTCCCAGAGGCAGCACATGCATCTGTATAGGGAATCTAAGCCCACAGGCACTCAGCTAACTTCTCTCTGTCCTTGCCACATGTCCTCAGCAGCCCAGGATCTGTTGGATCTAATCACAGGATTATCTAATTACAGTCTCTTTCTCATAGATTTCCTTGGTCGATGAGCTGAAGACTTGGTGCATGTTGAAGATTCAGAATCTGGAGCTCAAGCTGTCTGGAGACTCCAGGTCATCAAGACCAAAATCAACTTTGTCCACTTGTGAGTCTCTCACTGAGACCCTGGATACTGAGAACAACCCCCACAGTGCCAAGGACTGTAAAGCCAACCAGCCTGTGCTGCAGTCAGAGGGCTCCCACCAGCATTCCTATATCACGCTTCCAAATAGCCTTCCAGAAGATGGGGGAAGAAGCAGAGGCCAGATGCCAGAACAGAACTTCAGCCAGCATTTTTGCATTCAACAGGATGGTGTGTCGGGTACAACATTATCAGGTACTTAGATGTCATACTGATTCAAAAGCGAGCTCATCAGCTGAAGGATACTTGTTTTAATACCACAGACATTAATTCTGGCTGTGTGCTTTCCCCATCCCATATGTCTTGGGGTTAGAATACACTCTAAGGCAGCCGCTGGGAATATTTGAAGACACAGTTCTCTTAACTGACTCTTCCTTATTGCTTCCATGTCACTGTGTCTTTGAAGGCAAGTTCTTTGGTGCTCTGAATAATTCTGTTTTCTGAAATTCCTCCAGCTTCCCACTCAGAATTGCTCCTATCCTGTTTTCTGGTGGGAAGTTGTGCAGATTATCCAAAGTCTTCTGAAGGAAGTGTATTTAATGCTTTTCAGATGCATGGAACCTGTATCAGCAGGGTGCAATGATACAAACCTAAAATACTCATTTCCCTTGAACCAAAGTCTATTTAATTATTAGTTCCTTTGACGAGAACAAAAATAGCTGAGAACATTTCAGCCCAGTCAATGATCAAGGCCACCCAAAGGTGCATTTCAAGCCACCTCTCTGTGCTTGGCCAGGGAAGCTTTTGAGGTAAAAAGTAGAAGGGGAGACTGGCCAGGTCTCCACAGCCAAAGAGAATGCTGTCAAAGCCATTGGCTTCTGTAAAATACATTGTATATGCCCCCCCCCCCAACACTATGCAAAGTGAACAGCCATGGGCATGGATACCCCATCAGACTAGAAAGGCAGAAGACCACACAGGAGCTCCTGTGGTAGTGTGAGCTATACTGCATTGAACAGTTCAGAAGCATCAAAATGTGTTACCTTTGCAAAATTAGTGGGGCTTCAAGTTTTGTAGAAGCAGGGAGTTCATAAGTATCAGAAGATACAAATTACTTTAGGAATGTACCCCGGTCTTTGTTACACATCCTTCTCATGGAGTCCTTTGATTACTGTCAGTCTGTATTCCCCCCACTGCAATACAGTGCTCTCTGCCTGAGCCAGCTTTTCTCTTTTAATGACTCTTTATTGTATCACCTGACTGTGAAGATGGGATAAGGTAGATAAGCCTCCACAGTGTACACACAGCACGGTCCATGGGAAACCGCATCATGCATCAAACAACAAGGATTTCTGGATGCCAAAATAAATGCCCAGAGCTTTCCTAAATATCTATGTATTTATTTTATTCTGTAGGTACAGAGCAGCAGTTAATCACTGGCGGACCAGTTTCTTCTTCCGCCCCTGCTCAAGATGTCAGGCCAAAGGACAAAGCTGGGAGTGCCAGCACGTTCCACAGGCTCCAGCAGGAGCTGCCCTCCTCTGAGCTTTTGGGCTCTAAATTAAGACACGTTAAGGTTCAAGCTGCTTTGCAGCCCTTGACGGAACCTGCAAAGGCTGAACCACTGAGTGGCTACTTCATTGACAAAGGAACGCAGACAAAGAAGTCCAGCAAAAGCGGGCAGTCAAGGCACAAGGCTGTGCACCAAACAGGGGCACATCCAAGCCAAGAGCAGCAGCCCTCTGCCCTGCCTGCAGGACAGCCGCCTGCCCCTGCACTCAGAGACACCTCCCAGGCCCTGGAGATAACGCAGTACTTCTTTGAGGCCGTTTCCACGCAGATGGAGAAGTGGTATGAACGGAAGATAGAAGAAGCCCGGTGCCAAGCTAACCAGAAAGCGCAGCAAGACAAAGCTGCACTCAAGGAGCACATTAAAAGCTTAGAAGAGGAGCTCAGTAAATTAAGGACTAAGGTGCAGAAAGAAAGCTAGTGTCTACCAAGCAGGTAAAGACAAGCAACAGGACCCATTTTGGAACCTCCCATCTGGGAATCTGGAATACTGGTGTATATATGTATTTGTAGTGCCTGTTACATCCAAACAAAACCCTCTTTTCCAAGAGTAGGAACTGACTTTGGAGTTAGCTCTCCAGAACTGAGGAGAGTTCATATGCAGACTGTACTGATGACAATGAGATGCTGCACATTAGTTCCTTTCTTTGTTAGTTCCAAGAGTCTGTTAAATATTGCACTCTCAATTTCCAGGTGCTGCTTGAACACAAACTGCTTTAGAAACCAAAACTGCTTTCTGAAAAGGGAATGTCCTTACTTCCACATAGGTCATGTGTGGTTAGAGGGTTCCACTGGATGCTACATGTAAACATGTGGTGATACCAATACTGAAATAAATCCAGGGTGTTTGAGAGAGCTTTTGAGAGAATTCTTTAGTGATGAAGGGCTATTGATACTATTTTAGATACTCCCCACAGCTTCTCTCTAGTCAGTGGAGAGAAGCTACAGAACCAACTCCAGTTACAAGCCCACATCGGTGACAGATTCAGGCCTCCAGCTGGGAGAGGCCAGGCTCCCACTGAGCGAGATACATCACATTAGGTACAGAGGCTTCTGTTGCCACTTTGCTTTTCTCTTGGTTTTACATTTTTAAAACAAAAGCTAAATTAGATTTGTCCTTTTTTTATGGAGTCCTGCTTGCAAAGCTCTTTGTGGTTACACAGTTGGTGGGGCCATACTTAGTAATCTGACAGAGAAGGCATGGCAAATCTTGTACCGTAACAATGTTCTATCTGCTAGGTATAATTTTTATATAAATCTCTTCTTCAATCAGCAAATGGCTGACTTCTCCACTACTGAAGAAGCTTAAGAAAGTCCTTTTATCTAGAGAAGTGAAAACTTCCTGCACTCAAATGTTTCTTTTTCTACAGAGTCAGGATTTTCTCAGACATCTTGCCCTTTGTTCCTCTCTCCAGTTTTCCCCTACCTTGTATCTCTAAAAAGAGAGGCCTGGCCTTGGTGAATCTGCAGGTCTTAGGCCTGGATTCACAAACAGCCCCACAAAATAGAGCTCAACATCATCTTAAAGTTTTTATGGATGTGTTTTGTTATAAAATCAAAACTTAAAATGGCCAGTGTTGTCCAGGCTGACACACTCCAGATCAGCACTGTTGCATCTTCACCCCTTTAGGGCTTCCTCCTTATCCCTCTGAGAAGGCTTCATCGGATTCTGTTAGAAATTTAAGTTAGCAGATCATGACAGAACAGTTGTTCAGAACCAGTTCAAACACAGGATAGTAGTTATGCCAAGGAGAAAGGCATTTTTCTTTCTGTACTGAGGAGCCCTAAAATCAATACAAAATACTTAACAGTATTGAAGACACCACTGACTAATTAGTGATTAAGCTTTTGTCTTCTTAGCAGATGTATAAAGCAAAAAAAAAAAATGTATTATATAGCAATATTTTTAAAGTTCCTATTAATGCACTATCAAGACAAGACAAGTGTATCTGCAGTTACGGAAGCAGTAGTTTTCTTGCTCTGACTTCTGTAGTCTAACATACACACTTCCATATGTTTGCAGTTTTGTTTAAGCTACTGTAGGAATGCAGAAGCATGCTATTTAAGTTTTGTATCATCTTGATAAAGTGAATGTTTTGCCAATCAATTAAAATAAGTGTTGCTCAGAAGTCTGCGTTGCTTAGAAGTCTGCGGTGCAGTGTTTTCTAGCTGGAGAAAACAGACAGAATCCCCTCACTTGACTCAGAACAGGGAGCAGAAAACTGGACTTCAACTTCTAAGCTTTTGTGTCCGTGGCTATGAAACACAGGAACCAGTTCTACTGTCTGTCCTGAGAGAGGCCGCAGGGGCTGACTGCCATTTGTTAGCTGATGCACACACCCACCATTTCAGAAGTTAGGGGCACTGGGCTGAGTGTGCAGATGATGGCACACAGTTCCTGAGCTTGCACAAGTGCAAGGGAGATGGAAAGGCTATGGATTTAACCTAGTCTGCTTCACACATGAACTGCACTACCAAGGTACCCATTGGAGCAGTAATTTAAGACAGTAACTTGACTGCAGAGTAGATTTTAGAGGGTTTCTGATGCTAACAAGCATACTATAAAATAAAGGGAGGCACCTTTTGCTAATTCCTTCTTTTCTACTCCCCCCTTTATAGTCCCCCCTCCTTCAAAAGGAGCCAACTGTATGCTGGGTTGCATCAAAAGGAATGTGACCAGCAGGTTGAGTGAGGTGATTCTCCCCCTCTGCTCTCATGAGACCTCACCTGCAGTACTGCATCCAGCTCTGAGGCTCCCAACACAAGAGGTATGTGGACCTGTTGGAGCAAGTCCAGAGGAAGCCACAAAGATGCTCAGAGGGCTGGAGCCACTTCTCCTATGGAGCCAGGCTGAGATTTGGGCTTGTTCAGCCTGGAGAAGGCTCCAGGGAGACCTCAGAGCAGCTTCCAGTACCTAAAGAGGGCTTACAAGAAATCTGGAGAGGGACTTTTTACAAAGGTATGTAGTGACCGGAAAAAGGGGAATGGCTTTAAACTGACAGAGGGAAGATTTAGATTGCCCCATCCCTGGTAGTGCTCAAGGCCAAATTGGACAGGGCTTTGAGCAACCTGGTCTAGTGGAAGGTGTCCCTACCCATGGTAGCAGTTTGGAACCAAATGATCTGTAAGGTCCCTTCCAACCCAAACCGTTCTGTGATTCTACGAGAACTATGGTAGTTGAAGGACTACACAAAATACCTGTATTATCTACTTTTCTTCACAGCACACACTTGGGAGTGTATTTACTTACCCTAGCAGACTATACTTAGACACCTAAAGGCTTCTGGCAGGCAATTTTTTCTTGACAAGCCAACAACGCAGTGGAGATCATGGGCTGCAGCACTCATGGGGCACTCCCTGTCAAGAACTATTCCTGATTATGAGGTCACAACCTAGAAATGTACAAACTGGAGCTGAAGGAGTAATGCAGGCTGAGGGCTGTGAATGAAAAGCACTGTGGTGAGGCAGCAGGGGAAAGTCTCCTAATTAAAGAGCAGAAAACAAACCACTGGCTCAGGGGAAAGGGGAAGTTACATGTGAGAAACAGCCAACATCGATTATGGCTTGGTTAGCCAAAATTCCTTTCTAAACAGCATTTTCTGGTAACATGAAGAATCAATCCCCAACACACTAATGTTCTGTGCATTCTATCAGAAAACATTAACAAACTTTAGATTTTTGACAAAATATTTAGACATACTTACGTTCAAAGGCTTCTGTCTATACAAACCTGAACTCTTTAGCAGCCTCACTGGTGGTCTGCAAAACATCCTTTCCTGCAAAGCTGATTGAAGACCCTTGTTTGGCTCCAGGAAGAAGCATTCTTCCTTCTCTCCCATGGCCTGGAGGGGCCATTCTGGCCTGTCCCTTCCCTTGTGCCAGCAGTGGCACTTACCAACGTGGTGGCACTTACCAGACGTGCTGTGAGCCTGTCCAGCAGGGGAGGTGGCTCCTCAAATGAATTGTAACAGAGCAAGAGAGGGAAGGGTTCCTGTATCTCTTGAAACCACGAACAGAATTGCAAGCAAGTACCTGACTACTGGGCAGTCAGGTATCCAGCTACTTTTGTCTGGCTTTTTTATGCTGAGAGAATCCCAGACTCACCTTGGTATTTTTCACTTTAGAAACAGAAGATAAACTGCAATTCACAGGGAGGTAAGAACGACTGCAAGCTAACAATTGAACGTGGAGTAATGTAACGCTTAGAAAACCAGACCGCAATATTTGCAGTTAGTATTTCCTGTCTGCAATTCTACTTTATATTGGCTTTTAAATACTAAAAGTTGAAGGTAATTCCTGTTAACGTGGTCATAACTGTTTCAATGAATAAAATCATTTTCATATATAAAGACCTCCCCTTTTAAATTTTATTCATTTAGGACTGAAAAACTGTATCTACACAGAAAACATTTGCTTTATGTTTTATCATGTTTATTTGCTTTGGGCCTATTTATTTATCCCAAATGTTTTTCTTTTTTTAATCCCAAATTTTGGTAAAAGTCCTTGGCACAGTACCGAAGGAGCTGTTGCCACTATAAATGTTACCACTTAAGAACTGCCACAATAGAAAACAGACAAAAGAATCTGTCTTATATTTATTTGCCATTTCCTGGCGTAACACTGCTGCTATAGGTTTTGGTGCCTTCTGCTTTTCCCACAGCACATGCTACATCATCCATTCAAGCCTTTAAAATCCTTTGTGTCTCAGTGATTTCCACGTGGGGGACGGTAGCCAAACTGAGATTAGGAAGGGAAATTAACAGAACCCCCACCATGGTAGATTCCACCTTCAAACATTACCAGCAAAGGCTGCTACTGTAACCACGTTCTGTAAGAAATACTGTGCTTGTTTGCAGCAGATGAAAGTCCAGCTGCCAACAAGGCTAAGATCAGGATTTTGCCAGCTTAAGTGTTCTTTGAAGTTCCTGAAGTTGCATGTTGCCTTGCGTGATCATCATCCTGATGGCATCCTGTAAAACAAAATGCAATCTACTGAACCAAACGTCTGTACGTAGCCCAGGTTTTACACAAGCACATGAATTTTAACACATTAAAATACATACAATTCTTAACCATCACTACTGTGATCTGACTTTTTGTGTAAAGTTAATGCTATAATCACTGAGATGGTTGGAACCCAAGTGAACAAATGAACTAATTTTCTCTAGTTCCTTAAAGATGAGTTTGGGGGCTGGTTACAGCTTTGCTTTAAAACTCAGTTTGGAACTGGATTCAAACTTCTAATAGTGTCTTCTTTATGCTTCTGCATCTACTGCCTTTGCAGGCAAGTAGTGACAACTGCACAGAGGCATTATGCAGACAGGTGTTTGCACAGCAAGGGGATGTTTCAGTGTTATTTTGATACAAGTCCTATAATACTTTGTGTAATTCAGCCAGCAATACCTTGAGCACTGGCTAGAAAAAGGATCAAACTATAAAGCAGAGGACAGGCGACATACAAGAAATGTGAAGGTTTCTGCATTTCGTACATGCTTCCTATACACAACCACCCAATTTGTGTTTCAGCTTAAATTTGGGATGAAAAAAAGGTACAGAAAGTTTGACCATTAATGAGTATGTTATTGTATTACTCAATACAATCCTTCTCATTTGTGGTTTGAGTACACAGCATTTGTTTGGGTTTTGGGTTTTAATTCCAGATTATTATCTGGAAATTAGAGAAACATTACTACTGCCAACAGGGGGATATTATTTAGAGATGCTGAATTACTTCTTCATATAAATGTTCCTGAAGAGAAAACAGTATTAGGAAACCTCTTACAGGCCTAGAAGTGACACCTATAAAAACCCTTGTATGAGCCGCAGGACAGCACACTGCCTGAGGGCAGGCAGTCAGGGGTCAGGGTTCCCGCTCCTCACCTCGTCTGTAGCATCTTTATTTCTCCTGAATTCCTCCCTGGCCCAGTCCTTTAAATAGCGGCGATCTGCTTCAGCAGGGACCTCACGAATAGCCCTTAGGATCTTCCTGTATAACTGAAGAACCTGCTGTCGCCTCAGGAACTGGGAAGGAGAGAGGGAAGTCCATCCGCTGTCCCAGGACACTGCTGCCAGCTGAACCCTCGCAGACTTTGTGGGACATTCAGCAACCACAAAGTTCCCCACCGCGCAGCACTGCAAAGATCCCAGTCCATGAAGCTTGAATGTCATAGGAAGGGGCATTCCAAGCACGCTGCGGTGCCTCAGGCCAGCTGCACACACACAACATGCAGCAGTACACGGGCGACAGCCAGCTCACCCCTCGGCCACCCGCCGCCCCGGCCGCCTCCCTCAGCCTCGCCGCTGCCATTCACCACCCATGCCGGGGGCCCTGCCACCACTGCGGCTGCAGGGTGAACGCGAGCCGCCCGCCCGCTCCTACCTGCTTCAAGTTGAGCGCACCCGGCGGCAGGCGGCTGGTGGCCATGACGCGCAGCTCCGCCTCGCCCGCCGCCGCAGAGGCCCTCGAGCCCTCCCCCGGCGGGCGGGGCGAGCGGCCGCCATTTCCGCTGCCTCTGGCCGCGGGCTGCCCGCGCCGTCCCTGCAGTGGGCGAAGCGGGGATGCGCGGGTGCTTGTGCTCCCCAGCACCGGCGGTGCCTGGCGGGCTGCGGGCAGCCGGGGACACCAGGGACACCGGTATCCAGATGCAACAAACGGGAAGAACAAGCTGTGATGTGCATTGGAAACAGATCCTTGCCATCTTAACGGAACTTCTGGTTTCTGAACTGTTTTCTCCAATGAGTACAACTACTCAGTAAAAGTCTGAAGTGCACTCCGGTGAATCATCCAATGAACTAAAACCACCTACTTCCACAATTAAATTTCCCAAAGCATGCAAGTATTTGTGTTCGCTTACGAAAGATCTAAAGCACCCTGGAAACAGAACATAGTGCGTGACATTTAACTGCTAATGGGATGGAGCTCCCCTGTTAAGTTTGCAGTTCCGAAATGGGCTTATTGTGAATAAGCGACACAAATAAAAGAAACAGCCTCTGGGTCTTGTCACTGCTGCGCCTCAGAACAGCCACAGCAATACTTCCAAGTAAGGTTTTTCTACCTAGAAGCCAATGAGAACAATGCCATGTTTGGGCATGCACCCCCATTTCCAGCTGCTTCCTGAGCATCTCCTGCACCACACTTACAATGAGACACCTCTGATTTCTGTACACAAAGAATACCTTTGAGATTAGACCAAGGGCATTTAAACAAAGTTTCCTTCAGGTTTCCTTTGAGAGAAGTCAAAAAGACTGGACCCTGAATCAAAATTCTGTGCTGGCATTATCCTCATAGAAGGAAGATAGGTGCTGACATTACATAAACCACAATACATTTTCATATGGAACTTTGTGCACTGCTAGAGAATGCACAGCATTTTCCATCTGGCAAATTTAGTCAAACTTTGATCAACTGAAAGAACAGCCGCCATAATTACAAACAGTGGTACCTCTCTTTATTAGTACAGACAATATAAGATGCATAGCTTTTGAAATGAACAATCATGTTCATGCTCTTAAAACATCAGAGTAACGAAAGGTCCTCAGTGTCTCCCTTAGACAGAGGGGCAAACTTCACAGTGTCAACTTGATAAGATAAGGGTGATTGTATGGTATTATTCATAAATTCGTCTTGGTATTGTCAGACAAAAATCAGCAATAATTAAGTAGGATGTGTTAGACTGTAAAATATAGTTTCAGGTTTTCAAGTACTTATTTTTTGGTTGTTTAAAACCATCTGCGTCCCCCAGCTCCTTCCCAAAGAGGCAAGCACCACATGGGCGAAGCTAAAGAATGCTTTTTCGCAAAGACACCTGAAGTTCTTCTAATGCAGAACTGCCTTAGAAGCAATACCGTTTTTTCTTATTGCAATAGACAGTGGCAGGAATGATATCACCGCTGTGAACATTACACAATAATATATTTTTTAGAAGCAATAAGTTATTACAAGAGAAGTTTAAAAGTTTTGCGTTATTTTTGAGAATAGGCAATGAAAGAAGATGATGGTCTCACCACTGCGTAACTGTCCTCTGACAAATGGGGAAGAATGCCCCTAAACCACTTTGTTCTTACCCAGTCTGACCTGCCAGAGGGCAGCTCCTGCACATTAATCCTAGCTATAAAGAGGCTTTATGAACTCTCCGATGAAGTGCCGCTTCATCTATGTCAGCGGCTTAGCAGCAATCACGTATTGACTTTGTCTACAAAGTCTACAAAGTGTCTGAGGCAGTCACCAGCTCAAACCACTGTCTGAGTGCGTCACTGAGAGTTTCTGGAAGCGCGTTCACATCCCTAAGGATCATGTAGAATGGGAAGGGGAATTCTTCCATGTAAGATCTTATTTCGGGCAATTCCCCAGGACCTTTGAATATAGGTACTTTAATGTCCAAAATGGAATCCTGTGAAAAGAAAAAATTATGTTACTACTTCAAATAGTTTCAATTCCTCCTCTGTTAAAATAGAAGTTAATAAGAGAGTTCTAAGATTAAAAGCCATAAGTGCCTGGTGGTAAATCAAACCAAAAGCTAAACACAAAGCAGTTAACGTACTTTTGCCCTTTTAGATAAAAGTGCTCTCATCATCAAATTACAGGCTAGAAGAGACTAATCTTAAGCTTCTGCAAAACAAAGTTCCATAAACAATCCCATCTTTCCTTAGTGTTTTATGATTTGAGTTTACTTAAGCACTTCAGTTTCATACATGCGATGCCTTCCCAACACTGTAAACTCTCATCTTCTGTAAGCTCTTTAGGGCTGAGCTCAACTTAATCTGTGCAGTGATACAGATTCGTTTGCGAATTATAATACTTCAGTACTACAAAGACAAAAATCAGATTAAGCTCCAGCCGTGCTGCTTGTAAAGTAACTTCTCAGTTGCCCAGCACAGCAGCTCAGAAAATTAATACAGCTTATGAAAAACACATTTCACTGTCCAGAATTTTCATGTGACATTACAGCTAGGTTTCATTTGAACCTTGTAATTGTCAGCAACAGAACTGGTGGTACTCAGCTTTCCCAGTTCAGGTGCTAAACAACCATCCTGTATTCCTTTCAGTCTAATGTTTACTTTCACATTGACCCTAACTGCCATTTCAAATGGAGACTGCTGTCAGACATGATCAATTTGAATCAAAACTGACATGGAACAAAGCATCCCTAAAACTCTGCATTTGTCAACCTGCCAGCTCCTTCTCTGATGACCAAAATCTAAAACCTTTACATTCGAAGATGGGACCTCTTAGTTAGCCTTTCTGTGTCATGGAAGCCAATCTTTCTTCTTTTTAATACAAAAAAGATTAAGAATCACAGTAGGGAGAAATCACAAAGGATCTGACAAACATGAAAAACTGAAATTGAGCTCAATGTGTTTGACCTCTCTAAAAGATAAGATAGCTGTATAGCACTACAAAAGACAAGAAAAAAGATTTGTATCAGTTTCTCATTCACTGCAGTTGGATACTTCTCCCTTGTTCACTGACTTACCCGGGAATTAGGATTGTCCAACACTACAAAAATAACAAAGATATTGGCATTCTGAGCTGCTTGAACTGCTGCTGTCACTCGTTCCTTGCCTTCCAAGAAAAGTCCTCTTCCATCAGATACAATCAAAAGCAGCTGCGCTGTTTCTGAGCACAAAGAACATTTAAAATTACAGTAAGTTAAGAGTAATCCATTTAAAAGGCAAAAGAGTATTTTGTTCTAAGCTTTGTGGGTATAATGGAAAAATGAATATTCCTAATGAAATTAAGTCTTTATCAAAGAGAATTCCAACTTAACATTAAGCTGCAGTTACCTGTAGGTCAAGAAGGAAAGTTTTTTCCCACGGTGTGAAACCATTGGGAATAATTGGAAAAAAAGCCCCAGTCCATCAGTACCATAATCAAGGATGAAAGGCGTGGAAAATACCTAATGAACTTAGTCATGGCCTTGTCTTTCATGCCTGGTAACTGCCTAGGAGTTAAATATTGGCTGAATTACAAGAGTCCAGCCACTAGATCACTACCTCAGTAAGGCAGCAATGAAACAGAGTCCAGATCTTTTCCTCCAGAAGCAGGTACTTACGGGTGCAGCTGCGTTAGCATTTCACCTTGGACTGTGCTTCTGAAACATGCTTCCCTCTTGTCCCTGCTTTAATGGGCTTGGCTTCCACAAGAGCAGTCTTGGACTGCTCCAAGTGAGTTATTTTTGGAGGAAACTAATCCAAAAGATGAGTTCCAGAGGCACAGTCAAGGCAGTACAGACACTACAGGGCATTCTGCCTTTGGGACCAGACGAGCTAGTTTGAAGTAAACCTCTTAAAACTTACACAGCACAGATGTTCCTCAGCATTGACCATTTTCTGGTGACATGTTAATTGACCCAAGTTGCCCCCAGAGATATATGCCTCTAAAGGGACATTCTAACTAAGTTATGCATCTATCATCTTTTAATTACAAGGGAAATCACAGTAATTACTGTCAGGAATGCAAGCGCCTCTCTCCTGTTTCCCCTGCAGCTTAATGGCTAGGGGAGGGATGTAAAATGCTTCCTCCTTTTCTACAGACAGGCCCCAGATATGACAGTGCTTGGTCTTTTTACAAAAGGGGTGATGTATCCTACTGCCTTTTCTTGTGCTAGCTGTCTGATTCTAGGGAGCTGATCGCTGCTCCATCCCGGCCTAGTTCAAGAAGACTGGAAGCTTCTCTTGCTCAGAATATCCTGACAGCCTGGCAAACCAGCTGCAGATTATAAATCCCAGATTGTCCATTTCTTGGAGTACTTCAAGAACTTTTTTCAAATCTGGGTGCCACCATGATAAGCTTTTAACTAGCACAAAGCAGCCTTTCATAGTAACTATGGGTCAGCTGTGAGGTAACAAGCCTTCCAGCTTTTCTGGGAAGTTTGAGCAGCTCACACCTGAACTTGCCCTACAGTGAAAGGCAGGTAGGAGGCAAACACCCTCCTCAGAACAGTGTGCTTCTGGATACCTTACAGAAGCTAGGCTCTCAAGCAAGAGCAGAAGTGCCTAGGAAGTCAGGGTCTCTAGGAAGCTGGACAATGCTCTAAAGCAGACATAGTCTAGGACTTAAAAATTATCAGGAAACATAACATACAGGAAGGCAGGTAGGGCATGCCTTTTTAAAAAGCCTTAAACAACATTGCAGTGAATTTCTGACAAAGTAGGTGTCTTTTGGGTTTTGAACTGAATTTCAACCAAACATTCTTTTTGACAAAGCAAAAACCTAAGCCCTAAGGCAAGAGATGTCTCATCGCTAGGAGTCCTTCTGGAAGGATATTGCTTCAGGATGTAGTGAGCATTCTGCTGCCATGGCAACAAGCAGAGTAATAAAAGAGAGAAGCAGCTCACCCGGATTAATATTTTGAGACAACTGCTGTGCTGCAGCAAACATATTTGCTGATGATTCTAGAAACTGCAGAGGAAAGAAACAAGATTAAGTCATCTCATCATAAAATAATAAACTTAATAATGATAACATTTTTAAAGAACACATTTCTGCATTTTAAATGCCAAGATAGGTTACTGTGACCACCTGCACAGATACAGTCCTTGGCATTTTCTTACATCAACCCTTCAAATTTAGTAAGCATTTTTGAACTACAGAATCTTCAGAGAAGCCTTCAATCTGGATTTATAATTTTTCCAATGCTAACAAAGCCATCAAAAACTCAGTGAATTGTTCAGGTGATTAATGGCATCATTAAAAATATACATCTCATCTGTAGGTTGTTTGGCTTCAATTTGCCAAGTATCTAGTTATGTATTCCTCATTAAAATTAAGAGATCAACTGTCAAATTGTTCCGGTTTTGAAAGGACTTTGTAAGATTACCATCGAGCTATTTGGGCCTCCTCCTCTTCCATTTAATTTTAACGGAAGATCTTATTCAAATTTGAAAAGGTAAGACTGCAAAAATCTTCCTAAAAGGAAGAAAACTTTGCAGCTGCCCAGGAAGTATTATCACAGAAAGTTATTTTCTTCAGGAATCAGTCAAGTCTGACAAACATACAGAGCTCTTCCTCCTCTTCCTACAAGTGGAATTCATGGCATGAAAACCTCCTGAACTCCACAAATTTTGATGGGATTTGGCTCTGGGATACCCTATATAGCTTGTACCCAAGATACTGTTTAAGACCCAATATAAACAGAGAAAGATGAATGCCTGAAAGCAGTATACATCAGGCCTGAAAGTGAGAAAACACTCCTCCTATTACAAAATTGCAACCATTCTATCGGTTTGTTCTCTAACCAGCTATCACACACTCAAATATAAACAACCAGTAAAGGTTACAAAGCCATCATGAATCCATGAAGCTACTGATGTCTCTCTCATCTGGAAAAGATCTGCAGACCTGCTGTCCCTGAGGCATTCTTGTGTACCTGGGCTATTTTGGTTTTCTTCTGCTGAAACTTGCAAAGACGCAATATCCGGGTCCCCGACTGGTCACTGAACTGTTCATGGAATGGGTGCAGCAGCTGAACAGTCTCTCCAAAGCTTCAGAAAAGAATTAAAAATGGTAGTGTGAAACCAGCACTTACATTCTGCTCTGAAGTTCTGAAGAAAAGTAAAGATTTCAAATCAACTCACCTACACACAGCAATTTGTCCCACTTCTAGAAGGGTCAGCGCATTTCCAATAACTGCCAGGGATTCATAGGCAAGCTATTAAAGAAAAAAGGTACATCAAAAATGGGGTGTTCCAAGTTTTACTCACAGCTCAGTATTTGAATATGGAGAATGTTACCAAAATTATTTTTTGTCTAGTAAAGTAAGTGAAGAGACTTCCTATCTTTTTTCCTGTTATACAAGATAGTCATTGCAATAAAGATATCCTAGTTCTACTTGACGGCTTCAGCTGACTGATTTAGAGATACTACTTTAGGCAGGCTAATAAAACACTGAAATAGCTATCTTTAGAAGGAAACACATTTTAAATAAATACAATCACTGCAACTGAGCTATGATGAACTAATATTCAATCCCCCAATGACCTGCATAGCTAAACAAGTTTCGGCCTTTTGTAGGCAACAAAAGATAATTTTCTAGTGGATATGTACACTTCTGTTTAACAAATTAAACATCTCCTCCTTTCAGCTAACTTCTTTTATTAATATTTAGTAACAAATCTCTTAGGCATGAAGTGACAAGAGTTCAAGTGCATAGACCAGCAACATAGCTGCCCTACAATCACCAGTCAGGCTTTCCAACAGTCACCAGTCCTGGATGAAACAAGTCAGAAGCTGAGATCCTCATCAACAACAGGTAATCTCTTCATACCTCTCCCAAGTTTTGTTTTACCTGTTTGGAGTGATTGTCTATCATACTAGAGGAATCATCAATAGCCAAGCAAATCTGGTACTGTCGTTTGCTGGGCTTGGTCCTTCGCAACCAGATCTTATCTTTTCGGAACTGACTGGCAATATATGGAATCACTTTGCGCATGTTCAGTCTCTTCCCTGTTCTGTAGTCTCCTCTGAAAGTTACGAAAGCAAGACAGTGTCAGGCATTATCAGCAATTATCTCATTCTGGAAACCCTGGCCTATGCAGCATATGCACCAAAATAACAAAAAAGTAGTTCTAATATTCATATTTAAGTATAGAGCAAAAACCACCTCACTTTTTTAAAGCAAGATGGATTTTCAATGGTTTTAAAGGAAGCTCTTAAATCTAGGTGCCTAAAATAGAAAGCAGATTTTGAATTTAGACTCTTCCATCTTGAAACAAGTCTAGGTCTCTTGAACAAAAAATAAATCACTACATATTAAAACCAACATAAAACTTTTTGACATTTGACATAATCTTTGACTCAACAGTACTTCACATGCTTAAGTTGATTCGATCACCTGTTGCACAGCAGAGAACAGAAGGCAGAATCCTCAGGATGGGTACCTACTACTACAGCCCATTTGCATTTCATAAATGACCTAGTGTTCCCATACAACAGAGATGCAGTTGTTCGAAGGTTAAAGCCCTCCCCCTCCAAACCAGGAGTTTAAATAAAACAAAGTCTCAGAAAGGCCTAACTTACTTCAATTTGGCTGCCTGAGTGGGTTCCAATATGAGTCGTAGCTGTTCACAAAGCTGCTGTGATAGAGGAGCTGTCAGTACTAAATACCTCTGCCACAGCTGTGCTGCTTCCTTCTCCTAAAACATCATACATCACAGAAAAAAATAAAAGTGAATGATGAAAAAACAACAAGTCGGGAAGCTGAAAAAAGAAAACAAACCTCACTTTACTAAAGGGGAGTTAGTAGGTAACTATCAGTTGAAACTGTTAGAATGCCTCAAGATCAAAAATTAAGGTGTATTAAAATTCAGCAAGATTGTTAAGCCTCCACACTGGCAATTTCATTCAGGAACTGCTTCCAATTATGGTTTACAATTAATGACTAGGAGCAAGTGTCATAGTGTGCTTCTGCTGTTGGTTACCTCAAACTCCACCACTGCAACTGAAGGAGACATTGTCTGCTGACCATGGTGTTCAGCACTTAACCATAGGTGACAACTCAAAACGGAAGGAGCTTGGTAAAACTGAGAAAAATGTTTCTAACTATGCAAGTTTTAAAAGTCATTACCAACAGAGTAACTTTCTGCCAATAGCACACAGCACATTCAAAATGAGACCTGAAACGTCATCCTGCTTTAAGAACAATGGTTTTGTTGGTTTGGCTTTTTGTTTTTGTGGGGTTTTTTTCAGAATAAGTTAAACATAACAACAAAATTAACAACTAAATCACACAATTTTGAATATTTATATTCCAGCCTGCTTGGCTTCCTCAATACTTCAGCAGTAAAACAAGATGAAATAATGCAACTGAAGGATTCTTATTGACAGTTTTATACTAAAACAAGGCCACGAACCTCATCTGGAGTTCCAGACTGCTGTGTCTGCCAAGCTTCCAATTGCCTCTCAAGTTCCTTTCTTAGCTCTTCAGGATCTCTAACGACGTGCTAGAAGTGTAGTTATGAGATTTATGAGACAGAAAAATCAGTTCACACATCTGGTGTTTCCCCAAGCTACAGCAAACTACAAGGAAGTAAAAATGCATTGCTCTTCTCCTTTTAGACACAAAAATACTGGAAAAAACTTATATGAAGATTCCAAATCTGGTTTTTTTAATAGCTTCCATGTACAGGAAGGATAAATACCTCCCCACAAATACCTGCATCTGTGACACAATCGACATAGGAACAAAGCTAGGAATATCTATGATACAGACACTATACATAATACAGAACTTCCAGCATAATTCAGTGCAATGATTTTGACAAACACCAAATTTAATGACAGTATAACGGAGATCAAACCATTAAATAACACCTATCTAGTACCTTCCAAAATATAATATGCTTCACTTAATTAGTTTTTTAAAAGTTTCATTCAAACCACTTAAAGAATTGAATGACATCTTCCTCTTTACTTGCCAACAAATACTATTTGATAAGCCATTCTGTTCAAGGACATTCAAGCTTTACTACACTTCTTTTACTTTTATTGTGCTTTCAGTGACAACTTCTGTTCCTGCCTTGTAACACCACAATCTAGCCAAACAGTACTATGTGGTCTGCATAACCTGCAGGATTATGGATTAAGGAAAATAAGCCTATGAATGCAAACTATCAAATAACTTTTCATTCCTCAAAAAGCAGCAGCAGTCCTTCTGGTCACCTACTGCAGGTTTAAAGAAGGGTGAAGGACTGTACATGGATGGAGCTTCTTCCCTTTTCCCTTTGCTGAAGCATGGAAACTTACTCTTTTCTCTCAGCAACGTTCCTCCGTTCCTATTTAACTGGTGCTGTAAGAGCTCCCCCCTCTGTTTCAGGTTTGCATGTCAACGGAAAAGAACCCACCAACACATCTCTGAATATGAGAGAACACTTGCATTCCATAGCCTTTTTCCAAAGAGCTGCACCATTTGGCATTACAATGGAAATATCACATACAGCTGGCACACAGTCATTTCCGTGTTGTGCACAGAAAGAGTAAAATACTGCTTTCCAAGTACGTACTCAGGACACGGTATAAAAACCATGAATGGTCAATACTGCTGAAAAACAGACATTGAAAATACTCTTACTTTATCAGCTGATTATCCACTGTCAACTGCTTCTGTGCCATAACTCTTCATTGCAAAATGTGCTTTTTCACAGCTAGCAGTCTGCACTGGAAACTATGAGTGCTACATGAAGCTCTAGGATTTTCTAGGCTATGACAGTATTTTTTGAATTGAGACATTCATAAAAGGCACACGATCAGCTTTTTTAAGCTGATTTTTTGTGATGAATTAAATGAGGTTAATTCTTTGCCCACAATGGTGTTTAAAATTCACTGATGCCTAGCTCTCTCTTCACTCTGAACCCTTCATCTTCAGGGCACACACCATGCCTTCCACTACCCAGCTATCTGATCAGCAGATTCGTCTGAGTTAAAACAGTTCTTGACAGTCAGAAAACCAAAACATTTCTTTTAAAAAGAGTGAGGATGGCACTTTCTCACATAAGGACGGGGAGAGTTGTCATTTTAAAGTCATCATTCAGCTGCATGTACAACAAACGATTGTGTGTTACTTCTCATTCTGCTATTAAAGAACAGCAAGCTACTGCGTTGTCTGAATAAAAAGAATTCTAAACTTTTGTCTTCAGAGTTCCATTAACATGGGTCAAATAAAACAGACTGTTTCTACCACTGTAGTTTTAAGATGACACTTTGGATCTCCATACCTGGGGAGTGTCCATCAAAAACTGGTGGGCTGTATGTATGGTCGAGTCTGTGCTTCTCTCTGGCTTCTCTTCTGTCACCTTTGGTAGCTTTTCTGCTGTAGTGTCATTGACATCCTCAGAATCAAAAGTCTGAATCTCTGGCTCCACTTCACCTGGTCCTACAACCACAAAACTAATTACTAACTTCGTGGATCACGCATATTACAAGAACGAATAGTGTAACTCAAGTCCTTTACAATGTGCTTCACATGCATTGCAGTGCAACCCAGACATTTAATTTAATTTCAAGAGAAGTGCACAAATGCTAAGACAGTTCTAGGAATCAGATGAATCCACCTTGCTACTCACTCGAACTGATAAATACGTGTTTCCTTATGCAAATTGTTTTTCTATCTTATAACCTTGCCAAATGAACAATACCTTAGTGAACGGGCGTCTTTAACACCTGAAAATTCCATTGGTGAAGTACATTTTTGAGCTTCATAGCCTACCTGACAGTAACAGGAGGTATAAAACAATTCGAGAACATTCAGCAAATCATCACTAAAAAAAAATATGGCAATCTTTTCTGATCTCATCTTTTACTCTCGAGTTTTGTAATGAACGGCTTCCTGCAACTCTGAAATCAATTTACAAACAAAGGAATGGACTGAAGATGTTCTTTTATCATGGTCCCTACTACAGGACACTGTTTAACACTTTTTAAAGAATTATTCCAAGAAAAAAACCAAAACAGACTGACACTGTAGGAGATGTTTCGAAGATTATAGTTTTTCAAACATACTGTTAAGAGAATCACGTGAAAGAACAAATAGGAGGGATTACATGCATGCCTGTGCCATAAAGCTAATGAATCTAGCAAGAGATTTAAGTAAAGAGATTAAACCTGAAGGGAGTGGGAGGCAAGAAAGTTAATCAGGCTGGTAAAATTCTTGTCTCCATCTCTAGCCAACTTTATCTGGTATGAAAACTATCCCAAATTCCAAGCAACAGTGTCATTTCCTTAGATACATCAAAATTAAATGCTTCTGTTGCAATTGGCAAGAGATATTTACTTATATCTTGCTTATTTTGTTTGTGTGGGCTGTGCGGCTGACAAGTCAGACCTGTCTTCTCGTCTACCAACCATTTGCATCTGATAGCCATTTTCTGTTAAGCAGCTCAGTTTTGGTTTGTTTCATTCTCACTTCAGGAAGAAAGCAGGCCAACAGTGACACTTCAGTGCTACCTCACACTGGCTGTTGTTCAGACCAGGTCCTCAACTTCTTGATGCTTTGTCAGAAGTTACACATAAAAAGAAGAGTTGTGTGGTGCTGATGCTGGTGACACTGGAATGCAATTATGTGCCAATTAATTAAGCAGACTGGCACGGTGTCTAGCAGAGGAAAAGTGTTCGCCTTTTACGTCTTTAAAGAAGTGGATGAAGATTAGAGACCGTTAACTTGACAGAAAGCTGCAAAACCCTCTGTCACTCAACCAATTCAGCAAAGGCTAATGCTGGTTACTTGGCAGGAGTACGAATACTGCTGCAGAAATATCAATTAAGAGCAGATGCTTTAGTCTTATAAAGCATATGTACATCTACCATACACAAAAATAAATACCTACATATACATTTAAAGATGCACATCAGCGTATATTTAGAATGCTTTTTAAGTTAACATACCAGGAGTTTTAGTGGCAGAAGAATTCTTTTTTTCTGGCTTCAGTTCCTCTGTGTCTACTGCTGTGAGATCCTCGTCATTCTGAATTTGTGTTTCCGTAGCTGCATCTTCAAAGTCTCCCTCTTCCTTTTCTTCAGGGGGCATAAAGGGTTTCTCTTGCTCTTTGCTAGCTACATCTGTACAAAGGCAACAATAGTTACTAAGAGGAAAGAGGAAGGGAAAGTAGTGAAGCTGCAAAAACAGAAAAAAAGTTGCATTCTGAGCCCACTGCATATCAGTTTCAGTGAACTTCAGAAGAAGTCTGAGCTATTGCCTCAAACCTCAGTTTTACCTTTCACTGTGCTGTGCCATTTTGTGTTAATGAGTTACTGCCCTGAAAACCTGATGAATGAAACATCAGACTAGGATAGAAAATACTTTAAAAGAAAAAAATTAGAATAGTTTTTAAATGTTCATTAAACTAAAATCCATTTTTATGAGTGAATTCAGTATGTTATAAACAGTTATCATTAGTATGAACCCGATTGCCAAAGTGTAACATATATTGTAGTGAAATGGTTCTACATCTTGAATCAAAGCAAGGACTGTTAAACATAATTTGGAAAAACATACTGGGAAAAACTACAGTAAATGAGAGTGTTTCAGGATTTGACTCTGAAATAACAACACTTTACACCCAGAAATATCAACATACCATATGTCTGTGCATCATAGCTTTCAGAGCCTTGTTTAATATGTTCAAATGCATCAGCCTCCTCCACATTTTGTTTAGGCTGAGTTGTATTCTGCTTTGCTTCACTGCTGGATTCTATGGTCCTCAGTCTCTTGTGGATATGTTCATTGTGATCTCCCATTGAGCGTTCATTATCTGCCTGACCAGGTTTCCTCTTGAAACTCTGAAACAAATTAACACCACGAACTTCAAGTGAGGTGCAACCAAACACTGATTACAACGACGGTTCTAACAAGGAGAAACTGAAACTATTTGCTGCTTAATATTAAAACATTCAAATTCAAATTAATAATAAAAAAATAAAATAAAAAGAAGAGATGAACCTGGGTATTTTTTCTGCTTTGCTTCTGAGAAGCCACCCGGGCCATGCGTGTGGATTCATGGCCTTCTGACTGATTTGCACTCGAAGATCCACTCCCACTTTCCTGAGAGACAAAAAAAAAGTAACTCCAAAATCACAATTCTAAGTGAAAATGGCAACTGTTGTAGTCAAATTTCAGAAGTTACACTGGGAAGCTGTGCTGCTTTCTATTGTGAATGACAAACGGCTCACAAGTGCAAGTAGTATTCTTGTGGAGAGCAGACAAGACAGTTCTGCAGCTCAACCATTAGCCTAAAATTACAGTTTTCACTGCTATGAAATGTCACTATATATCTACATGATCTTAAATCTTTTTCAGGGAATTTATAATTGGTGTTCTAAAAATTGAATCTTACGCACTATTCCTAAAAATACAGCAGCAGTTCCTTGATTGTATCTTAAAAACACACTCACAAGTTCAGCATTTTTAACTTAGACACTTCCATGTATTTTACCTCTTTAGACTGGTCTCTTTCTGAAGCCTCTCCAGCCAGCTCAACAGCACTGTCACTCTGCAGGTTTTCTTGCCCAGTCTGCCCTTCTGTTTCATGCTTCATTCTTTCCTCAGCCTCAGGGACCTCTTCGTCCATCTCTGAATTATCTTTACCCTCTTCTTCCTGAAATAGTATCGGTTTATTGAAACAGTCTAAAAAACATTGGAAAATGGGTACTACTGAAATGCACATAAAGAATAATGCCATCATCAGGCACAGTCAACACTGATTCACAAGGGGAAAGTCCTGTTTAATTAATCTGATATCCTTCTATGAAAAGGTCATCCGCCTAGTAGGTGAAGGGAAGTTGGTGGATGTAGTTTTTCTGGATTTTAATACGGCTTCTGATACTATCCCTCACAGCATCCTTCTTGATACGTTGTCCTGCTACGCGATGAGTGGGTGCATGGTGTGCTGGGTGAACAACTGGCTTAATGGCAGGGCTCAAAGAGTTGTGGTGAATGGGACGACATCTGGCTGGCAACTGGTCACCAGTGGTGTTCCTTGGGGTGACCTCATTACTCTATAGCTTCCTGAGTGGAAGTGGAGAGGGAGGTGCTGAGCTCTACTCCCTGGTATCCAGTGACAGGACACTTGGGAATTCTTCAAAGCTGCATCAGGGGAGGTTTAGACTGGACTTTAGGAAGCATTCCTTTACTGGTCAAACACTGTCGCAGGCTTTCTAAAGAGGTCGATGCCCCAAGCCTTTCAGTGCTTAAGAAGCATTTGGACAATGCCCTTAACAACATGTTTTAGCTTTTTGTCAGCCCTAAATTGGTCAGGCAATTGGACTAGATGATCTCTGTAAGTCCCTTCCAACTGGAATATTCTATTCTGTTGTAATAGAAGGCCAAGGAGATAACAGGAATACAGATGACAAAAATACACCAGTTTAATAGTAAGTGCATTTCTGTTACCTTGATGAAGATTCTCATTCACATCACACCTACTCAGTGTCAAATCTGTTTCAGTATCATAGATACATCCATTTTCTTAAGCCTTGTATAAGGTAATTAAAAAAAGAAAAGCAGGCTTTTATTTATCACTCTTTACCTGAGGTTGAAGGCCTTGGTCAGCAGCAGGGATTCCCTTATCTTCAGCAGATTCATTTTTTTCCTCATCAGGTGGTTGTGACTGTTCCTCATCCTCTTCTTCTGCTGCATCCTCAGTTTTTCCTGCATTTTCATCTTGATCATGAGCATCTTTGTCCCGTTCATCTTCCTTCTCCTCTTTATCTTCAGAAATGCCTTCTTCAGCTGGTTCTGCATCCTGGTCATCTCGCTCTGTCTCACCAGTATCCTGTTCATTCTGTTCTTCTGTTTTCTCTGCCTCATTTGAATTAGCAGGTTTCTCATCTACTTCAAAATCATTTTCTTCTGGATTAAAAACAATCAGAAAGGTATACAAAACTTTTAGTGAAGTACAGAGATAGTGAATAAAATTGCCCAGCTTATAAAAAAAAAAAAATCAGAGATATCTATACATAGATCTATTATTTTCTATTGCAGATAATTCCTTTAAGTCACAATTGGTTTGTAACTAATGATACAGAAGGATGAATTCCAATAAATTCCCTTTAACCTAACAGTCTTGAGGGTGAGTTGACTTTGAGTACAAATGCTTGCAAGTATCATACTAAAAATGAAACCATAAAAGCAACTGGACAATTAAATAGGGAGCTTCTAGTCGAAGTGTAACTTGGATAACATTGAGAAAGCCTGCTCCAAAGTGTGCGTGAAAGATGGGTAAAGGAAAATATTATAACATTGTTAATTATTATCTGGCCTGTATTTGGTATGTTTATATTTTGATACACAGAAGTGAATGTGCAGCTTCTTGTTATACACAATCCTACCAACACCTCTTTCCTTTTCTATTGAGAAAAAAGAGCTCACTATCTGTCTGTTCCCCCCGTTTCCATTTGGCTTTCATCTAGGAATCTGTAGACAGATTTTCAGCTATACCTTCACCCTCTTCTTCCTCATCACTCTTCTCATCATTCTCTAGGTTCAGATTATCAGGAAGATCCAAAGGTTCAACTTCAGGCTCCTTTTCTTGGTGGCCATGATAAGGATCTATTTCGTTCTCGTCATACTCACGCTATCAGCAAAAGAATGGGGGGAAAAAATAACAGGTACATAGTAAGTGGGAAGAAAGGCAAAAATAAGATGCTACTGAATTCTCTAGGACAGAAATACTGGGTACAAATGTTCCATTCTCATCAGTTAAAAATGAATTTCCAGTGGTACACATCCTCATGTGTAAAAAGCAGAAAAAGATTAATTTTTGCAAATGCATTTATGTAAATAGGTATTTCTTAAAACCAGCATGTTTTATGTTCAGAATCCAGTTTTCCTAGCTGAAAGATTCCGAAGAGAATATGTACTCTTCAAGATGGCAAATGCACTCTTGCATACTACACAGAATATTCAAGTATACTGCATTCGCATGTTTGGGATGAGTCCCACTGACTTGGAGTTCCTGTTGCTAAACACAACAGAACAAGAATTTAAGCTTTGTCCATCAAAACATCAGTTCAGTGTAAAGCCTATTTTGGCAGCCGTTACAAGTTCAGGTTAATGCAAACAAAAATTCTTTTTGTATTATGGATCAGAAAATACAGATTTGATAAAATGGATGCAACATAGTTTACTTTCAACTCTGAAATTAACCAACTTTTTTTTTCCAAACGCACTTCACTATTAAATAAAGACCATTTCAGATTCTTAGAAACATATATGAGCAACAGAATATGGTTTAACAGCAAAATACTCTGTGTAATCCAAATAACTTTTACCTCATCAATCTGTTCATGGATTTTCTCTTTGTTTCCACCATCCTCTTCTTGTTGCTCTTTTTCCTCATCCTTGGGATGCTGTTTTTTATTATCCTTGTTTCCTGCGCCCAAATTGTCATCTTTTGCAACGAGCTCTGAATCCTCCTATTAACCAACAAATCCAAAAGAAAGTCAGTTATGCTACCTGCTTTTCAAAGTCTCAGTGACAAGGTATCATCTCCTACAGAAAAAAAGTTAAAAGCCAAACACTAAATTTTATGATACACTGAAATTATCTCTTTCCTAGACAAAGAGTTATATAAGGGAGTTCACGGTCTAGGTCAATCACGAGAGTTTAATTCCTTTGCTAGTGTTCTTCCCACCCTTTTTCTCTTTACCTCATCCATTCCTGGTCCAGTTTCTTCTGTTTTACTACTGTCATCTTCATCATTGTCTTCATCTTCATCTCCCCAGAGCCTCTCATCCAGTTTATCATCAGCTTCGGCATTATCAAGATTTCCCATCTGCTTATCCAGCTCCTCCTCTTCATCTGAATTTTCATCATCTTCTGTGTACAATTCAAAATGTGTTTCAGTACAGAAGAGATAAAGCTAATTTTTTTGTTAACTTCAGAAACAAGCAGCCATACTTAGCAGCTTAATTTCATCACCCTACACAGTTAATTGAGAGGTGTGGAAAAAGACACATATGCAGTAACACCCAGAAGAGCAGGACCCTAATTATGTGACTCAGAGTGTTCTCTTGGACATAAGGGGACATATAGCATTCTTTTCCTCAACCTAACAAGTTCCAGGTGCAGAACTTTGATGATTTAAACCTCTCTTCCTTACCCTCTCTGTGCTCCATTTTCAAAATGTTTAGGGGGAGATACATTCCACTTTATCTGTGTATTAGTTTGGGAATTTCCCTTCTTGTGCGAATGAACTTATTTTTGGCGTTTTGTCAGAGATTTGGAAGTAAATTAACATTGCTGTAATTTATAAGCCACATTCATTTAAGATGTTCAGGCTGTTACCCTTTAAAGTGAAGAACTGCTGCCTTTTGGGTGAGTAGCAACTTGAATAAATCTACCAAATGTTGCTATTTTTTTCCATTTTAGAAATTTAAAGTTAATTTTTTCTTATTCTTAAAAAGTTAGCAATAGCTAATTAGACGTGTTTTGAAATTAACATATTCTCAAGTATTCTGTGATCTTCAACAGCTCCATAAAGTCAGTGATCAATTCTAAAATGCATCTATAGGTCAGCTCATAAGAGGAAGGAAGAATCAGCGCCCTTCATTTCAAAGCCATCAGAGTGAAGACAGACAGTATTTGGCACTAATCTGTTGAATACTTTTCAGTATATGCTTCGTTATATAAAAGTAACAACCATTACTGGACTCTTTTATAACATTTCTTGTAAGTTTGTGATAGCGGAAGAACCAAACCTTTTTTCTCTTGCTCCTCATCATGCATTTTTCCTTCAAAGTCTTCTGACATTTCAATTGCATTGTCTTCTCCTTCAATGTCTGGTTTAGAATCTTGATCCTCTTTCTCCTTCTCCTCACCCTTTTGAAAACTGTCTTCTATCTGCGTTATTATTAAAGCCAAAAATTACAATGGATCTTGCCTATATATTAAAGCTTACTTATTTTTGTGGTTCTTTAAGTTTATATGCAAGATAAAAGCCAACATAAATAGGAGACTGAAAGTAATTTCATGTTTCTTTTACCTGAAACATCTACAACGTGGACCTCAAAGGCTTTTTCAGTTTTACTTAAACAAGAACAATGCGACTTACCTGATCTTCATTTTCTATTTTGTCGCTCACATCCTTCTTGCCTTCCCCATCTCCAATACCACCGTCCTCATAATCATGAAACTGTGTTGCTCCCTCTCCAGCTTCATCTTCAAGTAATTCTTTTGGCAGACAAAACCCCTACAAAAGCAAACAGAAACTCAAAACTTTCTGTAGTAGTAAGTGCATCTTTTGGCTTAGTTTCTACTTAAGACTTTTGTATATATTAAATATGCGCGTACCATATATCCACTGTTATCTCTAGTAACTTACCTTTTGGGCAAGCTCTGTAAAAATGCTAGTTAGAACAGAAAGCAATTTTCCAGTACTCCGGTGAGATGCCAGTGAAACGGTGAGGTAGAACAGGATAAGGTCTGAATACTTGCAGAGCATGGGCTTTAGACGCACCATCAGATAGCAGGATTGGTTGAAGAGCTGCAGTTAAAACCAAAGAACAGCTGTCAAACATGATTATGTACATCCTGAGACGCATCTCAGAGAGGGTGATGACACAGACTGAAAACAGATGCTCAAAACAAAAATACCAATAGGTGGGTTTAAATACTATTTGTAGGCTTTCTGAAGCCTTTTTTTTTCAGATTTTCACAAAAATAAAAAACCTAAAACTTTCCCTTCTTACTAAAGGAACACCCAGCTTTTGCACAATGGAAGAGTACTTATATTTGGCCATAATTTCTTACATGCTTGTAGTTCTAAGCTACTGGACAATAAACAGTGATGTACGTTTAACTACTAACGTTCACAATTCCAAATCTTGAGGTCCCTGAGCCAAAAAAACCTCTTGAGAAGAGCAATTTTACCGTATGTTTATCTGAAGTGTAATCTTCCCCATAAGATTTCAGGTTCTCCAGGAGTTCTGAAACTGCCAAAATTGCTTTCTGCACATGCAAAGAATCCAGATCAGCAGAGAGTTCTTCATCCAAAAGCTTAGTTATATGTCCTTCTTTAACCACGTCAAATGAGGCTGCATCCTCTTTGTTTGAAATACATTAAAAAAATATGGAAATCAAGTTAGACATCCTAAAAATGTTATAGCAAGCAAATCTAGAAATACCTATCCATTTAAATAAACAACCTCTATTAAAACAGCAGTTCCCTTCTGTATTGGTACTTCTGCTAGACACACAGTTTAAGGAATTTTTAGGTTTGCATGGTTAAAACTCTCCTCAAGTAAATGAATAAACTTACCGTTTCCCTCTGGAGATTTTTCTTCCTCTTTTCCACCTTCCTTTTTTCTCTCCACCAAACACTGGATGGCATACAGAACAACACGGATAACATTTTCCACTTTTGCTGAGAAGTGCTCCACAAACTCTTCATCTGCCCATTGATTTCCTTTTGAACCATAACACAGGCAGTTTTAGATAGAAATACATTACATTACAGGTTACTACATTTCCCCTTTGCAAAGAGCATGATAAGCACTATGCAATTTTCACTACATAAATCTGAAAAAGCTCCTTGCTAATCCTGACCTGCAACTATGGTGTAAGATCCATCATCAACAGTGACTAAAGGGGAGAAATAAATTACTGCACAAATTAAGTATGGACTCAATTTTGCAAGTTTGTATTTAATCAAGTGTTTCTGGATATCGAGATGATTTCATCAAATGTTTCTGAATATATGAATGAGCATGGAGCTACCTCTACAAAAAACAAGCTAATGAATTCTTGTATCTTTATCTGAATTACAAAAGGGGCAGAGAAAAATTGTCCTTACCACTGCACTCTGACATGGAAGCAAGAAGCTGTGTTCTCCAGGCTGTGAAGTCTGAAGATGTATTATTAACTTCTTCTTGTATATAGCTTAGGCTCCTGATTAGGGCCATCTGATTTGCAGCTTGCTTGTCTTCCCCGGTTGGAAGAAATAGGGATTCTATGCCCTGTAACTCAGCTGAGACTTCCAGCAAACAACTCACAGCTGATGTGCAAACTTCAAAATCCTTCCTGCAACAAGAAATCCCATAACACTGAAAGAAGGACAAATCGTTCAATGTAAGATTAAACCTTTTCTTGGGGTACAGATCGCAGGAGGCAGCTGATCTCCATCTTGAATTTATGAAATAAAAAGTCTAACAAGAAGTAGATATGCCACACTCATTTTGTCCCTGCTTCAGACAGTGTGAGGGTTATTATTAAATAGCCTACAGATTTTTTTTACAAGTAAAATTTCTTCATTAAATTGACATTTGAAATGAATTAACTGACCCCATTAACTAAGGAGAGATGGGGATGAAAACCCAGGAGAAGAAAGACAAACTGAGAAGCTGAGACGGACCAATATTTGTCTGACTTGCTAGGGGAGTGGGAGAAGGCATGTACATTTGCTTCAACAGGCAGGCCTTGCATTCTGCAGGAGAAGCAAACAGATACAAGCTTCAAGAGCACCCGAACACACTTTTCAGATATGCACAGGCAAAGATTTTCAAGATGACTCCATTTTATATAAACATAAAACACACAGACTCCATTTCACACACAGACAACTCACCAGGAATAAAACAAGGTCTCACATGACTGTTGTCTTATTTTGTCCACTTCTGCTTTCATTGCCTTCACATTTGTCAACATTGCAGTCAATTGTGTAGCTAGCTGCACCCACAAGTCATCCTTATTTCGCATCCTGCATCCAGGAGGCAGTTGCTCAATTGTTACTGGAGACAAGTATTTTAGCTCTGAGGGAATTAGGTCAGGTATTCCCATAAAAATGTTTCCCATTTCAGGTCCTGAACTCTGAAGAATGTTTGTTTTGGCATCTGTCTTTTCACTGTCACTGCACTTGGTTGACTCTTCTTTTGGGCAGCACTGTATAAACCAAGACAGCTCCTCAAGAACCATCACACACTGCATGGAAAGTTGCTGCAGCTTGTCAGTCCAGTGTTGAATACTGTCTTGAGGAGGAAATGCTACGTTATATTCTCTGTCAGCAGTCAACCTAGAATCTATTTCTTGTATACAACTCAGGATGTTCCTAGTTAAGAAGAAAGAAGGAAAAAAAATTACAATCAGTGAGTTTTATGTCATATTTCCCTTTTAAAAGCTAAATCTTCAGACTAAATTTGTAAAAGATCTAGCCAATATGGAATTATGGAATCAGTGGAAGTCAAACTTCCTTTTTTCCAGAAAAAGCTTTGTTTAATTAGTGAATTTAACTCAGCATTGCTTGTATTTGAGAACATATGTCCTGAAAACAGAGATTTCTGACCATCTTCTCAATCCATCCTTAAACTCCTGGCCTGACAGTCAAATATTGTTTGTTTTCCTCCATTAACAAAAGCAAATCAGATTCTGTTACACCTTCATTCTCTGAAGTGCTGTGTAATAGGCAGCTCATAACAAACAATCTGATTTGCAATGAAAGTCACAGCAATGCAGACAAGTGTTTTGTTATTCCCGCAATTGTGAAGTTGTGGACTTTATATTTTGGGCTTCTGGTTGGTTGGTTGTGATGGGTTTTTTTTGCTTGTTTTTCCAAGCAAAAAAAAAAGGCTTTTTTTTGTATCAGTAATCTTCAGTTTAGATGTCCTTCCCTGTACAAAGGAAATTGCTCCTGACCTAACTCCAAAAAAGTTCCATGGATTACATCAGTGATGAACACAAATATGCAGAACAGTGGTGTTTGCAGTGAAACTGATGAGTCAAGCAATGGAGTGAAAAAAATCACACTAAAAAAGATTTTCTATATTCTTTTCCTTTTACAGTTTTGACACAAGAACTAGCACCTCCCACCTCTTTAGAGTTTTTTATTGTAAACTGTTGAGGTTTTGTTCATTTTGGCTAGAAGTGCCATCCAGATAATTCACTTGCTCGAGATCAAACCAACAACTTGAACATTATTACTTGAACAAAACTAACTTGAACTTGAACAAAATTAACTTAGGCCAATACCAAAAGAGAGAGATTTAACAATCTATAGGTTTAATGGTTTAACTGTAATTATGTCATGGTCTTCATGTGTGTCTAATGTGTTTTCCCAACTACTGGCTGCAATGACAGGATAAACAATATCTAACCCCTCCACTGCCCCAAACCTTTTCTATCTAGGGTTTAATGAGGGGAGAAGAGAAATGGGGAAGTAGGGGGCAAGAATATTATTTTCTTCTACTTTACTTTCCATCTTTCTTGAACTGAATTGCTTACTGTCAAACTCCTTTCCAATGTTTAAATGTTGGAAAATGCAAAATACCTCAGAAAGATCCACTGTTCTGTCAATGTAGTCAGAGATCGTCTCTGTCTGACGAGCACCTGCATGAGGTGCGCAGTGAACCCTTTGCATCTTTCAATGCTACCTAGTCCAATATCCTAAAGAAAACAAATGCAGAAGAAGTGGGAGGGAACAGTCAGATGAATAAGCAGACAACAACATTCTCTGCACCTCCATTTCATTACACTGAGCAGGTTGAAGGGTTATGGTTTAACTGAACGAGTCTTAAAATGCAGACAAAAATCACTGTTATTACAGTTTCCTCATCTTAATTTTTCTGCAGTCTTTTATGCATGCTGCTCACAAATTCCATTTTCAGGTACCTTCTGCAACAACACTGATATGACATTGCCCTTCCCCCTGCAGCAATTCTTATCAAAAATTTAGTTCCAATAGTAAAGCTACCTTACATAAATTATAATTAAAATCTAAAGAGATAACAAATCTAAAGCTTTTACATACATGACCGCAGCTAAAACCACTGCCACGACTCTTTTTACCAGATTTACTGCCAATTACTTTCACTCCTTTCATTAAGAGGGATCCCATTTTAAAATTTAGAATAAATATTCACAACAGAGCAGAATGGATCACAGCTACATTCCATCGTACGGCCATTATCAGCTTTGATGTTTGACAAGATCATGTTGTAAAAAACAAGGGGCAAAGCACAATGAAAAGAAGAGCATCTGGAAGAGAACCTTTTTTCCTAGAATACTGGAAAAGTGGTACTGATTTGGCAAAGCTCATTTGTTCCTTCTTCTGATTTCAGACCAATTTTTAAGCAAGGGAATATATTCGCACTTTTTGTGTTAAGACACAGGGTCCAATTATTTTAAATTATAAATCTCAACTGATTTTTTTTCATAAGCACCAACTAATGATAGCTTTTTTCCTAACAAGTTTTGATTCAGTTTGGAGTTCCCTTCATGAACAAAAAGTAGCAATTCAGTATCTGTTGGGATGAATTTGCACACTGAACAGATCACTGACTTAATTAACAAAACTGGTATCATTCACTCATAAACCAATAGGTTTTTAAATGCTGTCCCAAAATACCATACTTTGTACCCTATTACAGAACATAGCATTATCTCACATCATCTTTTTGCTACGAAAAAATTCCAGTCCAAGGTGGTAAAATAAAGTTAGCAGAAATAGGATTTCTATTTTTACTGTGGTGTTTTTACCTTGGCAGGTGCTAGCAATGCTGTCTGAAGTCGAGAGTGGCGTGCAAGTGACCGATAGAAGTACTTCTGGCATCCATCCCAAGCAGAAGAAATCTCTGTCAGCAGCCTGACAGAGCACAAGAAAGTCTGCTATTAGAAAGCTGCATCATTTCAGCACCTCAGCATACTGGAAGAACCAGGTCAGCTCTTCAACCCAATGCATTTGCTTAAAATTTGTTATTTTGCAAACACACCGATCTTGTAGTTCTTGATTTTCTTCATGAGTATTCTAGTCTTAAGAAAATGTTTGATATTTAAAATAAACTAAGCAAACACTAAACAATAGCAGCAAAATCTCTATCTTTGAATATCATTTAACACTTGAATAGTGATTTTTTTTGTCTTCTCCCCATGCACCTAAATCCAGCTTGATAGGGAAGCCTTTATTTTTGCCTTGCTGAAAGACCGTATAAACTGAACTCTTATGTCTGAGTAAGATAATAAGCAGCATGTCTCAATGACAAAAATCACTTGCTACCAGAAAAGTAACATGGAAACATATGAACAAATGTCTTTTCTATAGGTAAGTTTTTCCAGAAATGTCAACTTTGAAATCTATGTATTTTCCCCTGAAATATCCTATTCAATGAAAATGAAGCAATGAAGTAATCCTGTAAATTACAATTTATCTTTAATAAAATATCAGCAGTCTACTTTCTAATACCATGCCGGCAAAGCATGCCAGGCAAAGCTGGACAGTAGAAGGCTAATTGAAATCTAGTTCACAGAAACAATGAAACTGAGGGTAAAGTTGTCAAAAGTGCAAATTAAAATCAAAAAATAAATAAACAAAAACCTCAAAACAACCAAACATTTGCTCAGTTGGACATGCTACTATAGTATGTAAAGGATTTTCAAACTGAGAAGTAATGGGAGGAAGGGAAGGGAACGCAAGAGTACATGTAAAATCCTTAATGAATTACAGTCCAGAAATTCCAGTCAAAATCCACATGCAATAAATTCTATATATTATAGCTGCAATTCATACAACCTAAGGGTTAAAAATACTGTGTACATACGCGGCATCCAGTTCATGAGTACGATTTACTACACCTAACGCGCTATTCAAGTCCAGTGGATGGAGGTAGAGCATTTCATGATAATCTTTTGAACGGGACCAAGACAGACCTTTCCGGTATGACAAACCTGGAAAGACATTTGAACACAACATCCTTTTATGCGTACAATTCTTTTATATGAAAAATGTCACTCGCAGAGTTGGTATTAAGATACAAAAACATCTGATGTAATTTTTTTCCTGACGCTGATTTTGACAAGTCTTTGAACAAGCTGCAAGCTTCGTAATGTAGGAACACATCGTAGTTAACTGTCTTTAGCTGAACACAACTGAAATAAGACAAACATAGACCTGTGTGTATAAACGAGGTTGGTGGCAGTGGCCAAGAGGTAAAACAAAAAGCCTTGAACCTGCCAGGCAGGCCACAGCCTGAGGAAGTTACAGCTATGTACTTTTAAAACTCTGTCTAAATTAGCACTCCTATTTTAGCTATTTTTAAAACTGGATTAAACATGCTCATTTCTTTCAAGGCAATTAGAATACTCCTTTCAATGCATCCTGAAGGTAAGCAGAGCCTGTAAGAAATGCTCATTAGCTATTTAGATTATGTTGCCACTTTTCCAAACAAAATGGAGAGCAAGTCTTAAGGGCAACACTTTTCACTGCTTCTCATCCTTTATGAGAGCTGAGCTAGGAATTATCACCTCATTATTAAGACATGAAAAGGCTGATGAAAGAGGAAGGTAAAGGTGTCACCTGAAGCCAAAGAGAGCCCAGTAAAGAATTCAAATCCCATGGTTAATTAAATAATCACAAAACATCACTCCTGCAGCACAAACTTCACAGGGCAGCAATAACAGCTAATTCCTTTGGCACCAGTGAGTGGAAATACACAGGAAAAGTGTATGCACTGGAAGCTTCCCACTTAGATTCACCTGGTTTTGCAGTCATCTGAATAAAAAAGGACCTTAATATTCTGGGAGCTATTTACTCAGTACACATCAACTCATTTAAGTAGCATAAACTGCAAGCACTCAAAGCTACAACTGTAGCCTCCTCACCCTCCCAGAAAGCATTTAGGGTGTTTATGTTTTTCATTCACTCTCGAAGTGTGACACTATTTAACTTTTTATCAAAATCATGACCTCCCTTAACTTCATGTTTCCAAAGGGGAACCATGAGGAACAGAAATCTCTCTCTTCCCCTCCTTCTCCCTCTCTCTTCCAGAAGCTATGGCTTCCAAGAGAAGCACCAAAATACTAAACTTCATTGCAAATAGAAGGGGGGGAGGGGAGAAAGCAAAGTTGCAAAGTTACATTAATTTCTGTTTCTACCTACGACTTACAAGAATGCTGTCAGACAGCTGTTTATTTAACAAGACTGCTTACTTCTGCTAGTTTGTGAACTGCTCACTGAGCAAGAACAGTTGATGAGTAATTTAATGTAACGCCAAAGTAAAAGGCAACCATTAATAGTTTGGGTAGGTCCTTTACCTTAAGACTAGCATGGAGAGCAATGGAGACTGGGCTGCTGAACAGGGTACCTCCAACGATTCCTCATCAATAGACCACTCAGTCTCCATGGCTCAACCACACCTCTGCCAATTTCATCTCTACCAGTCTGTCAATCACTGAGAAATGGGCTCTCATTCTAATCAGCTAACTTCAACTCAGTTCCGGATCAGAGAATGTTTACAAGATAATGAACTTCTTTCTTGTTTCTAAAAGCTGGGCAGTGATTTTGGACCGGAGATAAAGCAGATTTCTGTTTCAGAAAAGCTACTGTTGAACATCTAATGGAGTGTAAGAAAAAAAGAAAGTATTTGAAAGGCTCACACACTAGGCCTCAGTCAACAAGCGAAGAGAAAGAGAGACTTAACTGCTTCTACATATTAGTGGCTCAATGACTTCAAGAACATAGTATTATGGTGGGTTTAGATGAATTGGAAAGAACAGTAAAATGCTTAAGAACTTTGTACTGTTAAACCAAGCGCATTTTAGCCAAAGCTCACCTGTTTTAGCAAGGCTTTTGAAGAGATCTGACAAAGCCCGTTGCTTCTGCATCTGAATATGCTTCGCCTCTGATTTCTGCTTCTCCTTAGTTGCTGTCTGATCAAACGTTAAATTTTGCAGTTCAGCTACAGAAACAATGATACCACCTGTACAAAAGACAGCACAGAAAGGTAAGAGATGTGAAAATTTAACATACACAAAGCAGCCAGGGGAACACAGTCCGGGGAGGGAACTATATATCTACACTTTCTCCTGATCTCTTGCATTTATGTTTACAGAGGGCAATTATGGTATGGAATTCACAAGAGTACTTAACCTGTGAATTGGTCAAGATTTTCCACCAGACTTAAGAATGAATTATTTTCTGTAACTGTTGTACACATTTTCTTCATTTTTTTAGTAAGCTTGGGCAGACGGTACTGCAGAGATTCTGCATGGAATGTAATGCCATCCTGACATTCTTCTGGGAGTGCCCTCTGGGAAAAATAAACAGAAAGAAGATTACACACACATGCCAAAAGCTGTGTTATTTAACCATCAAGTGAAATTGTTGCAAAAATAAGGGAAAAGTTCTACATTCATCTGAAACCACAAAACATGCCCATGTTAACAGTTCAGCACCAGCATTTAAGGAAAATCATAATACATGCATGTCAGGCATGCATTAGTTTTGAAAACAACCAAACAAATGGAAAATGCTATGATCCTACTCTCTTGGGTGTTTGTTTTAACACTGCTTCAGGTCAGCTTCTTCAGCCTTCCAAGCTCAAAGCCACATTAATCTAAATCACTAATGCCCTCAGGACATTGGATAAGAATATCACTTACTTTCCAGAAATTTAATTGCACTGTTAAACAACAACAAAATCAGCATGCAAACAGAAATTATTAAGTAACAGGACTAATCCCCAGCATGTCCAAAACTAATCCTCAGGGTCTGTTCAATTTAGGATTGCGTGCATCTTGTTTAAGGAACGAAGACAACATGAAACTGCAACAAGTGAATCTGATAACCCTGTTAACTATCAGTAAAAGGCTTACAAACAAACTAACCACCAACAAACCAATCCCACAATGGAACACATTAGATTTTCATCAGGTTTCTGCCTCTTCACTCTACCATCCTGACTGTCACAGGACAAGAGCAAGATCAGCCACCCTCCTGGTCTGAAGAAACTGAACAAAGCCTTGGAAGCCAAGAGTAACTGAGCATTTCCCACTCACCCCCAACTTATGATGAGTTACGATTTTCTCCTTGCACCTTATTAATAAAAACTAATGGAAATTAGCAGGAATCTATATTGGGAAGAAAATACTTGACTTCCTCTCTGAGCAGGAAAATTTAAGAGGCACACTGAAATGTGTGGCATGTGGAGTAGGATTAACAATGTACCAACTAGTCCAAAGTAAATACACACTGTATACAAGCTGTGTCAGCCAACAGGAAACATAGGACAATGCAGTGCATATTCCACTTTCAGAATTCAGACTCAAAGTAATTTTATATATGTACAAACCCTATAGCTACACAATCATTTGTCTTGGTCCTTGGTTAGAAGAAAAAGGGTACTAATTCCAGCACCCAGTCCGTATCATTGTACTAATAGGGAAGGAACTAATTGCTGCAGACAATATGCAAGCAACTTGGATGATGAAATGTGTAACTGCCATCATCTTTATATTAGAGCATAAATACTGTGCCAAATCGATACAGAACAAGCTTGTCTTCCCATGCTGCATTCCCACCCATCTGCAGTGTTTCATAACACTGAACACAAGACAAACCAAAAAGCTGATGATACACTCAACAGATTTAACACTTACATAAGATTTTTCTGCATAAATCAGTGAAAAGCAACATACAGATGAGAATAGAGAAAATATCCTTACAACACTTAGAATAAAGAATGCAGTCACCTTGGCAATATCTGTTCTAGCAGACAGAATTTTTCTTAATGTGTTGCTCAGCCTCTGAATTTTGGTCTCTATGTTCTCAGATTCTTCCTCCTTTTGCAAGCAGTCCAGTTGCTCTTCCTTACCAATTTCCACCAAGGCAGGCCGACATGACTCACCCAGAACAACTTCAAACTTCTTCATGAATTTAAAGAGGGTCCTAATTACCAAAGGAAAGCAAAAATGTTACTAGGTTTTACAATCCCGGAAATCTCTCAGCTGCTGGGAAGAAACATTTCCACTGTGTTATGAGCAGAAAAAACATTCTTGCATTAAAATCTAGCATCACAGAGAAATCATTCAGAAGGAAGGTACCAAATAAGGAACTTAATTTCAAGCTCTGAGTTACCTGCGTATTTTTTCAACTGACTGTTTTACAGCCCAGAAGCTGACGTCATTCCACTTCGATATCTTCACAAAGTCCTATTAGGAAAATAAATAATCAATGCAATGAAGTATTTCCGTATCAAAGTTAACCTTTAAAGCTGATCAGCTATGATGATCTGGCAGTCTTAAAATGCAAGACATTTTAGTAGGTGAGCAAAATATTGCATAAGCATCTTAGTCTATTAACATGTGTTTATGTTGCACAGCCAAATACTATGAAATCCAAAGGGGCTTCATTACTGGATATAAAACCTCCATGGCTAAATTGGACTGACCAAGCATTAAAGATTTCAACCAACCCCCCACCTCAAAAAGCAAATTCTTGCCAAAGAAAATGTGTAGTATGGATTTCAGTGGCCAACGGAGCGATTATATACAAATTCAAATATCTGCTCTGCTGTTCCTTTGATTAGATCAGTATATTGTTTGAGTGAAGTTTCCTTTTACCTTAAGTTCCTTTTCTATAGGTTGACGAAGTTCAGCGATTCTGGCCTGAACACACTCTGAAAACTGCCTATAATAATTGTACAGGTTCCACAGGATGCTGCATAGAATGTCTAAAAGGGATAGACAAAAACAAGCTTCTTTTAAAACCAGGATATTTTTCAGTATCCAGAAGAGATTTTTTTTTGTAATTATGAAGCTTAACAACACCAAAAGTTGAGGTAAGCGGATTGACAGTATTCTTCATGGAAATGGGAAAAACAGCAGCATAGGCTTGTGTTGTATTTATGAGCTTAGTGAGGTATTTGGAAAGTCATGAATAGCTGATTATCAGGTGGTTGTAAAGAAGACTCAACACACGCAGTGCTAACAACTTACCCTTTTCTGCTACTTGAGGCATCAGCAAGACATGGCAGTGGAAAACCAGTAGTGCTTGGAGTCGCGCATGAAACTCTCCCAGTGTGGATCCTTCAATGAAAGCTTGTAGTGTGCTGACTAGTGTTTTCAGATCCATTTGCTCTGTTTCTGAACATTGCACCAGAAATTTAGAAAGAAAAGTGGGAAAAAAACAAAATAAAAAAAACCAAACAAACAAAAAACCCCAAAACCAAACAAACCCAAACCAACCTCAAACCAACAAACCTCTACATGAAAACTGTTATGTGCTCCTTGTAAACCTCCAACTAAGTATCAGGTCTCTCTTAGGAAAGGTTCAAAACAAAATAGAAAAGGGGTAGGGTGGGGAAGAATTCTAATTTAATAAGTCAAATCAACAAACACTGTAAAAAAAGAGAAAGGACAAGAGGCAGCAGTAAGATAGTGACCAAGCTGGCCAGCTACATGTCCAGTTTCAGAGTGGATCAAGTATTTAAAGATGACTACTTATTCTCTGTGAATGAATGGCTTTTTTCGGTCATGATGAACCACACTACAAATTAGTCACTGCCAGTTCCTTAATTCCTCAAATCATGAAAACAGAAATAGATCTTAGAAGAATCTGGTAGAGAATACAGTGTCTTTACAGCACTAACTATGGAAGAAGACAAGCTGTCCATTTGGAGATGTAGATTAACCCAAGGATCTGAAGCTCATCAAGTGCATTAATTAGCCACGAGATTGGAAGAACTGCCTCATGCCAGGGAATGTCACTTTCATCTTTACAGTTTCACTGAGTTTTGGAGAGGCAAGGGACTGAGAGCTATATTCTTTCCTCTGTATTATGTAACATAAACACGTGCAGAGAGATTTAATCAGAACATGTACCAAACCATACTTTAAAAATTCTTTAGGCTTTATACAGAATGTTAAAAGCTGTTCAGCTAGAATATGAATTATGCCTTTTCCAGTTGCAGATGGAGGCCTCCTACCCTCCAAATCTGTTTGAAACGTTTATATGTGTATGACATACATAGTGCTACATTCTTTTAGATGCTTTTTACAGAAATATTCTTTAATTTACACCACCTACAATGCTGGCCCTATGAGAGACACAGGTGGCTCCAGAAATAAATACCAAGCCGTGAATTTACTCTGTACGGAAGACACTATACTGTCGTGGAATATAATGTAAGGCAAAGAGAATTTATTTTAGGGCAAGAACTACACCTGAAAGTGCACTGTCAAACTCTGGCATTTAGAACCTTAATTATGCATCCTTCGTAATTGCTGGAACGGCATCAAACATTCATATAAAACCAGCACTTACCTTCTGTGTTTGCCTCTGTCTGCTCTTGAATATACTTCTCAATCATCTGATAGATTGAGAACCAGTGCTTTGTGGATTTCTCGACATGCTGCTTCATTATATTGTCCAAACTTACTGACCAGCAACTGGAAACAACAAAGGAAGCGAGAGGAGAAAAAAAATGAAGCAAAAAATATTGTGGGTATTTTGGGCTCAAAACATCAAACTTTATTCTCTGTTTCTGCTAAACTAATGGAAAATTTTACAAGGTGTAATAATCTGCATGTATGCTTAATATACACAGCTAATTCTTGAGGATCACTGCTTTGCCACTATTATTAAATATGAGAGAAGTGCAAGAACTAGGGATGATAAAACCAAAGCCAATCAGAGCCAAGTCCAAAAGTTTCTTTTCATGAAACTTGAGGCAGACTTGTAGAATCCCTGATCCTGGCATACTGTGGGATAAAACTTTTACATGGTTTTAACAGGAGACTAAACAATGATTTTTAAGGGAAAATTAATGGGGGTTGTTAAGACAAAACTGCAGGCTCAGTAAATCCTGGGATGAAAACAGGAGAACACTAGGAAAATATCAGGACCAAGTACTGTAGCTATTTGTTCATTCTGATTCTAGTCCTGACGCATATACATAGGGTCACAGTTGCTAACACTGCTACTAGGACAGCCACACACACAGAAAACACACTGGAACACATAGTGAAGGATGTTCCACGAAAGGCAATTCTGCATTGGAATGTGCTTCTGTATGGAGATAGAAGCTTAAAGTATCTAAGAAAAAGCAGCAGGGAAGGACAGTTCTTACTTCAACTCCAATCTACGCCACTGAATAATCAGTTGTGTGACCAAATCAAGATGTTTCCGCAAGGACAAAGCTCGACTAGCATTTTCCTCCCAGTCCTGGAAAAAAAAAAAAAAAAAAGGAAGTTCACCTGTATACAATACCAGAAATCAGTCTTCGCATGGCAAGACTCATGCGGTACTCTGGATTACATTCCTGCTCCTTAAACTTATGGCATGGATCAAGTTCACTTCCCCACATCCTGCCAAGCAGACAGTTTTCAGTTGTTTTTATTATGGCACCAATATGAACAGGAAGTATAAAAGAGAAAATATAAGTTTCCCTTAGCTCTTTTCTTACCTGTGCCTTTGCAAGAAGAATTTCCAAGCCATTCAGGAACTTTGAGAGAGGACTTGAGAGTGGAAAACTCCGGATTCTGTCCATCACAACTAACAGCTGCAGAAAGAAAAACAAGAATTCAACCTACAGTAACTGATCTTTAACAGAAGCAGTCATGAAGCATCAATTTGTATTAGCATAACCTCCCCTGCAGGAGATAAGACTCTCTCTCTATATATATTTCTTTAATTTTAAACTGCTTCCTTGTTCTAGTATAAGCTCACTAGTTCAGTGAGAGCAAACGCACTCAGGGAAAGCAGCACAAATGACCTAATGCAAAGAGTTGCAATCGATTCCAAGTTTCTGCATTAGTCTAAGAAATACAACCTGAGGGCCACACAGACCCCATAAATGGGACCCAAGATATCAATTTTAAAGTACAATGGAAGAATTTTGGAAAAACAAACTATCCAGGAGCCCAAACAGCAAAATACCTCAGGAATCTTTCTGGTATAGTAGACTGAAGGGTGCTTAATGCTGTAAGATCAGAGCAGGCAGTGAACATCACTTAACATTTCATAACTCAAATAGAAGAGTTAATAATACCTAATGACTTCAAAATACCTGCATAAGTAATAAACACAACATTTAAGCAAGTGTATGCCTACACATGTCTATACGCATATTTACATACAAATGCAATTCTGTAATGTTCCACCTTTTCCCAAACACTTGCTGAGGTCTTTCTACCTGCACAAGTACTGGATGCTCTGGCCATTCCTGAAGTAGCCTATTTACTTCTTTAGCAAAGCTATCGAGTACAGGTTGGCACTGTCGGACTTGTTGAATATTAGGATGCTGGTAGAAGTCATATGGACCATCTTGCTGCAGCACAAGATCTGAAGTTAGTTCCTCAAAAAAGGTATTGTGGAGAAGAGTGCTAGCTAGAAGTTGGCTTCCCAAAAGAGTATCATTCATTTCAGCACCTAGGAAGCAAAAAAAGGAAGACATTACGTGTACTATCAGTTGAACAGGTGTGGGGGATTTTTTTCCTGTATCCCAAGCCTCAGCATGTTATGTATTAAAAGGACATAACAATATGCCAGACATAAGCAATGAGATGGGAGTATGGAACAAAGAGACATACTTAAAGTTTCCATTCCCTATCAAATTTTTGTATAAAAGTAAAATCAGCATCCGAAAGGTGGGCTGTGATCTTATCGGAAGACCACAGTTCCTCTGTGCATAAACTCACATCAAGGGGAGTTACAACAAAACTATTAGCAAGGCGCTGTGAAAAAGTCATCCAACACATGCTCAAAAAAATAAAACCATATAAACCACACCTCAGGTATGAATATAAACATAAGTTACTGTAGAAACAGCAGACATCTGCTTTTTCTTAACTGCATGCATATACATTTATTAGATCAGAAATGAAGTATAGCTCTGCTTTGAGAAGCTATGATCCTGATGTCTCAGCATTGTTATAATGATTTACACATTAAGTGTGCCAAAGTTCAGGGGGAAAAAAAAAACCAAAACAACAAAAAACACCAACCCATGGGGTTTTCTTAATTATAGAAGCTCCACTTAAACCAATTCTTTTATGAACTTAATTGCAAATTTTACTTCTGGGGAATTTCTGCACGTACATCATCTTCCACAGTATTATGCAGATCCAAGTGATCAAAATGTCTGTAGTAGATTATTCAGCTTATTCTTAAACTGTGTTTGTCTTATATATGAACAAATGGAATTGAAAAAAAAAGTCCATAAAAGGATAAAAATCAAAGCATTCTACTGAGACAATTCTGAACAAGGGGCAAATTCTTTAGAAAAATGTTTTATGCACTTTTCCCACAAAAGGCCCGTTTCATGACCTGAGATATGATTAATTTGAAACAATTTGTTACAAAGGTAGACCTGCACATCTGAAATATTGCTAGCAATCTTACCAATTAAAGGATAGAACTGTGACACCAGGCATGCACCAGTCTGATAGCAGGAAATAAATGTACTGAAATAATGTTTGGCTTGATGAGAAGGCAGACTCGGTTGATACCACAGGGATCGCGCAAAGTTTAAGCACAACTTTTGATGAACCATCATTACTGTTTGCATAGAGCTCCTGGACAAAAGGGCTCTATCAACTTCCAGCTGGTCTTCCAATGGATCTTCAGTTTCCATTTTTTCTTCGAGGCTTGGCTGAGCTGTGATATCTTCAAAGTCCTGCAAATTATGTGATAATCAAAAGTCAATTATAATTTCTTCCTTTAATGTCTCTCCCTCCTCATCAGCACAATGACACACAACTTTCTCATGGCTTTCTGTACTGCACAACATTGCTTGGTGAAGCCACACTTCAGAAGTTGTTCAGTAACACAGGACAGTTAATACTGAAAAACCCCTCATTTTTATTAAATCAGCTTTAAAGTTGATTAAATACTTTAAGGAGATCAGCCCTCTTCACATGTAACAAACTCCCAAATGACCCTACTTGCTAAAATGAATCAAATTTCAGAATTTTACAACAAATTATTAATTATATTGTCATTCAGTTATGGAATTCGGGATTATGCAGGCAAACCACAGTATGGTTCAAGTCTGGAAATTAATTTCCAAACCTTCCTACAACCAGAAGGTATAGTAAACTAAAACCACAGTACTCGATACTGTTCTATCAAAATCTACCCCACATTTTTCTTTTGGCTGAAGGAAAACCTGTCTCATTTCTCATCTTGTTTTACTTAAAGCACGTATTTTCAGGAGCTACTTCAGACATAATTTTGGGGTTTCTTTCCCAAGTGACAGTTGTTACCTTTTCATGAAGAGGAAATCTCCTCCTAAACTCTTTTTCTTCCTCCTCTTCCTCAGTCAATCCTTTCCCATGACTTTTACTTCTGTATCTGTACAAACTCTGTTCCATTGCCTCCCGCTCTTGGGCACGGCGTTCCTGTTCATCCCATTCATTTACAATTGCCTAAGGAAATACAAAACATCAAGCTTTTATACAAAATCACCTCATATTTCATCAAAGGGGCAGCACCTATCTCATTTGGCTCTTTCCTCCTCTATAACAGTATAAATCAAAGCCATCTAACTTGAAGGAAGACTTGTGACTTTTCTTCTTAAGCCAATGAAGAAAAAACACAGAACACACAATGCAACAAAGTGCTTGGCCAAGTTCTAGTCTCCTTTCTTATTTTGTAAAACAACTCTCTTCAAAGTCTGGTTTTGGTTTGTTTTGGTCTTTTTGTGAGTGTGGTTTTGGGTTCTGTTGTTGTTTTTCTTTTTTTATATAAACAAAATCTTTGGTAACCATTACAGGCTATGATGTTACCTGACACAGATGTCTAAACAGCTGCAGGGATTTCTGGTCCATCTCTCCCCTGAATAGTACATGGCACTGAAGATGCAGCAAAGCACTGACAAGCAGCTGTTCCAGAGTTGGGCAGGGCTGCTCTACTCCCTCAGATTCTCCTTCAGAGTGCTTTAGAGAAAACTTTTTAAGTCCATGAAGGACCTCAACTGAATTCACTGAGCATAAAATTTCTGCACGAGCAAGGTAACTGGGGGAGGCACGGCCAACAGAAGGAAATGCCAACAAAGAAGTGAGGAGGTTGGTGAGATCAGCTGGACGCACAAATCTTCTGAGCATTGCATAGACTTCAGAAGCCACTAATCGCATGCCATGCTGCAACTGTAAGATGGCAGCTTGCAGTGGAATGATGGCATCAGGGAACATAGCATAGTCCTCTGCCAGGTGTTTTCTAAACTGATGGTGTGATTGTTGCCAAGATGCTTCCTCATTTAATAGGTTTTGTATTGCCTGAAGCGATTTAGGTCTTTCCCCATGGAAGAACTGTAGAAGGCGGGCTGTAAGATCTTGGACTGAAGAAACCCGTGCTATGCTGTTGATATACTGGTGAGCCTCCTGGTATAAGCAGTCATAGGGTGGAGCTGGAGGCCTGAAGGCCTTTTTTCTGGAAAGACTGTTTATTTGCTCCTTCAACCTTTGCATTCTTTCATGCAACAGCCTGTCAAGAAATAACATTGACCAGTTTACACATATAAACTTATTTCATATAAATATATTTATATATACATGGAACATAATAGATATATTAAAAAATGCATCAGAAATATTCTGCTAGTTTGTATGATACAGCAAACAAGGGAAAAACAGAAAGTGACACCCATATAGCATGCGTATGCACTTCTCTTCCCCACTTAGGACTCCCTCTGCCACTTCAACAAACTTTCATTACTATTTTGCTTGCTACCTGACAGCTCTGTGAGCATTAAGGAAAAAGTAGCATTACTGGAAGCAATTGGTAAAACTTAGCCATTCAGAACTTGCTTTCAATGACTATCATTCTCTTTAAGCAATAGCACAGAATTATCAGATCCTCTATGGGTATAACATTGAAATAGAAACTTCCAAACAATGGAAAATAATGAATAATACTCAGTTTTTATCTCCATGTACAAGGAACACCTGGAAACCTGCACAAAGGAGAAGTCTGTCCACTTAAAATTTCCTCAGGTTACTCAGATGAAAAACCAAAAGCAAATAAACAAACAAACAAAAACCCCACAACAAAACAATGGCTACATATTCTGAATGTCAACAGTGTACTCTGTGTGGTAAGAAATCTCATTCACCCACAGCACTGTAGGCAAACGCTGTTGCTAAAATACACATCTGGAGATTCCTACCGAGTACAATCATTCCAAGAACTCTGCAAAATAGCACTGGCCTCTATCAAGGCCTTGAAGGGTTACAGTGATAGACACACATTCCATCATATTTCAATTTGTTAATAACATTGTCACATGTTAATGAAACTACAATAATTTAGATGTACAGTTTTATTATCACTTCCCAACATAGCTTCAATTTTATCAGCATATGAAGGCTGCTGCTTTTAGTGCTGCATTTATAGCAGTACAAAGTGTGTACAGGCCCTTCCTTAGTCACCGCAAGTGAAAAGAACAGCTTCTGTATATTTACCACCTTAATACCCAAATTGATACATTTAAAACAGCAACCCTTATTTCCATAGAAAATACAAACACTGTAAAGCTGTGGAGAAAAGCTTTGAAGCCCAAGCACCTGAAGATGAAATTTCCAATTTAAAAGAGAAGAGTTAATTGTCTGAGATGTTACCTGAGATGGGGATGAATATAGTTGCTGACTGCTTCATCTTCAATACTTTTTCCTGTATGCAGCTGGGATGAGAAATCATTTGTTTTCCATTCACACTCCAGCTGGTGCAACTGCAAAGGAAAGAATAAACCATACTGAGGTTCTGGTATATCCTCTTGGACATTAAAAAAAGTTTCAACTGTATAGTTTGAAAATCATGCACAAATATTTGCCCAAGAACAGCCAAGCCAAACTCCTTTGCATTGATTATATACACTACAAAGGTAAGAGCCAACTCAGCTCCACACTCACCTCTTCTTTTGCATACTTGAGCTTGTACTCTCTTTTAACAGCTGGATCAAACCTCGTCTGTGGAAGCCACACCTGGATCTGCAGCAAACCAATATTCACCCAGAGGCTTCCTCGCCAAGCTGTCTCTGGTAACTCCTTAAGCCCTTCCCCAAAGAACTGCTGCAAGCAAGTGAGCAGGAGAAACACGAATTCTTTAGGAAGTAACTCCTGATCAATGATGCTTTTAAGTATCTCGAGAAGGTACTCATATGCAACAGGATCCTTGACATAGAGCTTCTCACAGCACTCCAAAAATCCTCCTTGAAGATCCATTGGAACCAGATCTACCAGGGCAGAGAGCTGTCTGCTTAGCACTATTCCCTGTAGTTTAGCATCTGTGTGTCTGGAGGTGAAGGAATGAGAAAAGTTTACATATAGTAAGCAAGCTTGTTATAACACACCTGATTTAAATAAGATATGTGTAAGAGAGGTTTTAATACCCAAAATCTGCTATCGAAGACACAGCCAGGTTGGTCCACACTGCTGTGCTGACTTCATGAAGCTGCTGTGCTCTCTCCATCCATTCTCCCAGTGTCACATGAGATGATGACAGAACAGGAAGCCCACTCACATCCCACTGGCTTGTCTTGCTGCTGCTAGTTAGAATTTCAAACAAGCACTTTGATAAAACGGCTCGGGTCAAAATACCTGGGCCCTAAATTAAGAGATTAAGAGTTAGATTGTTCAGATGTAACTTGCACTGACTATGCTAGAACTTACAGTATTGCTTTAGAAAGCTGCTGAATTATTTAATAAAAGAGTATTCAGCCTAATTATTTGATTAGGTTAGAAGAGACAAACCTTCATAGAACAGTTCATATGGGATTTAAAAAAGTTCTTTTCCTCCGTTGCAGATAGTGGCCTCCATGTCAACCAGTAGTCTGGGTCTGTGGTGAATGTACTGCTCCAAAAAGATGCTAACGCAGCATTAACTAGTTGAGATGACAGAACAGACATTTCCTCATGGGATATCTAAGGAGTGAGAGAGAAACGTAGAGCTGAGAATAAGTTACAGGGAGCAGAAGAGAATCAAGCACATACACACGCAAAAAGTATGATACAGTTTTTCAGCAGGGATAGTACAACATATTCCGCAAGATCATTTTCAAATTCACATAGTTTGCTTGCACCTCTTCTCAAAGAGCAGACCTCCTGAGGTCTGCACTGCCTCCTGTGAAAAATACAGCGTGTACACCTCCCGTATGAAGATAGGATGAGAAAGTTGGGGCTGTTCAGCCTGGAGAAGATCAGGCTGTGTGGAGACCTCATAGCATCCTTCCAATATCTGAAGTGGGCCTATACGGATGCTGGGGAGGGACTCTTCATGAGGAACTGTAGTGAGAGGACAAGGGGTAATGGGTTCAAACTTAAACAGGGGAAGTTTAGATTGGATATGAGGAAGAAATTCTTTACTGTAAGGGTGGTGAGGCACTGGAATGGGTTGCCCAGGGAAGTTGTGAATGTTCCATCGCTGGCAGTGTTCAAGGCTGGATTGGACATAGCCTTGGGTGGCATGGTTTAGTGGGAGGTGACCCTGCCCATGGCAGGGGGGTTGGAACTAGATTATCTTCGGGTCCTTTTCAACCCTAACTATTCTATGATTCTATAGAGCAAGTTTTCATAAAAAAAGCATTCAGTTTATGACTGTGAAACCTTTTGTTACAATACACAAGGTTGCATAAGCATGAAACAGGTAAAACTACCCAACGGTCTGCTCTGAAGCACTTACAAGGAACTTGATGATTTACTGAGCTTTGTGAGAAGACAACCACCACTGTATCAGAACTAATATTAACCAATCAGAATTTCTCTGACATTCTAAGTGCTCTACAAAAAAAGCATCAAGTAACTGCTTTTGCCTATCTGATTTGCAATACAGACCTAAAAAAACCAGACCAACAAATATAGAGGCACAGGAACAAAGGAAAGTATTTTTCAGTGTAAAATTACTTTGAATACACAGATATAAGCACGCTGACACCTGCCATTCAATCTCCTGTTTCCATTAGGTCACTGGTGGATGAATGAAACAACACTAAGAAACTAGACCATATAGAATTGTTATTTAAGATTTCACTGCATTTTAAGTACGTTTTAATGTCATGTTTTAATTACATTTTTTGCATGCTCACAGTTAATAACCTTTCTCATTAAAATAAAGAATAATTACCGTCAGGCACACGTAATAAAACTGCACATCAAAAGTCTTACACAGATACACCTATTTGGAAGAGTCTGTTGAAAACTTCTGCAAGACTAATTAAACTAAAGTTTGTTCTTACTTCGTTAAGGTGTAACAAGTGCCACAGTCCAGACAGCTGGTGAGAAGCAGCTGGGGTCAACTTCAGGGAAAAAGTTATAAGCTGAACTAGATCTGAACACATGTTTAGTTCTTTACTGCAGGCCTCCCTGTAGCAGGTGAAACAAATACAACTAAGTAAGCAGGGCATATGAAATAAATCATTTGGATAGTAAAACAAATTGAGAATGCAGGGGAAGTCACAGTAACCAAGACTACCAGAAAGGTTAAATGACAGCATTTTAAACACTGCAAAAGAACATGCCCTCAAAAAAACTGCATCCTTCAAGCTTGGCAAAATCAAAATCCAACAAAAAGGGGGAAGAAGTGGAATCTTCTCTACCTATGCTACATGTTCAGCCAAACACACAAAACATTTGGGGACAAACTGTCTTCCAGCTTTATAGTTATGAAAATCAGAACTTGGCTGAAGAGTGAATTGATTTTAGGAGTCTAATTGTACAAAAAAATTACTTTCACTGAAATCCATAAATGAAGAGCTCTCTTTTGAGGAATGGCAAAACAGTCAAATAATAAATACACCTGGCCCCTTCAAACAACACTATCACTTCTTAAATTACTAATGTTAACTTAAACTATGAGTAAGTGTGTGTAGTTGACACAAAAAGAGCATGCCTGCTGGTGTACCTTCTCCATCACCAGGTCTAATTCAGTCTTTCTACAACAGCCTCCAGAAATATGGTGATAAACATCTTCATGTTAATTCCTAATATGAAGGACTGTTCAATTTCAGTGAAAGGTAAATATTATGTATTTCCAAAAGGAAAATAATATGTACTATTCACTAAACACAGAGTTTTAGTTTTCATCCACCTATAACCCATTCTACCATTAATAAAGTAATTTCTGGAGTCTAATATGTTTATTCAAGGGGGCTTGCACATTGGCATTCCTATATTTGCATCAATGAAGTTAGAAAAGAGGAAAACTACTTTCTCAATATGACACTAAACTACTCTTTTGCTGATACCTTTTATAGATGGCCAAGTGCAATTCTGCATGCAAAGGAGTGACTGTATATTTATATACATAAATACATATAAACATATGTATGCACCACATATACCTATACACATACACAAATTTACATACAGATGTAAAGCACTGAAGTTACAGCTTTTAGGTAGGGATCCTGAATCTCATGAAAGGAATACAGGATTTCCTTCTCCAGCCTTTCTCTCACCTTCTTGTACAAGCCTTGGCCACATAATCTGCTGTCAGTTTGTACTGCCAGAGCACGCTGATGTATTCCATTGCAGGCCACAGCTGAACCCGACTGCAGAGCTGGTTTAACAAGGGAGGGTCTATCTGGTTGGAGATGGTATCTTCAGTAAACCTTTCTTCTGAATAACTATACATAACTCCTTCTGCTCTCATTTGTGAATGTACAGCTTTCAAAAACATCTTTAGTTGACCTGTTTGACAGAGTGCAAGAGGCACATAAATTCATGTACTGTATTTCTTGCCAGTGAACATTTCACATCCTTCCATTTTTATAAAAAGAATGGAGGAGATGGCAGAAATCATCCTGTTCAAAAGCGTTACCTACCCAGACTAACATCTTCTAAATGATTTGCCCTAATTATCAGGCCATCAGCTTGCAGCAGTGCTTTCTTCATCTTCCATCCAGCAGCAGCAATTTTCAGACAGCACATTTTCTCCTGCCATCTACTTTCTCCAAAGGCCAATCTTAGTTCCAAGATGTTAAGTGGTTTGCTGAGAATTTTTAACTGAGAAAAACATTCCATGCCCAGTTTATCCTGCAAACATGAAAAGAACAATTTGTTTCAGCAGCTCTAACTAAATAACAAGCAAGATCTGTGACTGCAGTCGCAACTAGTATTTAAAATTCACATACACCTGACTGAAGTACAAGGATATATAAACTAACTTGCAACAACAACTTAACAATTCTTTTGTAGCCCTACTCAATACAGCAGGAAGAATGAAACTGAAGTAGTTGGCCACAATTCCTCCTTGTCAAGTTTTGGGTTTTGTTTCTCCTTCCTTCATGAAGAAACGACATAGATTATGCAAACAGTACTTCAACATAGCAACTTACCGAAACTAAGGGCACTAAATAGACAAAATAATAAAACTACCAGCAGCTACTATCATTTAAAAGAAACTGCAGTTTACACCTGCGATTTGAATACTTTTGGATGCCTTGAAAAATCTCTCAAAATTCTCAGAAAGCATCAAACCACAAAGCAACTGTGTGCTTTTGAACAGCTGATATCTTTGAGAGATAAGGTCATAAAAACCTAGGTTCCATTACTAATCACCAACATGAGCAACCTACAACTAGTTGTGCCCTGCTTTTAAGAAGGGATTTGCATTGTTCAGAAAAATTTATTGTGAGATTTTTTTTTAACTGAACGACACCAGCTGCTGAAATAACTTAAGAAAAAATCCATTACTACCAAAGTTAAGAGCCTTGTCTTGGTAAGTCATAAAGCAGCCCCATCCTATCCTGTATAAAAGGAAGTACACGGTCTACTCTACATACACATATAGTCACTAAATAAGCAAGTGGAATACTAATATTCACAAGTCTCCAGAACAGAGCAAAAAGTAGCATTTTTATGCTTGGATACCACCCTATATTAAATGACTGCTATCTATATAAAGCATAATTAATAGCAGAAGTGCTATCTGGACAACTGATAGATTTCACAGACAAAAAAAAAAATCAAGCAAAACAACACACCCCCCCACCAAAAAAAAGATGTACATTAACGTATACTGAAATTGTCTTTTTAATCAATCTAACAAGTCCAAAAGGAATGTATTTTTGCTGGCCTGGAAAGCAAATGCTGTAAATCTTCATGGTCATTTCAAAGCATACTTGGATATTACTGTAAATACAAGTTTTTTCTTGTAAACAGAGTACCGATACCTTAAAAGGAAGAGGTCTTCCTAGAGACTTCTGTAATATCTTCATATTGGCAGAAATTCCAGTAGGATTGGCCAAGCAGCTCTGAATGTGCTGAGAAACAGACTGAATTTCCCTGGAAACCCTTGTAGATAAAAAAAAATTAGAGGGTGTGGGGGGTGAAAAAAGTCCACTCACTTAACTCTGAAGTTTGAGAATCAAGGCAAAAGGATGCACAAGAAAAGCCCTTCTCTTATTCATCCCCTGAAGGATAAGAATTCTAGATGATCACTTAGGCAAGCCCAGTGCTAAGAAGCCTGAATTTTAAAAATGAACAGCTATTTAATACATTTTACTTGCATCGCTAATGGCACACAATTTGGATGCTAATTCCAAACAATGATAATTAGCTATAATAGTAAAGAAAATGGTAATTTATACATCTGTTTAAACAGAAACACAAATCAAAGCTACTCACTTGTGCTCATCTGATCCGATAAGCATCCGAGGAATTCTGTCAATCAGATGTTTCATAACCCAGTGCCAATGCAGAGACAGAAGTGACAACCCTGGTGAATCCACTGTCAGAGTGTCAGAGACTGCCCAGAACCTGTCACGCCATAGCAAGCAGTACAACATCTAAAAAGAAGCCAAAAAGGTGACAGTTTTCTCAATGCTGCATGTTACAGAATACTTTGTACTTCAAGCAAGAGAAAAGCAACACCACCAACACCTGCATTAAATTCAGACTCACACGAGGCTTTGTGTTTAGTGGTACACAACCAGTACTCAGCTCTACGTTCTCTAAAAATACCACATGGTTCTATTGGCCACGCAATCCCTGCACCAAGTCTACAATGTCAGAATCTGCATTCTACACAGAAGAAGTAAAAAGAAGGAGCACAAATACAGCTACTGAAACAAACATGAATATTTGCGTGGTGTCAGGCATGCCAACAGAAGCACTGTGGTTTACTTCGTGGTTCCTGAAACTAAAAAGTGTTCTGCATGCAATCTCATTTCACTTAACTTCCATAATACAAAAAGTCTACTCACATCGTGCATGTCATCATCATTTAAGGCCACTTGGGCAGACTTCACCCAGTGAAATGCAAAGGCATCCCAAAGTTCAAAGAAAGCAGCAAGGTTGACCACGACTGCATGAGGAAGACAGGTGTAACTTCCTGGATCTGAGGTTTGGGAAAGAGGGAAAGACAGGGAGAGACACTTAAGTATTCCAGGTACATCACATAACATAAGGGTCAATTTCTGATCATAAATTCTCACTATAGTTGGGGAAAAAAAGCCTGAAAAGATCTAAGAATTGAAGCAATAAAAGTAGACCTTCACTATTTGCACAATTCTATTACCTCTATACATTTAGGTATTAAAAAAAATCCATAATGAGGGAAGCTGTCCTGGGTTCAGCAGTAGCAGTCATTTTTCTCCTTCTTAGTAGCTGGTGCAGTGCTGTGCTTTTGACTTTTAGCCTAGGAACAACACTGATAACACCAATATTTTTAGTTGCTGCCCAGTAATGATTAGTTTGACCAAGGACTTTCTGAGCCTCATGCTCTGCCAGAGAGGAGGGGAAGCCAGGAGGAAGCAGAGACAGGACACCTGACCCAAACTAGCCAAAGGGGTATTCCATACCACAGCACATCATGCCTACTATATAAACTGGGAGCAGTTACTTGGAAGGGCTAGATCATTGCTCAGGTCAGGCTCAGTATCAGTCAGCATGTGGTGAGCGGTTGTATTCTCTTCCCTTGTAATTTCCTTTATCACTATTATTATTGGTGGCAGCAGTAGTGGTTTGTGTTATACCTCAATTACTGCACTGTTCTTATCTCAACATGTGGGAGTTACATTCTTTCCATTCTCCTCCCCATCCCTCTGGGAGCAGGGGGAGGAAAGGGGGGGAGTGAGCGAGTGGCTGCGTGGTTCTGGGTCTCCAGCTGGGCTTAAACCATGACAGAAGCACTGATTAGTTGCTTTGATGCAACACATTAACTTCATCACTAATTTTTTCCCCTTTGTTTCAGGAGCAAAACATTCTACTTACATAAAACATTAGAAAGCAGACTGGAACAAAAGCACATCTGAAGAACTTAGCTAATCTTATTAAACAAATACAAAACGCTATTCAAATTTCTCTCCAACATCATCTTAAAATTTAGATAATTAAGAGAGAAATTAAATTCACTCATTACCTAGTAAAGGCTGGGCATAAATGCTGCAGCATAAGGTATATCAAATTTGAGAATAATGTGTTACATATCATATTAGTCCTCATCTGGCTGCTGTACATTTAAACTATCTTTCTTGACACGTTCAGGACACACCATATTTAAATTACACATCTCATAACAGTGCAAATTGACCATGGGACCAAAGGAACAGTGGATATCAACCCACCTTTGCGGAAATCTAGAGACATTCTTAAAACACTGTTCCTTGGTTTCTTGCTGGTAATCAAATTCTTCTCAATGTAGCTTCTTTTTTCTCGGTCAAGAAATAATACTGCCCTGAATTAAAAATAAATTTGTTAGCAATTCAGTACCATTTTAAAGCCTCCGCCTTATGAGAATAGTGAACTACAAAGTGACATTTCATATTTCACTGTATTATGAAACAATAATCAAGTGCAGCATAACTAATTGCTTAATATGGTTTCTGCAGAAGCAAGCTTCACACAGAGCAGATTCCTGACTTCAGCAATCACCAGGAAGGAAATAGTAGTGAGATACTAAACAGATGCAACACCACCACCAGTAGGATATGTGAGCAGCTGCTCCATTATATTGCAACTGCAGAATCTGTACTTTTTGCTCTTATTAGCAAAAGCAGTCCAAATCCAAAAGCAGGGCAACTATTTATGTCAGAGATTTCACACCACTGCTTCTGCCTCTATTAGGCTTTATCCTAGAGTTCTGCTCCGTCCTTGAAGTATTCCAGCCTATATAGAATGTTGGAGCTCTGCTCCCTGTATTAAGTGACTGGGTTTAGTCTGCATCTACAGAGAACAGAAGCAAAGAATTTGAATACTTGTGCAGAACCTCTACCTGGTTATTTTAGATCACATCTATCAAAACCTAAAAACATACTTGGCAGATACCACAGGTATTTATACAGCACTGATTACAGCCATTGGGCAATCTTCACAAGATTTTTCTGTTACCTACCGATTTGCTACGGACTTTAAAAGGATGAGGAGCTGATCTGTGTGTTCCATTTCTGTATCAAAATTCATTGAATTTCTAATGATATCCAAAAATTGCATATTCCACCTTGGATCCAGAGGCATCACATGTTCATCTGGGAAGGCAGACAAGACAAGACAGGACAACAGTTAAAGACTTTCCTTGATCCCTCTGCCTATGAACACACAGGAAAGAAAGAAGGAAGCCTAAGAGGAAAGAGGGAAGAGACTTAAGTTCCCTTGCTTCAGATATCCAAACAGAAAAGCATTAAGTTGACCGCAGGTTCTGTAAAACAGAACACTGAAAGTAAACCAACTAGTGGTCAGAGTACCCAAAAGACAGCCTGGAAACTGAAGCCCAACTCCCTTTTCCTTCACAGTCCAGGTGAGACACCTAGGACCACCCATAATGGGTCCAGTGTCACTGTATGCAGCTGTCAGTACCCAACAAGCTTGCAAAGGAAACTATAGGCCTGAGCTCCCTATGAAACAGTGAGAGAAAATTATAGGTCCCAGCAGATTTCAGATGGACCAACATAATAAACGCTGGGAAAAAACCAGGATGCCTCCATACCCAGTCAGAAAAGCAGCAGGTACCTGCATCACTCCTAAGAACACCACTTAACTCAGCTGTAGGAATACACCTGGGTCACAGATACGCAGTCAGGATTTGTAGTCATAGCACTTATACCTAATTTGCATAGGATGATGTCACGGTTTAAGCCCAGCCAGTAACTCCGAATGAATACATCTAATTGCCATATTTGCAGTTCTAGACAGCAAGAATGGCTTTATTGTTATTTCTTTAGCAACAAAAGCAATGTATAGTAAGAATTTAGTCTTTGGGTACACACATTTCCTACGAAGGGTTACAAAGTGTTCAAAGAACAAATAAAGGAAGCACTGATGTTTTATATCCAATTTTTTCAGAACTACCTGTCATAGTTGGCTGTAGCAACTTGATCATGTTACTGACTCCAGATGAGAGGGGACTGGCATAGAAACTACTGAGCGCTACAGCACCTGCTTCCAGCTGAATCCGCACTGGATCTGTAGGTGAAGGGAAGAGAACATAGGTGTAAAAATCAGAGCATTCAGTACAAATGAATGACTTCAACAGAGTCAGCACCAGCATTCTCAATCTTATCTGTGCATGCACTCTGGACACGTTGACTGCTCTTATTTCGTATTAGCTCTAAGAGGTCTTAAAAGCTGTCAGAATATCATGGCCAAAGAGATAAATCCATTAAAGGGTTCTAGTTAAACTGGTAATACTTCTGATAATACTGGTACTTGAATGATATTACAAACACGGTTTGTGAAAAATCCATGAGTTTATACCTTCAAATCTTCCTCTCAATACATCTATTGTTGATTTTTTTTTCGTCCCAGTTAAAAAAAAAGGCATACCTGTCGTTAAAAGTACCTTTCTAGGTATCTTCCAATTTAGAAACACACCTGCCTGGAAAGACAGCAAGATCAAGGGGGAGCAATCCTATTCATCTAAGAAATCTGAGATTTCACACCATACAAGGAAGTGTGTGAATTACTTCCTGAAGCATCTCAGCTGCTATTCTGAATGTTCAGGCAACACAACTTCAGGAAGTCTCAGTTCTTCAGTTTCCTGGCTCTTTAACCATTTGCATTTTAACACTATATAAACAGAAGGTATTCTACTGTTTTTACTATCACTATAAAAAAAATAAAGTTAGTGAAGAGAAAGGCATATTTGCTTACATATACCAAGAGGTATCCAAAACGCACTGCAATTCAGAAGCAGAATAAGTTAAATGCATGCTTGAATAATAAAAGGCAATGTTAAGCCCAAAGTCTCCTGTTGTCCCTAATATGCATAACTTGTTTTTGCCTCTCCCTGGATCCTCAATGCCCTTGACTTAGTGTGGATAGTTGAGAACTTTTATATCAGATCATTTTAATGGTCTGAATGTTTTCACAGAAGACTTATGATTGTGAAAATATAATGAATCAGCCCTTAGGCAAAAGAGAAAGTTAAATGATTGCATACCAAGCACCTGAGGCAGACTTTTGGCTAAGGAGCTAAGCCATTTCGCTCTCAATGACCAATCTTGATTGGTTGCCTTTTCTATGAACAGTTTCACTGAAGCCTGGAGAACTTCCATTTTATCCATCCAGTTTGCATCTATCTCAACAGCGCTGAATTTGAGACTCTCGGGATTAGTGGACTGCATAATTTTCTGAAGATCTTGCAGAGTCAGTGGTAATGTCCTGAAACACAAAGAAGTGAAGTCCAGCAAGCCAGGGCTCAATCTGCCCGTTCCAAAATAGCATCTCCTCTTTATCTAGCTTTAGTTTCCAACCTCAAATCACTTGCGGGTGTCTACTATTAGAAGCTCACTATTGTCAGAAAAATCATGCAGTGACAGAAGTGAATATGCACAGCATTTCACTGAGAAATTATGTTTGATTTGTGCACTGGAATGATAAGCAAAGGTAAATTTAAAAAAAGAGATAGGAGAGGGAGAGATATTGATAAAAGGAAGCCAGCAAAACAGCACAGCACATTGCTATGGTTAACATTATATCTTAGTACTAACTTACACAGCTTGATCTTTCACTGGAAGCAAACCACAGTACCTGCCCACAACAGGTCATTAAGCAAAGCAGGAAGGCAGGAAGATTTTGCATCAATGTTGTGAAATTAACAGTTACATTGCAAAAGAAATCATTAAAAGAGTTTTTGCATATGGTCCCTTCACATGAGACTTCTTTCAGGCAACTCTGTTTGAAGGAGGAAATTTGGTTTTCTCACCTAAAGCTACCAGATTTAAAATAACCGATTAATAATTGTTTACATGAAAGCAAGAAGTACAGAGGATCATTGTGTATTTAAAACCAATTAAGAACTCATTTTTTTAAAGCTGAGAAAGAAATTGGAGGAAGATATTTTTGGGGCTCTTATTACCCTTTTTACCAGTGTTTGCATTCCCATTTTTTGCTAAAAGCCTAGTCCCAGTCCTAACTCAAAATGGGTCAAATGTACTTATTGAATATTGAATAGAGCATTTTGGTCTGAAGAATAAAACAGTAAATAAATCTGTATTTGTAGCAGTTGCATGGAAAGGTAATAGGAGACTCAGTTATAGTGTAATGACCCCAGTCTCTACCCACACAATTTGCTCAAGATAAACTTTCGCAGGGAACAACAACATACCACCAGTGGTTCACACATATCTTATTTCTTATTAATTAGACAAAAAAAGTTCCTTGCCTACCTGCAGTTTTTAAGGTTTAGTCTATTCAAACAATACATTAGGACCTGAGCATCACTCTGGACTGTCGAAAGAAGTGAGTCTTCAGCTGCAAACAGGCCAGTAGGTAGGCAGTCTGGCCACAGTCCCATTGCTAGCAAGGAGTCACCCCAAGTTTCATGGGAAGTCAGAGATGAAGCATGCTTTGTAACCAATTCTAACACAGCCTACAATAAACAACCAAAAAGCAGTTTAGAATCATATTTAAGCAAGTATTCAAGCACAATAGTGCAGGGAACTCTTTCATTACATGTATTTATTGTTAAATCATTATAAACCCAATGTCCTACGAACATTATATAACCTATATGATAAACATAGTAAAACATTCCAACCATAAGTGAAATATCAAACTACAGTTTCAAATGGGTAGTGAATACGGTTATCTACAGATGACAGTGTGCACAGTGTTTAAAGCCATTGATTCATTAGTATTAATATCCCAAAGACTCAGCTGAAGCTGTTAAAAAAACAAGTAAGCCTCAGAGTCCAACTGGATGCTCTCTGGCTCCCTTATGCTGCAGAAGAGTTAGCCACTATCTGTAAAATGACTGACAAACCCCTTGTTCAGGCATTTCAGAAACAGAGTATCTCAAACACTAGCCTCATGAAATGGTATTTTTCACATAGCTAGATGATGTAGGAAAAGCTTTCAAATATAGGACTTTTACCTGTTGGTTAATCTGCAGTTGTTGTGAGCGGCCATAAACTTCCCAACACGCTCTGTAAAAAGACTTTGCGAATCCAAGGCCTCTTTGTACCTGCTGCACAATTAACACAGCAGCCTGAAGCAAAGGTGACAAAGATGACACAGAACCTGAAAGATACACAGCATTTAATGTGATATGACTGTTTAGTAATTGTCAGCCCTTTAACCCTCTGAAGACAAACATCACTTTAGAGCCTGAGGAAAATCCAAAACACATGAATCTTCCTGTGTCCTGAAATATTAATGTATTCTTCCCAAGATAAGAAAATCTGAAAAGACTGTAAAAAACAGGTGACCCGCTCAAAATGAGACATCGAGCAGCTGAGCTGAATGAAACTCAGCGTCATCTTGCTCCAAAGAACAACTTGAAAAGGCCTTGTGCAAACCCTTTATTTTGCTTATTTTCACTACGAACATATTGCCTTCTCTATAGCAATTGGGCCACTGTCCAATGTCTCTGCACAAAGCACTCCAGTTATCTTTTTATGATTTGGGCCTACTTCCTGAGAACACAAAAAACCAACCAAAAACTACCTGATTATACTTATATGCCTTTACTTGTATCAGGACATTACACAATAAAATAACTAACCTTTAACATTAAAAAGATAATTCAAATATATGTAATGGGCCCAAGTTGTTAACAAATGCTGAACAGACTTCTTTTACCTGCTATTGCCGCCTTGGTTTCTGAATGCACAGCAATAAGCGCATCACAGATGCTATCTCCCACTAAACCCAAACTATGCAGGAGTAACTTCAAATCCAGATTGTCCAATACATTTCCATCATTCTCCCCAGGAATATATATTTCAATTCCACGATTCCGCATGGCTCTGGATATTTCTCCATGAACAGGATCCATTGAAAGAAAAAGCCTGTTGGATAGTAGAATAGTTCAGTTGGAAGTGACCTATAACAATCATCTAGTCCAACTGCTTTACATTCATAAGGCATAACTTAGATCTTTAAGCTACCACTCGGGAAACCACCAAATCTGCTCTTCCATAAAGCAAATTCAACTTCATAAGCATGGGAACACCGATATCTAGAAACCCAGGGACATCTAATGAATTTAAATAAGAAAAGTGTATGAATAATTATACTTTGAAATTAGCCACTGATATATTGCATTGTTTTTAACTCAGTTATATATGAGCTATGTCTCTTTTATCATTTCCTACTTACAAAAAAAAAAGTTACACTATACCTCTGAGCTATAGACTTTCACAAGTCTTAGCAAGAGCTTCTCATAAATCTGTGCTATTTAAAAAACAGAGTACAACAAACACCCAAGTAACTTAATGCTATCAGTAGACATCTATTAAAAGCAATTAAAAAACACTTCTGAGATATAAGGAAGTGAAAACAGGTTTCTGAAAAGTTCAACACCTTGTTTCCAATTCTGTTACAGTGAGACAGGGAAGTGCTGAAATCCTAACTTAGAAATGGAGAGTCAAAGCAGAGGTATACTGCTATGAATTTTTCAGTGCAATAGTCTGTGTAGCAACAGGGATATAAAGCCAAGCCTCTTAAGCTCTCTATTGTATGTTCACTACAGTGCAGTTTTGCTTCTTGCCAGACAGACAGTGTCACTACAGTACATGGCAAACTGAACAGCATTCAAAATACCAAAAGATTGGCTCACTGCAGACTGTTTTTCTAAACCTGCTATAGGTAGCGGGGGAAAAAAAAAGGCAGAAATGCGAAGTACCTGAAATTTGGATGAGGAGCTATTGTAGGAATTGTGCCATCTATCACACCTCTTTCACTCATGGTAAGAACACCTGCTGGTTCCAGTAAAGCATTCAAGCGGTCCAGCACAGAAGGGCTATGTTCAAAAGAAATTTATATGGTTATAAAAAGGTAACAATTTGATCCCTTTCTGATTTGAAATCAAAATGGTACCAGTCTTAAGCTAAACAGCTGATTATGTCATAAGGTAACAGGAAAACTATCAACTGCTAAGCTGTTCAAGAAGGAAGACATGCCCAGAAAATGTAACTTAATGCTCCCATGCATTGTTATCATATGCAAATATTCAGTAAAGTCAATTAGCGAGGGTCAAGGAATTTACTAAGTGAAATAAGGCCACAAAGTCTCTTACTTGCAGAAGTTAACATTGTCCATCAGCAGCCAGTCTCCAGACTGTAGGGCCTGAACCAGCATCCCATCCACCCACTCAAACGTGCCATGGCTGTTACAGTCAGCAGCCTGGGCCTGCTGCAGCTTGAAACGTCGGAACTCTTCTACCAGGTGAGCAAACTCTGAAAGAAAGTATGTTTTACATCAACATTATTGGGGCGGCTTCTGCTCCAGTCAAGACATACCTGTTTTCTGCTTTCTAGGGGAACAAAACAGCAAAGGCTCCAACTCTCCAAGTAGCCTCCCACGTTCACGAGGACAGAGCAAGTTTGCAAGCACAAAGAAATATAAACTCCATCTTTTCTCCCTCATCAGGTGAAGTCTGATGGATACTAATGCCATATAGAAAAGCAACCCATGCATTATTCTGCTCAGCTGATCAATGCGTCAGAGAACAAATGCATTAATAGAGTATCCAAATTCCCTCAGGAATAGGAGATAAAAGCCGTATTGCATCATGTGTCAGAATTTCTACCAAGTGTAACTACACAAAAAATAAACCTGAAGAACTATCACTAATGTAACTTTTTCAGAAGCTAAGCTGTAGTGAAAGTATGAAGTAGGAGGAAACAACACACAAACCCCTTCAACCTCCCCCCCCCCCAAGTTTTCTCAAGATTTCACTGCAGATTTATATATTTCTCTTATTTTCTTCAGAGGAACATATAGACTTACTTCAAATCTCCTACCATACATACCTGCTTTTGAGTAAGAATTGATTTTGTTGTTTAGTCGCTGGGTAAGTATAAGTATTCCCTCCAGTTTGCTCACTAATTCGGCTGTGACACTTCTACCTCCTTCACTCAGAGATCTGGGTTTGTAATTCAGGATGAAAGTGCTCCAAGCACGCAACACAAGTTCAGCATCATCTGCACAAATTTCTGTCAGGAGAAGACTGTCCCTTACTAGTGTGTTCACAGCATTCTCCACTTTTTCCAACAGGCGCTGCCATGGCCTATTGATATCAACCTGCAAACATGCCGTTATGGAGTTAGTTCATCCAGAAGACTGGTGCCTAAGGCTCCATTTAGTGTTTAAACACTACAACCACAGTGGACTGGCCACTGTTACATAGGAAGGAGAAATACTGCCATATTACCAAAACATTATTCACCTGTTCAAATCCACCCAGGAGTTCAGTTGTGTCCATCGCACTGTTCATTGCCATGATTTTGAGTCGATGGCCAGTCAGATGGGCCAGCAGCTCAACAAGACTGGTTTTGCCGACAGCTGCTGGGCCTACCAGGATTACCATCCAGCTCATGTGCACACATTTCATTATGAACTCAAGGGACTGCAGTGAATGATGCAGAAGTGAGAGATTTCTGCCAGGACGAGGAATATAGTTGCCACGAGAAAGAACTGAATAACCAATCTGGAAGGGACGAGACGCACATGGGTGAGTACTCAAAGAGGCAAATGGCAGCTCAGCTGTGCAAGCCGCCACCTTCCCTCTCCACTCACAAAACCTCTTGTCAACAGCTTACCTGAACATTATATGGAGTGATGTGAAACTCTCTGGTTCCCATATACACATCAGCCTCCTGGCCAAAAATATCTCTGAATGTAGATATAACCTAAATCAGTTGAAAGCGCAAAAAAAAAAAAAAAGAAGACTTATCAGTCTTAAGTTCTCCACTGTTCTAAAAGATCTACTTCTACAGTAGTCTTCCCTCTCAGCCCCACAGCCATGTGATAGTAACTAAGAGTTTAATTATAAGTGCCATTTCATTCAAACTGCAGTAAGCAATTTAAGTGAGTGTGAGCTGTTCACAGCAACTCCTTCATTAACCATGCTTTCCCTTGACTTGAAATATTGTAGGTAATGTTTCTCTTTAACAAAATACTGGAAAAGAAGTCACTCCATAAATCACCTCTTTGATAGCCCATAAAACTATAATAATATTACAGGAAGCGGAAAGTAAACCCATGAGAAAAACATCCAGTTACACAATCAATACATTCAGTCTTACAGTCTGACTTTTAGTTTAATATAATTTTAAATGTTGTGAAACTAAACAAAAACCAAGGATTTCTAGGCAAGACAGAGAGAAGTGGAGGCAAAAGTAAAATAACAACTGTAGTGAGTGTGTTTTATTAGAGGAACTTTAAGCAGTGAATTTAACAGAATGAGGGGAGCAATTTGACAGGCAGATGAAAGAAGTAACAGATAAAGAAAAGTCAATAAAAGAAACCCAAGCCAGAACAACTTAAAAAAGCTGGCAGGGAAGAGCAGAATTAGAGGACATCGTTTTTATGTCCTATACTGACACAAATACTTTCTAACCATAACTTTAAGAATCTCTCAATATCTCAGTGCTCTGTTTTCTGCCCCATGTCTTGTCTTTCCTCACAAATAGGCATGCAACCTATGCCACTCCTATGAGAACATTATTTAATATAGAATCACACAAGAATATGTTGCGTTTTGTTTGCTCTGTTTAAGTCCTTCGTTATACTTGCCTTCACTTACACCAGCTTTCTGCTTTTATACTAGTAGATAATTAACTGATATTAAACTGGCACTTTAAATTCAGGGAGAGCAGGGACATGTGTTAAACTTCAAAAACTCCAAGCAAACCTATTTTTCTTTTGTAAGAGGTAAGTAATATCTGTGAGTGAATTGCAAGGCATCTTCAAATTTTCACTTGGGTGTCTAGAAATACTTCCTGACACTCCAAAGAACAAGGAAGGAAAATACATGTCTCACCATTTCTTTGTCTTCCCTGGTTCTCATTCTTTCGCCGTATACCAAAAATACATGCTGGCCTGGATCGTAACACCCTGGTGACTGGTCAACAAGCATAAGCTGGCACCAGCGGAAAAGATCACGTAAGTTGAACTCCCAGGGTCCTCCTTTCTGTCCCCACTTTTTTTCAACCATTACTTCTTTGTCAATCTAGAAGTAGCAATTGAAGAAGAAAAAAAAAACTTCTATTCAACACATGTGCTGGTCTTCAAATGTTTTTCATATGATTCAACTCTAACTTCCACCTTTGGCACTGCTTACAAGACAGAGGACAACAGAAAAAGCAAGCTGACTCACTTTTCTGAACATGTCGGGAACTAAAGCTTGGTTTCATTTGCCTCTTCTTTCCTAATTCTCTATCACTCAGCTCAATTTTAATTTCTACTCTTGCACTCTATAAAGGAGTATTCAGTAAGATGCTGCCACAAAAGATTTTACGTCAAGCCACAAAATACTATTTTCTCTTAATACTACTCCACTTTTGGTTTTGTTTCATGACATTAAGATTAAACACAATTTCGGAAGCATGAACATAAATAAAATACCATGATGTGTATCCTGCACTTTGCGTAAAATGGTAGCATCTAAGCCACAAAATAACTATAAGTTGATGCACTGGCAATTCATACTAGTTGAAAACCTTCTATATTAGTAGAATTCTAGAGCATCACTTAATCCTTCACTGAGACAAATCGTATCAGGAAAGATTTTCCTTTATTTGTCTAAGTGTTCCAGAAGAATGCTACATATCATTCTGCTTCTGTAAAGGCCAGATGCTGCTTGCACTAACATCATCCCATAATAAAGAGCAGATTAATATCTCAGACCAGAAACAGAAATATACATTTCAGATTTTTGTTTGTGCATCAAGAAAAATCCATGTGTGAAAAACCATTATTTTCTCAACTCGCTTTACCAAGCTACCAAACCATAACTGTTTCCACCTTTTGTAGAACAAAGCATTTTTTTTGGTGTATGTGTGTGTTTATATATATAAGCCATATATATATATATATATATATATATATACACACACACATTTTATCTTCTGTGAGATAGCCTCTTCATTATCAACCAAGTAAACCAAGTATCTGAAGAATTCAGGTGGGTTTTAGTGGTGTGCTTTACTTTCTTATGCATGTACTTCCATTACTTTTTTTAACCCACATGCTTCTCTAAAAATGCTTGGAAATATAATATTAGACCTCATATTTTTAATCTTCCTGCATTCTGCCCGCTTATACACAAAAGAAATTAAAGTATGCATTTACCTTGTTATTGAATGCAACCATTTTAGCAATAATACTTTTATCAATAGCAGGGAACAGCGTATTCCCAATAAACTCCATATCTTCCGCTGACAGTGGGTCAACATACACCTGTAGAATAAAGAGCATGCCAACTGTTGATACAATCATAAAACTACAAGACAGGACCATGACATAGTTTAAATCAAACAAATAAGCTTACCTGTGTAAATCTATTAAGGAAGGACTTGGGCAGACCCTTTCTTCCACCTCCTTGTCTGTATGGATTCTGGCATCCAAATATCTTAGTCGTCTTGTGCTGTACATGGAAATTCATTCCCAGTTCTGGAACATAAATCTCTGCTCTGTGGTCAAAGCATGCATTTAGCCCCTCTAATACAGACTGAGAAGCCAAATTCAACTGAGGAAAGAAATACAGATACAATATTAATGTTCCACAGAACACTTCTGCATAATCTCTAGTTTAACAGTCTGGGATACACAGAAGGTAAAATTCAACTTCTTTGCTGTTCTAGCACTGTCATATGTCATTACCTCCAGCTAGACTGTTACTACTCTGGAGCAACTAACTAACACTTTTCCTTATGTGCACTTTCTATTTGTACTGTGTTTCTACCAACATAACAAAACAATTCTCCATTGTAAAATCTGCATGTTCAAGATGTTTCTCCTGAACGTATGGTTCATACATTTGATATATTCACAGTGTTTTGCCTGTTTGCTTGTTTTTTAAATGAAAGCAGTCTGGGTTATTTAAATATAATGGCTGTTTAAATTGGTACCCCTCACAATAGGAAAAACAAGGAATAGAAACAGCTAAAGAAATTTTAAGATTTTGCATTCTGCAATAATTAGAATGCACATTGTCATGAGGTGAGTTCAGTGAGAGCATATGCTTGAAAGTACATGGTACATGAACAAATTTGTGGTGGCAGGATAGCTTATACTGGCAAAATGGAACTCTTCTTCACCTCAATTAAATCAGTACCCAAACACTGTATTATTCCCAACAAAATGCCTTCTATTTCCTATAGGGATGCTGGGGAGGGACTCTTCATGAGGGACTGTAGTGAGAGGACAAGGGGTAATGGGCTCAAACTTAAACAGCGGAAGTTTAGATTGGATATGAGAAAGAAATTCTTTACTGTAAGGGTGGTGAGGCACTGGAATGGGTTGCCCAGGGAAGTTGTGAATGCTCCATCCCTGGCAGGGTTCAAGGCTAGGTTGGACAGAGCCTTGGGTGGCATGGTTTAGCGGGAGGTGTCCCTGCCCACAGCAGGGGGGTTGGAACTAGATGATCTTAAGGTCCTTTCCAACCCTAACTATTCTATGATTCTGTTTCAGTGAAATTATTTCCATATAAGATCATATGTACCAAGACGTCTGTTGACACTCTTCCCAAAAACTTTTAAACCTAAATCAAATCTACCATTCATTTTCTGCAGTAATTTAGGTTGGAATTCAATCCTTGGCCTCTTGTCTAAAAGAGATCTAGTAAAAGCTAGTCTTTTACACTACCTCTATGGCAGGCCAATGGGCAGAGAGACTTAGCAGAGGGAGATTAATTTTCTCTTAAGCAGAAAAATCACTTTCAGTGTGGCACTAGATGAACATAACTATAAGTAAGTAAAATTTATTTCAGTTATCATCCCTTGAAGGTATTTATCCTACATGCCAAATCATCACCTTTGCTCTTCCAGAATACTCCATTTTATGTGTATTGCAACTAGAATTTACCTCGTCTAATACAATCCAGTGTCCAGCCTTTAAAGCTGCTAGTAGAGGTCCATCACGCCAGGCAAACTCTCCTCCCTTCCCACCTTCAACAGGCAAGTCTGTGCCAAACAAGTCAGTCACATCCTTTGGGAATAGAGAATGGAAGGTGAGGTGGGGGGGGGGGAATTACAAAACTCAAAAAAAACATCATAACAACCTTTTTTCATAAAAAGCCATTGTTAACTATACTTCACATATTCTCCCTCCCCTTTAAATACCTACATTTTAGCTCTATTTTAAAAATTTCAGTAACTGCAAAGTGCTAAAAGCTTTTCCATTATAGGACTCTGGCACCCCCTACAATATTTAACAAAAAAGAAAAAAAAATTGGAACAAAAAAGCTAAAGAGCCTTAAAGCTGTTTTTAAATAAATTCACAGAAGCCAAAAAATCCCACAACAGACAAAGATACACATCTTCACTTGAACAGAAAAATCTGGGAATTGGCATTTAGCTCCCAGAAGCTCACTGCTCTTTCTGGTTCCCCCTTCCCATTGAGTTTTATCTTGAGACCAAGAAGGAAAAATTGACATTTCAGACTCAGTGCTAAAGTTAGAAAGAACTATGCTTTTTAAGTTGAGCAGAATCTCCCTTCTGCCATAAACACAAAGTTACCAAGATACTATTTTATTCTACCGTTTGCTCAGACAAGTTGATTCGAACAAGACAGTTTCCTGAGGCTTTTGCCAGGGCAGCAACTAGACTGGTCTTGCCCACTCCTGGTGACCCCTCCAACAAAATAGGTTTCTTAAGCTGTAGGGCTCTTAACAGTCTTTGTGCATTCACTGCTGTAGTCCCAGCATTTAGAGCATAATCTGTAATGCTGCTCCTCTGGAGAACCGGGCCTAAAACAAGGAAAGGTAAACCAGGACATAATTAAACCACCAGGCTGGAGCTGCTGACTGAACAAGATCATTCCATCTGTTAACTACTAATCTCATTAGAGCAAGCAACATGTGAATCCCATTCTCAGAGATCAGGCACATAAACTTTCTGTTTGACCCACAGCTGTGTCTCAGCCCATATCCACATATTTGTGTTGAATTTTGCAAAGTCCATGTGAATATATAATGCATTTTGCCATGTGACACCTCCTGGTTCGTGACCCAACTAGAGATCTGTCACTGAAAAAAATCACAAATCTGTTCCTGCGCTTCAGACATATAAATCTAAAACTCAAAACCAGCTTTTGAAAATTTGGCACCGAACAATACAATTCAGGCATGGTTTAGAACCTCATATTAATCTGTTCCACAAACTGCTAGTTCTGAGAAAGAAGACTGCTTTAATTAAAGTGTGCTTCTAGGCATATATTTTCTTTACTGTTACTATGACATACAGTGAGGAGAGAGGATGCTTGTCTGCCGAATTCCAGCCAGTGTAGCTCACTGGGACATCACTCCCCAGATTCTATTATACAGCATTGCTCAGGTATACAAGTTATTAATTACCATTTTATCTTACACATCTTGATACCTGTTTAGTTTGAAAGAGATCCTTCCTTCTGTGATCTAATCGGAAGAGGGAAACTAAGCAATTTACAAAAAACCATCACCTTGTACAATTTTACGCATGACTAACACAACCCATGAATACCAAAATGTTCAAAGACAAATGATTAATATAGCGTTAGTAACACATAGTTCCATGTACTAAAAACTAACCAGCTGAACTAAAAAGCTCATATACATCATTGTTTAATCCAATTCCTGTATTTTAAAGGTAGAAAACAATATTTTGATTTTTGATTTGCATTAATTTGTCACATGAAGAACTGAAATGGAGGACTAAATAATTTTGCAAAAATTATAGCAAATCTTTGAGCGGCTGCAGCAAATAAGCATTAGTCTCCATTCTGCACCCAGGACCCCTGCTTCCCATGCTTTACACAAAGGCCAGGAAGACCTGTAGCTTTAGATGATGGAAGTTAGCAGACATTCTGAGCATGCAAAGTGATAGAAAATTACAACTTAAAATGAAAGCTTTGTTACACCAAAAAGTCTACTAAAATTAGCCATTAACTGGTAATTTAAAAAGTCAAAGAACACAATTAAGAGATGTGTCTTAATAAATGTGATCAAGTTACAATCAACACACTTGGAGACAGAAAGGGCATTTTTCTAAGGCTTGAGAACAAACCATAAATTGTTCTGTAATGGTTCAGGTATCCTACTTAGATTCAGTGGATAACAGAAAACTACGGGGAATAAAACCCACAGAATAAATGTCTACTCATTTCCCCAATGTCTCTTGCCTCTTGGAATAAAAAAGGGCTGGATTCCCATAAAGTTGTCCATCCACACAAACTCTTTCTCCTTTGTTCTGTCATAAATCTTTAGCTCATTCTTCTGATAATCAGTCAGCTCAAGGAATTGACTCATTTTCTCACATAAGAATGTCAGGCATTTTTCACGAGCTAATAAAGCCGTATCAGCTGAGCTGGATGTTGTACCTGTAATTAGAAAAGTTAAGCATGCTTCACAAATATAACTAGGCACATTCATCTTATGACTAAGAAACTCAATTCCACCACAGATGCCATCTTTGTACACAAAAGTTTATATTTCTTGTTAGAGCTTTTGCTTGTCAGTGCTTCCAGTACTATTTACCACAGACAAATTGTTCTGTGAGCAACAAAATTAAGGACACCTGATTTCCAAACCCCTTTCTTCTACAATTACTATCATCCTGATCCTTTGCCATAGTCCCCCCCACGCCTTCTTCTCCTGCCTGTCCTGTGGCTTTTCACATTTTCCCTCCTCCCATATCTCCTATTTATCAGCTGGGCCAGTGGCTAAACATGCAAGGATGCGTTCTGAGCTATGCATATGATATAGGGTAGCATGCACAAATGCTGACATGTGGGGTGGGAGAGAGAGAATAATATGTGGTCATGTGATTAACTACCGTACCAACTCAGAAGACTCAATAAAAAACACAGGATTTCTTAATTTGCCTGCTTAGCCTTTGCAATATTATTACTACCTCTAATTTACTTAAGCTTGCTTACTTTTCTTGCTACTGAAACACAAAAAAGGCATATGTAGTATAGGATACTGTTAAATAGAAGTGAAAACTTCTCACAGAAGAGTTCCATGCTTTCCCAAAGCATTTTGTTTGCATTCTACTAAAAATTATTAATACAAATATATAACTTCATATTTTCTGCTACCAAAGGAGCACTGTAGACTCACCTGATCCTATCCCATCAATGTACACCAAACATGCAGCATGGATAAAAGACATCATTGGAGAAATGTAAAAAAGGCTGCATTCCTTGGCAGAATTTTCATCGTTTACCATGACATTCATAAAATTAACCCATGACAAGACATCTCGCACACTGAGAATACACTGGCGACCGAACTCTTGATTAGTCAGCCATTCAACAAAGTCCATCATGAGCGCTGCTATGTCTGTCCCTAAAAAGAAGGTAAAAAAGTCAATGAAGTTACCAAATAATTTTATTGGTCACATCTACTACACTGTCGTATAAAAAGCATCACTAAAGTAGGTATAGCTGTAATGTATGAGCAACATAGATGGGTGCTCTATACCCAAAAAGGCAGGATAACTGAGAAGTCCATGCCTGCGCTGTCATTACAGATCTTTTAAATTCAAGTAATAAGACAGAATCAAGTGATTAACACTAACAGTGAAGCTGCTGGCAGAAAAGTGCCAGTTCTTTCAACACCTTACATCGAATGAAACTAAGATGGGGCACTAAAGGGGATAATTCAACTACTTGGATGGTGAAACCTTGAACTTAATTCTGGCTAGCCATAAAACATACACAGTGAAGGAAGAACAAAGTCCAAAATATTTCATAACTGTCATCAGAGAGAGATGTACTTACAGGAAAAAGCAACACAGTGGTATAAATTCTGAGGAAAGTTTAGCAGCCTCCAAACTAATTCTTTTCTTAACAATGTTTGAATACCAACACACAGAGAAATACCCACCTTGATAGTTTATCCCACCCAGAGACAATCCTGGATGAAGATTGTGTTTTACAATCTGTATCAAATCATCACGGCCATTGCTTTGTGGACACCATATTTCTGTAAATCTGTTGCGCAATGCAGGAGAAAGCTGCAACCAAGCAGAATGACATTAGCAATTCAAGTTACATTACATCATATTACTTAACATTGCAATTAACCAATAGCCTTGCAGCCACAGTACTTGCAAGCAATAAACCAAATGACCAAGCTAGACCACACCTTCTAATTTTGGCAGGATCACTTTGTAACAAAACCTGTGAGAGAACATGAATTTTTAGATCTCTAGTACCACACCAATGCAGGAAATGGCTGATAAAGTTCAAAAGAATATGGGAAGACACTGAGCTAGTCTGAAGCACCAAAGCTCCGTTTTGATCTATGACATCATGTTATCAAGAAATGGCTATGTAATTCACCTTCACTTACAGAAGCAAACTACCACATGGAAATTTGCCTTCAGTTGCAACTCATTTCTGTAATTCCTTTCTTCCTCTGACTGAATTAGTCAAGAAGAATCATTGGCACAAATGCAATGCAGAAATAAATCCCCTTTTAGCACATGACTTTACAATGACCTGTTCTGTACTGTAGAAACCACTTTGAATGGAGTACCCATCGTCTTTTGGGTCAAAAAACTTTCAGTTCTTTCTATCAGTCCTAGCTCCCGATATTGCTTAAAAGTTTTGGGGGTTTTAAACCTGTTTTAAGTTACTTGAAGCCAAACTTCAGACACAGATTAAAACAGAACTAGGGAGAATAATCTAACATGCAACTTCACACTACTCTAGACTCGTGTTGGGACTGGATTTACTTCTTCATAAGCCACATTTCCTGTACTTGAAGTATGCTATATATCAAGCCTACCTCGAGTATTTAAAGCTGGAATTTTCTTTCACATCCTGATAGGTATTGACTTATACTGTCGAAATGACAGCACATGGAAGTGATGGAAAACAGATACAACCTAACCCTCCTTTAGAGTGATGAAGCAGGTAACTACTAGGAAACACTGGATGCTGGAAATGGTATGATGCATTTTTGCATTGCACCTCCATCACTAGGCAGTCAATACGACCAGAAGATCCATCCTATACTTCCAGCTGCTTTGAAACTTACCTCTTTTTTCCCAAAGTCACCTCCTGGGTTCATGGTCGCAAGGATACGAAATTTCTTTCCTGCAACTAATAGTTCTACCTCATCATCATCATCATCTTGACCACCTTTTTCAGCAAGCACCAATGTCTTCTCAGCTTCAAGAACACTAGAGAGAAGATTAAAAAAATTGTTTATTTTAAATTTTGTTTCACGCTTCGAAAGGTCATTTAAAAATGAATTGGCCTGATCAAACTTCCATTGCCCCAGAATTTGTATTAAAGATTTTAAATCTGCTCATCCTCCCCAGTTGAGAACACTTCCGATTTTGTTCGGTGGGAAACCCTACCCAATCTTGCTGAAAAATTTCAGTTCAAATGATCTGTCAAAAGCCTTACCTAATAAAGTATGTATCTCACAGCTCTCTTTACAAAAGCAATGGCAAAACTTGTATTCACAGGAGCTAGATAAAGAAATCTGCACAAAAAAAAATCAGTCTTCAAGCTGACAGAATAAATCTGAGAAGCTCTCTACCAGGTTTTTATGGTTTTGTGGTATTTTGTTTTATTAGCTACTCTTCACTGTACACTGTACGCTGTAAATGTTTGACCATTACCTGTTTAGAAAGACCTTGCTTAGTATCGCTATAATACAAAGAGGTTAACTGAACTTTATGAAAGAATGATAGCTGCCATGATACAACTAAAATAACCAAAACCAAAACCGACAACTTGCAACAGAAAGGGTTTGGATATGGTAAAACAAGAGCTGCTACTCATCTCAATATAATGGGTAATAGAAAAGGCTAAAATGAGGGACACTGCTACAAGCAGATAAGGAAAATAAATTTATATATTTATTTATTTTACACAAAGGAGGGAAATAACTAGATTGTTTCTGGAATTTGACAAGACACATAATTTTCAAGAGTTCACTGACAGGCTGAAAATGCCAATATTGCAGATGGTAAATTTACTTTCAGTTTTATTTTCCAACTTAACTCATCCTGTAAACTGTCTTCAGATACTGTTTAAACTGTTTCAACCGAACTAGAGTTTATGTTCTTAATTTCTTTATCCAGAGACATGAACTACTGAATAAAGCAAATACTTTCATCATTTTATTTTTGTCCATGAAACAAACATACAGCAATTTGAGTGCAGATCAGTCTGTAGCAGCACCAAAAAGCCAAATGGAAAGAAATGGCACCAACTCAAGCATTCAAAACCAACCTAATCAGTGTACTAACATATGTCAAACAAGCATATACAACATATCTGCTTTTCAATCAAAGTACCTTTTATTTTTCCAGGCAAGTTAAGACCATCAAGACTTCAGCAAGACAAGGCAGTTTCATCTTGTCTTACCTTACTATCTTTTCCCCAGCTACAACTGAAATTTCAAACTGTGATTACAACTAGCACATCTTTCAGACACATAACAAATAGAAAAACAAAGCAAACTGCCACAGAAGTTGAAATATGAACACGGCCAGACTTATTTGGGTCATTCTCCCTTTCAGCAGGAACTATATGATTTAAGAGAGCAGCTCACCCAGGCCAGGAAACAAATGTGCCTAAAAGAAGCTAGACTGACCCTACTCATGTTTGCATAATGTATTAGGTAACTTCAATGCAAGTCTAACACATTTGAGGCATACCTGTTAAGTCGTTCTAGTACTGAATCATCAGCTAAAGAAATCTCATCAAGGAGGAAAAAACCCTCTTCTTTCATTGCTAAAACAAGAGGTCCATCACACCACTCAAAGAGTCTAGAACCATCAGATTCCTCCTAAGAAATGGAAAAGGAAAAGTCATTAATAACTGCTACATTTTGCTTCCATGGTCACACTACCCAAACGGCTATTGATGTAAGACAAACCTGGTCTTTTGACCTCTGTCTGACTGGTCGCAGCCCTCCCAGGAAGTCTGAAGTCTCCATATGCAAGTGGCAATTCACTGAGTATAGCTTCTGATTTGTTAATGCTGCAAAGATCTGGCAAATGGTAGTTTTACCACACCTGCAACAAAGTAATTGAAACGGAAGAATAACAAAACAACACCACCCAAATACATACAATCAGCTCATTCTGGACAGGATTCATACTTTCATTGAACAGCTACAAGACAAATGCCCAGCATGCAAATTTCCTTCCGCTCCTTTCCTTGAAAGAAATGCATGCAAAGTGAAGCCATTTTTGGCACAACTGTTGCTGACCTGCATAAGATGGCTTTAATTAAATCAATATCTACGCTGATGAATTTCTGCAGGTTTAAAGTCAAATTTATTTCAGTCTGCCCTACAGGTACTCAGCTAGCCTAACATTTCACTAAACTGGAGACACTACATGTCTAGATCAAGCCTAAATCTGAGGGAATAAACCGCTGAGTACCTAGAGTTCTCATTTATTGCATGAATAATTTTACTTATCCCTTTCCCTGGCCAGAAGGACGAGGGATGTAATAATCCCCCCGTACCCCACACTGGTGAGGCCACACCTTGAACACTGCGCTCAGTTCTGTGCCACTCACTACAAGAGAGATACCGAGTTGCTGGAGTGAGTCCAGAAAAGGGCAACAAAGTTGGTGAAGGGTCTAGAGCACAAGTCCTTTGAAGAATGGCTGAGGGAACTGGGGTTGTTAAGCCTGGAGAAGAGAAAGCTCAGGGGGGACCTTTACTGCTCTCTGCAACTACCTGAAAGGAAGCTGCAGTGAGGTGGGTGTCGGTCTCCTCTCCCAACTGACAAGTGATAGGACAAGAGGTAATGGCCTCAAGCTGTGCCAGGGGAGATTAGACAGGATATTAGGAAAAATGTCTTCATTTTGTCCTTCATTTCATGAGGGTGATCAGGCATTGGAATAGGCTACCCGAGAAAGGGGTGGAATCACCTTCTCTGGAAGTGTAAAAAACTGTGTAGATGAGGCCTCTGACATGGTTCAGTGGTGGTCTCGGCAGTACTGGGGTAGAGGTTGGATTGATGATCTTAAAGGTCTTTTCCAACCTAGTTGATTCTATGATTCTAGTCCTTTTATTCCCTCTCTCCTACAACAATTTACTCTTCAAATGTATAACCAGCACAGCAGCAGACAGCTCTACTTCCATGATCTCCTTTACAACACGAGGCAGTGGCGGTGGGGGAGAAGTAGTAGCATGGCAATATTCAAGCTCTTAGAACATCGAGGCCAGGTTGGATGGGGCTTTGAGCAACCTGCCCTAGTGGAAGGTGTCCCCACCCATGGCAGGGGGGCTGGAACTAGATGATCTTTAAGGTCCCTTCTAACTCAAACCATTCTATGATTCTATGTAAAGCAAATATGCTCTTAAACAAAGGTCATAGTTCCCCAGAAGCAACCTCTCTAGTGACAGATTCTACAGGGCACCTGGTGAAACGTAGGGACAGAAGTCGGTTCACTTCAATTTTACTACTTTCTCTGTAATTTCTATGTAGTTATATATAATGCAGATAATCCCATTAAAGACTTGTGCTGAAAGAGATGCAACTGCTTCCCCTCAGAAGCAAACTGTGAAAACCAGCAGTTGCAAGTCTGCCTTGAGAAAGGCTAAATGTCCCAGATCAAAGAGGCGCTGAAGCCTACACAATTACTTTGTGTCTGACTGAGTGTCTGGCATAGCACTGCAATGAAATGTAGCATAAAAAGTAAGGTTACCCAGTGTCTCCCACCAGCAGTACTGGTTCACCAAACTCCAGGGCTCGTCCCACCAAAACAGCAAGTCTCCTCATCCCCCGGGTCCAGACAATGTGGTTAAAATCTCTGTCCATCACTGACATCCGCATGGAGGATTTAGCTGCACAACACAAAGCAATCCATCAGCTTCAGTCACATCTAGAGAACCACCAATATGGTCCTTCCAGAAAACTCACCTAGTAGCTTTTTGACGCTTTCTCCTGAGAAGAGAGACTCAGGATATATTTCTTTCTTGAAGTGTTTTTCAAGGACACTCTGAATAACATCCACCTCCTCCTGTTTCCTGACTCTGCCTGCCAGAAGCATAAAACCTATACAGCAAAGGAAGAGATAAAGCAATTACTATCTACTTAAGCAGCAACAAAAATTTATGCTCAAGAACAATTCTACAGACACTTAAAAAAACTGAGGTAGCAGGGCTCACCATCATTTGCTAAGTGTTGAAGCCAATCATACTCCTTCTCCAGCTGTTCTGCCAATCTGTACCTTTCAGCCCAGCGAAACAGATCCCGCAGAGTAATGAACCCATGCTTCCCAGCAAAAACTGTTGAACCTCTCCGGTAAGACTGTCATAAGAACAAAATGTGAGCTATTTTTTTCATTAACCTGACTGAATACTTAAAGCAATGCTAGTCAGAGCTCTCTGATGGGACATGTCAACCAAACTGTACTAAAAAAAAAAACCAACAGCCTAGCACAGTCATGACTTCCAAACTCAAATTACCTTTAAGCAGTTATTTGATAGGTACCAGAAACAAAATAATGTAGATAATAATGGATAAATAATAAATAAAAGTATTGACAAGAAAATAGGTACCTGGAATAAAAAAAAGCCCAAGCAAAAAAATTAGGTTCTACAACAAAATGTATTTTAGCGCTTTGAAGTATGCTCTGGTTTGTGCTACTGCAATTAAAATACAAGACTGCAATTTAAATATGAGACAGTTTTAGCTACATACTGTTACATGCCTGTTAAACACAAAAGTGTCAGAACACACCCAAAATTATTACTTGAAAATAATACCAAATTTAGCATGACCCAAAGACAGATAAAAATCCAATACCGTACTTTGAATCTAGAGCAAGGGATTATTTTACACATCAAATCTAAAGGCCATCATTAATTCTTCGGCTGATAGCTTTCCCTCAAATCTGACATACCTTGCCTATTCTCTAACTTTACCACAAAACTAAGTACTCTGGTGGTTCTCTTCCATTAATTAAGCTTTAGGTTTTTAAATATCAGTTAGCAACACCTCCCCCCAACAGAAATTTCTGCTACTTTGTGCTGGAATACGTTTGCATATTTTGTCTTCTACAGAAAGAAGAAAGACTCTCATACTTGCAGGTCTAACATGACTTTGACAAGCTTGCTGCAGTAAGAAGGTGGCAAACTGCACCGTTTGTGCAGGATGGTTTCCAGCTCAGCACTTGGCAGTTCATCAAAATGCAGTTCTACAAAGCGATTTCTGAAGGCTCTAGACAAAACCTAAAATACAAGAACATACTATTGTTTTAACTTTTTCCTTTGATATTCCTCAATTTATCTATCTTCCCCTAAACATTCAAAGGAAATATGGACAGTGTCATAGTGCACAAATTGGCACATCCATAGAACCATTGAAAGAAAACGTAAGAGACAGTCTGGATACGGACAAGAGCTTTAAAACGTGTCGCATTTTAACTGCGGTAGGCAACTGAGCACCAAACAGCCACTTGCTCATTCCTCTACAATGGGATGGGGGAGAAACTCAGAACGGTAAATGTGAGAAAATTTGTGGGTTGAGATAAATGCAGTTTAATGGGCAAAGCAACAGGAACACACACACGTAAAGCAAAACTAGGAATTCATTCACCACTTCCCATGGGCAGGCAGGTGTTCAGCCACCTCCAGGAAAGCAGGGCTCCATCAGGCACAATGGTTATTTGGGGAAACAAACATCGAACATCCCACTCTTCCCCCTTGTCCCCCCAATTTCTATTGCTGAGCACAGCATCATATGATATGGAGCATCCCTTTGGTCAGCTGGGGTCAGCTGTCCTGGCTGTGTCCCCATCCAACTTCCTGTGCACCCTCAGCCTACTAGCTGGTGGGGAGAGAAGCCAAAAACATCTTGACACTGTCTAAGCACTGCTCAGCAATAACTAAGACATCCTTGTGTTATCAACAGTGTATTGGTCACAAATCCAAAACACAGCACCATACCAGTCACTATGAAGAAAATAAACTATTCCAGCCAAAACCAGTACAATCTGGATACCCATAGCCTAAGTCAAATATCTTCTCCAGTAATTTTGGGCAAGAAACACTGAGTCAAATATAATATTCATGAATTCCAGTTCAGTATAACACTTAAATCTCAATTACTCTAAAATAATTAAAAATCTGGTATTTTCAAATCAAGCAACTAACCTAACCAGAACCCAGGTGTACTGAAAGCTAGTCCACAGCCACCTCAACTCGCTACCTCTTAAAGAGTTTCATGTTAATTCTGTGCTACGCATCAGAAAGTTTTCACATCACACTTCTATACACGAGAGAGATTCATCCCCTAGTGTCATAGCTACCCAAAGGAAGAGATTATACAGACCTTTCTGCCACCATAGAGTCCTGGAGGATTCTGTGTAGCAAACAGCATGAAGCGAGGGTGAGCTTTGACAACTTCCTGAGTCTCAGTAATGAACAGCTCCCTGTTATCATCCAGCAAGCGGTTGAGAGCCTCTAAAACATCAGTGGGAGCTAAATTCAATTCATCTAGAACAATCCAGTAACCTTTCCTCATTGCATCTATGAGAACGCCTTGGGGAAAAAAGAAAAAGTCCTAGGTTAAAAACCTAACAAACTAAATCTAACAGAAGCATGCATTCAGATACTTTCAGCAACCAGTTTTCACTCACTATAAATGCTAATCCAGAATCAGAAGCAACAGGGCTATTTAAATTGTGGAATTATCTTTTTTATGTCCAGTAGGATAACTATGAGACAAACATGAACTCTTAAAATTCACTGCAAGTCACATAAGTGATTATCATTAATATGCAACTACTAACTTTATGACAGGTTATCTCTCCACTGCAATAAAACAGACAAGCAGAAAACAAGAGAAAGCTCAGTGAAATGAGACAGGAATTCGGACTAAATATAATATGCTCACCCACCTTCCTTAAATACCAACTTCCCAGAGGCGTCTGATGTATAACAGCCAATATATTCCTGAATATCAGTGTGCTCATGATTGTTAATCCTCACACAATGATTCCCAGTAGCAGCAGCCAACCAGCGAACTAAACTGGTTTTACCAACAGAGGTCTCACCTTGAATCAGTACTGGGTGAGTCCTGAAAGCCATAACCAAAAGAGTGGTTTAGAAGCACGAGTCCTATCTTTCTCATATACAAGATACAGACATTATTTGAAATTTTCACACATCTACATCACCAAGCTACATTACCAAAACATCACCACTTAACTCATTTGTGATATTCAGAATCATACATTAACAGGGGAACATAAGTAACTTTACTCCCAAGTGCTAACTGCTACCCATGATGAATCACACGGCGGTATGAAATAAGCAGGTTATTCTAATGGTAAATTTCTAGATTATCATTTAAATAAAGCTAGGTATTGCAGTAAGTCAGTTAAAGGAGACAAAAAATACATGTATAAATTTAACTCACTGTATAATGGAAAGTTAATAGTAAAGTAGAAAAAACATGGACATTACTCAAGCCAAACAATAAAGGCTAAACACTGACCCTAGAGGCCCAAATAAACATCTTAACTTACTTTTTTAATGGAAACATTGAAACAGACTTACCCTGCAGACACAACTCTGGCAATGTCTTTCAGATTAAGCTTAACTGAAGGGGTTAGCACGTAAGACTCATCTACAGTAGGTTCTTTATCGCCAGCTGAAATCCAGTATCCTTCTACAAGTATAAATTTCCCTCCTTGGGGTTTTGGTATTTGCTTAAGGAGACATGACAGAAATAGCAGATTATACAAATGAGTTTTAATTTGCTAACGAAGACAACTACTGCTACACCACTGCAACGTATTCTGTAAGAAGTTATTTGAAATTAATCCCTGAGCACTGCAGTAAGCACTGTCTCCTTGTCACAGAATGCAAATCACAGGAAAAGACTTATCACATTATTTCAAGGTCATGAAGCCAGAATCTTTGGCAATGCCACAAAGATACAAAAAGCCTCAAGAGTCCTAGCACTGAATTTTGAAGTATGCTGCCAAGCAAGAAACTGGCTTTTATCTTTCTATATTCATACATTTTTTTCTAACATGAAGGGGTTTATTCCAAAATAAATACCTATGCCTTACAACTGGCTACCCCATCCCACCTGCTCAAGCCCCCATGAGAAATCATGCTGAGCTCCCAGCATTAGTGAGATTCTTCCTTTCCCATTAGAGACAAAGCACAGATGTTTACTTCATACCCATATGTTCTGCATTTGGAGTCTAAAATTAAAAATCCTGTGAAAGCTTCCTTATTTTTTCATATTAACAAACAAACTAGCCAACATATGGGCATTTCAAGCAGAAGTAAAAATTTATGAAGGAACAGTATAATATTTTTTTCTAGTTCTTATCTTTATAACATGAGAAACAGGACTGTGAGAAGGAAATGTAGAGGAAAAAGGCAGATGACAACTCAAAATAAATTCTACCCTGAATACTAAATAGCTCTCTATAGGCTTAGTTACATACCTGCTTGAGAAGGCTTTTGATGTTGCCAGAGACTATATGCTGGCAAATTAGCTTTTGAACTACTGGGTGAGAACTTCTGTCAAGCTGTGTCAGGAAACTCAAACAGAAGCCCTAAGAAGAAGAATTATTTTGAGTGATAACATAAAAAAAAATCATCAGGGAGAAAAAAAGGGGGTGGGGGAGAGATAAAAAAATAATTTCTGTTTAACACTTCACTTAGAAGACAGGATTATCCTTTACACAAACAGTCTTTGTAGTGCATACACACTGGAACCAACCCCAACAAAGGTAATCACCTCATAAAGTGAGCGTGGTATGCTGCTACATGGATTAGATGCTGCAAATCTCAACGCCCTGCAAAGTGTACGGAGGCTGTAGTGAGGTCTGTGGCCAGTTCCATCCACCAGCTTTGCTTCTGCTTCCTTTCTCACAGATAAATAAAAGCTGCAAAAATAAGAAGTTAAATAGTGCTATTACTGATCAGACCATAGAATCATAGAAAGGTTAGGGCTGGAAAGGACTTTGGATTTCATTCCTTACAGTAATGGTCTTAAAGTATGAACACTAAAGCTTATCTCCAACTGTCACCTTTTATAAAAGCTCCAGGTTAGGAAAGCCATGCCAAACTCTGCCATCTGTACAGCCAGTGAAGCTAAGTAACAGAATATTTTAGAACTGTATTTTTGAGGAAGCATCACTGTAAATTCAAAGTATTCTAAACACGTAATAGTTCTTCGGGTTAATGCAGTGAAATAGTACACCTTAAACTAAGGACAAGAAAGGTAACTTGATAAACACACAAGACTTCCATTGGTATTATCTACAGCAACAAATCATTTCAGTCTCTCAGATGGGAATGAGGACTACAACACCACTTTTTAACTGATGCTACCAATAAAGCAGTCTGAGTAAGTAAACCACCTCCACCGAAGTACAGAAACCTTTAGAACGAAGAGGATGGACATCTACCATCTTCTGTTTCCTAAGACTATGCAAACCACTGTGCAGGGAACGTCACAGTGTTTCCCAAAACAGTCTAATCACAGACTACAGTTACATACTTCCTTTTTATGACTTATTATATCAAGGACTTAAAGAGATTACAATCAACTTACTTCACAATTCCTTGTATTGTATTTTTGTTCACATTCAAGCCTCTCAAATAATCCATAATAAGAACTTGCAAGTCTCCTTCATGTCTCAATTCTTCCACATAAAGTTCAGTAAACCTGTAAGAATCAAATCATAACAATTAAACATCTGACCATATTAAAAAAAACATGTGATATATGACTCTTACAGTATATAACATTTAAAATTTTGTAAGCCTCAGAAAACCAAAGGTTATTTGACAAGTCAGACTCACAAACTAGAGTGATTAAAAAAAAGGGAAAAAGGTATTACTAACACTTGAGTAATGTAACTGAATTATTTTAACTTAGGAGAATGAAAATTAATGATGGGACTGTGTTTTTTAAGATTTTAAAAAATTTGCAATAAGTATCCAAAAGTTACAGCCTAAACACTGGAACAATGACACAGCAGGAGCACTTTTCAAAAAGCAGACTCTCTAATGATCTCTACTTTAAGAAATAAACACTTATGAGATATTACCCATTCTAATTTTGTTTTGACTAGCATACCCAGGACTAGCATATTTAGGTTGTTTTCTACTTTTACAAATATCCAGCTCAGCAATGAAATGAGAAAACTTGACAATAAGCAAAGGAAAATCATCAGCAAAACATGTACTCAAGTGAAGTTCTGAGTATCTTTAAATACATCAACAGCATGTCTGACATATAGTACGCTACACTATCAACTCATAGTTAGTGAACATGTTTTCTAAACATTAATTAGTCCACTATATTTGCACTGGGTGTTGAATATGAGTCTGCAGCCCTTCCATACCATGCATTACAACTGCAAACAATAGCTCAGGACGCACCGTAGCAAACCCAAAAGAGCTGAGCAATACCATTAACTTCAGAAGCGTGGACATTTTTGACAAATATATGCAAAAAATGCAAATATACTCATTGAAACTTAACAAGTCATGCTGAAGCTGAAGTCTCCATTCTTCTGTATTACACTGACTTTCACTACTAAGGCAGGAGAGCTAATAGCAATAAAACCTTACTTTACCACTAATAACTACAAATGAGTAGCTGCATATCCTTTGTGCATCTCTAAAGCCTTGCACAGTGTTTATGAATCTGGTAAGGGACTGTATGTTTGGCTTTTGGTACTCCTGAGGGAAACTGCATCAAATACAAGCAGAAGATCCTTGCCTTCAGGAACAGGTTGTACTGAAGAATGTATTTGCAACAACTCCAGTTTCCTGGCTGCAGTTTAAATGCCTGAAGGTCACACATCAAATATTTTGAGTATCGCACAAACTTTTTTGCAAGGATCATCAACACTTCTGAGTTTTCAAGAGAAAGCCTGCTAAAGGACACAAAGCTCTCATCTTTATTATCCCCATCGGGAACATAAACTGCTGTAGTAACATTCCCAGACACTGACAGCTTAATTGCAAAGAACAATCATTCCCCAACCCTTAGTGGCACCACACTACACCATGCCTAGACCATATGCTTATGGCTCAGCAATTCTACAGAAGTATTTTCCTGATGTTATTTTATGGAAAACCTTCACCATGATGTGGAAAGCACCTCTCACAGGAAGCTAATCTGAGTTCAGACTTACATCCTCAATCTTCAAAGACGACATTCTTCACTGGGTCAACTTATGAAGCTAGTTAAACTCTGAAAAAGGCAGTGACTAAGTATTTTGTCACAAAATCACTATCTCCTACCTGTTTCTTATTCCTGGAGGAAGATTTCTCTTTCCAACATCTGTAGCTGGATTCATGCATGCAAACAAGCGAAAATCAGGGTCACGAACAAGAGGCTCTGAAGTAAAACAGAAATGAGAGACAGTGTTAATGCTCAACACAAAATATTTATTATGTTAATTGACATGTATTTTATTTAAGCCAGTTTTCTCTTACTGCACTACTACATTTTCTTAAAATGCCAGGGTGAAAAGTTTTCAGAGAATGGTCCCACATAATTTTATCAGAAGTATCTCTGCATCTTCCCAACAGCCACAATCAAGTGAAGCCCCGACCTTCATTTGTGGGTAGCAGGATGTTCTAACAATGCAAACCATTTCAAAAATCACATAAGCCCTGAACTTGGAACTCCTTTTGCCTCTTTCAGATCAACAGCCAGTGCTTCCCTCTGCCAGGAAGAAAACCCAGCCTAGGAGGCTCATACAATATTTGTCTCTATCTGTATCTCCAGAAAACAATATTCAGCAATAGCTTTTAGCTTTACCTCTGTTCTGCATCTGGCTAGAAAGGAGTTAACTTTTTTCACAACAGCCCCTGTGGTGCTGTTAAGAACACACCAATGTTTCACTATTGTTGAATTGTGCTGGCACTGCATGAAGGCTTTCTTTTTTTCCCCTCACTTTGCCTTCCACTCCCCCAGCAACAGGCTAGGAGGGAGCAAAAAGCTGGGAAGGAACACTGTTGAAACAGTTCACCCAAACTGGCCAAAGCCATATTCCCTACCATGTAACATCATGCTCAGCAATAAGAACTGGGGTAGAGGAAGAAGGCGGTTGTGATTTTTGCCAAACAAGGCGGCTGTCTCTTGGAGATTGGCTGGACTTTGGTCTGCTTGCAGGAGCTGGTTAGTGACTGCCTTTGCACGACTCATTTCACATGGGTTTTCTTGCTTTTGCTTTTCCTATTCTCTCCCCTCATCCTGCTGGGTGGTGGTGGAGTGGGAGGAGTGAGCAAGCAGCTGTATGGGTGCTTAGCCACTGGCTGGGGTCAAGCCACATGGACTCAGAAAAAGCAAAGGACTTGTATGTTTATTTCTAGCTGGATAGTATATTCACAGGATCAGTGAAAGACAATTACTGTAATAGCAACTGAACCTCATATCCATCAAGCCACCTCAACCTTATTTGAAAAAAAAAAAAAGGTTATGCTCTTTGAATAGTCTCTAGAGACAGCAATGCTTACTGAGGACACTAGAGACATCTGCTCTTTGTGGAGTCTGAAGAGGCAAAAGCTACAGTTCTTGCACGCACAAATGTCCTGAGCCACAGTGAACTACAACCACCACTTTTTGTGTAAAGAATACATTATTCTCTTCTGGACACACTCATTTTAATGGTAAATGTTCTTAAATTATTTTGAGCCATATAGGATAGGGAGTTCAATTAATTGGATAGCAAGATATAGCGTAAACAAGCATAGAAATACTACCTGTGTCTCCTCTGTCTAGTAACACCAGTGACCCAGACGATCCTTCCAGTAAACCACTCAGGCACTCCAAAGTCTCTGCCGCAGCCAAGTTAATCTCATCCAATAAAATCCACTCACCCTTTTTTACTGCTTGTGCCAGAGCACCCTAAGAGTAAGATCAATTTGTTAACCACATCACCAGCAATCAAGCGAAGCACCCATATGCTGGAAATGCTTGTTTCACAGTCTGTGGGTTGATTACACAAATGGCAACTCCAGCTTTCAGAGCAACAGCAGTTTTACTGCTCTCCCTTAATAAAAGCAATTTTGCAAGTCACAAGTCAGTTATCACCATTAACAGTTACCATTTAGACTAGCTCAGATAGAACTAAGCTCTCTTGATTTCTACATCTCCACAGTGCATAGGCTTCACTGACACCACTATGAAAATAGACAGTTAATCTAAAGAATTCCAAACTAAGACACAAACAATATTCCTTTCCTTAGGAAACTGTACCTTATTGATTAAAACTATACTTAAGTCAAAGGTTGTCCAACTAAGTCAAAGGTTCTCCAACTTTTATACCAAGAGTTCTCCAACTATTATAGTAATTTTTTAGAAAGAGAACAGTTAACATTTCACACACTTTACATAAAATTTGAAAGCATATATTCAGACTAACTGGGTGACAAGGAACAAACACGCATAAACCATCATAGTTTCTCCTAATCACACTTAAATGCCATTAGAATATTATACCACGGGTTTGAAACACTTCCAAAACACAGCTTCTAGATAAGCAGCACAGATTCTTAATATTAAATCCTTCACAGGAATCCCTAGGGAGGAACACGCTGTACTGGAGATTGGTCAAGATGGTTTTTTAATCTCATACACTTTAAAAAATATGTTATACTGCTGATACTCTTTTTATCATACCAGTCCTAATTCCTATTTTACAGCATTAAATTAATATGTTACAACAAAACATTTTCCCACCCCCCATCTAACAGCCGCCTCCTCAAAGTACCATACTTCATTCCACAGAGTTATCATGGAGCAAGTTCTACTTCACAGCAAGATTCTTGTCAGGAAGTTATTCATATAACACTGATTGCAAAGTCTTTTAAATGCTTCTCCTTATTCTTCCTAGCATCAAAATGCAAATGTCCAAATACCTCAACAAATGCGAAGAGAAGAGCATTTTCTGTCATTTTCATCTGTTGATGAGCATGATTCAGTTTAAGACCAAATGCTTCCCACTTTTCCTTCAGTAGTGAGCCTGAAAGTAAAACAAATTCAAGCTTGTACCATCAGAACAATAGCACCAAACCCACCAGTATTTCAATTAAACTGTTTCAATCACAGATACAAAAGTAAGCTTGGCTGAGCAACAAAAACATTCAAGTTCTACAGATGACATCTTGTGCATTAAAAAAACAAAAATTTGCCGGGGGTTTTGTTTGTTTGTTTTGACTGTTTGTTTTTTCATTTAGCTGAACACTACTGACATATTGGTACAGATAATTTGCTATTCATTCCACCATGCCCTAGCTTAGGAACAAATACTTATGCTGCACTTGGTTCCAGCATGGCTGTTACTATTCTCCAATTCCAAGTGATAGCTCAGAAAAATAAATCCAAATTCACAAACCTTATGACAGACAGATTAACAATGAACACTTCAGTATCAGTAAAAACATGTTGCTTATCAGTTATAACATTATTTACTATTGTGCTTCCTTCAGTTATTTACTTAAAGTCACAGCCTGAGGCATATATATGCATCAGCATAATGACTTAAATTGCTAGCTTTGCAAGCTACATATTTCAGCTTGTCTTTATTTTAGGATTGTCAATGATTGAAACAATTTCCCACATCTATGGGAATTTATCTGCATATTCAGAAGAACTAGCTAAAAGAAGAGAGGACACAATGTTCATAATTGTCCTGCGTTCAGCAGGAGCAGTCATTTTTCTCCTTCTTAGTAGCTGGTGCAGTGCTGTGCTTTTGACTTGCAGCTTGGGAACAGCACTGATAACACTGATGTTTTCAGTTGTTGCTCAGTAATGTTTACTCTGACCAAGGACTTTCTGAGTCTCATGCTCTGCCAGGGAGGAGGGGAAGCCAGGAGGAAGCAGAAACAGGACACCTGACCCAAACTGACCAAAGAGGTATTCCATACCACAGCACATCATGCCCACTATATAAACTGGGGGCAGTTACCCGGAAGGGTGAGATCACTGCTCAGGTCAGGCTCGGTATCGGTCGGTGGGTGGTGAGCGGTTGTATTCTCTTCCCTTGTTGTTTCCCTTGTCATTATTATTATTGGTGGTAGCAGTAGTGGTTCGTGTTATACCTCAGTTACTGCACTGTTCTTATCTAAACCCGTGGGAGTTACATTCTTTCGATTCTCCTCCCCATCCCTCCCAGAGCGGGGGGAAGAAGGGGAGGGGGAGGGAACGAGTGGCTGCATGGTAGATTTATGGCTGGGCTTAAACCACGACAGTTCTTTTTGGCACAAAAACAAAGTATTATCTGGGACGCACACTGAGCTGACTGACAAGGATGGGATTCGAACCCACGTTTGCTGTGGTTTAGTTGGTTAAAGCGCCTGTCTAGTAAACAGGAGATCCTGGGTTTGGCACCAAAAATTTGCCCATAGCAGGAGGGTTAGAGCTAGATGATTTTTAAGGCCCCTTCTAGCCCAAACCATTCTATGATTCACATGGAAGGCTGACACACAAACAAGAAGGACAGTTGACTAACACAGCAAGCAAGTGCTGAGTGAAGATCAGATGACAAGGGCACCATTCATGAGGCAAGTCAACATTCACATTGCAAGACATAGCTAACAGCAGTGATGAGTTAGGGGGGCGGGGGGTGGAAAAAAAAAAAAACAAAACAAAACCCCAAAACAGAAAAACAGCCACTATTCTAACAGTATTTTGAATACTGAGACTGCATTTTTCAAAACCAGGAGAAAGGATGTAATAAAGGGGCATTAAAAATAAACAAACAAAAAGCAAACAAAACCCCACAAATTCAACAAACAAATTCAGCAGTATCTACTGTCTGCAATGGTTAACACTAATGATGTGTTTGATCAGTCTGAAATCTCACCAGATGCATTTTCTTTTGCTTCCTTATTAATAGCAGATTTATGAATATGCTGCATTAGTTTTAGCAGATCATGCCAACGTTTCTGCCTGTAGCAGGTCTGAATGTGTCCCAAGAATGTCTGATTTTTCTTCCTAGAGAATGTCTGAGAGAAGAGTTCTTCAAAAGACTCTCGCAGAGGCAGCCAGATCAGCTTGTTATCTACAGGCTTGTAACTGAAGAGAAGCAAAAGAGCCATTACTTATTTGTGACACAAAAGGAGCTAGCATCTGTGAACTAAAAAAAAATCCAGTTACTGAAACAACACTGCGCATGAAGGAAGCTTGGTTTTCCAAGAGTTCCTTTCCAAGGGTTTTTTGCTCAAGTAATGACTGAAGAAAAAATTGCACATATTTAAATGCACACTTTGAGGCACTTTCATAAATACAGGACCACCCTGATTAGTATTTTTACTACTACCATCCAGTATGTCCTGTGAATATTACAACATATTTATATTGGTTAGCCATTTTTAAAAACACATTGGGTTTACTTCTAAATGACTTTATCACATACGGATGTACACACAGTTCAGTGAAACTGCCTCTGCTCTTCATGAAGGACAAGGTGCCTGCATGCAAAAATGCTTCTTAAGACATTTATGCTCCATGAAAAAATATGTGCCTAAACACAACTCTCTGACAATACAACTACACTTGTGTTAGAAGCTTGTTGTCATACTGCCAATTGTTACGCTGAATAGACAACTGTTAGTGACTCACCCCCCTAGGAGATCTGCAGTGTCACTTTGTTGGTTCATGTTGACAACCCTCAAACGGTGTCCTTGAAACAAAAATATAAAGGACCATCAACTTGTGGGGTTTCTTTGTATAAATCGTTGTGTAAGTTAAGAGTCTTCACACTTGATTTACCTGTAATATGAGCAAGGTACTGAACAGTTGAGGTTTTGCCAGTTCCTGTTTCACCAACCAAAAGCACAGGCTCTCCTTTAACAACGCAAACTGCAAGCTGTTCAATCAATACTGCAGATGGCCGTGTGGCAGCGAAGGTTGGTTTTGCTCTGAAAAAACAAAGGAAACAACTCTAACCCAACGCTTACCAAGGAGCTCATTTGAATTTCTTCTTTATTATTTTTTCAGAGGAGTGGTTGGATTTATGATCTTTAATTAAAATTGCAGGTTTGGAAAAAGTTAGCTCCAAGATACTCTCATAAGATACTTATTTTTCTCAATATGCAACCTAGAAAAAAAATCAGGATTTACAAAGAACTTCCTGCCAGTGGAGTTAGTGCCACATACTACAAAAATCTCCCCTCACAAAGATGGAGCCACCAAAATCTTATTATGACAGCTGTGGATCCACACTGCTTTAAAGAAAATCGCGTTCAAAAAAAGGTGAAAATCTCCATGCTTTGGCTGCAAAAGTATGACACAGACAGCCTTAAGGATACACAAGGTAAAACTCAGGTCACAAGAACCCATCACATTTTTTCATTAGAGGAGAATGTCCAATGTGACTTGTAATTTATTCTATTCTACCACCAAATATTTTGATTCATATGGACACTACAAGATATTCTACCTTTGTACAGTGAGAGCCTGGATTTGTTTCTTCGTTAGATGCACTCTTCCGACAGAGACTTCTTGTTCCTGTACTAGAATTTCCGGTTTATAGAGTTCACAGAAGAACTCCACCTGTGAAGAAAGCATTAACATTTCCAATACTAATGCTGCTTACATCACACTAAGAACACCCATGCTATGCTACTAGTATTACTTTGCAGCAAGGTAGTTTTTCATGGTAAGATTTTATATTTTACAGATTTTACATACTCATCACCTGAAATACTGAAGAACCTCAGAAGTGTTACTGTCTGTACAAGCATATTTCCATTTAATAATTTGGTAATGGGTCCATTTACTAGCAGGAGGTCTAACAACCACCTCAAAAAGCCTGGGTGAATACTTCTGCGAAAACAAGGATATTTTGCTACTGGCAGGACATAATACGTTCCTGCATTGGAATAATATAAAGACTGAAGGACAAACAGAAAAATCCACAGAAGTTTCAGAGATCCATCTGTCCAGCCAACTGGCAAGTTTTTACATCTTTAAAGTAAAAAAGGAGGGGATTTTCTTTGCAATCAAACTTCTACAGTCAGAAACAGCTGACAAAGTAATGATTTAGTTTAACTCAGCCATTTATATCACACACTATTAATACAGAGAGTTACAAGGCTCTAGAGAGGTACTTGATTTTGGAACCAGTGATTACAGAACAAGTACTTAGGAAAATCTCTCTAATCTCTTTGTCTAAGTGATTAAAGTTCACTGTAACCACCAAAGAAAAAACATATTCTTTACTACTCTGTGCATCTAGCAGTATCATGTGCTTAGGAATCTGTGCTGTTCCAGCTGTGTGACCCTTCTTTTGCATGATGAGGCCATCTGCAATCTGCTCTGAAACAGAGCCACTGGAACTTTCGGGGGGAGGGGAGTGGGGAGAGGGAAACCACAACTGGAAAAAAGGAAGGAAAACACAGATCCTGGGATAGCAGAGAGCAAAAAACGTGTTTGGAACAGAAAGATGGGTATAATTTTTAAGAAAAATAGCAGAACACATTTAAAGTCATCAGTAAAAAAATTGCAACTTATAGAATATTACCAATAAGCATCATGTTAATCATAGCTCAACATACCTTTTTTTTTGAAATGTTTAGTTTACTTCCAATAACTTTTGCCATTTTTATTCTGCTCCCTTGGCTGGACAGCATACCTGTGAAACAGTCCAATGCCTGTCAAGGAGAAAACAAACAAACCAGGTTCTTCAATACAAATTCTGTATGATATAACCTGACAAGCACCATCTTAATTTACATGAGCTTGAATCCAATCCAGCCATAGTAAATAAAATTATTTCATTGCCCAAGGATTGAGTCAAACAATGGAGATCAAAAAGATGTTACAAGAACTTCTAAATTCTGTAGTGGTTTTCAGTGAAAGCAAAGACTTTCAATGCCCAGTCAGAGAAGTTATTTTTAGATAAATGGACCAAAATGGAGATGGAAGTAATGTTACAAGACCTCACATCTTAAAACCTCTGACTGAGGCACACCTGAAAAATTCCAAACCTGGAATTTAAATTGATGCATAAGGAAGTAAAAAAGAAGTCTCTTACTACAAGAAAAAGGAGAGATTGCAAAACTTTTACTCTCAGTCATATACAGTTCTAGCTCAGATCAGTTAAAATTATGTTGCAGCATGCTGTCTGTATGACAGCAGTGTCCTGGTTTAAGCCTCTCAGCCACGCAGTTTTGCTCACTCACTCCCCCCTCTTTCTTCCTCCCGCTCCTGGAGGGATGGGAAGGAGAATCAAAAGAATGCAACTCCCGCAGGTTGAGATAAGAACAGTGCAGTAACTAAAGTATAACAGAAATCACTACTGCTACCACCAATAATAATTGACAAGGCAAATACAAGGAAAGAATACAATTGCTCACCACCTATACTCAGCCCAACCAAGGAGTGCACCCCCACCCTTCCGGATCTCCACCCTCTGGTTTTTACATCCTGGGCACGATGTGCTGTGGTATGGAATACCTCTTTGGTCAGTTTGGGTCAGGTGTCCTGTCTCTGCTTCCTCCCAGCTTCCCCTCCTCCCCAGCAGAGCACAAGACCCAGAAAGTCCTTGGTCAGACCAAAACACCACCAAAAGCAGTAACTGAAAACACTGGTGTTATCAGCACTGCTCCCAGGCCAAAAGTCAAAAACACAGCACTGCACCAGCTACCAAGAAGGAGAAAAATGACTGCTACTGCTGAACCCATGACAAGCAGTAAGTCTGGACTGGCTTTCAGCACATCACTGCAAACAACCTTCCTAAGTAGCCGTGAAAGCCTCCACTAGATGGATTGCAAACATTCTAATTACAGTCCAATTGATCCAGATAAAACTAAAGTCCCATCTCACATTAACAAATAGAGTATTTTACGATTTGTGAGGCAATGCTAGAGTTTGGGTAAGCAATTTCTGAATCAAGTCTTACCGCACCTCCTGAAAAATATTCACTGCTGTGGTTGAGGAACTACTGTCAAAGTTGTAAGCAATCCTGCTGCACCAATTCAGTAAGTCTCTAAAAAGAAACATGTAAAGAGTTGGTACAATCAAAGCAAAATGCATAGCTCCTTCTTTCAGGTTCAGCTGAGGTCATAATGTCATCTTCTGGCAATTGTATATTTAGCTGTTGTGTAAGCTGTACACAGGAAGACATATATATAAAAATAGGGTGCCAATTCTAAAGAGTAGCTGAACACATAAAGACCAATAGTGTTGCTTTCAGACACATTGCTTAGAAACAGATAATACATATTCCATTAAACCATAAACTCATTACACAACTGGAAACAAGAAAAGCAACAAGCTTTTCATCTTAAAAGGCATCAGCCCCCCTATTTTTTCAAGATAGTGATTTCTCATCAACAACAAAATCTTTCAAAAGGTAAGAAAAAGCAACATGTGATTCTTGAAAAACAATTGCTGTTTTAAAATTGGTGGCATTCTTCTGCTTCACAAAAATATTAGGTACTACCCACATCTAGTATTTGCCAGCTAATTCACAAAGCACTACTGGTTACAGAAATTCCATGAGTAGAATTGACATTTTGCATAAGAGGAAGAAATAACTGAACATCAAGCTGCTTTTCATCACAAAAATTCTGATATTAACAGTACATTACAGATCTGGTTATTTTCAGCCATCTCTAAGTTAGAATGCCGTGTCTAATATGAAATTATCAGGATAAGCACATACAGTTGCTGAAAATGTTATATAATAGTTATTGTGAGAACATTATACAGTACATTTCAGTTCTTAACTAGAACTGATATGCTGTGTTAAAATGAATTGAGAAGTAATCCATATGGCTTGACACCAACTCAGTACTATATATGACAAAACCCACACTTTTTCCTTTTTTTAAAAAAAAAGTATAACAAATAAGAAGTTCTACGTATTCCAGATTGAAATTTTAAAAGATACATTAAGTTTTCCAGTTTCTATGAAATTCCAATTTCATTATTCAAACTTCCATCACTATTAAAAAAGAAATTCAGAAAATAACAAAGATAGAGCCTTTCATTTCTACAGCTAGCTGACTAAATTTCCTCCTAATAAACATGTAAGAAAAGACAACCTTAGAGACAGTTCTCGTCCTTCCAGATTTGGTTTCTTATTTTCTGATCTTGATTCTGGTGAATCTTCTGGTATGTGCCTGGAGCTAGAAGCACTGTTTTCTGATGCCTGATACTTGTCTCCTGTAAGGTGAATGTAAATGTCTAGCAAGTGATCAGTTACAAGAGCAAGGTTGGGGTATCTCCTTTGAAGGACCTGAGGGTGAACACCAAACAAAAAAAAAGTCTTTAGCATGGGAAACACCAAGTCCCCAAAATCTAACAGGATACATTTCAATAGATACTCAATAACAAGCTGCACAAAACCACTGTCTTGGAATCTCTTATCTGAAGAAAATAAAGAGTTATTGTGACTGGTGTAGTATTGATTTGAATGCCAGAAGTGAATTTTGCCAACTCTATTCCATTTAATGCATCTACACAAATGCCAACAGCAAGAACAAAAGGTATATTCAAGTGTATCTTAACTCAAATAATGATCATACTTTACAATTGATAACCAAAGTTCTTACCTCCTGTCTTTTCTACTACTACTTTTCTACTGAATTTTTTGAGCATTCATGTTATCTATTCACTGTGCTGATGAAGACACATTAAAAGGCTAATTTTTTTTCTGTGATTCCTTTCAGCTCAGTTCTGTCCACTAACGCTTGCTAACCAAAATTATTGCTTCAGAAAATCAGCTCTTCACAGATAAAGACCAGGAACAATGGCACTACCCTGCCAGACTGACTTTAAAGATTAACCAGAAGGACATGAACCTATTTTCAAGACAAGCACGTGAGTGTTTTCTACCACTGTCTCTTCTACTACAGAATCTTACAGTGTTTAATTTATATATTTCTACGACTTGAGCTACGAAGTTACAAAAAAGAACAGAAAGCACCTAGTGGTAAGTAACACATTTAGCACCAAAGTTTCCTTTTTTCTTAAGGTTTTAACAGCCAAGCTCCACTTCAATATTCATCCTTTCTAGGTGTCATCTTCAACATCAGTTCAGCTAAATGCTAAAAAAAGACATCAATTACAAATAACATTTTCTATTGACAAGTATTTTCCATCTCAAAGCTTAAAAATTGGGATTGGAGTAAGCTAATTTTTTTATTTTTCTCTGTTTTTAAATGTCTGTGGGCTACAAAATGGCTAAGCAATTTGATTCTTAGACCCACTCAAAGCTGAACTGTGTTTGCAAAGCAAGCTTCAGGAATCTTTGTCCAATTCACTTCAAAGGATAAATCTGAAATTATAAGGGTGTATTGTGGAACTTGGAGATAAAAATAATGATCAAATTTATTACTGAAGAACATTTACTACTCTAAGCTGAAACAGTTATCCACATGTTACACTGGAGTAACACACACCATACCTCCTTGAGTTCTCCTTTGCTCATGTTATCCAAATGTATTTTGGTCCAATATTTGTCCAAAAGAGCAGCATGGCTGCTTTGCTGCCTGTACCAACCTCCGCCACAACTGAATATCCTAAATCAAAACAACATGAAGAAACACACCATATTGTGGAACTTAATGTTTTCAGAGCATTTCTGTGCAAAGAACGTGACCTCTGCTACAGCATAATATGTGTGCATAGATAATGCAATGTTTGCCACTGTACTGTCATGTACCCTACCTTGCGTATCTCTGCTTTTCAAATTATCTGTTCTTTTATCACAGTCTTTTTTCCCCTGTAGTGCAAAATCTCCCTAGAGGATACTTGCAGAAAGATGACAGACAATAAGTTAAGTCTATCAGAAGAATCATACACAGTCCTTTGTTAGAAGAGAAGCCTGACAGAAGTGGCCAGCGAATTATCTTCGAAGCATGAGATACTGGGTTGTAGTTTGGGTTTTTTTTGTTTGTTTGTTCGATTCATTAGTGTTTTGTTTTGTTTGATGTTTTTCAAACAACATTCCACAGCTGTAAACTGCAGCAAACTTATTTAATGTGCCCAATGGAAACTATAATTTGCTGCAATACAAACTGTTCATCAATGTGCTGGTTTTGGCTGGGATGGAGTTAATTTTCTTCATAGCAGCTAGTATGGGGCAATGTTTCGGATTTGTGTTGGACAGTGTTGATCATACAGAGATGATTTCCTTACTGCTGAGCCCTGCTGACAAGAGTCAAGGCCTTTTCTGCTCCTCACACCAGCCCAACCAGTGAGTTGCCTGGCAGTGTACAAGAGGCTGGGAGGTGACACAGCCAGGGCAGCTGACCCTAACTGACCCAAGGTATATCTCATACCATACGGTGTCATGCTCAGCATATAAAGCTGTGGGAAGAAGGAAAGGGAGGGAGGGCATTTGGAGTGATGGCATTTGTCTTTCAAAGGAACATATGTGATAGAGCCCTGCCTTCCTGGAGATGGCAGAACACCTGCCTGCCCATGGGAAGTAGTAAGTGAATTCCTTGTTTTCCTTTATTGGTTTAATTGTCCTTATCTCAACTCATGAGTTTTCTCACTTTTACTCTTCTGATTCTCTCCCCCATCCCACTGGGGAGGAGTGAGTGAGCAACTGTGTGGGGCTTAGTTGCCAGCTGAGGTTAAACCATAACAACCAAATATACAGAAGAACAAAAATTAGGAGTTGAGGAAAACAAACAAAAGCTGAATCCAAAAAGACTCAATCCCAGGGAAAAAAAAAAAAAAAAAAAAAAAAAAAATCGATCACATAAAGAAAATAACAGATTTATGGAAGGAAGACAAAAGCAGGAAAATTTGTTACAGGCTTCGAAGCAAACTACAAACCATGTGAAAACTATGTAACCATTCTCCTTCTAGATATCCTAACCTTTAGCCTTGATACAATACGTCATTTTGATATCTGAGGCATGGGCCCTTACTGTAGCGAAACCATCAGGGAAGTACCTTAAATCTTTTACTGTTTAGAAAACAGAATTAAAAAAATATCTTCCAAGCAATACATGTATGCAGCTTTTCAAGGACGTGAAGGACACAGAAGGAAAAAGGAAAAAAACCAAACCCAAAACACAACCAAACCCCAAAAAACTAATAATTCAGTAGTAAGACTACCAACTAGCCCAAGATCAGCAAAACTAAGAAATATTTTACACAGGTGCTGTTAAAACCAGCAAGCCAAGACACCTTGTGAACATCAATCATAACCTCCTTCACACAGTTATTCCCAAGAGTGGCATTTTGTTTTGGTGATGGGTTAGTTTTACAAGGTTTCCCCTTGCAAGTTTCATGTAAGGATGCTCTAAAGTGAAAAAATTCCCCTTCACAATTTCTATGGCTTCTACTGCTTGTTAAAGGAAATTGCTAAAATACTCTTGCCCAAGTACCTCACAGTTCTTGTCTTTGATTTAAAAACAGGGTACCCGTACTCTTAACCTCATTTAATTTTACAAGCCTACCTCCTGGTCGCAAAAAACTGGAATCCCGATGCTACTTTTAAACAGTCACCACGACCAGGAATCAGCAACTCTTTTTTTTCCAAAAGAGGAATCAGCACAGAGATCTGGAGAAGAGAACAGATTGAACAACTTTTTTGTCAAACTCTAACAGACAGCACACCCATCCACGCTCTTTTCACACTTGAGCTGCTACAACATTTCTGCTGAGCACCACTACATTGTCAGCAACTACCATTCTCACAGATTGCACTTCCAAGTGATGCTAACAAGAATTGCAGAGTCCCTGGCAATTTTAATTAGCAGTGGAAGTCGCAAGTGTAATGTTTACCTGTCTTCACTGAATGGTTTGGGTTAGAAGGGACCTTTAAAGATCAACTAGTTCCAATCCCCATGGGCAGGGACACCTTCCACTAGACCAAGTGGCCCAAAGCCCCACGTATCTTTCTCCCATATCCAGACTTAATGATGAGAATGGAAATTACAAGCTTTACACTGCAAGTCTAGATCAAAACTATTTATTTTGAATTGTCAAATGAATTATTAAACATTTCTGTTTCAGAATCCTTATTTTCTTTATCTGCCTGAACAAAGATGATCTGCATCTCAAAGATGCCATTCTCAATCATCAAAACTTTTCAGTGTATACCCTGCTACCATCAGGAGAATTTTGTATCTAAACAATCTATCCTTCCATGCAGAAGCACAGTAATAATGGCGGAAGGAAAAAATGGGAGGTAAGAAAACAATGATCCCTCAGCACAGAGGGAGGCAAGCACAGAGGCTGTGATATGGAGAAAGAAGACTGGATGCATGAAGGGATGACCTGAAGAAAGGGGGAGATGAATGCAGGATGTTACTCAGGATATGCTTATGATGAGTGCCATGAGCTGAGCCCAGAAGAGCAAAGAAGTGCATGACCTTCTGGCAGTGAAAAACTGGCTACTATATACAAGCAGTATTTCTTGGCTTTCTTATAAATTCCTTATATTTCAGAAGCCTAAAACCCAACAAACAAGCTGTCAGGTTATTCAGCCACACAAAGGATGTTTTACAGAACAGATATGAAAGAAAAACAACTATCTCCAGAATGTCCAGCAGGCCTATACAGCAAAACATCTCTATGACATTGTTCTTGCAGAAGACATGCTTGCAGCGGCCATTACTTGAAAAGGGAAGGATGACTGTCTGGCTAGTCTTCTGGAGCCGTATACAGGAAATTTGTTAAAACTTATACTGTTTAATGTAATAACACATTTTTAATATCCAAGCCAGAGGTGAGAAATGCATAACAAAAAAAAATTAAAAAGCAAACCAAAAGCCTCCCACATAACAAAACACTAAAAAAAAACCCTCTTATTAAGAGAACCATTCTAATACAGTGACAATATTCTGTGGTGTTTCGGGCCACATTTGTTTTCAAACATTAAAACATGATTCAAAAGGCACATAGCTCATTATCAGTGCCAATCCAAACCTTCAGAGTGAAATTTGGCATCAGTAGCAGTGCCATTACTACTCTAAAACAATGACAAAAACTAATATGGTGTGCTAATGCGTGAATGCAGACAGGTTAATTCTTTCTAATCCCTTTTTAAGAGGCAGTATTTCAGCATGTAGCTGCAGATCTCAGGGCGATTAGACTTCAAAAATTGCTAGTATGGGCCTTAAGAGCAGTACCTTACAACAAACATGAACCTACATACCACATCCAGAGGAGCATAATCAATATCCTCCAGAAGTATCCAATGACCTTTGGTAACAGCTTGTGTCAAGGTTCCAGGCTGCCATACAAACTCCCCTGGTACATCTGTACAGCGATACATGCCAAGCAGCGTCTATGATGGAAACAATCAGTAAATTAGAAACCTGCTCATTGCATATTTCAAAAACTTAAAGAGTGAGAACTTACAAAAATGACTGAATTTGGTATGTAACACTTGGCCTCCACGTTACTAAAAATCCTTCTGGTTATCAGTGCCCAGCATTACACATTTTTAATTATGGAAAAAACCAAAAGTTTCACCCCTCCACATCTACAATAATCTAACTGAAACACAGTAATTAAAATGATCCAGGTAATTGACAGTGAATTTACAAGAGCTGTGCCACCATAATTAACTATCAACAATGCAACATGCAAAGCTGTATAGGGTTGCACTGAACTTTATTTTACATTTTTGAGAAATCTGTGACTAAGATAGCAAGAGGAATTGTAAAGCAAGTTACTCGGGTACAAAATCAGTCAAGTGTTGTTTCTCTGTTAAGTTCTAACCTCCACATTTAAGCATCCCTTAAATAATTAAGTTAATGCTTTCACTGCTATGTATTTTGTACCTTGAACTTCATCACTTTTTCTTAATATGAAATCTTAATATGGAAAGATACTCTTGTGGAAAACAATTGCGAGATGGTGAAATCAAGATGTTCTACACAACAAGGTGTTTATGCATGTTAATAAAAATCTTCAGATGACACTTCTGGAAGGTATTAACCACCTTGGAAAACTAAATTGAGCCAAACAATAGAAATCAATTCCAGCTCAAAAGTTACATGTGCAAAACCAGAAGAACGTGAAATTATCTTCACCTCTGATTTTATTTCTACAGGTAGAGCTAAATCGCCATTATGTATGTGCAAGTGCCCTCAACATCACAGGACCTTACTTCATCTCAGCTTTACCACAAAAAAACTGGAATCAGATTAAACTAACATTAGCTCACTTGAACTGAAATGGAAGTGTCCAATAAGCCTTTGGCACAAAACTGAGTAATTTTAGAATCCTCTTCTCCCCTGGCACAAATACTTTTTTTAAATAAAAATATATATATAAAAAATAAAATTAGGGCCCTTCCACATAGAAAAACTTGATAAAACAACCTGAATGAAACAGATACAGCAAAATTAGGCACAGAATTTTAAACCTACTGAAGCTTAACTGTGACTTTTCTTCATATTTATTAATTCTCAACAATAGTAAGAACAACAACTGCGGAGTTGGGGTTGCGGGGCCTTTGCGCAAAAAGTTAAACATTATCTTATTAGAAAATTAAGTCCATGCTTTAAGTAAAGATTATGTCTGGCCATCCAACTACAAAATACCTTTAGCAGTTACCTTACTATCAGTTTGATCCCCAAGCTGGACTTTCAAAATATGAGGAGGCTTTGCTCTTCCTGTGGCAGCTGCTAAGTATTCTATTAAAGAAGTTTTGCCACATCCTATTGGTCCTTCTAATAGAACAGGAGTCTGATATGCTACAGCAATAGCAAGGTTTTGAAGATTTGTGAAGGCAGATTCAACCAAAACAAAACGGCTGGTGATACTTTCCTGTTCAAACATAAAATCTGAGTTACTACACTAAAATTGTTACTTTTTTTTTTTTACAGGTTGTACAACACAGAACGATGAGGAAAGTGAGTATGACAACTTGAAAATTTTGGCCTTCAGATCTGTCAACACATATCAAACAAAATAAAGGATTCTACAGCTGTATTTAACGAGAGATATTAAAATAGATTTAATAAAAAACCTTTTATAGGTGAAATACTTAATAAAGTATATGTACAATTTGTTCCCAAAGGGAGTTCATACTAAGTTGTCAGTGCAGACATAGCAACTATTCAATCATAACACATGTCAACCAAATACAATTTGCATTATAAGTGAAATAAAGTCATCAGAACAGATCCAAATGAAACGACAAATCAAACAGCAGATTCAGATGATGTAAGTATGAATATTAACTGTTACATTTATTTCTTTCTGCACGGGCAGATCAAACTCAGTGCATGAAAAAATAAAAGAGGTAAATTCAGTAACATCTTTATTTTTTCAAAATGCAATAAATGTAATTTATTGAATGGTAATTAATCAGTGTTACAGATACTCTCCAAATATTGTGACTCTTCTACAGTCACCTGTATACCAGCATATGGCAAAAAATTAGTGCTTTCCTGCCAAAATGCCCAGAGGAAGGAAAGCAAGAGCATATACTACACCACAAAAGCACTTTGAATTTAAGTTTGGCCTTTTCACCTACAGTTTCATGTACTTCTCTGGTAACACTGCTAGTTCTTAAGAGTACTTGCTTTCCCTCACCGTTTGCTCCTACTTCTTCATCAGACCTCCTCAGCTATAACAGGAACCTATCCAGCATAACTTGAACTACAGTGTATACCAGATCAGTGAAATACCTGTGTGGTTATTAAAAAAAATAAAGCATGCATTTTTTGGAAGTTCTCTTCTCCCTTATAGAGGAAGAGCATCCTTTCACAGCAATGCAGTTTATAGCATGGCCTAGGTTCAGCATAGCTGAAGCAGCAATGACGCTGGCACACAAACAAGAATCTCATTCAAGAGTTCTACAGTTTCCCCTGCTGCAACGAAGTTCAAACCGCACCCTAAATCCCATAAAAAAGCTAGAATAGAGCAAAATCAACTGCAGAAGTTTGGGGACGGTGGAAGGAGGAATTTGGGAAGAAAATCCTCTTTCCTTGTTTCTGCTATTACCAAAATTCTGGATATAACAAAACTTCATTCATTTCTCTGTAGATCAGTGACACAAAATTAAACAGAAATGCTCAGCTAAAATTGTACCTAAATGAGAAAACCCATCAAGAATACTGACTGCAGCTACAAAGAACCTGAACAGTTCAAGATGAATAGCATCTCAAGAGAAAAAACGTTAAATTTTGTTTGCTCAGAAATCCTGTTTGCTCCTAAAACTGTTAGGCACTACATCCTGCGTTACACTTCACTCAAGTGGAGAAAGTTCGTTCTTATTTCCTTCCCCTTTTTCTGCATTCTCAATGACTAGGTAGCAGCCTTGCTTCAGAGAAGAACTGAGAATATGTTTGGAGAAAGGCTGTTTATAATATATCTGTGTAGTACAAAAACTTACTTCCTGTAGGTAAAAGCAACTGTGTCAGACGCTGGCTTTACTCAGCTATCGAATATCACCTTAACTTGAACTGGATATACTATGTAAGGCTGAATAATCTTTTGTAGTATGTTCGCAAGAACCGTTACATGAAGACAAAGTTAACACTGCTATTATAGAATCATAGAATAGTTAGGGTTGGAAAGGACCTGAAGATCATCTAGTTCCAAACCCCCCTGCCAGAGGCAGGGACACCTCACACTAAACCATGCCACCCAAGGCTATGTCCAACCTGGCCTTGAACACTGCCAGCGATGGAGCATTCACAACTTCCCTGGGCAACTCATTCCAGTGCCTCACCACCCTTACAGTAAAGAATTTCTTCCTCCTATCCAGTCTAAACTTCCCCTATTTATGTTTGAACCCGTTACCCCTTGTCCTCTCACTACAGTCCCTAATGAAGAGTCCATCCCCAGCATCCCTATAGGCCCCCTTCAGATATTGGAAGGCTGCTATGAGGTCTCCACGCAGCCTTCTCTTCTCCAGGCTGAAGAGCCCCAACTTTCTCAGCCTGTCTTCATACAGGAGGTGCTCCAGTGCCCTGATCATCCTCCCGGCCCTCCTTCGGACTTGTTCCAACAGTTCCATGTCCTTTTTATGTTGAGGACACCAGAACTGCACACAATACTCCAAGTGAGGTCTGACGAGAGCAGAGTAGAGGGGCAGGATCACCTCCCTCGACCTGCTGGTCACGCTCCTTTTGATGCAGCCCAGGATATGGTTGGCTTTCTGGGCTGCAAGCACACACTACAGGCTCACGTTCATTTTCTCATCAACCAACACCCCTAAGTCCTTTTCTGCAGAGCTGCTCTGAATCTCTTTTCTGCCCAACCTGTAGCTGTGCCTGGGATTGCTCTGACCCAGGTGTAGGACCTTGCACTTGTCATGGATCACCTCCCTCGACCTGCTGGTCACGCTCCTTTTGATGCGGCCCAGGATATTACATCTTCAATGCTTGATTCCACCACAGAGCTTCTTTGTTGTGTCTACATTATGCAATGCTAGCTTACAGCACACATCAGAAAAGTTAAAGACACACACATTACCCATAATATCTCAGTAGCATTTAAGCAGGGCAAAAGTCAGTTCACCAAATTTAGGGATTCTTAACGGAAAAAAAAAAAAGAAAAAGGTACACACTTAAGCCTGCATTACATACCTGCTCTTCAGAAATAAGCTGCAGCCTCGGCAGCACAATACCACATACAGCTACTACATTTGCAGAGAGGTCGCCCGACACTATATGTCCTTGCGTGTATTGCAGTTCTTTCTCCTTTTGCCACAATGAGGAGTCTGGATTGGCCAAAACAAGGGCTTGTTCCACATTCTCCAGCTGAGATTCTTCTAGAAGCCTGTGAAATCCATATTTATTAACTCAACTGAAAGCCACAAACAAAACCAAATAGTGTTCAAGACGTTAAAAGTTCTTACTTTAGCCTGAAATGTATCAACTCCTCAGGACTGAATATCTTCTTCAGGAAAGATACTTTATGCTCATCATTCATGCATGTAACCAGAGCAAGACAGTTTGAAGTATACCTAAAAATTATATTGAGAACAAAACATGTCAAAACAGTTTGACAACTGGCAATTGCAAAACAAAATATCAAGTTTGGAAAAAATGCAGAAAACTTTCTCTGTAGCCATTATTTTAGTGCTATGCTTAACATTCTTTAAGATTAAAGAAATAGAACTGAGAAAAGCCATTCTGTCAATGGCATACTTTATCATTCATACACCAACTAGCTAAGCTGTCTCTCAAGGGCTGAATGATCAATAGAAATACAGTAATGGAGAGCACTTTCCCAAATAAACAGAGGTTAACATATCAGACAATGAAAATGAAGTTTTCTTTGCCTGATTTTTTTCATCTCCTCCTACCACTTCCTTTCAAAATTGCTTTCTATTCCATGTTATTTCTAAAATAACCCTACCACAATGACTTCAAGACTCAGTGCCAAAAGAAGCCAATAGCTCCCATTGTAATTGTGTCGCAACAAAAGAATATTTAATACAAATCATAAAAAGGTTGGTTTGGGACAAAATTTAAAAGTCCACTGATTCACTCACTTAAGATTATTAGCTGAACACCACATAAACCGATTCCAGTCAATGAATTAGAAATTCTATTTCTTTTTCTAAGACTATCTAAGTGTATGTTCCTGCCCTTCTTAAATTATACACCTTATTTCAAAATTGTGTGTTACAAATACAATTCTGAATTTATGTTGCTTTTTTTTAATAAAGACTATTAGAGACCTTTTCTTAAATAAATATAAGGCATTATCAATACTACCACTCACATAAATAAGTTAGATCATGTGACTAGGTTGAAGCCCTGCAGGCAGACACTTAACATAAAACATCTGATCAAAACCACATGCAAAGTCTGCAACAATGCCAATGAGAGAGCTTAGCTTAAATACGCCAAGCTTTACAGTACCCAAGATGTCAATAAACAAGCAATAGAAAACAAAACAATTCACTAATAGCGTATCAAAGCAAAATATTATAATACACTATTATAACGTAAATTGAAGTGACAGTAGATTAATCTCTACTTTTTCCTTGGAAAACATGCTAGAATGCATGCGGTATACCAAAAGGCTTACAGTAGAGGTGAAGTGATAAATTCACCATCTCCCATTGAGTAAGCTGAAGTTATCTGAAAAGATTCTCCAGACCACAGCTTTAAGCACGACTAAGAGCCAGCCCAAGTTTCACCCTGTGACAGATCGCTACAGCTTTCAAAACATCAGGTAAGAAGCACATGTACAGATACCATCAGCACAGATTTTTCTAGTATTATTTGAAGATTTTTCTACTTGCATTTGACATTGTTAAAGACAATCTAAGATACAAATACATCTTTTCAATGAAGCAGATCTGGGGGTATTAACTTACCAACGGACTAAAGTGTCATGACTCCTTAGGAGTGGAATACACACACTCCAGTCCCACAATTCCCGGAAAATAGATTGCTCCTTTTGTAAAAATCTATAGGCCGCCTCCATGAGGTCCCGTAACTTCATTCGTCTGCGCCCATATCGGACTGTGTTTGCATCTGAGCTCTCCAGGAAAAGCCTTTGGAAAACTGGTGATGTATTTTTAAAATATCTTAGAGCAAATCTTTAGAAAAAAGAGAGAGACAAAATGATAGAACACAGACATCTAAGCCAGAAGAAAGGAAAATAACCACTAATAAAAGTGTCAGAACAGAGGTCCCAAGACTGTCATTGACAGCATACTGAGAACTAAGGCCTAAGTTTGATTTTGTCTGCACTTGGGACAGACGACTACTTCAGCAATCAGCTGACAACAGACACTTTAACTTATAAGAAATCATTACTTATTTATCAAGTGGAAACTGTCCTGCCTTTGTTGAAATCACTTTGCTCTTGTTTACTGAAAAAGTAATACTGATACCTTCTTATGCAAATTTGTATTCTACTGGCCTACAGGTCTAATCTTAAATGCAGAAATTTTGGTTGTGAGCAATTTTCACCTATTTTGCTCTTCTTTTGATCATTAAGATGAAAATCACATTAGATCTTACAACATAATTTAATCTAAGTAAGCTGTGTTTAAGACTCGCGTTTTCTAAATAATTCTTTCAATTCAAAACACATTTGTCATGTGAGACAATCCAAATTGTATCGCCACCGCTCTTCACCAGTGAACACTGACAGGCACATGCTCCTTATGTTCAAACACTGCACAAAGAGACACTACATTACTCACGGCAACACATCAGGGTGGTCAGCAACCAGCTTGCTCATTGCTACACACAGCCTTTCATGCTGATCATGGTTGATTTGACCACCAGCTTTAATGGCTTCTGCATTTCTTTCCAACAAATCCAGCAAGATTGGCCGAACTTGACGGCCTATCAACAGAGTACATTCTTTATCCAGTAATAACTGCGCTAAAGCATCAAGGATGAATTGCCGATCCTGCCGAGTCCAAATCTAGAGGAATGGAAGGTAAGAACAGGTTAAATGGGCAATGACTTTGACTTTTAACTTCATAACTATTCACGCCGGATTCAAAGCGAATTTTATAGATCAAATCTGTCAGAAATTAGAAGGGAGCCCAAAATTTCCAGTGGAAGTACTTACTTGATACAGCTCTCCATAATAAAAAAAAAAAGGGAAACAGAATGCGTAACATGCAAAATGACACACTAAATAAGAATTACAATAAAGTCCAAAATTCATAAATTGTATTTTACAGCTAAAAAATAAGGTGAATTACTTCAAGAAAACAGTGGGGGAAATGTTATAACAACTAATATATCTTTGTTAACAATTCCCATGGTCTCAGCAGCTCAGTCTCACAAGAGCCATAAAACCTTTAAGAATCTGAGATTTTAAAAAAGTGAGTTATATCATGTTCACCATCTCTTTTTGAAAAAACAATCATGATCACAGCTTTATTTCTGTATTTCTGATAGCAATCAGAGAGAGAAATGCTCTTGACAGCAAGCAGCATGAATCTGCAGTTTGAAATTAACATTTTTTTTCTACTTTCATATAAAAATGGTCCTTTAGTGCAAAAGAAAATATTGTACTTTAGAATAGATGGAAAACGTTCACATCTCCTAGGAAAACAAAGAAAAAAAACACCAAACACAACCCCCACACATAAAACCACTCCCTCACATCCCACCCCAACCTTCCTAAATCTGTTACTGAAGAACAACAACCTATTTCTTGTGTCTTATGCTTAAATTTTTCTGGGTTTTGAGCTCACATTTTTATCCAAGCATCAGTTGGATCACTTTGTGATATTTAGCATATAATGCCGTATAAGTAATCTTGATTTGTATTGGGATTATGAATTTGCACTGTGTTGGTTTTGCTCTTCACTTTGATGCTCCACTCTCCCTTGCCAAGTGAACCCTTATCCTATCAAGACGATTTCATCTTTCTCAGCAAGGTCGCACATAAATACAGCTAGGCAAGGCAGCTTTCCAAACAAAGCAAGCACTTGCTAAACTGCTACAGAAACATTCTATAATTCAGGCAGCCTTTCATTTCAGCAACAGGTGCAGCCCATTTCTGCTGCACCTAGACTTTTGTTCCTTTTGCTCCTGGGCCTGCAGATGGACAGTTTCATTGTTACAAGATAAATAGAGTGCAGGGGTACTACACACTGCCTTTCAAATGGTGACTTTCTCAGGTTAGATACCACTGTCAACATCCTTCTAGAATACATGTGCACTTGTTCCAAGTTCCTAGACATCTATTCCCTAACAGCACGTAAGAAATAAGGGAAACTGCAGTCCATACACTACAAACATCTAAACCATCACATTAATTGCAAGCAGTTTCTTACATTCCTTGTGTTTATTTTTACCAAACACAAGTTTACCTTCCTCTCACATGTCACAGCAGCATCAAAAATAATTTTTAAAAAGGAACCGAAGGTCTGGATTCATCACAGAGCAAGCAAGACACTGCTCATTACAGGGGATCAGATTTTGAGTAGCAACATTAATGACAGGCTGCTGAAAGGCAGCATGGCTCAGAAGAACTGGAGACAAACTCCACTGACAAAATATATGAAGTATATATTTGAAATCAATTACATCTCTGGCTACCCAAACAAGGCACAACCAGGGGTGCTTAATTTATTAACCGGAGCTTTCAACATCAAATAAACAGTTAAAAATACAATAGTAAATAAATAATGTGGTTCAGTAAAATTCTGCAGTTGCATGACTACTGTACAACAAATGCATTCCCCATTATCAATTTTGAGAGAGCAAGCAGATTTTTAATCAGTGTGCACAGTACCCTTAGGACATATAAAACTGTTCAAAAATCACAGTGGCAACATTCTCATACTACAAAGGAGCCGTCTGTTTGGTTTCTGAGCCTTTCAGAGTCTGAATTAAAAATTCTGTGGAAAAGAATACTGTCAGAGGGTTTGTTAACTGAAGGTGGCTCTGTGAAATATCCAACTTCCTCAATCAGTAGCAAATGACATCTGATCTGAAAGCATTTAATTCTAGTGTTCTAATCTGGGATAGTAAATCAATACCCATGGTTCCAAACAGCTGCTTTAAGAAAGCATCACAAAAGAATGTCCCTCCAAATACAGAATATATACACACTGTGTATTAATAATGAAAGAGACATTAAAGACAAGCACAGCTAGGAGTAAGACCTGGAGTCAAACATGGTCCCAGCCGCTCCTCTAGCAGCATGTTGCATCTCCTTCCCACCCTGCACAGTACATCTACTCAGTGCTCACAAGGTGCAGAAATCTTTATTAAGAACCAACGAATCCAAACTCCAAGATTACTAAGAGAAAGGGTCATGGCAAGGAACAATCTGGGCCCACGTGAACACCTCGTTTCTGACTGTGGCTCAGAGGTGCTTCCATAGAACCTTACACCATACAGAGACTTAACAGTGGGACACTTCCAAAGAGTGGGAGGGCATAAGGGCTGCATGTGGGAAATCTGTCTTCCCCTCCAACACAAGAACACATGTTCTTGGCTCCACTGCATCACACAACAGGTCTACAGGTACACGACTGTGCAGCAATCGATTTGGCGAGATGATCCAAGTTAATCCTTCTTCCAGTCTTCCACTGCGTGAGAAAGTTGAACAGATCTTCCACATCAGCACACTCACTGGGTTCAAGATAAAAGTGACAGAAAGGTGTGGCTTGGTCTTGGGAACAGGCAAAAAGAAAACAGAATAGGACTGCTCTTTTTGGCAGCTGTCCAGTTCAGTAGGATAAAGCAAAACATGAGCCTGACCTCTCCCTGTAACCCACATATTTCAAGGAATAAAAATCAATTAAAAAGGCAGGGGGGTAAGCAGACTCACAAGGAGAACAAGATAGCTTCAACTACCGCCAAAGCAAGGTAGGGCTTCTTACTCCTCCTCCAACACATTGCATTTGACAGAGTTAGACAGGCTGTTCTCCCAAGAACAGTGATAACATTCTCTTTAACTTTGTATCAGTGTATTATATTAACATACCATTTTCCCAAGAATCACAGCTCTTCAAAAACTAGACACTGAAAGATGAGAATACACTCCAAGATGAAAGAAAAGTACAATATACTTTCCCTTATTTACAATGCTACATGATGTAAAGCCTAATTAATCTTTCAAATAAAAAGCAGATATCACACTTTAGGAAAATAAATCACAGTCTGCCTTAGCTGCCAGGATGTCAGGACATTTATCTTGCAGCCAGTGAGAAGATGGGTGAATTTGGGAAAGCTAGATCACCTCTTTTTTTCCTGCATTTATTAAAATAAAGGCACCTCTCAACATCAAATGCTAAGACTGAAGGGCTATAAATAAGAAAATGGAGTTATTATTAAAACAGTTTTCAAGTTTTCACTGCTGGACAGGAAAATGAAAGGAGAAATGAAGGCTGCCAAGTTAAAACACCAACAGAACAGGAGATCCACAATGGTGCGCACAAGATCTCCAATTTACTTAAGATGGTTCCGTAGATAAAGCAGAGGAAATATTCAAAAGGGTCGGGGTTTTTTTAGTTTATATCTTTCCATATACGCATGGTGGCAGATGTGAAGGGCAGAGATAAACAAGGTTGCTCTAAAGTTCCATTCCTACTAGCATTTTAACCTTCACACTAATGAACTTCTCTACTGAAACAGCACCATCACAGGGAGCCAAAACGAACGCATTTGCACAAAATCTGTATTTGGAATTCTATGCAGGAAAACGTTCTGATACAATCAGACCTTTGGTAACACAGAACCAAAAGCACATTCCAGCAGTTTGGAATTCTGCATTGATACTGTTTATACAGTTTGCTTAATTTATATATATAGAGAGAGAGATAAAAAAGGCAGGGAAAAAAGGACTAGTTTAGAGAGCTTTTCATCCCATTTCCCTCATTAAGAACAAAAAATTTGCCCAATTGTTGCAGAGTTTACAGTATACAAATATTCTACACTGAAATGGCTCTATTCCTATTCCACACTGAACCATAGGGAACAAGATCTTCCATCGCCACGTGAATGGTGCCTTGTTATGAATCTCAAAAGACTGTTCCTTACTTAGCACTTGTGGGCAAGTTCCATTCCATTCTGAGATGCTGAAGTCACCAGTTGAAGTGCAGTTGAAGCTGCACAGCACAGAGTTTTCTAGATTTCCAGAATCTAAAACATACAGAGTTACATACAAAGCAACTGGTAGGAAATTAGGAAATGATGACTGGAACCAGTTGCTGGTTAGTGGCAAGATAAGCCTAGCATACCTGTAGCTTTCAAGCTTGGAAATAGCAATGCCATTTTCAAAAGAACATGTCATTGCTCTTTAATGTGCTGCTCCAGACCACATATATATAATCACTTTTCAATAACTTCCACTTAGCAAGACTTTCAAACCTTAAGTATATCTCAAAACAGTCACCAGAAGGGAAAGGGCACACTCTCTTCTTCAGTCTCAGATCGCAGTGACTCACTTCTGGTTCACCACTCCATCTGTCTGCTACAACACATATTTGCATCATTCCCATCTCTATTTCTCAGCTGTTTCTTTACCTTTAAGAGCAGCTCTTCATCACTGCTTCCCACCAATTAGCATCAACTCTCCAACACAGTGATATATATTCATGTAAATTTTACTTTGATCCTATGATTTGTAGTGACAGAAGAAAAAAGCCATCTGCCTACCAACAGAGAACCTTGACTACCCATACAAAAGGCTTCCCTAACCATAACTAACAGGTAGTAATTCAGACAATATTCTTTAAAAAATATGATGACCTAGACTTTTCATCTTCAAACAACTGAGCCATTTCCTAGACAAAGAGAAATATAGATTTTGAGCCCCAAAGTGTGGATATAGCTTAGGGGCTTCAAAAGCTCTATCATGAAAAGTATTAATAATGCAACACCTGATGCGCTGATATTCTGTTATTACATGTCTTTGAGTGTTTCAGAGACAGCAATGAGCTAGGCTCAACTCTCCTAGATAGCAGGCATTTAACAGTTAGGGTAGCCAAAGCATTAAAACAGTGAAAACACGAACACATTCCCAGCATCACTGTGATGAAGAAAAGGAAGCAAAACCTAGAAAATCCAGTCCCTGTCTTTTTAACCCACAGGCTGTTTTAATGCAAATAGCAGCAGGGTAACATACTGCAGTTATAGGACTACATGCTGCCCCGGTGCTCATGTAACAACGTACCATCTCTCATTAGCATGCTTCAGAGTCACCTTAAGACACTGGAGATGTTAACTGCGGGGCAAAACACCCGCTCGGGAGGACCGACAGAGGCGGCACCTGGGGCAGGAGAAAACCTGCCTCACAGAGCTCCGCTCCCACAACCCTGAAAGAGGCGGGCAGGGGAAGAAACCGCAACAAGCACACACGGAAAGAAACAGAGGGAGAGGGGAGCGAGCGGCGAGCTGCTGCCGCGGAGCTGCCCCGCCGGCCGCCCACGGGCAGGAGCGGTCTCCGGGTGGCACCCACAGAGCTGCCGGGAGGAGAAGACGGCGGGACGGGGTGGGGATGCGTCCCCTTCGCTCCTCAGCGGCCCCAGTGCGACCCGCCCGAAGAGAGGGAGGCGGGCGCCCGCTCACCTGCTTCGCCAGGAACCTGCCCAGCTCCGCGCTGCTCTTCTCGTTCCGGCGCGCCACCAGCTGCAGCGGCCCCGCCACACAGAACCGCAGGTCCGCCGCCATCCTCCTGCCGCCGCCGCGCCGCTGAGGGGAGCGGCGGGAGGGACGCGTGCTAGCCGCCGGCAGCACGTGGGGCGCGGGGCAGACGCGCACCTCCCCACCAGCTTCCGCCCCGCCGTCACCCACCCGCGACGTCACAGCCTCTCACGTGACGGACCCTTCACCCGCCAAACTACAGCTCCCAGCACGCACCGCGCAGAGCGGCACGCAGTCGCCGGGACGGCGGGCGCCCGGTGCATGGCGGGAGATGTAGTCTCCCAGCACCGACTACTCGGCCGGCGGCAGGAGGCAGCCCGTCCGGGAGCGGAGCGAGTCTCTCCCGCTTTCGCACGGTGCTGGGCGTCCTCGTCCTGCCCTATTCCCTGCTTCACAGAGTGACCTTCGTCTCTACTGCCGGCCTTGCCGATAAAAGACTGAGTCAAGGGCCGCGGGCCACAGTGCTCACCTTAAGGCCCTTTAAATCGAGGTCACGGCAGCCCCAGAGCCCTGAGCGAGGCCGGGCGGTGATTAACCCAGACAGGCGGTTCAGGCTCGGGAGGAGGAAGGCCGGCATTACGCTAGCATTTATTTCCATGTCATTCTGCCCCTGAGTCCTCTCGCCGGCCGCAGCCAGCTCACGAAGCCCCAGCACGGCTCTGAGGCACTAACGATGTTTCCAGCCGGGTTAGACAGCAGGCTCGTCGAGAGCAGAAGCCGGACTTAAACCTCGGGTTCTCCGGGGGAAGCCATCAGAGCGGCTTCACGCCCGTCTCTCCGCGCCCAGCTCGCACCAGGTGAACCAGCGTGTCCCTCCCACGGCCTCCGGCTTCCGCTCCGCTCCTCTCTCCACAGCCTTTACAGGAGGGGTCGGCGCACGGTGACCGCCAGGCCGCGGTCAGAGCGACTTCCCGTGCTTGGAGCTGAAGCCGGGGCTGGGCCGAGCCGCGGGGAGCGCAGAAGGGAAAGGGGGCGGGCGATGGCGGGGAGGCGGAGCTCGGCTGCCTCGCGCCGCTGCCTTTGGCGCCAAGCGCTTCAGGCCGGGGGGCGGGTTTTGCCTGACGTCGCGGCCGCGGCCGCGCTGTGCGTCTGCGGCGGTTGGCTGCCGCCGCCGGGAGCCCCGCCCCCTCGGTGCCCGGCCTGTGGGACCAGTGGCGGGGCAAAGACCTGTGCGGAGCCGTGGGCCGGAGGTGGCGGCGTGTGGCTGACCGGTGGGTGAGGGTCTTGCGCCGTGGCCGCTTGCCCAGTGGGGCCGTTCCCCCTTCTCCTTTTCATTCCCTTCATTCCCGCCTTGCCCTGCGCGGGTGCCATTCCCTTCTCCCCATTACCCCTGCGCCGATCTCGCCGCCCAGTTCGGCTCGTTTCGGTCCGGCCCGGCCTTGGCCGCTCCGGGCTCTCACCTCCCCGCGAGCAGCCTGCCCGCTCCGGTCCGCCCGTGCGGGGCGGCTGGGCCCCTAATCAGCGGTTCTCCCGCCCTGAGCCCCGGAGGTCCTGAGCGCTTCCGCCGTGACAGGAATTGGGGCTGGCGGGAGCCCCTTCCCGCCCGTGCAGGGTGGGTGAGGCCTGGGGACTGGGCAAGGGCCTCTGCTGCATCTGGGCTGGCGGTGTTGCTGCCCAGCACCGGGCAGTGCTCCCCTCACCCCGGCACCCGAGTTTCTCCCGTGCTTCTCTTCCCCACGCGGAGGGTCCCTTATTGTGGCAGGCTGCTGCACTCCCTTCAGTGGAGCTTGTGTGTCAGTGCCTCAAGCGTGTGTCCTGGTCAAGTCTTTCTGGAATAGCTGTTGTGGAGGATACTGTATGTCCTGTGGCCAAGCATTGCTATATACTGTGGCCGGCAAAACGCTACTTGCCTGCTGGTGCTCATTACTGGTTTGGCTGGAGGTGTCAGACTTGAAAATTTGCCCTTTCATGGTCAGCAGAGAAGAAATCGGAATTATCAAATCAGAGTATTTTAACTGGTTAAGATATACCTTCATATAACCTATTCATACAATGTAGTGCTTGTTTTCATGCCAAAATTTCTTCATAGATCTTTGATACATATGAATAAAATATGCAGCTGAAGGTCTTCTTTATAATTAATACAGGATAGATAATTTCTTACTTTTCTTGATAGAGCTTTGTGTTACCTTGGTGTAAAGGTTTTCTCATTCTAGTGTTGGATTTTGTTTAACAGCAAGGGCCACAGGGAGCTCAGGTGTAACTGACTTATTTCAGGATGCTTCTGTTTTACGATGTTGTTCTGAAAGTGTCAGTTAATCTGTTATCTTTCGTCTGATATTTTACTTGTAGATGGGGAAGCCATAGGAAGTTGTATCATGGCAACAGATGAGGATGGACTGGGACTGTTTGATACCCACTACGGTGGTAAGATTATTACTTTATGTTCTGTTTTGCAGTGAAATAACACATTCAGTTTTGTGAAAATAAATAGGCCCTAAAATAACTTGGAAAACAAAATGGAAACAGTTGAAGCTGGGACAAATACTGATGATTTTTAACTGTAATTAAATGGCTGTGGTGTGCAATCCCATAGTGAGAGAGATTATAACCCATTAGTAAGTTTGGATTTTAAAACATGACTGTGTACTTTGGATTTCTAGTATGGTTTCAGAGCATGTCTGGAACTGGTTTCTCCCCTACATTTTACAGTGTATAATTTAACCTTCACTGTCTTTTAGTGAAGTGTGTATTTGGACGGTTCAGAAGATTGTTTCTTTGCTATGTGTAAGAGCAAATGCGATAGCATCTGGTATAGAACCAGCAATCAAGATACTCTGGCTTGAGTATCAACTCTACAGTTGATCTGACACATTATTGGTGAGATTCACAGCCTCATAAGGGCTGTGGATATTGGTGTTCTCGATAGAGATTCACACAGAGGAAACAAGAGTGATAAGAGGCATTGGAAAAAGACATGAAAAGAGACTGAGGTGATTTAGGTTAAAGTATGTTTAAAGAACCAGTTAGTATGGGAATCGACAGCAATACTAAAGCAAATTCTTTGAATTATGGTACAGACTGTTATTATACTTTCTGTTTAGTGAGAAAGGTTTCTTTTAGCGGTAGTGGACTTATCATACTAATTCTTTTATTTTGGTTTCCGAGTTGTGTAACGTTAGTATTCAGTGTGTTCTGGAAAACAGTTTGAAATTTAGATCAAGTTGACTTAGTTTATAAATTTAGAATTTGTTTGTATTTAAAAGACATAATGTGCTTTATGCAGAGTTTTGTATTTAGGAATTGATTTTACAAGTCTGTCTTTGCTCCCTGGTGACTAAAGATCTTTTCTCCAAAGTAGCAGTAGCTTCCTGGCTAAAATTCCCCTGTGTTTTACTAGTCAGTGCTACTACTTTTACTACTTTCTACTGGTCTAGGATCACAGCTATACTTAGGTCATGGGAGAGTTGGAGGTTTGAGTTTACTAAATGTTTACCTTGGTGCTTTTTGTTTTTTTTGTTTTTTTGCTTTAGCTGTAGCTTCCCCCTTCAAGGAAGGTGATGAGAGCTCAGTTGATATTTATGATGGCTTGGACAACAGTTTGACAGTTCCTGGTAGGTTGATTGTATCTTGCTGCTTGGCTTGGAGTATTATAGAGTCTCTGTGCTTCTTAGGCTGGTTTCAAGTAAAACAACAGTTTGCTTAAAGTTTACATTTAACTAGTTTAATATATGCTTCAGTAAGTTGCTTGTTTAAATTCAAGACATGTTGCAATCTGTATAAATACATATCCAACAAATCTGTTTGCTGAATGACTATAAGACGGTTTTCATGTGATAATGGCTATTTTAAGAGCTTGGGCATAGTAAATGGGTGCAGAGAGGCTTTAGTTATTCTGCCTGTGTCTTGATATAGGACATTTTTATCTTGAAATAAACAGCTCTGTTTTCTGGTTTTTAAGTAGCTTCAGGATCAGCACCAACAGTCACTGATCACTAAATCCCCAGTGAGATCTCCAGAAAATACTTTCCATCTGATACTGTCCATTCAGTAGATCCTTTGCCTTGCTCTTACTTTCTCAATAATTTCACATGCTAATGTAAATTAATTTCCTCTTTTAACTTCTTTGAAGGTAAGAAAGGAATGGACCCACCACATGTTGTTTCTTAAGAGCCTCAGTGTACCGTTTAGTGAAATGCTGTTTCTAATATTTAAACAAGTGTTTCTCTATTGACCATACTTCTGTAAGGCCATTGAATTTCCATGGAAGTACTGTACTATATCCTGGTATAATACATAATATATCCTAGACATGAAGCATCTATGTATCTTTTACTTGCTTTCTATTCTGTATTTGTTACAGCATGTAAAAGTATTCTCTAAGTCCCTGTTTCACATGCTGAGATGCATTGTTTAGTAAATGTTATTCCTCTTTGCGTTTTTTTACAGCACAGTTAAATATTTTATATAGTCTAATTCTGAGGGATCTTGTTTTTGAAATTTTAGAAGAGGGTTGATAGGAGTTTTGCTCTACACAGATAAGACATTATTTGTATGTTATCTTGCATTGTTTTAATAATACTTTTTGCATTACGGTGTTGTCCAGAGGATTGAAGCACAGCTTTGATAGCTAACTCCATTTATTTATTTGCAAATTAATCTGTATTTCAGGGGTGTCATAAGTCGGGTCCTACCAGTAAAGCGTATTTGGTGAACAGAGCACACAGGTTGATTTGAGGAAAAAGAACTATTATCTAAATAGTTGGGTTGTTTGGGTGTTGGGCTGATATTTGATTGGTTTGTGGTTTGTTTTCTTGGTTTTTTGTTTGTTTGCTTTTTTCTTCTTTCACTTCTTTGGACTAAAGCTAGGGAGTTTACATTTGTAAGGTAATATAAAGCAGCAGAGAACATTTCCTTTGCATAAGGAGCGTGGTATTCAACCTCATACCAGCTCTACAGTAACTGCATTTGATTCTGATTAACTGATCCATGTTTGTCAATCCGTGGCATCTGAGTGTTCTTTTTCTCAATCATTTTTTTCAAATGCAAATGTTTACAAGGTAAAGTATGCATAAAAGCTGAAAGAACTGTAGGGTGCATATGTCCTAGCTTTCTGCTATCTATTGGCTTTGCATTGCAGAACCTCAAATAACTGCTAAAGTGTAGTCCTTCTTTCTTTGTAAATTAGGTAGATTTACTGTGAGCTAGCTCTCCTTTGACTTAAAACAACTTATTAGTCATAAAATTCACTCATCTTTGTTGTTAGGTGTCCTGCATATTTCTTAATAGAATCATAGAATAGTTAGGGTTGGAAAGGACCTTAAGATCATCTAGTTCCAACCCCCCTGCCAGGGGCAGGGACACTTCCCACTAAACCATGCCACCCAAGGCTCTGTCCAACCCGGCCTTGAGCACCGCCAGTGATGGAGCATTCACAACTTCCCTGGGCAACCCATTCCAGTTCCTCACCACCCTTACAGTAAAGAATTTCTTCCTCCTATCCAGTCTAAACTTCCCCTATTTATGTTTGAACCCGTTAGCCCTTGTCCTCTCACTACAGTTCCTCATGAAGAGTCCTTCCCCAGCATCCCTATAGGCCCCCTTCAGATATTGGAAGGCTGCTCTGAGGTCTCCACGCAGCCTTCTCTTCTCCAGGCTGAACAGCCCCAACTTTCTCAGCCTGTCTGCATATGGGAGGTGCTCCAATGCCCTGATCATCCTCCCGGCCCTCCTCTGGACTTGTTCCAACAGTTCCATGTCCTTTTTATGTTGAGGACACCAGAACTGCACACAATACTCCCAAGTGAGGTCTCACAAGAGCAGAGTAGAGAGGCAAGATCACCTCCCTCAACCTGCTGGTCACGCTCCTTTTGATGCAGCCCAGGATACGGTTGGCTTTCTGGGCTGCAAGCGAACACTGCCGGCTCATGTTCATTTTCTCATCAACCAACACCCCTAAGTCCTTCTCCGCAGAGCTGCTCTGAACCTCTTTTCTGCCCAACCTGTAGCTGTGCCTGGGATTGCTCTGACCCAGGTGCAGGACCTTGCACTTGGCATGGTTAAACTTCATCAGGTTGGCATCAGCCCACCTCACAAGCATGTCAAGTTCCCTCTAGAAATATAATGTTTTCTGTTGGCTTTTAATTTTCATCATTACTTTTTATATTGATATAAATTGGATCAAGTTTTTACAATAGAACTACATAAATGTTGAAATTCACAATAGAAATGTCTTCAGATAAGTTGTATTGTGTCACTGAGGAAAACACATAACTTTTTTTCTTTATGTAGTTGATTTTCTTTCTACAGACAATTCTGCTCCAAATTCTACGCCAGCTGGAAATGGCTTAAATTTATTTGATGAGATATTAATTGAAGAAGGGACTGCAAAGGAGGCATCCTACAACGAGGTATGTCTTAATGTGGCAAAATCAATTCTGGTATTTTAGAGGTTTTTTGTTCTAAATTTTCTTGTGTAAGGTGCCAAAAACGTTGTCAGTATGCTTACTTTATTGGAAAAATAGGGAAACTTTCTTAAATAAGTAAAACCAGGAGTATGCTAATAAACTATTATGTCCACAAGTTTATCAGAATAAGTGAATCTCTCGCTCTGTGACGTGTTCTGTTCTCATTTCACTGTCCTTGGCATATAGTTTGTGTATCGGCTACCTTATGGGGAAATGTACTGTAATTTCCTTCTAGTTAAATATCTGTTCAGGCATCTGATACAAAGTTAGTCTTGAAATTTCTCCCAACAAATTTTACCAGACTAAAGCAGATAGGTAATGGGTTAATCTTATCTGTCATTAAATCTTGTGCTTGAGACTGAAGACAGCCAAGCACTAGATAACTGCTTCTAGTAAATCATCACAACACTTGCATATTGCATCACCTCACCGGTTACTCATAGCATCACCTATCCTAGTCCATAAGACACATCTCAACTAATTTGAGCTTTAGAGTAAAAGGGACAGACATCCACAGATATAATGCTTTATAGAATAAGCGGGATCAAAACCTTCCAGGGTCTATTAAGTCGTTAAATTGTCACCTTGAAAGTTTAAAAGTAGTTGACTATTAAGTATGGCAATAAGGAAGTTGTCAGTTCTTCTGTGAAAACCTTCTTGCAATGCACAATGAAGGGCTCATGCCAGATGTATTTAATTTAATTTTGTGATCACAACAGGAGTATGTCCTTTGCAGTCTTTTTTTGCAGTCCAGGCTTGTTTGTAGTAACTTTTTGGGGTTTTTTTTCTTATCTGTTTTGTATTATATTAAATCTGACCTCCAAGTCCCTCTTTGTAAGGCTCTTAGAACCCTTGCTCCTCAACAATTGTGTCTTTAATTTCACAATAATATGGCTTCCTGTTACTCCCTAGCCTATTACTGTTGGGCACACACACATTGATTTCCTCTTATCTGAATGTTTGTGATGTTATAGAGACTTGTATAATTAAGAGTATATTGAAGCTGCTTCTTTTAATATTGGCTTTAATATGTTCCTTTTGGGGAAAAAAACAAAACAAAACAAACAAACCACCAAACAAAAACCTTTGTAATATACATTGCTGTGTTAACTAACTAAATCTAGATGAGTAACTTTTCTGTGTAATTAAATCCACTTCTGTGATCTGAACTCTTCTCTCTTTGACAGTTGCTGGTAGAATATGGAAAATGTCAGCAGCAAATTAAAGAGCTGATGAAAAAATTTAAGGAAATACAGGCACAGGTACTGTAGTTCAAAGGGCAACATTGTGAAGATTTATGTAAAACAAACTGAATATTGCTTTGAGAGTTAGTTTCATATGCTTTCCAGAATTGATCTGTCGTATGCATAGTTTGTAAAGCACCTCTCTTGGTAAAGAGTTTGTCCTGTCTGGGACAGTTGCTAAGGTAGTCTACTGACAAAATCAGTAGGTAAATTAAGTTGTTTCACGATGTTGCATGAAGTAATATTTAGTTCCTTAAAAGCTATCTTTTTATCTCCTTAATTAGAAAATAAGTATGTCAAATGAATAGTTATCAGAAAGGTATCCAGTTCTCTTGTTTGGTTGGTTGTTTTTTTAAAGTAGTTCTTTAACGCACTAGGGAGGGGGTTGCAACGGTACCCGAGCAATTAGAAAGCAAAAGATAGTTGAGTTATTAGAACTTCAAGAGCATGTCTATGTTGCTTTAAGCATAGTGCCCTTTTTATAAGGCTGAGCTGCTCTTCAGCTAGTATCCCCATGCTGTGCCATTCTATATAGGTAGATTGTCCTGGGCAATTTTGCAACGTGCTCTACTGTGTATTGCGGATAAGTCCCAAAGGTTCTGTGCTTCACAGTGGGAAGCAGCTTCTGCCCTGTGCCACTTCCGTATTGTTTCTGCAAAACTTGTCTGCCTTTCTGAACAGGCTTTACTGAGGACAACTATCAAGAGAAGGGGCAATCTCTGTAGGATTGACATGTAGGGTTCTAGAACGTCATATCTGGAAATTTTAGAATGATAGAGCACCCAAAGTTGGTTTTGATACCTTGAAAGAAATAGTTACCCTCTTTCTTTGAAAGTGCTTAAAAGCTACATCTTTCATCTGACACACTGACTGTAAAAGCAATAAAGTGAATAAAAGAATGACACAAAGGGGCAGATTGTAAATTCTTAGCTGTATGGTTACTTGGTTTATGGCATATTTCTATTTCAGTAAATTGTATGCTTAAAGCATCTTAGACAACTACTAGGAACACAGGCAAAAGCATAAAATAAATTCTGACTTAATTCTAACTTCTTCAGAAAATTTTCTGTAAATTCTACTGTTATTTGGCATATGATGGGACTTTTTCTGGTTAACTTGCATTTATTTTCACTACATGTTTGGATACTCAGTCTAATTTTTTGGTTTTGTTTTTGGTTGTGTTTTTTTTAATCTCTCTCTCCTTCTCTCTTGCTCTCTTCTTTGTATGTGTTTAAAATAGAATGTCATTCTACAGAATGAAAATCAAGCTCTCAAAAAGAATATTTCAGCACTTATTAAAACAGCAAGAGTGGAAATTAACCGTAAGGATGAAGAAATCAATAATCTCCATCAAAGGTACAAATTGACAGTGGAACTGAAAAAGTTTTTTTTTTTCTAATCCTGTTTATATGCTTGTAAGAAACTTCTGTGTGTATTTTAAGTGAAACTAATGAAGAAAAAGGTTGCTTAGTGAATAATTATTAGTACTGGTATAGTCAGAGGAAATAGGTAAGTATCTTCCTTGCTTGATGTGGTCTTTTGGTTTCTAATGAAAAAAAAAAAAAAGGAGGAATCCAAAAGGTGACCATTGCCTGAATTCCTTTTTGTTTTGTTTAGTCACCCATTCATGGTGGGGTTATTTAATCAATCTTCCATGTTTCAAAGAATTAATCTTACACAGTTCTGCTTCAGAACTAGTCTGTTTTATGGTCTCAGACATGAATTCCATAGAACTTTTCAGACAATAAATTAATTTAATTAAGAGACTATATAATGTTTTCATGGCAAGAGATGAAAGCCCTGTCTCCAATAGTGGGCGAGAGCAGCTACAGAATTCTTGGTAATTTCTGTGCGCTACTAATCTTACTGCAGGGAGTTGAACATATTTAAGTATGGATGGGAGAGTAGGTGAGTGTAAGGTTTCTGAACAATTTGAAACCAGAGCAGGGGTCCAAGATTCAGGACCCCTAACTTATCACAAGGTCACCTGCTTGTCAGTTTCGTGACATCAGCCACATATTTGGTTTGTTTGTGTTTTGGTTTGACCATATGATATACACCAATAGGTGTCATACAGAAGGTTCATTTAACATTACTGTGCTAAAGTCTAAATGCACATTAACTAGGGGGGGTGTTTTGTTTTGTTTTCCAAAATACGAGAAACTGACAGATATGATCTGATGAAGGTCCAAGAGGTTTAAAGGTGTTATTCTTTCAGTTGACTGGCTTTGACGCAATAGCCATCATTTTCACACCTTTGAGTGTAGTATTCTGGGTTTTAAATTAAATTGAAAAATAATTCCTTGTTTTGAATACTCAACCTCTCTAAAGAGTTTACAAACTGCATTTCGATACCTTCTGATGGTGATGAAAATTTATGAGCAAGGTATTTGAACTAGGTATTTTGGAGGCATCCATCATGAAAATCATGGGGAAAGTAGCATTTTGAGGTCTTAGAAGCACGCATTGTCTGTTGCATGGTTCATAATCGATTAGTTCATTTTAAGCAAACTTTCGATCTGTAAAGACTGTTTTTGAGGGGAATTGTTAGTGCTTAACTCAAAAAAAATCCCAGAAACAAACCCCAAGCCAAACTAAAAATACCAGAGAACTCACATGGGTACAACTGCATTCATCACACATGTATTCATATTTCATAACCAGCCTAAAGCATGGCAAAATCTTATAATTCAGAATTAAACAGAGTATAGGAAAGGGATTTGGATTGCAACAGCTGCAGCATTGTTTGAGTTCAACATTCACTTCACATTGCACTGTCACATTTTTGGAGTAGAGCCAGTTGTATAAGCTGATTGTTACGTATTTCAATGTACTTCATCAGCCCATAGGAAGTGTTCAGTTTTATAAAGCAAGACCAACCCCATTTTGTATTTGAGATGAACACAGAATTATACACTTAAACTGATTCCTTACAACTGGACCAAATCAATATAAAATGTCAGTCCAAAATCAGATGTTTGCGTGTCGCAGCCACTTCATCCTTGACTCTCTAAATAGGAGGCCCGCATCTGGTGGTTTGCTGCCATCATTTGTTGGTGTTACTTTTACTTTTCCCTAGATTAGACATGATCATTCTTTTTTTTAGATAGTGGAGAGTATTTAAGAAGGTTATCATTGTCCTTAATCATGTCATTTTAATGAAGTTTTGTTAAATATGGCAGAAAATGTCTGTGTTTTTTGCTGGTGGTTTGTTTGTTTTTTTTCTAGTGAGGTAACTTTGAATTCTGTTAGTAATGAGTAAAATGAGCTACATATGCCCTTTGTTGTTTTTTTTTTGGTGAGGCCACATGATGTTCATCTCATAATACAGACAATTGGAAGTCTAGCTCCGAGAAAGAAACACTGCGTATATACTGAGATACCCTCCTGAAGAACTCTGCAATGATGATACTCGTACATGTCTACAGAGCTATGATGGATTATTGCAATTTACTACTTGTTTTCTGTATCATGCAGCCACTTCCAAGCATGGTAGCTTTTTTGCCCATTGTGTGGAGTAAGCACAGTTAACATTATACTAATTTTTTAGTTGCCAGTTTACCAGCTAGTAAGCTATTGAATTGCTTGCTCTTCTCCTTTTTTTTTTTTTTCTTTTTTTTTTTTTTAAATCTCCAATGCTGTAAAGACCAACTTTTTTCCTAAGGCAAGGCTCTTTTTATGGCTGGACAATGAAATACTAAATTGAATTAGTGAAATTGTTAATTACAGCTAGTACAGTATTTTTCCGCAGATCTTGCTTTTTCTTCAAATGAATTTCATTTGGAAAATATGTAAAGAAATTATATTTTTTTGCTGTGTGCTAATGGAAATTATTAAACTTCTATTTTTATTCAACTTTTTTTCACTTTGAAGATGGAAGAAAGCATAAAATAATTTTAGATGTATGTGTTCATTGCAATTTGGCTTTAGTTACATTTAAATGAATAGAAAAGTAACATAACTTTTTTTTCTTTCTATAAACAGGCTATCAGAATTTCCCAGTCATCGTGGTTTCACCAGGACATACCTTTCAGGATCAACTAGTGGGAGGTGCTCAGAGATGTGTAAAACTAAAGATTCCAAATTCAGATCTTCTGATTTAGGTGACAGTGTAAAGATGGAGCACAGAATGAAAAACGACTGTTCAAAAGATACACATCACGGTTATTCATCTCATAATACAGAAAATGGGAAGTCTAGCTCTGAGAAAAGAAACACTCCATATTTACTGAGATACCCTCCTGAAGAACTCTGCAATGATGAGACTCATATATGTCTCCCAAGCTATGACCATAGTTCTAGCAAGGATAACAGAAAGGAAAAAAAAGAAATTAAAAGTAATGAGCAGTACAGTAGGGGAAATATCAACAAGTACAAAAGAGAAGTACATCAGAGCACCAGAAACAATGGTGACAGTGAAGACGGGAATTCGGATCCTCAGCAAAAGCCGAAAACCCTTTCAGAGAAGACTAGTAAAAATGAGTTGCAACAAAAAAGTCAGAGTGTGAAACTCAAATGCAGTCCAAGTGTAGAAAGAAGAGTAGAAAGGGGTGTTTCTTCCTGGGAGAAACAAACTACTGATAAAGACAGGTTTCAAACAAGGGGTGAATTGCATGCTGATGAGAGATCACAAAACGTATTAAGAAAGGATATTAAAACACATGATAAAGATGAAAAAAATGCTGGCCAAAAAAATAAACCAAATGAAAAGCTACAAGAGCAACCAAGGAGGTCTGGTAGAGGAAGTAGTCCACACTCAAAGAATGAACATTCAAAGAATCTTCATGAATCACGTAAATGTCGCATGGAGGAGTCTAGAAAAGGAAAAGACATTGACTGCAAGAGAGACAGGGGAACAAATGATCATACTTCTCGAGAAGGAAGGACTTCACCTTCTAATTCCAGCAGCAGAGAGCATAAATACTCACGCTTGAAGGAAAATAGTAGTAGGTATGAATGGGAAACAGCACATTCCAAAACAGAAAGACACAGAACTGAAGAAAAAAGGAAAAGAGAAAGAGAGGATGAAAATAGACATTTTAGAAATGAAAGAAAAGTTACAAAAGAGATAACTCACCAGTCTTTAAAAGAATCCAAGAAAGGCACGGATCTTACAAAAAGTGAGAGAAACAAGTCCTATAAGCCAGAAGAAACATCTAGAGTAGCAGATAGCTTAAAAGACCATAAAGTTCCCAAAACTAAAGATGATCACACTGGGTCAAAAAGTAAAGACTTAAAACTTAGCTTTATGGAAAAACTGAATTTAACTCTTTCTCCTGCTAAGAAACAATGTGTCTCTCCAGCTGATGGAATTAAAACACCTTTCCAGAAGGCCGCTCATGAGGGAAGTACAGAGCTCATGCTGCAGGCAGAACTGTTAGATTCTGCCCACCCTGTTAACAGTGGTCCTGCAGAGCAAAGTAATTCAACAGTACAAGTTCTGGACAGTGCAGCTCAAAGCAGTGTGGAGCCAGCAATGCCTGTTCCTGTCAATTCTGAAAATGAAGCCTTAAGAGTAGCAGCAGCTGATCCAGCACAGTCTGAAGAATTGCCAACAGTGGCAAGTAGTGAACTGAGCTCAGAAACCTTACCAGAAGAAGTGGTTCTGGTACAGCCCCAAGCCTTACCAAAAGCAGCTGAGGTACTGGTTCCTGATGAGATGCAGGCTGAAACATTGGCAGAAGCAGCAGAAGCTTGTGATCTGGTTGAATCGGAAGCCTTGGCAGCAGCAGTGACAATGACAGATCCAAATCACCCTGAATCTTTGCCCCAGGAGATGGCTGGGAGCATGGCAGAGCCTGAAAACTGGTCTGTGACAGTGGGCGTGATGAAGAATGATAATGCACCACCAGCAGCAGAAGTGGCAAAACCTGAAGCTGGTAGTGAAAGTACAGGAGCCCTTCCAGAGTCAGCAGCAGGGAAGAAAGAAGAAGATAAACTATGTCTAGTTGCTGGCATAAAAAGCTCAGCAGACCAGTGTGGCTCTCAAAACCTTGTCTTGGATAACTCTGAAGCCAAAAGCTCTGGTGACCTGGAGTCCTGTGATGTCGCAGATGGTATTGGTGAAACAAAAACAGACTCTTTAATGGAAGCAGTGAAGGACAATGACCACTTGGCTGCAGAAAATGCTGAGTGTCCCACTGAGGAAAAGGGCATTTTCGAACTTGATAAGAGTACATCTCAGTTACTTGACAGAACTATGTTAACTAATAAGGATGAACCATTAGTTGACCAGAATGCTTGTGATCTGGAGCCAGACCTCACTGAAATCGGTACTCCAGCATCTTCTGTTACTGGAGAGATGTATCCTAGGATTAAGGAGAGAGAAACTAACCCAGTTCCCCTTGATGATGACAGCTCAATACTGAGCATCGATCTCAACCACTTGAGACATATTCCAAAGGCAATCAGCCCACTTAACAGTCCAATGCGCCCTTTGGCTAAAGCACTTAAGATGGAAAGTCCCTGCAAAAGTCTTGTGAAGAGTTATAACAAAGGTAGTATATATGTATATTCCAGTTTTTTTTCTATATAAGGTCTTAGAAGATCTGTTCATGAAAAGCAGAAATGACTTTTAACTGCTTTCTCAAAAATACAAACTGTTTTTTAAGCTGTGTAAGTCTCTGGTCCTTTTTATTTGTAGTAGAACCAATGAACAGTGTAGTCAAGATCGTAGCCAGCTGACCATTAGTGCTTTAAAAATTGGTGTTTGTCACTACTGACAGATGAGAGGTTGAAATAAGAGTATATGTGCTAACTTCTAAAAAAAATACATATAGGTTTCTTAATTGCAGTTAGTTCTGAGTAGATCTCATTAGATTTTTCTCTGAAACTATAGACAAAAGTTACTTAGGATGTATTCTTTCAAATATTTATTTCTGAGAAAGCTGGAGAGATTACATGAGAATTTCTAGGAATGTCAGCTAAGAGAAAGCTCTGCTTTCTACATTCATTTCAGAGTGAATTTTTGTAGGTATTTTATAATTGTGAGTCAGCAGCAAAAAAAGAGCAAATGGAACATTAGGATTTATCATTAATTAAGTAAGAGCCTACTTCATCACTGGCAGTGTTCAAGGCTGGATTGGACATAGCCTTGGGTGGCATGGTTTAGTGGGAGGTGTCCCTGTCCCTGGCAGGGGGGTTGGAACTAGATGATCTCAAGGTCCTTTCCAACCCTAACTATTCTATGATTCTAAATAAGATGTCAGGGAGATAAAATACGGTAACAGCACTCACAGGAAGAGAAAAGAGATGATTCAAATTTTAAATCTTTTACTTGTGTGAATTTAACTTCCTGTATTGTCCTGCTGCAACTGTAAAGAGATTTCTTGGAAGTTAGATTTTCTACTAGAAAAGGAATGGTAGAGTGGCATTTAAATCCTTTTTATGTTTTGGAGTATAATCCTGATGTCTTTTTTCCATATCTTCGTGTGGTTTACTCTGGTATTCTCTTGTGCTTGAGACAGCTACTCTCTCAAATGTGAATTCCTTTAGCAGTTTATATTTCATTCCTGCAGTAGTTTCTATTCTTTGGAATATTTGAAGAAACGTGAGGGCTTTGGGATCTGAGTAGGAGAGCATCAAGTGAAAGTATTTTTTCAATTTTGTACTGTATCCCTGAGTTACTTGTTAAAGTTCCTGTCCAGAACTTGCTGCTGAATTCTGAAGCAGTGATTTTTTTCAGCTCTGATATTTAAGCTCTGAAGTTAGATGCCTAATTGTCTTTGTGATTTGACTAATGATATGCATGTCAAATGTTCTGCATCTATTGAATTGACAGGAGGCTATGGTTTCTCTTTGCCTTGAAATTCAGTACTTGCCATTTTACTGTTCTGCAGGACGGGTACATATATAAATACTATATTTTTGACCATTTTCATTTTATGCTTTAGTTTGTCAAAATATTTAAGAATTAGTTTGAGAAAGTATTGATCTTTGTAAAACTGAAATGGAGACAGTGATGAGTATGTTTTTTTCTCTTGTACAATCTGTATAAACATTTTCAAGTGTTGCTTTAAAGTGTTAATCACAAGTTCATTGTTTATGGAGATCAATTTGGATATGATCTTTTATGAGATTGAATGTTTGTTAGAGGTCATTAAGCAGTACAATCTCTGTGTGATTGAGCATAAGAGTGTTTTATTAACTAGAGTGCAGAGCAAGCCTAAAATTAACTGCAAATCTGGTTAATCAATACGCATGCACTTCAGTGGCATTTTTGTACAATGGAAATGAGCTTGGCTTTTCATCTTTTGTAACATGCTGCTTCATAGCCAACTGTAACTGCTTATTACTCTTAACAAAATAGCATTTGCTTTGAATTTTAAATAATGATTAAATACATATTTAATGATATCTGAGAAATATAAAACATTTAATGAACTTACTATGAGGCAGAGTAAGGCATGTTATATTTGGCAGAACTTTAGCCTTTCCTCTCACTTAATTTCATTCCTGTCATTCAGTGACCTGAACTTTTGGCTTTCCCCAAAATTTCTAAGTAAAAAGGTTTTTATGCCATTGTGCTCAGTTACAGTGCTAGCAATCTTAAATTCATCAAACCCTGAAGTTTGTCGTGTGTGTAGTGCTGAGTACTCTCTTTGTTTAGTTTGTCAGTTTATTGAAAGATATGAAGAATCTTTTTATCAACCTGGAAGAGATAGTTGAATGCAGTGTTAGCAGGTCATATATTCTTCTCCTCTTGGTTTTGTTGTGAAACTGTTAAAAGAAAAGCCACCTGTTGTATGTAAATGGTAGTCCGTAAGTTAAAATTCGGCTTGTGCAGTGTTCAGAAAAATCGTTAAAGTAAATGGAAGGAAGTTCAAAACTGGTGGAAACTGCTGGAATTTTCTGTCTTCAATGGCTGTGTTTGTGAGAGAGATCACATGTTTTTTGGTGAAATGTTTTTTCTTATTTGCCCTTTGAAGCTCAGAAAAAATATTTAAACCAGCAGTTGCTGAAGCAAAGCATGCAGACTTGTTATAGCTCAAACTTGCTGTGTCGTCACTGGCAGTTTCAAACAGTTCTGAATGGTCACTTTACAGAAGAGACCAGGATTTTCTGAAAATATCTGTTCATAATTACATTCTTTGTGGTGATTAGGAAACTCTTTTCTTTTTATAGATTTAATTCCTGAAAGTGCGGTTGTTGTCTGTCCCTCAAAGAATTTGTCAAAGGAGGTAAACAAAGAAAATCAAAAGCCAGTTAGCATGTCTGATGAACACTGTGAGATGGAGTCCCAGCTGAGTATCTCTTCAGATGAAATAGAAGAAGGAGAAATCATAAGTAGTGATGAAGAGGAAGAAAAAGCTAAACCAGAAAGAGGCTCTGAAAATACAAAAAAGTCAAGACCAAAAGCTTCTCCTGAGACACGGAATTTAACCAGCAGTCCACAAAATCAAAAGAGCAAAGCTGTGCATTGCAATGAAGATAATGGAAAATTTGTTTCTGTGAAAGTAAGTACAAAGAAGAATAGAGAGAGGCATAAAAATCAGACTTTCAGATCTTCGAAGGATGTGAAGAAAAATAAAACTGTGAGCATTGCTTGTCTTGAAAAAATAGTACATGTTATTGTGGAACCTTCAAATATACAAGAAATCATGCAGATGCTAAGAGCTATACGGAAACAGATGAGGAAAAGTTATATGAAGTTCAAGGTGCAGTTCCCAGTTCAGCATTTTCACAGAATTATAGAATCCGGTATCATAAATTTTACATCATTAATAAAATACTTGAACTTTTCTAAGATGTCTACATTAGGTGAGACATTAAAGTTGAATATCTGTGATATTGTAGAGTCCAAACTGAAGCAAATTAAAAAGAATGCAATAGTGGACCGTCTTTTTGAACAGCAAGTATCAGATATGAAAAAACAGTTGTGGAAATTTGTAGATGAACAGCTTGATTACTTATTTGAAAAGATAAGGAGGATTATAATCAAACTATGTGATGTGAGACATGTGGGAAATGAGAGTGAGGAAAGGAAGTTTGAAAGAGTGGGAAAGCAAAAACACAAGATCAGTCATAAGAATGATATGCAAAGGCCTAGAAAAAAGTCTCTGAAAGTCCAATCTCAAAAGCCTGAAGAATATATCCTTTCAAAGCAAAATGTGGATTATCAACGCACTAAGTGTCACCATGAGAAAAATAAAACGGATGTGCCAAAACCTGCCTTTACAAAATGTCTCAACTCCATTGATAACACAAGGAATTCCCAAAGCAAAGTGCACCTCTCTAAAGAGAATAATTTGCAAGGCGCTCTCACTCCATTGAAGGGTGTGAAATATGAAAAGGAAGGATTGCAGCTATCCAGAGATGCTAACAAGACTGATCTTAGTTACGAGCTTCTCACAGAACAGCAAGCGTCCAGTCTTACGTTTAATCTTGTAAGTGATGCTCAAATGGGTGAAATTTTCAAAAGTTTATTGCAAGGTTCCGATCTCTTGGAAAAAAATGGTGGCAATATTGACAGAAATGAGTGGGAATTCAGGACTCCAGAAAAACAGTTTTTAGATGGTCATAAATGTAGAAGTAATGTTGCTGAACTGGTGCAAGAGATTGCTCCAAAGGAGGCTTGTGTGGAATCTCAACCAGTAGAGGATATTAAGTGGCCTGTTGTTTCACCTGTAAGAGCTCCCTCTTTAACATCCAGGCTTCAGATGTCTGTTGATCCTGATGTACTAGATGAAAGCTGTATGTTTGAGGTTCCTACAAATGCAGCTTCATGCAAAGAAGATGAATGTAATTTACAGAAGAATAAGTCATTTGTTTCTTCAATCCTCCTTGAAGATTTGGCTGTTTCCTTAACTATTCCATCACCTTTGAAATCAGATTCTCACCTCAGCTTCTTAAAACCTGAGAATAATTCTAGCTCAACTCCAGAGGGTGTTCTCAGTGCACATTACAGCGAAGATGCACTTTTGGAAGAGGAGGATGCCACTGAACAAGACATTCACTTGGCTTTAGAATCTGATAACTCGAGCAGTAAATCGAGTTGTTCATCATCGTGGACGAGTCGGCCTATTGCTCCTGGTTTTCAGTGTCGCCCCAGCCTACCAATGCAAGCAGTAATCATGGAGAAATCCAATGATCATTTTATTGTAAAGATCAGGCGTGCCGTGCCATCTATCTCACCGGCATCTGATCGGGTGGTTTCAGTGAAGGAGGTGCGAGCATCTTCAACCAAGATTGAAAAACAAGAAATAAGAAGTGGGGAAAAAGAAAGGCAGAGTCAGAGTACCACAGTAGCTGTTGCGCAAGAAAGTGTCAAACCAGATCTGGTTAAGATGGATCAGTTGCCTCATGTCAGCCCTGGACAAGAACAAAATCCTGCCTTGCCTCAGGTTCTAAAGGAGTCTCATAGCAGTATTGGAAAGGAGGAAACCACTGAGATGCTGGAACCCTGTAGAACATCTTCAAAAACAGAAAGCCACAACACTGAAAGCACAAACGAAGGCTCTGAACAATCTCAGGAACACAAATTGGAAGTATCTGAAAATGTAAATGAAATGGGTGTTAGATCTCCAGGTTCTTTTCCTTATTCCTGCAATGTAGAGTCATACATAGACTTAACAGATGATATGGTTAGTGAAACTTCATGTTGTGTGATGGAATCCACTATAGATAACAGGACTCAGGAAACCTCTGCTGGAAACTTGAAAATTAGTGTTAGAAAGGAAGAACTGGAAGAGTGCTCTAATGCATTTATAGACTTAACAGAAGACCTTTCCAATGAGGCTGTAGCAGGTAAATGTAATCTTGAAACACAATCCACTTCAAATACTGAGATAGGATGCCAGATAAGTAGAGATGATAAAACTAGTAAAAAAAGGAAAAAGGAGGCTGTCGGAGAGAATTCCAACTCAAAAAGGCAACGAAAAGAAACTGAATCAGCAGGTGAAGGCAGCGATGCAAGTGATGTGAAGCCTGAAGAGGTAAATTTAGCACCTAAACAATGTTCCAGTCAGAAGAATGAATTGCAGCAGCACAAAGACTCTTCTCCTTTGGCTTCATCTGCATCATCACCTAGCCTGTATGCCAAAAACATCATTAAAAAGAAGGGAGAAGTAGTAGTTTCCTGGACGAGGTAATTTATGATTTGATCTGTTTGATTGTTTTAGGTTTGTGGGGTTTTTTAAACTATGTGATAAACCAAAAAGTGGAAAGAAAAGGATATTTAGCTAATGGCTGAAGTTATTCAGTAGCTCTACATCCTTCTGTGGACAGTCGAGTGTGAGCTGCCTCTTATCTGTGCAGAGTGGCTTTATGAGATTATCTTTTCTTAGAGTACCACTAAAAGGTGCCAAAGTCTGTTTTATCTTTTTTCTGTAACAGTTGCCCAGGGGAAAATAAATTTAAGAGGTGAAAGATGATTTTATGTAATCCTGTTAACAGCCTTTGCACAAGAACAATTTTTAGTCATTTCTTAGGTAGGTTAAATCAGATTTGCCTTAAAGAAGGTGGCTTTCATATGTCATAACTAATTCCATCACTTGCCCAAATCTCCCAAAACAGGATTACTTTTTAGTTTTGTTCTTAAAGCTTGTATGCTAAGGTAACAAGACCTACTATATTGCACTGCCTGTAGGTTTTGTTCCCCTGCCCATTTCCTTTCCTGTGCAAGAAGACCATCCAAGCATGGTAGGGGATGGAGGTATTTGATGTTCCTACAAGGCCTGGAAGCATCAGTGACTGGGTAATGGAGAACAGCTTAAGATTTGTCACGCTGAGAGAAGACATGAGAGCAAACAGTTTTCTCTTTTGGGGCCTATACTGGTCAATCTGCAGAAATGTACTAGGCAGCCATTCAGCCCATGTTCCAGTTAGTATGGTGTGGGTGACAACTGAAGTGACTGTACATGTTGGAGATACCTGCAGAGTTACTGTGGTTTATTCTTAACCTCCAGAAACTATACTTAGGTTTTGCTGCTCTTGCTACAACTTGGTGCAATCAACGCTTTAGAAAGGGGCTTCTAAAATTTTCAGCACAGACTTTCCTAAATTATAGTTCAAATTCATGTTCTGTAGTTTGGAAATACTTCGAATTTTATATATGCTGTATGGTTTGTGCCCAGAAAGCCAACCGTATCCAGGGCTGCATCAAAAGGAGTGTGACCAGCAGGTCGAGGGAGGTGATCCTGCCCCTCTACTCTGCTCTTATGAGACCTCACTTGGAGTATTGTGTGCAGTTCTGGTGTCCTCAACATAAAAAGGACATGGAACTGTTGGAACAAGTCCAGAGGAGGGCCACGAGGATGATCAGGGCACTGGAGCACCTCCCGTATGAAAACAGGCTGAGAAAGTTGGGGCTGTTCAGCCTGGAGAAGAGAAGGCTGCGTGGAGACCTCAGAGCAGCCTTCCAATATCTGAAGGGGGCCTATAGGGATGCTGGGGATGGACTCTTCATTAGGGACTGTAGTGAGAGGACAAGGGGTAACAGGTTCAAACATAAACAGGGGAAGTTTAGATTGGGTATGAGGAAGAAGTTCTTTAGTGTAAGGGTGGTGAGGCACTGGAATGGGTTGCCCAGGGAAGTTGTGAATGCTCCATCACTGGTGGTGTTCGAGGCCGGGTTGGACAGAGCCTTGGGTGGCATGGTTTAGTGGGAAGTGTCCCTGCCTCTGGCAGGGGGGTTGGAACTAGATGATCTTAAGGTCCTTTCCAACCCTAACTATTTTTTGATTCTATGATTCTATGCACATATGTATTAGTATTTTAAAAATGCATTTTTGCTATAGAAATGATGACAGAGAAATTTTACTGGATTGCCAGATACAAATGTTTTTATGTAGCATCTTAAAATAAATTCCTTCGTGGAAAAAACTGTGAAAACTAATGATTTTTGATGTGCAAACCAATGAGGTAGGAAAATTGTAATAATCTTCTTCTGAAGAATATGGCTGAGTTTCCTGGCTTAGTCTTTGTCCACCTTTGAACTATGCCTAAAAAAAATAAAAATGTTTATTTAAATAAGTATTCATTATATTTTTTCTTTGAAATGGAGGAATTTCAGTAGAGTTTAATAGACTCTTGCAGGTTTCAACCAAAGATATGTAGTAGCTGCTGTGTAATAACTCTGTCTGTATACGTCTTACATATACCTAAATTCATTAATGAGACAGACAGCAAGCTGGTGACACATTTAAGAAGAGAATCCTGGTCCTTTATGATCATGTGAACATGTGCTCTGAGTATATTTGTTATATTAAGCCACCTACAGAAGTCAAACACCTCTCTGTTCAATCTTTGAATGTCAGTGGGCCTTAGGTGACAGTGCTGCCTTGCCGTGCAAACTGAGGCAAGTCCACCTAGAACTACTGGCCCCTGTTGAGTTTATGTATTCTTTTCAAGTTTAAATGTCTGCTTTAAAAGCTTAAAACTCTTTTTTGATTACTTTGGTTTTGGACTAACCCTACTGTAGTAATCCTGCGCTTCCTAAAAGGGGTAGCATAATCTCCACTAACATTTCTTTGTAACTCTCTTAATCTGTGCTGGTAGAGGAGAAGATCCTCCATAAGGTCATTGCTGCTGTTTGAACTCAGGTTCTGTAGTTTGGAAATATTTAGAATTTTATATATGCCATATGTATTTTTTGTTTGTGTGCATGTACACATATGTATGTATTAATATTTTTTAAATGCATTTTTGCTATAGAAATGATGACCGAGAAATTTTACTGGAATGCCAGAGAAAAGGACCATCAAGCAAAACCTTTGTTTCCTTAGCCACTAGGCTGAACAAAAGCCCAAATCAGGTAGGTGCTATCATTCTTATAATTTATGGACTATGCTGCTACATTTATGGTTGCAGTTGAACAAAAAACTTCAGAGATCTACTAATTTTGAGTTGTTTTTTCCTCATGCCTTTTGTTGAGGGGTTCTTGAAAACAGCATCTTAGATTCTTCTACTTGTAACTTATTAAAAATATACAGTATAGGGGTATTATGGTCCAGGGATTCTTTAGTACCAGTTTGATTGGTGTCCTGAAACTGCTGTGTCCAGTCATAAGCCAGGGACCACAGGATTGTTTCTATTGAATCAGCATTTAAAGAAAGGCATTTTGGAGATGCCCCAGAGCCTTTGCACATATCTAGTAAATTAGAAAAAGCTTGAAACTAGAGCTGGAAAAAAAATCCAGGATTTTGCAGAAAGGAAATATTTCATTAATATTTTTTCTTTTACTTTGTAATTAAGAAACTTCAGAAGGCAGATGTCAAGTTGGTGTAGAATGTTTACAGAGGTTTGCATATAACTTTGTACTTGTCTTGAATTGCTGTTTTAATCTCTATCCTACAAATCTAAGACAGGAGAAACACCCATTTGAGTAAGTTGGAAATCCTGTGTGCTCAGGATTTGGCTTTTAGATGTTCTGTTCTATAGTTACAGAGTCTTCAAGGGGTTTAGAAGCTGTTGGGGTGGCTGGTTGGATAAAGCAGTGTTACCTGTGCATTTGTGTCACTCTTCCCAGTTGGCTATTTGGCAAATAGTAGATATGCTATAGCAATATTGTCGTGGTTTAAGCCATAACTCTCACAGTTCGCTCACTCACTCCCCCCTCTTTCTTCCCCCCGCTCCTGGAGGGATGGGGAGGAAAATCGAAAGAATGTAACTCCCATGGTTGAGATAAGAACAGTCCCGTAACTAAGGTATAACACAAACCACTGCTGCTACCACCAATAATAATAATGACAAGGGAAACAACAAGGGAAGAGAATACAACCACTCACCACCAATACCCAGCCTGGCCAAACAGTGAACCCCGTTTCCGAGTAACTGCCCCTCATTTTTACATCCTGGGCATGACATGCTGTGATATGGAATACCTCTTTGGTTAGTTTGGGTCAGGTGTCCTGTCTCTGCTTCCTCCTGGCTTCCTCTCCTCCCTGGCAGAGCATGAGGCTCAGAAAGTCCTTGATCAGACTAAATATAACTGCAACAACTAAACCTCTCAGTGTTATCAGTGCTGTTCCCAGGCCGAAAGTCAAAACCACAGCACTGCACCAGCTAGTAAGAAGGAGAAAAATGACTGCTACTGCTGAACGCAGGACAAATATGTATATAGCAATAAGAAATACTAGCTTACAGTTGATCAAGCTCTCTATGTAAGGTGTAGCTATGTTCAGCAAAAAGATGTTTGACTCTCATCTACAGAGCACTTTCGTAAAATTCCACGTAGGCAGACACCTCATGATGAGCCTTAAATAGCAACAGTTGTACCAGAGAGTAGAAATAAACAATAAACTGTGCTTTTTGTGGAGTACAGAATAACCTTTTGTCCTTATATTTGAATCTTGCTTGCAGTTATACCTGGCAAAATTCAAGTCTAGTTGACTTTGAAGCCCTCATTTTTTTCTCTCCTGTGTTGTAAACCAGTTCCTACTGTGTTAAAGCAGTATTTGGCTCTAGCTGTCTGTGGGTAATGTGGAGGCTATTTTAGATGTCAAAGGTACAGGAAGACTTCCTACATCTAAGTAACCTGTTGATGGTGCTCCTGAAATTCTCTTGGTAAAATTTATTGGAAATAAAAACCAAAGTAATGGTTGTCTTAAGAGCTTCATGCTCTCAGATCAGTTTGTCTTGGCAGTTATGGAAATCTGGGGCCGTAATGATATGTCTCTTTCTTTGTTCTCCATTAGGTTTCAGAAAGATTCAAGCAGTTAATGAAGCTGTTCAAGAAATCCAAGTGCAAGTAAATGTAACATGAAGTTACTTCATGGTTACAGGGTTTAGCTGTTACCAGCAACAATGGACTACAACCACTACATTCATGTAATGGGATTAGTGGGAGGTAACCAGGTCAGAATACCAAGCTTGGTAAATCTGATGCACTGTTAATCGTTTACTTCCCTGTCCATGTTTCCTCTGAAGTGCTTTATCAGAATAACACAGAAGGAACTTTACAAAGAAACTGGCTAAAAAGAATGGACACGTACAAATGGAGCGGTATCATTTCAAGGGGGTGACATCTCCTGTTGGTTAAATATGTTCTATAAATAATGACAAGGGTGTGCTGTCAAGTGAAAGTGATGGTTCATGCTTAACTTGTTGGAAGTACTGCATGTAGTGACTTTGAACTATGATTTTAAAAAGTAAGCGTGCTTTTTAATCCAGTTGGTATTGCTGGAAAATGACTGGTATGTCATCTTGGTCACATTGAAACAAATTTTAGGAAGTTAGGCCTTTTTCTTTTAAAGACAGCAGAGCAATGATGATAATGATTCCAAAAGCTGCTTACTTAGTAATTGTGCTCTGATGTTAAGGATTAGGTGGTTCTTGCTGCTTTCTCAGCAGCTTGCAGTGGGTTACAAGGAGAAAATCCAGCAGTGTGCATAGGGTTTGTCTTCAACTTTAAGCACATTATCATTTACCACAAACTGTAGTCAAAAACATTTTGCAGTTCTGATGATATTTTAAAATACTTTTGAATAGTTGGATTTGGTTTTTTTCCCCATGAAAAAGGTATTTTTCTTTGCAACAGGCAAATATGGTTTTGTGTTCCAAATTACATCTGGGAATAGTACTTAATTTAGGTCTTCAACATAATAAGCGCTCTGTTTTTGTTTAAAAAAAAATAAAAATTGACAAGTGATTTTCTTTTTAAACTTAACTTAGAAACAGACCTTTGCAGTTTTATAAAATGTGACTTTATACTTTCTAACCAGGAGGAAAGCTTTTTTGTAAAAACAAGCAGTTTCAAAATCTTGTCAACTTGGCATGTTTTGACAGCAATTGTATCTATCTTTGCGAATTGTTTATTACATTAGAAATTCACTATGTTCTATTTTAAAGAACTCTTTTAATTGCTTCCAGTTTTACTAGCGCATAGTAAAAGTGTGTATGTATACATATGTATACACGCACTTCTCATTTGCTGCTTTATCCTATATTTCTAAAAAAGCTTGGGGTTTTTTTATTTTTTAATTTTCTCTAAGAAACATTCCTGGACATTGCACAGGTTTTCCTGTTCTGAATTTGTTGATGTTTGAGGTTTTATTCTTTATTGAGGATCAAAATTGCTGTCATCTTTAGTCAGTCAGAACATCTGCTGAGTTATTTAGATTTCATTTAAGAGCCCTACCAAAGTGCATTACCTTTCAACTTGAGTTAAATTAGCTTTTTGATGGAATCCAATGACCGCGGCTTCAGTTTCAACGTAATGGTTTTTTGCTCCCTCCCCAAATAATGGGACAGAGTTCTTATTCTAATAAAACGTCGGATAATTGGTTGGTGATATTGCCACTGACACCTTTGGGGTATTGTAAATGTGACCTATGGAATAGATTGTCATGCTGCCAAACAGTGCATCATCCTCATTTTAGGCAGTGCTCTGGAAACTTACAAGGAATGACTTGAGTAGGCGATGATGTCAGTTCTGGCAGTCTTCCATCTTATGTACTTGCTTCTAAAACATTTGATGATCAAGTATCATCTTCCATGCTACACCAGAAGCACCTGGTAATTTCCGTTGGTGATTGGTATCCCCTACCCATGCTTGTTCTTAACATTGATGACAGTTGTTCACTTATTGGAGAATTAAATCTAACCGAAGCTGTTATCACAGCTGCCAGTTGGCAGAGTAGCTTTCAAGTTTGTGAAAAACTGGACTCTACTGAGTATGTTAATCACATCCTTAGAGATCAAAGTGTGCGCAGTACTGAAGGCACTGGGGGAAGTAGCTTCTCTCCACTCAAGCGCTTCCTCTCTGTCTCAAAAAAGCAGGCAGTATTTTATTACAAAGTTGTTTATTCCTCGTCTGTTTATTTACTTTCTTATCTGTACAGGTGATGGGGGAGGCCTGGGTTTGACTTGGATTCCTTTTTTTGTAAGTTATGAAACTTTTTTTAATGTTCTGTCTGTTGTAATTATGTGTACAGGTTCCTAATGTAAATATCTGATGGGTGTGTATATATATAAATATATGTATAAAAATAGAGCTTTGTTTAGCCAAAGATGATTTTTTTAACTATATAAAACTCCAGGTTTATTTTGTATAAACTACATAGTTTGCTTACTGTAAGAGTGATGCAAAGAATAAAACTGTAAAATTCACACACCTACACTCTTGTTGAACAAAGGTTGGCTTGGACTGGTTTTGTACTGTTGTTTGTAATTTATTTCTCCAAGAAGAATTTTGATACATATATGCAAAATGTACTGTATGTAAATCTACAGGCTTACTTGTGAAACCTCAGGTAAATGAAAACATCTTCTAGAACAGTTGGCTAATGCCTTGACAACTACAAATGCTGTGAAGCAGCATTAAAATGGACTTTGGTTAGTTTGTATAAATGAGTAGCTCTGTTGATATTCCAGTCAATAAACATGGAAGTAAATCAGCTGCTGCTCTGATGCTATTACTGCTCCAAAAACATACTGCTTGTTTCTTAGCGGACTGGATCCAAAATCAGACAATTTAACAAATTACATAAAACCTTTAAACTACTTAGGAATTAGATCATACAACTTTCCTCTTTTTTTATAGAATCATTGGGTTAGTGTTGAGTGCAGTATTACAAAGGAGAAAGACCTTTTGTATCCAAAGCTTTTCATTGGAAGAGTGTAGCTGGCAGCCCTTTTGAGAGGCTTACTCCAATTTCCTACTGAAGAATAGGTCTGCTTCTATCCACCATGCATATTTCTACAGGATTCAGATTAAAAACTCTTAGTGGATGTGAGTATTGGAAAACTTTCTAGAGTGGGAATTCAAGGAGCAGGGTTTATGGAGATGTGCATGATAGTGAAATCGTAAAGCACTGGGTATTGATTTTTGAGGGATTCTCTCAGAGACATAGTCTGTTGCCATCTGTCTATATAAAATAGTTGACTGGACTAAAGGCATTTCTCTTCAGTGTCAATGCAGCAACCCATAGCTATTTCCATTAAGTCTTTCCTCTAATTGTCTTCACTCTAAAACCAGCTGCAGAATAGTCTCTAGCAATTCATCTTCATGCAGGGAGGCAGCAGTAATAAAGCATGCCAAGAGCAGATTTCAGGACTTCTTGGAAGAATCAATCAAGAGGCATTGCAGGAGCAAAATTGGCTTTGATGGGGAAGATGGATAAAGTTTTGCTGATGGCTTGTACATACATCCTCTCCCATCAGAGTTTGAAAGTACAATACTGTGCAACCGAAAACAGCCCCGTCTCAGTCTTTAGGAAGAAGAGCCTGAAGCAGAAGTCAGTCACAACCTTATAGAATGGAAGAAAAGGGCCAAAAGATCTGGACCAGAAGAGAAAAAGAAGAAACATATTTGGGATTTCCATTAATTTTAAGCCTAGGCAGGCCTAGGCAGCAGAAGCTCTCGTTATCAGAACCTCAACTCCGGTCACCCCCAATTTCTCACAAAATCCCGTTTTGGTAACTTGCCTTTTTTAAACCTTGTCTCTCAGAGATACCAGTTCTGAAGGGACTTGAGGTGGCTCTTTAACTCAGCTGAAGAAAGGTAACTGTGCCGAAAGTCTGTGTTTCTATCTGAAGACTTGAGTCTCAATTCCTGTGGCCTCCTTTTCAAAGACTGAATCTAACACATCCTAAATTAACTCACCAGGCAACAGAGTATGAAATCGGACATGACCGATCGATCCTTGGGCATTGATTCAAAGCAAAACTAATGGAATGTAAAGAAAATGTAAGAATCTATCATGCCATAAATGCTGCCTATTTAGCTATTTTGTAAAATAAAATGTCATTTGGGAGCTGGGTGGAGGTCTAATATTTGAAGAACCAACTAAAACAAGGCACAGGGACATTGCAAACTACTGCTGTACAGCTTGAGCCCTGAGGGAATGGCTTTGTTAGATGCCACTGACTAAAATAATTGCATGATAATTTTGGCTAGAGGCACCATCCTATCATCTGATGATTTTCAGACCGTGCATGGGTAGTTTAGGCTGAGTTATCCAGCTACAAAGATCCGAGAAGTCTGCTCAGCATACCACGTCTATGTTTTGGCTCTTGGGAAAATAACGTATATCCTAGCACTGTCGAAGGAAGGTCTCTGAGCTACAGTAATCCGCAGCACTGAGTGCTCCTTCTGCAGTGCTCTAGGACAGACTAACCAGGGGCTTTCTCGTAAGGTAAGTAGCAGCAAAATAATTCTTCCCAGGACAGTATGAAGCAGGCAGGTGCCTGTCAGACTTGAAGCAATGCAAATTAAATCCAGGAGTATTTGCATTTTAACATTTAACTTTCTGTGACCAGAAATTTAAGTTTTAACTCTGCTTTTTCAAACCTGGCATAAATTTAGGATAGAAGTAATTTGAACAGTGGCCAATAATCAAATGACCTTTAAAATAAAGAGTAACAAAGCCAAGAAATAAAGAAACTTCTTCCAAGAGAAATAGTAGATTTTCACCTGCTTCTGATTACCTACATGCATTTTTATTGTTTGAAATAACTATATAAAAATAGTTGGGCAGACACAAAGCTAGTCAGTATAATGAGAAATGTCTTGGATATGTGTTATCTACACTAAAAATGGTATATTTTTAGTATACTAGAATTTGTAGTCTACTAGTAGACAGGAAATAATGATGTAATTGATATTTGAGACTACTCTCTTACAGTAAACAGCAATTACGCTGTTACACAGAATTCAAATAAGACCAGGGAAGGGGAAGATGGAAAAACTGGGTGCACATTGCTATGACAAGGTGGTAAAAAAGTTTGGGCTGATTTCTCAGAAACTCCAGCTCTTTTGGCTCTAGGCTAACTACTTTAGTTTAGACACAACATTCACCATGGCATGGTTTAGTGGGAGGTGTCCCTGCCCATGGCAGGGGGGTTGGAACTAGATGATCTTAAGGTCCTTTCCAACCCTAACTATTTTATGATTCTATGATTTATACTGTGGTTCTACCAGTGTGGATTTGAGGGAAAGTGTCTTAGAGAGTGAATCAAACCACTCCTACAATTACTTTTCCCTGTCAGCTGTTACAAAGGAAAGCTGAGGATAGAATTGCTTAAATATTAGTAGAAACAAAAACCAAGCACCTGTAGAGCCAGTGATATGTTTATCCTCCTCTTCTTTCCTCTCATTACCCTAGATGGTCATAAGCATTTTCTGTAACAGAATGGGAAGTGATAATTCCTACTACTAGAGGAATGATAGCATTTCATCTTTGGGATTAAAACATGTCTCCTTTCCCATTCCTGCATTTACATTTTTCCATCTCACTTGGGTTTGGTTTTGGTTTGGTTTGGTTTTGTTGGAGTCTGTCCATTTCAGCGAGGGATCAGCCATTCGCAAAGCAGCTGATATGCCCAAAGCTCCTTTGATTAACTGTTGTGTTGCCATCGGAAGTGGCACAAAGCAATCAGTGTCGCCCACTTTTACTTGGCATCTTGAGTCCTCTGGGTTTGGGAGTTTGCTGTACGTCAACCTCTACATCTTGCTTTACTGAAGGTGAACTATTCTGTATCAGCACTTCCAAGCTTGGAAAATCAGGTTCAGCACTGTTAGCATGAGATGTAATGTTTCCCAGCAAACATTTCATCATATTAACATCTTTGCACTCATCCAAACCAGACATTTCAACAATTTGATTTCTGCTCTGAATGAGATTCATAGGAAGTCAGAAGAAAGGTCTCACATTGATCTTTAAAAATGAGGAAAATTGACAACCATAGTTACTGCTGACTTCTTTTTTTCGTGTATCTTGTTTCAACAGTACACAGGGGAGGAAAGGAGTGAGCAAAACTGATGCTCCAGGTGCATCAGAGCACCTAGGTAATTGCTTCACTAGCTACATTTCCTCAGCCAGTTCCCTGTGTCAAAAGGGAAGTTCATTGTGAAAATTCAAATCCCAGATATGTCATAACGGTCTGTAGGTTGCCTGTGCAGAGAAAGACTGCACTGTTGGTTACAACTCAAAATCTTTACTCTCAGTGTGGTTAAGCACATCCCCCAGGCAAAATTGTATGACATGGGATATCATAAATCTTAATCAAGCTATATTGATATATGATATGGTGATATCACTCAGCTGTACTGTCAATTAAAATTGTGCAAAATTTTGGGTGCTGCAGCCAGGCACTCTCAACAAAAGCTTAGAAAGTGCTTTCCACTAATGGCTTAGTGGAATTTGGAAAGTTTTGAAAGTACAGTAGCAGGAAAAGATCAAGTGCAAACCCTAAGGTAGATATGATCCCAGTTGCTTCAACATTTTATTACCATATTAGCTGAAAATATCAGACACAATACTGGATGTGCAGTGTATTTGTAAGTAGACAAATACCTCACATTTCAATTCCCTACATTACCTGAAACTCCCACATAGTTTCCAGAGAAGCAGCTTGGAAATCAAGCATCTGGTAGCAGCATCTGGCAGCAGAAGGTAGATCAATTTGCTGATGAAGCAAAGAGATTCCGGGAAAGTGGTAGTTAAAAAGATCATCTAACAATCACAGCTAAAACAGTCCACATCACTCCGTCATTGTGTAATCCCTGATTTATTTATCTCATATGTTAAAATTTATAATCAAGACAAAGTCTTGATGATTCCATAGGACTTCAAATGCATAAAATTAAAGCCGTTAATCCTAGAAGCACTCTTATTTTATTAATATCATCCTAGAACTGAGACTATACATGTACAACTATGTGTAAATTAACTATCTATTCGTAATTTTAGGAATCCAAGCAAGAAACCTGTGGTTTGTTACCCTGGTAGAGGGGAAAATATTGGATGGATGGCACTAATAATGCTACTGCCTTGGGGTGCAGAATGAAACAGTTTTCTCTCACAGTTACAGGATACTCCTCAAAACTTTTTCTAACAATTTATCGAAGCCATGAGCATTATACATAATGGCAAAACAAAGGCAAAGCCACAGTGGAATGGAGTGGGTGTAGAATTCAATTGCAGCTGGTAAAGGGTTTGCAAAGTGAGAAAAACTGTGTTCTTTCCTAGTGGGAAGAAAATAGTGTTAAACTGTAGGCAGATAGGAAGTACTGTGGTTTACAGCTGAAATCAACCCCTTTCATGCTTAGAATAATCTCATGTTTGCATTTTCCATCGGTAATCATGAAGTCTGCATTCAGTTAGAGACCTGGTAAATAGAAAATAATGATGAACTTCTAAGAGCGCTCCTGCTATGAGGAGAATGTATATGAAAGGTGATTATTTATACAAAACAAAAAAAACCTAAACAAAACAAATAAAAACCAACCCCAACCCCCCCCAAAAACCCCCAAACAATCAATAAAAAGGGCCATTTCATGGGAAATCCAGTACTGCATTAAAGTAGCATATATTTTTTTTTCATTCAGAGATGAACTTGTGACCATGGGCGACTGGAACCTGTTGGGCAGCATCCTCGAAGAAGTGCACATCCACTCTACCATAGTTGGCAAAATCTGGCTCACAATCCTGTTCATATTCCGGATGCTGGTGCTGGGAGTGGCTGCTGAAGATGTCTGGGACGATGAGCAGTCTGAGTTCATCTGCAACACAGAGCAACCTGGCTGCAACAATATCTGTTACGACCAGGCCTTCCCGATCTCTTTGATCAGATACTGGGTACTGCAGATCATATTTGTCTCTTCTCCATCACTAGTTTACATGGGCCATGCACTCTACAGGTTAAGGGCTCTCGAGAAAGAGCGACAGAAGAAGAAAGCACACCTGCGGGCTCAGCTAGAAGACCTGGAGCCCATGCCCGAGGAGCACAAGAGAGTGGAGAGAGAACTGCGTAAGCTGGAGGAACAGAAGAAAGTGAATAAGGCACCCCTGAGAGGGTCCCTGCTGCGCACCTATGTCCTACATATCCTGACCCGATCTGTGGTCGAAGTGGGCTTTATGATAGGTCAGTATCTTTTATATGGGTTTCACATGCCCGCCCTTTACAAATGCACTCGGTCCCCTTGCCCTAACATGGTGGATTGTTTTGTGTCCAGACCAACAGAGAAGACCATCTTCATGGTCTTCATGAACAGCATCGCTGCTGTCTCCCTGTTCCTCAACCTGCTAGAAATCGCCCACCTGGGCCTCAGGAAGATCAAGAAGAGCCTCTACTGGCATCCACCGCGACTGGAGGAGGAGGCCAGCCTCTACAAGTCCAAGAAGAGCTCCGTGGTGCCGCCAGCCTGCCCGATCAGAGACGCCTCTCCTCCGCGGCCCGCCACGGCCCCGCCGCTCCCCGGCGCTCCCGCTACCGCCGCTCCCGCGGGGCAGCCGGATGTTCCGCCGGGCCGCCAGCACCGCGGAGAGCTCCGCGGCGCGCCGCCGACCCGCCGCCGGCACAGCGCGGGGCAGCACCACGGACAGCAGCCGCCGCCCTCCTCCAGCAGCGACGAGGCGCCTCGGGCGCCCAGCGCGGCTGCCGCAGCCCGCAGGGCGCCCCGCAGGCACAGCCGGGGCAGCGGCTGCCGCGACCGCGATGAGGAGCGCGGTGAATCCCCGGACAGCGGGCACTGCCCGGGCACCCGCAACTCCAGCTTCCTCTCCCGCGTCCTAACCGGGAGCCTAGCGGGCAGCGACAGCGAGAGCGCCGCCTCCCGTGGGGACCCCGGCCGCGGCTCCGGCTCGGGCTCCGGCTCGGAGGGGAAGCGCCGGGAGGAGGACAGCCCTACCAGCAGCCCGCCGCCGGCCGCCGCCATGGGCCGCCGTGTGTCGATGGCAAGTAGCGCCCCGCGGCTCAAGGGGAAGCCCGCGGGAGGGGGCGACAGCGGATCCTGGGCAGGGGCGGGCGCCTCCGGCTCCCTGTCCCGGCCCCGAGAGGAGGGGGCGAGCCAGGGGGCAGGGAGGGTTGGGCAACTCTTCCGACACCATCCTAACGCCACTCATCCTCTCTATCAGCCCGAGCTCCCGTACGTTCTGTCCCCTTCTCTGGTGAGAGCAAAAGCATCACTAAGAAATGATTGAGTCCTGAGGATCATTAAGTCACCAGATCTGAGCTTCTTTATACTCACTACATCATCCCAATCAAATTCTGAGAACTGTCTCAGGGAAAACTTCTCCAGCTCCACTGATGCTGTGAGAAAGAGGATCCCTGAGTACAGTGAGTGGTTACAAGCAGAAGGCACTCTTATACAATGCTTATCAAAAAACTGTTCACTGATTCCAATTTTCATGGAGTTACAGTTTATGCAGTATATAGTCAGCATAAGTCATGTTAAATTGTCACTTTAGATGCGATTTAATCACTTTTTATGCCAGTGTCTCTAATACAGGGAGAGAGCTTAGAGTCCAATCTGTCTGAACTGCTGGTTTTTGATACTCAGCTGAGAAGGCTCTTTAAAAAGGTGAAGTGCAAAAAGTTATTGAAGTAAGACAGAACTCCAGTAGCACCCTGCCGAGAACTCGCAGAAGTTGCCTGGCAGCTTTTACTCTTTAATGACAACGATGGTATCTTCCAGGAGAGATCTTGCAGAGAGATATAAGCTGTTTGCAAAGCAATGTCACTACTCTTGAAACTAACACTCTTCTGGCATGCTGCCTTTGCAGATCATGATGTATGGGACTGCTACTTGCATTTCAAAATTACTCACGTGGGTATGCTCCCTGTTGCTACCTGCTTACAGCACATGGTATTTCAAAGTAAAGGTGCTTCTATATACAACAGGGTCAAGGTTTTGGCAAATTCACTTTACTGTTAGCATTGCTATGACATTTTATGAATAACAATTTCAATACACGAATATGCTGGTGCATCATAACAGTATTGATTCTGGGCATTAAAACATTTATACCCTTCTGGTCTTTACGTCCTAAGTTCCACATTTTACTTTGGTTAAAAAGTAAAATTAAAAGGCACTCAGCAGTGGTTTGAACTGTTTTAATTTGACTTCCAGGGGGCAATCATTATGTATTAATATTCAGATAAAAGAAAATATGTATGATTAGATTTATCTGCATGGCAGGAGCATTCAAATTTAGTGATTCTATCAAAAAAAAAAAAAACAAAACAGTACTTAAAAGGAATTGTATTTCAAAGGTTCCAGCTGAAGCACACAAAAATTATTATCTACCGCCATGCCTGATCAATAGTGACTTGCAACAGTAATGCAGAGAAAGGACAGATAACTTTTTAATATGACAATTAATCCACATGCACAAACATTTTCTGAACAGCCAAAATGCAGTCTATTCTAACCTGGATCTCACTAGCCTAACCTGGATAGCCAGATGGAGCAAAATCGCAGTGGAACTGATACTGTTCTTCAATTTTCTTTGATAACTTTCCCAAACTATCGTCTTTAGTTCCTTGCTGGTTTGAGTGCTTTCTTTTTTTCTTCTTCCATATCATTCTGCCAGAACTTGTCTGTAGCATTCCTTGCATTAGCTCAATGAGACTTCAGTATCAATTCAACATTAAAAATATCACTTTCTGTACCTCAGCAACCATTCTGGCAACCTCCAAGCAAACACATACCCACACACTGTGCTAAGATAGCAGTACTACTGCAACTGCCCACAACCAGCATAGCTTTCCTAGCTGAAAGAAAATCTTAAAGCTACACAAAATCAGTCCATCTGATACTTCAAGAGTATGAATACAGGTCAACCACATCCTGTGAATCATGGCATTGAAAGCACTGAACAGATCTAATAGTACAGCTATGGATGCTTGACTGTCAGACATCGATGAGATCTTTTTGAGCAATTTTACCAATTGCATTTCCACACTGAACACGAGTCTCTAACAGATAAAGAATAATTTTTAGGGACAACTAGATGTTCTAAAAGTTACCTCTGGTAACAAATTGCAACCTCTTAATCAAACCATGAAGACTAGGTCGTGGATAGTAGTTGACCAGGTCATGATGAAGGGATTTTTTCTACGGAAGTACAAAACTGCATCCCTCAGAGAGAACAGGAACTTCTTAGGACTTCCTCTTTGGAGGAAAGGTCACTTTGGACTCTTAAGAGAGAATGCATTCAGTCTTCACTGTAAACCCTCATGAAACAGCTCAATAGGATATTGAATACAAAATGCATGTTTGGCAGGAGGATACCTCGACTTTTCAGACTTCAGATTCGTACAGATCAACCTTATTGGCACGCAATGCAAACTAACAGACAAAGCTATTTAAAACTTCCTCATCTGGAATTGGTGGAGGTGAAGAGCTGCTTCTTCATTTCATGTTCAGCCATGGCATAATGCCTTGAAAATGTTATTTGTGCTCCGACAGTTTAGTTTTACACCCAAACCGCTCACTCTTCATACTCTATTCAGTTTCTTGGTCATTGCATTGTCCAAAGTTATCCATTATTTAGATTGAGGAGGCAAAATTAAAGAAGCAGAAATCTTGAAAAATTTCTTAGACTAAAGGCTTCTCCAGAGGCTCTGATCCATTGGGGAAAAACATCTTTTCCTAGAGCCACTGACGGTCAAACTTTACATCTGTTAGGTTCTGAGGACAGACCACCAAAACTGGACCTTCACTGCATCAGGGAAAGCACATGGCAAAGCACAGGAGAAGAGAATCTCTGCATGGCATGTGCATAATTTCCAACTCATTTCAGTCCAGCTAAACACAATGACAAGAATATTGCTGACAATACTGGTGAGCTCATCTCAACTCAATGGAGACTTGGGATAAACAATGTTACAAAACTCTACACTGACAGACGAATTCAGCATCTGTGTACAGCTGAAAACAGGCTATCTGTAAGCCTCCAAAACCTTGGTACTGAGGAATGCAGTCAGCATGCTTTGAAGCAATAACAATCTGCTCACTGGTAACTGTCTTTAGACTAATCATTTCCAAGGCTCACTTAGAGTATACATCTTAGAGAATATATGGTATCTTATCTTCTAAGAGATATTGCGGGTACACACATAGTTCTGCCCTAAGTTTTGCATATCTCTCCATATTTTAGCTTTTATTTAAGGGGAGATACAGCTATGGAGCAAAAGGGCACCTTTTTGCATGGTCCTAGGCTGCCAGCCTCCCTTAGGCGAGCAGGCCTTAAATGGCTGCTTTTCACACATGCATCAGTGAAAAGAGCTGCTCTGAATTTAGTATAACTAGAATCACAAATGACAACTGGGAGTTGGATTCACAAAGGTCTGTAGGAATTATGCTGCTGTCAATAGGTTTCTGCACATGAATGCCATAATGAGAAAAAAACTCCACAATTTGCACCAGTCAGGCCCTTGACTGGTGCATAATACATTTCTAAGTCTGATAATATTAATAGGCAGTCAAAGGTCAGTATATAACTAGTACAGATATAATCTGTGCTCTCTTCAAAATTGGCAGGGCCAGGAATTACAGCCTGCAATAGGCATCTAGCTCCCGGAGCATTACACTAAGGGGATAGTCGTATTGCGTTATGTGTGTAAGACAGTGTGAAGCCATTTGGACTATCGAATAACTCTTTTTCACTCCAACTTAACAATTAGAGAGCAAAGTCACCCTTTACCAGAATGAAGCAGTCTTCCTCCTCTGCCATTTTCTACAAAACAAGTGAATGATTGCAGAACACCAGAACGCTCAGCTTGGCATTGCATCTTCAGGGTGTTACAGTGGCATCACAATTTGATAGCTGAATGCAAACATTCCTACAAAAGCAGGAGGCTGTGTAGTATTTCATCGCTAGCTGTGTTTGAAGTCTTTGGTTAGCTGTGTCTCTCCCTGCCTTTCTAAAGCAGAGGACTTCAGTTGCATGCTACCTGAGCATGTCCAGAATCGGTTCTTTTTGTTTAGTTTTCTAAATAATCCTAAGGTGCGCTCTAAACCCTGTGAGATCTAATTTGGTTAACTGGGATTGGGAGTATTTACAGCAGATTGGTGACTCCTCTTGATAAGGCACCATCTTTCAGATGACTTGGAACCAGGTTATCACATTTGTATCCCAGGCCTAAACCTGCATTGAGAGAACTACTGTGCCAGTCCTCTTGCTAGAGTACCAAGGACATACTAAGAAGATGGGGAGACTTAACATTATCTTCATTGAGCCAAGATAGTTTCCTGGAATAACAAAACAAAATTGGAAGTCATTAGCAGATTAATAATATTCTTAACAATATTTTAGCTGAGCCCCTCTCCTGGGAAAACAAAATGACTAGATCAAGATTTTCAGAAGGAAATAGTGTATTTTAGGCACTCCAGATGTTTTTAAATCGTGTTTTTTTTCAGGTAGTGCTGAGTTTTCCTCACCTTCAATGCATTCTGTATTCTTTAGCTCTGTGCTTTCAGTGTCATTTCTTTAAAGCTGTATTTTTTGCCTACAAAGTAATCAATGTATCTTTAAAAGCAAAGCCCGCTCTTCATGGTGAACGAGTGGGATAAAGCTGATAACAAAGCAGCTGGTAAAGCTGATATCCTCAGCTCACAGAACTGGACTGAGATAGGGCTGCTGATTTTATTCATTTGCAGAAAAGAAAGTCTCTGGGGCTGAAATCCTGACTCTGCTAAAGCTGGGGAAATACTATGATCCACTGAGTCCAGTTTCCCTCACTGCATTGCTCTTTCATTCTTCTGTGGTGCTCAGCTCTTTTTCTACTTCTCAATTCTCCATTCAGCTTGGAGCCTTTTACGCAGTGGGAAAATACTCCACAGTGAGCAGGATATGAAAAAGAGAGCTGCTATTTCAGCCTGAATGCTTGCAGTCTTCTCCAGAACAAGGCATGTTTACTCACCCTTTCAGCAGCACTTGAGGAGTAAATACCCACTCATTTAACTAGCTGCTCACCCTCTCTCGCTCCTGGGGCTGGGATCAGTTTGATAAGAGTGAACGTACATCGAAATAACAGCCTGATAACTGTGGAGGAGTTATTTAAACAGCTGAGCTTCACCTATAGGAAAATCTACAGGTGGGGTAAGGGGCTGGTAAAAGCCTGTGCTCCTCCAGGATGTTTGAGAATCCTTGAGGGTATTCGTGTTTACATCTGGTGGTAACTACTGCTGGTTTTGCCCAGTTTTATTCTGGAAACACCTCTTTATATGTGTATATATATGCATATATATATACACATATATATGTGTATATTCCACACTAGTTGTATTTATTCTGCCCTGGAGCATTCAGAAGAAGCTCATGGTGATGACAGCCAATGTATGAATTATCCTGCAAAAGCTAGATGGTGACCCCAATGGTAGCCATTTGCCAGTTGCACAAACAGATAAGCTTCAGGGGTCAGCAGCAGTTGACAGCTAATGAGCCCTCTGAGGATTTGTGCAGCAGCAAATGCATAAGCTGGATTTTAGAAAGCGGAACTCACTTAATTGAATCCATCCTTGTATGGTTTTAAAGCAATCAAAAATATACAAAACCCCTTAAATTGTAAAGCAAGGGCTCTAGGACGTGTCCACTGTTTTCAAGCAAGTTACTGCAGGGAGTTACATGTTTATTTTGGTTCCCTTCTGCCCACCCTCTCCTTAGCACTGAACAAAGCCTGAGAAGGTAAGTAAGTACATTTGTCAGCTGAACACCAGATTCCCACCTTTCCAACTATGTATGTGTTGGGGATAATTACAATGGTAACATTTCTTTTTCTCCTCTAAGCCAACTCAGCTTCATGCTTTCTTTCTCTTGTTATCTTTCAGAGCATGCTCCTAGAACTATCATCTATCATGAAAAAGTAATGACATTCTAAGGAGAAGAAATAAAGGGATTGAGCACAAACTGCCTTCAGCAGAGAGAAAAAAACCCCAGGTTATACGTTGCTATGTTCCCTTCTCCTGCCACTACAACGCTCAGTTCATAATACAGTTTCAGAAAGCAACCACTTTATTCCTCCATTTTGCACCAATCCCAGCCATACCATGCTCTGATTGCTGGTGTTCAGGTAGCTCACGCCACAGCTCAAGATTTTTCTCATGCAGACTGGGCCAGATCTGGTCAGTGTGTGCTGCCACTGCAAAAACAGCCTTGTGTCTTTGTGAGAACATTTTGGAATGTACAACTTGTTGTGCATGGTAGTAGTGTTCATATCAGAAACCAGCCTGATCCATAGACCTTCAAGGTAGCGGAAGACCCAAAGCACTTACAAGAAAGGGTTAGTTTGATTTGAAAGTAACCTGGAGGGCAACCTCTATCTCCCCAAGGTTCAGCAGCCAGTGAATACAAGATGGAAGAAACACTCATGGAATCTGAAGAGACAGAGAATTAGAGAGAGATGAAAAACAAACTGAAGAATATTCTGCTGCTCACCCGCTTGTGCTAATGCAGCGATCAAGCTCTGATGGAGACTTTCCTTGCTAATGTGGCCTCCTCATAGCTAATAACCTCTGCTTCAAAATTGAAACAGTAAAATTGGGCAATTTATTTTAACTGCAAAATATCTGTGCTTTTCAGTTTGCTGTTCAAGAAGATCTGCAAGCTATCACTTCAGGGTCATGAAAGTCTTATTCCCTTCACTGTCTCATTAGCTCATATAGAGGCACTGAAAGACAAGCAAAGCCAAAAAAGACCTCATCTTCAGTTTTCTAGGACAGACTAGCTCTGGAGGGTTGGATATCTGGGTTGTATGCGGCCCAAGAAAGCAATCTTTCCACCTGTGTATCTGGAAAATAAAGCACCTTCCTCTGACTGTCCCTGACCCTGTTTCTGGCCACTTGCTTTTGGCTGCTTTTATTTGTCAAGCTTATCATAGCTTTCATTTGCCATCACCTCAACAGCAAGTGATGCTTGGAACAAGCTTGCTTGCTATGCCAGTTTCCCCAAGCACAAAAATCCTCTTTGACTTGGCAATTTTAAAGCAAGGCTAGCAGAAAGCAGAAAAAAGAGTCAAGCATAAAGATTGCATGAGACTACAGCGGTTTTGTTCTGGTGCACATGATTTACATTTATATCCTACCTCACTACAAACTCACCGGCAGTTAACGTGTGCATTTGTTTGGTATTTTAAGGCAAAAAAAAGGGAAATGTTTCAGATGGTGGCCATTAAGCACCAGCAGCAACTGATCAGGGATGGAGCAACAGCTTTGGTAAAGTACATTCCCTACTGCCAGGCTATGTGTAGTTGTGGTGGATGCTGTGTCTTCTGACAGATTTGAGGGGGTGGGAAGCTTTCTTCATATATGCTCAACAGGAAGATTCAGAAAACCGTGTAACTCTGGAAAGTAACATTTCAGTTTTGGAACTGAAAAATCGCAGGCAACTTTCACTGCTGCAGATGGAGGAGCACACAATTCACATCCCGAAGGGTGGTGGCCCAGGGCACGCGATCTCGGGTTTCCTGTCTGGTGATAAAAAAGCATAGGGACCTCCTTCTAGCAGCTTGCCTCCTCCCTGCTCCCCACAGCAGCACCACAGCAAGTGTGTGGGCCAGGGCAGGACAACTGGTCATGCCATTCCCCCCTTCCTAGCTCTCCTCCTGCCAGGCTGTTGAGCAGGCTCTCGGGTAGCATCCAACCCAAGGAGTGAGGTGGCTGCCATGTGTTTGGGAGTCCCACAGAGCAAACACCCCCTGCCAGAGCTCACACCCTGCCTGCGGTAATACCTCCTAAGGCTGTTACAATTTCTTCTTTCCTTTCTGCATCTTCTGCAGTATAAGTGATGCCAACGGTCCATAGCACAAGCTCTTCCTTCAGAGAGGAACTCTACCATATTTGGGTTACACTCAGAGATTTTCAGCTATATTTTGCTTCTACAGAAACCTCTCAATTTCCCTCAGGTTTTCTGTAAATGGGAAACACACCCCAACCTCTCCCGTTGCCTCCCAACATCTACAGAGGCACTTTAGAAGACCAAAACAAAGACTTAGCAGAACCGCCTTAAGTCAAGCACTATGGGAGTGGGTACAAACACAGCTTCTTTGATCTTCCAAAACAACTTCATCTTTGCAATGAAATACCCTCGGCTCTTCCTGCAGCAAATCAGAGATAACTGGATCCCTGGATCAAAGGTGAATAGTGAATTAGCAATGGGACCACATGAATGGAGACCTCTTCATCAATCCAGAGATTCACTGAGCAGTATCAACCACATCCAACCTACCCTCCCAAATCCCATCTCCAACCCATGTGTTAACTGAGCACGGCAACATCAATTTCAGAGTCAAGAAGAGTCCATTTACAATACATAATGATATGTCTTTATTTCATCAACAGAAATGGTGTCTAGACAAAATTCAGTTAACACTAGCAATTCAAATGAATGAAAAGGGTCGGGTGGTTTTTTTTTCATTTTTGTTTTTTTGCACAATACTGTATTTACAATGAGTAAATGACATTTTAAATTCATTAGTTCATAGCAATGCTTTCTTCCAAAAAGGTAAAAATTCTTAGTAACAGAGAGTAAGCATCAACAGCCACCTCATTTATTTATACAATAAAAATCACAAGAAACCACAGTCACCTAGAAAAAAAATAAAGACAAGCTTAAGAACTAGTACAATAAAATGATGCATTGAATTAAGTTACATTAATCGCATAGAATTTGTGTAAAAAGTATGTAGAAAAAACACCTGATGTAACCTGTTACAGTCATTGACCAGTTATGAGAGGTACAGAGGGTTATACAGGTAGATATGTGTGAAAACTGTCCATACTGTTTGACCTGGGGAGGAAGAGAAGAGGGGTTGCACCCCCTTGCATACACTGATAAAACCCTGTTTTGAATATGGCCTCTGAAGTTTGTAAGGCATATATAAGAGGTGCACTTGTAACCAACTGGTTCTGGAACAAACTCTTAGGGCATCCCCACCCTTGAAATCAAAGGTGATGCTTGGAACTATGAGTAAACCACCACGCACTGAATATCACCAAAGTGTTTAGTATCATTCCTGCTGGTCTGAGGGATCCAGATAGCTTCAGGCAGAGCAAAGGCAGTAGTGAGAACAGGACTGAAACCATGCACATCTCTCTCAGGTATATCGCAAAAGCAGGGTAATGCCGGCCTGGGCTGGGGATCCCAGCCCCAGCCCCTTGCGTGGGGTAGCTTCCCCCTCCTCTGCCCACATTCCCAAGGGTGAGCTCCTCTGGTTGCAGTGATGAGCCCAGCCGGACACTGCAGTCCCCACCCAGCTCCCTCCAAATGGAGGGGTCGCTTGGGTTCGTAGCCTGGGTCCGTCTCTGCTTCTAAGCAACCAATGAAATCAAACACTGCCAGTTGCCATTTCTATTTTAGGATGCTAGTTTCTTTCTGCATGCCCTTAATTAGGCAAAACAGACAACAGCGGCACTGCATGAACCACTTTTGCCTATGGAACGGGCTCTGCCCACAGTCACTAAAATTCGCACAAGAACAGGAGTCATCTAACAGGCTTTTTAGCAGTCGTTTGGTTGGGGTAATGACCTTATAAAAAGGTATTTTTAGCATTCCTTCCTGCCAAAAAGTGATCTTCTTTGCAAAAATGGCAATGTTATCTGCCTAATACCGTAAAATGCATATCAATATTTGACTTCAATATAAATAACACCTATCTTGGTGGAGTGTAGGAAAATACTGTACACTTAGTCTTTGCAAATAATGCCATTTAATTTTGAGAGAAAAGGGAATAATTATTCTACAGACCACCAACAATAGATCTTTTAAATATACACACAGTATTTGAACATATGCATATACACATATATTGTATTCTACAGCATCAGATCTGATGCCTGAGTCATGAAATACTCCGGGGAGTATTATAAATATACATATATGTATTATAAACAGGAAAATACACAAACACACACTCCGACTAGAATTATAGATGTATGTATACATACATACACATATTATATATATGATGTAAAATTAACTTGGACTGTGTTGGCAGAGACAAAACTGAAACAAAGTCAAAATCTGTTGAGAAATTTTCTAGCAGGGAAGAGAGCATAAGCTCTTTATGTTAATAGTTTTAGCTTCACCTCACTTCCGATAAAAATAAACCGCTCCATACTTAGCAGATCCCCTCCTTATGCAAAGCCATCAGCTCCACTGCTCATATTGAGCTAAACCTTCTTTCTCTAGGCAGCCCTAAAATAGAGACTTTTAAAATGCTGCAGCCATGGGCTACAACATTCACCCGGAGGCACCTCCAGATGCATCTCAGACCAGAAAAAATAAGGTGAAAGCAGCGCTCCTTGTTGCAATGGCAGAGGACATGAAGTGGAGCAAAATGTGAGCTTCTGGAAACCTGGCAAATGTTCACTTTGTCTCACTGCAAAATTCCCTACAGTCTCTGTTCTGCAAACCCACTACCCTCTCTTTTCAACACCACAGCGGTGGATTACAAGACACAAGTGAGGATGTGGTGCTGATTCTGGGATTGCAGCGCTTCCCCGCGCTTTCTCCTAGTGGATCAGATTCAATTTTGTTACAGGATTATAGCGATTCCAGCATGCAGATTTGTGTTATATTAGGTAATCATAAAGTTACATGTTAAAAAATCTAACTCTATATCTAGGCATTTTAACTTCTATTTAAGCGCTCTTTAGAATACAGACTTTGACAAAGTGTTGGACTCCAGATTAACAACCACACTATCAGCATTAATAATTTCTCTGGCAGCAGTTAATCCATTTAGCAAAGTTATGTATCTAGTTCCCACTCCTTTTTAAAGAGAAGTAGCAGTTAGCATACTAATCACTGTGGCTTGCCTTTGCAGCACATTTTACTTCCTTGGGAAAAAAAACATAATACAAGGATTAGATCCAAAAATATAGTGCATCTTAAAAGCAGCATATACCCTTAGAAAGACATTTAATAAATTACTTGTACAATATATAAAATAACAGTTTTATACTGCAGCATCAAACTCTGACGCCTGAGTCATCACGTTAGGAAGTCTGTGATATAAATACCGGGATCTCCTGATAACACAGCCAACATTTTTGCTTTTGTTTTGCTTGTTTTCTCTCTTTTTTTTTTTTTTATGTTTTTTCCTTTTCTTCCCCACTACCTTTTTGTTCCAGAATCAGCTTGCAATAAGCTTTAATTGTGTTCAAGGCACCCCCAGAGAACGCAGAGAAACAAACACATTATATAGTGTAGTACTCACCTGACAAAGCATAACAAGCCTAAATGAAATGAGGTTTCCTGGCAATACGAGTATAGCAATGGAAAAGGAAAAGGAGGACTAGATACAGACTGGACAAAGTTTCAAGGACTCATACACCCATGAAAGTGGTGCAGTGCCCAGTTGGGGAGATGGGGTCTCGCCATGCCACTCCCAAGCAATGCCCAACAGGACTGATGCTGTTTGATGAAAGCAAAGAGATTCTTACTTAAGATCACGGTGACCACTGGCCAAAGTCTTTAAAATCCATAAATACTACAGGCAGCTGGGTTTGTTTTCTTTCCAATAGTATTCTTGTCGTCACTTGTTTTGAACACACGAGACAAGAAGGGCTGGGTATGTGAACTGGCGTCCAAGTCTGAAACTAATTCTCCCACTGTCTTCCTTTAACATTAGCCCAGTAACTGCTTAAAGAGCCGTGTGGTTTAGAATAGCAAAACAACCTCAAAACAAAATAGAAACAAAAACCAACCACCACCACCACCACCAAAAAAAACCCCACTGAAAAACCATGATACATGTAAATATAGGAAGCAATGACACAAAACCAGCCACTTCTAATGGGAAAGAATGAAATCAAACATCCAGAAAAGCTCATGGGGGAGGGAAAGAGAGAGAGATGAGAGAAAGGTTGAGGAAGAGACACTTATTTGAGCAGTGGTTTTAAATATCAGTTCCCAAGGTAGAGGAAATCAAGAGACCCAGCACCAGTATGAAGCCAGGTCAAACCTAAGAGCTGCAGCGCAATGGGTTGTGTGGGTGGGCTTTTTAAACCGTTGGAATGAGGTCAAGAGTACCAGTTGCACATGAGTTGTTAGTAGAGTAAATCTTCATGTCAGGAAGCAAGTTAAAACTTGGTTTTATACTCATAAAACATTCTATCTATTCATATATATAGGAGGTCACTTAAAAATAAAAAAGGCAACAGAAAAAACATCTTTAAAATACTGCGTCAGTTGACCCTTCCCTCCCACCCGTCCCCACCCCCCTCCCTCCCCCCGGTAGCTATGACTCTATAATGTGATTCACATTTAGTTTTAAATTCTAGCTTTCACCATGGTCTCATAGAAACAAAACTTCTCTGCGAAGCACAGAACTGCTTTGCAACGTCAACGAATTCAAAGGAAAAATCAAATCCCTCCCGCACCACCAAGGAGCTTCTCAGTCAGTTACCTGTGAAAGATGGCTGGGAGGGGGTTCAGATATTTTTAGGTTAAGCTCTTTTAAAAAGAAAGGACGACTCCTCCTCCTTTTCCAACTGTGTGAACTAGGAATTTATGGCATTTGTATATTTTTGAACATTTAAAGGTAAGGATTTTGTACAGTAATGATTAATACTTAAACATAAATATTTTCCTACATTATATACTAGTTTTCCTTTGTACATGCGGGGAAAAAATGTATTTTCAACAAACATGGCACATGCTATATGCACTTCCTCCTCGGTAGCTTGGCTACAATAGTTTGGGTGAAGAGGATAAAAGCAAGACTTTGTGTCGAGTGGGCGACGGTCCATGAGCACAGTCTGAAGATGGAAGAAGCGGAGAGAGGGAGCTGATTCCTCCTCCAAGGTCAAGATGCTGATCTACTCAGTGCCTCAAAAAACCACCAGCGCACACCTCTAGTGTAAACGTTAGCATAGAAGACCACATTATCCTTTAGTGCTTCTGAGAAGCTGCTTCCCCACACTTGTTTTGTTTCTAATAGGTGTGAACAGCTGGTCATTTTTTTTCAGCGAGAACAAACAATATCAGCCAGTAAAGCACATGACAGTTGTCGTCGATAAAGCCACGCAACCTGGCACACGTAAGGCAAAGAATCACAAATTAAAAACTCAGTACACTTAGAATAATAAGAATACTTATTAAAAAAGCATTAGGCAGATGTTTCTCTGTCTACACTGTACATACAGATGTTATGCTTGGAAAGCTGCTGTCTCATACAGTCATAACATGAGTCAACATTGCTTAAGATATAAATCCAATACAGTTACAACTAAGCCAATTCACTGAGTAGTCTCCTTCAAGACAGCACTCTCTTAGCTGCGGTTTGTGCTGAGGGCAATGCTGCAGGACGAGAGGATCCTGGAACACAAGAGTTTGATGGGCAAGTGACCAAATCAGGTGTTGGCAGATGTATGTTTTGCTCTTGGAGGAGACAGTGCTAACTTGACTGCTGAAAGGAAACCAAAGTCAACAACTAAGGGTCTGGTCCTGCAACTATGCCTACCCAGGCAGGATTACTGACTTCACTAGACCCACCTCTGCAGCTTGGGTCTGGTGAGCAAAACAGGTAACATCTGAGGACAGCTGAGGTGAGGCTCTGGGGACTAGCCGGAGCAGCAGTTGCTTCCATGAGTAAAGGATGTAGAGTGGGGCTGGAGAAAAAGCCCCCTCCAAGGGTATTGATGTGATCGCTTTTTGCTTTACTTCGTGGAACGTATGATGAACTGATCCAGTTGTCAAATACTTTTTTCTCTAAAGAGTGAAATATACCTTCCCCTATAAGATTCCAAAAGCATCATTAACAGCACTTGAACTTGGTTTGTGAAACAGAAAGAAGTCTGAATATAAAAATAATTCAAGCAGATTCTCTTTACAAATTGTATAGTGAATTCAGTATTTGGCAAGACTGTTTTGACTACATAATGAGCTCCTGAGTGTTTGTCTATTAGCTAAAACTTTCCTATTTTCTTTAAGCCATAAAGCAAAGAAAACCATATACTCAAGTTATACTGAAGTCACGACTTCATTTATGAAAAGAGGTTTGACCAGAAACTCAGTGCAAGTGGCAAAGTTGACCATTACTGTACAGTATCTGCAAGAAAATAAAATAACTCCACATTGCTCAAGTGGCACAAAATGGCTGTGCCAAAAAAATTGTCTATAATAAAATCTCAAATAAGTTTCCAACATTAAAATTTTATAAATAAGTACAAATCGAATGATATTGCTGAACTGTGAAACGAGGAAAAAATTATCATGTAACAAGTTACCAAACTAGTTCTAGCATCGAAGACAAAAAGGAATGTTGGAACTTGTTTATACAATAGAAACGAAAGCTTCCAGTTTGTAGGATGAGAAAAATTGAGGCATGCAGGGACTTTTGCATATGGATATATATATTTTATATATATTATATATAATATGTACAGTTTAGCTATAAAACTTTGATGTGTAAAGAAGCTGTCTTCAATGAAAAATTGAACATTCAGAGGAAATTCCTGAGTTAGGGTTTTGTGACATGGGCCACTGAGAAAAAAGCTGCGGTTGGGTCCTCAGAGGTGTTATGTCCATCCCTGTTAAGATTGAAATCAACATACAAAAACAGTGTTGCCACTGCTTCGTTCCCTGCCTGAGCAAGGGATAGCACCATTGTGAAGAGAACTCCTGCTTGTAGAGAGGAGGGAATACTTAAAAACAGTATTGCTGCTAAGACCACTGTAGTGTGCACCAAATACGTTCTTCTAGACAACAAATGAACACTGCCACTGGCTGACTGAAGAACACCTGACCAGGTGTAACGTTAAGGTTACAAGTCACTAGGTGTAATCTTTCCTAGGTTGTTCATCTGTTGTACATTTATCAGTCATTTCCTGACAGAAGTCTACCGTGACCGTCTGGCTGCTCTGCTCTGCTGGAAGCTCTCTCTCGGGGTAAGTACCTGTGTCGGCTCCATCCAACCCCCCGCCGGCAGAACAATTCTCCGAGATGTTGTTGGGCAGCCAGGGTGCTCCCAGTTGCACCGAGCCTTGCCCCGAGCAGCACTGCATGCTTTCCCCAATGCACTGGGAGGTCACCAGGCTCTGCTCCACACCAGCTGGGGAGGGGCTGATGGTGGTGGCCGGCTGTAGATCCATGGGTCTGAGAACGGGACAGTATCGGTGGAGAGCTTGGATCTGTTCCGGGCTCTGCATATCTCTACACACTTCTTGGGAAAGACATGAGAAGTTGTCTAACAATTCTCCCATGCTTGCTTTCAGTTGGTTCCTTTCTGAGAGCAATTTCTCCTTCTCACACACCTGAAAAAGAAAGAATGTATCTTGTTGAGGAAGGGCCATCCACCAGCTTCACACTCTAGGCACGAATGCAGCACTACTTGGGAAGAAACACGTCACGTTGGTTTTATGGGTAAAGTCACAAAGACATCAGGTATTTGACCACCATGAGGTCTGTGTGGACTACAGCTTTGGAAACATCTTCAGAGTTGAACAGTCAACTTGGAAGAGGATAGAGTTACACGTTATTCCCAAGAGACTGTTAGTTCCCTCTACAGACTAAGGATGATTGGATGATAGAAAAAACACTCACAAAGAAACATTTTGATGAAGAAAAGCCATTACCCATCTAAACAGCAAGAAAACAGGGCTTAGTTCTTGAAGTTAGGATATGTTGCCAGGTCAGTGGTGAGTGCTCTCCTCCCCGTACTCAGGAGGCAGACTGGGAGGGTTAGGCACAGAGCCAGACCCAGCCTGGAGTTACACCTGTAAAAACTGGTGTTGACTCAGTGCAGACTGATTGGGATGGTCCTGCTGCATCACTTGCTGTCCCAGGAAGATGGGTATATAGCTCAAAGGAGTAGATGAGATTCTGTAGAATACCAGAGCTATTTCCAGAGCTGAGCTGGCCCCCAAAGCAGCGCAGTTGTGTACCTCACCTAGTAACACTGCTAAACCCAAGCTGCCTCAGCATCTGAGGTGTGAAAACTCCACAACTCAGATCATCCAACTATGGGTGGCTGTTGACAGCTGATAGTATTGCCCTGGGTCTGAAGCCTGCACTAGAAGCACACAGCTGTGCGAATGAGAAAGAGAGCAGTGCACATGAAAAGAACCAACTGCTAAAATATTGATAAATCTATCAAGAAAGCAAAAAATTATAAAAAAATAAACAGATGCTCAAGTACATCTTGAGATAATGAATTATGGAAGAGAATATGCTGTGAGTTTGCAGGGAGAAAAGGAACTGTAAGTGGGTAGATGGATAAGAGGGAAAGCAGGCAAAAAAAATACCTATCAAGCTCAGCAGATACGACCATTAAGCTCACTGTCTGCTGTGAAACCATCTGTGTCAACAAGATGGGTGACTTACAGGAATTAAGTGCAGGGGGGAGAAAGAGGTCTTTCATAAAAAAAGACCCCACTAAGTGAAAACCCCTTAAACCCCAGTACCACTACACAATTCAGGAGACTGGAAATCACTGGTCACAAAGTGGACAGAAGATGACAAAGGAATTTCCAGTGATGATGTGTGAAGTCAAATGGAGTTTCATTGCTGGCTCTCCTAAGTGGAAAAGTATAGATCTTGAAGCAGACTACCTGCTTGGACAGCATGCATATGGAGGGAGGGCAGGAGTGCTTGAGAGGCAATGTCAAAGTTTCATGAGTTTAATTTTGCAGCTTTATACCCTTGCACACCTCGTGATTGTCTTTTTTTATGAATGTCCATTTTCAGAATGATGTGCCAGCTCCCATAGAATACCACAGAATAGTTTAGGTTGGAAAAGACCTTTAAGATCAAGTCTAACCATTAATCTAACACTGTCAAGTCCACCAATAAACCATGTCCCTCAGTGCCACATCTACATGTCTTTTAAATACCTACAGGGATGGTGACTCCACCACTTCTGTGGGCAGCCTGTTCTAATGCTTGACAATCCTTTTGGTGAGGACATTTTTACTAATATCCAATCTAAACTTCCCCTCGTGCAACTTGAGGCCATTTCCTCTTGTCCTATCACTTGTTACTTGGGAGAAGAGACTGACACACACCTCACTGTCCTCCTTTCAGGTACTTGTAGAGAGCAATAAGGTCTCCCCTCAGCCACCTTTTCTCCAGGCTGATCAACCCCAGTTCCCTCAGCCGTTCCTCGTAAGACTTGTGCTCCAGGCCTTTCACCAGTTTCATTGCTCATCTTTGGACCTGCTCCAGCACAGGAGCCTATCTCTCTTGTAGTGAGAGGCCCAGAGCTGAACACAGTGTTTAAGGTGCAGCCTCACCAGGGTTGAGCACAGGGGTACAATCCCTTCCTCGGTCCTGCTGGCCGCACTATTTCTGATAGGATGCCACTGGCCTTCTTGGCTCCCTGGGCACAAGCTGGCTCATGTTCAGTGGCTGTCAATCAGCACCTCCAGGCCCTTTCCCGCCCAGCAGCTTTCCAGCCACTCTTCCCAAAGCCTGTAGTGTGTATGGGGTTGTTGTGGCCCTAGTGCAGGACCCGGCACTGAGCCTTCTTGAATCTCACACAATTGGCCTCAGCCTATCTATCCACCCTGTCCAGATCCCTCTGTAGAGCCTTCCTACCCTCCAGCAGATCAACAGTCCTACCCAGCTTGGTGTCATTTGCAAACTTAATGAGGGTGCACTCGATCCCCTCATCCAGATCATTGACAAAGATACTAAGCAGAACTGGCCCCAGTACTGAGCCCTGGGGAATACAACTAGTGACTGGCCACCAACTGGAGTTAACTCCATCCACCACCTCTTTGGGCTTGGCCATCCTGCCCGTTTTTTTCTCAGCCAATAATACACCCATCTAAGCCATGAGCAGCCAGCTTCTCCAGGAGAATGCTCTACGAAACGGTGTCAAAAGCTTTACTAAAGTCTTGGTAGGCAACATCCACAGCATTTCCCTCTTCCACTAAGCAGGTCATCTTGTTATAGAAGGCAATCAGGTTGTTCAAGCAGGACCTGCCTTTCATGAACTCATGCTGACTGGGCCAGATCACCTGGTTATCATCTGTGTGCCATGTGATGGCACTCAAGGTGATTTGTTCATAACCTTCCCTGGCACTGAGGCCAGACTGACAGACCTGTAGTTCCCTGGATCCTTCTTCTGGCCCTTCGTGTAGATGGGCATTGTATTTTCTAACCTCTGGTCTGCTCGGACCTCCTAAACAGGTCGAAGTCCGCCCTCTGGAAGTCCAAGGTACCATTTCTGCTGATCACTCTCCTTACTTCTCCTAGAATCAAAAATTCTCCATCATTTTGTGATTGCTGTGCCCAAGACAGCCTCCAAGCATCACACCACAGAGTCCCTCTCTGCTCGCAAACAGGTCCAGCAGGTACCTTCCCTAGTTGCCTTACTCACTACATAATGCTAAAGACTCAAATCCAGCTTGCTAAATTTCCATTTCTTTTGAAGAATTCTGCACCTCAAAGGGGTTTTGATTCTTGAAATTCAGTAGGGATCAGGACCACAAGGTCACTCATACACTTTTTGTTCATTTCCCCGAGATGTGTGTGGGTGAGGGGGAGAGAAGGGGACTTCAAAATATTATTTTTGCCTATACACAGGGTTGAATATGTTAGACAATAACAGTAATGTCAGAAGGTTGCATAAAGCTAACGAACCCAAATTAATTCTCAAGTAAAGGCTACAGGTGAAACCCCACCTCGCTGCTAGCCCAGCCCTTAAGAGTGGTGCTCTGCTCTGAAGAACAAGAGACATCCCCATCACCAGAGCAGCCGATACTGGATCTGCTTCTGACAGCCTGGATGAGGATTCGCTCTTTCACCCTGCAGAATCTCTGACTCAGCCCACATGCACTGTGGATTATGCTCGGTGCAGGAGCATAATCCACAGTGTTGGATTAACAGTTGCTCACTATTTTGTTTACCTTTGATGTTTTGTTTGCATCACGGGAGCACTACTCCGAACAATGCTTTGATATTAATCTCTGCTTTTTTTTTTAACCAGGACTTCAGCAGCATGGTATCTAAAGGCTTCACAAGCCTTGATGATTTAAGCCTCCCAACCAGTTTATGGGGCCAGTGTCACACCCCTGTTACAGAGGTGACGCAGACAGGCAGAGGCAGTAAGTGAGTAACCCAAAGTCATGAGACTTTCTGCCATTTGTGAGGTTGACTGTAACTCATCTTCTTCCAACAGATGCCTCCTTCATACAACATTTGCTACAGCTTGTGCAGAGAATGAAGCACGACAAAGCCTACACTAAAGGCCACTATTATGACAAGAACAAGTACCTAGCTCCCAAGACCCACCATGTTCAACCTACAACAGAGCGTGTTTTAAATGTGCACAGAGACATTTAAGTCAAAGACTCCAAATAACCTCTAATTTTAACAGAAGACAGGTACACAGAGACCTCAGTAAAGAAATCAATTTAAACTCCTTTTGTTTTATCTACGTGAACAAATTAATTTACCACTCAAATCCTTGGAGGCTGGGTCTAATGCTAGACTCCTAAATCTATGCTCCGTAATGCACTTAAACTATACAGTCCTGCATGCTGCCCACGCACACTTCTCCCAGCAGCTGAACTGGGGCTATTGCTTTTTTTTTGACGATTCAGAAAGCTTTGAGGACTTCCAAACAGATGAGGAGATTCTAACCCATGTTGAAGTTCCAGTGTTGCATCTCTCCTGCTGAGTGACACCCATGTAGACATTTCTTTCCCCATGACCCTTGTCTCCAGCATTTTGTTTTTGTTGTGTACCATTCTGCTTTCTCAATGGGCAAGGGATGACAGGGGAAGAGGAGCAGGGCCCTCAGACCACAGGGGCATGGTCACAAAAGAAGGGAGTTTTATCAGATGAGGTTCCTATAGCTAAGATGGCTACATCTGACATGGCTCTCCAGGTGATCTTATTTAGCAATGGAGAGGAACAGGCAGTTCTGGACTGTATGTCACCTCCCCTGCAGCACCGGAAAAGACAAATAAAACTTGTCATCTCTCTTCACTGACTATAAAGGAAACTAGGACAAGTAGCTCCAGTGCAAGTGTCTATATTGTAGACATCTCTGTGTAGCCACCCAAACCACACCTGAGGTATTAATTACTGAAAGAGTGAGGAATTTCATGAGCAGCCACTTAGCCTTGCTCCAGTCAACTCACTCCTTCAGATTAAAATGTGGTAGTACTGTCCATTGACACGTTGGCACACAGGAGACCTGTCCGCCAATGTGCTCTGGCCAGCAAGCAGAGTATGCTTTGCTCTCCTCTCCACAGCAGACTACTGCGAGAGACAAATGTCAATGAGGGTTGGGGCAAACCAGCAGCTGCCACCTGAACCAGGTACACAGAACATGAAGGCCAGTGCAACGTGGAGTGGGAATAGGCCTTTCGTGTTAGACGGTCTTTGAATTACGGGGGGTGTGTGTGTGTGTGTTTCAGTCCATGCCACATCAGGAGCGTTAGAGGGGAAAAGACAGCAGGAGCAAGGAGGAACATACCCTTGCTATCCCACTGACATACACCAACAGATGCCCACTTGTCTGGATATTCACATTCCTGGCTTTTCAGTTCCCTTTCCATTTCTGCCATTTGCTCAGTAAATGAAAAGAACTGAAGTAAAGATATAGCGAGCTGAAATATACTGAAAACACTGACCTGCCTTCTAGCACACAAGAGAAAGAAAATCTCTATGCAGAGATGAATCTGGTCCTGCCACACCACTGTTTGGACCAGACAATCTCTGAAGTTCTCTTCATACCTATCTCTTTTGAGCACTCCACAAATCCATGATGAACAGATTGTTATGGTATTTAGGCATGGAAATGGGGCTTGGATGAGGAAATGCCATTGTGGAGGCACTGTAAGTACTGGGAGTAAGTTAAACTGCAAGAAGGGAGCTGTGATACAGGTTTCCCTCCTCTTCCAACTCATTCAACAATTTATTCTTGAGGTATCAGAATAAAGAGGTATCTAGGCCTCATTCCACTGTGTTTCCCACAGACATATACACACCTACCAATATATTTTTGTGTATTAATTTTTCATGCTAGTGGATCCACTTACTCATGTACAAACTGACTGAACCCACTAAATGCTGGACAGGAATTACTGTGAGTGCCATGCAAGCTGCAGCATGAGGGTGAGCGGAGACGCAGCAAGAGGACACAACTCACCAACTTGCGGATTTCACATTCTAGGTTCTGAATACAGTCCAGTTTCCTCTTGCGGCAGCGCTGAGCTGCAATTCGGTTCTTGCTGCGCCGGCGGACATCGTGGATGAACTCGAGCTGCTCTGACGTTAGCTTGTGCATCTTTATCATCATCTGGAAATCATTCCTTGGAAGATCTGTGATTTGATCAACAGGAAAAGGAAGTTTCACCTAAAACAAACAAATAGAAAACAAGAGGGAAGAGTCATATTTTGATTGCTGAATGCAAGCCAAACAACAGTGAGCGGAAGGATAAGTACCTATGCTGCCGAGCCCTAAATAAACAACACACAAAGTTTTACACTAAGCAGGTTTTTAACACTCCCTTGTGGCACATTGAGGAGGTCCAGCTGGTAAGGATCAGATATAACTGTATTGAAATCAGCAATACTGATGAGTCTGAGGTAAAAATGTCATCATTCTAAAAGGCTCTAACAGATCTCCTTGCATTAAAAAAGAAGGTTCTGTCCACTAAGAGAGGCAGCCTTTTGGAAACAGGGAGGTATCTCTCTGCTATTAATTTCAAACTGATTTCAATGAATGAGCTATTACCACAGCCGGAAACCCGTCTCTGGAGGGCCTGCAGGACTGCAACTTTGAGTAGGTGTGAGGTTAAAAATGCAACCTGACACCTCAAATGGATGAAAACTGAGCATGACCCCCTTTCTTTTTCTGAGTCATACCCACACTGCCCAAAAGATGGCAGTAAATATTTACATTTCTGTCCAGATTTGGTTCAATCCAATCTCTCAAACAAGAAGAGTATTCTGCATGCAGGCTGCCAAAGAAGATACAACTTCAGTTGCTCCAGCCAAGTAAAAGATATGGGTTGAAAACATTTATTTTTCTATTTAAACCATGGCTATTGTCTTTAAATAATGCACTTTAATTATCTGGAGATAAAGAAAATAACAGCATAGATTAGAAATAAGTTATTTTCACTGTAGAGCTGAGTTTGTTTATGCAGAACAGTTTGCTGAGGACACATGTACACAACATACAGCAGTAACCTCTGGCACCGAGAGTCATAGACCCTTGCTGGGCACCTGGACCTCCAGTATCCAGCTCCTTGCCCTACTCATGACCTTGTGTTTTCTTGCACTCTTCTATCAGTGCTCCACACATCTTGAAGCCTGGGCCACGTGAAATCCAGTGCATCCTTTCAGACAGTTTCATGCCTTGAACCTTGTCCCTCTGCCCCATGTATCCAGACACCACGCTGTAACACACTACCGGACATGTCAATTGAAACTAGCAAGAAACATCAAACTGCCCCAGTCCTCCCAAATTCCTGTTTGTACACACAAAGGCTGACCTTAGGCATGGTGATGTGGACTACCTTGTTTACAGACTGCTAACTAATGACATGAAACCTGTTTGCTTTCCTCTCCCTAGCCTTTGGACGATCAACATAAAGTTGGTGTCACCTGCTTTTCTCTCAAGCTTCAACCAGGGTCTGAAAATGAAAACAGCTTGTGCTCTCCTCTGAAAGACACCACAGTTTCACTGCCAGAATAGTCCTTTCACTTTCCCATTTTTTCCTTATTTTCTTAAGACAAAAGCAGAAAGTAACGTTAACTTTATTTCTCCCTCCCTCTCCTTTCAAACATATTTGCTTGCAAGGAGATGTGTTTGCAGCTGGAATAGGAATGAAAGGGAAGCAACTTCTAGCTGTCAGGTAGAAGTTGTTAAAGGAAACGGGAAAAGAAATAGAAACAATTTATTAAAACAAAAAAGAAAAAAAAGGATTGAAAATAAACCCATCTACACAGCAGGCCAGAGCCTGCTATCAGTAAACCCAGCATAATCCCACTCCTGTCATAGGCAGCACTGCGCAGGATTAAAAACATGAAAGTGAGAGTGGAAGCGAGTCAGACTCATTTCCTTCACCATTCACAGCATTTTTATTGCCTGCCTCCCTCTCCAGAATCTGCTGTCAACTGAAAAAAAAACCCCAACCACGAAGCCTTTGGCACAGACACAATGAATAACTGCACCAGAATACTGCTGCCATGAGAGGCTAATGGTGTTTTATGCTGGCACAGGGCAAGACTCTCAGCTGGCATTTATCCTAACAGAGCAGCAAGTCAATTTGTAAGAGCCAACCACTGTGGCATGGGTGGGATTCATCTGACCCACTTAGAACTGTCTGAAATAATGGTTTCACTAGCTGGCATTGAGAACAGAGAGGCCTTCAGATGGCAATGCATCCCACGCTGCTTCTCCCTCCTCCTGGCTGCAGAAGGAGCAGACATGAGGCTTAGAGAAGATGCTGCATCTTACAGTATCTAAAGTAGGTGAGAGAAATCTTACCTGTGGTGTCTGAAAAAGGGCAGTGAAACTTTTCTAAGATGTGTAAGAAAACACCAGCAAGTATGTTTTCTTGTAAAATTTTCTTTTTAATAACTATGAATTTTATACAGGAAATGACTGTCTACTCTTCGGTTTGGACTATTTCAAACTACAAATATAAACTGGATCCCTTTTCCTTCCAGGAGTTACTCCAGCCAGAGCTAACCTCACAGAGCTCTCAAATCTTCCCTATCAGCACAACTACTCTTTCCCTGCAGCAGTAGCTCTGTTTCCACCACATAACAAACTGGCACTTTCTGCCACTGCTTGCAGCCTCTACTGCCCCTGGCTCTGGCTGATGCACTCCCGAGAGGACAGCCAACCCACCCTGGTGGCAACCGAAAACCTGTTTATGAATTTCATGGCATTTTCTCTCCCCTGTATTAGCTTAGGATGCCAGTGTAAATGTTATTGCTTTGAGTGGCTAAGTAACAGCAGCAATCTAGACAGATGGGGACAGTCATTGACTCAGCACATGAAAGGCCCATATACAACCAATTAATTACTTCAAGCTTCTCTAGCTGGTGCCAGTTCGGATCATATGCCAGTTACTGCTGTGCCACTCATGTACTGTACTAGTTACTGCTGCTACTGCTCTCCCTCTCTCCTTTCCTATGTAATAAAGGGAAGGACCAAGACTCCATATTCCCTCTCATTAAAACACAAATGTAAAGTGTTGGGCACGTCCTTATTTTATGAATAACATTAGCTTTTCATTCTTTATTTATATCTGAATTTCAACATCTTCCTCAAGCTGGCAAGTGCTACTAAAGATAATGAACTTCCCACGTTTGGTTTAACATCACAGCAACTAAAAGGATATGCGTGTTGGGCGTAAGAAAAATTTACTATGTACTGGGCATAGGAGGGTGGCACTCAAATCTGCTTCTGCAGAAAAAAAATCAGGAGCTGGAGAGTCCTTCAAGAGCTCCAGCCAAGTCTTAACTTAAAGCTTAGGGCTTAACAGAATTGACTGTAGGCTGCAGTAAACTAATACGGTGTTTAAAAGGACCTTCCTGAAATGTCAAGCTTGTAATGGAAAGCTCTCAGCGTTGTTGTAATCCAGTAATTCTCTGCTACCAGCATGGAAACAACTCTACTGAAGAGGGGAAAGAAAACAAAACTGCCATGAAGTTTATCGTGCAAGAACGATGTTTGACAAGAGTCCATTTAACCAGATGTTGCCAAACACAAAATTCCCAGTGCTCTGCTGATGCCACTGAGGATCCCAGTCAGCGGAATATCCACCAGAGAACAATGTGGAGAGTAAATTTCTCATTTTCAGATTTGTAAACCCAGTACGGTCAGGAAAGCTGGGGTGACTGATCACCAAATTCTGGGGAGGAACTACACATACAAAAGCAAGTTAACACTTCAACATGTATTTTACATGGTCTAGTGTGAGGTGTCCCTGCCATGGCAGGAAGGTTGGAACTAGATGATCTCCAGGTCCTTTCCAACCCTAACCATTTTATGATTCTATGCCCTTTCTACGTAACAGTCTTCACTAAGTAGAAATATTAAGCAGCAAAGAAGACTCAGCTTAGGTAGCTCAGGACAGCTCCAGTAGATCTCTGGTAGAGCAACTTTGGATTACACCCTTTACCGGGCCTCTCACTTCTAGTACCTTGTTAAGCAACATCAAACGAACAGTGAAAGGGTGGCTGCCTGTCACTTAGCACGGAGGGATCTGGGCTCTCACTGAAGGTTATTTCCCTACAATATCCTCAATGGTCCAATTGCACTAGCTTTGCCTTTATGAAAATTTCCTTTGAAAACTGAGTCACTAACCCAGCCGGGAAATTCTTTTGAAATACAAATGAAAGACATAGTGAATGCAATTCTCTAGATAATAATAGTTCTTGGAAAACTCCACCTCTCACCTCCTCCTACCCTTGTTTATTCTTTCTCTAAGAAAACTCACTCATCGAATTAGACTGAGCTGAGATGATTTCTTTTTATCTGGTTTTGTAGTACAATATTTTTTACAAGTTTTCTAGTAGAAAAAAAACATAGATATTTGCTGAAGAAAAGAAGTATCAAGAAAAGTAGGTAGTGCTGAAGTTTCTGTTCCTAAGTAGGTTAACAGATTGACAGACTACTTCCTTCTCAACAATTCATTATTTCAGGGCTTATTGTCTTGTTACTATTTTAAGCAGGATTGTCAGAACTTGCCTGCAAGCACCGAGCGTAAGTCTTCTCTCTAGTATTATATCCCAATAATTGATTTTTAACAACCTGTTTAATAGCCTGAGGGATCTGGGTGAAAAGAGCAACACAAACTGTTAAATATTGCTGTAAAGTCCCAGCAGCTCAAGTAACAGCCCCATTCCTGCCACACTGTAAGAGGTGGATACCCCTCACTGCACTTGCTGCTTCTATCACAAGGCCTTAAGAAAGCGAAATCTCAGAAGATTCTGGGTATTCCTTAACAGGAAGGAAAATGAAAAGCAAAGACATCCCATAAAGGATTTACCAGTGGTGTCATGGGGACTGTCACCTCCTCTGACCCCAATGGGACAGGGAGGCTGGTCATAGAGTAGGGTCATCTTCACATACACGGCACTCATGTCAAGCCCTAGCACTCCACTTTTGGCATCAAACAACTCGGACATATGCTCCTGAACAGCATCCACCTGCAGGAAAGCAGAGTGTCCAAAAAGAGCAGAGAGAAGAAACCTTTCACCTACTTCACATGCAATCAATACACTGGCAAATTATGTTTTGTGACATTAATTCTGGGACCAACAGCACTCCAGGGGCCAAGTCAAGACCAACAAGGTCCAAATTTCTGGGGAACTGAGCAGCCCCGTGAGATAACTGAGGGTCAGAGTCCATCAGGCTTATTTGTATCACCCAAATGAAAGCCCACCCACAGCAGAAGAGCCTCCATGACCACCTCTGGAGGGGTGAGCACTTGTATGTTGCCCCAAGCTATCTTATCAGTGCTTTTTTTAAGAAGCCCAGCAAACACTGTGTGATCTGATATGGCAGGGGGCAAGGGACTCATCTGGGAAGTCATTACGAAAGCACAGGCAAAGTGACAATTTCTGGAATGGAGAAAGATTCCCCTGCAGCTTCCAGGCAGGTGAAGGACAGAAAGCAGTCAGTCCCTTTCAGACTGCTGTGAGTCTCTCCTGCTGTTTTAATGGCAGCCAAACTGCCAAAAGTAGGTAAAGCAACTTATACCAGACCTTCCTGCTGGTATTTTCTACTGCCGGGTTTAACATATCCTTCACTGAGCCTTCCACAGCAGTGGATCTTGCAGGATTGCAGCATACACCCCCCAAGTTGCTGTATAAACACAGCATCGTTCAATGAGGCTGTAAGGTCCTTTCTTGTATTGGTAACAACCTTTACAGATTCATTTTTCTGACAAAATCTGCACTGAAGCACCAGCGCGATCTGTTTACCCTTGGCTTGTTCGGGATTGTGCAGTGCAACTTCATGGAGCATTAATTTCCTCACCACGTTTCAATGCCTAGCAGTCCTGTTTAAAATGTGCTGGGGAAAAGAAAACAAAAAGGGGGAAAAAGAAGAAAGGAAAAATAAAGCACCTTATCAGCAGTCCCAGGGAGAAAGCTTGCTCAGCACAGCACAGAAAACCTTCCCAGGAGGAAACCAGCAGCAAAAGCAGGAGTGCAGCAAATCCTTCCTTAGCTCTGCCCCAGAGCCACACACATCTGCCTGCCAGTTGCACACCCAGCTGGCCTCCCACTCATTTGCTCCTCTTGTCCCTCCTGTCGTTCACGGTCTCCTGCACACATTCACATACTCTCTTTGGGAAACCACCACCAGTCCCCTATAAGCTTCTCATTTGACTCTTTATGGGCTCATTTCTGCTGCAGCATCTCCACACAATTAGCTAATTATGACAGCTAATTAATCATCAAACCCCAAAAGGCTAACCTCCCGCCCTCTTTGCTGCCTCATGCTGTGCATTAGCCCTTGCTGAGCAAGCAGCATGTGTGGCTGGACATTTGACGCTACCCCCGGTCCCACTCCCTGCTCCCTTCCACCTCTCGCAAAGGCAGGACTCCGCCAAATAACCTTGATAGGGCCAGAGAGGTTCTGTCATAGTGAGGTCCTAAACACAGTATCACAGGCAGCCTCCCAGAGAGACTCCTCTCCCCTCTGCACTGTCCCCAGTTCAGGATATGGGGCCAAACAAGAGCTGTCCTCCCAAAACCACCAGTATAGAGTGACAGCGATTGATACACCTGAGGCTTCCCCAGACCTTCCTTAGAGTTAAGCAAGCAACTTCTGCCAAGAAGGGCTGGACCAGATGATCCTTGAGGTCCTTTCCAACCTGGTATTCTGTGATTCTAAAGGAACCACCCCCTTCTATCTGTAATGTAGCTGGAATAAGGATTGAGGGATAAAATAAACTTCACTCTTATCCCTAGCCCACTGCTAAGGCTGGTTCTAAACCGGGTGCTCCCAAACACACACTCACCGCTCCCCATGCTGAAGCACAAACTCTCAGTGAAGAATTTCAGCATTACTAGAGGAGCCAGATCTGTGATTTCACCCAGATGCTCTCAGGTCATGCAGTTTCCTAATGAAACTCTATGAAAACATCCAGTCTTTTTTTCAGTTTCTGAGCTCCAGAACACATCTCCATGACGTAAGTCTTTCCTCAAACTAGGGACTTCATACAGACAGTTTATTCAATCACTGCAGCATCTCCATCTGAGCCATCTCTAGGTTTAGAGCAGGCCCTCTTTTCTCTCCCTCTCACAGGAGATCTGCGTGGAAATTCACAGCTTGCTCTTCAGCCCCAGACCATTCCCCTGCTGTTCTCTAGCAGTCCTGGAAATTAACGGATAATTTCTCCTTGAAACCCTTTATGCAATGGCTGCTACAGTTCACCACCAAACAAACTGAGGCCATGGGCACGAAACACTATCTCAGCTGTCACGTAACAGAGGCAGAACCCATCATCTGCACATGTGAGACACACACACACACACACAAAGGGAAGACTACTTGCATACCATTCCCACAGCTGAGAGTGGGCAGCTATGCAACTGTTCAAGTAATCTCACACCTCTACCTCCTCCCACTCTGTCTGCCTCCTCTACTTGGGCTGTTAGCAGTATGCAGCAGGGGCTCTTCGGAGCAGGCTACCCAGCCCTCGGTGTCAGTGAAGGCATGGTGTGAGGTTGCTAAAACACACCAGCAGCAATAACAAGTGGAGCTGGAATCACCTCTGCAAATGAAGGATGAGGAACTGTGCTTTGTGCCCTGGGAGTGGGCAAGGGAGGGAAGACAACAGGACACTGCAGGCTCCTAAGCACATCGATGCACTTTCATCATTCAGCAGTTTGCTATTGTCCCATACCCAAATTCTGATAAGCGCCAAACACCTCTGAGGTCAAGCAGACCTACTTACGTGAAGTCAACCATGCACACTCAGCTGACGAGGGAATAAATAGAAGTTACTCTTTGCCTCTATAAACAAAGAAAGTGCTGGGGAAATGCCGAGTCATTTGAAAGGATCAAGGGGCAATTAATTTGGTCACAATGATTGCGATATATGTACTTATCTTAAATCCCTACCTCATGCCCTCTGTCTTGCACAGGACATGATTCACTGTCTGCTTCTGAGAATGACCCAGACTCATCGCTGGAGTTTGTTCCATAGGATGGCTCACATTTAATCTGGGCTCGGACTGGGTTGTACAATCCATCCCCCACCACACCGGGCTCCTGGTGCTCGGGCGCCAGGAATCGGGGGCCTTGGGAGCAAGGGGAAGAGGAGAGCTCACAAAGACGCAGGCTGCAGGGGGAGCCGCCGCTGCCGTCCTCTGCATATGAGTAGGAAGAGCATGAACTGGAGGTCCTGGTTCTGGTTTCCAAAGGAGGAGAGCGAGGGCAAACTTTAATTGGCACCGGACAGCTGGTGTTCGGCCGCATCCTTCCAGGCAAGTGATCAGCTGTCAGTCCGCTGTGCGAATAGGTCTGAGAGCTGGGGAGAGACTGGCTACTGCCAGCCCACAGACCCTTTGGCACAGTCTCAGTGAGGTCTTTGTCCAAGCTGCTCACACCAGAATACGAATGCACCGAAGTGTTTACTTGGTCACAAGCATTCGAAGAGAATATAACACTCCTCCTGTCCAGTTCCCCTTCTTGCTTACAGAGAGTTTCAAAGCCGGGCCCCCTGAGTGGTGATCCCACTGTGAAGTTGGAAGCATCCTTCTGCATGGCATGGGACTGTCCATAGTTCCCTGTGAACGGGACGTAATCAGTTTTGTGGTCACCCTGAGATGTCCCTTTTTCAAAAGGGCATGCTGGACTCCTGCCAAAGTGCTGTTGGGAAGTGCTGGGGAAGCCAACCAAATCTATGCTTTTTGTTCTGTTGAAGAAAGACCGCAAGCAAGAAGAGGAGGACCCACTTTTCGGCCTGTCAACACAAGTGGGGCTTGGCTGTTTCCTGTCCATTTCAACATCCCCTTCTTTATCCCTGATGTCAGGTTCATCTCCAGACAGGCAAAGTGTGATGCTTTCTTCATCGTTCTCTTCATTCTGAGGCTCGCTTTTTATCTGCCCCATAGCAAGTCCTGATTTGAGGCCATTTCCAGAACTCTCTTCACTGAATGTGCTTGCAAAACCTGAGGTACTGATGTGTGATGTGTTGTAGACATTCTTGGTACAAGCAAGCTGGTATTTCTTGTATCTGGGGTACCGTGTTACTGCATCTTTGTCCAAATTGTCCTTGCTATCCCTCAGCATGTCAGAGTCAGGCAGCATCCCTTCGCCTTTGTCTGCTCCAGCAACAGTGGTTTCAAAATTGAAGGGCTCTTGGTGCATCCTCTCTCTGGGGCAAGATATTTTTGATGTCTCCGATTCCATTGTCTCCTCCTCATCTCCATCTGAGTTCTCCTCATCGTGCATGCGCTGACAGGCAGTATCTTTTTTGCACAGGAACAGGCCATCTTCGTTGTTCAGCAGTTGCGTCTGAAGGAAGCTGAAGCAGGAGTCCTCCAGGTTGTGCATGCGCAGGAATTCAGCGCAGTGGATGACCTCCTGGATGTTTTCTCTGCTGAGTAACAGCTTAGCAGTGTAGGCAAACTGTAACAATGGACCAAATCCCCTGACAGTGACCTGCAAAAAAACAGACAGGGAGATTGACAGCATTACTATCAGCCTTTGCTATCATCCCAAGTCCTTCATCACACAGTTAGTCTATCACACCAGCAGTGATGCTACATCCAGTAACTAGCACTGCTCTATTCATGTTGCTCCTGCACACCATTACAGGTTGAGCTGAGCACTGTATTTTCCAAATACCTTGAGGACCTATGAACTAAGCCTCTTCTCTAATAAAAGGCTGGAAAAAACCAGACTGGTGTGGACACTGAGAATTCTTGGATGGCCCTTATTTTAACTGTGATGCGGCACACTTCCACAAAAATAACAATTCAATTCTGCTTCCTTTTTTTTTTTATTCTTTGATTCTTTTTGCTGAAAAAGATAATAGGTTAAGTACTGGCTGCACGGCTCTTTTTTCCATCCCATGGAGATTATTCTCATATAGTTCCTGACTTAGTGAGTCTAAGGGACAGCTAACATGAAAGAAATCCATATACATAGCTCAAGTGATACAAATTACTCTGAGTCTCAGCCCAGTACTTAATTTTTCACCATTTTCTTTGTAGAAAAGAGTGACAAATATTTCCAGGACAGTGATCTCCAACCAACTGTTCCAGGTCTGAGTTATGCACCACTACTCGTCCTTTTTTCTCATCATGCCATCTATATTTTACATTCACATATCATATAATAAAAAATATACACTTCCTTCCCCCCTAATTTTTTACAGCGATATCTTCACACATAACTATCAAATAACTTGCCAAGCCACATGGTAAACTATGGATATAGTCTATTTTTTGACAAAAAATGCACTGGCATTAACTTCTGTGGCAATTTTTCCCTCAATGGGCAGGAAGCAAAGGCACTGGAAAAACTGTTCTTCATGAAGCAGACAGAGGCTGCTTCAAAACCTGAGCTCACCATCAAGGATAAAGATTTTTCCAAAAGAAGGAGGTTCGGTGGTTTGGCCACTAAGTTGAGAGACCATAACTCAATTTCCCATTGCACTAACCACCTTCTACGTGACCCTGACAAGTCATTTCAGTCTTGATTCATGAAGATGCCTTCTTACCTTGCTTGCAAGTGGTGTTCACGAACCATAGAATCATAGAATAGTTAGGGTTGGAAAGGACCTTAAGATCATCTAGTTCCAATCCCACTGCCAGGGGCAGGGACACCTCCCACTAAACCATGCCACCCAAGGCTATGTCCAATCCAGCCTTGAACACCACCAGCGATGGAGCATTCACAACTTCCTTGGGCAACCCATTCCAGTTCCTCACCACCCTCACAGTAAAGAACTTCTTCCTCATATCCAATCTAAACTTCCCCTGTTTAAGTTTGAACCCGTTACCCCTTGTCCTCTCACTACAGTCCCTAATGAAGAGTCCCCCCCCAGCATACCTATAGGCCCCCTTCAGATATTGGAAGGCTGCTATGAGATCTCCATGCAGCCTTCTCTTCTCCAGGCTGAACAGCCCCAATTTTCTCTAAGTTCCCTGTGCTTTGCATACAAAGGAAAGGCATTTAGATGGGATCCAAATGCCTTCATGCCTATGTGAGGTTGGAATGCAACCTCCTGATACAACTGAGCCCAGCTCAGTTTCTTCTTTTAAAACCAATAAGAAGAGGAAGCACTGCCGTCCCCTTTTTATAAAATGGCCTAAAGATCAGAAGAGGGACATAGGAAGTAGAAGACAAGGTCTATTTCCCAGGGATTCAAACTCACATTTCCCAGCTCCTCAGAAGGATATCTTATCAAGTAGGAATGCGACACCCCAAAGGTGAGCTGCTTTTCCCTGTCCTTCCAAATGAATTCTGCATGAGAAGCTGCTCAAGAGGTCAGTGAGACATCAGGCCACAAATTTGTCATGGTCTTATTTGTGATTAGCGTAAATCAGAGCAAATGATTTGGTTCATCCCAATTAAAACCCTATAAATTGCCTACATTGCCTCAGGACCAACGGAAGAGCTCACAGATTTTTGTAGACAATCCTGACTTCCAGGAAAAAGCCTTTGTTATTCATAGATCTGTACTTGTGATGCTGGATTAGAAAGACACCGCAAGTGGTGATGGAGAGAACAATATTTTAAAACACCTCTACAATTGCTCCCAGTAGCTTTTCCATACATAATATTACCGCTGTATCTGCTATTTTAAGAAACAGTGCATTTTCATGCAGATACTTACACACTTGCACATCCGTTTACAATACGCCTCTGGTACAGAATTGCCTAGATTTACAGCTGGCTATTAAACAGATCTCTGCTTTATCAGTGTTACACTTTCTGCCTATCTGTTAGATTATCCGCTCACTATAAAGGCCTATCTGCATTTTATCTATGCAGCATGATTAACAAAATTGCTTGGGAACTTAATGAGCTTCTTGCAGGCCGATGTTTCTCTTTTATAAGATCTTCAGTGTGGGGGCTTACATATTCCTACACATCTTGCGAGCTCTACAGCAGCACAGTCTGTAGGAGAAGCCATACATACTGTCTGGGGTTTCTGGGTTCCTTTTGATGCAGAGGGACCCTAGGGCACCAACTCCGCTCTCCTGGCAGTTGTGTCCCTTGGCCACTAGGTGGAACGACTGGAAAGCAAATGACAATCATTTGCTGTGCTCGGCCAGGGTTTCACCTGCCAGCCAGCCCCAGCGCAGGCACTCTGCAGAGCCCCGGGCTGACTCAGACCACCCCACAGCACGGCTGTCTCCCACACTGACTCAGGTTTTTGCTCCCCATAAATCACTATGATAACAGCAGCAAGACAGCTGTTACAGCTGTTCTGCGCTGGATGTACTGGGAACAGAGCCTTGAGACTGCACCATGGGCTCCTGACAATGCCCAGCACATACCGCAAGCGAAGGATGATGAAAACATTGGTGATGAATTTAACCTTACAAGATCTTACCCAGTGACACAACTTTCCTCACTCTCACGATCTTCAGATCCAAAGGGGGAAGGTTTCTTTTCAAGCACCCGGTGCTTGTCATTGCCCTCAGGGAGGAATCTCTCAAGTGCCAATGCTTGAAACTGCACAAACAATAACTTTAGAAACAAACAGATGCAAAGCTTGCTGCCAAGTGTGAAAACCAGCACAAACTCTGCCGCCTGAAGCTGTCTAAATATTGATTCGGTTCCCGTGGCAGGTCCCCTGCCTCAGCCCCACCAGCTTTGGGAACGTCCATATCTGATGCATTCTGGCAGGATGGATGGAATCAAGGCGCTGAAGCGTGGCTATGAGCACCATACATTGGGAAAGAAAAGGCTTTGAAGCCATGTGTATTACCATCACACACGCATTTCTGTAGGAAGAGGTAAGAACAGACTATAAAAATGATTTGACCTGACTGATGCATCACAGTGAAAACAGCTACTGAAACCAAGTTGATCTGTGTTTGCAGAAGGAAACAGACCATTTCTCTGACATAACAGTCCCCAATTTACACGTGAGAGAGACCTTTGCTGGATGAGTAAAACACATGCCAGCAACAATCTCAGTTTATTCCCCCCCCCCCCCCCCCCCCCATAAATAAGATGCCATATGTCCAAGATTTGTTTGCTTTTAAATGTTCTTTTCCATGTACATTAACGTTTAAGTAGGCAGGTCAATTTGTGGGAATCTCCACCAGGCTCCTTGTCCAAGCTCATACACCATGTCACCGCTTCTCTGCCCTCCAATCATTTGTCTTATGCCAATTTCTACCCATTTCTGTTGTGTAAATGGGCACAAGAAATTGAGGCATAGTAAAGGTAAAACATACATAAAACCATCAATGCACACACAGACAAGAAAAGCAAAACCGAGATTCTCAGAGGCTTGCTTTCCCTTATCTTTAAAGGCAGGCCAGCAGAGGACTTCTCTTGTGTACATGAAACATGCCAAACACCCTGCCAAGTCTAAGGATGAACCACTTTATCTTGCTCCTGTCCCCAGCTGGTCTTGTATGTGTTAAAACCCATCTGCACAGCAGCGCACAGAGGACATGGGTACTGCAGCCCTACTTAAGCCATCTGGCACCTCTTCTTGCTCTACAGCAATCCAAGAGATCAAGCACCAGGGATACACATGCAGCTGTGCTGTCACAGGTACACCATGCTCAGCATGTTATGGAGGTCTACCTCAATTCAGCATTGTGATGATAATAAGCCTGACCTCTGCTAAGGTGAAAGAAAGTTCTCCAGCCCTTTATGCACCACTTGTCTTCCAGACTGAGCTAGCTCAGCCAGGCTAGTGTCTGTATGTCCATGCCCTCATGAGTTTATGATACTGAGGAACAGGCTGGAAATAACGCAGTGATATAATCACCATCAAGAGAGTTGTTAATCAGCATTAGCCATATTAAATTTACCAGCAAAATACAGACAGCAGCCCTGCAGAAAATAAGCATGCAAAATCTATTTTAGTTCAGTCCAACACTGCTTTTCTCCTTACAGAGTCCTGTGGAGTGCAATGCTCTGGTTAGTTTTAATTGATTTAAGATACCAGACTTCCACTACTTCCTTTGGGAGATCATTGCCAGACTCTACTTAAAACCTCCCTGTGAGGAAATCTTCCTGCTCTTATTTTCCTCCATCATCAGTCATTACATTTTCTCAATGCATTCCGGGTAATGCTTCTTCCTTTTGAAGAAATATTTGTGTTGTTATACTCTCTGCCTTCCCTTCTTCTTTGGTTGGCATTATATCATTGACGAAAACATGGCTAACTCAAGGAAAACAATATTGATCACTGTCAGATGGGAGAATAAGAAGCTGAGATGAGAGTCAGCAACAAGAAATGCTAGTAAAGAAGGCAGCATTACAGATGCAAATATAGAACACTTTTAGCACAGCATTTTTCTAAAACTGGGCATGAGCTGTTCTAAAATTAGAAGGAGGGTTACTTCACTTTCATGTTAGGAACATCGTATTTTCGTAAGGGACTTCTATGGCAGAGATTCTATTTTAAAGGCAGTTGTACACACACCCACAAGCACCACAGGAGACACAGCACTGTGGGTGAACTCCCTCTGGTTTCCTATTGTATGGGGTCTCCTCCACAGCAGCTGATCAAGCATGGAACCCTCTGTGTTGGCTGCGCTGCCCACACACGGGATGTGGCCTCCAAGCACATGCAGAGGTCTGACATTTCTGAGGATAGGCTGGACTCACTGCGAGCTGCAGAGTTCACCAGCGCTTGCTCATTAGCTGCTGCCCAGACTTCCAGATGTCTCAAAATCCCAGACAAATAGGCAAAATCCTCCAGTCCTGCACAGACAGTATTTCTTACAGGGGGAAAAAAAGGTTATTTCCAAGGGAAACATAGATGTCTGGTAACTCTGCTCCGAATGGCATCTGTATGAAAAGCTGCATCTGGAGAGGGGAAGGTCAATCCCTGCAAAATGCCAGCAAGTCTGAGTTCAATTTAAAGAGGGGAAAAGTGATTAAGGGCAAGGAAAGATCATTGTAAACATGTAGGAATGTAAAATTTGGCAACGCAGTATGTAAAATGGAGCAAGAGAATGTTTAGAGTAATCTGATGCATACAATCATCAAAAACAGAGAGCTGTCTAGTTTGCTATGGGGTGCTACTGCTGATTGCAAAGAAAAGACTTTGAAGCACGAAAACGTAGGGATTTTCTTTTGACTCTTAAACTAACAGCGAGCTCAGTGAGATCTTGGAAGGCTTTCCAGGGAAGATGATGGATACTTTACGTATGAGTACCGCAAAGCAAAACTAACAAAGCACAACCTTGCTCTGGCAAGGCAGGCTTTAATTTGCTAGGCTTTTCCAGTCCTAATTTCTATGTTAATGAGGGCAGAGTGTCAGTGATCTTCCAGAAAACAGCATCAAAGTTCAGGAGCAAATGTACGTGCAATTGTTTCAAGTAAAGCATACCTAGGGCATATTCAAAGAACAAGCTCACTGGCGGCGCTGTGGGAGGGCAGAGGCCCCTCCTCCCCTCAATCAATGAGATCTGCAGAACGATAGTTGCTAAATCCTACCAAATTGTGGATAAATTAGATGGTCAGACCCGCAGCCCCGCTGAGAAAGCAGAAGTCCTGACAGAGCAGCACAGGCACAAGTTATTACCTTTATGCACTGGAGTAGTCTTTTTGAAATTGATAGGAGCAATGATGGGTTTTCCATGAAGCACGAAAACTGCTTGTAAGATTATTGACTAAATTTTTAGTATTTTGATTTTCAGGTTAAGTTAATCACCAGGTACCTAAAAACAGTTGGAAAGCCTTCATCTCTAATCTCCAAATACCAATTTAATTACTGGGCCATTTTGTAGGGAGGGATGAAAGGGAAATTGAATCAAACCTCATATGCTGAGTATCAAATCCCAAACTAAATATTAATTTAGAACAACTGGATAGAAACTTAAAAGTAAAGCGACTGTTTTCTTGCAGAACTCAAAATCAATCTGTTATTCACATATTGTTTTGCAGTGGGCCTACGGTGGTACCCACTTTGTTAACCTTTCAGCGTTGCTACGGCAGTCTAAAGGCATGTGTGGAGACCTTCCAAATCCACCTGAGCCCTAAGTTTGTCTAATAAACCCAAGGATGTATCAAACAAACTACTAACTTCTCACTCGGCCACCGTGTTCCTATCAGCACAACTTATATAATCAAACACATGCTGGAAATAGGAGATAAGATTAGTGACAGTTAACTGCTGCTATTTTTTCCACAGCCTGAAGAAGGTCTCTGGGATTAAATATTAACTCTAATCTTATTTGCTAAAATTAGCACACACTGTATTCTTTTTCCTTTACAGCCAATTGCAAGTATAGTGTAGAAGTTATTTTCAGAGTGTAATCTGATAACCAAAATCAGTCACCAAAGCTGTTATTCCATTAAGAGTTAAAAGACTTCCTGGCTATTTACGAAGTTATTTTTACTTGGGATGTTGGAGACTGGCAGATCCTGTTTTTCCTAGCCTGAACTTATTTGGTTTTGGAAAACTCTTTGGAATTTTCAATATATTGCTAGGCTCAAACAGGTCAGTCGTATGCAAAATCAATGGTGCTACACATCATGGGTTTTTTTCCTATATTTGCTCAAAGTAAGCCTGCGTATAGTCAGGAATTATTTTGTAACCATGATCCTTTTACATAAGGTGAGAACATGCAGGAGGCAGGAAAAAGTCAGTCAAAGATATAATAAACAGCAGAGTACTTCTGTAACTCAATGCCATGCCAGTATTCTACTGCACTTTCCCCTCTTTAATTTCAATGTTCTCTCACCAGCAACTTATGGATATATTTCCCTTATCCGCTCATAAAACTGTGGAGCTCCTAAATGAGTAATCACCCTTTAAAATCCAACTTGTGTGAGAAGTATCAGATGCAGGTATTCGTATTGTCTGAGCTTTTAACAAGACAGGAATGTACAAGTTGCTGATAGAGAAGACTGATGAAGAGAGGTGTTTGTTTTCATTCTAAAGCCACTTTTTAGCTATGCAGATACCCCGACAGCTCCAGCTTAACATTCTGCCATCTCGCGTAGTACGTACGTACTTGGACAGAAAAGTGACCCAAAGTCCAAGTGACAGTCTGACATCTCCTGCATCGCATTGTATCGCATCACGTCACATTGCAGGGGTGGGAAGACACCATACCACCACCATGACAGATACCCCCGGGCGTGAATGCATGCCAGGCGATGGGAGATTTCAGACACGCAGCCCCCTTCTTTGGGAGGCTGATTTACCTACTTTATTTCTTTAATTTTTTAGAAGAAAGTCCCACTGAAAAAGCTGCCACCTGCAAAGCCAAACCAAGGGGCACCCCGGTATCTTTCCAGTGCATCTTTCACAACAGCTTTTTGAGGCATCAGGCTGAGAGCTCCAAGGAGATGCTTAACAACCTTCAGCAGCACTTTTATGAAAGATGCCACATTGGAAATGCTAGTCCAATTCCGGATTTTGTGCCTGATCCCTGCACAGATGCTCCCTTCACCTTTTCCTCTTTAAAGTCCCAACTTTTGGCCAGATGACGAATTTACACTTGAAGGCCTGTGACAGTATTTACAAATCTAAGGAGAAAAGCAAATTGCTTCTTACTGTCCTCTCCAGCCTAACAAACATTCAGGAGCAGCACTTCAGAGGGCCTCCTCCCTCCCCATTTGAAAAGGAAGGAAAAGACCTATATTTCTCAGTGCCCATGAAGCACCACGATGCTCCTGGTGTGACGGGAGGAAGGAGAGGTCATTCAAGCTAGATTCGCCTCAAGGATGGGGAGCAGCAATTGCAAACTGTGTCCATCACCCCATGAGAAGTGCATCAGTGCTGACGGTGGGGGAAGTGGCTTGGAATTGATTGCCAAGCATAAAGATGGCGTAAGCAGCCAGCAGATCGATAGCCATATTATTGGTTATGTCAGCGCTCGACCGCATGTGACTTGTGGGTGAAGTGTAAGAGTTAAGACACCCACATACTTGGGATTTTCTGAACCAGATTCACTGTGGTAATAATAGCCCCAGCTAAACACTACTTTATTAAACCATGAACGGCATACTGCCTGCAATACTATGCATCAAACCAGAGGAATGACAGCTGAAGGACCACTGTCTGGAGAAAATAGCTTAATGATCTTGAGTATAACACTTTTTTCTTAACTAATTACATACTTTGTGGTATGTTGTCAATGCTGGAGGCTGCCCAGCGCAGCTGAAGAGCAGAGAAAATTCAAAAGTGTGGCCAAGAGAGTATCTGCTGGCAAGAATAGGTGAAAAAATTGGAGAAGAACTTCCAAGCTGCTGAGGTCAGACTCTGGGTGGAGGTGTCAGAAAAAGAATTAGAGATGAGGATGCTTCAAGTAACCTTTTCACTGAAGGAACCACTTGGCTATGACACGACTGAATCAACAAAGAACACATGAAAACCAGTGGCACTAATTAGCAGTTTAAATACTCAGGCATGAACTGGAAGATAAAGCAAAGGGAAATACTGCTGTGATATCTGGCAGTTTGCACTACACTTGTTTTTCCAATGCAACTTACACCTTAAGAAACCTGGAACGCAGCAATGAGGGATGACACAGGAAGGTGGCTCAGCAGAAATGCTACCCTCTCTCCTTGGGTGCCTGCACAAGCCATGCTCAAACCATCGAGGAAGGACTGGGCAGAAATGAACAGATTTTAACCCAAGAGCATCATCAGAATTGAAGTGCAACTAAAATTAAAAATTAAAATCAGTCCCGTATTTTTGCAAAAGGGAAACTAAACTGACCCTCAGATTAAAAAAGAAAAAAATCAAAGAAGAGAAAGTGTTGAGCAGGGAGGAGGGGGGGAGGAGGAAGTGGGAAAGCTTTCACAGAATATAAATTGTGAGAGAAGAGTCTGTGAAAGATCTGTTTAGGTGCATATCATGAGCCAAAGCAGGGAGAAAAAGGGAAAACAAAAAGCAGTTGAAGAACTTCTTGAAGGAAGACAGAAACTCTAGAAGCCTCCAAGTTACATTAGGAAATACAAAAATAAGCAGAAAATTAAGATGCATGTAGAAATCTGCTAATTCAGAGGGTGCTTAGGGGAGTGGTTCAGAGTTTCTCAAGCTGCAATTAATACACAAGCAAACACAACAATACAGAAAAATTACAAAGATTGCAAATTACACCAATACTCCTCTTTCCAAAGTATGGCAGAATCCATTTATGCGAATAAACTCTGTAATACAGTGTATTAAATACACACTGCATTAAAGACACTGTAATTACTTTATAAAAACAAGGAATACTTCACAGCAAGACATCTCACTACAAGCCCTACTATTATACTTCGCATAGCATAGGAAAGAAAGAAGCAGGCTCTGTCAGATATGATTTAGGAAAACACAAGGCTGCACTCTGAGGAAGAGAACTAAATCAGAAGACAAAGGATCTGGAGAAGAAGCAGGCTCAGGAAATGGTGCTGGCTAACATCCGATGCAGCTCATGGATGCTCAGCTGTGGGTTCCACAGGGCAGATGATGCCAGTGCTTCCAGCATTAGCTGTGACCATGCATGGCACAGTATATAAAATCACTGGCATCCTTAGTTCAGGGTAGCAGACAGCACAGCAGAGCAAATACTGGAACATTCAAAATCTTGAGATGCTTCTGCTGGGCTGTGAAAGGAGCTGAATATCAAAGGCTTTACTAACGCACTTCACAAGGTAATCAGGCATTTACGACTATTAACTGGTAGGCTGAAACCCTGTATAAGTAACCTGGCTTCCTGCAGGCATCGTATTTTTAACACCAAACCTGCCAAATACTGCGTAAGTTCTAGTTTTCCTTCCCCTCCTCCCCTGCCTTGCCTTTTAATTTCTGGTATTTGGACACACAGTTATTCTGCGTTCACCTTGGTTTTGTTCCTGCATGGCTACTATAAGATCTGAGGATTATGGTGGCTTTCGTTCCACTGCTTGGTGTGTTCACATTTCATCAATGATGTCCACTCAGCTCAGCAAAGCATGTTTGCAAGGAGAACCAGCCATTGCTGAGCTGCCAAAGTTTGTCCCCTCCTATCCCCCACGAGGAGCAGTTAACTCCTCCTGTGGTGGCCCAAAAGGTTAGCTAGCCGCCGTAAATCCCACCATATAAAATCAGAGGTATTTGCTTTTTCCTGAGATTAAGCCTGCTGTGAAAAAGGGCAAACGGCTCTTTCAGTCCCTAAAGAAGCACAGGCTCAGCAGGAGTGCCCTGCAGCGCAGCGGTCAGAGGATGGGAAGGATAGGCAATGGCATTCCAGCCACAACCCTGTGCCCAGCTCTGCGCTGTTTCCAAGGAACTGACTTTCTCCTTTTTGACCTATACATGAGATTTTTAAGATGTAACCAGCAAGTGAGGCATAGAAAATGCCATCTATGCTAGAAGCCCTAGAAATATTCTTCACGTAGAAAAATGATGGCATTTCCAGCTTGACATGTGACTTCCCAGGAGGGTGGAAGTTGGGACTTTACAGCTATTTGTGTGTGTGTGTTTCTACATATGCTCACGTGCACCCACGCATGCTAGTGTGAGAAAGAGACTAGAGAACGTGAATGTGTGTGAAAGGGGCTGAATTAGCCCCATCTGCTCCGAGAAGATCATCATCTCCTTATATTTCTGTTACCGTCATATCATTGCCACACTAGAGTGCTTCTAAAAGGCTACAGCTCTGGCAGCCAGCATCATTACAGCTGCTCAGATTATTAGAAGTATAAATAAAGTCTCAGAGACACTACTAAGAAAATATTAACTACAATTATCACTGTCTGGTAAAATAACGAACAGTGAAGTGTCATTCTGCTGCCTCAGTCACCAGTGAGCATTTACGTGCGCCTTGAGTAATGAAACCAATTTATTTGCATATTGAATCATCCTGGAATTGGTTCTTGCTATTTTATTTTGTTTATCATTCTAAGGGTCAAGGAGGCTGAAACTCTGTGTTTGCAGAATTCAGTGTACCCCACCTCCTTTTCTGCCCTATTAATTCCACTATCCTACTAATTCCACTTACTATATTTATTCCACTTCCACTTATTATATTAATTCCACTATCCTACTAATTAATTTCTGTTCCCATTAATTCCAAGTGAACAGAAAGCCATGTCTATAGCCATGTGCACGTCTGGCAGAAGAGGGAGACGAGGCAGTGTGCAAGCTACCAGCAGCAACTCTAAAACCTCCTGTTGGACTTTTATTCTTGGACTTTGTTGCTTTTTCTCCCTAGATGAGAAGCAAGGGCCCACACGATGTCAATGCCATGTTTGCTGAGTGGATCCTCCTTGCCTTTGCCTCTTCTGCTGGCCTGCACTGCTTTGGCTTTGTGAGCTTGTTTTTCCCCACATTCCCAAGTAGTCCTGGGCAGCACTGTCCCTTCTTGACAGCACTGGGGAACTGGGCTTGGTTTCTAATTAATAGAAGTTATGACTTCCCCGCAAGCTCTGGGAGAAAAAGATCTTGACCGAGTTCCCAGGGCTAATGGTGGCTGACACTGCCGGAACACAACTGCTGTGAAAGAGACATTTTCTCTGCCAGAGCCTGTGGGAAGCTGATGACTCGGGGTGACAGCAAGGTGACACAGGTAGCTGTGGAACATTACCAAGCTGGATACCCAAGCTGGGCTATTTCTGCTGGAGTGCACAAGGCTGGCCCAGGGTGAGAGCATCTGTCAGGCTCCTGGGGAAAGGGGTACATTACAGCCAGGTGCAAAGGAAAATTAGGAAGATGACAAGGAGGGGCAGCAGCAACTAATGCAGTCAGAAATGAGGGCAAAAATGCAATGCTGAGTGAGAGAAACGGGAAGAGGTCATCTTCTAAGATAGCTTCCCTCAATCTAGGCCAGAAAAGCCCTGCACAGTATCTTTGGTGTTTTTATCCCACTGCCCTTTCTCTGTGTCTGATCCCATAATTTCTCCAGCATCTCAAGCTCCCTTGCCTGGTCTTTTTTCCTCATCTACAAGCCTTTTGTTCCACCAACCCCCACTTCTGTGCTGACTGCCAGCTCTGAGCAGCCAACCGCCTTTTGATTTGCGCACCCCAGGGCTCTCACTGCTTGCACTGGTATGACAGTGACAGAGGACAAAAAGTGGGGTGCAGACGCAAAAGGAAACACAATCCGAAAGCGCTCCCCTCTGCCAGCTGTAAGGGAAGGACAGCTCATAGGAGGTAGTCTTCTCCCTCCATACAAATCACCGCTAGGATGAACCTCCGCTCCTGGGAGGCAAAGAGTCGAGCTGCAGCCTTCGTCTCTATTTTCCCTCCAGCATTCTCCCTCTTCCTCATTCTCCGCAGCTGGCCTCTTCTGGCCACTAAAGCAGGTTAGATGTGGCATGCCCTGAATAAATGACCTATATTAATTTTTCCTCTTTAATTAAAGAGTTATGTGAAACAATTTGCTACGGGAAAGAAAACAATGCATTGTTCCAGACACATTTACAAAGACAAACATCATATTCCCAAATGAATTTTGCTCCCTAAAAAGCCTTTATGGAAGGCAAACCACAGAGAATGGTAAAGGATTCGCTGAAGAACTGAAGTTCATTTTAAACCAGTGTACCATGTACAAATGCTGTCTTACAAATAGGATTATTTAATTTAAACCTTAGATCTGTCAAGTTCCATTACTCCAATTGGAGCCTGTCGTTTCTTGACTTCATTATAAATCAGGATTATATTACAATTTACATTAGGTAAAGTCACTGCTTCAATAGGAGGCAGAGAAAAAAAATTACACAGCAGTCGGTAAATAGAGCAAAGTCACTGCACTGTTCTTGAAAGGCAAAAAGTCATCTTGCTAAATGAGGGTCTGAGCTGTCCTGTATCAAGACTGTTCCTAATAAATAAAAGACCTCTGGGAAAAGTGCTGAGCATACGCTGGATCTATTTTCAGCTAGCATCAGCAGCTGCTGCCCCTGGGATCACATCTTTGCTCATACCCTGCACCATATGTAATCACTCCAGTGCTGCAACCAGTAAGATAATGAAAGAGCATGGCATAAATCTATACTTGAGTGGAATGCTAAATGAGAAAAATAATACAAAAAAGGGGGAAATAAACCACATTTTCAAGTCATTAGGAAGAAAGACTTTGACATATGAAGTGTTGCAACCATTAATAGCACTTATCATATACAGAGGAGACAAAGAGACAAATTAATCAAACTGACAGAACTGGGACATTTTATGCTAATGCTGGCTCCTGGGTTTTCGTTTGTATTCCTCTGTGTCTGGAAAACTGATACCATTACAGGGCAGGAAATTGCATGAATAACATGCAACAGATCATAAAAATTCACACACCAAGTGCAGAAACACTGCCAAAAGCACTGTAAAAACAAGGCTAGAGACCTCAACAGAGGAACTACCAACAGCTAATGAATGCAAATCAGACAGGAATATTTCCCATCCATGCATAACAATGAGACACAGGCTGTGACTCCGCAGTCTCCAATAGTGTAGGTAAAATAAAGCCTGGAGAGCGAACACACAGATAGCTGGGTGGAACTGCTGGCCAAGCCAGGGTCTATGTTTGCTTGCAGTACTTCAGCCAGCAGTTTAAAGCCACTGGGGAACTGGCATAGCCAAGTGTCGCCTCTGTCTAAATGTACCGCTATGTTAGATTTAATTTAATGAATCAGGTAGAAGAGAGAGTAGGAGGAGGATGAAAGAGGAAATTAAACAGAGCCATGAAACAGCATATAACCACACATTAACAAAAATCCCTCACCCATGTGCAAATCCACACCACGTAGTAACAACCCTCACAGAGAAAGACATTTCAACATAACTCATTTGGGAAATATAAAAATACAAAACGTGCTTGCTGTCCAAAGCCACAGCCATGTTGTAAGGGGCAGGAAATGGCAAGAACTACAGGAATGCTGGGCAGGGCACAGTGTAATGTAGGATCTTGCCAAGGTTCCTTCATTTGCTTCAAAGGCTTCTCAGGGACCTTTAAAGAACCCTGGCAAACCAGAGCACTGGTGAAGTGCAGAGAGCTCATCAGCCATATAAACACCAAATGACAAATACATTCACTTGATGGGCAGCCATTGCATTTTTCATCGCTCTCCGTTTTTAGTAAAGTGATGCTTCCCCCTTGTGCAGTAGCTACCATAGAAAACCCAAGGCTAGGACTAACTTTTGGGGGTGTGTGTGTGTAAAAAGAGTAAAGCTGATACCTTTTGGAGCTGCATCCATTTCAATTGCTGCTCTCACCTTCCCCAGAATAGAATGATATGCAGCTGACAGGACTAAGCAAGCGCATTTCATGTCAGAACCACATGCATAAAGAGAGTGAGGAAATGCCAGCCTGCTCAGGGATGGCTGCTTTCCTGAAGGGTAAGTACACATCAAGTTCTTCCCACATTTTCTGGAGGACCTCATGTTCAGAGGTGTCAGGGCAGAAGCTGTTTCGTCCCAGCAAAGGCGGGCATGGAGAGCATACAAAAGAGAGCCCAGCTCTCCAGTAGACTGCTATGGAGGTTTTACAAAGTTTTGGTCATGTGAATAGGGTTTATATCCAAACTTCAAAATCTCCTTCTGTTCCTCTAATCACCACTAAAGTCTCAATGGGGTGCTTGGCATGGGACCAAAAAATGGCGTGCACACACAAAGACAAGCTGATCCAAAAGCTTTCCAAAGAGAACAATGGTATAACCTTTGTTCTAAGGCAATACTGTCCTGGGTTCAGCAGGAGCAGTCATTTTTCTCCTTAGTAGCTGGTGCAGTGCTGTGTTTTTAACTTTCAGCCCGGGAACAGCGCTGATAACACCGATGTTTTCAGTTGCTGCTCAGTAACGTTTTACTCTGACCAAGGACTTTCTGAGTCTCATGCTCTGCCAGGGAGGAGGGGAAGCTGGGAGGAAGCAGAGACAGGACACCTGACCCAAACTAACCAAAGGGGTACTCCATACCACAGCTCGTCACTGCCAGTATATAAACTGGGGGCAGTTACCTGGAGGGGCTAGATCACTGCTCGGGTCGGGCTGGGTATCGGTCGGCGGGTGGTAAGCAGTTGTATTCTCTTCCCTTGTTGTTTCCCTTATCATTATTATTATTGGTGGTAGCAGCAGTGGTTTGTGTTATACCTTAGCTACTGGACGGTTCTTATCTCAACCCGTGGGAGTTACATTCTCTCCGTTCTCCTCCCCATCTCTCCGGGAGCGGGGGGAGGAAGAACGGGGGGAGTGAGCGAGCAGCTGCGTGGCTCTGAGTTACTGGCTGGGCTTAAACCATGACAGGGGAGAAATAAAAACAGGCATTCATTAATTCCTGTAAATATGCATCCACCTGATAGATGGACAAGGGTTGCAAGCTGCCAATGGAACAACTTTCTCCCTTCCCTTACATAAATCATAATAAAAAATAACAGTGCAGGCAATGAGTTACAAAAAAGGCTCACGAAAACTTTGTCTTTAAGAAATTTTAATATCAGGAGGGAAATAATTTGGTCAAATAGCTATAACGATGTTGATTTCATCTGCCCTTTACAACAACAAAGACACCTCTGAAGCCTCTCAAGAACATATATGACACCTGACCCTTTTTTTAACTCTACATGAAGTCAGAGCAGCTGGGGAAAAGAAAAGCCTAGTTAGAGTAAAACATCCTTTCATGAAAGAGAATATTTAGAGAGGGCTTTACTACCACCCTACAATTCAACCAAGAGGTACAAAGCACAGTAACAAGAAATAACCATGAATTCTCAGATCCCCTTTAGCTACACAATTCCTCTGCAGAAAACCAGTTTCAGAACCGGACTGTAACCTCACCCATAAGCATAAATTCCGTAAGAGAAGGATTAGGCTCATCTTCGAAAAGGAAGCAAAACTGAACCAAGCCTGAGCTAGCTCTTACTGGGTGTTCTTCTCTGTCCTCCAACTGCAAGATACATTGGTGACAGGGAAAGAAGAAAAGGAGTTACTGATTGAAAAGTTTCTGCCAGTACTGAAAGCAATGGTTTCTGCTTTCTGAATGCATTGATGACTTTGTAAATGTGAACAAACTTCTCTGTAGCATGCCCCAATGCCTATATATGTCATTGATACCTCTTCATTCTTCACTTCCTTGGACAATGGGATAGATGTTATTTGCTCTTAATGGTTACTGCTTATATAAATCAGACAAAAATGGCAACAACAGATGGCTTTTACAAAAGACAGGCAACTCTGGTTTTTGTGCCTTGAATTTGACAAATTAATTAAGACATTTAAAACATGGCCTTAGTTTGACGTGTCCAGCCTCTTGAAAACTAACAAGTTCAAGGAATAGACAGAAACTGCTTGATTTGGCTATATGTCCAGACAAAAACAACATGTACAGAAAGCCATCCATGGGGGAACATGGAAATCTGCAGTCAGATAAAAACAAGGTGAAAAAAATAGTTCAATTCAACAGGCAGATGGAATGGCTGGAAACCTGTCCTCTTCTAGCCCAGTTTCGCTTTCTGGAAGCAGAAATGAGCACTAGTCCTCTGTGGAAAGCAGAAGGGAAGTTGTCAGGATTTGTCTTTCCCCACCTTTTTCCTGTCTTGAAAGGTTACTGGCTCCTACCCTGTCCTTTGAAAGAAACAGGAAATAACTTATACTTACTCTGGTTTTACTTGACCAAGAATCCCCTGACAAGGAAATTTTCTCTGCCTGTGTATCTGGGCAGAGAAGTGGCTAGGCATATTGTACTACTGCTGTGTGGTCAGAGATGGAAAGGTATTTTGCTTTCAGAGTTGCTTAAGACTAGTTTCTTACTAGCTGCAGGCCCTTGAAACAGAGGAACACAGGCTGAATTTCAAAGGCAAGCAAAACCACAACACGTTTCCCATAGGCAGAAGCTTTACACAGCCAAAACCGTAGCCTCAGCCTCGTAGCTGTCTGATGAAAGTCCTGGACCACTTCATCAAATGCAATTTCTCCCGAAACTGAGAACTGCACTGGTAAAGTTTGAATGGGCATTTTCTTTAAAGCTACTTTTTTTACCTTGAAACACTATCACAGACTGCAACTCCACCCATCTTGGGAGCATAAAGATGTATATGCACAGACTAGGGAATTTGGTCTTATCACAAGCAGACTTCAAGTAGAGCATTACTGCATGTTTGATGCACAATACACTAGATGCCCACATCTCTTTATCAGCACTCTTCAGGTCCCTTTCTGGGACAGTTCTTTTATTTGTATGATCTCCTTTCTGTTGTGCTACCCCCATAAACCCACTTCAGCCCTGGCTTCGAGGGAAGTATATCTGACACTGCAGGAGCAGAAGGGAGCACTGAGAATACAATACTACCACTGAATCCATCCTGGGTCACACCTGTGAAATCTTTCTGCAGTCCTACACTTCCATTTCTCTAAAGTGTAGTTCTGAAATGATGAGCAGCTGCTGCAGTGAATGATGCATCAAGAGGAGCGTGACCAGCAGGTCGAGGGAGGTGATCCTGCCCCTCTACTCTGCTCTCGTGAGACCTCACTTGGAGTATTGTGTGCAGTTCTGGTGTCCTCAACATAGAAAGGACATGGAACTGTTGGAACAAGTCCAGAGGAGGGCCACGAGGATGACCAGGGGACTGGAGCACCTCCCGTATGAAGATAGGCTGAGAAAGTTGGGGCTGTTCAGCCTGGAGAAGATCAGGCTGTGTGGAGACCTCATAGCAGCCTTCCCATATCTGAAGGGGGCCTATAGGGATGCTGGGGAGGGATTCTTCATGAGGAACTGTGGTGACAGGACAAGGGGTAATGGATTCAAACTTCAACAGGGGAAGTTTAGATTGGATACGAGGAAGACATTCTTTACTGTAAGGGTGGTGAGGCACTGGAACGGGTTGCCCAGGGAAGTTGTGAATGCTCCATCGCTGGCGGTGCTCAAGGCTGGATTGGACAGAGCCTTGGGTGACATGGTTTAGTGGGAGGTGTCCCTGCCCCTGGCAGGAGGTTTGGAACTAGATGATCTTAAGGTCCTTTCCAACCCTAACTATTCTATGATTCTGTGATACGATAGCCATAGATTAGGTGCAAAAGATACATAACTAAACATGGCTGCTTCAACATGGCTGGGTTTTGAGGTCCTGAAAACCCACAGCTCCCAGCTGCCAAGACTGATTAACACTCTCTGGAAGAGATCAGGTCTTGCTAGCTACCTGCTTGCTTACCATTTGGGTAAATGCGATGCCCCAAAATTACAATATTATAGGAAAAAGTTTTTACATCTCACTCTCAAGTATCAAGATCATTATTTTTAAATTAAGAAACTCTTCTGCAACAGCTCAAAAATTCTTAATTAAACACCCTCAAAGTGCCCCAGGCTCCTAGTGACTAGAAGTCTGCAGCAGTTCACAGCCTCCTTCTGATCTGCTCCATGCCTCCATATGTACTTTCCTTTTGGATATGGTAGTCTCAGCAGCTGTTATTGAGGGCAGTGCACAGGACCTCAGAGGTGATGCAGGAAGAACAGGTAGAGGACACAGAGTAGAGACCACCAGTCACTCAGGACCAATTGACAAGCTAAGGCAGCCAGTGGCTCCATTCTCCCCCAGTTACCTTGAAAAATGCTGCAACTAGTCTGAAAATCCCCTCAATGCCTCATGCATGCTTAAAAGATAGAGGGGGAAGAAAATGACTGAAACTCTGGCTGGGGAGTGATAAGCTGGAAGCTCTGGGTTTAGATACATGGGCTACTCTAGGGCTAGCAGCTGTGCCAGCTGTGGGTCAGTCTGTTCACCTCTGCGTGAGGTAATGTGAACCAGAGCATTTAGAGAAGTAAACACAGCTGAGTGATTCACACAAGGTGATTCAATCATCACTGACCTGATGCACAGACCTGCGCTGTAATTCCCATCTGATGCATCAGCTTCCACCCCAGCACTCACAGAGAGGTGATAACAATACTTTATTTGTTCACAAGAGACCTCAAAAATCTAGTGCTGAAGGTTTTATCTTACCATGTTTTAACTTCAGAACCGATACCTCTCAATTCCAGCTGTTTGGCAACACCTTGTTTATGCATTGGTTTCACTGAAAGTGCTAGTACTGTGATTCTCTGCTGTTCTCAGCCCAGCTATAGCTATTTCAACTGCAGACCCCCAGCTAGCAGCAGCCCCTGGGTCACAGCAAGGAATTCACGGTGCCGTATCAACTGCAAATTAACCTTCTTCCCTCCACAAAGTCTTGTAAAGTCTCCATCGCTGACTCTTAAGTGACCCGAAAGATGCATTGTGCAAACTTTAAGTGAAAAAAAACCAAAAGAGCCCTCCTAAACTGTAAACTAAAAGACATACAATGACTTCTTTGTGCAGGAAACAGTTACACTTAACCACACACTTTGATGCCATCTGCTCTTACAAAGTCATATTAAGCAAAGAGTGAAGGACAAAAAAATTATTAGCAAATCTGATCTGTTATCCTAGGATCTTAAATTCCACTCAACTACATCTGTACTGAGCACCAAACTTCTCTGAGGGCTGCCTAAAGCTCATCCCTTTCCAAGACCATTTGCCTTACAGTTCCGAAACCATGTCCAGTCATACACATCACTGGGCAGTTTGTTGCTAAAAACACGTGCCAAATTTTTCAGTTGATTTTAATCTGGCTTCACAACAACTGCCAGTGGCTCTCATGGTATCTTTCCCCAGTAAATTAAAACACGCTTCTCAGAGATATGCCTGATACTTTCTTTGCTTTTAAGTCTCTAAACAACCACACAAGCCTCCTCTCAAGCTCTTTCAGAGAACTTGTATCTCATTTTTAAAACAAACCAATCCCAGGCTAGAGGGATCTGTCGCTTGACCAAGTACAGCTGCTCCTGTTTGTTTATTTAATCAAAGTAAATAAAGTGCCCAAGGACACGGCTTTTAGTAGTGTCAGACTGTGCTGGGACTCAAAAGGTGTTTGCTGTTGGTCCCCATCAAAGTGGGACAGACGAAAATTCAAGACTGCACAAAAGTCCTGGAATAAACCTGCCATTTCTCTCTTCAGAGCTCGCACTGAACACGTGAAAGAGAGTAAGTCTACTTGCTCCTCTTAAAAACACAACAGCCTGCCTGTAAAATTCACAAAGAGCATCTCATTCCTGAATCCCAGTATGATTCAATTGCCTTCTGCTCACCTAAACCCCATATTTCAATTCCAAATTGAGCCATACTTCCTAGCCTTAATGTTTGTTGACTGCTGCGATGCATCATTTGAATACATGCCATATTCTACTCTATAACATGCTCAATTTCACTAGTAGCTGAGAAAAACAGTCGATCTGACATTATTCGCTGGGGAATCCTCGTCAGACAGTGCTGTGCAGAGATAAAACCTTATCTTATTTGGGTCCTGGGAATGCTAACGAAACAAAGCTTGGTACTAGGATTAGAAAGTACCTTCCAGGTTGTGGTCTCTGAAGTGGTGAAGCTGAGGGGTGTCTTATCTGGGCCTTATCTGTCTGTTTATTAAAATGGCAAATGCTCAGCCTATATTTCTAGACTCTTAAAAGAGCAGATGCTTAACTTGCTGGCACTAAATTTTCAGAGAAAGAAAAAGCAAAGGTAAGAGATTCAAAGGTGGAGGGGGAGAAAGGGAGGAGATCTTTCAGTTCTGTTTAGGCACAATCATGGCTCAGTCACCTCATTCTCCTTCCTGCCCACATATTTGAATACAGAAAATACCCTAACAAACCCAAATTCAAAACAAACAAACAAAATATACCACTTGTTACACATCCTTATTGCTTCTGCTCATGCCCTTACTACATTCTGCCTCCAGGACTTACTCTTCAGGACATCTTTTACATTTTAGATCGCTTGTCATGTTTGAGAGAGAAAGTTTCCACACTGCAAACTGCCTTTTCAATAGCGACTGCAATCACAGTCAATCAGCCCAATTTAGCACTAACGGCAGGCAGAAGCCTAACAAAGGCAGCGAAATTGAGTTCACTTATCGCGGTGGTGAACATCATTCTGCGCATTCACCTCCACATCCCCTTCGACAGTACATTTTTATATGCTTACTAGAATAAATAAATAAAGAGTACAGCGACTGACAAAGGGCAGGAGAGGAGTTATTGCAAGATTTTCTCTCCTTAACATGCATGTATGCATGGCTTTTGTATTGCTTTTTAAACCTAGCTCTCCCCACAACACAACAGAGATATTATTTGCTTTTCTCCACTGGAAAAGATCAGAGAAGCAACATCAGTAGCAAGACAGCCCTCATCAGAAAATAATGGAAGTTACACCGCGCAGAATGAAAAGCATGCAGCTAGTTTCTTCATCATACTTGAGGCATGAAAAATCAGGCAGTGCCAGAAGCCTCTGCAGCAAGACAGGGATTGGAATTTCGTATCACCTCTTGATGGTCTCATTTCTGGTTTATCGCTCACCTGCTAGAAACAAACTATGTTGTTTGTGCCTTGTATTGGGCCACATAACCAACGCACACTAAACATTGTCAATTTCTGTCTCATGGTTTCTCCTGAATTAGTATCATGTCATGTAAGACCTCAAGAAGTACCCAAATGCTCGGTTTTACTCTCACTATAGATCTGCATCCTCCAGTCATCCCTCTGCGCAGTTAATGTCAGCATTGTGAATCAGCATGAAAAATAACACATTCCTTAAGAGGAATTTTGGAAACCAAAGACCTAACTTCCATCCGTGTGGACTCACGGAAGTGGCATTGCTGAGGTAAGGCTGAAGTGGAAATGAGTGTGAAGTCTGACTCTATCTACTAGAAGCCTGAGGGATACAAACTCTCTTGCCACTACAAAAAGCTCTGTGGATGAAGGGAGTGGTGGCTTTCAGGAAGGCTTGCAGATCACAGCTGCCTCCTGAGCCACAGCAGAAATAATTCTGGCCAGTACTGCAATCTGTGAAGAACATCAATGGCCTATACAGTCATAAAGAGAGAAATCCACATTAATGCTTCCTATTCTCTACGAACTAACCTTAGTTATTCCTAATACATCTCTGGGGTGACAAAGAAAAAGGGTCTTTTGTTGTTCCCTACTGTGTAATAACATCCCTCCAGCTGGGAAAGAAACTTTTTCTTGCCCTCTTGCTCCTCTTTCCCACATTTATCACCTCTTCCACTCGATGCTCCTGTGGAGAGCACTCCCAGCTCAGTCCCTGCATTCCTTAAAGATATTATATTCATACATATACACAGTACATGGAAAGGAAAGAGACAAAGTAAGAAAATATGGTTTCTTTCTAGAGAGATAAAAAGGAATACTAATCGCCTTTAGCCAGCAGGGTATGTAATAGCTGACCTCCTGCATCCTGCCTTTGATTTTCTCCTCATCACAATCATCTTTCGCTGGCTAATTCCCAGCATTTTTCCCTCAGGCTGGCGGGTTGGCATGGATGGTTAGCAGCTGCCAGTATTTCTCCTCCCTGTCAGCTACAAGCCATACTAATGTTAGATGCCTGGCTCAGTCCCACCCCAGGGTGCCGCGTGCCTTCGCTTTCCAACATACTCAGCTTTTGCCAGCCTTGAATTCGAATTGAAGTCCCGTCCTGCTTTTCTCCTTGCAAAGATTAGCTGTGTGAGGGAGTTAACCCATACCGAGCGAAGAAGCAGATGACAGATTTCACAGGGCTAGACCTCACAGGGAAACAGCAGGTTTGGCAGCAGCCATCAGGGAGCAGTAAAGCAGTAAGAACGCAGAGAAATTCAGCCGGTGGTGTGTGCCAACATCCACTTTGAACATCATTCTCTTAATAGCAAAGAAAAGAGCTGTGTGGATAAACAAACAAAAAAGGCTCCCCAAGCACATCCCACCACCTCTTCCTAAAAGAGATGCTGCTTCCCTTTGCCCAGTGGAAGATTTGTAAGCCAAGGACAACTCCGTTTCATCCTTCTGGAAGGCAACGTTTTCAGTGCATAGTTCATTGCACTAAAAGAAGTCACCAGTAACCACTCTTTGAAACTGGTTCAAGAAATTCAGGGTTGAAGGTAAAACTAACCAGCCTACTGAAGAAGTAAGGTAGTTTTAGACCTTTAGTCCATAACAGAAAGGACAATATCAGACCAGTGCTAGAGAAAGCTCAGTCTACTACTTCAGAAGACCCGTGTTTAAGTTCACCAGAGAGAAAGGCATTTGGTGCTCTCACAGCTGGAATGACCAGGGAAAAATATTTTCAAATGTATACCCCAAGGTAAAAAAACCCCATAAGCAAGGTCAGGAACCTCATTTCTAAGCTGCAGGAATCTAATGCAGCTGAGGGGGTTTATTTGTTGTTGCTGTTTCCATCTTTTCTGCAATTAACTGCAACCTCAGCTTTCAGAAAACCAAGTGAATAAGGTGTTTGGCCAGAATGCTCCTCTGTCCAGCACCCAGCTTTCAGCTTGCTCCTATAGGCTCGCTGTGCAATTCTTTTAGCAAGGCCAGGCAGGTAATGATAGTGCATAAAAAGTCTATTTGATGAAGCTCAAGTAAAGTAGCTTGGCTCCTTCTCAAGTAAAGTAGCGTACCACTACAGCATGAATGACTCAATCATCTACTCGAGAGCTATTACTTGCAGCAATGAAGCAATGTTAATTGGATAATGGCCTGCTGCCAGCTAATATTGGCATGACCTACAATACCCCTGGCTGACAGCCTTGTCTCTCTCTCTATCACACCTTTTTTTGTAATCTGGATGGGAAGTGGAAACCATTAAAAAAGCCTCATAAGTGCCATTTAACTTCTTATCATGAATTAAAAGCTTAATTAAGTGCCTTGTTAAAGGAAGGAAGACCAGTTTTCGTGATTAAATAAAACAAAACAACAGTTAGGGGTATGAAGTGAATTACTAACTTTACAGCTTTAAACTCAGTTTTTAGAAAATACTAATTTTGGGTTGCATTTCACAGCACCTGCTAGGGAAACAAACTGCACAACTGCTGAAAAATACCCTGGGTGAAAAGCAGGCGAGGTTCTACTTGTTTACCAAAGACTGCCAATAAAGAGAAAAGCGTAGAAGTTAAGAGCTAACGGGGTCCTTTTTAATTAGCTGTAGGCAGCTGATACACTCTATTCCTCTAACTCTGCTCTGAGGGCTGATCACACACCATGGCCACATCTGAGCCCTTGTTATTATGTGGCTGTTTTTCCAAGTGCTTATCTACACACTAAAATCCATTGCTTTAACAAAAGGTGTAGTACAAAATCAAATCACCAAGGCTACCACAAAAGGGTTTATGGAAACTCTTCAATCAGTGCAAAATTAGCTCCATACTGACTTAGTTCAAGTTGATTAGGGAAAGGTTTGAACTGAGGCACATTAAGTCATGCTTGAACTGATTTTAAACGTGTAGTGAAAAGTTTTGCAGTGGTTTAAAACCCTGTAAGTTCTACCAGTCCCAATTCTGAGTGTGCACAATGTCTCCCCACTGAAATGACTGGCGTATCATAAAGACTGCTCTCACTTGTAATTGGATATAAACAAGAAATAATGTAAAAAACATCTGTTCACTGTTTAGCTAGACAACAGTTAACAATGTCTGGATGCCAGATTAACAAAAAGACCCCAACGTGCTATGAAGTAAAAGAAAAGTCTGCAATTTAGACTTCAGAGGCAGATTTACTGCTTTGAATAATCAAAAAGAAGCTCTTTTGTTTTGATGTTAAGCTCCCTCACACCAACACTACACAAGTGTAAAAGCTTTATAAACAAAGCTTTATCCAGCTCTGACATCAAACCTTTGAGAAATTATAATAATGTCCTTTCTCCGCAATTGCACATTTTGGCAGTTTTCAAACCATGCCAGAATTTAAAATGCAACGCTTGCATTGTTGACTTAAAAACAGCTTTGTTAATTTATGAGTGATCATCACCTTCAGAAAAGTTCTGAGCTGTGAAGGCTGTATTTACAAATGATTTTCAGTCTCTGTTTTTCTATAGCAAGTATATGCCAACATAAATTGTCTCTAAACCTGAAAAAAAGTATTGGCTCAAGACATCAACTTTCAACTTCAGTTTGAAATTTTCCCACTGGAGGAGTAACTCCCTGCATGACAGATTAAGTCAGTTTTCACAGATACCTTTAGCAATAACTCATGGGCTGTCAGAGCTCTGCAGACCACAGACTAAAACCAACAAAAGCCTTGGGAAGAACCATTAGCTTGTGAACTGAAGAAGACCCTGCTAATTTCTTTTAATGCAAAATAACTAAGATGGTGTTTCCCCTGCTCTATCAGATCTTTAAATCCAGGAGCGTTTCAGTTCCTTTTGTTGGGAGCTCTGACACTGTTCTTTGTTGGACGCGCTTCCCATATCTATGCACAGGCACCTACCAAAGTTCCTGGCACTGAAGCAGAGGCATGCCAGAAGCAGAGATGTGCATCTTAACCAAGGAATAAAGTGAGGAATAACAAAGTGTATCAGGCATCTTTCTTTACCCCAAGTGACTATCATTTGTGAGGAAACTATTTAACTGACCACCTCTGCATTGAATATAATGGTAGCTTGGTAGATATTTTGTTTGACATGTTGGAATCAATGCAGTTAATTTGCACATGGAAAGTGCCTGTACAAGTAAGCACTGGTAACTGTAGTATCTTTTTTTTAAAAGGCTAAGGGAATTATTTTCCAGGATGAGAAAGTTAAAGCCTTGGCATTCTGCAACTAATAGAAGCACGTGGCAAAGTAACAGTGGTGGTCTTTGGTAAAGCGTTGTGAAAAACCTTCAGAACTAGATTCACTTCTTCTGTAAACCCATAGGCTTCACTAGACCTGTAGCAACCACCAGTGTAACCTTTAGGTACTAAAACGTTTTGATCTTTCATGCGATATATTCTAGAATTTGAAACTTCAATACTTCATTTATCCAAAGGGGATTCACTTAAATAGAAATCATTTCTGGTTGGACTGGAGGAATATTTTTTTGTAGTATCTCATGAAACACAAAGACAAAGCTTTGTGTTTTAAATCTTTAGTGTCATATGAACATAGGACTGGGTCACCAAGTGCAGACACACCATGATCCCTGTTCCTTCCACTTGCCTGTGGCTCAGCACGCCACCACTGCTGTGCTTAGAAATCTGCTAATTTCCAATCTACTTTTACTAAAAGCTAGTTGAAACCAACCAGTGCTTGTGTCAACACTGTCTTCAGTATTAAAGAGAAATTCCTCCTCTCAGCCATTTCATCTCCTCTGCCTACACAAGAACTGTAGCATGTCTCAGTTGTCACGCCAGTCATACGAACCTGCTACGGTTTTGTCTTCTCCTCCTTCAGCTGAACCAGGCCAGGCTCCTTTTAATGAACACTTCAGTCACTCTTGTATATGCTTATGTGAATTTCAATTAAATCTCTCTATCTAACAGGACCTGAATCATACACGGAGGTCTCACCAAGGCTTTACAGAAGAGTGCTGATACTCTCCTATCTCTTAATACCTGTGCACCCCCGGGTATGTTTTGTCACTTCGCTGCTCCTGCCTTAGCTTTGCACTGCAAAAGCTATGCTACACTGACTGAGAGTCAATTCTTCCGCTGGAAATTATTAGTGGACACTGCAGAATCATAATGTACATCCTAGTGCATCCTCTGCGATGTCTCTAAACTCCTATGCAAAATGTCTGGGTTGAAATTTCTTCATGAGTAATATTTAGTGTCAAGACGCAACGAAATCACCCCAGTGACCTACTTCGAATGCTCTCCAACTTGTGCTGTGACAACATCATGACGCTACCAAAGTTTCTGGAGGTTTAAACTGGAGGGGAAAAATGGTTTGTAACACTTTGTGATGCGACATCATTTAAAACACATCATGCTTGCTCATGGGCGGTAAGCAGACGATTCTGAAAAACCCTCTGTATGCCAGAGTACCTTCCTCCTGAGTGACTGCTGCCCCGTGCCCTGGGTACACTGCCACCATTCCTGTGCTGCCCATCCCAGACAGAGGCATTGGGTAGGCGGTGCTGAGGTGACTGGTGATGGCAGCCTGGCCAGCGGGCACACATACCCTTTCTGTGGACAGCAAAGCCACTGGCATGCCCTGCAGTAGCTGCACTGTCACGGCTGTATGGCTGTGAGGAAATTACAGTGGGGGTGGAAGCCAGCCAGTGAGATTTTGTGGTAAAATAAAGTAAACTTTCCAGTGAGGTATGTATTTTCTACGTCCCTTGGCTTCCTGCTGTGGGAACCATGCTGCATGAGAAAAACCCTGCTTTTTGACAGACTGCTCACGGTTTCTCAGTGGAAAACACACGGCCCAAAGCAGTTAACCTAAACTTGTTGTGAAGGGAGGTGAGAGGAAGCAAGGCTCAGTGAGGTGCAGGAGAGGGGAAAGAGGAGGACAAGGATATGAGCTGCCGGAAACGGGGGGACAGCAGTGTGATTCCCAACAATGTGACACATCAAACGATTTTTCAACAATAACCTGCTGTCTAGCAGCCACATCACCCCTTTCAAATTTCCTGTCTGGAAAAGCAGACTATCAAGGTCCTGATAATGCCTTGAACAAAGCTATGGCAGTTGAGTATTTGGGTATGACTCCCTCGGTGGCAGTGACAAAGGTGAGCTGAAGCATCTTAAAGCTTTGCCACAGTAACTTCAAGGAGTTGTGAAGAAGTCTGGACTGAACAAGTCCATCCTTCAGCAATTTGCAACCCATCTGAACACAAAAACCACATTCAGAGCAGTGCTGAGGCAGGCACCAAAACCTGCACCACACTCCCTTGGCCACAGAGGTCTTCCTAATTGCTCAGGTTGGAAGGGGTTCATGAGTACAGTGTGGGCATGGCAAGATACTGTACCTCTTCCGGCAGGCTGACCACCAGGTCATTTTCCGTCTGCCCAACCAAGGCCTGCAAGAAGTACTCGCTGCAGGCAGCCAGCACAGCCCGGTGGGCGCGGAACTCCTTTCCCTCCACGATCAGCGTCACGTCACAGAGAATGTCCTGCTTCCGCTGGTCATTTAAGCAGAGGAGAATATTGGTACAGTGCACCGTTGACTCATACACATACATGGGGGAGTCAGTCTTCTCATCCACAGACATGCCGTTCACACCCTGCAGCAGAGAAGGGGGGAAGAAAACACAAACAAGGCGGTGAGGAGCTACATAGCAGCTGGGCAAACATGGTACGGTGGGATGCTGCCTAATTTCTGGATACCTCGGGACCCAAGTAGCCCATTAGTTCTTAAATCCAAGCAAGTTGCTCAGGAAAGATTTGAGAACGGTGTTCATTGTCACCAGCTTTCACTCCCCTGTGCTTCAATTACCTATTCACACCCCAACTTTCCCCCTCAAAACCAAAGCAGGGTTTAGATGGAATGTAAAGTGCTTTCCCGCAGCCACCTACTACACACCTAAGAGTTTCAACTGAGTAGCGACAATAAAATAACATGGAGATATCGGAAATTTTAGATTTTAGCAAAAAAAGCAAGAGTAACTGCTGAGTCTTCTAAAAATGAAAAAAGGGCTTTGTGCTTGCCTCTTTTACTTTCATATTACAGGAAAAAATCCTCAAAACCCCAGTCTCATCTCCAGTGGACAGGCAGCGCTGCATGCTTACACTGAAGACCCCAGCTCAAGTGAAAGGCAAGGTGGAACTGTACCCTGCAAAGACAATGAAGACAAGCCACTAACTACAGTGACTTCATTTCTCAATCAGAATTTGTGATTTTAAAACTTACGGGTGAGAGAAAAACGTTTAGTGGCTTCAGAAGAAATCTGTTTCCAGGTATGGCTAAAGCAACATACCCTCACCAGTGGTTTAATGCCATTTACAGAAAAGAGCAGCTTCTGAATTCCAGACCCACAGACACAAGAAAATCCCTTGACCCGTGTGGAGGTAGCAGGGCAGCACATGGGTCTGGGGCTGCTCCTGCCTGCAGATAAGTCTCCCCTCGTTACAGCAGAGCAGAGTTTGGAAGGATTTAAGACACCCGTTATGATCATCTGAGCTAGGAAGTTCTCTGCCTGTTGTTCTGCAATTTTGGACACAGGTAGAACTTGCAATGCCTCTGAATCTGGGGATTGGATTTGCGGTGGTGATGGTGCTGGGGATCAGCTTCCCCAATCCTGCGTAAACCCCCTTTGCACTTGAACACGATGAAGTAATTCTTTTACCCAAAACTTTCTGCTCACGGGTTCAAACTTAAACAGGGGAAGTTTAGATTGGATATGAGGAAGAAATTCCTTACTGTAAGGGTGGTGAGGCACTGGAATGGGCTGCCCAGGGAAGTTGTGAATGCTCCATCCCTGGTGGTGTTCAAGGCTGGATTGGACATAGCCTTAGGTGGCATGGTTTAGTGGGAGGTGTCCCTGCCCATGGCAGGGGGGTTGGAACTAGATGATCTTAAGGTCCTTTCCAGCCCTAACTATTCTATGATTCTATGATTCTATGATTATTTTCCTATTTCAACTCATCTAAGTAGAAAAGCATAAGAGCCTGTGCTGCATTTGAACACACTATGTACTCCCAGACAAACTGAATACACTTGTTTTTAGAGCTTACCTGGGAAAAAAAGGTCATTTGTATGTATTATTCTATCTGTTGCTGAAAGAAAAGTTCTGCAAATGCACAAACTTCAAATATTTTAAGGAATGATTTTTCCTTATTGAGAACGACAACCGCCTTCTGAAAGGTAAGATTCAGAGGCACACAGGGCTAGGGGAAACAGAGGGTGGTATTTTGGTATAATGCTGCTGCATTATAAATGTCTGACCACTGTAGCGAGTAAAAGCAAAATTACTCCTCTGCTTCTTTTTAACATGAATCTTCACAGCATTTTCTTTGCTTGTACGATACACAGGTAGACAAGTAGAAACAACAAGACTTCAAACTATTTCTCTTGCCATGAATTCAAACCAGGGTGCCGTACAGTGTAGTTTGAAAGACAGTAATAATCTAGACAGGAATGGACTTAAGAGGAGCCACTTGCTACTTGTAAGTATTTACTAGACTTCTCAGTGAACTCCATCTTCCCATTTTCATAGGAGTATTTTTAAGTCAGTGGCTATGATGACTCTTTCTACAAAATAGGTATTTTTGCCAACATTACATTACTGGAAGTATCAATGGGATGCTTATGGCTTCACTTTTACTGGTATTTTCAATATTTACTGCTGACTCATGCTACACTTCTGAGTAGCCAGATGAAATGCCTACGTGAACAGAAAAAAAGCAACCTACCAACCCAAAGTCACTGACTTTATCTCTAGAGAGAAGATACCTAGCTGCTTATTGACCTGCATGCAGGTAGGTGAGGGAGACACTTGGGTTTTATTATGCTAACAGCTGCATTCCTTAACCAGAAGAAAATGATTTTTTTCCTCCTCATAAATTGAGACAAACAAGGAGAACTGGCAGCCATCCTTTTGTTAGCACTCCACTAAGGCAAAAGAGAAAATGATACTTAGCTCATCCCACTCACAGCCTTCTGTGTAACTGAACTCTGATGCTAACGACAGTGTTATAATAACGTTCTAAGTGGTCACTCTTGCGTGCTGTGAAATGCAAGAGTTTACAAGAACAATCTAGTGGGAAAACCTGAGAAGTGCCAATAACAATGCAAAGGGGAATAGTGTTAATTTCTTTTTTTCCTTTTTCTCAGGCAAGTCATATGCCTGTAATGTCTCAGCGATGAAAAAATGTACAAGAAACCTGAAACCTGGCAGGTAATTAACAGAACATCAATTACACTTCTAGTGCCTGTAAAAAAAACCAACCAAAACCCACTGTTTGCCTGAAATAGCAATCTTTTTTTACAGTAATAGTGCAATTTGTGTGAATCAAACCCTGAATTACTTGGTTACTAATTAGTAATTTCCCACTTTTTAACTACAACTCTCATCAAGTGCATTTTTTTAAAAACTCATTGCATGCCTTGTGAAGTGCTGAAAACACCACCCTGTATTTCCCCGCTGGTGAGCCAGCCTGCCTTCTATGCTAGGAAACCTGACCAAAGTGGTACTGAGATGCTGGGGCTGTGAAGTGCACCATCCACACTCCAACAGATCCCTAGATACACTCCCGGTAAGGACCTCCACCCAGCTGCTTGTACCACCATGCTTTCCAAAGGCCACTATTGTGACTCCAGTGACTTCCCAACAGCGGATCCACAGCATATCCCTTCCCGCAGCCACTCAAAGTCCGTGTGGATGCCCTGGCCGGTGGCTGCAACCTCAGCCCGACACAGACTTCCCCTGGCCATGCCCCTGGCTGCTCCAGGAAGCACCCTGAACCCTGCATTACGCACAGGGAAGCCGGGGCTGGGCTACAGTCAGGACCACCTATTTATCAGCTTTTAATGTTTCAACACAAGTGATTTATGGTCTTCCCTTTTCCATGATCTGCCATCAACTGAATGACCTCCAGGCACGAGTTGTTTCCTCTCCAAGAGGACTTTATCCTGCAGGAGAGGAGCAAGATGGTGAAACCCTGCACTGGGAAGTAGCTTATTCATTTTCATAGGGAAAGGGTTTAGAGTGCAAAGAGAAAGGTCACCACAGGGCTTTGGCATGTTGTAGCAAGAAAATTAGCAGAATTCAGCTTTTTTCCTCTCCTCAGAAGAGAAACACAGGGATTGGGTATTAACTCTGAACTGTGAGGCAAGCTGGGCTGGAAGTCCTTTATATAAATGTTAATTCAAACCATGTAATTTTTTGCTGAATTCAGTATTATGCTGAGTTTGCAGAACCTTGTTCATGGAAATCATTGCTACACACTTGGTATTTCTTCAAACCGAAGAGAGAATGTCTTAGCAAGCCTTTCTCTGGCTCAAAAGAACATGCTGTGCATTTGTTTGCATATAGGTCACCATACTGCCAGAAAAAGCCTCTTTGAAACAAAAGTTTCCAGAAACTGGCACAAACTACTGTAGGCAAGAAAAGCACTATTGAAACCTCGTCAAAAAACAGTTGCTGGTAAAGGGCAGCAATTGCAGTGAAGCAAACTGTTGCTTACACGGTGCTTCCACAGCAATGGGTGGCAGATCCCACTGAGCCCTTGGCAGCATGGAGGAGGCATGTGAAACCTCAGGAGACAAGAAAGCTGCTCACGGGACATCCAGATCACTTTGGTTTGCAGCACGTCATGTCTACTGGCTGGCGCTCACCCAAAACTCTCCAGGAACTCATAAACACACCGCCTGAGCTGCTACCAAAAATACATTACCTATTGCAAAAAAATCCAGCTTCTACCTCACAAGACTAGAGGGCAGGCAACGTGGAATCTGTTTTTAAAGGGAAACATTAGGGGACAGAAAATCTTATCAAGGCAAACCAGAAAGTCCTGCATCAGAACTGGGTTAATTAGGTGAAAAGTAAATCTCGATCGTGGCAGAACTACAGGGCGCTTAACCAGGCAAATTATCATCATGACAAAGCAGCATGGCTTCTGCACGGGGAAGTCATGTCTCTGACGGGCTCTATTAGAATTCCTGAAGTGTGTCAAATTAGCAGTGAGGAACACTGGTACGCGTAATTAGTGTTGACTTTCAGAAATCCTTTGACAAGACCTTTACAAAAGGTTGCTAGAGAGGCTCAGTTATCACAAGGTAAGAAGTTGCATCAGACTGGAAATCACCTATGCTAAACTGTATTCAACAGAGAAGGGATGCAGGGGCAATTTTCAGTGAGTTAACAGTGAAATTCCTCCAGAAATACACCAGCAGCAGTACTGGCTCACATCTGCGGTCACACCATGCAATAGGCCTGAGCTCCTCTGGCCTCCAAAGCTATAGCCGGGTTGAGCACACTTAGTACTTGGATGGGAAACTGCCCGGGCATACTAGGGTCCTAGCAGCACTCCTACAGTGAGGTCACTGAGAATATGGAGCCAGATACGGGAAGCAATTCTTAACAACAGAGGCTTTAGACTGGTCATAAGAAAAAAATCTGAGGAACAGCCTGCCTGGAGAGGCTGTGTCATCTTCATCCTTGGAGGATTTCAAGACCAGACTTGATACAGCACTGAGCAACTTGCTCTGATCCCAGAGCTGATGTGCTCTGAGCAGGAGGTTGTGAGAGGAACCTCCTCAGGTCCTTTACAACATGAATTAATCGTTGATCCTACATTGATTAGTGCCCTGGAAGTCCACAGACTATGACAGGGAGATCAAAAATAGTGAAATCAGTTCAAATGTCAAAGATAATAGGGATTGTTGGGAATTCAAGAAAAGACAATATAAAAAAGGATTAAGCACTAGCAAGGTGGCACAGTAAATCCAGGGCACTCTGTTATACACAGGTAGCAATTAGATGAAAAAAAAATTATAGAACAGTTGTGGTCAGAAAGGAACTCCAGGTATCATCTACTCCAGCCTCCCTGCTCAAAGCAGGGTGCCCTAGAGAAGACTGCTCAGGACTGTGTGCAGTACGGTTCTGACACTTTTCATAGGGGAAGATCCCATACCATCTCTGGACAACCTGTTGCATGTTTGACCCCTGTCACAGTGGAACAGGAACTCATTGACCTGGACTCTCGATTCCAGTTTGGAGTCTCTAATGAAAAAGACAGACTGGATACACAGACTATCATCACCTAAAGACAGATTTTAGAAAGAGAAGTATTTTAATAAGGAGATGTATTTTCTAGTTACTTGTGGTGTAGTACACTGCTGGGTAGTGTCTGCATCTGGTTATTGGTATTGAAACAGGGAGAAAAGAAGCCCTCCTCAACATGTATGATCAATTCAATAAGCACTATACAAATAATACGAAATAAAAAGGTCAAAGCAGCACTGCTATTTATTGTTTCTAGTGTTACAAAAGTAGGAGAGGACACTGAAGCAAAAGAAGCGAGACAAAGGCAGAATTTGTAAAAATAAAACCTGTAATTCCTGACTATAGAAATGAACTGAAATTGTACCCTGTACTCATAGGGAGATGAGTTGGGTTGGTTTTATTTTTTCCTGAGAGATTTCTCAGTCCCTGCAATAAACCATACGCAGAACTGACCGCTGTTGCAAAGAACTCACCGCATTTGTAAAGGAATTAGTCACTCCTAACAAATATATCCAGGGCCACATTACTCAGGGTACAAGGTTACATGGGATGAATATTCACATACTCCAGCATGCTGCTCAACAACAAACTGCCTGGGCAGAGAAATGTGCCTATATTATCTGTCTTTCCTAACCTACTAACCATTGTCTCAGGAACAAATTCTTCTATTGGATCAACACAGATGAACCCCCAAATCTATCACCCCCACACAGGCTCCCTAGGTCCCTTGTACCCATTGTCCTCAGCTGCAGGAGACAGTGATGGGCATGCTGCCCTGTGCTCCCCTCTCTCGAACTGGCACTGAAGTTGCATAGGACCAAGCTGATGAGGGCAAGCAGTAGAAAACATCTGTCCAAAGACTACATGTGTTGGCTATCACTGACATCAAGGGGTCCTGCTTCCACTGGCTCCAGCAAAGTGGTGGGTTTAGGACATGAAAAGCCATCAGATGTTGAGCTCAACTCAGAAAAGGCACACAGTCTACAGCAGAAGCATCTTTGTAGCCTCTCCATGGTAAAACACCAGTGAGGAAGGGGATAAGGGGAAAAAAGGGCCTGAAAGCATCATCTCCTCCCATCAAACAAGAGCTCACTTGTATCCCAGGAGGTGTAAGCAGGGCATCAGGTCTACAACAGCAACTACCATCAACTTCATGGTAAAGGCCTGAAAAGGTTTATAATATCTTCTCATTATGCTTGTAACAACGCATTTTAGTATGGCAGTGAGCAGGTAATACTGTGCCATTTCTCACTTAAAAAACTGCAGGACATGACCTGGTGTAAAATGAACTGCAGGTTTTGCTTGGAAGCAAAAGCTGGCGATCACATTATATCCTGCTATACAAGGTGACTCCTGGCTTTCTCCTGATCAGGTTAAGAGAGGATCAATACTGAACTGGGGTTATTTTTAGTTCCAGTTCACATTCTTCTAATCAGCTCCACCAACAGTATTAAAAAGACACTTAAGAATAACTTGAAGTGGTCTGCCTGAATGCATCTAAGACCCTTTGGTCAGAGGTAGCAAGAGAGTCTGGTTCACTGTAAATGTCTGACAATATTTCTGTTCAGTACGATGCAGTGTAAAAAAATGCTCTTTTGTTCTGAGGTTTTGCATTTTTTTTTCCTTAACAATTTAGCAAAAGGTACTGGGAAAAGAATGGGGAGAATGATGATAAAATAATTTAAAAGTTGAGAGGAACTTGTACTTTTGACAAATGGCAGCAAAAGCACATCAGACTTGACAGTTTTTAGGGATAAACATGCACTGGTTTTAAGTAGCAAGTGGGAGGAAAATAATTTTCCAGGCTTCCTTCCTCATCCCCTAATATTTTTTCTATGAAAAGACTCGTTCTGTATAATCAACGCTTTGGTTTTAAAGAAATTTATCAATAACTGACACTTCAGAGCTCCTAAAATGACCATCCTTATAATTGGTTATTACGATCTCTCAATTATAGCTATAACAACAAAGGATATGATTATATTGTCACTGCTTTCCTTTAAAAAGAGACTATTGAAAAGCCTAATGATTAATTCACCATTTTTGAGAGCTCATTGTAATGACGGAAGACTATATACAAAGGTCTCTTCAGTGAGCCCATTATTCAATTAATAACTGCTGAATACCAAGCAGTCATAGTCATATGAAACTCCCAAGAATTGTGTGAATTTTTAACCAATTAATTATCAATTACAACATCATAAAACATCAGCACAAAAATAGAAACAACGAAATTTAATTATACATTATTCTTCTTCGTTGAGGCAAATACTACACAAGACTGATTTTGATTAATAATTCATACACAGTAAAGTATCAGGAAAGATAATTACACTGTGCCACAATTCTCACACTGATTTCTGTAATTACAGATTACAACAGTGTTAGCAATTTAAAAAGGTTAGGGAGCAGTAGTAATTTGCTATGTCATCCTCAGCAATATTAATGTCTTCTTCTCTGAGCACCCCAGATAATTGAAAACAGACTAGCAGGCTGCCAGGCTACATGGGCTTGCCTCCTGCCAAACATACTGTGGGTGCCAGGGCCATTAGCAAGAACATCTTCAGAAATGAGCTTTTCACATTGTTCAAGTACCTTCTGCTGTAACCTAGAAGATACACAGACAAGGGGAAGAGACATCATAGAGCATTCTTGGCTGGCGGCTGTTGATGTATTGCTGCTGAGAGCGCTGGCTGGTGCTTCTGACCCTACTGCCTCAAAGAAAGACCTTCATTTGACCATGAGTGGGAAGGGGGATGGCTAAGAGAAACCCAAGAGAGGATTCAACCATGGGCCCTCAAGAGAGGCGGGTCTGGTGGGGCACAGCAGGGCCCTGCAGACATTTGGACATTAATGTTGCTGAGTAGGCTTCATGGCTCCAACACATCAAGTGTGGGTGCACCCTCTGAACTGCTGAACAGCTGCGCGCAGTTCAAGGGCACTAACTGGTCCCCGATGAGCTACACCACATGCAGTGAGCAGAAGCATCAGTGCCCAGGCTGGCTCCTGAGCTGGGCCATGTTTCTGTGGGGCCAGCTTTACATGTTTTCCAAGTAGAGATGAGAATACTGGAAATCCATTCCCTAGCTTAAACTGACAGGAACAAGGATGCGTCCTCTAGATCATGGAACTGCTGCTTTTGCACAGCTCTGATGTAGGAAGTAAGTCCCATTGCAAAAGTCACTTACTGGCTTCATTATACTGGACCTAGACCCTACAGCGTAACTGGGTAGAGACTAGGGAAAAAGAAAATAAAGGAACTCTGATCCTGCAGACTTTTAAAGAGAACTGCTGAATGTAACTTTTGTCTGTCACATTTTGCTTACTTACCACTATTCCACTACTGGCAGATTGCACACGCAAACAGAAATGTACCACAGCTCCATTTCTGCCATGGATCTTGTTTTCTGTTTGCTTGTTTTTTAAATTAGTGTCAGGGTGCCCATAGTCTCCATGATGAATGTTTATTTAAACCCCAGGTGTCTACTCTGAAGAAACGGCGCTTCAGGTTGTTCAGAGACTGGTACCATAAGGAGTCAGGGATTCCCAGCGGAGGATGCTTTGAAGAGTCCAAATACATTTATATTCCGCATACAGATAAACCTATTTCCTGACTTCAGAGGGCTGAATTGTTACTGTTTTTTGAGAGAGTAACCCAGCTGAACAAGGTAATGACAGCTCACAGTCTTTAGGGACTAAGTTAACAGGCAAATAATGCACTGACATATGCATTCTATACAGGCCTACTAGGCAAAATATATATGTGCATCTTTTTATGACTCAGGAAAAATTGTATAATTAGACTATAAGTTGTCCTACGCTCAGAAAGTCAAGCTTAATTTAACATGCATTTTCAATGTCCTTTAAATGTAAATGATGATGCCTTCAGGAAAGAGGCATGTAGATGGAGGAGGAGGGGAGACATACACCAGGTAGGAAAACAGGAGGAACAACAGAAGACCTGTCCTCTATGCTTGTTTCTTAGAAGAACTCTTCCCCCATAAAATCCCTCCTCATGGCTTTCTTTACAGTAGCTGGCTATGGTGAAGGGGACTGGAACCAAGTCTGCTACTCAGAATAGCTTATTCAAAGCAGAATGGGGAATGCCCAACACTGAAACAGTGCCAGGAAACCACCAAGCAAAACAAACATATTATGTTTTTCTGAGGCGGTCAATGGCTTCAGGACCTTGGGGAAAAGACACAACCTTTTGGGTTATTCTTGGGTAAGATGGATTGCCAGACTAAAGAATCAGAGGGGGAAAAATGAAGTAGTGATTTGCTTTTACCTTACTCTCCAGCTTGGTGAGCTCTCTGGAAAGGTTTAAGGTCTATACGTAAATGGAGGCTCGAAATTCTGGCAAGGGCCCACCAGATTTAGGCCCTGCCTTCCTTGCTTTAAATGAGTATTTTTGTTGAGGACTGATACAGTGATACAGCTTTCCTTCTTTTCCTAAATCTCTACATAATTTATGTGTACTTCTATGGGCATGTGCACATGCATGTATGTATAATCTGCACTATGATGCCATCTGACACGCTGAAATTGATGAAGCATAAATGGTTGGTCAAATATCCAGGCCACTTGTCAGTATGACAATACATCAGGATAGTAAAGAATGTGTCTCCCTGTTTGAAATCTCTTTTGCTAATATGACTATGAGAACAAAGGCCAGGCTAATACTGACCCAATACCACCAGTGTTTGGAAGCTACAAATTAGTAACAATGGCACTGTTCTGCTCCTTTTATCAGCCTTTTAATGTGAAAGATTATGCCAGCAAGTTCAGTAAGAGCTATTAATTTCCCTTCTGTTTTATTCCCAAGGAAGCCCAGCCCTTAAAACCTGCAGTAGAGTTCAGTGCTGAAGCTTTGTGCTTGAAATTTCTAGTTTCTATCAAATGAGCATAGTTTTTGATTTTATTTTTTCTTCAGAGGAAAACAGAGAAGTTGTCTCTCAAAATTATGTCTCCTGGTTAATTTTCTCTTCACCTATCAATCTGTACTAAGTACTGCTTTTCCAGACTAACTGCAGAACTGGTGGAAGAAGTACTGTCTGCACAGGAGGCTATGGCCAAAACCCCTGCTATCATTGACTACTCAAATTGCACAGGCTGCAAAAATGACAAAAGCCCATGTTCTCCTGTCAGACTACAGAGTTCTTATGGGGAAAATCTGTTCTTTTTTTTCTTTCCCCCTAAAATGCAAGCTCTTCATCTCTGCTGCAAGTTAGCAGGTGTTCAGAATATCCTTCATGTTTCCTGGGGACACAAAGTGGTATGTCCTTTGGAACATGTCTGTTGTGATTAATGTGTGAAGAGCAGGAAAGCATACAGTAGATCACTGGGTTAAATTTGGGACAGAATTCTGTAGGGTATAAATGCACACGTTCTGCTTTTGGGAAAGTATACAGGTGTCACCTTCTCCTTGGAGACTGGGCTGCTGTCTGCTTGCGCAGTGTTTTCCGCAACCAAACAGATACCAACAAAAATGGTCTCCTTTGACAATGTAGTGGAATGAAAATGTTTCCTTATGGCTAAATCAGAGATCTTTACTATCAAAAAAAAAAAAAGAAATAAAGAAATAAATTTTAGTGGCTGACTCCTGCATTAGGATCCACATATTTATAGGTCTGAACCTTGGAAGCCCGATCAACACATACAAAACCCAATTTTCGTATGTTTTTCTAACTGTCAAATGATCAGTAGGTCACTGAAAAGACTATCTGGAAACTCTCACAGCAATGCCAAGGGGATACCTGGATTACACCAAGGGATTCTGACAGTGGTTTTGACCCTGAAAGGATCTGAGAATTGCCATTTTATAATTAGGAGGTTTAAGCAAGAGATGCAAGCCTTCCCATCCTCAGAGTCTGGCACATGTCTAGATTCCTATTTAAAGTCCCTTTATGCATGGACTGGCCCTTATTCTGGAACTAAACTGCCTTTCCTGTTGTAGATAATAAATCATCCCACAGAGAAAGGCGCACAGAAAGCAATCAATTCTGCTGCCAACACCTACTGGGCTACAGCCGAGGTAAGGAGAGGATGTGAGACAGAAATGGGCATTTTGACTAAGTGCATCTGCAGCCTTAAGCAGCTCAGAGAAACAAAAGATTTGATGCTTTTGGGTCCCAGTTTTGAGGGTAAGTAGAGCCACATAGCATCTGTACCTATAGTGTCTCAGAGGACTGCAACTGCAAAGACAGAAGGCAGCAAAGACAAGCTTTCCTTCTTCTGTAAGATCCACGGGAGCTTATGAAAGGTTTTTTTGTCATGGTAAACAATAACGGATTAAAGCTGCAAAAGCTGCTATAAGAAGAACTTGAATTTTATCGTTGTTTGAGGATACTTTCATTATTTGTTGAGCTTTTCATGCAGCTTTTGAAATCTGTTTGGTTTCTTTGTTCCTCCCTCCCCAAAACCACAATTAAATCAAATGAAATCAAATAGGAGATTAACATGCAAAATCCAAAAGTAAGCCACACTTTATCCAAGGGAAACAGAGTGGCTTGATTATTTCTGTTAGAATTAGTGCACTCTGTCATGGGAGTTTTAATCTCAGGGTATTCCTTATACGGTTCACAAACCCGAAAGGCAGAAGGGACCACCTAATCTGGCCTCTTAAAGGCAGTATCAACACTTGCTTTTAACACGCAGACTCACAATCCCAACAGAGCAAAGAAAACCAGCAGGTTGTTTGACAAGCTCTTTCTTCAACCGTTACTGGAATTATCTATACCTTTAACCCCCGGGTTCTCTCCTGACACATTCTGAAGTAGCTGTTCCGCTATTTTACCCGGGACTGACGTCAAGCTAAACCAGCCTTCAGTTCCACGGAACATCCCTTTTATCTTTCTGAAATATTGGAAATACATTTGGCAGCCCTCCAATTTTCTGGAATTTCCCCTGTTTCCCAAGATTTATTACAAATTAACTGCCACTTAACAGAGCTTTTCAGCTACTCCCTTTAAGATTCCTGGATGCAGAAGTTACTAGGATGTGAAAATGTTTAATTTCAACTACTCCCGCCTGTCTCAGATCCTCCTTTGCGACAAGCAGCAAACTTTCTCTTATCTTCACATCACCACACAGGATGGACACATCCTCTTCACGGTTTCAAATAAAAAACCCACATGGGGAACATGTCTGCCTTTTCTGTTTTCCCTTTTTTGATATTCAATTAATTATAACATAATCAATTAATGTTTCAACATGACTTCAATTTCTTCGTTTAACCAGAATGGCTTCTCATTAGAGTAACGTTTTTTGTTATTGACGGCAGTGTAAAATCATAATTTTGAGCAGCTGGCAGAATATTCTTCAACAATTCCCAGTGCGTTCACCGCTTTTTACTTTAAATGCAATGTTATGCCAACACAACAGGTTCTAACTTTGGAAAACATCTTTTTCAGTTCTGAGTACAGTGCGTGCATAAATTTATAATCGCCTGGTAGGTGGTGTACTCTGCTTGCATAAGGTCACCATACGGGATTTGAGGCCCCATGATTCACATTAGTTAAGACTGTCCACAAATAACAGCGTTTGACAAACTGCTTCCCTTCTTGCTTCATTTTCTCATGCAACAAGCTACAAACCTTTATTTTCCAACCCGTTTTTAAGAGAACTACTCCCATTGAAACTCTTGTGGATTCCTGCTCATGTGCCACTCTCTCCAATACCTGTCTCATAATGCTAAGAACCTGGCTAATAAAAAGCCAAACAATGCGATGTTGTACAACCCTAATAGTTTAGAGTTACATATACTGAAAGCACCATAAGGATGGTTAATGTGGCTGGGTATTCACTGATGTCACTCTCTCCCTCTGTGGTTAGTTGACAGCCCCCATTTGCTCATTTGTCTTCAGAGGGAATGTACTATTGGCATAGAAAGAGGCCACCAAACCCAGGCATTCCCCGCAGTCTCTGCAGACCATAGCAAAATACCAGGCCCTTCTGCACCCTCAGCAGCATGGTAAGGGCAGCCTGCCTTCCCTCTCCTTTCACAAGGGGACCTGACTGTACCATATCAGAGGGCAACACAAATCAAATGAGTGAGGACCTTGCCCCTGCATTGCCACACTACTGTCAGGACCATGGCAGGTTTGCTCAGGGCTGTGTTTCAGGCAGCTGTGACCTATGAAAGCTCTGCCTGGCTGATGAAATGTACCCTATATCTACAGTCTGGACAATCTTTAAAAGGTAACAGTATTTGACACACAAGCAAATGCTTTTTTTTCTGAGAAGAAAAAAGACCGTGTGCTTTCTTCTGATATGAATTGAGAAGCTATATTCTCTATAGATCTTAGAGACATGCAAGACTGTCAAATTTGCATGCACACAAGGATCCAACTGAAGGCTGAGCAGGTGATGTTACAACATTTCTCACTTGACTTGACAACCTTCTATTCTTTTAACAGCTTCTGTGCTAATTTCCTTACCTTAAACAAACTAAAGGTGCCACTGTGTAACCTAATCCTTGAGCCCGGGGAGCCACCCCATTTCTGCTTCTCAAGCAGCTCTGGCTGACCATCAACTGGTCTGCAAAATCACAAACGAGCAGCACTAAATATGGATGGAGAGAGCAGAGCACAGCTCTGCAGTTCTTGGTTTGTAAGACACCAGATTTCTGAGATAGCATTAAGTGGAAGCCATCAGCTGGGCTTTCTTTTCGAAAGGTTCTGGCTACTCAGATGCATTTCCATGCGAATGGCAACGGGCTACACCTGTGGCCCCAAACCCACTCTCCAACTGTTATCTCATGTCTCTGCTCCACAGCATGGGGGCACCAGAGCTTTAGAAGAGCTCAAAAAACATGTCAAACATCGGAAAATCAACACATCAGTTCAAGCTTAATTTTCCTTTTTACTTCCCCTTCAGCTGAAACACTTTGGTCATGGTTTTCCAACTACAGGCTGAGAGAACATCACAGCAAGAAAACTGTGACCTTGTGCACCTGGCAAACCTACTGGGGTTCAAAACAAGGCTTTGTAGAGCAAAATGACAAGATAGAAGGCAGGCAGTCCTATCTACAGTGCACAGGTACAGTGAGACGCACTGGGAGGTCTACATGCAATAGGACTTAGCTGGCAGATTTCAGCACTCCTTGGCAAGGTGTTGAGTGCCTTTAACTCATGCCCTTCAATGAGATTTTAGATCCCCTGCAGCAAGCGGCATCAAGCCTTAAAACCATGAAGACAAGGAGGTTAAACTACAGATTAATAACTATACAACATAAAAACCTGGGATGAAATAAAATGCTGTTGCTCCATTGGAGACTGACTTGTTTATGTATAAAGCGGGGAATCTATAAAGCTTATTGATCAGTATTTCAAACGAAACTAATCTAAAAGCATTCCTAATTATTAACTAAAATATGTAGTACAAACAGCGTGCTACAAAACAATCAATACTTCCCAGTACTTGCAGCCCCTTACAGCAATTTCTGTACTAAAAGGGGGACCAGCCTAGACGGCAATCTCCGGTGCTTGCCAGCGAGTTTGTCTCTCCATACGCATGTAAAACAGAACAGTCCGCAATGTAAAAACAAGCGTACTTCTTTCTTTCCTTTGCCCCTTCAACACCTGCCTTCCCTACCTGTATCTAACCTATATTGCATGCTGCAATAAATAATAATAATAATTAAAAAATTACTCCACAAACCTTCCGACTAAATCAACGTACTCTGTTTCTTGGGCTGTCAGAAGAATGCAAACATTGTTATGTAGGATCAAATCCAGTCTTTTTAGACAAACTTGACCACATAGTGACATAGCTTCCTTAAGGAAAGGACAGTTTCCCATTCCCAGAACACACCATGATTTTGCCAGTAGAACAGCTCAAGTCTTGTAGAAATATGCACGGTTAATTTATATTTTCAGAAGTCAAGGTCAGGTACGTATATAGAATCCTAGGATCATAGAATAGTTTGGGTTGGAAGGGACCTTCAAAGGTCACCTAGTCCAACGCCCCTCAAGGAGGGACATCTTCAACTAGATCAGGTTGCCAGATCCACATTCAGACTGCCCTTGAATGTCTCCAGGGATGGCACATCCAGCACCTCTCTCGGCATCCTGTTCTGGAGTATTGTACCACCCTCACTGTAAATAATTTCTTCCTCACCTATTCCTCATGCCATTACTTCAAGAATTTAAGTCCCAGTAAGACACAGTTTGGTTATATGTCCAAAGGAATGTTAAAAAGTTTTAGAAAATACTTGTTGCTTGATGAAATACAGGGCAGTCACTCCTCTGCTATGAATGTCATGATGCTTTTTTTTCAGAGCATGCTATGCTCCAACATTGCGTCTTAAAACCAGACATGTATGTGCATATAGTTATGCATGTGTATATATGTACATGTGTGTATATATACACATGTGCACACACACAATAATTAATATCTCTTAGAAAAGATTTATTATTGACATTGCATTTTTCTAGAATCGCTCATGTTGCCTGGCATGAGCTCTCCAAACATTAGAAGAATTACATGATCTCTATTAAAAGGGTCCTTGAGCCAGTTCTATCAATAGAGCTACCCAGCCTTATATAAAGGAGGAAATGCTCCTTCAACTCTATACAAATTGGGCAGCTCGGTATTATTTGTAGCCATTATTCCATGCATTTCTCACCTGAAGTACCTATGCACATATGCGTTCTTCTCTGTTGTACGTGGCAAGAATTTTTCCAAAAGGAGCATAAGGAAGAGGAGAAATTAAGATCCTGAAAAGGATGTTTGTGCAAATGTTTTTAGTAATAATAAAGGAGGAAAGAGATGTCTGAGAAAAAACCACTGAAATGGGACTAATCCAGAGGCAATGGCTAAAAGTTGAAGCGATGTGGAAGAGGCAGGAGCAATAATCACAAGGACGCTAAAAATTGCATTATTATGGATGAGTGGAAGGGTTCCAGATAAAAGAAGGGAAAGGACTAGGCTTACCTTGGAGAGAGAGGAGGCTGAAGAGCCTTGGGGCTTACGGATCAAGAGTTACGCAGAAGGAAAGGTGCAGGAGGGATGACTGGAAAAGTTTCAAGGGAGAAGGGTCTGTAGGAAGGAGGTGGGAGCCTAGTCCTGGCCCCGCTGCCTCCAGGGGAACAGAGGGGCAGAGATGAGAACAGGGAAACGAATCATGGGAAAGAGTGGCTATTTTCCAATGTTTTCAGTGTGCAAAAAGAAACTGAAGAAGACGGAGATAAAGCCATGGCATACTACAGTAAGTATGTAAGGATGCTGGGAGGGAGCAGAAAAGAATGGGCAAGTGACAGAGAGAGGTTCCACTGCTCAGAACAGAGGTGAGCAACTGCCAAGGAGCTTGAAAGAGCAGTGGGAATGGAGACAACATCAAGAAAAAGGCTCCTGGAAATTGTCCATTCCCTTACTGGGAGGCGGGATGATGCTGGGAGGCGAGGGCAGGGAAAATCACAAGCACTCTGAGAAGCAAACAGGGAGAACTGTCAGAGTGCAGAAGAGATGAGAGAGGTAATCGCGGGTGAGAAGCTGGAGAGTGGGTGAGGACACGGTGCCAAGAGACAATAATCCAGCTGATTCGAGAATTAGGCACAAGAGATGTCAAGCGAAAGGCAGAGAGCAGAAGAGGCTACAGAGGTGGCAAGAACAGCATGAGCTTAAAGTAAAACTGTCAAGGATTGCACCAGCGGTATGCTTCCCCTCTGCTTGCCCCCTACTCCATCACATGGGAGCAAACAAAAATCCAGCCACCCTCAGGCTGACCCTGGAGAAGCAACAGAATAGAAAAGAGGACAAAAAAGCTGGCTGACAATAGCTGCCCATGGACAAAAAAGAGGGGGTTTAGTACAGCTGTGTGGCTATATTTGATTTACATGTGTTTCTTCATGCAAAACAGAGGCACAGCAGTGCAAATGGCTTTCTAAAGAAAGCAGCATTGACAGAAACTCCTGCACATTAGAAAGAGAGAAAGGAAACATATCCTGGGCTACACCAGAGCTGGGGGTCCTGGCTTGGGCAGCCAGCACAAAGGCGCTTGCATTGCACTATCGCCATGGAAAGCAAGGCTACACCCAGCACTGTGGGGACTGATGTACACAAAGCCCTAAGTGCTTTCTTAGATAGCTTACTATTTTGAATTTGAGCTTGACATCCCCCTGTAACAAAAAGGCTTGCCTCCTTAGGAAAACGACTGCCAAATACTGTAAAAATTTTGTGACAAAGAAATCTGCTTCCAAATTAAGCAACAAATCACAGTAGCCCTGATTGCACACACTAATCATTTTTGTAAATGGTCTTTTTTAGTAGCAAGTAATTAATCTTGTGTTAGAGCCTGAGAAGTCCCTACTAGTTTTTGAACTTGCAGACAGCTGGAAAATGCCTGCTTAGGCTAGTGTGCACATCTTTGAGTAATTCCTACTTGCTAATTACTCTTCCAGAAGCTGCCAACAGCAATTCTTACATTTTGCTAACCAGGGAGGGATATCACATCACATTATCATATATCTTGTGAATTAACAACAGGATGTTGGTGAAGCAATGGCATAAAAATCAGATCATTGAGAAAGAAATTAAAGCTAATCAATTTGCACCAAAAAAAAAAAATAATCTGCAGTACGCAAACAGCATTTCAGAAACAAAGGACACGACTGGGAAACAAAAACCAAAACCAAAACCAGCATTTGCAGAAGTTGCCAGAGTAGCTTCCTTCTCTTGGTGACAGATGAGATAAGACTGAAGCTCGGGACCCCTTTGCAAATGAGACTTGCTAGTACTCCACTAACTCATTGCAACAGGAGCAATATTCCCCTCTGCAACACAAGAGACGTGATTCAAGCTGGCAAGCCCTTGCACGTAAAAGCACAACGCTTTCCCCTGCTCGAGGTTTCCGCAATATTCATCACAGTGGCCCAGCGGGGATTCCAGCTTGTGGTGTGCAGAAAGCTTGCTGGTGCTCTGGCACAGCAAAGCAGAGCCCCCATGGCTAAAGGGGCACTGATGGGCACCAAGCGGGTGCTGTTGGAGGAAACCCTTTGGGATGGAGCTGCTGGTGGCACATGCATTCCATGCAGCCCTTGAGCCTGTGGGGGGAGGCAGGCTAGAGGGAAATCAAAGAGGTACCTTTATGTATGTGTGTGCTTATTAACTGTAGTGAGCGAACGCAGGATTTGCAATGGGAATGTCTGCTCTGGAAATGGCAAAGGCAAGTTATTATCAGGACGAACATCCTTATGCAGCATCTCAGGGGAGGCTTTGGCTTGCTTTCATCAAATGCCATTTTCTTGGAATGCTGTTATGCTGTAGTCATCAATCCTATTTAAGGGAAGGGCAAAAATGTTTTGTATCACTGCTCTCCCTCCTCACTTGATGTGACATAAAATACTGGCACATTAGCACAGGCGAAAGAAACAAAGCCTGGCTTATAATGGCCATGCTCACGTATTTATTAAGCAGCCTGGGGAAGGAACACCAGGCACAGGAGACAACTATGCAGCTTGTGAATTGAATGCAGCTTCCTGCTACGGAGAGGTTTCCCTGAAATCCCTCCACAAATGCTCTGCAACCAAAGTGTAGAAGCAGCCACTTGCTTTGCTCTGATTGCCCACTTGAACTTTTCAAGAAGGTTGCATGTATTTACCATTGATTTACAGTACTGCGTTGCCAACTAACTTGCAGTGGAAAGGGCTGAAAAACCTGACTGCAGTACATATACGATCCACACGGTGCGTTGCCTCCACACCTCAAAAGGGCACGTAGGGAGATACAGCAGTATCCCCATTTACTGGCAGGCTGTGGTGGTACATGCAAACCACCTGATTTAGGAGTTTGTGCTGCCACTGCCAAGGCTATAGGTAAGAGAGAGATGGTGACTTCTTGGCTACTTGTCCAGATTGGTTAAATCAGTCAAAGGACAAGGTGATTTTCCTGATCATTATGGCCCAGACAGGAGCTGGAATTTGGCCTACGCTGGTTGTTCAAATGCTTCACTACTGGGCACTGCTACAGGGTTTAGCATCACTGCCTTCATTATCTCTCTGTGGCTTCATCTGTCTGTGCTGTGTACACATAAGCATACACAGATCATGAGACTCACAATGAACTCTTGTAATACCGGCTGTCAGCAGCTGACTTAGGAGTCAGGAAAAACATGCTTCAGCAAGAGGTCGTGTCTATAAACATGGCAAAACTAATTATCCCAAGAAGGGTTCCTCTTCCTCTTAAAATTAGCAGTGTATACATTCAGATATCTCAATGTAAACACATGGCTCTGCATTTCACCAGCTTCACTATCAAGCACTGTTGCACTGCTATGGAAGGAAAAGTATGAATCCTGTTTGAAGTCACTACTATAACAGATACTAAACCTGACATGAGAAAAGTTTTATTGCAGAGAAAAAGCGTGAAGTCTAAAACCAGCAACACAACAAACGTTACGAGAGAAGAATTAAGCAAGTGGCCCTGCAAGAAATGGAGAAGATAGCAAAAGCCTCTCCTGCGACCAAGGCAGTGGGCAAGCTCCAATGAAGGGTCCAGGAGAGAAAAGATGCTGATAGTTGTAAGAGAGGACAAGGGAGCCGATGCCATCCTGGGCTTGAGAACAGGAAGGCTTTCCAGAAAGAATTTGCAATATATAGGGCAAGAAGAAGCCCCCAGGACGGACCAGACCCAGGGACTATGTAAACCAGAAGAGCTCAAAAAAATCCCTGTTGTTGCCTGATTTTTTTTACTTCTTTTGTTTTCTTTGGCAGTTTCACATCATTACTTCAAGTATAGCTTTAAGTAAATATTTCTTTAATCATTAAAGGTATCCTTAAATCTCATCTAGTTGTCCAGTTTTTCAGAGACAAAAACAGAGCACTGCATTCCCTCAGTAAGGCTGTTTCTCAGACTTGTGAACAGGACACCTCCTGCAGTGTAGCACAAGGATAATGAGATGCATACATCCTCGTATTTCACAAAGAGGCCTGTATGAAAAGAGATGCCTTCCAGTGACTACCGCTAGACCAGAAAGCCCTTTAGCATGCAATAGGAGGGTGGAAAGAAAGGCTGAATGAATTGTAAGTGAGCAAAAAAGGCTATGGCCCACCTCCATGCTTTCCCATTTCAGCTCCATAAAGTTCAGCTATGTCCGCGCGATGCTACTCAAGCCACTATCCAAAGTGAGAGAAGTGAGCAAGTCTGAATCCAGCAGATGCTGCCTAAGAATTGAGCAAAATTCCACAGCACAACAGAGGACGGAGAATTTGTCATCATTTACATAACAAAGAAAGGTGAGTCCAGCAAGCTTATCCTGAGCAAAGGAATAATCAAGCAAGCATCACCCAGTGCAGTCACTGGGAGGAAAGGTCAGGAAAACCAGCTGTATTTCCAAGCAGAAAATCCACTTGTCTCCCTAACTCTTTCCATGTCCGTGGGTGCAAAGGCATTGCCAGCTTCTGCAGAGAAAGCCTGCCCTGAAGCCTCCCAGCAGTGGAGGGTGGGAAGTGCCACAGGCCTATCTTTGCAGCAAAGGAGCATCCACTGCTTAACCAATGCAAAAAGACAGCTTCAAATGCATGAAACATCAGCAAAAGCCAAATGGGAGATGAACAGAAACATGCTCTCGCATCCAGAGCCATCTGTCCCTCTTCACTCATTTTTGTTGTTTTACAAATTGACCTACTGTTCCAAATCCCAGATTTTCAGGAATAGCCTTGGCTGAAGGTATTACCAGGAAAAACGATCAGTGTCAGCTAACCAGAAACTGAGGAATTCTTTCCAGGAGGCTGAGACAGTGATGACAGAAGCTGGAAAACCAAAATCCCAGAGAGAAAAAAGCACAGGACACTCAAATAAGTAGGCAAGAAGCAGCAGGACCAACATTTGACAGTGCAAGTGACGTTCTCTTCTGCCAAAAGTAGGGGAGAAGTTTAACAAAGACCATTCCTGTCTTTTGGTACAAGCAGTGCATTTCAGAGGACAACCAACAATCCTCTCCCTGCTTTCCAGACTGGCCTCGGAGCAAAGGAAACCAGAAAACCCAGGAGATCTGTAAAATCTATTACTGTGCCAAATAAACAGCTAGTATTCTCCCATGAACTGACAATCCCTTCAACTATTCCAAAACAACTACTGCCTCCCCATGATGTACAAAGATAAATTTCCTCTCCAAGGTAATTTTTAACATCATAAGTAGGCCTGGTAGTGGCATCCCCATTAATTTAATATCCTCAGAGACCTCTACCATCTTTCCCTGTTGAGGTTTCCCACAAAGCACCCATCCTCATCATTTTTCAGTCTTTTGAGCCCTTAATTTCCTGTTAGACTGGCACGTCTTCATCGGCCTGACTGGCTTTATTGTGTGCTTTAATCAGTGGTAAGTGAATAACCCCTTGCAAGGCTTTTGGGGGGGATTTCCTTCCAGCACTGCCAAAGGAGCCACGACTTGCCGCATGTCCTCCCCCACCTCAGTGCTCCCTCTCCCTTTGAAATGGGGAGAAAGGAAAACTAGAAAAGGCAACAGATGGTCTGAAATCCTCTTCCTGTGAAAACCATCGCTACGACAGCTAGCTTAGGCAGTATTTCAAATATTTCCGCCTGTGCCAACAGCAGTACCCATGACTAGGGAAGATGAGGAGACTGGTTGTGAAACTCCCCCATAGGCACACGATTTGCAACAGCCTAGTCCTCCTGTTGAAGGCTCTCTCCTTTTCCCTACTCTAAATCCAAGGAGAAAACTAATCTCCACATTTAAAGCTGACAGGTGGTACATGCATAATTAAAGATGACCTAACAGAGAATGCTCTCATTTCTGGCATATTATCAGACACTTAAGCAAAGCAATTATCAGTAGGCAATCTTTTCTGTCAACAGAGATTGGACGAAACATTTTGCCAGTCAGGAAGATACTGTAATGATGATACATATGTATTTGCAAACACTTCAGCAATATAACGTAGACTTAAATCTCTCTAATTTCAGAGAAATGTCTTCATCACCTATGGAGGACTACCTATGGAGTAACCTCTTCTCACATTCCCATGTTCCCCTGTGCTATTTCCACAAACTTGCATTACATACTACATAAACTCTATCCTGCTCCTATTCATGTCAACCCATCTGCACTCTCCGTAAGCTCTCTATTCCTCCCCACCTCTTCCTACAGTCCTCTCTGTCTCCTGCACCCCTTATACCTGCACTAGCTTCAGATGGTTGATCTGTGCTCCAGGAAACCTTGTCTTTTCTCTTTCTTACTGAAAAGCAAACAAAACACCAAATCCTCCAACAAAACCCAAGCAAACACCCTCTTTTTCACCTGCAGATAGCAGCAACCTGTGGTATGTCAGGTGCTGGGTGCTATTGTGCTCTGTTTTTCTCTTCCTTACAACTGCTGTGTCATGAACACGTGGGGAAGAATTATGGACCTCATACATCATGATGGACTCTTGTCTGTTGTGAACAACCATGTCTTATTCATTGAGAACCACGAGCTAAACACCTTTCCCTGGAAGCAGTGAAGGTGGAAGAGGTGAGTGGCCTTGCTCTTCCCAGCTTATAGAAGGGGCAAGCGCAAGCAAAGATTGGTTGGGATTTTTTTGTGGAATAAACCCAAAAAAGTCTATGCTAGAACTAGGAACATCTTCCCTGCTTTTTGGTTGAACAAGCAGATGGCACTGCCTCCCAAAATAGCAATGTCACCCATGCAGTTTGAAAGAGGCAGAAACTTTTTAACCTAAACTCTTAAAATGTTGCCTTCAAGCAGCGTTTTGCAATGAATCCAGAAAGTGTTCTACGCCTTTATTTTTCCTGCTCCTAAGAAGGGAATTTTAAAAAAGGATATTTTGTGGAAGAAAAACAGTCAGAACAAAAAATAATTAGGAAAAGGAAAGCCTAAAAAGGTGAGTGGTTTTCTTAATTTTGGAGAAATCAGGATTGTGAGAAGTATTATAAACTGCAATTATGTATACACACGGGACTGCACTTTACCTTACGAAAGAGCTGCTCTTAGGGTATAAAATTGCTTTAATATTGCACTAAGACAAGTGTTTTAAAAAAAATGGCTTATGATAATGGCTTTCAAAGCAAAAGTAAAGCTGCTTTTCCCTGAGAATAGTGCTTTAGAGAAGGGAAGCTTCACAACACCAGTGGTGTGTGTTTTGCTGCATTTCACAAGCTCTCTCATTATTTAAATTCCAACGTATTTATGTCATACATGGATAAAACGATCTTATTGTTCAGAACATGTCTTTATATGAACATCTCTGCTGCTAGAACTAGAGTTATTTTGCTTCCCCTCCCCCCCTCCCAAGTCAGAACAAAAGTCTCTTTTACTGCAGTTTTGGGAACTTCATGCAAATGGCAGTTTTTACACATCAATCGTCAGTTTAATAACACTAATGATAAGAGGGGAATTAACGGTAATGGGCTGACTTTGTGGCAAGCACATCAGAGTTTATAGAGAAGTTTCTGCTATGTCAAACTTCACAGCCCTGTGTTACCAAAAGCACTAGCAATGAGAATTAAGATTAAACCATTGACTCGTTAGCAAGCTGGGCTTACTGAATCACAACTTTGCTGCACAAAGATTGATTATTTCACAATCCATTGTACCAGATAGGTAGAGATAGCGATAGTCTTCTGGGACAGCAGGGTGCCATTTACACAACAAAATACATTTGCCAGGGGATACAGATCTGACTGAGCAGGCTCAATATCTCTCTCAGTTAAAGTAATACTGGTTAGTCTCTCAGTCTTCCCTAAGGCACAGTTTGGTCATTCCTTCTCCTGTTCCAGCCCACTCCTGCAGTCACAGTACTTTGCAGTGTTTAAAGTCCAGTCTGGCATCCATCACTCCCATGAGTGACCCTGGTGACTTCACAGGCGCTGGTTATACACATTCATGGTGCAGGACCAGTGTGGGAAGAGGAAAATAGCATTACATGAATGGCTAGGGCAGCGAGAATAAATGGGTCTTCCGTGGATTGATGGATGATTACAAAGAGCCATATTTTGAAGACATGGCTCGAACATGACTACAGGAATGACACTGAATATAAGAAAAGCCATTTGCTTTCCCAACATGCAAACCCCTCCCCCCAGATTTATCAAAATGCCAGCTTTTGACACAAAATGCCACAGGAGAAGTGAATGACAGCACATTTTTAATAACACTACAAATGTCTGCTTAAGCAGGCATAGTAGTTTCCCATGACAATTATGGTCTAAGAACAAATGTGACACCTCTTGCATCTTAACTCCCCTTTTTATCCAGGCAGACAGACACAGTCCTACACCCTGGGCCACTTCGGGCTAGTTCTAATGTGGAAGTACAGATCCAAATTACACTTTGCTTCCTCCCGCTCACCTTTGGCTATGATCAGGACCCACTATTAAATTGCTTTACAATTGAATCCCATCCCCCATAGGGCATCTTATTTTCCACTGATCCTTCACTGCCTTCTCACACTGCCTGTCGGTTTGATGCCATGATTTCCAGCTACGGGCTATTAAGGACTGAATCCTGCATCCTGAGGAAGATGAGCCATTTCCACAGAAGCATTTGAATCACAACCTTCCCCAAGTCAGTACCCTTCAGTTTGGCCATATTTCCTGGTTCATGCCCGCACAACTTTAAACAGCATTTCCAGGTAAAGAAGCCTATGCTAAGGACTGCTAATTTATCTGTGCTGTGTGTCCATCCTCCTGCCATGTGGGGGCTTCGCTGAGAATCAAGTTTTGGAGAGGAGAAAAGAAGCCTGTTCCCTTATCCGTATTTACAGCACGCACTTTCACTGATGCTTTCCATGAGTAGGCAAGTGAAAAAATATGGTTTTAAGTAGTACAAAGTCTGCTGAAGTATCACAAGAAGCCCCAAAGCAGGCCAGTGCTTATTATGCACCAAAGGAATGAAACAGCATCTTCGGGGAGAAGTTGTTTTATCATCAAGCAGCAGCCTGGGAGAACTGTGGGAGCTGAGCTGTCTCACCCATGAGCAAACTAGGAAATGATAGGAGCTTGTAGGTGTTATCTGTGTGTAAGGTCAGAGGCAGAGGAGCAGTTAAAGCCTGTCTCTGAGGTACCGCCCCTGTGAGGGTGGATGTCTACAAGAAAGCTGGAGAGGGACTTTTTATTAGAGTGAGTAGTGATAGGACAAGGGGAAATGGCTTTAAATCGACAGAAAGAGATTTAGATTAGATATTAGGAAGAAGTTCTTTACTGTGAGGGTGCTGAGACACTGGAACAGGTTGCCCAGGGAAGCTGTGGCTGCCTCATCCCTGGCAGTGTTCAAGGCCAGGTTGGATGGGGCTTTGAGCAACCTGGTCTAGTGGAAGGTGTCCCTGCCCATGGCAGGGGGTTGGAACTAGATGACTTCTAAGGTCTCTTCCAACCCAAACCACTCTATGATTACAGGTTAAAAAAAATGGTGAGAAATAACTATTCCATTCAACATCATCAATGTGGCTGGGGGATACGAGGTGGCGTTAGCAGTGGGTTTGGGTAGGCAAAGAGCAAAACAGCACAAGGAACATACACGTATGATGTGCCAGCACACACATGCTGAAGGATAAAGTTGCTGGATTTTTGCTGCACTGTCACCATGACATCATGCTCCCAGCTCTTTGCATCACAGACCTTGCCATGCTATCTGAGTGCCTCCAAATGAGATCATTAAGTCTGTGTCCCGTAATCTGCTGCTGCTCACCACAATCCAGCCCCTGACACTACTAGTGCGAACAGTGACAACCCTCTTCTTCCCACAAACCTATGCTAGAATTACTCCATAACCACAGTCTAGCCCAAAAACCAAGTCCTCAGCCAATGAAGCAATGCATAAAGATCGCTGCCGGAGCTGGGAACATGACTCGATTTCTCCCAAGTCTGAAGAAGTCCCAGCTCCTACTGAAGAAAATGGGAGCTGCGCATCCTTAACCTTTTGCTGCAGGCTGGTATCCACTCTGAACACCATCTCAAAAAATACCACTGCTTCATCAATACCTTTGTAATTCAAAAAAAAAAAAAAAAAGCACCTGAACAGCTTTGCATGGTAAACATCAGAAAAACACTGCTTTCCAACCCTGCAGCCAGTTGTTCTATAATATCTTCTGCTTTGTGCTGACAACCTTTTTCCCTCCAATCATTCAGACACAATGCCTTCAGGTCTGTCTAAGTAATGTAATTTACTGGAGTGGAATTCCCTTGATACCTTCTGCAGCACTCAGTGACAGTATCATTTATACTCTACACTGTCATGCCATGACACTGATACATTGGCTTTCATCCCTCATTCAGCACGGAGGGTGCAATTTCACCTTCCATTGTGCCCTTTCACAGACTGCGCGTACAAATTCCCTCCATTCATTCCTAATTACAAACCTCTGCTGAAATACTCTCATTAGATTTATATTTCTCACTCCAAAGTGTCAATCTTATTTGAAAATTGGAATTTTCCGGCAGATTCATCCATTAGCACCAACCTCCAAAGCATTCCTTAACCGAGTGCATTAGAAGTGAAGCTGGCAGAGCAGACACACACTTAAAATACACCATTACAGCAAACCTCCATTGCTAATGTTTTTGCATTATTCGAGCACGCAATAAGGAGCCTGTGATCAGCCAGCTCTGTTCCTTCAGCAAGCCACAGGCACAAGCCAGCAGTCAACTGCTATGTCTGGCTCTTCTCTCATTGTGAGGCTGCATCGCATCCCCAAGCATCTCCCGTTCCCCCTCGGTGCACGGGCAGGGATCCTTGGCTGATGGGGAGCTGCTGCCGCTGTCTCAGAGGACCTCCCGCTACATCACAGGGAGCAGCAACAGCCGAGGTGGCTGCTTAAAAGCTTCCAGAAACTGAAAGCCATAGAAGGAGTTTATAACAACTGTAAAAGTGCCTGTGTGCAGCTTGTTTGCTGTGGGAAAGTTAAAAATAAAACAAGCTGGGGGTTTCCTGAAGTAGCAGATCTTCTGAGATACAACCCAACAGGTTGTTAGAGTTCTTCAGATGAAAATCTCAACAGCATTTGCTTCGGTTGCTTATGCTAATCCTAATTTAGTGGCCACATGCAGGACTGTTCCCTTTAGAGTACGTCCAGAAAACACAACTCCACAGACTCCACAGAGCAGCTCTGGTTAGAAGAATCAAAAAGAGATCTGTCTACCTCTGCAGGAGAAAGGTAAACACCTTAAAAACCTCATCACCATACAAGGGAAAAAATAAAGAGCCCAGCAGCGAGTATTGATAGTTGCACAACGTGTCCTATGTGCCATCACTAAAAATAGCCCGTGTGGCGATACCCCTGGAAAAGACCAGCATGTCTCATCCAGCTGGAAAGCGTGGCAGCCGTGAGCAGCGCGTGAGTGCCATTGCTGCATGACACAGTCTCTCCTGCCGTTACCTTCAAAGCCATCAGATTTGAACTCATCTGCATTGGGCGCAGCAGCAGAATGGGGGGGGGGGGGGGGAAGGGGGGAGACATGAGAGAAAAACCCACCTCTGCATCTGTATCAAAAAGGGAAAATTCCACAGAAAAAATAACAAGCACTTATGTCGCTTGTCAGCAACTGGTCACCTTCAGGACCAAGACATCCAGGCGGTTATAACAGATGTAATGCCCTGCAGCAACCACTGCCGTGGAAACTAATTATTGCTTAAGTTTTGCCCATTCCCACCTGAAACATTTAAAACCCTGATTACTGCATTAGCATTCTTGCCTTTCGTACTCTCTGTCAAGGCATGAGTCGGTCCAAAGTGTGCGCACAGATATAAAAGCAGAAACAAATGTTTCAGCAAGACAAAAGTAAGGCAGCAACGACAAGCACCAAGCCCTCCTAAGAAGAGGGGGAGGGTTACACCAAGCTAATTGAAAGGGATTTCATATTGCATAATAAAAGACTCACCGCCAACAGCATGGCTATTCCATGGAACAAACACATGTGCCTCTAAGCGCCCCAGCACCCCACATCCTCCGTGCCACACAGCATTACTCAGAGCAAAAACCTGGTGTATTACGCAGCCCGATTCTCAAGACCAACACCTCTGCTACCCTGTCAAGCCTGGAAAACCTGGGAAGGTCACGAGGCAACAAGAAAGCGGTGAAGCTCGAACTGCCATGCAGCAGAAAGCAAGTTTTCAGCCTCTACCTTTGGTTCTGCAGCTCTTGGATAGATGCTTTCTCTACTCATCCATTGCAAGAATGACACAAAACCGAGATGCTTGACGTGCACCGGCACACTCATTCTCTGGAAATGCCACAGCTACTTCATGAGTGAAGCCGGGACAGCACCAAACCTGACACCATGAAGTCACAAATTTCCCTGCATATGCTGACATCTCTTTAATGCTTCTTTGGCCACAAGCTGATGTATCAATTAATGTGGTTAGAACAGATTTAGTAGCTCAAGATATTGCAACCAATTTATCAGATTCCTAACTAGATTCCTAAATCTACATTTCCTAGGTAAATACCTGGAAAAGCTATTGAGGCAGCATATTTCAACACCGTCACCCTAAAAACCAAATCAAAAGGTTTTTATGTGCCAGAAGTTAACCCTGAGAACTTGTTTCTTGATTCTCAACAGATACGTATAGATTTCCTTTTTTCTTTTTCTTTGCCAGAAGATAAAGTTCTGGATCAACAGTTCAAGTTACACCAATGAAGTTTTGAAAGGCTGATTTTAAAGATCTTTCAGTCCTCTCCAAAGCTGCTTTTTCCAGAGAGCAGAACAATCCTGCTTCCAAAATTCTTTCATCACCACCTCTTACTTATGCACTGAGCACAGCTCCTTTTTTATTTTTTTTAAGTAAGCTGATGAATTAACCCAGCTAGACCACATTGCAAATAAACTCTCCCTCTCCTTCCAGCACAGACCCATTCACAAGCACCTAACTCTAAGACTCACCAGACGGAGCTGAAGTTGCAGGCCAGTCAGTCATCAGAGCTAAGAGAAGGATTACGCTTGCTCTACAAATTCTGAAGCATTTGAATCTTATTTTCAGTTGTACACAAAGGGCAATAAATGGAAAATCTTATTGTAACCACCACTTTTTCATGGCCACCCACACTTCCAACACCTACAGCAAAAGTATATAAATACAAAAACCCCAGAACTCATGGCTCATCTGAAGAAGGGACACAAACTAGCTAATTGCTGCTGCTTTTTTTCCAGTTCGCATTTAGAGTGCCATTATATTCTGCTAAACATCAGGGACAGCTATTCGCGTACCTACTGTCGGCTGGATTTTCATACAATCATAGAATAGTTAGGGTTGGAAAGGACATTAAGGTCATCTACTTCCAACCCCCCTGCCATGGGCAGAGACACCTCACACTAGAACAAGTCACCCAAGGCTCTGTTTTCACACATTTAATCAGTTGCTTTCTCTGAGTTACATGGTAGAGTCTTTCTCTAAGTTTACTGACCACTAACCAGTTTTTAAATGATGAAATGGAGGAGGTGCCTCTCCCTAACTCTCAGTTTCTCCCCCCACTTCCCAAACCTACTGAGGTACAAGGAGTTAATGCTTCACTTACCTGTGAGAAATTATGCTGAATACTCTACCCAGAAACTGGCAATTGAAAAAAATCCCTTTACACTCATAACAGTAGAAGAACTTCAAACAAACTGCTGTCAAGGATGATTTCATTGCGTTAAAATCTACTTTACTTCAAGCCACTTTGCAAATTACTCTTTAATTTTATACCCCAAAACTTCCAGGTCTACTATGATGCCAGTTTACTCTCTTGCCTGTCCTGCGCCCAATTCTTTCCATTTACCAAAAGCAACACAAGCATGAACCTAATTATCTTCAGAAAAACCTGCAGAAATCTAATTCAGTTAGCTGAGTAAAGAAGAAATAATGAAAAAGGTCTATCTTAAGACCAGACTCAACAAGCTTATAGGTGATGCCACATCCGTGGATGGAGAAAGGAAAGGCAACAATGTCATGTCATTAATTACCTTGCTGCCTCTGAAAGCGCATGTCATTATAGCCAGAAAAGCATCCACTCCAGCACTTTTACTTCTCAGCTCTTTGCAAATCATAACAGGAAACACATCCCACAAGCTAGCCAACAATATTTAACAAAATAATCTAAGACAAAGGGCTAGCTCTGGAAAAATGTACTTTCACCTGCCCTTGCTCATTAACTGTGAGCTGGACCCATTGCCTTCCCACAGCCAGCGGCCAGCCCAGTGCAGAGCTGGCTGCTCTCTCCACATGCCGCTGAAATCAGTGTGGGCTTCTCTGGAGAGGATTTAGGTCATAGGACCCATGTGTTGAATGCTGCAGACTGTGGGCATCTAAGTAATACGAAATAAATGGGTCATACACCACTGAGAACAACCACACCATCCCCAGGCCGGGCACTGAATGACTGTGCAGGGCTCTGCCAGTGGGAGAGGACAGATTGAACCAGCAGTGAAAACAAAACTGATGTGGTGAGATGGAGTTTACTTTTCACTGGTTTGGGTGTCAGAGAAAGTTGATCTCGCCATCATCATCTCTCAGTCTTTTCTGTAAAAAGAAATAAAACACAAAGCAGCATGCAGGGGCAGGTAAGCTGTCCTGTGGAGACAGGACAGCATCTCCGCCCTCCTTGGTAAGGGGAAGTGCCACCGGCCCTGTGCGGTGGGAGAGCTGTGACTCAGTGCCCTGGGCTGACACACGCAGTGTCACCTGCCGCAGGGAAAAATAAAACTCCTTGCCACAACACGGCGGCCACGTGGGAAACACCGAGTCAACAGATCAATGACACCGCCTGCCCACGCAGCCTGGCGCACCACTGGGGTGAGCAAACAAACAAACCTGCGGTCAGTGCCAGCAGAACAGTTTGTTTCACATGGTGTGCTATACTGCCGCAAACACCACCATCCTCCCCTCCTCCGTTGTACCAGCTAAACACAGCCAAACACAAGCAGGATGCTCCTCCTGGCCACATGGCCCGGGATCACCATGCATACCTGGATGGGGATGCCTCCGGCACAGGGCTCTGGGTCAGAACTATCCAGAGAGGGACTTCAGCTCACCACCCACCCCCCACATGTGCACATGCAGAAGCTGTGGGTGAAGCCACACCAGCACTTTTCAGACCAGACTGATTATATCTGTCAAGGCATATATATGTATTTTAATTATATACTTATATATGTCTATTATATATAGATATATTTTATTTATACACACACACGCATACATATGTATATATAAATAAAACCCCATGTTTAATCAACAGATATATTTGCAGCAAACACCTACCAAAAGCTGTGCCTGGCAGCTACCCAGGCTTGGGGTACAGCCTGCCTTGAGTACAGAGGGTGCCCAGGAGTGCCTGACCACACCAAGGGACCAATGTAGTGCTGGCAGGGGTCAACGGCAGGGGGGCAGCATGAGTAACCAGATCAATTAGCAACAAAGAAGATTTCCCCTAGATTGTAGGAAAACGCTTGTTGGCATTTGTGAGCACTATGCCCAGGACAGGATGCCATGGGAGGTCGTGAAGAGTCCCTGGGTGGGAGAAAGATGAGATGGTGCATGATGTACAGAGCCCCGATATGCCAGTAACATAAAATGGGTAAGAACACGCCTTCTCCACTATAAAAACAGCACTCCAGCAGGCAAATGTGCCAGAAACATTATGAAATCCAGACATGGCCATATCTTGTACCAAAATCCAGGAGGATAAAACCATCATGTCCTCAGGTACAGCCATGGCTCTTGGGAACTGGGTTTGGTACTGAGTGTCAGGAGTGTTTGGTAAGTCAGTGTTCAAAGGGATGCGACTTTGCCTCCAAAAATCCCATTTCCTTCTTAATTCAGCCAAATTACCTGACCTTTCAGTGCAGATTTTTAAGATACGTTTTTCCCAGGCTGTGGTAGGCGGGTGACAGACATTTAATCACCAGAATCTGCATCATAAAGTTTTACATTATTTACATCTGCCTACAGATGGCTGTAGGACAGGCTTCAAGAAATCCGCTCTAAAATTTCTGAAGCATTCTGAAGAGCTCATACCTAGCAAATAGGAAATTTGTGTGCAGGCGTTTCTGTGGTTTGGATTACCCTTTTTTGTTTTTCCTGAACAAAGCACTTAAATGGCTGGATTCTGACCACTGGACAAGCAGCACAAATCAGGACAGTTTATTAGATGCAGAATGCTGCAGATGAGATGTTATTTTTGCTGCTTTTAAAGGAAAATACACAGGGGTAAGACAAAGGGAGAAATGTGAGCAAGGTGTGGAAATTGCTAGGAATCACCACCTGTCTCTGCTGGGATGCCAGCAGCACTGCCCCAGCATCTGCTCCAGGCCACAGCCACATCCCCAGTGCCTGAGCAAAGCCCCATCCATACGCTGCCATGAGCGACTGTTCAGGATAACAAACTGTGAGTCGCTCAGCAAAGAGCATAGCTTTTCCATAATTCCTGTACTCCCTCATTACCATACACATGGTCAAACCTGCCAAGGATTAATTCCCAGGGGACCTGGAGAGATGTTTTTTATCTCAGCACATGCACCTTAATAGAGTTTTGCAATCTGCTCTGTCAGAATAAGGAAGATCCCTTTTGCTCTGAATTTAAACATCAAATACGTATTATTTTTATGGAGATCATACTAATCAGTATCCTTAGTTTTATAAAAGCTAAGTAATAAATGGAAGGAGGCCAGGTGAAGGCGTACTCGTTTAGGAAATACCCTGCGCCCTGGAAAAAGTAAGGAGAATATGGTTGTTACAGCTGGGTCAGCCTAGTGCAACTGCTCTTTCTGACAGGGCTAATGAACAAGAGGAAGTTCGCTTCTCTCTATGGGAACTGCTATAGCAAGGTAATTGTCACAAGCAGAGTTTGTATCAAAACAAGCCAGCCATTGGGAAGCACTCAGAAATAAAGTAAGCAATCGGCAGCTTGCCCTCGCATCTACCTCTGCCAGCATGGATCTGCATTCATAATGGATACAACCCTGGCCAACAACCTAACAGGTGATACATGTATTTCCTAAGAAGACAGAGCACACATCCTCTTTTAAAAGTTTGACATATCTTGAGCACAAGACTACAGTTAAAAAAAAGTAAGGAAAACACGTATTTGATGACAGTTTCTATATCCTGGTTTTCAAGTTTATTTGGCCCTCAGACCTATTTTACTGTTGGAAATGGAGACTTATGATTATTTGCAGCTCAAGAAGTACAAAGACAAACTTTCTATGCACTTCTTGGAATAAGAAGGGTTTTTTCTATTTATGTCCATTCAGTTTCTGGCTGTTTTTTTTCAAGACCTAAAAAGAAGCCATTTTTAAAGTTATTTCCTCTGATAGGGTTTTTAATAGTGAATTTACAAGATGCCTAATGATAAGCTTTTCAAGTATCATGAGAAAAGCCTGCAAAAATTTATGAATAAGGCTTCCAAACCTCATGGGAATGGCGCTAAGTAGGACTCATGAACAATGTGCGGCTTCTGCCTGCCTAGCTGTTAACAACTCTTATTTTCAAGTTTTCTTCTCTTAAGACAAGTGCTAGAAACAAGTTTCAAAACAGACCCAAAACTGTCCTGCAGTCACATGATTCCTGCTATTGCAGGTTTGATGAATAATTGCACCGCATATTGTGAAGCTCACGATGAAATGGCAACGCCCTCCCTTTTTCAGGAAACAAAATCAAACCACCAACTTGTAAGGCCTTTTTGACAGCAAATTCCATGGCAACACACCCTTTCTCCGTTCCTTACTACCTTCACTACTATTTTTCCTGATACTAATTGCACAAGAAAATATCTTCCCCTCTCTTTAAAAAATGAATCTGCGTATGCATTAAAACCCCTGTCCTCCTCTGCAATAGATTTTTTGTGATTTAAATAATTCTTTTGGTGTCACTCAAGCAAATAAAGTAACTTAAATGAAGGTATATTTCTAATATAAGCTCTTAGATTCCAAAATGCTCCTCTATTTTTAGAAGTAGCATTCCAAATCAGTTTCTAAGATTACCAACGGTGTGAGCATTCAAGGAAAACTGACCAGCAATCAGCGCTATGGTCAGCTTCACTGCCCTGGGCTGATTAATTATTGAAATGCCTTGCATAAATTTGGTACTGCAGTGAATGAACAAGGGCAGCAACGTGCACAGTGCCACACTGTGAACCACGCCTTTGTATTACCTCTGGCTCAGGCAGCCTTTTGCCAAGCTACGCTACCCCATCATCTTCAAGATGAAAACCTGCTAACCACAACCAGAACTGCTTTTATTTTAAAAATTAAAGCAATGAAGTTGTGTTCAAGCCTTTTTCCAAACTTGGCAGCTCTGAGGTGTCCCACCCTCTGGACAGCACATCCATCCCATACTTATAATGGTCCAAAGAACTCCCACCTGCAAATCCATGCCAGAACGAAGGTCAGAACCCCAAACAAGTTAAAAAGGATCAAACCTGTTTCCCCCCTCTAGAATTGCCCACTGATTTGGTGCCAGTCTTGTGCTATGTGAGGTTTGAGAGGAGGATTTAGCCATGATGGGGGAACAAAACATGTGCACAGCATCACAGCTGCTCCCTGTCCTGGCAGGAAAAATCAAAGCACAGGACATGCACCAGGAACTACAAACCAAGACTGAGGAGAGAGTAAGGACTCTACAGCCTCCTCAATCCCCTCTGACCCTAGCAGATCTGTGCATGGCTTTCTCCACCCTCCTACAGCCAGGTGGAGTAGATAATTCCACATGGAGGGCACCGGAGGTGGCAAAGAAGATACTACTGATGCTTAAACGGCCTTTTGGGGCAGCAGGCTGAAAGGAGGACCAGCACCGGGGCTCCTTCAGCGGAAGTATTCTGGAAACCCCAAAGGAGGAGGATATGGGTTCTATGACAAGAGAAATACTAGGAGGCCTGCAGTCCTGCCAAGCAAATGGTGGCCTCCAAACTCAAGTAGAGCATATGTGTTTTCGACACATCACACCGTGGTAAGTGTACACATGCTTATCCAGTTGTGGAGAAAAACAAAGTGTAGTTGGGGGGGGGGTGTGTGAAGAAGTCTATTTTAAGTACTTCTTGCTATGGTTTACTATGGTAGCAGAACACTTAGAAAAGCCTTCAAAATGACAATCACCATTTTGGTTAAAAAAGCAAGTAAGTATTTCAATAACAATTTATTCACCACCTAATATTTGATGCTGAATTACAGCTTTTACACTATTTTTCTAAAGTATGATGTTTATTGCCCTCACCTTGCCACCCCAAGACCTTTTTTTTTTTCCCTTTTCTTTTTTCTTTAAATAGAAAGGAATTTGAATCATGACTTACATGTAACTTTTCTAGGTTCTGTGCTGGCTAAAGTGTTCTCACGATGCAGGGAACAGGATCAGTGGAGAAAGCAAGAGGCTGCAGCAATCCATTAAGAAGTGGCCCTCCAAAGCTTTGTAGGGCAATGCTCTGGCAACTCAAGTCGATAGCAACCTAAAATAAAATAAAGGTAGGCATTAAAAAATTCAAGCACTGGATCTTCACAAAATTTTTCTCTTTTTCCTTTCCCCTTTCCTTTCCTTTCCTTTCCCTTTCCTTTCCCTTTCCTTTCCCTTTCCTTTCCTTTCCCCGTCCCTTTCCTTTCCCGTCCCTTTCCCCTTCCCTTTCCCTTTCCCCTTCCCTCTCCCTCTCCCTCTCCCCTCCTCTCTCCTCTCCTCTTTTTCCTTTAATTTTCCTTTTCTTTTCTTATTTCCTTCCATTTGGAAGCTTTTTTTTCTTTTTAAAACAACAGAAGGACTTTATGTCAGATATGACAATTATATTATGCCCATTATAAACCTCCTCTTACATTTAAGCTGTAGACACCCTACAACAAAGACTGTTTTCCTCACATGCGTACAGCACCCAGACATACGAGGCCTCTGAGAACAATTACAGAAAAACTAACACGTCAGTGATTATTCTACTAGATTGTACCACAGGTATGTGCATACTTATGCACACATACTAGGAAATTCCTTATGAGAGTGGTGAGACACTGGCACATGCTGCCCAGAGAAGATACAGCTGCCCCATCCCTGGCAGTGCTCAAGGTCAGGTTGGATGGGGCTTTGAGCAACCTGGTCCAATGACCAGGTTAAAAGCTAGATCAGCTTTTAAGCTCAACCCAAACCATTCTGCGGTTCTGTGAAACTGCACATCACTCCAAAAACATGTTCCAACAAAACCAGCAAAATGATCAAATAGACTTTAAGTAACAGCACTGGATTTTATCAAAGCTTTGTTTTGATTTTAGCTAGGAATTTAAGACAAGAACACCAAATTTGTTCCTTTGTTTCCACTTTATTCTGGGGAGCTTTAGAAAGGAAACACCATCAACATAGTTCCATACCCCCAGGTCAATGCAATGTGCATATTATTTCTCCATCCATCCTAAAGCAAAGCTCCCTGTCATGCCAATCTTGTTGAAAGAAAATTGGAGAGGGAAGAAAACATTAAGCGTGCCCACAGCAAATTCATGGTGCTGCCACTGTTCTGCAATGGATTCAGGGCTCAGTCCCTGGAAGGCAGACACTCTGGGACAGGGAGGGCTGGAAGAGGGTGATACCCCTCCCAGCACCCAAGTCCCAGCATCCCCACACAGCCCAGATCCCACTCAATGCCCAGTCCCAGCTTACTCAAAAAGGCATCCCCCATCTATCAATGAAGAGGTCACACTCTGAAGTGGTTGGGTAGGAGGGTGGGAAGGAAATACTTGTGGAAGGAGAAGTAATTATTTTTAAGCTACAGGGGTTTTCAAGTTGGAGTTACTGTCAGTGCCCAGCGCACTTTACTGTTTTCCTGAGGAAAAGAAACACCTGAATGCTTAACTACTATTTACCTGAATAAAGGTGTGATCGGGAGTGGAAAGGAATATGATTTTGTTTTGAACAGAAGGGGACAGCAGCAGTACAAGCAGTGGCATTTATCTATCATCCAAGGATTACTGCAAGGGCTGTGCTTGCAGAATGACCACAAACTAGATAAAGCTAGATAAACGGAAGAGGTGAGGGGAAGGAAAAAAACCTACTACTATTTTTCTGAAATTCGCAAAATGAACTCGTCAGTAAAAACTTCTGGTTTCTCAAGAAATGTCTACTGACTCCATAAAAAGGTCAAAAAATAAACTAGAGCAGAGCAAATTAAAGAGGTTTGGTTGTTCTTTTTTATAAGCATGCTTATACGTTCAATGTTTTCTGAGGACTGATGCTACACCATTTTACTCCAAGCCTTTTAGAGAACTGGATCACTTATGAGAAGTAGGTTATTTCTTCTGGATGGCACTCTCCTAGACGATTTACCAACAGATGCTCTAAATACTGCTACATTTAAGGATTACCTATATGGGTACTTGAAAAGAATCATGAGGCAATGCCAGGAACACAATGCTTGTGTGCAGTCAGTTTATGTAATTTCCTCCAACATGGCATAATATTCATTGACAGACTGTTAAGAGGACCAAATATTTATGGTCACAAATGTACATTATCTAAATTGCCTATAAAACTAAAAATAAAAACTCCAAATCTGTTCAGTCATAAATCACTGGTAGAACAAAAATAACTGTTGCTTACTCAATAGCAAAAGGAATAAAACCAGAGAAGGCTCTGCGCTTTGTAGGACAAGTCAGTTTTCCGAGCTAAAGTTGCACTTGCCACACTATATGAGAAGGAAAGCAGAATAAACAGAAGTGGGGAACAGGGAAACAAGAAAAGAAGTGGGAGGGGGGAAAGACTTCCAGTGCCATGCTCTTCTGAGAAGGTGTGATTGATGTTCACTGCTGTAGAAATCATGAGGCTACATCCCAAACATTTCATTCCCTTCTGCAAATGTCTCACTCTGTATATCACCCCATGTTCCCTAGATATTATTGCCCTACACAGGATGATCCAGCCAGCATCAGGTTTTACACATGATCTAAAACACGAAAGCAGGAATCTCTCTGCCCAGGGGTCAGCTTAGGGTAGAATGAAACCCAACTCCCCTGCCTATGCTCAACACAGGAGCTTCTTCACGCTCTCCATTCAATAAAAGAATTTTGTTCCTGAAACAGGCAAACTGTTAAAAGCAAAACGGTTGCTCCAGCTGTAAATTCACAAGGAATACATGAAAACTGAACTTATACTACAGGAAGAGACAACAATGCATCTACTGAAGAGGAGTTTCAGCATTTTAACATGCTGACCAGCCACATTCACAGCATGGGAAGAGCTGGATCCTAGGCAGGGGAAGATGCTCTGTCCACTCCAAGGCTTGCTCACATCAAGATCTCTGCTCTCAGCACAGACCTCCATATGTAGGCAATCAGTTACACGATCTGAGAAGCGACAAAATCAGTGTTCTACGCCAACTTGAAGACCCAGTTCCTGAAGTCATGGGGGGTGCCAGGAAACCTTATCTTTATTTTAAGAAGCATTTGCCTTCACAGCTGCAAAGAAAGCTAAAGAAATAACAATACTTCAAAACAGACATTGAATGTTTCTAAAAAACTTATCTTGTTTAACGACTTCTGTACATTATTTTGAATCAGGTTGCCTTTTTCCCCTTTGTGAGGGCTTCCAGTACTGCATGGTGGCTCAAGTTAGCACCAAAGAATGCAAATGTAAAGGAAGACACACCAGACACCACAACTGGCAGAAGGAAGCATGCAGCTTAAAAGGTATTTACTTCACAAGAACACCTTCCAGCTTGGATTTATATTAAACAGAGGGCATGTTTCAAAGAGAGCTTTTGTTGTTAACACAAAATAACAAGAGCTTTGACATTTAAGAGGAGGAAAGCTGATGAGTTCTTCAGTTTTTAGTGAACAAACCAATAAAGATGATTAGAAGAGCACAATGAACGCACCTGGGTTTTACCCCAATTCACATGAAATATATTTTCAGAAACATTAAATCATGCAACCATGCTCAAGAAAACCAGAGAAGCTGGGTGGGCAACAAGGGCGGCGAACAACAAGTACACAGTGGGGTTTGAGAACACACTAATGCTCACAATGGGTGCATAAAATCAGGGTAAGTAAAATGGACACACAGGACAAGATGAGTTGGCGAGCTTCTCACAGATGCAGACTGAAGAAAAAGTATGTAAGGAAAGCTGTGCACCAGTGAGCAGGGAGAAGTGAGCACTGATGTTCAAGGCCAGGTTGGACAGAACCTTTGGTGGCATGGTTTAGTGTGAGGTGTCCCTGCCCATGGCAGGGGGGCTGGAACTAGATGATCTTAAGGTCCTTTCCAACCCTAACTATTCTATGATTCTATGTGCAAACAGAGCTGGTGTTTTTTGAAGCAACACCTCACTTGGTGGTGTGCAATGCGTCTTACACAAATGCGCAGAACTTAGTCCCAGTGAAGTCAAGGATACCAATCTGCTATATGCAATACCATCACAGGTTAGCAAATGTGTTTTCTTTACATTTTGTGTGCTTTCGGGTGAAGCTGAAGAATATTTCTTTTTGGTTGAAACAGCTTCATTGGAACATTTATAGCTTGCAACTGCTTGAAGGATCGCCTGAGGCTGAGAAGGCATTTGCAGTGCTCTTGACATCTAGTGCAGGATCTCTCTCTGAAATCTCTAAATTAGACCCAGGATGTTATTGATACCTATGTCAGAAAAGATATATGGCCTGCTTCACTATTAGTGCATTTAATTTCCTCCTAATAACCTGCTCGGCTCTTCCAAAGAAGAACTCGTCCATCACTTCTCTTAAGCTCACGGGAACCATTTGGCCAGAAGCAGCCGAAACCACGAGTCTGAAGGGCACAGCAGCTTCTTCCCCAGTGCCCAGAGGTGGGATATATAAGACCACCACAACCAGGGAGCTGCAGACCAGATGCAGGGAGGTACCCACACAGGACCACAAGGCCCAGCTTTGCAGTATGTCTCTATCTGGGCGACCTGTGTCAACAGTCAGTGGAGATGAGAATGGGCCATTTCTTCAGATAATCAGGAATCAGTCTGTCTAGAAACCATGACTGAAGTCATCAGGAGAAGTAGCAGGATAACTGCCGCTGGCTGACTGAAGGGGAAGGCAGCTGCTGCCGCCCTGCGACGACCAGGGAAGCGCTCCAGGGTCTGCAACAGGATTTTCCCCAGCTACACTTAACAGCACTAACTGGGCTTAAATGGAAAACCCGCAGAGCTGCTGAGGCACAGGCATGGGGGGAATTTTCCACCCCCTCTTGTCCTCTGGTTGCAGTTAACTCTGTGACACATCAACCATGCTGGGCTGGGAGAAGTGGGAGACTGTAGTTCAAGAACATCACCACAGGAACTTGCAAATCTCTTCATGTAAAATCTGAATGACTTTATCATTGGAATATACTTGACTGAAAATCAAGATAAAATAGTTTATCTTGGTGGTATGACTCATGAAAGAATGGTTAGGTGTAAAAGGAACATTATCAAATGACACAAGATGAGTGTGCCCCACGCAGTAAAACCAATACAAAGCAAAGTGTCAGCCTAATACTTTGTGTCAGATCTGATGAAAATTCAGATATCTGGCTTATTTCTCCTTAAGGACTGGAAATTTTAATTAATATACATGCAAACTGAAGAACATAAGATGGTTCAGCGATGAGGATGAAACTGCTGCTCCTGAGCCTGGCATCTCAGAGGACAACACTGGACTAGCCAGTGCTGAGTCTCTTAGGTAAGGACACTTCCCAGGGCAGCATGCAATCATACAGCTCACTGGGTTCAGGCTCTCGGACTCCTGCCCAACATGCGCGAACCACAGGAACGCATGTATGCCCTTCTGAAAGGATGTTCCCACTTTGAATTATTATCACGGTCAGAGTTTTACTGATGATTTCTTTTTAAAAATGCAAATCAAGAAAACAGTTAAAACAGAATGAAAGAATGGGCCACAGTCAACCACAAAAACTTTCCATAAGGCTCAGCATGTGGGAAACAGATAAGTAAATGCTGCGAAAGAGGAACAATATTTAAGTATTAACACAAATGTTTGTTTTGGGAAGGTTTATCTGGCATCCCTACCGGTTTTCCTCCAAGCTCTAATACAAAAATAACTATGTCTAACTGTGACTGGGAGAGATGGCAGCAGCTCAGCATTGCTCCCTTTTTTCTATGTACTCAGGAAAAACCCCTGACATTTTACAGCATCAGACAAACTAATTTTCAGGTGATTTCAGATCAGGGTGAAGTCAGTGATGCATATGCAAGTTCAGAAAGTTCAGTCAATGGTCTTATTTTCATCAACCTGTGAAATAAGGGAATAAGCAAGCAACACAGAGCAGGTATTATCCTTTAGCTCAACTAAATGATGCATGCAACAGTTGCGTGTTGACTATGAAGAAGGAGCCCATCGATGGAGGTATGCATCTACAGCGAGCCTGCACAAGCTGTGGTGGGGCTGAGAGTTGGCCAAAACTGCATTTCATGTGCAGGAGCTGCCTTTGAGCTTCTCCATCTTCACCCTCACCCCAAGCAGGAGAAAGTTGAAAGACCTAAAAATGCTTTGAGTGTTATCTTCACTGATTCTAACAAACAGAAGAAGAGAAAGGCAGAATCATGATGGGAACTTGGGCGAACTCAAGTCTGTTCAACAAGAAAAGCCAGAGAGGCCACGCACAGTAATGCTGAGAAAAAGGAAATGGTACTTCATTTTAGCCAAAGTCATAAATCTTACCAGAGAGCCTCTAACGACAAAATGTCAAGCAGGGGAATTTTTATACACAGATAATTAGTTGAGCTGATATCGGGTTTACTGTGCTGTGCAGCGCCTTCTCAACCTGCAAAACACCACGCAAGGCTCTGGCTGCCTTGCTGTCCCTGGCTTCGCCGGGAGGCATGTGGCTGAAACTGCCAGAAAACCTTACTAAAAAAAGGTGGAGATGGGTATTTCTGCTCCACAGAAACCTCTCTGAGATGAACCCAGAAAGATTTTTTTGATGGGGAAAATGCATCACCTTTATCAAATCACCCCCCCCCCCCCCCCCCCCCGCTACAGGGAAGATGGACCAACAGGACACCTCCCACCATTAGCACCCTTATCCCTTGGAGTACAGACACCACGCATAGATCCTGCAGAGCAGGCAGCTCAGTCAGGGAAAAAGGCTGACCCACCAAAGCAGAGAAAGAAAATGTGGTCGAGGAAATTCATCAGTCAGAAGCAGCTGCGGAGCTGCTTCACAAGGACTAAAGTCAACCGGGTGTTCCTACCACCTGTGCTGGGAACAAGGCAGCCCATCCACCAGAGCTCATTCCTCGACATCTTGCTCTGTTTCGGAGCACAGCCAGCGACTTCCACTAGCTACAGACGTCAGCAAAGACTGTACAGCATCTAATAATCAGACCGCAGTTCCAGTCACAGAAAAGCCGCTTTTGGTTTCTAGATGAGAGGGTATCCAGGGCACATGTGGCGCAGCACACTGGGCAGATTAGGTGCCAGTGAGCACCCACAACACTTCTGATGCTACCTTAGAAGGGACCAATTCGGTCTAGAGGAGGAGGTCTGGAAGCCTTCATTCCGAAAAGATGCCTGAGTTAGAGAATGACCCAGACAGGACAGCAGCTTGCTGCTCTACCACTGGCCGAGAGATGCCTCAGTGAGCAAGGAGAACCCACTCTATTTACACTGCGGGGATTTACAGTCCCCACAGACTGTCTTGGTGCTCCTAACTACTTTCTGCCCACCTTCTATTCTCTTTTTCATCCCCAACCCAGTGCAAAAGGGCAGATACACTGCACTGCTCAGCTGCACTCCTCTGCTGCTCCAAAAGAGCTGGAGGCAGGTTAAGGTTATGGGGCAGATGAGCTCCACCACCCCCTCAAGCTTCATCTGCACAGGGTTAAGTAGCAGCTCCCTCTTCCAAGGCTCAGTTATCTTACTACCATATGTTAAACTGAATGACCAATCTGTATTTACTGCACCAAACTACAATTATGGGAGTTTTTTTCAATCATTCAGCCTAATGGTATGCAGCTGTCACAGAAATCTTTGAACACATCACTGGCTCTCTTTGAGCTGATTAACCAGATAAGGAACTGTAGCCAAAAGACATGAAAGGATGGGTCCAAATTTCAAGCTCTCAGCTGAGCGAAGAATTTAATTCAAAGGACTGTACAAAATGGGCTGTGTGTGCTTAACAACACAAATGACGGTTTTGTTTACTACTGATATAAACAGGTGAAAAACCTTCTGTTGCTCAGTTTAAAAATCAATGCACACCGGACTCAAAGTGGTGCTGATGAGTATTACAGCTGCCACACCAATCTGTGTGGACGCTAGTATTTGGGTCGTTTTTCCTTCTGAATTGGAACTGAGGGAGAACCTGCCAATTGACTTTACTCTGAAGAAACCCTGTGATACTGAAGAGCTCCAAACCACAGCCCCTTTGCCTGAACCGCTTTTGTTCAGTGCGTTTCATTGGATAGCATAGTGTTTGGGTTTTTTTAATTCAAGACAGCTCTGTGTATTTGCTTTTATTTCTAGCATAATGTTTACTATTCCAATCAGAACATTCTGTAATCTTGTCTAAATGTTTCACTATTAATTGCTGCACCCCACACCCCACCCTTAATAATTATACTCAGGAGAGGTAAACATTTCAACACGACTTACTTTAGTTAAAGCCATGAATATGCATTATTTATTTATTTAGGTAAACAGTAATTAATAAAAATCACCTAAACTGTCTTATCTTTCAAACAAGCACTACTTCACCACACTTGCCAAGGGAATTGTAAAGTCCCTTAAACACATATATTACTTTGCACACCTCCACGGCGATTTACATTTGTGGGCCTCAGACCATGTAGCAGCTGCCAGGAAAGCAGTCCCTATGTTGTCCAAGGCCATACAATGAGCCTAAAGCATCAACTCACTTTCAAGGATGAGCAGCAGGTACCCAGACTCCAATAGAGAAGAAAGTAGCAACACCTTGGGTGCAGGATGAGGACCAGAATGCCGCTATCTGTCACCCAATATGCTGATTTTTGAGGTTTGTTTTCAACAAGACCACCTCTATTTGCATCAAAACACTCACGATCCTCCCTATGCTCTCATTCCACAGTCTATGGGGCTATGTCCTTACAAACCAAGGGGCTGTCCACCACCACAGCCTCTCCACGCTAAGCTGGGGAGCAGCCAGCCCCAAACTACTGAGCGTTTGGTGCCAGAACAGTCATATAGCCCCATGTGCTGTATAAATATCAAACCTATGGACTGCGTAATAAGCAGCTGAGTGATGCCACTCAATTCTCCTGGACTTCCTCCTCTGTATTATCGACCTCAAATATTACAGCATCCCGTCCTGCCTAATACTTCTACCAGCTTCTACCACACGCCGTGACAGAATCAGGCAGTGCCACAGACAATGAAGCTACCTACAGGTAACTCATTTTTTTAAACCAAAAAATTAAGACACGTCAAGACAGTCCTGACATGGTTGATCATCCAACCTAAGGATCACACCGGCACTGAAAGAGAGGAATCAAAATGTCTCCCAAAGACAAAGGGATTTTCGGAGATCTAGAATTGTTAAGTAAATAGATAAAACTGCGGTCTGGCTTTGTTTCAGTTTTCAGAGCTAATTTCCGGCCACCGTTCAGAGAAATGCTTTGCATTTCCATTTCTGACTCACCCGTTTAAACAAGCACGCTCACTGGAATTACTAAGCACGGGATCTGATGAAAACATTTCGCTTTCTGAATCAAAGTGCTTTCCAATTTTGTTGATGTGAATTTATCTACCAATTTAACGTGGTGACTGACAAGACTGGTGGTGTGCGGGTACAGTCCCGGAGCGCGATGCGAGGGGACAGAGGACGCTTCCACCACGTGTCCCACCGAGGTACACGGATGCCTCTCAAATCCTGGACAGCTTCTCAGAACACGCTGAAACTGGTCTCTCGCATCCCGATCACAGAATGATGCACGCTCCCAGAGACACGTTTAAACGTCAGGTATGAATGAAAAGCATTCCTGAAAAGAATGTTATGAAACCGAAAATCGGAGATCGCTGCAGCGCTGTGCCTAAGTTGAGTCATCAGTTCCCTTTACAGCCTAATAATTGACACTGCCTTGATCAGAATGACTGATCCGAATGTTGCTTTGTGTTTGTGGTTTTTTTGTTGGTCTTTTTTTTTGTTGTTGTTCTTCAAAAAAATAGATTTCTTATGTAAACAAGCCGCCTGTCATCTCGCGGGAGTGTTTGTATTTGCCAGATCATGGGAAACATCTGTCAAAACCAGATTTTGCTCTCCTCAGACAACTCGGTACAGTCTGAATCAGACTGTACTACAAAGAAACTAAAACCAGGTCTTGTTATGGAAAAAATACACTGCCAACTCTCAGTGGAAGTGCTGTTTTTATTGCATTTTCTTGGGTTTAAATGATGTGAAGATTATTAGAAGAGTTCCCTCCTTCCTCCGAGGGATCTCTCCCCCAGAGGAAATCCCGGGAATTTAAAAGCTGCTTTTCTCCCCTCTTCCTGCGCTTTTCCAAAATGAAGTACCTTCTAGGAAGAGACAGACAAGAGAAGAAACAGGGTTCAGTGAAACTTAAGAGCACGCCGATTTCCCACCTTCCAACACTGGTACTCGGATAACAGCGTGATTCCCCTCATGATGCTTTCAACAAACAAACGCTCCCACAGGTCTGCATTCTTCAGGTCACACCTCCCCAGAACGACTCATTAAGTATTTTCACATCTTCTAAATAGGGAAAGTTCAAGTGAGGCTGCAATTGCCTCTAGGGGTGTTTTCTGAAGAAAAGGTGACACAAAACAGGGTGGTTGCTACTACCAGAATAAGAGTGATGCTAGACAGCCGTACTGCAGGTCTTCTTCCAGGGAACCTGTCCTGGAATAGCAACATCATTAGGAGAAGGGAAAAAAAAAAAAAATCAAAGGGAGATACAGGTGAAGAGTTGGACAGAAAGAAGATTAGGCTATGCCATTAGTATGAAAATGGAGAGGAGATGACTAGGGCAACCAGCACCAGGCTCAGTGGGCTCCACCCGGGGATGGGACTGTTAAATGGACCCATACAGTTACAGATTAAGGGGTCAGTATTTGAAACATTTAACAGTGAACACATGGTCTTATTAGAAGTATGTCCCTGGATGGGTGAGAAATGAATGGTCATGTCTACATCAGCCTTTTTCTGTAGACCAAAATTGCCAGTACTGTGGAGCTGATGTTATGCCCAAGGTTTGGTTCTGCCTGGCAGTAATGCCAGCCTGACACTACAGACTGAGTTCCCAGGAGCAGCTGGAGTACATCCACAGTGCTGCTAGAGGCACGACTCACAGCTTATACCAGTAACTCATGGATTATACAGCATGCTAGCAATGCTTAAAAACAAGGCATGAAGATAAGAGAACCTCACTATACTTCGGAGAAGATGGAGAGGACTCATCTAAGCACTGAATACTGACAGCAGGACAATGGTAGAGATTAAAACAAGAGGACAGACAAAATCCGATGTGGTGGAGGAGAAGAAATGATAAAACAAGTGGCATAAGGAAGAAAATTATTACTGCTGAAGATGACATTAGATTTTATTTCCCTGAGGTGGACAGTTGGACATGAAACAGTACAATATCTTGCAAATAATCTAGATTATTTGCAAGATATTGCACTGTGTCTCCTTCAAACGGGGCAGAAGTGGATTTAAAGTCTTGCTTTTCAGTGACAGAAGTCTTCATGCAAGCAATTTACACAGCTCTTTTGCAATCAGAAACAACTGCAGACCTACACTTACAAAACAAACCTATGACAATACTAAACAAGATGTAATCTCAATTGGGATTTAGAAATTAAGTATAAAAGCATACAGCATGGAATCCAATGAGTATCATCAACCCTGCAACATTTTGGAGGGGTTCTCATATTTATCTGAACACCACTTTTAGCTGCTTCAGCTATTTTAGGGAGTCATGGACAGTCATATTCCCAAAGTGTGAGGAGAAAGACTATTTTGGCCAGATTTGAGAAGAGACTGCACCTAGTTAGCACTGGTTTTATCTGCCTGACCTACAGTAACACATACTTTCAACTGTGACTTTCATAAACTCCTTGAAGTTTTATTATTCCAAGGTACAAGGCTGGCAACACCAAGACAGAGGAAGCAGAGAAAAACTGAATGGGAATTAAAAGCACGTTGCACTCTCAAGCCAGCAAGCAAAAGAATCATATTTGGCTTCATGAGAGCATTGCCAATACCAACAAATCATTTGCCATCTGCAGCTGCATACCAGCAGGTCATGTACAAAATGTACATTAGTGTTTTAGGCGCAAGCTAAGTGAGCAAAATTTGAAATGCCACTTGTATTTGCTTTTTACTTTATTTTGCACAAACTCTTGAATGCCATGATGAAAAAACGTATCGGAAACAAAGCAAAACAGGGTTCATCAAATCATAAAGAAAGTTAACTAAACCAGCAAAGACTGTATTTTAACTGTCTATCTAGTTCTCTGTAACAGGTCAACTCAAACAGAAAACTTAGGCACTACATGAATTTCTTCTTCAGTTTCATGCCACATGAAAACAGAAGTTAAATATCAGTATTGTCACCATCCCAGTTAACTATCATCCAAACCAGTAGTAAAAACCAGCATACACTAGGCCAGAATCAAAGCCAACAATAACCAGAAAAATCCCCTATTTTCTTACCAAGCTCCCTCCTCTGCTTTTAAGCTGTGGCTATGCCAGCTTCAGGGATGTCCGGCATGATCCACACTCACTGCTGGGTCCGGTAAGAAACGGATTCTCTGCACCCAGTAATTACAGTTTAATTTTGCCATGTGAAAGAGCCTCTCTTTCCAATTCTCATGGCTTTTAGGGTTTTTTTGCATTGTCTTGCTTTTAACCCATACCACAACACCCACCCGTTCTGCCTTGATTTTCTTGTTTCATTGTTCTCTGTAGTGCGGGCATAGTGTGAGGTGTCCCTGCCCCTGGCAGGGGGGTTGGAACTAGATGATCTTAAGGTCCTTTCCAACCCTAACTGTTCTATGATTCTATGTAAAAAATAGGCAGTTACATCAAGAATGATTAGCGCAGCACATGCTGTACCAAGAACGTTATATATTTTACTGCCTATGAAGTTAGTGTACCAAAACCTGCCAAAGCTGTTAGTTTGATCTACAAGTGTATTTTTCCTTTCCTGCTTGCAACAGGATAATTAATACTTGGAAGAAATAACCAAGAAAATAATCATGGTGGTAGATGAGCAATCCTAATGACATAAGCTCACGCTTGGATCAAGGATTGTGGTTTGGGATTGATCTCCGTGAAGAAAGAATAACAAGGTGCGTGCCTCAGTCTGTGACAAGGACACTCGCCACACTGCCTTGTTCAGCATCATCCCAACTTACTTATTACCTGTGCCAGTGTTCTCATTGCACTGAAAAAGTCTATGCTATTTCCTGAAGCTCTGCAAGCAAAAAATGAAATCTGATGCTTTCCTATTTGTTAAAGTGGCTGATGAAAAACTCATTAAGGAATACTTGGGCAAAAAGGCTCTCCAAAATCATACCACACAGTTATAAAAGCCAATTCGTAATGGCCAGCAAATGTTTCTATGCAGAAATTGGTTTAACACAGCTTCCGATTTGGTAAATAGTAAGAGGAAATTATGAATAAATATTTGTTTTCCCATATTTATTTCTACAGTGGGTGAGGCAAGACAAAAGGATGTTTAGGCACTGAACTGATTTCAGGTTTTGTTCTCTGCACACAATTTGGCCTGCGATGTTAAAGGTCTTTTAATCTCATATACTCTATGGATCCTATTATTATCACCATCATAATGGAACCAGACACAGCCCACTTCCCGTTCCCCCAGCCCGACACCAGCAGAACATGCTGAAATGAGAGTCACTCATGTAAAACTGACTGAAGAAGGCTACCCATCATTTCAGCTGCTTAGCTTCACCTCCCTATGCCAGACCGTGCCATCTCAAGCTGCTCCTGCCAACGTGCTGAGCAAGCAGCAGCGTAACCATAAGTATCAGGAGACATCCAACTCAGCTTTGTCCACAGGAAAGGTGGAAAACAGTCCCTGGGTGTTTCTATGATTCCTGTTGCTCTCAGCACAATCAGATTTTATTGAACCATAATCCTAGGTAAGTATATTGAATCTCACAGCTAAACTGCATTAAACAGCCTTCCTGATTTGCAGGAGGAAAATCGCTTCTTCAGTATAAAACTAAATTAGCTCAATAACTCGTTACATGTAGCTTAGCACAGGGTTGAAACAGCAACTGAGCGGTTGCTGTATTTTCAGTTACCAGTCCTTTAGAAATGTAAGTAGATTGAATCCCCAGTTTTACCAGCTGGGAAAAAAGATAATCACTGCAATCAGAGAGGGAATATCCAGTGTCAGCAGGACCATGTTTCAAACCATCTTGTGGCAGTGGACTCTGAGCTAACCAGCCTTGGAAGGGAAGAGACATCCCTTTTCCTGCAATTAAAAGTTGTCATACTTAGAGGTTTGGGCTAGATGCAACAGTCAACCTAGAGCTGCACTGTGTCTCTCAAAGTGAGAAACAGGCTGGAGAAGAGCATCACTAATGTCTGGAGAAGAAAAAGAGCGTATAGAGCTCCACACTCTCTTCCCAGAGAAAAATATTTCCTGTAAGGGGTGACAAAAATTTAACTCCCAACCCACAGGAGATAAAAGGACACATCAGAAGGCATGTCACCTGCCATTTCTGATAGCTTACTCAGAATTTGCATCAGCACTGGGCGAGATTCATGTAAAAATCACTTAAATGAGTATCTGCATATCAGGGGCTGAGTGGAGGAGCAGAGGGCTGAAGGCCACCCCCAGCAAGTGCAGCAACACTGTGCCAGTGCACACCTTGACAAGAGGCTGGGAAGGTGGTGGCCCACTCCCTAGTACCACCTTCCTCAACTGCTAGTGCCATCTTTGGTAACCCTCTGGCCAGCCCAAGCACTTTTTGGTTTATTTCTTACACACAACTTTATTTAAATGTCAAGAGATTTCCACGTAACTCAGGAGATGACAGAAGCTGCATTTCTGATCCCGCTGGGTTTGTGTGGGTCGTGTGTGTTGAGCAGACAGGAATGACTCAAAGCCATAAGTAGACAGACTGAGAGCAAGGCGAGAGACAGGGAATACTCCAAATGCCTGCTGCTGCACCGGGGCAGCCAAACTCCAGGAGAACTAGGCCTGAAAGACTTGGAAAAAAAACCCCAACCCTTCAGATCTGGAAATCATTTCCTCTACTTTTGAACACTGAAACGCAAGCAGCATGGGTGATTATCCCCTGTGGGGAAATGCATCCCTCTCACTGTAGTCCCTGGGGCGGCTCTCCCTGTCACAACATCAGCGTCTTTCAGCAACATCAGTAGGCTTCAACTTCACAATGGATGGGAGGAGGATCATCTCCGCTGTACAAATGAGGAAGCTGGTCATGGGGCAGATGAAGGAGGTTGCCCAAAAACACACAGGAAACCTGTGACTGAGGTGGGGAACTGAACCCAGACCATGAGTTCCAGTTGGATGCCCAGTCCAAGCTGGGTGGCTCACAGATCACTTCTTCTACTGGGGCTTTGAAATTTAAGTTTGGTGGTTTTTTTAATGAATGTGGGTTGTTTTTTTTAATTTGTCTAGCCACTACGTTTCATTTCATTCACACTTCTGCTTTGTGGAAGCTTTTTATTCTGCTTCTTTTTTGTTTTGGTTTAGAAAAACAACACTACTGAACATTAAACAGAATTTAACCTTCACGGATCGGTCTTCTCACCACCAACATCAGCCTCTCTCTAGCTCTCAGTGTTAAGTGTCCTTTGTTTGTGCACCCTGTGCTCACAACTATGAATTCATCAAAGCACAGCAGTGATATTTAGTAGGAGACGTCTTATTCACAGCTTCAAAGAATTACAGCAACTGCTTATGCAAACATCAGCGTTGTGAGACAGCAGAGCGGATCGGGTGGGAAAACCAGAGAAAGGAGATGCACAAAAAAGGTAAGTTCTGAAGTAAATGGTCTGACACTGCTATGCATCACATCAAAATGAGCAACTGGCTGAAGAACAGCCACCAGTAAGCCACCACATCAGACAGCCCAGAATGTTTTACCGGCTCAGCTAATGAATCACTGGGCAAACCTTAGCAACGTGCTCACAGCCAGGGTAGTCTTCACAGCAGGTGAGAACGTTGTTTCTTCCATTATTGTAATGAACTGTGGCTTAATTGATATTTCAAAACGTCTTAAGATCTTCCAGTGACAAGCGTATAACATGTATTTCTAAGGCAAAATTCTGCTGCATTATATTATTTGGAAGGAGGTGCAACAATTCAAACTATTACTTCCTAAAATATTTCACACTGGCTGAATCCCTTACAGAAGAACTAAAGATCTTGAGAGGGAAAAAACAGCTAATTTCCACCTGTGTAAGAACTAATGCAGTGAGGAAGAAAACACTGCAAACCACAAGCTATCAAAAGTGCCTGATATGCTATTTTCAGCTTATCTGGATGCAGCTTGAACTATCCACAGCTAACCACGGTACATCAGAGGATTGTCATCATTCCACTTCCACCACAGGCTTTCAGTAACTTGTGCCCGCTGTGCATCCAAGGCTGTCAAGCCTTGCAAAAAACCATGACTTTTACTTAAAGTAGCTGAGCAGCTGCAAAAACAACCCTCTGAAAATATTGCTGGTCCCACTCGGCAGCTGGAAATACAGTTATTGATTGAAAAATTCAGTGTTTGATATTACTTAATAGCTGGGGAAAAAACTATTTATGAATCATAATTAACATTTATTTAACTATTTAAAAGCACGCATCTACTGTTTCAGACTTCACAGAGAGCCAGTATGCGGCCTTCTGGCACCATTAAACAGACTAATACAGTTAAATTGGAAGGATATGAGGCACAAAGCCATGCCGGAATAGTGAATCCTTCGAGGAACTAGTATAACAGAAATTGTCTCAGCAGCATGTGCCCACAACACCAGGTCCAAACCCGCTCTACCACATAAGTAGCAACTACCTTAGGGTAAATAAAGTCAATGCACAGCTCCTGGTGCCACGGTGCTACAAACACCATGACATAAACTGGATTAAAATCCAGCACTAACAGCAATAAGGTAAATAGTGCCCCTTGAAACAGCTGCAAGGCTTACAGGCAACTCTACAGTGATGCCAGACCAGGGACAGCCAACAGTGGGGCATCATGCGAGAAAGGAACAGAAGCACTCGTCACCCCTGCAGGAGCCAGGCTTCTGCCTCCTGCACTGAAAGTGTGACCAGCAGGACTAGGGATGTGATGACTGCCCCGTACTTGGCACTGGTGAGGTCACACCTAGAATACTGTGCTCAGTTTTGGGCCCCTCACTGCAAGAAAGACATTGTGGTGCTGGAGCACGTTGAGAGAAGAGCAATGAAGGTGGTAAAGGGTCTGGAGCGCAAGTCTGATGAGGAACAGATGGGAACTGGTGATGTGATTAGCATATATATATATATATGTATTTCTTTTAAGCTAGTTTATGTACAGCAAATGTAACCTATAGGGAATATTTTGCAAGGTGCCAAAGAGTGTGAGCAGCTTGCATAATATGCTTAACTGAGTGATTTCAGCCATAAGTCACTAACCCTCCCACCCTTGCTCTCTGAAGAGACCATATTATCAGTGGCCATTTCAAGGGAAATGCTCTTAGGTCGTAAATACTTCTCATATCATATTTCTTATAGCCTGCATCATCAGCAAAAGAAAACTGATGGCAATATAGAAAGAAATAAAAGATAAAAAAATTCAGGTCACAAACATCCTCAAATGGATTATGCTTTCAAAAGAAACTGTATAAATGACATGATAAGGCTTTTTTGGTGTACATCTCAAAGTTTTCCAGGACAATGTTACTCATTTTAAGTGCAAACATGTTCTTACATGCCATACTCAATGCAATTGGCTTGTAACCTGAAATGTGGTCTTTTTCATCAACCCTCAGTCATCATGGAGACACATGCAGCTGACCAAAGTCACTGCCATTCACAGCCTAGCGAAGTTGCCTAGCTTATACCCACAGCTTGACCAATGAGACAAACCAGTGCTTTTTTTGGCTCAGTTAGGGCACCTATTCATGGACTATTTCAAACAGAGTTAGACAGATCATAGTTTATGAAAATCTCCACAAAGTACTGACCCTAGCAGGGCTATAGCAGCACAGCTAAAACGCTGAAGTGCAAAAATGCAGGCTGGGATGAACACTCAAAAACCATGTATAGCACAGAGTGAATGACAAAACAGATCAATGCGTATTTTGACAATTTTTGTTCTAGGCTTACATGTAGCCACCTGCTCTCAGAAGTGTTCAGGTACTGTGCCGCGAAGTTCTAAAGCAAGTCAGCAAAAGCCTTTAAACTGCTTTAGCTCTATGCTATGGGAATGCTCGTGTTCCCACATGCCTTGCTACTGTCTACTCGATGCTAGAGTAAAACTATGAGATTACAAAGAACAACCAAAATGTCTAAAGAACACCCTAAAACTGAAGAAACCATTTGATGCTGCTTTTGCAAAAATACTTACTTACAACACAGTCCTGGAAGTGATTTCCAAGCAAGCCAGCTGCTGCTCTAGACAGTTTACTGGATGGTGTAGCTCAGATCTTTCATACAAGCAGCACCTACAGTTATATCTAGAAAAAGAAATAAAATCAAAATTCTTTATGAGCAAACATCTAAATAAAGTCATCTTTCTTTTTAAAATCATAACCAGCTTAAAACTAGCTTTAGCTAGACTTGATACAAGTTCTCATGCCAAGCTTCACGTGTGCTGCCCACTTACAGGAACAAGGTCCAAGGCGCAGTCAAAGCCTACCCAGGGTGATGAAGTTGAGAGTGACTGTGCTTGGGTAAAAAGCCCCATGCCGAGCATATCAAAGCAGCAAACAAATGCATGCAGCTGTTTTTCTCATCTAGTTCTACTTTAAAACATTTGCAGGAAACGCAAGACGAAATACCGGTGTTGGTGCCAAAAAATGTAGGTGATTTCAGCAAGGCCAGGAATTCCAGGCACCAACTTCTTTTTTCTCCCTTTTGAGTGGGTGTTCGCTTGTAAGTCGTAGACATGTTAGCAACTGAACAACTGAGTGAATTAATGTTCAACTTAATAGTCATTGTTAGGTTGGGAGGTTATTACTGCTTGTTCTGCTAAAGTGACAGGTTAAAATAGGTTTGTATCTGAAAAGTTGTTTTCTACAATACATATTCTCTGGCTTTTTGTACCAAATAATTTCATTCCATCATGTCAACTCCCATTGTATGAACTGTCACTGCCAGTCCCACCACAGCAGCTAGGATGGGCAAGGAGAAACAGCCAGGGGACAAGTGAGGAACCGAGAGCACTCAGCCCCATCATTTCTCTTTGGGCTGCCATCTTATATTTTTCCCCAGACATTTTATGTCATTAACGCAAGACTTCTCAACAAAGGAGCATGCTCACATTTGCCAGACATGTTCTGCTTTTAAAGCAAACAAGCAAGCAAAGGCAAAACCCAGGAGTAAAGAGAGGGCTCTACTTCACCTAGCTACGAGCCTGAGAAACCTGTTTGCTATCAGGCACTACTTGGTGCATGGGATGGAAGGTTGTGGTTTCCCAACTTTGCAGGTGATTATATTATTAATGGAAACCCCACATTTTCAAGGTTGAGCTGACTAGTATGGAGGTGGAAAAAAATACCACATGTTGAGCTTTTACAGACTCAGATCCATTATGTGCTAGTAAACGAGCTTTTATCCTTCCCTCCTTCGCTTTGTTTTTTTCTTTCAGGGTAGCTCACAAGCTGCTACAACTCACACTGTACTAAGAGCTGTTCACACCGCACAAAGTGTTTACCACTCACAACTGATGCTAAAAATTAATTTACAGCACCGCTACACCAAGCTTTGACAAATTGTCATGTGTTGACACAGTCATAAGTTGTTGGTTTAAAAAAGTAACACTTCCCTCTTCTGCCACCTCATGTTTGAGACCAGGGATGGGCACATTATGCAAAGTTTGAAGGTTTGTAAGCTTCACAAATGTTTGGGCTTCACAAAACAAGCTTGGTTGTGAAAGTTTTTTCTCTTACAGTTAGGCGTGTGTTTATTGCCAAAAAGACTCTAGTAAGGGAAAAAAAAAGTCCTTTCCCATCTACCAAGATCTGTGTGTTGTGCAAAACTAGGAGAAGAGGCTGTAAAATAAATAACCTTGCATGATACTTGCTCTAGATAAGATCAGGCCCTGTCTCAACTACTTAGAGCTGCAGACACCAGCCTCCTACTGTAGCAAAGAAGGGGAAAAAATATAGCTGCAAGTAAGAGTTTTAATTGTTCTCAGCTGTCACACAATGTTAGCTTAAGCAAGCGCATTTATTTCTCGATTCTTCTATATAGCTCTGTATGGGAGGGGTGGGAGAAAGCTGTGGCATTCATCAGACAAGGTCCAAATTGATTTCCATGCACTCCAGACTATACGTGCTAGTCAGCGCCCATGCCCATGAGTGGCAGCTCTTAAATTTTAACTCCTCCTCTTCTTCCTCAGGTCAGGATAATCTGTCTAGTTTAAGCCTGCAATCAGTAATGGGCACAAAGGTGTTGTCAGCTGAAATGAGCAGTGTTTCAGTGGTGATGCTAACTTGAAATGTTAGCCCCACACTAGCCTAAATCAAGGTAAAGAAACGAAGCCAAGGACGGAGAGAACCAAGCCATCGGGAGATAACCAAGGCATTCATTTGAGTGAGGTGTCAACACCTTCAAGTTATCTTTATTTTTCTTGTCTTCTAAGGTTTAAATTACTCTGCACTTCTGCAGAGACACCCATGTAAGCCACACACTGTCATCCAGGAACCAAACCAAGTGGTCAGTAGGTTTTATCTCCAGTGTTGTTGATGGTCAGGACAGGAAGACTGCCAATGTAAGAGAGAAAGGGAGTCAGGCTTGGCCTGACCACAAGCAGAAATTGAAATGCTAGCAATAGTCCTGGGCAGCAAAGCACAGTACTGCAAAATGAGTATCTCAGAGCCTGCCAAATAGGCTTCATGAGGAGCACTTAAAAGTCACTACTTCATGTTGTGCACCAGTGATCTTCACCTCAGTGCTCCAATACCTCTCCCTAAGCTCTACCACCTCTCAGTGCACACACCATACAAGAATGCAGAGGAAATTCATTCAGGAAATTAACTTGGCAATACAAGGCATTGATTTTCTTTTTCTCCCCCTCTTACACTTGTATACAGAAACACAGAATAGTTAGGGTTGGAAAGGACCTTAAGATCATCTAGTTCCAACCCCCCTGCCAGGGGCAGGGACACCTCCCACTAAACCATGCCACCCAAGGCTCTCTCCAACCTGGCCTTGAACACTGCCAGCGATGGAGCATCCACAGCTTCTCCGGGCAACCCATTCCAGGGCCTCACCACCCTTACACTAAAGAACTTCCTCTTATCCAATCTAAACTTCCCCTGTTTAAGATTGAACCCATTACCCCTTGTCCTATCACTACAGTCCCTCATGAAGAGTCCATCCCCAGCATCCCTATAGGCCCCCTTCAGATATTGGAAGGCTGCTATGAGGTCTCCACGCAGCCTTCTCTTCTCCAGGCTGAACAGCCCCAACTTTCTCATCCTATCTTCATACAGGAGGTGCTCCAGTCCCCTGATCATCCTCGGGGCCCTCCTCTGGACTTGTTCCAGCACTTCCATGTCCTTTTTATGTTGAGGACACCAGAACTGCACTCAATACTCCAAGTGAGGTCTCACAAAAGCAGAGTAGAGGGGCAGGATCACCTCCCTTGACCTGCTGGTAACGCTCCTTTTGATGCAGCCCAGGATACATTTGGCTTTCTGGGCTGCAAGCGCACACTGCAGCTGGCGCATGTTCATTTTTATATCGACCAACACCCCCAAGTCCTTCTCTGCAGGGCTGCTCTGAATCTCTTCTCTGCCCAGCCTGTAGCTGTGCCTGGATTGCCCTGACCAGTCTACCCACCCCATGCAAGATGTACTGCATGATGCAAGACTGCTCCATGTAATTTCTCTACAAAATTCAAATGAAACAGAGCTCCCGCAGAACATGAAATTTTATACAGACTCTTCACTTACTTGCACCTCTCACAGCCTATACAGGATTTCTTTATGATCTGAGATGTTACTGTGACAAATGACATGCATTACTCTCTGACAGATCTAATGGAAGCAGAGGACATTTACATCATTATAGTCTGGACAGACATTACCTTGTGCTGCTGACTGGAATGACATCATCCATGCTTACTTAGCTTAGATTGCTGTACAGTTAGAAAATTACTCCAGTAGCAACTCCTACCTCCCTCCCCCAAACTAACAAAAAATGTATAAACATTTTCAGTGCATCACATGAAATGCATTATTTCACTGGATTCAGTCCAAGAGTTGATAAGGTTGAAAGAAAGACTGTTCAACTATTAAGTCAAAAACTTCAGCTGCGTTAATTACCAAGAAGGTAACACTAAACTTCTTCCACCTTACACGAAAACTGATAAAATCTTAAGTTTTACCATAAGTGATCACAACTGCCCAAATGCATTTTTATTTCTTTGCTCTACAGAAGGAAACACAATGAACTTAATCTTCCGGAATTCTTACTTTGTGATGGAAAAATCCCCAGACATCCTCACTAACCCAGTGAAGAAGAATATTAGGAAAAAAGCAGGACTTGGGGTTTCCTGGTGTGCGGTTTGTTTGCTTGCTTGTTTGGTGGTTTTTGGTGGAAAAAGTACCTCTTTACTTGTGTATAAGTTTTTTCCTAATGGATCCAACTTATGAGTGTGAAGAAACCACCCACAAGCAGAAGGGCCTTTCTTGCCAAGTCCCTTAATGTGAGCTTGCGCTTGCTGCAATAAAGGTAGGATAGGCACAAAGCAGGAAGGTTCAACACTGGGGAAACGCAGACCAAGGATCTCTTGCATCACACCTCTCTGCTTTGCCATCAGGTTTCATCACGAGGAGGACGGCAGAGTCTTGGCTGATCCCATAGCTGCATTCCCTCCTGCTGTTATTTGCAGGGCATTAGAAGAAAGCTATAAGGATGACAATTGCCCAAGCAAGCCCTCACCAAGATTTCAAGAACAAACAGGAATATATGAAGCTGTCCTGCCCTCTTGATGATGCACACATACAAACAAAAGGCTAAATCTATATCATAAATATATACACTGTTTCACACAGTCTGCACTCCATGCAGGCAGTGACTACCCAGTGTGTATTCAAACTCCCTTGGCTAGAAATTAAAGAAAAAAGGAAGGTTGCAGTTTTTTCATTCCCTAGGCACCACTCTTCCAGCCAGCAAGGACAGCAAGCTAACCAGCTAACCAAAATGCTTGAGCTGCTGGAGTTTATGAGCAGCTTGTCTCCTCTCCCAAGGCAAGTGGCACCAGTGACTAACAACACCGTGGGCAATTTTCCTGTCTCTTCTCTACACCCATCTTCATGTCGCTGCAAAGGTCACCACGTCATATCTTACACAGAGATCTGCCACCCACCAGCAAACAGGGAAGTAGCTTATCTGGACAGTCTGGCAGGACCTCCTGTGAGCGTTTGGGGGTGGGGGGAAACCTTGCAGCTTTTCACTTCTTTTTGGTGGTGGTGGGGAGCGTGCTTCAAAAATGGTTCTGGTTCTTAAACCTTCAGATGGGGCTGAAATGCTCAAATTGCCTCAAAAATGAAGGGATCTCGCACATCAAGCTTTGCTCAGTGAAGCCCAGGTCCTAAAAGAAGTCATTCCATCCCTGACTCTCCATCCCTGGTGCAGGGGAGGGAGTGATGGGAAGTGATACCTCTGTAAGCTTGAAATCGTGAGGGAAAGGCATCAGATCTTTGTTCATGCCTCCCCGGAGCACACCCTGCACTTCCAGCCCTTTCAAGCAGAAGCAGCTTGAAGGCCCTGTGAAGAGTTTAATCACTTGAAAGCCAGCATCTGTGTTCTCCCTCTGTTACTCCACCAACAAGAAGCACAAGGACCCTTCAGGAGGCAGACTGGGAACTGTATGCCCGCCCCACCCCAACAATGCTCCCACACATGGGCATCCTTTGCTTTACCATTTTTTCTAACTGTACACACTAATATATTTTTCCTTACTTTCTTAGCATTACACCCACTGCACGGTGCATAACAATCAATACCAGCATTACTTATAACATTAGCACAGAAGCATGTAATTCACTGAAACAGGACTTTCTTCTTCCCCAACTTCTCATAGCCAGTTTTGTTAAATAAATCAGAATCCTTGCTTGACTTGTGTCTACTCAGATCAAACTTTTAACAAGGACAGAAGCATACTGTTTCTAACAAAAGTATTCCCATTTCCCCAATAAATTCTCTACTTCGGATGGAGAGAACCAGCATCCAACTTTTACTGTAGTGCAATGCTCCAAACAAATGAACTTAAAAATTCAGTTAAATGGCAACACAGAGCTGAACGGCTCTAAAACTTTATCTACCACATGGCAAAAATGACTCTTCGAACATACTCCCCATGTCCTTCGAGGCAATTTTTTTTATGGGGTGTTCAAGGTGCCACCACCCCCTTTATCAGCTCTTTGTTACTTCCCCAAAATTACAAAAGCAACCCAGTTTCAGGAGTTGCTGGGCCACAGTGAGGATGTGTTCAAAGCACTGTCTGTTCAGTAACGGGGACGCCAAAATTGGCAATAAAAGCACTGAAGAGGCATGTGGGAATATGTAAAAATTTCATTCAGCGCAAAGCAAGACCAGGACACAAGGATCCTAAATTAATCCAGTTCCTGTCTTCCCAGTGATTTCCCTCACCATTGGAAAGACTTTGGTTTGGATTTTAGTCAAGTCTGGTTTACAGTGCTCAACTTCGGCTGTCAAAAAAAACCCCAACCCTGCTGGAACGCCTTACTCATTATGCAGCCTTGCAGAAATTATTAGCTATGTTACAAGGCATTTCCCTTTGGGGACCAGAAAGGGTGAAGAAAGGGGATGGAGAGTGACAGTCTGTGGTTTCTAATGCAGCAGCAAGAAAATAAATAAGTAAAAGGAATACAGGATATAACGTGTTTACATTTGTCAAAACAAGTTTCCTGGAGACACGGAGGGTTCATGCTGCTGAGCTGTCACTTCTGCTTGAAACTGCTGCCTCATGCTACCAGGAGGTCAGTCACTGACCTACTTTCGGATAGAACTGAATTAATTTGCTACTTCTGTACACAAACGGGTTTTTATTTTTTTTACAGGAATACTCAACAAACCCATAAAAAGCTGCCTTTTATCCAGCTTGGAGCTTCAACTGATGCTGTGCAAGGCTATTACATACCCTGGCACAGGGCCCAGCGCGCTTGGTCTGCTTATTCTTTTGGAAAAATCTGTACAGAATATTTTTAATGAGTCGATGCTGCAAATAACATCTCTCCTTTCTGAACTCCTACATTACACTAATACCAACGATATAACCCACTACAGACAGTAACAGAGGCCAGCACTTGAACATGTTGTGCTTTGTCTAGGCTGCTCCTGAAATAGATGCTTACTACAACAGGATCAGCTCCCCAAAGAGACAGATGAACAGCACAATATATTTATCGTATTAAAACACATGGTTATTAATAGAAGACAAGATGAGTAGGTGAAACTTTTCAACTAAACACCTATTGATGTGATTGCTCCCTGCGCAGGGCCAGTTAACAAACACCTGTGCTCATCAGAAAATGGTGGTATGGTAGAAGCACTACCTAAAACTAATGCATTAAACTCAGAAAGTGGCAGAATTAGTAACAAAAGAGGCGCCACCTACTTGCTCTCTTTGCTTAAATGGCTACATGCACATAGCTCCAGCATCACTACACATATCCTTCCATTAAAATAAAACCATGGTTCAGGGTTTCATAGATCTTCCAAATCCCTGGACATCAAAATATCAGAAATCAGCTCTTGAACCCATCCTTAGCAATGTCATAATTGCAAGCCTCACTGCTTGGCTGGACTCACCTCTCCAGGTCTCTCATGGGTAGGCAGCACTCGTGTTCGGAAAGAGGAAAGCAGCGTATTGACCCGTGAGAGCAGGGCCATTCTGCAACAAAGCTCTGGACTAACATTTGCAAGATGAGAACCCACAAACTAACACTTGCATCAGACCTCTTCAGCAGCTTGGTCCCATGCATTCATCTCACCCTCCATCTGCAAAGTGAAGGTAAGGATCTTCTCCAAGTGCTTGGTTTGCTTAGTACCAAATCACTGTGGGGGAGACTTGACTTTCCTTTGCATTTCCCCAGGGTCCAATCTAACAATAGTGGAGGTAGTACTAACTACCGTAATACAAGACAACTGTTGGTATCACAATAGATTTATGATTACTTGAGTTCCTGGACTTGATGAGGCTCATGTTGCCAAAGATAACTATGCCAAACCTAGCACTTCAAACTGCAAGTGTATTTTTGTCAACCTTTTTAGCTTTCATCTGTGCATATTTACATGCCCTGAATCTGAAGTTCAAATAAATCCAATAATTCACTCAAACCCACCAGGATTTGAAAACATTAGGGAAGTGTCAAGATGTCATTGAGCTTGTTCTACAGAAAAGAGTGCTTTATAGTTTCAGAAAGAAATAGACAAGGGAGCTATTTAACGAGATGGTGGCATATTGAAACATGGATAGATAGGTAATTAATAGCTACCTTCTCTAAGTGAAAACTTTTCTGAGTGAAAAATCAGTTTATATGAAAAACTAGAAGTCAATTGCTGCCATTTTTGGGTGGATAAGAACTGTCATGCATGTTAGCATCTCCATTACCATGAAGGATTTTACTCCTTTAAGCAGCTCACAAAGACCCTCACTTAAAACAGCATGTGGGAAGCAAGGAACTAACAGAAGGAGACACCAAAGAAATGTTGATGCTTGTAACTAGAATTCTAATGAAAAATGTTATCAGGAATCCATAAAACCAGGAAGGAACTTCTGCCATGAGAAGTCAAAGTTAAGACAATGGGCTGATTTTGGTCCGTTAGGATCAAGAGTAATTACACACGTGTATATGTGCTGTCATTAGGATAAACTGGACAAATAACCTTTTTATGTTGGTAGCACACAACATTTTCCAATTAGAAAGGTCCAATATTTTATCAGTAGATCACCTAATTCAGAACCCTCTCAACCTGTCATGTGGCTTTCTTTATCAGATTTCTATAGGGCTTCAAGTGGAACAAACAGCACCTTAAAGTAAATGAAACAGGAGACAGGAAAAATAGTTATGATCCAAGAAATAGGAAGTACAAACCCATTAATTAAGCATTTAATTCTTTTTATCTTTCCCTCATGTCTGTCTTCACAGTTTAAAGTCTCTCTTGGCAATCAACCAATTTTGGGATTCACTGCTGTCATGCCAGTTGTGGCAGTACTTCAGCTAAAAAGGCACTGTCAAACATAATGAAGTTTTCTTTCAGCTTGTACCCACACTGGTGCAGTGCACAGCACATATGCTGCCTGGTGAGGGAAGGTGTGGGATAGGGCTTTACCTGCCCTAGTTCCCAAGGACTGCAGACCGGTCCTAAGTGGCAAAGACAGCTGAATTACACTGGTGACTGAGACTGCATGTCGTAGAGGCAATCTCACACCCTCCTAGACATGTACAAAGAGCACCCAATGGGCTTTGAAATATATTTGAGAATTTTCAATTGTTTTCTTGTGCTTTCTTTCCAACTTAGTGGTGGACTTGGCAGTGCTAAGTCAACAGTTGAACGCGGTGATCTTAAAGATCCTTTCCAACCTAAACAATTCTATGATTCTTTTCCAACCTGCATGTCTCAGACTCAGGCATACTATATAAACACACAAGAATTTCCCAGCACTTCACTGTTACAGCTCAGCCTCTCCCTTGAATCCATGGACACCACTCCCTGTCCTTCACCCAAGGATGCTGCGCACAGAGCATGGGAAAGGACAAGGCAGAGGGATTCACCACTGAGAAGAAGAAAAGATGTTTCTCTAATTGTTATTTCTAATAGTTTGTTTTCACACTAGTCCTACTGGAATTGGTGCTGGCAGAGACCAAATAGTAGGCCAGGGCTTATAAAGCTTTGCAATATATAACAGTGGTTACTGACACAATGACCTGTGCATCTGCATCTGCTGACTCAAGAGAAGAAGGCAGTACTGAAGTCCTGACCGTAAACTGCATTTACAATGCACACTTGGCTGCTTCACCTGAATTATCCCTGCTTTATCTATCCCTAGTAAGCTCTGGCCTGGCAGCTGACACTCCTGAGCAGCTGGTGGCAGTGGCCATCTGAAACCAGTACATCAAGCTGCTGGCTCCCGGGCCAGGGGCTATCACCGTGCATTCCCCCAGCACGTAGCACAGCAGGGCCCCGACCTACTCAGCCTCCAGGCATCACTGCAACATAAATGAGGATAACCCAAATGCCAAAGAAGGGCAAATATTCAGGCATGGAACAACAGCATGCTTTACAGCGAATGCCTTGCAACCCAGAGCTTGAAATAGAAATTTATGTGACAAAACCATCACGACATGAAAGCCTGCATCAAAAAAACCCAGCAAGCTGCACTGTTTGGCATCTCGGTTTCCAACCCTTATGAAGCCCAAATAGCTCAAATACAAATCTGCAATATTGCTCTCTGAGTAAAAGCTATTTTAAACTAATTTTGGCAGCCACTAAAAGTCGTAACCAGGATGCCAGCTGTATGGTTTCTTGCCTCTTTCTGCTGGCTCTGACTGGCCAGCAGCAGCAAGGGGACACCCGCTTGCTCTGCTAGGGAAGCTCTGATGCCTCTGCCTGGGTTCATGCAGCGAGGAGAGCCTGCCTCTGCCGCTTCACGAACAGATGAAGAATATCACCAATAAAAATCAGAATTTCCAAAGTTTCAAAACTTCCTTTTCAATAAATCAAGCCTTAGACAGAGAATAACTGATAATGAGCTGCAAAGCCCTGTTTTACAGGCACTCACTTGGGATGACCCACATAACTCATCCACTTTGCCACTTAACATTTCCAAACTCACAGCTTTTACAACCATGCATGACCAAATCACTTTTTTTTTGGCTTTATGCATAAAAGTGCCTAGTGTATTTCTTAATTTTTCAGCAAAAATGAACATCTCCTCACAAATATGTGGACTGTAATATCACTTCACAAGTGCTTGAACATCTAACATTTGCTGATCCAGGTCACTTCTGTGGTCCTCTTTACCTCTGCCACCAGCCTTCTCTGAAACGTCTGAATGTGTTTCAGCTTTCCAAACAACAGCCAACCCAAAACTGCAGCTGAAGCCCAACCTGCCATTTAGTAGAACCTCTTTTCCCTGGGTCCCCAGGCTGCACAAAGCTCCTGTCCCTGTTTCCTACCTGGAAATGCACAATGGGAGTGTAGGATTAAGCCTTATGACCACATAGAGCAGGCTGAGATACATTAAACTGAATATAACAAAATAAAAATAAGGAAAGGTCCACAATAAGTAAATTGCATTTTTCCAACGCACACTGCAGGAACATACATATCCGCAGACAGGATTAGTGCACTACCGCACCTGCATTGGATGGAGGAGGGGGGAGAGATCAAGCCAGGAAATTTGGGAAGCAAAAGCAGGCATATCTGACATGGAAATGGCACTGCAGAAAAAGGGAATGTGCTTGCACAACCACAGCAAGGCCTCCAGGGACAGGAACATGCAGGGGACGAGGTGGGGGTGGGAAGGGATGCGGTTCAAATGGCATTGCTGGCAGAGCATGCGTGAGGTCAGTCAAAGGAGGTCATGTCATTCCTGCAGAAAACCCTGCTGCAATTATCCTACTGGGCAAGAACGCTCACCCTCACACAAAGAGTGCAAGGCACAGGCCTGGTCAACCTAAGTGACCCAGGGCTCAGGCTATGGAAAAATAAATCCCAGGAAGCAAGGCCATTCCCGACAAACTGGACACGGATAGACTGCAGCTGCTGAAACACATAACCAGAGTGACATAATATTAGAACATAATTTTATGCTTACTAAGACAACAACAAAACGAAGCCTGAAGCTGTATTTTGGGCACGCTAGCTCAAACTATCTTTAGACAGGAAAAGTGTGTGTGTACAGATGTTCCAGCAGGCATGGAGAGCAGAGAGCTGGAAAAAGCGCTCGCTCACTTCCGAGCCTCATAAAAAACCGCCTGTTGTAAATAAGGGTAGGAATAAATACACCAGGCAATGCTGAAACTACAGGGAAAAAAAGCAGGCAAGAAGCCAGCAGCTGGTCAGGGACTGGTGAGGTTTAGCACAGCTCCCACAGCTTCTCTTCTCCCAGTGGATGTTTTCAGGTGCTGCTCCCTACTGCAATCCCGCCCTCCCACCCCACATTTTACTCCTCCTGCCGGCTCTTTCGTGGTGCTTTCTAACTATTTCACTTTCACAGATGCTCTCTTGGAAGCATGATTGAAGCTATAAATTCATGTCTATACATCTGTAATAAAAATCGTTTTTCTAAAAGCTATTCTTCTTCCCTATCGATGGTGACACAAATGATAGAGTCCACGGCAATTCAGGGGTCTCACTGCAGCTTTAAACACCAACAAAGATGGATTGCAATGCTCTCCCTCACAAGGAAAACAGCAATAATGGATCTTTATACATATATATAAGTACAAGAAATGGCCTCAAAGCTCTTGTTCTGTTGAATAAGTATTATTTTTTCAAATAAAACATAATTATCACCATGTTCCAGAAAAAACCTTGGAGTCCATCAGTGCCAGGACTGATCTAATTTACCACCATCAGCTTGCAGCAGTAGAAGGATGAGGGCAGCAACCACACAGAGTACAATTTAGACCTCCCTAGAAAAAAACCCTAGACAATTAGGACATTGAAGACTGGGATTCTTCCTTGTAAGGTTGTGACTGAGCCCTGCTTTCACCCAAAAAAACCTAGCATGGTGTGGCAAACAGCCGAGTTAAACCTCAGGTACAGAAGGCCTTGCACCTGAGGCGCTTTCTGCGACAGGGAGGACACCTCTGCTGCAGCCCACAGCCTCTAGATCCAGCCACAGCAAGGACAGGTCCCTGCATATGTTGTGCACACATCTAGATGCATTCTTCCTTGCCCCTCCATGGACGTTAAGGAAATCCTTGGTGTCACGATCCAAGCAAGCAACGTTTGCAAGGTCTCTAGAGGTCATTCAAGCATACTAACAGTACAAAAGCCTATGGCAAAGCAAAACCTCCAATGCTTGTGCTTTGGGCAAGACGCAGAAGAGACTGCTCCTGCAAGCAGTGCTTGTACAAGACAACTGTGATCTGCATGGAGGTGTACCTCCTTTGGGCTCAACTTGATTTGCCTTTATGGCAAATAAATTAGCCATGGGCAATCACTGGGTTAATACTGGCACAGCAAATTCCAGGCACAAAGACATGGGAGAAAGAGCACAGCTTTGGGTGATGGAGACAGGCCACCAGCCTGCTGGTGGCAGGGTGACATGGTAACCAGATAAAAGAAAACAACAATGTGCCATGAGAAGCATGGAGACATAGCAAAGGGACTTGTAGGGAAAAAAAAAAGCCAAATGACGGAAGCTTGGCAGACAGGAACAGTGCTTGCAGAGGAAACTTTACATGGTATACTTGAAACAAGTGCAGGGAAGCAGGAACAGAGTTTAGCACTGGACCTGAAAGTGACTGGTACACCCTGGCAAGTGCCTCTGCCTTCAGGAGAGCCCAGGAGCTCTCCTAAGCTCTGCATTCACCCAGCACAACAAAGCTCTGCTTGCAATGGGTGTGTGGTGCCGCTCCTACTACAGCATGCCAGCAGCTTCCCAACGTGTAAGAGGATGACTCTAATTCTAGTGCTGCAATGGTATTCGCCATGACTTTTGGTTTTCGTATTTAGCAAAGCCACTACTGTTTTTATTCAAATTCACACACACAGTGTTTGGGAGGTGGGGGGGAGAGGAGGGAGAAAGAACAGAAGCTAAATTGAAAGTTCAGCTTCTTTCGGCTGAATTTGTTAGTAGGTTCATCATCATTTTTTGACAGAATACTCTTTCCACGGCGAATTATTTCCAGTGGCGAAAAAAAAGGAGACCAACAAATTGCTGGATATAATTTATGCCTTAAATAATAAAGTAATTAATGGCATTTTAGCAGGAACACATTCTTCTCTCCAGAAATAAAATCCCAATTTCATCTCCTCTAAATTGCTTGGTCAGCTTCAAATGAGTGCAGTATAAATCTCCTTCCCATACTGCTTCTGTTATCTATGATAAAGGGAAGAGACAGAAGGTAATCCTGTGTTCTGTATTCACTGACACATCATTTTCATGCTACACTACACTGTAATTTCTTTCTAATGGGATAAAGCTCTTGCAGTCTTCCTGCATTGTTCTGCCACACACATATCCCCAACTGGTACCAAGATTGTGGGACTGGCAGGTGCAACACCAAGGGACCACGCTTGGTGGAATTAGGATGTCTGCTGCACATTTCAGCAGCGCTACAGCTGTGAAAATAAACAGCTAGACTGTGTAATTAAGGTATGCTTTTATTCCTTCCCACCCACCGCCTCCTGGAAGCAAGGCAGTCAAAGAGTATGTCACTTTTCAGTACTTCTTGTAATTGCCAACTAAACTTCTAGTTTGTCATCTAATCTGTTTGAGACAATCCAAAAAGACATGCAGAGCCAGAAGAGATTAAAGGACGTAGAAGCCAACTGAAACTGAAAAGTCCTTGCAGCCTTAACGATAACAGAGATACCGCTTCATATGAAGCAAAATATCTTTACAGCTCTTTCAGCTGTCCGGATCAAGACAAATACAAGAAACAAGCCAAGCCCACGTATGAATATCAAGCTGGGGCTCTGAAGTATAATACATGCAGTATTTTTGTTTACAAACCTAATTTTCATAAGATTTCAGAGGAGAAGATGAAGATGATGATGAAGATAAAACCCTTGGCGTAATGTTTATAAAAGCTTTCTCAAAATTAAAGAAGTCTGGCTGTTAGGCCAAACTGAGGATCCAGTTATTCTTGATGCAAAGGGAAAGATACCTATGATGTCCCTGCTCACTGCAGAGGGGTTGGACTAGATGACCTTTGAAGGTCCCGCCCTTCTACGATTCTATGTTCCTGCAGAAATTGATATATGTTTAAGAAACATCCACGTTTATTTGTAAAGCATTTTTCTCTGTTAAAATGTGCAAGACTACCAAGGAATACTTTATCTGCTGTCAGTCAATAAACAATATTATCAAGCACCAGAACTTAAAGAGATAAGCATCTCAGTACCACTGTGCCTTTGACACCCACCTTTCTACTTGAGCTGATTGCTATACTCACATACAGAGCACACCTTATGTATAAAGTAAATATTATCTAATTAGCTGGCTGCTAATTGTCTAGCTATTTTTATAACCCCATCACTTCAACATTTTACAACAGAATTAATCTCATCTAATTCGGGCACAAGGTAGAAACTTGCAGCTGAGAGTCATCTCTCCAGATTTCCTTTACCATTGATGCAAAATGACAGTCCCTTCCCGAGCACATGTCACACCGTTTCAGGTACCCATCTCTGAGGAGGCGAACAAACCCCTTCGCTGCCTACATCAGGGACTCAGAGCTCTGCTGTGGCCATCTGCACTGGCACAAATTCCTGCTCTATAGGGGCTGGCAGCAGGAGAGCTGGGTCTGCTCTCCTGGGCTAAGGCTCATCTGTAGAGCATTTCAGCAACTTTGCCATCTCCAGCTGAACTGGGGTCCTCAGTGCACCTGGGTAGGACAGCAACAGCGAGAACAAGTCTGCAGAGAAAGGGACATAAGAAATCTAATGCCAGGCACTGGCAGTGGGATTGCCGCTGCTTTACACTGCTTCTCACTGCAGATTATGAATCTGCCCTATTAGCTCTGGTTTACCAACAGTTCACGCTTCAACAATTTGACAAAATACCCCAAAGACTAACTCCTACTGAACTCCATCCCCGCTGCCACGATCAATTTGTATTACAACTTTGTATCTGCAACCACTTATGTGAAGGGCCCAAATGACTTGATCCAGCCTAGCTAGGCAGGCAATGCTGCTAACATCCGTGCTGGGTCATGGGGAAAGAGAAGCAGTGTCAAGAAGGCTGGCTACCAGTTTAACAGGGTTTCCAGCTGAGATCCTGCAAGCAAAGCTCCCTGCAGAAACCACCGAGCAGTCTCACCAGATGCTCCTGTGGCTTTGGGGAGCACTGGCCAGGAAAGCCCTCAGGCATCCAGAGCTCCCCCCTAGCAAGTCCCCAGTTCTTCAGAACTGGCCTCTGCTGCATCCAAACCTATCCATGGGGTTCGGTGCCAACCTGTATTCTGATGTCTGCTGATGTCCAAACTGCAAATACAGCGGGACCTGTGTTCATTTAGGCTCTTCTCGTCCAAAACCCCTTCTGAAATGCAATCCAGATGAGCTCCTTGGCGTGGATAGCACATGCAGCGGCTGCCCTCACTGGCTGCAGCCCTATTTAGCAGACTGTTTTCAAAAGGGAGCAGAATCATTTTAGACAGACTGCCTTTCACCACAGTTGGAAAGGGGCTCCTTGATCATGCTCCCATGCTCCGATCCTGTTTTCTGAGCATCTCAAGGGCAGTGCGACTCACACCACCAACACCACAGGAAAATGCTGTGCCTTTACTTAGCTGCTTGTGATGCTTATAAGTTTTCAAAGGGAAAATGCATGACTTAGCTCTCAGCTGGCAAATAGATGACTATACTTTGTCATCCAGGGGCTCTAGACACAAAGGAATGTGCCACATGAAGCAAATCAGTGCACCTACTGCCATAGCTCACACTGCTCCAGGGGGCTCCACAGCACAGAAGAGGGCAGGCAGCAAGCAAACCCTTGGAAGCGAGGCTCAGCCACAGGCATTACCAGGAGCCACCACCACCCTACAAGGCTATTGAGAAAAACTAACGGAGGAAGAACTAAAAGGGCTAAACCTGGCTAGTTGGGAAGGTCATGGCAAACAGTAATAAATGCCATGAGCCATATGCATGTAAAACAGCAAGGCTAATCTGGAAGGCAGGTGTTGAGATTCTCACTGGGAAGAACTCCATGGCAGAAAGCTTGGGTTTGGGTGCTGGAACCACCTCCCTGGGCACAGGTCTGGGATGTTCTTGCCTCAACCTTTTAAAGCTAGGCTGGATGAGAAATAATAGGAGGTTGGCAGGGAGAGTGTGAGCAGATGATCAAATAAGCCTTTTCTGCCTTAAATTTCTAACTCTGACAGATCAGCATCTCACTCAACAGGCTGATGACACTGCTACTAGGAATAAAAATGATGGCTGTTTGTACCAAAGTGTAGATGTCAAAAGAGGAACAGCAGAGGTGAGGTAGCACAACCAACTTAGCAAGAAGCATGCAAACTACTTCACAACCCTGATGCATATGAAGGTGCAAAGCTGCAGTGACTACAGCAGGGAGAACAAACGGGGTCTGACAACTTTTCTATGAAAGCAGGGTTTGCATAAAGGAAGACAGAGTTACAACAAACAACTGAAGCGCTATTTGTAGAAATGAATAAAGGATAAAAAAAGAGCATGGGATGCTATTTTTGTCCCCATGTTCTACAAAGCGGTCTAAAACTCGGTAACTTAAACATTTTTTTACTGCCATAATCTAAACCACCACACGAAAAAAATGCAAAACTCTATTAAGTCAAACATGCAAGCACTCACAAATGAGGAAGGTAAGGGCAAGTGTTCACCTCTGAAGATGATCTGCAGCTACAGTTACATCATTTTAGGTCAATTTTAAATACAGCTACAAGCAAATTCCTTACTTTCAGTGCACAGTGTGAAACACGTGCTTTTATCCTATTTCTACAGCAACTTGCTTCACCTACTAGCCCCTATGGACAGCTGGGAAACCAGAGAAAGTAGTGTCCACTGTTCCTAATTAAAATCCCATAGTCTTGTGGTCAGAGAGCTCTAGAGAACTGGTGGGGTCACGCTATTTGCTTGAGGTCAGACAGAAAAAGCAAGCTAGACCAGAGATGACGATCTCTGGGCTCGTGTGTGCAATACGCTACTCTGCAGCTGGGGCCAGAAAAGCAGTCACTGGGAAGCTCTGGTTCCAGTAACCTAACCTTAAATAGTCTAAATTTGCAAAGCGCCCCCCTCAAGTGAACCAAGAGTAACTTCTTCCCCCAAAGCCTTTTTGCACCCACAGATGTTGCTTGGAAACCAACGCAGCTCCGCCGTCTGTGCCGATCTTTAGCTGCTCTCTAGAGTTTTTGTGTATCACTGACTGCCAGTAAGCGTTCACACTCCAAGTAGTATCTGCTCTGACCATTTGTGTGTTTCTCCAGCTGCTCAAAAGCCCATCTGCTCGGACAGGCTTGCTGGCTTCGCTTTCAGCACATGACCCAAGTGTTTCCATCACTTACCCTGGAGAACTTGGGGGACACACTGGTGACAAAGTGAGAGATCTTTGCATTTGTGACAAATTCTCTCCGTCTGTTACCTAGTATTTTCCTCAGGTATTTACTTCTGGAGGCATGAGGCATCTGTGCCTTTGGTGAGTTTCCTACATTCACATCCACATGTTAAAATGGAAATAACATCTGAGTGGAAGACTCCTAGTTTGGTCTTTACATTTGTATTTTCAATGACTAATTTTGTTTAAGTTGGTAAACGCAGCTGTTGCCTTGCCAGTTGGTGACATTTCCTTTTGGACTTCCCCACTGGTTGGTGTGTTTCTGCCAAGACATGTAAATTGACTCATTCCTTGTATTCCTTTGCCTTTTTATATAATACTTCGGTTGGGATTTGCTGAAGGTCTCCTGAGATTTGTTCTCCTAAGTAATTATTAGTCCTGCAATGCTACACAGTCTTAATTTACATGTTTTCTGAATTCTCTCTGCAGCATCCCATGCTCAGAATGCTCAATCTAACTGATGTAACACTTCACTAGCTGTACTTTTTCTTATGGTGACGTGGTCATGGCAACAGCAAATCAACAGCAATCATAAAGAGAGGACAGAATGCACACTGGTTTTGCACCAACATAATCCATGATGAACCTCCACTTGTTTTTTAACTCAGCTCTCCATTTACTTCAGTGGTTTAAGCTTGTCAAGACTTTGCAATTATCCTAACTATGGACTTGAAAATACTAGATTAATGGTCTGGAAAAGATAATAAAAATACCATTACCCTCCCAAAAAGCCCCAAAGAAACAACTGCGTGAGACTGACAGGGAATCTGCCTCAAGCCAGGGAACAGGAGAAGCTATCAAAAAATCTGGTCATTCCTTTACCTCCTACATTGAAATGGCTGAGCTAAAGCTCTAAGAGAAAAAATAAGAATCTGTGTTTTGTTCTGGGGTTTGGGTTGGATTTATTTATTATTTTTTTTTCATTTTTCATGACTGTACCACTGAAAGAAACAGAACTTCTCTTCAACTGTTGCAACCACTTATATCACCTTTCTATGATACTTTAACTGGAATGCAATTTCTCCATCAGTCAGATTATTACATTTTTCCTATTCTCGTATTTCTTGAGGAACTTCGCAACTGTTCATTCAATCATTTTTCAGCAAGGTCCCCACCTGACGCTTCTCCAAATTTTGGTTTTAGTGAGCTTTTCACATCTGCCTTTGTGCTGTGAGACAGCATCTCTACTTTGGCAAAGTCATAGTGCTCCTCCTGTCATTGTCCTTCTTTTCCTGTCACTAAATAGTTTTCACATGTTAATCTTGGACAGGCACACGGGTAGTGGCACACGCAGACAACAGTATAGGGGACACCTTTTTTGGGAACAAGATCAGCTATCTGGTATATTTCTCTTGGGCCCCTTTACTCTTGTTCTGACACAGGCTTTCCTGCTGCTTTTGCTGGATGCATCTAAGTCCAGTGTTGGCTTTGATATTTCCACCCTTGGAAAGCCAATTATTTGGGCTTGCTAAGCTGAAAAGCAGTTACATTTTTAGCAAACTACACCTTGTTCAGTTGGTAGTAAACACAAAAGGAACACCTCTTTTATGAGTTCTCCTATGGTTGTTTTTCTTTTTTGGTCCTGTCACAACAAATATCGCACTTCCACTGCACATGGAGATCTGCTGAAAATGTGAACTGTGTTTGCCTCCAATACACCCAGAACACAGCAATTCCACCCGCTGCTCTGGGGACACCTTTACACCATGCCCGTGCACCACCAAGAGCCTTGAGAGCAGGCAGAGCTCTGCCAGGCCCCACCCTACTGCCTTGGAGAGAGAAGATGACACTTGGCTATCGATTCCTCCATTCTGCCACTGTCCCTAACCCCGAGAAGGAAGTCTCCCTGTTAGTAAGCAGATGTCAAGCTGAGGAATTTGGTCCAAATTTGCTGATAAGCTTTTATCTCACCATAGTAGTTGTCTGTTGGTAACACTGTGTAATTGTCATTTCATGTAATGTGTTTGAAATCTAGTTCAGAGCAATCGACTGCTAATTGGTTCCCCAGTCTATGAGCTATTTTTCTGCCTTGGAAGTCATAATTAATGCTACTCCCTCCGAGTTATAATCATCTTGCTTTGTGAATATATTATAGCTTTGTTTTCATTCTTAGATTGCTCTTCATCAATTCCTGGTCACAGACATTTTGCTTACTCAAAGGATTTTACTTAATGTATTCGTCCCTCTCTTTCACCTGCATCTCCTCTGTTGCTGCAGTCTTTCCTCCAGTGTTCCAGAAACCTACTTTCAGTGTTTGGTGGCTGGTTTTTTTCCCAAACACTTCCCTGAAGAACTTCTCAGAGGTTTGCCTGGCTCATGGTTTTCAGCAGAGCAGGCTGCATCATTATTTCACCCACCTGGCACATGTTTTGCTGGAACAGCTACCTCGCCATCCTCCTCTAATTCACCTCTTTTCCAAGGACAGATTTTTGCCTGGAGCTGAACCCCAAACACAGTATTACTGCTTTTCATCTCAACCATGTTGTCTGGCCAGTTTGATTTGGGTCATAAGATTCTACACCCTTGCCTCAATGAGTTCACCTTGTTTTGGTCATGGGGCTAGGCGGTACTCATGCACCGCCAACTGCTAAGGGAACACAGCAGTTTTCCTGTCACCTACGTTCTATTTGATAAGGATGTTGCAAGATGAAAAGATTGCAGAGTACTCACATTTTACATTTTACAGTAACAGCAGCCATTTCAATACCTGGCTTAAAAAAGAAACCACATCTTGTATTGCAGAAGCAGCTGTGTTCTGTCTCCAGAGCTGCTGTGAATTGTTCATACCATCTTCAGCATGACATTTTGCATTGCCTCCCTCCCTCATCCCCAGCATTAATATGCTAGTAGTTATCACTACCCAAATCTTCTGCAGGTTCACATTAGGACTCCCTAAATACAGTGTAACACAGAAACTTAACACCTACCAAAGCTGGGAGAAAAAATTCAGAAAATTTTTTTTTGGCTACTGATCTAGCTCATATTCTTCTATACTTATGGTGCTACTTGGTTCAGCAGATGGAGAATGAAAAGGAAGGTCCCTTTTGCCAACAATTCATACTACCTCACGTGAGAGACATTATCTATCTACATTCAGGCCCCATGTGACAAAGTCAGTCTGGACCTGACAGTGGGCAAACTGTAAGGGGAGAGCAGGCTGCGCATGTGGATGGCCAAGCCACAGACCTGAAATATTAACATTCAAAAGTCAGGATTCAAGAGAGAGCCACAACAGGCCAGCAGTGTTGAAAATAACAGTAGCTCATCATTGCAAAAAGCCCAGTCCTTCAGGGAGACAGGCTCCAGAGAGGAAGGAAATTTAACCCAGAGGAGGAGTACCTAGGACTAGCTAGCTTACTTACTAAGAGCAAAATTGCAGGGGGTACCTATCAATCAAACAAGAGATGTAAACCAAACCAGCACATTATGAACTGCTCTGTAAATCTGCAGGATGGTCAATGGATTAGGTCAGTGCACTATGCACTGTCGGGTGTCATCCTTGGCATCAGCCAAGTTAGTGAATGGGGTAGGAGACAGGGGAGAAGGGAGAAGCAGAAAACAGAGTTCAGGGTTAAAAGAGAGTCTCCTGGTTAAAAAATGAGACAAAAATGCTGTTATCTGAGGTACTCGAAAATCAGTGTCAGCCTTTTAATATTGCTGAATGACTGAAAACACAGACGAAGAGACATTCAGAAGACTGTAAAAACCAAAGATGGCGATGATACTCACAGATAACCAATTCTTAAGGAGCATAAATATAGAGCAAGCAAGTTTAACCAATGTATAGCTTGCCTTAAAAAAGACAAACCACCCACATCACCCCTTCTTGTTAACACACTGTAACACAGGAACAGCCGTGTAAAGGCTAAAGTAAACAAGAAGGACCTGGGTTGTGTTAAAAACCTTCTCATATAACCCCCAGCAACTCCTTTGTGCCTCAGCTTACACACGTGTAAAAGCTGTGTACACTAAAACAGGTGTCTGTAAGATGGCTGTAATTAAAATTCGGTGGTTAAAGTACTGTTCAGCGTAAAATTCCGAGGAAAGTTAAGTCATTTTGCCACTTGTGGTTATCTGATATATAATTTCTCCTTAGAAAACACAGCTTTTTCCAAAGTACAAAGAGCATAAGAAGTGCCCTGTGTTTCTGACACTGGAAGACTCTTTAATCCACTCGTTCAAATCCAGACTTTAAAATGCCTTAAGCAACACTCCTGGACTTTTCTGAAATGCAGGCATCACACTGCCGATTTACTCTCCGCCAAGAAAGAGTGATCAGCAAGTGGATACAGGATACAGCCGGTACCTGTCTGTGCTAACTCCCCACCAAGTCTCAAGGAGAGAACTTCCAACGTACTTTTTTCCTATGGAAGAGCAGGTTCTGAGTGAATACAGGTGTAACAAAAATCTGTGGCTATTAGGTCTCCAACAAAGAAAAGAGGAAGTTGAAGGAAGACTTAAATGACTCTTTCAAATTTGCAAGAGAACAGCTTAGCTTCTGTTGCCCCAGGTAATTACAGTACTTTTGCTTTGATTATGAATTTTAATTTTGTGATACTTTTGTTGGCCTTATAATGGCTAGACAGCAAATCTGTGCGTGACTGTGCTGCAGTTTCACTTCTGCCTCTTGACAATTAGCAGTCTTTGACAGAGCACATTTTAATACTATCTGTACTTCCAGATAAGTCAGGCTGCCACTGCAGTGCTCCATCAAGATCAGGTCTGTTGTCAGCTTTTGATTTTACTGCTTGTGGAAAAAGCAGACATGGAAAGGCAAGAACTGAAGCATCACCCCAACCAGGAATGGGACCCAATCCTTGTTCCCAAAAGCAAGCAACTGAGAAATGTGGGAAGCCTGGAAAGGACACAGGGCCATCTCCTCCTTAGTTTAACTCCTCCAGTTCTGCAACTCCATTTTAGCACCTGTTGAGCAGACAGAAGAAGAAATACTTGGGGAATGAACGCCAAGGGAAGACTTCCTTGCAGAGTATTTTTGTGTCGGTCTTCATTAGCAGGTGAGTGACAGCCACACATACCGACGTGGGTGAGCACATTGGGGTTTCATGGAAAACAGAGCACCAACGTTCATTCCCAGGAGGCTCAGCCTCACTTACATGGCACCCACATTCACACTGCAATCACAACTGCACCAGCTACAGTCTTTTTAGAGCCTCTTCTCGCAGAATGCTGGTTAAAGAGATTCTAAATCCCAATCCTATCTCCCATTATCCCAAGTCTTCTGACAGCAGACGCAAACTCCTTTATAGTAATGGAGAGCTTTACCACTAATATCACCTGCCAAGGAGGTACTCGTTATTGCATGTTTTAAAATATATCAGTCTATTACCGTGTTTATTTATTCCTTACCAACTTCATAAAACCACCAGCACTCAAGACCACCAGCAATACAGGAGCTTTTGATGTTTGCAGCTTGCTTACGGGACCCAAATATAAGTGACAGCATCATTGCATCGAGAAATGTCACATCGAGGTTTCCAGTAGTTTCAACATTTCCCATTTCATTAAATGGAAAAGGGAGTGGAGAACGGAGGAAACCATATTTCTGCTCCACTTACTTGACAAATGCAAGAAACCGCGTACAGAAGAGCTCATCTGACACAACCTCTCTGAATCTTGCTGAAACACACAAACAAAGCAAGATCAACTCAGGCAACTAGAATTAGCTTTCATGGTTTAGGCAAACAGTTTAAAAAAACAAAAGTTTCTGGATTTCTTGGCTGAATGCTTCCAAATAATAACTACCCACATGCAAGTATACTCGCCAGTAAATAGCAGGTTTCAGAATTCAGCTCATATCTATCTACTTCAGCCTTTCAACAGATTAAGTCCATATGACAACTTAGCTACAAGACTCAGCCTGGAAGCACTTCCCTCCCCCCTCCACCTAAATCACAGTCAGAAATGCTCCGAAGGAGATTAGTGAGACGGTTTTGCAAAGCACAAAGCACTGACCTAAATGTGTTCCTGTTGAAGTACGTGGAGATTCTAAATTCTACTGAAATAGCAATGTTTGGTCCAGCACTTTGTGTTTTTCAAGGTCTGCGTAAGCTTTTAAAGCCTCTCATTTCATATAAAGCAGGTTTCACCATCACTAGAAATGTCTTCTGCTTTTAGCCTATTTTGCTGTAAACATACTGACAAATTGCACATATGCATACTCTAGAGAAATGAGAGGTTTTGTGCTTCACCTGCTAGCAACAGCTACAGGCGATGCTCTGGCTTGTGCCAGCGCTTGGTAGCAGTGCTCCAGCATATGAGGGGGATAGCTGCTTCATCAAACAATGTGCTCTGTAAGCTTTTACACTAGGCAAGAAGATCCCAAAATATAGGCCAGCCATATTTCTTATTTTCATCCATACAATGTTATTAAATCAATGGGATTTGCATGGATCAGCAAAGGACAAAATTAGCTTATTTTAGTAATGGTAAAATGACATTAAGATTATAAACCATCTCACACTCCCACGACTAATTACTTCTCAACTCAAAGTATCAGAAGGCTCTTTCTGCCTAACAGAGTCATGTCAAATGAAAATAAAATAGTTCTTTTTTCCCCCCTTTTTTTCTTTTCTCTCTTTTAGACATATTTTAAACCTGAAAGGGCTAATCATTTCCTTTGAAGAGCAAAAACAGAACACAGGCTACTATGCTGCTTGGCTTCAAACACCAGACTCAGAGGCTGCTGCCACCCCACTGAACCTTGAGCTCTGACATCACAGCTGGCTGTGACATAATTCCTTTTGGAAGATGCAACCAGTGAGGTTGCTGCTTCCCCCCGGCTGCTCCTGAGATTCTCACCTGCCAATAACGGCGCCTGCATGGGAACATTCAGATAAAACGTCACCGAGGTTTTGAAATGATAACCAGAAAATGCTCTGTGGTATTAGTTCTGCTAAACATTATAAAAGCTTGAATTTTAGTTTTTATTAGCCTCTGCAAGGCTGAATTTCCCAGAACAATGTAAGTGGTGTCTCAAAATGATCTGAAAATGGTTTTGTTGCCCTCACAGTAAAGCTTTACATCCCCCTACATGAGATATGTAAAAAATAGCTAATCTGACAGCACCTCACAAATTGATTTTAAAGAAACCCAAACATAAAATGGGCTGAAGGACATCCAGGGTAATGCAGACATACACCTTTGCACGTGTCGGGGACACAAACACTTGGGAATCACACAAGAAATCACCAGCCATCACAGGACCTGCAGCAGCTGCCCATCTGTACGCTGCTCTGGGTGCATGGCCACCACAATTTGACTTAGTCCAGTTTATCCTACGGCTAAAGCAGGTTACTCCATTTGTAGCTGCTGACAAACTAAGGGGTTCTTTGCTTTAAATGCTGTGAAGAAAGGCAACAACTTGCCCATGTAGACACTTGTTCAACAGACACCCTTCCAACTATCCAGCCTCGAGTGCTGGTCTGGGGCTGTACCCGCAGCTGTGGCAAGGCCCAGGGAGGCTCAGCAGTCCCAGTATGGGTACACACGTCTCAGCAATCCCATGGTGGGCAACTCCGACAGCATCCCAAGCCAAAATCCTGGCTGACACACATCAAGACTGATGGCTTTCATAGCATTTTCCTCCTGAAGGCAGTTTATTCTGGCTGCTTTGTTTCAAGCTGCTCGCATCCATTGCTCCCTGCACCCTCAGCAAATGCAGGGCTGATTTACAGCCTCTGTCCTACAGACTGCATCTCAGCAGGGCTGCATGTGCACACTACAGTTTAAAGTACTTTGGGACTGCTCAGAGTGAAATGCATAAAATGCTAATGTATTACTAGACTCCTACAATATTTTTAAATAGCAGCTCCAGTATATGGAACTATTTTACAAGCAAGTCAGTGTTCTATGACACCAAAGATTTTTATCTTTTAAAGTTTAAGTATCACAGAAAAGTGGGTGTTGATAGGATCTGCCAGCAGCACAAACAAAATGTATGAATCCAGACTAGGAATGAAATGATCTCTCCACAACAGGGAAATTAAGGCAAAACAACAGGGGAGAACATAATATACAGCAGCTTAAAAGTATCAAGCAAGCAAGCAGAACAAAGATTTCAGAGCACATTTGGACATGCCCTTCTTCAAGGCAACATGTCAAAACCACTACTTCTCCTCCCCTTCTCCTTGACAGATGGTCTGACTGGGCCCAAAGCCACACCACCAAGCTGTGATCCTGGCAAAACCCACAAGGTAAATAAGGTTGGGCACAAAGTGCAACTGGATGGGAGGCATGCGAGTGCTGAAGGATGAGATGCTGATGATTTAGCAAGCAGCACAAACTGCTTTGAAACAATGCTTCGGCGCAGTGCCAGGAGAGCTCTGGAGGTAAATGCTACATAGCCAGGGCTGTATGCATCTCCAGTTAGGCCCTTGTGTGTTTAAAAGGTTAAATGCTTCAAGTTCCCCGGGCAAGTCCCAATTCTGCTCATTTTTCTTCAAGCTATCAAAAAAACCCCAGCAAACCTTCGATTATCCAGCTAATATTTAAGTGAATTTTGTTTTCTTCTGTGCTGCTAGTGTGACATGAAGATGCCAGAAAGTGCTACAATTCTCATTTGCAAGACAGAATATATTCCATGAGTACCAAGCCACCTACATGTATGCTTTGTAAAAGCAGCTGATTCCCTCAGAGGTAAAAAACAGAGGAGCTGTCGAGTCACATTATTTGGGCATTTTCTTTTGTTTTAGCATTGTATAGCAGAACCATCTGTGTGAGACTCAATCGATAATCAAAGCCAGATGACAAATCTCCCTGCTTCTGCAGGTTTAAATGTCAAATTACTGATGCCATGTGAATTCTGTTTGGTTTTTAACTTCAGATCAAAGCTAACATAGCTGGGAAGACAATGCTTCCTACCCTCCACTTTCCCCCTTCCTTGCTGCTCTGAAATCATCTGTCTCCAAGCCAGAAGTCTAAATGGAGTGTAGGGTGAGTTCAAAACAGAGAAGGTTGATGGGAGTCTACTGCCAATTCCGCTCTGCAGTCACAGTTTGCTCCCACAGCTCCATTAGCTGCCTGCAATCAAGGGCGGCCGACTCAGTCCTGCTTGCTGTCCAGGTTTAATAGGTTCAGCTAGTTAATGAGCAACGGCTAGATTGCATTCCAAGACTTCACATCATTCACAAAGCAATTAAGTGTACACTTCTGGGTCTCCTCCAGGAGCCCGAGAGGAGTGCCTTGCTCTATTGAGAGGATAAATGCAAGCCACAATTTTCAAAACTGAATAGTGTGACACAGTGGAAAACAGGCAGAACACTCACCTTCTCCAAGTATCAAGCTGAATGCATCGTTCCTATTCCACAAGCCTCTGAAGGGCTCCCTCACCTGTACACCCCTGGATTATAGGTTGCTCTTGCCAGACGAAAACCAAGAACTGTAAGCCACTGGGAAGCATTTCAGTGAGCTGCTGACAAAGCAGGCTAGGGAGCAGTCATGTTAATGAAACAGAAGATATTTAATTTGGAAGCCACTGCAAAGGCAGGGGTACTTTTGCATGTATATTTTTTACATGTTCCCAGCAGAGGACTATAAGGCACCTTGCAAACAATGAATCACTGATCCCCAAATTCACAAAGCTCACAGAGTGACTTGAGCCATTTGGCATCCCTCACAAAACCAGGACCATGTCCCTGGAGGATGAGGCTACCTCCAAGGATAGAGCTGGAGGAAAAGCAAGCATGACTTTTTGACTGTCATATGCCCATTCACCCCCTACGCTTTTGCACTACTTTACTGCTGCTAACGTATGCACTATTACTGCTCCAGTGCCCCTTCCAAACGTTTGTAGGTTTTCTTGCTCTCACTTCCAGGGCAGAGATTCTACCCTTACAGGGGGGAGGTAACTTCTCTGGCAGTACAAAGGATCCTCGGCCTTAAGTGGTCGATTCACAAGGTGGACCAAAGCCGGATCCTGAACATGCTCTGAAAAGACAACTCCTTACATGCGCAGGCTGCCTTTTCCAAGCTGTGTAGCTGAACCCCAGGGAGAAAGGAGTCCTGCTGGCAAGGACTTCCCTGTCTTTTCTCTCCATGAAGGAACTGAAAAGACATGCTGCTTCTCTCTTACATGAATGTTAAGATCACAGAGCTCGGGAGTAGGTGGGAGCCACGTCTAAATAACAAGGAAAGAGAGAAGCTGGTCATACATTCTTCTCTCCTCATCATACATCCTCATCACACTCACATATGGGGTTTACAAAAGCCTGGATACTTAGTGGTTTATAACATCATTACCAAAAAGAACAACCAAAAGATCAAGAACCCTTCACAACCTATTTCTGTTAAACCAGGAATCAAATAAATCTATCTAGGACAAAGAGATATTTTACATTTTTAAGAATTGGATTACCCAATCAGTAAACCCACATCAATGCAGTTTCTGAGTGAAGACACACAAAAGTATCTGCTATCTAAACTGGAGATGAGTTTAATAGTGCGCGGGAAAAAATACTCCATCACTCGTTTACTGAAAAACCTCATCATTAAACTTCAAAAAAATACTTGCACAATAACAGAGACTGGTCTTTTTACTCTAAATGCAAAACCCTGGTATGGAAAGGAAGCACAGCTGAAGGGTTATATAAGGGTTTTTTTTCTATTATTCTCCATTTCCCTTCCACATGCCAGTCAAAACTATAAAATACTTGTGGGAGAAATGCAGGAGTCACGGTTTCACATTCCAGATGATCTATTTCCATGTGCTGTGTACAAGCCAGGCGACCACCCAGGAAAGTCGGGCAAACACGATTTGGCCCACCAGTGCTGCAATCACACACCAGCAGCCCTTCTCCATCAACACTTTGCCCTGTATTTGCTATGAGAGGTAACCACCAAGCCTTACAAGTGGCCGAGCATGTGGCAGGATCAGCTTTACACCCGCTCTGAAACAATACTAATGTGCAGCATTTTCTCACCTTGAGGAGCCAAACCAAGCTCAGATACAGCGCTAAAGCATTTTAAATTAACTATCCATAAGGCAAAAAATCCAAAACAACTAGATAACCTCAATACAGGAGCCTGTAATATTAATAGCTCTTTACTTCTCAAACCCTTTCATCCCCTGTCCCTTTGCCCTCCATCACAACTTTCACCCCTGTTTTACTAAGCAAAGGAGATCAAAGGTGGGTCATCTGCAGTCTTGGTAAAGGTATGACCAGCTATTTCCTCTCCTTAGAGCCCATGACTACGTTATTTTCTTTTCACACACCGATCAAGGAAAGCTTTGGTAACTGTTTCAGAGTCACTAAAAAGGAATCAGTCCCTCAGAAGCCAAGCTGGTTGAGAAACTCTGCTGGCTAGAGCAACAGAAGTAGGCATGACTTGCCTTTAACAAAGTAGAAGGCATTTGGTTTTAGTTAACTGGGTAAAGGGCAGTAAAACTCGGCCAAGTATTTATTTATTGGACTGGAGTGCCTGCAGCGAGAGAGGAGGGCAAGATGCATGTAAGCTTTTTCTAATCCCAACCTTGGCAGGGAGGTAAGTGAACTTTGCTTTCACTGTTGGAATAAGACAGCACAGAAAAGCTTTGGTATGCAATGTAGAAACATTGATTTATAAAAAGGATGTTCTGGGGGTGCATGAGGGCAAACCAGAAAAATAAGGTCTCTGGAGCTTTCCCAAGATGATACCTTTTCTACATCTGTTGCCCATTATTTTCTGCCAGTTGAAGACAGCCGAGAGCATGAGGAGGCAACAAACTGCTAATGAGAGACTGCCGCTTTGCAGGAACGATGCTTTCGTTTCAGCACTGAGGAATGCTGCTTGTACCCTGGGTGCCGCTGAAGCATACCCCTCTGATCTCTCCAGTGGGAACACCAACTATATTTAACAATAGCAACAAGTATTAACAAGGTCTTACTTAGCCTGCATCCAAACCTATGCTTCAAAGTGTTAATACTGGATGATACTTCAGTACATGCTAGTATGTGGCTCCACCAGCTGAAGGTGATATGAGAGGGGTGGGCCATGAGGTACAACTCTGGATTCCTATCAGCTCTGGCAAACATGACTGATTTTCAGATCACGGGAGGGCAAAAACACATGGAGGTCTTCCACCAGGTATGGTACCACCTGGGGATGCTGCAGAGGCTCGGTGGATGTGTGTCAGGGAGCAAGAAACAAAAATAACGAGTGAAAACCAGAGGAGCTGGCAGTGCTTAGCTGGAGCTGTCAGGCAACAGTTAACGCTGAGGAATCTTGCAATTCTGTTTATATTATTTTACCACAAGCAGGTGCTGGGAAGCCCAGCATGGGAGGGGCATGCAGACAAAAAAAGAAAGAGGAACCATTTTTTTTCTGACGTGCGTGATCTATTCAGATGAATCTTTTTTTACTGACAGGCTCTTTTCCTGGAATCAGCAGGGACACCCAAGTGTCACTGCTGGACCCTCCAGTAAACAGACAGCGTATCTTGAAACGTTTAGGTTATGTTGCCTTTGTGGTGCAGGTGGCCCTGGTTTTGATGGGAGTTCTGGGGGAACTGAGCAATTTTTAGCAGAGACAGTATCAAAACCTCCAGGCTTTTTCAAATTTAGATTAGTTTTGCTGGGCTCTTTTGTTATTTTCATCCTATTATAGTTATGTGCTGCCATGTTTGCCATCTGGAAAACAGTGAATGAAGGACGGATCTCCACTGACATCCATCATTTCTTCCCTTGGTCACCGTGCACACGATTCTTACACACACGGATTTTGTATAGAGAAATGCTTTGACCCACAGATTTCCCCCCACTTGCTGCTGCTCCTTGTCCAACACACCAGCCACCTCGCTCCCTCCTTTCTTCTGCATCTCTTTGTTGAGGAATGTCAGGGTCATCAGTGCCACTGGCTGACATGATTAGTGTGGCTGACACAACACCAGTGGTGTAACCGCTGCTCTAAAGGAAGCAAAGCAGAGGGCAAGGGGCGGGGGGAAACCAAACCAACCCAAAACCCACACCCAAAACAAAACCTGCAGCCATTTTAGGCAGAAGGAATCAGGCTCAAATAGACACCAGCAACGTCACTCTTTCCAGCTAATGAGAAGGTCCTTGCACCATAACAGACATATGCAGCATTTCAATGCACTCCCATGCTTGTAAAATCGGTACACTTCTGCAAGCCCCAACACTTATCCTGGAGGTATGCTCCAGTTCTCAGAGATCACAGGCATAGATTAGAGAGCGGAGGGAAACAAAATGGTTAAAGAAGCCCCCCCAAACCAGCATCAGACAGGAGATAAAGCCTGACCTGTGATTCAGCAAATTTGAATGCTCAGAAGTACAACAGTCTGCGCACTACTGAAAGACAGCAGCAGTCCATTACATGTATTGATTTGCAGCACTTTGTCAGCACTAATGATGCTACCTCATTAAAAGAGATAAATGCCCTACTGTTCTACCAAAAGCATCTGTTCCTTCCTCCTTCTCGCCTGTTCTCCAGCAGGGCCCAAAGCAGCAGCACAGTGAAATCAAATCAAAATCCAACACTAAACTTGCTTTGAGCCGCATGCTAAGGTTGCTTTTCTGTTATTCCTTATTATTCTCTTTCAAATGGGGTTATTCCATGTTTCCTACCAGGCATCTCCTGACACCAAATGGGCACATCAAAGGAAAACAAAGCCCTGTGAACCACCACGGCCCTCCTGCCAGAAAAGGGCTTCTCAGAATGTGAACTAATGTCTACCTTGGCTAATTCATTCACTGCTAGGTAAAACAATATGGGCTACTACCTCGATCACAACAGGTGAAATAACAGCCAAGGTGGAGATAATGACTTCTGTCCGTTAACACCCCACGATGCGCTGCCGCACACAACGTGCCAGTTTTGTTTCAACAGATTTCTCGTTACATGCAAAGGTAGCAGTTTACTGTAATGAATGTTTTATGCATCATTCCTTTGTGTATAGGGTCTCCAAAGCACACGTTATTAAAGTCTATTAAACTCTCTATTTAGCAGAATTACCAATGTGCCTTTGGGGAAATTACTACAATGAAGCCATACCGGTATTTAAATTCCAGTTAACAATCTTTTCCTAATCACCAATCCAGGTATCTACATTAAAGTGCATCAGACTTCTTCCAGCACTGTCTATGAGCTGCTTATGGAAATTCATTTTTAAAAATGAGTATTTCAACTTGGCGTGTTTTTCATAATTAAGCCTCAGACAGCTACTGCTTTAAAATAATAGGAACTCCTTCCTGATCCTCTTCACCAAGCAGAGCACTTCACAGTCAATCTGGTTACAGAAACAATTAAATACTTCCAGCTATGCAATTTATATCAGTATTTGCAAGATACCAGCCTATTTAAAAAATATTTGGCCAACAAGGACCCACTCTTTACAAATAGCTTTGCTATTAGAAAGAACATACCTGTCTTTGCAGCCTACGGGTCCAAGGATGGAGCAGCCCAAAAGCTGCTTAAGCTCAGTGTATGCACAGGTCTCTCTTGTCCAGCTACTAAACTCTCCGAGTTGTACGTAAAGCAACAACAGAGTAGCTACTAACTGCTGTTCGTGCCCCTCAGACCATTTCCCCTTTTAATATTGTATGTTACAGATATAGCTAGCTGTAAATGTGTGCCTCAAAATGTGCATGCTTTCATGGTAATGAGTCTTAAACTTGGTTCAGAATTTGTAAACGTGCGCCCATGGCTCCCGTGCTAAGAACAGATATTTTTCCAGTGGGAAGAGTCTCATATTTCTCAGGGGAAAGGAAGTACACTTCATCATGCTAGACATCACAGGATTCGGCTTCCTGGCATGGGGTGGAAGAGACCTAGATCCCAACCTTCCAGGCTTCCTTAATGACCTTCAATAAATCACTGTGTTCCTACTTGCATTTCTCATCAGCACGAGGGTGCCATTTTATCCTCTTTGAGATTTACCAGGAGAGGTTTAGACCGGATATTAGGAAATATTTCTTTATTGAACCAGCTGTCAAGCACTGGAACAGGCTGCCCAGGGAAGCGGTGGAGTTACCATCCCTGAAGGTATTTAAAAGATGTGTAGATGTGGCACTTAGGGACATTGTTTAGTGGTGGTGGACTTGGAAGTGATGGGCTAACGTTTGGACTTGATGATCTTAAAGGTGACCCAACCTAAACGATTCTATGATTCTATAATTCTATGCCAAGAAGCACTCAGGTTCTATTACTGGGGCAGTCAGGCTCTCCAGCAAAGACAACCAAGCAAGTACCTAAACACTATATATTGTAACTGCGTATAGTGGCAAATATATGGCTGCACTTGCCACTCTATTACACCGATAGTTTTAAACTTCAACACCAGATCAATTCTCAGTCACCTTCAATGACAAAAAAACAACATTAATGTATCTAAAAAATGCTGACAAAAATCTTCTTAAACCAGTGGGCACAGAAACAGGATATACGTAATGAAGACAAGTTGCTCAACAGGGCTTCACATCAAATGAACAGGCAAAATTTAGGCTATCATACAACTGCATGTTTTGATATGCCAGCATTCAAAGTTTATGCCCAAGTACCTATAAAAGGAGGACTAAAGTCATCACTGGAAACTGGTACATATAGTAAAGATTACTCTCACAAGCGTGAATCAAATACTGCCTGCTCTTTTTGGCTCTAAGGCAAATTCAGTGCCCTCTGGCAGACCTACACAATGAAGCTGTTTCCATTAAGACCAAAAGTCCTTCAGAGAACAATCCTTGAGGAAAAAAAGCACAGCAAATGGGTGGACCTATTTTAGCCACACATTACTTTCCCATAAATCAATGGACAAAAGTGCTTCCTTTCTCCAGTTACAAACCCTGAGCCAAATTACTACCTCTGTTTTACAAATGCAACCTCATTGACTTTGCTGAAGTTACACATGCACCACAGACCAGATTTTGTCCTTGCATGCAATAGGAGGCCAAATCTCCCATAAATAAGAAAGCAAACAATCTGTTCATCTTAATTGAAGTGGGATGAGGAACATCCCTTTCACCTTTAAAAAGGAGACGTATGCCTAAGAGACAGAAGAGGAAACATCACTAATTTAATTTCTTCAGCTTGTCTCTCCATTAGGAAAGACCTGTATGCTTAGAAAGGAAGTATTTTTCCAGCTTTTAAGGTTACTTTATGTGATTGCAGATCAGAAGTCCAAGAATATCAGATGTTGTTTTAGAGAAGTTTCCATCATCTACTTCAGTATCTATTAAAGAATTATCCCTTCCATCCTGTTTGAAGAGGGTGGTAGATGCAGAGTGCAACTCTACTGCAGACTGAAGCCACCAGTCCATTTTTACTATCACTTGCTCCTCTGCCTCAACCTTAGTTTCATGAGCACAAGTTGAGATGGTGCTGCTCAGTTGCACAAAACCCAATCACATCTTTAGTTGAGTCACTTGTTGGCTGGACTGACCCCATTAAGCAGCTCATGGTATGGTTTCATGAACACCAACAGTGGTGCAAGAGGGAATGGGGAATGTCCTGGCTAAGGACACTGTGGGACAAGAAAGAGAACAAACAGCCATAATGGCGACTGGTTTAGGCTGCCATGAAACCTTTAGTCCCTGACGCCCAGCAGTAGACATTGTAGAAACACAAAACACAGCGTGAGGCATTTAACACTGGCATTGCAATATGTACCTAACGTTCCCATCATCTTAGGTCCTCATGTTTATCACACCAGATGACAGACCTCACAAAAGCACCTGGCACTTTTTTCCCAGGGCATTGGGTGTAGACATGGTGAGGCCTTCATTTGTTGTTGTAGCAGGTGGACAAGCAGCTACCTTAGCCAAGCTGTCGCTTTGTCTCTCCTGCCACCTACTGTACCGAAAATCAAAATTATGTGTCACCAACTCTGTGCTTCTCCGCTTCTGTCTGGAAATACCAACCTTTAGTTCCTCTACAAGTACCACTGCGTGTATGCGGGAACTCCCCGCTGTCATAACCCCTCCAGCGATGCTATCCAACATACCCTGATGAAAGCTAAATGCAGCACTTTGAGCTCTACTTAACTCACTGCTGCTTCAGGGTTAAAATTAGCATTAAACACTAAAAATTCTCCAGAGTTTAGGGCATGAACTCCTCTTCCCCTTTGCCCCACAGAAAATTAATCAAAGAAGATTTATTTTCATCAGTGAACAGGCCATGATACCCCACAAACCTCCGACCCTTTATCTGCTGTTATTTATGATGACAACACTCACAAGGGGCAAAACCCAGCAGAAAAATAACTTCCCACTGGGCGTGCGACTGTCAGGCCGTGGGCAGGGGTGAAACTCTTGCAGCACTTGAGCTGCGTAACCAAATGAGTGTCACCCAAGAGTCTGCTTCAGACCGTGGTTTACTCCTGTCCTTTTAACCTCTCACTCTCAAAAGCACAGCTGAGCGAGTCTGGCTGTGCCATGCATACCCTCTTATAGCAGTGCAGTGCTACCCACCTGAGATTCTTCTCCCCAGCAGCAGCATGTGGCCCTGCTGCTTCTAATGTCACCAGGTTGCAGAAGAGGTTTCACTGATGCTTGCACTGAAGTGGTGCATCCAAGGAGAAGACAAGTATTTTGTCATCACCACCTGTGTTCTGCTATCTATCCAGACACCGTTAATCACAGTGAATGGCAACGAGAGGGGCAGCAACAAGTCTGAGCTGGTCTGGCACAGTCCGAGCCAACTGCAGGGCCTTCAAACCCCCATTCCTGGCACTATGTGGAAGCCAATAAGCAATCGACCCAAAAATGAGAAGACATATATCCCATATTAATTATTTATGCCATCCTCCCAGAAGTCATGACAACTTCATTTTTTAATATTTTATTATTAATTTCAAAAAAGTATTCAAATAGAAAACAACAAGCTGAACTTGCTACAGAAATCTCACTATTTTCTAGTAAGAAGATAGTTTGCAGATGCTGACTTATTTTCCCATATGTGGCATTCCCTTTTACCTAATCAACATCTTGGTGCTCTGTGACAGCAGATATCCTTGATAAAAGGAGAATTCTGATGAAGGAGAAAGACACTCAACATTTGCATGATCAAGTAAGCTATCAAATGTATTTATTTATGCTGTGATCATAGCAATCAAGAGGTATTAAACATGGAACTGACCGTCAGGTAAATGCGTTTTACATCTGATTTTTGACTGGTTGAAGTAAGGAAATTGTTGACTAGCAGGACTCTTAAGGGTCTTTACAGGCTGCAATTAGAGAAGCAGATACAGAAGATAAATAGGTCTATGTCTGCAAAAGCAAGTGTTAAGATGAAAGGCCCGCTATTACTTTCAAAAGTAGCATTGAGAATTTGATCAACTGAGAAGGAAACATTAATATAATTTCACTCACAGATCACTGAATAACAACAACATCTCTGAAAAATAAAGACATCTCCTTTCCTTAAACAGATCTGACAAGACTGTAACTAAAAATATTTCTGTAACACACACAGTTCAGTATGGACGCAGGAAAACAACTGGTATGAGTAACCACAGGGTCTAATCCCTCAAAACATACATCTCAAGACATACAAAATGCCTGGAGGCACCAAAATGCATCAAGAGTAATGATACATCCATTTAAAGCCAAATACAACCCACAAATATCTATCAAACATGAATGAATTTATCAAGGACCAACAGTATGTTCTTATTAATTGCACAAAGGCTGCAAACAGGTTAAAAAAACACATCTTTTTACAGCATGTGATCAGGAGTGACTTTTACCAACACCAATTTAATTTATAACAGAATCAAGGCAAAAGAAATAAAGGATCACGTTTGCAGTTAGTAACGCTACAGGAACTATGAGTGAAAAGCTAATGGAGTGAACAGAGCCTTAAAATAACTTGGTATTTTTTAACACAGACTTGAAAAAACTGCTACTGCAAGGGCAGTGTCAGAGGGTGCTCACACATCCTCGCTAGAAACTCTCAGACAACTCTCAAGGATCCCTAAGGATGCTCCAAGGGAATTAAAGAAGCCAATTTTATACACACTGTGCTGTCTGGATTGATGTCTCACTAAACCAACAGGCAAAGTTTAATCTCCAGAAGGACTTCTACCTCTGCTGCGCTTGACCGAACGGAAGGGAAAGAGATTTAAGCTTGTTTGGTGTAAGGCCGACAGAGACTTTCTAGCAGAAATGGAAGTCAGCTGATGAGCAGGTGATAAGCTGCTCCCAGAGTTTCCCTTCCTTTGAGAGGAGAGGAGCGGCTGGGAGATTTTCGGAGCAGATTCTCCAAACAAGCTGTTAAGAGAAGCCGCTATCCATAAGGCTCGACAGGAGGAAAAAGGAAGCAGGGAAATCACAGTTAATGGGATTTGGCCGCAACCAGAAAACAGCTAGGTTTCTGAATACATTACAAATAGTCCCGCACTTCACCACTGCACCAGTTCATTGCTGGATGAGAAAAATTTACAGATTTAATGCCTTATAAAGCTCCACAGAAATGAGATTAACCTATTTAGAACAAATCTTGCCTCTCCTCTGGCACGCCCTGTTGAGGCACACATGAAGAAGAGGAAATTGTCACCACTACACCATAGCTTCAATGACTTTCTGCAAGGAGGAAGCTGTCAGGCTAGAGATTTATTTATTTTGAGGTTATTTCTTAAGTCCCATAAACAAATGTTTGTGACATGGGGAGGTCACCACCCTGCTCACCTTAGATATCACTGCAGAGTCTTGCAAAGCTTGCCCAAGTTTTCTGTGGGAGGGAATTGCTATCTGATCCTGTCAAGCAGGATAATTTGAGCTCGAATGCAGAGAGTTACCTCACTCCCAGAGCTTCTCTCCTTAGCATAACTTCAGATCGAGGAAGGTTATACAATTTGGGCACAGAATAAGGTCTTTGGAAGAAAATACAGTGCTCTCACACCTGGAGGAAAGCAAGCAAAAACCCTGGCTATGGGGTGCATCGCTATGGAAAGAGCAACCTCAGCAGGAAGTCCCTAATGCCTCTCTCTGCCACTCTGGTGAGGGATGCACCAAGGACCTCCCACTCATCCTCCAACCTCAGTGGAGAGAGCTGGTTGCTTAAGGCAGCAATGAAAGAGAAATTACCCTAGATGATGCCCTCTACCTGTGCAAACTGAAGTCAAGCACACGACATGACACAACACGTGCAAACTCCAAACTTATCCTTGCTCAGATGCTGAAGGAGGCAGCGCCACAGCATGTGTGAGGAGGGAAAATGCCAGCAGCAGAGAAATTTCTGGTCTTATTATGAGATAGAGGAAGAGGCAGCAGGAGCAGAAGAATAGAAACGATAGGAGAAGTGAGATAAGAGAGTTATGGGGCTGATAGCATCTGATAGACAATACACTTTTAGAAGAAGGGGAGGAAGTTGAGCCGCCATGAAAGAGGGGGAAGGAAGACTAAGGTTGATTTTCCCGACAGTCAGGTCATGAACAGTTCCCGAAACCTGTCTAGTCAGTCTGGCTGACTGACATAAAGATGCAAAAAGCCACACATGCAGCATCTCTGGAGTAGGAAACGGAGATACTGAGGAGCTGGGCACCCTGCAGAGGAATTAAAAAAACCTACAAGTCTTACAAGTGCCATAAACAGAGATGAAGCTATTGAGATCTCAACTGATAATGAACATGAATAGTTAACAGAGGGTTATGCAGAATTGTCCACTAAACCAAAAATCTTTAAAACTTTGGCTCCTCACAAATGTCTGTTGGAAATAGCACAGCGACTGCTGAGAGATTAGCTTTATAAAGTGAGAATTTAACTGGAATTGCAGCTCTGGGTGACTACGGGAAATGTTGCTCACAGCAACAGAACATGTAGGATAATTAGGTATTTTGGGGAAGAAGGAAAAGAAAGTTACAGTAACTATGCAAACAGAATAAATAACAATACTGTTCTTCTCTGGGACCCTTCCGAGGATCTCAGAGCAATCTACAGCCATTCCTCATTAAAAGCTGCTGTGTTACGGCCACAGCTTATTGCATGACCTACATCCCAAACCTGGCTGTACTTCTCATCCTTGTACTTTTACCCCTCTGCTGATTCTCACCTGACACATCAGCTATAAGCTATGGGCAGGCAGGGAACTGGTTGCAGGTTTGTGCAGTGTGGGACCCCAGCTGGGACTCGGGGTGCTGCCAAGTGCCCCTTCAACATGATTAACGAGGCAGCCCAATCAAGAGACAGAGAAGACAAAACGTTTCCACCAAGTGAGAAAACTCTTTTAAGTGCGAGAAATGGAGGCTCTCCCCATTCCAAAAGTGCTCAGCAGCACAGCCCGGCAGGGCAAGAAGACAGGAAAAGCTAGCTGTCTTGCAGACAAAGGTGTAAGAAGAAGGAGGAGGAGAAAAAGGAGGAAATACGGTCAGGCAGAGAGAGACAGGCTCCAGACAAACCCTCCCAAAGGAAAGCAACTCAGCGGACACCGCTGTGGGAGATGCTACTCAGCAGGGCGAAGGGTCAAGTTAAAATACAAACCCACATTTACATGCTCCCACGAGTTCCCTAACTGCAGCTGAGAATTTAATGAAATGCTTTGCATTGGACTTGCTTGATTGCACGTGTCTTCCACCAATTTCCAGTTCCAGTTTCCGCTCCTACTCTGATTTTTAATCACCACTGAGACAAAATGCTAATATTCAGATAATGCCTTGCTGAGAAAACTGGAGTAACTGGAAGTTATGTTAACAATATTTAAATACAGTCCATGTCTATTTAAAGGCTTGAACACAACTCGTTAGAACACTGCATAAATTACCCCAACCTAATTCTCCGAGATGCATCAAGATCTGAAAAGCCCCAAGTTTGATGTTCTCTCTTACCACCCACTTAAAAAAACCAAAACCAACATGCTGGGGTTAGCTTAGGTTGCAAACGGTAACCAAATCAACACTCAACTGAAAAAACGCAATCTACTCCCTGATGTAATGAAGATCATGCCATAACCAGTTCAAAACCAAAACAAGAAGAGACTCTCCCCCACCCCCTCTGTGCACACACATCCCCATTTTTGCTGTTATCGACACCCCAAACGAGCCTGCCTGCTCGGGATCCTGCATCACTCCCTCCATCCCTCCTCACTGCCTGAAACCATCCCCGGACGGAGTGAAGCGCACTGCTGCTGCCATTGCAGCTGGGCTCCCCGTCCCCATCATCCCGCTCACGCTGGCGGCCAGACAAAGCAAACTCCAGTTGCATCACAGAGCAAACTCATTTTCCAGCAACCTCCCAGCCCGGAGTTTACCGCTACTGCAACCTGGTGCTGTCAACAACACCGCCTTTGTTGTGTACCCATGCGTACGGCTTGCTTGTTGCTTGGGTTGTTGGTTTTTACTATTATTATTATTTATTTTCAAGGAGAATTTTTATTTTAAATGAGTAATCTGCTTTTGAGTGATTTCTCCTCTGTGCTGGCTCCACCCTGTACTGTAAACGAGACATTACCTTATACAAGAATGAATCTGCTGCATTCCTCTGTCTAGCTGCCTCGCAGCACATTTCCTACGCTCGCAGCAGCCCCGGCAGCGCACGCTCTCCCACCCTCCTTCCCCCCCCCTCACCTTTTCTCTTTTTTCTTTCCTTTTTTTTTTTCCTTTTCACTGCCTCGCTGTGTTTTTGTGTAAATGATCTCACATGACTCAACAAATCCATCTGCCTGGAGCAGGCCAAGTTTGGAGCCTTCCCAGGAGGGAGGAGAAGAATTGCTTTGTGGAAAGGACCTGGAGCTTTGCCCTTTCTCTGGCTCAAATTACCCGCCTGTCAGGCCTGACGGATTTGGCTAAAAATAAAAGGAAGCGCGCCGTGAAAAGGAGATGAATGAGCTCAGCAGTTCCTTAGATAACATGGGTCTGGTGTCGCCCAAAGATCCCAGAGCAGGAACTTCTGATGCTGAGCATGTAAGTGCAGTGTCGCAGCCTAGGTGAACTTGGCTGCTTGGGGACCAAATAAAAAAGGCACAAAAACCGGGCAAAACCAACCCTACCCTGTTGGAAATAAACGGATTAAAGACACGCAGAACAGGAAAATTGCCTGCTGTAGGTTTTGAGCTTGTAAAAGATGAGATTTACAGCGGTTCCAGTGGGAAAACGAGGCGTGGGGAGGTGTGGCGGGGGGGCGCACGTGATGTCAGCCTCCCACCCTACCCGGGGAGCCTCAGCATCCTCCCTGCAAATGCCTGCCCAGCGCCCGCAGCGGGTATTAAGCACTTAGTTTGGCAATGTAATGACACACTGCAACAATCTGTAATGCGAGGCAGTCAGCAAAGCCCTGGCTCGCAAAGCTCTTTCTCCTAACCATTAACCATATGTTTGGCTCCGTCGCCGCCCAAGCGAGCGGGTGTTCCAGCGCACCATCTGGTTTCTATCCACACAAGCAACTGCAAAGCACAGAGAATTTCCCTCTGGAGTTGTGTCTTCCTCCCCAGCTCCCCCTCCCCACCCGGCCCCCCACTCCTCTGCTCCTCGTCTTCCTCCTTCATTCCCCTTCAGCAGCAGCCTTACCTCTCCACTGCGATGCCTGAAGGGCTGGGGACCAAAGCCACTCCACCAAGGGTATTGCAGAACAGTAGGGAGAGCAGGGATGCTACGCTGCGCTACTCCCCATCCACACACACACACACAGATCACATTCCTCATGATCAATGCTTGGGGTACCATGTTAAACAACATAGGTGTGTTCTTGGCCAGTCCAGGAGCCACTGCACTGCCCACTGCATCTCACTCACACACACGTGCGCACATGGAATGTTCAATTTGGATTCCAACAACTCTATGCCGACACTGCAGAGGGACTTCAAGAATGAACCTAACAACAGGAGGACAATTAGCAGTGTTACCTCCTGCTCCCAAGTAGGGCTTTCTAGGCACATTGGGGTCTGGTTCCCCAATCCCACCAAATTAAGAAGATTCTGGGGGAAAAAAAGAGGAGAAAAAGAAAGAGGAACGGAATGAGAGAGCTCTAAAGAAAAGGAATGAAAATATTTACTTTTCCCATGATAACTAAACATGATCTATCCGACACTATAAAAAAGCTTTCAAGTGTAATATTTTAGAAAACCTTGTGCCATATGTTTATGATTTTATGAATTCTAACTACTATTTATGCTTTTGAAGCACTTCCATCCTTCTGTTTATTTCTGAAGTCACCTATGGGAGATCAGCAGTAATTTTCCCCTCAGGTTGGCCAATTTAAGATTAATCATGACCTAATGCAAGTATTCAGGGATGTAAGCAATAGGATATTAAGCAAATCCCACACTTGCTCCTTTAAAATAAGTTTACACTCTGCAATGAGTCACACATACAGTGTTTATCCAAGTTACCAGTGCTACAAGAAAAAAAAGCCCATTACATTTGCAAATACATACAAATCGCAGCTGTAAGCACCCAACTGCTTACACCAGGAGTCGTTTCTATGACTGGATACTGATTTTTTAATAATGTGTCATTACACCAATGTTGATACAGCAACTATCTTCCCAGAGTATGCAATTTAATACTAAAAAGAAGCTGGCTCTAGGAAATATCAAATGGGTGTTTAAGGCACCCATTCACATGCTTTAAATGTCCTTCCTGGTCATGACAACAGCAACACAAAGCCACAACTGCATTTTTCCCACTTGGAACTAACAAAGAAGATGCAAAGGACCCGCCAGTTAAAACCAGCTCTGTCTAAGGCAGCTCGCTCTGCTCATCTGCTTCTCAGTAAAATACTGCAGAACCTCTCCAATCAGGGCTGGAAACCAAGAGCCTACTTCGAAAAAGATACTTGTTTTCCAAATTTCCTCATACATGTGAGAAATCAGCGCACAGAAAAAGCACACTGCAGGCCCTTATCCGGGAATCAAATACATGTGGGGAAAACCCATATGCTTGTGAAAAGCCTGATGACTTCACTGAGGCTGCCTAAGAACTTTGAGGATAGGATCTGACCCCAATTACAATCATGGGAGTGCAACTAGCACTGTAAACTTCCCCCACTTCATCTCCCACTCCCCCACATTGAGGGAAATAAACCAATTAAAAACCTAAGAGACGCATTTAAGCTAGCAACTTACATTGCCTACAAAACAGGATCTAAATACGTTGAAAGCCCATTATGTTAAGATAAGGTTGTTACAAACATATCAGTAGCATGCTTAAACATCACACATTAGGTTTCTGTGTGTCTTCATTCACACATAGAAAATAACCAGCAGTAGTCCTCTAAAGCATTAAAGGTCTAGGTCTGGGCCTTTTACCAGATAATGATCTGCTCTGATCCAGAAACCTTTTAAAAGAGGGAATTCAAGGGGAATACTCATAGCTTCAGAGCTGTGCAGTCTGAAGGGACAGCTTATCATTCAACCTTTCTCCACAGAACAGGCATGGAGCTTCCCCACCTGCACTGATGGGGCTGTAAGAGGTTGAATTAGAGAATCTATTTGGGTAAAAAAAGTTTATCAAAAAAAATAAAATCAAACAAAAAACCAAGCAGCCATCTCATGGCCCCAGATTCAACAGATGGACACAAGGAAAGAAGCTACTGCAGTCCCAGCAACATTGTCCTGTTCGGCACTCACCCATGCTGAGGGAACACTCACACCCCGTTGCCTGGTCTGAATTAATGTAACAGCCAGCCACTGCTTGTTATATCTCTTGTCACCTTCCTCTGCTCCTCAGTCCCTGACAAAAGGCCACTGTCAGCCTGAACCCTAGCCAGTTTTTAAAGCATAATAAAAAGCAGTGTCACATTATTACCTGAATCCACCGAGTCCTCCTGCCAACAACGATGTTTACGCAATCACATTTTTCTGTTTTTAAAAACTTCTCTCTTGCCTCATCGCTCTGTGTGAAAAACAACACAAAAGGAGAAAATTCATTTATTGTGCACAATTATCTATTATTCATGTTACAGCAGTTGGTTTTCCCAGCAGATATTTAGGCCTTCTGTTTTCTGCCGTGTTTCATGAAGACGTTATACAAGAAGGAAGTCCTTTCCCCAAAATTCTCACTGACCAAATAGAAGCGACAAAGAAAAATCTGGGGGGCAGCCACGGTACCACAGCCCATCACTTGCAGGTCTTGCAAGTGTCCATTGCAGGACAATGCAGTCCTCCTGCACCCAAATCCTCTGCCCTCTCCTGCCTGGCAGCACTACGACCAGTGCCAAGCAGACATTCAGTGCACCAAAAGCAGAAATATGGGAGAAGAGAGAGCTACTTCAGTTTCTTTCAGTTTCAACAGCAAATACATGCCACTAATAACTGCAGCAGCAATGTAAAAATACTTGCAAAATTACATCAATTATTTAATCTACAGTTTCCCTGAACTCTGCACCTACAACGCTATTTCAGCAGTAACTCCACTTAAAAATCTTGAAAGGGTCTGTGCTTACTCTTCATTTCACATATTAGTAGTTTTAACTTTCAGTGTCAAATTCTCACACCAATACACCAATAAACCAAAATGCACACCTCATATAAGAAATTTCCATACTTAAATAATGAAGAAGTAAAAGCCCATATAGTAAAAACCCAACTGAAGATACAACCTCTAAAAAACCCACCAGCCTCTCTGAATGGCCAGAAGACACACCATAAATAAAGAAAGAATGTCACTGGATTTTCAGTACTGGAAATGCCATCAATGTCACTGTTTCACTGCTTTCTCTGAAAGGGAACAAAACAAACCACGTAAGGAGATGCAACTCAACAGTCTGTACGTGACCTCTTGACCACCGTCAGAAGGGCACACGAATTAAACACAGCCACGCAGCATGGGCTAGGGGATATGGCTATGACACCCTTCCTGCTATTTCAGGGCTTGGGCATTTGGCATACTCTGTCCATCATCAACACGGATGTCTGCCAGCAAGTTCTGTTGCAAGTTTTCAGTCACAGTGGTCCGACAGAGCTATTCCTGAGAAAGTGGTTGGAAACACTCAACAAATTCTGGCAGCAGAGGGTTTAAACTTCAGACTAGCCATGTGCCTGCCACACAAAGCAAAGAGTATGGGCAAGCCCAGGGCCTTTGCCCTGACATCTGAGGCAGCCTTTGCCTCTGGCATCTGCTCCCAACCAGGCTGGGTCATTTCCCAAGCAAGGACAAGGACTGAAGCTCTCTCCTGTTCCAGGTGACCCCCTTGTCACAGCCCCAGCAGCCTGGAGTCATCTACACTCAACACAGAGCAGCCAAGAGCTGGGCTAGGGGGTGGCAGGGGAAAATACGTAAGAACAAGAAATTTCACTTAATGGGTATGGAAAATTGGAGGTAGGACAGGGAAAGAACAGCACGGAGAGCTGCACAGTGGCTGTGCAGCCACAGTACTGCCAATGAATCGTATTCAAGCCTCTACAACACTGGTGGACACTGTTCACCATTTGTTTGCTTCCTGTCTTTTTCCTTTGGTGTACAGAGAGAACATTGATGAGTTGAAGCACTGAAAAGGGAAGAAAATGTGGTGGGCAAGTGCTGCCTACAGCGGCTCCGTTTGTCCTCTCCTGCCACATTCGGCACATGGGACAGACCTGAGCTGAGCATCAGGGCTATCAGATGAAAGAGTAGGACAACTCTGACAGATGTTGACAATGAAGACTGCAGCCACCCTGCCATCCCCCTCAGCACTCGTGCAGATGAGCCATGCCTTGGAGAGCTGCCACGCCACTCCGATGCAGCACCGCTCCAGTCATTCAAACCCAGCATTTCCCAAGTGGCCATTAATGGCGAGTTCCTAACCAACCTGAAATCCCAGCTTCTCTCAAGCAAAACTAATGAACAGTCACAGAAAAGAGAACTGTATTTCCGGCACATGAAACACTACGTGGTGTGCAGACACCTCAGCAGCAAGGCTGTAAGATCCTCAAGATCCTTTGTCGTCTTGTTTTAACTCTCTTCCTGTAAAGATGCGGCAATGCTTTCCAAATCATTTCTTAAACCCTCAAGCCTGACACTGATAAACTGAACAAGTTTGTGAGGAAATGACAAACTTCTTCAGTTTGTGTGTAGTGTGCCATAAATAAAAGCCCAGGGCTAAACAGCGAACAGCGGGGAAAAACCAAGATGCTGAATAGGGCGTCTGCCCAGGGCTACAGCTCTACACTCAGTGCTAGGCAAGTGACTTCTAGGAAGAGCATGATCACATATTTAGAAATGTAATAAAAAACTGTCCATGCATCTACAAGACTTAAAATTAGGTCTGCACAAATCCTTTTTATATCTCACTGAGTCACACTCTGACCTTAATTGTATTGTAATGTTTGTGTATGAAAATAAAATTAACAGCAAATAGCTGAAACTGCCCTAGCTATTATGCTGCCTTAGACATAGTGCATAACAGAGCACAGGTCTACAGTCAACCAAATGCACCATGCTGAAAGACAGACCTTAAAGGTAAATAATTCAGGGCTTGAATTCTTTAAGGTAAATAATTTAGGGCTCTGATGAACTCGCTGACTGTAAATAGGGAGTTCCACTGTTAGGAACCCTCTAAACTGTCCTACATCCAATCCCCAGGAGTGCAGAGCAGAAAACTGTCAGTAAAAACACGCCTCAAGTATTCCTGGCTATAGCAGCAAGGACTCTAACACAAAAGGAGTCTTGGGTAGGAAAAGGCAGCTTCACAGTTTGTTTCCAGTGCTGTGTACTGTTCCCATGAGCTGCTGAAAAGGAGATGCAATTTCAGAAACACCACTTGGGCAAGCAGTGAGATGGTCTATGAAGCAAGCTAGTCATCCCATGCTGTGTCTCAGTGGAAAAACCCTTCAAGGGTAGCCAACAGAGAAGTTTGGTCCAAAGGTGCTAAAAACACACGTGGCTATGGGCGAGGCTATAACCCCTTTGCTAAATAAGGCAGCCTGTAGATGAAAAGGAACCAAAGCTGTGACTCCTCCTTCACAATCTCTCTTCCTGATCCTCTTACAAAACTGGCTATGGTCAATTTATCATCACTTGGGAATTCCTGTGCCTCTGTCAAAAGGCATCTCAGCCACACAAAATTCATCAACAAACCACAGGATCAATCCTTATCGATTCTCAAACTATCAGCAAGTCCCAGCCTTCTCAGTGTACATCCTCCAGTTCCAAGGAGTCATTCACAAGCAGCAACTACTCCTGACCAAGCAAGGAAACTGTATTAAAATGGAGAGATACAGTGAACTGCCAGTTAAACAATGTTGCTGCTGCTAAAAAAACTCCGGAGGGTTTTCACGCTGTCTCACACACACACACACACACACATACAGTAGTACGTAAAAACACCCTGGAGTTGCTGCACACCCTCATATGAGACCTACTTGAAACCAGACTGCGGAAGAAAACCCCACCTTTCGCCACCAGTCACGTCAGCAGCAATAGCCAAGGCGCTGCAAAGCTGCTGACGAGCCTGGAAACCACACAGGAGCATGCCCACGGAGGAGCAGTTGAGAATGCAACTGCTGTTCCTGCTCCGTGCCCAGTGGAGATGAGATCTCATAGCCAGCAGAGATCTGGGTCACCATCAGGAAGCTGGAGTTATCGTGACATCATCTTCTAGGTAATGCTCCCAAAGGGAAAACAAATCTGCGGCAAGGCTGCATCCTCTGAGACCCTGGGTGTAAAACAAAAGCCATCACCAGTGGTTGCTTTGGTCCCTGGCAATAACATCCTATGAAAAAAAGCCAACCAGTATGTCTTGTGTGCAAGCTATTTTGCAGGAACAGTTTGTTGTAAATATGAGGTTCAGCTTGCGGTGCATCGGGAGCTGGCAAACATATCTCAGTTGCCAAAGTCTGCATCCTAAACACCAGGCTAAAAAGTAGTTGTCTGCCTATCCTGTATTTCAAAAATGAAAACCCAAACATGGGGAAGGACAAAGCAAGAAAGACAATGAAGTATGAATTTTAAACCTGTGATGTTTGTGAAAAATAAACAATGTGCTTGTGAAAAATAAACGCGCTGAGTCTCCACATATTCAAGTAGCTGATACATATCCAGGCACAGGACTGAAAACCAAATCAGCTTTCCAAGCTCTGCTAACCGAAGCTTTTACAATCTTCCTGTGCACCATTTCCTTGTTTACATCTCATGGCACAAGAGTTCAACTTTTGGAGAAACACGAACGGTGAACCTCGAAAGTGAAATGTGATATTATTTACAGAATAAGAGAGTACGCTGTTTGCAAGAACCCATAGCCACACACATCCCAATCCTGCTCCTCAGTCCAACACCCACTTCTGAAATCCTGTACCAACCAGATTAGCCGATGTGCACATGCTTGCGCTCTTGCGGAAACAATAGCCTCTTTCAGCCCGTGCAGTCTTCTGAAGAACCAGGCGAAAACGTCATGGGAAAAGTTAGGAAATATCTGCAGAAAACAGTCCACAAGATGAAAGGCAGAACAAGCCTTTTAACTTGTATGAAGTACATAACATGGGGGAGAAACGCACAGCTTTGTTACCTAGCCGCTCTGCCAAAGGGCTTTGCTTCCCCAGGATGGAAAAGGGGGTTAAAACAACTTTGGAAAATAAAACACTCAGTGGAGGAACAACTCCCTTATGAACAGAGCACTGCAGGGGAAACCCAGCCTGGGGAGCTGCGCAGCAGATTGAGGAGCTGATACCCGCTCCCCTTACACGCAGGGCTCTACTGTTGACGGCAGGAATCTTGGCAGGCAGATGAATCCTCCTGCCCCCGGTGCACAGCACTCCTCCCTTCGTTCCCCTCCCAAACAACGCTCTGCTACTGTGGAGGGCACAGCACTACTTTTTAATTAATCTAGCACTAGGTCTGATCTGCCTCAGGGTTAAGCTAAACATCTTCTGTCTTTAACCACTACGGCAGAAGTGACTATAGAGAGAAACACTCTGCCATAAGGACAGGGAATTGAGGACAGAAAAGAAGCCACAATAGAGCCGCCCCTGACCTCTCAAAATTTTGCCTCCAGAGGCAAAAAAATAAGAAACTGCACTCTGAATCAGCAGGGAAATGGGGCAGGGCGACTTGCGCTCAGTAACATTATGGTTGGGAGTACCACATAGAAGACCTTCTGGAGTTGCACCTTTCACCTTCTGTTCCAAACTGCAGGTCTCCCAAAACCCTATCAGAAAAAAATACCCCTCCGCACTCTCAGGACAGCACTATGTACTGAGAAACACTTGCAATGAATACAGTTCTACAAATTCCTGTTGCTCCTCTCGCAAGGGGCTATAGAACTCCTGCAGGAAGCAAGCAGTCCGCATCAAAGCAGATTTCCTCTGCATGCATTCACGATGCCTGTTATTTTTTAATCGTCTGGTATTCATCTTCCTACAGGATTGCTTATGGTAAGGGAAATACTGACATTAAGTCTGCAAAAACCAGTGTCTCCTGTCCTGTGCAAACACCACAGAGGTTAAAAGCGGCATTCGTAGCTTGAACTCCACCTTTGCCTGGTGCCAAGCAGACCATATAACTCCCAGCATCTCACCTCTCATGGGTGCTTCTCCTCAACTCACGCTCACTCCCTGCAGGATTTTACTAAGCAGTTCATCTAAACCTGATGCTAAGTACTTTTTCAAACTGCAGGAGTGAGTCCAAGTATAATTTGATGTGTCTAATTGCACAGACACTGTATGAGAATACGAGACCTGATCACAAAAGAATACAAGTTGCTTTTCCATTTCACAGCTCCAAGAGTCAAAAAGGGTGTGTAGGACCCTGATATACACCAGATGCTTTAAAGTAAGGTGGAAAAACTGGTGTGGACACATTTGTCCGTCGTGAGAGCTTCCCGACAGCTACCAACTGGCCATGCTGTAGCAAGCAGCCTTGCTCTCCCTGTGAAAGATTACAAGCATACTGGACCTGGAGTATTCACAGCTTCCATGAACATGTATAATCCTGCTTTCAATCCTGCTCTTTTCCTGAAAATAAATATAGCAAGCCCATCAATACAATGCGAGAAAGCTTCAAAACAGAACTCCTTTTGTTACATACGTTCTTGTATCTACTTAAGAAAAACAGATTATTTTATAGAAAAATAATGCGTTCCACACTCAACACAAGAAACAGAAGAGCAAAATTTTTTCACTTGTTTGTAGAGTCTTGAGTCAGTTTCCTTCAGAAATCTTTGTTCAGAATTTTTGTTCTGATTTAAAAAAAATACATTTAAAAGGCTTTCACCTCATCTTCCAGGGGCCTCAGCTACTATCATACCTGCTCCAGGAAAGCACTGCCTACGCCAGCCTTGAGCTCAGCACTCAAATCACTCATTCCCGCATGGGACCATGGAAATGATACTTTGCCCATTAAGTATCCCACTGTCTTCTTATTATTCCGGAAGGACACAAGTGAATGAACCACACTTTTTCTGAACACTACTTTCTGCTTTTATTGAGTACTTCAGTTACTGATTCCATCTGCACCTCCTTGCCCTTCGAGGCATCAGTTTAAGGTTGCTGGGCCTGATTTCTGAGTACCCAGCTGTATGTCTCTTCGAGGAAAAAAGGTTGGAAGCTATTAGTCCTGTGAGAAAACATGCATTTAGTCCACAATCACAGGCTCCTGAAGCACAGCTGTTAAGCGCAAATCTCAGTTTCTGAAATTTTCTTTCTGTTGCCTCATTATCTTTACTACATGCCAGCAGAAACCAGAGTCCCCACAGGCAGAGGGAGGAAGTCTTTATGCTTCCAGCTGCATCTAATGCCGGCTAGTCAACCAGATGCAAAATGTTGTATCAACCTGATGTTTCACTTCAAAGTCTCAAAATATTTCTCTTGCTGCTGGGACTAGGTGCTTGTGGTTTGAGTTACCACTGGGAAAATGGAATCTCACAGCCAGCATTTCAGATTACTTCCCAAGACCGCCAAGCTGCCCTCAAAAGAAGAAAACAACCAGAAGATGTCAGACACCAAACGGCTTAAGTCAGACACCTAGAAAATATTCTGTAATAAACAAAGTTAAGTGCAATTAACTGAAGGCTGAAGCTCACAGCAATTCACCCTTTTAATCTTAAGAGTAAGATAGGATCCTTAAGAATTACCCCTGGCCAAGAGGTCCAGACCACTAAATTTAATCCTGCAGGTGCTGACTTCATACTGTTGTTGTCTTCCAGCCAGACTATTCCAGTTAAGCAACCTTTAATACTTTCAGCAGAATCCATAGACTGAAACTCCATTTTTTAAAGTACAGTCATGCACAGAGAAAAAAAACATTTCAACTTGCCAAGGAAGAACAGAAATACCAGATCAATGTGCATAGAGTCTTAGAACTATAACCCTAATCCCTCACTTGCTAAGAAATCTCTTTCAAAGAAATGTTTATGTTAGAATTTAAAGTTATGTTCAACATTAATCTTAGGGAATTTTACAGCAGAACACACCAATTTTAAAAGGATTCTACAGTTTTAATGAATTCCTAGAACCCATAGACAGAAATTAAATGGGGGGGGTACAGTGTTGGCTAGACATATTTCAATATTTGTTACCATAGAAACAAGCCAGCAGATTTAGGTTTTGGAGTTATCCTTGCTATAAAATATTAAACTTCTTACAGTTTTTGCATATGTATATTATGGCAAGAACACTGTCAATCCTGATAAAGCCCAAAGCATCTTAATTATTTAACAAGATTTTTTTTCTTTTTTTTTTTTTTAAACAGAGTATCTTTTATTATTTTTTTTTCCTCCAATAGTCTGTATTTTAAAATCTTTCAACACTTCCAGAATACCAAAAGAGACACTTCTGTCTGACAGAATAATATACAGGAGATGCACAGGAGATAAAGACTTATTCCTCCACAATGCTGTGAAGAAGTGATAGATAAAAGGCACATATATTCTGATAAAGATGATTCAACAGTAATGATAAAAATGATACCAATTAGCAACTGTGATAATTGTACTGGCTAAAAGTACATTAAATATCATATTTCATTTGAAAGAGCATTCAGACTTCAAGTTTGGTATTTTGTTTTCAACCCAAGCAACGGGGAAATGCTGAAGTACAGCATTTAAGTGATTGAGATAACATCTCAACACTTCAACACTATGAAATACTCCTGGCAGATGCCTGAGAAATGAAACAAACGCACTGTCCTTTCACGCTTCAGAAGAGCATCAACAGTTGTGTTCAACCTTCAGCGTAATCAGGACACAGAAGGATCAGCAATTCAAACAACAAGGAAAAATGGAGGTTTACTCTTTCAAAAAGGAAGGAGAAAAAGCTCGTTTGGACAACTGGAATAGTGGAGGGGACTGACAGCTCAGCTGGCCATCCAGAGGAGTCCCGAACATCATCTGTTGTTGGGATGCAAGCTCAACCCAAAGCAGTGGGAAAAGTCAATACCTGGACAAGCCCAAGTTCACCACTGCCAGGACTGGATGTGTGCAAGTGACTTTGATCCTGATTTCACAGCCAAAACTGGTTGTGTGTTGTGGCCCTCACTTTTCATTTGGATTCAAAAAAATCTGTTTACTGGAGGCTCAACATGAGGCTTCCACATGATGAAACATCGAAAAACTTAGGAGTAAAAGTCATAACCCACACAGTGGCTTCAGTACTATATTCCAGCACTGAAGTGGACCATGAAAAACAGCAATAGAAGCAAAGCAAACCAGAAAAAAGTAAAGAAACTGCGCAAGACTGAAACACCCTCTTCTTCCAAAAATTAAACAATGCTTTTTATGAAGTGTAAAGATACGCAGTGGGACTACAATTTCCTAATGCTTCTGAGGTCAGTCCTCAAATACAGGTTCTCAACTAGCCAATTAAATGTACGCAGTTCTTACACTCACATAGAATCACAGAATCATAGAATAGTTAGGGTTGGAAAGGACCTTAAGATCATCTAGTTCCAACCCCCCTGCCAGAGGCACGAACACCTCCCACTAAACATGTATACTGTCATCTTAGAAAAGCCCAATAGCTCAAGCCTCTTTAAAAAAAAAAGGAAAAATTTATTCTTGAAGGCTTGCAAGACAAACCTTTAACTAATGGAAAAATCGTCAACATTTTAAAAGAGGCAAATGGTTAAGACGGCTTAATTTTAAATGAGTAAGAATTTAAATGTCACTTCCTGCATGTGACATAGATTTGAAGAACCTTCCATTTTTGTTTTCTTTGGTGTGGTTAACGGTGGAATCTTTGTAGAATACATTTCTATGGCATTTACTGTTGCATGTTTATGTTCAGCAACTGCTTTACATAATTCTGAACACAAGAAAAGCAGAAAGTGATTTTTACTCCATGAAGAGAGAGAGATCTAAAAAGTAACGTGCGACTAGGGCTTTCAAAGAAAGAAAGGCTGGAGAAAATCTATCCCAACACTCAAGGGAAAAATGCACAGCTTCCTTTCACTGACAGCTGCAGCGAGGTACAATGAATTTATTTTATCTGAGCAGCTCTGTATGCACATTAAAGGCAGAGCAATGCTATGTACCGCAGAGAATTTATCCACACGAATCCACAAAGGGCACCACTATCAACCTGCAGTCAAGAGGTGGGAAGCTATTCAGATGTCTGAGTAAGTCTGGAATTACAAAAGATGCAGGCATCACATGTTGTCAAAGGTACAGCACTGCATACATGCATTCAAATGCAGAGCTATAAGCCCACTCAACACGCTCCCATGCAGACTCTTCAGGCCAGGTTTCTCCCTTAGGGAGCCGTACACCACTGGACACAGGGCTCCAGGGTATTAATTTCCAACTGCTGCTGCAGGTGTCAACACCTCATCCTTCTTGACAACCATTTTGCAAGTCAGGGGCTGGTTTGAAGAATCACTTAAGAAACGTGATGTGGTTTTTCTGAAGTTTTATGTAGAGTTCATGTATACAAGTAAAATAAAGAAGAGAGAAGCCTACATATGTGCTGCAGGTGTACCCTGGAACAAAAGTGCTATCATTCAACCAGACTGCTCAACTGACAGACTGTGCTGTGTCACAAAACGTAAACACCCCGAGAAACGAATCCACACAGCGATGGCTTTTAAATCATTTGATAAACATTTCTCCCATTTAAGTGACAGATTGTCGCGCCATTAGGGATGGCTTGGGTTGCCCTCCTGTGGTGGTAGGACAGCATGCCCCATGCCTGGGCTCTGAATGGGGACATGCCAGCACCGGGTGCCTAAAGGAAAGGGGGGACAGCAAAACCCTTGCAGCAGCACTGCTGAACTAGTTTTGGGTAACATGGCTCCATTTGGTCTGCTCAAAATAGATGTTTTAGAAAATAAATCAGAGAGATAAAACAGGAGATGGTGTTTCTCTGTCTTGTCACACAAGAAGAAAGTAGATGTCAACCAAATAAAACCTCATAGAATAATAAAATGGTTTGGGTTGGAAGAGACCTTAAAGATCATCTAGTTCCAAAGGCCCTGACATGGGCAAGGACACCTCACACTAGACCAGGTTCCTCAAAGCCCCATCCAACCTGGCCTTGAACACTGCCAGGGATGGGGCAGCCACAGCTTCTCTGGGCAACCCATTCCAGTGCCTCATGACCCTCAAAGGAAAGAACGCAGCACAAGTAAAAGAAAATACTCTATCCAACATGCAATTTATCCAATAGCAATTCATTCCCTTTTATACCAGGGAGGCCAAGAATCCAGAAGGATTAATGGTGCATGAGTTTCCCATCTCCTCCAGACTTTGGAAATTAAAACAAACATATCATGATCCACCATGTCTTCACTGAGTAAGTAAACAGTAAAGCCACCATAAGCTGTTGGGATGTTGTATTTGCCATCTGAGGTGGGGCAGGAGTACTGCTGCCTCCTCCTGCACCTTGTGGCTGGTCAGCAAAACAAAGAAAGGGAAATGTTGTACACAGAGAGATATCTGAACTGGCACAGAAATGCATACTACTCTTCTAATATTGGAAAATTAACATGCAAGAAAGTTGATGAATGGGAAGGATTAAATATAGAACTAAAAATAAGCAAAATGATTAATTGCTAGGAAAGGGAACTGATGATTTATGGAGGAGAAAATCAGTAAGATTTAGGAAAGTAAAGGGAATCAGCAGCAGGTCAGCTGCAGGGTGGGACCATCTGGTGCACATGAGCCATGGGCAGTACAGGGCTCATGCCCCTTGCTCCGGCTGGCCCCTCTCCTCCCAGCCTTGGCATGTGTGGAGCAGACACAGCCAAAATAGGCGGTGTTTAGAGGTTACTGGCTGAAAATAACCAACTTTAAAAACAAAAAGCTGCAACTGGTTTTAAATAATATCCCATAATCTGAAACAAAAGAAACTGGTCTCTTCACTCAATTAAATGCTTCCATGTGGTCTTGCAGTGGGATGGTGGTAGCACTGTCATACTCACGTCCTCGTATTCCAGCGCTTTCTAGACATTTGTAAAAATAAATGCATAGTTGTTTAATGCTGTTTTCATTTATCCTAAGAAGGGATAAATAGTAATGGAAACAAAAGGCATTTTTAGCATATTTAGTTTAAATTTGGGGTTATAACATCTCAACAGTAACCCACGCTTTTTGTCCTATGCTTCCTTGCTTTGCAACTATTAAGATAATCAAACTCTTCTGCAGTTGGCACGCAACCAACAGGCACCCCAAAGCAGCACAAGCCCGAGCAATAATCCACATCTAAAAATCTATTATGATCAGCCACTTTGCTTGGTGTCTTCAATCCATTTGCTTTTGTGGGGAATGTTAATACAGAGGGAAAAAAACCACCCAGATATGCTGTGAAACCGTAAAAGCACTTCTCATTTTAGCATAACACCTGCTTGATTTTTTTTAACTTAATGCCATTTTTAAATAACTTACCAAAACACTTTTTTTCAGTTAAAAAAGAAAAAATTATACAACTGACTACATCCTCTTTGGGTTACGCTCATGAATGAGCCACTGTCGGCATCAGAAACAAGCACCTGGATGAATTCATGGGCATCCAGCAAAGCCCCTTGGTTTCCTTTCCAAACACTAATGTACAAAAGGCACTGTCAAATCCCAGCCTGTGAGCGGCCTCACTGTAACATACAAAATCTTATGGGTGGAAGGGATGACGTGCAGAAGGCAGAGGGGCTGCTCACTGTGATGAAGGCCAAGGCTCCAGCTCACAGCAGCTATGCACTGGAAGGAGACCGCTCCCTCGCCTGGAGACGTTATTAAGACACCAAAGCAAATACTTTTCATACTTTTCTGAGGGTCCATTATGAAATACTGTGCTGAACACTCATTAAGGAACAATTCTGCACTATCTTTGGGAGATCTTGTGTTTCCTCATACAAGTCTTTATGTGGGCTCATCCCCTTCACAGCCAAATACTTTCTGCACAGGGTAAACAGCAGGATGTGGATTCACAGAGCCAGTCAGGAACAAAGCTGTCTCAGACTGTGGGGAAGCATCAGCACATTTTGGTTCAAGCACAGTCGTCTTACTAAACAAATCACCCAACATTTCAGCAGGGACCCTTCCCACCACCTTTCATTTCACCTGGTCCAGCTCCCACACATCCTAGGCAGAAATTTCCTACCCTTCACTACTCAGAGGAAAGGACAAGCTCGGAAGAGCTGTCTGTATCGCCAGCACACCCTGGGGGGCTTTAAGCTCTGGAAGAGGGCTGAGATAAAACTCACCACCATCTATGCAGCTTTCTGTGCCTTTCACTCCCACCTCTTGCCTTCACAAGTTCTACACTGTTCTCTCTTCCTCTCAGTCCTCCAGAAGGACAGTTTGGGGGTTTTTCCTTTCTGAACATGAGGATACTCAAACACTGTTCCCAAAGGACTCCAGCTGCTCCTGCTCTACCAAAGGAAGATTCAGAGCCAGGGTTTAAGGAACACACTAAGTTGATACATTTTTCTTGCCAAGGTCCAGCTTTACTCATTAGCCTTTTGAAGGAGCATCTTTTCAGTCATCACCACAGAGTATGGCGAACTCTACGCCCTTTGCCCTATACAAAGGGTAAGATCAAGAGGAATAGCACACATAAACTGCTGTGACAGAATTCTTCATGAAGAGCAGTAACAGATTTTTTTAAGAACCTGATATATGTGGGAATCAACATACAAACCTCAAGTTTCAAGAAATGCACCACTCAGTTTAATGCTGCACACGGCAACAGTGTTTTCCGCTCGGCAGCGCTGTACAGTCTCCCTATTAACTAAACAAACTTCCATATTTGATTTAATGGGAAGCTGTTCTTCTAAACAAAATATCTGAGGCAAGAAGGTTTACTTAAGCTGCCAAGTATTTAAATGAAACTGAAAAGAAAAATCAGAATAGGCATAACAGATTTCACAAAAGGGCAGCTATAACAACAGTTTAAGTTGAAGTGGCCAGCAGATGAAGCAATAGAAAATTGGAAGCAACTACCATATAATATTCAAGAAAAATTAAGTCTTTAGACTCAACACAGCATTCACACAACACCACGTAATGACGAAGAGCACATACTTTGCGTAATCAGCAAGAAGGTATTTTAAACATAGCCATCAAAACAGGAGACCAGTCATGCTACACTGAGAAGAACTGGCTGCAGAAGAGCAGCGTTGGTAGCTTGGGCAGGGAAGGACTGGGTGCATGTGCCTGTGTGTCAGCCTCACCACCAGAAGAGGAGGTAACAGCTACACACAGCCCTTCAGCTCTGCTGAAGGCTGCCCAGGCAGCAAAGGCATCTGCTCGCTGCCAGCCCAATTGGTACATATGGCTTTGGCAAATACCTTCCCATGAAGAAACACCTCTTGGTAAACCCAGGAGAACCAGAACCTGCGCAACTAGCAGAATCACAGCACTTGATCATTGCCCACTCTTGCCACCCTGGGGAGCCAACTTCACCCTCTAGGTTCGTGTTGACCCAAGTAGGTACTAACATCAGCCTCTCTTCTGACACCTCCAGGGCACTCTCCCCACTGGCTTCCTTCAGACTGGGACATCATGGTCCAGCTCTCCTCACTCCCAGACCAGCACTGTCCTCTCAGGCTCCTAGCAGGCTTAAGCACATGCTCAGCCAGAACTCAGGCCGAACTCCAGCTCCACAAGTTTACTTTTTCCAAGGCATAGAGGAATAACCCAGACCTATGGATGGATTTTATGTGGGCTCTAGAAACCAAGTTTTACTTCGACAAGTACCAGACATGCACAGCCAGAGAAAACAGCAATTCTCTACATGCTCTATCCTTTCTTTCAGCTGATGCAGAGGAAGATAACAGCAAGTATTCTTTGGACATCATTTGATGGTCAGGGCTCCTCCTCTGTCAGGGGCCAACAGTATCTGCCCTTCCTGCCCTACTTCTCACTTCAACAGAGAGCCCCTTTTCTACAGAACCACCCCTGGCAGCTCCTCTCTGGACTTACGCAATTGCTCACACATTCTCCCAGAGCCCCTGCAAGCTGGAGAGTCCCCGTTCATGATCCAAGGGAAAAGCAAGGAGTTTGCCAGCTGCATTTGAAAGCAAAAGCAAGAAGCCTGATGATAATGAAGTGCCAGGGTTTTCTGTCTCAGCTTCAGGTAGAACTTCAAGATGACAATCATCCACCCCACCGCAGACGCAGATGCCAAGAGAGTCTTTTCCTTTGTTTTTCTCCTATGTTAAATATTTCAAGACCATGAAATGATATTTTTTTTCTTTTAACTGAATTGTCATGTGTTTTGAAGTACCATGACGCTTACAGTGTGGTACCTGGCAAACTCGGATGAAAATGGTCGATGAACTTCAGGTATTTCAGTTTTGCTGTTCTTATGTTTGAACCTGAAAATGTTGGAATGTGATAGCTATTCTTACATGATCAGCCCTCAAATACTGCAGGGTTATACACAACATGCACAGCCCTGTTTACTGGATCAAGCCCACAGAGTTGTTACCTGGAGAAAATCAATTCCTGCATGGTAGTTATTACGGAACATTACTTTCAATTTGCACAAGGAAAAAGTGTGTTCTCCCCGGACTTATAAAATTATCTTTCAATATTACAGCCTTTTGTCTCATTAGGAGGGACGACGAACAAACATTTTAACAACTAAAAAAAGAAAGAAAACTGAGATAATGTGAGAAACCAGTTGATTTTTAACAAATAGATGCAGAGTCCACTGGAAGGCATGGATGCATTTGGGCATCCCTTCAGTCTGCAGTTTGGGAGCTCTACAGCCCAATTTCAGACCCTGCCCTGTTGAGCACTATCCAGCCAAACTACACGGAGTTAAATCCCAGAGGATACAGAGAGAGGAACGAGCAGAAAGGGGAACCAGCTGGAGACACAACCAGGAGTTTTAAAGCAGATGATGGGGCAGCTATTAATTTGGAGAGCAGCCTGGGGCTGCATCCCCTCACTGCAGAGGCAATGGGGACTAACGTGAATGACACAGAGCTCATAAGGAAAGATGGGGGAAGAGTTAGGCAAGCATCTGTGCCTCCAATCCTGCTACATGGAGATAATCTGTCTTGAACCAGGTTTTGAACTTGTCTAGAAGCAGGCACTGAGCACAGTTTTCCAGGTGAACACCAAATGTGTGCTGGATCATCCAAGTGGTGATGCTTTCCTTTCCTGGCAGGCTTTCTGGAGGAGGCCCAGTGCAGGTAGGCACAAGGCTGTGTGATGAAGCCCAAAGGCAGCAACCCTCACCCCAGGGTGTGTGCCCAGGCAGGACACAGGGACACGCATGCCCAAACCAGAGCTCACCCTGCAAACCTGGCACACGCATCTCTCAGGTGCAGTTTGTTTCTCGTAAGCTGATTAAAGCCAATAGGTTTGTGCTTGCATTTACTGAAACACTCCACATATTTTGCCTCTGCCTGTTACACTCTGCTTGCTTTGAAGAGCAGGCTGCAGGCATCCCAGAAGCGCCAGCCAGCCCCATGCAGCTTGGGTCTCCTGTGGCCACTGGTGGCCTTCACTCCACCCCACGCAGGGGGCTATCCTGACCCCATCCTCACCAGCTAAAGCTCCTCACTCTCCAGGAGCATCCCAGTGCCTCCTCCCTTCCCATCTCCATCAGAGCAGACATACGTCACACCACCCAGCTTAGTGCTTCTCCTCTCCAAAGCCAGCCATAAGAAGGAACTAATCCTCTCTAAACCCCAGGAAGGCAGCTAGCCTCCACTGTACACGCACAGAAGTGGAAGAAGGAGTGAAGAAGTTCAGCCTGCTTCGTTCAGTACATCCCTGAAGATCAAGCAGAGCACTGGTAAGCACTTTAACTTAAGCTCTTAGGCAATACAGGCTAACCTACGAAATAAGTCCAAAAAGCAGGTGCTGAATGTTTACAGTATATTTGTTTACATGACACACAAAAAATTTACTCTGCGATTTCTCCAGGTATGTTCATTGCTCTGTAAGTTCGTGTGTGCTCACTTGTGACTTCATCCTCTCTGATTTCCAAGTTAACTTCAGCTGAAGAACTGACTGGAAGCAACAGGAGCAATCCATGCAGCCCTGGGAGCTTCCTTCAGAAATCTCTGCATGGACTACATGAGCCACACTCCCCACTCTCCCAGCCTAACTGCTATACAAGAGAAGCAGGAGGACAAACAACAGCTGGAGGATGCCATTTGCAGAAACCCTGAGGTAACCCCCTGCAAACCTCCCCAGCGCAGGAACTCGGCAGCCTGCTGCCAGTGTCACCACTGGACATCCCACGGACTACCTGCCCTCTGGGCTTCTCACACAGGTCGTTATTATGTAAGGTCATATGCTCCGACACGTGTATTCCTCGAAGTGATGGGCTCCCTGGACTCTGTCCAGAGGATCAAGGAGAGCTTTGAGAGAACACTGCTGTTCGGTCGGTTGTATCCTGTTCAGACACTTAACGAGGATGTCCCTGCTCTTCTAAGAGGTTTGAGACCTCAGTGGAGTTAATCCATTAACGCAGTGGAACTCCATACCTACGTTACATGTTATGGGATAATGATCTCCAGTACCAACACTGGTAGATATTATCCAGATGGAATATGAAAGTTGCTTTAAAAAGACCTAAACCTTTTAAAACCACTTCATAGTGTTAAGATTTTAAAGTGACTGAATACATGCTATCTGCTAACAACATTTAAAGTGGGTGGCAATCCTGGGTCTAGCATACGCTTTGCATCAGGACAAAACTATCATAAATTGGTTGAAATCACAGCAATATGCAGTTGACACCCACGTATGTTATACTGGTACCCAAGAACAAATGATATGTGTAGAATATATCTCAGTATGCTCCATGTATTAGCACTGTTAAGAATAATACAAGTACTTAAAATCTAAAAAAAAAAAAAAGAAAGTCTAATGCAGTAGGAAAAGTACGTAAGTTTGTCTTGCACACATACATGCTCTTCTGTGTTCTCTACAAAATCTGTATCGTTTATTAAAACATTGTGTAGATAGCAAAAGATCAACAAGAGATCATCGAATAAGAAAATATAAATGAAAGCGTATTTGTAACTATGATGTCCTCCAGCCTTTGTTCCCTATGTTCTTACTGTAACACAATTGCTGAAAAATTAAAATAGATGTCATATTTATAAATATGATACACGGACAGGCAAATACCATCTGAAACACAAAATATTAAGCTGCCAGGCATGGCCTGTGAATAACAGTGATGCCTTGGATATTCCAAGTAACTTCAGTAACAGGAAACCAACAAACAAAATCACCTTGGTCAGGAGCAGCTATGCTTAATGGCAATAAATAATAAGTTTTGAAAGAGTGGTACCTTATAAAAAACCTTCCCTCCGTTTCTGCAAAGAATGAAGTGGTGCCTGGCTCCTCACCTGTAGCTCCACAATAACAGTTACTGTGACTAACTCAGCTGACTTCCAACATAAAGTTTGCTTTATCTCACTCTGCAGAACTGCACGGATACTCCTCCCATAAAAACGAAATCCAGCCTGCTGCTGACACGTCACTCACAATCCCAAAAGCAAGCACTGTGGGTGGACCCTTTACAGATTAAAAGAAGTTATGCTTTCCTGCTAAAACCCAAGTATCAGTTCTGACCAAGCCCTACATAGAATCATCCACCTTGCTTGAGGAAAAGTCCTCCAGGCTTCACGCAGCACTCACCCCACAGTGCTTCTAAGCAGGCCCTCACCTGCTGGTGCAGGGAACCTGCTAGGGGAAGGGTTCTCTGTTCTCACCTGTGTGCCAAGCACTTGCAGAGCATTGGCTGCTTTCAGGCACGGTGAATGGCCTCAGCAGAAGGCATAAGTAAACCCTTACCCCCCTTTATTATTTGTTTTTCTGCTGTAAAACACGCTCCAGCAGGTGATGCTGCCACTAAATTTCTCAGTGTTTTAATTACCTTCAAACACATTAGCAAAATATAGGACGGTGAAATGGCATTTCAAATGTCAGTTTCCCCAGGACTCCTTCTGTTACACAGGAAAATTTCACTAGGAAAAGAATCCCCCTCTACATCAGTGTTTGAAAAAGAAACAAGTCTTTCAGTTTATTAAGGGAATTGATCACTAGCTTGTACAATCCCAAATTCTCCTCTGGTTAAGCAAGGTATTCAGGACAAAGCATAGCCAAAAACCTGATACCTACTGAGACAAAAAAAAAAAGCAAAGGCAAAAACAGAATCTTAAAAAGACTATAAAATGCACACAAACCTCCTTTTCTCAAAGCCTAAGACTTATTTCTCCTGCATTTATCCCACACTTAGCAGATAATTTCCCTAACACCTTTAAAAAGTCAGACACTAATTCTATGCGTTATTAGTGATCACAGACTAACTGCAATAGTTCTAGGCTGAACTTCATGTAGTAAACATTGCATTCCACAGCCTGATGAGCCAGCTTTCAGATAAACATGCTTGCTTAAATAGCAAGTATTAACACCCTGTGGCAATCCAAGTCCATGCACAGTGACTCAGTGCAATTATTCTGAGTGTAACAATAAGTGGGCAGTCATGCAGATTTGTAATTTATTGGTTTAAGCGTAAAATTAAACAAGCAAGAAAAATTAATGAAAACTGTCCAATTTTAGAGCAGACTGGGTACAAAATATGAGTAACTATTATAAACATGACATAATCTCATTTAAAAAGACTGTATAACACATAGGTTTTACAAATATTTACAGACATTAATCTTATTAAGTTGATTTCGAGAGTTTTATTCAGTAACAGGATTGATTGGCTGGAGAAACACAGGCTCAGACAAAACAAAAAACAACAAAAACCCAACAGCTGAAAGCTCTATTTTTGTCAGAATGATGGATTCTTTTCTTAAGTAACTTGTTTTGTTGTCTTTTGTTCCAAGTCTATAAACATTATTAGCAGTTCTCCAACTGGCAAGAGTCTGAGATGTTTCGTCTTCACCATTCTGGATTGCTTTTTTGTTTTCTTACACAGTCCAAGAGTCAGAGAAGAAGCAACTTTGATTTTCCTTCCCTATATGATCACCCTGCTCTTGATTACAACTGGATCTTGCCTCTGAAGCAGTGCATATACATCTGCTCCACGGGCTCATGCCTGCTCTGGTAAGAGATGGGCTGCAGATCCTGATAAGCAAAATTATTCCAAACTACACGAGTTTACGTATCTGACGCAACCAACATTAACATCCAGTTCCCTGTTGTTTATTTGCTTCCTGTAATCGCTGACTTCTCACAGCCAAGCTTCCATACAGCTTTCATGTTATTTCTGTTTGCACCAAGAGGTAACTTTGTATGCTACTAGGAGAAGGGATTCTCCTTCGGTGACTTCAGGCAGCTTTTAGGAAACAAAGATTTCCTGACCCCTTTCCAACTAAAGGCAAAGGTCAGAGAATCTAACAATGAAGCACAGTGTTGTAGCTTGATATTTTAGTGCTAAAAAATTTACCCACAAAAGAAGAAAGGACAATTGCTATATAAAATTCTATGTACAGTGCCCAAATTACGTCCTGTCCAAAACATGTGCTTGTAGCCCAAGCAAGGATTTGCACCCACTAAAACAATACTATTATGTATAGGTTTTCCCAAAAGACCATTTGTTACTAAGCAAAGGTCCAGTACATTAAAATTGGCACGTATGTTTTTCTGTATAAACACCCCAAAAAGTACAATACATGTAATATGAACAAAACAGGGCACCTTCCTTGCTGGACTCAACTGCTAATGGTCATGTTCATGCTTTACTTCCCTATTATGACCTGCATCAACCCCTCTGCTATCCCCTTGACCTATCAAAAGCATTACACCAAAGAGATGATTTTTTTTTTACATCATTGCTAGGCCAGTTATCCTCCTCTTTTCACTAATAGGGCTACATGTGACGTCTACCTCTACAGTACTTCTCATATGCAGGATCCAAAAGGGTACATATTGGAACAGCTTGGCTCTAAGTTTTTCAGAGCAGTATAATACTGTCCAGAACACCAAGACCTCACTACATATTTATGAGCAGCCAATTTTCAAACAATGCCCTCCCCAGGCAAAGAAAATAATCACCGAAAAACCACACTGAATATTGTTTCAATATGTGGGGTAGGTCTGAGCTTACAAGCATGATCTTAGCTACCCCATACAGAGAATGACAGCTTTTACGCTAATGTCCACCCTATCTCCTCTTCTCCATTTGGCCCTAAATCTGCACTGGTCAATGTGGTATACCTATGACCCTGTAAATCAATGGCAGGCCCCTTGTCTATTTCACTGCATACAGCCTAGCAGTCTGCCGGATGTAATACATCGCATTTACTTATCCTAATTTTCATTTCTGTAGAAGCTAAGTGTCCCCTGCACAGCTGTATTTTTTGTTTACACACTTTTTTATAAGACTTCCAAATGTATCATTCAGAGGAAATACTGGCAATGTTTAACAGTAACCGTATGATAGTAGTTCATACTGTACACAAGAAAATGCCTTCTCAGATCACACTCATGGTCCATCCCACTATCAGCTTCAGGCAGCAGAGCTACAGAAGCTTTAAGGCAAGGTGCAAAAAAACTAGCGCTGGTCAATCACAGGAAAACCCACCCTATTCTGTCTCTTCTGTTCCCCTGACCTGCTGAAAACCAAGCTCTTTGAAGCTCGTTGAAACCAAGCTTATGCCCCAAAGGCTGCCAGCTAATAACTCTCTCCAATAGCTTCTATCCTGGAAGGCCTCACTCCTTTAGGCTACTCACTGGGATGCATGAAAGGCTCATGCAAACCTCTAAGGCTTCTTCAACATAAATGAAGCTGAGCCACTTTCTCTGCCCCAGACATTCAGGCACGTTCCACTCCGCATACTCTGCAATGTGCATGCAACCACTCACGCAAGCTCACTATGTCCTGTGCTCACCACAGCAGTTCCCAAACTAGTCAAGCATGGGGTAGAATAAAGACATATGCAGAACAGAAATCCAGCTGCTTTTCCTGAATGGCTTCAGTGAAATTAAAACCCTCCATCTACTTGCTGACTTCCTCCATTTAAGACAATTAGTTAAAAAGCCACATGGCTGTAGAAAACAGGTGTGTTGTAGTCAGGGGTTAGAGAAAGGCAAAAAATATTTACTAGAGACTGCCTGCATATGAGGAAAACAGACTGATAGAGTCTGAACTTGTTCGTGCACCAACAGCCAAGAAGAGTAGGAATGAATGGGGAAAATTGTACGGCTGCCTCTTCAACCAGGCAGAAGCAAGAAGGGCCTCTGGCAGGTTGATCAGATGACTTCTCTTTTGACTACTCTCCAAGCAATGAGAGAGGCAGGAAAGGAAGCGTAAGCCCTACTGCCAGAAGAGCAAAGCCATGCTTTTCTCATGCTCCAGTCTGTGGACAGCTGCGACCTGACCTGCAGCACACCATTATTTTCAGAATTCCTCCTTCTCCCTCCTCTTGCTCTAGAGGGAGATTGGCTCATGCTCCAGCCCTCTGTCTCCATGTTCCTTGTGCAGCCCCTCCACACCTCAGTCAAAGCAGCACAGGAAACAAGAAGGACACCTATATAGTAGTTGTAAAGCACCTAGGACTCCTTCAGTGGGACCTGGCAACTGGGAGTCCCTTTTGGGGCCACTGCAGAGTGGTGGCGAAGCTCCCTGAACCACCAAAGGGCCTGCCAAACTCAGCCTCCACTCCAGCACGGCATTCCTCTGCCCAAGGGAAATCATTTCCCCTACACTGATTCACTGATTTACAGCTTACAGGTTAAATATTCCCCCCCAACTCCTTGAGGAGCAAGCACACATTCACAAGTACATGGTCTGCAGCTGCAGGGAGGAACCCCAGGGGAGGTAGAGCTATTGATGTGCCACCCATGGCCTGCCACCAGTTGAGAAAGCTCCCATCTGAAAGGATAAATTGCTTATCTTCAGTGTCAGATGTTCTTCACACTGTCTTAGATGATCAGTCGCATGTCTAAGCCAATCCCCTCCCTCTCCATAAAAATCACACAGACCCATGAAGGAAAAAACTCTGACTGCTACAGACTGTGCTGCTGGGTCCACACAGCACTTTCACCCTTTGCTCCCTTTCTCATGTAAGTGCCAGGAACCATGTGCTGTTACCTTGGGTTTCTCCTCTCTTGAGGGCAGAGAAAGGCAAATGAAGAGTCGTTCTTCCTACGGCCTCTGTTTCAGTTTGGGACAGGTCTACACTGCTGTCAGAGAGCCATAGTAGCTAGGACCACCAGAGCGCTGGGCACGCCTAAGCTGCAAATCAGACTCCTACTGAACACGGACAGACTCCTGCAGTACTCAAATCAACTAACCCTAAGTTAACACCTGCAATTTCAGTGTAACGCTGCTCCCCATCTTCACTGAATCCTGTTTTCAAGGTGAGGGTGGTGGCTTTACATTGTAGGGATTGTTTTGTGCCAAAGCAGAGAACAAAAGAAGTGATGGTAGGAATGCGACAGAAATGCTCAACCTACTTGACTGGTGGAGTTCAAGGACAGTACACTGGCCCACATCCTCACAGCCAAGAGGTAACCTGCTGGTTGAGCACAGATTCTTTCATTTCTGGAGACTACTGAGAAAAAAATGAAATAAAAAGCTAGGTCACTGAGACTATAAAATGCCACGAGGCACGAGAAACATAGGCAGAAAGGCTCATTAATCGCACAATACCCTCATCCCTCCCTCCTGTGCCTTGCATTGGGGATCCAAGATAAACACTGGAGTTTTAATCTCTTTTCAAGAAATTACACTAAATTATGTGAATCCTTCATTTCTCCATGTGTGAGTTTCTAGGCAGTAAGACTTCAGTATAATTCTATTCCACGACAGGTAATCATTTTTAATCATTTTAAAATGGACCTCCTTGACATCTGATGGTGGGAGGTCTGAGATACTCCACATGACCAAGTAAGTCTACTTCTCTGAAGACACTGCGGTATTCCCCCCCACTTATATGGGAAGTGCTGCTTCTTTTTGTTGTTGTGTGCTTTTAATGCATTTCCCCTTCTCCAGAAAACATTCCCAGGGTTTTGCGGCACCATGACAGTAAGCCGTGCATGGCATCTTGCTTGAAGTGAAGACTAAAATTCTTTCCTACAGAGAACTGAGGAGACTCCACAGCCAGGGCCATCCCAGAGAAGACCAGCAACACACTTCAAGGGGAAAGCAGGGGCCAGGAGCTCAGGACTGATATCAGGATTTTCAGTCTTGCTACCTAATAATAACTATTATGCTAGCACAATACACATCCGCAGGTCTGAGATGTAAAAATAAGGTCCCTACAATTAAATGCTAATGTGAGCTACAGTGAACAATCTAAAAAGGAGGACCCAGCTACATCAGATTTTTGGAGAACTGCTCAAAGTGGGAAGTTCCTTACGTAAGACCTAATTTTAAGGTAATAAAACCAGTTTTCTCTCTTCTTTTTGCCCTTGATGGAGACTCCACACCTAGAAGACCACTGTCCCCAGGAAGCAAATGGCATTGTTGCAGACTAAGAGGAGAAAACAACACTGAAGGGTGCAGACCCCACTGTGTGTATCTGCAGCAACACTAACTCAACACATCTTCATCATTCCCTGTCTGCTTGGTCCATTCCTCCTCTGCCACAACTCACTGACCCCTTACTTTTCCCACTTTAAATTTCTGCAGCCTTGCTTATCAGCAACACTGTAAAATGCCTGAGTTTGGAACATCATTTTAAAAAGCTTTTTTTTTTTTTTTCCCCCCCCTAACCAGAAGGTTTCATTGACAGAGGCTTTATTAGAATCACAGAATCATTTAGGTTGAAAAAGACCTTTAAGATCAAGTCCAGCCATAAACCTAGCACTGCCAAGTAAACCACTAAACTATGTCCACAAGTGCCGCATCTACAGGTCTTTTAAATACCTCCAGGGATTGCGACTCCACTGCTTCCCTGGGCAGCCTGTGCTTGATAATCACAGAATCATAGAATAGTTAGGGTTGAAAAGGACCTTAAGATCATCTAGTTCCAACCCCCCTGCCATGGCCAGGTACGCCTCACACTAAACCATGTCACCCAAGGCTCTGTCCAATCCAGCCTTGAACACCGCCAGCGATGGAGCATTCACAACTTCCCTGGGCAGCCCACTCCAGTGCCTCACCATCCTCACAGTAAAGAATTTCTTCCTCATATCCAATCTAAACTTCCCCTGTTTAAGATTGAACCCATTACCCCTTGTCCTATCACCACAGTCCCTAATGAAGAGTCCCTCCCCAGCATCCCTATAGGCCCCCTTCAGATATTGGAAGGCTGCCATGAGGTCTCCACGCAGCCTTCTCTTCTCCAGGCTGAACAGCCCCAACTGTCTCAGCCTACCTTCATATGGGAGGTGCTCCAGTCCCCTGATCATCCTCGGGGCCCTCCTCTGGACTTGTTCCAACAGTTCCATGTCCTTTTACGTTGAGGACACCAGAACTGCACTCAATACTCCCAGTGAGGTCTCACAAGAGCAGAGTAGAGGGGCAGGATCGCCTCCCTCTACCTGCTGGTCACATTCCTTTTGATGCAGCCCAGGATACAGTTGGCTTTCTGGGCTGTGAGCTCACACTGAAGCCGGCTCATGTTCATTTTCTCATCAACCAACACCTCCAAGTCCTTCTCCACAGGGCTGCTCTGAATAAACCGGGAAGGAGGGGAGAGAGCACTGAGCTGGCTGGAGGATGGAGGCAGAGGCATTCCCCCTTCCTAGCCATCCCACCCTCCAAACCTCAGGCTGCTTTCCTGCCTCGGCCATCACAACTCCCCATATTCTGTGGCAGCTTTTGGCACAAAAGGACTCCATTTCTGGAGTCCCCTGTATTAAACAGCTGCAGGTACTGTTCACCCACTAACACTACCATGCTAACCAAGAGCTGGGGGGCTAGCATAGCATCTTTGGGGCTGACGCTGAATCCTTTCAATGAAGACATTTTTCCTAATATCCAATCTAAACCTTCCCTGGCGCAACTTGAGGCCGTTTTCTCTGGTCTCATCAGCTGCTGTTTTGGAGAAGAGACTGACCTTACCACATGACAACCTCCTTTCAGGTAGTGGTAGAGAGTGATTAGGGCTCCCCTGAGCCTCCTTTTCTCCAGGCTGATCAACCCCAGTTCCCTCAGCTGTTCCTCATCAGACTTGTGCTCCAGACTCTTCACGATCTTTGTTGCCCTTCTCTGCACCTGCTCCAGGCAACTCAGTATCTCTCTTGTAGTGAGGGGCCCTGAACCGAACACAGTATTCGAGATGCAACCTCACCAGTGCTGAGTACAGGGGAATGATCACATCCATAGTCCAACTATTAAGAGCTATTCTGGTGGAAGTGGATGGATAGTAAATGGCTGCAGAGAGGAGAGGGTGAAACAGGAACCTTGAGATAGAAAACTTCAGAGTCCTCTGGAGAACCCCCATGTGAACCCTCACTTTCAGCTTAAGCTACCAGCTAGAGATGACTGCAGAGCCAAGAGATTTTGTCTAAGCCCAGCACAAATAGGGCTGCCTTACCTATTGCTTTACAGCAGCAGGTATAATGGTAACACACAAGGCATGTTAATGTACCACCAGAAAAGCAAAGTGTGTGATGCTCTTAACTCTGGCTGCTGCCTGTAAGAAGTGCCGTCTGATCAAAGGGACATGGGGAAAAGACATAGGAGGGCCTTTCTTTCTTTCCCTGCTGGAAATATACTGAATAACCACCTCATGAAGAGTACTGCAGAAACTCCGCATTGCCAACGCTTCCAACTCCTGGTGCCCTGTCCACGAGTACTTCAGACAGGGCAAAGGAGATATCCTTATTTTAGTGACTAGCTCAGTTATTGATACAAGCACACTGTCTGTTCATCATAAACCTCCTTTGTATCTGCTGACTACAACTGGGAGTGGAGGGAGTAACGGGAGGAAGATACTCTGCATTTATGTTTCCATTAATTCATCAAGAGAAATAGATCACACGTTCATTTATTCTGCATTCCAGGACACTTCTCCTAGACACTATATATAGTTTTTCAGATACCAGTGTCTCCCTCACCTACATATTCACACTAATCCATATAAAAGTATGAGTCATTACACAAAGTTCCATCCAGAAGAGTAAGCCATTCATCCTTCGTGGGAGGAGGAGGAGAGGGGAAATTAAGAGCTGTTTCCAATTTAATTGGCAGACTTTACATTTTTGTTCTGCTTCCACTGGAAAGTGTGGTGCTAATTTTTCTGCCACAGCTTGCAACCACAGTGAGATCTCGATCTGCTTCATTTATGTCTGCCAGCAGGACCTCTGACAAAATAAAACAGATTAGAATTGTAGCTGCCATGTGCCTCTGGTCAGCGCGCAAGTTCTGCGTGCTGAACTAAATGCTTGTGTTGTTTGGGGGACTCAAATGTTCTAAACCTCCCTGCAACTGTTAAACCCCATTTTCGTCAAATAGACGGTAAAATGGCAGAGTTCAAATGGTACACCATAACTGTCACACCAGCTGCTCAAGCCTTGGTGTTGTAGCTTGAGAGCATGATACCTTCTGAATTCATTTTAAAAAAGGGTGAGGAGTAAGATGGATTCGCTCATGATGCGCTGCAGCATACCCTCTCCTTTTGCTTTCGTACAGTAAAGCACATATGCCCCACCCTGTCTTTTTACTGTATCTTCTAGTCAAAAATATGGTTTCCTGTACGCAAGCAACTCTTTTTTGGGTAATTTTGAAGTGAGACTGCATAGAAAGCGTCAACTTGGAACAGGTATGTGCTTTAACTCCTACATCACCTCCTCCAACACAGGAGTTTTAATTAAGTGTTGCCCTTTCCAAAGTGACAGAGGACGGCTTCGACTGTCTGCTCATTTTTTACTCTTTGTGTAACTTCTGATTTTTTCCTCAGCTGCTTCTTGGCTTTGCACCACCTTCTCTCTAGTCTTCTAATCCAGCGATTCCAGCCTGGCAGCTGCATGCAACATTTATGACTATTTCAACTCAACCTCCTTCATCTTGTTCGTTTTTGCAGACACCCTCTAAATCAGGGTGGCCAGTCCTTGCCTCCCAAGCAATTTAGGGCTCATTGCCACAGACTGCAACACCCAAGAGGTGCAAGGGTCTGCTGGTGAGGGAATGGCTGTGACCCTGCTGGGTTGAGATGGGTAAAATCCACAGGAGCTGCTGAGCCCCAGGGCCACCAGCAAGGCAGGCCCAAGGAAGCACTGAGCAGCAAATCCACTGCAGAAAGACTGGCACCTTCTAAATGAGCTGCCCTCCGAGCTCCTATAGCATTCAAGGAGTGATGCCCGGGATCTATACAAGAATCCTGGCAAGCAGGCTGCAGGGTTACAGAAACCAGCCACCTCAAGTCCAAAGCAAATAATACACAAGAAACAACAGCCAGGAAGTCTTTTCACAGGAGATGAACTTGAGCCAAAGTGCTATGAGACTTTAGGCACCTTTTCCCAAATTAAATCAGTTTAATTCTGTATGATTTTGCTAATGATTCACAGATCTCGCTACATCTTCGTAGGGCTTTAATTTCCCTGCAGCTATTCCTTTTCAAAATGTGCATCAATCCTTAACACTTCCATAATGGTTGCCTATCAACACTTTCCAAATTATCAAACACACAGTCTACAACGACTGTGGGTCCTTCAGTTGCCGTCTCAATTAACAACAAGATACAAGGCGGCACAAACATCAGAAAGACTGCTCTACACCTCTGCTTGATATCCAGTAGCTACATTGACAGCTCAACTTGCTCAAGCTCCTCTGGAGCAGAGCATTTGGAACTCCTATCAACCAGGAGCAAATGCCAGATACTCCAGGTAGGAGAAAACACCCTTCTCTTCAGTAAGGAGTAGGTAAACTCTGTCCTGCTCCGTAGTGGAAAACAACATAAACTGAAAAAAAAGGTAATCGGTAAGCACTAAAGCTGCATAAACTGCTAAAAAAGAAGGGCAATTACATCAAACAGATGTGCTTATAAGCAGAGGTCCAATCCCTCCATTCCCATCTCCTCCCCAAGACAACATGTGCAATTTTATCTTCACCATTAGCAAGATGGCAGCGTAGCTTGCTAGGCTATAGCGTTTCATCTGAAACTTAAGGGAATATGAGCGTGCGTGCAATAATATATTCAACAAATATCCGAGGCATTAAGCAGCACCTGAACAGTTAAGGAAAATTAGGGGCCCTCAAGTGAAGATTTCTAAATTACAAGGAAACAAATCTGTACTTGCAAATGTTAACTCCAAGCTTCTTGGGGTATGGCTGCAGAAGAAAAGCACCTTGTCTAAAGAGAGTGTCTCCTTGCAAATTCCAGGTATCTAAGCCTTCTTTTATTTAGTTTTAAGGCTCACCAACAGTTTGCATTAGATATTTAAACCTTAAAGGCCATGAAACTACTTAATCTCAAAAAATAGTTTTTTAAAAGCAAAACCTGCATACTTGCAGCTGATGAGTAACAACCAGGGAAACCTTTTTCTTTTAAAATAGAGGTACTCTTTTTGCCTTCTGAAAGTTGTGGAAACTTGTAAAGGTAGAAAAGGCTAAAAAAAAATAAAAGAAAAAAGGAAAAAAGAAGAAATGCAACACTACATAATTTTCAACACTTTGCATACCTAAAAAGGGCTTATTAAACCACAACCTTAGCCATAAACCTACAGCAGCAAATCAGTAAGGGCAGAGACACAGCACCGCAAGCGCGACCTGCAGCCGCCGGGCTGTCGGCGAGGCAGCGGGTTGGAGTGCACGACAACACACACCAAAGGAAGTGGGTGTTGTACCTCACCCCAAGCATCTCCTTCTCCACCCCACACCCTCCCCTGACCACCTGTAGCAGCCTCAGAGGAAGCAGGCATGCTCCCACATACTTTCCAGCGACATAGCACCAGCCGCAATGTACGCACGCAAGCCATCGGCACACATGTGAAAGTGTATACATGGAGTACCAGCATCAAGTCTTACTGCAATGATTAACCTACTCTGCAGGCATTCAGGCTTCCCCTTCTCTTTTTCTAATTTAAAGGAAAAAAAAAAAAACAACTCACAGAAAAGTAATGCAAGGGACAAGAAGGACCCCTCCATCCCATTTGTGCTGTTTCCCTTTCTCCCACACACACACACCTACCCACACCTACACAGCGCTGGAAAAAGGCTGTAAGCAGCGTATTATCACTAGTGTGACCTGGGTATCGGGAGCTGTGGTTTTGAGATTAAACACCCAGCAAAGAAATTTCACCCTTTTGACCAGAATTTTCCATAAGTGATTGAGCACGGGTTACAAAAATAAATAAAAAAGAGAAAGAAATGTCTTAGATTTCCTCTCATGGTCAGATGGTTGAGATCAATTCTCTGTGATAAGCTAAAATTAGGGCAAAAAGGGCACATACCAAGTGCCCAAGAGAAGGTGCCTGGCTATGGGGACCATGCTGCTGGGGACACTGGGAGCTGGTGCCCAGGCAGCAGGACGTGGCTTGGAGGCTCTCCTTGCAGGCACCAGAAGTGCACTCTGTCTCCGCCTGCTTCAAATATTTTGCTATCAGTATCTTTTCATCTGCTGTCAGCCTTAAAATAAATAAAAATAAATGCAATCCCCCCAAAACCAAACCAGCTGCCACAGAAAAAGAAGTTTTATTCCTGTAAACCCCAAACGACAAAGCAGCAAGAGGGAACAAGTGGGGCTTGGTGAAGGAAGAGATGTGGGGTCTCTGCTGTTAAGAAAGCAACTTGCTTTTCAAAGGTCATTTGGAAACTCCTGGGCTACTTTGCATATTCTGTAGCAATGATTTCTCCCTCCTTGAGTCGTTTCAGCCTTGCCAATGAGCTGGGGGAGGCACCTATGGGTGGGGAAGGAGTTAAAAACAAACACTGAAAAGCTATATGTAGTGATCATTTCAGCTCGTGGTTTCTGTAACCAACTGAGCAGCGCACCTGCAGAGCAAGCCATGTCAGGAGATACCTCCCTATAAATACCCTGGAGAACCCTCACCAGGCTGTGCCTCCTTGGGCACCTCTCTGCACAGGAGGATGACACTGGCATTCCACTTCATGGGAATGTCCTAAACTCTACAGCCAGGAAACAAATGGAAGCTGGAGGAACAGAAGGCAAGAAAAGAAAAATTCCTCAGATATAAATACCCTGACTGCAATTTCAGCTTTGCAACAGTCAACACCTCCCTTGTCTGAATTTCAGCAAGGTCTCAGGTACCTGTTCATCTCTCCTTCAGCCCACAGTCTCTTAATCAGACAAATAAAGCGGCTGGGCCAGATGTTAGACCAAGTACACCCATAAATCCTGCAGCCTCCTCTGCCCTGTTCAGATGACCTGGAACCTGAATGCCGATCCAGCAGTGAGCACATCCCTGTGAATGGTAGGTGCCCACCTCCAGCACCAGCTCAGCACGCAAGGTCTGTCACTGTCACTGGAGGACAGACATCCTATGGGATTTGGGAGAGTGGAGTGGGGCTTGGCAGTCTCTGGCTTTGCCGACCAGCACTCATTAGCAGCTCCCTCTCCACTGAGCACAGAAGACCCAAAAGGCACAGGCACCTGGCATCACCAACCACATGGGGCTGCAGTGGGCAGTAGAACAGTCTCCACTGGTTCAAGACCTTGTAGGGAGGTAGAGGTTTTGATTTTGGAAAACAAAGGAATAACATCATAATATGCTAATCTTACAGTGAGAGTTTCTGAGGGTATTCTGGTATGGCTTTGAGATCCCTCCATACACAATCCTACATAGTTCAGTTTTTTTGTTTTTAATCACATACAGGAGCAGCACTTGTATGGGCTGGCTCCTGGACATCTTTCAACCAAAAGCAGGTGAAAGCTCAGCTCACACTTGAGCCAACTGAGAAGCAGACATACCCAAGAAACTTTCAAATTCCAGCCCAGTGCTATTGCTGAGAAGCAAAGCTCAACAGCTGCAACTAAGGCTAAATCAGAAACATGTAATTTTTGAAACAGCTGAAATCAGTCTGAAGAGGCAAGTGCATTAATTAACACTGCTGATGTTGGAAAATGTGCAGGTAATCACAATGAGCAAGTCTCAAAGGCTGGTGTTCAAATAAGCATCCCCAGTACGGCTGTTTGTCCAAAGCTTAACCAAACTATTCAAACTTGCTGGTTTGCAGAGTCAGACTACAAGGAAAAACCTTCCAGAAGACATAATTTTTGACACTAGAACATGGCTACTAGGACACAAACTGGAGTTAGATTCTAGGAATGGGGAACGGATCTTCCCCTACATTTTCCTCAAGACCAAATCTTATTTTTTATTCTGACAACAGCAGAGCACAATAGACTTCTGCTATGACCCTGTTACAGGGCAGCAGGACGTGACCATGGGCTGCCTGCAGACTGTACAGCCAAAGGCTATTCTTTCCCATCCACTGGCTTTTGTATTGCTTGTTTACAGAACTGTGGCACTGAGGACACTATAAAACCATCTGCACCACAGGATAATCACACACAGGGACAATGACTTCACTGCAAGAGATGGACTGAAGTTGTAAGAGAGGATGATGGGTACCTGTGGAAGAAGGAAAGCATCAGGCCAAGCAGAAACCCCTTTTGGTACCCATGTTTACCACCTCACCCTACCCCCCATGCACACACACCCTCCCCACAGCACTCAAGTCTTTCCTGCACTTTGAATTCCTTTGCTGCTGAGCATGGCAGTAAGCCCTTTCATGTTATGTTAGAGCAGACTGTAAAGACTTTGGTCCTGTAAAGTTCTCCCCTGACATTACTGACCTCCTCACTCTCTACGCTACTCCAGTTTCCATAAGAAAGAAAAAAGTACTTAAAAAATTCTCAAGCGATTCAAACAAGTACTGTGTTCATCTTCAGAAATGATTGGCATCACTCAGAGACCAAAATACCTACCCGATTGCTATAGGAAGGCTTTATAGCTTCAAGTTCTATACAGACAACACTTCAACAGCACAATCATTTATTTCTGTCCAACAAAAAGAATTGTGAAAAGCACCAGAAATATTTGCAGCAGGCCACTAATGCCAATTCCAGCTTTCCCTGCAAGCTATTTTCACTACATTAGTCTTGATAGCATCACAATTTGTAGAGGTAGGGAACACTATAAATTAACAAAGTCATGGCAGCCTAGGGATGAAGGGAGGGAGGGAAAGAAGGAGGCAATATTTATCTGTTGAAAGTAGGAGCTGAGAAGAAAAACAAGCATTACCCCGACTGAGTAATACACGGGTTGGTGTGTAACAACTTGTGCATTACATTTCCAACCTTGTGTTTTGCTTTAATAACTGGGGCTAGACAAAGCAGCTGGACTGTAGCTGTACCATGATGCATGCCAGACCTTACTTGCTTTGATCTTATGGAATGGTAAAAATTTTGAAGAGAAAGTTTGGAGATGACTTAAATGATGCTTGCAGCTTTTTAAGCTTGGAATTTGGTGGTTACTGCATTAAGTATTACTCACTTTCTGAACAAAGTGGAAAGTTAACACAAATTGGCAGATGACTAACTGTCCAAGAAACAGATCACTGAATGAATCACTGACTCTACTTTTAGTCTAATAATGAGGCAAACGAAGATGAACAAGAGGGGGAAAAGACCAACAAAAAACTTCCTTGCAGAGTGCTTACATCTGCACTGCCTGTGAACTTCCAGCTCTAACAAACTACGCAATGATTTTACAATTTACCATGAGTTTTACACTGGGCTTAGCTCACTGACATGCCTCACCATTACTTCACTCCATCAATTAATTTGGATTTCCGTAAAAACAATTCTGCACCACAGTTCCCCTCAGTACACATTCAATAACAGCAACAGGAATAAATTAAGGGATTGAAAATGTAGTTAAATCACTGAGTAGAGTCAGAAGCATTTGGCAGGTTACGGGTTCAACATACAGAAGTACTTCAGGCACAGCAGATACCTAAAGTTGACATGAAGCAGAATTTAGGTTTCTCAGCTTGAGAGCAGGACCCAGTCAAAAACCTGCAGACACACTGATTTGAGCTAGTCAAATTTTGGCCAAAAGTTTGCCCAATATACATGGCTAGCACTCAGCTTTGCATAAAATCACCAGCTGTGCTACTCAGGAACACAGGAGAACGGTGGCAGCGCTATCCCTCCTTCCAAACAACAGCCAACTGGCTCCAGCAGCCACAAAGGGTGAAGCTATGCATGATTGCTCAAAGCGATGTGTGTTTGCCCCTTTGCAAAGGCTCAGTGTCCTCAGTGCTCCGCCATCTACCCTGCCTTAGCTCTGCTACTCTTCAGACCTCTGGTCTTACTCATCAGATTGTCTATAAAATTAGCCAGGGCTAAGAAAACGGTAGATTGACGTGTGCTAGGCCGGAAAGCTAAATCAGCTCAGAAAAGTCCAACAGCACACAACCGAGCAGGACCTCCTGCGCTCACCCAGTAGCACAAGGCATTACCAGCCCCTCTCGTTACAACAGGTTAGACTCCATCCTTCACCTAAGCAAATGCAAGCTGCTCTGAAATGCACTGAACCCATTACTCAACATCTCTAAGTGCACGCGCTTGCCATCATCCCCAGAGTGATAAAAGATTGGAAGGAAAACCTGGGGGTCTAGGATCACAGCCACCTGGTTCAAAAAACTCTCCACAATCAGATCATCTCAGCTATAACTTAGGTTTAAAAATTTAAATTCACAAGAGCTCATCACAGCTGGGAGACAGGTGACACACTAGGTCACATCAGGCTAGGAGCAACCAGAATGAAGTCGGAATAACACAGTTATTTGAATGTTTGCAAAAGATAGTACTTTTGCATTTTGTTAATGTAGAAGACTTGCTTGACTGAGTTCTGTTTTCCTCTAACGTTTCTTTCAATTGTCTGCTGCAAACCCAAGCCAAAATTAAAGGGCCTGAACCTCTCATTCCCTGGCAGCAATCTCTTACGGCCAAGCTGCAGGTTAGGCTGGGCACAGGTTGATTTGGTTTTTAGTAGTAGCACCCCACAAAACCAAAACAAGAGTGACCTTCAGGAGATGGAGAATGATGCTGTGATGGTCATTTGCCCCTTAGGGGCCAGATGTCCATGGCCCAGGTCTTTAAACAAATTTTGGTTTAATTCAATTCATTACCCAGGTTCTTGCCAGACCCTGCAGTAAACTCAACCCGCAGAAAACTAACCCTACGCATACAATGAATAGACTGCTGCCAATTTAGCTCTCAGGACTGGCCCACTGTGAGATGACACAGGTGGCATGGCAAGTACAAGGCAAGGAGAGGAGATGATGCACGGCTGCATCACAAGCTCAAAATTCAGTATCAACAGCGTCTGTTGCCCTTCACAGGTACAGCCCTTGCTGACTTGGGATAACAAGCCCCACTTCCAAGTCAGCAGAGCTCACAACATGGATGAGATTTAGATGCATTATTAATCCGTCATGACCCAACCTCAGAACACTTTGAATGGCAATTATCTTCTGAAGACAAGCTGAACTCAGAGTGTTGAACCTGTGTCCTCTTGAACTCTGAATAACCACTGACACCTTATTTTGCAGTCCGTGCTGACTATTATTTGTGAGCTTCAGTAAGAACTGGCCATAAATGAATCCCTTAAGTTGGAAATTGGCCTTTTACTGCTACACAGATCTGAAAATAGTAAAATCTTTCTTATTGTTGCCATGTAACAAACAACTGGATTTTCACATATTTCAAAGTTGTATCTCCACAGGCTTCTACGCCTCTATTTTTAGTGCGCCTCTCCCAGTAAGAAGCTACAAGACAAAGATTCTCCATCACTGTCTGGTTATACAAAAAACTAACACCACATCCACAGTATTTCAGCACAGTTCAAATTAACTACATAAATATATTTAAATATTTAGTGGTAAAAGATGCCCGCTGACACAGAGGGAGCTGGGATATCTCTGGATTTACTGAGGATCTGCCCCAGAATAGATTTATAAAAAGCGCACTCTGCTTTTAAAATAGAATAATAAGAAAAGAACTATCATATCCTCATAAGGAATAGCTTACTAGTATAAATATTGCAACAACGGAGAAAGTAAACACAGAGGTTTCATAAATGTTGGAATTTTCAGTCTTAACAGGGAAGAAAAGACTAGCTCTGCCTCATTTATAGTCTTTAAATCTCTTAACACAGGCAACTTGAAAGCAGGCAGCAACACTATATATTAATGAAGCAGATCAGGAGACACTGATGGGACTACTACTAAAAGTGGAATACCTCACACAAAAGAATTAAAATTTGATATACTCCTATTTGATATAGAAGGCATGCTCTGCTTATATGAAAAAGAAGTAACCTCACGTTCTACAGGTTACAGATTCAAAAAAGCATGGTATGTGCTAGGGGTTGCTTCACTGCACTAAACACAGGGCAATGAACACAGAGTCTTTACATTCAGCTGCATAGGTAAACAGCTAAAAGGATGACAGAGTATTTGAAACCTATTACTTAATAAAAAAAAAAAAAAGAGAGAGAGAAGAATTTAGCAGATCACTTTCTGATTTGTCCTTTTGTCAGTATCACTTTCAGTACTGGAAGACGTGCATTTCCTCCTAGGTACTGACAGACACATCCTGCAGTTGTCATTTATTCTTCAACTCCTATTTTCTGTTTACTTTCCTTTCCGGATCCTATGACCCCAACTCACACAGCAATACAGGTCACTCAGCAATCTTACTGTCTTCTCTTCAACAAAGTGGAAGAACAGCAGCTCGGCAAGATGAGGTAGTGTGCCAAGTCTTCCCCCACTTGACATAAATAGATTATACTTTCCAGATGCGCATCTTACACATTGAAACTGAACATCAGCAGTACTCACTGCAGTGAAACACCAAACACTGAGGAGACAGCAGAGGGGAAGATTTGAGAGCCGCCAGCAGTGGTATAATTAGGGCTTTTTGGAGGGTATGAGATCTTTCACTGTTGCACAGCAAATCACTAAATCTTCCATAAATTTTGCTGCGTGCTTTTTTTTTTTTTTTAAATAAAAAGCTCAAAGTAATATTTTCCAACCTTTCACTAAGAGTAGGGGCCAAACCCACATGTTTTAAAAGTCTTCCACAGTTTTATTATTAGAAGTTGAAAACCTACTGATACTGATGAGTCATTTGTATTGGCGGAAACCAAGAACACCCATTTTCTTCATGTGTTACAAAGATCTCAGTGTGGTTTTCTATTCATTACTGGTCGAAGTAGTTGACTAAAACCAAAACAAGTGACAAGAACTCACCTTACTGTTATTAAAGCTGGATTTATACCAGCTGATTGTCTATCACGCTTTTAGAGATTGCTTATTTTTTGCTCCATTTCACAAAAAGAAGAAAAATACGCAAAAGGCGACTTCGAATCTAAACTCTGTGACAGTAAATTCAGAACTGCAGATGGATAATTCACCGCTTCTGCAAAGGCTTTTGGGATCGACTAACAAAGTAAAAACAAAGCAGAGAAGAAAACAAACAAACCACAAGAAGATCAGTTAAAAATCACCAGTCAGCAGAATCTATTGTTTTAGGATCCTTATGAGCAATCAGAACAGAATCTGTAAATAAAGAAGCAGTTGTACAACAGTGCAAGTTTTCATCCTCATGCAAATGAAGACATCCTTTCACGCTAATGGCCAGCAATATTGCCACACAGAAGATAAAAAACAGACCAAAGAAACTGCAAAATTCTGAGAATTAAAGATAGCTAAAACTAGGTTGTTAATTGGAATTCCTTGCTGGCTTTAAAGATTTCTGCCATAAAAAGGGGCAGAGGGTAGAAGACTGTACAGCTAGCAATCGTCAAGGGAAGATACAATTCATATGCTGGACATGGTATATCCAAATTGGGAACAGCACTCAGGGGAATTGGTTTTTTGTAACATCCCATTCACAAAAAAAGAAAGCAAGAAACAACTAAACCCTAGAGGTTTATTCCTGCTGAATAGCCATAGCAGCTAGATGCACTTCAAGCACAACCTCCGCAGCGGTAAAATGAATTTTTACTTTGCCCTCTGCACCTAGCTGAACAGCAGCCTGGCAAAATGACAGTGTATTTTGATACTACTGGGGAAGAAAACCACAGCAAAGCAGTGACCGGAGAACCGAAAATAACCTTTGAACAACAGCTCGGCACTGATGGTCTCTCTGCCTGCGCCTCCTATTGTGGATAGTTTACAGCGAGGGTAGCTCCAAGCTGCACCAGACGCGTGAGTCAGCAAGAGCAGCTTGTAGGAAACTGCTGACATGTTCAATTGCTCTCACATACACTGAACACACCTACCCACTAAATAAAAAACAGGCTGCATGCAAATTGGGGTAAAGGAACACCTCCACACCTACAGTTCCTGTTTTCCTAGTTCAGGTTTAGGTTTTAAAGCGATCGCTAATAACGAAAAGAGAAAACCTCAGTGGATATCAGCTATAATAGTACCTATGATTAAGTCTCAGGGGTCATTTTGTTTATTTGAACAGACGTAACTGCTTTTCCCCTTTTCAAAAAACAAAATTGCTGCTCTACAGCCCAGGAGCCCTGCATGGTGACAAGCAATAAACAGTTCCTGTTTTTCTTAGTGGGGAGACTCCTTTTGAACCTATGCACCAAACCCCATTACCCATCACAGCCCAGCTGAGTGCTTTCAAAGCTTGGGAACAAAACAAAACAAAACAAAACAAAACAAAAAAAAAAAAAAAAAAAAAAAGAGAAAGAAGCTCCCAGCTTCCTTTTAAACTCCTACTAGGGATAAACTGGAAATTCCCAGGGTTTTCATTCCTAACAGCTTTTCAAGCATCTGTTCAGTTGATACAAAAACAGAGAAAGTCGTACGCAAATTACAGGTCTCTGGAATAAATATGGGAGGATCCAACCCTTTCAGGTCACGTTTCACATTAAAAAGAAGAAGAAAATGGCATACCTCAGGTCCCAGTGTCTCTTGACCACCACCACCACCTCCTCCTGCTTCTCCTCGAGACACTCAATCTAAAGTGTCCCAGTGTGCTTTGACGGCAGGTCTGCACCATTAGGTGTAAACAGAAAAGGCAGAGCAAAGGCAGAGTAGATCAGGAAGGGGTGAGGGATTACACATGAAGGGGCTGCACACCTGGCAGCCCCCTCAGCCACCCAGGAGCTGCATTTCAGCCCCTGCCACATTAGGAGCCTTTGGAAGCAACCTGTTTCACACCAAAAAGGGACACATCTATCGATCCACTGAGATGCCAGTGCAGCACAGCTGGTGTTCTTCAGGTTGTTGCTGTGGCTCTTTCTGCATAAAGATCAGTACAATCAAGCAGAGGAGTTTTCAAGCCTGATTTTTGACAGATCAAAGTTACTGCCGTACATGTAAACTTTCAGCATAAAGGTTCTTCCAAACATACTCCCCAGTTCCTTTTTATTTATCTGTTCTGAACATATGGTTGATCTTCAATCAATACCATTAGTTCTAGTAATTCGGGGGCCTCAAGTCCATCACAGCCAGGGAGGGATTTGTATACATTCCACTGCCTGCTTGCTCTAAACTTGTAATTCACAGGCAAAGAGTAACACAGTAACTAGCGCTCTTTTCAGTCCACTACAAAGATGTTCCTGCCTAACTAAAAAGCAAAATGAACACATTGCAACTCAGCTAGCTATATTCATGCATTTTACATCGTCTTGACACAAGCGCCAAATGGATGCGTAATATTCAGGCAGCTGCCAAGGTTAATATCTTTTGACTGAACTTAAAGGAAGGATGACCATTTATTGCAAAACGCTGAATAAGCAGTTTGAGCACTAATCTGGAAGACCTCAGGGAGTTACTGGGGGTAGAAAACTACTGCCCACTCAGCTACTACAGCAAAATCATTTAAGCAACTACTCAAATATCAGTAAAGAACTGAAATACCAGAAAGACTTTCTTTCATGTTCTCTTCAAATGCCTGTAGTCAGGAGAAACACTGGAAGCAGCAAGACTAACTCTGATTTTATGAAAGCTGTAAGTTTAAATCCAAATTTTCTTCCACACATTAATGGAATGATTGGCATATTTCCCCTGAGAGTTTAACTCAGAAACCACTAACATAAGACCATCATACCCAAAATGAGCCGAGCTGAAAATTCAGACTCAGAGGTGAAAGCCAGAAACGTGCATGCCTGCAAATGTAAGTCAGGATCTGCTAAAACAGTTACAGGTATGTTCATGCAACTTGTAAACTATGAAGCCATTCAGAGAGCATTCCTTTGATTAAAAAGGCATGCACGTTTTGATTTGAATATATAAACTGTGTTCATACCACCTAAATTAAAATCACAAAAGACTGTTCACATCACACAGAAAATGCTATTCAATTTACACCAACAGTTTATTACATAAAAATGCCATTATGACTGAAATGATTACTTCGCATATATTAATGTTACACATCTCATTTTTCTGCTTAGCGCCATAAATGTCTTTTAGCTATGCACTAAGAGGTCTCCTCTTTATTTGTAAGTACGTTAAGTCCTACCCAAAAAGAACGTCACAGGCACACAATAAGAAAACATCTTTTTTATTATTCTTTTTGGATTTAATGAAAAAATAAAAAATGCAATTGATTTTTTTTAATGGCTGGTGGTATTTTTAGAGAAAAAATTGAAGAAAATGACTAATCAGCAATCATACTGCAGCCTATTAAGAAAAAATAGCTACTGCACATCAGAACAGAAAATCAAGCAATGAAACTTTCAAAATAAGGAAGGGCAAGAACTTTTGTTACATATTCCATGCTACACATCATGTAAGGAGGGTTTAATTCTCTGCTCTCTTTGTTGTTAATTATGCACATGCAGAAAGAGATACGCGAGACTGCTGTACAGTACGGAGATTTTATTAAACTCATTCATTTCAATGAGCCTCTGAGGGCTTCTACAATGTCAAAGATTTACCAGAGTTTCCTCATATTACAGGCACCACATCTATAACACTGCCTGTTTATTGGGATTTGGACCGTTGTTCTCAGCTGGCAACTCGAGTGCCATCTCTTAACTTTCCTTCGTGCTCAGCACAGAAGAGCAAACAGCTGATGTTTTCTTGCTGCAAAATGAACGACAGAAATCAAAGAAGGAAGGGGAGGAAGACGTCCCACCTGCATCACCAGCGCATCCTGCCAGTGTGCACGACATTAATACCAACAGATATTCCAGATGTGCCTCCAGGTCAGAAAAGGACTAGAAATACCTGTCCTAGCACTGTTTCCCTGCGTAGGATACCTGGATATGAACAACTGCTGATGATCAACCACTTGGGATCCATCAGCACATGCATCAATTGTGTATTTGCTGTGTGCAGCTTTCCCACCCAATCTCTCCAACTGTAAAAGTTTTCAGAAATTTTAGTTGTTTAACCTGCAAATTACAAAGAAGAGTTGCCCAGCAATGCACACTCTGCTTCTGCAGAGCACTTCTGTAAAAGATCTCTTAAATATCCTGACAATCTTTAAAATCATTAGGGTCCTTTCTTGGCTTGTGCTTGACAGCACAGTGCACCAGCGTACATCTATTTGAACGGCTCATCCAGTGTTCAGAGAGCAAACTAGCAGAAAAACTAGACCTATGTTCCCGCTTTCCAATCCTCTACTTTTCCAATTAGGCATGGCTTCCCTCCACTCCTTGCTGAGACCTTCAGAACAGCCTTTGAAGCTGAAGGGTCAAATGCGAGAAACGATGCTGAAAGCACAGGTTCGACACACCACAGGGAAGTATGACACCAATCCATTCTGCTGCACAAGTGCCCAGATCCCGGTGCCGGGGGGCGGGCGGGCAGATAAAAAAGGCAACACAGGCTTTTGAAAGAACGCGCCCACATCTGAAGTGGAATCTTATTTCTACCTGACAGATGTAAAGGCACCTAGAACGCTGGTGTAAGGCTGATGCAAGGCTGTTGCTAACAACAGCCCCATAGACAACAGCTTAACACACAACCTTATCGCTTTACTCCATTCATCTCATCAAATACAATTATCTCAAATTTCAGTATTTACATACCTGAAGAAGTCAATTTACCTAAGCACCACCACCCTCTTCAAACTGCAGAGCATTCCACCATCTACAGCACAACCTCAGACAATTCCCTGGCTGAAAAACATCGACTTGTCTCTAGCTCGAGCCCCAGAATACCAAATTAAAATATGCACAAGTTTAGCGACAGTTCCAAAGTCTTTAAAAATGGGCTTTCATCGCGAAAACACAGACACGGCTTCAACTAGAGCAAACAGCAACACTGTAATTTCCCAATCTTTCTCCAACAGCCTAAAGAATATTTCTAATAAAAGGACATCTCTGCCTTGCGTTTGTTAATAAAGAATGAAACCCGGGGTTTACTCCGGAGCTGCCGGGGCTTCGGCGAGCAGGGCACAACGATCTCACGGTAACCGAAGCGTTTTAAACAGGACACCCCGCCGCATTACAAAAATAGCCCGCTCCACAAAAGGAGAGGCACGATTTCACACTTAGCGTCTTTCATGACAACCAGCGCCTTCGCGGCGCGCTGCCTTGCCTACACGCTACGTTTTAATGATCCAAGAAACTGTTATCAGAGTTCGCATCTCGCTCCGAACAAATAAAATCCGGGCTGGGGGGGACACAGAGGGTGGGGGGCACACATACAACACGGTGCACGCCCGGGGGTGCGGCGCGGCACGGTGTCCCGAGCAGCTGCAGGTGGCGGCGCGGCCGGAGGAAGGCGGCAGCGATAGCGGGACGGCCCTTTAGCGGAGGGGCTGCCCCAGGGCTCCCGGCCCGCCCGGCGGCGCGGAGCATACGCGGACACGCGCGCTGGGGCGCCTGCCGTGCACTCGCCGTTACGCAACGCGTGCGTTTCCCACTTGAAGGAATAAGCAGCGAGCGCTCCTCCAGCAGAGCCCGCGGCTGCCCCGGGGCTGGGTGCAGCCCCCCGCCTAACAGCTGCTCGGGGAGGAGGAGGAAAGCCACGCTGCCCCCCCACACTCCCGGCCAGCCTCCCCCAAAACTTCGCCCCCCCCCCCCCCCCCCTTTCCCCTCCGCCTTCCCCCTTCCCTTCCCCAGCGGGGCTGCCGAGCCGCGGAACAGGCGCACTCACCTCGCCTCCGCGTAACTTTCGGGGGTCGCCCCTCTCGCTGCAGCCTCGGGAAGGGGAAAGGGGGGGGGGATCGTGAGGCGGGGTTGAGCGGGCCCGGGTTGTGGGGGTAAAAGGCTGTTACGGCTGAGAAGGTCTGGGGAAGGGGGTTTGCTCTTGTTGTTGCTGCTGCTGTTGTTTCGGAAATTCTTATTAGTATTTTTCTGCGGTCAGAAACCTGCACCCTCCCCCCCCCCAAATGAAAGAGAAAAAAATCCCGACCCAGACGCTCATCACATGGCGATTGCTTTGAACCAGCTGCTTCCAGAGCCAAAGTCTTGCGGAGAAAAATAAAGGGGGAAGGGAGGGAGGGAGAGGGCTGGCAGGGGGGCAGGAGGAGGAGAGAAAGCCGCAGCAGAGGGAGGGAAGGTGGGAGGGAGGGAGTCGGGGGAGGGGGGAGAGCGGCACCGCGGCGGTTGTGTCGCGGCCGGAGCGGCACCGGGGCCGGCGGCGGCGGCAGCCCGGCGGAGGAGGAGGTGAGCGGAGGCGGCACTGGCGCTGCTGCCGCGGCCGCTGCTGCCCGGCTCTGCCGCCCGCCGCCGCCCCTCAATCGCTACATTGTTGACATTCGCAGGCTGACATCATCCTCCCCGCCCCGCCGCCCGCTCCATTCACAACAGCGCTACGCCAACGGCGCAGCGCCCGCTCCCTCGGCGGACCCGGACGCTACGCACAGAAAGCGGCGTACGGCCGCTCCGCCAATAGCGGCGCCGCTCGCGTTCCACCCGGCCCGCCCCTCCGGCCGGGGCGGGTGGGGGGAACGGAGGGGAGGGGGAGGCGCATGCGCGCGGCGGGCTCCCTGCCTCCCGCTGTCCCGGCGGGGAGGGCAGTGTGAGCTGTGTGTGTGTTCGTGCGTGGCGCCGGACCCCGCGCTGGGGCTCCCGCCGGCGGCCGCGGGGCGCGCTGGGACCCGTAGTTCTGCCGCGAAGGGCCGCCGAGGCGGGGACATGGCGGTGGGGGTGGCCCGAGGAGGCCCTGCGGCGCGGCCGTGGGGGTGGCGGGGTGTCGTGCGCCTCCGCGGGGGGAGGGCGGGACCCGCCAGCGCGGCCAGGCTTGGCCCTGAACAAGAGGATGGAGGGCATGGTGAAAAACGCCCACCCGATCGCACCTCGCTGCAGGCACAGCCTGAGTGTTGATGGTCGTGGTGGTATTCTATGCGCCCCGCCCCAAAGAGAAACCTCATCCTACTTACAATGCCGACCGCAAGCGTCCAGCAGTCATGAGTCAGCCCTGACGAACATCACAGGAATAGATAAGTGCTCCCGAGCCTGAAAACAAAAACAAAACCCCATCAAGCATTCCCAGCGCCACAGGGTGGGCCATGGTTTGCCTCATCCCAAAAAGTGTAAGGTGCTCATTTTCCAGCCCTTTCCCACCGAGAGGCCTGGCTCCGTAGTACATTTTGCCAGGTAGAAAGCTGTGATTCCAGAAAATCATCCTGATGCTAGGAGGGCTTCTGAACGAGACCCAAATGCCATGAGACATGAAATGCGATGGGGGAACTAGCACATGAATAAACTGCATTCTACAAGCCCGAGTTGCTCAAGTTGGGGTAGAACAGAAAAACATAAAGATGCGGAGTGGCTGAGAAAAAGGAAATGTAGAAAATAAATGAATCACAATAGGGGTTGTGAGTGAGATTATCTCTGGAGACATCTAATTAAAGGGTGTTGGATAACTAAGGGGGTTACATTTTCCTGGGTCAGTGGTCTTGAAAAAAGAATTGCAGTTGCAGTAAATGTCAATAGAGAATGATGGTGACCTACTGCTAACAAGTGTGCATTCAGTCATTAGCATGTGCATGTTTGTTATTTTTTCTTTGTTTATGTCAGTCTTTATTGTACATTTTCATACTGTTTCCCCCTTTCACTGGAGACAAGTGATATATACTATTTTCCGTATCTTTTAGAGAGGAGCAATTTCTATGAAGTTATTTCACTGATGTCTTCCCCTGAAATTGCAGCAGCTCCATCGGGCTGTGTTTTCAAAGCCTACTACGCTACAGGAAACTGTGCAAAGCCTGTGTGCCAACACAAAATCAACTCTCTGTATGTAGCAACTAATTTATTGTCACTTTTTTTGGAAGCCCTGGCTTGCGTTTTGCGCAGTTGTCTTCTCGTGCAAAGCTAAAAGCTCTTTAGTTCAGTAGCATTTACCCCTTTTGCTTTTCCTAGCTACACATGGCTGCAGAACAGCACCACACTGGAGAATTTGACACATAAACTTCACTTTCACTCTCCAAGCAATGTTCATATAAAGCCTTGCTTACCAGTGCCATTTAGGTTCTGGCTCTGCAGACATATATGGTGCTAAGCATGTGAAAAGCCCCACAGTGTGTAAGGGGACTTGTCGTGTTTAAATGCTAGCGGACTGAGTCTCCTCGTTGCCTTGTTTTTCCTAGAGACACAAAAATAATTTTGTATTGGCGTGAGAGATAAAAATACTATATTGAGAAGGACAGAGAGATAAAAATAAGCCTTGCAGCATTTATAATGCTTTAGTTAGCACGCTACGTGCCCATTATGCCACGGCATTCAAAGTGCACATATTCTGTTATTTACAACACAGTGTGGGAGATACCGCTCCAGGTAGTCAAAGCCAGACAAATAGAAAACTCAACAAAGCACTCTGGATGAGCCTCTGCCCATAGCACACGTTTCTGAACGGCACAATAATTGCCATTTATCTCACTGGCCGACATTTTAAAATGAATGTTACTATTTGGCTTAAAGGAAGTGTAAAGTGAAAACATCCATTTCAGATATTATTAATATTCTGTTTACTCTGTGATAAAATTCACAGTGACTTTAGCGTGAACCAGATGCTGCTTGTGCTGGACTGAGATTGGCACAGATGGAAAGAAGCTAAAGCCAAACAGGGACTGGGCACACAGGCTTTGTGAAAATTCATCCAACACCTCTATGCAGCTTCTGGTACCCAAATACTATCAATAATTTTCTGACCAGCTCATAATGGAAGACAGGATCCCGATTCTTTTATACAATTCAGATTGTGATTTTATTATGGTCTCTCTCTATCTCTCTATATAACCTGGAAAACTGGGGAAAAACCAACAAGAGTTGATTTTCAAAGGCAGGAGGAATATTACACTAACAGAATGAAACCTACTCCTTAAAAATGCTATTTTTATATCATGTGTCTTACATTTTAGCTCATTGGCTTCCCAGTTCATTCCCAAACTGCTTATATTCCAGCAATAAATCCAGGCTGATCCTGTTTCTATTGGAATCAACTATCTCCACACCTCAAATTTTGTGTAAAAGTAACTATTTCTGGGCCGTTTTTCTTAAAGTACAGCCAAACTTTGTCAAGCAATGACAACAAAATATGGTAAAAAAATGTGAATAGGCAAGATTTAAAAGTTATCCCATGAATACTTCAGGGATAACTTGCTGTGAATGCTACAATGCTATCCTTGAGGAAAGCCGAGACCTGCACATTCAACAGCTGGTTTGAGCTCGACTCTGTGGACAGATTTCCTGGCTACACATTACCTTTACTAATGTCTTAATTAGGCGGTTTCTCTGCACTTCTGTGACTTCATTGCTTTTGAGAGGACTGCCTGGTTGAGCTTATGGCACTTGACCTACTTTTCAGTGTTTTCTTTATGGGTAACACAAAACTTACCAGAGTATCTGCATTATGAATATCTATTTCAATCATATTTCATATGTAAATTTTAAAGATTTTAAATGGAATCCAATATTGTAAAACATGTCCCAACATCCCTTTCTGAGACCTCATTTGCATATCAATCTCGTTACTTGAATAGTCTTAATAGTGCCACTTGTTGGAGAGCTCTGTGTATTGCAAGGTATTTCAATCACATATTTATAAAAACAAATTGCTTTTTCCTGGGGATAGGTAATTCCCAATTTAAAGTGCAAAGGGAAGAGATGAAAGCACTACACAGAACAACTTTTGTTGCTGTCTCGGCTTCAACCTCTCTGACTCGGAAGACTATGAATGAGTGACATGTTAGCGGATCTTATGCAACTTGATTTTTGCAATGGTAATGGAAAAGTGAAAAAGGGAAAATAAGGACAAATCTTGCTTTAATTGAGGCAATTGTCATTTCCTTCTGAAGTACATTTTACCTTGCAACATTTGGGTGAAAAAGATCAGATTCCCTGGATAAGCAGCCCCAGTCCTGTGCACAGACCTACGTCATTATCAATAATTATGTACATATTCTCCTGGGTTGTGTAGGTAGAATTAATGAAATTGCATCATTTTCTCTGCAGTGATTAAGAAATTCACAGTTGATTACTGATTATACCACAGGCACCGTATGTCTTTTTGCAACCAGATTGTAACACACCCCAGGTACATTGCGTTTCCAGGAGCACTGACAGTATGAACAGCATGCCCTGAGTGAGTGGCTGTGACGGCTGCGAAGAAGACATTGTCATGGTGTGTGGTATCAAAGATCCACAATGTAATGTCTCCACAGCATGGTTTGACATCACATCAAAAGCTCCACAAAGGAATATTTGCCACGCACAGAGCATCAGATCTCCAGCATGGTATTTTGAGGAGCTGGTGAGATGTAATATATGAAATATATGAAATATTGACAAAGTGTTGTTGCAGAGATTAGAATTATAGTGCCAGGAGGCGAGGCAGGGAAAAATGGCAGGCACTGACCTTTAAAAAAATAGATGGAGATAGCATAATAGAAAAGGAATTTAAAGAGCTGTTGACTTTGTGTGGCAAGAAGTCAAGGGTCAGGAATCATTAAGGTTTATGTCTTATGTCCAAAACATGCTTTATGGTCACTAAGTCAAAAGGTAGGGTCTTCCTCAGTGTTCATCTTCTTCAAACAAAAGAGAAGTAAACTGCTCAGATCACCTGCTTGCTGAAGTTGCCAGACTTCAGTTTGACATAGTAATAGGGGAAAAGTAATTGCAACACCTGTGGTAGACAGATAGGATGAATGACCTCAAGATTATTCTTTTCATTGGTTCTAAAGGAGGTCAGAATTTGTCAGCCCTAAAGCAAACACAGTCCTATCATCCTTCTGGTCTCCTGAAGTTCAGTGCCTTGAGAGACAGTCCAAATATAGCCCACAGTGAGTCCTGGAGATAGCCAGCAAGGACAAGACTTTGTCCTTGCCCATTTTGTCTCTAAATCAGTGCCACCTTCTGAGATCTTCATCATCTCTATTACTGCTTTCATTATTTTTTTTTTTTTTTACTTAGTATATTTATTATTTACAATTTCTGAATAACATTTTGGAATTTGTATTTGGAATTATATTTTAAAATACAATGTAAAACTATACTATGCTTTTAGTGTTTTAAGGGTCAAATCTTGTAAATTCCCTGATTCTGCAGGCCAGGATGATCCCAGAGCCTGCTTGCAAAAGCAAGGACATCCATAATGACATATTTAAACCTCACTGCATATTCCTCTATCACTAAGAATCAGGCAAATCAGCTCCAAAAGTTGCTTGAGGGCAATTGTGGACAAAGCTCAACCTTGTTTTAGCTCAGCTTGCTCAAAAGCCTTATAATCTTTTTTTTTTCAACAACCCTCTGTCTTTACAGCTAGCCAGAAAAGTTAAAATATCTGCAGCAAAATGTGGAAGTGTGGACAAAGCATCTGTGTTGGCAACATGGTCCTTTTGCAAACCAAGGGATGCACAAGAAGGGTAAAAAAAAGCTCCTTTCTCTTGAGCACTGATGAGGGAGGTACTGGAGAATAAGGAGGGCACGTGGAGGTTAACCCAGATGTGTCGGAGAGGTGTTTGTGCTCTAGAGAGTAAATATCAGGCAAGAGACATTCAAGAGGACAGAGATATTTCTGAGCAGTCTGGATCTCCCCTTGACATGTCACAGGACACCAGTGATCTGGCAAGGTTTGATTCAAAGTCATGGTTTTGGGAAGGAACAGAAGGTGGGTAAGGAAAAAAAAAAAAACCAACACTATTCCATGGGGAAAATTTACTATTCCTAAAGACTCCTTGATTCCACATAGTCTTTAACATCAATGGAAGCTTATGCACATGCACCAGTGGCCGACTAGACCCAAACCCACTAATGAAGAGTAAAAGCCTTGAGGTAATTGTTACTCACAAAGGTAGTGAGTTGGTAACAGCTCAAGACTTTCTAGCGCCCATGATTCTGCTTTCAATGGATAACTGTAACTGGAGCTTTGTGCAGATACATTTCTTACCCTCCAGGCAGGACTGTGCAGGCACAGCAGAGGACATTTTGCTGTTGATGCAAGGAGGCCACAAGGAGTTTCTTGAGAACTAGCAGTAGTAGTGGGATATCTGACTGGATGCCCGGCTTCCTCTGTGCCTCTGGCAACATCTACCTTGCTTCATGGAGCTGAAACTTGACTGGAATATAAGAAGGCTTGTGGAGGTTGAGGATGTTGCCTGGCTGAACAGAAGCCGGAGAAGGACAGTCAGGAGAGCAGGTGGGGAACATGGAAAGTGCAGGTGTACTGGCACTCGGGAAGCACACAGTAACTGTACCAACGCCGTGGCTTCCATTGCCTCTGATGTATATTTTGCCTCTGATGAATATTTTGAACTTCTTATTCCAGGCTAAATCCCTGACACTGTGAAGTCCTGAGGGCAGGTTGGAGTGCTTCATTTACTCTGCTGAAGGCTTTGGCTTTTGCTAGGGCAGTTTGTTTTGCTTTTAGCTCTAATGCTAACCAAAAAACTTGGGACCGCGACAAATTTCTGGGTTTCCACTCATATAACTAACAACTGCTTGATTTATTTAGTTCTCATATCCATTGCTTTTCCTTTTTTTCAAAGAGGCTGCAGGATGTTCTTGCGCTTTAAGCAAGGACTGGGGCAGGAAATATATTTCTGTAAGGGTGAAGATGGCGCTTTCCATGCAGAGGGATTTATAAGCTGCATTCATATGTTTTTTGATTAATAGTGTTGCTGAAGTGTTAGCACTTAAGGCAGAGGTCAAGTCTCTGTTATTTTTCTTTCTTAAAGGTGAAAGCAGAGTGCATTGGCTTGCAGCGTGTGTGTGATTATTATTTTTTTTTTTGTAGCTACAGCAAATAATTGTGACCCCTGATTACTGGAGTGATTTAAAACTGCTCTTTGCTGTGTTAACTTGAAGTTGTGAACTACAAAGGTCTGCTGTGAATAGCATATGAATAGAAAAGGGACTCTGTTGGAACTCGCTATTATGTTTGAAGTTGGTAGAAACTAGAGATTGAAAAGACCCACTAGTTCACTGAATTGATTCATTGCACATGCGAGACAGAAACTCCTTGCACAGCGATATCCTCCCTGTGTTTCTCAGGAAAAAGAAAACATGTTGAGATGTTTCTGGAGAAAATGCTTTGACACAATACAGTCCATTAGGATGTCTACATTTTGACCTGGTTTGCCATCTAGGTAGTTTTTGCATCAAATTTGCAGTGGCAGTTGCAGAATGGCTAAAAAATTAAAGCCTCATGTAGAACAAAGATGATTTATTATGTATTTCCCTTTTTTACAGTGAAAGGAAATGCTATTCCGTAGCTGTTGCAATTCTCTTTTTCTCAGAAGAATTGTCAGTTTAGTCTAAATGTAAGTATTGTGAACACATAGGTGAGACACAAGGTTGATAATATTTTTTTATTATTTTTAAATATAAGCCCAACAAAACATTTTTAAACAACTGGCAACCTGCAATGTCTGAAATTCAGTAACAATATGAGTAAAAGCTTGAAAGCGGCTGGTAAAGAAGCAAAATTGGTAACATTTGGTGATTATCCCAAGCAAAAGGAAAAAATGAGTGAATTCTGTAAAGAGTGACAAGCAAATTCCATTAAAAGAAGTGTCAGTCACCTAATAATTGAAGTTAATTCTATTTATTTAATTTAACTAGACACATAGGCCAAGAAACCTTTTCCTTTTCCTTTCTTTTCCCTTTTTTTTTTTTTTAAATGGACTTTCATGGGAAGTTGATAGAGTTCCTCAGAGGAACAGACTTTCTAGCTGCAATTTTATGTGTGGTACAGCCTACTTTTGTCTTTAGCTTATGAAATTTGGTCTAGTTTGTCATGACTACTTTCTTTGTTAAAAGGTAAAATGCACATTGGGCAAATGTTCTATGGCAATTTGCATAAAAAGTGATGACAAAGAGCAATTAATTCCTCATTATTATGCAGTGAAATGCTACTTTGCTCCTAAGTGACTGTAGAGGAGGGGTTTTTCTCTGTGTGTAAATCTGTTGCAGCATTGTTCTAAAAATAGTACTTAAGAGCCCTCTGCACTCTTTGTAAATCAGGGTCTTTGACACTCCATTCGATTCTCCACAGAGAGATTGTTCTCACACATGCTGAACACTACAAGTATCGCCCCAAATGTTCATCACGATAATAAGCATCAGAATTTTATTAGATAAAGCAAGATAGAGGCATTTAATATTTTGTCAAATTAGATCTCTATCTTTTTTATCTTTAGATCAGTATTCAAAGTACACTCAGATCACACACAAACATATTCCTACCACACACAGCTAGTCTGTACAGAACAAAGAGTCAAGATATCGTTTTCTGTGAAGGCTTGATTCTGAGTACAGATTTCATTACCAGCTCACCATAGGATAATGAAATTCCTTCAGGGCAAAGATGAGGTACATCAAAGAGGCAGCGTGGAAAGGCAGACTTTGTTAGTGCATGCTCTGTCACCTGCATTACTGGTCCTTGCCTGCCTTTAATATGTAAGGAAATGCTAGTAATTCAAACCTTTTTATTGGACCAACTTATATTTTTATATATATATGCATACGTGTATGTGTATATGCACACACATACAGAAATATGTATTTTTCAAAATGCAAAACCTTCTGTAAGTTGTGTGACTTCTTTGGAGCTGAAACGGAATGAAGAAAATAATTAATTTCCTCCTGGCAAAAATGACCCATGCAGATCCTGAAAATATCTTTGCATTTAATAAATAAATGCTGTCTGTAACACGTAGATAAATAACCCTTCATGCAACTTTGCGTTTTTACTTCTGTAGCAATTCAGACTGACTTTAGTGCTTATGGAAATGAGAGGCCAATGTTTGGTAAGACCAGGAGCTGCTGAAGACACATATCACTAAAGCTTTCCCACAAAGCTTTGCCAATATGGGAATAAAAGGGTTGCCCTACAGAAATGCATCACAGGTCTATCTAGTCCAGCTCCCCGCCTCTGGCAGTGGCCAGTAACTGATGCTTCAGAGCAAATCAAAACCACAGCAAGCACCTAGCTAATTATGAGATGCTATGCGTAGAGGAATAAAAGGTTGATCCTGACTCACAAGAGAGCAGTTTATGCCCTGAAGCGTCAGGTTTGATTTCCCCTGTATCCGTTTGCTTAACTCACACAGTTGCAAATACTATTTATGCTTAAAAGAGTTTCTAATCCTCTCTTGGATCCTAATCAACAATCTGCCTCAAATAACCTGGGTTACCAGGAAGTTCTTGGGGCTGAGCACACACTGTGTGGAAGCTTTGTGCTTTGCTAGTTTAGGGAAAGCTTTCCAGCTTTGGCCTAACACCCACTGCCCTGAGGAGCAGACCTAATTGTCTAGATGAAAAATACTGAAGCTACCACTCCCTTCCCCTTGAGTCCTCCCTAACTGAAGCGGTTAATTCTTTCCCACCCCCCACCTGCAAAACTATTACTTTGTGTAGATTTATTTTGCTGGCACATGGCAGTGGCTCCTGCTTTTTGTCCTTCTAAGAGGTTGGGGCAGGTTCTTCAATGCTACTCACCCCGGCTATGTTAGAGGTCTGCCTGCAGGCAGAGGATGCTGTCTGGCCATGCTGCCTCCCACAGTTGCAAAGGAGAGGGCAGTGACAGGCAGAGGAACGTGGCAGAAGAGAGGCTCATGGAAAGCAGCAGTGGTGCCAGCTTCTTTCCGCTCTTCCAGCATTTGCTCATGAAGTAGCAGGAGCTCCTCTTGGGCTACGCTGTGAAAACATGGAATGCCTGTGAGGTTCCCTAGCTTTCCCCGTTTACTCCAGCTTGCTCTTCCAGGCAAGAATGCAAGCAACATTTTCAAACCATCCTTTGATGACCTTGAATAACATTGAGCATCACTGTGGAGTGATCCTGGCTCTGTTACAGCAGAATGATAATCCTCTCTGCACTCTCCCCATTGAGCTTAGGTTTCTTCTGTGTACATCACAGAACCGTTATTAAAATCCAACGCATGGATCTTAACAGCAATACCAGAAGGTAAAGGAGATCCAAAAAAGGCTTAACTACTGCCCATAGGGCCTAACTGCTTAAGCCTAAAGGTGTGACCCTGAGAGAGGTGCCTCCTAAACAAAGAGGTGCCCAAACTATGTAGGGTTTTCAACTCAAAGCTTTGCCCTCATGACCTGAGGCTGTCATTGCTGCACAGGCACAGACAAGCCTCGGTTTTGATGGTGGCAAGCAGATTGGTGCCTAAAGGTGTGCTTCCGAGACAGCTCCAAACAGCCCTCATGGGCACTGCTGCCATCCCACTCTTCCCTCTGGCTGTGTTTTCCCATCTCTACCCTGCCACTTGCCCCTTCGGCAGGCGCTAGTGTTTGTCTGACATTGCAGTAAGCCCATTCAGGAGTTAAAGTGGCTGTGTGTTTCTTTGCAGGAGTAGTTTTCTGCCAGCTCAACTTCCTGAACCAGCTGACCAGAAGATCAGAGGAGATCACAACTGGTGCAAAGGGAGGATGGGGATGAGAGGCTGGGGACAGGGCAGAGCACCCCACACTTTTGTGGACCTGCAGCCTTAGGAGTTTGGCAATGAGGCATCTCTGCCCCAGCCTGGCACCCCACAAGAAGGTGCTCTGCCTGCTTGATGCTCCCCAGTGTGGAGGCTCACCGCTACATCTTAGTGGGGGTCAGTGCTGTAAGACCAGTGAAGAGCTGCAGGTCAGTGGGGTGAAGAAGGGAGGAGCTGGGAGGGATAAAAGAGTAGGCTAGCAGACACAGGCTGTGAAGAAAAAGTACTGAGTCCAGTGGCTATTCACAGGCTGAGAGCTGGAAAGCTCTCGAGCCCCATGAGCCCCTTTCATGTGCGGCAGAGGCACCGGGCAAGTTGGGAGTACAGCAGGGGCTGGAAGCAAGCAGATTGTAGTGGGGATGGGCATAAGCATGTTTTGCTGGATAAGGCCTATTTCTCTTCATGCTTTCTCCATTCCTAATGTCACCCATGCTTCTGTTTCCATCAGCTTTCCCAGGGTCTCTTCATCTGTCACTCCAGCTATGGCGAACAACAAACAAAACCCAAATCAGAGCCTTTGTTTAGCAATGATCTCTACACAGGAGATACTGCCTGCTAAATACAGAGGTCTGAAACTGTCTGAGGTGTGTCGGTCTGTTTGTCTAGCATGGCTCATGCTATTTTATTTGCTTAAGTGTCATTGCCTGTGTCCTAGGAGAGGTGGGAGGGATGCCTTCTGCAAGCTATACTGCATTTTCCTGAAACCACCGAGCAAAGAGAATGCCATTTCACATCATGAAACTGTTATTTCGCCTACACATATGTTACGTTGTAGTCTTCAGACTACATTTTACATGTCTAGGGTGTATAAGTGTGATCTACTGATATTGCTCGCCATTTTCCATAATTTATGCTGCCCTTCAGTCTTAGCAGCCTGCATAAACTTCAACGACACATTGTCACTCCTCTCTAAATCATGGTGAAAAATCATCCAAGGAACAGAATCAGACCTGGGGCATTCTGTGTTTCACTTGCTCCGCTTTCCAGACCAGGCTATGAGGTGGCAGGATGACACAGCAGAAGAAAAATTGCAGCCAGCAAGGTGTGAAATAAAGTCCCTGATAGAAAGAAATTGGAATGGATAATGTATTAGCACGAACCTTACAATGGCTGTTCAGCCTAGCAGTGTCGTCCTGGGGGTGGCAGAGTTAAGGAGAATCCCAGCTTTCCTGAAGGTAAATGTTCCCACTTTTCTTCAGGCAGCCTCTTCATAAAACCTCACAATGAGCAAATAGATTTAGTGGAAATAGGAAGACATGATGGTTAACCTTCAAATCACCAGGGGTTTAGCATTTACCGTTGTAACTCAGGGCTGTACCGAGATTATTTGTTTCCTATTGCTTAATCCATTTATAACACAGCGTACTAATTCACGGTTTGTCGTGTGACCCATCGCTCTGCTATGAGGAGCTTTGTCAAAAGCTTTTTGAAAGCCTGCTGACAATTCCTACTTCATTAATTCACTGGGACTTTTGAGGAGGTTTGAAGGGACAGAGCTGCAGCTGGTCTGATCCTGCATGCACAAATTAAGCTCATCCATGGTGGTGTCCTCGGCCCTGGGATCAGCATTACCTGTGTTCATTTCTGACTCATATTGTGGAACAGGGAAATTCTTTAGTCTTAGGAAACACCCTTGTTTTCAGTTGTATTGTGGGCTCTTTCCAGTCACCCTGTTCTGAAGTTCAGCTTCTGGACACTCTGGGTTCTTTTAACTTCAGATTGGGTTTTCTCAACTTGCTTCGGTACCTGTTCTTCAGAAATGTTTATCTTTCTAGTATCACACTCATAATTTCAATAGATTTCAAAATGTTCCACTCTAATGAAGACAAATACAAATAATAACTTCAGCTTCTTGAAAATGTCTTAATCTTGTTTAATTGAGTCCTTAATTTCTTAATGACCTGGAGGGCCTAGAGAGACACACATGCAGCTTTATTTATGTTTAGAGTCTGAATGATTATTTATTGTTTATCTTAATATCTTTGGTTATTTGCTCCCTCTCTTCCCTCTGAATTACTATCTATTTATGGTTTATTTGTGACTTGTGCTGAGCTGGTTTGGGCAGAATTTCTAACACATCTTTGTGAACTCCTAGTGTTGTCCTGGAGGCTACATCTCTGAAGTTCACAGCACCATGCTCTTCTTCCACTGCAGCAACTCCTGCCTTGAAAGAGCCTTTAAGGCTCTGGAATTTCTTACAAAGGTTTTGCTTGCCTTGATTCGATATGATAATACAGTGCAATGTGATAATTCAATGAGGCATTTGATTTTTTTAAAATATTGATATAATTGACAGTTATATTGGTCAGGAGAGCAACTTAAGGTTGTCAGATACTTTCCTCCTCTCAGCTGTTCATAAACTGCCCCATTTTAACCACTGCAGATGGTTTCTTCTAAGCTCCATGTCAAACCCATCTACTAAAAATGTGGGGTTTCAAGAAAAAAGGTGGGGATTTTTGAGAGGCAGATGGGCTGGGAGGTGAAGGAGGAGGTGGGAGGGTGGCTGAATGAGGAGCTGATGGTAAATACTGAGACTGCCTGACTTGAGGACCACAGCTGAATCAAAGTACCTGTGCCCACCAGCATCTCTCAGCTGCCCACGTGGGTGACTTACAGTGTGCCCTCTTAGAGCCTTCAATTTGTACAAACGAGACGCAGGACAAGATTACAAACTTAACTTGTATGTCTGATGTGAACCAGCATTGAGCCAAACCTGTAAAGATGCACAGCTAGTTCACTACCTTACCCAAACAATTCCAAGCAGTTTTCATTTTAACTCATCACTGAGAAGGTCGCAAGAGAAAAAAACTCTTGACTAACTTATCTTTGCCTTCTTTCTGTGGCTTTGGTACAAAACGCATTAATTAAAAAGAAGAGAAAATTAATCTCTTCTTTTCTCTCATCATGAGAGCCACATGTGCTGTGTAAAGCAGAGAGAGAAAAGAAGTGCTGTACGTAATGGATTAGTTTACATACTCCGTGGGAAAAAATCGGCCAGCTCATTTCAAAGCAAAGTATGCCTACAGTACTTTAAAGGGAAGAAGGAGGAAATAATAATAATTATATCTGAATTGGCTTAGGGCTAAATTCTGTAGGTGCATATGGGTGTGACTGGGCAAAGTGTTGTCTTGATATTAACCTGAAGGAAAAATGAACCTATCAAACAGAGTCAGTTGCAAAAATTGATATATGTGTGACTGTATATCCATGCAAGGATATCTGATCTTTTTATTTTCTTTGCTGAGTATGCAAATCAGCTTACTCCTTATTAGCCGGTGTAGGACCATATTCATATGAAAAAGCATGGTAATTTCAGTATTTCAGTTTTAGAGATCCAAAATGGCCAGTGTAAATGTTAGTGGAGAAAAGAAACAAAATAAATGAATGAATTGGGTATTTGTGGGTTTGGCTCTTAGATAAAAGGAAAAGTGAGTAAGGATCAAGGAAGGGAAAGGCCAGTAAGCTTAACTTTGTCTATGGAGTTAGTGATATCTTTAAGGCAGACAGGATTATGTTATTGATCAAGGCTAATAGCCATGTCATAAGGAGTAATAAATAAGTAATATTTTAAAGAGAGTTTATAATTGGAAAACTTCGATAACTGGGGCATTATTAACAAATTGAGGAAGGACTAAAGCATAAACAGAGTCCAGTCCTGTTGGTGGAAAAGAGAGCTCTGCTGCAGCTCTTGACTGCAGCAGTCCTGGGGTTACTGAGCAGCAATTTTTTTTTCTAGCATCCAGAAATGTATGAGTTAAAAATTCTTTCTCGGCTGACAAGGGCTCAGCTAAACAGATGAAAAGGAGAAGGAAAACCAAAACACAAGCTCAGAAGTTGCCTTTGCCTTGTACCAGGAGTCAGAAAGTGTCGAAAGATGTGTCATATCTTAAAAAGCTAAATGAAATGTTATAGTTCCTCAGTACACGAAGAAAGAAAAGCTTTATCAAAATAGTCCCTTTGTCGCGTTCTATAAAAATATTATAAGGACAGTGTATATAAAAGAGTAAGAAAAACAGAGGTTACTGGAAATTCCTGTAAAGGCAAGTTTCTCTGTTTTATGGCATAATGATAGAAAGCCATCACTCCCAATACTAATAGGAGTTCAATTATCCAGGAATTTTTTTTTTGTTACAGTTTCTAGACTTTTCTCCTAAAACCCCATGCCAGTACTTGAAAACACACCGTTATGGATGTTACCAGAGTAGTTGGATAATTCATCTGTCTTTCCTAACTCCGATTAACAAACAAGAATATTCATATTTGAAGTCAAGGGACAAAGTTTTCTCTGATGGATTTTGACAGAGTGTCGACGAGTAGTGATGTATGAGCAGCCGTGGCACCACCCAAAGCACCCTCCCCTCCCATGGGATGCGGCTGTGGCTGCAGACCTTTTGTGGATGCTCATCCACATTGGGGCTGTCACTGCTGATTCTGGACTGGTTTTCTGCCAAGCCAGATCTTGGGAAAGGTTGGCTCTGGCATGAGAATCCTTCTGCCAGCTGCAAAAAGATGAAGTTTCATTAGTTCCAGCAGTTCATCTTTTGGTCCTACTCACTGAGCTGGTTCCTGCCAGGTACCAGGTCTGGAGGAAAGTGGTTGATGGAGTTTGCCTGTATGACACTTCTGTAAATCCTGGAAATTTTCTTACTCCACTCCTTGACCCACTGGAAGTACATGGGTATGGCTGAGAGAGCTGAGAAACTACCTTCTGTGCTTCTTTGGAGGGCAAGCACTGATACTTTTTCTACTGAGGCGCACGTTCGTGTGTGGGCTGGAACATCAATGCACACAGTTACCCTCAATTGATTTGAAACTTAGTGAAACTTTGAATGTGTGGCAAAAAGGTAAGTAGGAACCATTTAATCCTAAATATCCCAGTTGAATCTAAACCTTACTTCAAGAGGGTTTTGGATGCTACTCTTGAGGCCCGATTTGCTGAAGAATGGTGGTATTCTCCCTGAAAGTTGTAGTGAAATGAAAACTGATGGAGTATGGTTGTGTTTCTGAGCCTGTTCAGAGCCGCAGTAATGCTGGTGAGGAGAATGGCCTTCACCTTTGTGCATGGTACAGCAGCCTCTCCCCCACCAGCAGCCTCTGCAGACATGGTGCACAAACAGAGCTGGGTGGATGATGAAACTTAGGGTGTTTCTTAGAAAAACTCCAAGATTGCTACTAGAAGGACATACAGAATTTGTAAGCTGCAGCAGCCCAATTTTAGATTGAACGCAAATACAGTAAGGATTTTGGGGATTTAGGACATGGGCATCCTCAAGAATCCCAGCTCAGATACAGAACAGACTCCTTACTTAACCTATTGACCAGATTGAAAATATCTCAGTTCAGGAAGAAACTCTGCCTTCAAATTGTTCATGGCTTTTTGCATCACTTACTCACTGATACCAGTGCAAATTGGTCATAAGTCACTTCTGAAATGGGAATGAAATGTATGTGCATGGAGCACAGAGAAATGACTTTGCAGTCCACTGGAGACCCTGTCCCATTGACCTATCTAGAAGTTTTGTGTCTGTAACTGGGACTGTTGCTGACCCCAGGTATCCTGATGGACACCATCCATTTACTCCATTGGCCACTGTGCTTTGTTAGTTTTTGCAGTGGGACTAGAAACCAGGACAGGCTACTATAAAGGCTTATCCAAAACACTGTGCTTCTCCTCTTTGTCGAAGCGGTGCAAGCTCTTCTTTTTTCCAGACAAGGAAATACTACAGCGCATAAGTAAAACCAGGTATTTCTGCTATTTTTATGCTACAGATATGTACTCTGAGAATAATTGCTGCATGTCCTTCTCTGAGCTGAAAACCAAGTAAAAGCAAACCTTAACCATAGTGCTGATAAATAACTATCTGTGATTTCTGTTAACAAAGCTTTTTTTTTCTTTTTCATGCACAGTGGAGAAGCAGCAGACTGGGGGTGTTGTTAGCTATATATTGTCTTCTGACTATTGTTGGAGTGGCATATCATCACCTCATTTTATTTCTTCCATCTGTTTCATGCCAGGTTTGCTGTAATGGTACTTTGAGAATACTGCATTCTTTTGTTTCCATTGATATCAGAAATAAAAATAAAATGTTTTTGAAGGCACCATAAGGATGGAGAGGTTGATGGGATTATGGGTAAAAGCAAGGAAGCCATGAACAGAGACACAGACTGCTACATGACACAGAATCCATGGAAGAAATTAGTTAAGAGGTTATTAAACAGAGAAGGAGAAGAAAGATATTCTTGTGAGGAAGGCACTGGACTGATACTAAAGAGGTCTGCTCTTTGTTTCTGGATGCATTATTGGATTCCTTTGCGACCTGTGACAAGTCACTTAATCTCTCATTGCCTCAGATCTTCGTCAGTAAAATGGAAGTAAATAACATTTCTTTACCTCACTGATCTACTTCAGGGATAAATCCATTCAAAAGTTATGAAATGCTCAGCTGTTACAGTGATGAGCACAGGGAAAAATTAGTAAATCAATGAATTCTAATTCTCTGCTTGTGATGAGTTTAGCAAGTCCTTTCTCTGGCTAGTGAATCTGATATGAACAAAACCACTGACTTTCTCCTAGTCAGCGAAACATCAATGACCAGTGTTTTGTGTGAAGTCATAAGGTCTGAGAAACTTGTAATTATAATATGTCAGAAAAAACACAATTAAATTACCCCCCTTTTTAATTCTTACATCAAGGAAGAAAAGACCCAAGAGAGGGAATGATAGATATCCCCTAACTGCATAAAATGAGCACTTGAATAGAGGAAATGTACAACTTTTCTATTACTGGGAAACTTTTAAATATTAAAACATACATAAGCTTGACTTTTCACTGCTGAGTACCTTGCACAGTCAGTTACATTCACGAATAGTGAGAATCAAATGCTTCATATATAGTTGGTTGTATTTATATTCCCCTTGCACCTGTATAAATGACCACACAAGGCTCTAGGCATGGAGAATCCATTTCCCACAGATTACCAGCATATCACAACCTGAGGATGTTGCTTTATTCTCCAGTACCATGTTTGTCACCAAAGCTACAGAGATATGAGGTAAATGCTATCAGTGAATCGCACCCAGAAAGCTTCCTAATCCTAGATAACTACTAGGTGATGCTGTATGTGTTTGGAACTGATAAGGAAATCTTTTAAATTTCCTATTATCTTTGATTAGATATGGGTTTTGGTTTTGATTTAGTGTTAGGCACCTACTGCGAGGAACAAAGGAGATGTCACATATAAGGGAGAGAGAATTGTTTTCAAAAGTGAGATCCCTAAGAGAATAAAAAGCAGGTTGTTGAATTTCTTCTCATTTTATTGATTATCCTTTCACTACGATTACCCATCTGCGGAAACATATGCTTTCAAAGGAGATAATCTTATCTGTGAAATGACTAACATGCATCTAAATTTTCCATTGTTACATACCAGTGACATGTCTTTGAACCAGACCCTTCTCCTGAATGTGTCAAACACCAATGACACTGACTGGCTTTTAGGATGAGGACAAGCAGTTTTCTTTGAATCACTGTCTTCTTCCTTCATGGCTCACGTGTTTGAAATTTATTTGTAGGCAGATGCTGACAATTTCCTGAAGAAACTTCATGGTTCATTACCTCCCTTTATGATAGCAGCAAAATAAATTGCTGTAAAGTCAGTTAATGTGATAGAAAATGTTCAAAGTTGCAATAATAATAATAACAACAAAATCTCAATTCTGCTTTATAAACTCTTCCAAAATACTTTCCAAATCCCCTCCCCTTTTGCATCTGTATGCAGATAGTGGGTATTACTTTGTGCTAAGTAGAACAAAGATTGCCTCTGCAAAGCAAATACCTCTGGTTTATGATGTAGCCTAAAGAGATTCTTCAAGAAAAACAATGTGCATAATTCAGGATGAGTGGAGGAGAAACAAGGAGTGGGTCTTGTTCTTCTGCTATGTGTTGCTTGCTAGGTCCCTAACAGGAGCTGGAATTGCAGCATAAAATGGAATATTGGTTAAATACAAGCTCACATTTTTCCTAGGTAGGAATGGATGTATATCACATAATAAGCATATAGATACTGTATATATTCCAGTGATCATAAAATGAATACAGCGGGGGGTACAGTAAGCAAGAAAGAACAAACCATCAGGCTTTTTCAAATTCCAGTGTCTTTGTCGTACTTGATAGTAATACTATGTGGAAGTAGCTGTGCTGCTTTAGGTTCTCCTGAGTGACCTGGTGGCCAGGTTTCAAAAGAGGCTTTAGCTGAGCTGACTCTCATGTTCAGGGGGTAATAGTAACAAGAGTGCTTTGAGGCTCACTCCTGCCATTCAGGAGGGGGATTTTCTCCAGTGCTAAGCTTGGATTCTGGTCTGTGTTGGCACAGCCCTTGTGCATTATCACAGCTCATAGATCTCAAAAGGGCAAAATGCAAGAAGGTGAAAAAAAAAAAAGAAGCTGCAAGGGGAGGAAGGGGAGCATTAACTAAAATGAATTGTCTCGATCAGCACAGAAGATGCTGCACAAATAAAAGGGTGAAAGTAGTATAGCCAAATGTGACCTGACCCAAGACGGGAAAATGCTTTTGACAAATCAGTGCTAAAGAGCTTGAATGAGGGTCAAACAGATGATATCCCTCTGTTTGAGTGATAAAAAGATTCTGTAAGTCACAGTAGCTGCACCCAGAGCAAGGGGTGAGCTCTGTAATGTATGTTTGTGTCAATAAAGCATGCAGGTAGCAAATCATAATCTCATAGCAAGCAAATCATTCCAAAGAGGAGATTTGCATCTTAAAAGCACACCCTAAGCCAGAAGATAAGTCTTCCAAAGCCTGTATTTACCACATGTAGCACACGTTTAATGCGGGGTGATGTGATTTCACTCACAGTTGAATCTAATAACCTCAGCTCAAACTCCAGGGGTGCGCAGAGAGGAACAGTGTTTCAAAGTGTGTGCCACTGGACAGACTAACCAGATGGAAGAAAGAAATAGGGTTTCTGGGGATGTGATGAAAAAAGGGCTTGTATCCTGTTTCTTATTTTTCTATTAAGCCTGATTGGTAAGTAAAGGAATAGAATTGAAATGCAGACCTGTAAGTTCATTGCTGAGATAAAAGAAAACACTCAGCATGAAGGCATGAAAGCACAAAGACACAAGAAAGAAAGACGGGGAAGTAAAAGAGGAGGCAAAAGGCAAAACTTCAGTAGAAAAATCCAAAGCACCGGAATGGCTGATTTCAGCTTCAGAGAGTTGCCCTGAGCATACATTAAACTGGGTTCAGCTGCTCTATGTACCATCAAATATTTCATATTAATAATTAACAAGTCACTGGCTGTCAGAGCAAGATTCAAATGGATGGAAGGGGAGTTTGGGTCACCTTCCCTAGAACTGAGAGTCTTAATGAAGGGATAGCTTTACTGCACTGTTGAGGAATGATGATATACTAGGCAGAAGGATTAAGGGATATACATCCTGAAGGCTCTCTCCATGCTCACTCCCCCATAGGAGAATATTTCATTTCCTGTTTTTATTCTTCTCCTTGATACACTACCAATGTGTACACATAAAGGGCTTGATCTTGCCTGCCAGTGTGTGATGTACCCCAGTGTACATGCTTGTACAAATTAGCTTGCATACATGCAAACTCAACAGCAAAGGTGCTGTGTATCAGGGACATGACTGCATCCAATGAGTGCTATAAATCAGAGTGCTTGGTGTGTCTTTGTTGGATGCATTCTCATTTATCAAGGTGATTTTTAAACACTTGCTTAATTCCATGCAGGAGAAATGGGAAATCACTGAAATCTCTTGCAATGCCTTGTTCTGGCTTTAGATTTTCTCCCCAGCACTCCTGTTCACCTTCAAACCTACTTGAACATAATTGATAGACTACAAGGGACTGGGTTTATTACCTTCCCATCAATCACCGGTGGGCTTTTGCCACTCATGCCATCACATGAACTGATTGAAATGGCATAGTCAAACCCCAAGTTTTCTTTGTTACTCTCATGAAGTGGAGAATGAGTTCAAAGAGACACCAGAAGGCCTTCACAGCCTTGGCTGCAGGAACACTGGTGACCACAGCTAAAGAGAATAGCCCTGCAGGAAGCAGCAGGCAGGATTTAGGAGAGAAACTGAGGAAACAACAGTCTCTTCAAGATCAGCTGGAAAATGTTTATGGAGTCAGCTGCCATTTGTACTTCTGGTCTGGGATGAAAAATAAGCATAAAGGTGTACAGAATTACCTTTTTTCTAGTCCTGCAGAAGGACAGACACACTGACAAACTCTGAAAACCCAGAAGAAAAAGTGGCACATTTCAAAGAGCTAATTACAATTTCTTTCCCTTGGAGATTAATCCACTGACTGTAATTAAGTTCCCTCTATTTTTGAGATCTTGGCAAGATCTAAGAAATATGCGAGTGAGCAAGAGAGTGCCCTTGCTAGCCAAGCAGATTTTTTCACTAAGCTCTATCAGCCCTAATTAATAGACCTTTGTGTAAGACCAATGAGAAAACAGATTTCCAATAGAGCTGAATCAAATGGCCTTGGCTACCTCTGCACACACAGTTTGTTAGGAGCCAGGCCACAGCCAGGATTTACACATTCAGAAGATGAAAAGGAGTCGCAGGGGGGGAAGGAGGATGAACAAGCTCCCCCCGCCCCATGTCCTTCTTCTCCTTTGCTGCTGCTTTGTTCTGTTTGTAATCTTACCAGATGGCTAAGGCAGCCTAGAGAAGAGATTGCCTGAAACAGGCAGGTGATGAGGCCAGCAGCAGGGACTCCAGCAGTGATTGAAGAAACTGATACAGCTCTCTAACCCTTGCTGCTAACAAACTGCTTTGTTATTCTTCTTTTGCTCATGACTACATTGCATTTTGTGCCTTTCTGAGGGCCAGGAAGGATGCTAAAAGCCAGATCCTCAGCTGGCATAAGTGAGGATAGCATCACTAACATCTCTGGTGCATGGCTGATCTGTGCTAACAGCAGCTTTAGCCCTTAATTGATGCACAGCCCAGCTCTGCTCGTCTGCTTATGGCTTCTCCTGTGAGTATGCTGGCATGCTACTCTTGGAGCAGGGAAGACCTAGCCCTTTCCCACAGCTTTATCTGGCAGACAGAATGTTTTGCTTTCCACCCACACCAGGGTAATGCTACGGGCAAACAGTGGTGCAACAGAGACTGAACTGGGTCATGGGGAGCATTCAGAGACTCCCAGAAATCTCTAGAGAGGATGTTGACTGTGCCAACACCACCCTCAAGAGCAGACTTGACTGTTTTCTGTACTGCAAGTCTGTAAGTGCAGCCCTTGCCTGGGTTCAAGGTGTGCTCTCTGCTGCAGCTGTGGGGACCATGCTTGCCTGAGCTTGCTCTGTGGGCTAGGATGCTCCCAGGTGCATTCAGACAGGCCAAGGGCAAGCTATTTGCGAGGTAGCTGTATGGACTGAAAGTGGGTGGGATGCGGGGCAAAATATGCTCACAGCCACTCTGGGGTTGGTTTTCAAAGCCACCAGGTCTCTTCATGTTCAGTGATCCTTTGTAATACAGATCAAAACCATGGAGCTGCCAGGAAAGGTTGAAGCAGCTCATTCTCCATTTCCATTGCAGCTCCCAGCAATTCAGTGTGAAGGATTAGCTTTTCGGACAAACTATTGGGTATTTAATTGCATGCAATATATATTCTGAGCTTAGTCTCATAAACATTAATAGTGAAAATCAGTTTGACTTGAATGGGAGCAGAATTGGGTCTTATTGCTGCACTGTAAGAGCAGAACAAGGCTCACAGTGGTTTACAGTTACTGTACAAAGACCCAACTCTGTCAGTTCTTTGGTTTGTGGATTGTAGCAACATAAATTAGTGTACATTTGAAGTTCTAGTATGCACCCACAATGAACTAAACAACAACAGAAAGTTTGTCTTTGTAGTTGAAAAAATAAACTGAAAGCCACAGAATAAAAGCTGAAATACCATATAAATAAGGTAGGAATATCTTTCATAGATGAGCTATATGCAGTATATTTTGTCTGATTTTTTTATTTCTGAAGAATTAAACATTGAATAAAAAAATGAAGGCAAAATTTTTTACTATTTCTCTTCTTAATCCTTATTATAATTATTGTTTAATACTTTCAAAAACTTTTCTTTTTAATAGGGCCTTGATAGTATCAATTTCTCACTCCATATTGTCAAAAACTGCTAAGACTTTTCATATATCTTTTGGAAGTGGAAGCACTTCTAGAAAAGTAGAAGTGTTTATTCGAGCTGGTAACTCCTGAAAAAAGATTAAGTTTGAACACGGACATCTCACATAGGAGGTTTTTGTCTGGGAGTTTGAGAGCTTTCTTCTACAAATGCAGTGATTGGGATGGGAAGAGCTTTACCAGTTCTTTTGACCTCTACCACACATCATATTTGCTTCTTACCAATGATCTCCTTGTAGTGGAAGCTACGAGACCTTCTACAGGGGAGAGTTAAAGGTCTTAAGAAAAGCTGATTTTCTTCCAAAAGGTCAGAAATAAGAAAGCTTTTCTGAAAAGTTTCCTTGATCTGGCTAGAACTATAGCAAAACTTTCAAGCTTTGGCATTGGAGTTAAGTTGCCCACAGGACACGAGAAAAAAAGCAAAAGGCAATTTGTCATGACCAGAAGCAGAAGATCTGGAATGTTATCATCACATCTGGAGATATCAAATCACCACCAGATGCTGAATCAGACACCTGAATGAAGAACTTGCAAGGATCAACTAGAACTGACTCACAAGTGGTGGTGTAGGAAACTGGGAAATGCTGTTCTTCTCTATCCAGCCAAACCTCAGAAAAGCCCATGAAGGCCTCCCAGCTGGTCCCAGTCAAGACAGACTATGCAGACAGCTGTCTCTGCAATGCCAGCCCAGAAGGGCTGGCACTGCACATGGCTCATGGATGCACAGGTGGATCCCACAGCAGTTTTCTGCTTTCCAGAAGTGAAGGGCATCATCACAATAATAAAGGACACTCATGTGGGGCATCCCAGATGGGTATGTTTGGTGGGGGTCTAGACAGGTGACATGCGTTTCGCCTAAGGCACTGTCTATTAAAGACATTGCTACTTTTTAGGCTGTTACAGATCGTGACCAGGCTCTCTGAAAGGTCATAGACTACACTTTCAAGTGGTGAATTAAAGAGATGCTGGTGTTGGTGAGCATTTATTAAAGTGCATCTAATCTTATGTGCTCTTAATCTTTCTATATAATGTGCAGTCGAACTGCATTATCCTGCGCACCTTTCTCTTGGGACGCACTGGCTAGACTCCTCTGGCCAGTAGCAACATTTCCTGAGTTTCCAGAAATGACGAATGATTTCTTAATGCAGAAGTGCCATGGCTTTACTGCAGTCACAAAAGCAGATTAAATTAGTATTGACCTCCATGCTGCAGTAGCCATGCGGGTATCAGTAGAACATATGACAACTCCGCATACTGGTTCTTATTCCACTTGAGGAAGATGAGATCATCACTGACCTAAAAATTGGCAGCTGCCTCTGCACCAGTGAGAGCAGCCTGGTTTCACTGACCTTGTAAGAAAGTACCAACATCTATCACATATATTTGGAACTTCAAAAGGAAGAGTTTTGCAAAAACTCAGACCTTTTGCTGACATAACAGATTTGCACTGTGGGAATCATTACGTCAAACTGAGGATTATTTCATGCTATCCTACTGGCGTCCCTCAGCCCTGGTTCTGCACTCACACAGAGAAGTTGTGCCGCCAGAAAGATTTCCAGGCTGAAAGAATGGACGGACAGTGAAGCTAACTACTGTAAATAATGCACAGTCATGTGGAGAGCTAAAGGAATCACTCACATAGCTTGGGATTAAATGGGCAAAAGCAATAAGAAGGTATTTTTGTCATATTAGGAATAAAAAAATTGTAGGTTAGGTAAGGGTCCACTGCTGCTTGCAAGTGGAGTATGTGTAACTTGGATCTTGAAAAGGCAGACACTTTCAAAGAGATTTTTCTGCTATAGGTGGGGTGGAGCAGGAGGATATGACCAGCTCTGACAAAGTTATAGCCAGAAGTTGAAACTCTTATGTACAGAAAAAAAAGTGCATGAAGCAGTATCTGCTAAAGATCAACATTTTCAAGTCAGCCTGTTCAGATTATGCACAGCCAAGAGGCTGAAAGGAGTGAGCCAGGGTGCTCAGAGCTTGAAAAAACTCAGATGCTTAGGCAAGGATTGAGCAGCGTCATTCAGGGAAACATAAGACCCTGATGAAGATCTTGGTCAAAATAGTAGAACAGTGGTATCAGGACTCTACAAACAATTCTAGTTGCATCTAAAATTCTAGCAGTTGTCAGTCAGTATGGTTTCAGTGGTGGTATATCTCATCCTACAAACCTGTTGCCCTTTTTTGAGAGGATTACTGTCCCGCAGATCTGCCTTGGTATATGCACTTCTACTTCTCAAAGCCATTTGGCTTAATACGGCATTACCTTTTGACTGAAAAACTTGCACAGAATGAGGAGCACTTTCTTGGAAAGTAGTGCTGAACAGAAGGACACAGGGGTCATTGCAAATAATTACCCAACCACAAGCACTTAACGCAATGCCGTGGGAAAAATTGGCCAATGCAACCCATAGATGTATATTAAGGGAATACGAAGTAAAAGGAGGAAAGTGATTTTGAATTAATGACTGCTATTAACGATACTTTGTCCACTTCTCATTTTCATGCTTCAAGAAAGATGTGAAATACTGCAGAGAATTGAAAGTACAGCTACAAAAATGATCCGAGAGCTGGAAGTCAAGCCCTAAAAATAAGGCTTATGCAGGCTGAGAGGTGACTTGATCTGTGTTTATAGATATTTACACAGAGAAACTAGATCTAGGGCAATGTTTTAATGCCATGTGTGAAAACGTAACAAGATCTAACATCTGTAAGCTGAAGTTAAATTAATTCAACCTTGAAATAAAACCAGCTTCCTAGCAGTGGTGGTAAATGAATATTGAAATAGCTCACCACAGTGGTGGTGGGCTTGACATTGCTTCACGTCTTTAGGATGAGATCAGTAGTTTTCCATGCAAGCAAGCCAAGGCTCAGTTTTATGCTATAACTAAGCTGATGTAGCCAATGCCTTGAAAATACCCTGCTACCAGTGGCCATCTGTGGTCCCACAGCTCCCTGCACTGCTACTAAGTGGGGTTTGCTGACCTGGCCCTGCAGTGACCTGGCTGGTGCAGAAAGACAGAAGGAAACTAACCCCAGAAGCCAAGGTGAGATGCTGCTTGCTGGTTCAGCTCCTGCACTGGAGGACCCTGGACTCATGTGAATGCCAGAGCACTGGAGGAAAGAGAGCAGAAGTAGCTCATGGGTATGATGATGAGGTGGAAGACCACTCATTTTGGCGATGGTATGCCTTAGGTATGATGTCAAGTTATGCTCAAAAGTCACATGAGTTCACCCATGCTAGCTACTACCCTCAGAAGAAGACCTTAACATCACAGGGAAGATTTTCAAGGCCCACAATTTGAGGAAGGTTGAAAACTGGAGTAGGTGATACCGTCCTGTACTTCCCAGTCCGACTTGGCATGCTTCTGTGGTAATGATGGGAAAACGTCAGACAACAAAAGGATGATGCAGATGAAGGATGGAAGCAGAGGAAACAACACGTTATGTTGGTGTCACATCAAATATTGAAATGTTTAGCCGCAGCTTCTGGAAATTGTACCAAATAGGATTTGTCCCAGTCTTCGTTGACTGGCATGTTGTGGACAGTGCAGACTAAGCTAACTGTGTTCCTCAGGGAGGGTCCCTGAACAGCTCTGCTTTCTTCTGTCATTTCTGTGTTTTGATAGTGTTTCTATTCCATATGTAATAAAAAAATACTCTGAATTAAAGTAACTGCTAAAACAGTTTATTATGCAAATGAACTGTATTTTTGCAGACGCATTCTCCAGTCCTAAAATGGCCAGATTATCAATACCAAGTTTTTAAAGAAGAAAATAGAATATTAAAAACTCAGATTAAGATGTACGAGCAATGTGGAATCATTATTTAAAAAGCACTAAGACAGGTGTTAAAATCAAGAATAACAATCTTTTTGCTCAGTCGCTAAGTTTAGGATCGATCATGTCTTGGGACAATTCACGTAAAACACTTTTTCTTCCCCTGTTCAAGGAGTGTGTGTGTGTTTTCAGTGTAGGTCAAGAGTCGAGGTCATACGTCTATTATGTAGTCATATAGATTCAGAGGTCATACGTCTATTATGTAGTTATATAGATTCAGAGGTCAGAGAGGACCTAATGGTCCTAGTAGACATACAGGCTATCAGACATAGCCGCAGCTGGATCTGCCCTGTTTGTCAGCGGTACTTATATATACATAAACATAGAAAGACACCTTGCTCTGAGACATTTTTCTTCCGGGATTGTAAATTTGTATTAAAGTACTTTTATTATAGTCTGTTTTTCTTGGCTTGAAAATACCAGAGTATAATTTAATCCTCCCCTCTCACTGCCTCTGTTTTCTGTTCCTCCCCTGAAGAGAAAGAGCTTGCCAGAGAAGTAGCGGCCAGAAGATGCCCCAAGGAAAGCATGGTCCCCCATAAATAGGAAATGAAACAGAAAGCTGCAATCATGAAAGAAGGGGCTAGGAAGGATTTTAATAACATTCTTCAAAAGGTGTCTTGTGAACACTCACCACAATTTAATCCCCGAGGTTTAAGTGCTCCTGAAACATTACATCTTCTAAAAGGGGGAAAAACCCCCATATTCTCTAGTGTTTCTAAGCCCGGTGAATTTTTAGCAGTACATTTTCTCATAAAGCTAGTATATGAGAAAGGGAAAACAGTCCACACCCTTTGCAAAAGGTTCACACCAACACCATTCCATGTGGTTTGCACCACCACAATCCCATGCTGTTTACAGCTGTTTTTTGTGTTCCCTTCCTAAAGTCAGTCAGAGCAGCCCTTGGGCACTGACTCCTCTTGTCCAGAGGGCTGACTGGGATACTGGTACAAGGCAAGTGTTGCAGATTTAGCTGGTTTACAATTTGCTGGTAAAGCTGCATAGCCGCATTATGCCTCTGGTTTTGACCAGACTTGCTGAGTAAGGGCTTATTGTCTGAAAAATTAACTTCTAACCCTGAGCTTGTTGCTCTTCCAAGGACACACATGCTGGATTTGAGGTGAGGGTAGCCAGTGGGCTATGGTGCGCTTCCCAGCCCTGAGGTGGCCTGGGATCTGCAGCCGGAATTGTCCTGGGAGCTGGACTCTGGACTCCTCTGTACTCCCAGCCCTGCAGTGCTGGGCACTTCAGGAAAGAAAAGTCCTGCAGGAAAGGCACACTTTAAAACATCTGAGTGAAGAAAGGCACTGCAGTGCAGGAAGCAAGCGTGTACTGGTCAAGGAATTAGATTACTCAAGGTGGTGACTCACCCAGTAACTATTCAGCGTTTGTGGTTAAAAGAGAAACCTTTGCCAGAGAATGACTAAAATCCATTGGCACAGGCTCTAAAGGAATCATGACTGGGCCTAAATGACTGTGTACGCAAGTGAGTTATTTTTCCGCCCCTTTCCACTGAAGCAAGGCGGAGGATAAAAAAAAACACATCGTCCCTGTTTACGTAGGTTATTACAGCACTGGAGTTGCCTCAGGGGGCCTTTCCAGCAGCCGCTGTCGCTGGGGCCAGGCTCAGGCTTACATTTCCCTGTTCAGGCTAGGCTGTGATTTTTGTGTTCATTTTAAAGGCTTGAGTTGGCAGTGTACAGCTAGCTCCGGGGCATTCATTCTTGCTTCGTTGAATGGTATATAAGAGGAGAAAGAACAAATTCCAGTATCTCTCAGTTTTGCCACAGAAATGAAAAACAGAATGACCAGCTTTCGCAGGCTGCATGGTAGTAATCTGGGACTAATCTCTGCTCAATCGCTGCAAGCTGCCGAGTCTGGCCGTGGCTTGTTGCTCAGCATCTGGCAGGATCAAACCGAAGTCATCTCAAGTTAACTCGGAGAAAGTGCCACCAATATATGCAGAAAGCAAGAGGGACATGACGTGATCGAGAGATAATTGAGATGCTTATTTTTCTTCTCTCTGGTCTCCAAAATTATTTTCATGTTTCCATTTTCTTTGTTTAATGCTGAGATCCCCAATGCCCTGATTTTTTACCCTCCTTACAGCCTAGCAAACCGTATTTACTGTCTTTGTCAAAGGTCAGTGAAATATTTCAGTGGCACAGGCTGTCAGCAAACATGCTTAGAAGAACTTGAGAGTATTTGGTTGCTTTTGTCAGTTTCTTGTGGCTGTAAGGGAACTATGCAATCAGGGAATAGCTTAGCATGCACAGATGTGTATTTCCCACCAGTAAAGGTTAAAGCACAGCAATGGCATCATTCAGAAAAGCCTTACCACACCTGCTTTTCATTTCCTTTTGCTATTTCTGGTAATGAAAATTGGAAGTGTTGCTGTAGATTTGGGGTGTAGAAGGCCTTCTACACATTTTCTTTTTTTCTTCAAGACAAGCCTGGGATTAAATGAATGTTTAAGACTCAGATGAAATCAGAGAATTTCTGGAAGGAGGAGAAGAGCAGGGAAAAAAAGCTTGCTCTCAGTTATTATTTTTTACTACTGATCCAGCTGGGAAGCTCAAGTTGCCTTTCGTCCTTTTCAAACCTCAGCTGGTTTTGCACCAGAAAATCCACTGTTTGCTGGAGCTGCCCCTTTCTAGGGTTTAACATGGAAACAACAGAATTGCAGTCTGTTTTACAACAAGCCATTGAGCTTCCTGTAGAAACAAATTCCTTTCCAGCACTTTCTTCCCCTGCTTGCCAGTCAGCCTTTTGTTCTCTGTCTTTTCAAAGCTTGGCTGTGCTGCCTGAAGGAAAGGGGCTAGCCTAGCCAAATGCATTTTTCTCTGCTCCTCCCCACACCGGCTGCTACTGAGACAACCCCCAGTATCCTCTGGCAGCAACAGGGTGCTCTAAATCCTATGGGAGATCCTTGTTCATGTCTCCCAGTGCCCCATCCTCACTTGGCTTCAGCAGACCTCTGGGTGTGTTCTGTTTTTCTGGGTGGGATTTCTCAACCCCCTGGGGAAGAGCAGCACCAAGTTCCCACCAGCCCTGGCAAAAGAAGCTGCTGTCTGAATGGCTCTGTAAGCAGTGCGGATGAAGCCCTCAGAGCAACAGTGTGTGTAAATTTGTATCTATCTCACCTGAGCACTTGGGGTATTTCCCCAGAACACACAAAGCCGATTTGGAGAAACCACTTTCTGGGCAAGTTTTGGAACCCAGCTCCGGGCGAGAATCCTGACTGGAGCAGAGGATGTCGCTGTGTTCAAGAGGCTTTGCCCAGTCTGCTCTTGGTGCTAATGGCCACCGACTGCCACAGGGCTGGTTGGTCACTCCCCACTCACCTTGCCAACTTCCCAAGAACCCACTGCTAGGCTTTTCATCCTCTGTGTGCAGCCTGTGGGTGAAAATGGATTTCTGCCCTGGGGCTGCGTTTTCTCCTGATCTGAACCACTAAGTCGTGCAGCGCTGAGCCAGGAGGAGATTTAGCCTCGGGTGCACTGGTCCCCTCAGGCATGTTTGCAGATCTCATCCCGTGACTCCAACCTTCTCTTTTCCTGACAGTGGTTTTGCTCCTCCAGGGTTTTTGGTCAAATGATAGCGATGTGATGTCTGTGTCCACAGGTGCCATTTTGAATACATGTAAACATGCAGGTTTGAGTGTTTCACTTTGAGATATGGATGAGATGATCTCCAGAGGCCCCTGTCTACCTCAGCACCTCTGTGTTACTTGAGGTGTGGAATTTTATATAGGGAGTGACAATCCTGCCCTTCCTGCTCCCTCCACTTTTAAATCCCTTTTGGAGCCTCTCCATGCTTTTGCACTTCATCAAGGTTATTAGCAGACACTTAGGAAGAGAGAGTGTAGTTTGGCCCACCCACTCTGAAAGCATCTCATTTAAATGGGAACTTTATAGGCAGGTCTCAAACCCCGCAGGTCAGTTTAGTGTTTTCCAGAAACTGCGCATTCCCTTTTAGCATTCATAAAGCAGGCTGACTCCATCACTTTATCTAACGGCTTTGAAGGAGAATCTCTGCTTGCCAATATACTTATTTTAACATGTAGGACAGAATCCCAATTGCTGTATGAAAAGAATGAAACCAAAGAAGACTGGTCTTGAAAAAATGAGCAGGATCTGGTCCTGAGTTAAATGCAGCACTGCGCTTAGCTCCAGGGAAAGCAGGAAGGATGCAGAAAAGTGATCTCCACTGAGGCATCCCTTTACTACAGATTTTGTATCTCATCTTTATTCTTTGCCAGGGTTTCTCCGCCTTCTTTAAACCACAGTGGATCGCATGTGCCCCTTTGAAAGAAGCATTCAATTGTTAATCGGTATGTGTCATGCATAAAGAAAAGCGATAGCTGAAGCTTTTGACTTTGGCAGGATCAAATCATCCCAATTTACCCTTTTTGTTTCTTTCTTTTTTTTTTTTTTTTTGGTAATACATGCTGAAAGTGCTCTAACATCCCCCATCACCGTAAGGATTCAGACTTTAAACAACAACCACATCCTTTCTGCCTCTGGCACTATTTGCTGATTAACCATCTGCTGTCAACAAAGTCCTGGTGAAGAAAAGTGTGCTCCGCAGAGCTGAGTGAGTGGCATTTGGCAATACCAAAGTGCAGAAATACCCAAAGCAGTATCCATACAAAGGCCAGAGCCTCAGGCAGCGCGTCTATTGCAGACGGGGCAGAGAGCTAAGGAAGACACCAGGAATCCTGGGTGTTGTGAAGGGCTCCAGTGATAGCCATCAACACTGTCCACCTCGATTGTGCTTCTTAGAAGCAATGTCTTCCTCATGGGGTGTCCCATGTTATTACTCTTGCTTTGGTTCAAACCTCCTTGGGTATTACTGGGGTATTACATCAGCTTCTGTGTCTGGCCTTTCAAATAGATAACACTTGCAGGAAATAATAATATGTGAGTATAAATGTGCTATCTGCCCTAAATTTTTAGGAAGAAAGATTACTGAACAATCAAGAACAGCACTTGGTTAAGAATGCTCATTTGCGCCAATGAAGAAACAAAAGTGCCATATTTGAAAGATAGCTGACCTCCTGCAGCAGCGTGTTGCTGCTCCGTTGCTTCACATGCTTGTTGGTCTTCATTTGCCACTCTTAACTCATTACTTTCTATGAGAAAATAACTGCCATTTGACCTACTTTAGGCAGCATAATAATGACAACAGCATATCTGGTGGACCATAATAACACATTATATAAAGGCCTTTTCTGTATCAAGAGAGACCCTAGCAAAGAACATAGACTCCCTCATTTTTCTAATTACGTATCACGTGCTCAAATTCCAATAGTGGATCTGCGGATGAGAGATATGGATGTTTCACTTGGGCACCCATAAATAAGGAGGCGGGACACTGGTCTGTGCCCCTCTGGCAAGGTGTAGAGAGCACCAAAGCCTCCTGACTGTGGGTGGGCAATGACTTTTTTTAGTCTCAAATGCATGGCAAGAATATGGCCCACCCCAGGCAGGTCTCTATTTCATGGATTCCCTCTGATGACAGTTGTCTCTCCTACTGCAGAATTACATAGGGTTCATGGCAGCCTGTTTAAACACCCACATTTCAAGACCAAAGTCTCTAAGGCACTTTCTGCATGAGGCTTACTCAGTATTCAGCTGGCTTTGGACTGAACTGTGGCAGCAGTGTGATGATGTGCAGAAAAATGATGTAACAAACTGGGATACTTTCCTCACACCTGAAATTACTGGGAGAACTCTAGGAAAAAGAGTATTACCTTGTCCTTGGAAATCTGGCTCAGGCGCCGTATTTAACTCCTCTACCAAAAGTGTATCTGATTGTCCTTTTTCTCAGTTTCTGGGTAGCTCTTAAGAAAATGTGTGTTGCACGTGGATCTGTACCTAATTGACAGACATCTTCTCCCTGAACCAAGAAAACATGAAGGAAATTAAATCAACAGTGCAACCCCTATAGTTGTAGAACAGCAAAAATTCTCCATGAAGCTGTTAGCTGCAGAAAGAGCCCCAGAATACACGATGGGATGAACAAACACATGGTGAAAACTTAACACACTCCCTGAAGCTACAGAAACAGGCTCACACATTTTAAACAATACTCCAGTGTTCCCAGTGATCCTCTTTAGGACTAGCACTTGATTTTGCAAGCTGGTTAAAAAACCACATGTTTCAAGGCACGTCTGGGTGACAGTAGGGAAGCCAAGCAACAGAGACAGCTCCTACATTACTATACACAATAGTTATTGCCATTGGGGGATAAAGGGATGCAGCAATTGCCCTTAATTTAGAAACAAATAGGAGAATGATGACTAGCAGCTGGGGGAGTCTGCATGCACGTGCACTAACAGACAATCTATAGCATGGGAGCAAGAGGATGTGTTTTCAAGATGACATGGAAAGAACCCACTTTGAAGTTCCCAGGTTGAGTAAAATCAATATCTGAATGCTTCAGTGACACATGTTTGATGTTGTCTACATGTAGAAACCCAGTAGAGGCCACTTATTATTGAATAGTACTAGACTGAGCAAAGTAGGTCGTATTACAGCTTTGTTTAGGAAGCAGCACTGTACCTGCCAGAACAGCATCCTTAATGCATTGTATCTGGCACTGGAGAGTAGGTAGGATATGCACCCCAACCACCTGCAAGAATGAGTGCGCAGACAAACAGATCTCATCTGTGATTGTTTTCTGAAATAATCATTGGTCAGATTGCCAGATTCTGTCAAGTGGCTACTTGAACCAATCTCACATGCCAGGCATTTGCAAAGCCTATTTATAGAGTGACTGTGACTGCAGTGGTGCTGAAGGTCTGTCAGCATTTCCATTACAGGCTCCTATAACTTGGCAGTACGATACCCACTCCAGGCTACAGCCTGACATGAAGGGTGGGATCTTGACTTAAAACAAACAATACTTCTCCTTACCTTTGGGTTTCTTTCCTTAAATTCATTAAAATTTATTGGTATCAGTTAGACTTTTGCATTCCTGTTGTTTAAAGAAAAAAAAAAAGAAAAAAGTATAAATCTTCCTGGTTTTTTTTTTATTTTTTTTTAACAGTTTTTTTTCCATGGCTAGAGATCAAGCTGTATTTTCCTATAGGGAACACAGAGATGTCTAGAGAATTGGAAATGGCAAGTGGCTGCCCCTGTGCGTTATTAACGCTGTCACTGGCTGATGGTTGTATGTGTTCCTAGGGAATGCATGTGACGCTCTCCTCTAGCTATGTGTAGGACTGTCAGGTGTTCTTCATAAGACATGGAGAGCTACTCTGCTGCTATGCTTGACACCCTCTAACACCATCACATGTTTCAGGGCACAGCTGTTCAAGCACATGTGGGTCTGCCCGTGGTCGCAGCTGGGCACAGCCCCTGTCTGTGTGGACACCTCTGTTTTGGGGGTCAAGGAAAGAGTTTGCTATTGCTTGGGTCTCACTGCCTCCTTTCAATGCTCCCTGCCATCTGTGGGCACTGCAGGAGACATTTTGCCAGTGCGCTTTTCCCTGCTCACCACCTCTCTCTCGTCCTCTGGCCCAAGAGGGATTGCAGTGCTTGGCAGCTGCAGCTCCTTGCCTGCTCTCATACAGAATCTGGGCGCACATTGATTTTTCTGCTTTTCTCAGCCTGCACTCATCCATCATTTTATATTGCTGGAGATACCATTAACAGTAAAATAAAGGATGAAAGGTACAGAACCCATTAGAGTGCTTACATCATGTGTATGGGAGAGTGATTGAAACAATTAAAAGCACATCAGCTTATAAACATGCTGATACAGATATTAGCGCAGTGAATAACATTCAGAGCATAATACCAGGGGATAGAGACGAAATCTCCCCTTCCCTTTCTCCTTCCCTTCCTGGGAAGCAGAGGGAGGGATCTGATATTTCATAACCCCACTGAATACATGTAGCCATAGATATTGTACATGAGCAAGATGAAAAGAAGATTAAATAGTAAAATCAAGGGACATTACAGAAAAAACAGCCAGCAGTTGGGTTCTATGTGAATGAATTTCAGACTCATCATGGTAAAACTAGAGTGATGGGAAGGTTAAATGTAAAAGGAAGAAGTAGCAATACCAACCTGGAACTAGTTTATAGTAAGCTGAGAAAAGCTTGAGCAAAGAAAAGAGCAAGTCTGATTATTCCCATTCATGGAATGATTTATCCAAATTCCTTCTGAGAGCTTGATACCCTGTGAGGATGATATAAATAAGAATAAAATGTATATAAATATTAGATGACAAACAGGCACTCACCCACCTTCCTGAACACTCCAGCATCATTTTCAAGGGAAAACATCTGCTATGTTTGTTTTGCAGTCTTTGTTTTTATCATCTGCCTTTTTCTGTCAGCGATTTTGGGTGACATGCCTGGCATCTGGAGCCCAGGGTAAGTTTACTCCAGTCAGCAGGAGTGAGCACACCTTGACGGTGGTGTCAGCTCTCCCACTTACTTCAAAGGGTTGTGTGTTTGGTGCCTCTGTGGGTTAGTGGTCCCCACTACAGGTAGACTTCTGGCACTTCCAGATAGCATCACAGGAGGTCAGGTCAGGCCAGGTTAGGACCAAGCCATTTTAGAGGCTGATGATGCTTGAGAACTTGCACAGAACAGAAAGCTATTGAATAACTGCAGCTATTTGGGATGGGAGGTTTTGTGAATGGTCTCTTTGATGAGGTCAGTGGTGAAAAAGTATGGCTTTCCTATATTTTTATAAGAATGTATGTATGTATTTCCTATATTTTTATAGAAATGTTTTTTACTGTATGCCGCTGTGCAAAAGAGAGCTCCTACTGTGATAATGTTCTGGATGATGATGTACCGCAGTGGGGAGGGTGAGTCAAGCACAACAAGGGTGCGGAGGCGACACGGTTGGGCCAGCTGACAGCACCACGTGCTAGGTGAACCAGTCTGCTGCTGATGATGCACCCTTGCCTCTGCATGATTTCTCTGCCCTGGGGCGTACTCTCCTTGATCAGAGTCTACATGGTCCTTGGTCCTGTTGGTCACTGTTGCTACATGCATGTGGCTAAGAGCTCAGAAGAACCCATGAGCGAGCTGAACTCAGTAAAGCATAACGCAGCAGTGTCCACAAAGTGCTTTCTGGGGCAGCCACCCTCCTTCTTTCTAGAAAATGGTACATATTAATATGGATTACTACTCTGCAGAAGGATGGTTGCTAGTAGTTAGGGAGTTTGTCCACACCCACATCTCCATGAGTTTAATTGTATCAGTGCAAGTCTCCCTGGTCTGATTCAGGATGTGGTTATATTCACTTACTTTGCTCTATGTGTGGAAGCTTAAGTCCTGTAAAGGGTACCTGTGCACAAAAATCTACCCCAGGTTCAGTGAGCAGATGTATTCACACTGATCAAAACCTGCTTAATATCTCACCTATAAGCTAAATGAAAACAACAGTGTGTTTACATCAGGCTTAGTAACTCTCCCTGGAGTAAAGCTGTGGTGATCTGATGCATGAGTTCAGTCGTGTTTGTGCTTGACAAGGATGCAGATGACATAAGTTGAAGATGAAATAAAGAGAACAAGAAATGCTCGCAAAGTTATTAGTTTGTTAATAGGAATCACTGTGTGATAAACCAAACCAAACCAAACCAAACCCAGAGGAAATGGAAATAAATGATCTTCTCATTATGACCCGTGTAGTGTTTTATTCTTGCTTTGAACAGCAAGTACTGCAGTCCTTCAGCCTCTGATTCAACACAAGGTTTAGAGTGGAGGTAGAAAAGACAAGATAGATCCTGCAAGCTTGAGCATGTTTTGAGAAGAGGCATGGTGTCAGGACATTTCCACAGCTCTGGGGCAGATGGCAGGGTTGCAGCACACAGCCCTTGTCTCCCTTGGTGAGCAGGAGGCAAGGGTGCACAGGGAGGGAGAAGAACAGCTCTGGTACACACATACTTGGGTTCCTGTCGTGGGATCAGGAAGGAAATGCTGACTAACAGAAGAGCTCTCAACTGGGCTTTCTTTTTGTCACCGATCACCTAGCATTAAGCAACAATGATTTTGCATGGACTGACTCATTTCAAATATCCCAAGTACGGAAACAAACCTGAAAGATCACAAATCTGTCACAAAGCTCATTTTGATTCAGATATTTGCCTACCTGAATATCTAACTAGATGACACCAGAACAGCTGCGTACCCTTTCTGGATGCCTCAGTTTTTGCTCTCAGGGAAACTGCCAAATGCAGTTATAATTTCCCTTTCTTGTGTGAAACAGCAGTGCCCAAACTGTTTAGGTCTGTAGGCCATGTGGCTTATCGTAGTGTTGGGCAAAGCAGTCCTGTTTGATGTAGAGTACAGCCCTGGAAAGCTCCTGCAGGTACTGAGCACGCTCTGAACATCCCACTCAGCCTGTGTGTCCCAGGGAAAGGGGCTTCAGGAGCCAGCAGCGCTTGCCCAGAGCAGGTCATACAGCTAGACCAGAACCAGTTGCTTTCCCAGGCAAGCAATTAGGTGATGGCATGAGTCAGATAATTTGGGGTGGCAAGAACCTTCTCTGTCTCCTTGGGATGCTGAAACCCCTTCCTGCTCCCCTGCCATGCAGTGGTACTGCACAGCCATGCCAGGGCTGTGCACTCATGGGAAAGGGGGAGGTCAGCAGCTGGCTGCTGTTGTCACATGTGGATTTGGTCCACTTCTTTGGAGATCTGGGAAAGAGGGTGATTAAGCTGTGGGATGCATGATGAGGTTGTGGCCAGTCATCGGGGCACTGCTGATAAATAGGCTGTGCAGTGAGCAACCCTGCAGCTCCTGTTAACGTGGAGCTGATTCTCAGAGGGGATTTCTGTGTTGCTTAACTCCCAAGGGCTGAAAAACCTTGTTTAACTGAAAAGATCCTTTATTCACATTGTTTTGTTCTTCAGAACAAATAAGTTTGTTAGAAATAGAAAAACTGCCAAACAGAAAATCTTGTGAGTGGAAAAAGACAGAATAAGAAACAATGAGAAGAAAAGTGTGAGAATAAGCCAAAGCCACTCGGCTCTCTGCTTTGCCACAACTATTTCCTGACCTGTTTATTGCAGTTTGTGCCTATTAATGGGCTGACTTGAACTCTCAGATGTGTGAGCTCCTACCCCAATAGTTATGTTGTGGTAAAAACAAAGCGCGAACAACAACCCCAAACCCTCCACAACCAGTTCTTGGCATTGAAAGCGTTAGCAAGCGCTAATGTAGTAATTAAATGTACCCAATGCTTTCTGACTTCACAGATGACAGTCTGTGGTTTGCCTGCCCACCCAAAACGTGTGGGAGGGCAAACCCAAGTCTTAGAGCACCAGAGTGTCTCATCACTTTCCTTATCATGATTTTCACAGTCACTGGGAAAGGGCTGCACCCATCAGCAGGAGACATTCCAGTGCAGGAGATGAGATGACTTTCCTACAATTCAAGTTGCACAGGATTCCTGCATAATCACACTCCATATCTCATCCCTTTCTGCTGAGCGCCTTTTTCCTCCTGTGAATTCTTGAATCGCTTCTTCATCTGAATATAAAGGGAACTCACAGGAGAAAGCAGGAGTTTAAAGCAAAAAGACTACAGCTCCACAGACACCTTAGAGTCATGGCCAAGGTTTTTCTACGTCGACCCTGAGCACCTGCACCCTCAGAAAACCTTTGACAAAATCCCTGACAAAAAGTTAATAAAACAAATAGTCACAGGATGAGGGGAGTGGTATTTGATGGCAGAGAGCCTAGGGCAGGAGCAGGCTGGCAATTCTCTGTGTAGCTAAGTGCTAACAAGGAGAAGCTCCAAGCACATTATCTAGAGTAAGTGTTCAAAATGTGTCAGTCTGGAAAGGAGAGGAAACCACTACAGCCACAACGATGTACACAACCCATCACTGGTTCATGACTCAAGAGAGGGCAGTGAAGAGCAACAAAGAGACCTGAGGAGGTAGAGCGACATGACAGGAGGGAAACTGCTGTTGATAGCAGTGGTGTAACGCTTTTAGAGGCTTGGGTCTGCTGGGGTGCTTGGCTGCCAGCTGTATGGAGAGATGAACATTCCTTCTCCTGCTTGCTGTTGCTGACCAGGACTCTCACCCTCTTTCTGACACACCCTGTGTTGCTTGTGAGGCCAACTGTGAAGCTGATCCATCTACCTTTGCTCCTGATGTCCATTTCTTCCCATTTCATGAGCTGCTTCAGCTCAGTAAGAGTTCCAAGAAGCATTTGTGCTACGGGATGGGAACCAGTGCAACTGCATAACTGGGGGGATGAAGCAGGGAAGGGCTGGGCTGGGTGTTCAGGTTGGCAAGTGCTGCACAGCTCTAGCCCAAACTGGCATTTTCCAGAGAACCAAAAGGATTTGTGAGTATCTGTGTAAACAGCAACATCCAGACACCACACAATATATTATAGCGATTAGAAAACAAGCAAGACACTTCAGACAACACGAGTGACAGGATACCATTTACATCCGCAAAGGCATTGCAAGCTAATCTGTCATGTAAGGTATACTCACTTTAGTGGTAGGCCAGTCTTTCTAGAGAGAACCTAGGAACCTAGTGATAGAACAACTGAAGTTATGGGAGACTTCTTGATGGAAAGTTGACAAAAAGGGACTTGCTGAGTTAGATAGGGGGTGAACAAAAGGGGATACAGAGGACCATCCTATGGCACACAAACAATGCATATAGCACTGCCTGAGCTAAAAATGGAGTGAAACTGAAAGGTAACCTTTTCCAGTAAATGGTAAATACTTTTCCAACAGTCTGTTAAGTTCATTGCCACAAGATATGAAAAAAGTAGAGGCACTAGTCGGCATTTAACCACTCACATCAATAAAAGGATGTGTATTGTTGTTCTGTGTAGGATAACTGGAAAATCTAAGGAGGTAAATACATTGCAGACGATAAGCCACTTCCTTTTCCTGGTGCAGGCAAATTGCAGACTGTTTTGGAGATCATACTACTACACAACTACTTAATAAGATCCTGGCACCTTTCGCAGAAGCATCTAGAATTGGCCAGTCTCAGACAGGACACAAAATGCTATAACCTTCTATGGAAATCCTCCTATTCCTAATACAATAAAGAAATCCCATGTGAACACAAGTGCAGCGTGTCTCAGGAGCTCGTTTTTCTGACACAAAGAACCAGGAATGGTGTGACCCCATATGCTCATCTCTGCCTCCAAAACCAGCAATTATGAGGTGCAGTGACAGTCTCTAAACAGCCATATAAAGGCATTTAGGACAAAGTGCAAGACACATCCCCTCTTCTTCTTAGCTGTAACTCAAGAAATGTTCAGCAAATTGTATAATTCAGACTTATAACAAATTCTCTCAACAAATGGTGCTGCAGGCCTGTGTGATGTGAGGGCCTTCTGGTGCATATGGCCATAGAGGCCAAGGGAAGAACAGCACCCACCCTTGAACAGCATGAGCCAGGAAAATGAAATTAAGAAGCCTGTTTCATGTTAGATTAACACCTCCTAATGGCTTTTTGATCTGCTATTCTGTATGAATTTATAGTAAAAGACTGAGTTGTTTTGGATCCATAAATAATCATAAACAAATGTTGGACCAGATAATCTTGCTTCTCCACGCAGAGCAGGATTTTGCAAACCTTTCAGAAACATCATGCCTTGTTGCATTGGGTACAGAAATTAAAGTTGCCTTAAGGCAGCTTTAACTTGTGTGACCGACACTTACAAAGTGAATCACAGTAGGTTTTACTGACCTTGGCAGAATCAGAGGTCATATTTTCACAGATATAAGCCCTTTTAGACATATTCCCCTGACATATTTGCTGCAAAAAGGTTTCTTTCTGTACCTCTACAGAATGTAATGCATGTCCTCACCTTCATTCTTCTCTCTTCAAAGTGTTACTGAGGCTATCGAGAAGGAAATTAAGTTCCTTTTAGAACATTTCATTGTAATTATTCAGGGCAGGATTCTCTGCCATGCTCTTGGGTATTTTTATATTTATGAGTTCTCTTTAGGGCTTTAATGGGGCAGCAGCCACAATAAGATGGACAAAATAGGACTCTTAAAGAGATACTGGGTACATTAGGGGCTGATTCTCATTCTTATTAACCTTATAATTGTTAATCCTCTGAGCAGCGGCAGTGATTACAATGTGACTTGCATTTGAGTGAGGCACAACGTAGGTTGAATCCAGTTTCCAGGGCCCAACTCTTCGTTATTCCACTAGAAGTGCTGAGACCAAATCAGTCATTTCCTCCTGAAGAGCAGCTGATGTACAAGAGAGGTTACCGGATCAGCATATCTTCATTTTCTCTGTAAAGAAAGCATCGCTGCTAACATTTCAGGTAAAATAAGGAAGAAGACAAAAATGGAAAAATAATAAGGTCTGGAGGGTTTGTAAAAGCCTAATACCAAGTATTGTGCTTCTTTTCATGTATTCTGTGAGTTGCCCATTTTACTTTGAAGTAAAAGAGCACGCAATGCCAAGGAAGGATGGAGTAGTAGCATAACTGTGTGTGGGCTCTCATAAATTTATGGTAAATCTGAAGCAGCTGATGGAGATTAGGTTTCAGTGAAAAACATTGAGGTACGTCACATTTAGAACAGCCTGAGATCAGTTCCTATGGCTCAAATGATGCAGTTTAAGAGGACTTTGATTGCCCAGACCAAAGCTTTAGCTAGCTCAGTACCCCATCTATAGCAGTGACAGACAGTGGGTAGGAAAATGGTTTGGGGGTGACAGTGATGCAGGTATATTCCCAGCTTCTAAGATTCTCTATAACCTAGAAGCTCTCTGAGCTGGAGATGGCATCTTTGTGCACAGTAGCTTAGGATGGTCCTTTCCTATGACTTTGTCCAATTGTTTTTTGGAACCATGCAAGCTGTTGGCATTTGCAGCATCCCATAGCAATTACTTCCTCAGTATAAGCTTTGCGTTGTGAAAAAGTGCCACCTTTGTTTGAAACTGCCACATGGTAGGTTCAAAATTTGGTGCTGCATACTTCTTGTTGTATAGGAAGAGTGACTAATCATTCCCTATCCAACTCTTCCATGCCATTCAATGTTTCCTAAAAGCCTGTCATCTCCCTGCTCACCTCTCTCTAAGTGAAAGATTTCTAGGTTGTTTGCTTGCTTCCAGAATCTTTTTCTTTTCCACAGTCATGTGTGTTGTGTGTCTGTTCTTTTTGTAACTGTATGGTATTTTTTAAGATGTATGGAGAGACTGGAACTCCACTGAGGGCTCAAGATACAGGAATAACAAGGACTCTTGGTCTCTGTTCCTTTCCTAACAGTTCGCAAAATGCCATTGGCTCTTTTGGTGCTGCTAAACCCTGAGCTAGCCTGTTCGCAGAAAAGCCTGAATCATAGGATCACAGAATACACGCTAATGTAATGGCTGTTGTAATGCAGGATTACATTTGGGGGGGGTAACAGTTAACTCAAACCACACTGCTGTATCTCTGAATTTAGGGTTGTTTTTCCCTGTATGTGTAGACGTTGTGTTCAGACACCGAACTTCATCTGACTTTGTCTTATTGCCCTGTTGCTTTGTATTGTAGCATTGAATTATGATTCTGCACAGTCATTACTCATTCTTACAGCTTCAGCGCCTTAGTATGATCAATAAACCTCATCGGCTTACTCTCCATTGCCTTTTCTAGGTGGTTAGTAAATGTGCTTAATGTCACAGAAGCAGAACGGTTCTCCACAGGAACTTACGGTTTATTCCTCCTCTTTGTTTCCTTTAATCCATGAGAGAACATTCCCCCTAGTTTAGCATCTTTAAGAGCCCTTGGAAAAGGATATTGTGAAACCTTGCTGAAAATCCATTCCTACTTTATCAGCCAAGTGAACTGCAGCTACGTGCTCGTTACCACCTTTAGAAAACTCTGGTGAATTGTGAGATATGGCTTCCTTGCACAACAGCCATTATGACTCTTCTCCATTATATCATATTTTCCCATGTGTCCACTTGTTCTATGCTTTTTTAAAAGTTTCTGTTGATTTGTCGAGTGCAGCTGGTGGTGTTACTGATAGGGCATCTCTCTGTTTGCCCTGTCTTTACCTCATGAAGCCACATGCCAACCAGTGAGTCTGAAACATCAGGAAGAGAAGCCTGGAAGATAGAGTCTTTCTGATATGTCCATGGGATGCAAAGATTGCTACACAGACATTTTCAGGCCTCCTTCCTGGAACTGCCATCTGCTAGCAGATATGTGAGCATCAGTTGCTATGGTAGCACACAAAATACTATGTCCAAACCCTGGAAACACAGAGTATAGGTCTAGAGCTGGGCTGTGGACCAAAAATCTCTGCAAGGTCTGGAGGATGAGAGTTTTATCCCCTTCCCGGCCTATGCAAAGAAATGTTTTTACTGTTGTATAGTCTCAGTTGTATACTGAATCCATGTCTCATGGCTGACATGAGTTCAGTAGCAGATATTGTCATCCTGGTTGGGAATAACAATATGTAGAGCTCCTTGTAAAACAAGCCTTACTTTTGTTTTGCAAATCTCCCAGTGGAGAGGCCTATATGTAGCAGCAATGGGCTGCAGTGAGACATTTTGGTGACTGTTTCCCAGAAACTTATGCAACATCCATTGTGCTTGTGCAGCCTGTTGCAAAAAATGGATGCCATCCTCAGAATGAGGGCTGAATATTGATTTAGCAAATGGGGAGAAAAAAGGAATTAAATAAAAGGCCATTGTAGCCGGTACTGCAGATAAATAGCTGGGAGGTTAATTTATGTTATTTATGGAAATCTGGAGTACTGGGAATGCTCTAATGCTTATAACAGCTAGACTATTAGTGCTGTTCAAGTTCTTATATGCATGCATCACCATGTTATCTAAATGTTGCTAAGCCCTCTTTAAAAGCAGTCAGGCAAGGCTTTAAACCAACTAGAAAGGGGACTATGAAAAAAAGTATCGTTTTCTGTAGCTATTTATAAACCTAAAGGATTTGTGTAATACAAGTGCACGTAAGAAACACCTTTAGTTACCAAACAGTTGAGAAAAGCTGCAATGAAAGAAGAAGACAAAAATTCTCCCTCACCCAAAAAAACAACAGTTCAGGGTGATTTTTGGAAAACATTATATATAGTTATTTCCTTCTTTTGCTGCTGGGAGAAGGTTGTAGATATGACTAATGGAATCTCTCTGAACTAAAGAAAACACTTCAGACCAATTTATGTTCAACACGAATTTACCTTGTACAAAACACACACTCCTCACGCATTTGACTATGCAAGTAACATAAATTAAGAAAAGAAAAAAAAGCAAATGGAATATGCATCTCAGCTCTTAAGAGGATTAAAACTGGAGAACTTCTAGGGGGGGCACTGTGATTTGCTCTCAAGCCTTCTCTTTTAACAGCTTGTGGAAAAGGTGTGACAAGGAGATCCAATGGTGAATTGGCTGTGCTACATCAGCTAAAAATACTCCCTGGTCAAAGCAAGGAGCGGAAGGGAATGTGCCAGAGGTGGGGAGGGAGGTGAGCCTGCAACGTGTATAAACAAATGCCCCAGCGACAACTGGAATGTATACAAAGCCGTTGTCAGAGATTTCCTACACCTTCAGGGGCTCATTCTTCTGCTGAGATGCACAAACATAGATGCTTTTCTGACAGGGTATCTCAAAAGAGTGTAAAAGCAAAAGCCACTGCTAAATATAGATGGCTGTCACATGCTGCCTTTAGTCACATTTCAATTCATTGTAAACTGCAGCATGCCTCTCACCACGGTGCTTTTAACCTTGGCGATGTGTTTGAGGCAGTTTTTGTTTGTGCATATCCCTTTCCCCCCTCTAATTTGGAAGTGCAAATGTAGATGCACAGTCAATAAACAGGCAGTTCTGATGGTCCTCTTGAGCTTTAAAATGCACAGGCATGCCTGAAACAACATGGAAAGTGCTGGTGAAGGGGGAGTGAGTAGATGAGTCACTTTTAAAGCAAAGCAGGCAAACTGGGGGAAAAAAAAGAGAAAAGATCTGTGTCTTGACTCAGTGCCCAAACTCTTATGCTGATGCTTCACTGCAGTCTCTGAAGTTCAGCTTATTTTTCCTCTCATTTGTTCGCTTATTTTTATGCCTTACATAATGGAGCTTTGATTCACAGAAATCTATTTATATAGTCTAGGATTTAGGCCAAACTCTGAAGTCCTAACTCTGCCTTTCCTTAGGCAAAATGGCTATTGTGGTTAACAATATGAATGAGGTTCGCTAGGGCTGTGCGTTCAGGGCTGGATTCCTGAGGGGGCCACAGTTGATCACCTCAGGATTTCTTATATTCCTGCTAGAGTAGTGATTTAGTTTAAGGAACTCTCAGCTATATTGCAGCTGGAGGACAAATTGCCCAAGACTGACAAAATATTCCAGCTTTCACTGGTGTGGTAAATACGAGCCTGTGCTCCCTCCATATGTCCAAAGGCCACCAGTCAGCGCTCTGGGTCCGAGCCTTCTGCCTTAATAATCCTCTCCCTCCATGTCAGTCCTGCAACAGGACAGATGTGGAAGCTACCTGCAAGCTGCTTGCTTGGGAAATCCTTAACATGAGGATGGGGATGTACTCCCTTCACTGTGGCTACAGCAAGGGATGTTCGCTGTGAAGGAGGAATGCCCATGAGGCACCACCAGCATCACCCCAACTGCAGTATGCCTTTTTGAGGGCTGCAGCTGGCTGGTATCATTGAGAGCAGGCTCACAACTGAATGGGATCTTGGAAGTGGGGAGCAGGAGCCAGCTTCTCCTGGGGCTGCTTTGCTTGGGGCGGTTGGAACAGAGCAGAGGACCACGTATACTGGGTCTGCCTGAGGAGCTGGCAGAACCAGCTGACCTTTTATCTGACAAGCTGGCAGCACGGAGACGGCTGCCAGAGAGCGAGAGCTCCCCGCTGACATCAGAGTTATTCTTGGGGCTGGATGGAAAACAGCAAGAGATAATGCTCTTTGCTGTAATGATGAGGCTGATTTCAAATGCTTCACGTGAAAATAGCAACCCAAACCCACCTAAGTAAGTCAGAGGAGCGGAACTGAAAGACGTTGCTTCTCTGTGGCACCATGACCAGGGGCTGGAGTTTCTTCTCTCTAATGAAGTGTGAACCCCCCAGAAAGCAGCTCTGGGGGCCAGACATGCCCAGGAATATTCTTAGCAGTCTGCTAATACCTCAGCTCACCATCCAGAGTTTCTTCTAGTGCAAATGCTCTTATAATCCTTTTTGGTTTTATTATTCTGCTTGTGAGAATGCAGCATCTTTGATACTGCTATGTCTTCATCATAATTAATGACACCATATTCATACTTCTAGTCAGACTAAAAGACATCACTGTAGTGATTCAGGGGGGATCAAGGAAAATGTTTTCAGTTTATGCTAGAAAACATGCACACGCACATACTTATATACAGTACGCACTCTCTCTCTGAATATATATCTTTTGACTAGTTTGTCACAGTTCAGAATACAAAAGCCATAGATAAAGTACTCCAGTTTTTGGCATTAGCAGAGTAATGAAATAGCCAAACAAGGATTCCTTAGCCCTTCACTCCCTCAGCTATTATTCTTTGAATGTTGGAGATAAATGTCATTTGTAAATCCCACTCATTGCTAACATTAGTACTATGCATATGTACTTCCTTTGACAAGTAACCCTACCAGTGAAATCTGTAAGGCAGCAAACTTTGAACAGCTTTCTTTTAAGCATAGATAATTAGTAATTGGGGGCATCTGTCTCTGCTGAACACCCACACTTACTCTTCTTTAAGGTATTCCAGGTTGGTGACTTGCAGTCAAAAAACCTTGAAACATTTGACATCCTTTCTCCTAATTATGAACTCCATTATCAACTTTCTCTGCTGGAGTGGCTTTTTCTTTTTCTCCCTTTCTCTTTCATTTTGCAGTGCAAACTCTGCCTATGGGGCTTGGGCTCTGCTCCTTTTCACTTATAGTCCAGCAAACCAAGCTGACCCACAGGGTCCAGGACAACCCTGAAAGACTTGAGCCCATTGGCTCAGCCACTGCTTGGCCTCCTGCCATCTTTCTATGAGCATCACAAAGTGGAGAGCAGAGCAGCTCTTGTACGTTTTTGTCCCATGCCAGGAAATCTAAGGCCCTCCCATGTGTGGGAGAAATCATCCTTTTTTCACAGGAAAGATGTTGTTTCTCAGGAGCCTGTTTCCTCCAGGTTGAAATTTTGTCTTGTTATATTGCCACGGAAGGCACCATGAGGGGTACAGCCCATGAGAAATAAACCATCCAGATCAGTGAGCAGAGATACCCTTTCCTTCAGCCCAGGGAAGAGTGAATTTTCTCACTCTGCTTCTCTCTCAGGCTTTACCATAACAAGAAGCAGGGTGTTAATATTAAAGATCCCTCAAGCCAGTGTCACTTGGCTCCTGTTTTGCTGGAGTGAAAGACCTCCAGAAGACACTCCAGATCTAAGTCTGTTAAGGTCTCCTGAACTGCCTTCTGGAATTGCCTTTCTTCTTCTACTGACTCCAGGCAGGCCCTTGGAAAACCGGCCTCTGAAGTTAGCCTAGAGTGGAGGAGAAAACTGGCATTTGTGAATACCTCTGTTGCCTGACCTCCCTTCCCATCTCATCCAGGTATCTTGAAACCTTGAAGCCACTGATCGTGATGAAAAGATGGAACAGAAATCCTAAAAGGTACAAAACATCTTAGCTTAAATTAAGCCACTTTGTGAAATTATTTTTCCAAGTATAATGATGACAATGCTACACCAGAGAATTTAGGAAATAAATATGTTTCCAGTCTGAGATTTTTGTAAGTCAACCTTAATATCCTAGCAAATACTACCACAGTTACCAAGCTATAAACTTCTAAATCCAGAAGTCAATGACAGACATTGTCACTAATAGACATTTAATGGTAACAACACTGGCAGGTGATGCAGCAATAATGAAAATAATGGCCCCTTGCAAACAGAGGATCGGTAATGTCTTTCCGTGATAGCCCGCACCACGCTGAGCACAGAGCGCAATCACGGCATCTGCACTTTCCAGTGGTTTTATGAAGAGCAGACTGCAATTTAGTGATTACATTACATTTTGATTTCTGTACAGAAGTCACAAGGGATTCAGGTATGTCTAAGCTGGGATAACCCAGGAGAAAATTAGGTTTCCTTAAGTTTACTTGCATCCCTCTCACTGTAATGATTTTTCTTCTTAACAAGCGTCAACCTATTCAAGAAATGAGGAGTGCATGTAGCAGCTCAGCATCATAGAGCATTGCATCAGCCAGGCAGTTCTTCTGCCTTGCCCTGGCTAGTGAGCTTCTTGCAGCCCTGACAACTCCTGCCATGGGGCACATGGGGTACTGCGGCGGCCTGAAAGGGACTCCCATGCCATGAGGGCCTGTGTGTCCTGAGTTGTCCTTTTCCCAGCTCTTTCTAAGACTACTGTTGCAAATTATGCACCACTGGAACAATCCAAAATTACTTCAGTGATCCTGGAGATGGATGGAAGAAGTCTCCAACAACATGAGTTTTTCAGTTAGTCAGGAGGAGAAAGCAGGAAAGCTGCAATTGGCTCACCTGTGCTGCCATGGTCCATGGGTGTGAGAGCACACCTGGCAGGATAATCCATAGCTTGTGTCTGCCCACGCCAAATGGTGACCCAAATGTATTTTCAACATATATTCACAGGGTGTGTATAATTTATTAAAAAACAAAACAAAACACGACAATGGCGCTTCAGTGTTTGAGTAAAATTGTTTCCTGACCTGTAAATTGCCAGTCATAAAACATAAAACTTAAAACATGGTTGTCAGATGGGCAAAGCAATGCTTGCAAAACAGTTGTGCTGCACAAAGTAGGTGGTGCTTTTTAGTAGTGATAGAGGGCTGCAAAAATCCCACCTTCCTGGTGGTACCCAAGAGCAAACATCTGCAGTGGCTGCCTCCTTCACCCCAAAGCATGACAGCAGTTCCAGGCAATTTTACTTTTGCTATTAGCAAATCTGGTTGGTCGTAAGGTTTGCTACAACTGGCTGCTTATATGAGAGCCCTTAGTGTGAGCAGAAGCTTGTGAAAAAGGTAGCACACTTTAACTGGGGATATTTTTGTGAAGCTGTGACTGAAGTTTTCTTTATATGCTTTCCTCTTCATTTTCCACTGCTGTTGCATTTTTCTTTTACCCTGTAGTAATTGCTGCAAGCTCATCTGTGGTCCTAGTATTTTCTTTTCTTAACAAGGAGGAGTAAGTTGGTGCTTCTAGGAGAAGAGAAAGTGTTAAGTAGTATTTGGGGTAGGTAGAGAAATCCCTGCTGTGTATTTAACCTACATTTGTTTCAATTTACAGGAGTGTTCAGGTCTAAGTTTGCTTTTAAAGATGAAAACAAAATAACTCAAATAATTCAATAGGATTTAGCTGAATTACTGAAAAGACTGTAGTAAAAAAATTTGTAGTGTCTTTTCACAGAGGTCACAAAGTCTTGAAACAGAGAGGAGATTACTGGACAAGTTATATTTCCTTGGAGCTGATAGCCTTACCTTTCCCCAGTTAGCAGCTTGTTTTGATTGCAAAGGAAAATGTTCTTTATTCCAAGATCAGCATTTGACTGACGAATTCAGCACCATGCAGGCAATATTAGTCCCTGGCAGCCCTACGCAGGTTGATGAGAGAAGCAAGTTCTGCAAAACAGGAAAACAAAGGCAAGTGGCAAGCCACACAATGCATTTTTTGTCCTCATGTATGTGAAGTTCATTGTCAGAAGCCATCTTTTCCTCCAACTGTGAGAGAAGGCTGTGATAGTGGAAATTTCCAGCAATGGTTTTGAAGTAACAGGGGTTCTAGCACATCTACGCAAAAGTACTGGATGTTCAAAGAGACAAAAGGAAAGGCCCTCTAAAGCCCAAGAAACTGAAGTAAGGAAGGATATACACATGGTTTCTTTTTATAAAGCTGGCTACCGGGCAGCTATGCTTCCCTTGTAACTCCTAACACTTTAACCTCCACTGTCAGACCTGCTGTATCTTAAATTCAGTATTTGGTACTGCATCTTATAGCAAGGAACGGGTTAAATGCAGGGCAATCTTTTAAAATACTCCTAAAGGATTTTGCCTAGAAATTGTCTGCTTAGGATCATTTTTGCATGCTATGGTCCTGTCTGTGCTTTCGATTTGAGTCTGTATTTTTACATCTAGACCTTAAGTACAGAACATCTGCGGTGCTGCGTATAAATAGTCACATAAATAGCTGACAGTGGACAAAACAATCGCTTCGGTGGATCAGGTAATCACTGGGCAAGTTACCCAAAAGAAAAGCTGACTCTTCTTTCCCAGGAAAGCCATAACAGTCCCTCTGGCATAAGGATTTTCAGATGTTAGTAGAAGGAAGCACTTTTTTTTTCTGATGACCTAAGTAATTGGTATTTTCTCTTTAAATAAGCATGCCAAGTTTACGGCTTGCAGATTTCTTGTTCATACTCCATCTACATTTGACATTTCCTGGCTGTCTGCATGGCTTCTTAGCATCCAGAATCTCAACATTTTTATTGCAGCAGGAGCTTTGCTGCAATGGTCATTTCCTTAGCCCATGGCTTGGAGTACTCCATCATTGCTTTTTCTTTGCTAGCTCGTTTCTTTCTGTGGTGATCACATCCCTGTGCTGGGTCTTGTCTCTTTGTGATATCAGGCAGAAATAATTTCTTTTCGTTTGTAAGTCCAGTAGTGCCTATCCCCACCCTGCCCATAAACCTTCGTTCAGTGTCAGGAGGCCACAAGCAAGCACCTCTGCTATTTTCTCCTCGGGCTTGGGAGGAACTCCTTGTTAAAAATGTGCAACACTCTCTCCCCTTCTTCCAGCCTCTGTTTTTGGAAAGACTCTGCTTTGAACACTGCAGATCAAAATCTTGTCAGTAGCTTTTGGACCCTGTTTAGCAAGATGACTAAAATTGTCCTATGCTCCCTGTGTCTCTGTGTCTGGGTCTAGTTTTTCATGTTTGTGTTGTAACTCAAGGACTGTGTGCTGAATAGTACAGTGGGGATCCCAAGTCTGTGACAAGCACCCGTGACTCATTGTGTGAGAGCGTGCTTGGGCAGAGGGCAAGGAAGGGAGGGGAAGGTACACAGAGATTTTAAGAAGTTCCTTTCCCTCCCTTTAAACACTCTCTTTGATACACCTCAGCGCCGTTCCTCCAGGGGAATGCTGTGTAAACCTTGCAGACCTTTTTACTTCAACCTCCAGCTCCGGCCTGGCTTTCTCCAGGAATGCAGGGAACTACACAGGATGCTTTCAGATATTGCATTACAGTCTGAAACCAAGGCAGGGCTTTTGAGTGGAAAACCCAAGTCAGCCTCAAAGAATTGGGAATTTGGTTGGTAGCCAACTCCTTCTGTGTAGCTCTGCTTTTCACATCACCCTGCCCTCCCTTTTCCTCTAGGCTTAGTCCGGCGGAGACTTAGGTTCTTGCTTTCTCCAAGAGTTTTACTATTCTGAACAGTGCAGCAAGTTACGGTTAGGTGCATCCTCTCTCTGTGACTATTCCTGAGAGGAGAAGCAGCACATGCAGGAGAGAAAAGAGTGTTGTGAAGGACAGTTTATAAATGACTTCAGTGGTGCAGAGTGATGTGTCATTCTGGCAGAAAGCCCATTAAAGAGGAAGCGCTGCTCTTGAATGCATTCAGCTGGGGTTTCTGAAAACTCCTTTATACCCACTCATTATCCATTTCACATTCTGGAAGTGGATGGTTATGTTTGCCTATGTGACGCAGATCCTAATAGTTTTCTGCAGTACTACATCATTTAGCTCTCAGCTAATACAAAACCAAGCTAGTAATTAACATTAAATGCTGAGAAATGGATCTGATGTGATGAACATTCAGCACATAATGAAAACGCCGTGATTTCTTACTTGGAAGCCATCATGGTCTTACAACATAACCAGTTGTTACAGATGCCCAAACAGAGCAGGGATTAACAATAGGATCTGGTTACATTTGCAAACCCAATTGTTGCTAGTCTGGTAAGAAGTTGCACTCTCAGGCTCCACTTCGACGGATAACAGCTCTGGCATCTATTGTCATTTCATAATGGTGTAATGCTATTTATGCCACAGAAATCCCAGATGAGCCATGAATTACATGCAGATCAGGCATACCATGGAAAACGCAGCTGTGTCAGGGGACTAGGCTTGCAGGCGACTGCTCTCCAAGGCCAACTCATACAATGTGGAGTGGGAAAACATGGGGCAGCATTAATAGTTATTAATAAAATTATTTGTTTGGTCATTAATGGTTCTGCAGAACTGGAACCTGAGTGTGCCAGACGACGCAAATCTAGCAGCTGGCTCTGCTGGACAAACAGACAGGCAGAACTAAGCCTTAGCAAGGGCTATGCTGGAAACCTTGCCCTTGATGCCACTAAGAAGAGGGGTGTCAAAAGGAGGTAAATATGTTTCGGCTTTTCTGGCTCCTGATGCTGCCCAGGAACTGGTGGTGGTAGTGACTGTGAGGGCTCCTGCAGGACCATAGCCTCCTTGAGGTTGAGGATGAGGGGGACCAGATGTCCTGGGTGGAGCCCTAAACACAAAGGCATGCTCCTAGCATCCCATTTTTTCAGAATGAGCTGAGGAAGGGAAAGGCCCCACTTCTTTGTCCCACGCAACACTGCTGCAGGGCCCTAGCTCTCCATGCTGGGGTGTCCAGGCCCCTTGAAAGCCACCCAGGGAAGACCTGTGATAGAGAACTGCAGGGAGAGGCTGTCCCCTCCTATGGGAGAGTGATCTTCCCCTCTCTGTAGAGCCTTCACTTTCCCTGATTTAGCTGCTGCTGCTGCATTTCTCTGACAGGGAGGAGAAACTCAGCAGGTGGTGGTGATGCCAGAGAGCCATGGGAGGAGAGGACCTGACCCTGAGCCCATGGGGTGCCCCATTGCCTTGTATCCCTTCAAGCTGGCTCAGTGCTTGTGGCACAGGAGGAGAGGGGACAAAAAGCAACGTTTAAGAGAGAGGAAGAGTAGGGTGGCCCCAATTGCCAAAATGTCTTCATCTAGTTCTGGACCCAAGCAGAAATAGGATGTAATGTTCTGGCAGGGCAAATACTGTGATGACAGCAAGTACGAAACTAGTTGCATGCTTCTTGTATGATTTGTGTTTTGGTTTTGAGGACATTCTTTTCTAGGGTTATATGTCCAGTAGGGAAGGCACAATCCAAGTGGAAAGAAAAGGCAAGTGGGATGAGGGGGGAAGGAATGAGAATAGGGGAGAAATGGGTGAGGAGAAAAGCAGAGAGTGAATCCAAGATGAAGAGATCATGAGCCATTTACATAGATTAGAAACAAAGAGCTGACCAACCCAGGCCAAATAAAGGCCACCCTCTACTGCGGAAAATTTAGAGCGCACCGTATCAGGCTTTAGCTTCACCCTGACCAAAACGTTCCACGTCCATATCAGGCAGATAATGATAAAAGTTCCTATAAATTTCACACACAGTAGCAGCTTGGAAAATACAGTGAATCCTAAGAGTGTAAAAATAGATGGAGCACTGACAGACAGCCACTCGGTTTACCTTGGAAAAATTAAGTATTGCATTGGTTCTACTAAAATTGGAACTAAAATCAAAAGGCTGGATCACAAAACTTGCCTCCCTGGTGAGTGTGCGGCGATTCCTTGCAAATGGTCACAAACTTGTGGCTTTCCTTATTTTCCCTTTTTCTGTTAAAAGTACATTTTTTAAACTGCAGTAACCTGAGCTAAACAGAAACTTTCCTACCAGATATAGGATGTCGAACACCAGACGTGCTACTTCATGGCCATTTCTCTTGGGCTTGTGCCTTTGCTTTGTGTATTTTTAAGACTTTGTGCTGTTTAGAGTAGCCTGTGGTTGAAACAGCAGACGTTTATAACATATCCATAGTCCCCTCCTCGACTAATTTGATCCCCAAAGACACAGAAACAGGTTCTCAAGGCAGAATTCTTCAGTCAGTCCATCTTTTCTCTGTGCTTTTATTTTTCAGTTTTTAGTGTAAAGATGTCACAGTCATGATCTGCCTTGTTTGTTTGCTGGCAATTTAATTTCACAGCTTTGTTCAGTTCCCCTTGAGCTATTTAATCCAAAATGCACAAAGGAAAACTAAAAGTATTTGAGTCTAGTGGGGTAGGGTCAGCTTTGGGCCTGCAGTATGAGTGGGGGAAAAGATAATCTCTGGCAGTGTGTCTTCATGCACATTCTGCAATGGCATATTAATTTTTAATCTATTAATTTTCTAAATTATTCATGACAGAGAAATAGAATAAAGAGAGGAAAAGCAATAGCAGTCAGTACCTAAACGCATAATTCCTGTGCAGCTAATGGCCTCTTTCCTCTCTTGGTATGTGTTAATTCTCCTTCTCTCCACCCTGGCACTCTTGTGGCACAACTGTGAATGGGCTTATGTTATCCATCAGCAGCAGAAGTGCCCACGCCTGGTGCTCTTGAGGCTGAGCTTTGCAGACATCCCAGTGCTGGTGCCAATGCCATCTTCAGGAACACTCATCCCACTCTTTTCCCCCCTGTGCACAACTCTTTCCCTTCAGCTCTGCTGACAGAGCCGCTTGTGGGTCCATGCTGTAAAATAGATCAGGCATCAATTCTGTTTGAAGAAAGAAACAAATGTGTATTTTGGGGGTTCCTAGGTCTAGAAGCAGGCACAGCCCACAGAGAGTTGTGTTGATACAGGTGAGGAGAGGGTTTGCTGTGGCGTGAAGGTGGGGAATAAATAGGGTAGGGTTGCCTTGCCAGTACTGCTGAAGCCTCTGTGTTGCTACACTGTAGCCCAAGTCTATTCCTGCATGAGAGGTGTAAAGCACCCAGACTCAGGGGTGAAACAGTTTTCAAGATGTGCAGCTTCCCCAAATATTTCTCCAGTAGCAGGCTCACAGCTCAGATGCCTCCACAGCATAAACGGTTGTGGTGCTCATGTGCTTACTCATTACAGGTGCATATGCACAAAGAGTGGACTGAGGATTTTGAGTATCAGCTCAGGAAAACAGCCAAAATTCAGTTAAAAGTACTCTTAGAAGGGATGCAGTGCATGGACAGAGCTATGATTTGGTGAATCAGATCAAGTTTTATTTTGACAACACCTTAACGGTGTCTGTAGTGCATGTGTTTGGAGATAACACTGTGCAGACCTGGCCTCTGGCTTCTTCAGCTCTTCTCTCTGTCATGTGAGAGTTACTGTTACCTCAGGAGGCTATACAGATCAAAAAGCAGCTAGTTAAATATGCCTACAGATTTTCAGACCTGTATCTCTGTGTATTCGGGCAACACAGCACAACTGATGCTGATCTCGACTGCGCCTTTTTTGCATTACCGTCAAATAAACAATGAAAGAGCGTGAGCAGCATTCTCTAAGGTATTGCTGTCTGTGTGCTGTCTCCCCGCTTCATTTCTTCAGGTCGGTAAGACTGTAAGAGCAATCCTTTGCAGGCGCTCTTGTTTTAAATTAAAGATGCTACAAGACTATTATGTCACAAGGCATCATGAAAAATACCCTTTCAGGAGACCGGATTGATGCTTCCACCCTGTAAGTGCACAGTGCAATGGTTACACGTATTGCTAATGTTTGTATAGGCACCGCATAAGGTCCTTGAGGGCAGGCAGGGAGGCACTGCTTTGTTCTTCCACCTGTGCTGAATGAAAAGGGCTATTGGTATGCCGATAAATCCTGCCGCAGAGTTTTGGTACATTTGGAAGGAAAATAATATGATGTGTTACAAAGCCTGGTAGGTCATAAGAAAAGAAAAAATTTGCTTTGCTTTGTTTTAAGTAGGTGTTGTTTTGTGTGTAGACATCTGATTAATGGGATACAGCAGTGATGAGCAGATTGATAGCTGTGTTTAAAGACCTAAATTCCAATGCCTTGCTCTGTGCTTGTTTCCTAAGCCATCTTCAGCATGGTCTTCAGGTAAAACACAATCTAGCAAGCAGTGCCCCTGTTGGAAAAAAGTCCAGTTTTGTTCATTGCTCAGCTGCCCACCTGTCAAAGCAATGTCCATTTCAGCTCACATCGTTAGGGGTGAAACCTGTAAGAAACCTGGCTTTATGTTGCCCTCCACAGCATCCACTCCTGGAAAGATGGACGGTACTCTTCAATACCCTTTCTGGAGTTTACTCTGAGTCCTCCTGTGCACAGCCATGAAGGTGTGAGAAAACTGTGTGACAGGATTGATCATATCCTCATGTACCTTCCTGCAGTTTGCCTCCACAGAACCACCGAGACAAAGACAGAAGATGTATCCCGGCTGGATATGGCCTGGCTGGAGTCCTGTGTCCTCCTTTACATACTGATTGAGTAAGTATAGGATTGTTGCTTTGGAAAACCCACCTAAAACAGCTACCACTGCAAAGAGGTTGCGGCTGATGGCATCAGGCGTTATGGGTAAATTCACGCCACGGAAAAAGGGAAGAACTGAGGAAAGCCTCCAGGCTATGGGTGGAAACAGTCCAGGAATGAAGTAAGGATGTGGAAAGGCAGTTCCACCACAGATGTGAGATGCTCCACATGGTACCTACCACTGACACTGCAGATGGCCCTGGGAGAGGTGAGTGGCTGAGGTGGCACATCTGTGGGGTTGTAGGTCTTCTTCTGACACAGCTACATCGGTAGCCCAGCTGAGATCTCCAACAGCTGGAGCCAAGTCTCCACATTGGCTTGATGGTCTGCTTGTCAGGAATAACATGTCTTCTGATTGTCTTACAAAGCTCAGGTAGACTGGACAGAGTAAAAGACATCCTGGAGGTTGCTGAGAAGATGAGGAATGAGTTTCATTTAGAGGAGATCTCCTATAAGTCAAATACTTAAGCAATGGGCTGCATCTGGACTGTTAATGTGCTCAGGAAGACCCTGAGGAGCAGCAACCCAGGGAATCCTGAAGATGCTTGGCAGAAAGAACTTGACTGCCAGACCTTAGCTCTGTACTGCCATGTACAAAACCATGAATGCGTAGCCATAGTTGCCCCCCACACCTCCTCAGTCCATCAGAGAGGGTTTATACAGGCTGGTTTCACTACTGTGAGCCTGTGGCCTCTGTCATGGTAGCCCTGTCTGTGGGACACTGGCCTCAGAACTGGGCAAGTGAGGTGGCAGTGGTGTGCCAAGTTGGTAAAGCAAATCATGAAAAGAACAGGACCCAAAGGAAGACCATCAGGCTATTTTCTGGATTTCCAGCCCCTTTGGTTTTCTTTTGGTAAACTGTCATGTCTCTGTTCTTTTATAGAGGATGGTAACAGATGCACTTTACCAAGAAGATGGATGGATAGCCCATAATCTGGATTTGATACTTGACACGGTAAAAAAGACAGGAATAGTGACTCTGAGTTTCTATTTATAACACTTCTGCAGACTCCAAGTAAGTGCTAAAAAGGCAGACTATGCTTTTTACTTATTTTTAAGGTTTTGGCCACATTACAGTTTCATGCTCTCTGTTTTTCTGCAGTAACTTATTCCAGCCATAAACTAGTGACGGTCTGAGCATGTTTCATCTGAGGGAATTCCAAACGGCTGTCGTAATAGAGAGTGACCAGTCTTTCAGTGTGTGGTCTGTGGTTAATCTGAGCTGGCCCAAATAAAAAAGTGATATGAAAATACCTCTATAACTGTGGATTCCCCAGTGAGGAAGTCTGGAATTTTTGTAAAAGTTTTATTTTATTTTTAGTCCTTAATGGCACAAAGCTATTAAATGTGGACTGTTTTTCATGTTTACCCCTTGCCAGTATCCTCGCAGCAGGAAACCACTGCAATTTTCTTGCATTTGAAGACACAAGTTTTTTGCATTCGACAATTGCAAAATATTTTTGCACTCTGCAACTTCTGCTCATTGTTTTGATTTAGGCCCTTTGGCAAACTTTTGGTTCACACACTGTCTTCCATTTCATCTGTACAAAAAACAAGTGAGGTTTGTGATGGGTACCCTGAATTTAACAGGTCTGAGCTTGGTGGAAGCAGACTGTAGAGATTTTCAGAGCTCCTGGTACAGGGGAGAACAGTCTACCTGTGGCCCTGTGTGTTTGATCACCTGGGTGGTGTAATTAACCCCTTTTCTAAAACGTCTGCCATGATCAGCAGGAAGCTGAGGGCTGCAGGGGTTTCGACACCTCAAGCATCTACACTTCCAGGGGCTGGGATCAGAGGGTGTAAGACATTCAGGCATGTCAGTCTGAGAGTGACACTTTGAGGCCGGTTGTTCGGTCAACCATACCCCTGGTCTGATGGCAGCTGGGATGCTCTAAGGACTTGCACCATGGTGGTGGCCTTTAGGAGGGATCTCACCAAACTGTGTGGGCACTGCCCCAATCTCCTGGGGCCTCTACTGTGAGCATAATGGAAGATAACAGTGCTTCCCTACCTAACAGAGACATTACATTTGTGTTTGTAAGGTTTTCTACAATGGCAGATAAGTAATTATCTAAGTAAGGAAACTAAGTACCTAACATAAGTAGACGAATCTTCTCATTTGCTTTGCCTCATGTCTGGCTGGACGAACTCCAATCACCAATCATAATTCCACCTCTCCTTAAAAAATCAATACTCCACTAAATCATTGTCTTTTTCAAGTCAAAACACGAACAATTTATTGCACAATGGCATCTACCTTAAATCCAGGCAATATTTCACCCTGAACACCGGTGAATTTTAGGGCCCAATATTTGATGATATTGAGAATAACATAAATGAGTTATGTGTGGTATTTTGGTCTACAGGTTCTAAAAAACACCAGTAAACTCGAAATAAATATTCTGTCAAATGCAGCACAGAGTGTATACTGAAAAGGCATAAACACACCATCTACTATTCCTGGAAATATGACGTTACAATTTACAAGTCTAGCATAAGGTCTCTTCTCATAACTGGTCAGCCTGCACCATATGGGAGTCACCTGCCTATATCTTAATTATATCTTACAGTCTGGCACCAGAGCCACCCTCACCATGCGTCAGTAAGCGGCCCATTTTCTAGTGCTGTCAGACCTTATCCATAGAAAAAAGAGGAAGCAGTGAAAAGTAACTGTTATGTTCTGCCAGAAAGGCCAAAAAACAGTAATAGGGACTTGCGGGATTATTGCTGGCAGGCTTTCATTGCTCAGGGTAGATGTACCTAGGTGTGCTCCCATGGTGTCATGAGATGTGGCAGGGTGGGAGACCAGGGCGTCAGTGCAAGTGCCAGAAATGCATCGGACTTTCAAGCTTGAGTTGGGTTGTCATCTGCCCCTGTGTGGCCACCACAGATATTTAATGCAATCTAGGACTGCTGCGACTAAAGGTTTAAACTAGCAGCACTGATCACTGCCAGCACTGGTCTGGTGGCCCACTTAGAGGCTGAATGAAGCGTCCTTCCTATAAGCTATGTGACATGTTAGGACGGTGACTTGTTTGCACATTTATCCATTTATTTACGCAATGATGACAAGTTTATTGAATCAAATCTTGAAGCTTTTGTTCAGAGTGGTGGTGTTTTTACTTGAGGGGAGCTTTGCCAGAGTAATTCCCAAATGAAAAGGAGGCAGGCCTTCAGGTTTTTGTGGGGTGTTCTAACTGACATTTTAAGTTGAAGCATAAGTTGAAGTACATTTACTAAGGGGCTTTGACTGAAAGAAACTTCTTGTTATAAGTACAGCAATTTGGGATTCAAAATAAGTTGCAGAATTGTTGCCACATGTGCTGAATCTTATCCCATGCAGGACTCCTTCAAATTGACTTTGACTAGTGGAGTGGGTGATATTAATAATGATTTGAATAATTTATATCACTGAAATATTTTTGTGGGGGTTTTGTACTTCCTACAGATGTCTCAGTTGGACTTTCAGCCACAATGTCTAGCAATTTTGAATATTGAATAATATAATGCTTAAAGGTATAACAACTATGTCATGCTTTTTTATGCTATTCACCTATTACTAGACGTCCAGAATAATAAAAGCTGACCAGGGCATAAGGACTCCTTTCATAAGATCTCCTGTGCAAATATGAAAACAAAGGCATAATGAGGGTACTGTTGTCTTCTCTTCACATCACCTACATGTGCCACAGAGATGGAATGGAGAAAATGTTACCAAATAAGGAGAAAAGGAAAGCTTTTAGGTGGGTCCCGAGTGGCTTTCTTTCCCAAGTGGAGATTATTTGTTATGGCGTTAGTACAGAAGAAGAGAGCAAAGGTGGGTTCTTGGACAGCCCTGCCTCTAGGCACATCTCAAATTAACACTGCCACATTACAGCTTCGTGGCTGCTTCTACAGTGGCAGGGGTGGAACATAGGGCACCCGCAAAGACTTTGCCTCTAGAGGTGAGTGGAAAGCCTGAGCCAACTGCTGATGCCGTGCAATACCCACTGATAACCCACTTGGTAGCATCATGTCAGTGCTTCTGTCCTTCCGCTCACAGAAACTGCCACTGCTTACATCCTTGCAGGTATGCTGTGTTCATATAAAATCATAGAATGCCAGATTGGAAGGGACCTCAAGGATCATCTGGTACAACCTTTCTAGGCAAAGCACGACCTAGATGTTCCAGCACCCTGTCCAACTGAGCCTTAAAAGTGTCCAGTGTGGGAGTATCCACTACTTCCCTGGGGAGATTATTCCAATGTCTGATTGTTTCCATTGTGAAACAATTTCCTCTTGTGTCCACCTGGAATCTCCCCATGAGTAACTTGTGCCCATCCAAGTCTCTGAAAAAGGGATGGACTTTTTTTCTGTTACAGGGGAGTAGTGTCTTGTCATGTTATGCCATGGTTCTCATGTTATGTCGTGGAGTTTACCTCCTACTGCTGTTGATGGCAGTGTTAGCGCTGAATCTGGAGTCAAAAAAGGTGAAGGTGAGATGTGGACTGCGTAAATGATGCTCCAGAAACCAGGAGAGACCTAAATGTATGAAGCCTCCTGTGTCCCCGTGAGAGAGCCCTTCTCCCTTGCTGTCCTCCCAGTGTCTTGGAGGGGAGGGGGACCTTGTGAGACCCCATGAAAGAGCTGACTGAAAATGAGCAGACATCATTAAAATGATCCAGTGGACCTCAGTAAAAATGTACTTAGCAGTCCTGGCTGAGAGAGACATTTTTTCACACTCTAATGGCCACGCAGCTCCCTAAGTGGAAGAAGGAATGTCATTTACTTCACAAAAGGGAAAAAAAAGTCTATGAGATCATTTATAACATTACTCACAACCATTATCTATCCCAAATCATTCTTATGCCTTGTCTGTGGTGCTGGCTGCCTTGCAGTGCTCAGAGTCTCTCTTAACATAAAACCCTTTCTTATTCATTAATGGCATACCAACTGAAATATTTAAAGCATTTGCAGACAAATGTAGCTAATTGTATCCTAGATGCAGGAAGGCCCAGGGGAACGCTAACTGCTGCCACAGTCACATTTACCTGCCCTGGGGGAGGCTGTTGTTTCAGTAAAAACCCTGTCAAATACAGGTTGGTTAATAAGAAAATGCTTTTCCACAAATAGAGCATATTTAGGCTCACATCCTGCACTGACGCACTTGTCTGAGTGATAAAAGCTTCCTGACCTCTCCCACATTCCACTGGCCTACTGCATCCTGGTGAAGGAGCTTCATCAGCTGAATGGCTGGCAGCGCTCAATCCGCTCAGGGTACCTCAGTGGTTGAAGAAAACCAGGGGTACATGGACTAGGGTGTCCTACAAGAGGATTCCTCATTCAGATCTGGTCCTGAGTGCATGATTAAATTCAGGTGCAGCAAGAAAGACCTAAAAACTTGTTCAGGAAGCTCAGGCAATGAAAGAAGACTAGATCTTTGTTGCCCTTGAGGTATAGAGTTTCTTGCTTGATTTGTACTCAAGTCCTGTTTCCCATCCCCACACGAGACCAGCCTCAACCCTGATGTATATGGCAATGGTTTCTCACGTGTGTCTCTAGCAGATACCTCCAGGCACCAGCACACCACTATGGCTGATGTAGTGAACATCTTGAATAGTTTTTTGCATGTGCACAGTTTTTAGCAGTTGGACTAGCCATTACAGAATAATGCCCAGTTCACTATGTGCAGGGCTGCTAAGGATTGTTCATGATCTCTTGAATATTTCTTTTCTCACTCACTACCTTTATTTGTCTGGGAATCCTATCCTGCACTTTCAAAAACATTCGTTTTGACTCTGAGTTCATGCTGCAGAGCAGGATTAATGCATTGCAGGGCCCTTGGGGAGTATCTGGGGCTTCCCACCAAGTCATCATCATACTTTCTTCAAGGATCTGGCACAGCTGCTTCCTCTGACTGGGCTTATCAAGCGCGTGCTATTTACCATTGCCAGGAACACGAGAAATGGTGACGCGCCTATGTGAAGTAGGGCATCCTAAAAGAAAAACACTCTGTGGTGTGTTCCAGTGCTGGAGAAATTACAGCTATCTCTCAGGTTCTCTGCAAACAACCCATGAACACAGCACATTAGAAATGACCACCACATTAGTAAGACATTATTTGAATAGCAGACAACTGTGGAAACATTTGGCAAGAAAACATGTGGGAGATAACAAAGCAATTGCAAGCTTTGGCTGCCACAAAGCAGAGTGTTTGAAAATCCTGCCCAGAAAGTCCTGAGGTGAAAACGTTACATGTGGTGCCCCAGATTATTTGTATGTATGAGACATTGATACTTCTGATGCCAATGACTATTGCTTTTCCCATGCTACTGGCAGTGCCCTAAACTGATACAAGGGCAAAAATATATTGTCTTGGCCAGCTCTTACAACTGTGGAAAAAGCATGCCCTATTCTCCAGAATAAAAATGGTTGAAGGATCTACTCTAAGAATCATGACTCCAGCTATTTAGTGGCAGCAATCTCAGGTCATGGCAATGCAGCCTCAATAAAAAAGATATATAAATTGAGAGGTGGGTGGTGAGCAGCTGAGAACACCATGAATGAGCATGGGTTACTCTTAAACCTGGGTTAAGGCTCACAGCCAAAGAATAAAGGAGCTGGTGAGGGGGAAACATGTTGTTCTCATTATCTGCCATTGGTTGCACATCTGCACTAGAAGTCAACAAAAGGGCATTTTTTTTGTACAATTATACATTGTGTAATAAGATAAGGATAAAACTAATCCACATTTATCTAGAATTTCTCAGAATGGCTGTAGTCCCTGTAGACATAGCTGACTTTATAAAATGTGAAAGTCTGAGTCACACCAGCAGATTGTACATGGCAGGGAAACTAATCTGATGTAATAGAAATGTTTACAAGCCCAGTAACCCTTCTCCCTCCACCCTCCTCTTCTTTAAAAAGCCACGTAAGGCCATGGATCAAAGCAATGCAGCAGCAGCATGCTGAACACTGGAACAATAACAGCCCTGACTTCCTCAGGCATCATTAGTATGAGTTACCAGAGGATTTTTGCATTCACTGAAGAAGGAGGTAATATAATCATTTGCATCAAAGACTGGAAGTGGAGCTATAATACCACCAACTCTTATCACTAAAGTATTGCTAAACATGATTAAACACGGTTCACTGGAAATATCAGAAGCTGACTACCCAGTGGGATCAAAAAAGCAGCAAACAGCTCAGAAATGTGTACTCAGTTAACACTTACCAGATACAATCAATTTAGAGTAATAGTCAGTTCCAGTCCTTAATTCGTATCTTTATGAATTAAGTACAGATACACTCCTAATAGATTTCCTGCCTCTACTTTTTTCTTTCTTTTCCAAGTAACACACCACTTTTGGTTCCTTGAACTCTTTGTCACTCGCTAAGAAGGCTGGATGTTCCTTTCACATTTCAAATTTGATATTGCTCTCTGGGCAGATCTCAGGTTTGGTAAGGGTAAATATGATGACAACACATTTAGGGGTTTGTAAGATATGTGACTTCACCGCTCATGACACTGAAAATAAATAAGTGCAAAGTCAAAAGAGCCCATGCTGAACAGATTAAATGCTGCCTGTACATGAGAATTTGTCACCCTGAGGATGTAACTTGCAGGGTCCCATGGGTTTCCTTTCTGGTCCTGGCGGAAGATCTGTAGATAACAAAAAAACTGGGAAGAAGTGTTAGGGATAGGTCAGCCAGAAAAATTGGTCTGGATTACTTATTAAAGGAAGGTCAGTCAAACAGTATACATATTGACAGCCAGATGAAAGACCATGAAGCTAGGGATAAGTATAGGCAGCTTACCTACAGGAATGGGGCTTTATTCTAGAAAGTGGTGGTTTAGCAAAGGATTTAGGTGAAAGGCTGGTAACCAAGACTACATGGGAGCTCTCAGGATAATTCATAGCATAAAGGCCAATTTGAATCTCCAAGAAGAGCAGCAATATATTTAGCTGCCCGACTAACGTGCTGGAGAAAGCTCAGACAAAAGTAACAAGAGTGATCAGAGGTCTAGTAAATGTGAACTCAGGGGTGAAAGTGAAAGATGAGACTGAGTCTAGCCTGGAAAAGCGAAGACAAGACAGCCTTCAAATATATAAAAGGTAGCTGCGAAAGAGACTGGGCTAAACTGTTGTCCATATCTGCTTGCAATAGCACAAGTAACAAACTTGCAGCAGGAAAGATTTATGTTAGCCATCAGAAACATTTTCTAATGATAAGGACCACTGAGCACCAGAACATATTGCAGATTACCATAGGATTAAGAACTGGTTAGGCTGGTGATTTCCAAGCTTTATTTTGCACCAAACCTCAACTGAGAAAACTGGCAGGGTTCTGCCTCCCATTGTTAAATGGCAAAATTGTTTTGGTGTAAAACAAAAAATACTGGAAATAATGGTGGTGATGATGATGACTACTAACACAAAAGAAACCATGCAGGGAATGCACCAGTTCTGTTAAAAACAAAGGAAAAGTCAGCTTGGGAGTTAGCCACCTTCTGTAATGGTATTTAAGAGTAAGAGGGTGCTGGAAAACTGGCTGGGATGTGACTAGGGTGTGCAGGAGCTGATACTGTTATAGAAGTTGGGAGGCTGTACAAGAAGAGTCATTGCAGAAAACCGTGATGAATCAGTCTTCAAGCAAGCAGGAAATAAGTGGGTTTTGGGGTGAGTTCAGATGAAGGGGAACTAAGGACTTTTGTGGGGTGATCATGGGGTTATTGGCATGACACAGAGCTGGGAGCAGAGAGGGCTGATTCAAGGGACATGAGATGATAGTAAAGCAGGGGACACAGCTGGGGGCATTTGCGGTTGGGTTGCAGCTGCTTTTGCTGCTTCCATTCCTCCTCAGCTGTGGTGACCCCACAGTGTACACATCACTGGTGGGACTCCCAACAGAAGCGGCTGTGCACCTCTGAGGGAGGCTCAGACCCAGTCTTGGGGTCAAGCAGACTCAAGCAGACTTTGTTATGATTGCAAATAACTACTGTGAGCAGCCTTTGTCAGATACATTGCTCTTGACAAGCAAAAAGTGATGCAGAGCTGCTGACAAAGGGAAGGGGGGCATCTTTCGGTTTTCCATGCTTCTTGTCCTGTTTAAATTGTACCTGTCTGAAGCCTAAGGAAATGTTCACTGGTGTAAATGTGTGTGTGAAAATGGGGAGGTCCTGCTCTGTTGGCAGATGGTGCCCTTGGTTACCCCTTTCCTGAGAGGCCGAGGGCATGTCCTCATGTTGTGTTACTCCTACCACCATGACCAAAATCCCTTATTGCTCATGTCTGGGAAATAGAGTCACGATCTCAAATGTTGTCACATCAGCTGAGTAGAGAAATGCTAGGCCTCCCACTATGTATGTGTGGGTAGCACCTTTTCTTTTATTAGCTCAGAATACTTTCTAATAGGAGTTAACCTTTGTGACATCCTTGGGGGACTGGCCTGCTATGATTAATCTGTATCTTACCTATAGGAAAATCAATACCAAAGCAAGAAAAACCTAGCTCAACATCATCCTCTAAATCATTACTTCAGCCTGGAAAAGAATATGCTATTTCTTGCTTCCCCCCACAGTGAGCTGCTCTAGTGATTAAAACGCACTGCTAGATATAGAGAAGCCAATCTGCAAATGCAATTCCTTAGCAGTATCTGTACATTAAAGAAGGCTTTACTGCTATTGTAAGCCTTGCCTGGACAGATCTCTACATCCTCTCATTTCCCGGCCAGTGAAGACTTGAAATGTGTCTGGCTGAAGTCACAAGGGTCCAGTGCTGCCCTGGTTGTGTATACACTGTAATTCCTGTTGGAGGAAGTCCCAGCCCATGCTCAGCACCCTGAGATTAAGAAATGTTCAGAACTGTAAAAATACAAATCACAAAACAAGCTCGGTGAAGTTTGAAGAGCAGATTTGAACACCCCAATGTGGACGGTAAACCACAACAACAGTAACAGGAAAAGCAGCGCCACAAACGAAAACCCAGTACTCCATTTGAAACTGAATTAATTTAATAAACTAGAAGAAATTGCTCAGCAATGAAAAACTACAGCACACCACCCTGACCACATAAGATACATGAGAACAAACAGACTTGTGGGCACACCTCAAGCAATGTTAAAACAGCAGCCTTTTCCAAAACAGTCTCCACACGAGCAAGGTGATCTCACTGTCTGGTAGAAATAACTCTCATCAGCCAACTGTAATCAATCAATTTCACAGGAGTGCTTGCTATATATAAAAAATGAGGTTGTTAAAATGTACAGGACGTTTGCGCCAGACCACTATCTTCTGACCTCAATGAACAAACAAACTGAAACTATTTCTCACGGGAACCAGTTTTAGGTAACAGATCAGGTAGTAATTTGGGAACTTCAGCAAAGGACAAATCGAAGCACAGCAAAACCTCCAGATAGCATTTGCAATGATGCGTTAGATTTGGTGGCAAAACTCCACTTGGGGTCATCTTTTGCAGAAGGGTCCAAGAAAAGAATTTTATTCTCACTGGTGCCCTAGCAAAGCAACTTTGAAAGGTGGGTGATCCACGTTGGAGAGGCAGTTCATGAAGGGGACAAAGGTCTACTTGTTGCAGCCAGTGGCAGGCAATCAAGAGCCCCTTTTTGGTGCTTGGGATCAGTTGACTGAGCAGGGGAAACATCTAGCTTCTCTGATCATGAAGAAGACTGTACATATATAACATATATACACACAAGTCTTGTATCAGCAAATGGTAAATTGCAACATTTCTTACTCACCATGTAAGAACTAATTTTCCGTGATTTGTATCAAGCAGTTGATGGGTGGAAGTGGAAAGTCAATTAAAAGTACACAGATCAGATCTTTTAACATCATTTGCTATTAATAAAAAAAAGCCCCCAGCTGCTTCAAATATGCTCCGTGTTTTGTGGGGAAGGTTGAATAGACGAGGCATCAAAACAAGTTTTGTACTTACATCTAACGGATGTATTAAATAAGGGAAGTAGTAACTGTAGTTAATAATGGACGGGCTGTTTCTGGTTACTGTGAACTAGATACTCAAAGACATAAGTTCTTAAAGATACAGATGAGCACTTTGTGATGCTTCCCAAAGCATCTCACTGGAAATCAGTGACAGCTGTGTGAAGTGAGAACGCAACCTGCTTGAGCTGCAGCTTGGAAAATCTCACCCACGTCCTTCATGTTTCTAAAAGGAGTGTGCCTTAACATTGCCCACCTGTTTCTAGTCATAGGCTGGAAGAGGAAATGAGCTTTGCTGCTTCTTCCACTCTCTGCTGATCTCTTAACTGTGAATGAACAAGCCCAAATGAAGAAAGTGCCCTTTTCACACCAATTAGCTAAACTGAAACCAAAAGTCACTACATGAAACACTTTTCTGTGTAACAGAAACCAAAAGTCTTTGCAATTAAAAAGGGTAAATACTGAGCAGAAAAAATATTGATACTGCAATACATGATGTTGTAAACCAGTCTTAAGTGTTAAGATGGTTTCCTTTTTTTTCCTGTGACTTTGCAGTTTGACTCGAAAGTCACCGTTATCAAACTGGCAAATCAAGGGCAGCAGTTGCTGGAGCTGAAGAGAAAGGTTTGTCTGAAGTCTTCTACTTCTCTGCGTGACTCCTTCTGCTGGGCAGTGTGCACAATCTGTATCCAAGAGCGAAGCCTGATGGCACTAGGCCTTCTCCCTGTGTAAAAGATGTAGTGAAGCACTGAGATGGAAAGGATAAAGAGGACCAGGAATGACAAAAACTAAGGGTCTGTGAGGTGCTGGGAGGCTGGCTGCGTTGTCCAAGGCCACACAGAAATTCTGGGCAGGCAGGTGAACCAGCCACTCCAGCCTGTGGGAGGTGTGTGCTGATTTCAGTGCCTCTACCCCAAAAAGCTGCCAAGGAAATGATATGAGGATTATCAGCAAACACCAAAGAGTCCCTTCACAGTGACATCATCATTCATCAACTCCCAGGAGAGTGTGCCCACAAGTGACTTGGTAGGGAAAAAATGAACTTTTGTGCTAAATGATGTTTTGCAAAATATTTTGCACAAAGCAGAGGTATCAGAATATCTAGCAAAACGTGGAGCAACTGGAAGACACCTTGTAATAGACACCATCAGGATACATTTGATACCTAGCCAAAGCAACTCTTCTAAAATTATTGACTCATTCAGCCCAACCCAGGCACACACAAGCTGCTGGACTTCATTGGCGTGTGCAAGATTGAGGCTTAACATGGTAGACAACTTAGTCTTCATGGTTGAAGTCACTTGGCAGAAGATGCTGTAAATTATTCTGTCTCATGGTAGCTGATTAGGAAGGAGTTTCTATTTTGACAGCAGCTGTGCTAACAAGATGGGACACTATGAATCTTGATGCAAGCATGCACTACAGGTAAATAGCCCTAAGGGAGTTTTGCCATGTTCAGAATGTTTGTTAGCATAACTACTCCTGGGCAGTTATTATCACTGGGTGAAGAAAATGAGGAAGAGAGTTACCTGCCTTTGCTATGGCCTCAGAGGTAGGTAGCACGCCAACCAAATTAATGCACCTTGTTTGCAGAGGTCCCCTGGGTCTCTTTGTGTCTCCTTCATACATACTCCACAGTGCCAAGGCCTGGGACTGGACAGATCCTATAGGTGAACTTTGCAAAAGAGGGAGCATCAGAGGTTATTTGATTTCTAGAGGTTTGGGAAGGGGAATCAGGGAACACAAACAAAACACTATATACTTTCCCTAGAGGGGTGGGGCAGTGCCTGCAAATGGAAAATGGTGGGTTTACTGTTGCAACATGCATAAATCTGTACTCCCTTTCCTATTCCCCACACCCTGCTGGGAGCTTCTGCTGAATTGTAGCTCCCTTGACATGGCCCTCAGAGCAGTGTGTGGCTTTCAGCCACAGCGTTTCTAGCTCTCTTCGGGATACAAACTTTGGGCTTCATTCAAGAAAGCACTTAGGCATGTGTAATTCCTTGAATTTCAATGTGACTCTTCATGAGTGTAGAGTTAGCACATATTTAATTGCCTTCCTGAATATGGGCCAAAATAGAGAGTATCCCAGGGGTGCATGGGAAAGAAACTTAGTTTTCATTGCTTCAATAGAGATAGCTGCTCCACTTAGAAGCATTTGCAAATGGTTTGGGAAGGTTTGGGACTTCTTGCTAGCACATCTCCAGAGGGCAAAGCAGGCAACCAACCCTACTGCAAATGAGATGAGGATCACCTGTGCCTGCACCGGCCCAAGAGGAAGTGCTCTTATGAGATTTGGTACTTTTTCTCATTTTTTCGTATCTGCCCAACAAATGCTCTGCTCCAATGTTCTCCCCATCCATTTGTGAATTTATCAGTTTTTATTAATGTCTTTCGGGAAAGAGCTCTGGATTTAGGATATTCAATTGTGCAGGTAAAAACAGAAGAGAAAACTTCTTAAGTGTCTCATTTTCAAAGACTCTGGTTTCCATTTTTAAAATAACTGGAAGGTGATGAGGAGAAAATCATGCTTTTCATGTTAACTCTGACATGGTAGCAAACTGGAGGTACAATACCAGCAATGATGGTATATTTTCTTAGTGCTCAATTTGCCACCTAGATCCCACAGACCTCCACTGTATTCAACTGAAATTGTTCCTGAGTGTGAAAAATCACGAAGATCTTTAGTATTTACCACCAGTTCTCAACCAAATACCCTCTTCACTTTTCAAAAGCAGCAATAAGACTTGATATGGTGTTGTTAGTGAGTAGCAGCAGTTTCCATTTGATTTTTCAATTGTAAATAGTGAATATCTGAAGCTGTTCTGGAATTTTGGAAATGAAGCATTTTGCTCAAGACCTACATTCATTCACATATGGGTAATTACAGTAGATACCTCCACATCCCTGATGAGAATCATCTCACCTTAAAATAGATGTCTTTTAGATATTTATGAGATGGCTAATTGAGGCTGAGAGCCCAGTTTGCTTGAAGTTAAGACCCCAGTTTGCAGCAAAAAGCTACTTTCCCCATGGTCACTTTTGTTGGTAGCTTTGCCTACAACAGTCATGACCCATATATGCATATGCCAAGTGGGCTGAGCCATGCTGAAGATCAGCATGCTGACTGCTGCTGCAGGCTCACAGGGTTTTGGGTTGAGTCATGTGTGGGTGGGGGTAAGGCTTTCTCCTTCACAAGTAGTGCTGTTTTCACTGGCTGCCTGGGCAAGATGGGGGAGGAAGGTTAATCAAAGAGCCAGCTTGTGGCAGCATCAGATGCGGCTGCTCAGCGCGCCAGGATTAAGAGCGAGTGTCTGTCCTCTGCACTGGGCGAGAGGCTGCTGAAGCCTGAAGAGGGAATGTGGATGGTGCTTTGGCAGCATGAGGCCCTGGGGTGCAGGATAGTCCCGTTCTTGTGAAGAGAGTCACAAGCTGAGTCCTGGGATGGGGCTGTTTCTCTCCTACAGCACTGCAGAGTGCTGGGGACACTGTGGAACAGCTGGAGGTGATGAGGGCTTGATGCAGTGCCTGCCTGCTGCCTCATCCCGTATCTCCTCCTGCCCTGTCTGCAGCTGAGCTGCCTTTCATGACATAAAGGCTCCTTCACCTAAAGGATCCTGGGCCATTTCAAAGTTTACAATGGGCAGAGCTGCTTTGAGCCATAGAGTGAAAGCAGATTAAGCCATGGTCCTTCCCTTCCATGCAGGAAACAGGGTCAGTGTGTGCAGGAGTGCACAGTGTGGCTGATGATGTTATGCGGCAAAGAACATTGCTGATATTGCAATACACTTCTCTGCCTGAGAAGACGCATGAATATCTCCCTGACAGAGGTGAGAGATGTGCTTTTGAAAGACATAGGAGAAAAATCAAAAGATAATTTCTGCTTTAGCTGTTCCTGAGGAGGATGGCCCAGGAAAGGCAAAACACAAAGGCATACTCATATTTACACACAAGTATGTATGTTGTCTGTGAGGATGTTGATTTTGCATAGGGACAGACAATAGAAAGTTTGCCCAGGAAACATGCAGGTCTAAAGCAAGGCTGGCCTGTACAAAGAAAGCATGCTCTAACTGAAGGGACTATTTTGAAATTAGCAAACCTTGATGGTTCGCTTTGGGATTTAGAAAAAAATAAATACCTTATTTCTAAATATAAAGCCATGCTTACAGTGGCATCTAGTGGCTCTTGTGTTTATGGACCTCTCCTCCCCAGCACGGCTGCGAGAATAGGACTGGAGAGATTTGCAACAGCATTTGTTCATCTTTTTGTCCAAGACTGACTTTCCAGTAGCACTTTTCTTGCGCAGACTTCATGGGAGTCCCAGCTTTTAGGGTGAGCGTTGGGTTGGAGCGCCTTAAAAAAATAGGTGAAGTTCTGGACTCAGATCTTTATTTTATTTCACTATTATAGAAAATGAATGTGAAAAGGCAAAAAATTAGGGTGTTTCAGATTGAAAAAAGCTGCTCAGATCCAAGTATCCATTTCTCGTGAACTGTTACTGTTTCAGCAAATAGGAAATGCGTAGGTACAGGTCTATCAAAGAGCAAAGGAGAGGGATTCTGGCTTTGCCAAAGTCCGGGCTAGGAGATGGGTCATGCCTTCTCCTGCCAGTGAATGCCCTAAGGTGGGACACTGACAGCCAGGTTGCTGATAATATGACCCAGTAAGCACTTTTCCTCTCAAGAGGCTGATCTGGCTGAAGAGTTCTTTCCCACAAGACAGCAAGAAGAGAGGGAAGTCAGTGCTGATGGCAGCTGCGAGGATGTGCCAGCGAAAGTGTGACCTCCTGCTCCTTTCCTTCACCTGCAGCCACCTGACATGGAAAGAGAACACTCCTATTGCTCCTCTTAGTTGTCTGCCAGCCTTGCCTCAGTGCCCGCTTCCCCTTCATCTTCTCGGGGTTCACCAGCACCCATCTTCCCCTGCTCCCACCACCCCAGCTCTCCTCAGACTTCTGGCCTGTCAATGCTCACACACTGCTTTCTCCCTGTGATATGCTCAAGTCCAGTTCCTCACTGCTCATAGCTTCCAGCATCTCTTTGCTCCCCTCCTGATCTGCTCCCCAGTGGCATCTCTCGCTTTCCCATGCTGTGGACATCACTGATATAAACATTAGTATCACACTGAGTTTTTCTAATGAAGACTCCTCTGTTTCATCTATATATTTGCTAGCTGGTCCCTCCACTTTCATTGAATCCTACACCAGGAATTTCAGATCCTTTTAGAATCAGGATCATAGAATGGCTTGGGTTGGAAAGTACCTTAAGATCATCAAGATTCAACTGCACTGTGGACACCTCACACTAGACTAAGTTGCTCAAGGCCTGGCCTTAAGCAACCTGGTCTAGTGGCCTTGTCACCTGCTTTGGCCCATGCCTAACTCTTCCTCCACCACATTCCTGCTGCCCCTTTCTGCAGAGCCCAGCAGGTTTTGCTAAGAAAAACAGTGAGCTCTGCTGCGACCTATCTTCCTTTTTGACCCACTCTTTCTTTCAGTCACAAGCATGGCTTTGACCAACAACATTATTCTGGGGATTATGTCCTCTCCTTCTGTGAAGTTCAGACACAGCAGCCATGCTTCTGCTAACAAAACTCAACAGGCCAAGGGAAAGGGCCTGAACAGTGGCATATTGTTGTCCATACAGTTAATTAGCGAAGTCCTGGCACACTAGCGTCCTGTTGACCATGCTAAGGCATAGTCCAGGGCTACTCCTAATAGACTACAGCAGCTGGACAGGGTTACCTGTGTGGTGTGAGCACATGTGTGTCAGACCTAAAAAGAAGTCTCAGAACCATTTTATTTACTAAGGTAGCTGCAATCAGCATGATCAAAGCTGCTACGACAAATGACTCATGGGCCAGAAGATGACAGCATCCTCACTGAATAGCACTCTGGTCCTTTCCTCTCAGCAAGCAAGGGCTGTACTCACATGACTGTGCACCTCCCATGAGATCTGCCTTTCCTCACCATGCCTATTGGGAAGACGTAACAGATTTGGGGAAGCACTGACATGAACTCATGGCAGAAAGACACACTAAGGAGCTTCAGACCCTTCAGGCTTTCTTCAGAGACCCCTAAGCCCCAGGTAACTGTGAGGTGAGAGGAGTGACTAAGAGAGGAGAATCACCTCATATCTGCTCTGCATCTGACATGGTTACCTACGTGTACCCCACTGGCAGCTCTCAGAGATGGGCTGGATGGGCCCTCGGCAGCTGTTCCTCTTTGCTTGCCCTGTATGAACAAAAGCACTTTCAAGGGCCAGACCTATACGGGTGGTGTTTTCTGCAGTGGGAGGACAGCTAGATTTACATACTGAATTGCTGTGTCAAAACAAGTCAGGCAACAACACAAGGGAAGACCTAGAGAACTCATGCACTACAAAAACCCAAGGGAGGTTTTTCTTATGTGCATACCTTGCATTGTAATGTATGAAATATTGTAGCTAATGAGTCCTACTTACTTGAGATGTTAATACATCCACATCCTCTGCCACTCTATCTTTTGACATTTTAGAGCCTCTTCTTTTCTTTTTTTTTATGGAAGCTATAATTTTCTTGAGTACACTATCATGAATTCATTTAAAGACCTAAAAGCTCAACTGTAGTCTAATTGTGACATAGATATCGATAATACGAAATCTGCTTTTGCAATGCAAATGCCTGTCTATTAGCAGAATCTTGTACATTTGATCCTGAGTTTGGAGCAGCAGCTGTTTATTCAGTTCGCAGGTTTCTTGTGGTTTGTGGTTTCTTGTGGTTTAAACATTTGCAGGGTGTAGACACTAACGAGAGCACTGAATTGTTTATGGTGATCTTTGAAACAGCATTGCAGATTTGTCATGAATTTTTGCCAGGCCAGCAGAAACATATTAGCCTCTCCTTATGCAAAGTCCCACGTGCAGAGTAACTTCTCTAATCCAGCACTTTGGGATCATGCCACCATGCAGGTCAATGAGAGTTTATACTGCTGCCTTATGGCAGTTGATCACACCCTTTCTTCAGCTCTTTCATTTGGAGGTTTGTCTTTTCCCCAAAATAGGCCATTCAGGCATAAAGGGGAAAAAAAACTCAACCCAAAACCCAAAACCAACCAAACCAAAACCTAATTTTAAAGTGCTCGCAGCAGAAGCCCAGGTAAGGTCATTGGACAAGGAAGCAAATTAGCTCACATCTCAACAACTCATGAACCAGCTCTGCACCAGGAGTACATGAACAGGTCCTCCTGGTTGGGAACCCATCTCTTACAACAATAATTTCTCACCAGAAACTGTGAGGCAGAGCTTTTCTGTGTACTTCTGTTGGTAATTCCAAGCCAGTTCCACCACTGCCTGTTTTCCACTTCAGTAGTCAACAAAATGACTTTCCAGGAGCCTGGTCAGGTCATGCCAAGCTTCCTTGCATGAGCTATTGGGAGAATGGGCTGTTTGTCCCAGACGCAGAGAGTAAGTCATTAGACTTGTCCTAACAACTCCTAACTTGATATATATTGATTGCAGAGTGGTCCACTAGATCATTGTCACTTCTCTTGGGAAGCAGAGGAAGATTTAGTTGAAATATGTTGGGCAAACCTCTGGAGAGATATAATTGTTGAAACAATATTGTACTATGGAGGAACAGGAAAACTAATCTCACATGCCCCTTCTACCTAATTCTGGGTGACATGCAGTCTTCCTTAGGTACACGGAAAAAGGGAGCCCTCTAGGGTAAGAGTTGTATAGGAAGAACTCAGTTTTCAAGATGTTTCACAGCTGGTTTTGGTTTGTGCTTCAGCAGCTATGAAGGTTCATGAAATACAGTGATTTATGCTGTAGCCTCCAGTTCAAGGGCAACCCCAGCTGCTCACCCAAGGCCAGGACACTGCCGGCAGAAAGATCTCCTTATCTATGCCCTGCTTCTCTAAGCATCCATCAAAAACCGGCTGGAAGGGCTGGGAATCCTTTTTAATGGCTCAGACTGGCCATTCTCATGCTTCCTAAGAGAGCGATAGAGGATGAGGACAGCTGGAAGGAGCAGGATGGATATGATACTTAAAATACAAGATCTTTGTACTTTTAATGTTTAGTGGCTTGTGGCTTATGGCTTACGTAGAGTCTCTTCCTTGCTGTTGACTGAATGCAAGACTCAGACCTGCTCTGGTCCTGTCAGCACAGCCCCAAGGACAGGAGAGTGCAACAAGGCTCTCAGCACCTGGTGGGACAGATGTCTTTCAAACTTGGCGCAGCAGCAGCCTTCCCATTGCATCCAGCTCAGAGGCACCAGAACTTCTGGGCACCATAGCCTCGTGATGTTTCCTCAGGCAGGATTTACTGTCATGTCTATAGTGTAATGATACTCCCTCCATTATCCCTGCCATTCCACTAAAGCACATGGCTGTACCTCAGGTAAATTACAGGCCTTCAACAGAAATTACTGGGTGTAACTCCCTGGCCTGAGTTAAAAAGATGATAGACTAGACCTGGGGATTGCAGAACTTCTTCCTGAGCCTGAGAAACCATGAATCGCCTTGTGAAGCCTGTGGCTTTGCACAATACTGCAGAGTCTTATCTTTTTTCAGTCCATTTTGTTTACCACCCCAATGGCAGTGATCTTGCTGGCTAGGGCAGCTGCATTGCTACAGGATCATAAGACTGTATATTGTCTGATCTTTCCTTCTAACACAGAGATACCATAGACAGTAAGAAATTCTTATTGAGGAATTGCTGTCAGGGAGGCAGTGTAAAGTATTTTCATTTTAACAGGATTTCCAATCCTTTTTTTTTCAACCCTCACACCAAAGAAATGAAACAAGCAGTTTTGCCTAGGGTGCGAGCCTATGGCGGTTCCTCTGCCACATGCAGCAGCTCAGCCCTACTCTTCCACTGGGATTGAGGTTTCTGCTCAGCACCTTACTTCAGGCAATGAAATATGAGGTGAGAGAGAGCAGCTGTTTGGGTGAGAAAGGCACCACAACTCATGTACTACTGTGCTTCTTAATATTGGACTAGGGCAAGGGTAATAATAGCAAAATTCATTTTTGTTTCTTTCCTGATCAGATGCCATGGCAGTGTCAGAGAGAGCTATGTGAAAACTTCCTCTCAGACCTCAGTGCTGGCATGAAGTGTGCTTTAGATTTCAGGTTTTTAATTCCTCTGAAAGTTTCACCCAGTTTTGAACTGGCTTAACTGGGGGTCATCCATATGTCAATTTGCCCCTCTGCTATCTGCTCGGGTGTCATGAGTGCGGTGAGCTAAGCTTCGTTCTCTGCTTCCTTCTCCCTGTCTCTCCTATCGTTCCTCACTCTCCCATCTGACTGAATTTCTGAGGTACATCCTGGTAACCACACAAGCAGAGGGGCTCCAGATATGGGAGCGTGGCTCACAGGAGCAGGAAGGGCTCATGGAGAGATCCAGCTGGAAGAGAAGACAAAGGGAGCAGTCACCAGCAGGGCAAAACTATTTCAAGAGCTATCATCTGGCACAGTGCCCTTACCTTCCCCTGATGGGAACAGCCTGTCTTCGTCAGAAAAATATGAAGGCTTCGTCTTGGGTCACCAAATGACATCAGTCTGCCAATATACCTTCCCGGTTGTAGCACAAATCTGGTTATTGGGTCAAGTATATTCAATACCCGGAAACTAAAACAAGAGTTCGGCTGTGACAGATGCTGATTACAAAAGGCTTCACCTGGTAAAGAACTGCTCAATTAGTCTATGCATTGCTCTGAAGGAACAGAGAATGGCAAAAGACCAGATTCTGGATAATTGAATGCCACCTCTGGAGTGACAGAAAGCAGTGTAAAATGCAACACACAGGCGAGTTGCACAGTGTTTCCAGCCAGTGTCCTGGTCTCTGGACCAGAGAGGGGAGGTCAGAGCATGACTGTCTTCTTTCAAAGAGGCCTTTCCATGCCAGCAAGCTCAGCGTTCCCAGCACTGAATTTGTTCTATCCAGATACTCTCTCTTTGGGAAAAAAATCCTTTATAAAGGATTTGGCCAAAACCCAACCCACAACAACCAAATAAACTAGAAAGCGAAAACTCCAGGAGCTCCCTCAGGATAACGTTTATGTTGCCTCTTGAACTTCTGAGAAGCATTTCCCGTGGTAAATGTGTCTAGGTAGCATGAGGCCACTTGTAAATTAGTATCATCCACTGTATTACAAAGAGACTCTGGTACAGATGTAGTAGCTCCAGAGCATTTATGAGACAAAGGATAACTTAACAGCTCCCAATTAGCTTCCAGAAAAGAATACATGGTGCTTAAGGTACTCCAAAAAAGCAGCATGCAACTCTTCTGAGAAAGCAATGCTGCTACTCCTTGTGATGCTTTAGCCTCCTGTGGTGCCAGATGTAGCTAGTGTTTTACTATTTCTTTCTTCAAATAGCAGTGCTCAGGGGGGATAAACTTTACTTAACCTAATTAATTTTAATCACAGCTTTCAAATCTCATACTGTGCAAAGAATTACAAATTGGAATACATTAATAGAAGCCATGGTTTATGCTGCAAGCTAATAGGGAAGTGTGCATTTACATTTTCTGCATGAGTTTGCAATTACCATTAAAATAAAATTCAGCTATGTCCTTTTACATTACTGAAATGTGAAGTGCAGATTGAGCTGGTCCCATTTGTTGTAGAAAATGATTTGAAAATGGTCTACATTTCAAAGAATTAAATGATTCTTACTGAATAAGAGGTTTTAGAAAATTATTTCCAGTTGTCTAGAGTTAAGGTGCTTCCAGGCATTTTGGTTTAAACAATCTTTCTGTTAAAATAATGGATCACTTAATTTTTTCCTACCTGCTTCAGTGCAGGTTCATGGAAGGAACAAAGAGAGCTCTCCCACAAAGCCTCACCTATGTATTCCTTTAGGAGTAAACCAGAGAAACAACATCTCAAACGACCACATCCAAAACATAACTCTAAGGTACCACAGCACTGAGCGCCAATCAGTCCAGAAAATTTCCTTCCCAATGGGGAGATTCCTCCTCATGTTATGAATAATGGGAGGTCAAAAATATCCTCAAAATACTAAATTGCAGCAGCTCTGGGGTTTCACTACAAACACAAAACTCTTCCATGTGTCTCTGAAATTGTAATTCTAGTAGGACCGGGCTAAAACTTTACGTATGCTAAATGATTTAAGAGCCTTTGTGCCATTTTAAAAAAGTATGCCCTTTGAAGGCTGATCCCTTCAGCCACTGGTGGTTACTGGGGTGCATTCCCCAGTGCCTAGCTGTGCAACTGCTGGACCACTCTTCAGTAATGCCCACTTTTGTATCTGGAAGACCAGGTGTTAAATTTCAGGGGTCTGTGTCACCCCAGATGCAGGGGCATCAGTTCCAGGGAAGACGGTGACAGCAGGAGCACAAACAAGGTGCTCTTGGCCTTGCACCTATTGATGTCAAAACAACTTGGTTAATTTTACAGCACTATGATACCAGATTGAAATAATTTGGCCAACTAGTGCTCATCTTCAAAAGCAACTTGATCTTATAAGATACTAAGACTCATTGACTTCAGTGGAAACCTAGATACCAAGGTGCCAAACATCCTTCTGAGCATGCAGCTCAGATAAATAAGTCATCTGGCTCTTTTGATGAAGTGTTGTCTTTCTAGAAATGACCTTGTTTGCAAGAAAAGTTGAATCTTTCCGAAAGGAATGTTGTCCTCGGGAGTGTATTCTGTGCTGCAGTCTGACAGTGCCCAAAATTGGTTTTCATGTAGTATTTAAGACAATGCCCATGAGAGTACGGCAGTGTTTGCATTTACTCCCCTGTATAAGCCTCCTGTAACTTATCCTTTTTATTTTTTTAATTCAAGATCATGTAAAGTGAGCAGTGCAAGAGGAAAACCACAGTCTCATCATAATTTGTACAGACACAGAAACAGTTTACACCTTTGTATAGCAAAGAGGTCAAAACTCATGGCTTTGGGGAAAACAAGCAGATGTATCTATTATAGATGACAACCTTTAGCTAAGCTGTAAACTTCATGCTAATTGAATAATTGATAGTACATCAGAGCTTCAGGAAAGCCATGTTTAACATGCTAAGTTTAGATAAAATGGCTTGTGATAATGCTATTTTGTAAAACAAAGTACAAATTGACATACAGACCAACAGGATGAAACATTCCAATTTTATTAAACAGATTATTATACCTAAAACAGCGCTGAACCTCTGGAAGAGGAAAATTGACAATGTTTTCACTGTGAAATATCACTTCAAACTTGTATTTGCAACAGAAAGCTCGTTGAGGGTTTCTTCTCTTTAAAAATGCAGCTAAGATGCTCTGTAGAATGCTTGTAACCACAGAATGATATAAGTAACTTTAAAGGAAATGATGAGTTGATTCTTAACTGATGGAAATCACCAGAGGTCTGTGAGAGTAAGTGGAAACCTACTCAATGGACAATTTCAATTTTAAATAAGATGCAGACTGCAGATCCACCAAAATAGTTTCCATATACTTTCTTTAAATTGCAACAAGAGGAAGAAAATCCGCTTTCCCACCACGCCAGTTTCCATAGGTGACCGTGAGACTGCATGCTTATCTGGCAGAAGGAAACGCAAAACCACACCTTGCTTTCCTTTCTGTCATGCTCAGGTAAATCACTGGAAAGTTTAGAAATGTTGCACTGCTGTAGAAAAACAGAGGCAGACTGTAGTTGAACACAGAGATGCCTCATCTCCAAGTGATTTGTCTGCATCTTTTATGCCAGCTAGCAGGATTTGTGGTGCAAAAGCCACACTTCTGCCTTCAAAACAGCCCTGTGTGCTGCTGAAGCAGAAGCTGGACTCCAACAAGCACTTTTTGAATCCTTTCAGGGTTAAAGCTAAGAAGCCACTATGGGTATGAGGCTTATGCCAGGGTTTACCCAATAGCAGCCACCACCCGGAGCAGAAGAGCTCTGCAGTTGTTCTTCTTTGTTGGCAGCTGCACATACTGCAAGCATCCTCTGGTTGCTGGAGTCATTTCAAAGGCTACTCTAGTAATTAATCCGGGTGACTCAGGAACTATTTTGTTCTTTTTTTAATTTTTGTTTTTTAAATGTGGAAAATCTTGTAACAAAAGTACCACCCAATGTGTTTATTGAAAGCAAATAAAGGCTAATTTCTTAACTGCTACAATCCAACTGCTTTTTTGTGTCTAAGCCTGCCCAGCCATCATCAGAGTTAGCCTGGGATTTAAGCAGGCTCTCTGCAGTAGCTGCAAACCCCAGCTTTTCCCCAAGCACCCATTTTCTTTGCTCTTCAATTATTAGCAATATCTAAATTCAGACACAAAACCATTTTGTACCCATTAGAGAGGCTTTGTGCATTGAACAGGTTCTGCTGGGCGTTCCTTCCCAAAAATTCCGATTCCAGACCAGAAGGAGGATACCATACCACTGCAATTCCCATTTCCATGCTGTAAAGCCACTTTCAGCACCACAGATGATTACTTAGTGCATTTTAATTAGCTCAGGAATGTTCCCAGGCCACTGTGTTGAAATGAATTCTGCACATAACTGAAGACTCGCTCATTGACAATCACGTTTTTAAGTTACCAGGCCTGTCGTCTTCTCTCTGCGGAGCAGAGATGCTCCTTCAAAAGCAGTGATATTCCTCTGGGGGCAAGGGGAAAAAAACCCAAGCCATATTTTTGCATAATCACAGCTTTCAGTAGTACAAAATTCACTGCTCTGTGGGAAATGGCAAAACAAAAAGCTCTGTAAGTACTAAGTGCTCAGTGCTCTGACTTGTTAATGCCAGGGAGAAATTGCCTTCCACAGATGAGACTATAAGGCCTACTTTGCACTATTTTTCTGTTGTCATGTCTTTTATTCAGGGTCTCATTGCAGATACAGAGCATCATGTCATGGTTTGAAGGGCACCATGAGCAATACAGCTCTAAAAAGAAGCTTTCTCCTGCTGCTCAGCCCTCCTTCAGCAGAAGTCCTCCAGGAAACCCAGGTTATACATGACGTAATTTAACCTTTGCTGGCAGCCTCAGTATTGTTTAATTAACTGCTTCAAATTTATTGTGGTTTCTTGCAGATCCAGCGTAAACGCTGTGTCTTGGCTACCGCAAAGCTGACACTGAGAAATTCTGCAGAAAAACTGCATGCATTTATTACCACTTACATAGTGAAAATATATCGCTCCTGTCTACTAGTATGCACAATAAGAAAGGAATAACACATTTTTCTTCTTCACTTTGCTTGAATTTAGAGGCCAATTTGTATCTATCATGTACTTCTATATATTGGTAAATAAGGTTAGTAAGCAGGAAGTTTATAACCCCTCTGCGCCCAATGTCCAATCTTACAACAGAGATTACAAGTAGAGGATGACTGCGTAAGACCTCTGTACTTGCCTAAACTTCAGTGATGAAGAATACGGAAAAAAGAACCCGAAGCTGGGCATGAAGAAGCCATTGAACACAAACATTGACTGACTGTGTCAATCTTAATTTAGGGTATGTGTGGCATGGATCTCGGGCACACTCCACTGGACAGGCGTTTGCCTTGGCTGGCTCTCTGGCTGGGGCTGGGCAAGAGTCCCCAGAGGTGTGGCAGCACCCCAAGCAAAGCGTGTATAGAGATTTCTGCAAGTCTCAAAAAGGCGATGCCCCCAGCAAGAGACGACGAGTCAGATCTTCACTAACAGCAACGGCACGCTGAGAGCAACCGCAGAACACGTTGCCATCCTGGAGTGTGCTGGGTTTTGGCTGTGCCCTCCTGAATTCAGCTGTATTTTCCGGATCATTGAAAGAAACTCTGGCACTAATTTTTATTTATTTAAAGTAAAGAGGGTTTGGCCTCGTTTCTCAGGCCAAGTAGGCCACAGCTCTCTCAAAATGATGGGCCTCCAGGGAGCCAGGAGTAACTGAGCTAGTCAAGAGACTAGCGGAATTTATTATTATGTAGCACTTTAAAGGTTTTCTCCAGAGCATGCACTTAGTTAAGTTTTGCTTGCTCGCTCACTGGTGTCACAAGAAAGTAATGCTTTTCTTATTTATGCCTATGCAGTCACTGCTGGGTTTGGGAAAGGAAGCTGATCTTGCATTTCCTGCATTCTACATAGTAGAAAGGAAAGAATTTGAGCTTGGTGAGAAATTCTTTCTTCTGATGAGCACTGCATGTGAAGATACAGCTTCAGGCACATTCTTCCCTAACTGCACAGCATTTTAACGTAATTAGGCACAGTCACTTGTAAAGGCAATCATGAAGTGTATAGCATAAACAGATCTCTGTTAAGCTCTCTTTGTCTTTCAACAAAAAAAGGTAGCATACTTTTACCGAATTTTTAACAAGTAATAATGTGTTTAGTTTAGAATGTTTTACCCTCTCCCTGAATTATAAAGTTCTTTAGAGCATTACCTGAAAGTTGCCTCTTAGATTGTTGCATTTCATTAAAAGTTATGATCCTGAGCGAGATTAAGCAGTCAGCTAGTCTGTAGCAAGCCCCAAAACCATGGCCTTCAATAAAAGCTTTTTATACATAGGAGACACATTATCTCACATCACAACGTAATTTCATCATCCTGCTATGCACATCCAAAAGATGTACCCATTCATTCATTGCTATCCTACTTTCACAAGAGCTGACCTGGTTTGTAATTGGTTTGCTTCCATTTGGATCAGTTTAATCATCTTAGCTGCAAAACCCAGTTAAAAATAATAATAAAAGGACCGAGTTAAAATAAGAAGTATCCAATCCTTGTTAAAACTAAAAAGATGAACTGTCTGGTCAAGCTAGACCCAGGAAATCTCTCCTGAAACGTGCTGTTTAGCTGATACTTAATCAGCGACAGACTCACTGGGGCCTGCTACATAAATTACTGGATGAACAGGCAGGAAACTTGTATATTGCTCCTAAATTAGGTATGGACCTTCTGGAAAGTCAGCTATGATCCCTTGGGATTCTGTTTTCCTGTAATCATGCTTTTGGGAAAGTGATTTAAAGCCTTCAGGTGAGAAATACTTGGCAAGTGTTACACATCAGTAATAAAAGTAGGCCTAATGACCACAACTTTTTCGTCTGCAGGCTTCCCATGGGGCCAGCGCCACCCATGGAGACCGTTCTGCAGCATTTTGCTGGTGTTTCTACGCTATGCAAATGTTGCAGGATGGGCTCCAGTTGCTGGTTTATCATTATAAGCCTGTGCTGAGACTTGTGCATCTAAACACTGGTGAAAATCCAGTCACTGGTGGAGATTTTCTTATTACCTGTGCTCTCCACGTTGCCAAATAAGCTTTTTACTCCTGGTTGCTGCAATGACATTTGTTACAAGATACTGCAGCCTGTGAGATCAGAGGACTGTGCTAATGGCCCATGTCCTTGTTCTCTGCTTCCCTTGCTTACCCCTCTTGTTTCTTCACACTCAAGTAAGGAAAGGAATTGAGGTTAATATTCCTGTCCTTGAAATGAAATCTATCCTTGCCCCACAGGGAAATTAATGAAAATAATTTGGAAACAGAGCCTTTCATCTCTAGGTCACTGGTTTATTTAGTAGGAGTCAACAATGACTCACACCGTTAATTTGTCTGCTGGGTGGCAAACACAACACAATGTGGCTGTGCTAGTCTACATTATAGGCATTTATCTTGCAAAAACACTGCCACAAGTTAACACCCCTGCTGCTCTTTGAGGTGAGGAGTTGTGGTGGCTACAAGACTTCTTGTACCACAGGTCCTCCTGCAGCCTACCCGCAGGCACACACCAAAGCTACACATGGCCTGTGCTGCTTTTCATACTACTAATTCTAGGCATATTTAGACACACCCAGCTATTATATGTCAAACACTAGCATTCATTCAAATATCAGGGAAAGTTATGCTGTGTACTCTTACTGGGAGAACTGCAGGTCAATTACATATTTGTCTACGAAATGATTTTAAAGTCTAGAACGCATTCAGCAGCACAAACAACAGCTGTGTCAAATGGATGTAAGTATCATCTCTGGTTTTCCTCACTGGCAGATGCTGACAAATAAAGAGTTCTTGGGGTATTAACATATGCTGAAGGCATCCGAGAGTAATTTCTCCCAGATTCACCTGTGTATCCTATTGGGAGGCTAGCTTGCAAGGCAGACACATGTATGTCCTGTGTCATTTATTTCAGGAGCCTAATATTGAATTACTGTGGAAGAACACGTCTCTCCCTTGCCTGTAACACAAGTAGGAGAAAGCATCTTTGTGAATGTTTCTACTATCCCTCCAGTTACCTGCTCTGAGACTGAGCTCTGAGAAAATTGTCTTTAGGGTAAGAATAACCATATACTGGGTAGACAGCACCATCCCCCTACAACCCTGACCCTTATTATAGGGAAGGCTACGTATCTTCAAGCTCCCAGGAACTTCCATTTGCAGGTAGGCTGTGGGTAGGCTTTCCAACCCTGACAAGCACTCTCAGCTCTTGAAAATAAAGAGAAACGCGTAGCTTTCTTTCCCATGTCTCTTCATAGCAACTCAAAAGCCATCACCAGAGTCAAGGCTTCCTTACAGTCATGTTGAAAATTTTTGAACTCTGCTGTGTCTGAAAGAAAGGGAGGTGGCATTAGTGCATTATCATCACTCACAGAACAACGATTACGTCTGAGCAGATACCATGGGGAACATTAGTCCAAGTAAATACCAACTACTGGATCATAAAGGTTCAGGAGAGCTCAAAGTGCTTAGTGTTCATCATCTGATTCTTAAGGGATTTGTATTTATGCCACGTTAGTAAGTGAACATCATAGCCCGCAATTCATTGACACACTGTACAGCAATATTTTATGCATTGGACTGCAATAACACTGATGTTGCATTCAACTTTTTACTGGCTTGTGGAGGCAGCCGCTTTTCTACTCTGGACACTCTCAGGCTGGAGCACAGGGCAGATAATGGAGCTGTGAGATTTGAGAAATCTCCTGCAATAATCCTCACAACATAAAGTACTGCTCTGGTGGCTTGAACACAGATGAATAAATGCCTTGCCTGAATGCTTCTGTATTTAAGGCATATTTTCAAGCAACCGCACGCTTGTCCATTACACAGCAGGAGGGACAGTGAGGCAGAGCATAATCAGTCAGCACTTTCAAACTTCTTTTGAGCACTTTTTAAAACATTCAGCTCATTTATCCTGCAAGCAAAAAGGGCTCCTGGAGCCTGGCAGCACTACAGATAATTTTATATTGCGGTGGACAGCTCTTTTAACAACCAACAACAAGTTCTTAAATATTAATTTACAGATCACCTTTTAATTGTATTTTCTTGGGGGGGGGGGGGGGGGGGAATAAGTAATTCTGAGAAATGCTATATATTTTGGTGCAAGAAGAAAATCCAGACAAAGAAACCTTAAAAGCAGCAAGTTGCTTATCACTATAAACCATTCCCAAGAAACTTGTCCATTGCTGCTGTTGTGACATTAGCAAGACTTCCCTGGGAAATGTAGAAGAACGTACCCTCTTCCTGCCCCTGCACAAGCTGTTGCAGATCAAGGGTTACCATCCTGGGAGCTTGATGTTTGTTAAAGAGCAAAGAGCACAGTAGTGTCTGTAGTTGACAGAGAAAGGGTCTCAGCCAGGCATGGTTTGCTGGAAGAGTAACAACCTCCCAGGCCAACTGACAGAGTTGGAAAAAGCCAGTTTTTTGCAACATCATCTCCCTCCTGCAGGTGCAAGGGTAATACACCATTTGCTTCCCTGCCCAGCCAGTTATAGACATCTGGATTCACATGCCAAATAGACTGCAAATTCACTTTCCACATGACAGTCTCCTTATTTTTTCTTGCAAATTTTGGAGACCTCTGCATTCTGTTTGATTTCAGAAAGGGGCTTTGTAGGTTCACTTTCTGTGTACCCAAAACTCTTGCTTCCTCCCAGCCACTTCAATACGCAGACTAGAAGGAAGCAAAGACACAGCGCTGCTTAAAAACCTGTAATACCAACACCTGCCATTAGTTTGTTCTCCCTACTAAATACTCACTGCACTGTTACAAAATTTGCTCCCAAATAAATCAAGGCTAAACTTCTCTAGAACCATCTTCTTTATAATCGGATTTCATGGCTTTCTTCAGCAACTGCCTAATCTCTGTACATGAGCCTCAGTGGTAGAGACTATATTTGTAGGAGCTGAATAGAATACAGACAAATGCGCGATGTGTTGTATCAGCTAACTCCCCTTCCAGCTCTGAGGCTGGGCACCAGAGAAGGAAAACACATCCCCAGAATCTGAGCTCTCAGACAATTAAAACTAAGTTAGATTCTTACTGTTCATCCCTTTTCACTTCTTTCATGATTTATCACAATAGGATTCTATTAAAAAGAAATCAAGTTCTTAGCCTGAGGTCATGCTCCTGAAGTAGTCAGATTAAAAAAAAAGCTCTATGGAGAAACAAATTCACCTGCTCCTCCATCTTGCTGAAGTCACTCACTTGCAGAAAAGAAGTTGCTGCTGCTGGTAGCTCCCACATGAGTACACTGGCTCCTTCTGCTCTTGGAAAGGACTAGCCCATTCATCTGTACCTGCTCAAAGCCAGCCGAGGCTGAGGTGCAGCCCAGGAGGTGCAGGTAACATGGTCCTAAAACCACAGAATTAAAGGAGCTAAGATAAAAAACTCAATTTGACCTATAGCATTTCTTGGCTGGAGAATAATATGCCAAACAAACAAGCCAGCCACATTCAGATCCCCAGCTGTGGGGTGAGGCTTTTTCTCTTTTTCTCTTTCATGTCTGAGAGGTCAGAACACTCAGGAGAGCAACCACGAAAGCTGCCACCACACCACTTGTTTCACCACTTGGCTCCTTTGGTAGTGCACTCAGAGGGCTTATGCCAATACTAAAGGTGCTTCTCTCGGACCCAGAGATGTTGGGATATAGTGGACTCAATGATCAGCACCCTTGTTTTCAGCTTTTTTCCAAAACAAGTAGCAAAAAATCCCTCCTCAGCCATCTCTTGGTATCTACTGTTTTTGTTGAGCATAACAACCATTTCATCATGATGATCATTTGGTGATCACCTTAAACCTCACACTTTGCTACAGCTTCAGTGTGTTGCCAGCACTCAAGGACATCTGGAGCACTGCCTGAGGTCCTCTAACAAAGGCCAGCAGCAGGCCTGCTAACGTTTGGCCATGGCACTGTGCTCTGATGTAAGGAACAGCCACACAGAACAAAATGACTCCTTGTGCTGTCCCTGCCTCCTAGATGCTACTCAAGCACTTCATCGACAGAAGCAGTTTATGCCTGGCAGACCTCAGAAGATGAGCTAAATTAGCTTCACCTCCTACCTCGCAACAATTCCCAGCTATGCTCTAGACACATTGCAAATGATGATATAATAGGACTCTGATTTCCATGCACCAGGTTTAACTTTCTGGAGACAGCTGTTTGAAGAATCCTATGGTGATGGGCACAGGCAGGCTCCCTTGGGGCCTTGGAGAACAGACGTTCACAGGAACATTTCTGCAGTGGTGGCTGGGCAGATATGGACATCCTTGATTGTCAAGACACTTTATTCCCTCTCTTAGCTTCCTCTTTGTAACTGAGTCTGAGTAGTCTTAAACATACATCATATTGACATCAGCAATGCTGCAACAGGAGGTTCAGCACATACATCTCTCCTTTTCTTAAGCAGCTTTCTGGCCACCCCTTTTTTTACATTGCAGGAGCTACCAGGACAGTCACAATGGCTTTTTGCACGTTGCCCAAAGGTGGCCCAACATGTGAAGTCCACCTTGCAACTCCTCATGAAAAAGAACAGACCCAGACATTGCTCTTAGGCATATCTACCTCACCATATGATCTTCAAGACTCCTACAACTAGGAATTGTTTTTTTCTAATTTTCTGCCATAAGCCAAAATCGTGCCCCATCCCACATGCTGAGCCCATAGGTCATATGAATGCAAGTTACTCCTTGGTCCTCTGCCTAAATACCACACAACAGCAGCTTACATGCAGCTGCTCCACAGCCTCTCCCATTCAATGCCAGTGGGAGGGAAAAGCATGGCTGGGAAAACGGAAAACTATGGCATTTCCACCAGCCTACATGTCAGTGTTAGCGGACTTGTATTTACACAGGGAGCACTCACTGCTAAACGACAGAAAAAGGTCTGAGGGAAGCCAAAGCACTCCACTCCATCTGCTTCCAGGTTTCCCTTTCCCTGTGCTTTTTGCTTCATGAGACTGGATAGGCTTTAACTTGTTGCAATGATCTGTGCCTCTTTCCATCTGTAAAGATGGAAACAAAGCTGTAAACAACAGCTCCCAAGTGTAAGAGTACCTGGGCTGCCTCTGTCCAAGTTAGAATGGGGTATCAAACAAGCACATGCAATTGTGTGAACACAAGCCTTTTTTATCCTTTGGAGTATTTAAAATGTTTAGGTACTTAGTGTAAATCACACAGCTGTTACTAAAAGCCTTTTTCATTAATGCTTGTTTAGGTTAAAACCCTAGGATTGGCAGTGCTCTTCAAGTATTTTAAGATATAAATTAATCAATAATTAAAACCAAAGTATTTAGTCTAAATTCAATTTCGCCCTCTCATTAAGGGCAAATCCATGATCCACAATCAGGATACAGGTTCAAAGTCCAAACATCTCCAGCAAATCTGCCCAAGTGCAGTGGGAGATACAAATCATCCCTGCAAGTAGAAAAGGGTTCTGCAGGCACAGAAAATAACTGATGCATTCTCATGTATGCACACCTGTATTTACCTGTCTCTACAGAACTCAATCCTCACAGGCTTAGAGCAAAACTCACCTAGTGACATTAAAGCTAACTATTAAAGCTCATATTTTGGAAAAGAGGTATCTATCAATTCCGATTTGACATACCCAGCTCTCTACACCTATGTATATTAAGTACATAAGACCAAGTATACATGCGTGTATACACATACAGAGACTTACTTTTGTAGGATCCTCCTCTTTGACCAGTTCACCACAGGACAATCTGTATTTTGAGGGTCGAGTGTGCCACACCTCTTTTTGCACTTACCCTTTCAAACTTCCCTGTTTGGAGCAGGGCACCTGAAACAGCTTAATTGTTCAAAACAGCTCAGAACAGATTTGAAGCATGATTCTGTGTTCTTCGCAGGCAAGGAGAAAGTTAAGGGGGGATGTCTCTGTCTGTGGTACGGCAGTGGAAACTCTCAAGCAGTAAATTCCATTACAAACAAAATAGGGAAGTTCCATGGAATGGAATTTGTCCGAACTGAACAATGAAAGACGAGTGCTTATCTTTGTGTGGAACACGCATACGGAAGATGTAGCATTCTTAAAATATCTTGATACTCAGTTATGAGTAGGACTATTCATCCTACACCCTACTTCTTCATACAGGAAGGGAAGAGCTAATAGCAGAAGAATTTTCTTTTGGTGGTGGGAACAAATGCATGATGATTATCCCCACCCAGCGTAGGATTCCATCAGAGATCAAGGATGCCCTGGCAAGCGCCGGGGCACTACTACATGTTTGTGGAAGTCTCTCAGCTTTTATTAATTATATTCCTGACAACGCAGTAAAACCCTGTAGCAGAAAGCCACACTCTTCATTCCTGAATCATACGAAATCATTCACCATTTTATGTACAGATTTTGAATTACAATCTTCAACTTCTTATCAGGAAAAAAAAAAAAACCCAGAAGCCTAAAAAGAGCATTTTTGGCAGAACTGCACAGTGTACAGAAGCATACTTTCAAATACACAATATCTTACAGAACACATACTGTAACAAAAAGCAGAGCCTGTTACCTTTTCTGAGAAGGCAGTGCCCAGACAAAACTAGGTGTTTCACCTCCATTATGAGAGGAGCAGCTTTAACTGGACAAAAAAAAAAAACAAAAAAACCCAAACAAAACACAACAAAACCACAAAAAAAATTCCTGAACACTCCAGATAGTTTAACGCAAAAATAAAAAGTACATTTGTAAACAACTTTAAAACAAGAGCCTTATGAAAATAATAAAGATCACTGAAAGTCAAGCTGTTAAAACTCTTCTTAGCCCAAACCACTATATTCTACCCTTATAGTATTTTTTTTGTTAATGATACAGAGACTTCGCCACACAGAACACTTCACTGCGAAACTTGGGCAAATAATTTTTCAACTTCTGGTAGAATTAAGAAAGGGACAATTTGGAGGCAAAAGGTCAAACTCCAAATTGCCTTTGAAAATTTGAACAAGAGCAATATAACCCAATTACTGACTGGAGCAGAGTTCAACAGTGCATGGTAGTACAGTACTTATTTTACAATCTGAGACCCTTTTTAATATAAACCCTGGCAAGTCATAAGCAACTGTTAGAAGACTTCTGTATTATGTACCATCAAGTTAGCATTGCTTTCATTACTCTAAATTTGCCATAAAGTGATTCTTCATATACAATACTGATTTACCTGAAAGCAGTGTTTATATTTTTTGAGAGAGCAAACTGTAAAAACTGTCCTGGGAAATGATTTTGTGTATATAATTTTCAACCATGCATGTGAAGTTGAGCATCGGTATTTATGCTGAACTACTTCATGCTTCAGCATACGTTAAGTAAGCTGCTGATCACTGCGTGTGTCCATTTTGGTAGAAGGACAGATGTATGTGAACAGCAATGCTCTGGATAACTTGTGCTATTCCTAAGACTACAGTTATTTTCTCTGCCAATTACATTTTGCTATAAATATGTGTGCCCTTAAGTTGATCCCAATATCAATTTCAGCTAACTAATCAAATTATCTGCTAAGGTTTTGGGAATGATAACCCTTCCTTTATTTAAATAAAATGAGGGAAGGGTTTCTAACTCCCAAAGATTTGCCAGTGATAGATTCATTTTCAAGACAGGATGACACTGTTCAGTAAACTGTTAGTCACTTTTCTTGTTCACAGATAAGCACAATAGTATTGATGTTTTTTGTCTGCTAGGTAGGAAGGGGAAGAGAAAAATACTGTGAGATTTTTACCCTTAACATTTTCCCAAGTTCTTCTCATAGGCTTTTGTGAGTAATTATTCATTTGTAGTAAGCCCAATTTCAGATTACTTCTCTTGTATTTTAAGAGCTCAGCAGCTAAACGGCAATTTTCTGTTTTCCTTTTGCAATAGTGTTAGTAAAACCCTGCCCATAACTGAGCACACCGAGAGCTTATGTAAGGAATAACTTCTTATTATATTTAGAAGTGCCTCATTTTTGCACCAGTTAAAAGTTAATTCATAATCCAAATAATCAATCTGCAATGTAAACAAGTAGTTATTTTCTCCCATGTAATAATAGTAAATAATGACACTGATCATTACATATTCTGCTTGAGTTCATTAAAAGCAATTCTTCAGTCATGAAGACAGCAGGCATTCTGTGATGGACTTCCTCTGAACTATGTTCAAATGAGTGGAATAACTGAGATTCCTGATGGAGATCCAAGCCATTTCCCTCATTCTCTTAATAGCTTCCGCTATTTGCATACTCAACTCCATTTCATAATTTGATTTAAAATAAATTCATTTCCCCAAATCCTTCTCCTCCTTAACAAAACTTATTTACATTTATGGTAAATGCTTTACAGCAAATAAGGTTTAAGAAAAAACCCCAAAACAACCAAAATCCATGAGGTGGTATAAGGGAGCAAGTATTTAAAGTTTTGTATTAATTTGCTTTCTGAATTTTTTTCCAAAGATGCTGTAGGGACAAAAGCTTTAAAGGTTTTAAACACACTTTCACACAATTTTGATTCTCCCCCTCTTTTATAGAAGTGAACAACTTTGCCCAGTTCCTAACTTTTGCCCAGTAACTGAATGAAACTGCATGTCATTCCCCCCAAGAAAGTAAAGAAAATACAGACTTTTACTTCAAATATTTTATGAAAGCAAGATTACAAGAAATGTATTAGTCAAAATGCAGGGCTTATCAAGCACTGAAGCAAGGATGCTGGCATCAGTTTGCCTACCATTTTGCATGTGGAAAAAATACACTACGTCTAAAGGTAAAAGGCATTACTAATGCATCATGAATTACTCTGGTCGGCCAGCATCGCCTCTGCAGCTTGATGCATCTTTAAGTCCTGAAAATAATCGTCATATTAACAGTCTGAGATGAGACACTGGAACAAAACCATTCTTAAACAGGGAAGTTTTTGTTTTGCTCATATCGAGGTAATACCAAAAACTAAAAACAAGATCTTACAATTTAGCAGCCACTTTAACACTTGTTAGGCTAGCCTTCACACAAGGAGCATGCATACAGCCGGTGGTCTTGCTTTAAATTGAGGGCTGTTGGTTAATTCAAGTCACTGTTCTCTCACCTTATTTGATTAACCTTTTGAACTGGATGTCCACCATAGGGAAAAAGAAAATTAAATGATGGTAAAGTGTAGCAGACAAATACAGATCACACCAAGAAGCTAACACTCATGAGTTGTCATAATAAGGGACAATAATAACAATAAAAAAAAATATCAGTCTTTTCTGTTCATAGTTTTCATTTGAAAGGTCCCAGGAAATCATGATGTGCCTGGCCGTTTCTGTTGCTGATTTCTGATGACCTCTAATTGTTTTTTGCATTGCTGATAGTACGTTGAGAGACTTTTGTTTTCATCTAACAGCTTTTTATGTTCTTGTACCAGACGGGATGTATTTTGCTGGTCTTTTTCATCCTGGTCCAGTTCTGCTATTAGTTCTTGTCTAAAATAAAGTAATAAAAAAGTAATTGTCATTTATAATCTATTTGTAAGATGACTTCATGTGTTTCAAATCAGTATTTGATTATCAGTCTGAACTCATGGCTGGTGATATTTTGTGCACAAAAATTTAAAACCTTATTCCTTACTGTAGTCTGGGGAAAAATTCTCTTCCAAATCAAATCCATGTTTAAACTTTAAAATAGCTGCTTGCCATAGCCTCAGTCTCTGAAATTTTCCCTTATATAATGTCTGTCAGGTGTAATTCTACAGATCACAGTAAAACAGCTAAGGATCCACACAGAATTTCATCAATTTATTCTACTCTAAATATGCCGAACTACATGTGTATTTAAAAAATCAAAAGGTAACTTGAAAAGACAAAATTGCAGTAATTTTAGTAACTTTTCAATGAAGTGCTGTTTCCTATTTTGACTTGAACTTCTTAAAGTAGTGGAAAAGCTGAATCAAACAAATTATTTTTGTAACTGTCATTTCACTTAATTATGCCATAAGTGCTCAATATGTTTTTTAGCAACAATTTGAGAGGAACAAACACACTGATAAACTTACTATAAATTATCCTGCAAAACTGATGTAGCAGTTTGTTTTACTATTTGTTTATGAGGTGACAAGAAGGCAAGCTGCCAGCAATATTTTAGCAACAAAATAGTAGAGGAGAAAGTTCATGTTAATTAATTGTTGCCATATGGTTTGTAATTACAGTTAAAGAAAACTTAATCATTCTATAAAGACTGAACTAATAACTACTTCAACCAGCATTAAATTCATCAATCACAATACTGTTTTTTTTTGTTTTAACACCTATGGGCAATTATGTTCTAAGAAAAAACAGTATGGGAGAAACATGTATGCAAACTTCCTAGGAAAATAGATCAAGTAGGAATCTAAAGGTAACAAGTTAACAGCTTTGAAACAGAAATACATTTTAATGTAATTTATTGACTTTTAGAGACAATGGAAATAAAATCAAAATGAAGACCTTCACGCCAGCTCCAGCATCTCCTCATGAAGTCTGAAAATTCTAGTTGCACTTGAAAACTAAGGATGCTAAGCCAAAAGCAAATAGATGATAGGCCAATCTCACAGTAGTTTTTTCCCCCTATTCTGTATGCTATTTCTAATGTAGAAGATGTTTATATATGCATTTTTCCCGTTAGCTGTTCCACAAACACCAACACAAGCTTCTCATTAGCAACTGCCTTCCTGCAGTGGCTCAGACACTGGTAGGTAACAAGCTGGTTACTTGGTCTGGCATGGGAGCATATATGACTTCTCAGAGCTGCTCCCAAGCATCAGGAAACAGAAATTATAAGAAGCAGAACTTAAGTTCTGAAACAGCTATAACTTTGGCCTTAATCCAACATTACATGCAGTTGCTTCACTTATAGGCAAACAAAATCTAAGAGGAAAGAGTTTATTTCTAGTGCACAAGGCTAAAATGGTACATAATGGATTTTAAGGAGTAGGTCCTACACCCCCACTCGAAAAAAATAAGATGTGCGCTAATAATATAATTGTAAATGCGATGCTTGAAGTCAGAGATAACTGAGTAAAATGAATAACACTGACATACTATGCAAAATTCTATAATCCCTTAATCAAGTGGTTATCTACAAACTAAAATTGAAATTCTTTTACAAGACAGTATTGGAAATAAAATTCCAGCATTCCTTGACAGTCCAGATTCTTCATTTGAGATGATACAAATATTACTAGCATGTTAAATACACAGATGTGCCACAGACTGAAGTAGGATTTGTCTAGAAGAGTCCCGATATTGATTAAAACTTTCAGTCACCTGCTCTAAGCATGTTACCTGCACTGAAAGCTCACTATTTCGATGAAATGTTACTTCATAAAGCCAGAAATAAGTTACAGATAACAGACTTGGTGTAAAAGAAACATACAGAAGAACAGAAAAGGTTAAACACATTTAACTTACTTCCTCTGCAACAGCAATGCAATTTCTGTCTGAACTTTCATATATTCTTGTGCCATTTTGCAGTGCTGTTCAAACACAGCCATAGATTCTTTGGAGTTCGGGCATGGTGCTAGAGGCTGAAAATAAATCAGACATGTTAAAAACTAATGAACCGACATCCTAGTATACAGTGTGTTAGAATGTCTCTGCAGTGTATTTATAACGGCTTTTCAAAACCAGTAAGCTCTTAAAAATAAGTGTTAAACCATGCCCTGGAAAATGTTACTGCAATGATGTCAAAGTTGACTTAAGCCCCAAATCTACAGTTATTGACTCAATAGTCTCTCTGTCACAAAAGTCAAAGTAGCATTTAATCCCACACACAATAAATAAAGTGTATACAACAATTTAATTCACCAACACTCAGAAAATAATGTCTTATTTTGACAGTCAAACTCAGCTTACGTTTGGTTTAGGGATCATGTTTCCCAGGGCCTGTTTTTAATAGCTTGATCAAATCTGAGTCAACCAATCTCAGATTACATGATATATTTTTTTAGCCTTGGTCAAAAGTTAGACAGAATATAAACACAGGTAAATATGTAGCACTACATTTTGAAGCCCAAAATTCACACATTAGAATAAAATAAAAGATAAAGAATCTAATAAAGCATGTATTTATTACCTGTAATTGATGATCTAATGTAAGATATGCCATTGGGATGGAGTTATCTGACCCATTGGTCTCTGTAACAATACCAAAAAAATTTTAATGTACTTTGAGAGCTAATTCTCTTCTTACAGGACAAAACCAAGAATTCTAAGTAATTTCACAATACGCAGTCTGAAAGTGGAAAGGCAAATGGTAATAGCAGCGCTCCAAACCCAAGGCAGATGAATTATTTTTTCTGATAAAGTTAAGAACTTCAAAAGTATGGTCTGTCACACCAAGAAGGAATGAAGATTAATGTTATCAGCCTACACTTCTAAAAGCCATGTAACAGCATACAGATTTCTTAAATACTATGTTTATACAGTTCGCAATCATGCTATTTATAAAAAAAAATTGTCATTTCATTCTTGTTTATGAAAGATCAGCCAGCCAGCCCATGCATCTAATGATTTTAAAATTAGAAGCTGTGCAAACCAGTTCTGCCAAAACAAAATAAGCACAACCTCCTGCTCAGTTTTGAAACCTTCCTCACAACATGCTCTAGGGCATCTTCTCTGCTCTGTAGAGATACTTGTCAGTAGCAAGGAACCCAGTAATCAATCTATTTCCTGGGCCTGGCTGCTCTCTTCTTGCATTGCAATTACTCTGTATTTCTCTAGTTCTTTCATTCCAGATTAACATGGCTCTGAATTCTTCCAGATCCTATCTTTTGGTAGCCCACAATCTGGGGATCACAGGGCTACTGTTAAGCTTTAAGAGATACAGGAGTAAAGACACATGGAGAAACTACTGATTTTATAGCTGCATTATCGCTACTAGAGGATTACATGGAGGAGGGTAGGTGGGAAAAAAAAGGGGCTGCTTACCCATACCCCAATAGCACCTGCCACAGAGTAGTCGTGGTAGAGAAACTAAGGTGTTGCCCTCAAAGACTATGCTATCTCCAAGAGCAGCTTCAAAAGGAAACAGAAATAAGAGGGTAGAAATGAAGAAAAAAGCGGTTAAGTGTATGCTTGTAAGGACACTGGAAGGTGGTACCAAAAAAAAAAAAAAAAAGAAAAAAAGAAAATAACTCTAAAATGAGAGACTTAATCACCACAGTATCTTAAGTGAGAACAGTATAAAAAGTCCTTCTCTACATGAGACTATCACCATATATGGAATACTGCCACAGCAAAGGAATTAGTGTAACGCTTCAAATATACCAATACATGCAAAATACTTCAAGATGACACTCCTGAGCCTTTCACTACGGCGTCACAGAACTGTAACCCTGCGTGTGAATGACCAGATTCGGCTGCATCCCAATTTTATCATTTTGCCTCATTAACTTCAAAACATACCCTCTTCTACAGAAAATTAAAATTATTTCTCTCTTTAGAAATTCAAACAATTCTTTGTTCATGGACTGCATAATCCTAATAAGAAAAAAAATACATGTGGTACATTCTGTATTTACCTGAGTATAAGGTGCGTGATTTCTGTGGGTCAGAAAACGGACCTGACTTTTAGCTCTACTGCAGTGCTGCACATAAGGCCAAAGACTTGGGGCAAACTGTCTTTACACTGGCATATGATCAGCAACTTTCAGTTGCCAATGAACTATTGACTGGGTAAGAGCTTGCTGCCACATAAGGCAGCAACTGCCATAAGTGCTCACTGCCTAAAGCAACACAAGACCCATGCTACACAAAAGAGGGAAGAGGGTGGGCTGTAGCAGTGGACAAGAGTTTGGGGAAATTATAAGTGATGAGGCATAAAGTGTGATCAGATAAAGTGACCATGGACAGAAAGAAAAAAACACAGAAGCAAAATGCAAGAGTACGTTGCTCCCTCCCACTAAAACAGGGTGAGGGGAAAGTACACATCTTACATAATCCTATTTGGTAAAATACAAGCATGCACATATAAACACACACACACGTGTGCATACACACACACACACGTGTGCATACACACACACACACGTGTGCATACACACACACACACGTGTGCATACACACACACACACGTGTGCATATATACATGCTTGTGCAAAAGTCAGTCCACATGAAAGTTTCCATTTCACAGTTCGTTACAGGAAAAGAATGGAAGAGTGAACAGCCAAAGATGACGCAGATCACATGAAAAAGATTTCAAAATTTGAGGCACTATGAGGTACCAGCTTGAGTTTAAGATTCAACATGTACATTCTAGTGACAAAAAATATAATTCTTATTTGTGTTTCTAAAAAGAAAAATTTGTGGGGATCCACTGTTTTCATGCAGTATAGCACTGGTTCTTTTCATAATGGAGTGCATGATGACTTTTTAAATTACAGTGTACTACGTAAATTACATTTATTCTTAATGCAATTTCATTAACAAAAGAACAACGATGCTACGGAAATATTTACAATACTTCCGCAGACACACTTACTTTAGTCCATTTAAAACCCAGTAAGATTGTCTGCACGTGTACATTCTGCATAAGCAGAATTACAAGACATATCAAAAATAGAATTAACCAGCTGATACTCACCTACATAGCATTTCACTCCAGAAGTCTGAGCAATGAAAGCTTTAACTGTGCTACAATTGCACAAGACTAAATACTCTAAAATCTCTTTCCTTAATTCCCCAAAACCACACTACAGTCAAAAAACTCATGCTAAAAGACCTGCATTAAATACTACTATCACAGTATGTACAGTACTTTAAATGCAAAATGCTTGCAATTTTGTGTAACTTAATATAATCTGTATAAAAAAGTCCTTCAAGCCAGTGTGCAAAACAAAGCAGTAATCTTTTAATTAAAGCAGAACTAAAATGGACTGGGACTTCCACTGCTTAATTTTGTTAAATGTCTAGGCACACATCCCATGCCATATTCAAATAAATATTTTATATTTTTTAAAGGCAAAAAATTAACAAATGAACAAAGGAGTACCTGCATCATCAGGTGTCCATGGATTACGAGTTGGCTTTTCAGAGGTTGGTCCCGAGGTAGTGATCATTCTCACACTAGGACTAGATGATCTACTGCTGTTTCTACTCTCCTGAAGTAGTAAAATAAAATGATGAAAGTTAACACATTTTTTTAAGGCTTAAAAAAAACAACCAAACAAACAAAAACCAAACCAAACCAAACCAATTCAAAACAACAAAACATTAATAAAAGAAAAACAAATGTGAAGAAACCTGAACCTATAGTCCTACCAAATACTCCCTTCCACAAGCTTTTACCCTGAAAGCTCTCCAGGTAGTTCGATAAACCTCACATGTATTGCATGGACAATTCCATCTCCCTTTCTGCTTCATCTTTACCATAAAAAATAAATGGATGTAGTTTTGCTATTCAGCATAATACAAAAGCAGTGCTGAACAATATGCTTGAGATCTTTATATAAAGGTGTGACATGATGTCTAGTCAATTTTACATTACCATTCAGTGAAATCTAGCAGCTTTATAACATTAGGAAGAAATAAAGTTTGTTTCCAGTGTTTAATCAATGCATGGAACTAAATTCAACAAAACAAATGCAGCTTAATAACTATACTAGACTGCAGTATACGAATCTACAGTTTTCTTATGGTTCTTAAGTTAACTTGGGGGTTATGTGATTCATCTTCAGAAAACATGAAAACCAGTATTTAATCAATAAGGATCAAGAAAGCAAAGCAATTAGAAAATAAGTACATTCTTTCTCACAAAGCAAATTAAGAACTAAAATGAAATTATGTAAGAAGTTCCTTTATATACACAGCTTGACTCCTCCAATCCTTTCATTTACCAAAAGTACAAAAACTTATCACTGAGCTGTTTTTGCAGAATTATTAATTACAGTTTCTTGTATTTCACATACGCCCTTCACTGACATAAAAGTAACACAGTAACACAGTGTAGGACTTTAGACTACAAACCCCAGTGAGTTTGACAGAAAAAACTGAAGCAAAAAGAAGCTACTAAAATGTAACTATTTTCAATATGGTGTATTTGTCATCAAATGATTAAAGATCCTATTTTTCAAAATATACCACTCAAATATACATTACCTAGAAACCATATTTCTTCATTACTTTGATTTTCAAATATCCTATCTTAATGTGATTTCTAAAAGTCAGGATTTCAGGCAACTAACAATCCAAAGAGTAACAAGATTTTACACACTGAAATATCCATTATTTCAACTGCATTATGCTTGTCCTGTAAGTCCTATTAACCATTCAGTGTTTTATATCAGTAGCCAGAAAAAGTGCTATAAGCTATTGTAGAAATAATCCAATGGATGATATTATCAGGATGATGGCATCAGACATTTTCAGAAAGCTTTTGTCTTGGAGTCTTTGTTAACATCCAGCAAGCTTTAAGTTGTTTACTGTCATTGTCCTGAGATATGAAAGATAAACACACTCTGCTGATGTGAAAGGTCAGAAGACAGAGCATTTAACAGAGTGTAAGTCCTTTAAGAAAAGATTTGTTGGGTATCTACAGTTGATAGCAAAGGGCACCTGAAAAGTACTCTAGTTACAGTAACTTCTCAATGCTGTACCAGATTGTTTTGATTCATCAACAGGAGAAAAAACCTTTTCCTTGATAACATTATTTGGACAAAATTACTAGAGATAGATAAAAAAACCTGGTATCCAAAGCATATATAAAAAGCATTGCAAAGTTCAAGGGAAGTTCCTCAAAGTTAGACACTGTAATCTAACACGTGTTAAGTGTGTGTTAAGTGAGCTGCTTTAGGCCTCCTAGACACCAGCCCCTCTGACAGGTAAACCAGAGCCTGTTCTTCAGCCATCAGCTTCTGCTACACTTTTACAGGTATCCTTTCACCCTTGCTTCCTCCAGGTGTCTCAATACACTCAAACAGACTTGTTTTCAGGTTATCCTCAAGTAATTTTTGCCAGGCAGCCAAACCCACATGACATTGTTAGCTTGCATCTCTCAGACTTCCAGGCTTGAAAAGCTGTCACATTCTGAGGAATAATCTTGCCCCAGTTTAATTTAAACGTGTAACCCAATTTAAAGAAACCATTGTTACTAGCCCTCCTCAGCTACGATTTTATCTCACTGTGAAAGGGGAGGAAAAAAAGTATATCTGTGACCAGTTCTGAAAATGATGCAGACAGAATGATTCATCTGTATAGTATCAGATCCCCTAAAATATCACACTTAGGCTGTATGCATGTGGGCATGTACATTCTGAGCTTGCTTCTCAACTGTTCAATAAAATATGTGGTTTTTTTAAATGTATTTTTATTCCACTTCAAAGTAAACTGCAAGAGTTATGAAGGCCCAGCAACAGTTACTAAAAAAAAGCATGAAAGAGGAGATAGTTTGGTACTAACTGTAGTGCTGTGAAGCAGGATGTACCAAAACAACTAACCTAATAAAAGATTCACATGCAAGGACATGGATACCTTACTAGTTACCTCATTACAACCTGCAGTCCTTGAGTGATTATGCCAAATAATATCAGTATCTGCATAAAATACCAAATACTGTAAAGACTCCATTCAATGTAAATAGCAAGTTTCCTGTGCCCCTTCAGGCCCCTGAAAGTTTTTATGGCTGCAGTTCAGAGTCTGCACATCTGCTTCTGTGTTACAAAGGTGTTTAGGTAGGAGCAGTATTGCTGGACAGGCGACACAACACAATGTTTTAAAATGCAGGTACACGGAAATAGAAATGCGGAAGAAATAATTCAGTGCAAAAAAAAATTTAGGTGGAAAAAAATGAATAATCACGTGGTTGGAAACAAATGGAAATGTAGCATCTGACTGGACAGAGACAGTTGCATCAGTGCTGCTCAATGTCGCTTGGAGTAACATCCAGTTTAAGGTCACCAAGTACTAGAGTCTGTGACAAATCAGACTTAAACACGTTCTCAGCACCAAACTGCTCCAAAAGCTAATCCAATGACAGAAAACCTTTGGCTTCACATATTTTCCTGTTCAAACCGTTGATGTAAAAGGCTCAGTGGAGTAGTAAAATCATCTGCAAAGCACTATTACGGCCTGCACTTGATAACATGAGTAAGAGCAATGGTGGAAAATGCCTTAAGCGTCTCAACAGCATGAACCTCAGTAATAACCAGCCACAAAAAAATTTCTTCTAACAGTACACAGAAATAAAATACACACACTATCAGAAAACATGAAAAAATGAACATGAGCCAGCAGTGTGTGCTTGCAGCCCAGAAAGCCAACCGTATCCAGGGCTGCATCAAAAGGAGCGTGACCAGCAGGTCGAGGGAGGTGATCCTGCCCCTCTACTCTGCTCTCCTGAGACCTCACTTGGGAGTATTGTGTGCAGTTCTGGTGTCCTCAACATAAAAAGGACATGGAACTGTTGGAACAAGTCCAGAGGAGGGCCACGAGCATGATCAGGGGACTGGAGCACCTCCCATATGAAGATAGGATAAGAAAGTTGGGGCTGTTCAGCCTGGAGAAGAGAAGGCTGCATGGAGATCTCATAGCAGCCTTCCAATATCTGAAGGGGGCCTATAGGGATGCTGGGGAGGGACTCTTCATGAGGGATTGTAGTGAGAGGACAAGGGGTAACAGGTTCAAACTTAAACAGGGGAAGTTTAGATTGGATATGAGGAAGAAATTCTTTACTGTAAGGGTGGTGAGGCCCGGGAATGGGTTGCCCAGGGAAGTTGTGAATGCTCTATCGCTGGCAGTGTTCAAGGCTGGATTGGACATAGCCTTGGGGTGGCATGGTTTAGTGGGAGGTGTCCCTGCTCATGGCAGGGGGGTTGGAACTAAATGATCTTAAGGTCCTTTCCAAACCTAACTTTTCTATGATTCTATGATACATACAAGAAGGTCAGATTAAAACAGACCAGCAGTTAAGTAGGGAGATGAGAGTCTTGGTCTCCCCTTTCAGGTAAGCAATCCAAACTATGGTATATTTATTATTAGCAGTATATTACTGGTATTATTATGATAAGGTGTTTTTCTCCACCTTAAAAAAAAGAATCAAAAAGGAAATCCATTCCAAACTGGAAAAATATTCCTGATTAAAAAAAAAAAAAAAAAAAAAAAATAGTTACAACAGAATCATTCTCTAACAATAAAGCAGCAATTTTCAGGAAAATCACATTTAATAAAAAGATTTTTGAACAGCTTCCGTGTGTCAATAAAATAGTTAAAAAAAAAAAAAAAAAAGTGGCACCACTGCAGTCCTTTAATGTTGAGTGTGATAGGGGCTAACAAGGCTTGCGTGCGGGAGTGGAGGCACGCAGTGCGGGGAAGAAGGATGTTTGCAATGAAGGGAGGGAAGGGGAAGAGGATATTCACATTTGACAGGATAACCTATATATGGTCTGGTGTGTATGGGGAGACAGGATAAACTCACCAGAGCTACACTACTCACATTTTTTTCTGCTCTGGTTAGTAGATTGCCTATATGGATGGCATTTCAAGATTTTTAATAAATTCAAGGCAATGCGGTTAAGAGCTACAGAAACCCACAAAGTGTCATCTTAAGTCTTTTGCCACAATTACATCATGCTTGCTTTTTTCATTTTTTTCCATTTTTTAAAAAATATACAAACCTATGTACATCAAAAGTGAGCACTAGTTTTAGCAGACTTTTCTATTTCTTCTCACACTAAAAAGGGGATGAAAATACATTATTTGTTTATAGGGACAGTGCAAAAACTTCTTCCCAAGAGCATTTTTCATGCCTGTTAAAATATTATGCTTTCTAGATTTTATCAGAATGTTTCAAAACATGAAAGATAGAAGCATATAATTGTAATTCCTATGCTTAGATTTCCAATATGTACACATCAGAAGCAAGAAAACAGAATGTGATGCTAGTACTTCTATAGACCCTCATCAGATATCAGTGAGGTAAACAAAAAACCTTTTCTGCATCCTCTTAGTCACAAGAACAATCTAGCTAGAACATCCAGACAAGCAGTAGAACAGCTTTCAAATAAAGAGTATTATAACAGTTATTAAAACATAAAAGTAAATGCTGATATTATAAACTTTAAAATATTACCTATTCATTAAAATTAACAGAATGAAAAATTTAGAATAAAAAAGCCATAATTAAATGTATTCATACATCAATCAGTGCCATTTGGTATAACTGATGTACTGTCACATTTTTTTTCTTATGCCTTGCATAATTTTAGTGCTACAATTAACTGAATAGGGTAACCTATTCGACCAAATTTTGCAGTTGCATTTCTTTCTAACAAACCTGTATCCTCTGAAGATATTAAAATGTGTTTAGGACAAATTCCTTATTTTCTGATAGCTGTACATTGTAAATTCTCATAATAACTGGGGAATTGATGAGGTTTCTGTGCCACCACACTCCACAGAAATAAAGAAGGATCAAATGGTGATCTCCTGATAACTACATGTATTTTACCCCAAAATTGTAATGTATTTTAGATTACTGCAGAAGGTTGTTTAACATGGAAACCCGATCAACATGAGGAATATTCTAAGCTCTGGTTTTCTACATCTAAATAACAGTAGGGATCTCAAAATTGCCAATTCATACTAATGACCAAATAGTCTCTGTGAATTACTGAAACAGACAACAAAGCAACTAAAAAACCACAAAACAAACATATCTGAATGAAGCATTAGCTCTACTTTTCTCATTTAAAGTTTTCTTAGTTCAATTATTCTTAGTTTAATTTCATTTTTATGAACTGTACCACTGTGTCTGTTACCATGGCAGTTACAATACCAGGTAAGAAGTCATGTTGTTGTAAAATATCTTATTGAGATAGTATTTTTTTAAACAAAACTTTGTGACAGCATCCTGTAAACCTTTCACAAGAAATGGAGAGATATACTGTAAGTTACAACTCAGAGTACAGAGATTGATAATAAAAACATTTATAATAATGATGTACATGCTTTTTATTTTTATGAAAAAAGTGATTCTCATGTATGTATAACTGCTTCAGAAAACTGTAAGTAGCAATTACAATTGTTTCCTACAGGGAGAGAGGTGAAGAGGTTTTCCTGCATAACATCTGCCCTTCACGAAATTAAGTGGTAGACAAAAACTATGTATACATAAAAAAGTAAGAGCTATACAGAAAACACTTCTCATCTAAAGCTCATTCATTAGATTATCCTCATGGAATCTCATTTAAATACAATACAAATGACATTACAGTCTGCCAAGCTTCCACATCATTTCTACGAAAGCATCAAAGGTGAAGATTTCCAGACCAATCTCCCTGTACTGATTCAGTGTTGACTTTACTGAAAGATAAGAGACAAGAAAGACGTTACCTGACTGGACTCTGTTCCAGCAACACTAAGATCTTGAATGGATCTAGGTCTCTGCTGTCCGTTTCCTGCTGGGAAAAAAACAAAACAAAAACAAACCAGTGAAATCTATTCAGAACAAAATAAGAAGGGTGCGACTGTTGCAGAGGAGCTTGGAATTTGTACAAATCCACAGAGAGAAAGTGAGAGGGGGAGAGAGAGACAGCTGCAGAATTTTAACTCAAAACATGCTGGCTTGTCAACAAAAAGTATATCCTAATACAATAACCACTCCTACCACATGAATAGCTGCTGCACTCTACTCCACCATCTTCTGTCACATGTATTCGGTCAGGCTTAGTACTCGGGGCAAGAGCTGATGACGACATCTATTTCAAGTGCGTTACGTTATGGGGATTTCTAAAACCTAGACCGTGAAGATAACAGGCTGCCAGCTTTAACCTGTTGCTTTTTGGCATGCTTAAGGAACACAGCAATGACTTCTGCCCGCATGCCGCTCCCCTCACAAAAATTAAGCAGCGAAAAAGGTTCCTTCTGGTCTTTGCTCCCTTCTATGTCCTATATTCATGCTCCAAGAAGTGTGAAAAGGGGACTGCTTGGCTGAATCGCATCTCACCATCAACCTACTGAGCACAATGCTGTAATCTTTTCCTTTTCCCCTTCCACCTGTTAGCAATTATCCACCAGTGACAGCTACATAAAACAGTTTAAATTTTCACACTGACACGCAATCAAAGGCATTTCCAGGAAACAGTCTCCTTAAAAATAAAAGGAGATTATGCAACAGAATCCCCCTTGCTACTTTGATTTTTATTACGGCGATTGTTTATAGTGTCTCTTGAGAGCAGGTCAGCTGTCCAAAAGGAAACACCAAAACATTCTGAGTAACAGCTGACAATGCTCAAAATTCTTGCTCTTAGCTCTGCATTACATAACTTGCTGCTGGAGGGGAGCATCCGAAACATGTACTGCAGCCGTGGCAGCCCCTCGCCCAGCGACCCTGCACGCAGCAACCAACCCAGCTCTAACAGGCAACGCATTTTTAACCTTTTAGATACTTCCTATCCAGAATCACTTCCATATGACTCCACAGCCTATCATGACAGGTGTTTTGATTTGCAACAGTTACTACTAAAATGTAAGCCTATTTAATAGCAATCAATACATTTAATGGCATCATACTTTAGATTTTGAAATATAGATACTCTTACATGTAGGAACACATTACCACAAACCAGCGATACAAAATTCTCAGTGTCACTTTAACAATTTGTGATGACATTTTGTAGTCTAAAATTTAAAGAGTACAAGCAAATGAGAAAATCAAAAAGCATTCTAGAACAGGAATATATTGCTTTGCTCTGACTACAAATAAACCTGAATTGCAACTTCTCTGTGGTCTTGATCTTTTGCTTCTGAAATTCAGGCTAAGTATATACTTACCTAAGCAACAATGTCTATATTACGTATAATACTCTGATATTAGAGATCGTTTGAATGACAAATCTACATAGAAATTTCTGAACTTGTTCATTTGCAGTGAACTTTTTCATTATTTTATCATTTAGCAAACAAGACTATACATTTAAATAGAATTCTGTGCTGTGGATACTTCATCTGGCTGCCACAGCTCATCTCAGTATTCAAGATATGGGTGATCCACCCATGACTGATACAAAATTATGTGCACATTTCATTCAACAACACTGTTATAAAATTAGCTCAGCTGAAATAGGCTTGCAAAAATATCTGAAATTCTCATTTCAGATTAGCAACATTTGTGAATTTAAAGAACCCAGGCCATGTGTTGCTGAAATATTAGACATGGCTGCCAAAAAGTTAAAATAATCAGGGTGGGGTGCAAGAAAGAAAAGGAAATGCTTTGGGGGCAGGGGAAGGGAGGTGAAGAAAGGAGGGGCCAAAATTACTGTGTTGTAACAAATGAATACCTTTAAATTAAATATCTTCATATTAGTAGCATGAGAAAAGAGCAAGCTCTATTAGGCAATGCCATTTTAATTAGTATAACTACTGCAGACATCTGGCAAATAGACAAAGCAGAAACAGACTACGAATCAACAAATACTTATTGCTCCAGATTCAAGGCAAATTTCAATTGCAACATTATACAATACATCATTTTTATTTGAAATCACAGACTCCTAGAATGATCACTGCTATTTATCTATGCTCTCCTTTCACAGTTTTGATTTTGGTTTTACCTCTATGTCTACTTAAATTATTTTTTTTCCTCATTATATAAACGAAGAGATTTGCAAATGCACAGAAGTTATAATATGGCAGCTTGATGCACTGTGTCAGGATTTCAGTGGTTTACAGGAGTTTAAGATAACAGAAAAAAAAATGATCAAATATCATAAACATACTTCCTGGCCTCAAAAAACCCCAAAAAACCTAACAACCAAATACATTTCACAATGTATTTCATTTCTACAGTGAAATTCAAAAGGAACAGGAAACTTCTACCTTGCCCTATGAACTTCAGAGAAACCAAATTCCATGACTTCTTAAGGCTTCTGGTCACTCCCCCTGCCAAATATTCAGACCAGCCAAGAACTCTTCTCCCTGCCCTTTAGGAGATACTTGCGTCTCCTTTTACACTTTCCTGTTTGTGCACAGTACTCTCTCTTCCTTTCACCTACAAGACCCAAACTTCTCTCACAGTGCAGGATGATCAGGGAAGATAACAGTGCCAGAAGACATTTTAAAGTTAAAACATGGGTCTGAATTCCAGAAGAATGAAGTGATCTGGGGAGACAAAGGTGGGATTTATGGCTTTTATTGATTTTAAAAGTAGGCAGAAAATTTACAGACCTAAAATATGTGTAATTCCTATCCACTTTCTAAAGACACTCAACAAAATGTGTCTATTCTGAGTAATCATTTATGCAGTGTCAATGCTATAAAAATTTTAATGCTGTAGCACAGTTTTAGATGACAAAATTACAACAGCAAATGCATGCTATATGCATGAGATGTCTAATGTTGCCAGTGAAGAAAAGGCTGTACTTGAAGGCATATTTGCAAGATGCTGTTTAATTGGTTTGTATCAAAAAGGTGCTCTGATTATTTTTCTTGACCATATTACAAATTATACTTAGATTTTTTCCTGTTTCTTTAAACATATACCTACTTAAGCCTTCTGTACTTACTAGGGTTTTTATTTTTCATATATATATATATATAAACATTGGTGCTTATTATCTATACTATATATTTTATATACTATAAATTGAAAACCAGCCAACTAAAAGATGATACTTCACCTTGCCATCTGGTTGCAGAATACCATGACTAAAAACTCTTTTGCCAAGTTGTTACACCAAAACAGAATTAGTTGATCCCTTTTTCAGTTTCTAAGTTTTGTAAGCTAGTAACACAAAATAGCATCTTAAATGAACGGAAGTTCTAAACGGGTTTAAATAATGGTGAACAGAAAAAAGATCAAATAGATATTTTAAAAAATCCAGTTCTGCCAACATTTTACCTTCAACTGATCGAAATTTGCATTTTATGACCTTGGTAGCCTATCAGTTCACAGATGAAAAGCAGCTGAGACAACACATTATGAAAACCCCCAATGATAGCAGATGTAGTACTCATACTTCTAAAATAACCCTGCCCCAAAGCAGCTGACTCACGGTAACATGCCTGTGTGGTGCCTCCCCTCTCTGGAAAGCAGCTGCTTTACCATGTGCTCAGCAGAACTTCAGGCAGCAACAGAGATTAGGTTGGCACTTGTGCTGCTCCAAGGAGGAAGATAACTTGCTTGCTTCACTAACAGACATACCCAGGGAAGAGCAGCGGAACTGGGTATGTGGCAGTCGTGCTAAGGAACATAATGGGGTGGGATTGAGATGGAGGTGCTCCTCTGGGGGTCTTGGAAGTATAACTAAAAGGGGAAAAGCATGTTAAAAAGGCCAAGGCTGAAAGCCTTGTGCTGAGAGAGTAAGGAAAGGAGAGGTGAGAAATTGGCAACACTATACTGTCTCTAAAAGAATAACTGAGCAATGTACTTATGAATAACTGCTTTAAGTATACAGAAAAATATAATTTAATGGGTTGATGATCACATCTCGCCACGTAACTATTAACCTCTTTCTTCTGGCCTTGGGATTCTCATGGAAAAGCTGTTCTGAGAACCAGAAAACTTTTAATACACAGCCCACACTTATCTGCAGATAATTTACATTTTTTTTCTTTTCTGTAGTGCCAGTACTGTCTCTTAGTTTATGTAGTTCTCTCTTCCTAGTCTTTGGCTGCAAATTCATCTATAGAAAATAATTATTCATTTCGCAAGTTTCATTCTGTGGGCTAAAAAAGTTATGCCTTCACATTCTTCTTTTTACTGTCCATACCATCCTAGCAGCTCTTCTTGCTAATATTTCAGAGCACACATTCCTTTTATACAGCTGTTCAGAACAGTATGTCGAATTTCTGATGAAACTTCAACAAGGCCCTGTAAGTAGCATTAAGACTTCCTTATCTTTCCTGGAAATGAACTCTTAAGATTTCAGTTTTTCATAGCTGCTTTACATTAATGGCTTACACTACCTGGGATTAACCTGCATGCACCTGCTAAGGTCCCATGTTATTTTATTAAAAGAAATTGTTGCTAGTGTATGACCCACAGTGCATGACCCTGGATTTTACCCTATTTCTATTTTTTCTCCCCAGTCACAACTGAATTTCACTGTATGTGATACACTAGTCATCCTCTATATGAATAGTTGCTTCTGATAAAGCCTTAACATTAAATTTCATTATTGCTTATGTAAGAATTAAATACTTTAAGAGTAAATTTTGAGAAAATTCATAATTATACTTGCTCCAATCCTGGATCTCCTTTCATTTCTGCAGGTTGCTATTTCTCTTGCATCTTTTTCCAAATTCACCTTGGAATTCCCATCTTGTCAAATTCAATTAAAATCATCCAGGTAAAGAATATCTAATTGACTTTCTCTGCCTAAGTAAGTAAAACCAGTACAGCTGATTTTGTGAAAACAACATGGCATTCCATTTCACTGTCTAATTATTTTCCAAAAGTTTCAAGGTTTATTGGAAGCCTCAGTGCTGTTACATGCAGCAGACTGCATAGACCAGAGGCACACAGCTTCTAGACTTCATTTATGAGGCTCTCATATGTTGACACTGCAAAACTTGACAGATCTCTTCACTTTCCTTGCTCTCTTAGGATCTTCTTTATGTCAAGGCAGGCCAGGACCGTTTGAAAATTACAGGGGAAAGCTACACTGTAAACTAGTACACGAGTAAACTTTCTAACTGATTTGTTAGCCTTAATGCCAAGTAAGTTTTCTTTACTATTGTTCTTTGGAATCTGTTTCATTTCTTTTTTTATATTCTGTGTCTTTATACGTAAACTTCAGTAAAGTTATTTATAAAATAAAATTGTTTTACAACATAAACTTTTGTAAAAAATTATCTTTTGCATTCTACTTTAAAATACCAAAGAATGTCAAGATTTACAAGAAAACTTCCTCAGATTGCACATATTTAGAATAGGGTGTCTACAGTTTTTAATGTAGCTCTAGACAAGCGGCAGACAGTATTACTTGCATCTCCTGCCTCTGACAAATAATTTTGAAACAACTTGCATACTGCTAATGATATACCAGTTTGGGACTGATTATACTTATTTTCAAGGCTTTGAAGGAAATAAATCCACTTTAATTGTAAAAATAAAAAATAATTAAAAAGAATGTGAAAGGAAAATGATATGCTGCTAACTAAATATAGACTTGGGATATACAAGAATTATTCATTTATGCCCCAACTTAAATTATCAGTTATGGTGCCTCATTATACTGATTTTCTTCCTGACAGAAGCCTCTCCTAATAATTCTAGTTTGCATTAACTTAAACATAACAGAAATACCTCATGCAGACACATTTTAGCTCTAGAAAATTGTAGTCAAATACAAGAATTACATGGATTACAAGTTAATTTATTTAATCACAAGTATCATGTGAATTTGAAGTTCTGTATGTAATGTATTTAAATTTTTTGTTCTATCAGTATTTGATTAAAAATGGATGCTTAAACACAACAAAGATCAGGGCAAGATAATTACCCAGAGAGGCAATTTTCAACCTAAGTCTGTTTTCACCAACTGTGGTACTGCAGTAAATCACTGCATATATAGTTTGGCTCTGCAAGATGACTCAACAACAAGATCACAAAGTAAAAAAACATTCATCAATAAAAGTAAATCTGAGCTAGAAGACTGAATCCTTTACTGATAGAAGTAGGTTTATAGTGAAATATCATGCTCCCCTTCATAGAGACATTATTGAAAAAAATTACTGGCATAATTCCTAGTTCTATCCTAGAGCAACTGGAGCAAAAAGTATTTTAGCAGTCTGATCATTATTCCGGCATCTTAATCAATTGACCCGTTCACCTGGTCTGCGATACCTGGTATGATGATCTCAGGGACATCCAGTATGTTGCCAAATGAAGCAGTTTTACGATGGCCTCGTTTAGGTTTGGAATAGGCTGAAAAAATACACATATACAATACACATGCAAAACACTAAAATAGCAATAGCAAAATTATTAAATTCCTAATATTGCATTTTTCATAAACTTGGTTAAACTATAGTTCATGCAAAAATGTCATGCAGAATAAACTGCATTGCCTTCCACTCATGCTTACACATAGTAAAGCAACTGTTAAAAAGCAAAAAAAGCAGAACTAGCCATCATTACAACACTGTGTAATTAGTTATAGTTAGCAACACAAAAGTCAAACACAGAAAGCAGCATGGCAATAAGGAAGGGAAATCCAAATGTAATTATCCAAAAAGAGAACATATTAAATTATTTCGGATCACCTGCATATTCAGAATAAATTCTTGATTGCCTGAATTTATTTAACATTTTCTATTTAGTGTTGGGTACAAACTATTTTATAAATAATATTAATAGTTTGGTAGTTCTCTTTCTTTAGATTACCTCATTTTAAATGAAATCTCATCTGTCTGCAAAAGCGCATACTCTAATTACATTTGATAATAATTCCTGCCTTCCACTCTTTTGAACTATTAGTGAAGATTTTTTGTTTTGCAAACTGGGTATCACTAGCAACCTTTTAATTTTTGAATGATGTTCGAGAAACACCATCTACTCTGTAATAAAATCTAATAATACATTTTTTATTTTTGTTTTACTACTTGTATAGTTTAAGATAAATAGTTCCCATTTACAGAAAAGTCTGAATACATCTTCCGAAGTTAGAATGCTGCAGCATATCCATCTCAAACTTAAGTAATGGTGATGTGCATTATGTGGTTTACTTTTACACTTCGCAACAGATGGAACAGGAAGATAAATAATTCTTGATCTGATTTACTCTTAACAACAGCTCAATACTCTCCCAACCACACAACTTTTTGTTTTTTTTTAGGTTCACAGCATATTATTTCTGTCACACAGTTAACGAGAATTAAAAAAAACCCCAACAAAGCAAAATCAATAGAGTGCTGTTTCAGCTCTTTTTGAGTAAGTTATAGTCAGATGGGTTTGACCTCATTTATAGTAGTCCACTAAGGCCTGAAGCGGTTTCTTAAAAAAAAAAAAAAAAAAACAAACCTCAATCTAATATGCTCAGTATATAATTCAGTTTCAAGAAAAAGAAACCCTACAGTAATTAAAAATAAATAAACAAACCTTAGCATAATCTGAAATAATAATTACTACTCAGGACAATGTACTTAAGGAAGACAAACCAGGAAAATTAAAAACTCACATAAAGGAGGGCTAGGTTATCTCCACTAAGGTAAAAAAACTTATATCGACTTTAGAGTGTCAGCGACCGAAGTGAGCCCTGACATATTTGAAAATAAAACCAGCATGTTGTTATTATCAGGTAAGTACACATCTGCCTTCTGTGTTAGGAAACTCTTACAAATATTCACGGTGAGATGTGCTACACAATCATCCAGTCAAAGACTGACAATACAAAAGACAAATCTTGAAATAAGGCTTTAAAATAAGAACATAAAAGTAGAAAGTGTTTTTAGGCTAAGATAAATATTATTTAATGAGTAACTTCAGTATTTAGTAAAACAAGATTCTGGAGTAATCATAATACAACAAAGGACAAAAATAAAATAGTTGTGGTGCACAAGAAAGCCAGAATACGATGTATATTTCCTTATTGCTGCTCCTTGATTAGCATAATTTTCAGATTGGTAGGAAAATACTAGAACAGCTAAATAACCCTGGACTAACCAAAGAAATTTTGTTTCTTATTCTGTGGCTATATACCACAACAAAAAAAAAGTTTCATAAAAGAAATTTATCACCTGGAGCTTGCATAGATTAATAAACAATATATTTGATGAAGAAAAGAGACAAGAAAGTGTTTGCCAAGTATACACATTTTTATTAACTTGCTCTTCTGGGAAGAATTAAGATTTTTTTCACCATAAAAGCATGTATTTATACTTACACATCAATTCCAATTCACTGACGGATTCAATGTTTAGACACAACAGTTTATAAATATCTGACGCAAACCTGGCAAAACACCTGTAGGCTTTGTTTTTAAACAAAAGATACCCATGCTTTGTTAATCTGACCACTAAAAAATTTAACTGTTTCTTTTTTTGAAATCTGTCAATGAGAATTTTAAAACTTATCTGGGAACATGCTGAAATTTAAACCCACCTCGATTTCAAAATATTATTAAGAATAACCTAGAAGGAAATGTTATTTTAGAAATAATTTACCCTAGCAGAAATGGAATAGCATGATTTCAGATACAAAGGAGAAAGTTTTGCATTTGAAACAGGACTGATATTCAGAAGTCTTATAATGATTTTTTTTTAAAAGCTGAAAGTCTAATTCAGCAGAAGTAATCTCTTCTACAACCTTAAAAGTATCCAATTAAAATACTGAACTTTGTCAAGCATACAACCATGAATGAAGCCATTTTTCTCCACAATTAATAAAGGACAATAAAGACAACATGAAAAGTGAATGGTATTAACATTCTGTACGACTATGCACATTTTGTATCTTCCTTTCTCCTTTCCCTTCTTCCAATTCCTCATTCTATCCCCCGAACATCCTTTAATTTTACCTGTGATGGAAGCTATTCTTGCTTCTATTTCAGACATGTCAGCACTCATCCTTTTGGCTTCTCCTGAAACAAGGGATGACTGTGGTCGTGCACGAACATCTGACAAGCTCTCCACACTGCTCCCACGAGATGGGGGTAAACTCAAGCGGCCAGCATCACCCTGTTTCAAAAGTTACATTTTTAAAAAGAAAAAAAAACCCAAACCTGCAGAAGCCCCTCCATGATATGCACGGTATGTAGGTTAAAATCTATTTCTACAATATGCTGGTTAAAAGTGACAAGATTTAACATTTATAATTCAATAAATGGTAATAATATAGCTATTAGTTGCAGGAACTGAATATCTGCAACGTTCAGAAAAATCTAACTTTAGGCAGATAAAAATACGAGTAGAATTAGGCTGATATTGTCACAAGAGAATCTTTGTATTTTTTCATCCTACTTGAAAACAAAACATAGTATTTTCAAAATTCATGTAACTTTAATCCTTTCATATTATACTAATACTTCCATTCTAAATTAAGGCAGTAATTTTCAAACATATATTTTATATATATATTTAACCTAAGGAATCCCTTTAAAATTAGCTGGGTTTTTTATTTCATTTGAGATGATGTTACAGACTTCCAGCTTATCTTTTTGAAATCATTCACTACTTTTCATCACTTTTCATGTACTTTTCTTATAACTAACTGGCTCCAATTCTGTAGTATTTTTGAAAGATGTTACAGCACTTTTGTCCATCTTTATGGTTCAAAACTGCACGTGTTGGCTTACCGGCTGCTTAGCTGTATTTTTCATTTGTTGTGCCAATTTTGACTCCAAACGTTTAATAGTATCATTTGTAGAAGCTCCTTGGAAGTCACTTGGTTCCATGTTAGCATCACTCTTGTTACTTGTGTTTGTAGAAGTGATGTCCATGAATGAACCTAAAAATCAGTAACAGGGAAAAATATTTGAAAATTTCCATTAAAAATACTAAAGTACATCTCTTCACTTGAGCATTCTCAGAAGCCTAACTCTGCTTTAAAGCATGACTTTTGAGAACTTTTAACAAAAGGCAAGCTGCAAGACTGCAACAGATCCATTAATGTAAAAAGAGTAAGAAAGAATACATGAGTAAGTACTATAATGACATTCCAAAGTCAATCTTTAGCTTGCTCTCAGATTGTTTTGGTAGATGCTATAGTAACAACACAACCAGCAATCTAATTCACAATTAATGACAAAGTCCATCGTTAACCATAAAAGAGCACAAATACCTGAAAAATAACAGGCAATACATATTCACAGTTTCAAGTGGTAAATTGTATCCTGAACTCCTGTTGAGGGGTGGAAAACAGCTAGCAGAGTTAGCACAATGTTACAGATGTAAAGACTTTGAAATATATAGGTCACTAAGTTGCAAAACAGCCAAGGAAACTTCAACCAAAATGAAAGCAATTTGTCTGGAGATGGAAAAAAAAAAACCAACCACAACCAAGCAGTGGAAGGTAAAGACATCTACAGTTAAAAATAACTGAAGTGGGAAAATTGTACACTAAAAAGTGAGAAGACCAAATAATTTTTATTTTCTATTATTAAAAGAATTCCCGTGAGGGCAAGACTACCCGAAAATCTATCCTGCAGTTTGTTCCTTTCTCCTTTCTAGGGATTTCCTTGCACTTACATTTATTACTGCATTTCCTGCATCTGAACCTAAAATGACTGCAAGTTTTAATTTAAGTGGCAAACATAATTGAAAGCAGGTGCAGTTTTCAAAAATGGCAAAAGAATTTAAGATGCCAACTCCTAAACACTGCATGTGAATGAAATTGTGTCAACTGCTAGCAACCTTCATTGGGGGGAAAATAAAAACGGAGGACCTGGACATTCAGAAACAGCTTTTATTATATGTGTATTCTCCAGTAAAGGTACACTTCATCAAACCATTTGGCTGAGAACCCTAAACATAATGCTAGCAAACCTTAAGATTTTGGAAAGGTTATCTTTCCCAATTTCAGTTCAGAATCAGTATGAGAATGTGCTTTATAATCCACCTGCATAATTTCATGTTGTTGTTCTTTTATTTGTACAAGTGTACCTGTACTAGTGGCAGAGTTGCTTTGGCCTTCATCTGAATACTGGCAAGGATACTGCAGAGGCTCATCAGCTCCTGGAAAGTACTGTGAAAAAACAGTGATGATTTGATAAAAAAAGTAATTAATAATTGCTTGGAAATTATTTTAATAGTAACTCATTAAATTTGTAAAAATAAATTACAGCTTAATTTATTTAGAAGAGAAAGAAATTTAGTTATTTTTTAGTAATGCATTTAATTACACCTATGACTCTTTTTATTTATTTCCAAAAATCTGTTACGATTTAGTTTACTTCTCCCATAAACAGAGGAATGATTTCCCTTTTTTACTGCAGTAACTTGATAATCTCTATCAAAAAGACAGGAGAAAGAAAATAAGCGAGCCCACTTTTTGAGTGCGATAAAAGGTACGCACGCCCTCTATAATCCAATTTTCAAACTTCATAGGTTAAAAAATTATTAAGATACTAAAACAAATTTTTATACCCGCATCAAGTGTGTCATTATTTTAACAATTTCCTCCATGGATGGTCGTTGTGAGGGATCCTTGGACCAACAACGGGTCATTAGACTCTCAATTGGTTTAGGTAAGTTTTTGATCAGTGGTGGCCGAGTACCTGCAATTTAAATTAGAAAAAACAATTTGTTAATCAGACCATAAGAGGACTGACAGTGACTGATCTCCCTCTGAAATATAGAAAACCAAACAGTTAATTGCAGTCTGAAAGAAAGAATTGGCCTGTACTTGATTTTCTCTCTTACAAACAAAAAACTGACAAAAGTTCCTTTGTATTTCATACAAGTTACAATTACTACAAATAGTAAGAAAATTAAATTTTCCTTCAGTGATGTTTTGAATAAATTCATTACCTGACCAAATACAACATATTACCATGGCCAATGAATAAGTTATCACTTTCTAAAGAATAAAGCTTGAGACCAAACTAGGAATCAAGTAGCAACTTGGTTCCTAATGCCATACAGAAAAAAAAAAAAAATAAGAAAAGAGGGGGGGTGTATTCTTAAGGGCTGATTTTGTTCTTAAGAACTTCCTGAAAAATTATTAAGCACTGGAAGTACCAATTTCAGGTGACTTTTTCACAGCCAATACACATTTTTAGTTTTGTTATACAATGCTTAATGTAAAATAATACTCAGGTGTGTTTTGGTTCAAGTTTCTACTCTTTACTGTTTCAACAAGTACAATTACAATTAGCGGATATCCACTTGCGTTCAATACATGAGATGTAGTGATATTTTGCATAGAAAGCAGCAAGTATTTAAAAATGTATCAACCATAACAAGTAATACAGAAAGAAAAAAAAAAAGTTGCAGGAGGGCTAAAAAAAAGAGAGATAAGTTTTTAAAGCAAAAATAGGGACAGAGAGGTAATTTGTCTTCCCCTAAAGGATTCTCCCACACCTTACCAAAGCTTTCCAATTTATGACTACTACATTTATGCTTCCTTGCACAGGTAATGCTTTAATGCAAAGCGCTCATCACTCTTAACCTCAGTGACTCATATCCTTGAAAAAGTGAAATGGAGAATCGGTTCCTTCGTTCAGAAATGCCATTTGCAAACATATATCTTTGTTTATTATTACAACTATAATGCTCATCCAACCTATCACTGTCTGCCTGTGATCGTGTGATCTCTTGCCAACCTGACCTTTATTTCCTGTAACTCCGCTAAAGTGATAACCAACAGTGGCGGACATACTGGATGCGTCTGGTCATGATGACTGCAGCTGACTCTAAGTGGATTCAGTGGAGACTGGTAACACCACAAGAGCCAAGGGCTAATTTAAGCAATGTACCCACCCAACCTCAGTGTTGGTCAAGGTGCAACTGAAGTTCCAAGTTTGGAAGAAACCAACATCTGTAGTCAGTATGCAAATATCACTATAAGTCAATTATCTTACTCCGTAAGTAGCGGATAGTCCAGGGCTCACTGAGCTCTCTTGCATGGCAGAGGGCTGCGTGCCAGGATCTCCCCTTGAGTAGGGATGTCTTTCAAGGTTACTCCTTGAGGTTGAGAGAATCCTTATGTCAGATACTTGAAGAGATGAACTGGGAATAAGTGTGCTGAAACTTTTGAAATCTTAGCTAAGTGATATAAAGGACTGATTGTGCACATATAATCTTTTAGACATAAACCATAGACCAAGTCTGGATTCAGCCACACCTAAACTCCCCTCTGAGAAGTAGTTTAGAACACAAGGAGGTCCTTTCTGAACCTCATCACTCAATGGAATGTCTCCTTGACAATTTTGTCTGACGCTGTCCCTCTATGCAGTAAGTAATCGAGTGTACTTTCCAAGTGAATCTTGTTAAACCACTGCTGTATTTAATATCAAACTTGTTAAATAAAATAAACTGGTAACATCAATAAACATAATGTTATTTCTCTCTTACGAGTGAAGTGCATCATTCCATCTGCAACATTGCTCCTTTCTCTTCTTCATCAAACAGGATGCATGTGCTCACCTTATGCTCTTATCATTTAGTACTGAAGCAACAACACTTAAGCAGAGTATAGGCCTTTACTACTTGTTTGTTCATTACATCTTCCAAACAAGTCTGTGCTTTCTTTGATGTTGATTTCACAAATGGCAGAAACTCTTTGCAGACATTCACTGAACTACTTCACTATCATTACTTTTTCTGAAAACTGCTTTGCCATGGTACCTAAAGTCACACTATTAAGAAAGTTACACCACTAGCATGAAGATAACTATGGTCTATTATTCTGACCCATGTTGTACCACTGCTTTCTTTTGTCCATTTTGCTCCAACAATTCTCTCCTGTTTATATTCTAAGCATCTGAGAATCTGTTCTGTATAGTATCTAGCACAGTAGAGTCCTGCTCTATGATTGCAGGTACCTAGATAAAAAGGTAAAATAATTCAAACAGTAGGACAAAGATAAAAGCAGATGAAAAACAAAGTAACATTTTTAATGCCTAATGGTCCTGCAGGAGTTTGACATTTTCTAGCATTTGTAAAAACAGGTCAAGTTACTTAAACTCACACATTTACTGCAGATGCCCAATCAGAAAAACAAAAGGAAAAAAAAAAAAAAGACAAGACAACTTGGCTACCAAAATTTTCATCCAGACAAAGGAATTGTGGGGGTATGTTTTAGCACATGATTCAGATCACTTTTAAAATGTAGCATCATAAAAAAAGAACATGGCTCGTTTCACTTGTTTGTTCATACACTAGTTACAGGGGCGGGAAATGGAAGCACTGTAGCAGCCAAATAACATAAACCCTACACTGACACAAAAATGGCAGTATCTATCCATTAAGCCTTCATGACAAAAATGCATATTTTAAGTATAAAATAGAATACCCAGTAATTTAAAGCTATACAGTTAAGAGTGTTTAGCAAATGTATAGGTCAAATACACAAGTTCAAATGCACTTCAGTATTTTCAACTCACCATTGTGAACTGCCCACATTATGCGGAAAGCTGGACCACCAATCTCATCAAAAGGTTTCCTACGGGTTATTACCTCCCAGAGAATAATACCCCAACTGAAAACGTCACATTTTTCACTGTAATTGCTACCTGGAAGAAAGCCATTGATATAATTTGTCTCTTTTTTATACAACACATTGAAAAGAACACTTTGAGCTGATAAATAGCTCTATATATGCTCCCTTTCATTTCACATTTGTTTTGCTGAGAAAAAACGTTTTTTTAAAGATGGCTGATTCACGCTAACTTAAATCTGAAATCATTTAACCATAGGATCGTTAAGAAAGCTTCTCTCTAGAAATCTGGAAATAAATCCTCGTCACTTGGAGTCATCCTGAAACGATAAAATGTGTCAGTTTTCCTATATCATGTTTATAACATTTATTAAGTTTCAAAGATCTCTTGCATTTAGGATTTAATTGACTATGCTTACTTCCTCTAAATAATCTTCAACTCACTTCTTCCATGTTCGTTGCAATATGCCAGCCAATAACACCTCTGTCATATCCACTGCTCTTTATTACAAGCCTTTAGCAGAACTAGTAAGTTACCATATGTACAAACTGGCAGACTCCTCAATTCCTCACCATCTTATTTCCTCCCTGTTTATTACTCTTACTCTTTTTGTCACATCATTACTAAAAGTTCTTCAACAAAAAATATAATATTTCTAAGACTCCCACTGAAGATGCAGAAGACATGTAGGTATATAGAATAATGAATAAAAATGTTCAGACACTGCAAAGAAAGAATGTATGCTCTGTAACCATAACTTATGCACATACTAAAAAGAAATGTGAAGGAATAATGACATGATAATAAATTTGTGAATAATAATAGATGTGTGAATGTGATAGAGATTTGTTCATCTATCTTCAAACAAGGATCAAATTGGCACCAAGTAGCCAAGAGATTTTTTTGTTAATACGTAATCAGAAAGCATTGAGACAATTTATTAAATAGTAGAATTAAAGAAGTCTAATTTCATGTGGACATGCACCATACAGCATCCAGTTGCAACAGCCTGCACTCTACCTGTAAGCCATCTTCCTCTGCCGCCATACCTCTGACAAACTGCCATGAAAGCAGCATGTTCTCAGGCCAGTTCTTACAGACCAGCCAATTTGCAAGGCAGACAGGAGAGATGGGCTGCAGCATAAATCACAAATTCTAAGGCACTAATTTGTACTACTCCCAGCTAGTGCTTCTACAAAAATTGTTTAAGAACTTGGCATCTCCAAAACTCCTTACACCTTTATCAAAGTAGATGAATGCGTGAAATGCTATTCTCCTATTTAAGCAATGAAATTCATTTTGCTGATGAGAAGCCTTGAATTAATTCTGAAAACTGAGTCCAAAAGAAGTGAAAGAGTATTCTGTATTGTTTCATTATGTAACAGACCAAGGTAAGATAGACACAGTGACACAGTCAATCCTCCATTTATCTTATTATCCCAAAGTTATTTTTAAATAGTTTTTTCTAAATGGGAGTTCCCAGATTGGACACTTGCTCTCTTTCACTTAATCCTGATCTAAACATTATTTTAATTTAGATTGTTTGATCTGCACAAGGCTTTAGATGCCCTAATATTTAATATGGGGGTGGGAGGGTAGGTGGAGGGGAACAAATCTCAATATTAGGGCAACTACTTCAATGAACCCTTTACCATCTACAAATGATACTTCTTGTGCCTTTATTGTTCTTATCTAAAAATGTCAGTACTAGAACAGTACTAAAATATTACCATTTATTCCACTGTTGAATTCTGATGCAGTAGCACAAGCAAACAAATTTTAACAATTTTGATATTTGGTGTGATTACTGTAGTAGTTTAATGACTGTTTCAAGAGTAATTTGATATGTTACCTCACAGAAGCTACTAAATTCCCTTCTTTCTTGTTCTTGTGTAAAGATTTGTGTCACTATCAGTAAAAGTTTTCAAATAAAAGTACATAAAACCAACTGTAAACTGAAGGCTTTTGCTCTGTCCAACAATAAATTTGCAAAACAAGAATTCAGCTGCTGCTGAACCCAGGACAATTGTTCTGCCTTACTGAATTCAAAAGGTGGTGTTCTGGAGAAAACACCTCCTACAACCATGTATGGACATACATGTGGCTCCTCTCCAGAATAAGGACAGTAAAAGAGGCCACTTAGATCCAGAATCTGGGAAACCATTTCTGCACAGAGGCACTTGCCACATATTATATCAAAGCCAGGACACTTGCTTCCTAAAGCAGGAAGATGACTTCTCCAGGCCACCCTGCTACTTGCAGTGGTAATTTAAGGTACTGACTAGCTAAAAGGTGTTTAATTTGCAATCTAACATTGACTAGATTATTTCTCTGATAATCATGCAGCAATTGCACCTATCTAATTATCAAGTGTCATCAGTCTTCCCCAGCTACACTACAAGAAATAACTTAGTTAAGTAGGAAAATAAGTTAACTGTTAACATCAAGTTCCGCAGTATGCAGGGAAGAGGAAGCACATCAAATCTCTAGATTACACAAAAAGAAGAGGAAGATGGAGTTACAAGAAAGTAGAGGACTGAAAATGAAGTCAATTATGTTCAATTTAGAGATGCTAACAGGAAAATTCTAAAGATAAAAGCTGATCAGAATAGGGAGTTAAAGTAATGACAGTATAAATGTCAGAAGAGTTTAAAATTACTTAAGAATCTTGGAAATAGCACATTCACAAGGAAATAGCCCTCTGGCTATGTTTTACTTACTTCAAAATAAGAGCAGCTCTCTAAAGGTGTTCCTTATGTAAATCTCAGCAATAACACAAATAAAAGTTCCACATGTTCATGTAATTAACTAATACTAACATGACAGAGTCAATTCAGTGCTGCTCTTCGAAACTCTGCATCATGATTTGGCAAGACACAATCATACAGATTTGTAAATAAATTCTGCCAAGACTCTTTCAGCTGTTACCTCAAACTTTAATACACTGACTGAAAGAAAGGAAGATTACACAATGAATTTATTTCCTGCACCAAATTAATTTACAGTTGCATCTCTAGAAAGAACACATAATATTGACACTGTAAATTATTGTTACCTTCAAAAACTTCAGGTGCCATCCAAGCAGCACTTCCCTTATTGTTGGTCATGTGTGTTTGAATATCACAGGCTGTACCAAAGTCACAGATTTTTAGAACTGTCCCCCCAGCTACCAAGAGCAAACTGTCAAAGAAAAAGAATAAATAAAATTTTTTAATTATAGGATTAAATAATATGGTAGTAAACCAAATTTCTTTGTCCCAACGATTATCATTCTAATACAATTGAATATCTATGGCTTTGCTTCTCAGTGCTTAGCTTTGTGATTTGAGAAATAAGTAGGGTTACTTGCGCCCAATATGAACAGATGACATTTTAAAATAATCAATTATGTTGTAATTTATTAATATTTCCACATGCTAGATTTTTAAATAAGTATCTTTAGACACAATAAATCACTAAGCATAAACTGACAAAATTAGTCTTTCTGATGCCAGAGGTTGCAAAACAACAAGTGCTGTAACAATTTTACCAAAAGAAATGCAATCAAGACTCCCTTTAACATCAGTTAACATAGCTATTTATTTAAATGAAAGCACTTGAAATTACATGTTAACAGCTCTCTAGATCAAAACTGGGAATACAAGAAAGAATTAAAGGGTGGCTTCACATTGTAATTTTAGCTGGTAATATCTGCAGGCTACTACCAAATGGGAATGACCCTGCTGACCCCCAAATCTGTTTTCTTGGTAATCAGTGGAGCCAGATTTGAAGCTGTAAAATTAATCAGATCAACAGACTTCCTGGGCACAAAACTATATATTTTTGTTTTGGCAGAAAATGATGGGAGATTCTGGCTGGGGTAGTGAACCAGGCTGACAGAGAGGACTGAAAAGGATGTCATGTGGGGAAACAGCTCTAATATATCCAATTAAATATAATGTCAAAACCAAGAAACCAAATGTCATGGGTTCAGCAGCAGCAGTCATTTTTCTCCTTCTTGGTAGCTGGTGCAGTGCTGTGTTTTCGACTTTCAGCCTGGGAGCAGCGCGGATAACACCAGTGTTTTGGTTACTGCTTAGTGATGTTTTGGTCTGGCCAAGGACTTTCTGAGTTTCATGCTCTGCCAGGGAGGAGGGGAAGCCGGGAGGAAGCAGAGACAGGACACCTGACCCAAACTGACCAAAGAGGTATTCCATACCACAGCACGTCATGCCCAGGATGTAAAAACGGAGGGCAGAGACCCGGAAGGGTAGAGGTGCACTGCGTGATCGGGCTTGGTATTAGGTGGTGAGCAGTTGTATTCTCTTTCCTTGTATTTGCCTTGTCATTATTATTATTGGTGGTAGCAGTAGTGGTTTGTGTTATACTTTAGTTACTAAACTGTTCTTATCTCAACCTGTGGGAGTTGCACTCTTTTGATTCTCCTCCCCATCCACCCGGGAGCAGGGGGAAGAAAGAGAGGGGAGTGAGTGAGAGAACGGGCTGCGTGATTTACAGCTTAAACCACAACACCAAACTGCCCCTACCTAACACTGAACACCACAGCCCACTGTAAATTTTGGGCATTTTAAATGCCTCTGATTAGAAGTCCTACGCCTATCAAAATCTTCTTCCATGATACAGGGCAGAAGCAGGATGTTTCTCCTATTTAACAGAAAATAACAGTACAGTTCACTTCCTGTAGTGTGCACCATCATTCTGTAACAGAAGTTTCAAATCCACAGCTTTCATTTAGAATATAGAATCATAGAATGGGTAGGTTTGGAAAGGACCTTAAGATTATCTAGTTCCAATCCCCGAACACAGGTAGGGATACCTCCCACTAGCCCAGGTTGCTCCAAGGCCCCTGGAGCCTTGGAGGCCCCATCCAGCCTGGCCTTGAACACTGCTAGGGATGTGACATCCACCACTTCTCTGAGCAACCCGTTCCAGTGCCTCATCACTCCCACATACATATAGTACATCCAAAAAAGTCAGTATAAATTAAAGGTATTTCTTTCAAATGCAATGAAATTACTATAAATGATATTAAATTCCAATTGTAAGAAAATATGAAATATGAGACATAAACCTACTTTGGTGGTTTCAGGTCTCTGTGAATTAGAGCCTTTGGTTTCATACTGTGGAGATATGCCACTCCTTGGGAACACTGTAAACACCAACTCATGGCATGTGCAGCAGTATAATGAGGCAGAGGTTCAGCACCATGCAGCACTGCAAAACAAAGGCACAAACTAAAAAGAACTTTATTGCATAATACAACAGATACAATAGAGTTAACAACATACCAGCCAGAAAGTTCTATGGGATCTAAGTAATTAACAATGCCTCAATACTGAAAATATCCTTCTGCAGACTGTTAGAAATACCAAAAATATTTTCCATTTTTTAGTATGTTATTCATATTCATTTATGTTAAAATTCGGTATGAAAGGAGTTTCTTGTTCTCAGCTATCCCTGGTAAAGTCAATATTAAGCAAATGCTCAGGGCTTGACAAATTAAGGAGGAATCTTTTAAGATGTTCCACTGGAAAACCTTAAATGAGCAGCATAAAATATAACAAACTAGTATCAAGAAACAAATCAGTGGAATCCAATCTCCTTAAAATTATTTTACGAATTTCAAAGAACCATAGAATGGTTGGGGTTGGAAGGGACCTCTGGAGGTGCATCAAGCAGGATCAAGCAGTCCACCTACAGCTGGTTGCCCAGGACTGCGTCCAGGTGGCACCTAAGCATCTCCAAGGATGCAGACATATGTATGAAACAACACATATTTTAGATCATGCTTGCCCTAACACTAGCAGAAGTCACTATGTTGAAGTGATACTCACCATTGTATAGAGAACCTCCTTCAGCATACTCCATAACAAGACACACCTTGGAGAAGGGGACAAAAAAAAATAGGAATGTTTTAAATGTAGGGGCAGAAAACAGCTTTTGTAAACTGAAAGGAAAAGTTCTTTAAGGGGAACTGTGAAATCTCCATATCTAAGCTAATGGAAAATTTATCTATGAGATAAAGAGTCAGTCTGAATGGCACATATTTATATATAAGAAACAGAAATCAGTTTTATACTTAGTACCCACTGTAAGTTAAGAAAGAATGACCTCCCTCTCCTCAGGCTTGAAAAGCAAATGCTGCCTTCAAATGGCAATTATTTGCCTATACTTTAGTGGCTTACAATGGACTTTAAACACTATGTCAAAAGAATACCGCTAGTACTAATTAAAAAGGAATGCAGCATTACTTTAACCAATTAAATCACCCATACTAGAATAGCTAAGGATACATCTGGCCTGTCACAGTCCTTCTTTTCTGCTTTGAGAATTTGTTTGCAGCTGTGGCAGAAAGAAAACAAATCCAGAAAATTATATATGTAAGAATAGGAACTGATTTACAAGCTATGAATCATGTGTTGCTAATGTATTTTCATATTGCTGATTTGCAATTAATAGGACTGCAGATATGAATGACACTACATATTTAATACATCAGATGCCATTCTGACAAACTGAAGCATAATTGGTGCTTAAAAATAGCTTTGGGGCTTTCTTGAAAGAATTTACTTCTTATAGCAAGGGAAAGAAAAAATAAAACTCTGAAAATACCAACCAATGTACGTATCTGTATATTTCCTTATTATGACTAAACCATACAATATATATACAATATATATTTTTGTATGTAAAATACACATCTTTGTATATAAAATATACATCTTTTGTATATAAAATACACATCAGTGGTGCTTGCACATGTTGAACTAGTCACCTCTGCCATACTGACAAAAATATAACTTACTGGGTTTAGACAGGCTCCATATAACTTGACAATATTGGGATGGTTTACTCGTGACAGTTGTCGAAGCTGCAATATAAATCACACTTCATTTCAAACTATGGAAAAAAATAAGGCTAATGCTTTATTTTCACGTTTATAATTAAACATCACAATGGCAATTACAGTTTTATACATTTGCATAACCCTAGATGGTGATTTTAGGTATTACTATTTGCATTTTAATTCATTTAATTATGGTTGTGTCTAACTGGAACTGTATTTGAAAAGAAATTCTGAAGAAATTAAATTTAAAGAAAGTATTTTTTTCATGGTGTAGTAAAATCACTCAAGTCATAAGCACTGTGCAACTATGACCTCTATGAGTTCTGCGCTCTTCCTGGAGCCCCCAGTTTTGTAATCCTGACTGCCTAACTACATAAAAAATCCGAATCATATTGGCTTTATTCACAATATAGAATACTGTTCTATAAAAAAGAAAAAAAGAAAAAAAAAACCACAAAACAAACCACCCCACCAAACCCCTGTAAAATAAGCCAGCCAATTTAATACTAATGTGACACAGTTCCAAGAACCTACTACTGCTTGTACTAATTGACAATCTGACTACTTTGCACTGAATTTTTCTTTACCAGGCTTCTGAGGTATCTTATGCTGTTCGTTGTCTAGGGAGCTAATGCTACTTTTTCTGTATACTTCATAAGTTCTAAAAAACAGAGCGGAGTATTACCACTGATGCTTGCACTGCATACAGCATCCTGAATGCCAGTAATTACTGAAACATTTCTGGGATTACCTTCTCAGATCTCTTTCTAACAAAAGTGATAAGAGACTGATCAGATCTACTCAGTATTAAATTAGACTCAGATCAGTAACATTAAAAAACTTTCCATGGTAATGAACAACATATAAATATTTACACAAAGGCTTATTACAAATAAGCTTCCTTTAACCCTTCAGTGCATCACATTTTTAGTTCCACAATTGAGATTTGTTTTTAAACATATTTTGTATATATTGAACATCCTAGACTCTCACTGACCAAATACCAAGCAGTATGTCATAATATATCTCATTTGAATTATATGTCTAACTTTTGATTCCAGAAAATGTTGCATATCTTTGAAAGCTTATCAGTATACCTGAACTACTCAAGTTCTTTCTGAAGAAGTAGACACTGAATGAAAAGAGTGATTGCCCTCAAACGAGTTACATGTATTCATGAACTTGTATGTAAGAAAAAAGAATTAAATTATTAGAACTGTTGACAAAACAAAGAAACAGTTTCAAGTACAGACCTGATTGCACAAAGAACCCATGCTGTAGCCCCTGGAAGTGTTAATCAGGTCTGAGATTTTGGTGAGTATTTCAGCTGCACCCTGACTCTGCACTGGGACATAACCTAGGAACTGGTGTTTCCCTAACCGTGTGCCCTCCTCTCTCCTCCCTTGCTTTCCAGTTTTTATGGGAAGCAAACTAAAAGATCTGCAATGTGCTCTGACAGGTGCCCTGTTCTGCAAGACAACGGGTCCAGGCCTGTACTGGGTATCACAGGCTGTATTTATCTTGTAATACAGACAAGATAAATATCTGTAGGTGGGTGTACTGAATGCTCCCATGAATTTAAGAAAATACCAAACCTTGTATTTTCCAGCAAACTTACTGTACCTCTACAATGAAGGCTTTTCTTTCAGATTCACTTTCTATTTGTTTAATGGCTACATCTTTAGCTCGCCATTTTGCCTTGCAGACCACACCAAAGGCTCCTCTTCCAACAACCTAGAACAAAACATGAAACACTTGAGTTATAACTTGAAATGGTTTCATTAGCTGCACAGAACTTCAGGGACAGAAAAGAAATTTAACTTGGAAATAGTGCTTAGGTAAGCTTCCTCCAGAGATCATTTACAGAAGAATTAGAAAACACGCAAATATTTCACTATCATGCAGTAACAGTACATCAGCAAAAGATGCTCTTAATTATTTCAAACAAGATTTGCTCAGGAGAAATTTAGGGGAATGATGGTAAATTTAGTTTTATAGATTTGACCAGTGAAATTACATCTATCTACTGTATTTTTTATTCTTGCTAATAATAGGAATTCAAACAATTGCACGAGACTCTGATACAGTCATGATGAGGTGCTCAATGGGATCAAAGTTATTCTTATAGGCTTACTAGTGAATTCACTCCTTACCAGGATGGCTTCTTAAAAGAAAAGTGATTCGCAGGCAATCAGTGAATGACCACACATTCCCAATGCTAAAACAATGCCAACTGCCTGCTGCCTGAATGCTTATCCTTTGAGGAAATACCATTTAATATTTTATTTTTAATGTCCCCCAATATAGTAATAATCTGGAACATAAATTAACAGTGCTGATCCAGAGAAAGCAACTCAGTAGCTAGGAATGTACAAGCACCAGACTGTACTTGTCAAACCTCCATGTCAAAGCAAACTGACTATCATTTATGTAAACCATGCTTGGGTTAGGTTCCCACTACATGCTTTCCTAATGAATGAATAAATAAATAAATAGCGAAGCTGATTTCCCTTGAGAATGGGGTGGAAAAGTCTGCAGGTGCATAGCTCAAGACCTGCTAAATTTCCATGATGAATATGAGAAAGCCTGCAGTCAAGGGCCAAATTTGAAGAGAGGTAAAAAGAAAAACTGAAAAAATAATCAAGAACTTGCATTCAGAAAGATTATAGAAGGGGAAGTATGCTCAGTATTTCTGAACAGTTACAACATGGATAGGAGAGATGCTGCCCAGCAATGGTGATCAGCAGCATTTTCCCCTTCTGGTTTCCTGACTACACATGAATAACAATTTTTCTCTTCTATGTTACAGCACGCACTTAGCCTTCCAGGAGTTCTTGGCTTCTCACCTTTACTCTCCACAACAGTGGTTCACAGACTGAGTCTACCACAAGATACACGCAGCAGATCCACAGAACATGCTCCATTCTGCCCCATGTAAAAAGGCACCTGCTGAGTGTAACCTCCTCCCCCACCTACAGTAGAGGCCCTTGACTCTTCACTTGTATAGCACACACCAACTATTTTCTTGCAGTCCACAACTGAGGTTGGAAACACCAAGCCACATGAATTATAGTCAAGCAGCCTACAAAAATAGCACATATAAACAAATTGGAAACAGTGAGTCACTGGAAGACCTTAAAGTCCCAAGTACAAATAGTCTCCCTTGGTATTTCCTCTTCTCTCTCAGACCACATTTTGAATAAAATTGCCCAGTTTCTTGGGTTTGACAACCCCCCTACCCCAGCACAAAAAAATGCTCATTACAACCCCTCTATCCACCTCACACAGAAAATGACCAGACATACAGTTTAAGAAAAATTTCATCACGCTGTGTCTGTGCCCTAAGTCTGCATTTCACAGCAGCGTCGATATACTGACCACATAGAAATTATCTACCATGCAAGCACATGTAACTCAGACAGCACTCTGCTCACACCTAGGAAGTACTAAGACTGGACAGTTAACAAGAGAAGGATGCCACAGAGGAACTTGGTAGGACGAAGTGCACTGGCAGCAGCAATTCAGTTTCAAGACGGCTGCTCCTCTACAATATGAAGAAAACCAAACTGACCAAGTAACTGTGAAAAACTCTCCCCATCACTTTGGGAAAAGGAGGTGTGCATAGAATGATTTCTCCTAGCTGGATACAATTGGCCTTATGGTGCAAGGCTGAGTGAGACTCCTGTTACAGGCTCAATTTCTTGACGTACCTTTTCTCATACTCTTTCATGGCTTTTGACTACAGCTCAGTTACATTTAATCCAGTGACACTGGTTTGGTAAACCAGGGGTCACAAGTTCTCCTACGAAGAAAGGCTGAAAGCTGGGGTTCTTCATCCTGGAAAAGAGAAGGCTATGGGGAGACGTTATAGCAGCCTTCCAGTGCCTAAAGGGGGCCTACAAGAAATCTGGAGACAGACTTTTTACAAGGGCATGCAGGGATGGGACAAGGGGTAACAGCTTTAAACTGACAGAGGGGAGATCTAGATTAGATATTAGGAAGAATTTCTTAACTATGAGCATGGTGAGGCACTGGAATAGGTTGCTCAGAGAAGTGGTGGACACCCCATCGCTGGAAGTGCTCAAGGCCAGGTTACACGTGCCTTTGAGCAACCTGATCTAGTGAGATGTGTCCATGGGGTTGGAACTAGATGAGCTTTGAGGTCTCTTCCAACCCAAACTGTTCTATGACTCTATACTCAAATTCAAAATTCAGCCCATAAGCCAATGTAATTGTATTCGGTTCCCCTAAAGATGTATCCTTATTTGCCAGTTTAATACCAAGAAATGATACATGTATTTCCTGTTCATATACTAGTAAAATGTTATTTTCCAAATTTGATGCATTTTTAAATAACATTTCTATTCAATAAAGAAACTAAGATATACGAGTATACCTCCCAATATAATGTTTTATATTGTGCCATGAATGTCACAATACTTGGGCTACAGTTGAAAAGTATAATAAATTGCAACAATCAGATGCACTTTATGAAGTCCTGCTGATGACTGAAAATAAAACCAATAATAATAAAAAAACCAAACACAACAACAACAATAAAATTATCTATGTTAGGCATTGAGAGGAAGAGCTTATCAGGCAATCTAAATCTTAATTACATAATAGAAAGTTGCGAGAGACCATCAGATATATAAATTTTATAGTTGGCAAAAAGAGTTTGATAAATGACTATGCAGTTAAGGTTTCATAACAATTTATCAGTGACTTGGTGCCTGCTTAGGCAGAGGATTGAACTTGAGAAGAGGACACGAATGCACTGAATATTTACCTAGGATACAGGGAAAACAGAAGAGCTGTTGAGTAAAGCAGCTCAGTTCTTGGACAGCACACGAAAGGAGCAACCGTCAAAAGCAATGACGGATCCAATCCAAACTTGGAGTTTACCATGTGTGAAAGCCCAATATGTCTTTCCTACTTAATCTGGAAAAAGTACCTTACTCATCATAAAAATATCCCTTATAATTGACAGAATGCAGCTTATGGTGGATTTCATATTTCCTTCCTTTTAAGTTTTCACTGAACTAACGCCTTGAAAATTAAAAATCTTAGAATCTGTCAAAACAATTTAAACACTATGTACACTTCAACACCATGCGCTGGAACTAAGTAACTTAATAGCACAGGAGGGAGGCACTGCCTGGACTTTAGTTTCTTCATGCTCATTCCTTCTTGTCCCCTGCTGTTGGTGCCACACCATATGTTTGGGCAGTAGTGCATATTCTGAATTATATGAAGCACAGTTAATGGAATTATTGACACAACAAATCAATAAACAGCAGTTGATCTGTAGCACTGTGTATGTTTGGAAAATGATCTAAAAATAAACACGGTGTATTGGTAAACAATTTTGGCCCCCTAAATATCTTCTAGGAGAAAAAAGAAAAATACAGGGCAGATGACATGGTTAGAAATAGAACACCAGCGCTTCTACTTTTCCACAGAACAGAATCAAGTTTGTCAAGAACCACTGGGTTAGTACACAAAACAGATACATTTTAAACTGGCAAAAATGCTTAAAGAGCTTTGAAGACTGAAAAGTATATACAAATTAATTCTTTTCCCTATAAAACTCATACCAGTAAAAAGCTATGTTTTACTGTGCAACAAAGCGACATGGTGAAAGAAAAGTTTGTGTTTTCCAGATAATGTATTTAGAGTTTTATTTAAAGAATATGAACCACACACGAGCCCTGGAACCAACATTACCTCTGCCTCTGTGTACAAATAGTATCAAATGCTGTACATAAACAAAGATACATGATACTGACTTGCAAGTATGTAGTCTATACTGACTGGTAAGTATGCTGACTAGAAATGCAGGAAAGACCGCAGATACATTAAAAACTTAGGATGTATTTTGTCCTAAGGGATGTGACCAATAATATCCCCCCCTCCTCCCAACAACAAAACCACATCTGTTTATTCAGATGTACCCTATTCCCCTATCAAATGTTGAAACTCAGAAATAATTAATTTCACCTCTGCATTAAGAGCACAGGTTTAGTATTCACTCAAAAATATGAAGATGCAAAGTTTACATCACTATTCATGAAGTTTCCAAGTTAGTTAGCTCTGCATGCTGGATACCTAGTACTTTTCTGTCTAAAAAAGTCTTGCTGGATATACAAGACAGCAATAAAATATAATAGGTCCCTAGTTAGCAGGTTCTTTGGAGAATTACCTCCATAATTTGCAGTATCTACATGCCATGTTTGTTTACGATTTTGAGAAGCAAGACAAGCAGAGTTAAAAAAAAACCAGCATAACACAAACCAAACAAAACCCATGCTTCTCAACAGAGAGCAGTCTCTGAATTATCTTTATTATCAATGCCCCTTTGGTATACTTGCAGATGAAAGGTTTCTGCAAAGTAACTCCATGTAAGTTAAAAAGGTAAATGGATACAAAGTTCCACAAGGCTTTGCAAAACCAGAAACATATTTTTAAATTTAGTTGCTTCTACTCTTTCCATCTACCACAGTTCAAGCAGTACCAATATAGCATACTAATATTTTCAGGTTTTCACACATCTGCCTGCATAACACATGGAAAGGATATAGATAAAAGAAGTGCCAAAAGAAGCCATGAACAACCGTTTACAGCCCCTAAAAATACATGCCTGCATTTTCTACCATTCATTCAACCAGCTTCGAATTCCAACTTTGGTTCCTCTGTGTGTGCTATCCTTTATTAAGCAGGTTGAAACAAATCGGCCCCATGCCACAAATGGCTGTGGCCAATACCCTGACAGCACTTTTAGGAAGGAGTTCAGATCTGTCAATCCTTACAGCTGTGTTCTTTGACTCGTTAGATTTATTTGTACATTTCTAAATGTTGCTTTCCCTTTCTGGGATTCATACAGCAATGAAAAAAAACAAACCCCAAAACTGACTGTCATCTCCCCTCAATCCATAAGCAATCCCATTAACTTCAAGTAAACTAAATAACTTAGATTGAGTTTCCAAGTTTCAATTTCAAAGTTATGCAAAACACCATAGGAAAAAAACTCCACCACATTTCTTAATGAAAAAAATCAGTTATTAAAAAGAAACTTATATTCTCAACAAATATACATAGCTTCTGCTTGCCACAAACTAATACAGTTGGTCCACATTTAGGGCACCATCTGTTGGGGCAGAGCACCCTACAGTTATTATTTAGCAACTTGGCTATCTGAAAGTAGTTCTGTTTTAAGAAACCGCTCTCTTTTCAACTTCTTCAGAACATGTCATAGAGAATAAAAGTACCATCATATATTCCTAAAATTATGGGTGTTTCGAGACATTTTTTGCTTGCTCTAAACACACAACCAATCCCCCCTGCACTGATAGCTTAGTCGTTCTAAGAAACGTGTGCATCTCAAGCAAAGATAACAATTTATCAAGGTCATACTTCCATTCCAGCTTTTACACACTGATAGCCTTTTACACATCTGTCTTTAGTTAAAAACATTAATACACCACTTGTCTCATGCTCTAGTATGAATCCATTTGTTTTGTTACAGCAGCCAGCCCAGACAAGAGATTCTAGTTTAAGACACAAAATATTGGGTAATGAGGCACTCAGGGTGAAAGACTCCGATACGAGCTGAGCTTATTGGACTGGTACAGTCTGGAAATACTAGTCTTTGAAAAAACAAATAATCATTCTGCAGTCAGTTAGTACAATACTGCTAGAATCCACTGGGTGGGAGAAATAAGGGACACATGGGGAGTTTGCTCTGTTGTTTTAGTTTTTCCTTAGGGAAAGGCCTTCTACCCCTGTTTCTGATCGCAGTTACACTGTCACTCAGTTGTGATCTTAGCTGCTGCATTAGACATGGAACTTCATTTTATAACCTTCTCATAAATAACACATCTTATTTTCATCACTAGAATAGGAAAGCCTGTGAGGTTTCTTTCACATACATTTTTTATGAGAGTAAAATACAAATTTATTATACAGGACTCAGACTGGTTCATCGGATAAATCTGTATATGTAGAAATAAATGTGAAGTCTTACGTTAACAGTATAACAAGCTTATTAGCCATCTTGTAACACTTACTGCACACTAGATTTCATCCACATGAAATTGGTGCTGTGTAACCGCCAGTATAAATTCACATTCCAGCTGGCATTTCAGCTATTTTTCATTGTAGAAGAATTAAGGGAATCTTCCACTGGTATAACTAAATTTAAATAGTGATTTGAATTAAATCAGAAATGTATTTAGAGTAAAATCACAGAGGATTCTGGAGTACATTTTCACCATGTACTAACTTTTTGCCTTCCCTCCTGGATGCCCAACTTTGCATCTTGAAGGCTTACTTTCTGAAAAAGGTTGAGAAATTGTAGAGGTGACTGACTTCAAAGAAATTCCTAACCATCATCCTTTCCTCTTGAAAACCAAGCTTTTTGTTATTTGATGTCAGATATCCAAGAATATTGTTCAGATCCCAAATCACATCTGTGGTTCTCATCCGAACTTCAAGATTGGTATTCTACAACTGGACACAATCCCCCAGGACGTAAAAACAATGGAGGCGGTAACAACTCCATGCTCAGCAGCAGCTTAAGCAAATGCAAATCTGTTTTTCTTTGTAATGCAACGGACTTAATTAGTCACTGCATCTCACTGACTTTTTAAAAATTAACTACTATAAAGGGGAGCAAAACCCAGTTGTCTCGCTGTATTCCTCATTCTCTTGTCTCTGAACTGCTTTGCTCTGTAATTGCAAGGTACCTATGCAGATCTCAGCACAGTTAATGAAATTATTCAACTGTTTCTAAAACACCATAAATTGCATTTCCTTAGTTGTTGGCACCTTAAGTAGGGCTTCTAAACAAAATATCTAGAAAGTTTGCCTGCTCATCTTATAGAAAAAGTTACCCTAAACCTCTACAGAATTAACTAGTGTTGTTCAACTAGATTGCTGAAATAAATTTCAGTGAATACCAGAATACCACAGTCTACCAGTAGATCGTTAACAGTCTTCAACTAATTTATGCTTTCAGACTGTTCAAAAGTAACCTGCAATTACACAAATATGGCAATGGTTTTCAACCTGCTGACATCAGTCATGGGCAGGGCCACAGCATACATGACCAGACATGTATCTTCTGGCCATGCAGTCCAAGGCATACACACATCATGTGATAAAGAGGTCTGCGTTTTGGTCATGTATGGGATTGTTATCAAGTTACATGACCAAGGAAGGGCTGTGGGATTTTCAGGAAAGAGTAGCAGGGAGCATGTTGCCAGAACAATCCAAAACCATCGTTTGTTCATTGCTTAGATGTGAAAGCTCCTCTGGGAAGAAAAGGCAACAGTTTTTAGCGTAGGTTTAAATATGAGATTTTAAAATAGGGCTGTCAGACTGCTAACTTGATTTCAGTGATATTAAGTTTTCAGATAAATTCTGTAGTTTTATTTATGCAGTTTCTAATATTTATCTATCTAATACCTGAAAACTTCAGACAGGGGACATTCTAACAGTCAAAAATTTCCATGGTAGAGTTTGTTTCTGTTGAACACAAGTTTTATACTGTTTCTCTCCTTCTAGTTTTGAAGATGCTCCCACTGTGTCACACTGATTTTGATTTGACTCCAACTTGTTCGTAATAATTATCTCTATATTTTACTTCAACCTAAGCATTTTAAATAATGAAAAGCCAGCTTGAAGTTGGAGATGTGTTTGATTGGTGGGAAATAACACTACAGAACAGTTAGTCATGTGCATGGTAGCTAAAGCGAAATATGGTATATTCTTGGTTTTATCCAGCAGAGTTCAACCAAACCTAAATGAAAGCATACTTATAGATCTCACATTTATTAGCAAGTACTCGGGGCCTGCAACTATTCCGGAACTTCAATATCTATTAATAAACCAGTGGCAGAGTGGGACTGCTATCTGCTGACAAGACAGCCTTGATAATACAACAGCAAAGCTACGATTATACAAGCATTCATTACAGTGTAGGTCTGTTGACAATCCGTTTTGAAACATCTGAAGTTTGCCAAGCATATCAAAAACTGACCACTTTGAGTTCTTACAGCCATTTAAAAGTCATTGAAAACTTCCAAGCCTGAAGTGAGAGCACAGAAAATCCTCAGTAACTATGTGTTTTGTTATGACTGTAAAGTTGACTATTTGTGCTGAAGCTGCATTATAACTAAGAGGTCAACACCCACAGTTGAGAAAAGCAAGGTCTAAGTAGGGTCTCTAATTCACCTGTTTTATTGTAAAGTAGATCTTATTTCTTCCTCTGTGGAATGACTTTCAGACTGTGTTCAACACTGCAATATCCCCACTGCCTACAAGAATTTCTGGTAGGACAGGTACCCTAACTTCAAATGCTACATCAGCTGTCATCAGTTTCTCATGAAGTGAACACTTTATCAGAGCTCCCCTGCTTGTATCACATGAGTTTTGTCATCTCCAACAGAATACTACTTTGAGGATAATGCAACAATCATATTAAATAAAGCACAATTTACTGTTTAGGCATTGTCTCTACACACATTTTTGTGCATACAGCCCTGTCTTTGAGGGTTCTAGACAGGTATGCAGGACACAGACAAGCTCCAAACACTAAGCTTCAGAATAAATTCTAGTTACACCAATTACACACTATACAGCTCCACACTTCCTGCATGTAAAATGGCAATATAATCCTTGCTAAGAGCCTTCCCAAGGGTGTCATGAGGATTAAAGATTTGTGTAGCATTTTATTAATTCAAAGTTCTATGCCTAACATATTACATGTGCTACTCTGTTCTATGAGCCATCACCGGGCATGTTTTTTATGATGGATAAATTCACATGAACTTTATTTTCTTCTCTGGGTAAGAAAAGCCATTTCTCTCAAAACATGTGATTTGATCCCTGCCCATTACTAAGTGTTGCAAAACCATTAAATGTGAAAATACTTTCAGTCCCCAAACACTGTGAAATTTTCTCACTTCAGAACAGTTGAATGCATAAAGGGAAGATCAGACTTAGAATCAAATATTGTCATGATTGCCATATTCATAGAAAGGGGAAAAGGCAGTCTTTTGGAAGACACCATCTTCAGAGACCTTTCAGTGTTTGCTATGGTGAAGAATCAGAGTTTCCACAACTTTACTTGAACACAACAAAGTGCCCTGGTATTCTATGAAAATATTGGAGATTTTATGTTCTGCGAACTCTCCTAGGCCAAGTGAGCCCAACACAGTAATGACAAACAAATAGTGTCTAGCAAACCCTTTTAAAAACATGAGACACTGGCTGTTATACCTACAAAACCTACACCTCAAAACTAAATTCACTTCCACATAAACTTTTTAAGAAAAAGAGGGCAATTACTAATGAGAGAGAATTATGTCAATTATGAATAAAAGCACAAAGACAGTTTCAGCAGTCTTGGATATCTGTTAGGTCCAGCATCTACAAGCTAGCCTCACCAAATTCAGTGTGGATTTTTGATTTCATCAAAATCAGGATCTGTGCAAAGCAATATCATTCCTGTAGAGAATTTAACAAGGGAGGAAGAAATTCAACAGCAGCAATTATTTTTGTGATTCTGAGAGGTAAACAACATTGTGATACATGCACACCACTAAGCCCTTGTAGTAAAGCATGTAAGCTATCCTACATCACTCCCATCCTACTTTCACAGGAAATCCAGACAGATGAGAGGTACATCCAAAATTCTGTACTTTAACAATCCCATTCCAACCTCAAAGAATTTAAAACAGTAACTTTACTATGAAACTTTCCACATAACAAATACTTGCTTGTAGCTATGTTATATGCCAACTGAATGTCACTTCCTGGGTCACACGCACAGATCAGAAATGAAAAGTTACAGATCCATGACTGCAAATATCACGAGGCTATGTTAAGAAAAAAATAATAAAAAAGATCTGTATGTCCTTACATATAAGAGACCTCTAGATTTAGCAAATAATTAACACTGGTATGATGACTATATATACAATGGTCCAGTTATGTGGCAGTAGGAGAAAGCAGTGGCATACAGAAATAAAGCCAGAAGAAGTATCAGAATTAACAGTTCTCCCTTAAGTCAGCGTTTGACTACAGCTTTTGCCACCCATACTAAAGTAGGTGGCAAAACAGGAGGCGAAACTTTAAAATTTAACATTCCCGAATAAATATACCCCACTCAAACAACCCCCCCACAACTCAGCACCAGGGTTGGCAAAAGTAAGCTGGCACCTCGGCTCCCAGACATACCGCCTTTGTTCTCCGGTGCCAAGCGCTGTAGCATCCGGAGAAGCAAACCCCCACGCAGGCACACGGGGGAGTGTCCCGACAGCCCCGCACACCCAGGAAGCCTCCGCAGCCCCTTCCGCAGCAGGGGCCGGCGCTGGGGAGGGCCACACTGCGGGCTGCGCGGGGGACGCCGCGGCCCCTCCGGCCCACCAGGCAGGCCGCGCCCGCGGAGCAGGGGGAGGCGGCCGGGCGGTGGGGCCCTCACTCACCTCTTCCACCTCGATCTCTTTGTAGTCGATTTCTTCGAAGTTGAGGACCGGGGGGGTTTCAATCATTTCAGCGGAGGCGGCAGCGGACATCCCTCCTCTTTCACCTGGGGAGGACAGGCCAGGGCCGGCTGCGGGCGGAGGGCTCGGCGCCGGGCAGCCGAGGGCCTGGGCCAGGGCTACGCGGGACGCGAAGGTGGCTCCTGCCCTCCGCGCGGGCGCAGGTCAGGGGGGGCCTGGCCGAGGCGCCGCCTGGGCCGCCGCGCGGGGCGAGGCCTCATCCGCGGCGGCCGCGGGCCTCAGTGGCGGCGGCACCGCTTCGCATCCCGCGCCCTCCCGCACCCCGGCGGAGCGCCGCGCCGGCCGCGCTAGGCCGCGGCCTCCGTGGAGCCTAGGAGCCGCCTCGGCCGCGCGTCGCCAGTGGGGAGAAAGGGGCGCCCCCAAAGCCGAAGCCGGCCGCCTCCGCCAGCCCCGGCGGCGGCAGCAGCGGACAGGGGGGCCGCGGCAAGGTGGGGGCACGGGAGCCGCTCAGAGCCGCGCCGCGGCTGCCGCCGCCGCTGACATCAGAGCCGCTTCCTGCTACCCCGGCGAGGGAGGGAACGCTGAGAAGGGGGCGGGAAGGAGAAACCCGGCCGCAGAGACGGCTACTCCGGCTGCCGCGGCAGGGCCACGGCCTGGCGGGGCGAACACGCCCCCACCGCGCCCAGCCCCGCAGCCCGCTGCCGCCAGGGGGCGCAGCCACCTCCTCAGCGCCGTTTCCTGTTCCTGCTCCGGTCGCTCTTCGGTGGCGCCAGAGACGGGTGGAAGTTGCTGGTGGCCGGTGGCTGCTGCAGAGGCGGGCAGCGCTGCCCGGCCCGGCGGCAGGAAGGGCGCCGGCGTCCCGGCGGCGGGTGTTCGCCGGGGCGGGCTGGGGGAGGAAAGACAGGCAGACCTCCTCAAGGACGCACGGTGCCTCTGCTCCGCAGGAGGCCGGCCGGGCCTAGCCGCCGCCGCCCCCCGCGCGTTACTTCCGTGCGGGTGTGGGGCCGCACGCCTCAGTCCTGAATATACCGTTCCGTCATGCATATTAAATGTGTTTCTGCAGGGGAAGAGTATACGTGTGAGGGACACGCGTCTGGGAAAAAAGTTTCTTTGGAGGCAGAAGCGCAGCTTTGTGTGGCCTGTGTTCTTGGGTGGCTCTTGGGGTGAAGCGTGTGTAGAAGGGTGGTCGGGAACCTGAGGGTAGTTAAGCAAGTGGCACATAGCAGAGGTTAGGACTCGGAAGTGAGCTTTCACTGCTTCACTTCTTCAGTCCCCAGTTAATGGGAATCTCAGCCCATTCTTCCAGCACCTGATGGGTGACCCATGGTGTGAAATCAGTGCTGGTGCGAGTGGATATAGCTGCTGTGTTTCAGTGGAGCAGCCATGCTTTATTCTGATATGTTTAGCCTCAGGGCTATATGTAAAAAGTTATTTTTTGTAGAATACTATTAATGGTATGTAATTTTAGTAGATCTGTAAACTTATATTAACTTTCTCTCTACTAAAATGCTAGTGAAAGTGTGTACCTCCCAATGCAGTATCGTAAATGGGAGATACAGCTGGTTTACAGAGCTAGTCTGAGAAAGCTGCTTCAGCAATTGATCAGGAAAGAGAAGATTAAGGGTGAATGTAGGCAGTGAGCAGTTGTGATGGCTCAGCTGCTCTTAGAAAAGCTATAGTGAAAGTACCTCTATCAGAGCTACTACAATTTGGCAGGCTGTTGTTTGGGGGTGTTCGCTCCCCTTTTGCCTTTTTCTGTCAGCTTTAGTGATTTGACCAGGGTTTTCAGATGGCTGGCAATCTGGAAATCCCAGACAAGCAGTTGTGGTACATGTACCAGTTGACTTCGTTGCACGCAAGAGTCTCCAGAACAGGTTGGGTTGGTGCAATTACATTGCCCAACCTAGCTGTGTGCGTGGGGAGCAGACTCATGTCCTGAATGCGTTGAGTTCCTGTTGCTTTTTGATTTCCTGATATGATGTGGTCTGGAAATAGAATCGTAGAATAGTTAGGGTTGGAAAGGATGTTAAGATCATCTAGTTCCAACCCCACTGCCAGGGACAGGGACACCTCCCACTAAACCGTGCCACCCAAGGCTCTGTCCAACTCAGCCTTGAGCACTGCCAGCGATGAAGCATTCACAGCTTCCCTGGGCAACCCATTCCAGTGCCTCACCACCCTTACAGTAAAGAATTTCTTCCTCGTATCCAATCTAAACTTCCCCTATTTAAGTTTGAACCCATTACCGCTTGTCCTCTCGCTACAGTCCCTCATGAAGAGTCCCTCCCCAGCATCCCTGTAGGCCCCCTTGAGATACTGGAAGGCTGCTATGAGGTCTCCATGCAGCCTTCTCTTCTCCAGGCTGAACAGCCCCAACTTTCTCAGCCTGTCTTCATACGAGAGGTGCTCCAGTCACCTGATCATCCTCGTGGCCTTCCTTTGGACTTGTTCCTACAGTTCCATGTCCTTTTATGTTGAGGACACCAGAACTGCGCACAATACTCCAAGTGAGGTCTCAGGAGAGCAGAGTAGAGGGGCAGGATCACCTCCCTCTACCTGCTGGTCACGCTCCTTTTGATGAAGCCCAGGATACGGTTGGTTTTCTGGGCTGCAAGCACACACTGCCAGCTCATGTTCATTTTTTCATCAACCAACACCCCCAAGTCCTTCTCCACAGGGCTGCTCTGAATCTCTTTTCTGCCCAACCTGTAGCTGTGCGTGGGATTGCTCCCACCCAGGTGTAGGACCTTGCACTTGGCATGGTTAAACTTCATCAGGTTGGCATCAGCCCACCTCACAAGCGTGTCAAGGTCCCTCTGGATGGCATTCCTTCCCTCCAACGTATCAACCGAACCACACAGCTTGGTATCATCAGCAAACTTGCTGAGGGTGCACTCAATCCCACTGTCCATGTCACTGACAAAGATGTTGAACAAGACCAGTCCCAACACTGATCCCTGAGGGACACCACTCATTACTGGTCTCCAGCTGGACATGGAGCCATTGAGCACAACTCTTCGCATGCGGCCATCCAGCCAGTTCTTTATCCACCGAGTGGTCCACCTATCAAATTGATGTCTCTCCAATTTAGAGACAAGGATGTCATGTGGGACAGTGTCAAATGCTTTGCACAAGTCCAGGGAGATGACATCAACTGCTCTACCCGTGTCCATCAGTTCCGTAGCCCCATCATAGAAGGCCACCAGATTGGTCAGGCAGGATTTCCCCTTAGTGAAATACCTCTAGAGGCTTCTGTTAAACATAGGAAGGTTCCAGGTATCATGACATCTGCTAATACCTGCTTCACCCAGCAATGGGATTATTCAGAGTCTCTGGTTTCCCAGAGGCTGTGTATAAGTTTGAATGCTCATACTGAGGCACATCAGTATGGTGGTCCTGAGTTTCTGGAAGCACCTGCTTATACCCAAAGGTGCATTGAGTTTTACTTTCATGAAAGCCACCATTAGTTCACATCTTGCTCATTCTGTGACATGGAGTCGGAAAGTGCTGTGTTTGTACCTGGGCCTGATGAATTCTTAAAGGAAAGCATATCTCTTCTCTGTAAGCAGTTGCTGCTGTCTCAGCTGCTGAGTGTGCAATGTACTGATTTTTGGAAGATTAAGAATATGGATTTCTTAGGTATGGAAAAACTGTGGATCAGACCAAAACCACACTTTTCTCGGGTAAATTTATAGTGCTTTATATATTGCTTCAGTTTTTGAAGCACTTTTAATATTCAAGGCAGCCAACACAGAAAGTCAGCTGAAGCCAAGGAACAGGAGTGAATGAAAAGAAAACAGGACATGTGAAATTCTGTCACTGCTGGTCTTGATACCTAGTTGCAATCTTGAGCATGGTTTCAGGCAGAATTCTGAACTTAAAACTTCTTTTTCCTTTTTTAGACACGTTACACATTGGGAAAGGTGAACTGCATCAGTGCATTTTAGAAAGGTGGCCAGGTGGGCGGTGCTACTTTAGGTGGCAGTTGGTGATCTCTAGTAAAAGTAACCTGAGTATTTGGCTTTTTGTTATGTTTCAAAGACCTTTGCTGGGAATATACATCAGGCAAGTGACAGTTGTATTATTTTATATTTCAGTAGTGAGATTTTTCTGTTGCCTTTATCTTTTTTTGTTAGTGAGAATTAAGAGCACAGAGGAGAGCATTCCAATTATAGTTGCTTGTAAGGTTCATTTCCTTTCAGAAATTAATATAGCAATATGTATCTCAAAAATAATGAGCTCTTTCTTTGTGAAGGCAGAGTCATCATTATCAAAATGTCACTTTTGTGAAGATGAGGTGGAGTTTTAAGGATGTGGAAATTTTGATATTACTTCTTTTTGGGTTTTTTTTTGACTGACACAGACTGGGTATAACTTATACACCTCCAATATAGAATATTTTAAACATCTATTAAACACATTTGAAGGGTGAAGGAAAAGAAAAGCTGCATCTGCCACAGACTGTGTTTAGTTTGGAGGAAAGCTGCTTTTGTGTTTAGGAGAAAACCCTGGAACCTGGGAAGCCCATGTTCCGGATCTCAGTTGCCTGGCTCTTGAAAGTGGAAAGAGGTTACACTGCCAGGAAGGTGCCTACTTACAGGCTACTGGAAGTCTCAGGATACCATGGTCAGAGCACATGCAAATGCTGAAACCTGAGATAACTGCTGGGGAGTTGTTTGTAGCTCCTGTCATAGGGCAGGTTTACAGGCTATATTTTTTCAGAAGATGAGGCCATAGGTGTTATGCAAAATATAAAGTAAGTCTACACAGCGAGGTTGACAAACCTGAGACGTAGCCCTAGCATTGTTATATCTTTGCTAAAATTTGTCCAACATATACAGAATGTTACAGCTTAGAATTTGGGTACATTTTCGTGAGTACTGACAAAGGTGCGGATATATTATCATGGCTACCCTCTATCCAGCTCCCTTAAAATCATTCTGTGTAACAGTTGTAGGAGTTTTTTAAGAAGAGCAAACCAGCATTATTTTTCTCTAACTTCATTTAGAAAAAAAAAAAAATTCAAGTTGTGTTTTATTTTCAGTATATGCAATTTTTTTTTTTTTTTTGCTCTTGGTTAAAATGTCTCACTTGAGGCAATGGAAGACTAATACTAGAAAACAGTGGTAGAAAATATTGCATGATCTCAGCAACTGGCATCCGTATGAGAAAGGTTCCTTTCCAGTTCTCAGCATAGGAACAGTTCAGGTTTCTGACAAGACAGACTGACTGTTTTTTTCTTGTTAAATATTGTCTTGTAAATATGAAGTTAATGTCATTTCAGTTCATGGGAACCCTGTGTGATTGAAGTCCTTGACACCAGCGGCAGAACTGATTGTGAGTGATCAGCCACATCTCACCTTTGTGTTGGAAAGTGCCTGAATGCACAGTGTTCATAGAAAACCTGCAGAAATTAAAAGGAGAGGAATTAGTCTGGGTGATTGAATGACAAGAATTGGTGGGTGAACTGTCTTGTGCTCTGCCTTGTGAGTGTGAGGCCAGTGTAGGTCCCTGCTGACCAGTAGTATGGAGCCCACCATAAAACACATGTGCTGTACAAATTCGGGTACCAGCCAGGACTGACCCCAGAGAAGCCCACTTCTTGTTCCAGTGCAGATACAATGAAAACATCTTATGAGTACAAATCACTATGGTGATTTTGAAAGATTGCTGTTGCTCAGCACGGCACAGTTGTTGCCTAATCCACTCATCTCATGTAGCTCCTTTGGCTCTTGTGTTAAGATTTCCCAAGAGCAAGTTGCAACATTTTGTGTTTCAGATTTCACTATGAATCTCAAATGATTTCACCAGTTCTGTCTTCCATTAGTGGTCTGCAAACTCTTGCAAAGCAACACAAGGGTGCCTCGTGCCAAATACACTGAGATAGCAGCCCCAACATGCTTCATGTTTTCTTATTTATTTCTTGCCTTTCTGGGAAGACTTCTCCATGCTATGTAAAGTCTTCTAAAAGGCTATGAATTCCTTCAATTAGGTGTACCTTATAATTTGTAATAAAATGCTTATGTTAAAAAAAATCCTTGCAGAATAAATGTATGAGCTGCTTTGGTAAACACAATAAATATTTGGTAAATAGCAAACACAGCCATATACAAGGATCTGTACTCAGTTTGCTAAAAGGAAAAAATAATTCTCTTGTATGAATGTTACAGGAACTCAAGTGGTTGCAGTTGTTTCTGAAACTTACTTTGAGAGATATAATATGCCTCAGATGAGGAGGTAAAGTTTTCCAGCAGCCTGAACCACCAAGAGAGCTAGGAAAGAGGAGTAATGCAGCCACTGTGCAGTAAGGACAAAGTAAACATGAGAGATGATCTAGATGCAGTCCTGAAACCAAACTAACGTGTTTCCTCTATTGCAGCTATCAGCAGCTGGGGTTGTCTGACTAGGTGACTAGTGGGAAAAAGATACTGAAAAATATAGCACAGAGAAAAGAAGGAGAGACAGATGGCAGTAGACTGGCTAATCTTCAACTGGGAGGTCTGAGACGTGGTAGATGAAGTTTCTGATACAGATGTGTTAGAGAAAGGCAGAAATGTTACCAGGTAACTATAAGTGCAATAACTGATCCAGGCATCTAAGTATGTGTTGGTCTGCTCTCAGTAGTCTCTAAAATGAAATGTCTAGGAGCAAATAAGAGCATGGAGGGAAATGGGATGAAATGTCACATCTTTTTAATCAAAAGTAGATTATCTCAGATTAACAGAAGATCATTTTTTATAAATTCTGTGATATTTTTAGGCAAAGAGAATGGATATAACTTCTTGATTGTATTTGATATATTGCCCTGTGGGAAGTTATTAATTAAGTTGGACATGATAAGAATCATTAAAAGAACTGAAAGTGGGTAAAGAGAGTAGGGGAGTAGTCAGAAGACGATAGGGACCATCAAAAGGGAAGTATTGAAATGAAGGTACTAATAGATTCTTGTCAAGATTGAATTTTGAGAGCAACCTTGCTAATCTTAATAATTTCATTAATGATGTTGATAAGAGAATTAGGAAGGTGACAGTGATTTTTGGTGACATGAGTTTAGACAGCATAGTTAATAGAAAGGAGGATAAGAATGTCAAATGGGAGAAATTAGATGACTCTGAGGACAAGAGAAATAAAATGGCTAGTATTTAAAATATTAGAGTGCAAGTTCATGAATTCATTTGAGAACTCATAAGATCTTGCTATCCTGTAACAGACTTATTGGGAAGAGATGAAGAAGAATGCAACTTGCATATTTTGGCTGGTTTTAGGAAGACTATGAGTCTTGTAGATAATGCACCTAAAAAAAGTGCAAGCTTATATACCCTAAATGATGTATCCAGTGAAGCGATACAAGGTTATGCAGACCTCATTTGAAAGACTCCACAGCGCTGGTTGTTTTTTCCCCCCAAAAAATTATTTGAGACCTCACTAGTTGAAAAGAAAAGTGACCAGGATGGTCAGGATAAGAAAGGGCTTACCGCAGGAGGGAAAATTAAACAACTTGGCATGCTTAATCCTGCAAAACAAAGAGAGGATATATGTTGCCTCTTTTTAAAGAGATTGGAAAGTTGAAGGTATTGGGTAAACAGTACTGATGGAAAAGTGAGGTTCAAGCAGAAGGAAACTTCTTTTGGCACAAGAATCCTGTTGAGGCATGCTGATTGGAAACGTGAAAAATGCTTCTTGCCATCAGGGCAAAAGTTGTTTCACTGGATGGTACCTGATCAGTGAAATCATTTATCTGTCGTAAATGTCTGTGAGAGCTGAGCACTGTAATTGTTGCCTAAGGAGGTCTCTTCCAATTGTATGTTGGCCAAACAAGTGCTATTAAAAATGTAAGTAATACAATGAATTCTTATGGTCTTTCTTTAGCTGGGTATGCAATGAAATGAACTGGTATGTTCTCAAGATGAAGTAAAAATTATATTGATCGAAGTACGTGAGTAAGGCCTTTTTCTGAAGTAGGACGTGAAGTTTGGAGGAAGGGAGGATTTTTATTTTTTTATTTCTTGGAGAAGGAATATCAGTATTTTTTATCTTTTAAAGCTTCACGCTCATGAGTCAGAGCAAGGACAGGTATTACTTTTAAGCAGTATTAGAAAAGGGGGATGACAGCCTTGTATGTTTTATGCAAGACACCCAAAAGGATGGAGTATACAAAGCACTGGAAGCAGTGGCTTTGAAGCAGAGGGGAAGGCTGTTCATGACTTTCGTCATGTAATGATGACAAAGAATAATGTAGACTGAATGCATGTACACTAAGGCTTCTGTGGATGCTTGTCTTAAATTTTTTTACATTTTGGAAGATCTGTTATTCTGTTTAAATGAGAAACAGGAATAGATGCTCTGTGTGCTTAGCTTCCGGTTCATTCCAGCTAGACTGACAGAAATGAGGAACTTGTAGAGCTGTAAGTCAAGTGGAGAACATGCCCTGTGAGGAAGGTCTGAAGGAGTTAGCTCTTTTCTCCCTGGGGAAGAGAATGCTCAGGAGGGGATTGTATGACAGTATTCGTGTACTTAAAGGGTGGCCTCTAAGAGGATGGAAGCTCTCTTCATGAAGAGCCACATGGAGAAGAAAAGGGGAAATAGGTACAAGTGCTGGAAGAGGTTTCATTTTGATTCAATAGATTTTTTACAGTGAGAACAGTCACTCACTGAACAACCTCCCCGGGGGCTTGGTGAAATCCCCATCTCTGGATGTTTTCAAGACACAGCTGGACAGGGTGCTAGATAATCTCATCTAGCCTCCCTTTCCCACACAGGATTGGACCACGTGATCTTTTGAGGTCCCTTCCAACCTCATCTGTTCTGTGTTTCTAGGAAATGTGCTAGCAGGCTAGAAACATCTCTGCAGAAAGTAGCCTGATTCTTGTGTGGTTCTCAGTAGTGCCAGTGCAAAATGCAGACCACCAGCTCCAGCCTGGCTGGGCTCATCAGCTGTGGATGTGTTTTTGGCAAACGTACAGTCTATGTATGTGCATGAAGGACCCAAAGACGCCACCAAATAGTTGTATTTCTTATTGATATCTGATTCACGTTATATAACAAATATGCTAAAAATCAGTGTTTTGAAATGTGACATAAAAATCACCAAGATCTGTCTCTTTTTAAAGAGGTACTAGTTAATGTGCTTTCCTGCATGTCATTAGGATGGTATATGTTTCTGGAAGGTATCCTAAAAAATGGTAAGTCCAAATCATCTGTAATCAAGGTAACATATTCTCACCTGTGGAAAAATTAATCAAATATGATTATAGAAGAAGAAAGTAAGGTGTTTATATCCTTGTATGTCTTGTTTGGTAATGAAATACAGACATTGTCTTCTTATTTACTGTGAGCACAAGGCACATGGTGCTCCCAATTAAATGAGATCAGAAAGGAGCAAAAGTCACAGTAAAACTGGGAGTGACAAAGCACCAGAATTTTTCCTGTCCCTCCCTAGAAACTTCCAGTCAAGTGGTACTTGTCCACTGTCAGTAACTGAGTGTTTCATAAAACCAGTCATTCTTCAGGCCATTTCTGTAGCCCTTACTTCAACAGCCAGATCAATGTAATAGAAGTGTTGAGCCAATTAACTTGCTAAGACCTAATTTTTGGCATAACCTCAACAAGTTCTAGTGTCTGAGCATATAATTCTTCAGTGAGCATAAATATATCTATCTCTTGGTATCAGAGCAGTAGGTTAGATGTTAATGACACTTGAGAGATTTTTCTTCTCGGTGAAGGTCAAGCTGCTGAATGTAAAATTATTATTCTCTTTTATACCTGGTAGTTCATAAATTTGCTCCTTGCAGCCAGGCTCAATTTCTTTAAAAATCGTGAGAATTTTAGCCTGCAAGATGCTGCCGTCTAGTGGAGAATCCAGCCCCAAAGACACTGAATGTTTTACATGGGAGATGTTCTCAGTCATTCCCCTTTTGCTTTTCCACTCCATATGATCTGCCATTTATTGAAGCAAGGGAAGGATTCCAGAGAATGTGTTGTTACTCCCTGACTCAATTGATTTTTCACTTTTTTTTTTACACAAAGCGGAACAAGAGAGGATGAACACTCAATTCATAATGCACTAAAAATGGTATTTAATGACATCTTTGGGAGATGACTGATGAATGTTTGAATTCCCTCAGGCAGAGGAATGGTTTGAATGGTGGTCTATTGCACAGTGACTGAACTATTAGATAAGAACTTGTGAGAGTGATGTTTTTCTTCGTCTATTGTTGGTCATTCCAGCACAGAATTTGGTTTGATTTTCTTGCAAAAAACCCTGTACCAGATGTCGTGGTTTAAGTCCAGTCAGCCACGCAGTTTTGCTCACCCACTCCCCCCTCTATCTTGCCCCCCGCTCCCGGAGGGATGGGAAGGAGAACCGAAAAGAATGCAACTCCCACAGGTTGAGATAAGAACAGTTTAGTAACTAAAGTATAACACAAATCACTACTGCTACCACCAATAATAATAATGACAAGGCGAATACAAGGAAAAAATACAATTTCTCACCACCTAAAACCAAGCCCGACCACGCAGTGCACCCCCCACCCTTCTGGGTCTCTCCTCTCCGTCCTCCATCTTGGGCATGACGTGCTGGGGTATGGAATAATCTCTTTGGTCAGTTTGGGTCAGGTGTCCTGTCTCTGCTTCCTCCCGGCTCCCCTCCTCCCTGGCAGAGCATGAAACTCAGAAAGTCCTTGGCCAGACCAAAACATCACTAAGCAGTAACCGAAACACTGGTGTTATCAGCGTTGTTCCCAGGCCCAAAATCAAAAACACAGCGCTGCACCAGCTACCAAGGAGGAGAAAAATGACTGCTGCTGCTGAACCCATGACACCAGAACATTAAAGCTGAGCAATTAAAAAACCTGAAAATAACAGCATGCAAATGTTTCAGATCAGTGGCTAATTTGTCAAGTTGAGAAGCTTGTACTGCCTCGTGTCATGTGAAGAAGTAGAGGTACAGCTGTGAATCCCCTTCACCGCTGCTTGGCTTGCATCCACGAAGAGTCTGCATTGAAATACAAACTGATACCACTGCCCACATCACTTTCTGCTGGAGCCAGGTAGATCAAATTCTCAAAGGCATTTAATTGTGTAATTCATTTACCTTGATAAGACTTGGAGGCCTGTGCCCTCTTGGGAATCTAAATCTGTGTCCATTGACCCATACTTGGGAAGAGGAAAGAATAGAAATTTTTGTAAAAAGATTAAATACATAGATGTCTATCACATTCTCTAGTGCCACAGGAGGCACTCAAAGGTGCCACTGTGCCAGGTGATGGCAGTAGCCGCGGTTCTTGTAGAACGATATCTACTTTTGGGATTTGTGGCAGATCCACCCTGATGAAGACTAGGGCTGTGGAGATTGAACTGGGGAATGTGAAGGAGGCTTTGACTTAAGGTGATTGGTTTATGGAGGTAGAGAACGTGGTGAGAGGGAGGCATTGGTTTTGAAGTCTTTCTGCCAACTGAAATGTGTGTTTGGAGGAGAGAGATGTTGCCTGTGTTGGGAAGAGAGCAGGGAAGGTGGGTCTCTACATCATGGTATCCTAGAAGAGCAGCTGAGTGCAGAGGTATTGCTTCCTGCATATGAACACTACTTGGCAATAAGACCACATTTGCTACTGCTGCTGCTGCTTAAGGCCGCCACTAATCATAGGACTTGAGCTGGCTTTTTGGTATACTTCTGCTGAGGCTTGTGGCATCATATGTACATTATAGTTTAAATCACATTTTCCAAATCGTATGTACAATGTGCAACCTGAAGTGCATTACGAGGATGCAAAAATAGGGAGAAAGTCTATAATCTGTTGTACATATATGATAGGATGTGACAAATCGTTATTTGGAAATGTCTCTTTGTTGACTGTGGATGGAGTCTATATGACAGACTTTGGTTAGACACCTAGGGCTTGATTCAGCTTCCCACCCATAGCCACCTAGTGACTTTGGAGGCCCCCAGAGATTTCAGAGACCTCTGCATGGGGCTGGTAAATAAGATGTATGTCATGAGCTGAAGGTCCAGGAAGCTTGTGATGCCACTAGACAGGTATGTGCGGGCAACTGGACTGATTGTCTAGTTTCTGGTTACTTAAAGTGAGGTGAGAAGAATCCCACCATTGGCATCTGACCCTAAACCAGTTAAAGCCAGTGTCAGTCTCTCAGCAAAATATAACTGCAGGTGGATCACCCCAGAACTCTAAATGTCTAAATTCACAGCCTAGCTTTGTGTGAAGAGGAAACCTGAATACAGTTTTGTTTCTTTGGGGTTTGATCCTGCACTGTTTCTATTAATGGAAGATTTTCCGCAATGTGAATGCAAAAAGGTTTAAACTTTATTTTTATATTGGGAAAAACCCCTGAAACAACTAACCAAACAAAAATTCTCTCTCTCCCCACCCCCACCCCCCCCCCCCCACCCCCCCCCCCCCGCAATTCTCCTTCCTCTCCTTGCCTTCTCCCTCCAACTTTGTATTAAAGACTATTATATATACCTTGGCACAGTTTATCCCAATTTGACCTGTTGGTCTCCAGCAAAGAATACCCCAAAATGAAATGTGAGGAAGAGCTATGTTAAGAGTTCTGCTCATTGGTAAAATGCAAAGGGAAGCCTGCCTGTTTGTTTGGCGAATGCTCAGACCACTTAGGAAAGAAAGAACTGGTTGCTCTGTTTTATTGGTGGCATTAAATTCAGAGATGTCTGTAAAAAGTTGTATTTGAAAGTGCGAAAATGACATTTAATAGAGCTCTTAAAATATGATGACTAGGCAACTGTTTCTTCTGACAGCCAGCAATTACTTAATCATACAAATTTCTTCGATTATGTGAAAGAAATGGAGAAAAGCAGGTGATAGTTCCCTTTGGGCATCTGAGGATTTGATAACCTTATTTCTTCAGATATACTCAGGAATATTACTGTCTCTAATCTCTACATCAGTTACAGAAAAGCAATAAAAAAAGTAATTTCAAAGATCCTGGCATTAGTTTGGTTTTGTCATAGCCTTTAACTTTATGAAGCATTTTGTGGGGGTGGAATTTGACATGCCTGATGCAATTGTTCTCTTGATTCAATGTAACTAGAGAAATAAATTTTGCAGCAAATGGAAGTCAAGAAAGGAATGCAAACAAATGTCAAATGAGATATTTTTCTTCCAGGAAGTTTTTACATTAGACTTCTGGGGGATTTTGGCTGGAATGTGGATTCTTCAAAAAACTCAGTTGACACTGGGAGAAATCATGCAGCACATAATGTTGCTGGTGACTGAGTCTGTTTCATTTGTCTTAGAATTTTATGTTATATGATGGGTGTTTCCTGAAACTGTGCACTGCAAGTCAATGCTGTGGCCATTTTTATTTCCCCACAAGGTGGTACTGTGGTACTGACTATAGAACTCTTGTTTCGGCTGTAGTTGATTTATATCTGTAACCCTTCTGCAGATGTTTTAAGGACAGATCTTTGTGAATACCACAGTTTTGTTGTTAGTATCAAATTTTTTAGTGGAAGGGTCTTAAGACTTTTTTGGTGTGCTTTCTTCACTTTTTGTCTCATTAAAAATAGACTTTATTGCAAGTTGAGATAGTCAGAAAAACTCCATTTTTGCTGTTTGGGCTTTTTCATCTTTTATTGCATTTCAAAAATATCTAATCAGTCTATTGGAGACTCCCTTGTTTTTCAAACTAAAACAATAGCTCTTGTAAGTTTATTCAGAAATTTGTCTCTTTTCTCCTGCCCTTTAGTTACATGTAAGTAAAGAGGACCTGCAATTGATTACAGAAATGAAAATAAATTAAAACCAGTAAATATTCAGGAGAATGCAGTTCCCCCCTGAAAACAGACCTAACCACTATCAAGCACAGAAACAAAACATAATTAATTGCTTATGTGCAGAAGTACATGGGGTTCTTCCAGTTGCTTGTGAAGGTCTGTAATATCTATCATGAGCAACTCCATCTGTTCATGCACCCACCATTGCATTTGAGAACATGCATTATTTCTGTGGTTGTGGCTATACTACTACACTACTGTAGTTTATAGCTGATATTAGAAGATGTAAAAAGGGTAGAGGTCTGAGCACTAGCCTGGAAATCTCTACACTGTTAAATGGTCAGCATGGTCCTTGATAGGGCTTTGGCCCAGGACACTGAATTCTCCCCCAGACGGAGTTTATCAGGGTTTGACCCTAGCTCGTGCTTTACAGGGAAGAGAGTTAATCTATACTGATATGTGCTGTGCAGTGATTATTGGTCTCAAGACTAGAGGACAGGCTCTGGTCCATTTTATTCACTGTTATCAATATAGCCATTAGGACCCACTGAGTCATGCTTGTGCCTCTTTTATTGGGGCAGATTGAATGCCTTGAATCCACAAGCAGTTCTAGCAAGCCTTGTTTTCTAATGCCCACAGCCTGCTCTTCCAGGTCTCTAGGTCAGAGGCGAGACCTGGTACTGCTGTGGTGAAAACAGGATAGAAGATACTCCTCTTTTGAGGAATATACGACTTCCCAACATGGATGTCAGGATGTGGGAGGCACGGAAACAGCAGATAGGGGCTAAAAGAAGAGCTGAAAGGCCACTAGTTCCCTGGCAAAGTATATCAGTGGGGTCTGTTGTCAATATTATGGTCATATTATTATGCTAGAGGCATAGGATAGGAAGAGCTACACAAGACACTTCTACTCAGACATTCTGTACGCTCCACAAATAGGAACCCTTTCTCTGGGCATCAGACGCCTAGCAAGGAATTTCTCGATGATTATATCTTCTGAAAGCATAAAGCTATAGTCTATTAGATGCCTGTACACCCTACCTGGAAAATGACCTAAGAGGATTTTCAGCTTTTGGCTCTGCTTTTGGACAATCTCCACCTATTATTGTTGATAAAAGCTTCTTTCTTCCTACTATTTTCCCCATTACAAAGAAGTCCCTCCAATCCTGTGACTTTCCTACAAATGTGCATGCTTAAAATAACACTTTCAGTGGGTTCTTTTAGATTTCAATTTTTTCTTGATGGAGCTAATTAAGAACATTAATTCTGCAAGAGAGAAAAATATATCCAATGCCCTGTGAAGGTGTTCCGGACCTGGGAGCAATGTCTCAGATGTATTTGAATGAGATCTGACAAAGAAGAATAAGCATTGCATGTGTCCTAGGTGGGCTTTTAAGACTGCAGGATGGGAGAAATAGGCTAGAAGGAATCTTGTTGAAGTGCTTAGCCAGTAGTACATAGATAGGATTGCTGGTAGGGATATTTAGTAACATGGGTATGATTCTTGTTTCTAGGACTTAGAGTTCATAAAAAAAATGGTGAAAAGAGATTAAATGCTTCTCTGACATCATTTTTTCATGTCAGAATTTGCTGTTGGTGCCACAAGTCATCTTTGCAGGGGAAAAGTGAGCTACGTAGCTAGGAAGGGAGGTGTGCTTATGCCCTGTAAACTGAGAATCTTGTTTCCCATGGCACTGAATCTTGGTAACAGTATTTCTTGGTTATAAAAATGCACTTCAGAAATTGATTTGAAGCCATACAACGCAATTTTAAGAATTGTACTTGTGAAAGTAGAAGAATATCACACAAAGAGTAGCAGACGCTGTAAATATTTGCCCTGTGGCTGCCAGCTTTGGTTTCTGTTCCTAAATGCTCCTTCTCTGAAGCCTAAGAAAACTGTTACACTGGACTCACCTCTACACAGGCCAGACCTAGCTTACATTCACTCTGAAACATCTGCAGACTCTGATGTAAAGCAACCAGAAACCCCAGTGTTTTATGAGCCATTTTGGGATTTAAGGAATCTCTACTAAAGCACAGCTTTGGTATTACAGAAAGAAAATTAAGGGTCGCCAATTTGAGATTGTCACTAAAGGGCACAGCAGGATCAAGATTATAAGAAACCTTTAAAGAATGCACTTAAGAGTTAACAGATCCAAAAAATGACCTTTTTAAAGTCTCTTATTCTCCTGTAATTTCTTTCTCAGTTGTTTTTGCCTGGTATGTCTACATGGTGCTCTGGGGTGAAGTAGCTGATCCTCAAAGTTTGGGATCCACCACTTTTATCATTTTTTGAAAGAATTCAAACATATATTCTAGTCACCCACAGAAGAGTGGATTCTGGTTTATCTAATAAATGATATAAATTGCTGGTCTGTTCTATCTGGAAATGAAAAAGACCTCAGATAAAAGCCTTTCTTTGTTAAAGAGCCAAAGACATTTTAGCTCTCATTTGGCCTTGATGCCCTACTCATTCCTCCTCTCTTTATCTAGTGGTGCTTTGCTGATACAGTTATTATCCTTTTCAGCTACTATAAACATGTATTATTAATTCTGCAGCTGGCTTTCTACCCCTCCAGCCTTTTAAATAGTAAGCTCACTAAAGTCCTGTAAGGCTATATACCCTAGGAACATGCTGCATGTTTTTTAGTTGAGTATATGCATACTCCAGTTCTCACTGAATGGCCCATTTAGGCTGTCCCCTTCTTGCTCTGTTTGTTCCCTTTCTCCTTTCTGTGCTTCACTATCTGTACCCCTTCTTCTCTTGTATCAGGAAAACCTCTTTGTCCTCATTTTCTGATGGTTTTTTCCATTCATCTGGAAGCAAAACAACCGGGGAAGTAGGTGATAAGATGTGGAATTGAATCCTACCTGTGAGGCTGGTTCAAGACCTACATTGAAATATTTCAGTGAATGTCCATTTTGACATTACAGCCTGCTTCTTGCATTGTATAAAGCAGTTGGCCTTGACTATCGTAATGATCATATTGATCATGGATCATAATTCATCATTTTAAAATCCATGGATTCTTCTTCAAGAGCTCACTTAAATAACCCACCTCTTCAAACCATTACTTCTTTCTCGTTTCATTAGTAATCCCCTCACATGCTCATTGCTACAGTGTTGTTTCATCTTGTGTTTGTTTGTCCTGACTAATTTAGATATTAAGTCCTTGGTGACTGACAGTGTGTCTATCTATGCAAAGCACATTTAAATAAATATATTTAATAATAATAAATATGCCATCTGAAAGCTGTGGATCTGAGCTAGCAAGGACAACACTGACATTGATGCATTTGGTTTCAGGAGCAGTGCTGGCTGTTCCCCTGCCGTGCCTCGTTGGGAAGCACTGTTAATAGCTGCTGCCCTATGAAGGGTGTCAGGTCCTCTCTCACAGTTCTCCCCATCAGAGGGCCTTCTCTGCCTTGACCCTCATCATACACTAATCGGAAATTCAGCCTTCAAAGCTAACATTCTCCTAAAGGTGCTCAAAACCATGGAATCTGTTTTGGGGCAGAGGATCCTGCAAATCCCTGACATCTCACAGAGGTCACTATTCGCAGCTAGTGACAGTCCCTTACAGGCAGTAAAATTTGTACATCCTTATTCATCCTTCTGTGCATTGCAAATTAATTTTTTCTCTCTCTTCTCTTTCCCCTATCCTCCCCCCATTAACTCCATCCCTCTCCAGTTTGCCATATGCAAAAGGCTTGCAAAGTAAGTAAGCGCTTTTGTGAAACAGGCTTCTTTAAACGCTCAGGAAGAATCATTGAAGCTGGCAGGAAAGAATTCATGTGGTGTGCATTAACAATTGTCTAAGATAGAACACTATTTAATCTGTTATTCCTGGTGGGTACTACCTTGTAGAAAAATAACATTATTACAGATATAATCTTCCAGTTAGTAATAAACCTCAGGAGTGGTCTGGCAGAGAATGGGGAGAAGCGTGTCCTTCCTGAGCAGAGGTAAACTGGGCAAAATCTGCCCTTCATGTGTCTGCCTGAAGAATTATAACTTCTGATAGAAGCAAGTTAGTCACGGTATATATTGCCTTTTTATTTCGTTAAAGGAAGAAGGGATTACTTTGCATATACTTTCTCTGGTCAATCGCATAGCTAGAACTGCAATAAAAGTCAGGAAAAGAATAGCTGAATAATATGTAGCAAATGCAGAAAAATATTATAAGTTCTGTTATTATTAATCCATCTGAACATGACATTTTTATCACAAATGGCAGTCTAGAATGTGTCCACTGTAGCAGCAGTTTTATTGCCGTCAAAATCTTAAAGTATTTACTGCCACGAGTAACGTTTGTTGCTTGGGGTTGGTTCTTTTGGTTCATCCCTGGGGAAGCGGGGTCAGTGCTCATGAGCTTTAGCTTTTGTAGAATGTTTAATTTTCCACATAAGCCCCTTGGTGGAAGCGGTGGGGTTCTCTGTGGGATTCAGGAGCTGCAGACTAGACCACAAGGCAGTTCTTTCTCAGGCAAGTAACTTTTCTTCTCACCCTGTAAGGCTTCATTTTGACAGAACTTTCTGAGGTCCAGGGCATCCTGGACCTCAGAAACACTGCAATCTTGAGCTTAATTCAATATTTTGCAGAGTCAGTGGAGAAAGTAATGTAATTTGTTCACTGTAATCAGTTAGTGTCTCTGAAGGTCTGATTGCTTCATGTTCAAATAAAATGCACTGTTACAATCCAGGTGGGAGTTAATAATGGCATATATAACTAAGATGGACTTGCTTAGGATAATCTTTTGACCAGTCAGAGATAAAAGCAAGCATTATCAATGGATAGCTCCTTGGGAGCTTGGTCTGAATGAGAAATCCAAACCTAAACTAAATACTGTGGGCATGCACTGTCAAAGAAAGGATATTGCACAGTGACTACAAACTTTCTGAAGTATGCAGCAGGTCCTCCAACATAGCCTTTGTGCCTCTCAAGTTCCAGGTTGTCCAGTCATTTTTCAAAGATGAGCTACTTTTGGCTCGTGTGGTGATGCCAGTATATTCATCCTCCCCATCTCCCCAGCTTTTTCCACAATAGCCAAAGTGTCGCCACACATGGCATCTTTTATACTTTATGGTATGTATATAAAGTGTACATATATACTTTTATACTTTATGGTGTGGCTCGTTACTGGTTTGAGGATGCAGTCAGTGCATTCAGCCATCACTCATGTGCAGCTGTGATTTGAACAAAGAGTAGGCACAAAAAAGGCTACGCAATGCTGTGTGTTGTTGATGGATTATTGTCTTTTTAGTTCATGTAGTCTAACCCCACCATTTCATGGCTACACCTAGATGCTGACAAGGTCTTGAGAGAGAATTGTTTCGTGCAGAACTCAGTTTTTAAGAAGTCTATTGATGGACCAGCATTTTTCTTATTAGTACTTGTTTGGTGCTTCTGACCCTGAAATAAGCAAATATTTTAGCCTATTCCTCGTGATGACTTTCTTTTCTAGGCAGGACAGCAATACCTGCCAGACCCTTTAACAGGTTACATTTTCAGCTTACCCCTGATGAAATCTTATAGGATCTCATTCTCTCTATATTGAAGATCCTATGAGCTTTATCTGAAATGGAAATACTACATAATGGTCTTCTAATTTTTGTTTCTTTTCACAGCTAAATATCAGGTCATTGTGAATGAGACTCATCTGCCCAAACGCAGCTGTCTGTAGCTGAACTAATCACCTTCCTTCATTAATTAATGAAGAAAACTCGGCTCTTCTGGGATGCAATTTGTTTTATACCAAAGTACATACCTCAAACACACAAGAGGTGCTGAGACCTAGAAGTTTCACAATTAGTGACCTAAATTAGTTCAGGCCAGGGGACAGGCTGCTTAGGCTTAGGGGACAACAGGTGACTATTTATAGCTTTACTTATTGAGAGGAATCTTGGTTATCAGTATTGCCTTGCTTTGCAGTACTTTATAGGAATTTTATTTCTCTTCATTTCTGTCTTTTTTTTGTCTTTGGGAGAGAAGAGCTAGGATTCCTTTCTTACCAATTCAAATGTGACTTCCACGATATTTTTGAAGGGCAATTCTACCCAGGGATCCCTTAGAATGAATGAGCTGAAAGTGAAAGGTGTGTGCTACTCAAACAAACAAATGCAATGAGCTCAAGACAGAATGACCTGGGTGCTGTTTTAAAAGCAATACAGGAGGTCAGATTAAACGCTTTGGTACTCCCTTCTAGCCTTAAAATCTATTAAAAAATCTGAACAAGTTCAATAAAAATGGAATAGTGGTTTACAGAAATTGCTCTAAAACCACTAAGAATTAAACAATAGTTATTAATAGCCTTTTAATGATGTTTTCACTATATATTTCTAAAGCTACAAATCCTATAGAGAGGGATATATTTCTTTTTAAACTGATGATGTGTTGGGGAAAAAAATCCTCACTTGAACAATCAGCCCTGGTATAGCAAAAAAGCTTGTTTCCTAATGTGGATGTGTCATATGCATTTGCAAGTAGAAAGAACAGTAATTTCGAAATGGGAGGGGGATCTCATTTTACCGTGAATTTTCAAAGCATCACTCTGTGTGTCATTTAGACAACCCTTGGCTATGACAGCTGTGTACAAATGCATGAGCCAGTGTGTGTGGGCAGCGTGAGTCATTCAATTTTCCTACTATATAATAATAAAGAAACAAATGGTGGTGAAGCCAGCATTTAGGTCTAGAGAAGGAAGCTGTGATAATGCCATGAATCCTTGCACTCAGGGATCAACAGTGATGGCATACAAAGCAGACACAATGACAGGCAGATTCTTGCTTAGCAGATGTTGATCTGAGCTGCAGACACATTTATCCAATCTTTTATTTATCTTGCAGCTCATGTACCCTGACTAATACCTCTAAGAAAGAGTGGTGCTTTAAAACACGGTAACTCGAGCCTGTAGGAGTCAAACACATTTGAAAACAAATTAATTCATCCTGGTTAATATCACAGATTTCTGGACTTCCTTCCTCTTGTTCCACTCAGTTATATCTGCCTTACATTTTAATGTAATATATTGTACTGTAGAGGCAGTCGTTTCAATTCATGCTAGTGGAAAAAGTAGAAACCCAGAGCTGCTGCAATACCACGTGCCTTATGGGGATCCCTGTAGCCAAATGTGTCTGGAGAACTTCCTTCATAGGATGTAGCTGCTGCATTGTCCCTAGTAAGAGACATGGTTAGATGTCCTGTAATATAGTTATATGCCTACTCTGCACACATAAACAAGTTTGTCATGACAGAAAAAATACTTTTTATTGCTTTTATTGGTTTTATTACACAAAGACTGGACTAAGAATTGTTCTTACAAATTTTATTTGTGGCAAGACATGGGTACTTAAAGAAGATCAAGTGTGGAAAGAGAAGATGATTTCAATAATTTTTAATAATCAGGCCATCACATTCAGGTTTACAGTCTGGTTGCAGATAATGTGATAGTTCAAATTAAGAGAATTGAGAATGATGACTGTCAGAAAGGGAGTATTAAATAGACAGGGAAAGAGTCAAGCCTCTAATTCCATTACAGTATTTACAGATAAAAAGTAGTCAATTCATTGGCACATAAAACACTGACATGTTGACTCTAGAGAAACTTAGGCCATTCACATGAGTAGAATATTAATTCTGTTGGCAGAAATTCTGTATGTAGTATTGACTCAGGAGAGAGCTTCTGAACTGCTTGAGGCTCAGAAAAAAATTTGGGACTCTCTCAAGTGGTTTCAGGGTGAAACATTTTTGTGTGTATATAACATACTGAACTATGGCAACTCTAAATGCTAGCAAAATATGTATCTCAGTGATGTGCTGATGGTGATGCTTGAGAAATGCGGAAGTGCAGGTAATAATACTCTTGCATAATTTTTTCCTCCATGTAAAAGCAATCAGTGTGTGAAACAGAAGTGTGGGTATGCCATGGCAATGCCCACAGTTCCTCCCCAACCATGGTTTGGAATAGGTTGGAATACTAGGCTTGTAATACTATAAATATTCCTGTGATACTTTGATGCAAACTGGAGCACAAATTATGGGAGGGCTGAAGACTGTTTACTGCTGCTGGAGCAGTAAGATACAAATTAATAAAGAAAGCAGCAGCAACAAAACGCTGCCGGTCACAATTTATAGTATAAAATTAAAGTAGACAGCCCAAAGGAGCTAGTGACAATAAGCAAATAACATTTACAGATATGCTGGAGGAAAAAGAAAAAAAGCAAAAGCAAGAGAGGCAGTCGGTCTCTCAGTCTCTTGATAGATGACAAGGGTAATAAAAACCAGAAGGATGAGGCTTTGCGCAGTTCTCTTATCTTTTTGTCCTTATTCTCAATCATGCATCCTAAGCTGGAAATGGGATCCTCTCATGTCTAATGGGGAGGGACATATAGAATAATAATACTATAAAAGAAGTAAGAGCAGACATATTCCAGTGCCTTCACTGCAGCTTGTGTGAGCTTATCACCATATGGGGTACACAAATTCTTCAACCCTGTAGCAAAGCTCAAGCCTAGATGTCTGTCAAGACTCACAGCACTGCAGGCAAATCCTGCCTTTCCTGCTAGGTCTTGGCCTCTCCATCTTCCCACAGCACCTCCATCCTGGTATAGATGAACCCATCACAGCCCTGTGTGGGTGCTCCAGGACCAGATGGGTCAGGAGGCAGCAGCTCTTACCTTCTCTCTGTCCCTGCTCTAGTTCCTCAGCAAAGGGTTTATCTGCCTTTCTCCTAACCATGTGCCCCCCCACTGCTGGTTATCTAAAACTCTTCCATATCTGCTAGAGATGTGCCTCACACGAAAAGGACATGACACACTTGAAGTGACTTCCCAGTTTTTGGCTTCCCAGATTCCCTCCTCTTGTATGTGAGACTTTTTCAGGGGAACAAACTACCAAACCAATGTTCCAGTCCTTGTATTTCCCTGCTGCGGTCTCTCTGAGTGCCTTGACATCAGCCACCCAGTCCAGCAGGCTCTTCCAGGATTCGTGTCACAGCACTGCCACAGTCTCCTTCACCAGTCTGCCTTCAACCCCCCTTTCCAGCAGCTCCCCTTTACAGCAGCTCCCTTTTGCAGCCTTTCCAGGACTCACATATTTCTCAGCGCCATTCCACTCTCCTCCCTTCTTCCCCTTCCCTTCCATTTTCCCAGCAGCAGCAGTCCCTGTCTCAATGACAGCTCGCTGCCTCTGCCTGAGTTCAGTTGTTAACAGAAATCACTGGCATAACATACAATTACATGGTTATGGATTATAGGGCTCTATTTAGTAATCAAATCTTTGCTTTTCTCCGAGTTGCAGAATACAAGTAAACTTGAAGTTTTACCTTCCATGGAAGTTTAATGACTGAGGCAGGGAGCCACATCTGTGTGAAAAGGAAACTGGAAAGATTTATGGAAGGAAGGTTATGAGAGCTTGATAAATAGGGAAATTATCCTGTAGAGGATCCCAGTGCTCCTCTGACTGCCTTCCTCAGAGCCAGAGTAGTGCTGGCCTCCAGGGCTGTTCAAAAGGGATCTGCAAACCCACAGCGCTGTAGGAGCGTGACAAATGCAGCCAGAAATGTGCTGGCAGCTGAGATCTCCCTGGGCCTGTAAGCTGCTTCTAGTGAGAGATGAGTGGGATGGAATGGGAAAATGGAATAACATAGAGGGAACTTCAGACGAAGAAAGTGCTTGGGGTGGCTGCACACAGAACCCTGGCACTGTATACAGATGGAGCCCAGGAGGCTATCCCACCTCAAGAGAAGGGGTTGGCCAGTGACTGGTCTTATGGCTCCCCTGGACCATCAGGACAGAAAAGGTCGATGTCCCAGTGAACCTGAACTGCTGCCTGCAGGGACAGCCCCAGGAGCCTTTGGAAAGAAGGTGCATGGAGCTGCCTGCAGCCCCACCTGCCTCAGTGAACATGTGGGAAGAGGAGTCTTCCACACTAGCTCACTGCATATGCTATTTATCCATCTCTAGCTGGTAGGAGCCTAAACTGGCTATGCTGCTTTTGCTAATGTAGAGGATTTATTCAGAGCAGATTGCCAGCATGTGGCCTGGGTTAGCCTTAGGAGCCTGCTCAGAGAGTGAAATTTAGGAGAGCAGTGAGTGACCCCAGCAGCTGGCTATTCACGCCTGTATGGGCTGACACACTGTGGCCTCCATCACCTTCCTTCAGCACAAAGCTTGGAATAATCAGCAAGTAAAATTTGGAATAATCTGAATTAGTTTAACTAATGCAAAGTAATTTTCTACCCCTAATGCAATTATGAGCTATTGCTAGTTCTTCATTTAAATAAAGACATTAATTTTTTTTCCCCACTAGCATCCAACACCCACGACTGCTTGTATGAAAGCTCTGGTTTAATCATGCATTCATGTTCCTTGACCATGTGTTCAGAACTTATATCACATATGAATTGCTTCTGTCCATATATAAAAAAAAGACAGAGAAATAATTGCAGCGAAATGCAGTGAAGAATTTCATAAAGTGAAATTCCCACAGCAATGTTGCTGAGCAGGACTAAGAGCACACACTTAACCTGAAATCCATTCCAGAAGAAAAACTTGTCCTATGTATTATGCAGTATGACAATGCTAATACCTCTCTTGGTAAGCTTTGGATCTTGTGATTTTTGTGTGTTTAGCATTTTCAGACTTTGTGTTGTGATAACAATCTTTTCCATCAATTTGCCATCTAGTTGCAAAAGCTAAGCACTGCTTTTGTTTTGTTTGTTTACATTTTATTTACAGCACTCCTGCTTTACCAGAGGTGTGTTAAATTATTAACAGGTTATGTCCATGTTCGCAGAAAAACTAAATTGGATCCTGTACGATGTGGGCTTATTAAAAGACTGGCTAACAGATTCGCTTTGCCCACAAAACTCTGCACTGTGGTCTGAAATATTCCTTTTCCAATTAAAGCTATTTATTTATTTTGGTTTCCAGCAGTCATGGTGAATTCTTTGCAGTGGTATTTTTTTCCACAGAAATGCTCTGTATTTTTGCAGGACTGAAACTGCATGTTTAATTTGTTATTTTAACACCTTTAGTGCAATATCTCCATGCTTTAATAGGGCTATAATTTTTAAATGTAGGTCTGTTATTTTCTATGGCATGAACATTGACAGACTTCTCAAGTGTCTTTCTTCTCACTGGTGTCTCTGATTTCACATTAAAATCCCTCTTTGTCCCTCCTTAGTCCCTGCTGACGACCCTTATTAACCAGAAGGAATTCTAGAGCTGAAAAGCTTATCAGGTTAGAAAGGGACAGGTTACAAAAATGTGATTTTGTCAGAACTTAAAGTAGCCATCAGGATAAAGAAAGAAAAGCCTATGGTGTTGCACCGGGCTGCATAAAGTATAATCAGCTATAAGTTAGCTGATTTTTTTTCTAAGCTTTTTTTTTCTGCTGTGGTGGGGTGAAGCGTTAGAAACATGTAAGTTTTATTCCACTAAAGGGCATCAACTCTTTGCAGTATCTTGCTTACCTAGCACTTGACTGAGCCTTCATGTCAACAGGTCAGGTCTCATAGATGGTGAGAAGAAGGTCATCTACCTGCTTTCTAGATGTGTTTGGGGGAAACTCAGTTGAACTCTTGCCCTTTTTCAGTCCTATCTAGTAGAAAAGGATTTAAAGGTTGAGGGAGAAATAGCTGTATGAATGGCTCATGCTGAATGCTTGAGACCAAATCTTGCTCTGCTGTCGGCTGGTGTCATGCCATGGGTGGCAAGGGAAACTCTCTTCATTGATTTTGGTTGTGACCTGGCTCTTTGAGTTATGCCGCTTTAGATAACAGAGTTTCACTGACTGAATCAGAACATCTTATGTAGCTTTGCAGAGCTTCCTATAAGTAAATTCAGCAAAATTTGGCTCATTATGGTAAGAAAAATCGTAGTATATATCCTAAAATACAGTGTGACTGAAAAAGGCTAGGGTTCATAATATGCTTATCTACTGAATGGGGAACTTGCTGGGAAGTGCTAAGGACAGAGAACAAACGCAATGTTTTTGTGCGTAGCGAATACCAGGTATTCCACATTGTTCAGTGATGAGGAGATATATACCAAAGTAATAATTCAGGCTAGAATATCTTCAAAGAGGATACTGAAACCCAGGGAAATGTCACTGCCCTCATCACAAACCTTTCACAATAATTTAACAAATATAGTTTCAAGTCTATAAACATAACATAAATTTAGACATATAAGAAGCTTGATGTATTTTGTTTCTCCAGGAGGAGATTAAGAGGTGAACTGCTTATCATTTACACTTATGTAAGTAAGATATTTGTGGAGATAGGTCTTTAATGCAGTGGAAAGCCATATGGGATCCAATGGTCAGAAAATATGATGGACAAATGTGTGTTTTTACTATTGAGGGTGATTAATCCACAAACCAGTTTAACTTGGAATATGATGGCTTTTCAATTGCCTGATGTCTTTGAATCAGTATTAGATTTTTTTCTCAGAGATGGGCTATAGATCACTGAGGCATTATAGACTTGATGCAACAGTCAGTTGTTAAAGCTCTGTGGGGAAAGGAAAGATCACACATATCATATTTCATATCATAATCTACCCTTCTGATCTATGAATCAATTATTTCATCTTGACCAGCTCTAAATTTTGATTGTTTTATCTGACCTGGGTTTGGGTATAGAAGCTTCATGCACAATACTCTATAATAAAATCAGGGAGAGGGTCAGCAGCATTTCTTGTGAAAATTTGTGAACTACTAGTTTTTCTGCTTTTCCAACATCAACTGTAAAGGAATTGGACCTTGAAACCCTCAGTAGTTCCTTCCTGCTATCTTGACCAAGATCAGCTGGTACCTGATAACTTGTGGCTGGGTTCAGGGTTCACTGTCGCAGCTATGTAGAGATGGAAAGAAGACAGTTTTGCTCAGCATGGACCCTAATGAGAGTTGTTCAGGCTGAGCAGAGTATGCCAGAGGATTTGCATTTCTTCTCTATTTAACATCTCATTCCTTTTGAAGTACGTCCTCTTTCAAACAATACTGTAAGGGAGGGGAGTGGAAATAGAAAAGATCAGTATTAGGAGGGTTTTTAATTTGTATCCACTTAAACCAAGAACGTAAGTGAGGATTAAGCTATCTGAACAAATAAAAGGCTTTTTCTCCAGAAGTTGAGACATGAATCAAAGGAAAATTGAAAGTACCCCCTTTACAAAAGTATGTTATTATGTTGCTGGTTGAAAACACTTGTTTTATTCAAAAGCCTTGTTATAAAACCTTCATGGGAATGAAGAGATGGCTGGGAAGCAGTCCCCATAAGCCATAATTGGAGGATCATAAAGATAACATATTTTTCTGCTCCTGGAATCTGTACAATTTCTCTCATCAAGGATTAAAATAATGACAAAATTACAATCATTGTCAGAGCATGGTCCATACTTTAATTCGAAGTTTGCGGGCTAATCCTGACAGTGGTATAACTACAGTGAAGTTTACTGAAGTTACTCCACAGAAGGATTAGATGCTGTTTGTGTCCTCATGCTTCTGCTTTCCTCTCTGATAAGATGCCTTTATGTAATCTGTAAGGTTTTTTTGACCATGGGTGAAATATTGACTATAATATTGGTTTTAACACTTTGAGCTGCATCTTAATTTTCATTTTGTTTTAATGATATCTTTGCCAATTGGCAGCAAACTGTGGTGAGTATGTTTAGCTTCTATTTAGGGTGCAAATGTGTGATGAATGTATACTCCCTGAGTAATCAAAAGCTGAACTCTAGTAATTATGATTAATACTGTTTGGAAATAAATTGTGTTAATTTAAAGTTTACTGAAATTCCAGTAGTCAAATTTATACTAAAAATTGTACTTGCACGATCTTGAACCAGCCCCCACCCCTGATGAACTCGTTCACATCACAGTGCTCTTGTTTGTGTGGAAATCTCAGCTTCATTTTGCTGTGTAATACAGTTTATGGCATGAAAACACTACGGTCTTGAACTGTGCACTTCACCTTTACAAATAGTTAATACATGCTTTTTGATATGCAAATAAGGAGGAAAATGGAGGGGAAAAAAAAGTGTGGGAGTATTTCTAGTTCTAAAGGCTTTGACATATTATCAGTGAGAAGAAGCAATATGTTCTTACACCCCAAGCACAGTAATATCTCCTGTGTCATCGCGTTACAGACGGATTACACATATTTAGGTATCCTTTAGGGAATTTAAGAAGAAATGCAAGGCATATGTCATACTGCTCTTACCCTTAAGATATAGAGGCACCTAGAGAAGCCAGACTGATAGCTGTGTACATTTATAGAAGTCTTCTGATGCTTGGTGAGCTATGCAATAGTGCAACACAGAGTGAGTTTCCTGGAAAATATAACTCCCCTGAGCTGTTCCATTTGCAGTGCAGAGTGTGCACGCTCCCAGTATTGTCTGCAGGAAGTGATGTGGCCTCTCTGGGCCAGGCTGGCAAGTGTTTGCTTAGTTGTAGGTGCAGGTGCACAGTAACTCACCAGGGTGGGAACAGGGAGATGAATGAATGGTGTATGGCCACCATTATGGCCATTTATATGTTATCTTCGTCCACAGGCCAAAACTGTAGGGTGTCATATCAGTTTTTCTTGGAGCAGTGTTAGAGCACACCATCCAAGCAAGAAGAGGAGTGTTATTTGAGCATGGAGGGATAACAGGGAATGGTCCCTTCATCTTTTGCAGAGACATTGGATTTTTCCCAACATCTTGGAAATCCAGTCATTAGTGGATGTAGAGTGAGATTTCCAGCTGTTTGAGACTGTATATATTCCTGTTTGTATAAATAGCCTTTAGTTTTAACCTAAGCAGGATCTAGTTCCATATCTGTAACACTTGTGACAATTAAAGTAGTTATTTAGTATTTGATTGTATTAAACTCACCTCAGTGAACAGCAAAACTCCCATGGGTGTCTGCAGGATCAGGTTATTGCCTCCTATTCTTTGGCTACTCCCCGTTAAATGGTGGCTCTTCTTTGCCTGCAAGGCAGCTTCCAGGCTCTAATGGTTGCTCTAACAGCTACTGAGCATCCCCCAGCCAAGGAGTGTTGTTTACCTTTCCTGCCCTTATGTCTTGTTTGTCTCAAGTTCTTGACAATGCTGTCTGCTGATGTGGCTGTTCTGTTTACTCTCTTCTATATTTCCCTTTGAAAAGAAGAGAAGGACTTGGAATATAAGTCATCAAAACCATGATTATGAAAATATGAAACCCTTTATCTAATAAATTGTATGTAGAACAAAAATAAATTCAATGCAGTAAGCAAATGAGTGAAGTTTTGTGTCACTGGGGAAGTGTTCTTTAAAAGCTGTGACAGGGATGAACAATATTTCAGTTGTTCTCATGTTTCATAGTTTCTCAGACTGCAATGCCAAAAAGGCCTATTAGTATCACCTAACCTGGACCCCTCCTGCATAAATAGAATTTCACCCAGTAATTTCTTTGTCAAGACTGATATTTCTTTCTCTAAAGATGTATTCTTTTAGCAGCTTTGTTCTTCTTAATAGTTATTGATTTAAGCATTCTGCTTCCTGCTCTGAAAAATACTTTGTTTAGGGGAGGAAAAAGTACACTTTGTTTCTTGTCTGAACAAAATAAGCTTCTTTACTCAGCGTGGTATTTCTCTCCTTTCTCTATAAGGAGAAACTTCTACATAGCAGCTCAGGGCATTTCAGAGAATATTCTCAATTGTCAGTGGAAAAACCCTATTGATTTCAGGTAACAATTGGAAAAAACAAAACAAAACAACAACAGAAGAAAACAAAAGATGTGAATACCTGGCATATGATTAGCAGATTCGGCAGCTTTGCTCACTTCTCTAATTATTTATAGATCAAAGGACAGTTTGATAGCAATCACTCACTTCTTCCAAAATAATTATACTGTCCATGTTAGCTTTGCTTATCCTTCCAAAACAGTTTGAAGAGCTGACTCCCTGAAGTATTTATTCCTCAGTCAAAAAGACAGGAAAAAACAGGGATGGTGGTATGGCATGAATTTTCTGAAGTGCGTTTAAGGAACCAGCAGGGTGAACTGGAAGTGTTAGTCAGCTCCCAGAGCTACGATACCACTGGTGTTACGGGGACTTGGTGAAATGAGTCCTATTATTGGAGTGCTGGAATGGAGGACTATGGGCTGATCAGGAGGGATAGGCAGGGCAGTTGAGGAGGCTGCATTGCACTATAAGTGAGAAGTTTGCCCAGCCCTTAGAGTTAGTAATGCTGTAGTAAAAGGCCTCTGGGTAAGGATTTGGGGGATGGAGAACAAAGGAGATATGGTAGTGGGTATCCACTACTGATCACCCAACCTGGATGTAAGCGCTGATGAGTTATTCTGTAGGCAATTAGGAGATATTTCTGGATTGGTAGCCGTTGTCCTTATGAGAGACTTTAACATTCCAGACAAAACTGGAGATAGCATGATGACATAACAAGCATGTCTTGGAAATTCTTGAAGTTTGTAAGAGAGAACTTCTTGTCACAGGTACTTAATGAGCCAACTAGGAAAGACTGCCTTCCTAGGCTTGTTGTCTGTGAATAGAGGACTCATGGCGAATGTGAGTAGGTGGCTGTCTTGGCTACAGTGATCGTGAAAAGGTTGATTTTAAAATTTTCAGCGTAATGAGAAAAAACCACAGCAGAGTTGCTACCGTGGACTTTAGGACAGCAAACTGTAAGCTATTCAGGGAAGTATTTATCAGAGTTCCCTGGGAATCTGCTTTTAGGGGCTTAGCAGTCCATGAGTGTTAATTAGTCTTTAAGAACCCCTTTTTTAGAAATGCAGGAGCAGGCAATTCCACTGTGTTGTAAGTTAAGCAAGCAGGGCAGAATGCCTACTTGGCTGAACAGGGAACTGCTCGTGGAGCTCAAGAGGAAAAAGAAATGGTATGACCTTCTGAAATGAGGTCAGGCTTCCCAGGAGGAGTACAAAGCTGTGATTCATTTATGCAGGGAGAAGACATTGAATGGCAAAGCTCAATTAGAGTTGAAACTGGCCAATGTTGTTTCAGTTAACAGCAAGGGCTCTTTAAGGTATGCTAATAGCAAGAGAATGTCTAAAGAAAATGCTATATTGATTGATACTTGTTGAAGATGGTCATCTGACTAATAGTGATGAAGAACTGTGGAGGCATTCAATGTGATTTTTTGCCTCAGTCTGTTATAATTCTGATAAGACTTTGGTCTGCCTGGTCCTCTAAGTCAGAGGATCACGAGTATGGGAACATTTGGACACTGAGATTGTAAGGGACCAGCTGTATGAGCTGAATGTACTCAAGTCTAGGGGACCTGATGGAATTCATTGCAGAGTACTGAAGGAGCTAGTGAATGGCAAGACTCCTGTTGATCATCCATCAAAGGTCTTGGGAGTCATGGGAGTCTGGGGACATCCCTGCTGACTGGAAGCTAACGGATGTTACTCCAATCTACAAATGGGTATAGATTGGTACCTAGTGAGAGGACACATGGGAACAGTTCAAAGCTGCACCAGGGGAAGTTTAGACTGGACATTAGGAAGCATTTCTTTACTGAGGGGGTGACCAAACACTGGAACAGACTTCCTAGAGTGGTGGTCAACCCCAAGCTTGTCAGTATTTAAGAGACATTTGGGCAATGCTCTTAACAACATGCTTTGATTTGGTCAGCCCTGAATTGGTTAGGCAGTTGGACTAGATGATCGTTGCAGTAGGTGTCTTCCAACTGAAGTATTCTATTTTGTTCTATTTGAATAAAGGTGGCTAAGGGAGGAGGCTATAGAGGACCTTGTGATAGAGGTAGAGAAAAGAAGGGATAAGGACTATCCCATGTGTGCCATGTACACACAAAGTGTGTGATGCTCCCCTTCAAATGACTTGTTAGGAAGTTTTAAAAATGCTACAGTGACTGTGTTTCTGGAAAGCACTGTATGTGCCTGCAAGGTATGAAACACTTTGCATACGCTGATAGTGGCAGGAACAGAAGCTGGGATACATCCTTCTTAACAAGGGCCCAGGACTTGTAGGACCAATCTAGTATGCTTCAGCAGTCTAAATAGTTCAGGTCTGAGTTCTACATTGATGGTTATTTGTGCTGCTGGTTCCTGTAGCCTTGCAGGCAAGAAGATGGAAGAGACAAGGAGGTCCACAGCTCTAGTAAAATAGTCTGAAAGAGAAATGAAAAACGTACATTGTGACTACTAGAAGCTTTTATAGCAATATACAGTTCATACAGTTCTTTGTATTTCAACTCTCAATTGGCATAACGTTTCAAACTAAGCCTCTCTAGGGTTAGGGCAAAAAAAAACCACAAACCAAAGCAACAGAGAAGTAAACAGTGCATGTGGACAGCTGTACTGCTTCTGTTGACCTTTGTTTTTACTTACTCAGTTACAAATGGGAAGAGAAAAGAACACAAGGAATAGCAGCTGGCATAACACATACTCTTCTCCGTTTTTCATTGCTTATTTCATGTCTTTTGGGAAGGATGCAACAAGATTGGCAGGACCTGATAAGCAGGAGTACTGTACAGCAAGGGAGGCTTTGTGTCAGCGCTGCATTTGTGATTGAATATCGGTACATATGCTGTCATATCATGAGGTGAAAGCTGTCCTGCAGATTTGTGCCTGTGTCATGAGTTCAGCAGTAGCAGTCATTTTTCTCCTTCTTGGTAGCTGGTGCAGCGCTGTGTTTTTGACTTTTGGCCTGGGAACAGCGTGGATTACACTGATGTTTTCAGTTACTGCTTAGAATGTTTAGGCTGACCAGGGACGTTCTGAGCCTCATGCTCTGCCAGGGAGGAGGGGAAGCCAGGAGGAAGCAGAGACAGGACACCTGACCCAAACTGACCAAAGAGGTATTCCATACCACAGCATGTCATGCCCAGGATGTAAAAACGAGGGGCAGGGACCCGGAAGAGGGGGGTTCACTGCTGGGTCAGGCTTGGTATCAGTGGGGAGCAATTGTATTCTCTTTTCTTGTATTTCCATGGTCATTATTATTATTGGTGGTAGTCGTCGTGATTTGTGTTATACCTTAGTTAGTGTGCGCTTGCAGCCCAGAAAGCCAACCATATCCTGGGCTGCATCAGGAGGAGCGTGACCAGGAGGTAGAGGGAAGTGATCCTGCCCCTCTACTCTGCTCTCCTGAGACCTCACTTGGAGTATTGTGCGCAGTTCTGGTGTCCTCAACATAAAAAGGACATGGAACTGTTGGAACAAGTCCAGAGTAGGGCCATGAGGATGATCAGGGGACTGGAGCACCTCCCATATGAAGATAGGCTGAGAAAGTTGGGGCTGTTCAGCCTGGAGAAGAGAAGGCTGCGTGGAGACCTCATAGCAGCCTTCAAATATCTGAAGGGGGCCTGTAGGGATGGTGGGGAGGAACTTTTCATGAGGGACTGTAGTGAGAGGACAAGGGGTAACAGGTTCAAACTTAAACAGGGGAAGTTTAGATTGGATATGAGGAAGAAATTCTTTACTGTGAGGGTGATGAGGCACTGGACTGGGTTGCCCAGGGAAGTTGTGAATGCTCCATCACTGGCGGTGCTCAAGGCGGGGTTGGACATAGCCTTGGGTGACATGGTTTAGTGTGAGGTGTCCCTGCCCCTGGCAGTGGGGTTGGAACTAGATGATCTTCAGGTCCTTTCCAACTCTAACTATTCTATGATTCTATGACTGTTCTTATCTCAACCTGTGAGAGTTGCATTCTTTCGATTCTCCTCCCCATCACCCCGGGTGCGGGGGGAAGAAACAGGGAGGAGTGAGTGAGCGAACTGCCTGAGAGTCTTAAACCATGACAACCTGCCAAACAGCATAGACTCATAGAATCATGATTCAGATACTGGAAGGCTGCTGTGAGGTCTCCATGCAGCCTTCTCTTCTCCAGGCTGAACAGCCCCAACTTTCTCAGCCTATCTTCATACGGGAGGTGCTCCAGTCACCTGATCATCCTCGTGGCCCTCCTCTGGACTTGTTCAAACAGTTCCATGTCCTTTTTATGTTGAGGACACCAGAACTGCGCACAATACTCCAAGTGAGGTCTCAGGAGAGCAGAGTAGAGGGGCAGGATCACCTCCCTCAACCTGCTGGTCATGCTGCTTTTGATACAGCCCATGATACGGTTGGTTTTCTGGGCTGCAAGCACACACTGCCGACTCATGTTCATTTTCTCATCGACAAACACCCCCAAGTCCTTCTCCCAGGGCTGCTCTGAATCTCTTCTCTGCCCAACCTGTAGCTGTGCCTGGGATTGCTCCGACCCACGTGTAGGACCTTGCACTTGGCATGCTTAAACTTCATCAGGTTGGCATCAGCCCACCTCACAAGCATGTCAAGGTCTCTCTGGATGGCATTCCTTCCCTCCAACGTATCAACCGGAACACACAGCTTGGTGTCATCGGCAAACTTGCTGAGGGTGCGCTCAATCCCACTGTCCATGTCACCAACAAAGTTGTTGAACAAGACTGGTCCCAACACCGATCACTGAGGGACACCACTCGTTACTGGTCTCCAGCTGGACATTGAGCCATTGAGCACAACTCTTTGCATGCAGCCATCCAGCCAGTTCTTTATCCACCGAGTGGTCCACCTATCAAATTGATGTCTCTCCAACTTAGAGACAAGGATGTCATGTGAGACAGTGTCAAATGCTTTGCACAAGTCCAGGTAGATGGCATCAACTGCTCTACCCATGTCCATCAGTTCCGTAGCCCCATCATAGAAGGCCACCAGATTGGTCAGGCAGGATTTCCTCTTAGTGAAGCCATGTTGGCTGTCACCAACCACCTTGTTGTTTTTCATGTGTTTTAGCATGCCTTCCAGGAGAATCTGCTCCCAGATTTTGCCAGGCACAGAGGTGAGGCTGACTGGTCTGTAGTTGCCCAGGTCATCCATTTTCCCCTTCTTGAAAATGGGGTTTATATTTCCCTTTTTCCAGTTGTCGGGAACTTCACCTGACTGCCATGATTTTTCAAATTTGATGGACAGTGGCTTAGCAACTTCAATGCATCTTAAATTTCAATAAATAAATTTGCAAATATTTATTACATTTAGAATTTGATACAGATCATGTAAAGAATTTTATACAAATGATAGCTCCATTATGAAGGTGAGATTTTATTTTTCTGGAAGCACCCAGCTAAGTCATAAACTACAAACTTCCAGTGTAAATGGCTTAAAAATGGCAGCAGAGCTTTAAGAATTTAATTTGTTTTCATTTTGTGGCCATCTGTTGTTATTTCTAATATGCACTTCTTCGCTTTCACCTTTGATCTTTGCAGTTCCCAGGTTTTTAATCATTTATAGTTCATGATTATATGTTTTAGTGTTGTCAGTGAAAGGACATTATCACTTTCAGTGACTTAGTGGGAGCTTATTGTTAGTTTACCATCTTGAGAATTGCAAATAAATAAGCCAGTAAGTAAAAATTATGGGTGCATGGTTGTGTCTTCATACTTGGAGGTTGTGACTAAGTCTGTGTTTCAAAGTTGATTATAATGTGCTCCCTTACAGGAAAGTTCACTAAAAACAAAGCAAGATGCCTAATAAATCACACATGAAATGTCTTTGTGGAGGTAATTCATTGCGCAGGCTTTGAGGATACTGAAAACAGGGCTGGACTGGAGTGCAGCAGCAGTATTTTATCTCTTTATGTACTCAACCTTATTTTTTTTTTTTCTGTTTGTACTTAAAATTATTTTCTTGAGTAGTGCCAAATCTATGCATGTAAACTGATGCAGAATGAGTCACTCCTGCAGTAGTGACTGGGGCACAAATAATTGGTGGGATAGAAGTTAGCACTCAGTCTTCTTCTCTCTGTCACTCCCCACAATTCATTTTACACTAGTCATATTCCGGAAATGAAAAACATACTCTTCAGGAAATGGCAAAGCAAAAGGAAGAGTATTTATCTATCACACTTTCATTGGTTTTTTTTCTTAATCCTAGTCTTCACTAGATCGTATTTCAATATTTCTTTATCACTAGTTTATATTCTCATTCACCTCACTGTGGAAAATGCTTCAATTGCTCCTTTTTTGACAAACTTTTTTTCAACCAAGCCTTGCCCAAGCCACACCTGCCCAAAAAACATCAGCCTGGATGAAAATATGCTGAGAATATCTCCCTTTCTTCTGTAACCTCTGCTTGGGTCAAAACAAGTCTTAATTCACTGCATGATGCTTTAGGACTCTGCCCCTTACACCACTTCTCCACAGATCCTGACACAAGGAGGCAGGGAGTGGGTTTAGAAATCAGAGCCACCCTGGGAGGGATTCTTCTGGTCAGCTGTACACAGCCACAGCCCATGTGTCTATGCCTGCCTTAGATGTGTAAGCTGCCTTTGCAGGCAGCAGGAAGGAGCAGGCACATAGAAGGTGCTTTTATTTCATATTAAAATAAATGGAAAATTAATCAGATGAGTCATGTCTGAAGGGGGCCAGTCCTTAGAAAGAGGTTGGGGTGACTGGCTTGGATGTACACAGCTGCTGCAGGTGTGACTGCTCCTATGGCTGCTGGTGTATAGACGCAAACCTGTGCAGCTCAGATCCTCCATCACTCAGAACAAAGCAGAAGCAGAAGGCACCATTTTGCTGCTATATCTTTGGTGTACCCTGTTTTTAACCACTGTGTGAGTTCTGGCCCAATGTCAAGATGGACATAGGGGAGATGCAGAGGACGAGTAGAATAAGTAATAGTATGGGGCAGCTTCCTAACGAGGAGGGGTTAACAGATGTGGGATTCTTCAGGTGGAAAGGAGAAGGCTGAGGTTGTAGGGGTTTTCATGTTGCATCTCTGTGGGCTCATAAGGAATTCAAGCAATCGGGATCTGTTTGTATGACAATTTGGGGCGTAATCTGCAGAAATGAGCTGTGCTTGCAAGGACTCGATCATTCCAATAAACAAAAAACCTTAATCCCAGGTGACTGGGGTTTCCCAAGTCACCAAGGAACTAGAGAAGGTAAAGGCAGAAATGATGCTATTCACCAAGCCCTGTGCTGCTGCATCTAGAGGGCAGTACCGGAGGCTGGAGTGTATCTTCTGACACAACTACAGCAAAATCTGTGGGTGCTGGGGGCACACAAAAAGAGCCTGTAGAAAGCAGCCTGGGTTGTGGTTCCTTAGTAGTGTTTCTCTTCTCAAGTCAGAGGCATGATACTGGGTTAGATGAATTACTGGTGAGACCCAGTGGGGTATATCGTAACGTTTCCCACCACTGACTGTGTAAGAATTGAAGAGTAGCTGTGTTCCTAATTTCTATTTCTTGACAATTAATATTGTCTGGCATCAGTCCCAGGCTGGGTGATATGGAAGCAGCTACATCTGGTGTTTGTCTGACTTTCTGGACCACAGGGGTCCACCAAGAGCTCTGTCTTTACTAGTGAGGTTTTGTTCGTCAGCCTAAATGACCTGGGAGGGAGCAAGTTCTCTCTCTCATAATGAAATCAATGAGAATTACGGGTGCTGAGTGTATTTCAGCAGGTGTTCAGCATCCCCCAAGGTCAGGTACTTGGTTAATAGACTGGAGTTGTATAAAATGGTGTATTCTATTAGCAGCCAGGGCAAAAATCAAAAGATATAAAAGGACATTGGGCAGAGCTGTCAATTACATATCAGAACAAGAAAAGAGATAAACTCACTGTAGCACTTAGAGCAGAAGGGTTTAGACAAAAATAGAAAAAAAAGGGGCTAATGTTTATTGCTATCAGATTTATCCTGCATTTCAGAATACTAAGTATATTTAGTAATGAAAAATACCTGCAGCTTCAAGTGTACTAAAGAAACAGCAGTGCATAGCCACATTGCTCAGGGACACTGAATCCTAACTTGCTTCCAAGTTTGAACATATTCAGGCTTGGGTTAGCCTTACATATTTAGGTAAAGTTAACATGATTTTGAGTGCTTACCTGCACAAAATAAGCAAGTTCCAAAAGCCTGGTCAACTCAGGTCAAAACAACAGCCCATAAAGCTTCTGAAATAACAACTTCGTGGAGCTGGTAACCTCCATTTGACCATTCATCACACCAGTGATGTTTGCTAAACTTAATTTAGGGCATCTATACAAGCCTGTGTCTCACAGCAGTGTAATTAAATTCATAGAAGCTTGTCATACTTTTAACTTTGCAGCTGGATGTAGCATTCAAAAAATAATACCAATCTCATACCACAAATTGACTCTAATGCAAACAGATACAAAAATCAAGCCTGTTCAGAAGAGGTTATTAGCCACATAATGGAAACAATAACTGACTTAGAATTGTTCAGCTAATCAGCACATTTTATTATCCCACTGCTTTTTCCTCCAAGTTCTAAGAGACCAAATTATAGGTTAAGTTACAAAGTTCAGTTTAATTCTTTTTCAAGAAAAGCTTTGGCTCTGAAGAACTGCAAAGTCCTATACCATGCCTTGTATTCCGGGAGAGGCTGTGCATCTCATGTAGGTATCAGGACCTCAATGCAGTTGGTAGTGCACTGATATGCTCAACATCTGCAGCAACGATGGAATGCTGCCGGCAGTTTTGTTCTCCTAGAATCAATTACATGAGAAATTCTAGCAATTAGTAACACAAACCCTGTGACATTGCTATAATTGATTTGGTGAGATTCTAACATTGGTAAATCTGTAGTTCCTTCATTAAAAGCGGCTGTGAAATGCATCTACCTCTCCATCAGGACTGTAGCGGTAGGTTCTGGGTTGCTCTGCTCCTCCTGCACATGGGGGAATGTTTTCCACTCATCTCAAACCCTCTGGGCCAAGAAGGATCTCCTTCAGATCTCCTTCATTTTAACTCTTCACAGTACTCCTTGCATTGTTCTTGGGAAATGTAGCTTTATAGTTTCTCAAGAACAGGCAAGTATTCCTTTCTCATATTTGGTTACTGAGCCTGTGGAGACTTCAGGGCATGCAATATCCATTGCCCTAGCACAGTGTTTTTTTTTCACTTGTGCTGAGGCTGCCAGGTGCTTCTGCAATAGGAAAAAGATGATATTTTTCCCTTTTTCTAATCATCTGATATTGCATTCTGGTGTCAAAACTCCCCTGAAGTAATTGTTCATCCTTCTGATCCCTAATTGCATTTATCAACTCAGTATGAAACCTATTGCTACCTGGAGCTTCGTCTTCCTTTATCCAAATATTTCCTCACAACTATTTTCATAATCTGCAAAAGCACCTACAAAATATATCCTCACAGGAGGAACTGTTAGTATCCTTCTTAAGAAATACAGAGAAAAAAGTCATTGAGTTGTTATGTTGCATTCAAAATTGCTGTTAATATGAAGGAATATTACTTTTCAGTGTACAAATCCCATGCAGCACTATAGGTTGTGAGATAAAAATTGTTTGTATATTATTAAGTTCATGCTGTTTTGAACTACAGAATCATTTTGGTAATATTTTTCTTGGAAAAATCAATTATATATGAAATTGTGTAGCAATTTAGCAACATAAAGCCAGGTAATAATATAATTAAAAAGAAAATATTTACTTGCTGCACAGAGTATTTTGTATACATCTTAATTATGTACCTTTGCTTGCTGACTTGTATTATGTTTAAAACCTTTGGGTAGGTTTAGCATCAGGCAGATAGGAAAATAATAAAAACTGATACCATAGTTAGACTTTAGTTGTAATTCGAAAGATTGTTGGTGTCTAGATCTTTGCTGCCAGTGGCCCTGTGTGTTAGGAAAATGGATAGAAAAAATATTCCTCAGCATGTAAGTCTTACATGGTAGTGTGAGGGATCAGACTCTAGGCATCCAACTGACCATGTTTTAAGTATTTTAAGCCAGACCAGTCTAAATGGTGTAAATAGTTTGACTCTAGTAGTCATATTCTTCATAATGTTTCTCTCTCCTGTAAGTCAGCTCTGAATTTGATCCCTTGTTTTATTGTTCATTTTAATGAAAAGGACTTCAGCAAATATTCTTCCCAGCTGTCAACATGAACAGTGAGAGATTCCATTTTTCTTCTTTTATCAGAAGTAATTTCTTTGGTTTCTATATCAGAAAGATCCTCTTTACACATCTTTTCACTTGGGCAAGCTGTTTTATTAGGAGCTGAAGATGATGAAATCACCACAGTTGTTTTTCAGCATCACTGAAGTCAATGAGACAAGACTTGGCCAACATGCCAAGTGAGGATCTCAGGCAGATATATCAATATTTGTCAAAGTATTTACAGACTTTTGGAGTCTTTAATTAGCTGTTGCATGTTGAGGATTCGGTTCAATGAAGACAAACAGGCTGTATTCCCTTCAAAAGCTGGATGAGGTTTACTGCAGTACTTGAGGATTTGTTCTGTGTTGCAAAACAAATCAAGCACACTGTGATTATAGCTCCCAATTAATTACTTTCTGTATTGTTTCCTTACCAAGCCTAACAAGTTTTTTTCTCCAGGACTTTTAAATTAAGTCTAAAATCCCTCAAGGCGTATATGTCTTCACTACTCAGAGAGCTTGGGCACTTTCATTTTAAGAAATTAATTTTGCCTGATTTTAGGTGGAGATGTCCACCACGGAGTATATCATGGAATCATAGAATAGTTAAGGTTGGAAAGAACCTTAAGATCATCTAGTTCCAACCCCCCATGTTTAGTTTCCTGTTGTCATTGCCATCTAACCAAGACTGTCAATGGAGTTTATTCATCTGAACAAATGCAGACCAAACATCTTGATTTCTGGACTCCCTATATAAACTCAGATGTACTCATTTATGCTGTGTAGACCTAAATATGAGATGAATGCCACTTCTGGTGCCTAAAATGTAGTTGAAAGTCAGATACCCAAGTTAAGTATATCTTTAAACTTTCTCTTTATATGAGGTAGCCTGTGGTTAAGGGATATATGATGAATGCCTCATGTTGCAAAGATATGTCTCAGGTATTGGCGGACTTTGCTGATATTGCCACATGCCCTTTTACTCATTTTGAACTACTGTATTTTTAAATTCTGTAAGGTTAGTGCATTATGATTTCCTTTCATCCCTAGGACCAGCAAGCCCTGTTGCTATATTGATGTTCATGTTTTCTTCACTATGTCCCTCCAGTCTTACATCCTTACATATACCGCCAAGAAAACAAAAAAGTTTGCTTTATGCTTTATAATCCCATCCTTTGGGGGAAGAGAGGGAAGGGAGAAGAATTTTTTGTGACCTTCCAGAAGAAACACAATTTCCCCTAGAACCCTTTTTTTTTTTAACTGAATTCAACTCAAGGTCTCTGTGTTGTTAGAGGCCAATGTCCATTATTCACTATTCTATATTTATACTCAGCTGAAGTCAGTGTTAAATGCTGTAGTTGGGCAACTGCTAGGGCTGGCAAGTCCTTGTCTTCTGTGGAGAGTCCCACGTATGGTCATTATTTATCAGAATGGGAATTGGCTTCTTCTGCAAGTAATGTTGGATTTCATAGATGCTCAAAACGAAAGTTCCCCACCTAGTAATGAGGAGCCCATTTTATCCAGAGCAATCCCCTGGCTGTTCTCTGGCAGTTACCATATTGTGTAACAAAGCTGCTGTTACATCTGACAACAAAAAAATCAAGTGAGAAGATGAATGCTTGTTTTTAAAGTAAGTAGGGATTTGAAAACTCTCCCTGACCCTTCTCCAGCTGCACCGCAAGTCCTGGTGTGAAATACCTTCCTGTCTTTTGACAAAATCTTAGCCTGCATCACACCAACAGAAAAAAACCCAAACAAGGCTTTTTGGTGGAGGTGCATAGACCAGAAAATTGGGAGGTCATCTGGTCTACATTCCATTGTCATCTCTGTGGAGCGGGTTGTTTTACCATCCTGTTCAAGGTATTTGGGGGTTGCTTGCCAGCAGGGAGCTCAGTTTGTGGAACAGAAGCTGGTGGTGCGGTCCGGTCTGAAAGCTGCGCTGAATTAACCTTTTTGCAGAATGCTTTTTTTCAGGCTGTGCTTTTTTTCACTGGTCCCTTCTTTTATTTAAACGTACTTGTAGGACTTGGGTCTGAGGTGTTTTGTTGGGATCTAACCTGAGAAATGTCTGCCAATTTGTTCAAACTCTTGCCACCAGTCTCTTCCTAAAAGGTGTTGACTTAAGGTGAAGTCTGGCATATTTTTCTTTAAGCTTTCATATTTGAAAGGGCATAATGGAGCCTAGAGACCTCCTACATGCTTTTACTGTTGTAGGTATTGCAAGATACCTCCTTCTTTCCCTACCAGTCTCAATCTTACTTTGATTTGTTTTTTTTTTTTCTCTTCACTAAGTATAGCGTATCAACCTTAATACCCACCTCCAGCAGTACAATTTTTAAAGTGGTTGTTATTGGATTTTTTTCCTTTTTCTACAGTGCATACTTGTGTACTTTCTTCTATGCATCTTACTCCTTTTTGAAAGTCATATAACTGCTGGGTTGTTTTTGTTTTTCCTTTTGGACCTTTTGAGTCAGCATTAAGATGGCTCTAAGATCCATAATGGATATTGAATTGAGTTGGAAGGAAAGGAGTCTGGAAGCAAAATAACTCACTATTGCAACTTTTTGGGTAGGTCGGCTTGCTTCCTGATGGTTACCTACAGTGCAACATTTCTACTTACTCATGTGGCCCTTTCTAGTACATGATAAGAATAGATTAGAATTGGTTAACCAATTGCATATGCTTAACAACCGAATGAACCTGCCATTATATAAAAGATAGAGGTACTAAATTTTGCAAACAATAGTTCTTCCTCTTTAAATCTCTACTTTGATTCCACAGTGTACTGGTTTTGGCTGGGGAGAGTTAATTTTCTTTGTAGTAGCTGGTAAGGGGCTATGTTTTGGATTTGTGCTGGAAATAGTATTGATAACACAGGGATGTTTTGTTTATTGCTGAGCAGTGCTTACACAGTGGTCAAGGCTGTTTCTGCCTCTCATCCCATGCCACCAGCGAGAAGCCTGAGAGTGCACAAGAAGCTGGGAGGTGACACAGTCAGGACAGCTGACCCCAACTGACCAAAGGGATATTCCATATCATATGGCATTTAAAGCTGGGTGAAGAAGAAGGAGGGGGGGTACCCTGGGAGTAATGGCATTAGTCTTCCCAAGTAAGTGTTATGCATGATGGAGCCCTGCTTTCTTGGAGATGGCAGAACACCTTCCTGCCCATGGGAAGTAGTGAACAAATTCCTTGTTTTGCTTTGCTTGTGTGCATGGCTTTTGCTTTACTTATTGAACTATCTTTATCTCAGCCATGAGTTTTCTCACTTCTACTCTTCTGATTCTCTCCTCCATCCTGCTGCAGGGGAAGTGAGTGAGTGGCTGTGTGGGGCGTAGTTGCCTGCTGAGTTTAAACCATGACTTACACCTTATTAGAAAAAATGTCAAGGAACTGACTTTTGGTTAAGATAAACAAGTACACAAAAATATTCTTTATCTCTTTGTATTCACAGTCAAAATTTCATATTTACAGATAATAGAAAAGCTCCACACAACAACCTGGGACAATACAAAGTTGCTTTTTGGCCAGTAGAAAAGTAATTCATTTTTCTGACCCAGAGGAAAGAAGAAAGACTTAATGCCACCAAGAGAGATGCCAGGACATCATTTAAAATTCCAGGACATAATTTTAGACCCTGGTGAATCATTCTTCAGATGTCACTGAATAAGAAGAGTATGATGATAACCTCTTTCTCTGACCTAAACTAGAATGCCAGCAACGATAAATTCACCTGTGTGCCCCAATTTTCTGTCTGCATGAATGAATAGGCATTGAACGTGTTTCAAGCGGTTCTCTTGTATCAGGCAGTTGGGCAGCCCAGTGTGAAATCACAAAATTAGGTAAATATGATAGATTGATGCTGAAGACATTTAGGGTGAATGAGATCTAGTTTATACATGAGGTAGACAGGTAAATTAATAGGGGAAATTGACAATCATTTACACATGCCAGCATCAGCAGGCATCTCAGCAAAAGCGCCGGTGAAAGGTCACAGCTCATCTGCCACTGAGAGGACCAGCAGCCAGGCTAAAAATTATTCATTTTCAGACATTGTTTAGGTACTTTGTGTGCTGCAGAGGCAGAGGAGCTTCTTTTTCTTCTTTTCTTTTCCTTCTTTTTAGCAGGCAGAAGCAATAAATCAGCTAGTTTAAGAAGACCCAGCTAGCCCAACACAGGTCGATTTCATGGGGAAGTCAATGGGCTGCTAATAGAATTACACCTACCTGTCAAAATAGGGAAAACATATCTGTGACAGTGACAAAGGGCAAATCAATTGAAGAAGTGTTGGCGGTTCTTTTTTCTTTCTTTCTTTTTTTTTTTTTGACATAGATGCAAACTACATGTGTGTCTGGCAAAGCTGTGAAAAACAGCAATAGGTTTATCTCTTTATGGGAGTCACCAGTCCTGCAATACTGAATTCTGTGGGCACTCTATTCCTAGCGTAATCATGAGGCTATTCCTGTGAGACAAAGCTAAAGAGCCAAATCCAGAGCTTTTGAGCAGTTTCTCATGTATTATGAAAGCTATTTAAATAGGTTTTATTAACAGCTGTAATAATTTGCTCCAGGTGAAAAACCTTGGCGCATTTTGTTTGCCACAAACTAGGTTTGTTTCAGTTACACACAGGAGCCTGCCAGTTTCAGGTGGTTTCTAGTGTTTGTACAGCTCAAGCAGAAAATCAGTTACAACAATATTGTTGGCTCAGAAATTATGTTATAATTTGTGATAATTAGGTAAAAATTGAGTTATTGAACTGTAGAAAGTTGCCATTGTGCTGCAACACTATGCTGCTGCCTGCTTAGCATGTACATAACCTATGCCCTTAGTACATTACGTATCTGCATTAGAGATCAGAGGAGTTAAATGTAGTTAAAAATGTAACTAAAATATGGACATTCTTATTGATGCCACAGTTTGTGGTGGCCGTGCAGATGTCATGAGTACTGAAGTTGTGAGATACTCACCATGTCATACCAGCACAGGCTTCTGCTCTGCTGGTACAGCTCCAAAATAATGAAGAAATACTACAGGAAAATAAGTAGGGTGATACTTCTTATTCTTCTCTCACGGCAGGCCTTTCTGGGTCTAAAGCTGCCTCGGACTTTCTATAGGGAAGACCACATACCTTTATGAATTTTGTATACATGTGTGAATGACGACTGAACAAAAGTGAAATCAAAATTAATTATTGTGAATCTTTCTCATCTCACATTAATTTGGTATGTAAACCAATGACATATAAGGCCTTTCATAGCATGTACTAGTTTGGACAATCATTGGGTGCCAGAAAACTGTACTGCCAAAATCAAAAAAGAAAAAATTCTCCACAGTTTACTCATGTTTATTCAAATATATATGTATACACAAATATGCATATATACATGTGAATGCCACACATTTATGGGGATATCCTGCCTTGTTAAATAGCCTGAGGAACAGCTGAGGTGATTTATTTTGCAGTGACTCCTGTGTAGGGGCCCAAATTACGCTGATTTGAAGTATCACATACAACTAAACCAGGGAAACTTCCTCAAAGTCAATTGAATTTATATTTAAATAGATGAAAAATCTTCCATTGACTCCCCATAAGAACAGGATTTTATACAGTGTAATTAAACCAGATGGTAAGAGGATTCAGGGTCAAAATTCTCAGGCCCGAACGCTTTGCTTTTCTTTCATTTCTTTGCTTGTTTTGTCTATATAAAATCAGTGCCCAGCTGTGCTCTCTATCATGCAGCAACTTCTGTCGACTTTGTTGGGTTCTGCAGGCTGCGTGAGTATGGCAACAGTGTGTCTGGAGGCAGAACTGTGTTTCAAATTCTTTGGAGCAAGGAATAAACTATGACAATCTTTTTGTGGAGCATTCTATGCATTTTTAGCACTGTGATTTTTAATAGATAGTAATAATAGCAATTTTGAAGTACCCTGCAGATTCTAGTAAAGGACTTTCCTTCAGAAACGCTATCCCCTGCTGCTCGTTTGCAAATCTTCTAATTCATTGCCACATGGAGTGTGCTATATACGTAACATTTTTTTTTCTCAAAACAGATAAAACTATATATTTTACTAACAAATGTTCCCCAACAGCATGTTACCATGTCTCCTGTGTAAGACTACAGCTACTTTAAATCATTTGAAATAATGGTAGTGGATAGTTTAAAGATCATGAATAAATCATTTATTTAAATTAAGCATGTAGATTGGCCACCTGTATTTCAAAATTTATAGATCCATACCAAACCAGTATATTTTTCCTGAATAGCATTTTCATTTTGTGGGTTATTTAGTGCGTCACAGTATTCCTCTGACAGTCACATCATCCTTAAGTTATATATATCTGTGAGAAGTGTCTTCCCATCCCTGGCATGATGTGGCTGTGGATCTTTGTGCTGTATAGACTTCAGAAGCCCAGCAGGGAATGGCTGGGCTGGAGGTTCACAGCTCCTAAGGCAGGGAAAACAACAGGGAAGCTATTGCTGAAGCTCTCAGAACAAACGGTATGAAGTCAGATCCAAGCACTGAGTGATGGCAGAGTAAGTGTCTCTCTGCATAGACCACAGCTCTTTCTGGGGCCTTACTCACATCAAAAGTAGTGTGAAAACTCCAGGAATGAGGGCAGATGTTCCTGTTATTTTCAAATAGATATATAAAACCCTGGGTAGCCAAAAAGGGTTTAACAACAGCTATGTAATGAAACTTGGGAAAGAGCAAGTGGCTAGGGTTTTGTCATCATGGCTTCAGAGTCATCTGGTTTATGCAGCCTGATCTGAATTGTGTATGCCACTTTAACTTTGATCTATGTTTCATAAAGTAAGGCTTAAAACTCAAAGCCTAAGGTGGGAGAGTTGCCGTGAACTTTAAATGTCTCATAAGTAAAAAAGCTTGAGGGAGGGTTTGTTTCTCCAGAAGTGCCAGAAAACCCAGTTATATGGGTTATATGCATGGCGGAATGGGTTATGGAAACAGTGAATTGGCGCATCAAGCACCCTGCCACCACAGGTCTGTGCCTTATAAACCTTGGCATCTTTGTGCTGTGTTGTACCAGGGAGACAAAGCTACTGGGGTCAGAATGTGTAAGCACTGTTTTCTGCTCAGCGTTGGAATCACTCTTACGGTTGTGTTTAGCCCACTTTTGTAAACTGTGTTTTAATATGCATTATGGACCCTTCACTAGCAAAGGTATTCACTTTTCTTAAATAGAATTTCAGTGAAACATGTCTTGAGAGAATATATGACCCTTTTAAGGTAGGAGCAACAATTAGTTACTATAGAAGCCTAGAAAATATTTGTTCAGTGCTATCTTAAGCATGCAGCCTGAATGCCTTGCAAATGTAGTGTCACCATTATAAATTAAGCAGAAACAAAATGCCTGACTGTCTTCTGTCGTTCCAGTTTGATACACAAAGTCCTGTGAACTCCAGGGCTTTTCTGTAACATCACATCAGTGTAACACAGTGGAAAATCAGATTGGAGGGGTTGGTTTATTAGCACTTCTGGGAGGAGATCATGCTTCTACCCGTTTTGAGAATTGTGCTTCCTAGATACTCTTTTAAATGGGCTAATGTTTAACGTTGTGCTTTAACATATATAGCATATACTGAAAACATTCTAAGGGTGAAAGAACCCGAACTGGTTTTTTAAAGACATAATTGGAGCCCGTTCTTGCACCATTCAAGCCACTGAGCAATTGAAGGAGTGTCTGACTCTCTAAGGTACTCAACACTTACAGTGAAGTGCCACCAGAACTTCAGATTTCCACTACATTTTAAAGGAACTGAAGAGCTCTGTGTCTATTCAGGCATTTGACAGGTGACCTAAAATGACCCTAAGCACTAAATAATGAAAAGTATAGCTGAAGGGTTTTAGCCATCTTGTATGCTCATTCAGCTTTTGGTAATTTCATTGCAATTTTCAGATGAAAAGAATATAAAGAAGGTGAAAGAAAATGAAGAAAACTTTAATTAGCTACTAAATTGCTCAATTTGAGTGCTTCTTACTATAAAAAAACTTTATTCCACTGAAATAAAATTTAAAACAAGCAGAAAAGTAGCAAAATTTGAGCAAAAATAAAGAGCTCCCTACAAAAAAAGCCCAAGCCCAAAACAAGGTAAAGTCATTCTAATTAATATAGTTTAAGCCCTACCCACAACGTGGAGGATTTATCTTCTGCAAAGCTTTCACTCTAATTCATTAGTTCCTTCACAGAGTTATAAACTGCATTAAGTCTCCTTTGTAGAAATCCACACTGTTACGGAGTTCTCGAGCAGATGTGATACAAGAGCCTTTTGATTTTATCTTTTTTTTAACTCAGAGAGTAATGACACTGCAATATCATGTGGTGAAGGAGAAATAATTTGATAAACATTGTCTTTCTATTAGATTAGAGCAATTAATCTGATTCTAATTTAGCTGAAACATTACCATACTGGAATCCCTAGAGCCCGATGAATAATCTCTAAACACATTGACACACTCAGCAGACAAACATTATCTCCACTCATACTGTTATTCCATATGGTCTCCTCCCATTCTGATGGAGGGCACCCTGCTGTTTCAATCAAATAAATGTCAATTATCTGAGATAGATTTTTTAGTTCACAAGCACAAGCTTACAATTCGGCAACAGCGGCTGTGGAACAATTGTCTGCAGTTCTCCCCTGATTGTCGCTGCCTCCTTTATCAGCTGAAGACCTTGCTGGATTGTTGTCAAACTTTGTTGTATCATGCACAGTTTCAAAGGCTCTCTCTTGAAATTTGTAGGCACAGAAAATCATTTGCACCTGGAGAGAAAACAACAAAACATAGAAGAAATGGCAAAGGGTTTGCCATGTAGGCTTCTTTACCATATTAGTTGGGATGGTCTTTGTTGTCTTTTCTATTTGTTGTTCTAGCAGGTGCCAAAACTCTATGTGTCTAAAGGCTGCTTAGATGATTTGATAGGATCTTACTCTTCTAAGGCAATGGCTCCCAAGTCTTTTGCTTCAATGGGTTATGAGCACATTCACCACTTCTTGCAGGCTACACTGCACTTTTAATTAAAAACACTATAAAGGAAGACAGGCTGAAAACTGAAAGCCCTTGCAAGCCACACTTCTGACCACTGCTGCAAGGTTCAAAGCTTATCCAAAATATCCCTTTGGCATGGTAATCAGGCAGCTTAGTTTATTTGTCTAATGTAAGCCTTGTGGCTACTGTGGTGTCTAACACTGAGGGTGGGACGTGCAATTCAGGTCACTTACTGCCTAATAATGTCGGTAGAGAGAAGCAGTCAACACCCAATGGAGATCCCACTCAGTGGTGGTCAGCACTTTTCAGGCTGAACTCATATTACGTCATGTATGACCCCTATTATTTAGGGTAACAGTTTTCTTCTCTGGATGTTCCATGTATTTGCCATTAGGCAAATAAACCCAATGAGAAGGAAAGATGGATACGGAAGATTTTATTGAACTGTGCCCTCCTCAGCTTTCAATTGTTTGGATGCTCAAAGTAATGCAGCATTAGAGGATGTCTGTATGTCTGTGTTGAAAACATCACTTGGAGATCTGACATGGAGAAAGTTTTATAAACTGAAAATTTTTCAATATTTTAATCATACTTGTAATTCCTTTTGACCTAAATGACATGGCCGTTACGAGAAGTTTGTGGAATTTGACCTGCGACCTGTGTGGGAAACTCTTCCTTTGATAATGTGTGTGAGGGCCATTGCAGCATTCCTCTAGCTGAAAAAACCTTTTGCATGAAGAAGTCCTTTTAGGTCCAGCAGACTGAGATAGTTAAGCACAGTATGAACGGTTTCTCAACAGCTTTAAGTTGTGCCTGTGAAGCTGGCTGTATTGGATTTTGTGGCAAAGTTTTGGGGGGGGTAGGGGACATGGCTACAGGGGTGGCTTCTGTGAAAAGCTGCTAGAAGCTTCTTGTGTCCAACAGAGCCAATGCCAGCCAGCTCCAAGATGGATTCACTGCTGGCCAAGGTGTCGTGGTTTAAGCCTCTATAACTCACGCAGTTTAGCTCACTCACTCCCCCCAATTTCTTCCCCCCACTCCCGGAGGGATGGGAAGGAGAATCGAAAGAATGCAACTCCCACAGGTTGAGATAAGAACAGTTTAGTAACTAAAGTATAACACAAATCACTACTGCTACCACCAATAATAATAATGACAAGGCAAATACAAGGAAAGTATACAACTGCTCACCACCGGATACCAAGCCCGATCACGCAGTGCACCCCCACGCTTCCGGGTCTCTGCTCTCTGTTTTTACATCCTGGGCATGACGTGCTGTGGTATGGAATACCTGTTTGGTCAGTTTGGGTCAGGTGTCCTGTCTCTGCTTCCTCCTGGCTTCCCCTCCTCCCTGGCAGAGCATGAGACTCAGAAAGTCCTTGGTCAGGCCAAAACATTACCAAGCAGTAACTGAAAACACTGGTGTTATCCGCGCTGCTCCCAGGCTGAAAGTCGAAAACACAGCACTGCACCAGCTACTATGAAGGAGAAAAATGACTGCTGCTGCTGCACCCATGACTCAAGGCCAAGCCCATCAACCACAGTAGTAGCGCTTCTGGGATACCAGAGTTAAGAAGGGGAAAAAGTTACTATGCAGGAGCAACTGCAGCCAGAGAGAGGAGTAAGCATATGTGAGAGAAACAGCCCTGAAGACACCAATGTCAGTGAAGGAGGGGAGGAGGTGCTCCCGGCATTGAAGCAGGGTTTCCCTTGCAACAGACCATAGTGTAGATAGGCTGTGCCCCTGCAGCACACGGACATCCATGGAGGAGCAGATCTCCACCTGCAGCCTGTGGAGGACCCCGTGCTGGAGCAAGGGGATGGCCAAAAGAGGCTTTGACTCCATGGGAGCCTGTGCTGGAGCAGGCTCCTGGCAGGACCTATGGTGCTATGGAGAGAGGAGTCCACGCTGGAGCAGGGTTGCTGCAGGACTTGTTATCCTGCGGAGGATCCAGGCTGGAGCAGTCTGTTGCTGAAGGACAGCATCCTGTGGAAGGGACCCACAGTGGAGCAGTCTGTTTCTGAAGGATGGCACCCCATGGAAGCTTTGGTGGGCACCTGAATGTCTGGCCAGGGTCAACCCACCACACTGGCCTATTTTGAGTCACTCACATATAGTTCACCTGCTCTTTCCAGCTCTCTTCCCACTTGCCCTCCCCACCATGTTATCTTTAGCATCTATCACATAGACTTAAAATGCTGTAACACCTTACTGCTTAGAAAAAGCCTTATTTTTTCAAGATACTGGCTACCTTCCCCTCCCCAACATCAAACGGACTCCCAGATAATTCAAAACCACAGGAGCAAATTCATTCATCCCCTTTCCATCAGATATTCCTCTTCCCTGGCACAAGCAGGTGGAAACAGGGAGAATTGGTCAATAAAGTGGGCTGATTTGTGTGCAGCAGTTATCCATACATTTCAACAGAAGATAGGGCTTTCAAGCACAGCCATATGGTTACCAGTTTCTAATCTAGAATTTTAGACTAGCTGTAATTGTATGTTATAGAAATAAAAAGTGTCTCCTACTTTGGATTTGGACATTCTGTCACCATTAATGTGCCAATAAAAGCTTTGCTTAAGGACATTGTGGAACAGCACACTTCTGTTAATGTTGCTCAATAAAACTATTAATACGATCAATTTGATTTGAAATGTCTCTTGTCTTGTAAAGTATCAGATCATTAACTTTAACAATGTCAGAGAGTTCTGACTATCATATTCAACTAAATTAATGTCCAAGGAATAGCTAAGAGCTCATTTTGCATAATGGAAAGTATTAATGTGCTATAGTAGAAAGTATTAATGTGCTACTGGATGTAAATAAACTGAGCAACCTTCAGATGCTTCAAGAAGGATGTAGGCTTGTACTAGTACATACAATAAAAAGTAGGCAATGAGAGACAAGAAGCAGGGAAGGAAACAATAATGATTCTTGAACTGAAGATATGCGATAAAGAGAAATGATACTGAACACCTGAAATTCTCTTGTAATTACAGGGATATGTTGATTCTCAGGGTCTCAGAATAAGGCATGTTATATGTTTGTGATATCAAATCATACAACAAGGGGCAACAGCCAGAGATGGCATTCAGGCTTGTCATCAGGAAAATATTTTTGCTGTAAGTGCAGTACTGGAGCAGGTTACCTAGAAAGATTGTGTAACCTTTAATGTTGGATATTTCCCCGCAGTTGGACAAAGCTGATCTAGTGCTTGTGGAAGCCCTGCTTCAAGTGGAATGCTGAACAAGGTGACATCTGGAGGTCTCTACCAACCAACACTGTTACTAGGGTAGAAGTCTGTGAACCAGACTTCAGTGACTTTTAGGGAAATGACAGGATGAGTAGATTTGTTAACTAGAGTATTTGAATTTGACCTGGAGTAGCTTTGCAGAAGCTCGCAGGTAACTTAAGCTATATCACTCACTGGAACAGCAGAGGTCCATAGCAGTTACCCGGGAGAGTCTATCTCTTTGCATCTAAAATTTCTCAGCAAGGAGAGGGGTAAAACCAAGGCAGAGAAAATAGAGGGAGAGTCTTGGAGGCCTTGGGGAGCCTGACTTTCCAAGAGGAAGGGGAGGGGCTGTAGTTGCTTCTTGAATGAGTCTTCTCGTTCTCCCACAAGGGAAGTCGCTGCTGCCCTGCATGTTTCCAGCTGTAGTGACAGTGATGGCTTATTTCCACCCTGGAAGCCTGCTGCCTGAGGCAGCTGCCTACATCACCTCACCTTGATGACTATCTCTATTCAAGACTTTCTAACTTGCTCCAGGGAACAGAGCAGCTGTATCCAAACTATCGAGCAGACGTCTTCACCTCCACCTCAGTACTGAAGGCTGGCCTGTTCCTCCCCGTGGGGTGGCTCAGTGGCACAGGTTAGGAGCAGAGACAGGTGCCAGCGTGGCCTTAGTCAGACATCTAAATTTTCACAGCTTTACTGAGATGCTGGGATATGAAGCCACAAGCTGGCCTCTGAAATGTCACACATATGGAAAAGCAACTAGATGCGACCCAGAGAGGCATAACTGAGCAGGTGTCTGCTTAAAAAGCAGCTGCCTGGGTGATGGCTTTTCTTCAATGCCTATCTCAGTTTTCTCATCCAAAGTCAATGGGATCAGTGGCATTGGAATTACGAAGTACATTTTTTCAGCTTTGATTTTAAAATTTAAACTTTTACAATTGATACCTTTTTCTTTTAAAATACATTTTTTCCAGAGTTTGACTTTTGTTGATGATGTTTTGGTTGACATCACGATTTAGATTGTTTTTCGTAGAAATCACTGGCTCTTTTGTTATTGAGTTCCTTCCTTAGAATGTTAGTGATGCAAAAGAAACTTTCTGTGTTGTGGGACTGAAGAAGCAGGCTCCATTCACAACACAACAGCCTGTTAGCATATGGTAAATATGACCTATGGATGTAAGAGTCAAAATGGATTTTTTTTCCCCTGATCTATTTCCAAGATGTGACAAAATTGCTAGGTACCCTCTGTGTATCCAAAGTCTGAAATACACTGGGAGCTGAATACTGTCAACAATACCAGAGAAGCCTGGTTTTAGCTCCGTTGCAACACAGCGGAGTTCTGCTTTCATGGTGCATTAATTCAACACCTGCAGGTGCTCTCTTCCCTTGCTGAAATTACAGGCTGTCTAGCGGGTAGTTAAAGCTTTGGACTGGAGTGTGGAGTAAAGTCATGCAGTCTTTATTGATCCACACAGGGCGAGATCCTAATAGCATGAGGTAAGTTACAGGTGCTCCCTGATGTTGCCTAAAATGGAGACAAAGGATGAAACACAGCTGAGGTATTTTACTGACATGTCCAGTTTTTAGAGTTCTTCACCTTTAGCCAGTCACCTTCAAAATAGCAGGTTTTTTTAAATTCAAAATCATGGTGCTGGAAAATGATCAGTGTTCAAATCTGTTTATTTACTTATCAGTTGAAAGTATAATTTAAAAACCACCTCAGCCTCTCAAAAAAGACTTTGAAGCACAGGACCACATGAATCAGAGAAAAGCCAAACCAAAACCATTGCTTTTGTTGTGTGCATTACTACATTAAATTAGAATCATTAGATAAGCTTAATTTAAAATAGGCAATTCACAGCATTGTCTGGTTGTTGGACTATTGAAACACTTTGGCTCCTGTGCTGGTAGGAGGGGCTGGAAGAAAGAGAGAGGCTGGAGGGGAGGCCGTGAATAAAAAAGACATTTATTTCAGTATCTTGGATGAATATTTAACAGTCATAATGAGACTGCTGTGGGGCATGTTAATATGCTTCAATAGGCAATGTGTTATTGTTGTTTCCTTGTTTTCCCTAACATGGCAGTTACATGATAAGGTCTGCCCTGCAGAGTAGAAAACAGGGATGTTTCTGAACTCAGCGAAGAGCAAAAGCGGCTCCCTCAAAGCAAAGGGGGAACCCACTCCTGTCCTGTGCCTGGACCAGCAGCGCTGCAAGGTTCCTGAAGTGCCCTGTACGTGACATGCACTGAGTTATGTCTCTTGTCTGGTTTCTCACCTTCAGGCAGGCAGTATCTCTCAAGGCACTGTGCCTCACCAGACCTTTGAATTGAGAACTGCTGTACCACCAACAGTGCGTGCTTGGTGGTATCTGGTCTCAGTGGTGGAAGATTGTGCTGAATTCCTGCTGGTGTTCGCAGTGAGCCAGTTACCTAGATGTCTTGATGACATTCAGTTTATCAGTGCAGGTATGCATATAGCTGCATATATTTTTCAACTGAGTGGTGAACAACTTGCATAGAATTAATGGCAACTAGTTGTATGTTGCAAATTTGGGACATAGAAAATCAGATTGTAATGCACTGAATAGGGTTGTACCACATGGCTCTCTACTTTTCTGTCTTGTCCCTGATGGCCATCAAAAGGAGAGGTCTAGGAAGGAGTATAAAACCAGGGTGCGCGATACATGACACTTCCCTGGGTGCTCTTCCTGCTTCCAATCATTTGCGGCTCAGAGGCTTCCTGACCTGGAGATGTTTCTTTGAATTTATAGCCTGAAAGTATTTCTGATCTGTGAACTTGCCCTGCTGCTCCTTGAATCCATGTAAGCTTTTTGCATCGGTATCATTCTGTGGCATGGAGTTCATCAAATGCACCTGGTTTTCTAAGGTCACAGCCTCAGAGGTCAGGCTGACTCCTCATGTCAACAGTATTCAGTCCCCCATTGCCATCACAGCAGGATTGTGCTTCAAAACCATCTCTTCTTCAGTACCCTCTCTCTCTCTGTACCTGTTAATACATGTTAATACTGATTAATGCAGTCACCACATATGGTGTAGGCACTTGTCTTATTCCCATATACTTGGGATGCACATTAATCAACAGTGCAGCATGGTACTGTATGTCATGTCTCATTGCTTAAACATTTTCCTACTCGCTTATGTTGTTTTTAAATTGAAGAAAACAAAGTACTCAGACAGAAGTAATAGATCAGTATAACTGGATTTGCCTTAATACACCCCACATGAATTTGCCCAGAAGAGTTTCGTAGAAAATCTTTTCTGGCATACAAAGTTTCTTTGAGGAGTTATATCACTGAGGATTGCTTTCTGCAAATGCAGTAAAACCCCAAAAGGCCCTTTGTTCTGTTCCTGTGTCTCCCACAAGATAAAGATATTCTTTCTCTCCCTCCCCTTCCCCATTAAAAAAAAAAAAAAATTAGATTACTGACTTCAGAAAGATGGCATTCCAGCTTCCCAAACTTTTAGTATCCCAAGCAATGTCCTGTTAATAGGTTAGGGGCTAAGTACAACTTTGCTGTAGCTTAGTTCAGTTGAGCCCAATGATGGTGGTAGTCAGCTTCCCTGATGTAAGTCACCAGAAATCAAGTGCCTTTTCTGTGTGGCTGGTTCTGTAGTGGATACAGAGATGGGTGCCTCCTAAAAAAGTTTTATTTTGCCCTGTGGTAGGTGTTTAAAATCAATCTCTAGAGATGTCTTTTCTGCTCTATTGATTAGACGCTATTGATTCGCTGTAAAATAGATTAGACTACACATTTCCTCTGGGAAAAGTTAGACCCTGGGACCTGCAGCTTAGAGGACAAAGCAGCGTGATGGAAAATTATTTCAGATGCATTTGGTTTAACAGGCTTCCATTATATAAAAATTCATATTCAGTAGACATAAAAGAATCGAAACCCCCCAAGTTTTCGTAGAAGTGTAATGCTCAGAGCACAAGCCAAAAGGGCTTATGGAGTAAACAGCAGGTCCTTCCAGTGTGAACAGTTACAGGTGTGAATTGTTCTGCTATAGCCATATGACTAATTTCAATACCTAACCAATCACTGAATCAATATTGTTACTGATCTTACTGTAAAGTGAAGTGCTACCTACCAAGAGCACAAGCGAAGGAAACTATATCTATTTGGTGTGTCAGTGACAATAATGAAAGATCAAAAGCGTTGAAGACGATCACAAGAGGTTCTGCAGTGTGTGCTGTACTGTCTGATCTGCCCCTAAGGTATATAAAGCTTCTTTTCTGAAGTTGTCATGGGTTCAGCAGTAGCAGTCATTTTTCTCCTTCTTGGTAGCTGGTGCAGCACTGTGTTTCTGATTTTGGGCCTGGGAACTGCGCTGATAACACCAGTGTTTTCAGTTACTGCTTGGTAATGTTTTGGCCTGACCAAGGACTTTCTGAGTCTCATGCTCTGCCAGGGAGGAGGGGAAGCCGGGAGGAAGCAGAGACAGGACACCTGACCCAAACTGACCAAAGAGGTATTCCATGCCACAGCACATCATGCCCAGGATATAAAAACAGAGAGCAGAGACCCGGAAGCGTGGGGGTGCACTGCGTGATCGGGCTGGGTATAGGTGGTGAGCAATTGTATTCTTTCCTTGTATTTCTCTTGTCATTATTATTTTTGGTGGTAGCAGTAGTGATTTGTGTTATACCCTATTTACTAAACTGTTCTTATCTCAACCTGTGGGATTTGCATTCTTTCAGTTCTCCTCCCCATCTCCCCGGGACTGTGGGAAGAAATTGGGGGGAAGTGAGTGAACGAACTGCGTGAGGGGCTTAAACCACAACAGAAGTACATAAGTTTCTGAGATTATGGACACAACTGTGTCTTTTATTACTTAAGAAATTTCTGAGCTCACACACAGCCTAGTAATTACATGCTATATTTTAACGTGATTACACATAATGACCAGGTTATTGTTGCTCCTGCAGTCCTTACCATACTATTTTATGACTTCCGAGTGCAAGTTCCATGGTCCATTAATATAGTTTTTGATTTTTCTTTTTTTTTTTAAATTCTGTAAAATACACCTGTAGCTTCCTTGATGTTTTTATCTTCTAGATGTGTAAAGGCCATTATCAATATGTCTTGCAGACTACTGGTGTTATATGAATACCAGTTAGAAACTATGATGTTCTTACATAGACTGCAAATCAGTTACTGTGAAATAATGGATACAGTCAGACATTCTGAGTGTTGTAAATGTAGCTTATGATGAGAAGAATAAGTCCAGAATAACATTGATGCAGGAAGTATTTTGATGCATAACTGAGAGCTTTTTCATAGAATACTTTCCAGAGTATTTATGCATTGCCTCACATCTTTAAGCAACCGTGTAAAGAATAAATTATCCTCCTCATCAGTGTCACTACATCCTATTGAATAAGTCCTCAGGGCCCTATAAAAAAGGTTATCCTGCAGCCTTCAATAACAAATAGAAGAAGGATTTCCTCACTGACTTTTATGAAGTTTTCAGTAGTGTTTTGATTTGATTCTGCCTTTGTGACAGTGGTATAGTTTTTGTGTGACTACCTCAGATGTTCAAAGGCAAGCAAGTTTGTTCACAAATCCCACAAGCCTCTGAAGGACTTCAGGAGCTTGCTGGGTAGTTTGGTAACTTCTCAGCAATCCACTGCTCTCTAGGGTACATCTGAAACTGTACTTGCCTTGAAACCTGTGTCAGGACTGTCTGTAGGAATGCCTGTGGGACGAAAACAGGCCAACCTGCTCTTGCTTTAACCAAAAATTACTCACTCCAGTTCAGGGCAGCTTGTGTAGCTTTCAGCCACCTCAGAGTACTAGGCAGCATCATTTTGTGTATGGCTACCCATACCTACTTAGACACCCTATGTATCTAGATAAATATACAACCTTCATTGATGTACGATATGAATAACTCCAAATGTTAAACTATTACCTAGTACTCCCCATGAGGTAAGAAACTATTGGAAGTTTCTTATGAGGTAAGAAACTGAGGCTCAGAGGCAAGATTGTTAAAGATACTTTTGTATCTTTCTGATATACATAGAATGGGGGGGTCTCTGAATGCTAGAAAACCCTTAGCATAAAAGATGCTAATAATTTCATTTGAAGGAGCCTGTTGAATGATATCAGGGAATGACCCCTCCTTGTTAGATATCTGGGATCAACTTTATTATACTTTTCTTGCCTTTGGTTTAAATCAATTAGAAGGAAGGGAAGGAAACTTGTTCAGTAAAAAAAATGCTAACTGTAAATCCATTATTATTCTTATCTTACTTTTTTCCTTTGGTCTGAAGATGCCTTCTTGCACTTACCAGCAAAAGAGCTGAGAACCAACCATCTTCTATGAGCACCTTTTGACTTCAGGGCAGGGGGTGACAGGGGAGGTGAGTGCAGTTTTCAGCAATGAATAATGAGCTCAAGGATCAAGTCACATGGACCCTCCAGGTGCCTAAATCACTTTGGAAATGAGACAATGGGGTATGAGAGTCAACAGAAATGGGTGAAGCTTTGCTGTCTCAGGGCTCTTTCAGAGTTTGCCACTTCTGTGACAGTGATTAGTGAATTTCATGTTAAACAACTCTGAACTACCTTAGTTTTCAGACCTGCATATTTAAGTAAGCTGAAGTTAGTTGCCACAGGAGCATTTCAGTGATGATCTTGGCCATGGCCATATCAGCTGTAGCAAGAAGGGTTATTATCTACCTCTGCAAATAACACCATTGGCTCCTAAACTGGCTTCTAGTTACTTTGCAGGTCAATCCTTCTGAAAAAGCCTTGTATCTGAGTCTTGTGTATTTATTTAAAGTCTTGAAATTTGGAATTTAAGAGTGTAGGGGCAGACAGGCAATACCTTCTCTGTTCACAGAGAATGGAAGTTCAGAATGCATGGTGTAGAGAAGCATACTAGCAGGGTAAGACACAGATCAGATCTGTCCCACTTGGAAAAATGTTTGGCGTGAGCTAATAAGTGGTGCTGACATTTTGAGATCATCAGTTTATGTGCAACAGGGAGCTGCATTTAATGTGATAATGACAGGCTAGTTTGGGCCAAATGTGCACTCCATTTTGAGCATATCTGGTATGGCAGAATAGCACCCAGAGAAGCAACCTGCACGACATATCCTCTGTATATGCGTGGGAACTCCTGTTCCCATCAGTGGAAGTCCTCTTATGCATGTTAAATGACAGGGCAGGGTTATGATGTCAGACATGGGTGCTGGGATGGTTCTACCTCTTAACCACCCTCTCTTATCCCTCTCTGGGCTTCAGCTGAGCTGTACCCAGTCAGGAAGATCTCTCCACCCTTTTTCCTTCTTTTAACCTCTGTGTCCAGGAAAATAATCTTCCTTACCCCTGGTGTTATATGGGAAAAAGGACTTGCCTTTCATACCCCTTCAGTGACTAAATACAGAGGAGTGAAATTCAGAATTTCTAGAAGACCAAGTAATTCCTGAATCATACTTACAAATACTTTTTACCTGTCATGTTTTCCTCACTTAGTCCTATGGTTCACTCACTCACTGGTGATGAAGCTTCTTGTTACACTGGATATAAATTGTGGTTTGGCTTTTTAAGGTCATGCATGCTGGGGGTTTTTGTGAAAGCTTTTCCCTGGTCCTAAGCCGTGACTTTGAGGTGCCCTCAACCCCTGTCCAGCAGCATACTTTGGGCAACGCTTTCCTGTTCCCATCATTGGGACTTGGTACTTGTTCTGTTTCTCTTTATTTATATGCTCTTTGTGGTGGGATGTTTTGTTTCCCAGCCCTGGGAAACAAAAGTACGTGGTAGAGAAATTCAAAGCTCAACCAAAGGAGAAAATGGAAAGAAATGCTCAATGATATCAACAAAAGAAGACATGCATAACCTGAAGGAGAGGTGAGTTGTAGATTTCCACATTCAGAGGACACTGCTTACCTTGTACCTTTCTAACTTGTTAGTGCAGCTGCTGATCCAAGCGATATTTCTGGCAATTCTCATTAAGGCTCTCCTGCCCAATGTCAGTGTGCTGCCCATGTCCTACAACACAAGGACTAAACCCACCTTGCACTGCATATGCTAAAAATGTAGCTGAAATGCTACCCATTCATAAGAGATGAAAGGAATCAACAAAATAGCCTGTGGAGGACCTAGTCTGATATGAACTCCTTCCATGACCTTTATATCATGAAAATCTGATACTTCTGAGAGGAATAACCCAAAATGTTTCATAAACATTTTTTAGGCTTTAATATAAAAGGAATAACTTTACAAGGGCTCCAAACATCAGCCAATCTCATTGCCGTTTATTGCTTTTAAAGGGGGGTTTTATAGAAAGCTTTTGCTTCTTAATTTATTGTATTTTTTAAGGGAAAACAAAGCAAAACACGAACAAAAACACTAGATCTAGAAATGTTCTGATTTGTTGCAGCAGCAAAGACCTCCTGTGCTTGAGCAGAGGCCTATGTTTTGCTCCATGATTTTATGCTCCATGCTTTTGTCATGCTTTGTCTCTCTCTGCTTAAATTAAATCCCATAGCTACTGTTGGGTCGATTTCTGGTAAAGCACAAGTGGCATAAAGCCAGTTTTTCTTGGTTGAGAAAATATGTTCCCTCTGTGATAGTGTCTTTTAAAAAAAGACACTATCAGTAAAGTAATCAGTAAAGTAAGAAACAGCAAGGTAGATCCAATAGTCACACCAGAGGGTCTATTCATGTGTAAGAAAACTGTCTGCTTCTCATAAAACCACCATAATAGACCATGGATATTTTTTGTTTAAATTTTATGTCAGCATGAGCTCTGCTCTCTATATACAGTATAACACTCCTTGTACAGACAAAGTGAAAATGACGTCTATCCAAATACACTGGCTCAATGAGCTTTGGTTTTGATGACCTTATGCATTTTTGGTCTTCTGGTTTAACTATAGTACTTTTATTGTTGGCTTTGAAGCAGTTAAATGTAGTCTGAAAGACTTTTCTTATTTCCTGCTTTTTTTTTTTTCTCTTTTTTTTTTTTTTTCTTCTCATGTAAAAATAACTGACTATGTCAAAGACAAACACGTAGGTTATGGATTTTTTTTTTCTTTCTATTAGTATTTTTATTACAAAGCAGCCCTGAAGACCCTTTAATTCTCTTGATTGTTTAAAGAGGCTTCCTGAAAACATGACATTTCAGATGTATAGATAGGTATAATTGAGTGCAAAATTTTGTTTGCCAGGACTCCACTACAGTAAGATCTTAAGGAATTCAATAAAATGGAAAGGGTCAGTAAGGGTTTAGTGGAATTTGATAGGAGGCCCCATACAAATATTCAGATGAAACTATAGCAAATTATTCTTTGCTGAATATTATGTCCTGATGAAAATAAAATTACCTAAGTTTAATCTTTCATTCAGAGTAAAGATTTGTAGTATAATGACCTGATTTAGCTAAAAAAAGTAAAAAATAAGTAAGTCTGACAGCTGAGAACAGAAGGGGGATTAATTTCAGAAGTTGCTAGTCTTTGTTTCCCATCCTTTCATTACTGCGCAATCAGAGCTAAAAAAGAACTAGCTACCCTAACATAGCTCTGATTGCATTGCTTAGAAAAAGGAAGAGGCTTGATGGAGAGAGATTTTCCATTGTTTACAGACAGATGTACTGACAATAAAACAGAGAGAAATGAAGCCTTTTGGTGCTCCTCCCAGCCCGCCTGGGGCTTAGGGCAGGAGCAGGCTGACAGTGCCCACCTTTGTCACCAGCACAGCAAGGGTAGCTGCAGGTAGGTGCAATAGGGTGGGGTGTCTCACAAGGTGTGGTAAGCCTACTGAATTCATAACTATCTCACTTTCCAGTCTTATATTAGACCTACAGTGTGCTTAAGAAGAGAAGGAAGCAGATGATGCTGTGGTGTACGTTAGAGTTTTGTGTGCTCTTCTGATCTCTTTGTCAGTGCCTCTTCTTGGCATGTGACATGATGCCAGCTCTCATTCCATTTGTGAACATCTGTGAACATTTACAGCTCCACTATGCGCCGCTAATGCCAGTGGTTGCTGCCAGGCAGGCTGCTCTGCAGCTCCTCACTTCAGCTGACCGGATGGCACTTGTAAGTACCACAATATACCTTGTATTTCTTACACCAACTGTTTGAATTAATGCTCGAGTTACCACATTCTCAGTAATCACCACATTAAAGTAGCAAGGGACACAAAAACTAGAAAGAAAACTTTCAATTTAGAGGCAAGAGAAAGACCAAGGAGAAAAGTGGATTCACTATTAAAAGAATTATAATAAAATCAGCTGCCAAAAGATGAGGTTGAGATGGTTGACATGTTTAGTGGCTTTCCTCACTAAAGTGATCTGCTGTGCACATAGATTTAACAAAGCTAACCTCAGCTGAAACTAACAAGAAAGTAGATAGGTCATTTAGAGAATATTTAACTCCTGGATATTTTCAGGAAGAAAAGAGGTTTCATATCTCAGAAAATTCACTGTAATGTGAAGCCTGGTAGAAGCAACCTTACACCTATTAATGGTTGTCTTTGATAATTCCTGGAAGATGCGCAGTCTTCCAGAAAATTGGAAAAGAGAAACCATGGTGTCTGCCTTTGAAAAAAGGTGATATAAGAAACTAAAAATCATAGAGTTGTCTGCTTAGCTTCGATTTCTGGAATAATATTGGAACAAATATTCAAAATATTTTTAAACACTTGGAAGAAAATAAGGAAATGAGTTAGCAGTGATTATGGATTTGCCAAGAACAAATTAAGTCAGCCTTATTTAATTATGGAAGTATATGTATATATATACATATATATATATATAAAAACCACTGCCCTTGTACATAGGGAAGAAAGAGGCAATGACCTGCTGCTTTCTCCTGAGAAGTACTGATATTATCTTTCATGAGATTTTATAAACTAGCTAAGAAAGCACTCTATATATTTAATTGCCATAAGACTAGTGTGATGCTGTTTGGAAAACTGTATTTAGAAAGTAGTTATCAAAACATCACTATCACTTCTCAGTATGTTCATGAGCTTTGAGATGATACCAACATTTAAGAAGCATACTGGAGAACAGGATTAGGCTTCAGAAAGAGTTTGACAAGTTAAATATGCAGTCTAAGGCAGCACAATGCAGTTTAACAAGAATTTCAAGATATTAAGTTTGTACAGGAATAATCTTCTTATATCAACACAGAGAGATTGGAGGTTGGAGAATTGAATATTGGAGAATAAGAGGTTAGGCTGGATCTCCTGTCACAGTGCATCACATACTGAACAGGATTAAAAAATATGCTTTTGTTGTGAGTTAATAGAATAGTTACACAAGAATATTACCTGTAGGGTATGTGAAATCCTCTCCCACTCATATCAAGTTTTGGTAAAGGCTTGTTTGGAGTATTATGCCCAGTTTTGGGTACTAATTTTTAGGAAATATTTGGCTCAAATGGAGAGATTGATGGAAGCGGTAACTGTAGGAGTAGAAAATGTGTTTTGCGAAGTAAAGTTTAAGAAACTGGGATAAGTAGAAAAAGGAGAATATAATTGGGAAACATAAGTTGCACAACTTAAAGGAGGGAGGAATGGGAAACTGTTCACTTCATATTCTACTGATAGAAAAAGAAACAGCAGGCTTTAATTGAAGCAATGAGGATTCATGTTGAAAGTTATGAATAATGTGATGAGAGCAAAGAGGAAAACCATAAGACAAGCTGTGAAACATTGTAGGATCTCTAACTGAGGAACTCCTCCATCAGGCATGGCTTGGGTATAGTTCCAGTCCAATCCGGAAGAAGGATTGAGGTCACTCTAGTCTAATTTTCTGCAACTTTTTGCTTAGGCTATTTTTGTTTTCCTTTCAAGATGAAGTTCATCCTCAAGAGTGACTGTGAAGTGAACCACATGTTATTCAGCAGTAAAAGATTAAACAGACTTGGTATGCACTTAGGTGCTCAAAAATGTGCTTGTGATTCTCTTGCACAAGCTCAAAATGGGCTTTTTGCATCCTAGGTGAGCCTGTGGTGCTGGATGGACCTAGCAGATAGATTTCAAAATAATTCATTCCTACTTTCAAATGCTTAACAAGTCTGATGAGTTTTATTGTATACATGAGACAGTCAGAAGTCAGCCATACTCTTAAAAAATGTTTTAGAAAACCTCAGGCTTTGGTTCATCTTGAGACACACAGTTGCTTTAAACCAGGCTCTGCAGCAAAATAGTGCATGAAATCTGTTGTCATTTTTGTAAGTGTTGCCTTTGCTTACTGTGTTTCAGCTTCCAAAAGAAAACTTCAACTGTCCTAACTGTAACCCTCTTAGTCTTACAGTTGTAGGCTTGATATGCATTGGCACCCAACCTATGATCCAAAAGGTTTTCTTGTTAAATAGGTTTTTCTGTTAAATTTCAGGGTTGTAAGGTCAGGTTCCAAACACTTGGGTGTTTTTCTGTTTCATCAGAAGACTCTGTTATTAAGGTTGTTGATTTTGGCTTGTAATTGCAATCAAAGCTGAATAATTAAAAAAAAAGCAGCAGTGATTCAAAATTATTACCAGTTGTAATTACAAAGCAAAATCAACAATCCTACAGCCTACTGGCACCGTCTGCTTTTTTCTGCTCACAGCAACTATACTTCCCTATTTCCTCATCTCACTCAGCACTGGACACCTTCCACTTGCTGCTTGACCCCCTTGCAGGGTATTGGACCTGGGATCTTACATGGGGCTTTTGTTAGCAGGATGTCTCCTGTTACAGGCATTCTGCTCACGTGTATGGGGTTTGTCATATTTTTGCCCAAGAACCTGTCATATGAAAAATGCCTCTTTTTTGAAGGAAACATCAGGTAGCCAACTGAATTGATTAAAAAGCCTTATATTTTTGTTTGTTAAACTGACAGTTGGAAAATTGATTCTCAGTGAACAGTTCTAGTTTCTGTTACTGTGTATCTAATGCCTTAAAAAGTATTCATATTTTTTATTTAATAACTTGAATATATTCTTTCTGCCTATGTGTCGTATCCTGGTTTTGCATAATGAGATCTGAAAGCATGTTCAGAGGTAAAGAACCTCTAAAATAACTTAGATTTTGTGGAAGGAGGCAAAGAGACATTAACACATAGAAGCTAGAAGAGAGCGAAGAATATCTTTTTCATGCTGTTAAGTATTATGCAAGTTTACAGTATCATCTAATATGACATTTCATCATGGGCTACAGAGGTAAAACATTAATAGCATAAGACATTACAAATAAATAAGCCCAAAGTATAAATACAGAAGAAGCAAAAAAGGAAGATAGTTTTTAATATTATTATTCACACTGGTCAGGGACCAGAGTATGACCTCCTTCATCTGCCCAAGTATCCCATTCCTAGGCCTGTACCTAGTTTTTTAGGTTCATTTTTCTGCTTTCTGGAAAAAAAATGCAAATTAGGAATTGTAATGGTTAGTGATTTTTCACTAACTCTGGTGATGTAAGAGAGTAAGATATATACTTTTTATCATGTTTAAATCCTCGCAGAAATGTTCAGGAGAATAAAGTGACTAGAGAACCACTTAGATTTTCTGACATTCAGCTCCACGAATTTCAGTACTGCTTTATGAAGAAGCTGCTCCGAAGTCGAGACTTCCCTCTCAGGAGAAAAGTATATAACAAACAGACAGGCTTGTTGTTCAGTATAATCTATGGAGATATAAGACCTTACCTGTAACCTCTTCAGTTTGAAAGTGAAGCAGCAGATTACCAAACCCAAGCTGCAAGGCTACAGGTGGTACAGAAAATTGCTTTCTTAAGATGAAAATGAACTCCAGAACTTAAATGCTGGTGGGGTGAAAGCATCACAGATCAGAATCACAGAATAGTTAGGGTTGCAAAGGACCTAAAGATCATCTAGTTCCAACAACATCATCTCCTGTAGTGCATAGAATTTGGGTGTCATCTTTTGTAATCTTTCGTGAAATATCTAAGTTTAGTACCTCATGTCAAGAAGTGACTGAACACCAGGCAGGGCATCAGCAGGTTTAAACAGACTAGACAAATTGATGCATATTTAGTGAACACAACTGCGTGTATTTCAGCTGTGCCACCTTCGTGTTGTGAAAAAAAATCAGCAACCAAGCATTCTTATTTGCTTTCCCTTTTATTATGAGTTAGAAATTTTAACTTTATTCTTAAAATCCCATATTAAAGAATTGGCCTAATAATTTTAATAGCATGGTAGAGATTAACTTACTTGATATGATTTGTTGGTAGAGGTTAACTTATTTGATATGATCTGTGGTACTTTATATTCAAACATTTGCATAGGGGAGTATTTTATTTAGTGTTTGCTTTTGTGGGAAATAATCAAGAAGGGTGCATTGTGCTTGTGGGAGCACAGTGTTCTTTTCTGTGTGTGTGCTTTATATCTGATGTGATCAGGAAGAAACAGCAATAATGAAGTTAGATTTGATAATTTCATATAAATGATGAACAGGAGCTCACATACTTTCAAAATAAAACTGATTGAAATTCGTTCTAGGTGGCTCCCATTAATCTTAATTGCAATTCTGTATTTTACTTTAATAGGTTGATAAATTTTAGGAAGCTGTGTTATTGTCCTTATATACTTGGTTAATTTTTAATTCACAAAGTTTTTCCTGACTTCTGCATCTGGAAAGAAATGCCAGCATTTCTATTTTCTATACCGGTGTTTATATGCTAAGCAATTTCTCTCTGATTCAAAGCAGCCAGAGAAAATGCAGAAAGTTCTGTTTAAAGGCAAACTTCTGTACCTGGAATAAATTTCGTGGAAGGGTTCTTTTTGTAGTTCTGCTTCTAAAACAAAAATAAATCTTTCAGTCCACAAGGAGCAGGTCCTGATAAAAGAAACTGATCATATGGCACACACATTGCTTCAGAAAGCTGTGCTCGCTTTTTTAATGTCCAGAAGGAAGACCTGGCGTTTGTAATGCAGTACCTGGGAGGACAAAAATCTCAACCTTTCACTGACTTCAAGGAGACTGGAGTGTTCTCCACACCTTGCAGGATTGAATCCTTTGTAAACTTGCTTCTGATTAATATATGTTATGAATATCCATTAAATGTTACAGTAGGTTGATAACACTCAGCCATATCACTCATTTATTAAAAGAAACTGTTCCGTCACAGTCTGAACAAAGGGGGGTGAGAGAGCAACTCAACTGCAGTTAGATTGATGATACTTCTAAAAATTGTCCAAGCATGTGTGCAAGAACCTGTCAAAAGAAGAGTTTAATAAATGAGAAAGTGAAGGACAGGTAACTTTCCCAATATACAAAAGTTGTGCACTTGCATGTGCATGCTTCATTTATTCCCTCCTCTCTTGAAGGTAAACAATACAGAAAGAGAGTCTGTTTGCTATTTTGAGCTAGATTATCTGGAAAAGAAATTTGCCAAGTCAGTTATTACTGGGGTTACAGCAGTATGCTGCGTACTATAGCTGAAGAACGTATTTGCATCAGCAAATTTCCACCAAGCTCAGTGGTGCGGTTCTTGCCTGTTGCTCAGAGAACCTGCTCCAGTCTTATGGACAGTGTTGGCGTAGCACGATTTTTCCCCTGGGAGGACAGGTGACTTCTGCAGATGGGATGGGGAAGGTGGGGTGAGGAAGCAGGGGAAGACACAGACCTGAGATTGGGGAGCAATTGATGCTATGGAGTTGCTTACTCCAGGCAGCTCCATCCTTCCTCTGCAGCATCAGCCCCTGATTTCATAGGAAATTTGCACTTTTCAGAGGTCTGTTGTCCAAAATAATTGCTGATTTTGCCTTTGTTAGTAACTGTCTCTGTTTACACCAGAGTTGGTAAGATACCATGTTACTATAAAACTCAAAGACAACAGAAAATGTAAGATAGCAAAACATTTTCCCCCCTATTGATAGGGGGAAAGTTTCCTACCTTGAGGTGCTTGTGGTGAATATTTGGTAAACTTGAGGAATAAATTTTGAAAAGCAATACAGCTATTATAGAGACTGAAAACTACTTTTAGGCACTTATCTTATGTGGAACAAACACCATCATCTTAATTTTAGGCTTTGATTGTGTAATTCTCTGACACCAAATATAAAGCACTTGGAAATGGCACCCAAGAAGAAAAGGGCTGTTGGTTGAGCAGTTTTTAGTGCCTGATCACTCTATAAAGAGTGTCTTTTCTGTGCAGTCAAATGCTCCAATTGCTCTCTCACAGCTACAGAAATTATTCCATTCATGATTACAGTGAGGGGCTTGACACAGTCCACGTTTCAAATAAACTGCTACAATACCTCTTTATCAACCAGTTTTATTCAGTACTAACCTCTTGTTTCACAATGTAATTCATATGTAAAGCATCTGATAGGTTACTGAGTAAATATCTGGGAGTACAACCTCCTCTGTATTCCATGTTGTCATCTTGACATTATTAGTACTTATGTGATTGCAGCTCTGGCATCTCTTCTTAGTAAGTGGGTTATGTGTTGTCTATGGTAAAATGCTTTATTGCTAGATCTTGGGATCCGGGATTTTGTTGGAATAGAATTGCAAGGACTGAGTGCTTTGATTTCTGTTCTTGAAGCTGTGATTGATATCTGGTATGTGATTTGGTATGATGTGATACATGGTTGACAGAAAAGGCTACCCTCCAGATGTTTGTGATGGCCTATATTCTGGTGTATGTACACTAAGAAAGCACCCTGAAAGCTGGCTGGCTGAACTTGGTATTTACTGCCCTTTGAAAGGGGAAGAATGCTGGCAGGGCCATAAAGGCACCCAAATGCCCCTGTTGCCATCACCACCCATGCATCCCCTGTCTATAGACAAAGAGCCCCATTTTGGTACAGCTCTCCAGTCCTGAGTGAGGACTGTTTCCTTGTGCCTTGGCTTCCGAATAGAACTTTCTGGAGACACACAAGACCTATGCTTCATTCGGGTCCCCATTCCAGCCTCTCACTGCTCCCAAGAGGCTTTCCTGAATGAATCCCAGCTCTGACTTGTTCACCTTGTCCAATAGTCGTCAGCTGGTTGATAGCTCTCAGTCACCAGGCTCCCTCTTCTCAGGCATGGTGGGTCAGCACTCTGGTAGGAGAGGACACTGCCTTTTTGGCTTCCATAGGTTCCTCTTCCCTCAGGAACAACCCAACTCCCCTTGAGGTGGTATTTCCTCTCTCAGTTGGCTCAGGCAGCTGGTCGCTATATAATGACCTCTTTGAATCACCTGCCCCAAACCTTACTGGCAGGAGCAGGAGCCTTTGATGATTTGATAAAACTAAAATAGATGGGGGTCATGTCGCGGTCATGGTCAGCTTGGCGAGGAACTACTGCTTCATCTAATGGCATGTGGTGCCTTCTATGGCAAGGTGGATTTGTCTGGGCATGTGATGTATTTAAAGAGTGTGAGTCATCAACATCTGAAAGGACTTTAGTGTCCTCATATCGTGTGCTTGGCATTGGCATTAAATATAAGTGAAGACAGTATGCTGAGCCATATTGGAAACACACCACTGTGCCCACAGAAGCATTGGAATATCTCAGCAATCACTTCTCGTGGCTCAGTTTGCTCCTCTGAGAGTGAGGAATAATAACTTATTATCAAGTTCTGTGCAATATGAATAATGTGCAGTTCTTGCCTGTTCCCTGCATAATTTCTCCTGAAATTGCACTGTGATTTTTGCTACACACTTTAATGCATGGTAAATTAAATTTATTTCTGAGAAAGGAAAAACAACCACAAACCAAACCCTCCAACAAACTGAATGACTTGTTTAACAATTTACCTTGGAAAATGTCCATAGATAGGAAAAAATTAACCCTTCAGGGAAAATAGTATCAGCAAGTAAAGAACAGTAATCACTGTGAAATAATTACCACCATGCCCGAGTTCTTAGTCAAAATCCAAAAGACTGCATCAAGCCCCAGCCTCCTCCTGGCAGGATAGAGGTCACAGCGTGTCACTTTCTGTCATCTTGGCATAAACTGCATAATATGAGTTAAGAAATGTAATTAGAAAAAAAAAATGGCTGAAGTCCAAGTTTGGGGTATGTGCCATTTGTAAAGAAAGTATCCTATTCAGAAAAATTACTCCTATTCAGGAAGATTCAAGCCAACATTAGATAGGTTTTTAGTGTAGGTTACATATAAGGCTGTACCATATAGTTTCTTCTCCTAAACTGAACAAACTTTGCATTCATCATTTCTTGGCACACAACTGATATTCAGGAGAGCACAAGGGGGAGGAAAGGAGAGCCAGAATACAGGTGAAGAATGAGAAGAACTTGGCGCTGACACAAATGATACCAAAAACGCTGATTTAGGAAGGAAAAATGTAAATAATTTTAAATATCTTTTGAAGAAAGGTGCCCAAGTTAAAGCTGCCTTGAAGGCATATGACCCTGCCTGACATTGCTTTGACAGCAGAATGTGAAGGGTGTGTATGCAGAGATGAAATGTCCTTTGATGAAGTGTGCTTACAAACAGCCTTTCTGACAATGACAGCAGTGCCAGAACCTTTGAAGATCCAGTTATTTTTTTCTGTCTGGACAAAGAGAATCAGGTGCAATTTATTAACTATGAAGCAAAATGGATCTCATTTTCCATACATGAGTGTATTTTATCCCCTCATTTCTTCAAAATCAAGGAGGTAAACTTAGCACTAACCTTGAGCAGGTAACTGCTTCAAATCCTTGTTTATTCCTGTGACAGGAACAGATACCAAACCATCACTTTAAAATCACTATACGCAGTTTGGGAATGAACCAGCAAATAGCTACCACTTCAAAAATACTGAATTGACCATGAAGTGACATCTCTGCTGGGGAGTTACTGAGCATAGAGGCTGTCTGTACCTTACAGCATATACATGGCCGCATCACAGCTTCATCTGCTCACCCCTCCTCTGACTCTCCCCACCATGGATTCCCCCTAAGTGTGCAGGAGAAGCTCTCATTTCTGCACCACCACACAAGTGCATGCTGCTTGGCAGATGCAAGTGGGTACTTATTAATTTAGGTACATATTGTGCTCACCTAGCTATATCTTTCTGGTCTCCCTTCTCTTACAGCAGGAAGCAATGCATTTGTTTACAGCAGAGCCCTTCATATGTTTTTTGGTCCTTTGCAGTCCTGTGGGATACATCACTGTATAAATATGTATGAGTTTTTATACATGTGGGATGAGCAGAGGGGTTATTTTTGCCTCTCGCTTCTGCTTGACTTCCACAGCAGAGCAGCACCTGCACAGCACCACAGTTTCCATCTTCTAAGGCAGATGTGAGGAGAACAAGGACCCTGTGGTGCTGTGCTGCAAGTGCAAAGGATGCCTGTGCTGTGGGGAGAGCAAGGACTGTCCCTCTGGCTGAACTCGGCTCTGAGTTTTTGCCTTTGTCGTGTTTCCATTCCTATTTTTAAATGCAGTATTTTTCAGTGTTAAATGCTGTGAGGGATTGCTGGACCTAATCATGACCTGTTATGGGCATGAACTAGGACTCAAACTAGTAGGATTCTAGTCCCAGCTTAAACTTGAACTAAAACTGGATTGAAAACGTGCTGGTTCAGCTCCCACCCGCAGGCTATATTAATTTCTGAAATCAGTGTCCCGCTACACACACTCAAACCTCCAAAGGCTGAAAAGCAGCTGCTGGTGTTGGATAGGTTGATTATATTCTGCAGCAGCAGTTCCAGCCTGAAGAGCTTTAATTTCTCCCAGTGCTCTTTTGTGCAGATTGAAAGCTTCATGGACTATCATCACCATCCGCAGCCATGGGAGCAGGAGAATTAGAAATGGGCTCTTTACAGAGGCTACCTGGGCCCTGCTGGGAGAACAGGATGATTTCAAGGTGGAGATGAGAGACTCAATAGCTCAAGAGTGCTGCAGATTGCTGTGGAGGTGAAGCCTGGGACTCGCAGGAGTTGTCTGGAAAGGCAGGACATCATCTGGATTTCATCTTACAAGAATAGAGGTGTTCTTTTCACTAGTGCAGAAAATTCAACACTGCCAAGTTTACCTGTGAGCAAAGAGCTCCCAAGAGAGGCTTAAGCCTGCTACTTGCAGATGCACTGTTTTGCTTTTTTGGACCTGCCCACTGCAGTTTCTTCATGTGCTGTGTTCTGGGTAAAACTGACCCCTGAGGTGGTAGCCTGAAGTCCATCCATAACTTACCTCTTTATTTAACCTTGTGCTGACCAGTTACACAAGAATAAATTGAATCCCTCCTGACTGCTGCTTTCCAATATGTGTTTTTTAAAAATCCAAATGAGATGAGTCCTTTTCTTTTTTTGCATAAGTCTTTATAACATTTCATAGCTTCTATATTCTTGGCTCAGAATGTGTTTTCTTTCTGAAGGCTTTTCTTACTTTGAATAATGAGGGAACTGCCTGCCCCAAGCGGAAAAATACAGCAAGACTTCCTTTTTTGCTGCTTAGTCATTAAAAACTGGTCTCAAAAAAAAAAGGTTAATAGCTTGTGACCTTGGTATATCAACAAGGAAGCTTACTAGTACCATTTTCTTACTCTTAGATGGAAGCAATTTCTTTATTTATTGGAATCCTACAAGAGAGAAATTTGTAGAACCTGCATGGAGATTTAGGGAGATGTTCATTGCCTCATTGCCAATTTAATATTACCGTTTCATGCGCACAGTATGTGGGCTTCTCTTCCATATTTTGCAATGGATACAGTGTAAGAATCACAATATATCACTTTCACAATCAACTTAGCACAGCATAAGGGGGGCGAAATGTAGCTGTACTTAGTACTTATTTTCTAATAAAATTCTAATAGATTTTGGGTTAATGACACAGAAGATGACATTTATGTCCTAAGTCTTGCTTTTAAATCTGCAGCTGCACAATGAAGCAGGAAGTTACAAGACCAGATGATAAGATATGCACTCCTTGCTTGTGTACGATAAAGTACCCTTATAAAAAGCTGGCTTACCTTTGACTCTTAACTAATGTCTCACTGTGAGATAGCACCTGTCAGGCCAAAGTCAGTAAAGCTAGTTAGGCTTTACTTCACTAGAGATTGATTTGCTCCTTGAAAGAAGGTCTGCTTTAACCCCCCAACAAGGATTATCAGACTTTTTAAAGAGAAGGGCAGGGAAACGAACAGTCATTTTTTTCTGTGGTTAATAAAGGAAGAAGATTAAAAAGACTCCCCTGTTGATAAGATCTAACCATTTATGTCCCTGTGTGATGAAAGGTGAACACCTATTTGAGATTTATTTAGTATTTTGTAATCTATAATGAATCTAAAGGGCACAACAATTTGTCTTAACATTCTGTAATGCAATGAAGCTCATTTTAACAAATAACTGTATAAATAACACATTTACTAAGCCACTCGGTTGACTGATCTTGTGCTTGAGCTGTAAAGCATTTATAATTGATAACAGAGTGAAGCTGAAATAGCAGGATGATTCTTTCTGTATAGAATAATAATAAAAAAAAGAGTGTAAGGCATTTGTAGCTGTATGAGCATGTTTCTGTAAAACTTCATATGCGTCTAAGCAGGGTCTTTTTACATGCTTCTCAAAGTAACTCTGACTATTATCACTGATTGCTTTGGACATGACAATGGACAAAATCTAGTTTGAAGCACAGTCTCTTCAAGTTCTTTGCAACTTAAATGAAACAAGCATCACAGTATTTCTCTGATGTCATAATACTCCTGATTTCCAGAGGTAGAAAGAAGAATCCTTGCTTTCTTATCCCTTGGTTCATTTTTTTTACTCCTAGGCAACTGCTACTTGGTTCAAAGGACGATGATCTCTGTACGACAAAAGTGAAAGAATATTGTGGGTGGACTGTGCAGCTAATTCAGGAAAGTTATACCTTAGTGCTGTCACTTTCAGTTCTCAGTTGCTGTGTTTCAATTAAATGTATGTGATCCTTGATCAGGCTTTTCTCTGGTTTTGTGAGTCACTCAGCTCATTTTTGGACAGCTGAGATACAACAAATCAATAAGAACCTGAAAATACAGCATAAAAATATGCCCAGTGGAAGGATTAGTCAAGCTTCCCACAGAGTTGTGTCAAAATATCTCTGTTCTGAGCTGTGTTTACCTACAAAATAAGTGTGAGAGTAGAAGATCTGAATTTTAGTTTCTGGTGCAGAGAATACACTTTCTTCAGCAGTTCAGTTTGGCTGCACTGGAGTCTAGAAGGAAGGAGCGCAGCCACTAGGCTATGGTATATAACTTTTGTGTTCCAGGGGAAGCCCTGGAGAACATGAAAGAGGCACCATTCATATCAGTGAGTCTGCTAAGTAAAACAAGTCAGCATGTTCTTATTTAGCTTGATATATCTGAAGAAAATCTAGTACTGTTACTTAAGTTGTCTTTGGGTGAGGCCTAAATATTTTCTAAGTGTGCAATATCAAAATAATTCAGCTGACCCTGCAGGATGGTACTTCTGCAGTATTATCTGAACTCTTTTATTACCTCTTTCTGAAGATGATAGGGGTTACATTCATGCCTATTTCTCTCAACTGACTATAGGAAGTCCAGACAAGTAGCTCAGATGTAGACATCTAGTTGCTGAGGCTTAATGTTAGGTGTCTACATTAGAGACTCTACCTAGGAAATTCATTTTGCTGTGACTCATACTGAATTTGAACTGATTTAGCATTTCATTTCCAATAAAAATATTTTCAGAAGTAAAATACATGAGGAGGATCTGGAGATATGGTGCTGGAGACGAGGAAGCGGAGGGCTTTTATGGTAGGACACTGGAGGATCCTTTAGGGGTTTCTGCTCTTTCCTCTACATGCTTTCTTAGATGATGTTTATGCATTTGTTAGAAAAAATAGGTTGAGTGCATTAACTAGGACCTTTTCACTCACCTTGTCTAAAAGTCTTTGTTCTCTAATGCCAGCCACAGTTCTTTGCCTGCATCTGTGCAGTATGTTTTAAAAGGAAAAGAATACAGTCAGTGGCCAGCCGAATAAGTACTAAGATTTTGTCATATATTGAAAGCTCTTCAGATGTTTAAAGGAAATATTCAGAATTCAGAGCATATATTAAATTATCAACTATCTAATAAGAGTGTTACTTACCAGCTGGGATCCTTCTGGTACATTCATTCATCTTCAACCAGTGTAATTAAAGATGAAAGGTGTAACACCGACAATCCTTCTCTAGAGATCTCATCAGTTTAATTCTGGAACTATCAATGGAAAGGGAATATCATATAAATTGTTCAGACTTAATTGGACACCTGCTGGAGGTCAAGCTCAACAACCAAAGTCTACTGAGATAGGGATTGCCTTCAGTAATTCAATAATTTGGTAGGAGGGAATTTGGCAATGCAATGCAATGCAATGCAATCTTTGTCTCATAGCTGTTAAAACTAGATTTGGCTAGCAAAGAAAACACTAGGAAAGAAGTGGAAAACAAGAGCAAAAAGTAATGTGCTTAAAATCTCACCATGAGAACTGACAGCTTCATGCATGCAACTTGTGAAGCAAAACCTGCTGTTTAAGGGTTGCATACAATAGCTTCTTAATGGTGCAACAAGGGTATGCAAAACTATTTCTGGTGTTATACAACTTCCTAATAACCTTTTACTCAGAAAAAGTGCTGTAGCTGATAAGTGAAAAAGAGTATTTGTTTTCTCTCAGTTGTGCTTTTAAATCACATCAGTGCATTTTGATGTAGTAAAAAAATGAGCATGACTCTCTTTAAAAACAATTTTTCATCTGGTGCTGTCAAAAATAATTTCTCATTGTGATGATGTCACCAAGCACACTTGATCTGTTTATACCTGCTATTTAAATTGCTGTTTCCATAAATTTTTATGACTGCCCTGAAGGTAACTATATTTGTTACAGAAGGTGTCTCAGGAATCTTGGAGCAATCTCCCAATCTAATTAAGAGTGCTATAATTACAGCATAAAGGGCTGTGTGGCTAATGCTAAAGGTTCAAAAATCATTAGTCAGGCCCCATAATTTGAGGCTGGCCCTTAAATGCAAATATTTGCTTTTAAAAGGGTATGTCTTAGATTAGTTTTTAATTTTTGAACTCCCTCTGCCCTTTGCCATGGTTTGTGTGTGTGTGTGTGCATATGTGTGAACATGCATGCCTGTAAGTTACTTTATTTCTATCACAAGTGCTACCTTTTCACCATATGTTTAAGATAAGGCAGTGATAGTCCCTACTCTCATTCCTGTCTACCCTCTTACCTTTTTGCTCCTGCAAGAACTATTACTCCATGGATCCTCCTGTAGTATCTCACATTATTCACTCCTTGAGAAAGGGACAAGTTGCAGTGTGTGTTCTTCCCAAGCCTGGAAGGGAAACAGATGGGAAAAAGAAACAGAGGGAATCTTCCACATGGGGGGAAGGGATGGATATCTTTAGCTTCCATTCTCTTTTTGCCTCTTCCTCTCTTGCTACTTAGGTGAGAAGTTTATCTCCCTGGCTTTCATTTTCCCCAGAGTTGTGGAAGTACATGAAGAATGCAAAAAATTCTGAATTGGGACCACACAGTCTCTGGATTTATCTAGAGATTAAGCCAGAACCTTCCTTGTCCTGAATAAAGGACAAAGGTAAGATTTGGTGATAACTGTTTTAGCCTATGTGCTGCAGCAAACAGGACTTACTATGCAGTGATCTGCTTCTGTCAACATTGTATCTAAGTTCGGTATGTACAAAAGGTGCTCAGCTACTACACTGATGGCTACTATATACGTCTGTCCTCCAAACAAAACAGAGTGGAGAGGTCTCTGCTTGGGTAGACTAATACAAAAGTTAATCTCTGCTTTTCTTGGCAGTTTGCTATAGTTTAGCTAAACCCTGGAATAATTTATTCCAACTATCCTTGGAATTTCAATTAGTGAATTACCATAGAGCATCACCATGTCTTGCAAGGCAATTTGAAAGTTTTGCCTCAGAAATGGCTGCATTGCAACTTCATATAGGAGCTGCTGCCTGTGGATGGAAATACTTTTTATTTGCCTCCTCATGGCCATGTCACATAAAGCAATCATGTAAAGTAAAGAAATCATCCAACCCTCTTGCCCCACCCTGCAGCAGGGAGCTGCCTCACCACAAAATGTTCCTTGCTGTGACACTTCGAAAGGGCATTGTACTAATTGAGATGGACTTTTTAAAAAGGATTAGAAGCTTTCAAATATTCTTTTAGACCCCTGTATACATTTCCTCATACTTCAATCTTTGCCTCATCCTCTGAATTGCATGGCATCATTGCATATGCTCTGCTACTTGCAACTCTCCTTCAATAATTTATCCTTTTTGGATCAGCTAGGTGCTTTTTTCTCTTTGTTTAATGTTGATAACTTTTGACAACATTATCTAGTAATGACTAATGGGAAATGCCAAGTTTGGCAAGACATTTTCTCAGTCTAATAAGTATGTCTGTTACTTGATTTTCTCTCCCCAGTTTTGACTCTACTGAGTAGTGCTGTTTGTATATAATCCATCCTTGTTGACTGGACCAATCACAGAGACCACATATGCCCATTCTTACCTCTTGTATGCACATTGTCTACATTGCACTTTAGCAGTGAGGTTCTCAAGTAGCCTCTTGTAACTATGAAGGACTATATTTTTAAGCTGGAGTGTCTGGGTGTCAATCCATAGGACTCTTGCTGTTCTTTTGCATAGTCTTTTGGAATAATGCACAACTAATACCAGGATGGGGACTCTTTCAGTGTTACCTAATTACAAGCAAGTAATCTTTTTTTTGTCATCTAAGCTTTGTCTATCTAGTGATAGACAGAGAAAGTGGCACCACAGAGTGTGGGTCATTTTGTCCTAAAAGAGGAGTCTAAGGTAAGTAAGAGAAATTGTCCTCTGCAGGTACTCATAGTCCTTCCCTTGCATATAGGGGAGCCATGATGTCTAGTTCACATAACCTAAATCTAAAACGCATGTCAGGATTATGCTTTCACTATCTTTTTTTCCTACACCAAGCAAATCCTCACTGAATGTAATGGAGCACCAAGTGTGGTTGCTCTCCTCCCAGTTCAGCTCCTCCTGTCTCACCAGTGGCATACACCAGGTATCCGATCTCTGAGATATGCTTAGGGTGTTTTATTGACTGAGCGCTCTGGAGGCTGGACCTTCATCTGATTTAGAGAAAGATATCTTTTACCTGGGTCTATTGCTACTTATGTTTTGTTCTTTGTTCAGGATGCAGGTGTTGAGTAGTATGTCTTCATTGTATGGGCAAAACACCACTCCTGTTTCATCAGCCTCCTGTAGAATGGCATAGGGATACTACAAAATTTCCCCAAGTTCCTCCAACCATAAGGCTTCAAAACATAAATGATATTCTGATACAAGTTACTTTGACAAACATTGAGAACTACATATTAGTATATTAACACTTCTGGGACAAATGTATTGTTAAGCCTCGACAGTGCATGAGTTGTGATTAAACTTTTTCTGTTAAAAGTCCTCAGTTCCAGAAATTTTCCTTGTACTGACAGTTTAAGCAGGTGAATTTGTCCTTGAGAGGACACAGTTCTTCCCTCCAGACTTCACTCATTTTCCTAAACCTCCTCTACTTTATTTTTAGGCATTTCAGCATTGCAACGTATAGCATCAGCTCAGTTCAGCAAAGCTATTGAGTTATTGTACTGGTTAATATAGTGAAATTTATACAAGCTTAATCACATTTATTATCCCTGACAACAACGCATATGTTCTGAATGCTAAGTGATTTTTTTTATAAAGAATATAATTAATTTTTCAGGCCCTGACCAAAAGTGCTTAGTGGTCAGTTCTGCCACTGAAATGTACTTAATAATATGTAAATCTGGCATTTTGAGAAGTAATTAAAAATAAAGTTACTGTAATTTTAAATTCAGCTAATATCTTTATTGCTCCCATCTAAACTGGTACTAAGCTAAGTGCTTGAACTAATAGATTTTTAAAAGGGTTTGGTTAGTGATCTCAAGGGAAATAAGAGAGGTTGTATGAAAACATATTAATTACAGAGCCTTCTTTTTTAATGATGCATGCCCTTTTTTGCAGCAACTTCTTCAACTTAAATCATCCAATAAACCTTTCTAGTTTTGTCTCATCTATCTTGATTGTTCACTTTATTTATTACAGAATGAAAATAAGATTTTAGATTTTAATTATTAGCTATAAAGGATTCCAGAGTAGCTCAATGAATTAATTTCTTTGTGAAAAGTATACAACTTTGGGAAAATTTCTGCTGACTAAGATATTGGTCTTTCTCAAAGATTAATATGACTTTCCCTTTCAGTATGTCATATTTTGCTCTCAAGTGTGCAGAAAGCTTATTCATGAAAAAGTTTTTGCTCTTCTAATAATATTTTAATTAGTTTTAGAATATGCCTGTTGCAGTCTTGTTTGAAGTGAATCAATATTTTAGGATTTATTATGAAAAAAAAGCACCATCGAGTTTAATGCAGAAATAAATGCTACACCTGACTTCCAGATTGGAGTGAAATATCAGATTATCTGGGGCAGAGAGGATGGGTTTTACCTGCAGAATGCAGGGCAAGTCTGGAACTGTTTCTAGGTAATGGGAGCAAATACATTTCTCATGGGCAGGTCCTTTGCTGGAGGAAGCTTGCAGTCAAGGTGAGACATGACAGAAGCTACTCTGCAGATAAAAGGATGGGATGCCAGGATTTAGCATGGGGATAGCATGGGTGGATAGCAATGAGCACAGTCTGCTGATCTAAGTGAGACATGATGCAAGCTGAGGTGGAGCACCCTGCACGTCTCCTCCAGTGAGCACTAAAGGGCACTGAGTATCTAAAAGCTTTAGTTTACTGGAACACAGCTTTGAAGACAATAGTTTTAAAACTGAGATAATTCAAGTCTGCTACATAAGAACAAAAATGAAAAGCTTTGAAAACAACTATTTCTCTTAAACATTGCCCCTTGATGGACAGGTCTTTTTCCCCAGCTCTGCTCTCAGTTTTAGTCTCTTCCGAGGTTACAGCAAATGCTCTATAAAAAGTCTGGCCTTTGGTCTGACCTCTGGTTGTGTGTCTGCCCTGCTTCTCAGGGTCTCTGTTTTCCCCACCCTGGGATCTAGAAGGTCAGTGTGCTCGGAAACAAACCCCCACTCCCTACAGAGAATTTTCTTTGACCTCACACAAATCAAATGGACAGCCTTCCCCTCTAGCTTCTTAATAAACAAAGCATGAAATACAACAGTCAGTGAGCTGTGGACCAACACATAAAATAGAATCATAGAATCTTTTAGGTTGGAAAAGACCCTTAAGGCCATTGAGTCCAACAGTAAACCTAACACTGTCAAGTCCACCACTAAACCATGTCCCTCAGTGCCACATTTACACATCTTTTACTTTTCTCCAGGGATGGTGACTCCACTGTTCCAATGCTTGACAACCCTTTTGGTAAAGAAATTTTTCATGAGATCCAATCAAAAACTCCCACGGTGCAATTTGGGGCCATTTTCTCTTGTCGTATCACTTGTTACTTGGGAGAAGAGCCTAACATCCACCTTGCCACAACCTCCTTTCAGGTAGTTGTAGAAAGCAAGAAGGTCTCCCCTCAGCCTGCTTTTCTCCAGCGTAAACAACAGTTCCCTCATAGACTCTTCCTAAGAGTTGTACTCTAGACCATTCACCAGCTTCTTTTCTCTGGACACACTCCAGCACTTCAACATCATTCTCGAAGTGAGGGGCCCAAACCAGAAAGCAGTATTTGAGGTGCAGGCTCACATACAGAGACCACCTTTCCTGTTCTGTCTAAGAGATGCTTCAGTAAGGATCAAAGGGTATGTTTTGGTAACACTCTTTCTTCATACTAACTCACTAAAGTAGGATGGCCTGACTTTTTTTGTGTGTGGGACAAATTTCAAAGAGGATGTTAATTTATTGATATCTCCACTGCTAGATGGGATCCTGTGCTGTCTTTGTGGCAAAAGAAATCACTACTTACATGGGTAAGACAATATTAGTCAGGCATTTCAAGTATTTTTAATGATCTTTGCAGCTAAGAAAGAGAATCTTGTGTCACGGGATTGGTCAAATTCTTCACAGACCATCAGAGAATGTAGCTTTCAGGTAAAAGAACATTATTAAGTGAATATTTATATCTGACTAACCTGTCTGAGAGGGAGATGTGAGAATTATGAGTATCCCAGTTGATGATCAGACAATAGAGTTTTGTTTGTGTTTTATCAAGATATCAAAATTGAGGTGTTTACCTGAGCTTAGCAAGGTGGTGTCTGGAGAGTGGAGTACCTGGACCATATCTGAAGATGCCCATGTCATCATTCCCATTTTTAATGTTGGGATGTGGATGACAAGAAATGTGTGTTTCAGAAGATGGTTGCGCTAATTTGTCAGCGCAGGAGATCCTGTGCCTCCTCTTCCCATTTCACTCTGGCTGTATGATCCTGTGTGTTTTCTTTTGCTGCCTCTGAAGCCAGTCTGACCGGTTGATGAGACATTTTGGCTTATTCAACAGGCAGAAAATTATCTCCCTTTTTTGCTTGCTGAGTGAACTGAATTGACTCATCAAACTGTTGGAGCTATCACAAAGGAAGTGGTAAGTACACACAGCTGGGAGGGAGAAAAAGGGGAAAGCTGAACTATATTTTTAGTGGTAGGAAGCTGTTAGACCAGCTCAGCACTCTTGTGAAAACTCGTTCTCTTTGAATAACTCCTATGTCATATTCAATCTGCCTCTGGTTGGGTGAAACCTGTGTATGTTGGCTGCTAAGGCTGGTGGTTCTGCAGAAGCATTTGCCAAAAGAAAGGTTATTTGATTTAACTGGGTCCCTTGGTGGAGATGTCATTCGCAATGAATATTGATGGATTGGAGCTAATTACTAAGTCTTGGTGCATAACCTTTTAGTTCTTATATGCATTTTTATAAATGTAAAACTGGCTATAATTTGTTGACTCTTGCAAAAGGTTTTGCCATTTGCACTTCAAAAACATTCATGGAACTCCAGAATTTTTTGTTAAAACGACAGATGTATCCACTTACTATATCTGTTAGTCACATGAACATGATGGGAATGCCTCTGAATTTGCAATGCTAAATGATGTAAAGCTTACTGAAGAGAATGCTTGCTGGAAAAATATAAAGCCGCAGAGAAGTGAGCTTATTGGAGAGGTTTATTTTTGTCACTCTAGACGAATGCTAGTGATTATGTCAGGATTTTCAAGTTTTATAGTGTTCAGCAGCCATCATAAAAAAAAAAAAAAAAAAAAAAAAAGCAGCAGATTTTCTGAATAAACCAGCTCCCGTCTTGGCATTAAATAAAAGGAAAGATTTTTGAAACCATATTCAATACCCTCACATATGGTTCTTCTGGGCAGTTTTCAGACATGCCCAGTGCTAAGATTTGAAGCTCTTCAGAAAATTTGCCTTAAGCTCTCCGTGCCATGCTGAACAGCATCCGCACAGAAGTAGGGCAGAATTAACTGCTTGTTTACCACAATAGAAAAAGAATGATCTATCCAGATTTAGGCTGGAATGGATCAAAACAGTTAAGAAAGAGAATTTGGGTGACCTTCAGTGAAATGTTTCATTTCCCCGTAAGGAGCTTGAAGAATGACAAAGTAATAAAGATCAAATCATGGATCAAAGATGGGTATTTTAAGAAGGTTTTTTAAGTTCAGTCTCAGGAAGGCATTCACAGAAAAATGCTTTTCTTTGTAGATGGATTTTGCCTGAGCAACTGGGGTACTTATGTTCTGATTTATGAAAAGACTAGAGGGATTTTAGACTGTAAAATGACAGAAGATGACAACTATCAGAAATTTGCATAGTCTTTATACAAGATTATCATTACTACAATAACATATTACAAGTTTCTTATATGGATAAATGGATATTGGGAAGTGGGAAAACAAAGAAAAGGAAAGGGAACTATTAAGAGGTAGGCACTGGGTTAGGCTGGATGCAAAGGAATATGTGAAATAACAATACAAGGAGTTTGGGCCAAAAAATGGAGGCATTAGAACTGCTAAGATACAGGATGAAACTGAATATCACAGAGGAAAGAATGCTGGCCATTGCTAGAACAGTAAAAGATATGAAAGGCTTAAATAATTAGAAAAGTCAGAATCAAATACCTTCGCTCAGTATTTAGTATAAATACCAAATGAGGAAAACCCACCAAAACAAAAAACCAAAGACGGCGGATAAAACAATCTCAGAGTCAAAATTATTTTGTAGAAAGATGATAAAAGCCATAGTATTGGCAATGGACTATCAGGGCTGGATTTGGTGATTCCTGCAGATTTGGTATTGATTTTACAATGATAAATAACACTGGAAATGTATGTATTTAACTAAATATTAGCTTCCTGAGGATAAATTAGAGAACAAAAACTTTTGTTCTCTGATCCACCCAGAATGTCCATCACAGCCTTATTTCTAAGAGTGATCTTCCTAATTTTATTCCCAAACAGTCAGTGAACTAGTAAATGTTGATGCTATTTTAAGTTTTATTTTACATGAAGGGAAGATGATTGAGAGAAGAGTATAATAGAAGATTACTTTAAACTGAAAGGCCCTTCTGCCTTTCATTGTGAATGAAAGGACAGGCAAAGGAAAGTCTGCATCGTTCTCAGTCTGAATAGCAGAAAAGCTCTTTCAGTGAAGGGGATTTGCTTAGGGAGAGCAGACATAGACTTGTCTGTGAAGGAAACTCAGAAATAAGTGGAACATAGAAAATGCGTTTAGAATTTCAGTCCCATGAAAAGGAGGAAAATATGTTGGAAACTCATCTGTGTTAATATTCGCTGTAAGGGATATACTGTAGGAATGTCAAATGGCCATAGGGAACCATGGACTTATGGTGTCATGACTTCTGGAAGTGAGCTAGTCCAATCTTCTCTCAAAGCATGATCAGCTAGAGGAGGTTGCTTAGGACTTAGTGAAGTCAAATTTTGAGTATCTACAGGGGCAGAAATCCCACAACACCTCTGGCCAACCCTCCCAGCAATAACACGCTCTTCCTTAGCCTTCTCTTCTTAAACCTAAACAGCCCCTGTTCTGTATTTTCTCATGCATTATATGATCCAGATGACTTAAAAGAAATAGCCTGCAGAGAAAGAGATCTTGGAGCTCAGAAAACATATGGATAAAACACAAATTTCCAAATATCGATCTGAAGTAAACCTTGTAAAGAATATTAGAAAGATAGTTGGAGGTTGTTATTTTAAGCATGTATGGAGATGAGCAAGAAAAATAGAATCAAGGCTCACCAGGGACAATGAGGACATTAAGATTCCAAAAATCTAATGCTATGCCTCAAAAGTCAGTTTAATATTCTGTTTTGGGCTTTTTTTTAAGATAACCTAGCATGAATACAGAGCTGGATAAGTAGGAGGAGCTGGATACAGAATAGACTTTTCCATTTCCAAAGTGACAGAAACAGACAATTTCAAGGCAAAAGATAATTGTTATTGCAGAATTGTGAAAGGATCAACCCCCAGCAACACAGACCCAGTATAAAAATTTTCAGTGGTTTTCTTGATTTTGAAATTGTTCTATAGTGGGTATAAGATTTGTTTATGAGGAAAAGTATCCAAAGAAACCTACATCAGTTAGCTGAATATTTTATAAAATTCTAACATGTTTTGAAAGAATGAATAAATAAGGACATCAAAACAAATGGGAAACTGGATAAAATGTCACAACATTTTGTCAGAATTGAAATCTGCAAGCCTATACGCTCACCTTCTGTAGTAAAATGAATTATTTTGTGGGCAATATAAGGAAAACCAAGAAAATAATAAAAGAAGGAAATACAGTATACCTAACTAATCAGAATGTCAATAAAATAGTATATTAATTTTCTGTTAGTTAAACCTGATAATGAGGATAGTAAAGACCCCACTCTCCCCCTCCTCCCCAAATCTGTCAGGAGAGGAACTGGCTAAAAATGTAGATAGCCATAGTTATAATGTAGGGTACTGTCCTGATTTTGGCTGAGGTTTACTGTTAGACTTCCTTTGGAGAAACTATTGAAATGTATCTATCTCCTACAATCTTTTCATTAATGTCTGTATAAAACCTCAATATTTGGAACACAAATGAATTTTGCTGAATTTGTTTGGTATAAACAGGGGAGGCATAATTAATGAAGAAAAGTGGGTCATAAAGTGACAGCGGCAAGATTAGATGATCTTGAGAACTGTGATCACAGAAATGGGATGGAATTTAAAGTTCAAAGTACAAGGGTCTCATAAAGGTTTTCTGCTATGGTTTGGGATCTCACTATTAGAACAGACATAAGAAGAGAGCTTTTTGCTCGATCAAAGAATAATACAAGTAGCATAAATGATGCAATGATACAGTAAGAAAATTCAATTCTAGGGTGACATGGACAGTGGGATTGAGTGCGCCCTCAGCAAGTTTGCCAATGACAACAAGCTGTGTGGTTCGGTTGATACGCTGGAGGGAAGGAATGCCATCCAGAGGGACCTTCACACGCTTGCGAGGTGGGCTGATGCCAACCTGATGAAGTTTAACCATGACAAGTACAAGGTCCTCCACCTGGGTCAGAGCAATCCCAGGCACAGCTACAGGTTGGACAGAGAAGAGATTCAGAGCAGCTCTGCAAAGAAGGACTTGGGGGTGCTGGTTGATGAAAAAATGAACATGAGCTGGCAGTGTGCACTTGCAGCCCAGAAAGCCAACTGTATCCTGGGCTGCATCAAAAGCAGTGTGACCAGCAGGTAGAGGGAGGTGATCCTGCCCCTCTGCTCTGCTCTTGTGAGACCTCACTTGGAGTATTGTGTGCAGTTCTGGTGTCCAAAGGAGGGCCACAAAGATGATCAGGGGACTGGAGCCCCTCCTGTATGAAGATAGGCTGAAAAAGTTGGGGCTGTTCAGCCTGGAGAAGAGAAGGCTGAGTGGAGACCTCATAGCAGCCTTCCAGTATCTGAAGGGGGCCTATAGGGATGCTGGGGAGGGACTCTTCATGAGGGACTGTAGTGAGAGGACAAGCGGTAACGGGTTCAAACTTAAACAGGGGAAGTTTAGATTGGATATGAGGAAGAAATTCTTTACTGTAAGGGTGGTGAGGCACTGGACTGGGTTGCCCAGGGAAGTTGTGAATGCTCCATTGCTGGCGGTGTTCAAGGCCCGGTTGGACATAGCCTTGGGTGGCATGGTTTAGTGTGAGGTGTCCCTGCCCCTGGCAGTGGGGTTGGAACTAGATGATCTTAAGGGCCTTTCCAACCCTAACTATTCTATGATTCTATAATGTGTTTACTGAAGAAGTGCTAATAGAGTGAGGGAAGAGTAGATGCAGCTAGAGGGGGAATATCTTTACTATTGGTGAACAACCCTAGTGACCTGTGTTTGAGAAAGATAGCTGAAGCAAGAAAAACTGCTGAGAAACACAATGAGTATGACTGGGGGAGTGGGGAGCAAACAAAAATGCCCTGTCTTTTTTAGCCAAGCAAATTGAAATCTGAGAAAGTATTTAGCATAGGCCTGTATCACTTGAGCATGTAGTCTTCTGAGACTGCTAAGAATAAGACTCTTCCAGTCAGATATTCCTACATCTGCTGGTTTAGGTTTCTTTACTACTCACCATGGAATTTCTCTTAAAATTCAGCAGCTATTCAGAGAGCAGGCATGGGGAATTAAAAGTATTTAAGTAAAATAACATATGTCTAGATGCTTTCAACATGTCTTGAACTGCCATTTGATGCATTTAAGGGGAAAAAGCTGTGGAAAATATGCAGAGTGGAATCCTGGCTACAGTGAAGACAATGGTGAAACTGAATGGTTATGGTTTCCCCCAGCAGTATACCTTGTTTGAAAAAAAGTAGCTCAGAGAAAAGTACTTAATTTTTACAGGCATCTGATCTCTCAATTGTTCACATTCTTTGTTTAAATTTAGATGCGTTAACATAACTGATTTTTAAAGATTAAAAAGCTGGGATTATAAAAGACTGATATTGCTGGAATGAGGGAACGAGGACAAGTCCTTTTTTTTAATCTGAACAAATAATTGCGGGAATTAGAAAACCCCCACAAGTTCTTCAGCACTTTCTTTGGAATGAAAAGTTCTTAGATTATGCGAAAAAGGAGGGCTGTAATTTTGCTATGTCTTTCACTGTCACTCAATAAATTTCAAAGATTATGGGAAGCAGGTTCACACAAGACTCTGCTATTTGTCTTTCGAAATACAAATGAACTTTTAGGACAGTTCATGTAAATCACTTTGAAACACCCAGCAGCCTGGTACTGTAATGCAAACAGAACAATTTTGTAGACCAGTCAGGAGGGCCCATTCTTTAGAAGATATGCTGCATTACCGAAGGCAAAAAAGTTCTCTGTTTCGTTATATAACAATGACAATAATTCAATTTAAGTGTATAATGACCCAAGTCAGCAGTCCAGAGCAACAAAATTTTAATAGGAACCTTATCTAGTTTGCTGACATGTTCTTCTCTAGAAGCTGTTATAGGCTCTTGAGAAAAAAAAAAAAAGAATTGGCTCTAAACTTTAATATTGCTAAGCAATAGAGGGCAAATAGGCATTTTAGCACAGCCTTTCTTTTTTTAAACAGCATTTAATGTATTCACATACTGTTAGGCATGGAGCTATATGGCAAATGTTTCTGAAGTTTGTTCATTAGAACAGGCTGTCTTGAAATAGAGAAGAGTGTCTACACTCCCATGGTGCCCTTTAGAATGGATTGGATGTCACTGTGTTGTGAAGGCAGAAGACTCCAGCGTAGGTCTCCTTTGGGAAGAGCGTGGTTTCTGTCTCCTGACGTAAATGAAAGCCATGATAAAAATGGATGGGATCCAGAGAACCATTATAAAGAAAATCCCTCTATCAAATACAAAACCAAATATAATTTCATCCCTATTTCTTTCACTAGTTTTTCATATACTGTGTTTAAAGAGTGTAGGCTAATGCCTATATTGAATAGGTTGTAATGGCTACTTAGTTTATGATATGGAATAATATTATTGGGGTAGTAGTGCTGAGACAAGGACAGCAACAGACGAATAAACTGTCCAAAGAAAACCATATTTGCATCTCAGAATGGGTTTTCAAAATTCATTCATTGTGTTCTTTAAATGCCTTTTTCACTTTTATAGTTTACAAGGATATTAGTTATAAATGCATGTTTTATGATTCTGGTAGCTCTGTGATGTTTTAACAGTATATATTGGTGCTCCATTAAAGAAAGGTCGAAACTACTTTTTGCCTAAAATACAAGATTTTGCATGAAAAGCAGCGCCTGAGTCACTGAGTCCAGTTACCTCCCATCACAGATCACTGATTTTTAGGTCAGAAGGCTTTATGGCAGATATGCCTCACACATCTCCTTGCACTCAAGTCCACAAAAATCTTTCCAGTACCCTTTAAGACAGTGAAAGCCGACAGTAAAGGAGGAGGCATTCTTAGAAGAGAAATGGGAAAGAAGTGTTCATGTTGTAAAAGGAGCTGTGATGAAGGAGGCATTTGAGGGATATTAATGGGGAAGACTGGAAAATCCAGAGCTAAGAAATGGAGAGGGAAGTGTTTGGATATGCTCATGAAGGCCCAACCTCAACTAATTCAACACCATGTTTGCCATGGGGTAATGTCACAAATCTGAAGTGAGGTTTATTTTACCTCAAATGTTTGTGATACCTGAGGTAGCCAGCCTAATCTCACTTTATCCTAATGGAGGAAAACAAACAATTTTAAGACAAGACTAGTATCCTACATGTACTTTAGGATGTTATGTGTTGGGCCATAGAAGTGCTCAGTTACCTCCATTGAGTCATGCAGGTTTTTTTGGTTTAGTTTTAGTTTTCATTCTGTGCATGAGAAATAGATTCTGCTGGTATGGACAATTTCTGTCAGAAATGTTATTACAAGACACATCATCTATGTCCAGCTAGTGTAGGCATGGAGCTGTCATCCCATGCATAATGATATGGCCTTGTGTGATAAGTGCAGTCAGTGCTCTCCTGCGATGGCTCTGTTTACCTCCTCCCTTTCTCCCAGCTAGCAGAATGAGTTCAAAAGGTTTGTGTGCATGCAGTCAGCAGAGAAGGGAGCAGAAAACCAGGAACTTTGTGAAAAATCATCCTGTGGAAAGAGGATTTTTGGAGTCTCATTCCATTATATTCTGTTACTCTTTTCAGTGGCTGTTGACAACTTCCGATTTAGTAGTGCCAACATTTTCTAGTGTTTCTTTTCTACAGACATTGTGGAACTTTCTTTTTATTTTATTTTTTAACTACCAAATAGTTAAATGGGACCTGAGGACTAATCAAGCAGAAAGAGTGTGTCACACAAGGACACCATTTGACAAGATAGCTGAACTGTTCTAGCAGCTTCCAGCAGACAAAGGGAGGCAGTTCTACTATTGCATTCCCTGCTCCCTCCCCACTCTCAGTTTTCACTTGGTTCAGCACATTGAATGGCCAAAGCTAGCTTAGCAAAAGAATGGGGAGGAAAAAAGAAAGAGAAAAAAAAGACCAAAGAGGAAGAGGACATAGAGAAGTAGGGCTGCTGAAATTGAAGAGGCAGGACTGTGCATGGTGGGGGAATGTGCCTGCAGAAAGGAGGAGGGGAAACCTTTCCTTCCAGCAGCAACACGTTGCTCCCTGTCTTGCTTGAGGGTAAATGTGATGGCCATAGCCAGGCATGTGAAGAAATTAAAAAGAAGCTGCAGTGACCTAGGAATTACAATGTTTACTGAGAAGCAGGTAGTCCTGGGTAGAAGAACTGTTGTGGTTTAAGCCCAGCTGGCAACCCAGCACCACGCAGCTGCTAGCTCACTCCCCCGCTTTCTCCCCCGGCTCCTGGAGGGATGGGGAGGAGAATCAAAAGCATGTGACTCCCACAGGCTGATATAAGAACAGTCCAGTAACTAAGGAATAACACAAACCACTGCTGCTACCACCAATAATAATAATGACAAGGGAAACAACAAGGGAAGAGAATACAACTGCTCACTACCTGCCGACTGATACCCAGCCCAACCTGAGCAGTGATCTAGAGCTTCAAGGGGCATGACGTGCTGTGGTATGGAATACCCCTTTGGCTAGTTTGGGTCAGGTGTCCTGTCTCTGCTTCCTCCTGGCTCCCCCTCCTCCCTGGCAGAGCATGAGACTCAGAAAGTCCTTGGTCAGACTAAACATTGCTGAGCAACAACTGAAAACATAGGTGTTATCAGCGCTGTTCCCAGGCCGAAAGTCAAAGACACAGCACTGCACCAGCTACTAAGAAGGAGAAAAATGACTGCTACTGCTGAATCCAGGGCAGAGGTCCAGGCAGATGGGTTTCACTGCATACAGTCCTGACATAGGGTTTACCCCACTCTGCTGATGCTAGAGACATGGGGGGCTTACAGGACTTGAGGAGGAGCTGCTCAGGTGGGTTTGTGTTTTTTGCTGTGTGAACAGGAGGAGGCTCAGAGACTAAACCTAGTGTTATGGATTGCGTTTAACAAAAAAGGTAAATTTTGAAAGAAAGGAAGGTTTTGGAGATTACTTTCATGTTCTTATGAAACCAGTCTCACTGTATTTCCTTTGGCTGTTTTTCTGATTCCCCAGTGGCGACCCTTAGAGATTAGGAAAACACCCTAAAATATAGTGATGAGCTGATACCAGACCTTTGAGTTGGCCTTAGGTCTTACTCTCTGTGGTTAGAAAGGAAACTTGCTCTACATGCACTAAAATGCCGAAGGAGAAGTTGCTGCTCTTTGTCCACTTCCCCACCATGACTTTTCTTCCAATTAAAATATCCTTGGATTTTCAGAAAGATTTAACACTTGTTACTTGTTTTTCTTTTTCCTTAAAAAAAGCAGCAGGTTCCAGCACCCCTGCAGAGAAGGTGAGCCTGTGTTTGATAAAGAGTTATTAGCTATTATGTGGTGAAGTGTGAACTCGTCTCAGTAAGGAAACCAACAGAGTCAACATCTCATTTTCTTCCCTGTAGCAATCATTGTAAAACAAAATGATTTTTGAAGTCTTGGGAGAGAATAATTCCCATTAGAGTAAATCTTACTGATTTTATCATTGCTGACCTCATAAGCGGCTGCTGATTTACTTTTTTCCAACCAATAGGAGCATTCCTAGTTCCTTTAAAAGAAAGTGGGTTTAAGAAACTGTCTGTCATGGAGCAAAATCATAGGCTCAGAGGATTTGATATTGTTTATTTCTCTCAGAACTCATTCATTATGTTTCCTATTCTTTTTGGATTTCAGAGGCTTATTTTGAAAAATTAACAGTTGAACACTGATCCGTGCTAAAGTGAACACAGGGTACATCTGGTGGATTGTACATCTGTCCTCAGACAATAGTGGACAATTGGACAATCTCCAAGACGGTATTGCACCATAGGCAGTGGTTTGTCTTGTGTCTTACTAGAGGCTTCAGGCTCTCTCTTTTTTGTAGAAATGTCTTCATTTAGAGGTGTTTAATTTTTTAAATTTTGTCTTAGCATCCTTCAGGAAGTTTTATCTGTGTTATTGTACAAACACAGACTGTAAAAAGAAAACATGGCATAGTGCCAGAATCCTGTAGTTGATTCAAATAGCTGATTGTGGGGTTCCTCCTGTGCAGAACCATTTGAAGGCTCAGGAGCCAGGTTTGCAATATCTATAAAGACAGAGGTTTGAGAAGACTAAATGAATATATAATGATGATTAAACACCAAAGCCTTTTTCTAATAAAGAAATGAGGTATGACCTAACTGCTACTGTTTGCTAGTAAAGATTGATCCATTTATCATTTCACTCTCTGTAATGGTTAAAACTTTTCCCCCCAATTTTTAATAAAGTTGAACTTTTAAAATATTTTCAAACTTTCAAGTTTAAGGGAGTAAACTTTTAAGTTTACTCAGGCTCAAGTAGTCACAGTTAAATTTTGATGACCTGAGAAGTTATTCTGCCACAAGTGCCTTTGTGCTTTTAGGTGACCTCAATAGTGAAATGATAAAAGTTTAAGGCTAAGCCTTAAGTTTGTCAAAGTTCACTCTTTTTCAGTGAGAAGTAAGTTAGCAGTTGTGAATGGAATGCATCAAAGGTATTCACATTATGGGCTAGGTTGATTGGCAGGGTAACCCATAAATCCATGGAAATTTGGTTATGTTTCATCAAGTGCCGGAGTTTCAGCATTCTTCTCTGGCATCCTTCGAAGAGCAAGAGAAAGTTGAATTCAACTCCATGGGATGTTCCATGATCAATGATTTGAACGTGGAGATACATCTGCTTTCCCCAGCTGCCGTTGGCGGTCATTTTAGGTGTTGGTAATATGAGAGCAATAGCACTGTGGTGATGTGGGTAGTGGTTGAATTAGATGATACACTCTCACTTTTGTTTAAGAACAGGACATTTGTTTTAAAATAAGATACAGGTTAGTAAGGTGTTTGACAGCCTTTTCAGTATTCAAACTTTCCTTTCTTGGGCCAACTGTCTCATGCTGCTAGTGTTTGTGATTTATGTAGAGTGTGATTCATGTGTGTTTGGATGAGGATAAACTTGGCTCATGCGGGAGTGCTCATATTAGCATGGAAGTGTGAGTGGCTATTTCAGACCAATGGTGATGCTGTTGAGGTGCTTTTGGCTGTGTTACTCTCATGTCAAACCCAAGAATGGGCTGACCTTTTCTGTTGAGGTGGCTGTATTATTCATAAAGAGGTGGCAGACTACTGCAGGACTATTGTCTTTGTTTCTGCTGAAGCATGGTAGGTTTGCCTGTGTCACCTCTGCATTGGTATAGCTGAAAGAAAGTAAAAAAATTACTTGGAGGTGACCTCTGAGGCAATCCAGAGGAAAATTTGGCTCCTGCATACTGCCTGTAAGTGTTATTTCTGGGGCCAGTCCCAGGCTGAAGAGCTTTCCTCTGTTACTTTGAGGTCTGCACAGTAGTGATTTACCTGTGAGGGGTTCCTCTGCTGCAGAGTATGAGTTGTCCTGAAACAAAAGGTGAATATCAGCTGGCAAGCTGACAAGGAGCTTTTCACCATTAGCCTGAATCAGCCTCAGACTGCTAATGAAAAGGAAGTGAAGAATCTTTATTATAAAACCCAGGCGAGATGCTGTATGTGGAAAGGTGAAGGTTTCACGTGTTTGAAACTTGTAATGGCCAGTGCTTTCCAGAATAAGGACAACTCTATAATTACAGTCCTCACTTGAAGTTCTAACTCTTTCAGTAGACCGGTTTTTATTTATCCAAGCAGTTATGGGGGAAAAGGATTGTAAACAAAAAGATCAGATGATTTGCCTGAAGAATTTGCTCTCCAGTTTGGCAAGCAGCACACATGAAATGTGTTTATTGCAATTCCACTGCAGACTCAGAACATCAATGAGACAAACATTGAAGCTAATTTCTCCTGCTCCCATGGAGCTGTAGTGTCTGATCATGTCTGTTGAATTGACCTTTGGGAAAACGTAGCAGAGTAAATGACAAACTGCAATTGTGGGTTTTGATATTTCCCAATAAAAGGGAAATTTCTGATACAAACTTTATTAAGACACTCTTCCCTCTTTTCATAGCATTTGATAGCATCAATAAAAAATGCTTACTGCTGTCACTGCTGATGAAGGCGTATATAAAAAAGAATTTTACCGTCTTTTCTTCAGTATTGCTCCTTTTTATTTTGAATTTGATTGAATTCAAACAAGGATGAATGTATGGACTTGTGCATACCAAAAGTATATTGCTTTGTGTAGTTACTGTTCCTAGAAGACCTGAGGTTTTGCTAAAAATTGTAGAGAATATGTTAGCTTCATTTTTTTGCAATGAGAAACAAAACGAGAAATAATGAGAACTAATAAAATGCAAAAGCTTGCAGAGAAAAAGTGTAGGAATTATTCTACTCATTGCAGAGTTGCTTCTCTTGCTAGGCCTGGTATTATTAGAGCAGGAAAAGGAAGGCTGTAGGCTTGTGGTCTGCTTCTCAGCTGGTAGTCTGGCAGGTATGTGTCCTTACTTACAAGGAAGCCAGGAGGTTTCTCTGTCTTGCCTCCTGTTTTCTGCTCTGCTATTTCTACTCCTTTTGTCTTTACCTCTGCTGATGCTGGAGTAGATCAGATGGTGCTCTTGATACTCAGAATTTTAGAAGATCTTCAGTTTAACCTTAGATTCAAGTCTTTTAACTTAAACTTTAAATAAAAGATGCCCATTGTTACGTTTTTGGTCCTCTGGAGAGCTGAAACTCATTGCTCCATGAAACTGTATAACTCCATCAATAAGGTGCTTCCTACTCCTCTCCTTATGCTATAGATTTTGTGATTTTTCAGAACTCTCAAATGATGCTGTAAATAGTCTTGTGGGGGAGCTGAGAGTGTAAGGGAATGTCTCCGTCATTGGTCGATCACCCAAGGAGGGAAAAAAAGATGTGTAATTGCTAAACACTTCTATTATATACCTCCCAAAGTATGGAGGTGGTGACGACACTGGGAGCGCAAGCCAGATCAGTTGCATGATCATGAATCCATTGTATTACAAGTCATTACCACAAAGTACAGTGAAACAAGAACCTTAGCCCAGGCCCACCAGCCAATAAACACTAAAACAAGAAATACTGTCTGTAAGTAAGGTACGACATGCTGAAACTGTGAGATCAAGAGCAACAACTTTGAGAGCCAATAAATCAGCATTGTGACGAGTGACTATTAATCTGAAACAATGAATGCTTATCATAAATACGATTAGACACACTCCAGTCAGATCTGTCGTTATCTCAACCCTTTGTGCCCCATGTTGGGTGCCAAAAAGAGCTGTTGTGGTTTAAGCCCAGCCAGTAACTCAGAACCATGTAGCCACTAGCTCACTCCTCCCCCTTTCTGCCCCAGCTCCCGGAGTGATGGGGAGGAGAATTGAAAGAATATAAATCCCACGAGTTGAGATAAGAACGGCTCTGTAACTAAGGTATAACACAAACCACTGCTGCTACCACCAATAATAATAATGACAAGGGAAACAACAAGGGAAGAGAATACAACCACTCACCACCCACTAACCGATACCCAGCCCAACCTGAGCAGTGATCTAGAGCTTCCGGGTAACTGCACCCAGTTTATATAGTGGGCATGACGTACTGCAGTATGGAATACCTCTTTGGTTAGTTTGGGTCAGGTGTCTTTGTCTCTGCTTCCTCCTGGCTTCCCCTCCTCCCTGGCAGAGCATGAGACTCAGAAAGTCCTTGGTCAGACTAAACATTAGTGAGCAACAACTATCAGCGCTGTTCCCAGGCCGAAAGTCAAAAACACAGCACTGCACCAGCTACTAAGAAGGAGAAAAATGACTGCTACTGCTGAACCCGGGACACTGGGTCCAGTTGGGCCCCACATACTCATTGTGCTTCAGTGGGCATCCCTGTCCTTTCTGTATTTGAATTCGTGTTTTATTGAAGTGGATGAACTGTTCCCAAAGAAGACAAAAGAAGGAATGAGGAAAATAGCAGTAAGTTCTGGCATTGCAACAGATCAGTTGGGCTACTGAAGGAGAGGTCTGTTTCATTCGTCACCTGCAAGATAATGATGCAAAGACTCTATTTCTATTAAATTGTAGTGTCTGTTCGTTAAAGCAATTATTTCTAGTGTTTCACCAGCTGTAGCTACAATTCCTCACCACTGATGTGAGGACTGTCTTTCAGAGGCCTCCCACAGACTTTATCCTTGCAAACATATTATTATCTCCCTTTTTCATTTAGGCTAAACATGACAGAAAAGACCATGCTTTTGTAGGTCTCTGTGCCTGTCAGACACATGCACAAGGGGACAGTGAGGCTATATCTTTCAGAGCAATGCAAAAAGAAAGAAATCATATTGCATCTGTTTGCAATATAATTGATTTTCATACATTTTAGATGTATAGTCTATAAAGGGCTGACTTAGCATGTTATAGAATATTAACCATTTTACCTCAACCCTATCATCCAATTCTGATTATATTTTGCATGTAGAATTGAGTATTCAGTTAGGCGCAAAGCTGTGAAAGCAAATTGTCCTGTTTCTAATTGCACTACTTGCTTCAGTTCCTCTTGTAATAGTATTTAGAATGACTTGAACATGTAGTATGTCTTGTAAGTTTAACATAAACTGCCTGAAAATTTAGCTCCGTGTATGTATATACACATATATATATACATGAGTATTTGCTGAGCCTTGCAGTGGTCAGACGCTTGATTCTAAAATGTCAGTAAGGATGAAAGGAGTAATTATAAAATTTATATTTTGTTATTTTATGTTTTTTATTTTGTTATGAGAACAAAATATTTTAAATCACTTTTTTTCTTTGCTTTCAAAAGCCAAAGAAGTCTGACACTCAGAAAAAATCAAAAAGCAGTAATACATTTAAGTATCTCTGGCAGAGGGTCTAGGAGTAATCACCTCTTACCACACTCAGTTTTTGTGTTGTATAAACCTCCCAATTATTCTAGCAGAAAAATAGAGCTATTACTTTACTGTTATGACCCTCAGTTTCTGGATAAACCCTGATGGCTACTGTAAAACTGCCCCAAAAGAGGTATACTAACTCCCTGAACGCAAGTAAATTTTCCTGTGAATCTGTGGGATGCTGGTTTCTGGGCTCACTTCACAAAAGGGGTTGTAGGGAGAGCAGCTGAAGCTGCTGGCAGTGGCTTGGAGCCACGGGATGCTGCCACAGCCCCTGTTTCTGGCTCCCTGTTCTTCTCCCTGGGAGAGATGTGAATGCCTCAGCCGCAGCATGTCACAGAGATGTGAGTTTACAGCTGCTTGTTGTGGCCAGGGCAGTGTGAGGCAGGCAGAACATTCCTGTGAATCTGGCCAATGCCCTTTTTGTAGGGTGAAATCATATCCTTGTGAAATCAATGGGACATCTGCCATCACAGAGCCAGGGTTTCTCCCAGAAGTTCCTCATTGTAATCTGAGATAGGCAGGCAGGCATCACTGGGAGTGTAGAAAAAAATTCCTCTACTTGCTCTAGTTTGCTCCTGCTAGGCCCCGTTTTTCACTGTCTTGTATATGAAGTTTAATTTTTCACTGTGCCTGAGGCCTGGCAGCCTGGGAATTAGTTGGGACTACCTGCCCTCTTTATCCTCCCCCAGGCATCAGTTAAAATTGCAGGAGAGAGCCTGCTCAGGCTGATCCAGAAAGCTGTGGAATAGCGGGGGTGAATCATAACCGACACTTCACCTCCTGTTTTTCCTCCCCCAAATCCTTTCCTCTCCCATTAGCTATTTATTTGCAGGGTGAGGATGATAGAGGAGGTCTCTTTCCTCCCTCGTTCCACTGGCAATGGTGCTTCTCTCCCCCTTGGTGCGAATGAGATGGCTGCAGGGGAGAGGAGCAATAAAGGAAAAAGGACAGGGTTTTCAAGCACAGTGAAGCACATCTGTTGTGTCTCAGATTAGAATTGAGCCCATAATAGTTGTCTGACAATTTGCAAGTTGGATTTATAAATCTGCCTTTGTAAAAGGCTGAGTTATAAACCGCACTGTGCAGTTTATAGAATGTGCCAGCAAATCTTAACTACAAACTGTTGATTTATACACCATCCTTTTAAACAGTGTTTTTTTGTTCGTTTTTTACTAAAGTGTTGAAGTACATGGTAAGTTGGAGAAAAAAGTTCATATCCTAAACAGGATTAACAAATCTTAAATCAGATCTGTAAATCCTACAACAGATTTACAAATCATATCAATAAATCCAAAATAAAACCTCATTTTTTTATTTTCCTTTTTTTTTTCCATTTTTTTGGCTTACAAATCCTGAGTTTGCAGCTGGTTGGTAAGGAAGTGATTTATAAAGCAAGAATTTAAAGCTCAACTGTCAGCATGATCAAGTCTGAGAGGTCTGGCTCTCACATCTTATCTGAGTACTTTGATTTACAAGCTGTAGTCAGGCTCTCTCTATCACAGATTTTCTCCTGAAACCTGAAGTTGTTTATTATGAGATCTACAAAAGGTTAAACTCTCTGTATGCCATAGTTTGACTGGCCTGGCACTGTTATGGAAAAGGTGATACCTAATCAGATTGCAGCTGGCAAAAGTGCCCTGCATAACATTTGGTTGTCAGAGAAAACAAACAGCAGCTGAGCAATAAATTCTTGAAATGTTAACGAGTGGAGATCTCTGGCTCTTTCTGCTTGTGTGTATCTGTAAGGCACAATTCACACCTTCAAAGCTACAACAGAGGTGCAGGTCCTCATGCTGCTTCTTTACTTGTTTAAGTCCCATTAGAGATAAGATTAAGCATAGGTTACATGCTTTACTGAGTATGGGAGGACTGAGGCACATGCTTCAGCTTGTACTTTAGTACACTGCTGAACAGGATTGTAGCTGATTCTTCTTCAGATTTGAGATCAGATTTTCTTTCTAACTAATGTCAATACCTGGCTTTGAACTTCATACAAATAAAAATGACAGACAATTAAAACTACATAATTACAGAATGCATTCTTGGAGACTGAAATAAATGTAATAAGCTGCCTCCTTCCAAGGGAAAAAAACACAACCCCAAACACCAACAATCGAAAGCAGCTCAGTGACAAAAGAATATTCAATTTACATAATATTTATCTGAATTTGTTTCTGCTTAACAAATTAGCTCGCACTAATCAGATAAAGAATTTAAAAATAGCTTTCTGTACTCTAGAAGGATCACTTTAAGTGACTATTTTTTCTTTATCGATAGTCATGCTTTTTGTTATCTCATCTAATACATTTTCCTTCTACCTACTCTTCACCTCCTCTTTATTGATTTAATACCAAGAATCTTTACATATGAAAGAACTTGGCAAATAGCACGTGAGAAGCCTGCTTCTCCACTATTATTTGGATTCGCTTGCTGACATGTGAATACAACACCTTGTAGCTCAGAGGTTGCTTTCATTATTGTTTGAGCTCCTTGAGAGGTTTTGTGCTCTTACAGCCAGGAGAAACTGTGGCAACCAAGTTATAACTCCAGACGCACATTAATGTTCTGGTCTTTTTAATAAAGTTAACTGGTCTTTTTAATAAAGTTAATCAGTATTTGCCTAAACTCAAATGCAAATGCTTTGCTGTGCTGTAAGGATTCAAAAATATGTTTAGATAATACATTAGGTGTTGGAAAATAACTGAGCCAGTACAAATAAAATTGGAAGCTGATTTAATAGTATAAAAGAAGATTATTTTAGATTTCTGAATTATCTGCCTAATGTGTTTGTTTTGCCTAGATTTGAAGCAGTTATTGCTCCCTGTTAAAACTTAACTGGGACCAGCAATCTTATGCACAGATGTATCAAGTAAGCATCTACCTGCCAAACTTAAATGATACTAGCTGCAGCTGTCAGAAAGTGTTTAATTGTGGACAAATATTGTTGTGTTATTACTTGATTAGTCTCATATTCCTTCCAAAACACAAAATGGGCTGATGGATATAGCCAGTCAATACTTCTCTGTATCCTGGCGTTGTTACTCCTCTTTAATGCTAAGTTCAAGACAAACCAGACATGTTGCAGCAGAATCCATGCAAATCCAGAAAGTCCATTATAATTTCCTAGTAAAATCACTGAGACTCCTTAAGAAGTGGACAGAATGCTTCTGGTGCAGAAAAACACCTAACATTTTGTTTGATAAATGTTTTGATTTGACAGACAGCTACGTGGATTTGAAGAGATGAGACCCGATGTGCTGGTGCCTACTGATTACACAGCGATTATTTAAATCCTTGTTTATTATTGGGAGCTGTTTACTGAACACAGCAGCCCATCAAGAAAAGACTTCCCAGTCTGAACAAATAAATTGTGTAATCCTAATAGCAAACAAAGTGTTTCAGAAATAATGAGAAACTTCAAGGAGGGTGTGGGGGCTGGAGCATGGATGAGTAGTTTAGTCCCTCTCTAATGCCTGCCAGTAAATTTTCAGAGACCAAGCAACTTCCTGGCAGGGCAGCAGGTTGAACTGATAACAAGATAGCATGTAAAGATAAACATAATTACAATCATGGGTCCATGTCTTTTTTATTTTTTTTAAACCCAATTATGATAGTAGCATGGTTTTAATAATGCATGGGGCTGTTCCAGAATAAGCAAGTATCTGTTACTGCTTAGGAAAAGTGTATTTTACTTTACTTGTGCTGGTTTTACCCAAGCATACCAAAACTACCTCAGGAAGACCTCTGGGATTTGAAAAGCCATATGACCCATGATAAAAATGAAAACAAGAATTCAAAAATTTGCTTTGTGGCTTCTGTGGCTTAACAAATCAGAAGAATTCTCATATATAAAATAGCATAAATATGTTTACCTTTCTGCCTTGGAGTAGTGGGCACTGAAATCTACTCAGACAAAGCTTATGTAGATATGGGAAATTGTGAAGTAGAAGAAGAGGTCTCTGTTTTTATTATTGCAGTTGGCTTGCATACACACCTAAAGGGATGTTTAGATTTTCTCAACTACGGATCAAAATTTTCTAGACTGCCTTGAAAATCCTTCCCTAGATAAACTGAAAACCCTGGAGATTTTATGAATAAGGGCATAGTAAAGAATTTAAAGTGAAAGGTCTTTTCTTCATAGCACTACACTGAGCTAGAGCAGGGCTCGAGCATCCCAGGGACCTTATGTGAAGTGTCGGTGTATCGCTTCCAGAAGTGGCAGTTTAGGCCATGTTATGGAACTCAAGGATGGACTTCGTATGGTCTGAGTATAAAGTGCCACTTGAATGGCCCAAAATTTGGTTTCACCCAAAATATGCTAGGATTAATCCCAATTTTTACCGGAGCAAATGTGTACAAATTCAATCCTGTGATATAAAAATATAAAATGTGTCAAGTTTTCTTAGGCATTTCTATTTTTTCATTTAAAACCATGAAAATCCTTGAGTGAAAACAGAAAGCAAAATATTTACTTCAAGTTGTTCCAACGTCTCAGTTTATCTAACCAAACCAAGAGGTTTCATCCTGGGGCAATTTGATGTTAAAAACTGTAGTTTAAATGTATTTATTTATTTTTTTTTTAACTGCAGATTACTAGGGCACCACTGTGATTTTCTCATCATTTGAAGTGCAAATAACTTATACCTTATTATCCTCAGTGGGTCAGCCTTTCCTGCCTATACTGCAGCACAGATTACTTCCGGGGCTTGTTGCGGTACAAAATGGGAAGCATGGCTGGAAAGCAGTTCAGAGGCAGTGGGTTGCTCTGGGAAAACACTTTGAGGGTGTTTGGCTCCTAAAATATAGTTCTTATGAAGCATTGTGACAGCTTACAAGAATCAGGTTGAATATTGAAGTGAAACATTGCTTACAAGACTGCTGAGATGTTTTGCTTCAGCTGAATGACATGTCATTTCCCTGCAAAAATCTTCAACCTTTGGCTAATACATTTTTTTTTCTCTTTGCTTTCATGTGTTTGAGGGCTTTTTCCCCCCAAAGAAGTCAAAATTGTATGTGGAAATATGGCACTACTATTGGAAAACTACATTTTGAGAACCTTCCCATGTGTACAACTATTTTTTCATGGAAAAAAAAAAAATTTGGTCTATTCTTTCCACCATCCTAATGCACAGTTTTGCAGCTGTATTCACACACAGGCATGTGCAAATATAAACAGCCCTACTTGGCTGGTGTACTCAAAGAGGTTCCAAGTATTAAAGATAAGCTATTGCATTTTACACTGACTTATAAAATATCAACAACCATTTCTCAGCACAATAAAAAGAGATGGGTAAATGTGTTTTGTATTTAACTTTTCGGGTTTTCAGCTTGTTCTGGACAGGAAATACTTGAATAATAAGCTGTTGCTGTCTGTTCTCAGCTCTTCCCAAGCCTACTTCCACACTCCCATTAAGAAAGAAATGAAGGGAAAGAAGAAGGCTCTCTTTCTCTGTAGCGGGAAGGTGGAAAGGCTCCATAGTGAGACAAGAGAATAGCAACCCTCCATACTATCTTCTCTGTGTGAGAAGAACAAAGACTGTTTTCTGGCCCTTTGCCTTGCCTCCCCCTATTTCTCTTGATGGTGGAAATCATCCAGCTCTCATGTCCCAGCAGTCCCTGGCAGCAGGGAGGAACAGCTCTGACTTTTCTCTGTGTTAAGTCCCTTGTGAATTAGCCTCAGATTCAATAGTGACTCTCTGTTTCTCAGAAAAAATATGCTATTGGAGTGAGTTTGCAAATGTGCTGGTTTACAGAGTTTAAAATTATTGCTAACCTTTTATGGGAAGCCTGCAGAAGAAAGAAAGGTAACCTTTTTGAACTGATACAGGTTTTTACATCTCCCTAGATGAGTCCTAATATTAGAGGAGAAGCAAAGAAGAGAAAGACTACTGATGGGATAAACCTTTTCTTTTGTCTTTGAATTGCAGGTCAGGCTTTGCTTTTTTAACAACGAAAAAGAAGTCAGAGCAGGTATTGACTTTACAATGATGCAGATCAGGTTTGTGTACCCATGCAGACATAAATGAGAATTCAAAGCCAGACACCATCTCACAGAGGGAAGAAATGGAAAATTAAACCTCTTATTATTGCATTGGAAATTATAGGATTATATCTATCACCCATAACATGCAACAAATGTTGTAGCTGGCTTTGCAGAATGGATTTGCAAGACTTTGAAAACAAAAAATTTAGAAATATTACTTAAAGAATGAATTTGAAAATGCAAGCAGCTTTTTATCTTTGTGATATATATATAACATATAGCTTTCTTGAAAGGAGAATTATCTCGTCAGTGTTATATGCTTTTTAAGTTAGATTTCATTGTGGACTGAAAGAGCAGCTTAATGAGGACCATTTCCTTAAACATCTGCATCCATTCGACCAGTAGATCAAATCACTGCTTCCCTTAGGTGTATTTGACCTGACCCTATTCTTACTGGCTTCACTTGCAGCAGGGATTTAATTCATAGTGTTTAGTATCAATTCTTAATACTTGTCTCTATAATCAGTTTATTTAATATTAATTAATATTAGTATAATTCAATGAGATAATATTTAAAACTGAGAAAGTTCTGCTTTTTTTCTGCTGTTATCATAAGTTGTCTGGAAAAAGCAGAAGATTATGTAGGAAAGAAAAAAAACCAATAGTGGCATTTATAGTTTAGCAGTGAGCAGCATGCAAGCTGTCAAATGTTTTTCTTTGACTTTTTGACACAATAAAAAAGGACTTAAAGATTTTTTCCACTGGAACTTACAAATATCCTGGAGTTAATGTGTGTATCTGAGGAAAAGAAGGACTTGATCTAAGTGGTTACTTTTACCATTTTGGATTCTTATTCATTAGAAATGTGAGTGCTTCCAAACATGATGGGCCATGGAGGGTAGCCACATCTAGGCAGGGCGGGTGCGTTCAGGTTTCTCAGGCATCCATGATCAGTGAATGGAAGGAATTGTTAAACTGTACTAAATAAGAACAAAAGCCCCAGTGAAGTATTCCCTTACTTAGAAACAGCTTTTTGCTTCCATCTCCTTATTCAATTACATCATGGGATAATATGCAGGAGACATTAAGCCAGAATCACTTTAATCAAATAAAGAAACTGAAAAGAACTTCTACTCTCAGTATCATTTTATTGAGACTAATATTGTTATTGTCTACAGTGTCCATATCAAAGAATCTGGATTGACTTAATCATTTCAGGCAAGGTTACAGAGAGTATCCTCAGTACGTGTCCATCATCATATCTTTATGGAGCTCAGTGCCCTCATGCTTATTTACATCAGCCCAGGATTTACCTGGTAACCTCAGACCCTAGCCCTCTTGGTAAATGTCTGGGTGAACTCTAACTGATTCACTGTTCAATAATCATGAAAGGGAGCACCATTATTTGAAAAGATGTGTTATATACTTTTTCCCATGTAAGAAGCTGTCTGGTTCTTACCAGGTGAGAAGTGTCAAGAGACTGTTGTTGCCCTTTCCCTCTATGGTGGTGGTGATGCCTCTTGCTTGCCAGCACAAGGCTGGACCTGTTCCTGTGCTTGGGGAAGACAGAGGGCTGCCAAGAGCTTATGACTGCCAAGGGTAACTGATTACTAGGAATGAAATGAGGTAAGTAAATGCTTCTTGGTTTTCCCCCTCCTCTAGTACACCCATATGTGGTCAACCACAAGCTGGACCCAGTACAATGTTTGAATCAAGCCAGATGCAATAACCCTTAAATATGCCTATGAAAAAGTGAGAGAAAGAGAGACATGGTTGCTCTGGTTTGGCAGTGATGTCTTGGTGGTTCCACAAAAAGTGCTGCGTTTTTAAAAAATATGAATGGACTGATTTAAGACATTGCTGTAATTAGGTCTTTGGTGATCCTAATTAGGGGCTCGTCTACTAATACGGAATGGTGTTTGAGAACATATGCTTAGGGTCTGAATGCCAGAATGTAGGGGCTTGGTTTGTGTAGCTGTGTTAACAAGCTGTGTGAGAGGATTTTCATCTGCAACATGTCTTCTTGGTAAGCCACGGGTTCAGTGACAAAGACAAGGAAGGTGGCATGAACAGGGGTATCTTACTCATGCTGCTCAATCTTCCTTTGTTCAAAAGACTTCTGTTGCCACATCAGGAGAGAAATGATAGCATACACCTATGGAGCCGTTGTGACATATCAACAGCAAAGGTGAGAGTGAACTGAGCATTATCTGACAAGAACATCATCAGAAGAGATAGCCAAGGACCTTCACATGCCAATTGTGTGTCCAAGTGTCTGGCTGATGTTTGCAAATGGCAAATACAACCCAAGAAATACACATAAGTTCTGCAATAGTTTTCAAAGGGGAAGAAGTCATGAATGACTTAACTCTCACTAATAGTGCTCTGTAATTATTAGCTTTTTAGGATGTGTTCCTTTTAAACCACCCCCTGGGAGAAGCAGCTAAGTCAAGGGCACATCTTGGACAGATCTCCCCCTACAGATCTCTCTGTGGGATTACCCTTGTGTTTAGCCTTGCTGTTAAAATAATCAATTATGTTCATCTTTTAATTAATGAACTAGTATCCGTTTCATAGAACATGTTCATGCCGTAATTACTGCAATCGTGTTACCAGTGGAGCACTCGAGGAATGAACGTGTATAGAGTGCTGTTGAGCTTGAATTGCATGCTGTGGGGAGGCAAGGATAATGTTTCCTCTACTATTGGGTGGAAGGGGATTTTTTTCATGAGAAGATAGTGAAGAATCTGATCAAAATACCACTAAAGAGACAATATCTTTTCTTCTTTGTTGTATATTAACTGTACCTTTCTATTTTATAATCATAATTTACTTGGGGGTTTGTTTAAGCATTTGTCTTACCAGCAGCAGAAAGTCTATTCTGTACAATAGGGAAAATCTACAATGTACTGTATGTGGAGAAAGGAAAAACCATCTTGCATCCTTCCATTTTTTTATAATATACTGTCAAACACTTTTGTTTATAAGGTTTCAAAATTCCACGGTATCTTGAAAATCTGTAATAAAAGGTAAAACAATATTAAACATGTCTGAATAAAGGCTTTATGGGGAATGAGCTAGATGGACATTTTGATCATTTGGAAAGTGATGCTTCCATCAGAAATGAGTTTACCTGATAATATTTTAGACTTCTTATCAATTAAATTTTATATTAAAAATTGGAGGAAAAAAAGATGTACCTAAAACTTTATTAAAGACAAGTAGCCATGCCACAGTAAGCTACTGGGGTGGTTCTTAAACTGGTGTAAACTGACCTGGCTCCACTGACATAAGGAAAGACGTAACTCTTTTAAGTTCAGCCTTCCAGTGAATCTGAACATTACTCATAAATACATACATGTACATATGCAATTTCTTGTGTTTGTTTCTAGGGCTAGTTATAGAAATGGCTCCTCTATGTTCCTCCTGGAATCTGAGAATAATGTACATATTTATTTCAGTGAATCAGAACATAGAGCAATGAAAAGTAGTTGGGAGGACAACATAAGGGCCTCTTTAAATGACTAGACTTTTACTACACATCTGTCAAACTGTGAAATAAAAAAAAATAAAGGATTTTTTTTGTGGCTTGTGGTTTTTTTTGTTTGTGTGTTTGTTTTGGTTTTGTTTTGTTTTGCCACTTTTTCTCCATTCAGTTTCCTTATTATCTTTTGAACACCTTAGACCAAGTTTAAAATTTGCATTTCAGTCGGTTACACAGCTGGTATTCATTTGCATAGCACCTCTTTGCTACTGATGATCTGGTGGAAGAATGTTGCTGTATGCTTAACAAATTAACACTCTGTTATGTAGATGATGACAGAAAATATCTGTTCTATATAATTACAGTTTTAGACCAAACAAGAAGAAAATTACGTTAATAGTTTATACATATGATAATAAAAGCAAGTTATATTCCAGAACAGAGGCAGTATGTAATAATTTTCTAGAAATTAAAGTATTTCTTGCTTTGGCTTCCTTATGCATTTGAGTGCCAAGTTTCAGCCTGAAGTAGATTTTAATGGTCGTATTACGAAACTCTCAAAGTGGCTGTGATGAAGACACTGACAAAGTGAGCAATATTGGTGCTGCCCCGTTATATTGCAAAAGTTACACACAAGAACTTATACGAATCATTCTTCAGTGGATATATGTCAGGTGTCAAATGATGGGATTTAAAAGAAGATCTTGTATGTGCAGCTTGTTCCAAAATTTTCTTCTCCAATGTTTCTTTTACCTGTCAGTAAAATCTCTCACTTGTCTTGTTGTGAGAGTATGAATATTGAACTAATGGACTTGTATTTCAGGAAGTTTCTTGGTGGAAATTCTTATGCTTTGGAGTGGCCAGGTGTACCAGTGCTTTGAACTCTGTTCTTCATCAGTAGCTCACACAGAGATGGCACTTTAGAAACCTGTGCTGGCTTGTGCTCTTCCTCTTCCCTCTGGATCTATAACGAAAAACTTTCTCATGAAGAGGCGTGTGAACACTATGGAGCTGTGATATATTACAGATGCGTAGTAAATTAAATTTATGATAGCTACCTTTGACCTCCCCTCATATGCTTTACTTATTAATCACATCTCTTATGGGATTACTTCTGCTGAACAGCTTCCAAGATTCCAAGTTTTTAAACTAGTCTGTCAGAGGTGTGTATGAATATACGATGCTACTGAAGGAGGAAGTAAATGTGAGTCAGAGGCCTCATCAAGAAGAAATGTTTCACTGGTTTGGAAAACTGAACGAGGATGGAGTAAGCAGAGGAAAGTTACAACTCTAAGCAACACTAGATTAATGTCAGCTCATTTCAATGGTGCTTCCTCTTATTGACTGTTACAGTGGTGGTGTGCTCATACACAGACAAGTATCTAATCAAGTCTAGGATACGATGGCCAAATCTTTACTGCATTTTGACCCAATCTTGGATTCAGATCTTAGATGATGTCAGTGAGGTCAACCTCCGTGCTACCCTCTCCCACATCCCCATACCGACACTCACCCTCAGCACAGAAGTTGTGAAAAGTGGTCCATATAAATTCACTCACAGTGTCAGCTCTAGGAAACTGCGCTCCTTCCTTTCATGTGCCAGTGAAGATAAAAATACTATCCCGCCACCATCCATTAAATGCATTCTCTATATATAGAGAATATATTAGAATGATACTACAGATATTGAATTTATCTTCATGAAATGGGGATGGTCTCATCAGTCATGAGTGTCACAACTAAGCAAAGACACAGTGAATAACGAAGCCACCCTTATCGAGTACAGATGGATTCAATTTCCTCTGCACTATAATGTCATATTTGATTCAGTGAACTATAGCATCTACTTTTTATATTTTAAGTAGCCCATGGGTTCTATCTTTTTCTCATTCTCCCTCTCTAAAATTGATTTTGCAATGCATTTTTCTGCTTTTATGTATCCTGCATGTCTTTTTCCTCTGTCTGACATAACAACTAAGGTTAATCATAAATGGCATACACAGAATGAGAACACTTACCATGCCAGGTGCCTAAATTCCCTGCTCCTCCAAGCTTTCTGGGGGACCTATCCCTGGGAGCTATGCCGACAACACTTCATGCACAGAAGTGCAGGCCATGTACATTCTCTTGTGATTTTTGGAAAAGTGTGCAGGAGTCTTTCCGTTCTGATGGACAGAGTAATGTGAAGGAACTAACCGTAGGAGTGGCCTTGGTGTTAAGCACCCATAACTGTTGTGAACACAGACTGCGAAGAATAAACCGAATGTGTACTAGCAGTAGGTCTTCTGCAGAAAGGTACATGTAGAAACAGAGCAGGGAACAAGCATTTCTATGGCCTTCCTCTTACCAGGATAGTTCTTGGTATGATTACAGCTAATCAGAAAGGGTGCTCCTCTCCACACTACCTGTCCTCTACCCTTTCCCCTAGAAAATGCCTTTACTGTGTGCTGCCTATCAGCCTGCCCACTAAGCCGCTGTTTCAGAATACTTTGGATGCATTGAGAACAAATGCCACCTGCACACCACTGGCACTGCCAGGCATTAGCCAGTGCAAGAAGCGCACAAAGATGAAGCATATTCAAACCCTTTTCATTTCCACTGTTGAAGTTATGTTAATGTTCTGGCTGCAGACAATATCAGATTTGTTTTGAGACAACTTAACCCTTAGCATAATCCTACAAAACAGATACAAAAGTCTATCTGCTTAGGCAAAAGAATGTGCCACTTAAGCTGCCAAGGGCAGAGTGTGATGCTTTCCCTGGGACGAGCTCCTCCGGGCTGGCACAGCACTCAGCAGGTTGGAGGCATGGCCTCTGGCTCAAAACCCCAGAGCCTGCTGTAGATTTTCTTCTTTGCAATACAAAGAATAAACACAAATGTGTTGCGTGAGCAATGCAGCTGCTGCATTGACTCTGAGCACAGTGCTATTTCATACTTAGACTGTATATTCTATATTGCTTGATACAGAAAAGGGCACAATAGCTCAATTTCAAGCTAATTATAGTGGTAGAAGATTCTGTGGGAATGCCTCTCCAGGTTTTACCAATAAACTCCTTAGAGAAACAAGGAGACGTATTCACATTATATTTACCTAATAGATGAGATTCAGTCTATTAGATGAGATATGAAGTAAATTAAATTCCATGGCAGGTGAACACCCTGAGGGTACTGTAGTTTATAACACTATATTAATATTCTGTAAGACCACTGCATGAGCTTAGCACAGCTAACTTCAAAATTAGCTTTACAGGCCACCTGCAGAAATTTTTCTGGTTGCTTTCATAGTCAGTACTGCAATCATAGATAATTTAACATAAATATTAAGTAAATAATTGGCTCAGAATATTTCAAGGTTAGGGACATAAATCTCATTCCTATTACATGAATGCAAACCATAAAAATACAAGGTGGTACTTAGCCTAGCAATTTTAGTTTCCAATGAGCCATATTCCCTTCCATTTTTGAAAAATAGAAAAGACCTAAGCAAGTTCAACATAATGCAGTTACAGAAGGTGCAGAAGAATTATTATGGAAAGGAGATACTAATTCAGAGCTCTATGAAAAAATACTTGGGCTGATAAGACGATTGTAATGGGCACTGCTAAGGTTTTAGAGTGCATTTGTACAGATCTAGTGATATGAATACAGACTGAAGTTGTTTTGCTATGCTATTCTGAAAAAATAATTTCTGAAGCTGGGCACTGGCTGAGGTAACAAGAAAGAGGTAGTGGGTGTGCCTCATTATGACAGCTGTGGTAACAAGATGCTTTCTAATTAACTGCTAGAAGCTTACAACTTGCAGGTTAGCCAGAAGTAATCATCACAATAACTTGGTGATCCCTAAGGCAGAAAAACACATTTACATTTTGAAGGCAGTAAGCTCTTTTTCTAATGCAGTTCTCTAGTGCCAGAGCTTAGGAACAAAATCAAGAGGAGCTGCTTTCAGATGTCAGACTTTTGGATGTTTCCAAAAAAAATCTTAGCAGTTCATGACAGTGATACTTGGGAAAAAAGTCAGTAAGGTACCATGTTTATTGTGTACATTTTCCCAACAGCAGAAGACTTTTATTATTTTTAGATTCTTGTTTGATGCTTTTGCTCCTAATTTCTTGTGCATTAAGGGTCCAAGAAATCTTGCATTTTAGTCATAGCTTCAGAGACTAAATTAACCATCCATTGCTTTCCAGATCCTTCTCAAAATACTTGCTCTCTGATTATTGTCAAATTGCAAGAGGTGGCTGAGGAAGGAAAGCTGCAGGTGTCCCTCATAGACCAGGTGATGCCTGTTAATACAAAATTGATCTGAAGAAGTAATTTTATCAGCACTTGTCACAGGGAAACTGGTAATTAGAGAATCTGAGTTCAGAGTTCAAGTGCTTGCTTTTTCCTGTTGCTTCCTTACTGCATGTAGGAATTGCTTTAGGTTTAGTAAGATTTTTGTGTGTTCTTTTTTTTTTAGACCATTAAATATTGAATCTCAACAAGCTAAGTCTTCTTTAAGTGATTCCATTAGAAGATATCTGTAGAGGATGCCTTCTGGCTATTCCTCTGCTGTACTGGGGAAATCTGCAGACATAAAACTTGGATAGCAAGATCTCTTCCCGGTCTTTCTTTTCAAAGGCAAGTATGTGGAGGCATTGGCTTTGGCATGGAAGAGTGTGCTATGAATCTTCTAGTCATGGTAACAGAATCCACCAGAGACAGTTGTTAAGATGGCATCTGAATATTTAGCAACTTATGCAACTGTAGAGAATGTTGCTTAAGAGCAATTGAAATGGATTAAAAAAGAATGAAAATCCACTGAGAAATAACAAGAAATCTGTCACTTTTTAGGCGGAAAGGTTTTCACTATCTTTTCTCATATGTCTAATGGATGTTCTTCTTCCTTTATGCCCAGAAGTGAGGACATGCCAGTGTGAATTTTTAATTATTAAGTGATGTATTGATTTAGACATTTCTCTCTCAACATTGAAGTATGCTTGCGTGAGTATAGTGCTAAAAAGATATGCTTACATATGAAGGTGTGAACCAAAATCAAACTTGGAGCAGGAAAACAGATTGAAAGTTAAGGCAGAAGGCATGGATTATCTTGCTTATTCTGATAATTTTCACCAGATTTATTGAGGTACTAAGATGTGTCTTGATTGCATTTCCTGTGTCTGCTAACGTTCCTGACCTTGCACTTTGATACTACGAAGGCTTACACCTACCATGAAACATTCATGATTGAGTAATTTCAGTAGTGAAAAGTCTGCTGTATTAAAGTGCATAGAAGTTAAATAGCTAAACTCTAAGGCAGACATATGAGGTAATATATAGTGAAACTTTTTATATTCTTTATTCTTCTTACTATACCCTAAGGATACTGGGAGACAATGGAGACAGTGTGTAGTGAATGCTAGAAAATGTGTGTAAGAGCATTGTATGGTGAATAAATTAAAGCCTTTAGTCGTAAGACCAATAACAGGAGAATCAAAAAATTAGGAACTATAAGCAAGAGAGACAAAACATCTAGCAGAACAAATGGATATAATAATTTTCAAACATGTCAGCTTGAATCAACTAAGGTAAACAATCGGAGTCTCAGTGCAAGCCTGGACTAGGCAAGCTTTGTCACCGAGTACTGTAAAATGGAAAGGAGTCATAAACTGTCAGAGAACAGAACAGGAGTATATGTCTGACCATTTATAATCTTTTAATCAAACATGGAACACATAGCTGGAGTCTACTAGCTTTGGAGACTACTTTGTGTAATCATAGATCATTCATAATGCAGTGAGTCATAAAATGCTCTCTCACTTTCTTGCTTCAGCAGTTTCAACACCTTCCTCTGGGACAAATTTCTCTAATAACAAGAGGTAATTCAATTTTGCTCTTGCTCAGTCCTAAGCAAACAGTTCTGGTTGTTGTGACTTATCAGCTATGTGGAGGTTAAGCAGGGAAGACAGCATAGCTGTTGGAAGCTAGTGGGTACCCTATCAGACTATAAAATGAATGTTGTATAATCTATCATGGACATCGATGCTTTAAAAACCTGAAGGTATTGCTGTGTTTTGTGGCACTGTGGAAACGGGTGCCTGTCCCGTCACACCTTCATTTATAAGAGTGCAGTTAGGTGAGCCTGGGACATGGGGAGCCCTGGCTTCTGCTGTGGGAGATAGAGGCAGTCACTATTCATGTGGTAGGATGGTGTGAATGTTTCTGGTGGTGGCAGCGGGGAAGTCAGTTTTGATGCTGGCAGTGGGGTCAGAGGTGGAAATGGTGTACTCTTCTGCTGTGCATGTTAGGAATGGTGGAAGGAAAGGACTCTAGGAGGGGCAATGCTTTTCTGCTGCAGCCAGAGTGCCTTTCCCTCCCTCCCCCCATGTCATTGATTGCAAGCTTACCTCTAACTGTGTGCTTTTCTGTTTTGGGGATCTAATGAACAGGTAAGCTGAATAACACTCTTCATTCTAACAGTTGTATTTCTACCACGGATATAAGGTACCAACCAGTAGTTGTGCAATTCAGGGAACAATTTGGCTGTTTGAGTATTCATGCATTGTTTTAGCTTGGATTTATATCTCTCTTTAAATTTACAACTCGGGAAGTAAATTTAATTTGTAGAACTGTTGTGTTTGTGAAGAATACCTCGAAATGGTTTCTTTATCCATTTCTTTAAGATCTTGTCTTATAAATGTTTTAGAAAATACACTTGCATTAGTTTTACTAACAATGAGAGCTTAACTGACTTGTATTTATGTTGCTACAGAGAGAATGCAAGTAGTTATAACAGGGGCATGAAAATTGACTTAGAAATTGAATAAACACATTGTGTAAGAACCAAACATTAATTTATTTGAGTTAGTTTAAAAATTAAATAACAAAACCCTCAACAGACAGTTTTTCTTTGTAATGTTTCTTGGGTCTTCCTTTGAAGCAGCTGACCCGTTTAGAAAGATGATACCAGACAAGCCACTGGTGAGATTTGTCTTGTCAAATCAAGTATTTTCTTCCTGTAGCTATTTTTCTTTCTAACTGATTAGTTTGAGGCTCATCTGCAGACCATATGGTACCAAAGCTGTGGTCTTACCTTGTACTGATAGGGTTTTCCCTTCACATAAGGGTTTGACAGAAAGCATCCTTACTGCTCCTGAGGATTTCCTTGTTGAAGAGGTTCTGAAGGCTTCTCTATTTTAACTTTTTTTATTTAATTCTAAAGTGGCTGAATTCGCCTAACATCTTCCTATATTTTCCTTTTTTCTACTCTAGATGGCAATGTAACACTTTTTCATCCATTGGGAGCATCATGCTTCTGTAAAATATATATAAACCTCGGAAGCTAGCAATAGATTTATCTTATTATGTGTGTACAGTACTAGCTTCCCTGCCAGTCAGTTGTAACTCTAGCCCCATCATTTGTATCCACCCTCCTTCCTTGTCCTTCTGTCCTTACCTCACAGACTTCATCTCCTGCTCTTGCCATTCTTATGCTACCAGATTAATTTTTAACCTGCATCAGATAAGGCTAACTGTGCATGAGGCAGCCCTTTCTGTTTTCTTCACCCTTTTTGTGACACTGGCCCAAATGTTTGCTTTCACACTCTTACATTAATACCTGTTCCTTCATGTCCCAGTTACTGATTTCATACCTATTCTGTCTGAGTAGACTTTCTTACTTTGCCTGTGAAGTAAAATGTGCTATACTGCCCATCTATGTTACTGAAATTAAGAACAGGCTAATAACATACATTTTCAGCTTTTTAAAGGTAGCTGTACTGTATCAGACTAACATCTACCTATTACTCAACCTGAAAAATGGCCAACAGTGGATACTGAGGGAAAGAATATTAAAAAAAATTATGTATAAACTCCCTTCAAGTGGCACTCAAGACTTGAAGGATTTCTTGAGCCAAAAGTTGTTGGTTTGCTCTATAATAGAATTATAGAACATTCATAAACAGCTCTTAATTTTCAGATGCTTTAAATCTGCCTTTAAATTAAATATTGTGCCCCTAGTTATGTGTTATAAGGCATTATGAATAATTTTTGTCCTTATTTTTGGGTGGATGAGGTAAAGCAAACAGTACACTGTGTAACAGAGTTATGTAATGATGCTGTTTTGTTCATTTTTCCTTACGTATTGGTCCCCAGTGGTCCATTTTATTGTTTAATCTGCTGAGCATGAAGATGATGCTTTTGGGGGTCAGTACAAGATCTCTTTGTAAGGGGGAATAGATAATTTGGAATGCATTGTTGCATCTACTCTGTGTGGTTATATCCCTCTCCTGTTCTTTGTTTTGTACTTATTGACAGTAGATTTCATTTGGTGTGCAATTAACTGTTCACTTAGAAACACGATATCTCCTGCAGCTCTTCACAGTCAGTGTGCACGTGAGTAATTTTGAATAATCAGAAAGCTTGGCTACCTCGTTCATGAATATGTTGAGGAATATAAGCTTTATCAGAGTAGAAGACCGTCACTGGTAACCTTACTGAAATATGAAAACTGACCATTTATTTGTATTGTCAATTTTATATCTCTTAACTAATAATGAACCTTTGATATCCTTTAAAGTACCTTCATTTTATCCCAGGAGACCTTATTTTCAGAGTCACAGTTGGTGAACCTTGTAAAAGGAGTGGTAAAGGAGTTATCCTCTGGATTACACTTTTCCATACACTTTTTAAGTCTTTGAGAGAACTCCAATGCATTTCTGGGGCATGACATCCATGGAAATCATGCTGACTATTGCATTAGAAGAACAAGAAAACAAATTAATAATTTTTTTTTTTTTTTTTTCCAGTAACCTTAAATGCAGAGAAGAATGTTCAAAGAGGTGGTACTAATGACACAGGCAGAAAAAAAACAGCAGTGACAAAGCCTAACAGGAAGAAAGCTGTCTGCAAAATGGTGAGATCACCGTTGACCTCTGACACCTGCATACATACACCAAACCTAGATGTTGAAGATTGGATGTTGAAGCATTACTGTTATAGAGCATAATGGGAATGTAGGGACAAATTCAAAAAAGCCAAGGCTGAGAATAGGAAGCACCTGGCAAAAGATATCAGGAGTAATAAGAAATCATTCCAAGTATAAGTACGTGGTAAGAGCAATACCAATGAAACAGGTTTCTCTCTCTCCTATGCAGTAAAACTGCAGCTTTAGGGGCTTGTAATGTCCTTTTTGCATCAGTCTTTGTAGAAAAGACTGCTTGGAGGAATTTACCAGTTGAGTACTGGTACAGTGGGAAAGACCAAGTTAGAAAGTCCTTAGGAAGGTTAGATGTCTTAATGTGGATGTGATCATCATTCTGGGATATTTAATGAACTTGAAAATACTAGCTCTTATGTTTAAAATATGGAAGATAACTATAACACTGGTTATCACAGCAAGGAAGCACTGAAAACATAGAAAAGGTTTGTATATATAAAAGGAAAAAGAGGCCTTCATTTAAGTTCCAGGATAATTCTGGAATAACTTAAGACACAACTTGTGCTACATTCACCTTGAAGATAAAAAGATATTTAACAACCAGAAGGACATAGCAGGGGAAAAAAAGTGCTGGGAAAAAAAGAAGTGCAAGACATCGGGTGTCTTTGTGTGATGACAATCTACATGGATAGAAGAGAAGCAGGAAATACATCTCTTCTTTAGATAAACATGGTCTTCATGAAAGTTCAGAAGGGAGGAAGTGAAATTGGTTAGTAGCCAAATCTAGACAGTAATTCTTTGTGGTTATTGTCTAAATAGAAACACACAGTGCTAGCCAGATATTTTTGGGGGCAGAATTTATTCAGGACTTTAGCAATGTTCTGAACTTGGCATTGACATGAAGCTGGGGGGCAGTGCAAATCCTCTGAAGGACCAAGGTGGAATTCAAAATTATCTCAGTGAACTGATGAAATGGTTTCTAATAAAAACCTGTAAATCGTTAGGGATATTCAGTTAGGCAGTGATAATCACCTACACAAATATGGGATGGGAAACAACTGATTAAGCAACAGTCCTTCAGGAAAGAATCTGTGAGTATAATGATAACAACCTGAACATGAGTCAACAATGTCTTGCTGTTACACAAGGACAAACTTCATAGTGAGAAGTACAAGCAAAAGGAAGTTTGCAAGTCATGTGACATCTTTTTGCTTGACCCAGTCTTGGTAAGGACATCCTGAAGAACTATGAATGGTGTAGAGAATCTCATTTCATGATGATATACATGGGATTATGACAAGAGACTTTGAAGATATGAAAGCCTTGCGGAAGAGTAAGGGAATAATCTGTTCTCTGTATTCAAGGTGTCAGTGATAGGCATGAACTGCAGCAAGAAATGTTAAGGTTAGGTATAAATTCCTAAGAGCAAGGAAACTGAATAATTTGAACAATGTGCTTTCCTAATGCCACAGAAGCCATATCATTGGAGGTGGTTTTCCCACTACATCTGTCAAGGATGATGTAACGCCTAACAACTGACCCAGCTTTGAGGCAAGGGATGGACTGAGAACATTCCCAGTCTTGTTTGCTATTAGTTCTTGCTTTACCTTTTTCCCTGTCTCCTTTCTTTTCATCACGCATAAGCTGCTTGCCATCTGATTCAAGGCCTCTTTCTTCCTGTTCTAAGGTTTTGGGGTTTTTTTCAGTTTTACAATGGAGAGCTAACAATGCCAATGTCAGACTTGGTCAGGCCTCGCTCTTCTTTCATTTTTCCAGATCATTCGTTAATTTATTGAACAACATTGATCCCAGCATTGATTTTTGAGGTACCTGTGTTGGTAATTTCCCCACCTTCTGAGAATGAATGAATTATTTGTTCCAACCTGTTGTTTCCTGTCTTTCAAACCATGGTTAATGCCTGAAAGGTCTTCAGTCTTATTTTGTGCCACCTTAATTGTTCTTCAGAACTGTTGCTGAAGGATCTTATTTAAAGTGTATGGTTTTATTTTGAACGAATACTGCAATTTATCTACTGAAGCACTGTTTTCTTGCTATGTCCTTTAAATCTGCTTCATGAATTATGAAAATTATGTTGATTCTGCCCCAGTATGTTACTGCTATTCATGTGCCCACCTGTTCTAGTTTCTAATATATTTTATGCTTAATTAGCTGGCAAATGAATTTTCTGGTATGTTAATCAGACTCATTGATCTGTAATTCCCAGAATTGGCTCTGTAGCCCCTTACAAAGCTTGATCTGATATTTATCTTTTCTCACTCTGCTGGAAAGTAATAGAGCTTGCAATAAGCAGGAGAAGTACTTTAGTGATTCTGCAGTTTCACAACTGAGTTTCTTTAGAACTCTTTGTGTATATGACCTGGCCCTGGGTGACATATTGTTCATTTTTTTGGGGGTATGCTTAAAAATTTCCATTGCTACTTAACCTTGCTCCTTAATCAAGATCGCCATAAAACAATGGCTGCATCATCTATTGGGTACAGTTTATGCCTCAAGTGTATCTGTGGTGGTTGTTTTGAATTGCATATACTGTCCCACTAATTTTTATTGCTTTAGAAATGCAAAGCAAGTGTGAACGTAGCTATGGACCTAAGGTACTTTCTGGCTGCTTCATGTCAAGGGGGTGGAAAAGCAGCCAGACCATGCTGGTTAAAATGTCATACCTATGCAGGCTGGCTGATCAAAAGGAGGAGAAACATTCTGGAATTAGAGCAAATCTGTGATTTTTCTTTTTTTCATTCCTCTGTCAAAGGGGGAATGTCATGGAGCTTCAGTGCTCTGGTGCACTAGCAGATAATAGATGAAGCAATTTTAAATGGTGACAGTAGCTTCCCTAAAAAATGTGAACTCTCAAATGTTCTGTGTCGTCTTATCCTGTACAGTTTCTCCCTTTTTTTAGTTTTTTTTAATCATATCTGCATTGCTAGATGTTGTACCACCCTTCAAAGTAATTTTTCAGCAGATTTATGCTGATATATTATTAAAGATAAATATTTCAAGTGATGTAAAGGTCCCTCAACTTCTTTTGAACTGTATTTTTAATATATGGGAAACTTGATGTTTCAAATCATCTCTGATCTTAGTGCCCTAGGGTTTGCAAAACATCCCCAGTATTAATGAATGTAATCTGAGGAAACCGTTTTTCAGAGGGAGCTGGGAAAGGGACCATGAAAAACGTATTATGTAGATTGGAGCAAAATGGCTAACCTTCTGATTATAAATCTAAAATATTAAAATAATGAATTCACAGAACCCTTATTAGGCATCAAAGCTTGTGTCTTATTGGGGTATGCTTTTAATTTATATACCCTCTTTCAGGCTAAAAGCAAACCTGATAAATTGAACAGCAAATTCCTAACCTGATTGAAAAAACCTGACTCTGGATCATTGTTGTCAATAGAAAGGAGTCTGTGCAAGCTGAACTTTGCTCAAGTAGATGCCTGTGGTATAATTTAATGGCACATTTTCAAACCTTACAACTTTTAAATACAGAGTTAAACTTTAAAGCAGCAGCTTAGTAGCCCTTATGCTCATTGCTCTTTTATCTTATTTCAGTTTTCTTTGTTTAAGTAGTCTGCAGCAGCGGCAGCTGTAGGAAGAGAGAATTTAAGTTCTTTCAGTTGGCAAAGGCAGCCAGTGTTGAAACTAATAAACTTGATGATTTTTCTCCCCCCACCCTGTTTTTCCATAGGAATGTGGAATGCACTGAAATGAATATGCAGGCAGCTCACGGTCTATACATTAACCAAACCCAAATCTCAGTTTAGGAATGTTTAAGTACTCTTCATTATATAATCTTCGCATTTCAAAAAAAGTTAAGATTTTTTTTTTTTTTTTTACCTGGAATTAGGATTCCAGACATGACAGATAAATACAGTAGATGAAGCATGTTAAACATCAGTAGTGAGTGTACAGGATGAGAGAAAGCAAGTGATTATGGTGCTAATATGAGATCTGGGAGACCTGCTTTCAATTCCCCCATCTGCCACAGGCTGCCTTTCTGACCTGAAGCGAATTTGTCTCTCAGGCTTAAATTTACAAATGTGTTTAGGCACATAACTGCCTCTGTTTAAACAAACGCATTGCTGATGAAATGAAAGGTAAGTTATTGATCAATGCATTTGGTTCCCTAGGCTTCTACGTTTGCTCTACAGAATTGAGGGTGATGTTGCTTCATTAGCTTAGAGTTGTGCTGGGAGCCTGAATGGCTTACTAAGCTCTTGGATGCTGATGGCCCATCTGTAGGAAGAATCAGAATATCTCATATGATTATGGCTCAGTATGAATTCATGTTGAGTTCCTTTCTGATATTGTATTCAGTTCTGATCAACCTATCTCAAAAAGCTTATAGCAAACCCAAAGAATAACAATGGAAATGATCAAAAGTATGTAATGGTTTCTGCATATGGAGAGGTTGAGCAGAATGGGGATGCGATAGCAGTTAATGGAGTTGGGAATTAGGGAACTACTGAAAGTTTCTCATCATATAAGTGCTGTACACTTAGTTTTTTATTGAACATAAAAATAGATTGCTGAACCCTTTTCCAAAGGGTTTGTGGGTGACAGAACTTAGATGGTTTTAAAATAGATAATAGAAATTTTTTTGGATGAAAAGTCCATCTTAGATTGTAGACTTAAAGAAATTCTGTAGGCTCAGGCTGCCAAAGGCTATGGGGAACTGCTGCCTCCTCTTTATTCTCATATACTTTGGGCATGTTTGGTACTGACCAAATCAGAGAGCATTCTAAGACAGATGGACTTTTTGTCTTGCCTGACACTACCATTTTTATGTTTTTGTTTTTTAAAGGGAAACAAATATATACAAATATAGTCTTCTCTGCAAACTGTTGTGTTTCTTAATTCAATGATAGATAGTAGGTGTGCCCTTTGGTAAGAAAGTTGAGGGGATAATGATGAAAAGTTTTTTTTGCATTTATGTTATATCTTTTTTCCCTTAAATGAAAGAAGAGAGATTCCATTTGAAGAGCACATTCTCCTTCAGTGACTGAATGTGTCTAGATTGTACCTTCAGAATTTAGTATTAGTGAAGGTCAAACATGGTGACAAACATATTAGAAATGAACCAGAGGATCAGCTGTGACAACCTTTTGCCCCATGCCTGCCTTTGCTCTAGATGGGGAGTAAACTAATCCTTTCACATGATAGTTTTCATCCTTCCGCTACACTTACCCAGTTACTTCTGGCTGATAAGACCAAGCAGAGCCTGTTCATCTGTGGCTCTCAGTTACAGGTAAAATCCTCAGAGGTCAGCAAAGTATCCCTGATTTTCCTACCCAAGCTAGATGGTATCACAGTCCACAGCAGAGTAAGGAGGGAGTTACTCGTTTTGGAGACACTCAGTAGTAAAGGGAGGAATGATTCAGTCTACCCTTCAGTGGTTCTAGTGTTTTGCTCCAGAGGCAGACTGTGGACTTCTGAGGAAAGGCAGGTCACAATTTGAATGTGGATGCTCCCATGGGAATGAGCAGCAGTATGGCATTTTCCGCTTTTTAATTTCTTATCTTTTTTTTTTTTTGCTCTCACCTCCTCAGCAGTCTTCCTTACAGGAGCCCTACTGGTAGCAAGGCATTCTTTTAGGTGAACTGAAAAACATGCATCTCTCTCTCTGTGAGGTTTATTAGAACTACTTGCCATGTGGCAATAAGGCGTACCCAGCAGCAAAACTTATCACTTTCCTCTAGCAGGACTGGTAGACAAGCTTCCAGGCTTGCTGTAGCCCCTGACAGTCCTTGGAGTGAGGAACTGAGATGAAACAGTTTATTTGCGAAACAGAGAGTTCAGTTCATTGCCAGTATGAACTCAAGAACAAACAGACCTTACACAAATGTGACACTTGCTCTTTTCAAATTACTGCTGTTGTATTTTTACTACAGATGAAAACTAAACAAGATGCTCTGTCTTGTCTCTCCCAGCTTACTTAGAGACTCAGTTCAGTTTGGCTGCATGTAGATCAATTTGTTTCAAGAGATCAGCATTTCCTTTTTAACCTTTTGAACTGTAATTCCCCGTAGGATCCTGATGTTTTCATCAATTATATATTTTCATTTTGTACTGGTAATCGATAGCACTTTAGAACACTAATGTCATACCCTACCTTTGTCTTGGGCTAGTAAGTGAATAATAACTAAATAATGTATTTCAAACAAGAGAGCAAATGAATATTCTCCTTCCAGCACACAAAGAAACATGTAAAAAGAAATCACTGAACAATAGGACATTGATTTTTGCGGCTCCAAACTTTTCAGCTGCAGGCAGAAAAGACCAGAATAGAGTTCTAGTGCATTATCTTACTCCTGAAGTTGCACTTGGGCATGAAACTTCAAAATGCCTCTGATTTTCCCAGCATTACTGTTTGATAAAGGTTTGGTGCAGACCAAGGTAATGCTGAGAATTTACAGTTACAGGACTCTTTGGAAAGCAAAAGAAATGCTTGCAGTCCCAGTATTGTTGGCAGGGTCTTTTCAAACACTATGCATTTTCAACAGACAACGCTTTCAAAGAATTGATGTCTGGAAAACAAGGCTACATCTGTACTAGCAGACCTGAGCGGGCTGGGGAATAGCCTCAGACTCTGGTTTGCAGTCATACCTGCTGTTATGCTGTTAGAGCAGGTTTTCTCAGAATTTTGGCTAGTGCTAAGGAGCACTCTCCTAAACGATGCTGGAGCGTATGGAGACTGGGAGTTAACGCTCCTAGCAAACGGCTTGAACATCAAACCCCTATTTTGGGTACGAGAACTTGGCTGTGCAGATCAGAACCACTCTGTGTCAGCTAGCCTCAAAGCTGAAGAGCAGTTTATCTCTCGTTTCTTTTGCTAATGTAGACATAATCAGTGGGTACTAGTTGTATTTGGTAATCTTGCTACCAGCAGCAGAAAGAGAATCTCGAGGCTAAAGTGTTGGTCTGGGACTTGAGGTCACTTTGTCCCTCTGTGCTTCTTGTTTCAGTTATAAAATGGAGGTAACAGAACTGTCTTACTTCAAGTTCTGTGATGACAACATGCAGAAAGATGTTATATGGGGATTGTAACCTATTTAATACAGCAAATGCCTCTTACCAGAAGTGTCTAGAAAACTGGGCAGTTAATCTGACAGAGAAAAGTTTCCTTTTCTCCTTTCTCCCCACCTCACCTGTTTAGTTCAAGCACTGAGGCCTCTGGAGGCCCCAGAATCTGGCTGGATTATTTTTGTTTTCTGTGAATTCAGCCTACCAGTGTACCAGAAAGGGCTGAACCCCTGTTTGGAGTCTGTCAAAATATGTTTTGAGCCTGAAAAGTTTAGAAGATGACAGGCATATGGTGTTTTCTAAGTAAAGCTTATGTCACTGGAAAATTTGGGACCACCTGTCAGTGTCTAAGTGATACAGTGCTGCACCATACCCATAATAATAAACAAAAACTATGATAATAACAATAATAACAACAATAATAACAATAATAACAACAATAACAACAGAAGCAAATAGTGAAAAACTGTTACTTAGATACACAAAAGAAGACAGTTGAATTTTCCACCCTGATTCAGGACAGTGCTGAAACTTATCCTTAATGTTAAGCACACTTAAGTACCTTTCCCAAATAAAGACTGGCATAATCTGCTTTTGGCTGCAGGAGTGCATGATGCTAGGTAACTCATAAATCCAGAATAAGATCCAAACCAAAGCAAATATTCACTTGGACAAGTTTCTCCCCCAGAATCAATATTCTGCCTGGTGGTAGCACTGCTGGAGTTTCCTCTCCCTCAAGTTTAATGTACTGCTCTTTATCAGTCTTAGTTCTTTCCCTCCTATTTGTTTTCTCAAGAGGCAAGCTCCAAGGTTTCTCTTCAGAGAAACTGAACTGTGTTTGCTAGCATGATGACTGAGTTGTTGGGGGAATATATGTTGAGTACGTATGTTATTTACAGAACACTTTTTTTCACTTATTGCAATGTCCCGTCATATGTTCCTGATGCCAGCCAAATTACAGACTCTTGCAAAAGTGGAGCGAGCAAAGAACCCTCACCTGAGATGTAAGCACATATATTAAATCTTGTACCCGAGATCCTTTGTCTTTATACCTTGTCCTAGGAGAAGAGGGCTCCAGCTTTACCTGGATATGCTTTGTCTGCTGGCTTTGTAGCATTTAATAACTTTTTTACATTTCACGATATGTTTTATGTTTCACAAACTGACCTCATTCTAAAAATACAAGTGAAGAAATTTCTATTTGTCTTAAAGTAAATTAAAAGGTAACAGTTCAACTACTTCACCCTAAAGTCTGTTTCCCCAAATCTGTCCTCTTTTTATCCAGAAGGTTAAATATAATTCTAACAACTGGTCAGCTGCAAAAGTTTGAAGCTCTAGGAATGAAGAATGCTTTCTCTGATTCCATCTATTAAAAGACAAACCCTTCTTTTTTTACGCTCAAACAGTTAGAATATGGAGTAGCATGTTAATTTGTCTAGAAATCCTTTCTTTTCCAGCTTCCTGCATAGAATTCTAGTCTCTGTCAGTGTAAAGCACATAATTTTGTAACAAGTCTTTCACAAGTCTGCCCCTTAGCTTAAGACAGTCCTTGGTTGTTGAAGGGCTTTCTGCCCAAAAAGATTTATCTGTTCCTCCTGTCACCTCAGACCTGCATGCTAGCACAGGTGGGAATTGAAGAGATTTTCCAGCAAAGCTTTCTGTACAAAACCCATAAAGACTTCTGTGCAGATGGGGGTTGAGAGGGGACCTGTTGAAATGGATATGCTTCTTTTAATCTTGACTACAATACAATCAGACTTTTCTATTGATCTTTGATCTGAAGTATAAAACATCCCTTAAGCCAAGGCAATTCAACTTATCTATTGAGTTTTCTATCTAGAAACAGCAGTCAATTTTTAGAAATATACCTTCACTTACTGTATCATTTTAATTATATTAGAATCATAGAATCATGGAATAGTTAGGGTTGGAAAGGACCTGAAGATCATCTAGTTCCAAACCCCCTGCCAGGGGCAGGGACACCTCACACTAAACCATGTCACCCAAGGCTATGTCCAATCCAGCCTTGAACAACGCCAGCAATGGAGCATTCACAACTTCCCTGGGCAACCCATTCCAGTGCCTCACCACCCTCACAGCAAAGAATTTCTTCCTCATATCCAATCTAAACTTCCCCTGCTTAAGTTTGAACCTGTTACCCCTTGTCCTCTCGCTACAGTCCCTCATGATGAGTCCCTCCGCACCATCCCTATAGGCCCCCTTCAGATATTGGAAGGCTGCTATGAGGTCTCCACGCAGCCTTCTCTTCTCCAGGCTGAACAGCCCCGATTTTCTCAGCCTATCTTCATACGGGAGGTGCTCCAGTCCCCTGATCATCTTTGTGGCCCTCCTCAGGACTTGTTCCAACAGTTCCATGTCCTTTTTATGTTGAGGACACCAGAACTGCACACAATACTCCAAGTGAGGTCTCAGGAGAGCAGAGTAGAGGGGCAGGATCACCTCCTTCGCCCTGCTGGTCATGCCCCTTTTGATGCAGCCAGGATATTTTTCATGTATCTGACATACATCTTTGGTTTTCAGAAGTTTGGAGAAAATTTCATCATCACAGATATATATATAGTGGAGTTAGTTACTTCTTTGATCAGGAGTTAAATTTCATTCTCAACACCTACATGCTCTCATTTCATCCTACTGATGTTACTGAGAGTCTTTAATTTCAGTAGGAGTTTGTTAGGCCCTAAAGAAAGTTGGCATCAGCTACAAAAACCATCAAAGGACTGTTTCTACTGAGAAATTAAATCAAAATATCCCTCTTCAAGGATTAGGAAAGGCATTGTGGAAAGTCTTTCATGAAACCAGATAAATTACATAATTAAATACCTAACATCTCAAGAAATAGAAGTTTGTACAGTTCCATATTTTTTTTAATTCTTTTGTTTATTCTCTGTACAAAATAGAATTCAGCAAAGGTGATGCACCCATGTAATTCTAAGTGAGTAGCATCTTTTGTGTGGATTATAACTTAATTTTTTTCTAGTAATGAAACTTTCATGAGTTACAAGGTCAGAATAAGTAGAATCTTTTGAAATTTCTTTTCCCCGTTTAATTTTGAAGTTCTGAGGATACTGAAAAAGAATTTAAGTCCCCAGGTTTCTCCAGGGCCCAGCTTTCCTGGTCATTCTGTCTTGGATTCAGCTAGTATAGAGTTAATTTTCTTCCTAGTAGCTGGTGTCGTATTGTGTTTTTGATTTTAGTCTAAGAACAATGCTGGAAACACATAGATGTTTTAGTTCTTGTTAAGTAGCACTTACGCTGTTCAAGGACTTTTCGGTCTCATGCTCTGCCATTGAGATTCACAAGAAGGTGAGAGGGAGCAGAGACAGGACACCTGATCCAAACTAGCCAAAGGGGTATTCCATACTACAGCACGTCATGCCCCATATATAAAATGGGGGCAGTTACCCATAAAAGACAGATTGCTGAAAGCACTCTCTGGGTCTCATAGGTGGGCTGTGAGGAGACCAAGGATAAGTACTATGTATTAAAAATGAAGTCAGGATGCTCCAGGAGCAGCTTGGCGTGGGAAACATAGGTGATAACTCAGAGTCTGCAGTTTGCAGCCCATGCCAGAGGTCTTTGCCTGGACTGGACTTCAGATTCTCCAGATGGTGATCAACAGGCACAACTGACTGAATTTTTGTTGATTTTTTTATTGTAATAATAAGGCAGTTCAATGTTTGGACCTTGTTTAAGCATATATTTCCTTATAAATTAATGGATGGTGGGTCTAAATGATGAGTAGGAAGTAGGATTTTTTTCCTCAATGATTTTCAGATTATTTTTTTTTTACGCAAACAGGAGCTGATTTTTCTTATATTTATGAGAAAAAAGTAACAGTTAAGTCATTGTTTAACAGGTCCAAAAATATAATAACTGCAGCGCAAACACTGTATGACGTTCTAGAAGCTGAAAAGCAGAGGGCTGTTTTGAGAACCAAGTTGTCTCCTGTTGGTGCTTGATTCATTATTTATATCCATTTGGGAAATAAACCCTCAGGAGGATGAAATATAATTATCCAGTTATTTGTTCTTACTGGGAGAAAAAAGAAAAGACAAAAAAAATCCCACAAGAAGCAGCACAAGGCCTTACTAAACCATCTGAAAAAGTTTCCTTCTTCATTTTCAGTGAACTACATTAATACAGTGGCATTTGTAGAATCATTCAGTAGAGGCACATGAACTTTTTGAGAAGAAAATATAGTTAAGTAGCTGACTTGGTATTTCAGTGTGTGTCCTTGCCTGTTATGGGTTTTGAATGGAAGAAGAGAAAACAAAATGGAGAAACAGAATATGTTTTAGGAAGGGAGCAGAGCAAAAAATGGTAGAAGGTTGCAGTAATTGCTTGAGGTCAGCTAGGTCAGCAGTAATGGAAAATATTTTGTATCCTGTTATTGCATCTGTAAGCAAAAAGAACTGTTTTTCAAAGGGATGAGAGCACCATCTGTGGCAGTAATGTGGGAGCAAAACTTGTGAGAAGACATCATTTTCCATCTGTTTTCAGAGAGTCTTAAACAATGGCCAAATCTGCCGTGCAAACCTGTGAAGTGTGGTTTACAATGTTTTATGGCCTCTGCATCTGAACTTGTGCATGCAAGTCCAGAACGACTGTCTGTCAAGTGCAACCACCTTTGTGAACGGATGTGTCTGCACTGGAGGGCACCCACAACATCAAAGGTCTGCTGCGGCAGCTGACTTTCATGTCTGTCATGTACAAGATCCTATATATGCTGAAGCAGAGAGCACCTAAATTCTTTGTCAAGCTCTTCCATTCCCAAATGTTGGCTTCAGGGTGTATTTAACAATAGATATTTTAAAGAATAAAATGTGATAATGCAAGTTTGTCATCTTAAGGTACCTTTATCTTTTTTTGTAAGATGTCTTGCGGCACTTGTATCCTTTTTCCTGACAAGTCATATTGTCTCCAACCTGTCTGACTAACTGGGTAAGTTAACATCAAAATTTGTAGTTATTTGCATTCTCAGTTTCCTCTCCCCCTTGTGTGATGTTGACTTTCAGGGATGCTCAGGTGGGTGTACCTTTTGTAGGGACCAAGGTTAGCTAAAGAGCATCAGAGACTAGCCTTTAAACTGAGAGGTCACTTAGCCCTGACATTCATTAGTCTGTAAGTTGGTCTTTCTTTTGGTGTTGGAGGCAAGGCATTGCTTGTTAAATAAATAAATATAAAACAGTATTCTTATTTTTTTCCTCTTTTTTTTTTCTTTTTTTTCCTCTTTTTTCCCCTCTCTTTTTTTTTTTTTTTTTTTTTTCCTCTTGGAAATGCACTCAGAAGTTTAACAGACCCAAAGTCCAATGGATCTGGCCAAGTTTGCCATTGCCTGCAGCCTGGCTGAACTTCCGCCAAGTTCAATGAGACTTTGGAGCAGGTCCCTATACAGACAATTTCTGGAATATGTAATCTTTTAAAAGCCCATTATTTTCTTCATAATCTTTGCCGATGAATCTTACTGTAGTGGGGCACTCCTTTAAATTAGTGCCTATGAGCCACTTAGTGAAAGATCCTCCTTGGAGTCATCAGTTTGTCATCTTGGAGTGCATTGACACCCAGCCCAGTAGCTGAGAGGGGAATGGTGTGAGTTCCGGTACAGTAGTTCTGCACCAGCAGGAGATTTCTCTTGTGAAATGGAAATCCTCAGGAGAGAGATGGAGAAAAGGATTTGAATCTTAAATCACGCATGAGACCTTGGGAGACCTGGATGAGAAGCTGGCTGCGTCCTCCTCTGCACAGCAGTCAGCCTCACAGGAGCTAGCCCAACTGGCCCTGGCTAGCACACTTTGACAGGATCAGAACAGGTTTTGTCTGATTTGCTGAGGTGGGAATCTGACATAAAATTTAATTTTTGTCTCATTAAGAAATATATATGTCTCAGGTTTTCACCTAAAAAATGCACTGACAGTAAGCAGGTTTTATTGGAAGGCGTGTATGTTTTATTTAGGAAATCCAAAGAGAAGTTTAAAAAAAAAAAGTATCTTCAAATGAATAAGAAGAAAAATGAGTAGTGATATTGTGATCTTGTAAAGGCAAGAGGGAAAAAGAAAGAAAGGCTGAAACACTATGCAGTGCTTATGTCATTTTTTTCCTTTTTCAGGATATAGGAAAAAACCCCAAAATCCTGTGTAAAGGAATATTAAGAATCAAGGAAATACTTACATGAAATAACCTTCCAAACTAATGGGAATGGATCTCTTGTGATTTTAAATATATCCCAGTACTGTGCTAATGCATACAAAGGATGAAGGAAACAAATTACAGATGGAGAGAATGTCAGATACTTTAATCAAGACAGAATAATTCATCCTAAGAGATAATTTATACCAAGTTGTCTGAGGCTTTGGAGATCAGCTTTTGGCATGTGTTTCTTTACAGTTTCTCTACAGCTTGCATGGTGGACCACAACATAGTATATACAAGATTCATGGGTTGGAGACTTTCTGCACATGCAAAGTTTAAGGGGGAGTTGGCTCAGCTACAGAACAATTTTTAACATTTCTTTACACCTTATGGCTTGGGCTTCTTTTCAGTGGTTTCAAAGTCTAACTTCTCAATAGCCGAAAAAGACATTAACAGGACAAATTACTCACTGCATGTAAGAAAATTCAGAAGAGATGTGATTTATGAAAGCAGTAGTGTCTCTTTCATGCTTAAGCTCCAGCTATAAAGCTAGTAAAGGTGACAGTAGCAGTATTAATAAAGAGAATATGTTACTATTAAATAGACTGCAGCTACTCCTTTATTTACTTCCATAAGTGTGATTTGCAAGTACTGACTGCTGCCCCTCTCCCTTGCAAAAGAGAAAAAAAGAAAACGAAAAAAGAAAAAGAGAGAACCAGAAAATGCAAACAGGATTCTGGCCAAGCTGAGCAGAGAGATGCGAAAAATGTCATGACTCTTACCTGCCACCACAGGTACAGGGAAACACTCAAATGCTGTTTATAATTATTTTCTTTTTACATAATATTTTAAAAAGATTCTAAATAATTTAAATAGTTCATATAACTTTACAGAAAGACTTTGATAAATTTTCTGATAAGCAATATTAAAGATTATTAAAAATAGAAAATTAACAGTATCCCCTTCTACCAGTAAGAGGCTGAACTTTAAAAAGTTTGCTGACATTAGAGTCTGCACCATTTAAAATATCCAATAAAGCTTATGATGATAATTCTCCAACCACTGCAGCTCTTTCTTTTTTTAATCCATTTTTGCTTTCCTTGACTGTTTGACCTTCTTGAATGATGCTAAAATTTATTGGAGGGTCAAAAAGTCACAGGGGCCCACATGAGACATAAAGCAAGACAAATGAAGATAGGATTTCTAGGCAAAGTCAACGCATTTCTAAAGGCTACTTCATACTGTGCAAAACACACCAGCGCTGTTTATAAGAAGGGAAGATGGAAGTTTGCTTTATACATATTAAAGGCGCTTTTTATACTCTTATGGGGAGAAACTTGTTTGCAAGCTTTACATTCCAGGATCTGTGACCAAATGCCAAGAGTTTTCTGATCTGCCGAGTTCAAAATCTAAGATTTCAGGTCCGCTTGCCAGCTCACATTTTCCATTTGGCAGCAGCCCTCTCCAGCCCTGCCAGTAGTTGGCCCTCAAGATGCCTCCTTACGAGGCTTCGGATTAAATTTAAACTTTTGTTTTTTCAAACATTATTGCACCATAAAGGTGAAAGTCCAAAATTTCAAAGTAAACCCAGGCTAAGCAGAACCCATTTTTTCCTGCTGAAATGTCTCCAAGTCAGTGCCCACTTTGAGGAAAACTTGGAAATGATAGCTGGCTTAACCAGGGGAGCCCATTTGTTACTTGCAGTGGTACCTCTTTATGAATATACATTTGTCAGGGGAATCCTGTTTCTTTACTTAGACAATGAAGGATACTATTTTTTTTCCCATTTTCTAACTGTGCATGCCTAATTCCCCTTACTGTTAATGAGAGTTTAATGTTCCCTTTGGAATGAAGGAAAAAAACTTCCATGCAACTGATAAAACAGAGCTGAAAGAGGCAGGGTGACAACACTTGAGACGGGAGAAACAGCTGTCTGGCTGTGAGTTTAATGTTTTTCTGCCACAGGAATCAAACCAAAGAAGATTAGTGAGGGGTTTTTTTTTCATTTTTTAATCTTTTTCTTTTTTGAAAACAATGCTTGAAAGGGAGAGACAACAGGAATGGGGTGATAAAAGAACTGTGTAATTTAACTAGCTTCTGTGTGTGAGCCATTCATTGATTCCCTAAAATATATAAAACTCTTCAACACCGGGTAGTGGAAAAAATGGTTGGCATAAATTGTACTGACATTTCTTCGGAGCTCATCCATTTGCTGTGTTCTGTTCTCATTTTGATGGTGACCTTTCAGACCAGATCTGGGTAATTTAAATCAGAAGAATGTTTTCCTCATTGTGCCATCCTCTAGTAGTCCATTCATTCAAACTTTGAGGAAATTTTGTGGCAACAAATCACCATGACATACTTATTCTTGCAACCCCCCTTGTCCACCCTTAGAGAAGATCCATGACTTAGCATATGAAGTGGATTACCTTTCACCCCAATTAATGTTTTCATAATGAGTATCAAAGGAAGTAATAATGTTTTGCCACTTATTATTGAGTGTTGCTGGGGCAATCTCTGAAGCTGAAGACTTAGGTCATTGACAGCACTGACATGATGGCAATCATGCTGCTGAGGTTTAAGACCTGCTACAGTGATGAATAAATGAGTCAATTTAATTTCCAGTCTGAAGCTTTGAGTAGCAAAATGAGTGAGATACAAATGTCCAGGGGTTTTGGCAGAGGTTAATCTTGAAATTCTAACTATTTCTGAGCCTATTCAAATGTTACTTAAAAGAGAAACAATATGAGAAATTATAATTGTGTTTTGCCTGGGAACTGGAATGACATGAGTTTTAAGTACAGTGATAAATATTTGTTATACTGTTATATGATAAGACATGGTATTGTATAATAAATTACATTTTGCAGCTTGTCAGTAGGTTGGTTGCATCACACAACTTTCTAGCTGGCAAAGTTCAGTGGTCTCAGTTTTAAAGTATAAGTAGCATCTAAGATGTTATTGAACAGCCAAATCCTACCCCCCCTTTTGTTATCTTTTAAAGTAATGCTTAAACATTAAAAATACCTGTCAAAGAAGAAATGGCAGTTGAAAACCACCTGACAGAAATAATATTTCTAACTTGTTCCTTTAACTTCTTATGTAAGGAGAATTAGGCTCTTTCTCGAAAGCTGTACTTTAGCAAGAAGAATAAGTGTCTTGCATAGAATTTCAGGAAGGAGCCGCACTGATTTACAAATAAATCTTGCTCACTTGAGGTACAGTGACTAATAGCACAGGATAGCTATTTCTAAGAAGAATTCCCTTCTTGCAGTCTATACTTGCAGTCCGTTCTTTTTCTGTTTTCTTTCTGTTTGTTTGTTTTTTTCTTATTGCAATTACGTAAAGTTGTGTATACCAACTGCCAGTTCCAACCCACCTCAGGATAGCTTTCTTTCTATGTAAAGAAAGGCAAAGAAAAGATTGGCAAATGAATGTGTATGTGTGTGTGTGTGTGTGTGTGTTATGACTTTTCTTCCATTATTTCAGGTATTAATATGTCATTTAATACTGTTCATTCATATCTCAACCCCTTCTTTGTATTAAGGAGGTAATTTATCCCTTCTCTTCCTTTGGAAAAGTTTCATTAACATCTTTTGCTCATGATGGTTGGGAAAATATCTGTCCAATGTCCTCCCATAGGGAAAAACAATTTATTAGCTGACAAAAACGTGGTTTTGGGAGGGGAAAGTCTTCCTTCCAGTCCTTATGTTATGGAGGGCAGCTGCTCAGTTTGTGCCTAATTACCAACTTGGAAGTTCCTGCCTGGCATTCTGGATCATGATGAGCATTGCAGAGCTCCCTCTGGTATGAGGGAGACTGGGGCCACAGCCAAAAGCCTCCCCTGCATTACATGGAGCAGGCTGGGGCCACAATGACCTTCAAATGGCTAGTGGATCTGTGCTATGTCAGGATGGAGACTACGGGCCTTTATGTGTCCCATCCCACCGGGTAAGATTGGGATGCAAATTTTAGTCCTTAGGTTTCAGTTTCCTTTCTTATAAAAAGTAACAATTACTTTGCCTCTCGGTATTTCCATGCACTCCTAATTATTTGACTTCAGAAACATTTTTGTGTTGATAACCTTAGACTGAAAGATTATGTAAATGTGAAATACTTGTTACAGAGTGTCTCCTTTTGAAGAGGTTCTTTCAAGGCTGACAGTTGTAAAATTTCAATACCCATTAAAAAAATTACTTTTTTATTTAGGCTAATGCATTGCTATAACGCATAAGCAATCACAAGGAGAGGAATTGTTTTCTTCATGGCTGAATTCCAAGATGTGACATGCCAGCTCTTTACTCTGTATCTATGTGTCTGTGCCTATTTTTGTGGCAGGTAGGCTTTGGAGTACACTGTTGGTCATTTTTGTGCCCAGACATCTGGAAACTCATACACTGAGGTTTGCAGCTGAGTGCATCAGTGGGCTGGCAGGGAGGGTGGCAGGACAGCATCACACTGCTGTGCTTTCCTGCAACCAAACCTGGAGAAACCAAGTCAGGCCGATTTTAGGAAGCGCTAGTTTTGAAGTTGTCATTTTAAAACCTGATGGCTCACAGATACATGTTGCATCTGAAGCCCTGTGGGCTAATTTCTGTACCTTTCTGCTCTGCATAATGAGCAACTCGGGATCAGTTCTCTGAGATTGGTTGCCTGGCTTTTTTACATGTCTCTGAAATTCATCCAGCTTCACAGACCTGCTTCCTACCTGTGTTCATATCAGAAAAGATGCCAGAAGAGCTAGGGGATGAATTATCTATTTATTTATTCATTACAAATATTCCTTTGACCTGGTGAAATGTGGTGAGCTGGAAAAGCTTTTTTTTTTTGTCACTCATGTTACCTCTTATCCTCCACAGGAGTCACAGAGGATTTAAAGGTCATTTGAAAAGCAGCCTTTTGCTCTTTGACAGCTTTTTCAATATTAGCCTCCAGTTCTGTTTTACAAAGTCATCATTATTAACTGCATTGTGGCTACTGCTATTTTCCTGGGATTGCAAGGAAACTTGAGATACTAATTGCAATGAGTTAATTTAGCAATACTGTGCAAACTTCCTTAAGGCCTTAGTGAAGAATATACTTTCCTTTACACAAAGAGTATTTGAAAGAGAGAACAAACTGCAAATGCAGCAGAAGGTATGCTTTTGTATTCCCATACTTAAGAGTAGATGGTATAATTAGCTTACAATGGCAGTTAAATATATTTCTCAGAATGAGAAGAGAACATACAGAATTAAAAAGTAGCTTTAGCTTAATGATAATCAGCGATAATGATGATAATAATAACAGTACTTAGACCTTTAATGCAGAGATTTGCATCTTGAAAGTGCTATGCAAAACATTGATTTAATTACTGTCACCTCTTCAGGGAAGGTAGGTATTATTGCCCTGACTTAATAGGTAGGGTAATAGAGATATAAGGAAATGAAATGACTTGCCAAAGGCTCTGCAAGAGCTTGTGCAGGGATTCAAACTTTCCAGGTCCCTTTACCATGTGCTTTCTTATACCAGCCTAATTATGCACATTTTGGGCTCCTCTGTGCTTTTGGAACTGAAGCCAAAGTCCTTTGAAATTAGAACTGTGTGTAACACACTTGAAGGTTGTATTTTTTAATCAGAAGGTGATTGGAAAAACTACTTGAACATGATTTTCTCCTCTCAGTAAGCCAGAAACATATAGTTAGAGCCTACATCTTCATTTTTGTTTTTATTTTTTTTTTAATCCTTTTTAAACAGACCAACTTCTAAAAGAAAGGTCAAAATTCTGTACAGAGTAATTCAAGAAACAAAGCAGATTTTTCTGAAATTACTCATTGTTAATTTGGAGAGGTGAATGGCCTGAAATTATTCCTCAAATTCCATTTTTTTTAATCCACCAAGCAAACTGCTTTTTATTTAATTTTTTTTTTTGAGTTTGTATCTGGTAAATATATTCTGCCTGGTTCTTATTAAAATCACTGTGAATCTGTCTGCCTCAATTATTTCTCCTTGCAAAAGGAGTGAGATCAGTCCTGTGGTTTGATAAAACTGTATGTTGAGTAAAATGGTGTGATGCTAACATAAACAGTTTTCTGACCACAGCCACAATTGAAGGTGATGATGAGATATTGTAAGATGAATTGTATTCCATAAGTATAAAGTGAAAACATCAGCTTCTAGGTGAACTTATTTCCCTGTGTGAAAGACATTACAAGTAGACTAGACGAATGAGTTTTGCTTTGACTGCTTTTGCTATGTTTTTAGCATAGATCTTATAGGCTTCTTGGTTCTGGTTAATTAAGTCTGAAACAGAGTTCACTTCTTTGATAAGAAATGTAGTTCCATACCTGCAGAGCATAAGGCAATAATAAATGTCAGCATCTGTGTTTGTGGGATTTAGAAGGAGCTTTTGATAATTGTTTTCTCTGCTTCCTACCTTCTATCACCTTTATTTACTAGCGGATCAGTGCATACAAACTAACAGGCATTTAAAACCTGGACGTGCTGAGCACCTTTCTGTGAACAGGGTGAAATGCCGCTCTATTCTGTGAGCCTTTCTGGGCACGCTGGTGTTGCATTTATGTGGTTTTGGTGCGTAGGCATTTGCTGGTAGTCTGAAGGGACATGATATCCATAGGTAACAACTTCATGTAGCATTATTGATTTTTGCATTGTACCAGCAATCATTTCTGGGGGTGCAAATCCCTTGTGGAGCCTCTTATGATAGTCTGACCTAAAGATTCAGAAGGTTTTTTTTAATGAACTTCAGGAACACTTTCCCTATTTCCAGAACAAGATAGTTTAATTCATTCAGCTAAGCAAAACATCAAACATTTTTATCCAACAGACTTTAACCAGGGTTTTCATTAAAGGCTCTTGCTTTTTTTAAAACTTTTTGATTTTGGCGTTTTTCATATTGTTATAACTGAACACACCAGCAGAAATGAGGAACATTATAAAAACAGTGGAGAAACTTTCTGAAAGACTACCTTTGTATTTGCTTCCCACAAGCATTTTACATTGAAACCAAAATGTTTTTCTAATGGTCACAGTTTTCCAGTCAGGGTAAGAGTGAAGAAACTGTTTCTGTAAAGGAGAAATAAGCCATAAGACAAAGAGTGGCTAGTCACACAGCTCAAGTTTTGAAAGATTTTGTTTGCTTGTTTGTTTGTTTTTTACCAAATTGCTTTGAATCGATGATATGGGCTAAAGCTGTTCCTATGCATTATTTAGCAAATCATTTCCAGAAAGTTACACAATCTAACAGTAAGCTAATTTGTAACAGAAATGTTCATTTTTTCACCTAATTGGTAAGAATTATTCACTGCTCTAATTGCTAAAACTAAGTGGCTTTTTCAGAGGTATAAATGAAATATTGAATTTGGTTCATCCTGACAATCCATATCGGAGTATCAGAATTGAGCTGTTGTTTCCATATAGTTTAACTGGCCCTGGGCTTTGAGTAGTACTAAATAAGAGGCGAGACCCACTGGAGTGGAATAAGAAATATGCACCTGAAAATGAGGTTGTGCTGTAATATATGTTGATCACACAAGGTGGCAGAATGAGCTTAGGGCTGTCCCAGAAATAAGAGGCAGTGAAGAAGCATTTCTTTCAGTCAACAGTGTACCCATGCTTGCCCTGTGAATATGCCAAGTTGATTCTGAACATGTAGAGGGATGGAGGAGAGCATTATAATACAGCATTTTTTGATAATTATCCAAGATCTTCAATTTCCTTTGGAAATTTAATGGAAACTGTTAAAAGCTTGTGGCTATCTTTGGAAATTAATAATCATACAATGCTGAATCTGCTCATATCTTCAGTTTTATTGAAAGCATGGTTTACTTTCTGTCAATACATTGATTCTCTAAGTGGGGCTGAACTCTTCAGATGAAGGACAGCTACAAGAACAAGCATGCAAGGGAACATTTTGCTTTTCGTTATTGATTTATGGCTAAATTCACTTCTATTGTATGTGAATGAAACTCGATTGACTTTCCTGGTGTTGCATTTACTTATTGAAGGCCTGAGCATAGCAGGTAGATACATGTGGCTGAACTGAGGGCAACCCAAAGAGCCGAAATTGAAGTCCAAGGCAAAAAGAAGGGATTACTCTGCAGTAATTTCCATGCTACTACTTTGGCCAATGAGTTGGGGAATAGTAGCAATATTTCTTTCTGCACCTGTGCAGCTACCAAATGCTCAGCTTGACCTCTGAGCCTGCCCTTGTAATGCTCACTTCCCGGGGCAGGGCTGAGCTGCATTACCAAAGGAGTCGTTGTATGCAGGTTGCAAGCGTGCTCTTGCAAGCGTGCTCTTGCATGTCTTTGCTCAACTTGCCCCTTTGGAGCTATGGGGCAGCCAAACAGTGCAACAGAATGATGGAAAATATCAGCTATGGTGAGGGACTCCTTCCAGTCTTATGAGCTCCTGATGTAAACTGCACCAGTAACACATCACAGCAGGTTGTGTATTGAGCCCAATTAACGGTTGCTTGAAGAAAAAGAGAAGATATGTCACTGTAGGAGGTATTTTAAAAGAAGCTGATAAGACATCTTGCATCTGAATTTACTCCTGTGTGTAACTGAATTAACTGAATTAACTGACCAGTATAGTCTTATAAGTAAGGGCTTAAGGACTAGGATCTCTTCATTGCTCCTTATGCAATACATTTCTGGAAGCTCATTAGAAACTATTAGAACTTATTCACCCTTGCAACCTTTTCAGCAGATGTTCAGCTGTTTGTTCATTAAAACAAGACTGGAACAGGTCAGGAAAGAATTTATTTCCTAGAAAATTAAATGAAATAGTAAAATAAATGTCAATTAATTGAAAAAATTAGCTTTAATCTATTAATGAGAACTGGAAAACAAAAATTAACTGAAAATTTGAAATTTAGAACTATAGCAAACACTGGAATTGCAACCTTTCTTTTTGCACAGCCAGAAGGTTACAAAATGATAAAGAAGGAAAAAAAAAGAACCAAGAGAAGAGGCAAAGAATAAGATAACATTAAGAGGTTTGGAAAATGTGTTTTTCATCAGCTGCATTTGCCTTTGGCCCTTCAGTCATTCAGGAAAGCTGCAGCACATGGGACTCACAAGGCTTCCTGAATGAACTATATGTTTTTAGCCCACACCTGAGTGCTGGGCTTCAGGCCTGAGAGCACCCTTGCCCCTTGTTATTGTGTCCAGCTTACCCCACAGTTATGTTCTGTCTTTCACCTATTAGCTGCTGTCTCTCAGCTGAGCCTCAGTACTGTGTGACATCTCTTCCACTGACCCACTGCAGAGCCAGGAAGGTAATTTTTAATTGCCAGTGGGTTTAACTTACCTACTCTAATGTACACTGCACAGGCCTGAGTCACTCACACATACTTCTCAGCCTAGATCAGGTAACTGAATGGAGATAGCTCCTCAAAATGCCTCTCTGCTGTGACTGCCTGTGAGTCCTCCCTCTTCTTTTCAGTACAAAGCCAGGCACTAACAGCCTAAACCACTGCAGGGGATGCTTTGAGTTAAACTGCTAGCCTTATGCTGAAATGGGCAAAAATGCTCACTTATACCTGCTCCTCACCACCTCTCAACCACTAATTACTGCCTGTCAGTCTGATTTGCCTGGTGGCAGTCTGCTGCTGTGGATGGGGCTTACCTAGGAAACTGGAAGCTCCCTGGGAGATCCAAGCCGGGGGCTGTGGGGTCGCGAAGAGTAACGGTAGGGATGGCTGGCGAGCTGGGGTACATGTCTGGGCTCAGAGAAGCCTTCTGGCTGCTTTCTCTCACAGTATACCAAGCCCCATGTAAATGGCTTAATTTACACTGTCCAGTCAGAGAGCTGCAGTGCAGTGTGAGAGTGAGGACTGAAACAGGACTGAACACCCTGAATATACACAAGTTGTAGCCGTCAAGCTTTATATTACAAGTAACTATTTCATGTCTGAAGAGGCATTAGAGACTGTCTGCATTGTGAGAGAGTAGCTTGGCAATGAGGCAGCCATGTCTGAGCCGGAGCAGAAATGCAGAGCTCTCTCATGAGCAGATGAGATGGGGCAGCTCCTTCTGTCACTTTCCAAAATCACTGCACAAAGTTATGTGCACACTAGATAAGAACAAGTGATTGCATTTCAGTCAATATCTTAACAGTCTCAGTAGTCTAAGCCAGTGCCGCTGAAAAGCAGAAAGCAAGCAGAGGCAAAGCAGTACTAGGAGAGCTGGCACTGAAAGCATTGTGGTGGGTAAATATCAATGGCAGAAACAGAGATGCTCCTACAGACTCCATCCTGTTATATGCAAGTGTTGTTCATGCCTGCAAAACACACATGAAAGCAGAGTAGACTGTCCCTGGACACACACGCACATATGCACCCACAGATACATATATGCTACGGAAGTGATGTGTGGTTAAACAAGCTGGTTGGGATAAAAAGCGCTGAGGGGTTCATGTGGTCACTGAAGATGTTATCATGTGAGAGTGCTGTTGGAAAGCTTGCCGGGCAAATGCATATGGATGACCCCAGTGTCTGTAAAAACATGCTGCGGCACTGCTGTATTAATCTGGAGTCTACAGACAGTCCCTGACAGCCTTTGTAAAGTGATACGAAGCAAAATACTTGCAAGAGTGAGGAAATCATTCTGTGTTGATTAATGCCAGTGTTGTTGGTATTGATGGTTTAGCTGCCTGTACGAAACAAATGTGGGCCATCAGTTCATCTTGAAATAACTTCTACAACTGAATGAAGGATGTTGTCGCCTAATCTATTTTATACTAATTGTTCCATGCCACAAATTCAGGGCCTGATCCAATTTAAGTTGACACCAAGGAGAGACACTCCATTTACTGGTAGTGTTTGGATTAACGCTTCATTTTAAGGGGAGCAAACAGCATGCTAAATTAGCATTCATCTGAGTTGCTACTATCCTTTTCTTGAAAAGCAAGCAGGTTTGATATTTTCTGTGTAGCCAAATGAGTCTTAGCACTTATAGGCTGTATTGAAAGCCAGAAACCCAACCTGAGCACATAAAAGTTTCTGTAAGAGTTGGTGCCATGTAGGCTGCTGCCTGTGACAGACTGTCTTAGTTGGGTGTCTGACATGGGGTTCTCACTGCTGTGTTACCACACAGAGTCATTTTCCACCCAAGAAACACTTGGTGCTTATAAGGCATTTTTCAAAAATCACACTGGGGTTATACCTGGGGCTTTAGCTATTTAAACATCTTAAAAAATCTGTCCCTAGAGAGGATTTAACTCAGCAGGATTTAGGCGGCTAAGGCTCGCATCATCAAAGGGACCAAAGAGTCAATCCATCTCTTTTCACGCTTAAGGACATAATAGTATCATGCCCCCTCCCATGAGGGGGTACTGCAGAGAAATTTCCAACCTCTCAGCACCCAAACTAGCTAGCTTTGGAAGCAGATGGAGTATAATTATAGCAGTGTTGAGCTGCACCTGAACTAATTAGCTCTGCTGAGAAACAGGGATTGAATTTAATAATGCATGTTCTGCCATACCAAAAAGGCTAGGCTGCCTTTGAGACCCACGTAAGTGTCTCTGCATGGTGCTGTGCTGAACTCTGTGGATGTACTCTGAAAGTCAGCTCAGAGCCTTTTTTCCCACCATAATACACTGCACAATGTAGATATCACCTTGTCCCAGCATTCAGGTACCATTGGCATAATTACTTCTTAGCTGTCACTTACCTTGTGACTATTAGTTTAGCATGTTTAGTTCTGCATATGCTCAAGATTTGGTGTCCAAACTCACTTAAATATTGAGATCTACCTCAAGAACTGCCTAAAGCCTTGAAGCCTTCAAAATGGGACTTTTTTCATGATGGGCCTGATGTTACTGGCATGGCCAAAACGTGCTCAAAGTAAATGTAAGAGAAAGGTAGAAACCCATGCTCAGATCCCTGCTCTGGAGTAGTGATACCTATGAGACATGGATTTGTACTCCCATTTTAAATGTGTTTCCCAAGTGATCTGTCCTTAGTCCTCTACATAGCAAATTATTTCTATAGAGAGGAATGACTCTTGTGTTGGTGACTGATATATTTTTCCCACTTCACAGAAAGCTGGGTGTTGGGATGCTGACTTGCGGTGCTGGTTTGAACTCCAGTTCTGGCTGAGATTTGGGAAGAAGAAGTGGCTTGACCCTGTTCCCCAGCCCTCCGGGAGTGACTTAACTCCACAGCTGTCACTCTTCCTGGCCTACCACTATTACCCTTTAAAAATGGAAACCTGTAGTTTTGTATTATGTAAGTGACTGAGATTATTTAGGAGCTCAACAGTACTGAATATGTATAAGCACTGTCCCTTTTTTGCTGAAATATATTTCTTGCTAGTTTGGTCCATGTCCTGCTCTGCAGTTTTCTGTTGATGCTGCAATTAGGTGCCAATCCATGAAAACTTTGCATGAGTACTGTAAGACGTAGGATCAACACTGTGAGCGAGGTGTTGCACTGCTTAATTGTGTAAAGCCTAATTACTACCTAGGAAGTGCAAATGGAAATTGGACTCTTGAATTACTTAAAGTCTTTGAAAATTTAAGTCATGGTTCATAACATTTGATGATTTTTTAATGTAGTTCCTTTAGACAAATTTAATGACTCTGTGTGCTGCAGACAACAAATTACAACTAGTGGATCAAATATGCACACAAATCCAGATATAAGTCTTTTAATTGGCTCTTTGATTTTAAAAACCACAGCTTTCAATGTTTTGAAACAGAGGAGATTTTCAGTAGCTAGTACTGATGGATCTTACTGGATCCACTGTTGCAGAGGTCAGGAGTTCTCCCATCAGAAATTCAAAATACCTCTGATTTTGTTGCAGAATCATTCCTTTTCCTGCCAGTCTGCTGATAGTGTTTAAAATAAAATGCTTTAACTAGAAAAAATCTGATTTACAAAATTTGTAATTGCTTGAGCAGGAAACATGGAAGTCTATATTTCCCCTCCTTTTTCTCTATTTGCTCCACAACAAATTTGGCTCAAATAATCTGTTTCAGCAAATACTAGTGGTAAGTGGATGATTGGAGGCATTAGAAGCAATATTGCACACACAATAAAGGGAAAGGGAAAGGGAGAGATGTGAAGAGAGAAAGGAAAATCCTGAGTCTGAGATCTTTCCTCATGTTTCTCCTGGCATGGTGCAGAGACAGGCTGCCTCTCATAGAGGGGAATGACTTAAAGTGCAACCTCTCCCTAAATAAGTAAATGAATACTTAACCTGCAGGTTTGAAAGTTATAGTATATTCTAAAACAGTTATGTTTCCTTTGGATGAAAAGGCTGAATTATCATTCAGCTTCTTTTGTCATCCGTATGCATGAGTTTGGAGCAATTAGAATGAATATGTTGCAGGTGCAGTATCTCAGGAAGTTGCAAGAAGCTGTGCTGTGTTTTCGTACCATAGAGGAGTGCCGGAGCTATAACTCTTGGAAGAGCTGAAAACTGGAGAGATGTGAGCATCTGAAGTGTGATTTTATAATCATAACAAGCACAGATAGCTGTATAATAGGCATTAAATGAATGCCGCATTTTCTCAGATGGTGCTGCTACTCATTTAATTTAACTGAAGACTGCACGCTATTTAATTTTAGGTTGTGGATTACCTTTCTCATGTGCCCAGTTTACCTTTCTAACTGTAGATCGAGTATTTTGGATGGCAACACTAGCAGTGTTGTGTTAGCTTTGATGTTATTTCCAGACAGCATCCTATTCCAGGGAAACGCATTTCTGTGTCTTCTCTAAGAATAACTGCTTTGGAATTCATCAGCCCTGAATTTTGTCTGGTAGAATTTTGTCATATCTAGTTGTTCATGTAAAACTGATACTTACAGCAGACTCTGAGATGCAGTTTCATTTTTAAGTGCAAGTTTCTCATAAATTCAGGTTAGCATGATAAGATGAACACTTCCTAAAGCCGAATCTCAAAGTGGCATAAATGTTGATTTTTTTCTTTCCCTTTTTTTTTTTATTTTCCAGTAGAGTGAGAGCAATCCACATCTGCTGAGGATTTGACCCTTGGAGTTACCCGACCTGATAATAATTACTGCTGATGCTGCATTTGTATGAGTAGAACAGAGGGACCTCAAAACCCACAGTGCTTATTTATATATAATTTGATGACAATTTATTTTACCACAGAGGCTTAAAGGAGCCACTGTGGTAATAAGATTCATACCCACCATTTTATCTATGTGAAATCACTGACTTGGTGAATGATACTGATATGGAACATTTCCTTCTTTGCAGATATGAAGGGAAAAATTAATCCTGGGAACTTTAATGCAAACCCCAGTGACTTCAACCAAAACCATTTGCTCATTGAAGAATTTCTGATAGCCACTATCACACACATGGAATGACACATGGAATGTCCACTTTAGCTTCTAGAAAGTCGCAAAGGAGGAGGAAATGCAAGTGCCAGATCAAAAAAACATCCTGTGCAAAAAAAAAGTTTTCAGATTGCCAGAATGGTGAGTAATCTGCACAGTGTTTCCATGAATACGACACCACCAGTGACTACCCCTTACTTTTAGCTGCAGTAGCATGCACATACACTTCAGTGGCGTGGGAGGATGTAAGACGGCTTACTCTGAAATGGAAATAGCAGGAGGAGGATAGCACATGAAACAAACTCCTGGAGCAGGCAAGACTTTTGGCAGTATAAAGATGATTCGTTGCATAGATAGCAATCCTAAAACCATGGTTGCTTTGTGGGGTGTTATATGAAAGAAAGATACGTACAGAAACTTGGTGGTGTACTGCAGCATGCACGGATGTTTTCAGAGGGCTAGGTTTTAATGCAGAACAGGACAATCTCAACTCCCCTGTGAAGTTTTAATGCTAATAGAAGAACTACTTTTTATATATATATATAATCTTATTCTGAGAAAACTCCTCTTTCTCTACTGGTTATGAAGTAAGAAAATGTGTGGGCTCTGTGGCACTACCCTTCTCCTCTGTCTCTGGGTTCTCTGTGTGTGTCTGTAGGTAACGTGGCAATACCTGTCCTAGATTTCAAGTGTAGCAGGAGGCCTTTTGAGCAAACTATCATTTAGAAAAGAGCTAGAGATTGCAGAGTCCCCTGTGGCTCTGGGAAAATTTAATGGAGTTGGAGACTAATCCCCCCACCATTGCTCCATGTAGCATGGAGAGCAAATTCCCTTACCTCTGAGGAAGAAGTCAAATGTTCTCAGAGGGGAACCTCAGCCAATTTTTCTCTTTCCCTCCCTCTCGGGTAGAGTTTTCTATGGGAATGACTGAGGATTGACCTATGGAAATTAGAATTTGAGAAGACCTATTATAAAATTGATTTTATTTCTTTGTCACGGTGAAGTTGTTCCCTATAGCACGTTCTCTAATGATTTATCCAGGAGTTTCAAACGTTGTAAATACCAGTGGTTCTGTATTTCCCTGGCCTGTCTCACTGACGGATGGTGCAGAGATGGGGATTACAAGATACAGCAGAGATGAAAAGAGTGATAGCCAAATAAGATAAAGATGAAATCTCTTTTTTTTTTTTTTTTTTTTTTTTTTTATTGTAGGAGTAAACTGATTGGGAGGATCAGAATTGAGACCAGCAGCATTTGTGGTGTATATTCCGGGTAATATAGTAGTTTAGATTTAGGTTATGTTTAAAGACAATTATACTTGCCTGAGACCCGAACCCAATCTCTTTTAGGTTATCTTCCTTTAAATATACTGAAACTTTCCCCCACTCTTTTCTTGTAGTATGTTTCTACAATATCTGGAAGAAGAGCTTCTTATTCCTTCTCTCTTCCCCTCTGTTCTTTTATTAACACCTGCCTCCATGCAGCCCCCTGCCCACGCATTCTTCTTGGGAAGCAGATATGATGAGAAGTGCTGAAGCAAAATGAGATATGATATTCTCGAAGAATCTCTGATCTGCTGAGCAATGTCTTGAGAGATTTGCAACTCCAAAGGTTTTACCATTAATAAATAAATAAAACCTTTCAACACCTTATAGCTCCTGGGAAAAAAAATCCAAAACATTCTGAGTTTTGCTTATCACTTCTTATTGCCAAGATTGCTGGAGAGTTTGTTGTGTGTTCAGTCCCATTGTGCTGTCCACCTTCCTCTTGCATTCTGTCTCAAGCAGCCACAGCAATACCCTTTCTTTTCTGCTACTTGTCAATCCAATATAGCAATGCAAAGGTAATGTAATGCTTGAGGATAATAACCTCGTCTCTTTTCTGCCTTCTACATATGAGATGTGGTATTTGCTACTGTTTGTCTATTTGGTATTGATTCTGAAAATTCTTACACAGACAGTAAATGTGGTTGTGAATTCAATCTCCAGGTTTCTCTTTTCAGGGGACACCTCTTTTTCTTCATTGATTTTGCTTTGTTTGTTAAATATTTATTGTATTTTAAAGAAGTATGAACTTTCAGTACAAGATAATAAAGGATTTATCTGATCATAAAACCTGTAAATTTTTCCAGAAACTTCAGGAGGATTTTAATATTGATGCAGATCAAATATGGAAATATATGCTACTTGTGAATAGTTTTATGGAAACAGGAAGAGCTGTGGAGTCAGTGTAGGAGTAATCCTTATAAGGATAAGTTTCTGATATTAATAAGACAGAAACACAGTATCTCAACTTTTTCTCTTGCTTAAATCTCTTCACTCTTTTGTGAAAGAACAGGAAAGAATGAGAAGTCTGTTTTTAAAAACAAACTGCTGAATAAATCATAAGAGAAGAAACTATAGAGAACAAATTTCTAGAGACAAGGAAAGAAAATCAGTTGTGCAACAGGCCTTCTCAATTTCTAATTTCCAGAAGGTCAATCATCAGTCCCCCTGTAGAAAAATAATAGATTGATTATAGATAATTAAAATTTTACTATTTTTAATATTTTAATAATCATGGGTATCCCTCCTTCTGTGGTGCCCTCAGGGTAACTCTTCCTTAGTATAAATTTCAATACAATGAGGGACTAGTACTTTGTCTTCCCAACTTAACACAACAATTTGTCTAAAAACAAAGCTTAAAGTACTTAAGTTTTTAAATCTCCCATTTACGCTTTTAAAAATGTCATTGAAATTATGTAATGTACATACTCAACAACAAATAAAGAAGGAAAATGGTAAGTTTGGAGAAAAATGAGAGGAGAAAATCAAAAGGTAAGATACAGGTGAATTTCTAACACACAAAAATTCTCGGATATCTTTTCCAATTTTTAGAATTTTTTTCAAAGTATGATATAAGTAGTAGAATTTCATAGCTCCCCTTATAACCATAAAGGAGATCATGGAATAGAGGGATGTTGGGCTTCCTGCTTCATGCTTAAATGGGATATTCCACTCTGTTATTATCCAGTCATCACTTTTATCACAGTGACATCCCAGTTTGTTTTGGCTAGCTTTCACACATGCTTATAGATTTCACCAATCAATTTAACAAATCTGGACATAATTGGAGAGATTGTTGTTTGAAAAATTCAAAACAAGATCAAGGACTTAATAAAATACGATAGAATTTTCAGAAGGTCTTCAAGGACCTAAGTCATTTGCTGTTTGAAGTCCCACACCAGAAATAAGCTGAGTATGGAGTATTACAGACGAAGGGTCACTCTACACAGCCTCTACTTTTCTATGTCTCTTTGCAGACAGCTTCTCTCAGCAGGAAGTTCTCAAAGATCCACAGCTGTGTTTAGAAGTGTGGGGGAGGTACACAGCCCAGAGATGCAAAGACCACCTTATTCTTCTAACACATTCTTATACCATTATCTCAGTCTTAACAGCTCCATTTTAAAAGGGATTTCAAATTTGCCCAGCGTGATGATTTTGCACTTGAAACTCATTTGTGCTGTGCTCTAAAATAATTTCTGAAAGCGCCCTGCTCCCATTTATCATTCAACATGCAGGTTTCTTTCAATTACTCTCTTCTAGGACATGCTCCCAACTAAGTAGTGAAAAACCTCTGCAGGATGTTTTCTTCACTAGAGAGCCATTTTGATGTTAAAAGTATATTTTCCTTTTTGTTTTAAAATGTCTCATTCAGTAAACAGTATACAGATTTTCCTGAGATGTGCTTTGAGCAGCTTCGAAAATGAAGAACAGAGCCTTCAGATCTCTGAAATTAATGGGGAAATTCAGTGAAATTTGGGTTAGACTCTGATGATAAAGCAATCTGAACCAGAAACATCATTAAAAGATACTGGTAATGTAATTGTGAATTTATTTGTCTGAAAAACAGCTTGCAAGGTAATAAGTAACGAATTATTGTTAAGAAGTATATCTGTCTCTGAAGGGAAAAATATTTTGTTGAATGCATTGTATGTCTGTACTGATGAAATTATTAAAAGAAACACCTTTGAGAAAAAAGGATGTGCTATAAAGACAACCAAGCGAACAGAGGGCTAGGGGGCTTTTATGCTAATTAAATGATGGACACACAGTGAAGAGACAAATTGTTAATATATGCTAAACACAGAAAATCTAGAAGACCATCTGATACATTCTGTCTGAGAGAAAACATTTCTGTTTAATTAAGGGCTGTAATATTGCATGCATGCTTGCAGGCAGAGATAAGGTAGCTAATCTAGCTTTTACTGAGGTGCACTCTGTCTTTTTAGTGCTGAAATTTCAACCTTAAGATTCCCTTAATGTTGCTGTTTGTATGGGATTGTTTCTCGGTTTCTGGCACGTAACCGATTCCCCAAGAGATAGATGCACCTCCAAATAATGACTGCATGTCAGGAAGATAGTTTTTCATACCTGGGTTTAATGCAAACCTTTATTTTACAGACAGGTTTCTCAGAGACTCATGCTGTCTTATTTTTAATGGATAAAAAAAAATAGGGGAGAGTGGAAAATGCTGTCATGCAAACATTCCAGATGAGACTGGGACAACATCTCATTTGAATAACCACCCTATGGATCTGTCAAGCTGAGCTGAGACAGGCCTCAGCAACCCTGACTCAAAATTGAGCCCTTGGATTGAGGGTGGGATGCAGGAGCGCTCACAGCCTGTGTGTGCCTTGGCTTCCCTTGCTCAGTGCCTCTGCTCAGGAGAGCGCTGGCATGAGCCGAGCACAGTCTTGCAGAGGAGCTTAATTGCGCCTTTGCTGTACTACACAGAAACATATGGCTCAAAGCCTACAGGAAAATATCAGAAGAGGAATTTTGCACAGTAACACAAACCTTATTTTGTATGAAGTAAAATCAATATTTGAGCACCTTCCCAGGGTTTCAAAGCTGTACGTTTTTCGATTTCACTTAGTTTGGGGCATTTGCTTCCATTCCCTCCCCAATTTACAGTTAGTTTTAGGGAGAAGCTGCATTTTCCAGAGTTGTGTTTCTGGACTGCAGTATACAGATTTTGCTCCTAATGATTGCCCATATAAAACACTGGGGAGATGGATATCTGCCCAATGGAAATTCAAGTGCCACAAATTCAAAGAAAACCTGGCATGATATGTAGCTCCCTTATAAAGCTCTCACAATTATTTTTTTTTTAGTTGAGTAGGTCTCAGTAGGACCAAAACAACCTCCCACAAGCTTTACAGTGGTAAACATGTACGGGCAGTGACCACTGTTCTGAGATGTGAATTGTAAAATTGGTGCAAATAGAACCGAGATTCATTTTTCACTTTTATTTTGAATGTCCACGTCTCAGAAAGCACCAATGTCTTGTGCGTTCTATGTATGCAGCCACTTGCAGCTAATAAGTGAACCTTCAGGTGGGTCCTATGGAGGAGTTCATGGAGCTGTGCCCAGTGATGGGCATTCACCACCAGTGCAGTCGTACTGATCTGACTCTCTTTGTGCTTGATCTATAGATGTTTTCCCAAACAGATTAACACTGATTAGCAACAAATTATCAAGCGTAAAATGAGTTTCTTGGCTTCTAGCCACTGGATGCATACAAAGAATGGGTATCAGCAGGAGGAGGAAAATGAGTAGCCACGGATGAGTAAAATGCTTGGATGTATTTGATGTTGCAGGTTATTGCCAGCTCAGAATAAACGTGGTCATTACCAGTTAAATACAACACCTCTGTCCTTACAGATTTGCTGTATTATTGTTGGATTACAGTAAACACATTGTTTTGTAGTAACAGGACCTCTTAAATTATTTTCTTTCTGTTTATCTGTGATTTTTTAATATTTCCAGCAATGCGGTATTTGAGCAGTTCTGTCATGCAGAAGCAATCTGCTCTTTAGATGGGGCTGTTTCCTTAAAACCCTGATTTTGATGATGCTGAAAACTTAGGGTGAGGAAAAACTCAGGACCCATCTTGAATAGGGCTGCAGACACTGGTTAGCTTTGAGAGAAGGTAAAAGATGTGTTAAGCATTTAATAGCTATTTAAATGACAAGTGAGCAGTTGGACTACTTTCCTTAAAGAGAAACATTATTGGAAAGGGAGCAGCTTCAGAAAGGGGTGAAAAAGAGGGAAATCGGTCCACCTAAGGATGCAGAAGTGAGCAGTAAAATGGATAGCCTATTAGTCCATGGCCTCTGCTCTATAAAATGGGAGGACTCTTGCTTTGTTTCACTGAGGATAGGATGAGGTTGTGAGGCTTCTCTCAGCCAGAAGGAACATGCAGTCTGCTCAATCCTTCTGCCAGTTTGTTTTAGCAGTCTGATGGTAGGCGCAGTATCCCCACAGTTAATGGTGTATTATCACTTTAATTACCTTTAACTACTAGGCATGCTGTGATAGTAGGCATTGAGAGATTCAAATGTACAGTAGATCGGGTGAAAACTGTTTGTCTTGAGTGGACTTAAATGCTTGGGTTTTGCATGTAACAGCTGTTTGTTACTAGCACTCATCTTCTTGGCTATATGTGGAAATTAAAGAGCAGTATTATGATTGACGTCTGAAAAAGAAAATAATGTAAAAATACAGATGATGTCCTACATTTGCTTAACAAAAGAAGACTTTGATATTTTAAAAAGAAAAAATCTAGACAAATATTTTTAACTTTTGTCATGAAGCCAGACAAAAAAATTAAGAAGATGCCAATCATGTTTTCTTATGTGAGGAACAGAAATGCAGATATTTATATCTCTTTTCTGTATCTGTGTGTCTACAAATAAAGTGCTTGCATGCTGATGGGACAAAGAAGGAGGAAAAAGTTACGGACTAATTGATGTTTTGTTAAAGAATTTTGCTTTTCCTGCTGTCTGTTGAAAGCAGACATTATTACAGAAATTTGACTGAATAACTCAAATTGGCACAAACCCAGATTTCAAAATAATTTTTTCTAATAGACTGGTGTATATCCTTTATATAATATATTCTTTTATGGCCCCCAATTATTTAATAACTTTTTATTATCTTCCAGTTTTTCCATTCAGTATTTTCTTTCCTTTCCTTATAAATCCTCGTAATCTAATACACACTCACCGCTGTTTCTCCTCTTTATGCAATCATTTTCCACGGCTGCTTCTTTTTCCACTTTCCAAATCTTTTGTTTTTGTTTTTGTTTGTTTGTTTGAAGCTGCTCAGAAGAGTGTGTCACTGGTACTAACTCACATCTTAAAACCCCAGCCTCCCTAAGCCTAAGTCTTAAAAGCAATGTTCTAATGAGAAAAAGATGTCTGACTTCAGCTTTTATTTATTTCTAGGCTCATTGTGAAGCTTAAGACACATGATGCGCCTGGGTATGCTGGCTTTACTGAAAGATTCATCGACAGTTACTGCAGTGGTATGATGTTTTTAGACAAATACAATATATTGCAGGTGTGTAGCACTGTTTTCACAGTGGTTTCTTGAAGGGTTACAAAGAGCATCCATGTTGTGGTGATACACCAGAATTCAGACATCACTGAAGTATTCAGACACCAATGGTTAGCCCTCACTTGCCTTTAAGTGAATCCATTCCAAGCAATCTGTCATTTCTCTGTTTCCAGCAATATTAAATACACAGACTTGCACTGATCCCTTGGCACAGGAGAATGTCTGTTCTTGGAGCAGTGTGTTCACTGAAGATTTTTTTTTCACCCGTCAGCCTTGTGTGGATGTTTAATGATCTTCTATATGCCGCTTCTTTCTATACTCTTCTAAGAGAGTCAGTAGGCGCAAACTGCACTGAGTAAATTACACCATAACCACACTGAAGGTGTGAGTTTGATTCCAGCTCGTCTGGTGGGACTGCTGCTAAAAGTCAGCATCTAAAGAAGCAGCTCATTTGAATTCTGGGTGTACACTTGAGTTAATACGGATGTATTCAGAGACTGAAGGCTGATGTATCAAAGACACCGTTCAACACCACCTCAGGAGTGTTCCTAATAGTGTGACTATTTTTTCCTTTCACTTCTGTCAAATCTATCAATGTCTGATGCGATTCTTTCTGAAAGAGAGAGCCTATTAATATGTATAAAGCAAAAAAGAAAACCAACCAAAACCACAACCAAAGAGTTCATCCCTATGCATTAAGATTTACTCATGGCAATTACGTTTGAGCTCATTAAATTTATATACTGCCCCCCCCTTTTCTTTCTTTCTATTCCACCCCTAAAGAAAGTGGCACCAGATCTATCAATTTTACAAAGCTGTACATATGTGTAAGTGTGCATACCACTGTACATATATTTATACGTGTGTGTATATATAAATCTTTATATTTACCTCACTACTAATGACTGAATAATTTTACCTACTTTTGCTATCTTACTGCTAAAGCATTTCCGATGAAAACTAATGACTGCTTACCTGGAGCTAGTCTGCACTATTAGGCTGGCACATAACCGCATTGCCCCAGGAAGTATACAAGGAAGGAACTGGACCTGAGAGTGGCATAGTTTGTCTTGCCTCTCTCTCCTTGTTTGTGAAACAAAGGGGTAATTTACACTCCTCCTTTTTCATGGGCTTTTTTCTGGTGCAGCTTAATTTTCTTACACAGTGAGCCAGTGAGCAAGAGAAGGAACCAAATGACTCTCATTTCTCACAATCGCTCTTGTCCCTGCAGTTTCTCTCTCCTGAGCTTGGATAGTCCTGTCCTGCTGGGCAAGCCCTGGGGTTGCCCCTGTGTCTGCCCCTGTGCCAGTCTGCAAGAGAAGAGACAGTCTGATAAATACTCTCTGTATGTGAAAACAGCCATAATGTTTAATGCTGCATGACACCTTTCGTGAAATGTTTGCCTGTATGTGTTTCCCCAGATCCTCCCTAAAAGTGCCAGCTGTCAGTCCCTGAACTCCACTGCACTGTGTGGGGTAGGAGGGGGCTGCATGCCCCCTATGCTGTGCCATTTGGCTGCCCTTCCCTGAGTTCAGTACACTGCAGTTGGTGAAGGACCCTGTACCTGTGGGATGTGTTTCAGCATTTTACCCACCCAAAGCAGGAGGATATTATGCCATGAGATGGGGTTTGCACAGATTTTGGTAGAAACCATCACTTGTTTGAGTCAGTGAATGAGGAACGCAGGTGAGGAGGTCCCATGCAGGGTGAGATTTTGCTGGCAGTGAAAAGCGAGTTTCAAGGCATCTTCCCATGAGGGGCTGTGACACCAACTGACAGCCTCAGTTTGATGCAGGCTGCAACTGCCTCCTTCAGCAGTGCTGGCCAGTTTCTGAAGGGCTGCAGCAGGTGAAGTGAGAAGGTGATCAAAAGGCAGAGGAGAGATGATTTCTTATTTCTACATAGTTCTCCACAATCCTCCTCCTGTAGGGGTATTTATAATACAACTGAAACCCCTTCCATCCCCTCCCAGTTCCACACTCAGAGCTGGAACTTTCAAATAAAAGAATCTTTGCAAGAACTTTAAATTTCAAGCTTTAGGTTCAGGGATAAAACTGCCTTCTGCATTGTGACTGGATAGGATGGAGAAAGAAAGACCAGAGATTCTAGACTCTTATTTCATGGATTAAGTTCAGAGTTTTTGGCTCATCTGATCAAAAAAGATCTGCTGTTGCAGTAATCACAGTAGTACCTAGAGGCTAAAGTCAGAATTGGAATGATGTGGCTTTGATGTTTCCTAAAATAAATACAAATATTCTTTGCTCTTTTAAGCTGAGTCAACAGAATAGCAGCTAACTGCTCTGTTAGCAAAAAGCCCCCAGTACTACTTTGGTCACTTTTTTTCTGCCATGCCTTAAATCACAATTTAAACATTATCTCCATCTGTTCTCTTAGTGATACACTGGAAATTGGAGGGCAGAAGGCAGAAGGGAAACAGGACCCATGGCTTTAAAGATAAGACCTTGGTACCTGTTGAGTGGGCTTCAGCCCACTCTTGGTTGCACTCTCAATTCCTGCATTTGGAGTTGCTCACAGTGAACGCAGCAGCCCCGCCTGGCAGGGAGCTAGTCAGAGTGGACTGCCATGTCCCTAGACATCTCCCCATTGCCTCAGGACAGCCACACTTGTCTGTCATCCTTGTGCTGGTGACTCATCAGCTATCTTACCAAATCCTGTTGTCTTTCCTGGGTTCAAGTGAGATGCTTCAAGCCAGCAGCCAAATGTCATCAATAATAAATTTATTTATCATGGTCCAAATAGGTTTGTTTTCTTCAAGGAAACACTGTCTATATGTTTCTCTTCATGTGACTAACAACAGAATTAATTTCTACTGTGCTCCACATCTGTAGTTGCACAGCCACTGAAGCCCCTGCAAACTGGGTAATTTACAAGCCCTGTGTGGCTCTTGCTTGTCCCATTCAGCACGAATTCATAACCCAACCATTTTCCTAATGGGTAAAGGTGCAATTAATCAATAAAGAGGGATTAGTTAATATTCTCCACACGTAAGTGCCAAACATCAAAATAATATGCTCTCTTGTGGCTAGCATCCCATCATTTTTTTGTTTAACTAAAAAAGAAAATTGGCAGGACAGGACAACCACAGCGTATATCATGGGATTGCTGTGCAGATCTAGGGCAGTTGTTATATCTGCTGCAGATAAATATTTTCTCTGAGGAATGAGGGTTTTTTTTTAATAAATGAAAAAGTTAGGAGTAAAATTTTGCGTTCTGTGGTTTGAGAAACTTTCTTCCCTTATTTCAAAGACTTAAGTGGCATGGGGAAATCCCCTACCAGCCATATGCCCTGGGAATTAAATTTTCTCCATCTGTTCCCTATTCCCTAAGTAACATAGCACAAATCCTACTACCATCTATTTCTTTAAGCAGCCTTCTGTGGAAAGAGGAAGGCTTGATTAGTGCGTGTGCATATGGTTGCCTGTCCACATTTGGAAACTCAACCTCTAAGAGAAACATCAACTTGTTATTCATTACCATCCTTTAGCTCTCTGCACCACTGTATACAAGAAAAGGTAAAATTTCCATTGCAGGAGCCAATACATGCGTGAAACAAGGACTGAGATATTCTTACAGAAACTGAATCAATTCATTTGCTATACAGTTTTTAAAACAATCCTCTTAATAAACGGCTGACCTGAGTTCAGGATTCTGGCTCTTGTGTATCACCAGTGCTCTGCCAGCAATCTAGAATAGTTTTCTGGCAGGTGTCACCTTATTAGCAATACCTTATTTTCTCAAGCCATTTCAATGTTATTCATAAAACAGTAGTATGTAACTTCATATTTCTTGATCTTAACTGCGAGCTGCTGCTGACTTTTCTAACTGAAATTCTCTGGAATGTTTTCTTCAGCTATATTTTTTTTAATTAGGAATATATTTGTTTTCCAGAAAATGCCATTATAAAGTGAGCTTCTCTGATTTTTCAGCTTTCTGGTGAGTAATTAAAACAGACTCTTCAGTTTTCTCTCTGTTTTCTGCATGAAGCTGCCATGAACTTAAAGCAGGTTTTCATCCCAGGGTGTTTTGTCTATGTCTAAATGCTAATGTTTCATTTCCTTTCACAAAATACAATTTTTTCTGGAGCAAAGGTCTTTCTTTTACACTGAGTTTTGACAGAGCTGGCCTTGCTTGTGCCTCAATATGGATCATTTTGTATCTGTCTGAGACCATTTGGTACTGTGGTGGATTAATTTTTAAGACTTTGTATTTCAGAAAAAAGCTTTGCAGGATATGGCTTCATCCTATGTTCCTTATTCACTAGACTGCTCTTTTTCATTCACCTTTGAAATGCCTATAATATGGTGCATGTGTGGACTATGACCGTGTTTTATGGATCAAGTGAGTTAGCAAATTAAGCTGCCCGGCTGTGGAATTCAGTTCGTTGAAGTGCAGCACTGAGTCTTTCGTTCCAGTGCAGAAAGTGGAAATTTCCAACAGACGTCAGTAGATTTGAGATATTGTAGGACAGTTACTTTTTATCAGTGGTGCCTTAATAATGAAGAGTTTCAAAAAGGGAACTTCACAATCACCATCTGGACACAGGCTGTCTTAGCATTTAGTTTATGGTTTTGTTGTTTTTTTTTAAGGACATGGCTGAACAATTCAAAATTAACTTAATGATCAATCATAAGAAGTTGAGGGTCTGAAGCAGTTTTGTACAAAAGCTTCTAAATGGCCTAGTAAATTTTAGATTAGTAAGTATTATTTAATCTAATTCTGAGCAAGGATGGGATTTTCAAATGATGCAAAGTGGTTATAAACAGTTTTCATCTGCAGCTGTCTGTTCACCAATATAAACTTAAAATATTTTGTTAGAGCAGTTTTGATTTTAAAAGTTCAATTAAAACACTGCAGTATGCTAAGCAATGAAACATAGTTATGATTATTTTCAAGTAAATTCTGTGCTAAAAACATAAATAAAATGCCAGTTACTCTAATACACTACCTTTGCCTATGAGCTGCTTAGCAGAGGTATAATGGGGAGTCTGCAAACAACTTTCTGTAGGATGGGTATTCAAATCAGAGAATGTGGAAATTTCTCTGTTTCTTTTCCATCTGTAACTGCTTTTAGTGACAATATAGCAACAGTTTCCTGAATAAAAAACAATATATGCATGATCATCATCATTAGTAGCAGAAATGTGGTGTCTTCGATCATAGAATCATAGAGTGGTTTGAGTTAGAAGGGACCTTAAAGATCACCTAATTCCAACCCCCTGTCATGGGAATCTCTAAGAGCTGAAGTGATGCTCACTGTGCTAAACACTACACAAATGCAACACCTGTGTAAATGTAGCTCTAGAAAGAGCATCCTAACTTGCTCCCAGCAAATCGAGGACACTAGCAATGATAAAATGGCTACATCATCATCAGCTAAGCTCTCCTTTTCTGTCAAAGTGAGCATTACATTTGCCATGAGAAGATCCAGCTTGACCTGCAGTTCTGCAGATGTGTGACTCAGCTGTCCAGCCTTACAGTGCTTGATGGACTACACTAGACCTCATCCAAGTTGCTGGTTGCAGTTTTACAGGCTTTAAAGTCATCAGCAGAAATATTTTCTTTCCTCATGATACTAAGCTGTTTCTCAATTGTCTGGCCTCTTTCCCTTAAAATTTGCAATGAGTTTTTAAAAGAAGAAGATGGCAATATAAAAATTACTTGGAGGGATTGTTCTAGTAATAGCTGGTAATATATTTTAATGCTTCTTTTCATTTACCGAATAACATGTCAGGTAAAAGCTCATTCCACACGCACATAGTTCGGCTATTAATGCCACAGCTGTGCTGCAGCAACTTCTCATAATAAGATATTATTTTTATGAGGGTAGGTTCATAAGAGATGTTTATTTTTCATTTTCAGTTCATTAAATTATAGCTGTTTCTGGATCTGATGGCTAAGAGATGGGAGCCTTTTACCTGGTACAGTTTCACATAACTACATTATTTATGAAAGCAAGCTTCTCTCCTTATAATGTATCAGGGAATAGTCTGCATAATCCCCAGCTTCTTGCAGAAATAAAAACATGGTTTATTTCCTTTTCACAGATTTTGTTAGTGTAAGAACGTAAGCAAGCTGCTTCTTCAAAATATAGCCTCTAAAGCCAGAGCCGAACTTGACCTCTTCTGAAACACTTCTTTGCTCAAGGAGACTGATCCACATAGACTGATGACAAAGGAAGGTGCTCAGGGCCTAGGGCCTGGGATGCTGAATATGACATTTTTTCAAGGTGGAACAGCAACGCAGGAGGATACTTTTATAGGTAAAAATACTTGTCTGATTCGCCTGTCACTGCTCAATGGCATACATTTATGTATACTATTTAAAGCTGCATTAAATGCATTAATGTGTGTAGTCTGTGACACTCAGCTCAATAGATATTAAAAGATCCCAGTCTGTGGTAATCATTTAACTTGCTCTTTAAGACATTTGCAACTGCTTCGCATTGTCTATGCTTTTTTAGTGTGTGAGATGAAAGCTGGATCCTGGTGATGGCTCATAGAGCTACCTGTTTGCTTTCCTTCCCTTCCTGCTTTTTTAATTTTTTTTTTACGAAAGACGACTGGTTATTTTTATTATTATTTTATACTAACACCAAGTTGAAAACATTTGTAGTTATTTAAGTGCTTAAGGAGGATCTGCTTTTTACCTCAGGGTAAGACTGTAAATTCTTCCATGTGTTGACTGCGTCAGTTATCCCTACAAGCTTTTCACATGCCTGAGGGATATTTAGTCAGATGGGCTCTCTCTGTTCTAGAGAAATCTCAAGCAAAGGTCAGCCAAACCAGCAGCACTTACTCAAGAACAATGTAATGGGTGAGTAGTGGGTCACTGGCATGGTGCTGAGGAAAGAAAGTGAGTGGATCCCTTTCCTTTTCAGCTCCTGCAGGAGGGTAACCCTGGTTTCAGAACAGAAGAGCTTTGCTTCCTCCCCCATCTGCACACCATGCAGCAGTGAGAAAGATGTCTTTTCCCAAACCTGATTTGAGGTTTTCATTCTCCAGACCTTTTAAAGCATCATATTTGCTAATTTCTAAGGAAATAGTGGGGCAGATCATGCAACGAGGGATGTTGTGTCTGGTGGGTTCACTCAAATGCTGTTGTGCAGAATGACAGTTTGCCATCCAGTGGGGCTCTACAGACTGACAGCCCTTCAGGTTGCATCTGCATTTCACTCTTTTCTTGACATTCGTCTTTTCCCTGAATGAGGCTTCAGATTCAGCTGGCAGATGGACATGAGCAGTCCTCTACCCAACTGTGTCTGATATGTACAGTCACAAGCTGGGAGCAGGCTGCAAAGGTGGACATATGAGCCTGGCTTTTTTGGGGAAGGTGGGCATTTGACATGGGGAAAAATTGTGCAAGTCACACAAGTCACATTGAACAAACGAAAGCCAGCTCTCCCTATGGCCTCTGAGTGCTATGAAAGCTCTTGTTAACCACAAAGCTCAGTATTTAAATGTCAGTCCTTCCCTTACAACTAATTCACCCTAACAGGGTTATATATGTGAATAACTTCACTGGGATCAAAGAACTTATTTACCTGCATGCGGTGTCATGCATACACATTTGCAGAATCAGGCCCTCTAGGCACACAGCAGGTTTCATTGCCCTGCATGTTGCTAAGTCACAATCTGATGTGAATTAAGGAAAATGAAGAGAAGCATATGGTTACATGGCAAGAGTGCTGCAGAATGTTTTAAAGTGTTAAAGGTTTAAATCACACCAAGGCTATAAAAATCAGCTTTGTTTATGGAGCGGTACAGAGACCTCTTGTACTTAATATCGATCAGTCCATTGAACACCTGATTCAAAATGTTCAATTGAAAGCTGGGGAAAAGTGCTAAATTGAACAATCTAAATAACCTGTGAACCTGACTGTCATAAATCAATTTCAATGTTGCACATAGTTAACCCTAACCAGTTAGCAAGTTGTCCCAATTATTAGCTGGGTTACCTGGTTAGGAGTTGGTTTACCCTTTCAGAATTATATTAATATAGAAAATCTTTTTGTGCTGGACGTTCCTCATTGAACAGAGCACCAGGCTCACTTAAGCCTTTCTTAAGCTTTTCTCCACTGCTTCCATGCCAGGTAAATCTTGCTTGAATACCAGTATGGAAAAAGGGCATTTGAAATTAAGAAACAGGCTTACAAACAGACACATTTTCAACTTCAGAGGACTTAAAAGGTGTTGCTACAAAAGACATAGGATCCACTTTTCAAAGGTGTTTTGTTCTGCATGGAGGGGTTACTCATATCTGCATGGGCCTTGCCAGACACTGAGTCTTTCTGATGCCAGTGCAGTTTTGCTGGTTTTGTCCACAAGCTCCTTGCAGACTTGGAAGGACCACAGTTTGTTGGCCCATCTTGTCTTATAAGTGCCTGGCTACATTTGCCTTTCTGTACTTCCTAAAGACAGTAAAAATCCTGAGTTTTCCAGGAAGACTTATGAGAAAGATTCGTGTCTGTTAAAATATTTTGTTAAGCATTAATTGCGTTACACGCCTTCAATATTTTGCTAAATTAGTCCTCCATTAGCTTTTGCATTATTTTATCCTCTCAGCTTGGGCTGAACATGTTGTAATTGCCTGGGTTACGCATATAACTTAAAAAAAGAGATATTGGTATGATGTTGGCTTTTTGTTGCTGTCCACTGGGAGTTCTCCAGTGTTCTCAGACTTACCAAAAAGAAATATTCATGGTTTTGAAGTTTCTTCATCCAGCTTTTGTAAAGCTCTTGGTTGGAAATTATGTAGGCCTGCTGATTTGTTATTTAACATTCCCCTGATTTACTGCTGGAATGAACAACATTGTATTGTCTTCTTATGACAGAAGTGATTTTGTCTGTTTTTTATTTCAAACAGATATCAAGTTTATTTTCAGAACATACAGATTTTGCATATATTATTGACACGGCTACACTTCTCTGTAGTCAAGAAGAAAAATCTTTCTTGTTATCCTTAACTCTGATGAAAAAGCTCACTTCTTGCTTCCATCCTCATCAATTTTCTGAAGTTCTTATCTTGTGTCTAATACTCATGATTTCTAATAAAGACCCCCTTTTTCTTCACAATTATTTTGATTTATATAGCCGTTTTCGCTTTTATGCAAGTCAACATTTAGGCTAGCCGAGCTTTCATTCTTTTTTAAAAACCTCTGGTAAAATGTTTTCAAACACTTTCCAGTTATTATCCACATTTCCTGTCTAATTTCTTTCTCCCAACTGATTTAGCTCATAATTGTTTTCAGCTTTGCAAAATTGGCTCTTCCAATCCATCAAGTGTGCGTATTACTGGTCTGGACTTAATTCTGATTATATATAACAAACAGAAGCAAATCATGATCACTTTTATCTGTGCTACTGCTGATTTCTTTAGTCTAGTTCTATGATTTTTTTTTTTAATCTATACGGATAAAATAATGCAATACAGCATTCCAAAAGTGTTGGATGCAGCACTTTTTAAGGAGTTCTTCATTTATGGCATATTCCAAGGATACATTAATTTGGTGGCATGAAAACTCCAAACCATGCTATTCAGATTGAAGTGCTGACATTGCATAGTTTATTTTTCTACTCGTTTTATGGATGCTTACTTAAGGAGATAGTTTTCTTCTTCTTTTGGTAATTACTTGCAGAAGGCAGTAAAGACAGAAGAAGACCCCTTCCTCTTTGCACTTCTTTTGTAACGCACCTTTCTACAGATTAAGAGTTGCTTAAGTATTTGAGTTTATTTCCTAGTTTTATCCTATTTCCTTTATTTTATTTTGATGATGTAACAGAATTCAGAAAGTACAAAACTATTTTACCACAGAATCCTTCCCAAGGAAGAAGGATGGCTTGGAAGTGGAATATGTTTAACAGCTCCACCCCAACTGACATTTTAAGAAGGCATGGTGCCTCTCTTAGCTTTTTATAGTTTCTTGGTGCTGTCCTCAATAGATTGCCAGATGGTAAAGTGAATTAGAGAGCCAGGCTTCAGTACAAAACATACCCTAGAAATCAGAAAATGGGCTGCTGAGTGGGAGACACTGCTAATTTCACTGTGTCTAGGTTCTGGCTCTGTATTGTGATTGTTAAGGTCAAAGTTAGAAATAACAGTCAATTTTGCACCCTGAGCTAGGGAAGATGATCTCATTTTGAGTATGTTCTTTGTCATGTTTGTTTCTTGCTAGGGATCTTTTAGAGCTTTTTCCAGCTACCTCATTTATGATTCTATTCCTCTTTGGTTTGTTGATGTTAAACACTTACTTAAAATACACTTGTGTATTTTTTAATTTGAAACTCTTTTTTTTTTTGTGTGTGTGGTTATGATTCCATGTTTCAAATTAGATCAATGTTCAATAAAATTAGCCAACTTGCATTGTCAAAAATTAATTGAATTTCTCATTGAAACCTGATTTTCAGAAAATAACCTTTTTGCTTTAGGACTATCGCTATAATTAATAACAATAAAATTATATTTTTCTATGGCCTCTAAATGCTCAAGCAAATGCATCTCTTGGAAAACAGAGATTTGTGAAATGACTTTTTTGATGAAAAATGTAGACTTTCTAATGCCAAATGTTTTATGAATACATTTCAGTCTTTGCCACATTTTATTTTTGTTGCTTTCAAAAAGCTGCATATAAACCACTCTGATCCTTCCAAAATAACAAGTCTCTATTTATCTGTTTGAAGGAAACTCTTCTCCCTAAAAATTTTTTGTATTTTCTATCAGAAGACTAGTGTGCTTAACAATGCAAATGCGGTCAACTGAAGACATGGCAATATGACACGTCCTTTCACAACCATCTACCAAAATGAGAACTAGGCAGATCAGTTTTGCTACTCATGGTGCAATGTTGTTATGCCACTGGACATGGAGTGATAGATGGGTGATAGTCATAGAGATTAGGCAGAAAGAGTCAGAGTGGTGAGGCAGCCACATGTAACTTTTCTGCAACTGGGCCTGAAAAGCTTTGGTGACCCTTGTTGTAACCAGTGATGCTATACTCCAAAGGGAGGGTGAGAATTTAACACACGGTGCCTTTCTGATACCAAAGGACTGCAATAAGTCTTAAAAGTTCAGGTGGTATCAATATTAAGTGCTTCATTCTGAGGAGCTTCTCTTTGGGCTTAAAAGTGTTACTGGGCTGTAACTGATTAAGCAAAGAACTTTATTTTTTCATTGCAATATGATGGTGTTTAAACCATGGTTTTATATGTGGGATTTCCTATAATGATGCAAAACACCATGTTAAATAGAGATGACAGTGACTGCCAGTGGATCAGAAAAATTTTTCTGTAAGACAGCTTTCTGAATATAACCCTCTTCAGCTTTCACATTCTTGCAGGAGAGGAAAACCTATGGTTCAAATTCAGTAGAGCAGCCAAAATGAATTTCTGAGGATTATTTCTAGTTCAAAATTTACATAATCATTTCCCTGTGAATGTTTATGAATCCCCTTGTAGAAGTCCAACCTGTGGAAAGCAGGTGTTTTACAGAAATTAAGGTCTGGATTAAAGGTAGATCACGTTGGGAATAACAACACCCTACTGGGAGGTGGCCACAAGCTCACTCTTCTTGCACTCAACTATCCCCTTGAAAGAGATGGGTGTTTACGCTGGTCACATACCAAGCCAAAACTTATTCATCCTCAGAAAATATGCTAATGCAGTGTAGGAAGTGATTAACAAATTGTAGCGGGCCTGGCTCAGAAGGAGTTAATTTTCCCTATTTCTCTCATAGTGCTGTGCTTTCTGCTGGTAACACAGGTGCTGTGGTTACTGCTGAGCAGTGTTCCCTCAGCATCAGGACTGTATCTCCAACATCCCCCCCTCACCAGTAGCATGGGGCTAGGCAAGATCTTGGAATGGGACACAGCCAGGACATCTGACCCAAAATGATCAAAGGGATATTCCATAATCTATGATGACTTCTCAGTAATAAAAGCTAAGAGAAAGGAGGAGGAGGGGGGACATTAGTTTATCATGACGTTGTCTTCTGGAGCAGCCACTTCTGTATACCAAAGCCCTACTTTCCAAGAAGTGGTTGGACATCATCTGCTGATGGAAAGTAGAAATAAATCTTGTTTTCCTTTGCTTCCATGCCTGGCCTTTGCTTTTGCTTTATTAAATTGCTGTTATTTTGTTCTACAATGTTTTTTCCATCTTATTTTATTCCTTTTCCCCCCTATCCCATTCTGTCATGCTGAGGAGGGAAAAAGTAGAATGGCTTGGTGGCACCTGGCATCCAGTGAAGGTCAGACCAGCCCACCACACCAGGTCTGTCTGCAATATGTTAAAACACAGTCATTGTGCTACTTGTCTGCGTCAGTGCTACTAAAGGCTTAACCAAATCACCTTCCAAAGGCTAACCCTTCTTACTGCTATCTATCGTCTAATTTATTTTCCATTGGTAACACATACTACTTCACTCACCATTGGATTTAAAACAAGAAGCTGTAGAGAGAGCACCATAAAATCAGAGAATAATGTGTCTTGAAAAAGTGAAGGATATTCCATATAGAAACATCTGACTTATGTAAGAGTCAGTCTTGGTCTGGGATTTAATTAACAAGCAAGTCATGTCTGTATTCCTTATTGGTGGCTGCAGTAATCTTCTTGCTTGGTCCAAAGAGCTGAACGTAAATAAGATTGTCACAAAGTGTATGGTGTGAAGGAGAATTTGGCATTTGGGAAAACGAATTTAAAGCAAGCCCAGAAGTATCACTGTGAAGTTTTCCCTTTTCAAATGCTGTCACCATTGGCAGAAAGGAGTCAAGAGACTTATTTACAATTTAAATGTGAGCTTGGTCATGGAGGACATTTTTTACAGGGAGATGTGGATCAAATATGTCCACTGGGTTACAGTGTTGCGACCACCCAGGTTTTTGCTAAGGCTAGTGTTTACATAAAAAGTTAGAAACAAGTTCTCTCTAATTAGAAAGACAATATCTAACTAGATGCTAACTTGTTATATACCCTGTAGTCTAAAAGTTAATAGCTTTGACCTCCTTCAGTTTAATCTTAATCTCCTTGACAGAGCAAGTGAACTTTGGGTTATGCTTTACCAAATCACCCCTTTTGTTTTCTTCCTCCCTTATGTTTCTAGCAGTGAGTATGTCACATACTGCAGACCCAAATGAAAGCCTGTCTTCTTTTTCAATCAGTCATATCACTAAGTATATAAGCAGAAAAACCCTTGTGATTGACACTGCTTCAACAAAAGCAGATTCAGTTTGCAGACGATAAGAGGCAAAGTCATACAAGCAGTGTTTACAAAGCAGTGAAGGAGAGAAAAAAAATTAATGATAAAAGGACTAATCTTATTGTTTTACTAGATGAGAGAATGGCTCTTTGTGTTTGCTCTAGCAGAAGCCCACAGATTGCCTCCCACCTCCCTTGTACACTTTTGGCAGCAAAATAATTTCCAGACTGTGTACCAAATGCTGGCTGGTAGATAAAAAAAGGCTCTGGAAGGCCTTGGAAGACTCAAAAAGCAGAGGAGTGCCCACACACGATAGCACAGGCATGTGTTACCTACAACATGCTATATAACTGAATATTATCTCCGTTATAAAGGGGAATGAGGTATAAGAACAACGGAAAAAAAAGCCTTTTGAAGAAAAGAAACAAAGCTATGTAAAACCATATTGAACTGGCCAATCTTGTGTGTTTTCTGCAGTATGGCAATTTCACTGCTGTCAGAAGAGTTCTTCCTTCTAAGGGAGACCAGACCCAGGTTGAATCTAACCCAAAAAAACATCAGTTTTCACCCCATGCTCCTGGTGCTGGAGTGCTTTCATGTACCATGACCAGCACAGGGCACTGCAGGGCCATATTCATTTCTTGGTGCCAAATGCTGTAGGGGAATGACTGGGACAGATTCGTAGAGTGGTGGAGTAGTTTATGTTGGAAGGGACCTCTGGAGGTCACACAGTCTGCCCTGCTCAAAGAAAAGCCAACTTCAGAGTCAAATCCAGGCTGCACAGAGCTCTCCTGATAATCACTACCGGAAGGCATCAGGGTGCCTCACTGGGGCTTTTTCGGAACAGAAAATCTGTTTTATCCTTGTGTGATGGCCACTATTGACTGCGCAAGAGGCAGGACAGAGAATTAAAATCCAGGACTATCTCAACAGGAGAAGGACAGCATAACCTTGATCTCCAGCTCCTCTACTGTTCATTAGTTTCATGGCTTTATTCCTATCTCTTTCTAGCAGGCCCAGGCAGCTTTGTCCTTTCAGCAGCTGAAGTCACACTGCCTTGCCACTGTTCACCAAAGGTTGCTGAATGTGTGTTGCCAATTTCTTTCTCTTCAACATAAATCTTGCCAGCTCAGTTATGTCCTTCAGCAAACATGAATATTTAGCTGTAAAATAACCAGTGGTCATAGTCTTTATGGAGATATGATAGGTTGCACATAGAGTAGGTGAAGTGATGGAGGGCAAGAATAGGCTGCTTTAAAAATTGTCCCCTAGACGTCTCTACGGAGTGTGCTCAGTGTATCTATCTAATCTAACTGTCCCCACAGGCAATATAAGAAGCAGCACTAACACTGGGGGAATAACACAGACCTCAAGTTTCATTGAAATATTTCATTTCAACCCTTTCTGCCCCACTAAAAAGCCATTTCCAGTTTTAAAGTACATTACTTGAGTTAAAGATAGGAACTCTGCTGGGAGTCAAAAATTGACTTATCAAGCGATGAAACTCAGGTGATTTTAATCTTATCCAGAACAATTGCAACTAATGGCAAATAATATAGTGCTTTTCATAGTAAGAAATCTCAAAAAAGGCATTCTGCCATGTGTTTCTGAAGCCTGTTCAAATCACTGCTGTTTAGCAAGTTACCAAACATCAGCAGAGCCACAGGAACTGTATCTACATATGCTTTTAGCTTATGGAAAATGTGAATGTACTTTGTTTAGTATAAGCTTATTTCACTATGTGCTAAGATAAGCCAATATTTTAAATATAGATATATTTGTTGCTAGCAAATGCTTGCCTATGGATACATTTAACACCCCCAGCACAGTTCAGAAGACATAAAGTGATTTGTTAATTTGTGGTAATATGACCAGGTGGCTGAGCTCAATCCCACATTTGTGCTGCTTCACCCTCGTGACTTATTTTTGCAAACTTCCATGAATTAATAAATAAGAACTCTGGCAGGCTAGCCCTCAATGATTTTTCCATGGAAACATCTGCATTGAAAAATAAAGCTGAGAAACATTTTGCATTGTCAATTCCTAACAGTTACAGTGCTCCTCTGGTACACTAGTTATAAAATAATTTGCGGTTTAGAACAAAAATGAGTAACTGTAACCCAGGCACACACACAGTCGCTATCAAGGAAATCAATCAAAGTGTAATAAACTTTTATTAAAAAAAGACATTCTCTCTGGCAATTTATAAAACAAGTCCCCAGATCTGTACAGACTGTACAAATAAACATAAAATGATTCTTTAAGAGCATAATGAAGGGTTCTGTCAACAAGAATAAGAAAACAAATCATAGATGTATGTTAGAGGAAGAAATTGCACATTTTCTGTTGGTCAGAAAGCCTCCGGCATTTCTTTTGGGGAAAAAGTATAAAATATGAGTACAAGAGGCAAGAGATGAGTTCTCCATCTGAGCAATGGCTTTTTTTTTTCTGCTTCCAATTCTATAAGTTTTAAGTCTATCATTGCTCTGAGGGGGTCTTAGTACTCTGTGAAGGTTTTGTCTTGGACTTGGCCATATACTTAAGTTCAGCAGAGTCCACTGTGCTCCTGGTGGATTACTTCTGAAAGATAGCGGTCTCCTTGTTGTTCGAGCAATGTATTTCCAGCTAATCCTTTTCCAAAATTTATGATTTTTAATTCTACGAAATATTGCCTGCATAATGTATGTTATTAAAATAAATGTTATTTATTTTGTTTTCTTTTTGAGTTCCTTTTAAGTATAAAGTTACCAAATACGTCGTATTTGGGTCAAAAGATGATCAGTTGAAATGGGACATTTATTTAATAATTATCCACGGAAAATGAGTGTTAGGGCAGAAGGGTGAATTGTGGATCACTTAATCAGAATTTGAGCCTGATATTAATGGGCATTTGGATTTTGCTCCTTGCAAGATTGTGGCTTTTGAAGTAAAAGGACCTAAAATGAGCTGGAGTCTATTAATTTATCCTTAGACGTATTGATTTTAGAGCAGGCCCAAACCACAGGGGGAAAAACCTCCATCATGAAAGAAAAATGAGTGCTACCTGAATGTTTTCTGAAAAACTGAAGGGAAAAACAAAGCTTAGAGCCCAGCACTACAAAGTCCTTGGTGCATCTTTCATCTGAACCACACTAAACTCTGTGCTGCTGAAGCAGAAGTTGGAAAAGACCTATCTGATCATCGCATCAATGCCTTTCAGATACATGGTATTTTCTTACATTCTCTCTCTCTCGTCCTCTTTTCCTCCTTCCTTCTTTTCTTCCTGTTTCTTCCTTTTGACCTTCTTTTCTATTTCCATTTCCTTTTTCCATTCTTCTGCATACCTTAATTACCTTCTTTGTCAAGATTCAAGGAAGAGGGCAATTAAAAGGTATTTCCAATGAAAAAAAAATTCTGAGAACTTGTCTCAGTTGCCTACTCAACATTTTCTTCTGATCTGTTCTTCCTGTAACAGCTGTCTGGGTGACTGCAGGCAATTCATCTTCATTCACTGTTTGTTTTGAAGCTCTCGAGAATTACCGCTTAGTAGCTACATAACAGTTTCATTAATACCCAAGTGTTTTCAAATTTTTTGTCCACATCTTCATATCCAGGTACTCATCATCTGCATCTGATGGCTCCCTCTACACAACAGATACCCAAAAATGCAACCTCCCTACTACAACAGTTACTGTAAAGCCACAATACCAGTACTCTGTAATTTATTGAGAAAACACAGTTTTCTTGTAACAAATGAATAAGAGCATTACACAACAGTACAATTGTGGTCTGCAATTTCAAATCAGTCTGAAAGCATTAAGTGCCAAGTAACTGCTAAATATGTAAGCATTAATGTGATTGATCTTTAACAAAACTTGAAATGTAAGAGCTAATGTACATAAACACACACCTGTCTGTCTGCGTGTTTGTATTGCAACTATGTTCTTAATGACCCTGGCTTTTTTTCAATAGGAAATTCTGTATTTGTTGTGAAACCTTGACTCTGGCAACTTTTGAATAGCTAATTGGGCCATTCTCTTCTGTTTTTTTTAATATTATACCCCCTGCTCCTTTCAATGTCATTATTATTGGTATTATTATAAGGGAAAGATTAGTATTATTATTATTAAACGCAATGTGAACACATAAAGAGGTTGCTCTACCTTCAAGGACAGACTCAGAGACTTAAAAAAAAAAAAAAAAGAGAATTTCATATAACCTTTTAAATCTGAATGTTGTTTGAAATTCATCAGAGCAAAGAGGCATTCAGTACATTTAAAGTCAAGGTGCCTAAATATGGAATTAATGGCTCAGTATAAGGCAACTCTTTTGAACACCTGAAGATTATAAGTAATGAGGACAGGGTTCTAGAATGCAAATTTTTATGCTGCTGCTGTAATAACCAAACTTTATTATTATGTTTGCTAGGTGACTGCAATCTTCATAGAGACTAAATGTATCCAGTGTTTATTATTGTAGTATTTATAATATTAAGAATTGATAGAGCATGAATTAAGATAAGTCACATGGAATAGTAGATAGGGCTGTATGTGAGAGAGTTTGGAAGTTGATGAATCAGAGCTCCTGCACTAGATCTTGCAGACACCATCTGTGGACTGTGGATCCAAATTTGCCTTTGTTCTTTAGAAGAATGGGAGGTCAGATCTCCAGCTGTTTACTGCAGGCTGCATGAGTACTCCTCAAAGCTATGGCCAGTGACAGAAGAGTCCAAGAAGACTTATAGCCAAATACTGCAGGATCCTATGCATTGCTACCCACATGAATTCTCCTGCTCCTGGCTTGTTCGGGTGGCATATGGTTCTCTTGCTCCCAAGCCTTGGACAAGTCCTCAGCTCTTCTCTAGCCAATCGCCATATTGCTTGGATGTGGGGAAGGTGAATTCACCTCTACTCCTGAGACACTGATGGACAGAACTTTGCAAATTGTGAGTTCCTGCTAGACTCTAAGGGGCAACTGATTTCCTTTTCTCTGTTTACATATTCCTTTGTGCCAGAATGGGCTCTGGTGTCAGCAGCCCAAGTTTGTTCAGAAAGTTTCTACCTTATCAGTACTGAGTTTTGACACTCTCATCATACTGGTTGGACACTGCAGATTCAACAATGAGCTTCACAATGCAGAACAGGCCTCTTCAAAGGATTGCATTGAGAGCTGAGGGGTGACATGCCAAACACAGACAGCAGAGCTCTGGTGACATAAAATACTTTCTTTGTGGCTGAGGACAGTTGGGTAGGTTACTTAAATTTCAGAGATGTCTGGGAAAACCAGGTACTAATTTTTCACTGTGACATCCTGACAGCAACAAATTCTTGCTACTTATTACAAATTGATATTCAGTCCACCTTCTTAGAGGTGACTTAAGACAACAGAGCCAGGTGCTGATAAATGGACATGGGAGCCATGGAAGAGAGGTTTAAATCTCTCTTGGGATGTGCTGCATCATGTGAGAAGGTGAGAAAAACATACTCCATCTGTGAGGTGAGGAAATAAACATGGCACTGATCTGCTACTGTGAGCCTGTGTATGTGAGAAATATATCAAAACCCTGTCAAGCAAGGTTGTGTATAAAGATGCTCTGTTTCCCTGCCTAAAATGTCTGTAACCCTAGCCCCAAGTTGAGAAATTGAAATCCATGTGACAGTGTTTGAAGTTTACAATGAGGATGTGAGAAAATCACAGCTAACACCCGAGTTTTTATTTTTAGTTTTTATTAACGATGTTCATAGCTGTAATTTTATTAATTAGCATAACTATATATGTACAGGAACATATATATAATGCATTTCATTGTTTCATCTCAATAATTTCTATTCTCCCTTAAGCTTACTCATTCTTTGAAAAGTATGTCAAACATTGATAAATGGTCAAATATTTCTTAAATTATAGCATTACTTCCTTGTAAATTAGGATTTAGTTCGCTAGAATGTCCTGTAAAATGAGTTTAATAAGCACCCCATCTAGTTTAGAAATGGTGTCAGGGTAGCACAAAATAACTAGCCAATTCAATTATAAGTTTAAAAGGTTAAACCCTCATAACATAAGAAATTGATAAGAACTCACTGAAGTGAATGGAAAGACATGCATATTTGTGGACTTTGGGGTACATCCCCAAAAAAGAATGATATGAAATTTCACTGAAAATGCATTATACCCTCATTTAGCAAGAAAGTGTTTAGAAAATTATTGATCATGATCACACTTGTTTGTATTGAAATGTAAAGTGATTAGCAAAGAGGTGTATATGCACACTTACGTATTTGTGTTCTTGTTCCTTGTTGCAAGTTTTTTAGGTTAGAGCTTGTAAGCTATAGAAGAGAGGAACTTCTTACGGGCTGTTGCATTCCTTTCTTCATACACATGATGGAGGTGTAAGCAGAACTTTGATGTTGTTCCTTACACACATGTGTTCACAGCTTCATTTGCTACAGCAGAGGGAGAAAACAAATTATGTCAGGAATATGTTCTGCATAGGAGAGAGAAACCTAGAAGCACATCTGCCTTACAGAACAATGAACTGCTCTCCTGCTCACTTGTGGCAAAGCCATTATTAAGCTCTAAAGCAGCCGTAGCTCTCAGGTTCTTAAAGCCAAGTTCTGAATCAAAAGAAATATCAAAATTCCCTCAGACAGTGCTTTAGTGTGGATATCAGGTGGTCAGTCTAAAATCCTTTGAAGAGCCCTCCCACATTCCAGGATAGCAGTGCAGCCTAATAACAGTGACAGAGATGAAAGGTTGGGTAGGTTTGATCCAGCAGCTGGAAAACAAGTTGTACTATGTGGGGCTTTGAGAGTTCAATCACTTCAGCTTATCTGAGAGAAGACTGTGAGGTGGCTTGATCATTATGTCTAGGTACTTACACATGGAAAAGAGTTCCAAAGCAGGGGCTTTCCAAGCTTGTTGACAAAGACCTGACAAGATCTATGGCAAAAATTCACACAAAGCAAGCCTTGAAAAAAGTCATAGCTTTCTTTCAGAGAGCATAGTTGAACAAAGCAGCAGTCTTCTAAAAGGGTTGAAGGGGCATAGGACAGCAAGGACTCAACATGGGTTTAGACCTTTAAAATAAAATTCAAAATCCTTCTAGGAGATAAAATTTAATCCACTCTCTGGGTGAAATGCTGTGCCCAGAAGGTACAGGGGCTGAGGTGGAATCATTGTGGTAGTACTTTCTGACCCTAATGCTTGTAAAAATATGTATCCCTTATTCATGTCATCTTTTGTGGACCAGGGAAAAGATAATAAGTTATGCACAGCTTAGAGTGCCCATAACACCTGGAACCCTGTGCTAAGACAACCACAGCAACCAAAACTTATCAAGACTTCATGGGATCAGTGAAGAGAAAAGATTTCCATTGTGCACTAGGCAGATGTATTCTCAGGGCTCATGTCTTGATTTGCCCTTATTTCTTTTACACCTTGTTCAGAAACAGAGGCTGCTGCATCTGGAGACAGGGCAACAGATGGGTAGGCTGAAGTGGCTGGATTCTATTTTCCACTTATTTAAAACAGATCTCCGGATTTGTATTTTCTAAGTTAAATTAGCAAACACCTTGGTTTTTATTAGTTGCATTTCTGGAGTTAGTTTGAAATACTTTGACAATAACTTTTAACCAGTTTCCTGTCCAAAAGTGCTTGGTTACTGGAAGTTTTTTATTTTTTCCTTCTCTAACTAGTTAATGAGCCCTTCCACTCAGAAAACCCATGAAATATCATATACTTATAAGACTAGGTTACTGAAGTGGAGAAGATTGGAAGGTGATGCCACCAAAGCAGTCTGTGAAAAGAAAACAACAACCCTCTGAAACAAAAAGTGACCTGGCTCTTTGAGAAACAAATAATTATTAGAAATGCAAATCAAATATTACTTTAACTGTATGGTAGTTTCATTCTGGAAGAGGAAATCTGCAGGTATGGTTGCTTTGGGAAATGCCATTTTATCTGTACCTAGTTTACAGTGAGAGACCACAGCTACAGTTTATTCAGCTGAAAGGAGGCAAGGGACCCCAAAGGGAATCATGCTTTGAAGCAAATCAAAGCAAATAAGCAAAGTGACACACAATTGAAATCACTGAATCCACAAGTTAAGAAAAGGGAAGACTCCAGTGCTGTTCCATGCAGCGTGCAAATCCAAAATACATGCAAGTGGAAATTCAGGGACAGTGGCTGCCAAAAAGAAATAAATTATGTCAAAAAAAAAAAAAAAGTAATTTCTGTGCCTAGAATTCAGCACTTCTCTAACACTTTAATAAGCAATGAGCTGCTGCTCGGCTCTGGCTTGCTATGAGCTGCTATTCATAAGTCCAACTGCTGCATTAAGATTTCAGGATCTCCCAGATTCCCATCACAATTTCCTTTCCCATCAAGGGGAATGCACTCCAGTCTGTAAGGAAAAAGGTAATACATTTGTCATTTAATAAACTTTTATCTACTTTGCCTCTTAAGTATGCAAAGTCACACACTCAGGTAAGGTCACTAACCTCTTCTCCTCTTTCTGAAAGCCACCCTAAGATGAGACTCAGTTCTGTCATCATGCCCCTCTGGGAAATCAAACACTAATGATGTTAGGCAGCAGTAGTTGATACGGTAGTAGTTGATAGTGTCTTATTTATTATGTATGAGACTTTTAAAGAGAAATCACAAGCATCAAGTGCACACATTTTACTTAATTTCATTGAGATTTGGGCAGCAAAGTCTTTTAGGTTCCTTTAAAGAAGTTCAGCCTATAATGATAACCAAAGATATTGCTGGAAGAGGAAACTTAATAGCCTGTTTCTGTCTTAAAGACCCAAATTTATTACATGAATGTAGCTGCAGACTGCCACATATAGCAGACTAATACTTCTCTTTGATTCTTTTCCTAATCACTGCAGACTAAGAATTAAGTGGTAAAACTGAAAAAGAACCCCCCCACACATTTGGAGTGCTGTAGCATGTGTGCCTGTGTGCGTATATTGCAGAAAGCCATATGCGCTTTCCCAGCCAATATCGAAAAGGATGATCTGGTCTGTTTGTTGATTGTGTGTTGAAAATTGAATTCCATTTAAAAAAAATTAAGGTCAAAATAAAGGGAAAGGAAGACCCGGGATTCCTGTTATCCTGGAATTCTTGGAGGATTTATTTCTGCCAATACACAAAGACTGAAGCCCCTTATCATGGGCATATGTTTGGGTTATGGACTCTTAAGGAGACCAACTAAGCAAGGCTGTCTGGTAACTTCCCCCAAAACCATTCATAAATCCTTTTTAGCCAACTCTGTGGGCTTTTGAGGTCCATGAAATGTTTGATTTGGCTCCATCTGCAAAGAGTTCAGCCCAAGAACCAGGCGCGGGATTTAGTGAGCTAGCTTAGCAGTACTTGCCTTCTTGCAAAGTAAACACCCAAAAGAAAAAAGAAACATACATGTCTATGCACACCCACACACTCTTCTCAAATGATAGTTGTAGAAGTATATCTAGTATTATAAAAGCAGAAATTAAAATTAAGTTGTTCAAGAGAATCTTTTGAGTCATTCTCCAGTAACGTTGCAAGTTCCCCTAAACAGGAGGCAGCCTGTGGTGAAATAACTTGGAAAGAGGAAGAAAAACACCTGTGAGAGGCATTGCATCTCAGGGAGCTGTACTGTCCTTCAGAAAAAATGTCTATGTTGGGGTAACCACGTGTTTTCAGTGTGAGGAGGGAGAGGAAGGGTTAGAATTAATTTGACATAGGCACAAAAGGCTTGGCAACACTATTTTGTTTCAGAAAAAATTTGTAAAAAGCCAGCATCTCGTGCCAATATCAGGTGGCTCAATGCTACTGACAAACATGAAAAAAATTAAGGAAAAGCTTGAGTGATAAAGTGGGAGTCACTAATTTCCGCTCCCTAGGAACTCATATCAAATAAATACTAATATAACTATTTTATTTTATTTAAACATTTATTAGAGTTTTCAAGGATATTTTGAAAATGCCAGAATGAATCAGTTATTTGGCTTCAAGATCTCTGAGAGTGTTTAAACCACAGGGTTTTTGAACTTATTTTGCTAAGGATGGTCATTGCTCCATCCCCAAAAGGGGAAATTCTCTCATAAGGAAAATCAAGCTAGAAGGAATAGGTTTTAAAGTATTAGATTGTTAGATCTGTTTCTCCCGGTAATTAATTTTTTTATAAATATCTATGACAAATGTAGCTAACACACATAAATATATCCACTACTTAAATGCTCTAATTCTTCTGTAACATGATATTGAAATCTCTTTTTCCACTGAGAAGAATAACAGCAATTAGTTGCTATCTGACTGGAACTACATAAAATATAAAAATACATTTCTTTCATTTAATTAGCAATTGTGTTCACACATTGCCTAGGACACAGCTACATTTATTCAAAAGAGTTAGTGCTGACCACACAGCACGGATCAGATATACTGGCCCAAAGGCACAGGTAGGTCAAATCTCTTATATCTGTGTGACTTGGACTGTCCTGCTTTTAGATTTCTAACTATGAGCTTCAGTGCCTCTGCAGCATGCATCATGATCCACTGCGCCATGAAGAAATATGTAAAGGCTGGGACCTGCAATCTCTTGCTGAGAGACCAAAGGCTTGGTGAAAGCAGATGTCAAATGGCAGGCTGCAAGAGTGGGAACTGACAGCTGCTTCATCTTGAGTCATCTGTAAACATCATCTAGCTCTTGGCTCTCACAGTTTTACAGTCAGACAGACATGGGAACCTCTTTTTTACCGACTGTGTCACTTCTAGTCTTACCACAGAGTGTTCAGTAATTCCCAGATCAAGAGGCGGAGGCTGCAACGGCAGAAGTGCGCCATCACATGGGAGCTCTCTGCTCTCTGCTTTGTGCTTCTAGCCAATGCCACAACTTGTTTCACATATACCATGAGAGCACATTTTGCATCAGGGGCTGAACTCTGCATTGATGTTTACCCTCTGTTTGCAACCAAAGAATAGTCATGTAGTTTCCTGCTGCTACTGTCACTAGTGCTGTTGATGTGCAATCAATTTGGGATCATACTGTGAGCGTGGAAGGTGTCCTACAGCTAGGATACTTCAATTTTCCTGTCTGCAAATGGTGGTTTTAGAAAGGTAGACCAGCACTCTATGGGAAGCTTTAAAAGCTGCTTTTAGCCTGGAAATACAAAGCTTTCAGCTAAAATTGGCAGCATCTGCTGGGAACCAGCACAGCCAGCAACAAAGTATGGGCACATGATCACGAATATGCTCTCAGCACATGTTGAACCGGCCTCTGTTCTGGGTGTGATGGCATAACCTTTCCGTGCCTGCACCAATCTGACCAGCAGTGTTGGTAATGATTGCTACTAATGCATGCTAATGCTGAGACTGCTTAAGGATCCAAATGTCACCAAAGACATGCATTTTAGACTTTGGCAGTTTGTGCCTGGATTTTTATGTCATGAGGGAAGCTAAAGTGTAAGCTGATAATTTTCAGTGTTGTTGGCCAGAGGAAAAAATTCCAGGGTGAAATGGGAAACATACAATGGATGTATCTGCACCCAAAGTTATCAAGTGTTTGACTGATGCTCTTTAATGACTGTCATGCTTTCCTTGACTCCTGATCTGGAAGGAGAAAGGAAAAAAAATCTGTTAAATCATTTTTTTTGTCTGATTTATCAGTGTGCATGTAGTAGTCTAATTAAAAAATATTAAGACCCGTTATTTTCCCTGGATGCAATTAAATCCATTAAAATAATGTAGAAAATATTTTATATTGATGTTGAACCCAAATGTCACTAAATTCAGAAAAAAATCATTTATTTTCAATGGGTTTTACTTTGAAGCTGTAAAGAACCTGAGAGGTGAGCATATATTTTAGTCTAATTTACACTTTATCACCTTATTATGCTTTGTTTTATTCCTGAGGGTGCAATTATGTATAAAGAGCCTAACTTTTACCTCTTATAAATCAGTTTTGGACTTAACCCAGAACTGTAATGGTCTGAAATTATGTGTGTCATGTTAAATGTCAGAACTTGATTATAGTATAACCTTTGGAAACTGGTACGAATGGGATGGTTGAGTCTAGTGCCTGGATTATTTATGTTAGTAATGTAAAAGAGAAGAAAACTCAAAGAATTTGAGCTGAAAAAACAAGTTTGGAAAAGCAAAACAAGCTATTTAATGTATAACCTACACTCAGAATCTAGTCTCAATATCCAGCTTGAAATCATAAGTTTTCTAATTTTTCAAGGTTTTGGAACTTTTGTAACTAATAAGTTACACCATTTAATAAGTTGCAGTAAGTTCTTTCTTCTCAGTGGTGTTCAGTTAATTGCATTTGTCTTGTATCAGAGACCTAAAGACCATCAAATAAAGGACACACTGTGCAGAGCCCTATATTTGTATGTAGATAGGTTCTCTGCTCTGAAAGAGCTTCAGTGAAGACAACCAACACATTAAGAGAAGGGAGGAAAGATTCACAGTAACGTGCACATATGCGTGTTCATCCTTTTCTTCTTGCCATAAATGCATGCAAATATTACTTTTTATATCTTCATTTTCAAAGATATTGCATGTAGCCAAAAGGTCCATTCACATATCTGTTATTTCTCCAAAGAATGAGATACTTCATAGTTTATGCAGGCATTTCTATGTGTGTTTGTAGGATTTGAGATACTAAGAAGGCTTCCATTTACTGTTAGCATGTTATTTCATTTTGGTTACATGCATTTGAGCTTGAGATTTGTGGCTTAATTCAGTAAAGCCCTTTGAAACCTATTCTCAGCTAGACTCTATTCTTATTTAATCCTAAAGCTTTAGCATTCTCAACTATTGCAACATTGTGTCATCACCATTTTTATAAAAAAATGAGTCAAAGTAGTAACAGAGATTAACTCCTCATTCTGACAATAAATGCAGATGATAACAAGTACACTAAATTAAGCAGTCATTGTTAGACATAGAGGAGTCTAGGGACGTGGTTTGCAGTATCATTTGCAGCAGGTGATACCTCCTAGGCAGGCAGGTCCTCCTATGGAGTTCTGATTTACCAGATGTACAGACTAATGTTTCATGTTCCCATAGCTCACATTTCATTCTGTGTAATGTCATCAACCAGGCACTACAAAGCCATGTCAATCTTGCAAGTGTAGACAAATTCTGACTGAGACATGGGTTTGAGTTAATTCTGGGGAAATGCCACTTTTGAGCCTGTTTGTGCAAAGGGGTAGAAAATATTCCCAGGCTTTTTTGCTCTGTGTTTTTCTCTGCAGCTCAACCTTGATTTCATGAGTCTTATGTTCAGTGGTCACTTACTCCCTAATACCTTGGGAGCAGGCAGAACGTTGTAAGTGAAATTGAATTAAATAAAGCACCAAAGGGTAAGGCTGTCAGGAGCAATTGCTTAAAACTAGAAGAATAGACTACTTAAAATGAGATCTTGAAGCTAGAACATAAGGTAGTTATTTAACTTTTTGGCTTACAGTATCCAACTTGTCATTACTCTTTCAGGAAAAGTCTAAGAAAATTGTTGAGTACATGAAAGTAGTAAAAGTAATTTTATTTGATAGAAGAGGTTGGCATTGGTAAACAGATGCATTCATTCAATGCATCATTAGCCCCAAAAAAGATTTATTGGATTCTGTCCAAAACAGACAAAAATTCCACTAGGAAAGGGAACTGATCACAGCCAGATGAATTAGACCTATTGTCTAAAAAAGTGGGAACTTGTCTATTGTGATAAATTATCATTTGTGATACTGGTGAGCCTGCTAGGAGACATTTGCATATATGGCGAAGCAAACAGAATCACTCTAGCCGTAAGAAGTATTGCCAGAACCGAATCACTGTGCCACAGGTAATTCTCGTACAGGTGGTGAGATACTCCCTGTCCTGTGAAGCCTTCAACAGAAATTGAAGAGACTGAGAAAGGAAGTAAAGCCAGTGTCATGTCCAGGTTTAGAGGGAGGTCTTACCTGTTCTCCAACAGGAGGGCTTTTTTCCAGGAAACAGCATGGAAAGTGAGTCTGCTGAGTACAGACAGATACTTAAAATGGGCAGAAATTGCACTCTACTACAAAGTTTGGATGAAAAAATCTGGACCCTTGGTATTCTGTCAGCACTGTGCAGTAACGGTGCAGAGGATAAGGAAGGAAAGTAGGGGATGCAAAAAGAAGAGAGATGAAGACAATCCTTGAGAAGTTAGGAGCCAGCATAGAGCCAGCTGCTTGAGACAGTAACAAATTCAAACTAATTTTTAAAAGAAGCAACAAAAGAGCGGATCAGCTTTTGATAGAGCACAGCAGGGTAAACGTATAAGTCATCTGCAACCGATAATTTTGCCAAAAGGCTAAGCTACTTCCGAGATAAAGAGCTGGCTTTGATGTCAAAAGGAGCAAGTGCCTGTGGGAGGTCAAAGTTTGAAATGAGATTACACACAAGGATGAGAAAGATAATCAAATCTGCCCACTTCTGTGGCAGTGACATATCAGTACAAAGGACTCAAGTCCTAAATAGCCACAGTTAGAAATGAAAAAGGATAAACTGCAAAATCCTGATGAGAGGACAAAAGGGAAGAATTTTTTCTGAGGGCAACTCATTTCCGACTGACTTGAAAGGACCAAGCTCACTGGCCTACTGAATGGCTTTTGCCATTCAGTTGAGAGGGAACTGGAAGCAAGGAAAGCGAGGACACTCAGACTCAGATACTCAAGTATGGATCTTGCAGGGTTAGCAACTCTTGCAGTTTTAAGTGTGGAGTACATGGAGCCCAAGTAAGCACCCATGGCCCTGTGCAATGAATGAAGAAGGTGGACACAGTGCCTGAGAGAAAGCCAAAGCTAGACAGAATCAAATATTCAGAAAGAAGAAATGTGTCAGCAGTCTGTTTAATTTACTAGTGGGAAAGCAGCACTGGTGTTCACACACAGGTGCATGCTTGACCTCATCACTGGAGCTGTGGCCTCCTGTCCTGACTGAGCATAAGCCCATGCACATGGGGGATGATTGCAGAGGGGGTGCAGAGGACATGCTGAATGTACAACATCACCAAACAGGTTTGTCTCATGCTATCACTGAGACATCTAAGTGGGCTGATACCCCTTGGCATCCCATGAAATGCAAGACAAAATGGTCTGGATGAGTCTGGCTGAGCAAGGAGAGTACCCTGGTCAGCCCACTCAGATGATACTTGCAAAACAAAGTTCAGGATAAGAGCTTCATGGTCATCTTTGTCAGTCCAGAAAGGCCTATTTGTAACTTGACAGCTGCCATGGAGCCTGAGAACTTCAATAAAAGGTGTATTTCCTCCACCTTTATGTATCTCTTTTCCCTTTTGTAGCCATGTCTGTTTGTTTGTTCAAAGACAGGGAAAGCAACTATCATTCATAGCTCATACCTGAACAACAGAGCCAACTCTTTCATCCCAGCAAAGAAAGATTACTTGGCAGAATCAGAGAGCGTATCCAAAATCCTGTTTCTGAAAGAAGGGTTTTGATACAGTTTGATTATTCTTTTTCCTTTGTGCAGAAACTCTATTTCAGTTTCAGAAGACTTTATTTTCTTTTGATTCTTTTCCTTTTGTGTATCTCAGACAATAAATGTCTGGACTTTGGCACTGATTTCTCACTTTGTTTGTCATGGCAGTCCTTATTGTAAAGACCCTGAACTTTGTTTCACTGTTTGATGTTTTTCGGTAATACAAACACCTGTTACAGACTGGAATTAATGATTCTATCAAAATTAATACAACAGTTTTATTAACAGTTTTATGTAACAACTAACTAATCAACATTAATAGAACTCAGGTTGTAGTTTTGCTGTCCCTTGTTTCAGCAGAGCTGACCACTAATGAAGTAATATATATCCCTCTACCATCTTTATAGGTATCTATAAGGAATACGACTAACAAAATATTGTTTTTAATTTAAAAAATAAGTTAATTTCAGGTGATTGCTTTGAATGGCACTTCTGCATTCTGAAATTTTACTGAAATATATATATCTTTTGATATATATTTGCCACAAGCTTCTACAAGGAAAGGCTCTTCTACTATCCCTGTCTTCTGAAGGACATTAGGCCAGTAAGCTTGGCTAGCAAATCAGTTATAGACTCAGCAGCTACAGCCATGCCGTTTTCTGTCCTGTCACCAAATGTTTGTGGTGTTTCCTAGTCAGCAAGTCAAGGTTGTGTACTCCTGAGTGACTCTGTTGTAGCCTGCCCCCATTCTCCTTGTGTCTTCTGGAGAAGCACAGCTGTTCCCCTGCCTTTGATGACTTGCGCTCTCAGCCAGTGAACAATTTGTTCTCTAAAGCATTATGCAGTTTATATGAGAACGACTTCCCAAAAATGATCTCATAGTACAATTTTGCACCAGTTTCGTAAGTCCTTCCACAACCTTTCTTGATGCCTTCAGTAAATGTCTTCAGCGTTTCAATCTTCCTCATTGGTAGTTTACAGTATCTTGATGCTTTGTGCTTGGCACTCATGCAGATATCTATTTAAAAGTACATTTTTAGCACAGGGACTTAGCCATCTGATTCCTATTAGCAGTAATGGGAACTACATGGCAAAGTCAATTACCATGTACTGTGCTAAACACCACTTAGTTCCTTCCCTCTGTTTTCCTTTCGTTTTAAGATGCATTCTAGCCTTTTTAAAATTAATGTACTGATCTGGATATTTGAGCTGGGTATGGATCACTAAAAATCTTGCTCATATTGATGTGTATTTGTTGTTTTGTGCACTGATGGAAGTGAGATACCTCTCTTTGTATTGCATGGCTTCAGCATAGACTGAGCCTTTAATTTTGATGATGCTTCAGATTCACCCACAAAGAAACAGAGGAACAGTATAAGTCGGACCAAGGGTATCACCACAGGACTCTGACATGAGGACTCCCACTGAGTGTACTATGACACCTCACAAATTCAAGCACCCAAATAAGAATACAAATGACCCTGAGCAAAACTCTTGTATAGGTGACACAAACATTTCCCTTCTGCCTGCTGCTGTTTCCCCCACTGACAAGTGCAAACAAAGGTGGTACTGAGTGAATTCAAGAGGACAAAGCCAAGTTTCTCAGTGAAAGGAATATCTGGCAAAAGAAATAGACCTTTGGAAAAATCAGTACCACAGCACTAATCAAGCTTGTGTGTGGTCTTGACATCCCAACACACGCATTTTCATTTGGGGAAATATTATTTCTTGGCAAAAGTGTTTTTGTCCTCTTTGGCTCACAAAAAGACTTTGTCCTTTCTGTTTATATAAGGACCTACTTACTATGACCCACATTTTCATCTTGCCACTGTAAAAAGAGAACAGAATTTCTGTCAGAATGGTTAAAGGAGGCAAAGAAAAAAATACATCAAAACTTCTGCTTTATTTTAATTTCAAGAATGAGGTTTTTTTTTGTTTTTCTTTGCAAACAATTTTAAAAAAAGTAAAGAATGGGTGAAGAGGTAAAGGTGTTTATCAACTTTGTCAGAAATTATTTAATTTCATTAGCTCTGGTTCAAAGTTTCCCAGACGTAGGCAAAATCGTATGAGGGTAAGATAACCTAATTAAAATGAAGACCTGGAAATAGACTTCTAGGTGGATGAAGAAAGACAGGGTAAAATCTCCTTCTGCCTCACTGTAGTAGCTGATACCTTCCTCAGCAAAAGCAGCTGCAATGAGAGAAGAGGGCTGTATGGATTAAACAGTATTGTCTTTCTGGTTGGTACACTGTTTGAGCAGCTTGTACTTGGATTTTATGAGCAAAGCAGGTACTCTTTTACCTCTGCTTCTTTGACACATTCAGTTGTTTATGCCTAAATGTAGTCAGAATCAGTTCACCACCAGGAAGAATATCTAGCAGCATAGTTATTCACCTCCTTCAAATGTTTGTCTAACATTTGCTTATCCATTCACCAGGAAATGTAGAAATACCATAAAGCAACTGGTCTCTTGCTGAGATTGATATTTTGTGGTTAGCTTAAAAGCAGCATCTAACAATATAGAAATTTCTCTGTCTGGTTTTACTGAACCAGTAATAGAGTGAACCTTGCTATTGAAATCTCTTCAGCAGTGCTGCTATTAATTCATATTAAAACCGCTCTCCCAAGTACCTTTGATGGTCATTCTTTCAGTGACCTGAAATCACTCATTTCATGACAAAATAGTGTAGTTGGCAGGATCTTCAACCAGATTTTGCAAGACTCACAAAAAAAGTTGCACGTATTAAAGGTTTTAAAGGCCCCCAAAATAATTACATTTAAAATAATTTTAGCCAGCACAACTGATAATTTTACATAGGAAATTTTTTTTTTATTCAGGCAAAAATTGGTCAAGGAGCTCCCATAACCACTGATTTTGCTTAACAATTCCTGTAATACTGTGGAAGTTGAGATTTTGAAAGGATGCATTGAGAAACAGTATCCTGCTCCTCTGAAATCAATCCCGACACAGTCTTGCTAAAACTAGTATGGAATGTGTCTGTCATGAGTTAAGGAATGGTTATATAGTTAATGCCTATCAAACAAGCCTTTAATGTAGCATAATTGGCTTCTTTAAAGCAGTAGGTTTAACAGTATTTCCATGAACAATTCTGATTAGTTCTAATCTGCCATAAAACTAATATAATAGATAAAAAGGCTTTAATTGAGAGATGAAAATAACCCCAAACAAAACAGTAGAAAACAAGGGATTCTTCCAACAATAGAAGATTTAAATGCTATCTGAAAATTTGATATATACTTCATTAAGGTAGGGTGCAATCCCTCATCAGCCTGGCTCATACAATTAAGGCATAAGCTACAGTTCCTAGAAAGGAATGCATATTAAGGAAGCATTATTCCATGCTTTAAATGAAATGAAACATGCAAATTGTGTTGAAACAAGTATTCATTTAAATTTCTTAGCAGAAAAAGAATACATAAAAAAATGAACTTTTCCCGGGAAATAAAAGTGGATTCTATGGTAGACAAATTTTTGTCTAGTAGTCATCTGAAAGGAAAGCTAATGAATTTTATCTCTAAATGTTCATGGTCATACATTTAAAAAAAGAGTGTAGATAAGTATACGAGAATGAGAGACCATATCCAAGAATGCAGTGACACTGGAAAGTGTCCAGATGCCAAGAAAATAAGCAACTGCATCTTTGTTTTCAGTGTGATAGATTGACATAAGTCTTGGCTGTACAAGAACAGGAATATCAGTTAAGAATAGCAAGTGATTTTATCTTTTGTATAGTACTAATGATGCCATAACTGAAAAAAATAAAACATGACCATTCCTGCTGCTGCAGTTTAAAAAGCATTCTGAAAAACTGAGAAGCATTCAAAAAAAGTTAGATGAAAGATTATGGGTTTGGAAAAGATATTTTATACTGAGAAACCTAAGAACACTAATCTACTTGTTTTGTTGAAGAGAAGGTTAAGGGGTGGTTTGATCATGGCCTGTGAGTACCTACCTCAGGTACATATTTCTCATAGCTAGTTCTTTAATCTAGCAGTAGAAACCATAATGTGGCTGGAAGCTAAGGCAAGACAAATATAGATTTGAAACACAAAACTAAATTTTAACACTGAAGGTAGCTAAACATAGGTATAACTTACTTAGGAATGTGGTTGATTCTCTACCCCTGTGGACCCTCTGTTTTGGGACTGAATACCCCTCTGCAACATATGATAGAGTTCAAACATATATTAATGAGAGGTTTCTGTGGTTATGTTCTGCTGAAAGTAAAACAAAGTAATCTTTTGAAGGTGGTTTTTAAACTTAAGATTTACGGATTTTCCCAAAAATACAAACGGAATGTAACCTCTCCTAATGTCTATCTGAGACCACCGAAAACATGAAACTTCAGATTTGAAATGCAAACAGCATATTTTTAAGGAGTGATGATTCACCTGTTCATAACTGTGGGAATGTCAGCTCCTTCATTCCCTATCAAAACAAGAAAAAAAATGAGAAGAGCATTCATATTATTTGTCTTTAAAATCTGGCTCAAGCAGTGGGTCATTAAAGACCTTGGGAATTCAGGTATATGTGCCAGCCCTATGCAAATGGGGATACAAATCATTCTACCGCAGCAGATTGCTAGGCAATTATCTTTCAGCATGGCTTCTACAGAAAACTCTTTTGGAAATCCTAATATCTAAATCACACCATCCTTTTTTTTTTTTTTTTTTTTTTTTTTTTCCAGGCACCTGTCCTCTTAGTTGTGATGTATTTTCTATTGTATCTCTGTATCCGCAACAGTCAGGCCAGATGCTCATTTACACTGGAACTGACATGAGGATGTTGAGCTCTTTGATAGTACTGTGTACCAGTGCCTGACATTGCCAAAGGATCAATGATGTTATCTGTTTTATCATCACACCCATCCTATGCCTAACATTTTTAAAAAGTTACCTGGCCCATGACTTTTTCTGGACCAATGCAAGTTAGCTGTGAACTACAAAGCTGTGAACAACTTTCATTTTCCTTTGGCAGTTTTCAGATCTCCCAGTAAGTTTTCTTTTCCTAGGGGAACCATATATATGTTTTAAAAAATCCTGGGAAGTCTGGTAGCTTTGAAATGAAACCTAACAAGCTTGTGAATCTCTCTATGAAGGACCTGGATTTTGGGGGGTAAGAAAATGACATAGGTAGTATATCTTAAGACCCAGTGATTAATACTGCTGGTGGTCATATCTTTGAATGGAAGTGGAAGAGTCAAATTGTGCAATTTAGGTGTGGTTGTTAACCAGATTTTATTCATTGGAATGTTTTTTTTTTTTTGAAAATCACTTCCACTTCTTATTCAACTTGTCATTGCTTTCTAGAAGTAATAATGGGACTCTCCCATAAAACATAATGGCATAAATTGGCATTAAGTTTAAGCAGTGCCACAATCACTTGATCTTGGCAAAAGGTAGGTGAAAAAGGCAGTTAATCCTGAACGTAGGATTCTTCAGTTTAAGTTTTATGGAGTTGGGCAAAATTGGGATGAATAAAGAAAGAGGAAGAAAAGAAAAGCTGGTAAAGGAGGTGACAGAAAGCTAAAGGCAATTGTAACTTGTTTTTTATGGATGAAATTAGGACAAAATATTGTGGAAGTAGAAACGGGGTTTAACATGAACTGAGCCTGTGTTTGGGTGATAGCTGAGAAATATATTGTGGAACTTGGCATGGATACACAGATGTCTGAGCAGCTTCTGGAACCACTTCTCTTCCAGTATTCATCACAATGGAGCTGTTTGAGAGGCATAAATACATGTGACTCATAAATTTAACTATGTTATGCTAACAAGTACTAAACTAAATAAAATAAGGGAAATCTGTTAAACACAGACTGCAATAGTATTACACAAGAAATGAAATACAGCTCATGTCCCCAGCTGGAGGAGCACTTGTGGCTTATCTTCAGAGATTCTTTGAGAACAGGTTGGCACATGTGGCCCATGAGGACTTAAAGCAGGCATTTGCTAAACAGGTATAAATCACTACAAAACTGAGTAGTATAGCTGTATTTCTGAAGTTAACAACCAAGACACATTTCCATTGTATTTTCCCTTGTCTCCCTTCTCTCCTTGTCACTGTTTTAGTTTCTGTGTTTTCTAGAGGAGATGGGGCCTGAAGCATTGACCAGGGTTGTGGGAAAGTTCAGCTGCAACTTTGGACTGGTCCAGCTCTACAAACTTAAGTACATTGTTTCATTTCTCTTTGCCTCTATTGTCAGGCAGCCCCTGTCTTTACATATTTTCTTCTTACAAGTCATTGGACAAGATGCACAAATTGTAGCTGGAGTGGGGACCAAAACTTAGGAATCTCACAATCTTGTTGCTGGGTGATGGGAGAACTGTGATGCATAAATAGGCTGATTTATGTGAGCCTGGTCCAGTGACAAGAAGAGGTTAAGACCTCTGGTTATGCTCCTACTTAGATGGCTACAACACAGCTTAGGAAGCATGTCATGAACTGTTTCAAATCACAGAAATGGTCATTTAAAGAAGATGAAAATCATTGCTCAGTATGACGGTCATCCACATGTGGTGTTCTTTGTCGAAGCTCAGCCATAACTTGGAGAGCTGCTGGAGGAAGGTAAGCTGATCTGCTCCCACCCACCTTACCGTGCCCATTCCTGCCAGCCAAAGAGTCTGCCTTCCAAAGGGTGTGGACCAGTTTTATCTCTTGCTTGCCTAAAACTTGGTAATTAAAGGCCTTTCCCTGTTAGTGACACTGACCTGCTCTGCTGTGCTTTTTCTTGAACTTGAGGCTAAGTAAGATGTCCTCAGTCTAACAGTGTGTGCTGAATTGCATGTGGGAAACTGCTTAGGCAATTGTCCAGGGAATTTTTAGAGTTTGCTTTTTTGGTTTTTTTTGTTTGTTTTTTTTATGTCTAGACATTAGTACTTGAACACAATTTAGGTACTTGGTATAATTGTTTCTCCTACAGAACTCTACTGTTGGAGAGATTATTTCTTGGAATTTCCACTCCCTGGCCTTTGAGGAGATGCCCTTCATTTACTGGGGCTTTACAGAGGGTCAGATGTCTTAGCCTTTAACTTTAGCTCGAACCAACATTTTAAACGTGCAGCAATTTAAAAAGTTTTTCTCCAGCTCTGCCTCATTCAAGAATTATATTAACATCTGCTTTGAACAGGCCAGTAAGTTTTGTTTCAGTCCTGTAAGTCCTGCCTCTGCACAACTTTCAGAAAGAGAGCTAAAGCTAAAATGTCACCACCGGTTCTAGTGAGAATTTGGCTTGAACAACAGCTGTGGACTTTGGCCCAGGAGAAAAAAAAAAAACCCTTGAATATTTTGGAAATCACAGGAAAAAGCTTTGTTGTTGGAAACCCTTTTCTGGGGGCTTTACTTTTAAATAGCACTGAAACATAGTCATCAGAGACATTAATATTTTATTGCTTTGACACTCAGGGCATATGATTTTGTTTTTTCCTTTTATTATAATAAGCATTTACTTAAACCCTTAATGTACTGATATTTATTATTATTGTTTTGCCTGTTTATTATTATTTTGCCTACTAGTACTGTTTCTACTTGGAATACTTTCTAAGAACAGTATTTTCATAATGCCAACAAGCCCTGGTCAGTCAGAGGGTGGAGAGCAGAAATATCACTAGTCATCTTCCAACCATCTTCTTTTAGTAATTTGTAATGATAAGAGATTGAAAATAAAATTAAAATTCTTTTGTAATTTCATTATCCTGGAAGTGATTTTATAGCCTGCTGAGAATTAAACATTGAAGTACAGTACAGTGTACAAAATAATTCCTGTTTTAATATATTTTTATGGCCCTCTGAGGAGCAGAAGCGCAGCTCAGCTCAGCATTAGCCTGTGTATTACTCAGCTTTCTAGGTCTTTAATTCAAATGAAAATTAAACAATATTCTTTTTACCAGAGTAACTCATCCAGAACTAGCTAAGAAAGTCATTTTTCATTTTGAAAGGCTCTTATTCAAACCCTTTCAAGGAGAGTTTTTTAATTGTCTCAACCCAAAATTGAAAACCGAGAATCCTCTGTGATAAAAGATGTGGAGCACTATGCACTAATTGCACTGCCTGCTTAATGCCTGAAATAAAAATCACCTGGTATCCAACCCTGATGAATTTTTCAAGAGGTTCTGCTAGACTTCCAAGTATCTGTGTAAATCATAGAATCATAGAATAGTTAGGGTTAGAAAGGACCTGAAGATCATCTAGTTCCAACCCCCCTGCCAGGGGCAGGGACACCTCACACTAAACCATGTCACCCAAGGCTCTGTCCAACTCAGCCTTGAGCACAGCCGGTGATGGAGTATTCATAACTTCCTGGGCAACCCATTCCAGTGCCTCACCACCCTCACAGTAAAGAATTTCTTCCTCATATCCAATCTAAACTTCCCCTGTTTAAGTTTGAACCCGTTGCCCCTTGTTCTCTCACTACAGTCCCTAATGAAGAGTCCCTCCCCACCATCCCTATATGCCCCCTTCAGATACTGGCAGGCTGCTATGAGGTCTCCATGCAGCTTTCTCTTCTCCAGGCTGAACAGCCACAACTTTCTCAGCCTATCTTCATACGGGAGGTGCTCCAATCCCCTGATCATCCTTGTGACCCTCCTTTGGACTGGTTCCAACAGTTCCATGTCCTTTTTATGTTGAGGACACCAGAACTGCACACAATATTCCAAGTGAGGTCTCAGGAGAGCAGAGTAGAGGGGCAGGATCACCTCCTTTGACCTGCTGATCACACTCTTTTGATGCAGCCCAGGATACAGTGGCTTTCTGGGCGTATATAGGATTATTTATTATTTAACCATTAAATCCTAATGAATAGCAGAAACTGTGTGTTTGGCTAACCGATTTTCTGACCTCTGCAGCAAATGTAAGATCAAACAGCAGTGGACTTGATGCTGAGATCACTACAGATGGCAAGAAAGCAGTTAGAAAGGGATAGTTCAGCTGATACATGAGAAGCAGAAGGCTGCCTAACTTCTTTCACAGGATTTTCTCATAGAGGCTGCCATGTATCCAGCCCAGAAATAAAGGTATCACTCACTAGTTAATCCCTGAGCTTGACTATGACTTTCTTCTTGGCAGCTCTCTCCCCACATCCCTCTAACCCCTTCACAATAGCACAGCAGAGCTCCCTGTGTATACAATGGCTTTGTCTCTGATTTCTCCAGCATTGGGACCCTTCAGATCCCCTGGGACACTGTGCTGTCTTCTCTGCTCTTGCTTCATAGCCTGTGGCAACAACAGGACCAAGGTTTAGGAACTGGCTTGAATATGATGCATGCTAGCAGAGTCACGTGTGAAAGAGTTGTTGGCTAATAATGCTGTTCTGCATTTTTGGCTTGAGTTAACCATGGAGAAAGCCATAACTAATATCCTGTCCTGTTAGTATATGCTGAATACAGCAGAAAATTTCACTTGTTTGCTGAACATTAACTCCTTCGTTCTATGATTTTTCCCTCCTCTGTTTTTGTTTGTTTGCTTGCTGATTTTGGATATTCATTTTAATTCATTTGAAATGGATGCAGACACCATCCTTTTGAAACAAATGAAGATATTCCATGATCCATAATCTTTGCATTCTCTGCTGAATCCAGCATTTTCAGTGTCAGCCCCAGAAGCAGTATCTGCTGCCTTTGAAGTCTTTGAAGTCTCGGCAGCTCGGGTTGAAGGCATTCAAAAGGGAGAAAGTGTCAGGTTTGGAAAGGCAAGGGGGTGAGGAAGGATTTTTTTCTTTACCTACAGCCGCTCTTTACCCTGTGAATGGTAGAATTAGAACACTCAAAAAAATAAAGCAACCCATTGATTTTCCCTTCAAAAGAAGTTTCAGCCTAAGCCAGGGCTATTTGAAAACTTTCTTAGGTAACAGACAAAGTGTGACCTGATGAGGCTGGAACTACTAGTGCCCATTTTAGGGGTGAAAATGAAAGGGAACAGATTTTCTAAAGATTATCCTATTTTCAGTGTTTTAAAATATCCTGGATAGGAATCATTGTGACTATAGATTTTGGGGGAAAACCACGGGAACAAATGCACTATTAAAACGGGTTGCAATTTGCGCATCACTGTACTGCAAATTTGTCTTAGTATTCAGTTCCTCAAATTGGGGTGGGACAATGAGTGGGAGCTATCTGGTATTCAGCTGATGCCATACAGTGCAGCCAAAGGGTATCCATGGTGCAAGAGAAAGATATGCAGGCAAACTCACATTGGCTCTGAACATGTCTTCTCTCAGATCAGGGGCAGGATACATATAACATGAAGCTTCAGCTAATAAACCCAACCAAGAGGATTATCTTCTCAGGTGTGACACTCTGCTAATGTCGTCACACTGCCTCTGGATCCTGGGTACATACTTTAGGAGATGTGCATAACATACCCAGTTCCTGAACAGTTCCCAACCTGATCATGCAAAAGGCTTGACAGTTGCTAAAAAAAAATGTTTGGTGCAATATTCCTGAAATAAATTCTGAGAATGGAGACCTAGTGATTTATTAAAAAATACTGGCTTGACAGCTTGATTTAGAGGAGGACTAGGAAGATTTTTAATATTGTCACTGTCTCATTCAAAGCTGGAAACCTGATATTTTCGTAAGAGTGAAATGAAAACCCAGAGAGGAGAAACACCAGATTGGGTCTGTCAAAATGTTTCATTTAGCTAAGTTCAAGATATTTTTATGTGATTTTTCTCATTTTGGAAACATATTTTTCTGTTAATTTAGTTAACACCTAAAAGGCATTTTGACCTGGAAAAGAGACCTTCATGATTTTGAAAATGTCAAAATAGAATTTAGTGAAAATTGCAAACCTTTTAAAAATGGTAATGAGAAAGAGTAATTTCTGAGGAATTATGTCAGGAAAGACTGGCTTTACTGATGCTTTCTAATAATTTCTTTATTGCTGGAAAAATTGCAATGTGCTTTAGGCAGAGTAAAGATGAAAGAAAGCTTCCAGCTAAAATGGAGGCTGCAACAAGGTTCTCAAGTCAGTAAGGTGCACACCTTAAAATTAGAGTGTAATTTGTGTTACTCATTACCATGAGTAATTGCACTCATCAGGTAAAAGATACTATGATCCGAAGAAATTGACTGTTGGATACATTCTCAGACAGAAAATGCTTTGGCTATTAAGGGCAAAAATAGGAAAAGGATAACTACCTTTGCCTACCAACAATCATGACAAAAGCAATTCAGAAAATTTGCCTGACAAGTACATAGGAGTTTACTCTAATATGCTCAATCATATTTCTTTTCAGTGTTAGTGAGATATAACAGGAGGTAGAGAAATCTGTATACATATTATCTTCAGTGCAATGTTATATTAATAGGAAAGGATGAAAGCATGACAAAAAAGAATTTCTCTCTACCCTGTATTACAGTATGTGGTAATATATGCTGTATCAGTGGATGTGTGTTACTCCTTTGGATGAAAATACAGCAATGAATAATAAAAACTATGCTATGTCTGTGCAATGCAACTGTTTTTCAGCAAGGTTAAGAGTGCTGAACTTCAAGTTTATGAAATGGAATATCTTAGTTTTTAAAACCAGAAATATAATGAAACATAGCAAATGTTCCCTAACACCCCGGTTAGGAAACCACACTCTTCTCTTTACTGATGAAGATTAATCCTATATTCTGTATTGGCTAGTGCTTTTCTCGCATGATGGTTGAATGCTGGAAATAATGGACTTTTTATTACTTAATTTCGGAAATTTTTGCAGTTAAATACATCTTTTACTGTTACCCCATTTGGAAGCCTGTTGTGTAAATTTATTACCTTACTCTCATGCAATCCATCCCTTCTTTAATCCCTTAAATAACTAAGTAAGTAGTTTATTTCACCACTTACGTTTTTTCCTCTTGCCCATATGCTTTATATATGCTATCTCTAAGCTTTCTTTTCTATCACAGCTTTTAGTAACTCGAATCTTCTGTCAACTAATTCCTTTCTAAGTATAACTCTCTCGTTTTAATGCGATGCTGATGATGATGCAGATCAAATGCCGTTTCTGAGGCATGATGAGAGAACAGATAAAGGCTGCACAGACTCATGGGTGAATTCTGCCCTTTTCAGTTTTCTGCAGAGGCACACTCAGCTTCCAGTATTTATAATTTCTATGTTTGAAATTTGATTTTGTCTACCTGACTTTGAACAAAACTTGTCTATTGGCTGTGAGCAGCCTTAATAGGTTTAACTTGTTTTCCCCTATCTGCAGTATGTGTTCTGCTTTCCAACTGGTTGATTAAAATTTATGCCTGTTGTGAGAGGGAACTCCAGGAATTGCAAAATGGTAACATAAATATTTTCAGTGGGCACATATAATCACAAGTAAATAGCAGATATTGGCTTCCCTTGAATAGACTTGTTAAAAAATCTCTCCAGTTAATGTGACAGAAAGTAATGTTTCAGGTACTGTTTTTGTATGATACAATATTTGCATTAGCATCTTACCAATACAACATTTTCCTTTGTTTTCTTGCAGGGTTGTTTTTTAAAATAATGAATCATCCATTATACTCTTAAACAAAAACTAACCTTTTGGCCAAATGAAACATGTTCAGCCTTTGTTCAATCTGTCAGTTGCAAAAGGAATTAGTGTCATGTAGAGAAATAATAATTACTTTCCTTCCTGCTTACATGATATTAAGAGGAATAAAATTTGGCAGGCCTGTTGGGCAAACTATATTTTTCTTGTTTCTAAAGTCTTACTTTTTACATTCTGCATACTGCTACAGTCTGAAGGAGTGGAGTTTTTTGATATCCACATTTTTATTTGTCATGCCATTTAATATAGCTTTTGAGCCTTATGAAATGAAAGATTTTTCAGACATAGAACATGCTAGCATTGATTTGAAGGCCTGCTTGTTGAGAGCCAGTTTAAAGTTATGACCTCTTAATGCTGGGTTTGTATCTCCTTAGTGTGCAGATTTAGCTTTGCAGATGGGAGAAGTACAGTCATGCCAAAGACACCGTATGTGCATCTCTTTTGATCATTGGGATCTGTGTGACTGTTCAGGAGTTACACAAACAACGGAGGTTTTCAGGTCTGCAACACCTAAGGTGACCAGAATGAAACTTTCTTCAAACATCTTTTAACATTAAAATGTACAAACAATTATTCATTATCGAATAAAATTAATGTGTGGCTCCAGTGGTGCTCCAAATGGAAGCAAGATTTTTTTAGAATAAAGCCCTTACTCCCAGGCAGTGCCCCAGAGGAGTCAAGTATTGATGTCATTCTAACTTATGAAATCCACCAACATTTTCAATCTGAGTTTTGATCTAATTGTTGTAAAAACGTCCTATACACTAAAAGCTACTGATGACCTTCAAAAGTAGCTAACAAAGGCTTGTTCTCTGCTTTAGCAGATTCAGTATTTCAACTACTTTTCAAAAAGGTACATTGGATTCTTCATATGATTGTGGTTGATGAAGCGACTCTGAGGGATAGCTCTACTCTCATTTGTCCACTTGTTAATACAATATTTTTCTTCAATAGCTAGACATTTTTTTAAAAACCCCAACCCTTATACATTTTCAGATTCCCTAGGGGTTTCTGTTGCAACTTATGACCTTTTGTCCTCTTACCTTCCAGTTTTGAGTGATTTTTCTCTTATACCTATTTTTATTGTACTGTAGGAATTGATTGTGATTATCTTAAAACTATTACAGATCTTACCAACTGTTTGTGAAATCGCTTTTCTAAGACTTTAGCCTCAAGTTGAAAGATTTCATATTTATTTAATTGTATAAACTTTTTTTTCCTATTTCTATTGCTGGTAATACAATTGCTTCCATGATACACATTTGGAAAGTTGGGAGTCTTTGTTCTCATTCTATCTCTGTAGCTATAATAAATGTCACCAAGTTGTAGTTCACCTTTGTAGAAATATCTCTGAATTTAGGTAATACTGAATCAAGGTCTTCTGAACTGAATTAAGAGAAGTTATAGTAAGGACTAAGTTGGTCCACTATTTGTAGCCTAAATTATTTCTAGGAATTTCTGATCCTACATATTGTTTTTAACCAGGATGGCTATTGACTATGACCTCCCCTCTTCCAGATTTGCAGGGAATGGGACATAGGGTTAGCAGAAGATTTTGCCTTGGTTTTCCTTCTCTACAATACTCTCCTGTCTTCTCATTGCAGTTCAATGTGGTGGGATGGGGAACAGCACAACAAAATGTGGCACCTTCTTTGTGTAATGGCTTTAATCTAATACACCATATGGAGCTCCATGGTAAAGTTTAAAAATAAGAAGGAAAGCAGGGATAGACTGTAGGAGTACAGTAAAAGAGGAAATATGGTTTAGATCAGATCAGAAATAGATGAAGAGTCATCATTCGCTACAGGATACATTTCAAAGTTGTACCATAAAGAAGTTAAGGACACCACACTCATGAGTTCATGATAGATGATGAACAGCATGGTCTCTACAGACTGGCGTTATGAAATCTGAGGCTTGGCACAGCCACAGAGGAAGCAGGAGGGCTGGATGCATGTGTAGGAGCAAGTCTGGAGAAGCAGTAGATTGATTCAAGTTGTCAGAGTTCCCATCACAGCCCCTTCTTTAACACATGCTGAGCCTGCTGCAGGTTGACTGATAGGCACAACACTCCTTTCCACATCTTATCAGACCTGGAGTTAATGCTGGGAAGAAGTGTAGCTGGCACAGTGAACATGTAGGCTTACTGTACACAAAATCATCCCACTGCTTAGCAATTTTCAGCTATCAGCAGCCCAGACTTGGTTTTGATATGAGGAATTCCAGCTGCATTTTGAGAGATGACAAGACTTTTCAGAAGAGGAAAGACAGGATTCTCATGGTAGGCTGGCTAGAAATGAAAATGCCTGCCTCCCATCTGATGTCCCCTGTCACAGATTTGATCTGCTGCCTGGAGAGAGACCAGAGTTCTCCATAGAATGAGGAAGGCCAGCAGAAGAGGCACCAGTGATTTTGTCTGGGGGAAGCTTTGCTTTCTCTGGTTTGGAAGATACATGGTCAGTCTGATGCTCCCATCAGGCATTCCTCTTCATTCACACCCAGGGCATACAGTCCTCCAGCTAGATGTTTATGGGGAGAATCACAGTAGTTCCAGGGTCCAAACTGCCAGTGAGGGAGAGAAAATGTCAAGGAAAGAGGACGAGGCTTAGGAGAGAAACGGAAGCTGGCTAGTTGATGGCAACAGTTAAAAATTAAGGAGATAATACCATGTTCCAACTAGACAATGTCGGGAGCTTACTGGGGACAGAAACATGCTGAGGAAAGAAATAAATATCACAGTTATAACTTGAGAGGCAGTAAATATTTTCAACACTACTTAAAGGACTGGTTTTATTTTCTGGTGCGATCAGCAGATCTCCATGTTCTTTCCAGCCATGCACATCCCAGCTCTGTTCTAGAAACTTTTTTTCGCTGTTGCTATTTACACTATAGAAAGAAGTAAACACTTTGGTTGATCTTCAATCAGATGTTTGCTTTCCACAGCTCGGCATAGAGATGGTGATGAATGCAGCTCTGATGTCAATGGCAAATAAAAGGGCTTATCAAAAGGGGAATGTCAAAGTGACAGAAGGCATCCTCCCTCTTTCTTTGTAGGATGTTTCCCAACGGTGAATAAGGTTTAAATCTGGTGTAAATCAGACTGTGCTCAATCAAAGAGTTTAAATCACTTACAGATTTTGAGCATTGAGTATGGGTTTACGGTTTAATTTTCTTGTATATAAAAAATTTCTAATATCTATAGTCCCCCAAGCTTCATTGTACCATCAGATAATCATGCAGGAACTTTTCTTGTTAAAATTATGATTGTGGTTATTGCTATATTTATTGCTTTGTGTCTACTTATTGTGCCTAAGGACTTCAGGCATAGATGCTGTCAACTGATGGATTTCCTTGGTTACACAAGATGCGGCTGGTTTATGGGTTTCAAGCCAAGTGCTCTGTGTGCTGAAATGTTGCAGAAAGAGGTGAAATGTTATTTTGAGATGGAGTAAGAGCAGGACTTCTTGGGCACAGAGTCTGCTGTGTTTGTGCAATAAGGAATTCCTGAGAAGGAAAATGCCTGCTGTTAATGGCTTTTATTGAGTTAAGCTTGCTTGGCTTTCTGTTCCCACTTTGTAGGTAAACAAAACAAATGCAATTGCAAGGCTGATCTGTGCTACTGATTTCTCAACCAAGTGAAAACAAATTGGGAAACCACAACCCTGACCACTTCCACCAGCCCAACCATGTGCATTATTATGCCAATGTTTTTTTAACTCTAAAACCTAAATGTTTACCTGAGCAGTGAACATCCTGTGCGCTGAGAACAGACAGCAGTTGAGCTGAACAAAACACCTGTCCTCCCAGGTCCTCTGTCTCCGAGCACAGAATGGCTCCCCAAGACATCTCAAGTACCTTTACGTTCCATTTTCAGAGGGCATGTCCAGCTTTGAATTCAGTGTTTGAGTGAAATCAACCTTCTGCAAAACCTCTTCAAAAGAGCCAGGGCTTTCCAGCCTGTCACAGAAGTGATCATTCTTTGCTGAAACTTGAACGGATTGAAAACCTTCCACCACTTTTTCAGTCCTGCAGTGCAGGGCTGCACTGTTGTCACCCCTTCTTTTTCCTCAACTCTGCAGCAACGTAAGCTAACTGAGGACTTTTTCATTTCAGACTCCTATTTGTTTCTGAAGCAGATGAATGTTATTTAAAATTTCATCCCACCCACAATGTGAAACTAATAAATCTGCTTAATTATGGGAAAACTATGTGTATGGATATTAAAGAAAAAAACCTTGAGAAAATGTTTTTTAAATGCTGATTGCTAATGAGATCTAATGATACCAAACAGAGTGTGCTGCTCGAAGAATTAGCATGATAAGTATTTTAAAGTTCTCTTGAAAGAACTGAAATAAGTCACACTGGCACTTAAAAAGACACCCTTGAGTGAGAGTAATAGGCACCAGGGAGTATTAATTCAGAAAGTGGGCCCAATTACACATATTACATATATATTTCCTTGCAAACATATTCTGTCCTTTCTCCTTAAACAGTCAAAATTCCAGACTGGTTTCTCTGGGAGCTATAACTAAGCAGGAGTAAGCTTCATGTTACAGTTAATGTCTGCTTTCTGCAATATATGAAAAAGACATGTAAGGCTGAAAAAAAATGCTGGTACCTCCTGTTGGCTAAAACTCTTGACTCATGAGAATAAAATGTAGTGAATGACAAGAGTTAAATTTAGTGATGAAGCATTTTAAAGGTCTGAGAATGCTTCGAGCAGTTTTATGTGATTGAGATCTTCATAGTCCCATGAGATCCCTGGAGCCAGACATTTAACAAGGCTTCTAGAGGGATATTTCCAGGCAATGGTTAACTCTCACAGAAAAAGAGGGAGGATCAAACCACATGTTTCAGCAGAGCTGCTTCAAAGCTTCACAGTGGTGCAAATAAAATCCAAATATTGTTGCTAAAGGAGAGCAGACTAGACCCTGTTGCAGTAACACTTTTCCCACTGTGGGAAGCAAAGGCAAAGGAGGTGCTGAAGATCTGCGATACTAGACCCCAGCCCTTTGCCTTTCAGAAAGCAGCAGCAGACCTAGGTTTGCACAGCAGTATCACAAAAGCAATGCTCAGAGGGTAGGGAAGCCTGCTGCTGCTAACGCCTCATAACCTCCCCTTCCTGGAGCAATGGTACGGTCAATAAGCAGAAGGTTCATTTTGCTGCCACTTGCAAACTATTTTTTCTGCAAATGGCTATATAGTTTGGCTACAGGGAGAAGCACAAGGGGGAAGTAGAGTGATTTGTACCAAATAGCTCTCGTTTCATTTTAGAGAAACACCAGGAATCAGTCATTGCTGTCCTTCTCTGGTGGCAGATTTCTATTTTGCTTTTGGCAAAGACCCACAATTCACTTAGTTAAGTGTTTGTGTATTCTCTATTACTTTGGAGACACAAACCATTAATAAATCTTCAATGCTTGTATTTCTTAGTGTGACTTTTATTTATGTATATATAGAAGTATTTTAATAGTGGAAGGGCTATCAGGGCTAGTGCTATGCTTGATGAAAACTCCAATAGTACATATATTCATGCTTTTATCCAGAAGTACTCCTTCGTTGCCTTATTACCATCCGATATCATACTTTAAGTCAGATTTTAGAGCCAGAGAAGACCTCAAAATCTCCGTATATGAAGGATTAATGTAATGCAAAATCTAAATGAATAGGAAACAAAAATGATTACTACGATACAGTGAGCATCAAAATAGTCTGAACCAAAGATCACTGAAGGTGTAGGAAAGATTCTCAGTTACCTTGACAGACTTTGAATAGGATCATGTTTTATATTGAAAACTCTGAAGTGATTATTTCCTTTGTGTGCTTTTCTACTTCCTTTCTCATTACTGTATTTTTTGTCCAGTAGGAATTATAGCTTTCATGGATAAATTCTTGAATATCCTATTCTTAAAACATCAGTGACATTTGAAAGTACAAGTTAATATTAAAAAAAATTCCTAGAAAAATACATTTTAAAAACTTGCTGCACTCTAATCTCCTCAAAGAAAATGAAAAAGCCAGTTTTTTGGTTGGCAGTAATAGCCTTTACCTAATACTCTTACCTCGCTGAGCTGCCACAGTTTCTTATGGGAATTCAAAGTTCAGGTGTATCAGACACTAGCTTTTTATATAAGCTGTGACATTTTTAGACCACTCATTGTATTGTAGTATGTCCTTGGGGTGTGAATAAGTTTTTACTCTTGATTTTATTTCAGGATGACAAAATATGACTGAGATTTTCCATGGGATATGATCTCACTTTTTGATGGATGAGTCGTTTTATAGAGAGGGTGTGGAATCTGAGACACTTTGGGATTTGATCCCTGATCCTACAAAGTATTGAAATCATACTATACTTTCACACACCAGAAGACGCAACAAAAAAAAACACCTCCCCTGTAAAACAGGGAATTTCTTGTTTCTTAAGTAAGTGGAAACTTAAAGTAATCAATATTTTGCAGGAATGGGTAAAAAATAGCAAAAAGTCTCACAAAAAACTCCTGTGAAATAATCAGATCAATAAACTGAAGTATGTAAAGTACAACACATATTACAGATATAAAAATCCACACAATCAGTCCTAGAAACAAGAACAGCATTCTCCTGGGCACTTCATAAAAATCCATACTTTCTGTCTATTAAATAGTTAATGTTTAGTATGTTTGTATACAATAGTTTTGCAAATATAAGTACATTACCTAACTGCCATCCATCAAGGTAAAACAAAAGAAAAAAAAACCCAAACTTTTGTCTGTTCCATTTTGTCACCTTACATATCCTTCAAAGCATTTTTATATATAGGTAGCTTGTTTGTGATTTCAGAATTGCTGATATATTAACTAAAGGTCCACCTTTATTTCCTATCCCCAGCCTTGGAACACCAACAAGGCAGGCTTACATTTCTATGTATCACTACACAGAAATAATACTTTTATCAGCTTTCTAACCTAAAAGCACGAGCTTTCAATTTTATGTAAGCTATCAAAACAATCTCCTTTATTATATTGTTCCCTCTAATAAATTGTTACAGTATTTTGTATCTCTTACAGCTTGTAAGAGTATTTTGTAAAATAACACATAAGCTTTTCCTCTCAATGTTTTCTTCCTAAAAGAAAAGGCATATAGTTAATAGTGGCTTGCCATATATCCTTCCAGTTCACTAGAGAGATTTGCTGTGTCTTCCCTTTTTTCTTTTCTGGCCATGCCGATATTGAAAGCCAAAGAATAGCCCTCCCCAACAGCTGAAGTATATCTGAAATATATTAAAGTTAATTCAAATCCTTTATGCAAGCAAAAAAGATAGACCTTCTGTCTTACAGACTGAAACATTGGGATTCCTATCTGCTCTATTCAGCAGTGTTACCAGATCTGTTTTTTGATCCCCCTCTTTATTCTGCAGTGTTCAGTCCAAGCAGGGCTCAGGTCTCAACTTGGCTTTCTGTAACAATGATGGCAACAGCAACAAATAACAAAAAAGATCAGTGTTTTCAATATTGCTGGAGTAATTTTCCCTTGTTGCTGAAAGTAGCCAGATCCTTAGTTATGGAAGCTAGTCTTCCTCTTTCACTCAAGGTGCTGATCATTAGACTTTTCTATTAAAACACAAGTAGGAGACAGAAAATTAATAACTAAATAAAAGGTTTACTATCTGAAATATCATCATAGCTGTTGTACTTAGAATGATTTTGCAAATACTCTAATAATACAAAATAAAAAATAAAGCCAAGGTGAAAATTATTCAGTGTCCTATGACACACAAATGAAAACAGTGCAAAATTCCTCATGCTGATTTGTGGAAAGAAACAGGCATTCTAAGAGTTTAATTTATGGCATTGCTAAGTAAGTAAACACCTAAATCATGTCAAATGAATTGTGTATCATAACTTCAGTTTCTTTTCACAGAAAGGAGAATACCTAAGTGAATAGCTTACATGTAGACCCCGATGTGGTATACTAAATTTACACACATATCTCATGCAACCTGGTGAATAAAGAGGGGTACACAGTGTAACATATTGTGCATTGCATTGCAACACACCTTGAATGATATATAATGACCATCTGCCATTGATGTAGAATGGAAAAACTGAGTAACCAAACAAAATAATAAATCATTTGAAAAGAAATAAAAAGAAGTAAATGTCTGAGGTCCACTTGGTATTCCACTATTAAAATAGTAATTTTCCTTTCTCTTTCAGTGAAGACTAATTCTGAAATAATGAAACAGCCTGAAGAACAGAAATGCTGCATTTTTACTGGCTCTACTAATAATAGCCATGATAGTCAAGCGACCCAGAAGTACATTGGGGTTTTTTGTGAGGTTACTTGTAATGTATTCAAAGTGAGTTAGGGCAGTAGAAAAATATATGCTTAAAGCAAATACACAAAGAAAATAAAATCAGATTATCAGTATCATTCTAAACATTAATGTACTTAAAGAAGATATTTTAACACCTGAAAATAAGTCATTGGTTTGAACTAATTTTTTCTGAAACCAGTTGTTGTTGATTATATTAGAAGAACTTGAGAGTGAAGAGTAAGATTGCATTGTCTCACCCTCCATTTAAAGTTTCTGAACTGATTTTACATATAACAGGATGAAGGAGAGAAGAAATTTAACTTTGAAATTTGCTTATTTTCTGCTTAAAGAAAGAGATGGCATGTGCATAAATATCTCACTCTCTTTACATTATGCATTTTTTCTCTCAATAGAGTAGAATTTCCACTTCTTGGCTTGATGGCCCTTAATCAGTTTCTATCAGGTGACAGATTCATGTTCTTCAGGTGTATGAAAGTGTCTGACATAAATGCTTGTTGCTTCCATAGTTATATTCTTTTAAAAAAGTGTCTGTCACAAGAGAACTTCAGGCATCAGAACTGCTTTTTTTCCCTTCTTCTTCACTGATATTCTGTACTACTGCATTGATGACTCATTATACCTGTACAAGGAAGGCTATTATCCTTCATACATTAAGATGCTCATCTAAATGAAAGTGTTATCTAAGTAGGTGAATCAAGAAGCATACAACTAAAGCTCATTTCAGTCTGATCTGTATTTCTTGGTGCTTTAGCAGGTTAACAGCTTCCTGTGAAATTACTTTATTCAAGGGTTTTCACCATAATTCGGTCATAATGTGGTCTGGACCAAATGGTAATAAGAACTTGGAGAAAATCTGCTGTTCATTTTCATTTTATGTCTCAGGAGGAAAATGGGTCTTTTCTAAATAATTCAGAAATTGCTTTCAGAAACAATATGCACATTATCAAGCGTAGGTCTAATAGGGAATTTATCTAACAGACAGAGTGAGTATTTAAAATACTGTAGCACATGCATATTGTGACAGTGAATATCATTCTATTAATATTAAATGGTCAGTTAGTTAAGTCTTTGTGTGTTTACAGCAGCAATGCCGGAAATAGCACACAAATGAAGTTCTTTTTGTAGTGCATGGATTGATTTCATGCTCTCAGAGGATCTCAGTGGCACTGTAATACTACTCTGTCTATGCCAGCATATGTTATTATCATTGTGGAAGTTTATACTGGAGATCATTTTGCCATTAATCTAGGCTTCTGGAAAACTTCAGAACAGGAAGAACATGTCATAGTAGAAATCAAACAAATACATCATCTAAAATGAACAAAAGTGAAATTCAAGTATGCATGCTGTATTTCCATTCCACATGCTGTTTTCTGGTTGTGATAGTAACATTTGTACGTGATATAGGCTGAAAACATTTAATTGGCTTTTGAAGGAAATTAATCATGTTTTACACAATTTTGGGGTATTTTTTCCCTTGTGGTTAAAAATTCCATATAGATAATTTAACCTGTAACAGCTTCTATGTTGCAAGTAGATTAAAACTTAGAATGTCCATTGCAATGCTTTTTCATGTATGTGAATGCATCCTTTTCACCATGAAGGTCCAGGAAATTTATCCAAACCTGATATATCCTTAAAAATAAGCCAGATGTTTTATCTTTTCAGAAAGCAATAAAGGAGTTTATTCTCTCTGGTCACCCACTTTATTTCCAGTCTTACCTGTTTAACTGTATTATATTAAGGAAAAGTGGATTATTTTTAATAGTCTTTTGAAAAATAATATAGCTCCTACTTCAACATGGCAAGGAAAAGAGAACAGAGATCCTTACTGTCACATAGGCCTGAGTTGCTAGACCACAGAGAAATGTGAAAGACGGTGGAAGAGAGGCAAGAATATGAGCAACTTAACCAGCAGATCTGAAGAGGCCATAACTTCTGGTAGGGCTATATTTCATGGCTTTCTGAGCAACAGCTTTCTTTGTGCAAGACGTAGTATACACGTGCTGGCCCTAGGGAAGTCCTGTCTGCTAGATGGAGGCTTCAGACCAAAAATTGTTCATTTGATGCTTACACATGTTCCTGCATTGAAGGTAGTCTTATGTGCGACAGTTTCAACATCCAAATTTTTTTGATTTTTGGATGGCAGTTTATGGTCTTCTTTTAATTATGTGACTCTACCTAGCAAGTGAGTACAGAGACAGCAAGAAGAGAATAACAGTGTTGGGTGTTTCTGTACCATTATAGAAACTGGAGAGGGATCTGATCTGGGAATTTAGCTTTTCTTACTCTCTGAAGTATGTATTTTGTTAGAGATACCTGAACTTGCTCTGAACAAACTGGCGTGGCTCTCTAGCATAGTTCAGGCATTAGCTCAGGTCTGGGAAGCAGCGAAACCATGTTATCTCAGCATGCCACCCTGGGGAGAGCATGTCTGGCTTTGTTGCTTCCAGTTTTGAAACATGCTTGGCTGCTGTGAGCTTGGGAATATCTGTGCCACAGATGTTTACACACCATGAAGAGCAAATCTAGCCTATTATACTGCATACATCAAATCTGACACACAGTTGCTGCCCTTATGGCCATCCTAGTCAAAACTGTAAGAAATTGAAATTTACTTACTTATTTCATATCGTCAGTCTTTCTTACTTGCCAGACTTGCTGGTCTCCTCTTTAACCTGTAGCATAATTCTCATGTCTGTGCTGCAGAACTGCATTCAACATTTTGAACTCTTTCTCCACTCAGGATATCTGCCTTTGACTTTTCGGCTAGGTGCTTGTTCACATTGCTGCACAGGCAAGAACTTTCAAGTCATAAGCTTTAGTTTTCTGCTTTTCCAGCTATTATTTTCAATCTTACAGGATAAAAGTGTTCACTCATCTGGTACAGCCAAGTTCTTTCCATTCTTGTTTCTTTTGTTTGTCTCCTTGCCTCTCTGTCCAGGCTTGTCTCCTTCACACTGTTCCTTTTCTTCCCACTTTTATCTGTCTTCTTTTTACTGGTCTGTTCCTAATTTTATTTTATTTTCTAAAGATCTAGAGTTTAAAAAACTCACCTCTGACTCATTTCCCTCAAAATGTATTCAAAGAAATATCTTCATTCTTCATATTTCTTCAAGACCCCTACAAGTGGGTTTTGTTTCTGAGGTTTTAGATAGATATTTCACTCCCATGACAGATATTTCAGGGTTCATATCACTGCATCAGAAATATAGCCAGTCCAGACTCATAAATCAGTATTACTAAGGTGTATCTGAAGAACTGAAACACTTTTATTGCAAACATCAGTGATAATATGGGCCTCAGAATTGCCCTGGAATATGGATGAGTACAAACCATTTAGGAACAAATATTCTGGCTGATAACTGACAGCCAGCCAAAAGCAGCCCCTGATAAAGATAAATAACCTGTACTCAGGGAAATTTTTTGCATCATTAAACATGGTGAGCATATTAGCTAGCAGGGGGTGGAGCTGAGTCCCTAAAGAGATAAATCTAAATTATATGCGCTGCAGTGATCATAACAGTAATGCACCATCTTGGCTAACTAGCTGACATCAATGGGGAAGGGAATTTCAGATTTAAATGAACCAAGGTAAAGAGCACTGCTGTATGCATACAGATTAATTGGAGAACATTCATAAACTTTTTTGCTTTTTTCTGTGGTCTGTTTTCATTGGTGCCAAAGCACAAGGCGTTTAGACTTTTCTTGTCAGTCTCTGCATAATTTTTTATTTTCACTTTCTTATGTGGTTTGATTAATTACTTCTTTATTTGCCTTCCATTAATCACCTTATACTGCAGTTTTATCAACTCTTGCCAAAATCTTTTAGATGGATAGAAATTTAGTGGCTCTTTTCCGTAAACAGGAAAGAACACTTTCAGTGATTATACACTTAATATTTCAGAGAGGGAGAACTCTGAAATCAAAGCAAAGAAAACATTTAGCTACACAGACACATCTGAACAATCAGATTAAACTCTGTTAGAAGAAGATAAATTGGATGAAATATTTTCCTTAGAATGAATGAAGTATATTTTTAAAAGCATATCAAGTATATTTTCTTAGGATGAGGAATGTCTTAGTAAAAGATAATTGCCTGCTTTAAAATATATGCCATTTTTGTTTTCCAATAAAAGTTTGGGTTCAAACTGCTAAAAGGTTCATGGAGTAAAAAGATGAATACTAATTGGCTGAAACTGACTTGGTGTAACTTGCAGCTCAGTATTATTAATTGAGTCCATTTATTTCCTGTTGACATGACTAGTAAGAAAATAACTGGATGCAACGAACACATTTTTCAGTCAAAATAATTATGCATTTTCGTGAATAAATCCTTCGCTGGTATATTACTGTCCTGCTAGTAAATTAATCTGTTCAAGAGGCTCATAGATAAATCAGCAGTTTTCCATTTTGTATATAAAGATCCATTTGCAAATGTCTAAACATATTTGATAACGTGGCCTGAAAGAAGCATCAGAGTACAGAAATATAGCCTGCAAATAGCAGTGCTTTTCACCCATTCCTCTCCAGGTGTCTACTTCAGGACAGTGATTGCAGCTAAACAACTCCCATGTGTGCTCCTGGGCATCAGACCTGCAGTACCTAACCATTTGTCACATTGCCGTGGCTGTTTCTCCCCATGGGGAAACAACAGTGGAAGTTAGGGATGGCATACTTTGATGGTGGCAAGGAATTTTTCAGCTGGCTCCTTGGGAAGCTTGTGCTCCAACTAGGAGGGTTGCATCTGACTGTGGCATGGATGCATGCTTTAAATGGACTGCTGCAGAACAAGGAACTTCAAAAGCTTTACCAATGGCCAAAAGGGGCTTGTCCCTTAGAGGAGCAAATAAAAAATGGCAATCAGCATTTTACGATGCTGTTGTTTTTCCCTGTGGATATACAACTTCTCAGAGAGGCTGCATTGTAGTTCATGGTACTTAGCAAAGTAAGAACTGTATCAAGGGAGATGATCGAGCACACTTGCTAAACAGGTCCCCATAAGGTAAAACCCAGAAAAATTACAACTTGGCTCTGCGCTGAAGCTGCTTATCTTATTTCCAGTACTGGGCATTTAGCAAAGTGGATGCAGGGCAGGAAAACTATTGACTGCACAAAAACCTCCAGCAGTATTCAGTCCTGATTCTCCAGCAGTATATTCAGTCCTGATTCTGCAGAGCACCTCAGCATGTACCGTGGCCCTTCTGGTTCTACTTAAAGCTGAATGTATATGTTTCGATATCTTGGGGCTATACTGAGGAGGTAGGCAGCAGGAAAATTCTGAAGAGCTTACCGGAGCACTTGTATGCAGGAAAGTAGCAAGTAAATGATAAAGAATAACTCCTACCTTGACTCTATTCAGATGTAAATAAAATGTAAGCATATGGATGATGATACTATTCCAGATCTTCCTGTCAGTGCTGCTGGGTATGACACTAAGCTTCTTCATGCAAAATGTAGTTTTTACAGAGAAGTTGCAAAATAGAGGTTTCATGTCCAATTTTTCTATCAGGATGCATTTTGTCTGGGTTCAGTAAATCAACTGGTTTTGATGCTGAATGGAAAAAACCCGAAGTGAAAGACTTTCAGGCAGTCTTGACAGAAAATAAAAAAAAAAAAAAACAAGCCCAAAAGTAGAAAAGAAGGCAGGCAAAAATAATGTTTTCATAGAGTTCTTAGTTCTGTCACAATTTGGCTGAAAATTAGTGACCACTTTTCTATCTCTTATTGTCGTGGTTTAAGCCTCTCAGCCACACAGTTTTGCTCACTCACTCCCCCCATTTTCTTCCCCCCACTCCCGGAGGGATGGGGAGGAGAATCAAAAGAATGCAACTCCCACAGGTTGAGATAAGAACAGTTTAGTAACTAAAGTATAACACAAATCAGTACTGCTACCACCAATAATAATGACAAGAGAAATACGAGGGAAAAGAATACAGTCACTCACCACCTATGCCCAGCCTGACCACGCAGTGCACCCCCACCCTTCCGGGTCTCTGCTCTCTGTTTTTACATCCTGGGCATGATGTGCTATGGCATGGAATACCTCTTTAGTCAGTTTGGTTCAGGTGTCCTGTCTCTGCTTCTTCCCGGCTTCCCCTCCTCCCTGGCAGAGCATGAGACTCAGAAAGTCCTTGGTCAAACCAAAACATTACCAAGCAGTAACTGAAAACACTGGTGTTATCAGCGCTGTTCCCAGGCCAAAAGTCAAAAACACAGCGCTGCACCAGCTACCAAGAAGGAGAAAAATGACTGCTACTGATGAACCCAGGACACTTATGTTGTTACGGACAATCCAGTCTCATCTCTAAAAACAGTGACTATTGCCACCACTCTTGAGAAAGCTCTGGATTTAAAACAAGAAATGTTTGCAGGTTCTCTAAGAACTCTTTGTTGTATTGCAGGCATTAATCTATTTTAAGAAGTGGCAACATTTTAATTTGATATTTTTGACTCCAAAAAGGGTGCTGCAATTGGCCTTCATTAAGGCTTCTAAGCTGTAAAAACATTTTCCCAGATTGGTCCTTCCAATTATCCTTTGCTCTTAGAGGAACTGATTCAGTGAGGTGCATCAGCTGGGGTGTAACTAGTTTAAATGTTTGAATGAGCCTTGATTTCCGTTCTTTTTCTCGTGTGTTTAAAGCTACAGACTTGCTTGTATAGTATATTAAATTGAAGGCTTGTTGTCTTCTAGCTACATTCATTTGCTCTTTTTGGTCTTTATCTTTGCTTCTTTTCTGTGTTTTTTTCTGTCTTCACATTCTTATTTTGCTCATGCTTTCTGTTCCAAGTTGTCTCTTCCTCATTTCTTCTCTTTCATTTTAACTTCATATAGAGATTCCTAATGGAGTAAAACAACTGAGTAAGATAGAACAGTAAAGTAAAATCAACTTTAAAAGTGAAGGCTGAGCAATTTCTCTCAGATCCTGATTGAATACTGAGTTCCATGAGACTCAGAAATTTTTTCACTGTACAGAGGAAGTCAAAATCCCTTGATGTGAATAGGAATTTTTCTACTGACTTCAGTAGGTTCCTGTGTAGGAAGTACTCTGGTATTCCCTACATTTTGGGAAAAGTCTTGAAATTTTACTGCCAGGGGGAAAAACCCCAAATCAAACAAAAAAAAGGGCAGTGCAAAATATTGTATTCCTTGTATTTTCTTCTCCTCTAATTTTGCAATGGCCATGATCATGTAAGATCCAGAGAGGAAAGATTAGTCCTGCCATCCATTTACTGAAGGCAAAAAATGCTTTGATATGTTTCTCTCAACTGCAAGTTATAAAGCTTTGTGAAAATAGAGCAGAAAAAAACCAAATACCCTTGTGATAAAATTCTGAGTAAGCAGTTCCACGAGGACTGTAATTTTCTTTCCTAATTGCAAATGCCTTCTAACACCTTTCCATCACTTTACTCACCATTTTTAGTAACCAACAGTAAATGTGAGTAAATCACATTGACCTTTAAGGTCCATATATAGATCAAAATAAACACACACAGATTAAACACGTTGTTGCTTTTACTGCAATGATATGCAAACAATTATATACCAGGTCAGTCTAGGGCACCATTGATATTGCTTGCCAACCAATTTATTTGTGAAAACTTTGACCCCCTTTAATGTGGCTCTTCAAAGAGGTAGGCTTAAGCGGCTCTTAGGTATGACTGATGGAAAATTGACATGCCTTTTTCTTTCCTAACTAGTAAAAGATTTTGAATATATTTTATTATTTATTCTAACTTAAATGAAAGGTAAAGGTAAAATGATGTCAATTTACCATCTCTTTCTGAGATATTTAAAAACATGCAGATTTAGGTTCTGAGGAAATATTGAAAAATACTGAAAAATGTAATAAACCATTATAGTTTTCATCCACTTTTCCATTGGCCATAGAAGAACATGTCTGTCTGCTCTTCCAGGCTATGCTTTAGTATATTGTCTTTCTTAAAAATGTTGTCTCTTTAGCTAAAAGAGTGTTTGGACATGAAATAAAGTTTTTTGGTTGGTTTTGGGTTTTTTTTTGTTTTGTTTTGGTTGGTTTGTTTTAAGATATTAACGTGTGTTTATTGCTGTCATAATTGTAACAGAATCACAGAACGGTCTGGGTTAGAAGGGACCCTTAAGATCAGAATCTTACATTTAAATCGTCAATACATGATTCAGAGAGGAAAGAACAACTTTAGAGCTCAATACAAACCAGACAGCATAAATCATGGCAAAACGTGAATCTACCAGAGTTTAAAACCTATTATATCTTTAATGCACTCTGTCCTCAGTAGATTTATAAGAGAAGTACACACAATACTGGATTAAAGAAATGCACTCATTACAATTCAAAAAAATGAAATTAAGTCTTCTAATGTCAAGTGTTTCTAATAATTTCTAAATTTACTTAGTGAGTAGCATACATGATATCAACATATTTTTTAATACGATTGCATTTTCAAAGAATGATAAAAGCTTAGACCAGCACACTGTTCACCTTCTTGCAGAAGGTATAAAGTACAAAGTTTTATGTATTGTTTAATTTTTCAAAAGTTACCATGAACCCATACCTTTTCTTTGTATGCAACCATTTTCAGTTCTAGATCTTGACCTTTGTACATTGTTCATATAAAAACAGAAACACGAGGAAAACCATGTTTACATTTGTCTGCTCTCCTCTAATAGCTCATTATGTAATTGACTGAGATTTTACAACATCCCAAGCAAGACTTTTTCTGAGACAAGCATGGATTGTCCTATCGGGTTTTTTTGGGGGTTTTTTTTTGATTCATGTTTTCCCTTAGAAGCCAATTTATCATTGTAGTTCATGATGTAATTCTGGTAGGTGGGTGCTGATCCCTTTTAAATGCTGGTGATAAGAACCAAACCTCTGAATGGTCCACGGAAGCAGGCTGGAGTGTGTGACATGATAAAGTGGAAGCAAAAAGTGCTTACAGTCAGGAAAAGGAAGCCATGATCTTGCATTGCCAGCCACAGATTAGTAACTGGCAGCTACTAGTAAATTCTGGCAACTTCCAGTAAGTTCAGCAGGCTCTGAAGGCTTCACGGAAGCTTGATGACACAGCATTAAAGAGTGAATTTTTTCTGGCTAGGATAGGAGTTCATTAGTCTAAGCAGCTCTTTGTAGCCTGTCTGAATGGCACTAGCACCCTAGTTTTGTACCTATTAAGCTGAAATGGCTGTTTGTCATTAGGGTGTTGCTCTCTATACATTTAAAACATTGATGTATAGACTAAGGAAATAAGAAAGGCAGTGGGTTGCCCTGAAGGAATTTTTGACCATGGAGCTTATAGCAGTTCCTTCTGTCTGCACCAGTTTGTGGCTGGTGCTAGTGTCAGCTGAAGCTGCTTAACTGGCATACTGTGAGCAGTGGAAAGCCCAAGAGCTTGAACATTTTTTCTTTACATGTTCACAAGCAGGCATTGATGTGTGTGTGTGTGTGTGTGTGTGTGTGTGTACATGTGTGCATACACACGCATGCTCATTAAGTCCTGTGGTTTGCTCCAGATATATCACAGTGCACCTAAGATAAGGCAGCGATGTGCCTGGCCTGTGAACAGTGGGGTAGCTCAGCAGCTGTAGGATGGGCTTTCTAGGGTCTCTTCAGAGAACACAAAACTTTGACAAGATGACAGATGTCACATAATGTTTGATTTAGGTTGTACAGCATTTTCTAATTATTGCCTTAGACATCAAAAGCTAATGGTGAGGTAGTGGATAGAGATCTTTTATGCAGCAGAGGTGGGTTTCATCTCACTTTACTGGTCTTAGAAGCTTAGCATCTAGTCAAAATTTATTTCAACAGCTCTCCTTGGGAGTCCACGTTGAGGAAGAGGCAACCATAGAAAACTGTTCATGCTGGTTGTACTCGGGTGTAAGATGCATATTTTTTTGGTGTCCTTCTTCTTTCCATGGACTACAGAGGCAGTGAAAAAGGTTACCTTTCAGACAGATATCTTTCTGAAAGATAGCTAGAAGCATGTGATATGTAGCCTACCTCAAGGACTGAGTTATTACATGACTCTGAAATTAGCAGATTTGTTTCTGTGAGGTAGATACTACCTGTAGCAATGAGCATTTACATTGCCTTTTATCACATATCTATCATAGGATATAGATCACAGATGTGTTTCCCAGACCTTGTTCGTCGTTCATACCATAAGTATTCCTCACAGCTCTAGGCTTCTCTCTACATGTCAGATTAAATTGGGGTGAAGAGGCAATTAGTGTCATGAGATTGAGTTCAGAATTTTATGCCATAGTGAGCTCAAGTGTGGATGCAATTGTGGAAAACAGGCTAAGTGTTTTGAGTGGTATTATTACCTAATTACACTTCCCTAATTACATTTTAATTAGGATGAGTAGCCAAGGGTTCAGTATTCCCAATAAAAAGAGGCTTCTGTCCGAAGGAGTTGACAGGTCTTTGGAAGGTATTGCACAGGAAAAATAGTGATTACAGTCTGCTCTAGTTTTTATTACTCTTTCCTGTCATTTTCTGCATAAGAATTACTTGATTTTAAGGGTACCTTAAATTCTGTAAGTATGGATTGCATTTTCACCTCGTTCCTATTTTCACAAAATTATTTTGCCATGGGAATGTGTTCACAGACTGACATTTCACAGAATCTTTACAATGATTAGCACAAAAATGAAACATGGACTGTGCTACCTCTGCATATATTCCAAAGAAGATTGTAGCAAAGCCTATGACTTTGACCTATTCAATGTTTTCAATTTGGTGTGCTAGCTGTTTCCAATCTCCTCCATTTCTAATTTTGGTACTTTGTGAGGAGGATGTAAAATAGTCAGTCCATCAATACATGTAATAATGAAGAAGTCAAAAATGTTGATGTTACTGAAAGGGAAAATAGCCTTGTTGGAAGCCTGGCCACCTCCAAGTGTGCTTGTACTCTGAAAAGTGATATTGTGAAGGCTTATGCTCACTGTATTTCTACTTCTTTCTAAGCAGATTTATTCAGTTTATTTTTTAAGAAGCTGTCTTTTATTCTAATTGAGCTCATGTTAGACTGTTATTTTAAATACTAACATCGTTAAGAAGTTTTGCATTCTGAAGCTATGACTCTATTTACTGTAACTGAGACTAGTAGCCTTTTTTATGATATTTGAATGTTTTGCTAGCCACTACTTAATATATACTCATGCAATGATTTCCCTGTGACTGCTTACATGCTTAAGATTTTAGGATGCTGGGGAAGGACTCCATTAGGAACCATAGTGGTAGGACAAGGGATAATGGGTTCAAACTTAAACAAGGGAAGTTTAGATTAGATATAAGGAAGAAATTCTTTACTGTGAGGGTGGTGACTCACTGGAATGGGTTGTCCAAAAACGCTGTGAATGCTCCATCCCTGGCTGTGTTAAAGGCCAGGTTGGACAGAGCCTTGGGTGACATGGTTTAGTGTGAGGTGCCCCTGCTCGTGGCAAGGGGTTTGGAACTAGATGATCTTTAGGTCCTTTCCAATCCTAACTATTCTATGATTCTATCATTCTATGTGTGTGTACTGAATATTTCAGAATTGTCCCTTGGTTAACAATATTTTAATCATATGCAAGTCAGGATGAATTTATTTCTAACTTTCTGTATATGCCTCAGATTGCAGTTTCAAGGAAATAAAATATAATAACTCATATTATCCAGATAAGCAGAAATGATGACTCAAAAGACACAAAGTTTACACATCTGTTGGATAAAGCACTTCCATGTTTATGCAATAATGTTCCTTAGAGGAAATGTGCTTTAATCACTCATGTTTTTTATTTCTCTGCCTGATGTTCCCAGAAGCAAGCTCTTCTGGGCATCACATTAAAGCACTGAGAGATCCTAGTCAGCGATGCTGCAGCATCATTCCCAGCCATACTTGCCCTTCTTTTGCTCAGATAGTGAACAAATCAAACTGTGATGTCTAAATTCTCACGAGAAAAAGTGTAGTGAGAGCCAAATGTGAGTCCAATAAAAGACTAAATGAAAGCTACAAATGTAAACATAATCGGGTTACCGCCCTACAACTGTGACTTCACAGACTTTCCTGGATACTCTGTTTTGGATCGTTCTGTCACCATGCATATGTACTTAATCCAGGATCCTGCTATTACAATAAAAAAACCCCCAACAAAACAAAAAAAGTTGCATGGGGTTCTGTTAAAGAGGTGTTGATAAAGCATTCTAACAAAACACAGTACAAAGTGTGATTCAGTCAATTATACTGAACTGATTGCATAAATCTAAACACTAAAAGCTTCAGAATGAATTAGAAAAAAATCCATTTTACAGAGGGACAGAAAGAAGAAACATTGTTCTCCAGAAAACTGTGTTGAAGGATCTTTAACATACTTAATATCAAGGGATTTTGGTGATAAAAGCCCTTTGAACATTTGCCCACTCTAATTTGCTTCATCTTGTTCAGCTGCTGTCTCAATGTTAAGCATTAAACATATATTTTGAAAGGATTAGTGCGAGAACATGTTTGTGATGATATAAAGGCCATAACCTTTTCAGTACCTCTTCATAAGATATTTGCCTTTAATTATTTCCATCGTCAGTTTTTGATATTTCGGTTTTTGGTTTAGAAGGAGTAATTTCTGTAAATGCATTCTAATATTTACCCCTATATCATTACCCTGTCATTGAAACAGATGATGGCATCTTGACTGAATTTTGGTGCTTCTGTTTTTGATAATCTTTATAGCAGAACCTCAATGTGTTACTTAAGACAAGGAAGTTTAAGGTGAATACTCCTCACTTGGAGTATTGTGTGCTGTTCTGGTGTCCTCAACATAAAAAGGACATGGAACTGTTGGAACAAGTCCAAAGGAGGGCCACGAAGATAATCAGGGGACTGGAGCACCTCCCATATGAAGATAGGCTGAGAAAGTTGGGGCTGTTGAGCCTGGAGAAGAGAAGGCTGTGTGGAGACCTCATAGCAGCCTTCCAGTATCTGAAGGGGGGCTATAGGGATGCTGGGGAGGGACTCTTCATGAGGAACTGTAGTGAGAGGACGAGGGGTAATGGGTTCCAACTTAAACAGGGGAAGTTTAGATTGGATATGAGGAAGAAATTCTTTACTGTTGTGGTGGTGAGGCGCTGGAATGGGTTGCCCAGGGAAGTTGTGAATGCTCCATTGCTGGCGGTGTTCAAGGCTGGATTGGACAGAGCCTTGGGTGGCATGGTTTAATGGGAGGTGTCCCTTCAGGGGGGTTGGACCTAGATGATCTTAAGGTCCTTTCCAACCCTAACTATTCTATGATTCTACGATTCTATGCATATAGGAAAGATACTTTTATATTTACCACTACTCATTTAAATGCCGAAGAATGTAATGAAAGTTCTCATGTAAAAATTTGCATGCCAGACAAACACAATATTTTCTTGTATAATTGCTTGGGTTTTATACTCTTTTTATTCCACATGTGCAAATTGTTTTGTTTGTTTTCACGGCTACTGTTTGTGCATCTTCACATAGGGTATTCAGAGGTGTTTTTTTCACTTCGTTTGGCACATACATTCACTTCTGTGATTCTGTTAAAATGTATATAAGAAGCCTTCTTTCTGCACATACAGATTTTTCTTCTTCAGACTTCAAGGTTGTCTTGACTGCTTCATTTCCTAAGAGTCCTTCTAGCCAAATATTGTTGACACTTTATTATTACTCAAAACTTCTCCTAGCACAGTTTTGTTGGATTTAATTATAACACAACAGCTTTACCTTTTTTGGCTGAACTGTTTGTCCTCTCAGATGCAAACCAAACCAGATGTGATACTCACATCAGACAAGAGTTGAGTGCAGAAATCTTAGATGCAGTGCCTTTTGCACAATGGTTTTTAATGTGGATCAAGAAGCAGGAGATGCAGAAGGACTGCTGCTTCAATAGGAGGAGTGAAGTAAACAAACTGCTGTGCTCACTGATCCCTCCTTTAAAAAAATAATTAAAAGTGAAGTCTGGCTTGTTTCTTGGTAAAACCAGTTTTCTCTTTCATCTCACAAAGAAAGGGACAGAGAAGAAAGAAAACTCATTTGTTGAAAAAACATCCTCTAAGCATCTCTTAGAAATTACAGCCTTTAACTTTTGAGGTCAAAATACCACTCTATTGTGGTGACTCCAGTGGCTTGGGACATCAGTTATGAGACAGAGTTGCGTAAAATGCTCTAGATATCTTACACATTTTGATATTGCATTCTGTTATTCCATTATTTGTTATTTTATGTTTTGCTGTGTGCTGAATGCTGTCTAATTACCAGATAGGCCTCATGCCCATAAAAATAATCTGACTTTAAATTAGAAAAGGTATAAAATTCTAGTCCCACTCATGACAGCTGATGCTTTCTCCAAATTCCCTCTCTAGCTTGTGTTCCTTAGGGAAAGTTTTATGGAGTCTATTACAAGGGATAATTCTAAATTCCACTGAGTAAGAGGACTTGTTAAATGTGGGTGTGGAAAAGGACAGGTTGTGGGGAAACTGCAGAGTGGAAATCCCAGGACTCATTGCAATCTAAGATATTTCCGGGGAAAAATCCATGGATTCTAATCTTGATATTTTTTTTTTTTTTTTAATGAGAACATAGCTCCCCTCGGGACCTTCAAGGAGTGAGGGGAAACACCACGTCCAGGAGCCTCAGTTCTGAGTGGCTTCTGCCCAGTTCATGCCAACTTCTGCCTGGGCCTGTTCTGTTCCTGGTTGCAAAGTTGTCTTCTTTGCAGCTAGCTTCTACTCTGGGCTATTTCCAACAGAGATGTTAACAGTCATACTAAACCATGGAGTAATACTGTTATATTTAGTACTGAGAAATCATGAAGACAGTACTGGAGTAATATCCATTTGTGACCTAAGACAAGATTTACGTGTATGCAATTTGAACAAAAAGCAGCCTACACAGAGTTTAATCAGAAGATGCGTTCCTGAGGCAATAAGTTTATAAAAAAGTTCATCTAGGAGCTGACTGTCTTAAGGAACAGGAGCTGCGTAATTTGATTTTTGGATGGAAAATTTCTAAGACGGCAAGATAAAAGAACTAAACTAGATGAGGTCTAGAAAATATAATGGAAAGGAGAGAAATGCAAGACACTGACACAAGTTTTGAGAAATACACTGGTGAATGAAGAATGTGAAGACTGAGATCTTGTCTGTTAAGCATCTCTTTGTAGAAAGAACAATATCGGGGGAAAAAAAGGTTTGAAATATTTACTTCAACTTCAGCTAATATTCACAAATAGTCCATTTCATCTTCTTTAAGACCATGTAAATTAGCTACAACAGAACTGTTTGCAGTAGAGCAAATTGTTGAAGATCAGTGGAAAAATCTTTGCATTATTTACTGTCCATATGGAAAATGGAAATCAAACCTGAACTTTCTGATCATGAACATTTTCTTAAAAGCTCACAAGTAAAGACTTGGTCTTTATTAAATAATAAATATCTTTCTTAAATAGATATTACAAATAAACACATCACACAGAGATGGGTCAGTGTACTAATGACAAATGGGTTTTAGCCTGTACATACAGGATTGCTTTTAAAAAAACAAACATTTTTGATGAGAAGCTTTTCTTTGATTGTCTGAATTAGGCCAAATGAGATGTATGTTCTTCGTCCAGTGTAGTCATATAATATTTAGTTACCAGAGGAGGTGATAGTAGAATCTAAGCTATTTATATGTTTTATCTGTGCAACTGTTGCTCTGTTAAGTTCATGTAATGCCATCAGACACAAGAAACTTGTGAAATATATAACTTTCCCCAGAAATTGCAACACAGTGGGAATTTTTATTGTTGATTGTTGGACACACAGATCCAAGGGGCTTTTAACACACTTCAGAACTATATATAGAAAACTCCACTAAAAGCCAACACATAAGACTGCATCAGTAAAAGATATTTTACCAGATATTGCTGAAAAAAATAACTTAAACAGTACAACTTTTTTAATGTAAAACTGTATGATATTAATTTTTTTTGTTACAACAGATATGTCTTTGTTATAAAGATCAAGGAATTATAACATTAGAATGGTTAAATACATAAAAATCAGGAACATTAATTATAGTAATAGAAAAGAGGCAAACTTCCTTTTCAGTACAAGAATAATGCATTGCTCTCATGACAATCTTTCATTATGATTTTGATTATCACAGGACTGAGTTCACTCAAAGCTGGCAGTAACTCCAATACTTGCAATTCATGCTGAAATAAATATTGCATTCATCCTTTCTGAACTGAACCTAACCCAAAGTCAACAACAGTTATGCTTCCGTATTTACTGAGTTGAGGGTCAGTTGATACTGCCAATATACCCTTTATTTTTAAAGGTCTCAACTTGGATTCTGCTTTTTGTTGTGTTTATTTTAGGCGTTCTATACTTAAAATATTAACTGCATGAAAACCACTTGTGAATACAAAATAAAATACGTATGCCAAAGGAAAATTGTGATCCAACTTCAAAATACATGGTTTTTCAGTGCCTGGAAAGAAAAAAAAAATGCAACTTCCAACAAGGAATAGACCAAAATAGACTTGATCTGAAGATAGCAGTCTGTGGTCCCAGAGCTGTTTTCTGGGAACCAGGTATTTTTGACAGAACTTCAGGAAAGTAATAGCAATTGGAGGCTTAAAGTTAAAATGAATGCCTGTTCTTGTATGCATGCCCACATACACAAACTCAGATAAACAGATGATATCAGCCTGGGTTACAAGTATGCCAAAGCCAGAGCATGCAAAGTTAGGTATTTTCATTCACAGCACTGAAAGCACTGGAGTTATCTAAGTAATAATCTCCACTCATATACTATCATCTTCACTCATTCCCCACATACCAGCTCATTCCTTAACTCATGCCCAGGTGTATCAGCACAACAATATTGCAGTTGAAGCTGGTGCACAACTAGCAATCCAAATATTATAAGGCAATATCTTATTGCTAAGATTTGAAGTATAGTGCACTGTATGTCATTTGAATGTAAGAATTGCCTTGCCACCCTGGCTGCAGAGCCAACACAGAATTGCTGAATATAAGGAATGCCCAAAGGACTTAAACAAATCAAAACCCTCCTGGTCCATCATGGTAAGGTATGCCTAAATTAGTATTGGATACACTTCTATACCATGGCCATCAACTTGGACCCATCTTTTCGAAGGTAATAATGCAACCTTTATTTTGAATTCATTTAAACCAGCTGATATGGTTAGAGAGAAGATTTCCATACTGTTTTAAAGGACAGATAGTATGTGCAATCAATCTGAGTTGTAAAAACATATGAGTTAACAATTACGAAAGAGGGGTGTGCATCATTATATCAATGCTACAGTCTTCTGAATTCATACCTATACTGTCTTAGGACAAGTTTTTAAAATCATTTTAGGAATATGGTAATATGATTTTTAGTATGATAATCTGACCCATAACATTTTTTAAAAAATATTCCTTGGTATTTTTTTTTTCTTAAAAAACACGCAGCTTTTGTGTGTTGCCATTAATGTAATCTACTCATATTATTAAAGCAGGACTTGCCACATTTCCTTCTTTTGCAAGTATTGCATTAGTTTAATAACAGCAATGTTATTAAATAACAAAAATAATTATTGTCATAATAATCAGCAATGCTGTCTTCACCAGCACTGTTTAAAAGGAATGTCACCCATCAAGGATTTTTAAACATAAAGATGCTCAGTCCTACTTGTTTATTAAAAGCCTCGGCTTGATAAAAGCTGTGACAGTCATTTCCCCTTTACTTGATCCTACCCAGAAGAGGAACACAGAGGTATATCTGTGTGGAGGCAGTGGGCAAGCAGGCCACCTGCCCATAGAGCAGGTTGGTACAGGGAAGAGCTGGGCTTGGAATGGGGTAGAGGGCTATACAAGTGAGCTACCTTTTACGTGAATTCCCCAGGAGACTGTGAGCTGGCTAGACTACTAGTCTTTTTGACTTGCTATGCAAGTCTGACCTGTCACTAAGATTTTACTGCTTGCTGAAAGGAGCAAAATGGTGGGAACTTTGCCTGGCATGGGAATTTGGAAGGTCCTGTCAGTGCTCACTCCAACGGAACTGCAGAGGTTGAACAGCAAGATCCAGGAGCAGTGTTCACAGGGCTCATTGCTCCCATGGCTTCAGAGGAGTGGTGACAGCTCTTCCTGGCTGAAGTGTCACATGGGAGAACTTGGAGAAACAAACAAACTGTAGGGCTGGGGCCTGTTTGCTGCAATTCTAGCTGATCAAGTCCTCAGCCTGAGTGAGCAGGTGTTAGCTAATCTCAGCATTTGCTGAAGCAACGTGAATTTCCCATTGACAGTGCTGGGCTGGAGATCTGTAATGATGATTAAGCGTACCTACTGAATCATTGTCATTTTGATTGTCGTGCTGTTGGCAGTTGTATATGCAGGGATACACCACGGGTTATTTTCAAGTCTAAAGCCTGAATTATTACCTTGGTCAGAACAACACGAATATTTTCTAATCCCTTAATTTGATGCTGGAAGGAAACTGGGGTTCATGTTCCCCCCTGTGGTTCTTTTTTTCTCTGTATTAGATGAAGGAAATGAAGCAAAGCCAATTCCAGTGAAGCTCCTAGCTTTTGAATGAAAAGTACTGTAGGTCCAGCAATCTAAGTAGGAATGTATCAGCTGAAAAAAAAAAAACCACCTCTCCCATAAAATAAAATAATAATGTTTAGAAAGGTACAGACAGGAAATTACTTGTGAGAAATATATAGCGCTAAGTGATTTCTGTTTTAAATGTATGATGCCAATTTAGTGTTTAAAGCTGTTCAATGGCTGGAATACAAACTTCTTGTGAAATATATTAGGTGTTTAGAGTCACTTAATGGTTAGTAAAAACCCCTCCTAATGAAACAATGTATTAATTGCTCAGGGCCACTCAAAGCAAACACACATAAAATATTTAGATGTCTGGAGATGCTCAGCAGCTTGATAACCAATTTTTAATAAAGTCTATCCAGTGTTTAGAGTTGATCGGCAGCTAGGAAAATAACCCATGCTCAGCAGTAGAAATGCAGGGCTAATAAAATACAGAGCTGTTCAGTGGCTGTAGCAAGGTTTTTAAAGCTACACTAAAATTAGGGAGACTAAATTAAGCAATAACAGTGGAGGCACTGATAGTTCCATAGGATTAATGGCTGGCTGGGATGAGTTGGTGGCCTGTGGCTACATTTCAGGTCATTAACCCCAGCTGGTCATTAGTCCAAAGGAAATGTCCAGCACTGAGATCATTATTACTATTGTAAGCAGTTAAAAAAAAAACCAAACAAAACCAAATAGCCAAATAAACCCAACAGTCCCTCCACAGCCTTATATACATTATGGTATATAGATGTATGTAGTGTCTCTATAAATTTTAAGGAGAGATGTACACATTCAAATTAACATAAATTTTCTCTAGAACAACTGCCATGCTGTAGAGTCAGTGAGATTATTGGGAAATCTATTCCATTTCCACTCACTACATGAATCGAACAAAGTTTTGATGCTCTGCACCTCCTAGTTGATGCTGTCTGCCATCCTTAAAGGCAAGAAGAGGAATCTCAGCTGGTATACTTAGTGTGGCCTCATTTTGGTTAAGTGGAAGCCACGTTTGGGAACACTCCCAATGCCCTGTGTCCTTCACATAATGACCTACTTTCCCTTTCTTTTTTATCAATAGCAGAGTGGCAGCACTACATACTGCTATACTTTGCATTTTTATAGAAATGTGTACCCAAAAGGATACTTAAGAACTTCTCAGAGACTCTGCAAAAATTGCTGGACTTGCTGTTGAAATGCAGTTTCCCTTGGGATAATAGCAATCTTTCTGGGATAGCAATATTGCACAGTAGTGTTATAACAGGAGAAAGCGAAAATAAAAGTTAATTAAAACAGCAGAGGAAATTTAGGCAGGTAGAGCATCTGCTGGATTTTGGCCAGGATTAACTTCCCCAAGTCATTCTATAACTCATTCCAGCCATGAACACGTCTACCCTGTCATGAGTTTAGCATTTTCCTTAATTTTCTCTGTTTAATCATTTAGGAATCATGGCCTTTAGCCGCCATGCTACACATTCCAGGACTAAAAAACATACTTGCAGCCTGCTTCTAATATATAGAGAAGGATTCTACATTTCAGGGCTAATATATAGCTTTGCAAATCACCTGGAGACATTGCAATTGTTTAAATGTTATTAATTATGCCCCAGATTATATATTACATTTATCCCTTTCTACTAATTTAGGTACCTAAAGCAGAAATCAGAGAAGTACTTGCATAAGTAGCTTATATCAGTAAGGCAAGATAGAAAAGGAAATATCAGATATCCCTTTCACAGGAGGAGGAAATCTGCTGTGGATTGGTTTTGCTGTGATTGAGAGCATCTGTTTTGGATTGCCCAAGACAGCCTGCAGAATAAGGAATGGAAGGGGTTTTTCTAGCTCTCACAATTGGATATCCAAATGGCATCAGATTATGCCTTTGAGAAACTTCTTCTTATACCTCCAAGTGATCAGAGGATTAACCTTTCTTTTTTTTTTTTTTTAGATCTCAGGGCGGTCAAGGTGGATTCACACCTCCCAACCTTGTTGCCTAAATTGTTATAATGACCCTTTATTCTTCAGGATAAAATATCAAAGTAAGAAGTATGAGAAACAGAATATGAATTTATGTGTTGGGTTCTCTTGCTGTTACTACATAAGGGACATAAACAAAAATTTTTTTATGTCATTTGTACACAACAGAGGCCTGTGAGTATCAGCACAATTCACCAATTGACCATGTCATTGTAGGGACAGGAAAAAGGGCTCTCATATTATGGACATGACAAAAAATGTCATTCTGTGAAGTCAAAATAATCTTGCTCATATCGCAGTAGAATTGTTACTTTCTTTGAAATGCTGTCCTTCAAATTTATCTCATAAATTCAATATGCATTAGAATTTGTGTTTGGTTGTTCATTTGCTTGGATTTTTTTGTTCTCTACCCAAGTTCTTATTTAAAGGAAATAAATTAACTAATACATTAAAAAGAGATGATGAAAAGCAGGACAGCTTAGAGCCAAGTTTTTTACATTCAGTCATATGCTGCTAGGTTCTTCAGTTTTTAACCTTGGACAAATCTGGTATCCTTTCCCGCGTCTGTTGGGTCAGAGCGTGGGTTAAATCATAGGTAGAAGTAGGGTAATGTACTCAAAATTTTGTTAAGGGCAAAATGAATTCAGGTATTATATGTAAATTCAGAACTTATGATTAGGATGATTAAAATCATATCATAGCAATCAGAGAATTATTATTAGTTCAGATCTAATTATTGTAAAAAGAAAAAGGAATGAAAAATACTACCGTATAGGAAAAGTCTCAGTAGAAATGACATAGCTAAAATTACTATACACAGTGTCATGGAGAACTGAGGGTGGAGTGGCCTCAAGGCCTGAACCACACCACTTATTGACATAAAATTTAAAACTTATTTACCAAGTGGGATGGGCAAAGCAGATGGCTACTCCGGGGTTTCTGTTTTGGCATATACACACTCTGCAGACACATTCATGCCAACCGAGGCCCCTGAACCTCTGGTCCAGTCTCAACCTGCACTACGGATTTGAGGGAGCAAAATGCTCACTCCAGCTTGTCACTATGTCTTAGCCTTGGCAGGCTGCCTGGCTTCTACACATAATGGTGTCACCTTGGGCTCAGCTTTCTGCACAGCGCTGGGCATCTGCAAGCATGTTCCCTCCAAGACACTATACTCTTAAATATTGCTTTCTTGGGTAAATAGTCAGCATAAGCTCTGAATAGCTTTGTTGATCATGTAGCTACAGGTCAGGCTCACTTTCTCTCTAAGACTAAATTAGTGGTCATTACCTTGGTTGCTATCACTTTGTAGCCTCTGCCCCAAGCACATAACAAGGATGTATATTTAACAATTCATCTGTGATAATTAGTTGTACCCCTTTATTTTTCCACTGCCTACTAGAATGATCTAATGAGTTAGATCTGTGCAGAAACAGTCCAAACATTTTATCAGGTTATTTCAGGCAGTCCTTGTCCTGTGACAACACAAGCTTTCCCATTTCCCAGTGCTATTCACTCCCTTCTATCACATCTCTGCTGTCCACCTGGGGTGTGTGTATCAGGGTACAAGCCACTAGCATCTTGAATCCTTTCCTGGGATGACCATGATGTTGATAATAATGGCTTCTTTCTCCTTTCCTTCCTTCCTTCCTTCCTTCCTTCCTTCCTTCCTTCCTTCCTTCCTTCCTTCCTTGTTTCCTTCCTTGTTTCCTTCCTTCCTTGTTTCCTTCCTTCCTTGTTTCCTTCCTTCCTTGTTTCCTTCCTTCCTTCCTTGTTTCCTTCCTTCCTTCCTTGTTTCCTTCCTTCCTTGTTTCCTTGTTTCTTTGTTTCTTTAGATTAACTAGTGTTTGGTTTTATATTTTTTCTAACATGTTGTTATATCTTGCTTTTCTTGCTTTACAGCTCAACATTTCATCTAAATTTATGGTGTATTCTATGTATGTTAATTTTTTATTCTTTTATACTCCTAAACCCCATTTTGCCCAGCTCCATATGTGTTTCTTTAACTGCCTGGTGGTGAGCTACACTCTTCGGGTTTCAGTGCTAACCAGTTTCTCATCTCTTACAATCAAGTGCCTACTCCTCTATCTCACATCTTGTGTCCCCCCTTCTCAAGGCATCTGCTATTACACCAGGCTTGTTCTCCTCTACAGTACATGGATATATTAGAGTCATAAATACCTAATTCACCACAGCAAAACTACTTTGTAAATGCTGGTCATTAGACAAATTTCTCTAACAATTAATATGTGCTTTATTAAAACAGAATTCCTGGTAGATGAAGAAAGGTTCAGACAAATCACACCTGAAAAACTTTGGCCTTGAGGCCTTGCAAACTCAGTGAAAAACCTGTGGCTCATTATTAGCAATGGCAATGTCAGCACAGTATTACTGGCCTACAAAGCTACTCTGTGAGGATTCTCCTCCTGCAGAAAAGTCCTACTTTCTACAGGTCTGTGGAAGATGACAAAGAAAGCAAGGTAAATGTATCTTTCCCTCTCTTTTTCATTTACAGAAAACTATATATAAATTGTGCCTATGCCAAAACCTTTCCAAAGCTTTGAGCTGTTGACCTTTTGCATCTTGTAGCTGCAAAGCTGAATAATTTTGTCCTAAATTGCACACAAGATTGTAATGACACAAAACATTAACATTATCTGCTTATGAGCCCATTTCATTACTTTTAATAACATTATATCTGTGTTTGTCTGCTCAATGCAGTTATAACTTAGTGAAAGAGAATTAATTTCACATATTATCCACATAAGCAATAATGAGAGAAATCAGTTTCTTCTAGAGTCACAGAGAGAAGTTTAATTAAATTTGGGTTTGGGCCAATTGATTTCAGGTTGGTCACTCACTTTCTGGCTATCCGTGGGACCTTAGATCTTGACAAAAGGTGAAAAATCGTGTAAATCCATGAGTGAAAATACTCATGGCCAAAGCAAGTCTTCAGGGTGTTAGAATAAGAATGACAAAGCAGTATTTTGAAATTAGCTACACAGAAGACTGTTTTTTTTAATGTCGATTTTCTTAATCTTATACTCTGACAAGGCTCTGAATAGCTATGAACACACATGTACCTAGCAAACCATGGGGTATTAATATTGGTTAACTGAGAAAAAAATTGTATACTGCAGTCTATAATTGCTGGGATGTTCTGGTGTTACGCATGACAAGAAAAGCAATACACAGGCAGGCATGGAGTAAACATAATCTCAGACTCTTGAGCAAAGGGGCTTCATGTTCTATGTACTCAGACTAAACTGATTAGCAGAATTGAGTACTTAATGAAAAGGAAGCCTGTTTCGCCACATCCTCTGTGTTCAAGGGGGACAGATGCAGTGGGCACTGACTGGTTAGCTGAACTGAGTACGGCATACTACAACCATGCCTGCATCTCATGGAACCAAATCTATCTGAACACCCAACAATTTAAACACAGGTGTTGCTAGTACCTTAATGGATCAACCTATATAATTGGCTTCTTTAAATAAATAAATAAATTACTTAAGAATGACTTTGGGATCAGTGAGCTCTGAAAAATCAGATGAAGTGGATAATCAATTAAATATTGAATTGACAGGAAGAACTGATGGGAGAAAAAAAAGAGGTTGTGATATTTCCACTATAAATTGTCTGCAAATCAAACTCCAGGTGATACAGTACTACTGTTTTGTAATAAAATAAACTACTGAAGGATCCAGGACTCATCTTGAAACTTCCCAGCTTTGGATAAAGGTCATGGGGATGCTTCTATGGAAAGAAACATGAAAGGCATAGAGAACTATACCTGCAGCTGCATAATAAAGTTGTGGGCTCAATACTGCTTCAATTTAAAGGAACAGGGGCTAGGCAGCTGACTTAAGTGGGTGTAAGGTCAAGCTGCAAATCATCTATGTGACCTTCACTTTATTGTGACTCACTTCTCAGTTCAGGGTAAACCCAGAATCTGCCTGAGAGTACTTTTTTTCTTCTAAGAAAAAAGACAACTTGCAATCTAAATGCTGAATATTGCCAAGGGGCTGCTGTAGGCTCCAGGAGCTGGCAAAAGCAGGAGTGGAGGAGTGAACTTGTGGAAGAATGAACAGATTTGTTAAAGCTGTATGAAGCTGTTACTGCTTATTAAATTCAATTTGTCAAAGGTGTAGTATAAATTGCTCTATCAGTTGCTTGTAAATGGCATCATTCTGTATAGGAAAGGGTAAAGAAAGGGCAAAGCAATGTATTTAACTTCCAATAAGCATCTAAAATATGTCATCCTAGAAAGCTGGGACTGACACGTCACAAATACAGAAATGCAAGTGCTGTGCTTTCTATGACCTTCTCCCTCATCTTCCTCCTTCCCCACATTTCTGGGGCAAATATAAAGTCTGGCCAGACCTGCCTGTGAATCTTTGGCAGCATTGACTTTCAAGAAAGAGCTGAAATTGCTATACCAAGTCATCATATCAAACTACTGGGAACAGCATTGTCAATGGTAAATCGCTATGTCGTACGACAGCAGGTAGCAGAGGAAGCTCCTAGCAGGAAGAAATGGATCAGAGATACAGTAGCTTACACACCACCAGAGAGGATTATGAATGAAGCCACAAAGGAACATGAACAATTTCCTAAAATTAGGACAGAGATTTTAACAGCAAGTAAAAAGGCTTTTTTCAGTGAAATCTCCCCTCCAATTTTAAACATGTTGGGTGAGAGCCTATGCTGTGTCTCTAGGAGATGCAGCACAGACCTCAAAACCAGGAGTCAAGAGAGAGAATAATTATTTTACATTACCTCTGTATCCTCATAATTCTGGGCTGCTGCTGCAGAGCTGATCTGAATTTCTGCAACTATGTGCTGCAGCCATACACCCAGCACACCCATCCTATTCCAGTCTGGCTCTGCCCCTTTCTTGCCCCACACTCAGCAAGAGCTTGGAAAACTGATTATACAAATGTGCTATCTACAAGTAAATTCATCTTGACACAGATATATGCTGTGAAAAAATCTCAATACAAATGTTTAGAGATAAGCAAGACAATAAACAAATGAAAAGTCTAAAAATAAGAGTCACAAAAGACTGAACAGTATTTTAGATTATTTTGGGGTTTTCTTGTTTTGTTTTGTTTGGTTTTTTTTTTGACAAGACTGTATTCTGAAGTCCTCCTGTGCAAATATTCCTATATGCAAAAATATTCCTATATGCAAAACAATGAACAAAACTTGGGTAGCTGGTATATCCGTTTGCTTGACAAGCTATCCCCACGTCAATCATGCTACATAGCAAAACCTTAGATCTGCAATGTTTTTTTTAGGAAAGCTTCAAACCTGTATTGTGTTTTGTCTTATGACTGTCTCAGATAAATGTAATGCTATTATCTTTGCAAATTGGTAGTGGAGTGATACCTCTCTGTGTATACGTATTTTTTAATTAAAACAAAACAAAACAAAACACAAAATCTCCCGGCATTAAGAAAACATTTTTCTGCCCTACAACCTTATTCAGACATTAACATTTCATGTGTAGACATAATTTTTCACATTTCCCAAGTGTCTCGACTCCCATCCCTGCTGTCCTGTTTAATCAATAGAGCTACAAAGCCAGCTATCTCTCACTCCATGGTTATCTTTCATTGTACAGTACATAATGCCGCTAGTCCTGCTGATAACAAAGAGAGCACAGAGGGAATGTGGCACTGCATGTTTGTTATCTTCCACTCAACTGAACATACCTCTCTTTCTCTCTTGGCTCTTATCTATGCAAAAATGTTGAAAACAAGTTACTCCTAGTGTTAACACTACACATATCCGTTGGGACTGAGATTTTTTGCCTATCTAAAGGCTGTGGTTTACCTGCACAGCAAAGCCTGTCGATTTGATACATCCCCTCGTCAACCTTTAAGAAGGTGCAGAGCGGTACCATCAGCAGCCAGCCTTTACACAGACGGCGGAAATACTCTGAATACACTGAGAGTGTAAGGCAGGGAGGTTGACCCAAAAGTTGTTCATGTTTGACCTCAGACCTGCAAAAAAAGAAAGTAATCTAGTTCTATTCTTTTTCATTTCCTACAAAACATGAAAGCTGATAAGCTTTGGTCTCTCTCAGGGCAATAAGAAAACAGTTAAATTGAACCTTCACTTTGGTTAGAGAACAATCAAGTGTTTTCCCTTCTTGCAGGTCTGCCACTCACAAAGGGTGAAAGCACCTTGCTCAGAGAAAGAGACCATTTTTATGTATCCCCTGACGCAAAACAGCCTGATGGATGTGGATCCAGTCACTCTGATCTTGAGAATTTTAACACATTAAGACATTTTTTGCTGGTGCCTCCAACATATATGGGAGAATCTGATGTTCCACGGTTAAACAGAATGATGACCATGTATTCAGATAAAATTTGAGAGATGCTAGCAATTTTTCCTTTTGCTCTCATTGTTATGTGCTGGTTGATCCTTGGGAAAAAAGCTTAAACAGATGATTACTGTTCTCCACAGTATCTTCCCGTTTGCTTTATTTCAAAAGAAAAGACTAGAATGTGATGAAATCTTTGTTAACCGAGACTGGTTTGAAGAAAAATGTCCTATGCATCTGTATATCTACATACCATATCCATCTTTACAAGTGTACATATAAATCGTGTAGTGTATTTTGCAGCAGGACTTTTATTGGAAGTATGAAATCTTTGTAAATATATAAACAGAAATATAGTTTTGCTTCAGTATTTGATGTCACTCAATCTCCAAAGCACAGTTATGCTTGTGTTGGAATCACTTCAAAATTTGTAATTCCTATCAGTATTCTGAACTTTCAGATAAGAGATGACCCTACAGTGTGGTTTATGTCTTGTTTGATAGCATGACCTTTGATAATGTGTCTTAGCAATGGAATTCAAAGCTTTGCGTAGTATTTATGATGTGTTCATAACCCTATTGCTTCAAGCTCTAGGCAAACATTACATATCTTTATTCAGATTTTTAAATAGATTTACTTCAAGTGTGTTGATGTAATGCTTGAGTCTGCTTTCTGCAAACATTCACCAAATGAGTAGGACTAGTGTGAAAAACTTGAGATAAGCAAATTTACTGTCTAATAATCAAATACATTTTTGAAGCTGGTGTTGGATTTTGTGCTGGATTCTACATTTTGGAGTCCCTTTATGTACTCTGCTGATTAGCTAAAAAAAAATAAAAATAAAATACAATCCAAAACCAACATAACATTACTTGATACACTTAGCCAGCCAACACAAATATCTGAACACTCGTAGTGAACCAAGCATCTGTGAAGTCAACTAACTCTCGGGAATGTTTTTCTCATATGATTACCCTTGGTAAAACTATCCATTGCACAGTTTTAATTTGACTTTCAATTAATTTAACATTAATTATTTTTTATTGTGATTTAAACCCTACTCTACAGAGCTAGATAAATTAATTCTCAAAAAACTATGTGTTATAATACAGGTAACTCAAGTGTCAGTCACTTATAATTGTCATTTTTCCAACAGGAAAACTCTGTGTATGGTTGAATGTGACAGTGCCAAAATTAAGTCATTAAGTTCAAAATTTTCTCTACTGGTTATCTGTATTTGCCTGATGGGAAGAAGTTTGTGTGTGCATCTTTATGCTTGTGAATAAGTAAGAAAATATGTGCATATTTTTAAATTATTATGAAGTTAATGACTCATTATCAAATTCATTTATAAAGTATTCAAACTCCCTTAAAACTAGAATTATACCAAAAGTTGTAAGAAAAAAACATTTGGCAATGCATTCATCAAAGTCCCTTTTGGAAGTATGCACTTAGATAGTATAAAGCCTGAATAATTTCATTAATATGTGTCCTATTCATCTCTTTCTCAATCATTTACACGTAAGAATATTTTTATAAACTAAACAAAAAAAAGGAAAAAAGGTAAAGTAAAAAAGTGCATATGTATAAATATCTTGGAGACAGATTCTTAGCTGATGAAAATAGTTCCAGTTCCGTAATCTCTAAATGAATGCAAAGTATATTAGCCAAATGATGTAAGTCTGGACTTGAATACAGTATGTATTAGCTACGGTGAATCCTAGCGTTTATTACAGAGATCATCCCAAATGAGTACCAATAAAACCTTTATATCACATAAGAATTTAAGCTATGTTACAAGGTTAACATTAAAAATTATTTCAGAAATTGTTCAGGAGGTTTTATGATTTTTTTTAATTGATGCTCTTATTGCATTTCATTCTATATTAAAGCCAAATTAACTTGCTATTAGGAGACAACTACACAGGCCTCAGAATGTACTGATATGTTCTGAACCTCTAAATGATTTTAAGCAACTTGTTTATAAATCACTGTGTTCCACCCTTGAGGTCTGCTGTATGCCAGTATATCCAAGCTAGAAACATTTGCTAGTTAATATAGAAAAAGCTTCTTACGAGCTCTGCTCCCCTGGAAGAAACGTGCTTCTGCATTCTTGGGGATAAGGAGAACCTCAAACATCTCTCTGCTTCAGAAGTGAGTATTGCCCGCCTTTCTCTTATCACAATGTAATTTGGAGATGGATTTGTACATTTCGTGGTGAATAAAAAAAAACCAAACCTTTAGTTTTGTTTTAGTTTCCTTGGGTTTTATCCTTTTCTGTTTTTCTTTTTTTCTTTTGTGGAAAAGTTTTAAAAAATAGCAGACGCTTCAGAGCTGCTCAGAGGTTAAGAGAGCTAGAATGAATCCTGACAGAGATAGATTAGTAGGCAAAATGCAGGTGAGGCAGGCAAAGGTGTATGATAAACGTAATTTGTCACACGGATCTGCAATTTAGCACATAAATATCAACTCCACCTTTGCGCAAGTTTCTCATCTAATGTGGTAAACCCTTCCCTTGTATTTTCATAACAAATGTGACTAGTTAATATTTCATCTCATGACCAAGTAATTATAGTATTTTCTCCTTGATTAGTAACCAGGAGGAAGCAAAGACAATTTAAGGAGCCTTAAATTAGGGAGAGATTAATTTAACTAGAAGAAAGACTTAATCTGGATTTTTACTTTCCATGGAAGTGCTCTAAACATAAAGAGTGGACCCATAAATGGATTTACTATGTATTATGATGTGTAGCACTGCAATACAGGTAAGTTATGAGGCCACTTAAGGGAATGAATCCAGATAATGCTGATAAAACTTGTGAGAGTGTGTGTCATGGAAGTCAGAGGAGGATTTCTGCTGTGACTTTTGGTGAAAACCTATGATGCCAAATTGCAGATGCTGCCTCTGTGGTTGATCTGGTACGCTTTAGATGCCTGAAAAATGCCAGACATTCTGTGATACTTTTGGGGAAGTTAATACCAGTCATGGCATCACCACTTCCAGCTGTTTTTAAAAACTAAAACATATTGAAGAAAACAGTAAAAAAATAATCCCTTAAGTATGTCTTAAAAGTAAGACAAAAGATGAATAAAATACCACTGCTAGCTACATACTAAATGTTAGATGGACAAGGGTACCTCGCTGCAATTTGGAGGTAAATATCTAAAGGTAGGAATTATTAATTCTTCATTTATAATCTCAGCAATTACTGCTAGCCTTGACTTGTGGCACACGGAGCTCAACCAGTACATGGGCTAGTTGAGTCTTGCTGAAAGCGCCTTACTTAGAATCACAGAATTGTGGAATGGTTTGTCATGGAAGGGACTTTTAAAGGTCATTTAATCCAATCCCTCAACTTGCCCAATGCACTCCCTAAATTACAGACTACCTGCTGTTTGAGAAATCAGGCACTTGAAAATTAGGCACCTGAAAATCTGTCCTGGACTGTCTGAATAGTCCTGAAAATAAATGAAGGAGAAAGCATCACCACTGGGGAGTAAGCAGAAGGCAGATGGACCTCAGCTGTCCTCCTCCTTGGGTCATACCTGAAACAGTAGGTCCAAAACTTCTCTCTCTCATCCTCACCTCCTTATCATCCCTGCTTTCTACATTGTGGCAGTACAGTTTGTGGTAACTTAAAAACAGTGTTTTGAATTTTCCTCTACTGTCTGAGGAGATTGAAGAGCCAAGTCTTCCATGTCTGAAACTGACACCATGGAAGAACAAGAAGCTGAAAATAAAGAAAGTGCAAGGAGGCAAGGGACTCTTACAAAGAGAAATGGAGGAAAAAGAGAAGGCTGTGATGACAAAGCACGAATGAGAAGAAGAGTGCCCTGGTATGGAATTATTAAAAACAAAACAAACAAACAAAAAAAAGAAACAAAACAGAACTGAAAGTCACATTTGAATAATAATACCAGTATAGTTTAGCTCTGGGGTCAACATTTGTAAAATTCACACTTTGGGGAAAATGTGTTTTCAAAGGTAACATAATTATTTCACAACCTTGAGAACTATTGTGTTTTCCCTACTGGCAATAAATACCTGTGGTTCATGACAATACAGGTAGTACTTTTGTTTGCATTTATATGTAAATAGTGTTATTTATAATAGTACTTAATACTAATATTGCCATCTCAGTTCAAGCTTATTGTCTAATTTTCCTCCAGCTTCACTTTTTACGTTAAAAGGATGTTAATACATTTCACCCTGAACTGTGGCATATTAATAATGTCATGCTCCCATAGCAATACCTATCTATGGATTTCAAAAGACTTTGCAAACTGTGAAGCAGGTGCATTCCTCAATCTGTTATAAATCATAAGCCATGGCATAAAAAAAAAAAAAGAAAAGAAAAGGTCCCTTTCAGGGATTTGCCTGTATCAAGAAACAAATTAGTAAAAGAATAATCTAGGCATGTACTCAGAGCTGTCTCTTTTTGGCTGCTGTTGGTATTGTTCAATGTAGATCATGTGGTGGAAATATTTTCTTTGTTGAAGCTGTACTTGCAGAATGGAAGAAACAATTCAAACACTTAGTCATACCGCAATCACACTTTTCCCAGCATGGTTTTGTTATTCTGGAGCTAAGCAGAGAAAAGAAAGTGTATTCAATGAATAGAAAAGAGCCACACAGGGAGGACTGACTTCTTTACTGTGAATGGTCAGCAGTCATAAACAGACATTAGCCTGCATGGACCACCACTGCTACCAAAGGACATCCTTGAAATCATTAAATAACTAGTGACAGAGGTGTTAGCAAACTGGGCTTCAAGAGACATTGAAGTGTTTTATAGAAAGATGAATGCTTCAAAGGAGGGAAGTTCTTTTCCAAAATATCTTTTTGCCTGGTACCTGGGTCACTGTGGTAGGAATGTTATACATAAAATCCAATCCCCTCAGTCTGAGAAGGGACAAAGCTGAAATCTGCCCCCTCTCCTCAAGGGCATCCTGCCAGCCTTTTGGGTGAAAAGAAATGGCCACCTCTGACTGAGACCGAAATGAAATATTTTGGTGACTATTTCCGAGAAAAAAGTCCATGTGGGACTGGCACAAGGACACAGGCACAGCTACTTTCTGGCAGAAGCCTTTCCAATGTTTTTAGGATAAGACTCTTGCCTGCAGACACTGACATCTGAGAAATGTCTTTGGGGCAGTGGCTGGACCAGAGGTCCTGTCCAAATGAGCATTGTCCTCATGGAGCCTGATTTGAAGGACACTATGGTTTTCAGAGGTGCTGTGAAACCACCTCTCAGCTCACTGTTTATAAGAGCTTTCACAAGAAGATGCCTTTTTTCTGCATTTTATAGGATCTTAGTCATAAGTCTCTAGATAATCACTATTATCAAAACTAGGCACACTTGGCAATACACAACACACAAACCCAGAGCTACTCCAGGGATGTGGAGTACATTAATGTAGAAAATGGAGTCAGAAATAGATTTCAGGTATATCCAGATTTGGGTGGCAACCGAATGAGGTTTTAAGGATGACGGTTTGGAGTATAAAGGTCTAAACTCCATTTTCCTATAAATCCAACTCCCAACTGGTTGTCTCCTCTGACCTGAATTGTATCAAATTGTCCAGCCTCACAGCTTAGGCTTCTGATGGCAAAGTACCAATGTCTGCTGTAATGCCCCAATTCTTTTGTACACCTAGCCCTAGATGCCTAACCTTAAGCAGTAATTTTTAACAATCTTGGCTCAAGATCTGAAGGATACACTGGACTTTTCTGACATACAGGTGCTTTAAGTCTAAATTCCCTGAATATTACCATCAAAGCTTCATTTTATGTTGTTTCCTCTTGTTGTTTAAACAGTCATACTGGCCCACTCAATGTTTAATTTTATCAGTGATAAGGATTGATAGGGAAGATGGATGTGAAGAGAGGGATTTTCTTTGGGGTGGCTGGTAAGATTTGCCTGTTAGTAAAGCTAACAAAAAGGTTTGAAAAAAAATTCTCCTTGCAGGGTCTTAGAGTCAATTTTGAGAAACTTTCATGTGTTTTCAGTTTATATATGTGAATCTATATAACTAGGCTTGTGCACGCCTTACTTTGACATGTTATTGCTTTCCTGGTATTTTTCATTAAGCTTGATGCCAAAAGCTCCTGAGTTGCAGATTACTGGAGGCTGGGAGAGTAACCTAAGCAAGCATCTTTATGTGCTTGCCCTCATCTTACACTTTTTATGAAGCACTTAGGGAATTGGGTACTCTTGGAGACAGAATGCTAAATTAGCCTGACCTTGTCTCTGACCAGGTACAGCTGTTCTCACGTTCCCTAAAAAATGCTGACATTTAGCATTTGAAAGTCATTTTTATATAAGGCAGTATTACATTATTTCCTTGTATAAACGTTAGATCAATATTAAAGTCATTCTATGCATGATATAATGGAAACATCTCTTATGCTGCAGAATGTTACATAGAAGAGCCTGCAGCTTCCAGGTGGTACTGGAAATTCAGGGGAAGCTACCTATATTTTCACATGGACAGTTCATAAAACCATAACCTTTAAAAGACTGGTGCCTTAGGAATAGGTCTTCAGGTAATTTGGTGTGGCCTACTAGAAAACCAGAAGCAAAGTGAATGTAAGGAGAAGGAGGGCAGCAGACTTACTTAGGAGACTGGAGACAGGGATCCTGCATGACAGCAGTCCTCTTGCACTTCCCACATGCTACTGACTTGCTTTTATCTACATGAAGGCCACTTGCTGTTGGATAAAAATATGGCAAAACCCCTAATATTTTTAGGTTCTCATTAATTTATAAAGAAAAAGATTAAAACATTTTAGAACATTTTTTGTAGGTGGCAGTGGCCTTAAAGTTAGATGTACACACTGACAACATATGGTGAACTGTGAGTGTATGAAATAGCTTTGCTTCTTTCAACATGGAGTGCCATATATGAAGTGAACATATATTTTAGGAATGGATGGAAATACCCATTTTTTACTTCACTTATTCAAACAAAATTTCAGTATGCAATGCACTATGAAAAAGGTCACCCTATTATAAGTTTTTCATTAATTCACCTGATTCCTGCTTGTACATGCACAAGCCATTCATCAGGTGGTAGAGCCTATTAATATCCCTCAGCTTTAACATCTGTATGCACAGGTTCAGCAATAAGGTTCTGCACCTACTTTTATATTTATTGCAAATATATTTTATTAGAAGATTCAAACCAACACACAGAATAAAGCCACCCACAGACTGTTTCTTAGGTCTTTCAGACATTTATGCAGATGTTGAACTTTATATATTAGAAATAACTGTTGACATTTTTTCACCTATACTTTTAATGAGAAATGGCCTTTAAAAAAAGAATTAAATGAGCACAGAAAGTCTGTAATGTTTTCAAAATGTAAATAAATACAGTATCTGAAAAAGAACATTATTATATTTACTTGTATTTGCTTTGTGTAGCAAGGTGTTGTAGTCAGGGGGGCTACAGGGGTGGCTTGTATGAGAAGCTGCTAAAAGCTTCCCCTATGTCTGATAGAGTCAATGCTAGCTGGCTCCAAGATACACCTGCCACTGGCAAATGCCAAGCCCATCAGTGGTGGTGGTAGCACCTCTGGGGTCACACAGTTAAGAAGGGGAAAAAAATGGTGCAACAGCAACTGCAGCTGGAGAGAGGAGTGAAGTTATGTGACAGAATCAGCTCTGCAGACTAAGGTCAGTGACAGAGGGCAGAAGGCACTTCAGGTGCCGGAGCAGATTCTCCTGCAGTCCACGGTGCAGACCATGAAATTCATTTCCCCAGGTTGAGTCTGTTTTGCCCATGATGGTAATTGCTAAGTGATCTCCCTGTCTTTATCTCAACGCAGGAGCCTTCTGGGATCTCTCCTTTTGTTTTCTCTCCCCTGTCCAGTTGAGGAGGGGCAGTGATAGAGCAGCTTTGGTGGGCATCTGGTGTCCAGCCAGGATCAACCCAGCACATCACTTTTATCTTCTTTCCACTTTTTTTTCACCTCTCATTTCACTATTCCTGACTGAGCCACCACTGAGTCTGTTCCGTCTGGTTTACTCTTCACTGACCTGGGATTTTAGGAATACAGAAGTCTCATGGTGGGAAAATGACAGACTTCAGCCTGTTGTAACTGACCTGGAGTGCAGCTTCAGAATGACAAGGGATATCAAGCTCTGCAGCAGTGGCTGTTGCTGCCTATGCAGTAACAACACTGCCTTTCAATTTCTATCCCTGCCTGCCAGGTGGGACAATCTCCTTCTTAGGGTAACTATGACAGCAGGGTACAAGGCTTCCCGAGGCATCACTAATTTCTCTGATGTTCTTAGAGGGCTTTTATAATAAGACTTCCCTAGACAAATAAGAAATCTGAGTAAGATCTATATTCCCGTGTAACATCCATATCAAAAGCCTTAAGACTGCATGAACAGTGAGAAGATCTGACTGTGCAGGCTGTTAGGGACTGAAAATGCTGGTAAGCACTATCACAAATCACATCAGGATATGACTGGATTTGGGAACCAAGAACAACAGTGGCCTTATGAAACTCCTGGCTGATGCCTGGGGGTTGAGTTCCTGCTGGGATAGAGACACTTTTCATCAGGTGCAGTGGTTGAGAGCACTTTTGACTACAGATGGCAAACCCACTTCAGAAAGAAGTGGGAACACAAAACACTGTGGCCTGCTCTGTCTTCCTCAGGTTTTATGAAACCTAGAAAAAGCTTTCCTGTAACTATGTTGAAATGACAGGACTTGTATCTCAAAGTCGTCTTTGCTCTGTTTGTCAGAACTGGAAGATTCTGGCTTCTGGGATTGAAAAACTGTTTGGGAGGCTAAGATGAACACACGCTCCCTGTGCCTCTACCTCATGGCCATAAACACATCTGCCTTCTCTGACTGCAGCAAGCAGGCTTCTTTCCCATGAAACAAGTTCATTGACACCGCTCAGGATACAGAAACCTCATCTCTTGTGGTTGTCCCCTCTTTTCACTGCCATCTTGAAGATCTGAGAGCTAGAATGGAAGGAAAGGTTGATTTTTCCAAGTCCTGGGCAAGTTACGCCTCAAAAGACCTACTAGCTCCCTGAACAAAGCTTCCATTTGATGCTGCCTTACTGCTGGAAGCTGTCTCTCCCCTGCAAAATTAATCTTTTTATTCCCCTTCACCCCACAGAAATGCAACTTCTGTGGGAAATGTTATTTTCACATTGCTTACAATGGACCCTGCCCACACTTCTCTGCTGTGATGGGGCACAATAACAGAATGAAGACAAACTGAAGTTTTAAAGGCCTCAAAAGTCCTTAGACCGGCAGCCCCAAATTTGTATTTAAACATGGGGGAGATGAAAATACAAGCTACCAAAGGCAGCAGCCAAGAATTTTCATAGAAGGAAGTAGCACCCGATTACTTACAAAACCAGGCACAGCATGCAAATAGTCAAGCAGCAGCAAACACAGTAGTATGAACATAAAATAATGCCACTGACAACACAACACTGAAAGCATAACTCAAATCTTCTTGCAAAGACAAGATGAGGTCTCAAACCTCTTGGAGTGCTTTTGTGGGACTTTTGTTACCAGTAAGTAGCATCATATACCATGTCACTGCTGGTGGTTCATGCATCCCTGCACACAAGTAGTAAGGGTGCCTGATCCTATGTCACTCTTCCTGCCAGGTTAGAGCATTTCTCCAACACTAGGTCCACACAGCCAAAAAGCTGTTTGTGCCCAAGCCTGTAAGCAGCAGCTATAGCACAGCTTTGTGTCCAGGCCCAGATATCTCCCGAAGCTGCCTGCGTTTTCAGATCCCCTTTGCTGAATTTATACTTAAACCTCGATTCAGTTGGAGGCTGAGAACATTTATTCCTGGTTGCAAGAGAGCTAGAGTGGGGCCCAAAACCACTTGCATAGACAAGTATTGCAGCTGGGGCAGGGAGACAGCAGACATGCTATTGACAGACTTGGCTGAACTGTTAAACCTCTGTTAACATCAGATATGTCCTTTAATTTTGGGTGGATTTGATATGAAGCCCACTTTAATTTCACTGAGTAACTGGAATTTGTAAAATGGAGTCTAGCTTAGCAGTTTGTGGAAAACTGATCTGCAGTGATGAGGTTTGGATTTCTTATTCCTGTTTACTGTTAGCTGGAAATACACAAAATGTCTGATGGCACTTGCTGCAATGATGGCAATTGTTTGCAGAGGCACGATAGGAGTTCAAGATTATCCATATTCATTTCACAGCAAAAAAAGAGATTTGTTTGGGGGCCTGCAGGACATCCGTCAGGTGTTAGGTATGTGTGCCTGAAAGCTTGGTTCTTTTTTCTATCTCTTTCAGTCTAATAAAAGATTTTAGATCTCCTTGAATCTTTGACACTCTTTTATCCTTAGATCATAATTACAAAAAATTACTTTCTACAGAGGCAAAAATGAAGGACTTTAAAATGCCTTAAAAAAGAAAAATGAATTCAGGAAGGACTATTTTTAACATGTTAGGCACAGATTTTTTCCACTAGAGATAATTAATCTGTAACTTTTCCCACAAAATAAATGTCCAGAATTAACCCCCCTCCCACCAAAAATAGGAAGCTTGTAAGAGATGGAAAAAGTCACAAGACTAAAGGATTGGTACTTCACATTAAATGTCTTTTTCATAAGCCAGCAAGCAGCGTATCTACTTCATGTCAGTCGTTACTACATCAAAGTACTCAAAGCAGAGTACAATTATACTGAGAAAAAGAAATATACTTTTTCTCCTTATGAAAAGAAAATTGTCAAAAGGAGGGGGAAAAAAAAAGAATCTCCCGTGAAGACAGATCCTGATGAGATGTATGATCTTTTTTGTTCTGAAGAGGGGATGGGAGAAAGAGAATAGAAGAGAGGAAACAGAAAAGGCAGCCCCAGGATAACAAGCTTTGAGCAAAGCAGAAAATCATACCCTTTGAGGGTCATTTTCTTTGAGTTGCTGCCTCAGGGAGATGGGAGGCAGAGATTAAACATTGGAGGGAAAGTCCAATGTTTGCTTGTGAGACATTGCTCTGCCCTGAAATGCTCTGGCAGTAGAGAGTCATCTCTGGTTTCCTGGAGCTGTGCAGATGCCAGCCAAACAGTTTACACAGAATTTTGGAATCGTGCCCTTTTCTTGAACCCACCGGACAGAGATCGAAGGGGAGTTGCGCGACCCATACGCTCCTATGCGGCGGTATGCAGCTGCTGAGAGCAGGGACAGCTCCGTGGTGGCTGCCCGCGAGGAACACAGCTTCTCCAAAGTGATGTGTGCATCCAGCCGCCCTTTCCCAGGGTGGCTTTAGCCCTCGGCGCAGCCTGCCCTCCCGGAGCGGAGCGCGGCTTCCGAGTGACGGCCACCGCTTCCCCGCTAGGGGGAGCCTCCGCCCCGCGCTGCGGCTCGGCCCCTTAGGTCTGCCGGAAAAGGGCTTTCGGCTGTCTGCCCGAACGGCACAAAAGCCAGAAGGCATTTGAAGTACGTGGTGCAGGAAGGTCACCGGATGCTTATTTCTATTACTTTTTAATTTAAATGTTGCAATGATCCCCCTTTATTATGCTTAAGCCAGAGAGAGAGATGCCACTGCACGCACGGGATGCTCCCTCATGCAGCTGGTAGCAGTGTATTGTTTTTTAAATCAGGCTGCACTTAAATGATGGCAAGCTCCAAAAATAAATAAATAAATATACAAATAGGCAAACAAATAAACAGATAGATAGACAGACAGATAGATAGATAGATGGATGATAGATAAAATACACAGGGGTTGAACTATTGAACTGCTGGCCATGAGGGGCACTGCTTCAAAGTGTGCATACAGGAACTGAAGAAAAATGTTGTAGCTCTCCTGCCAGGTTAAACTGCCCCTATGTTGTATAAGTGGAATTGTGTAAGTTGTATATCCTTGATGCGGAGCTGGGGGAAGAAAAAAAAATAGAAAGGATAATGTGGATGGAAGGCAACTGCAAATGCAGGTTTGAATAATCGGGCTGGAGCTCATGCTTAAGTCGAAGTTGGTAGGTCAGACCAAGCCCTTTGGCTCACTCTGAATGTGTTAGCTGGCAGTTGCTGAAAACCCTGCCCAACAGTTTCATTTCCATGGCCTTTCTGGAAGAGGCACTTTCTTTGCTTAGCATAAGAGTTCTTCTCCCTAGTGCGTTCTGAGTCAGGAGTGACAGGACTGGCTGGACAATGATGACTGTGTAGCATAGTAGCCTTTTAGGTTTCAACCTTTTCTTCTTCATGAGGTCAAAGATAAACCTCTTAGATGCTTTGAAAAGCCTGACCCCTGTCTCTGGAAATAACTGAAGAGTCCAGCCTGGATCAAAGAAACCTTTCCTTCAAAAACATTGTCAAAACTGAGATTTTTTAAAAAGCTTTTGGCTCTGATGAAAGCCGAATGATGAAATCTGTGTGTATTTGATGGGAAGTGTTCCAGCCAGCTCTAATAAGAAGCACTACTCAGTATTTTAATGACAACCTTCAATAGCAAAACTCTATTTTGGCTCCTTTATGTTCCTACCACTGTACTACCTGGGCAATCTCCCAGTCTTTAATGTATTTTTACCTCACAGTATACCTGGAAAATGCTATTGTCCTGACTTTACAGATGAGAAATGGAAGCACAGGAAGGTGAAGCAACTGACTGAAGATAGTACAGTCAAGTTTGCAATGGAGAAAAATAATAATTTCACTTGTCCAAAGTCATAAGCTAGTGCTGTGAGTTGGAATGCCTGGTCCTATTTTTCTCTTATATGACCCTATTCTTGTCATTCTCAAGTTATTCAAAATTTGAGAATATGCATAACTTGACAGATCACTTATCCCATACATAAGAACTCATATATGAGCGAGATCATTTGTAGGTGAAGTTTATGGGATGCTCTGTTAGTTGTTGGGCCATCATGAAAAAGTTGCTTCTTACTTACAAAAAAAAAAAAAACAATAAACCAAGCCAAAATAAAGCCTATTAGGAAAAAGCCTATTATTATTCCATTTCTTTCTTTCTGCTCCCTATTTCTACTCTGTATTTCTGGGGCTTGCACACTGCAGGAGCTATCTGTAAACTCCCACCTCGACTTTCTGTGAAGCTTTTAACAGGTGGGAAAGTCTCTCCAAAATGGATGAAAATGAAAGACACTGAAGACAATATTTGGTTCATTAAAGAAAAACATCAGTTTTTTAGAGGCAGCAGAAACCATACCTAACTAGAAAAGAAGATCGTATTTATCTATGGCATTTGAAATCCATGAATACCTAATTTGGTACACTTTCCTGAGATGTCAGACCAGTAGCCTTATATAAATGAAGGTGTTGATATTTTCAACTAGTCCTCAGTTCAAAAGCAGTGACTAGATTTCAAAGAGAGAAAGATAAATGCTATTTTCTGATAAGAAACAGAGACTGTAATTCAGAAGAAATTGAGGATGCAGGAAAAGAACTGCAACAGCCAAGTGTGAATTATCAGCTACGATTTAATTTTGAAATGAAATGTACAAGTTATGATGTGGTGTAATGTATGTTCCTATATTCTTTTTTTATATGAACTCCTCTGTAATTTTGTAAGTTAATGACTTTTCCACTTTCTTATTTATTTCTTTTTTATGTGGTAGGTTTTGAAGGTGGTAGAGTATTGGTTTTGGTACTCACTGAAGTTCTCAGATCTATCTGATTGGGATTGACCTGTTCTTGTGGTTACAAAGTCATGGACTGTCATGATCTAATCTGAGCCTGATAGGATGGGATGCAATCTGCCAGGCAATTTCTTAGGGACAGTAGTACAGAAGAGTCCAAAGATAGGCCCAGCTGTGAGCTGTTTTATGGTCTATGGAGGTTTGTGTACCCAGGTTTGACCTGGGCTGGAGACCTCCTGAGGTCCCTTCCAGACTGAGTTTTCCCATGACCCTGTGATGATCTGATGAAAATTCTTCAAGGACTTCCATCCTTTTTCTTCTTCTCCAGGGCCCAAACTTCTGCTGGTTTTGTGCAGGCATAGAGGGCATCAGGAGATCATGTATGTTACTTATATAAAAAAGATGTACACTGGAGTTGTCCATATACTGCTGGAAACATAGTTCATCTCTTACCATCTCTTCCCATAGGTTCAGATAAAGTTTGCATAGTTTGGAGGAAAGGATTCTGCTGAGGGTTTTTGGAAATGGAGCTATGACTTCTCACAGAAGGCCTTGAGGGACAGAACAACTCTTCTCTTTAGCTGTGAGGAGAAACCATATATTTTACATGTTAGTACTATGCTAGTGTGAGGCCATGAGTTTACACAAGCTCATGCTAGTTTAGGCATATGAAATCATGATAAGTGTTAAATGCAGATATAAATCCTATATCTACTTTTATTACTGGAAATCTTTGTCTCTTCCTTTTTCTTAAACCTTGGGAATATTTTATTTTAATTTAACTATCTGATGGTAGTGAGGAAACTGAAACTAATTCATATCCTAAGAACATCCTTCATCACTTTTTGCTTCTTGTCAGAAAAGCAATTTGTTACCACTAGAAGCTTTCACAAGGAATTTCCCTGCAGGCTTAAGTTTCTACCAGCTTGGAACTTCAAAATGCCAAACTCACAGTCTGTAGAGAGACGTTTCTTCCCAGAGAACACGAAAGTCATCTTGAAGTAGTTGGTTGTTTGGTGGGTTTTTTTTTTTGTTGTTCGTTTGTTGTTTTTATTTTTCTAAATATGTATGTATAGTATAATATGTACCTTTCTCCTTGCTTCTCCGTTCTGCTGCAATTGCCTCTAAAAAGGTTTTAGTGCACTTCCTTGATCTGTGTATGACAGCTGCAATGTGTGTATGGCTCAGCTGGGGGTAACTGTAGCCAAATAATGTTTACAAATATTTCTGTCGATAAAGCTTACTGCACTTCTGCATCTTATTCATGTGTCTGTACAACTTTGGTGCATGAGATTTTATTCATGAGTATATTTGAAAGCAGGAATATCAGGGAAATCAAGTAAGTTTTTGCAGAAATGTTTGTATAAAAATGTTCTCTCAGAATAATCTTTGAAATGGTCTTTCTATTTTGTTGGTGTAATGTTCACTGAACATAGACGGAGATTTTGCAGATCATTTCAGAGCAGGAAAATGGGATTCTTCCTAGGTCACCCAGTTCTGGAACAGAAATAGTCCTGTGTGATTCACAGGGGCAGTCATAATGAGTACCCCTCATAAATAATGAGTGTTCATCCCCAGTTTGTGGATAAACCCCAGGCTAAAATGTAGTCATGCATTCATTAAACAGTACAAAAATATGACAGCATATCTACAGATAATTTACTACTACACTTTTCAGATAATGAATTTGTAAAAATTAATTTGATTAGCTTTGAATTGTGGGCTAAGTATCTATCACTAAAACTTCACTGTTTCATTTTATTGTGGGTTATTTTTTTATGCTGCCATCAACATTATCTATAATCCATTGTTTAGCCAGATCAATTATCTGTTATCATTGATCCATTACCTAACCAGATGACTCCCATTCTCTGAACCATAGATTATTTAGCTGTGAGCTCCTCTTGAAAAAAATCTGATCAATAAATTGCAAAGTTGAGCTATAATCCTTTAACATAAATTGTGATAGCAGCTCTATCTGCAGAAAGACTTTTTACCAAATTCTTCTGTTAGAAATACTTATGGATGTGCGTAAGTAGTAGGAAAACTCTTATCTAATGGCAGTCCAAAGTCCAGAGAACTTAAGCCTAGAAACAGTCAGATTCAAATTTTTCCTTAAAATTAATTTTTAAAATCAAATGCGAAGTGTTTTTTAATGAGAAATATCTGTTTCTGATGAAAGTAGAATGTGTTCATAAAATACAAGATGTTCCAAAATGCAGTATTAAATCTGTAGGTTAATATTTTTTTTGTGGAAAATATGATTTCCAGATTCCTTAAAAAAAAATTATGTGAAAACTAGGAGGAAAAAAAACCAAACTTTTTTCTGTGGGAAAGGAAAATATATTTTTTTTTCCCTCTATTTAGTTTCTTTAAGGATTGTAGGGTTACTTCAAGTTCCCTTTTTGCAGAGACACTTGCTACTTTTGTAGGTGCCCCTTCTACAATGGGGAAGTGCTGTGTTCTTCTAGAAAGCTTTTGAGAATTTCTCAGAAAAGATTTCCTGGTAGCTTTACTATTTGGTACAAAACACTTTAGAACTGCAGCTGTGAAACAAACAATTGAAAATGTGTGGCAGGATGAGGAGGAAACTCTAGTTTCTTGTTTAAAAATGAAATAACTTCACAGTTCCCTACCTAAATATTTTGCTAGGATGATGCAGTGCCCCCTAAAGTTACATTTCACTTTCTACTTAGAGTGTCAGAAAGCATGTAAGTGTATGGCACTGTAAGGTTATCTGCCTGCTTTCTACAACCCACTATCCTTTTGTCGCTTCATAATCCAAGTTTAATGTTGCAGTAATGCCAGAACGCACTGTGACAACTACAATGACTCACTGACTGTGACGCTTGCTGCGGAGTGGGGTGGGTTGGGAAGGACTCCTAACTCCAAAGGATTTTCTGGCAGTCATCAAGGGCATGTCTTCCATGGGGAGCAACTGATTAATTCCCAGGATCCATGTGTCACTGTGCTTGTGGTATTCATGAGCGGGTTTGCAGAGGGGATGAAAAAAGAGGAGGGTGGCTTGTCATGAGAATGCAGGCAATGAGAAGGCCTTGCCTTCTCTCACGTAACTGTCATGGCCCTGGTCTAGTGTGACATTTTGCCATCCCACGCAAAAGCCAGGCAGCCGTGTTAATCAGAGGGACCTTGGGAACCAGCACTTCCCACATTTTTAGGTCTCCTGGGTCTTTATCTGCTGCTGAAGCTCCACTTTTCCCTCCCTCCCAGACAAAATGAAAGAAGACAGTGTCTCTGGTCCTCTTGAGAGGGAGGGAAAGGGGTGGGAGAAGCATTGATAGCTCCCTGCCAAGTTGCAGAGATGTCCAGGGCCCCAGGCCCTAGTTCCCAGGCAGAAGGGGGAGTGAATCATGCTCTCACACACGGCACTCTTGCAGAGATGGGTGAAGGATTGCTGAGAGGCCAGTCCCTTCCTGCAAGACAAGAGGGTCATGAACCCAACATGACTCTCTCAGAAAAAGTATTAAAAACAAGCTGGGAAAAAGGCTTCCTAGCATTTGGCTTGCAGAACAGAAAATAGCATTATTGCTGGAGCAGGAGCAAGTATGAAATCCCAGAAAACACTCATAGACACAACATATTTTTATCAAAAGTTTTAGTTTCCAGTAAAGCTCCCATGACCCAGGTCTCCATTACCATATGACAGTGTAAATGCTGTTGAAGCCAGGAGTGTCATTTGAACAGAATAGATCAAGTAGATAAATACCCACTGATATTGTCTAATGAATTTGCATTTGATACAATGTGCAATATATTCTTCAGACTTGCTGCACATCTCACTTGAAACCAGAGGTCCCCATGCTGCATAGTATATGTTCTGGCACACATTTTCTGCAGAGTTCCAGTATTGTTTCCCAACTGTGGCTGTGAACAAAATTCCACAAAATGCAAAGCACCTGAGGGAACAAGGCAGTATCATGGTACCCATTTTATGGAAGAGAAAAGTGAGACATAAGCTTGTGAAGGAATTTGGCCTAGATAATGTGGAAAGTCAGAGATAGAAACATGAATAATGCTGCAGACCCTGAGTTTTATTCTCCTTCTGTTAAAACAGCTTCAGATAAAAACTGCTTGACTGAAAAACTGACATGATTTAGCACCCAGATACTAAAATTAGGATGTTTTTCTGCTGCACCATTTTCTTAAAGTAGAAAGAAGATATTTGATTGAAATAAAAAAGATTATTCACTCAGCTGGCAGACCAGAGACCTTACACAGGCATCTCTATTTATTATGTTACTTTGCATGCCACCTACCTTGTGGGTACTTTGCTTCTGCCCTCCTACTTGGTGAACTGCATCAGGAAGGTGAAATATGGAGTCAGGGCTCAAACTTGTGTACTAGGCTGTGCTGGACCTAGGCTGAATATATTTTAATTCAACAAAGAGAATTTCTTTGAAGCAAAAGGAGGCAGTGGTGAAGTGGGAAAGCTGTTCAGCTCCAAACTGAATCAGGTCAGATGTGTAGTCATCTAGATTTAGTAGGTTAGGTAAAATCTTGGCAATTTCAGTGTCCCTGCACCCACAGTAACAAATGGTTGGCAATGCCTACAGAAGGAAAAAAGCCAGAAACAAACTCCTGCAATGTTATTTTAGATTATGTGGGCATTTGCACGGTATCTATTGTGCTGGGTGAGCTTCTGGTGAGCCTGGACCGGATGTCAGTTGTCTGACTTTCATTGAGGTTCTTTGTTATAATGTCAAAATTATCTCTTGTGTAGATAGGCTGAGAGGGAGAGATTACTCATGGGCACAGCCCTGCACTGGGTAATGCCTGTTTTCATCCCCAGCTAGGATCTCTGCACAAGAGGGAGCTGGGCTGTGCCAGCTGAGTGCCACAAGCATGGCATCAGGGGGCTCTGCATCATGCTGTTACATGATGGATATGAGGTCAACAAGCAGTGATGGGATTTCTTAAATCACACTGGTTCCTGGAATCAATGACAGTGACAAAACCCCTATTGACTTCAAGAGAGACAAATTCAGACCATAAGTCAGGGTCACAAAAAGGCTTCTGACAGAGCTGGAACAGAAACTTTCAGATTTCTGTTATTACCATAATAAGAAAATCTATCATCTTTCTTTCTCTTATGAACTAAAGCTCCTCCCCTTCCAACGCTTTCCCCTGAAGTATTTAGGGTAGTTTATTTATGGTCCCAATTTACCTGAGTAGTTTGAATACTTGCCGATTTCCCTGGAAAATTTTCTACTTGCAAGTGATCCACATTATAAACTGCACTATAACAAGGACTTTCTAGAGAATGTGGGAAGGTAGGAGGAGATAAGGTTGTTCATTTCTGTAAAGCAACAAAGTAAAATCATAGTTTTTATTACACTTCATTTTCAGCCCTTACCTTTCTATGGCCTCTGCCTCCATACTTCTATAAACAGGATCATTATTGCCCTAAACCCTTAAACTCTCCTTTTAAATGGAGCTGCTTTACTATCCAGCCTGCACAGCATTCTCATCAAATCCAGTTTTTAAACATTCCTGGGGCACTCAGAGGACAAATGAATGTATGTTTGGAAATACATTACAACATATTTTATTTTCTTTAGCTGGGTGGAAACTTTGGATTGTGTCCTGAGAATAACTTATCTGACAGTCTGAGAAGTCTCTTCACCACAGAGGGTGATATGTTGAGCATCAGCCTACAGTGTATTTTGGGTTGCATGAGGCTTTATTTAGTAAACATCTTGGAATATAGAAGCAGGTTGGATTGTATGTGAAACAAATACATTTTTCACGTGGGCATATTGGATGTGTCCACTGGTGTGAAACTGTGGTTTGATGTGATCATGCTTTTACAAGGCAGTTCTGATGGTCTGCTGACTAATGACTGGCTAAAGGAGGGACTGGTGTCAGCCAGGGCTGCAGCTGTTTAGCTCGGAAAGTGTGAGGCTCCCATTTCAGAAGAGTGATTCTGGAACTTGCAGAAAATGTTCCATCCCATGAGAGGCTGTGGGAAGAGAGCTAAATCATGAGGCTGCAAAGACAATAATCTCCTATTTTCTTCAGTGATCCACCATCCCTTGTGCGCACTGCAGATTTTTTTACAGATAGCAGTAAACTTATACTCTCTAAAACCATCCAAACTGCATCATGGTTGTTTAGGCACTGTACTTGGACCATGTCAGGAATTTTCTTATTAAACGAGTTGTCACTAGAAAAATGCTGATTCTTCGATACGAAGTGTTTTGCAAAAGAATATCAATGCTGTGAACCACTGCCAAGACACAGAAAGCCCTTAATAGAAATTCACCTGCTGGGCAGATTCCTTGTTACTTATCTGCTGTGCTGCTACAAGAAGAAGATCCATAAAGAAAACTATTATCCTGAGTGTTCATTCTTGCTGCTTTAAGATACTCTTACTGGAAGACAGAATTAGCCGGAAGGGCACATATATAGAAACAAGTATTTTAACCTAACATTTTAACATTTGACAATGGATGACAGTTTAATATGCATTAGAGTAAACAGTTTTCAGTGACAGATAAAACACATTAGTGAAAAATGGCATCTGTAAAATATTAGCTTAATGTATTGCTAAATTAAACTCTAATGTTTCCCTACATGTACCTAATGATATAGCATCAACGAAGACTTTCGTCCAACTCCCTGACTCTGAGTGATTTCTGGAAATTTTGTTGCTGTGTTTGTCCAAGTTTATTACTTTTCTGTCTTTCTCCATATGAAGATTTCCTTGTTTGATCTCAATCTTGGGATGCCTAAGAGTGTGACAGTCCTCTCCAGTAAGGACAATTGTTTTTCACATGCTTCTGGGTGAGAACCTGAGGTACTTCATTTATTTACTCTTCAAAGACCCTACATATCCTGAACGTGAACATTTTGACTGTTCACAGCTGAAATTAGTGTATTGTCTCATACACATAGCTTAACCTTTAAGGCTCTGCCATGATTTGCACCTGTTGGACTGATTAAGCAATTGTTTTTAAACTTGGAATTACACTGTAATTAATGTGCTGCTTCTTAAAAAAAAAAAAGAAAAAATAAAAAAAGAAAAAAAAAGATGTTTGTGTTTTCAAGACTGTGTTTGTCTTTTTTTGCGTTTCTACTCAAGACACATGCCAGTCCTTTGTTAAGAATCTGTGCTTGAGCTGTCACATAAAGTCAACTTACAGGGCCCTGGCTGCTCTGGAAAAAACAACAGTAATTCAACTAGGGACTGAGCATCCCTGAAACATGAGAGCTCAGATGTCTCCTGTTATCAGCTTATCAAGCTCAGAGGAATCTACTGTCCTCACTAATTTTTCCAGGTTTGTATTGTAGTAGGTGCACTTGCAGTGAGAAAGTTAACCCTTTCTGAAGGTTTCCCTGCTCATTTCTAATATACCTGCATAGAAAAAAGCATTAGAATTTATATTTTCCATGTTTTTCTTTAATCAAAATTTTACATTTACAAGCTCATGATAATACAGTTCCTTTTATTGTGGAAACAGTCACAATGTGTTGGGACTTTAATGTACTTTAAAAAAGGTACATGGTCATAGTGAGTCTCAGGAAAGTGGTACAAACTCTGAGAGACCTATCTAGAACAATGCAAGCAAATATCAGGAGCAGTTGTGACTCTCTCTGCACCTTGCCTCTTCTTCCCTCAGTCTGTTCCTATTCCTCTTCCCTTGCGCCTTTGTTGACAATTGCCTGACACTACAGCAATTTGGTTCAGAGAACTAAATGGGTAGAAAACTGTTTGCAGTCTTGGCAGGTAGGCTTTCATGGCTTTCATGTCAATGGGGTGGGCAAGTGAGAGCCAAAGCAGGTACAAGTGGCAGGGCAGGAACATGTGGCAGAAGGAGGGAAAACATAAGAAAGATTTATCATGATTTATTTACAGATATTTGGGAGGATACACCTGGCTTGTGTTCTGCTCTTGACCTCTTTCCTGTGGTCCACTTGGCACTGCACTACCACTCATATCTGGGACAGCTACCAGGTTTTCCAGGATACTCCATGATCCTTTTGTCATCCACTGAGGTTTGATGTCTGTACGTTGTTTAGCCGACAAAATCACATAATTCCTCAGGAAAGATGATAGTGGTGCCCAGCACCAATTCAACTAATTCATATCAACCCTCACAAGCTGCTGACTCTTGAGCTGCCTCTGGGAAAGACGGCTATCAAGAAGTACCTACAGGACCTGTTCTTTTGGCACCAAGTTTTATTTCAGTCCCCCAACATTGTCTATACTAGCTAACTAGACAGGACTATGGTGCAGACCCAAACACTACCACACGGTTTTCCAAACTGTTAGATTTCTGCCATGATCTTGCTGTAGTTTTGTCCTCAGCCAGCTGGTACTATCTTAGAAAATGCCTGGCTACAGTTGAAGGTCAGCATAGGCTGCACACCAGCGTTCCTAGCGTGTGATGAGGATGAGCCTGATGTGTTTCTGAGGGTGATAAATGTGAGCTTCACCATGAAGCTGTACTGTTCTCATGACTACAGAAGGGGACGCACATGGCTGGTTTTAATCACAGGTGCAGCCTCTCTTTCCTGGGGATGAGGAAGCAATGTGTCCGTGAAGATGTCCTGGCTGGCACAGATGAAATGAGCTCACTGCTCCTGGGAAGCACCTGAGCTGCCGCACATGTGCAGGTCGATGTCTCCATTGGTGTCCACTGCTGCTGGCTCTGTGGCAGGAAGGGATTACAGCACACAGCCCTCCTCCACCTCTGCAATGGGTGATATGCCTTGCTAATAGCACGTTCTCCTGCCATGTTTTTAAATGGATTTTCTTTTTTTAATCCTCTTTTGTATGTTTAATGTAAAGTCAAAAGATTTTTCGTGGTGATGATTGACACATGACTAAGCAGTTTAGATCTCTCTACTAGAAATTTCCAACCTTCTTCAATTGCTTAATACTATGACAAGATTATATGAACCCTTTTCTGTCTAGAGGCTTATTTATACCTTTAAAATGAATACAACTGGTCTTGGAAGGCTGCTTAAATACAAATACATTGAAGTAAGACTATTTTATAGGTAAATTTCATTATTTGAAAAAATACTGTGAAGTTATTTTCCATGTCCTTCCAATTTTTTTATATTTGATGAATTGAATGAAAAAATGGAAACACTTTTTTTTTTAATTTTTTTTCAAAGTAATTTCCTTTTGATGTTTCAGATAGAAAATTAATGGACATGCTTTTTCTTCCCAGCACTAATATATACTTGCTGTTACAATACTGACTTGCAATTCAATATACATTACTCCAAGTTACTCTGCATTGCTTTGCTACAAAATTCCTGTGGAGGAAAAACATTATTTTTAATTAGTTAATTTATCAGAGCTAGTGGAAGAAAATTTAACAAAGCACCTTGTGGACCCACATCTCAATATTACTTACTTTCCTTACCTTTGATTATAGTGTCAAGTAAGAAAGACTCCATTGCATGTGGACGAAACACTGTAAAAGGTCTGTAATGTGTATGGCAGAAAGAGGACAAAGAAGCTGTTCTTATTCTCTGGGAATGCAGTCCAGACTCTGTCACATATACTCTGGATGAATATGCAAATACATTTTTTTATAGGAGAATTCTTTTTTCTTTTTTTCTTTTTATTGGTGTTATTCATGGAGTGATGCAGAGTGGCTAAAATCACCAGAATGATCTAAAGGTGCTCCAAGGCCAAGCCCCATACTGCACTGTGCAGTTAATTATTTGTGGCTTCCTGTAAAAGTCATATTCAGTCACCAGATCCTCTGTCTAAAGGATTAGATATGGGCCTTAAAATTCTCTTTTGATGTTGTAAAGGAAAAGAGTAATTAATTTTTTTTGGCAGATTTAGTTGAAAATTGCCTGCATCAGAATTTTAGGGCTCTTGATGCCCTAGAAGATCGAGGTAAGGTAACTTTTATATGCGGTTTATGAGCTTGCATTGATTGGGACACCTGCATATTACTGAGCAAGATGGATATTTACCTTTCAAAATTCTGATTTGTGGGGTGTACTCAAGTCTTTGCTCACATGGGTGAAGCAGAGTCTGTGCCATTTATGAAAGGCATTTCTTCTGCAATAACACTGTAGGTGTCACAACAGCAGCACTGTATATTTACTTGGTTAATACTTGGGTTAATATACATTTTGTCTAATCTCACATAATCCAATTGTCTTCACCAGTCCTATGAACTCCTCCAGTCTAGAGCATGGAGGACTGAGTACTCTGCCTTTACTCTCACATGGTTGTCATATCCTGGAAAAATATTCACTACAACCTTAAAGACTTTGGGAGATAAACATAGTAGATGATGAGGACAAGATCTGAAAAAAACTTTCATAGAATATACATGTATGTCTAGGTATTAACTGTCCATCTCATCTTTCTCTAGCCATAATCCTATCCTAAGATAGATCTAGCCATGTGCATCTGAAGATATCCAGAAGCATTCTTGTCTTGACAGAGCTCAGTCATTTCATGTCCACCTTAATCCTCACATCTGGGGAGACTCTGCCTACATGACATTCTTGAGATGATGCTCACAGAAGAGGATGCTCAAAAACAAACCAACCCAGCTAAAGCCACTACTCTCTTTTAAAAACATAAAGGAGCTATTTTGTCCCTTTGTAATGAGCACATAGCTAAACCACTGTTGATAGAAATGCAAGTTCAGGTTTAATTCCATCCCATTCCTTAAATGTATAATCCTACATCTCAAAGTATCTGTCAATAAAATAAGCCTGGAGAAAGTAATTGGGTTGGCACTCACCATCTTTCCTGTTGAAAAGAGGCAGAAAATAACTGAAGGCTCAATTTTGAAGAAGCATATGGGTTAAGGCACTCACCTAAAATAGTCTGCTCGCTGTATTAAGCGCTGCCTGTAGCATTGTTTGGATAAATTATATAAAGTGTAACCTGTGGCAGCTGGACCAAAATAGAGAAAAGAACTGACTGCCCAGTTCCTGGACAGGTACAGGGACCACATGGTTGTTAGACAAAGCGGGGCTAGATCCTGCTACCACCTCCTTTGACTAATGTTTCAGAAAGGATCATAATTGAAAGAATGGATGTAGACACTGGCCTGTAGGAAAAAGTTCATTACCTTAATCTCAAAAATTTCCTCTTGAAAGTTTGTGGCCTGGAATGGAAGGTCATAACCTTTTCCATGTCCTTTGTTTAATGCTGATTGTGTATGAATGGGCCTTATCACAGTGGGTCTTTGGATCCGTTTCTGGTTCTCCCATGTCTAACAGTTTTGGGGTTTTATATCCATACCAGTGACCCAGAAAGCAGGGTTATATTTTGACACGCATTCTTGAGTGTCCATGGAATATGTAGGTATTTTTTTTCGCCCCTCCTTCCTAGGCTGCCATAGGTTTAAACACGTCACTACACTAAGATTCACAATGAAAGGCTGACATGAGAGATTTCTGGAAAGGACACAGATGTGGAAGTGCTTGTTTGTGCTTCTGCCTGTGAAAGGCACTAAGGGCAGTGGCAGCTGGTTTATGGTGAGTGATGGGGAAGTGAATTGCATGTAGACATTAAAGGTAAGGTAAGGAATCAACCAGATCGCTGTTTTGATGCCATTTTAGCATGATCATACAGGATGAGGCAGAAACACTTCGCCTGGGGTTAGGTTGTTTTTGCCTGGAAAATAAAGCCACAGATTCTCTGTTTTAGAGAAAGGTAATTGTGTACTAGAAGCTGACATGAAGAAAGAAGGAATGCTTTGGTACATTCGAGGGTGGTTCTGGCAGTTAAATCCTCAAATATTATAGCAAGTTTTCCTTGTTCACTTGGAGGCTAATACATGCAAAATGACCGCGAGGGATCCTCTTCTATTCCCTGTAACAAAATAATCTACCCATAAGAATCTGATTTCCCCAAGGAGGTTTTATACCATTAACATTACTGCTTTAAACATTTCCAAAAAAAGCTTCTGGTTCCAGTGTATGTCCTTTTTGCATATAACAAAGTATGGACTGTGTGATATACAGACAGTTTGGTTCTCCCTCTGCCCCTATTTGGGGATCCACCAGACGAGGATCTATTCTCTGATTCTTTCACTTTCCACATTCGTAGGCATTCATTAGAACGTGGATATCTATTCCAGCAGGCATCAGCAAATATTTTTTTTTCTCTGTCAGGCATAGGTCAGTACTTTTACTTTTTTTTTTTAACTTTATGTTTTTGTTGACCTGTATTTTATCTAGTAGTGAAAGCTTTATTTTTCTTGGAAAAGAGCCTCAAATACATGTGGATATTGTGTCTTAGCTGATATTTGCCAGCCAATTCAATATGATATCAGCTGTGAATAGTATTCAATTGTTGCCATCTTAATGGCCACCAACAGTGCTTTTAAGTAAGATTAGACTTAACATGAAGCTATGAAAACTTCAGATTTTTAGAAAATATGACCTTCTTTCTTATAGGTTTAGTTTTTAGTTGGAGATGGCAGAATAAAGAAAAGCATCAGAAAAGAGTAACTCAGCTGAAAGAAGGCAGGACAATATTGAATAACTGTGTATTTCTACTGTTCCTGTTATTTAAAGAAATAGAAACAACGCAGAAGCAGATTAACAACCATGTATAATAGGATTGCTTTTCTATTTGAGAGTTTTGGGACACTGATTTTGCAATGTTACAGAAACCTGTAGACCGTGTACAGTAGCCTTAAGGCCACGTGGTTATAAGTGGCTAAGTGTTTGGTGTTGATTTTACTTGTTACAATACATAGATGCAAATATGAAAAGTGCTTATCTTCACTAATACAGTTTTCATGTGCAGGTTGTGATTTTTTAAAAAATACATCCATGTAATATATGAGAAGGTGATAAAGACTAACATCTCTCCCCTGTAAAAGGTAAGGATGATCATGTTTCCAGTACAGATTATGGTTTTGCACTTTCAAAAAGGGAAAACAGGACTTTCAAAAGGACTTGTCATTGTTCCAGTCTCACTCAAACTGGTATGATTTTTACTAATGATGTAAAAATAGATCCAAAGTTAGGTAAATGCCGAGTAGTTTAGATATTTTTATTTCATACCTTTTCTTTGTGCAGCAGATATATTACTTAAATGTATGGATACTTCCTCTACATGTCCTGCATCATTTCAAAAAGACAGTGAGGATGAGAAAATAAATTTTAACGCAAAAACTAGTTTTCATGCAACCAATTAAATTAAGATCAACAGCTAAAAAGGAAGGGAAACCAGGAAATAGTGGCAATGTTCTCAAAGATCAACAGGATAATTTCTCCCAGTCTTTTTACGTGTGGTGGTTGTGGTGTGAGATCATACTTTCTTCCACAGAAGCCCAGTGCATATTCTTTGAACTGTGAGGAATATGAGCATTTGGTCGTTATTGATTATGTCTACCATGAACCCAGTCACAAAACCTGAATATGAAACATCTGGTTAGGTCTCTTAATCTATGTACCTCTAGACACAGGGCTCTTCTCTTTGGCCAGGTCTGCCCTATATAGCAGGAAGAGACAATTGTATACATAATCCCTTGATTTTTTTAATGAGAGAAACACAGCTGACAAGATAAAAGTGGTGATTGCCAACATATTCCCCTATCTGTACTATGGAGATTGCAGAACTAGAGTACATGTAGATGTGTAGAGCTTTTGGGGACACTTCTGGGTTATTTTTAGTCAAATAAGATGAAATTCCGCCTGTTTTCAATAAGCATAGGAGCTGTCCTGCTAGAAACTAGACTCTGCATTTGATTTCCTTTACTGTTTCATTTGCTAGTCTTCATTTGCGTGTGAGTTCATGTGACAGCACTGGGGTTAAAGACAAAAGAATGAGACTGTATATCCAGGAGAATGAAGACTCAGAGTAAGTATCCCTTAAAAAAAATAAAAAATAAAAAATCTGGACTTGTAGAAATTCTGCAGTTTCTTCTGTTTACAGTGTGAAGCCTGTCAGCTTTTCCCATAAGGAGGACAATTCTTGAGAAACTTCATCTAAGAGAAGTGTGATTTATCAAAAAACTTTGTATTTCAGAAGAGGATTGGTCTCTAAAAAAAGCTCCTCGGGGATTCCAGAGTAGTGCCATTTAAATGGACACATCCATACCTTCCTTGTGCCTCTTAAAGTTTTCACTGATCCCAGGTAAGACAGTTTTCCACCAGCCTCTTGGTAAAGTTAGACACTTTGAAGATGACATTGTTTTTGTATTGATTATTCCCTGCTATTCCCTCTCTTGTGTAGACCCCAACAATGCCTTGGTGCTGATGTGACAATGCATAGACCTCTAGGAAAAAATTATCTATTCCTATTGACTGATCTCCCCCCAGCCCATGTGCATATAATTTATAACATTCAATTATAGTGGAATTTCTTTTTTGCTTTAACTAGATTAATTCCTCGTGATTAACACTTTTTAGCAGTAGAATAAGTTGACCATATGTCCAGTTTTCTTCTTGATCATCACTGCTGTCTCCTTTTCCTTTTTTCTGGTGCAGCTTTAATTCAGCTGAATTTGCTTTTTTCCCATTTGTTACTGATAGACTGCTTTCAGTGTGCTGACTGTAAAAATTCTTTTGGATAGCTGCCTGGTTTCTCTCTAGAGCCTGATGCAAAGGTCTTCAAAGTAAGATTAAGAGTTCATTTATTTATTTATAAACAGTGTCTTCAGGAAGGGGAGATGGGTCATTTATTACATAGACCCAGAATTTCTAGTTCAAGGCTTCTAAAGATGCAGGCTTATGGCATCTTTTATTCAATAGAAACAGAATTTTTCCATTAGTTCGAGAGGGATCATCTGCTAAAATGCAAGAATAAACAAAGACGCTGTCAGTTAATGTTTTTCATTGCTGGTCTTATTAATTGATTACTGATTTTGTATTTCACAAAGAAATGCAAAATAATCTGGAAAAGTGAGGATGCTCTGTGGATTATCTGTCATCACAAGAGTTGGAAGTTCAGTGGAAAAATACTTGCGAGCAATCATAAGGAATATTTCCTGATTAAATATTGCTGTCTACCATTCATCTACAGTCAAACTCAACAAATGTATCTCATGAAAGTCTTCAAATATTTGATCTCAGTCTCATCATAGTTAATAAAACCTTTTCCTGATACAAGATAGGACTGATGGTTGAATTTGTGTTAGTTTGAGGTAGAATGAAGTCTTAATTCAGATCTCCAAAATGTACCTGATGGTTTTCAAGGCCATCACTAGTTATCAGGCATTTAGCTTTTCCTTTTAAAAGTCTTAGAATTGTCTGTCAATGTAAATAAATGATGCCCTGATGTCTCTCTGAGGCAGGAAAGAAATATTTCTCAGGGAGAGTGCCTGTGGGATGACATATTTGAAGGCATGACTGGGCAGAATTCTGTCACTGGTATTTCAGCAACTGCATTTAGACATACGAAAATGATCAGCAGTCAGAAATAAAATTTTAATCTCCTCACTCCTAGTTATATCTTGGTTGAAACACCAAGGCTTGTGTGATGTTTTTATTATCTTCTTCCTTTTTTGTAGAATACAAAATACATAATGTTACAAATACAGTCCAGCTTAAAAGATTAAACCAAATAATTTTAGTTTTAAGTTACCAATACAGTTATTTATATTCATCTCCACTATAATGAAAAGACTGTATGGTATAGGAATAGATTGCCATAATGAAGAGGTTTATGTGTTTTAAAGCAGCCCTGTGAATCTTTTAGAATTGCTGGAGAAAATGAAATACACAGCTAATATATAGGCCTAATCCAGAGTCTGTAGAAATGAGTGGGCATGCTGGCAATACACTTCTGACCAGAGAGCAAGTTCTGCCTAAGGAAACTATAAAACTAAATTAAAAAGAAAGTTTGGAAATGCTACTGAGAATTGCAAGGATGAAACACAGAAAATAGCATATTAAAAGTGAAGTTAGAAGCACTGCAAGCTCATTGGATTTATTTGCAAAAGTAAGGTGGAAAATAAATATCTACTGAGGCTGGATAGCACATTTCAGAGCTCCAAAAAAGGCTTCTCAGTGAACGGTTTTCTTAATTTTTTTTTTAAAAAGATGATGACTTGTTGAAAGCATATTTTTAAAGAAAACAAACAAGCAAACAAACAACAAACAATTCCAAATGCCATATCAGTGAAGAAGCATTTAAAAGATCAAAATATCACATTTCCTTTAGGCACCTCTGCAAGGTGTCTGGCTTCCCAATTTTCTTATCAAATCAGATCAAATTTAAACAATCAAACTCAAATGGAAAACTTTTGAAGTAGTTGAAAGGAAAATCCTTTGGATTCCAAATGCCGTATTTGACTCATAGAAATACATACAGTTTTGAGTTTTCAGACTAAGTTTGGCTGAAATATTTGCAGTGCCTTGAAGATTCTGAGAAGCGGAAAAAAAAATATTACAATATTTTCAGTCTGGCTTAAAACCACACTGTGTGGGCTATTTGTGTGCTGAATATATGCTACTTTAATCCTAGATGACAAATGAAATTGTTTGTTACATTTGTTTTATTTAGACCGTAATTATCAAAAAGGTGATACAGACTAGGTTATAAAACTTGAATAGAAGTATGTGTTTTACACTGTGTTATTGAGTCTCGAAAAGTAATGATATCTTTATTTATTGTAATGTTTGAGAGAGAATGAAAGATTTTACAATTATTTTGACCATCACACTTAAATGACATCAGAATGCATAAATTTTCTGTAAGAGTAAACCAGATGGAGGTACTATAATATAGTTGCAATTTTGTCTGTGTTAGTTCATCTTTAGAAGCCTGAATCTCCACCTCATTACCTAACATGACTAAATTCATGCCACACAAGGTTCAGCTAAGGGAAACAATAAAGAAATAAATGCACAAACTAAAGCAACAATGAAATTATCATCTGAAGAAAAAACTTACAGGATTCACTATGTCCAAAGATACAGGAATAATTGGTTATATGGATCACTGCTCCTGCTGTGATGTATCAGAAATCACTGGGTCAGTCTCATACACACAAATCCCTGGAGCAAGCGTGACTAGGTGAACAATTGCTTTCCTGCAAAAAAAACCCCACCAAAACCCAAAATCCCTGAGGACATTTGTCTCCATCCATTGTCAGATTCATAAATAATGTCATGTCTTCAAAACATGTGGATTAAAATTTTCATTTTAGACTACATTCATATATTCTGATACCTTATAAAATCTCTGCACCTAACTTTAACAACACAGGTCATAGTTCTGGTGGATACTAAAAGTAGAAAACATTATAAATACGTAAAGAGGGTGAGAAACATTGCAAGCGGGTGGGACTGACCTTGGTGGTGATCTTAGGGTCCTTTCCAACCCTTACTATTCTATGATTCTATGATTGTCCTGTCTTTTAATTTCACTGATATCAGTAACCTCCTAATTTAGGTACCAAGCTACGTACTTGAATTAGAAGAAGAAACCCAGACTTGGCCTTTTTAACTTAGATGCTAAATGTGAAGGTGTAAACATGAACTGACATCCCAAGCCTGCTGGCATGTGTCTGGGTTTGCATGTGGGAATATGCTGATTTAGCTCCTAAAGAAAACTGGAGCTGAGAATGACCATTCAAGTGTTGTTCATCATCAGTGCACAATATAGACAAATATTCCTTCCTTCACCAGAACCATTACCTTCTATCTTACAGAGCGTGTTTAAAACCACTGGCTGACAGAAGCCTCTTCAGTCTTCTAAAGTTACAAGATTTGCATTGGGAATGTTTAAATGCAATTTGCTCTACAAACCTCAGGTCTGTTAGAAACTCAAGTTGAAAAGATGGTTCCACGTGCCTGCAAATAGAAAAGGAAATAGCTTGGAACAAGAAGAAGGGTTTAGTTTTCACTAAAAGTCGGGGCAAAGTGCTCACTCCATTTCACAACTCTCCCATGAACTGGAAGAGACAGTTCTTGTTTGCAAGTAATGTGAGAAAGGAGGCTGAGTGCTTTTTTAAAATAGCCATTTAGTCAAAGCTGCAGAAGGTAGTCAAATCATTAATACTCATGATTATTTGAAAGATCAGTGACTGGCTCATTAGTAAATTATGTGGCACTTGTGTGAGTTTCTGTTGGGCTTTTTTTACCAGAGGTGTAGAACAGCATTATAAATATTAGCTGAGACTGATTTACGCTTCTGTTACACTCTGCCTGTGTCCCAGTGCTAACCTATTCTAGTGAGTGTGTATTGTAAAAATATCAATCAGCTAAACACAATTTAATTTTAACACTGTTCATTCAAGGCTCCATAAAGATCTATAGATTCAAAAGGTCATGGTAGGGTTAAGATGTAAATTACATACCTGCTGGCAATTTTAGCATAATTTAAAAAATAGCTGTAAAAGGCTTATGATGGGGGGTGGAGGGGAGATGGTGTACAGAGAAGCCTAAAGGATTTTCTTGAGTATTTGTTTGTACTTCATTTTATTTTGTGTAAAAGACTGAAAGGATTATGTACCCTCTCAGTAGCAATAACGACCGGCAGAAAAAGCCATGGCAGTATTTAAAACCTGGCAATTAGCTCAACAAGTAATTTTTGTTTGGGTTTTTTTTTTGTTTGGTTGGTTTTCTTTAACAAGCATGTGATAAACAAGTGAGCAATGAAAGAGGCTGATGAGATAGAAAGTAAGAGCTAAAATGAATGATCAGTCAGGTCTGTCAAAACTTTTTGCAGTCTGTTTCTCTTTTGATGCTGCTATTTAAGTTCAAATTCAGAAATAAAGGGGACTTGTCTCCCTCTCCCTCTCCCCACTCCCAAGCTAGAGCAGAACATACATACTGTTATATTGCCCTGTGTTTAACAGCTGTACAGAAAACCTAAGTTGATTTTTATGAGATATCATTAATTTTAATGTAGAAAGCATCTTTATCTCTCTAGCAGTAAAGTGACCCCTTATTTTCCCCATTCATTCAGGTCTGTGTCAGCTTTTTCATATGAAGGCAAGGATGCATTTAAAATTCATTGCTATCATGCGCAGACTCCTGAGGTACTACAGGAATCCCATGATCTCATAAGGTGGGCACACTAGCATGTCATATACTGATGTGGTTTTAGAGAGGATTGGCTGTCTTTTAGTTCCACAATCATATATTTTTCTGATTTACATTCTGCTCTTGTACACACTTTCTGCAGAAGCACTACATAATTTAGTGTAGAGAAGAAAACACAAAGCTAGCTCTACATACAGTAAAAATCTGGCCTGTGTATGTTATTTCATCCGCACCTAGAAGAGGATAGGGAGGCATAGTGGGTGAGATAGGAACATGATTATGTCTTGCCATCCATTTTCTCATCATGAATATGTTCTTTCCTTATGACCCCTGTAAAAGAGCATTACCATTAAATGGTAAGTGAACAGATCTCTCTAAAAATGTAACACTTTAACAAATTGTTTAGCAGTGACTGCATGCAGCCATCAGGCAAAAAACACTGACGAGGGTGACAGAATTTCAATACAGAATGTAAAAGTATTAAAATAATCTGAGGATTGGCTGGAACAGAAAAGGCTGATTAAATTTTCTTGATAGCTTCTGAGGCAGAAAAGAAACCAGGCATCTCTGTGTCTATATTTATCACTGAAACCTCTGATTTATCTGCTCATTCTTTTTGGCTACTGTAATAGGGGGGGGATATTGTCTTCTCTTGGGAACTAAGAGGCTCAGCCTGAAAGATATTGTCCCTGTTCTGCTATGGAGTCTGAATTTCTGTTTTTAAGAAGGAATGCTCGAAGTGTACCCAACCTTTGCCCCAAACTAAAAATAAACCTACTAACTATTTCCCCCCTCTTTGCAGGGATTAGAAGCACCAAAATACCATAAAAGAGACAGTTTTTAACATTCTGAAGTTCAGGTCAAACAGTGTTAAGGGATATCAAGGGATATCTAAACCTGATTCCTAGAAAAAAAAGAACTGGAAGCCTTCAGATAAGCATGCATGTTATCTTGGTTATTTTGATTAGGACAAGATTAATGTTTCACTTATTAATTACTCATTAAATCTCATCAAGAGTAGTTTATCATTCATCTCAAACTTTGTCAACTAATATCTGATATTTTTTCCTTTCATTTTTATGTTTTCACCAATCCTTTGATGCTAGCCAAAACTTCATGAATAGAGGACAGCTGAGACATAAAATTTTGCATTTCAGTTTTAAAAGGTTTTTATGGAAGGTGATGATAAAGGACATGGGAAAACCAGTAAATTATCTAGACAACTGCTAGAATATCTGTTAGACGGAGACCAAATTTAAAAAAAAAATTATTCTTGTTTTCTGTAGAATGAAAATTAAATAGAAGTCTAAGCCACATAGGGTAAGACTCCATACACTTACATTTACAGATGTATACTATAGATGACTGATTTGAAGCTGACACTCTCCATCTAGTGTATATTATATACTGAGTCTATAATGCATAAGGCTTTACTAGTCTTACGCGTAAGACTGCATCTAATCTTAAAGTGTAAAGTTGCCCTTTACATGATAAAAAAAGCTTGTGGTGACTAGCTGAGACATAGGAGAGACAACATTATAAACGTCTTCATTTGATGAGATTAATCTTTCTTGTGATACCTATTTGACATGGGCTTGTTGATCACAAACTTCAAATCTCTTAGGACTTTGTAATCAGTTGAAAAGGTGCCATTTTATGACCAGTACAGTGGACACTAAACCCATGTCTATGTCAGCAGTTTTGCCATTATGGCTATGCCAGTTAGGCAATGTGATGTGTAGTTACATTTTTATACTGACAAAGCCAGCAATATAAGCAACTATATTCACAACTTCAACTTTTCTGCCACATAGTCAGTATAAAATGTATTAGCAAAGTATCATTTTTGTTGGTAAGAGATACATCTCTGCTAGGAGGAATTTCCAATTCAGTGAGAGGTCCCTTATAATGGGAACAAGAACTATAAGAGAGAGACAATAATGCTTTCTCTAAAACATAGTTTATCAAGGTTGTTTTGTACTGGAGTTGACCACCTTAAAATATTCTGTCTAATGTTGTTTGATTCCTTTTTGCTGAAGAAACATTAAAAAACCCAAGAGATATTCATAAAGTGTAGGAAGCGGTGTGAATGAAATACACAGGGAAGAATGTCCTTTTGGAAAAAAGTTTTCAGGACAGTATTCAATTTATTAACTACTTTTTAAAAGAAAGCGTGTAAGATGGTCAATAAAATGAAATAGCCCTATGCTTCTGGTCAAAAAATCAGAGAGCTTTCTGATTTTCTTTCCTAATACTGAGCTAGTCTCATGTTTTCAAATGTTGCTGTAATTTAATTATGGTAGGATTTAATTTATGGGATTACAAGATTTCAATTTTTTAAAATGTGGAAATCCACCAAATCCTGAATAAAATGGATACAGCCAGCTCTGATCTTTTCAGTCAGTATTTGCTATCACCACAAGAAGATGTTAAGTGTGCTGGGACTGTTCTCTAACATTGGTACTAGCTGCAGAGAGAAGTTGCATGTCCACACCTTTAAACTTTCTTACTCTACAAAACAAATTGCTGTGTGAAAACTACAGCTCATTTTGCAGTTTTGTGCCTGTAGCAGTGTGTACAGTGCTTGCTGACTCAAGCCAGATCTGTTTCAGGGAGCGTGTTTAAACAGCATAGCCATCTGGGTACCAATACCCAGCATGGATCTCGTTAATTTTTACCTAGCAGTTTCCAAGTCTATATTACTAAGATGAAACGGATTTCACATGAAGTGGTGTTTCTGGACTTGGAGATCTTACAAACAGAAATAATAATGTTAACTCTTTTGTACTTGAACAGACAGCAACACTTCCACAGCTATGGAAAGCTATGTGTCTGAATGGACATTATACTTCATTATATGTCATCTTCCTTATAGACCCAAGTGTGCAGAATTTCATGGCTTTTTTTCTTCAAAACACTAGGTGTGAGAGAAGCAAGGGATAATTGGATGTAAATCCCAGCATGTGCTATGAAATCACGCAGTAATGTGACACAGAGGCAAAGTTAGCTAAAAGAAGGTGTAAAAGCAATTGCAGGTGCATGGAATATGATCTGCATTCCAGCACTTTGCCAATATGCTAAAGTAATGTCATGCCTTTTGGGCACAATGACACGGAAATTTTAGCAGTTAAAATGGTCAGGATTTTCAGTTCTATGTCTCACAAACAAAACCAAATAACTTACATACATATGAAACAGTAGTTAATCTTTCTACTGACATAGAAGGAAGACCGAAGTATAATATCTTCTTGTCTTCTCTCCTACAACATCCTTGTGCTTTCTCTGAAAGCCTGAATGATTCTTTCTCTCTGTAATTTTTGAGTTCTGGTTGATGTTGTAATAGGATTTCTTTGCTTTAGGAATATCTTCTGGTGAATAAAGAGTCCAGTATTTCTGAAATAGTTTGTCTACAAGCTCCTTCTATTTTAAGGAAAGTACTGGGTTAGGGGTTACACTGGGGGGTTTTAGGTGGAAACACAACAGTGGATTAAATGCAGCTTGAAAAAATCAGAGGTGGTTATTATGGATATCTCTGTGGATGTCTGACATTTGAGCACTGTGAAAAACATCTAGGGGCAGAAGAATGGGATATAGATACTGGCATATAAACTGCATATGCCACACTGTCACACTTAATGAGTGGAGACTTGTTAAGGCACAAGGATAGTGGAAGATGTGATGAAGAATCAAGTTTCAAACTATAAAAGTAGTAAGGAGAAAAGGTGAATTGCTTAACATGACCATTCAAGGTCAAAATGGAAGATCTGAGATGGAAAAAAGCAGTTATTGGAATGACAAGCCATAATTTAGAGAGGGATCACTGACAACCTTGAAGAATGTACACGAGTGCTTTTTGGGAAAGGAGAAGAGTGAGAAATCAAAGTCAGGGATGGTACAGATACATACATTTTTTATGCTACTAAATAGAGATTGACAGAGCTTCAGACTTCACTGCGTGCATCACACCTGTCAAATGTGCATGAAAATGCTAAACTACAGACAGGACAATTAATTCCTTCATGAGGGTTTGGGACAGTATGTACATTCTTGGGGACATGGGAATGGAAGTAAATAGCATTACATTCAACACCTACACACCCCAAAGCCCAAGCTAGTGCTTAAAATCTTCCCTTCCCCAAGAAATTAAGGGCAGGTGTGAATCTGCATTTGGCTCCCTTCACAGCAGTATCTATCAGGGAGAGGTCAATGACATGTGTAACTACCTGCTGGCCACTTTATTCCTTCATCCAACCAGGTTCTGCTCTTCCTATCAAGTCACAGCTCGGAGGGGTACAGTTGATTGGCTTTCCTTCTGTTCGGTTCTTCTTCTTTGATTTACAGCAGTCTCCCACACCCTTTCATAGGTCCTTTTCTAACTTCACTGATAAGGGATTTCTCTGTGTCCAATTAGTAAGGCTAGTGTATCAGGCTGGAACTAGATAATTAAAAGAATGAAAAGAGACAGAGTGACCTTGGTTTGCAAACCTCCATGGGCAATGTACAAAACTTTAAAGATTTCAAGAAAATGTGTTAATATTATTTTATCTCTTGTTCCTCAGAAACAGGGCAATTGTTCTTCTATAACTTCAAGGCCTCTCTAAAATCAAGAAAAAGGTGATTTTTAATTTTTTTTTTAACTGTCCTTTGGTAACTATACATTTCTAGAATAAAAATGAACTTTTCAAGTTTCCAAATGAGGTGTTGACTTTACTATATTTTAGCATATAATTTGTTTTGAAGGGACAGAAGGTATTATGTCTTGCTTGTTAGCCAAAACAATATGAATGGCACCATTCTTATAGAAAATACAGAGCAATGGAAACCACAAAAAGCAGGAGATCCCACGTTTTATTTTATCTCTCCTGCTCTCACAGCTTTTGCTTAGAAGGAGCAAGAGAGAGATGTGCTACCTGGAGTAAAGAAATGTTGTGGTACAGCACAAATTTGGCTGTTCTATTTACGCAATTTAAATAGTGGGGTATTTGTGCCTTCAGCAAAGAACAAGGTTCTGATTATACAAGGCGTAAAAAAGTAATGGGGGAGGTAGAACTTTTTGGCTGCAAATTCCTCTTACATAGCTGTAACCGCCTAAAAGAGAGAGATGCAGTTCAGGTATTTGTTTCAGTGACAGTCAGAAGAGGGATGTAGGCAGAGCTTTCCAGAGCTATCTTATCCGGGGGCTCACAGCAAAGAGAGATGTAGGAGAAAGACTCTCTAGGTGTGCCCTTCTCTGCCTGGCTGCTTGTCTCTTTTTTTGATTATAAATCTAGCCCAGATGGCTAGCTTAGACTAGATGCTTTATTTTTATTTAGTTTTATAAAGTTAGAAAAGATAAAATTTACCAAAAACTAGGCTGCTGTACCCCTGTGTTTGCATATAAGTTTAAGGTTATACTTTGATTAACAAAGTGTTTGTAAATTATCTTATAGCCATGAATTTGAGTTTTGTAGCTAACTGAAAAAAAATAAGCACATAACTAATGAAAATAATCTCTTGTTATCAGATGTGTAGGTCAACAGATGCTAAAAAAGGAAGGAAAATACTTATTATTGAAGAAGGACTTTTAGATGCCTTGTTTCCAGTAGTATTGGATTATCTACTCTCTGCTTGTGTGTCTATGTGATTCCAAGTATCATGTTGTGCTCTATTTGCTGAGCTAATTTATTTTTTTTTTCTGTGTATATGTCTCTCCTCTGTGTTTGTGAGTTTTCATGTATATATGCGGGAACTAGATGGTCTTAAGGTCCTTTTCAATCCTAACTATTCTATGATTCTATGCTCATGGGATGAAGCCTGCTTAAAAATCTAAACCTAGCTGTATGGGCTGAAAGCAGACAAGTGCAAACATAAGAAATTGCCTTCTTGAAAAACAACAAAAAAACCAGTCTCTGGGTCTTCCCAGGAACCATTCATTGTATGAAGATGTTCCCATTTCAGCTGCAGAGGAATGGAATTTATCCACTTCCAGATAAAGCACTTAACTCACAAAATTAAATACTTATAACCTCTTAATTCCCTATAAAGGCCCTGAAAATATGTAGGGTGCTAAAATGTGACTCCAAAAATCAGCATTAAAATATTTCTGGATCTATTTGATGTCTCCATATGTATGTATTTAGAGGCTGCAGCCAAAAGATTTTTCAAAAACTTTTCTTGAAACATTTCAACAAATAACACAGTCGTTAAAACGATAAGTTTCACTGCCCAGAAATAAGGAGCATTTTCAGTCCTGTGTCTCACCTCTGGGGTTTTGTTTTCTCCATGTCTGATGTGCTTTTTCACATTTGCTTACTTCCAAGACATATTGCAACACTTGAAAAGCAGGGTTTTGTTATGGTGTGAAGGCATAGTGTGCATCCCAGATTTTTAGTACCAAGCACTACACTACTACAAGACAAAAGTAACAGCTTATTTCATACATACAATGAAGTATCAACATTTTACTTGTAGGCACTGTTTAAGGCTCCACTTAAAACATAATGGCAGACATAAAAGTGTGCCCTTAAAACCACTGCTGCTCCTAAATCTTCCCTACAGCTTTCAAATTCCCTTCCCTGTAGGTTACCACTTTTTCTTTTACTGTTATACTCTCTCTGTGCAGTTTTTGCTGGTTTTGAAATAAACCTGCCCATTTATGATCTCTCTATTATTGGCACTCAATTAATAAACCCCTTCACAATTAAGTCATTCCAGTGTCTTGAGAATTTATTGGCTAGGAATTAACTCTTTGTTCACACTTTTGCTGTCTATGTTACAATCCGCAGAGATTTTTTTCATAGATCTTGTCATTCCACAATGCTAATGGTGCCAGTGGAAGATACTTAAATGCCAAGCTATTTTCAGTTGATCTACAGCTATTTCACTAATGAACTTGTATCATGAGCAGAATAAGGCTAAAGCTCTGGCAGAAATGTATGTATTTGGATTTCTCACAAATGCTTCTGTTGAATTGGCAAAATGGTACACTTACTCATAAAATGCATGAACAAATTTCAGCTGGCCAATCAACATCTGTTATGGAGATAAATGTGAGCCAAAATTTCTTGTTCTAACACTTAGTATTTGGCCTAGAAAGGATGATTATTTAAACTTTTCATGGCTGGATCCCAAATGCAGTCTCAGAGCCAGCTAATACAGCTACAAGAAAGGTAAGCCAGATTCCATATCCTGATGGAAGGATACTTGCTAGAGGCTTGGTTTCCTTTTATTTCTGTCTTTCAGTTCTCTGGCATTTTTTTTCAAACCTGAATGCTGATTTGCAGCATAGTAGCACTCTGAAGAGTTAATAAATGGAATTTTGGCTATTACAAATTCTGTTTAATTGAATATGCAAGTAGTCAGATTCTTTGCTGACATTTGGGTACAGATCTTCGTAGAAGCAATGCATATGAAAAGTTTGATAATAAAAAATTCTGACAAAAAGTAGGATTTGAATGAATAAAAAATTTTCAGGAGAGAAATAAATTTCAACATTCATGTTCAAAATATTAACATATTTCAGAAGGAAAACTCAAAACTGATAAAATGTGTTTTTCTGTACTTTTCCTTTTGTGACAACTTTAAAACTTTTCAATTTCATGACAAAGGCCTACATCAAAATGTTGGCATTTTCTGATGATAGAGATTCAATGTTCTGAGCTGCTCTGCTATAAACTTTTTCATTTCCTGAGCCTCTCATATTGGAACAATGGGTTAGATGCTGAGCTGCTTTTTCCTGAACAAACCAAGAAAGAAAAACATTGCCTTTAGGAAACACTGCACTGCCTGCAGTACTCTGTCCTGCAGACTGCAGTAACTGATCTTTGAAGGTAATCAGTAATATCCCACTGAATATCAACAGGTGTCACTGTCGAGCAGTAAAAGACTTCCCATTTGCTAAGTTGCCCTTGTGAGGTTTTAATTTTAGCTTTTTTCTTGCAGCTGTACAAAATGGTCTCCAACTCAACTGCCTATTAAGGCTGAAATAACTTCTCTTACTGCTGAAAGCACCCATAGAATACAAGAAACAAATTATCCTTGTTACAGTGGTCAAAGGGTAAAAACTGTCTGAGATCCCGCTTTATTCTAACTTCAACAGTAATGCTGTATTAAAAAGGGTCATTGTGTAAATTGTACATAGAATCATGGAATGGTTTGGGTTGGAAGGAACCTTAAAGCTCATCTAGGTCCAACTCCCTGCCACAGGAAGGGACACCTTCCACTAGACCAGGTTGGATGGATATATTTTCATTGAGCCAAGGAAACACAGATCTGACCTGCTAAGAACTCTGAAATTGTCTGGTTTAAGAAAAGGAGTATTTGAAGTAGGACAGAAAGGAAGTGGGGATTGCAATCCAACCTCAGGGGTGCTGGAAGCCCTGGCTAGGCTGTCAGTTGGATTCTGAGAATCATGACATTTTGGTGTAACATTGGCCCTTACAGAGAGATTTTATTTCTATGTCTGGAATCTTAGCTAATCCTACCCAGGCATCACATATTTTGATATGTCACTTCTCATTTTTAAGGATAACAAAATTTCTCCCATATTCATTATTGTGACAACTGTTAGGTCCCAAAAGGCCTGTTTTTTTTGTTTTTTTTTTTTTTTTGTGTTATCATCTTAAATTTTCTACACAGAAGCACATGATGGGAGAAAGTGGAATTTGATTCATTAAATGTATCCTTCTCTCATTCCTTACTTGAAACAAGACAAATCTCTGCCATTATGTTTCTCTCAGGAGAAATTCACCAGGACAGGAATGCTGGCATCTCAGAGCCAAAACCGTTTTCAAATGCAGATGGAATAGTCAGTGCCACAGTCATCATGCAGTCTGAATAGATGTTTCTTCGATTACTGTCATCTTGGTGCAAATTCCAATGCAGTTACTGAATGCTTGCTTGTACTTCTCTTTGTTTACTTTAGGCTTAATGTTTTTTTAAGCTTTCATGTTGCAGATAGCATCTCTTTTATCTGCCATAGTGTAAATATAAAGTTTCTCATTGTCAAATCAAACCCATGTTCCTTTTTGAAGAGTTTCATTGAAGGCTGTTTTAGCTTGGGGTTATTCTATACCAAGGAGCACATGTAAAAGCTTAAACAGGATTGAATCATTATTATTAATATATTAAAATAAGCTTCTGAGTGCTCCATCCTTACTCCCTGTAGACTGACATGTAAACAAATGAAGTATGTTTATGTGAAAGTGTATTGAACCACTGATGTAAGAAAATTTGATCTTGATGGAGTATCTTCAAAGGTAAGGAAATCTTCCTCATGGGAAAAAAGTAAAACATTTTTGTCTTTTAATATAGTTATGAGGAAGGACAGAGGTCGAAAGCTTTTTCTTATGTGTATCACTTATGGAGCCACAGGTCTCTTACTAAAATTGAAGTTTAGAGCAGAAAGTCTGTGATGAAAGTAGTTTGGTTTGAAATGTTTGTCATCTTTTTTCCATGGTACTTTCTATCCAACTGCAAAGCTAAATAAGCCTAGAAATGCTCAAAGCATTCAGCCACAGGTAAAGGCATATATACCTCCCTGTGAGGAAAAGCTTAGTTGTATTTATTTAACAAAGTCTGGTCAAACTGTAAGGCGAATACTCTTACAGCTAAAGGGTAACTCTGTGTGAGGGAGTATTTTGACCCCTTTGTGGTTTTGTTGCCGCTGATGTGGCAGGGGATTTCATGGCACACTGACCCTGGAACCTGGAAAAACATTGGCAGAGGGGGCAGGGGGCAAACAGCCAGTGTTTCATTGCATTGTTGCCGAGTTTTATGAAGGGAGATACAATCAGACTATTTCAATTAAAATATTTCATTTCAGTTTTAGTTGTAATAAAATTCATCTTCTGATCTTTTTGTACATGTAAGAGCAAAACGACAGGAGATTTTCAGGAACTTATTTTAGCAAATAATTTCCTGAAATAAAGAAATAGGAAATAAACTGAACAGGAAAAAAAATTCGTATTTAAGAAAAAATTTCCAATTATTTGTCAAAAATGCCTTTCCTCACCAGCGAGAGATGTCTTTTGACCTCAATCCTGAGAGCATGAGGGGGCTCCCCAGACACCCCTACAGCCGGTTTTATGCTAGAACTTTACAGTGTCTTGGATAACATGACACTTGCGTAAGGTCTCCTGACTGTGTGGATGTGGTTCCAGCTCTCTGTCCTGCAAGCCCTGGGGGGCTGACTGCTTCAGCCAGCTCCTCTGAGTTGATTCCTTGAGGCTGGGGTCATCTAGGTTTTCCTTGCAACAAAAGAAGACTTGCTAAAAGTTAGTCTAGGTTTCCTTGAAAAACAGAGATCTCACACTGCAAAACTTGTAAAGTTCAGTAGAAACAGACAAAGTTGATACAAGCTTATTAAAAACTTTAATTAGATCCCAGGACCATTTCCTATCTTGTTACATATATCTCTGCTTAGCCTTCAGTTTTCATGTGATCCAGGGCCTTGGGAAGCTTAAAGGGCCACATCATCGAAGTGATATTGCCTGCCTTTGGTCCATTTATATCAATAGAATGGGGTTAATGCACTGACTCTGCTTCTGCCATTGGAGTCTGCATTAATAATAAATCAAATATCATTAACATGTGTTCAGGAATTTTTGGGATTATTTAAGTTTCATTTTACATGAAGTGAAATCTCCTCTGAAATCACTGTTGTAAAGGAGCCTGTTGCACCATACACTCTGAAAAATAAGAAATCAAGTTAAGATGTTCATAAGTACATATTAAATATAGAATTCCTGAACACAGAGATCATGCTGAAATGGTCTCAGTGAAAATCAGACTAAACTAGTGGGTATGGATTTCAGTACCTAATTTGAGTAACTCCTTTCTGAAAAATCTTTTGTTGGGGTCTTCCTAATATTATGACAAAAAAGGCCTTAGACGATCTTGCATGTAAAAACAGGCTAAGAATCAAGTAGAATTAAAACAATTGACTGCATTCCAATGGATGGCTTCATGTCTGTATTTCGCAGTGTTCGGGTCTCCAGATCTTCCAGGTGAAGTTGGAAACTGAAGAGTGTGGAGGGAAAAAAAAAACCAAAACAACACAAAAATGGTCAGTGGGAGAAAATGGAAAGCAAAAAAAGTCCTGAAGACTTTAATCAGTTTGACTTATTAAAAAGGTGTTGGAGAAGCAACTTTCTTGCAATATTTTCTGATGACTTAGAGATATATAAAAAAAAAAACCCAAACCCAAACCAAAAACACCAACAAGAAAAGGACCAAAACCTGAGCCCAAAAGAGTATACTACAGGAGAAAACATAATATATGAAAGATGAAGCCAAATACACAAAGAAAACAAGTACCTGAAAATTCTCATAGCACTGATATTAAGCATTACACCATGCTGCTGAAGGAGCTATTAGATTCTCCATGGCCTCCTCTCAAGGATGGATGTCTTTCCAGAAAGCATGTTTCAGCCAATCATAACTCTTAAGGGTAAAAGCAAGGGTAGCTGGGTGAAATTTAATGACCTATGCTCTACAAGATATCTAATTGGTTTTTATTTTTTATAAATACACAAGCGTATAACATGGTGAAGCTTGGATTTCACAGGCATTCCATTGATTTCAATGGTCCTTCATGGATGAAGGCTACAAATGAGTTTTATACTCTAGTAACGGGACCTTGCTTTATGATTATCTATGGTGCTATGGAAAAATGACAAGGATTTAAACAAGTCCTTAGGAAAGAGTGGCTCCAACATTTAATTAAAATTTGATGTGAGGTAGTGCCTAAATTTACAAAAGTGTTAAGGAAGGATCTTTTTGCTACTCTCAAAGGAATGTGAACTTCTAAAAGGTTTGTGAATGTAGATGAGGTGCATAGGGGCATCTACATGTTTTGGAAAATTTCAGCTGTAACATTATACAACTGTTCTCCCTTATACATTATTTTAAAGGAATGTATATCAAAAGTCTTGTGGTGTAGTCCCCTTTTCTGACTCCTGGAACCATTGGCCAAGCACTTCGTACCACTGAAAGCAGTATATATACACTGCATAACTTGGAAAGCTAAGGAATTCAGTATCTTCACTGTAGCTTGCAAGCAGGAGATCCAGTAGTTCCTGGGGGCCTCTCATTGCTACACTGCAGGAGGGGCAGGATGTCTCTGGATGTGCAGCCACACTCAAAGTGACCCAGAGACACTGAACTCCACAGTGCTGGCACACTTTCTTTCACTGCCTGGCACAGGACAGCTATGTTATCTGCTTAAGAAATACCATGAAGGTCAGAAACCAGCATTTGGCTACCTCTGTCATAATTGATCCCAAATTCTTTTTGCTAAGCAAAGGAACAGACATGCTTTTTAATAATGATAGTCAATCTGGGATGCAGTAATGACATACGTATCCCTGACAGTGTCAAGTTACAAGAAACTTGGCTATTGTGTTTAGTACAGGTTGTAATATGAGGGAAATAATTCACATATCCCCAGAAATTATACTCTTTCATCAAAATAACATACAAACATCAACCAAACACATAATTTCTTTATCTAAGATTTAAAAATAAATGATTGCTTGGATATACAACTGGTGTCTAAGCATTGGTGCTGGTATAGACATAGAAAAAATAGTTCTCCCTTGAGTGAAGAAAAATTGGATTTATGTCTGAGAATATGTACTAAAATTGCTTCACTGTGATTCCTTTCCAAAAAATTTAGTAAAAAGTTTGAGTGTACTTTCTGGTTTTCATTCTTTCATTTTTTCCAGTCCAGTTTATTATTCATTATTTTTCTTCTAATTAGGAGAGAGATTCTTCTGTCTTCTACTATGTCTTTGAAAGAACTAAGAAAAGGCCTGTTTATTTCTATTTTAATAATCCCTTTTTCATATGGTTGCGCACAATGCCTAAAATGGTGAAAGAATATGCATGTGGTGTCTGATTATATTTATTTTGACGAGCTCTCAAGAGATGAAACATGAAAATTTCCATATTTTACTTTCTTATCTGAGAGTTTCCAATTACAACCCTCTTCTGTACCATGCATCAGATGTTCATTTCCAATAGTCGAACTTCAATGGGTTATATTTATTTATTTTGTAATGAACGAAAAGTTCTGTTCTTGCTTCCCTAGGGCTCATATCTGTGGGAAGGGTAAAAGCACACAACTGCGGTTTGGGAGGGGTCCTAGGCACCCTGTATGAAGAGCTGAGAACCTCTTCCCACCTGTGTTGCTTTAAACAAGCACAGGACTATAAACTAAATTCAGTTTTAGCTGAATGTGAGTTGCTCTGCAATTTAGTGGGAAGAAAGGAGAAAATGGGTTGTTTCAAAGGGTGTTCTTGGGTGTGTGTGGGAGGAATCCAAATATGAAAGGTCCTAGTGGGTTGTATCACTTTGTACCTTGGACAGAGGCTAAGGGCCTTGCAAATTAGTGCCTTTTACATGGAGACTCAACGCCGAAATGCCTAGCATTTGCAGAAGTCTGAGAATGCATACACTTACTGCTATTAAGTTGTTCTGACAGAATATCTAGAGCTGTTACATTTAAATTTCTCATTCAGCGCAGTCCTTGAATGCAAGGAGGATCTCCTTGTTAACGTGGTCCCAAATGCCTGCAAAAACTACTGTAGAAAACTAGCTAGAGCAACCTTCAAGATTACACTTCCTTTCAAGTCCAGCTAAGAGTTTTAACTCTATGATCTGTTTTGGGCTAACCTACTTGCTAATTAGTGTGGTCTCCCTGTTTATGACAATTATCTTAAAAAGTTTCCCAACACGATTATAATGTTTAATAAATTCTCCATTAGTCTTCACTGTACTCTGCTCCTGCTTTAAAACTCAATACCAATCCTCCAGTATGAGTAGGAAAATATGGGGTCATAATGTAATCTTTCTCTTTCTTCTCTTCCTTTCTTAGAACATTCTGTATCTGAGCTTTTGCAGGGGTGACATTAGGTTTTTCCCATAACAGACTTTCTACTTATCCATTCTTACTTTCTGCCAGAGGTTCCATCAATGTTATAAATACAGTAAAGAACAGCATACATGCCCAACTTTCAGCTATTTCAAACCATGGTGGCTAAGATAATGGCATGTACTCTACTGTCTGCCACTTTGTCATAATAGAAAGAGCTTGTACCAGGCTAAGAGGATTAGAAATAACTTGGAATAGCCAGTTGCAGTGACACAAGTTATTAATTTCTCTGCCTATCTAACCCTGTGCTGGAAGAAGAATTCACTTACCTCAGTCTGCTGTCTCAATGGAGGTAGGGGATGGAGATCTATGTGTCAGGAAAGACAGGAGGGTTATTGATGTTTTAGAAACCACAGAAGGGCCTGAGAGTGGAAGGAACTTACTGAGGAAGTAAGTCTTCTCCCCCCAAATAGGTGGCAGGATCAATTGCCCAAATGAAGTGCATCTACGCCAATGCATGCAGCATGGACAACACAGAGAAGGAGCTAGAATCCATTGTGCAGCAGGAAAATTATGACATAGTTGACATTGTGGAAACATGTTGGGATGACTTTCGCAACTGGGGTGCTGCAAAGGATGGCTATAAACTCTTCAGAAGGGATAGGCAAGGAAGTAGAGGTGGCGGCGTAGCCCTGTGTGTTAGGGAGGGTTTTGCTTGTCTAGATCTTAATGACGATGATGTTAGGGTTGAGTGTTTATGAGTAAGAATCAGGGAGAAGGTCAACAAGGCAGATATCATGGTGAGGATCTCTTATAGACCACCCAACCAGGGTTAAGAGGCAGATGAAAGGCTACTGCTGTAAAAGACAATTTAAAATGTGTCCTGGGTTCAGCAACAGCAATCATTTTTCTCTTTCTTAGTAGCTGGTGCAATGCTGTGTTTTTGACTTTTGGCCTGGGAACAGCACTGATAACACCAATGTTTATAGTTACGGCTTAGAATGTTTGGTTTGATCAAGGACTTTCTGAGTCTCATGCTCTGAAAGGGAGGAGGGAAAGCCGGGAGAAAGCAGAAACAGGACACCTGACCCAAACTGACCAAAGAGGTATTCCATACCACAGCACGTCATGCCCAGGATGGAAAAAACTGGAGGCAGGAACCCAGAAGAGTTCAATTCATGGCTTGGTCGTCGGGTGGTGAGCAGCTGTATCCTCTTCCCCTGTATTTCCCTGGTCATTATTGTTTTTAGTGGTAGCAGTAGTGATTTGTGTTATACCTTAGCTACTGGACTGTTCTTATCTCAACCAGTGGGAGTTACATTCTTTTGATTCTTCTCTGCATTCCCACCCTCCCTCGGAGTGGGGGGAAAAAAAGAGGGGGCAGCAAGTGAGCAAACTGTGTGATTTATGGCTTAAACCAGGGCAAAATGTTTCTATAAATACATTAGCAACAAAAGGAGTGCTAAAGAGACTCTCCATCCTTTATTGGATGTGGGGCAAAATAAAGCGACAAAGGATGATAAAAAAGCTGAGGTACTTGATGCCTTTTTTGCATGAGTCTTTAATAGTCAGATCAGTAGTTCCCTGGGCACCCAGCTCCCTGAGCTCAAAGATAAGGTCAAGCAACAGAATTAAGCACCTGTAATCCAAAGGGAAATGGTCAGTGACCTGCTACACCACTTAAACACACACAAGTCACTGGGGCCAGATGGGTTCCAAGGGTACGGAGGGAGCTGGGGTCTTTTTTAACCTAAATTATTCTGATTTTATAACTCTCTACAGATGAACTGATAATGTACTTGATTCTTACAGGGGATGTTATATGAGCAAGGTGGAAGAATGCAACTATATGTATGTAGTCTCATCTACATCAGACTACTGGGACAGGGAATAGGGTCAGATCTGCAAAGGATCACACCCATAAAGCAAGTAACAGTTCCTGTTCTTATAAGAGCTCATACATCTTAACAATATTTTATCAATCTATCTAACCTACTTTTCTTGCTTATGGAGAGTTCAAGTTCTATCATCAAATTCTACTTTTTGTAAGTATTATCCTTGTGTGATTCTGATGAAATAAATGAATACATGTTATTCTTATTGAAATCAAACTCTGAAATCCTCTTACTGTATGAAAACCAGTGACTCTGATTGCATAAACTGAGGAATTCCTGTTTCCCATGACATCCTTTCCAACACTGCATTTCTTCTCTGTGGATAAAACACTAGATAGGAAATCAGAATGTATCCAGAAAAAGCAACACTCAAGTAGCACATCTGCAGTCAAACGTTTTGCATCCTTAACACTTCCTTATCATGTGCAAATATATCAAGAAAACACTTTAAAAATATACCCAGTTTAGTAGAAATAGCAACATTTGATGTTAACACAGAATATTGCCTTGGAGCTCTTGGAGCCATTTATCAGGAATGAGAATATTGTTCTTTTGCTACAGAGAAAACCCAAGCTGTTGAGAAAGCAAATGATCTGCCCTGGAGCACATGCAAGACAATAGAAGACAGAAGTACTGTTAGAAACTGTTTCCTGGAATATGCTGATGCACCCTGCTCCCTCTTCTCATTCTGAGATGTCAACAAATTTTGTGGCTGCTTTTGTGGGAAAACGAGGAAATAAAGCATAGGGTGTATCTTCATATGAGATAACCACAAAAATACGTGCTTACCTTTTTTTGAAAGCCTAAATTTGGCACTGACACAAAAGCAAACTGTCTCAGAAAACACATACTTGGAGTCCAATTCCTAAAATGACAATGTGACCTGTTCTTCCTCTGTTGGTGAATTGAATGGTACTAGTCAGATGGGAGGAAGGTCATGAATATGCAGAATAGAATCAAAAGCAGAGAAGACTGAAATTCAACAGAATTCTGCTGAACCAGAAGAAAAATCACTGGGACATGAAACAGTATTTATAGAGTGAGTAGCTGTAAAGAATAACAAATGTAGTCTGAATACCAGGCTTGTCTGAACTGGAACCATAAATCGGTAGAAGGAAGTTCAGACTGTTTCAAGTAGAATCAGTTATGCTCTGTGGATCACTTTTTCATTATAGAAGTGCTTTCTTCCTTTTTATTTACTAGTTTTGAAAAAAATCATCATCTGTTGTAGAAGCCACTATGTGATGAAGAGTGAGCGTACCTACAGTATTCATTTTTCTTGGTATCTGCTTGAAAAGTGTTATCTCAGTATAACTGCATTAGTGTCACCCATTCCTGTGCTACACAAAGTGTGTGCTTCATGGATCCCTATGGCTTCTTCAGTGCAATCAGATGTGCAAAGGAACAGTTACTGCTCACAAAGAATTACGGAATTTCAATGTGTATCACTAGCTACACAGCCATGGCATTTTCTCTTCTTTTTTTGCAAATAGGGTCTAAAATGCTACGCTTCTTTATGTTATGAGATGGTAAAATGTCACCTTTGAAATGAACAATATGAGTGGTTTTGAATTATAGACTGCTCAGAAAAACAAAAAAAAAAAAAAAAACCCATACCTACAAGAAGTAATTTTTTACTTGCACTGTATTCTCTGGGGGAAAAAAAAAAATCTTTGAGCTGCAACCTTGCAGTCTGTTTCAACTTGAGGTGAATTGGTTCAGCTACTCAGAAGGTACAGGAGCTCCAAAATGGGTTTATAATGGAAAAGCTGGTAGATCCTTAACTTCAGCAGTGCACACAGACACTTCTAAAGGAAGAGAAAAAGTATTTGAAAGATTTTTTGGGGACAGGTTTTGTTCTTTTGAAAGTGAAATAACAGTAAAGTCTTTTTTAATTCCAGCCTGCCCTGATGTCTCACTTCTAACTAGCTAATTAATTAGCTCTACCTGGTTGCTAATTAAGCAGCTGGAGAAAGAGCTTTGAAAGAGAAATTAGTTCCAAAAGAAACAAAGAAAACATGATAGATAAGTTGTAAAGTATTAGTGAAAGACAGGGTAGTAAAAACACAGTCCTCTCGTATATTTCTTCTTATAAGCAGGTATTATGTGACCTACAAGAACAGTTGTGCTCATAATAGTGATTACAAAATGCGGAAGTTCTGAGCTGGTGCACAGCAGACAAAAATTAACTTCAATACTTAGGATGATTGTAGCTTTTGTGAAAAGTTGGATGTGATTTTTAGAACCAGGTAAGTGTCAGACCTAATCAAGTGGTTGCTACTGAATACTTTGTCAAAAAAAATCTAGGGTTTTCCCACTTAATCTTAACTATATTTTTTTCAGACATTTACTATTTGTTGTGTACTATTGTTTGATACTTCTTGTGACTTGCTGAGCACTAAAGATTAATCATAAAGACCTTACTTTAGCACATGATATCCATCCTGTGGTGGACATCTTGCTTCTGTGTCCTGGTTTTGGATGGGATATTTTATCTTCTTCCTAGTAGCTGGTGCAGTACTGTGTTTTAGCTTTAGTCTGAGAACAATGCTGATAACACACCGATATTGTAGTTGTTGTTCAGTAATGCTCATCCTGATCAAGGACTTTTCAGTCTCTCATGCTCTGCCAGTGAGGAGGGAAGAAGCCAGGAGGCAGCAGAGACAGGACACTGACCCAAACTAGCCAAAGGGGTGTTTCATACCACAGCACATTATGCCCAGTATATAAACTGGGGGGGAGTCACCCAGAAGGGCAGATCGCTGCTTGGGTCGGGTTGGGTATCGATTGGTGGTGATGAGCAATTGCATTGTGTGTCACTTGTGGTTTTTTGGTGTTTTTTTTTTTTTTCCTTTTCCCCTTTAGTTTTATATCCCCCTCCTTGTTAGTACCCTTTTCTTTATTATTATTATTTGTAGTAGTAGTATATTTATTATTATTAGTAGTAGTATATTGTACTTTAGTTATTAAACTATTCTTATCTCAACCTGTGGGTTTTACATTCCTTTGCTTCTTCTCCTCATCCAGCCTGTTTAATTAACTCTATCCCAGCTGAAACCAGGACACGTCAGTAACATTTTTCTTCGGAAGACACTTCTGTGACGTCAAACCTTTTTTCCAGTCTTTTCTGTTTTGTGCTCATAGCCCAGTAGATGAAAGGAAGGTGGAGGATGTATTTTTTCTGGATTTTAATAAGGCTTTTGATACTGTCCCTCGCAGCAACCTTCTGGATTAGCTGTTCAGCTGTGAGATGAGCAGGTTCATGATGCATTGGGTGAAGAACTGGCTGAAGGGCAGGGCTCATAGGGTTGTAGTGACTGGGGCTGGTGACCTGTCATCAGTGGTGTTCCTTGGGTTTCAATTCTAGGGCCAGTTCCATTCAATTTATGTATCAATGACATGGATTCAGGAGTTGAATCCAACATTAGGAAGTTTGCTGATGAAACCAATGTGTGAGGTGCTGTTGGCTCTTTTGAGGCACAAGCTGCCTTGCAGAGAGATATAGACAGATTGAGGCATTGGGCAGTGACTAATAGGATGAAAGTTAACTGGGTCAAATGATGGCTTCTGCACCTAGGATGGAGTAATGCTAGGCACAAGTATAAATTGGGAGTGGAGTGGCTGGGGAGCAGTCCTGCAGAAAGCGATCCAGGGTGCTGGTCGTCAGCAGGCACAATAGGAGTCATCAGTGTGCCCTGCAGCCAGGAGGGCAAACCACATCCTGGGGTGCCTCAAACAGTATAGCCAGCTGGTCAAATAGGGTGATTATCCCACTGTTTTCAGCATTGATGTGGCCTCACCTTGACTCCTGTTTGCTATTCTGGGCTCCACAATTTAAGAAAGGTATGAAGGTCCTTGAATGCATCCAGAAGAGGGCAACAAAGCTGGTGAAAGGGCTAGAAGGAATCTTATGAGGAGCAGCTGAGGACTTTGGGCTTGTCTAGTCTGGAGAACAGGAGGATGAGGGGTGACCTCGTTGCTCTGTACAGCTTTCTGAGGAGGGGAAGTGGAGAGGGAGATGCTGAGCTGTACTCTCTGGTGTCCAGTGATGAGACATGTGGAAATGGTTCAAAGCTGAACCAGGGAAGGTTTATACTGCACATTGGACAGTATTTCTTTACCAAGAGGGTGGTCAAGCACTGGAACAGATTTCCTAGAGAAGTGGTTGATGCCCCAAGCCTGTGAGTGGACTGTGACCTTAATAACATGATTTAACTTGGTCAGCCTTGAACTGGTCAGGCAGCTGGGAGAGCTGATTATTGTAGGCTCCTTCTAACTGGAATCTATCCTATCCTATCTTTTCTCTTACCAATGAAGTTTATAGCAAAGTCTTTTCTCTTAGCAGAAGGACAGAGTACTAAGCCATAGTCCAAAAGCATGGTCAACTTGGTGAATATGACACAACTGAACTTATGTGTAAAACTTCTGCTTTCAAGGATAATTTCTGTGCAGGAGTTTGTGGAGCCACTTGTAAACAAAAATTCAATTATGTTAGCCCAATTCTAATTTTTACAATCTATTCTATTAAGTGGGTTTGAAGAAGACATAATATAATTTTTATTTGCTTTCAACAGTTTTGAATATGTGTCCTTTAGGTGGTTTAAAATGAAGATTATGTGCTTCTCTAGATTCATATCAAATATCTGTAAGAGTTGCTAAACAGATATGCATTTCAAACAAGCTTAATTATGAAACATATGTGAAAGTACCTTCATGCATGAGTTACACTATTATTAAGAGGAGTCTTGTTACAGTCATATAATATAGTCTTGCTTTGGCTAGTAGTCAGGAATTCCTGTAGAATGCAGTTGCAGCTTTCTGCTAGTGTGTCTAGTTATCAGCAAAAAACAGCTGGAAAGTTATTTTCCTTAGCCTTTTTTCTGAGTCTTTCTGAGCTGAAAAAGATTTTATGTAATGTTTAACCAGAAGGAAGATCAGATGATTTTAAATCAACCAGACTTGTGGTGCCTTTCATCGCTTCTTCAAAACTTTCCTTTGTAGCTTTGCTTATTCTGCAACTCAGTGTCTTGGCACGCTGGTTACACGGATGGCTGCCACTCAGCTTACTGTGGTCATAGTCAGTTATGTTCAGATGCCTAAGCTGAGCTGTTGTTCCAGTAGATGTTGCAGCACCTAGTTGACTTCTTGTCAAGAATTCAGCATTACCAGCTTAAATCTTATGTTAGAATATGCAGATGTGTGGTCTCACACTGCTGAAGATATGCAAGAAAGAGGATACAGGGTCAATACAGCATCAAAAGTTAAAACAGACAAATTTAAAAACTATTGTACCAATATACTGTCTTTTACCCTTCATGAATGTTTTAATTATTTTGCTACAAATTTAATCTTTTCCCATTTGGCTAGCACATCAATGGTGTCATACGTTAGTACCCTTTGGTTGGTAAAATCCTTTAAATAAAAAAAGAAAATCAGAAATTTTAGTATCAAGAATTTTTGACCTGAAGTTTTTAAGGTACAGATTATTAAAGGTAAATAAGTAGGGATTAAATCTCTTAAAGATCTCAGACTGATACCTGAACTGTGGTTCAGTTTTAAAATGATGCTCAGGGACAGACATTCATGTAGGGGCTTTGCAAAGCACCTTGGCTAAGATAGTAAAAAGTGTGCTTGCCTGAACATTAAAGATGGGTACATAAGACAGAGAACATGCTCCAGGAAACATCTGTTCAATCTAATCATGCACTTGCAAAGCTATAGGTAAAGGCAACTAAGTTTTTGTCAGAAATTTAGCTTAAATGACAGAAATCCTATTACTGTGCCCATTGAGATGTACTGCTGTTTAATTAAGCATTTGGGTTCACATATCTGAATAATGCCCCTTAGAAAAGGAGTGCTCTGGGGCTCCTTTTGCAGCTATCTGTGGGCAGTCTGAATGCAACCTAATGGCGTTCACTTCTGTCCAAAGCTCGCAGGCTGGTGGTGGTGCTGTTGACTGGTCTTTATATAGCATTTATGTGGCTGGAGCATTTTCCTAGGAGGCAGGAGGCCCAAATTTACTGTTGGCCTCAGTTTAAGATGACTCTCTTAAAACAGAAAAAGAGCCTTGGCTCCCCGGCCAGTCTGTTGTAGAAGGCTGAGCACAGCCATGACTAAATATCATTAAAGTGTCTCAGCCATAGTTCATAAAAGTCAGAAGTGAAAACAGATGATCATGAGGCTGGGGAAAAATGTGAGGTCTCATTGATCTGAAAAATGAAAAGATAGTATAGATTATTATACACTCTCAGACATTAGCAATTTGGGATTATATTTTCATCTGCAGCCATAGTGAAACTCTGACCTCCCTTCTCTCCCACCTGTCAGTCACATACACAATCTTTCCAACCGCCACAGTGCCCAAATTTGATTGGAAAGCATGAACTTTTCTGATGCTACTGCTTAGTATCGTTCTTCATATTGACGGGCAGAAATTGTAGTTCTTGTAGTTACCCCCATTTGACATCTCTGTCCAAGAAACACTGGAGTAGCAGCAGACCTTCCTTCATGTTGTCTATAGCTCTGCTCCTACTGGTACTTTGCACTCTAGAGAATTTTCTTGCTACCCTCACATGAAACTCACTGCAATTTCACTTCTAAATATAAACTGCAATGTTATGTTTTCAACCAGTCCAACAAGATAAACTTACAAACAAGAGCAATGGGTATCTTAAGCTTTTCCTATATCAAGTAAGCAATAAAATGAGAATAAGTATTACCATGCTGAATTAGGCTTGGGTAGTATCTCATTTGGGATTTTTTTTTTCAAGGTAGATATTTTGCAGATTGAGCCAAATACCTCTATGAAGTATGTCAGTGATAAAAAGAACTGGCCTAGCTCTCCCCTTAAGCAGCAGAACCAAAAGCATATCCAAAATTGTCCTAAATATGATGTTGAAGTGCAGGTAACACACAAAGGAGCATGAATAAAACCAACCATACCTTTCACAAAGGAAAAGAGCCAATTAAAATTATGCCATAGAATAAAAATAATTCTTTGTTCTGTGTACATTGTGGAGCTATTTTAACTTTGAGCAACACTGTATTGCTTTTGCCCTACAAATAAATAGATGTATAACAGGTAACTTTATTAATTTTTACATTTGTTGTTTTAAAAGCAGAAAACATATCTAAAAATGAACATTAGTAAACAAATAAATATTTGCTTTGAGGGCAAAAACAATATAATACTGCTCAAAGTAAGGGTAATTTTTTTCCTGAATGATGAAATTGAAGTCTGCATCTTTAAATACTACTGAGAAGATGTCCTGGGTTCAGCAGTAGCAGTCATTTTTCTCCTTCTTAGTAGCTGGTGCAGTGGTGTGTTTTTGACTTTCGGCCTGGGAACAGTGCTGATAACACCGATGTTTTTAGTTGCTGCTCGGTAACGTTTACTCTGACCAAGGACTTTCTGAATCTCATGCTCTGCCAGGGAGGAGGGGAAGCCGGGAGGAAGCAGAGACAGGACACCTGACCCAAACTGACCAAAGAGGTATTCCATACCACAGCACATCATGCCCAGTATATAAACTGGGGGCAGTTACCCAGAAGCGTTAGATCACCACTTGAGTCCTCCAGGAGTGAAGGGGAGGAAGGGGGATCAGTGAGAAAACGGCTATGTGGTACTGAGTTACTGGCTGGGCTTAAACCACAACAGAAAGGCATAAGAAGCTGAGCTGACAATACAAGACTTCTGAACACCTTTATTCAGAAAAGTATATTTGACAGCAGTATAGGTCTTCTAATATTGCCCCATCATTTTGTGACTCACATGAGAAACCTGGCAAACTGCTTTTTTCCAGCTACTGAACTAAAATTGGTCACAGCTTTTAGGCACTGTCAGTTCACACGGATTCAAATTAATGGAATGGTAGTGAAAAGGTATGAATTTATCATGACAATACATAAAATACATATTTTAATTAATTCTTCTGATTAATATTTTTTTCTATATGCTTGTTTCTTTAATGTAGCACAGAGATGTCTCATCTCTTCTCTTAACTAAGCAGGAAACAATTTAAAAAATGCAGACCATACTCTGGCATTCTATTAATATTTCAAAGTTTCATTGAAATCCTTATTGAGTCAGCAAATGTCATTGTGAGTTGATCTACATGATAGTGTGCCATTACTGTAAGAAATCTAGAGGGAAAGCTGCTCTTTTAGTTGGTGGAAATGTCTTCAAAGCTCTGAATTATGATGGAAAAAGCAATACCTCATTGTTGAAATCCTTTCTCAAGTCACCTTCCAGATCAAGCGCTGAATTCTCCAGCCATGTAACAGCTAAACAGGTGGATAGATGAAATTCTGCAGCTGGCCAGCCATTGCACTAATTTGTTTCCGATTCCTTTCTTCTCTGCTTTGTTCATCTTGTTTTGTTGCAATATATTGGCTTTTTAGGGGGTATGCATGTTTTAGACATCAGCTTTTATTAACAGAACTGTGCAGGTTTGGAAAGCAGGGACCTGATACTGCTTCTCTAAACTGCATGGGAATTCCTCAGAGGCTCTCCTAAGTAATGACTTGGCTAGATCCTGCTTAGCTAATGAATTCTTTCCAGATTACAGCCCAACACATCTATCTCAGTGTTTCCTTATTAGTTTAAGGCTGTGCATAAAAGGCCATCAAGCATACTAAGAAGGCTACAGACGATCACAGGTTCCAAGCTATTCTGCTATAGATCTCGTTTCAGAGTGCACCCACAAAAGGTCCGAATAGCTTTCTCTCTGACACACGAAAGGTGTAGAGGGAGGAGGGACATTCTTGTACCCTTGATGCATGCATTTGTCTGGCGTCTGCTCCCTCCTTGTTGTAAATCACATTTCGGGACGCTTGCCTTTTGGGGGGAGAGGCCACACTGTGATGCATTCAGTGTTTGTACTACTAGTGCCCATTTGTTTTCTTACAAATGATTTTCCCTTTCATTTAAAGGCTTTGTAATAAGGTAGGCAGAACATTAGAACGGGGTTAGAGTGAAGGATGATGTTACACCCTTTCTTTCAACAGAAGCATTTCTGTTGGCTCTAATTATTTGTTCAAACACTAGTGCGCGTGTGCGTGTAACGATGAAAAGCAAAGCTATTCAGATTTCACTTTAATATGCTATAGATTTTACTACTTCTCTCTATCCTTTCTTTTTTTTTTTTACCACTTTGAAAACCTTCACAGGCTTCACTTCAAATATATTTATGGTGGCCCCTCTGCTGACCCCAAACAAGTTAATCTGGCGATGCATGTTATATAATGTGATTACAGAAGGTAAAACCAGGCTAATAAGGCACAGTGTGTGGAGTTCTGCAGTGGCTTTGATGTGTATCTTTCAATTTTCAGTCTTGCCTCTAAAAAGCAAGAAAACCCCCTTCAGTTCCAGCAGCGCTTGTACTCCCTTTTTCGCATTGCCATGTTATTCTAGGCTGACATGCACCGTACCTGTCTTGTTTCTCACAGGTGTGTCCTTTTGGTCTTTTCAAAGTTATGAATACTTGAGACACTCCTACAAATTACTGTGCTGATTAAAAATCCTTGATCATATCTTTTACCTTTTAAATGTGCTGTCAAACAATAGAATCAGAAATATGGGGCTGCTGTGGTTATTTCATATTAATGCTTCAAGTTCAAACAAAGTGTCAAGATGACTAAGTACAAGAGATTTTCAGAACTCTTTAATGTTGCCTCATTTCAAATCACTTCATAAGCCGCTTGGTAATGAGCTCAATAAATTCCACTGGAAAGAAAAATTATGCTCGTTATCAAAAAAAAAAAAAGAGGTAGGTTGCTATTTTATAATTAGCCCTCTGGACTTGTGGGGAGAAGTCTTATTTGCTGTTTGAAATCCACTTTGTTAGTGCTGTGATGTGGAGATGGCTAAATGAGTATGAAATATTATAATTAAGTACATCACAAGCTGTTTATCTTATCAGCAGTGTTTTTCTTTAAAGGATGGCTTGTTGACCACTGGTGCACGATCACAATTTTACTCTGCTTTGCTAATTTAATAGACAGAGGCTACCAAACACTATAGAAGCAAAGAATGGCAAAAAGGCAGCAAGCAAACATAACTGAAGCTTAGTAGCTCTCTTTTGATGGAGCAGGTATCTTTCCATTTGCTCTGAGCTGTTTACTCACCAGACAAAGTGAGTTTCTGAATCCTCTTTTAAAGATGATGAAAAAGTGATCCATGGAGGTCTTGGGACTGTGGGTCTTTTCAGGCCCAGCTGAGTAATCTGCCTTTATCCATGACAGAAGCAGAAAACCAGCTTGACCATTGCAAAAATGAACCAGTTAATTTTTGATAGGGAGCTGAACCACTGGGCTTCCTCATGCTCTCTGCTGCTGTTCTAAAGGCTTCTTATTTTGATAATCTTCTGACCTCCTGTATTTCTTGTATTAGCTAAGCCAGGTAGGATAGATGTAGCCAATAACACACTTGTCTATAATGTTAGCGTGTTTCTTGCAAGGGCACATGTGTTTCCTCAAAGACGAGTGTGTTTCTTCAAGGACTCTTGAAAAGTGAAGTGGTTAAGATTGCTTGTGAGATTTACATGAACTTTACATAGGTCAGGTCCTATAAGAGTGAGCACCAGTTTTTCTGTGCATAATTCCCCAAACAAGACCTATATATTCCCAGTGCTTTGCTGTATTTCCTCACAGCTGTCCCAGTTTCACAGTTATCTTGTTTACAATGGCAATAAAATATGGTGCCAATCACTTCAAGCTTTTGCTGAATAGCATCTTGCCAAATTATGAGGCTCAATTGGTGCATTAACATGGCTCTGCGGTTGGGCTAATTTGTACTTCTGAAAGGCAAGCTCATATCTCTGCCCACTGCTGAGCTGAGCCGTTTCCTCAAGCTTATCTGGCTTATGGTTGGATCTCTGGCTTATGGTTGGATCTCTGGCAATACTGTCATGAGCTATTGGGACATCCTTCTCCATGTGATTGTTTATGCTGTCTAATAGATTTTTGAGGCATGGCTTCCTACTACAGGAGCTGTGCTCCCAGTTCCCAATTATATCACATTTATCCATATGTGACATAATTTTACTCTTCATTTTACTCTTCAAGTAAACTTCAACAAATTTGCCAACTAAAAAACTCAGACTGGTATGAAGATTTCCACATTCATCCTTACAGTATTTTTTATTCTTCTGGTAGCAAGTCAGTTTTAATTTAGCAAGCACAGTTTATAATTCACCAATGTAGTATTCTTTTGGAACTGCAGTTAATATTCCTGGTCTAAGAGAATTGTTACTTTTTATTTTAATACTGTCTTCTAAAACTTCTGCTATTGACATTTAATTTAAATATAGTATCCCCCCAATTATAGGTTACTCCTCCAATGTGAAGATGAATACTAAAAAATTATGTAGTATTTCTGCTTCAGCTTTATCTTCCTTGGGTTTTTGGTACTTTGTTTTGTTTTTTGTTTTTGGGGTGTTTTGTTTGTTTGGGGTTTTTGTGTTTTTTTTGGGTTTTTTTGCACCTTGGTCACATCTGTCATTTTGCTGACCGGCTTTCCATTTTAAATGTATTTAAAGAAAATATTTAGTATTATTATTTCCATGCCTCTATGAGGAATTTCCTATTATTTTTTCTTGACTGTTGTGTGATGGTTTTACATTCAATTTGTCAAACTTATTAGTATTTTTCTTCTATTTTCTTCATTTAGACACTTCTTTTTAAAAAAAAAAAAATGTCTTTTTAATTCTACTGCTGCTTTTACTCATTTTTTATGTCAGGTTGTTTATTCTCTTTTAAAAATCTTTTTTAAAAGCAGTATGTAGAGTAACTACTCTAAGCATCAGACCCAGTGGCTTTCAGCAGTCCCCACTCACATTAAGTATTCAACATTTTTATTTCCCTTTAAATACTCTTAACATGTTTATTCATTTTTATAAATCACCTTGTCTAAAGACAGATATTACTGAAATGCATAAACTTCTTTGCTTCTCATTCTTACAAAGATACTGAATTAGAGTAAACATTTATTATTATTGAAGCACGGTGCTTGATTTACAGCTTTATATAGGTTCTACACAGTGCTCAGTTTAAATCAATAACTTCTTGTCTCCCTTCCTAACAATTCAGACTCCTTTAGTGACCCAGGCTTTAGCACTACAAATTCAATAAGTCAATTGAAGACATTAGATTTGTTGTTTGGGGTTTTGATCATGAACATAATTTCAATTTATTTTATCTTATGATATAGTTGGTAAACAATTCTGTACTTGATTATTTTAATGAACTTTTCCCCCTGATACATTCATTAGAGCTGTTTGAGAATGGACCATTGTTCCTTCCAAACAAGCCTCAAGCCTCTAGTAATTGCCTGTTAAGTGATGCATTATGGGAAAGTAAATTTTACCATACAGTACTCTGCTGATCTCAGAGTGTAGGAAAAAGCTTGTCTTGATGGCAGCTGATCCACACCTGTGCCCTTAGGCATGAGATCTGGATACATTCTTGTCTTTGCTTTCTATAATAAAAAAATTTGTAACTGATCATAAAATTATTTATCCCTTTTAAGGCTCCAGCCACAGTATTTATGGATGACTTTCCGTGTCTATAAATTTCAGCAGTTGATTTTGAAATATTTGAAATAGTTCTTTTTATATCTGTTTTATTGCTTTCATGTATGCTGGCCATGAGTTTAATTGACTGACAGCCTTTTCTTGGTATGCTTCAGGGTAAAAAATAAGTGAGGATTAACTATACATATAATTCACCTGCATATCTTAGGTAGCTCTCTTTCTGTGATAGCCTTTCATAAACTAAACCACCCTGACTTTCTCAGGGTTCTGAGTGCACTGCCGGGCTCAAATTGCCCTGATGAGCCTGTAAACATCTTTTCTGTAATCTTCCTTTACAAGATCTCTTCTCCTCCTACTTTCTGTGATATCCACAAAAATATCTTCACCTCTATTGTGAAGCATGATGTAGATATCTATAAGGACCTGTACATTGACATGATGGTGTCTGCTGGTAGCATAGTGTACCCCAACATTGGTAAAAGTGAGCAGAAGCATATCATGTTTTTAACACTGAGCACAGTGAAAATTAAAATCATCAAAGGCATGGGTTCTGGTACTCTGCTTAAACTGTAGAAACCGTCCTGGCTTCCCTTTCCACCTTTCAGCATGTGTGAGTCAGCAAGCTGGGGTACAGTAATTCTCCACCAGAGCATGACTACAAGGAAAAATGTTTACAGTTTGGTCAGGACAATTATAGCCTCTTGATGCTCAAATGACCATGACAGATTTTTACCGTTGCTATTTATACTCTTCTCTCTATCTCTACCCCTATATCCGTATCCATAAACCCATAAAGCAGGATTCAAGTGCCTAAACTTAGGTGTCTCCTGCTGTTGGTGATACTTGTGACATCTGCATGGGTGGGAGGCTCATGAAACAGGAGACCTGTGTCCTGTAAACCAGGTATGACACCCTAGGTTCTCTAACACAACTCTAGGGTACTATGCAAAAGTAACTGAAAAAGTGAACTGACTACATGATTCTTGGTAATGACTCATAAGGTCATAATTTAAGCATCTAAAATTGAATTCTCTTCAGCCGAAACGGAACAATCTTCATGCTCTTTATAGTTGTTGGAGAAAAATAAGCATGTCCAGAAGCCAGTTTTTATCTTGCTCAGTTGATTAAATTGCTGAAGTTGGCTACCTGTCCCTCCTCATTAAATATAGAAGGAGTCAAGAGGGGCTAGCTTAGCCTTAAACTCCTAATCTTTGGACATATTTAGAGAGATTTAGTAATCAAAACACAAGCTTCTAACATAATTTTGAATGAGCTAATGTATCTGAAACCTTTACAGAGCTGGCAGGAATGACCTACAGAGTACCCTCAAACCTTTTGGGTAGTATCTGGAAGCTGGATGAAGCTCCAAGCTATGTGAAATGGCACTAGATAGCACTTTTTAGGCAACAGAATCACAGTGTGGAGAGGTTCAGCTCCAGACTAAGACACGAAATTTAGGAATTTACACACAGTGGTAAGCATATGACCACAAATACCTGAACCATTTTTGTAGTCAAAGGAGAGCTAATCAGTTTGGTCACTGAAACCCTGAGTGCAATTCAACTCACTCTGGCATAGACACCTCACAATCCACAATACCACAAGTCTTATTGAAGGGAGAAACCAGAAGTTTAAACACTGAGCTAATACAGGGAGGCATGGGAGCAAGTTCATCTTTGCTAGGAAAACTTCCACATTTGAAGGTGCAACTGCAACTTGGATTTGATTCCTTTGTATAGTGTAGATGATACAGAGAAAACAGATTTCATGAGAAGGTTTCTGTATTTTTTGATGATGAAATTCTCCAAATATAGACATATAATTATTCAGTATCTTGTATAACTAACTTTACTTAGTTAATTTATTGAAATCCCCTAAAATATTCATACCCATTGGCCAGTTAGTTGCTGTGATGTTACAGATCAGTATCCTTATTTAGGATATATTACTTTTTTTTTTTTTTTTCCCTCCAGGATGTTTATGTATTCAGAATACCTTTGTATATGGAAAGGTTTAGATTATGGATATGAATTAGCTTAAGGCCTATGTAGTTTTGGATTTATCCCATCTTTCTCAATTTGATTGCTGGGTTGATGACAGTTTATTTACCTAAATACTTATACACTACCAGCTTAATCTTTTCCTAATTTAAGGAAGATTAACATAAAAAATAAGTTACTCTGCTGTTGTCTACCATGGTGCTTGCCCCAAGTTTGCCATGTGAAACCATGAAAAGCAGGACCTTAAGCAATTGTATGTATACATTTTTATTTTCAAGTTCTTTGTACTCTGCAAGGGATTTTAAAGCTGATTTAAGAAGTTTACGAAACTGAGGTGTACCTGTAGAGATAGTTGAATCCCACTCCTAATTGAAGTATGAGGTCCTTGAGGGCTTAAATTGCAGCTAGTGACATTTAGGACAGGTAAAAGCAGCAAGGGTATTTGATTGTAGAAATATATTACCTAAGGCAAGTTGTGGAATTTCTATCATGCAAGGCTTTAACAAAAGGTTAGACAAATGTTTGTGTGGAGAATTTTAGCTATAGTTTACTCTTTTTTTGGCAAAGAGATGGATTAAATCAGCCCTTCAGTATTTTTTCCATCTTGTTTTCTTTCAGCTCATATGAAAGAAATTGCTTATTTACTATTCCTAAGTGGGAGTGCTAATTAATTTAGAAATAAGAAATGAAGTATAGAGATTTCAGATCAAGATGATCAGTAAAATGTAGCAAGTATGTAAAGTGTAACAAGCTGTAATTTAATCTTATGAGTGTGAATATACACAGAGCATATAAACCATGATCAATGTGAATTCTGAACTTAGGAAGATGGTTTTAATATGTTAGTACTAACCAGAGGAGAGCATAAGATTCTGTAATTAATAATAAAATTCTTTATGAAAACAAGCACACTATGAGCATGCCCAAAAACAGTTTTCCATGGCTTTTCCATGAGTAATCAATACAATTCTTCTCAAAACTCATGATACCATGTAAGTATAAGCCAGATTCTGCTGTCCTTACTATCACTGTTAAGAACCACAATTATTCTATGCCATAAACACTATGCACACCAAATGACTTCCTGTTAATATGAGCAAAGACAGCTGGATATATGCTGTGGAATCTTACCCTGGTTCTTTTGAAGAAACAGTTGCCTCTTATTAAATCAGTCTTTTACAGATAGCTAAATCTGAATTTGTGTACTGAAAGTTAGCAATGATTCTCTTTCAAGAGAGAGACAGTAAGTGAAATCACTCCACTATACACAGCTGAGGTAGAGTTATACCCTTTAAGCACCTGCCCTCTGGTAATCTCTGCTATCAAAGTAAGTCGGAAAGTTCAAGTCCCATTTTAGGCAATAATGGTTCTCCTGAGAAAGTAAAATTCCAGAGGAATAAGGTTTTCTTGAGAAAACTCTGTCTCTAACATTGGGAGTTTTATTCCGGGTGTCAAGAGTGAGAGTATAAACGGAGGAAAGAAAGACTTTTCACTGTTTAATGTCACTTAATTCACAACTAGCATGCCTGCTCTAAACTATTACATAATTAATAGCATATGCATTGACATCATTCAGCTATAGGGTCAACACACACTGAGGTTAGTTTATTCTGTTCTGCAGATGGTAAAGCTATGGATATTGTTGTAATATATCCAAGCAGAATGGACTTTTTTGAAGAAATCCTCAATATTATCGCTGTGTCAATAAAAATGGTAAAAGAAGTATCTGAAAGGAATAGTAAAAGATTCTGAGTTACTGTTGCCAAGTATGAACTCAGAAAAATAATGTGAATCCAATATGAAATGCACATTCAGAGCCGTACCAGCAATAATATGCAATTTAAAAAAATCAGGTTCCCTTACTCCTTCACTTACACTTTGAAGTCTTTCCGTTGCCAATGAGTATTACTATGATTTTATTTAGTTTGAACTTCAGCTAATTCACACCATCCATGTAATTTTTCACATCTGTTAAGGACCGTAAAGCACAGAAATTTATATATATGAGATTAATAAGAAGATGAAAAATTTATTATATTTTTGATATTATTAATATTTCCAGCAAAATAGATCTTTTATTTTTTTCCTTTATGTTTTGATAAACCTGTCTGTCTGCCTATCTTTCACAGGCCTATCTACCCATTCTCTGGGAAGGTGCTTTGTATGAAAATGGTAGCCATAAGTTTAGGTAAGTAAACTGTCAAATAATGTCACCACAAGGTAGGTGACAGATTGACAATCCGCAAAGCTATGCATATCAGCATATACTGGGCTGGGAAACAATTGCCCTTTAATATCCAGGAGCAGGGAACAAAGAGAGAGAATCATCCCTTGGTCATTTCTGTAAGGCTCTACTGTCACTCAGGTAACTGCATAGCTAAAGATACCAGCAGTCATTGACAGCTGTGAAAAATTCAGCTAAGACTCTTCACTTTCTTTTCATGAATAACACTACAAACTACAGGCTACATTTTACTTTTCATCACTAAAGTACCTTGTTGCAACAGGGGAAACAGAAATTCTTGGTTGAAGTAGTCTCTCTTAACTTGTCTGTTTTCTGACTTCACTTTCACACACTTGCCAGTTACCACAAGAAAAAAGTTTTTTTCTTATTCTTTAGAGAAGCTTGATTTTATATATATTTAGGAGATTTAAGAGCCTAGTAGCTCTTTTTATGGTGGAGTGGATATCTTTCCATTTGCTCTGAGCTGTTTATACATCAGACAAAGTGACTTTCTGAAACCTGTTTCTGATTTTGTATAAATTTAGGAGTGACTATTCAAAACTCTATACTTTGCCTCCATGTAAATTTAACTGAGCGGAAAAATGTTTCAGTTTGTCTCCACAAAATCAGCTGCTATTATCTGGTATCTTCACAAATTAATTTCTTCCTTTGAACTATACAGACAATAAGATTTCTTGGCTTCTGGGTGTAAGGACAAAGTCTTCTTTTAGCATCTACCCCTGACTCAGTGGCGAATTTCTGGAGCCCAATGCAAAGTTTTGCATTGAAAGATGAATCACAGAAAAATGGTGGATGTGGACATCTTTACCATAAGAAGCTTCATTTTGTCAAAGCTCATCACAACAAGCCTCTCTGAGGTGAAAATGTAGCAAAACAGATGCCTAAGCAAAACCAGGGAGCAGTCATCTAATTCTTTTTGAGAGAGCTCTCAGTCTTCCTGTCAGCCTAATCTTCTGAGAAGAGTTCTTTCCCCTAGAATAATTATAATCAATAATCTTATGTGCTGGCGATATAACTTCTGCACCATTGTTTACCTGTCTGCTTTGGGACTGGAACCATATTGAGCTTAGACTGCTGAAATTTTGTAAAATGTCATTATTTGACAGTTTAGCCATCTGCCCTCATCCAGATGCTACCATTATCTCAGACTGATCTGTCACTGAATGAATGCAAAAAGCACGGCAGTGTCTGGAACCCATTTACTGTGAAGAGGTGTACGTTAGCGTTTGCTTGCTCAGCCTTTTCCTCTGAAATGTTGTGCATATTCATTGCTCTTCTGAATATTTTGTCTAAAATGCTATATCAAACTTTTTTTTTTTTTTTGATTCATGTGGGAGTTAGCAACTTCTGAGAAAATAATTCTAGTTTTTCTGTAGAAAGGTGCTATACCATCTGCCTCACATGAATGCCACCCTTTGGATCCCTTTCCTAACTATGAGAAAATATCAGTGGTTATTGTACAGAAGATCAAGAGATCTAGAGAAGATGAGTACTTTTGGCAGTATTTCAGAGCTTTTCTTCTTTCTCAAACATCCTCAGTTTTTATCTAGTCATAAGAACCTTATCAGCTCCTTTGGGACATTTTTTCACTGAAGTGGAATGTTAGGTCATGTATTTCTTTTAAATATTCATGGATTGTATGTTTCTTTCTTCCATATACTGGGTATACATTGCAGTCCCAGGTAATTTCCAGAAAGAAAGTCAAACCAAAACTGTACATAAGCATTTAATTTAAAAAAAAGAAAAAAAAAGCAAAACTTAAAAAGAGGTCAACTAGGTATTTGATCAAAATTATTGAAGAAAAAAGAATCAGACTTAAGATGCAACAGCGGCCTTTTAATAGACACAAAAACATAGCTGTAAAGGGGATAAAGGATGGAGGAACTGATTTGTTTTCTCTGTTCAGACTCAGAGTTTCTTAATACATAGCAGTATTCTGCGGTTTATGTGGAGGGTCACAGAGGCTATGAGTAAAAGGTATATTTAGGATTTAAGCTTATGTCAATAAGTAATTGCCTTACAAATGTGGCTTGCAGGGGAAGAGGATACAACAACTGGTCTTGGGGAAAAAAACAACCAACCAACCAACCTGCTACTATAATCATGAATATAGAGGAACAAATAAATCTCATTTTCATGTACTGTACTTTAATTACAGTTTAATGTTTAATAACATTAACTGGTGTTATTATTTGCCAGTGGCGGAGAGGCTTGAATTGTTGAAGAGGCTGATGGGATCATCTCTAAGCCTAGGTGTCATGGTTTAACCCCATCTGGCAACTCAGCACCAAAACAGCTGCTTGCTCACTCCCCACCCCACCCACCACTGGTGGATTAAGGAGAACAGTTGTAAAAAGGTAAAATCCATGGGTTAAGATAATAACAGTTTAATAATTGAAATAAAGTAAAATATAATTTCAATAAGAAGTAAAAGAGAGAGAGTAATAAAACCCCAGAAACACAAGTGATGCACAATACTACTGCTCACCACCCACTGACGAGTACCCAGCCAGACCTGAGCAGCAGTCTGCCCCTTCCAGGTATCTCCCCCCATTTTATATACTGGGCATGATATGCTGTGGTATGGAATACTCCTTTGGTTAGTTTGGGTCAGGTGTGTTATCTCTGTTTCCTCCCGGCTTCCTGTGCCACTTATCACTGGTAGAGCATGAGACTGAAAAGTCCTTGATCAGGATAAGTGCTACTTAGCAACAACTAAGAACATAGGTGTATTATCAGAATTGTTCTCAGACTAAAGCCAAAACACAGCACTTCATCAGCTACTAGGAAGAAAATTAACTCTATCCCAGAAGAAACCAGGACATTTAATTCTTAAGTGGTTCTCAGCACTGCAGTGCGTGAGTGCCTCCCAAATATTCAGAAACAAAAATAAAAGCTGATTTTTTTCTGCCATCTAAGATTTTAGATGTGCTAACTTAAGTATTATAAAAGGAGTTCTATGTGTCTGACCAGGTGCCACTAATGCTTGTAAAAACTATTGTATCCTCTCCTCCAGAAATCAATGAATTCTGTCTATTTCCCATGAAAAAAAGAACAGAAGAACCACCAGTGGATATGGAGAAAAATGAGGAACTGCTGGCTGAGGAAAGAGAAGGATTAAAGTACATTTTACCAGCTGCAAAATTAATTGAGATATACAGAGAGTAAGAGTTCACATGGTCAGTTTTAATCTGTGGGCACTTTTCTTTATCTTAGCGATAGAAGAAGATAATAAAAATAAGGTATCTGTATTAGACAGAGGAAGTCATCACTAGAGGAAGAGGTGCACTGAATATGGCCTTCAACTAAATAAATCAAAATTATATTTATTTTTTTCTGCATCTCAAGTAAAGCATTGCACTAACATTATGGTGCACTAAAAAAGGTAAGTTTTAGTCATGGACATGTGGTAAGTTGCCCACATAGAAACAAGTGATGGACCTACCCTGTTCAATTTCTGCAGTTGTTTCTTAGAAAACTGAAATATAGCTAATTTTCAGAATCTTCTACTGTGATATGTTTTATTAATATTAAATAAATTAATTGCTTTCTTGTTCCCTAGTATATATTTTCCTTGAGACAAATCTGAGAAGCATAAAATGAAAGGTTTCTGGGATATGGAATGAGCATAAACTGAAATAGAGTGAGTCTTTGTCCTTTTCCTATCTTTTAATGTCTCCCCATACTTCTTTCTGGAACCTCATACCTTTACAAAAAAATCATAATGACTGTGTTGTATGTTGCATAATGTTCACTCCTCAGTTAGAGGCTATCTCTCAGCCTGTGGGTCTGAAAGGAAAGAAGATGAAAAGTAAAAATAGAAAAATGGATTATCAATCTCAAACTTTTATCACTTACCACATATTTGACACAAATGCTAAAAATGACCCACATGTCCTTTTATTGAGTAGAGATGTGCTATACATGCGTGTAAAATTATATGTGCTGGCTTAATTGTAGGTTTGGGTGAGCTTGAAGAAAAGGAAACTGTAACTTGATAGGGAAAAAAAGGAAGTAACAACTGCAACAGACTGCACAGACTGCACAGACTACACCATGCACTGCTAGTGCTGTAGATCACCACTAAATTAGAACAGACCTGAAAAACTAAATCAGCAACAGCAAAGCTCTTCCTTAGGCACTTTCTTTTTGTCCAGCAGACCAAGTAAATAGAAGATGCTTAAGGTTTCTGTAAGGTCTCTGTTGACCCTCTACTTCTCCATGGACCGCAGCTATACCTGGGTACTTTCCTCCACCGCAACCTTTGACTTCCATTGGGTAATCCTCAGCATGAAGAACTGAAGGTCCGGAGGCACTTTTGACTTAGGTTACCTGTTTTGCACTGGGTTACTTGTTTGGCCATAACGGCTTTTGGTTTAAAATACTCTTTTTCCATATAGCACTCTCACATTTTTTACCTCTGTAGGTGAAATACGTGTTTTAAAGAACTGACTGCCTGACTTACATAGCAGGTGTTAGGGATGCAACAGAAAGAAAGACATGAGGAGTAGGCAGAAGTTGAGGATACTGCTGAGCTGCATTGTATGGGACAGTACTGATGTCTTTGCTTTGTTATAGAATGAATATCAGGCTCCATAAGCCTCATTGCATAAATGGGTTGTAAGATGCTTGTGAGAAAAAATGCAGCTGGAAAGCAGCACAGAGGAGGAGGAAAAAGAAATTCAACTGTCAAGCGGTGCAAAAATAACTGTGGTGTATGGATAAAGTTTAATGTTAAAAAGCTCTGTTAAAAACTTTCCCTGCAGCATATTTTCACAATACTGGCAATCAAGAGAAGCTTGTTAATTATGAGTGCCCATGTTAGGCAGAGTTTTTAAGTGATGTTCCTATTTTGTGACAAAGCATACCATTTCTAGCTGTAAAAATTTCCTAAAACTTTAGGTCGGGAACCTTCTCTGTTGTGTTCACATCTTTTCCCTCCCCACCTTTCATCACTCACCATCCTGTCCTTCACTGCTTCCTACTAGCATCAGCAGTGCCATCAGCAGGCTTCCCATAGTCTTCTTTGGGTTTATTCTTGTTCAGTTTTTTATTTATTTACTTCATTGTATCGGCTTGATCTGGTGGGCTTTTTTCTGTATTGTGACCTCTTTACCTAAACCTTCATATGTTGAACCCCTTTCATACCTTGTCCCGAATTAAGACTCAGTTGTCTCCGTCCTTAGGTGACCTTCAGTTCCCAGCTATAGACATAAGATTTACAATTGATTCTAGGCAGTCCCTTGGAGCTGCAGATTTTTGAGGTCATACCTTTGCAGTTTTTCAGCTGAAGTATCCCCATCTCAAAGGCTTCAATTTATTTCTATTGAACAAAACATTAGACTGGGGATCTCGGGTGAAGTGAACAGATACTGGATTAATATCACAAACCGATGGTTTCTAACACTCAGGGAAATCATAGCCATCATAGCTCAAACTCACTTTGAAATCTCATTGATAGTAAAGTGGTGGCTCCATTTAATGAAGAATTAATTGTGTAAAGAGGGCGTAGTTTTACAAATGGCACTAAGGAGATACAGAGCTCAATGGATTAAGTCAGCTATATTTTTCCTTGTGTACAGTAGGGAATATGAGCCCTCCTACAGCAAGCTGGTTTTATTAAAGACAAGGGGAAAGTTTTCTTAACTTTTTCTTTAAATTATAAGGTCTCCTTGTCCAAGAAAAAGAAATCTTCCTCTTGGTTATGAAGCTCCAAGTAAATGAGTATAAATGCACAGATAAAATTGGGTGCAAGAAATTAAAATGTGTTGTTTAAAATACAGTGCAACTCCCCATCTCTAATGCCCGCTCTTGATATGGAAAATGGACATATTTACAAGGTGAGGTGGAAGAGGATCCCTTTGAGTTATTTCCTCACTTTCCACATTTTCAGCTCTGATAAGGACTAGTCCAACAGCCGCCAATTTCTTTCAAGTCAATGCAACAGCCCTGCTGGGGGTCCATTACACAGCTAACAATGTCTGAAGCCTCTGAATAGTTCAGAAGCTTCTCTGCAAACCTTTTTTTCTTCCTGGCAAATTCTTCTTCCCTGCATTATGAAGACCAATATGAACCTGATACAGTATCTCTGTTTTTTCAGGCAGAGGTGTTTCCACTAAGTGTTTTCTACTCTATTTATTTCCCCTTTTAGCTTCCTCAATAATAAGAAAAAGAAATCTATTGAACTAAAAAACCCTGGAAATTGCTGGTTTGGACTACTAGATGTGGTAGGGATCTCCTGTAGTTCCTAGGTTGCGCAAAACTGGGATTCTTCAGACTAGTTTCTAGAGTCATTCAATGCTACACCATTTAGCACAATATTCATTTTGCAAATGCTGTTTTCTCAGACAAAGATGTGTTTGAAAGCCAACATTTTTTGTCTCTGGTCTTTACAGATTTTCTTTAAGAGCATGATTCTCTCCTGTTCTGGGGGAAAGCCATACTGCATGACCAAGTTCTATCCATGATCTGTGCCTTGGCAAATGCAATTAACCTTCTTTGAGAGGTGAAAATTGCCTTCTATCTCATCTTGGATTTGACTAAACCGTTTGAACTTGTGACAAAACAACCCCTTTCCTCCTTGTAATTTGTAAAATGGACTTTAACCCCCATCCTACTTTTGGGCAAATATATTGTGGGAAAAACAGCACATTAATATTTTTTAGTGTCATTTTCAACTGACCACTATGGCCCATCTAACTGCATTCTTCTGTCCTTAACAGAGAAGGAGGGGAAGACCTCAGTATATCCTGGCATTTGGTAATCTACCTACTGTTCGATACATTTCAGTTCAATTGCTGCTTCCTCTTACTTTCTGAATAAAGTCGTCTTAACCAAGTCTTGCTTGAACACATTGTAGCTGGCCCTAGGTGCCACTTCTAAGCCCTAATGACTACTTTAAGGAGATTGATACATTAAAGGATATTCCAAGTCACTCCAGAAATGCACTAGCGGGTTAAGAAGTCTTGAAACATGCCCAGCTGGAATGCTGAATTGGTCTGAAAACATCTTATTCTGTGTTTTAGGCCAGGGCTTTTCTAATTTCAAGGGATGAAGGGTGAAAGACAAAAAAGTATTTAGCATTTCTGGAACCACTTAGGAAAAAACATAGGCTGTGTCTTTTAACACTTGCAAAGTGAAATCATTGCACATGACTGTACCTCATAGAGCTGACACTTGCAGTTCATTTGGCTGCTGCTGTTTCTTGTGTCACTGTTTTCTGCTTCAGGTGTTTTTTCTGGTATTTCACAATGTTAGTGAACGCTGTTCTTACGGCTCTGTCTTACAGCTCTGTCTTAGCTCACCTGTGAGAGGATCTTTCACTTAGTGATGTACGTTTCAATGTGTGACATGTGCATATACCGAGAAATAGAGGAAAGGGGTGCCATAGCCTTTTGGAAATGCTTTTTCAATAAGACACTGGATTTTAGTTAGAAGTTTGTGTTTGTTTGTGATTTTATTGTTAGAAGGTTGTGTTTATGTTTGGGTTTGTTGTTCCTTTTTCCATTTTGTTGTTGTTTTCTCATTGTGCCACATTTATGTTCCTTGCTAAATTACAAAGTAAGAAAGTGGTCCCTGTAAAAGGCAAGAATGGTTTGGAATACTTTTTAGCAATTCCAGAAAGACCTGTTGGATACATAGGCATGATATTCAGATGCATGAAAGCAAAATCAAGTTTTATGGTTCATATGTCAGTTCTTCTCTGAAAACGTTTATTTATTTTCTCACAAAGCAAATAACTTGTTTTTCAGCTGAAAAATTTCATTGAAAAAAAGACATGCAGAATTTTACTAGTCAGATTTATATTTTCTTTGCAGGGCATATTACATTAACATGCCTCCTATAGTTTCCAAATGCTATGTTAAGCACTTTTAGAAATACAGGTTTTTATTAAGGGGTATCTTGGAGTGTAGTCTGTGGAAATAAAAACTTGGTCCACTATAGAAATAACTGGTATTGCTAAAGTAAACTGACTATATCTGAGCATGAATATACATTTTGCCTTGTGTCCATGACTCTCAGAGAAGCCACACCCATGCACAAGTTTTTGATATTTAGAGGTGCAGTGGGTTTTTGCTTTAAGAACAAGTAAATACCACCACAAAGGTTCTAAATTTAAGAAAACACATATGCTATTTTGTACTTTAGCAGAATTGCCCCCGATAATGATGCATGGCAGGACCCATCAGTAAACAAGACATATTGCTTTTCACTTTCTGACAATTTATTATATGGTAAGGCCTCTTCAGCACTCATCACCTCCTCCTCTGGTGACATTCCAAAATCTTTGCCTTCGGGCCAGTCCGTGATGACTTCTAGAATTCCTGGACAACTGGGATTTCCTATTTGAGCTTGTTGTGTAATTACTGCACTCCATGTCTTCCTCCCCAGCTCCTGCCACCTGTATTTACAATATAAAATCAGATCAAGTTTTAACATTTATGGAGCTACAAAGCAGCACTAGCAACAAGTTAAAGCAAGCCTGTGACTATAGTTGAAGAGCTACTGTAGATAAGAAAGCATTTTAACATTGAGACCTCTGACTGCTGCCAAATAGAAGTGAGACAAAACACGGAAAAACTGGCACACGCTAAAAGCTGGCTTGTTTGCTGGGCAGACTTTATCAGTGTACCATAAAAAAATCCTGTGTCCAAAAAAACCTGGTGGGATATATGTGAGGGAATTAATAACAGGTATTTATAACCTCACTCAAAATGAAATCCTGGCCTGGGCAAGATTCAGTGGTGTATAGAGCACTTAGCTGTGAATCCATCAGAGAAAACAATCAGGCTAATTTTGAAGTGGAATGTCAAGATCTAATTTTTTGATGGTATTACACCTGCTTACCACAGTATAGCCACAAGAACACTGTGTAAACCCACTCTTTCATTGAATGAGACCAGTATCCTGAGAGCAGATGCCCATTTTCTCCATTTGGAGTAATTTTATAAATTCTGGAAACACTAGTATATCACTGCAGCTTACATCAGAAAATGTCAGAAAATCTAGAAGTTCTTTAACAGTCATCTTCATCTTGCAAACATGAGTATTCCTCATATATATGCTTCATCAGTTCCTACTAAATAGAATGCAGCTTACAATACTTGCAAATACAGAAGGTATTGAATGCTTCACACTATCTAGTCTACAGTACTTGTATTTCTTTCTCATTCTAAGTACAGTCCTTAAATTTGTATTTCTAAAGGATCAACATTACTCATGAATTAATATCCACATTCAAATGTTTAGGTGCCAAAAAAATAAATATGCAACAAAAATTTAATGAATTGAAAAGCTTAGTTTGCTGATGTGTAAGTTTTCATTCAAATCATAGTTCTCTATAAGGTGCAGGAAGATATGAGTGCTTAAGCTGGTTTTCACAACTTTCTGTGCACTAAAAAGGCAGATTCAGGAGAGAATTGCCTTAGCCAGCCCAGTTTCTGAAACCTTCTGAGATTAAAAAGGGACTTCCTATTAACATTAGGCCATCAGCCTTATGTCTGTCCTTCAGCAGGCTGAATAGTCTGACTTCCTTTAGATATTGCTTTCTTTTCAGGTGTCTCCCATTCTTGCCCCAAGCATACTCATATGTGAGATGTGTGGAGCTATGGTCATTTCCAGTAACAGAAACATAACTGTGGGCATAAAAAAACTCGTGGATATGTAAGCCCTTTGGTACACTTGGTACTGCTCAGCTGAGGCAGTGTTTTTGACATATGTACCTTAAATCCTTCTTGGGCACCTGCACCTGCAGGGCGGAATGAACTTCACCCAACTTGACTATTGAAATGGTTAATTGTTGTCCTGGTTAAGAAAGTCTAAACTAATAACCCTAGGATCCTTTTTTTGACCAATAAAAAGGCGTAGGCAGAGGGCAATTACCCTCACTCCAGGAGAGGGATAGGACAAGCTTCTCTCTGGAGTGACTGACTGAGGTTCTGAAGATGAATTTATACACATCAAAAGCTAAGAACCACATATAGGAACTTAAGCCTCTGAAGTCAGTGGGATTTGGATTCTGGTGATGAAATCTCAATCCACATCAAAATTGAAGTCTGAAGGAAAAATGTCTATTGACATTACTGAGGCCAGGTTTTGAGTCTAAGAGCCTAGTGATATACCTGTAGCACAGACAAAGGTGTAGATACAGATCGTGTCAGCATAACTTTCTTGTTTTACTAGCAACAATATGTTTGCAACAGCCTGGAACTTATTGTGGGCTGCAAAATTCTCCTGCAAAACTGGGGTAAATATTAGATGTTAGCCTGCCATGAACCCTGTACTGCTTTAGCAAGGGCAGCTAACTCAAGGAAATAAACAGACAGCAATCCCCTTATAGATTACCCTTCCCACACATATCTAAGAGCAACAGATTTTCTAATCCTGAGAAGACAAGGCAAGAAATAGGGTGTCCCTATTTTGTATGAGTTTTGTGGTATTTAATTTATCAGTTTATGTAAAGTGCTGCAGAATGCGTAGATACATGGGAAAAGAGGCACTGAACTTTTACAAAGGATTAGCTTTGTAGAGGATGCAAATCTATGTGCATTTATTGACACCCAGGGTCTCAGACCTCAAAGGCTGCAGTACCCTGTCTGGTAGAAGGTCACAAAGAAGAGACCTTTAATGAAGTTTTAAAATTGCCTGAAGTCCAGGAGCATCTTTGATTTTCCACTCTTCTGAATTTGATGTGGGCACTGCACTAATTGCTCTGATCCTCTGTGAAAGGTAACACTCACTTATCAGTGTCAGCATTTCTGGATCATTAGCTGACATTGACACTTCAAGCCTTAGGATATTCCTAAAATAGAGACCTTTAACATTAGGATAGTTCTTTTTTCTCTTGAGGACGCTTGGATATTTATTCAATAAGTCCCGGCTGGGAGGCTCCTGTGATCTTTGCCCCCTTCCTCTCTCCAATGGCAGCTTTGTCTGTAGTCTGTGATTGGCATATGTCTTTCTGCCTCTTATTTTGGGTCTTCATTAATAATTACACATTTACTTATGAATGTTTCAAGCTTCTTCACTATTGGACTAATTGCTTATTGGTGTTCTGGGATGCCAAGAGCGTCCTGAAGCCCTCAGTTCTCTAAAGACCTAGAGCTACATGCTTGCTTTGTAGACACCTTGAACTCCATTCTTTTTACCCTTAATTAGGGACATGTCCAAGCTATTCTAAGAAGTATTTTGGGCTGTCCTGCCTGCTCAGCAGCTGTCAGGTAACACTGCCATAGGAATAGGTTAAAGTTGCAGTGGCATGAAAACCTTGTGGCATGCATACATGTCTCAAAGCATTAAGTGAACTAGCAGTATCCCTGTTTGGAGTCCCAGATGCAACTTGAGGATGCTCCAGCAGGTGGACAGAAGAAGCAAATGATAAATTTCACCTCATGTTGTCTGAAGATAATGGCCCATACAGTAGCCAGTACAATTAAAGCCTATAAGAAACTCATTAGATATTTCAAAAAGAACTGATGAGAAAATGCCTTGATGAAAGTTGCATCAGCAAAAATGTTTAAGTGTAAATAAATTTTCAGGATTTTTTTAATTAAAAAAGGAGCAGCAAAAAAAAAACAACCAAACCTGTTTTCAATTTTAACTTAATGTTTCTGGCTTTACTTGTTCCACTTTTTTAAATATTAAAAGAGATTGTTCATTTGTAAACTCACAAAAACTAAAGTTTCATTTATTTGCACTACTAGCCCTGAGAAAAATCAAAATTGTATGCTGGGAAAAAGAAATACAGAGGAGAATATCATTTGCAGATCTTCCCTTCACTTCTATTACTTGAATCCAAAATTTATACAGTTATTGAATCTATAGGTTCTATGTCATCATGATGACAGAGAACCCTTTTCCATCATTTACATATGACCAGAGATTGCAACAGTTTCTTTTAGATATGACATGATCAATGCATGAGGTTGTCACTCGACAAGTAGATTACTGTAGAGTGCTCTTCTCTATGGAAAGTAATAACAATTTGCTGCAGCAGTTTGCTGTAATGCTATAGTAGCATAACAGGGAGAGCAGAGAGGCATGTAGTTCTCACCGTATAGAACTGTTTGTCCACCAAGTAGTAAGAAGATCTGATAGAGGTTTTACCAAGGGATTATTTCCAAATTATCTGTTAAGGGAATTATGACTAAAGATGTGTAGACACAGAAGTACCTGATATCTGTCAGTGTTGCTAAAAATATTCTTGTTATTGTCAGGTGGCACGATGGTTTAATTCCCCATGAAAGTCTGGGCAACATATTTGCTCCCCAGGTGAATAAAGTGACAAATACTACCACAACTAGTAATAAATGAATTTGACTTTTGGACAACAATCTTTCATCTTAGCTCATATGTCAATGCTTAAAGCAAACTATTTAAAACACACTTCACCTGGTACGAATCTGGCAACAGCACACAAGAAAGAAAAATGAATCACAAGCTTTTCTTTTTGACATTTTTCTCTCTTGCATCCATCTAGAAGACATTTAACAGGCCATGTCATTGGGAATAAGAACAGTTTTATTCAATAAATAATTTTCTCAATGATAATTCAACCAAATGTAAAATAGTATGCATACTATAATGTATGTGTACATATAGTATATAATGTATTATTTTCAGAGATTTTTGTAATTTTTCATATATATGTGTGTGTATTTACATGTGTCTGTGCTCATCTAACATGCTTTTATATTTGAACATGGATACATTTGATATATTAGTTTAACATAAATGCATGTATGGTTTAATAACTTCTGAAACTGATTATTTTTTTCAGTTCACTGAACTTCTCAGACTAGTCAAAACTACATTTTATTATAGTAATGCCATTGTGTGGACTTACACAACTAAACACCATCTGCTTGGGGTCCTGAGGTAGCAGAAACCAGTGCTTCTCCACTGGAGTCCCCAGACAGATTTTGTCAGATAAAGTTCTTGCAATAGGAATTTAGAACTAAGACAATTCTCTGTTCTTTGAAAAATGGAATATCATGATAAAACTGGAATGTCTTATTTGTTAAGTCATAATGTTAATCACTGGTAAATGGAAAAAGTTGCTTTTAAGAGGCTGTACACTGACCTGTTTTCTGTGAGGAACATTGGTGATCTCAATTTAGTTTGAAAAGAGAATGAACTGAGCAACAGTTACAGCAAAAGAAAAAGAAATTTGGTAGCATATACCTGGCAAAGGGAGAAGTAATGTTTATTTGTTCTGTAATACTTAAGTACTGAAAGATACAATGAAAGTTTGATGAGATTTCCAAAGCCGAAAGCAATTTTAAAATCCCTTTGTGTTAAGAAATTATACTATGCAACCTACTGATCTTTTTTGGGTAGGCCAGATGAATTGCACTAAACATTTTTGTAATCTGGGGTTTAATTTGAATGTAGTAACTTGATTCTAGCTCACTCAAGATGAACGCAGAACCTTAAAAATTATCACTAAACAGTATTTTGTGTATCTTGATACTAAGAGACATACAAAAAGTAAATACAAAAAGTAGTATGGAAGAGGAAACAAACAAACCTCAGTATCTTCTTAGGATTATTTCCCAAAGTTCATTTCATTAACAGTCTTTGGAGTCTTCATTTTTTTGTTGTGATTCTTCTTTATTTCTATTCTCCCTTTTATATTTTATCTTTCTTTTCTCCACTGCTTATTTGTACAGACAGATTTTTCTCCCACATACTCATTTCCTCAAGTGCCTATTTAGCTTTCAAAGCTCTTATTCTTCGCCACACCATTCCTGAAATAAACTTAGTCATTCCCTGCTAGATGATGCTGCTACTGGTCCTGAGAGGGAGAAAATAATTTATACAATGTTATGGAATGTTATGGCTCATTGTGTTATAGCATGGACAGCCAATGTTACAAGAGTATGAGGATTCATCCATCCCCAGAAGAGAGAGAAAGAGGAAAAAAAGACCAAGAAAGACATTTTATTTTCCTAACAATCAATCATTAAGAAATCATTTTAAGACTCTGACAATAATTTCCCAGTGGCTGGTTGTGTGAAAAGGAAAAAAAAGAAAGAAATAATGTTTCATACAGAATACCAAGTAATTCTATCTGACAATGTAAATCAAGCGCTTGGGGTGCTAGGAAAGTACATCTTACATCTCATTCAGCCATTATGCTGTCTATCTAAATCAAAAAAGTCCAGAGATTCTTAAAGAAAATTACTAATTAACTTTTTCTGTTTCCAGCGTCTGTGGAAGCACTGTGCAGTTGCAATATAGTCTTGATGTTTCACCAAAGTGCATATAGAAAGCAAGGTTGTGTAAGCACTTCCATTTATATTTCACAAACCTGGGAACAACTGCTGCTTACAGGATTGCAAAGGACACTGAGAGTCTCTCGGGCATATATGATCAGTCTAGCTATTCAACACTGCCTAACATCAGGCACCCTATCACTACTCATTGACTGTTTATAGAATATAGGGTCCTAATTTCCTATGCTTCTAATTGTCTGAAATTGACAATGTGAATATTTCCTTCTCTTTCCTTTAGGTTTCACCTGATTTCACTACGATCATGACAAAGTATGAACTCATTAGAAGCACAGTCTTTGGATGATTGCACATGGCATTTCATATGCAAAATGAATTGCTTTGTGAAGTGTAACATATACTATTAAGCACTTCTATTTTAAGTGTGCAAAGTACAGGATTGAGTGTAAAGAACGGCATTTAAAAAATATTTTCCCTGCATGAAGGCATGTATCTACAGCAGCAAACAAAATACACATACTTTCCAATACACTGTTTTATCCATCTTGTACATTACATAAATGTTAGAGTTACTCAGTGGTAATTCTGTTCCTTTATATTGCTTTATTTTAAAAGAATGAAATTGGTAACGTTACAGGCTTAAGGTACTGTAGGACTTCAAAATGACATCTGCAGGACATGGTCCACTACTTTGAAACTATCTTGAGTTAGACTATTGTTTATCAGTAGAGTACCAAATAGCATACTGACTCAGTGAGAACTGCAATGTGTGCTCTTTGATCTTGCTTCACAGCAAATGATTATAAAGCAGATTTTCTCAAGTCCTAGTAGAATTTTTGAAACTCTTATTACACGGAATTCCAACTTCATAGTGCCTCAAGCTCTGATGTATTATATTTCTGATTTCCTATGATTGCTTTTGTGAAACTGTTAAATATGAAATAACAAAAGACTGTGCAGCCATATTGATAATAATAACACTGGAAAAGCAGTCATGAGCAGCTGCTGTTTTATAAAAGATCTTTTTGGTGTATTTATAATTTTTTTTCTATTTTTGCTCATTGAATTTTCTGTAACCAACAGAGTGGAAAGTGACTTTGTGAAAGCCTAGATTCAGAAAAAGAATGTGTAAGGCTTCTATAAAGTATAAGAACTTGCAAATGGCATTATTAAAAATAAAAAGTAAATGTTCTAGACTCTGGAAGATGATGAAATTCCTAAATTTTCTCGCCAGATATTAAACTTTCTGAGAGAATATCTTTCTCATTTAGATGCTCAGCCTGTTTTTGAGTATGTTTCATACCAAAATTACACAAACATATCACTGTTCCTGACTTAGAATGGAATTTGTTTCTTTAGTTAAATCAGTATGCTTCCACAAGCAGTCTTCTTTCATACATTTCCTGCATGAAAAATGTTTGGTTCTGATCTGTTGTTTTTCAATTTCAGTTCTATAATCTTTGTAAGAAAATTTTCTGGTAGAATATTTTGTGGTATTAAAAAATTTTATACTGGTCAGTTTTAATCTTTTCCACCTGTTCTATTTCATGGAATGAGGGGGTAGATATTTTGTTTATTCTCATTTCTTTCCTTCTAATCAAATCTTTGTAAACTTGCGGTCTCCCAGTGATCAAACTAAAGCTTTTCTTGGTAAAGGCTCCAAGTAATTTCACTCCCAGACACCTGTCTTTGATATCAATAACTTTGACACAGAACTGTGGCCAGGTAGGAAAATGGCTAATTTTCATTATAAAGCAAAGAATAACATTTCTCAAAGTTTTTAAGGAATTTTTCTGAAGCTAGTTCATTAAATCACGTATAAAAAAAATTTTGTTACTGCCTACTTCCAAAAAAACCTTTTGTCCATATTGTATGAGTTGCAGATCAATAACCTTTACTGTTTAATGAGAACAGCAGTTTTATCTAATTGTCTGGGATAGAAATTTCTAGAAAGCAATTTATCCCAAATATCTTAACACAGTCAGATGAATATCCTTCTGGAATTACCCGTGATGGTGTGGACTGGTGAGGAAGAAAGGCTAATCCAGTCAACTAGCTTTTCAGTTGTATAAACTAAGTGACAATTACTCCAATTCCATGTTTCATAGTGAGAGAGGATAGAAGAGACAATCGTCCTGAGGAATTTGGTCTCTAATAATTCTGTTCAAGATGCCATTGTGCCTATGATCCATGATTATCACAGGTTTTTTCCACAAGCAAGAAATGATCTGAGAAAGGCTATTCAGTGGGTGTAACACAAATATACAGAGGACTGTGTGCTAACAAAAAGAGGTTTTATTCTATATGTACAAATATTTTTCATTCATCAAAGACAGTGATAATGAAAAAGAGATTTGCAGGTAAGTAAAAATTTCATTTACACCTACGTTAAATCTCCCTTATACTTCCACAGCAATGTGAAGGCTCTTAGTGCAAATGAGAAGTAGGCTCTAAAGAGCTTTTCATCTGAAGACTGTGAAGTGATTCATATTGCATTGCTCCAACTGCCATTAACAATAAGAAGTCAGAAGGAACTGTGGAAGATTGGCAGTTTCGTAAATCAGGACACAAGTACTGAGCAGCAGACACGTGAAAACTGAGGTGAGTGCTTAAATGACACCCTGAAGTAGCACATGATATCAGTGATGATACGGCATTAGCAGCCCTAGTTTCTACCTGCCAGCACTTCTCAGCACCTCTGTACCAGATTGTCCAACTACTTAAAAAAGCATTGGGAAAATCTATTCTAATAAATCAAAACCAGACTGAAAGCATACTAGCCTCTCTGCAATTTTTCTTAAAACAACCAAAACTTTGAAATGGTTTATTTTACACATGAGATTTAAGCACCATCATCCAGTATTTTTTTACATATTAAGTTGCCTAAAGATTGTTGCTTGATCGAGCTTTCCATACCAGGAAGCTTGGAGTTTGTTAGACAAAAGGAACAAAGATAAAATGTGAAGGTTAAATAAGGAAAGAAAATGGGACACAGGTAAAAGCATGGGGCAAAGCCTGGAAAGAAGTTTTTCTGGAGGGACAGAAGAGATTTCATCAGGATACCCATACCCTGGGAGGTCTGTGCCAATGCACACTTTGGGCAATAACAAGTAAGTTACTTGCAGTGAGTTTTTCACTCCTCTATCATTAGATGCTTGGTTGAGATCTGTGCAAGTACCTGCAAAACGAACTTGTAATTGTTGTAAAGATCCCATGTGCTTACGCTTATTTTAGTCTTAATGCTCCAAAATCCACTAGTTTACTTGAGAAACCATAAAATTAGCTATATGAGTGCAAAGTAGACTGGTGATTTAAATGTATTTCTGAGAAGTCATAGCTGGTCCTATAGAAATGGGGGTTCTCTTACAGCTGAATTATTCTGTCTGTCATTATTTATTATACTGATTATTAAACCGATTGCTTTTTTTCCTTTGACACGAAAGAGGGAAGGCTAATTTATTGACAGCTTCTTTTTCTGTATTTTTGGGGGTGGTTGTGGAGTTTGCTTTTGTTTTGGTTTGGGTTTTTTTTATTTGCCTGCCTTTTTTTTCTTTTTTTTTTTTTCTCTGAGATTAAAGGGCTCTACAAAACAAGAAATGAAAAGACAACAAACATTACAGTTACATGCACTCCCTGGACACAGTGGGAGAAGTGGATGAAGTGGGTGGTGTGGCTGACAAGTGGGATGGAAGGGATGAAAAATTAATGTGCTTGAAGGACCTCTTTGGATATTTTTGTGTGAGCTTCCAGTAAGCTGTAGCAGGTGCTAGGGAAGGAGGCAACTTTCATACTCAAAAATATTAAAATAATTAGTTGGCTTACATAGTGATTGTAAAGTGATCTGTAAATGACAGTGGGAGAAGGTACATGTTACAGGGACGGAAGGTAAGAGATATTAATCAATTTTCTCTCATGTGGTTTAAGTTACAGTAACTGTCTTGCAGTTAAATTGACATCATCTGGGGACATAGGCTATGGTTATGTTTGGTTTCTTTCTTCAGGCTTCCTAGAAGTTGTAGATTCCACAAATCTGAAAACAGAACTCTACCTTCATCAAGGTGTTTAGGAAAGAGATGGAGTTCTTAGACACAATAATCCTTTAATATGTTAAAAATAAAACAAACCGAGAAAATTTAATGGTCACATGCCTTCAATAATGCAGAGATAAGAGCAGTCTGTGGTATCTCCAAAATGAGACTTTCTAGACCTTCAGATTAGCAAATTAAGCAAATCTTAAACCTTGAAACATGCGAAATTGAATGTATACCTGCATGCCTTATCCAGACAGAAGGTAACTGCTTGCCTGAAATTCAGGATCTGGGCTGATTTTCTGAGCTTGGTTTAATGGAAGAAAGTGAGTTTCTCAAAGCACAAGCACTGCGCCTGCCCAGTTATCATGGACTGTGTGTGTGTCTTTCCATCTTCTTCCATAGGAGGTTATACACTGTATAAATAACCAAGCAGCAAAGATCTGGACCTCTTTTTCCCTCATCCCATGAGGTATATTAAGCAGGGGCCTATATAATCAGTCTTTTCCACTGACCCAAGGAATACTTAATTATGAATGCAAAATAGAACAGTTCTTGCTGGAGAGTTTGCAGTAATCCATAGAAGACAGTGCACTACATGGGTGCATGGTCCACTTTCCTTGCTCACAGAGCAGCCTTTTCTTGTGCTGAAGCAAGCAGGGCAGGAGTATAAACTTGAGAACTCTGTGGCCCAGATCAGTGCTTTAATTCTCTCTCAAGTGAGAACACTTTCTTGAGCTTTATGATGCATGTGTCTTTCTTTATTTTTTTGAGAAATGAGGACTTATTCACCTAATATCAATATAAGGATCTTACAAGATGGTTCTGAGGTACCTGAGATTACTTTCTTTATAGAGAACCTGAGTGTGATCAGGCCACTACTTATACACATAATTCCCAACTGTTTTTCATGCATTTTGTTCCTGACTTTTTTTGCAACCTCATTCAGCTGGTTTATAAAGGTCTATTCCATGGTGCTTATGTGTGGGGACCCTCTTGTCTATAGCAGTCACATTCGAATGACACACCCTCATGAGTTGCCCTGTAATGCATGAAATATCTCAAAGCATGTGGTCATAAATTGTTTGCCCAAGATTACAAGGAAAGTGGAAAAACCATTGGACCTAATCATTAGCCTAACACTTATTTCTTGTTATATCAATAAAAAGTAATTTTATTAAGTTAAATGTCCTGGTAAAATGTTCAGGACCCTTAAATGTTATTTTCAAACAGCAAAATACATGTTATTATGCTACAGAAACAAAATGCAATTTTGTCTTGCAAAAAAGAGCTTGGTCTACTCCAGGCTTTGTCTAATTGGTGATCTGATCTGCATCTAATGAAGTAAATGACAGTGCTTTGATTTGAGGCCAGCAGTTCAAGACCATTACATCAAAGTTATATCCTGCCCTGAGTGTAAATATAAGGAAGAACATATCTTCCCTTATTTTTCTCAAACTGAAGAATTCCTGCTCTGCAGAGCAAGACTCCTTTCTCTTGTTTGGCTACCATGGTACTCTTTCTTCAGCAAAACTGCCAACTCTAAACAGAAATGAAGGGATATATTACCTATTTCTTCCACTGCAAGCTATTGACAGCTCAAACGCTAACCAAGTAGGGTATAAACTGAACTTCTTACTAATAGGTGGGGCTCTGGTGGGAGCATGTGTAGCATGATTACTTGCTACTGTGTTTTACTAGCTTTTGGTTCTCTTGTGCATGTAATTTAAAGCATCTGAATTGAACTTTTGAACTTATGAGTACACTAGAGGTATATAATGTTTGTGGGTAAGGAATACATGGAAAGGTTTCTTTAGCATGTTTTGCAAAAAAATGGCAAAACAGAAGATGGAAGTCAGCGCTAAGGTTCTGCAGAGTTCCCCTAAAAACCTTGAACTATCTCTATGCAGAGGTGCAATAGCATAAACAGGCTTTGTGGAATTGTTTTTGAGAACGCCTTAAGACGTTACACATGCAGCAAACATAATATATAACGACATGAAGTCTGGTATATAAAATAACAAGTTTGAGTCAGTGATTAACTTCTCAGTCATTTCATGTCTTTAAATCCATTAACAGATGCTGAATTGCATGGCAAAATATGGCCCACATAAATGTGACTTCCACAAATAAACTGAATGCAATCAATGCTATTCCAAAGGCTAACAGATTCACTTAACTAGGCCAGGCTTTAAAAAGCAGTTGTGGCTAGGGTTGGGTTTTTTCAGTAAAATTGAAACACTGAGGTTTTTTATGATTCCTACTCCAATTAGTTGAGGTTTGCTCTGTTCAAATTTCAGTGGGATTCTTTTGGAATTATGTGACATCTGAATTAATACTGGAAGAGTTCATCACGATTAATGTCATTATAACAAATGCTAAAGGGATTAATAAGGATTTCCTACTTATTGCAAAGTGTAGAAGCCCTAGGGGCTTTGCCATCGAAGAACCCTGGAGTGGCCTCATCTTGTCCAATCTTTTGGATTAGAGAAATTAAATAAAAACATCTGTAAACTCCTACAAGATTTACAGTCTTTTTGTTATAAATGACATTGCTAACTCTACTACACTTCTGGGTCCCATTTAATTTAGCAGTTGCTTCATAAGGCACTTCATAAAAAAACTCATTTATTGAATTAATTGTGATATTTCTAATAAATTATGCATTTATAAGCTCATCACCACCTGTAAATTCTTCTCCCAGTTTCCTTGTAGAGGCAAAACAAGAACATTTTATGTATCATTAAAGTGAAAATTCCAGTAGTCCTAATTCTCTGGTCTCGTCATGCAGCACTCTGCAGACATGTCAAGAGTGAAGTTTGCTGCCGTTTGATTTGTGCTTTCCTTCCATTGCATCTTACAAATGGGGACCAAATATCCAAGACTCAGATCTTTCACACTTAATATTGCCTGGTTTTGACAGTGTAGTTATTTGAGGTAAAGGCTACTGAATCATAAAGCTCATTGAAAGAAACCGCATATGGCTAAGCTTTTTAAGCAGCTACAACACTTATTTTGGCAAGGGTGAAAAGCAACATTCTCATGGTATAAGCAACTGCTTAAGAAATATACCTAAACCAGAGAGAAAAAAAATGCCCTTAGAGGTTGATGAGCTTTCTGAGAGAAAATCTGTAATTCCTTTTTGAAGATAATAATATACTCATTTGTGTGTGCACATGAGGAAGAGGGAACATTAAGCTGCACTTTTAAATCATTCAAATGTGGTTCTGGAGGACTCTTCTTTGGAAAAGTACAGTCATATTCTGGCAGCCTCCTCTATATGGTTGTGAATGTAATGGCTGCAAAGGATCCTTTTAGGAGGTAATGGTGATTCCTGAGTCCTTCTCTCCAGTGTATAGTCATGCAGAAATGATTACAAGGTGTCTCAGTCTCAGACCAAGTTTCATTCTAGCTGCCCTTGGTATCTTGTCTTGCTTGTTTATAAACTCCCTCTGATACATGAACCAGCCAATATCTCCAGAAGACAGTAAATGTTATAGATTTTTAAATATCACTGATGACAAAGAGAATCTAGAGGACTTTCTTAGGCTGCAGATTTAGCTACCTAAAGATATGTAACTACTGACATCTGAAATGCGTCACATGAGGCACACACCTGAAATGAGTCATGAGACACACAAAACCAGAGATCAGGCAGGATTTTCCAAGTCATTTAGTTGTCCACTCTTTTGCAACTGAATCTCATTCTTAAATTTTAAATGCCTATATTGTGATGGCATGAATCCTGTCCTGTTGCAATACAAATTACATGCAAAAATTTTTATCACTATCAGAACCATTTTAAATGGTTCTGACATTTCAAGCCTTTACTTATGTCCTCCTTCAGGCGCTGGTACAATAAACCAACACATTCTGCTCAAGGATATTTCCCAAGTCCTGTTCTTATTCGTGACTAAACTTGCTAAGGGCCTTGAAAAAGTACTATTCCATTTTAAAAAGCTAGTGCTCAATATGAATGTAAAGATCTGAAGGGAGAAAATTCTTAGATTCCAATGGGAAAACATAAACATCCAAACATATGAAAACAATATGGGTTAACAATATATTCTTTTGAACTGTTCTGCTTTACCAGGAAAAAGGGTTTAATTATAATTTCTGAATTAAGCTTCCCTGTGCTTAATTTCTGTATTTCTATTGGCCTAGGCCCAGCCACTCCAAGGTCTGCATCAAGTTTTATGTTTCTAGGTTAAAGCTATAGCAAAAGACACTAGTGTCACTTTTATCATATAGAAATAGCAGCCTGTGGCATTATCCTATCGATCCTAGTATGATATTGCAGTTTATATAGCAACTCTACACAGGACAGATGTAAATGGTAAATCTAGTGGCCTGAGCTGTTCATTCTTCCTAGGAAACTACACTTGAGATGACACAATAAATCCCTTCACAGGCCCGGGAGCCAAGAAATGAGAATTATGACATATGAAGAACAAATATGGCCTTTACAGCATTGTAAATGCACCATAAATTATATGACTTTTAGTATGAGGTTGTAGAAGGCTATAAACAGTATTTTATCCCACAGGTGTGAATGATGCCTGACATTTTGTTACCTCACTATTTGTGGGTAAATAAAATAACTTGCAAGTAAATTCAGATTTTTAAGCTCTATTGCTGGATTCTGTACAGCACAGAAGAAGCTTGTGCACAGGGTTCAACTTCAAAATAAAGAAACATACAACAAGCCAACCCATCTTATTCATGGACTGATCAGTGCAAGGAATGGCTTAAGGTCCAGTAAGAACTGGAAATCTGCATCAAGTCATGTATGATGAGCAGTAAAAGGAGAAAGGAGGACAAACTTGTACCTTTGAAACATAGGGGAAGAGTTATTCTGGGGAACTGGTGGAAAGATTTCAGAACCACCTCACAAAAACACAAGGTATCATATCAATTCAGTTTTTAGGGGATGAGAAGTATTATTTGATTTAGTATCTTCTACAGTGAGAACATAAGAATTAGAGCTGGTAGCTGGCCTTTCCATCAAGAGACTGCATCCTCTGGACTTTAATAGTGGGCAATATGTCTGCCTAAGGATACTGTTGAAGAAAGGAATAGCATGAGCAGGCAGGAATATGGGCAGTGGTAAGGAGGGTATAAAGTAAGTGTGACTCAGATGCCACAAAAGATTATTCAACTCTGGTTGTGTGAGTTAGCAATAAACATCAGTTTGGTTTAATATTTGAAGTCATCATGCTGACACATGACAACAATTAGTTTCTGTTTCATGAGCAATATTCTACCAGCAGCAAAGAGAAATGCCACATTAAATGTTTGTGTGGAGACTTATTTTCTGAAATTACAAATGTATTACTGCAACTTTCTTGCATGCAATTTATTTATCAACTGTCCAGGTACTGAACTCATGCAGCTCAATGCTAAGAATCTGCATAATTAACATAATTAACTTTAGCTTGATAAGTTAAAGGATAGTCAGTTGATGAAGGCAGTATTTTCGTTCAGAATTGCTTCCTTATATTGCAGAAGCAGTTATACCCTTATATATATATATATATATATATATATATATATATATGTATATTTTGAATTACCTCCGCTGTTCAAATCTATGAGTTCTGCTTCTTGAAGGGAAAAGCCATCCTGCCTGGGACAATTGTTGGATCAGCCAGTTGCAGTAACGTATACAACAGTATAGTAGCGTGTTACTGGCATAATAGTGATTAGTATGGCACCCATACCTGTGAATACATAGGTAGAGCCTGGAGACAAACTCACATTCAGCAACTGAAATATGAGAGACAGTACCTTGCAGGGTACATATGAATTAAATACAACACTTCTTTTGTGATTGTTAAAGAAAAACTTGGTAATAAGAATAAGCAGAGAAAGAAAAAACATGGACTGAAATGTGTGTTCCTAAATAAACAAACCATTTCATTTTAGTAGATGAGTGTTTTTCCAGCAAAAATGCAGTCTCTGAAAAATAATTTAATGGTGACTTGATATTTTTCCTCACCTGAAATGGGCGCTGAGTGTTTCTCTAAATGTTAATTTGGTGGCTCAGTCCTAATACAGAGACACCACACCAGAAGCACAAATATTAATCCTGTTCAGTGTGCAGCAATTTTAAACAGTGAATACGTTCACATCTGTGGTAAGTTTTGTTCATGGAGATAGGTCATAAACTGTTTATTGAGCTATTAGCACTTGATCCAAGTTCAGAGTAGTTCAAGAAGATGGATTTTGCACTGATGGACTTTAGTCTCCTAAAACACCATTGAGAGCACAAGCAAATGAGGAGGAAGAATAGCAGAAAAAAAGACGGTGAATGGCTATAACACTCAGGTTGGAGAGAGGAACAGGAAAGGAATTGAAGCAGAAAATTAAATGCTCTAATACTGACTTTGAATAATAACTATGGGTCACCCTGAATCTTACTGTACTGGTAATGCACATATATTAACAACACCCAGCTGTGATCATTGTTAAAGACCAAAGCATTTTCTCCATCTCTGACTCTTTCGCTCTCTTTCCCTACAGGAATGTACATCCATAGGTTGGTGAGGAAGATCTAGCCACTTAACAGACTATTCCATGATTAAATTCAGTTTTAAATATTTTGGAAAATTTGAGTATTTCTTTCTCCTTTCATTAACTCCTTCTGAAAAGCTGATCCTCCTGTGAGTCCTTCACTCATCAGAATCTAATTATTATTATCTTCCATTCAGGTTTGGCTGCCTAGGTCTAGATATCAGAGGTGGCCTCATGGGAAATCATACTTGCTGAAATATTTGTTAGCACTGCCAGTTACCTCTCTAGTGGGAGGCACTTTTTTCCTTTCATTGACTCTTTTTCTCTTTTCCTGCTGCCCACTCTTTCAAACCCACAGTCACTGTATTCCCACAGTGAGCTGAGGCAGCAAAACACCCAAGCTGTGGGTTTTGAATTGTAAAAGACAGAGCTGGAAGAGATCAATTAGGTTATCCTACTAGCATTGCAAGATTATATCCCACAGTCTAGTTTTCTACTGTTTATTCAGCCTAATTTTAAAAGCCTCAAGGGATAGGGCTTTTGCACTTCCTCTAGAAGGCTTTTCAACAGTTTAATATAGCTTGCTGTCAATAGGATGATTTATTGTTTTCTTTCTCATCTACATATTCCTCTGCAAAATGCATTTCCATGACCCTTAAGTTACATTCTTTTGAAAATATTTGAAATCAAATACTCTTCCTTGATGGTGTCTCAACTGTATGAGGGGTTTGTTGATCAACATAGATAGTAGACATCTGCTATGGAACACATAAAATGTTCAGCCTTTTTCCAGTCTTTTACACATGTACCTGTTGAAATGATACTAAGAAATGATCCTCCTAAGGTATTTCCTACTTAAAGAACTCCTAGCAAAGAAAATGTAAGGATTCTTTAATTAAGACAATCAATCACATGTAAAAAAAAACAAAAACAAAAACAAAAAAAACCCCAAACCACCAAAGTAGACTATTTCTGGCTAAAATGACCTTTATGACAGAAAAAAAGCTCACTATATGCAGGAATTTATTTCCTTATCTTTTTCCTCACCACTTACCGCTAGCATCTGGTCTAATGTGTTCCTGATCTGTCCTTGACAAAGTCACCACTTATGTTTCCTTGGCCAACACATGTCTTCTTCACCCTCTTCTTTTTCCACTATCCACTCTTACTGACAGTGGTTTCCAGAGTATCATTCACATCAGCTTTGACACTGTGGTAACTGAGGTCTTTTGTTACAGCTCAGCTACTGCTAGTAATTATATCTTCCCCTTTCCTATATTTTGTTACTGTTCCTTAAAACTTTCTATACCTAATAAATTCACATAGATTCAACTATACATCTTTCTAACTCTCCTCCTACTTCATATCTAGCTCCATCCATGAAAACTTCATCTCTCTTGTGAACTTTTAATTCTTCCCCATATCAGCAACCTATTTCTTTTATTTTTCCTGTTCTCTAATACTGTTAGTCAATGCTGTGTATTTTTCTCACATAATGACCTTGAACTATTTTATTCTACCTCCATTTTCACACTAGCAAAGGCCCAAGTCCCAGCAGGCTTCTCTTAATTACTGCAGGTATAGCTCCTCAAGGCTCCTAGAGTTCTATTCATTTTTTTCCAAGGCTTCTACAATACCTATATACCTTGCCTTAGAGAGCATTTCTCATCTACATGTATTAATTTTAAACTCCTCATTGCGCGCCTGCAGACCCTGCCCTAAGGCCCTGCCCAAAGCCCATCATGTACTTTCAGATTTTGTTTGAATTTGGTCATTGAAAGTGCCATCTTCATCCTTACTCTCACCTTTAGTTGTCACTTTGCACATCTGGAAAATAGAAACTTTTATAAAACATTGGGTTCTCCTTTGCTTAAGCATGGTTTTGCTTAATCTTTCCTAAGCAATTTGTCATGCCCACTGTCATACTTATGACTGAATTCAGTTCTCAAATAAAGGCATACGCACAATTATGTATGCATTAGCAGCACACCAACACAACAGAAATGGTGAATAGAACCTGAAAAAAGTTTGTTAAGGATAAGAGTTAGATAGCTAGAGGAGATTCAGAAAAATAATTTGAATTTAAGAAAAAAATTGGATGAAATGAGAAAAGAAAATGTTTTGGTTTTGCAAAATTTGCAAGAAATGTACAATATCTGCTGCAAAAAATATAAAAAAAAATTATCATTGCTAATATTTTGTATGCAAATATGTTTACAATAAAAAAAGAAAGGCTTTAGATACCTAATCATCAAAGCATGATCCCTTACTGCTTTACCTTTTTTGTGGGTCTATCAAAAGGAAATGCAAGCCTCAATTTGGTAAATCAAACAAACATTTCTAACTTTCATTGTTCTGCTGAAGAGTTTGAGTGAAACATGCTTAAGAGTTTTATTAATTCAGTACACCAATTTGTTTTCATATCAAATACGATCTTTTTTACATTTGTCTCAAAACACTAAACCAGTCAAACCAAACCAAAAAAATTAAAGGAAAACTTTGTCAGTTGTTTTCATATTTTGTAGGCCACACTGTTTGCCTTAAAAAAAATATTTTTTTTCAAAGAAAGTAATGGTTTTAATCAAAAACACTTTCAGCTCTGTCTAAACCAGATATCTGTTTATCTAGAGGAATGAGAAAGTTCTTTGTACTGAATTTAAAGTCATGCTAACACTGCTACAGTTTGTGTTACTTAAATATTATTCTCAGAAATGTTATCTTTTAATTTTAATTTTTTATTCCAATGGGACAGATAAGTAGCTGGAAAGAATGCAAATGAGAATGGCTTCAGAGACAGACATTCTTCGTCATTTGTCACTGCCAAAATCCATCAGCAATATGGTATCATGAGAGGGAACTGCTGAACGACAGAATTTTACTGGAACATTTAAGCATGATATTGAAGTGAGATTTGGAGCAATGCCCCTAAAGAAAACTAATGCTTACTTAGGTTTAAGTAAGTTACTGTGAAGCAAGGAAATGTAGACAAGGAGACACCATTTATCTTTTCTGCTGACAGGGACTTCTTCCACAAACCCACCTGACTTTTACAATTTCCAGCTTGTCTGATAAAATTGCAGGCTTGTGAACATTTCATTGGGCTGAGGAGTAAGACAGTAGGAGCTCCTTTCCACTCTCTCTCCTCACTTGCGGCAGAGAGAGGCTGCTGCTGACTCCCTTCTGCTCCTTCTCAGAGCAAGTGTAGGGCCTCACAAGCTGGAAGGAACCAGCAAAGGGATGGTGGAGAAGAAAGAATAGGAAAGGAAGGAATTAAATATCATCAATTTTTCAAAGGCAGAGATGATAGTTAGCCATCCAACTGCTGTCCTCCCCCTGTTTTTCAACAGCTCAGTCATGAAGTCAGAACCTAATAGAGTCTTCGAACTAATTCAGTTTCTGTAATTCAACATGGCTCATTGATTTGTGCCTGTGGGATTTCTGAGTGGTCTGTCATCCAAGTGCTGAGCAGGCCCTTGATTTCAAGACAATAACCGGTACATTCAGGTAGTATGACTGAATCTACAACAGTCCCATGTATTTTTCGTTTTAAAATCAGTTGTAAGAAGGCTAAGGAATCATGGAATCACTAGGACAGAGGATCTTCCAAAAGCTATGAAAAATCTTGCACTTCATAATCAATTGGTTAAGCATTAACATATACTGGAGTTGATTAAATGCTGTTTTCCTTAAATCATGAAAATGTGAACATGAGGAAGCAAAAGGAAATTAAATATCCAAGGCCACACCAAGAATGCATGTCAGAATTCAGGCCAAGGTTGCGGCTCAGTTCATACTAAGCTAATTAGTGCTTTTCTAATTCTGGAGAACTGTTTGGGTTCATTTTTGTCTTCTTAGCCAGCATGAATCTTTGTGATAAATTACCATTTTTTTAATCAGATATAAGAAATTATGATATTTTGGTCCAGATATATTATAAAATATGAGGGCCATAGAGGTGTTAAATACCTTCAAGCACAACAGAAGTCATATGAGTTATGTTATTACTTACCATATTATATCCATTCTGGGTTCCTCTGGATTTCCCACCTGAACATATGGTGAAATAAAATTATTTGATTTATCTTTTTTTCCAATATATTTTTGACACATTGAAATTTTAAATACACAAGTAACAGTCAAGCTTGCAATTTATCCTAACCGATTGTCTTTCCTTAAAAATTTTGTTTACTGTGTGTGCCATCAGTGGTGAAGGAAATAACTAGGTTCTATAACAAGCAGAAGGGACAACTTCTCCCTGTCTTCTGTGCTAAGCTAATGTATTTTATGACAGCTGGGTAGAGTGGTGGCATTTTCAGAGACACTCTCTTAAGTTATCTTCTTTCAGCAGCACACTAAAAGCATTATGTAAATTAACAACTTCAGCGCTGCTTGAAAATTTGCATTATGAAATTAATGCTCAAATTGGAGTACTTTTTTCCAATAGCAGTGGAGAATCAATCAGGGTCAAAATGCTTTAACAAGCGAAATAAAGCGCAGATAAAGTAACCATGTGTTTGCTGTTACCAATAGTGAGGATGCTTGGTAGACAGCCAAAAGATTCAGTTTCAGTGTCAGTATTTTTCAATTGCATAAAGCAATTTGTTGAAGACATTAAGCTTCCTTTATTCAGTTGTAATGGGCAATTCATTGACTACTGCCTTTTTGAAAAGTTGGTGTAGACCAATTAGAAAATAATCCCTTCACAAAAGGCTGAGCTGGTGTAATCAGAACTGGATGTCTGCATCATATTGTCTCTATGCGCAGCTGGGTGAGAAAACAGCCCTATTGTGTTCAAATTTTTGAGTCTGTTGCCATGTGCTTGGTCATAGAACCCAGAGGGTTTAATTCCTCTTCTGCAAATACTTTACTTATGGAATCTCAATCCTTTAATAACCAATGGACACCCATCTGGAAATGTTTTTAGAGGTTCTACTCCACCAAGTACAATTCAAGTTGCCTTCCAGTTCCCTTCCTAGGAGCTTTACTTTTGATGTGTTGTAGCTCTTTAGGCCTTTCTTCTCAGGACTGATCCAAGGCCTGGGAAAACCAATAAAAGTCTTTCTGCTGATTTCAATGGCTATTGGACTGGATTCCATTTGCTAACTTTATTGTTACAGTGTTTTTCTTTGTTATACACATTTTAAAGTTTAGATCTCCTGTCCTTCTTTCTCTTTCATTTTTTCTTTTTTTCGTTTTTTCACTTTTTATCATTTTCTCTTCTTTTCCCTTCCTTTCCCTTCCCTTTCTATCATTTTTTTTATCCCTTTTCACCTTTTCGCCTCCTCTCTGATCCCTTTTCTTTTAGACTATAGACATTATCTTTCAGTTGTTAACTCAATCAGGCTTTTTTTTTTTCCAGCAAAAGCTCACAAGGAATCTGTTCTCACAAGGTATTAACACAGCTCAACACCAGCAGGATGAAATGAACACCCCTGGGATGAAATGAACTCGGTAACTCCTGTGTCACTAGATATTTATTCTTCCAGAGCTTTCATTTAAGTCTCATGCTGGAACCTTTTGTATTGATTGCATAAGCTTCCGAACTTCTAAATTAAATGTTTCTCATGCTTGATATAATTGATGTTTTCTTTTATATTTGCTCATTAATTTTAGTATGTTCATTAATAACCATTCATTACTCATATTCACTATGTGAAAATTTCCTTTCAATGGAAGGTCCTCTCAATTTGAGACTTCTTACTTTTGAGACTTTATCTACAAGGCTTTAGCCAGCACAGAGTCATGGAAACTGTTATTCATTTTCACTTCTACTAAAATTTCATATCATATTATCATTTACAATATTTTCTGCATTTCAGCAATGATTACTATGCTAAAGTGCTGTTTGCAATCCTGTCAGCATTGCCTTCTTGAAGAAAAACTTTCTTTTTTTTTTTTCTTGAAGAAAAATTATCCCATTGCTCAACCATTTGTAAGTGTCCCTAGAGATACTTCATAGAAGACTGGCAGGATTTGTATTTTTTGAGTATATTTCTATCATTTTGGAGGAGACCTAAGTGAGCTGCCATTGATATGAATCATTGCTGTTCTTACAATATTAAACTCTATATGTAATGGATGTTGCCAAAGCTGGAGAAAGGATGGTGCCAAAGGAAACAGACAACTCTTTGTGAAGGAGCTTGAAATGAGAGCAGCTGTACAAAATGCAGGGCAGATAGCCTTGGCTGGTAGGGGTGGAAAGCGCTGAGGGTTATCAGTATCAAATTGCAAAATCAATATCCTTTTACACCAGCTTCACAGGAATGACACCAAATGGTTCTTGATTTCTTAGCATCATTTAAATATCGCTCAGTTGAAATGCCATGAGAGACACATGATAGATGCAGATGGTATGGTGCAGAGGCGGGGCTTGTGTTCAGTTACCTTGGTGACAGCAATAGAGCTATCCTTCTGTGAGGAGAGCAGGAAAGACGAACAGAAGTGGAGAGCTGGTGAAAAGAAAGGTTGGATAGGGCTACTCAAAGCCATCTATGCTCATAGACAACATGCAGATTTGCTTAGGGAATTACACAGCTGGAGACAGCAAAGTTATTGCCACCTTCTTTTATTTGCCAAATTCATATGGCATCTATTTGGGCTGATGTGAAGGCTTAAAGAATGGGGGGGGGGGGAGGGAAGAATTAGTGGTTCTTCATCTGTGTACACACGAACAAGCACACTGCCCCTTCAATGTCCCAGAAACAGGGATAGTAACTCTGTATTTCTGAGGATTTTCCTGGCATTGTGTCCCAGTTCTGCCACTGGCAGAAGACTCAATCAGCCTTTTCTAGGCATTGAGCGTGACAAACTTGAGTTTTACTAAGACTAAGAAGTCTTTAGTGACTCCTGATGCTCTGTGTTCCCTTTAAGAGACTAAATATAGAACAGAAGATTTAATTTCAATGCAAAGTCCGGATGAAAACTAAGAACTCCACAAGGGAGATGGAACACAGGATAAGCAAGTAGGTAAAGAAGATCAATGGAAAATGGAGACAGGTTTGTCAAGAAACCTGCAAGGTTAATCAAGACACATAAGCCAATTCTTTTTATGATGGTTCGCTAATTATTTTTTTTAAGTACCTGGCTAACTCCTGGCATCCGATTTGCAGGAGTGATGAGCACTCTGTGCAAGAATGATACCAACATGGGCTGTGTGCAGAGCTCATAAAGTGTGAAGCAGTGTTGAGACCTTGAAAAAATAATTTCCTCAGTGACTTAAATTGGCCACTTCAAATTTATGGATACTGTGGACTTTAATCTCTCCAAGCCTTAGCATCTCAGCTGCAAATATAGGATTTGTTTCGAAAAGGTTCTGTGAAAATGAATTCATGATAGAGATGAGTTACACGGAAAAAATAAAGAAAATAATTTTGTCTTCCGAGCAGTGTTATAATTGTGTGCAATAAATAAGGCCTAGAGCTGCGCAGTGAAGAATAAGGAGAAAACAAAATACTAAACTGTTGCTCATTAAATGAGCACTGTCTTTTCTGCGCACTGAATGAAGTAGAGGTCCTCTGGGAAAAAAGTATGTGACTATGTAATTAAAAATATATATCATTATGTTTTCATATGAGGGAGCCAGATTAAGGCAACTCATATTCTAACATTTGCTAATTTTAAGTGCTTTTTATGCAGATTATTTTGCAGGCAGGCAGCAGAAACCAAAACTCTAGTCTGGCTTATGCCATCATACATTCTCCACAGGAACTTTTGCTCTCTTTCACCAGTTTCACCCATTCAGGAGCATTCATTTTGAGGTCAAATATGTAAATGTAGCTGTCTTCAGATAGTAGGTATCTACAGAGAGTAGGTGTCTAAATTCCTGATACAGTCAGTGGAGACCTAGTCTCAGTTCAATTGTTTGCACAATTGCCAGTAGTGCCATCTGATGCAAACATATATCCAGCGTGGTTTCCTCCCGCCACTGCAGAAGAGTCTTTTGTGGGTTCTGTGTCCAAGATTTCTGATCAACATGGTGACCAAATGCATCTCAAAAGTGGTGGGCTCCTGACCAAAGAATCATGCTCCCAGACAATTTAGTTGATGAAGCCCAAGGACAGGGTTGGTGTCCCTAAATGTAAATTTATCAGATGGATTATTCTCTAGGCTAGGCTGCCTGTTTTAACAGTTTCTCCATTGACTGAAATTGGGGCTGAGGGGTATAGTGTTTCCTTACATACCTAAATGTGGATATCTAAATTTAGACGTTTTTTTATGCAAGCTAATCCTGTGTTAAGTACCTGAAAAAAATGTTCTTTTAATATACCTCTCTGTGGGAAAGACAGGGTGAACTCAGCCATTGTCCATTATACCTCAGTAAATCCCTTGACAGTTAGCATGCATACATTAGCTCATCGTTTGGGATACACACAGCTCCTGATTAGCTGTAGTGCATGTTCTTTCTTCTCCAAATAGCAGGCAAAAACATAGGTAATGTGCAAGGGAGGAAACAGGGAAAGTAGTTTGGGGGGGGGGGTGGGTAAAGAGAGAGAAGGCATAGGAGAAAACAGAAGATATTGTCTGCTGATATGAGAAGAATCTGGAAGTAATGCAATCAGGGTGTTACATAGGATGTGGTTTGCAATAAGGAATAGGAGACACATGAAATGCATGACACAAATCAGTTGGAAATATGGTTTCATTGATTCCTTGCTTCACAGACAATACATTTTACAACATGCATTGTTATAAAATTTAAATTCGGATAGTTGTCGTTTCCATAAAAAAGGATGTGAATTCTTTAGTTTTAAATGTTTTTTATTTTCTGAGGGGTACTGCCAATTGTTCACTTTGAGTCAGGTGACAGGCAGGTAGGAATATATTAAACAAATTGCTCCTATCAAGACATGAGTTTGTGCAGGAGTTCATGGATAAATCAACCTCTTTTGTCTCCTTTTAGTTTTCAGCATTAAGACCATATAGAATATTTCGAATCCAAAAGGCTTTGGGTAGATCTTGTAAAAGCTTCCTATAAGGTGATTCTCTCAAATATATAATGTTCAAGTTATTACACATCTAAGAAAACTACTTTAAAATTTTATCTAAGAAAAATTAAATAGTTTGCAGCGCTGTAACAAATTTATTTGGTGTTTCTGTACTTGTCCATTGTCTGTAAGCAGGTTTCAGTTTTTCAGATGAGATTATTAGCTGGCTGAAGTTACCTGTAGAGTCCTTAAAATATCAGGGTAAGAAACTAAAATAAAATCCACTTAGATGATATACCCTCAGTTATGTTCATGAGGCATTTTTGGGTTGTTAGGCCTTTTACATATATAGAATCTGACATTTTCTAGAAGTCTATCCTGAAAACAATAGCCTTCTTTCATTATCAAAGGTAGGAGGAAATTCCTTTTCGATACCTACTTCTCCTTCTCATTACATTCACAGGAATTCTGATAGATTCATCTTAGTGTTTCTCCATTTCAATCCTCATCTTTTCTTACATTTGTTTTTGACTGCTCACCTCCCTTCCTTTCAGTAATCGTCATTGAAGGGGGAAGGACAAGGACAAGTTGCGTAAGTTTGTCTGCTCACCAGTCAGTGTGTTTATGCCACCCATTCCCATCTGTGTCTTTTCTATATTTTAACTGACACTCAATTTCTCATCATGTTCTGCCTCACTTCTCCCACACACTTTGTAAGATTCTCTTTTTATGGATGTTCTTGCTTGTCACCTGTAACATCTTGTACTCCTGCTGTCCCATTTTCCTTCCTGACCCACCTTCCAGAGGCGTTCATGTGTATCTGATCTATTCTTTGATGGTGCAAGCTATGGAGTAGTGTTGTGATGCAGCAATTAATCAGTGGTGGAGTATGGCTAGTATAAGCTTCCCATTGTACAGAACCAGCTGGAGCCATGTTTAGTCACCCTAATCTCATTCTGTCATCCTAAACCAGGGCTTCAACTCATCCAGCTCCATAGCCTGGTGCAGAGTTAAAATTATGCTATCATGGATAATTCTCTTTGAGAGGAAATATACACACTTGATTCTGGTTTTTAGTTAATTGATCCCTTTCCAGCTTACATTACACCCCTGCTTGGATTGTCAATGAATTTCTAGTAGCAATAGCAGCAGTGATTTTACATAACGCATCCCGCTGTGGGCTGTGTATGAAATTTATGTCTTTAATTTTTGTACATAAAGCCTCACTATTGTGGCTGTAGGCATTTTATAAACCTCAGAATGAATAACAAAGATATTCACAGCCCACGCCAACCACACTCCATTATAGATATGCTACAATCAGCTGGGAGTCATGGAATTTATCAACTACTGAAGGATAATGCAGTTTATCACTTTTTAATGCATTATTTTCTGTACCGCTCATTTCCAGAACAGATAAATACAGTCAAGGACATCCTGTATCAGGAGGGAATTATGCTGAAATTTCTTTTAAGTTTAATGTTACTTAGCTGGATCCTTCCCTATAGGTTATGGTTTGTTTATGTTGTATCATGACACAGAGACTGGCACGGGAAGACTTGATACGAAGCATAGACAAGGAATGCTACTGCTACACCCAAAATAGAAGACATGGTCAAAAAAATCTCTCGGTGAAATGGTTGTTGAAAGTGATGCATCTCTACACAGTGTTTTGGCTTTGTTAAAATGTGCTATTATGACAGACTCTCTGTTAGCTGGAATTAAACTGATAAACTCTTAGGAGAACGTTATTAACATTTGTAATCTAGAATCTTTTTAGATGCACCAGCACTGGCATTTCTAGGGAAGATGTGATAAATAGCCACTCCAGTTTAATATCTAGATGTTATTTAATACATCACACCTAGTTTATTTATATGGCTGTTGGCAATACACCAGAATTTCATCGCAGGAAGTTAGGAATGCTTTTAAATACCTTTTTCAGTGATGCTATTCTGTCTGGCTTTTTTTTTTTTTTTTAATTTTATAAATGTGTATTATAAGGGGGTTTTAATGTTTTAATTTTTGTTTATAGATATTTTCCATGTTCAGACTTTGACATTTTGGTGTCCAATATACTCTATCATATATTCTGACAGCACTATTCATGCTATCACTGCTACTATGCAGCTAAAATCACACTTAATGTATGATTCCTTTTGTCATTACATACTTTTCTTCCTTCTGTTTACTTGGAATGTTCTGATTTGGGCCTTGATTCAGTACCTTTATCACTCTGTACTTGTAAGTACAAAGCACTGAAGCCATAAGGATTTCAAAAAAATGACTGAATAGGTGTCAAGATCATTTATTAAAACCTTTTAAAATGTAGTTGGTTTTAATTTTTTCTGTGTTCTTAATAAAATATATAAAAAATAAGAATACATTTTTCCATCTAACATATATCTTTCTTCTAACAGATTAAAACTTGATTGCAATACTTACTTAAAAATAATCCAAACCAATAGATGCGCCAAAACTGGAGAATTAATACTATCATAAATGTAAAATATTTAAGGCAAAATCTTACAAACTGGTATATACAGTTGTGGTTTTTTTTTTTTTTTTATTTGCATGTTGCCTTGCAGTCAGGACTTACTGAAGTTATATATTTTCAGACAACTATGAATAGGATAATATTTAGATTTAGTTAAGAGTTACATAGGAAGACGAGTGAAAATAGTTTGTGATTTGCAAATAAAATACTCAGCATGAATCTATACAATCTGTGGAATTAACTGCCGTGAAGTTTTATGGAAGATTTGAAGCCCATTGAATGGTAGCAAGTTTAGAATATCGAATTCCCTTATGTATATTTTGATAATAATGCAGTGTCAAATGGTGTATTCTTTCATTTTGCAAGGCCAAAAATATTTTAAAACAATTGAAAATAAATAAATCTGTTGATCTGTTTTAGTTTAAATATAGCTAGTTTCTTTTAAAAAATAAGTGTCTTTTTCTTTTAAAGGAAAATGAGGTACTACATTTGATGACGATCTGATGAAACATGCTTCGGCCTAAAGCAATCTTTTTGCTTTCCAGTTGTCAAGTATTTTCCCGGGGGGTTTATGATGGAGACTCAAAACTCAACTATAGTGATATTTGTATGGATAGCAGCACAATAACAAGGCTCCCATGGCTGCAAATTGTATCCTTTTAAGAGTACTTCAGGATTTGAAAAATATTTAGGAAATCACAGTTTCAGAGTTATCATCTGATAATGCCTGGGAATTGGTGACCCAAGGGACTAATTCCAAACGTTACTAGAAAATGACATTGCTCATGTCATCGTGGAAGTGTCTTGGTGAACATAAACTGTAATATAAAAGCATTTGCAAGCAATTTGGCCATCTGCTGTTTCCTGTTGATATTGCTTAAGAATAAGCTCGTAGCTTCACAAAAACAAGTCAATGTGCCAACACCTGAGGTAAAAGTCTTTGAGACCCCAAGAGCATATAGTATTCCCTTTTTTTTTTTTTACTCTCTCTCCTCTCATATCTGCATATCGTCTCATGATGATAATAGAGAAGGACTGGAGCTTAAACCTACATGTGGAAGTAGCTATTCTCAACTTCCAGCCCTCCTTGAACAAAGGATTAGAAACTTGTCCCTCTTGTAACCCGGTACTGCTTGGTACTCAGATGTGAAAGAGACAGTCCAGGGTTTCGTCAATTCAGGCGAAAAGACATAACTGAAGGACAATTAAGTTGGGTCTTATATGCTGCCAGCATTTTTGGTTTATTGTATTTATACATTTCATTACTGTGTCTGCTTTGCATCAGTCCATTTTCACTTAGTTTTACAAGGTTGATAGATCCAGTCACATGCATCCCTCTGGAAAGGGAAAAGCTTAGTCTGCATGAGAAGATATTGCCACATTTGGCTAAAGGAAAGACAGTCTCCTCACTAGGCCCTTCCTTTTCTGTGATCTCTCAAGACTGTAGAATTTTTTTGTGGCTGTGAACAGCTGAAAGCAAATTAGGGAAATCTTTATTTGTACTTCTCCAGACAATTCAGTGTAAAAATCCAGTAATATCCTCCTTTGCTGAAAAAGTCTTCAGTCACTCCCCTCCTCCTTTTTGTTTCACATTGGCTCTAAATGTTGCCAAAATTAAACATGAAACCAAGGAAATTTAATATACAAAAAGTACCACAAACTTTATTAGCACAATAGTTCTATGTGATTGGTCCTTTTACTTCTGATGGTTGACCTTGCTTTTCAGGCTGACTTTGATTTCTGTCTCTCTGCATTAACTAGGCTGAATTCCTATCTCACTCTATTTCTGGTTTTATTTTTATTTTGAAGCTCTTCCTAACTCAATAGTTAACATTACAGTGTATTGATTTTCAGGGTAAGGCTCAGTGTACTTGATCACTGGCTGTGTTATTAAGTGCCTTGCATAAGAAACCCTAACCGTGTGAAAATAGCACTCTATGGCTTTTTTTTTCCTTTTTCCACACCATATTTGGAAGCTCATTCATGGACTATTGGGAAAGGTTAGGACTATAATTAGACCTTTTTTCTAGACATTTCAGCAATAGGATGTATGAAGGTTAGTAATCGTTTGCTTTTAATTGCTCCCTGGTGATTTTACTGTAAAGCTGTTAACTTGTGCACTGGGGACCCACAACCCACAGGCTCCTTGCGCTGACATTTGCGGCAATGATTAGAATGTCACTGCTTTCCAATACTTCATTGTCATTCAGGGAGCACTTGAAATGGCTTTTACCACATATTGCAATGGAACACACATTTGCTGGCACGCACACACACAGAGAAGCTTTCCTATTTGAGCAGCATAGGTCTTTCTTTGAAACTGAATGTGTTTTGAACGTTCACTTCAGTATTGGCTTGCTTTTCTGCAAAGTGTCACTCTCTTGTTTCTCACACTAATGGAAACAAAGCTAAACTGCTCACTCTGCGCATAATAGTGGACCCCAAGGGCTAAATGTTTGTCACTATGGAAAATGGTGAAAACGAAGAAATTGCAACTACTTCTGTGCACGCAAGAACTAATGTTCACCCATGTCAATTTTTTCAGGTTTCTGAACATGAAATAGTCCATTTTCAAATCCCATCACATCACCTATTAGAAAACACTACTTAAAATTTTAACAGGTTCTGAGACCAGTGTGCTTAATATGCTGGATGACTTGGAAAAAACTTTTAGACAAAAGGGAGATTCTAATTGAGGAACTATACTCTCTGTCACTGAGCTGTGTAGCTGCTATTGAAAATTTCCCCCTTCAGTTCCTATTTTTCGTTTTTTTCTTATCTGGTGCCAAATTAAACAAAAAATATATATGTAATGTACTGGGGGGGGGAGTAGACTTACTGATTTCAATATTAGTAATAAACAGAAAAGCTCATTCAGCAGAAGTGACAGAATTCAGATATTCATCATTCTCGCAGTTCTCTTTCTTTCAAATTTAATTGAAGCTGAAAAAAAGTGGAATTTCTGTGAGATTGGGAGGGGGTTTGATGGTTTAGGGACTTTTTTTTTTAAAGATACAAATAATTTTTAACTATAGTGCTTGCTTTGAATTTATTTTACTAAGAATTCTAAAATTATGCTCAAGTTAAATAAAATAACTTTCTTGGGAAACTTCAGGAATAAACCTTACTCTCCACCTGAAAATCCCAATAGAAAAGGTGATTGCTTCACAAAATAAAACTTGAAAAAATTGGTTTTAGATATCTCTGAAGAGTATATTGGTTTAATTAGTAAATTGGTTTTATCAAGATGACTTAAGCTTTTTATTCCAATGCACTACCTAGGTACAAAATATCTAAATCCAGCATGGAAAAGTCTGCGTACAAATGCACAGTCCAAAGTTATGTTCATTTATTTGTTTTTATTTCAGTAAAACAGGGATGAGGAGGACATAGTTAATGTTCAATGTTCTCTAAAAGGGTGAAGAGGGAAATAAACAGCACAATCATAATAAATAGGGAAGGCAAATGAGATCTCCTACCGTGCCAGTTGACTGGCACATGTGGTATTGAGTGACAGTGCAAGGGCAAAACTTGTAAGTGCTTCTACACCAGTCTGGAATCTCAAGAATAAGACAGAGAAACAAGTGCTTGACATCAACTGACAATACTGATTTTAAGTATCTCAGGGACCTTGTGGAACTTTGTAAGAGATGATGGTGTTAACTTTCCAGGGATAACAGAGTGAAATGTGCAGGCACAGTACATGAAGGATAATGTAAAGTATTACAGCATAAAATATTATAGGAAAATAGAAAAATACTTGCAGGTGGAAATCCCATACTTCAGCAATAAAAATGTAGTGCTGTTCCTGCACTTGGGATGATAGTGATCAGGACATATCAAGTAAGATTAGAGAAGCTGGAGGTTTAGCATAGGTGGTGATAGTCAGTGATTTAAACTACCTGCGTATTGGCTGGATCAATGCCTAATGAGGAAATGATGCAGAGATTAAGTTACTAAAGGCAATAAATTACTTCTTCCTGGAACATCCGGATTTAGACCCCCCATAAGGTGCTGTTCTGTATCTTGAGGCACAGGACCTGGTTAGAGAATAGATAGGAGAGCTGCTCTGAAGTAGTGATCACAAAGCAATTTGGTTCAACATTGACGCAGGACAGAGTGGACTAAATAAAATTAGCAGACAAATATTGACAAGATTCCTGAGTATTGAAGACAGAGAACTACATAAAAATGAGGCAATTAACACAGAATCAAAGTAACGTATCAACAGAAAGTAGTGTTCTGAAAAGGAAGATCTGAGTCATAGAATGTTTTAGGTTGGAAAGGACCTTTCAAGATCATCTAGTTCCAACCCCCTGCCATGTGCAGGGACACATCCCACTAGACCAGGTTGCTCAAAGCCCCATCCACCTGGCCTTGAACACTGCCAGGGATGTGGCATCCATAATGTCTCTGGGCAACCTGTTCCAGTGCCTCACCACCTTCACACTAAAGAACTTCTTCTTAATGTCTAATCTAGTCTAAATCTACACTCCTTCAATTTAAAGCCACTCCTCCTTGTATTATCCCTACATGCTCTTACAAAAAGTCCTTCTCCATGTCTACAAAAAAAGATGTCTACAAACAGTCTAGAAGCTGTTGAAAAATGGTAATAAAAGCAAATAAAACAGCTGCGGATATTGGAGAATCTAAGGGGTTTAGGGTACAGAAACTGGCCAACGCTTTGCGCTTCCCTGCAATAACATCCCCTGCTGTCACTGATAGAGAAGTAATACTCGTGGGCCAGTCTGATGCAGCAAGGCACCTCTTATTCCAGCTCCCACTGTTCCTCTGGAATGGCTGTCCAGTAAATTAAACAGTACCAAGGCCTGGCACCTGGCTGATAGGACTTGCATTTTTATACTGTTAAGCTACTGGCTACTGGTACTAACCATGGACTAGGGCCAATCTCAGTAAGCAGATCATAGGAAGCCAGCTTCTCTCGGGAAGTTGAAAGCATTTAGATGTATGGACATGAGCTGTACCATGTCAGCTGGATTAGCTGTTAAATTTTATGTAACATTATAGACACAGTTGCAGAGACTATTTTTCAAGGGCAGCAAATCATGTCAGGGGAGGCATGATTCTTATAGAGCCACAGCATATCTATCAGAACAGATGTATCAGTATATACAACAGAGAGCATGCATATCTGCAACATCATTCTGCCTCACAAAAATGTTATATAAAAGTAGCAAAGCTTGAAGCTTGAACTACTTTAAAAGAAGAGTAATGAAAACGATTATTATTATATGATGAACTATGTGAAATCACTGGATACTTCATTAATATGTTGGTCATAGTAACTTTTGTTCACTTTTCCAGTTATTCACTGAATGAAGGGGTAATGGGGAAATATATTGCGAATTAAGAAACAGAACAGTTTTCTGTGCATAATGAGGCAAGCAATCCATTTGTAGCCACTTCAGAATTAAAAGAAGATAAAATTCCTTTCTTGCCGTCTATTGCTGAATTTGTCTTGCTCTGGAGAACTGACTTCAGATTTTGCCAGGAGTTGGTCATTTCCAGTGCTGTTTCTATTACACAAACTCTTTGATTCTACAATGTTTCTGCACATGAAAATACAAAAAACATCCATGAAAAAAACAAGGGAAAGTTAAATCATGCTTGAGAAATTCATGTTCTTTATCTAGCTAAGTTTTAAATTTTTCAGACAACCCAGTGTATCACCACAATCCATTTTCAACAATGTATTAGACACACATGATTTCTTAAAAGTCTACTTAGAGTTTGAGGTGAAAAAATGTTTCACATTGGTGAAAGTATGTAAAGGATATTGTGACAACTAAAGTCATAATCAGTTATGTATTTAGGAATATTCGCTAGTTACAGATAGGGGTTTCACTAATTTCTCAATTATTTTTTTTTTCAGAATGGATCCTTCTAAATTATTATGAAAAAACCCCTGTGTCTAATACTGCTATTGTAGCTGTGCTATTTTGGCAACAAGAGTTAATGCTTATTTTCTACATTATTCTGCAGTTAAAATCAAATGAATCAGGAAGCTGCCTCATCTCTTTGAATCTGAAAGTGAGGTAACTACAAGACATTTATGGTCTGAGTGTCCTAAAAAGGAATCCAAAGCCCAGAGTTAGGCTTTTAGACTTGCTGCGCAGTTTGAGAGAAGAATTAGATGTTTTAGAGTAGTGGATCAAAGATCTGCATACTGGCCTGGGGAACTGGCCCGTGTGAAACTTTGAGCTTGGAGATATTTCTGCCTGCAACCCCTTATACCCTAATTATGATAGCCTGAGATTTCTCACTGTTCAACCAGTGCTGAGGAGCTAGTTCTTCCAAGAACAGCACATACAGCTTCTCTTCCAAAGCACTCAGAAGACCTTAAAACTTTCAGTGTGAATGGGGTATCCTGAGGAGGTGGAAGGGATGGTGGTTGCTTTATCTGAGAGGTTGGAGAGAATGCAAAGGAAGAAAGAGCACTAGGTTCAAATTCTTTTCTTAGGAAGAGTAAAGTCCACATTTAGGGTAGTGAAGCAAGCCTATAATCAGTTCAGTCAGTAGATGCAGAAAGCTATTCAGCTTATCCTAAAAGGAACAGCCATTCGATCATCTGGATTGAGTAGGTCTTTGTGTACACACAGGCCTCAATTGTCATCTGAAAATGTCTTTGGATGTCTAGGATGTCCTTCCAGGGTAGTCATATACAGTATAGCGCCTGTTGCATACCTGTGCCTTTCCTGAGGAACAGAGACTAGAGCAAACAGGACACTTGTAGTGCAATTGCACTAAATATCAGATGTGAGTGAGCAATTTATTTGAGCTTTAGATGCCTACATAGGGTAAGTGAATATATCCCTAGATGTCTCTGCTTCTGTGATGGAATGGGGACAGATAAGACACCTCAAGAAGACAATTTGACATGCATTAAAGGTCACCCCATTTTAAGGTAAATCAGTCTCTGATAACATCTGTTTCTCTGTGGACAGCAAGGTCTTACATCACAAGCCAGTATTCCTATGCTTCTTTCCAAAATACAGATGTGATCCCTAGCATGGAGATAATGTTTATTTTCAAATCACAGTTGGAAGGAAAATTACATTACACAGTATATGCAAAGCACTGACATCTTAATTAGACACACTGATTAAGATCCAATTCCTGAACTGAGCAAAGGTGCACGCCTGCTAATTTCACCATGATCTCATTATTTAGTTAGTCCAGTTCACACACAAATAATATTCAATTTCAATTCCATTTTGTTATTCAGAGATGAATGGTTCTGATAGTGTCAGCACAAATGAACTCTTCTCAATTCATTTCCTTTTCTGTTAGTTATTTTAAAAAGACAACTAGACAGAAATCTCTCAGAGAACTGCAGTAACAGAAGTTATACTTCATGAACACTTAGGTGATATTTGTTAGAGACAGGGCAGCTGATGTGCAGTGAATCATGTAATTTAAGATTATATCTTCATAGTTTTTGCTCACATTACAGCCCTGTGAGGTACCCATAAACACATATTTGTTCCCTGTATTCATCCCTTCTGCCCCCTGGAAGATTATTTAATAATTAAGTCCTACGCATCTTTCTTTCTTTGGGATAAATATGTACGCATTTCTCTGTGGAAATTCATGAAGAATTGACCTTTTCATTTCATAATAAATATGCTTTTGAAATATATTTTAATGTGAGCATGTATATTAAAAAAATCAGAAAAAAAGTGAAAAATGTGAGCAAGTCCTTCTGGGATTTTTTTTTTTTTTAATAAAGTTTGGCTTGCATTGGTAGCTTGAAAGCTTTTGAAACACATACTTCTTATCCAGAAGACCACACAAACACTTTCAGAATTCTTATTATCACTTAAACATATTTGAGACCTTTAGTCTGTATAACATTACTGTAGATATAATGGAATCTACAGAAGTTTACACAAATTTGCTGCAGATATTGATTATGTCACTACTAATATCTATGGGGATTTGAAGAGTATTGCTGTCCTACAAGGTTGGAGAATACCATGGAACATTCTTGCCCTTACACCAACAGGAACAGTTTGAATGTGTCAATACCAATAAATACTCCCGCAGAACACAAAATCATGGTGTTCATATGCAATGATATGGTGTTTATACCCAAACTTTGTTGTGGGCTCTGAATCATACTAACTACTGAACAGTGTCTAGTGACAGAAGGCTCCTTGCTACCAGCCAAAAGAAAGTGAGTGTCTGTTCTAGCAATTTAACTATCATAGAATCATATGGATAACTAAGTCATGATGCCTGGGACTATGCCCTGGCACTTCTTGATTTACTGTTCTCAGCAAACCTCAAATATGACATCTTTGTTTCCATTAATCTGATTATTGTTTACTCCTTATTTCTTTCCTTTCTTCCTGACATGAGTGCTCATTAACACTTGGAAAAAAGGGGAATTTTGATCTGCCTCTGGGGTGACAAAAGTCAGCCCAAGCAGCTGTAGTATAGACATCCTATCAGCCTACTGTGCAGGTGCATGTTTTGGAACGACCACAGATGGACATACAGATCTTGGCCTTTCTGACACGGCTGAAGGTGGCAGCAAACAAGAATCACAGCTGGATCTGGTTCGGGGAGACCAAGCGCTTTCATGCACCCCGTTGAGCAGTCAGTAGGTGGCAACACCTTTCAGTAGTTATCAGCTTGGGCTGGTTAACAATCACGGCATGGATGGCAAAAGTATTATCGCCCATTAACAATCCGCTGCCCCCTGCCCACAGCTCTTTTGCTTTCAGGTTGAAGCTTTCATAGGTGTTTCCTAGCATGAACAATCCTGAAGTGATAAGCTGTAACCAATGCATGAGCCTTTGGAGCCATCATAGAATCATAGAATAGTTAGGGCTGGAAAGGACCTTAAGATCATCTAGTTCCAACCCCCCTGCCAGGGGCAGGGATACCTCCCACTAAACCATGCCACCAAAGGCTACGTCCAACCTGGACTGCAATGCTTAGGTAATGCATTATTAAATTTTTGATGAAAATTATTTTTTGAACAGCAGGTGCTTTTCTAAATGAAATAATTCCATTGATGTGTTTGTTTTTGGTTTGTTTTTTTTTTTTCCCCCAAGATCCCTAAAGGCAAAAGTGCACATTATTGAGTGATGATGTGAAAAATTTCAGTTAAACTCACCCTCAGATCCTCAATCCCACATAATAATTAAAAAAAAAAAATTTTTTCTTTGTTAATACAACAAGGGTCTGGCCTTTTTTTTTCATTGATTCCTGGTGTGTAAATTGGAAGAAAGCAAGCTATATTTTCCTTTAAGACTTTTAAGGTTTTTATTCACAGTTATATGAAAATATATCTGGAGCTTTTCTGCCAAGTAAAAAGAATAACTCTGGAATTACATGAACCTAAAGAGAAATCACAAAATAATATTTATTATACAGGTTGCTACCATAAAATGCTACTAATACAGAACCACATTAATCCTACTGAAACGTTCAGATTGTCTTAAACTGTGGCTCTCTTCCTTAGCAGGAAAAAAATTCAGCAAAAAACATATCTAAGAACAGCAGGGATATTAGTGTGCCCTACTGTATTCTCCTTCCTTCGGAGGCTAGGTAATTGCTTTGCTGATCATGCCGAAAAGTTCCAGCTTTTTTGATTACGATTGTCACCATGAGAAAATATGATCTACCACATTTTTAGTGCGTAAGAAATTAAAATTGTTGTGAAATTTTCATATGACAATTTTAGGTGAACCCACCTCAGAGTTCAGGAAAGAAAAGATTTGCAAAATGACTAGTTCTGTTTCTCTCTGATTCTGCTGTGTAATGTATATATGTGCAGGCACATATGCATGCAATTAGTTTAGTTACATTGTGTTTCCTGACAGTATGGGTTAGCTACTACCCCTCAGATATGCAAACGGTAACTGGATGAAATACATGAGTTTACCACAAGAGCTGACTGAACAGTTCCTTCTGCATTTAATCTCAATGGATCCCAGCTAGGTTAAGGACACATTTACATTTAGATATGAATTTCAGCTGCAAACAGATATGAACTGCTTTCATTTGTGCTAACAGAAATGTTCAGAAGTGCAACACATAAGCTAAAATGACAGCAGTTTTGCGCTTGTGGGAGTAAGCTTTGTCAAGAGGCAGATATCCTGCTTCAGATACAAGGTGGTAAATCCATGCAGGTAGATTCTAAGCAGTATGCTGGTCTGCTACTTAAGAGACCTCAACCTCTTATTTGGGACTATGGTGTAGACAGCCATTTAAGTAAATATATCCTGCACCAGTTCTCACCTTTGTAATTACTGCGTAATGCAGTTAATTCTGAATGTGAAAAGGTTAGGGAGGATGCAATTATTTTTTTAAGGGAATACTTGAAAGAGAATTCCTTCATGCAAGTGTTAAAAGAAAAAGGATGGAAAGGTGAGACAACTGAGACAACTGAGACAGCTGAGACAACTGGGCAGATATCGTGAAATGATTTTGCGATCGCTGTTCTTATGAGGTATTTTACCTCAGTGATGTTCAGCTGTAATCTGGGATCAGAGGGTGGTTGAGATTCATATAAAAACCCTGAACATCAATTTCTGGCTTCCATGTACCCGCACAAGCAAATCAGTTCACGTTGTCCATGGCATCAGGAAACTTGTGTTCGTTTGTGTTCCTACTATAGACTCTTGTCCTTGGTTTGAAAGCATAATTCCTTGATTAAAAAAGTTTGCTCTTTGGCTTCTGAAGTTCTGAACAGCATTAAAGCTTGTTGTACTAAATTACACATATAAAAGAAGGCCCTGGAATTGTGAGGCATGAGTAAGTGTACAGCTAGTCAGAACAATTATGTAGTGCTGGAGGCAATATTTGCTGCTTGTTTGTATATACCTAGCTGGAGAGCTCTTATCAAAAACTACTTTACTGAATCTGAAAAGGTTAGGGGATTTTTTGGGGGTTATCTCACACAGCTTCTTCATATTGCCTTAGGTAGTTTAATTCACATCCATAAAGGACAAGTAAGTTATGGAAGGAAAAGATTACAGTGCCCCTGCTAGTTCTAAACAGTGCATGTTTGATTTATTGAGCCCTCTTATTTGAGGTGGAAATCTCGTCCAAAGGCTGCTGACTCTCTCTGTATTCCAGATGTTGTCATATCAGACTAAGTTGCGTTTTTTGTATCTCCCTTCTCCTATCTGTCAAGTTTATTAGAGCCCTCACGCAGTCAAAATGTCATCCTCCCCACCTTCCAAGGCAAGCCTGGCTTTTGATTATAGATATGCAGTCATGTGTAAACCTCATATTGGACCTCATCACAAGACTGCTTAAGGACTGCGGAATCTGCTTCATGATATCATTATATGAGGTATTTATTGAAAAACTTTACGTGCTACAAAACATTTTTTTTCCCTCTTTTAAACAAAATAGTAAAACACACTATGGATGGCTTGAATACTTAAGTAAACAGCAATGTTATGGTGATGAGATTTTTTGACTATGACTGATGAGTCTGAATCCACCCTAGATCAGTTGTCATCAAGAGTTACTAATACCTGATGGTCTTTGGTATAGATTCCTAATAATCAATTACATGTTTGAATATTTAGCTGTATTATTTGACCTAAAAGCTTGCTTCCTGTTGCTCAGCTCAGAAAGATTAGTACTGACAGAATGAAAGTAATTCTTTAAATATCTTTTATTTTCCTTAAGCACCAGCACAAGTTTATATGTGAATACAGTACATGTACAATACATGTCATGCTCCAGCTACATCCTGTGAAACACTTGCCAAGAACTTACAGCAAGCTAAGACCTGAACTAAAAGACCAAAAGTCACAACAGAAAAGCACAAAGTAAAAGAAGAGGGAAGAGATAGTACAGTGGCTTGTTTTGACATAAGACTCACCAACAACCTGAGGAACTGAATCTAGTCTCAGCTGTAGAAAGAAGAGCAACAACAAGAGAAGTGATAAAATAAAATACAGTAATGTGCAACTAATGGACTTCACTGGCACGAGTTAACACAGAAGCCAAGATTGGGAGCAGGAACTGGACAAAAATTTGACATAAAGAAAACATTTCCAAATGTTCTAGTATATTTGGGGTTTACAAGTGATCCAAAAGGGATGGAAAGGAGCTGGACATGGTTGGCTCGGAGCGGGTGGTTTCCAACAGTGGAGAGTTTTACAAAAATCACAGGCTTGGGTTCTGATGAATACAGGCTTGGCTGGAGGGCTTAGAAGCCTTGGAAACTATAACCAAATCTATATATCTAAAAAATGCCTATCGTGATGCTGGAACTAGGCTGGCATTCAGGAAAACACAGCTCTATAAATAGAATACAATTATTTCTCATTAACTTTACCTGGAAAACACAACGCAGCAGAGAATCAAGCAATGTCAATAACAAGATTGATAAGGCTTCTTGTTTTTATTGTTTTCATGTTTCCACGTCAAGTATATCAATTTTGTAACTTAAAAATTAGGGATTCCTATCACTTTAATTTTTTATTAACTGCAAAGTTATGTGGTTTGGGAGAGGAAAAGGTAATGGCAAACTCTTTCAATATAAAATGCCATGAAAAGCTCTGGCTGCAACTAGAAAATTGTATTTTTATAATTGGAAACTTACATCAGTATAGTGTCCCATGAGTTGAATTTATCAAGTTCTTAGGAGCACAGCCCAAATTCTAAAGAATAAATCTTTATTTAATAGTAAAAACTCCCTGTGTTACTTAATACAGCATAAAACTGCACATTAAGGAAATTGAAAACACTAACTGCATGGGGTTTTTCCACCAACACTAATGTGATAAGAAAGGGTTTGGGTCTCTTCTGGCTCACTGTTCCCTTTCATCCATCTCCCCCTGCATTCCAGGTCAATCAATCTCTTATAATTTCAGAAACTTTTCTGGTTTTAGTTTTTCTATGGTATCCATTACTATAATGTCCAAGTCCTGACCTTCCAATCTGCTCTCCTTTAAGAAATTTTTTGGAGAAAAAGACCAGTTCTTTAGCCTCACGCTGTCAATTGAGTTATTTAAACCTGTTAGTCTTAAAAGACATAGAGTACCCTTTCCAAGGCAGTACCTCAAATTCTCATGACTTCATGCTTATTTCACCACCTTTTAGTTTAAGTGTAGCCTTCCAAGTGTCCTATGAAATAAGGACAAAATATTCTTTTCTTTGTATTTAAATATTTCCCTCTATCATTTTATCTGAGTAATTTGACTATAGTTTCAGTGCCTTTTACACAATGAGTTCAGAACACTGTCTGACTCTTAAGAACAGGCTTTTCCAGCAACATGATACATTTTGTTACAGTGTCTGGCAGTGGTACACTTCTAGCATTCTGAATGTAACTGGAAGTGAGATGTACTCTTTAAATTTAAATTTGGGCTAAAATTAAACACTTTGATTGAGATAATGCTAATGGAATCACTTGGATAAAGATTCTTTTCCCTTACAAATGATTTTTCTAGAATGTTTTTTTCACCCCTGTGTTAACTAACAAAACCTCATTGTATTTATGATCTTGAATCCAGACTTGGCCTATAATACAAGAAAGGGAGGAAAAAAAGTGAGACACAATGGAAGAGTTAAAAGAGAAGTTCTAAATTTATTTTCCTGTCTACCTTAAAGAACAGTAGTCAGTTCGTATACTTAGTCTTTCAATGCCTTGGGTTTATTTTACATTACATATTCATGACAAAAAAAAAAAAAAAAAAACAACAGACTACAGAGAGTGCACATAGCCTACAGAATTAGGTGATTAGGTCATGAGGAGGTAGACCCATCATGACCTATACCAGAGTAATGGTGCTATTTATGTACCATTACTTGGTGAAATAATGTGTTTGACTAGACTGTGACTGCAATAGTGATTAGAATGGTAACATCTCATCAGCAAGTCTAGATATACCTCCCTAAAACAAGACTGTGCTCAGCAGTTCTGAGAAGACAATAGAACATTTGAAGGTCCCTTTCTCTGATTCTATTATTGTATGATTCTATGATTGTACACACGAATTATTATTATTATTATTATGTTAAACCCATGAATAAAGATTTCTTTTATGGACCACAAATCAGCAACAGTTGCCATAAGCCATTCCATTGTTATTGCAGAAAAAGGATCTATTCTTTATGATGGACTTCACGGTGGACGATCTATCATGTAAGAGAAGTTGACCATAAACAGTAATTCCAAGAAAAAAACTTTCTTAAGCTCTTTAGTTGGCAATATAAGTTAATAGAGGCTCTCTAGTTGTCAGCCAAAGGAGTCAGAGCTCTCCCAAACCTTCTTTGCCATGTAGTGAGGAAGATAAAATTTAATTTTGTGTCAGTGGCGCACAAGCTTCTTTTAGACTGAGAAAAACAAAACTGAGAGGGACCAGCTCGTTCCAGGAGAGGGGAAGAGGTACTAATAACAGCTGAAATATTCCTTCATACACTTTCTTTCCTGAAATGAAATTTACGTCATCCCTAGGTAGTCATCTATTTCTGTTCTTGCGTTAGAAGAAAGTCCCCTCCCACCTGGAAGCCCATGTTTCGTTCCTGTGCTCCTTTGCCTGCTGTAGAGAGGAAAATGAGATAGGGCCAGGAAAATAGAGTAGATGCCAGAAAGAGAAGTAGGGTGGCAATTAGTGATGGTTATTAAGTTGCTAGAAATTAAGGCTTCCCTACACACCTGACTGAAAGGAGCATATGTATCTCAGTGTCCAATGATGCCTCAGAATGTGGAAATGTAATATCTGAATGCTTTTTGTTCCTATACCACTGAAATAGTAGAACATTCTTGTCTTCATCATTTCCAAAGTACCAGGAGTCTGATCTGGGAAAGTCTGAAAAAAAAAAGATGCAATTTGAATTTTGATAGATGCGTCATTATTTGGCAGTGTGTACTTCAGGTGACATTTCTTTGCCTAAATGTAAAAAAAAAAAAAAAAAAAAAAAAAAATTGAAGCTAATATGTAGCTCATTTACTTATTTGGTGTTCTTGAAAACGTATTAATTATTATTTTTCTTCACCCACAAGAAGAAAAATCAAAATTATAAAACACAGTTCATCACTCTTGAATAGATGGGCAAATTAAAGTACATCCTCACAAGCCAGTTTCTTACTAAAGTCGAGGGTTCTTTCAATGTTTTTGGACTATTAGAAAATAGTTTCTGCAATTTTGTAGTTGCAAATATTCTTCAGGTTTTATTAAGTTACTTATTTTTTTCTTGAAATGGAAGAATATGGAGATATTGTCTTTGATTAAGTCCTACTTACATATTAGATCAGTGTATGAAAAATGATTACATTTAAAATTAAGACAACTCGACACGACATAAATATAAGTTAATGTCATAATCAATTAACGGAAATCTAAACAAAGACAAAAGCATTATAATAAATTATTTGTCCTCACATGCAACTCCCAACTAAAAACATATTACGGCAAAACTAAAGAAAATGGAAAGGGAAGTATGGCAGTGTTATTATCCAGCTTGATGTTTTTATTTCAATGGTCAAAACACCTCAATTAAAGTCACTTTATCATAAAAAAAAATACTTATTTACTGTTATAAAGGATTTTTTTTTTTAAGCTTGGGTGGGAAGTGTTTGCTTAGAAAATATTACTCATAGACACAATATAATTTGTTCATGATTTTCAAGAATTTCCTATTAGGAATTGGCATAAAACTACCCTCAGAAATATGTTATTCAAATTTCTTAGAGTCCATGAGTTTTTTAAAAGAATTCCTACCTAAAACATAATAATGCAACTTTTATTTTTCTTCTTGTACATGTAGACAGGCAGTTTGTATAAACCCCCAAAACTAAGAGAAAAAGTTTGTTGTTTTGTTGTTTTGGTTTTTTTTTTTTTTTAACAGCTTTTCAAGTTAATTTCAAGTAAACAATTATACGTAGCTCTTTAAGAAGCAAAAAATATTTCAACGGAAGCTTGTGACTGCTGAAATGTGCATTTTAGGGAGACAGAAAATGACATAAAAGATAAAAATGTGTTTTGGAAAGGATTTTTTGATTTTAAAATGTCCCTAAAGCAAAAATTTTTTCCCTCATTTTTCATGTAATTTTGCTTTATTTCAATAAAATCAAAATGGCTCATCTTAGACAAATCAATGGGACAGAAAAATTTTTTCCACAAATTTTTGCTTGGTTATCTATTCACCTGTATAGATCTACTGAAGTACTAACTGCAACATCAAGCATCTCATTAATACTTTCTTCAATAGCAGCCACTGCTGTGCTGTGCATGAACAGCTCAGCAGCTTCTGCCTCTTGTGCCTTCCAAGATATATTGTATGGGGGAGACTCTACTCCATCCCCTTCTGGGAACGAACCTTTCTTAAGCTATCTCCAAACTGGGTAATAGGGCAGAGACTATAATGCGTTCCCAGGGGAAGGAGCACAGAGGTAGGCTCAAACCTTTACAGCGGAATCAATTAGAATCATAGAATAATAGAATAGTTAGGGTTGGAAAGAGCCCTAAGATCATCTAGTTCCAACCACTCTGCCAGGGGCAGGGACACCTCCCACTAAACCATGCCACCCAAGGCTCTCTCCAACCCAGCCTTGAACACTGCCAGCGATGGAGCATTCACAACTTCCCTGGGTAACCCATTCCAGTGCCTCACCACCCTCACAGTAAAGAACTTCCTCCTCATATCCAATCTAAACTTCTCCTGTTTAAGTTTGAACCCATTACCCTTGCCCTCTCACAACAGTCCCTCAGGAAGAGTCCCTCCCCACCATCCTTATAAGCCCCCTTCAGATATTTGAAGGCTGCTATGAGGTCTCCACGCAGCCTTCTCTTCTCCAGGCTGAACAGACACAACTTTCTCATCCTATCTTCATACAAGAGATGCTCCAGTCCCCTGATTATCTTCGTGGCCCTCCTTTGGACTTGTTCCAACAGCTCCATATCCTTTTTATGTTGAGGACACCAGAACTGCACACAATACTCCAAGTGAGGTCTCACAAGAGCTGAGTAGAGGGGCAGGATCACCTCCTTCAGCCTGCTGGTCATGCTCCTTTCGATACAGCCCCGGATATGGTTGGCTTTCTGGGCTGCAAGTGCACACTGCCAGCTCATGTTCATTTTCTCATCAACCAACACCCCCAAGTCCTTCTCCCAGGGCTGCTCTGAATCTCTTCTCTGCCCAACCCGTAGCTGTGCCTGGGATTGCTCTGACCCAGGTGTAGGACTTTGCACTTATCATGGTTAAACTTCATCAGGTTGGCATCAGCCCACCTCACAAGCGTGTCAAGGTCCCTCTGGTTGGCATTCCTTCCCTCCAACCTATCAATCGAACCACACAGCTTGGTGTCACCGGCAAACTTGCTGAGGGTGCGCTCAATCCCACTGTCCATGTCACCGACAAAGATGTTGAACAAGACTGGTCCCAGCACCGATCCCTGAGGGACACCACTCATTACTGGTCTCCAGCTGGACATTGAGCCATTGACCACTACTCTTTGCGTGCAGCCATCCAGCCAGTTCTTTATCCACCGAGTGGTCCACCTATCAAATTGCTGTCTCTCCAACTTAGAGACAACGATGTCATGCGAGACAGTGTCAAACGCTTTGCACAAGTCCAGGTAGATGACATCATCTGCTCTACCCCTGTCCATCAGTTCCGTAGCCCCATCATAGAAGGCCACCAGATTGGTCAGGCAGGACTTCCCCTTAGTGAAGCCATGCTGGTTGTCACCAACCACCTTATTGTTTTTCATGTGCCTTAGCATGCCTTCCAGGAGAATCCGCTCCAAGATTTTGCCAGGCACAGAGGTGAGACTGACTGATCTGTAGTTCCCCAGCTCATCCATTTTGCCATTCTTGAAAATGGGGGTTATATTTCCCTTTTTCCAGTCGTCGGGAACTTCACCTGACTGCCATGATTTTTCAAATATGATGGACAGTGGCTTAGCAACTTCTTTTGCCAGCTCCTTCAGGACCGCAGATGGATTTAAATGACTAGATCTATGTGGTTCCAGTCAAGAATATCTTAGACTTTGCTTTATTTTTCTTGAGTGCTTTGTGCTTATCTATACTTTATAGTCACTGTTTGTATGTAATACTAAATTGCTACTCCATTATAGCTGCAATGTTTAAACTAGCAAATTATAGTGGTGTAACAGATTGCAAGATATGGCAAATCTTGACCTTTAAATAGCAGCCACTTTAACAGTTCATTGTTTGAAAATAAATTAATGTGAATGCTGAAATATTAAAGAAATGAGATGAAGCAATTTAGTCAGCAGTTGATAGTCTTTTTACTTTTTTTTTAATTTATTTTTTGACTGAGTCTATTTTGTTGACACTATTTGTTAACACCCAGGCTGTTGAAGTTGTTTATCTTATCTTAAGGAATATTAATTACTGAAAATTAGTATATAGACCTACAGTTTCTATGAAATACTTTAATCTGGACTGAGGGAGTGCATTCTATTAGAGATGCATGCACATAACATTTACTGACATTAAAAGGAGTTACTAGCTCTCACTGAGTGGAGAATCGATGACATGGTTGCTGATCAAGTTACTCTTCATGTCTTTCAAATGCATAACATTTCATTTAAACGTTTTTAAATGGAAGAGTTGAGAACACAGAAGATAAACTAGTATTTTTATTCAAAGGAGTTTGGCATTTATCTAGTGCAGATTCCTTATCTGGACATACTAAATACATTACCACAGATGATATTTCAAAACAATAAAAAATCACAAGGTACTCATTAATGTAATCCATGTAACATGTAAATGCTGCAGAGCTTCTGAGTTTTATGGATAATATAGGTTTTATGTCCTTATGTGTAGGAAATTAATAATCACAGGTGTCTGAAGAGTGATGACTTCCCTGATAATAATGATAAAAGGATTGAGGACTTGATGGATGTACCTAACCTAGTGGAGGTTAATGATGGTGTTCCAAAAGAATTGATTTGGTGATGATAAATTGTAGATGACTTGTAAAGATAAAGTACAGATCCCATTAAGTCTACCAGACGCTCCCCCCACCCCCCAGAGAACTAGATCAAAGAGTGCATTGGGTGCTTTCTTACTTTGAAAATAACAGATTGTTTTATGTGCTGTCCAACAACATCCATTTCTGATGTAGTTGATCAGATCCTACTCAGAGTAAACTATAAGGACAAATATCTATTATGTCATGGTTAAGTCTCTAACAGTGAAGATTAACTTTTAATGGCAGGGCTTAACAGAAAAAAACACTGAATATAAATACTGACATGGGTTTGGGTTAGGTTGCCATGTACTGCTGGGTTCAGTAGAATAGTACTGCTCCTGGTCTAATAACAAAGTAATAACTTCTGTAAAGAACTACACTAAAAGGGAGATTCATGTTGACTTCCCCAGCTGTATGATTCCATACACCTAGACACCAGAAACCATACGGTCAAAAGGAAGAAGAGAGATCAAGCAACATAACTGCATTTATTTGGGGGCTTTCTGTGAGAAGATGATAGTGAAAACCAATATATTCCTGTCAGATTGTTCATTCTTCTTCAATATTTTTTATATCTAAAGTACTATTTTAAACAGCCTTTGGTGGCAGTTAATGTTTGTCATCACTTTGGGAAGCAAATATCACAGAATCATAGAATCATAGAACAGTTAGGGTTGGAAAGGACCTTAAGATCATCTAGTTCCAACCGCCCTGCCAGGGGCAGGGACACCTCCCACTAAACCATGCCACCCAAGGCTCTCTCCAACCCAGCCTTGAACACTACCAGCGATGGAGCATTCACAACTTCCCTGGGTAACCCATTCCAGTGCCTCACCACCCTCACAGTAAAGAACTTCCTCCTCATATCCAATCTAAACTTCCCCTGTTTAAGTTTGAACCCATTACCCCTTGCCCTCTCACAACAGTCCCTCAGGAAGAGTCCCTCCCCACCATCCTTATAAGCCCCCTTCAGATATTTGAAGGCTGCTATGAGGTCTCCACGCAGCCTTCTCTTCTCCAGGCTGAACAGACACAACTTTCTCATCCTATCTTCATATAGGAGGTGCTCCAGTGCCCTGATTGTCCTCATGGCCCTCCTCTGAGCTTGTTCCAACAGTTGCATGTCCTTTTTATGTTGAGGACACCAGAACTGCACACAATACTCTAAGTGAGGTCCCACAAGAGCAGAGTAGAGGGGCAGGATCACCTCCCTCGACCTGCTGGTCGTGCTCCTTTCGATGCAGTCCCGGATATGGTTGGCTTTCTAGGCTGTGAGTGCGCACTGCCATCTTATGTTCATTTTCTCATCAACCAACACCCACAAGTTCTTCTCCCAGGGCTGCTCGGAATCTCTTCCTTGCCCAACCTGTAGCTGTGCCTGGCATTGCTCCGACCCAGGTATAGGACCTTGTGCTTGGCATGGTTAAATTTCATAAGGTTGTTGGCATCAGCCCACCTCACAAGAGTGTCGAGGTCCCTCTGCATGGCATCCTTTCCCTCCAACGTATCAACTGAACCGCACAGCTTGGTGTCATCGGCAAACTGGCTGAGGGTGCACTCAATCCCACTGATAATTGCATTTGGATGAAGATTTAATAAAGACTCTTAAGGATGGAAATTAAATTGGAGATGCTTGTGATGAAAAGAGAACCATCTAAAGTATATCGGAAGAAATTAACTGAAGACCACTTTGAGGTAGTTCGTTTAACAAGCATAACTCTATTGCAAAACTGCAAAATTTCCCTGCATAAAATTTACAGTGCAGTGAAGAACATAGGCATTTGATGTTACGACCTTGTTATAAAAGTAAGTAAACTTCATGTAGCTATTTATTTACCGAAGCATAGCATTTAATACATATATAGTACATATGAGTTAATTTTAAGAGTATATCAGTAAAACTGAAGCTCTTAGAAAAAAAAAGTAAAATCCGAAATGAGCAGAGACTTAGAAAATGAGAAATGACTGAAAGAAAAGATCATGTCTTCTGTAAGAGGAGAAAGATGGCTTCAAACATGTTGAAAGTGATGATAAAAGCAGCAGCAGCCTGTTGCTGTGGGTTAGTAATCTCCCCAGCACTGGGTAGAGCAGAAAGTAGAAATCCTTCTCAAGGGTAGTTTCTGAAGAACAAACTAAGCATGATTTTGATCCTAACACAGACTAAGCTGATGAAACATGTCACTTCCAGAGTTAGTCAGTCCTGTCGTGTTTTCTGTGACTGCATTTCATCTGTGTGTGTATTACTGATAACATATTCTTAGAATACTTTATTCTATGTTCCTCTTTTTTTCAGTTCAATTACTGTTGCAATTTACATACATCACATTATATTACATAAATTTTGCACTCCTCACAAACATATTGTGCCGTGTATCAGCAGTATTGTATGGTGTCTATGGTATAAAAATAATCTGAACTAGATAATAGTTTTTTATTCAAAAAGACTACATCTGTGCCACTGGAATTGACAAGGTAAGTGTTATCTATTGTCCCTTAATTAGGCAAGATATAATGGCCAGAATTATTTCTATTGCCCATTTCTATCTTTACCTTCACTTCAGAAATTCAGTATTTTCTTAATTCTTTCAACAAATGAAAATTAGTCCAGCATAAGAATTGGATATGTTTTTGTTAGCCTTCAGAATAGCTGTTGAAGTGAAATTTGTAAGTGATTGAGCTATATTAATTTTATAAAAATTGAGAACATTTTTCACCACTTGTGTAGATTTTAGGAGGAAAACCATGAAGAATGCCACTGATTTGCAGAAGAAAAATGCAGTTTACAGCAAGCCTTGTTGAACTGTTGTTCCTCTGAAAATGATGCCAAAACACAGGAATGAGTATCCACTCATCAAGTATTCAAATAGCATGCTTTCAGGTAATTCTCATAACTGTACATCAGAGACACTGAGTTCATTAAACCAGGTGCTTATAGGAGACAAAAAATATTGAGCTGTTAATCCCATACATTTTTGTATCTCCATATCCTGAAAAGAGTTTACGCAGGTAACTGACATTACTAATTCTCTTAGACTGCAGTGTTTGTGCATGCAAAAACTGTAGTGACATAATAACCAGTCATTTGTGTTATGATAACTATTTTCTCTTGGTTTTTGCTAGCTCCTTCCTGTAAACAAGAAATACAGTCATATTCAGGCACTGTTAGGAGCCTTGGGAAAAGAATAACTGAAAAAAATACCTAGTTATAGAATAATTCTAGAAATTTAGACTTAGATTTTCGTTCTGTATGTTAGCTTTCAAGCTAATAAAGGAGTAAATATTTGCTTTTGCTTTTCATTAGCACTGACATAACCCCATTGCGAATGACGCAAATGTTACCAAATGCCACTGAATGAATGAACATGATAGACTGAACCCAGCAGGGTAAATTGTATTCATTGCCATCTGAACTTTGTTTTCCATTTAAACAAGGGTAAAATCTACTTTTTATAGATAAAAATACAATCAAGTTTTGAATGTTGCAAATATTGCTAGTGTATAGTAAAGTCAGGAAAGCTCAAATGGTATTTGAGGTAAATCATTCCACACTGAAATCTCAGTACCTTGAAATTTAGATTACTAGCCTGAATGTAATGATTAACACCATAATAAATAATCCATAGTTTAACCATATTAGAAATAATGTTTTGGAAAAGTCCCTACAAAACATTACAGCTACAATAAATTCCTTATGTATGTTGCTTTTCTACCTACTTTGAAGAAGGAAAAATAACTAAATAATCCCATTAAATATATTCACAATAAATATATTCAGAGTGCAGGAATATACAACATTTATTTTCAAGAATTTTGAATAACTAGCACTGAAAAGCGGAACAAAAGTTACATATGTCACATATAGACACATTTGCACAGGTAAACATTCTGTAATTCAGAGAAAATATTTCAGGCTATATTGTTGAAAGAATATCATTGGTGTGTATGAAGAAGATAAGACAGTCTACTCTCTACTCATCTTTGCTTATGGACCAGATGCAATTTGGATAGAGTCAGGATAATCCACCATATTTTTATGGGAAAACAAGAAATGTTTCTCATTCATACAGAATAACAGCTAGCCATTTTTTAGGAAACAATGCATCTTTATCACACGAAGTGATAGGGAAAATTTAGCTTTATTAGACAAAATACCTTCTGCAGTTTGGAATTTCTATGATATCATGTGAAGATAGGCTGAGAAAGTTGGGGCTGTTCAGCCTGGAGAAGAGAAGGCTGCGTGGAGACCTCATAGCAGCCTTCAAATATCTGAAGGGTGCCTATAGGGATGCTGGGGAGGGACTCTTCATGAGGGACTGTAGCGAGAGGACAAGGGGTAATGGGTTCAAACTTAAACAGGGGAAGCTTAGATTGGATGTGAGGAAGAAATTCTTTACTGTGAGGGTGGTGAGGCACTGGAACGGGTTACCCAGGGAAGTTGTGAATGCTCCATCGCTGGCAGTGTTCAAGGCTGAGCTGGAGAGAGCCTTGGGTGGCATGGTTTAGTGGGAGGTGTCCCTGCCCCTGGCAGGAGGTTTGGAACTAGATGATCTTAAGGTCCTTTCCAACCCTAACTATTCTATGATTCTATGATTCTAAGTGCAAAGACACATGGGACTGTGCCTTTACAATATCCTTGACCTGTAAAAAATCATCAGCCTCAGCCCCTATACAGTACATGTAATTTTTATACTTACTTAGCATCTTCAAAGGCTAAGGAATAGAGGAAATTTCCAAGAAGCCAAGTGGAAATGCCTTTTGTAGCCTGTAACACTTAGAAACAAATTTATAAATAATGCTTATTCTTGCACGTTTGCACAAATTTGTCCTTTTTCAAATACAAATCCTCCATAGTCTCCATTTCAATTTCTTTTTAGGTTAGACCCAGCAAAGTCCTCCACAAAAGGCAACTCAGTGGCACAATCTTCCAAGGATATTTTTATCAAATCAATCCGTCATAAAACTTGAAATGACAAAAGCATTATTGAACAAATAAGAAGCAGCATCTCTTTTAACAATTGCTTGGCTCCATAACGAAATTTTGCAAACTTGTCTCCTTTAACTCACTCTAACAAATTCATGCCTGTCAGCAGTGGAATTTTCCTTTATTTAATTTTGCTAATTTATATTGAACAAATGACAGAAGAAGACATGGCAGAAGGCAAATGGATAGACAATGCAATATGCAAAACCCAAAAGGCTGAGGGTAAAAACAAGTAAAATGAAATCACCAAGTAGATAAATAAGTTTTGCATTAGAAGATTAAAATAATAATAACAATAAAAGCTAGCAGCTTAACTCCAAGCCCAAAGTGAGAAGCAGGTCATAAAAGCATTAGCAGAGAGGCATATGTGATGCATGAAATGTACAGTATTCAAGAGGCATCAGCACCAGATGTGTTTGTTTAATAGCTCAGGCAATTAAGAAGTGAAACAGACATCTTTTAGTCTCCTTAATGTTGCTTCCATCCTCATGTTGCTTTGCCTTAAGTTGGCTCCCTGGAGTAAATGACAGCTGGGGTTTTCTGGGTATATTCTCTTTCCTCATGGCCCAAGCAGCTTACTGGAGCAGATTCCTGGTGCTCAGATCTGCCCATAATTAATCATAAGAAGTTGAAGTGCCCATCCATCTTGAGTTTTCAATAAATCTGGAGTTAACATTTTATGAATGCAAGTGAGCTTTTTCGGAGTCAGGGAACAAAAGTTTAAAATTGAATTGTGAATAAGTATGTATCTTTTATTTGATTCTGGCCTCCTATCTTCCTATTGGAATTGTTATTTAACTTGTAATATACTATTATTCTGCTCAGTGACATTTTCCTAGCACTGCTGCTGATGTACTTTAATTTATACAATGCCATTTTCAATGCTTTGACTATCAGTCTGATTTGGAGATCTCAATTTGTTCCCTTCCCCCAACAACCCCCACCCCCCCTGCCCTGGAACATGGAAATCAATGTTTCATAACCTAAGCAAATGCTCAGACTAATTCTGGGTAGTAAACGCACATAATTAATACAGCTTCAGTGTACTCAAGATGAAGTAATTACATGGTTTCATATGTGTACACGTAGCACGAGGTTAAGTTTCAGCTATGTTACTCAAGCACAATGAAGATGTAAGAGAAGAGAACAATCACAACTGTGGAGGTCCTTGAGATGAGGATGAGTCCATCTATGACCTTGAAGTTCAAATTCTAGTGCTTTACATCTGGGATTAAGTTACTGTATGTGATATATCACTTATGAAGAAAGCTTTTTTTTTCCTCCAGTCAAACCAAGAAGTACTGAAAACACCCTACTCTGTGACGCCTTTTGCTGTTAGCAAGCAGGATGCCTCTGAGAACTTGATAATCCCTCAGTCTTCATCTTGGCCTAAGCAGAGCCAGAATTTAGCACTTAACAAGAATACATTGATGGATACTAAAGACTTTGGGTTTTCCCTGCTTTCAGAAAGATGTGCTAGTCCTCCAGGGACACAATGTAATTCTAGCTGAACAAAGAGGCATGCCTTGATTAGAGCTGAGCTAAGAGCAAACCTTCACATTTCTCACTTTGTCTACACTGTTTTACATAAGTTTCTTTCCATGCTTCTTTATTTCTCATAAGTTTAGGATTTTCCTTCAGAGTAATATTTCTAAGTCCATCTTGTCCTGTTTCATGTTCCTCTGCCCTCTGATTTTCATGGGTTATGTATGTATTTGGAAGTCTTATCCTAAAAATGGTCTGCATGTTGCAGTTGAAATGCTCACATTTTGTAAAGTAATTTATTTTTTATATAACTGACAAACTGATTGCATGGTTTTATTAACTCTCTGTAATTCCACTGCATATTTAAGGAATATGATGAATTCAGCTGAAGCAGACTCTCGAGCTTTCCCTTTATTTTATAAGACTACAGGAAAGACCAGCCTTGACATCTTGCTAATCTAAAAACCCCCAAGACACCTAACAGTTGCAAGATATGCTGATAGAGAAGTTATCTAACATGATTATTGAGACAGTAATATTTATTATCTTGGAAGACTTCAACAGCAACCTAGATGATGTCCCCATCTGCCTACTGAAATTTTCACTAAGGTTTTCTTCACAGTCTGACTCACACAGTCATATATAGCTTAATTTACTTGAATGCCTGAATGGGACATGAACACAGTTGCTGCTATAGTTTCCTTTCACAGTAACAACGAAATTGTTAAACAACAGAATAATGAAGGAAAACTTCCATTGGTGAAAAGAGAGAGACTGTGGACCTTAATGACATGAAAAATAAGAAAGAACATGAAATTGATAACATTCAGACTAAAAACTTCTTACTTTCACTTATTTTTCATTGAGAAGTTCCTCTCAAATGCTGATGTTAAAGAATCCGTAGATAGGAGAGAATGTGTATGGCTGAGCAAATGATGACTTTAATTTAAAGTGAGGCTTTTATGTCCATCCAGTTTTTGTAATGCAGGGTGGAATTACCTGGGTTATCTGAGTGTCTCAGGCAGTCTGATGAATCATGCTTCAGGCATCTGTTTTGACTATTTCAGACCAATATCTCCTCAATAAAAAGCATGGAATGGCACTTAATTTAAGATATTTTAAATATTACGTACACTTAAAAAAATTAAAAAATGGCCTAATGCTTAACCAAAATATTATTTTCTTATTTTTTATCCTAACCTGAAATATATCACAAACATTTCCAATTGCAAACAATGTTTTATTTAATTCCAGCTTGAGGAAAAAATTACAAAGTTAGGAAGAGGAATGGTTAACACCTTTTGCATTTAATTCCTGCTCATATGTTAATGGTCCATGAATAATGAGACCCAGAAAGGGGGGGTAAATGGAAATACTGGTGTGAAGCTGTGTATCTGCATTCAGAGGAGATATTCCTGGTTGCAGTACTTTGGGATGTGGACCACTATCTAGAAAATGCTCAAAATGCAGGGCACATTTCCTTATACCAAGGAATTTCTTATAACTTTGAGAATAATACAACATTAATATCAAGTGATGACAGAGCTATTATGCCTTCAAAATACTTACACAAAATTAAACTTCATTTCATTTTACAGGAAGGAATATTTTATAGATGTTTGTGTATGCATGTCGAGGCAGAGCACAATATGGGACTTAAGTTTGTTTATTTTCCCAAAATTTAAAACCAAAACATGCAAACTTGTGTTACTGGAATAAGTTTAGATTGTAGTCTGATCAGGCTAGAGAAAATTTCAGCTGATAATATTGCACCTGTCAACTGCTTTTCATTTCAGGGAATTAATCAAGATGGCTCTTCAGAGAGTTTTTGAGAATGTTCATTATTTCAGCTATTAATTTTTAAAAGCAGCAAATGTTGCAAGTCAACAGCATCCATAAATATTGATTCATTGTGCAATATACCTCATGCTTCTGGAAGGAAAAAGAAGGGTTTTTATACCTAGTACTCCCCCTCTCTGTTTTCAAAGGCATCCACTGAATGTAAGTATACATATATTTTTTTAAGGAAAATTGTTTAGCCTGAAGTAAATAGAATCATTTTTGCACTGCTTTTGCACCAATGTGGATGCGCAGCACTCAACCACTTGCAAGTACTGCAGAATTTAACATTAAAGAGAATGAGGAACAAAAGCAATTACATACAGAAAGTCACAGAAGTGTAATCTGAAACTAGTGGGGTCTCACTGTAGGACTGTTAGGCATCAATATAGTTCTCTAGGCTTCAGACCTAGTGAAATATATGAAGTGCTATTCTTTTATTATGTATTTATTTGGTGTATTTCCCTGTGGTTACCATGAAGAGAATTTCTACATCATTTAGGCAAAATACAGAAAACAAAAGCTTCTTGCTGCAGACTGCAAGTATCGTGTTTGTGTAGGAGGGGAAAGTTGTGTTGAATTTAGAGATTTAGTCTTATCAGACACTCTCATTTACAGTGTCTGAAGTATCTTAAATAAGGTTTTTATGCTAACTATGGTTTACAGAGTTGTGCAACACAGTCACCTGGTAGAAAAGTACATCTTGTGAGCTATTTCAGCCCCTGGTATGTAACACCTTCTGTATATCAGTGGCTAAAAGCTTGGTTCCACTGAGAGTCATGGGAATTCAGGTAGGGCTAGGATTCGACCTCTGCTTCTTAAGGTGATCTAGTACAGCCTTGACTTGAGGGCTCTGTCATTTGCATGTCCATAGTAATAGTGACGGTGAGAAGCCCTGATATTTCATACAAATTAAATTCACTGTGGGGATCTCTTCCCTGAACAGCAGATACAACAAAGTCTATGCTCCTGTAATACTGATCTGATTGGAAAGCGTTGGTCTGGAACTGTTCATGTAAGGGTTCATAAGGGGAAAAACCTGAACACCCTCTCCTAACTGTTCCAATAGATAATTCCTGAACAGATTTTCTAAGAGATTTAGGGAAAAATGCAGACTTGTGGCAGAGCACAGACCTTTGAAAATGTTCATATTTATGTTTGAATTTATAAAAGAGACCTAAATCAGCCTGAAAATCTTGACCATTGGGGTAGAGGACATTATACAGTTCATGAAAATGACCAATATTATTAAAAAAATGGTAGATTCTCTCAATCATTTAAGATTTTAAAACTACAGATTTGAGAATCAAAGATCTACACTAACATGACGAGAAGGGAAGGCCATATAACATTTTTATAGTGTTTGTCTGCCTGACAACTTCACTCAGGAAAATATTAACTTACTTTGGCCTTTCATATCTAAAATATAGTCCAGATTATGAAATTAATAACATTGCATTTGCTCTCACTGAAGAAATCAAGAGCGTGGGGACCACTATTGTTTTACAAATACTTTTTATATTATATATCTAAATATTCCACAGATAAAACGGAGATGAGAGACCACTTACATATACATTTAAAAATGAAAAGACAGTATGGGACGATATTTCCTGAGTGGTTTTACAGGAGAGAACCACAAAGAAAATAAGGCTTTTATGCACACATTTCCCACACAATATTTTTACTTCCCATTAACTTTTTATTAATAACACAAAGTCGCTAAAAACTGGAGAGCTTAGGCTGTGTTACAAGACCTTATAGAACCATTTATGTGCCTTAGCTTCCAGCTTTCATATAACCCTTGGGTGAGCATTCAATGCCACCAAAACACACCTGTAGGGAGCTTGTAGATTAAGTCATAAGTGGCGAATCCCCTGTTGGGACATTGCTCTTATCATTATCATCTTGATCCTCAAAAATATTCAAGCTGGTAATGGTTTTACACTACCTACTGTGTAGGATTTCAGCTGCACTGTAACATTTTAATAAAGCATTATCTGTGGAGTTCAGCGGTGCTCTATTGATAGGAGTTGCCTTTAGAAGACTTTGTGAGGCTGAGCAGTGGTGGCTGTGCAACACAAACATGCGAAATAATGAAATGAAAACAAGCCACATGATATGCAGAGATCAAATTTCACTGCAACTAATGAAGAATAATAATAGCAAAAGGAAAAATACTGTAGAAACAGAATGCAAACAAATAAAGCAATAGGAAAGAAGAAAGACAAATAACAAAAGCAAACCAAGAAATTAATAACAAATAATAAAACAATAACAAATAATGAACAATAACAAACTAGACTTCAGAAGTAATCAAAGTGATAAAGAAAGAAGAGTGTATTAAACAAGAAGCAGATTAGTGCTGTGTGCTCTTGGGATCAACAACTTGAATGCCCTTCATATTTAAAATGGGTTAGGGAATATTTTTGCGAAAGTTTTGCACATAACAATAAACACCTCACAGTTTGCCACACAAGTTGTTCATCAGGAAAGACCTCAGAATTGCTAACCAGTGGATTAATATGCAGATTCACGGAAGGAGTGCAATATGGGGAAGCACATAAGCTGCTTTGTGCTTGTCCCAACATTTGCTCAAAAATTAAAGGCATGATGAGTATTCAAGGGAATATCTCCATTAACATCAATGGTCTTTAGATCAGGAAGAGCTAAAATGTACACATGCATGAACAAATGGAAACCAAGTATTTACTTTTCACGCATGTTGTTTTCCTTCCATTTTCCTGTGAAAGCAACATCTGTTTAACATTTGTGAGAAAAAAAAAGATGGAAGAACCTTCCATTTGCAAATACAGTTTCTCTGAAATGAAACTGTTTTAGGAGTATGAACATCCAATTGAAGATTTATTTTGGTAAAACCAAAACCCATTTTTTGACATACTTAAAACAAGATGGTTTAATTTCTCCTTTGAAATTACTAAGCTTATATTCTAATACTGTATGTATTATTACTCCACTGTATTTTGAGATAATTCAAAATCATGTTGCAAGACTAATACAAATTAAATGTTTTGATTGATCAAAATTAATTTCCTGGTTTTCATTTCAGAATTTTCTTTCTTCAATCAGTATCTCTGTCCCAACTTGAAGTGAAGAGAGATTTGAAAACTCAGTATGCTGCACAAAATACTCATTCGCTGCATGTAACTACCCCTATTATCGTGCAGTCTTTAGCAATGGCATCTTTAGAGAATAAACTTCTTAGGAAAAACACCTGGAAAAACATTATGTTTCTTCCAAAGTTTTTGACCTTGAGGATATGACAAGAGAACACAGAGAAAGGGCAATCTCAGAGGGAGACAGGCAGGGGAAACAGCAGCTAATGAGCAAGATGATGTAGGTTTCCATCTGCAAATAAGTTGTACATTTTGCTGTTGAAGAAGCACAGGAGAGAAAGAGAGAGAAATATTAGCATATGACCAATCTCTCATTAACCCAGTGGTCAGGGCATTCTTTTCAACTGTCTCAGTTCAGTTTTGATCTGTTCCTTCTGTCTTCCCATGCCATCAGGAGAGCCAGAAATAGCTCTTATGTGCAAGGAGAGGCACTGTATGTGAACCACATGCCACTGGAATAGGCACTGCATTTGTGTGCCACAGCTGGTGGTCTCAAAGGGGATCCATGGTCTCCTTTGTGCTCCATCAATTTCAACAAACCGTCAAGTTCAGGTGGGACTAGTCACACTGAAAAATTCCTGGCCTTTACCAATTTCCACAGCTGGAGGTCCAAACTATCTTGCACATGGCAGCAGCATGCTCACTTCTTGCCGCATATTAGTATCCTTTAATTATTGATGTGAGGGAAAGGTTATCTCACAGAGAAAAAACATCCAACTGAGATTTTAGTTCACACTTTGTTTTCTATGTTTGAATTGGTGTCTTGGCTTCACAGAACTTACTCTTTTAAGATATTGGATTTTAATGACATAAAAAAACACTGAGCCAGCTGTCACCATATTACAAATGTGACTTTGAGAGCAAAACCAATGAGAGTTTGAATCCACCAGGACTAGGTTTATTGAAGAAAAGGTGTAAGGTCTTCTTTCTACACTGCTGACTGTGGAGGTATTATCAGATTGTAGACAGACATTTTTAAAGCAGAGACAAAAGCTATAATATTGAAATAATCAAGTAAATTATGTTTAGATGATCCTAACCAGCCCCAGAGAGAACCCTGATTCCTCCTTACACCCTCACAGCCACTGAAAGGTTTTCTTTCTGGCTTCAAATGTGGCAAATTGTTTACAGCCCTGAATAAAACCAGCCAGGTAGCTAAGAGTATATTGACAGTGCAGTGGAGTACTGAAGCCACCTGTGTTAGCTGCAGAATAAAGAGAACCCCAGAAACTTGGTTTCTGCCTGACCTGAATAGCAAAGTCCCGATTCCTGGGCAGAGCTGGTGCTGCTCGTTATTATCCAAGTATTGCTACCTAAGGTCCAAACTCCAGTTTGCCAAGGTTTGCACTATACTAGGTGAATTTGTCAACCACAGTAATGTTGCCTCAGGTGTCTTTCATCTATGCATGAAAGCTCAAACGGCCAAGACTTAGAAGGACAAAGGTTTTTCTTTGCATTTATAGCCTAACTGCTAAGTTTTTAATGCTGGACTTTTTACTTTATAGACACGCAAAAAGACTTAGGTATCTTTGCTAATCTGACACTATCTTCTTCTTTCTTTTGTTTTGCAGAATTGGATAAGAGTGTGTTGAGGTCAAATTCTGGTTAACAATTTTTCTCCTGAACCAGGATACTGAAAATCCAGGACACATATAGGAGTAACTCTTACAATTTCATTGCCTTAAGTCAAAGCCGAATTCAGCAGGGATCTCATTTTATGATAACTGGTATCACGATAACATGAAATGAAGTTGAAATAAATGTTGGTATGTGGTATTAAAAATAACAGCTCATGCTGGCTTGGAGGTTAGGAGGTTAACTTAGGAACAGACACATTTGCAAATGATTAAAAACCTCAGAATCTTTACCTGTCTTTATAATCTATTTAATAATCTCTATTTATTAAGCTTTATAATCTATTCTGACATAGCATAGATTTTGAACTGATACAACAGTGATGATCATAGATGCTAAGACTTCATTTTTTAAATTACTTCTTTGTATATAAGATCATATTTCTGTATAATCTGATATCTGGCTGTTAAATTAGCCCTAGAGAAGCCTAGGTTGTTGGCAGGGGTATCTTAAGCATTCTGAAACCAATGAGGAAAAGATAATTGAAATGCATGTAACAGCTAGATCAGTAAATCAGGTCCAGTCTGGTTTATACCATGCTGAATGTAACCACTGAATACTAGAAGTCCCACCTATATCATTGCAGTTCCATTGAACAGAAGGTGCTGAGTTTAAACTGGGGAATAAGCCTCAAGCAATTCTACTGAGTTTAGTGGAGTTTCCTTGGATTTACAGCTACAAGTGTGTGAGCCAATTTGATGCTCATGGTGTTTCTAACTGCAGCAGCAGGGCACAGAAAGTTAAAACAGCTTTTGTTTTTTTATCTTCAAAGGAAATTTCTGCAATTCTGGGTATGGCTGCGAGTATGCACTCCAATTTACAATCTCCATAGGGTCTGGAGAGGTACACTTAACCCATCCACTTGCATGGCCACTCTTTGGTGTGTGAATCTTCATGCTCTGTTAAAAGTTCACTTAGGGTCCGAGTGAATATAAAAATAATTAATCAGAGGTATGGAATGAGAGGATGTGTTCAGTGAGACTCCTAAATTCATGTAGAATTTAGAGGTAGGTTTGGACCTCAAATTGTGCCCAAATACCAGTTTATGGTGAACATTTTTAAATTATTATTTAATTAGGAGATAATTGTCATCTGCTTGTTACTTTGCAGATATTTAACCTTTATTTTTTCCTAAATTGAATCAGATCCAAATTAAACAAGGCATTTGAGAAACATTAAAAATGAGGGAAAGTAGAATCTGTAATTAATGTAATGCTTTACATGATTTTTCTTCTTTTTTTTGGGTCTACCTGCATTAGAACAAACTCTGTCTTATTCAATTAATGTTCTCACAACAGCCCTCACAAGTGAAAAGAGTTAAAAACTCACAGAGGAACTGTAATCGTAATATGCCCTGAGAGATATTCATTTGGCCCCAGCTGTCCATTTTATTCTAAGTGCTAAATGCTTTAATATACATAGACTATCATTTACATAGCAAGTGGCTATGTGAGATGAATTATTTATTTAGTGACAAATACCTAATACCCAATGTACTGTCAAATACAAAGAAGTTCCTTATTTGACCCTCATGTGTAAATTTGCATTATAGAATTCATTATCTTTGCACATAAGTCACATTGAAGTTATGTGCAGATATCTGTCAGTGGGACTACAGATTATTGCAGCTTTGATTTAATTGCACTATTTGCTGTTTTGCCATACTTCTAGCAAGGAACCTTTTTTTTTAAGTTTTGAGCTATATAAGCTGCCCATATATGTAACAGATGCGCTTCTAATGTAAAAAGGGTAGGTGAAATAGAAAACCAAACTCAAATTATAATAAAAATATTATGAAAGTCAGTAATTTGTATGTAAGTCATTTTGTGTACCTCACGGAAGACAGTTAGGGATGTAACCCTCCCAAAATCAAGACAATGAAATTCAGCCTGCTTTCCCCCAGACAATAGGTGACCCGGTCATATGCAGCCACCTTCATGTCTACTTCTATCCCCAAAAAGTTAAAGGAGTCAGCTTGACTGAGAAATTTATCATATCATATTTATTATTCTTATACTGCATACAGCTCTGTTAATTCTCATAAAGTCTCACATTAGTCTTTGATTGTGTCTCCAAAGGATCTAGATCTCAAGGTCACTATTATTTTAACCATTAGATACCCATATTACTCTAACGATTATAGAATGCAACAGTCATGACCTATCTCAGGGCAAATATTGTACTGCTCACTTCAGTAATTTTTTGCCAAATTTGACATTTGCTAGCATGAATTTGTATGATAGTTATCAAGATAGTCCTCAGTATTTGGTGTATTCTGAGATAAAGGAAATGCTGAGTTCAGAAGAATTACATCTTCTCTCTGAAATCCCATGGGTATGCTTCAAAAGATTTTGGGGTATGACTTAATCTGGGGGCACAACATGAAGTTAAGATCTTTATTTACATAATTTGGAACAATAAAATGATGTTAAAGATCTCACAGAAACAGTCCATTCTATTTTTTTTTTTTTTTTTTTTAATGTTTAGCCTTTTGGTTTGACATTTGACATTACTTGAGAAGAGAAAGAGTAAATAAAACATTTCTGAAACTTGAAAGAGATTTTGCCTTGGATGAAGTCAGAACAGGAAGGTCAGGTCAATATTTATTGAATCAGTCCAGTTTCCCATCCTTTACTGAGATACAATTTCTGAAGCTGCTGCCTTCTAAGATGGCTCATTTTAGCCGTTCTGCAGATGAGAGTTGAGAATACCCAAGGATTTTTGTTCTGTAGGCTAGAAAATTGATACAGCCACAGACTGAACATAGCTAGAGGGAATTTATGCCTGCTAAGTGAACTGAAAATTAGTGTTGACCCTGAAAAAGCTCTTCTGTAGTTGGCGAATTTGTTTATTTGCACTTTGGCACATCTCAGATAATGAAAGCCTTTGAAGCACAATAAGCAAATTACAGACCTGGTGTGAATGGGCACAATGCCACTGACACCAGTCGAGAGATGCCCACTCACACCAGGTTTGAATTTGGCACATTTCCTTTGTCAATGGCAAAACAATGTTTTCAAGAAATTTCCTGGCAGAAGTTATGTTGCATGGAAAATGCATTCATTTAATATGTTTATTTGCATAACAGATATGAGCTTCAGCAGAGTTTATTATTCATTATGCAGTCTCATTCCCTTCCCAGCCAGCAGCAAGATGCACATCAGAAAGGGTAGTCAGAGACTTTTAGAACTGAAGGGTTTTTTTTAATCTGAATGTTAGGCCAAACCCTTCAAAAATAAAAGTTCAGCAATAGATAAATATAAGGTCCTATTCAGACATTGTGTGGCTTTCAGTAGCGCTGTGTGCTCTCTGGCTCTCCTGCTGATGCAGTCTTTGATCCTGACATAATCTGAAAGAAATTAACAGGAGCTCAGCTTTTAATCAGGTAAAGATGTAAATAAGGATTTAGGTGGTTAATTTTAGGCTTCTATTTTCAAAAATCTCTCCCCAGACTATCAGAAAGGCTGATCATTCAACTGAAATCTTCTAGCAAGAAAAATTCCTGTAGGAGATGGAAGATGGTGTGTTTCTACGTGTAGAAAGTTTCATTTCCTTTGCTACCCTGTATGAAATTCTGATTATTGGTAGGCGCTTGGTCAGATAGTACATATGGACAGATTTCTGAGGGCCCATGAGATCAGTGCCATATAATTTTCTTCAGGTAGCAGGAAAATTAAATTACTCACATGTGTAAAGAAACTTTTCTATAGTAATGAAAAAAAAAAAAAAAAAAAAGCCCAGAAACCCAAAGGAGAAGGCTGAGAAGAGAAATTGAAGTTTTTCGGAACAGCAGAGAATTATCCATTATCCAAAAGCTTGGAAATAGAGTACCATGCAGCATCTTCTGCTTGCTTGCTTGTTTCTTTGGGTTTTTTGGGTTTTTGTTGTTTTTTTTGTTGTTGTTGCTGGTTTTGTTTTTTTTTTTTTTTCTTTTAACATATGCTGCAGTTTGAAAAATGTGGCACGATGTATTACAGAGAATAGGAGGTTCAAAGACCAAGTGAACTGAAGAGATGGATGATGAGACAAAAGTGTTACAAAGGAAGACAACAAGCTAATGACTCTACCCCTGATGTCAGGATATCTGAAGTTTATCTTCAACATTCCATGCCATTGAAGACCTACAGTGGAAAAATTTACTGCAGTAGTGACTGTGCAGTGTGCCATGAGCTTCATGTCCTCTAAAACATACGCTAACAGTTAAAGCTGTCTTAAAAAATGCACATCATTTTATAGTTCTGTTTGAATAAATACAAGAGCAAACATTCCTCTTTATGATTTCAAAAGATGGAGCACAAAATATTTTTCTAAGCTGTTTCAGGGCAGTTATTGAGGCCATGAGTTTTATTTCCCAAAGCTGCATGTGCAGATTGTTAAACTCATGTTCTTTCATATCCATCATATTCACCAAAGACCCAGGACTGCAAATGTAGGCTTCAAGTTATACCTTACCTGTTTTTACAGTTGACCACTTTAGTACACAATGACAAATAAGGACTGTCATCATGGAACTGAGGGGAAAAGATTTTTAAACATTTCTTATATTTCTGTATGAAGAAAACAACAATTACGTGAACTTAAGGAACAATAGCTTCTTCGGGTTTTTGTCTAGGTATTTTTTTAAGGCAAACACTGTGAGAATTTCTGTGGGAGTTTTTCTGTCTATGAACAAGTCCAAAGGAGGGCCACGAGGATGATCAGAGGACTAGAGCACCACCAGTATGAAGATAGGATGCGAAAGTTGGGGCTGTTCAGCCTGGAAAAGGCTGCGTGGAGACCTCTTAGCAGCCTTCCAATATCTGAAGGAGGGCTATAGGGATGCTGGGGAGGGACTCTTCATTACGGACTGTAGTGAGAGGACAAGAGGTAATGGGTTCAAACTTAAATAGGGGAAGTTTAGATTGGATATGAGGAGGGAGTTCTTTACTGTTGTGGTGGTGAGGCACTGGAATGGGTTGCCCAGGGAAGTAGTGAATACTCCATCACTGGCAGTGTTCAACGCCGGGTTGGACAGAGCCTTGGGTGACATGGTTTAGTGGGAGGTGTCCCTGACCCTGGCAGGTGGGTTGGAACTAGATGATCTTAAGGTCCTTTCCAACCCTAACTATTCTATGATTCTATGAAACTATAAATAGTTCAGAAATATTTTAATGATTCTGGTGTATTTTAAATGTGTCCATTTGTTTTTCTATGATGAATCTGCTGGTAACTAGACATGATGTTTGTAAAATTGGCAATGTGTATATTTGTGACTAAATTTTTTCTGTTGTACATATTCAATCAGTAAAAAGATGCATGTACAGTCAATTGAAGGAATTAATGAATTCCATTTCTAAATGAAACCTTATTTCTAGACCTAAAGCTTAGGAATGGTTTTTCCATTGTCTTGGAAGGCTTTGGTCCTGGGCTTTGAATACTCTATCTTGTTTAACTTAAACATGATGTTATATAGGAACTCCAAATTCAACCAAGAGTGAACAAAATCCTTTCTGGTAAGCATGGGACAATAACAATAGCAAGGTGTTTGTTATATATGGCATTTTATCAATGCATTTCCCATTTTAATCAGTGTTTTCTGCTCTCTTCTTTTGCTGTATCTCTGCAGATTTTGCCTACATTTTTCCAGCTGTATTCTTAATGTCTATATTAAGATATAATGAAGTAGAAAATCAATATAGTATGCTGTATTTTCATCCCAGTTCTTCAAAGTCTAAAACAGTAACTCAGAGATAGGCCCTCTGATGTGGTAGGATGTTGAAAACAAACATTAGCAGTGACAGATGTGACCTTGGAATCACTACTGTATTGTGGCTCCAGCCTTCCTAATTCAATTCCTGTGTCATGGGACTTCATTTACAGGAACAGATACTTGACACGTTCAGTTTTACTGCGATTCCTTCCAAGGTTTTAAATTCACCACTCATAACTTGTCTGAAACAGGTAACCATATGTAATAACCATTGCCTGTTTCTATTGCACTGGAGTCATCTCTCATGTTTGTCTATGAATTTCTGTTCTATCAAGCTCCTTCTTTAAAATGACAACATTCTTCTCAGTTTGTATTCTTTCTATTGAGTCTAATATATTAACATTTTCCTGATGGAAAATTGCAAAATTACTACTCTAGGATCAAGCTAATTACTCATATCTTTGAGAAAAGTTGGAGTTTTATGGGCTAATGATTAACTGAAGTTTACATTAGATTGCTCTTCTATGTTAGAACTTTTTGTTGCACCAGAGTTGTGATGCTCAGCCAAAAATAGGGGTTTAAAGGTGACACTTGCATGCACTTTTTACTGACTATGAAAAAGGGACTGGATGAATTTAAAGTCCCTTTCATGAGAAAGCATTCTTTCCCTCATCTGGTGTCCAGTAATTCATTATGGAGCTTACTGCAAAACTTCTGGGAGTTGGAACATTATTTAGAGAAAATACATTGTGGAGCAGAATTATAATCTATGTTGAATCTGCCAGTTCCTGATTTGCCTGAGATGGGATCACAGTTGGAAAAAGGATGCAGCTGCTATTTGAATTGGTTACATAACCTTGCTTTATTGTGCTTTAAACCTTAGGTCAATGCTATGCAAAGATGTAGACAGATACTCTTTGATGTGAAGTGTTTAAATCAAAAGGGAAATGAATAAATAATTAAACTGTGTGTGTAATTTTTAAAGTCCCAATCATGACCTGAAAGTTAAACTAAGTTTTCTCTGCTTTGTTGAGGAGATGAATGTGCAGTATGGTCCAAAAACGGTTTATGATAGAGAAGTAAAATATTATTATAATAAAGACAAACAATTGTTTATTTCTATAATAATTTGCATTTTTCTGATATTTAACCTATTATGAACCATCTACCACACTATGACACGATTCTGATACCTGTCCAAGAGAGCAACAGACCAGAGAATACATTTTTAGAAATATAAAAGGTAATATTTATACATGAGAATTCTTTTTATGTTAACTACACTAATTATAAAATTGTAAATTATACCAAATTGAAAACTGGGCTTATGAAAACATGCAGATACAAACATAATGATGTTCACACTGCCAGTTGTGCCAATCAATTTCTCTCACCTGCAAACCAATATACTAAAATTAGCATTAAAATTTTTAGAAAATAAATGTTTGATGTAGGAAGCGGAGGGGTTGGAGAGAGATAAGAGTGAAAGAAAGAGATCTGAGCATCAGAACTTCCAGCAAAAATGAGTTTTGTACTTTGTAACATGATTGAAATCCTTTTTCTTTTACTTCTATGAAATGTGATCCACTAAATGTCTGTTGTCAGGTGGTGCTAATTCTTATAATATATTTTATTACAATTTTTTTGGGAGGAATGCTGGATGCATCAAAATATTATTCATTTGGCTGCTTAGTTTTCAATTAAATGATCCAATATGAACTGCAGTAACGTAGACAGGGGGATGGTCTGGACGAACCAATGCTGTTTTGATCAAAAATGTTTGCCACTCTGAACATAGCATATAAGCCAGATGCTATGAATACATGTTCTCTTTTTATGGCCAGTTAAATCAGCACTTGTACTTCTGTAAAAAATTACTGTAAAGGAAATTGCAGATATGGGAGACTTACTCTAGACAATATTTTGTGAAAATGTAACACAGATATATAAAGGCATGTTTAGTTTAACATTTTTACAAAGATGAAAACAAGATATTTTATAAACAACTGAGTAGGAAGAGTACAAGGAATTTTTAAAAAAATGCTTGGGAAACAAGGAATTATCTACAGTAATCAATCCATCAAGCTTAAATTATGGCTCTCTGAGGACTTATTAGTCAGAGCAAGACCTCCTTAGCAACCTCAAATAAATGCGTCAGTCATAAATTCCCAGAAATGTTGAACGTACACTGTAAATGTTCCTCTTGCATGAAATGGCTCTCCTTTTTCTTCTAGCTAATTCAATAACTACAATGCACTGGATGAATATATCTATTTGTAATTCTGAGGAAAAAAAAAAAAAACCACGAAGAAAAACCAACCAAAACAAACAAACCAAATAACCCCAGCCAAAATCAAACATTAAAATGAATATAGTGGTGCCGAAACTTAGCATGTTTACACACTTCCTTCTTACTTGTCCTTAAAATCCACCTAAGTGTAATGCTGGGCGACAATGGAATAAACTTTAAAAATCATTCACAATCCAAGACAGTCTTGAGAGTAGAAAGGCAGCATGGTTGTACTATATATGCCAAATTTTAATTTTTGAGGCTGTGTTCTCTATGGTATATCTACAGCACATAAGTATTATGGAGCTAGACCAGAACATAACCTGTCACAATAGCAAAAGTCCATTATACTTCAGGGATTTCTAGAAGCAGCCCTTATTGCTCTGCATCTCCCACTCTTTGTCAGGACATATATTGCACATCTGCAGTATCACCCATGTCAGTGATACGAAGCAACAGATTCGCTACCAGGAGTTTCTACATCTTGTCTCAGCAGGTTGTGACCTATGCACTATGTAACCTGAAGTGAAAGAAGGTTTCATGCGATCTGACACAGACAAGGGAGGTCTGATGCCTACACCAGTCATATATGGGGTTATGTTCGCCCTTTCTATATCAAGTAACTTTACTGAGAGGTGCTCTGGACCAAGTTAGTTGTCTTTGCTTGGACCTGCATTTCTCTGTGTTAGTTCAGTATTAGATTCACAATCTTTAGTTTTGTGCAATGAAGACTGAAGACATTTTGGTGCAGTGCATGGTGAGGATTTACATATGCTAGAAGGTTATTTGACTTCATCCTGGGTACCAAAACTCAACAATGTCGTCCATACCACTGAGAGCCTTGAAGTATATGGCCCTGTCTTGTCAGGTATGATCTGGACAACTATGTCACTGTCATGTAGCAGAGTTCTCTGAAGGGTCCTGAAAAGGACTTTAATTCGCAGTAGTGTAGGGTAAATAAAAATTCAAAGATTTTTATTCCCAAAAAAAAAAGAAAAACTGAACTGGTTGGTAGGCCCTGTGGACTTCCAAATGTTAAAAAAAAAATAAAACAAATTCAGTGATCAGATCAGCTGCCTTCTGGAAATTGCAGAGGAGTTGGATGTATTTCAGCAGAGTTCAGTAAATCATCGTCTAGGGCACTGGCCTTATCTTGTAGTTTAACTGTGTCTTGATTTTGATTTGCCTATCTAAATCCACATTTTTTGTTTACATGTCAATGCTAAAAAAAGAAAAATAAAATAGGCATTTTCCAACACAACAGTTTCCACCAGAAAATCCAAACTTGTTGAGCCCATCACTGGCCTTGGTTGTCTTGATTGTCTAACTCAATTGTGTACTTCAAATTGTTAGTGTAGCACCTGGTATTATTTTGAATCCAGACCAAAGAGAAGTCCTAAACAACTCCAAGACACAATTCAGGAATTAAATTGAAACATGTTCTATTTCCAGCAGATATCTTGCAGTCCCTATGTTTTGCCGAATAAGATTTAGTAGTATGGAGGTAGCATTCTGTACTGGTGAATCTCAGTGCCAAAACCAGTCTGGGAATGCTTAATTTACTGGTCTATATGTCATCATAGAGTCTGTCATTTTCCTGTAAGATGAACTTAATTAATGAAACATCTGCAAGAACTTCAATTAATGGGAGAATACCACTTTATGATGCAAAGCTTATTTAAAAAAGTCAAAGATTTTTGTTCAGAGTAGGACTTCAATGTAGATACTCCATATTTGAGGCAGGATGCAGTTATTTTTTTTCTCTCATAGAGCTTCTGCCTCTCTTTCTCCTCTCTCACTAATTTTTGATGAAAAAATAAAAATTATACTGAGGTGCAATGTAAATAAATTTGATTAATTCAATTTTTCATAAACAGGACTTATTTTCTAGAGAGCACATGACTATAACCTCCATTTACCTGATCAGGAAAAAAAGATTATTTTTACTTACTACCTAAATTTACAATGTAGATAGCTACATCTGAGCTTTTGAGACATGTACTGGCCCTGATTCATCCAACTTATTTTAAGCATCTTCCTTAGATGAAATGAGCCATCTTCTAGAAGCTACCATTTCTCCCTCCAGTTATAGAGGCTGTTTAGATGTTTAGTTCATATGTCAAAATCTGCATTACAGATGTTTAAAAAGCTAAGACGAATCTCCTCACGCAGGTTTATTCAGTTTTTGCTAATCAGTGTAAAAATAATCGGACTGTGAAAACCTGACTGCATAAACCCTGATTATGCTTATGTAAACTCCAGTCTGCTATATACAGGCAACTTTATAAGTTCTTTTTCTGGGAATTCATCATTTTGAAAATATGTTTTCTTGACAGCCAGAGGGACTGGACTCCTACTTTCTCTTCACAGGAAGATACTGTAAGAAGAACTTTTTTTCTGGATCCATGCATGTTACTTCTAGGGATAATGAAATAGAAATTTAAAAATGTAGCTTCTACATTCTTACATTACATAGTCAACAGGAATGCAATTCTGTTTTCAGTTATACTAATGAATTTTGTGACAAATATGAATGTCACGTGGGACATTCATATTTATAGACAATGACTGACTCATTTATTACCATAGCTACAGGGTGTGTAGAAGGTAACACCTTCACATTTCTAACAAACAGAATTGGATTGGCATTGGCACTCTGCACTGAAAAGGCTTTAAGCACCATTATTGATCCCAGGTGATATGCAGATAAATAGGATTGGTGCTGTTCTCCCAGACAGAATGTAATGGGTAAGGAGATGTCAGGGGAAGTGGTATATGAAAAGATGTTATTTTAATTAGTATCCCAGCATAGAAGAACTATTGAGTTACTGGCCTATGATAGTATGACTTGCAGTATGACAGTGTGAAGAAGGTTACATGACAATGTCTCTACCAACATCAAAGAACTTAATGTAAATACCGAAGCAACTTCTCCATAGATTACAGACTATCAAAAAACATTTTTAAAGTGCATGCTGAAGGTTTTACAAATTGCAGTGTGTTCAGCTCACATCATTCCAATCAATAGAGCATTTTTCTTATGCGCTGTCAATCTTCTACTGTAATTACAGTCCACATTGCATTTCTAGTGCTTTTTGCATGTCTATAAAATCAGACCTTTCCAATACTCTCTACTTGTGATTTCATAAACATTCATCATAGCTTTCTTTGCTGTTGGCTATCCCCAAGGACTTTAAGACTTGTGCTGTTCAATGTGCCTGCCCAGTGGCACAGCTCAGTGGCACTGAAGTATATTGACATTTCTTTTTGCTCTTACACAGCCCTGTTCTGTAACATTTACTCTGTCAGTTGCATTCATTTAGGTATTCATAGTCAATTCTATCTCTGTGTGACTTTAATTGTATTTCACTAAATTAAAGAGGCATTATAAAGTTGTTACCCTTTGATTTTGTAGCTTTAATTTCATTTTTCTTTAATCTTTGGAGCACACTAGATTATCAGCATAATAAAAGAGCCACTGTGGAATTCAGTAACAATATTGGATATTCTGTGAAATGAATCAGACAATTTAATGTTGATTGCATGACAACAGTATGTGCAGTATAAAGTAGCCAAAATTCTACTCTAAACTTCTATAATATCTCTATACATGAATTAAATAATTTTGACTTTTTTTGGGGGGGTTGTGTGTGCTTGCAGTCATGGTGACCTCCTTTTGAATCTTTTGTACACTCTGAAGTTGTAAGAAATTTGCAAGAAAGATCTTAATTCTTTAAACATTTTCTCAATTTCTTAATTTTCTTCATTTTTTCATTTTAGTCACTGTTATTGGTAAGCAGAATAAGGTCAGTTGATATTTTAGCACTGTCTTAGAGTGCTCCTTTCAAAATAATTGTCTCTGCTCCCATCTTGTACCTCAAAACTTGCTTCATTCCAGTGGTCAGTACTTCCTAGATTATGTTTGTGATATTTTTTGTGGTTTTCCTGTAGGTGAATTAATCTTCTGTGTTAATTCTCCTAACTTATCTGCTTTGTGTAGGGAGCCCAGTTCTACTGGTGCATAATATGCATTGCCTAAGCATAGAGAGGAAAATTTGAAAACTACCTATTTCTTCTATCCTGGTCTATGTGTTTCGACAGTGGTGATGCCAGCCGTGTAAAGTGACAAGATTCTAAACATCTACATTTTTAATTTCTTAACCAAGAATATATATTTGTAGCGGATTTAGCCTCCTGGGATATATGAAAATCAAAAGGAAGAGAGAAGATTATAGTTATAAGTCCCTTTGTAGTACTCCAAATCTTTACAGTTTTCAGTCCTTTTTACTTAAAATGCAGATGCTTATAAAGCTACATAGAATATATGTTTCAAAATATCTTCTAGGAACAGCAGACAACTGGAAGAGATTCCAATACCTGCTCATGCGACCTTTTAAATTACAAGAAAAGTCAATGTGTCTAGATACAAGAATTATGAATGTCAAGACATTGCAATTACCTAACGATTTCTGAAGCAGTTAAAAGAGAAGTGGGAGGGAAGGATATAAGGCAAAGGAGAAGTATGGAAGGATATAAAGAAAAGGTAAAGTGTGAAAGGAAGACCAGCATAAAAGAGTGATCAGTCTATATATTCACCAAACCATTGGTAGCCTGGCTATTTTCCCTATAAAGAATAAAAGTCCTTATTACAAAAGTGTAATCTTTTCTGAGTCATGCTAAAAGATTTCTCATGGAATTGTACTGCAAAATCTTCTAAAAAGCTTTTGAACAAACACACAATAAATGATTTTTATTTCCCCATTTTTCAATTATTCTTTATATTTTTGTTGAATTCAGGAGTACTGGGCTGCCGAACTCCTTTATTTCTGCTCATTGTCATTTTCTGTCTACAACAGAATTTTCACAGAAGAGATTGCTGAGGTCCCCTGGTGCTACCTCCACCATCAGTGCTGCCAGCCTGCTTCCCTGGTTACTCTCAGTGAGTCACTGCCAAGGACTGATGAAATTGGCCAATGACATTGTGACACTGGCTGCAGGGTAGGTAGAGCCGCCCTTCCTTCCAGCAGGTCCACCCTAGATTGAAAAAGCGGGGCAAGACAGAATGGATGCCATTTTACATATGTGAAGGTGGGGAGAGAGAAGATGTGAATAAGAGCTCCTCTTCTGAAATATTTCCGTTAAAACATGTCAGTTGTTTCCCTTCCCCTGTTAACACCAAAGCTGATCTTAAACATGCTGCATTCCAGACATGATATGCTTTCTATTTGTATTCATTGCAGCTGACACTAAAACTACTGCAAATAATTTAGGTAATTGGCAAACCACAGGGACACTTACCCTGTTCACTGGCCTATTTTAGGCTGGCTCATCATCACCATTCTAATTGATGACAGGTCTCTAGTTTTTCACTTGCCAGGCTGTGAGACAAGGAATACTAATAAAGTATTCTGGCAGTGGGAATGTTGTAATTGTTCCCAGCCTTTTGCAAGCAATGAGCTCCCCCGCCCCTGCTCCTGCTGCTAACGCATAAGTGATGTAGTGGGGAACTTCTAAATATAAGAACACTCTCTTTTCTCCATCCACTCAGCCGCTGCAATTATCTAATTCTAATACAACCATAACTTTGTAAATGTACTGCTGTACCCTGCAACGTGTTGTTACTAAAACGTAATGCCATCAAAGTAGCTGACATACTTATTGAAATAAACTTTTCTCCCTTATATAAAAAACATTTCCAAAACTAAAATTGGTTTTATATATTGTTCTCACCACCCTGTTCCCTAGATGCTCGACATTTGCATTTATTAATTGGAGAACACACATATACGTGTTTCCCTGCTTTTTTTCTGCACAGACACACCATAGAAGCCAGTTCCTGTCCCAGATTATCTCACCATCTGTCTGAAATACAGATAACAGAGAGTGCTATTGAGTTCACTGTACAGTATGCAGAGGCAGAGAAGTCACAAGGCTACAACAAAGGACTCTTGGACTCACAAAGTAATTGTTCCTGTACCTGAATATACGCATTCAAGGCATCCTAGAGTGATAATGCAGTAAAGCTGTTCTGCACTGTGTGTAAGGCACAGGAAGTGTTAAATGTCTCAAGGTCTTAAACACCAGATCTTAAATACCAAAACACCCCACACTGATGTCTGCTGAACAGAACTAGTGCTAGTCAATACCAAACACTAAGCACAAGTGTACGCAACACAAATGATTGCATGCCACCCCTTGTGGTTTGGCTCATGGCTTTAGTTAGTCTCAAAGTCTTCTCCTGAAAGAAGGCAGTCAGAGTGGCTGGTGTCATACTTTTGTGTAACACTGTAGAACTGGAAAGCCCTCACTTGTGGGTCTGTTTTCTAATTCTGCCCTTCTTGATCCTGATGGGGATTACATCACCACATCATCTTCTGTGCTAATGAGTGCCTTTGTCACTACCCTGTAAAAGAGTCAAAAGAAGTAGGTCCAAAGTCCTTTACAAAAGCTAATTTTAATGACAACTCAAGATCAAATAACTAGCCTGACTCAAACAGGAAAATTGCATATGCAATTCTCTTTAGTTGGTGTTTTACTCACCCTCTGTTCAAAGTACATAGTCTCACCAACTCATCTAGGGTCATAATGTGGTATATGGCTTAAGTCAACATAAGATGCTTTGCTGATGAAATAGGCAATATTGCCCTCTGCTTGTTCTTTTCTCCTTCCTTCTGCCAGTAAAAGGATTGGAATGGACATATGGTTGGATTAGAGGCTGACTCAGGCTTGAGTGATTGAGGAAAAAATAAAAGAGCCCTGACATGGGATAATGGAGCAGACTCAGAAAATTCACTCCAAATAAAGCAAGGGAATACAAAGCTGAATAAATGTTTCTTCTGGAGGAGTATGAGATTGTCATAGTTTAAGCCCAGCTGTTAACTCAGAACCATGAAGCTATTCACTCACCACCCTCTGCCTCATCTGTCATGGGATGGGGAGGAAAATAGGAAGAATGCAAACTCCACGGGTTGAGATAAGATGTGCCAACTTGGCACATTAAGGGCAAATCAACACGGTGTCTGCTAGGTTTCACTGCCATGGCAGGGTGTGCTTTATCATGTTTTGTCCTGTTTTGTCAAACAATAACTTTTCAGACAAACTAAAGTAGAACAGAAAGAAAAGCTCTATACTGTCTTGTCAACAGTGTCTATATTGTTCCTTGGATAGGAGACTAGTCCTCGGTCAGAAGACCTGAGTTGGAAATCTCACCATCTTCGTTTCCTGTTGGATTTAACACTGTATGATATTTCTATGAGCTTGGGTGGTTGCAAGGGTTGAGTAATTTAGCTGCAGTATTGCTTCCATCCAACCACAGAAGTGCAGTAATTAGTAAGTCCTGCATGCAGGATAATAAGATAGATGCCATATTTTATAAAGCAAGAACTGGGTTCCTGAGCAGAAACATACTCTCCATCTGATTTAGAAAAACATGAAAAAATAAATCTACCCTCCCTTTTCTTTTGCTTCTGTGCCTGATGTTCCACAGTGCTGAATTCACTACGTTCCAGTGCTGTAGCCCAAAGACCACCCATGTGAGAAAGAAATCCTCTAAACCTGAAACTGTCAGCAATAATTGGTAGAGGAAAAAGAAAGGAGTAAGTGTTCGTTGTACTTAGCACTTTTCTAAATCGGGCCTGAAAGGAGAAAAGCGCTAGTGAAAGTGAAGAGCATAGAAGGGAATGTTATTTTATTCATTAAAAATAAATGTCTGGAGTTTAAACATGTAGACAGGCTAAAGCTCTGTTCTGTGATGTACAGAGTGCCCTTGAATCCCTTTTAAGTTAGTGGTAGGCAAGGTAACTCAGTGCTCCATAGGACTGTGCCCTGAGTATCCTCTTGAAGGAAAGCCACAAGAAGGATGCCCATGGGTTTTTGCTGAACTCTAATTCCATCACACTGTTTCTGTCTCCTAAATCAAGATCTCTCTAGATACGTGTGGTTAATTCATTTTAATGTATTACATTCATACTAGAAGATATAGTGTGCGGCTCAGCACACTTTCAGTGTCTTGCAGCTCACTTGGATGAAAGGAAACAGCTCATTTCTTAGAGGGATGCTCTTGTTATTCCATTGGAGAGAAAGGGAGGCAGTGCTTGTGTAATCCAAGCTGTTTGCTATGTACTCCAGTTTTGCCACATAATACTGAATTTGGCAGACAATTACTGGAAATAAAAGGAAGGTGGAATTATATCCCTGAGGGATTTAATGACCTAGATATTTCTGAAAATATGAGGGATCTGCAGAGATACTTCCTAAATTATTATTAAACACGATGTTAAGGAAATTCAGAACAGCTTTACCAATTGCCTCAGCTTTTTAACATTATGCTGTTTTAAGTGAATAAGTTGCAAGATCTAGACTTGTCTCTGGTCCACTGTAACCTTTCTTCCTTATACCAAGTGTCCATTGCTTCTCACCCTTTCACCGTGAATGGATAGAAAGTTTTACTCTATCTTACCTACATCCTCCCATTAGGTAACAGTGCAGTAAGATGAAACAAGAGATCAGGTTGTTTTACAGAAGCTGTACAACCTCATTGGTGTACAAGTTTTGTTTAGATTAAACCCTGAAGTGTGTCAGTACTTGTAGGGAAAAAGAAAAATCCTTCCAAGACCAGGATCAATCACTGTATTTCCTGCCTAAGGTGAGACTCTACACTTGCTCTGCTGCGCAGTGCAGCCCAGTGCCTGATGTTTGTGGGGCAGTTGTATTTACAGTAAATAAATTACTTAAAGTAGATAAATAAACGAAGCTGCAGTTGTGCTTGGTCCTTTCTGTGGACTGTGTGCTGAATCCCTAAGTGATGAAAACAGCTGTGCATACCATTACTGCATAAACAAATTACATATGTACGTACACGGTTAATCGTGTACACATATGCATTATGCACATGCTGTATATTTGTAGTTTTATATACAATGCAGACAATAACCACATCACATACAGTTAGATTACATAAGTATACATGAGTTGTATACTCAGTGAATGTTTAATTTTTTATTTGGATTTTAAACAGAAGAATTTGTGGCTGAGTGCCTTTGATTTCAGTATTGATGAAAACAGGGAGAAACAATTTGTATTTCTTATGTGAACTCATCACAAGCATCTAGAGAACTGGAAACAAATTATTATTGATAGCTAGAAGAAGAGTATAACGAAACTTTCATGTAAAATCTGTCCATGGTATGCCTGTTATTCCCACGATCTTCAACTTTTTCTTTAGTCATGGACTGCTGCTCTTCAGGTCAACCAAAGTATATTTTGGGCCTTATGCTGGATAATTTCAATTTATTTATTTATTTATTTGTGAATTTGGTATCATGAAAAGCTCCTGTTCCCAGGGTGTGACTGCCAGAGTTCCAGTCCCTTTCTGGAACCTGCTGAGCTGTCTGTCATGGGGTAAGTAAGCTCCAAAATGCAATGGCAGAGGGGCCACATGGACTCATGCCTGTCATACAAGCTAAGTTCTAGTGGCTGCTGCAGCTGTGATGGCTAAACCTTCCTGGGAGTCATATGTTGTGCCACAAAGTAGTTGCACTGGGAATCACATTTTTAAATGTTACAATATCTTTTTGGGGAGTTTTGGCACGGCAAAGGCTGTAAAATAAGCTCATACAGAAGAACAATATGTTTTAAGGGACATGATTCAGCAATCTCATTTCTTTTAACACTGCAGAGATTTGAATGTACCAAAACGTAATATTTGTCATGCATATTCATGTGCTGTTCTTGATATAATGCCTACCATATCATATCTGTACTTTCATCTACAATAAATATACTACTTACTACATCCATACTATGCAGACAGAACATTTTGTGGCTTTAGGTATAGATAGGCCTAATTATCAGAAACACAATGAAACCACCACATATTGTACCATGGAGAACATCAGATTTCTTTGTTTAATGCAAATGCATGGGGATACAGTCATACATCTCTCATACTAACAGAGGTCCTTGGCTAAGAGTTTATTATGTCAATCAAAGCTCTACATTTATTAATAATCTTACCCCTTGTATGGAAATTGTAGCATTTTGAAATTGTCTGATGGAATATGATGCACTGATCTTTTGATTATTGGATCCTTTTTACTCTGTCATTGTGTGCAGGCCATATTAATTCTCCAATTTTCTTTCTTTCCAGTATAGAAGAATCACTTTCTGAAGGCTTAGGTAGATATTTTTCAGCAGAGCATACACACTTGATACACACTTGACTGCAGAGAATTTTGAAGTTTGCAGACTGTGTCAATAAAAAAAAAGAAAAAAAAAGTCTTAGGGAATTCTTATGCAATTATTTCCAAATTCATACAAGATATTTTTTTCCATATTAATTGGCTATTTCCAGCCCAAAACAATGGCAATAATTACTCAGGCCACCAAGCCAACAGATGGAGAAACAAAAAAGGGAACCTTACTTTATGTATCTTTCCTCCTTTTGAGGAAGCTTGTTTGGCTTAGTTGTCCTGCTAAGATAAATTGTTTGAATCAAACAATTTCCATTTTATCTGAAGCTTACATAAGAAAAAAAAATACTGTAGGAATAATCTTGTATCTGATAATACAAGACATGGTGAGATGTCAATACTAAATAAAAGCACTTAGGAAAACAAATTGGGAAATTCTGTTTTCACCAGGCAATCACTGGAGATTTTTATTAGGCAGTACTTTCAGCCAGCAAGAGCACACTTGCCAGACAGATGATTATCACAGTACAACAGAAACTATTTTGTGTTTTGCTCTTAAATTGCCACAGTTTGGATAACAATAAATAAAGATCTGGTGAAACATTTTTATCATAATATTTCCAGCTACACAGCTAGGCTCAACTGCCTCCTTTAAGGGAGAAAGGAGCATTTTGCCTAGGAATGGCATGCAGGTACTCACAGAATCCTTGTAGACCTCCACTATGCACTTATGGGAACTCTCCTCTTTTCTCTAGCTACAGACCAAAATGGTCCAGCAGTTACTGAACACCATAAGTATTGTCCTTTCCAAACTAAACTGGGAACAGTATCGATGCTGGATCTTCATCACCAATTCATTAGCTCTAGAGATCCACTGCATTGTGTGTTGCAGTAGTCATTGCATAGATATTGTGTTGTGAATTAAGTCTAGTTAGCTGAATTCCTTCAACTGAGTTCTTCTGACTGAGTACTTTTGCTGAGCAATGGTAATGGCAGCTTTGCACAGGTAGCTGAAGTTGTTGGAGCCTTAGGCCAGAAGCAGGGAAGGTTGAACTTTATCCCCTGTGCACAGTTATGTAAATGAAAGCCTTGAGACCACCGCAAATTGGAAGATAAAGGGTTGAATATGTTAGCAAGGAGCAACAATGGAGAAATAAATGAATCCAGTGATAGACAAGGAGACTCCAGACCAAAAATCACCATTGGATCAAGAGGCATGTGCAAGAGTATGAAGAGTATGTGATGGGCAGGTGCATACAATGTAAGGGTATAAACCCCCAGGAATTTCTCTGTTCTGTGCCCGTCCCTGGAGGCACTCAGCTCAAGCTGCTTTTATTCCTGTACTACTCAATTATTAGACTGTTTTTCTAAGAATTGAACACCTGAGACTCTGCTGTGGGAAACCTACGGTGGAGAATATTCTTTAATGCATTGCTTACCACTATGCATATATAAGTGTTTCACAGAATCCTCTTCTATCCCTTTGCCTGCTGCCAAACAGCTTTAATAAAGAGATAAAGTGAAGTGAATCGACTATCATGGGAAGAACTTGGGAACTGCTCAACACAATAAAAAAAATATATTTTTGCATTTAATAGCCTTGTTAAGTCTTTAACATGTCCACTGTCCTACTATTAAAAGGTTCCTGGAAAAGCAGCTTGAAGGCTATCAGTCTTTCACTGAAAGAAAACATGAAGACAGACAGTCATGGCAGAAACCATAAGACAGGTGATCCTGATTCTTATCCAATGTCAATTCTTTCACTTCATTGCTAGAAGAAGCTCATTTTGCTTCAGTCATTACTGTGCCAATGATGAAAGATAGGCAATAAAAGGGAGCTGGACACAGCATGCTTTTGCTGTTGGAGTGAAAACAATACAGAATTTGTAAAAACATACAGTAGAAGAGGGGAGAGGAGCCCACCTGCTGGAGAAGAATGATAAATAATTTCACAAGGTATATTAACTTATGGCCATCAGAGAATGATTTTCTGGTAGAAAATGCAACTTGGACAGTAGCTGGGTTCTTAATGAATTTTAGGAAGTTGGATGCTTCAACTTGGACTTGAAGTTACGATCCAAAACAGAAGAAAAAATTCCATTGCTACAAGGCAAGTTACACAAGAATAAATGTTAGTAAATGGAGAAGAAAATTAGCATAAAACCTAAAGGAGTTTAGATAAGAGATATATCAGACTCTCCAAGAAGACAATGGAACTAATGCCAGGAATCCAGCAAGATCCAGATCCAAACTATCTAAACATGTACTAAACTAAACATGCACTAAGCATAACCACATACTAAACTAAACTTGTATGAAATGTGACCAAATTTATTGAAACAAACTTAGGGATTCCTTACTTTTAACCCATAAAAGTTATAATAGCTTAATAATAACATGACAAGCAATATATCCAAACAAGAGATGTATGAATAAGAAATTATTCTATAATTTATTATTAATGAATAACAGTAAATTATTCTAATCACATTTTCTGCATTATGAATATTCTAAAAAGTGGTGCTGCAGGCAAGCAAATGGCCATGGAAAGTGTGATCACTCATTCCAATATTTTTTTTAATAAACTTTATTCAAATTAAAGAAAAAAAGTAATTACAGCAAAGCAAGTGTCTAAAGGCTATCTTTGTGAAATAACCATTTGCTTTAAAGGGACATCAGAAACCTCTTCAGAGCAAAATCACACTTCCAGCATTAAACCTTTAGACCAGGTCCAGAGACAGTAACACCTATCTGCAGAAAGTTGACTATAATGCTCTGAACTCTAGTACAAATTCATACATAATTCTGAGCTCTCCATTTTGCATAGTCATGGAGATAGCTCTATTTTAAGTAAATAGAAATAGCAGACTCCAGTAAATACATTGAATGTGAAATCTTTATTTTTTATTTAGAATCTCAGAATCATAGAATAGTTAGGGTTGGAAAGGACCTTAAGGTCATCTAGTTCTAACCCTCCTGCCAGGGGCAGGGACACCTCCCACTAAACCATGCCACCCAAGGCTCTCTCCAACCCGGCCTTGATCACTGCCAGGGATGGAGCATTCACTACTTTCCTGGGCAACCCATTCCAGTGTCTCACCACTCTCACAGTAAAGAACTTCCTTATATTCAATCTAAACTTTCCCTGTTTAATTTTAAACCTGTTACCGCTTGTCCTATCACTACAGCACCTAATGAAGAGTTACTCCCCAGCATCCTTATAATGTAATCTATCAATTTCATAAACTGATAGATTGATCAATGGCTTGGCTAAGTGAAGCCAGGTGAAGCTTCACCTTCTGGATGCTAGTAAACTGTTTTTACTGTGAAGCAGTGTTTTGGGTATTTTATAAAACTTCAATGTGTGGAAGAATTAGTTAAAAGAATTCAAATGTTTTTTCATATGTGTTTGCACTGGACAAATGTTTTTAAAATAACAGCTGTCATGGAATCTGACAATTGTTATTATTCTTTTTCTTCTAGAGTACAGATAAAAGATCCTGTCCTAAACACCATTGTCTCCAGAGAAGAAAGAGGACCACTAGAAATCTCCTTGAAGACTTCAATATTGCCATTCTAAAATACTGATAGGTGCTAAATTTGGGGGAATGGACTGGAAAGCATCTAGACATCTCTTTTGTTCCTGTCCTCTATAACTCTATGTTCCTGAACTATCATGAAGACTGGCAGTGCAAATATTAGATATAAATGGCGATTCCTAACAGCTTCCCAGAAATGTATCTTGCCGTTTTTATTTTATGAGGTTTAGTGACATCTTGAATCTATGCATCATTTTATAAATATTTTTCTTTTTGCATGTTTAGCTTTTTCTCCCTCTTAGTATGTCCTTACAAAGCTTTGAGTTCCAATTACAATAACATATCTCAAAGGACAGCTTCTAGATGTTATTTGCTGTGAGAATAACAACAGTACTGCCTGAACAGAGAGAAATGCTTAGCCTGCACTAAGCTCTTTACTGTCTTGATTAAGCTACTACTCTACCAGACCAGCTATTATAAAAATAGCTGAGATGTGTAAGCTTGTGACTGAAGTATAGACCCAGTTTTGAGCTGTCAATTAACATGGATTTCATTATAATCAAAACATGGTAAGACTTAGGAGGAAAAAAAGTACATCAAGACATCATCTTATGAGCAGTATTTTCATGAAGAACACAAAAATGTAAGGAGACTGATTTATGTTGACAACATATACATTTAGTTCTTTAGTAAGATGATTTAGGACATCCTGAAATGATTGTCCAATACAAACAGTATTCTCTAAGAAGGGTGCCTGCATGATGATGTTGAGCTAGAGGGCTATTCTTCATGAAGCCAAGCTTAGGTGAGATGAATCTTGCTCAATAGATATTGGAAATGGGAAGGTCAGCAGCCTCTCTTTTTCACTAGACAAATGAAAAGCTTTGGGAAGCCAGCAAGAATATGGCATAAAAAAAATGAAAGGCTACTATGAGACATTATTTTCTGAAAAGAACCTGGGCTGTATGTTAGTTAAGGTAGCCCCTGCCTTTATGGCTACTGACTTGCTTTTGTCATATTTTTTTAGAGCTATTTCTCCCTCACATACACACAGAGAAAAGAACAGGCCATGGCTTATTCAGCCTGCAGAGAACTGTGCTAGTACCCTTTTGGCATGGTGTGCTACAACCAACTGCATTTAGCAAAGAAGCTCCATGGAGATGTGTTTCTTCACTCTAGTGACCAGGGAGTCCTGGAGTGGAAAATACTGAGTCTCTTTCACCTTCATCACTAGTTTCTGACCTAAATTATGGCAGAGGGGATACAGTGCTTCGGTGCAGACCGAAACTTGTTCTCTTTGGAGAAGACTGGAGATGGAGAGAGACTGTGATCCACTAAGTCACAGTTTCCATCTCAGGCTGATACTGGGAAAATGCAACTGCTGTGTGCACTGGGCTAGGCTGAAAGCAGTGGTAATGAATACCCTCCATTATTTAGTTTGTCATCTTCCCCCACCCTTCCTTTCTTACTAAGAAGGCAATTAATTTCCCATTTCAGTGAAAGGAAAGACCCCTGCAGACCGCATGGAAGCTAGATCATGTGGCAACACAGTTAATGTTACAGGACAGCACAGTGCTGCCACCAGAGCTAATCCCAGCAGTGGCATATCAAATCACCCCATTTCCATTTAGCTTTCGTCAGTATCATACACAGGCAGATACAGATTTGATCCGTGGAATGTCATTTGCCTTTGAAGTCCTTTTTTGTAACTTCTTTTTTTTTTCCCCTCTACATCATGCATTTAGGAATAATAAAAAATTTCTTTTCAGGAATGAGTTCCATTCAGTTGCTGAGCACGTAAGGGCTACTCTGCTGATCAGCAGTGTGATAGGGAAATTTTAGGTTTTCTCTTCTGCATAAACCTTGTCTCTTTTTCCCTGCTTTGCATGGCTGTTCATTTTTGACATGTAGCAACTTAGTTGCTGCAATTGTTCCAGAGATTGCTTTGATATTTGCTCTTTTGTTGTGTTAATAGAACCACTAGTCCTTCTTACTTTGACCTTGCATTATTTTGTCAAGGCTTTCAAGCTCCACATTCTTCTGTATAGACAGTCCTAAGTTTTGGAAAGCTTTAATTACAGATTAGCCCTTCCTGAAACGCTGAAAATGAACGTGTTTAGGCTGTTTTATGACATTTGCCAGAGAGAAGGCTAACATTATTCTTTTTTTTTTTTTTTTTCTGGACATGTAATTGGTCATTGTTGAATTTAGTTTGCCCTTGTGCTTCAGTCATGCACCTTGGAGCAAGATATTAATTTTCTTCAGGTATTTATTTTCTTCTACATGTTCAGTCCTGATACTTCTGTGTTGACTTTGTGGTTAAACACCACTACATGTGGCCTAGTAGAACTTGTAGCTTTTCTCCGGTTTCCATAGCATAACAATCTATTTTGACATATAGTTCATTTCTCTTTCATTGAAGTGTTTTCTGTGAGCACAATGATTTCTGATGCTACTGAATATACCAAAGATGTTTCTACTCATATATGAAAAATTAAGTCTAGGATAGGAAACATTCAAGCACTACTGTGAGCTACTACTTTTGAAATGATATCTCAAAGGAGAACATAGACAGACTTGAGAATTTAAAATCTATGCAGTATCATTTTAGGGCTCCTTGCACATCAAAGTCACTTTTATCAATAATCACATAACCAGCAGAGTCGCCCAGCATTTCTCAGCCCTTAACCACAATATCTGACCGAATTTTGAGGTGTGTTTCAGCGATTCTTTATAGCTGAATCTTGTATAGTAGGATCATGTTCTCTTCCTTGAATGCTTTTTGTTTAAATTTCTTCTTACTGTTGCTAATACAATTTTGGATGGGGTAAGGAAGACTCCTTACACTATGATTTTGTCTCAGTTTAATGTTAAAGATGATAGAGGAAGACTGAATTACTAATGCAGGCTTTTACCTTCTAGACTTTCTGTTAGCATGTATTATTCTTAGATAAGATTACAATTATTTCTGAATTTTGCTTGTAGCAAGTAATTTCAAAATCTAAATTTATTATACAGGCAGAATTAATAATAAAATTAAACAGATTTGAATTTCAATATTATTAATTTAATGCTCATCTTTATCTTTCATAGAAAACCTCACTCCTAGAAGTTCTATGAACTAGAAGTTTAGGGAAGGAAAATAATATTTTCTTATACATGCATCAATGTACAAATATATGTGTCTCAGATATATTGTGAGTCAGGCTTCCTGCATTAACAAATGAGTCTGAAATTTTCCTTCCTGGGACTGTAAAATCTCCTTCAGGCCAAATAATGTAGTATATCTATAACTTAAAATGTAACTAGTTATATTTTGGGGTTTTTTTTTGTTTGTTTTCTTAAAGAAAACTATTTATTTTGTAAAAGATTAGCAATAAACCATGCTGCACTTGTCTTTATTTCTGTCAGTATTTCTAATCTAAATATTCTTGCTGCATTTTTAAAAAATAACAAACAAGAATCATGTTTTTAAGGAAATTAATATGCTACCTAATGAAAAAGAAAGAAAAATTCTGCTGTAAAACAGCATTCACTAGCATTTCTAGAGTTTCTGCTCAACATAAAAAATTAAGGTCTTCTTTTCTTATGGAAACATTTATTGCATTTGCTGGTCTTATGATTAAAACAATATTTAAAGGTAGATGAAATTAAGCAAACAAAATAAAAGAGACAACTTTTTACCAGTAGACCTGATGATTATTAGAGAAGCCATATGAATTAAATAGCAGAGCCATGTTTCTTTAAGTGTGAGTTATCTCTCAAGTTAAAGTGTAAGTTTCCTTGGATACCTTGAATTATCCTCACAAAAAAATTTTTACTTTTGTAGCAAGGCATAAAATATAATGTTGCACATCAGGCTTGGTCCATAACACAGATTTTCCAATATATGTCCCTTAGTATGTTTTTTCCTGTTAGCACTTGCTGACACAGTAAGATTGGTAAAAACACTTGAATAGATTGAGTTGTTCTAGCAAAAAAATATTCTTGTGTGTGTGAACTATGTTTCCTAGGTGTGCTATGTCTCTAGCATAGTGATTTGTTAATATAATTCTACTGGAATTACTATAATTACAACTCTTTCTGATTGCACACAGGGACTCAGAAGAAAATAGATATGTGCTGTCTTCCTCTCATGTTCAGAAGTCAAATTTCACAGCTTATATCCATAAATCAGTAAACTATCTCTCAGTGCAGCAATGAACTAGCATTTTGCCTCAGCCTATTTCAGGCCCTGGCCTTAATGAACAGATAATGGTTGCGCAGAAAAATAGAAGAAAAGCCAAAATGTTAGTCCACTGTGGATTGGATTAAATTATCAGAAATCTCTTCCTTTCTTAATTCTGACTGGGTATATCCCTCAAATTCCTCACTGATTCTTAACAATTTTCTTGATAGTATGCTATAAATATATCATTTAGGAAAAATCAAATTTTCCATTTTTAAGCCTCAGCTCTGACCTCTCTGAAGATCCCAGGAAAGTAGGGCTAGTTTTTTTTAATTATCCTTTTTGAAGTATATAAAAGACTTTTTTAAAGAAGACATTTGTTTTTCCTCTAGAACACTGGTGAATATCATGAATTCTCATTACACTTTGAAAAATAGGTAAGGTTAATATGAAAAAAACCCTGTAAGGAATGTGCATCATTATGATATGGATGAAAAATCTATTGCTAAAACACAAATTAAATATTTTAATACAGTTTTATGATCCATGGTATCTAGAAAAAAATTGGAGTGCTTTTTTAGCACTGCATTAAATATTTTCAGTTGCAAATGTGCAAACGGCTTTTTTTGTTTGTTCAATTTATTTTGAGCCTTGGAAATAAAGCATACCTTGCAATATTGTATACATCTTCTAGAGAATAATACTTTTTTTTTGTCATTTGCACCTCCTGGGAATGAAATGGTAAGTTTGAGCCATGCTAGCACTAGACTTTGCAGAAAAAAAAAACCTTATATTTAAAGCATTATTTCTTTATAAATTAAACAAGCTATAAATGTTTCAACACTTTGATGATACATTTATAAGATGTGTAAACAATTGGTAGCATATACAGAAATAATAAGGTGTCAGGGATAAGGCAAGTGCAATTCCTCCATAGGATTATGTGGGCCCAATTAAATGAATATTATCTGCCATGGAATAGTTCCAGTACAGAGTTTCAAATGGGTTAGATTTAAAGGTATTTAGACTAGGGTATTACATCATTGGGCACTATCAGCAATATGTGTGTGAAGTATACCATGCTCAAGATTTCCTTTATGATTTTCAAAGGCACGTTTTTTCTTGTGGTCTTTCTCTTTATATTTTTGTGTTTTCTCAGCATGACATAAGGAGGTGGTGAATTAAAGGAAAAATTAAAAAAGGATTCAGACTTTTTCCTAGTTAGATCTTTAAAAGCAGATGCAGTGTTTTTCTAGAGTAAATGTTTAAGGTGTTTCACCACCGGAACACCTTCAAAATTTCAGTCATGTTTTCATGACTGAAAATCTGCTTTCCATATGGAATTCCTGACGTGCTTTTGGCAATTCTGCTGTACAGAGTAAAACCTGGACTGTAGCTGAGAAAGTCCAAATACATTCATATATTTTTTATCATTTGGTTAAGGATCCTGACAAATATAACTAAAAATAACATTTAAAACCCTACTGCAGTAGCCATATTGCAAGTATATATGGAAATTCAGCTTCATACTCTACCAAAAGCTTTTCCCACTTGACCTGTTTATTCTATTCCAGTTACATAAAAAAAAGTACCTTGACTTCACCTGTGTCATTTGCACTTTGCTATCTTTCAGTTTCCAAACATTAATTCAACTTAGGAAAAAAACAGAGTTTTATAGCTGGAACAAAAGCACAGAAAAGACAAATTTCCAAATTTGCCTGGCCAGTTACTTACATAGCAGTTCATATGAGCTATAAGACCTTTCTCCCAAAACTCTGTTGCTGTTAGTAAGAACCTTAGCAATTTTAAAATTGAATTGACACCTTAATCCATAGTTCATACGAGAGAAATAATATTGGTGACATTCAAATACATTCAAATTAGACTTCACACTTTTGTCTGTCTTGGGACATCCATGCTGCAGCTCAAGCACCGTCTGCAGGACTGGCTGGCATAACACACTTGTATACCTATAGAAGCAGGTTATTGGCCACTATCCACATAGTACTAGACTTTTTTCTGGCTAGAAGCATTCTTTAAAATCATACCACTACAGAGAAGACATAGATCTTTTTCTCACCTCAGTTTACTGTTTAAAATATGGAGATGATTTAAAATCATAGGATTGGATGCAAGAGACGATTCAAAACACTGATCTAGGTTTGAATTTCCTTGTTTAAGTGGAATACTAATGCCTCATGGGTCAGCCCATTAGGACCTAAGCCTAGCAAAATTGACCAAGATCTGCCAAGATGACACAGCTGAAGCTTGCAGTGGGAAAATGTTCAAAACATTTTTCAAGCTTTTTTTTTTTTTTTCCCTATTGTTTGTGGAGCTCTCTGACTCTCTTCTCTGTCAGAGGACAGAAAAGGGCTCTTCACAGATTTCTTGATAGGCTGTTGAAGCTTTTCAAATATAAGAAAAAAATGTGGGAAGGAAAACTCAGCAAGCCTTGGTGAGCTTAGCCGGAGCTTTAAAGTGATTATACCCAAAGTTCACAGGCAGACTTAGCAAAAGTTGAACTTGACTGTTATCTTGAAAAGCTTTCGAAGGCAGGGATCATCAACACCACCACAGCTCTCATCTCCGGCAAACAATTTCAAGCAGCTTTAGGTATCAGATAACTTAGCCTGGGGAATTTCAAGAATGAATTTTTGGGGCTGCTGTTTCTTTATAAGTTTCTGATTTGGAAGCAAAGTTTGCAGTTGCTACATCTAGAGAAAAAAAAATAGTAATTAGATACTGAAGATGTGTAAGATGGCCGTTCTCTCAGTGCTGTCCTTACTCGTTTTAGTGGCAGCAAGAATAAACCTGGGATGATTACATTTTTTTTTTTTATTATTATTTTCTAGTGTCAACTGAAGCACTAGGTGGTCCCTGTGGTTTGAAACAGCACTATAGGAAACTTTCATCCCTCTGTCAGTCATAGTATATTGTCTGCTCAGAAGACAGGTTTTATTGGTGTCTCATGGTGGTTTGATGTCTACATGAAAAATATGTATAAGTAATGCATGTTTTCTCTTGGGTTCATTTCAGCTTCTTAAAAGGAAAAAAACTCAGCACCACCATAGCACCTTTGTTGACAGCCTTATTATAAATGTCAAGGGCTGGCTAAATATGCTACCTGAAGTGATCTCGTAACATTTTCTTAGCATTAGCTTTGTGGGTTCATGTGACTTCCAGGGACTGGCAAAGAGAAAGTGCTAATATTACTTGCTAAACAAGCTTTTCAGAAGTCCCCTGTATTTTGGAAAACAAGAGATGAGGTTCATTGTCTCAATTCACAGAAAGAATGAATAATATATAAAATAGTTATGCCTGCCTACTGAAATGGTATGTATTGCCACAAGCTGCCAGACCAGCAATGTGGGGAACACGGCTGTCATCAATAGCAAACTGTTACGTAGATCCGTAGCAGATCAAAATCTTCTAGACTGGAAGTCTATGACTAATACTAAATAGGTATTTTAAATCAGTTAGGCAAGTCAAAGTTCAGCAGTGAAGATTAATTTGATAGTTAATCTTTTTTTACCATACTGCTGCAACAAAGACAGTGCTTCAGTCGAGATTTCAAAAACTATGTGAGAGACAGCTGGAAGCTCATTAACTTCAGTTTTGATCAAACTTACAAGTAAGTGGTAACTTCTGCTTAAGCATCTTGGAGAACAGGAATAAGATAAGAGTGACATGACAGCACTGAGGAGTATCTACAGAGTCATTAAAATGTAAACTATCTTGTGTTTGTTTTATTATACACACAAAAAAATTTGGCTGTAAAATTCAGTAATTTTAAGGGAATAAAATGGTCACTATCTAATACACGCATACATTTTATTTAAGGTATTCAATGCAATTAATCATTTTCCTTTCTGTATGTGTGTTCCTTTGTGGTCAGAAGCTAGTTCTAGTAGCTGCGTTGAAGCTTGGGTTTGGTAGGTGCATTCTCAGTAGATATTAAGAAACAAGACATGTTCATTTTTAGAGATGGGGAAAGCTACGTAAGTTCTAACAACAAAGATTCATACAAATACTTCCTCTGCCTTCTGTTGTGTGATGCTTTTCAGGATCTCATCTTTTTCAGTACTCAGAGAAAAGTCTTGTTTAGACTCATGTTTTGCATTATTAACCTGTCCTATCCATTAGAATTTCAGTTCCAGCAAGTATGATACGTATATGCAATCTATTATAAGGAAGAATGTTGAAAAAGTAAGTTTTCCATGCTTATCTTAGCATTCATATAGTTTATTCATCATTAAAATCAATGCATAGTCATAACTGGATATATGAGCAAGCTGTCAGGCACAGTGACAAATCCAAGGAGGCAAGTAATTTACCTGAGCCTGTACGTCTGGCTAAAGTATAACAGGTTATGGTGGTAATCTTTTTCAGTTCATTTTTCAAGTGCAGATTTAAATAGAGAAAATATCTTTGAACATCCACTACAAGGACAAAATATGAACATATATATATAAAAAATGAAACACCTTATCGCAAAGTGTTCAGAATTTGATAGGTACATGATAATGTAGCTGCTTGCACCTGCAGTTTTCTTATCTGCATTAGTGTATTTGAATGTCCATATTAATAAGTGACTCAGAAGTCTTTTAGCTAACTGTGAAAAAAACATGAATCAGTAGTCTGTCCGCAGCGATAAGAAGTCTGAGTTTCAGTATGTTAGATTTATTTTTTTTAGAGCAAACACAGATCCATTTCTTAGTCTTTATCCTAGGTTTGACCCATATCCTGTGGAAGTTAATCATGGCTTAATCCTGTTGCTACTGCATGCTCTGTAAAGCTGTCAGCCTCTGACCCTCTAGTGAGAGTCTTTTCACAAGGGGACAGCAAAAAGATTCCAGATAAGAACAGAAGCAGGATCTGAATGACTGCAGTGCAACAAAAGCAAGATTTCAAATGTTTCCCACTGATTCAGATGAGGAAGGCATTTGGCACCTTCTTTGCAGGTTCTTAAAAGATCAAGTGTCCGTATTTGGGGAAAATACTCCCTTGGATTACCTAGACATAAATCTTGGGCACTAGAAGTCAACTTTATCTTAGTTCTTGTTGGACAACAACTTTCAGTGTGGAAGAATTTTGGCACAGACAGGAAGGCACCAGAAATGGGTCAGATCGAATAGTGGGTACCTTGCAGACTTTGACACTTTGGTATTATATAGCAAGCCCCACGCAACATGATGCTTCAGTTCATGGAAAGCTCTATGAACAGCTGTATCATGCTAACTTTGAATGACCTGTTCTGGTGGGTTGACACTACTTAGCACTGCTAAGCACCCACAAAGCTGCCTACTTTCTTCACCTCCTCACAGAGGGATAGCGGAGAAAATAGGAAGAACAAAAGCAAAAAAACTTATGGGTAAAGAGAAATAGAATTTAATAAGTGAAAAATAGAAAGAAAAAAGCCACAAAAAAAACCCCAACAAACAACCAAACAACAAAAAAACACCCCACATGGTGCAAAGGCAATTGCTCACTACCTCCCACAAACAAGACTGATGCCCATACAGTCTTCAGGAAACTACTAACTTGCCAAAGAATCACTTCCACCCTTCCCACTCTCTCTTCCCTCCCCTCATTTCTATTTTCATCACTGTGCATGCTGTTATTTAGTGAGGAATATCCCTTTGGTTGGTTCAGGGCAGCTGTCCAAGTTGTGCCCACTCTCAATTTTATGTCCAAACCTTGTTTACTCTCTGTCACGCAGAGTGGGAAAAAGCCTTGATTGCTGCGCAAGCATTGTTCTGTGATAACCAAAACACTCATGTCTTATCAACACTGTTTTAGTCACAAACCCATATAGGCTGCTGTGAAGAAAGTTAGCTCCATCTGTGCCAGACCTAACACATGTACTATCCTAGCAGTTATACAACATCAACCCTGACAATGACAAAGATGATGAACCACTGGAAACAAGATAGCTCTGATAACATAGCAGTGGAGATGGAGACTGACAAGTAGACATCTGTGCTAAAAACATAGCAACAGAAGACATTTTGTTTGGATTATATATCTATGGAAGGACTTAGTTTGTGACCTATTTAATTTGGAGCCTAAAAGTAATTGCTAAAAGGAAATAACCCATCTTACTAATGCCTGTAAAACAAAGTGGCCAAATGGTAAATATACCTCAAAGTTTCCACATTTGATGGGTTTTATTTTTAAATAAAAGTTTAAATTGCATTTACTAGACACCAAAGTGCTTATCTGAAGTTCGTTTAGCCAGTTATAGGAAATGCAGAAGGCGGAGATAGTAGTATGCCAGTTTGTCACTTGTTCTTTACTCCTGCCGTAAGATGTGCAATTATTGAAAACACCTATTTGGAGTTCTTACACCAACTCTAAGTCTTTGAATTCAACCATCATGAAACTATATACATATTATAATTATATGTGCATAATGGGGAAAAATGGTGAATTGATGTTTCTGAATGATGTTATGAAATTGATAACTGTACTTGCACTGTTAGCTATGGGGAACATCTGGAAGAGATGGAAACTAATGACACTTATACATAAAGATTATTTAATGAGTCAGTGCTTCAAGGCACATTATCTCCACCAGGGTATTGAATGTCCTCTTCTTTAATTTAATGAGTTTTTCAAAAGCATGGTGAAAGTAATGTAGAAGCACTTGCTTCAGTTCCCTAGTGGGAGGGGAAAGATCTTAATGCTTATGACATCACAAAGATGTTCAGCCTGATTATGAAATGAATTGTGCCTAATGACACAGTGATTAGCAAAAACCAGAGTGATGTGATTCTTCAGAAAGTCACTACCTTCAGCCATCTGGATAGCTGCATTTTCTCTCTCCATCGTGCATTGTGGCTCTGTGTAGAAACTGTAAAGAGTTCTCCTTAGCTATCATAAGATTCCTAGATGTCTGTTGGAGTTAGCACTGAAGGTCTTTATATTATGTAAGTATGTTTATGTCCAGCTGGGTTTATTACTGATTTATTTTCCCCAGGATATATTTTTATGGTTAATTATGCACATGGACAATGCAGGAAGCAATTTAAAAAGAAAAGTCAAACGCATTTACAAATACATGTCCATTAGAAGATCTGTGTGAGAATCATTAGATTCTCACTGGAGAATCTTCACACACTGCAGAATCACATCTTGGGGTTTGGACAGTATATAAAGATAAACTGATAGAATAAGTTGATATTCTTTTCACAAGTGGTGCTGAGCTTCACTATTTTTGGAAGAGTGAAGAGACAAGTATGCCTTAGCAGTCATGGTCTTCCTTAAAGATTTTTGTTGCATGCAGAAAATCTACTCAGTATAAGATTGCACACATCTCACCAAATTAAATTATAGATTATAGAGCAAGCCCAGATAGTGCCTTTGTTTAGATATTCTTTTCCAGGTGAATGAAGCTGTGAAAAACAAATCTAATCTCCAGCATCCTCTGGTGTAGTTGGACTGAGATCTTTCATAGAATCACAGAATCAACTAGGTTGGAAAAGACCTTTAATATCATCAAGTCCAATCATTTCCTCAGGACTACCATGTCCACCTCTAAACCATGTCACTGAAGGCCTCACCTATATGGTTTTGAAACACTTCCAGGGATGATGATTCCACCACTTCCCTGGGCAGCCTGTTCCAGTGCCTAACTGCCCTTTTGATAAAGAATTTTTTTCCTAATACCCAGTCTAAACCTTCCCTTGCACAGCTTGAAATAAAATTTCCTCTTGTCCTCTCTTTCTTACACTATCTTCATCTTTTTGCTCTCCAGATGGCAGATACTGTAGGAAGCTATTGTTCTGAATAGAGGCATGCTGAGAGGGTAGGACTTTCTCATGTACTCTTATAAAATTACTTACTTTGAATTTGCAAGCTATGTGCAGCAAAAAGCTACCTGTTTATTTTTCCCCAATACTTTTCTTCATAAACAACTAGACTTTCTAAATGAGTTTTTTAAAGAAGTCCTAGTGAGATTAGACAAAGTTGGTCAAAAGACAAATTCAGATATGTCAAGCCAAAGTAGTACATAAAAGATGTATCACTTGGCAGAGTGGGACACCCTGGGAGCTAAGCGCTGTTTTGTGATATATATGATTAAGGTTCTGCTTGGTGCTGTGCTGGCCTAAAGTGATTAAACAAGGGTTTGAAACTGATCCTCTGTTAGCTCATCTAATTTTTGCAGTCAACTACTCGTGTTCAGATACACAATTGTTTTCTCTGCATCTAGAACTAGAAAATCAAGTCTCAGTCTGAGCACAAACTTGCTGACACATCTGTTTTTTACCTCAAATGTCTTAAGTGAGGACTTTTCAAAACAGTGCTAATTCTGCAACATAACCATCTTCTTAAGGATGATCCTTCAGAAAGGTCACCTCAGAGCCTGCAGGTGTATTCACATTACTGAGGAGTATAAGAAACGTTATTTCTCCTTTTTCCTTGAATAACTGGAGATCCTGGGAAATTTCATAGTTAAATTTCCTCTCCTCAATCAGATAACATTTTAAAGTGCTGGGATTTCTTGCGGAACAGAAATTCTTGTAGATGAGCAGGCTGCTGGAAATGCTGAGCTAAGAGGATTTTGCAAGACTGGATGAAGCAATATATAGCAGCTGGTCCAGTATGTCAGAAGGGAAGGATGTTCTCACAACACAGATTCTCGAATCTTTCAGTAACTGCAGCAAAAATTACATGTATCAGTAATGTTTATGAAAGATGGAAGTGTAATATACTATATTACCCCCTTCGGAAGTAATATGCAATTATGAGGTAAGATGAAGTATCAACTGTTTGACCTATCTACCAAGAGTAAGACACAATCGCAGTGATAGATTCAAACAAAAAAAAAAAAAACTTAAATGTACCACTGACCTGCAAAATATATTTATAGCTATTAAATGAAATATTTTTGCCAGTAATTTTTGCTGTTTATAAGCCATATTTAAAATTTCCTCAGAAAATAGGATTTACAAGAATCCAAAGGTCTCTTTAAGATCTGCATATTTGCAACAGTTAGTTAGTGGCTTCTTTTCCCTGTGCAGTACATCTTGAGATTTAATAGATTTTTCCTGTTTCCTCCTCTATCAAGCAACCTTTTCTCAGCTGTCTAATCCTCTATGAGCACATATCTTGCCTGCTAGCTTTCTCTTCTGCTTCACTCTCAGAAAACTTTCTGTATCCTGTATACATATTTGTCATATTATGTACCAAACACTGTTTTATCTGTGAACTGAGTCCTCAAATCCTTGATACAGAGAGAACTTTTACACACATGCAGCATCAGATACATGCAGCCTACATGCAGCTGATCTGTACAAAAACCAATCAGGTCCTTACGACTAGTAATTTTTAAACATTCAAACACACAATTAATAGACTTCAAAAACAGAAAAGCATCACCATTTAAATTATGAGCCTGAAAAATATCAGTGCTAACGATGACAATGATAACTTGCTGGAGTTCTGACCATTGCTGTGCTTATTCTGCGCTAAGACAGGAGTGATTTTTGTCATAAGGAAACAAATCTCCAAGGACTTAGGTTTTCTGAAGGCTCAGGACCAAATCTCAGATCTCAGCAGAGCCCAGAGCTTAAACAACCTCTTTTATCCCCACTGGTGAGCCAAATATCATTTCAGTATATTATTAGTTTACATTTCTTGTCTAAAAATAGGATTGATACTTATGTTCTCAGGCTTCTTACCTGTAGGCAGTTTATCTTACTTTGCAGTGGTAAGGTTTGCTGTAATCTAAAGTCCAAAGAGTTAAAGAGGCAAAAGTGATCATTTTTTATGTCAGGAGTGGGCTCTGCTGACTTTTGCTTTAAGAGTCTGTGAAGAATAAGTGAAAGCAAAAGAATGTATTTTTGCAGCATGTATCAATCTTCTTGTAGTCTTTGATCTCTCTAACGGTATTCATGGTCTAAATGACTACCACACTTCTACAGAAATAGCTGAAACCTGGACTTGAAATAATTGACACCAAAGGGAAAACATAGTAAAAGTAGTGATCTCTATCCACCACTTAATATTTTTCCCAGTGCCAACATTAAAGGTAAAATAATCCTGATTTTTTTTCCTTTAAAACTAGTGATTTAGCCAAAGTAAAGACATTATATTGTGAAAGCAGACTAGTATACACTATTCACAAGGAAGACACCTAACAAAGACTTAAGAAAGAAAAAAAAAGTCAATAAAAAAGGTTGCCATAAGCATTTTTTCTGTTTACTTAGAAGATTTTTCTTTCTTAGTTCAAAGTCACAAGTGAAGATGAAAAACAACCTAACCAAAACAAAAACCTGTAACACACATTGTGCTCAAGTAAGGCTTCAGAAGTTTGCAAGTAACATGTATTTACTTCTTATAAATTTGCCTTTTACAAAACTAGCTGAGACTTTTTGGTAGCATAATTTCTCCTTTACTAGGCTGGGTTCAGCTTTTGCCTAGTACAGCCAGGAGGGAAACAAAAAAGTGGAGGATCAGCCTCTACTGGTTTACATGAGTAGATTTTATAACAGAAGAGGATATGCTGGGTTTTATTCTTAGAAGCTCTGCTTAATTCTAATTTCATGGGCCACGTCACATCATCCATTTACAAATACAACAAGAAAAAAAAGGCACGCCCAAAATTAATCAGGATATCATGGCATATAGTTCTTTGCAAGAGGTGTAGATACTAAATGAGGCAGATCTCCATAAATTGCCTACCTAAGAATTGTTTCTTAACAAGTTGTGGACCTGAAGGCACATCAGAGACCCTGTGGGTTAGTGGGACTGACAGAAGCACCCGTACTGGGACTGAAGGTTTCCTGGCTGTTCTGTTCTGTCAACAGTGGTGGAGAAGCCTCTCCTTCATGGCCTCATTCTTTTCATAACTGCAGCATAAAAACACTGTCTGGAAAGGAATGACATGACAAAGCATTGAGACACATCAAAGGTCAGTGTTCCTTTCAAAATGAATACTGATATCATCAGTGTTCATCTCCAAAGAGAATTTCTTCATAGGTATGTCAGAGGGTACTGAGGTGCTGGGCAAATTATTTTTAGCTTTTCCCTTTTTTGTGCTCATCCATACTTACTGGAAATCACAATTATTTAGGTGGCAGAGAGCTGCCATGTAAGAATAGTAATTCAAAGCCTTTTACCTAAAACTAATGACAGAGAATTGAAAATGGGATAGAATGTAATTAAATCACATCCAATTTAGCAAGTAATATGCATGCCTTTATTCACAGTTAATTCTTAAATTTCACTCCTCTAAAAGAAAAGCAGTAGCCCCTAATATTAGCATTTGACATAGTATCTTATAATTCAGATGGGATCTTGTTTCCCTTTTATAGGATATTCTTTATTGTCTTTATGCCTGGGCCACTGCAGCCAAAAGCAAGAACAACCTGTTGAAGATGTTATGAAAGAAGTGGTTGGCCCACTCCTCTTGGGAAGGTGTTCTGGGTAAAGCCATCTTAATCTAATCCCATTGCACTGTTTTGAAATTCACATATGTATCATTCACTGAAATATTTTTTTTCATTGCAATTAAAATGAGTGTCAGGGGTAAAAAGCATATTCAGGCAGTAGTTGCCAGAATGGGCAGCACCAGAAGCCATTTGCTTCTAATAGCCTTCACCATATTACAAAACATTTAAGGTTCAGAAACATCCGCAGATCCACACATTGAGACATTTTTTTCACTGATATAAATAAAGTCAAAGCTCTGTTAGTAGTCAGAGATGTGATTTGGGCTTATTGTCATTCTACTGAGATGTTAACAGCAAAGAAGAAAAAGGAATAAAATTCAAGGCAAGTTTTGAGAGACTTCCAAAGAAAAAAAGAGTGATTATAATTTCTCCTTTTTCAAAGGGTCAGTTGTTCATTGAGACAGCCTCTGAGGGTGACATTACATTATTATACCAATTTGTCACCTAAATTAAAGCCATTTAGCCTGTTATTTAGTGTGCAGCTGCAGAACTGATGTGTTTTATTTTATTTTAAATGTGTTTTTTTACAGATGGGAGAAAGCAAACTCTATATGGAGGTTGAATAACATCAGAACTCTCTAAAGATGTTGCTTATGATAGAAACTGTCTCTGGCAAGAGGAACAATAATCGGAACAGATCAAAGTGCTCTCCCTTGTTACATATATCTTACTTGCTGGTTAAAAACACAGCAGTACAGAGATATCTTTTTAGACAGCCATCTTATTTTCTTTACATCTGTTCTGTCTTTCTGATAATATGCTTTGCCTAAAACAGGTATAAGTGCATTTTTGCATCCACAGAAGCTATTTTACCTGTCATGGCTATAGACAGTGTCTTCTTAATTATGAAATAACCTTATTTCTATGTTATAGGTTAGTGCTACTACTTTTTTATGCTTGTACATTTTGGGGTTTATATTTAAAATGTCTGACCTATCTACCAAGAATAAGAAACAATATCAAAAAAATAGATGACCATATAGAAAATAGCTAATGGAGAAAGGCAAGAGTTTTCTAAAATCCTGTAAGATGAAATCTGAACAGCTTTACTTGTGGTTTTAATGTAAACAGAAGCATGAGCTAATTTTTATCTCTTTCTTGCTTTATAATCCAGAGCGCTTATCACTATACTGTGTTAGCCAGAGTCAGTATTTCTATCAGGATGATAAAATGGTGTCCTAGCTGGTCAGCTCTCCAAACCTGTCTAGTTTTTATACATTCTTTATACTACACAAACTTACTCTCTAGAAAGACTATCCATTCCTGAATTTTCTCCCTTGTTTCTATATCTAGTTTTTATTTTGAGAGTTGCTGACCTTCCAATAAGCATAGTTCTTTCATATTTTTTTGCTCTGTTTTAGTTTCATTTCATACTAAAGTACCATTTTTCATTCCTTCTCCTTGTTTTTCCTTCAGTGTCTTTGGTCTTGATTGCTTTTCTAAATTGCACTCAGTTTTTGAATGTCTCATTAAAACTCTATAATTTTTTTATTTCCAAAGAAGCACAATTATATGTCAGAGAATAATAATGCTGTCTTATTCTTACAAAAATGTTCACGTCTGGTTTTCTGCAACTCAAAGGAATTAAACTCAAAACCGTGTGGGCATAGTCTTACATCTGGAGACTGGCTTCCAGTTAAACTCTGATATCTTACTCTCAAGCCTGTCAGCTCCATCTGGCAACATCAACCCTGTACAAGAGTAAAGGCCAGTATTTATAAGTCTTATAGAAGCACAAACAGGCACAAACAGGCGTATCATCTTCAAGTATATGTATACAAATGCATGCAGCCTGGGGAACAGGAGGAACTGGAGCCCCAGACCCAGTCAGAAAGTTACAACAACTGAAATACAGCGGGACAACTCACATGACTTGACGTCACAGTGAATGTTATACGTTTTTTCATAAAGACAGGCAGAGAAGAGGAAGACTCATGTTCTGTGTTAAGAAGAACCTTGAATGTCTAGAAATCAACTATGCCGATTGTAAAGCCCTACTGAGCATCTGTGGGTCAAGATCAGTGGGGTCATTTCCAAGGGGGCTTTTAGAGTAGACATCTGCTACTGATCTCCAAAACAAAACAAGGCCAGCAAAGCAGTATTTGGGTCACTTGAGCAAGCATCAGGTCAACAGAACCTAGTTCTTATGAGAGACTTCAAGTACCCAGACATTTGTTGGAAGAACAATATAGCAGCTCACGTCATTCATCAAGCTCCCGGAATGTATAGACGATTGATTCCTCATACAAATGTTATATGTGCAATCAGGAATGATGCTCTGCTGGACTTCAAACTCACAAACCAAGACAATCTGCTTTGTAACATCTTGGTTATTGTTAGCCCTGGATACAGCAATCACAATATTGTGGAGCTTGGGATCTGGCTGAGAATGATGAAGGCTTGTACTGAGACAAAGTTTTTAGATTTTAGAAGATCAAACCTAAGCTCACTCAGAGATCAGTTAGGAGGGATTCTCTGCTCAGTTGATGTGGGGCCAGCGGTGGACATTGTCTATCTAGATCTCTTCAAGGGTTTTGATATGGTTTCCCACAGCCTTCTAGAGAAATTGATACATTCCAGTCTAGACAAGTGGTCTGTTCAGTGAGTGGGTGGGGAACTGGCTGACAGGCTGCACTCTGTCATTTACCACCCTGGTGGTGATAGATAGCTCCTTTTCAAACTGGTGACCTGTCACCATTTGGAGCCTCCAGGGATCATTTTTGGGCCCAGTGTTGTTCGGTGTCTTCCTAAGTGATCTGGATGATGGGAGCACGTGTATCCTGACCAAGTTTGCTGATGATACCAAACTGAGTAGGGAAGTGGATGCTTTGGAAGGGAAAGCCACCCTGCTGGAAGACCTGGATACGCTGGAAGAGTGGGCTGACAAGAACCTTATGAAGTTCAACAAGGACAAGTGTGAGGACTTGCACCTGGAAAATGTAATCCAAGTGCGCAGCACAGGCTGGGATATACTTGGCTGGGGAGCAGCTCTGTGGAAAGGTACCTGAATGGACAACAAGTTCAATATGAGCTAACGGTGTGCTACTGCAGCAAAAAAAAGCCAACAGGATGCTGAGTGCATCAACAAGTGCATCAACAGCAGAGATAAAGATGTCATTATCCCACTCTACTAAGCTCTGGTCAGGCCATACCTGGACTACTGTGTTTGGTTTTGTTCCCCACTATAAGAAGAAGATGTGGACAGGCTGGAGAGGGTCCAGAGAAGGACCACAAAGCTACTCAAGTGAGTGGGAAGCCCGCCATACAAGAAAAGGCTGAGAGAACTGGGCTTGTTCAGCCTAAAGAAAAGAAGGCTCAAGGGGAGTCCTTATCACTACGGTCCATATTTAAAGGGTGGCTCAAAGAATATGGGGACTCCCTTTTTACAAAGAATCATATGGATAAGATTGGAGTACTGGGCACAAGTTCCTGCCTGGAAGATTCTGGTTGGACACAAGACGAAAATTTTTCACAATGAGAACAGTCATTGGAATAATCTTTCCAGGAAAGTGGTGGATTCCCCAACATTGGACACTTTTAAGATTCAGCTGAATAGGATGTTGGGCCATATTGTCTAGACCAAGACTTATCAAGACTTGGTGCTTTCACCAAGAAAGGTTGCACCAGGTGATCCTTGGCGTCCCCTTCCAACATGGTATTCTATGATTCTGTGATGATGGAGTCTTTTTTTTTTTTTAGTGGGCAATAGAAGGGGGTTTATATCACAGAGTGCCAGGCTGTCGGGGAGCTGCTACAAGCAGTAGTGTTAGGCTGAGCTTTTAGTGACAGGATCATGTGCAGCATGTTTGTAGCAGGCAGTTGGTAAAGTGAGCTTGGACTAATTATGAAGGCTCATTGTTCTGCACTTTGACAGAATTATCTGATGGCTGGGCAATCCTGAAGTGCTACACTGTGATTATGATTCAGTAAAACTGACACTGAGGAGTATGGGGAGACCTCAGACTGAAATTCAGCCCCAACTGTTCCTTATTTATGTCTGTTCAAATACTATTTTGGAGATATTTTCTGAAATGATTCATGACCTCAGAAAATCTTCTGGCATTTCACTGAGGTGTTGTCCCTAGTCTGTTTAAGAAGTATTTCTAGTGAAGAATTATAGGAAGGTAGTGTCAACCTTGACAAAAGAACTCAGCAGGGAACATCTTACCACCCTATCAAAGCATCTCTGCACCTTTTTATCACAGCACAAGAGTAAAACTCTGCTTTGTAATGACAACTCACTGACTTGGTACACTTCAAGTGAAAAGAGCAGCAAAAATACTACTCATGGCAACTAATTTCTTTCCATCCTTTGGAGTTCTTCATTCACATACAGCCCTTATTTCTTTTTGCAGGGAGTATTATACCTTGAGAAAACAGCTTTTCAATAGAGACCTGTGCTGTTAGAGAAGGACCTAGCTCTTCCTTGCACGCCTCACTTTCTTTCTTTCTTTCATTTTCTTTCTTTCTTCCTTCCTTCCTTTCTTTCTTTCTTTCTTTCTTTCTTTCTTTCTTTCTTTCTTTCTTTCTTTCTTTCAGCTTGAAAAAAGCAGAATTTTTGTACTTCTTTCACTTTTTCTCATCAGGCCCTCTCCTATGATATGTCTGTCAGAAATGTTTTCCTCAGAAATTTCCTTTTGATTTCAATTGAATCAGAGTTTAAACTGCAAAATTATAATTTGTTCGTCTAGGTGCTTAATGCAACTACATTTTGACAGATATGACCAAACTAAGGCTTCTAAATTTTCATAAAGGAAGGAAATTGAGGGATTCAAATTCTTTCTGCTTAGTTACAATGTGAAGACCTGTAATCTCTTAGTCTTTTTCCCAAAAACACCTTTTAAATGGTCAATGTTTAATTACATTCACAGTAAGAAAACAAATCTATATTTAAATAGCACTTTATTTAAATCTTTATTAACCTTTCAGTGAAAAATTTATTAAATACAATTTACATACTGAAATTGATAGCAACAAATAATATCAAACCCTGTATTTATATAATGTTAAGTTTGTGACATGAATTATCTCAAGGCAAGTAACTCCAAACTCAAGTTGAAAGTATGCTGCTATTTGTATAAAATTTAAAATAGAATGAGCCAAAACACAATGACAGAGTTAGAAAGAGTCTTGGAAGGTCCAGGGATGATAACAGAAATCTTCTGAGTACATTGTAACTTATATTTAAAATCTTGTTTAATTTTAATTAATTAATATAGCCACAATTACATACATTTGGAAAAATGCCTTCTTTAACTCTTAAAGCTTTGTCGTGGTTTAAGCCTCTATAACTCAAGCAGTCGCTTTCTCACTCCCCCCTCTTTCTTCCCCCCACTCCCGGTGGGATGGGAAGGAGAATCGAAAAGAATGCAACTCCCATAGGTTGAGATAAGAACAGTTTAGTAACTAAAGTATAACACAAAACCACTACTGCTACCACCAATAATAATAATGACAAGGCAAATACAAGGGAAAAGAATACAACTGCTTACCACCTATACCCAGCCCGACCACCCAGTGCACCCCCACCCTTCCGGGTCTCTGCTCTCTGCCTTTACATCCTGGGCATGACGTGCTGTGGCATGGAATATCTCTTTGGCTAGTTTGTGTCAGGTGTCCTGTTTCTGCTTCCTCCCAGCTTCCCCTCTTCCCTGGCAGAGCATGAAACTCAGAAAGTCCTTGGTCAAACCATAACATTACCAAGCAGTAACTGAAAACACTGGTGTTATCAGCGCTGCTCCCAGGCCGAAAGTCAAAAACACAGCGCTGAACCAGCTACCAAGAAGGAGAAAAATGACTGCTGCTGCTGAACCCATGACAGCCTCAAGAAATATAGTGAAATTTCTATTAACTTCTTAAACATTTCTTTGAGCAGATCTGGAAAGTTACGGTATATTAAAAATTAGGCACAAAAGTCATGTATCGGCCAATATCTTCTGTTTTACCAAAACTGAGATATTTTATGAAGAGATAGGTGGATCCATGTAATTTTCAGAGGAAGGCAAAGACAAGGACAACTAAGGCAGCAGAGACCCAGCTTCAGATCCTTACTGTATCTTATTTGGAGCAATTTAGGGGAAAGAGTTTTATTCTAAATCAGAAAAAGTGGAATGCCTATTGGCTATTAGTTATGTCAGTACCCTGACAAATAGGCTAAGAACTCTCAAGGGACACATTTCTTTAAAATAAAATTTAAAAGTGTCTATTTTTACAAAATTGGAAGAAAAAATATAACCTTGATGCTTATTATAGCAATTAATTATAATTTTATTTGCAGGTGTATTCTAAATGCATCTTTCTATATTCCATGTGAACATAATGATTGATACAGAAGTTCCTGCTCACGATTCAGTTGCTCACACATCCCTACCTAGATTATGTCACCTGCTTTTGCAGCTGCTGCATTTGAAGAGCACAAATGACCCCTAATTCCTGTGCAAATCCACCAGGTACACATGTGTTTTGAATATTGTATGATGTCTTAGATGAGATGAGAGACATGGTTAAGCATCCCCCAAATGGTTTAATTCAGCAGCTGAATACATCTACCACATCCACTTTTCGTTTTCCGCTGGTTTCAAGGGAAATATCCAGGTTAGCTAGCCTGTAGACAAAGAGTAGGTATTAAGGCTGCATTTCTGAAGTAAGTCCCTAGAACTGCTTAGTGTATGAATGGAAAAATCAGTTACTACTGATTTACCTGACCTGGAATAGCAGAGAATTCGGTTTAAATAAATTAGCTTATTTAAGTATATAGCAACCATTGTACCCTCTAGTGAACAAAGTTTTTAACTAAGTAAATGAAAACTATTTAGTGAAGAATGACAAAACTTTTGGATGTAAAAGCCTGCTGAAGAATCTTCTGTAGAAATGATAGCTCCTCAGATATGCTACCAAGGTCAAAATGAATGCCTATATCCTTCCAAAGAATCCTGTGTGTATATTCTGCTCATTCCCTCTTCCTCCCACTTCCTTGTTTTCTGTGGATTTTGGAATTAGTTTGAAGACAGGAAAATAGCGTTGGTTGCAAATATACATAGAGCTTATCTGAATACTGCTAAAACTGAAGAGGCAAACTTGCACCTGAGGGATACTTCTTGAACTTGCAGGTTTCTGATTATGATTCATTCCTCTTGTTACTGTCATTAGAAGCTACTCTGGGAAGAAAGATGAAAAGCAAGTGGGGACTATGTGTTATTTCATCAACAGTCTCTAGAGCACACTGAAGATGGAAGGAAAGTAAAATCAAATAACATGACTGATACTATGTCAGTAACTTTCTCCATTTTACTCTTCTCCCTTTTCTTCCCTTTTCTTCCACTTTCTCATTTGGGATACAGTGACCTGTCATGCATATGGATAACAGATCTTAAATTCATGGAACATCCAGTTTGATTATGCTTTATTACAGAAGCCAGATGAGAACATAAGAGAATACTAATCAATCAAATGGAGACTTTTTTAAACTGAGATAACACAAAAAGCATTTATGAACTGATTCTCAGAAAGATACTTTTTTCCAAATTGCAATTTTAAAGGTAAAATATTTGAAGAATAATATATTGTCCTAGAATACATCCTCAGAAAATCTTCTGGCAAAAGAGTACTACTAAGTTTGCAAAGGCAAACTTCAATATTAAGGAAATCTGGTTGCTTTTGCAACTTTGATTAAGATCAGTTAATTTCCTATCACTGTAATTAAAGTGATCAGATGATAGATACTGTTTTCCGTGGGACTCCTTCCTTAACTGATGCTCAGAGTGTAAAGCATTAGTCAGTGGCCTTTGCTCAGATTCTATCTGTGGAGATATGTGAACTTGTTCTTATGGTAATCACCAATATGCTATCTTTGGACATCCTAGACAGCTACAGATCCATAATTTTTCTTCCTTTGCCATTAGGACTGTTAAAAGATCAGAAGAAATTAAAGGCCACTACAATGAATTGGGAGCCTTGAAAATTACTTCTGTCCACAACTCTCCAACTGATTTGCTTTCTGACCTCCTTATTCTCTTTTCTTTTAAGATTGAAGAATGAGGTTGTAAATAAGTAACTTCAAGGATGTTAGGCTTTGTTAGCAACTATAGAGTTAAGGAAATGTCTAAGGTAAGCATTGCACAAGAACTGGCCAGAACCAACCTGGTGGTTACTGACATGACAACGATCCCAAAACTAAATAATGAAGAGAAAGATAATAGATGGACCACTCAGTGGATAAAGAACTGGCTGGATGGCCACAAACAAAGAGTTGTGCTCAATGGCTCAATGTCCAGCTGGAGATCAGTAACGAGTGGTGTCCCTCAGGGATCGGTGTTGGGACCAGTCTTGTTCAACATCTTTGTTGGTGACATGGACAGTGGGCTTGAGCATGTCCTCAGCCAGTTTGCCAATGACATCAAGCTGTGTGGTTCGATTGATACGCTGGAGGGAAGGAATGCCATCCTGAGGGACCTTGGACATTCTTGTGAGGTGGGCTGATGCCAACCTTATGAAGTTTAACCATGCCAAGTGCAAGGTCCTACACGTGGGTTGGAGCAATCCCAGGCACAGCTATGGGTTGGGCAGGGAAGAGATTCAGAGCAGCCCTGAACAGAAGGATTTGGCGGTGTTGGTTGATGAGAAAATGAACATGAGCCAGCAGTGTGCGCTCACAGCCCAGAAAGCCCACCATATCCTGGCCTGCACGAAAAGGATCGTGACCAGCAGGTCAAAGGAGGTGATCCTGCCCGTCTACTCTGCTCTTGTGAGACCTCATTAGAGTATTGTGTACAGTTCTGGTGTCCTCAACATAAAAAGGACATGGAACTGTTGAAACAAGTTCAGAGGAGGGCCACAAGGATAATCAAGGGACTGGAGCACTTCTCATATGAAGGAAGGCTGAGAAAGTTGGGGCTGTTCAGGCTGGAGAAGAGGAGGCTGTGTGGAGACCTCAGAGCAGCCTTCCAGTACCTGAAGGGGGCCTATAACAAGGCTGGGGAGGTCCCTCTTCATTAGGAACTGTAGTGATAGAACAAGGGGTAATGGGTTCAAACTTAAACAGGAGAAGTTCAGGTGAGATCTAAGGTAGAAGTTCTTTACTCTAAGGGTGGTGAGGCACTGGAATGGGTTGCCCAAGGAAGTTGTGAATGCTCCATCGATGGCGGTGTTCAAGGCTGGGTTGGAGAGAGCTTTGGGTGACATAGTTTCGTGGGAGGTGTCCCTGCTCACAGCAGGGGGGATCTTAAGGCCCTTTCCAACCCTAACTATTCTATGATTCTGTGATTCTATGATTCTGTAATGAAGAAATAACCACCAGGGGTCCCAAAGCCCACTACCACATTTTAGTGCACATGTGGGAAGAATTCTAGAAGTATGATGTAATGTATACGTAACTCAATGAACATTTACATAATCGAATGAATATGTATATTTAAGGACAATATAATCACAGCCTGGTTGATGCTTGGATGAGACATGCTAGGAAGAGCTATTCCCCATGTCTCCCTGCACCGCAATAAAGAATACCTGTCTGTCAGCTTAAACTCTGTTGGAGAGTTCCTGGAGATTTCTCCAAATCAGAATGTGATGATTTACAGTTTGGGGCTTTTTAAAATTATTATTGATTATTTTATGTGTGTGTGTGTCTGAATTATACCTTGATAAATCTTTGGTCCATGCCTAGCCAAAATGGGAAATTATACAGATACCTAGACAATAATGAGAAAATAAAAGATTCAAACCTCATCTTTTTAGCAATCTCTACAACAAGAACAGGAAATAATTGATTTCATGCATTTTTAATATTCCATTTCTAATTTCTGAAATCTCCAAGCTCTTATCTAAACTATGACTAATACTGATAGAAACCTCTCTATAGGACTTGCAATCAGTAAATTTTATCTTTAGCAGATTATGATACTTCGGTACAAATTTCCCACAGTATTTAAATTGTGACAGTCTTGGTTAAATCAAGCCCTAGCTGGCTTTAAACACAGTACAGAAACTCCTGCTAACCTCAGTTCTCGAAGCACAGGCTGTTGCTCTGTTGCTATTGGTCATGCTAACCGTAGCTCATCATTTCCCATTTGACCTACACTTACCTGATGATCAAGAGACCCTTTTAGTGTTTGTCTCAAAACAACTCAAAAGATAGAAGGAACTCACAGTTTGTTATCTCTTGGGCAAGCGGCCGGGGGCAGAGCACACATGATGCATACGAAGGTGGGGGATGTTTTTCCTGTGCTGTCTGCCCTGAGGCCTCGAAGATCAGTTGCTCGGGCAACAAACTGCCCGGAGACAGCGACAGACACTGCGGCTCCTGCCAGGGCATAACGTGAACTGGGTGTGGGGCTCACCAGATCCCCTGCGAATAAGTTTCCGCTTGTGGAAGGGTTCGTAGAGAGCTTGACCCTATAAAAATACAAACGCCCTTCACCTGGGTGGTGTGTGGTGGTGTTCTTTGGACTCCAGTTTGTTCAAGGACTACAAGGATTTCAACTTAAAGGAACTACAGCTGGAAGAACTACAACTCAGTTTCAACTCGCTGACGGAGATGATGTCGCTGGATCCGCGGGGTGGTGAGCCTATTTCTGTTTTCTTTCCTTTCTTCTTTTCTTACTCCACGTCGGATCCTTTATAGGGATAAGAGCGTGGTGAGACTTTTGTTCCTCCTGACAGTTTCAGTGAAGTTTATAATAAAATTAACCGTTGTTTCATTTCTCAACCTCTGGAGTGCCTGTGGTTTCTCCTGTGAACCTCGCAGGGTATGATAAAAGATCACCTCCCCAGGGCCTGCGAGCGGAATGGAATAACTTACAGGTAGCTCGTTAGGTCTTCCCACTTTAGGAACTACATCTAAGTCAAAGCCTCTGAAATGCTGAGCTCAAAACCTGGACTAGTATCACGCTAAGTCTTGTGTTTAACTGGGCAGTGCCACCAGATGATCTCATCAGGACATGGTTTAGTGGTGGACTTGCCAGTAAGGTTCTTGGTTAGACTCAATCATCTTAAAAGGTCTTTTCCAACCTAAATGATTCTACGATGAGCCTAGTTTTAAACTTAGACTGCACCCCTGGTAGGCCCTCTATCTCTAAACTGCTTTCTTAGTACGGCAACATTAAATTTAACTACTGGAAGTCCTTTTAGCTAATACCTCAATGTAGTTCGCAAAGTAAAAAAGCCATGTACTTCGTTAGTGCTCTTAGCTTAGTAGCTTTTCCTAGCCTAAACTCTAAATAAACTCCAGATGAACTCTAAACCCTGCCTGAACTTGGTAGGGTTGATGCTGCCAGGCTTAATCAGATTCAAAATAATAAAAAACCCAGTGGAATGTTGTCAGTCTTTGCTATATTTGGTCACTGTCCCCAAATCCCTAAGTATTCTCCTACTTTACCCTGAATCATCAACCTTTCTCTGTCCTATCCCTGACTGCAGCTCAGGCAACCTGGAATTTACCTAGCCTGTTAAACCTTGTTAGCCAATATCGTGATCGCATCTTTGGAATCAAGATTAACACTTGACATGCTAGAAATATTTCTTTTCATTGCAGACCCCGAAGGCTTTTGCCAACATAGTAAAAAAGGACAACTGAATAGGATGTTTTCAATTATTTTTCCTCGAATCTGCTGGGTTAGCTGAAAGGTATTTAAGGTGTAGACACCAGGTAGTTCTTCAGCAAGAGGTGTTGTGTGAGAGCTTATGCGTTACAGTGTTCAATATTGCAGCATTCAACTTTTAGATTTCTATAATTAAAATATTTATTGGGAGGTGAGTTATATTTGGGTTCAGCATAGCTATCAGATGAATTATTTTATCTAAATGAATGTTACCTGCTCTGTAAATCCTTAGAGTACAAAATGATTTAATACATGCAGTACAATGTTAAGTTGGTTCTTTAAACCTCTGTTCATTGAAGTGAAGGTACCTACAGACGCACATGCCTGAAGACGTGTGTTAAGCAACAGCCACTGTTGGCTAAACATTGGTATAGCTGGTTTCTTATCTGTGAATCTGGAAAATACTTACATAGTTCTTGCAGATGTGAGATTCAAACATCTTGAGCTTACAGATGTCATTCTGAGCTAGGACCTCACCAGAATGCTCTGTTTCCAAGTGAAGAACTATCTTGTGACATTGAAGGACCACTTATTTGTTTTCTTATGTTATTTTGAAGCATTGTTGCCATTTGGCCTTATCTGACTCCTTAAACCCATTGTTCAGATATTTGAGGAGTAACACTCGCCCCCTAGGGAGACTTTTGTGGTAACTGAGCTCTAGTCAGCATGGTTTGCCTTCCTTCTTGGTATATTTTTAACCTCAAGGACTTTTGTCTTGTCAATATATATCCTAAAAGAGGTTGAAAAAATAGCCAGCGACTACACATAGGAAGATCTCTTTAACATTTGTTTCTTAACTGTTACATGTTTTTCTCCTCTGTTCTCAGTGACTGTTGTGCAGTACTAATCTCACTTAAACTGAAATTTAACTATATGTATACACAAGGTATATATGCACACATGTGTACATTGCATGCACACACATAAACACATCCTGTTGTACACAAACTACCATGATCTGACCTGATGAAAAGAGTGTGTGTGGGAAGCTCTCAGTTGCTGTAATAAATGGTTATTCCTTGTAAGACTTCAAATGACATAGCTTTGTGGCATAAGAGGATTTTTTAGTCTTGTACTAATGTAAAATGTTTTGATGCTATTGATGCAGGGTGTGTGTGCATTGAATAGTATTGTCCTGAATAGGGTTAGTTTGTAGAAAATGAAGACACTCTATAGTACAATGCATCAAAGCATTGATTCTTTCTGATCAAGTATGTGGAAATGTACTGTGAATTTGCATCACATCAATCTGTGGCTGCATTATTCACAAAATATGATTACTAATGATTGTTCTGATGAAACTTGTCACAGGATTATTGTGAATCATCCACTTTTATAGCAGTGTATTTTGTAACCCCCATACAGTGGGAAGAAAAATAGAAGTACAAGGTTGATATTTAGTTTTTTTATTCAGGAAAGGGTGTTGAGTATTCACTCTGATGTTGCAGTATACAGAATTAAAACAGAAGCTCTCTGAAATTAGTCCCATCTTATTATTTATATTTGGATATTTTTAATAATAAAATTCAAAATATCACACTGGTTCTTATTACCCTGTTTAATTAACAGTTCACTGTTCTGTCAGTGGTGGAGGTTCTGTTAGTGGTGAAGACTATCAGGCGTTGTATCTTATTCTCTTTCTTTATACTGCCTGAAGTCCTCACACTTCCTGCATATAGCTTATAATTTCTATCTACTTCTTGGCGTTGCTAGTTACCTATTTGCTTTGTGTTGAATGATGAAGGTTAGCTATATTAGGAACCCTTTCTTCAGCTCAAATTAAAATATTTTCCTCTGTTTTGATTATATTTACCAAGAAATTATCTGTTGAGCTAACTTGAATAAAGCATATTAGAACATGAAGGGGGGAAATATATTCTAATATATTTATATTTAATAGTTGTGATGTGGATCATCTGAAGTAGTCCTGTGGGAATATTTAGAAGTGTAGAGTAGAATATATAAGCAAATTGTTGCTGAATATAAAATATATAGGTTAACTCATGTAGATACACACCTTGAAAAAGTAAAATATCCATTACTCAGTTCTCTGACACTCCTCTTGACTACTACGACCACTGCTGATTCCTAATACTAATCTGATACCATCTTGATTTTTAGTGTTCCCCTTCCAGTTACTTAGATGCATGAGATGCAATAAGATTCAAATGGATAGCAAGATGATTTTGGTGCAGGCTGAATTTTTAAATAATCTTCAGTTGCCCATTACAGGAATCTCTGTGGTTTTTCAACAACTTCCCTGGCCATGTAACATGAAAAATGATTTTAGATTTTGAAATATCTTGGTAGTGCCTTTGCAGGCATTTTTGTGGTTCTGAAGTGGCACATGCAGTAGCCTTTAAATATCTTTCACTTCTACTACTAAAATGAACAGAAATGCTAAAATAAGAAGTATCTTCTGACATTCCAGGCATGTGTTTGTTGCTGACATTTAAGATTAGGATGTTCTCCAGTCAGCTTCAGACATTGTGGTGTGGTTTCAGAGTGCATGAACTGGTTTTCTTTCATCTGGAGCTAAAATGGAAGATGTAATGGAGTTATGGATCAAGTTAAAACACTGCAGACACAAATGTACATAACCCCATACTAGCCATATGAAAGCTAATCCGAAGTAATCCCTCTGCCATGCCATGAAACATGGATGTTGGATCTTTGTCACCAACTATCCCATTAGACTAGTACATAGCATACTGGACCATGCCATTTGTTGATACAGACAGTACTTAACATGCATATGCACTACTGTATTTTTTTGGTCTAAGTGTTCTGAAATGTAATGATACCAGTAACAGTTCTGCTTTCAGGTCAGGCTTGAATACATATGTAAAACCCCAGACAGGTAAATTAAGCAAAATTAAAAGAGTCCATAGATACATAAGTAATATCAGTATAGCATGCTTAAATAATGCAGTGTGGGAAAGAGTTCATCAGTCAAGGACTACATATTTAGAACATAATTTATTATCAATAGATGCAGAAACAGCAGAATAGAGAAGACCTGCCTTTCTGTGAAAAGAAGCTTTTGAAGCAGCCTGTGTGAGATTTTAAAAGAAATATGGGTGGACTGGTAAATTAAAGCTTGAAATTAAAAAGGGAGTAAACTGACGAAAGAAAATAACTATGCACTGTCTGATCAGAAGCAGCAGCATGACAGCATGAAAACAAATCAAAAGGGGAAATTGTCTAACCTCTACTCTCAGGCACTTAGAGCTACTCTCAGCAACTCAGAGCTAGTGGTAAACATGCACCACTTGGGATGATGGATGATTGTTTTCATGTTTCGAATAACACCCTTGAGTGGACTAATTGTTGCTCTGAGAACATGCCAGGTTGCATGTGCTGTCTCCTTTTCATGGGAAGGATACAGTGTGAACAAATTTTTAATGTCACCATTACTGTGATGATCAGTGTAACGGCATGACTCTTAGTTCTGACACAAAAGACTCTTAGCAGTGCTTAAATGGGTATGCCTATATACACCTACATGCACATTCTTATTCTGTAGTACGTTCAATCTAAAAAGTATGATATTCTTCTGATTTATTCTACAAGGCCAAGGAAATACTAGGAGCCTTGATCAAATCTGACAGTGGTGTAAAATTGGAATACAATTCTCTCAAATTGTTAATAATCACCCTGAGTAAAGAGCCACAGAAGCGGTCTAAACAGTAGCTTCATTGTAAAAGATTTTATGAAAGTACTTAAGTAAATTAGGAGTCGTTTAATTTTTGTAGAACCTGAACAGCTTGATCACTGACCTAACTTCAGACGTCTAAAATTTTGCATCTAGTTTTGGCATACTCCTTTTGGCAATTTGTCTAAGGCTGATTAAGGAAGAGAGAGTGTCACCTCTAGAAATTGACTTATCCTACCTCTCTGAACTACTGAGATGTTTAGGATGTTCTGAATCCTTTTTGTGTGTCCCTATTTTGAGACTATAAAGTAGCTTAGAAAATTCTATATGCTAGATGATTTTTCGTTTAGAAGGCTGAAGTTATTGTGAGTTGAAAAATCAATGAAAAGAGCTTAGCATTTCCAGCAAGCAAATAATTTCACTCTGATAAATATAAAAATATAAAAGATACGGATGTTGGGTTGAGACACTATTTTAGACTACACACCTACCACTTGAGAAGTCTGTGGTGGGATCCACATGATCTCCTCTAGACAGCAAAGGCTAATGCCTGAGTTAGTCTCCTTAGATTTCTCTTCCAGCCAATGAAGAGGAGATGCTCCTGAGGTGCGGTTTATTTCATCCTAAACAAGTAATCTAAAATGTTTCAGAGATATGTTGTACCCTAAACCGCACACTTTCCATGTGTAAGGAGTCTAGGGACAGTTTCAAGTTAAGTGATATCAGCCAGCTTACGAAAATTCAGTCCTTATCACCTAAAGACAAACAAAGGACTTTATATAGTGTTATCAAGACTAATAAATATCTGTGTGTTACTACTTTGTTCACACTGCATGCAAGTAATTTCAGTGGGTCACTTCTATAGTAAGAAGCTGTTCATCAATAATAACAAGATGACTGGAAGCAAACTTTACATTGCATTGCAACAGGTCAGTCTTGCTGAGATGAGGCAGGAGAGAAATACTAAAAACAGTGTCACTTTTCCTGTTTTTAATGTTGGTTTATGGCCACCGTACTTTGGACCATGTGATAGAAGAACAGTTGAATCACTGTGGTAGTCAGCGAACTAGGCAACAGCAAAAGCTGGTGCTTTACACTGAAGCTTAGAATACTGTGTAAAGACAAATAATTAAATGCAGTTTGTAGACGGCAAAGTTGTTCTTTGTCTTGCCTGTCAAGGTTTCTCAGAACTGGCATCCTAAATAGAATATAGATAATAGTGGAACACTAATAAAAACAATAACTTTTAGTGGTTGAAAAATCTACAAATTCTATTGACGTTTGAGAAAAGCAATTTGAGAGATTATTTCTTTTAAGGGAAAGAAACATAGCTAAAAGCAGAGTAGAAGTGAGTAAATATAAGATAATAATGAAATAATTTCTTACATCTTTAGGAAAATTTGATGATGATTGTGTTGCCCTCTCTGAAAGCTTCTGTTCTCTGTGTTTCTATAATCTGCGTGAGTTACTGCACAACATTTGTTAGCAGTACTTATGGTGACTACCTGACCTGGTATATGCAACCAGGCAGAATCCAGACAGAGAACTAGTTATCACTGCACAGATATGTTTCTGGAAATGATCATTTGATGCGACTTTCTTTCTTCTGAATCTCTGTTGCTGCTGTCAACAATCAGCTTAGCAAAATGACCAAGGGTATATTTCTTTCTGGGGATATACGTCTGCACTTTTGCTGGATATCTGCTGTACAATATTTCCTAGGGCATGAAAGGGTGTCAGACTTGCCAGAGGCTACAGTGTGTGCATACTGTAGAAATACTGACGCTTTCTTAACTATTCCATGGCCTGCTCAGCTATAGCAAAGACTAAGACCTTGTCCTTAATAGAAATAATGCTGTCATAATAAAAAATAAACAGTGGGAAATCTTTTTATGCTATGGGACCTCAAGTCTTGCTTTACTCAGATCAACAAAGTATGTTTACTGTTGGAGTCTTACTAATAAAAAAAAGTAGGTTTTAGTATAACGCTGTATTCTTAGAAATGGAATTGAACGAAAAAAATGAAGTTTTGAATTTGAAAAGTTCAGTGATTTTTCTTTTAAATGTAGCTAAAGTATTTGTTCTACCTATCCTATGCATAATTACCATTTATAGCAATAACCTGACATGGTTCCAGGGGGAACAATTACGAAGAGTAAACACAGTAAGATGGTTAAGGGAGCTTCCTTGTTTTCTGTCATTCAAGGCTTACTTTAGGTCAGAAAATTTGTTTCATGTTGCTCTTTTTCTTCCAGTCGCTCAATGAGAGTAGTGCCCTGGATTTCAGTGAAGCCTAGCTTCCTAGACTCTTGGACTTAGCCACTTATTTTAATGAAAGGATGTTTTTATAACTGAGAGAACTCATGTTGGCATCTTTATTCTGTGCTCACAGAATGGTCACATATCCTTTTTCATACCATACTGAAGATGGGAGGAAAAGTTATATATATAGATGACATGCAAACTACATCTTTTCATGCACTTCTATTTTCATGGGAAAAGTTTTTTCTTAGGCATCTGCACAAAAAGAAAATCAGTATGTCTCTTTTCCAGCTCAGTATTCAACTACCGAAGGCCATTCAAATGTCCTGTAGTTTACAAAGGCAGATAAAGGCTTGTGTATCTCAGAAGTTGTTCATACCAATTCCTTTGCATCGTGTCTTTAATCAAATCTAAGCAGTTCTTTCTTCTCCCTCCAAGGAGAGCTACTGGCCTGCATAGGTGACAGCACAGCAGAGATCACTGTTGGCATTAACTTTGAGGATTTGAAGGATGCAGCTTTGCTGATGGGTAAACACAAAGAGAGACCTTCTAATGGTTTCAAGTTTAGAGGCTCGATCCATTGCCTGTGGGCAGCACAGGCAATGGGATGGCCCCCACTGATTCCTCTGAGATTTTTTACCCTGTTGTATACCATGATTTGTAGCAAACACTTAAAAGTAAATGTGTTGAGGTTTGTTTGCTTGTGGGGTTTCTTTTGTTTGCTTTTTTTTTTTTTTTTTTTAAAAAAAAAAAGCTTTAATGATGCAGAAATAGGTTTCAGCGGGTGTTCTACATCCTCTTAACTGAAAGAGGATGTAACTTCCACTAAGCCCACAACCCATTTTCACTACAAACCTTAAAAATTATTGAGATAAAGGTGGTGTAAAAATATTTTGTCATGAATAATCCTGTAGCAGTTAGAACACCTCCTTCCTTCTTTCCTTCCATCCTTCTTTTATTCTACCCACCTCTCAAACCACCTTAATGTAATTTTTTAAAATCAGATCATCTACAGGTCACCTACTTATACGCTGACAGCTACAGTTTTTGTTGTAGATATTCATGTGGCTTTGTTCTGTCTGGCCACTCCACTTTATTTATGGGGTTTGTTTCTGTGTTTGTCTTTTGATGTTGTTTTTCCTTTGTTTTGCATAGTCTTAATTACTTCTTTTTTAACAAAAGCACGCAAGTAAAGTGACATTCTTTCAGTGACCTTTCTCTAAAAAAGGTATCAGGTAAGATTAGAGAAAATGTTTGCAAGCACTAGTCGGAAAAATTTCTAAATGATCTTGCTTGTATTATTGAATGCAAACACAGATCATATTTGAATGAGCAGCTAACAACATGATCCCAATTTCCCCCCAAATAAACAGAAAGGATATTTATCATGTCTGTATCTATAAATAAGAAATGCCTTAAAGTTTATACACAGTAAATAAATCAGTAGTTTAGGACAAAGCTTAATTCTGCTCTCACATACTTTTTACTGTTGCAGTGATTTCAGTGAAATTTCAGTGGTACTGTGATTCACTGGCTGATGAGAATTTAGATTCTTGGTCTGATGTACAGAGTTTGAATTATAGGCATTTGACCAAGATGATTTCATTAGTGATTAAAAAGCTTACAGAAAGCAAATATATGGGGTATAGGGACAATAACTGAAAGCTTTGGAATGGCTTTGAGGAGGAAAATACAGTTACTTAACAAATTTTAAAGGTTATTTTGGTTCCTTCTTCTTACTGCCTGTGGCTCCTTACAGGCATTCGTATGGTGGAGCAAATACTTGCTATGGTCTTTGGTGGGTGGATAATGAACAGTTAAAACTACCCAACTTTAAATGAAAAAGTGATTTTTAACTTGCATCATCCTATTAACCTGGCACCTCATGACTCTACATGAATACAAAAAGACTGAGGAAATGGGTAGTGGCGCAGGAGCAGAAATGTGAAGCAGTGTCAATTATACAGCACTTCTGGCTTAATGAGAATGAGCTCCACTTCAGGCACCTTCTCTTGGCAGTACAGAGGGACTCCTCCCCCCTGATCCTAATTTACCCACCCTTGTTGTCTTCTCTAGGCTTGTTGTGCTGAGCAGAAAAAAGCCCCAAAGCTTTACCTTGCCCTCAAAGGAAAAGTTATGGCTGTAGTGTGCAGCTGTGAGGGGATGTGTCTCCTCCTGCACACTAGCATCATAAGAGTATGGTGCTAGTGCCTTTCAGAAAGCGCTCACAGCCTCCCTTTGCTACTGAGTAATGTTGTCAGTGTTATTTTGTCTGCCTACAGTGTGGGTCTGGTGAGGAGCCAAACCTGCTTTAACATTTCATGCTGCTGTAGGATAGGACCTCTGCCCCTGCTGTATTGCTCTGCACCAGCTGGCTTTTGTGGGGTGAGCCTGAAAGTGGAGAGAGTCAGGAACCCGTGGTGGTTTGTCAAATTGGAAAGTACCCCAGGAGGTGAGCAGAAAAGGCATAGGTAATTGTGACCAACACAGAATTTGCTAGTGTACCTGGCAACTGTAGTTTCAGTTTAATTATTCATATGAATACTTTGCTGGAATGTTGCCCATGTAAATGTGTTCTTGCATATTTTATCGAAGTGATGACTTTTAGAACTAAAACCTGTAAGTGGTATTCAGTCTGACTAGCAGGGCAACAAGCTGGGCTGTGCTTCTAAAGATGGGGCAAAGAGCAAAATCATGTTACTTTACCTCAGAGTGGGAGCATTGTGCCTCCCTGTATCCCTGTGCAGGTCAAGGACTTCAGTATGTTGCAAAAAAACCCACTTCACACTAGATAAAATGCATGCACATGGTGCTACTGTTGTTGCTTAACCATTTGACATGTCAGAAAAATAGTTGCATGTGGAGATAATAGTCAGCAACCTGTAGAGGGAGAGTCGATGCAGCTGGTCCCATTTTGTACAGTGGAAATACAATCTCTATTTTTGCTTAGGACCATTGTGTTGGGCCAGGCTGTGACCTTAACCAAAGGCACTGTGTTATGATTTTCCTTCCCAGCTAAAGATGTGCCTGTGTGAAGATATTCTAGACAGATGTTTGTCTAACCTAGTCTTAAAGACCTCCAGTAGTGGAGAATCCACAATGTCCCCAGACAATCTATTTCATTGCTTCATTATCATTACTGCTAGAAACTTTCCTAAATTGCATTTTTATTATAATTGCTTGTAGTTACAAGTAACTGATTTGCAGAATGCCAGATGTGTAAATAAAAAGGGACTGTTCCTTCGTAAGTCCTCCATTATCACTTTCTGACAAATTTAAATACAACAGTGTCTGTATTTGAGAAAAGGGTCATTCTAGAAAATGCATAATTCTTTGCACTAGCTAGGACAAATTATAACACAGTTGCCAGCAATTCAATGCCCTGTGCCACTGAAAGAGCGCAAGATGGCCAGAAATTGGCTGTAAACATGTCATGTGTTCAGCAGCAGCAGTCATTTTTCTCCTTCTTGGTAGCTGGTGCAGCGCTGTGTTTTTGACTTTGGGCCTGGGAACAGCACTGATAACACCAGTGTTTCGATTACTGCTTAGTGATGTTTTGGTCTGGCCAGGGACTTTCTGAGTTTCATGCTCTGCCAGGGAGGAGGGGAAGCCGGGAGGAAGCAGAGACGGGACACCTGACCCAAACTGACCAAAGAGGTTATTCCATACCACAGCATGTCATGCCCAGCATGGAGAGCAGAGAGCAGAGACCCGGAGGGGGGGTGGGGATGGTGCACTGCGTGGTCGGGCTTGGTATTAGGTGGTGAGAATTGTATTCTTTCCTTGTATTTGCCTTGTCATTATTGTTATTGGTGGTAGCAGTAGTGATTTGTGTTATACTTTAGTTGCTAAACTGTTCTTATCTCAACCTGTGGGATTTGCATTCTTTTTGATTCTCCTTCCCATCCCTCCGGGAGCTGGGGGAAGAAAGGGGGGGAAGTGAGTGAGAAAGGGCTGTGTGAGTTAGAGAGGCTTAAACCACAACAAAACATTATCATCGAAATCTTGGAGGAAATCTTTCTGATGCTGAATATGTAAAAAGTCTTTCATATGGAAAGATTTCCCTCCGTTTTGACATGATGCAGAATTTCATTTTGCTGAGTGCATTGCTGAGTTTAAAGATGTTATAAAGCTGCTGTTACGAAAATCAGTCTTCTCACTTTATTTTTTTTTACTGTACCAAGGAAAGAAGAAAAAATCTGAATACTCATTACTTTGCATAGATAAAAATGTACCCAGGTTCAAACTGGGTATAGAAGACTATCACTCTGATTTAGTGATGCTTGTGCTTTGCATAAATGTAATTGCCTATAAGAATATGGCAGCAGGAAATCAAACCCAGTAGAGATCTGTCCTTCTACATGCAGTTTCGTTTGATGAAGTCCAACTATGAAACCTTGTGAATTGCCCCCGATATTTTAAAAAAAATAATTTAGATGAGTAAGCTCTGTAGACATCCTCTAATTGTAAAAACTGGTGAAGCCAACATTGAATGTGAGGTGGTTAATTAACTTGATGCTTAATTTACAGAATATCAAATCAGATTGAAGTATTCATGCACCAGAAGGAATTTCTATACCATTCATGCACATGGTACTGAAAGTAAAATAGTTTAAATGACATATGAAGGAAGCTCATGAAAAGACTATATCCAAGCCTTTTATGCTGTATCTGCAACAATGCTCGTGTTATGCAAAAGGTCTTCTATTACTTGTAGTCTACATGTAAAAGCTGACTCTAGGATCAATGGGGCTGTTGTGATCACTATGAAGTACAAATAGATGCAGAAATAAATGAGTCTACTCTGCTATCTTAATTTCTGTACTGGCTAGTTACTATGAAGCAAAATGTGCTTTGATCTCAAATATAGAATTCAATGGAAAATCAGCAGTGGTGAAAAATCTCAAATGATTGCAGAACTTTTCTCCCAGTAGTAATTTTGAAGAGTTAGAACACTTAAGGGTCAAGCCATCCAATCAAATGAGCTTAATATTGCTGTAGCAATGTAATTACAAGGGAGGATATAATATAATAACTATTGCAACATGCTACTAGGGGAAAAAAAAAATGCATATGTAGAGATGTATACCGGACAGGATGGCTGAATGGCTTGTTTCAGTGACAATAGGGGATAGAATCATCACCAATACAATTTACTTCTTTTGTGCATGTTTCAAAAATATCAGTTTTGCAAAGTAATATAAAAAGAGAATAAAAGAGCTTTGCAAAAAAAAGCCTGAGCAATTGAAGATGAAAATAGAGAAAATTAATAAACCCTGAAATATGCTAAATCATACTGCAATTCATGCATTACCTTTTCAGCACTACTTCAGATGATAAAATTTGTGACAGTGGTGTGGGCCAATAATGGGCATTTCCTGATTCATGACACAAGTAAGTACTGCAGCCACAACATATATAAAGACAAGGTTATGTAACATATTCAGGTTTTTGGTTGAAGTTTTACAATGAAAGCTACAGGATCCATGAAGTAAATGTTCAGGATGAAAGTAAAGGTCTGTCTGCAATTCTTGCACAACTGTTTCCCTTGGGGAAAGAGAAGAGAAGCTGCAAAGGGAATGAAAACTTCTCTCTTCCTGGCTAGGAAATTCCCTGCTGGTTGAGTTGCCAATTGGTGTATGACCGCTTCAGCCACCCCAATAGTACCCCTGCCTAACCATTCTTGATGCAGTTTTGGACAAGCAGAACTCATTTGCCGCTGCATGCCTTTTCTATGTGTGCAGATGCTCTGTACCATGAATATTTGCAGACAAGCTTAACATTTGCTGTTGATTCACTACTTCTGGTTTAGTAATAGACACTTTTATTGTGTATAATCCTAGAAGTCTGATTTTATACTCAGACCTTTCTACTAAGCATTTCTGAGAGATTTTAAAAGTGTTATGTCATGTAACTGTACAAAATAAGATAGTCTTATTGCATTAAGGTATTTGCATATAGAGATCATATTGAGGTTGGCACAAATAAATGCTTGACTTAAATAGAAACATTGGTAAATATTTCTGATAAGCTTGATCTTAGTGAATTCTTAAAGGTCAGACAGTGACTCAGTGAGAGATCTCAGAATGGATTTAGGAAACCTGAACCCTCAGTTCCATGGCCTGACCACTTGGAAAACAAGTAATCACATGGAATGAAGTCATACTCCAAATCAGTATGACTGATCTGTAGTTGTTCAAAGAAACTTTCATATTTGATCTGGATATAAGCTTATCTATAAATGTGGAGGTACAAAGGAAAAGAAGATTGACAAAATTCGGAGTTAGAAGTAATAGCTTCTGATGCTCTTGATCACCTTCTGCATCAAAAAACTAAATGTTTGATTGCACTACTGCAGCAAAGTGCCAAGGTGACCATCTGTCAGTTAGCTTCCAGGGGATCTACAGAAATTCTCTTCTAAATCAGGATGATTATTTTATTTTCATATTGGGGAAGGGGGGACTCTTTATAAACATCTTTAATACACCTGATGATTTTATGGGCTAAATTCTTAATAGGATAAGAGTTCTCAGCAATAAGTAAATAACATCAATTCTCATCAGATACAAAGCTCATGCAGAGACTGAATGATGAGGGTAAAAGCCATCATGAAAACCTGAATCAAATTTATTAGCAGGTGTTCAGCGGTGCAGAAGAATTATACATGAATAATGAAGTGCAATGCTAGCTGAGAGCTCTCAATTTCCCACTTTTCCCAGGAAGTACCTTTTAATGGAGGTCTTTTCCCAGAAGCTTGACATTGTGTTGAATCATAATTAAGCCATATTGAGAAAACATTCAAGTGACAATGATTTACAAATGATCAAATTATTTTGGTCTTAGCTTAGGGCTTTTCTGACTAGAATGACTTCTCTGTTATGACCATATGTCTGTTAGAAACCTGATTCAATTCTAAGAACTATTCTGGGTATTTTTGAGACAATTAAAGAAAAGAACTGAAGGTGTTTCCTGCAATTTTCTCTTGTTTAATTAAATAAGACTGTGTAATTGTCGTAAAGACTTAATTGATTGTAAATTCACAAGGATACTGAAATTCTAGCAATGTAGTTACTAAGGGTGTTCAGATGCATTTGGGGGCCTACATCACCTGAGGTCTGATGATGCTTGCCAGAGGGCACATTTCTGAAGTTACTCAATTGGATTCTGAGCCGGACTTATTCCTCTTAAATTTGCTTTATTGCAGGAGCATCTCATGGCAAAATAGTCCACATAATGATCTTTAATGTCTCACTGGTGATCTCTACTGTTGAAAGTGAACACTGGAATACCAGATAAATTATTAAGGCAAATGTATTACCAGAAGACTCATATTCTTTAAATTTGCCATTACAAGTCAATTTGGGGTATATAATTGCATATTTTTTTAACTTCCTTCTTAAAAATATTTTCAAAGTTTACTATCTGTAAAAGGCAACTTAAACTGAAGAAACTTAGAATGCAGGAAAAAAAAAGGTAAAGAAAACCTTGTCTTTAGTGTCTCAAATCTAGTTCATATAAATGTGATGAGGATGTCTGAAATGCATACAAGACAAGAGTGATAAATGCTCCCACTTTCTAGCTTTATGTAAAACTGAAGATATGTTTGTTCTCACAGCTCATCATATATATTGTGCAAACCTGCTACTTATTGGCAAATGAATGTGTGCAGACTCTTGACTCTCCTTTAGAAAAAGGCCTACCTAACAGTAGATTTGTATCAGAATATTGGAAACCACTGTATTTCCAGTTAATTGGCAAAACTTAGCCTTTTTAATAGCTGAATGCATAGAACTGTAGAAGATCAGTTCTGATAAGGACTTGAATGCCTACCCTCTTGCCTTATGAGGACCAATTATGTCTATAGGATTTGTCTGTGATAATTCCTAAATGTTAGAGCAGTATTATTTAGTCTTGATTAAGGTGTATTCCCAACTAGAGCTGTTGAGTTCTTAGATGAGAAAAGACTGAAGGATATGGCTATGAATTAGTCTCAAAGAAAACTTTGACCTTTAAAAATGTGATTTCTATTACTATGGCCATTTTTTGTTTTACTTACTATTAGCTGTTACTTAGCATCACACTACTATTTCACTGTAGTTTTTTATAGGTTTTATATGTTTATTGTTTGTACTTCTATATGCTAAATATCTTTGGGGGCACTTTTCCTCCTACACTGCAAGCTATAGATACACTATGTACTGCAGTTCTATTGATTAAGCTTTTAATATATACCGGGAATAAATATGCCTTAGTTGTTGTTTTTTGTTTGTTTTGGTTTTTTTTTTTTAAATGCACATCTTACTTGAATTTTTAGTGGGTAAGCAATGAAATTTACTACTCAGAGTTCATGGCTAACAAATCCAACAACACGTAGATGGATTCATCAGTTCTCTAATAGAAGGAGCACATGGCTAAAGATCAGAGTATGAATAGTAGTGCAGATAAGAGGCTGAAATGATCACATTGAAGGAAAGCAGTTCCGTATTCAGAATCACATTTGAGACTTGTAGAATTATTTCTGGCTACTTTTACTTATCTCTAAATTGTCACTTGAGGTTCAGTGCCGATCTTACATAGCAGAAGGTATTATAGTGCAGTGGACATTATTAGAAAATGAAATAAATAGATTTTTGCTTTAGAAAACTAATCAATGTTGCTACAGAATGAACGCTACTCCTCATACAAAGCATACATCTGGAAATGTTAGAAGTGCCATTATGTAAGCTAGAACCAGAAAGTAAATGGTCTCACTAACCTGAATTTCTGCACAGCTTTTTACATTGCTAGTGGTATTAGATTTGGAGAGCACATATTGCCTGGTAAGTTAAGAGTACAGTCCTGCCTGCTTCCTCCATGAATTAAGGGCAAGTCAGGCTACAAAACCAGTGTGAAAAGCTGGAAAGACATCTTTAAACTTATGGTTTTAAAGCAAATCTCCATTAAACACTACTTCGAAGACAGCACACTTTTTTAGACCTGTTGCCTTGTTGATTCTGCTGTAGCTGAGTAAAGTTAGCTTACTGTTGGTATAGTGTTGGAAAGCTGATTTAGATCTTTAGATGGATGTGACTCATCCATCTTTAGCTGTCTTGAAATTAGAAATGGGTCTAGTGGGCTTTTCTAGTGGGCATTCATTCACAGCTGGGCATCTAGCGTCAGGTGGAGTATCCTGCCTGATCTTCCCCGTCTGCAGTCCCTACTACATCCTGTATAATATTTTTCTGCAATGCTTCAATAAGTGGCAATCATTATGTGTTTTTTTTGTTTGTTTGGTTTTTTTTTAAGCCACTGAATCCCGTCCCTGCATGGCCAGCCCAAGCAAGGTGTTGAACTATGTAGCCAAAAGGAAGAAACAGCCACCTACAGAATCATTAAGCAGATTAATCCTACTTTGGAAATGCCAGGCCCTCTGACTGACTACACATAGTAGACAATATTTATAAGGCTAAAGTTAAATAAGACGAATGTCTATCTTGGAGACAAAGGTGTTAATGGAGTAATGCTTACAAATGGAGATGCATGAGAAAGTCTTTGTTGCCCACGGAACATACAGCACTCTCTGTTACCCTCTTCATGAATAGCCATTTTATTCCTTTCTGTAATTTAAGATTCTGTATTATGAAACTTGAGTATTTCACACTAAACTAGAAAGAAATTTCCAGGTCATTCTCTGTGAAGTGCATTTCAATTTTTCATGACAAAGAGCTGTGCATCTGAGCTTCTGAAGCTGGGAGGGAATGTAATTCATCTCTTCAGCTTCCTGGACAAATGCTTTAAATACTATTATATAATATTCAATATTGCTTTAAATGTAGTTAATAAAGACACAAAACCTGAGCTTCTTTTTTTTTCTTTTTTTTTTTTTTTTTGTTATTAGAAAAATCTACTCCTGCATTTGTCAGTGGCTCAATCTGATGTGTGACTAAGATGTATAAGTACACTGGTTTAAAGGTGAGACTAAGCTTGACCCTTATACCTGGCCTTATCACTCCAGTAGCAACCTGGAGCCCTCACTGTGAGTTGCATGGAGGTTGGATGACAGTGTCTTTATTTTCCAGGATTACTTGTTCTCAGATGATTTCTTTGAGAGGGCATCAGGGTACAGCCCCATCCTCCAGACTGAGAACTGTAGATTTACCTCTCGTATTTTCTTCTCTCTATGTACAGCAGCTCAGCAGAGGAAGAGAGAACAGCAACCAGTTTTGTGAAAATTAAATCAGTAGATGGCTAACACCTGTTTCCAGTGACAGTATCTAATCGTTTCTGAGAGAGCAGGAAAATGAAAATTACGGCAACACAACAAATGATTATCTAGAGTGAACAGGAGAACCTGGGAGCCTGTTTGATCCTTGGAAGTATTTTTAAATTGGACCAGATTTTCTAAGGTGTTTTTTGCTCCATGTTAATACTGGAGAAAGAATCTGAGGGAAGGTGGTGTGGGTGGTGTTGCCACAGAGTAGCTCTTTAGTACCCTGGGCTGGTATGTGGCCTTGCTGGCGGCAGGGCGCAGCAGCATGAACTCTGTCTGACTCTCAGCCATGACAGCACATCTTCCGGGGAGACAGGGATCTCCACATCTCTGCGCATAGTATCATCTGTGTTTGTTTTTAACCAACACAGACATTCCAGAATATTGCTCCTGCCTGTTTCCTGTTCACAGACTCCCTTTCCCAACAGCTGTTTTTCTGTGGGGGATAAAAAACCAAACAACAAAACAAAACAAAAACCCCCCAACAAAACAAACAAACCCCAAAACCAAAACAAAAAACAAACAAAAACACCATCCCCCTCATCCAAAAAAAAAAACCCAAACAAACCAAAACCCACAATAAAAAACCTTGCAAAACAACAAACCCCAAATAGCATGGAAGTAGATTGCCTTTTGAGGTACTTCCCAAGAGCTGTTTGGAGTGTCTGTCCCTGAGAAATATTTCACAAACTTACTGTCTTTTTCCAGACAAACTTCTCTCAGCCTTTCTGAGAGACAGAATGAGAACTCTTGGATTTAGTTTCTCCTTTGTAATTTGGCTGGTTTTATGAAATAACCCCTCATATCACCTGTTAATGAAATAAACTTCATGAAGTTTGCAAATATATGCATTTAACGTAATAATTTAATTTGGGTTTCCACACATGTCAAAGTTTAGTGAAGCCATATCTTATGATGGTGCTTCTGTGGGTCACAAGCATGACACCTCAGTTTGTGGGCTTTTAGTACTGCAAAAATTCCTCTCATTTGATTGGAACATCAAGTTTAAACTTTTGAAATTATAAGTACCATAAGTATCCTCTCTGTTGGTATGCAGCAACACAAATACAAGTTTGAACTCTGAAAGATGCATTTCCTTCTTCCTATCACAGGCTCAAAACAAAAAGGAAGATAATTACAAGAAAAATATAATTTAACAAGTACAATTTCTTAAGTTGATCACCTCACAATGCTTGGGAAGACTTGTCTAGCAAGCCTGGGAAAGATGTAACGTCTTCAGGATGATGAACAATCAACAGCTGTTTATGAGGACAGTGATAATTTTTCAAAACCCCTTTCTTGACTGAGATTACATTCTGATCTTGCAGGAAGACTGCAAGGGAAACCAGCAAGCTAAGCAGTACTCTTTCGTTGAGGCAGGAAACACATAATGAGAAATGCCTCTTTTCTGGGACTCTGCCAAAGGAACTAATTTTGTCTACTAAGAATGAATGGTAATGAAGGCAGATCAACAGAATTTCTTTGTAATGGAGAGACATTTGGATTATAAATGGCAAACTACTACTTAGACTTATGCAGAGTTCAGGACGCAGGCTGTGACATAAAACATGGACTAAACTTTGAAGGTTAAATAATGTGATCTTCAATCTGAAAGTCTTTTTATTCAGTGAAGCAGCCAATGGATGGCAGTCTAAGGCATTTGAACTGAGGAGTCAGTATGCAGATGTACACGTGAGTGAGAGCTTGATTTGGTTGTCTGCACATAGGCATCTATCTAATGCCTTCTAGACGTTTGGGATTTTCTATCTGGCCTGAAAAGAGCAGATCTTCCACCAGTCTTTGTCATGCCTCCAGAGTTTTACATGTGTTTTAGGTGTTCTAGGGCTTCTCAAACAGTTGGGGAAATTCAAAGCATATAAAGTGACAGTAGAAACTTATGTTTAGACAGCTAAGTACCATCATAAAGGAAGTATTTGATTACACCTTAGGGTGCACTGAATTGCTCTTTTATCTCTACTTTCTGCACTGACTTTATCTCCACTGACTATATTGTGAGCTAAGACATTTTGCACTACAGCTAGCAGCTGTCTTAATCGGCAGGTAGGTGTTTTAATCAGACTCTAAATCTGAGTTCTAGACTTGGCTTAAACCTGGAGAAGTAGAGAAATGAATACCAGCTTGAGTAAAGGTTGCTAGTATCTGATTGCTGTCAGCATTAAAATAGTCAAATGTGAGTCATGTACTCATAGCCACCCAAAAAATAAAAAGAATATATTGGTAGATTAGTTCAGCTCTCTTCAGCTAAGTGGAGTATACTTCTCTCCTCAGCAATGTGGCAGATGCAAGGATAAAAGATGGAGCTGTTCTTACTACCTTTCTTCCAGCCAGTCACTTCTTAAGCATTTTACACACTCAAGAAGTCCCAGAGACAGAAGTCGGCAGCAGCTCAGAACAGTGCTGAGGTCTGCATGAGGGAGCTATTCATGTCCCTGTGCACCTGCAGACAAGCTTAGGAGTTGGCAGAAATCTATTTCATAATGTTTTGTTTCCCAGATAACCTTTGATAATCATCCTCCCAATTGCTTTTTCAAAATTAAATGCTGTAATTCCCTACTTGGCTTGAACACCCAAGCTGTACAGTCATCTAGACAAGGGAAGTGAGAAAGTGCTGGCTTTAGTGGAAAGAGGAAAGAGTGACACAGAGGAAATAAAAAGGACTTGTTCTAATGAAGCTTAGCACCTGCACTCACAAAGACGTTGTATTGTGAGTTCAGCAGCTAGTGTAGGTCTGCAGGATCCCACTAGCACGTATTTTTACATCCCAGCTTCTTGTGGGACTAAGGCAAATCTTCTAAAGTCCGGCAATACTGGGAAATTCAGGGCTTTGGAAGGGGAGTTGATTTTTGTTAATTTTAGTATTTTCACATTTTTATTTTCCTATTAGTGTACAAAACAATGTATTGGTATACAATTTCATGCTACGGTATTTTCATTTTAAACTCTCATCCATTCCACTAAAGGTCTGCACACATATATCCACATTCACTCACTTTAAAACAATATGTACATGAAATATGGATATGCCCTTCAGTGTTCTGGTATTTTACTCATTTTAATTTCTCTGATTTGAGCTGCACATGCTGTTTTCTCAGTTCTACAGGGACTCGATTGCAGTGCACACTGCATATGGAGGAAGAAAAAAGAGTCTGAATCTACTTACGTTCCTGAGTAAACCGTGGAGATCAAGCTATACAGGATGAGATGCTTGAGTCCTTTGATGACATTCCTTCTATGCCACGTTAGACTCTGGAGCAGGAGAAGTTCCCAAGGCAGGGAAGGGATTTAAAAGAGGCAGAGTCTTAGCATGATCTTACCTCTGAGCAAAATTGACATGATGTAACAGCACGTCAAATTTTGTACATTTTGAAAGCTGTGTGTTGCTGTGTCAGAATGCAAAGAGAAAGGATGTGAAGAACCAGTATTTTAAGGGCTACTGTTGTTATCTTATGGCTCTGTCTAGCATCTGGGCTTGTTCTACTTTTCAAACCTGAAGGCTCAAAATTCTGCTGCTTCTACACAGTATTTAAAGATTTATTTTAAAATGCAAGTGTGAAGCTCATTGAATACCTGCAAGCTACACGCAGAAAAAGAAATCCTCCTTCAGCTTGAAATCTTCAAAAGCTCAGAGTCATGTGAGATGGAGGCACTCACACCATTCAAAAACTGTTAAAAATCTCACTAGACTGTGACTTAGGTGTGCAAGTCATTTATATTGTCAGAGTCTGAAAGTATGAATAAAAACAGTATACCAGTCAAAAAATTGAGTTTTTTCTTGTCCTGTTGCATCACTAATAAAATATGTAGGGAAAGTTGGTTTGTTTTCAAAATCTAAAGTGGGAAATATGAGTAGAGGTATTGCCATACTGTAACTTTATTACAAAAAAAAAAAAAAAAGATGGTTGTCTCTTCCTCCTGGTTTGTACAGCTTAAGAGGAAAGAGAGATTAAGATGCACTGAGGGTGGCACATCACAGAATTCTGCTGATTTGGTTTCATTTATGGACTTCAGATATTAAATGCAAATATTTGCTGAAGGCTGCAGATGTGCGCTTCTGATATGTTACATTCAGAAAATGACAGAGTTGAAAGAAGTTCTGTTACATACTTTTTAAAAAGTTGCTGTGCACAGTTGCTTTTTTGCTTTCCAGGTTATACTGTTTTGTTCCTTGGACCCTCTTTCACCAGCTGAAAATGCCTTAAAGGGAGTCACAAATAAGCTGCTTGCTCAGTTTTTCTTTTGGTGGACTTTGAGTCAAAGGGTCGCATATCGCTCCACTGTGCAGCTGAGATGCAGGTAGGGCATGCACCAAGACTAAGGAAGCATTTCCTCCTTTCTTAATTAAATTGATTTCAGAAATTTATAATCTGTGTAATGAAACTAAAATGATCAGAGAGTACAAGAAGGACTGGTAAGAAAACATTGATATTAATATAAACTATAATTAATAACTGGAACAATTTGTATTCTGGATTTTTTTTCAGAACATACACTCCCAATGAATAAAATTGTCTTTTGACATTACAAAACTAAATCAGACTGAAAGTGTCAGGGAATGTCACAGTTCCCAAATTGCTGATAGTTTTCTTTCTTTTCTCACTACTAATATAGACCAAGCACTGTATTTTAAAGAAATATGGTCAATTGCTAGACTACAGGTCTTTTCTCAAGCACTTTCTTCTTTGATTTTTCTTGCTGCAGAAAAGCTGCAAAATACCAGCTTCGGGAAATATAGTACACATAGAACTTCCCTGTGCATAGATCTTAGAAGAATACGAGTCATGAATATACTTGTAAGAATTTCCTGCCTTTGGAGAATTCTGTGCTGTTTGGTCATTAAACTTAGTGATGCCAAACCCAATCTTTTCTTTCCACATGGATTTCCATATATTACTTTGGTTTAACAGTTGCTGATTGAAGCAAGAAAGTTCTATTTCCTTTATTCTGTTCTTTCCTACCTTTTTGCTGCAGCGGTATGATAGCAGTATTAATTTTCTTACTTATTCCCATTGCTCAGATAGTTCAATTTTAGCTCAATTTTATCCATCTTTCTTCCCTGTGATGCTGTTTATTCTGTGTAATTTTTTTTTTGTTATACTTAGGGTAAGGTATTTTGCATTGTTGGCTAAATGATGATTTATAACAAGTCAGTTCACCTTTATCTATTAAAATCCAAGCACTGGTGATCTGTATGGCTGTCCCCTTTTGTTTTTGATTGATCCTATATTTCGGTGAAGCAACTGATTCTTACACTTGTCATATGCACATAAATGTCACTGCTTGCAAATAATAAAAGGTCAATTTCTTGCTGAACCTCAATTTGAAATGGCCTAGGAAGACGTATTACATACAGAAGATAGAGGAATATTTTTATATGAAAGTAGTGTCATACACCAAATTACTAGGCTTACAGGTGCTCAGTTCAGATGGCTATTTTTTTGGCTTACAGCATATCACAGTGCATTTTTGCTGAATGATGTCCAGGCGCATATGGGCTCCTAACACCTGTGATTGATAGTAAATATGTAAGTTTTTCTGTGCTGCCTTTAACCAAATCCAAAGAAATAATAAAATATCATCAGTAGTAATAGATTAAGGTAATCAATGTTTTGGTTTATGTAAAATGGTCTATAGCTCAGGTTGGAAATAAGAAATGGAAAAGGGGCTTGAAAAAGGACACTCCTAAGAAGTCCTTTGTTACTAAATTAAGTTTAGATAATTCATTAATAAGTTTCTAAAACCTAAGTGTATATGCATCACATTCTGTTCTTAATGTCTTTTTTTTTTTTTTTGCTTATGTAGTGGCAGACTTTTTATCTTCTCTAGTTTAAGAAGATCAAAAGAAGAATGAAATATGTGTGTGTTCATAATCACAAACACAGACCTCAGTTCATGAGTTTAGAAGAAATATTTCTAGCGGCAGATAAGTATGGTTGCTTTTAACCCATTCAATATTTATTCCTGTTATTTGAGTATGATGACATAAATTGAAGTTATGTGTTGAGTTGATTCACTAAGTAATTTAGTTTAATTATTAAATTTGATTCAATATTTAATTTGCTTTAATAAAAGTGGGCTTCCATAAGTGTATGCATTTAACTGATACATATTGGGACTGTAAAATTTTAAAGAGATTAAATATTTAATAGAGAACACTTCTTTGAATTATTCAGTATACAGACTAGATAACTGATCTACTCTTACAAATAGTACAAATGACACATTATAATAATAACATATTTTCAACCAAGAGTATGTATAAAACACATTGAACCCATTGTTGGTTCATTTCCAGTCAAGCAAACCAATCTTTGCTTAATGGAACCGACCATTGAGAATTCATCAAGAAAGCTCCCAGAGCTGTTGTAACTCTAATATAGCTCACAAAAAATAGACTATTAGAATATGCAGAATACTGTGGTGACAAAACGATTTTAAAAATTACTATAACAATATAATTTTCCTCTGTCTTTTGCGAGCAGCTAAATGCTCAAAAGATTTGTAGCTAATGGTGGTTTAGTATTCTGGATCAGATTGAGTGGAATACTCACAGCCACAGTTAAATTCTCTGATCAAAATGCATATTTCATGTTGATGTTGCATCATGAAGAAAATTCAGAAAATGAAACAATTTAGTGAGCTTCAACGCTCACACATTTAGTGAGCTTCAACATCATCAATTTCAGGTGTGTGTGTCATATCACCTGAAATAGATGGGACAATATTTAGCCAATACTTAATTTTTTTTTTCTGGGAACATTAATATTTATAAGCATATGTCTGTGCTGAAGGATTTTGTTGAATTTAAAAATTATATATCATATAAGGATCCCTCTCCTTACTTGTTAGCAGGCAAGACCTGCATTTTTGTCAGAAAATATCTTATTTGATTGCCAATGAAAAATACTAGGCAGCACTTGTGATCTTCTTTATGGTGTCGCTGTACAAATGCTTCTGCCAGCAAATCTGATGGAGCAGCAGGATAATGCCTGCAGATAAGAAAGAGTTGGTAGCATTGTCAGATGTGGAGCCAGCCGCTTCCACAATGAAATTGTATCTTAATGAGTGGAGAGTCAAGTTTTTAATCTGGAGAGAAGTAAAAGATAAGCAAGAAACTAAACAGAGAATATTCTTACTGCTTCAATACAAGGTTAGGAATGTGTTTGGTTTTCTTATCTGCTGTAAGTTTGTTTCCGCTTTGAAATTTATGCTTTAATCCATATCCAATAGTGAAAACAATGCTTTCCTTATCCACAGTGAATGAAGCTTTTGCGAGTGGCATAAGAGGTATCAGGTCTTAGCACTCTGCTGTGCAAAGCCCTGGAAGTTGGTAAGGTATGCCTCCCTACCAGCTGCATACTCTCCTCTATACCTGCGCATCATGGGGCTCAGGAAAGGAAGATGTGCCGAGTGAGTACTGGGGGAAATCTGTTATTCAGTCAGCTAGCGGAGAACAAGCCTGGAACCTTTGATTCTCAGAGAAATTTTTTAGTCATGACAAGAAAAGGGAATGAATACGACCAGATTAATTCCTCCTTTGGTTAAAAGTTATGGAAATTGAGGACATGTTCTTTTTGTCTATAAAAAGGTACTTTCTAAGGCACAGTCCATCTATTTCTGCTATTGATAAAAATAGAAATAATGGTTCTTCAGCACACACAAAGCTAATTAAATCTGTGGAATTTCACATGAAATACAGGTGGGCACTGTGAATATCTTTGTAGGAATGTAACCTTAGTAATCAAATCAGAATAATAACTGTAATGTGTATAAATAAAAAGCATCTATTTATGAATCAATGGTCACTATTTTGTTTTGATTGGAGCACATTTCTCCATACATTTTTGTAATAACAATGAGTTTAGGTGAGATTTTTGGTGCCTGTAAGAGATTATTCTTGGCTTCAAAGTATTTGATTTTGCAAATAATCTGATAGAAAGTTAGAAATTGATTAGTGGAAAAAAAAAAATGCGGTATTTTACTGATATTATAGAATAACAGCAACTTTTGCTACAAGAAAAGAGCTAGGGAACTTGTTCAGGTTTAAAAAATATTTAAAAAATGGATTGTTGAAGGGAAGTGAAAAACTTGATTTGTTCTTTTTATTTTATTAGTTGTGCAATGAGGAAAGAAATGTTAACCCTGTCAGGTCAAACAGCCTTATAGAAATAATATAACGTTATTTACATTCTTTGAATCAGAATTCAAACCCTGAAAACAAAATGCTTTCTTCATCTGAGACTCATTTTTCAGACAACTGTTGCCAAGAAAATACTACTTTTAACAATAATGACCAAAATCAAATATCATTCTATTACAGAAATTTAATAATTTTGTAAATGTTTACTAAGTGATAGAGTAGATTTCCAAGTCTGGTCATCATCTCAGTTCTTGAGAAGAAACAAAAATGAAAGTACAAAAGTAATCAGTCTATCGTATGACACTTAAACAATGAATATTTTTGAATAAATGTGCAGAACTATTGTAAAACATTCAATGCAAACATTACCTCTTAAAGTTTAATTTTCATTTTTTTCTGTCATCAAGATAATGAGGAATTAAGAAGATATACACAAACTAAAAGGTTTGGCTTTTTTTTTTTCTTTCTGAATTTAGATCAATGAGCATATTGAAAGAGTGAAAAAGGAAAAGGAAGAATAAGCTTGCAATTGATGAAAACCTGTCTACAAAGCACAGCCAGAAAGTGTTCAAAAGAACATCAAAGGTGATGGATTTCCCCACTCTGATGCGACATAAGAAATGGTTCTTACTATAGCCTTTTACATGATGGGACTTAATACAATTTTATTCAGAACTGTAAACTCCACTATAAATTCTGGAGCCTTTTTCACTGTTTGCACACAACAGGAGCATCGCAGAAAAAAATCACTGTATAATCTCATGTCCTTTTCCAGCATGCCAAATTGACAGTAGTCTCTGGGAACCCCAAAGTGTTTGCGTTGTGATGTGAAAAGTACTGTCTTACCCCGAGTTTTCCAATGCTTCTCAAGAATCCTAAAAGAGGAGAAACGGATGTGAGAGAAGGGGGGAAGAAAGCATAGTACACTGGATGATAAGCAGGCTATGCTAACTTCATTTTGTGGGTAATTTGCAGTTTCATGCTTTTACTGAATTTTAAACTCCATCAAATCACCAACTTTCAGCTAAGACGAGCAGTTTTGGGTTTCAGCCGGGATAATCTAAAGCAGCTGGAAAATAGCGTTGGTTAAGATAGTATGTATGAAAGTGCCTCAGTCAGATTTCTGCACTTGAGTTGGTAAGAAGCTTCAGCCAGAGCCCCTTAGTGTGTGCTACCCTTTGAAGTGAGGGTTAGTCACTGAGCAAAGAAGGCATGTTATATGAAGATTGAGAGGGAGTTGGCATTTCTTATCTGTTAACATCTTTTCTATCTCAACTGCTACTGAGAAAAAATAGGGAAAATGAAGAAGAGAAAAAAAACAACAAAACAACCCACAAAAAGCCCACAAGAAAACCTTAAGAACAGATCTCTCATTTTAAAAGAACTCTTCTGCTGAAGTGTTTTAAGCATCTGTGCCAAATGTCATTTGATCCCCACTCCTGATTGTTGGGTTCATGCATACATGCAGATGCACACGCATGCACACACAATTAAAAGCATAAAATGTAAAGAAAGGGAAAAAAAATCAACAGAGAAAAATATATCCATAATTTTGGATGAAACTGATGTCAGTATATGAGAGTGTTCTGACAGCATACTGAAACTGTCATTAATAAAAAGATGATTTAGCTTTTATATTAACTTCACAAAACCTTCTTTACACAAAGTCTGAAATAAGCCAGCATATCAGCAATGTTGATGTTCGTTAGTTTCATTCTTTGCTAATGGATTAATTCAGTTTATGACAAAAGAAGCATTTAACTGTCCAGTTTTGTTTGCCTTAAATCTATATAAACTTGAAATACAGTCTCTTTGACAAATGAGGTTACTAGAAACTAAATAGAAAATCTTATTTGCCACCACGGTGGTGACATGAAGAATTGCAGCCTTTAGCTCAGGGCTACTAAGCTCTTAATAATGAGAGAAAGGTGCTCCATCTTCACCTATAGCCACAATTACAATGAACAAAAATAGCTGCCAAGGCTTCTACAAAAAATATTCATGACAGTGTGAAAAATATTGATTATAAAAGCCAAGAAATGAAATATCTTCTAAGGTGCTTCATTCAATCTGGTTATTATTTTCCAAAAGAAACTGAGGCAACCACAAAGCATTTTGCAGAAATCCTACATTAAAAATAAATCTTTCCAAAATCAGCATGAACAAGCAATCCCAAATTCTTCACAGATTAGTGCAGCTCTTGAGTGATCAGGTCACATGCAAAATGTACACCGTGACCTGGAATTCTGCTTGAACATTGACATTGAACCCTGATCCATTCTTCTTTCCCACCCTCTGGATTTTTTTTTTTCCCACTGTAAAGAAAAATTGAGAGCAATGTCTATATATGTGTGAACCCCTGGAATGCGATAGCACAGCCTATTGCTCTGAGCTGCTCAGTGTGTCATGCAGTGGTACTGCATGCTGATTCTGAGTCATTATAGTCACTGCATGTTGGATTTGCAATGTGCTTCTGAGCCATTAGAGATGTCAGATGAAATGGCAAAGCCTACTACTCTGAGTCACCATGCATTTCTCCCAGTTAGAAAATTTCTTTCTGTCCTTCCTGCACTATCACAATGTGTATGTTTGGTACACAAACATAGGAAAGAATGGCTTAATTTAGAACAGAATACTGCTTTTATTACAAAGTGGGAAAAATGATGGTCAGGGAAACATGCTATATAATCTCAGATGTTACAAATCCTTTTTATTACCTAGCTATGCTTTTAAGTTTAGCTTTGATAGTAGTTAGCATTTTGAAAGGTGTCGAGGTTCCTCATTTCCACTGAAATTACTGGAAGATAATAAATATCTTTAACTATCTAAGTCTATGTAGTTTCAGAGACTAAGCTTTCAAAGGGACTTAGCAGCCAAATGTTAAACGCATTTAAGGTGGTAGTGTAAAGATATGGACAGGTACCCTAATGAGATTTTCAAAGAAGTGACTAACTCCCACTGAAATCAATCCAGCCTAAGTCCTTTTGGCTTTCAGTAGGATTAATGATCATCTGTAAGGAAAATTTGCTTGGAAATGGGCCTTCTATGTTTTCAAAAATCTTATTGGTGCTCCCTAAACTACAGTGTTATTATTTTAGTGTACAGTTTTTAGCTTGTTTGATATATGCAATTATTTGGTAGCTTCTTACCCAGATTAGCCAGATGCAGTTTCAGTCCTCTCCAGACCATTCATCTGTTTGAACCAAATTGAGTTAGGGCTCAGTTCACAAGAAACCAATATTACTGCACGTAGCTCAGCCCATAGCTCACAGATTAGAAACGTAGTGAGCCAGGCTTGTGTCCTTCCCTTACTGAGAGCATCTGAGTACATGGGTCCCAATTTCACCACATGTCCTAGCAAATTAGAGGATCATGAACATACAGTTTTACTGCCAGGCACTTGGTATGTGGTAGAACAAGTGGAAGTGACAGAAAAATGTTTTTGAAATCACCGTGCATTGGCATTTAAAAAAACATTAAGTGACAGATTCAAGTTGAAGCCAACACCATTTTCTTTTTTCTTCCAGGCTGGTGTAGATTTACTGGGAGGAATATAAAATGAATATAAACTGGTCCTGTCTAGGTGACATCTCTTAAACATACAGATGATTATCCTGTCAATCTTCCTAAATGGCACCTTCTTCTCACACATTCATAGCCCTGCCAATGTCTGCCTTGAGGATATGAGGGTGAGATTCATGGCATGTGACCTAAAATTCACCCCGCTAGACTTGATCATGTATTTTTATATTTGTCCAAAACAGCTGAGGTAAAACAGGGCTTAATTACTTCTTCATTGTGCAGTAGCTAGGTGCTGGAAGCTCAAGCTAAAGCTAGTGGTACCCTTTGTCTCTTCATCTTGTAATATCCTGACATCTGAAAAGCATCATTTCCATGAAAAGAAATGCAGGTCCATGCTAGATGTGACCCTCTGGATGTGCTGAAACAGGGACCATCTTTGGTGTGGCATCTGCTTAACTCTAGATATTTAAATAGTCATCAAAGGAAAGATAGACTGAATCTTTGGATGAACGAAGGGTCAGCAAATTTAATTCAGAAATGAACTTCTGGATTCCCATGGCAGTTTAATAATTTATAAAAAATGATACAGCTTCATTTTGAAAAAATCATGTCACAACACTTAAGTAGTCAGATGCTCCTTGATTTTTATTTATTTTTTTTAATAGATGCCAAAGTTAAGTTTTGGTATTCTTTTGAAAAACATTAAGCTTGTTTTTTGCATTTTACTTTTAAACCCCTTTTCATATAATCGTATCATCATGAAATCATAGAATCATTTAAGTTGGAAAAAACATATGAGATCATTTGAGTTCAGCCATTGACATAACGCTGCCAAGTCCACCACTAAACCATGTGCCTACCTACTAAACCATGTACCTCATGGTTTAGTGCCCTCACCACTAAACCATGTGTCACATCTGCACATCTTTTAAAACCTCCAGGGGTGGTGACTCTACCACTTCCCTGGGCAGCCTGTTTCAATGCTTGGCAACTCCTTCAGTAATTGAATTTTTCCAAAGATCCAATCTAAACCTCCACTGGCACATTGAGGTCACTTCCTCTTGCCTTATTGCTTGTTACTTTGGAAACCAACACCCACCTCGCTCCATCCTCCTTTCAGGTAGTTGTAGAGAGCAATAAGGTCTCCCCTCAGCCTCCTTTTCTCCAGGCTGATCAACCCCAGTTCCCTCAGCCACTCTTCATAAGACTTGTGCTTTCGGTCCTTCACCCGCTGTCCTTCTTTGGACATGCTCCAGCGCCTCACTGTCTTTTTGGCAGAGAGAGGCCCAAAACTGAACACAGTATTTAAGGTGTGGCATCACCAGGAATGAGTACAGAAAGGAAATCCTAGTCCTAGTCCTGCTGGCCACACTATTTCTGACACAAGCCAGGATGTCTTTGGCCTTCTTGGACACCTGGACACACTGTTGGCTCATATTCATCCAGCTGTCAAACAATACTTCCAGGTCCTTTTTTGCCAGGCAGCTTTCCAGTCACTCTTCCCCAAGCCTGTAGTGTTACATGGAGTTGTAAGCCAAGTGCAGGACCCAGCATTTTGCCTTGTTGAACTTCACACAATTGGCCTCAGACCAGTTGATCCAGCTTATTCAGAACCCTCTGTGTAGCCTTCCTACCCTCAAGCCGATCAACACTCCTGCCCAACTTGGTGAAATCTGCAAATTCATGCTAATGGAATCAGGCACATATTTTTTTTACCTCCAATAGTAGATTCATGTATCTGAAAAAAAAATATAGAAGTGATAAAGAGTTACGTTAAACCCATAGCTGTTAAAGCATTACTTTTTCTTTCATTCATTCCAGGTAACACAAGGAAAATGCTTTAGGCCTGATTTGATTGTCTGCTTGCTTGGTTTTTTATTTTTCTCCTCAGACAAACATTCCATAGGAGTTGAATTTTGTCCTAAAGGAAATTCTTAGGCAAAGCAGGTATAAAAGAGATGCCTAGGACATCAATGGCATACAGGCTGTGCACAGCACTTCTGCCACAGAATGGATTTTATTTGTGTTGAATAGTGCTAGGCAACCTTTGAAATATTTCGGTTGTAGTATAATGACTTCTTTATTAACTCCATTACCATATGAATATGTATCAAGGGAAAGCTATGGGCAGATGCTTTAGAGACAATAGGAAGTTAATGGACCTTATCTTTAGCTGATGTCAAATACTGTAGCTCCAGAAAAACCAGTACTATACTGGCTTATGCCAACTCTGGGTCTGGTGCCCGGAGTCAGCCTTGAGGAATATCATGGGTGATGCAGTGTCAGGAACTGCTCTGCTGGAAGCAGTAAGCCTCACACTGCATTTTTTTTTATTCAGAATGCAAGATACACAATTTTCACCCTGTGTCATCTTTTGAACTCAACAGGACATGTGGCATGAAATTAGTAAAGGTTACAGAATTAGCTTTGGAAATAATATGCCTTTCTTTGTGGTTGGACCCAAGTCCAACTCCTGCTGAAGTTAATAAACATTTATAGCAAAGCATTTTCACTGTTTTAGCTTCGTTTTACAAGTCTTTGTATTTTATTGGCTTATTTGGAGCTCCAGATCCTCTGATTACCCGTCAGTCTCAACATCCATTTAAAACCAGCATGTTTTAATTTGTCATTTAGTCCCTAAAGATTTTAGTCTATAGAAGCAAGTTTAAATAATTTCTTTTAAAAAGCCTTCTTGATTTTAAACTATGCTCAGGATCTGGGAAACCTGAATAGTGATTTTGTAATTATTTGGGGTTGCCATTTTCTTTCAGACTGGTCTGCTGATATGACAAATTTCACATTGAATAAAGCTGCATTAGGAGGACCCAGAAGGTATTGCCTTTCAACTGCACAGGCATATTTCAAGCTTCCTGATGTGTCTTAGTGTATGTGTGTGGGACTTTACTTTTTAAGAGAGGTGGAGGGTTTATTTACACCCCTCACTTAACAGTTGTGTCTGACATCCCAGTGATGTGTGGGAAAATAGGAATACCACTCTGATGAATATTCATGCCTGATGAATAGTTCTAACATTTCCACAGCTGGACTCTAGCTGAGCAATCACAGCAGAAGTCAGAAAGTAATATATGTGAAATGAAGCTATTTTCAAGCTATATTTTCTAAATCAAATTGCCAGCTGAATGCTGATAGCCATGGATCAAATACTGTAACCTGCAGTAAGTAGGCTCATACTGCATCAGCAAGCACACATAGATATGAGACTATTTTGCACACAGTGATTCTGCTTATGTAAACAACACTATTCTTTTCAATAACATCATGCAATACCTGTAAACAATGTCATCAGACCGTAGGAAGCAGGAGTTTCCATTTCAATGAAACATCAATGTCTACATGCTGGAAAATGGGTATGTTTTATCTGAGTGCATTTGGGTTTTTTAATAAATCAGTTATAATAACTGAACCAAATGTTTTCCGCTTAATATGCTGAAATAGACAAAGCTGGTTGTTTTGGGGTTGGTTGTTTTTCTTTTTTTTTTTTTTTTTTTTTGTTAGAAAGGAGCTACTGCTAGATCTACAATCAAGTTAGAAACGAAGATATTAACCACTCAAAAGAAAAGGGCTTATCTGAAATTATTCATACTGATAGCAAAGTTTCCAGGGAGTAATGAGAAATAAAAATAATGAAATTAAAAAGAAACAAGAGAGATGGACAAGAATAAAGGAAAGATTTACTTGAAATGGCTTGAAATAGTCCAGTAGAGTGTTCATTCATAATCAAGACAAAAGACTCTTCCATACTCTGTAGTTTCTTGTCTACTTCTTCAGGTGAGAAAAGCCATGCTACCATAACAAGAACAGAGTTCATCAAAGGAATTTGGTGTCATGAATGTCATTAATTACAGAACAAGTCTTAAGCACATTAAAATGACTGAAATCAACTTTAGCACATGTAGTAAAAAACTTCTTGTGATACCAATTTTCCTTTTCTTCTAAGTACCAAAATTTTCTTAATGAGGAATATTATTCTGATTTTTTCCAAGAGATTCAAATACAGATAATATGTCATTATAAATGACTGTTAACAAAGTTTGCTCTCCTCATTGTGGGATTTGTACTTTTCTAGACTACTGTTTTCAATAACCTTTTACTTCAGTGAACTTTAAGAGCTGCAGTAATGGTTTTCCTGTTGAGCTGTACCTCAGGGTGAGCATTTTTCAGAACATTTCAACAAAAATTTGGGCCAGATATTTCCTGGGATGGGAGAGAGGAAGGGGAAAGAGATATTTGTTTCTCCACATGAAAAAATCTGGAGACTTTTATTTAAGACACCAAACACCAGAGATGGAATTTGAAATTAGGCAGAGATATGGTCTCCATGAAAATCAGCTCATATTTTTCCATTATGTAAAACTTTGAGGAGCATCATTTCCCATGTACACAGGATAGCTTTGGCAGAACTTCATTTCCTCATTCTTATTTTTAAATTTTATATTTTGTGAGCTCTGGCCAGTGCTGGAAAAGTAGGAATGCAGGCTTATAGGAAATGGCATACAAATGGCGACTGGTCAGAAATTCCATTTAAAATGGAGATTATAAAGCTACAATCCTTTTGGGGCCAGAGAAGCAAAATCTTTGGTTAACAATTTAAAATGAATTTTTTTATCACTTGCTACTATAATAAATAAATAGATGATGATGATGTTAGGTGGGGACAGATAGTACTTCTGAAAACAGGAGTGATTTGAAGAGGAGCAAGAAAACTTCTTTTATATGCAATCACAGTTAGCTGTTTTATCAATCTGATAAAACAATGAGATTTTTTCATCCTTAGCAACGTGTTTTGTGCATTTTAATGAGATGAAAATTAAAATAGTTCAAATTATTTACAGTTCAACTTAGAAATTAACTTCATAAAGGAACCATAGGTTTCTTTTTCACAGTAAAAAAAAAAAGAAAAAAAAATCCCAAAACCAGAACAAATATAATTATATTCACCAATTGCATAAAAGCAGGAAGCTTTTTGTTCCTGATATAAGTAAAGCAACAAAACAAAACAAAACAACAAATAAATCCCCCAAAATCCAACAAACCAATAAAAGCCGTAAAAAGCTATTACTCAATTTCAAGTCGATATTGCTTTTCTAAATAAGGCCAAAAGTGCACAAGTGAAAAACTCAGTGGGCAGACATGCAGAACAGTGATACAGGTTTCAGTGATACTCAAATATCCCAATAGCCTTACCTAATTTGCTCAAAGGATGAACAGTTTTAAGCTTTTAGAGTAAAATAGTAAATGAGAAAAAAGTTTTATCATGCTGTGTCTATTTACATTCTACCATAAGGGAGGTTTGCAGCTTGTCTTGCCTTTGTCCATTTCTCAGGATGAGAGTATTCACAAGAAGTCTCTCCTGTGTAATTTTCAGTTTGCATCTTGCTTTGTAACAGGGAAAAAGAAAAAAAATAATAAAATATCACCAACTGCAGAATTTTACTAGGAAAATTAGTCACAAGGAAATACATTATTTGAAACAGAGGCACGTCCTACTCCCATGTTTACTTTTTGTTCTTGTCTTTCTTCTAATGCAACATTTACTTCAGTTTAAGCACTCAACTGTTCATTTCAGAAACAGTATTTGATGTCTTTTAGAAAACACAGGATGAGCAAACTACAGACAAGGATAGCCATTAGCTATAGGTTATATCTCTTCATGGTTCTATTCTTTATGTCACAGTGTTTCTAGTATGCTTCTGTTGCTTAACAAACTGGTTTCATGAACTGGTACATGCTGAAAGTTTTTGAGAATAAATCAAACAGAACAAATTTTACTTTTGAAGAAAAACTGTTATTCTATATTTAACCCTGAGACCTGTTGTATAGGTTGCTTTAAAAATAATAGCTTTCAGTTTTCTTTTTGTTGTGATATTGTTAACTTTTTAGCCAGAAGGATTTAATTGAAGATTGTTGTAAGGAGAAGAAGAAAGAAGGTCACAACCTTTGTATTTTATCCCCATATTACTCTAAGCCTCAAACTAGCTCCTGGGATAATGCCGATTTCTGCAAAAATTCCTTTCTACTGATCTTTTATTTGCTGCCCTTATAATGAGAAGTGTTCAAGGGCATGGAAGCATCTAATGCACAGCAACTGCATCATATGAGAAGAATGAGAAGTCAGCTGACTGATGTCTTTAGTCTCACTGCAGACACAATAGGCCCTGAAGTACAGATACTCAAAGAGATCATTTTCTACTTTTCTTCTTTTCTTTTTTTTTTTTTTTTTTTTTTTTTTTTTTTTAATTTAAGTCCAAAGGCAGTAGATTTAGATTAGATATTAGGAAGAAAATTTTTACTGTGAGGGTGGTGAGACACAGGTTCTGGCAATATGTTAGCAAGCTTTGGGTGCAGACAAAGCTTAACAGATACTAATGGATCTGAAATGCTTGTAGTGGCTACTTTTAGCATTTGAAAAACACTGCTTAAGCCTGTCTAAAGCACTAGGTAAAGACAAACAAACAGATAAGTATCTGTAACCTCTATTTCATATGTGCCTTTTATGGCAGATTTTTGAGCTCTCCATTGCTGCTGTCTGAGCAAAATAATATTAAAAAAATATTAAATTGCTGTTGCAGTTGTCCCAGGGTGTCCCATGGAGCTCAAGGTGGCTGGGCTCCATGCTGGTTCAGGACTTTGAACTTCAGCATATTGTTATACATAGGCTTGTTGAAAGTTGCTTCTTGTGGTACATTTTCTTAACATGGAAAGTATCAATGACAGTCTAAAATGCATAAGTTTTAGAGATTCTCTGGAATTCATTTCCATGATAGTACTGCATAAACCCATTGCAACGATCATTCCTGTACTAGTAATTCAATCCTGGTTTTGCCAGGGATAGCCAAGCAGTGTAGCACTTTCAGGCTTTCCATCACAATGTCTCTGCACTTCCTGGATTTCCACTTTCAGCTTTATTTCTTGCCGGCAGAGGAATTTTCTCATTTTCTTCCTAGGGTAAAGACTAACAGAAAATTCAATTAATAGTATATGGTCCTATGGCTTTTCTCCAGTGTTCTCAGCTGGTATTGTTTGATGATTTCTACATATAAACAGTGGATCATTAATGGAATGGATTCAGCATAATAGCAGACTCTTAGAAATTCTTGCTTCCTGAATTAAGAAAATAAGAAATTCCAACATACAATTGCATTGCCAAAGCTTATTAAAATCCTTCTCAGATGCAGATAGATTCATAGCTTCATTAAGACTCTTCAAAGCATTTAGTTTCTTTTGGTATTGCCTTTCATTAAACCCTACAGTGCGTTTCATGATTTGGACATATAAAATGTTGGTTCCTTCCCAGTCAAGATTGAAACTGTTAGTGAGTGTCACAGGTTCAGCAGTAGCAGTCATTTTTCTCCTTCTTGGTAGCTGGTGCAGCACTGTGTTTTTGACTTTCGGCCTGGAAACAGCGCTGATAACACCAATGTTTTCAGTTACTGCTTAGAATGTTTTGGTCTGGCCAAGGACTTTCTGAGTCTCAAGCTCTGCCAGCGAGGAGGGGAAGCCAGGAGGAAGTGGAGGCAGGACACCTGACCCAAACTGACCAAAGAGATATTCCATACTACAGCACGTCATGCCCAGGATGAAAAAGATGAGGGGCAGGGACCCGGAAGGGTTGGGGCTCGCTGCTGGGTCGGGCTGGGTATCGGGTGGTGGGCAGTTGTATTCTCTTTCCTTGTATTTGCCTTGTCATTATTATTGGTGGTAGCAGTAGTGGTTTGTGTTATACTTTAGTTACTAAACTGTTCTTATCTCAGCCTGTGGGAGTTGCATTCTTTCTATTCTCCTTCCCATCCCTCCGGGAGCTGGGGGAAGAAAGAGAGGGGAGTGAGTGAGCAAACTGTGTGGCTGAGAGGCTTAAACCACAGAGAGTGAATTAGTAAATTCAGTTTCCTGAAAAGGACACAAAGCAGCACTTCCAAGTATTTCATCAAATTCAGGTTCCTATTAACCACAATTTCTAAACCTTTCTAACAAGCAATTTCTGATTTCTATTAAAAACTGTTATGAAAACTTGCAACTAAATTAATGGAACATAGAATACTGTCTGTAAGAAATTTTTGAAGTTTGCATAACCTCAGGACTTATTTTTGTAAAATCGAGCCTGATTGTTAAGATTTCTAAAGTTTGAGTAAACAGCCACGTAATGCCTCATGAAGGTTCTTGTGCTATGAAAAGTGAGAAAAAAACAATCCAAACCATATTTTACATGGCAATGACTCTTACTTTTCTTGTGTGAATTCTTCTGTTGATGACTTGAGAGTCTGACCTGGTGGTTTTCCAGTTGGAAGTATTCATAGAATCATAGAATCATAGAATAGTTAGGGTTGGAAAGGACCTTAAGATCATCTAGTTCCAGCACCCCTGCCGGGGCAGGGACACCTCCCACTAAACCATGCCACCCAAGGCTATGTCCAGCCTGGCCTTGAACACCACCAGGAATGGAGCATTCACAACTTCCCTGGGCAATCCATTCCAGTGCCCCAGCACCCTCACAGTAAAGAATTTCTTCCTCATATCCAATCTAAACTTCCCCTGTTTAAGTTGGAACCCACTACCCCTTGTCCTCTCACTACAGTCCCTAAGGAAGAGTCTCTCCCCAGCACCCCTATAGGCCCCCTTCAGATACTGGAAGGCTGCTATGAGGTCTCCACACAACCTTCTCTTCTCCAGGCTGAACAGCCCCAACTTTCTCATCATATCTTCATACGGGAGGTGTTCCAGTCCCCTGACCATCCTCATGGCCCTCCTCTGGACATGTTCCAACAGTTCCATGTCCTTTTTATGTTGAGGACACCAGAACTGCACACAATACTCCAAGTGAGGTCTCACAAGAGCAGAGTAGAGAGGCAGGATCACCTCCTTCAGCCTGCTCGTCACGCTCCTTTTGATGAAGCCCAGGATATGGTTGGCTGAAATCACAATATTAAAAGGTACAAAATATGAGTTTCCTTATTAATAATTTGATAGAATTTTCAGGACAGAAAAGATCTGATCTACTCTGATCTTGTGAAGATACAGGTCATTAACTTTTTTCTCAAGATATTCCTATAAAAAATACAAAGATTTTAGTTTGACTGGAGTGCATCACTTGCCAAATATACATCAGGTGAGAGATAAGTTCTGTAATTAAATAGTATTTCTGCATGTGTTGGGCAAGTGATAGATGCTCAAATGGTTGAGTGACCTCACCCACCAATCGTCAGTGATTTTTCATAAAATCTGATGGTGTTTTATAGTAGTCACATATTTACTGGTCTGGTTTCCTTGGACACTTGGGTTTTTTTTTCTTTGATTACAAACTTGTTGCTTGCACATTTGGTATTTGTTGTAAAACAGTTCATCCTCTTTTTGAATGAGATCATGCAGCTGGTAAAAAGATACCAGCTAATATCCAGTCCTTAAAATTAGTCACTTAGAAGTCATAGGTCTGGTGGCATTCACAGATTTATAGTAGTGATAAAGAGTGCAGAAAAAAAATTGGGTGTTGTGTTGAAAACTTAGTTCTACTCATGTCTGACAAAGCTTGTACTGAACAATATGGTAGGAGCTACAAAAAATGTTCCCAGAGTAAGTGTGTGATAGCAGAATTTGAGCCTAAGACTTCGGTAAAGGATTAACATAGTAAACAGAATTGATGTAATTACAGAAAAGGATGGCTGCTGAAGTCTTTAATGTTCTCTCCCCACCTACATTGAAATATATATGCTAAACATGCATAAATACTTTTCTCACAGCACTGGTATAATTATTAATAATGATTTGCATTATAGTTGAGCTCAGAAGCCTCAACAAAAATCAAAGCTTCATTGTGCTACTTGTGCAAAAAGCTGCTAGAGACAGTCTCTGAGCTGCAAGCCTTAGTGTAAATAGACAAGGTAAAAGAGAAACAACATGATCTGCACAAGTTCAGAAGGGCTGAATGGACAGTGGACAGGAGCCTTCAGCACTACATCCACAACTAATCTTGGGCCTTGCTGGGCCACAACTTGTCTTCTAGACTCTCATAATGGCTATATGTCATATTTTGTACTTTGGTAAGGCTTTTTAAGCAGCCCTGATATCTCTGCACACTCTAGCCACTCTTACATATAGTAGGCCTAAACAAAAAAAAAAATTATTAGAAAAGAGTGCAAAACAAATACAAGAGCATACCATTTGTCATGCTTTGTTTTTCGGTGTCACACAGGCAAATGTGCTGTATCCATTAACCTTTTTGCAAAGAGCAGAAGGTAAGCTAGTTAACATTTGACAGCTTTACAGAGTCTGTTGACTTCTAATGAAAAATTCACCACTACAAGATATTTTCCTTATATCTGTCTACTTCATACAGTTTGTCACTGAGACAGCCCGTAAAATCCTCATGTTTTACTCTCCTGGCTTCCCATATTCCTTTAGCAAACACAAGCAGACGTTATCGTGATGATTTATTTACTACATTAGCTTTAATTTGTTTGCTCTAAGTTCACTTTGTGTGGAAGATGACTTTCAAGTTGTTGGTTGATAGCATATGCTGTACCAGACATGCATTTTGTTGCTTGGTCCTATCCAGTAGTTGAGTGGGACTCTTGTCAGACTGCTGGATGCAACAAACACTCTGTGTGGAAAGGTTAATGAGTACAACATGTCCTTCTTGCACCTTGGAGAGCATACAGCACATTCCCAAAATTACAGGAAGATTAAAACCAGTGATGGTATCATTGAATGCCTATGTGAGGATGCAGGTGCGCTAATGATAAGTTTGTGGCAGAATCTCAAGGGGGAGAGGGTTGAGAGCAATTCCCACTCCACAGTGTAATCAATCATTAGACTAGCATATGATTAATACACCAGGTATGTCACATAGTAATTTTCTTTTTCAGAAAGCTTAAGTGTATTTTCAAGGTAGTTCAGCAGTCTTAGTGTCTACCTGATATATCTGTGATAAAGAAAACTTAACAAAAAAAAAAAAAACCAAACAAAAATCTGTCCCACTCCCCGCAGGAATAAAAGAACATACCATTTAGGGTAACAGTAACTTTGCTTTGCTCTTAGTTTCAGGTGTATACATGGATCCACTTGTTTTATACTGTGCTGTTAATTGTTTAAGTCCAAAGAATAAAAGTGTGGAGAACTAGGTAAATTTTACTTTATTCCAGCTCTGCAGAGGAGAACCTAACAGCCCCAAAAGTATCCAAGATGAGCACAAAAAGTTGTGTATATGCAGAAGGCAAGGTGAAAGGGAAAGAAAAGATTCTGCACATTCTAAGAAGTTGCTTTTGAGGGTCCCTAAAAAATTCGGATTATGGCTATTCTGGAAAACACATATCTAGAGTCTACAAGTTAGAGTATGCAAAAATGCAAGAAGTTCTAAATGCAAATATTAAAACAGGCTTCATAATAACTTTGATCTGCAGGTCAGAAGCAGAGCATACATACCATGACCACTAGATTAAGAATACAAAAAACTTCAGTGAACAAAATTTCAGAAGAACCGTTACCTATATGGCCTCAGGTGAAAGCTCTTAAAAACCCTCACTTTTCTTTTTTTTTTTTTTTTTTGGGTCGTGGGGGAGAAGCTTGCTTTCTCCCATGTCTCTTTTTCCCACAAAATGTCAGAGTCAAAAAACAAAAGCTCGTCAGTCAGTAGTGGTATTGCTTTCCACCTATAGTTCCATATTAGTCACAAACCATTCAACTTCTGCCTTGCTGTACTTTGAAACTTGTTAATCTATATATGAAATGTTAGAATGCTTTACTGGATATATGTTTTTCCAGCCATTTTTAAAAAAAGGTGTAGGAAGGTACAAATTGTAACTAGACCATGGACTTTAAGGGAATAAGGATTTCTTCAGCTCTTCTGCAGTTTTCAGAACTGATACGCAGTTTACATAGCAGTATTACACGCTCTGTCTTGTGCAGCTAATAACAGTATGATTCACTGATATTGTGGATCTGCATGTTGATGCATTCATTGAACTGTCGATTCTTACTCTTGAGAGTCAGCAAGCCTTCTACTAATGTCAGAGGTACCTTGTGATCTCTAGATATTTGCCGTGTTGGAGGTAGTTGGATGATCACTATTTTTAACATAGACTGCTGTAGAGCTGTAGAGTTAAATATTTGCTGTGGGATGCATTTGCATGCAGTTTGTAGACAGCATGTAATCCAGTTGCACTTCATACAAATACAACATGTATGATTATGACAATCCTAAGCATGGTAACATAACACCATGAAGGAGCCTGTGGAGTGTCATTAGAAATCAAAAGGCTTGTTTGCAATTAATCTGCATTTCTAATGTCTTACTTATGGCAAACTTGGCTTCTTTCTGTTTTCTGAATCTTACTGTCTTTGATCTATCTTCCAATTTGACTTCCTATAATTACAATAACACATACTTTTGGTTACTTGTACATATTAAATTGCATATTATTCCACTTCTAATGTTTATTCACATGCTACTTTCTATATCTTATACCAGACCATAAGCTTAGATCTACTGTAAAGGGTTAAGTCCAAATAACAGATCTGCAGCAGTAGATGCTGATAACAGCAGCTCACCTCTGGTTCCTTGGGACACTCTGTCCCATCCGAACAGACACAGTAGATGAGCTCATTATTTATCCTTCCCTTGACTACCTCTGAGCTGGACAGCCACTAGTAAAGACTACAGCTTGTCTCTTTAGCAGCATGACAGATGACAGATATATCTTTGCTCTTTATTCAGCTCCCTCACCCACTTTGCAGTTCAGGATTTAAAGTGTCTACAGCTCCAACTGGAACACAAAAGGAAAGGTCATGATGTACAAATCTGCTTTATTGATGCAGCAGCTAGGGCAAAGAGGGCAGATCATTGGCAAGCAAAACTTTCCTATATGCTGGCTTTATATAATAGAATGAGGTCCCTAAATAACCAAGAGGCCACTGCAGATTTCATCATCTGTTGCACATCCAAGGCATGTTTCTTTGACCATTACTCTTCTGATACCATATCCTAGACACATGTCTATGTGAATTGGAGGGGAGGAAGTAATTAAAAAAATGAAAAGCAATCCAAACACCTAAAACTCAACTGAAAGAGGAAGAAACAAGCAGATAATGACCATTGCTTTTTGACCTACTGGGTAATTCTAAGAAATAACCATAGTATAAAAAATAAATTCAATGAAACAGTGCATGGTGGAATATAATTTTGGAGTTCATTCCTTGAGATCTGTAGATCCTAGAGAAATAAAAGCATCTAATACTCCATAGAGTGGTTTTCAGCTCTTCTCCTCTTGAGGTCTCACATAACTTATTTGTGTTGAGCAGGCCAATTCCTTTTTCACAAAGGAATTTTCACTGTATTTTTACATACACAAACATGCAAAAAATTATTCACAAAATTGCTCAGTAGTACCAAACATAGTAAAGATTAATGCGTCTTGATGTTGACTGCTCATTTGACAAAACGCCTGCCATGTCAGGTTCACTAACATTTAGTGATAGCACAGACAAACTTTAATTCTAAATCTGTCTTTGTTTCTTTATTCTCTTACATATTTTCCATCACAGACTCACGTACTGGCTGAGGTTGGCAGGGATCTCTGGAGATCACCTGGTCCAACCCGCTGCACAAGCAGGGCCACCTAGACCCAGTTGCCCAGGACCATGCCTAGAATATTTTAGTATCTCTAAGGATGGAGACTCTACAACTTCTTTGGGCAACCATTACCAGTGCTACATCACCCTTAAAGTTCTGGAGTTTTTGTGTGATTTTTTTTTTTTTTCCTTTTTTTTCCTTTTAATTCTGATATTGAAAAGGAACCTGTGTTCCAGTTTGTGTCCATTGCCTTCACAACCGCAAAATATTTAATTAAGTAAATGAATATTTGATTAAGTAAACACCAAGCTAGGTTTAAAATTTTGCTCAGGCTGAAGTGGTACAGCTCCTGGAGCCAGGCACTGAAGCATATCCTACCTGATAGACAACCAACCAGGAGGAAACAGGAAACTTCTGCGCTGACGTTTGAAGCTGAATATGTCAAATTGATTATAAATCTCATGATGCCAAAGAAAGAGAAGGCAAGACAGAGAAATGCATGAGAAAGAGAGCTTCATGATGTAGGACTTAATATGTTTTTTCATCCAGCAGTTGCTGAAGGATGCTATTCTTGCTGCTGACTTTGTATTGAATTGAAGACATAATGCCAGGAGCATCAGAAGTTCAGGAAGATAATATCCTAGGAGGCTGACTGTCATATGTCATTCCCCTCACTTGTATTGCTTGGTTTGGTATTTTTTTCTAATCAAGGCTTGACAGAAATGTTGCCTGTCATAAACTAAGCCCTGGGGAAGTTTCATCCATCTATTAGTATGCATTTACTTAGAAGTAGCATGAGGTGATAGTTACCTATTTTTATCCTGAATTTTCACAAGTCTTGACAGTTTAACCTTGCATGAATATTTTAAAATGCATCTTAAACTTCTTCTTAGAAATTATAGTGGCTGTGGCATAAGCTTCAATACTACAACTGCTCTGCTGTAATTAGGAAATAGATATCAAAATCCTAAGACAAGTACACCTAAAGTAGCATACTAAATATTTATTCAGAGTAACACATTAAGCACAATAATTTAGACAGTGAGTTATTCTAATTAGATGTCCACAATAACCAGCTTTTCAAATCTAAACATTAAGCACTTCATGTGGCACAAAAAATGTGTTTACAAGGAAAATAAGGGGGCTTTTTTTTTTTTTTTCAGAGAAAGACTGAAAAAAATTAATTTAGCCCTATTTCCGTTGGTAAACAAGCCAATTTAGCTGAGATCAAGGCACAGCAGCCTGCCAACTTGTGATAGTAAACCTTGTTCATGTGCCATGGCATGTTAGTTTTTTCAGTTTAGGTACTACGCAATTGGCAAGTATCGGCCATCAGAATTTCTATTACCTTCTTCTATCAAGTTACTTTACTTTCTAGATACATGGAAGTTAGTTCTACCTCATATATTACTCATGACAGCAAATAGATTTTGGTTTTTTTTTTGTCCCTACTCAGTTGCTTAAGGTTTTTATTGCCTACTGTAGATTTACAAGGTCTCTCTGTACCCTCAGAAGCTAAAAAGAAAGTTTTAAGCAGAACTTATATCCAGTGATGAAAAGTTTGACAGTTCATTTTCAGGACATCTCCACATAGTTGCTGCTCTCTGCAGTTCCTTCTTCAGGTCTTTTGCTGTCCGTGCCTTTTTGTATTGGCAAGGGAAGATTGGCTATTTTTTTAGGTCTGTTTTGGGGGAGTTCAAAATGTCCCTTGTACAGTTCACATCTTGATGCTGATAAATTATATCTAAATGATATATTAACCTTTGCACTCAGGTTAATTTTACTGCACCTTTATGGTCAACAGCTATAAAGGGGAACTAATTTTCCCCTGGTTTCTTTAGAAATTTTCAAAAAGACACAACCTTTTGACATGCACATCACAGTATATGTTTTAGAAGGAGAGCAAAGACCATTGCCCTTCACCTCTCCCAGTGCACACAGATTATACCCTCAGTTGTGGATTGTGTTCTGACAAGAAATTATATTTCAAAATTATTTCATTAATGGCACAAACATAGCACCAGGCATAGCAGAAGTGGGCACTTAATATGTGTACTTTACTGAAGACTGAAAGGCCAACCCTTCAGGCTGCTTCTCCTGCTGCCAGAGAACTGACACCAGCTAGATCATGGTATGTGGACTCATGGTGCAACATGACTGGAGAGTTCACTTTTACTTTAGGAAGTGCCTTCTTTTTAAAGCTAAAATTGCAATTCACATGCACACAACCATAAAGTGCTTTCATAATAATTCAATTTTTTACTTAAAATAGTAAACCAGGAAAATGGTAAACTATGATTTTTTCCACATTATTTTCCCCACTACTGCACAGGGTGGTACTTACTTTATCAGCACGTACTTGTTTATAAATTATTCTGTGTGTTCTATGATTGTTTGATTATGCATGCATATTTGTCAAAATTATCAAAGAAATAATAAAAAAAAGTGATGTTTACTTTTAAATGGGGAAAGAAAACGATATGCAACATTAAAGTATTTTTATTGCATATTAATCAGAGAAGCTTTTTGTTTTCTTCACTGTGAGATCCCACTGTCCTTTCCCAGAAACATGAACCCTTGTGCCAGCATCCAAAGGAGAAAAGTAATAACCAACTGGGACAGAGACATTCTGTCATTCAGCACTATGTATCTGCATTAATCTGGTTTTAATTTGCTTATTGTTCAGCCTGAGCACTGGGGACTTAGAGTCTCAATTTTTCTTTTAAGGAATGCTAAATATGGTCAAAAGTCAAGTGGAAAAAGTTACAAGGAATGTAGGTCATGGAAATTCTTAACTGGCAAATTCCTGTCGTCTGTGAAAGCAAAATTTGCAATAGAACCATTGTATAAATACATTGATTATTTTGTCCTTCATTTGCTTCCTCTGTCCTCCTTTATCCTTAAATTAGAAGGTAGATGCTAAAAATTTCATCGGAAACTTAAGGACCAGACTTTGCTGTGTGAGGAAGTTTCTGAATAAGACATCAAGTTTCTAGCCATCGGAGGATAATTTATTGATACTTGTCAAAAGGAAGTATCAGTCTAACAGAAATCAAGACAAAAGGAATGCCTGATGAATTTCCTTTGAAGTGCCTTTTATAAAAGTCCTGGTAATACATATTGATGAACTCCAAATTGTCTTGCCTGAAGGGAAAAGAAAGTAGACTGCTTTACACTGTCTTATAAATATTCATCAAAAGAACAAGACTTATGTTTCCAGGCGTGAGGTGAATGATTACGGTTGTATGATTGCCTTGGAATCTGGATAATTAGTAAAACAGCCTATGACAGTGGAAGAATTTTAAACTTGATATCTTGCCATCAGTCCTTTTGGATTTAGAGACAGTGCCTGCTATTCTGAAAGGAAGCAAATTTAGGGCTTGATGGATAGATATAATTAAGCTCTCCATTAGTTTCTTCTACTGTTTGTTTGCCTATTTGTTTAGTCAAAAATTAAAGTCAAAGTTGTGTAGCGTGTCTCTATTCTGAGTGGACTGAAACCTCAGCATCTGCACTATGAATGTCTTGCTGGAACAAACTAGTGAAAAGGTCTCTTTAATTAAGACAGGGAAACACACATAAAAAAAGCTGGTGGAGTTGATGTCTCAGTAGGTCTTTTGCAGAAATCTGCAGACCAGTATCTTTCTCACTTAGCTCAGCTCAGTCTTATTTCTTAAGGTAACAAAGGCAACAGATTACCTTTCATGCTTACTTAGTGCATGTGATAAGGGTGTGAATTGCACGGCAAAGATTCACTGTGAGTCATTTGGGAAAAAAATGTGCTCAGTGATCTGTGAATTTTCATACGTTACTCAAACTGTCTTTAGCTTTCTATTGACCCTTGTAAAAGGTGGCTAGCCTTCTACTAGCAAAGACCCGCAAAACCACCACTCTCAGAAAACATTATCCTTTACAGTGTTTAGCACTTAAATGCAATTAAGCAAATATAATATCCTCTTTGGAGGGAAATAAATAGTTGTTCAGTTTAAGTAACTGAACCTAATTATCTCTGTTGAGTAAAGGATGCATTCTATGAGTATTTGAGTGGTGTGCTGCTTCTCAGAAGCTGAAGAGGGAAAATGAATTGTATTTCTGGGTGAAGAGCTGTAGGAGACTCTTACAGGAGACATATACCAATTTATAGCCATATCTAAATTCAGAAGCCTATGCAGCAAGCCAAAATGAGGTGGCTGTGAGCCCAGAGCAAAGAAACTCAGCTTGTAAATAGCATTCTCCAAGAAGCAATTTATTATGGAATAAGTGGTATAACTGCTTAAAGTACTAGCATTTGAAAAATATATTATTGCCATGAAATTTGAGTTGACCAGAAACATTTTAAGGGACTTAAAGCTGAGTTGGGTTGAATACCCAGGTGATGGTGATGATGGTGGCATTACATTTGCACAAACAGGATGATTTTGCAAGTATATTTTCTTTGTGTGAGAGACTATGAACTATCTTCTTTTATTTTCTCCTGTTCTGTTTAATGCATCGTTTGATTCATTAACTTTTGTTATGAAAAATATTATGATAACTGGGCCTACTCAAAAATTAAATAGTTGAGAACATTCATATCTGTCATATAGAAGCTCAAGAATTCAGCTGGCAATGAAGCATACTGTATACAGCAACCTTGCAAATAGAGAGAAACACTGATGAAGTGGTTTTTTATTTTTATTTTCTCCATGGAATATCACTGCATATTCCCATAAATGTTAAAATAGCATCATCTTTATAACAACTTCCCACTTTTTTTGTGTGGGAACAGCTCCCTATTTAAATAGTAAAGGCTGCAAGATGTACAGAGCAAAGAATAGCAGTAAAATATCTCTCAAACCTTGCACTACCTGTAGTGTTAACCTGAATCTCTCTAATTTCAAACACTGAATTATTGTACTCTAAAAAAATGGAGAAAAGATACACAGTGACATTACAGATGGTACAAATGATAATCAAAGTATACTTATTTATACATTAAAAGCTTGATATCAGAGCATACAAAATACAGCCATCAGTGGCAAAGAGAGACACATATGTCTGTAATTAATCAAATTACCACTATACCTTTAATGTAATTAAAAAAAAAAAAGCAAAGTGCTGAACTGAAATGCTGTGACTGTCAAAAATTGTTCACTGAAACAGGAGTATCTACTTCATGTTGTCTTAACAGGATTTCTTGTTAAGAGGACAGGTAGTCTATCTTTCCTCACTAATAATTCCAGGCAACCATTAACTTTTAAGACCACTTGTCACCAGCCAGGCTTCTCTGCTCTCTCTTCTACAGTTGGTTATTTCCAGATAAGGGTTTCTTTTAAATAGTCAGCAGTTGCTAACAGTTATGACATGTGATTCTCTCAGGGACCCTGGCTTCCTCTGTATGAAAATACTGATGTGAAGAGATAACCTCATGAGTTTGAATGGCTTTGTCTGTTGTGGATACTATGCTGTTTTTTTCTTAAAAACTCAAATCAAACCTTTGTGGCACTACAATTGCACTATTGCTCTTATCTGTGACCATAATAAGGCAATTCCATTGCATTTTCCTTCCTGTGTATGCATTTTAGTAACTGCAATTTCCAGGGGCAGAGTGTGAGAGCAAAAGGGTAACGGTCAAGTGCACCATTCTGAGCTGAGCACTGCTCAGACACATACCTAGCCTATGTTCAAGTAGACTTCCCAGTGTTTTGATTCAGTTTTCCTGTTTCAGGGAGAGAAAGATTTCTCTGCCTTACAAATCAAGGCCTTCTCCTCCTTTAATGTATAATAGTCTGTTGACAATTTGTCTTTTTAACCACAGTGTCAATGTATTATCATAAACATTTCCTCACAGTTGAGTCATAAGGATTCTGTTGCCTTTTTGCATCTAATTTTGGAGAATCTTGTCATCCAAGAGGTCTTCTGTGCTGGAAACTTTATACTACCTTTTTATTGTTATTTTTTTTTGTTTGATTTTTGTTCCTCTTCACAACCCTGCCCTCTAGTTTCATATTGCATATATCCATGGCTTTTCCAATTCCTAACTGTCTTCAGCCTTAATGGCTGTCAGATTGGATTTTACCAATGCTTCTCTTATTCAAAACACATCTTGTGAAACTAACTATCAGATCCAGTATGCCTTATTTCTTTCTCATCTTACTGCTGCAGGTTCAGGTTCAAAGCTGGTGGGGTATCTGTATCTACTCAGACACTGCTAGGTCACAGGTTTCACTAGCCAGTTAGCTCTGTCCCATCCAGTTTCCTCCTAAGCTTTGTAGAGTTTGATCATCTTTTGATGATACCATTTATTTAAAGATTTAAATGTCTATAAAACTGCTGATTTCTGCCACTCTGACTTTAAGGAATGAGATTGATAATTTCCTGAATTTGATTCTTTTATTCAACCAAAGAAACATTTTCTGTTTCTCAGACCATTTAATTGGGGGTGTTGGTGAATGAGAAACATACTTATCTTGACCTGGTATTTTGTGCTCCAGCCCAGACAACCATATACCAGGCTGCATTAAAAGGAGTGTGACCAGCAAGTCAAAGGAAGTGATCCTGCCCCCTCTACTCTTGCTCTAATGAGACCCCACCAAGGGTGCATTCAGATCTGGTGTTCCCAACACAAGAAGGACATGAAGCTGTTAGAGCAAGTCCAGAGGAGGGCAAGAAGGATGATCAGGGGACTGGAGCACCTCCCATATAAAGACAGACAAAGAAAATTGGGGCTGTTCAGCCTGGAGATGGGAAGGCTGCGTGGAGAACTCGTAACAGCATTCCAGTATCTGAAGGGGGCCTATAAGGATGCCGGAGAGGGACTCTTCTTCAGGGACTGTAGCGATAGGACAAGGGGGAATGGGTTTAAACTGAAACAGGGGAAGTTCAAGTTAGATATAAGAAAGATCTTTATTGTAAAAGTGGTGAGGCACTGGAACAAGTTGCCCAAGGACTCTGTGAATGCTCCACCCCTGGAAGTGTTCAAGGCCAGGTTGGATGTAGCCGTGAGCAACCTAGTAGAGGTGTCCCTGCCCATGGCAGGGGGTTGGAACTAGATGGGTCCTTTCCAAACCTAACCATTCTCTGATTCTGCATTTTGGAGAAAACATAGGAAGAAACATTGCTTACTCTTTCTGAGGTAACATTTTATAAGGCAGAAGTTTGCAAACTCCAGAATAGAATTTATCATTTAAAAAGCAGAAAGAAAAATTCCTGTTGCAACAGCCCAATGGTGGGTTGACCTGGAAAAATGTTTTTTTGGTTGGTTTTTTTTTTTTCCTATGATTTTTTCACTTCCTCCTGCTGGGACTATGCACAAATGTTCACTGAAATAAGGCTTGAGAATATCTGCCAGTATATTTTAAAAATGAAAACTCAAAAATATTCCATGAGCCAGATGAAAATCATCTTGTGCCAATTTTTATCCAAACTAAATTTCCTTTTATAGGGAAAAGAATTTTAAATAAGAATGGAATTTCTAACTATCCTCTGCAACCAAGCTAGTTAAAATATATAATATTCCAAACTCTTAAAGTAACACCAGCAAACATTATGAGGATAAACAAATGCCAGAATGTGTACACAATTATAGATTTGGGGGTTTATACATGTCCTGGGTTCAGCAGTCGCAGTCACTTTTCTACTTCTTAGTAGCTGGTGCAGTGCTGTGTTTTTGACTTTTGGCCTGGGAACAGCGCTGGTAACACCGATGTTTTCAGTTACTGCTTAGAATGTTTGGTCTGACCAAGGACTTTCTGAGTCTCATGCTCTGCCAAGGAGGAGGGGAAGCCAGGAGGAAGCAGAGGCAGGACACCTGACCCAAACTAGCCAAAGAGGTATTCCATACCACAGCACGTTATGCCCAGGATGTAAAAAACTAAGGGCAGAGACCCGGAAGGGTTGAGTTCACTGCTGGGTCAGGCTTGGTGTCGGGTGATGAGCAGTTGTATTCTCTTTCCTTGTATTTGCCTTGTCATTATTATTATTGGTGGTAGCAGTAGTGGGTTTGTGTTATACCTTAGTTACTGAACTGTTCTTATCTCAGCCTGTGGGAGCTGCATTCTTTTGATTCTCCTCCCCATCCCCCTGGGAGTGGGGGGAAAGAAAGAGGGGGGAGTGAGGGAGCAAACTGCATGAGAGGCTTAAACCACAGCAATACGTTAAAAGTTCGAAGAGCTGTTTAAGCAAAGGTTATTTGTTCAGGAAGAAGCTAAAGCAGGTAGAGATGATTTTATTTTATTTTTTTTTTAATATATGGGAACGTTATATCTGGTCAGAACTAATTTCCATGCATGGGAGAATCCCCAAACCTGTTGCTCATCTATGACAGATGCAAGTTGTGACTTGGGTGTCCTTTCCCCCTCTTCTCAAACTTTCCTTGCTGATTTAGATAAGTTGCAAATGTTTATTGCATGCTTATGTTTTTGTAGTTACTAACATAATATTTTTATAAATTCTTCTGTAGTAACACAGTTAAGAGGAACCAAAGCTATCCACAGATTTGGATGTCTTTCACATATAAATATTTTTTATAAAAGAACAAGGTATGGTGTTGCTGACTCTTTAAATGGTATGCTTTTAAAGTTCACTAGATATGGAGGAGATTTCTGGGGACTGAGAAGTGGCAAATATAAGTCCATTAGTAGAAAAAAGGGCCTTAAGAGATAAGCCAAGAAAGTGTAGGCCATGTAGTTTAACATGAGCTTTAGGGAAAAAATTTTCATAAAGGTCAGTAGGAGAATACAAACCAAAGTATAGTTCATTGAAGCTGGCCAGAATAGCTTCAGTCAAGGAAGGTCATGCTTAAATAACCTGTTAGAATTCTTTGAAGGTAATGCTGACATCACAGATAAGTGAGATTTTTCAGATATAATACGCTTGGATTTTCAGGAAGCATTTGGCAAGGTTCCACACTGGAGATTACTAAAGTAAAAAGTCACAGATAAGACAAGGTGCTTAGATAGAAAACAAGATAAAAAACAAGTGGCAAAATGTAGCCATGCATGGAAACATATTAAATTGGAAAGGAATAATGAGCAGAGGATGCAGGAGTCAGTTTTAAGTCTGCATGTAATTATGTGGCACATATTACTGTAAAGTGGGTATTTAAAAGCAAGATCTCTAGGTTCTGATCCTTAGGCCATTGAAGTTAATGGTTTTGGATCAGAAATCAAGCCTGAACACCAATCTGTCAATCTGTAGCTGTACTCACAATCAGGAAAGAAAAAAAGTCAGAAGACTTGCAGTTATTTAAGTATTTGGACCAAGTAATGATAATTTGTTACAGCAAAATGAGAAAAGAAAGAGTCTATAAAATTTGAAATTCCATTGATTTGAAGTAGTCTCAATTTCCAGTGAAAATAAAATAAACAAAATAATATTCATTAGGCGTTGTTTCCCTTCAGCTGTATCTCCACAATAAGACAGGTGTAATGAAATATATAAAAACTACGCAAAATATTTAACATTGAATATATTTAGGATGTATTTCCAAAACTGAAACCATTATTCCATGATGTTCACCCTCAAACTAGGTATCATTACATCCGGTAAAATCAGGAGTGGTAAGGTAACTTGAGTCTAGACCATTTATTGAATTGTAACTGTTTTATAAAGAGATAGTCTAAACTCTTGGAGAAAAAAGGACTTCTAACTCATGAACGGATTTCTGATTTATAAAGGAAAACTTTTGCAGGTGTATTAGAATGCTACCGCAGTAGTGGAAATAAAATCACATTGCTGTTCACAAGAATGGAAATGTGTGGTACCATGAACAACAGTTACATACCAAAAGCTATGTGTTCTCTTGTGGTTCAAATTACAGGGTCAGAATACTTTTCTGTTGACTTCTGCCATCTCGAGTAATAAGATATGGTTAGGTCAGGACTATGCCTGGCTTGAGGACCAGAATGTTCAAAGAGAGGATTCAGGAACTGATCAACTTAAAAGTTCAATACAGAAGAAATTCAGGGTAGTAAGAGATGATTTTAAAGAAATTGGGTGGTTTCTGTTAATTTTTAGGCTCATCTAACAGCCATTAAGAACAATGATTGATATCATAGGAAAAGAAGGTTTGTGTGGGCCAACAGTAGCACTGCTGAAGTGGAAATTATTTCATCAGGAAACTTATGTTGTCTGAATGGTGGAAAACTGTGAGAAGCAGCTTAAGAAATTTCATCAGAATAGGGAAAAGAATTCCAGACAGCTTGCATCAGAAAGTGACTTACATCAGAAAGGTGCATTAAACACTTATAAACTTCTATTACTGAAGGTTTTGGGGAAGGTGGGCTTTTTTTTGGTTTGTTTGGGGGTTGTTTTTGGTTGGTTTTCTGTTTGTTTGTTTTAAATGAGTAGTACAAATGTCTTCAAAGCAGTTTTTCTCCATGGAAGCCACCTAGCCATTTTTCTGAAGCAGTAGGTGAACAAAATCCGCCAGGAAGACTGCTTTCCTTAACAACAGCTTCATCAATTCTAAGCATCAAGAATCTTGGTCATACTGTTGTCATGATATTTGCTGAATTTCATTTGAACATTCGGAAAAGCCTCGGGATCATGAGGATAAATGGAAAACGTTTCTGGTCTAATGTCCAGAAGAAGAAGAAATATTACTGTGTGTGTGAGAAGAGCATGTGTCAACCAAATAATTAAGCAAATGGAAATGCAGACTCATTGCTGCAGTCACAAAACATTTCAGCCCAGTATTTCAGCCCAGAATGTTTGATGGGAGCATGTAGAAAAAGCATTGATTTGAAATCCTTACCAGAAAAGAGATCACATCTAAGTACATCTTGCTCCCTTTCCAATATCAAATTTGAAGTGGAAAAAACACTTATGAACATTTGTTGCTCTGGAATTTGATGAAGTTAATTTTTACTCGTCGTTCATAGAGTTGCCAGGATCCACTGCTAATAAGGGTAAATGAAAAGTGGCAAGGTACATCAGAAGGTAAGAGGCCAACTCCTTGGCTGTATGATACCAAAGATCTATAGATAATTGCAACACATCCTTCCTCAGATTCTCAACCTGCTATAGCTGCGGAGAGATAGCAATCAGGTAAAGACTGCTGTATTCCTTTGAAGAGCCTAAGAAAAGTTATTTTCAATAAGGCAAACAAACCAATTAAGCACTCCCAGCTCAGGAAAATGAACGACAGGTGTCAAGGTGTTTCAATAAGGATCAGATTTGCTTATGGCTTCTTCCATGGTTTGACGTGTAGATAACAGGTTTCTGTGGCAGTGTTTTTCTCTTCTTATATAACTGGAAGTGCATGTACTCCACAGTGCTGGTGGAGAGTGTTTGTGTGCTTTTCTCTCCCATTTCTTTTAAATGAACTCATTCTTATCTTTTACCCCAACTATGTTTCAAATATTGGTTTCACAGGTTATTTAGTTGGTGCCAGGAGTTGCTGAAGGTTAGGATACAAGTGATGAGTTAATTGCTGTAGTTGATACTAATTGTCTCCTGGAAAATGGCACAGTTTTTTTCACTGTCATAGTGATAAATATAAAGCTATGCAAGACCAGGATATAAAATGTTGTAGATGAGGTCAGTTGAGAACTGGTATCAGAGTGAATACACACGCTTATGAAGGACTTATTGATATAAATTTCAGTTTTACTATAGATGTCTTAGTAAATTGCTTTGATTACGTACTTTGCTGGAAGGCTTCTTCCTCTAGAGCCGGCAGACCATATACAAGCCTTGATATAATACATTCCTTGCATTCCAATTTCTTAGAGTTAGGACAGAACTTAAAATTGGCTGGTGAGTTTTTGGAAAACCATAGCACTAAATAAATAATTCAACCAAGAGGCAGTCTCTACAGCCACTTGGCTGATCTGATAAAGTCCCTGCTGACATATTAAGGAGATGCAGCTGCTATCCAGTTTCTGTTTTCTCAGTTCTGTTTTTGAGAAGAGGCTGTGTGTTGAACAGCTTTTAGAATTCTGGGTTTGTTGTTGGTTGGAAAAGTGTTTCTTCCCCTTTTAATATGGCTGAACAGATTTCAGCAGGTTAAGTAGCAGGTGGTTTAGGCCTCTAAACAGATGAAAAGAGGGTCTTGTGTTACAGAACTAACCAATACCAAGAATTAAATAAATTGAATAATCTGCTTTGATTAAACTTTCTTAAGTCAAAAGACAAAGGGACACATGGAGTGGGTGGGTGGGCAGACAGAAGGTGGGGAAGGGAAGAAAGAGCATGATGAACTAAAAACTAATTAGTGAACTAAAAACTAATTAGTAAACTAAAGTACAGAAGACAGAGACAGTAGAGGTGCTGCCTCATAATTATGGGCAATAATGAGACCTTAAAAGTGATTAGAGCCAAATGCCTCTGTAAGGATAGCAGGCCTTTCCACATACAGGGTAAACTCTAGAAGAACCTTATTTCATTCATGCTAGGCCAAGAATAGAGGCTCAGTGGAAGATTACCTCTGAAGAATAACAGGCTATTTCATGTTTTGTTTCAGTATACATTATATTTTAAGAAAAAATACTTGACTGTAAGCAATAGTTTAATAAAGTCAATAAAATAGCTTTTTGTTTATGATGACAAGTTTTGGTTTACAGTCTACTACCTTTGTTAGAATCATTTGAATCAGCTACTGTGTCTTAGTAAATCCAAACATAAAAAAAAATATGTCTTTGTGTCTAATGAGATGGGAGAAACTCGGGTGTTAGTTTGGGTCACTGCAAATTATTTTAGTCACATAGTCTGTAGAAATAAAAGAAAATCTGCATATAAGATATTCTTATGTCAGGAAGATGGCCTTCAGAGTGGTTGTGCTAAATGTCTGTTACAACATTTTTTTACAGATTTTGAAAGTGAATATAGGTCTTTATATTTTCTCCAGAGGAAAAAAAGGACAAAAAGAAGACAATATTTCCAAGGTCTAGCTCAGCTTTTTTTTTTAAAATAAAAAGGAATAATACATTACTACTGTATGCACGCACAAATCTATTATAAAAAATGTGCTGAATTAAAACCAAAAACCTTATTTTTTAACCATTTAATTTTTACTTTAGAAATATAGAGTGTGTAGTAGTTTAAGCCCAGCCTGGGGCTCAGGCTCGCGGGGCTCGGCGGGCAGCTGCTGGGAAATGCTCTTGGCTGCCTGGGGCTGGGCTCGGCCATGGGGCTTGGCTCCTTCTGCTGCTTGGCAGCCACCTCCTTCCCCTCCTCGACCGCCCTGCTCGCACCGGCAGCCGCTTCCTTCCAGCCTCCTGGTCCCCGGGGGCTGCTCTCCCGGGCCTGTTCGGCCGCTGGCGGCTCCCAGGGCTACCCCCCCCCCCTCCCCCGGCTCCCCATATCATCATGAAGACAGAGGCGAGGACAAGGGCCAGAACGGTGAAGCGCAGCCAGACAGCCAGGTACAAGTCCGGGGCCACATCCATCCTGCCCTGCTGCCGGAGCCCGCCTGTATTACAAATTATTACCGTAAAGCACAATGAAGCAAGAACCTTAGCCCAAGCCCCCCATTTGATAAATACTAAGACAGCAAATACCTGCTGTAAGGTAAGACATGCTGAAATTGTGATACCAAGAGCAACAACTTTGAGAGCCAATAAATCAGCATTGTAACTAGTGACTATTAATCCAAGACAACGAATGCTTATCACAAATACGATTAGACACACTGGTCAGATCTGTCATTATCTCAACCCTTAGAGCCCCACATCAGGTGCCAAAAAGAACTGTTGTGGTTTAAGCCCAGCCTTAAATCTGCCACAATGTCATTATCTCAAGCAAACCCCCCCCCCCCCCCCAGAGGGATGGGGAGGAGAATGAAAAGAATGTAACTCCCACGGGTTGAGATAAGAACAGTCCAGTAACTAAGGTATAACACAAACCGCTGCTGCTACCACCAATAATAATAATGACAAGGGAAACAACAAGGGAAGAGAATACAATCGCTCAGCACCTGCCAGCTGATACCCAGCTCAACCCAGCAGTGATCTAACTCTTCTGGGTGACTGCCCCCAGTTTATATACTGAGCATGACGTATTGTGGTATAGAATACCTCTTAGGTTAGTTTGGGTCACGTGTCCTGTCTCTGCTTCCTCCTGGCTTCCCCTCCTCCCTGGCAGAGCATGAGACTCAGAAAATCCTTGGTCTGACTAAACATTCTAAGCAGTAGCTAAAAACATCAGTGTTATCAGTGCTGTTCCCAGGCCGAAAGTCAAAAACACAGCACTGCACCAGCTACTAAGAAGGAGAAAATTGGCTGCTGAACCCAGGACAGAGTGAATGCAAAATTATTGCAAATGTTATGCAGAAATATGCTAACAATGCCTTTGCTGCATATAATATACATGGTCAAAACTCAAAATCCCTTTTCCCCTATGTGTACTAACCCTGACATACTTCTTGGACTCCCTTATTCTTAACCCCTGCCTTCTGAGGAAAATTATTGTATTCCTGTATTATGAATGGAAATATATTACTACTTCTCAAACCCTTCTTTCTTTTCCAAGGGACGCATAGCTTGGACCCGCAGTTGGAAACACTACCTTAAGATTTTAGCATACACTAAAACAATTAGGTAATATTATATAAATGTATAATACTTTATATATAAAAAGAAATAATATTTTTTGATGTAACTTTTGACATTGTTCCTGCGATAAAAAAGTCATATTGCTATGTTTGATAGTTCTTCTATTCATCCTTACTTCATACTAGTTCCTGCACCATCTATGGTAGGTTCCATATAACTCACACTTGTGGGTATCTAATATTATACTTTGTCCATTCCTTTTGATGGGCTTTAACTTCTGTGTTGATAGATGATGTATAAATTACTAATTCCTGCTGGCTCATTTACCATGTCTCCTACTGACACAAAAGATCATTGTGTATGTTGATTTTTTTTGTAAATCTGTCACCTGTCTACTAAGCCTTGCATCATTAGCTCCTCATGTAGCTAAAACATTCATTGTTTATTTCCTCATCGATAGGTTTGTATAGAAGCAATGAAGGTTTTGATTTTAGCCTGAGAGACAAACCATAGCAGTATAATCCACGCCCCCAAGCATAATATGTATGTAAAGGACACTACAGAAAAATTTCACTGTAAAATGCAAGAAAGGAATACATGGCTCACAGTAGGTGGATATTTATTGCTTTGGAATCTTTTAAATTATGAAGTAATTATTGCTTCATTTAAGTCAACTTAACCAAGACATATTACCATTAAAGTCTCCAGGCCAGAATAAGCTAGTTTGCCTGGCTGTAGTATGAAACACCTACAATTTCAAGACAAAAATAAGAAGAATACAGATGTGTTTAAAAACACATCAAAACTGTTTGGTCTGATTAAGGCTGATTATAAAATGGGAAGTGTGTTTGCTGGACATCAAGGTTACATAAGTGAATTTCTGGGGTTTTTTTTTAAACATTGGAGATTAAAAGCTTCAATAATCCTACAAATGCTACAGATGATTAACTTTTATGGGGTAGCAAAATGATCTTGGGATTCATCTATGGTACTACAAACAAAAGACATTTTATTCCACACCACCTTTATAGGCTTTGAAAGGGAAATTTAGAGGCTATTGATCATCAGCAGTACATAAAAAAGATGCTTTTCTTGTTTGTTTTATGTAATTAGTTAGAATGCAGATTTATTGGATAAAATTGTTGTCACTTTTTTCTATCTTGTTATAAAATTCACAAATACGCAAAAGTCAAAACAAAACTAGCTTGCATATTAGTACAGTTTACACTCTCTCCTAGTAAAACTAATTGACCAATTCTTAAATGCTCTTGATTTTGGCTTTGTGTGCTAGAATAAGACTTTATTTCTAATTTCCTTGTGATTTGAAAGGAGGAGCAAAAGTCTTAACTAAGAATTTTATCTGAGTGCAGTGTGAATGCAGAAATGTTTTTCTTTTATTCTTTCAGAAGCTTGGATAAACTGACTTCTAAAAATGTCTTATTTTAAACACATACCACATTTTTTTCCCCGCTTGTTTTTAAGCAATTCAGCAAGAGTGCTTATTTAAAGAACAATTTTATTTTTATTGTTTATATTTATCACACACAAATGTTTCTAAACAAATGTTTACAAAGTTTTAGGCACTGTGCAGCTGGAATGCAAATGATTGGCACTAAATATTTCAGATCTGCTGTTTTGTTTCTGTCACTACATTTGCATGACTATTTTAAGGTACTGTCTTAGGACTACTGCAATGCTGCTGTTTAAATGAAAAGATGATGTCAAAAGAAGGAACGTTTGTAATGAAACACAAGAAGGAATACAAATTAATCCACACTTTATTAAGTGGCTGTGTCATCAACATTATTTTAGATCTTATTTCTGTCCTATTTTTTTCACTTATCTTGCATTTTCATTTTTTTCCCTTCTGTGTGCAGAGGGATGTCTGAGCCTGAGCTTCTTGGCCTAACAGTATGATCTGATGCAATTAACTGTTATTTCTTTCATGCTATGCTCCTTTTTTAATTTAAAGTTATTGGGGTATATCACTGTTAGCTGGTGTGGAATAATTAGGAAATGTGGAATTAAGCTTATATTTGAAATGTAGCATTGTCCACACATAAGGGGAAAACGGACTTTCAGGGCCTCTCGGGGCAAGATGCAGCTGCACCTGGTAGGCCAGGAATATGCACTCCACAGCGGTTCCTGTGGCAACACAGACGGACGGTAGAACGAGGTGGAGATCTCGCGGTTACGCTTTGTCCTAACTTCAGCAAAAAAATGGGAACTAGGTGGTGCAAGAAACTGATAAGCTGCATACCTGCTACCCTGAGCCAGCAGCCTATCATCTTTTGACAGAATGCCATCCTCTGTGTGAACTTTGCTTCATTATAATGTCATTATAATGCATCTACATGCTAAAATACACTCCCATCTCCAATGCGACCCCCTCCAAAAGGAGACCACCCCCCTCTGAGCATGCGCTCTGAATTTTTGGTGTCATATACTTTTAAAACAAAGCGAGAGAGTTTTGCACCAATAATAATAAAGGTACGTATGACTAGAGTCACTCAAGCTCCACCTTGAAGGTGAAAATAATATAAAATGACCCAAGAGAGAGGGGGATATCGGGGAAGATACCATCGTGAACAAGCCAAGGAAGATAGCATCAACCGACTCCTGGGACCGGTCGACGGCCTGGACCTCTCTTCTCCCCCCATAGGGACGGCTCTGGGTAGGACTTGCACTGTACCCAGTGCCTTCCTAGGAAAACTTAGAATCTCTGTAGAGTTACTTTTACTGTTACCTTTATACTTTAAAGCCAGGCTGTGTAAACTTTATCCAGCGCTTGTATCCATGTAATTATTATTCGCACGTGCTTTTGCAGACAGTATTTATCACCAGCAACCTGTAAGAACCTGTACCTGTTGCATCAATAAATTACACTATTTCGGTAGCCAATCGTAATTTCCTCACTGAACGCGACCTCATCTCTCTCAGTGTGGCTGTGAGGGTTCATGAACATGACTGAGCCGGCAATGTGGTGCATTATCAGTGAATCCGGATGAGTACGCACCCAGACTGATAGTTGCAGCTGATTGTGCACTCTCAGTGAATCTGGAATCAGACGCGCCCGGACTGGTAGTTGCATATTGGAGCCGTCCCTGTATTGCATTATCAGTGAATCCAGAATCAGTACGCGCCCGGACTGATAGTTGCAGCTGATTGTGCACTATCAGTGAATCTGGAATCAGACGCACCCGGACTGGTAGTTGCATGTTAGGGCTGTTCCTGGCACCCTCTAATAAAGCACGGGGTTTATTTTTCCCCCTTTAACGCAACAGCTGGCTCTCATATAAATCAGTATGCTCTGGTTTTATAGACATGAGCTAGGATAAATAAAAGCAGTAAAGAATTAAGTTTTGACAAATGAGTGTCTCTTCAAAGAAGGCAGAGAAATTTCTTAGCAAATTATACAGACAGATCAACAGTTTCACACTTTAAGAGCACAATTTATTTAGAATTAGAGGTAATTTTGATGAAATTATGGGTAGTAAGAATAAACTTTTTACGTAGACAAAATCTCAAAATATAAATTAAATAAGAAGTCATCAATAGTATAGCTGTTCCATTATTTACTGCTCTTTTCCTGACTTCCATCACCCCTGTTGATTTACTAGACACTTCCACAACCTAGAAATCAGACTCCTGAGTTGCTCTCTGTCCATATTCCCCGTCCAAATATGTTATAAAAGGTAGGGAGTATGCAGAAGTGATTGATATTCCTGCCTCTCAATGTTCGCAAGTGACACATGTTGTAGCACATGTAAACTTGACCTCTTCTTCTTCAGTACCAATTTACCAGTACTAATAGGAGATTGAGCACAATTTTCCCTGTGATACCAAATAGCTTATAGGAGAACATACTGAGCAAGTAGACTATAAGGTCTAAATCTCTGTCTGTCTTACCTCTTGTCCACTTCAAAACTTTTACTGTGTTACAGAAGAGAAGAAAGCAAAATTTCCTTCATTTTTTTTGTAATATGTTAACTGAGGTCATATAAGGTTACATCTGGAAACACAACCTAGTTCAGTGCAACATCTCCAAGTATCACTCAGACACTGCGCCTGTCAGAATTAATGTTCTAAACTGATGTCTGTTGCTGTCTCGTCTGGTATAATCAGGAGATGCTATTCCCCTCTCATAAATCTTATTCAACGCCATCAGGCAAAAAAAGTTTTCTAATCCCCTGGCAAAGCACATGTGTTGCTGCTAGATAATAACAATCCTTTAATCTGTGTAATAAAGCTTTATATGTCCAAGGAGCATTCTTTTGCAGTGCTATTTGCATACTTTTTTTGTTGTTGGTTCTTCTTCCCAACCAAATCCTCCATCAGGTGGGTTATGCATCTCATACAGCGAAAACACTTTTAAGATAAACTCCCCCTTTAAAACAAAATTATGTCATCTGTGTCATAATGTGATACAAAACACCAGTACAGGTATTTTGCCACATTTCAGTTGGTACTGACAGACACAAGTATTAAAAACTACAGCTCTCTGAGAAATGATTCAGATGCCTGACATGGCAGAGTGGTAGAATTTAGGAGGTGAAAGCCAGAAGCACTCCTGCAGCCCAAGAACCACCTCCTGCTTGAAACACCAGATGTTTCTGACTTGATCAATACAAGTAGTTCAGACCTATAGCATGTCTAACCTTCACTTGGGTCTGGATATTAGTCAATCTTCACTGAGGTTTATTACCAGGTCTCTTGCATGACGCAGAACATGGCTCATGATTTTTCAGAATTGAATTCCAGTCCAAAACTTCATAGTGTTTAGTTTTCTCTTTTCCAGTCCAAAACTTCATAGTGTTTAGTTTTCTCTTAAAATGTGCATGAAAACGTAGAAGACTGTGTTAGCGCCATCCTAACTGCTTCTGGATTGTGCTTCATTTCCTTATGTAGACATAAGGCCTTTTAAGACATGAGGCTTTTTAATGCCTCAGTTCTAGGGAATGGCAGTTTTTAACACTGTTCTTTCCAGTGGTGTCGCATGGTACCTATCTGCGCATTATTACAGAAGATGAGTACCATGCACTGATGTTTAGATACTGTTAATGGCTAGGCCAAAGGCCATACAAGGAATCTGGGGTATAACAACAACTTTAACCTAGATTGCCCACAAGTAGGGCTGTAATCCCACTAGGCAGGTTTTCCCGATGATGGAAGTGTCAGTGGAGAGCTGACTGTCTTTAACATTTGATGGCACTATAAAATTTCAGTGCAGATTCTGACTGAAAGAGAACACAAATTATGTAACAGAATGCGAAAGATTACAACCATTATTTAGCTACTGAAGATGAGGGAGCAATAGAAAAACCAATTTTAATTAAGCTCTAAATTAAGCAAAAAGGAACCAAAACCTCAAATGTGTATGCATAAGAGGTGGAAGATCTTTTTCTGTCTGCATTTAGACATGACTGAATACATTTAAAAAAAAAATAAAATCCATGTTTTGTGGGATGGGAATGGCTGTTATATTGATATGGCTACTCTGCCAGAGAATATACTGTAGAATTTGCACTGTATATCTAGCAGCCTGGAGATGTATTCTTTAATTCAGCAATGAGCTGGGGCTAGACTTTGCATGATAAATGCTATGGTAACCGATCTGTGTTGTGTGGAATATCTTTGTAGATTAAAGTGCTTTGATTAATGCGTTGCAGCTCGTATAAATGGATGCTAACAAAGATATACATAATCAACATTTCACATATATGAAACATTTATATTCATTGGCACATGTGCGTATAATTGCATGCATAAACATGCACACATATAAGACACAAGCATATCTAAGAATAGTCAGAGAAGGAATGTGGATTTTTGTGCTGTTCTGTGGATTTTAGACTAATTTCTGTTATTTTGACATATGCTAGTACAAAGATTAAGAGTATGGAACATTGCATTGGAAGTAAAAGAACATGGTTCTCCATGTAAATCATTCCAGATTAAATATTTCTGTTCAGTTATTCAATATATGCTTAGTCTGTTTAACTATTTCACAACTCTAATTACAAATTCCTCTTTAACATAGCTTCTGTAAATAGTTAAAAATAATTGTTATGCATTGGGGGGTTATACCTGACTTACTAAGACAAAGTATGTTTTTCATTATAAAACATTAGCAGATGGCAATGTGTTAAATAAAATCTCACCAGTAAAGTTCAAGAATTCTCATTTTTTGTAACATAATGTCGCTCCAAAGAAAGAGTAGAGAACATATGCCCCTGCCCTTGCATTCCAAAAACACCTTCCCAGGGGAGAAGGGGTGGGGGAAAGAAAATGACAAAAAAACATATTCTACAACAGTATTTCCTCTACCATCAAACTTTTGTTCTTTTTTGGGAGTATCGTGTGTGTTTGTGCTTGAGGATGGTGGTAAATGATAGAACATACGCATTTATTTATAGAGAGTTGATGTCTTTTTGCACTCAGGGAGCCCTTCTGCACGGGTGCCTAACTGCCTCTTCTTAAAAAGTGAAACTGCAGTCCAAAAAGCTGATGTGGAAAGGTGGGAGGCTGGTGTAGAATGTTCATATGCAGCTGTTGCAGAGCTTGGAGGAACTACTTCTGGGTCCAGAAAGCTCTTCCAGAGAATTTTGCTGCCAAGAGGAAATCAATGTCTGGATCTTGATTTAAACAATGTAAAAACAGGAGTAGTGATGACTTGGAATCCTTGTTTGTAAAGTTTAGCAACACCAGTGTGCCAGGGCTGGATCCAGTCCCACATCAGCAACAACTCCCGAGAAAAGACATGGTTGCTGCAGGGCTCAGGTTCAGGAAAGGCACAGGGGAATTCTGATGCTCCATGCTGTAGTGCCTGAAAGCCAGGTGCCTTCTCCAGACTTGGGATTCATGGTCCTGATTTCACGCGCTAAAGTTTCCTTGGTATTAAATGGAGGAGTGCCAGGCTCCTCAGCTGGGATTCACAGCATACAGCAAACTCGCTGCTGGAACACTTAAACTAGCCAAGAGGGAATGCCAGTATTTCTGAGAGTATGGTTTTACGGTCACTTTGTTCTAGCATTCATCTGTGCAGTTAACAGAAGCAATTCCCCTTTTGTTCATGTCCTTCTAAGGTTGCTCAAATCTTTTTCTTTGCAGAAGCACAAGTAAGTGTATGACCTGAGGAAGGAATTGATTCAGATGGAAGCAAACTTTTTTTTTTTTGTGTGTGGTGGATTCATGAAATGAAGTTATGTCTCCTCTTGAGGTAATGAGCAGCTGGGGGCACTGGTGATGAAAGCAAGACTATCCCCATCTGTCCAGTGGAAATCAGAATTTTCTAAATAGCCTTATCATCTTCAATACTCAGGTCAGCAAAGAAATAAACTAATCATTCAGGATGAAATTCACCTTGCCTAACTTTATCCCACTGAAAGTAAGACAGTTGACCCAAGCTAATCATCTGTGCTAATCATCTTCACCTTACAGTCACTGAAGGAAAAAAAAAGCACCCTTGCAGATAGTGTTTCATTCTTTTTCTCCTATATTTCAGAATGGGATGAATTGACAGGTGGAGGTGCATGTAGCAAGTGATTATTTAACTCAGATTAAAGCCATCCTAAGAGTGCAAGTCACACTATAGTATATTCAAAATCCACATACATTCAGCCATTATAAGCCAAATAGTAGTAGCAGCTAAAAAAAGGTGAGCCAGTCATATAAATGCCCACTGGCTCAGGAGAACAAATACAGTAGCTTCTGAAATGCTGCAGCAATTCTTTTGGTATTTGAGCCAACTAGGGAAAACCTACCACAGCTGTGCTTATGCATGTAGGTATCACACTCCTGATTGCAATATGGTATATCCCAAGAATATGACTGTACTGCATGTGGCAAAGCAAGATCTTGACACCTGAAATGATAGCTCTAAATGCTTCAAAAAGAGTCCAAGAAGGAAAGTTAGGTTGGATACATAGCTCACACTGCTGAAGGAAGTATGACACATAAGCTTGCAGATGCCACGGATTTAAAAGCTTTTTGCTGGCCTAGCTTCACAGATCATGCCCTCAATTATAGGCCTTTGTGTAATACTTTCAGGTATGAAACAGATAACCCTTTGAGAAGTGCAGTCTGTTCAAGAGAGCTCTATATACATTGCCTACTCAGTGAGTTGGAAAATGGCAAAATGCTACTGCATATGAGCAACAAATATAAACAGAAAAATATTTATGTTGTTGCTTTAGTGAAGTGTTTACCCGGTTAATTGTTTAGACATTGGATATGTGCAAGATATTTTGTGGTAAGTGTATATTTTACTCTTAAAATAGAAAAAAAAAAATCTCAATTGGAACTATGTTTGGCTCTCACACTGTGGAAATTCCGTGAGGTAACAAAAGCAGTGGAAAAAATCGATTTGTTGTGGCTTCTACAGCTTTATGAAAGCTTTCCTCCTTTTGCTTCATTTAAACTGTCTCAAACTGAAATATGGGAGCCAGTTCACTACAAGTGGTCAACAGCTTTTCTGCTTGTTTATGTTATTTACCACAGGAATACGATAAAAGTTCATGACCTACCTGACATAAATCTAGCTTGCTAAAATGTTACATGTGTTTTCAACTGGGAAAGTTGCTGTTTGAGCTAGTAATAGGTTTCTTCAGCGGAAATAAAGATGTGGACTGTAACAAATTGGCTGGGTAAAAATCTCAACTTTCTCCTATGTGTGGCAATTTCACAAGCATAAAAAGAACCACAGTGTTAATACTGAGTGTATTGGGGTGGTTTTGGTTTTACTTTTAGATCAAGGAATATCTGTTCATTTCCACGGCCTGACACAGACCTTGAAGTCTTTTCAGACATTTTCTTCATGCTTACTTGGAATCCTTTAAACTCCCTGTAAACCTGCTTTTCTGAGGCTGATGTGACCTGCTTAGGAAAAAAACAAACAGTGAAGCAATAGCCTTATATGAGGGAATGCTTTGTTACATGACCCTCTATTTGCAAGCCTAGATCTGAAAGACAGCAAGTTTATACAGCTATTTAAAATACCTTAAAATTGTTAGTTGAATCTTTGACAACTGCATTCTTAGCGCCATGTACTATGATTTTCACATTTCTTTATATGGAACATTAATAATAGACTGTTAAATTAAACATATTATAATCAATGCATTGTAATCATTATACCTCCATACATATTTACATGCAGTAATTAAATTCTGCTTTATGTTTGTTAGTTTATTTTTTATGGGAGCAACAGTACCTCATAAAAATTCATGTTAACTTTCAATGACTTTGTTGAAAGGAATGACTTTATTCCAAAAGGAATTTGGTGTACAACTTGCTTTGATGCAGCTTTATTGAGCCCTGTCATACTTAAATTTGAATTAACTTTAGCTTACTTCTGAAGGTGTAAAGTATCCCTTGGTAATGGAGCCAATGTATTCTGTTATGGAAAAAGATTTGGGGCTACCATGAAAAACTTCTTGTTTCTGCTTCAAATTTTAGTATCATCTGATGCAGGAGGATGATAGCTTCTGGCATCCACTGTTTGTGCCAAATTAGAAGAATTGGACTGAATTATGAATTCTGAAAAAGAACCCCAAATACCCAAAAACAAAACAAAACCAAAACCAAACGGAAACAAAACAAAAAAACCCCACAAAAAATATTAAAAACTCTTGCCTTAGTTTCATCAAAGCATTTTATAATTTTTTTGCATCTGAGAACACATTAAATACAGCCTTTTACAAAGCTAAAAAGGAGTAGAATATGAAGATTTTAAATATTCATAGTGATGATGAACCTATTTCCTCATTGTGGATTTTTACTTTCAGTAAACCTTGAGACAAAATATTATGTTAAGCCTAGGGGTCCAAGAATACATAAGGACCTCATATATTGCTGAGCTGGACCTTGGAAATCAAATGAGTAGCAGAACTCCTTGCCAGATGACATGATGGGGATCAACATTCACATCCGCAGAAGTCATGTAGTTTCCATCCCCTTGTAGAATGATCCCAAGAGCCTGCATGTACTAAATATTTCCCAGTTAACTTGAAAAACTAGAGAACAAGCGAGAACCCTGACCTGCCCAATTTTCTCACCAAAAAAAAGACAGATTTTCATCCACCAGTCCCTGTAACCTGAAACACACTTTTTCATCAAGAAAACTCAGTCCCTAGTTAGGTTTTATTTTTTTCTGTTGTTCCCAGAGACCACTTATTCAAAAATTTCCTAGATGAGAATCCAATTGAAGACTCCTATAGCTATAAGGAGAGCAGTATTAATCATAGACCCCCTTCTTAAAGAATGGCAACTCAGCCAGAGAAACCATGATCAGCACCTATGAATGACAGATGCTGCTTTTTATAACTCATTTGACATTATTTATCAAGAAACAAAGGTAGTTCTATTTAGGATGGTTGTGTTTCTGTGGCTGTCTCTGGTGATGACATAGGATACAACTAAGAAAACACATCTTAAGGGAAGATTTTCTATACGCACTGTAAATATTCATAACCTGTAATTCCATCTTTAAGCCCAGTGGCTTAAACAGTTTTCCATTGTTTCAATTTTTACATCTGAATGCTATTTTCCTGTTGCTATAAATTCTATTTAATTATTAATCCCAAGAAAAACTGGTAACCGCTAGATGACCATAATGCAATCCTTTCATCTCCAGATAGTGTAGTAATATGCCACTCCTGAAAATCTTTCTTTAATCCTTTCTTCTTTTAGAATACAGAGCCATGAAGATTTATCACAGCTCCATAGATTTCAAAGACTATGGCTTTGTGATGTCAATCCGTAGGACCGTAAAGATGCTACTTTGTCAGAGCTATATTGTACTTCTAAAGAGGAATGAGGAAATTGATTTGCAGTAAAATATATCTTATTACCCAATTACCGTATCAGGCAAGCAAAGTCGTCATTCTACATTTTTCTCATTTCAGATTTTTAATCACTGAATTATTTTCAATAATGTAAGTTAAGTATTTCATAGTTTTATTTTCATTCAGCTAAGGTATAGTATTTCCCTGGATTTCCATTTTAGATATATATTTCTTTACAAAATATATTTGCAGCCAGTTGTAACTGTTCAATTAACTCATTCTTTTTGCTTCAAGAATATAATTTGGAAAAAAACAAGTCCCTAATGCTTTATCATGCTAATGTTATTTTATCTGAACAACATATTTTTGTCAGTTTTATTTCCAAATATTACGGTGACTGGCTTTTGAGTCTTCCACAGTTACATGGATGTGGAGTAATGATGGAAAAATCCAGGTAGTCTGTCTGTACTCATCACGTAACAGCATGCTTTCAAAGCTGTTTCCTATCCCTTAGTCAATAATTACTATTTTGCAGTTTCACATTTACTTGTGTGCAATAAAAATACACCTCTGAAAAAAAAACCACACCAAAACAACCAGAAAACACATCAATAGTACATTGCATGCCAAACATACTTTCAAATATAATTGAAATAAAAGAAATCAAGTGTCTGCACCTGAGGAAAGACTGGCCACTTAAATAAGCTTAGGTGAGGCGTATTCTCTCTTCGAAGATGAGTTATTTGCCTAGGCTGACTAAGCTCCCATAATGTCAGGTAACACGAAGACTGGTGTTCTTTGGAATTCCCTATGTGATCCATGAAACAACAGATCCCTGTAACAACAACAGCAGAATTATCTGGCTCTGCTGTTGATACAAATAAATTTATTGCCATTGAGACAAGGCTTACAGAAATATTATTCCAATACCTTCAAGCTGCAGATTTCTTAAAAAAAAAAAAAATTAACCCGCAGACAACAAAACCAGATAGTGTCTCTTTTTCTTCTCAGCTTGGTAAGTCTCTCACTCTCCCTGTCTTTCACTTTCTCTGCAAGACCGCCTTGTTCATACAGTTCCGATGCAGTGGAGCATGGCATCATGAGATGCTTATTCCTGAATTTAAATGGAGTGTAACGATAGCGATCCTCTGCAAAAATAAGAACAAGGTCCCGATCGGGCTTGGGCCACCTTCAATGTCATCAGAAGGTGAATTAAGAGGATTTGGCAATTCCATGGTCAGCTTCGGTACGGATCTTCCCGGTTGCAGCTGTTGTGACCAGCTGGGTACCGTGCAGTGCTCCACACAAGCATATACGCATAGACGTATATGTAGACACAGACACACGTACAACTTCCTTGTATGCTGAAGCAAACTCCTCCCACGCTCCATTTGTGGTGCACATCTAAATGGCTGTTTTATACATATTAACCCTGTGAAACGCTGTAGGACTTTGCTATTCACCTCCCAGATAATAAACTATCCGTTTGCAAGCCTGTCACACAGTTCACAGATCAAAGAATCAAGGTGTCACCAGCCTTCTTTAGTATAGATATCACTGCTTCTTTACTGCCTAGTTATGCTTGCAGAGCCCTTAGACATTTTTTGTCTTGAGGTTACTTACCCCATTCAAGTACTCTATTTTCCTTTTCACTGCATCTGTGCCGCAGGCTGGCTGAAAAAATATCACACAAAAAATGCAACAGTACCCTCCTCCTCCTCTATTATTTAACTCATTTTCCTCCCATCCTGCCTGTCTTGCTTTTAAACATAGTTTTCCTGCAAAAAAAGAAAGGGGGGGGAGTGGGAAGGGGGGAGGGAAAGCAAGCATTATTATAAATTTCCGATTAAAATTTAATTAGAAGGTATATTTAAAAAAGGTTTTAGAGAGGCTTGTTTTCTTTTATTGTATATTCTGTAGTTGTCATGATATAATCTGCATTCCATGTCTCAGAAAAAAAAAGGGTGTGTGTGTGGGAGAGGGAAGATAGGGATTCTGGTTGAGGATGGTGTTTATACCTCTCTAACAGTACAAGAAAGTCCCTCAGTTTTTGCTCTGTGCTCTTTGGGTCTCCATCCATTACTTAAAAAGGAAGCATGATGAACAAGTTCTTGTACAACTCTTTCTGCCAAGATAGTGCCCGTGCCAGAAATTTATGAGTAATAGGCTACAGCTGTGATCTCCAGCTCTTAGGCTGTTTTGGTATTTCAGTAATTACAACAGTTTCATTAACATTTAAAGAGAATAGTCAGTTCAATATCAGTAAGAGACTATTTTGTACAGAGTGGATGCATTTTGCATTTGCATTTGACATTTGATAATATCTACACATAAGCTCTGAGCCATAGAAATGAGATGTCACACAAAGGAAAAATTAAGCCAGATGTAACTTCTTAGTAAATCTGTGGAACTGTAGGATAAATGTCCAAGACTGGTAGTGGTATGAAGAGCAAGCATCTTTTTCCCAGTCTCATATTTGTTTGGTACATGAAACATCATTTTTATGTCTTTGTTTTGGGCTTGTGATATCTGTGGATATTTAAAAGAAATAAAAACCGGAAACTAGATGAGTAGTAAAATAATCAACAGGTCAGATATATGAATATAATGTCTATACTTTTTAATAAAATCAGACATGTTTCTGAGATGTCAACTTTTCATTTTATATCAGTTTTCATTTTAGGTTACCATTCCCCTTAGCAACGGCATGACTTTCTTGCACAGCTGAGGCAATTAAGTAGGCTCAACAAAGAAGCATCTTTGGCATTAGCATAGTAGAAGTAGAGGGTAAGCAGGTAAGCAGAAAAAGGCAAAAAAAATTCAGTGTAGACAGGTCTAAGTTGGTAAGCATGGGAATAAAAAGCCTTTAAATTCTGCATACTCTATGGGCTTAAGAACTAGACTGTTCTATGAAAATGCTAGCTCAGTGTCCAGCAGCAGTAATAAAGATAATAAAATGTTAGGAACTACTGGAAAAGGAATAAGGAATAAAGCATAATATATCACTGTCTAATTGCATAAAACCACAGCTCTCCCATATCCTGACCACTCTACAGTTCTAAACCCCCATTGCTAAGGAATATGGTAGAAATTAAGAGATCAATGGAAGGTGACCAAAGAAATTAAATTTACAAAATGGTTTCCTTACAAGGAAGGATCAAGTAGATGAGGACTACTCATCCTAAGAACTAGAACTACTTACCAGGAATGATGTACTAGAGATGTTTGCAGTGATGAGTGACTTTTCAAATAAAGTGGGGTTACTAGGTGTATAATAAACAAAATGTGATACCTAATTCTTCACACACCATGCAGTTCAGCTTTAAAATTTCTTAACACAGGGTATGTGGATGCTAAAACCTTTTATGTGTTCAAACCCAATATTCTCAGAAAATTAAATTATGTTCTTAAGACACGAGGAACATCCCCCCTCTTGCTGAGGAAATTCCTGAGGAGGCTGACAGAATATTCTGGAGAAAGTTCACTAAAATCCTTGGAAAGTTTGTGTATTCTTTCCTAAACATTTACTATTGAGTAGTGTCAGAAATAATCCAGATACTATGAAGAGTTGGCTGGTTTGATCAATCTTGTGTTCTTCTGAAATAGTCTTGTCAATCTCCTAAAGGAACCAGAAAATGTATTGTATCTTTACTGGCAATGCAAATGGAGTTTCTTCTTCCTTCCTAGACTTCTTTTATACCAGGTAAACTACCTCACTTCAGAATATGTGAAAGACAAATAGTTAATTTGTAGTATCTTCTAAGAGATTATCTTAGAAGTTAAAAAAAATAAAAAATCTTCAGATTCAATTAAATAATTATTTAAGTCCTTTTTCACAACAAGTTGTGGAATATATTTTTAGTGCAAGGATCAGTCCAATATTATAATGTTATTTTTAAAATCAGCAAATGGAGATGCTTTAAACCATAAACATGATAGCAGATTTGGGATTGGAAAAGAATCAGTATCAAATTATTGATCACCTATGATTGCCATCTTTTGGTGTATCAATCTCTTTGCCACACTAGGCTGCTCTATTAGCTGAAGATGGTGTACTGTACTTTGTACAGAAATAAAGGAATTCTGAACATGAGAAGTCACTCTTCCAGCACAAGTTAAATTATTATTCCATTCCTTTATAGCCCTGAGAGTCCTTTTTCAGCATTATTATCTAAATAATTTTATCTGAGATATATAACTTTGTTGAATGTATGTTGCGTGGACATTAAATTGCACCATAAGGCTAGAAACAAAGTGTTCACAATTTTTATGTATTTTAATCAAGCTGAATGTTCTAGTCTTAATTTTCATTGATTGAAAAATAAGGTTGTGCAAACTACATATCTCACTATGATGTCATAAAATGGCTTTAATATATTTTCCAGGTGAGCAGAAGTTCTAGCTGTTATACAAAAAAATTAATGAATAAATGTGTAATGATCTATGCATGCAATGAAAGTGAAGTGGTTTTGAATAATATTGGAGACAATTTTTCTTACTGGAGCACAAAATAGTAACAGATACCCTCTTGTCAGAACTTAAGTAATAGACATGAGGTTTTACAGCTGTGGTAGCAAAAGAGTAAACATGCAATTGTCTGTAGCAGAAAACACTGCTTTTCTGTTCTTCTAAAAAATACTATGAATTCTCAGCATAAGTTAAGTTAAAAGTTTGTAGCAGGCCTGGATTTATAGAACCTAAGGCAAATAACTGAGATGTGTTCAGCTGGGACCCTAGCCACTATGAGCTCTCTTGTCATTGGAGAAAGAAAGTTTTGATGAGGTTTAGTGTGAGGCCCCTTCCATGATCCACACCAGTCTAAAGTGAAATGTTCTGTTCCCAGACAAGAGATGTTATAAACTAGGTTGCTAACCACTGAACTGGAAGTGAGGAAAAGCATAGGAGTCTGCAAATAGCAGGATACCACCAGACTACAGTGAGCACTGGAGCCTGGCAACGTGAGTGTCTCTCACCGTCTGCTTTGTTGGCAGGAAATCGAACGCAGACACAACCAGGAATATGATGTGGGAGAGAAACGCACAACAAACTCTCAGTTTCAGCTGGGAAATATCAGTCACAGTCATGTATGTGTGCATGAGCATGTGTATGTTTGACAATGTCCACTGTTGGTCACCTCCCAGTGGGCTGGCATCTGTTTTTTTGAATGTGCCCCTATGTTCCACTGCAGGAAACCAAGATGTTAGCCTAAGTCTGTTAAGGCACAAAGCAAGAGATCTTTCATGGGCAAGTAAGAATAAACCAGTCACATGTACCCAGTAATCCGCCTGAAGTGTACCAAGACCCACAGTCTGATTCATCCCAGCAATCAGATCACAGGTTGACTCCATAGAGGCTTTTGAGAACTGAGGCAGGGAAAGCAGTAGCCTCATATGGGGACATTGGTTGTGGAAGCAGTCCTGTAGCTACATTTGGTTCAACCTGGAGCTGCATATGCAGTCTAGACCTCATTTTAGTTTTTCTGAATCAGAAAGTCATAGAAGAGATGTAGTTGTAGTATGTAAATTAGTATCAAACCATAATGTATTAAGCAAATACAGGGGGCAATCCACAGCAGATCACTGGGCAGCTCATCTCATTTCCTAAATTTCAGAATTTCCTCTTTTTTTTCTGTTTGATAGTACAAACAATAAAAACATGGTTGTTCATTATATTTTTTTTTCCCAGAAGTGAAAATTCTGTGCTTGCTCTGCCACAGACTTAAGATATATAGTTCTGAAAGACATGCAGAATGTCTTTGGTGTTAATGGATATAATGAAGATGGCTTTTGGTCATCAGAAAAGATAATACTGTATGAAAAGTAAAGGTGAATGTTTTCAGACTTTTCCCCCTCATTGACATTTTATAAAACATTACACCAAAACACACGTTATTTTTTTTAACAGAGTATCCTATTCTATAGTCTGTCTTTTTGCCATGAAAAATTTTCTTTATGAATTAAAAAAACCCTAGACCTTCATTAGATACGATTTGCAAAATAAAAACATTGAAATAAGGACCCAAATGCCAAAATCTCAAATTTCTTCATAGTTGTCATGGTTTAAGCCTCTCACGCAGTTCGCTCACTCACTCCTCCCTCTTTCTTCCCCCCCCACTCCCAGGGGGATGGGAAGGAGAATCAAAAGAATGTAACTCCCGCGGGTTGAGATAAGAACAGTTCAGTAACTAAGGTATAACACAAACCCACTACTGCTATCACCAATAATAATAATGACAAGGCAAATACAAAGGAAGAGAATACAACTGCTCACCACCCGATACCAAGCCTGACCCAGCAGTGAACCCCCCTCTTCCGGGTCCCTGCCCTTAGTTTTTTTACATCCTGGGCATGATGTACTGTGGTATGGAATACCTCTTAGGTTAGTTTGGGTCAGGTGTCCTGTCTCTGCTTCCTCCCGGCTTCCCCTCCTCCCTGGCAGAGCATGAGACTCAGAAAGTCCTTGGTCAGACCAAACATTCTAAGCAGTAACTGAAAACATCGGTGTTATCAGCGCTGTTCCCAGGCCAAAAGTCAAACACACAGCCCTGCACCAGCTGCACAGGAGAAAAATGACTGCTACTGCTGAACCCAGGGCAATAGTAAAAGCAGGTTCAAAGGCAAACGTCATTCTTTGACTTTTCCATCTTACTTTATGCCTTAACAAATAGACCCATTTGGAGCTCATTAATTCTTTCCTGTCTCTCACTAATTTTGTTTTTAAGTATAGTAATAGCAAATGTCCCCATCCAAACATGTTCAGAGGCTAGTATATTCTCTCTTTTCATTACTAAAGTGTTAATAACCCCAAGTTTTCAGTAACAGATGTTCATTTATTGAGGTAACTATATTTCATTAGTAGGTAAAGATATTAGTATTGTTTGCATTTAATTTTAAGTTAATACAGTGTTAGAAATTGTTTTAAGTGGAACAAATATATGAATACACCACACTGTTCATAGAGTAGTAGTATGACTAATAATTTAAGAGTAGTGACAGCTTAAAAAAAAAGAGAACCGCCAAAGTACTTGACATTGTCCTAGCTATTCTTTTTCTTTGTGTATGTGGTACTAGAATACATTCTTTAATGCATTTTAACATAAAATTATCTTCGTTTTATATTTTCAGTGAAACATATTTAATAAACAAACAAAATAAACAAAATAACAGAAACAGCAACATTTCCCATTAGAAATCTTGGAAACAGAAATTGAGTTCTGAGGTAGAAAAACCCTGATGATATTAAGTTGTGTCATTAATTGATATTTGATCATCATCTGTATGAAGCCATTTTCTAGAAACATTGAATTTTTTTACAGAACAAGTTCTTGAGTTCTGTTCAGAGAGCTGCAGGCTTGAGCCTAACGGAAGTCTATATTATATCCTGGTTGTAGTATATCTTCTCCACTGAGTTTATGCTGCATGTAGTCACCTTTGAACAATGCCTGATACTGATAGTAAACCAGTGCAAAGCATTTTTCTGTTTCTGTTTTTGGTTTAATCAATTTAAGCTTCAGTGAGAATCACAGGGAACATTTCCCAGAATAGGTTTCTTGGGCAGATCAAAGTTGCCATTATCAAAGAAAATAAGACTTGCGATACTGGATTTGACCACATATCTATTCGTTCTTGCCTTGGGCAGCAGATTCATAGCAGAAAGAAATGAAACCCTTAAAAATACATTTTGCCAGTTGAGAAAATGTAGAAGAACAGAAAATAATTTGGGAAAGCAGTGCAAAATTTTTACTTTTCTAGACTTTTACTTAAAGGCTAATGAATATCAACTCAGTTCACAAGGGTACACATTTTATATCCTTAAAATCAATACCAAATGTTCACAGAAAATCATATCTGTCGAACTGTCGTATATACCATAGTATATATAGTGCCTGTGACTTGTTGAAATATCAATTGCATGGGTTAAATATACATATTAGAAAGTAAGACTTGTTCGCTGGTTGAATTATTCAGCTCCTTTAATTGTGTAGCACAAGTTCTGCCCAACTAGCTAGATCTGAACCCCAACTTCCTATAAAGTATTTACATTTGTTGCAGTCAAAATTATGCATACCTTGATGAATGCACTAGAATGCTGAGAAAAAGTCATGAGGGATAGCTCATAATCTTTCTATCAAAATGATTAAAATGAAGACAAAGGCTCCTCCACACAGAAACAGATAAGAGTACCTAAGTAAGAGAAAATAAATGTGCAATTTTTCCAAGTACAAACTAGCACTAAATAAATTAAACCAAATAAAAATTTGAAAGTGCAGGCAAAACCCTAGCATCTGAAAGTCAGATGTTCCATCTTTTGTCTTTCTTGTACTGAAATTACTTTGTTATAAATAAATAAAGTTGACTCATATTTTGTTCCTCACTACAAAGCTGTTTATATCCAAGATCAAATTTTCTGTCTGCTGAAATAGATAAATAGAAGGTTCGTTATCGCATCAGCTCTAAGAAAATAAACTTTTCTACAAACTAATGCGGCTACAATTTAAAACTCTTCTTGCTGATGTAACAGTCTGCCAGGATTTGATTAGCAACAGCAAGGCCTGGGTTCAGTTTCAAGGGGTCACATCAAATTGAACCCCCATCTAAAAACCTGAGAAAATTAAATTAAACTGTCTGGGTGCTCAGTGAGCTGTACTTCTCCATTCTCAAATGATGAATCAACTAGCTTAATGAAAGAGTATGATGTTGAAGGGAGTGAAAAAGAGGAAAACAGACATATAAGCAGCAGAGCAGACAATAGTTGGCAATCTCTTTGCTAAATGAGACAGCACTCTCTTTTGTTGATGAGAGAGCTATTAGGTAGCTGATCTTCTTGCAACCTTCTCCCATAAGACCCAAATACGTACTGGTTTTGCAAAATTTGGTGGCTGTGTCACCTATTCTGATAGGTAGCCAGAGTTCATCTAGGATCCGGCTGTCTCAGTGACTGTGCACTAGCCACTCCTGTGGCTTAGGTAGCTGCTTTCCTTCTGCAGTGCTTTCTGCTCTTTACCAGGAGGACACATGGTATACAGAATGTAATGCTTTCATAAGCTATCTGAGAGTTACGGACTTGCACCTAGAACACTTTTCAGGAAGATCAGGGAAGCAGATTTGAAAAATTGTGGGCAGAGGAAGAGAGCAAACTCAGATCTCACATGTTCAGGCAGCTTGTTGGTGCTGTTCAGTCAATTGTCTATTGAACAAAAGAAGCAGTCACACTCTAATTCTCCAGGTTTATAAGAAGTGAGGAAGAAACTCCAAGAGGGAAGGTTTCGGACTATGGCCAACAGGGTCAGAAACGGAAGGTTCTCCTTTGCTCTGTGTGATGCAACCAGGTACTCCTTTTCAGCCTTTTGAACTAAGCACCTTTCAAGAGCAAGTAGTGAGCACTTCAATTTGCTGTCTCTTATGATTCCTAGTATAACGCACTAAACTTTCTTCAGGCATAACCCAGGTAGCAAAAGCATCTAGTGCAGAGCCTGGATGCCAACTTGAGTGCCAGAAACCTAGATGCTTACACTGCAAATATTAGCATGAAGCCCCTTTGTAGAACTAACCTTAGGTTCATATCATTTAAGTATCCCTTCTAATCCAAAATCCTTAAAAGTGCTTTTTATCCATTCAGTCGGTAGTGTATTGGACTCTTTAATCTGAAGGCATTGAACTCCACAGGCAGTTAGTAACACAAGGAGCTCCTTATCTTCCTTATCAATGAAGATATGAAATGTTAATGAACAGTGTATGTCAAATAACCATTTTAAGTCAGGAGGTCATTGTGTGAAAAAAAAAAAAAAAGTTTCCAGCCTACACCTCTAAAGAAAAGAAAACTAGTGTATCCTGAATGATTTTAGTAACTAATCAAATATATCCCTTGTGTTATAATAAGACCTGTAGTGGGATCTCTATTTAAGAAGGCCACACATTGAAAAGCAATATCAGCTTTATCCTAGGTGGCAGCTCTATTTATCAAAGTCAATGTCTGCAGAGCCAGAAACTACTTTTATTCTGCAAAAACAATTATTCATTTATTCATTTGAGTCCTGACTATGTTTTATCAGCAACCCATTTGGCTGCATGCAATGTGATAGTTAGATCTAAAACATTCTGGAGTTCTGGCAAAGAATTCATAATGTGCACAACTATTAGTGCTTCTTTAAAGCATTGCCTAAACTTACCATACCTTCAAAATTTTAATGATAAATATAATGGCATTATTAGAAATATGACAAAAAATAAAAAACAAAAAAAGACAAACTCTAGCCTGTGGCACATTCAGAAATATAATGGTCTCACTGTCAAAGCTGTTTGATAATCATTCTCTCTCTGACATCTACAGAGAGCTTTTTTCATGTGACTAAGTCCCACCACTGCCAAGGAAAATGTCAATTTATGCTAAATAAACCAAATAAATATTTTTACTATCTTAATTCTGTATGTCTTTGTCTATAAGATTAAAATGTTACTTTCATATTTTTAATTTATTTATCCCTAACTAGCTCCTCAGGGAATGAGACACCCAATTACATATGTCTGGACTATAGGTTTTTAATATAACTTCCTGGACTTCGTTTATGGTCACTGAAGAGACACAGTGAAAAAGATAATTTCTACTGGTTGTGGTTTTTTTCACAACTTTTCATCATGTAAAGAAGAATCATACAATCTGGTAGATGAATCACTTTTGAAAATGTGATGTTATGCAAAAGGAACATGTGCAAAATTCTTTCTTTAGGTACAACTAAACAGAAGAAAGAGTAAGGAACCAGTGTATAGACACATATCTATAAGAAAAGGCATAGGACTTAAAATGGATTGCTAAACAAAAATTGCTTCAGTACTCCGTCCCAACTCAAATTCTCAACAAAACTGCAAGAAAAAACTTGCTTTCTCTTTGAAACTTAGAATAAGAGGAAGCTTTCCTAATATCTCTTTGATATTAAAAAATTATCAAGTCAGGCCACCACTTATAGGATGTGCAATAGAATCATAGAGTCATAGAATAGTTAGGGTTGGAAGGGACCTGAAGATCATCATAGTCACCTAAAGGGATTCACACATTGGTCCTTAAAGTGGTATGCATGCTCCAAAGAATAGGAAATCTTGAAAAAGGTCAGTAGAAATCCAAAAATCAATTAAATCTTTACTGAGCATTTGAGAATTCTAAGATATCAATTTGTAAATAGGAGATATTTTCAGATAGAGGGCAAAAGGCATATCCATGACTCTAAAAATACCCCTGGCTAAATTTCAAGTTTGAGTGTGCTATCATCAGAAAAATTTGCTAGATTGTTTTACATGGCTAACTAAACTATAATTCCATAGGCTGGAATAAGAACTAGTCATTCTTGTTTGGGCAAAATAAAAAAAAACAATTTAAAAAATATGTCAAAATTTCATCTTAAACAGCTGACTTTTAACAAACCTGTAAGCTAAGAAAACAGCACAAAAAGTATAGTATTGACAGAAGTGTCGCCAGTGCCATTAATAAAGTGCAGTTTTACCAGTTTTAGGTTTTTGGGTTTTATTTGTTTTTTGGGTTTTTTTGTTTGTTTTGAGTTTTTTTTATTTTAATTTCTGGAACATTACGGTGTTTCTCTGTAGGTTATATATGAGTACTTTTAAAAATATGCATCCTAGCTTTGACATTCTTCCTGTCCAGTGGAATTGGGATTAACTCAGATGTAGTGAGGAATGGTTTAGATGTATACCCTAATTTTTATTTACAGTGCTAAAGCCAGAACTTGATTGTCAGGTGTCGACGCCAAAGAGAGAGAAAGAAAAAAAAGTAGTTTTTAAATTAAGTGAAAATTTTTGTATTTTTTAATATCAGTGAATCATTCTGAGAGTTATGGGCAATGGATGAAGTTCTGGAAGAGAAGAAAGAGGAGTTATAGTTTTACCTTAAAAATTGAGAAAAGGAAAGGCCAAAATATTAAAGACCTAGGCATTTTAATTTTAATTCTTCATAAAACAGGGAATAATAATAATAAGAAGAAGAAAAGCCTAGATGAAAACATAGCAAGCAATTTTTAAAATCAATTTTTCAAGAATAAATCATGTCAAGCCTCTCTGCTTTCCTTGCAGGAAATAGTAACAGGTCTTATAGACAGAAGAAAAACAGTAATACATATTTTGACTTCAGAAAAGTTTTTGACACTGCTTTAGAAGACACTTTACAAGCTGACTGTAAAAACATGGATTAGATAATAGAAACAGAAAACAGAGTAGAAACCTGTACTAAGAGTGGGATTATAAGCGACTCAGAACAAAAGCAGAAAGGTGCAACAAATGCATCTGTTTAGGTCCAATAGGTCCTGAATAATGCAGTATTTCCACTAATAGCCTTGAAAATGGAATCAAGAGCTTGCTAATGACATCTACAGAGAGCACCATGCTCTGTTTGGCTGTAAGCAGATTGGGGAACAGATTTCAAACTCGAAGTGGCTGTGACACAACTGTTTTACTCCACTGAAGACAGGTGCAAGTTCTTCCACTTTAGGCAAGAGTAATGAACTAAATGATCTTGGGTGGTAAAGAACTGGAAGAGAGGGCAGACAGCCAGACATAAACCAGAAGTGAAAAATGTGAATGTAAATTCTGACACTTTAACAAAAGTGTAATCCATGAGATACATGGAGTATCTTGTTCTGAACTTTTTGGAGTTGAAACCTCACAAGTTCACAGAGGATTCATTAGAAAAAGATCTAGAGATTGAGAATGACCAGCAGTCTCAGACAGGTGACCTACCAGGAAAGATGGAGAGACCTAGAATTGTTTAATCTTTCCATTTTAGAGAAAATTTCCTACATTCATATATGCATCTTTAGATGAATAATTTTGGTTGGTATGATGAGGACATTTCTAATAGCACTAACTACTGCAATTACTGTATATGACTAACCTTTTCTACTTTTCTTCTACTTTTTAGTTGTGCCAAAATATATGAATAATCTGACACAGATTAAAACACAAATGGCAAGCAAAAATAGCCGAGGTATATTTACATATCTCATAATTAGTAAGTATAACTTTTTTGACAGTCTGAGATTCACAATGCGAGGTAAGGCGTTTAGTTCATTTTTTAGAATACGTGGGCCAAGTTATAGCTTCATTGCCTTAGCCTAGTAGAAAAACCAAGGCAAACAACATTTTTTAATTTCTCAGTGGTCTTTGCTTGTCAGTTGGATTAATAAATATAGGTATCATAGCATGAGGAAAAGCTTTATATAATTTTGATCCTTGTACATTTCTTTAATAAAGGATAAACTAAAATTAAGGGTTTCTTGGGTAAATGCATAGAAAGAACCACTGAACTATATTTGGGATTTCGTAGCTTAGAAGCATGTGATGCCACATTCTCCTGAGGAAGTAATTTCCTAATGACTGGCCCTAAACTAGGATAAATAACTTCTGCCCCTCTAGAACTTACAGAAAGGAGTAGCAACACTAGGGAAAGGTCTTTTTTACCTTTTGTAGAACACCTGAGGATTTTGGCTCTTTCATTTATACTGTGGCAGATTTTGCCACACCAATAAAATATTATTGCTTGAGTTAAACTGAGCCATGGACTTTGCCTTCCACAAAGGATTAAATAAGTGTAGAGTGTTTGCAAAGACACCCACAGTGTTACTGGAACCCAGCTTTGTTGCAGATTTCCTAAATGTAGAATGTCTTAAATTTGGGAGTAGGCCTGAGGCAGAAGCAGTGGGTCTTCTGCTATTAAGATCTGGTTGCAAATTCCTTTGCAATAGATTATTTCCTCTGATGGTGCTTCAGATGTGGGAGGAGAATGTGGCTGAACAGATAGCATGTATATTCCCAGAATTATATTAAATTCCAAACCCTGGTCCTCTGCACCCACGTACATCCTTAGAATGAGAAAAGATAGGCACTGATCACCCCACCCTTATTCTATTTTCTGTAAACCAGGCTCCACAGGAAGAGATGCAGATGGACAGGGGTGGAGTTCAAAACAGATTCCTGATCTGTGTCTAAGGATGTATTGCGATAAAGTCCTGCAGGACTAGCCCAATTTAAATTTGCTTTCCCAAGAAGACTTAAAAAAAAGTCTCAAAAGTTCCTTGGTGGAAAACTATGGCTACAAGTATGAAACTTGAGTAAAAATAACTTACAATTTATTAGTTAGTTATATGTTTCCTGAATTTCCGTAAGATTTTTGAGAGACAAAGATTCTTAAGAGAAAATAAATACAGTTGTCATTGGCCATAAAAATGCTCAGAATTCAATACAATATTTCTTAATGGGTGTGAACTTTGTAGCAGAGTAGAATATACAGTAAAGTCAGTGTCATGGGTTCAGCAGTAGCAGTCATTTTTTTCTCCTTCTTGGTAGCTGGTGCAGCGCTGTGTTTTGACTTTCAGCTTAAACCACGACAGTCAGCAATCCCATTTTTTTTTAATGTATAAGCTATCATAGAATCATAGAATAGTTAGTGCTGGGAAGGACCTTAAGCTCATCTAGTTCCAAACCCCCTGCCATGGGCAGGGACACCTCACACTAAACCATGCTACCCAAGGCTATGTCCAATCCAGCCTTGAGCACCGCCAGGGATGGAGCATTCACAACTTCCCTGGGCAGCCCATTCCAGTGCCTCACCACCCTTACAGTAAAGAATTTCTTCCTCATATCCAATCTAAACTTCCCCTGTTTAAGTTTGAACCAGTTACCCCTTGTCCTCTCACTACAGTTCCTCATGAAGAGTCCCTCCCCAGCATCCCTATAGGCCCTCTTCAGATACTGGAAGGCTGCTATGAGGTCTCCATGCAGCCTTCTCTTCTCCAGGCTGAACAGCCCCAACTTTCTCATCCTATCTGCATACGGGAGGTGCTCCAGTCCCCTGATCTGACACTTTATACTGTTTAGATGCTTTTTCAAAATAGGAATTGTGACTTCTGCACTGACTAAATAAATCCTCTTAATCTCATGTTTTTTCTTATCCTTGAGGACTAGATTAATAAAATCACTCCTTCAGTGTTTATTATTTATGCAGTCCAGCTGACTGATTTAGGGATAAAACAAGAGAAAACACAGAGCTCCAAATAAATACAACTGAATGTTTCTCTGAAGGTCCTTAGTTGTCTCAAGTTTTTCACTGATTCTTACAATCATCACCAAACCAGGAAAGGCATGAAACACTGTGATTCCTTTTTTTCTGCTATATTTCATTTATACAGCCTGTCACCCATGTGACTTACCTGAAAATGGTTCCTTGGTCAAGACATCCATGATCTACACCAGCAGCACATTGTAGAAGATCAATCTCTACTAATGGAAATGTGTGGATAATACACTGATTATTCATGACCTTCTTCAATGAGGATTTTGTGGACACATTTCTCCATCAAGTGAATGGATTCATGGCTCATTTGGATTAGATGTGTAACTCAATCTTTATTAAACTGATTGGCTTCTGTCTGTCTCTCCTTTGTCCAGGAATTCAGAAAACTCACATACATTTTTACATTTTAATTTGTCTTTGCCACTTTCCTTTTCCCTCTTGTCAGCAGACAAATTCCCTGTTTTCTCTTTGTCTGTCTTTCTCACCATTTATATCTAAATTCAACATTGTCCTAGGACCTTTGTATTCTTGCAATACCTCCCATGAAGCTAATGTTTTCTGCATCTCCACTTCACTACCTGCATCCTTCGCTGTTAATTGTCCCATTTCTTCAATTCCCACTCTTTCACTTTTCACTCTGTTTCCCCATTCATACCTGTGGAATTTTGTGTTTATTTAACAGCACAAACATTCTACACAACCTGCCATTGTATGTTTTTCTCGGTGGCCAGGTTCTCAGATCATATTAATTGTGAACATGCCTTGCCCGCAGCTCAAAAGTGGGAAAACACACTTCTCCTTACACATGTATGCCATATCCAGCTTTCATAGTCATAGTTCCTCCCTCTTTCATGTATTACTCCCTGCAGTCTGTACCCTCTTTTCATTCCACATTTTACTCCTTTCCTGGTTACACAAATCTCTCCAAGTGCCTCCTTCAGTTTTGTTCCACCTAACATCCTTTTCAAAAAAGGTGATCTCCTTGCTGTCAGAGACTTATTGTCAGATGCTTCAGGTGTTCACCAGCTTTTTTGATCTTCATAAATGAATCTTCAAAAAGTCTAGATGTTTCAGTTTATATCTGTTATCCCTGTGTTTCCTCCTGGCTTTGCAAGATAGCGCCTCAACTCTCCATGCCTTTGCTTATTTAGACCCATTTCCAGACTAGTCAGAATACTAGTTCTCTGTTGTATTGATACATCTTGTGTTCTTTTATTACTTTTATAGACCAATTTTAAATTCCTCCATCATCCTCTCCTGTGTGCTGTTTTTCACACTCCTTTTGCTATCACAGATTGCATTTTCTTAACTCACATCTCAAGTTAGCCAAAACTTCATCTTTATTTCTGTGTTATCCTAGCTCCTTTTATCACTGCATTTAGATTTTTTTTTCCTATATCCAATTAGCAACATACTAATTAGAAGACTTTGGCATCAGCTTAAGCTTCTAAAATGCTGTTAAATATAGAACACTCATAATTCCTTACTGGAGCTTCAAACCTCAGAAATCCTTAGCTTTCTATATACTGTCTAATATATTCACATTACGTCTTTAAGGATAAATTATGCAAAATATCAGTGAATACTGCTGATAACAAAGATTGGTCATCTTTAGTCCACAAGCACATATTTATTGGATACTTATGCTATAGTCACTTGGGCTGTGTCAGATAAGAATAGCATTGTCCAACGTCTGAGTTGACATCTCTTTGACACCTGCACAGTAATATAATATTCATCATATTGGGGAGCATGTGTATGTTCTGCACAGACGGCTAAGTCTACTGATTATATATGCTTATTTTATATATTATTATAAACCTTTAATTATTAAAGAGAAAGAGATGTGTCTAGAGTGGATTCAGTGTATCTGAGCTAGTCTTGGCTCTGAATCACCTATTAAATTAGATTCCTAAAATTAGTTTAGGTAAACACTGTGAGCAGGATTTCCAGAAGACAATTGTACTCCTGAATATTTAGGGAAGAGTATTTTAAGACCTACAGGGGGATTCATAATTAGAAACTGACTACATCTGAAAGACTATGAGAACATTTGCTGAAAAAAAGAGATGTTACTGTAGAAGACAGGTTTTTTTTTCTTAGGACATCCTACTCCTCGTGATGGATGTCAAAAATTAAGGGAAAGGCAGTCTTCATACTTGCCTTCTCTAATACCTCTTGAGTGAAAATATCAAATTAAGTATTTAATGCTATCAAAGTTCATGACTTTAAGGAATCTTAATTAATGCCAGCAGAAAACTTTTCAGCAGAAAATGTCAACACTTTCATTTGTCTCTCTTGAATCGATCTCACTCATACAGGAAATGTCAGAATATCTAAATATAAATGTATAAATATTGACAATTTTAGGAGGTTTTTTTTTTATTTTATTCCACACCTAATGAAGGTGAATGACAGTAAGCTCATGAGTCCTAAGCAGCCCTACAGGGTCTTTCTCATCTCCGATGTGTAACTTGGCAAAGATGTAATGTTTACAAAATGCATCACATGAATAATGTGGTCTCAGGAATTCTAGTATATTAAAGAATGGCAAGTCCTCCAAGTTTTATGATAACTTAATGTTACTTGTAATGTGAGTGCTAATAAGGATACTAATTCATATCCAATGCTATTATTAGTAAACAGTTTTACAAAATGAAATTATATGTATGTCTAATTTGCACTTCAGAAAATGGTGGATGTATTTAAAATTAAAATAGAACTGAAGTAATTTTTCTCCAAAGGATGATGAATATTTGTCCTTTAATTGCTTTGCTAAGTAATTTCCATTCATGTGTCACCCCTTTACAAGAAACAGTGTCGGATGAGGAAAGCTAGAAACAATTGCTTGAAACTTACACATAGTGAGAAAGTAAAAACTACTTTTGATTCAAAGATAAGCTGGCAATTCTCACAGTAAAACTTGCAGCTTCATAATTATTTGGCATTTGATATAAAACTTTCCCCTTGCAGCAGCTGCTCAGGTCAGAACCCCTTCAAATTTTTTTTCTGACCTTGAGGCTGCAGAGCAGAGCCTGAAGACCAGAAGGCCTGGATGTAACTGACAGATTCAAAATGAGAAAGCAAGGGCAGAAGATCCTGAATTTATTTGGTATTATTCATTCTGAGCTTATCCTCTCTGACTGGTGTTAACATAGCATATCTGTCACCTAAAGCATAACCGCTGACAGTGACACTGTAGCTGACTGCATGGCTTCAATCTTGAACCTGGACACATTCGGTCAGACTTTGAACTGGATACCTGCATGAGAATTTGAGGGAAATAGTATTCCAAGTTAAACACTGAAGGCCATTTAGAGTATGGGGGTATGAGAAGGGATGTGCTCTGAATGAACAAAAGAGTGAGTCGGGTAAGAAACAGCAAAAGCTTTTTGCCTTTTGCACTTGCTGCCCAGTACCACTGCCTACATTGAGCAGGTTCTGTGAATGCACGGGTGGGATTTAATAGTCAAATAACCTTTAACAGAGAAACTTTCTTTAAAGAACACTTTCATTCTTTCCATGATAGTGACTTTCTGGTTATGGTGCAGCCAGCCATAGTGGGGCAGTTGATAAACATTATCTTTATTCTTTAAATTCTGAAAGTTTGAGCTTTATTTTCAAATGTTGTCATGTTTTATTTGATGTCTTTCAGATATATTTAGTACAGAGATATTATGTAAAAGAAAAAAAAAAAGAAAGTCTGAGTGATGTGTTTTGGAAAGCTATGGTGATGTCATGGGTTCAGCAGTTGCAGTCATTTTTCTCCTTCTTGGTAGCTGGTGTAGCGCTGTGTTTTTGATTTTGGTCTGGGAACAGTGCTGATAACACCAGTGTTTCAGTTACTGCTTAGTGATGTTTTGGTCTGGCCAAGGACTTTCTGAGTTTCATGCTCTGCCAGGGAGGAGAGGAGCCGGGAGGAAACAGAGACAGGGCACCTGACCCAAACTGACCAAAGAGGTTATTCCATACCACAGCACATCATGCCCAGGATGGAGAGCAGAGAGCAGAGACCCAGAAGGGTGGGGGTGCACCGCGTGGTCGGGCTTGGTTTTAGGTGGTGAGAAATGGTATTCTTTCCTTGTATTTGCCTTGTCATTATTATTACTGGTGGTAGCAGTAGTGATATGTGTTATACTTTAGTTACTAAACTGTTCTTTTCTCAACCTGTGGGAGTTGCATTCTTTTCGATTCTCCTTCCCATCCCTCCAGGAGCCGGGGGGAAGAAAGAGGGGGAAGTGAGTGAGAGAGAAGGGGCTGCATGGTTAGAGAGGCTTAAACCATGACAGGTGACATACATAGTATTCATGTTTAGAAATTACTCTAATTTGAATAAACTGCCTCAATATTACATCAGGAAAAAGTAACACTGGAAAGAGAATGAAGCTACTTCGCCTAGTTTCAAAAAAAAAAGTGCAAGCAATCCATTTCCAAAGAGTGATAATTGCACATGTAGATATTAGTCAGCTGTACTATTTCTGTGCATTTTTCGTAAAATATTGTCTTAGTGTCTAAAATAATTGTTTACAGAACATAACATAAATAAAATATTGTCTACAGGAGTCATACTGAGGAGCTACAAAGTGAAATGCTACTGAAGTTTTCTGTGTTCAGTATCACACTGTTACAAATGGCTATAGTCTGTATGTCTTTAAAACTCGGGGAATGGTCTTCCTCATTTGTGGTCTTTCTTATTCTCTTTCTTACAGTTTTTCTTTATATATATGCTTATATAGGTATTACATGCATTTATATGTATGCACGTGTATATATATGTATGCGTATGTGTGTATATATGTAAATGTATGGGTATGTGTGTATATACGTGTATGTATGGGTATGTGTGTGTGTATATATACACATGCACATATGTATCATACATACGGAAGGTGCTTACTGAAAAGTCCAGACAAGAATAGCAAAAAGAGCAAATATGTCAAATAATGAAAGAAAACATGAAGCAGATAACAATAGGTTATACTATCGGCTTATAGATGATGTGTAATATATGAATCCTTTCATCTAATATTTGTAAGTTCACAGCAGGCACATCCTCTAGTCTATTGCAGAAAGTTTTATCAATTCACAGACGAATAGCAAATTCTACCTGAGGCAGCAGTTCTCCCAAAATGTTGTTGATATCAAAAGAAAATGAAAAAAATCTCATTGTTAGATATGATTTGTGATAGAATTCATCTTGTTATGAGTATTACAGTCTTCTAAAGGAAGAGATCTTTACTGTCCACACAGAAAAAGATACAAGGAACACTTCTTGTAACAAAATCAGTCTTGAAAATTTGAGATTTCACAGTCCATTAGCCTACTATTAAAGACCAATGGCAGGATTTCTTTCAGAAATGAAGTTTGCATCGTGCAAAAAGTTAGTTGTGATACCAAGAGAGCAGAGGAAAGAAAAAAAATCCCACCAAAACCAGCAAAAAAAAAAAAATCAGGCACACAACGCAATTCTTATCAAAGTCTATGCTATTAAAGAAATGAAATTGCAGCTATACAAAACCGAAGATACCAATTGTGTGTAATGGTGCAGAACCAGATTACATCAGCATTGAATTTCAGGCAGTTCGCATTCCATTTTACCTGCATTTGCAGGAAGTTGAAACAGCATCAAGTCCCACTTAGGGCGCAGTTGATCACAGTGTTACAGAAAGTCAGACTGACAGTTGAGAGGAAGCAAAAGGTTCTGGGTCATGTCTCTGCTGGGTTTTAATTTGTTCTCATTAGGAACAATAATATAACAGTGTGTGTTAGATTCTGAAACTGAAAAGCATGCCTATGTATGAAAAATAGTTAAATTGTTTGTCTGGGTTTAGGAGAGTCAAGTAAAAGAATTTTTTTATTAATTTCAGTTAGAAATGTGTGCCTCTGTTCAAACTGAGTCCCTTTCACGTTAGGTAACGCATTGACAAAGCATGATAATACCATCAGGTATGCTGTTGCTTTTAATTGTGCTCGTTTCAGAGGGAGCAATAAACATTAGGATGCTTTAATTCAGTTCATTTCAATGGGAGCAATAAACATTAGAAGCCCTTTAGTATCCCTTTCTGAAGTGTCCTACTTGACTAATTTTGGTCAAATTTAAACAGGAAGGACAGAATACAAGATTAATTTAACTCTTTGCCTGGTAAACCATTAATTTTGAAGTTGTTGCCCCAAAAGAAAGTGCTAACTACAGTAGTAAAAAATTAATATTAGTTGCCATTCTAGACATGGCACTGTAGCTCTAAAGACTCCTGCCAATGCAGGATGAAGAACTCACTGAAAGAGTATAACACACAAGGGATACATCTTTGGGTATTTAAGTGACCTGTTTCATAGATCTTAAAGTATTTTGTAGATCCATCGACAAGATGCAAGACTGCACACATGTTAAAATTATCACTTTCATATGGGTTGTACAATGAAGTCATGGTAAAGCAGATTACTCAATGTCTGATACTGAGATGATCTATTTTGAAAATATGAGACTTTTCTTCATATTCTGTTCTTAGACATTTGAAGGGGGTTGACCCGGGCCAGCAGGTAGTCACCCACACAGCCACTGGCTTGCTTCTCATCCCTGATGACACAGGTGAGAGAAAAAGAAGAGCAAAAATGAGAAAATGTGTGGGTTGAGAGAAAGACAGTTTAATAACTGAAGCAGATAAAAAACCCCCAGAAGTGTTGCAGCAAAAATCACCATCATCCACAAGCAGACCAATGCCCTAGACCAATTGCTAATCTCTAGTAATTGCTAATTTAGAAGATATCCCCCACTCCTTACCTCAGTTTTTATTGCTGGGCATGATGCCATATGATACAGAGTAGCTCTTTGGACAATTTGGATCAGCTGTCCTGGCTCCTTCCTCTCCCAAGTTCTCTCCCAGAAAATTCGTTGAGGGGGCAGAGAAAACCAGAAAGCCTTGAGTCTGTGTAATCAGTGATCTGCAATAGCACTCAGCACTGGTATAGCCACACTTGGAGCAGTGTTTCCAGTTCTGGGGTCCCCAGTATAAAAGAGACATGGAAATACTAGAGGGAGTCCAGCTAAAGGCAGCTAGGATGATTAAGGGACTAGAGCATTTCTTCTGTGAGGAAAGGATAAGAGAGCTGGGACTGTTCAGCCTGGAGAAGGGAAAGCTCAGGAGGATCTTAGCAATGTACAGGAATACTTGAAGGGAGGGTGCAAAGATAACAGGGCCAGGCTCTTTTTAGAGGTGCCCAGTGACAGGACAAGAGGCAATGGACACAAACTGAAACACAGGAAGTTCACTCTGATGAAAACAGGCAGGCAGGCAGGCAGGCAGGAAGGCAAAGGGACCAAGAGAACATTAATTAATGAAAAGCTACATGTTTTGAATGATACAATGTTCATCCTGCTGGGAGAAAAATAACAATTGCCCCCAAAACCAGCAAACTGAATCAAACCCTCCTGATAACTTTTTCTTGTTAGCTTAATCAACAGTGTGCTAGGGATTTGTTGCTTTGGTTATATGTGTGTTGGCATGGAAGGTTACAGGCTCTTTAGGAAAGACAGGCCCGGTAGGCGTGGTGGGGGAGTTGCTATTTATGTTAGGGGTAGGCTGGAGAGTATGGAACTCTGTCTGGGGACAGGTGAGCAGTGAACAGAGAGTTTGTGGGTCAGGGTTAAAGGGAGAACAGTGATGGAAGACATTATTGTGGGGATCTGTTACAGACCGCCTGACCAAGAGGACTCTGTGGATGAAGCACTCTATAGACAGATAGGAATAGCCTCACGCTCATAGGCCCTTGTTCTCATGGGGGACTTCAACCACCCTGATATCTGTTGGAGGGACAGTACGGTCCAGCACAAGCAATCCAGGAGGTTCCTCGATTGTGTGGAAGACGACTTCCTTCTGCAAGTAATAGAGGAGCCGACAAGGAGAGGTGCCATGCTTGACCTCGTGCTCACCAACAGGGAGGGGCTGGTGTGAAATGTGATGCTCCAGGGCAGCCTTGACTGCAGCAATCATGAGATGGTCGAATTTGAGATACACAGGACAGTGAGAAGAGTGTGCAGCAAGCTCAATGCCCTGGACTTCAAGAGAGCAGACTTTGGCCTCTTCAGGAACCTGCTCAGTAAGGTTCCATGGGATATAGCCCTAGGGGACAGGGGGGCCCAAGACTGTTGGTTGATATTCAAGCATCACCTGCTGCAAGCTCAGGAGCGATACATCCCAACTAGAACGAAGTGCTGCAGGAGGGCCAGGAGACCTCCTTGAATGGATAAGGAGCTGCTGAGGAAAATTCAAAGGAAAAACGAGGCTTATAAAATGTGGAAGCAAGGACAGGCAGCCTGGGAAGAATACAGGGATGTTGTCTGGGAAGCTAGGGACCAGGTAAGGAAAGCTAAGGCCCACTTAGAATTAAACTTGGCTGGGGATGTTAAGGATAACAGGAAGGGATTCTATTGTTACATTGCAAATAAAAGGCAGACTAGGGATGACATGAGCCCCCTCCGGAAGCCATCAGGAGAACTGGCTACCCTGGGTCTGGAGAAAGCTGGGGTTCTTAATGACTTCTTTGCCTCAGTCTTCACTGGCAAATACTCTGACCACACCACTCAAGTCTTGGAAGGCAGATGCAGGGACAGTGAGAATGAAGACCCTGGGCCCACTGTAGGAGAGGATCTGGTTCGAGACCATCTTAGGAACCTGAATGTATAAAAGTCTGTGGGACCTGATGAAATCCATCCGCGGGTCCTGAAGGAGCTGGCAAAAGAAGTTGCTAAGCTACTGTCCATCATATTTGAAAAATCATGGCAGTCAGGTGAAGTTCCTGATGACTGGAAAAAGGGAAATATAACCCCCATTTTTCAAGAAGGGGAAAATGGATGAGCCGGGGAACTACAGACCAGTCAGCCTCACCTCCATGCCTGGCAAAATCTTGGAGCAGATTCTCCTGGAAGGCATTCTAAGGCACATGAAAAACAACAAGGTGCTTGGTGACAGCCAGCATGGCTTCACTAATGGGAAATCCTGCTTGGCCAATCTCGTGGCCTTCTATGATGGGGCTACAGAACTGATGGACAGGGGTAGAGCAGTTGATGTCATCTCCCTGGACTTGTGCAAAGCGTTTGACACTGTCTCACATGACATCCTTGTCTCTAAGTTGGGAAGACATTAATTTGATAGGTGGGCCACTTGGTGGATAAAGAACTCGATAGATGGCTGCACGCAGAGTTGTGGTCAATGGCTCAGTGTCCAGCTGGAGACCAGTAACGAGTGGTGTCCCTCAGTGATCAGTGTTGGGACTGGTCTTGTTCAACATCTTCATCGGTGACATGGACTGAGTCCGTGGGTGGGATTGAGTGCGCCCTCACCAAGTTTGCTAATGACACCAAGCTGTGTGGTTCGATTGTTATGTTGGAGGGAAGGAATGTCATCCAGAGGGACCTTGACATGCTTGTGAGGTGGGCTGGTGCCAACCTGATAAAGTTTAACCATGACAAGTGCAAGGTCCTCCACCTGGGTCAGAGCAATCCCGGACCAGCTACGGGTTGGGCAGAGAAGAGATTCTGAGCAGCCCTGGGAGAAGGACTTGGGGGTCTTGGTCGATGAAAAAATGAACAGGAGCCGGCAGTGTGCATTTGGAGCCCAGAAAGCCAAATGTATCCTGGGCTGCATCAAAAGGAGCATGACCAGCAGGTCGAGGGTGGTGATCCTGCCCCTCTACTCTGCTCTTGTGAGACCTCACTTGGAGTATTGTGTGCAGTTCTGGTGTCCTCAACATAAAAAGGATATAGAACTGTTGGAACAAGTCCAGAGGAGGGCCATGAGAACGATGTGGGGGCTGGAGCACCTCCTGTATGAAAATAGGATGAGAAAGTTGGGGCTGTTCAGCCTGGAGAAGAGAAGGCTGCGTGGAGACCTCATAGCAGCCTTCCAGTATCTGAAGGGGGCCTGTAGGGATGCTGGGGATGGACTCTTCATGAGGAACTGTAGTGAGAGGACAAGGGGTAATGGGTTCAAACTTAAACAGGGGAAGTTTAGATTGGATATGAGGAAGAAATTCCTTACTGTGAGGGTGGTAGGGCACTTGAATTGGTTGCCCGGGGAAGCAGTGAATGCTCCATTCCTGGCGGTGTTCAAGGCTGGGTTGGAGAGAGCCTTGGGTGGCATGATTTAGTGGGAGGTGTCCCTGCCCATGGCAGGGGTGTTGGAACTAGATGATGTTAAGGTCCTTTCCAGCCCTAACTATTCTATGATTCTATGCTATACGGTAACAGATCCAGATAAATATAATAAAATTCTCATAGTTCTAGATAATCATTGTTTGCTTTTTTTGTAAGCCTTCTCCAGGTGACTGAGACTTTTTATGGACACATTTGAGCTCCTGTTGAAGTTAATGGTTAACGTTTGGGAATTACAGCATTACCACAATCTAATATGCTATCATTTAAGAGTGCCCTGATATTATTTCTATTGTGAAAAATGCCAAGCATTTTTTCTACCTTTTTACATAATACATATATGGTATTTCATATTTAGCACAATGTGCTTAATAGGTATCTGGTAGAATTAACCTCCTTAAAGTTCATAGAATCACAGAATCGTTAGGGTTGTAAAGGACCTTAAGATCATCCAGTTCCAACCCCCTCTTTTCATCAGATTCTCTTGGATCTGGTTTTAATCTCACATCCTTTTATTCCTTATTTTAAGTTCAGAGTGTATTAATATTGCTTGGTTAAACATGTCCTATCTATTTATCTATCAATTAATTCAATCCATCTGGCCTATATTAATGTAATACCTCAGCACATCACAATATTACACAAATGTTATCTTTAAAATTTTGTGGCAAGAAGTCAACTAAGAGCAACATCCTGCTTCTACTTTTTTTCTCATAGGTCAGGAATTTTTAACCAGTTTTACAGGGAGTCGCAAATGTCTGTATCCGAGAAATCAAAAGGTTTTTTCATTTATGATGAGTCATTTTCAGAAACATTTTCAGTTATTTTTCAGTATACGTATACATCTTGACTGTATTCCTTCAAGAATATGTGTATGCTCTCTCTCATATTGTGATTGCTAACCCTGAGCTTCTGATTTCTAGGAAAATATATGAAATCACATTGGTTTATATTAATCTATCTATAACATCTCTAGGCAAGCATTTTAAGTCAAGTAGACTGTGTATCCTTAGGTAGAAGAATAAATACCTTGGTATGCTGAGATAAATTGTTTAATAAAATAAAATAATAATGAAACCCTTCTTTTTAGTCCAGGCTACTATACTGCCATATGTTTTATAGGTCTGAAAGGTAGAATTTTTTGGCAGAGAAATCATCCCATAGGCCACATAAAGGGCGCATGGTATAATTCAGCCTTGTGTAACTGTAAATGGCTAGAAAAGAGTCCAAAAGGTCTGCTCAATTCAATATCTTATTTATGTTTTGTGCTGAGGTGAAGAGATTTTGGAGCTGACCCAGACAGAAGGTGAGCTTCGTGCTGCAGCTGTAACTGTCCAGGTAAAAGAAGGTACATGGAGAGGAGCATTTCCCAGTGATTAATTCAGTCCCCACTATCCTCTTCCTGGCAAGATACTTATTTTTAAAATTCTTCAAGTAACCATATGTGCTAGACATTCATAGACATGCATGCTATCTGTTATCTTTTTGACCATAAGTGTATTTTTCTTTGGCAACATTTACTGTAGAATTCCTTATAAAAGCAAGGGGAAGGTCAAGTCTATTGAAAATTGCTGTTAATGACAAAGTATGCAAATAAGGTAAAATGGAGAGGATTCTTATCTTTCTCTACACATTAGCAGGAGCTATTGGGCAAATTATCTGATTTTACTGGCTTTGGTTAGCACTTTCTCACTTCATTCTTCAACTGTCCCTAGTTTTAGAGTATGTTCTGTGCGTAGAATCTAGTCATATACCCGCATATGCAGACTATACGCTTCATAACATATAATATAGATCTTAAACAGTTTTATAACAGCTGCTGATAAAGGGGGGAAAAACAAAGAAAAAGAAATACTGATATTTCCTGGAAACCAGAAGTTGTTTTTGCCTCACAGTACCATAGCTACATACAAATGTGTGCGTATATATATCTGGAAAGCGTGAAAGAGAGTAAAAACTGCTTAGAGCCACAGAATCTTTCTGTAAGCATTTTTATTTATTCAGAGAACATGACTGCACTTGAAATAATCAAATTATTTTTTAGGAAAAATATCCACCTTTTCCTACTTTTGACGGGTTTTATAGCTGGGTGAACTAGAAATTCAAAACTCAGGGGGAATACAGAATTTTCTAGAAACTACCTTGTTCCTCATTTTTAGACAGATAGGAGAATTTCTGGTCTAATTAACAGAACTCCTTATTTCTTAGTGTTTTCCAGAAATAAACTTTTAACACTTAGAGATATACTTTTACTTTTATTCTAGATAGAAAAATAGTGTTTTGGAAGCAGAAGCTGGTTCTTAAAATTGTCCAAGCAAAAATGTCTTTTAAAGCAATTCTTTCCTATGGCAAATAGATCTCTACCTGAATCATTTTCTTGGAGAAATATTTAATATTACACAAAATATTCTTGAATGTTCAGTAAATCAGTTCTTATTCTTGAATGTTCCTAACTCTTCAGTAAACCAGCTTATCTTGACAACAAATATAGGACATAGAATAATATATTTATCAGCACTTAGATTAAAGAATAATTGTATTCTTGTAATATATAGAAATGCAGTAAGTTTGACAATCAGCTGTTTGAAAAGCAGGAAAAACACTTCAAGATTTTTTCCTGGAAAAATCACTTTATATGGTAATTTTCTAGCAGGCTATTGTGAGCAACGATATTTTATTGGAAGACACTCCAAAATGATTGCACACTGCTGCGTATTTTACTTTTCATATGGTGTTTATTCATGTATTTAGCAACCCATCTTATTTGCATCTTTCCTTGTACTTCAATGTGTATATTGTCATGAATTATAAGCCTGATCTGAAGGGGACTGAAACCACAAAGCTTGGATCATTTCTGACTTATGTATCAAGTTTAAGGGAAGTAGAGAAATAGAAAGGATAGACTGGTTTTATTTAAGTTTTGAGGGGGTTGTTTATTTGTTTTCAGTTTCCCAAACTCCAATTTTTGGTGCTGATGGGTTCTCTTAATTTAAAAACCAAAGCCAAAACCAAACCAAACCAAACAACCAAACAAACAAAAGGCCAAACAAGCAATCAACCCCCAATCCCAAACCTATTTCTATTCCTCAAATTAATCAAGATTTCTCTGGCTTCCTACAAAGTTTTGAACAGCTCTTGTGTGTCCTGTCATCCTGAGCTGTGAACTGTGTTGTAAAACAATTGATTTAAACATTTGTCTGAAACAACTCTTTACTATAAAAAGTTCTGAAACCGCTATTATTTGATAAGGCTAAATATGACATAAAATCTTTATTTGCCTTTTGATGATATTTTGCCTGAGAAATTTCAGCACTTTTTTAGGTGTGACTGATGTCTTAAAAATCCCTGTGATTTCTTGATGCTTTTTGGGTCTGCAGACATCAACAGAACACAGAATTATCTATTCTACTTATTTCTCTTAATTCTTTTTTTGTGCCCATTTCAGTTGAGACTTGCTAGTTTATAATGTCACTGGTCAAAGGTTCATGCTGGTGTTAAACTTTTGCCTTAGAAGACTTACAACTAGAGGGCTAATTAGCTTTGCCAGACATTTGTGCATTTGCTGTGTTTTTTAAAGCAGTGAAGAAGAACTAAGAGAATACTGTTTAAATTTTGGCAATAAACATACCTAATGGAGTTTTAAATGGTATTTAAATTATGTCTAAGTAGATCTCTAAACTCATTTAGCAAACAAATGGCTACTAATGCTTTAGTTAAAAAGACTGCTGTATTGGGTGATGATCTTCGAAAGGAAAGTAATATGGGTCAATAGAAAATTCTCTATCATATTGGCTAACAATTTATGTTTTAGTTTATCTTAAACATTTTGAGGGTTTACTGCTTATTGTGTGCGTCCTTCATGCAGAAAACATTATATATTTATATATATATTATATTAATTTCATAGCAAGAAACTTTTCACGGCTGATTGTGTTTTAGCATAAAAAAACCGAAACCAAAGCCCCACAAGTATGTACAGATCTTTTCAAAAGTCTCATTTAATTAAATGCTTCACTAAAAATAAAAAAATAATAATTCTGTGGATGGACTCATGCAGCCGGAGATGGCATTAACACTTGTTCTGTGTTAATGTTTCTGGAAAGAATACAAGGCACATTGCCTTGAGTTTAGATGATTATAGTATTTTGTTTGCACACCTTCCAGAAGAGCAGCAGAAATAAGAGCTCAGAAATTTGAACACAGATAATTGATTAATATGGGAAAATTTGAAGCTTTTTACCACTTTTCATCCATCTACCTAGATAATACACCAGATGTAATTGATTTTATCTAACTGTCCATCTGGAAATTGGTTAACTAAATCTCAATGTTATCTATTTACAGTGGAGGTATCTAAATTAGAGATAGGTGATACCATCTTTCTATATAGTCAATAGAAATCTAACCAACATTCTCATATAAATTTAGTACACAACTCATTTCACCTTAAGAAATGTATATTTGATCAGACATATTGTACCCTAAACTGTTAGCAGGTAGAAATTTCTCTAGTAGATATAATTGAAAACTTGATGACTGCCTTAAACTTGATGCCTGACTTCTGGGTGAAGACGAATTTGAACACAAACTATTAGCCACAGCAGGGAAGTCACTTTGCAGAACAGACAGAAACATTTCACTTACTTCTTTGTAAGTGCTAATAAAGTATAAAAAAAAGCAAAACAAATTAGCTGGTACACTAAAGAAGAGAAGGTACTAATTAGCACATGGTTCAGTGTATATACCTGACTAACAGTTCCAGTAGTTTATAAACAATTTCGCTTAAATAGGAAAAAATTTACACATCATCATCATTACAACAGTTTCAGAGAATGTAGTAAATATTCACCATTTTTTTTTCATGTTTGTATCACTTTGTTAGCTTGTTATTTAACATATTCAGAAAAAACACTCTCATCACAGTGCTTAGAAAAGTGTACATATTTAGGTGGCTCTTTTTTTTTCCTTCCATGTATTCTTTATAATTGCATCTGCAAACATGGTAACTATAGTTGCAAACAACAGTTTAAACATTCCAGTTTCAGCTTTTGCTAAATTTCTTGCATTTTACCAGGAAATTTCTGTGTATGCTTTTGCTGTCTCTTACTCTCCTTCTCCTCATATCCCTGCAGCCTGTTTGCCACAAAGGAGGAACAATAATGTGTCATGTGGCTGTCTTTTACTCAAACATTACCATGCATAGGCTACATGATAGCTACACAACCCATTCTCATTTTCACTACTCCCCTTTATTTGCAAACACTTATATAGATTTTTGTTCACCTTAACTGGTTACCATATTAGGAAAGAGCTGGGCTGGTGCAAACGTCATGAAGGGCAAGGCCAAGTGCAAGGTCTGTACATGGGTTGGGGCAATCCCAAGCACAACTACAGGCTTGGCAGAGAAAGTATTGAGAGCAGCCCTGATAAGAAGGACTTGGGGGTGACCTGTGTCATGGGTTCAGCAGCAGCAGTCATTTTTCTCCTTCTTGGTAGCTGGTGCAGTGCTGTGTGTTTGATTTTGGGCCTGGAAACAGCGCTGATAACACCAGTGTTTCGGTTACTGCTTCGTGATGTTTTGGTCTGGCCAAGGACTTTCTGAGTTTCATGCTCTGCCAGGGAGGAGGGGAAGCAGAGAGGAAGGAGAGACAGGACACCTGACCCAAACTGACCAAAGAGGTTATTCCATCCCACAGCACGTCATGCCCAGGATGGAGAGCAGAGAGCAGAGACCCGGAAGGGGGGGGGTGCACTGTGTGGTCGGGCTTGGTATTAGGTGGTGAGAATTGTATTCTTTCCTTGTATTTGCCTTGTCATTATTATTATTGGTGGTAGCAGTAGTGATTTGTGTTATACTTTAGTTACTAAACTGTTCTTATCTCAACCTATGGGAGTTGCATTCTTTTCTATTCTCCTTCCCATCCCTCCGGGAGTGGGGGGAAGAAAGAGGGGGAAGTGAGTGAGAGAACAGGCTGCATGGCTGACTGGACTTAAACCACGACACCTGTAAGTGTACGCTTGCAGCCCAGAAAGCCAACTGTATGCTGGGCTGCATCAAAAGTATCATGGCCAGCAGTTCAAGGGAAACTGCATCTGCAGTACTGCGTTCAGGTCTGGGGTTCCCCCACATAAGAAGATCATTGTCCTATTGGAGCAAGTCCAGATGAGGACCATGAACATGATTAACAAACTGGAGCACCCCTCCTGTTAAGATAGGCTGAGAAAACTGGGGTTGTTCATTCTGGAGAAGAGAAAGCTCAAAGGAGACCTTATAACAGCTTTCCAGTATCTAAACTTACAAGAAATATGGAAAAGTCTACAAGAAATATGGAGAGGGACTTTCTACAAGGGTATATAGTGGCAGCACAAGGCGTCATGGCTTTAAAATGACAGAGGGTAGATTTAGACTAGATATTAGAAAAAAAGTCTTTCCTGTGAGGGTGGTGAGGCATTGGCACAGATTGTCCAGAGAAGCTGTGGATGTCCCATCCCTGGCAGTGCTCATGGCCAGCTTGGACAGGGCTTTGAGCAACCTGGTCTAGTGGAAGGTGTCCCTGCCCATGGCAGGGCAGCTGGAATTAGATGGTCTTTAAGGTCTCTTCCAACCCAAACCATTATTCTATGGTGCTATGAAACTTACTATGAAAAGGACAGGCTTACATTTGTGTTTATATTTACTGTGAAAATGAGCAGTCTAACAATGATTTCTTTATGATATTTTATTTCTTGTTATTTGATATTCCGAAAATGTATGACTGTGTGTGATTGTATGTTTGAAAGTGACTTATTATGAATATAACGTTGGCAAAACATAAAAAGAGTAGAAAAGAACAAGCAGCAGCACATGTTCGTAACGGAGCAGGGAGTTCTAGTGCAATAAGGTAGACTAATTTGGTAGAAGTATTCCAGAGGGATCTGCTAAGATCACTTACTGGAGCAGTAAGATTCCTACCTCCAGTTTACCTGGAGGAGAGTGGTCAGATGAGACCATTGCTGTCTACAGCAGACCCTAACCAGGTAGGTGTAAGATGCATTGTAGCAGAGTGAGGGGAAGTATGCCGTTGGCATCAGGATTTCAGTATAAAGGGTTATGCAAGTGGGCAAATACTGCCAGCAAACGACAAGTAAAACAGAAGTGACTTGGAAATAACATATGTTCCTGAGCTCAGGTGCAATTAAACATTTTTTACAATTGTATATCACAGAAGGTATGAGTTCCCAGTGCAAGAGGTGCACAGGACTCATGGCTAAAGAAGAGAAAACGCTGTGCCTGAAATTTGCATGGACATTGGACAGAAAGTGGATTTTTTGAGGTAACAAAATTCACACTGAAAACCCAAAGGAAGAATAATATTTGATTACATTTGAAAACTGCTAACCAAAATGTTTGTTGAGAGCGCAGACACAACAGCAAGGTAATTTCACAACAAATGTTCCCCTGAGTGCTGGATCTCCACTTCGCTGTCTGCAGTTGATGCGAAGAACGTGCTGAAAATCAAGCAGCGAAGCAAGCTGCTAAAGCCTGGCTTTAGCATGTCAGGATGTTTAACTTATGTATATTTTTTAAAATGTGTCAAAATACATCAAAATATGAAGCACAGCAGTACAGCTCAGCCATATGAATGGTCATGAAATGGGAAAAATGGATGCTCTCTTGTGTCATTCATGATGGGAATGTTACTCTGCTGCTTTTGTTATCAGCTCTACCTGCTCACATACTGTTGCTGCAGGGAGTCACTTGTGTTCTCTAGTTTCAAACATGCTAGGAAAAATTCTGTCCTACTGCAATCAACGAGAGTTTAACTACTGATTTCAGTGACTTTCTCTAAATTGTGCGACCAAGGAATGCTTCAGTGTGCCAGGTGGAGCTGTTTGTGCTGGCTTCATGCTGACCTTTTTTCCCAGCAAGGGAAAGCCAGGAGTGCTATCAGCCCTTCCTTTCTTAGCTTTCCATTATTTAGAAATAAATTCTACATTATGAGCCATTGCACTCCTTGGCCAGGTCTCTGATTTTCTGCTTGATCAAGATGTGATTGATGGGGTTAAACTTCTCCCAGTGGATTAAATCCTCTAAGTGCAGTATTGTGTCTGTCTCCTAACACTTCCAATGCACAGACATACTTGCTTTGTCTGATTCTGTGATTATTTGCTATGCAATTTCCTAATCTCTTTTTAATTCATCCACAGAAAATATAAGTTTGCTATAAGAAGAAACCCTCAAACCTTCCTCCTTGGAAAAGGTCCTGAAAAACTGAAATCAATGCTTTAGGTTTTGTTCTTTTTACTGGCATGACAACCACACCTCTGAGATGCTGCATTGCCATTTCCTTTAAATCTGGGTCAATGAGCAACTTTGGCCAGATACCTGACAACACACTGCATACTCATTTGGCAGAAAGACACACACTGTACCTGAAAGCAAAAGCAGACCAGTTAAAAAAGGAATGATGGATAAGTTGAAGGAGATTTTCAGACTTACAAGCCTGAAGGGGAAATGAGAAAAGTCAAAACAGCATTTGTGAAACGATGTAAAGGCAGTGATATAAACATGTTTTTCACATCTTTTACAAGGTGCAGGAATGAAAAAATGCAGAACTATATCGTAAGTATAATGCTTTGGCCCAGCAGAAGCAGCCCAGTAGAGGATTTTATTTTTCCAGCTTAAGTGGCCTAGAAAAACTAAGTTTTGGCATTGTGAAAAGGAAAGGTTACAGATTATTAGAGGCCTGAGAAAGCATGCATGCCTAGATCCACCTGGAAGAGATTGAAAATGCTGTCCCTAACACATACAGATTCATACACAATGTATCTTCAAAAAGGACAGAGTTAAGCAATATTTGTTAAAGCAAGTGTTGTAAAAGATTCTAAACATTTTCTTCTTAGTGTGAATAAATAATTCTGGTACATAAAATTCACGATGACCATTAGTTATTTTAATTGTTTCCACTCAGAAAAGCTAAATGTATTGGAACAGATTCTCCCTGCTGTGTTTAGCTTCTTTGAATTGTTGGACAGGTCTGAAAAGAAACTGGAAGCCGGCTGCTGTTGCTCATTCAAGATTTCCCTTGAGGTGTGAAGAAAGGAAAACTTTGGAAAAGACAACATAGTTGCTCTTTCATTTCTGTGTCAGCTTAGCGAATATGTTAGGCATACCAGAAGACTTTCCTGTTCTCACTTGCACCACAATGAGGGCCTCAAAATCTTCAGAGCTGGGGAATCTGCTCTTAAAGACTCAGCTGGGTCCTCAAGACATTTCCTTACTTAGGCATCATCCTATGAGGACCAGATGTCATATTACATGCAAAAGGGTATGACTGAAAAATTAAACTAAAACATGTACAAAGCAATAAGGAAAATTATGTGTTGATGATTTCAATCCTGGGTTTACTTTCATAAATGCAAGGTATTTGCAAATTCAGCTAGTGCACATACGTTCAGAACAAGAAGTCTTATATCAAGTTGTTCTGCACTGAATAAGATCTAAGAGAAAACAAAACATAAAATTAAATGGATCGGTGCCACAGTTGTGGCAGTCACTATAAATGTCCTTCTAAAAACATCTTTGCTGATTTTAAAACAATGAAATTGGACTATGGAAGGAATTGGCATTAAATATGGATGAGAAACAAACTCCCCAGGTATCTCATCTACCTCTTACTTGCACATCTGTTTTCCTTTAAATACGAAAACAAACGAACAAACAAACAAACAAAAAAATTACCATATCACATTGCAGCCATTTAATAATAGAATTAATTCTTTTAAAGCAGATATTAATTTGAATGTATCGGCTATGTTAATCTAACAATCAGCCTTCAAAAGGTTGGACAAAAATACTTTTCCTGAAAGACAGCTAGATAGGATTTGACTATACTGCTCAGCTTATTAATGAATAAAAAGCTTGTATATAGTACAGCACTACTTCCAGTATAAAATTACAATACCTTCAATATCATAGAAAAGAGCTTATTTAATACTGCTATTGAATTTGATGACCAAGAATCCAATGAGCAGCCATATACATAAGAGCTGACTTGGGCCCAAGAATGCTATTGATTTCCATTCATCTATTTGCATACTTAGTACTGTATGATAATTGCCTAGGAGTTGTGTTAATAAATCAAAACACCTTATTTGATACTGCCTTAATATTTGAAATTTTTAAGTATTTGGTGGATTTATTTTTGTTTCTCAAATAGTAAGTGTGTGTAAAAGGGTCTCTATCATAACAACTATTTCTAAAAAGAAAATAATATGGCCGAAGTAAACCATGGTCATTCATCATGGACAACAAAACTCTGAAGCCAGGCATTGTCAAAGTATTACTGTCTTTGGGAAAAATTTTCTCTGGAACTACAGCAAGTATTTAAATAATGAGAAAAGGCAAAAGTTATCAGTAGCTTATCTCTCTTTGCATTTCTAACGTTATTTTTATGGAAGTGATTAGCTATTATGAGGAGGCCAAGAGCTGATCTCTCTTCTGTGTCATGGGAAGAGGACTTTGTAGCATTTAAATCTAATTTTTAATAAAACATTGGTGGGAATGGCAAGTCATCTCCCTCTGGAGGAATTATAAATGCTTTTATTTGGTTTGGACTTCCAGTGTTCTGATTTTCTTTCACAAACTACTAATTAAGCTTTCACAGCTCCAAAAGGCTGGAGTTTCAATTTACTGTGACCTCAGAGGATTGCTTTAGTAAGTCATCGTCTAGGAAATTATGCAATGCAAGCTTATTCTTAATATATTACATCAAGTGATGATATCCCACTCTGATGTTAATTTCAAACTTAATTAAAAAGCAAGCAAACAAATAAACAAAACAACACCCAAAAGGGGAAAAACAACCCCAATCCTTTCATTGTGCTAAATCACCATTTCATGAATGATTTGAAACAGAGGTTCTCCCTCAAAAGGATTTTTAATATTAATATTGTTAATAACATGATATTATTTATTGTTATATTATTAATAATAATATTAATATTATTTAATAATATTATTTAAATTATATTAAGGATAGCACTCATGAAAAAAAGTATTCTTTTTGTCCCTGTTTTTCAGGCCGATGAAAAATGTGACTTCTCAGTGCCATGCCACTTCAGCTACTGGACCACCCAAGACCTTTCAAGGCTTGAGCTCTCTGATTGCCAATACCTTATAAAGCTGAATATTGTATGTCTCCTTTGATAATCAGAACTCGGTTTGAAATATGTGCCACTCTGGTAAGAAATTAATAAAGCTGATGCAAAACCTATTTTAGTGGGTATATCCAATACTAAATGTCACATTTTACTGGTTGACACACATTTATCACTTCATTTCATAGTACAGTAAACAACTCATAAGTCACTGTCTAATTTGATTGACAGTAGCCTTGGGCATTCTTTAGCAATCATGTAGTATACTGCGCTAAGTCAGACTGTTAGGGTAACTGATCCCAACAATACATGCATTAAAAAAAAAAAGTCCTATAGTCTGCTTAAAATGAAGCAAAAGTGGGAAATCAAAAATGCGAGAACAATAAATTATAGAAATTTCTCGTTTGGTTAAGTAATAGCTTTAATAGCTTTCTCTAAGAACTGAGTGCACTCAATTGAACATCTGCTTTCCAGCTGTGTATATTGATATATTACCAGGGGTTTATTCTCTTCTGCTTTAAATATATCCATAAGTTTTTCGGGGCTCCACTACCTGACTTTCTGACAATGGCTTGATTGTGAAAGATATAAAAATGTCTAAAATTCTGTAGGTCATTTTATGCCCAGGATATTATTTTTCAATTGAATCCAAAGACAGATGTCTATGAACAATTAAACCATTCTCCAATCACACCTTGTTCCAGCTGGGATCATAGAATTGAAAGGAAATAAGCCATCATGATTCACTTATTGCCGGAGTACCTAGTGTTTCCTGTACCGCTGATAGATTCTTATTAAACAATTCTGTAGTTGGAAAATGAATATTGTCCGCTGCTTGAACTTCTAAAGTTAGTTCTTTGATACTAAATTTGATTTTCTTCTCTTATAATAGTTCATACACTTAGTGACTGGCTTCAGAAATTCCCATTAGATGGAGATTATGTTATCTAAAGCTTACTAAATCCCATGTCAGGTCTCAGAGAGTTTAGCTGTAAAGTAGAACACTGAAAAGATCTGTAGTGAAAAGAAAAACTTGCTAACAAAAAAAAAAAAAAAAAAAAAAAAGCAGCCCAGTGTCTTTCGTATTGAAGGAGATGTGGAAAATATTCACTTCTTCCCTCCCATCTTAAAAATGAAGCTACCTTTTTCAACTCCCTTTGCCACTGTTTCTTGCTTGGCAACCCCAAAGCTCAGAGTTATGCCCTTAGCAAGGAACCATGAAACGTGCGTATGAACCAAAATATCATCAGTATGTTTATGTTTTAGTGATTCACAACAGCTATACTCCCAATTCATGTGGGGAACATTTAATTTCCAGACTCTGCCCAGAAAGGCTGTTAATAAAATATTTCTGCATTTTCTAGATAGACAGTTTATGATCTTAGGTTATATATTCTGAAAGATATATACACTCTCGCCATTTTCCCTGGCCATGACAGAGCAGACACAAGCAGTCTTTGTTTCAAAAAGCTAATATAAAAAAGGAGAAAGCTACTGATTGATTTGTTTAATTTTATTAAATGGCACCAAAGAAACATGATTGAATCTTTCAGAAACACTAGCAATTAAGAGGACAATTTAAAATGTCTGAGTTAAATATATCTTAGTTTTGATAGCTTTTGCAAAAGATTGATGCATATTTAACTTCCAACTATGGCATTTGCAATATAGCGAGAAGTAATTTCCCTTAAAATGTTGCGATTCTCAAAACGTCAAAGGAGACAATTGAAAAATGCATTCAAAAGACAGAGTCGATGCAACTGTGTTCTTCTGTACCATTGCAAGCCTGTATTATGTGCACTGGTTTATATTGCACACTTCTTGCACATGTCTATACACACTTTAAAAAAAACGCAAGGTCAGCTTCTGCTCACAGGCCTCAACCAAGGAAATCCTTTAAGCAATGCTTAAATTCAGCAGAGGAATAATACCATCAATATCAATGAAACTCCATGCATGTTTAAGTGATTTAAATGTTCACAGGTTCAGGGTAGTTTTAATTAGGATTTATCCTCCTGTAGCATTTAGCGCTAACATGACTTTCGCTTTCTTTCCCATCTGCCCACTGTTTAGAAGAGAAGAAATTTGTAGGGACAACTAGCTCTCTTTTCTTTAGAACAATTGACATATAGAACAAAGGACTGCACCAGCCTTGCTTCAGGCTTGAAACACAAACAGCTAACTTTGTGCAGGTATGCAAACCCCAATCCCCTTCCTTTTTTTGTATTTTATCTAACAATACTGGGACACACAGGCTCAGGTATGCTTAAAAATCAAGAATAAGGAAAACATATTAATTAACTAAACATGAGAAAATTGAAGGAACACATCACCATTCACACAACATATAAATGGCAGAAAAAAGAATTTCAGAATTTCTGAGATTTTGACACATCAGTCCCTGCTTCATCTCCAGCAGTTCACCTGCAGTTAAGGATTGAGGGATCATAACTGAATATTCAATTGACTGAAAAGTTGTTCTCTGCTGATATAACATACCTAAAATCTCATGCTAAATGTGGAGTAAATCTTGCTGACTGATGTAGGAAAGAATATTTCTTTAAACAACTGCTTATTCTTTTCTCCAGAATTGTTATTTGTGGTGAAAAGCCACATGATAGTTGTTTTCTCTTCAGTCCACTGCATTACCTTTCAGGCTTTTTTTTTTTTTTTAATTATTTAATTTATCTTGAAAAATAAAATCCGAGAAATGCTTAAAAATGAAGTCCTTTATAAGGTTTTCAAATGCTAATAATTGGTGTCCAGTAATGGATCTTCTTTTTCCAAAGATATACACATTGCTTTCTTTGTATTTTACAAAGTTTAACTTGAGGCACATGGCTTGAGCATGCATATCTGAGCCCTAAGTTGCACTAAGCTTACTCTGCAGTGGAGATTTTTCAGCGGCGCAAGACAAATTTCCCCATAGGTTCACTGAGAACTTAGATATACTCTTGCCCTGGAAATACTTAAATCCCTGCAGAGGTTGTAGCATCATGTTAAGGTGAGGAACTTGAAAGTCTTTGCTAAAGTGCCAATGCAAAGCAAAAGCTTTGTGTCCTATTTTATGTATTCTGTATTTTCTATGTATTTATTGAAGCTTAAGCAAGTAAAGTCATTTGCCCTCCGTCTGGATTAGAATGCTTAGAATCCTCAAAATTAGCAGCACTGAATTATACTGTGGGTCAGACTGGACAAAATCTGTCAAGAAATTATATTTGCTATTGACTTGGATTGTTGATAAACTGAAATGATACAAAAAAAAAAAAAAAAAAGATACACCTGTATGTGACTGAAAAGAGTCTTATTAATTGTTTCTGGTTTAATATCTGAAATCAAAATGGTGACATCCTAATTAGCATTCCAAAGGATGCTAAGATAGAAAAGTGCTGCAGCAGGAGTTAATGTTAAAAGTGTGAAAGGTTTACCCTCACATCTGCGAAAGTCATAGCAGATTGGATGAGCTCCAGCAGGTAAGAAACCATTGTGTAGGAAAGGAGAGTAATTGTATGTCATAGGATCAAAGGACTGCTCAAAATGTTAGAGGAAATTACTACACAAGTTTAGAAGCAAGGTTTTCTCCCTCATGCAAAGTGTGCACTGTCTGACGTATGGGGCCAGTGAAAGAGACGACTGCATGTCCTATGGTAGAACATGAGTAAAAATGTCAGGAGGCTATTGGCAAAGCAATTAGGGAAACAAGCTGTGGCATGCAGATCACACTGCTTTGGCATACCAGGGAGACTTAGAACACGAGGTTTCAAACCAGGAACCAAGTGAAACTCCCAAAAGAGGTGAAGGCTAAAGAAAGATCCATTTATTTTGGGTAGTGTTAGGATGGGTTTTGTTTTGGCAAGTAATTCCAAGTTTGACTTAAGCTTCAAAGAAGCTTTTTATAAGGGGTCTTGCTGGTTTGTCTTTTGCAAATAGAATTTTATTTGGTTAAGACAGCTGTTTCATGATTTACTGCTGTAATAGTCATATACGAAAGAGAAGTGGCGTTTTTGTTTTTTTTTCTTAATACTAAATAAATGTGGTAGGTGAAACTGACTCTTTTCTGACCTGAGATAGTTGCAAATGTTGATTAAACTGCCTTCAACCTGCCTTCAGGTGTTAAATTCAAAGTCTTCAGCAAAACCTAAATGAAACACTCTTCCTGCCTCCATAGGTAGGAACTTGCCAGGATATTTAAGGCAGCAAGAGTCAGGCAAGCAGGAACTTGAATAAAAATCAAATATTGATGTCAAGATTTGGAGTTTTTTTAAAGTCCTTGAGATTAGTCCCTCTTGATTTCCCTTGAAATTGATGATGACAACAGAAAAGATTTAGATGAGAATGCAGTGAGCTTAACCAAGAGCAAATCTTCAAATCCTACTCTATGAGCACCTACCTAATCCTGAGAGATCAAGTTACAAAAAGCATTTGCAGGATTTTTTTTCCAGCTTTCTTCCCATGAAGCTATAACCTAATGAAACAAACAAGCATTTTGCAAGGATGAACTTGTGAAAGGAAAAATAGTCTCATTTTCTCTTCTGCAAAACAGATGCATACTCTAAATCTGCATTTTTCATGATTGTATGTGTTAATATGCAACTAGTGCATGGTCTGTGTAAGGTAATATGCACATACTCACTGTAATAGAAGATGCTAACTTTAATGAACTCCTGTTGTTTTTAGGGAAATTGCAGATAAAAACTCAGAATGAAAGTTTCTATCTGTGAGCTCATTTATTTGATTCAAAATACTAATATTAGTTATTAAAAAGCACATGTTCCTCAATTAATTCATTTAATCATCAGAAAATCAATGGCTTAGTGATCATATGTAATTTAAAATACTTTTGAAAGCTAATGTTGACCCATGTCTCTACTTATGACAATGTGTGGGGTATTCAGATGAGCAACCTAGAATTAAGAGGCATTAGAATTGTTTGAGAATGTGCCATGTTGAGAGCACACACCATGTGCTGGCCCTTGCCCTCAGGGCAAAAGGATGGGCACCAATTTGTTTTATTTTTGATATAGATTACGTTTCCTTCCAGAGGTTTTATGTCCCTTAATGAGTTGCCAGCAACTGCAGAACTTCTCTGTATTCAAGATATTTTTGCACAAAGGGAATCTCTAAATCCCCTTATAAAATTTGTTATGGTTTAAGAGTGAGAATGATAAAGCATATTGTTAACCCTGCTGTTTCTTCAAATGCCACACACTTCTGAGCTGAAGTTGTGTGATATGTGTTGTATTTATTTGATTTTTTATTTTGTTTGGGTTTTTTTTTTTTTTTTTTTTTTTTGTTTTGTTTTGTTTAACAGGCACTCCTGGTTAAAAGGACCAAATGTTGCAAATAGAGGGATAGAATGAAGTTTTTCTTCAGTCACACTTGTTCCGTTTATCTCAGATCAGCTTTCTAAATTCAAAAACAGCATTGTCTTTTGACAGTGGCTTCATGTGTAGAGTTACTACTTCATCTGCCTTGTGATATTAGTCATTACACCTTTCTTAAACTTTTTTGTCAATTATTATTTCTAACTTTTATTTGCTTTCTCTTTTTGCAATGTGTATGTTCATACCTAAGAAAGATACTCTGATTGAAGAAAAGACTCTGAAACCTCATGCAATAATACTAACACAAAATAGGAGATTTTAATGTACTAGAGAACAAAACAAATCTACCTCCTTCCTTTCCTTCAAGAAATCAAAATAACCTAATATTCAGCATTTAATCAATAGCACTTTTTCTTCAAATATTCAGTTAAACAAAGTAGGTGCAATCTAGTTACATCACACTGAAAAATCATTTTGCTGCTACTTATAAATTTCTGACAAATTGTGAGATGTGTTCATTAACCATAGAGGTTTCTGCAGTTCAGACAACCATGCTTTTTCATTCACTGGAAATTAGAATTGGATCTTTTGTCTGTATCACTTTCTTATTTACCTTGTTTTCATTATATGTGTTTCTTAAACCTGGTGAGAATGATCTGAAGCAGGGTTTCTGTTAAGTTCTTATTTCCTTAGCAATCAATACAGAAAACAGGACTAAGGGGAGAAACTCAAGGTAATAAAGGAACTTTAATATGAGTAGTTAAATTTGCTTTCCACTATTCAGGTAAGGAAATAGGAAAAAAGAGACTTTAAGTGTGAAACAGAAAGAAATTACATACAAACAGCATTTTCTGCATACTCCTATTACTTAAGAATAGTTTGTCTCCAGTATAACATAGCTTTAGTTTTCTATGAAAGGAGGAACTATAAAAGTGTGGTCTGGCCTTGCTGTCAGAAAATTCTAGTGTTTGCAGCATCATAGCCCAAGGAGCATTTAATAAAGAATTTGAGGGAAATAAATTTTCAATCTCCCTTAGTTTCACTCCCTAAAGTTTTGAAAACAGGAAGTTTCTACTCTTATGTCCTGCAATTTTTCTAAGTGCAATTTGGTATACCAGAAATCACAGTGGAAAACACATTCTCTCAGTTTTCAGCTATTTACAGATTCAACAGATTTAGATAATTCATAAGAACATTCTTTATCATTTTAATAGCTTAAATGTCCAAATGGCCCATCTGATTAGCTTGTAAACTCTCCTTTTCTTTGGCAGATCTTTTCAACACAGCTACAGCATAGATAGAAAAAGCATTAAAGAATACAGAAGGGTTAAACTGGAGCAAGTGACTGTATTTTGGTTTGAGACTCACAGTGCAAAATTAAAAATGGTTTTCATTTCTGTCCCAATTACGGCATAATCCTAGAAAAGCTAGGACTGATTTTTTATGCCTGCATTTTTTTTTTTAATTTACAGGGTATTTGTTTACAAATACCAGCTATAGGATTCATTCCTTATGTTTCCAACTCTGCTTTCACCTCTTTCTGTTCACCCAACCAAAGTTATAAAACAAGTCTTCTATAAGCAGGAGTAATTGTTTGGTGGTAAAGTAGTTATATAATATTATTAACAGTTTAGACTGTTCAGACTGTTTAGACTTATCAGCCCTTGAATGCCCTACGTAATATATTTTAGGGGTAATGAGACATTCCGTTTTAAATCTTATACTTTAAAAGCAGAGAAGAATGATCTACACTTTTCCCCTTTACCCTAGTTCTCAACTAGAGGCACAGACTAAATAAATTAAGTATGATTTCTTTCTCTTTTTCCTTACAAAGTGCCAAAAAGATATTTAAAACTTTCTGAATACTTATGAATGCCTCCAGAGTTCTTATCCAATTTGCTTCAAATATGGCCAAAAAATGTGCAACAGTATTAGCTGTGACCTGCCAAGTTTGAGGTCAACATTCCTTTACTTGCAATTACAACTGCAAAATAAAATGTAATTAAGCAGAGTTACGCTGCTTTACAAAATATTCTGATCTGCCCTGTTGTGTAATGTGTTATACCTGTGTTTAGTGTATATTTTAATAAACAGCAGTGACAATACATGAAATTTATCTGATATTTTTAGATCTACCTATCTCTTGTTTTCTTCTATGCAAGCACCTTCTACCTCTTTTGTGATTATAATTTTCACATTTGATATGCATGTTATTGCCTCCTGCTTTGGGTAATTACATGACAGAGTTCCTGAAAATCTGTCTCTCTTATGAAAGCCTACAATACCTTCCTGCCATCATTTTGCTAAATGTTCTCTGCCTGTGGAGTCTTGATGACATAATTCAGATCTGTTTGCAAGACCCTCACTTTAGGCCAATTACATTCTCATTGCATGGCTTTATGTTTTCTTGGGAAAGAAGAAAGCAAGCACTTCATATTACATTTTTTAATAGTTTGAGAGGGGAGGTGACATGCAGAAGATACAAGCATTACACACTAAAATTGGGTGGCCTTTTTTTCTTAATAAAATGTGACAGCGCAAAATCAATGTATCCTATGCATAATGGATACTCAGTGACTCTGTATTACACATTTTTTTAATGTTTTTATTAATTTAAGTGTTTTATTACCTTTTACCAAGATCTAGGTTTAGGAAACTGTTGCTGCAATTAAATATGTTGTTATTTTTTGGTTTATTTTCCTTTTTCTCAGGCTGGTGATTTTATAAAAGACAAGGTTTAAAATTAACTTTGTGGCCAGCAAGAAAATACTGAGAAGATAATTCATAAAAGTAAATGAGTTGAAGACAAAGAGAAGTCTTAATCCTGGAAGAGGAAACAAAGAAATTTAGACTGTAAATAGGGTGACAGCTTTTCACAATAAAGGATATAAGTATAATAAATCTTTGGAACACTTTTCTTAAGAGCATGGCAGACTGTTCATCATCTGAAGTTTCTATATGGTTATTAAGGGCGCTTATATTTACCTTCAGTTCACAGTTGGAAGAAACTGAAATAGAGCTGCACTGACTTGTGAGCAGTGACAGGAGTATGTTTCATGCCTTCAAACATTTTCCTTGATTATTAATAATCCTTACCATTGCTGTGAAACCACCAAATATACAAATGAAACAACAGAAGAAACAGGAAAGCATTCAAGCTTTAAAAAAGCCCCTGCAGTATTTTACATCAACCCCTATGATCAAACCTCTACTCTTTATACTTCTCAGTACATAAAACAAGACCCTTTGTCTTTCTGTATTTTTAAATAGTTAGATAGAAACACAGTTGCTTTGTTGCTGTCTGCAAAGATAACCATAATGACAAAAATACAGTTTTTCTTTATTGCATATTCATTTTCCCAGTTACTAAAATTCATCAGCTTAACAAAAATATATCAAAATTGCTAAAGAACAACCCTGAATTGCCTTTAAAATTGTTCAAGTTGTCTACCTGGATCATGAAAGATAAAAAATTAATTTTTTCATTATTATGAAGGCAAAATCAATGTCTTCAATTCAGAATGCATAACTAGAAAATTTCTTTCTGTTAATGATCTAAGGAGACTTTGGAAAACCAATACCTATTTATAACTAAATACATATTTTGTTATAAAATATATATTTTATATAATATAATTGTATAAATTTTTATATATAAGTATATAAAATATATTTTTTTATAAAATACGTTTAGCTAAAATATAAATAATATTCATTAGAAAATGCCTGTAACAAATATCGCAGAAAATAGACCATTATAGACACTCTTCTATCCACACTTACTGTGCAGTTTCTGAGAGATCTTTCAGAAGGGATGAATTAACTTTTCTATATTAAGTGTGAAACATAAGATTAAGCCTTTCTAAATGAGTTTTTTGAGCAAGTGCACAGCACCATGTAGAAACAATAAAGGAAATTAGTACAAAGAATTTTTACCTAATTTCAATTAGAATTCTGATATATTAAATGAGAGCCAAATAACTAGGTGTGTATATGTTCACACACGTATGTCACATTTCAAACCTAACATGATGCAACAGGAATACTTTGCAAATAAGTGTTTTTTTAAAAAAAGTGGAAGTGCTTCATCCATAAGGAAAGCAAAATCCACTTACAGACATTGTTGGTCCCCCCCCAGTTGCATATCTTTAGTGCAGTTTCAATGCTGAATATTTTCTATGTTGTCAGGCAAAACCTTTTTTGCCAGTGTTTGCTTACCGCTCATGTGTTCTAACCTCCTACTGACCTTACAGGTTGGGGTTTTTTTAATTATTTTTAAATGCTACAGAAATTTCTCCTCTTTTCTCAGAGAATATACTGAGCATATTTCTCATATAACTTCCTGCGTTTCAGTGGATCTATGCTAGGGTGAAAGTGCTCTGAAAGCTTCTCACTTCCAAGCACATTTCGTGGAGTGGCTGAAGAGCTAATCAAATTGAAAGTGATAACCTCTAGGTGAAATCCTACCCCCTTAGGATGTTTTTTTTCCCTCACCTCAGAAGAATCAGAATTTTCTTTTCTATTTCTATTTTTTCTAGGATAGAAAAATGAGGAAGAATACTTTGAACAGCATAGAAAAAAGCTGACTGCTATGAATCTTATTAATACAATTCAATTCCATAACTATACAACTTAGATGTTCTATAAACCTTTTAATCTTACCAGTTCTTCTGGAAAATTGACACATCATGGAATAACCTTTTAAATATATTTTTGAGTTTTATTTCCTTCACCCCACCACCTAGAAAATAATTCTATATTTGAAATCACAGACAGGAAAATAAATGAGGAAAATAAGCTTTGGAAATCTGCCATCTTGAAACAAAATTGAATTTTGGCATTGCGAGGATTAAAAAAAATTACAAAAATGGAATTTCTATATCCAACTTGGTTTTATTTCAGTGTTAAGAATTATCTGTATTTGGTCTTTTAAATATCTTAGGCACTTGTTTTTAATTTTATCATTTGTTATGAATGTCTTTTAAATTTCAGGTATGAAAATCATATTTAGAAATCCTATAGTAATTTATATTAGTTTAAAAGGAATAGTGAAAATACATTTTTAAAGATCAAATATAGAAGTCAGTGAATTTCAGATTATAAAGCAGTCCTGGCTAATGGCGTGTTTGTGCCGTAGCAGAATTTTCTCAGGAAGCTATAAAGCGCTATTTCTCATAATGGCTAAGGTGGGAAGGAACATTTTGAAGCCATTTAGTCTAACCCCCTGCTCAAACATGGTTGCCTGCAGTAGGTTGCCTCCACAGCCTCTGTGGGAAACCTTTTCTCGTATTTGATCACCTTCACAGTAAAAAAATGTTTTCTTATGTACATTTGGAATTTGTTGGGTTTTAACTTGAATGCATCACCATTTGTTCTGCCAGTGGACACCATCATTTGCTCCTATCAGGACTTTATACATATTGACCAGATCCTCCTGAGACTTTTCTCTTTCATGCTGAACTATCCCTGTTCTCATAGCTTTTCCTCATATGGAAGATAGTCTAATCGCTTAAACACCTTTGTGACCCTTTGCTGCACTCTTTCCATTATGCCCCTGTCTCTCTTACAAGTGGGGAGCTCAAAACTGGACCCTGCACTTCAGATGTGTCCCAAAAGGGATGAGTAGAGAGGAAAAATCATCTTTTTGACAAGCTGGCAATGCTTTTCCTGATGTAATCTGAGATGCTGTAGGCCTTCTTTGTTGTGAAGCTGCATTTCTGGCTCATTTTCCACTTGTGCCTGCCAGAACACCAAGGTCCTTCTCTGCTAAGCTGCTTCCCAAGATATTTTCCGCTTCTACCTTGGGTTATCCCTCCCCAGAGACAGGACTTTCCATTTCCACTTGTTGAGCTACATGAGACAATTTTTAGTCCATTTCTCCAGCCTGCCCAGGTTTTCCTGAATGGCAACACAACCCTCTGGTCTATCAGCAACTACTATCCATTTGTAACATCTTCAGACCTTCTGAGGGTACACTTCCTGAGGGTACACTTTCTGAGGGTACACTTTGTCCCTTGTCTAAATCATTAATGAAGATGTGAAACAGAATTGGCCCTAGTATTGAGCCCTGCGATATGCCACGAACGACTGACCTTCAGCTGGCTTTGGTGCCGTTGTTTTTCAATCTTTGTCTCTGGTAAAACACTGAGAAGCATTATAGTTGCTGGGTATTAGATGTGACATTGCTTTCTTCCCATCAATCATGTAAATAATACTTTGGCCCTTTCTGAACCTGTCACAAGTGAAAACTCTTACTTAGTAATTTTTGAAATTTTTTCTTCATTTTGAACTTGGCTAATGCCATTCAGCATTTTTTTTTTCTGAATTCAAGTAATTTCTATCAGCCTGATTCACAAAGGAAGATTTGGAGGGACCTTGACACGCTTGTGAGGTGGGCTGATGCCAACCTGATGAAGTTTAACCATGCCAAGTGCAAGGTCCTACCCCTGGGTCAGAGCAATCCCAGGCACAGCTACAGGTAGGGCAGAGAAGAGATACAGAGCAGCCCTGCAGAGAAGGACTTGGGGGTGCTGGTTGATGAGAAAATGACCATGAGCCAGCAGTGTGCACTCACAGCCCAGAAAGCCAACCGTATCCTGGGCTGCATCAAAAGGACCGTGACAAGCAGGTCGAGGGAGGTGATCCTGCCCCTCTACTCTGCTCTTGTGAGACCTCACTTGGAGTATTGTGTGCTGTTCTGGTGTCCTCAACATAAAAAGGACATGGAACTGTTGGAACAAGTCCAGAGGAGGGCCACGAGGATGCTCAGGGGACTGCAGAACCTCCCATATGAAGATAGGATGAGAAAGTTGGGGCTGTTCAGCGTGGAGAAGAGAAGGCTGTGTGGAGACCTCATAGCAGCCTTCCAGTATCTGAAGGGGGGCTATAGGGATGCTGGGGAGGGACTTTTCATGAGGAACTGTAGTGATAGGACAAGGGGTAATGGGTTCAAACTTAAACAGGGGAAGTTTAGACTGGATATGAGGAAGAAATTCTTTACTGTAAGGGTGGTGAGGCACCAGAATGGGTTGCCCAGGGAAGTTGTGAATGCTCCATCACTGGCGGTGTTCAAGGCTGGGTTGGAGAGAACCTTGGGTGGCATGGTTTAGTGGGAGGTGTCCCTGCCCATGGCAGGGGGGTTGGAACTAGATGATCTTAAGGTCCTTTCCAACCCTAACTATTCTATGATTCTATGATTCTATGATTTGTGTAACTTTCTAAAAATGCAGTAAGTACCTAAAGTACCGAGCAGTTGGCGATGGGAGTCGAGTGTAGGTGCCTGAATCCACTTAACAACTAAGAAAATTGACAGCAGGTGATTATTGCTAATTATCTGTGACTCTTAAATAGCACAGGCATAAAGATTTGGCCGATAGTTTTGTATGGGTATATTCATATGATCAAAAACTTGCCCTAAGGAGCAACTGAGTACCTGTACTTACAGTTTATGTATAAAATTCTGTTATCCTGTATCCTAAAATACTGATGACAGTATTTCCTACTGTAAAGTGTAAAGGAGCAAAATGAATACTGTGATAGCACATTAAAATATGTATTACATAGGTACATAACATTTTATTATGAGAAAAATTAATTACATTTACAAATTTTCATAATATTTTAAGTACAAACAGGAAAAAAAGCCCTGATGGCCTAATTATTTATGGGAGGTGTCTTTTCTCTACCATTAGTTTTATAAAAATTACATGTCTAGTTTAAGTTCATCCTGTGGACTCCTTTCTATCTCTAGTCAGTGAACAAAAATGGTCACCTTTAGAAAATAGTTCATCCTTCCTGGCACCTTAGAGACAAATCTTAATTGAGCAACAATGAATAATACAGACAAAAAAGAGTCTATATGGTAAATACAAGTTAAATTAACAGATCAAATAGTAAATTCATATTCACTCTTAATTAAGGTTATTGCTTATTGTTTTAGTTTGAATCTTGTTTCAGCAGTAGATGTTTATGAAGCCAAAACCTATATATATTTATATATCTGCAACCAGTTACCTTACCTGATATGAGTGAAGTTGTTCAACTTTATCGCTGGGTACTCTATTATTTATCATCATATTTCAAGAACAGGGGATATTTTAACTTCTCATGAATGTGGAATAAAAATACTAATTCCTCTGAAATAGGTAGTGTTATTCATCAGGTTCTAATTGCATTATCGATTACTGTGTTTTCTGGAATAGCTTATTCTTAAAGGATACTTGAAAGTGAGTGGGTGAGGATATTTTTTTTTTTTTTGCTGTGCTTGTTCTGTTATACTGAAGAGAGTCTAGGGTGGGTCTGCATCGTAGCAGTTGCTAAATGTGCCAGATTAAAGACCTTGCTTGTCTAGATAAAATTGCTGCATGATTGAAGGCAAGAAGATGTCGTGGTTTAAGCCTCTCATGCAGTTTTCTCCCTCACTCCCCCCTCTTTCTTCTCCCCACTCCTGGAGGGATGAGGAGAAGAATTGAAAGAATGCAACTCCCACAGGTTGAGATAAGAACAGTTTAGTAACTAAGGTATAACACAAACCGCTACTGCTACCACCAGTAGTAATAATGACAAGGCAAATACAAAGGAAGAGAATACAACTGCTCACCACCCGATACCAAGCCCGACCCAGCAGTGAACACAACCCTTCAGGGTCCCTGCTCCTTGTTTTTACATCCTGGGCATGACATGCTGTGGTATGGAATACCTCTTTGGCTAGTTTGGGTCAGGTGTCCTGTCTCTGCTCCCTCCCGGCTTCCCCTCCTCCCTGGCAGGGCATGAGACTCAGAACGTCCTTGGTCAGACCAAACATTACTAAGCAGTAACCGAAAACATTGGTGTTATCAGCGCTGTTCCCAGGCCAAAATTCAAACACACAGCACTGCACCAGCTACCAAGCAGCAGAAAAATGATTGCTACTGCTGAATCCATGGCAGAAGGGAAACCCCACCCCTGGCTTTGAGTAGCCTGGGATAGTGGAAAGTGGCTTATGGCAAGCGAGTTGGAACTGGATGAGCTTTAAGGTCCCTTCCAATGCAAACCATTCAACGATTTATGAATTAATTATCCAACCGAAAAATACACATGTGCCTCTATTACAAAAATGGATGCTTCTCTTGTAGTTTTACGGTGTTTTAGAAATATTATGAATCATATACCTACTACATGCATTATAATCAGAGATAAATAAGTCAGCAAGTATTAAAAAGATTCAGAATTAATTTGTTAAAACTTCTGGATGTTAAGTTTTTCTAAGACAATTAAGGGAGCAATTCAGTTGTCCAAATATAAGCATCTACAACCATCTTAAATGATGCAAGGTGTCCAAGACATAAGAATGGAGTTCTTATGTTTTTATTACTAATAAAACTACCCAATTTCCAAAGTATTATTTTTAGTCTGAGATAAATAAACAAACATTAAGGCACAAAAAATATATATTTGTTGGAAAAGTTTGACTACTGATTTGGTTGGTGGGTGAAAATAGTTGATCTAATATTAGACAAATTATTCTGGTACAGAAGTTTTCTAACATAGGAAAACAGCAATGTGCTGAGATATCAAGGTCTCTACCAATATTATTATTAGCTGCTGAGTGGATAATCAGAACAGAATAGTACAGTAAGGAACATTAAAAATTCACTATCCAATACTCCATTGGTTAGCAGGGTCTGCTGTTTTCTGTTCACTGCCTCAAAAGGGATGTGCTACAGTGCCATTTTGAACTTACATTTACTGAGGTTTTACTAGAGCTCACTGTACCTGAACACTGGTTTTACATAGCTTCAAATACATAATTATTCTTTCAGTGCTTTTTTGCACCAATCCTTCATGTCTTCCTGAAATCCATAACTTAATAAACGTTGATTTTGCTTTTAACTGACAATTAGAAGTGGCAAAGCTTCTTCTACAAATTGATAATGCAGGATATAATTAGCTCTTTTCAAAATTTTATGCCTTTAAATGCAAAAACTATACACATTAGCCATGCCTCTCAAAAAAAAAAAAAAATATAGCAATGCATGCAAATCACTGTGTCTTTATAAATATTTTCTTAGGATGCAGAACATTCTATTTATACAAAACCAACTAGAAAACACTGATCAACTTTCACAGGGTTAATTTTCAGTCACCCCAAATTTTCAAGCGAAATCTGGAAGGATGAAATATCAAATAAGGTCAGAATGTTAAAACAAATGAAAACCTTTTTTTTTTTTTTTAATAAAACTGCTCAGAATTATTTGAATTTACTAAGATCAAAAATTAATTTACTGTGACATTGTGAGAAAAGTAATGAAAAACAGTAAGCTCATTCTCTGAAAAAAGACAAACAATATAGTATGTATCATTAAGTGTTTTAAAGTGTATATCAGTCTGAATCCAGACTTCTAATATATGATAAAACCTTTATCTTGGAGTTGTGCAGATATAACCAAGGTAAAAATTTGAAAATTATTTTTTTAAATAGTTCTTTCTTTTTGGAGGTGGAAGGCATAATAGATTTGAGCAAGATATTGAACATCTCTATGTAATTGTTGGTGAACAACTCATTCAGTATTCAGTTTTTGTGTATTTCTTGTCTCCTGCCTTTGTGGAAGTTAAGGGTTTACCTCAAACCACGAATTCATCAGAAGTTATAAACTCATTGTAGAAATCAATATATTGAAATACAAGTGAAAACTTTATACTATGTTGTAATTCATATCTTCCACCTGTATATTAATTTCATATATAAGCATATACATATATATGTGTGTCTGTACGTACGAATGTCTCCAATGTCCTCTAAAGTGCAAGCACTGGTATCTATCTAAGACCACCTTTTGTAGCTGACACCTTCTCATGAAAAGAGAAATGCACTGTAAAGTGATCTGGTCCTAAAGTGACAGCGAAAAAGAACAAGTTGAGGCTTCAGCTTTCACATTTTTAGATGCTGACAGAATTACCTCTATTTCTGTCACTTCATAATTTTCATACAGCAGTTGTCACAAAAATAGCAGAATGATATTGTCATGATAATCTCTGGGTCCTGGTCCTGTAATCAGATCTTTATCCTATGCCCTTACAGAGTCACAGAGATGGCTTTTAAATCTGGGCACATTTTATTTATTTTGAGCAATTTAAAAGTCAGTCAAATAGACCAAGCAATTAGTTCTGCATACCGACAACTTAGGGTGAAAGGATCCACTGAAGTTTAATTCGTTTCATCAGTTTTAGAACATGGTGAATCCCAATGTAAAGACTAATTTAGATATGCAGAACTGATGATAATCTTGGATATCTTACTTTCCAAAGTTATGTAGCAGAAATCCTGCCATAAGAGAGTGCTTGTGATAAATCACAGATTGGACATTGATGACTGGATTTATAACTAAATTCAAGCCTCATTTATCCAACTGGGTGGACAACTATTTCAGTTGCTAAGTGAGAGATTTGAACTGCCAGCAGAAATTTTTTTCACATCATTTATTATTGCGCAAACAAGAATAGCGATAGCTGAAAGTTTTTGAAATACTGATGTTTTTGGTGCTAAAGCACTTTGAACTGAATATTTTGTATTTTGATGAGTCACTTGTTTTCATTCCATAGATTACTAATGTTACAGACAGAGCAGAAAACATATTAACAATGAAAAAAATTCTAGAAAAATCTGAAAGTAACACCTTTGTAACTAAAGGTACCCTGTAAAAACAAATATTAAAAAAAATCCTTAGTTTTTGAAATTACTAGAATTGTAATCAGAATAATTAAATTCTGAATGTTAAAATTTTAATCACTTTTCTGATTTTCAGATACAAGGCATGATGTGACCTCACTATTTCCTGTACTTGCACATATATTTCTGGGAAGAAATATATGGAATTTTTTTATATACAGCAACGTTCTCTCATTTTCACTGTCTTGGTTGCAGGAGTCATCCCAGGATGAATCCTATGGGAGGCTGGAATCTTTGCAATGCACTAGTGAATTTGTCTCGTGTCCCAGTTCCAAAGTGAATAGATTCTAGTTGAAGTGAAGGTTCTTATCTTCAGATCTGCAAATGTGCACAAAGTAAAAACTAAAGAAAAAGCAACAAACCCTGCTTTGCACATGAAGAATCACATGGAGATCAGATTGGGCAAGACCACACAGAGTAAATCCAGCCAAGAGCATGCTATTGACTTGACTTACCTAAAAGATTGTGCTGTAAGCTGTGTTGTGCAGTGCAACCTGAGAAATCTGTTATTATATTATATTATTTAATTATTCATAATGGCAGCTGTCAAAGTAGTACATTCAGTATATTAAATCATGTTTGCAGTAAGGGTAACTTCAGTCCTTCTTATGCAGTATGTCTTGTACTTGCCAGTATATGATTTCAGATGACTTCACAAGAAGTATCCCTGAGGACTATCTGCATCTTATTTGTGTCCCTCAAGAATCTCACTATTTTCCCTTGAAAAATAGAAAGCAATAGCTGTGGAAGAAAAGGGAAAACTTTGCTAGTTCCAAAAATAAATATATTATAAAAAGTTAATGAAGCTCTTCACTTTTAGCTAGAGCACCTGTATAGTACATCTGTTTCAGCTGCTATCACAATATTTGCTGATTCTTTCCAGGCAACAACAGTGTATTTTGTTTTCTGGGAATTGAAAACATAAAGCATCTGGTGAACCTGAAATTTTAGGGATGATTATAAATACTAGTCTCCTTTGAAGGCACTATTCAGCATGCCAGCAGTATACAGTTTTTGCAAACTTCTGTGACCCAGTTTGCAAACAAGTTAGGTGAGCCACCTGATGTGCAGTTATATATTCATCCCCTCTGAAGTCACTATTGTTCATCTGCATTAAAAATGCCACCAGGAGGACTCAGCATATTATTTTCAAGCGATGTTTTCAGTCTCTCAACAAGCATATTGTTTATAGGAATAGTTCTTCTCCCTAGTATTCCCCTTCTCCTTGAAGAACACACATGTATTTAAGTGCAATTTGGTTTGGAATGGCATACCTGTAGGTCAAAGAACAGACTAAAGGGGCTAAACCAGACATAAATAAGAATGAAATACATGGCTGTGTAGAAGGCTCAGTTGGATAAAACAAATCATGTATCCATTTGTGCACAGCATGTCTCTCCCAGATGAGCAGATTTGAGAAAACAGGCTTCATAGACAGAGCAAGTGTTGCCCATTGATGTGCATAATAAATCATCAGTCTAGAGAATTTGTCAATAACATGCTGCCCTAAACATCCATATGTCCGCGGCATTAGGCTCATGTTGCTGCAACTGAGATCTCAACCAACACAGAATGAAAAAAAGAAGTATAACTTTAAGTGGCAGCAGATCAGTTTGGGAAAAACAGGCATTTTATCTGCAGTTATTTTTCAGTGCAGTTTGGCAAATGCATGGTCATTTATAAGAACAAGGAGCACCAGTTTATATGCTGCATGCCTATTAAAAATTTAGACAGACATTGGGAAAGCTCTTTTAACAAATTCAGACCACCTACAGTGTTCCCAAATACATGACCAACTTTGGCAATGCGTACAGCACAGCTCGCTCAGGTGGAAGGTGGGATTGAGCAGCAAATTTTCGATCATTTGGGCATTTCAATGGGGGGCAGCTGAGTCAGATTCTGTTTTCAGCTCTACCTCTGCATTGCGTCTGGCTTTGAGAAAGTCACGTTTATTTCACCATTGATACTTAATATGTCTTTTCCATCTAAGCTGTGTTCACCTAGGGTGGTCTTACCATGTGGTTTGTTCAGCGTCTACATTGTATTTCTTATACAAATAAGAACTATCAAAGAACATCTAAGAAAAGTTTAAACAGTATGTCAGGGAAAAAAATTCTGAGGAACTAAAGAGGGTCATATATTCTAGATGAAAGTACTTATTGCACAAAAGAAAGCTGGAATTTATTCAGGAAGAAGTATCTCTAGCCCTCTTAGTGCTTCAGATAATCTATAAAGGCCACTAATCTCTCTCTAAGTTATTATAAATGGCCCTAAATTCAAATCTATTTACTGCCTGGTACTTTTCCTATGATTCATACTGCAACACATAAATAGCTAAATTGAAAATAAATAGCATTGTTCAGATTATCTCTTACAAATCCAAAATTTATAAACTTTGATGTATTTGATTTAACACTCCATTGTTATAACAAATGTGTGTTAGCTAACTAAGTTTATATGTAAGCTACTCCTTGGTGGAAAATAAGGTTCTTTTGTGGCTTTTTGCTGACTCAGATACTTCTCCATCTCTTTTTTTTTTTTTTCTTTTTTTTTTTTTTTAAGGAGCCAATGGATAAACAAAAGCAGAACAGCTGAGTTTCAAAACTGAACAACATGTTTCTTGAAGGATTTAGGGGAATTAGCAAGAAGTGATATGATTGTAAAGAGAGAAGGATAACTGATTATCACTGGAAGAAACTCAAATCTTTTTTTAATTATTGTATGGAAAAAGAATACAAAGAGGAAACATCATTTTTTTTCAACAATCCTAGCAGAACAGAACTCCAAAGAACAAATGGTCTGTGTGAAAGCAGGTTGAGCAGACTTTTTGGACCGGCCTGACATTGCTAACTCACACCAAGATGGTTTTGTGTAATATAATGTGGAGATTACAGGAGAATGCTTAGGAGTGTAAATTTCAAACACTGATTTTTGGAGCTGTTTAACAGTTCTGTGGGCATTTAAGTCTGTGGTCAGCAGGAAATGCCATTAAACATCATTTTTCTTAGGTGTGATAAACTCTGAATTAAAATGACACATTGGTGAACAGTCCCCATCTAAACAATTTGAAACTGTAGTCTGGAATACAAAGACAATATGCCTAAATACCAAGAGTGGCAATTTTGTATATGTTTAAAGCTGGTGGCTAGTATTTCTCTGTTACTACAAATTCATATGCATATATATGTATGTGCATGTGTAAAGGCAAAGAGAGAAGGGAGGAGGGAGAGAGAGATAGGGAGGAAGATTCTTGTAGAGCGTAATTCAAAACTTCTATTTAGTAGAATCCTAAAATTATGTAAGCATTCCACAGAATATCAGAGAACTGATAAAAAATCATTAGACTGGAAGGGTCTGGGTTTTTTATTGTTTATGGATAATTTACCACTTAGGCTTGTTGCGATTTTTCCTCTTATTATCTACTATTCCTGATTTCCACGCCATTTGTTATTTTCACGCAATTGCATACAATTGAATTTTGAACATAAAACATTAGAGAGAAGAAAATAAATCAGAATCAAAGAAAGAAAATTCAAATGAGCAAGTGGAATGTCAAGAACTATAAGGCACTTATTCCCCATCCCTTCTGATAGAAGAACAAAGAGTAAATTAAAAATAGAAGGCAGAAGAAATAAAACTGCTCAATAATTTCTACTTTTCTCATATGGTAATAATTAATGTATAGAAATAATTGATAGGATACTATGTTGAAACATAAAAAGCTTGGAATCTAAACTAATGTAGACACTCACTTAGAAAGCACGAAGGATAACCAGAAATTCAAAATATGTTTGGAAGAAAATTAAATACTTAGTCTTCAGGGAGTGAGCCAATGCATCACAGGTGAAACCTCTCGAAAAATTAATTATTTGAAAAATCAGTCTGTAATGGAATATTACTTCATTTTTACAATTACAAAAAGGAGCTATAAAAGAATATGAGAATATATTTCTAACCACAAAAAAGAACTATGAGGTAACAGGACAAGAGGATTGAAAAACAGACTGTGAGCTGTCTATTTTCTTTCTGTTTAAAGCTCTCACATTTTATCCTTCTTGCAGAGAGCTACACATATTTGTTCTGGATAGGTTTTTTTGACAAGGACATTGTGGACTAACGCATCATACTATATTTTTCATTTTTAAGGTACAGGCACTCCATCCCCATCACTTTGAGGTAGTTTTGCTTTCCAGTGGAATGCTGCAGGTTTTAATCACAAGTCTACTTTTATACTCGGTGTGAGATCAAAATAAATACACCACCAGCGTGAACACTTTTCTGAGATGACAAGAGGGATTGCTGCTTGTCATAACTAATGATGGTGATCAAAGCAAACCTGGTGCTCACACTGACCCTGAGCTTTGATCATTTACTATACTTTCTAATATCTGAGCCTGGGAGTGAGTTTTCTTAATGGCCTCCAATTACATTAGTGGCATATGGCAGGTAAAATGAGTAGAAGATAAGAAGCAGCAAGAAGGAGAGGGGAACGTCTAGTTATGCAGCATGTGTATGTCTAGAAACCTCCAGGCAATTGAAGTAAGCTCATGTTCAACACTTTTCGTATAGTGTACATGTTAATGTTATTGAAATGCTTAGTAGGCTTTTCATGAAAGCTGGTCCCGAAGGGCACTGATATGATCGTTTACTCACCTTTGAGTAATTACTCATGTGAGTAGGCTCAGTAATTTCAAAGGGGTTTTGTGTGTGTGTGTGTGTGTGTGTGTGTGTTTTAGGTGCTCTTCTGAAGCCTGTGAAGTTTCTGACTCCTCAAAGGTAAGCACTAATGCCAGATTTTTATACATTAAAATTATTTCTACTGAATTCTGTTTCTTTTGCCCATTGCTTGCAGTGGTGTTCATGATAGCCACCACGTACATTCACTCAACTGCAGACTATAATGCAGCCAGACTAAAAATGCTGTTTATCTTGGTAACATTAGTTTCTCATTAGTTCTAAAGATGGATTGTGTGATAGTGTTGATAGCTAAAGGCATTTTCAGAAGACTTGCTCCCATCAAGTCGGATTCACACATAAGAGAATCTTTCTAAAAACAGTTTTCTTTTGTCTGTGCAAGCATTTGAATAATTTTAAGTGCAGCAGCAGCAAGTTTAAAAGTACAGATATAATTTCTTAGCATAGCAAGTTTCTCCAGCTGCTGTGCACATTTCAGATGTTAGCCAAACACATTACAGCCAGAGAGAATAAACGCAGCAGATGATATTGTTATATGGGCCAGAAGCTGAGAAAATTATTTAATTCACATCCTAAAAAAAGCTATGATAAGAAAAAAAAGCTCAGGTAGCATCTTTGTAAGGTTGTTCTTCACAAAGTTCAGAGAGAACCAAGAACATGAGTACTCTATTTTTCTTTCTAGAAAAGTGGAATCTTATTAAAGTGCACTCTAATAAGGCAGGAATTCAAGGCTGTGCTTTTTATAAAACAAAGAAACCTCAGCTTTCAAAATACCTGCACTTCTCAGCATGGGCAGGTTTGTTTTTTTCTGTTCTATGCTATCCCTGTTGTAAGCAAAAACAAGAGAGAGTAATCAAAGTTACCTGCTTCTACTGAAAACTAGAATTCTATTAATCATTAAATCATGTCCGCTGGCCCACTTATTATCATCATCAGCAATGTTAAAACATTCCTTCTAACTGAAATAATGTCTGTGAAGATCCCAGCTAAACCCAGCAGCCACACAGTGATCCAAATATCTACCCTGATGATATAATTTCACAAGATCTCAATTTTACACAAAATTTAGCTGACAGTTTTTATTAAGCATAACTTACTGTTAAAAAGTCTGCTAATAGGATACATTTAATCTTTTCTACTAAAATACAAGCTTGGTATCTACATTGTCCTACACTGCTCCAGCCGCCTTTGGACTGCTTGCTACTACTGATGCTCCAGGTGTCAGGCTTTTCTGTAGTATCTGCCATTCAAAGTGGAAAAGAAAGTCCCCATTGTATCTTTTCCTCTCAGCATTTCTATGTTTACACTTACAAACTTTTGACTATGGCTGCCAGTGTATATAATTTCTGATGCTAGGGGAATAAAGGAAAATTTAAATATGGAATTATGGCCAACACAGAATTCAGCTGAAATTGCACACTTTCGCTGACAACACCATAGGTGAATACATTTACAAACAGATGGATGATGTTCAATATCACATATAACAATACAATGAAAGAATGTGGAGCCAGGGGTCCTTGGTCCTCATGGCACCACGCATGTCAGAGTTCAAGGATCATCTGCTTGGTGCCCTCAGTCATACAGTTTAGTTTTAGGTAGTACTGTGAGAAGTAGGGAGTTGAACTCAATGATCCTTACGGGTCTTTTCCAACTTGAGATATTCTATGATTCTAATGTATTGGTCTCCCTTTGAAGTGCCTTTATTATGCAAATAATCTGCTTTAGGCTTAATTCTGCAGACAGTTCCCTTGCTGCATATCATGTGGCCTCAGAAGCCGCAGTGCTGGATCACAAGTTTGTAATTGCATGGTGTCAGATTGCACCTCATCTAATTCCATGTCACAGTAAATTATGGGTGTCTGGGTCCTGCAGTGTTTGTATCTTTAAAAAGCCAAACTATGCAATTGCATTGCATACTGGGTGGTAACGTGGAGCTCTGACCTTGATATGTAATTTAAGTAACATACAATGCATTAAAAGTAACTGATGGAAGCATTTAGTAGTGTCACTAGCAGTAGAGGAGATATAATCTCTTTTACATTTTGCAAACTGGAGTTCTGCCTCCAAGTAGAAAACAAAGGTGATACACTTTCTATTGTACAGAAAGCCAGCTGGTAAAATGTTGTCCACAAGCTTCTACTGCACTCTTATTTATATCATTCTGTTGGCAGGTTTGTCATTTTCTGGGTTGTAAATGCAACATCCAAAACATGCAGCAGAGGCTGAATGAATGATCCAACTATTTCTATGTATACGCTTCAATTTATGTCACATTAAAGATAGCAACACTTGTGGTACATTGTAAATCATTTATTTTGCATCCAGAAAAATCAGGGCAGACCTGGTCATTGCCTACGACAATAAAATACATATTTTTGCCCTCATCCAACTGGCTTCAGAAATGCCGTCATCCATGGCATAATTTTTTACTGTCTTGTATATGCTGAAAAAACTCCACCCATTTTCATATTATAAATAAGTTTACTGTGAAGAATCACCATCATAGTTCAAAGGTGATATGTCAAAGAAGAAGTTTTAACTTGGCTTAATGGACTATGCTTAAGGTCACTGGAACAGGTATATTATCTTGTGATCCTGTCAACACAACAGGAGGGGATTTTGACAACAAATTTGTGCTTCTTGGAACAGAAAGATTTTAGATCTGATACGGAAATAATTATTTTCTACCAAAAAAAAATTACTTCCATTTTTAAAAGCAATAGGAAACCACTTTTGGAGGTTAGCTACAGGAGGGATTTAGTTTTTATGGAATGCATGCTCTACTTGTACTGATTGTCAAACTTTCCTTTGCATCAAAATGAAGATATTTTAAAAGCCTTCACATTTAAAACAAAAATGCAGTCCCCAAATTCCTAATCCCATATTTCACAGGATAGGATTTGCACTTATTAATTCTAGGGAGTTCCTAAATTTGGGGGATTTTACTCATTCTTTGGTGAAAGAAGGCCCCAAAGCTGAATTTTGCTAAAAAAGTATTTAAAAAGTGTTATTAATTCCCTAAAAATTATAGTTCCCTGACCAAGTGTTCTTCTGTCAAAAAACGTTGGAAGTCATGAAATGGTGTCAAAAAAATCTCCTCTTTTACTTGAACCTTATGCTTCCATTAATGGCAGGTAAATTTTTCAAAAGCTATTACCTGATTTAACAGCCTAAACAACATTTTAGAGGTGACTTTAACATTTAATAACTCAACTTTACTTTGAAAACAACTGAGAAGTTACACATCATCTGTTTCTGCCCTTTTGAAAATCACATCTTGCACTTAATGCAATCTTTATACCCCTTGGAAAAGCTGGTTTAAAAGCCTTTTTTTTTAAAGTGTCACAGTTATAAGGATACTTCTGACTACAGAGTTAGAAGCTTTCAGTGCATGCCTTAGGTATATTCTTTGCTCTTTTCCTCCATGTTAAAGCAATATCTGAGCAAATGGTTTTCATCTGTTCTTTCATGGAAAGGCAATGACATACTTGTATCAGGGAAATCAATCAAAATATTTTTACATGTATGCAGTATGATGTGTATGTGGAAATGCATGAAGACAAGGCAGAGGAATTGAAGGGGTTTTAGGTACATTAATGCTTTTGACTAGCTTGCTAAAACCAAAATGAATTTGTAAAATGAACATAGTTGCTGTCATGATTGATTTGCCTAGCTTATCTGTAATAGTCTAGCTCCAGTTTTAGCTATAATATTTTACCCAGTTTTTGTGTGCTACCTCTCTAGCAGTAACCTTACCTGAATTCACTTATGCTGGAATATGAGGGAGACTATTAACACTAATAAACTATCAGTGTCTCTGATGCATGACAGCTGCAAAGAAGGTGAAACTTTGTAAACAGATGGTGTGACCAGTTCTGCAAAGACTTTGTGCATTTTCTTCATGCTCAAAATTCTGAAAACCCCTATTGGCACTAATTGCAATATTTACCGTGTGGCTGAAGATGCACATCAATCTTTTTCTGATAAGGGTCTGTAGCTTTGATTAAAGGACAGGATGTAAGCTACCCTCTACCTTGTTGGTCCTCCACTGACCAATAAAACTTTCTGCAGCACAAAGATGCATGTGAGCATGATGCATTTATTGGTCTGGCCCTACACACTCAATAGTTCTTTAGCCAGTGTTAAAATCTGTGTTGCTGCAGTTGTTTATTTATGCAAAATGTGAACTAGAATGAAGTTTAGATAGCTGAAACAGTATAAGCAATGATCACATTTGGAAACACAGTAGAATACCACACATTAGCAGTGGAATGCTACAAATGCAGTGTTTAATGCTAGAAGAATGCTGTTGTGACTAGAATAAGGCTTTTAGTCAAGTAAAGAGATATTTCTTGATATTATAGGTTCACACCCTACTGTCAAGTTTTAAGTAGCACTCTGCATTGATCTCAGTGGGTAGCTGTGTTTAAAAATTGATGCCATGACCTGGCCCTTTATATGGAATGACATCTGAAAGGAACATAGAGATTTTGCTGTCCTCAGCACAGTGAGAAAAAGGATAGGAGAAAGGAGGAAGAAACAGAACAGGCCTCATGCTATCTTGATGTATGGGAAGGGCACAAAAGTTTAAGCAGTGTTAATAGCTTGAACCTCAGATTGCCAAATAACCAATATTACCATAGTTTATTTCCACTGACTTCAGTGGAGTTGCGTCGGTTTACATCTTTGTTAATGCAATCAGAATCTAATTGATTATATATCTGTAATTTAAGATACAAATTAAGAAACCTTTCTATAAAAAATGGCTGAGGTTTTATACAGAGGGTTTTTGTTAAATACTTTGTTACTATATTAACACACACAAAATCTTAGGAATATACACAAATGAGATAGATTGCAAATAAAAAATATCTTCTTTGTTGTTTTAGAAAAACATATTATTTACCTATTTTGTATAAAAAGTACTAGGATCCCTGAAGATATTGGGACAAATATACAATGACAAAGTTGGGAAATTAATATGGCACAATAGAAAATAGTATTGGCCCTTTTATCTCAGATCAGAAATATGTTTCAAATACACTTGGAGCTAAATGAAGAAATATTTTAATGAAAAAAAATATTTGAAGCATCTCATAAATATTTCATTAATGAAAGGATTTTGAACTTGGAAGCAGAGCCTGAAGTGTTACATTAATATTTCTAACATTTCTTTCAGGTTGGAAATCTATTGATATTGCATAATATTTGGGCTGCAAGTTTTAACTATTTTTCCAGTCTGGATTTCACCAAACACATTTCGATCAATCTTAAAACTTATAACAAACTGCAAGGGTTTTTGGTTTTGGGGTTTTTGTTATTATTATTTGATCAGAGAATAAATTCTGAAAGCTTTATTTATTCTGATTAAAATTCAACTCATAGAAAGGTTATTTGTCTTGCTCAGGTGTTCATATAGTTTGTATAAGCTTTCATTTTTCTTCAGTAGCCAATGATGTATTTTCTTAGAATCATAGAGTTATAGACTGGTTTGGGTTGAAAGGGGCCTTAAAGGTCATCTGGTTCTAACCCACCTGTCATTGGCGGGGATACCTTCCACTTGGCCAGGTTGCTCAAAGCCCCATCCAACCTGGCCTTGAGCACTGCCAGGGATGGGGCAGCCACAGCTTCTCTAGGCACCCTGTGCCAGTACCTCACCACCCTCGCAGTAAAGAATTTCTTCCTAATATCTAATTTAAATCTACCTTCTTTCAGTTTAAAACTATTCCCCCTTCTCCTATCACTACATGAAAGCACGCCAGAGAGGGAGCTTTCATCAGGATTTGTAGAGATAGGACAAGGAGTAATGGGTTTAGACTTAAACAGAGGAAGGTTAGATATAAGGAAGAAGTTCATTACTCTGAGAGTGGTGAGGCACTGGAACAGGTTGTCCAAAGAAGTCATAAATGCTCCATCCCTGGCAATGTTCAAGGCCGGGTTGGACAGAACCTTGGGTGAGATGGCTTAGTGTGAGGTGTCCCTGCCCATGGCAGCGGGGTTGGAACTAGATGATCTTAAGGTACTTTCCAACCCTAACTATTCTATGCTTCCATGCACTTGGAAGAAGTCCCTCTACAGAAAAAGACTTAAATTAAGTCTTAATTGAAGTCTGTAGGAAGACACTTAAATTCAGCCTCTCAGCCATGTTGTAATCATTTTGACCTCCCTGATTTGCTCCTCCTCATATCAACATCCACACATAAACTTGTATTGCAAGGCTACATATTCAATGTGAGCAAAATCCTCTCATCACTGGCTTTTTTTTTTTTTGGTTGGTTGGTTGATTGGTTGGTTTGGGTTGGGCTGGTTTTGGGTGTTTGGCTTTTGTTTTTATTTTTTGTTTTGGTTTGGTTTGGTTTTTTTAGGGTGTTTTGGTTTGGTTTTTTGTTTTGTGAGGTTTTCTTTCCTTTTCTTACCAAAAGGGATGATCTGATTCGAATTACAATATGAATACAACATAGGCAGAGCAGAGGGATGTATGCAGTGAAGATTAAAAATAACTGACTGAGCTCACTGTAACTTCCTCAATGTCAAAAAATATGTCATTGTAAATCCTCTGGGACTGCCTGAACAATACTTGCATATTCCAGGCCTTATGTCTGCCCGATACCCATCTATTTGCTAGGCTAGGTCTCTCCTGCCCTTTCTCGTATCCCTCCCTCTGTTGTGGGGGAATGGGAAAGGAGGGGCTCTGAACAGCAAGATTTCCCTTCATTTTGTTCAAAGGTGAGACCCACTGGCCACGATATTTCCTTGCAGGGCACTCTAACCCTGTCTGTATGCTGCTGTAGGATATTTTTGTGCTAATTCTAAAAGAAACAAGTCAGCACCCAACATTTTAAATAACCTTGAGTATCACTATTGCATTTGAATAATTTAGATCAGGGTTCTGACTCCAACTTGCAAATAAACAGATAAATCTTAGTACAGAGGCAGAGATTTTGTAGCATGCATAGCAAAAAATTTGCAGCCAAATATATTCAGAAGATAGAAGAAAGAGGTAACTTTAAGCCCTTCTTCTGATTCTGTGCTGCCCTAGAGCTGAAGAGGTGTCTGGCATAATTTTGAAACTCTACAGGATGGCCCTGTGAGCCACATCAGTGTGCACACTCTCTGAAGTGTGATGTAGCTTTACACTGGCATGTCCCTCCTTTGGGACTGTCTCTGAACCAGGCTTTTGGGGGATTCTTTGCAGAGGGATAATTGGTAGAGGAACCCCTCTCTTGCATAATCAAGGCTGAGACCGCCAGGCAGGTCACTATGCAAAGCTGCTACTGATGAATATTTTGTGAATATGCTTTAGGCAAGGGTGTGCATACCTAGCGTCTATACAACCATGAAAATAGTTACATACTTCTAAACCAGCAGAACAAACATTCTGGCTTTTTGTCTGCAGTAAGGCAGCATACACTTGTTTTTTCCCTTTCATCATATAATCTATAGCTGACATACCAAAACTTAAAATTGCATATCTACTGAAAGCACCCTCACTGCAATATTCCCAGTTATTTTCTTTTTCTTTAACAATTTAGAAATCCTACCAGATGTGAAGTCAGCCATGGTTTGTTTGGAAATACATACTGTGAATGAAAACAAACATGCATTAGCTGATTAGTGTCTGGTTGCTTCTTCCTGCCCGCTGTGTGAAACAAGCAGAGCATGAAGCATCCTGGTGCCTGGAGGAACAACCAAAGGATGCAATTCCTAGGCAAGATCCTTTTTTGGCTTCTAGTAAGATGTTACTATCTCTGCATCCTGTATTTCTCTTGAGCTAGGCTCAAATGTTACTAAGGGAGAAGTGATAGGTAGACAAAACTTTCAGCAAAGCAGGATTGTTTTTCCTTAGGAAACCAGTTTAGTCAGAAACTAACACATGATTACTTTAATAGCCCGTATTGCTTCTTGGTCACTTCAAGCAGAGTGACTGTATTCCAGAAAGAGAAGCTATTGACCTCCTTTAACTGGTATGAAAAATTCTTGGTCTCTTCTGATGTTATACTGTGACTGTACTTGTTACCTGATTTCAGGTAGGTAGGTGCAAGATATTGCAAGTCTCCTTTGGAGTTTTCAGAAGTAGACTTTTACTATCTGACATTATTCTATTCTTATTTGGGGGAGTTGATGATTTGAATATACCTGCTAAGTTTTATAGCTGAAGTATATCAAAGAAAATATCTACTGTCTGGCAATTATTTGCTTAATGCACACAACACAATCTTTTGAATAGTCTCTAAATCAGTGTGTGACTGCCCAAAGTCTTACATATTTGAGAATCAGGTCACCTATACAGTTATATGACAGGCATCTTCAGCTTCTCGTATGTCCCCAAACTAGCAGATACTTGTACAAACAAACACAGAATTTTGAAAGATGAATTCTGCAACGTAATGCTTAACTATTAGACTGTCCTTGGACAAAAAAATAGTAACAACAGACCTGTCTAGTCTTCTCTCTGAATGGCTCCTTCAATATTTGCTCTTCTGACTGGCCTCATGCCTCTTGTTTTCTTGAGTCCGCAATGGCTGTTTCAGTAGAAAAAAAGGTAGCAATATTTTCAATGTAAACACATTCACTACTTTATATTTATTTAAGTCTTGTGAAAGTGTGTGATCTTATTTTATCTATATTATTTGCATAACAAAGGCAATGCTGCCTTGGTTAATATGTTTACGACTTTTGGAGAGTATAAGAACTGTAAACTCAAGCAAAAACTGGGAATTTCTGTCTCTTATTTTGAGGGCAACCTGTCTCTATCAGTCTCTAAAGAATGATCACTCTTCAGTTAGATATCACAATCAGGAAAGAAACAACAACAGAACCCTCAGATTCTGAAAATTAAATGAACAGTGATGCCTTAATTTACAGTCCAGAAACAGCAAAATTTCAGATAAAAGAAGAAATTAATAATTATTCTTGCATGGTATGTCCTTTTCTTCTCTTAAGGTTGTATCTCACTTGTCGCGTACACTTTGTTGATTGTCTAGCTCAATAACAAGGAACTTAGACACCTACTATACTCAGCCTGAATTGTCCAGTAGAGGTAGGATACTTGCTCTGGAGGTACTGTGGCACTTAAACAATGTGAGAAATCCTGCACTTGATTTGTGAGACCAGTGAACACATATAATTTCTCAGCATTCATTAACATTCTTTTGTTAAATATCTGACATTATACTTTATCACAGAACCTCCCAGATAATTTAGGCAATAGCAAAATACTCATTCTATGAATACATCTGGGACACCCAGACATTCAGGAAATAACAACCTCCACTATGTTTAGCTCATCTTCAATAGTGATTGTTGCTCTTGAACAAGAGAGTCTACTTTTCTCAGCAAGAAATATTTTCCCCATCCTACAAAACAGGGAGAGGTTTCATGGTTTAATGCTGATATACCATCTCACATGATAGTTCAGCCATTTTAAAGTTAACAATAACCACATGTAGGACCTAAAGAACGACCCTTTTTGGAGTGAAGACTGAATGTGCCACACATCCAATGAATGGCTGCCTGTCTCATGCTGCTGTATGTACAGCAATACCTACTGTACTGTACAGCCGATGTTCAGGCTACTGCAGAGCTAAAATGTTTGTATAGCGTGTCATTATTTCTGTAGAAAATTATTGTACATATCTTTCTCTGCTTTTATTCCCAATGTTATACTAGGAATTCTTCAGTACTGCATATCTGAAAAAAATATATCTCAATATAGTGCTTAAAATGTGTTTCACAACCAAGTCTTTTAAAATTAAGTCCAAAGGAATAGAGTGAACAGAAATAGAATTCTGGTTTCATGCTCATTGAAAACTGCTGTTGTATAATTCCCATTTTCCTTTACTAAGTTATCATAATTTATGTTTCTGTTTGCCTCTTTTTTCTTTTTGTAGTGTTTCTTTTCAGAAGGAGGAAACAACATTCCTTTTCCTTATGGGTGTTCTGGGACTATCTAATGACAAAACATTGTGCATTTCAACAGAAAATTACTCATCTCTCACACGAAAAACATGTTTTGTTCATGTGACTTTATGGTAACTAATGTGAAAAAGGTACCTCAAGCCACCCCTTAAATCTCAATTTTACCACTTCCACTTTTTATATTTATTTTTTATTAATGATGGTATACTTTATACTCTATTTAATATCATTAAATGATAAAATTATTGGTTTGGGTTTTTTTTAGAATCTTGTCAAGGTAGTGTGTAATAGCTATGTACCTTATTTACCAAGTTCCTAAGGCATTCATACTCTCTTAATTTCAGTGTTTTAACATATCAATGAGCATATATTCATAAGTATGCATTCTAAGTAGTTCCCAACACAGATCTGCTGTTTAAGGTGCTTTTTCCTTATTACTATTTGAAGAACACAGGAGATTCTGCACAAGCACCTCATAATTTAGTATCACAAAAAAAAGAAAAACCTACAGAAGCCAAGGCTGAATCTGTATAGTTATAAGTACTGAGAATATTTTGTCAAAAAAAAAAAAATCACTATGATTGATTGAAAAATTTCAGGCGTGGTTGTAGTTACATTTATCAATCTGATAAATACCTGTGCATATTTTCATAAGAGACATGCAAAAATCAACTGATGATGGAAGCAGATTGACTTTTTGGAATATGAATGGCATAACAGAATGCTCTTGCTTTTCCTGTTTTCAAGCTGTAAGTCCGGATGACAGAAATAACTATGTGAGCAGCCAGCGCTGTGCCGTTTGATGAACCACCATGCTTCACAGCAGTTACCTAAGAGAAGGTTTTAGTCTCTGCATTTTTGAACCAGTAAAAAGTTGATTTAAGAAGAGATGAAGACATGGTTTTCCATGGTAAACGGGATAGCTTTTTTGAGAAATTATGTAGAATGAGTGGCCATTCCAAGGTACAGTGTATAATGCACTCAGTGTACTTCTGAACTATGTCACTGAAAGATTTATCTCTATATTCTGGTTACAACATTTCCACACAGAGTTTCCATTAACTCCAGTACTAGGTATGCTCATTTTTTTTGGACAAAGAATTTATCTTTCATTATCTTCACTATTTTCTGTACGTACCATGTGTTTCAGCTCACCTCAGTACAGATTCATTATAGCAGCACTAGTTGGCTTCATCATGCTCAATTAGAACACCAGAAAGTTCCTTGCAGTCGAGCTCTAAACAGTGTGAAATTTGCCCTTTTTAATGCATATTTGGAAGACTTAAAACACATGTGTTTTAGCAGAACTAATCAAAACAATTTTAAACTCAGCATTTTGGTTTTAAAGTGCACAAGGAATTCCTTACTTCTACTGAAGTCATTTTAATCAAAAGGAGTGTGACTAGCAGGTTGAGGGAGGTGATCCTGCCCCTCTACTCTGCTCTTGTGAGACCTCACTTGGAGTATTGTGCGCAGTTCTGGTGTCCTCAACATAAAAAGGACATGGAACTGGTGGAACAAGTCCAGAGGAGGGCCACAAGGAAGATCAGGGGACTGCAGAACTTCCCGTATGAAGACAGGTTGAGAAAGTTGGGGCTGTTCAGGCTGGAGAAGAGAAAGCTGTTTGGAGACCTCATAGCAGCCTTCAAATATCTGAAGGGGGCCTATAGGGATGCTGGGGAGGGACTTTTCATGAGGAACTGTAGTGATAGTACAAGGGGTAATGGGTTCCAACTTAAACAGGGGAAGTTTAGACTGCATAAGAGGAAGAAATTCTTTACTGTGAGGGTGGTGAGGCACCAGAATGGGTTGCCCAGGGAAGTTGTGAACGCTCCATCGCTGGCAGTGTTCAAGGCTGGGTTGGAGAGAGCCTTGGGTGGCATGGTTTAGTGAGAGGTGTCCCTGCCCATTGCAGGGGGTTTGAAGCTAGATGATCTTAAGGTCCTTTCCAACCCTAACTATTCTATGATTCTATGATTCTACAAATATACTAAAAACCTGAATTCTGGGGGAAAGAGTTGCATTTAGAAACCAGTCTTGTGAGCAAAACTTAATGTAATGTACTCTCCCAGTGAATCCACAACAAAGCCAAGTAAAGATAATAGATATTCTGGTTTATGCAAGAGAGAGCATGCAAAGCCACCTTTTCTTTACTTGCTAATGTCAGTGCTGTCATGAAAATTCAATATTACAAAAAGTTATTCACAAAACTCCTGCAACTTCTAGACAACATTACTGCTATTACTGAACTGCTATTTGTAAGAAAACCAAAATGCTGACATTAACGATGTTTCTCCAAGTATACATTTCATATGCTGCTTTTTCACACAGTATTGAAATTAAGCTGACATAGGACTTTCTAAATTAAGGAAGGTTTTCCTGAGGATATGTAACAAGACAATTTAAATTTCAGATTTTCAATGCCCTCCTGCATGCAAGATACTTTTGTAGAGAAAAAAAAAAAATTAGTATATCTGTGTTTATATTTTAAATCAGTGTCACACATTCCTTGTCTATATAAAGAGTCAGAAAACCAATTTTTTTTTATTTCCTGAATGATTTTTTAATCATTGTGATTTAACATCTCAATGCACAAAAAAATTTGTCACAGTAAAATGCATATTATTTCATAGAATCATAGAATAGTTAGCGTTGGAAAGGACCTTAACATCATTTAGTTCTAGCCCCCGTGCCAGGGGCAGGGACATCTCCCACTAAACCATGCCACCCAAGGTTCTCTCCAACCCAGCCTTGAACACTGCCAGCGATGGAGCATTCACAACTTCCCTGGGCAGCCCATTCCAGTGCCTCACCACCCTTACAGTAAAGAATTTCTTCCTTATATCCAATCTAAACTTCCCCTGTTTAAGTTTGAACCCATTACCCCTAGTCCTATCACAACAGTTCCTCATGAAGAGTCCCTCCCCAGCATTATTATAAGCCCCCTTCAGATACTGGAAGGCTGCTATGAGGTCTCCACACAGCCTTCTCTTCTCTAGGCTGAACAGCCCCAACTTTCTCATCTTATCTTCATACGGGAGGTTCTGCAGTCCCCTGAGCATCCTCGTGGCCCTCCTCTGGACTTGTTCCAACAGTTCCGTGTCCTTTTTATGTTGAGGACACCAGAACTGCACACAATACTCTAAGTGAGGTCTCACAAGAGCAGAGTGGAGAGGCAGGATCACCTCCCTCGACCTGCTGGTCACACTCCTCTTGATGCAGCTCAGGATACTGTTGGTTTTCTGGGCTGCAAGCACACACTGCCAGCTCATTTTCATTTTTATATCAACCAGCACCCCCAAGTCCTTCTCTGCAAGACTGCTCTGAATCTCTCTTCTGCCCAACCTGTAGCTGTGCCTGGGATTGCTCCGACCCAGGCGTAGGACCTTGCACTTGTCATGGTTAAATTTCATCAGGGTGGCACCAGCCCTCCTCAGAAGCGTGTTTCACCTTTCTTTGGAAAAGGTAAGGTTATTTGCAATTTGCTTTTATTGTGTTATTGTGTTGGAATTTTCCATTTATTTTTGCCATACGTCAGGACAATACCAAATCTTCCATAAGAAAAAATGACAACTTTATTTGCAGTTATTTAAAATGTTTATATTTCCAAAGCACATTTTGGTGAAGCATTTGTCTTTATAAGGAATGGTACACATTACAATTTCTACTTGTGAGTCTAATATTCTCCTTACAAATATTTGATATCTGGGTTTAATTACACTGTAAAAGAAAATCCTACATTTCAGCACTGTGCAATTTACTTTTAATTTAACAAGCAGATATATGTAAAATATCTCTAGCAGAATCATGCAAATCTGAAATGCATCAATCTTTTTTATGCCTGTACCACTTGCAACACTGAAAAGAGGAAACCGTTCATTTTTTTAAGATAGAAAAATAAAATTGATTTTATGTTTCAAGTTAATTGTTTCAGATGACTGAAGTGAAACGTTCAGAGTGAATTGCCTCTTGGCTAATAGAGCTTTTCCTTAGGAATATTATTCCTTTTTTGCTATGGACAGATCAGAAAAAAGGCTAATGTTAGAATACTTTTTTTGGTGAAGATGATGAAGTAGCATCAAGTATCAAGGGATGTGTCTGTCTATGTGATGTTGCCCACAACAGAATTAAAATTTTACTGCTATACTGATACTAGGGGAGATGCTGGCTAATGGAGTCCCTGTGAGTACAGGATCCAGGGATGGAGAAGCATAGGGCCACAAAAGTAAATAGCATTTTAAATGTCGTGTTTACATCTTTCAATCCTTCTTTGAACTGCTTTGAATTATGGACTGTGTGGGGCTTGTTATGGGGTAAACAAGACCGTGGTGCTGCATTGCAGAGGAAACGCTAAATCTGCTCCTAATTATACACTCAGAGTGGACATGCGGCAGAAGACAGCTGTTGAAGGTTTAGTTGAATTTTAGGTTCAGAAGCCAAAGTACTTAGCTTTCATACCTCCCAAAATACAAACGGTCATTCCAGGAGGCAAGACTCAAATATATGAAGTTTAGATTCACAGCTGGCCTCCTTAACACCTGCTGCAACTACTGAAGTATACATAATGATTTTAAGTGGTCTTGAATCAGGCTATAGATGTCCATCTTATTCTCAAGCAGAAAAGCTTGCTGACATCAATGAAAATTTTGACTTCCGAACAACTCAATGATTAGTTTTTAATTCTTCATTGATCCATGTTTCTGCTGTCTTGTGACTACAAAAACCACATAATAGTCTTTTTTCTCCTTTTCCACTAAGGAAAGCTAGTTCCAGATTAAAGAATTTTAAGGGACTTGTTTGTGTAATTAAATGCAAAACAGCATATTGTAGAATTTAGAAGACATTTTCAATATTCTTCACTGGCCTAATCTGTTTTTTACTGATGTCAGTGTGAACTCTACCATCAGCAAGAAGACAAAGAAGCCATCCCTAAAAGCTTTTCAAAACCTACCGTGTAGCTATTTTGTATGTAAGATAAAAATACAGCAAAGCAGAATCTTGTTTACATTAAGGTCTCTTTATATCAGACTAGCAATGTAGAAGACCTTTAAATATGTACAAACATAATTTACAAGTCCTTTAAATCCCTTCCCCTTCTATTTTCCCATGTAGATTCTACAGTAAAAAGGAAGCCTAAAATAAATGAAACTGTGATGTACAGAGGCTCCATACTTTTAGGTCAATACAATCTGAAATTACTACGCTGTAAAATACATTTCAGAAGCATCAGGAAGTATATTTTTAATTTTAAGGCTATGCTCATCTCCATGAAAGCCACTGAAACAGGAGAGTTCAGGTATTTCATTTCAGAACAAGGCCAAGGAGCCTGCACTTTGCTGTAGACTTCTGCGTGTAGCTATTCCCAGGTGAGCAGATAAATCCTTATAATCTGGTTTGACTTGGCAGCCAAAGCAGATGGGAGATGCCTAGACAAGTCCTTGTTTTCTATGATGACAACTACCAATAAAAACAAATTTGAACTGTACCAAGCCATCCTAAACCTAGGGAGAGCTTTCATACCAGTGTTGTGTATTATTAGGAATTCATAAAGAACTTGACATCATTGCCCTGGAGATTTATGAAGCTGTATCTTCTAGGAAGTCAGATGGGTCCCAGTAACTGTTAGGTGAGCAATCTGTGGAAAGGCATTCATGTCTTCTCAGCTGACAAATCTACTGGCTAGCTGGCTAGTTAATGCTTGTATTGACAAGTGGCAAGATTTTGGAAGCAGGGGGCTGCAGGGATGGCCGCTGGAAGAAGAGACCAAGAGCTGTTCCCATGTGAACAGAGACAGCACCTGAGAGTTCTAAAAAGAACCTGCTGCTGTCCAAAGCTGAGCTTATCAATGACACCTGTGCTGTCTCTGTGATAATATATATTTAAGAAAGGATAAAAACTGCTGCTCAACAGCTCTGAGAGAGGAGTGAGAACATGAGAGTGAAACTGCTCTGCAGACACCAAGGTCAGTGCAGAAAGAGGGCATGAGGTGCTCCAGGTGCCAGAGCAGTTTCCCCTGCAGCCTGTGGTGCAGACCATGGGGAGGCAGGCTGTGCCCCTGCAGATCATGGTGATTCACAGTGGAGCAGATATTTGCACCACAGCCATGGAGGACCCCATGCTGAAGCAAGTGGATGTGACCTGAAGAAAGCTGTAACCCTTTGGAAAGTCCATGATGGAGCAGGCTTTTTGGCAGGAACTGCAGCCCATGGGAGACCCACACTGAAGCAGTCCACTCCTGAAGGTCTCTACTCTGTGAAGAGGACCCATGCTGGAGCAGTTCTTGAAGAACTGCAGCCCATGGGAGAGACCTATGTTGGAGCAGGGTAACAGTGTGATAAGGAAGGAGCAGCAAAGACTAAGCATTATGAACTGACCACAATCCGCATCCTGTGCACAACTTGGTGAGGAGGATGTGAAACATTCAAGAGTGAAGTTGATCCTGGGAATAAGGTGAGGTAGGGGGCAAATATTTTTAGTTTTGTGTTTATTTCTCACTCTCATACTTTGTTATTAATTGACAATAAATTAAATTAATCTTTCCCAAGTCAAGACTGTTTTGCCCATGGTGACTTACTGTAATTGGTGAGCAGGCTTCCTCTCCTTACCTCAACACATGAGATTTTTTTCGTCTTATTTTGTCCCCTTATTCTGCTGAAGAGGGCAAGTGAGAGAGTGACTTGGTAGGCATCTGGAAGCCAGGCAAGGTTAATCTACTGCAACACCATATTTCCACTGCAAGTAGATATAAATGAAGCTCTTTTAATCTGACAAAGCTCAGTGAATGATCAACCAGGCTCCTTGTGTGGCCCTTTTCAGTTAGGCCAAAGAGCAGATGCATATCCTGAGTTTCTGGGTATACTGAATCTTGTTATTATCTTTACTAATGCTCAATGCATCAGGAACACAACAGGGGTCCCGTTATTTTCCTCAGGAACAATCAAGAGATTAGTGGAATATAGACAGAAATTGAATCTGCATGGAAAGTTATCCATGCTGCGTTCTATTAGGAGGTGCTGCTGTGCAAAATTTTTTGCTAATTATGTGTCAAAATTACAAGAGACTGTAGAAAGGAGAAACTAGTAAACAGAATAATAAAAGTAATTTTAATTATTAAGCTTCAGTGCTATGAATTATCAAACTTCAGTGCTATGAATAATCTGCCATTCATCACCACCACAAATAAATATAAAAAAAGCAAAAAATCCATATGTTCCATGCACTTTAATTTAATTTTGCATAATAAATTAGTGTAATGCAGAATGTTTAAAAATACGAATAATCACCAAATTACTATCCATTTTCAACAGGCACTATCTAAATTTTAATACAGACAGCACTTACAGTTAACCTACGCTTTAGGTTGACTGAAACACAATAAAACCTCAAACGGGTGTTACAGACACAGTCCCAGTTATCAGGCACTAATGATGTTAAATGATGAATTGCTACGTTTTTAATAGAAAAATCAGAATGTGGTGTTTTCATTATCTTTCTCAGAATATTTTGTATGCTCACGATTGTTCTTCCACTTAGTCAATAACAAAGAGGCACTGTTTGAAAAGATACAGGAAATGGTGAGTCATTTGTGACAGGTAATTCTTTCTTTGTTGCCTGGGAAGAAATATTTTCTTGATGTTAGTTATGGTTGTTTTCAATCATCTTTCCAAGGCAGTGAACTGACAGTGTCACTTTCATACAGAAATCTTTTAACTAAAAAAATGCAGACTATAGCAGTACAATAGAACTTTTGTTTTTAAAGCTTCTAGGGCCCTATTGACCTAGACATGTAACTTAATCTTTATTACTATTAGTGAATCCTCTTCTGAATTATACCCATTATTTACATTTCTCTAAAGTGGCAAAACTCATTTCCACAAACAGCTGTCTAATTACTTCCTTAGATGTCTTATTCCTTATAAAGAAATAATAGAGAATATACTACTTCATCATAAAGTAAATTATTTCATAACTATCTTCATCCTGCTCACAACTGAGGAGGGTTACAAAGAATATCCACAGGTTGAAAGGAGAAAAATAAAACAGTTCAGTACTGTAAAAATGAGAGATAATAATGAATAATCCAGAGATGCCTTCCAATACTTGTAATCAGTCATGGGATTCTAGTCTTAGGATATTTTATCATGGAACAGTATTTTACCACAAAATAGCTCAGATGCAGTACCTGGGAAAATTTGAGTAATGGTCAGAATACATATTCTTGAGCAAATTATTATTATTTTTTTCCTCAGAATGGCTCTCAGAATAGAGATAGATATATTCTTTTTGCTTCTTTCTAACCAAAGCTCTGAGGTTCTTGGTCTCCCTGAGACAAATCATAAGAGTCTGCAACTCTTGTCACTAAGCTCTTGTGCAATACTCAAACTATACTCTAACAAGTCATTCCAGGAAACACAGCACTTCTAAATATTTTGTTAACTGAAGAGCCCAGTTTCTTGGAACACAGAGCAAAACAAACAAAAGGGACAAGTTGCATCTTCTCAGTTCTCAAGACTCTTTTGCGCTAGTTTCTGGGGCTTACGACCACAACAGATCCCATTTGTATTTGGTTCTTGGTTTCCCTGTTGTCTTCAGCATTCACTCAGCTCTGAGCTCCATTGCTTAAAAGTTCCCATGAAAACTTATTTTATTTTACCCAAATTAAACCTGATTAAACAAGTTTTCTCAAGGTGCTAATCTTGAGAGACACCTGTGAAAAATGTCATGAGGACGTTAACAGACTGAATGACTTGGCAATAAAAAGGCAGATGGAACTTAGTGTCAGTATATGTAAAGCTATAGATGTGTGAAGAATTAGTCCTATTTTCTTATATAAAATAATGAACTCTGTGCTGATAAACACATAGTGTATGGAGACTTATGACAAATGACTGCATGAAAATATCTCAGTGCTCAGCAGCATTCAAAAAAATTGGTTAAGAATTGTTAGGAAAGGAAGGAGAACAAGCCAGAAAATATTACTATGCAGCTGTATAAATTCATGATCAGTAAAGCTGATCAAAGGTCCTTAACTACAGCTTCTTTATAGTGGCTGATTAAATAGACTGGGACTTTTCCACTTCAGAAAAGTCAGTAGGAATTCCACAGAAAGCATGAGTAGCATGGAGGAGGATGATAGGGAGTAACTGCTTGCTGCCTCTTCCACTAAAAGAGCAAGTGGCTATCAAATTAAACCAGTGAAAGCCAAGTCCAAAACCAAAAGATGGAGTTAATTGCCACAGGAAGATCTGTAAACTACTCAGAATATTTGCAAGTTCTGTTATCTCCATATTGCTAAGCACATAAATCTTGGCATAGATTGTAAAGCCTTCTAAATGGAAAACTGGCAGAAGCTGGGAGAATATTATCATTATTTACATATTCCCTGTTCTTATCCTTCTCTAGATGAATTAGACCAGATTGCTTGTGGCTTTCTCTGCAATGTTTGATTTCTAAGATAGCTCCTTCTTTAAAAATTTCCACTGATTTTCACTGGACTTTGTGGCTTCAGTTAGCTTGAAGAGAAGGGTACCAACTTCAGCAGGGGTTGGTATTCCCATGGTAGCTATGGCTCTGTCCTTTACGAAATTTCCAGAGTTCTCAGTTCTTTATCCTCTGTATTTCCTCCTCCTTTTTCTTTCTTTCTTTTTTTTTTTTTTTTTTTTTTTTTTTAATGGAGGAATCTGAGGCAAAGCTTTGATTTTCCTGAACTCTATCTTCCTGAACTCTATCTTTCTATGAGTTTCCCCTATGGGAGTCGAGCACATAGCACCTACCTTATTATTTCATTTGAAAAAACCTGAATTGGATTTATGTACACTTCGAAATGTACTCGTTCCCTCAACACTGCTGGGTAGACATAGCAGCCTGCTGCAGGAAGGCAAAAGACTTAGGCTGTGAATAAAACAATTTGTATTAACCCTGTAGTACAGCAAATAGAGGTATTTTAATTACTGCAGAAAAAAGTATATAGGAATGATTTACAGTAAGAGTCTTACAAATGGCACTGCTGAGAACACAAGGTGGTGCTATTTACGCTTAGCATAATGGATGCATAAAGCTCGGTCTTGCCTGCTGACATTCACCATTTCCCCCACAAGCTTTCTATGGCTTTGGACTGGATGGGAAGTGAGGCTGCACCCCATCTTCCTCTGTTTGTGAAGGTCCTAACGACGAAGGGACATTTCCTTGGCAACAGCTACAGGAGTTCAGCTTGACTAAAAGGGCATGTTAATTTGTCCTTGTCATCTCTTGAAGGCAGGACAGCAGTGTTAGATATTGTGCTGCACCAAGTACCACAGGGAAATTCAGCATTATAAGAAATGACACACTTGGCTGTTTCTGGATAGGAGGAGGTTAGAAAGCCAAAGCAGCAAACACTCTCTACTATTCCCCAGATTAAAGATCTGCCTTAGAAGGACTGAGGATACCAGGTGGTGTGGTAGACAGCTGATACTTAGCTTTTTTACCAGCTTGCTCTGTGAAGTCAGGTTATGCTTTCAGTTGTCATTAAGCAAGGTCATTATCAAGCATAAAGTAATAGTTTCTATTCAGCTGGGTGAATCACTCTGATTTTCTCCATGGATGGTAGATCTCCCACTGCAACTACATTGTTGAAAAACTGGGGAAATAGTTGTCCGAAGAAAAAGTGGAAGAGCATCATGAGTGTTGCTTGGAAAAGAATAGGATGCTGGCAAAAGTTGATTATGTCCCTGAAATTAAGTTCAATTAAATCACTGCATTGATCAACTGTTTGTTCCTCCAGCTTGTTGCATTAAGCTGTTGTCAGAGTAAGCTCTTGCTCTTGTTACTGATCCCTGGAAACATGAAAGACTATTTTATTTGTTCTTGAAAGAATTCACAAAAACATTTAATTCCTGAAAAAAAATTCCAAATTGAAAAATAATTTCTTCTAATTTAATTAGTCTTAGTTAAACCAAAGAAAGAAAAACTAACCAAAAAACCCAAGAAGATATCAACAAAATAGCAAGTAAAATGAGGGATGTTCCATGCTTATAAACTGCCTTCAGTACCCAAATATTTGACTTTTTTTTCAATTTATTTGATGCCATATGCTAGATGACCAGGCTAGTGGTTAAGACACAATAAACCCCAAAGGATTTCATAAGGTTATAAATTACAGATATTTTCCATTTACTGAACACTTCACAATTGGTACAAAAAAATTACTATCTCAGTAATTGATTAAGCAAAAAAGATTTGCAGAAATATTTTTAACATTCCAAATGGAAGCACAAGCTTCACTTGATTGCATTTTCTTCTTTAAATGTACATGCAAATTTTCCTAGGAATATACATAGAGTTTTCATAGATATATTTTCATATATGAAGTAAAGAGAGAAACATAAGACTTTAACTATCTGTATTCCAAAACAGTAGCCTAAAGATATGGACTTTGTGATGAAAGAAATACTTTTATCATAATAAAAAAAAAAGGAAAGGAAAGAAAAGAAAAGAAAAGAAAATGCAAGTCTGAAATATTTGCAGGATATAATACCATTTTGATTATGCTTGAAATAAAAAGACAGGTGAGTTCTGTATTGTATTTCTTTCTGATGTAAATATTTCACTTCTTGTATATGCATTATGAGAAATAAAACAGTGCATGATTGTCCTTTTACCAAGGGTAACTGTAGCAGTATAGTTAGCTCTGACTGAGAAGCAAAACCACTTTTGATGAAAAATAAAATGCAAATGATAAATTAGTCAGAAAACACCGTGATGTTTTGGAGAAGATAGAGAGGACAACTAATAAGCTTCCAGAGTCCTTTCAGCTTCTGCTAGTGTCTTTGAAATATCTGTTCTTTCAGACATCTCCTACTTGGTCTTTCACTGGTGCATAGAACCATAGAATAGTTAGAGTTGGAAAGGACCTTAAGATCATCTAGTTTCAATCTCCCTGCCATGGGAAGGGACACCACACCCTAGACTATGTTACCCAAGGCTCTGCCCAACCTGGCCTTGAGCACTGCCAGGGATGGAGCATTCACAACATCCTTGGGCAGCCTGTTCCAGTGCCTCACCACCCTCACAATCATAGAATCATAGAATCAAGTTTAGCAGCATTCTCTGCTTTCTGCTTCTCTTCATTAACCTCAATATATGCAGACAGCTTTTCTTCTATTGTTTTGCTGAAACAGTTGTTTTTCTAAATTGCTTTGTCAACCAGTCTTTATGTGCTCAGCTGCCTGTTTCTAGACCTTTGCTTCACCAGAGAATTCTGTTGCAGCTACCTTCTCTTTGCTCCTCATACCCTATTTTATTTCCTTGTTTTCAGAAAGTACCAAACATAACAAACAGAAACAGCTCTGCAGACACCCAGGTCAGTGCAGGAGGGGAAGAGGTGCTCCAGGCACTGGAGCAGAGATTCCCCTTCAGCCCATGGTGCAGGTGGGGCAGGCTGTCCCTCTGCAGCCCATAGAAGACCCTAAGCTGGAGCAGGGGCATGCCTGAAGGAGACTGTGACACTGTGGGAAGCCCACACTGGAGCAAGCTCCTGGCAAGACCTGTGAAGCTGTTTTGAGAGGAACCCATGCTGGAGCAGTCTTTCGGCAGGACTTGTAATCCTGTGGGGTGCCTAAGCTAGAGAAGGTTTGCTGCAGGACTTGATCCTGGCTGGAGCAGTCTGTTTCTGAAGGATGGCATCCTGTGGAAGGAGCCCATGCTGGACCTGAGGAAGAATGTGAGGAGCAGTCTCAAAGGAGCAGCAGAGACAACATGTGATGAAATAACTGCACCCCCCACTTCCCATCCCCCTGCTCCTCTGGGAAGGAGGAGGTAGAAAACCTGGGAGTAAAGTTAAATCCTGGAAGAAGAGAGGGGTGGGGGTAAAATGTTTTTTTAAGATTTGGCTTTCTCTCTCATTACCCTACTCTGATTTTGGGGAAATATATTCAATTAATTACTCCAATTCAAATCTGTTTTGCCCATAATGATAATTGGTGAACGATCTCTTCCTGTCCTCATCTTACCCATGGGTCTTTTGTTATATTTTCCCTCCACTGTCCAGTTGAGGAGAGGAATGACCCATCAGGTTTGGTGGGCACCTGGTGTCCAGAAACGGTCAATTGACCCCAGAAGTTTGGGATTTCCTTTCAGAATGAATTAGTTAGTTCAAATGATTTCTCAGAACATAACTTCATGATTTTTGATTCCTGACAACACTGGGAATTTGAAATTAATTCAGGAAATTTCTGCAAATAGAAAGGCCCATTTAATTAAACATACAGGTAAAAATTTTGCTTTCTCTACAAAGAAAAAAAACAAAGTACACTATTTTTTTTGACACAATTTTATAATTGGGGTGTCCTGACAGCGTTGCTGCAGATAATTCCTACTTCCCATTTATTTTGAAGAAGTTAACAAATTTAATTCACTGATTATGAGAACTGTAGTTTATTTGTATGCTATTCTGCTTGACGGAGTTAAACAAAGCATGTGAATTCAGACTTTTAATTAAACTCTGAAAAATTGCTATTTCTGGAGCATAATGGAATAACCAATATCCAAACTCTTTTCAAGAATCGGAGGTTAGAATTTATTGTAATTTTTTGTCTCATTTGAATAGCCTACTATTCTAATTAGTCATCTGTTTCTCACCAATTTAAATTTCTGTGTGAAAAAGTCATGCAGTTAAGAACTGTTGTAGGTATCTTTCTTTAACATATCTCAAGTGGTAATTCAAGAACAATCTACATCTTTAATCAAGGTGCTTGTCTTTTCAAGTGTGTGATTATGTTGGTTTGCAAAGGCTAACTACTGACAGAATATGTTGAAGGAACTTAATTATATTTAAATAACTTGTTTCCAGTCTTCAGGTATTATGAAATGAAGAGGGACTAACCATTTATCTCAAAGGAGTTATAACTAAAACTGGTGGAGGACTAAGGCAATGCCTATCAAACAAATGCAGCAGCAATGTAATTCAATCCCAAACTGTTAAGAATATTCTGTATTTTACACTGAAAGATATATGAGAGTATCTCACTAATAAAAATAGATTTGTTTCTGCTTTGTTCATTTTCTTCAATTGAGGGTAAAAAAACACAGAACCACCATTGATTCACTGTACCTGGAGAGCTTAATGGCAATGATGTTGTGGTAACCCTCGATTAAGAAATTTATCTCACCTGCTGTGCATATTTGGAAATAAATGCAAGAATTAAATGGAAATAATTATTTCCCCTACAGAATAGCCATTACAAAACAATTCATATATAGAATCGAAGTACTGTATAGCACTGTCCAGATGTTACGTATATTTTATGTAGTAGTAATTCTCACATCTGAATGAAGAAGCACGGTGTCCTCTGTGGTGTGGCTGAGCAATTCTTTCCACCACTTTCCTCTGTACAGACAGTGTGGTTTGATAATTGCAGTAAATTTAGTTATTGGTGGGTACGACTATATCGAAAGATGAAATTATAGTTCTACTCTGCATAGTGGATCACATCCTGTAGAACTTGTACTACTTGGTGATATTGGAGACTAAGGTTGTCTATATGTAAACTGTAAATAATTATTCTCCTTCAAATTTATTTTCTTTTTTGCTTATATAAGTCCTGCCCTGCTGCAAGCCATCCCAAAGTATAGCTCCATGCACTTTAATTAGTGTTTTCTTCATTCTATAAAATGTAGAGGAAATCCTTAAATTTCTCAAATGACTAAGAACAATGTAAATTGTAATCCAGTGAGCAATATGTAATTTTTGTTTGATCTCTCCCCTTCAGCACCTTAATACCCTTCTTCCCTAACTACTACTGATTCAGTATTTCCCTGAGTCCAAGAGAATGCAAGAGATCCTTGCAATGTGCAGAGAGGAAGCAAGCATCCTAACAGCCCAACAAACTAAAATACTTGCACATTTTTACATTCTTCAAGTTGCTTAACTCACATCAGGCGTGCTATATGCAAAGGATTATAATCTATGAGATAAAACTGACTCTCTCCAGTAAAGGAAAAATAGTATGGTCAATGGTGAAAAAATATACTTCCGCATAATTCAAAGATATGTGAGCAATATCTTCTGTTTTACTATCAGTGTCATACTTTAGGCACTAGTGAAGAGAGAGGTCATCTCTACTTCCCAATTTATATGATTCAAAGCACTTTAACAATGTGGACTATTGTAATTTATTTTATTATTCTTGGGCAGATCAAATGTAACATTTTATTTATCCCATATAAATAATTGACTTTGTACACTGAAACAGTCATTACGTTGAAGCAAGATGTTGGGGGGAAAAATATACCTAAACCTAAACAAAACTGCTTTGCAGGCTGTTCCTGGAAGACAAAACATCTCACAAATCATCCATCCAAACTATCTATACACCAGGAAATAGCAGGAAGGATTGCCCTTGATCTGGAGCCATGCCACATTGTAGAGATATGGGCTTGCTGAGGTTTTAGGATACATTATTCCTTCCTAAGAAAAAGACTCTTTTATGCAATTGCTATGGGTTTTTTTGATTTATAACTTACTGATCAAAGCAAGGAACACCTTCAGAGAAACAAATAGTCTTGCAAGGAGCTAAATCAGCTGCATATCTTTCACTTACAGCACGCAGACCTTTCTTTGATTTTTGTGATGAGGAGGGGCGTCATGGGTTCAGCAGCAGCAGTCATTTTTCTCCTTCTTGGTAGCTGGTGCAGCGCTATGTTTTTGATTTTGGGCCTGGGAGCAGCGCTGACAACACCAGTGTGTCGGTTACTGCTTCGTGATGTTTTGGTCTGGCCAAGGACTTTCTGAGTTTCATGCTCTGCCAGGGAGGAGGGGAGCCAGGAGGAAGCAGAGACAGGACACCTGACTCAAACTGACCAAAGAGGTTATTCCATACCACAGCACGTCATGTCCAGGATGGGGAGCAGAGAGCAGAGACCCGGAAGGGTGGGGGTGCACTGCTTGGGTGGGCTTGGTTTTAGGTGGTGAGAAATTATATTCTTTCCTTGTATTTGCCTTGTCCTTATTGTTATTGGTGGTAGCGGTAGTGATTTGTGTTACACTTTAGTTACTAAACTGTTCTTATCTCAACCTGTGGGAGTTGCATTCTTTTCTATTCTCCTTCCCATCCCTCCGGGAGTGGGGGGCAAGAAAGAGGGGGAAGTGAGTGAGAGAGAGTCTGTGTGAGTTAGGCTTAAACCACAACAAGGGGGCATACATATTCAAAACATTGCTTCTGGGCCTGCTATCATCATCACTACCACCAAACCACTAAGCAGGAGCTCTGGCAGCAAAAGCAAATTCTGGTCCAAGTTGCATATTTTCCCCAAATTCACACAGATGAGAATGTTTAAAATAGGATCAGAAAGGAGGGCTATTTTGTTCATTCACATCTGCTGTTTCTTCCATTACTGCTGCTTGATCATCCTGCTTTCTGATGGTGACTGGCAGGTGTCAGATACATGTGCTATGTTAAAATCAAAATTGTTTAAAATGAAACACTAATAACACATGCATACAGAAACAGTAGCAAAACATCCTTGTAACACAGGAAACAATACTCATTGAAATACACCATCATAGAAAACAGGTGGAAGATTTTCTGGTGAATCATCAGATCAGACAGCATTCCCCATTATATTGGGAAGCATTTGCCTTTTCTGGATCCTCTGTGGAATAGATTGACACACCATTTTTGTATGTTGGTAAATAGAGTCTGTGTTTCAGTATGCAGCCCAGTGAGGTGCCTCAAAACTTAAATCAAACTACCCATTTAACCACTTTTTGGTGGTTTAAGAAAAAAAATAATAAAAGCACTAAACATCAAAGCCACGGTACTGAACAAGACAGCATTCAAGTTACATCTCTATCTGGAATCTAAATTGGCAGTACCAATCCACCTTGTAAATAATACTGAATAGCAAATTCCATATAAAGAAGAAAAAAATTATTGTCTCTAAAAATCTGTTTGTGACTGAAAAGACTAGGAAATTTACCTAAATTTCTGTTTGGTTTGCAATAATCATTCTTACTCTATACACACATAGTTTTCTGAATTCTCTTAATTTCCTTTAAAATCATCTGGAGACATTGTTTTCATTCACAAAGAAGGCATTTATTCTCATATTTCAGTAAAGAAAAAAAAAGTTTCCTTACAGTTTAAAATTTTCCCAGATACCTAGTCTGATAGAATCATAGAATAGTTAGGGTTGGATGTAGTGAAGTGTTTAGTCAATGGAGAAAGACGAACACTTCCAGTGGGTTATTCATTCAGGCTATTTGAAATGTCTAATGGGGTAAATTGCTCTCAAGATTTTTGGCTTTCTTCTTTAAATACTATGGTTAATTTAGACAACACACCTTATTACACAAGTATCTTTTTGTGGATTAGCTAAACCAAATCCCATGCTAAATATCTGGATAGGGTCCTAGGCTTTATAGGCAGTTGTAGGCTTTTTTTCTATTTTTTCTGGAATACCTAATGTTGGAATCATAACCTTTTGCAAACTCTAAGCTTCCAGCAAGTCTTATATATAAATATTTAACACTTTCTCAGACTTCAGGCTAAAATATCTTAGACGATACATGGGCTTTATTATTTTAATTGTCTTGCTGTGATTTGCTCAGACTGTTATTCAAGGAGGAAAGTGGCCCAGTAAGACACATATGATTCATATGTAAATAGATCCCCCTCCTCTAAGTGGGGAGCCTGTATTTGCATATATGTCTTGTTCTATGGGGAACTGATGCTTTTGGTGTGAAGAACTTTCTATCTTAGCATAGGTTTTACAGCTTACCTACATAAGCAAGGTTTCTGACAAATGTATATGTAGTGTATTTAAACACAGATGTGCTCCTGATGTGCATCCTGTACTATAAATGTCTATTACTTTAAAAGCAAACAAGCTTTCTTTTTTTTTTTAACCTTGTTAGCACTCTACACCTGACATTTCAAGAGAGATAGTTCTGACTCACAGATCATGACTTGAATTGCCAAGTCCTACTTTCTAGGAAAGTCCCTTAAAGATGGTTTTAGAGGTACTTTGAAAATGAGTAAATGCATTATGAAGGTACTGGAGTGCACAAGATGACCGGCTGAAAATGCGTTACTTATGATGCTAAGGAAAGAGTCAACTCAGCTTGCCTTCAGGTTTCAAGATGAATTGCAATAATTCAAATTAGAAAAAAAAAAAAATGCATTCCTACTTGTGAGCTGGGAACATCCAAGTAGCCTCTAAGACACCAATATGACAACACATACTATCATTACATTTGACAGGAGGACGAACTTCAAGTTAGCAGTTGAATAAATACTTCAAAGCTTCCAAATATTGGTAACAATAGCATAAATTTAGCTTAGGCTATATATATTTAAACTTGATGCACTTGCAAGATCAGCAAATATTTAATAAAGTTCATAAAATTCAATAATTAGTAAAGCACTTAAAAAAACTCCAGACTGTGATCTACTTTTTCTTGTCCTTACTTGTCTCCCTGAATTAGACAATTGAATCAGCAGGCTGGCCACTAACAGCCTTCAAGCTGATTGGTATTTTCTCATGCAACAGATTATGGTTGCAACCATAATGATGCTGTTCTCATGATTATACATGCAAATTAAACTTGGTGCTTTGAGCATGGTTTAAAAGTGTTTGGAAAAGGCACTAGGTTTAGTCTAACTGAATTCTAACAAGAAAACCATTCCATGTAGTTGGTCTAAACTTCATGTGAGCAATTTTCATATCAGGCAGGATAGCTAGCCAGTGATAGACTTTGGTAAAAATTAAACTTTCACTGCCTTAGACTTCAGTAAATTAAGCCAGGATATTATGCTGTCTTCCAGCTTTAAGAAAAGGCAAGACGTCTGTGCTGAAAAGTACTTGGATGGGCTATAAAATGGAGAAAGAAGAATCTGTACTGTGGCAGCTCAGGGCTGATCTGAGACAAGCTCTGCCAGCTGGACTTTGGTGGAGTCCTAGCTGTAAAGGAAAAGTAGGCTTACTTTTTCTTACAGAAATTCAGTAATGAGGATGACAATGCAGATATTGTTTTGTGTTGGAGTGTATTTCATCCAAAAGAAGTAGTCTCACAACTGCATGTGTAAAACTCTGACCCTGCCTTCAAAAAGCAAATGAAACAAGCAGATGAAAACAGGAAGTTTGATTTTACGTGTTAAAAAGTTCCAAATTAAATCACAGATTAAAAAGGCTTATGTCACCATGTTTGGATACTTTGAAGGGGAGGAGGAAATTAGATGGCAAATTCTTGTTATACTCAATTTGTTTTACTTCACATGACAAGAAAACCTTAGTGAAAAGCAATTTTTTTATTCAATTTACATTTTCTGGTAGAGTTATCACAGGCAGATTAATGCAGATCAGAGCTACAAAGTAAGATATTTGGTTCTTTGCTCTTGATAAAGTCCTATTCTAAATGTTTTATGCTGTGTCAGCAGTCTCAACAAAAAGTTAAATGTGTTTGCCTGTATATTTTCATGCACTTACACCAGTATATGTGTATATATATATATATATATATATATATACACACCTATATAAAGAGACTTGTTCAGTTCACATGTATGCCTATCTGTCTTTCAGTGGGCTATGTGACAGCACTGCTATTTAAAGTTTTTCAGCCAAAGGCCAAAAGATTTGCTCAAGGAATTCAGATAGATGTACAGCTTGATTACTGAAGGACTTCAGAGGACAAGTGCAGGAGAAAACTAGGTCAGACAGAAAGGAAAAACCATAGATAACAGGCTAGAGAGATATATTCTAAAGAAATTTTTCTTAAGAGGCTGTTTTAATGTGAATATTGTCAGACGATTCAAGTTTGAAATTTGCTTTATCAAGGTCTTTAAGAGCTTATTTAAAGTCTGAATACATTAATAAACTTGACAGCAATGATAGAAATACAAAATATTTCCGAAGTAATAATGACTAGCCTAAATCACTATACCTTGGGTAATGAATATCTTCTAGCAGATCATTAATCCCCTCAAAATACCCTGTCCAGAGGTCATTAAGAACTGAAAACTGGAAAAATAAAATACACATATAGATTTTTCTTTTTAAACTATAGAATTTAATTGGTATGTACAGAACAAAAAATTATTGCCTTAGTGTTAGACAGTCAGATTGACAGAATTATCTCTCAAGCTTTTATTAATCTTATAATTATTAATATACCTTAATAAATATTACTTTAATAATAACAAAATATAAAAAGGGTATTTCAGTTATAAAACATACTGAAGCTAAGTAAACATGTAGGTTTAACACAAGAATTGAAAATAGATTATGGGAATATCATTTAAGCTTTTGATAAGTTAAACATGTAATAATTAAGCAGAATGCAGAAGAAGAAAGGACATATTATTGCAAAATGATTTTACATTCTAGTTTTATCTTGCACTTGCTTTAAGTATTATTTCTATTAGAATTACAGTGCAAGTGGCTGGATTTTGAAACCTCTACTTGCCAGACTATGCAGGCGCTTCAGCTAAAGACATGGCAATTTCCCATGCCGAAGTATGCTGAACCTGTTTATTTCTTTCTATTAGATGCAAGGAGGACCTACAACATGCAAATCATCACTGCAATCCTCCTAATAGCATATATACACCTTGGGTCTATGCTTTAACTAATTTCTTGAAACTGTCTCTCTAAAGTAGTAAATGGAAAGAATTTCTTATTCAGATGACATGATTCACTGACTGTAACGGAAGACTAGGGAGACTTGTTCCTAAAAAAAGAGATTCTTCAAAATAATGGCATGGAAATAGAAGAAAGGAGGCTTGGAAAGATCTTTGGTTCTGAGTTTGAACTGTGGTTTATTAGTCTGCATTTTGGAAAAAATTTGATGAAAGCAATCTTCATTTAAAACAGGAAACTGGAAATTGTGTTCAGATTACTGTAAATTCTTTGCTTCAGAAGAGAAAAAAAAAGCTGGTTAAAGGCAATACTTGTTTAACAGTTTTCAAATCATATTTTGTTTTCTGCAATTTAAAATCACTGTCTGCCTTTTAATGATTATTATAGTGCAGCAGAAAACTAAGTTTCTTCTTACTGTCCTGGTGATATTTTTTCTCCCATTGATTTTTTTCGTGTAATAGTGAAGCCTATTTCAAATCTGATACACTTGAAAAAATACAGTGTACATAAGCCTGCATGGAGACCTCATAGCATCCTTCCAGTATCTGAAGGGGGCCTACAGGGATGCTGGGGAGGGACTCTTCATGAGGAACTGTAGTGATAGGACAAGGGGTAATGGGTTCAAACTTAAACAGAGGAAGTTTAGACTGGATATGAGGAAAAAATTCTTTACTGTGAGAGTGGTGAGGCACTGGAATGGGTTACCTAGGGAAGTTGTGAATGCTCCATCGCTGGCGGTGTTCAAAGCTGGATTGGACATAGCCTTGGGTGGCGTGGTTTAGTGGGAGGTGTCCCTGCCCCTGGCAGGGTGGTTGGAACTAGATGATCTTAAGGTCCTTTCCAACCCTGACTATTCTATGATTCTATGATTCTAAGATTGCAGACTTTATTTTCTGAAGAATAAATAAAAAACTGCAGGAAAGCAAAGGTGTAGGAAGGGAATCTTACTTATGATTTGTTTGGTATTTGGTCATCTACGTACTCCCAGTCATCCCAGATGTACAGTCACACTGATGAAATTCACTGTTTACCCATGCATTTGTATGTATATACACATATACATCATACATGCATGGCTGTACGTTTCTGAAAGTTAGTATTGAGAATTATTGAGAGTGAGCACAATGTCTGTGCTCTTTCACATCAGACCAAAGAAATTTGTTTTTCATATTCTCTAACTTAATTTTTTATTTCCTTTTTTTAATTATTTTTATTTTTTTCTCCTTTGCAGGGACTTCTTCTTGTTTATTTACTGTCCCCATTTAGAATATACCTTGAAAGATTAAGTAATTTTCCTTCAAGTAGCTATTGGTATTCAAATATTATCTGCAATATATGTAAAGAATTGTAAAATATCTGACATGTCCTGTTGGCAGACAGAACAATTTATTTACAACAAAATCAACATATTTCAGGAATGATCGATGTTGGGTCTTATCTCCAAGAAGTAATAGCTGACAAATTGTTTTTTTGATAAATAGGATTAAAATCAGGGGCCTACTGAGACACAAAAAGATGCATGGGTCCAATCTGGTAATATCTGAACACAGCAGAGAGGTGCAGCTAGCTAAAGAAGGCAACAAAGCCTATGGTACAATTGTGAATAAAAACATTAAAACCTCCACTGTAAATCAACTGCCTGAACAACACAGGAGAGGTGAGATTATGAATTCATTATTTTAGACAGTTCATCAGAATCATGCAGTCACAGAATCACAGACTAGCTCAGTTTGGAAGGGTTCTCCAGACATTACCTACACCAACTCTCTCTTCCAAGCAGGCGTAATCAGAGCATGTTGACCAACACTTTCAAAGACAGAGATCCCATAACCTGTCTGGGTAGCCTACTGCAGCATTTTACTGTTCTCATGGTTAAGAAATGAAACAACAACAAAAAGATACTGATAGCTGACTAAATTTCCCATTCTCCAAGAAATAATTTTTATGTCATTTGGATTGTGTTGCTTTTATTCTACACTATTTTTATAGGGTTTTGCTCGTAATGATAGAAAATTATGCATTGTTGTGACATTTGCTGCAGCTCCGCTGCATTGGAATATGTACCTCTCATACCAACAGATATACACAAATACAAAACATTGCAAACAGCAAATACTTTGATCCGTTTGTCATTCAGGCATCTTGCAACATATTGTGACCTTGTAAGAGCAAGTGGCTTTCTCAAACTTACAGGGCTTTCTCACTCCACTACTAATGAGCTTTTTAGATTATTTGCATTAGATAATGAGTTATAATTCATTTTTTTAATTACATAAGCACAATTTTAACCAATTATTCTACTCTAAAGAAAATTATTTAATTAAACCTTCAGTAATGATCAAGTAAACTTACCAATGTGTACATTTAGATTACAGCAAAACTTTCTTCCAGTTTCTGCAAATTTATTATTCTTTTGGGGAAAAATTTTTCCTTTAGTGAGTCACTCCAGGTGCAGCCCATGGAAGACATTTGATCCATGGAAATACAGGATTCTACATTGCATCCTTCCACCTCTCTGGGAAAATTTATTTCTCAACATGTAATACCTTTCAGATGAACAGAAAAAATTTGGGACCTCTTCCCTGCCTATCTCTTTTATTCTCTTGTATGTTCAATGTCCAGAGCATTACTATTTTTAGGAAGCACATAACATGCATTCATCAAGTGAAAATGTTAAGTTTCTAATGTTTTTCTTACTGATAATATTTACAATGTTTTAGAGAAAGACTTTGGAACATGAAAGAATGTTAACATTTTCTTTAAGTGTATTATGATGCAGAGCATTTCCACCTCATCCGTTTCAGATGCAGCAACCCAAACCACAACAAAAGCCAGATCTTTCTTCTCCTCCCTTCCAATTTAAGTAACTTAATGGATGAAGAACACAAAATTGGAATTTTACACATACACGCACATGCATCTTTACACATCTGAACATTATTACTATACACCTAATGTCAGTACTCACATATGTACACTACTTATATGTGCACAGATACACGTGTGTGCGCACATGCACATTAATTAATTAATCAATCTTTTTTTTATTTTATGCCTGTGGGTGCATGTGTAGGCATAAATGTATAGAGAGTGAGACTATGAGAGTGAGCATACACATTCCCTGACATTTCTATTCTGAGTTAATTTTCATTTTTTTGGCTTCTGAATTAAGAGGGCTACATATGCTATAATTCCAACTGTGAGTCACTGTAATGGAAATAAATGTTTAATGAAAATAGCCCATAAAACAACTGCATTTAATAGAACATATCTGAAAAATAAATAAATAAAAAAAAAGATAACAAAGAACAATGATCCTCCCACATATTTTGGAATATTCATTAAAAAAAAAATCTTCGTAAACAGCAATCTAATCATAGTCAGTCCTGAAGAAACAAGTTATCCTTTGTTGCGGCCTTGAACTTTGACTCAATCAACCCAGCTCAGTAGTCATCTGGTGAACATATGGGTATTGTTCATCCCCTAGATAAATGCAGTCCAAATCCACAGATAGATTTTTTGTGATGTTTTAGGACTGCCAGGCAGACAATACTAGGACTTGATTCCCCTCCTTGTACTTAGTCAGGTGGTGGGGGATATATCACCACTGAGGTTGTCACTTGGATTTATGCAATGGATTTTTTTGGTCTCAGGGCTAGGTGTGGGATAAACATAGAGAGACAGCAATAGAGTGCAGAAGAGTTTAACCTCAAGCCCTTGACAGTTCCAGATCGTGCTTTTGTTGAGATGGTTAGAAAAGTTGTACTGGTGCTATTTCTTCACTCTATATTAAAGATTATTCTGTAAGGGATTCTGCAACCCATTAAAAAACCCAACAATCGGTCTATTACTAGTTTTTATTTTATATTTTTAGTGGGTCAAATTTAGGCATGACTGAAACCGGCTGTCATTCATTACCTTTCATCCGTAATTTTTCAGTGTAGTGGATAAGTTCCCTATTTGCTATTCTACATAACCTGATCTGAATTAAGGAACAGATGCAATCCTGTCCTGGCAAACAAGACGCTGAAATAACCCAGTAATTCTTCTCTAGTTCTCAAGAGGAAGAATTCATACACCACAGAAACAGAGAAAGTATCATTTAAATCCATTTCTTATCAAGGGCAAACTTGGAATTGTTATCGGCTACACATCAGTAATCCAGATAAAGCCTGAGTGCAAATAAGAGGGTAATGGAAAACAGGATGGAGTTCTAGAAAGAAGGGCAATGAGGAAAGGACTTATATGCTCATCCATGGTACAGCACCATCCTTGCTCAGTACTGAAAGCAACAGGGACTACTATGAGAGAAATCTCCATTATATTTTTCCACACAAATGGTCTCTTACTTTTGGGACAGGAGGCATATCAAAACTACCTCATCTTTGTGTTCTTTCAGAAAACCTTTCAGAGGTATCTTGATATCACTGTATGAAGCACTCAGATTTAATGGGGAATAGGTGTCCTCACATGTGGGCTCTGCAATCCAGTTCAGAAGCTAAAGGTTGAAAAATTCATCTCATGATGAATTAACCCAGTAAATCTCCTTCACACTTTTGTGAATAGTTCACATACTGCACACAAACTGTGGCTGCTAAACAATGAATGTGGCAGCCCTTTGTGAGATTTGCTTTATAGTGAGAATTTCAAGAGCAGCAAGGCATTACTAAGGCATTGCTATGTAATAAGGCATTACTAATTACTATTCTAAGGCCCAGTTAGAATCTAAGGCCCAGTTAGAATTAAACTTGGATAGGTATGTGGAAGAAAACACGAAGGGATTCTAAAATTATATTGCAAATAAAAGACAGACTAGGGATAACATGGGCCCTCTCCAGAAGCTATCGGGAGAACTGGCTACCCTGGATCTGGAGAAAGCTGAGGTTCTTAATGACTTCTTTGCCTCAGTCTTCACTGCAAATGCTCTGACCACACCACCCAAGTCTTGGAAGCCAGATGCAGGGACAGTGAGAATGAAGACCCTGGGCCCACTGTAGGAGAGGATCTGGCTCAAGACCGTCTTAGGAACCTGAACGTATACAAGTCTGTGGGACCTGATGAAATCCATCCGCAAGTCCTGAAGGAGCTGGCAAATGGAGTTGCTAAGCCACTGTCCATCATATTTGAAAAATCATGGCAGTCAGGTGAAATTCCTGATGACTGGGAAAAGGGAAATATAACCCCTGTTTTCAAGAAGGGGAAAATGGATGAGCCAGGGGACTACAGACCAGACAGCCTCACCTCTGTGCCGGGCAAAATCTTGGAACAGATTCTTCCGGAAGGCATTCTAAGGCACATGAAAAACAGCAAGGGGGTTGGTGACAGCCAGCATGGCTTCACTGAGGGGAAACCCTGCCTGACCAATTTGGTGGCCTTCTATGATGTGGCTGCAGAACTGATGAACAGGTGTAGAGCAGTTGACCTCATCTACCTGGATTTGTGCAAAGCGTTCGACACTGTCCCACATGACATCCTTGTCTCTAAATTGGAGAGACATCAGTTTGATAGATGGACCACTCGGTAGATAAAGAACTAGCTGGATGGCTGCATGCAAAGAGTAGTGATCAATGGCTCAGTGTCCAGCTGGACACCAGTAACAAGTGGTGTCCCTCAGGGATTGGTGTTGGGACAGATCTTGTTCAACATCTTTGTCAGTGACATGGACAGTGGCATTGAGTGCGCCCTCAGCAAGTTTGCCGATGACACCTGTCATGGGTTCAGCAGTTGCAGTCATTTTTCTCCTTCTTGGTAGCTGGTGCAGCGCTGTGTTTTTGATTTTGGGCCTGGGAGCAATGCTGATAACACCAGTGTTTTCAGTTACTGCTTGGTAATGTTTTGGTCTGACCAAGGACTTTCTGAGTCTCATGCTCTGCCAGGGAGGAGGGGAAGCCGGGAGGAAGCAGAGACAAGAAACCTGACCCAAACTGACCAAAGAGGTATTCCATACTGCAGCACGTCATGCCCAGGATGTGAAAGCTGAGAGCAGAGACCCGGAAGGGTGGAGAGGTGCACTGTTTGGTCAGGCTGGGTGAGCAACTGTATTCTTTCCTTGTATATGCCTTGTCATTATTATTATTGGGGGTAGCAGTAGTGGTCTTGTGTTATACTTTAGTTACTAAACTGTTCTTATCTCAACCTGGGGGAGTTGCATTCTTTTGATTCTCCTCTCCATCCCTCCTGGAGCGGGGGAAAGAAAGAGAGGGGAGTGAGTGAGAGAACGGGCTGCGTGATTTACAGCTTAAACCACGACCACACCAACCTGTTTGGTTCAGTTGATACGCTGGAGGGAAGGAATGCCATCCAGTGGGACCTTGACACACTTGTGAGGTGGGCTCATGCCAACCTGATGAAGTTTAACTATGTCGGTCCTGCACCTGGGGCAGAGCAATCCCAGGCACAGCTACAGGTTAGGCAAAGGAGAGATTCAGAGCATCCCTGGGAGAAGGACTTGGGGGTATTGGTTGATGAGAAAATGAACATGACCCAGCAGTTTGCGCTCTCAGCCCAGACAAACCATATCCTGGGCTGCATCAAAAGGAGCGTGACCAGCAGGTAGAAGGAGGTGATCCTGCCACTCTACTCTGCTCTTGTGAGACCTCACTTGGAGTATTGTGCTCAGTTCTGGTGCCCTCAACAGAAAAAGGACATGGAACTCATAGAACAAGTCCAGAGGAGGGCCATGAGGATGATCAGGTGACTGGAGAACTCCTCATATGAAGACAGGCTGAGAAAGTTGGGGCTGTTCAGGCTGGAGAAGAGAAGGCTGCATGGAGACCTCATAGCAGCCTTCCAATATCTGAAGGGGGCCTATAAGGATGCTGGGGAGAGACTCTTCATGAGGGACTGTAGTGATATGACAAGGGGTAACGGGTTTAAACTTGGACAGGAGAAGTTTAGATTGGATATAAGGAAGAAGTTCTTTACTGTGAGGGTGCTGAGGCACTGGAACAGGTTGCCCAAAGAAGTCATAAATGCTCCATCGCTGGCAGTGTTCAAGGCTGGGTTGGAGAGAGCCTTGGGTGACATGGTTTAGTGGAGGTGTCCCTGCCTATGGCGGGGGATGTTGGAACTAGATGATCTTAAGGTCCTTTCCAACCCTAACTATTCTATGATTCTATGAGTCTATTATTACTAATGCTTAGTAGCCATTTCATCAGTTTTGAAATATTTTATATCTGTTTATCTGTTCCTTTAGTTACTTGAACTTGCAATCTCTTCACAAAAGTTGTTTTAAGTAACATAGGAAAACAGGAATGAAGAACTTACATGGGTCCAAATTGATGTTGAGGATCGGGGTTAACCTGGTCTTTACTGCGCTGACTGACAGTTGACAAAGCTGCTGATACTGCCTTACGAAGCCGCATTCTAGTTACGGCTTCGGACTGTGGGCTGCTTTTTGTTGGCTGAATAATTAGAAAAACTAGCACAAAATAATTAGCTAGATTATTAGATTAACATAAAATCTTACATTTCATCAGAGCAGTGTTTTTACCACACAATGAATAAACAAATGTAAACTGAAACAAAGATAATCAGTCTCTTAATAATGATTTCAGTTGCTTCTATATTGCAAAGTCTTTTTCCCCATCTATAGCACAATAGTATTGCTATTCATTTTTAGGGAAATATGAATGAATACAATGGGCAGAAGAGAATACAGTGGGCAGAAGAAAATACAGGGCCTTTCAAATAACGTGGAACACGAGATGTTTCTTCAGTTGGTAATTTGAGTAACATGTATGGTTAGACAGTTGCTTAGGTCTGGCTTTACAAAAAAGAAGAAGAAACAGCCTGTCACTGCAAGCATCGTATAACATCCTTTTGGTGCTAAGCTACATTAAATACATGTCTGTGAATAGCTATAAAGTGCCTTTTAACTCACTGACTGAGACGACTGAGGCCATACATTCATCAGCACTTTTCTGCCTTTGCATTTTAATCAGGTATTCCCTGAAATACTGGAACTGATCTGTCTGGTTTAGATATCAGTGGAGAAAAACCCTCTTGCCTTCAGGGAAACCCTGCATTTTTAAAACATAAAGGGAGGACCCACTGGGGACTCTGATCTGGTAGATTAAGCACTCCTGAAACTATGCAAAAACTGAGGAATTAATTGATAACACCCAATTAATGTCTTCTAACATAACAATATGACTTGCAAGTTAGCAAATTCATACCCTAATTAAATAACTTGGCAGACAGAAAGGCTTGTGGTAGGGGCAGTGAAGAGGTGCATGGAGTCTCTTGTGTAGTTTTGCATTGGAATAAGTGAAGGGGAAAACATAAGAGACTGTTCAGATGTCTTGATGAGGAATGACATGAATCACATGATATGAGATGTCCTGATGGGTGACATGAAATCTAAGCCACTTGAGAAACGCACATACTTTAATACCAAATAATCATGCAGTATGAACATGCTGCTAGTACACTACATTGATTTCCACTTGTATGCCACCATGCTTAGATATAAAATTACCATTGTTTTGTGAGAAATATCATGCCAGTGAGAATTCTGAATGGATTGCTAATTACAGAGCTTATAAGAAGAATCTCAGTTGGTGGGTGTATTACAAGCAACGTCCTTGGATCTTCTCAGACTTAGGCCACAGTAGTCTTGCAACAGCACTAAATCATATTAAAAGCTGTATTTCTTGAAAAATTTCAAAAGGCAAAAGACTGAATGAATTTTGAGTGACTAATGTAATTTAAAACTCATGACTTCTTTAGGTCTGTCCAGGAAAAAGCAAAATAGGTGTTTCTGTGTAAATTTGGAAAGGCTGCTTTTATTCTGCATCAAGGTGAAAGTAGGACCTTGTTCTAACACTCCGACTTCAACCCAAAGTCTAAAATTCTCCATGTTATAAAACCAATTGCGTCAGAAAATTTGTCTGGGATGGAATAGGATAGAGTGAGATGAGATGGGATAAGAAAGGGTATAGTTCCTTATCTGTCTGCATACCAAGATCTGGATCTATTTCCCACATCTTAGGCAAAAGCCTGAAGTAATGTTAACAGCCTGTGCCAGGTGTACCATTTTCATTTTGAGCAGAAAGGCAGTCTTTCACCTAGCACCTTATGACAAAGCCAACTCCTTTTGTGAAAAAATTGGATTTAAAAACTGGCATTTGACAATGAGGAAAGCATTTTGAAACATTTTTCAGCCAGCACTGGTACTCCATACATCTTAAAATAATCACTAAAGTTAAAGTAATAAAAATAATTGCTTATCTGAAAGTAAACATTTCTGTAAAACATAGTTTAGCGATAAAACTAAACAATTACTGAAAAAAATCTTACTTCTTCAGAAATGAAGATAGTGTAAAATACAGTCTGTTCGCTGAAGTTTATGGAGAATTCTGTTCTGTGTCATTCAGCTAAAAAGACCTCTCTCATGTTTTGATATTTTCAGCATATTTTACTCTCCTTTTGACCCTTCTGATAACAAGGATATTCTCAGACCTTCTCCAATGGAAAAAAAACCAGAAACCCAACACATAAAATCAATGGAAAATGACAGAATGCAATGAAAGCAATTTTGCAGGATCAAAATTTAAATGAGCAGCAGGGTTTTTGGATGCTTATCAAAACCAAGCCAACTAATATTTTAAAGTGTGACCATTATTCCTTCATATACTAAAAATGTTGGAGTGAGCCAAAGTCAGTAAAATCCTGTGTCATCCCCTAGCAGTGCAGTAGAATTTGCACTTCTAACAGTTAAGAAGTTGGTTTGGTTTTGTGGGGATTTGTTTTGTTCTATTTTTCCATCTCAGGCGTTATAATGTGTAAGGCTTTCTGCATTTCAAGCTGACTTCAGTAACACTATACTGGTCAATTACAGCTTTTGCTTTATCCAGAAATGTGTGCACTTCACTTGTTTACACACAATAGCCACCTTCAAGTGCAGTGACTGCTGTAAGGGAGGAAGCGGCTCAATGAGCACTTTTACACATGGTTCTTATACATGTACAGTAATAGCTTAGTACATATATGCCATGTGTACTTTTTTGTGAGCCGCTTAAACAAAATCTTGCCCCAGTGCGGAACAATGTGGAAAATTTAGGTACCTTTAAGCAAATACAACCCATTTATGGTAAATGAAACTGTTCTGTAGACAATCTCTGAAACAGTCAATTGGGATAAAAAATTCCTTGTATTCAGTGCTGTACAGGTGGTAGTTTTGCATATCAAACAAAAATACTCCTTGAAGTCGTGTTTTAGAGCTGGAAATAGGTTTAGGGCAACTAAACATATTTAAGTTTTAGGGCAACTCAAATGAAGATTGAAAATTAAAATAATTTGGGGTTTTGCTGAATCTGAAAGCTGAAGAGAAAAAAAACTAAAATCCCATTTTCACATGAGGTTTCTTTTAGTTACAAGCTACACTTACATTTTATCATAATTCATAGAATCATAGAATCATAGAATAGTTAGGGTTGGAAAGGACCTTAAGATCATCTAGTTTCGCCCCCCCTGCCAGGGGCAGGGACACCTCCCACTAAACCATGTGTCGTGGTTTAAGACTAACTCACGCAGTCTCTCTCTCTCACTCACTTCCCCCTCTTTCTTCCCCCTGCTCCCGGAGGGATGGGAAGGAGAATTGAAAAGAACGCAACTCCCACAGGTTGAGATAAGAACAGTTTAGTAACCAAAGTATAACACAAATCACTACTGCTACCACCAATAATAATAATGACAAGGCAAATACAAGGAAAGAATACAATTCTCACCACCTAATACCTAGCCCAACCACGCAGTGCACCCCCCACCCTTCCGGGTCTCTGCTCTCTGCTTTCACATCCTGGTCATGACGTGCTGTGGTATGGAATACCTCTTTGGTCAGTTTGGTTCAGGTGTCCTGTCTCTGCTTCCTCCCGGCTTCCTCTCCTCCCTGGCAGAGCATGAGACTCAGAAAGTCCTTGGCCAGACCAAAACCTCACTAAGCAGTAACCGAAACTGGTGTTATCAGCACTGTTCCCAGGCCCAAAATCAAAAACACAGTGCTGCATCAGCTACCAAGAAGGAAAAAAATGACTGCTACTGCTGAACTCATGACACCATGCCACCCAAGGCTATGTCCAATCCAGCCTTGAACACCGCCAACGATGGAGCATTCACAACCTCCCTGGGCAACCCATTCCAGTGCCTCACCACCCTTACAGTAAAGAATTTCTTCCTCATATCCAATCCAAACTTCCCCTGTTTAAGTTTCATAATGCTGTTCTACATTTAGCAAAATACTGTCTTGAAATAAAAGTGTCTTAATTGAAGTTGATGCAACGAAGTTGGTGATACTCTCATGCCCAGGTCTTAAACTTTTTCAGTCATTTTTCTGACACAGTATTGTCCTGTTATACCTGTATCATATGAGATGGACAGGAAGCCAATAATAAAAATGCCCCTGCTAATTTGCATGATGAAATATTGAGAGTTTTCTGTGGGTGTCTAACTGCGCTTTTTGTCAATATTTCACTAACAACTTAATTTCTTATTTCTAGTAAAATTTAATTCCTGTTTCCAGAGCCATAATGCATTTAATAACATTATGTATATAGGAAAACAATTTAAAATGGGACACTGGAACAGGCTGCCCAGAGAAGCTGTGGCTGCCCCATCCCTGGAAGTGTTCAAGACCAGGTTGGATGGAGTCTTGAACTACCTGGTCAGCTATGGCAGGCCAGTTGGTACCAGCTGATCTTTAAGGTCCCTTTCAACAGAAACCATTCTATGGTACTATGATTCTATAAAAATAATATAAAAAGAAGACATTGGATAAAACCAAAAAATGATTCAGTGTCCCAAGATCAGCCCCTCACTAAGTTTTTCACAAAGATATTTTTGACAGTCTGTAATTTTATGAGCAAAATATTTTCAAAAATGTAAAAGGTGGTGTAGCATTCGAGGAAAAAAACAACATTGACCAGTTCTGCATGTTGTCAGCATAAATTAGATCTTTCAGCTGTTCTCAGGAGGCAGAAGCTGTCATATCCTTTCCCCTGACTCAGGAGGCTCAGGAAGGCAAAGTAATTTTTTAAAAGACACAAGTGACTCATGTTGAGTGAGGCAGAAGCCTAGTCCCTATGGGTCTGAGTTAGCACCCAGAAATAACATGCAAACAGTATTTCCGTAATACTGCCATCCTTGCTGAAGTATTTGAAAAAGTTATCTATTGCAAGTAGGCAATTTTGACAGCAACTGGTGCTGCTTAAACACATATTAATTGTGTTAAATTGAACTGAATATAATGCTGGGAAACTTTAATATAAGCCATTAGAAGACGTAAAGCGATAAACTACACACAAGGAGAAAACTCTTGTCTCTGGCCATCTGCTTGTCCTGTTAACACACAGAAAATTTGTAATATGTAGCAATTCCCTCAACTTGCTGAACAGCAGGTGCCCATCTTTTCCTTCAGCTGTCCCAAACCTGTTCCCTTACAACTCTCTTCCTTCTCCCTGAAGGTTTCTTACATATTTTTGTAATGCAAATTTAGGATAAGGAAAACCAGGTGCTGTTTGAAACAGAATTATCTCAATTTACCTGGTAACCAATGGATCTAAAATCTTATTCTGTCCTGTGAGCATTCTACTTAAATGAACAATCATTTTTCCCTCCCCAGTGTCGCATCATTTTCAAACGAAGAAAGCATTTTACAAACAAGAAAAAGCACAGGGTGCTAGGATAGTGAATGAGGAATCCTGTTTCCACCATGCTGTTTTTCTCGATAAATGCTAAACCATAGTAATGTAATTAACAATATCAGAATAAAGTATTGTCTTACATCCTTGAAAACCATTTTTGTTCTTAACTGAAAGGAGTTGCTGTTTCAGGACCAAGGAATAGCACAGAAAGTTGCTACAGAAGGAGTTGTGTATTCCATTCAAAAAACCCTCATCCTTAATGGATCGAAGGTCAAGCTATGACAATATTGAGTTCAACAGGCCTGTCTTTTGTATACATATTTTGAACATCTATGTTTTTAATTAGGTGCCTTATGTATTCTGGAAAGGTCTTGTGCAGTTAAAATTTAATGTAGTAAACTTTGCTATAGACTTGGGACTGCTAACATAAAGAATTAAAACTCAAAATCTACAACCCCATCAAAAAAAAAAAAACAAACAGAAAAACAAATATCAGATGTAATTGTTAGGCATGTAGCTCAGAACTGTGACCTCAGCAGCCCCTGAGCAGCCACCTATGTACCTTCACCTGCCTCCTCACTCATCCTGGAGGTTTCATAGCCATATATTCTGTGCCTCATTTCTACGTAAGTCTCCTGGTATTAAGAAACTAGATGGCGTCATGCCTTCAGTCATGAGGAATTTGATCAAGTAAGTGTGTTCTAGCTACGGGTAAAAGCCCATCAAAACTCTCACAAATTGCAATTGTGGCAGAGCTGTTTTCACAATACACCATTCGCAGAATGCTCTACATTAGAACAGTCACTAGAAAATGAAAGACTTAAATTTTAAGTACTCTTTAACGCAATTTTTATTTAAGGGTATTGCTTGCAAAACTCTCTAAGGAAAATGGCTATTTAGCCTTTCCACTAAAGTCACTATGCAGAGAGCAAGAAGCTCATGAGGGCTACTGTGAAGCATGGTCTTTCAGGCAAGGACATTTATCTGGAAAACAGGAAAATATATATTGAAATTGCAAGAGTCATGGAAGGGAATGAACCCACTTCTACATTCTAGGCAAATGGTCCATCTCCTACTAAACAAGAAAGGGGTAAAGATGCTAGCAAACCATGCCAGCACTCTCATTCTTAGAGAAAGCATAGGCTGCTTTTGCACCTCAACTGTTTGACACAGTTCCTGACAGTTGCTGCTGGAATAAACCCTGCAACAGGCTAAGGCAGGGTTTTTGACAACCTAACTGAACTCTCGCAAGAGGTACTAATAGGAATTGAACTATGCTTGAGTAGCTCAAGTCTCTAAATACCAAACAACCTACAGGTAAAAACTAGGAAGTCTATGAAATGTAAGCACCTTCAGGGCTAAGCACCACAGAGGTCTAATTTTGATAACAGATTTGGATTTAAACACCCAAATTCCAGTAAAATGTTATTTTAGATACACACAGAGTTGGATTTCATCCTTAGTCTTTCATTGCTTCATTTTCCACATATCTAATGTTGATAATTTCTCTCAGTAATATGCAGTTATTATGAATTTGATATACAGAGTTAATGTGATGATGATAGTAGCATCTGAGAAGATAGATAAAAGTACTAAGACATAATGCCACTTAAAATGTTGTAAAGTATTAGAGACATATTTTGGTCCTTATGATTTGTTTCATTCTTAGCAGGCTGTACTAATCTGTTCAAATGACTCCGTTTATGTCTGACATGGGATGTAATTTTAAAACCAGCATCTATTTTTCTATTTTCCAGTTTTCTGGCTTTCAAACATCCAATATTAAAGGCTACTTGTAGAGTTAATCTTTACATCAGTGTAATGCATGTTTCTCTGTTCCATTTGCAATTATGATTTTTATATACATATTTTCAGTTCTTTTTTAAGGATATAAATGGGCATCAGAGAGGAAACCCCTTTGCTTCGCATTGTTCAGACAGCTCAAGCCTGGATCAGGAGAAATCCTCTGGAAGAAGGGGAGATGTTGCTTTCTCTGACAACAGCTGTCCTTGCTCAGCTGGGAGAAGTTTCTGGAAGAGCAGGATGTGTGTAGCAGAGTGTGAAGGACACAGCAAGCAGAGAATCCACAGCAGGAACAGAGACTGGGCAGCCCCAGAGAGGATCAGCAAGCAGGCATGCAGCCGGGCCTCCCATAAGACAGATTTAAAAAAAAGATTTTTCTTAGGACAGGGAAGGGGCAGAGGCTGTCAGAACCTGAGAAACTGCTAAAAGTTTCTGGACTAAGACCAGGACTGGAAGGATATCTACTGTTAGAGCACAATATACATGGGATGAAAGAGGAGATGTTTTGTTTTTTTCTTTCCATAAGAGAAGGATTTAGGACTTCTTGTTTATGACAAAGCTGAAACAAAACTTTTTTGTTTAGAAGTCCTGATGACGTCTTCGTATGCTCACTTTAAATAAAAAGTTCATGACATTTCATCACAAATTTCATGTTCAATGGCAGCCTTATCACAGACATGCTTCTTATTCAAATTCTTTTTAATTATTAAACAAGAATCATAGAATCATAGAATAGTTAGGATTGGAAAGGATTTTAAGATCAGCTAGTTCCAACCCCCCTGCCATGGGCAAGGGCAGCTCACACTAAACCATGTCTCCCAAACTAAACCATGTCACCCACAAGTATCAGTTATTCAGTAACTCATAATGATTTTAAAGCATTTGTAGCTATTCACTTACAGGAAGACTTTTGACTTGCTGTGCCTTGAATGGTTCAGATAAGGCTAGGTGAGAAAGTCTCATCACACTTCAGGTGTATTGCTCTCAGGTTGGTACTGGGAACAGCTCTTTTCAACATCTTTGTCGGCAACACGGACAGTGGGATTGAGTGCTCCCTCAGCAAGTTTGCTGATGACACCAAGCTGTGTGGTATGTTCAACAAGCTGGAGGGAAGGGATACCATCCAGAAGGACCCTGACAGACTCAAGGGGTGGGTCCATGCAAACTTCTTGAAGTTCAAAAAGTCCAAATACAATGTCCTGCATGTGGGTTGGGTCAATCCCAAGCACAAATATTGGCTGGGTGGAGAATGGATTGAGAGCAGCCCTGAGGAAAAGGACTTGGAGATATTGGTCAATGAAGAGCTTGACATAACCTGGCAGTATGCTCTTGCAGCTCAGGAAGCCAACCACATGCTGGGCTGCACCAAAAGCAGCATGACCAGCAGGCCAATGGAGGTGATTTTCTCTCTCTACTCCACTCTCATGAGACCCAGACTGGAGTACTGCACCCAGCTCTGGGGCCCCCAGCACAAGAAGAATGTGAACCTGATTGAGCATGATTATATTTTTTAAACAAAAAATAAAATGTTACAGCCCTTTCATATGATTGCTATAGAAGTAAACACTCAGTTTCTCTCTCTCTCTTTTACTTTATGGATATATAAAGATGTTCAACCAAAACATCTTACTACTGCCATATTTTTTTAAAGTACTTTTGCCAACACAAGATGTTTTTTCCAGCACAAGGTCTTGTAATGTGAGAAGAGGGCAGGAGGTCCTATAAGCAGAAAGTAATGGCAGTTTCATACAACGCGTGAAATTATAATGCATCTTATGAGTAAATCAAATCACTTTTTTTTTTTTTTTTAATAATTTCTGAATTCCATAGGGGCCATGAAACACTTTTATAAAAGGTGCGCAGAAGGACCTTATTCATTAAACAGCAGAGAAAAGTAGTTGAAGCTTTATTAAAAATTGACTAATAGGCATTCCAGATAATTGAAGTGACAAGCTGTTTTGACAGCTGCAAGCAAAAAAGTGCTTGCTCTAAACAGTTGGTGTAAATCTTTTAGATTTCTAGAAAGAGAAATGATGTACTTGTTTAATTTTAATCAATTTATAGAGCTAAAAAAAAATCTAACTGTTCATCTGACTAGTTGAATTTATGCTAATTGGAGGTACTGCCAATCATTTCAATGGTAGGGTTTGAACTGAAAGAATTTCCAAGTTCTCACAAATGAGAAAGGTGGAAGGTGAATACTTCAGAAGTTTTGGCTAGCAGAAAATATAAATTAAGATGAAAACATCATTCTGAACTTGATTTCCAGAAAAGCACCGAAATATAATTCTGACTGAAGGTAGTAGATTTTGCAAGTGTCTGTCAGCTTTGAAAATCAGGCTGCAACTAACTAACAAATATAACAAAAAATCTGCACCTTAGATGGACTAACATAAAGTATCTGCGCCTGAGATGGACTAACATAAAGTAACAGGCAATTATACTGTCTAAATAAAACACCTTTAGGTGTTCTTTTACACTATGTTTGCAAGTATACACTTTATACCTTGAGTTAGAGCAGACCTATCCTCCTTATAAAACTCACAAAAAGTACAAAAAATGAGATGACCCTACCGCAGTTGTGTCACTTCAGCTATAAGCATATATAGAATGAGATAGTACAGCAACTTCTTAGAGAACAAAAAAAAAATCTTACAAAAATGAATAGCTCATGTCGTGGTTTAAGCCTCTCTGACTCACGCAGCCCATTCTCTCACTCACTTCCCCCTCTTTCTTCCCCCTGCTCCCGGAGGGATGGGGAGGAGAATAGAAAAGAATGCAACTCCCACAGGTTGAGATAAGAACAGTTTAGTAACTAAAGTATAACACAAATCACTACTGCTACCACCAATAATAATAATGACAAGGCAAATACAAGGAAAGAATACAATTCTCACCACCTAATACCAAGCCCAACCACGTAGTGCACCCCCATCTTTCCAGGTCTCTGCTCTCTGCTTTATATCCTGGACATGACGTGCTGTGGTATGGAATAACCTCTTTGGTCAGTTTGGGTCAGGTGTCCTGTCTCTGCTTCCTCCCGGCTTCCCCTCCTCCCTGGCAGAGCATGAGACTCAGAAAGTCCTTGGCCAGACCAAAACATCACTAAGCAGTAATCAAAACACTGGTGTTATCAGCGCTGTTCCCAGGCCGAAAGTCAAAAACACAGCGCTGCACCAGCTACCAAGGAGGAGAAAAATGACTGCTACTGCTGAACCCATGACACCAACACACTGAGAATAGTCTGTCTGGTATTTAATTACAACATCTCTAAAACAGAAGGACACATACAGAATTCCAGCATGTTCTTTTATTTAGTATTATTAAATGAAAATAAAAAAATAATCCAAACAAAAAGCTTTAGTATCCAAATACTGCCATGCTGAATTTACCTGATATTTGATTAATGTATTTGGCTTATGTATAATAACTGAACAAGAAATCTACATGGTGTTTTGAAGGGTTGATTTGATTTGATTGTAGAAGTCTTTTAGTCATTCCATATGAAAAGGAGTGCTGTTGGAAAAGTGTATTTCACAGTTAACAGTTTTAAACTACCTTTTATTCCAAGAGGGAAGAACAACTGAAGTACTGACTATTAGTAAAACTAGTTTGCAAATGAAATTTGATTGATATTTTTAGATTTCTTGGGACTGTATGTGGCACAGCTCTGTATAAATTACATTTATTTAAAATGCAGCAGAGCTCAGAATTGCCAGGAACAATTTAAACCCCATAAATGTTTCCTCTAAATTGAATCAGAGAAGGCTGAGAAGCCTCTAAACACTGTACAGGGATTCAATGTTTAAATTTTAAATGAAACAATTTTAAAAATTGGAGCCTTGCCATCATTTGTTACACTGTCAGAGTCACTGCTCCTGTATAATAGGTTGATTTTCCTCTTCTGTTCCTAGCTTATCTTTACTGGAGGCTTTCGATGTTAAACACAGTAAATGAAGGGGGTGGGAGAAGCAGGGAGAACAAAAAATTCTATTTTCAGAAATTGCATTTTATATGTAATAGAGATATTTTTGTTTACATCCAAGCCTGAAGACCATTTTTATGAAACATAAGAAAGCATCTCATATATTTTCTTGTTTCATTATATCCAAATACATTAATTTCTTGGTTTCAATGAAGATTTATGTTACCTATATTGCACAAGCTAAGTGTAAATAAGAACTATAAATTGCTAAGCAGTTAATGTTGGTTGTGAATGGAACTATTGTTCTCTAAACAGCCTGAATTTTAAAAAATTCAGCTAGCTTAACGCCTATGAGGTGTCATACAGGAAAAATGCTATAAAAATCTAATAACAATAAATGTACATTGGTATTAAGTTATATTAGTTAGGGTGAAAGTGCATACATTTAGAACTTATTAATATATATACAGTTAAAAGAGGTTTAAATTAAAAGTGGTGTGGGCAAATGTGTGTCCAGCTCACCCTATGCAAACTTAGCCCTTCATTTGATTTGATGTTTAGTTATTAATTCTTGGAAATACAGGCTACCTAGAAGTGTCCGAACCGTAAAAAGTGAAAATATTTCAAGCTTCCAGTGCAGTCTACAATGAAATTTTCGGGAGTAGAGAACATTCTCATTTAAAAACGGGGAAACTTTTTTTTTTAACTTGTAGAAAGTTTATGTTTTAAGACGAAGCCCAGAACTAACTCAACACAACTACACTGAGAACATATCAGATCTTAGAGGAAATTTGGATCTGCTCATTCTGTGTGGCCAATATCAGAATCCAAAGTAAAAGCCTGGATTTCGAAACCTTGATTTTATGACAAATTTCAGGTGCAGGGGCTGTAGCAACTCCTTAAGTCTCTGCTATACTCAGCCCACTGAAAGGCAGAGATAATTGCTATGTCATGTTAAGAAATAGGAAAGATTAACAGGTGAGAATAAGCCTTAACTGTTGCTGTAGATAGTATCAGCAGATCTAGCCAACAAGAAAAGGAACATTAGCTTTCACTGTATGAACTGAGAGTTGCTTGTGGGTGACAAAGCAATGGACACAGAATAATGAAGTCACCTGCAAACCACCTATCTTATGCTGTGTGAAGACACTATATCCAGCGTCAGGGACAGTTAATTCACAGTCTGTTTTCATGCAGCTACCATTGTCTCTAGTGTATTACACAGTCATACTCTACCATAGCTTTCTTCTTCCTTTAAAGGTCTTGGACACATAAAAATACATTCCGGATCATTGTTCATATATGATAAGGAGATCTCTTTGCCTATTTGAACATAAAATATGCTTATATAGAAATGAGCTTCTAGTTGTATGCTAGCCCTGAGGTTACAATAACCTGTCTTCTAAGACTAGAGAAATAAGTGTAAAACCATGTTGAATTATAACCATGCCTATACTCTGACAGTTAAGTTCTTCTTATTACTTCTTTTTTCTTGGTCTGTTTCTAGACAATTTGTGGACAATAATAAGAAAACTTTAAAAAGGCACCAAACAACATGAAAAATTTCATGTACAGTGATTCTTCAAATCATAAATCACTGCCATGGTAACAGCAAACATTTAAAAAGAAAGGTAATTGCTTTTGCTTTCCGTAAATTATCTTTTTGCAAAAATGCAGATTTCTATTAATATGTATTAATTCAAAGGGATGTGTTAGTTTAAGTTGATACCCAATGTCTCTCAATGGTAAATTGTTAGTTACTGTAACTATAAATTGAACTTATAAGAGTGTAACTAATTTTGAATATAGTAATTTGATGAGGAAATTCAAATAAATTAGAATGAAATAGAATTGTGGGTGAAGAATAATGGAGGGAGATTTAATAGATCACAGGAAAACATGGCACATCCTAAAATAAGTTGGGAAAAAAGTATTCCTAAGGTTACCACCTTTTTTGCCATGCTCTTCTAAAATCAGGCAAAGTCCAAGTCAAAGTAATATAAACTGGTAAGCTTCCTTTTCTTTGCCTCTGTAGCTTAGCTAAACCTGAAAATCATGAAATATAACAAAATTATCCCTCAGCTTCAAACTAAACCATTCCTTAAGCTTGAAAGACTGTGGTAGGGATGTAGGGGAGAAGATGAAAATGGCAATATCATTAGCAGTTGGGAACAGGACATTTCGTTACAATGACTGAAAAGAATTTGAAAGAAACTTGCTCGGTTCATTAGGGCTCATTGAAATATTTACCACGCCATGTTTTTGTTTTTCATACTCATACAAGCCTGTACTTCTACTCAGAGTTCCTACACAGGCATTTGCTCATATTGCTTTGTTGCATGCTTACCTTGAGACTTATGTTTCAAAGAGCCTTTTAAGAAAGTATTGCCTCATTTTTATCTCATACTTGGAGTGGATAGTCCTTTGTTTGTTAAATATTTTACTGTCTGGTTTTATTCCTCTCCAAATACATACAAATCAACTGTGTCTCTTACTCAAATTTTTTGGACATATGAATCTGGACAGGTAGCATACATACACAACTGAAAATAAAACAATACAGTACAATATGTAAGCACTAAATAATTAACATCATTAATCTTTTTCTTGAGTCACAAGTTCTCATAAACTACAGGTGTATTGCAGAGCAGCAACAATTTAGCTATGATATGCCCTAAACCCTCCTTTCCAGAACAGCCAGTGTTTGGTTGTAAACATTGTTGCTCATCTGGTGTTTTCACTTTGCATGTAAAGTAGGGGATTATTGGTGAGGATTGTCCTAGCTTTTTGCAAAGAAGAAAGAACTTGGCTATGCTGGCCTCTAGGAACACATCTTTTATCAGGGTAATTTTGGTTGTTTCAGCTAGTCACAGAAATAATTATGGGCATTGGAAAGGAGTAGGTGTGTGGAACACACCAAATAAAACAATAGCATATTTATAAGCATTTTTTGTTTCCAGAGCTTTATTATTATTATCATTATTATTATTATTATTATTATTATTATTATTATTATTATTATTATTATTATTATTATTATTATCCTACATGCCTTTAATTTGGGCTCTGAGAATAAAAACTGAAACATTTAAGTGCTCTATTTTTCCTTCCTTTGCAAGTTTTCCATTTTGCCTAAATAGTCTTTTTATAGGCAGACTCAGAAAACAAAAGTTGATGAGACAATTTGCCCAACTCCTACAAGTCTGGAACCGTGCTTCTTCGAGTCTCTGCTGGGATGAAAGCACTGTTCTTTATTTTCACTCTCTATCTGTGGTTTGAGTGTGCACATCATTCTCTATGGTCCCAGCTCAGAGTTAAAGCTGGTCCTGAAATGGTGTAATTAAACAGTGCGTGCTGAGATGTCCAGAAAATAGATGCCATAATTTTTGGTAGAATTCATGTATGTTTCTACCTCACTGAAAATGGTATAAAACAGTGACACATTTTAATTGTAATGTATCACAATTAAAAAAAAAAAAGTACATGGGTGTAGGCATTTTTTCATGTCTATAAAACCCACATGCATGCATATGTAATTTGTTTTCCACATATTTTTTGTTCAGAAATAACCAGAGTCAGTGTCTGGATGCTAGAGGAATAAAATAAAATAGTGCCATGATGTTGTGATTTAAGCCCACCCGTAACTCACTCAGTTCACTCGCTCACTCCCCCCTCTTTCTCCCCCCCCCCTGCTTCCAGGGGGATAGGGGGTAGAATCAAAAGAATGTAATTCCCACAGGTTGAGATAGGAACAGTCCAGTAACTAAGGTATAACACAAACCACTGCTGCTACCACCTATAATAATAATGATAAGGGAAACAACAAGGGAAGAGAATACAACCGCACACCACTCACCGACCGATACCAAGCCCAAATGAGCAGAGAACCCACTCTTCTGGGTCCCTGCCCCCAGTTTTTACATCCTGGGCATGGCGTGTTGCGGTATGGAATACCTCTTTGGTTACTTTGGGTCACCTGTCCTGTCTCTGCTTCCTCCTGGCTTCCACTTTTTTCAGCAAGAGCATGAGACTCAGAAAGTCTTTGGTCAGACTAAACATTTGAGCAGTAACTACAAATATTGGTGTTATCAGTGCTGTTCCCAGGCCAAAAGCCAAAAACATAGAGCTGCACTAGCTACTAAGAAGGAGAAAAAATGACTGCTACTGCTGAACCCAGGACACGTACAAGCATATGAGATTTGATTCACTGCAAGTTTCACTGGCTGCTTCCAGAGTCAGACTTACTAGTAAAGCTGTTATGGATAACACAAGTGCAACTGCACTGAAGTCCAGAGACTAGAAAGGCCAAACTGAAAATGACAAGGGAAAAAACAACACTGAGGCCTGGCTTAAGCAACTGCCTGACATTATCCCATTCAACAAGACTCGTTGCATCTATGTTGCTCTGTAAATCGGACTCTAGCACTGGAAAGTGTGGATTACAAAGAGTGACATGAATTTTCTAGCATATTAAATGCCCCAGGAGCTTTCCCAAAAGTCAGCACTATTTGACTAAAGAAAATGTTTGATCTGAGGATATATTCGAGACTTCATAACACGCAGACTTTACTTTATGAACATTCAGGTCAACGTATAGACTATAAACAAGACCTACTTCATTTCTGGTCCCTGTTCTTCTGTAAAGAGATTAACCATTTCTTTCCCATTCCTCAGTTTTCTCACCTGAGGAGTGAGAAATTGCACTGGACAAACCATGCTAGGTGAAGGTGCTATATAACAGGGACAAGGGGCAATGTCTTTAATCTGTAAGAGGGTAGATTTACATCAGACATCAGGAAAAAAATCTTCACTGTGTGAGTGGTGAGGCACTGGCACAGGTTGCCCAGAGAAGCTGTGGCTGCCCCATCCCTGGCAGTGCTCCAGGCCAGTTTGGATGGGGTATTGAGCAACCTGATCTAGTGTGTGGTGCCCTTGCCTGTGGCAGGGAGTTTGCAACCAGATGATCTTTAAGGTCACTTCCAACCATAACTATTCTATGATTCTATGATAACCATAGATTATCATACATAAATTGCCATCAGAATTTTTAAGCACTTTGATTGTATATTCAAAATGTGCATTTGTGAAAAGCTACCTTCCAAAAAATGTGAAGTAATTTTATAAGCAACCTTATGACCAGTGCAGACTCACATTCTGAAATGTTTTTCCTCTTTGTTTGCTTGTCATTTTGTTTTGGTTGTTTGAGTTTGGTTTGTTAGTTGGTTTTTTTTTTTTTTTAATCTGTTTTTGCAGTGGTGACGTAGTATTTGATTTTTTTAATATCTACAGAAGTTCAAGTGGACTTTGAAGAGCTTTTGGGTGAACACAGAATCATGCTGTTATGTTTCTATTATTTTGAGTGGAATCTTTTTCCTTTCCCAGACAATATTTGACAATAGGGAAATATTTTTGTAAAATGTTATCTCCTTAGATCTCAGGGGTTTGGGGGCAACAAAAGCCTCCTCAGGGAGGCTGCAACAAAAGATTCACCTCAGCTGAGAAATGATCAGTGGGTTGTAGTTCTTATGCACCTGTGAGTCTTAAAATTGTTTGAAAGGACAGACTGGAAAAATTATATCCTGAATATAGATATAACCTCCAGGAGAGAGACGCCCCTTGGGATCTCATGTCTTCTGAAAGGCACATTTTTGTGTGCATTTATGGTTTGGCTGTTTTGGGAACCTTGACTTTGTGGAGTGGAAGCATCTGTGTTATCTAACGGAAGGAGTGTCTGTATCTCTCCCATGAGATATAAAAGAACGTAATCACAGAGACTTTTTATTTGCTCCAAATTCTTCTAAATCCTGAACCTAAATTCAAGGAAAGAGTCCCTTTCTGTGTGCTTGACTGACTGTGTCACAGTCTTTTGGGTTTATGTTGTGTCAGATAATAAAGGCTGATACACCCCTCATTCCTGCAGAATCATAAGGAAGAATTGCTTCTGACTTATGCAAGAGAACAAGTTTATGTCATAAAGCTAAAATAAATAATAACATGATTGGAAACTAATGCAGTCATTTAAGACTCAAGCAATTTTGTCTTTTTTTTTCCCTAGCTGCAGTTCCTCTAATATCTCTAAATGATGCTGAGAGGAAAATACTCTCACTGCCTTCTAGATTTGGATTATTTAATATATTAGCAGAAAATTTAAAAAAAAAAGTGCTTTCTCTCACAAAGCAATAAGAACAGTATACATAGTTTATCCTCTCTGTCTCTGTATATAAATGATTGAGTAGATTGGGAAGTTGTGAGTATGGGTGTTAAGACAATAATTGTTCACAGAATATAGAAACTGCATTAGAAACTGGAGACATTTCTGCCTCTTTCTCTGCTCTTTTAGTCAGTGAACAAAGGGTCTTTATTACCTCAGCTACTCCATGGAGAAATATGCATTACTTATCAAAAAGATGCTGGGTGGCCAATTGGCATAACATTTTTGGATAATGTTTGTAATGCGGGAAAACTGCAAGTATATTTATGATTGCTCAAAGATTTCAGGTGAGTTTAGAACAAACCTAAGTTTACAGTTCTGAAAGATTTTAAGCCAGTATCTTTATAAGATATAGAAAAGTCAGGGAGGATAGATAGTTTCAAAAGGGTTGTTTCTATACATGGCTAGTTGCCTTTCCCTGTCATTTATTGTTTCTTGTTAAGGTGGATTTTGTTGTTTTGCACCTCCTGCATTCATTATTTTTCTTAGATAAAATTGAGATATTTGCTCAAGCCTAGACTGTGGTTCCAGACAGTGGCATACCAGTTCTTTTTATTCTTAGGTCCAGCATGGCCTAAGGTCTATTTCTGGGAGCTTTTGACTATCAAAGTTTTGTGACCTCCAAAATAGTCTGATAATAAATGTTTCTTTCTCTCATTGTGAAAATCTGTTGTCCTCTGGAGATCTGTATGGGTTTATATTTCATTCTTTGTATCCTTTGCCAGACCCATTTTATTCAGTTATCCAAACAAGAAAAAAAAAAGACTGCTATTTATAGTATAGGGCTTATGCATGTAATCAATGCATAAATTCAATCAAGAGCCACAAAGAAAAAGAAGAATACAAAATGCAGCTAGATCTAGTTGTTTGCACTTAATGTAATTTGGCATCTTTCCATGGACTTCACTGGAAATATAATCTGTGCCACTGAGTTTAATATAAGATTCCCAGTAAACTTCAGTGCATTCAGTGGATGAAGGATTTTGTGGATGAAGCTTTAAATGACAACTTTTTTTCTTTAATATTTCTTTCAACATGGTAATTAGGGTAAAGCATCATGCCCCTACTACGATCTAAGAAGAGTGAGACAACTGTGCTTGTCTGTGGTAATGCATATCACAACCCTGAGGCAAAGCGCACAAGAACTGGGGAAAACATTCTCAGGGACAGCTGTCTAACAAAATTCATTTCTACCTAAGGCAATTGATATAATCTGAAACCTGTAAGTCTGTTTTAGCAACTCTAACTTGATGGGAATTCCAATTAGAGTGTCCTTACTAAAGATGTCTCTCTTACAGATAACTTTGGAGACCACCTACATCTCTAATTAGTAGCTCTGAAGGTGCATGAAATTGTTTTGATGAAATAATATGTACATATTCTTGGGGGGTTGGGGTTTGGTTTTGGTTTTATTGGAGTGTTTTTTGTTTTTTTTTTCTTTATTTTAATCTCTCTCTTCTTGCATTACTTTCCTCTGTTTCTTCCAATTACATTTCTTGTTGTGTCAGTCTGCAGTAATGATGACCATTGAGCTAATTTTCAGAGGATCATATTAACACTAACCTTTGGCTCACCCATCTGTTCCTCACTTTATTGCTTCAAATGTCTCCTTTCTGGCTCATTTTTAAACCAGAATAGAGGCAAAATTCCTCCAAGCCCAGCAAGTCTTTGCTGGACCATTTTTGACTGCAAAAGGCTGATTAGTACGATAAACGGAATCATTTGCTCTTGTCATTGAGGTTTTTCTAATATTCAGCATCTTGCTGGATGTTGATGGCAAATAAAACATCTGCAGATGACAGTAGACTTTCTTCTCAAAATAATAAAGGAACACATCTCAACTCCCATTTTCTGATAGGAGTTTGGAGGTCCCCTTGGATCTCTGCTCTCCAGGGAATGAATAACTCCTAGTCTGTTAAGCTCCTGCCTTTACATACTAAACACAAAAGACTGAAACTAAGTATAAACTGGATAGTTCTGAAAACCTCTGGTTTTCTCTAATGACACGATAAAGAGTCCACCAGAGCTGCAGGTTAATTTCTATTACAAGAATGTACAGACATACCAAGCATCAGAGTATTTTTCAATGCAGTCATTCATAATTCCATGTGTACTTATTAGTAAAGTCTTTAGTACTGCAGGAGCTGTATAAACAGAGAAAGCTACTAAATCTAATGTATATTAGAAATTTAATACTCTCTTGTATTAACACTTCCTCACTTTTTTGGCTGGTAAAAATAAGGAGTGATTTATTTTGCATTCTGATTTACTCCTGAATTTGTCCGACACATTAATTTAATAGAAAATATTCCTTTCTTATCTTTTCCCACTTCAAAAACAAATACACAAATGCAAAATAAAACAAGAAACAAACTTCAGAATATAAGATCATCATAATAATAACACCAAGACAGATTTGTTGCTGCTGGGAAATTTTGTCCTCCCGATTGCCTTGCTTTCAGTGCACCATCGTAAAATATATTTTTATGTAATTTTAAACATGTTTTAAAGTGTGTTCTGCAGCAACTGAAAAAAATGTGAACAACTAAGCCATTAAAATTGCAGTACACTTTGCATACCTTAAATGCAGATACTAAGAATTATTTTGCATTGCAATAATCTAATTCTTTTAAATTAACTTCAGGTGTCAGGCTAAAATGCTAGGTCTGGATGACAACTAAATGAAAGACCTTTGCTCTCCAGTCCAGCTAGCTAGAGTGAAAAACAAGGAAGGGGAAAGGCAGGCAACAAAATTGTCAGGTAGATGAATACTTCCTCTTAGTATCATCAGTAAAGGAGAAACTGTTTGCATCATGTAAATCTGTGCTTAGTGAGCAAAAATCCTTCTCCAAGGTTTTCCATCAATGTCAGTTGTATACCTATATCATGCATGTATTTCCTAAGTATTTTCTATTTAATGGAATATTTTAGAAACTAAATCAGATACATTTTTATGTGTATATGTTTTCTTACTTGAATATAAAGTGTTTAAAGTAAAACAATATCTATACAAATTATTTGGTATGCCACAGTCAATGCCACAAAAAAAAAAAAAAAAAAAAAAGAAGACAAAACATCACAAAACAAAAACAAATAGGTAAACCCATATTTCTCTGGAAAGAACAGATGTACTTTAGCTGACTATTTGCAAGTATAATAGGAAGCTGTAAGTTTGGGACTTAAAAATTCTGATATCACTTACAGGAAACATATCAAAACTGACAGACAGCTGGAAATTGCCACAGATGAGACTCTGGAAAAATCTAGGAATGTCCTGCCAAAATCAGATAAGGCAGTATTAGATCCAAGTTGATATACTTGCCTTTCATCTACACAGCTACCTGCATATGCTTGTATTATATATCTCTTTGAATTAAGTCTGTTTTACCAGCATATTTTCAAGACAGGTCTGTTTGGGTTTTTTTTTTTTGCTACAGGACAATACCTAATTCAAAATATTGCCCCCATGAGAGATTACATGCATATTCTGAAAAACCTTAACAGCTGACAAACTGTCTACCCTTAAGGGGAACCACTGCAAAAATCCTTTTCAGTGTCATTTTACTTGTACAGGGTAGCATTGATATATTTCCAGAAAGACTGCATGATCCATGCCATTTCAATATGTGGATGGCTCTGAACATTACCTCTTCCCTTTTATGAATAAGCTGCTTTGAAAGTTGTTTTAATTCTTTACATTTCTTGAAAGTTAATATTTAACTATCTTTTCCTACTTATTTTCCCCAAATTCCTTAATAACTCAAGATCAAAATATTCACCCAAAACACTGACAATAACTTTTACAGTTTGAGTAAAATTAGGATAGAATAGGACTCCTGAGAATTAAAGTTACAGTAATAAAATATATCACTGCAGCTATCCCACTAAAATGAGCAGAGACAATCTTGGCCTTACTGATGATAACCCTATAGCTATTTTCAGTGTATTTATGCAAGACATCTGTTAATGCAAAATCTCTTCACAGAATTTGTTCTTAGGAAACCGAGAACAAAAATGGGTCTTTTAAATTGTTTGCCATCAGGTTTTTTTTTCCTTGCTCATTGGAATTACTTTGTGAATTGCCAGATTTTCACTATGTCCCTTGATAACACATCAGCTCTGGAATGGCAGATTATTTCTATATAATCAATGAAATGAATCAGTATTTTATTACATGAAATTATGTAACTAGAGAGCTATGAGGCACATGAGTGCATGCTATCTAACTTTTAAAGTGCAAATTTATTTTTCAACATAAGACTCAGCCAAGAATGTATGCAGCGAAGACCCTTGGCTTATTTGCTCCTTGATAGACACAGATTTCAGCTATGGCTATAAAATCTGGAGAATCTGTGATGCTCTGCATACATAGTGTAGTTCAGATTAGAGTGTTCACTGAGATAACAAAGAGGTGCCCCATAGAAATCAAGCACTGCAAGAAAAGTTCCAGAGAAGGTTTAAATGTATTAGAAGATATTGCAACTTTATCTCCATCTTCTGAGTACAAAGAATAAGAAGAGTAGTTTTTGTAACTAAATTTACTGAATACATTCCTGTCTTCTATATCATGCAAACTTCCTTGTCATCTTTCTCTGCCTCCCTCACTTCCCAAAACTGAGGTCTCTGAGATAATTTCAGTTCTACTTCTTGATGTTGAAGGTTTTGAATATTTTTTCAACATGCAGGATCTGATAGAAGGCAGCACATTTATACACAAAAAGATAAACAGAAAGACTATGAGTGTGAATGAAGCACTCTGCTTTACTTGACTAGTTCCTTAGTAATAATTAACAGTTCCACTGTTTGCTTTCCCACTATGCAGGGTTTTGAGGCAAAAACCTCAAAACTGGCAAAGTGCTCTATGAACACCAAAGCAGTCTTGGAACATGCCATAAGCCTGGTCATTATTATTAGGCTAATTCTGGAAGTGGGTAAACTGCAGCACAGGAATTCATTTACTTGTGTGTCAAAGAAGAATTCAGTGGCAGGGATTTGAAGTCATCTATTTCAGTCCTACTCCTTTTTCTAGACAATACTCTGTCCCTTGAAATCATGAGTTTTTGAGGAGTTTGGCTTTTAAAAAATCCCTCACCCAACATATGCGCCTCTCTTTGTAAAGATCAGAAATTATTAATATTTATACCAAGGTAGACAAGTCCTTGACCTAAAAGGAAGGAGTTACACGGTGATGTGGTTGCAGGCAGCATAAGCGACATGGGAAAGAAACAAGCAGGTGTTATCTAGTAAGAAAGGATGGTGAAAGAAAAAACTTAACCCCATGATTTCCTCTGGTAATTCTCCTTTCTCACCTTTTTTACAGGGTTCTGTGTGGTTCGGTTGATACGCTGGAGGGAAGGAATGCCATCCTGAGGGACCTTGACATGCTTGTGAGGTGGGCTGATGCCAACCTGATGAAGTTTAACCATGACAAGTGCAAGGACCTACACCTGGGTCAGAGCAATCCCAGACACAGCTACAGGTTAGGCAAAGAAGAGATTCAGAGCAGCCCTGTGGAGAAGGACTTGGGGGTGTTGGTTGATGAGAAAATGAACAGGAGCCGGCAATGTGCATTTGCAGCCCAGAAAGCCAACCATATCCTGGGCTGCATCAAAAGGAGCGTGACCAGCAGGTGGAAGGAGGTGATCCTGCCCCTCTACTCTGCTCCTGTGAGACCTCACTTGGAGTATTGTGTGCAGTTCTGGTGTGCTCAACAACAACAAATCCTCAAGAAGTCCAGAGGAGGGCCACGAGGATGATCAGGGGACTGGAGCACCTCCCGTATGAAGATAGGCTGAAAAAGTTGAAGCTGTTGAGCCTGGAGAAGAGAAGGCTGTGTGGAGACCTCATAGCAGCCTTCCAGTATCTGAAAGGGGGCTTATAAGGATGCTGGGGAGGGACTCTTCATTAGGGACTGTAGTAATAAGACAAGGGGTAACAGGTTCAAACTTAAACAGGGGAAGTTTAGATTGGATATGAGGAAGAAATTCTTTACTGTAAGGGTGGTGAGGCACTGGAATGGGTTGCCCAGGGAGTTGTGAATGCTCCATCCCTGGCGGTGTTCAAGGCTGTATTGACAGAGCCTTGGGCAGCATGGTTTAGTGGGAGGTGTCCGTGCCCCTTGCAGGGGAGTTGGAACTAGATGATCTTAAGGTCCTTTCCAACCCTAACTATTCCATGATTCTATGATTCCATGATTCTATGATTCTATGATTCTATAATACAGAGGACTGATCATTCCTCAGAAGGATAAAAGTCATTTCAGCAGATGTCTCCAGTTTTTTTATCTCTTTCAAATGGCTGAGAAATTACTATCAAGGAAACTGCAGGGAAAATATTAAATTTGGATACTAACATTTGTTATTTGTCTGTACTGAAAGAACAGTATGGCAGTAGTATAGGAAGTAACAGTAATGGTATGGGAAGTATAGGAATGATACAGGAATATAATAGATTTGGATATTTGTCTGCACTGAAAGAATAGTACAGGAATAGCATAGGAGGAACCTAGGCAGTTGCAGTAGACAGTCTTTTCATAGAAGTGCACTAAGGTCAAGCCTTAACAACTGCCCCTCTGGTGTACGCAAAACTCAGTCTCATTGAGATATTGATCTTCTGAAATGTTAGACACCTTTTTAGACAATGTACTAGGGATTGGTGGGAAATGGTGGAATAAAGCATGCACTAAATTTCATGAGGGTATATGGAAAGTGAAGATACAAGAAGTGTGTAAGAGATTATTCTCTCTGATTATAGAACATATTGAACAATGATTTACTTATTTCCCCAAATCAAAAGAGGTCAGATGCCAGCATACAAGGTACTTTCAGATCCATTCCTTTCATGTGAAGGCCACAATATTCACTGTCAGGTTAGGTTAACAAACCAGAGAATCTCAGAAGCTAAATGCCAAAGTCTCAGCAATTTGATCCCAAGCTTTTCAGCTAAGACCATGAAAAGCTAATAGCCTCTAGGGGTATGGCTCAGAGGACAACCTGTAGGGCATACTGAGTGGGTTAGACTTGTATCATGTAGCTTTTTATAACTTTTTTAACTATATTCAGCTTTGTATTTGTGATCCATCAAGACAGCTTTTATCCTCTGGAGCACAGCAACTAACAAAAAACAAGGGTAAGAGAAGAGATACACATATAAAGAGGAAGGAATTATAGGGGTTTGGCTATGATTGACAGGCACAGTGTAAAAGATACCACTGAGCGTAGTACTCTTTTTTTTTTTTTTTTTTTTAAGACCAGCTTTCCTAACACTCTACAATGCTTCACACAGAGAGACTCACACAGATACTCCAAACAATGATAAGTGAAGGAACAAACATACAAAAACTTGGCAATTTGAAAATGAAGATTCACTGATGAAACACCCATGAAGGAGAAAAAGCCCAGTCAAACTTCCTTGTCTCAGACTTAGTCAGAAAGGACCTTGTGAAAGTTGACTAACCTTTTCGTGCATCACTTTAGTATGGTAACAGTGAACACTACAGGAAAAGAATCAATACAGTTATGTGGACGGACTAAAGGAGACTGATCACTCGACTGCTTTTTTTTACTGTTGAGTAGAAGAATTTATTTGGTTTTCAATAGTTGACTCTAAATTATTGTTACACTTGCTTAAAAAAAATGCATGGGCAATTTTAAGTATAGTGGGGACATTTGTGAACAGTAAACCTGAAACTTTAAAATAATGGGAAAATTAAATATTTCAGAGTTCATGAGATGCAGCTACTCTACTCTTTTAGCAAATAAATTTCTCATAAACTTGACTTTAAATGCTGAGGTGTATAATGCATGATTATGTATTTAAATCCCTATTTGACCTCCTAAGTGGACACCACTTTAAGAAAGACCTTATTAATGGGATTGAAAATATTCTGTGAAACAACTTTCCATTAACAAATACAGTCTTACTTGCACTAGGATTTTTGGTCAAATAAGGCAATTTCTCACTAAGATTGGATGTGAAAATGTTAAAACAAAATAGCAATTTATTTTTTAGTGATATTTTTAAGTATCAAATTTTTATAATTTGGGATAGTTATTCCATATTCATATATATATGTTTTCTTATTGTGATGTTATATTTTTAGAACATGTATACTTTTTTTTTCATTATAATTTCTGTAATCTACTGATTTTTTATGTATATTTTTTATCAGATTAAAGATTCAAACCTTTATAATTTAAAATATTCACACTTTCAACAGCAACACACTAATCAAAACATACCGATTCAACCTTCAAATTTCAGAATATGCTACATATCTTTCTGTGCTGCTTTTTTTGTTACTGTCCAGCAGTGCCTTTCTTTTTCTCTCTGCTCTCTCATAATACATTCATTTTAGTTTCATTTTCAATTCTGTGTTTGAAGTGGCTCAACTTTTCTAAGCTCTTTGCATCAAATTCTGATCTCCTCTGTTGCTGTTTCACCTCCAAGCACCTTCATTACTGATGAAGCTTGCAGCCCACAATTAGGTTTCTGTCCTGCCTGCTCACTCCTTTACCCTTTGTTTGGCCTTCTCCTCATGTTCTTCAGCCTTATCCCTAGAAATTTTTATTACTGTTTCTAAGGCTCATCCCTGTTTGTCTTACAGAACAGGAATAGTTTTTGTTTTTACTGACTGGATCTGCTTTTCAGAAAGACTTCTCTGTTGTCAATAGCCAACTTAGGAAACTATTACCAAGAAAAGGATAAAAGCTAGCCCTAGTACTTAATATGCTTATTGTCATCCCAAATAAACATTGTTTAGTAAACTAGGAAAGATGGAGGGTTTTCATGCACAATTCCCACAGAATTATGGATTTTCTTTTTTTTTGTAGTTCTCTGTTGTATCAAGTGAAGCTTTATGCTGTATGTCATTCATTGCAACCACTTTCAAGATACTTCTTACTTTATTCTCATTTTACCTGGCATGCCAGCTTCTACATATATTGAGATGTACAAGAAGTTCCAACACATATTAGCTTGATCGGTCATTCCTTGCTGTATTTTCATCCTGTTGTTTATTACCTGAAAGTTTTGGAACAGCATAGTGAAAGTTTTGTAACTTAGCGCAGCTTTCCTCTGACAATCATTTTTATTACATGAAGAAAGTGGACTGACTGAAATTTTTGTTAGCCTTGATATTCTGCAGACAAACTTTGGCAATTTCTCCTCTTCCTAATTTTATCGTTCACAGAAAAATTCTTAATTAAGTGGGATTTTTGTGAACTGGTGTTTTGAAGGAAGCTTTCTACTTTTTTAAAAAAAACCAACACTATGTTTGTAACTTGAAGGCAATTTGAAATTTTTAGTTATTATCTGTTTATAACACTGAAAGGAATAGTGGGATAAATATGGCAGGAAATCCCATTAAAGATTTTCTTGATGTGACATAAGAGGTTCCCTGGCAGTGTTCAAGGCCAGGTTAGACAGAGCATTGGGCGACATGGTTTAGTGTGAAGTATGCCTGCCCATGGCAGGGGTGGCTGGAACTAGATGATCTTAAGGTCCTTTCCAACCCTAATGATTCTATGATTCTGTGATGATATGAGTTGGACCTCTGTGTCAAGAAATGTGAGTTTCCAAAATTTACTTAAAGCAGATGTCTAACACCTTTGAAGACTACAGATACTTGAGAAGTTTCCTCAAATAAATAAAAACGTATTTAAAATTATGATCCAGGTCCACTTGACTTTCAGCAGAAGCATCCCCATTGACTTCTGCTTACATTTTAGTCTCTGAAAGCATGACCATATAAAAGGTTAAGTAATGAAACAAAAATTCTTTTTTTTTTTTTTGCATATGTTGGATAATTTTTTAGAAGGGTACTGAACTAATGTCTTTGCTGTTGTAAAATATTAAGCAAAAATGTATGATACTATTTGACGTGTGAGAGTGAGAATTTAAATGAAAGCAGAGTTCACATATTGCTTTTACATTCTATCTGCCAGTCAAGTTGAGACTTTATGAAGAATGGCAAAGTAATTTTCAATCATGTATGGTATATCGTGTAGGTCAAATTCTTTTATGTAAATCTCTTTCACTTGGGTGTTCACATTGCAATAAAAATGTAATGATAAAAAGTGTGGCTTTCATTTCTCTTCTTTGTCTAATTTATTCTGAGTTTGGAGAACTAGTGTTTTATTGAGCATGACACCTCAAAGGAGCATTGTTTTTAAAAGGTGTTAAAACAAGAGTCACATATGTTTTGGATAATGGAAGTATTACAGGAGGCTTCCCCACATAACCTTTCTTTCCTGTAAGCTGGGGCTCATGGAGCTGTTTCTGTAGGTTAGCTTGAGTTCATCTGAATTCATCAGCTCACCAGATGAGGGCGGCTTACCTGATAGCTAACAGCCTGATCCGTTTCCTGTTGCCATGCTGGTTATCATTGCTGTTTTAATGCAGGAGGTTCCTTGTCTTAGGGATGCGCTGAAATTTCTTAGTGCTAAATTGTGCCTAAAATTAAACACTAACCTGTTTCTCCCAGCCTTATTAAAAAAAAAAAAAAAAAAAAGGAATAAAAAATCACTGTTTTCAGAGCTTACCTAACAAGAGGTGCTTTCTTGAGTCAGAATTCAGTTTGCATGTCAGGATTTCACTTTGTAGCAAACAACCTAAGAAAAGGGATACTAAGTTGATCGTCCTTCAATATATAGATAAATGCACAGCCTCTGAAACACTCAGCCTTTTTGCCCGCCTCATTATTTGCTTTTGAAGTGAAGAAGAAAGAAGACATGCACCTCTGAGAGCTAGGGTGTTTCTTAGCAGCAAGATTCACTTTCATGTGTGATGTGGGTTATATCCCGAACATTGAATAATATGACACATACTATGCTATTGTACAAGTTGTGAATAATAAGCATTCTAGAAATCCACACAGGGAATACCATGTACTTAGGGCAAATTCTGAATTCAGGAACATAACTTCAGCTCAAAGGAGAATTTGTCTGTATCTTCAGCTCTATCACTACAGCTCCTCGCAAATAGAAGGAGATAAGGTGGTTTACACCAGCTGAGAGTAAATACTGGTTTTTTGTTGTGTCAGAAATATGATTCCTCCAGGAACTGTTGTAACTTTGTGCCTATATTTGTACCACAGAGCTAAAAAACTATAGGCTGGAGTGCATAGAGCTGGGCAGAAATTAATGTTTCTGTTCTCATGAACTATTTATTTCTTTCCTGTCCTTAACCAAAAGTAAAAGTAGAAAAAATGAGCCATAAGATGAAAGCAAACTGAACCCAAACAAAACTTTAGTTTAGGGATTCAGTCAACTTTTTTTGGTATGTCTTTGGATTTCAACATTAAAAGAAATTGATCTGATAATGAAATGAAAAAACATTTCAAAACAGCAACTCAGAATATGTCATTCATTCTCCAAATTTGAGGCAACACAATGAAATCTACTCTTTCCTTCTTGGGTTATTTTTTTTTTTGACAAATCAAACTTCTCAAAGTTTTTATATTTTGCATGGATTTCCATATTTTTTGTCTCCCAGCCCTCCCCCTCTTATAGACAATGTAATGAAGGTTGTTTTTTAAATAATTTTTCCACATGTCATGCAATTTTTTCCTGGCACAAGATATTGTCATACACTAATGTTGTCAGTGGTATCAATATATCGGATAACATTGGTGACATTAATCTGTCTTTCTTTTTTCTAAAAGCTTATATGGGTTCTTCGTTTTGGTCCAGAAAAATGCCTAACAGCAAACAGAATTCAATGACTGTTTTGAATTCTGAAGATTAAGGAAATCTATTCCCTTGTGTTATTTAGAAGCTTGTCAGGGATTACACAAAGACACTTTCACATGCATTGTATAGTTTTATAATTTTTTTCATTTGTAAACATATTCTATCCTGACAAATTTTCTCAGTAATTCTTCTAGCATCCTATCTGATAGGGATCAATTCCCTCCACTTTCTCCCATAGCCTGGAAACCCCAGTTGGAATAAATTGTTCTGATTGTTCTTAAATAGTCCTACCAAGAATTCAGTCTTACCCACAGTTATTTCTTCTTTTATCAACCCAAAAATACCCCTTTCTTCTGCTCCCTAAAGTGTTAAACACATTTGATAGCACCCTGGAGAGAGCTGGACTTTGGCAGGTAACATAGATGGTAGTCTTCCTGCTAATGAGAAAATGAAGACTTGCATAAATTAGTCCTTTTCTTTTTAACATACAAACTTAGCTTTGATTTGTGTCTGCATTATCCCTATGTTTTTAAAGAAAACAAAGCATACTATAAAATCAAAATCACTCAATGTCACGTAAAGCACACGTTCTGACACTTCTGTGGGACTGAACAGAAAGATATTACCTTGCCACATCATCCAAAAATGGCATAACCTCTAAGATCCCAGTTTTACAAATGCTCACCCATCTGTTTACACTTTGAGAAAAGCTTCAATGGTTTCACTGGAGTTGCCTGCTGAGTCTTAGGGCTAACATGTGTACAAGTTTATGTGGGACTACAGACTAAAGAGGCAACAATCTTCCTGTCAATGCATGACTACATTATGTGGTCTGAATGAGCTCAGGACTTGGCACAGGATTTGTGGTGAGAATACTATAAAGCACAGCCACAAACACTGCACAAAACATAGAGAAAGCATGTATAGATCATTGTTTTAGCCTGGCAAAATTTGTCTATTTATATGCAATCTCAAAAACACTGACAAATCCCTCCATGTTTAAAATGCATCATTTCATCTGGTATTAACATGGAAGGGTGAAAAGATATATGCATCCTTCTACACACTTGGCTTACATTTATGAAATAAGTATTTTTTTAGCAACATGACATTGTGGGGACCTGCTGTGATACAGAACCATATGTCCTGGAATTCCGCAAAATCCTCAGGTTTTGTTAAGATATATGTAAAACAAGCCTTGATGAGCAGCATACCTCTGTGTTCTGAAGGCAGACCGCTGAACACCCATGCTGAAATTGATCATCCGTGTCATAGGTGCAGAGTATGAATATTAACTGAGTATAAAAAGAATTTTATTTCTTCCTTCCCTGCCTGTCCTTTGGGTTTGGTTTTTGGTTTTGCTTTTTGGTTTTTTTTTTTTTTTCACTGAAGTTTAAAATGTCAGTATTTAAATCACTCAACAAGTACAGTAAAAAACATTAAGTAACAGAATAGATCTCTGTAAAGTTGTCTGGTCTGCATTTAGATAATATGTCCGGGTTTATACTTCCCTTGTAACTGCAATAGTGTTAATGAGAGTGATGCAAAAGTATTAACAGGAAAAGCCTGTTTTGGTAATGGAGAGGTCTTTCAAGGCTTCTATGTACATATGAGTAACTTCACATGTATTCAGAAAAACCTTTAATAGAACACCAAAGATAGATACTTGTTGACAGGAGAAACACATTGTTAAAATTAATAAGTGACAAAAATGTTAGAAATTAAATAGTCTCTTTTTGTGCATAATAAAGATAGATTTATTTTTTTATGTTTTTAAAACGTGTATTGAGATCAGTAGCTCATAATAAAGTGCAGAACTGGAACTTAGCAATTTTTTTTTTTCATTGTTTCAAAGTAGTATTGATTTCCATTAAATCTTAGTGATAATTATTGAATGACAGTAAATAGCCTCATGGTTTACAATCTTAACATAGTTTGCATGGCAAACAAGTTCAAGTGTATTTTCCCACAGCAAATATTAGCTGCTTTCATATCAGCATCTTTGTGAACATAAATAAAAGATTTTCTGTAATATCTCTGATACTGATTGGTTAAGAGAGAGTGTTACTGCCAAAGGGATACACAGAACTTGGAATTTAAATACAAGCAAATAGAATGAAACACTAGTAGTACCTAGTTTCCTGTGGATCTGTTTCTAAATTATTATGATTATGATTTTTCTTATGATTATTCGACCAGTATATCTTCACTTTTCTGGCCTTTGCATCAAGCTTGTAAATTATAACTAGTTCTCTTCCATTTTTTCCAGGGATTGACAGTATGATATACAACCCTAAGGATCGCTAAGGCAAATGCTTGCATGTATTTGCAGATGGACTACTCAGGAGGCCAAACAGACCAAATAACAGCTGACCTTAAACTATGTTTATTTCTTTAATGAGCGCACTAATTGGATTTCTTCTTCCTACCCAGACACCGAATATATATGAAGCCTATTCACGAAACAGGGGAATCAGACCTCCTGCTTCTAAATTTGTCTAAAATGAATCAACTGCAGGAAAAAAACCCAAACAAACCAGAACAAAAACGACAACAAAATAGACAAACATGAATTGCAATCCAGTTGATATCGATTTTATGAAATTTTTTTAAGTTCCTATGACAATGATAAAAAAGGTAGCCAGGGACTACTGTGGGTGGGGTTTGGTTGTTTGGATCCCTAGCCTGGGATTTTAAGTAGGAAGTCTGGGGAGTCATTGCCATGAACCAGAACACATTTAGCTACTTCAGCCTGCTAGTCACTTTGCTTTGGGAACTTCAAGGACATAATGGGACCAAGGTCATCATCTTGAGCGAGATGGCTTTCCACATAACTATCTGAGAATGAGCCACCATATTCAAAGTACTAAGCATCACTATTGTGCCTTATATCCAGGTGTATTTGTTAATTAAATAATAATAATGATAATAACAATAGTATTATTGATAGCAATAATCATAACAACCATCCCCAAACCAACCAACCAAATTACAACACCACCCACCAAGTACAAGCAGAAAACCTGAAGTCTGTAAACTCAGTTCAAACACAGTACAACATTATTGGTATAGATTTTGCAAAACAGATATACAAAAGTCACTAATTCATTGAACAGCATTTAACAAACATTTTATGTTATACACTCAGGAAAATAAGCACCTATATTGTTGCCTCACGGAGGCGTGGTGACCTGGTTCAGGAATGGCACGGCGACCAACCCCAGGCTGCTCGGGCCATCAGCTCACAGACACCAATATGGTGACCAGCAAAATGGCGTTTATTACAGAAAAACACAACATTATATATCCACGGTTTATAACGTCACTTCCGTCTGCTTACATCATAAAGTAAACACTGTTGGCTATTAGGGGAGGAGCCCTGTCTTTCCGTACAGCACGACATCTTCCGGCCGCCGGACCTTAACTAGTGACACAACACTATATTCAGCTAAAGATGTTAAAAAAGGACTTAATGTGTTCAAAATACTCAATAAAACTATGTCACATATTAAGGAATGAAAGGTATAGGTGATCTAATTAGCACTGGAGTGGCCATATCTAAAGTACTGTATGCAGTACTCTGGGCTCCTTAGTACAAGAGAGATGTGCACATACTTGAAAGAGTACAGTGAATAGCCGTAAAGATAATTGAAAGAATGGAGCATTTCTCCTATGAAGAAAGGCTGAGAAAGCTGGAACGGTTTAGCCTGGAGCAGAGAAGGCTCAGGGGATCTTATCAACATATAGGAATTCCTGAAGGGAGGGTGCAAAGAGGATGGAGCTTGGCTCTTTTCTGTGGTGGCCAGTAACAGGAACAGAGGCACAAACTGGAACAGAGGAGGTTCCTCCAGAACATCAGGAACCACTTTTGTAAGGTGACTGAGTACCGGCGCAGGCTACCCACAGAAGTAACTGAATCTCCCACTTTGGATGTATTCAAAAGCTGTCTGGACATGGCCCTGGGCAACTGGGTTTAGGTGGCCCTGCATGAACGTAGAGGTCAGACCAGCTGACATCCAGAGGTCCCTTCCAACCTCACCCAGTCTGTGAATGTGATTCTGAGAAATGACAATTTAGTTTTTGTTCTGAACTATTTGTTTGTTCTACTTTTTAGTTAATGCATTAGAATACACACACTTAGGGATTGGGCTTTACAATTGTATGAAGCCTTGGCTAGAGGAGCAACTTCTTGATTATTTTTGAGAAAAATCTTGGAGAATTAAAAATATTCATCTCTTGTTCCCCTTTGGCTCTGGAGGAAAACTGGCTTGCAGCACGTTTTCTCAATTACATGGCCTTCATAGCTTATCTGCAGTTTTGACCTCTCTTAATTGCACTTTTTAGCCTCTTCCTGAATGCTGCCGATTGCAGTAATGACCTGTCAAAGAATCTGCAATAATGTTCCATTCTTATGTTGATTCTTATTCTTTTCTTTAATGCTATTCACATTTTACACACAAGATTATTTTTTCCTTGATTCTCTTTGACATAGTAAGACAGCATTTTGTCTCATGAGATAACTGCTGTGGGTTTTTTCCCAGAACCTCCCAGTTTAATTGGTCTTTAATTATTGGTTAGCTATTTTGTAATTAATCTGCTTTGCATTTACGTATTTAATAGAAAAATTCAGCAACTTGAGGTGAGATCTGTTTATGTGAATTTGAAAATGAGATATTAAAACAATTCACAACGGTTAACAGTGATCTTACCATCATTTGGATTAGTTGTTTTTTTTTGTTGTTTTAACATGCAAGATTTTCTTTAAAGGTCTTCAGGCTGATTGTTCTGGAGTTCTTACACAGCCTATGAAGTAATAATTTAAACATGATGGCTTGCTTTTTTACTTGTGTGAATTTTTTGGGCCTCTGTGTTCATCTCTCTTCATGCCAGCTGTAACACAAACAGAGTCACAGGATGTGCAGATCTGCACTGGGATAATGACACTGATCAGATCTCACTCCTTAGCATTTCAGCCACCCAAATTCAGCAATACTTTCCCTAAAACACAACTAGATGGATATGTCCTGGTTCTGTTTTGATTATCTACCCCTTCCTGGACCCCTGGAAGGTTTTTCTTCTGCAATAATAGAGATGAGACAATGACTGGGGCAGATCTGGGATGTGATGAAAAACATTCTTTCTGAATGTTTTGGTGGTAACTGTTTCTTCCAGCTCAGAGCCTGGCAGATTGAAAGATTTGAGGTTAGGAAGGGAAGCATCCGCCCTTGAAAGTTTTCTATGTGAATGGGGATAGTCAATTTTTTTAATTCAGTATAATTTTTTCCTGGTGAATATATTTAGTCATATCCCCCCAGGCAATTTCCAATTGGAAGAAAACTTCTCCAAAGTTGGCAACCAGCTTGATGTCTTCTGTGAACTGCCTGAAAACATATGTTAGTTGCCTGACAATGCTTTAGATTAGATGTGTTAGATTAGACTTTGAGGCAAACAAAAGGACACTTTGTCAAAATTTATATGGAAGACACTATCTTACACTGTGCAAGACGTTTAAGATAAAGGATGATTCCTTCATTCTTTTCTACCTTTCCGTCTCTTCAGTATTTAACAATAATCTGAAGAAAGCTTTAGAGTAGCAAGGAAATTTCTGTTTAGGATCTCTGCAGACATTGCCTCCTCATTCAAAGAAGATGAAACTTTAAAAGTCAGAAACTTCAGTTAGTTGTTCTTCCGTGGCAACAATTGCTTTTTGAAAAAGCCCCCAGATTTTGCCAGAAGGAAGATTTCTAGACATATCCAGAGCAACCTTACATCCTGAGACAAAAAAAAATAATAAGCCCTCCACCCAGGAAATTTAATAAGAACTAAATATTCAACTACAGCTTCTAGACTATTTATGAAATCACAAAAGAAATTAATGTCTCAGCAAAGAAGAGGCAATTTTTTTAATAAGACAGTCAGTGGGTGGTGAGCAATTGTATTGGGCATCACTTGTGTTTATTATTTTTCCTTTCCCTTTTTTAGTTTTGTGTTTTCTCTCCTTGTTATTTTCCTTATTATTATTAGTAGTAGTAGAAGTATTATATCACACTTCAGTTATTAAGCTGTTCTTATCTCAACCAGCGGGTTTTACATTCTTTCATTTATCCTCCCCATCCTGCCAGGGAGGGACAAATGGGGATGGAGGGTGATCGAATGGATGCATGGTTCTGATTTCCCAGCTGGGTTTAAACCAGGACAAGATACAATTGACAGAACTCATTCCAGTAACAAAATTGTATGCATCTTCTGACAGGACATTGAAAACTTTGTGTCCATAGATGTGCGCTGAAATAAGAGGTTAGCTAAGTCCATAAGAATAAACTTAGTCCTTCCAATAGGCACTCACTACAATTTTGTTTTATTCTCTTTGATCATTGTTATTTGATATTATTAGGTGAGTAAGAAAAGAGATTTTGTTTTCTATAGAAGTGACAAAAATATAGTGAGGTTTTCTGAAAACAAATACTTTCAGTTGTAGTTATAGATAAGAATCCTACTTTTCCCTCCACCCCCTCAATAACTTAGGGTGTAATGACATGTAGAAAAAAATTAGTTTGATTTTTTGTACAAGGAATACAAGGTAATCATTTGCATATTTGAGTGTGAATGAAGATAGATAGGTTCTTACAGGATTGGAGCCAATAAGCCAGGAAGATAACCCAGATCTGAATTGGTCTTTTCAGTTGCACAGGCAGCTTGCTGCAAACCAAATCAAAACCCTTAACAAACAATGCCACTTCTATTAATAAGCAAGTGAGTCTGAAATCACGAGAAGCTTTCATACTCAACATGGGAGCAACTGTGATATTATATTCCAAAAGTGGCTTTGTTGGTCTGAAGTAGGAGAGAAGCTAATATGTGACAATAGCATAACTGGTCCTTTGGAATGCATCTTTATCCAAATGTAGATCCTGTAGAAATTACAAATTGAAGACAGTGGGGTTGCAGTAGTTACGAGGGAAGAAATTAGATATTAAATCAGCATTTCTATTTTTCAGAACAATAATGAAATCATTCTATTGCAGGTCGTTATTTAATAGCATTTAAAAATTCTGCGCATGTATTTTCAGTGGCTAAGCTGAAATACTGAAATAATGTTTCTCTGTTTGTTATGAAAGTTGATTTAATATAGTGCATTTGCTTTAACACCGCATTTTCAATAAACTTCAATTCAAGGCTGAGAATACTGAATGTATTGAAGGAATTAGCATATCTATTTGAAATAGTGTATGGAGAAGGAAAAACCCAGGATATTTGATTTTCAACAAAACTTCTGGTAAAATTTGAATTTTTATGAACTGATCTCTGGCTTTTTGAAAATAAGAGAAATCAGTATAAAAATATGAAATTGGAGTTTAAACTAGGGGAGGGAGAGTGAACTCGTGAGATTATACTGGTCATTATAGTACGTGTTATAAAAGACTCCCATAAACAGAATCCCATTATCTAAAATTGAATGTATCAGATACAGTGAGATTAAAAAGAATCATTGGTTTAATCTGGGCTGATTGGTGTACACAAGTCAGTGATGTGTGCTTTGGATCTCCTATTATTGCTGACTGCACATTTTATCTGTTTGTCTTAATGTAATTGTTATCAGGGGCCCAGTGTTTTCAAATGAGGTTCTTTCTGCATTATACTGTCACTGAGGAGGAAAAAAAGATATGACAAGATTATTTTTGTGTGAAAATGAAAAAAATCCCAAACCCATGCTTATTACCAACTACAAAGTCCTATTGCAAGTGACTTGTAAGAGACCTATAGCTGTAGAATAAAGATGCTTCCTATAGAGATGGAGAAAATAACTTTTGAAGCAGCTGTTTTTAAGCAAACACACAGAATAAGCACAAATACAATATTCTATTACTTTTCTGCATGACAAAATATTCATTGCATACATACCTCTTGGATTTTGAATCCAGGTATGGCAGGAAATATTGGGTTATACAAAATATGTGTGTGTGAAAATACACATATTTAAATACAGTAGAGTAAGTATACGTCACAAAGAATTGAATCTAAACTGACATAACCAGGAATATTCAATTTAATACAAATAAATACATTATAAGTGTAATTAATAAATTAATGTAAAATAATTTAATTAAAACAGATTCTGAGCACGGACACTTCTTCAGTACAAGTGTGCAGATTCATTAAGAAAGAAAAAAATCTACTGTTGAAGGATGCAAGCAGCAGCATTATGAAATTCAAGGAGCATGTTTCTGAGTGTTTAAACAAATTTGCATGATCAGTGAGACAATTGCATATTTCTCATGCAAAAAATTGTACATATTGCTTCAAGTCGAAGCAGTTTAAAATGACACTATTACTCTAAGTTTTTCTACTACAGCTGGGCACCAGCCATGCCATTAGTCCTTTGGAATGTTAATAGTAGTTTGCATTTGTATGTCTGATACCTGAAATTAACAAAAAAGAAAATATTGCCAAGTACGATTTCTATTACATTTGTGCTTCACAACTCCATCCATATTTTTCCACCTTCCTAAATTGAGAGGAAATGAAAAATACTTTCTGCAATTAAAAAAATAAATGGGAATTTCCATGGTTTTTTGACAAAGAGCCAAATAGTTTCAGAAAGAAAATAACCCTTCTGGGGAGACAGTGAATGTGAGAGAAAATTTCCATTAAATTTTGCTTAAATTAAGAAAAATAGATGCTTCAAGAAGGCATATCTAGTAAAACCCCATATATTAATTAAAACAAACAAAAAAAATCAATACACAATTCTCAGTGAGGCTTAGTTTATCTACCTAAAGTATTAATTGGAAATAAGGTAGTCAAATCAGGTGAAGTTTTTGCTCTTTGTTTTTGAAGTTTTTGGAAATATTCGGAACTAGGCTCTTCAGTCTGAAAAAAGAATTAACTTTGCAAATTATGATATTTACTCAGTAAAAGGATTTAAAAATAAAAGCACAAGTATGGTTAACACTTCTGAGTTTTATTTTAAGTTTTTCTGAAATTTCTTTCTTTTCTCACCGTCCTAAGTTGTGATGTAATTTGAGTGCACCAGATTTTGCATTTGTCACAATATGCTTCACTTAATCATCTTTATTCCAGAGAGTTAAGAGTACAGAATATAAAGAAAAAGAATTCTCAAATGTATTTTTGTTTCATTCTGTCCAAGCTCTCCTGAGACGGAGCCATCTATGGTCTAATTTTAAAATGTGGTTATTGAAATTTAGGCTACTTAAACATTTCTCTCCTTATTGTCAGTGGAGGGAGTGATGAATCTTACTTAAAAATAGGGGTGGTGAATTATCTCTGTGTACCTTCTTTTTCCCCCAGATGAGACCCAGAGTAGTCAGCCAAAAATTAGAGGTCCAAATATTAAATGCCTATAGTTAAGTAAATATAACCCTCGTGATTTGGGATGGGTTAAGTCCAGATTTTGAATTTCTGAAATTAGCAATGTTAACAGCTGGATTATGCAAGGCCAGGAGATGATCACATACTGTATAACACAAGTTTTATTTTTTCCTTGAATTAGCACTTTGACATATAAATGATTATTTTTTTAATGCAGTAGCTTAGATTTGTCAAAGGTAAAATGTAGGCAAGAAATTGTAGGACATATGTGGGCAAACATGATGCTAAATATGACTATGGTCTCAGTTCTGATCAATCACCAGACAGAATATGATAATATAAAATGGCTGCATAGCAGTGCCATAATATCCAGCCATGAAAAAAGCAACAGGATAACTGATACATAGTTTATTGGGTTTACTCGCTGTCTTTATGTTGGTCAGTAGAGATGAGTGACCAACAACTGCAAAAGAGCTATTCATGGTAAAAGGTGGCAACCGAGGCTACTGATCTGACAACTACAAGAAAAAAACCATCAGATGTTGTCATGGGTTCAGCAGCAGCAGTCATTTTTCTCCTTCTTGGTAGCTGGTGTAGAGCTGTGTTTTTGATTTTGGGCCTGGGAACAGCGCTGATAACACCAGTGTTTCGGTTACTGCTTAGTGATGTTTTGGTCTGGCCAAGGACTTTCTGAGTCTCATGCTCTGCCAGGGAGGAGGGGAGCCGGGAGGAAGCAGAGGAGGGACACCTGACCCAAACTGACCAAAGAGGTTATTCCATACCACAGCACATCATGCCCAAGATGGAAGAGCAGAGACCCGGAAGGGTGGGGGTGCACTGCTTGGTCAGGCTTGGTATTAGGTGGTGAGAATTGTATTCTTTCCTTGTATTTGCCTTGTCATTATTATTATTGGTGGTAGCAGTAGTGATTTGTGTTATACCTTAGTTACTAAACTGTTCTTATCTCAACCTGTGGGAGTTGCATTCTTTTCGATTCTCCTTCCCATCCCTCCGGGAGTGGGGGGAAGAAAAAAGGGGAAGTGAGGAGAGAACGGGCTGCGTGGTTAGAGAGGCTTAAACCACGACAGATGTATTTGTTTGAGACTGATTTAAAATACTTGAAAACTAGTGTTTGGAGGTTTTATTTAGTATTGGTGCTTAAGTCTTGCCCTCTATCAGGCCTGGATGCTTAGCATCTAGGATGAGCCCATTAGGGTCAAGAACTAGGTTCCAGACTAAAAGCAGCAAGATCTTGAAAATTTTTATTCTCTCCATAATGTTTCTTGTCAAAGGAATTGTTGCTTTGTATGAGGTGATGCAACCCTGGAACTTGATTGTAACCAATCTGTAACTGTAATGCTGACTTGGTTACTGGCGCTGTGTTTGGCTCTGGATACCTCCCAGTTCTCTGCCTCAGTTTTCCTGACTGTCAGATTTGGAGAACAATAAACTACTCTGAGACCTAATTAGCCATTTGTGTAGCTCTGAGAAAATGTAAAGTGCTATGGTGTTATTAGTATGACTGTCTAAGAACTATATTAAAAAGCAGCTTAGAAATATCAAAAAAGTTTTTGTACTATGTATGTATGGGATTAACAGCTATTCCTAGGTTAACTGGCCTTTTCTCTTGAGTCTTGAAGGGATATTCTACCTGCAAATCGAAATCCCCAGATGCTTTTTAGCAACTAATATGTTAAACGAACCAGCTGGGGTTTTTATTAGTTGTATCAGCAGTCTGATGGGGTTTAGTCATCTGGAATGGCCCAAGCCAGATGACAGCTGCTTTTTCATGTTTTCTCTGCAGATGTCATTTTAATAACTAATGTCAGTGTTACATATACTTCTTACAATCTAATGCTGGAATTCTTCATCTGCAGATTTGCAAGCATTTCAGATATCACCTTTGCTTATGTACCTGTGTGGAAGACTGAAAATAATAATGAAATGGATCCTACAAATCAGAATGCCATTCTTCAAACTTGTAGGACGCTGGCAATGCTTCCCTAGTTTTGTCTATTGGGCAGACAAGAGCAGTTGTTACCACTTACTTTACCTTCAGTTCACTTTGCATCACTGTCCAAAATGATCCAGTATTCACTGATTGCATTATTTAAGGAAATATAATATCTTTATTAATGCTTTCAATAGCTATAACATTGCAATAGAGAAAAAAATTTGGTTTCAATGGAAGTTGGATTCCTAACTGCCTTTAAATATCTGAACCCTGGTCTCATATTCTAGCTATTCAGCCAAAATTATAATTCCAGTTGACAGATTATTAAGAGTAGCCAGACATCATATGGACTGTGTTTATGCACTGGGGCCTGAAATCACATTGTTTCTAAACTTATGAAGCTACTATTCAAAAATAAGTCTGTAAAGTTTGTGATGAAGAAAATGTGAGGCATAGATTGGCTATGAACAAATCTATAGCACTTCAAAGGCTGAAATCTTGGAGAAAGCAACACCATACATGCAGACTAAGACAAGATTTAGTACCTGCTCACAGGGTACAGCAATATGAATCACGCAAAATTCATTTTAAATTAAATATCTAGAAATGGAAACAGCCTTAACATTGATAATACTAAGTGTTTAAGGACTGCTGAAAGATAGTGTAGAACAAACTACTAACAATTAAACATGCAGACTCTGTTTATGTTTCTACTGAATTTAACAAGTGATCGTTGTATAAATGGAGACAGTGGTTTTACCACCTCATTTTGGATTAGTGCTATAACTGAACAATAAAGATTCTACCAAGTATTTTAACCCCAGCAGTTATTTTATTCTTCGCTCTTGGTTTATGTTATCCTTACCACTAGGAACACAGTTAAATATTGTTCAGGACACGGAACAGGGACTTCTTAAAATGTACACAGATCCATGTATTCTTTTCAAATATTAAACAATAAGGAATACCTACAGTTAAGGAATCCTGGGTATTCTTTAGCAGTAATGTTAGTAATAAAATTGATGTTGTCAGTATTAGAGTTGTCCTGGGTGGGGAGGCATGGCATGCTGAAGACTTTAATTTATCTTTAATTATAATTAAACAGATTTGGTTTTCTTTTCACTAATATTAATTATAGCAAGTTTCAGGAAAGATCAGCATATACAGACTCCAAAAGTTGGAGTACATGGGTTAGACATAAAGATCCAGTGGTGTTATTACTGGAAGAACAGAATATAGAAGAACCTTATAAGAAAAAGCAGAGGGAACATATGCAATGAGGGTGTTGGTCAATGAAAAAATGAACTTGAGCCAGCAGTGGGCACTTGCAGCCCAGGAAGCCAACCGTATCCTGGGCTGCATCAAAAGGATTGTGACCAGCAGGTCGAGGGAGGTGATCCTGCCCCTCTACTCTGCTCTCATAAGACCTCACTTGGAGTATTGTGTGCAGTTCTGGTGTCCTCAACATAAAAAGGATATGGAACTGTTGGAACAAGTCCAGAGGAGGGCCACGAGGATGATTAGGGGACTGGAGCATCTCCCGTATGAGGATAGGCTGAGAAAGTTGGGGCTGTTCAGCCTGGAGAAGAGACGGCTGCGTGGAGACCTCATAGCAGCCTTCCAATATCTGAAGGGGGCCTATTGGGATGGTGGGGAGAGACTCTTCATTAGGGACTGTAGTGAGAGGACAAGGGGTAACAGGTTCAAACTTAAACAGGGGAAGTTTAGATTGGATATGAGGAAGAAATTCTTTACTGTAAGGGTGGTGAGGCACTGGAATGGGTTGCCCAGGGAAGTTGTGAATGCTCCATCGCTGGCAGTGTTCAAGGCCGGGTTGGACATAACCTTGGATGGCATGGTTTAGTGGAAGGTGTCCCTGCCTATGGCGGGGGAGGTTGGAACTAGATGATCTTAAGGTCCTTTCCAACCCTAACTATTCTATGATTCTATATATATGTATGAAAATAAATATTAAAAATCCAGGGGTGCACACACACACACTTAAAAAACCATCTGATAGATATAATCCTGGCTGCAATAACGAGGAAAGTTTCTTCTTCCATGTGCAGGTTTGCTACAGGAAAACATTGTGATTGCTTTTTAAAATACCTTTAGACAACACAAAGAAAAGGATAAGAACAAAATCATATTGCTCTTTTAAATGAATTAATGTTTTTGTGATTCTTCAATACAAGTGTATTTTTCTTTCTTACACTTCCAACTTTATACTATAGAGAATGAGAATGAATGCATCTTAAACTTTCTATTTACTTATATATATACCTGATCATTAGACTGTATATACACCAAGATACGAGATGACTAAAGTGTTGTGTAAGATGATACTATAAGACTTACAATACATAAGACATCCAGTGTGAGAGGATATTACTCTACCAGGTATGCACGTATATTTGTGGACTTTTATTCTTTCATTTTCTGAGAGGGAGAAGGAAGACTGTCTAAATAAATAGCCATAGCACCTTGAAAGCCTGAAAGCATTGTGATGAACTCATACAGTGTACCATTAAATACAGAGAATCCTCCAATGGGTATTTCCAGTATGGTTGATAAAATTATTTTACCATGTTGCTTATCATGTGACTCATCAAAATATCCCAACCAGAAGCACTAGAAATAACTCACGATAGTATAATATGTCAAACATGTAGAAGCACAGGAGGAAACTGATACCTCTCACCCTAACGATATACAGATCTTTTTTTATACATTTTATTAATTAGCCAAGTACCTTATTATGAATCTTTTATATGCTTGCTTCACCCTGCACATTGTGTGCATACTGTAGTAAATATGCTACATACAATTAAACGTAAGTTGTGTCCTCTGGTGCTGGGCTGCAGAATATTTGACTCTGTGGTTGGGATCTTTTAATTTCTGGATGAAATTAAAAAAAAATTACTTAAATCAGCGTTTCCCTTCTTAGTTTAGCTTTTGAAACTATGTGATGAATAATTGAGTACATTTTATATAATGTATCTTTAAAACATCTCCTAACACATATTTAATTGCAAGGTTGACAAGCCAGTCTTTCCTGCTATCTGAACTTATCCACCACACAAAGATGAAGAGATAGATTTCATTAACTGTTTCCTTAATTAAGAAAACATGGGGGAGAACCCTTCTTCAATACTTGGAAACGACGGACTTGAGTTCAGTTCTGGGGTGCATTTGAAGTCTAAAAGCATTTTCTGTAGGTGGTGCTCTGGTGTGTGCAGAGACAGGAAGAGTTCATCAGCTGGAGTAGATATAATCTTCCTTTGGTTAGTTCTGAGTTTCATCATTGATCAGTCCTAGTGATCACTGAAAGGGCTTGGGGTAAAATAAGATGAAAAATATTTATTTAATATTAATAATTATTTAATATTAATAATTAAATAGTTAAAATATTTAATTTTAATATTTAAAGGCAGGCTTTACAGTTGCTTATACGTCTTTAAATTTAATAGTGTTTTATTTATGTGTAGGGAGACACCAGGTCTGTATCTGTCCTATTTCTAGAAGGGTGTCGTGGTTTAAGCCATAAATCACGCAGCCCGTTCACTCATTTCTCCCTCCTTCTTCCCCCCCACTCCGAGGCGGGAGGGGAATGGGGAGAAGAATCAAAAGAATGTAACACCCACGGGTTGAGATAAAAACAGTCCAGTAACTAAGGTATAACACAAATCACTACTGCTACCACCAATAATAATAATGACAAGGCATATACAAGGAAAGAATACAATCGTTCACCACCTATACCCAGCCTGACCAAGCAGTGCACCCCCACCCTTCCGGGTCTCTGCACTCTGTTTTCACATCCTGGGCACGACGTGCTGTGGCATGGAATACCTCTTTGGTCAGTTTGGGTCAGGTGTCCTGTCTCTGCTTTCTCCCAGCTTCCCCTCCTCCCTGGCAGAGAATGAGACTCAGAAAGTCCTTGGCCAGACCAAAACATTACCAAGCAGTAACTGAAAACACTGGTGTTATCAGCACTGTTCCCAGGCCCAAAATCAAAAACACAGCACTGCACCAGCTACCAAGGAGAAAAATGACTGCTGCTGCTGAACCCATGACAAAGGGATACTGAACATACAGACAGAGATATAGCCATGTTACAGCAGGATACATAACTAGATACCAAAGCAGGGGTCATTTTGGATGTGTAGCCAACGTGATTTCCTATTCAGCTTCCATTTACTCCCAAATTTCTCTTCTCATCCAGGATTGAACAGAACACCACAAAGAGGAGGCAGGGAGATCATCTTCTCTTTGGAAGCTAGAAAGAGAAGCCCTACTTTTTTATTTATTGCTTAGCATGTGAAACACAAAAGGCTATGTCCTACTTTAAAAAGCCATACCAATGAGGCAGACCTGGCATGACGCGTGTTAAGGAAGACTGTGGGAGAGTGGAACAGGGGGAAGCGTAGTACGAATATTTCTCTAAAAGCTCACTGTAGGGAAATAACAAGCTGATATAAAGTCTAAATGCTTCAGGAACCTTTGAATGAAAAACACTTCAAAAAGGTAAGATAATATAATGGTAATATGTCTGAGAACTTGAAAGCAGAGGCAACAGCAGAATTCAAATCTCATGTTCAGAACAGTGATGGCATGTAACACTCCTGTTGTCTCACACTCTGAAGAATGAGATACTAATTTCTTTTTTAGTAGAAGAAGAAAATGTGTTTATAAAACTGTCTCTTGACTCCTTAAGCTTTCTTGCCTTTTTATACTTCAGTTATAAAAAAAGAAGACAGTGTGTCCTAATTTAAATGCATTTTTTTTTGCCGCCAGAAGAGTAAGATGAACAGCTAATAAATGTAGAACAAAGAAATAGTAATACAGTATGCTAAATGCAAGAGAGACAGCTATCACATTGCTATTTAGTAGTTGAAAATATGCCAAACGTTTCTCACACTCATCCCTAAATAGCAATTTTGGCATAATTTTTCTACTACTACTTGTAGATTGCTAATGTCTAGAAAATTATAACCCATGTATTCATACATTCATGATAGCAGCTATTAAATGAAATTAATAAGAAGTCAGTTGCTGGCACCCACAGGATTAGATTGTTATTTCCAAGGAAGAGCTGCAAATTTAGTTTCTTGTATTAGTCCCTGATCAATTAATTCTATTTCAGTTCAAGTGAGTGTATTTTCATATATAAGTGCCCACCTATCATTTTAAAAGTTGTCTTTCAAAGCTAATAAATGGATGGATAAAAGAAGTGGAGTTAGAAAGAGAGGATGGCATGCATATGCCTCTAGATACTGTACTTTCACTGAAAATAGTCTTTGAATTGGAGTGTCATCTGGAGTACAGGTTTTGTATGAGATTGTTGCAGTTCATGCTTGTCCTTAACTAGGCAACAGGCATGTTATCTACTGATTTCTAAATTCACTTTCAATAGAACGCTGAATTAACTTCAAATTGTTTGTACTTGTGTCTTATTTCTTCAAGACTGAGGTTTACAGTAGAGGGTAAATCTGGCTTGGACTCGGAGCAGAGCTAAGTGATATCAGTGAGATGCTGGAAGCCAAGACAAAATCCATTTTTGGATGGTGGAGTGGGAAGTGAGTTCCTGAGGCTGGAAGTATAATCCTTGATCAGTCTAAGCAGGCACATCATATAGTCCTTCCTTACATACTTGTTATATTCTGGTTTATAAGTAAAGAATTTCTGCTCTTGTCCCACTGGATGACTGCCTTTTAATTTTACTGTCTATTGTTTAGAAAGACTTTCTTAATACATGAACAGTTTATACTGCAGCCAAAGCAAAGGTCTAGCCACTGATAAAAGCAGATCTAGAGTAAGCAGGCTTTAACAAATATTAGGTTGTTTTAAACTTAGACATAAGCACAGTAAACAATCATAAGAGCTGTAAAATATTTTGGCACCCTATGGCTCTGTAAAAATCATAATGCTTCAGGGGATAAGCTTCAGGCCTTACGCTGACTGTGCCTTAATAAAATCTGCAAGGTCCCAGTTGTGGGCTGTTTAGATTGTTACCAACTTGCTTTGAGAAATTGCAATGCAAACTGGAGCCTGGTACCTGATGTCTTTTGCTAGCATGTTCAGTTTTGAAAAGCACAGAGTCTTAAAGTGTTTGAGATATGGACATATCTTGAAAGCATAGGCCCCAGAACTATAAACAGCCCTCTGACTGTCAAACACTGCTCTTTGAAAATGTAGCATTTAGGAAAAGAAGCCACCGAGCAGGGAAAAAAGAGCCAGTCTGCAGGACAGGGCACCTGCCACAACAATCTCCCTGAGCATCCCACAGCACCTGTGCCAGTGCCAGAGACCCAGAGCTCAGACATGTCAAGAAGCTTGAAACATTTTACAAAGAATATCCCAAACATATTGTCCACCTCAGTATCCCACATGGAAGAGCGCTGGAGCCTGCTTCTTACCCTGGGATGATGGTGACTGCTGAGGGTATGGCACCAGGACTACAGTACTGTGTGCTCACAGTGGGTGTATCATATGGCTGCTAAGGACTAACCGGTTTGAATGTACAGTATTAATAAATAAATTAGCATGAAGGGTGTTAATAAATGTCAGTCTAGTTTTCTTTGGAGGTCAAACTGACCAGGCTTACCAGTCTTATAAACATCACAATGATCTTTAGGTGCCCGATACATCCTTATACGTATATTGAGTTGCTGCCATATATTTTTTTTAATTAAAATTATACTTTTCAGTGGTTTTAGCCCTGCATGCTGTATTTATGAAACAGACATCTGCAAGATTTTATTTTGTATCTGACCTCAGTCTTCATATTGCAAAAATTAAAAAGCCAACTTCATTTACTTCTTCGTTAGGGCTACAGGCGGATATTGAGGCATCTGAATAAGCCTGGGGATAAGCTAGCTGAAAAAGACATGAGCAATTATGACATGAGAAATTGCCGGGCATGACAGATAATGTGAGAAGCTGCCAAAAGCTACAGGTGACACTGTGAGCATTCTTAGGGACACCTGGGTCTCAGACATGGTTGAGAGGGAGGTGAGTGAGAAAGGGCTGGGCATCACAGATAATTTCAGGGAAGCATTGCAGACCTTTGGGGGAGAAAAGCCTTCCAAGACTAACAGCACCTAAGCAGCTTTATTAGTAGAGCATGTAACACTGAGATTACCTAGCTAACAGCATAAGAAATACCAAATTTGTATATGGATGTTGAAAGACTAAGTTCAATGGAGAAAAAGTAATTATCAGTAATGATATGGGACAGAGCTGGGGTGCAGCAAGGATGTTGAAGAACAAGGTAAAGAAATGGGAAAAAAGTAATAAGGTACACAAATTATATATATATATATGGATGGCCAGGGATGTTTCCTGTACTCCACTGCAGCTGGAGGACAATAAAGTAAAATTGTTCCAACCTGTAACAGACATGTTAATCCTGCTTCCATGATCAGGAGGACTGGGGTTTGTTGTGGTTTAAGCCCAGCTATAACTCACCCAGTTCACTCACTCACTCCGCCCTCTTTCTTCCCCCCAGCTTCCCAGGGGGATGGGGAGGAGAATCAAAAGAATGCAACTCCTACAGGTTGAGATAATAACAGTTTAGTAACTAAGGTATAACACAAATCACTACTGCTACCACCAATAATAATAATGACAAGAGAAATACAAGGAAAGAGAATACAGCTGCTCATCACCCAATATGAAGCCCAACCCAGCAGCAAACCCCCCTCTTCTGGGTCTTTGCCCTCCGTTTTTACATCCTGGGCATGACGTGCTGTGGTATGGAATACCTCCCTGCTCAGTCTGGGTCACGCGTCCTGTCTCCGCTTTCCCCCCGGCCTCCCCTCCTCCCTGGCAGAGCAAGAGACCCAGAGAGTCCTTCGTCAGACCAAAACATTCTAAGCAGTAACCAAAAACACCAGTGTCACCAGCACTGCTCCCAGGCTGAAAGTCAAAAACACAGTGCTGCACCAACAACCAAGAAGGAGAAAAATGACTGCCACTGCTGAACCCAGGACAGGTTAATGGATTGGGGTACTTTTCTTTGCTAACAGTGAAAAAACAGGGACAGATGTATTGAGCAACCCAATATCACAGAGTCAATGCCTGTTGCAGGACTGAAAACGTGAGAATCCTCCTAAACACTTTTTGACACTTTTTGATGCTTTTCGTCTTCTCTGCTATAGATGTCTAATACCACAACTTTGCTGGGTATTCCTCACTGGAATTCATGCTTCCTGTATATGGTAATCTGATTTGCACATGGCAATCTAGACACGTTTTACAGTGATAGTTTATGTTTTTCCTTTGTGTCTACACAATTTGGTTTTAAGTACAGATATAAGATGTTTGACTTTTCAACCAGTTTCTCAGCAAACTCTAGAAACTCAAGGGTAAATTAGAATATAACATATGGTGATCTGACATGCATTACAGAGTTAACATTTAGGATCCTGTTTCTGCCATAGCACAAAAGCTCTTTCAGATATGGAATTATTCAAGAGTTCAGTAATTCTAAAGTGTCAAAAACAAAGCTACTATAAACTTGTTTCTTAGCAACAATTGTTAAGAGTCAAGCACAGATAGAAGAGAAAATGGCTAAATTCTCCTCTCTGCATGTTTCAATTAAAGATAATAAAGAAGTTTTAACAGAATAGAGCTCTTCTGAAAGACAAAGAGTGTGAGGGTACATTTCACTTGAAAAGGTCTTTTTTTATGATCTGGTCAGGTAAATTGATCTTTCAACACTAAGCAGTTGATTTATTTTGTCCTGGATCAGTAATTATCCTAAAAGAGCAAAAAAGGTGAATACATATTTACAGCTATCGTACTGCATGATAGAATTCTTATTCCATTTCCAGAATTTTTTTGTAAAAAAATTTAGGGTGAACCAAAACAATTTTTTTTTCATACACATCACAAGCAAAAAGCATACATGCTACCTTCTTAGACCATTTACTATGTTACTCAATTGACCATGAATACACCACGTGGTTAATTTGCTACTCAGATACAAAAGTCAAAATTTGTTTATTCTAGTTCCAAACTTGAACTTTTGACTGTATTACTTGTTACTAACACAATCTAACCCCCCACAGCCCCGACATTTGCTGAATAGGTCAGATTCTCTCTAGTTAATTTGTCATACTTCAATGAAACATACTGAAGTTTTTCAGTATTAGCATGCACAACTAAGTTGCTTTTGTAATTGTACATCAGCTTGCTCCAGATTCAGTGCAAAGACGAAGCAGAACCCTTTGGCAATTGCTGACGGTGGGGAAATGTGTTTTCAACCAAATAATTAAGATTTTCTATCCTTCTAGGTTAAGAGAGCTTAGTATGAGATGAAGTACAAAATGTGAAGATCAAGGCATGGAACCAGGAAAAAGAAGATTTCTGTGACTTGATTGATTAAAAGTATTTTTTTCCTCTGTACCTAAAACAGATGTTTATTCTGTATGTTATGCTTTGGCCCTTCTAAAGCATAAGAATCAGATAGTGCGTAAGACCTTAGATATGCACACTGTTTCTTCCCAGATGCCTTTCCTCAAAATTTCCCCATTTTTACTAAAATAAACAAATAAATAAATAGATTTATTTTTGTCTTTTCAAAGTCTTAGGAAAGTGTATCAACAGTACTGTGCTGTAAGAGGTACACCTGCACGTCTGCTCGACAGTTCACCCTACATATACAGTTTAAACTTTTGTTGCCTTTTAAAATCAACAAAACAAAAGATTTTCCACCACTCAGTGTCTTTTTTTTTTTTTCCCGAACTCAAAAATGAAGCAAGGCCTTAAGGTAAGTATGGTAAATCAAAGAAAAAACAACTAATAATTCTTGTTTTCCAGTATGTACCCATTCCATAAATACTTGGAAAAACATCCATAAACATAGTATTTTTTTTAAATGTCTGACATGTCTAATTGCTTTTCCAATCAGAAAAAAGTAGGAGGATTCCAGTAGTACCCACTAATCCTAACTATCCTTGCTTGAAAACCTTGCTCCTTATTTTCCATATATCATCTGTCCCATAGTGCAGTCTGATGCTGACTTCCTGTTGTATAAACAGGAACAGAGTTCAGGATGTTAAACAGTATTACAGTTTCTAGAAGGTTTTCTCTCCTCCATTATGGACATATAAGAAACTGAAAATTTCTAGTTCTATGGTAGCTGTAATGTTTCCTTAAATTAACACAGATTTTTGAGGTGGTGATTGTTCATTGAAGCGGCTTTGGCCTCATTAGAATATAATGGGTTTTCAAGGTTAGTATTGTATCATGTAGGTAGTAATAATAAATAATTTTCTTATCAGCAGGAAGTCAATGAATATTTTGGGACTCCATCTGCAGACTATTTGGTGAGCAGAATACACTGTACATATACTTTGCTATTGATGTGCCTGTAAAACTCCTGTTAATTATAATGGGGATTTATAATTGAACATCAAAGGCCAGTTTGTGAGCTCTCTGAAGCCCTGATCCTGCAAAGGCTTATAAATGTGTTTAATTTTGCACGCTGTTAGTAGTACTGTTAAAATTGATGTGACTTACTATTAGCTGCATGCTGAGATTTTGTAGGGTTGGGGACTGGTGGTAATTTTATACTGATTTTACTTCACTGACTCTACTAAGTTTATTTGTTGAGATTTGTGTTAAAATGACTGTCAGAAAATCATGACCTGAAGGGGAAATGGAATCCTAATTTTAAATGTATTCGAGATCATTGCAGAACTTTACATTGAAAAAAGACCACTGTTGCACAATAGAGCTAAGCTAAAGGGACAGTTGGACCATGTACACCACAAATTCATGTTATGCAAAAGTAAAATCATATAGAAAATTAGTATGGTCCTACAAAAAGATCATAAAAACATTAACTGAAAATGTCTTGGTTCTTTATTTTCACAAGAGTAATTCAAAATTCTTTTTTAATTGAAATGAAGTCTTTCTAGAATTCAGTAAATCTTATTCTGTGAAATTCGTTCTGTGTTAGAGATTTTTCACATCACAATTTCAGTGTTAACTGATTTAATCCAGAGAGTCAGTAAACAGATCTGTCAACATAAAGAATATGGGACAGTGGTTTAAGCAGAAACTATTTAATAAGTACCTGTAGCGGAGAGCATTGAGGGTATCAATAAAGCAACGGTTATTTAAGAGTCCCAACTTATCTACCTATCTGAAAAAGATAAAGTCCCAGCCAATTGAAAAACAGAAAAGGAAAACTTAATGAAAGAAAATGTATGATTGAGCAGAAATATTCCTCTGCTTCTGACATCTTAAATCTGGGACTTCAAAAAATTAAACCTCCTTTCACACCGTAAAATACGCGCAGGGGAAATCTAAGTGGGCTTCAATTTCTCACACAGTGGAGGCAAGGTGTCCTTTTGTCCTTGCTCGGTTAGTGCATCCCTGTGCTATTTGTCTTTGTCAGACCTGTGCATTTGAGTACCTGCACTCCAAAGTCCCGGTTTGGACTGTGCTCCTGTGCTTAATGGATGCGCTGTAGGATATTGACTACTGTGAGTTTGACAAGGCTGCCCTTTTGACAAGGTGAAAGAGGTCATTATATTCACCTTTGGGATGCAGCCAATAGAAATCTCATTCTTAAGGAGACACAATATTCTTAGAAGCCAAACCACAGGTCCAACAGCCTCCTGGATATTGCCTAAGCAACAGAGATTAAAATAATTACTGAGAAGTAGTCAGGGTCACCCAAATATGATAAGAAACAATCAATACTGTTTATTGCTCTCTGTGGTATAATATCTGCATGTAGAACAAATTCAGGAGACATATCATGGGGCTTTCTGTGACAAACAAGAGTTTCTGTTTGTGGCAAAATTAATGAGTGCCAGCCCATCCACGGGGGAGATGAAAACATATGCAAATGAGCAAACCTCCACAAACCACTGCATTTCTTAATCTTCTTCATCTGTCCCACCCCTTTTTATGGTTAAGTGAGTTATTGCAGCCCTAAAGCTGTAGAAATCCTAGCACACTTGCCACTAGAGACTAGGGCTGAATCCCAATGAGTGGAAAGCACTGATTAAGTGACAGAAGAGTCTTTTCCATTCCAGTAACTCCAGTGGTCAGGCATTGTGATAGCGAGGACTTTGAATGTCATTGAGCTAAAGGAGCTTTCATACTCATTATCATTCTTTGCATATTCAGCCACAAGGTGGGCCCTGGGCTTCAGAGTTTCTTTAATGCTCTCTTCAGGCTGAACAAAATAAGGAGACTCCTACTAAAGTATCCCATCTGGCATAAAGGAAGCTGGTCCCCTTTTACAGACCACTGACAACTGAAGTTCTGCTGCAAGGAAATAATTTTGATGCCAAAGGACAAAGCTAACGCAAACACAGCAAAATATTTGTCATCATCACAGGAGCTTTAAATTGCAAAAAGCTCAGAAACAGAGATAACTAAGTTCTTACACAACAATGGGACTCTGAAATATTTATCAACCAAATACTGAATTGTAAGGGGCTACTTTGCCTATCTGTTATACACAATTTAGTATTTTTCTCATAAGAAAAAAATAATCCATACCATCAAGAAGAGTACATAAATTGTCATCTGGATTACGCCTCTTCTGTAAACGCTCAGGAAAACTGATTGCTTATGAGACAGGATGCACATTTATGTTCAGATGACTAGAATCTTCATGGGTATTTATTATGAGATGCCTATTTCCTTGCCTTTGTGGTTATTTTGGCAAATTATACCACAGAATATATATATAATATCTCTATGTTAAGTCTAAATAACCAATTGTCATGGGTTCAGCAGCAGCAGTCATTTTTCTCCTTCGTAGTAGCTGGTGCAGTGCTGTGTTTCCAATTTTTGGTCTGGGAACAGCGCTGATTACACCGATATTTATAGTTATGGCTTAGAATGTTTTGGCCTGACCAAGGACTTTCGGAGTCTCATGCTCCGCCAGGGAGGGGAGGGGAAGCCGGGAGGAGGCAGAGACAGGACACCTGACCCAAACTGACCAAAGAGCTATTCCATACCACAGCACGCCATGCCCAGGATGTAAAACTGGGGGCAGGAACCCGGAAGAGTGCAGTTCACAGCTCGGTCATCGAATGGTGAGCAATTGTATCCTCTTTCTTTGTATTTCCCTGGTCATTGTTGGTGGTGGTGGTGGCAGCGGTGGTTTGTGTTATACCTTAGTTACTGGACTGTTCTTATCTCAACCAGTGGGAGTTGCATTCTTTTGATTTTTCTCCCAATTCCCCCCCCCCCCCCCTCGGAGTGGGGGGGAAGAAGGAGGGGGAAGTGAGTGGTCAGGCTTTGTATTAGAAAGGGTGAGCTACTGTATTCTTTCCTTGTATTTGCCTTGTCATTATTATTGGTGGTAGCAGTAGTGATATGTGTTATACTTTAGTTACTAAACTGTTCTTATCTCAACCAGTGGGAGTTGCATTCTTTTGATTCTCCTCCCCATCCACCCGGGAGCAGGGGGAAGAAAGAGAGGGGAGTGAGTGAGAGAACGACTGCGTGATTTACAGCTTAAACCACGACACCAATACATAAAAGTTTTCTGAATTATACTCTGAAATATACGTAGGTGTGTCAGTGAAGCAATCTATACGAGACATAATACAGACTACACCACAAAATAGGATGCAGGCTCTAATGAAGCAAAAGTCCTTGAGTTTTGCTCTGCTAAAAGCAAATGTTAAACCAGATCACTTCTAGAAATTCTTTCAAACCTAAATTATTCTTTGATGCTCCCTCCTGAAGAAATAGACCATGAAGGTTTTCTGCTGCCTGTTTCTCACATATTTCTCCCTTATTTTTAAGGCACAGCTGAAGTGGAAACCTTCAATTGGCACCCTGCATAGCAGTAAATTGATGGTTATGTGGTGCAGGATGCTGACCCACTGTACATTTGTCAGATGTAGGAAGGTATGTTCTTCCCTTTGGATCTTTCCCTAATAATTTTAGTTTCCAGATCCTTTCCATTCTATTTGCCTCATATTTCATGTGAATGCCTGTCTTAACCTACATCTCTAACCTTTTCGTATGCATGGGCATTGACAGTGATTTTTGAGAATCATGTATATTTAAAATGCCCTCTATTTTCCTGCCTGTTTTGTAATTGCCTTCCTGGATGGCTGTATGCAGGCTGCTGTCAGAGCATCTTTCCTTACGTTTAGTATTCAGTTCACTGCTCATTGTCTTAATCCTCTTCACTTTCTTCTATTAAAAACGGGATTAAGCCGTTCTAAAAGTAAAAATAAGTGTTTAAAAGTTTGAAAAGGTGACGCGAGTGAGTAGCAGTTTTAAGAGTTCAAACATTCTCTAATTAAACACCAGTGTAAAGGAATGCTAAATGATCCTAGGTGTTGAGCTCTTTGGGGTCGAGAGAATCGGAGCAGAGTGGAGACGAGTGGAGCAGAGCAGTTTGGGGAGGAACAGAAGGAGAGGAGAGGAGAGGAGAGGAGAGAGGAGAGGAGAGGAGAGAGGAGAGGAGAGGAGAGGAGAGGAGAGGAGAGGAGAGGAGAGGAGAGGAGAGGAGAGGAGAGGAGAGGAGAGGAGAGGAGAGGAGAGGAGAGGCGAGAGAGGAGAGGAGAGGAGAGGAGAGGAGAGGAGAGGAGGGGAGAGGAGAGGAGAGGAGAGGAGAGGAGAGGAGAGGAGAGGAGAGGAGAGGAGAGGAGAGGAGAGGAGAGGAGAGGGGAGGGGAGGGGAGGGGAGGGGAGGGGAGGGGAGGGGAGGGGAGGGGAGAGGAGAGGAGAGGGGAGGGGAGAGGAGAGGAGAGGGGAGAGGAGAGGAGAGGAGAGGAGAGGAGAGGAGAGGAGAGGAGAGGAGAGGAGAGGAGAGGAGAGGAGAGGAGAGGAGAGGAGAGGAGAGGAGAGGAGAGGAGAGGAGAGGGGAGGGGAGGGGAGGGGAGGGGAGGGGAGGGGAGGGGAGAGGAGAGGAGAGGAGAGGAGAAGAGAGGAGAGGAGAGGAGAGGAGAGGAGAGGAGAGGAGAGGAGAGGAGAGGAGAGGAGAGGAGAGGAGAGGGGAGAGGAGAGGAGAGGAGAGGAGAGGAAATTACCACAAGCTTTTCCTTAGAAAAAAACCTTAATTTAATCTGTCAAAATGCCCATATTGTCAGGTGCACTTCTAAAATTATAGTGTGCCTTACGTAAGCATATTTAAAATAGCTGTAAAATAATATACCAACCAAATATTTTTTAGAAAAAAATACCCCATACTTCTTATGTCATAGAACCAAAGTCTAAAATAATATTCCTAAAAAAAAATAAATTGTGTATAATATTTATGTATAGGAGAAGAGAAAATGATAAAGCTACCTGGAATATATTGAGTATAGCAAGGAGTGCAAGACCCATGATAAAGACTGGAAAGCAGGAAAAATGTGTAAAAACGATCTTCGCTATCCATAATGGAAGCAGTAGCTGTTAGAAACTTCAAGGTTTTCTTATGATATGGTGGCAGCAAGTGTTATTAATCAAGGACAGTGGGGAATTCTGAATATTACTTAGGTAGAAGCAAAAAAGCTAATAGTAGTAACTCTTTGATTGTAAATAAGCACAACAAATTTGAAATTTTCCTTGCATACATGAACTGGTATGACTGCCTAAGTTCACAGGGAAATCAGATGAAAAATAAACAAAATAAGAGTGATTTAACTATTTTTTTTCAAATATTTATTTATTCCTACCAGAAAATATCTATTTAATTATATAAAAAAATTAAATTATTTGAAGCATTTTGAAAATTCAAACATACAAGTTTCATGAATCTTAAATAGGTTTCTTGTCAAACTGAAAATGCCTGCTGTATCTGAAAGCCTTTTGATTAGGCTATTTCACTAACCTATGTATCCTACATTTCACAAGACTGACCAACACCCTGTTTGTTAAGCCAGTGATAGAAGTTATAATGAGAATTTCCATCCTGCATTTGAGAAAATGTTGTCAAAATCAGTACCTTAATGTTTCTACAAATTGGAACAGTGGTTGATGAAAATTGTTTGTCAGAAAATGCTCTAGTTAACTCCAGTGTAATTTTTAAATTCCTAGTTTTGGGGAGAAAATCTTTACTCTTTATCTAACCTTGCCCCACCACCCCAGTAGAAACAAATTCATCTACAAAATTTAATCTTTTCTGTGATGATTTCAAAAAGAAGAGAATTTGTTCAGTGTCCTATTTGATGCCCATATTTAAGGTAAATCATGAGAACATAAATCAGAAGCTGAAGTAACAGCCGTTCAGCTGACAGATCAGGTAGGAGGGAACGCTTAGTCACAGTGATTAATAGGTCTTTTCAGGAAGCACTTAGATACCATGGTGATGGGTGTTTTAGCAAATCCTCAGATAGTCCTTGATGACTTCATATGGCCTAATTCCTCTTTGACAGTAAGGGGAGGGTAGAAATTAGACTTCTAAATTGCCTGTTTGATATTCACATGAAAATAGACTGAGCAAACTACCATGACTACAGGGGTCTAGGTTGAGACTGTCATTTTCAAGGACACTTGAAAGGACAGTTTCTAATTTCCTCAGATGATTTTGAAACATTGGCTGAAGGTCTCATTGTGTGAGCTGCTATGTACAATTGCCCATAGGTAAATCCCTCCAAAGTTTTGAGTAGACTATGGTGTAAGCGTTAAACTCTTATGGATTGGAGCTTAAACCAATAATAATTAAAATGCCCTGATTAGAAGCCTTGGGCAAAGACTCTAAGAGGAAAATGTGGAGGCTTTTTGGCTCCAAAAGATGCCTGTGCCTACAGGGAGTCCCATGTCTGGCTGCAGTCTGATAGAATCACCCCAGTCCCTGGTACTTATTTTGCCTATGCCTCAACTTCAGCAAATCAATCTCATTATTCTTACTGAAAGAATAACCGAAGACTGTGGGAAAGCAGTCATTACCCTAAAGGAACAGTTATAGCTGTTATTTCTCCTGTCCAACAGCAACAGGGAGTGATGTTTATTTTCAGCATTGCTGAATATGCTCAGCGTTCCAGAGCTCTCCTTCCACTTCAGCCTTTCCTGTGGAAAGAGCAACTGATTCCAGCCCTTCTTCTCTGAAGCAGAATAATTGTGTTAACCCTGTTAAGAAGAGAACTAAATTTTTTTATAGGTTATCTTGAAAAGCCTATTATATTTAATCTGACTATAAATTAGATATATTTTTTATAGTATAAAAAACTGTTTTGGGTTTTTTTTTAAAAATATGTCTAAGCAAATTAGGAAACAATCCCTATTAACATTTTGCCTTTCAATATTGAAAATAGATGCATTTTTTTAGACAGACGGGATTTTTGTTCTGATACTGAACTGGAACAATTGGCAGAGTTCCACTGAAGTGAATGTGATTGTGTTGATTAGCACCAGCAGCGGATCTAGATTTTACATCTCAGCTGCTATATAATAATTACTACAGCAACTCTTGTACAGAGAACCAACACAACCCACTAATTTTACCAGAAAGAAAAGGGAGTTTGTAGATTTTTCTTACGTTTACAAAAGCTTTTGTGAGCTGGAGTACAAGTTCTAAGTAACTCATAGTGCATAATATAATCTTCCTGCCTCCTGACAGCCCCATTTCCAAGGGTATTTAAACACGGGCATATGGATGATTCTAAATTTTGCTCCAAAGCATCAGTAACCATAGTGAAGCATCAACAAAAAAAGGAATCAAGAGAGAAATTCCAGAGCTCCTGAACACCAGAGGTGTTACTGATGGGTTACATCTTTTGCAGTGGTTTCTTGCTGCCTTCTCCATCTGGAAATAAGCAGCTGCTTATTCCACAAACAGGACTGGGCGCACTCATAGGCTTAGTGGGATCACATCTTTTGAATATATTAGTCCATTCATTCATTTGTTAAATATCTTCCCTTCAACCATCTATCTTTCTATCCATTCTATTTTAATTTGTGTTTGGCAGGAGCAACTTTTCAAAATAGTGAATTGCTTAAGCCCAGGATGTCTAAACCAGTGTCTTGTCCTTCGAGACTCCTCACCTTAAGAGCAGTGGAGTTGCTTAGCACAATTAGAAAGCACAGCTATATTATAAAATGTGTTTTTTCTTGAGTGCTGAACCTTCCAATTTCTATGAAATTATGCATTCCTTTAGCTAGAGATACTTGATGTTCCAGTCTTACCATGATTCTATGCCTCTGGTTTAGAAAAGAACTCTGGACGTCATCTGTTCCATATCTTCCTCCTGAGGCTGAAATAATTAAACTTTTAGCATCCCTGACAGGGGTTTGCCTAGCTTGTTTTCAAAGCCCACAGCTGACGCAGACTATTGCCACTTTCATTATCAGTCTACTTCAGTGATTTGCTATTCTAAAAGTCAGAAAGTTTTCCTAATGTCACACAAGGCTCTTATGCTGCAATTTCAGCTCATGGCTTCTTGACCTGCCCTCCACACAGATAGAAAGCAGAGTGTTCTTTTTTCACTTTGCAGGAGCCTTTTACATATTTCAAAAGTGGTATCATGTTTCTTTTCTGTCTCACTGTCTAGACTAAACAACCACAGTTCTTCCAAGCCATCTTAACAGGTCATGTGAATAGTGTCCTACATTACACTTGATAATTTATGCCAGGGGTTTCTCTACCCACATCTTTCCTGTAGTTTGTCGCCCATGAAAGACCCAGCTGAAGCTGTTCTAGCACTGGTAGAAGGGAAATATTGCTACCTGTCTTTCAGGTTTAGTTGATGTATTTCACTGTGCTGATCTATATGAAATGTTGATACGTGCTCAGCTAATGTTCCCTAGATCAATTTTTTTTGCCATTATGTAGTCTGTTGGACAAAGAAATATTCTAATCAAAATACAGAATCTTGCATTTATGTTTATTGACTTTTTCCAAATATTTATTTAATTTGACAATATTTTGATTTTGGAATCCACCCTGCAATATATATCTACCCTGTCCAAAATTAAATTCATTTTAATAAATTTGCTTTCTATTTTTGTCGTCTAAATTGTTGCACATTTAACAGTACTGGATCTCTGCAGAACCACTTTCTTCCATTTGAACTCTTAACTGTCTCTGCGTTCTAAATAAGGTTTCCCATCACAATCTAGAGCAGGCTTATTCAAGTACCACCATCTGGGCCAAATTCAGCTATGAGCTATTCATTTCTGAGAAATCACTTGGGTGCTAAATACATATGAACATTGCTGAGGTTGGAAGGAACCTCTAGCCCGACCTCTTGCTCAAAGCAGAGTGGACAGAGAATTTAGGCCTAGTTGCTTTGTTTCCACTGTCTGTTTGAGTCTGGAAAACTTCCAGACACAGTGATCACAAAACTTCATTGGGCATCCTATCCCACTGTTTAATTACTCTCATAGAACAGATTATTTTCCTTATACCCTCTTGAACTTGCTCTTTCGATTTATTACCGGTGTCTCTTGTTCTCCTTCTGTCTACCCTGCTAAGGAACCTGGGTCTGTCTTCTTGGTAGCCTCTTCTGTACTAGAAAGCTGCTACTTTCTCTTCTTCAGGCTGAGCAAGCCCCATTCTTTCAGCCTCTCCTCATAGGTTGTGTGCTCCAGTCCTCAAACATCTTGGCGACCTTCTGCTGGACTTTGGACTGTGCTGCACTTATTCAGCTTTATAAACACTTCTTATACTAAGTTCCTGAAAACTGATTGCAGTATTCCTGAAGGAGTCTATTAATTGCTGAGTAAAGGGCAATAATCACTTCCCTTGATCTACTGGCTGTGCTCTTGTTGATACAGCTCAGTATGCAAAAAGCTTTTCTGCCAGGGCCAAGAGATGACTCATATTTGGCCTACTGCCCATCACGTCCTTTTTGGCAGATCTGCTCTCTGGCAGTCAGTCCCCAGCCTATACTGCTGCAGGGGGTTAGTCTGCCTTAAGCACAGGACTTTGCCATTGTCGTTGCTTGATTCCATAAGGATCTTATTAGCCCATTCCTCTAGCCTTTCTAGATGTCCCTCAGTTGCAGCCCTGTCCTTGAGCACATCAGCTGCACACCCCGTCTCAGTTACCCACAAACCTGATGAAGATGAACTTCATCTAGTCCTACAGGCTATTGATAAAGATATTAAAAATTATAAATTCCGAGGTCATCCTGCAAGCAACTCTACTTGTAGACCTGTAGATCCTTCTTGCTTTTTTGAAAAAGGGTATAAAGTTTGCCTTTCTTCAGTTGTAACATATTATTACTGAAAACAGAAGACCAAAGCAGTCCAAAAAAAAATCAACACATTATTCAAGATCTGGGATCTGGGGTGAAGCTGAATCTATGCAATGGTATAACAATTTTCTGGTTTGCTCTCTATTCCTTTCTTAACATTCTATTTACTTTTTTGACTGTCACTGAGTTGAAGTATTCATATAACTATCTGTGTAATCCCAAGGGTGCACTCTACTGCATTAATAAGCTGCTTTGAGTCCACCTATGAAAATCTGATTGTTTTTTTCAACCATGTTTTGTTTTACATTTATCTTCACTGACTTTTGTTTGTCATTGGTGTCTCAAGTATTTGACTGTGTGAGTCTTCTTCTGTTCTCACAGTTGTTTTTTTGTTTTTCGCAGATGTTTCATTGCAGACTGTGACAACTCACTAACAATCTTTCTTTCTGGAACTTTCCTGAAGTTTTCATTGTTCTAAGCAAAGATGTCACAAAAATTCCATTCATAAATGCCCTACACTGCAAAATCTCAACTTTAATATATTTTTTCCTTGTTTTATATCTTTTAAACAGATATTCATTTGTGTGAGGATCTTCCCTGGTCCTCCTTTTACAGAGTGGAATTGATCAAAATGTATTAAAACAGTAATTTTGAATGGAAAGCAGACAGACACAAAACCAATTTAGTTTAACAATATAATTAACCTACTTGGAATTGTTCAGGATAATCGGGTTTGTAGAAAGTCTTCTATGAGAAATTCCTTTGGATTTTGAGAGGTATAAATGTTCAGATTGTTGGATTTAAATTCTACTTAGAATTCACGTTTATGTTTCTGAAAGGTTATCTGATGGTACCCTTTCCTGTAGATTTTCAAAGCTAATTAAACACTCCTTTTGCCCAAAATATTAAAATCAGAGTCACAAATATGACATTGGGTGAGTTCTGATTTAGACGTAGATGCATTACCTACTGAATTAATAACATCATCTTTTTATTATAAGTACATTGTGAAGTAAATAGAAGTTTTGTTATTTACTTCAATTAGATTTCACCTCTAAACAGCTCTTGGAATCTTCTTAGCCATGTAGAAAAAGCTACTGTTGACCTTGTTTAGCATGCTAGATAGGATGAGATTTCATCGCAAGGTGATATAGCTTCAAATTTAAATTCATCCACTGGATGTGGAAAATAAAGAAGTGTTGCATTTTCAAATATGTGTAGGCAAGAAATGGGTGAGCAACATTGTAATACAGAGCATAATGATGTTTTTACGTTCTCTCCTTGCCATTTATTGATGCAAGGATACCTTAATCTTGAGGTATTTATTACTATCTTTTAATAATAAATCACAGAGAATCTATAATGATAATAATTTTTCTGACATTTTCTTAATGTTAATGTCTCTTAACTATAGGTATGCCCCATCCCTCGAAGTGTTCAAGGTCAGGTTGGATGGGGCTTTGATCAAGTGGTGTAGTGGAAGGTGTCCCTGCTCATGGTATGTGGATTGCAACTAGATGACTTTCTAGTTGTATCCTTTCTATGAGTCTATAATTCTATGAAATTGTTACAATTTCATTTTCAGTGTTAGCTGCGAGGATTTTGACAGAAGCATCTCCTGCAACTTACAGATCCATAAGGAAACACACTGACTTGGTTTTGTAATGAAGACCTGGAGTCAGTGAGTGAGGATTAATCACTTAGAATCATAGAATCATAGAATAGTAAGGGTTGGAAAGGACCTTAAGATCCTCTAGTTCCAACCCACCTGCCATGGGCAGGAACACCTTCCACTAAACCATGCCACCCAAAGCTCTGTCCAACCCGGCCTTGAACACCGCCAGCGATGGAGCATTCACAACTTCCCTGGGCAACCCATTCCAGTGCCTCAACACCCTTACAGTAAAGAATTTCTTCCTCATATCCAATCTAAACTTTCCCTTAAACTGATCGCAACTTATCATCAGTCTGAATCTCACTGAATGTGAGAAAATCATTCTTGTTTGGTTGCTGTGAGTGCCTGTATGTTGCTTGCAATCATTACAGCTGTTGATTTTTTTATGAGAGATACCTTGCATAGATCAAGATCTCATGGTTCTTTTTCTATATCTGAAAATTTTGGTAACCATGTTAACTGAAATTCTCACATCTGATTCTAAAGCACAAAACTGGTATTGAAGATACTGGTTTCTGTAAGTTTCACCTATTTAGCACAGGCTTATATGAAGATGATTTCTGTGACCTTAGAGGAATCTACTCTGGATCATGTGGTATTAAGGCTTCCTGGTTTATTTTAAAGTGTTTGCTTTTTTGTTTGTTAGTTTATTTAAAAATTGTTATTAGAAATTTATGAATTCATGAGTTTTTTTAAATTATACTTTTACTTACTCCAGCATTTTGCAAGACTTCTATTAATGCTGAGCATAATTCAGAAGATACATGGACTGTGTTTTATATTTATTCAAATGAGTTTCTCTGCTATTTCTAAAATGTTCTTAAAATTTAAGAATTATTGCCTTACTCTTCCTTTTTTAGGCAGTTTGGAGTGTTTTGATTTGTTTCAAGTTTTACAAAGGGAAATTAAAATATAGAACTGTTATATTTATGTATTAATAGCAAGGACTCTCTTATCTCTTCAAATTTCTTAATACTTGGTTTTAGCATTAAATAAACTTAATGTTTAACTAAATGCTTAAACTTAACTGTGAATGTTCTTATCGATTTTTTTTTCTTTTGAAGACTTAGAATCTTATCCATTGCAAGTATAGAAGAGCAGGGTAATATATTACCATACATACATACTACCAGAATACCATGGAATCTATATAATGTGCTTTTAAAACTCCAGACTTTCTTATTATTTAAAAACTGTATCAACATTGTATATTTTTATTTCTTACATTAGTAAGAGTTTGGTTTAGCTAGTCTTCTGGTTATGTTGAATAAGAAATGCTTAGAAAAACACAGGAGATTTCAACTTCCTGTAAGACAGTAAGTAATAAATGCAGCCTATTTGTGGATAACTTCTGAACAATATCCTTTTTTTATTTTTATGACTATTCATGTTTTGATTTAGAAGCTGTAAATCTTCACTGATGTCTACAGCCATAGTTCTCAACTGCAGATCACACACTCTTTCTGTATTATATTAGATAGACCTTTAAAGGCTCTGGAAAGATTTCTTGGTTCATCTATAATGCAACATACTGGTATCAAGGGCTGGATGTTTGCGAGTACTTTAAGCTGCCATATAGTAGCACTGCCAGAAACGATGTTTATCACTCAGAGCTGCCCTGGCTTCTCCACTGTGCAATGAACCACACTGGAGAACTGATGGAGCTGAAAAATAACTGTTTCCTTCTGTCATGTGAGTTTTTATCAGGATCACTCTCTTCATTTTTTTGCCACTACAAAATTACGCTAGCCCAAAGGAGGACATAGCATGGAGACTGAACTGGTTAACTTAGAGTACTACTAGCTGCAGTAGCAGTTAAAATCCTCAAACTACAAATAAATGCTCCTTTTTACTGGGTAGCTTTCATTCCTCTTCCCACACATTTCCTGATTTATTATGTAGAATTAGTTGGCATAGAGTACTAGAGTTTCTACTGGTTCCCACTGTAAATTACTCTCAAAGTTGTCTATTTGCTTTAAATTAACGATATTTGGGTGAAAATTTATTGGGTGAGGTATTTTGCTGGAATGTGAGAAAAATCAAGGACATGTTTGCAGCCCTGACAGATGGAGGTGAGGGAAGAGGAAAAGAGGGATAGTGGGGGAAAGAGGCTTTGCAGCTGTGTAATCACAGCTGCATCACAGGATGCAGGAGACAGTACTGATGTCGAGTGTGAATGGTGAACCTGATTGCACTTAACACACCTGCATCTCAATATAATTAGTATAGCTCTCTTACTTTTATGGAAGAATTACGCATTTTTACCAGTCAAAAAGGTAAGTGGTATGTATCATACTGTGGAGGTGACACTACTTCCCTGAGTTTAGGCTAGGCAACTAACTTTTTGATGATTATGTTGCATAGGCACAGATGGAGTGGTTGTTAAAATCCCGTTCACTGGGATCTTGGCATAGGGTAATGCTTATGTGAGGAATCAAATCTCTTGAACAGAACAGTCAGTGACTGTCCAGACAGACATAGGCATCTCCATTGCAAGGGTCCTTGGAGCAGTGTCTTCAGCTGAATAAGCTCAGTTCTTGCAGTCCATCTGGCACTGGTCCTGAGTGACACGTCCATCATATGCAGGTTCCACTGGAATAGATTATATCAAGCTACAGAGAAAGCACCTCCTAATTCTCTTAACTGTCTATAAAAGGCTGCCCCATTGAACTTATCTAAGTACAATTTGATCAGTTTTGCAATAGGAGCCTCCTGGGAGTCTCTGAGTTAGTATGTTTCTCTACCCATGCTGTTAATTGACATATTTAACCATAGAAATTGGTCTAGGCACTGCAGGGTTTCCTTGGGGAAATCTTCAGGGCAGTCTAAAATTTCCACCAGGAGAGCTTCCTCACCAATTAGTCACATCCTTAATTGAGAGGGTGGCTTGGAGTTGGGTAAATCACTGTCTCAAGTCAGTCTATTGTCTAAATTGCTCCACTATCTCATCTACACAAATGTCTACATGTAGAGTTTCTGGATCACCCAAGGAGTTAATGACAAGAGCACCAGGTGTGCACAAAGGCACAGCCTTGTTACCCAGCTTACCACAATTATAACTATAGGACAAACTTGAATTTAGCACTTTTTTAAAATATTTAAATTCTATACCTCTTACTGCAATTAAAAGCTAGGCAAGATGAAACTGCATCTCAATAACTAGCACTGCTGGAGGAGAAAAACTAATTTCTGACCTTTTTTTTTTACTGAAATGGTTTTAAACAGGACTTCTTTTAATAATATTTTTTATGCCTTTAGTGGATTCAAACTGTCTTCATATCAAATGCAAAGTGAATAAAAATAAAAAGATAATCACTAACAAATTTAAAATTTCACTTCAGCCCAATTTATGCCTCCATTCACCTGTCAGAACAACTGAATTAATCCAGGGTCACAGCTCTAGAGTACAACTGAAGCAGATCACCAGCTGATTACAGTTAGTTGTGTCCAGGAAAGGAAAGGGGAGGAACAGAGCAAGACAGATTGATCTTGTGAAGGTAATGTCACTTGGACACCATTTTGGGACATTGCATCTGGTAATACCAGTCAATGAGATGTTGTTATCCACAATCTATAGCTGAATATTATGTATTACAATTTTAGTTTCATATTTTGTCATTTAGCTTTTAAAGCATCAGCATCAATTTCAAGAGAAAGAGAAATAAGAAAAAAGAAAACAAGACATATCTCCCCACTGTAAAATCACTGCCTCACAGCTGTTGAAGTGCTTTACCTGCATCTTAGCAGTTACCACAAATACATGATCTGGCACTTGAGTACTCCTAAATCACTTTAGCAGCTGTTTTTAACAGGTATTTCTGAAAGAAAGCATCTTAACTGAGGTCATCTTAATGCAGGCTTCTCAATCTCAAGGCCTTAGTCCTCCCAGCAGAATATCAGCAATTTCAACTGACTTTAATAGAGGCAGTTTGTGTCCTGCAGGGAAGAAAAAGACCCTGGGAGCATTAACTAAAAGAGCTTTAACACAGAAAACTGTAACTGAGGTCATCTTAATTCATCTGCTTTTCACTGTGCTGACCTTAAATTAACTAATTTGAGACCTTTGACCTTAACAGAGGGATTTCTTAGTTGACATACTGTTAACTGACACAAATTCTACCTAGGATAGCCTTAGGAAATCTATATGAGCATATGACTACTATAGTAAATGTGAAATTCTTTCTGCTTTAGAATAATCAGATATTCATGTGAAACTTTTCTAAAAAAGCAATTTTAGTTGTTTTAGACTTCAGTTTTTGGGGTTTTACTCAGTTGTTGAGTGGAAGGAAGAAATTAATAATGAATTATTATGTAAGTGGATTAAAATATCAAATTATAAATATTTTCTTTGACATAAATATAATTATGTAAAATCAATGGCTGCATTTATCCTATTACATAGAAGAGAAACAGAAACTGACCCTTTGGTCCAATGCCCCAGAAAAGCAGCTAGTATTAGTCCCAGAAATTTGGAGCTAGCACCATTTCTATAAAAGATGAGGTTTGGAAGTATTTTTGAAAATCCAAATCAAAGCCAGAGATTCAGTTCGCTATAAAGAATACAGGTGACTAGAGCTTATGTACAGGACTCAAACTTCCCCATTTTATTTTCTCTTATTAACTACGACAAATAGCCAGAGTTGTTTGATTTTTGTATTCTGAAGGAGAATTCTGTTTCCAAGTATTACATCATCAGGAAAAAAAAAAAGCACATCAAAACACTGAGCTCCTGGAAATAAAACTGGATAACACAAAAGAATACTTTAGAGGGTAGACTATACTTCTATCTTACTTAACTAAAGGGAATATTTCAACATTTCACTCCTTATCTATCCACTTCACTAGCTATCACATATTCACTATCTGAATCATGAGTCTAGATGTGATCTGATTCCTGGTGGAAATATATTTTTCCTGTGAGAAAGAGAGTGCAATTTTGAAGGATTCATGTTCCTCTGGACACAGAAGGGCTATACCAAGATCTGCCCTTAAGCCACACTTACTGGATAGCATCAAAACCATTGCATATAACACTCAGTCAGGTTTCACATTTTAGAGAGAATTTGACTTCAATCCCTTGTTGGCTCTGTTGTGGTTTAAACCCAGCAGGTAACTGAGAACCACACAGCTGTTGGCTGACCCCCTCCCAGCAGGACAGGGAGGAGAATCAAAAGAATGAAATCCCACTGGTTAAGAACAGTAACTAAAGCATAAAACTGCTACTACTACTAATAATAATGAGAAGGAGAATAACAAGGGGAGAGAATACAAAACTAAAAGGGGAAAGGGGAAAAAAAAAAAACAATAAACAGCAGAGATCCACAATACAATTGCTCACTACCTGCCTACCAATACCCAGCCTGACCTGAGCAGTGATCTGGGCCTTCTGGGTACTTCCCCCCAGTTTATATACTGAGCCTGACATGCTGTAGTATGGAATACCCCTTTGGCTATTTTGGGTCAGGTGTCCTGTATCTGTTTCTTCCTGGTTTCTTACGCTCCTCCTTACTGGCAGAGCATGAGACTGAAAAGTCCTTGATCAGAGTAAGCAATAGTTGACTTACTCTGATGAGTAACTCAGCCAGGACTCAAGAAGTCAATATGGGGAGTGAGTGTCACAGGGAACAGGAAGGAATTATATATTGGATTTCTGCTTCCTAGGAGAGTTTCTGAAGTGTTTTCCCTCCTCTCACTGACTCCTGAGCCTAAGAACTTAATCTAGCCACAGTAATTCACTACTACATTTTTTAAAGAGTTATAAGAGAGAAAGGGACAAATGATAATAAACACAGAAGATAAACCGTATACAGCAAGTGTTCATGCAAAATGTTTTCCCAATATGTGTGCATGAAATGCCAAGCCAATCCATGCAGCTCAAGAATCTCTGCACGTGTAATTCTGACTTCCATCTGCACATCAGGCATTTCGCCTTTAAACACATGGACAGTTAAAAATATTTGGACTTCATTGCATTGTTACAGATGCTAAAACAATTTAATACTTGCCAATATATAATCAATCTACATTACTTCTGCAAAGAGGCCCTTGCAATTGAATGCCGTATCCAAGGTTTGGTGCAGAAACAAAACAGTACAAATATGAAATTCTGACTTGTCTTCCTATGCAAAAATCCAAGAATTTATTTTTTTCATTTAACCAGGATTGTAACTTTTGAAATTGTGTGTTAGGTTTTGCACCAGAATTTACATTTTTGTACCCATGACCATGTTTTGTGGTTTTAATGTGGATTGTTGCTTTTGGGCTGGTGAATGTGACTGCTTGTACCAGACATAGGGTTTGGATGTTCGTCTTCAAAGGCTGTGCTGTTGCTGCTAAATTATGTTCTCTCAGAAGGACATATGTATGTTCTTCCTAATTTTTTTCTTCTGTATTGCATTAGTTAATTTCTGGTTCTAGTTTAAAATAATACTTGCTTTATGAAAATTTACTTCTTATAAAGTTTCATATACTTCCACTACACATAAATATTTTTATTGTATAATAACAGTAAATTTTTCTTAAGAAAAACACCAAATCATGTATGTGGATACTACGTGGAAATTCACCTGATTTTCAGGAAATGAGTGGTAAACCTGTGTTTTGTCTCCCAGGTCACATTATTTTCCTTAAAGTCTTAACATGTTTGTGATCAGCATCATGGCTTACTCATGCATCTGTTAATTAATCTTTATGTATTTGCCTATTTGGGAATATAAAGGAAGACTATTCTCTTGATTGATGGGGTTTCTCTGATTTTTTTGTTTGTTTGTTGTTTTGGATTTTTTGAATACCAACTTCTAGTCAGCTTTTCTATGACACAAAAGTCCATGGCAAACTTTTTAATATTTCTGCATCTGGGCATTTCCCTGCAATATCAGGTGAATAAAAGACTTTGTAAAACCTCAAGGTTTTAGTACATTTTGCATTCTGGACTATTTGTCTATTGGATGTAATTACTTTAGTAGGTTATTTGTCAGGATTTTATTCCATGTAAGACAAAGAGCCAAACAAAAGCTGACTTCTAAAGTAAGTGCTTTAGCATTGAAAAAACTACTAAAGCAAATAGATTTTTTTTTTGTCCACCTGTGCTGTATGCGTTCTTTCTGAAGTTTATTCTAAATAAGATACCATGCAGCCCTACAACATGATGCTGTTTCCCAGAATGAATTTTTCACAAGCATTTAGGATCTCATAGTGATCTTAATCAAACACAATTTTCTTGAATTTGTACCTGTATTTGAGAATCCAACACCAAGCAGATGGGTTTTTTGCTTTGGCTCAAAAATAAAAGTAATGCATTTTAAGTGTCAAGGCTTCCATTTTAACAGGCTTTTATCAAACTTCTGTCATTATGACAGCAAAAAATGTCAATGGAGGCAAATTCTGTGGCAGATTACTCCAACAAGGAGCTCTCCCTCTGGGATGCTGTGCTGGGCAAGGTCTGGGACTCATGCAACTCGTATGTCCCTCCAGAAAAAGATAAGGTTCTTATCCAAAAAGGCTGAGATTTTGGTGATGGGTAAACTGTACACCTTAAGGAGAAAAATAATGAATTTGGGAAAAGTTGGACACAAGTGAAAACTTGTTTCTCTAAGAGACTTTTTAGAAAGGTAAAATAACCCCTCCAAATTATATGGGGGAATGGACCTAAAATTACTTCAGTGAGATAAATAAACTGAATATCCACTCTATTTTTGGAGGCATGTTACACAAAACATAAATACCAGGCCTGAATACAGAACGTAAATGAAAACAATAATCTGCTAGTCATGCTAAGAATAGATTTTTTTTTAAATATTTTGATCCAAAGAACCCCTAGTACTTTTGTTGAAAATTTCCTTTTCACCATCAGATTTTGAACAAACCTTATATCAGATGTCATTATACTTTTATCTGTTTACAAATTTTCCACTGGGACTCATGATGATGCATTCTTGATGAGATACAATGGTTCAGACTTGCAAGTCCACTTTTCTTACTGAGTTGCCTTCCTCCCCACCCTTCCCCTTTCCCTCCCCTTTTTTGAATAATTTATTTATGCACATATTTTGTCATTATGTCATGCTCTTCTCCTGGTTCTGAGGTAAAACTTTCAAGATCAGCTGTTATTATGAGTGTAGGTATTCTGGCACTTGTTTATTTTCTTTTTACTAAACTGATGAATGCTTTTATACTCCATTTTTGTCTTGAAGTTACTTGGAAAATAGAAATTATATCAGGTTGCTAACTTAAAGTAAGTGTATTCTTTAATATTAGTTGGTGCCTTAGCACTTACCTACAACAATTTTCATCTAGCTACTTTCATCTTCACAGGTATTAGTTTTTATTTAATTCATTTTGCCTACCTAAAATGAGGCATGTTATCCTTTACATTTCTGTTTATCACAAAGGACTTAATTTCTGTCTTCCCTTTTAATCCTTTGGGAAAAAATAAAATAGTGTCAATTATGGATTTATTGCCTTTGGATTTTTAAATCTTGCATTTTGCCTTGCAAAATTACAAGAAATAGAGAAATGCAAGTCAGCCTTCAAGTTCTTCTTCATGACTGCTGACATGGACAATTTCTGTAAGTTTTTTGAGTGTATGTTATGTACCTCAGGTGAAGATTGCTACAAGGTAACTTTTGTATCTCAGTTAATATACACTTCCTTAGGGACAACTGGATTTCTCATAAGCAGAGGGAAGGACCTGCAATGCTCTTTTTTTTGCAGAACAGCACCATACATCATGTAAATTGACAAAACATTAGAAAGGTTCAGATGCTATGACTTCACCCAACTGCTTGCATGGTCAACAAAATCTTAAAAGAAAGGAAATCAGAGAAAATTCCTTCTGTGGAAGAGCTAATCTTTGACATTCTTATTACCCATCACAAGGCTTATTTTAAACTTCCTTATTGTCTGAAGTGCTGTTTTTCAGAACAGCAGTTGCTGAAGTATATCATAGAGCCAAAATCTTCCTTATAGTCATACAATGGAGTTAGCAGACCTTAATTATATAGGTGATCAAAGTCAAACTTAACCCACTTGAACTGTATAGCTGTAAAATTGATTACAAGATATTTGTGTCAAGGATCTGTGGCTTTTTACCTTTCTGTTACTAACTATAAAATTTATTCCACATATTGTTTAGATGCTGGACATTACATGTAATTGACCCCTCTCCATGGGATATTTTTGCCTCTGTTAATGTAGTGTTCTGGAGGTTACAGTCTGTTTTGGTATTTGCATTTACTATCATAGTGATCAATTAGTGTTCAGAATCACAATGTCTTCTTCAGCAAAAATGAGCACTAAAAAAATTTTCTCTGATAATAAACACATATATACTGCACTTTAATGCCTACTAAAGATCTCTAGCTATCATCACTGAATACTAATCACAGAAATAATTTAGCAATGTAAATATATGGCCATTTAATATATTACTAATGTAAATATATATTGCCATATAATAAGTCTGCCACATGTCAGAATTTAAAAAATCCCAGATCTCTACTTTGCTTCCTTGATGTATAAGTATTACACAGCCTTTATTGCATACTATTATTTTGGTTGGATTTGGCCTCTATCATTTTACAGATACCCACTGAAAAAGAATTGGTAGTTTTGCAATACAAGTTAATTTTTCACACCTAAAAATTATTTCAGTGTCATATATATATTTATGCTCTCTTTGCATTCTTAAAGTCCTTTTCATTTGCAATTGAAACATTTAAATTGAGAATCCACATATTTGCCTACAATGTTCTCCTACATGGCATGAACAATCAGATGAAAAAACTCACTTGTTGGTACTGTTTCTCTAACTAGTTAACCAAAACCAGCACCCGCTGTTAAACTAGAGTACAGCTCATCGAAACTGATGTACTTGTAAAAAATGTATTTTTTCCCTTTCTTTTCACTGAGTCAGCGTAAAAAATTAAACCATGGAAGAATTTGATCAAAGTCTTTTGAAATTAAAATATCTGGCATAATTTTATTTACGTGAAGAAATATTCAAGATACTGAAGCACCTCTGGAACCATGAGCAAATCCAGAAGTGATATAATCTAGTCACAGAGACGGGTTGGCAGAGGCAGTGATATCTGAAGGATGGGCTCAGAAAGCTGCACATGGACCATATGTGCAAGGAGTAGGATAGTGCAAATAACATCCTGTCTGATTCTTTTCCCCACAAGAGACTGTACAATTTATCTGGCACTGAAGGCGTCAAATCAGCTCTGTTCCCCCAAGAAAGTAACCCTGTGTACATGCAGCCAGTGTGAGGCACGTGAATTTGTAAAACAAGACTGCAAACAGTGCTTGGAAACTTTTGGTTTCTTAAAAAAATTCTGACATGAAAAGACTGAAGAAGTAACTCTTCTGGGATGTTGAGATGGAAGAATGCAAAAATTCAGTATTAACAAGACCCATAAGTTACTTCGTTATAGAAAACGTCACCGAAATCTATCTTAGCAGGAAAATTCTATTTTTTTCTCACATGTCATAAGTCAGTGTATTACTGCTGAAATCAAACATAACCTTATTCTTTAGTCTTGTAATACTGTTCATGTTTCAGGTTCTGATTATCCTCTGCATCCTGCGTAGGGAGGGACAAGGGAGAGGATGAGCAAGCAGCTGAGTGTTATCTAGTTACCAGCTGGGTTTAAACCATGACAAATTTAAATGGAAAAAAAGAATTTAAATGAAATTTACTGTTTACTAAATCAAATCTGATAATAGTTCCATAAAACTGTATTCCTTTCATGCACAAAAAACAAAGGATTCCACCTATTTTATTTTTAAGAGTCTCATATATCAGAGCGGTCTCTGAACAGACAAAGTAAACTGTTGAGAACATCTTCATATTCAAAATGCGTGGTGAAGGTAGTAGTGATCACATAAATAAAACATGTCATTATTTTTACATATAAAGGAACACTATTTCAATAGTGTTTTCAAAGGTCATAGAATTAGTAATGAAATACTCACTTGAACAGGACTTGAGTGTTTGAACCACAGTTTTCTTTTGCATCTTTGAGCAGTTTAGCAGCTACATGGCTTCAACTCATCAAGGTTTTCTTCCCTTCCTGCCCACAGCAGGAATCCCTCTGTGAGTGAGTAGGCTGGTTTACAAGTGAAACCTTAATTTGGGACAAACAGAGATAATGTAAAACTAGAAAGTTGTTTTGTTTGTTTTGCTACTGGAAGACAACATAAACAGATTATCATGCTGGATACTTTAACCACAACCAATAACTTGAAATTCACCATTAATTCTCTACAAGTTCCTATAAGCAATACTACCACAAAAGCCTAGATCTCCAGAGAATCTCTCTTTCTGTCTCAAGAGAATGTTTTATCCGTATGGTTTGAGAAACTAGGAAGAAAAATATGCATTCAGCTTCTCCCGACACCGAGTATTTTGAAGAAGTTTTGGGCCAATATTAAAGCATGAATTTACAAATTGCCAGGAAAGGGCTACGACACTTTGGAAAGTCCAGTTTTGTTTCCCTTTTCTGGGATCATTCCTTGAGTATAAATATAAAACAACTTCTACAGCGGATTTTATTCTAAAGGAAACAAGAAAAGAATGCAGATTTATCAGTGAACTATGTGCTGCAGAAACTATTTCACATTTCTACAGCACTTTCTGAAGGAAGTCTTCATTTGCAATCTGCTGCTTTTTCCTTTAATGATTCATAATAAACTCGACATACTGAGACATCATTTTATTTTTACACACCAGTTGTATGTCAAAATATGCATTTATTAATTTGCACAAATAAGCACTTGACAATTTCTAATATTGCCTAACAGATTGGACCCTAAACTAACTGACCAGAACTGTCATCTCAGCTGAGACTGACCATTAGTGAAATGTGATGTGAACACTTCATTCTTCTTATGGACATGTTCAGTTTTACATTTTCCCATTGTCCTAGGTTCAGCAGTAGCAGTCACTTTTTCTCCTTCTTAGTAGCTGGTGCAGTGTTGTGGTTTTGACTTTTGGCTTGAAAACAGCGCTGATAACACTGATGTTTTTAGTTGTGGCTAAGTAATGTTTAGTCTGACCAAGGACTTTCTGAGTCTCATGCTCTGCCAGGGAGGCGGGGAAGCCAGGATGAAGCAGAGACAGGACACCAGACCCAAACTAACCAAAAGGGTATTCCATACCACAGCACGTCATGCCCGGTATATGAACTGGGGGCAGTTACCTGGAAGGGTTAGATCACTGCTGGGATTAGGCTGGGTATTGGTCAGTGGGTGATGAGCGGTTGTATTCTCTTCCCTTGTTATTTCCCTTATCATTGTTATTATTGGTGGTAGCAGTAGTGGTTTTGTGTTATACCTTAGTTACTGGACTGTTCTTATCTCAGCCTGTAGGAATCACATTCTTTTGATTCTCCTCCCCATCACTTCTGGAGTGGGGGGGAAGGAAGGGGACAGAGTAAACAAGGGCTGCATGGCTGATTTGCCGACTGGTTTAAACCACGACACCTTTGTAATCACTGACTATTCTCACATTTGCACCAAAGTTATAGAATAGCTGCCACAATTATTTTTGTATTATTTAATAAATATTTAATCTGTTTCCCAAACTTGTTAGAAATCCAGTTCAGGCACTGGCAAAACAGTATATGAATGTCTTGCAAGACCTGTAAAAGCTTAAAAAGCTGATCTGTAAACAAAAATATTTTTAGGATGATTCATGGTAAGTCATTAACAAACAAACAGTAATACAAGACTTGTTCCTTTATTTCTATAGCTCCATTCACACATAGTGTCCATCTTGAAAGAAATACAGAGTGCATATTAATACTTCCTGTGAACAGATGCGGGTAAATAAACATACCCATTGTAAGACTTCATTCTGAAGCAAATAATAGTGAAAAATATTGCCCCTGAGTGGGATCTGTCACCTTCTAGAGGTACCTAGTCCTATTAAGGAACAGAACTTGAAAAAAGGAAGACTAACTGGAAGATCACTAAGGACAAAAAAAGTGTTTATACTGGTTTTGAATATTTTTTGTAGAGTTATAACATTATCCTAACTAGGCAAAAAGGTGATCAGCATACGAGTTGAAAGGAATGAATTTTGAAAAGGAAAAAATATAGGAGGTGGATTCAGAGACGACTAGTACTCTTTATCATCTGTTCATTCTTCCACTGGGATAGGCCAAATAAGGGCTCTCTATTGTGCAAGGACAAATAAGAACACTAATAAACTTCCTGTTATGTAATAGCAAACTTTCAAGTAAGCTATTTTTTTCCATGCTAGTAAGCAAATTTGCATGAGAATCTATTCTAAAATGTAGACCCCTGTGAATTTTGTACAAGTTAATTACAGATTGGTGAACAATAAGATAACAGAAGTGCTAACATAACTAAAATTACAGTGTGCTGTACTAAAATGCCTAATTTGGATAACTTAATGCAAATTTTTAAACTTTGCTCATCTGTGTGCTCAATATTGACATGTAGCTGTTTGCAGTCTAGCAATGTAGGAAATAAATCCAAGACTACATATAATGATACAAACGTGATTAGCATGTCACACTAAGATCAGCATGCTATGCATACTTATGAGGATGCATGTGAGTAGTTCCTGCATTGTGAAGATTTGGGCTTAAGTAATGGAGTAAATACAAGTGTTATCTATTTTGTATAGTGCAGGACTTCAGTAGGGAGATTATTGACAATGTCCAAGAAAAGCTGTGGGGAAGCTGAGAAGTGAACTAAGATCTTCTTGGTGTCTAGTTAGCGCCTTGAACTTCTGTCATTCTACTGCACTGAGATTTTTGTTTAAGGCTACCACACTAATCTGACTTGCTCTCTTGCTTTTTGTCTCAGTTACTTCAAATAGTTTTTTCACTCTAAGGTGGGACCTGGGTCTTCAAACTCTATGCAAGATTTACAGTGCTTACTTCCACAGACAAAAGAGCTGTAGCTAAATTTATGAAAGGAGTATTTAATAAATCTATTTTTGCATACACAAGTGGGAATGATGAAATACAAAACAGAACAAATGTCTCCTTACTCATCCATTATGATCACTTCTTAATTTGGTTGGAGATAACTAACAGGCCTTCTGGGCATGTTGGCAGAGAAATTAAATTCTGCCCATGCAGATGGCCATAGTTTGAGTTTGTCAAAGGGGGAGAACCATAGTTTGCACAGAGCTGAAAGCAAGCAAAATATGAAGGAAAGTCTAAGCATACTACCTAGGTACTGGATTACTTGGATCACTATCTATCTTGGATAAGATTCCCATGGCCCCGTCTGTTGGGTTTTTTATATGGCTTCTGACATAACTTCTCCTTCAGAAGAGAGATCTTGGAAACATGCTAAGTTTGGACATACTTCTCTGGAAAATTTCTGTTGCTCGGGAGGTGAGTCAGCAGCCATTCTGACATGATTATCATCCACTGCTGTAATACACAGTCACTGTGTTAGAACAGAGGTCTGTGTTTCTTGAGAGGAAAGATGAAGACCATTCATAACAAGACATCTTTGTAAATGCCATAAGAGTAGTTGCATGAATTCTCTGTGGTTTAAGAACAGCAAGGGTTGTTGCTTATTTTTGTGTATAGAATATAGAGGTTCTCTCATACAGTGGGAGAAAAAGCATTTAGATGAACATGTGAATCATTGAACTAAGGTAGTTTTATCCCTGTGATCTCAGGGGGCACAGAGGGGATGTTTCCATTGTCGTTTTCTACATGCAAAGATACGATCTAGGAAAGCTGTAGTCATAAAAGCAGCATTGATTAAGCTTTACACTCTACATTTATTTCCCTACCTCTTAGTATGTGCATGTGGCCCTAAGCTTAACAATAATCTATGCAAAGTTAAATATTTATGAAAAGTTTCACGTTAAAAATATCATCTGCACTTTCATCGTGCATGTTTATGCTAGATAAGAGGAAATGTGTTTTCAGTCTAATGGAAAAGCACCAGCATTCTATTTCCTGTAAGGAAAGTAAATTCTTTCCCTTAAATACAACATGCAGGAAGTTTCCAAGAGCTCCCAAGATCATTTAAACAATCACCTTTCTGACAGAGCTGCCAACCCTCTTTTGGCATTAAAAGAAACAGTTCTGCTGCTTTCTGTAGTGTCTAATCTCTGCTAGATAGACTCCATGGAGACACATTCCAATAGTTTAATCTCAAACTTGGTTTAATTTCTTAGGGGAAAAAAAAAAAAAAAAGAGAGAATTCCTGATTAGCATTGATGTTTTAAATTCTGACATTTTTATTTGAAATTAAGAGAAAGAAATAAAAGCAGTAGACATAGAATCTAGGTCCCTAAATATGCATGCAACACTTGCAGAATTGTTTTGCTTTAGAAAAAGATATTGTAAATTTTAGGAATTATTATGTGGTATAAGCTGTATGGATTTTAGTGTTACAAAAGCTTGTAAGTCTAAAGGGAAAAAGTTAATTGATTGAGCATTGGTAGCAATAGTTTCAATCGAGGCAACTATTCTTCTCAAGATTCTACTTCTTCTGTGACCTACATGTAAAGAAAAACTGAAAGGGAATTTGAACCTTTCATAGTTTTCCTTTGTGAATACCAGAGCATAGGGAGCAAAGAAAATGTGAAATAGAAAAGTGTACTCACCCTGTATAAAAAGAAATCATAACATAGAAATGGAATGACAAATGCATACTGCTTGTACTACAACAGTTTTATGTGTGGCTTTAGATTAAATTTCAATTCTAAATAGTAGTCACTTCTAAAAAATAGTTATGTCTCATTTTACCTAAACACTTGCTGAAAACTTATTTGAAACAGACCTTTGGCATTTTTTCCTTTATACAGTGGTGTATTTTATTCCATTTACTTAAATCTAAACAAAGGATAAAATGAAAATGCTTCCAAAAACTACTTAAAAAAGAAAGTACTGAAAACACAAAAGCAAAATTCATTTATACCCTGCCTCATTTATTACCAAAGAAAGTATACTTTAGATAAATCATATTCTCACTCTTCATATGGTCTACTTACAGCTAATATTTTTAGCAGAGAAATTCATTTTACAAGAAATGGCTGCTAATTCACCCAGATAAAAATAATAATTATTTCTCAATAGGATAGATAGTCTTGAGATAATAACTATGGTTGGACTTCTACTAAATAAAAGTAAGATATCTGTTTACAGAAGAGGACCCAGAGGGGAAATATAGATATACAAAGCCCTGTTTGATTTATATAGTTCTGTGACTAAGAATACCAGTCTGGGATTCTCCTTATAAATTTACAGTCAAAATAATAACAACTGTTATCCCATATCAACTGTATTGACCAATTTGAAGTAATAACTTGTTCATCTCAAGCAAGAGTTCGTTTTACTTCCAGTGCTACTTCAACAGTTACCATGCAAACCCAGGAAATTATAATTTTTTGATAAGTTGTTTGTGTTACTTTTGAAATATTTAGCATAGATTTATAATATTTCCCATAGGAAAATTCCTAGAAGTAGTAATCTGAATTTTCTGCTGATTATGGTCTCTTGACAAGGATGGCAGTGATATCTTGTCTTACTTCAGTTCCGTGAAGTTGTGATCACCTGCTCACATATAGATACAGATCCTGTTACAGTCCCTGTGGTGATAAAAGCTTTTACTTAAAATCCTCTAATGAGCCATTGAGGAAAGGATATGAGTAATATTAGAAATTCAGTGCATATGACCTTGACAGACAGCCAATGCAGAGCACTAGAGAGGAGCGTACAATGAAACCAGCATGCAAAAAGCAAGTACCCTTTAAAAAATATTCTATTGAGAGGGCATTTTCTCTTCATCACTCATTCACAATGGAAATAGGTTGAGGTAAAATGAGGGTTTCCATATCCTCACATATGGACCAGTGTATTCCCCAGGCCACCATTTTATTTACTACAGTATCTTAAGAGGATCAAGTTGGATCCATTGGATAGACTTTGGTATATATTCACCCACAAGTCCAAGAAGTTAAAGAAATTAACATCTGAAAAGGGTATATGTGTTTAATTATCCTCTTGAGTGAAGCTCTGTTTTTTCGCAGTTAAACATCTTGTAATAGGTCACTGGAATGCTTCTGCACCAGGTTGTAATGGCCAGAGGTCCCTACTATAACTTTCCACAGTTGTTTCACATGGATGCTAAATTACTTAACACTTTCTCGAATGGATTCCACTATAACTCAATAAAAAGTGCTAAGGGGAACTGAGGAGCAATACTGGAGCAAATTTGATTTCAGCTACCACCCACTCTTTAATTGCTTCAGTGTCTGAAGTCTCTGACCATTTAATCTTTGAGGCACTAATAATGTGTCCAAATGATCGGTTGCAAGTTTTTAAAAATTGCCTTGTGTACATGCATTAGGAGCTGTTGGTAGACTGCAGTGGGAAGTAGTTGCTATGGAAACACTGCCTTAACACACTCCATTCACATAAAGAGATACAACAGTCCTTAGATAACTACTACTAATCGAGATGACATTCAAAAATTACTAGATTTTTGCTACTACAACTCTTACTTACAATGCCAGAGCAACTCCCACTTCTTCCCCACACCTTGTCTCACACCATTCCATTCTAACCTTCTCATATAGAACTTTCTTTGAATATCTACTTGCATGTGTGTCGTGGTTTAAGCCGTAAATCACGCAGCCCGCTCACTCACTCCCCCGTCTTTCTTCCCCCCCACTCCGAGGGGGTGAAATGAGGAGAAGAATCGAAAGAGTGTAACTCCCACAGGTTGATATAAGAACAGTTTAGTAACGAAGGTATAACACAAGACCACTACTGCTACCACCAATAGTAAAAATGACAAGGGAAATACATGGAAAGAGAATACAACTGCTCACCACTCGATATTAAGCCCAACCCAGCAGCAAACCCCCACCCCTTTCCGGGTCTCTGCCCTCCGTTTTTACATCCTGGGTATGATGTGCTGTGGTATGGAATACCTCTTTGGTCAGTTTGGGTCAGGTGCCCTGTCTCTGCTTCCTCCCGGCTCCCTCTCATCCCTGGCAGAGCATGAGGTTCAGAAAGTCCTTGGTCAGGCCAAAACATTACCAAGCAGTAACTGAAAACACTGGTGTTATCAGTGCTGTTCCCAGGCCGAAAGTCGGAAACACAGCACTGCATCAGCTACCAAGAAGGAGAAAAATGACTGCTGCTGCTGAACCCATGACAATGTGTTATTTTGCTCTGTTTTATGAAGGCAGCTGAATTCAACAGTGATCTGCGCAATACGAAGATCTTAACAGCATTAAATAAAATCAGCTGCTTTGTCAGAAAAACCTGTGCCACCAACTGGGAAAAATAAGCTGAGAGCATCAGGTTGGAGTAATCACGGAATCAGAATCAGCTAGGTTGGAAAAGACCTTTAAGATCATCGAGTCTAACTGCTCTGCATAGACTGCCAAGTCAGCCGCTAAACCATGTCACTAAAGGCCCCATCTACACGTTTTTTGAACACTTCCAGTAACGGTGATTCCACCACTTGGTTGTGGCCCAAGTGCAGGACCCAGCAGTCAGCCTTGTTGAACCTCATACAATTGCCCACAGCTCATCAATCCAGACTATCGAGATCCTTTTGTAGAGCTTTCCCGCACTCAAGCAGATCTACACTGCCACCCAACTTCATGTTATCTGCAAATTTACTGAGGGTGCACTTGATCCCCTCATCCAGATTGTCAGTTCTTGGAGGAAATTAACCTTTCTTTTGCTGTAGTTTTTCCTGTGTGATTCAGAGTACCTGAAAACTGATGTCCCAACCATTGATCCAACCCATCTACTTCTCAGATTTTTTCTCCTTAATCTTGTAGGTGGTGAAATGTGTTCTTTCAGCCATTCCCTATTAATCTTTAAACATCTCCAATATTTAAATACCTGCGAGTGGACAGAATGACATGCGCAGTATAATTAATCTCCTTTCTTGAGTGTTACGATGATTTAGTCAGTCTGAGATTACAATCTCCGACAAAAATTCAAAGGTTAAATCTATGCAGGACCAAATTAAATGCAACCTATCTCACCATGATTGCCTAACATTAAACTGCTCATTTAGGAGGTAGAACACCTGACGTCTAGACTATCCTTAGCATGAGGAGAGGTTTAAACCCATTGGCTATTTTGCCCTATTCAGGTTGTTTCTTGCTCTGTAAAAATAAAAACAAAAGAGAATGTGATTGAAACAGAATGATTAGGAAACTTATCTGCGAAAAATTATCACAGCTGGATTGTTAGCCAAGGCAAAAATATAAAAGACTTAAGCAGGATCTTCCTCAGAAGATGTTAGATATCTGCTTTCCTCTGCTGACCAAGACTGCAGACAGTTCTTTTAGATTACTTGGATTGTTGTTTTTCTCCATTCTAGATGTGAGCATCTACAATGTAATTTGGGTAATATCTCAGCTAGATATCTAAAGTGTTAAGAACTCCAAATTCTAGATTGATTTTCTTCTTTATAAAATTTGCAATCTTATAACTAGAAGAAATGTATTTACTTTTAGTTTATAAATGCTTAAATTTTTTTCTTTCTGTCAGAAATTTTCCATTTAATTGATTGTCCTGGTTTTGGGTGGGATAGAGTTAATTTTCTTCCCAGTAGCTGGTACAGTGCAGTGTCTGGATTTAGGATGAGAATAATGTTGATAACACACTGATGTTTTAGTTATTGCTAAGCAGCATTTACATTAAATCAGGGACTTTTCAGCTTCTCACACCACACACCAACAAGCAGGTTGGGGCACAAGGGTCTGGGACCTGACACAGCCAGGACAGCTGGCTGTGTCATATGGTATTCCATATTATATTATGTCATGTTCAGTATATTTGGGGAAAAGCTGGCTGGGGGCTGCTGCTTGGGAACTGGCTAGGCATCAGTTGGTGGGTGGTGAACAATTACATTGCACATCACTTGTTTTGTATATTCTAATTCTAGTATTAGCACTACTTTCCCTAACTGTTCTTACTGAACTGTTTTTATCTTCACCCATGAATTTTACTGGTTTTTCCCCAATTCTCTTTCCCATCCTAATGGTAGGGGAGGGGTTGGTGGGTGAGGAGTTAGGGAGCAGCTATATGATGTTTAACTGCCTGCTGCGTTAGACCTTTACAGTCCTTTTTGACACCCAGTGTGGGGCTCAAAGGGTTCAGATAATGCCAGATTTGACTAGAGTGTATTAAAACAAATTTGTTATAAGCATTCATTATATTAGTTTAATACTTATTGGTCACAGTGTTGATTTATTTGCTCTTGTAAAAGTCTCTCTCCAAGTCCAGGAAGTAGTCTCTGCTCTGATGTAACAAAAATCATCTCCTCTACTTTTGTGCTTTATTTCCTATTTTAGAGATATTTTGGTGGCACAAAGACTTATATTGTAGTGCGAGGGCACAGTCCCTACTTTTCTCTCCTGTTGAACCATTGCTTTCTTACTCACCCTAAGAAGTGATGAATACCGTATTCGAATCTAATGACTGTGTTAATAGTTCTCTCAATAAAGTTTTTTGCTTTCTAAGGTTCTATATTTTCTTGAGCGGAACTAGTGTTTTACTAACAGATTAGCCATTCCCATGGCAAATATGAATTTCTGTCTTTTTCTTGTCTTTTCTTTTAATGTTTCTTCCAACGTAAAGGGATACCATGAAAACACGGCACATCTCACTCCAGACAACAAATTCAAAATTAGACCAGCAAACAAAAAGTCCCCAGCCTTCTAAAGAAACAGTTTCTTCACAATTTGGCTTTGTCATTGCTTAGACCTGAAACACAGAGCTTGTCTACAAATTCATTGTTTATCAGCAAGTCATTTCATCATATGGGAATCCTGAGCTTAAATAATTTTTTTGTCTCTCTGAAGTTAAGTGACACCCTGACTGCACAATGATAGCTGACTGAAATGATCTCTAAATTAGCAGTCCTGATAAGTAAACCTGACAGGTTTTCAGTTTAATCAGAAATAGAAAGGAAGATTTTTTTATCTAGTTAATTTTAGAGTACTAAAATTATTCAGTGTTATAAACTAAATGAAAAAAATGTCAATTATGTCTGTAATCATTACATGATTTTGAAGGTTAATTGATAATAAAATCTGAAATGTCCAAGCTGTTCCGATCATAACTATTATATCATTTTTAGAATAAAGATCACATAACTATTGAACTATAACAGACCTCCCAGTTTTTATGAAATATGTCTCAGGAGGTCTGTTAATCTCTTCTGGACCATCTGTCCTATTTGAATCAAAGAAGATAAAGGCTTTCAGAATCAGGGAGAAAGTAGGGCAATGCATTCTGGGACATATCTAACTTAGGTAGAAATATTCACTAAGGGCTGTTAAATAAGGATCATTGAACAGGGCATGTGAATGGCTAGAAGTCTCGCTAGAAGATTCCTAAAACTGTTACTCTTCACATGGAATTTTATGAAAGCTTGCTGAAGAAAATAAAAAGACAGTGGTTGAAGTCTGGATTTTCCAGACTTTGTCAGAAACTACTTCCCTCATCATTGTGCAATTTGCCTCCCATTCATTGTGGGTTTTGACTTAAAAAGAAAAAAATATATTCCTTTTATGTGAGTTTATAATTACATAAAAATGGCAGTATCATTTAATGAGACTGTTGGTCTGAATTGTTGATCCTTTGCCAGAGAAAGTGGTGGATTTTTGTTTGGTTTTTTTTTTTTGCTACAAGGTTTGCTCATGGTATAAAACATTTAAACAATCACTAAAGAAAGCAGCAATATTTAACAAACCACATAATTATGACAATGAAGTTTACTGAAGTCTAGCAATCCTGGGCATCTCGTATTGCCCTGGTAGTATGAGCTGTTAAAGCTGCACACAGCTCTAGGAGCAGGTGCCAGACAGGCTCCAGAGAGCTCGGCTCCTCGCCACTGTTGTCCCTAGATCCTATGCCGTATCCATGCTCTCCTCAGGGGTAATCCTCACACTTTTTCTGTTTCCACTACCAGAAGGTTTGCTGTTGATTTATCAGCCTACCCCTGCAAAGAAGAACACAGAGACATCTCTTTAATTAGGAATATGCATTTTGGAACAGCTCGAGAAATTTTAATGGCCTCCTAGATGTCAGTGGGGATCTGCACTTTTCATCAGGTTCAGCTATTGAGTAAGAAACAACCTTTTCAGAGCTTGTCAGCAATAGTGAGTTTAGACTGATGCATGTGCATTTGCTTCTCTCCGAATGCTCCATCTCTCTGCCAGCAATATTGTCCAACAAGGGAAAATAACTTTTTATTATTTCAACTGTAAACATCAGAAGTTGGCTCTCATCTTTTTCCTCTTCAACTTAGTATAAATAACCAACTAGTCAAAGAATAAGAACTGCCTTAAACTTAATACAAAAGAATATGAATAGTGACAGGAGTAAAAAATCTGAGCTTCAGATGTGGCTCCCTGATAATGACATTATGTTAAGCCACTGGGTTGACTAGTCTGAAATTACACACTGAACCTTGCTGTTAAGCACATCATTTTAGAGGCTGAATTTCATACTTCAGCTTTCCTAATCCGTGAAGCTTCCGTGTAAAACAAAGTTAAAATGTTCTTTTGAATTTCATTTCGTTTTACCATGTGCTTTGGAATACTGTGTGAAGCCATAAAAAATATTTAATTTATTCCTATAATATTTATTCCCTTTTGTATTATTTTTTAATAGTGACTATGACCTTTCTTTTCCTATGACCTCACCAACTCGAAAACTGATATGATTATCAATAGGTAAGAGACCAACCATGTCTCTGGCCCCAATAATTCCATTAAAAGGAGAAGGGAAAATAGAAAGGAGGTACTTTGTTTAATGTAATAAGGGGACCTATAGGGATGCTGGGGAGGGTCTTTTCATTAGGGACTGTAGTGATAGGACAAGGGGTAACGGGTTCAAACTTAAACAGGGGAAGTTTAGATTGGATATGAGGAAGAAATTCTTTACTGTTGTGGTGGTAAGGCACTGGAATGGGTTGCCCAGGGAAGTTGTGAATGCTCCATCCCTGGCAGTGTTCAAGGCCGGGTTGGGAAGAGCCTTGGGTGGCATGGTTTACTGGGAGGTGTCGCTGCCCCTGGCAGGGGGGTTGGAACTACATGATCTTAAGGTCCTTTCCAACCTTAACTATTCTAGGATTCTGTGATTCTAAATGCCAGCTAGGAGCTAAAGTTCCCTCACACCAGAGATACCCTACCACAGTGAGGATACCATTCTACCACATCTACATTCATTCCCCAGATGGAGTCACTACCTACAAACTACAGGTTGCTAGGGTCCTAGGCAATCTCCTGAGATAATTAATCAAGGAGCCAGAACCAACACCTGGTGCTTCTGTTTCTGTGTCTCCGTGCCTTAATAAATTGAGGATGTAAGTTAGAGATGAAAGGAGGCTATAGCATTTTTGAAGGTCAAAAGAGACTGTTGGCTTGGTATTGAGGATTGAGCTTTCAGATCTTGTCCTGAAAACAGTCGGGTACCTCACTTCACCTAAAGTTTATTTAAAGATGATCTGGCAGAAGTTAAGGATTAAAACAAATTTTCTGTGGGTGTCATCCTGTTTTGAACGAATCCACATTCTTCAGGGCACTGGTGGTACTTGTCACCAGCAGTTGTCTGTTCTTACGCTGCTGGACTTCATGTCATCAGGCATGGAAGTGTCAACCTTATTTAAGATTCATTCTTATTCAAGAAGATGACCAGATTCCTAAAGACAAGTTTCACTTGATAATATTTATGTGCGTTAAAATTTTGGGATTCTGGCATATTCTTGGCATCTTCTGGGGTAACTAGACAAGGATGTGTTTTCTGAAGGACTATTGCACAGAATGCTATTCTATTTAAAGGCTATAATGATTTCGGAAGTACTGCAGATAGTAGTTTAGTAATACCAATCAGCAGTAGGCAAGGAGTAGGTGCTCCCAAAAATGTGAGGTTATCTCAGTGAATATGTCCAATTTGATGTATTGGGTGATGGACTGAGTGTCATGTAGCCAGCAGCCAGCTAATGCCAACTTGCACTGGGATTAGATTTCTGGAAGATATGTACTCTCAACATCCTACCTTGGTCAGCCCTTGCCCAGAGGAATTCTGTCTAACCTCTGCTGGCTACCCCATACCTACAGGACTTAATGACTTCCAGTCTGTGCAGACTGTATCCAGAAACAGAGGGAGACAACTGACTTGTGTCTGAAGGGTGTCTCTAAACCTCACAGAGAACATATACTGACTTTAGCAAGGCTTCCAACCCTTTATGGGGTTCCTACAGCTACTTGCAGGGTAGGTGTGATGCCAGTAAGCCTGCTGCACTGTGTGTGCTGAGGGACTGGCCATGTCCACCAGCAAGGGTTGTAGGAAAATGATTTGGTGTGTACGAGATCTTGGATATAAACACCTGTAGGAGGACATCCTAAAACACTTTAAATGTTTTAACTGTCCAAAATGCCTAAATGCCCAAAACCCCACTCTTTAAAGTGCTTTTAGATTGCAATATAGTTGTGACTAAAAAGATATTTTTTTAAATGGCTCTTAGATACATACTCTTCCCATAGAACTCAGAATTAGGCACACAGAGTTTAAAAAAATATTCACTTTAATGCTTTAATGGATTCTGGCCATATTATAGCTATTACAGCTAATGACTGTATTAAACATTTCAGGGATTTGGTAGAAAAGAACTTGTGTTTCTGTTCTCCTTTGTCTTGAAAGTCTCTCATAGCCTGAAAAAATTGGTTGTGTTCATTCCTATGGAAAACAACCTACAATTCTTGCTTAAAGGAATAAAGAAACAAAACTTTCCCAAAATGCAAAGGTCTCAATTTCTCCAGCTTGTATGGAAACAAGGTACACAGAACACACCTGTTTTGCATTTGTGTGAAATATGTGAAAATGACAGCATGGTAGCAAAGAAAGCAAGGTTCCTGTTCCTTCTACTGCACAAAGGATCTGGAGAGCATAATAAGCTGAGAGCTTCCCCAGAATTTCTCCTTGGCTCTTTTCCTACCCTCACTGAAATTCTGACAATTATAAAATTATTTCTGTGGATCTCTGGTCCTTGTGATACCTCCTCAGTGCTCTTCCTGAATGATTAAAATCACCCCAGGGGAGTTAAAGCTGCAGTGAAAGAATTGTGTGATAACTGTGTACTTCAAAGTATTTCAAACTGGATGCATAACAGATAAAATAACTAGCCCATAGGTGCAACAAAACTGTCCCAAACCAGGTGAATGCAAATTTCAGTTGTGCTATGAAAGAAGTTGCACTGTACTAATTCTTATGAAGTTTTTTGTCGTGCATAAAAATCAGCCAAGGTTTTCTGAGTATTTTAGAGTTTTTGTTCTCTTTTTTTCCCCAACTTCTCTTGCTCTCTTAACACAGTTGCTGGATGCCCTGCCTTAAGATAAAAAGTGTAAGATGTCTATATTTCCCTCTCTGTATAATCTTCTTAAACAATGAAAGATCTAATTTCACCATTTCTGCTGCTGTGAATTTTTTTCACACATCTCTAGATGGCACTGCTGATAAACAGCTAGTACATTCAGCAGGGACAGATTTTACTTGGTGAACTGCTACAATTGATTTGGAGTCCTAACCTTTCCTCCACTTACCCTGCTTCCCACTCTACCACCTGCAGCCCTATAAACAGAAAGACTTACATGATGGAAGCCATCTGTACAGTAACTCATCTCATCAGAGTGCTGAAGAGCTGTTCTGCTCAAGTGTTATCAATGTCTTCCAACTCACTGTGTATTTTTCTTATTGCTAAAAACAATCCCAAGCATTCCTTTTGGCAGATTAGTAAGGAATTCAAGTAGCAGATGTTCAAATCCCTCTTTATTTTCTGCATATTGAATCTCCATGAGGATACTAAGATCTGTTTCTAGGTCTTTGTGCTAAGTGTAGCAGTTCAATCATCTCTGCTCTATAGACAGTAACTATGATATAAGGAAATAACTTGCATGTATTATCTGAAAACCTATGCCAAAAACAACTTACACTGATTTTTATTCCTACGTTTTCCCCACAAAGAATAAGCATTGTGTCGTAGGAAATACCTGAATAATTGTTTACAGGTTAGTGCTGAACAAAATTCATTCAGTCAAAACTCTACCTAATGCACTACAAATAGAAACTTCTACCTGGCATTCTTCCGTATAAATTCAGCATACAAAGTTGTCACCTGAAGGCATGACTGACATTGTCTGCTGGGATAAAATCTATTGGATTAGTTGAAGTAGATTTTTGATAACATACTTGTCCTCTTCCTTGCATATGTTGAGACATACTTACAGACTTCTCATTATTTTTTTTTTTCCAGAGCAAGCAATTTTAGGTGCATACACGTTAATATCGCTCTATTAGTAAAATAAATAATGCCAGGGAACATTCTCAGGCATTTTAATGGGAACATCTACACTGGTAAATCTTAGAACCCACTCAAGCAAGCAGTTTTGGCACATTGTCTAGGGCTTCCCTAGCAATTCTTAGTTATAGTTTAGGAATAAGAATCTTCCAGGAACCCTTACCAAAGGGCAATTTGCATTTACATAACTTGTTCTGGAGGCAGTGAAACTACAGAAGCATGAATATAAGTTTTTCTATGCCAGATAGTTTCAGTACTCCAATATATTCCTGGGCAGATTTAATTTGCCAGAGGGAAATAACCTGAATTTTCAGCGGTTTCCTTCTCCAAAGAAATACATCACTGCTTTCAAACCATAAGCTTATGAACAGACATAGGTACTGCAGTTACAGAATCCAGACAAAAATGGAATAAAGAAAGGCAATAGAACACATCCATTTATACCATCTCATGCTAAGGGATTCTTATTAAAACATCAGGAATCTCTGAGATTTTACTATGAAGGCTTTGTATTTAGCACGCCAATCTGGTTACATTCTTTGAGTGTGATATCTTGCAGAAAAATGCTGATGTTTGCTTAAAGAAAGTTTTTAAGTTGGGAATTCTACCTACTACATAGTGGTAGATGGAACACATAATCCTTGTCAATCTTGATTTACTGGTAATAAAATGGCTGTAAAATTAACATTTCAGAAAACTCTAGAAATAGTTTTATTCTTTGTTGTCTTTAAAATCTTTAGATTAAAGTAATTTCCCAGCATAACTAAAAATCATAATGTCTGTTTTCAATTGCCGTTTATAGTTAACCCAATAGCCCAAATAAAATATCAAGGCATAGAGGAACATAATTTGGCAAACACATTTCAAATCCTACAAGATCCACACACTTCACAGCCTCCTCAGCTGAAAATTATTTAGCCAAGTTGCTGCTCAGGTTTCTTAAAGGGGATTATTCTATAATATGTCAGTAGTCACATACAAACTTTATGATAACTGTGTGTAACGATGGCTGCAAATGATAGAAGGGCAGGTTCTATTTTTACTTAATCTACTCAAGTGAAAAGCATAGAAGTCTACCTTGAGAGTAGAAGAATAGACCTTATTACAACATGGAATCTGTGGATTTAACTCATAAATATTGCAATGAAACTAGTACATCATACAAGATTGCAGTGGCTAGCTATATTGAGGCCCACTGGGAGTATTATCAGCAGATGAATATCACCATTTCTTTGGTCATGTATCCCACTCATAAAAGTACATACTCTTTACTTTCATCACTATTGACTGGAAAGATAATATATTTTTTTAGAAACTATTCAAAGCTCTTCCTAAGTAAAGAATGAACATTTTCATTGTGAAGAAAAAAATGATATTGCTTTCTTTCTTTCAGGATATTTCTGCAGTCAGTGCCTGCACTTAGTCAACTTATGATATTTTTTTAAAACTTGAAACACTCTAGATATATATCACTTTTGATGAAGATTCCGATGAGAAGTCTTCTGGGAGTTAATGGGGATTGAAAGGAAGCTATTTTACTTTTGGAAATATGATGCTTAAAATACTATTTTAAAATATAGACACCATGCACTTTCTGTAAGATTGCACACACATGCTGTAAGAGTATTCATCTGCTTAAAGATTTTTTTCTTTCTGTAATAGTCTAACTAGCTGAGAAAAAATGTTGAAAGGAAAAGCTAAGAGAAGTTTGGAAAAGCACTGCCCTCTTCCACATAAATTTTTACTTTTAGTATAAAGGTAAATAAACCCTTGACAGAGTGCTGTGTATGTGTATCCACACATACACAAAAGAATGTCTTGACAAGATTTTTAATTTTCATTTCAATCACTATATAAATGGCTTTTCTTGGTTAGTATCTGTTTTTTGGGAACTGAAATAAGTAGCTGTTTGGGTCAACCACAGTAAGATCATCCTCAAACTAGGTTTCATTAATAAGGCACACAATTCCTCTAAGAGATTTATAAAACTAGCTAAAAAGTAATATACCATGTGTTTGCATGTCTGAAATAGGCATACCAGAAGGCCACATTAAATATCTTAAATGATGACGATTCTATCAATTCCTTTGGTAGGTTTTTATAATTTCTTAATCTTACTTTATCAGCTAAAGATTTTCTTAAATCAAGATAAAATTTTCTGGTTTAAACAGAACACTCATTCTTTCTTATTCTGCTCTTGCTGGCTAATGAGAATAATTGGTCCCCATCCTCTTATAACATCCCTTTATGTATTTGTAGGTAGTTATCATGGTTCCCCAGTGGTCATTATGTTTGGGTATTGAACATCTGCTCAAGGGTTTATTGATGCTGCAGGTAGTACCATATCTACAGGGAGTAATAGCACATTACACTGTGTAGCCACTCTGGGAGCCCTACCTTCAGGAAGGTCACTCACTAGTAAATCAGAAACACCTACAAAATGCAAAGTCCTTACCATGAACACAAAGAAGGTATATATTTCTTCATATTCAGGGGAATTAAGCCTTTGCCAAGCAAGAGGAATGAACTGTTAAAAGCATATAGAATTGTGACACTTATTTAAAAAAATAATAAAACAAAAAGCACAGATTTTCTATATATTTAATAGTGATATTTCATGGTGTCTCAAAGCATCAGATAAAGTTTTATATTTTTTCCTAGACATGTTATTCTGAATTCCCAGGAGGATTTTGACATTTCTATAGTACCTTCCATGCCTGAGAAGAAAATATTACAAGCCTGACAGGTGTTGACAAGCAAAACATTTTTTAGTGAAGCATGGTGTTAATTATAATATTTGCGTCTTTTGTTTAGATCCCTGCTTTGTCTTAGGGTAATTTTCAGGTAAAAAGTACTTGCTTTTAAAGTTTATAGGAAAAAAAAAGAAAAGAGGAAGTTTTGGGCAAGATTATAAAAAAAAAATATGACTTCAACTTAAGTGAACACCCTGATCTACAGATCATTTCTCTTTTATTTAATGATTAATACCAGCTACACCAGCATTCTTAAATCCTCCACAGATGAGAAATAATAAAGTTAACACCACTAATATGATATGTAATATCTCAGCAAGTGAGTATTTTAAAGTGGGAACATGGGGAATGAAACCAAAAGGAAACAGGCCTTTGGGTTTCCTGCAGTTTAAGTGAAAGACACATTCACACAGATGCAAATATTATTGCATTTTAAGAGTTTTGTATCATCTGTTATAATAATTGCTGTATCTGCTAGCCAAGTAATGACTTTTCAGTGCATTCTCACTCTGCACTTAACATTCTTTTCCTCAGTCCCCCACAACATTCTGTGAACATGATAATGATTAGGCAACTCCCTTAAGGAGTCTGCAGCATTAGAAGAAAGAGAGAAAGAAAGAAAAAATTTGAATATTTAAATGAGTATCTGTTGCTGTTAGCCAGCAATATATTTGTAAGTGAAGGTATTGTCTGTTTTACCTTCTTGTGCAACCCCAAAATTCTGTGTCCATGTGCTGTGATAAAGATGCGACACTGAATGCCGCATATTGCTGTACAATGTTGATGTACTGATAGAGTAGTGTGGTGGTGTCTTTCTCTGTGCAAAAACTACTGGCAGATTATCAGCCAGAATTCTGAGAGCCTTTCAATTTGAAGGTATGGGGTGGGCCAACTGGCACAGTATTTGTGGAAGAGGCATTCATACCATGCACATTGCTAAGCTTCCCACTGTGAATGAAAGAGAGACAAGCAAAGTGTTACTGAAGCAAAGCCTTGAAAAAGAGCATCAAAGGGATGGGAACAATGAAGGTCCACTGTCAGAATGGGATCATGAAAGCCTGAAGCCCTATAGCAAGGCTGGCAGGTGGACACACGCTGCTGCAGATCACAGCAGCAGGACAAGCCATCAGGATGCTATACATAGTTGGCAAGGTTATTAGAATCCAGTTGGGGTAGATTAGTAGTCCTGCAGAGAAAGGATTAGCAGCTATGAGCATAGTTTAGACAGCAGGAAGATGGACTGAAAATCTACAGTCCACTAGCATCTATCTCTGTGCTTTTTTCCTGCTTGCTGTCAATGAAAAAGGTCATCAAGAAACAAAATGTTTTAAAAGTTCATTTGATATGTCAGTCTAAAATAAACTTCTGCTCTGTTCTATTCCCAGGTCTGGGGACTGAACATTCATTTTCTCTGTAGTGGGTAAGCAGAAAAAAGTCCAGGTGTCTGTCTTCCACCAACTGTAATTTATTCTATATTCAAGACAAAGCTTGGCATCATCAAGACTATTTAAGTTTCTGTGGAAATGCTATAATCAGAAAACCCTATGCATGTAGAGGTGAATGCTTTATATGCTGTTTTTGACTAGTTTCTTATAGATACACTAGAAATCCAGCATGTAAGCCTAGAGATCTTCTGAGATGTGATGAGAACTCACAATGAACTGCACCAAAGTCACATGCCTATGTTTTGTCATGGACTCAATATTTGAAGCTTAGCCCTTCTTGACAATTTAAGCTGCAGGAATTTTCAGTTTTCTGAAGTTTGGTTAACCTCTTTCTGAGGTTTCAGATCTGAGGGCCAGGTAAGTCCTCTGCGCTACTACCCCATGGAGGAGTCCGACCTTCGCAGTGAAACTGGAGGTTGCAGCATAATCCTTCTCCCTTTTTGTTCTGGTCTTCATTGTCCCTATATGAAAATGGAGAGAGTATCTGGAAGGAAACACTTCCAATAAAAGATCTGTCCTCCAGTGCTCTGGGACAGAAGGAGGGAATGTCAGAAAACAGGACCTCTTGTCTTGTGTATGGCTATCCTGTTTAAATTCTTAGGCAAAGCACTCACTTCAGTGTATGCATAAAATTGAAATTAAACTGGTATAAATCAACTTTATTTTATTATCATTTAATTATTTATTTTACTAACAGTTCTCACTGATAAACTATCACTGCTAGTTACATGATTGATTGTATTGAGATAATAATAATGTTTATATTGATTTTATTTCATAAGGCATATGAATTGTGGTGCCTGGCTTTGGCTTATGACTCAGCTCATATAATAACTGGGCAGCTCAGATGTAAACAAATAAAAACCCATGTGTGTTCAGAGAGACATTCACTTTTCTGCTTGCCTTTGCTCTAATTAGTGATTGAGGACTTCTATAACTACATATAGACTTACTGGTATGGACTTTTCACTTGGATCTTTTTTTCACCTGGATCCTTTTTTCACTTGGATACTAGAATTGAGCCATGATAGGGAACTCTTTCATCTGCCAAACCCAAAATTGACTAGGTATATTTTGTTCTGCTTTGTGCTACTTTGAGCCACATAGGGCTACTTACAAATAAATCAGAAGTTATTCTAAAGAATTCAGGTGAGCTCCTCCAAATATCACTGTCTATGTATTCTGATATATTCATAACTTTTTCTGTTGCTGAATCTCACAATTTCATAATATTGCTGAATACGCAGTCTGGTGTGAATGGCAGTGGTGCTGAAGTATCAGAAAGTGACAAAACATCCTGCAGCATCCAGTTTTGTGTTCCCTGAGACTCCTTTACACATCATTCTTTCCTGATCCTCTGGTGACCTTATGGGTTCGGGTTTTTTTTAGTTTATAGTTGCCCCTTCTTGGTATGATTATTGTCTTAGTGATGCAGTTCAGACTATCAGCCAATAATCTCCTCAGGGAAGTGGCGGATTCCCCAGTTTTGGACATGTTTTAAATTCAGCTGTAGCTGGATAGGGTTCTGGGCCATCTTGTTTATATCATGCTTTTTGCCAGGAAAGGTTGGACCAGATGATCCTCGAGGTCCCTTCCAACCTGGTATTGTGTGATTCTATGATTCCCATTAAACCTGAACATGTTCATATCTTTCTTGTTGTGTTACTACTGATGATATCATAATTTTTCTTTGAATCTAAAAAGCAGCTTCAACATGTATACCTTGAGGTCCTTATACTCCTGCTATCCCAATCTCAGAGATTATTTTCTACGTATTTTTGTATATGCAAAAATATATATACATTTTCAAAGACTTTTTTTTTCTTATACTTTTCCAAGTAGCTAATACTGCTGAAGCTTACTGGTTTCAGTTTCGATAATTTTTATACGTTTTTTTCTAGCAAGTCAATATCCCCATTCTCATATACTCAGAATGATGCTGCAAATCTGTTTTCCTGTTAACCCCCCCCTTTTTTTTTTTCCTTCACAACCTCCTCTCTCTCCGCAGCATATTCTATAATGACCTGGTTAGCTTTATTTTTAAGAATGTCTTGGCTCTACTTTTCGCCTGTTATTTGTCATTGAGAAATTGAAATTTACCTTGACTCCACAATGCTGTGCCCAGCCTCAGTTATTACATTTTCAAAGCAAACACAATGACACTTGCTTCCTGGTTTTTAATCCCATCTGGAAAGGGATCCTCAGGAAACTTCTGCTAAATTATATCACTACTATTTTTTGCCTAAGAAGTTTTGCTTGATCAGGTACCAGCAAGAGACTTATCAGAGGTAACCCACTGACAAGAGTTGTGGTGATCAATGTTGCACCATTGTTTTGCTGTAAGCCTGCTCTGTTTGAATCTGTTTTCTTATAGTTAGATTATAAATTGCTATTTCAGGACATTTGGTCCATGAATATACAGCACCCGGCACAAGAGGGCATGGGAAATGATTAGGGCTCCTAAGTGCCAATTATAATTATGATAATTGCAATCAATAAGTATTTGCAAGAATATGATCTTATCCCCTTTTTTTTTATCAAGTTAGACCATTATTCAATGAGGTTATACACAGATTTAGCAGCTTTATCATATTTTAAATTCTTACAACAAAGAGAAATGAGCTATAAATGGGAGCTATATGATAAACTCAGTTTAGATTTAATTAGAAACAGAAGTTAAAAGCCAAAAGCCAGGCAGAAGTAAGCTGTCGGTGAAGGTTGAGTTTGTCATAAACCTGAAAAGGAAGAAAGTGTGGGATTTTAAATTGAGATTGCTGGTAGGGTGGCTGTGGGTTTCTGTAGTGACAAACTGTAGTTACAGATTCCAGGATGCCCTGATGAAAAGCTGTCCTCATTCCCTAGTGCTTTATGAGAACACTGCAGCCTCTTGGAATATTTTTTAAGCAGAAAGCCATCATCATGACAACATTGGAGGAAGAAGGGAAAAAAAAATTCTTTCTGGTAGGGAAATAAAGACATCTTAAGCTCAACTTCAAAAGCTCTCTACAGCAAACAGTAGCTGTAGAGATACCGTTTCATCTTTGCCTCTGGGATATTATTAATCCTTTCTAGCAGCTTGAACTGCAGGAGAAGGGATTACAGAAGTTGCTGCTGTGTAGCTGCCTGACATACAAATATCTGGAAAAGCACAGATCACGTTTTTGTACAAGGGCCACTTATTAGACAACACTGATAGCTTAACCTAGAATGAATAGCACAGTACTGTCTGCTAGCTGCACACAAACAAAAAACATGCAAGACCCTCACGGTTCATGCTGGTCTTTTAAGTGCTTTAGGAGAATATTCAGGCTCCCAGCTTCCCTTTTGTCACGGCTATGTATGCAGAGAGTGGTGCTAATTGAGGCTGTGCTGCTTTGGTACGGAGAGCCGTGCCGTGCCATTCACCCTGCTTCACTTAAGGCTGTGTCAGCATTTCCATGACAAATCCTTACTTTCAAGGGTTTACAGCTTAATCATAGCAAAATCCGCAATTGGCTGAAATGACACACACTGTTCCAGTGTTAAAGGCTTTGTTTGTGAGCACCAGAAACACAGATAAATAAATGATTTCAGGTGCTTCTATTTACTTCGAGCTCCTGCTTTGGCCTGGTAATGCCTTTGTATTTTAAAATGGGTAGTGTAGAGTCAAGGTCCTTATTGTGGGTTAATTGTTACATTTGAAATAGGGAAAAAAAATCAAAAGAACCGTGTGTTTTTTCAGTGCTTTTCAACAAATCGCCAAGGGTTCTGCAAGATTAGCTTGGTAAATCAGGGAATGGAAAATAAATTGCAAAGTGGTAGAAGTCAGTTTAGAAACAGTTGCTCCCAAACCAAGTCCGGTGTCGCTTTGTTAATCCTGTAATATTGCACTAGACCGAACAGCAATGCTTTCTAGGCTTCTAAAGAAATAAGTCTCAGGCAGTGAGTAGCGCATGGTGTCCTTAGCATCTGCTACACCACCTCAAGTCTCAGGTGCTTGCACTGAAAGACAGATTTTGTTTTTTAAAGATTAGCATGAAAAAGGAAAGTCACCTCCTCTAAATACTGATAAAAAACAGTGTGATGTTACAAAGCTGGAGAGCTGTCATGATCGGAGGATGGTCACTGCAATAAATAGTTTTCAGAGCAGCAATAGCAAGCCAAAGGTGATGATGAGTGCAGCATGATCTGTGGAAAATCAGGCAGGTGAACAATTTTTTGTAAGTTTGGATATAAGCTCGATACTATTCCATGTCTGTAAGTCAAGCACTGATGCTGTCATTTTTATTTTTAAGGAACTGATCTCTGACATTTGTGATGCTCATAAATAAAACTTGCTATGAACTTGAGAAGCAGCTACAAAACTTTACTTTCACCACAGATGCAGGCTTTATGTTGAGGGCATATACGGCTGTCTAATCTCATCTATTTAATTCTGTGGTTAAAGTAAGGATGTTATTCTGCCTGAATTTAAATCTTCTGTTAATTGCAGGATTCATACAAATCACACAACACCTTTCTCACTTTTCATTTGCAAAATTTTTGTAAGTCCAGGCATAGTCAGATTCTGTGTATAATTGACTTTGTTACATCATGTAAATATAGGCCTTCAGAAACAGATTTAAAATTATATTTAATGTTATTTTTCTTATTTTAAATAATAGTATGTAATAATGACTATTAGGAATCCATCTACTTTATGCTTCAATATTTTTCCATATATGAACTGTATTTAATTATTGATTTTAGAAAAGTTAAATGTTGAAAATACCATTAATTTTTAGGATTGTGAAAAGCAAACCAGATTGAGTGGGGAACACTGTCACTTACTTATTTAATTGAAAGAAAACACAAGGAAGCTGGAAATTAAATTCCCGAATGAACTAGTGGCTAGAAATGAAACAGCTTTTATAAAGAGCTGTTTTGCAAAACAAGTCCAAACTTCCACATTGAAGAATTTATCATTAGCCTTACTATAGTTCCTCAAATGGAGTTTTAAATAACAGAGCACTTTAATGAATAATATATACAAAACATAAATGAATAAGCAATCTTACATGAAGCAAAGAAGCATTAAAAATATTCTGGGGTTTAGTCAGCTGGATCTTTCATGTGACAATGAAATAAATGTGAAAACAAACAAAAGAATGTATAAGCAGAGAGTATTGTTCCTGCAAGAAAGTGGCTCATGTATTGTGCTTTTACTTGTCTTGTCTGTGTTGCGTAAAAATTAAATGGCTGACATGATGTGATCAGACCAACTGGAATATGAGATGTTGCCGTGTTATGACACTGCTGGTTTTCTACAGATCTATCACTGATTTATCTGTTTCTTGTTTAGTAGATAAGGCAGTGCATATTCCTTGGGTTTAATACCATCAAAATACTACAAACTGAAAAGCTCTTTAGCTGTAAAAGTTAGAATATTGCCGGCAAAATCTGCCTGTTAGTTTTAGCTATTTCAAATAAAGCTAGAGCAATTTTGAGATGCAGAGAAGGAATATTTTGGCACAGCGACACGTGTCAATCAGCTTTTGGAAGGCAATATTATCTCACTTGGATACAAAGTCCATATAGAGGTTGTCAGAAAGGGATATTGCATGATCTACCTGTCTCAAGAACCTGAAATTCCAGGGTTTCCTGAGGCCAGGACCAGCTCGTATATCAATTTACATTTTAGAGAATCAACAAGGGTTGTACTGACTATTGATGTTCCAGAGACGTGGTAAATTGATATATGGAAATTTATTTGTGAAACCTGCTTTCAATATCCCAAATTTTCCTTTCTCTTCTGTCCTCTCTCTTTCTTCTCACTGTGTGCTCATCCATATATTAAATACTGTAACTGTGGGATCAAACCCTTCTATTTCCCAGGTGGGAAGACCCTTAAGGAAGATATGTTTTAACTATTGACTTCATGCCAGAGATAACTGAATAAATCTGAATACAGTTGTTACAAAGGATATCAGTCTAGGAGCCTAATGGTACCCTCTGACCTTACAATCCATGAATCCATAAATAATTGTAATAATAACTTGAATATTGTATAGCACTTCTAAGAAAACTGGGGTACCCTAAATGCAAAATACTTGTAAAGACAAGAAAAAGTCCTTTAGGCATATAGCTAAGCTAGTGCATTGTAGAAAACTAATTTTCATGCTTGTGCTTTCAACAAGAAATATGTCACTGTGTAGAAATTGTATGAAAAGGATAACCATTTCCTTTACAACAATATGCTCTGAAAAAAGAAATTTGTATAGACACTTTAGGCACAAATACAGTCTTTATTACTTCCCTTTGAAAAAATAAAATACATTTTAAATTACCTGGTGTAAATGACGTATAATGATGTGATGAAAAAGCCTGTATTTTTATATCCATGTGGTATCAGATCATATAATAGGGTTAAAATACTGTTTAAATAAGTTAAAGATGCTGAATTATATTTATTATATTTCAGAGGAAACGTAGTATTTATATCACACTCATATTGAATGTAAAAATCAAACACTTTAAAGTTTGCTTTGGGTTATTTTTAATATGAAAAAAAAATTTCCATTTTTCTTTTTCAAGCTGGGTAGGTAAATGGACAAATGGCATGCAAAATAATATTTATCTTAACAGTTCGAAATGTTACATACATCTATCATTCTACAAAATCTCATTTCCTTTAATTTTTATTTTACTTAGGATTAACTAATCAGTAAAATTAAACAAAATTAATAATAAAACTTACAGTGGTATAGTATATTTCAGTAATTACCAAAATAAGAATATAATTAACCATTCTAAACATGCAAATTTCCTGATAATTTTCAATCCAATGTATATTAACAATATTGATAGTGTTTTCTTCAAATGAAATTTAAATGTAAAAGATTTATCTAATTTTTCTTTCTCAAAAGCAGTAGTTTCCCTTGCTAACAGAAGCTTGAATGACTTTATCTAGTCAGACATCTTATACTTTAGAAATGGGAATGATGCTTGGATTTCCTAGCTTTTTTTTTTAATTAATCTATTTTGTGAAGGTTTGAAATAAAATGTTTGGGTTTACTTTCCAATTAGGAAATTAAATCTCTACAAGTTCTACTGCAAGCAATTCTGTAAAATTATCAAATGAATTAATTATTTATATTTCTTAGTTTCTGCATATCAGCTATTATAATGACCTTTGATGAGGAAATTTATATATGGCTGTAATATTATCTTTTAAATTTTAAGGACTAAAAAAGTTAAAATATGCTAATAAACAATAATAAACATTTAAACAATGATACAATATCTATGGTGTTTATTTATTCAGTATAAAATAATATTTTCCAGTTCATAACTTGTAGTAGGAGTGAAAACTTGATTGTGGAAACTGACATAGTCTTTGTATTTGACACATGGTTGAAATGCATAGAGACAATGCCTCTTTAGTATTCTGCACTTCAGTCTTAGAAAACTGGCTTGCTTGTATACTTTTAAAGAATAATTACTTAGTGCTTAATACCTTAAGAGGAAAAATTAGAATGACAAAACCTTTCTGAAAGATCTGCAAAAAGCTAGTTGTCTTTGGAATTGGAAAGATTGTGAATAATGTCAGAAAAACTCCTAGTGCACTGATGAATTGTTCAAAATCAATTTTAATTTTAGAAACAAATACTGGGGTGGAGGGGTGGAAAAGTAAAGATTAAATTAAAAGACAGCTCATTAGCTGAATGATCTATGCAGCTAAGAAAGCCAAGGGAAACAAATTTTATGAAAGTCACTCTCATAAATTGTAATATATAACCTCCAGTTTACTCATGTATTGTAATACAGAGGTTTTTTATCCTGTGTATTTAAAGTTACAGCTCTGTGTGTCAGTGGAGTACTGAAGTGATAGCAGCTGATCTGCCAATACCCCTGGAAATATTACGCCAAGCCAGAGAAGCAGACATAATATCTTCAGGGCGCTGCTGGAAACAGGACTGCCAGCAACATTTCCTACACAGCTTTTAAAAAGCTGTAGCACATAGTTTTTCCAGCACGTCTCTGCAGCAATGAATGGCCTTTTAAGGAAGACAAGTGGTACCATGTTATGATAATCAGAGCCCTTTTAACAGGAGGTAGGAGCAGTGGGAAGGAGCTTTAAGCAGCCCGCAGTGATATACCCTGTCCCCAGGTCTCTTTTGTAGCTTCTATCAGAAGCTAAATACTTGTTAAATGCTGTCAGCCTTGTTGAATGCATCAATAGTGAGGGCGAAACCTGTGTAGCAATGGAAACACTTTAAAGATATTGAAGTTGCGAGGAAAATAAGAAGGAACATGAATTAGTGCTAGACATAAATCTCCATTTTTTAAGACAAGAGGAAAGGCTCACAATCTATACATATATTAAAAAAGCAGTGCAGGCATAAGTGGAGATAATGAGAGAAACAGAGAAAAAGAGAGGAAGAGAGAGAGGAATTCCCCCCCAAGAACTGAGAAAGCGCCTCTAGCACAATTACTCTGAAGAGTGCCACATCTTCAAGCTGATTCACACAGCTCTGATATGATACCAAAGATGAAATTGTAGGAAGTACTGTCCCAGAGGGGACAAAACCATGCATTAAAATTTGCAAGTTAGAAATAATGTAAAAATGGTGTGCCTGTATGATTTTGGAAAACAGCTTTCCTTTGTGAAGTTTATATAAGGTTTTGTGGGGTGATTTTTTAATGTAATAAGCATTCTTGCTAATTTTTCTAACCATTCTTACTTCTGAATAACTTTTTCTGAGGAGGGAATTTCATTGAAGTTTCTAAGACAATTGCTAATTGCCATGAACGGAAATCAAATTCCTCAAGACTGGTATGAAAAATGCCAAAATTCAGTCAAAATAATGATATTTTTAACCCCATTAAAACTCTTAGTAGGATTTCCCTGTCTTTATTAAAAAAGAAATATCAAATGAGCTAGCCTGTAAGAAGAGGTATAATTTTGAACAGAGAGATTTCTAAAGATATGCTTGTACTATCTGCAGTTACATTTAAATTGCATTTTATCTCCACTTCAGAAATAAGCACCCTCTCTGTTTATTTTCCATTTGTCTTTTTTGTTTGCAAATGTGCTTCCATCCAAAGTTCCAAATCAGTCACTTCTCCTCCTTTTCTGTGTTTCCTCCCCTTTTCTTTCACTGCTGACGTGCATACAGCTGTTCAATCCCTGTGAGTCATTTTGAAACCTGTGAGAGACTGCTGCAAGCAATATCTTCCCCGATCATAGCAATTTGATGTAGAGTCATTCCCTGTGCAGATCTAAAAAGGAAAGTAAATTGGATTTTTTTTCAGCAGGGAAGAAAGCAGCAGTGCCAAATACCTGGAGTCATTGAAGACCTGATTTCAAAGATGATCTGAGGATTTAGGAGCCATGACACCTGTCTTATTTAGGATACTACTGGCAATTGGCTACCAGATGTGTTTGCACCCCTTTCTAGCTGGAAGAAAAGCAGCAGAACATAAGGAAAGGCTAAAGCTGCAAAGTTAGACTCTAAATGTTAAAAACAGTGCTAAATATCTTTGATAGAGAACGTATGTCCTCATTTCAGACATGTTTTAAGGTAACACAAAGACTTTGGGTTTTTTTGATCCATTTTGGTAATAGCCCTATACTCCTCATTAATTCATGTGTTATTATCTATTTAATTCCATATTAAAAAAGTCGTGCTTTTAAAATAGTGCAATAAAGGTATTATCTTTAAATAAGTAGATATTTCAAATATTTGTTCCTGTTACTGTCTGTATTTTGATAGTACCTGCATAACCCACCTCCCCCTAAGTTATTGTGTCTCCTTGTGCTAAACAATCTCAAGGTCCTTTCCAACCCAAACTATTCTATAATTCTATGATTCTACATTCAGACAAAAATAAACAGAGAATTTTTGTCCTCCAGGGCACACTGTAAAATATGACAACATAAAAGTACCACAAACAGAGCACTAAACAGGAAAACTGTGATATTGTGTTATGTGTTGAAAGATATTTGAAATGAATTTCTGCTGCCTTATAATAGGAGGGTTGGAACTAGACGATCTTAAGGTCCTTTCCAACCCAAACCATTATATGATTATATGACATTTGGCATGTTTATAACCTCCTCTTAAGCATGAGAAAACACAGTTAAAAATGTGATAACAGTTATTTGGTACAGATAGCCATAGCTCAAGCCCAAAACTCAGGAAACATGCCCAATCTTCATTTATCCACTTAGCAAATCAGGAAAACTGGAGTAAAAGATATTAGACAGAGATCACAACCAAGCATGAGCCAACAATGTTAAACCACTGCAAAAAAAAAAAAAAAAAAAAAAAAAAATAGAGAAACCCCTGACCTTCAGGCTGGATGGTGGTATAACCCATGGAACACTCATGCAATAATTTTGTTTTTCTACCTACTACTGGAATGTCACACAATCAAAAGATGGGGGAATGTGGGGGAATAAAGAAAATGGTGTGAACAAAATGTGCAGCTACTTATGGTTGATAAGAAGGGGAAAAAAATTGATCTATGAGAAAAAACAAAACAAAAAAACTGTAAGACATGGAGAGGTTTAGCTGAGAGAAGAGAAGGAAAAGGAAACTTAGTAATTGTCTTAATCAAATGTACCCAATGAAGATGCTCACCCTGTCCAGTGTGGCCAAAGTGAAAAAAGGGTTTGAAGTACAGAATCATAGAATCACTTCAGTTGGAAAGGACCTCTAAGATCATCCAGTTCAACCATTATGGTGCCTCCACCACTTCCCTCAGCACCCTGTTCTAAAGCCTGATGAACTTTTCAGTGAAGAAATTTTTCTTGAATTGGAATATGGAAAATACAGGATCAGTTTTGAGGAAAAAAAAGATTAATAGTATGTCTACTTTTCCATTAAGGAAGGCTGTTAGGAAGATGGTTAGGCAAACAGTTTTCAGGAAGTATGTAGTTAATTCCATTTGGACAGTATCAGATGACATCTTGGTGTTATTGACAGCTTTAATTTGTATGCTTCTACACAGGCTGGTCAGGGAGCTTGTGAAGGGCACCTAAAACTCCCATGAAATGTTATAGTTGCTTGTCCAGTTAAAAAAAATTGAATATACCTACAAATTTGCCCAAAAATAATTGAATTATTTCTTACCTTTCTTTTTTCTTTTCCCAAATGAAAAATTTAAGTAATTAATCTTTCTCCAAAAATGGACAGTTATTTTTGTGAATCTAAAATATATCAAACCTAGCTATTACATTTAGAAAATTAAAACCATTTTAACTTTTTATATTGATATTATGTATTATTCTTCTAAAGCAGTGTGCTCCTAAATTTTGTGCTGACATATTTTAAATTGATTGTTACTAACTTAATTTCAAGATCCACAATAATTTTGGTTTTTACTTCTTGTCTCCACGATATTTTGTGTGTTTCTTTAAATTTTGTTGAAAAGCAATATTTTCTCAGTAGTAAGGCATATAAAAGCTTATATCCAACTATAACTTTTTTGCCAATTGGATATATGCCGGCAGTGGATAAATTCTGATTATCTGTGAACACTTCAAAAACCTGAGTGCTGTAATTCACTGCCTACGCATCTGTGAAGTACGGTAGTGTTGGAAAACTCCTTTAACATAAGGTTTGCTCTGTTTTCTGATGTGCTTTTCCACTATCCTTTTAGGATTAGACTTAAAGAACCATTTAATACATGATACCAACAGATATAAAGTTAATCCCCAAAATTATTTACTGTTCTGTAGAAATGAAAAATTTAACTATCTCAATAAATCAAACATTAACCACTTTCTCTGAATAAACTTCTTTCACAGACAGACTAATCAATGTTCTTCCACAAGCACAACATCATTACAAACACAGCTTGTTCATTTCCTTTCTTTGTGACTTTTATTTCTTCAAATATCAGGCACCAATATGGATTCTATGATTTACAGATTTTTAATTGCACTGAAAGGGAGGAAAGGCAGAAGGAAAAATGACAATTCAGTTTCACATGAGGGGTTTTCCATATAAGAAATATCAAAAGATTTTGCAATAGTGTGAAGCTCCACTACTATGAATGCTTTATTCACTATTTTCACATTTTATTGTTCGTGAATCACATGAAACATTGCCATTTTCACTAATTTGTTGATTAGTTGAAACTGTTGAATAAATGCTATATCAGGGTATATTCAAGCTAAAGCCGATCATGAGCCCTTATGAATACTGCTTCAGATAATCAATATGTGCAATTTTGAATAGCAGCTTTTTAATAGGCTGCAAGAAGCATGTGACATTCATCTATTCCATCTGGATTAATCCTTCTTTTACTTTACAGTTCCCAGTTTTCACAATTATCACTTTCAATCTGCTGCAGTGACTGTAAAATCTGCACTTTGGCAGCCTCTCCAATCAGCAAGCTTGTTCAGTGCTTAGTGCTCTTAGGAAACAAATGAAAAGGATTATGAGCACAGATCAAACATCTATTTATATATAAAATAGATGCAGGCTGAGGTGACTAGATTTGAGTACTTGCTGGTTCAGGGGACCGCTTGCTCTGTCCCAGGTTAACAGCTGATATAACTTTTTCACCTGTTGTTCTCCACTAGACCTGTTGGTGGCATAACTGCAAAATCCTGTTACTCTGTGCTTTGAAAATCTGCAAAATATATTTTTCTTGTTCTGTGTGTGGCACTGATTATTGTAACATGGGTCATACCGAATGGACCTACCATCCAATCTAATCAGTCTAACTCTTGTCAAAATAACTGGCAAAGCCTACACTAACTTCAGATGTTAGCCCCTTACTATCTCATTTACCGGCATGACTTTTGGACTGGGTAAGCTTTTCCAAGTTAATACCTCCTATTTGCATTGAATTCCACTGCCACAAATTATACTTGGTGAAAAGAAAGTATTTTACCTCACAGAATTTTACACAGTAAATTTCACTTAAAACCTACATTTCGACAAGTTCATTCACCTCTAATCAGCTTCTGATTAATTTTTAAGTAATAACTTTTAAAACAATGGAGAGATGTTTTCCCCTTTTCTTGTATCTTAGCCCGGCAAACAGAATAAATCAAACACTTTGATCCCCGCCAGCGTGCTTTTGCTCAATAAAGCTCAAATCTGGTCACATTTAGGGCTGGGTGACAATGTAAACCATCTGTGTGCTGTTCATCTGCTAACTGATTTGGTAGCCCATGTTTGTTTATTTTTAGCAGGTTAAATCCTATAGTGTTTGTATATGGAAGACTGCCTATTTCTTTTTGATGATGCCTTCCAATTTTATAAATGCTGACAGGCAAATGTTTTTTTATGAAGGATGGTTTCTCTTGAAGTAATTTTTAGATTTGCATTTTTATTTTATGATTTAGTTTTCAAATGGTAACTTTTCTTTATATATGAAAATCTGGAAATTATTCTTTTTCTTTGAAAACCCAGATATTTTTTCTTATTCATTCACATTTATGTAATGAGGCTCTCCCTGCAGAATTCCCTGCCAGAAAGCTATGCTTCATTTTGTTTTATCATCTACAAATATACTCTTAACTACTTTAATAGTAGTTATTTATAGTGCGGAAAAATATATCTTTCCTGAAGTGGCTTTTTTATAATGAATACTGATAATAAAAAAGATTTAATTAAAGATTAGAAGAAAAGACAAAAAATTCAATAGCTACAATGTGCTCTGCATATTTCTTAGGAAGAACAGTATGAAGTAATACTGACTAGAGATATTCCAAAATCAGCAGTGGTTAGATCTGATGATAAAAATTCAGCACATTCTTTCTTTCTTACAGATCCAACCTGAGCACAAAGTGACAACGCAAAATGCTCTGTGCTGTGCATGTCTCTGGGATTATGTGATCTGGTACAGTTTTAAAAGTTTTTTTCATATGACCTTTCTCTTTGCAACAGGATGGTTTTCAGTCAGAAAGCTATAAAGCACTGACCTAAGCCATGAATAACAAACCATTTTCTGGTTAGCTGCAACTTGTCACACTTGTCCACATATACTTTGTACTTGGACTTGAAAATACTAAGACTTCAACAGAGTCACAAACTGGAGCACACTTCAAATGTTAATTGTTTCGTATTTTAGTAGTTCTCTAATTTTTTCTTCCTGCTGGCTTTTTGGAATTTTTGGAATTAACTGTGCAAGGGTTGCACAGACGTCTGCTGCAGCACATTGCTGAGCTTCACTTGGTGTCTCAGGAAAAATATTACCTGACAGTTGCACAATAAGTCAGAGAAAATCACTAAAATTCTGTGCTTCAGTTCTACAAGCAGAATGTAGGGGAGACATATTTTCAGACTCAATAAAAGTAAAGAAATATATTGGAAAAATCTGATTTTTCTGAAAATAATAACCGTTCTTTTAAAGAATGGAACTGGTAGCACCAAATTTCTTTCTCTGGGGATATTAAAATTTTCAGGATAAAACTAAACATCAATGATTGGATTTTCAAAATTTATAAATCCACTAAAATAACCCATATAGTTCTTAATGTTTTTTTCCATAGTGCCTTGATGAAGATTTCCAATTTTGGGAACCTTAATGTATTTTATTTCTGGGTATAAGTAATTAATTAGGCTGTAATCAAGCCAATGTGCTATTTCATGAAATAATAACTTTTCAGCTTGTAGATATTCTGTGGCAAAAGGAGCAGGAAAAGAGGAATTAATAAATGTAGTTTTGCATTAATTTTGTTGTACGCCTTTTGCTTTTTAGCAACAGTTGAAAACAGAAGTACATTCTTATTGAGAAAAGGATGCAATAGAATGGGACAGGGAACAGAGGTGAGGAAATTTTGAATTGAATGCTTAATGAATTTAAATTGCAACCAATAACAATAAAAATGTTGTAAAAGGGTCATAATAATTCACTCTAAACAATAAAAAGAAAGCTCTTCTTTTCCAGGGTATCCTTTCTAGTGTAGTGTGTGCCAGTCACCAAGTATTAACTCTGTCACAGTCCTAAGAAAAACAATAAAGTCAGTCCTAACTGTTGGTAACAACTACTGACTAGCTTACAACTCTGTGCTGACTGAATTAGACATTTAAAACTCCCAAAGTGTATGCATTTATCCACATTATAAAGCTGTGTCTTACCCCAAATCATAGAATCATAGAATAGTTAGGGTTGTAAAGGACCTTAAGATCATCTAGCTCCAACCCCCCTGCCATGGACAGGGACACCTCCTGCTAAACCATGCCACAAAAGGCTCTGTCCAACCTGGCCTTGAACACTAGCAGGGATGGAGCATTCACAACTTCCCTGGGCAAGCATTCACAACATCCCTGGGCAAAAGTGACATCCTTGTAAGAAAATAGCCAAGAACAGAACATTTGTTATTGTTATCAACAATAATAATTGTTTCCAGTACAATTCGTGGTCTGCGGTTCTTGTTAATACTAATGAGACTGCTTATTTTCTCACTTTAACTTTTCTGCAATTCAGTCCGCAGCCTGTGTTTGGCTCTGTTGCTCAAAAAAAGGCTGTTCATACTTCTGATCCCTCATCTGCACCCTTCTCTCCACCACTGACCCTCAGTCTTCCTCTACCTGCTCTTCCTTCTTTTCTCTACCATCCTTCCCATTCACCCCTTACTTTTCTCTGATGTTTTCTTTTTGAAACTGGGGCTATACTTTAAGCCTCTACCTTCATAAAGCCAAAACAAACTCACCAGACAACTGGAGATCTGCCTTGGTTTTGTTCTATTTTCTGATTATTATCCTCTTCAAACTCCCTGAATTCTTTTTTACAACTACAACATACTCAGAGTGTATGTTGGTTTTTTTTAATTTTTAAAAACAAATTTAGGGCACTATGAGAAATTCATTATACATTTGTATACTGCTTAATTCACAATTATCCCAGGAAAAAGAAAAGTGTTTAAAAATGTTGTTATATTGAGATAAAATATTTTTTTAATGATATTGAGTTGAAATTACTTCATTTATTTACTTAAGAATTTTTATATTGATGGTAAAAGGATAAATTGGAGGAACAATTAGGCTACATGATTCTGGTACAGAATCATGCTACGTGACAGTGAGCTACCAACTGACTTAAATGAGCAAAGATGACTGTACATCAGGGAGTTGGCATGTAAGAAAAACCAAACCGGACCAAAAGCAAAAATCATTTCATAGTAACTTCCATACAGCACAAGGATGTCCAGGACTTTCCTTTTAATTTAATTAACTTCAGCAACAATTATGTTTTGCATGGCAAATGTTCTTCTCTTTGCTTACTTCAGTCTTCTGTCAGCTATTCATTTCATTTTAACTACCAGAAGAAAGTGTACTTGGGAGTGGCAGTGGTCACATTTTAGAGAAATATGAAACAGGTTGGAAAAACACTAATAAAACTTGTGAGGAAAATAGTCTATGATGTCAACACAACCTTCAAATCCAGGGACTGCATTTATTAAGAAAATAAATATACACTTATGTCACACTCTTGTCATTAATATTTAACGTGCAAAGAGTGGGCGCACATTCTATATTTAATTAAAACACAAAATTATGACTTCCATCTGCACATGCAGACCTGAGAAGGGGCTTAAGGTGCACAAAAAATTTACATCTGGTATTCAAACATTGGGGGGGGGGGGAGGATATTTTGACCATATCAGATATCACATCATTCCTCCAGTGTAGAATAAATATGATACTTTATTTATTAATTTTTGAAGACATTTTCAATATTTGAAGTTTCTCAGGCACTTCTATAGCATTTAAATCGCATGGCGGAGCACAGCTTCCCAGAGTTAGGAGTTCTCTTCACTTATTTACTTTTCTTATTTTTATTTTATTTTTCTGTTCCTTCGGAAACACACAGAGAATATTCTTTTTCTTAGTGCTGCTTTTTCTCTAATTCTTTTGTTCTACATTTTGTGCCAAGGAACACAGACCATGTTAAATCCATACAACAGTCTGCAATATCCTTAACCATATGCTATTTTTACAGCAGGTCACCTGTGGAAATGCTTTTTGTCTACCAAACCCCCTCCTTTTGGCTTATCACTCTGCTTGTTCACACTGGGGTTAATACTGGTGCTGTCACCCTGCAGCCACAGAAGCAACCATCTGCTCTTTGCCCTACTCCGGCCTTAGATCAAACAGCAAGCAAATCCTTCGGGATAGGGAAAGAATTCCTGGGCACCGGCCATACGGCAACATATTTAGTCATTGCATGGAGCCCTGTGTAGCACTGCAATAGCTGGGAATTACAGCATCTTCCCAACATCTTCACTTGAAGTTAAAGAGATTTCTCAATGCAAAAATCAATCATTCTCACGCACCTCAAAAGTGACAAAGGCACTTGCACAGGGTTTTGAAATAAGGTTATCAAACAGACATCATGTGCCTCAGAGTGGCAAAGGCCAAGAAAAGGCCATGCTGACTTCCCCAGAGTCCAGCCTAAAATATGTTTGCTGACAAGGAGTTCAAGTGACCCAGAAAGATGTTGATTCAGAATTGTTTTCTTGGCTATGTGTGAACAGACCTGAAACCCAAACGATAAATCTCGGTAGCTGCAAAAAGGAAATCCAAAATGCCAAAGGGGATCCTGATTTTGTGACAAAGGGAACTAGAACCACTACAATAACACAAGCCAGTAGACCTTAGCACAGCTTGCTTTTGCTGGAGAAGGGACTGCTGAGCAGAGGTGGGACACAATATATCACTTCTGTCTCTTACGGGCATGGAGTGAGGGCAAAAAATGGTACAATTTTTGCTAAGCCCTGCAAAACTTCATCTGACATTGCTTGAGGTAGGACAAAGACTACCATTGTCACTGAGTAAGCGTAACTGCTGGGCCTTAAAATATCTGTAGGCTGTAACAGAATTGCTGAACTAACAAGCTGCTGAGCCAGCATAATGAATATGACAAAGCAAAAATAATGCAATAACTTCACGGCTAAGTAAGCTGTAAATGAAAGAAAGGGGAAGGGTTGTCTCTCAGCCAGTTTCAAACAACTGTCTTCCCAGTCTCTTGTGTTTGGACCGGAATGGATTCAGCAAAACAGCAGAAGTCTGTTCTCCCAAAACAGAAAACAGCCTGCACAGCTGAGAATGTATGCGGCCAGTGATCACATCATTGTAAGGAGGTAAAAGCCAACTCAGAAATGTAGCAAGACAGGGCCATCAGAAGAGAATCAGCATTGCAAGTGCAGAGGCTGAGCTCTGTCTCTCGAAAGGTAAGCATTTTCTCTGAATTGCCTTGACACACCAGGTAGGATGTGCCCGGATCCATCCTCTAAGTGCCCATGAGTAGATCTTGCAGATCTTCATATGTTTGATGGACTTAGGGATCTGGACAGATGAGCGTCTCATAACCAAAATGCTATGCTACTAATTACTGTCTGCTAGAGTTTATCATAAATATCCACTGCCATTTATGTAATTTAGTCATATGATTGCTAAAAAAGCTAGGTAGGTAGGTAGGTAGGTAGGTAGGTAGATAGATAGATAGATAGATTAATACATACTTATGCATATAGATCTGGTGCCAAGTTTATCTTATCATTACCTCCTTGGTTTTTTTTTGCTATAATTGCCTGTAGCCATTGGCTGGGTTTGGTTATTATATTACTGAGTTGTAGTTATATATGCTGTTGCTGTGCTTGTACTTACAGTGGAATTTGTATAGGCTATCAGTCAACATAAGGTATTAAAGTCATCATATATATCTCCTGAATAGTTAGTCTTTTTTCTAGCTGGAAAATATCTTTGCACATCCCTGCATCCCTAACTCATTTGTACTAGCTGTCTAATTTTTCAAGGTACATCTTCGGAAAATTAAAAGTGAGTAGTAGTTCTGACATATAATCATTCATATTGGTAAACTGTTTGCCTGGTTTCTGATATGTTTGGTCCAGGAGAACTATCAAAACTAGTAAACTACCATGCCAAGTAGCATGTCAAGGTATGCTATTTCATCTTATATAGCGCTTACATGCAGTTTTATGTAGCTTTCCTACCCATGTCCATGAAAATTTTGAGAAGAGCTCTACAGCTTCTAGAGGGACTTCTTTTCTACTTGAACAGCTGCTGTTTTGCAAAAATAAACCTCCAGAAAAGTTCAGTTGAACAAAGCAATTTGTATAAATATATGCCAAGATTCTACAGAACTTCACAGAGAATGAGAGCTTCTTATGAGGGTATTATCTTATAGAATATATTATCTTATAGAATAAATCAATTCTATATCACATCCAGTGTTTTCCAGGAGCCATAAACAGAATATTTTGTCTTTTTTTGCTTAATTATTAAATTAAGTTACATTTTAATTTATGATTTAATATTATCCTTTGCAGAGAACACACACTCATTTTTTTCACACCTTTTTTCTTTAACAAACTTTCTCCTTTCTTATCCTGCATTTTAATAAAAAGCAGAAAATGTATGCAAAATAGAACACATTGAGCTCTCCTTTTAAGCACAAGCAGACTATTTGCTCTTGAAGTAAAAAAAAAAGCTTATATGTCAGTATATTTAATTTTGAGTTTATATAAATTTGAGTCATTAAGCTTAAGTCTAGACTCAGAATGGCTTTTTTTCTCCCCAACATCTGGTTTTAATTGGATCATAATTTTATGTCTTCACAGAATGACTCTCACAAGTTACCATTTTTTTTAAACAAAAATATAGGTGCAGAAAAAGACATGATTTTACCCTATCACTTCCTATTTGCTTTTCTCAAAGACTTAAAGAATTATTTAGCACTTCAAGAACTACTTTTGTCCTCTTCTCCTGTTTCTCAGATGAATTTCCAAAAAGAGGGGAGGAGGTTCTCCTTGTCTCTTTTACGAATTTAATTGTTCCCTTGTGGGGTAAGTTGCTGAAATGGGAAACATAAAATGAAAGTCGGCAAGGTAAAGCTCCCAGCACTTCCACAGATGCTCAATTCAGTCAGCAGAGGTTTGGAAATGTACTGGCAATCAGATACGTTAATCATGGAAAATCAGTTCCTAAATCCAAATATACCAGAGTGAAAATACAGATAGCTGTTGCATATACCCCCTCCCAAGAAGCAGCGTTTCAGTTAGCTGCCATGTTGACAGCAGCTGTTCCTGCTGTGTCTGAGTCCTCCTCGCTTGCCTTAAGGAGTGCAGTATTAATGTCAGCGCCTAGTCTGGGCTCAGATATCTGTATTCACACAAGCAGCTATTCCTCATTTCTTCATTTCCATCACAACAACACCCAACACATAACAAAGGCACTCCGATTTTACAGTGCCTGTTGGAATGGAATATACTAAACAGGGAAGTCAAGTACTGCAACTGAAAGCATTAATAATTCCTGCAGATAAATAGGCATACCTCATGATACACCCAAATAACAGTAAAAATGTTATATATCTAAATAAACTACAAACAATAAGACTAATGAACAAATAAGTGTGTAAGATTCATTTTTCTTTGCTTTTTTTGTCTAAAATGAAGAGGTAAAGTGAGGCCACATTTTCAGCATTAAATCTGCAAATGTAAGTGCTTGGTACTTCATTGTTATTTAATAAAAATTAAGATTCTAAGTAATGAGAAACAAACAAACAAACAGAAGCAACTCCTAGACCTGGGGTTTCAAGAATAGAAGAATTCTTTTTTTCTTTCCCTCGAATTATATTTTGTTATTCAAGACAAATTCATAAAAATAAGCACCATGGAAAATATACTGTTGAGATGCTACTCCTTGCTTAAGCAACATTAAGGTGGAATTTTCACTGTATTCTTACACAAATAAAAAGCAGGCTGTGCTTTAAGAGAATAAATTTTGTAATTCTTAATTTTTCCTCATAAGTATATTGCCTAAATAAATAGGAAAATAAAACACTGTTAAAATGTGACTGCAGAATTTACTCTTTATCTCTTCTTTCATCCCTTTCCATTTGTTTTATGATTTCTTCTGAAACTACTTCTGCTTTCCATTGTCTTTCTAATGGCTTAGTGAAAACCTGTGTTGCTGCCAACTGCTGCTGCACCTGATGTTTTATTTCTGCATCTCTCTCTAAACTTGTGTATGAATTGTAAGACCTGATCCTGTTCATGAGGCAAGTCTTTGCTTCTAACATTATGGAAAAAGCCAGTGGTGTAATTTATTTGGGTTATGATTTATTCTTTAACCACTGCATACGGTTAAATTTACAATTATGCTAATTGCGATTCGATGTGTATATGAAGAAGAGGCTGGAGGCCTAACTGAATTCCTTTCTGGCATATTCAAAGTCACCATAAGTGTTATTATGCCATTTCTGTTCTTAGTGCCTTTCCCAAAAAAATAAAAGTCAGTCCTACGCAGTAGTCATCTAAAAATAAACACCAACGAGATCTTCTTCCTGTGCGCTGTAAGGTCATTCTGTAACTCAGCATGGTTCATTGATCTCTTCTACCCCCTGTGCCTTTCCAGATTTATTGGAAATCTGTTCAAAGGAGAATATATCTTACTGCGCACCACTCTAGGAACTGCTGTTAAATGCTGAGTAAAAACTTCTATTTTCTTTATTCCCTGTCCTTAGAGACAGAACTAAGGAAAATCATCTCATGTTTCTCAGTCATCAGCTGAAAACAGATGAGCTGGGGATACAGGTTGAATACCTTCTGCTGCTCTTCCTTTGGACAAGTTCACTAGTTCAGGACACACCTTGGGACCAATTCACATCAGTGTGTGTCTGTATTGCTTCTTTCATTAGCTTGAAGAGTCTCAAAGTAATTTAAGCCAATTATCTGATTGCTAATAAAGAACAGCACCGGAAACAGGTCAGACGTGCCCGCTTTGTATTTATCTTCCTTTTAATATATCGTAGTATTAAACAGTACTGTGAAGAGAGAAATCACGTTGCAAGGAGCAAGAGAGATATCTATCTACCTATTTACTTCCTGTCAACCTAATCATATCATAGCATAGGGCAGTTCAAGCACTCATGTAAACATATGTAACTTATTAGAAAAAATAGAGTTTCATCCACATTTACTCAGTTTATGTCCTCTCTTCTCAGTAAATTCTGATACAAAAGGAAAAACATAAACTCATGCGCTGGGAGTTTTACTGAAAGCTCAGCAGCTGCAATATAACCACTGAGATTTTATTCATTTTTTTGTTGTTTTCTTTTTTATTTCTTTAAAATAAAGGTTTCTAGAAAGACTAATTTACGTGCACTCAAGCCAGCAGTATGTGTTGGATTAGTGCAGCAGCTCATGAATAGTAGGATCCTGGGGTCTGCGGAGCTCCACTGAAATTAAGGGCTTGTACGTGCCGTCAAGCCAGCAATATGTGTTGGATTAATACAGCAGCTCATGAGTAGTAGGATCCTGGGGTCTGCTGAGCTCCACTGAAATTAAGGGCTTGTCTTTGGGCTGCCCTGGAAAGCAGTGTGCATAAAGACGGAGAGGCTCAGTACTTCTGGAAAAAGTAAGATGAAGCACTTTAAAGCCTTTGATTCTTACTACAGAGGCACAACTGACAAAACACATTTGCATCAGGCTTTTTGTAAGTGTTATATTCTGCTTTCCCTTACTGCTGGCTCAGGCAGCTGTGTGCCCCTTCCCCATCTGGACCTTGCTCCTCTCTTGCCTATCTTCTCTATTGCTCTTGAACATGAACATTTTTCTACTTTTGACCTCATGTCTTTGCTACCAGACTTATTATGGTGGACTAGAAAGGTTATGCTCTTGAGTCCTAATAATTTAAGACTCTTTTCCTCATTTTTTCAGTAAATTTAATAGAGTATTTTCTTTAAACCATTATCTGATGTGTATAATATTGTCTTTTTTTTTTCTCTGCCTCATCTTCCTCCTTCATCCCAAAGGTAAAGTGGTGTTGAAGAGGAAACAGAATTCAGAAATGCAGTATTTCTCTTTGACTAGATATTCAAACACTTCTATCTATCAGCACCTCTCATATTCTCCAAAGACAACCTTTTGCCTTCATGAATTCTATAGCTTTCACCCAATCAATTCCTTTGATCTCTTCCCTCAAACAAGCATACAGCCTTTATTCTGAAACTTAACTGAATAAACGCAATGGTATTTGTAAAGAATTTTTTATGTCCGTGGGTGAAAGTTGTTATTTCAGCACAGTAGAATGGCATGCAAGAAACTCTATTGTTGTACTATCGTGATTAGGCAGAAGTACTCTGTGGATTTCTCTCAAAATGTTTTAAGCTCTTTTGCCTGTTATCACTACTGCATATTTCATTTTTAGCCAGCATGTAACTTATTTAATCCATAGTTAGTGAATTAGGTGGGTAGGTGGTGTGTTGCTCAAATACTAACTTTATTCCACTCCACGTAAACTGAATGCAGGGCCATTTTCAAGGAGGCATGACCTAAATTTCATTAGACCACACAGGTAGTTGTCCTATCTGCATACACACTACAAGTAGAATGGCAGACTTGCTTGCTTTGTGTGTTACCTCTGCAAGAGAGGCATACGAAAATTGCTTTGTACAATTTCTTTTCTTTCTTAAACTAGGTAAACATAATCACAAACCCAGACCAAAATATTCTCAATTCTAACATACAGCCAGACTCCTTTCTCAACATACTGTAATTCCAGCTCAAGATTGTAGTCCATTCTATCAAATAAACAAAGTGTGAAATTAAATTTGACTAACTAGCCCAAATCCCTGAGATTTACACAAACTCTATGAACATTTGTGTCTTCCAACACTGTAGTTTCTGGTTTGCAGTGCTGGCCAGAAGGTGTCCATTTGTTTTGCTAAATAGGTGTTCTTTATTGGTTTAGTAGCTTTCTTAGGAAATCTAAGCTATCTCCATGTGTTTTACAGATAAATGTTTAACAAACAAGGGTATAAAAGCTATATGCTTCCTAACACTGTTCCTGGAGAAACATGGTGAGACTGACCCCTTGTAATTACAGGTAGTGATGCCAGACTGAGAAAACAAACATGCAGACAAACAAAAACATTAAGGAAGCATCGGGATACCACAGCACTGAATAACGTAAAATTTAGCCACCTTTGCAGCCAGCAGTTGAAGATAGGTATGATCCTTACAAGATGATCCATAATAACCAGCATGCTGAGGTGACAGCTGTAATGTTAAAACACTGAAATAGCAGCTAGTCTCATCTAGCAAAGTAACTTCCCTAAAGTTGTGTTTAAATCACACAGATAAATTAAACTAAACTATGCTCCATTTATTTTTCCCTAACTCGGTCGAGGTTTAGGACCTTAGAGCAAGAGCTAGAACCCAGAACTTACCACCTCCACCTAAGAAATGAGCACTTTAACGATGGAGCTGGTGACCCTTCTTTCTCTCCTTCTACCTCTTCCTGCTTCTGCCTCTCCCTCACCCTCTTTTCTTCTTGCTGTAGTATAATGTCTATTTCAGTAGGGTTTTTTTCCAAAGTGAAAGTGAAATTGCTTTAAAATTAGTTCAGTAGTTGTTAAAATAGGATTTAAAATAGGATTTACTGTAGACTTTGACTGTCGCAGGCAGCATATACCCAACTGCTTCCTAGTTAGGGCAAATGATATGAGAAGTGGCTTTGAGTTATATCGGGAAGAGAGGGTGACTGAAGCCCAGGTCCTCTGGATTTGAAATTAATGCTCTAACCACTGACCCTATGTAGTATAAAAGAAAAACACTGAAACACATCAGGTATCACAAAAAAATGGCAAGTGTGACTGAATTTTGTGTGTGTTCACAGCGCACCTGCTGTATCAAGTTCCCGGTAATGTTGCAGCTAATTCATAGATTCAAGCCATAGATCCACAGCAGTACAAAGTTGTCAAGCCATGTTAAAACTGTGGCATTCTTGAACAGACATAGCACAAGACTTCAGGTTTTTGAGGAACTCTTCTGCTGAAAACCAAGTCACTTCCAAAGTTCAAGTGCTTCCAGAATAAGAAATCATATTAGTTAAGGTTTTAAGGATGGCAAAGTTGATTTACAGTGCTCAAATTCCACCTGACCTCCACTCAAGAAATTGCAGCCCTTTCTGGAGTTACACATCAATTCTAAACTGTAGGAACAAAAAAACCAAACCCTGAAAGTATTGTTTTTCACATAGATGCATTATTTGAACTCTCCTTATATATGTAAATAAAAACTAGACCCAGATTTCTCAGGATTATATCCTGAGATATAGTATCCTTCCATTTCAAAATCAAGTGTGAAAGAAAAAGGCCACCTACAAAATGTGCAGAGGATCTGTAACAATTTTGCAGTTAATGCTTTTATCCAGACATGACTGAACTACATGCCTTCCTCAAGCTCTTCCCATCTGCTCAGCAAAACACAGGGTGAGAAAACATGTCAGTGCTGTAAATTGATCTTGAACTTTCCTGTCTTATATTCAGGCCTCCAAAAAAGTACTTAAAGCCTTAACTAGAGCTGCAATATACTCAGGTAAGAAACAACATTGAGTTAGGCAGCAAAAATACGGTCATCTTCTTTCTAGTGTGAATCAGGAGCAATTTCTGTGAAGTTAAAGGTGTATTTCTAATTTACATAATGGAGATGAAAGCAAAATTTGGCTGAGAGCATTTCTAAATGTATGGCTTTAGTAAATTGTCTCAGGCTTTCTGGGCTTAAGTCAAAAAATAACATATCCTTCAAATCAATGCAATTGGGGCAACTTTAAGTACTACACTTATGAGTACAAAAAATAAAAGTTTATTGTGCATGGGAGATCTTTTATTTTGTCAAGATTGCTGAAAATAGAAAGGAAACTAAATATACTCACACTAAAATTACCTCTAAAAGCACATTTAAATGAGACTGACACGCACAGTTAAAGGGGAAGAACAAGTACAGAAAGCGCCTGCTCTAATTTATTGTAAGTCTCTCCCTGAGTGAATTTGATGACTCAAGACCTGAGAAGCTTAGAAAAATATATACGACAGAGTCAGTTGCTGTTAACTATATAACTACAAACAGTAAATATTGTACCCCCTCCTATGAAAGAAAATTATCGTGCCCTGATCACTGAAAGAATAACACCACCACCAAAATATGGTATGTTATAAGAACTTGCAACTAATGATCAAAAGGAGAAAAAGCCCCAAGTCCGTTTTTTAATAGGGTTTGTATTCATGAACAACAAAATTAGCAAGCATGTCTCAGTTCAAATAGTACTGTAAATGTTGTTTATTTAACTGGAAAGTGACTGAAACATTTTAACATAGCAAAAATATCAACAGTACAATTTGTTACTCTAACAAGGCAGCAAGTTTTCAGCTGCTATAATCAACTGAATGTCTCCATAAGTATTTGAAAAAAACAAGGAAACAATCCTAATTCTGTACTCTGTCCACACTTCATATTTAAGCCAGTCCATCTCCAGACCCAGATCTAGATCTTAGAGCCCATTTATGTGATAAACATAAACATCTCCAGGCTGAACAGCCCCAACTTTCTCATCCTATCTTCATACAGGAGGTGCTCCAGTCCCCTGATCATCTTCGTGGCCCTCCTTTGGACTTGTTCCAGCAGTTCTATGTCCTTTTTATGTTGAGGACACCAGAACTGATTCTTTGATTAGCCAAAACTCTGCCGAAGCTTAGCAGTGGTTGAACCTGCCTTATCCAAATCCTTTTGACACAAATTTTCAAATCATTCTAACAAATGTTTATTCTTTTTATTCTGTTTTAAGATATTCTGTTTATTTTGTTCTAAGCTGGTAATTTTCTTTTGGGCTTTTTAATTATCCTGAGTAAGCTGAAACTTCAGTAGTATCAAACAGTACTTTTCCATTGACATAGATTCACAGAATCACAGAATGATTTGGGTTGGAAGGGACTTTAAATTTCATCCAGTTACAACCCCCCTGCCATGGGTAGGGACACCTTCCACTAGACCAGATTGCTTCAAGCCCTGTCCAATCTGGCCTTGAACACTGCCAGGGATGGGGCAGCTACAGCTTCTCTGGGAAACCTGTGCCAGTGTCTCACCACCCACATAGTTAAGAATTTCTTCCTAATATCTAATCTAAATCTTCCTTCTTTCAGTTTAAAGCCATTTCTAATGTCCTATCACAATGGACAGAGTGAATATCTTTTAAATACCATAAAAATAACATTTAGTTAGATAAAAAAGCAGTTTAAACTATGTTGTAGTGTTCTTCCCTAATATATGAGGGTGAATACTTAGAGCTTTTTAAAAATATTACCTGTGTTCACACTGACAGTGCATTAGGCTGAGATTCAGAAGACCTCTGCTTTGCTATCTTTCGTTGCTGTGGTACTGGTTGCATGGAGACAATGCTGGGAACATCACTTGGGCTATAAGATCAGTACTAAATTAAAACTTCCCAGGATTGTTTTCTGCCAAGGAAGACAACTAGAATAGTGTGATCTTCATTATTTGACTCTTAACAGTTGAAACACATAAGATCTCCAGAGCAATGGTCCAAAGCCTGTGCTGACTCTTGAACTATGACTGAGATGATAAGTTTGGAACCTGCTTGTCCTTCACCTCCTGAGCTTGAGCTTTAGTATCTTATTGGGGCCCTATTCAGTTTATCTGTATAGATGTGGCTTTTACTTCTTTCCTCTGCAGTTTCCCCATCTGTAAGGAGGGGACCATGATTCCTGCTTCCCCACCACCAGGCTTTGTAAACTATAAAGGAAAGCATCAGCTATTTTCCTTAATAAAGAAAATGAAAATTGTAGAATCATAGAATGACTTGGGTTGGAAGGGACCTTAAAGATCATCTAATTTCAACCTCCCTGCCATACACAGGGACACCTTCCACTAGACCAAGTTGCTCAAAGCCCCATCCAACCTGGCCTTGAACACTTCCAGGGATGAGGCAAAATGAACTGTTAGCAGATACCACACATACTTCCTCCTGTTATACTCACTGTAACTCTTCCAACCTGACATCTGCAACAGCTCCTTTATGTCATTGCTTACCTTATAATAAACTTATGCTGTCGGAACAGCAGCCATGACTTTTGGTAATGTCTACTAAATGTAAAGATTTTGTAAGGGATATAATCCTGAGAAATATGAAGTCAGAGGCCTATAAATTTTCTCATTGTTTTAATTATTTTTTTTATTATTGAAATTGGAAATGCTACATGTTTAATTTTACTTAATAGACTATAGAAACCGCAGTTCAGCAATGTGTTTTGCCACTTCCTTGTATGTTGACCTGTTTAAATTAAGCAAGCTTAGCTGGGGTTGTGGAAAGTAGGCATTTTGTAATCAAAGTCATAGCAATACAGGATTATGTTTTACTTTTAAAGCTTCAACATATGTCTCCTATGTGTAAAAGACAGCTACTAGCATTGTTTGTTATTATTATTATTTGGGTTTTCTTTTCTAATGAGTGGTATTTCAGTACATGCTTGTGTTCTAGCAAATTGGAAAATAAATTTTACATAAGGAAATAGAAAATACTGTTATAAAAAAAAGTCTAACGAGTTATTTTTAGCTAAGAGTCAAAGTGAGAACTAATGAGTGCCTTGAGTTAAGCAAATAATAAAAGATTATATAGCAGTGAGAATTGCTTTGGGTTTTTATTTGCTAGTTTCCTATTTTCAGATAATTTAATTTGATAGAAAAAGTGTAAGTTTCTTTCTGTTTATCTGGCATTCTTTTCCACCTAAAACCTTCGGTTTGTAATTAAATAAAGAAAAAAACCCAAACAAAACTCTCAGTATCTATTTATTTACTGTGTTTATAGTATAAGGTCATGATCCTACATGCTCTTACATGTGTGAATAATTTTAAGTGGATAAACAGAATTAAAATGTTTGCAGAAGTATTTATAGGAATAAGGCCTAAATTCAGCTGGTAGTCACTGCTTGTAGAAAAAGTGTTTTTTTTTCTGACAGAGCACTTGCCTTTGTTGCTTCAGCTTTATTGGCTCTTTTGAGAAACTTTTTCCAAGTCTGTGCATGTCTTAAATGTTGGTTGATAGAAAGTAAAAGTTTAGATCCTTAGAAAAGATAAAAGATAGGACATGTGCCATGAAAAGCATTTACTTCCTTTATTAGTAGAAAAGGCAGGTAAATGCATTAGGTAAACCAGCTTTCATCTCCATGCCTATGCAGACATAGTGAAGGAGTTAATCATTAGATGCCAAGGAACAAAACACCATGGCCTTTAAGTAAGTATTTAATATAAAGTTTCTTGTCTCCTAATCTTCTAGAAATACTCTGAAAACAAATATCATACAGAGACTTAACCCTGAGATGTGTATGGTGCAAGAAGACAGGCATTGTCAACCACAGTGGAATTTCATTTAAGCCAGCATCTTCCTCCTCTTTCCTTTTCCTGGCAGCCCAGTCTGCAGGAGACAAGGGAAGACTGATAGCCCTGAGAGAGCGCAGACTGGGGTGAAGTCCCCAAGTGGCTGTGAGATGCCTTGTCTACTTCTTTAAGAAGGACAGAAGAGCAGATGGAATAGGATAGAGAATATTGTGGGAATGGGGAGAGAGCGATAAATAGCCTGCCTGCAAAGCAGATAGATGCCTGTGGGGCCTTTTGTTTGCCTTTTAATTCCCTAGGTACCAGATGCATGTGGTGATGCGCTAATCTTGAGCATCTCTGGGCCTTTCTTACCACTCAAGCAGCTGGGAGGCAGACATCTGCACTGTGAACTTACTGTGTGAGATGATTCTCTCACCTTCCTTCCCCCCTCTCCTGATCAACGTGATGAAGCCATGTGTGTGTACATTCAGGGATGCCTGCAGAATTTCCCCTTCCCTTGGAAAGCCAGGGCTCATCTGAGAAGTCTGGTTCATAGGCAGTTTTTCACATATTCCCACAGAAGGAAATGAACATATGACTAATAATGAATGGCCTGGTTAACAACATCATTTTGGCAAAGTTGTCTGTGAGAAAATTGGTATCAAGAGTTGTTACCCTGACCTGTTCCAGGAAGCAACAATTCAGGGTGAAATAGGACATAATTTCAGTTTAAAGCACTGACAGGTTATCTCCGACACCACTATCTTCAGTCAGGTTCTTCAAAGACATCCAGAGGCCACATGTAGCTCCTAAAGAGCCTGCCCAAAAAGAAAAGACTGACAAGCTCATTTACCTTATCTGGGACTTCTACCTTGCTTGAATTGGAAACACACCCGAACACGGGTTCAGTTGAGGGAATGGCTAACTAGAGTGTAAGGAGCAGCATCAACATCCTGGAACAAGCTCTGCACTAAGTCTGAATGGGATAGAGTTAACTTTCTTCATAGCAGCCTGTGTGGTGCTGTGTTTTGAATTTGTGACTAATACAGTGCTGATAACACATCAATGTTTTGGCTGCTGCTGAACAGTATTTGCGCAGCATCAAGGCTTTCTCTTTAACTACTTCTGCCCTCCCTCACAGTGTACAGATGGGGGCTGGGCAAGAAGCTGGGAGGAAGCACAGCTGGGACAGCTGACCTGAATTGGCCAGTGATGTTTTGTACAACATAGTGCCATGCTCAGCAATAAAAGATTTTCTCTTCCCAGGTGGTTGTTGCTTGCAGACTGGCTGGATATTGGTCTGCTTGTGGGGGGTTGTGAGTGATTGACTTTGCATCTCCTGTGCAATTTTTTTTGCTCCCTCTTTGTTTAATTTATTAAACTGTCTTTCTTGCAACACTCTTTTCTCTCTTTTGCTCTTCTCATTCTCTCCTCATCTTTCTGGGGGAGAGAAGGTAGAATAAACAAGTAGCTATGCGGGTGCTTAGTTACTGTCCAGCATTAACTTACTACAGGTCCTACGATATTTGCTCACGGTCATCGTGTTTCTGGCCTGGAGTGACACACATATTACTTGATTCACTTGCTCTGTGCCATAACTCTAGCTTTGTATGGCAGGCCAAAACTTTGACTCAGAATTGGGAAAAGAGAAAGAAAATTATTCCTCCAGGATAGCTGGGAGAATGTGACTAACAGTTTCAGGAATGCTTTGCTAGTTCATACAGATAAACATCTATTTGGTTTTTCTCCATCTGTGTGCTTATATGTCCTTACACACTGATCGTGAGTACCATTTCTGGCTTTTCAGGTCAGTGAGGAATCTGTAGTCTTGTACGATATATGTTTGTAAGGCAAAGGAAAATGGCTTTATACTACTGCTGCATTTAACTTCCATTTCACTGGAATACTTTGGATCAGTGGCCTTTCTCAGACCCCAGTATACATGCAATTTTTACTTGCTGGCTTGTTCCACTTGTCTGTACTTTTCCACCATCACTGCCCAGCACAGCACCTGCTAGCTACTAAAAGTCTGGAGTCAGCAGCTGTCAGTTTACACTGTTAAGTTTTCCTTTTACTCCTTCTGACTGGTGCTGTGGAAGCAAACACTGCAGCCTCCCTCCCCCTGCTTGCTTGGCAGCTGCACCTCTTAGATTTCAGAGGATGAATCCATTAGTGATTTTTATCAGTCCTGAGTTATCTGATCTTCACTTTACACATACTAGTAGAATACGGCTCTGAGTTGGTGGCCCCTACAGTACTATCGGAGTGTTGGGCTAGCATCAAGGAAACGTGACTGTGCATCACACTAACACAGCTGAACACTGCTTAAGCAGTGCAACACTCATCTGAAGGAGTACAGTTGAGCTTTCCTGGTCTTTATGGTTGGCTGTTTTTTTTTTTTGTTTGTTTGTTTGTTTGTTTTTTGGGGGGGGGTGTTGGTTGGTTGGTTTTTTTTGTTCTTTTTTGTTGTTGTTGTTTTGTTTTATTTTGCTGCATTAACCTCCAATAAGCCATTTCCACAGAAATTCCTTTCCACTACCTAGGAAAGATTATAATTTCACACACAAAAAAAAAAAAAAGAAAAGAAAAAGGTCTATTTCACATAACTATCACAGCATTTTACAACTTGCATTTTACTTTACATCACTGAAGCAGCTGACTGGCAGCAGTTTAACAGCACAGAGCAGAATCAGAAAGCAAACAGCTTACAGTGCAGTTTGCAACTTGGTGTGAAAAATAGCACTGCGAATAGATGGCAAGGCTGGATCCAAAGAAATGGAGGTGAATGAGGTAATTACGTACAACTTCTTGCACTCCAGACCATTAGATTTCTATGCCATATGCAGCTATGCTTCTGAGCTGAAGTCAGAAACACTTTCGATTTCGAAGATGAGAACATAGTTAAATTAACATTAAAATGCAGTAAAGTACCATTATTTAAAAGATACTAGTAATTGCTCTAAATAGAAAAGTGGGCAGAGTGATTTCTTTTTTCTTCTCTCTTTTTTAATCCTTAATGCTTTACTCTTTCTAAGGGAATTCTTTGTCATTCCAAATGTTAAATCAATGTCACAGGTGCATGGTTGTTTTCCCTGTAAAAGTGTATATTGCTTTACAAGCAGATGCTATATTTTAATAAAAGGTGTTTTGCACTGAATCTCAGTATAATAGAAATGGACATTCTGTAGCATGCATTCAACTCTAATAAAATAGATTCATTATAGCAGAGAAGAATTGTGAGTTTGAAAATATGTTTTCTTCAGAATATTTAATAAGAAAGAACATATCATTCCTGTACATAAATTGATGGAAACAGGATGCAATCACAGTGAAAATGTGCACATATTAATAGGACCAGAAAAAGAAGGATTGTGATGAATATGTTTGCGATTTTCACATCTCATAGACAAATTCTATCAGCCAGAAATGAAAGCCATTTTTCCACTTAAAAAAAAATGAATACAAGTTTATGTGAACTGTATGGTAGGTCCTTGCATTCAAGGACTTCTCTGTCTAGCAATACCTAATAAAAGTAATTGCAGTAATAAATACTTCACTTGTTTACAACTAAATCTGATACAAATGAACACTAGGCAATAAGGTGTGACAAAATTAAGTCAACTGGGATAGACACTGAATAAAGGGATTGGGTTTTTTATCACAAAAACATAGATCTTTCGGAAGGCTGAGTTCTGTTCCTGATTCTTCTGTAGAGGGTCTGTGTATTCTTAGTCAAATCATAGAGGCCTTTCTAAGCAAAATATGCATACTTGTTTAGCTGGCTCTGTGATGCTAATCTGAAAGCTAATGTGGGATCATATAACTGAAGCCAGTCAACTTTAGACAACCATAGGTTTTCAAAGGCAGCTTTCAGTGTGGTTACAGAGTGAAAGTGCAAAGCCCATTCTAACAAGATCATTTGTAAATCACTTTATCGACAATCACCAATTATCTCTTGAGTTTATTTCATTTTGCATAGTCTTCCATTCTCCAAAATAAAGGTTACGAGAGATACAATGTCCTGTCCAATCATGATATAAAATTGAAACCATTATGTCATTGACAAAGATATTGTGGATACCTAATATTTGCATGGGTTTAGAGCAAACTAAATGCCTTAGTTGAAGAAAACTCCATCAGCGGCTATCAAGAAGAAAGATTATACTCTTTCTTAGAATTTCCTGCACACTTGGTTTGCAATGATATGCTGGTTCTGGCTAGGGTGGAATTAGTTTTTTTAATAGTAGCTTGTATGTGGCTATGTTTCAGATTTGTGCAGAAATCAGTGTTGATAACACAGGGCGTTTTAGTAACAGCTAAGCAGTGTTTAAACAGAGTCAAGGCATTTTCTGCCTCTCACCCTACCCCACCAGCAAGTGGCTGGAGATGCACAAGAAGTTGGGAGGGACAGCAGATTCAAACTGACCAAACTGATATTCTGTACTACATAATGTTGTGCACAGCATATAAAGCTAGGAAAATATGGAGTTATGGCATTTTGACTTACCAAGTAACCATTATATGTGATGGAGCTCTGCCTTCCTGCAAATAGAATCATAGAATAGTTAGGGTTGGAAAGGACCTTAAGATCATCTAGTTCCAACCCCCCTGCCAGGGGCAGGGACACCTCACACTAAACAATGCCACCCAAGGCTCTCTCCAACCCAGCCTTGAACACCGCCAGTGATGGAGCATTCACAACTTCCCTGGGTAACCCATTCCAGTGCCTCACTACCCTCACAGTAAAGAATTTCTTCCTCATATCCAATCTAAACTTCCCCTGTTTAAGTTTGAACCCATTACCCCTTGTCCTATTACTACAGTTCCTCATGAAGAGTCCCTCCCCAGCATCCCAATAGGCCCCCTTCAGATACTGGAAGGATGCTAAGAGGTCTCCACACACCCTTCTATTCTCCAGGTTGAACAGCCCAAACTTTCTCAGCCTGTCTTCATACGGGAGGTTCTGCAGTCCCCTGATCATCCTCGTGGCCCTCCTCTGGACTTGTTCCAACAGTTCCATGTCCTATTTCTGTTGAGGACACCAGAACTGCACACAATACTCCAAGTGAGGTCTCACAGGAGCAGAGTAGAGGGGCAGGATCACCTTCCTCGACCTGCTGGTCATGCTTCTCTTGATGCAGGCCAGGATACGGTTGGCTTTCTGGGCTGCAAGCGCACACTGCCAGCTCATGTTCATTTTCTCATCAGCCAACACCACCAAGACTTTTTCTGCAGGGCTGCTTGGAATCTCTTCTCTGCCCAACCTGTAGCTGTGCCTGGCATTGCTCCGACCCAGGTGTAGGACCTTTCACCTATCATGGCTAAACTTCATAAAGTTGGTATCAGCCCACCTCAAGCCAAGGGTTTCTAGGTCCCTCAGGATGGCATTCCTTCCCTCCAGTGTATCAACTGAACCAAACAGCTTGGTGTCATCGGCAACCTTGCTGAGGGCGCACTCAATCCCACTGTCCATGTCACCGACAAAGATGTTGAACAAGACCGGTCCCAACACCAATCCCGAGGAACACACTCATTACTGGTCTCCAGCTGGACACTGATCCATTGACCACTACTCTTTGCATGCAGACATCCAGCCGGTTCTTTATCCATCTAGTGGTCCATCTATCAAACTGATGTCTCTCCAATTTAGAGACAAGGATGTCATGTGGGACAGTGTCAAATGCTTTGCACAAGTCCAGGTAGATGAGGTCAGCTGCTCTACACCTGTTCATCAGTTCTGTACCCACATCATAGAAGGCCACCAAATTGGTCTGGCAGGATTTCCCCTTAGTGAAGCCCTGCTGGCTGTCACCAAGCACCTTGCTGTTTTTCATGTGCCTTAGCATGCCTTCCAGAAGAATCTGCTCCAAGATTTTGCCAGGCAGAGAGGTGAGGCTGACTGGTCTGTAGTTCCCTGGGTCACCCATTTTCCCCTTCTTGAAAATGGGGGTTATATTTCCCTTTTCCCAGTCTTCGGGAACTTCACCTGACTGCCATGATTTTTCAAATATGGTGGACAGTGGCTTAGCAACTTCATTTGCCAGCTCCTTCAGGACTTGCGGATGGATTTCATCAGGTCCCACATACTTGTATACGTTCAGGTTTCTAAGATGGTCTCGAACCAGATCTACTCCTGCAGTGGGCCCAGGGTCTTCATTCTTACAGTCCCTGCATCTGCCTTCCAAGACTTGGGTGTTGTGGTCAGAGCGTTTGCCAGTGAAGACTGAGGCAAAGAAGTCCTTAAGAACCTCAGCTTTCTCCAAATCGAGGGTAGCCAGTTCTCCTGATATCTTCTGGAGAGGGCCCACATTGTTTCTAGTCTGTCTTTTATTTGCAATGTAACTATAGAATCCCTTCCTGTTATCTTCCACATCCCTAGCCAAGTTTAATTCTAACTGGGCCATAGTTTTCCTAACATGGTCCCTAGCTTCCCAGATATCATCCCTGTCTTTTTTCCTGGCTGCCCATCCTTGCATCCACCTTTTATAAGCCTCTTTTTTCCTTTGAATTTTCCTCAGCAACTCCTTATCCATCCATGGAGATCTCCTGACCCTTGTCCTGCACTTCCTTCTAGCTGGGACACAACACTCCTGAGCTTGTAAGATGGCTGAACACCTGCCTACTTGCAGGAAGTGATGAATGAATTCCTTGTTTTGTTTTAGCTATTGAATTATCCTTAGCTCACTTTTACTCTTCTGATTCTCTCTCCCATTCTGACACAGGTGAGGGTGTGTGAGTTAATGGCTGAGTGGTGCTTAGTTATCAGCTGAGGCTAAACAAAAACAATTAACAATTATTACATGCATCTATCCTTGCTCAGAGAGGCACTCTTAGAAGAAAAGTAGATGGACTGTGGACTCAGTCTGCTCCCATCTTAACGATTTTAAGTAATGAATGACTAAATCATGCATTCACAGCCTTCTCATCACTCCAAAATAATGAACTAGACACATTTTTGAATATGGGTGAGAAAGGAATCAGATTAAGAATACAGTAACTAAATCAGACATTCTCAGACTTGTTTCTGTTTTCACTCAAATCAGGTAAAAAGTAAAGACTGTTACTTGTTATTTCAAACTGTAATATGTTAAAAAAAATGTGATAGGCTAATGGTCATATTGATCTCATCATACTGCATACAATGCACAAAATTAACAAAATGTCCCATTAAAAATACATCTATTGTAGACTGCCAATTCCTTTATTATTCTGAAAGATGACATGAAAATGATTGTTCTGATTGCTTACTCGTTTCTAGATATGATGGCCAACTTGAGTAGCATATTGTGCAAAATCCTAAATATCGTGGGTGTGGTATAAAACCTAAAGTGTATAGACAGAGAAATAGACTTCCCATTTTAGAAACACTTGGGGATATAGCTTGCTCTAATTTCAAATGGCAAATAGATGTGGGGTTTTCTTAACTTTATGCTAAAAATTTGGTCTCTGTACAATTTTTCCTTTCCATAAGATAGTTTCCCACTTTCAATTTCAAACCCTAACTTCTACGACTCACTTAATATTTACACAAATATTCCCCACTTACAACCAGAATAGCAAAGACTGAAGAAGTGGCTGTCCACAGCTTTATCCAATACCAAAAGTTATTTCAATGAAAATGGAGTACAAAATTCATTCCCACACTTCACAACTAGGTCTTGCAGAGATTGCAGCTTTCGAACAAAAGTATTAAAGACTGCTGAAGGAACCCCTTGAGTTTTGATACTTGAGGAAATTGTTTCTCATATAAGAGAAATTCTTATCTGAACCAAAGGACTGAAATTGTTTCTTACATTTCTCTGTAAGTTTATAGCTGTTTATAGCATTCAGTGTAATAATATATAGAAACTGAATGCATAGAAAATTCACTGCAAGTTGCTGAATCTGGTAGCCTGGCAGAGGTGAGGCTCCTGCAGCATCATATTCCTAGGTCCATTCAGCAACCAGTCTGAGCTGAGCGTGTACCCTTCGTAGACACACACACACACGCATATGTACACTTCCACAATACACATATACATATTTTCATGGCTGGACACACAAATCAACACAGACAGAAACACTCACAAAAATAGCAGTAGCACAGACAGCTTAGTCCTGTCTTCATATTTGGCAGCTCAGGATGAGTGTTAGTTAGTGGGCAACATATAGACACAGTATGGATCCTTCCAGGTGCCAGCTTTAGACACCCAGCCTACTCTGTAGGTGGCTCCTGGATCCTCTGGTTTCCTAGTTGTCTCATGCACAAAAACACACGCAAATGAGTCTGACTCCGAGACCTCACAGTCTCCCCAGTTCCTAGATTGGATCTCCTGGATCCTCTAGTAGCCAACATCCCGACTACTCTGGTCTCTACAGCTGCTCCAACACTTGGCTCCCAAGCCTTTATGATACTCACCAGATAGTCTAGCTGGATGTTAGCTGGTGATCACATGCCAACGTGCACCACTCCAGTCTCTCAAGTTGCTGGCACCTGAGATACATAGCCCCCATGATATGTAGTCCCAGATTCTGGTGATTGGCACTCAGGCCTCCATGTACATATTTTAAGAATGCACACCATGCATGCTGAAAACAAAGCTTCTTACTCAGATATATAGTCAAAGTTTAATGAGAGTACAGAACAGACTGAGTTGATCAAGCATAGGGTATGGCCAGACAAACATACTGACCAGCAGCCTAATAAGAGGCTTCTGGCCCCTTCTATCTCTTTTTCCACTCTTGTTTCTCCACACATTGCCTAGATCTCTCTCTATGTCTTTGATCCCTCCTCTAATCATCTGGTAACAGTCTTGTCAAATACTCAGATGCTCTCCCCTACATCCCACATTGAGCTCCCTACCTCTGTAGGCAGCATCCATTCACAGCCTGTAGGATTACCTGGAGATTGGATCTGCCTCCATCCTGTTGCCTGATGGTGATGTGTTTCACTCACTGCTCATGGAGCTAACACTCCCTTGAGATGCCCTAAGAGGGGCTGAGTTAAGGTAACTCATCCCCCCACCTGCTGTTGTGCCTCTGGGCTTCTTCATGTGTATGGTGATGAGCCTTTAATCACAAAACCTGGCACAATACAAATCCATCCGAAGCTGGTTTTCCCTGTTTGTTTGTAGTTGGATCATGATAATACCATATTGCAGGTCTGGGGGAGCAGGAACAAAGGAGGCACATTTGTAACTCCTATGAGCTCTGATTTCAGTGAGCTTTTGTGTAATCACTATTCAGATAGGAAGCAGAAGTAAAATTTGTCAGCTTATGCAAGTCATCTCCCTTGCACCTAAACTCTGTAATTCTTGTTCCTAAATTAAGTGGGACCTTCACTATGTGGAATGAAGTCAGACCCTTTGAAAGCCTCAAGAGAGAGATCATCTCTGCCCAATTAAGTTCCTTAATCTTCTTTCTGCGGGCCTAACTTTTACATGAATGTGAGAGAAGGATGGAGGATGCAGTAGCCTAGGGCACAGCACCACTGAGACTGCCTCTTCTCACATAAAAACAGTTGTAGAGAAATAGAAACAATTTATAGCATCTTAAGGCAGATATCTAAACCAGGACAACTAATTACAGACTGAAATGGCCTGTACCTCACCAGTGATAAAGGCAATTAAGGGTGATAAACTCAAATGTAAACAGTCTAGGCATCAACATTTAATCTGATGAATCTCACCTTAAACTCATTAGATAGATGCGTAATAGAAGAGAACTGGATGGTGTTATAAAAACCTTTAAAGTTATCTACCTCTTAACGTGTAATATATTTACTGCTTAACATAAGAACTGATGAACTAGGAACTCAAATTTAACAACAGCTAAATTTAAGTAAGTTTACTGGTAATTTAAGTAAGTTAAAATTAATCTCTTTCTGTATTTTATGTATGAAAGTCAAGGTCCAGTAAGCTCAGAAGATGTCTAATTCAAACATGTCTGCATGAGTTTTAAACCAGCATAAAATTAAGCCAGGAAACTCCAATCCAGAATATTCAGGGAGTAGAGTTTAAGGGGTTTTAAAGGTTTTTCTTGTTTGTTTGGGTATTTTTGTTTGTTTTTGCGGGGTGTGTGTGTGTTTGGATTTAAGAGAATTTATTAATTAGTATCTATTAGGAGAAGACCAGGGGAAAAAAACAAAACAAAACAAAATCAACAAACAAACAAAACCACAAAACTCAACCAAATAAAACAACATCATGTTACAAGGAAAGAAACTAGAACTCTTTTTTTTTCTAGGGATTATATTCGTAATCATTACATGTGGTTCATGTCCTGGTTCTTTCAGCGAAACCTGAGAAAGGCAAAGTTTGGAGAATCTAAACTAAAAGCAGTGTACAAATTAAGCAAAGGTAAGAATTTTGATTTGTGCTCATAAATTCCTGTTCAGTATTACTTCAGGTACCTACTTTATTCAATACGGTCATTTAGCTGCAGCTTACTTAAAAGCAGTGGATCATATACATATCTTGCTTTTCTTTTTTTTCCACTGAAAAAGCAAACAAACACCAATATTTTTTTTATTTTTTCCTGTCCTTGGTATGCCTTACAAATTTTGCTCAGTATTACAGTTCTTGTAAGACTGATTTGGCAGCAGCCAAGATGCAGTCAGAGGTGAGCACAATGATATGAAAATATTTAAGCACAGGTGACAGGCTGCATGGCAGCAGCAGCATGACATTTTACGTGGAGATACAGACAATACGGACAGTAGCACATTGAATTTGATACACACAGGGTACAGCTGTGGTAAGTGTGGCAATGTACAAGTAAGTATTTTGAAAGAATATGACAGGCAAAATATGACTAATATTAAGAAATGGAAAAAAAAAAAGAAATGTAATGAAAATGAAAATAATAGATTCTATACCTTGAGATCAATTTAATCCTACATCAAATTATCTGTATGTACACTGTACAGACAGCATTAAAAAAAATACTTAAAATATAATTTACACCTGTTAGCTAGAAAATTTAACGCCGAACCGTCCCAGCCTTTAAAAAAGCTTGAGACTCCCTGCCTAAATAAAATACATTTATATATTTAAGTAAAATACATTTATTCAAAGTATAACTGTTATACTGGAGAAGGGAAAAAAATACAAAGGAAAAAAATTTCCTTTAGGCATACTTTCCTCTTGTATATGTTTTTGCTAAGTTTTTGCATTTAATTACATACTGTTCCAGATCCTCAAAAACACAAATCAAAACAGGTTAAATTGAATTAAATAAAATTAGGCTGCTCAAATATTTTGCATCTTTTAAAATTTCAGCCTTGCAATATAGCCAGCAATACTTGTTTTTATTACCAAGAGATAAAGAGAAATCAAACTGCAAGATAAGGATATGACATTTCTCTACCTGAATTTTTTTTATGCTACATTTCTTGTTTAGGGCTTGCATAGATTTCAGTCTTTTCAGCCTTGAATTAGTAGGCTGTAAGTTCAAATTCTCATTTTCCTGCCCAGTCACATGTCCTTTCAGGAGAAGCGCTCTAGAGCTTTCCTGCTCTATTGTAGAGCATGGCACCTCCCCTGGGCTGTGTTTTACAGGTACAGAGCAGCGATGTACAGTGTAGCCCATCATGTGAGAAAAGTGATACAGAGAACTCGCCAAAGGAAGGATCTGTGTACGTCACCATCAAAAGACGAATAGCAATGATGTGGGTTCCCAGGAAACTACAGCTTGTAAATTCTAGCTGCCATGAATGATAGATGCATCATCAATCCCAAAGTAAAGAAAAAAGTAGATAAAGAGACAACTTTTTGTAGGATGCAACCTTAGGTTTTTTTTGTTTGTTTGTTTGGTTTTCACCTCTCAAAATATGTTTCTTTATAGTAAAATTTATTGGGAATTTTTAGTTCACTGCCCTGGCAGAATTAATTATAGCAAATATGCCTAAGGCACAGGATGTTAAAGTTTCTTTAACCATTCCAGATGTTTAATAATCTTCCTATTCTCAGGAAATTTGCACTATTGGTAACACCAAATTATTCTTTGACAGGGAAAAGGTGCTTGTTTTTTCATTGCCTCAAGGTTGCTTTTTTCCTTGCCATTTACTGGCAGCACTATTTGGGAAGAGAGGAAATGTTTGCTTGCAGGATCGATGGAAAAAAGAGAGCACAAGTGAAAATGGAAAGAAAGAAAGTGAGAAAGATGAAATTTAAAGCTACAGGAGGGAAAAAACCCAAAGCCTGAAACCAACACAACTAATGTAGTGAAATCAACTAAAGAGTATTAATAAGGAGCATTCTAATTAAGAAACAAGTAAGAAAAGGTGGCAAAGTCATAACTAATGCAACACCTAAAACTTGTAGAAGACTACTGAGAGACACCAAGGAAAAAAAGCAGAACCTAGGACGCTTTGAATTAGAGGAAATTTAAATATAAATATACCAGAAGAAAAGATTAATCAAGATTAATCCTATGATACTTTTCTGAAGTAGAAATGTCAGGCTTTCTAACAATAAAGAACCATCTAATAAATGTTTCTTTTAGTATAATAATGCACAAATATCTTCCATTCCAACAGTAACTCAGAAAAGTATTTAATAGCATTTTATAATAAAGTTAGATAATTCAAAGAAAAAAGTTAGATATTTCAAAGAATCAGGATTAATAACCTGAATCCAAAACTATTAGAAGAGCTGAGCAAGGTTTTTTATGGGCCAATAATGCTGATTTTCAATAAGTCCTGAACATAGGAAAACCTCCAGGGAACTGCAAGAAAGCTAGTGATTTATCAATATTTTAAAAACTGTAAACAGAGTGACCACATATTACAGGATTGAAATACATATGCTGCACAAAAATTACAAAAGTGATCGTGTAGGACATGACTGACTGTATTAGCCCCCTTTAATTCTTTTTTAATGCCAATCAGCATGGGGCTATAGAAAATAAATTGTATAAGCTGAGTTGTTTTCTTTGCTTTTTTTTTTTTAAATTTCAACAATAACAGTAATTTTCCAGTATACTTTGAATTCAGAAGGCTTCTGGTTATTTTTAAGAAAATAGAATAAAAAAATCAAAGCATAAAGGCAAACACAAAATTAAATAAAACATAACACATTTCTTTGATCAGACACTGGATAAAGCAATGTTTAAGTGGATCTTTTTCTAGTGCTGTTCTACAGGCAATTAGTTCCTAGCCTACATGCATTTGAATATTTTTATTAATGATTAACACTGAATGCAAATTGAGAAAATAAAGAAAGAAGGAAAAAAAAAAAAGAATTATGAGACATCAAAAAAGCCAAGCAGAAGTAGTTGAGCTGTATTTATTTCTGACCATAAGTTATCATTAAACAAAGAAACATTTGTTTGTTTTGACTTCAGCTTCTTGAAAATTAAACAAATAAATTAATAAATTTTGATTTCAGTGGTATGATGTATTCCAGAATCCAACATAAATTGTTTTAAGAACTAAAGTTAATTCTCATTTTTAAAACCTTCCAATCCAGTCTTAATCTAATATATAACTCTGTTGAAACAAATCCAGCCTGGTTAGGTCTTCTTTTTATAAAAAGAGGAATGATTTTATATTCAAATAGTGTGCTTAAATTTCATTGCAGTTATATCATTTAGTAAAAAGCAGACACTGAAATCACAATGACCTAAACCAATATTCTTAGTAGTGAACTAATTTCATATCTGGGTTGAATGAAATTGAATGGATCATCATTCCCATCTCTGAAGGAAAAAAATAATGTCTGAGGGTGACCCTATTACTAAAATATGAAATATGGGAGTACAAAGAAGATACAAGGCTCTACATCTGTATTTTGGAGAAGCCATCTTTTGCCCCCTACTGCCATTTTCTTACTGCTCGGATTACCTAATTATATCTAGAGGTGTATTAAATACTAAATGTCCATATTTGGAGAAGAGAGGTGCTTGCGATGGGAAACAAAGTTATGAGGAATAAAGAGAAATAACATAAGCATCTATTCTAGAGAGCACTTATTCAGAGAGGTATATAATACAGCTCAAGCTCACAGTGCTGCTCGCCCCTTTAAAACAAACCTGATGCTTTGCCACCTAGTAAATTGAAACTCCCAATACTGAATAGGAATTACAAATATCGAGTTCATCTGGCAATTAGGAAAATAGTCTTTTCAGATTTGTAAGTCTGACAAAGTAAGGAGGGACATATATAACTTTAAGGCATGAAAGTTTCAATCTTGTCTAATGGCTAATAATTTGCCATTTATAATGTAAAATAAAAATTGCAATAAATACCACAGTAATAATCTGGGAGAAGACCAAGTGAAGGCCTAGTTTTTAATGGCTATTTATTATTTTTATAGGGCTTTTTTCTGATTATTCTTATTTATATTCTAAGAGTACTTATAAGTCATATCTAGGAATGGTACTCCACTACTTCAGGAACTTAAAACATAATCAGAACATTAAAAAATTCTAAAGACTTAAAAAATTAATGGCTAGTGGGAGCTATTTCACCTAGGGCCCTTCCTTAGCAGAGTCAGGCTCTATCAAGTGGCTAAGCACCTTTTTCTGATACAGGTGAGGCAATTTGTCAGTTTTAGAGAAAGATCTTCTGATCTCAAGTATGTGTTAAAGGGGTGGTTGGGGAGGAAGGGCACATAAAGAAAGTCAGGTAGCCTAGCACAAGGTAAGAAAAATATGACTGACAGAGAAGCACCTTAATTTTTTGTAAAATCTAGAGAAGATGGTAGTCTGACCTTATCAGTAGGGTGCAGATACAGCTTTGTTTTTGCCGCTGATGTTGTGCTGTGCGCTGCATGCAATCCCTCAGTATTGCAGTAATTGTTCAATTTCCAAACCATTACTATACTGAGTAGAAGGTAAGTCTTACACTGGATACAAAAAATATAATCATTAATATCTCAAGGCTTAAAAAAACCAGTAAAATTCAGTCATTCTCTAGACATTCTCATATTTGAACCAAATTTAGGATCACAAGAAAGATGACACTGTTGAGATATTTTCTTTTTTTCATTGGTAATTTGTAGGATAGCACCCCATAACAACCCTGGGATGATAAGGACAATACAAATACAAATTAAAAGCTCTCATTCCTCAGTTCTGCAGCTGTTCAGAGTCACTGTATTCAGACAAATTTATTGCCTTCCAGAGTTAGTTGTTAAAAAATAATAAAATACTCTGCAACCAAGCCCCTTTGTATTCCCATTGAAAGCTCTTGGTCTACTCTAACACGTTTTAAATGCTGTTTTAAAGACTGAAATTTTGATGGTTTTGTTCTAAAACTTTCGACTTATTGAAAATAACCATTTTTCTTTTTTTTTTTTTTTGTGGGCACAGACAGCTCTGACCTATGAAAGGTCTCTCAGCTCAGATTTTTAGTTTGAATGAAGTACAGCAAGTTAGACAGGTTTCAAAATAACTATTACCTAAAATATAGGACACCTTTGATCACAGTACAGGCAGACACTGGGTTTAATTTTAAGATTTAGGCTTCCTAGCAGATTGCTTGACCATGAAAATAACTTCTTTTTTCATAGATCCTTAGGCATATAATAATTTCTACATTATATAAATAATAGCATTAATTGTATTTGAGTGTAAGAGATCTGTATTTTATATGTCAGTAGTTAGGGTACAAAGATGGGCAGCAGAAAAGTGATACAATAGGGATATATGAACATAGCAATTGAAAACTCATGAATAATCAGAAAATGGTTTAACTAATAGAAAGGGGTCTTTACCATCTATTTTCCTGCCAGAAATATCTAATAGCCAAAACAAAATTTTCTCATTGTTTATGTGATACACATAATTTTAAAAATTTTATTGGTAGTCTCCCCCATCTTTTCATATTTTTGGTTAATCATTGTACACATTTTCCAGAGGAAGTCTCAGAATGCTTTATATAATGACATTAATAATTCCATTTCTCTGTTGGATATATCTCTTATAGTCATTATAGCCATATCGTGTTGAGCAATATGACAGCAGAGTGCATGCAAATTTTACAAATTCCCATCTCATTGAAGAAATTTCTAAATGGCTGTCATGATATCCTAATTTTCCTGAAGAAGTCTCCCAGCTCTGTGCACCACTAGTTGTTCTTATTGGCATCTTATTCTCTGTAGCAGACGTGTTAATTCATAAGTTGAGTTAGAAGGTTTTTAAGACCAGTAAACGAGGCAGTCTAAGAAAAGCCTACTTTCAGCCTCATAGCTTGGCTCCAGCACACTTTTTCTTTAGCAGTTCCTTACCACTAACAATTCTGGAAATAACGTCCATTTTCTCCAGCTAAACTAAAGTTTCCGTGTAGAACCTTATTTTTTTTGAACTAGGAATTCACTCCTGACCTATGGAGAATATGTGACAGCAATAGTTCCCTATTACTCTCAATCAGTACATAAGGCATTTGTCCATTTAACCACAGAAGTAAATGACACAAGGAATTAGAATCACAGAATCATAGAATAGTTAGGGTTTGAAAGGACCTTAAGATCATCTAGTTCCAACCCCATGCCTTGGGCAGGGGCACCTCCCACTAAACAATGCCACCCAAGGCTATGCCTTGAACACCGTCAGCGATGGAGCATTCACAACTTCCCTGGGCAACCCATTCCAGTGCCTCACCACTGTCACAGTAAAGAACTTCTTCCTCAAATCCAGTCTAAACTTCCCCTGTTTAAGTTTGAACCCATTACCCCTTGTCCTCTCACTACAGTCCCTCATGAAGAGTCCCTCCACAGCATCCCTATAGGTCCCCTTCAGATATTGGAAGTCTGCTAAGAGGTCTCCACACACCCTTCTATTCTCCAGGCTGAACAGCCCAAACTTTCTCAGCCTGTCTTCATACGGGAGGTTCTGCAGTCCCCTGATCATCCTCGTGGCCCTCCTCTGAACTTGTTTCAACAGTTTCATATCCTTTTATGTTGAGGACACCAGAACTGCACACAATACTCCAAGTGAGGTCTCACAGGAGCAGAGTAGAGGGCAGGATCACCTCCTTCCACTTGCTGGTCATGCTCCTCTTGATGCAGGCCAGGATACGGTTGGCTTTCTGGGCTGCAAGCGCACACTGCCGGCTCATGTTCATTTTCTCATCAACCGCAGCCCCCAAATCATTCTCTGAAGGGTTGCTCTGAATCTCATCTCTGCCCAGCCTGTAGCTATGCCTGGCATTGCTCTACTCCTCCAGGCATAGGACCTTTCACCTATCATGGCTAAACTTCATAAAGTTGGTATCAGCCCACCTCACAAGGGTTTCTAGGTCCCTCAGGATGGCATTCCTTCCCTCCAGTGTATCAACTGAACCAAACAGCTTGGTGTCATCGGCAACCTTGCTGAGAGCGCACTCAATCCCACTGTCCATGTCACCGACAAAGATGTTGAACAAGACCGGTCCCAACACCAATCCCGAGGAACACACTCATTACTGGTCTCCAGCTGGACACTGATCCATTGACCACTACTCTTTGCATGCAGACATCCAGCCGGTTCTTTATCCATCTAGTGGTCCATCTATCAAACTGATGTCTCTCCAATTTAGAGACAAGGATGTCATGTGGGACAGTGTCAAATGCTTTGCACAAGTCCAGGTAGATGAGGTCAGCTGCTCTACACCTGTTCATCAGTTCTGTACCCACATCATAGAAGGCCACCAAATTGGTCTGGCAGGATTTCCCCTTAGTGAAGCCCTGCTGGCTGTCACCAAGCACCTTGCTGTTTTTCATGTGCCTTAGCATGCCTTCCAGAAGAATCTGCTCCAAGATTTTGCCAGGCAGAGAGGTGAGGCTGACTGGTCTGTAGTTCCCTGGGTCACCCATTTTCCCCTTCTTGAAAATGGGGGTTATATTTCCCTTTTCCCAGTCTTCGGGAACTTCACCTGACTGCCATGATTTTTCAAATATGGTGGACAGTGGCTTAGCAACTTCATTTGCCAGCTCCTTCAGGACTTGCGGATGGATTTCATCAGGTCCCACATACTTGTATACGTTCAGGTTTCTAAGATGGTCTCGAACCAGATCTACTCCTGCAGTGGGCCCAGGGTCTTCATTCTTACAGTCCCTGCATCTGCCTTCCAAGACTTGGGTGTTGTGGTCAGAGCGTTTGCCAGTGAAGACTGAGGCAAAGAAGTCCTTAAGAACCTCAGCTTTCTCCTAATCGAGGGTAGCCAGTTCTCCTGATATCTTCTGGAGAGGGCCCACATTGTTTCTAGTCTGTCTTTTATTTGCAATGTAACTATAGAATCCCTTCCTGTTATCTTCCACATCCCTAGCCAAGTTTAATTCTAACTGGGCCATAGTTTTCCTAACATGGTCCCTAGCTTCCCAGATATCATCCCTGTCTTTTTTCCTGGCTGCAAATCCTTGCTTCCACCTTTTATAAGCCTCTTTTTCCCTTTGAATTTTCCTCAGCAACTCCTTATCCATCCATGGAGGTCTCCTGGCCCTCCTGCTGAATTTCCTTCTAGCTGGGACAGGACACAACACTCCTGAACTTGTAGCAGGTGATCTTTGAATATCAACCAGCAATTTTGAGCCTCCCTGCCCTCTAGGGCTGTATCCCATGGAACCGTACTGAGCAGGTTCCTGAAGAGGCCAAAGACTGCTCTCTTGAAGTCCAGGGCAGTGAGCTTGCTGCATGCTCTTCTCACTGTCCTGAGGGTCTTAAACTCAATCATCTCATTATCGCTACAGTCATGGCTGCCCTGGAGTGTCACATTTCCAACCAGCCCCTCCCTGTTGGTGAGCACGAGGTCAAGCATGGTAACTCTCCATGTCAGCTCCTCTATTACTTGCAGAAGGAAGCTGTCTTCCACGTAATTGAGACACCTCCTGGATGGCTTGTGCTGGGCCATACCAGATATCAGGGTGGTTGAAGTCCCCCATGAGGACAAGGGCCTGTGTGCATGAGGCTTTTCCTATCTTTCTATAGAGTGCTTCATCCAAAGAGTCCTCTCTATCAGGCTGCCCATAACAGATGCCCACAGTAATGTCTCCCATCACTGTTCTCCCTCTGACCCTGACCCACAAACTTTCTGTTGACTACTCACCTGTCCCCAGACAGAGTTCCATACTCTCCAGCCTATCACTGACGTAAATCGTAACTCGCCCTCCCCATCTGCCAGGCCTGTCTTTTCTAAAGAGCCTATTAGGTAACATTCATGTTAAAACCTTACCAGAAGACATGTACTAACAAAGATAAATTTTGTATGACTCCATTGCAGACTGGATGTTCCATGCTGAGTACTAGAAACCTATCTTTACTGAGGCAGGGGAGTTAGTATTCAGAAGTGACATATGGAAAGAAAGTTGCAAGGAGGCAATTAGTCACCATTTGATATAAAAATAAATTTTACATTTTGAGTAATTTTATGATTTATTTGTTTTATAAATTAAGTATTTTTTAAGTTGTCAGACCTCCTCAGCCCCCTGTGCTCTCTAGTCGGATCTTTTGGCTTTTACAGTGTCCCCTATCTTCATTAAGCTGCTGCTGCCATTGTTTTTCTTATGTTTCTTCAGCTACAGGCCAGTTCTCATCAGATACAGGTCCACATTGCAATGCTGAAGTCACTTAAGTCAATTTAAATCAGCTTAGGAGCTGTTATTAATGCAACTAATATGACCTACCTGCTACCTTTTTAAAATGCTTACTGAATTATTTCAGTCATGTTATATGTACGTATGACTGCTACATATATAATGAGACTTTTACTAATATCTTGAAAGTATCTGCAGTATCACTGCTCTGTGCAGGAGCAATCAAAGGTTCTAAATTCATTTTGTACATTCAAAAGCCAAATCTCTCTAAATTTTCTTTAATTAAAGAATAATCACTGACCACAATATATAGGCAAAATATGAGTAAAAAAAATGGGTCTGAACATCTGGCCTCAACATTTGAGCAAATATGTACATATATTTAACTATGTATTTAAATATGCATTTCAGTGTCTGTATTTCCTAGGGCAAAAATGCAGGCTTCCAGTCCTTCAATCAAATCAAGGAATAGCCAAAATCAATGACTGGTGCTATGAAGATAAAAGAAATCCCTCTTCTTGCCTATGGCCTTTCTGAGTTCAGACAAAATGGCTAAATTCAACTGTGGGAGTATTCAGAGCTGCTAACCAGCCACAGTAAACTGACCATGAAAGATGGCAGAAATTACTTGTTCATCACTTGGCGGTGCCAGTAAGATCATAACAGTGATTGATTATATACTATAGAATCATAGAATAGTTAGGGCTGGAAAGGACTTAAGATCATCTAGTTCCAACCCCCCAGCCAGGGGCAGGGACACCTCCCAGTAAACCGTGCTACCCAATATGTGATCTAATATCTGTAAAACTAACCACATTTTTATATCTTTTCCTTTTTATTTTTTTTTTACTTATCCATATTGATTGAATAGCTGTTTGTTTTGGTTGGTTTTGGGGCTTTTTTGGTAGCAATACACTGAATACTAAAATCTGTGTGGTGTTCTATCAGATTTTTCTTAGTTAACAGTAAAACCTATCTATCTACTGATAGGCCTTAGCCTTTTTTTTCTAAAAATGGAAAGCATGAACTGAAGGTGGTCAAACGCAAAACTATTATGAGGTTGGACATATATTCGGAAAACATGGCAGTAACTACTATTTCTTTTAAAGATAATGGAGTTGTGTTTCAATGACTATATTTTTATTCTGCTATTTCAGTGCCCAGTGTTCTTGATGGTGAGCCATGTGAAGGACCTATGGTAAGTTAAAAAACTAGCTTTGCTCTTGTTACATGGAATGAAATAGGGATCTGATTTAAAAATAGAATTTACTAAAGCACTTACAGAAGTCTTTTATGTTTATCTTGTTTTATTGCCTAGTTTAAAAAGAACAGACAGCTGCTCAGCCAGTTAATTTGTCTCTTCTCTTGGTGTATTAAAAGCTAGCAATAGACCACAAGAACACAAATCATTGTTTTCACCCAGCTATCTGTGCATTTGGTAAATAAAATGGTGAATACTAGAGCAGAGTCCTGGGTCTCTACCTAAGGTACAGAAAATTTGGGTAAGGCTTGTTGTATGATCTAGTGACATGTTTTGTGAACATCTACAAAGGACGGTGTTTTATTATTCTGTTTTTCAGATGTAAGACACAGGATTGGTCCTTAATAAAAATTGTGGGCCCCTTACACTTAAGTAGGCACTGATGATTTCCTCATGCTTTTTTATATAGTAACTAATTTATGTGAAAAGCAGGTATATATGCAAATGCCTTGAAGTGAAAGCTGCTGCTTTTTATAACTAGTTTGAATCAGTGAAACTAACTGTACAAGAACGATTAAATGCAGATTAAAGACCAGTCTATGTTAGGGTTTTTATTTTACACCAGGTTTTTCTCTGGTAGCATAGAACATTATGTTTGGTTTTCATTACATTTTGTTTTCTTTTGTGTTCACTGGGAAATGCACTTTACATCCTCTTTCCTTTGTACAAAATGGTTGATTAATCTTCTCATAGTTTTCTGCATGATTCTTTTTCACTGATTGAACTACCTACTTTGGGTCATTTATCACCAACAGCTTCTCCTGGATATTAATCAAAGACTATAGAATCTAGTGGGGAAAGCTCCTTACCACTGCATCTTCAAAATATCAGTTCAATAAAATCCTGTATCATTTAAATATCTTATTCTTACCATGATATACATGTAGAATCGTAGAATCATAGAATAGTTAGGGTTGGAAAGGACCTTAAGATCATCTAGTTCCAACCCCCCTGCCAGAGGCAGGGACACCTCCCACTAAACCATGCCACCCAAGGCTATGTCCAATCCAGCCTTGAACACCGCCAGTGATGGAGCATTCACAGCTTCCCTGGGCAACCCATTCCAGTGCCTCACTACCTGAATAGTAAAGAATTTCTTCCTCATATCCAATCTAAACTTCCTCTGTTTAAGTTTGAACCTGTTACCCCTTGTCCTCTCACTACAGTCCCTCATGAAGAGTCCCTCCCCAGCATCCCAATAGGCCCCCTTCAGATACTGGAAGGCTGCTAAGAGGTCTCCACACAGCCTCCTCTTTTCCAGGTTGAACAGCCCAAACTTTGTCAGCCTGTCTTCATATGGGAGGTGCTCCAGACCCCAGATCATCCTCGTGGCCCTCCTCTGGACTTGTTTCAACAGTTCCATGTCCTTTTTATGTTGAGGACACCAGAACTGCACACAATACTCCAAGTGAGGTCTCACAAGACCAGAGTAGAGGGGCAGGATCACCCCCCTCAACCTGCTGGTCACGCTTCTCTTGATGCAGCCCAGGATACAGTTGGCTTTCTGGGCTGCAAGTGCACACTACTGGCTCATGTTCATTTTCTCATCAACCAGAACCCCCAAATCATTCTCTGCAGGACTGCTCTGTATCTCTTCTCTGCCCAAACTGTAGCTGTGCCTGGGATTGCTCCGACCCAGGTGGAGGTCCTTGCACTTGGCATGGTTAAACTTCATCAGGTTGGCATCAGCCCACCTCACAAGGGTTTCTAGGTCCCTCAGGATGGCATTCCTTCCCTCCAACGTATCAACTGAACCACACAGTTTGGTGTCATCGGCAACCTTGATGAGAGCGCACTCAATCCCACTGTCCATGTCACCGACAAAGATGTTGAACAGGACCGGTCCCAACACCGATCCCTGAGGGACACCACTCGTTACTGGTCTCCAGCTGTAACTATGATTTTAGCAGTAATTGTAAGTAGTAAGGCAAATATAAAAATGCTCACCTTTCGACTTTCCAATACAGATTTTTCCTGGCATGACTAATACAGTTGACAGTATCCGTACTTATTATGTGAATAAATATAAATTGTAATGGGTGCCTTCTCACCTACTTGTTAAAAATATATTATATATATATGTAGAGAGTGATTTAAAAAAATCAAAGTATTTGATTTGGAACTCCTCCTGTTTGCCAGCTGCTTTACATAAAATACATATTTTTTTTTTCAGAGTATGTATTTACTCAGTCATCTGAGAGACTGAAATGTAGGTAAACAATGTAGTACATGTTTTGAAAACTAAGTTATTTATGGCAGTGGAATAATTTTCCAAGCCTTTGTAGCTCTAGCATAAGCTATGTTCATAATCCGATCCGACAACAGAAAATTTGCAAGAAAATATGTAACATATATATGCATATATATTGTATATATATGTATATACATAATTAAATATATATGCATATATGTATGTATTATGAAATACACATTGAATGAAGGGTTAAATATCAGAAAATCTGTTCACTTTCAATTCAAAATTAGAAAAGAACTGTAAAAAATTGTCATGGTTCAAGCTGTAAAACACGCAGCCCATTCTGTCACTCACTCCCCTCTCTTTCTTCCCTCTGCTCCCGGGTGGATGGGGAGGAGAATCAAAAGAATTCAATTCCCACTGGTTGAGATAAGAACAGTTTAGTAACTAAAGTATAACACAAGACCACTACTGCTACCACCAATAATAATAATGACAAAGCAAATACAAGGAAAGAATACAATCGCTCACCACAAATACCAAGCCCGACCACGCAGTGCACCCCCCCCCCCCCCCCCCTTCCGGGTCTCTGCTCTCTGTCTTTACATCCTGGGCATGACGTGCTGTGACATGGAATACCTCTTTGGCTAGTTTGGATCAGGTGTCCTGTCTCTGCATCCTCCCGGCTTCCCCTCCTCCCTGGCAGAGCATGAGACTCAGAAAGTCCTTGGTTAGACCAAAACATTACCAAGTAGTAACTGAAAACACTGGTGTTATCAGCGCTGTTCCCAAGCCCAAAATCAAAAACACAGCACTGCACCAGCTACCAAGAAGCAGAAAAATGTCTGCTGCTGCTGAACCCATGACAAAAGTAAAGTATGTTTTAGTACAATAAAAGCTGGGAAAAGAAAAGTTAATATTTTCTGGTTTTGTGACCATAATGTCATTTTTGGAGGAACATGAACAGACTGAATCAGTATGGAGTAACTCTTCATTAACACTGAAGTCTATAAGATTACCCTCTAGCCTTTTGTCCTTAGCTTCTGACATCACTGCCTTCTGAAATAGCATTGGAAATGATAGGCAACCTCAAAGCCAGCTTTGAGTAGTCACGTATGTGAAATCCTTGTTCACATGAATATTTAATCTTCTTCATAATACAGAAATATTTACAATTTATTTAAATCTATAGATTAAGATTTGGTTAACATAATCTAGTTTGTGTTTCCTAGGTCATTCTGTTTGCTTAGATATTAACAATTTTAAAATAGCAAAAACATTCCTCTGTCACAAAACCCTCAAGGAAAGAGATGCAAATCTTGATTGTCTATGCAACTGCTAATCTCACATTCTGTTTTCACATTTGAATTGAGCAGTGTAGGTTTGCTTTTGAATTGAAATTCTATTGATATCAGCATATACTGATCAGCTCAGGGTAGAGAAGTTGTCTCTGTTGCCATGCTTTTACAATTTGCAAAGAGGTGGTTATTTCAAATGTTACTTTTTTTACTAAAGAGATAGCTCATTAAATCTCATTACTAGTCAGCGGCTGTCACAGAGCATGGATTTAAATTTATGACAATACATTTCTTCACAAATGCTTTCTACAAAAATGGGGAAAAATTTATTTTGTCATTAACCTTAAATGACATTATACATGGCTACATTTATACCTTTTGCTCTGCTGAAGACCATTTCAAAATTCAGTAGTTTAAACTTGTTTTACGGGAGTTGTTCTTTTTAAAATGCTGATTTCTGCTACTGGAAAACTCTAAACTAATAAAGGAAGTGAAAAGCAAGATACTTAATCACCAAATTCTGTCACCAAAGTAGGAGCAAAATATTTTATCTGATTCTCCTCACTGTCTGGAAGAGACAGTGCAAGGAAAGAGGGGTTCCAGGGACTTCATTGCTTCAATCAAACCAAGAAGTGACCTTAAGCTAGAGAAGGTTGACAGGCACCTCCTGTCTGTATCATCAGAAACTTCAAGGTTAGTGTGCTTATTGAAGAAAAGAGATGTCTAGGGAATGCTGGTAATGTAACTTCAGAGTTAGTAATGTTAATCTAACATTTCTGAACAACTGTATTCCAAAGGTCTTATTTCTGAAAAAAATTACATTAAAATTAGCAAAAAAAAGATTGTTATTTCCAGAGCTAGAAACAATGTGTAATGATCTCATTATTTGAACATTTCCTTCATATTTTAGAAAATACAAAATGAGGGATTGTACTCAGTGTTGCAGGTCCAAGTGTTAAAAACCACAGAAACTGCTCACCAAGTGTTGTCATATCAAGCTTTTTGCATCCTTAAGGAGAAATATGAGTTAGAGAGCAGTAACCAGCATTTTCCTGTTGATAGTGCCCTTATTAAAAGCTGAAGGCCTAAGAGTGCTTACAGCAGCTTCTCATGTAATTTAAGTTAGGCATTTTCTGAAAAAGAGGAGATAAAAAAGGTCTAGGACTGAATTATAACATAGCTCATGACTCTGATGACACTTTTCTGCATCTCTGTTTGATCCTTAACATCACAGTCTTTTATTTTTATTTGTTATAAAGCATTTTACAGCCTTGTTTTCTCTGTTGTTTCCACTTGATATAAAGTATACAGGTATGCCAAATCATTGTCTTCTACAGGAGAAAGGTGATCTGTTCTTTTGTTGACTATTTTGACTTGTAAACATATGTTTTCTTGTTTTGCCATCTGCCACTTGTGGAATATTTAGAGCACGTAAATAAAGAATTCCATTAAATATTTTTTACAAAGCACAAATCCCAATAACTATTAAGTGCCATTGTCAAAATCTGGGATAAAATAAAATAGTATGGAACATTAAACAAGGTGGGTTATAAAAGCCACTTTCTTGGGTCTTAATAGGCACATTTGGATGTTTATGGACAAAATAACGTTACCCACTTTGACAATTAAGACTTGTCCTTGGGTTCTAAAAAGAAAAAAAGGAAGTAAAAGAAAGCTTCCTGGAATTTCTTTAATTTACCTGAACATGACTTAAATAAAATATGTATTAATGAAATCATAATCAGTTCTTATAATTTGGGATGCAAGCACGTTATGTTAACTTAACAAGACCAACAGCCAGGATGATTCATCCTTAAGTAAGCTTTTGTGCAGAAATGCCTGTAAGAAACCCTGTGTTTCATCTGTTTGTCCCAATAATTACTTTACTTAGGACACGTGACATATCCTGTACCAGCTATTCACACTTCTGTGGGCCTTTGGTCTTGCACCCACACAGCAGACTTCCATCCAGCTGACAGTGATAAGCCTTGCAGCTCGAAAAAATTGCAGCCACCGAAGAAGATATGTTGGCTTTCCGAGCTGTGCCTGGAGAAGCCAGGCACTGCACAACAAAATCCGAAATGCTGACATGTTGCTCAGGGAGTCACCAAAGTGGTATTCTTCATCCTCAGCTGTATGTAACTCGCAATAGTGTTTTGTAAATTTCCTCTGGTTGCTACAGACTCTGTAGTCAAAGGAAAGGGCTGGACGTCTCCAAAAGGTGATTCAACTCTCTCACAGATGACTCCCAATGCAACAGCAAAGCTAGGTAAGAGGCCTCTACCTCCGTACATCAGTGTGCTTACAGTGAAGTTACTGGAGGACAAGAATATATCACAACTGTCTTATTTTGTATATTTTTAAAGAAACTAATGATTCACATTAATTATATGAGGTTCCTGGTCCTATGGCAGGTGTCAAGAATGCTCTGAGTGCATTGGCCAGACAGAGGATTTAAGGAAGAGGGACATCTAGTTTCTGAATCCTTGCCAAGCTAAATAGGACAACCTGTGACCATGAATATAACAAGTCTAAGCAGTACACTGAGCTATGCATAAGTATTGCTCTCTGCCAATATGCAGTTATGGCACTAACTCTAAAGGTAAAATAATGACATCTGCAGAGTACAAGTGCTTCCACAATGAGGTGGCCTTGAGATCACAACTTAGAACTTAGGCATGCAAGTCCTTTTCTGATACCTAGATTTATGTAATATGCCAAAGATCAAAAAGGTAATCCATGTCAGAGAAAGCATTTGACCCAAGACCTCAACTCCTGAGCTAATATTTGAAATACTCTACAAATCAGTCTTTCTTTCTGACAGTTCACTATGTGAGAATGTAATTTGTTTCTAAGCAAAACATGTTCCAGATGGTCTGTATTTATAACCATGCTTGAGGAAGAATTATTAATGTACTTGTTTGGCTTCCATGTTAGAATTACATGATGAAATACTTGCCATTTATGAGTGTCTGGACCTAATACTTACATAGTTTTCACTTTCTAGAGTCAGATTTGTACCTTTTTTTACCCCAGCTACCCTTGATAGAAATTATGTTGCATAGGTATGGACACAAAAGACTTTTTGTTATAACAAAGATGTCTGAAACTGAATTTCTCCACAGTCCAGGATTTTGTTAGTACTAATATGCTAAGCAAACTGCTGCTCAATTTTTCAAAATGTGGGAATGTTTTCAAATCTATGGGAATAAAATCAAAACATTGAAAAGCATATATGGGGAAACATAAGCAAAGACAAAACCAGATTATTAAAATTTCCTGCAAAATATATGCTGCACCCCTAACTGAAAGAACAACTAGCTTCAGAAGACCATATTTTATACTTAACTCGTCCAATAATATGCCATGATTTTTTTGGGTTAAATTAATGAATCATGTAGCTAGATTAGAACTCAGCTAGGAGCGTGCTTGCAGCATGCTGGACTGATAGATATTTCCCATTGAAATTCAAGCCGAAGCTCCATGTAATAGGAAAGTGTCGTGGTTTAAGCCTCTATAACTCACACAGTTTTGCTCACTCACTCCCCCCTCTTTCTTGCCCCCCACTCCCGGAGGGATGGGAAGGAGAATCGAAAAGAATGCAGCTCTCACAGGTTGAGATAAGAACAGTTTAGTAACTAAAGTATAACACAAATCACTACTGCTACCACCAATAATAATAATGACAAGGCAAATACAAGGAAAGAATACAATTTCTCACCACCTAAAACCAAGCCCGACCACGCAGTGCACCCCCCACCCTTCTGGGTCTCTCCTCTCCGTCCTCCATCTTGGGCATGACGTGCTGTGGTATGGAATAACCTCTTTTGTCAGTTTGGGTCAGGTGTCCTGTCTCTGCTTCCTCCCGGCTCCCCTCCTCCCTGGCAGAGCATGAAACTCAGAAAGTCCTTGGCCAGACCAAAACATCACTAAGCAGTAACCGAAACACTGGTGTTATCAGCACTGTTCCCAGGCCCAAAATCAAAAAAACACAGCGCTGCACCAGCTACCAAGGAGGAGAAAAATGACTGCTGCTGCTGAACCCATGACATTATCCACCCCTTATTCCATACCATTCACGTTATGCCCAGATTCCACATTGTCAATATACCATCACATGTATATGTATATGCATACACACACACAGAGAGAGGGAGAGAGATCATCCCTCAGTGCATAGACCAATCCCTACAAAGCTGCTGAGTCCATTCAGTCCATGATGTCCAGCTCCATCTTTTGCAACAGCCTTCCAGAGCAGGAGAGGCTGTGTGCAGAGTTCACACTCGTGAATAACCTGGGCCACAGTGTCCATTGCCAAGTCCACCCCTCGATCATAAGTCCATCCGTATGCTGCATCTCTGCCCTGATGGCCTGAGGTGTCATGGGCCCACCAGGCTCAAAGTAATTCACTCTCCCCTCCAGCAGCTTCTGCAGCTTGTCGCTGGGGACTCCATACAGCTGCCTTCCATCTCCAATGCTTCCAAGGCACTGGAGGGGCCCAGTGGACAAGATACTTGCCCATACTGTCCCACACACCCTGCCACTCATGACTGTCCAGCTGCAGGGAAAATCTTTTGGTCATCCTGCATTGCAGACTAACCCCAGACAAGGCCCACACCCCACTCTGCTTAACTCTTGGGACCAGACAAAATGGTTGTGGGTAAAACACACTGTGTATGCATGCCACCATGCTGATCCCCATCACAATCAGCAGGCAGGTCTCAAGGGTACCCAAAGGCCACTCAAACCCTTCAGAGTTCTCAAATGAGGCTGCTGTGCTTGTCACTGGGGCTGGTGTAGCTGCTGTGCTTGCCGGCTCTCTCACCCCCAGCTGCTCTTTGTCTGAGTCCAGATCTTCCTCCTCTGCCTTGCTGGGAAGTGCTGCGGGGTCTCCTGCGTTCTCCTGCGGCTCCGCGGGCAGCTGCCGGGGAATGCTCTCGGCCGCCACGGGGCTGGGCTCGGCTACGGGGCTCGGCTTCTCCACCGTCGTCTCCTCCCGCTGCTCGGCAGCTGCCGGGCTGGGCTCAGCGGGGGGGCTCACCCCTTCTGCTACCTCCTTCCTCTGCTCGGCAGCCGTCGGGCTGGGCTCGGTGGGGGGGCTCGGCTCCTGCTCCCCGGGGCCGCTCCCCCGGGCCGTTTCGGCAGCCGGCGGCTCCCGAGGCAGCCCCCCCTCGGCTCTCCACAGCCTCGCCAGGACGGTGAAGAGCAGCCGAACTGCCAGGTACACATTCGCCCCCCATGGCTTCTGGAGCCCGCCCATATCACAAGCCATTCCAATAAAGTACAATGAAACAAGAACCTTAAACCAAAACCCATATCTGAAACACGCTAAGATAAGAAATACCGGCTGTAAGTAAGGTACAACAGGCTGAAACCATGAACGCAAGAGAACCAAAAGCAACAACTTTGAGAGCCAATAAATCAGCATTGTGACGAGTGGCTATTAATCCTGTTGTTATCTCAACCCTTCGAGCCCCACGTTGGGCGCCAAAAAGAACTGTCGTGGTTTAAGCCTCTATAACTCACGCAGTTTTGCTCACTCACTCCCCCCTCTTTCTTGCCCCCCACTCCCGGAGGGATGGGAAGGAGAATCGAAAAGAATGCAGCTCTCACAGGTTGAGATAAGAACAGTTTAGTAACTAAAGTATAACACAGACCACTACTGCTACCACCAATAATAATAATAACAAGGCAAATACAAGGAAAGAATACAATTTCTCACCACCTAAAACCAAGCCCGACCACGCAGTGCACCCCCCACCCTTCCGGGTCTCTGCTCTCTGCTCTCCATCTTGGGCATGACGTGCTGTGGTATGGAATAACCTCTTTTGTCAGTTTGGGTCAGGTGTCCTGTCTCTGCTTCCTCCCGGCTCCCCTCCTCCCTGGCAGAGCATGAAACTCAGAAAGTCCTTGGCCAGACCAAAACATCACTAAGCAGTAACCGAAACACTGGTGTTATCAGCACTGTTCCCAGGCCCAAAATCAAAAAAACACAGCGCTGCACCAGCTACCAAGGAGGAGAAAAATGACTGCTGCTGCTGAACCCATGACAGAAAGTGACCTAATTTTTTTATTAAATAAGCTAAATTAATATGCCTGGGTGATTTCAATTTTAATAATAATATTAATATTCAAATTGATTATAATACAAAAAGTATGACAATAAAAATTACGGGTTTGTGTGCTAATTCTGTTTTGATGGGTTTTTTTGGGTATTTCGGGTTGATTGGTTAGTTTGTTTTTTTTAGTACTATCCGATAGTTTTTAATTGTGTAAATAAAGGTTATCTTCCTCTGCTGTATCATGATTTTTTATTTTTACAGAGCTGACATGGTTTGCAAATCCCTTTTCAAAATGCCAATTGAAGATCTCTAATAGGATCTCTGCTAAGATGAAACCAGTAGTTCTTTGAAGCAGAAACAACTGGGAATGGTCATGAAATCTTGGGAGGTAAGGGAATAGGAATGCCGTTTTTACAACACCCAAGTCTATTTATCCATAATGAAAAGCAGAAAATTTCAGACTGATAAAGGAAAAATTCTGATTTTTCTAAAAAAGAAAAAAAAAATCAGAAATTAATTGCAACAAAACGCAATTCTCTGAATTTTCAGAAAATTTGAAACTTGTACAGTGAAATACACAGTATTGCCTCAGAAAAAAAATTCAACCAAACAAGGAATAAAAAATGAAACTGCAATTTTTTGTTAAAAAAATAAATCAATTTTTTATGCATGTTTATAAAACAGAAATTGAAATAATCCATAAAACTGATTCTATGTTCCTTTAAGACATCTTTCTTTAAAAATCATTTGTGCTCCTACTTCTGTTCATATGGTGGGTAAATTGCTTCACAAAATAAATAATAAAAACATCCTTCTTATTAATTTTATTGTTAAATTAGACTCTAGACCTCTTAGGACAAGGTGACCCTTATTACAGTGATTGCACAATCCTGGTTGTGATTGAAATCTTTGACTGTTATGGCGTGCAGCAGTAGCAATATCTCTGTGCCATCACTGATGCCTGAAATTGTTAAAAAGCAGTTTATACATCACAAAGTTCTTCCACTGACTGTCGGTAGAAATAAATTTTACTCTTTAAATATAGAATAATTGAAAGTTATATAACTAAACAAAGATCTGTGTGCAGCAGGTGATGCAGTAAATTAACCACATATGAGAACTAAAAATAACCAAAACTTACAGAACAATAGATGAGTTCTTTAAAGTGAATTGTTTTCCCTAACATTACTAAAGATAAAGAAATTATAATTTTACTAAGTATATAGCAAATAACATTAACTACTTGATTTATTTTTCAGGCTATTTCAAAAGAAGACACAAGACACCAGTTTACTATGCTTTTCTTGCCACAGAATTTCTCTACTTTGGATGAATTCTCAATGTGCTGTGACAGGTACAAATTTTCTTATTCCATGTAATATATTTTCCATTAATGATGGTAAGCTACTCTTGTGTATACTAATTTCTGCTTAGGCTTTGGTGAAATACTAACTTAGCTATGGAATTGAATTTATTTGACTATAGAAAGTAACAATATGTCTGCAATTTTCACACTGCTCTTCATGCCTTTTTATATGCAACTCCAGCTGCCTCAATGAAGAAGTAAGGGCTGTAATTCGTTGAAGAGGAAAAAACATCAGACACAATTCTCGTTGTTGATATGTGTGTTTTGTAACATTAGGGTCTTCTGCACCGCATTCTCTGTCTTTCTCTTCCCAGAAACCTCACACAAACTATTTACGAGCACGATAAACATGTGCCGGACTTCTTTTTTTGGGTTTGTTTTTTTTTTTTTTGGTTGGTTGGTTAGTTTGTTTTGTTTTAAATTTCTGCCAAATAGCCCACAATACATCAGACTCTTGGCAATATCTATGCCACTTCTTTCAAGTAGTGAAGTGAAATTTTTAATTACTTTCTGGCTTGTGTAAGTCTTTTTCTCTTAAATTAGTCAGAATAAATTTTGCTCATTTCTTTGTTTCTTTTAGGCTAAACTTTTCATACAATGGTCCCATAATCTGGCACATGACCAAAAAAAAAAAAAAAAAAAAGAATAATAGCAATAATCAGATGGCATCAACTGAAAAGACAGACATTAAAATTTTTTAAAGCAATGAATGAACGTAAGCTCTGCTACCACACCCTTGGCCCCCTCCAAAAAATCCCCAAACAATCAACCACAAACATCCCAAAGAGAAACCATGATTGGTTTGGGTAAGATTTTTGAAAATAGGATTTCTGGGAAGAAGCTATATTTTCTGTAGTGTTCTTCAGCAGTGGATGTCAAATTTTCTTAGAAATTTATATTTTACAGAAAAGGAATTACGGCACAGTAATATGACCTTATTGTCTAAAGCCAAAGATGCTTCTGAGCAACAAATCAAATAGTAAATCCTTCTCTAAGAAAGCTTGTTGACTGAGACCTGCAGAATTCAGGATTAACCTGTGTGATCTGTTTGTTTGTAGGCTGGAAGAAGGTGTTAAGTGTTACAATCAAGTATCAGTTTCAACTGCCCTAACATTCATTTAAGAAAGAGAAAATTACTTAACCACTGTGTTTTTTAAGAGTCCAGCTGGTTAACTGTATTTTGTACTGAAAAGCAGTTCCTCCTGCCAGCCTTGGACTGTCAGCTGTAAAATAACCCTGCTGAGGGACTTGACACATAAAAAACAGTATACATAAATCGAAGATATATTTGTACCCTAACAGTGTATGATATTCAGGTCTCAAGTCTTAGTCTTAGACTTACAGGTCTCCAGTCTCCAAAGGCTATTTCAGATCAAAATTTTTCTGTAGTATATTTTATTTATTACCTTTTGCTGAAGTTAAGCCTCTCTGTACGAGCAGGAAGATGGTGAAGCTGCCTTCTAATCTCAACTCTAAACTGGACAGACAGAAATGCAAATATGTGTGTTCAATTTCATAAACATGTCTTCTAAACAATTTGCTACTACATTCTTTCTTAGTTAGTTTTTTGTCAGAGCATGCCCACCAGTTAGGGCCAGCTGCATGCTTAAAGGACGGTCTGTGCGTGGTCAGCTGGGGCTCTTTCCAGGGCTTTAAAAGTATAAGGCTCAATGCTAAGACACAGGTAGATATCAGATGGTTTGCAGAAGAAAAGTTGGTACCTATTCAGCCTAATCATGGAAACTAAGCTCCCTGTAACTGTAAGAACTTACAGTGCTAGGATAAAAGTTGTGATGGCTTTGTGTTGGTAATGGTATTTGATAACTCAACATAGCTCAACATAGGTGTTTAAGGAGTCAAATGTGTATGTGATTTCTTTGCGAAACTCCTCTGAAGGTTTTTTTTATGATAAAACAGAATTCTTGTTCTATTTTTGAGGGTAAGGTAGAAAATTAAGGTTAGAATTGAATTTCAGCCTCAGAAAAACGGGTGTTGTACCTCTGGTTGATTAGGATTTTATCGCAGACCTGTTTAAATCAGGTGGCCTGTATAGGGAAAGATTGAGCCTCTTTATCTCAAAATATTTCTGTTTGTTTCCTGCAACTTTATATCCATTCTCAAAACCTTCATTTTTCTACCTTCTACATGACCTAGTTATTAATGGAAGCTCAGATTTAGCAAAAAAGGAAGCAATCAATAATTTATTAGTATTAATAAATACGATGAATAATATGCTATTGCATAATGAAAACAGAGCCTTGAATAAGCATTGTATAAAAAATGTTTTCTAGAATAAGTTTTTAATTTCAGTGCACAGATTTGTACATTATAGCTTGAGGACAAAGGAGTTCAAATAACAGTTGAGGAATCTTGGCAATGTCATACAGAATGCAGGAACCTTCAAACCCAGCTGTTACCAGTAAAATCTCTGGCTCCTCATTTTCCAGACAAACTGATAGAATTAAGATTTAGATTAAAGTCAATTTAGCTCCATTGCTTTCACTGGAATTAAAATGATTGTCACCATGGGGAACTTCATGTGACTGGAGACTCAGTGTATTGCCATTCTCTGCACTTGTTCCTTTTCTGGTTAGCAGATCTTTAGCCTGTGAAGTCCTTTGTTGCAAGATAAATATGTGTTATTAATCAATGGGATTTGCATCAGAGACGTGTACTACATGATTTGTTTATGCAAATAACACAAGAAGTGAACACTCCAAGGGCAAACATTAAGTGATGTTTGATTGGAGCTATTAAGATCAACGTGAAATGCTGTTTAATAAAATAATGCCATGTGACTTCTAGCACTAGATGAATCAAAAAGGTTAATGTGTCATTTAAACAGAAGGAAGGGACAAATAGCATTTCTATTTACTGTTTATAGATAGGAATTATATTTCTGCTGCTAAAACCAAAATTGTAAATAATTGACTATTATCATTTGGAAATGGACAAGTGTCTAATGAATGTGTGTTCAGAGAATCATTCCATGATAATAAATTATTATTACTAAAGGGTAGAGAAAATAAGTGTATTTTTACGTTAAGAATTAATTACTTCTGTGATTTCTTACTGAAATGTGGATACCAGCAAAGTGAAAATTTATTAATCACAGACTAATAAGTGTAGTCTTGAGGAAAGAGCCTTATTTTCCTGAAATGTGCCAAATGTTTCTTGCCTTCCTCAGCAGGGACAGGAGGGGAGAATACCTCTTTAGTCTCATCATTTTCTTTCAGGTAGTATCCTCTGCTGGACCGCAGAACAGATATTTCATTTGCCCTTTCTGCATGTGTCATTGTATTCAGTCAGATAAAGTTTAGAGAACCAGAATAATTTGAATCTTATTTAAATGTTATAAATAAGAATTTACATAACACACAAAGGTTTTGCTTAAGGCGTTGGTGGAATAATTAACCTCTTGTTTGCTTATCTAGTCCAGGAGCAGAAAAAAAGTTTTCCAGTTTAGGTGACCTGTTACACATCAGTGTAATCGCAAGTAAAAATATTCTGGTGTTTGTAGTGGCATACAGAGATACATACACTTATGTCATTCCCGGAGCTCATAAGATCCCTCATTTCCTACTCCTCACTGATTCTACAACTTCTGCACCCATTCATCTTGCAAAGCTCATTCATCCCTTTTCACTAACTTGGGATACATGATCAATAAGGTTAGTGACTTTGTATATAAGATAATTCTATCAATTTATTTCATTTCCACATGTAAGGGAATAACAGTTATACAGGAGTTGCTTCTTTCTCTGACTTGCAAAATATTTTAATTCCAAAAGAAATATCACACACACAGAACCATCCCTCTCTTTGCCTCTAAATTCTTTCCAATGACTAGCATCCTGCTAATTGCTTTTTGTAGAACTTGCTTTTCTACTGTAGAATAGCAGCAACAGAGACAATGGTAACATGTGTCTCTGCTCTTTGAAATTGCTCTTTGCATTGACCAAGATAAACTCTTTGAAAAAAAATAGAGATATTGGAAAATTAATGTCTTAGTGTTTTTTTCCTCACTGTCAATGATTTCATCTTACTGCTCTACACTGCTTGATGATGCAAATCTGCTGCAGTTTAAATCAAGTCAGATAGTCATAGCCATTCTGCTTCAAGGAAATACTGCCACAGAGAGCATTCTGAGAAACTGCACCCATTGTTCATAACGAAGAATATAGCTATTTAGTGACATCAGCATTGCCATGTTTGATTAGAGCCATATTATGTCAAATTATATGTCCTATGGCTAATGACAGATTGCTTACAAGTGTGACACCTAAAAGAGTGATTTTTTTGTTACCTTGAATAGATAGGAACTGCCTGTCCTTCTGATAAGCAGCTTTGGTATTATTGTACCCAGCTATACATATTAGGCCCCACTCATCAAGACTTATCGTTTCCATGGTACAGGCAGCATGGGACAGAAAGGATGATTGTACAGTAGCTGCTCTGAATTGGAACAACTAAGGCAGAGACTGATATCCTCTTTTCTGGAACATGCTACCACAAAGCAAAATTGAATGTAGTGCTATGTACTGGCTTCCGATACTGAAGAAACATCCATCATGTCCTTAGAACTTGTATTGCAAGGGAACAAACACTCTCAGGTGGCTTAAATGTCTGATCTACCCTGAGATTTGTAGTGCACTGCTGCAAAGTACTGGGGTTGGTGTTCATTATGATTCTAGTGAAAAGACCATTCAAGTTTGGTAAGATATTTTTTTAAATTCCAGTGATTGGAGATAACATTGTAGGGAAAAAAAGGATTGCATGGCTAATCTTACGTGCCTTTAGAGGGAGCAGTGGTGTGTCATCAGACAGATCTTCAGTCAGGGAACAGCACATAGTGCAGATCCCATCTGTTTGATGGTATTTCAGTCTTTAGAGCTCTTAGGATATTCTTAGAAAAGAACAATTCTATTAATCACTTCTAGTGTCGAACAAAAGGATGTTCACATAAGAACATAATGCTTCATTTTAAGATAAATACAAGCACACACAGGTGGTGTAATTGCTGATGCAAAAGGCAGCTGCCTACAGGATCCTTCACTACTATTACTAGCTAAGTGTACCCTGCAGCCAAGGAAAATGCACAGCACAAATCAACCTTCAAGGCCAAACCGTATGTGCATGGCGCAAGGAAGGCCCACACCTTCTGAAGTAAACTGTTATGTGGACCATTAATTCTTCAGTAGACAATGGTCTTCCACTTAGGATTACTACCAGGTTATCTAAAGTGCTTTTACTGCTAGCTTCTGTCCTTGCCATTCTTGAAACAAATGCTTCAAATGCTAAGATGGCAAAGAATTCTCTCTGCATCTCAGTGCCCTCAACCAACTGTTCAGTGTACTTCAGCTGCATTCTACCGTGAGATAGCATAGTCCACCTATAAGAGTATACACTAGTAGACTGAGCTGAAAATTGAAACATGGGCAGAATTTACTGCTTCTTTCTCTTTACTGCTGTAAACATTCTATAGGCAGATAAAAGTCATGTCTGTGATACACACACGAATGAAACTTGTCTCTTTCTTTGATTCCATTCATCTTATCTTGGTCTCTAATAAATGCCCAATATTCTGCAGCTCATAGTATCATACCTACTCCAAGTAGTAATTAACTACAATTCCAAAATATCCTGTATTATTCCCTTTGGTAGCTCATTAAGTTTTTTCACTTGGACATGGTTCTGTGGCAGCAATATCTAAAAGATTAATTATATATTTGTGATAAAATTTCCTCTACCAGGCAGCTGTATTTCTTGTAATCATAGTATGCTACAAGGATGGCAGCAGTTTTAAATCAAAGTTCTCCAGATCATTTGTTGTCATACATATTTTTATTTCATATTTTTATTTCTCCATTGCATTTGTAGTTCATTCTGTCTTGGTTTTTCCCTTCCCACCTTTAGAATACTTTAGTGTTCTCCTTATTCTAACAAACTTCCAGTTTATTCCTCTGAAAAGAGATACTAATGCAGTATATTGTAATACATTTCATCTTGGATGTTTATACATGACACTGTGAGATTTGTTGCATAATTTTCCACTCTCATTTCTTATGCAACCTTGCATTTTGCTCCTTAGAACCCACTTATGCACTGAATGATCTTCCACTGATGTCTCTGACAAGACATGAAATTTGAGAAAACCTCTATCTAAGGTTCATACAGGATCTTAAACTTGACAGTTTCTGTTTAGTAAAGACATGAATCTGCAATTTTAAATGGTTTAATTTGCATTTCATGGCATCTTATTAGGAATCAAAATATTTCAGGTACATATCGCTAATCTTTTTTGTTTTTTCTCAAAATGATATTGGTTTTGTGAAGTCTTTGAAGTTGTGCATTCATTTTTTTCATCTTTCTTTTGTGCTGTTTTCATTATATTCATTATTTCTGTCATTCTTCAATCACAGCTAGGTGCCGTCACTAGAATAAAACTGGAGAATCATAGAATGGTTAGAATTGAAAGGGACCTTAAATCTTATCTAATTCCACCCCTCCTGTCATGGGCAGGCACTCCTTCCACTAGACCAGATTGCTCAAAGCCCCATTCAACCTGCCCTTGAACACTTCCAGGGATGGGGCATCTACCGCTTCTCTGGGCAACCTGTGCCAGTCTCACTACTCTTGTAAAAAATTTCTTCTATATATCTAATTACAGCTACACTCTTCTTTATATCTAAATCTACATTTTATTAGTTTTAGAACTGTTACACTTTGTCCTGTCACTGCAGGCCCAGGTAAAAAATATCTCTTCATCTTTGCATATATTGAAAGGGAGCAGTAAGGTCTTTCCAGAACCTTCTCTTGTCTAGGCTGAACAGCCCCTACTGTCTCAACCTGTTGTCACAGGATGGATATTCCAGTCTTCTGATCATTTTTGTGGCCCTCTGTAGCCACTCTAAAAGGTCCGTATCTGGGGACTCCAAAACTGGAAGCAGTATTCCAGGTGGAGTCTCACAAGAGCAGAACAGATGGGGAGAATCACCTCCCTCGTCCTGGTGACCATGTTTCTTTTTGTGCAGTCCTGTATATGATTGGCTTTCCCAGCTATAAGTGCACATTTCTGGGTAATCTGCCAGTATCCATGAGTCCTGTTCTCAATCTGTTCACCACCCAGTCTTTACTGATACTGGTACAGACTGTACAATAGCCTTTTCTTTCCTCCTGCTGGATTATTGGCGTATGTTCAAAGTGCAGTGTAAATAAAATTATTTAGAAGCTTAGCTTTGGCCCCTTATATCTCAGTGGATTCCCTTAATTTTATTATTTGGCACTGCTACAACCCTCTTGTTAATGGGAAGCTCAACGATTTACCAAGTTTGATGAAAATGCCAATGTAATTACAAAAACTAGCTCAACTTCTGTTCCAGAAAACAGCCATATGAAAAATTACTTCATGTGTGTGAGAAGATGCTCATTCTGATAAGAACGTATCTTAGTTTCAGATTTAAAATAAACATACCTCCAAACAATAGAAAAAATAATGGATTCATAATTGCTTAAGTTGGCAGCCTCTTTAGTAAATATTGCTGGAAAGTAATTCTAGAAATATTGCTGCTGTAGCTGACCCCAAACCTTACAGGTCCTAGTGAACTCTAAGGTATATCTTATTTCTGACATGTGTTTCACTTAGCGCAACGTGAGTTAGAAGTCATTCATCTAAGATGGTAACTGAGTATTCTGGGGAAGGAAAAAAAATTTTGATGTTATTTCTTTCAGAACGAGAGCAAAAAGAATAACTTTATGTTGTGGTATAACCCCAGCCATCAACTAAGCACCACACAGCCACTCACTCTCTCCTTACACGTAGGGAACTGAGCTTTCCGACTTGACAGGATTTCTACCTCATTTTCTCAGGAAAATGAACACTGGAGTTGCCACTTAGAGTTCTTGAGCTGGCTATCCAAAAGACTAGACCACTGTATGGACAAAACTTGTTCATTAATATTGTTTTCACATTTTTAAATTATTTTTCCATATGCACCTCATGTTAATACACACCTGCATGTTTCCTGTTTTCAAGTATTTTACAGAAATGTAAATCAGAACTAACAATAACTGTTTTTTTCTCAGTCTTTACATTTGATTCTAGTAAAATGTCTTCAACTGAAACAAATATCTTAAACATTGGAAATACGGCAATTAACTATTTTGATTTTCCCTGTTGATTTTCATCATTACCAAAAAACATGGTGCAGAAAGTCCTAGTTTTCTCAACTAGTAATAGTGGTTACCTCCATGTTCTTTCTTCTAAATGAAGAAATTCCACTCATTAAATCTAAACTTCCAGCATTTCCTTATGTGGAAAGAATAGAATATTCTGATAGAAGAAACATATTTACATTCTATGTAGCTAAAGAATTTTTTGTGTTCTGAGAGATAATAAAATGTATCAGATGTCACTTTCATGAGAACTGTAACTCAAATCACGGACTTCTTAATTTTATTAGCAACAATTTGTCTAACTACAGTAAATCCTGACTGATCTGGGTTTACCTTTCTAACTAATAAACCTCTTCATATAGTCACCATAACTTTGGCAGAAACTTTTAATAATTATTTTAATGATATATGCAGTGAACAAGAATTATCCTTATTTCTCATTCCATGTAAGGAAAAGTTCCTTTTTTTAAGAGCACTTTAAATAATCATGTTGATATAGACACTAAGAAACCTTGTGAAATTAGCAAACCAGTCCATCTGATTGTGCTTTCTGTCTTCATGATACTATCTACTATCACCTTTATGATGGTACTCGTGAGGATATATCTGTCTTCTACTTCCAACTAAATAAAAGTAGAAACTCGTGATCAACTAAAGCATTCTCCTGAAAGGATTATCTGAGGTATGTGTTGCTTTATTGTTTCCAAACATCTGATTCTTCTGCTAAATTAGTAACTTACGGTTTCCATTAATGGGATTGTTAGGTTGTCCATTTTTGTTGGTTTACTCCTAAAGGCTTCTTTGAACTTTTGTATCTTTAATAATATTTCTATTTTAATTTAAATCTATATTTATTTTAGATTCTATATTTAATTGCTTTAACAACTTAAATGAAATGAATTTTAATATTTCTATATAAAGCATTTTATCTATGGGTTTTATTCTGTCTTAGTTCAGATACTATTCTTCCTTGATTTTAAGTATTGGAGTATTAATATTCCAATTTCTCTTGCTTTTCTGATTATTATTGCTTTTCTAGACAGCTGCAACTACTTAAAAACTTAACATATCCAGGGCTAAAATCCTTCCTTTCTAAAATTGTTAAAATACTTAAAACACCTCAAACAAAACAAAAAACATTTTTAAAGAAGTACTTAGGCAAGGCCTTTTATATACTCATTGCTATTAGTTTCTATTTAGATTTGACAGAACATTATCTATCTTCTTCACTTATTATTTGCTATTATGACTTTACATCTTCCTCTTTATGATTTGAATTCATATACCTGCAGAAGGGATGTATTCAGCTATTAAAATTGCTACCTTTTCCCTACCCCAAACCAATTTATTGTAATCATTATTGTTATTTTCTTTCTTCCAGTTCTTATATTTTAGATGAGCAGTTGAACTGAAAAATCAATTATTCATACATCCTGAGTCCAGATAGATTAGAGGTACTTCATTCCCCTTGTCTAAAAGTTCACTTATCAAAAAGATATCAAATTAATCAGGCATGAACTACATTTGTTAAATGTGTTCTGTATTTAATCCCATTTTCCATGTTCTTCCATTTCTTTGATTATATTTTCCTTTAAAATTTTGATCAGAGAATTCAATACCATTGATTCATATGACAATGAGTCTACACTTATTCCAATTGCTATGTTCTTTCCTCTTAAAAGCAGACATTATATTTTCCCATCTCAGTTACATGATACCACATTCATTTGCTTGCTGAAGGGGGCCTATAGGGATGCTGAGTAGGGACTCTTCATGAGGGACTGTAGTGAGAGGACAAAGGGTAACAGGTTGAAGCTTAAACTGGGGAAGTTTAGATTGGATATGAGGAAGAAACTCTTTACTGTAAGGGTGGTGAGGCACCGGAATGGGTTGCCCAGGGAAGCTGAGAATGCTCCATCGCTGGTGGTGTTCAAGGCTGGGTTGGACAGACCTTGGGTGACATGGTTTAGTGTGAGGTGTCCCTGCCCATGGCAGGGGGTTGGAACTAGATGATCTTAAGGTCCTTTCCAACCCTAACTATTCTATGATTCTATGCTTCTATGATATATTGGTAATTTCCCATGCAGCATGTTCCTGCATACTGTGATATAAAATATTAGATCCTTGTCTGAGGACTTTTACAGGGTTTTTTGCCACCTTAGTTTTTTGGGGTTTGGGTGGGGTTTTTTGTTGGTTTGGTTGGTTTGGTTTGGTTTGGTTTGGTTTCGTTTCATTTCGTTTGGTTTGTTTTTTTACCAGGAACTTTCTTTGTGATGTTTCAATTAACTTCTTGCATTACTCACTTACAGAGTGACATTCTAAAGCAATTTACAGTAAGAAATGTGAAGGCAAGCATCTGATCAAACTAGCATTAAGTATCTGACCAAATGTAGACCAATACCAATAGCTGTGTATGAGCAGATCATCCTATGCCACTTCAGCAGAAGGAGACAAGTGCACAAGAAGTTTCACCGCAACATGACGAAGACCTTCTTTACACTGAGGGTGGCAGAGCACTGGAACAGGCTGCCCAGGGAGGTTGTGGAGTCTCCCTCTCTGGAGACATTAAAAACTTGCCTGGAGTGTTCCTGTGCAACTTCCTCTAGGTAGCCCTGCCTTGGCAGCCCTAACCCAACTCTAGTAATTCTGTGAGAGATACACCACATACAATCTAACTCATCCCAAAGTAGATCAACTAGGTCAGATGAAAGTGTGTTCTGAAAGTATGTTCTAAAAGTGTTTATTTCCTCCCATCAGCTATAAAGGGAATGCAAAGCAACTAGCACCCCTAGCAATTGACAGAATGGTAGATAGACTTTCAAAATACAAGTACCACCAAATTCATGACCTAAAGGAATCAAACATGTATGTATTCTTATAATGATATTGAATACAACTTTTGAATTAATAAGAAAGTTTGTATAGCTAGCAGCTAGTATAATATCTTGCCTTCCTGAGGAAAAAAAAATGAAAACCAAACCCAAAATCAAACCAAACAGCTAAAAATTATCTCCTTGTACAGACACTTATCCATTTTTCAGACTAGAGCTTCTAAAATAGTTTGGCATTTTTTTCAATCTGGGTCCTCAAATTAATGGCTTGTGTTAAAGAATTTATTTTGAAAAGTGCATAATTTTGACAAAAAAGATCACTTTTAAAAATTGAGTCCTCCATGTGGTCGTTTACTGTTCAGGTGATCTCTTGAAAGGATCTGTTTCCATATTATCACTTGGTATTCCACCTGGAAGTTTTATAAAACAGCAATGGCTAACAATGGAAATGAAAAATTTCTGTAAGAGAAATCAGAAACCACTGCACTGGCCAAAAGACCAAATGAAAATCATCCTGAGTATGAAAGGCAGGTAGACATCTGTCTTCTCACTGGAGCTAAACAAGAAGCTGCCAGGAAAACTTCCAACATCTGGATCTCACTGCCCAGGGAGTCTCTCGGTCAGTATTGGCTATTTACAAAAGATAGATAAAAGCCTTATATGCTATAAAATTCCCAACCTGCATCTACTTCTATAGGGCTTTAGTTATAACTTGAAGAAAATTTTATAAGGCAAATTCATTCACAGTGTTCATTTATTCTTTATCCACTTAAAATGATAACTTCTAATACTGGCACTTAGTTTTTCAACTCATATCCATGTACTGTCAGTGCAGTAAATTAATGGAGATTATTTGGAAATATCATAGTGCTTGTGTTTAGGAAGTGCATGCATTCAATTAATGTAAATTTTGACCTCTAGGCCTACAATTCTAAAGTCAACTTTTAAAGATAGGATGGAAAAAAACTTAATTGAAAATCTACATTTAGTGGTGTTCCAGAGATATCTCTGCTTAATTTTGGCTTAAGAAATGCTAAATGCTGCCTTTTTTAGTAGAAATAGTTTACAGAGTTGAATGGTCAAATGATCATGGTTTTACTGCCACAGGCAGGCAAACTGGTTAGAGGGCTATAAGGAAGCATGAAGATCTTCAGGAAGTCAAAGTAGCTAATGAAAGACAAGTCTGGTGCATGCTGTGAAATATGATCTCCAATAATCCTAGAACATCTAAAGAGAGGTGAAATAGGTGGGAAAGACTTTGTTTAATGGGACCTCAGTCTTGCATATTAATATCAGGAGACAAATTAGCACATAGCAGTGAGATGCAGTGATAGAAGTGTAGGCTTAAATGAATCAAAGAGCATGAGAAACGACAGATAAGAAAGGCAGAAAAGAGGGTCAGACAAATGCAAAAGCAAAGGAAAGAGTGTGCTGAAATTACAAACATTGAGGGAAGTATTTTGAACCATATATTTTATTTGTTGTAAACCAAAAAATGTATGTTACATTCATTCTCAGAAGTGGAACTACAAAGTACATAGAAAAAGCATTAAGAGTTGAATACATTTAATTTAAAGACATTAAACTGGAGATGGAAACTAAGGGAGTGAAATCCAAATGTAAGCATTTCCTAAAATATAATACCTCTATGGCTCGTGAATATTTTCTGTGATGCATATTCCTGCCATACTCCAGCACTATCTACATTTTAGCAGTTCTCTCAGATAACATACATTACTACCATGCTGAATGGTTAAAGGAAAAGACATCAATAGTCACATTTTTTCACAATGTACTATTTTTTGCAGGATTCTGAATTGTTACCCAATTGCCTGTCTGTTCTACACTGCACCAGGTGAAAGCAAAGATCTTTATTTACTATCTGTGCAAAGTGAAAGAACTAATCTAAAATAACAATAAAAAAAAAAGAGGGGTGTTGTACAGCTGGATGAACACAAAATGACTGTAACTAGATGCAGTAAAAAACTTACTTGAAAACTGGTTCAGTTTTCAAGTTAGATAAATTCTGGACATAGCTCTGCAAGGAAAGCCAGAAAGAAAAAGAAAAAAATATAAAAGAGAAAGAGAGTAAATAAGTCACTTCTGTGGATATTTAACCATTAGTCTCCCTTATTAGGAGAGTTGAATACTGATCTATGTAAACTGTATGACTTATAATCTGAAGCTGCTATGAACCATTCTCCAGCAGAACAGAAGATAAATGAATTGTAGTAAACAGGGGAAGAGATCAGAAGTAACTGTTAAAAGGCCAACCACAGGGCTAAATGCCTTTGCAAAGAGGTCAGTGTTAGGTATGACTTTTGCTGTTGGGCAAAGTATTGTACTCCATAAAAATACTTTGATCTGGTGGGTTTTAACATATTTGCTCCTATCCTTCAGCTCTCAATCAGCACTAAAATGTATAATTAAGCAAGAGCTCCCTTGCTTCAGTCCATGATAAAGGAAGAAACTGTTTTGAATCAGAAGATCCAATTAGGTCAATAACAGAGTGGGGGTCTGAAGGTTTGAGTTGCTGAAAGCTGCCAAACTGGAAGCAAGGATATATCCTCATGAGTTAGTTTGCTTCATAGCAATCAACCTTGCCCTCCTTGCTCACTTGCAATGAAAAGGTCCTGATGACATATCTTCATGGGCTTCTTTATGCACTTTCTTTTTTTTAGTCACCTCATGATTGTTGGAAACATTCATGTTAAGCACACAAAATGCTTTCAGGTCTAGGTCTTATCCAAGTCCTTTAGAAGTGACCAATACCATGCGTTTGACTTAAGTAAACTCAAGATCAAGCCTTTGGTTTAAGATTTGAGATTTTTACCTTAAAGCAATTTCTAAACATGTACACAAGGTGGGTTAGCCAGGAGAACTGTACATTTGTGAATGATATAATAGAAGGAATGTTACAGACATTATGTACACTCATGTTCTGTAGACACTGAATTCAAGAAGTGATGTAATAGTGTGAAGTGCTTTAAAGAACTAAACCTTCTTAACTCATCATTATAAAATACTGGGCTGTTAAGTAGTATGGCTACGCATGTTGTTCAGGCTAGATTTACAAGGATTGCATAAAAGTCTCTGCTCAAAATGCCTTTAAGATCTTAATGAAATTCTCATAGATGTGCCTTCTGTGCGTGAATATCTGAGCTTCTGAACTGATTGTCTCCACTGGCGGATTTTGCTACATGCCTAAATATTTCCTAACAAGAGTATGCACAACTGCCTCTGACTCTGCTGAGCAGATGCAGCGGCTCTGTACAGCCTTGCTTGTTTCTAGAACAGTCATATTATGATAGGTTTTGCCTTTTTTTTCTTTTTTTTTTTTCCCCTTTAATGAATGAATTAAGCTTAAGGAGGCTATTGTCCAATAAAAGGCCCAAATGCTCTTGGGATTGCAAGTTAATAAATATTGGTATAGCTATATTTATACAGCATAGCTATACAGAAGAACCTTATAATGTTACGTTTGGACAATTAAGCACAAGAAACCAAACACCTGAGGGATGAATTCAGCAATCAAAAAGAGAAAGGAGATGCAGCTAGACCCATAACAATAACCTATCTCATTATATCCATATCATCATTACCATTTCATTTTATAATTGTTATTATAAAACTGTGTAGAAGCTAAAACCCCTTCATTTCTTGCACATATTGTAAAATCTGTTATATTAATTGCAGACTGTAATGACTTTCCTGCCATGGCTTTTATTTGATTTGCCTGTATTACTACAGTTGACTTCTACATAGGTATTAGGCTAAATTCAGCTGTGATTTCTAGTCCACACAAATGTACTGACTTTACAGGAGCTATGTTAGATGCGACTCAGCAGCTCTTCTTCATATTAGGATTCCAAAGCAGATGGAAGAAATTGTATTGTCAACATATCTGTCTCACTGTTGGCTAGTCAAGGATCCTGAAAGTTTATCTCAGATTATTCATGGAATCAATGTAACCAAACAGTCACGTACATCTGAGCAGCTCAGTTTATAGTCCCTCAACTGCTGATGAAAAGGCACATGATCGTTGAGGATGCAGCTGGTCACATCTTGATTTAGATAGCAATAGCTGGTGAAAGGATTTGTTGTATCACTGCATTAAATATAATGAGAATCAATTACAATTCTTTTTAGTTGTCAATTTTGTGTTGCAGAAGACTAATTTTAGCTGATATAAATCCTAGCTGAAGTATCTAAATTTTAGATGGCTTGAGTAAGTAGTACCAGTTTCTATCATAAAACAAATTATTTTTATATTTGGTAGCGGCAAATTCATTAAGCCATTAAGAGAGAATGTTGATCTTTAGCTTCTAAACCAACCTGCAGATTTAAATATTATTCAAGTTTGCTCAAGGTCAAGTCTAATAACCTTTCAGAATATATACCATTACATGGAAAATCAATGTTTTCTTACCATAATCATAATAATAATTAGATAGCATTTCATCCTAAGCAGATCTCTCTAAAGGAGTCTGGAGCCCAGTTATAGATTGTAGTGTTAAAACAGCAACACCTAAAAAGAAGTAAAATCCTGTCTAGATATTATCTGACAAGCATTTGTACAAAAAAAAAAAAAAAAAAAGCCACTTTCCTTAGCAACATCCAGAAGGTAAAAGTAGAAGAGAGTATACAAATTAGAAAGTACTAAAGAAACAAATATTTTGTAGCCCTGAATTTTATTAGGCAATATTAAAATGTCATATTTTTATTAATTAATGCTCGATTTTATTACTGGCTGATTTGTCCACATCTACCAAATAAATTGAGGTGATTATTGTACTTTAATCCCAGTAGGCAGCTAAGCCCACACCTCCAGTCACTCACATCCTACCAGCTATATGGTGAAAAGAATCAGGCAAAAGAGTGAAAACTCATGGCTTGATGAGTTTAATAGGAAAAGCAAAAGCTGTACTGGCAAGCAAAGCACACTAAGGACTTCATCACTGCTTCCCAGGCAGGTAGGTGTTCAGCCATCCCCAGGAAAGCAGGGCTCTAGCACATAATTGTAAAAGTTACTTGTGAAGGCAAACCCATAATTCCAAATGTCCCCCTTAACTTCCTCCTCCTTCCCCCCAGTTTTTATTGCTGGGCATGACATCATATGGTATGGGATATCCCTTTGGTCAGTTTGAGTCAGCTGACCCTGCTGTTCCCCTCCCAACAGGCCTGGAGGAAGGACTCACATTGGAGAAGTTCATGAGCAACTGTGTCCTGTGGGAAAGACCCCACACCGGAGCAGAAGAGTATGAGGAGTCCTTCCATGAGGAGGTAGGAGTGGCAGAAAAAAAGTGATGAAATGCAGTCAGCAAATCAGCCACGCAGTTGTTAGCTCACTCCCCCCCTTTCCTCCCCCCCCCCACTCCCAGAGAGATGGGGAGGAGAATCGAAAGAATGCAACTCCCACAGGTTGAGATAAGAACAGTCCAGTAACTGAGGTATAACAAAAATCACTACTGCTACCACCAATAATAATAATGACAAGGGAAACACAAGGGAAGAGAATACAACTGCTCACCATCCACCGATAAATACCCAGCCTGACTGAGCAGTGATCTAACCCTTGCGGGTAACCAACTCCAGTTTATATACTGAGCATGGCATGCTGTGGTATGGAATACCTCTTCGGTTAGTTTGGGTCAGGTGTCCTGCCTCTGCTTCCTCCTGACTTTCCCTCCTCCCTGGCAGAACATGAGAATAAGAAAGTCCTTAGTGAGAGTAAGCATTGCTAAGCAGCAACTAAAAACATTGGTGTTATCAGCGCTGTTCCCATGCAAAAAGTCAAAAACACAGCACTGCACCAGCTAAGAAGGAGAAAAATGACTGCTACTGCTGAACCCATGACAATATCCACCCCTTATTCCATACCATTTACGTCACGCTCAGATCCCACATTTTCAGTATACCATCACTCTTATCTCATATATATACATATGTATATATATATACACACACACACAGAGAGGGAGGGAGATCATTCCTTAGTGCATGGACCAATCCCTATGAAGCTGCTGAATCCATCCGGTCCATGATGTCAGGCTCCATCTCGTGCAACTCTCTTTCAGAGCAGGGGAGGCTGTGTGCAGTGTTCACACTCATGAACAACCTGGGCAATAGTGCCCATTGCTATGTCCACCCCTCGATCAGGAGTCCGTCTGTATGTTGATCTCTGCCTTGATAGCCTGAGGTGTCATGGGCCCACCAGGCTCAAAATAATTCATCCTCCCCTTCAGCAGTTTCTGCAACTTGTCATTGGGGATTCCATACAGCTGCCTTCCATCTCTGATGCTTCCAAAGCACTGGAGGGGCTCAGTGGACTAGATACTCGCCCATACTGTCCCACGCACCCTGCTACTCATGACTATCCAGCTGCAGGGAAAATCTCTTGGTCCTCCTATATCATTGTCTGACCCAAACACGACTACGCTTAACTCTTGGGACCAGACAAAATGGTCGTGGGTAAAACACACTCTCTATGTGTGCCACCATGCTGATCCCCATCACAATCAGCAGGCAGGTCTCAAGGGTACCCAAAGGCCATTCAAAACCTTCAGAGCTCTCAAATGATGCTGCTGTACTTGTCACTGCAGTTGGTGTAGCTGCTGTGCTTGGAGTTGGTGTAGCTGCTGTGCTTGGAGTTGGAGTACCTGCATTATCTGTTGCAGTCAGACTTTGAGTAGCTGCTGTATTGGTGTCACGGGTTCAGCAGCAGCAGTCATTTTTCTCCTTCGTAGTAGCTGGTGCAGTGCTGTGTTTTTGACTTTCGGCCTGGGAACAGTGCTGATAACACCAGTGTTTTAGTTATGGCTTGGAATGTTTAGGCTGGCCAAGGACTTTCTGAGCCTCATGCTCTGCCAGGGAGGAGGGGAAGCCGGGAGGAAGCAGAGACAGGACACCTGACCCAAACTGACCAAAGAGGTTATTCCATACCATAGCACGTCATGCCCAGATGTAAAACAGGAAACAGAGACCTGGAAGGGTGGGTGTGCACTGTGTGATCAGGATTGGTATTGGGTGGTGAGGGATTGTATTATTTTCCCTTGTATTCCCTTGTCATTATTACTATTGGTAGTGGCAGTAGTGGTCTTGTGTTATACTTTAGTTACTAAACTGTTCTTATCTCAACCTGTGGGAATTGCATTCTTTCAATTCTCCTCCCCATCCACCCTGGAGCGGAGGGAAGAAAGAGGGGAGAGTGAGTGAGAGAGTGACTGCGTGAGTTATAGAGGCTTAAACCACGACAACTGGTCACTAGGGTGTGTGAGAATATCTCCCTCATAGGCTCACCACCCGAGGAGGGTAACCATAGAATCATAGAATAGCTAGGGTTGGAAAGGACCTTAAGATCATCTAGTTCCGACCCTCCTGCCATGGGCAGGGACACCTCCCACTAAACCATGCCATACGTCCCAAAGTATAGAGATGGTCACCACACTGGGAGAGCAAGCCAGATCAGTTTCATGATCAATGAGTCTATTGTATTACAAGTCATTACCATAAAGTACAGTGAAACAAGAACCTTAGCCCAAGCCCCCCTGCTGATAAACACTAACACAGCAAATACCAGATGTAAGAAAGACATGCTGAAACTATGTGATCAAGAGCAACAACTTTGAGAGCCAATAAATCAGCATTGTGATGAGTGACTATTAATCCGAAACAATGAATGCTTATCACAAATATGATTAGACACATTCTGGTCAGATTTGTCATTATCTCAACCCTTCATGCCCCACGTTGGGCGCCGAAAGGGACTGTCATCATTTAAGCCCAGCCGGCAATCTGGAACCATGCAGCTGTTAGCTCACTCCCTCCCACCTTCCTTCTCCTGCTCCCAGAGGGATGGGGAGGAGCATCAAAAGCATGTAATTCCACTGGGCATGACATGGGAATACCCTTTTGGTTAGTTTGGTTCAGGTTTCATGTCTCTGCTTCCTCCCAGCTTCCCCTCCTCCCTGGCAGAGCATGAGGCTCAGAAAGTCCTTGGTCAGATTAAATATTACTGAGCAGCAACTAAAAACATTGGTGTTATCAGTGCTGTTCCCAGGCCCAAAATCAAAAACACAGCACTGCACCAGCTACTAGGAAGGAGAAAAATGACCACTACTGCTGAACCCAGGACAATTACTTATTCTCCATTCCCCTGTGCTACTGGGTGGGGAAGAGATAGAAAACTCAAGTTAAGCCTGGGAAGAAGGGAGGGGTGGGGGAAAGGTGGGTTTTTTGTAAGATTTTGTTTTATCTCTTGTTATCCCACCTGATTTGATAGGTAATTTTTTTTTTTTCCCCCAAGTTGAGTCTGTTTTGCCTGTGGTATTTGCGAGTGATCTCCCTGTCCTTACCTTGACCCTTTATCATGAGCCTTTTTTTTATATTTTTATTTCCCCTGTCCAGTTGAGGAGGGGGAGTGTTAAAACAGCTTTGGTGGTCAGCTGATGTCCAGTCACCTCCAATCCACCATGGTAACCAAAATGATTTCTGTGTGAATGTGTGTCTTCATTTCAATATCTTTATTACAAAATTACAAATGTTTCAGGAAGAGGAATAACCACGGGAAATACAGCTTGGAAGAATAATAAAGAAGGTTACACAATGCCTTTATTCAGAGTAATAACAGGGGATGTACTTTATGATTCCAACTGATAACAGACAACTAAAGGTGGAAGCTAAACTAAATAGCTATGAAATCATTGCTAAAGGGTGTAGTGTGGAATTTGTAAATAGCAAAAATAAAGGCTTTTATTTAACATATGGAATTTTAAAATGGGAAAAACATTTTAAATATGAAATTAAAGATATGAATCAGACTATATTTCTAAATATATTAAATGAAATAAGAAAGATTTTTGTATAAATTTTACTACTAATAGTATTATTATTTGATTCTAACAGTTAACTGGTATGTTTGCAAATAACTTATTTTCATTTTAATTTTAATATCATAGTGTATGTTGAATTTGAAAGTACTTGACAAATATAAAAGTATATAGTACTACTGTGTCATGGGTTCAGCAACAGCAGTCATTTTTCTCCTTCTTGGTAGCTGGTGTAGTGCTGTGTTTTTGATTTTGGGCCTGGGAACAGCGCTGATCACACCAGTGTTTCGGTTACTGCTTAGTGATGTTTTGGTCTGGCCAAGGACTTTCTGAGTTTCATGCTCTGCCAGGGAGGAGGGGAGCCAGGAGGAAGCAGAGACAGGACACCTGACCCAAACTGACCAAAGAGGTTATTCCATACCACAGCACGTCATGCCCAGGATGGAAGAGCAGAGACCCGGAAGGGTGGGGGTGCACTGCATGGTTGGGCTTGGTTTTAGGTGGTGAGAAATTGTATTCTTTCCTTGTATTTGCCTTGTCATTATTATTATTGGTGGTAGCAGTAGTGATTTGTGTTATACTTTAGTTACTAAACTGTTCTTATCTCAACCTGTGGGAGTTGCATTCTTTTCAATTCTCCTTCCCATCCACCCGGGAGTGGGGGGAAGAAAGAGGGGGAAGTGAGGGAGAGAACGGGCTGCGTGAGTTAGGCTTAAACCACGACATACTGATAAGTAGGCCGTTTTGGACGTGACTTGGAATCTGACAGACACAGATATAAACTTAATCCACAGTTTCACAGTGTTTTGAGGGGGAAGCTGCCATATATTTCTACAAAGCACATAGGGATTATAACATTTAGACTTTTTTTGAAAGTTAGTTATCATATATAAGCTAGTTTTTTGAACATCTGTGCCTAGTTTCATAAGATGAAGATGAGAACTACGCCATCCTTAAAGTAAATATAGGACAGACAGTATGATCCGTAACACCTCAGATAACATACTCACTCAATGAACTACAGATCTTGCCTTATTATTAAGGCATTAGATCTGGCTCTGTTTCCAGGATATATATTCTGATAATGTTGAACCTTAGTTTTCTAGAATCTCATTTACAACTGCACATTCCCAATCAAATTTGTAATTGGCTGCTCCACAAGTAAACAAAACAACCAGAGAAGAGTTGAAAGAAACTGCAGAGGGCTATCTGTAGCAGTCAGTGGACAAACTCTCCTCAAAACCTTAGAAATCAGACAGTACACCACCACTATGGCAGATGTTTCTGAAAGCAGAAATGCAAAGTTGTCTTCAGAGATCCTGGACAATGAAGCCAACTTGTATGTATATTACAACTTGTCTTTGAAATATAAAAATGTTTTTTCTTTCTTTCTTTTTTCTGAACACTTGTCATTAATGGTCAAATTCTGACTCATACCAGATGCAAATGCTGTAAAGTTCTTTAGAGTATTACTGAATAAGCTTGTTGTCTGCTGGGGACTCTAGCCAAAATACATTAACAAAGGAAATGTATAGGCTATCCACGGATCAGAGAGCAATTGAAGATTTCATTTTACATGGAATGATTTTGTGGCCACAGTTCTCTGTTACAGACATTCAAGCATCAGCTAACAAGGATTGTTTATGTCCTCAGCATGAGAACATCTGAAGCTCATAAATAGTTTTATAGGAACTAGTTCTGGATTTCATTCTAGCTTTGTAACTTGAAGTGATTCACATCTCTTTTACTCTCACTCTTCATTTTATCCTCTTTAAGCCAGGGTCTGTCATCTTTATTCAGAATGAACAGTAATTCACATTGTGAATCATCCCAGTGATATCATCAACACCACTCAGTGAATGAATCACTACTCACATAGAAAACAAACCACAGACAAAGGAGTCTCAATGTACTCAATATGTACTAGATATTTTGTTATATTTGATATAGCTGATATACTTTTTTTTTTATTATGAAATACACAGGGGGAGCAGCTTTCATCTTTGGACCAGTTTTGCATTTTACTTTTGTAAGCGTAATTGAACTGTTCTTGAGACAGCAACAAAGCTGGAGCTCCACACAACTCTCCAGGCAGTGGAGGTCTTAATTTTTGAAGACAGTTGTCCTTGTAATGTGAACAGCTGTTCTGCAGAGGACGCTGAAGTGACACTCTCTAGGATGCCGTTGTATCACATATTTGAAAGGAAAGTAAGAATTTTTAAAGAACATTACGGTTAGAAATATCAGAGTGGCAGGCCCTTATGTAGAAGAGCATAGTCTTTACATATAGCCAGTAGTAGTTAAGATGTAAACTTTAATAGTTTATGTATTTTATTCTATGTGTATCTGCTTATTTTATTGTTAGAGATGACCAAATGATAATCCTTTGAAGACAATGCAACCAGGAAAGCACTGTCTATGGCTCCTTTGCCTGGACTATTCAGGCTTTCTTTTTATTATGCCATGAATGTGAAAAGGAAAACTTAGTGACGACCTTGGTGAATGTGAAAAGGAAAACTTACTGAGGACCTTGGTGGTGACATTTACTGGGGATCAATTTTAAAAATGAGTTAGGCAATTAGAATTGTATATTATTTTGCTCTGAAATCATACTTTGATATTCAATATTGTTATTACTTTATGTAAATATACTACAATAGAAAGGAACCTTTGCAAGTTTTGACATGATTAGCACCAAGGTTGACTTTATAATGACAGAAGACTAAAATCAAGGGCCAGAATCTTGGTTATCAGCTTTCTCTGTCAAATGTAATTCCTTTATTAACAATATTTCTGCTTTTCCAAGTAACCTATGACAGATTCTACAATCTTTCTAGGACTCAAAAGGACCGGGTGACTATGACAGCAGAGGTGTGTGTCTTCTGTAGTTATCAGGATGTTTGAACCTCGTGTTCAACTCTATGATGAGACATCCACAAATTTAACTTTATTTTCCTTTATTTGGTGATGAAACTTAAAAGAGAGTGAGGGAAAAAAAAAAAAAAAAAGAGAGGGATATTGAAAATATAGTAATGTAATCATGTGTCCTGGTTAATGCTGTAGGAGACAGATGGAGTTACATTTCTGGGACTATTCTAGTAAAAAGAGATGAAATTATCTAGTTGGTTATTTTTAATTATTTTGCTGGTTTGGAGGAAGCAGAGAGATGAGTTTTTTTTATTCAATTCCTTATTAACTCAGAAGCAGCAAATCAGATGTGTTGACATCTTTCAGAAAGTAAATTAAAGTACTAGAGACATAAGCGAACCTCTGAAATGTAGCACAAGTCAGCACTTGCTCATTCAAGAGCAGGTTTATTAAAAACACTGGCACTTCAAGCTTTTTACCTGTTATTTACCTCCTGATTCAGGAGTTAAATATTCTTAATCTAAAGGAAAAGTTTTTTACACATAAAGAATCTTCCTACTGTGTCTAAATATATGATGCATACAGCAAATGACTAAGTAGAGTAAACCTATACAGCCTATAAAAGAGAAGTCTGAGGGCTCTGGGGGCTCTAACGTCTCTGGTCTTTCAAATCAGAAGAGCCTGAGATATTGAATTTGACAAAGGGATAGAAGAAAAAGCCATCACCATTGTTAAAGGAAATTTGTGAGCAGCACAGTTTTAGAATCTAGTGAACTTCCCTATGTGCCTAACCTGCTGTTCTTTCTCAAGATATCTACTGAGGTATTTGTTAATAGAGACAGACTGCTGAGCGGAAGGGATTTTTGCTCAAATTAAGGACAGTTTATAAAAATAATTCTATAAAAGGTTACAGTGAGGTTTGAAGCAAAGTTTAAGTTTCTTAGCTTCAACAAATGCTTGATAACATCTGAAGTTTTTGTGTTGTTTTTTTTTTAAGCAAATATCCTACCACATAACAGAAATAAATACCTAAATCTGAAAAACCCTTGTAGAGAAGACTATAGCAAATTGTAGCTGCACATCTGTGACTTTTTTTATGTCATTCTTTTAATATAGAAGGAAAGGAAGAAACAAAGAAATACTCTAAAAAACATTTTGTTCTAAATTTAATAAACAATTCTAAAATTTTGCCTTTAGGTAACTTTTTTTTTTTATTTTCATTGAGTATTTACTTGGAATTGTTGTAAGCATATTATGCAATTACAGTATGAATTCCTCTAACTCATTTTTCTACATTAGAAACAGTAGGAGGAAACAGATGAGCATAACATTAATATTAATTTAAGATTATGAAAAAAAACCAACAAACCAAAACTACACCTTTACCTTAATAAAAATGTAAAAAAAATATATTTCAAAAAGCAAACATTGTATAGGGATGGACTCAGTGAAAAACTAGAAATGAATATGTGAAGAACTATGGCACAGCTACTCTTTGAAACGACTGCTAAATGTGGAAAAAGTAAAAATATTAAATATAATAGAAAAAAATCAAAGCACTGACACTAAATTGTACTATTTTTTAATAATTAATTTTTCATTGTGTTTTTTTGTTTGTTTGTTTTTTTCCCCGTACCCTTATACCGTATTTTCTATGGCTTTTTTTTTCCCTTGAGAAAACCCAGATATTTGAAAAGCAACCCATACCTACAGACCAAAAAGATGGAACAAAATGTATAACAGTATTGATTGAAAATAGCTCCTAGCACAGAAGAATGTAATTCCTGAGAGAAACCAGAAAAAGAAAAGAAGTAAGAATTCTCCTCCACTCATGTAAGAACATTTTTGTGAGATGCTAACTGCAGCTTCATATCTTCAAATCACAAGACATTCAAAGTAAATACTGAGATAAAATAATTGTAATTAAGTGGCCAACAATATATATGTATCTAACATAGATGCCTCACCTGAACTATCTTATATTAGCTTAAAAAACCCAACTCAATTAAATGTCTGAGGTCAAACAAAATTGTCAAAGAACAACAAAAGAAGATGTTATGTATTTTATATCATCAAACCAGTTTAAGTCACAGTTTTTTGTCCAAGATAATTGGATGCATTGTTATAATTGTTGCTCATAAAAAGATACATATAAATTAGAAATAATGTGATGAACCATCTTCTGATGAATATCAACATAACTCCACTGACTGAAATGGAGAGGTACTGAATTCTGTTAATTGCATGTTCTGCTTTTTACCAGAGCAGCTGCGAAAATTTATGTTTGTGTTTTCACTAATATATTTTAAGTGTTATTACCACATTAATATTATTTTCCCTGAGTCCACCAGTTCAGATTAAATGAAAGACAGCAATAAATATTCTACATTTGAATATTGTAGAATTTGAATTACATAAACCAGTCATTTCATCACAAAATTTCATGGGGTGTTAAACATTCGATAATTCATAGCAATAGTTTCTTCCTCTTAGCATATTTCATATCCTATTGGAATTTTAAAAGAGTAAAATACACAGGCAGAAAAATCCCACACGTAATTTTAAACATAAAGAAAAAATAAGTTTAGATAAAATACCTGATGGCAACTTTACCAGAGAAATAATAAGGCTGTAATGACTGATAAAGTAAGAATACTGTACAGCAAAAAGTGAAGTGATTTTGAACAATCTGACTGCAATCGGATTTTACTAGAAAGTCTGTATTGGCATCTTTCACTTCAAACACTTAAACTGGTTGCCCAATTTAGACGGATCGGTTCCTGTGGACAAAGATTTAGAACAATTAAGTTAAAGAGCAATCAGGTTTTCAATCTGGGTAAGCTGAATTGCCTCTTGGAATGCTAGCACAATCATAAAAAGACCCTGAAAGTCATACAACTGCAGAAATTATCTACCTAGTGCCAGGCACTCTTGTCTCTAGACTTACTAATTTTCTACCACTTTATAGCTGTGCAGAAAAAAACTATTTTGTGAGTTTACATACCTATAGTATGTAAACCAGAAACGATAGTGCACCTCATAAGGCGAGTCTGGAAGTAACCCAGATCATCCTCTGTGGAAAGGGAAGCAGAATATTTGGACTTGGAATGTAGGTGGTGCTAGATTGTAAACTACTTTAACCATGTACATATAAATCTGAGTTTTATTGTCTATTTATAAAAAAAAATAAAAAAATGTCTGAAACCCTCGTAATGTTTTACAGATAAACCATTAGTCACAAACATGAATCCATTAAGATTTTACTTGACTGAGTTGAGTCCTATTATGTTCAGGATTAATTTTTCTCCTGTTTGCAGGGTCATTCTCAGGGTTTTGATGCAACCTTAGCCCCATAGGACATCTCAGGGTGTAAAGAGTGCACGTGGTTTGTTGGGAGCTTCTCTCCCAGGAAAACTGTTCCAGATAATTCTGGCTTCATGTTTGAAGCACTTCAGTTTACTTTTCTAGCTGTTTTGCAAACTGTATTTCAGGCAGTAGATTCTATTTTCTGAAATAAGTGAACCATTTGCATAAATGAGGGAGAGAAACAGAAGAAAAGCTATGCTCTCTTCAATTTAATATTGTATCTTAAAAAAACCCAAGAAAACAAACTAAACAACAAAAAAATAAAATCCCTAACAAAACCAGTTCACAATGCAATGTCTTTGAGGATTTAGGGATGCAACAGGCACCAAACAGGAAAATATTGAGGTCATTTGTAAGTAGCTTAGCTGTAAAGTATATGATCCATTCAAATAACAGGAAATATCTTCTCATGGTTTAATGAATATTGTTTAGTGAGAGGTGGATAAAGACACTTCTTAATGATTACATTAGAAGTAATAGTTGTGCTCAGTCCAGTAAACATGGTTATAATTAGAAAATGAAGGCTGACACTGAAATTGATTCCTTTCACTTTGACTCATTCAGCTGTGATAACATTACTTGTAAAAAAAGAGAAACTCCATCCCCTCATCTTGGCCCTTTTACTCCCTCCTCCGCTATTTGCTCTCTTGGGGCTCTCCTGACCCCTTGTTTTTGTTTTGGGAACAGGAATCATGTTCTCTGATGATTCTTCTGCAATTGCTATATATCCTTCTGACTGTAAGCTTCTACATGACAGGTGAAAGGCAGTTTTCTCAGTCCATAAAATTTTCAAAGTATAAATTTGGAATGAAATTCAAAATCTCTTTCATGCATTCAAAACACAAAAAAAACTCAATTGAGTGAATACATCTTTTGTTATATTCACCACCCTTCACACATATTTTGACTGTTTTAAATGACACACACAGAGATTAGCATTCAAAATTAAAAGTCAAGTTGAAGAGGAAAAGCATTTTTTATATATATTGGTATCATTCATATACATAATATGTTTTCATTGAATATTTGGTTTAATCCATCATCTCCTCAAAAATACTTCTTTCTGAAATGCAGAAAAGTCTGAACTAGACTTTTAAAATAGTGTCATCCTTTTTAATGCTTCAGGAAATATTTGCCAATTTAATTATAATATTGCCTTCAATTTTTATATTCTGTTTTAACCATAATAAACGATATTCTAGTATTTTTATGTCAGGGTTATGGCATTGGTGGATAAGGGAAGAGCAACTGATGTCATCTACCTAGCTTATGCAAGGCATTTGATACTGCTCTGCACAGCATCACTGTCTCTAAACTGCTAGGCATGTATTTAATGGACTGGAACAGGTTGCCCAGAGAAGCTGTGGCTAACTAAAGGAGTAAGATTCAGATTTTAAACCTAAACTTGGATGACAACTGTAGCAGCTCATGAATAAGAAATGCTCATTGTGTTTTATCCATAACTGGGCATAACATAAAGGAAATATATGGCAATTAAACAGAGATCTGAAGTGATTTCCTTCCCCTATCTTTCTGACACAATGTCTCTGCCAGGATTTTTCAGACAGTCCTCACAAAAAATTCTTAAGAGCTCATCAGTAAGTTCAAAAAGTAAATCTTGCTTCTCCTTTCTGAATAATTAAATATAGTTTGGAAGTATCTTCCTTTTGTTACTTATTTTTCATTAAATCCGTTCTAAAGCATGATAGTGTGTATCTGTCTTTTTTTTTTTCTTTTTGTGTTTTTTTTTTTTTTCTTTTTTTTTTGTTCTTTAGATAATACCCAACCTTGTTGGGGGAATGCAATACGAAAAAAAAAAGAAATCCACAGAATTTACAAAATTTTATTTCAGTGATTAAAATTTGCATTAGGAATTAAACAAATGTTTGATGCTACCTTAATCTGGAGCTTTTAATGAGAGCTGCTATCAGTTTTACCTGAATGTGGAAATTTTGGCTACAGATTTTTATTGCAAGAGGTAATAATCAGGCTGTTTAAAGATTCACTCATGAGTTAATAATATTATGCTATGTAACTTCCTCAGATTTTCATTCTGTTTTCTAAAGCAGCTAAGGATCCTGTTGCATGACATGATTAAATGGTATTATATTGTATTTGATTTCAATAAGATCTGGAAACATCCATATATTTGAAAATAAATTGTGCTGGCTCTGTGCAAGCTTTCTGGGGAACTGGGACTTTATTTCAGATATGCACGGTGCAATGTTCATGCAGCATATTGAAAAGTATGGATGACAAAATTATAGTATTCAGTAACACTTAAATATTCTACCTTAGTCAACACTGAACATTTAAAGATGATGGAAAACAATATATGTATTAAGAAGTTAAGATTCCTCTCTAATCTTTTAGAACATTCATCAACAATATTTCATGCTGTTGAAGACACAATTACTATGAACAGTAGGATAGGTCTCTACCTGTGTTAGACTTCATACATAATAAATAAGCTTTCAATATATAATTAATGTAAACAAAGAAACTGAAAACAAAGCACTTTCTCCAACCAGAAGATTATTATGAAATACTATAATTACATAAGATCTTGAATTTTATATCTGAACATCGTGTGACTTTTTAGTTTCCTGTATTGTAAACATCGTCTGTCCACAGTAATCTTCGTCTACAACTTAGTACATCCTCAGTCTTATTTAGATTTTAACACAACAGCTGCTTATTTGGGTCTTGCCTGTCTGCCATCACAGCACTAAATATAGCTGCTTTTTGTTGCTTTGGTTACTAACTGATGAACAAGATTGTTTACTATGTTAATCAGTGCATCCTTACTCCTGCCTTGAAGGCTATTTATACTGATGCTGAATATTTCAGTTAATTAGAAGAAGAAGTCATGCTGAATCCATAGATTTTGTATATAAGGTTAATTTTAATATTGTACTTACTCCTGCTATAACCCTATATCAATGGCTTAACTATCCTGTTTGAATTTGTTTAGTGTATGTAAAGATTCCCTAGAGCTACCAGGCACTATGCAACGTCTCTTAGAATATCCACACTAGATATCAGTAGCTGAATGAAAATTATATGGTGATTGCAATCATTTAATGTCCACTATTCCTTGCCACCCCTGCAGAATGCAGCGGTGGAGGCAATGTTGTTTTGAATGCTTGCATGTAGGAAAATGCAGGAACCTCAGAACATTGAATGCAGTAGAAAAAGTTCTTTTCTAAAGTTCTAATAAGTTTTCTTTATAAAAAAAAAAAGGCTGATGATTTTGAGACAGTTGTTTTTTTTCATGATCTAGACATTAATACTGACATACACGAAGGAAATGAAAGTCTCATAGCCAAATAAAGCAGTAAAAGAGCTTTCCAGAAACATTTGAGAAAAGCTTCAAAGCATTGGCAACTATATTTTTGCAAATGTGGCACAGAATTTATCTCATGTAGCAAGAGATTAAAAAAAAGAATAATGATGCTGAGAAGCACACACCCACAGGTGCAGAAATAGCCTGCATCCCATGATGTTCTTTGGATTATCTTTGATTACATATTATAATTGGCAAAACAAAAGGTAGTGTGAAGAAATCAGGGTTACAAAAGGTACAGAAACATGGAATTGTGGAGAAAACACACACCATGGAAAACAATTAACCCTATTAATTCATAGGCTCCTGAAAGTATTATGTGATAGCAAGAACCTATTAAGAGGTACAGATAAATACATGACCTGAAACAAAACAAAATGTATAAAGGAAAAAAAAATCCAGCAACTTACTTCTCATTTGATGACATGATGTCTGAACTCAGTAAAGGGTGGAGAGCAGGATATTAAGTAACAAATTAAAAGTTCTGATTTCTGTTGATATGATAGACGTATTTTGGAAATTGTAGCATCAAGATATCTTTGACTGTGGTAAATGTTTTAATGAGATACAGGAAGTATCATGAAGTGTCTTTAAAAAGGATCTAAACAAAGCATGAGATTTCTAAAGGGAACATAAATGTTTTTTTTTTGTCTTCATAAAATATCTTAATTTAAAAGGAGATTATACTATGCCGTAAATCCAAAGTTATAATTCATAAACGTAATCTATTTTTAAATAGATATGCATTGAGAAATATTCATTGCAAGCACAAAAATAATATAGGAACTATATTAAGCCTATAAAATGGCAAGAGATGGTGATGATTTACAAAACAACTTCTATACTAGAAAACAGCATTTAAAATTTAATTGTGAGATTGAAGCCCTGGGAGTCAGCAATCACTGGCAATATGCAAGTAGGTTTAAAAGTTACGAGTCACCTAATGATTAATTTTCCTTATGCCTAGTGAATTCAGCCCCTAGGTAGCCAGCAGCATAGCAATAATGCTGTTCTCAGAGAATATTTCAAGACTGGGGATATTGCTCTTCTCCAGGTCTTCCTTTCTGCAGTATATTTTGCATTTCTTAGTTGTCTTTTGGCATGGCACTCTCAGTCCCAGAGTCTGCCGCCTTCTTCTCCTTTCCCTTCTCTACTTTGGCCTTTGGCTCCCCTATTGTTCTCCTGGCCATGATTTCAGTCCCCTAGTCTCTCTGATCCACTTTCTGAGCTTCTTCATATCTTTCTACATTGTTGTATCTCTCTCTCTTTTTTGTCTTGTCCCTTCTATAATGTTGCACAGTTCCCATATGGCTTTGATTAATGCACTCTTACCTACTACTACATAAGCAGGACTAAGCTGAAGAATTTCACGAAGTGCTTTTAGAAGCAATTTCCAGATTCACAGTGGAAGAGAATGGAAAAGACAGAATGACTTATATGCCAGCACTTCCATGAAGCCTGTGTCCTGTTGTAACCACATGAGAGATTTACTACTGGGACACAGAATTTTGTAGGTTATTTATCTCTTTCTACAGAATCTCCTTTCCCAAATTCGTGGATGCAATTTGCCTATTGTCTGGGCACTAAGAGGCTTCTACCATATGAAGAATACCATCAGCATGACCTGAGTAACTCCTTCTGGCCAGTGGGAGCTATGCTTCCCTTCTCACTATGCTGCCTAGTTTTTAGTCAATCAAAACTTTATTTAAGCCTCAACCAAGAGGGCTATTTGTCTTTAATATGCTTTTATGACTTTCCTTAACTTTGGCACTCTCTTTGCTTTTATAGCTCATTCTTCTAGTGCAGATTAGGTGAAATCAGCATTAATCATAAGAAAAAGTAATACATCTAAATCACTTTTTTTTTTTATGGAGGAAAGAGGCAAGATGGCAAGAAGAAAGTCTCCTGAGTATGTGCTTTTCTTTGCAAAAGCAGCAATTATATTATCTACTTATGATAATTTTATTTATTTTTCACAATTTTTCAGAAAGAAAAAAGGGATTAGATCATGGCATCTCCTCAGGGCTGAATTTTCAGGTCTGCTTGAGAAGAGGCACAAAAGGATCTTATGGAGAGAAAGATCACAGGCAGTAACTCACAACTTCATCCTATCTAATTTGGGGCACCTAGGTGAAATACTGAAGAGTATAGTCAACCTTATAAAGTCAAAAGAGGGAGCTACTTGAAGGAGAGACCGAGATACTCTCAGAGGAAAGTTCATATCTTCAGCTGAAAAGCCTTCCGAAGGTCTGTATCTCTCCCATTGATCAAGGAAACTAGAAATGTTACAACCCTACCTTAGTTACCTTCCTCCATATGAAGTGGAATGAACACAGTTCAAAAAGCATATCTTAAATAACCTGGGCATGTGAAGCTAGGGATAGGTATCTAATATAAAGATACAAAGACCTATTTGCTAAACTAATGACATGTACTTTCATAGCTGTCAGGTCCCTGAAGGCACCTACAGCCCTACCTGTCCCTGTTCTGCCCATGGCCCAGTACCCAATTTCACCCCTCTGGTCCACCAGCTCCTGCCCCAGCAGTGCCATAAGAGGTTTAGTCTCCAGCTCCCTACATCCCTGCTGAGCCAGGCCCACCTGCAGACCCATGTCCTGAACCAGCATCTTCCATGCCTATCCCCAGGGAGGTGCCTGGTACCCAGGCTGGGGCTTTCCCAGTGCCACATGGCTGCCCTGCTGCTGGCTAAGGTGATGGGATGGGCCCTGTCTGCAAAGCCTTGCCCTGATGAACCCTAGGGAGCCCCTGCCACTCCCCCTGGGGAGCCTCTGGCCCCGCTGCGCCTTGCTAGCTTTTCATTTCCACTTCTCTTTGCTTCATTTCACCTTTAGTTGTGTCTCTGCTTTTAGAGAATAGTTTTGTCTTATATCTCTTAAAGCAGGATCCTCAGGGGCATTTAGGTGCCTAATGAAGCAGATTAGGACTAGCAGCATTTTTTTGCACTGCCTAGGCACTTCAGTTCTATTGAAAACTCAGCATAAGACCATTCTTTCCTCTTTACATTCACCTATGTTGTCATTTGTATCCCCATTACCCTACATATGGCAGGGGGTTGGTGGATTGCAAACCTGAGGTAAGATGGCAGATATCACTGGAAATCTGGAGAAGAAGAGGGGAAACAGACCAGAGCAAAGGATAACCAAGTGGAAAGAGGATAACAAATAAATTTTATATGTAGTGGTCTACCTCATTGCCCTGCAGAGCTTCCAATACTCAAGGGTGCAAAGCAAGCTGGCTCTATTGCACCTATGGTGCACGTGTAATCAATTGGCACATGTGCGGTGAATTTGCTTTTGGCATGCTCATGAGCCATTCAGTCAGAAACTTGGTAAATCCTTATTAAAATAAAGGGAGCAATAGATCACCATTAAAAGCAGTATGCCTACCTCTGAAACTGTTAAAGAAGGCAGTTTGATTCAGTGTTGAATGAAAAAGAAAAGGAGTGAATGTCCTAAACATAAAAGAATGCTTATGCATATTCAGAAAGACACATATGTAAGTGTGAGATGGGAATCTAGAGTTTTTAAGAACAAGGTAGCATTAGAAAACATTTAATGTTTGCCATTTGTTTCTAGTATTGAAAGATAATTCAGAAAGTTTGTACTTAAAAAAGCTGAAATGGACATTCAGTAGTTTTATTCTAAAAGATAAGCATATTGTGGGCTAAATCTTCCCAAATCAACTTAAGAACTAGCACGGGACAGAATTCAAAATTTTGTCTAAGGTCTTTTGAAAATTGGCTGCTGCACAGACTTTTGAGGTGTTTTACAGACAGTGATGTGTATTTTCTGCCTCTTTATATGGCTCTGGAGGTGATTGCTGTGCTGAGAATGGATAAGGTAATTGGCACCACGCTGAGGTAAGATTAGGAAAGGCAGACTTATATTACACTGGGTGATGTTGTAAGGGCAATAATTCCAAAAGAATTAGAAAGAAAATGAAATTCAATGCCGTATAAACAAGAGCCCTTTATCATTTGGGGTTGAGAGCAGGAGGGAAGTCAAGCAAAAACCTCTAAGTGAGCAAACATGCCACAAAGACATTGCAAATGTAGTGACAGGTGATCCACACAGCAAAAGAAAAAGACATTTTTTGCCAACTACCAAATGACTGAGAAGACAGTAACGCAGTTTCTTTATAAGCAAGCTTTCCTCTACAAGAGCTTTGCCTCACAAGGCTCTAAGATCACTTTATAATTCCCTCATTTGGTTTGTTAACACTATTCCGTGCAAATCAATTGCCAAATAATCAGAATTAACCAGTATCTTTACCCAGATACTAATTTGGACATTCCAAGAACTCTTGATGGAGTGAGAAAAGTTTGCATTTCACTGGGAAGATCAGCCATGCCTGCAATGTCAGCCATCCTACTCATGGCTGGGCTAAACCTTGAAATCTGTTTCCTGGAAGAAGCTTCTGTACAACCTGCAGACTTTGTGTGTGTTGTTGGTTTCCAACTAGCAGCCATAGGGTAGGACTGGAGCATTCCAGACAATGGGAAAGCTTACATAATGCTACTGCTTGTAAGGTAGAGATAGCTCTTGAAAAACAGGTTGAGATGGCATTTGTATTCATTAATAATGAGTGCCTTCCAGGAAAAGCTTTGTGTATAAAAGCACATCACCAGCTTAGGCCCAAAATTAGGATGATTGTATTCATTTAGGTCTGTGCCTGCACCAAAAAACCTGATAGTCTGGAACTTGCTTTTGTGAATCCAGTTTTGGTATCTCAGTATGTCTGACATAATTTTCACAGTTTATAAACTATACAAGTTTTCCATACATAACAGAGTTCATTGTCTAAAGTTGTCAGGTAAATTGAGTTGACAGTTAATCAGTTAGTTAGAGACAGAATTAAAATCTGTTAAGTAGCCAGGGATTGTGGGCTTCCTGTGGGATAAAATACATAGAAAAATATCCACCAGGAGATTTAGTTCAATCTCCAGCTCTTAGTTGTCAGGGAGAGAAAAAAATATCAGTTGCTTTTTTTTTTTTTTGTTTCAGACGTTCTAAATCGTACATGTATAGGTGACTTTAGTGGTGGAATTACTCTTAAGTGATTTTACAAGTTCATCACATATCTATAGCCATGCAGAATATCATGAATACCTTTAAAGTCAGGAGAGAGAAATGGATTCTTTTTTTTTTTCCTCTGGGCAAGCTTCATCTTACCCTTTTTTAATATTTCAAGAGGAAGAAATTCCTGGAAGTGCTAGCATCTCTCCATTGTCTCTAGAAAAGGGAATTTGGATGATTAGACCGGATGTTGATGTACACTGCAGACATACATTTAAGCAGATGAATCCCATTTGAAATAACTGCTGTAGCTGTGATGATATGATGAAAAAGCATTATTGAGCTAGCTTACCTTGCCAATCCGTAGCACAGTCTGAAGCAGAGATTCTACACGTTGCTGATGTTACATGTTACATTCCAAATATGAACTATAATAATATCCTGGATGTCAAATTCTCAAAAGGTGTCTTGGTTTTTTAAGATGAAAGGCCATAACGAAAAAGCATGGAACATCATCAAGAGAATTAAAGAGGTTTTAATCTTTTAGGAATGCGAATGGAAAGGTCACATGTAATTAGATCTATGGCGCTGAAAATTCTTCTGGTTCAATTGCTTCTTACTCTGGATTTGAGAGGTAGGGAAGAAGGTGAATCTGGAACAACAATGGGGTACATACATGCTACAGTATTTTTTTAATTTTCAACACAAAGGGGTTGTAAAAAGAGAAATATAACGAGAAATGGTCAAGACCAGAAAATCAATGCAATATAAATAGGAAGCAAAAAACAAAAAAAGTTATTTAGCATGGCTTGAATAAAATGCTCTTCACATATGAAAAAAGGGACCTGATTCTTAAGTATAGGTATTTTATGCCTTTCATATCTTACACCATTCATGCCTTAAGCCAGAAATTACTTAAAAGCTGCAAAGCCTGCTTTGTATGTATTTGGTTCAGGACCAAAACATTATATGCAGAGAAATATTAAAATGTAATCTTCTGTAACATTTATACTTCTTTTGAGAAAGCACTTGAACATTTCTAGTCTTCTGTAGATATTATATAGTTTAAGATATTTGTACTGCTAGTCAGATGTGCCAGTGTACTGTCATGGTGAATTGTTCTTAACCCAAGGAAGGCCTATTCTTAGTGACACTAGTGACCTGAGGAAACTAAGGATGTGTTAAAAACAGGTACAGCTGATCAAATACTTGTATGAACACATCTGTCATCTTGGAGCTCTTTTATCACATTGGAGTTTTTGGACTGGTTTGAAAGACGAGGTCATTGCTTTTACTTATGCTTTTACTTAAAGGCATTTTGGTTAATGTGATTGCCAGCTAGTACAGAACAAAAATAACTCTCTTTACCCCCACATAGGCTCTCCACCCCATCTATGGAAAGCAGTCAGTACATCTTAAGGGTGATTCAGAAAGTTACAGAAATCTACCAAAATGTGTTTGCCAAGACATGATACACAGAGGGATGAGGCAGACCACATGTCCTTCAGGACAAGAATCAAGCTATAAATTAGATTTCTTATTTTTTGGGATCCAGATCCTAGAAATTTTTAGGAAAATTCCAAGAAACTGGGACTCATTTTTCTCAAACCAAAGCTCTTTCATTCTCATTAAACGGAAGATGTTTCTGCTGATGACCAAAGATGGGTGAAAAAAGAAGGGCTGTTTTGGTTTTTTTTTTCAACCAGGCTGCATTTTGTGAGACTGATCCCATAGATGTGATAGTGTTTCCATGATGTTTAAAAAAGCTAATGCTTTGCCTTTGTTTGGGTTAAAAGTAGATACCAAATAGTTTCATTCTGCCAGAAGATAAGGACTTTGTACTTATGTTTGATTCATGAAACTTGCTGGTAAAAAGTTGAAAGCCCTTTACAATCAGATGCCTTGAGTTTTAGAAATCAACTAAGTAGGAATTTTCAGGATTACAGATTTGGATCTGAGCTCCTAAATTCAATTGAAGCCCAATTTTAGATGCCTAAATCCTTTTTTTTCTTCCTTTTTCTTCAATCCAGTACTTGGTGATTAGCAACAAGAAAATAAATCCGTCTGTCTAAAAATGCCATAAGTTGGCAATCACTGAATAGTAGAAGTTCCTGTTACAGAATGGGAAATAATGAATATGTATCAAACTTAACAGCAGACAAGGTGTGTTTAAATGGGAATCTAATGTCTTTGATACAAACATGGGTAGACAAGACTTATTCCTAACAGAAAGGTTTTTAATATCTTTTTTTTCTAACTGAAACATCTGAGCTGTTAGCATGAAGGAATTCCAGAAAATACCTATTAAATCACAATAAAGTGATGGAATTGAAACACTGCTTAATTCTGTTGTCTTACAAGTTGTAACACCAAGGACATCTCTAAAACATGAATCAACTAACTATACTTTCAACAGCCTTCAAGAGAGAAATGGAGAAGAAAGGGCAGAAGCTTCCTAACGTGTTTTTTTCTGGAAGACAAGGATAGAATTATTTGATGTGGATAATTAAAACAAATTATGTTTCCATCACAATGTTTACTGTATTTATGCTTGATAATGCAAACCTTGCAGGCAGCCTAAAGCGGTGTCTTAAATGTCAACTAAGGAAACTGAGATGAAAGACTACATGTACTGTTTGGGGGCAGAGCATGCTAGAAACATTACCACTGTAGAAATTTTTCAGGTTAAAAGGATAAAATCATCACAGGGGCATAAAACCATTAGACTTCTGAGAGAAAAAGAGTCCTTAAATTGTTTGCTATGCTTAACAGCAGCTGAGGTTGTGGGACAAAAGGAAAAAAAAAGAAAAGACAACATTGATAAGAAGCAAATTACAGGGAAAAGATTTAGTTGGACTATAAAGCAACATGAGCAGAAAATTTGGGATAGATCATGTTGATCTATCTGGAGCCTAAAATTATCATCAAAATCTATGTTTATGTTTAGGTTTTTAGTTTATATATTTATCTTTAAAACTTTTTTTTCATAAAAGAAAACAAAAACCAGAACACCTACATTCTTCAAGTTTAGTAATAATGGTCTATAACACAGTGCAACATATAGTTGCAGAGACTAAGATTTGGCAGAGGTGGTCCACGCTCTCAAACATAGCTCCAGGCTCCCCAGCTTCATAAAAGTATCAAAAAGGGAGAAAAATTTCTTAGTCACATCCATGATTAGTCTTTTCATTAGATAATAGTAATCCAAACTATTCTAAACCTTTATAGTAGTTCCCAAAAATTATTTTATAAACATACTAGGAAATTAAAGCTTCTAAGAAAAGAGCAATGAATGCTAACTAACAAATGAAGAAACTAGGCTATCCAACAATTTTTCTCAAGAAAGTCAAGAAATTATTTTAAACACTTAAAAAAGTAAGCCAAATACGTGCTTTAGGTAAAAAAATACCAGCAGCTGCAGGGAGTAGAATCTTTGAGAAAACTGTATTTGCAGAAGACAAATTAACAGAATGTAAAAACTGCAAACATTAAAATATGGTAATAAATAAATGGTAAGAAATGGTAATATAATAAACAGCAGTTCTGAAGAAAGATTTTTAAAATTATAGATCATATGTATGCGATTTAGAGGATTTCAGAATTTTGTGAACACTTCAATAAACAGAAGAGTTTGCCATTTCAATACTAGGCCCTCTGAGAAAATTTGTTACCTAATCTCAGCTTCTGATATCCAAATTTGAAACCTCAATACACAGTGTTTTCAGTGAGCTGGCTAATATCCTTGCTGCTTCTGTCCTTCCTGTTAATATCTTTGCTGCTTCTCATGAATGTCCAGCGCTTAACTGCTAGGTGGCATTTACTCCTTTCAAACTCTTTCCTATTTATATTGATAGTAGCAACTGCTCTCAATCATGACCACCAAATTGGTTGTTCTGTAAAACCCTTCAATAATAAAGTAATGCTTATAGAATCACTGGAATATTGAAAATCTGGGAATGGGAGATTTGAATTTATAGGAGTGTCTGGCATGTTCTGCAGAAAGCTTCCTAACACAGTGGGTCAAATTCTTGTTCTAAGGCTCTTTCACGTAGTGAAAATTATTAAATACCAGTGGAAAAAAAGAAAAGAAAAAATAGGTTAAATGTGTTATTAAACCCTGGCAGTTAGGCTCAGTTATATGAAAGGCACAGAGACTAGTTCTTTAACGTAAATAAAACAGGGTATTCTTTTTATGGAACAGGGTGAGATGTACAATTTGAGTGTACTTAAACACGCCTGTAAGACAGTGAACAATCTAAGTAAAAGTCATCATGCTGAATAAGAAATAGGAATACTTGAATTTCTGCCTCTAGGATTTCATCTGACTACATTTGCTAGCAGACTATTAAATGTGTGACCAGAAAATAAGAGAGGCTGACATTTTTATCTCCAACAATGTATTCACAGAAGTGAGATCACAGGAGAAAAAACAGTCCCAGTCTCAAACTGGATGCTTATTTCACTGACAAATGAAGGCAGTGTTCCATTTCCCATCTACGTTTTCTGTGTAGTAAATGTCTCCATAGTCTGCACAGTGTATTTTGTAAATCTTATTGAAAGTTTATAAATTTTCCTCAGTGTTGTTCTGCCTTTGTCCATTAGTTAGCAATGCAGATTTCACAGGGCGGCAGAGTACATGAGAAAGGGATACTGTCAAAGGATCTCAGGCACCTTTGTATATTTAGCTCTTTAAACATTAGGATTGTTTTGTTATGGTTCAAGGAAATGTAACAAGCATGGCCCATATACATAAGTGAATGCAGCTGTGGTTTGCGGGTGCTGGGTTTCTTCTTGGGAATACAACTGCATCTACAGTCAGAAAAATGAAGAAATAATTGACAGCCATAAATCACACAGGACAGTAGTATACAAAGAATTAAAAAATAAAAAGTAAAAAGTGAAGTTAATAAGGTTCATAAGTTAATAAGGCGACAGGCCTAAATACAGTTCCACCAGAACTGCCTAATAAAGAGGCAGGTCAGAATATGGAACTAAGTAGCAAAAGGAGAGATATGGAAAGAGCTAGAAATCAATCTTGAGATAAAGAGGATCTCCAGACAAACTTTCAGGAAAGGACAAAATGCAAGATCGCATAGATTAATGGGATCAAAATGTTGAGATAAAACTTGGTGCATATTTGCTTGTGGTAATTATAAGATGCTATCAGGAGTCATTTTGTTTTACACCAGTCATAAAGCATTTTAATGTGTTTGTGTGCCATATTGGTGTTTGAGCTTCTCATGGACTGAAACTTTCAGACTGTTATTTCTGTGGATAATAAAAAATAATATATATTACCAAAACATTTCCTAGCAACTTTTTAAAGACAGAATATCTGCCGGGTCAACAAGGAGTTGCACAGCACATAAGGAAACTTTTAGAAGGTTTTTCTTTGTTGGTTTGAGTCAGCTCTTTTTATTGACCATTACAGATGCTTTAAAGCCACCTGCTTGTTTTCAAATCTCTAGAGAAGTGCTTTTCCTTATGGTCTCCCTGGTTTTTCTGCAGTGAAATGGGCGTAGTAGAGTTTTAACTTGCATGACTGATTCTTATTTAACTTACTGCAGTGGTTTTGCTATTTGGAAACTGAAGATGGATTCTTTCTTCCCTCAGAATTAGAGCTAGTAGATGATTGTCCTAGAATGGAAGCTCAAAGTGGAAATTCTTGGAGTGTAATTATGTATTTGTAGAATAATTGAGGTTGCAAGGGACCTCTAGAGCCTTGCTTAAGCCCTAAGGCCTACTTAAAGTAGGTTCAATTACTGCAAGATGTACAATACAATGTATTGTTGGGTTTTGAATATTTTCAAGGATGGAGACTTCACAACCTATAAGGGCAACCTGTTCCAATGTTTGACAGTCCTCACAGTGGAAAATTTTTGTCTCATGTTCAAATGACACTTCCTGTATTTTTAATTTATGATCATTGCATCCTGCCTTTTCATTGGATATCACTGAGATGAATGTGTCTTATTCATTGTTATTCACATATTGCCTTCAGGTGTTTATACCCACTGATAGAATAACCCTCTCCTCAGGGCTAATAACAGGAGGCAGTTCATCCTCCTATTATAAAGGAGTTCCTTCCTGAAATTACAATATGAATCTATCTCTGTTCTCTCACAGAATAGGAAGAAGCAATCACTGGCATGTGTTGATTGCATGCAGATAGATAGATAGATAAATAGATAGATATACATGTAGATAGATAGATCACAGAATCAGAATCATAGAATAGTTAGGGTTGGAAAAGACCTTAAGATCATCTAGTTCCAACACCCCTGCCAGGGGCACGGACACCTTCCACTAAACCATGCCACCCAAGGCTCTGTCCAATCCAGCCTTGAACACCACCAGAGATGGAGCATTCACAGCCTCGCTGGGCAACCCATTCCAGTGCCTCACCACCCTCACAGTAAAGAATTTCTTCCTCATATCTAATGTAAACTTCCCCTGTTTAAGTTCGAATCCATTACCCCTCGTCCCATCAGTGCAGTTCCTCATGAAGAGTCCCTCCCCAGCATCCCTACAGGCCCCCTTCAGATATTGGAAGGCTGGAGTGCCTCCCGTATGAAGATAGGCTGAGAAAGTTGGGTCTGTTCAGCCTGGAGAAGAGAAGGCTGCGTGGAGACCTCATAGCAGCCTTCCAATATCTGAAGGGGGCCTATAGGGATGCTGAGGAGGGACTCTTCATTAGGGACTGTGGTGATGTACTTATATGGAAAATATAGCCAACTTACTTTTGGAAAGCCAAATTGGTAAAATAAAATTTTTTATTTAGCTTTGAATATTCTTGGATTCAATAGTTATTATTCTTTGCTGAGTATGTACTAAGTCTAAATCCTATCAATAAGAACGCTTTGACTTTATTGCTGATGAAATGTTTCCTATTTATGTATCTTAATGCAGCTGTTTTTTCCGCAGATGGGAAATTCTCAAGTATCTAATGTCAATTCCATTGAAAAGTTATTCTTTATATTCAATGGTAAGCTGGAATAGAGAGAAGAACAAGCAGGTGATTTGTTCATAGCAACCTGTGAATTTTATCTGCTGCATCTTATACTAAGAGCAGGATTTTCAAGGATGCCTTTTTATTTCCAACCTAGAGGTCATAAGTTTGAGGATTACCTTGACAAGCCAGGTCTATCCTTCACAAAATGAGGTATCACTCTGTTAATTGCAGAGCAAGGTATATTTTTCCCACAGTGCCATTTGCCATGGGAAAATGTCATGGTAACACTGGAGCCAAGCCTAATGATCTCTTTTATAATCACTAGATAAGAGTTTCCTCAATAAATGGGTATTATGAAAGATAGATTATTTTGGCCAGCAACCCTGTAGCCTTGCCTTTGTTTGACTTACTTCACTTGAAAATATCAAAGACTATAAATAGACTAGCCCTGCCCTATTCACTCTTTGCTATAGAGATATGAAGACGGAGTCTGTTTGACGTCAAAGTCATGGTGGGGAATCTCAGCCTCACCCAAGTTTAGGGTTGCACCAGCTGTGGGTTTTCTTTCTAACCAAACTGTAACATAAACAAAGTTATTTCCTGTCCCCATTTTAAATGTAACTGAGTTTCAGCATCATCAGTATTCTGAATGCAATTTCTACTGTCTTTTCAAACAGGGATTTTTGCAAATGTTAGATTACTGTATATGGTGCATTAAGGGGTAGATGTCTTTAATTCCCAATAGTTACTGTCTTTCCTGTGTAAGAAAGTCTACGTTGGGATCTGAAGGTACTGAGGTGCCTCTATAAAGTTACTGAGGTGCATCTATAAAACCAATCAGATTTGGGGCTTACTTTCATAAGTAAAAGAGAAGTAAGGAATCATGTGGTGATAGGGCACAACAGCTCTTGAGAAAGAAAATAGTGACAACTAGAACAATTAGTTTGTATCCTCTATAATGAAAAAGAACTTTGAGAAGCTGGGGTTAGAGAATGACAATAAGATGAAAACCCAGAGACTGGTCACTTGGTAGTCTGACAATATATCATGCAACAAACCAAAGATTTGGATAAGAAAGGCTTTAAATACAGTAGTTATAGTGAGGTACATTGGAATAAGTCAAAGATTTCAAATTGGCTTTTTTTTAAGGAGCTATTACTTATGCATATTACTAATAATAAAGAAGTTTTTATTGCCTGGCAGTTGGGAGTATTACTTTTCCTGTTCATTGCCAAACAGTGGTTGTCCACAGGTATGCCCAAGATTGCCCAAGATTGCATAGATTGATCTAGTCACGTTATAGGACCCCTTCCTTCTTTCACACTGCTAACAGCTAAACAACTAAACTACGTTCTTACTAATTTGAGTATTTTTTTTTTTTTTTTGCTAGAGAGACACCCTGAATCTAGAGAGCTTGTTGTGGTTTAACCCTCCCTCTTCAAACAGCAAGGAAATTAACAAAAACAAATGAAGCAAAACCCCAGCTGCTTACCACCAACCAACTAGTGCCCAGTCCATGCCTAAGCAATAGCAGCCCTGCCAAACTTTCTCCCCAGTTTTTATTGCTGATCATGATGTCATATGAGATGAAATATCCCTTCGGCCAGTTGGAGTCAGCTGTCCTGGCTGTGTCCTCTCCCAGCTTCCTGCCCTCCACCAGCCTACTTGCTGGAAGGGCAGCGTGAGAAACAGAAAAGGCATTCATGCTGCAGAAGCACTTCTCAGCATTAACTAAGACATGGGTGTGTTATTAACACTGTTTTAGTGACAAATCCAAAACATAACACCACACCAGCTACTATGAAGAAAATTAACTCCATCGCAGCCAAACCCAGTTCAGTCTTGATGAGTATTAATATATACTGCTATGAGGAATTCTGCACATCAATCCCTGGTTAAAATGTACATGTATTATCATGGAGATCTGACCGTAACATGGTCACACCAACCTTCAGAAAAGCAAAATTCTACTTTGCATCAGAACTTCTTTTTACTTAGAAATGTTTGATTGCTCTGAGATACAGGTTTTGAAAAGTAATCCCTAGCTTCTAAATTTGACCTTACTTGGGTATGCATAATCATTAGTAGATCATATTAAAAATATTAAAAACATGACCTCTTATGCACAGTTTATACATATAAAGTTCTTCTATTTCTACTTTACAAGACAATCACAGTTTGAATTAAATAAATAATAAGCATTCTTATTTGCACAATGTAAATCTTAGCTACTAAGTGTATGTTTAACATATTGAATACCATAAGAATTGTATTATTTCAGCTTTCTATAGAAACAGTAACTATAGTATCAGTTACTGAATCAAAAGCAGAGTGATATTTAATGGAAAACAGTGAAGGCAGCTTTTCAGTGACTGACTAAATCTGTTTCTATGTTAAAGATAACATTTTCTGGTTAGTGCTCTGAAACTTGAGAGTTGCAACTATAGTTCCTCAGCTTGGCATATGATTAATGAGTTCTATCCTCTGCTGTATTAAAAAATTGAACAAAAACTTAATTGCCAAAGAGGTTATATACATCTTCAAAAATAACAAATAAGCAGAGAGATAAAAAGTGTCTAAGTTGTTCATAATTCTCTTGGAGCTGATATTTTTAGAAAACTAAGCACTGGCACACATACATAATCAATAGTTGTACATCCTGTGAGACACTGAACCAACTCTCACTGTAATGGCTCACATAGTTAAGTAAAGGTTGCAATATAGATGGTCTTTGTATCACAAAGTTAAAATAATTCAGTAAACTAAGGAGAAATAAGCTGAAATCCCCAAAAGGAAGGTGAAAAAAGAAATGAATTGAGCATTTGCTCAGGATGGCCCTGTAGTTGAAAGGGTGAGAGAAACATGTTGACAGCTTCAGATATTTATCTTAAAAATAAGCCTCTCCAGAAGGCTTTGTTGTAACTGAACATTTGTATATATGCACATGTGTGCATGTGTATGTGTATGTGTATGTGTATGCATGCAGTTTCAGCAATTGCAGGTTGCTGTAATGGAAGCATTTAGAAGACATGGATCATGCAAGGCATTTACTTTGGAACACAACTTCAATAAATTCATTAACAGCATACATTGTGCTAATGGTAAACTCTTATCATCATCAATGACCTTCTCTACAGATACAAAACTCCTACTGTTTACATTTATGTCTTAATGTAGTTGCGGATATACGATACCACCTGGTTGATCCTATATAGTCACTGAAGATGGGAACTGCCCTTGATGATCTTCAGCCACTCAAACTCAGGCTTTTCTGTCAGAAGTTTGATTTTCCTAGTTTATACTTGTTGTTTTTATGCTGTTGCCTCTCTCCCAAAAGGCAAGGTCTCATTTTCTCCTGATAGTGCTTATCTGTTTTTTTCTTTTGCCTGTCTGTTGCACATTTGGCAGGAGGTCCCATCTGCTTGCATTCTCTTATTCATATCTTGTTCTTTGCCAGCTTGAGTGTCTCCTAAGTTCAACTACATCTGTTCTTTACTCCCTTAGTGGTCACACATCCCACATGCTTATGTAAAATACACCTTGTTCCATCTGCTGTTGGCAGTTCCAACCCACAGCTACAAAGTGCTCACCTACTGCTTTTAGTTACTTATTTTTAATATGTTTATATTTGGGTTCAAGGCAAGATTTATTTATATCATCATCAATACAAATAGAAATATACTTGAATGCAGAGCAAAATACAGTACAGTGTTTGAAGTAAAGGAACTTAGCAGCTAGGAAGAAATAAAACTGTAAATGAAGCAGACAAGGATATCCTTCATATTAGTCTCCTGGGTTGACTGGAATTTTTGTCTGTTGGTTTGAATTGGGATTACATGGCAAGGTGCTCACAGCACGGGGATTACAGGGGTGGCTTCTGTGAGTACCTGGTAGAAGCTTCCCTCATGTCTCATAGAGCTAATGCCAGGGCACTCCAAGATGGACCAGCCATGACTAAGCCCATCAGTGATGGTGGTACCACCTCTAGGATAACATATTTAAGAAGGGGAAAAATCCTTTACAATAGTAATTGCAGCTGGAGAAGAGGGGAATAAGATTATGTGGGAGAAACAACTCTGCAGGCATCAAGGTCAGTGCAGAATGAGAGAAGGAGGTGCTCCAGGCACCAGAGCATTTTCCCCTGCAGCCCATGGTGTAGACCATGGTGAAGCAGGCTGCCCCCCTGCAGCCCATGTCGGAGCAGATGTCCACCTGCAGCCAATGGAGCGCTCCAATTCAGAGCAGGGGTTTGCCCAAGGAACCTGTGATCCCATGGGAAGCCCGCGCTGTTGCAGACTTTTGGCACGACCTGTGGCCCATGTAGAGGAGCTCATGCTGGAACAGGTTTGCTGGCAGGACTTGTGACCCTCTGGGTCACAGTGGGGCAGTCTGTGCCTGAAGGACTGCACCCTCTGGAAGGGACCCATGCTGGAGCAGAAGAGTGTGAGGAGTTCTCCCATAAGAAGGAAGGAGCAGTAGAAAAAACGTGCAAAAAAGTGAGTGCAGTGCCTACTCCCTTGTGTGACTGAGTGGGGAAGAGGTAGAGAACTCAGAAGTAAAGTTAAACCTGGGAAGAAGTGATGGGTAAGGGGAAGTTGTTTTTTCAAGATTTTTTATCTCTCATTATCCTACTCTGTTTTGCCTGTGGTGGTAATTCCTCAGTAATGTTCCTGTCCTTAACTTGACCCATAAACTTTTTGTTATATTTTGTCTCCCCTGTCCAGTTGAGGAGGGGAAGTGACGGAGAGGCTTTGGTCAGCCCCTGGTGTCCAGCCATGGTCAATCCACCACACTGATTTTCTACTTCTGCTCTTGGCTCAAACCTTTTCTCAGTGACATAGTTTGGTTTCCATGGGCTATGATGACAAGGATGAAAAAGACCAGGCAACCAGGCAGCCTCACAGTCTTTCTTGACCTAAAGCCTAAAGCTAGAACTCCTGCAATTGTTTGTCCCTTTTATCCTCTTTTTATGAAAAGTTACAGTAGTCTAAGAATTAGTAACTTGATTACATGAGATCTTTGGGTTGCATGATTTTAATCATAGTTTGGAATTGGTTTGTGTTTACAAATCAAAGCAGATCTTTTGCAAAGCTCCAAAATAGATTATAAGTAATTTTCAGAGGGAGAAAGCCAAGTACACAGAGGTTAACTAAACAGCCCAAAGTCACTTACAGAGCTGGAATTTGAAATAAGAACTTGTAGACACAGGTCAGTGAGCAACAGTGATGGAACCTGCCTCTATTTTGGTATGGCAAACACGATAATATGATTCCCTTAAGAGTTCCATTTTAATTTGTCCTGCATGGATAAAAAGCAATTTAAATTGAGAAATAACAAATGTCGTCTTATTCTATATAAATAAAAAATGGACTAGAAAGAAGGTCAGAGAAATTACTCAAGCAAAGAAATAAAATTTTCATTAAAGCAGTGGTGAGCTTTTAATCTAGAAAATGTTGCTATTTTCATATTTATTCCACATGAAATAAAAGACTGAATTATGAAAGGAAGAAATTACCACTTTAAATTTCCAGATAAGTTTTTAAAAAAGAAAATAAAGTCACTAATATTCTGGTCTTAAAATAGATGCATCATTTAATAAGCAGTTATCTTGATATTTAAATAGAAATCTCCTGAACATATTTTAGCTACAATGTGCTCTTCTTAAACATGCAAAATACTAAACTTTGTTTCATGTATTCTAAAGAACAATTAGATGATCTAAAGGGTACTTACATACATCAAGTGTGCATAGAGTTCTAAACTATAGCTTTATGATGAAAAAACCCCTAAGAGAAAAAAAAAAGTAAAAGACTGGACAAAATGGAGGAAATACAGGGATCGGCACCATTCAGTATTGAAGACTGAATAAAGAGTGTGGAGAGGCCAGACCACAGATAACAGCAACTGAGATGGTCAGCAGAGAACAAAAAAAAAAGGAGAATAGTGGGATGTGAAGGGGACATTTATAGGCACACTGGCATGGCAAGTTTTTAGACTTTCACTGACATACACAAAATTATATGCTTGCCAGAGTGTTCAGAACCTTCCAGGTGTGTAAACAACCTAAGGGTTCTGAGCTATAGTTAGACTACAGGAACCTAAAACAGGGCAAAAGGATCATAGTTTTAGATTTTTTTTTTTTTTATCTTCTAGAAAAAAACTAAATATAGTAGAAAATCAAAGTAGCTTAAAATCTTTTTCAGATGACAAAGGCATATTTTTTGAAATTAAAAGAAAAAAAAAAAAAAAAAAACAAACAGCCACACAACAAACCAACAACAAAAAAACAGGCATACTGTTTTCCCTTGCTATCACATTAGTACCAGATAATTTAGTGAGATAAATTAATGAGATGTACCATTCCCTGATAGTTACCCATCATCCAGTGAATACCTAAGGTTGTTCTTTGTCATAATGATTCTCAGGATAGCAAATATAAATTGAATTATTCATATTGAACAGCTGGGAGTATCAGTAATTTAGGAAAACAGAATGTCAAAATATAGAAAATGGGTGCTTATTTTTGGACACAAAGACTAAGCATTAGTTCAAAGTTGTATAATTTTAAAAATATTTCTTAAAAAGTTGATCATAAATTAAGCAAGCTAGAAAGCAAGCAAACAAACCAGCAAGAACCTTATTAGGGTCTGGTTTGTGCTTCAGAAGCATATGTTAAAACCGATATTAATGAATTTTATTTGTAGGAATAAAAAAAAAATGTAGCAGATGCTAAAATTACTTAAATACAGTAAATATAGTATTTAACATATCTTATTATATAATCCATAAAATCTCACCCAATCTTTCAGATAAACTGGTGCTATTCTTTTTGTCTAACAGAATCAGCCTACTTTCAGCATTCCAGGGATTTTAGTGCACTTTGCATTTTGCAGAATAGGGCAGAGGACATGAGGAGAAAGAAAAGAAATAATTCTTAGGATGCTTACATCAGGTTCTGCAAATTTGACTCTTTGGATTTGCATGTTCGACTTTGTTGAAGGGGAAAAATTCTTTCCCATTTAAGTTAACGCTTATCATGAACTCTAGCACTAATGTGCTATGGTAGCAGTATATTAAGGTAGCTTAAGCTCTGTTTATTTTTACAGCATTAAATTGTCATCTGTATTTGTTTAACTGGAAAATTAAGTGTACTGATATCCCAAAGCAGGACATAAGGTGTCATTTTTATTCTGCTATAGGCACTGGAGGAAGAAAATAGTTTGTGTGAGTTTCTTCTCAGATGCCTTCATCTTTTCTGAAATAGAACAGAACATGTTTGATATCTCCCTATGACCTCTCATCTTTCAGGTAGCTAAAGCAGTTTCTACAGGTGTCTAAATTACTCCCAGATAATCTTTAGATTGGTCTTTGCAGGGCCAAAGGGTACACATTAAAATTAGATAATACTTTCTTCAGCTACTTTGTCACACATAATCATACCAATCGGCAGTGGTGACATGTGGCAAGAAAATTCAGTGGTAATATTACAATAATGAAGTTAAAAGAAAAAAAACTTTGTGTGATTAATCGTTCTTCGTGCTTCTTAGCATCATTCAAATAATTCAGTTGTTTAAAACCTTCCCTCTCAGCAGAGAGAAAGCACTGAAAAAAATGTTGATTGAATCATTCAAGCCACTTGAATCATAGAATCATGCCTTTCATCTTTTCTATCACGTCAATGCTCATTACACTCTGACAATCTAGAGAAGCTATAAAACCTACCAGAAACAAACAAAAAAATAATTCAATACACATAACATATTAAATACAAGACAATTAATTTAATTAATGTTAAATACAAGACAATTAATTTAATTAATGTTCAGTGTAACAGGAATCACATACATAGCTAAGTAATAAAAGCAATACTCTTATTCATACTGATTCTACTGCAAGAGTTATAAAGTGACAGATATTAAGAAAATCTCATGGAGACCTTATTTAGATGGATAATGACTGTTATGCTTCACTTGCACTTAAGCAAATTAAGAACAATGTAACCAGTAAATACAACATCAGAATCAAGATCAGTAATACTTCTCAGAAATGACTGACTCATTCATTTGAAATATTGTATATTGGACTACTTCCACATTGCCTCTCAATTTGCCATCACATTCCCCCTCCTCATGTACACTTGACAACCTTCTGTATTTACCATCTTTTCCCTCATTATTCACTGTTTTATGAAACAGCTGGATTTTTAAGACAACTGGAAAAGTCCTACACATACATATATCCAACATGATGGTCGACTTCAATCAACTCTTCAGCCCACATATACATTGAAACACAAACAAGAACTTTTCTTTCAACTGCTTCACAAGGAGACCTTTCATTTTCTAAAGTCTCTGGGGATTCTGAAAAGGCAAGCCTATTTATTATGATGTAGTCCTTCAAGTTAGAAGTCAGTGGTCTTAGCTCAGCTAAAAACTCTTGAAGACAAGAAAATCAGATTGAGAAAAGCATGGATGAAATTACTACCTTACATCATTGTGCTGTCAGTCCTCACTTGCTGTCAATGTTTGTGAGTCTTTTTCAGTTTCCTCACTATGCACTCATGTTAACATTTGGTGGCGAGATATCATTCCGAAGTCTTGAAAATGTCCTTGAAGCATGCTAAATTCTGCTAACTTCTTGAGGCTAAAATAAAGGAATATAGATCTATGTGTGTCTGTGCATACATGTGTATATATATGTAAATGCAGTAAATTAAGTGTATGCTATTGGTGGATATCACAAGGATCTGATTCAGCCAGCCATGTTCCTCATGCCTAAGGAAGCAAAAGGGAGTAGGCATTACAACTTCATATCATCTTCCCAGAAAAAAAAAAAAAAGCAGACTGACTGACAGCAAAATAATTCATCAAATACTTTGATAGTCTCTGTTTTGCCAGTCACCTCCATATCACTGTGAGCCTCTTTATGTTTCTTAAATATTCATAGACCCTAAACGTTATATGGCAACATATCATGTTAAATTAAGTTAGCATTAAATATTGTAGTATGAGGAAATGATTTATAAAAAAGGTGAAGAAGGCACAACTTCAAAGAAACCTGTGATTCCTGCTTTTCAAATGGTGAGGGAACAATATTAGGCACATCAGAAAATGGAGCAGCAATTATTTATCACCAAAAGCTGTGAGAAGAGGGAATATTTCACTAAAATTTGGTCACCAAAAAGTCTTCATCAATATCCAAATAAAGATGAATCTGTTTCTACTAGAGAATAATACTGAGACTTGGGGATGTCCCTAAAACTGAGAAAGAGGTTTTAACTTGCCTGTATGAAATATTTTTCACCTGATCTGTGATATGGACTAGAATACATAGAATCATAGAATAGTTAGGGTTGGAAAGGACCTTAAGATCATCTAGTTCCAACCCCCTTGCCATGGGAAGGGACACCTCCCACTAAACCATGCCACCCAAGGCTCTGTCCAATCCAGCCTTGAACACCGCCAGCGATGGAGCATTCATAACTTCCCTGGGTAACCCATTCCAGTGCCTCATCACCCGAACAGTAAAGAATTTCTTCCTCATATCCAATCTAAACTTCCCCTGTTTACGTTTGAGCCCATTACCCCTTGTCCTCTCACTACAGACCCTCATGAAGAGTCCTTCCCCAGCATCCCTATAGGCCCCCTTCAGATATTGGAAGGCTGCTATGAGGTCTCCACGCAGCCTTCTCTTCTCCAGGCTCAACAGACCCAACTTTCTCAGCCTATCTTCATATGGGAGGTGCTCCAGTCCCCTGATCATCCTTGTGACCCTCCTCTGGACTTGTTCCAACAGTTCCATGTCCTTTTTCCGTTGAGGACACCAGAGCTGCACACAGTACTCCAAGTGAGGTCTCAGGAGAGCAGAGTAGAGGGGCAGGATCACCTCCCTCGACCTGCTGGTCATGTTCCTTTTGATGAAGCCCAGGATACAGTTGGCTTTCTGGGCTGCAAGTGCACACTGCTGGCTCTTGTTCATTTTTATATCAACCAACACCCCAAATCCTTCTCTGCAGGGCTGCTCTGAATCTCTTCTTTGCCCAAGCTGTAGCTGTGCCTGCGATTGCTCCGACCCAGGTGTAGGACCTTGCACTTGGCATGTTTAAACTTCAACAGGTTGGCATCAGCCCACCTCACAAGCGTGTCAAGGTCCCTCTGGATGGCATCCTTTCCCTCCAACGTATCAACCAAACCACACAGCTTGGTGTCATCGACAAACTTGCTGAGGGCGCACTCAATCCCACTGTCCATGTCACTGACAAAGGTGTTGAACAAGACTGGTGCCAACACCAATCCCTGAGGGACACCACTCGTTACTGGTCTCCAGCTGGATATTGAGCCATCCTGTAGTCAATGATAGAAATATATCTGAAAAGGTTTCAGCATGTGTCCCAAATGCATTCAAAAAATGTATCCCTCAAAACCCAAATATCTTAAGGGACACTGACTTATTTTTAAATATTCTAGGTTTCTAAATTATTTGTACCAAATTTACTGCAGTATTTTTTAATTTAATAATTAATCCATTTTTTCTGTATTGTGTATATTTAAATAATATATTGAAATATGGTACATACAATTAAAGCTAGTATATAACATACATATATTTTCAATCAGGCACCAGTATATTCATTGCATGAAAGCTCTTATTTCACTTTCCATTTGAAACTTGGTCAATACCTGCATCTTTGGGCAAAATCTGATATGACAGTCTTTATTATCAGTGTTTTGGTTATGGATTCAGTGAAACAGACACAGAGAAAATCTGTGGCATATAGTGACCTCAAGAGTCTATGTTTCTCTGTTACAAAAGCCTTGGATAAGGCTGCATTCCCCCTCACTTTCCCACCCCAGCATACATCCGTTACATGACAGCCGACATTTGGTAAGCATCCTGGAGATGGACATAAGAACACACCCATCTGTCTTCATAGTCCTTCAAAACCATAAGCTAAAGAGCTCTGCATTGGAACTGAGTGTAATATTGGTTTTGGATTGACACTGCTGGTTTGAAAGGTACACTGACCTGTTTTGAAATTTTTCAAATAATACATAAATTCTTAGGGAGACAACACTTCAGCAAATTTCAGTGTGAACACATTTTCCCTGCTTGTTTTCCGAGTATTGTTTCCAGAAGCTCTTTATGATCCTTCTTAATTTTTGACCCAGTGTGGTAAGGGTATTTTGCTACCTGTGGATATATAGCAAAGCTACTTTAGTTTGTGTCTGACTTTTCAGCCCGGGGTTGTTTCTGCTTATAATATAGTGTCTTTGTTTTCCAAGTGGGAGCTGGGAAATGGACTATTTTGTTTATAAAATAAGATCATTTATATGTTATCATCCTGAAAATATCTTTTAAGTAAATTTACAGTAAGTACATGTACAATTTATATTGTATTTTGACATTCCCTTATAATGTCAGAGCAAGGAGATAAAAACAGGTTACTAGATTAAGTAGTAATTAAATACTAGAATAACCTTTTTCGTGTTGATGGTCACAATTTTCACAAATATTTTACATTGGTAGATCTTGTAACAGATTTATTTCAGATCATGTTCTGTAATGTGAAATATGTTTTGGCTAAAAAGCTTAGTAGGTTTATGAAAACAAGTTAAGATACTCGTAACTATTGAGGCATATATTTGGTAAAAACTTAAGAAGAGAGGAAGGAAAATTTGACTTACTATCGGCAAGGAGGCAGGGGAGGGAAAAGGAAAGGAGAAGAAATGGAAATGGAATGTAAAGAGATAAATCTTTATAAAAAGCATTTAGTGAATTACATATTTCACAAGATCATGCTAAGTTACCTTACATTTTAAGGCTTACATTTTAAAATCCTAGGTTTGTGTTGCAATATGTTTTTTGTTTTTTTTTTTTTTTTTTTTTTTCCCTAGAGGAAAGCAGTGTGGTCTATCTGTACAGAAACTGATCCTATGGCACAAACAGTACTAGAATTGTGCACTTGGCAGCATCTATCTACAAATTATGTCCCTGAAGGGACCCTGATCATCCTGAAGTCTCTGAAAGTTTTTTAGCCTAAGTATCTGCATTAAATATTAACAACTTTAAGAGTTTGTTAATGACATTACATGGTCTATTTGGCAGCACTGGGGTAAAGGTCAGACTTGATGATCTTAAAGGTCTTTTCCAATCTAAACGATTCTACAATTCTATAATAATATGGGAAAAACAAACAAACAAAGAAAGCTGGGTGACACTGCAGACTTTAGCAGTGCCTTCATTGACGGCTGAATGTACGACTTGAGAAGGAGGAAGATGTGATTCACCTCCTGAAGCAAAAGACAAAGATTGAAACAGTCAGCAAAAATTCAAATTTATTCAGTTAAAATGTGCTTCGTCCATTACTTTATAGCTCTTCAACAAAACCGCAAGCTAGAGGATGCCACATTTATTTCACTAGGAAGGTTCAAAAAGAAAAACTTTGTGAAATAAAATTTCATATTAAAATTAATGTAGGTAACTGCTAGGTGATAAACCTTTGTTCATTCATACGCACACAGAGAGCACACAAATATGCACAATAGAAATAAAAATAAAACAATTCCTCTGAATCGACTGCTCTTTATAATACTCATGATCTTGGGTTAGGACAAATAATTCGGAGAAAACATGAGAACAAAGTTCAACTGCAAGTAGTAAAACCACATGAGGCAGCCGCTGGCCATGCGAGGGGACTGCAGCGGCCCCCGGCAGAGGTCCTGCTGCTCCACCTGCACGTCCACCGCGACCTGTGCTTCCTTACCCAGGGCTTCATAGTGGGGCAGCGGTGTGGAGAGGCGCGGCAGGAGCCCACTGCCCAGCTGCTCTCATAGGAGTGGCTCTACTTCTATGCAGGACACATGCAGAACCACACTGAATCCTTCGCCTCCCTCAGCAACTGCGCCAGGGCTCCTGGCCAGCTTCCTGTCAGCTTGGGCAGCCTACCCAACCCCCAGGTTCTCTCTCCCCACCCTAAGGGGAACCCCTCCGCTGCACCTGCGCAGCTTTTTCTGTCATTCGGAAGCAGAAGTGGCCATTGGGCCATGCTCGTGCCTCTCCTCAGAGTGGTGCACCCCTTGCCTGCTCTCCATCTCTCCTTCTGGGGTCCTGGCCAGCCTGTCCCATGTCATCCACCGGGACTTCCCTGTCAGCCCCAGCTCCTCACTCTGGGAGCTGGACCCTGTCAGGAGGTGCCCGTGCCAGCACTTCACCGTGTTGGACTTGATGATCATAAAGGTCATTTCCAACCCAGTTGATTTTGATTCTATGATTCTATACTGGGATTACAGAAGAAAACAATTATTTCACTGAATAAATGTATGATTCATCCACATCTTCTTTCCAGTTCTGGACCTCTCATCTCAAAAATGCTTTTTAAATAGAATGTTAAAAATAAATCAGAAATAGCAACAAGGAGGTTTGACACTATGAAGTGGTATCCATACGAAGAAAAATACAAATAGTGTAGGGCTATTGAATGTGGAAAAGTGGTAAATAAAGTCCTACAAATCTATGACAGGTGTCAAGACCGCGCAGAGGTGCTAACTGTTCACTACATCTTATGCCACAGGTACTATAAAGCTCAGACTGTCCAGTTAGATCCTAATTCAAAACAAGAAGGAGGAAGCAGTTCTTCAGAAGCTGAAGCAGACCCGTGCAATTCCTTGACAAGAGCAGGGAAATTTACAGACTCAAGAGGAGAAAGGAAGATGAGTTCATGTAAAAAAAATACAGGATCAGGTGTTTCCTGTTAAGAAAACAGTTAGGGATTGTGAAAGCATTAGGTAGAAGCTTCCCTGATAGCTTCCCAGGTTGTACTCATATACAGGAAAAATTAAGTGTCAATGAGACAAGGTACTGGGTCAGATAATCCATCAGTTTGAGCCCGTACATTCTAACTTTTCCCTGAAACAGGGCAGTTCAACTGGAGAAAAAAGCAAAAGGAATTTTTTTTTTTTTTTGGGGGGGGAGTTGTAGTATCAATAACAGTAGCCTTTGATTAAGGCCACAAAGGACAAGTGTTAAGTGTTAAGAATTCGTTCTTAGAGGAATGCCCATGCAGAGCTTAAGAAAAGAAAGAGAGAAGAGAAAAAAAAAAAAAAAAAGAGGAAACACATGAAGACTTTGAGGAAAGAAAATAGCAGACAATATGAATCTTCAGAATAATTCAAAGTGAAGAACTGGAGACTACCATGAAGACTGGAGCTATATTGATGTGAGTACTATATCACTGATGTGTCAAGCAGATAAAGGTTCTAGTTTTAGCCCTGAAATGAAGTACTTGAGAGAGTGGAATGGCACTGTGCCTGACTCTAGGTTGACCACAAATAGAAAGAATAAATAGTAAAGGACTTCAAACTACCTGCCAATCTTTGTTATAGCAACTAATTTATACTCTCTCCTTATGCTTCTTCCCTTCAATATTGAACTAAACTCACTAGGAAACTGCACAGGCATGGAAAGATGTATAGCAGTGTATGAGCTTTCATCATTATCCATATGAGATTTAAAACTAAAAGAAGCAACTATATTTCCTTTAAAAAATTGTCAGACCTGTCACATCATTCTGTATTCCAAGTATACATCGTAATTAAAGTTTGTTAAATCCCTCTTTTTTTTTTTTTTTTTTTTTTTTCACTTGGATCAGTTAGGGCTTCAGATAAATCTTCAAGTATCCTCATTTTTAATATATTTTCAATATTGATTACTTCAGCAACTTATGCCTGAGTGGAATGAAAAATCATTATGTACCTTTATGAATGAACTGGAAGAAAAAATAAACAGTGCATTAATTACCTTTTCAGGTTATACTAAATAAAGTGGTGTTGCAAAAAAACAGTGAGAAATGAGATGTACAAGAAGTACAAAACTAAGACATGAAATGTGGACTGGAAATAATTAAATGAGCTTCACACTGCAAATCTACATACAAGTATCTACGGGGATTAATAACCCAAACCATAGATATTCATAGATGTGAAGTACTTGGAACACAGTAACACTGAATGGGACTTTAGGCTTTAAATGGACAGTATATTAGAAACAATGGAAGGTTTAGATGCTTGTACAAAAACATAATGTGATGGAGGAAAATATTAAAAACCAGGCAATTTTATCTTCTACGGTATGTGAACCAATTAGAAACTAAAGGAATGAAAATCTTTCCATACGGCTTTGTGTGACCTTACATGTAGAATGCTTACACAATTCTGGACAACTAGTCATCAAGGTGACATCAGGAACTAGGGTATATTCAAGGAAGGGCAATCACTTTGATTAAACATATGAATTGAACAGTTTTGGGGGAAAAAATAAAAATTTAATAGGCTTTCACTGACTGAGTTGTAACTAATTCAATTGGTGTTCTAAATACAACTGTTAGATTTTTTTTTCTGAACTGTATGTTGAATAAAACCTCCTTATGTAATTTGTAGGTTGCATTTCTTTTTTGTTCTTTTATAGATATCAAGGTAGGAGAACTTTTTCTCAAGAATTTGCAAAGAAGCAAAATTTTTTTGAAGATATTTGTGGAAAAAAAGAGAGTGAGAACTTTTGCACTGGACGTGAACATTGTCGTGGTTTAAGCCCAGTCAGCCACGCAGTTTGCTCACTCACTCCCCTCTCTTTCTTCCCCCCAGCTCCCGGGGGGATGGGGAGGAGTATCGATCAAAAGAATGCAACTCCCACAGGTTGAGATAAGAACAGTGTAGTAACTAAGGTATAACACAAACCACTACTGCTACCACCAATAATAATAATGACAAAGGAAATACAAGGAAAGAGAATACAACTGCTCTCCACCCGATACCAAGCCTGACCCAGTAGCGAAACCCCCCTCTTCCGGGTCCCTGCCATCAGTTTTTTTCTTTTTTACATCCTGGGCATGACATGCTGTGGCATGGAATACCTCTTTGGTCAGTTTGAGTCAGGTGTCCTGTCTCTGCTTCCTCCCGGCTTCCCCTCCTCCCTGGCGGAGCATGAGGCTCAGAAAGTCCTTGGTCAGACCAAACATTACTAAGCAGTAACTGAAAACATCGGTGTCATCAGCACTGTTCCCAGGCCGAAAGTCAAAAACACAGCACTGCACCAGCTACCGAGAAGGAGAAAAATGACTGCTACTGCGGAATCCATGACAACATGTAATTGTTTGGGAAGCAGCTTTAAAATATTCCAAACGTGGTTCCTTGAAAAACTACAAATGTTTGTTTTATGGGTGAAGAAGAGTAAATCTTTGTATTTCTAAATTTGTGGAGAATAAAGTGAGAAAGAAAATATACCATATGTAAGAAGTGATTAAGGGGACTATGCTCCTGGCAATAAGTAAGAAAGCAAAAGGTAATGTAATAAAATGACCAGTTAAGAAAAAAAAAAAAAGTGGTAAACTATCCATCAAAATATTATCACTAGCAATAAACCCACATTTTGCAAGTACTTTAAACCGATACTGAATTGCAAGAACCATGATCCAAACCTGTAAAAACTGCAGGAACATATTCACTTTTCTTTTCTTTTCTTTTCTTTTCTTTTCTTTTCTTTTCTTTTCTTTTCTTTTCTTTTCTTTTCTTTTCTTTTCTTTTCTTCTTTTCTTTTTTCTTTTGTTTTCTTTTTCCTTTTTTTCTTTTTGTTTCTTTTTTTCTTTCTTTTTTTTTTTTTTCTCTTCTCTCTTCTCTTCTCTTCTCTTCTCTTCTCTTCTCTTCTCTTCTCTTCTCTTCTCTTCTCTTCTCTTCTCTTCTCTTCTCTTCTCTTCTCTTCTCTTCTCTTCTCTTCTCTTCTCTTCTCTTCTCCTCTCCTCTCCTCTCCTCTCCTCTCCTCTCCTCTCCTCTCCTCTCCTCTCCTCTCCTCTCCTCTCCTCTTCTCTTCTCTTCTCTTCTCCTCTTCTCTTCTATTTTCTCTTTTTTTGTCCTTTCTTTTCCTTTCCTTTCCTTTCTGTTCTTTCTTCTCTTCTCCTTTTCTTCTCTTCTCTTCTCTTCTCTTCTCTTCTCTTCTCGTCTCGTCTCGTCTCGTCTCGTCTCGTCTCGTCTCGTCTCGTCTCTTCCCTTCCCTTCCCTTCCCTTCTTCCCTTCCCTTCCCTTCCCTTCCCTTCCCTTCCCTTCCCTTCCCTTCCCTTCCCTTCCCTTCCCTTCCCTTCCCTTCCCTTCCCTTCCCTTCCCTTCCCTTCCCTTCCCTTCCCTTCCCTTCCCTTTTCATCTGCCCTAGCTTGCAACTGCCCTTTTTAGATCTAAATGTCAGACATACTGGTTTTTGGTGGAGCAGTTATCTTTTGTTTAACTGTACAAGGATGATACAAGTTGCATGCATTTTGAATTTGGTCCCTTGGATTTTATCTCATTTTATCCGAACAATAAATCTGCAAAATGTATTAACCTTCAATTTTAATGTAATATTGTAAAGTACTATAAGATGGCTTGGCATAATAAGGTACTATAAAAGTTTAAGTAGCTGTTCTTAGGACAAATTCGTGGTAAATGACCAATAGCTACTTGGCAGTATCTAATTTGCTATACAGTTTTTCTTCAACCAAGTGGTTTATAGCTTCAGCAAGTATAAACAGTGGTGAACAGGATAGGAAAGCTTTATGCTTTTCAGATGTTTTAGGTATCTACTGCATTCATAACACATCTTTTCTCATCTTTCAGCAGAGATAACTGTGAATGTTCAGTTTTTCCATTAGGAATTGTGTTTACTTAGGCTGAAATAAAGCAGAGTACCTTTCTATAGTGAAATGCCAAGACATATAATAAAAAGTCTGAAATGTCACAGACTTCTCCAATACTGTTTGATACATCACCAGTCTAAGTGGAAGCGGGATAGTACGACAATTTCACATCTTTTCATTTTATTTTTTATTCAAAGTTATTTTTGGAGTGTTAAAATAAATAGAAAAATACTGAAAGCCTAAGACTTATTTTACTCTTACAAATCTTGTGTTACATCTTTAGAAGTACTCAGGATAAGTAAGTGTGTACAGTAAAGTTTGAGTTCTTTATATAATATCCCCTGTACTTCTAGTGGTAAAAAATCACACATATTTTGGTTGCAACTTGAATTGTGATTTCTTCTATTAGAAGTGTTCAGAATCAGTGTTCATTTATTAATAATATCTTGTATCACTTTCTTGTCATGTGCCTCTGTATTAGTTACAGGTCTTAATGTGCCTAAACCAGTTACATGTACATAGAGTAAGCATCAACTATAAAATCCTATAAAATCTTTTTTTTTTCATTATACACATATTAGCTTAACCATTATATAAGTGAAAGCCTATTAATGAAATTATTTCTTATGGTACTGAACTTAAATTTTATCATCAATAATTTCTTTACAACTTTATGATTTCACTACATTCCCATGAGAATGATGTTATAGTTTTAATATTATCCAAAACCTTAAGAAGATGGTGTTGTAATGGACTTGGACTGTCAAAACGAGTTTAGCAAGGAGTTTGGGTTTCTTGAATGTCATTTATGCATAACCTTGAAAATGACAAATGAGGATTTGAAAAGCATTAATATGTATGGGAAATGCAATCTATTTTCTGGCTCCACAGTCATAATTAGGTTCTGATAGAGCCGTCTGTACCAATTTACCAAGAAACTTTTATTCAAAAAACCCCTCCACTTTTCAGGGTATTTATCAGTGATAGTGAGAAGACCCCAAGGCCAACTTTAGAAGTAAAATGATTTGGAGGTTGTTGTAAGTTAGTTGCCTTTATACCAGTTACTGTCACATTAGACAGTTGAGCCTAATTGCTTTTAAGGCAAGCTGTCCTATAGTTGATGCAGAAACAACAGATTCTACAACACATGAGGCCCCAGTAAATTTAGATCTATATTACCCAAATAATTACAAAATACAAACATGTAGCAGTAACTTCTGTGCTAATATTTTGCATTTAGTTGGTAAACTAAATCCACTAGTTATGAAGATGTATTATTATGATGACTGTGTGATATTCTCTAGAGCTGTGCCCTTTCATTTTATATTAAAATTACTGAAGTCAAACTTATGCACTTATGAAAACATTTTCTAGAGAGAATAACTACATGTTGCGATTCTTTCCCCCTAAATTTTTTATGTAATTTTTAACGGTTAAGGGCAGCACCAGATTACAGCACTGAATCCCAAGTGGGATGGCATTTGCAAATGAGAAGGGACAAAATCTGAAAGTTTAAATGTAACATCTGCAGTTGTGATCAATTATTATAATCCTTAATAAGAATTTTATGTCTTTTTAAAAAAAAATCCTATAGATCATTCCATATTCACATACCATAACTGTAGATGGAACACAAATGCAGCTAATAATATATCTTGTTTTCCTGATTTGCTGATTACTCTGTTGCGTAAATGATAAATCAAGCTACTATCCAATGCAGTGTATTGAGCTGTGCTCCTGCACTTGCAGCTCATATAGAAGAAGCTGTAACCCACTGGAATTCTTTGCACTCAATAGTTCTCTTTGATCTGAGCAGCAATAGGTACTAATCATAATTTTCAACAGAAATACTCCACTACAAAATTGAAATATTATGCTAGCACCCATTTATGCTAATAGCAGTGCTAATGCACCATGGGTGCCAAACAGAATAGGGTAAACTCTTTAAGGTAGCTTAAAAAAATACTTTTCATTAACTATTGATTCAGGAAATGGGAAGCAAAAATGTAGATGCTGTGGCCAGTAGACAGCAGTTTCTCTCTGCTGCCACTGCCTCATTGCAGAACAAAAAATTGCTTAGTTTTAGAGTGCTGCAATGGTGCTACTGCCATATGTTTTTTTCAAAAAAAATGCCTTAAAGAGGTCATATTGTGTGTTTCAGATATTTTTTCTTCTCTGCCTATTAATCTGCAAAATTTCTTTTGTTGCAGTAAACTATCAATTAGAGTGACACTGATTATTTTAGCGTGAACATTTATATATTTCAGTGGGTTCATACTATCTGAGAAAAGTTACATTTGGCACATGTCATAAATTAAAAATGCAGAATTTAGAGGACATGGAAAAAGGAAAGCCTGTTAACAATTTATTACTGATATGAGGTATCTAATTAAGAGCAATTCTTAAAAAAATCTCTACTGATTGTAGCTGGCTGCAGGGAGAACTGGCCTATGAAGGCAAATGGTCTTCTCAGGAAGAACAGGAGAAAACAAGAAGAGAGAGAAACTGCAGAGAGAACACCAAGGCCAAGGTTGGAGGAGAAGGCGGAACAGGTGCTCCATGGAGAAGGTATTCCTGCAGCACTTGAGCAGATATACACTGCAGCCTGTGGAAAGCTCACACTGGAGTAAAGGAAAAGTGTGAGGAGAAAATAGTGGCAGAAAGAGACCACCATCTATTGGCTGCAACTGCTCCACTTCTATTCCCCCTTACCTGAATCAATAGTTAAATATTTATTTTAATCGGTAATATATTCATTTTCTCCAGATTGAGTGTATTTTGCCCATGACACTGATTTGTAAACAAACATTCTGTCTTTATCTTGACCCATGAATTTTCTCTTCTTTGTTCTTCCTACTTACTCCCTACTCTCCAGCCTGTCCTGGGTTCAGCAGTAGCAGTCATTTTTCTCTTTGTTAGTAGCTGGTGCAGCGCTGTGTTTTTGACTTTCAGCCTGGGAACAGCGCTGATAACACCAATGTTTATAGTTGCTGCTTAGTAATGTTTACTGTGACCAAGGACTTTCTGAGTCTCATGCTCTGCCAGGGAAGAGGGGAAGCAGGGAGGAAGCAGAGACAGGACACCTTACCCAAACTAACCAAAGGGGTATTCCATACCACAGCATGTCATGCCCAGTATAAAAACTAGGGACAGTTACTCAGAAGGGCTATATCACTGCCAGGGTCAAGTTGGGTATCGGTCAGCGGACAGTGAGCGGTTGTATTCTCTTCCCTTGTTATTTCCCTTATCATTATTATTATTGGTGGTAGTAGTAGTGGTTTGTGTTATACCTTAGTTACTGGACTGTTCTTATCTCAACCCATGGGAGTTACATTCTTTTGATTCTCCTCCCCATCCCTCTGGGAGCGGGGGGGAGAAAGGGGGGAGAGTGAAAGGGTGCCTGCGTGGTTTTGAGTTACCAGCTGGTCTTAAACCACAACACAGCCAGAGAAGTGAAGAATCAGTGAGCAGCTGAGTAGGATCCTGGCTGCTAACCAAGGATAACCCACTGGGAATGTAAGCAAAATAAAAGCTGGGCTCTGGCTTGCTTCATGTGTATATTTCTGCAAAAACTGTTTTGCCCACTGACCCTTGGAATTTGATACCAATCATCAAGTCATGGAGTCACTATTTGCTTTCTGCATTATTACCTCATAGCAATAGGTCAGGGAAATAAAATTCAGCCTGTTATTACTACTAAGTTGCATCTTAGCTTTACTGCAATTTGGCCATGCACTTAATGATGTCATTTCCCCTTAAGTGTTTGTCAGTATTACTAACCCCAACGATTAAAAAACATTAGTCATCTATTTCCCATTCCCTCAGTCAGTCATAGCACTAGATTACAATAGATTAACTTTGAAAAAATGTTTGGGCCTTTGGGTTGTTTGGGTTTGGGTTCTTTCTGTTTGTTTAGAATCATCACAGAATCATAGAATAGTTAGGGTTGGAAAGGACCTTAAGATCTCTAGTTCCAACCCCCTGCCAGGGGCACGGACACCTCCCACTAAACCATGTCACGCAAAGCTCTCTCCAACCTTGCTTTGAACACCGCCAGGAATGGAGCATTCACATCTTCCCTGGGCAACCCATTCCAGATCCTCACCACCCTCACAGTAAAGAACTTCCTTCTCAAATCCAGTCTAAACTTCCAATGCTTAAGTTTGAACTCATTACCCCCTGTCCTCTCACTACAGTCCCTCATGAAGAGTCCCTCCACAGCATCCCTATAGGCCCCCTTGAGACATTGGATGGCTGCTATGAGGTCTCCACGCAGCCTTCTCTTCTCCAGGCTCAACAGACCCAACTTTCTCAGCCTATCTTCACATGGGAGGTGCTCCAGTCCCCTGATCATGCTCGTGGCCCTCCTCTGGACTTGTTCCAACAGTTTCATATCCTTTTTATGTTGAGGACACCAGAACTGCACACAATACTCCAAGTGAGGTCTCACAGGAGCAGAGTAGAGGGGCAGGATCACCTCCCTCAACCTGCTGGTCACGCTCCTTTTGATGCAGCCCAGGATATGGGTGGCTTTCTCGGCTGAGAGCACATACTGCTGGCTCATGTTCATTTTCTTATCAACCAACACCCCCAAGTCCTTCTCTGCAGGGCTGCTCTGAATCTCTTCTCTGGCCAGCCTGTAGCTATGCCTGCGATTGCTCCTACCCAGGTGTAGGACCTTGCACTTGGCATGGTTAAACTTCAACAGGTTGGCATCAGCCCACCTCACAAGCATGTCAAGGTCCCTCTGGATGGTATTCCTTCCCTCCAGTGTATCAACCAAACCACACAGCTTGGTGTCATTGGCAAACTTGCTGAGGGCGCACTCCATCCCACTGTCCATGTCACTGACAAAGAGGTTGGACAAGACCGGTCCCAACACCAATCCCGAGGAACACACTCATTACTGGTCTCCAGCTGGACATTGAGCCATTGACCACAACTCTTTGCGTGCAGCCATGCAGCCAGTTCTTTATCCACTGAGTGGTCCACCTATCAAATTGATGTCTCTCCAACTTAGAGACAAGGATGTCATGTGAGACAGTGTCAAACACTTTGCACAAGTCCAGGTAGATGATATCAACTGCTCTATCCCTGTCCATCAGTTCCGTAGCCCCATCATAGAAGGCCACCAAATTGGTCTGGCAGAATTTCCCCTTAATGAAGCCATGTTGGCTGTCACCAACCACCTTGTTGTTTTTCATGTGCCTTAGCATGCCTTCCAGGAGAATCTGCTCCAAGATTTTGCCAGGCACAGAGGTGAGATTGACTTGTCTGTAGTTCCTCAGCTCATCCATTTTCCCCTTCTTGAAAATGAGGGTTATGTAACCCTTTTTCCAGTCATCGGGAACTTCACCTGACTGCCATGATTTTTCAAATATGATGGACAGTGCCTTAGCAACTCCATTTGCCAGCTCCTTCAGGACCCGCAGATCGATTTCATCTGGTCCCATGGACTTGTGCACATTCAAGTTCTGAAGATGGTCTTGAACCAAATCCTCTCCTTCAGTGGGCCCAGGGTCTTCATTCTCACAGTCTCTGCATCTGCTTTCAAAGACTTGGGTGGTGTGGTCAGAGCATTTCCTGGTGAAGACTGAGGCAAAGAACTCATTAAGAACCTCAGCTTTCTCCAGATTCAGGGTAGCCAGTTCTCCCGATTGCTTCTGGAGAGGGCCCACATTGTCCCTAGTCTATCTTTTATTTGCAAGGTACCTATAGAATCCCTTCATTATCTTTCACATCTCTAGCCAAGTTTAATTCTAAGTGGGCCTTATCTTTCCTAGCCTGGTGCCTAGCTTCCTGGACAAAGTTTTCTTCCCTTTTTTTTTTTTTATTGGTTTGTTTGTTTGTTTTTCCCCTTTGTATTATGGCATCTGAAATTCTGGGACACCCAGTTTAAAGCTTTTGTCGTTAACAGTTAAAAAACGTAATTTTACTTATGGCAATAAGAAGTGATATGTCAGGCAGTTGCAAATGGTGTTTGTTAAAGCTTTAAGTATTTCACGATAAAATACTAAATGCAGAGTGCACTTTGTATTTATATCTATTTATTTTCTGCTTTTTAAACATCCAAATACATGTTCGTGTATGTAAGCAGAGGCATGAATATGTAAGTACACATGCATACATGCAGACATCAGATATTTGTGTGTACATCGATTCGGGCCTCTGCAGACAGAATGTGTATTCCCTTCACAGCTGAAAACCCTCTTTACAAAAGTTAATGAATTATAATGGAAACATTTATGCCATCCAAAAGAGTACTTCACTCCCTTTTGTGCAGTATAGTGCTTTTCAGTTTTATTTATCTCTCCTGGCTATAAGATAAGATTATTTTACAGCAAGCATAAATTGGTAGCATACACAGAGATCTGAAAATGGCACCATGGTTTTGTTCAGTGTAAAGACTGAGAGCTTACAAAGCATTGCTGGCTAGGGAAAAATTGCTAAACACATGTACAGTCAGTGTCTTGGACTACACAATGTATATGGTAGTAGAAAGAATGTAGCCTGCATCAGTCCTCAACAAAGAAGTTTCAGGTAATAACCACAACAGTGGGGTTGTGAGATCTCAAGATTGATATTGTACTGTTATCAGATTCTTTAAATAAAGAAGTTGGAGGATGCTCAAATTATTCAGGGAAATTTTTTATTTAATTTAGTCAACATTCACAGTAAAAGCAAAATACATCTGCAGTGCTACCTTGGGTGAGTCTGTTTTAAAAAGAACAGTTACAACACTGAACTCTTCTGTGTCTTTGCTCTGTCACATGTCAGAGTAGTGGGCCGCTTCTCAGCTGTGAAGATAAAAAGACAATACCTATGGTTTTGTAGTTGATTTTTTTTTCCATGCTATCAGATGGACATACTTTAGCCCCTTTTAAATGGCCAGAGGCACAAGTTTAGGTAACTGAACTGACCTAAGTGGTGATGTAGACAAGAGACTTGACTCAGCTCCCTGCATATATAGGTGCCCTGTGATCTTAACTGCGGTCTGTGTATACCTCATGGCCTCCAGCTGCTGCTCCAGGTGGAAACAGCCCCTTATAATTCCAGTGTTGTACTTCCTAGTCATGGAGAGTGCTGTACTAACTGCCCATATAGCAACTCAGATGTCATGAAACACTTATGCACAAGGCCCGACAGTAAGATCCAGTTTAATATTAAGACATCTCTCTACATTTAGAGGTCTAGATGACTGTGTGGTGTTTAGACATTGTAGTGAATGACAGGAAAGGAATCTGCTGATAAACCTCAATATTCAGTTGTAAACATAAAGAGGGACTTGTGCTGGGGTGGGGGACACACACCAAATGAATGAATGAATGTATGACAAAGTAAGTGGAAAATAGAAAGTATGAAATGTTGATCTGTTTAGGAAAAATCTTTCATGGGAATTGGAGGAGGGAGCATTATTTGATGATTGAAATGTATTATTTTGCATTGCTTGGCAAAGAACAGTATAGAAAAGTCATAAATTCTGTACATGGAATAATATATTTTATAATGAGATTATTTTATAGCTGGTGATTCTAGAATTTTTTAATTTCTAGGAAAATTGCAGGTATTCTGAAAGAACCAATCTAAACAAAAAAGTTCAGAAGCAAAATTTTCAACATTTTCCCAGCAAAATGGAGTCCAAAATGAATTTCTAGATAGATTTTCATTCCTGGACTTGTTAATTATAAAATATTTTAGAAAAAAACCCACCTTTTTCTCTGAGAGTCTCTGATGCAAAAAAAGGAAGTTTTCTCAAATGACACAAACAAAAGCAGTAGTAGAATTTTGGTGAAACTTTAATCAGAAAGTCTTCTAAGATCATATTAAGGATAATATCCTTTATTAAAGATAAAAAAAAAAATGAAATAAGAAAAGCAAAAGGGGAGAATATCTCCCACTAGAAGTTTTGATCTGGTTTCAGGAGTGGGAGCTGGAGAAGCATGTTTTTATAGATGGTTCATTACCCTTTTCAAGCCAGGAAATAAACAGGAAAACAGTAGAAGAGCTTGGGAATAGTCCTGGAATTGAAATTCTGGCATCTCACTTCTCTATGTATTTTCTGTGGAAAGTTAGGAGCTTCTGACTGGGTTTCACTGCACCCAGCAGCCCGAGTGAGAAAAATATTCACTGAAAAGAAAGGCTGTGTTTGTCTCCCACACAGCAAACATCTCTGAGATCAGAGGGCATCTGAAAGCTGAAGGGAAGTCACAAACAAGACTAATTTCTTGATTTTCAGTTCTGTGTCACCCTGACTTACTGCTAGGGTGAGCCTAACCCTCCCTGACGGACTGACATGAGTTTACATTTGTGGGGAAGGGAGGAGCATGATCTGGATGAAAACTGGGGGGCAGACAGGGAAAGGAGGGAGAAGAAAAATACTGCAGCAGTTGCAGGAATCCTTGAGAAGGTTTCTTTGGCTGGTTTCTCATGTGATACTGATTTATTACAGATGTTGCTTCTGACATTCTGGTCAATTTAATAACGAAATTATTCGTCACTAGCAGCTGAGAAAGAATGAAAATCAGTGACCACAAAGGTGATCACATTAGTCGCCTCATTTATTAAAAATGTAAATCCTGTTGAAATGACTTAAAAGAATCCAGTGATTTAAAAGGAGATAAGTGTGGCATAATGTTATAGTGTTAAAAAGCAATACCACTACCATCAATGCCTAATAAATAATGTAGTCTGTTGTTTTATAAACTGCCGTGGGTCCTTAAGTAATGAGCAAGGAAGATCTTGTGGAACATGGTTGCCCTTACAAAAGCTAGTTGTTCTATTCCATAACTGCTGTTCTGTGGTTTGCTGCTTGTAATTATAAAGAGCTGTTCCTGTGTGAACCTTTCAGTAAACTCTTGCTAGGCTGTCAAAAGCATGATGAATATAAAAAAAAAATATCTTTTTTTTTTTAATAGCAGGTACTCAGGCAACAAGGCAATTGAGCCCACATCTCATACTAATCAGTAGTTTTACAATTATTGGCAAATCAGCTAAAGTGAAAGCTTTATTCTAAACTATATTGTAAGAGTTTGCTCTCCAACTAATCTGTTATAATAAATCTGTTTTTCTGTCAAACAGATTGAAACTGTATTTCTTCATTGCATTAAAAATGATAGCAGTGATAAGAACGTACCTGGTAGCAGAAGTTGAAACAGCTCAATTTAAGTGCTGTCGAGAGATTCCAGTTAGTCCTTGGTGACTTGGTTATATGTTGTGCATACAAAATCTTCTTGAATTTTCTTGTTAGGTGGGCTTATATGTCATTCTCAAGCTTTCACTTGATTGACAGCTTGCAATAGAACAATCAAATTATTTTTTCTGTTTATCTGCTTGATTTTTTGCAAGAAATAAATGTAAACTGAGCATCTTGTAGGTTAATATTCAGAGCTGTCTGTGGGTAATGTGCATTAAAGTAATCAGTGGCAACAGAATTTCTACCTACGTCTCTCATAGGCTCATTTCAACACTTTTTTTTTTTTTCTTCTCCTTGGTGCTTGGAAGACAGCTTTTAAACCTTAGAAATAAAAGTGTATCTGTCTGTTGTACTAAATACAGCTTCCATTTCCCCACCTCACTTAAACAAAGGTTGCCTAAGTGAATTCCTGTAAAGTAAGAAGCTACTAAACCCATTCTATTACTGGTATGAGACTGAAATGTGCACAGCCACAGTGCTACAAATGCTATAGTTGCCTGTTCAATGCTCAGGTAGAGTTAAGGGCTTAAGGAAGATGGAGTCAGAAAATCCAGCAAACTGGGTAGTTATCCACATGCTTAAGTGAACCAAAAGACACCGTGACAAAAAAGAGCAAGCTTACATTCCTGCCTCTTTCCTCGACACAAAGTAAACCCACAGAGGCAATGTGGAAGTTCATCTGTTATGTCAGTCAAATGCACGTACCCATGCACAGCTACATGCACATCAGCCCAGAGGATATATATGTGTATGTCTGTTGGAGTCATGTAACATGCAGGAACATTTTTCATATGACAGAAGCTGTTTCATTTTGGTTATGTTACTGGCAACCATTGTATTCAGATTGCTTGACAAATACATTGCTTGTTGTATGATCAGAACTCTGTTTAACAGGCTCCTTAGCCCTTTTCATTTGAAACTTCTCAGGCAACGTAAATGATTCGGGCATTTCTTCTTCCAATTGGGGTTTTACTCGAGATAGTGCAGAAAAAAATACACAGGCCATGTTAACTTTGCCACTGGGAAAAGTTAGTGCATCTGTGAAGAAGCTATGGAGCTCCAGACCAGTAGTGGCACTGCTCAGGTGGGTCATCATCTCTTTTACTAGAAAATCCTGAGTAACTCAGAAAGGAATTAAAAAAAAAAACAAAAAACCCTAAACCAACAAAACCAAGTAGAAGTTGTGGCAATTAAAGCCTAACTTATTCCCTGACTTCTGAGCCATTCTTCTTTCATGGTTATGGTATTATTATAAGGATATATTCTCTGTTCATATGCAGATATAAGCACATACCCCGTCTGAAGCATGAAGAACTCATCAGAAAGACTCTCAGGGGGTTCATTGAGTTCTAGTTCCTTTTTAATGCACATTTCAACAGACATCACAGTTTAGAGTTGTGATTCAGGCAGCAAAAAATCACTGTTTCAGATCATGATGAGGCAGTTAATAAGCCTTGAAGGATGTAAGATACACTCAAAAGAATCAAAGCAATGATACCTAGCTGAGTCATCAGAGAAGGCTTCTTCCCTGATCTATTCTGGCATCTGTTAAAATGGAGATATTTCAATTTATTCCATTAATGACTGATTAATGATCTATGGAATTTCTCTACATGCTGAAAATATGCCTACCAAGTCACAAACCTTTTCATGACTGCTTATTCTACTATGGTATTCCAACAGACTTTGCACATAGAAAATATCTACCTTAAAATTTTCTTTGCAGCCTCTAGCAGTATCAAAAGGTTGTCTTTGTCACTCTCATCTTTGTCACACACTATTTGATTTTTTTAATGTTTCTATTTATTTTTAATACTATAATCCCACATTTTTTTATAATTTAATCTGTGATTACTTTCATAAGGTAATTCCTACCCAATTTTCTTTCTAACCAGCTAGTGTACATTGTATGTACCATTGAAGGAATCATATTTATGCATTTACTACACAATTCATACAATTAAATAAATGATAAAATATTTTCCCTTTTAAAATATTTTAGAAAAATTATTTCTCCATCTACAAGTCTAGTATTTTATTGCCTCAATAAACACAGAAAGACAAAATCCAAACAAATAACCCCCCCTTTATGTTTCTTTTAAAGATTTCTTTTTTTTTCTTAAGTTAAACGAAGACTAATTTCACAGAATAAAAGCTGTTAAATTTCCAGAAGTTCTAGAACAAAACACTTCGGTTTTGATTTTTTTTTCTGATAATTGAAATGTAAAATAGAAGACAATAGCTAAGAGTTTTGATGCAGTGAACACTTCTGGTTTAAGTGGTTGTTTTTCTCACAATGAAGAACAACAGAATATTATCATAAATTTCTTTTAAATTAAAATTTCACTTCTCAGCTCTACTTTTAACTTACATGCCACTATAAATCAGATCAAGATTTAACGGAATGGGGCCTGTTGATGATCTGGGAGCAATTGAATATAACAAATAATTTATTTAATAATAAAGCTATCTCAATAAGGTAACACATATGTCAACAGTTTTTGTTGCTGCAGAATCCACATTCACTTATATAGCCACATTTATCAATCCAATATATGATACCATAGCCATATATTCCTTATTTATAGATATCTGGGGAGGGAGAAAAGTGCAGGTATCTGTAGATGAATGATGTCTACCCTTTGGAATAGCATTCATCCACACACTTTTAAATGCTGTGAATAAAAGACCTTATGTCACCAGCTTGGTGAACTTTTCAAGTAAATTTAGACCAAATGCCATAATTAGAGATTTTGAATGGATTAGTCCATTAGCAAAAAAGTTAAAATCTGGAAATTTTAAACCATGCAAGATTAAGCTTCAGAAAATATTTTCAGAAATGTTTTTGTCATGCAATCACATGCATTAAAGCAAGTCTGTAAGAATATAATCGCATGAAAATCTTTTCACACACATATATACCTTGTAAAAACATTAGAACTGCATGTAGGTTCCCTCAAATTCAGCTGAAAATGAAGCATTTGACTATAAATCACAGTAATATAAATCATAACTCCATCTAGGTGGTTTTCATTAGGCATGCACAAATCTACCTATTATAAAACACATAAATTCAGAAACCATCTTATATACTACTGATTTCTCAAGACCTTAGGAATAAATTAGCAAATTAAAAGATACATTAGTTCCAAGTACACAAATAATGACTATTTAAGCATACTTCTTTAGTTAAACATAAAAGTAAGAAAATATTAGCTGAATGATAGCTAAAACTAATCTGAAAGCATAATATTCATCCCATGAAGCACAAGATGGAATGCTCTAACCAAAGTGATAAGAGACCATTGGGAGGATACAGAAATGAGGAGAAGGAGCTGTCTGGGTGGTCTGATGTGACTTGATTGAAAGAGATCCATTATCCTGAAAGGGATACCAGGTATCTAAGCAGTGAAGAATGTATAAACATCAAATGTGAGAGAAGTGCTGCAGACACAGAATCCTTAGGGAAACAAGAAGAAACAAAAGAAACTTAAACATTCATACCGAATGCATTGTGTCATGGAAAGAGAGAAATCAAAAGCTTCAGCCTGAGGAGTATCTATTGTACTATCTGCAAAGAAACCTTAGTTCTACAGTCAGGAGGTTTGTCATTATGTAATCTGTCCTCTTAAACATAAAATTCAGCTCAATAATTTCTGCAATAAGCATATCCTTCTGGTTGAACTACAGTGCAATTTTTATTATTTTTGAATTATGAATAGACGAACAAGTCATCAGTTTGGTGAAAGAAAAAAAAAGATGGAAAGAAAAACCATGGTAAAATCAATTATGAAATTTAGGCTTCAAATCCTTCATGACAGAAATTATCTATAGTGGTTTATTTGGCATTCCTCAAGAATGGACTGGAGATGATGATAAGAAGAAAGGAAGGAACCTTTAGAAATGGATCTGCCTTCTGGAGAATTTTTTTGTGCTCTGTTTTAAGATCTCTTTTTCTTTGACACTTATTCTGACTCCACTGCTTGCATTGAATGCCAGATCAGATGGTCTTATGATCACACTAAACTGAATGAATGAGTGGAGGGAAAGAAGAAGGGACTTTTTCAGGCACTAATGTCTACGCCAATTACAATAACTAGTAAGTCATCCCCAATTTCATGAAAGGTTTTCCAATTCAGAATTAAGAGACTGAGAAAGGATGTCTTGCCTTGGTAAACTTAGTAAACTCTAGTGGTCTATGTTGAAAACAAACATCTTGTCACTTGAACTTTTCTGTTGTCGGCTACCTGCTTTTGTCTGGTGAGTTAAAAAGCTTTCTAAAAATCGCTTGATTCACTAAAAAGCTTTTATATGACAGCAAGAATGGAGAAAATAAAATGCACTTATATCTATCTATTCCATAACTTAAATTAATTACTTCTATGGTGGAATTAGGGAAATTAAAAAAAAAAAAAAAAAAAAACCTAAAATATAAAAATTAAAAAAACCCAAAAAATTAGGCAAGAATGATTTCTCAATATCTAGAAAAAAATAATTTTGGTAAAAGAAGCAAGAAATTTGCTCAAAGTACCATTGTAACAAAATGTTTCAATTTTACTTATTTTGTTTTTGCTGTTTTCTAAATAATCTGGTCATTTTAGCCTTTTATTTTGTAAAAAAATTGCTTTTATTTTTTTTTAATTGTGAAAAATAGAACTCTCCCTTCTGCCCAAAAGCATGAAAATGCTTAATGCCAAAAACCTCAATATAGTTCAAAGGAATAATTCCAGACAGTTCATAACTTTAGGGAGCTATTGTGAAAATCTAGATTCCAGTAAACAGGCAATTCAAGCAACTTCATGTTTGCTTCTCTGTTTTTAAAGCAAGATAATGATTTAAACAAAGTAAACGCAGAAGTTTTAAAGCACTACAGATCTTAAAGTTTCATAGGTAAATCACAAGGGATAAATACATGACCATATAATCATAGAATCACAGAATAGTTAGGGTTGGAAAGGACCTTAAGATCATCTAGTTCCAACCCCCTTGCCATGGGAAGGGACACCTCCCACTAAACCATGCCACCCAAGGCTCTGTCCAATCCAGCCTTGAACACCTCCAGAGATGGAGCATTCACAACTTCCCTGGGCAGCCCATTCCAGTGCCTCACCACCTTTACAGTAAAGAATTTCTTCCTCATATCCAATCTAAACTTCCCCTGTTTAAGTTTGAACCCATTACCCCTTGTCCTCTCACTACAGTCCCTCATGAAGAGTCCTTGCCCAGCATCTCAGTAGGCCCCCTTCAGATATTGGAAGGCTGCTATGAGGTCTCCATGCAGCCTTCTCTTTTCGAGGTTGAACAGCCCCAACTTTCTCAGCCTATCTTCATGTGGGAGGTGCTCCAGTCCCCTGATCATCCTCGTGGCCCTCCTCTGGACTTGTTCCAACAGTTCCATGTCCTTCTTATGTTGGGGACGCCAGGCCTGTACACAATAATCCCAAGTGAGGTCACACAAGAGCAGAGTAGAGGGGCAGGATCACCTCCCACAACCTGCTGGTCACACTCCTCTTGATGCAGCCCAGGATATGGGTGGCTTTCTCAGCTGCAAGCGCACATTGCCGGCTCATGTTCATTTTCTCATCGACCAACACCCCTAAATCCTTCTCTGCAGGGCTGCTTGGAATCTCTGCCCAACCTGTAGCTGTGCCTGGCATTGCTCCGACCCAGGTGTAGGACCTTGCACTTGTCATGGTTAAATTTCAACAGGTTGGCATCAGCCTACCTCACAAGCATGTCAAGGTCCCTCTGGATGGCATCCTTTCCATCCAACGTATCAACCAAACCACGCTGCTTGGTGTCATTGGCAAACTTGCTGAGGGCACACTCAATCCCACTGTCCATGTCACCGACAAAGATGTTGAACAAGACCGGTCCCAACACCAATCCCTGAGGGACGCCACTCGTTACTGGTCTCCACCTAGACATTGAGCCATTGATCACAACTCTTTGCATGCGGCCATCCAGCCAGTTCTTTATCCACTGAGTGGTCCACCTATCAAATTGATGTCTCTCTAATTTAGAGACAAGGATGTCATGTGAGACAGTGTCAAACACTTTGCACAAGTCCAGGTAGATGACATCAACTGCTCTACCCCTGTCCATCAGTTCCATAGCCCCATCATAGAAGGCCACCAAATTGGTCTGGCAGAATTTCCCCTTAATGAAACCATGCTGGCTGTCACCCAGCACCTTGTTGTTTTTCATGTGTCTCAGCGTGCTTTCCAGGAGATTCTGCTCCAAGATTTTGCCAGGCACAGAGGTGAGATTGACTTGTCTGTAATTCCCCAGCTCATCCATTTTGCCCTTCTTGAAAATGGGGGTTATATTTCCCTTTTTCCAGTCATCGGGAACTTCACCTGACTGCCATGATTTTTCAAATATGATGGACAGTGGCTTAGCAACTTCATTTGCCAGCTCCTTCAGGACCTGCGGATGGATTTCATCTGGTCCCATGGACTTGTGCACATTCAGGTTCCTAAGATGGTCTTGAACCAGATCCTCTCCTTCAGTGGGCCCAGGGTCTTCATTCTCACTGTCCCTGCATGTGGAAGTGTTTCTCACTGAGAATGGTCATGTGAGCAATCCAGCCCTTGGCTTAGCCCCACCCGTCTAGTGAGCAGAAGGTACCAGAAGCTGCTGAAGGGGTTACTAGATGACGCCTTTCCAGAAGTTGCCAGGAGTTGCTGGAAGGGGACGCCCACTTGCTGACATAAAGAAAGAACTTCAGGAGCTGCCACCAATCGTAAGCCGTTGCTCGGATCTGACCTGGGGGCACTAGCCAATCAACTGTTGTGGAATGTTCTGGAGTTCTGAAACTTTCCTATAAAGGGAGCTGTTTGTGTTCAATAAATCGGCAATGCTTGATCACATTGGTCGTTGTCGCGTTGTCCATGATCTCCCACACCTGCATCTGCCTTCCAAGACTTGGGTGGTGTGGTCAGAGCATTTGCCAGTGAAGACTGAGGCAAAGAAGTCATTAAGAACCTCAGCCTTCTCCAAATCCAGGGTAGCCAGTTGTCCCTATAGCTTCCGGAGATGATGTTAGGATAATAAAAATTGAGTTAACTTCTATATGTTGAACCATAAGACTTTTTATTTTAACTGCATTGATTATACTTTTATGTTCTCTGTATAGCTTTATCAAATTGACATATAGTTTTGATGAATTTATTTGCTTAGGTTAGTTTAATAGGTATTTCTGTAGCACTCAGGGATCTGTAGGGTTTATGTCATGGAAGTGACCTATTGATTCTCCAGCAGAACCGAACTGTATTCTTTCTACACTTGTAAGGCCATTCTTGTTAAATGATCTGTGCAACCATGTCTTTTGATTACAATGTGTGCATACACATTTTTACATGGTACAGTTTGTATGCAAGATCCTGATCCCTCACCAATTTTCTTGTGAGGAAGGGGATAAATTCAGGTTATGAACTGCAATGAGGAGTATTTTTCTTTTCCTTTTTGTTCAACTTCACATTTCTGGCTTGGTAAAAAAATTATGCATGTGTGACTTTCAAGACTCCCTCATATCCTTCATTATATCTAGTGGTATCTAGTCAGGTTACATCACTGCAGCTTGAGGGAAAGAAAACCAGACACCACTCTACTATCTAATAACAGCTAGCGTAAAACTTAACGTCATTTCCGTTTTCGCTTAGGGTGTAACAGAGTCTGTTGTAGCCAACGACCTCTCACGTACCCTCTTTATCTATCCTCATCTTTTGTGTTAGATTAGGTATTTCACTTCCCTTCTTCCTAAAAGATCTGACTGACATTTCCTGTGTGCTTTCTGAACCTTTTTCTTTCCTTTACAACATTTCTAATTGCTTTCTCTATTTACATTCACTCTGTTAGAGCTTTATTAGATCCTTATTATTATCCTTTATTCTATATTTAGATATTAGAGCTATCCCAAATATATTTTGCTTCTCTCCTATGGATCCTTACTTAACACTTTTCTGATTTTAACCAAAATAAAATCTCACCATTTCTTTGTGATTTACAGTAGATCTGACTAAAGAGTATAGTGGAAAATTATGATCAATTTTCGGGGAAAATTTGAGACAGTTGCTCTCTAATTTTTACTGGATCAGTTCTAGCATTAAATCTGGCAAAGCTTGGATTATGTGAGGAAGCTTAAATGTTTTTGTTATGCTCCATTTATATATACTAGCATTTCTTTGTTGATTTTGTGTCATATTATACTTGACTGGATCACAGAAATTAGTGATTAAAGGTGCAAATTAGGTCATCTGATCTGTTTTTATCCTAACATTGTTTCTTTGCCCATATTGTATATGAATAATTTGTCCGCTTTATTTTACATGACCTTTTTCCAGTTCTTCTTAAGACATACAGAGCTATTTCTCCTGATATTCATTCTGCATTTTACTGTTTCATCCAAGTACTACTACCTAATAGACCCTTAGATTATGCTAAAACTGTTTTTCTTTTCCTGAGGCAAATTCTTGACCACTGAAATAGGCAACTTGCTCTGAAGGCAACAGAATATGTGTGTTAAAGGATGAATCTGTCTCTGAATATTTATAGCAAGGGTAATTCCCTTACCGTCTTTATCATTCTTGAATCAATAGAGACTATATGGGAAATTTCAAATGAAATAAGGTACATGTCTTAGTATCTTTAATTCGGATGTTATAATAAGCTGTTTCTCAGCACATGTTTCCAAAGGAAATATCCATAGATTAGAGAAAATATCCAAAACTTGATGCAAAATGCGTGGAGAGAGGTAAGCACTACAGAAAGGCATATAAAAGAATCCGCATACTGCTGCTTGGAGTTAATAAGTAGGGAATACTGAATGCAAATATGTGAGTAGAATTTCTACCACGGAATCTATGGCTTCTTGGCCCCTGACAACTGCTTCTAGCTACTTAAGATATAGCATTTCAAATACTGTCTTTGAAGAAACAAGACTTATTCTTCTATTCTAAAGTATATTCCATTAAAAAAAATCACCAACAATTAAAATCAAGCCAAGACAAAAAGAAACAAAAAAAAATTTCCAAAATTAGCATCTTATAAATTTGCTCATGCTGAGGAGACAGGAACACCAGGCTCATAACTATAGCTACTACCTCCAAGGACAAAGCACTAATCACAAACCTTCCTCATTTAGAAACACTTCAGGGTGTGTACAATGTTGAATTATTTGTGGAACAACAAAACAGAACAAAACCAGAGGATAGTTACCTCTCTAGTGAACTATAACAAATATTTCTGATGTATCTTCTCCCTAGAAAAAACATTTCTTTTAATGCAAACTTATATTTTCAAATAATCCAGGACTCCAGAAGGTGAACACAAGTAAAAAATATGCATTGATAATAGTCATTAAAAAAAAAAGGAAAACCAACACACCAGCCAAACAACCCAAACAAAAAAAACAATAAAATTTGAAGTACTCACATGCAATGTTGTTCATACAAGGATTTAAAAGGATTTGACAAAATTAAATTAGGCCTCTCAATACTCATGAGGATCATGTAGTGTGTTCTTACAGAATGGAAAAGAGAGTTTTAGGAAGGTTAGATATTTCAGCAGAGTTCACTAAACAAACCAGAATTAAAGCTGAGTTAAGAATTCACTAGTTCTCATAATATTCTACTTCTTTCCTGACTATGTGCTCTCCTACATTTCTGATCTTTATATTCAACATAAACTCAAAAAACCTCCATACAGTTCTAAAATGTCATACAAGCCTCTGTCTTTTTGGAGCATTCTCTCACTCCTCTCTTTTTATCTGAGATATTCAGCATATTCTGATAGTTTTCTGTAAGATTTGCAATTAGGTAAATCAACCTCCTTTATTGTCACAAAGTTAATAGTGTTGCAATCCTGATAACAACCTCATTTTTATTTATTGTTTTCTAAATCAGTCGAAAATAGATAATTGTGTGAAATAGAATTTTTTTGTTTGTTTGTTTGTTTGGTTTTTGTTTCAATTCCTCTTTCACCTTTAGGATTGGATTCTGGTACTGAGAAATACATGACAACCATCTACATTGTGACTGAAGGTTCAGAATCTCTATGTTTCTAATACATTCTGCACTATGGTACTGAGGTTTCCATGTCTCTTTCTATTTCTTATTTTTGTGACATTGTTGCAACAGTATTGTAAGAATCATGCATCCCTTATTATTAGTTCTTAGCTTCTCAGTGAGTGATCAAAAAGCTTGAGAAATGGCTTGTCCATGTCTTGTGTTCTTTCACACCTAATAAATGCTTGGAAAGAATTCATTTGGATCAAACATTTTGTCAACATTTCAGTTAACCTTCCTTTCTGGATACATCAGGACCATAAACTTATTACAAAAAAATCTCTGTTCCTCTCCCAGCATGTTTCCTAGATTTGATCTTCATGTGAGACGGAATAAATTCGCACTCACAGTAATATCAAATGCATCTACTATTTACTTATCACATCAGATATTTATTCTGAGTCCATAATTTCTTTTTTCTTTCCTGATAATCAAGAAGAAATTTCATGGTCTTTTTAGATGGCTCTGGTTAGTTTATCTTCATTTAGAAGGCTTTAAAAGGAGGTGTCAACAGACAGGAACATATCTGTATCCTCTAATCTGTGTTCTGTGTGCTATGCACTTTCTCAAGAAATGAAAACTTGCCTTGAATCTCTGAGTATACCAAAAAGATTTGCTACTGAATAACAGCAGTTTTTTGAGATAGGTTGACTTGGTGGCCCAAACGAGCTTCATCAATCATATAATGTAACATCCATGTGTTAATGTCATCAAGAAAAAAGCACCCATGAAAAATCTTAGTTCTAACCCAGTTGGGTGAATTTGCAGTTATTTGTACTAATGTTGACTTTTCTACTGTCTCTTTTATGGGGGATTTTAATAAAATGCATTTAAACCATTCTAAAGAATAGTGCTTGGTTTATTAAAGACTAACTGTCTGTGTAGATTAGATCTCATTCCCAAAGACAACATTCAGAAGAGGTGTTCATGAAGACTTCTCTTTCGTGTGGGGTGAGATCTGTCACAGCCAACTTAAGACATCTAAAATTATAGATCTAACTAAATCTTGGCATGAACACTTGCAGATGACAGCTCATCATAAAGGAAATTAATGGAAGGAATTGTGATTTGTGAGACTATTGCTCTGAAGTTGTGAAAGTTATCTAGATCACTAATTCAGACAATTTTTTTTTTTAATTTTCAGTGACTTCTATCTTCTGTATTTAGCTGTTATCCTTATTCTACATTATGGAATTCCCTGTTTTCTTACCATACAAATTGTCTAAAATAACCCCCCACCTGTTTCATAAAAGCACATTTTTTAACTATTTTTATAACTACTTAACAGAAATGTTAATGTATAACTAGACAGCTTTTGGAAGGATTAAGGGAAATCTTGCTACTTTATGTCAAACTCCTTGATTATTGCTTGATCTTTTCTCAGTGTTAAAGAAAGATAGAGATGATCACAAAATATAGTCCTACCAAAAGGAATTTCAAGGGTATAACATAAGCATTATTCACAGTGAGATTATTTTTTAGATGGGTACTACAGTAATGGTAGTGTTCATAGTACCCTTGTGTGTTTTTCTGTTCTTTTGATTTTTTTTGAGTGATAAGTACTAAATAATCTGAAGATCCTTTAAAAGCAGTCCTTTTATTGCTTTTCAAAAATAAATATATTTTTCCTTTTCCAATGTATTGTGTTTGTAAGATTATGGAAGAGGTAGTATGACAAATTTTTAATTTTAGATTTTAATAAGGAAATAAGTGCACAAGTCCTTCTGTTGGGAAATTCCTTCCATCCCTTGTGTAGCACATAAAGCAAGTTCCAAAATCCTTTATTCTCTCTGGAAATGAGAAGACAATTTTGGATTATTGTAAATCAAATCAGACTTCAGGGAGAAGTGGCAAGAACAGCAACCATGATGATTAACATATCCGGCTGCTGGCCATCAAAGCCATTTGATTAGGAGCATGGAAAGGAGGGACTGTAATCTGAGACCTGTATGCCTTGCAGAAGAGTGGGGGAACTGGCCACTGGGAATGGCTAAAAGGCAACCAGAATATCTGGCAAGGCAGGGTGTGTTGTGTCCAGGCTTCTTAAAGCAGAGACAGTATTTGGAAACCAGATCAGTGGAAAAGCAATGGTGAGGCTCTCCTTCATCACAGTTTATTCCTCCTCCTTCATCCAGTCCTACCTCATGAGAATTTCCACTTTAAATAATGAGCATACTGAGGTATTCTCACACTGCCTCCTTAAAACCAAATCAAGAAGGGAATGACCTCTGGCCAAAATGTTGCTGACCCCTTCTCTTCTTAGTTTCCTTCTGTCTCAAAGTTATTGATAAGAGTGAGGATTCAACATCCATACATCTATACAAAACTGTTGTGCTCTATGGATATACATTAAGTTCCTAAGGCATAGTACAAAGTTCATTCAAACCAAAAAATTCACTAGCCAGTAAGATTTCAATTTGTAATGTTTTGCCACTTTCAGTGGAGAAGGCTAAATTCTTCTAAGTCTCTAGCTCTGTTAGACATGGTGATAACATGAGATTTTGCTCATATAAATTGTGTACAAAAAACAAAATCCTGCACGGCAAATTGGAATTTGCTAGAATATTTATTTAGTCATGGAAATACCTTGTTGCCATCCAGTTGAATTAACTGACTGATTCTTTGTGTGTGTACCCAGAAAACTATATTTTATAATATGTGATTCCCATTCTAATGTTTTTTTATCTAAATTTTCTCTATTGGGATCTTAGCTGGTATGAAAAAATTAGATTAGATACTTGATCTGCATTTGAGCAGTATCATGCAGGCTTTGAGAGATGCATATTGTTGTGGTATGTTCTTTCACATAAAATCCCAATCTAAAAGAAAAAAAAAATAAGAAAAGCATTAACGGTGCAGTCCTAAAATTTCCTTTAAGTCATCAGTACTTTTCCTTTCAAAAAAGAAAAAAGCTCCTAGTTGAATTGATTTGGGGCAGAATTTAACAGAAAAGAAATGCTATTGGTTCATCACCTTCTTTTTCACTACTTTTTATGCTTAAATTACTCCAGAGCAGATAATCATACTACTTTAGTTACTGTAGGTGGTAAGATTAAAACACTAGTTGGAACACTACTGATATCTCAGACAGAATACCCAGTAAATGAAGTGTTTGTGCTGTATGGTCCCTTAAGACAGCTAATAGAGCCATGTAGCTAAGCAGCTACATTGCCTTTCCCTTGCTGAAGAGGTATTCAGATGCTAAGTCAGAATGAATTCAGCGGTTCCTCTGAGAAAACCTGAGCTGTTCAAAGAAATGTTATCAAGGATGAGGATCTCATCTGATATTTTTCACCTCTTCATAGATTTTTTTTTCTTCAAACCAGGTTCATATTCTACTTGATGTGCTGAAGTTCCTTGCTGCAAATCCAATTTGCCTTCAAATATTTGGCACTGCTTCGAGGAAAATGATCAAATGATCAAGTTCACCTTGATCCCTTAATTTTTAAATTGCTTGGCTTGCTCTTTTTCCCACAGTGTTGGGTCAAGATTTTCTTCCCAGGGTGAGTTTCAGTTCTTATTCTCTATTTTCACCAGCTGAGTTGCAGATTTGTAGTATGCCTGTCAATTTGGATTTTTTTTTCATATGTCAGGCTGCTTGCCCTTGACTATTTGCCAGTAGAAGAAAAAGGGAAAACACCTAACCAGCTAAACAAAAAAGATAATTCCAAATGTGCAATAAAAATGTGGGTTGAAAAGTATATGGACTTTCTTTTTTTCCCTTTCTTCCCTCCCCCTTCCCACAATATTTCTGGGCTCAAACTTAGTTCATAAATTATTTGAATCTACGGCTGTGAGAAATGGCACCTTCAGGAGAAACTCTTCTGTTACTGACATCTTATCTAGCAGGAATCTAAGGAAAGAAGAATGGCCTGCTTCCTTTCTTTTCCTTTCCATCACTATGTGAAAGAGCATGAGGCTTGGAGTGCTAGTTATGACTATAGAACTGTATAGAGACATACTATCCTCAGAACTTTTCTCTACTGTGTGTATTATCTTGACCAACTACAGGCACTGAATGGAAAGCTCCACACTTGAGTTTCCTCAATTTGAACTGACAAGCCAGGATCTGTCAGTAGACATCTTGTATCTAATGCAGATCAAGCATAAAGGAAGATTAAAGCTGCTGTTGCCAATGGGTATATGCTTATATTAGCACAGCCAAGCATCTGCATGGACAGTAATTTTTCCACAGCAAATGGTTCCCCTTGATTTTGTTTCCCACTGCCATAATACATTGTGCAAAGTCATACAGAATTATTTCTTCTCAGGTATGGCAATCTTTGTTTGCCAGACTTTTAATTCTGATCATTCTTGATTAGTGATTTTGTAACTCATATTTTCATATTTTAAATCATCAGCTCAATAGGACAATATTTCTGTGCAAAATTATTTTCTTTCCATTACAGGTGTTCTTTCTCTTTAGTATATATTATGTATATATAGAAAAATACATTAAAGAGGAATCAATTTAAAATAACCTTGTATTTCACCAGACTAAATACAGAAAATATGAATATTATGCAATAACTTTTCTTATGTCATAACAATAGTGATAAAAAGGTTACTGCATCTTTCAAAATATTGAGTCCTTCCTTCCTTCCTTCCTTCCTTCCTTCCTTCCTTCCTTCCTTCCTCCATTGCTGTTCCTTTCTTCCCTCCCTCCATTGCTTTTCCTTTTCTCCCTCCCTCTCTTCCTCCCTCCCTCCCTTCCTCTCTTCCTCCCTCCCTTCTTTCACTGCTTGTCTTTTCCTCCCTCCCTCCCTTCCTTTTTTCCTGATGGGCTATGCTGCCAGATGAGATCTATCCAAAAGCACTTCGCTGACAAATAACTGACCATTTGACCACTGGTCCACCTAGCTGTGGAGTTCTGAGTATAAGTTTTAACTTCCTTTTTTTGATATTCTTCTGCTTGCAATTGCATAACATTCTAGAATGTCTTTTCTCAGCAGAATTGTCAAGAAAGAACACAGTAATAGAGGTCATCTGTGAATGTGATGAAAAGTCTCATAGGAATCACTGCGCGTACAATGTCACTGGAGGTGTGAGCTTTGCTGTGATTTTATTTCAAGCTTGCAGAGGTCTTATTTGTATTATATGACTCTTTTTTTATGGCCCGTAGTTCAAGTCATGTCAATTGCTTGGCTAAGACTCTCTTAATTCTTTAATTACTCTGTACATCTATAGTTAACTACCACATTTCAATTTTAAATTTGGAAACAAATGCTAAGAAGATAATTTTACAGGTGTCTAGACATGATTTATAAAATATTTTTCAATGTAAAAAAATTTATTAAAAAAATATATCACTGCCATTGAGAGTACCCATCCAATTTTATAATTAACATCTTATTACCATAAGAAGCCAGCAGGAAGCTACAGTATCATGTACATATTCATTACATTACACTTTACTTTCTGTTAGTTAATGATCTCACTTTATTTTATTTCACAGCAGTCACAAATAATTCATTATATGACTTCCATATTATGATAACACAAGATTACATAATATGACTTATCAGGATTTGATATCGTCTATTTTTGACATAGAATGTTATATATTTTTTCTCATGCATGGACATTACACAGTTTTTCTAGGTCAAGTTATCCCCTTTTTGAGCTGTAATGAAACATCTTGATATTTTCAACATGAACAGAAGATAACCAACCAATTTACTAGAGAGGAAAGAAGATGTTTGCAGTACACTAGAGAAATAAATTAAAAGTAGCACTGTTCACTATTCCTGTTTGTTTAGATTGCACTCATTTTGGATCAGGGACTCTTATTCAGTATTATTTAATGTTAAGACATTTACAGTTATTTTGCCTGTAAAACATACAATTACAATAATATTTGCATCAGATTCATGCAGGTTTTGTTTCCTCTTCTCCTCCCCCAGCGTTGTGGGGGTTTTTTCTGGTTTGTTTTTTTTTTTACTGTAGCTGTGTTCTCACTCTTACCAGCATTTCAGGGATGCAAAATACCCTAAAGGCAAGATGGCACTTGGGCCTGGAAATGGCTTTTAATTTAATTTAATTTTATTTTGATTTTATTGTGACTCTTCAGTAACTTCCACAAAATTGTACTTTTATCTTATAAATGTGAGCATACTGACTTTGTGGGTTTGAAGCCGTGTAGGGCACTATTAAGGGTCTCATAGGAGTGACTTTTAAAAAGTCATTCACAAGAATTTAAAAGAATGCAGAGTTATGTCTACTAGGTTTTTGGTCTCTCCTGAGCCCAGCTCAAAAAGAGGAATTTCCAGATGCTGTTCTGGAGTGCCTACGTCCTTTGAACTGTTCCAGACCGAATGTTAGTTAATCAAAGTCGATATCCTCTTCTGTAGGATGCCTTCATTGAGACAGTCTAATATGTGACTTAAATCAGACCCTGTGTTGTGCTGTCGTTACATATACTTTAGCTATGATAAAAAATAAACAATTGCAGAAAAGCATATTCAATATTTGTTCATTTGTGAACTCATGCAATTGCATTAGGAGCTATCTTAATTTTATGCTGAACTACTATTAAATATATTCTTTGTTTATGTACATTCAGGAACTCCAAAAAATAAATGTTTAGATGATCTGAAATGGAGAATCTGACATTTCATTTCAAACACACAATGCTGAAAGGAAAGAAAAGTAACTTTAGAAACAATGAAAGTTGGAGAAAAATAACATAAACAGTTCTTGGGTGAGAAAAAGTTGATGGCCTCAGTAAATACTTAGACAATTTTCCAACATAAATTTCAGTCTGTGTTTGAATTTATTCTTTTATTTGAAAGCACATGGGCTTTTGTTCAGAAGATACGTAGATCTTCAGAAAGCAGAGAGAGGCTAGATAGCTGGTGTATTTCAGTGTAATGTCATACAGTTTCGCAAGGGATAGATATTACTGGGACTCATCCTCCACTGAAATTTTGTCGGTGATCCAGAAATAAACAAATGGTGACAGCTAAGAAATCTCTGAATAACACAAAATCTAGGAACAAATAGCGCAGTCTACTGACACAGGCTGACATACCAGAACATAGTGATTCTGAAGTAGTTTGAATGTGAAAAAAATGCAAATCAAATTTAAAAAGGCTTTCTTGTTGCAAAGCAATAAAAACCCATATGTCTAAAGAGTTGTTGTGGTTTAACTATGGTAGGCAGCTCAGCCCCACACAGCCACTCTCTCATTCCCCCCAAGCAGGATGGAGGAGAAAATCAGAAGTGCAACAGCTTGTGAGGCAGAATAAAGACAGTTTAATGTGCAAAGCAAAAGCTAGGTTTGCAAGCAAAGCACAATAAAGGCTTTACTCACTGCTTCCTATCAGCCTTCCCCTGAAAACCAGGCCTCCATCATTTTTACTCTTGATTTTTTTGATGACTTCCTTCACAAGTTTTCATTTGCTAACCCACTAGTGTCCTTACTCCTCAAGATGTCCTTCAGAAAGCATAACTTTCTGCCTGTTCAGTGAGTGATAACAGCAGCTATTACAGGCATTTATTGTTATATGCTGAGTGTTATGGCAGGAAGTCAGATATTCACTGTAACTTTGTTAGCCTAATTGACAAAAGTTTCATTGCTCAAGCTAACACTCAGGTAAAGAGTTGTTTCTATACTGCAGAAATGCAGTTATAAGTTTGCTAGTATTTTATGTTCTCTTTCTTTCCCAACCGAAAGACATATTTGTTCCTCAAAACATCTAGCTGAAAATAAATAAAATAAAATAAAATGAAATAAAATAAAATAAAATAAAATAAAATAAAATAAATAAAATAAAATAAAATAAAATGAAATAAAATAAAATAAAATAAAAAACTATGTCTAGGTTAAAAAAAAAAAAAAAGTTACTTATTTCAAAACAAAAAATACAATTCCACACTATACTAAATGAAATTACCTTTTCACACACAAAACCACTCCCATAGCAATTTAACTTACCAGTGTAAAACCACCATAAAAAATAAAATAGCAAGATGCAGGCATTTTAGAACAGTTCAAGGGAAAAAGTAATTCTCTTTTCAGAAAACTCTTCTTGAGCATCTTACTGCACACAGAGAATCCAAAATGCAGATTAAAAGCAAGTACACTGAAATGTGACCTTATGCCAGTGCCCATGAAGAAAATTTGTATGGAAGTCTCTTTATAAATTCCCACATTACAGCTACATTTTCTTATGGTTTCATTCAAGTCAGTTCTAGTGCCCTGTTTAATTCGATTATGTGGGGGTTTATTTGCTTGACAGACATAACAGTCAATTAATGCTAACACATGCTAAATCCTGTAACATCTTCTACTCTGATATCCAGCCACCAGTACCTTTGGTAGTGTCAGCAGTTCACATTCTAAATTTACACAAAATAATTATCCAAAGAATGATTTGGTTTTATGCATATCAGCAGCTTTTTATACTGCAGGATTTGCTGTGGTCTATTGTGTTTGTAATCCATGGATTACATTCTGAGTACGCTTTGACACAGGCAACAGTAACAGCTCCCTTATGGCCTATCACACCAACTAAACATTAATTTATAAACCTTCTCTTCTGTAGTTCTGTAAGCTTCTATTGCCTTTTACTTTCTATAAATGTTTGTAAACAATAATACAAATGATCTACAGAAGACACAAAATAGTCCTAAATGATAAAATTTAAAAAATGCTTTTAAAGAACAAAAGGAAAGAATGCCAGATTTGAATCCTTGCTCTAATTAAGCTATTTAAGGTTCCAGTGCTGAAGCATCTGTCACTTCACCCTAGTCTGAGGCCAATAAAATAACTTAATGAAAAGAAAATAAATTAAAATTTCAAAGGGCCGAGTGTTCATTTTAACAGAAAAAAACAGCAGCAACGAAAAGCAGTTAAGTCAGTCAAACTTTAAATGAGGATTTAGTCTTATATATGAATGACCTAAGAGAAAGGACAACTTTTTTTCTGATTTATTCTGTTGAATCAGCATGTAATCAAAGTATTTATTTCTATCATAGTTCTCATCTTGTATAAGAATGACAATATAGCAAACAGTGGAGATTTTTTTTTTTTTCATTTTCAAGAGAAATTTGAGTTTGTTTTAGTTAGGAATATACAGATTTGCCTACATTTTCTGGTGTTTGTAAGCTTTTTCTCCCTCATATCCACAAGTATGTAGTGAATCTAGGAATAAACAAGACATGACAAGATTTGGTATAGTATTCTGTTCAGGATGAAAGTTAGCTTTTAAGTCATGTAATTTCCTGAGTAAACCATTTACACTTTTCACTCTTTTTTGTTAAATAAAGAAAGGTTGCTTGGTAAAAAGGTTGCACAAATGTATTTTTGCATCACTTCTTCAAGAAAAAATTATCTAAGATTTTGGATTTTTACTATCTTCAACTAAATAGCTGAGTGTGTCTGATCACTAAAGTCACATAGCATTATTGCTGCTTGCTCATTAGAGGACTGCCAATTCAAGCTATCAAAGTGATTGCCTAAATTCCATTGCACCAACTAATTTGCATGAGCATTGATAATGCCTTTTTCCTGGAGATTTATATTTTTTTCTGTAGGAAATTTCATCTAATAGTATCTATAAACAAACAGATCATAAGTGTATATATATTAAAAGCAATATGTCATCATTATTAAAAGAAATAATCTTTTTGTTTACTTTTTTGATTACATGTTCCAATAGTCAAAGAACAAGTGTTGACTTTATATATTCCACAGCTGACAGCTGCCATTCCACTTATTTTAAATGGATCTGAAATACATAATTCTTTAAGTCTTAGTTTCTTCTTAATTAAAAAAAAAACAGACTGTGGAGATCATACCTAAGTATCTAATAACGTATAATTTTATAAACTAAGTACTGGAGGTTGATTGCAGTAACAATGTAGCTGAATTGGAGGTCAAAATATTGAAGGACAATTAGCCTGAAGGAATTGTTCAGTTGTTGTTTTATTTTCATCATATATAACATATATCTTATACGGCTGAACGATATTTTTAATCATTGTGTCCCAAGTGTGTTTGTGGATATGTTAAACTGTCTTCCCTACTGGAAAAAAAATACATGACCTCTGAAATTGTAATGATTTTTCACTAAAATTCACAATCATGGATTTAGAAACATTTATGCAATATACAGTTCATTTGCAATCAAAAAGCCCCAGTATTTCAATATATTATTTTCCATCCTAAAGCCTTTTAGGTATTACAGATTTCCCATCTGTGAATCACTGTGTGCTTAAATTTGTTGTCTTTAAATCCTCTGACAATACATGTGATATGTGATAATACATGTAACACATTCAAAAAAATCATATATGTTATTTGTTCTAAAGGAAAAACAAGCTTTAATTTTTTTCAGTAAATAGACATAAGGTAGGTGGATATTTATACAACAACCACCAGAGGTGGAAAATATGGCAGATATTTTATATATAATACACAGAAATATAGCTATATGTTTCTGTTATAATACACAGAAACACAACTATAGAAGTAGCTATGAGCTACTTCTAAATTCCAAACATTTGCCCATGATAGGTGTGAACTAACATCTTCCTTTAAATTTTGTGTTGTGTTAGAGCTACTGGGTAGAGATGCCTTTAGTACAGTAGCATTCCCTTGCTTTAAAATTTTGTAAACAAACTTCATCTTCCCATTTAAAAATAATTGAAAAAAAATCCTTTATAATAAAGCTGTTGTTTTAACAGGTTTTAGCTGTAAATACTACAATGAATCCAAAAGGATAGAATAAACTGCTACTATTATTTTTTGAGGTCCCCAGTGTGCAATATATTAGATTCTAGTGTTCCTAAGTTAAAAAAAATAGAAGTTATTTCTTTAAAAAATGTAATATAAGAAGTATTAGGGGTAATACAGATGGTAAAACATGTATAAGAATGAAAAATCCTTATAAAACTATATGCACCATGTTTTCATTTTATTATAATTTTGTGATCAATGGCATCCTAAGTCTGCTAATTGAGCTGCAAATTTGAACTGCTTGCTCAGAATACATATTTTAGAGAAAATTAATGCGTATTTTAGATAAAATGCCATGACAGATATTTATATCTTTCACCCTGCTAAAGAAAACAGTGTTTGCTGTTTTTCTAAATCTGTAAATTTAAGAATACAGCTTTCAAAGTTAAGGTGTGAGGCTTTGTATGCAGTAACTTTGCAATACAGAAACACATTTTAGTGTCCTTTCATTTTCAGGGCTCTAGATTTCATTACCAATTAAATGCTGAAGTACAGCATTTTCTGCTTTTAACTGGTCTCATGTTCTGTTCTTTATGTTGCTATTGTCCCCTGGGAAGCAAATAATGTAAGATTTCTACAGGGAAAAAAAAAAAAAAAAAGAGAATTTGTGACAAACATGACAAACAGGATAAAATCTTTAAAATCAAACCAAGGAAAAAAAGAATTAATAAATAGTCCACTGTTGAGTTTTCATGGTTGAATAACAAAGCATATTAAAAACAACACTCAAAACATGTTCTATTTAATTAACTGGCTTTATGCCTCTAAGAGGTTAGGCTGATTCAGTTGAGTTAATACTCAAATGAAACCAGTATACTACTACCCAGATACATAAAAATTAATAAAATTCTTTATAACAGATTCAGCATAATGCAACAGTCCACTGCCAGAACTTTTGAGCAGCTGCAAAACAAGAAATGCCTCTTTCTTAAAGAGGCTCTATACCTGTTAAAAAAACTAGCTAGAAGGCTGCTTGGTAGAGAAAGCCCTGGGGGTCATGATGGACAGCAAACTAAGCTGATAGTGCACCGTCACAGCAAAGGTGGCCAACAGCATCCCACACTGTATTAGGAAGAGTGTTATCAGGTGGTCTAGCAGGGTGATCCTTCCCCTCTTCTCAGTCCTGGTGAGGTGACATTTGGAGTACTATGTCTAGTTCTGGATACTCCAGTACAAGAAAGATATGGAGTGACTGTAGTGAGTCCAGTGAAGGGCTACAGAGAAGACTGGAGCACCTGATATGAATAAAATCTGAAAGATTGTTCAGTTTGGAGAGGAGAAGGCTCAGAAGGATCTTACCAACATGTATAAATGTCTAATGGGAAGGAATGAAGAAGAGAGTGCCCAGTGACACAAATAGGGGCAATGGACACAAACAGAAATTCATTAAATTTCACCTGAAGACAAACACTTTTTTTTTTCCTCTGAGAGTGGCTACACGCTGGCACAGATTGTCCAGAGGTGTTGTGGAGTCTCCATCTGTAGAGATAGTATGTGACTGGACATAGACTTAAGCAGACTGCTATAGCTGGCCCTGCTTTGAATAGGAGTGCTGGACTAGGGCATCTGTAGAGGTCCCTACCAACCCAAAGGATTCTGTGAGTCCATTAAAAAAAAAGTGTTTATGTGATTTATGGAATTATCTGTGCATATAATCTTTGGTGAGGTGCAATAGAAGTGGATATAAGAGAGCAACAGAGTTGCTGTTGGGCACTGTATAACTCAGGGTCAGGGGTTATAGCAGTTCTAGTCTGATTCCATGTCCTGAACATGTTAATAGCTGAAGAATACTAGGTGATCTCTCAGAGTACTTAATCACTCCATTTCACTTGATCTAAGAGGAATTTATTTCATAGAATCATGGAATCATAGAATCATATAATGGTTTGGTTTGGAAAGGATCTTAACATCACCTAGTTCCAATCCTCCTGCCATGGGCAGGGCCCCTCACACTAAACAGTGTTGCCCAAGGCTCTGTCCAGTCTGACCTTGAACACTGCCAGGAACGGAGCATTTACCACTTCTTTAGGCAACCTGTTCCAGTGCCTCACCACCCTCACAGTAAAGAACTTCTTCCTTATATCTAATCTGAACTTCCCCTGTTTTAGTTTAAACCCATTACCCCTTGTCATATTGCTGCTTCCTGTTGTCCAAAACCATTGCATGGCACAAAGCAATCAAAAATTACTAAGTGATTTGCTTCAGAAATCCTTTCCTGATCAGCAATAAAATACTAGTGCCAATTCTACCATTCAGGAGGTAGAGAGCTGTTAGTTACTTATTATATTATGACAATACTGAATTGGGACTATTTCTTCATTAAAGTCAAACTGAGGCTGTGACCCAGCTCTTCACCAGATGAAGAAGCTGCGAATACAACACATATAAAATTCATTTTAGGCACAGTTAGTCTGTGTAGCACAGCATGAATGAATAGGTCTGAACAGTTCAGGATTTGCTTTGGTAGGATATTTCCTAAATAAATAAATTCTCTTGTGTGTCATGAGTTTATCTTTGCTATTTAAGAACTCGGACTGTTCTGTGTTTTAACCATGCTATAAAACTGAACAGCTGAAAAGGACAGAACCTTCTCATATATATTCTTTATCAGCAGAATTTGGGCAAGATTGCCAAATATCACTAAGGCACTGAAGGATGATATATCAGCAGGTTGTTTTGAATCTAGAAAAAAAAAATTGGTGGCATAATGCATTTGCCCTAAGGAGTTTACAGTCTAAAGTATCTTTCTAGCAAAAGCAGCTCTACGTATGAACAGGCATCAGATGCAGTGTGTAGCCTGCAAGAGCAAAGTTTAATAGTCAAAAAGAAAAGGAAAAAAATACTAAGAAACCTGTAGAAAAAATTATGAATTTTCATTTCTTAAAGGGTATTAAAATATTCATTTTCATTAAGCCATTTTCTTTTAGTGGTCTCATACGGAAATATTGAATTTATCAGTTAAGTACATTTGTATTTGAAAAAATGTACTATATTACAGTAATTTTTGAATAAGGATTGTCAAATACTTTTAGGAACCTTAAAAAGTAAGGTGGCTGTTAGACAAAGTAAAGAGTAAAATTATTAAAAGTACATACCTATACAGTAGCTAAAAATGCTTTTATCTTAGATCACTTTGTTAGCTTCTATTAAATCTGAAGTGGTCTCTTCATTTTGTGTCAGGTGTGATAGATTTACACAGATAAAACTTTCCCCAGCCATTTCTTCAGTGACTGCAAGAGGTGATTTAAAAAGGAATCTCTGTTTTTGTATTGGAAAGTAATTAATTTTCCATGCTATGGTCCCAGAAAGGGTTCTGATCTCCTGCAATGACATATACAATGGCTCTGTAATGTGGAGTACTGAGGGGAAAATAGAAAACAGAAACTATCAAACGCTTTCCAAAACTATGCATCAGACTTCAGCTTGGGGAGAAGCGCATGTCGATCTTAATCCAGCACATCAAACCAGTGTAGACATGGGATGTTGGAAAAAGAAGACTTGGGCAGAAATCAGTGCCAAATATAAGCTTTTGTTTTGCTGTTTAAATTTAAGATGTACTAAACATCTTGAAAACAATTATTGGTGATTAGTTCAATCTGCTGGTTCCTGAAAGATGCAGATGGTACAGCACTAATGACAGTAATTACAGTTCAGATACTTTAAATCCACTTGCAGTGTGCGCACTTTAAAAACTTTTATGAATAAGCAGGATTAAAAGCGTCTGTGCAAAAATAAAACTCCTCTATCCCATATCCTGTTTAACAGAGAACTTAGTTGGATATCCTTAGAAATTAGGCACATTAAATAAGAAGAAATGTGTCTGTGTTTGGCTGAGATAGAGCTGGTGGGTGGTGAGCAATTGCATCGTGCTTTAGTTGTTTGTTGTTGTTGATGTTATTATTATCACTATTATCGTTATTATTATTTTCCCTGTCTTTTGTGTCCCATTAAACTGTTTTCATCTCAACCCATGAATTTTATTTTTTTTTCTTTAAATTCTCTCCCCCATCCCACTGCAGAATGAGGAGTGAGTGAGCAGCTGTGGGGTGTTTAGCTGCTTGCTGTGTTAAACCACAAGAGATATGAATACAACATGCACATATAAAGAGAATGGACTGCTCAGTATGGTTTGGTTTTCATGGGGTTTGTAATTACTATAAACACAACACTGATGCGAGGGATCAAACATTTTTCATTGTGCTTTATAACAACGTAAAAATGCTCTCATCTGTTATTCTAGGTGCTGCTACTTAAGTAACAATTCAAACAACATCAGTATGAATGTGAGGTGAATAAAGCTGCTGCAAAACCACCACATTAAAGAGGAATAAATTATATCTCTTCAAGGAAAGATTTCATTCTCAAAGAGTGCTCATTCAAAACCTAAAAAAGAAAAGGCTTATGTATTTAGGTTGAAACATATTAGTGGTCATATATAATCACAGAACAAGATGTTGCAATGTTACTAGACATACAAAGTTGAAGTCAGCACTAATTAGTTATACCTAGGTTTGAGATCACAGATGTATAAACAAAATTGCTGATTCAGCGCCCATTTTAGTTAGTGTAAAAGATCAAAGGAAGGATTTAGTAGGCTATATGTTTGTTGTAGCACAATAAGACAATAAAGCATTGAGATAAGTAGGACAGGAAAATATTTTATAAATTTCTATGCATTAATATATAGACATCTCTTAAGGGAAGTACCAACAAAACCCAGCACCAAGCCAGAAAGAGAAAAATGTTTGCTAAGAACACCCTCATGGGAAATACAAGCTATTAAGAGTTTGCATTAATGAATAAGAATATATTATAACATATTTTATATATTATCTATATATTATCATGTGTTTAATATATAAGCATGCATAAAATAATTTCATTTAACAGTTGAAATGTTAATATTTCAACTGCATTTTCATAAGGCTATGTGTATTTTCTGCTTAATGTCCTAAGTAAATGAGTCTCAAAATATGCTATCAGAGCAAGTCATTATGTTATGTATAAGGTATTCTTCACAGAGCAAACCACTGTTTTGTCATATTTCTGTTTTTTAAATATTTTTTTCCCCTTATAAATGCTGATGGAAGTTTTAGGATGCCTACAAAAAATAAAAATAGCAATTTAGTAAGTTTAGAGGAAGCTGTTTCACCTTGAAGCTTCTGTTAGTCACTTCCCAGCTGGATGTCTCATGGGTGGTTTACCTTATTGGTAATTAAGCCTCAACAGAAAAGGTCTATGTTTGCCCTCTACACTTCAAGTCATACTTTATCCCTGACCTCAGGCTGACTCAGTAGTGACCTTTTTTCTCCACAACAGATGGTTCTTAATTATTGAACATAAACAACTTGGCTTTACATCATTTTATGATAAAGCATAAACATTCCCAGCACTGATAATAAATATGGCATTCTATGTCTACAAATGTGAAAATACTTGCATGATTTCAAGCATATGCAGTGACTCTGGTTTAGTGTTTGTCCATGTGTGCACGCAATCTAACCTTTTTTGTTCCTGTCCAATTAACGCATGTTCTGATTTTCACTGAGGGAATGGGTATCTGTTTCACATATAGATCCATTAAGGTAAGGAGAAATACAGTGACTTGCCTGAGGGCATAAAATGACATTGCTAAACAAAAGATATTGCTAAAAGTATTTTTGCAAACTGCTATTAATTGTTTTATTAATGATCACTTACAAGAGTCAGAAACTGCCCAGATACTGAGCTGCATGATGTGATTAACACCCTGGAGGGAAGAGATGACATGCCGAGGGACCTTGACACACTTGAAAGGTACCTTGACACACTTGGGCCAGTGCAAACATTGTGAAGTTCAACAAGGTAAAGTGCAAGGCACTGCACCTCAGTCAGGGCAATCCCAAGCACAGCTACATTTACAGATACACAGGTTGTGTGGAGAATGGATTGAGAGCAGCCCTGAGGAGAAGCTCGACATGAGCCAGCAGTGCGCGCTTGCAGCCCAGAAAGCCAAATGTATCCTAGGCTGCATCAAAAGAAGTGTGACCAGCAGGTCAAAGGTGGTGATCCTGCTCCTCTACTCTGCGCTTGTGAGACCTCGTTTGGAGTACTGTGTGCAGTTCTAGTGTCCTCAACATATGTGAGTGTCGTGGTTTAAGCCTCTATAACTCATGCAATTTTGCTCACTCACTTCCCTTTCTTTCTTCCCCCTGCTCCCAGGGGGATGGGAAGGAGAATCAAAGGAATGCAACTCCGACAGGTTGAGATCAGAACAGTTTAGTAACTAAGGTATAACACAAACCACTACTGCTACCACCAATAATAATAATGACAAGGCAAATACAAGGAAAGAATACAATCGCTCACCACCCGATACCAAGCCTGACCAAACAGTGCACCCCCACCCTTCCGGGTCTCTGCTTTCTGTTTTACATCCTGGGCATGACTTGTTGTGGCATGGGATACCTCTTTGGTCAGTTTTGGTGAGGTGTCCTGTCTCTGCTTCCTCCCGGCTTCCCCTCCTCCCTGGCAGAGCATGAGGCTCAGAAAGTCCTTGATCAGACCAAAGCATTCTAAGCCGTAACTATAAACACTGGTGTTATCAGTGCAATTCCTGGGCCCAAAATCAAAAACACAGTGCTGCACCAGCTACCAAGGAGAAAAATGACTGCTACTGCTGAATCCATGAGAGTGAGACTGAAACAGAATCACACACGTATCTATATAAGAAGCATATATAAAATATTTCAGAAATATAGTCCACATTTTTGTCATCCTATGCAAACTTACAGTCATTTTAATCAGCTGGAATTGGCTGAAGCAATGTATGTTGTTCTTCAAAAATATAAGAAATTAAACACTGGAGGAGTAAGTTTTATTGCTAGTAACTTTCACATAAGTCTGGTGAGTTATAAGAACCCAGTCAGGATGCAAACAGTTGGGGAAATACTAAATTTTATTTATATCCTGTTTATTTGAGTGTATCCAAATTGCTAGGTGACAGTGGAAAGAATTATAGAACATGCACACTTTAATTATTTTACTTTTTATCACATAGGTGGCAAGCGAGGAGTACAAATACCCTGCTTCCCATATGGCTCCCGTGTACTTGTGCACTAAGAATGTATATGTCAGCTGAAGGTTGAAGAAGTAACAAGGAAAATAAATTGGTTATCCAATGTAGAACTGGGTTTCTGCAAGTCCAGATGTTGAGATGGACAAAGGAGATTTAGCAGTATTGGACAACAATGTTGCTGTTTTATAGACAGGGCAAAACAGTAAGTTAATGACAAATTCATGATGAATGTGAGCATAACTACCCACTGGTTGGGTGATTTTGATAGAGGGAAGGTAGTGGAAAGAGGAAGACAATAAGAAAGAGGAACCCCAAGGAGACATACTGAAAGAATTTATTTCAGTACAAACTGGAAAACAAAGCCAGAAAGACATGCAGTTCAACCAAAAGCTGGAAGTTGTAAAAAAAATCAACAAAAAAAAGTTAAGTTTATAGCAGATGTAGCATGATTCAAAACATCCAGAAACACAAATATCGTTGTGATTCCTGAATAATAAACCCCTCAATTTCAGCTTCTATGCCAACTTATTTGTTCTTTAGTGTAAATATCCTTTCAAGAGAGTAACTATTTGTGAAAATCCTCAGAGAAAGGGAGAATCTGTCAATCTCTAGGAAAAGCAAACCTTACTCTTCCTTCTTACTGTCGCTTTTACATTTCTCTTCCAGACTTCAGGTTCTGTTCTAATACAACCATGTTAAGAAAGAAAATTGAATATGTCATGTAATTTTCCTCTTAAATACAAACAAAATACTTCTGCTGAAATATAAGAGAAAAACATTTTTCCATTTTTTAATACTTTTCTTCTTATCTGTTTTTTTCCATTTGAGAGTAGTTTAGTAATGGATAGTGCAATATTGTACCAAAAGTAAGATTATAAAATCATAAGTAAAAAGAAATATCTGATTACAAGTAAATTAATTTAAATTTAAGTGAACATTACAACTATCTCTTTGCAAAATAAATACACTAAACGCGATATTTTATTTATTAACAACAATATTTTATTAAAACTGGAGAAACAAAAAACATTTTGTCATTGTTTAATACTTTTATCTCTTTTTTTCCATTGTTGTTTTTGCCTTTCTCCACCATAGCCTGCTCACTTTTTTTCTCAATTAAACATAAAAAAATTAACTTTTAAGTAGTCTATTGGATTCACAATATATTTGGAAATCAAACAAGGTATCTTCTTTTTTGCATTGTAGTTGATTCACTTATCTGGACTTAGAACTTGATATCAACCTTTTTAACACTAAAAGTGTCTTTTTTTTCTCACACCAGAACATTGCTTTGCCTTTAGTGTATACTTCTCACTTCTGCAGTCTGCTTTATTCCAGTTGCACTTATCATCTGCAATTTTCTTCCTAATTTCTAATCAGCACATTAGAGTTCAACCTCTAGCCTATTTTACAAACACCTACATAAGCTATATAAAAAGTACATGTAGAACAATATCTTAACAAAATACTCATGCTCTGAATGCTGCCAGTCAGTTCAGAGGCTCATCTGGTTTGTGCAATTAAACACAGAATAAATTTCTCACTGGTTGGGTGCAACCTTCAGAGTGTTTTAGGTTCAGTCCTCAATGTGAACCTAAGGGAATGCATTCAAGTTTGCAACAGAAAGTCTCATAATGGTATCTAAAGATTAGAAGCTCTGAGAAGTTTATCAGCATTTGTAACAGTGGTGAAAAAGTTCACTCCAGCTAAAAAAGCCTTGGGAGGATTTGTTTTGTTTTGTAGGGCTGGTGTGACATTTGTTAGGTATCTGCTTCATAGTGCAATATTTTACTTAGTTTTATTTTAGCATTTCAGCTGTATCTTCTGCTATAAAGATACAGCTTCTGTCTTTCATGAAGAAAGATCTATCTAGACTGGTTGCTTAAAATAGACATAAGTTAATTGAATGACGTAAGTTAATTGAATGACGTAAGTTAATTGGGCTTTTTTTTTACCCCCCAAAATCATGGGGTTTTGATCAGCTTATTCATCATAACTTTAGATAACTTTTCATTCAGTATTTCATTCGCATGAAATGTTAAAATGTTCAAAAATAATCAAAGTGGTGACTAAAAAATTCAATCACTTTCACTTCAATTGCTTTTCTTGAGAAACTATCCAATAAGTGATATGTCTCTCTGTCAAGAAGATTTTCATGGTACTGAACTTAAATTTTCTTTTAAAAAAATCATTTTCATATATGGCCCCTTTGCAATGTATTGTAAGTCTCATAAAGTTAAAACAAGTATGACTACCTTTCAAATATTTATATGTATTATGTAGTTGATTTAGGTATTTATCCTGAAAGAATTTTTGAGTGCCTGAAGTTTTTCCTTTAGAAGTAAACTAGGAATCAGACAGATTACACAGTGCAACACCAAAACATATAGGGAAATAGGGAAACCTTGCAAGGAATCCTTTGTGAATTTAGGCAACTTTTCCAGCTCCTTATTTTAATCAATGTCTAGTGAGTGGATTGTCACTAGTGCACCCATGTAAAACTTCCAGGACTAATTCTGACATTTCCAAAGGCATCCGTAAATGCAATTAATTACTTAGAATGAAGGCTAAAAGTGACCATGTACATAGTCTTTATCATTTGTTTAACTAATTTCACTATGTAAGAGGAATTGCTTAGGCTGATTAAAAACCAGAAGCCGTGTGATCTCTTTTACTAAGAAAATACTCTGATTGACTTACTAATTGTGTTCTTTGTTTTGAATATCCTTCAAGTGCCTTTCCATCCTTTTTTTTTCATTTCAACATTTCAATGTTTTCTTTCCTACTTTTACTAATAAAAACTTTAATTATTAAATGCTTTTATAAATCTTTTAAAAAAATCTTTAGAAGAAAGATGCACCATAAATATAGACAAAGCACAAATGCTTTCAGACATCAGTTATATCTATTGTCCCTTTTTGGTGTATGGGGATTTTTCATGTTGCAGTGTGTTTGGGAGATTTTTGCACCTAGCTGAGTCTCATAGTTGTCTTAAAGTTTGCCTAAGGAGGCACTAAAAGGAGAGAGAGAAAAAGAGTATGTATATTTATTTTGGTTAGTCTTTTCTTAGTAACGTTGCCTCATTTCTCAGATATTATGGAGTAGAATCCTTCTCTGCCACATTGTGGAAAGCAGCCTACAAAACAAAAGTGTTAGGTTGCCTAGAAATGTACACAGTTTTCTAACTGTATCTTTCACTTTGTCCTTGTTATTACTCCCATACTTGTAAAACAGGACTGGCCAGGAGCAGATTTTGTATTCCAGGTATTAACCTCTCCTGTTGAATCCAATGGTAAAATTTACTTGCACCAGGATTTTCTCCTCAAGGTAGTACATGACATCTGTATTTGGCACTAGGATTTCATAATGGTATTGCCTGTGCGTCTAGATGGGCACAGTGCATCTCCCAAACCCTGCAGTTCTGTGCCCATTGAGCGGGATCCTGGAAATGGGAGCTCTTCCAGCCTGTTGCCGATCTCCAGGTAACCCCTCCTTTTTTTCATGCCTTTCAGTAAATTATTCATTGAGGAATGAGACCTAGAAATTCCTACTAGTTAGCACAGCTTCCAGGAAGGCATCCTACAGAAGGATCTCTCTGATCTCTGCAACAAGATACCTTTTGTCACGATGTGGCTATTATTCTAATGTATGCTAAATAATGTGGGAATTTTGGATAAATCTCTCCACATCCAGCTCAGCTGCATGGATTAAGTCTGAACAACTTTTGAATATCATATTTAAATGTCATCAAGAAAAACAATCTGATGATATGTAATTTACAGACAGATTATAAATTTTTAGGTTTATGATTGAGCTCCTTTCTTTTAATATCAAAACTACATATCCCACTCCTAATATTCCCCTGCCCCTACATTTTTTATATAAATATATAAATATTTTATATGAGGCAATTGTTAGTCCCTTTAAAACCTTCATTTCACCCACACACACTTAGGGCCCAATTTGCTAAGGTTTCATACATTCTTGTTCTTAAAATCCGTGGAAGTTCCACAAAAATGCTTAATGCAGCAAAATCTGCTAAACATGGAGTCTTACTCATTATAGTGCATTCAGCCTATGCAATTGTTTCATCTTTTATTAAGCACTATCAAAAAAGAAAGCTTTCTTTACCTTCCAAAGGAAAAGGATGGTTTTAATTAATAATTAACTAATTAAATAAATAGGTCTTACTTAGAAAGCAGTCTCATTTTAAGATAGGTAAACACAACATAATTTTTGCTACAGCTGGATTGTAATCCAAAATATATTAATATTTTTCCAAGTTCCAAAAAAAAATTTAAAAAATTAATTGTTTGTTTGAAAATACTTTGAAAACTATTTTCAATTTCTAATTTTAAGGCAAATTTCACTAAACAAAATCCTAGCCTTAGTTCTGTTTACATAGAAAATGCATATTAGACAATCCATAACTGATAAAGTGACTCTTGAGGACTGTAGAAATAGAAAAGACACAAAGATTTAACCAAGTTGAAATATAATTTTTATCTGTAAAACTTATAATAATTCAAGACTTATGGCAAATCATAAAAAGGTCCCAGAATTTTTCCTTATTGGATTATACAGCTATTTGCGACATCTCTCCTTGTAGACCACCACTGCATTTGACCATGACACTTTGACACACTCCTATGATAGTCCATGTTGATTAATGTGAACATAATACAGTAAAATATAAGCTTTATTAAGTAGAAATGTAAGTATATTAGTTTTCAAAACTAAATGATAGAATGAGAAAACGTCAGGTGTCTTAGACGTTTTCCATTTTGCAGCCTTCAGTTTGTGAAGATGAAGTCAGCAGAAAGTGGGTCACAGAAGGATGGGAAAGTATCAAAATACTGAAATACATACACACTGTCCTCTCTATTTATACTTTGCACCACTACATTCCTGACTGTCCTTCTATCTTTACCCCATATTAAGAAGAGCTGCCTGCCTTCAGAAAGAATACGGAAGTTTGAACCATGTTTTTCTGAATTTTTTAATGAAAGAGAAAAAAAAAAAAAAAAAATTAATATAAAGAAAAGGGCTTTTCATTATTAGCACCTAATTGAAAAGATTCTCCAGAGCATTATATTAAAGACAATTTAGGTCAGGTCTTCATTTACCAATGTGGATCTTATTTGCAGCCTCATACCATACCCATGCTGAAATTCTTATTCTGCTCTCTGGCTTTCCTTTATCTGAATAAAGTACCTTTTCTATTTGTACAATCTAATTCAATAATAGCATGTCCATTTCTTATTATCATAGGCTATTTGTCATATTTTAGTAGGACGTAATAACAGACTTTTTAAGTGGAAGTTATGTTACGCATTCAAGACTCTTTCAGAGGCTGTGTAATAATATTCTTTCTCCTTCATGGCTATGCTTAGTTTTATGGCCTGAAAAAGAGTTTTGATTCAGATTTAGCTTAATTCTATTTTGTAGGGTGGGATAATAAAGCTAGAGGTAGAACTACAGGCAAAGTTTTCTATATATAGACTTAAACAGAAGCTTTGGCTTTATGGTGGTTTTAATGAGATGGTAATGAAAAAAATAATTTCACTTGAAGCACAGTTAAGAATTCTGACTTAAAGCATTTTAGTAGCATTTAGTAGTAGAGTTGATTTTTTTAGGTTCGGAAAGTAAAATGTATATATTAAAGTGGAAGAAGGAGATGAAGATCAAGGAGAAAAGTGTTTGATGCAGCACACATCAAAGTGGAAATCAGTCCCATGGTCTATGTCACAGAGTAGAGGAAATAGGGAGCTAAGGCAGAGTCCAGTTGTTACAGGGATGTTTTAAGATGCTGGCTGCCTAAATGTTATCTAAGATTTTTCTTCTGATTGGTATTATTTTTTTTACTTGAAAATCATTTAAACCTTCACTTCTCCATTTTAGAGGCCCTGCCATATGCTAGGAGGAACAGCACTTGCAAATTTTCTTGCCCTAGGACATACAGAGCACCTGTAAGCATGAGTTCCTGGTTAGGATCCTGATTCTGTTTCTCTAGCATGCATATACTGAGTTAAAGAGGCTAGAGCAATTTAAAGAAAGAAAGAATAATACTTTTTGGTTTCCTGAGGTGGCCTGGCATAGGGCTCTCAAGAACTCTTTCTATAGACAAGATTGCTTGTACTTCTTATCAGAAGGAAGGAATACACTGGCGCGCTTATGACAAAGGATGACTAGAGTTTTCTGCTTCTAAAACAAGCAGACAACTTACTGTGGTTTTAACAGGTCAAATTTACTTATTCATTAATTTATATCTGAAAAAATTATGGGTATTCATAGGTGAAATATAAGAATAAAATGGCTGATCATTTGGATAAATAACAAATTAATGAAAACCAAATGAAAAATTGAATGAAAAAAAATCACCTTAAGGCTTTATCCTGTCTCAAAAATTACCTTGATCATTAGCTTTAAAAATCTACTATTAGGGCAAGCCTCTGGAGAAAACATAGGTTTTTTTTAAGATTTTAGCAGATCATTCATTAAATGGATGATCAAGTGCAACTTCCTGTTTCATACAGGTGATGGAATTTATCTCTTCTCTTCATTTTCTCATAAGTATAGAATATAATGGCAAAAGTTACATTACCAAAATCACTATTTCTCCCCCATATGCTAAAAACAGAGCCCGTATTGCTTACCTTGACTAACAGTATAGTTAGATGTCCTAGTGTCACTTTTTTGAGCTGCATTTTCAATCTCCTTGTTATTACTACACCTTTTTTTTACTAGATATAGAAGCCACCAACTAGCGAAAGAAAAATTCAGAGGCATTATGCTGCACCTCCATAACATTTGGTTTATCAAACAAAATTTACAAAACTTTATTCATCTCTCATTATAACATGGGATTGTGGAGGTTTTGGTTTGGTTGGTTGGTTTTTGCTTTTGTTTGGTTTTTTGTGGGTTTTTGGTTTTTTTTTTTTTACATTCTAAATCAGTCCTGGATGTCTTTATCAACCCCTTTCAATTTGTCTTAAGCATTTTAAAAAATGGCCACCAGAAACAGGCACACCATTCTATTAATAGCTTTCCTCTGTCATCCTGGAAAAGTGGTTCAGAGCAGTGAAAAGAATGAAGAACTCCCTCATCTCCTCCTGCCAGACTGCCATGTGACTTGTTGGACAGACTGAAGACTGCTTGTGAGAAAAAGTCTACATGATTACTGTTGCACTTGTTCCTGAGGACATACACTGGACACACCATAACCTGGGCCTACCCCAGTCTTGTTCTGAGCAGGCAATGTAGACATTCACACTTACTTACGCCATGCTCTGCTCTTCTCCTAAACATGGTTTTATGCTATATGCAGGGACCTGTGCCTTCTCTTGCTCCTCCTTCCACCCTCGCCTCTTGCCCTTCCTAGTTATGGTCATTCTGATTTCCTCACTCATCTTCATAATTATTCTTTTATAAAGTACATAATGATGCTCCAGACACTGTGGTTATAGCTTGTCCTCATTAGACTGAAATTATTTTAGTTCTGGAGATTAGTCATTCATTCTCTGCAACCAGATGTGCTATTGATCACCCAAGGTTTATATCAATGCACCAAAAATCAATGTTTCCTGAGCCATTACCTGAACAAGTTCCTTCTCAGTCGTTAGCTTCTGATACATATCTCATTTTTGTATTGGTCCTGCAGGCAGAATGATCACAGTATTGTTTCTGTATGCGCCTGTACAAACTGAACAAGCACTAGAGGTTATCAGATGACTGCATTTGCAATAAGCAAATCAAATTTATATATCAGCAAATCTAAAGGGAATCTACATTCCTCTGAAGACAGATACTTATATTTCTTTAAATGTTAACAAATGTAAACACCAACTTTTGGTCCCAAATTGCCACAGCATGACAAGATGTTCCAGTGTTCAACCACCCTCACAACAATAATTTGGGTTTTTTCAATGTTATTTATTGGATAGTTTCTTTAAGAATTGAAGTTTCAGTTTGTGCCCATTGCCTCTTGTCTTGTCACTGGACACCACTGAGAAATGTCTGGATCTATTCTCACTCCTTCCTGCCAGGAAGAAAACTAGTAAGATCTCTCACTATTTTGTCAAATATTGACATTGCTTAAATCTTAATTTTAGTTTAAAATCTGAAATACACAGCAATACAGTATTCTAAATCCCTCACAGTATTGAAATAAGTCAGACCTGTTCACAGATGTAGAGAGCTAAAGACTTTTTGCAGCTCACAGTAGCTTCTAGCTTGACCTTATAAAAGACTTTTAAAAAGTAAAATAAATTAAGTCAGTCACTCTCTCTTTCTGCCACACATTTATATATATCCCTGATAAATTATAATAATTAAGCATTTGCTTCTTATAACATGCTACCTTTTCTTGAATCTACGTGGTCTGGAAGGCCACAGGGGTTTGAAATCTGTCTGGAATCCCTCTGAACTGCTATTGTCTTAGAAGGTGTGGCTTAGAAAAACAGAATGAGGCAGAAGTGTCCTAAGCTGAAGGCTATGAAGACACTTAGAGGAAAGTAGAGGATGGATTTTTTGTGGACCTGACTTAGTATCCAGACTCTTAGCATCCACAATAACCAGGGACCTTGTGTGGTTCACTAGAGAAAAATTCACCCCAGGTGGCTCTGCAAAAAAGGGGAATCACAACTTTGTCCTCTGGTTCATTAAAGCCTTTTTCAAGTGTCCAGAGAGGTGGAACATTTTTCTATATGAACAATTGCAGAGCTGCCTTCACGTCTCTCAACAAATATGTGAAGGACTTTTTGCTTTTCAGTATTTATGAAATAAGTAGCAACACCACTTTCATTGACAAAGGTCCCAACCCACTGATGAGACACATAGTACAGGTACTTACCAGAAGATGTGGAGTCAGTCTGTGATAGAGCCAGCTCCCCTAGGCAGCAGAAGAACACTCCATCACATTCTTGAAAGGGCTTGCACAGACCTGCTGACAATCTTAATTTCAGATATCTGTTTCCCTACAAATACCTGATGGAGTGACAACTCTGACCTACCTGAAAAAACACCCTGTCACTGCTGTCTCACAGATCTCTTGTAGTTACTGCATTATTAGCCTTTACAACTAATGATCATGCACTGCATGTCACTTTAGCAGGCATTAAAAAAACTTTCTGGTTCATTTCCATTACAGAAACATGGCCAGAAACACATTCATGCTCAGTTTAGTCCATTATATCATTCTTTTGTCTTGCCCTAATGAATAACAGTCAGAAGAAAAGATAAGAAATCCACACGGGCTGGTATGTCTGAACTGACATCTCATTAAGCGCGTAAACTGGAGAATCCTCCTCACGCGTAGATTGATTCATAGAATCATAGAATAGCATAGATTCATTTTTTAATAGCTCCTGATGGAGTTCTCACTAGATATTGTGGTTGTGAATTCCTTGCACCTTCCATTTTCCCTTCAGGATTTTACTGCTAGAAGATAGTTCTTACTGCACACATTCTCAAAAAAACTGTTGGTAATCCATCTGGCATGCTACAGACCACTTTCCAGTATTAAGATGTGGAGAAAGCATTATTGAAATATGTGATATTATTCCTCTAACAGAAGTTGTTTGATACTTTTGACATTCCTTGGTGTCCTTCACCGAATCCTCTCCGGGTATTTGACATGTAGTCATCACAGCTATATACAGTACTCATTATAAAGATGGACCATGGAATTATATGGTAGACTATTCCTGTGAATCTTTCATATTCTGACTTTCATTACAGTTCCTAACCTTTGATTTGGATCTGTTCTGCTGAAGGCACAGTTCACAAATGTTGTAACGGAGATTCAAAAATTCATGGAACATGGAGAAGCTGAGAGATTTTTTGTTCATTTATTGTCTTTTGCATCACAAGAAGAAGGAAACGTTAACTAAAGTTATAGGATGCAGGTTGAAAGCAAGCCCCAAAAGGATGTTCTCCATGCTGCTGTGGCAGAGCTGTTAAACTCCTTGTCAGAGGATTCTGCGGACTTCATTAGATTCAGGGAGAGATCTTCATGTGAAAGCAATCCACTAAGGATTACTAATTATGTAAAATGATACATACATCTGGCTTGGGAAATCCCAGTACTCAGCAGGCTGGAATAGTAGAAATGAGAAGTATTATACAAAAAAAAAAAATATATATAAATATATATATATATGTATGTATATGTATATGTATATATATATATATGTATAAATGAAAAGTTCTCCCTGGCTTTGTTTGTGGTCATCAGTATCTGTTCTCATGTTCCTATATTCTTAACCATGAGTGATGTAACCCGTGGCTGAAACAGAGCTTTAAATACCAGGAGCATAAGAGCTATTGAAAATAGGACTCAGGACTCCACTGAGAAACAACCGAACCTTGCAAGAGTAAATGTTATGAATAATACCATTAGTAAAGTTAGATCTGAAGTTATCTTAAGAAAACCAGTTTCCTAATAATAATTGCTACAACTCTTCCATCATCGGGACCTATAAGGGCCCTTTTGACACTAAATGAAGATTTGGCCGAACTTTTGTTTGTTACTGGAATTTAATTTATTTCTATTTTAAGTATCTGGAAATACTACAGTACTGTAATATCCAACCTGATCAACCAACTTTGAATTCATCAGAAATTATTTCTGATTTATTATGACCATAAGTTAATGGTCATAAATTATGACTAAATGTCAATTTTTTGACAACCTCTTTTCATCCATTTTGCACATTTGTATTTTGCAACAAGGATTAACCAAAACCTGAGGAATGACATTTTTATGTGTTAGAATGAAACTTGAATAATTCATCATCTACTTTTAAAGAAATTGTGTGTGCTATGATAGCTGATTTGGGGTAAAATTGAATTAAATGTTCTTTACATGTTTCAGAAAGGCAATGTATCAGTCCTAGCAATCAGATGATCAGTTGATATATACTCAGCAGAAATAAAGATTAATGCATTAAATACCTTAAAAATATTCTAACTATGCCTCACCACCCAAGGTGCAGCTGATAAGGTTCTCTAATTCATGAGTAATGAGGCAGCATCAGAAGGAGATGATCTTAATTTATCTCAGTAATCACCTTTTCTCTTGTTTTCTCTTCTTTTTTTTTTTTTTATTTTATTTTTTGTAGTGATTGCAGCAGAAAGACCATCTCTTCAGTACTGATGGATATGTTTTGTCTTAAGTTCAGTGCTTTGGGCCATGTCTTTATCATTTTCCATCTCGATTGCATATAAGGACATCAGAACAAAACTTTAAAAGGCTTTCCAGTTAATTCAGATGAAATAATGGCATTACTTAGTCAGGCCTTGACATTTGCAAGAGATGAATATACTAGACTTCAACCAAGTTTTAGTCTGTAAGGTAAAATTGAGCTTGTTAGAACTAATATATATTCTTAGATGCCCTTATAACTTCCCTAGGCATGGAGAAAGATGTCTGACTACAAAGTTTTACATTTTGAAGCTAAACTAGAGTGCTTGAATGTAACAGTGAGTGTTCAGAGCTATGTAACATCCTTTGGAAATGTTGGGGTTTAATGTGACACACTTTAGAAGAAACAACATCATTAATATAGGTTTTTCATTTAAAATTATATATAAGGGACGCTGCTGTTCAATGGACACACTTTCATATGCTGTCAGGCATTTATGTTAGAAAAAGGAAAGATAAAGTACTGCAGCTGGCATTGTGAGGGAGGGCCATGGGGCTTAGGGCAGTATTTAGTTCCCATGAGAAGAGATTTTGGCCACAGCTAGAGGTGAGCACTTGGGAAATGTCTGTGTTCTGCTAAATGATGTTTAATTGTATTAAGAATTTAGGTTATGTCTCCATGGAATACATGTGAGAAAAGGTGATATCTGTTCCCTGAAAATATAAAATAAATTTATTGAAAAAGCCTTTTGGAGGAAATAAAGTTTTTATACAAACCAAAATATTCACAATGAAAACAAGTCTGAATATCTAGAATGCTGCTATAATTAATTTTAACTGCACATGTAGCACTTTCTATAACTGTTATTATTTTTATCTTATTAATCATTTTGGATTTTTTAAAACTGATTTCCCTCTGATTAAAACCTAGAAGATTTTTAAATCAAGAAAAATGTATTAAGTGCTTGTCTACATTTATACAGATGAAAAGACTTTTAAAATATTCTTCATTCAGTGATACTTTATTTCTATTTTTCATTATAAGACTATTTTAGACCATTTAGGCAAGCAAACAAAAAAAATCTGTGAAGACCAGGAAATGAAAACAGCTCATTTAGAGTCTATGCGATGCTTATGACATTTGTTTATTACTATGTATTGACCTCTGTGTTCCACATGGAGCTTTACTGAGATATGTTAAATGGAGAATTTATGAAGTTGAAGATATTTTTCTGCTGACTGCTGCCTCCTCCCACTCCTGCACTGCAGCACATTGATCCTTCTATCTCCAGCTTAGCCTTGCCACTTCAGCCTGACCCCACATCCCATTCTCTTTCTTGTGTGGGGGAACAGCACACGTGCTGAAACGGGATCCTTTCACACCACAAATATGGAGGGGGATTTGCTCCTTAATGCTAATCATAGTTGCTAAAATAGTCTATAAGGCTATGTTAATCTTGCAAAGACATTCATGGGACACCTGTTCCGGATTAGACTGCTAGATAGATTTTGCAACACAGTAGTTGCAAAAAATGCTTACAGACCATATATAGACATCTGCAAAGGTTGCATACAGGCCATGTTTGGCGAAAATATCATTCCAAAAACTCTGTCCAAGGGAGATCTGTACACTGATCTGTGGGTTAGATGAACTTTTTTTACCTTGTTCATTGGCAGATTTATGAAAAGAGCAGCTCATCTGATTAAATGCTGTACAAAAAGTTCAAAAAGATTTTTGGTTTATAAACATTTCCTAGGTGCTTTGCCATGGCAGAGAGAAGCTAAGTAAGCTGTGATACTTTTTTTCTTTCTATCTAGTTGATGCTTTCTCTTTCTCTCTCTGTGTGCATAACAGGCCTAACAGTAGTTCCCAGATGAAATGTGAATCACATCAACAGACTCCAAAATAGTATTAATTTATGATAGTATTGTTGTAAAGTGACACAACAGTTAGTGATTCTCAATTTGCTCATGGCCATTCCAAATTTCACCATCTTTCATGTTCATTATATTTTATGAAATCTCTTTTACAGTCATAGCCATTCAAAAGTTTAAAGAGATATTACAGCTAGAGAAACCCACTTGCAGTGAACTGTTCTGGCAGTTTCATTGAGATATGATCTAGCTTTTCAATTTACACTAAGTAAAACAATATAAAAATCTTTCGTTTTACTTTGTTCTATGTGTCATTGATGAGCAAAATATAATTGGTTTTCCCACATGAGTTTATGAAAACATCCAGAGGGTCAGATGATTCATAATATCCTGTTTTCTGATAATACTTATTAGGTTAGTAGGATGATTCAAGCACTTATCAGATAAATTGACAGTAATCTTAAATAAGATTTAAGTTAACAAAAACATAAATTTTACAAATCATAAACAATCTACTTAACATTCCTTCATAAATTGAGGCCATTTTTTATTTATTTATAACATAAAGTACATAATATCCCATATAATAGCTTTTTTACATAATACACTCTCTTAACATTTATATATCTTAGTCAGAATCCTAAATCTCTTATTTCCCTGTGTTACAGTTTTTTGTGGATTTTTGAAAGCAGAGTTTTAATTGTGAAAGTGCAAGTTGTAGCAGATAACAGTTTATCATATGCCACTGAACTGGCTGCATAGAAGAAATAATCTGTGGAGCAGATGGTTTATAACGCCACAGGCATTATTAATTTCAATGGACAATCAGGCTATTCTATTATATTTTGTTCTATTTAAAATCAAGGGCAATAAAGTAAGTAAGTAGTGGGTCAAACAATTACCAACTGGAAACTGTTCACAGCTGCTTAGATGATTCTGGAGTTGGTCAATAGTCACTCAAATCTGACTGATTCTGTAGGATTCTAGACCTGGCAATCCACATTATTTTTGAAACACAGAGTTAACAGGGAAAGCCAAAATGAAATCCAGAGAGTTTCTGGCATTTCCCTTTTATTGCAGTAAAATTGCTATAGTTTTGTTTCTTATTTAAATGCTACTATTACTGTTCTTTGAATTGAGAGTATTTTACTGTAGCTTTAAAGGCTATAGTGTTTGCAAAAAATGTCATTTCCAGGGGAAAAAATTAAAACAGGGAAGAGGATTTTCCTAAAGTTATTCATACCTTTAATTCATTGATTTACTTATTATAATGTTGAAGTGCAACAGGAAAACAAGTAAAAAGAAGCAGAAAAGTTCAGAGGATGAAACAGTTAAGTAATGCTAATATTTAGCTTTAGAAGTGTGACTGTAGAGTCCCCATTGTTTGCTGTGTTTCTCAAGGTGAAACCCAGTGGGCTACATCTCTAAATGACAGGCGTCAATCTAAATTTCTTTCAGACTTCTGCATCCTCAATGGCAAGAATAATTTTATGAAGACCAGATTGTAGCTTTGGTGGCATCTTGGCAATTTCTGTGAGTTGTGGTAGCACAGGAGATGATGTGGCTCTGTAATTAGGAATTAACAGCTATTTTGACAATTTACAGACAAGATGATGTTCCCTTTTCATATCTGTCTTGATCTTTTGAGACACAAATGAGAGAGGAATAATAAAAATCTATTTAAATTAATACAGATCAATTTAAGTGAACACCCATGTGGAAGCGTATCAGTCAAATATAAACACGTAATTACTAATCCATTTGCACAAGAGATTTATATACTGAGTCACAAGTCTCAATGTGGTCTATGTTGTGCCTACAGAAATAACACATCATCAGCATCACCAGCACATCTTTACTAGAACTTCCTGTGTAGTTAGTTATACAGGCATTAGTAAGGGAAAAAAGAGGTGGCAAGCAGGTATAAAGAGTGAAAGGGAGAGAAATTTAACTCCATTATCACTGGACATTGGTCATATTCATTAAGGGCTGTTATTTTTTGTTGGGCTTTTTACCTGAAAGCAGAAAAGGAACAATGGAGAAATTTAAACTTTCAGTATTTTGGATAATGAAGTTCAGGTCATGACATTCAGTTTATACTACTCCCAACACACCATATTGTCGGATTATATTTCATTATTTCACAGCTTTTCATATCCCTTACACATTGCTAGATATTCCCCTGGGTTTTTTTCCTGTTTAGGAAAGTTAAAAAACATGATCAAATAAGTAACAAGATCAGAGCACAAATTAAATTCATTGTAAAGAATATGTTTATATATGTATATATAAAGAATATATTTAGACACAAATGGATTTTTTTAGTCTGAGAAAGAAAAGATTTCAAGTTTAGGTACATTTTCCCTAAATCAGCAGCTGAAAATCATGAAGAAAATGTATCCCTTGAAGTATGAAGCAGGAGACAAATCAGTAAGGGCAGCAGCAGCACTGACTGCAACAATGCTTTCCATGAATGCACTTTGCTCATCTGTCTCTGCTTTGACCATAGAAGATTCATTCTTCATAATATATGAAACTAGTGATTTTCTAGACAAAGATGGGTATTTCTCCATTAATGTATCTTTTGATGACTTACACTCGATCTCCCATAAGCAACTTTTTTTTTAAACAATCACCCCACAAAATCATAAGGTGTCATGCAAGAACTTGATAATACACATTAACTGTTTACAAACGTTTCTTCTTTAGTAAATAATTTCTTTCTAAACACAGTCCTTAATAGCTAATTAGATTTCCTAATAGCACTGGTTGCTATCATGGGGATTATGTACAAAAACTGTTCCCTTAACAAAATTAAAGGATAAAGCACTTACTATCATTTTTCAATATTTTTGCTTCACTTATTATTTTTTCTCTTACTTTTAAAAATACAGGCACAGAGGCTGTCTTTAAAGGCAACATATTAGCCCTTTCCACACTGTAAAAAAACCAGACAAATGTCAGCCTGGGTGGTTTTAGCTGCAGTTAAGAAAATTCAAATTTGCAACAGACGTGACATTTACCTTGTAAGTTTATTAAAGAATCACAATAAAGAGAGGCTTTTTAAGCATAACACTTGAACAAAAAAAAAAAAAAAAACCCACAAAACCCCAACCCCTTAAAACACTCTTTCACGGTGAACTAAATCAGAACAATAGTTCCACACCATCAGGAAAATGGAGTCCATCTGATTTTTTGTTCTGTCATTTTCTACATGTTTTTAAAAAATCTCCTCACACAGGTGTCTTTAGCTGTTTGCAATAGCTATGTGCTACTGCAAGAACAGTGAGAATCTGTAAGCCCTAAATTCTGCTCTGATTCATAGCAAATCCTGAAACTGTCTTATATAGAGAATCCATTTATACAAACCATGTGATAGGTAAGGGATACATTTGTCAATAAAATGGTCTGCTCCTTCTACCGCAATACTTTAATTTTTTTTCTGTCGTTGCTTTGTTCTTGGGGCCAAATTGGAGATTTCTTCTTGGCACACAGAAAAGAGGTGTCAGCAATGTTCTTTAAAGTAAATATTCAGATACTGGTCTCTGAGGTTTGGTGACTTCATTTCTTACTGTAAACAACAACAAAAGAGCTGGATTGTTACGTTCCCAGACTGGATGCACTCCGATCTCAGAATGAGGTTTATATGTCAGTCTTTTTTCAGTACTTACTTTTGCCTTTTTTCTGGACTTTGTTAAAGGTGTTCAGATTTTTTGGAGGGGGTTTGAGTTTGTTGGTTTTTGGGGTTTTTTTTAGGTTTTGTGTTTTTGTTTTTGTTTTTGTTTTTGTTTTTGTGAGTTTGTTTTGGTTTTCAATGTTAAATCTAATTAAACATCAAAGTGTCATTTCTCTACATTTCATTCCTGGGGAAACATCTGTACATTTGACATTTTTCTTGACCCTGCTACTTCTCAGTTCTATGAGCATTTCTGTCAGGGAACCTGTTTGCTAAAATAATTGTAGAGAATAAAAACAAATATCCTGTTTATGGATGAATTTCTGGTTTTGTCACATCCTCCCTACGCATTATAAGCCTCGTAAACACATTTGATGTTTACTATATTTTCAAAAATACCAGGTCTTAGAACTATCTCCTTAAAATCTAAGAATTTAAAAAGCTGGAAAACTCGTTTCCAAGCTTAAGAATGAAAAACAATTATCTAAAATATAAGCAGAGACCAGCCTAGAAGTTTAAAAGAACCAGAGATTAAGAAGCCATAAAAAGAATATTTTAAAAGTTTTGCAATTTTTATGTACTTATTATGACGTTAGGGGTCTGTCACATAACTGAATTTGATCTTTTGTAATGTGAAGAACAGATGTTATGGAAACTTTTTTCTTCTTCACTTCCTCCCTCAGTAATTTTCTTTCCTTGCACAATTATCTCATATATTTATTTCCTGTATGAGGCAAATCTGCAAAACAGTGCAAATCACCACCCACAGTTAAGAAGTATACTGCCACATGAAAATAAATGAGTGTATCCTGTATCAGTTACTTTCCTTTGAATGAAAGAAGAAATATGTTTCCAACTTTCCAGCTTGACAAGTTATGTATAAACCACAGAGTACATCCTTATTTATTTTTTCTTTGTCAGCCACTAGGATGATTATATTTATATATACAAATTATATAATGAAAAACAGAAAAAAGTGGATAAAAAAGATGAACATAATTACTTCAGTGCTCTTTGTAATTGTCTCCAGACAGAATATCCCCATCTCATGCCACTTACTTAGACAAAATATAACGCCTTAGATGTGGAGATTTGCTTATTATTTGCCTTCTAGAACATTTGAAAAATCTATGTGTATACTTCAAGTTCTTTTTGATGATGTTTTCTCTCACATTTACATAAATCATAGGCTTCATTTCCTACATTATTTTGAATCTCTAAGCTAATAAATGCACTAAATGTAAACAACCGTACTGGGTCAGATCAATGGTCTCATCCTACATTTCATAAGCAAATATGACCAGGAGTGTATGAAAAGCAAAAAAGCAAGAGCTGTGTAGAACTATCCATTGCCCAGGAAGACATCTTTTCTAGCAATTGTAACTGGTAAACTTTTCGAGCCTGTATTCACAGCTTGTGTCTACTAAAGCTTTTCTGTGGAAGATTCAGACTTTGCAGTGCTCCTGAAAGTCCTAATGAACCGTAGCTGGTTTGTGTGTCCCTGTTTCCTTTGCGTGGAAACCAGAGAATGATGGTGCAGCATTAGCCCTCATCTAAACATGGAGCCAGGGGTGCTAAATATCAGGATCCAGACTGGGAAATGGTTCCAGTGCCTACTGTATAGACATATTTTATAATAATTTATTGTTTAGAAGAGTCTCTGTACTTGTCTCAATACCTCTGGAGGTAGATCTGAAGGTTAAAGAAGCCATGTCAACAGAGATACTGGGAGAGAAACAAGCATATCCAAAGAGTGATTCATCTCACTTATTGTAGGCACCTATCTTAGGATGAAGTGAATCATCCTCCTTAGAGGCCCATTTATCTCCATTGATTCCACATAAATGCTTGAGTGTCTAGCTTAGGAAAGAATAACTAAATTTCAGATATCTGTGCCATGCTAGTTGAATTTTATTATTGCTTCACTCATACTTATTTAGAAACAGTCTGGTAAGGTCTTAGAATCATTTTGGTTTTCTACAGAAGGTATCAATTGCAAAATATTTTAATGTATTCTAACTTACATTCAGAAATACTGAGCATTTGCTTGCCTAAACTTTACTATTAGTATACATGGTGTGCTATTTTAAGCATTATGCAAGGAATGTACAACTTATACTGACACACAAACAGAAAAAGAGAGGTAATCCATTTTGTAAAATCTACCTGGCAAAAGAGCACAGTGATGTTGTGGTGCCAGAAATAGCAAAAACTCAAGCAGGTATAGCGTCACAAAGTTGGACCATGTAACGTTATCAGATTTAGTTAAACAATGATATATCCACATACCTTTGGATATGAGCCCGAACCTGAAAGTCAGACGGATGACTCAGCTGGGCACTGAGCCCCTGTCCAGGCAGGCATGCTGCTTCTTCCTGCACTCCCTCTGCACTCTGGACTCTATTATAGCCCTGAGAGAAGTCTTCTCAGTCTCTCTAGTCTTGCAGCATAAATATGATTGTAAGATACCTTACTGATGGCATGTCTGAAATGAGCACTAGGGCTGGTTTTAGCATTTCTAACACCATTTTGAATATTTTGCAAGAAGCATGTCTTCTTGTTATTTTTATAATTGGGTTCCAATAGATTTTTAAATGAGACACTAATATCCATGTAAGCTAAATAGTATTTTATCTTAAAAGAAGAAATAAAAGTTTTAGTGTCTTCATTTTTAGTTGCTGCAAAAAAACCTCACCTTGACATAAAGGCACCAAATTTTAATAATTGGAAGCCATTTTACAAAAATCAACTCTCTGAAAAACATCAGATGGAACTACACATCGGAAGTATTTACGTGTTTCCTGAGAACATACCTTTGAAGTGATTCTTAACGCAGATATCATAATCTTTTCAGTTCAAATTTCCTTTTTTCTTTCATTTGGTGAAAATGTATTTCCATCTAGGAAATTTATATTTAGACAACAGATTAGAAAATATTCATTCATACTCCGACAGCAGGATAGCTAGGAAAAAAAAAAAAAAGAGGAAAAAAAAAAGAGAGGAAAAAAAAAAAGAGAAAAAAAAAGAGAGAAAAAAAAAAAGAAAATTACCTAGGTTTATTATAATGTTTTTACTATTAAATATATTGCAATATATGGTTTCTGCAATACTGTACATACAGTTTCTTTTTGTATAGTACTCTGTATTGAATTTCACCTGCAATTTGCAATTATCCAGTTTAGGATTTCCTAATATTACCTAAATCTAGGGTTACAAGTGTATTTGATCACTTGAATTTGTCAGTCTGAATTTTATATACATTTGTGTCTGAAGAAATATTATTCTTCATTGGAAAGAATGAATGCCTTTAGATGGTTTCATTCAAATCACCTGCGTTTGTTGTTTTCCCAGTGCAGGGATCATCTACAATTTTACTGGAATTCCGATCACAGACTCATGGAATAATCCAGGCTAGAAAGGACCTTGGAAACCATCTAGTCCAGCTCCCTGCTCAAAGCAGGTCTGATCATATCTGGTTGCTCAAGGCAGTGTCTGGTCAAGTCTGTGTGCTGCAAAGAAAGTGAGATAAGAATTCCTGCATCTCTTCTGCTCCAGATTATTTTGATGATACCTCCTAGAATATGACTGTAAAGCTTTATATCCTATGTGAAGTGGAAATAAGCTTCGGAGAAGTTATAAAGAGCATTCAGGACAGTTGGTGAAACATGGTACATTGTAGCTCATTCATTATTCATTACTGCCAAAACTAGCCAAATACATTAATGTCCAAGGTGTTTAATACTATAGTGACTCATTTAACCATCTTCACAGTCATTCAAAGTCTCCAAAATGCAAACGATAGAGAGAAGCTCAAACCAGAAACAAAGGAAATGAGAAAAGTGAGAAAACATCTTCCAGCAAATGACTGAGGCTTTATTCTTGAGAACATATGCAATCAAAGTGGCAAAAAACCTTTGAACTGCAGCCTCATTACTCCTAAAACAGATACCACTCCATGAGTGATTAATATCTACCATCTCTGTTTTAGAAGAGAAGCTGTGATCATATTTTCAAGGACAACAAAAAAACTATGGTGCCCATATGTCTTGGTTTCTTTAGCATGACTGTAATTTTCTTCAGGCTTGAAAAAAAGAATTAAGTTTTGGGGTTTTTTTCAAGATTTCCAGACAAATTACTGCTGTGCATACATAGTTTACCTGCACATGTGTTATATGGCTCACTTGAAAATGCCCAGTAGAGGTAATGTGTTCCAGATGCATTAGATTTAGTGTGCATGTACAGCATGGCACATGCTCCCGTATTTCATTTAGAGATTGTGTGCCTGGAAATATGTGAACACTGGGCTTAATACAAAATTATGCTTAAATACCTTTAATATGATATTGCTACAGGTTTTTTGACAGTAAAGTTTTGTATGGATCTTAGTTGCTTCATATAACACATTTAACACTTGATCTGATTTTTCAGTTATATTTCAGTTAATATTACCAGGGTACCTTGCCACTGAAGGGAGACTTTGAAATGCAGCTATGTGGCATGACAGTAGAATGGTTCAAAATAGAATTAATGCCTCTATATCCTGGCTTTGAATTTTCAGTTTTCTTAGAGATAATTATTCTCTAAAACAACTAAATAGAAATCTGTAATATTCCTGTTAAATTTTTCTTTCTTGAAATGTTTTTAAAACAGTAACTAATCTTCTTAAGACTTCCAGGACCCAGGTTAAAATACGACTATTCTACATTGATTTTTGATAGATCTGTTTGTTTTGGGAAAGTGCTGTTTATTTTTAAATTACTCATTTCGTGTAATCATGAGAAAACTCCTGTTTCTTGTCACTGAGTGATTTGATCTGCTACAATTCACATACAAGATGAAGTCCTGAACACAACCATTGCTAATCTTCATGGTCTCAGCCTCCAAGACTTTTGAGAGACAGTTTCTCATCACACTTCCTTTCAGGGCACACTTTTTATGGAGCTGAATCCAAGTAGCAGAATATGATCAGTAACTGTTTCATCATGGTCTGCCTTAATAGAGTTGGCCTTCAGCAGGTGTTTGTCCTTGTTCATGTTCAGGTATTAGTGTAGTTGTACTTCCAACAGCATGGTAGTGTACTCTTCATTTTAATAATTATTTCATTTTGTTGTTTGCTGTAGGCTTCTAGGTTTTCCAGAAGTATAACATATAGTACATGGAGTCTTCCAGACAACTGGAGAAACTTCACAAATTGTGAAAGGCCCAAGGGGCTTGTCTGCAGCAGATTACTCCTGATTTACAAAAGATTCTTTTAAGGGAAATCCAGCACATGCTGTTTGGGAAACAAAGATAACAAGGAGCAGACCCACCTCATGTTACCATGGGAATACTTCTTGCTATATGTCTGGACAGTGTAGAAGTATTCATGAGTCATCTCTATAAACCACATAATGAAAAATCGGGAAAAATAGAACTAATATGCATGTTTTTTGCAGAAAACCACTCATTATCTATGCACAGATAATTTTAGAATATGTCAGAGATTACCCTCATTTTACTGTAAAACTACCTTATCACATTTCTTTTGAATAATTTTTTAATAATCCATGTTCCAAAACCAGACAGTATAAAGAAAGAAAAAATACCTCCCAAGTAATCTGCCAAGGTCATTTTGGTTACTTGTTATAAGAAGTAGTCAACACAAGAAACAGATTTATGGAGGGAAAAATCATACTTTAGCAGCCTGAGCACCCTCAAGAATGAGATCGTTGGCCTAGTAGAGATGATAGCAATGGATGTTGCCTATGTTGGCTTTTATAACATTTTCAACACTGTCTGATCCTCATACACAAGCTGACTGCGTATGGACTAGATAAGCAGACAGTGAAGCCTATCTAAAATTGGGTAGATGACTGGATTCAAAGGTTTCTGAACAGTGGCGTGAAGTCCAGGATGGGGTAAGTCATTAGTAGTGTTCATCAGGGAGTGATACAAGGGCAGAAAACAGCTATTAAACTAATGAAAAAAAATTGGGTGACTTCCTGGTTTTGGCTGGGAAAGGGTGAATTTTCTTCCTAGTAGCTGGTGCAGTGCTGTGTTTTGGTTTTAGTCTGAGAACAAAGCTAATAACATACCAATGTTTTAGTTGTTGCTAAGTAGCACCTACCCTGATCAAGGACTTTTCAGTCTCTCAGGCTCTGCCAAGGAGGAGGGGCACAGGAAGCTGGGAGGAAGCAGAGACAGGAAACCTGACCCAAACTAGCTAAAGGGGTATTCCATACCACAGCATGTCATGCCCAGTATATAAACTAGGGGAAGTTACTGGGGAGGGATGAATTCTTGCTCAGGTCAGGCTGGGTGTATCAGTCAGTGGTTGGCGTGCATCATATTGTTTTGGTTTTGTTGGGGTTTGTTTGTTTGTTTTTTAATTTCTTCTCAATTTTTATGTCTCTCTCCTTGTTATTTCCCTCTTTCTTCTCCTTAGTATTAGTAGTATATTGTACTTTAGTTATTAAGCTGTTCTTATCTCAACCCACAGGTTTTATATTCTTTTGATTCTCCTCCCCATCATGCCCAGGGAGGGTAAATTGGGGTGAGCAAGCAGCTACATTATACTGAGTTACTAGCTAAGTTTAAGCCACAACAGGTCAATATAGTGATATTATTCATGGAATATTGTTCATGAATCCATAGATCCAGTATGGCAATTCAAACGCTTTTCATGGATGAAGGTTTGATGAAAGAAAAAAAAAATTCAATATTATTACTCTCAGAATTGATTCAAACAGTTCTAAATAAAGGCAGAGATCAACCTTTTAAATCCTATATTTTGAGAAAAACATGATCTGAAATATTAAGACTTGAAATGCACTCATCAGAACTTACATCATGAATGTCCTTGGTTCAGCTGTAACAGTTATTTCTTTTTCTACTTTCTTAACCAGAACAAAAAGATACAAGTAAAACATGCGTTCTCACTGACTCTCTACTTCTGACATGCTTCAAAAGAATAAACTGGATCTCAGTTTTACAACGGAAGACAGTCTGGGCGATTCCGGCTTCAGGTAAAGGCAAACTGCCCAGGGACATGGATATACTTGGTGGGTATTGCTGGAAGATGGGGAAGTCCTGTGTGTACCTCAAGGGGATTTAATTTTTGGGGAAAACAGCCAATTAACTCAAATATATGCTGTTGCCCACTATATAACTCTTTTTTAACCCATCAGCTAGATGCGCATCTTCACCACACTGGGCTTTGAAAAGAAGCTATGTGTTGTCACGATCATCAGCAGAGAATAAAGTAATGGGAAATACGGCAGCAGCAGCAGAACTGTCCTCAGATCACCACTGACTGACCCTGACTTCCCTCTGATCAAAATCCCAAGAATGAACTTTGATGAAAGCAAGACGAGCTCACCAGTGACTAGATGAGTTCAGTGGTGACATCAGCAGGCAACAATCCAGCAATCCAACATTGTCTCTCCCGTCCTGAAGGACTGTTACAAGACATGGAGCCTGACATCATGGATGGGATGAATTCAGCAATTTTATAGGGATGGTTCATGGACTAGGGAATGATATCTCTCCCTTTATGTGTGTATATATAAGAGACAAAAATCGATGGTACATTGAAAAATATGGGATCATATGGAAATCATGTCATATGAAAATATGGAGACTTTTCAGTCTCATGCTCTGCCAGTGAGGAGGGGCATGGGAAGCTGGGAGGAAGCAGAGACAGGCCACCTGACCCAAACCAGCCAAACGGGTATTCCGCACCACAGCATGTTGTGCCCAGTATATGAACTGGGAGGAGTTACACTGAAAGCCTAGACAGCTGCTCGGGTCAGGCTGGGTATCGGTCAGTGGGTGCTGAGCAATTGTATTGTACATCACTTGTGTTTATTGTTTTCTTTCCCTTTTCCCCTTTTCATTTTACATTCTCTCCACTTGTTATTTCCCTTATCATTATTATTATTGGTTGTAGCAGTAGTGGTTTTGTGTTATACTTTAGTTACCGGGCTGTTCTTATTTCAACCCGTGGGATTTATATTCTTTCAATTCTCCTCCCCATCCCTCCAGGAGTGGGAGAGGGAGAAGGTGGAAGTGAGTGAGCGGCTGTGTGGTGCTGTTACAGGCTGAGCTTAAAACATGACAATGAACTACAGTGTTTTGACATTCCTCCCTCTTCCTAATCCACTCACCCTTAAAGGTCAGTCAAGGTCATGGTTTAAATGTTTTTGAGAAGGGTGAAAAAGAAATATTGTGAGACTTATTCATAGAAGGATTAGAGGAGACTAAATTAAGTCGACAAAAATGAAAATATAATTTAGTCCATATTCCTTGTTTATGTATTTGGCATATTTTAACATTTTTGGAGGGATACATAATAGATGCGTTATGAGTTAAAAAGGGGAGCCAAGAATAATGTTAATTATATTAAAGGAACAGAAAAATACTGTCTCAGGAAAAATCAGCTACTAAATTAATATAACCTCACTGAAGAGGAAAGAATACAGGTAGAGCCTGTTTTACAAAAATTCATAATCATAGTTATTGCTTCAGATACAAATTACATGGCAAAAAGTTATAATTAGCTGTGACAGTATCTACAGTACACTCAACTCTGTTTTGCTGCAGAAATAGGTTATGAAAGAGGAGCTTAGGGAGAGAGAAGCTCTGAAGTATCCTCTCACCTGAACAGTTCTGTCATGCTGTTTAGCACTGTTTTTTCTTAGGAGTCAAACATTTTACTTTAACCCCTTCATTATAATTTGAGGTACACCTATATCTCAAATCAGTACGCATGTACATTGTATATTGTAATTGGCATATCTGTGCCAATTTCAGATATCATATTGTGCCTGATACTTTGTAATTCCCAGCTTCTTCTCTGTGATCTTCTTGGGGTGCGTGTGTAAGGTCTTTTTACATGCTTGTGAAGAGTAGTAGTGATGAAGAGTTGCTAAAGTTGCATATAGCATTATCCATCATAGAATCAGAACAGTTAGGGTTGGAAAGGACCTTAAGATCATCTAGTTCCAACCCCCCTGCCAGGGGCACGGACACCTCCCACTAAACCATGCCCCCTAAGGCTCTGTCTAACCTGGCCTTGAACACTGCCAGCAATGGAGCATTCACAGCTTCCCTGGGCAACCCATTCCAGTGCCTCACCACTATTACAGTAAAGAATTTCTTCCTCATATCCAATCTAAACTTCCCCTGTTTACGTTTGAACCTGTTACACCTTGTCCTCTCACTACAGTCCCTCCTGAAGAGTCCTTCCCCAGCATCCCTATAGGCCCCCTTCAGATACTGAAGGCTACTATGAGATCTCCATGCAGCCTTCTCTTTTCCAGGCTGAACAGCCTCAACTTTCTCAGCCTGTCTTCATATGGGAGGTGCTCCAGTCCCCTGATCACCCTTGTGGCCCTCTTCTGGACTTGTTCCAGCAGTTCCATGTCCTATTTCTGTTGAGGACACCAGAACTGCACACAATACTGCAAGTGAGGTCTCACGAGAGCAGAGTAGAGGGACAGGATCACCTCCCTCAACCTGCTGGTCATGTTCCTTTTGATGCAGCCCAGGATACAGTTGGCTTTCTGGGCTGCAAGTGCACACTGCTGGCTCATGTTCATTTTTTCATCGACCAACACCCCCAAGTCCTTCTCCGCAGGGCTGCTCTGAATCCTCTCCAGAGTAGAAGCATCACATGTCCACTCACGATAACTTATCACTCAGACATGATGCCTCTGTCCCTTTGATTGACCTCTGCATTAATGCATATGTGCTTTCTCTCCTCTTCAGAACAGAGATTTCTTGCCTCTTCCATGACTTTCGCACTAGATTAACTGTGGGGGATTTTTTTTTTTTTTAAATTAGTGTCTTACACTTGTGAGTGTGAAGATCTGAGCCTTTCTCCAGTTTGTTTGTTTGGGTTTTTTTTGTATCTGTATCGCTTACACACATAGTCTATATGAGTGCTCACTTTAAAATAAAAGTAGAAGTTGGACTTGCCAAAAAAGACTTGCAAAAACTTCTTAGCTGGGTGATATAGATAGCAATGTTGTGTGAATTTAACCCTGTACCTCACTGTGCTAAAGGTTCCCTACAGTAACAGTGGTATCAAAGAGGAGAATCTTCAGTAAGATAAAATTATATTCCGCTAAAACTAATGTGAGCAAGGGGAAAATTAGAGGCTTCTGAGTTGCTTCTGAGACAGTTAATTACTTGGCTTCTCTGATTTACCCCAGAAGGTTAGCTGTGAAGCCAATTCACAGTCAAACCACAGTATCTTACCTGAGTAAAATAACAGTTCTAAATGTTAATAAAACACAGGTATTTCCCGGAGTTACCTTGATAGACTCTCTGGTTGCTTAGATGCCCTTGGTAAATGATAAATGCCTGCTAGGTTGTGGGGTTTTTTTGCTTCAGTTTCCTGTTATAATAATTACTTTTGCTATTTTTATTAATAGAAGTACTCACAAAAAGAGTGCAAACAGAGAAAAGAAGGCAAGAATTCCAGTCTGATTAAATAGTTAGTTTTGATGTGATTGTCAGAGGAAGCAAGCTGGTGATTAATTAACAGTTTGCCCCAGCAGATGACGACAAAATGGCTGTGTCTGAAGTTTAAAGATTGAAAGATACATGTTACAATGAATGGCATTTTCAAAGTGAACAAACAAGATTTATCTAGAGTCCTCAAACGTTAAATTTATATTCTGGTGATGTTTATATCCAGCTAAGAGTGAGGTAAGAGAAATCACTGATATGAATTATCAGAAAATCAGATAAAGAAAAAAAAAGAAAACAGCCAAATTACACTCTGACAATGACTCCGCATGGAGGAAAACATAATACTTGGTTTTGTAAATCACTAACAGTACCCTATGTAGCCTATTATCATACTCAGACATTTCATGGTACCTTAAGATTTGTTACAATTTAATTGAGGAATATACCTTCTGTGACTGCAATGTTTCAGATACTGAAAACCTTCAGTTTTGTTTGAAGAAATAAATTATAACTCTTTCCAGCACAAGGAAAAACTCTGTAAGAATATCTTAAACCAGAGTGTCAGACTCCCAATGGAATTACCTGTAGACTTCTAACACTGCTTCAGAGAAAACAGGTGCCTTCAGTTTTTGAAAGTGTTGGTTGTGTCTAATGTTATGCAAGCTCAGATGAAAATGGAAATGTGCAGTGGCATAAAATAAGACTGAAAGAGAAAAAATAGTTAGCCTTGCTAGAATGCACAAATACAACACAAGATACAACCAACATATGGAAATTTGCTTCTCATGGTGTAAGCATTTAAATACAAGTTTATGTGTAAAATAATTTCATTTTTTTCCATATTTGTAGATTTTTTAGGCTTAATGGGTTTGTGTGTTGACCTATCCCAAATCATCTTTTCTTTAAAATTATTTTTCAAGTCACTTAAGAGAAATATTGATAACTTCATACTGTAGCCTGGTATTTATTTTGCAGAACTACTTTCTTAGCTTCTCCTGCTTTGAAAGGATGAAAGTCAAACATACTGAAAGCCAGCTCTGAGGACAGGGACAACTTTACACATAATTTTCTATTCACAGTGGTTCACCAGCAAAATATATCTCAAAGAATAAAATATGGTGCACTCAGCAACAGTATTTTCTTAGAGAGTTCTCAAGGTTTGTTCGTCAGCTGAGATATAGCTTTACTTGGAACAAGCATTGGCTTCTGATGATGATTCATCTTCAACAATGAACAGTGAATAGTCTTCAATGATTCTGATGATGATGTATCTTCAACAATGAATAGTGAATAGTCTTCAATGATTAGTGTACTGTTCATTGTGGCCCAATATCAGCCTCAAGTAAATTGCATTTTAAGTCTTAATTAGCACTGTGGCAGCTTTATTATCTTAGCATTCCTTAAAGTTTCCTGTTCAGTTGCAAACATTTTTTGCCTTAGCTTCCAGTCTCTCAGGTCAAGGACTACCATATACTGGTCTGTTGACACAATCTTACAATTAAGCAAGATTACCATAAGCATCAGAAACATAAAGATGTAAAAATAGCTCAGTAAAATGTATCTAAATTCTTTGCAAAAACATGGCATTACATTGTAATAGTGCGCAAGATGAAGTAAGAAATTTACCTATTTCAACATTTTGCACGAATTAGTCAGTTGCCATATTTCAGAAAATTAGAAGCCAAATTTCAGAAGCTGTTAAACATTCCCTCCCTGAAAACATCTTCTTTGTGAGTTCTCAAATTAAGCCATTTTTTAGTTAAAATCCTAGTTTAAGAGACATAATTGTGGCTTGTGTTAAGCTGTGTCTGTGTCAGTCCTGATTTGTTACACTTTTTTTTCTTGCAGTGAAGTCTCTCCAGTAACTACTGCAGCTTCACTTATTTTGCCACAACTCCTGAAGAAATTTTGAAATAACAGAAAAGATTATTGAAGGGTAATCACGCAAATGACTGTCTATGTAAACATATCTTAGAGGGAAAGATAATCTCAGATTAAATTTAGTATTTTAGTGTGGGATGTATCAATAATCCCTCTATGCCTCTTCTTCATGCCATTATATGTACGTTGGTTCATAGTTACTGTGGTACGTAGGGTAGGATATTACCCAGTCTTGGGATTTTTGCCTCTAACAAAGGTCATGTAACTGCAACCAGAAACTAATATTATTTTAAAAGCACCTCAAAAGTCCTGTAAATTTCCATTAGGAAATCAGTGACCTTCTTCTACTTGATCTTTCTTCATTGTCATATTTCTCCCCAGAAAAAGGTCTAGCATAGAGAATGGGAAAGTCAGCTAAACTTATTTACTCAAAAAGCACAGGAGAGAAAAGGAGGCAAAACCCTATATTCCTTCTAAATCAGTGGATTATAATGGACATTTTGGACTAGGAAGCCAGAGATTAAATAGATTGATTAGGTTAGAGCTTGGACAACATTCTACTATTCTAAGTCAGGTAGGAAAGCAGGCACACAGTTTTGTAAAAATTTAGAGGAAAATGCTTTGAAAGCAAAGGAATGAGAGACAATCTCAGATACTTTTTCAGCACGAGATAAATCCCCCTATAAAACCATACATATTTGGCTGTATCAACAACAATTTATGCAACACTTTTTTCTACTGACCTGAAAGACCAAAGTTTAACAAAGAAGGTTCACATCAAGCTTTGCAGTCTAGCTGTGTGAATATCTATCCTGACCTTGGCAAATCATATAGATGCTAGGGAATTGCCAAATCTTACTCCTTTTCTGAAGTTAAAAATTAAGTTCCATTTCCTGTGTTGACCTTACCTCTTTTCACAATTTTATAAGAAAAATACCCACTGTTTCTCAGGATGCTTGGAGCTTCATACACTTTCTTTTTTTTAGTAAGTCATACTACTAAGCAGAAAAAAGAAAAGAGATCTGCTGCTGTTTCATGTGTCAAGTCTAAACAAATCCTACAATATCACATGTAACAGTGATTACAGCAAAACAAACTTAAATTATCATCAAATAGTTGTTGTCCTCGAGAAAATTATTATGCAGACCTGAAAACTAATGCACCTGTACCTGACAAGCAGGTTTTGTTTCAAAGTGTCGTTACTGTGTTTACATGTAAATATTTTATTCTTCTGACATCAGAAGTATTTGCGGTATACAAACTCCCCAAGTGAAACAACAGAACATGAGCATTTATATATGTTGACACGCTGAACACTGGAGAAGAGCATGATGAGTTAAAGCAATGAATACACTAGATCTAAATAATGTGACTGATTCTACATTCTAAACAAACTTTTACAGTTCCATGCTTCATAAATCGATTCTATCCATTTTTTTTTTCCAGCTTCTAAATCTATTCTTAATTTAAAATGGTGTTTTCTGCTTTCCCTGTTTCATAACCTTTCCACATAATTTCATCTCTATGTCCATCTCCTATATTACTTGCCCTTTATAATCTTCTTATATTTGTTTGCTAGACAAATTGTTATTCACACAATAATCTTACAGATTTATTTTAAAATTATTTAGGAAGAAGTCACTGAGAATAATCAATATCTGAAATTTGAATGTCATTGTTTATCTTTGATTGAATACATGAGGCATGTAGTATATTTTGTTCCAGAACTGAATCAGCATGACTTTTCTGTTTTGGTTCAAATAATTGTGCTTAAAAATGTCTATGAATGTACTTCGTTTAAATGAATTCTCTGGGTGAACAATCTATCAGTAAATCCTTGTATGATAATACTCAGAAAAGGGAATACAGAAAGTTACAACTGAAAAAGAAGAGAATTTTATTTGCAATTTTCAACAAGCATTCAAGGCTATATTTTTATCATTTACTCTGCTCTAGTTTCATTTCAGGGAAAGAGATTTTTTGCTGAAATTGTAGGAACTCCAAGTATGTCAGTCAATTATGAATACAAGCTTATCATTATCATTTGTCAAATCAGCTTTCAAGAGTTATAATAATAAATATTTCCAAATAGTTTATGCAATAATCACCAATACAAAACTGTTCTAATGTGTGCAAATAAATTCTGAAATATGTACTATCACACCCTGAGGCAATTCTATATTCAACATAATAAATTTTTTAAGAATCTAAAGTCATTGAGAAGAGCCTTTTAAACAGCATTATTCCTCAATTTAAAAGCCATCACAGATATTTGGAATCTAACTTAACCCCAGTCAGCTTTCAAGTCCTGGTATATTAAATTCTGACCTGAGTTGTAGGAAAGAAATGCAGCAAGTATACATACAGCAACAAGAATATCTGGAAATACTTCTTCTCTTCGTTGGCACAAAGAAGTTACTGGAAAGCTTACAGATGCACAAATGTGAGAAACCATGGTCTGTAAAAAATTAAGTTAGACAGCTGGCATTGAACAAGTGCCTGATCCCAGAGACTACAGTGCCAGGTCGTTGAGGTAAATGAGAATTACTTGCAGTGGTCTTTTCCTCAGTAAATATATCCTTAATGAATAAGTTTCTTTTGCCATCAGCTGTCACTACAATGAGCAGAAAGTTTTAGAATAAGTTGTGATATAAAAGACCTGATCATTTTCAGAGCCATACAGACTTGGGTATAAGAACAGCTGATGTGTTTTTTACAGGACGCATCAGTTTTTTACAGGAAACATCAGTTTTAATGATTTCTGACATGGCAGCCATTATATCAGGAGATCCCTTGTCAGAAAAAGAATAACAACCAAGCAAAAATAACCCAGTCAAGTTTCTTTTCTTCTAAATCTGGTTCAACTTTTCTTTATTAAAGCAGTTGAAACTGATGTACGCAACATCTTCAGCTGAAGAATTCAACATTTGTTTAGGGCACCACGTTTCAAGAAAGCTGTGGCCCAGCTGGAGGAAATCCAGAGATGAATAACAAATAAGGTCAACAATGTAAAAATCATGATTATGAGGAGAGACAGGAAGGACTGTTACTGTTTAGTCTGAAGAAGAGTATACAGAAGGAGAATGCAACAACAGTCTTCAAATATGCAAAATATTACTGCAAATGAGAAAAAGAAGGACGGCAAAATCTGTTCTCCACACCTCAGTTGGGAATACATCTAGAAATAACAGGATTAAATTGCAGCTAAAGTGATTTAGTTTATACATTACAAAAAATTATGAAATATTACCAAAATATAAAAAGTAATCTCTGGAAGTGATTGTCTGGGAAGGTTCTGGATTACCCATTATTAGAGGATTTTATGAGAGGTTTTTATTAGAGGTTTGGCAAACAGCAGTAAAGAATAACAAGTGTAGAGGCAAAGACCAACTCTGCCAGGGGCCAGTTTACACCAGAGAGTAATCTCTGGATTACTCCCAGCAGAAGCCTGTGAAAGAAATAGTCTCTTTCTGCCCTCTCTAAAAATCAGTTGCACACTTTGCTTTAGGTATACAGTGATTTTAACAAAGTAAATTTCTGCCTGTGTGAACAGATTGAAATCAACGAGATGCAACTTTTCATTACCATTTAAATGCATGTGGTGCTTATCAAAAGGGTCACTAACACACTTTTTTAAAGGAATAATGTTGATATTGAATGGAAAAACAGAGCCAATCATAGCCAGAGCATCCAATTGAGGGTAGAACCACAAGTTTCATCAGTCCACTTATAATAATTGCCCCAGTAATTCATTCCCCATGGACACCTTTTCTTTCAGTTTTGTGCTAAGGTACTATGGTCTGCCTCACAGCTACCTTTTGGGGATGATAACTAAAATACTGTTGTGGTCACTTTTCCATTGCCAGCCCTTTCACGCCACTTTCAAGGTGTGTTCCTTCTGAAACGATGCCAATGAGTTACACTGACAGGCTGGAATAACATTTTTTTGTGAAGTGTTAACAGAATATTCACTCATGGACAAGGATTTCATTATGCCAGACACTGTGAAAACTTCAGTGCAGAAATGGTTCATAATCACAAACACTTTTTTCTTCTTTTAAACCTGATTCACAAAATACCTTTGTTTTGATAAGGATTAAAAATCATAGAATCATATCACAGAATCACAGAATCATTTCGATTGGAAAGGACCTTAAAGCTCATCCAGTTCCAACCCCCGTTGCCATGGGCAGGGACATCTTCCACAAGACCAGGTTGCTCAAAGCCCCATCCAACCTGTCCTTGGGCACTTCCAGGGATGGGGAATCCACAACTCTGGGAAACCTGTTCCAGTGTTGTGCTACACTAGAATGAGGCATAGAGGATTTTGCTCATAGCTGGAAGTTTGTTTTCATTGCTATTTTATCAGAACCAGATAAGTATAGAGATAGAATTTTACTCTGTGTTCTGCTGGAAATATTTTCCAGGAATCAGTGGGAAACTGGACTGTGGTGCAAACATTCCAAGGCTTTCGCTTTGATGTCTACTCAGAGGAAGCAAAGACTGCATGGGTAGCTTTTAGGAGTCATATAACTTCAGAGGTCTAAAACTACATCGTGTAAGCCACAGTAATCAATTTAAGATCCTTTCAAATTCATTGGACAAAAATAGTAACTTTCACAGGGCAATCCATCCTTTCCTAATAAAACTGTATAAAATATCTAGAACAGATTAGGTCAGTTTGCCTGAGGAAGTGACTGCATATCTGTTTGAGTGTTGGTAATTCCAGAAAAACTACCTGTACTTAAGCAATTAAATTTTAAGATATCTTAAATTGCTGACTGTCTTCCCTCGAAGTTGCAACATTTGCCTCTTTTAACCACCTCCATACTTTCTCTTCACACAGGTGACTCTTGAATCTGAAAGTACATTTTTATAAGGTGAAATGAATGGAATGACACAAGTTGAGCGAAACCAAATGATGTCTGTATGAAATCAATTCTAATTTTTTCCTCAGAGGAATGTTTTTCCCATTTACAGCTGTAGCATAAAGGTCTTTATGGGGTGCTCACATGACCCACACACGGGGTGGCCTGGATAGACTCAGTTGTTAGGGCAGGACTGTGAGTGTGCACACTCTGTGTGTGTTTTTGAAGTGCCAGTCATAGGGAAGGAGATCTACTCCAAGCCAACTATGCTAAAGAGGAAAATGACCACCAGCCAGATTAAGCAGTAACCAGGGAATTAACCAGGAGCAGAGAAATTCCGTTGGATAGAACAAAAGAAATAGAAATATAGAGGGAGCCAGCCTGAAAAGAGTCATAGAGGTGGCATGAAGATTTGTCAGGTCGGGAAGACTCTGTCCCCACACTGGCTGCTACAGCCCCAAGCAAGTCAGTGCAGCTCCCCAGGCCTCAGAATCAACCAAGTGGTCATGGGGTCATGCACTGGGACACACACTGGGGTGGGAAGCGTGTGCCACCTTTGCTGAGAGACTGCTTGTGACGCACTGGGTGGGACCATTTTGGTACTAGCAATCCCCAGGTGGCTCCTGGTGATTGGTTACAGGGATTGGGAAATGTCTAGCTGTTTATTAATGATCCATAAATGCCTTGTATCTTGATTTATCTGTTGCATTACAAATATTGATTCTGAATGTCTAGTTCACTGTGGGTTAATTACATGTCATTAACAAATTAATAAAGTGCTTTGATCCTGATTCTGGTCTAAACTATGTAAACTGACTAGCTATTTTCTGGTGAAACATGCTCAGGAACCAATTGCAATTAGCAATGAATTGCTTGGATACAGATTAAATAATAAAGGCAAACACTGTTGATATTTAGTAGGAATGGTGAGAGCTTTAAAATGTTTCAAATTTTATATTGGAATAACTAGAAGCCTCACAAAGTAGCCTGAAAGACTTGGGATTACCGAAGGATTTACGTCCATGTTTCTCTCTTTCTTGTATTCGCAAGACTATTAGATGTCACAATTTTTAATTAATATATATCATTAATCCCCAACATTGATATCAAGACAGTATTAACAGGCAAAAAACTGTACATTTGTCTTATCCAATATATAATGATGAATCTTCTGTTGCATTTCTGGCGTTTTGTCATTTCAGCATTTAAGATAATTTCTCTCAGCAGATGAATTTTGTTTGGTCCTGTTATTCATTTTACTCATCCAGACTTATGAATCTGGGGGAAAAAAAACAAAGCACACAACAATTTTTTGCTTTCTAGAATGAAAACCAGACTTGTTCAAAGATGTGACTGGTAGTTGAAGAAGAAACGTGCTTTACTGCAGTCTACCAGGAAAAAATACAATGCGTAATTTGTTATCATCATAACCACTTTTATTCAAACTAAAGGAAAAAAAGAAAAAGAAGAAAAAGCAAGCAGAACAACTGATGCTTTGCCAAACTGTCTTCCACAGAACTGAAAGTAAATAATTAAAGGAAGAATTAAGTCCCTTACATGTCTCAATTTCTGGCTGTGATAATATCAGCTATATTTGTAGAATTTATATGTACATAGCGTAAATGTATATGTACATAGAATAGTTTGGTTTGGAAGATACCTTCAAAGGTCATCTAGCCCAAACCCCCCCCCCCCCCGGCAATGAGCAGGGATGTGTTCAACTCTATCAGGTTGCCCAGAATCACATGCAGACTGGCCTTGAAATCTCCAGGGATGGTGCATCTATCACCTCTCTGGGCAGCCTGTTCCAATATTTTACCACCCTCACTGTAAAAAATTTCTTCCTCACGTCCAGCCTGATTCTCCCCTCCTTCAGTTTAAAACCATCACTCCTTGTCCTATCACAGTAGACTCTGCTGAAAAGTCTCTCCCCATCTTTCTTGTCAGCCCTTTAGGTGCTGAAAGGCCACAACAATGCCTCCACAACGTTTTCTCTTCTCCATGCTGAACAGCCTTAAATCTCAGCCTTTCCTATCAGAGAGATGTTTAAAGAATGACAGAATCATTAGGGTTGGAAGGGACCTCTGGAGATCATCTAGTCTAACCCCCTTGCCAAGGCAGGGCCACCTAGAGCAGGTTACACAGGAATGCTTTTAGGTGAGTTTTGAATGTCTCCGGAAATTAGAGCGAAGCTCCATCCTTCTGATAATTTTTTCTGCCCACCCTTGGACGCTCTCCAACAGATCCCTGTCTTTCCTGGATGCAGTACTCCAGGTAGGGGTCATAAATATACATATATATAGCCCTCATATATACAGAGGGTCATCCATATACATTATACATATATATATATATGCACATATAAAGGGTCATATATACATAGACCTCATAGCAGCTTTTCAGTATCTGAAGAGGGCCTGGAAGGATGCTGGAGAAGGACTCTTTATCAGAAACTGTAGCTATAGGACAAGGGGTAATGGGTTTAAAATTAAACAGAGGAAATTCATATTAGATATAAGGAAGAAGTTCTTTACTCCGAGGGCAGTGAGGCACTGGAACAGGTTGCCCAAAGAAATAGTGAATGCTCCATCCCTGGCAGTGTTCAAAACCAGGTTGAACATGGCCTTGGGTGGCACAGTCTAGTATGAAGTGACCCTACCCATGGCAGAGGGACTGGACCTAGACGATCCTAAGGTCCTTTCCAAACTTAACTTCTTCATGACTCTATGGATGGGGATCTGAATAACTTGCTCTGGCTGAAGATGTCCCTGCTCATTGCATGACAGTTGGACTAGATGAGCTTTATAAGCCCTTTCCAACCCAAACCATTCTATGGTTTTAAAATATTTGTACTGCATTATTAAAAGTTCAGCTGCTGTTGTTAGCATTGTAAGCTTAACATATATTCTCTGAAACATCCTTTCTTGCACTGCACCTCTATTACAACTCAGTTTTGACCTTTAATACTTTCACTGGTTTATTGTCAAAGATTCTCATGATCGTGAGAAGACATTTATAGCACTTGTTCAAAGTTTATCAGTAAGTCCTAGCAGCATGTCTACATAGTTGCTGCTGTTATTTATGAAAGTGCATCATAATACCACTGAGAAATCCAACATTCAGCCACTGTACTAATACAGATGAAAATTACCCCTGTTTTGTGAAAGGCTTGTTTTATATATGTGTATGTTATATCTATATGTACATATATATATATGCTTGTTATATAATATATGTAACATCAACACAGCAGAAATGTTGTAACATTATTTGCTACAATAAAAGTACCGTGAATTCACCTAGTATAGTATTATTATACTGAATACAGGCTACTGTAATATACATAATAAAAAAAATATAAGCAATTTGATATCATGAGTTTGAAGAAATAATATCTGATGTTAAATAAACACTATTAGCATTTTGTTTGTTTACTATCACTGATTTTCTGTTTTCTCAATATAGAGGGTTTTTTTATTTTTAAAGAAAAGGTGGGGTTTTTTTCCTTCAAAATATGGTGTTCTACAGTTTTTCTTTCTCTGAATGCCACACTTCATCAGCAGGTTTTCCTGTTCCATTAAATACTTTAGACAACTCAGACCAAACTTTACATTAAAGGTGACCTTATCAACATATCCCTGCTTTCACTTATTTAGTTATAATCAAAACCTGTTCTGACACATGAAATATGTTCTCATTATGCAAAAAATATCTGGACTGGCATAATAATTTGAAAGACATCCAACAGCTTTAGCTCATTGCCAGTACTGAAATACGTCTTCTCACTACTTTAGTGCTTGATTCAGTCTATTCTGAGGTTCAGTGCAAATGCAAAATGGACTTATTCTTTCTGGGGTATTTTTTCCAAACATCCCCCCATTGATAAATATGTAATAGATCAGTCAACTGATAGTTGCTGTGCATATTCTTTTCTTCTAATAATAAAAAGAAGAAGCAAAACCACCAAAGTAAAGATGCACAGACTTAAGTTGTTGAGAGTATACAGGATTTTTAAAATTCAGGGTTTTCATTTTACAGCTCATGTTAAGTTTCAGATCTTGAGGGCCCACAGTCATTTTCTGGGTAGGTTGGCCCAAGTTTTCTGGGTGAGATTTTCAAATGATAAATTCTTTAGTTTGCTACTTCCATTTTAAAGATGTCCAGACATTTTCAAGGGCATGAATATAATACATTATTCTCACCTTTATAAATAAGCATTCTTTTACACAAGGCATGGTAATAGGCCCTTGTGATATCTTTAGTTATGCTTCAGTTCTCTAAACAATTCACAAGCAACTGTGGGTCAAATATTCAAAGACATTTTGATATCTAATTCCTACTGAGTATCCAAGAGTAAGTAGTTCAGTGCCAGTAGTTCAGTGGTATTACACTATGTCCAGTGGGATAGCATTTGTGCTGTCTGATTACAAAGACAAGATTTTAAGGGGTTGAAGTTGACTTCTCTCTTGGTTTGGGCTCAAACATTGCAAATTTGCTTCCAGAATGTATTTCTTGTTTCAAATTATCTCAGTAATAGTGTTTAAAGGAAAAAACTTACCTCAGCGAATTCACAGTGACAATAAATGGCAGCAAGAGCTTTTATACACAGCAGTGATGCCTTGGAGATTTTAGGTGAGATGGGATGTAACTTCAGGTAGATTGCGGCTTAATTTCACAATGATCTTTTAAGATCCTGTGCAAATGTTTTTGCATGTTCTCTATAACACAAACACATTGACACGAAAAAATACAAACCAAACAGAACCAAACCAAAACAAACCAGAATTCTTCAGCTTAGCAATGACATTGAAAGGGTATCTTATGCAGCACTAGAAGTTATTCTGGAGTGCACAGAACAGTCATGTTTATGGGACCAATGGCTCCATGCAGTAGATCCTCAGGGAGTCACTTAACACAAGCTTGCAGCAGAGTATATTTATGGCAATAGAACACACTATTAAAACAAACAAAACCAACCAACTAGCCAAACAAAAACAAAACAAAACAAAATAAAGCAAACCCGAAACTTGTTCTTGAGCACTGTAAGAGATAAATGTATGATCTGTTGATTATATCACATGAGCTAGCAGAAGAGACACTAGTATAATCACAGAATCACAGAATAGTTAGGGTTGGAAAGGACCTTAAGATCATCTAGTTCCAACCCCCCTGCCAGGGGCAGGGACATCTCCCACTAAACCATGCCACCCAAGGCTCTGTCCAACCTGGCCTTGAACACTGCCAGCGATGGAGCATTCACAACTTCCCTGGGCAACCCATTCCAGTGCCTCATCACCCGAACAGTAAAGAATTTCTTCCTCATATCCAATCTAAACTTCCCCTGTTTACGTTTGAACCCGTTACCCCTCGTCCTATCGCTACAGTTCCTCATGAAGAGTCCTTCCCCAGCATCCCTATAGGCCCCCTTCAGATACTGGAAGGCTACTATGAGGTCTCCAGGCAGCCTTATCTTTTCCAGGCTAAACAGCCTCAACTTTCTCAGCCTGTCTTCATATGGGAGGTGCTCCAGTCCCCTGATCATCTTCGTGACCCTCCTCTGGACTTGTTCCAACAGTTCCATGTCCTCTTTTGTTGAGGACACCAGAACTGCACAAAATACTCCAAGTGAGGTCTGAGGTCTCACGAGAGCAGAGGGGCAGGATCACCTTCCTTGATGTGTTGGTCACGCTCCTCTTGATGCAGGCCAGGATATGGTTGGCTTTCTGGGCTGCAAGTGCACACTGCTGGCTCATGTTCATTTTTATATCGACCAACACCCCCAAGTCCTTCTCTGCAGGGCTGCTCTGAATCTCTTCTCTGCCCAGCCTGGAGCTGTGCCTGCGATTGCTCCGACCAAGGTGGAGGACCTTGCACTTGGCATGTTTAAACTTCATCAGGTTGGCATCAGCCCACCTCACAAGCGTGTCAAGGTCTCTCTGGATGGCATTCCTTCCCTCCAATATATCAACCAAACCACACAGCTTGGTGTCATTGGCAAACTTGCTGAGGGCGCACTCAATCCCACTGTCCATGTCACCGACAAAGATGTTGAACAAGACAGGTCCCAACACCGATCCCTGAGGGACACCACTTGTTACTGGTCTCCAGCTGGACATTGAGCCATTGAGCACAACTCTTTGTGTGCAGCCATCCAGCCAGTTCTTTATCCACCGAGTGGTCCACCTATCAATTGATGTCTCTCCAACTTAGAGACAAGGATGTCATGTGAGACAGTGTCAAATGCTTTGCACAAGTCCAGGTAGATGACATCAACTGCTCTACCCCTGTCCATCAGTTCCGTAGCCCCATCATAATATGGAGATTAGACCTCATTATTGAGATATTTGTCATGAAAAATGTTGCTATAGTTTGCAATTGAAGGGTACATATTTGAATATGCAACAGAACTGAAGAAATAAAACTAACTCAGTAACTTCAGGAAATTAGGTGATATCCAGAGGGTTCATTTGGCATATGATCTAAAAATCTAAAGCTAGAATAAGGCTAGTAAGAATTTTCTGTATGGCCTTAACCTTAAATTTAACTGTGTCAGTGAAAAGGGATAAGCTGGTCAGAAAACATTTAAATGCTCTAAAAATAAAATTAAAAAAAATGTTCATTTTAGTATTATCTTTCAACATGCTATGTAGAGTTTTTGAATTAAGAATTAATAGAAATATAAACAGAAATAAAGATGTCTTAGGATATTGAGAAACTTAGTGGCTTGAGTTTTCTGAAGTAATGGGAGTGATCTGTCAGTTTCTCTGAACTTTTTCTCGTAGTGCGTGGGATATGTTCTATGAAAATTGAAATATTTTCAATCTTTAGTGAAGAATAGAATGAGATTTTGTCTTTTTGTTTGCAGTCACAGTTGCAGCAAGACTGAAGGATACTGACCACGGTCAAAAATGCTGTGCACTAAATTATTTTAAAACTGCCATGTGTTGAATTAAGGAACCTAATTGCATATGCTGTCATATAAACAAACTTACTAATTTGCCATGTTTGTCTTTTGAAGCAGTAAGTTTCACTGGAAGTGCTAAAGACTGCTCAATATAATTACAGGTATATATAACATAAGGCAAGAGACAACTCCTGGCAAAGCATGCATTTGGATTCTCAGAACTTCCTAGGACCAAATATATCTTGTTATGAGTAATGCTTTATTTGAATAGCCAGAAATATTTTGTAGATCATCTATGATATCTTCTCATACTTCTGATATACTGTTATCAATAACTACTATCCTTGAACACTTTGCCAGCATTGGCAACTTATAATTTATTTATAAGTAATCCCAGGAATTTGTGATGTGAAAGGAATCACAGAGCTCACCACGAGACCCATATATCTATCATTCTAAAGCTGGACTGAATGCTTTGCTCTAAAGCTAAGAAAAAGTTTATGCTCCATGAAGATGGAAGCACAAACTCAAAAAAAGAAGTGGGTCAGTTTCTTTTTGGCATGTAGAAACATTCCACACATTAGCCCTGTCAGCTTCCATTTGTTCTACCTTTTGGATGAAATCTTTGTTCTTAATGTGTTCTTTCAAAATAAGGCCATAAATGGCCTTTGTGAAAGAAAAGGGCTAAAAAAAATAAAATAAAATCCAGTAGGCAGCATGTACTATATTATTTCAAACAGAAATTTATTCAGAAATTCATTTATTTATTTGGTCAGAGATACTGATGGAAAGAAACCAGCAGAGGAAAAAAAGAAAACCAACCAAACAAAAGAAACCCAACCTTTTCACTGATGATAAAACTTTGTTTGACAAGGGTTTTTCAGTTCCAACTTATTTGACACAATCTTCTTTCCCTCCTGGGCTTGATTTGGGTCGTACAGTTGAACATAGGCCCTAGTCTTCTCTAGAAACCAAACCACTAGGACATTCTGTTGCTCCGCGAATACATAGATATCCATTAGATGCAAAAGAGTGAGATCGACAACAACCTAGTAACTAAGTTTCTCAGCTATGATACAAATGATCCAGGCTCAATGTGATGTTCCAATGAGCATTTGCTATGTTATTACACTGTATTGAGCAATTACAGCAGAATAAGCTATTACAGTGAGAAAATACCCAATAGTCTGATTGTTTATGTATCAAACAGCTTTGCACATACACCAAAACATCCATCTGATGGACATCCACTGAGACTAAAACATGCAGTCTAAAAAAGATCTTGATATCATTCAGATGGAATCAAGTCCTGTCTGAGAAGTATTTAAAAAAAAATACCCATTTTTGTGCTCATGACATAGAAGTATTTTTAACGGTCAATGTTGGCATAATTCGTAGCTGAAAGTTAAAAGGTGATGAACATTTTGAGTCAATTCAACAAACCCCTTAATATATGTACGTGTTTAAATTAGATCTCACATACATGTCTGTCATGCGTTCAGCAGCAGTCATTTTTCTCCTTCTTGGTAGCTGGTGCAGCGCTGTGTTTTTGATTTTGGGCCTGGGAACTGTGCTGATAACACCTGTGCTTCGGTTACTGCTTAGTGATGTTTTGGTCTGACCAAGGACTTTCTGAGTTTCATGCTCTGCCAGGGAGGAGGGGAAGCTGAGAGGAAGCAGAGACAGGACACCTGACCCAAACTGACCAAAGAGGTTATTCCATACCACAACACATCATGCCCACGGTGTAAAGCAGAGAGCAGAGACCCGGAAGGGGGGTGGGGGGGGTGCACTGTGTGGTCGGGCTTGGTATTAGGTGGTGAGAATTGTATTCTTTCCTTGTATTTGCCTTGTCATTATTATTATTGGTGGTAGCAGTAGTGATTTGTGTTATACCTTAGTTACTAAACTGTTCTGATCTCAACCTGTGGAAGTTGCATTCTTTTTGATTCTCCTTCCCACCCCTCCGGGAATGGGGGGAAGAAAGAGGGGGAAATGAGTGAGAGAAGGGGCTGCAAGAGTTAGAGAGGCTTAAACCATGACAACTTCCAAGAAAAAGAAAACAACTGAATTTGCTGATTTTCACTTACTGACACATTGGGAAAAAATACGCCAATGTTCTCGCAGTCTGCATAAGAAGACTCCTTGAAATTCAAATTGCTTTCATCCCAGATGGCAGAATTGTGAGAAAAAGGTAAAAAATCTCTTTTTTAAATCTTTTTTTTTCTTTTGTATTTTTGGCAAAGTTTGGGATAAAATTTTTATGGAAGTCTCTCATTTATGATAAATACAATTCTGCTAGACAGCTGCACTCTAAAATCATATGCAACTGCACATATGATTTTGAATGACAGTTCAAGCATTTTTCTATTTCATTGGTTTGGGCCAAGTGGCACATCTTTGTAGGAAGGAACCCATAAACCCTACCGTAATCACAGTAAGATATCTAATCCATTAACTGTATAATCCATAAGATATAGCACCCAGTTTAGACAAATATTAGGAAAGCTTTTAAATGAAAGACCAAACATCAATATATTTGCTTAAATACTATGCTGAGTAAAGACACTGTGTAACTACGCATCCAAGTATAAATTTTTTTCCTGGAAGTGTATGCCACTTTTCATAAAGAGGTATTACCAGTGGCCATCAGAAGGCTTCTTTTACAGGCAATCACAGTGCTGATAAAGCCAACAGGTCTTTGAGTCACATTTCTGTTAAATGGCAGAAAAAACAGCCCCAAAATCCCCAAACCCACCTATTTGAGGTGATAACTGAAGAAATACATTGTAGGTGTAAGTCATTGTAAGGTTTCTGTAGGACTAGCAGTATATAGAGAGTATTCTTCATAGAACCATCAAACTGGCAGGGTTGGAAGACACCTTTAAGATCATTGAGTCTAACCATTAACCTATCATTGCCAAGTCTACCACAAAACCATGTCCCTAGATGCCGTATCTACACAGCTTTTAAATACCTCCATGGATGGTTCCTCCACCGCTTCTCTGGGCAGCCTGTTTCAATGCTTGACAATCCTTTCAGAGAAGAATTTGTCCTAAGATCCAATCTAACCTCCTATAGTAGAACTTCAGGCCATTTCCTCTTGTATTATCACTTGTTACCTATTATTTTAGAGAATATTGTTGTGTTATGTACACTTGAAAGGCAAAACATCAGTTGATAAAGGCAGCAGAATGATCATAGAATCATAGAATCATAGAATAGTTAGGGTTGGAAAGGACCTTAAGATCATCTAGTTCCAACCCCCCTGCCAGGGGCAGGGTCACCTGCCACTAAACCGAAGAAGTCATTTTGACCTAGTCAGCAGCCAAAAGATGGAACAGAACCATGGTAATATCAGGCTTGACAACTGCAAGTGAGGAAAATGTCTGTTTTAATTTCTTCATTCTAGATTGAGGTGAATAAACTTCCTGCAGCAGAGAGATGCCTATCCCAAAAAATGAATGAGTTTGAGTCCTAACAGACTTAGAGCTCACATACTCCTACTCAGAACACAAAAGTTTGCTAATTACCTAGCAGGCCATAGTATAATACATGTAATATCCTATTTTCAGTACCTTTAAACTTTGTCAAAAATTTTGCAGTTTGCACTAAAGAAGGACTGCCAGGAAACGCAGGGAGGGTAGAAATCAACTGCTAAGTTCAGCAGCAGTATTCAGCAATCTAAATTGTGTCCAGAACTATGTCAGATACCTTTAGGTAATCAGGAATGGTTACCAGATGTGCCATAAGATGCACAGTAGAAGAGTGTTTTTCTGGATTGGCAAAATCATACTCTTGACATGCCCAGGACATCCAAGAATGACCCTTTATCTATAAAGCTACTATAAGCAATGGAGATCTAGTCGATAAAGTCAATGCAGAAAAGAGAGTAGCGTAGTTCATAGTGGGGTTCAGTTCAATCACCTTCAAATAGATATTTAAATGTGCCTCAACATCCCTAAAATATTCTCCTATTACCTCAAGATAGTCCTAAACTGAATTCCTCTTGGCATCGAGACTGAAAATGAAAAAAAAAAAAACAGATTAAATGAGTGAAAGATGGAGAGATCAAAAAGAGTAAGAATTTGTGAATACAAAACTGTAGCAGAGTAACAGAAAATGTAAGGAAAGGGCTTAAATTTCAAAGTGAAATTTCTAATGGCTAAATAAGACAGCTGAGGCTGCTAGCATGGTGAGGAAATATCATGTCTGTAATGATATGGATATTGCAGTGAGGACTGCCATGGGAGAAGAAATGAGCAATTCTGCCTTTGGAACAGGTTTTGTAGTAAATATTCAGTGAATCAAATTCAGGTCTGCATATTCAGCATTAAGAAAACAAGATATTGAACGCTTTTTGTTAAGTGAGCAGTACCCACATATCCATCTGTTCCCTGAATGAATAAGGTTCCTATGCAAAAATAGCATGTGATCTTGCAATTAAAAACTGTACCGAATGCATAATAATAGACAGGAAACTAAAATTTGCACACACAACACTCATTCCCATGCACATGTCCATATACATTCATCTGCTATGATCTTGCCTTCATTATTTAACTTAATCCAGGATTTAAGACTCTAGGTGAAATTTATGTGACCAAATAGATTTATCTGAAACTGTCACATAGAAATCTATATATAAAGAAGTCGCTTAAGCACTTCATAGTTAGTGGAGAGAGAGAGAGAGAGAGTGAGAGAGATTTGATGGTATTCACACCAGATCTAGACACGCATTTTGGGGAAAGCACCCTAAAACTGCTCTAATTCCACAGCTTTGACTATAGAATAATCAGAATGACTTCTTCACATGTAAGCAGTGTAGACTTCAAAAATTAGATAACATGAATCTCATGTTAAATGTTTAATTTATGTGACAAATTCTTACCAATAAAAACATGCACTGTAATACAGATTGAAGGTAATATTATATCCAGAAAGAACTATACACCATAACAACCCTGTCTAGATCAAGTATCTAAAACATTCACCTACTCCACTAAAAAATACTCAAACAAGAAAGAAAGTATGTAATTATACCTTGAAATGTATATTATGCTTTCATAAATTATAATAAAAAATAAAAGCTGTATTAAAGTGAAAGTAACAATTGAAATAATTAGTCATTGGTTAGCAGGATGCGGAAAAACAACACAAAGTACATTTCCAACATGCAATTATCTAGTTAGTCAGAACAATTCATTATTTTCCCCCAAAATCAATATTACAAGTGCTCAGTATTTTCTTCTGTAATCTGAACTCAGACATCAGTCAGGTATAAATGCCAAGCAGAAATAATTTGTAGCTCTAAAATGCCTGCAAAGAATCTGATGATTGTGAAATTTATTGTAAGCATGGAATTTGACTTTTTACCAGTCATATGACGTTACTGCAAGTGATAATAAAATTTCCTGGCATGTTGTGTTATATAAGCAATCTATATGTGAAGTGGCAACATAGGCAAGTCTGATTTCTTCAAATGCAACTGTCATTTTCAATTCCAGATATGATTATGAAAGGGAATATTCAAGGATTTTTCATTTTAATTTAAATTATTGATGAAGAAATAATGCATGGCTTGGCTACCTTTAATATCCTTGCCATTAATCAGAAATGCATATAACATGCACAAAGACTCATAGCAGGTTCTAATCTGTATATCATTGAATTCAGAAATAATAAGAAAATGCTTTGGGAAGGTATGGACATTCTGGCCCAATTCAATCTAAAATGCTTTCCCTTCTTTTTTGTCTGAGTTAGTTTAAAGAAGAAATGTATCAATTGAATAAAAGAGTATGTATAACATTTTGCAGTGACAATAGCAGTTGAAGAGGAGTGCAGCTGTACTGGAAAATCAACCACCATCATGTACTCTGTGTGAGCACTTTAAAGTTTGACATGGAAAACAATTTTTTTAGTATTTTCTAATGTTTGTCCAAACTATGTAGCAGAGTACCTGAAGTATTAGTATGACAGACAAACATCAGTTTCTAACGGTAAATGCACCCTGCCATATCTCAACTTAAGTAGTCATACGTACATTGATTATAAAATGCTTAAAACTGACATGGATGTTTAAGAATAAAATCAGTCAGGTTACGTCTTCTGAAAAATACAGGTATAAATCATTCTTTCAGTGTCCATACATACAATTCCATAGATTTAAAGAGTTTTATACCTATGGTGAAATAAAGCAAATTTATGGAATATTTTTATTCCTATGTACATATATATTTGGCATACGTGCATTACACATTTTCTTTTAAAGCTTCAAGTGTCTATTAGCTCATTATTTGCATGCCATTTTATGTGACAGTCTATATGAAATTGCTATCCTACTTGCATTGTCAACATATATATATAAAACACTATAGTTATAACATGAAGGATCCCATCTGAAATGACACGGCTTCATAGGGAAATTGGTAATGGAGAAGATGATGTTTAAGCACTAGATGCATCCTGTAGTGTAAAAATAGTCATTGATGTCAGAGTGCTGAGAGAGGTCCCCTGATCTTGTTTATGACATTGCCTTTATAGGGACATTCACTGGTTCTGCCTTCCATAGGATTCATACAACACTGTTGTGGTTACCTTTCACAAGCACCTTTGTGCTGATGACATTAGTGTGACTGTCTGACTACATCTCTTTTTGTCTGTTTTCTAAATATAGGGTCAATTTTCCTTGTATCTAAGGAACTCACACATGTAGCAACAGTTTCAAATGTGTCCAGCTTAAGCCTTCAAACTATATTAAAAACTATATACCTTCATATAGGCAACATGCTAAACAAAAATTATTTGAATCTTCTCAACAATAGCCTTCTGAAGTTTGCCTAAGTTATATTTGCTGCTCTCCATTTTCTGCATTACTCAGTTGAGAAACATCAAGAAAACATTTCACTTTGATAGTCTCTTTCCGCACCTTGCCACGCACTTACATACTTCTGACTTTCTAATTAGTCAGATTTCTAGAGTTCTTCATTGCAGACTAGAGGGATTTTTCTCCACTGCTTAGACAGGTCCCTTTTATTCATTTCTTTTTGCATTTTCTCAACCAAATACCTCAATACAGAAAATGTAGATTAAAACCTCTTGAGGAAAGCAAGAATCCAAATACAACTGTTATGTTATTTTGCATGCAGTGGCTCAGATTCATGGTTGGGGCCACATGCTCTGGAGAGGAATCCAAAAGGATGGAACAAACCCACCTGCATTTTAAATTGTCTTACTACCTTATAAACAAGTCTTTTTAAAAATAATAGTAATGAATTTCCCCCAGCTTTTCTGCAAATGTGCCTAATTTTTTATTCATTTATTTATTCGAGCAAAGTTAAGGAAACTCAATAGTATCAACAATATCTGAACCATACTTGATAGCAAAAGGAACTATGACCATGCTGATGTACATGCAGAGCATGAGGAGCATATTTCACAACTGTTCTTCCTCCTGTATGGGTCTCACTTTTGATGCACTGTCCCAGCTGGACATGGTACCACAAGCTGGCACTGCTGCTCAATGAATTGATTATGCACGAATGTTTATTCTGAAATGTGTAAAATTTTCAATGGGTATAACTATGAGTCGTCTAGATTATTTTTTATCTAAATGAAGAAACTAAAAGTTAACTATAACTTTAGTGGAAGGATAGCAGTTTTCAGGATAATTTGCAGTAGCCTCTGTATACAATGATATTTATAATATATTTTAAAGAGATTCTTTTTTAGGTCATGGAATAAGACAGAAAATGAAATATCTTCAGAAATTCTTTATACAGTAAAATTAAATGAATAAATTACATGAGCTTTTAACACTGCAATGAAATTACAATGCTGAAAAATTTTTAGGAAACTCTGAAAAGACAGGGTTTTTGTCATAATTCTTGTGCTATATGTTAAGTTAGCCAGCGAAGTCCATACAATCTTTGTTACTGAGTGTAGTGAGAACCACAGTTAGAAGAAAACGTTAAAGTGAAAGAAATTGTTTGTCAGATATGTGAATACCTTCAGACTGCATAGAAAAAAGGCATGAACAAAATTTCTATGGTAGGGGTTTGATAGTCAATACAGCTGAATGTACTATAAATAAGGACTGTTATATGAGCTACACTCAGTCTTCAAGCCACTTATAACTTGCATTAACATTCCTCTGAAATAAGTATTCTAATCAATCTGCCTGATTGAGAAATAATTATGAAGCTTAGAATTAAACAAAAATATACAAACAAGGCATTTGGTTTATTCATTATTTCTACTTATAATGTCCCATCACACTCAGCAATTTTGAACTGGAGTTAAAAAAAAACTTGAATAAGACAACTGCAATCCCCTAACTTTGTTCCGGAGCACAATGACCTTCACAGAACTAGCCAGAAGGTAAAAAGATGTCTAAAGGTGAAGTAGAGAAAAAGAGGTTAAGAGTTGTCAAGACTGACTAAACAAAGCAATAATGTAAAAGCAAAACTGGCAACTGCTACTTCTGTAAGAGAGAATTTAGAGCTTTGCTTAATATTTCAGCTGAAAAGAGGTATTTTAGTTTCCCATTATTTTTTTTACTGTAAAATTTGCCCATCTAAAACTATATATTACATGTTTCTAGTTTCCTGTATTAATTAGCCTATTGGAATACAATATTATTTTCCTAGTGGCATACAGAGTTATAAAATACTGAATTATTGCCTCATTGAAAATTAAAAGAAAAAGCATTAGATATATATTACTTCCAAGCACTGGTTGAATAATTTGTTAAATGTGCTCAATAAATTGTATTTAAAAAAAAAAATTATGTTGTTAATGAATATAATAACAAATTATAAACATACAGAAGGAGAATAATCAAGATGCCTATTACAAATATTTTTTTTTATTTTTCTTATTCTTTTCTTTTTCTTTTTGTTTTTATTTTTTCTAACTAAGAAGCAATCAAGGACTTATTTGGAGAAGGAAAACAGAAGAGAAACCTCACTGGGGACATAATAACCAGATGTTTCCAAGGGAAAACAACTCTTTCTGATTTAGATTATGACTAAGATGACATACTCCTTATTCCCACTGCCCTGTGGCCTGGGAGAAAAACTTCAGAAAGAAACCATAAAAGCATTGAATAGAAGCAGGCAAAAATAAGGATTCTGGGATATTTAGAATATTTTCCATAGTTTCGATAGGCTTTCCTACATTCAGCTTTCTTGCTGCTTGAAATGTTCTCTATCTCAACATCCCCATTACTCATTAACAATAACACTGGCTTGTTTCATATTCTTTTCCCCACAGTGGTCCTGTCTACATCTCTTTCCACATCTCTTTCCATTTAGCTAATCCCTCCTCCACAAAAAATAATCAAGAGCTACACAACTACATAGCCTTTGTTACCTTCATCTGCTAACATGTCATTTAGCGTTCACTGTGTATTTGTCGTGTTTATTTAAATTCTTCAGCAAAGGAATTTATTTTGATTTTTTCTTGTCAGGAGAACAGTATCTCTATTTTCTGGTACTGCTGTTTAGGTGTATAGTTCAGAGTTCATTGGATGCAATGGGAAGACTTTAATCCATCTTTTTGTATTCAGATTGCTTTGTTATTTGATTTACAACGTATACGTGACACACCATTTGGTGTTTCTTAACTTGTATACTAAATACAAATACACAAAATTTGTTACAAAACCTAGCAAATAGTTTAATGAAAATCAAACATTTATTCAAGGCAGATTTATTGAATCTAACTTTAAACACTATTGACAACTATATCTGAGATAATCTCTCTGAGCTGGTCAGGTAAAAGAAATTGAGCCTTCTGGGGTGTAATTCATCTCAATCAAAGCAGGCATCTCATACAGGGCATACCAATTGCACCTTAAATGTGCCCGTTTCTCTGCCTTGGCTACTAAAGGGTCCTAGAGTGACTAACAATTGTAGATAACTGAGGTCAGGAGAAATGCTTCCTACTCTTATAGATTTTCATGCTGACTGTAATATGCATGTTTTCTGAATGTTATCAATAATCTTACTACTGTTATATCACCTTTTTTCCTGCAATTTGAGTAAGGTATAATTTCTTAGTCAAAGTTCATTAAAACATTCCAAAGAGCTGCGAAATTGACCCCTGGGTTAATTTGGTTCTTCAGCATGTATCAGAACGTGTGCAGATTCCTGGGTACCAGCTATTTAAGAACACTCACCACTAGAAACATGAACTCTTCAGTGTTAAACATTTGATCAATTTGAGAGTTTCAGCGGAGAAAGTAGTGTTAAAATTCTATTCATTCTGTGCACTCTTTAGAGATGATTATCTTTATTATATTAAAGCAAACCCAAAGCCATCTGCCAAAGGCGATTGTGTCCAAGCACTGAAACCATTTCATGTGAAAACTCATTTTCAGGCTCCTAATTATTTTTCATTATAGTGGCAGTTGCGGAATAGATTGGAATTGGACAGTAATTGCCAGGTCTGAGCAGTGCGGACCATTGCAATGTATCAGTTTAGATGAAGTGTGACAAGGATACATCTAGCTACTATATAACTTCCATTAAGCAACTTCCCTGTCCCTGATCATGTAACACTTCATAGAATGTGGTCAGCACAAGGTCATAATAATGGCTTTCTGTCTGACTTCAAGTATTTTGTACACGCACAAGCTGTTAACCCCCTCTGTTAGCATCATTCTAACAATGTCTAGTTATTACAGTTGTCAAGGATATTTACAGTTTTTCTCCACAGGGGATAAGAAAACTTTAAAAGGTTGCAGAACTTATATATGTATATTTTAACACTTCATAATGCTAAAATATCCTGGAATTGAGGAGCAAATTATTCAGAAGGTAGTAAAATACTTTTCTACAGCACTTCATGTGTTAGATCCTGCAGCATGAATCGGAAAATAAATGATCCTAGGTTCAAGTTCTAAATCTACAGGCATTTCCTGCAGCAAAAACTTACATTCAGTTTTTAATTGACTTCTCCATCATTCCTTTCTCCTCCTCTTTCCCTTCTGAGAACAAAAATATCAAGACTTGATCTAACTTTCTCTACAGTAAATAATAATTTTCACACTGTGTTTACTAGTCTTTTATAGAATCATAGAATCATTTAGGTTGGAAAAGACCTTTAAGATCATCAAGTCCAACCATAAACTTCATACTGCCAAGTCCACCACTAAACCACATCTTACAAATATCTCTAGGGATGATGACTGTCGTGGTTTAAGCCCCTCACGCAGTTCGTACACTCACTCCCCCCTCTTTCTTCCCCAGTCCCAGGGGATGAGGAGAATCAAAAGAATGCAACTCCCACAGGTTGGGATAAGAACAATTTAGTAAGTAAGGTATAACACAAATCACTACTGCTACCACCAATAATAATACAAGAGAAAGACAAGGGAAAAGAAAACAGTCGCTCACCACCTATACCCAGCCCGACCAAGCAGTGCACCCTCACCCTTCCGGGTCTCTGCCCTCCGTTTTTACACCCTGGTCGGTTTGGGTGAGGTGTCCTGTCTCTACTTCCTCCTGGCTTCCCCTCCTCCCTGGCAGAGCATGAGACTCAGAAAGTCCTTGGTTAGACCAAAACATTACCAAGCAGTAACTGAAAACACTGGTGTTATCAGTGCTGTTCCCAGGCCGAAAGTCGAAAACACAGCACTGCACCAGCTACTAAGAAGGAGAAAAATGACTTCTGCTGCTGAACCCATGACTGTGACTCAACCACTTCCCTGGGCAGCATGTTCCAATGTTTGACAGCTATTTTGGTGAAGGATTTTTTCCTAATGTCCAATCTAAACCTCCCCTGGTGCAACTTCAGGCTATTTCCCCCTGTCCTTTCACTTGTTACCTGGGAGAAGAGACTGACACCAACCTCACTGCAACCTCCTTTCAGGTAGTTGTAGAGAGTGATAAGGTCCTGCATGAGCCTTCTCCAGACTAAACAACCCGAGTTCCCTCAGCTGTTCCTCATAAGACTTGTGCTCTAAATCCTTCGAAAGCTTCGTTGCCCTTCTTTGGACATGCTACAGCACCTCAATGCCTTTACTATAAACCTCTGTAGGTAGCCTTGTACCACTTCTCTTTCCTCACTTGTGTTTGCCAAAACCCTCAGGTCGATAGCCCCTGCAGTATAAAAATAGATGCATTTGAGATTCAGTTCTGCCCCAGGGCCAGTGCATTCATCTGCAAGAAGGCCCAGAGACACCTGGGGATCCAGGGAATACAGAAAAGTACATCTCCCAGCCTCTATGGAAGAGAAATAGAACCAGAAATGCACACTATTGCACACCTCAAGACTGGCTCATATCAACACTACCATGCACAGACTCTCCAGCAGTTTATATTCTGTGGAAGAGCTGGACTCCAGTAACCAAAGGCTCATTGCACTTGTTTACTTCAGTACATCTATGCTTGCACTAAGAACAACATCACCCCATAAGGAAGACATTATTGAAGATAGTACTCTGTATTTTGTATAGCTCCTCATCTGGGTCTCCTATGGACCCTTACTGGTATTCTGCAGTGTCCTAAAATAATGTCCTAAAATCACCAGGCTAGTTTTCAATCCCTGAGGCAGTGTTCATATTCATAGAATCATAGAATAGTTAGGGTAAAGTTTTAGATCTTTGCTTTAACTAAATTATTTGAGATACAAGTTTTCAGTCTTCTATTTTCCTTGCAAATTTTGGCTTAAATGACTGATTTTTGTTGCAGCTTGTATTTAGAAAAATGTATTCTCATCTCTGTGTGACTCTGTTTCCAAAAACCTGCATTATTATCTCAGGAAAAGCATCCAGTATTCAAGCAACAGCAGTTAATGGCCAGTTCTGAAAAAACCCTGAATTCAGTTTTTGTCTTCACTACTGTAATTTAATGGAAGCATCTTTTGGCAACAGCAGCACTAAGGAAAATGTTGGCTGTTTCTTCCACCTAGGATGCCAAATACTGTAATTCTCACCCCATGGCAGATTTTCAACCATATAAAGCTTCTTTTCAAAAGGGTAAGCGTAAAGTTCATCGTATCTTTTCTTACATATCTAATCTGTACTTTCACACAATGAAAACATGCATCTCAATATTTTTGTAATGTGAGAAAATTGTACTGTATTCAGAAACATGCCATATTAGCTATTTCTCAGAGGCATTACATACTATACAGATACACTCGCTGTTAGAACGAGTGTGTTCTCACAGTTTAAGACTTTGCTGGTCAGATGTATAAAGCTGTTTAAAGTGCCAGCTCAAGCACAGGATGATTAAAAAGAATGTTGATTTTATCTTCTGTAAACAGCTCTAATATTCCAAAATTCCAAGCATGACAATGTATCACTTTGTTTTCCAATCCTATTCACAGCAGGGAGATTTTTAAAAAATAAAGAGGAGTGGAGAAAAAAAAAATAAAGTCATCTGTCATCAGTGAACCTGTGAATTGAAAATACCTTAAGTTGTTCAGAAAATGTAAGGAATTCATAATCAGGCACTCTAAAATTTGTTTTGTAATGTGGGATTTTTTGTTTTCATTTGTTTTTCTTTTCTCAAAGGTATGTCAGCCATATATTGGACTACAGTGGTGTTTTCCGACTTCTTTCTGGTGAAAGCAAAAGTTTAGGAGGAAAGAAAATTTAAAAAAAAAGAATATCCTTACCACTATAGTATTAAAATAGTATTAAAGTTCATACTTTATCTACAACTCCCTCCACTCCTACAGGCAGGCTGGAACTTCCTAGGTTGGCCCTGATTTACCGGACCCATGTGCTTGTAACAGTATTTCAACAGAACTCGTACCTTCACACTTGCACTGTAGTACCAGCTAGCCACTGTCTAGTTAGATAAATACACCAACATCAAAAGGCAAAATCTTTCTGGGGTAGCTCTTCATACAATATAACTAGATTCCAGAAAAAAACCTAAATGAAGTGCTAAGGCATGCCATGAGTATTCAGAGAGAATATTCTTCAGTGCAAAGACTTTGTTCTGGCAAACATTCTAAACAGCAATACAAAGCCACAGACTAAGATATGACCCATACAAGAAGCTTAACAAATGCAAGTCTACAAAATTGCAGACTTAGGATATAATTTGTCTTTCGTGGGTATCAGAACTTATTTGACTATTTTATGGTAAATGAAATCTGTGGGAGAGAACCATCTACAAGTTTCCAGGTAAATAATAACACTTTTTGAACTATGTATGCCTTATTGCTACAATGAAAGAGTTAGTTAGGAATTCAAGCATTTATTCAAGCTCATCTGAAGAACTTCCAAGTCCAAAGCCATTGACAAGTCAGTAAATTAAGACTGTAGTTTGCCTCTGGTAACCGGCCTGCCAGATCCTGGATCACTCCAGTTTTCTCCCAACAACCCTCTATAGAATCATAGAATCATAGAATAGTTAGGGTTGGAAAGGACCTTAAGATCATCTAGTTCCAACCCCCCTGCCAGGGGCACGGATACCTCCCACTAAACCATGCCACCCAAGGCTATGTCCAATCCAGCCTTGAACACCGTCAGTGATGGAGCATTCACAACTTCCCTGGGTAACCCATTCCAGTTCCTCACCACCCTTACAGTAAAGAATTTCTTCCTCATATCCAAACTAAACTTCCCCTGTTTGAGTTTCAACCCATTACCCTTTGTTCTCTCACTACAGTTCCTCTTGAAGAGTCCCACCCCAGCATCCCTATAGGCCCCCTTCAGATACTGGGAGGCTGCTATGAGGTGAGTAGAGAGGCAGGATCACCTCCCTCGACCTGCTGGTCATGCTTCTTTTGATGCAGCCCAGGATATGTTTGCCTTTCTGGGCTGCAGGCTGACACTGCCAGCTCATGTTCTTTTTTTCATCAACCAAAACCCCCAAGTCCTTCTCTGCAGGACTGCTCTGAATCTCTTCTTTGCCCAACCTGTAGCTGTGCCTGGGTACACTCATAGAGCTAAGGTAATTAATCAAAGCAGAACACGCAATGCATGTATGTGGGAAGGACCATACTTCCGCTAGAGAACTCATACTTTGCGCATGTATGCTTTGGTCAATCAATAAATAAGGTAAGAACTCCATGTTTGGCAGATATAAAGAGGAGACTAGAAGGGCACGACTCTTCTGAATTTTTTCTCCCATATGTGATCTCACCCACTGAGCTTCCCAACACCCCCTCTTCCTAGGGAGCTTTAGGCGCAGTTCATTCAAGCTGTTATTTACAAGAGATGTTGAGTGCTCAATAATCTATTTATCTGCTCTAATAACTAGAATAATGTAATAAAAAGTACATCTTTTAAATTTTCAAACAACATGATGAGAAGCATGTCATGCATTCTGGAGGATAAGATTAGAATTCAAAACAACAAGATGAAGAAAAAGCATTATTAAATTCATTAGGCAGAAATGCAAAGTAAAAAATTACTGGGTGAAACAGCAGAAAGAAAGATTCAGACCAGCAAGTGTTTCTGAGGGTAAGAGTAGTGACAGGCTGAAATGGATTATCTCAGGAGGTTGCGGCGTCACCATTACTGGATTCTTTAGAAACATCCATAAAGACTGAGAGAGGTATAATTGATCTGCCTATAGAGGTCTTTCCAGAACTACTTTTCTTTTTTGTTATTCTTACTTTGTACTGACATGGTACAAGTCACCATATATACAAATGTACAAGTACTACAATAGAAACTGCTTGGGTTTTCCAGGGCTCTATATCTAGGGCCCATGTTGCCTGAGCAGAGCATGCCTCATCATCTCTATTCTGTGCTCATAGTAGAAGATGGGCAGGCGCATGCACAGTCATTTCTTGGGAATATTGTGCTCCTAAAACAACACCTACAGGATGCACCCTTGCCTCCTGCTTCTTGTTTATCCTTGGTCTGAATGCAAAATTTCTGGTTTAGCAAAAGTGGTATAAAATACTTAGTAAGACTGCAAACAGATCTTCAGTATCCACATTGTCCCATGATGATCTCGGAAAACTATCTCAAGAGTAGTGTGATTGAAATAGTAAACAGATGTTGTCTTCTTCCAGCACTGCCAGGCCAGGGTCAAACTGCTTGCGCGAAAGGGGCAAGCAACTGTCTAGCACGGATGTGTATGTTGTTGTATAGTTGCAAAACCTAAATACAATCTCAGTGTTCCGCGGGCTTTCGCATCACTGTGTAAGAGCCCCAGCCAGTGCAGAATAGGTGGTCTGAGCCAAACTTTCCTCCTTTATTTTGTTTCTCATCTGTGTTGTCAGCAAATGTCTCTGGTCACGCTGCTTGGTGCATTCACTGAGACATACATCACACCGTAGCCTGCCACTGAAATAAAATTTTGACAAGCTAGTCCACACAAGTGACCAAGATGTGGATTACAAGGTCACAAACATTTGCTTGTCCACGGCAAGCATGGCCTGATGCAGTCTCACAGGGAACATGAAACACAAGCTAATTGAGTTCAGCAAAGATACTAGAGAAGTGGACACAGGGGTGTATTGTGGACATGGGGACACATAGTTGCCATATTTCTTAGCATGGATTGGTTGTTATTTTTGCCAAAATGTGAAAAAATATTTAACTGTAACTGATGCAATCTTGCTGTTGTGTACATTGCATGGACACTTGTTGTTTTAAGCAAGATTGGTTGACCCCTTGAATATGAATTCAGTGGTGGCTACCAAAAACAGAGAATATACAAGGAAGTATGCTGAGAAAAGTCCAGTCATTATAGTTTGCAGGATGTCTTTTTTATTTTTTTTTAACTTAATTCTAAGAAGTCTGTCATTTTAAATATTTTTAAATACACATATTTTAATAATATATATTATATTCTTGTCATTTTTGTGAATTAGGAGAGACGTAAAATTAAATTTAGGTATAATATCAAAATCTAGTAAAATATTTTAATATGGGATTCCAAGAAAAACACAAATTAGGAATATGAAGGTTGGATTACATCATCATCAGTTAGTTTAATTCAAAAATATACTAACATAGTCTAATAGTCATAAACCCAATTATTTCTTAAAGAAATATATTAAAGAAATAATATGTTGACTTCACTGGCATCAGTGGCAATCCTGCTGACTTATTCTAATTCTGATTTTGTTGTGGTTTAAGCTGAGCCGTAACTCAGAAAACCATGCAGTCTCTCTCTTACTCCCCCACTTTCCCCCTTCCACCCACTCCCAGAGGGATGGGGAGGAGAATCAAAAGAATGTAACTCGCACGGGTTGAGATAAGAACAGTCTAGTAACTAAGGTATAACACAAACCGCTACTGCTACCACCAATAATAATAATGATAAGGGAAGTAACAAGGGAAGAAAATAAACTGCTCACCACCCATCTACTGATGCCCAGCCCCACCGAGCAGTGATCTAACCCTTCCAGGTAACTGCTCCCAGTTTATATACTGGGCATGACGTGCTGTGGCATAGACTACCTCTTTGGCTAGTTTGGGTCAGGTGTCCTGTCTCTGCTTCCTCCTGGCTTCCCCTCCTCCCTGACAGAGCATGAGACTCAGAAAGTCCTTCATCAGGCTAAACATTACTGAGCAGCAACTGAAAACATCGGTGTTATCAGCACTGTTCCCAGGCTGAAAGTCAAAAACACAACGCTGCACCAGCTACTAAGAAGGAGAAAAATGACTGCTACTGCTGAACCCAGGACAGATTTTTCACCTTGAAGTGTACTAAATGTTTAACTTTTTAGCCACAGTGTAGGAACTGTTGTTCAAAAGGTCCAAACATATACTTTGGAGGAAAATGTAGTCTGAAATCCACCCTACTCATCTAGCCATTCATTGCTACAGAAGAGAGTTATTCAGTCATAGAGCTAACTAGTCAAAGAATGTTGCTTTGAACAATGAAAATTGATTGTCCTTGAGACTTTGTTCATGTAATTTATACTCTTACTGCTAAAATCCTATCCTTCTAGAACTTAGGCTATGGGATAAATGGAGGATAAACATAAAAAGTGGTTACGTACTGATATAGTTGAAGAATCACAGCTATTATTGTCAAGGCATTTAAATATGCCTGAGCAATGCCTTTAGATTTTATTGAAACTGTTTAAGAAAGTCTATTTTTTTTCTTCTTTTTATTTTGTTTTCTTTTTTTATTCAGTGCTAGGAGGAAAACGTCTAGTACAGATTCTCTGTTCTTCTTCATGCGCAACTTTTTGCTTTTATGTAGCCACTCTTTTCTATTATTTTCCTAAACAGGACAAACACAGGGAAAGAAAGAAAAGAAAAAAAGTGGGGGAGAGGAGTGGAGGAAAAGACAGCAATAATCACACAGTACAGAATGAAATGATCAGCCTTCTAGTGTTTAAAGAGGACCATAAAGGAAAATGAGAGAAGAAATAATGAAGATCAGGTTCAGTAGCCTTGTATTGTACAATAACTCTCAAAATGAAATAGAAGTTATCAGAATGATCATATTGAAGGAGATAAGCTCTAACCAAAATCTTATATATCAGTGTCAATGCAGTATCTGCAATGAAAGTACAAAATTTACAGAATGAAAATTTCCTAAGAATGTACTGATCCTTGCAATGTAGTAGTGTAATCCTTACAATTAATATGAACTATCATTTCTGTACTCTTTAGACCTCAGAGCAACTGTATATTCAGCTATCTCTATTCAGATTCAATCATAAAATTACTATGGGGAGTGAAAGAAGAATACACTTTTAATCAAATTTCCAGATGTAGCATGGTGGTTGAATTTCATAACAGATCAAATTGTGTTTTATTTATTTATCTACAGATCTAAAGTGGTTACAGACTTCCTATTTCCATAGTCCTTTCACTCCACACTGCTTGAAATGATTTCTGTGTTTGGGCTGGAGAAGGCAGCTTAAAAAGTCCCTTATTTAAGAGGAATTCCATCGAATAACTTCTTTCAACATAAAGTTCCTCATGCACTAAGACTGTACTTCTGCAAGCACCTGTAAACATCTGACTCTTGAACACTGTGAAGAATTTGGGATCCTGCTCATCAGTGAATCTATCGTCTCCTTGGCATACCTGTACAAAGGAGCAACAGTTCACCAAGTATTTTCTAAGTCTGCTTCCTGGTTCTGTACACAGCTTAAGATCATTTTCCAACTTCCTTCTGGAGTCAGTGCAGCAGTTATTGGTGGTCCCTTGTGATATTTGAGAAGTAGCGACTTGGGCACTTACATGATAAACAAAAGTGTGCTGCCTTGCAAAGGTTCATTATTCATTTTCACCATTAATATGGAGTTGTTGATGGCATTGCTACTCAGCTTTCATACAAATGACTAGTACTTCCCAGCTATTATTCCCAGAATTATTTCTGTCCTCAGACACATGTATTGCAAACATTTTTTCACATTATCTAATAACTGATGACCTAACTTTCAGGTCATGGGCTCCAGATGAGGCTACAGATTGTCTATCTAGTAGGGCAAATCTATGTATTCTCTGTATTGAAAACAGTCAATGTGCATTAGGTTAGATAGAATGAGAACAGAAGGATGCATCATAGTTTAGCCTCATGGTGGTGGTGAGAGAAATAGGGAAATAAAGTGCAGGCAAGGACAGTGGATATAATTTCATAAATACACATTTTCAAGGCATGATTCATTTGCTCTGTTTTAGTGATACTCATTACCATGAGACATGTTACACATCAGAAGTATCAATATCTCTCCATTGGCTATGAGGATATTTTTGGGTCATTAGCTATGTCCTGGTCATCTAAAATAAATTTAGAAAAAGAAATTAACACTATCTGTCCTTTGTTACCTGGAAGCTAAAGCACTCAGGAAAAAGTTTGGAATCTGATATTTCCCTTGAAGACTTTACATTGCATAGGTCTTATTATAAAACGCATTGGCTGATGAGAATTGAAACAAAAGAAATAAAATTTTTCACATAGTGTGTCCATGGAAAGGTAAAGGGGGAACTGAGAAAAGCTTTTGTTCTACTGGTTGGGAATTAATTACCAGCCTCTTCCTGGTGAATAAGCAAAGAGTTATTAAGCAACATGAGGAACAAGAAATTAATTCTAAAGAGAATGAAATTACTAATAAAGCCAGTCAAAAATATTTTGAATGTTCAGACTATGAATAGCTGGCGGGAGAAAAGATGCATTATATTTTTTTAGTATTTTTTTTACATCTGAAGAAAGTGTTCAGAGAAACAAATAAGATAAGGTTTCTGGTTTGCATTGGTATAATGGGAGTGGTTAGGGTCGATACAAGAATAGGGGAAAACAAAAAGGATTTTGTTTCAGCAAGTGCTAATGGAATGGAGATTTTTCTCAATGTTTAGCATCTCGATGTTTTTAAAGCCATCATCTTTAATCTGTCCTTTCATACCTAACCCATAGCTAGTTTAGATATTGGTTTGTTGGTTTTGGTGGTTTTTTTTTTTTTTTTTTTTTTGTATTTTTAGAAGTCTACATGTAAATTCTGAGTATACAACAAACAACTGATAAAATGGGGTTTTTTGCACACTTACATAACTATTTCCAGTGTCTGGCATAGTCAGTAGTTCAGCTTTAACTGTTTATCATTCTTTTTATTAAACATGGCCACATTACAACTCTATTATTTTAAACACAAGAAGTAGAAAATTGTTTCTGTGCCTATATAAAATATAAATTTAAGACAATAAATTCTGGTTATTATTTGCTGAATGCCAATTTGACTCCATGCTTTTAAATAACCTTTCATTCCACATTGCTTGGAATGATTTCTGTATTTGTAGTAGAATAACAGTGTTTTAAAGTCCCTTATTGAGCAATACCAACTGGGAGTGTGATGTACTCTTCCACATCTATTATAAAGAGTTTGTATTTTCATCTTCAAATACAACATTACTACAAGACTTATCCTAACAAGCTGAATAACTAACATCACACTTCATGTTTATTGCTGCCTGCGTAAATTTTAATTAGGAAGTTGTACAAATGTTTAAGAAACTACAGTATTAGGACAGTAACAATTAAATACTGCTGTGGTTTAAGGCCAGCCGTAAATCAGCCACACAGTTCATTAGCTCCCCCAGTTCCTCCTCCCACTTCCGGAGTGATGCGGAGGAAAATCGAAAGAATGTAACTCCCACGGATTGAGATAAGAACAGTCCAGTAACTAAAGCATAACACAAATCACTACTGCTACCACCAATAATAATAAGGGTAAGGGAAATAACAAGGGAAGAGAATAAAATTGCTCACCACCCACCGACTGATACTAAGCCCCACCAAGCAGTGATCTAACCCTTCCGTGTAACTACCCCCAGTTTTTACATCCTGGGCATGACATGCTGTGGTATGGAATACCTCTCTGGTCAGTTTGGGTCAGGTGTTCTGTCTCTGCTTCCTCCCAGCTTCCCCTCCTCCCTGGCAGAGCGTGAGACTCAGAAAGTCCTTGGTCAGAGTAAACATTTGAGCAGTAACTAAAAATATCGGTGTTATCAATACTGTTCCCAGGCCAAAAGTCAAAACCACAGCACTGCACCAGCTACCAAGAATGAGGAAAAATTACTGCTACTGCTGAACTCAAGGCAATACTTGTTAATGCAATTATAGCCCAATTATCTCTTTAAATTAAAAGAGTTGTCATTATTAGAAAAACAAGAAAATCTATGAAACTGCAAGAAAGCTTTTCCCAAAAGTTCTTGTAAGGCAGTTCTGTTCATCAGTATATAAAGTTGAATCAAAGCTATTGCTTTCTCAGTTAAACCATTTAGTGAATAGTAGAAAGCATGTTTTAGGACCACAGGAAGTGAATTGCCCATAAAGTTTATGGTTCATTAGCAAGGATGTTTGATGGGAGATCAGAAGGTAATGAATTGTCAGCACCTAAGAAAACCAGGGAACAAACACAGAATAAAAAAAAAGAAAGGCACAGTTCATGGAGAGGCCTCAGGAAAGCTCTTTGCAAACAAAGGCAGAGATGCAAATGAGTTATTTACAAACTCATTTGGGATAACACATTTAAAATATGAATCAATGGAAAAAAAAAAAAAAAACAAAAAAATTGATTTTTTGAAATAGGAGCAAAATTATTAAGGTCAGAATTATCTTCTCACAAGATTACACCTGCAAAAATAGAAAAATAATAATCTCTTATTTTTAAAAATATTAGAACAATTAAATGAGAAGGCATGGTTTTCATGTATATTTTGAGCTGCGTTCAAATCCTTTGTTTCCTATTCTATTAGATGAACATCACATTTTTTGTTAAATCATTCAATTTGTTTTTAAGCTCGTAATGTGTCTTTATCAACTATTTACATATTTGCATGTTACTTTTCATTAACATTCCATTGCATGTAGTTGAAAAGATAGTGTTATACAATCACTACAATGTTTTTTCTTAGCAAAGTTATTTATGTTTATACCTTGCATATTACTAGCATTCTCCAAGATAGTAGAGTAGCATGATCAGGGCAAAATAGAAGAGCTATATTTCTGTCTTTATATCTATTATCATTCAGTTCTGTGATATTTCTAAATTTGCTTCCTCTGCCTCAGGTTCCACTCCATCAGACACCATCATTTGCAGTATGCATGTATAGCTTATTTTCTGCTTAAGCATATCATGTTGAATAGGATTTTAAATAACCAACTTCTCTGTTATGACATGTTCTTATGATATCAAAGACTTGCAAAAGGTTGGGTTTTAAAAAATGAAGAATTAGAAGAAATTTTTCAAACAGACACAAAACTTTCTTTAATGAATATGCGCATTTCTTTGTTCCTGTTAGCTGATTTATTCAAAATTAAAATATTGATCTCATAAGTCATGATTGAAACCTTATATGCTATATTAGAAAAACTTTAAGCTTTTCTAAGGTTGGCACCAGAGAGAATCCTATCGCTTCCTGCCTTTAACCTCCTGCCATTAAATTTGGGCATTATGGGAAGAATGTTTCATAAAGGCAGTGCCCAAAAACACTTTTCCAAATTGAAGAAATCATCGACTAATAGGTACAACACAGTGCATAGCATTTTTATCGCTTGGTGTTTGCACTTTGAGTAGATGAAGAATCTAAATTCTCTGGTGATTTCAACATGTCTTGAAAAAAAAGTTAGGTAGACAAAAAGTTAATGCACTGCAGATTAGACATAGGTAGATAGACTGACAGACAGACTGACAGATAGATGGAAAATCTCCTGTTCCAATTATTTTCCATTCTAAAGCCCTTTATGGAATAGCTTTCCTTTATTTCATTTTTCTCAAGGGAGCACCAGGAAAAATTTAAACCTTTTGAGTAATTATCATGTACTGATTATATTACAACATAGGATAAATTCACATAAAATTGTAATAATCTGAAATGCTATTTGGTTAGTTCTGTGTCTTTCTAGTATAAGACATTTTAGACTATTTTAAAAACCTGGTTATTTCCAAGAAAGTGCCCCCAGGCATAGGCGTTCTTTCAAAAGAGATTCTTGTTCTTTAAAGTGTTAAACAAATAAATTCTCTGCCTCTATGGTGTAAGCATCACAAACTGTAATCAAGGTATTTGGCCTCAGAGTAATTGGTGTGATTTATAAATGCTGATGGATCAGCAAAATGTTTACTTTGTAAAGTTCAGGATTTTGGAGATTAGACTCAAACTGTTGTGTTCTTATTAATGTAATCACTCCAACAGAAAAAAAAGAGATCGAGGAGATGACAATTTGGCATCACTTGAAAACAAATCATGGGACCTAATTAATCCCTTGAGCTCATGCAGGATTTTTATCTAGAAGTGAGATTAAGCCCACAAAAGGTCACTGTAGAAGCCTCATTTTCAGAGGCTGTATTGGATGGCATGCCTTACAGTCTTTCTTCTCATAGAAAGCAGAAATGTTTTCAATTTTTCCAAGTGACCAAGAGATTTTTCCTGGACATTATTCAGTGAGAAATGGAGAATACTAGAAGAATAAGGAGGACTTCTGATTTTAAGAATTTCAATTAACTCCCTAGAGAAGGTAAAGTTAAGCTTCACTAATGCTTTATCTTGATTTTCTTTTCCTCCTTATTTAAGTAGTAGCACTCTTAAGGCTCTTTGAAGAATGGGTTATTAAATTTGTCAAATTGCTGAATATAAAGTATTAATATTCTTATTGGTATGTAAAATTTTTGTCAAGTGAGGCTTTCTTAGGAGTACTTGAATCTCTTCCTAATTTCGTTCTCAAGTATGCAGCAGGAACAGCTATGAAATTTGTAATCTGCAAGCTTTTCTGTAAATAAAAGATTTTTAGTAACATATTACAGCAAGGATATGGGGTTCATACTGGAGTTTTTTTCCCCATGTGACTGAGGTATTTTTGCAAAGGACGTTCAAGGGACTTTCTCATGTCTCAGGGAAGTTCTAACAACTGTTGATGAGTGATGAGATCAAGTTACAACTGTCTGTTTGCAAGCTCCCACAGGTTCTGGGTTTTACCTCTCTTTGGGCATGCATTTTTTTCTCGTACTCCTCTTGTAGCAATCATAAGCAAATATTTCACAAAATGTCTGTTGAAATTTAATTTTCTCCTTTATCTATGTCATCTGAATGTAGGGGGTTTTTACTAGCCTGAATTGCAACATACAGCTACTAGTTAGGGTAGTTCCAAGAAGATACATGTTATTTATTGCTAGCTTATATGGAAACAGCTATCCTAGCATATACATCTTTCTTAGGAAAAATAGATCGCTCTTCTGTAGGAAACACAACTAAGCCAATCTAATTTTCAAAACAGCAATTCGGCAGAAAAGACCAAATCTTTATTTGAAGTGAGTGATGCAGTAATTGCTAACAAATAGAAATCTACTCTGGGATGCTTTGTTAATGGTATGCAGATTGGTAAACGCTGTTTGTTGTTTCTCGCACCTTTAATAAAAATATTAAAAATAACATTCATAATATCACTTCTTTCATTCCAGTATGTAGACAAACTTTCTTCTTAGGCTGTTATTGTTTAGGACCATTACTACACAGCTTTTGCTTTTAAGCATACGCTTTCTGAAGATTGCTTGCTATTCCTCAAATATAGCTATAGCTATTTTTACAGTGGTACCATAGTATCTTTGAACAGTCTCTCCCCATCCAGGTTCCTTTGAAACTCTCCATTTTTATTGCTTGTTCAGTCTTTTATGTAAGTTACTCATTCTCAGATTATGAACTTGGGGTTTTTAACATAGTGTAAATTCTCCCAGGACACCTTTTCCTTTGCTGCCCTGAGGGAAATACAGATGTCAACCTGTGTCTTACTATATTCTCCCTCCTGGTTGCTCAATAAATCAATGGTATGCCTAACAGGCAAACTGCTTTCAGTAATGAGATAATCCTGAATCCAGTTCATTGTACTCCTAGTATTTGCACTACTGTTTGCCTGGGTGCCCTGTCTGCAATGTGGTAAAACAAAATCAAGTTGTGCAGCCAGAAGTAGCACATTTAGCACCACAAGTTCCTTCACTTTCCAGGAGCACTAATTTTTGGAACTACTACTAATCTTCCTTTGTTTTGGCTTGTTTTCTATTCCTCTGAAATATAGTCAAGACTACTGCTTACAGTTGCAAACATTCAGATAGCCTGTTCTGTTGCAGTAATTAAATTTGAGGGTGAATACTTTTCATGTTCCCAAACAAGACAGGTCAGAATTATCTTTCTTAGCATAATGCTTACAGGGAGAGCACTTGTATTCAGCTGCAAGGAATACATCTTCTTAGCTGACTGTGTCCTAGTTCTTGTTTCTCTGGCCAGATGGGCTGTTCTGCACATTGAACAGAGGACAGCTTCAGCACAGGTTGCTGGCTGTCCAGCTCTGAAATGTAAATTCACTTGATGGAGAGAGATGATGGACAGAGAAGTGGTTTGTAAAAGCAACACACCTAACACAAATACTTCATGTGTAATGACAGCAAAATAGTGAATTGCAAAGCAAAAATACTGAATTTTTTTTGAAATCTGGGGAAAAATGCCTAATTAATCATCTGCACTATTCTACCATCTACTGAGTCCTGAGTCAGGTAGCAACAGCAGCTTGTCAATTGGAGTTATTATTTCAGTGTTTCTGCAGGCTCAGGCCAGGATCAGACTACTTTAAAGTTCACAGGTGTGAATTTACCAGTGCTGCCAGGAAATCAAGTGACTTATTCTTACTTTTAAGCAGTGGAATGATGTGAAGTGAATTCTCAGATTGCACACCACCGAAGCAAGTGTATTCTCAGGCAATTTTGATGAATATCAAATTAGAGAGCAATTTTTTCTTCTTTCTCTCCTTTGGCTGGTTTGTTGGGTTTGTGATTTTGGTTTCTTTTGTTTGGCTTGGTGTTTTTCTGGGTGTGTGTGTGTTCTTTTTTGTGGGTTTTTTTATTATTGTTGTTATTATTTGTTTTGGATTTTTATTTTCTTACTTCCTTGTAGAAGTGTGAATATTAGTTTCAAGTAGGGGGATACAAAGAATTGAAAGTTTAAAGATAATGAAGTACAGAACAAAAGACTAAAAATCAATTCATAAATAGCCCCTACTACATCTGGAAATTGATGCTTCTGGGTAAAAGATACTAGTTTTGCCAAAATCTGTGGTTTTGTGGAACTGAAATAATGTAATTATTCTTATTTCTCACTTAATCAATCTTTTTTACCTTCTGTTTCTTTTCTTCTACATATTCTGTGTTTGTAACTGCGTGTGGGAGAAGGGTTGTCACTCTACACACAGTTCTTCATCTTTCCCTTTCCTAATGTGGAAAAGACAACCTTTTGAACCAATATGATATATTATTTTATTTTTTATCTCTTCTTTTTTTATCCCAAACAGTTCCATTAGGAACAGATTTGTTTCAGAGTCCATGTGGTCATATAACACCATTATAAGCACTCAAAGGGCATTGAATTAAACCTTGGTTCCAATGTTCATGAAACCTCTGGGTTTGTGTGAGCCAAGAATTCACCTTTAGGAATTGTTTATATTTTGAAATTCCCTGAGCACTCAGTGATTGGAACTGCTGCATGAGCTGTAGAAAGCTACAGCCTGCATTCTGAAATGTATAGATGGATTGTGCTGAGGCATTTTTTAATTCTGAACTCAACATACTCAGAGATTACTGAAAAGGTGATGCAGCAAAGAGCTGTTTCTTTCTCTTGTTTGGTAGCTCTCTAGCAAGAGCCTGTGGGACCATACTAAACAATCTGAAGTTGGCTTGGAGATAATTGCAGATCATAGAAGAGTTAGGATTGGAAAGGACCTTTACATCACCTAGTTCCAGCCCACCTGCCATGGGCAGGAGCACCTCACACTAGACCATGTCACCCAATGCTCTGTCCAACCTGACCTTGAACACTGCCAGCAATGGAGCATTTATCACATCTTTGAGCAACCTGTTCCACTGCCTCACTACACTCACAGTAAACAACTTCTTCCTTGTATCTAACCTGAACTTCTCCTGTTTAAGTTTAAACCCACTATCCCTTGTCCTATCACTGCAGTCCCTAATGAAGAGTCCCTCTCTGGCATCCTTGTAGGCCCCCTTCAGATACTGGAAGGCTGCTATGAGGTCTCTCCTCCGGGCTGAACAGTCCCAGCTTTCTCAGCCTGTCCTTATATGATCCTTCAAAATAATCCTCTTGCCATGAAATGTCCTGGTACATGACTTGAAAAGTAGATGTCAGGAACCACCATGGACATCCAAAGCTCCTGTCTTGTTTGTTATTATGTGATTCCTTAGAGGAAGACCTGTGTTTGACAAAAACTCATCAAAACTAATCCTGAAAAATACAAGTAATTTTAATTTAATGTAATTTAATTTAATTTAATTTAATTTAATTTAATTTAATTCCACTGCCTTGCACAGGACTTATTTGTTACTTTTCTCTAACGATGGCAATAAGATGATGTTCAGGCAGACTTTACTGGGTAACTCAATGGTTTATTCATCACTACAGGTCGATTTGAGCCTGTGTCTTGTCTCTGTACAATAGCTTTTATTCCAAGCTTAAATTAACTAAAAGTGATGATAGCATTTCAAATAAAATTCAAATAATTTTGCCACACAATCTCTTCCTCTACATAAAAAGAAATAATAATTCTTGCCTCTTCAGTAGAATTTCAAAAGAACTGTTAGGAGCTGTAAAAATCAGTTATTGAGGAAGTAAGATGTAAATAAAATTGCTTCAAGCTGCTAACAACACTCTCCTAGTCATACCAAACATACACCCTCTACCTTTTTTTTATACTAGCAAATATATTATGGAGTATATGAGTAGGTCATTGAATGTGAAAAATATCTCCATTTTAAAAAAAAGGGATTTTGCAGTAGAATGCCTGTTCACTAGTGAAATCAAGTACTGGCCGGGAAAGCAAACAGTGAGAAATGCAGTGTCAAGACCTGTTGAAAAATGAAGTTTCATAGAATCATAGAATCATAGAATAGTTAGGGTTGGAAAGGACCTTAAGATCATCTAGTTCCAACCCCCCTGCCAGGGGCACGAACACCTCCCACTAAACCATGCCACCCAAGGCCATGTCCAATCCAGCCTTGAACAACGCCAGGGATGGAGCATTCACAACTTCCCTGGGTAACCCATTCCAGTGCCTCAACACCCTCACAGTAAAGAATTTCTTCCTCATATCCAATCTAAACTTCCCCTGTTTAAGTTTGAACCCATTACACCTTGTCCTATCACTACAGTCCCTCATGAAGAGTCCCTCCCCAGGATCCCTATACGCCCCCTTCAGATATTTGAAGGCTGCTATGAGGTCTCCACACAGCTTTCTATTCTCCAAGCTGAAAAGTCCCAACTTTCTCAGCCTATCTTCATACGGGAGGTTCTCCAGTCCCCTGACCATCCTCGTGGCTCTCCTCTAGACTTCTTCCAACAGTTTCATGTCCTTTTTTTGTTGACGACACCAGAACTGCACACAATACTCCAAGTGAGGTCTCACAAGAGCAGAGTAGAAGGGCAGGATCACTTCCCTCAACCTGCTGGTCATGCTCCTTTTGATGCAGGCCAGGATACGGTTGGCTTTCTGGGCTGCAAGTGCATGCTGACAGTTCATGTTATGTTTCTCATTGACCACTGCCCCCAAGTCCTTCTCTGCAGGGTTGCTCTGAATCTCTTCTCTGCCCAACCTGGAGCTGTGCCTGGGATTGCTCCGACCAAGGTGGAGGACCTTGCGCTTGGCATGGTTAAACTTCATCAGGTTGGCATCAGCCCACCTCACAAGTGTGTCAAGGTCCCTCTGGATGGCATTCCTTCCCTCCAACATATCAACCAAACCACACAGCTTGGTGTCATCGACAAACTTGCTGAGGGCACACTCAATCCCACTGTCCATGTCACTGACAAACGTGTTGAACAAGACCGGTCCCAACACCGATCCCGGAGGGACGCCACTCGTTACTGGTCTCCACCTGGACATTGAGCCATTGACCACAACTCTTTGCATGCAGCCATCCAGCTAGTTCTTTATCCACTGAGTGGTCCACCTATCAAATTGATGTCTCTCCAACTTAGAGACAAGGGTGTTGTGTGCTACAGTGTCAAATGCTTTGCACAAGTCCAGGTAGATGACATCAACTGCTCTACCCCTGTCCATCAGTTCCGTAGCCCCATCATAGAAGGCCACCAAATTGGTCAGGCAGGATTTCCCCTTAGTGAAGCCATGCTGGCTGTCACCAACCACCTTGTTGTTTTTCATGTGCTTTAGCATGCCTTCCAGGAGAATCCGCTCCAAGATTTTGCCAGGCACAGAGGTGAGACTGACTGGTCTGTAGTTTCCTAGCTCATCCATTTGGCCCTTCTTGAAAATGAGGGTTATATAACCCTTTTTCCAGTCATCGGGAACTTCACCTGACTGCCATGGTTTTTCAAATATGGTGGACAGTGGCTTAGCAACTTCATTTGCCAGCTCCTTCAGGACCTGCGGATGGATTTCATCTGGTCCCATGGACTTGCATATGTTCAGGTTCTTAAGATGGTCTTGAACCAGATCCTCTCCTACAGTTGGCTCAGGGTCTTCATTCCCACAGTCCCTGCGTCTGCCTTCCAAGACTTGGGTGGTATGGTCAGAGCATTTGCCAGTGAAGACTGAGGCAAAGAACTCATTAAGAACCTCAGCCTTCTCCCAATCCAGGGTAGCCAGTTCTCTTGATAGCTTCTGGAGAGGGCACACGTTGTCCCTAGTGTGCCTTTTATTTATATTTTTATTATACCTATAGAATCCCTTCCTGTTATCCTTAACATCCCTAGCCAAGTTTAATTCTAAGTGAGCCTTAGCTTTCTTAACCTGGTCCCTAGTTTCCCAGTCAATATCCATATATTCTTCCCAGGCCACCTGTCCTCGCTTCCACCTTTTATAAGCCTTTTTTTTCCTTCAACTTTTCCTCAGCAGCTCATCCATCCATGGAGGTCTCCTGTCCCTCCTGCAGTGCTACCTTCTAGCAGGGATGTATAGCTTCTGAGCTTGCAGCAAGTGATGCTTGAATACCGACCAACAGTCTTGGGCCCCGCTGCCCTCTAGGGTTATATCCCATGGAATCATACTGAGCAGGTTCCTGAAGAGGCCAAAGTCTGCTCTCTTGAAGTCCAGGGCTGTGAGTTTGCTGCACGCTCTTCTCACTAAGTTTGATAGTGTCGTGTTTTAAGCCTCTATAACTCACGCAGTTTTGCTCACTCACTCCCCCCTCTTGCTTCGTCCTGCTTTTGGGGGGATTGGAAGGAGAATCAAAAGAATGCAACTCCCACAGATTGAGATAAGAACAGTTTATTCACTAAGGTATAACACAAATCACTGCTGCTGCCACTAATAATCATACAAGAGAAAATACAAGGAAAGAATACAATCACTCACCACCTATACCCAGCCCAACCAAGCAGTGCATACACACCCCACACACCCCACACCCCCCCCTTCTGGGTCTCTGCCCTCCGTTTTACATCCTGGGCATGACATGCTGTGACATGGAATACCTCTTTGGTCAGTTTGGGTCAGGTGTCCTGTTTCTGCTTCCTCCCGGCTTCCCCTCCTCCCTGGCAGAGCATGAGACTCAGAAAGTCCTTGGTCAAACCAAAACATTACCAAGCAGTAACTGAAAACACTGGTGTTATCAGCGCTGTTCCCAGGCCGAAAGTCAAAAACACAGCGCTGCACCAGCTACTAAGAAGGAGAAAAATGACTGCTACTGCTGAACTCATGACAGATAGGTAGGTAAAAATCATATTCTTAAGTGAAAGGATGTACCGTAGAGAGATTAGCTGAGTTTATTTTTCACATGTTACCATTTTTAGACCTATACTCTGTTGCTATGCATTTTGAGTAAATATATAAACATTTAATCAGCTAATATTCTGTTGCTCTTTTATGCCTGCATATCTTAGTGTTTCTGCAATGAAATATTTGGACTGGAATTCACTGAGACTGTGAAAAATCTTTAAGGAGTTCCACAGCACCAAAAAACTGAAATCTGACATTAACATCACTGTAAATTTGACATGAACAATTTATGAATTTAGCAGTGACTTCAGAAGAAAACTTTGCTACATGCATTCCTCTGGGTGTTATCTAAGTAGGAAATAATCCTCCATGTCTCTGCAAAATGTAACCTACCTTACTTGCCTTAGATTACATAGCAGATACCAAAATCATCTTTAAATCAGTCAGTTAAGAGGGAATCGTGTAACACTAAATTATTTCTTATGCTTAAAAACAGATTTCAGAAGCATGAGGGAAAGAAATTATGGGGTTTGGTAGGTACAGGTTCACTTCTGCTTAGGGTTTAAGAAGAAACCAGTACATCTTGGAATTATTTTTTTGTCCTTTTCCTGACTTTTTTTTTTTTTTTTTAATTTTCCTTCTCAGAACAGAACAAATACCAGTTTCAGACTTCGCCTCAGGGAACTCTCATCACATCTTATAAAGGTTTTTCTAAGTCTCTTAAAGATGCACTTCCAAGACAGAGCTTAGAATTAGAAAACCAATTGCTCTCTGGTACACATTGGCTCCTGAACAACATTCTGGACATGAAGACTGCCATGTACAAGCAGATGGAATTTTTTTCTTCTCACCACCACCACCAAAACTGTAACACAGAAGTGTTAAGATTCAGTGCAATAATTGGTTAAGGCCAGATGAAAAACATACTCATGGACTAACTTTGCATTGAGCTTCATATATGTGCTCAGGACATTCAGAAGCTTAAACTAAAGTGGAATGAAACTCCAACACACCGCAAGAACATAGGCAATATTCTCCCTCCTAGTGGGAGGTGAGATGAGATGACCGCCAGAAGCCTCTTCAAGTTTCTGTTCCTATGATATTGTGATTGACTCTGTGGCAAGATTATTCCAGTTTTGGCTTTCAGATAGGTTCCTAAAACAATGTTAGCTATTTGTTATGCACATAAAACACTGACCTGGAAACATTGTTACCAAGTTACACCAATTTAAAAATTACCTGTTTTGCTCCTATACAAACAGACATCATGTCACGATACTGCATACCCCTATCCAACAGAAACACTCGAAGGCATTTCTAGGAGTTGCGCCTTCTTCAAAAGTCCAGCCTGCTTGGTTTTGGATTATTGAGACACTGCCATCTGGATCAAATATGTAGCAGCTTAAAAGGCAGCATGATCTAGCCTCTTTTGCGCAAGGAATCTTCAGATGAGGTTTATATTTTTTACATAAAGTTGATATGTTTATTTTGTAGGATTTTGTTGAGAAACAAGCAGGAAGAAAGGAATAGATAAATCTTTATATTTGTGAATTATGAGCACTGTTGGAAGCTGTTTCCATTTTTAATATATAAACAAGGTCCTTACATTTGGAAAAATATTGAGGTGTATTATCTTATGGTTTCGCTAAAACCTAGTGTATCTGATTTGCATACATTGATTGTTTAGTAAGATTTGGATCACATCAAATCCAAGAATGGTAATAACATTTTAACATATTTGTTTGTATTTGATAAAAATACTATATTGTTTAGACAAGCAAAAGCAGTCATCCATATTAAACCCACATCTATGCCTATGTATTCTTCCATTATGCTGCATAAATATTCTTTAAGGAAGAAGTATGTAAAGTCTAAATAAATCAGTGAGATTCCTTCATACTTTGGTGGTTTTTAAGAAAGAGTCAGATATATGACCCTCTAACACAGGCAGTTTTGAATGCCTAATCTTTCAGTTCCAATCCAGACAAGAAAAGCAGAGTCCCCCTGAGTGCTAATTAGGTCTACCTAAGTCATCATTAACAGGTCTGCAAAGTAAAGTATAGCAAGCCTCTTTCCCTACTCCATGCTGTGCACTCTCAACCTCCATTTATTTTGCACTGGTGTTTTTCCATCTGCTCCACACTGTGTCATAAAATTTTCCTTCTATATGCATGATCCTGAGCCATTACAAGCAAATTCCATTTCTTAAAAGTATGATTTTACAGGAAGAAGTTAAATGGCAAATTACAATTTTTATGAGAAAAAAGCATCAATATGTAGACACTAAGAGTAGGACTACACAGATTTAGAGATGTGTGAGAGAAATTATTTTACAAGAAAGCTTGGATAGTGATTCCTCTCTTTTTGAAATAATTGGCAAGATGTCAGTCTGATTACACTGGAATTAGGATCAGGCCCTTAAATATGTTGCTATAACTCTTCTAAAGACTTATAAAGCTTATATTAGGATCTCAAATCTTGTCTGTCTACCTCAGGAATAAGAAGTGTATATTTTCATAGTGTTTAAATATATATTTCACTGATTTAAAATGTGCTTTGCAAAGCTGACTTGTCACTTCTACACTGATATATTTATGTGCACTTTCCCCTTACAAATCGTGTTTAGATAGCTGTAGGGGAAAAAAAAAAAGTAACTGTCTACGCTGCTGCGATATGTTTTGCATCTAGACAGAATTTTACTATTGTCACAACCTCAAGACTGTTTATTGAGAGAGTTAGGAAATAATAATTTTATTTAAAGACTCAGAACTTGGCATTAAATTAGGGTATGACTGAAAACACCCAGGATGGAAAAGCTGTCACCACAGCAAGAAAAAATAAAACAAACCAAAAACCTGCACACTTAAAAAATGTCAGGAATCTTCTTGCATACTTTTATACAAGGAGACAAATATTAATTTTTTTTTCTGTTCAAGCTGAACAGAACCTCCTAAACAAAATCTAATGTTCTTAATACCGCTTTGATAATGCAAAGTAAATAAATAAAATGCCCATAGTTAATCCAGTATCAAGAAACAAATGTGAAGTGAAATCTGCTGTCTTTGTTAAATGTATTGGACAGCATTGATCATTCACAACAAATGACATTAGAAAAAAACCAAAGCAATTACTCAGCTTCTATATCTTTTCTTGGTAATATATTATAGCAGAATTAACTTTTAGTCATTCAATTACTTTGAAGGAAATGTGATGTTTTCTGAAGTTTGACAGTTAACATGAGGTGCTTCTCCACAGATAAACCCTGGAAACAGAAAATATCACACTTCACTTGGGAACTTGTAGGCACTAAAATCACTTTCAGCAAATCACCTAGTACCCAGTCTGTGCTGGCTATATTTCTCTTACCATAATTCCTTTCATGTGTCTATAAAATACAATACGAGGAGACCATGTGTCATATTTTGCTTTCTTCATATATTAATTTGAAAATGCATCTCAAACTAGTAAGAACTTGTGAAAAGGTGATATTACATTACTAAACAGATGAGTTTCTGTTGAGTATCACATAATGTTATAAGGAAAATGAAAATCATACAGGGAAAATAGAAGCTAATAACACGTTTTCCACAGTGTCCCAGTCTTTGTCACACTTCTGCAGATGGAGCACCTACTGCAGCAGAAGTAAATATAGCAAACTTCAAACTACATCCCTGTCTGCTACCATTCACACTCTGTGCCTTTTCCATCTTTGATAAGTACTGTCTCATTTTTTTTCCATTATTTCCCAGGTCCCTTCTGTTTTATTGATAACAGTGGAAAAGTTATCTTCCAAATTGTGAGATATAATCAGCAATTATAAAAATATCCCTCTCTCTGCCATTAAGCTACAGGGCAGAGGACCATGGCCTCAGCACCTCAGTGTAAGGTTCAGAGTTTTGAGCTATAGTCACTACTGTGTGTTTGAGCTTCTGCAAAATACTTCATTATTATGATCCTTTGCAGACCAGTCGTTGATTGAAAGTTTTCAAAAGCTTTAGAGTGATTTTGGTGGAGGGAGCAAGGTACACTGGAATGAGAACATACCTTACCTACCTTAGAGACTTCTTCATTAGTCAGGAGTCCTAAAGGGATAAAATATGACACCTTACTTCCTGCTTCTGCCTCTTCTGGAGTCCATCAAACCAAACTGAAAACTTGAATCTAATAGACTGAGTTTTCTTTCCTTTCTACATGTCTCTCTTATTTTTTTACCCTTCATTTTTCTTTTTCTTTTCCTCAGTAAACAAAAGTGAAATCTACCCAATGTGTCTTGAACATAGCAGCACAGTTCTTAATCCTTAATCTTTCATTTGCCACATATGCAGCCAAGTCAGAGGTGAATTTTGCTACTACTAATGAAAGAAAGCTGAAGCCCATATCTTTCTTCTGAGCTAATTTTCAACATGTCCAAAGCAGTTTCACAGTTATTTCTTCAACTGTGAATACATTTTTTTCTCTAGCTAAACTATAACTCATTTGGAGTAAACAAGTATAAAAAAAAAAAAAAAAAAAAAAAAAAAAGTAAGATTTTAAAAAAGAAAAAAAATCCAAGGCAAAAATTATTTTGTCCTTTTTATATTATTTTAGATTTTAATAGGTGGCATTATATTTAAAAAAAAAAATTTTAAAAATCACTCTCCAAAAAGCAGCACCTGTGACATGTGTCTGCCACTCAAGAGCGATATTTAGCAAAATGCTTTCAGCCAGTAATTTTTTCTGCTGTTGAGAAATCTGAAATAATTTCTTACAACGGTCAAATAAGTACACCAAGAACACTCCTCAGTACTCTTCCAAGTCCTCAGTATTTCCTCTAGTGTTCTAGGAGGCAATCACAATTTTGAAACATCAGTTTAATTCTAATTTTTCTGTTATTATATTGACAGAAGAGCAATAAAAGCAACTCTACTTGGAACCTGCAGTAAACTCATCTGGAAGACTGAAAACATTGCAGCTCAAAGATGCCCCCATAGAGATAGAACAAAAAACCGAGAAAATGTTAGAAGAAACATACTTAATTTTCTCCATGTGTATAAGAATTACTCCAACTTTCTGGACAAACCCAAAGTTATTTATTCACTGGATTATTTGTTAGGTCGCATACACTGATAAATACCACCCTTCATTACATGCATCATCATGTAAAACAGCCTAACCTGAAATATGGCCCAGCTGTTACAGCAAGCCAAAGAAAGATGCTTCTGTTTGTTTTAGGGTTTTTTTGTATCTGGTCTATAGTCCATAAATCATTGAATATTTCTCACCAGCTAGTTTTGCAGTGACTTCCATAGATTCTGAATGAAGTTTTTGGTGAGATCTAGTACTTGATACAGGAGTGACAAAAGCTGGAAAGAAGTAAATAATACCTTGAACACAGGAAATGTTGAATCTACTTCACACTATCAGGATTCACAAAATTATTCTTTTTAATCTGCCTGGCCAATTGTTTAAAAATATTTTTTTTATATCTTCCTTTGTAATCAGGAGCTCTTAATTAGATCTCTAACTGTACTTTGATTTTGCATAATTTCTATTTGTAGTTATCAAATGTATGTATTGTTTAATATTATTTCATATTTTATTCTACATTTTAGTTCAAACCTAGAATATTTACTGATTTGAACATTTTACTTTTTTATTTTTAAAAGAAAGATGACCATACATTTTTGGAATTTCAGAAATTCTCAATGTTTAATTAATTTTGAATTTGCTTGGGGCAGAGGTTTAAGCAACTTTTTTTGGCCAGGCAGACAACAATTCAAGTCCTTTCTCTATTTAACATTTAGTTTTCTACTCTGGTTGAACTCAGTTGTTCGTACACTTTTGTAGCATAAATAATTGTCTGACATTTAAAAAATAGCCTAAAAATTTATAATTTTTTTTCAACTGGATCTGAATTGACCTCTCTTCTATTCCCCTTCTAGTCCAAACCTACCATGAAATTCAGCACAAATATTTTTTCCTCAGGGTTTTGTTTTTTAGTTGGTTTTGTTTGGTTTTGTATCTTGCAGAAGTGCTGGATAACCTTGAACCTGTGCTTAAAATTTCTGTTTCTGGGCACCTGGAATCCATAATCCCCTGAAGGCTCAGTCTTAATTACCTAGATCTTCAGATCATGGAAGCTCAAGTAAGTTTCAAAACTTCCTGCACTACATCCAATTGCACTACATCCAAACCTGTTGATGTTATTTACCTCCTGTGTCATAGGCCACGAAATGTGAGATTCAGATCCATATTCTGACACCAAACACCATTTAGGTATTCTAAAATTTGGTGACTTTAAATTATTAGTCCAAGCTCATGGTAGAAATCAAATCTTCAGAGTAAACAACATTTAGAAAACAGAAAGACACGCGTTTCTAGTATTTTAAAAGTTCTAGGCTACTTTGTGTTGTGGTTTAAGCCCAGTCAGTAACTCAGCACCATGCGGCCGTGCTCACCACACACACGCTCCTCACTTCCTCCCCAGTCCAGGTGGGATTGGGTAAAAACTGAAAGAATATAAACCCCATGGGCTGAGATAAGAATGGGCCAGTAACTAAGGTACAACACAAAATTACTACTAAAAATAATTATAAACAAAATGATAAGGGGAGAAAATATAAAACTAAAAGAGGAAAGGAAAAAAAAGCAAACAACAAACATAAGTGATGGACAATATAATTGCTCACTAACCTCTGAGTGATACCCAGCTCGACCCAAGCAGCAATTGCTCCCTTCTAGGTAACTCCTCCCAGTATATATAATGGGCATGATGTTCGGTGGTATGGAGCACCTCTTTGGCTAGCTTGGGTCAGGTGTCCTGTCTCTCCTCCCTCCCTGCTTCCTGTGCCCCTCCTCACTGGCAGAGCACAAAAGACTGAAAAGTCATTGATCAGAGTAAGCACTACTTAGCAACAACTAATACACTGGTGTGTTACCAGCGTTGTTCTCAGACTAAAGCGAAAAAAAAGCACTGCACCAGCAACGAGGAAGGAGAAAAAAAAAAAAGTTAAAGCTGAACCCAGGGCACCATGTTTGGCCTCTACATTACTCTCCAGAAATACATTAGGGTTACTTGTGTATCCCATGTAATTTCTCCCAGATTCATGCAAATAACTCAGATGCTCTAGGGTGTTTAAAATGACAGCAACCATCTTTATCTAGGTAAGTGAATTGCAACCATAATAGTCGGTCTGTTGAATCATTCTGTAGGTTCTCTAACTCCACTATCTATAGGATGTTACAGGTCAGTATATCAAAGTGTCAAATCCTATCACAAAAGTACAAATACAGTTCCTGCTAATGCACGTTTACAAAAAAGGGGGTGATGGTTTCTTCACTGAAATTTCAGTCCTTTACCTTTAGGCTATACAAAATCTTAGAATAGTTAGGGTTGGAAAGGACCTTAAGATCATCTAGTTCCAACCCCCCTGCCAGGGGCAGAGACACCTTACACTGACCATGTCACCCAAGGCTCCATACAAACTGACCTTGAACACTGCCAGCAATGGAGCATTTATCACATCTTTGAGCAACCTGTTCCAGTGTCTCACTACCCTCACAGTAAACAACTTCTTCCTTGTATCTAACTCGAACTTCCCCTACTCAAGATTGAACCCATTACTCCTAGTCTTATAGCTACAGTCCCTAATGAAGAGTCCCTCCCCACCATCCTTGTAGTCCCCCTTCAGATACTGGAAGGCTGCTATGAGGTCTCTTCTCCAGGCTGAACAGTCCCAACTTTCTCAGCCAATCTTCATATGGGAGGTGCTCCAGTCCCCTGATCATCCTCGTGGCCCTCCTCTGGACTTGTTCCAATAGCTCCATGTCCTTTTTATGTTGAGGACACCAGAACTGCACACAGTACTCCAAGTGAGGTCTCACAAGAGCAGAGGAGAGGAGCAGGATCACCTCCCTCGACCTGCTGGTCATGCTCCTCTTGATGCAGGCCAGGATACGGTTGGCTTTCTGGGCTGCAAGTGCATGCTGACAGTTCATGTTATGTTTCTTATTGATCACTGCCCCCAAGTTCTTCTCTGCAGGACTGCTCTGAATCTCTTCTCTGCCCAACCTGGAGCTGTGCCCGGGATTGCTCCGACCCAAGTGGAGGACATTGCACTTGGCATGGTTAAACTTCATCAGGTTGGCATCAGCCCACCTCACAAGTGTGTCAAGGTCCCTCTGGATGGCATTGCTTCCCTCCAACATATCAACCAAACCACACAGCTTGGTGTCATCGACAAACTTGCTGAGGGCGCACTCAATCCCACTGTCCATGTCACTGACAAACGTGTTGAACAAGACCGCTCCCAACACCGATCCCGGAGGGACACCTCTCATTACTGGTCTCCACCGGGACATTGAGCCATTGAGAACAACTCTTTGCATGCAGCCATCCAGCTAGTTCTTTATCCACTGAGTGGTCCACCTATCAACTTGATGTCCCTCCAACTTAGAGACAAGGATGTCATGTGAGACAGTGTCAAATGCTTTGCACAAGTCCAGGTAGATGACATCATCTGCTCTGCCCCTGTCCATCAGTTCCGTAGCCCCATCATAGAAGGCCACCAAATTGGTCAGGCAGGATTTTCCAGAAGAATCTGCTCCAAGATTTTGCCAGGCACAGAGGTGAGACTGACTGGTCTGTAGTTCCCCGGCTCATCCATTTTCCCCTTCTTGAAAATGGGGGTATATTTCTGTTTTTCCTGTCATCGGGAGCTTAACCTGACTGCCATGATTTTTCAAATACGATGGACAGTGGCTTAGCAACTTCATTTGCCAACTCCTTCAGGACTCGCGGATGGATTTCATCTGGTCCCATGGACTTGTGTATGTTCAGGTTCTTAAGATGGTCTTGAACCAGATCCTCTCCTACAGTTGGCTCAGGGTCTTCATTCTCACAGTCCCTGTGTCTGCCTTCCAAGACTTGGGTGGTATGGTCAGAGCATTTGCCAGTGAAGACTGAGGCAAAGAACTCATTAAGAACCTCAGCTTTCTGCAAATCCAGGGTAGCCAGTTCTCACGATAGCTTCTGGAGAGGGCCCACATTGTCCCTAGCCTGTCTTTTGTTTGCAATGTACCTATAGAATCCCTTCCTGTTATCCTTAACATTCCTAGCCAAGTTTAATTCTAAGTGGGCCTTAGCTTTCCTAGCCTGGTCCCTAGCTTCCCAGACAACATCCCTGTATTCTTCCCAGGCCGCCTGTCCTCGCTTCCACCTTTTATAAGCCTCTTTTTTCCTTCAAATTTTCCTCAGCAAGTCCTTTTCCATCCAAGGAGGTCTCCTGACTCTCCTTCTGCATTTCCTTCTAGTAGGGACGCAACATTCCTAAGCTTGTAGCAGGTGATGCTTGACTATCAACCAACAGTCTTGGGCCCCGCTGCCCTCTAGGGCTATATCCCTTGGAGTCGTACTGAGCAGGTTCCTGAAGAGGCCAAAGTCTGCTCCCTTGAAGTCCAAGGCAGTGAGTTTGCTGCACACTCTTCTCACTGTCCTGAGAATTTTGAATCCGACCATCTCATAATCGCTGCAATCAAGGCTGCCCTGGAGCATCACATTTCCAACCAGCCCTTCCCTGTTGGTGAGCACGAAATCAAGCATGTCACCTCTCCTTGTCGGCTCCTCTATTACTTGCAGAAGGAAATTGTCTTCCACACAAATGAGGAACCTCCTGGCTTCCTTGTGCTGGGCCGTACCATCCCTCCACGAGATATCAGGGTGGTTCAAGTCCCCCATGAACACAAGTGCCTGCGAGCATGAGGCTGTTCCGATCTGTCTTTAGAGTGCTTCATCCACAGAGTCCTCTTGGTCACGCTATCTGTAACATACCCCGACAATGAAGTCTCCCATTGCTGTTCTGCCTTTAACGCTGACGCACAAACTCTCTGTTCACTGCTCACCTGTCCCCAGACAGAGTTCCATACTCTCCAGCCTATCCTTAACATAAATAGGAACTCCCCCTCCCCGCCTACTGGGCCTGTCTTTCCTAAAGAGCCTGTAACTTTCATTCCAATTTGATGAAAATTCCAATATTGATAAAATTAGGAGTTCGTATGAGATACTAAGAGAATGACACTCACTCACACCCTTGAACAAGCTTCATACCAAAATGTGTGAAAGTTAGCAAACCATAATTTAAGAACTAAACCTAACCAATTTTTCTATTGGTACGTCTTTGATTACTGATTTAGTTAATGCTTATTATTTAATATAAATTAATATTTTAATTTTGTTTAATAATTAATACTCTTTATTAATAGCTGATACTGACAAATTCAGTGAAAGAAAAGAGACTTCTAAGCTGTGATGCAAATTTCATTAAGCCTTTTGTTACATGAGATGGAAACCAAACACACACTTCCCTTTTTCACCCCACCCCAAGATATTATTTTATGCTGGGATTCATAATGAAGGGCTGATGACATTAAATTATTGTTTTCTCTCTATTAAGTCTCATATTTTTTCCAATACATGGTGACTTTACCCAGATATTTTCCACATTTCTATTAAAAATATTCATTTTTGCTCTACAGTGGTTCTTTTAGGTTCAGCGCAATCTTACTGTCGTTCTTTAATAGCAAAGGTAATTTTAGATTCTGAACAAGATTTTGAACTAATTTTAGCATTAAGTGCTGCTAAAATATTCGGCCCAATGTTGTCTTCTGCAACATCAGTTTTATATAATACATATTTTCCTGAAGCTGTTAATTTTATGAGGCAAAGCCTATTTTGCAATTTTACAAGGCAATGCCTATTTTGCAATTTTACTCAAAATTTTGGGAAGTAGCAAACTAGTTTAACACAGAAGCTACATGACTGAGCAACCAGTGCTATTTTGCTGATTAGTAAACAATTGGGCCAACGCTTTAAAATCAACCCAGGACAAGAGCTTGTCCTTCTGGGTTATCATTCAGTGTAAGGAATCTGTTGAAAATTAGTTGTGTTTCTGTCCAGTTCAATCCTGTGTATGTGAGCTGTGTAATGTAACTGGTAGGAATCTTACTCCCGCTGCATCAACGAACAAGACAAGGTCACAATGTGGCTGTTATAATTCTTTTCCTGCAACTTGAATATTTTTGTATAATTATAAAACAAAAAATGCTGAAGAACTGGGGTACTATTTCCAGCTCTGGGGCTTGCAGCAAGAGGGCTGTGGACCTGTTGGACTGAGTCCAGCGAAGGGCCACAAAGATGATCAGAGGGCTGGAGCGTCTCTCCTATGAAGACAGGCTGAGAGAGCTGGGCTTGTTCAGCCTGGAGAAGAGAAGGCTCAAGGGAGAAATTATATCTGCTTTCCAATACTTAAAAGGGGATTAGAAGAAATCTGAAGGCAGACAGTGATAGGACAAGGGGTAATTACTTTGAAGTGAAAGAGAGTAGATTTAGACTAGCTATAAGGAAGATATAAGATAAAAATAAGATGCATTTTTCACTATGAGGGTGGTGAGACACAGGTACAGGTTGCCCAGAGAAGTTGTGAATGCCCCATCCCTGGATGTTTTCAAGGCCAGCTTGGATGGGGCTTTGAGTAACCTCATCTAGTGGAAAACAGGGGGGTTAGAACTAGATGATTTTTAAGGTCTGTCATGGGTTCAGCAGCAGCAGTAATTTTTCTCCTTCGTAGTAGCTGGTGCAGTGCTGTGTTTTCGATTTTTAGTCTGGGAACAGCGCTGATAACACCGATGTTTATAGCTGTGGCTTAGAATGTTTTGACTTGACCAAGGACTTTCTGAGTCTCATGCTCCGCCAGGGAGGGGGGGGAAGCGGGGAGGAGGCAGAGACAGGGCACCTGACCCAAACTGATCAAAGAGCTATTCCATACCACAGCACGTCATGTCCAGGACGGAGAGCGGAGAGCAGAGACCCGGAAGGGGGGGGGTGTGCACTGCTTGGTTGGGCTTGGTATTAGGTGGTGAGAGTTGTATTCTTTCCTTGTATTTGCCTTGTCATTATTATTATTGGTGGTAGCAGTAGTGATTTGTGTTATACTTTAGTTACTAAACTGTTCTTATCTCAACCTGTGGGAGTTGCATTCTTTTTGATTCTCCTTCCCATCCCTCCAGGAGCGGGGGGAAGAAAAAAAGGGGAAGTGAGGGAGAGAACGGGCTGCGTGGTTAGAGAGGCTTAAACCACGACAAGGTCCCTTCCAACCCTAATCATGCTATGATTCTATTGAAGGGAGATATAAATCAAAGGTAAAACTAACCAGACTAGTTTTTGGTTGGTTGGATTGTGTTTTTAAAGCTGTGGTAATCCACAGAAAAAATAAATATTTATTTTTTCATTCTCTGTTTTTATTTCAAATTTCAAATACCATAAGATTAATATTTGAAATAGTTCTTTCTCTTTTTCTCACATCTGACTGTACAAATGTCAGAGATAGCTTTGCTGTTTAAATGTAGTCATTGTTTATTACTCCATGCATATATTGACAGCAATAATTAATCATAATATTGTACATCTTTAGGAGATTCTGAAAGAATATTAACCCCCCAATAACTAATATTCTTATCCTCTGTATATGGGAATTGAAGGCACAGAGGAAAAAAGGTTTTGTCCAGAATCTCACAGTAAATCAGTTACAGTGAAAACTAGAACATATTTTCCTTGACTCATATCTCTGTTTTAACCAGGAGGTGACCCTGACCATGTGAGCAAAGAATTTGAAACACACACATTCAGAATATATATATTTTCTCCAAACAGAATGCTTTGTATAAAATTGTTGAATTTAAAAAGCAACAAACAAAGTGTTTTAATGGATAAATTCACTGTGGAAAACAGAGTGACAGCAAAGGTATGGAAAGAGATATGTGTGTTTTAGAGATTTTCCTCTCAATAATGTCTATTCTAGCGGTGTAAAACAAAAGAGGACCCTATCTTTAACTAATATCTGTGTTAGAATACATTACAAGTAGAGTTAGGTGGATGACTACATATATGGTAAGGTAAATTTATTTAGAGCTAAGGTAAGACCTTATGAAGAATATATTTGAAATATAATTGTACTGTTTCTTAAACACTATATCCACTCACTGTCTCAAGCCCCAAGCAGCAATGAATTTATTGCCCCTTCACTGGAGACCCATTCATAAGATATATGGTGGCAGAAGCATCTTTAATTTTTTCTTCAGAATTGGTCTATTGGGATGCAGAATTAAGTACATGAATTTTATTGTTAGTTTTCTTACAGAATTTCCCATGTGGTTTCCCCCTAGAGACCAGATAGTGACTCAGTCTGAAAACTCCACGGTTGTATGATTAAGCTTTCTGGTTTTAAACATTTTCTTCCATATACATTTGTCTTTTATTTTTTTACCCAAAAAATTATTCTAAGGAATGTTAAGTTACTTGGAGGACTACAGAGCAATAAAGCTAGGTATTTAGATTTTTGTAACAAAATGTTTGCAGAAATGGGTTGTGATGGAGTGGGAAATTTCTAATGATTTTAGTGGGCTCTTAAAAGTACATGCCTAAGTTCATAGAATCATAGAATGATTTGGCTGGGAAGGGACATTTGAAGGTCATCTAGTCCAACTCTCCTGCAATTAGCAGGGACATCTTCAACCAGATCAGGTGCTCAAAGCCCTGTCCAACCTGAACTTAAATGTTTCCAGGGATGGGGCATCTACCTCTCTGTGCAACATGTTTTAAGGTAAGGGTGTTTCAACACCCTTAAAAAAATTTCTTCATCATATCTAGTCTGAATCTACACTCTTTTAGTTTAAAACCTTTACCCATTGTCCTATTTCTACCATTAAAAAGTCTGTCCCCATCTTTCTGATAAGCCCCCTTTAAGTACTCAAAGGTGGTCAAAAAGTCTCCCTGGAGCCTTCTCTTCTCCAGACTGGACAACCCCAACTTGTCAGCCTTTCTTTATAGTGGAAACAAGTGTATCTTTTATGTAATTTTTAATTAAGAAAGAAATGTTCTGTCAATTTTGGTTTTGAGTGTTGCTTCAGCTAATCTGGTTTTATATGTGTTTTATATCTCAGTGCTGTTAATTTACTTTGCACTTAGGTTTTTGCAAAGCAGGGAATCATACCAACTTATTTCAGAAAATAAAAATATCAAAAAGAGGAAGAAAGTACCTTTTTATGCATGTACAGCAGCACTGAACTTATGACACCATGTCAAACTTAGCCCATGGCTATACTTGAACCATAATTAACCGTAAATGAAATCGCTGACATGAGGAAATGTAATTGCAGTATCTTCTAATTTATGTTGAAGACATTTTAGCTTCTGGGCTAAATTTTCAAAAGTTACTAAATAAAATAGAAGATTATGGATAGAGTGGGATGTGTTGTTCCAGCTGGTGTTGATCTAGGTTAAGAGGTGACTACAGCCTACTGACAGCTCCTCATTATCATCACACACACATGCTGCCTGCTGTAGTTTGATACCTGCACCATCTGAAAGTGCAACTACAGAGGTAGCTGCTTCCCACATCAGGTTCAGCTTTAACAATTCTAAAGCAAATATAATTTGTTTGCTTGACACTGTTATGAAAGGACTAAGGGTGCTGATGAACATACTAGGATGTGTCTTAAGACCTTATCTGAATGAGGACATTGAAGTAGTTTATTATAATATCTGCTTAGTTAAATTAGTGCAGAAGTCTGTACAGACTTGTTTATTTCAGTCTACACCTTTGAAGTGTAGATTCAATGGCTTTGCATCAAAGGTATATGTAGCGCACTTATACCAACATTTTGATCCAACAGGCTGCTGGATCAAAAGATCACATATTTGCTTCAAAATACTGTTCCAACATTATTGTAAACTTAAGAGGATTAGGTATCTGTAGAAGACAAATGATCCCATTCCAAGAAATAAAAAAGTATTATTATTTGGAGGTATTATCTTGACCCCATGTTAGGTGACATGAATTCCACCATTAAGGTGCTGAGGCTTAATGAATCACCAATTCTTCTCTGAAGGCTTTCAATAGGATTTAACTTGAATACTCTTTATGAAAACACAGGAAACTTTTGAGAGGATATTTATACTACAAACTTAAAGTTGAGGTGTATTCAAGGCATTTAAATTGGGTGAGATGGATCTCACCCCTAAAATTTACTATTATATGTTCATTAAAATAATGTAAGTGTACACTGTAAGTGTACACATTGACCACAAACAATATCGAAAGTGTATCTCTCAGAATGTTATACAAAAATTCTGAAATTTTACTGTCTACGAACCTAGAAAAAACTGATATGAAGTTCTAAGCATACTCAGGGTTAGCACTCTTGCCCCTTAGACTAATCAGAATCTAAAGCCAGAAATTCTTCCCTGGAGCAAAGCACCAAATTCTCATTTTTTTTAATGACATGAAAAGGATTCGCACAATTTAAATTTTTCATAATTTTTTAATTAGTCAGTTGTAAAGGATTAATCTAGAATGACATACTTATTCTCTTCATTTTAGGGGAAGAACCCTATAAGACTCTTTACAAGGCGGCATCTCTTCTTAGCAAAGGAAAGTAGCAATTATTTCCTCTCTGGGACAGATATAACCAAAGAATACAAACCCTGTATTTGCATAAAGTCACATGCAAAAAAAAGGAACACACAGAGGCACATGTACAGGGGGAATAAATGCTAGGTCAATAAGCAATTTTGACAACCTAGTCTAAAGAATTTTACTTAACTTGGCAAAATGAAAGGTCTGATGTGCTATGGTTGCTGTTTACAAAATACAGAGGAGTAAACATGGGGAAAGAAAACTGAACAGAAATTCCAGACTGAATTATGCCAAAGATGTGATGAGCAGAGATCCTTCTACACAGCAGAGGTTTAGTAAGTCTACTCTTGGCATAGGACAGCAGCTGTCAACAGTTAAAGGTTTTTTAGAAGCTACGTTAAATTACGTATCTGCACAAGACTAGAAGCAAGTAAACACCATCCTGCATCAGTGAGAGATTGCAGCACAGACGTATACTTCCCAGAGAAGCAGCATAATCTTAATACAGTTGAAGTTAACTTAAGCTCTGTTGCATTTTGAACCTGAGACAATACATATTCATCCTAACAGAAGTTGAGTATCTTGCCAAACTTGGCCCTAGACTTCTCAGTTTGCGTCACCATCAGGAAGAAGCTGTTTAGAGAGGAAGTCCACAAAATTGTTCCTCCTCTTCCAGTAGAAGAAACAGATGACGAGTCAGTCATGCTACCGCAGTAACATGATTACATACAGGCCCTGATTACTCACATAATACGTTGCTAGATGATCACATGAAAGCCTTACGTAGACAAATGCAGTGAAAACATTGTGCTCTTATACTATTTCTACAAGAGAGATTATTTTTCACACGAAAATTATAGTAAAAATATGAAAGCATTTTCTTTGCCAGTGATGTGATATCTTGTTGCTGGGACAAAAGGCCAAAAGAGAAATCAGGTGACAATCCAGCAATTTCTTCTAGTGACCTTTGAAACATTGGATATATTTGCACTAATTTGACTGGGATACTTTCATCTATATAAAATCCAGCTTCATTTCACTCCACCACTCATAACTAATGGAACTAGTCTATGACTGTGTAAATAAATTGCAGAGGTTTAAGGAAAGCCAAGCTGCATTCTGTATATATTTCCTTACATTATGCGAACCACAATTTTTTATTCTGCTCACTTGAGCTTGGTACCTGTAAGGTCATTTGAAAATGACCCTCTTGCCTGTGCTCTAGAAGCTGATGGCACCTCTTTTGGCCATTTTTTTTTTTTTTTTTTTGCTTGCCTGGGGCACTTGCTGCTGCTTCATTTTAAATTTACTCACCCACTGTGAGAAGTTTAAGCAAAACTGTTTAAAAGTAAGATTCCTGGTTTCAGTGTTATGCAAATGATACTAAAGTCAAATCTTGGATGACCTCAGCTTAAATGCCTAGTCTAACCTTCTCTGGGTGATTCATTAGTGGAATCTCAGAGGCTATGAGCTCTTCTCCTCCCCCAGGGGTCCACCTGCCTTTGTCCATATGGAGAAAGTCTTTCTGAAAGAAGATCTATTTTAGACCTAGAACAATATAAACTTGACATTGTCTTTAAGCACACTCAAGAAGAAGAGTTGATATTGATTAAATACCATATCTGAGTAACTAGTAAGATGATTTTATATTATGATGCATGTCTCAGACAGCCCTCTGCCTGATAAAATGTCTCAAATTATGTCAGTTTTTAAAGCTTTTCTCCAGTTGTAAGCTTTCAGTGTTTTATCAAGACGCTTGATTTGTTCAGATGGAGTGACAGCTGCTTCAGAAGACCCATTATAAGTGCCAATATGAGACTAAGTGGGAGGGGGGTTGCTAAGATGGATCACAACCTGAAGCTGTACTGTTTTGAAAAGAATTACAGTCTATAATTGGAACAGAATGAATTAAATTCATTATAGTGTGAGTCCTTCAATATCAGTGGAGTTATGTATGTAATAACATTATATAAAGAAAATAGTTTGCCTTTACTTTACGCAAGTTATATATATTTCCCTAATTTATATGAATTAAAATCAATGAGGTTTCAATTGAATAACCAAGTAGATTTTCATTCAATGTCAACTTGTACCACAGCCATTTAGAAATCCGTGATTTCTTTGTAACTTGTTAAACTCAATAAAAAACATTATTAACCATTTTGATTTTTGCACATATATTCTTGAATAGATGAAAAGTGTTAGTACTTTTATAATTTTTTGGGGATCCATCCATATATATTTTCATTGCTCATAGATTTTTTTCCTCATGGCCAAAGGATCTCAGAGATATCCAAAATCAGAGTGAGCTGCAACTGAAGTATCTTTTAAAGTCATGTTTCATGAAGAAAATCCTGGTTGCAAGAAGTATTGCACTGTTTTCCCAGAACAAGTAATCTTTTTCAGTCTCTAAAAGAAGTTCAGTTACTTGCTGAGAGGAATGGTAGCCATGCCACAGTTACTTAAAAACTTGTCTTCACTCTGCTGCCCAGTAAATCAAGCAGTGGTAAGTAATCTAAAAAGGAAAACAGTTTGTCCGTGCACACTGAAAGTGCAGTGTAAGCACTAAGCTGGTTAATTCTAGTGTCATTAATCTTTTTCTACAGGGCTTCCTGTCACCATCTCTGTGTTGGCGACAAATACTCAAGTTTGCATTGAGAATGAAGACCCGCTTTGCGTCGTTTTGAAATCTGTCTAGCTTCATGGTTGAAAAAGTTCTCCTTTTTACCCTGGCAAAGTCAAAACAACTGGATGATAACAGATTATACAGCTAGCTAGTAGAATGTTTTCCACCCTTCTGCTTACCTATGTATCATAGTTCACTCCTTGTCTACCTTAAAAAATATTCACTATAACTTAATACAAACTTACATTAAAGTTTGGCAAGTCTTCAAGCAAGGCTATATGAAAACAAAGGTACATCTCTTTCATTTCCATCTACTGTATGCATACTCTAGTACAGTCCGTTTGTGTCCTAAACTTTTTTTCTAGTTGCTGCTACCTAAAAGCAATACAAATTGAAGTGCTTAGTATCTAGCTTTTAATGGTCCTTTTATTAGTCAAAAAAGCATATAAGTACTGCAATTATAATGCATTATAAAATGTAGCCTTTTCCCCAATTGTCCATCAGGCTGCTCTATTCTCTCCAAGAATGATCCATTTTAGTCTCCCCAGTGGAAGGGTAATGTAGATATCACAGCAAAAGCAGCAGCACAAGATGTGTTAAAATCCTAGAATGATACCAGTGTGTGGATTACCTATGTAAAGCACTAAATTTCTTTATTTGTATTGGGCTCTCAGAGCTCACGCCATTCAGGAAAGTTTAATTGAAGATGATTATTGGAACACATGAGCCGTAGGATAAAAAATATATAATTCATATTGTTGGTTAGGTAACCTGGGCAGCTTTGAGTCTTGAAGCAAAGACCATTATTATTCTTACATACTAAAAAATATTCATTAAAATATTTAAAAGCAAAGTAGACAGATTTTAGAAAAAATAAAAACTAATCGCACCCTGGTAAACCAAGACCATTCAGCAACTGATGAAGCAAGAGAGAGTTTTCGTTTCTCAAGAGATATATCCAAGCTTCATTATGGAAAAAAAAAAAAAAAAAATACATGCTTAGCATCAAGTCTGTCCATTAAACAAAGCCATATTGTCTTGGAAGCAGAAATACGCATTGGTCGTGGGTAAGTCCAAAAAATTAGGTTCTGGAGGGGCAGCATATGTTTCCTCAACCTATCATCAGAATCCTCACTGCATGGTCAGAACAGTGAAAGAATGAAATTAAGTTAAGCAAAGTTATTCCATGCATAAACTTGACAATATCAGAAGTTATATTTGATCCTCCACCTCTTGGAAAGATAAACAAAAAACCTTCCAATAAGTAAATGCACAACTACATTTGACAAGATTGGCACTTAATTTTTTTTTTGTGTGAAAATTCTTATCTGTGACAATAGATATATAGATCAGTCAAAGTTAATACATATAATAAACACAAAACCAAAATAACCATTTATACTATTTCAGTATGTCTTTGTGAGCGCAAAGATCTAAAACATCAGAGAAGATTAAAGGGATCAGCAACAAAACCCTGGTCTCCTTTTTTTTTGGTAAATGATTCTTTTCTGTAATTTATGTTTATACCATGAAGCATTTCTTTATAAATATCTATAGATATTTATCAGTAAACGTTACTCCTGCTGCAGGAGAAGATCAAGTTCGAGATCATCTAAGGAACCTCTCGGTGGGTAAGGAATTGGCTGGTCAATGGCTCAATATAGAACTGGAGATCAGTGATGAGTAGTGTTCCTCAGGGATCAGTACTGGGACCAGAGCTGTTTAACATTTCTGATGGCAACAGAAACAGAGGGATTGAGTGCACGCTTAGCAAATTTGCAAATGTCACCAAGCTGTGTGATGTGGTCAACACACTGGAGGGGAGGGATGCCATCCAGAGGGACCTTGACATGCTTGAGCGGTGGGCCAGTGCAAGCTTCATGAAGTTCAACAAGACCAAGAACAAGGTCCTACACCTGGGTCAAAGCAATCCCAAATACAACTACTGGCTGGGCAGAGAATGGAATGAGAGCACACCTGAGGAGAAGGACTTGGGGGTGTTGGTTGATGAGAAGCTCAACATGAGCTGGCAATGTGTGCTTGCAGCCCAGAAATCCAACTGTATGCTGTTGTAAATTTACCCTCTTTCAGTTTAAAGCCATGTCCCCTTGTCCTATCACTACATATCTTTGCAAAAAGTCCTTCTCCAGATTTCTTGTAGGACCCCTTTACTGTACTGGCAGATTTCTGTAAGGCCTCTCTTATGCCTTCTCTTGTCAAGGCTAAACAAGCTCAACTTTCTCAGCCTGTCTTCATCAGAAAGGTGCTCCAGCCCTCTCTCTTTGTTAATCAACATGAAAACTTACAGAAATATAGTTAATGGGACCAGGCTAGGTGTAGAATGAAGTAAAACTCCTAACACAGGTATATCTTCTGCAGTCCAGAACACTGAATCACAAAGAGGTCACCAGAGAAGCCAAGGATGAAGTTTTCATTCTGCTTAACCTGCCCTGTAGTTAATATTGTAATTTAAAATTAAAATATATTCATTGTATTGAAATGCATTTTAGAAGTGATAGCTGTTCTCTGTAATCTTTTTTGCTTTAACCTGGTAAAAGAGAAAGTATAAAATGAACTGAGTAGACCACATACCATAAAATATATTGTTAGGGAATTAGTGCATGTATCTATGGTGAGATGCAAGATACTACTTTAAAATGCCATTCTTTAACAGTGAAATGTTGAAATAGCTGCAGCTGGAAAAATGCTTCAATGAAGGTAAGTTATAATGGCTCATTGTGCTTTATGACATCTTTCTGTAGAACATAATTCCAAAGACAGAAATCTGTGTGGAAATTGGCAAGAATTATAGCCTAATATCTGAAGAGGAAAGGTTTTTTTCTGAAGACATAGTCTGCACACAGTGTACATTTTAAAAGGGTTTGCTAAAGATTAAATCTAATCTGGTCCCATACACTAGACCAAGCCCTTTAGTTTGGCTCTCTCTAAAAGGAATCCAGTTTATGGATTTAATTAAGTGAATCAAAGTATAGATAGTAGAAATTTGCTTCAGTAATGTGCTTCCGATCTCAAATGCTGCATGAAATGTTGATATTTTAACATGTTTGTATCTCAAATTGTACTAAAACTTGGGAAATGGCAAAACACGTAACTAAAATGTTCCAGTTGAAACAGATATTTGAGTGTAGCCCCACAATGTAGCATCTCATAGGTACTACAAATGTCACTCCACTGTTCTTTGCCCTTTATATGCCATCTATAGACTATATATGCATATGGACTGTTTTCTTAGAATAGTCTATATTTTTCATGATACGGACAGCACAGTGATTAATTTAGCTTGTTCAAGATGGCGGCTTCTGCAGTTAATAAAGCAGTTGGTAGTACATCAAGTCCAACAAAGTGGGTCATGTTAACGAATCAAACCAGAATTTTAAATTCTGTCTGATAAATGTAAAATGTTACTTCTTGGCTTTATTTATATTCTGACAAAGTCAGAACAAGTTTTTACGTGGAAAACATAAGCTTTCATGAAATGTATTTAAAAGAATGTGCATAGTAGCAAACTTATCTTTATATTTTTAACCATGATTAATTTATTTCTTATTGTTAAGCAACATGATTTTGTCAGTTTAGGAGACAGAAGTGAAACCTGCTTGCTTCTTGTTCCCTGAATAGGTAATAAGTTCAGTCAATAAGAGCTGACTCATTTTTAGTAACAGTAAAAAGCAGTTGAGTATAGGAGTTTGCTTGAGCATGTTAAGTAAACCTTGGTGTTAGTTGCACTTGTGTTTTTAAAAGGCATATTTCCTAGGATTATATCCAGTTTTCTTCAGAATACTAACTTAAACCTAAAGTAAAAAAAAATTTGTAACAAGCTGAAATAATAAATCTGGGTCAGAGGAAGTGTCCCCTTTAACTGTCTGGTTTACTTCTGGACCCTTTCCTCTGGTTACCGACTAACGCACTCTCACACTGCATCCAGCTGCATCCACACCCCACCATTTGCATTGCAGTGTAAACACACACCTTAAGGTGTGTGCAAAACAACTTTTCTACTCTTCTATGTTATATCTGAGTCAAGTAAGTGACGGGTTACTTGCTGTCAGCTAGTAAGTAGTGCAGGCATTATTGACCTTTGTGAAAGCTGAAACTCATTATGAATCCCACCCACAGTGTGGACAAACCCATCCTCATCTACTGGGGCAGTGTGTGTGATCAAAGCTAAAATCCGTACAAGTGAGGATGCACAGAGGAATGGTCACAGGCTGTACACCCCCAGCAACTTTGAAAAATGGATCCTTGACGTAGCTATTCCCAGGGCATCCCAGGAGGGTGTCAGCCTCTAGAGCTGGGCACAACACTCATCAGGTAAAAGCAGTTTAACAGAGCACCTTACAGATTGCAAGAACCTATGGGGAATACAAGTTTAACCTAAATACTGGCTACACCTGCAGATAGGGAGCTGTGGCAGGCTCACCTCTATTGGTCTTTCAGATTTTGTAACACCTAATGAAACTTTTATTGAAATAGTATAATTAATACACAAAACACATTGAGTTGTCAAAAATCATTAAACAGCTCAAAGCAGATTTCTGTGATTAATTATTGCAGCACTGTTTTGATAGGATGCCTGTCTTACTTGGGGACTGCACATTTATGCAATGGTCTGCAAGAAAGCATTTTTTCCCTGATCAAAAAGTCTTCCGTGTAAGACTGGTAAAGTAGTATAAACAGTTGCTAGTTATGATTAGCCTACATACCCCTTAAAGAAATCAAAACTCAGCTGCATTTCTAGGAGCAATGAATGCTGTAAGGTGAATGATGGAATAGTTTGGCTAAGTTTAAAATGGAGTTAGGAATACTGGAAGATGAAACGCTCAAGGCAAATCTCTCAGTGTAATGCTGCAGTGAAAACAGAAAATGCTTTTCCTAGGCTGCATTCAAAAAAAACCCTAACTTTAAATCAGCCAGGAAGGAGATCAGTAAATGAGTTTCCCACATCTCAAATTAGTTTTCTAACACATTGTATTCTGAAACAAGTCTTGAATCTTTGTTAGTGGAATTAAATTATTTCTGAGAGAGAGTATAAATGATAGAAGCTTCCAAGGCTGTTGGACACTGAAGTGAAAGGGAGTTTATCTGAGCTTCCACACTACTGTAATGAATGCTTAAATATTCATAAATTGTAGAAAAGTGTCAACGGAGACAACATAGAACATCTCTTCCATGCTCAGATTGTGTGCCTCATAATTTCTGATAAGTGGGAGTTGTGGTTTCATGTTTCCTTAGGCAGAAGTGACACTACAGCTAGCTGAGAATTTTTGTTCCTAACACTTAGCTAAAAATAGGATGCCACATCCTGTGCTGACAGTCTAACCCCTAATAAAAATGATCATTATTTTACTTAAAATCTTTGGCATGTTAAAATTGCGTAGGTGAACTGCTCCAAGATAAGCAAACCCTTTTATTTCCAGTGAATTGAAAATATTTTTGCTTACCTCTGCTCAGAAGGTGGTGTCATCATTTGGCCTAAATGAGGCTATAATAGGACAACTTTCTCTCTGGAGATATGACAGCTCTAAGGGAGATTATTGTCCTTAGAAGGCACATCTTGTGAGAAACTACAAGAATCTATGTCAACAAAGATTATGAGATGACCGACTCAGATTAGTGATTTTTACATGATCCATAAACAACAAGGAGTTAAGAGTGCCCTCCAGAAAAGGCTTTAAGAGAATTCAGTGGCTGAAAGAGAAGCTAGAAAATAAAAAATGGAAATTAATGGAAATATAAAAAAATACATATTTTTGCCATTCAGGACTGTAACTGCTTTAAAGGGAATGCGACACATACTCTGTTGTCTTGGGACTTTGATTTGAAATTGCTCTATTTCGGCTGCATGTTGCTGTACTTGATACCAACATTGCTTGTTGAAACAAAGTAGGTTTCCTGGCCTTAAAACCTGAAACCTAAAATCATTTCAAAATAGCAAGGCACTAATGTTCTTCCAGGCCAGGAGGATTTAATTCATACTTAGTTGAAAAAGCTTTTCAGTGTTATAATTTTTATTTTTCTAGTATGGAAAATCAAAGTAATGTATCCTCGTTGCTGTGTAAGGAACCATATGGTATGTCATGATTGCTAGTAGTATTTGGGACCTGAAATCAGAATGGTTATGATAAATATGTGAAAAATAATGATAAACAAACAGACACATTTTCTGTCTTAGAAAACTCTCTGTGAGGTACAGACCTTTGAATGAGTTGCAATTCATTCAACTCACAGACAACTTAATACATGAAATTTAAGGAAAGCTTATCTATCAACCTGGACAAAACAAGACAGTGTTGACATGCCTTTAATCCTTGGTCCCTTAGAGATGATAACTTTTTATGATAAGTTTTGTGAAAATCTAAATAGTTACAAACTGAAGGCTCTGTAAGTATCATCCATGTGGTTTACACTGATAAATGTCCTTTGTGGAAATTGATTTATCTCCTGCTGAACACTGAAGAATGTATTGTTTGCTGAGCAAAAAGAATTAAGTCTTCATTTAAGGATTAAGATGGGCTATATTCCATTTATCTTACTCTCTGGGATAGATCTCTGCAATGCATGCAACATGTTTTGTTAACTGAAAGGTCTTTAGCCCAGAACATAGCTGCAGCTAAAAAATGTTAAGATTATGAGCGAAAAAATGTCATTTTTATATCACTTGATGCACAGTTGATAAGACTGTAAGTATACATGTCTGGCTGTAATCTTGAGGCATAAGTATGTAAGGCATGCCACCCTTTTATTTTCAAACATAAGAACATGAAAATTTTTTCTTTTTAGCGAAAAACGCATGAGTTCAGAAAGCCCTAAATTTCTTTTTCTTTCCCTTTTTTTCCCTAATAAGAGCCTGTCCTCTGGGACCAAGTTCAGTTGCTGGTCTTTTTCCATCAAAGTAATGAATATTTTCTGATAGCAGTGGTGTTGACTCACAACTGATGGAATCTCCAACTCAGCTAAATTGTATTCCATGCTATTTATTTACTAATCTTTCTCTTTCAATTATTAATGATCTTACAATTGCACTAAGCAAAACAATTTAAAAAGTGATGGAAGCTGTACAATCAGAAGTATGACAAATAGTAGGACCAGTGAAAGAAAACATCTCAGCAGGATGGTGTAATGGAAGATGAGCATTATTTTTTGTTAATCAAAATCAAATCAAGTTGTGGCTCTGCCAATAACCACTGCCAATGTTCTGGAGCAGAAGAAAAGAAGCAAATACTGCAGAATTCAGAAGACTGCTTTACTTGCTGTCAACATATCTAATGGACTATAGGAATCTATTTTAAAAATTACAGCCTGGTTTTGACCTTACGAGACCACGTTCCTCAATGCTTGAGATTCAATACAGTTAATTAATTAACTAACTTTGGTGAGTCAGTAGCATAGTAAATAAATGCAGATTAGACATTTAAAGAGTATTTAAAAATTCCTTGTACAATGCAAAATACATCTAGAGTTAGTGGAATGTCCTACAGAACTGAATAGAGATAAAATTATGAGTTTTTTGTATAGATGATTCTTACAGTCTACAAAATTTATTATTATATTATTTTTTGTGTGAGAATTTTTAAACTTCTCTTCAGATTTATAATTGCAATGTTTTTAATTATGATTAGTATCAATAAAAATGCATAATATAGTCAAGTGATTTTAAATAAATATTTGACAATTCATACCATTTCATTGCCCCATTTACATGAGAGAATAATCTCAGATATTTCTGTTTGACAAACCAAATTAAATGAAACAATTTAACCTGAGTTTTTTTCAAAACCATTAAAGTACCTACGTATTCTCAGATAAAATTTACTTTCACACACCTGCTTTTTCGAGGTGTTTTCCCATGAAAAGTAATATAAGGTAATAAACCTTTGGACCTGTATAGGCTGATTGTGCCATGGCTAGCATAACATTTCCACGCAAAGGATGTCAGGAAGAGTGAAAGAAATCTCAAACTAGTCACATAATAGTTTCCAGAAGCAGTTTTTCCAATGTTCAGTGTTTTAGCTGATTGACACCTTGCATTAAAAAAAAGTAAGTATAGATCATAACCAATATTTTTAGCAGTACATATTTTAGTCCTTAAAACTTCTGTAGATGTTTAATATTTTGCCTCATTCTACATTTGTAGATCATCACTTCTCCAAGTTTTCTGTAATTATTCATCACATATTTGCATTAAACCACCTGGCTAAATAGCTTAAGTGTTTTGGGAGAAGATATACGCTCCCCCCATTCCCTCCTTAACAGCATCACCAGTCTTTTAAACCAAATTGGAACTATTTCAAAACAGCGGTTTGAATATTGCACTCTCATTCTTTTCCAGATCAAGAAATACACTCCACTGAAAAAGATATGTTTGTAGAGGGATGAACAAGCTCTGAGTCTTTTGTACCTTTGGAGAGCTCTGAACTGATTCGGAGAAAACTCCAGGAACAAACTTGCCAACGAAGTTTTAAGTTGACAAGTAGGTATTCTTTATTGGGGCACCAGGAGACACGAGGGATAGCTCCTCCTAACGTCTGTCCCCGTTTTGCTACACAGGCAGTCCTTATATAGCTACCGAGCACACATACATATTCATGAGGCTACATATGGATTACATCATTTTCCAGAAAGTTCCCCGCATGTGTACAGAAATGTGGTGGTGGTCTTTGGGGGTCGTTTACTTCTTCCAACAATCTTCATCACTGCTGGCAGCCTTCGAAGCACGCGCAGTAGATAATTGTACCAGCTTAATCAGTTTGTTAACACCACAGACATAACAATCATCCCATCATCCTACTTATCAGTTAGTTTAACTACAGCCCATTCTGGACCCCTGCCATTTCCAGATACTCCTTATCCTTAAGTACTGTTCTTCTAGCCTGTTTTTCTTACGCTCATTTTGTACTAAGGTCATAAAGGCCTAAACTACGTCAACTACAGTGTTTATCTTATACAAGAATTCTCAGTATGTTCTCTAGCTGTGCTCTACTTTTTTCTCTGTATATCATGCATCTCAGTAATTTTCCATTATTACTGTTGCAAAGCCATCAAACTTAACATTACTTAAAATTGATTCTAAAGGTTTATATGTTTCATTTTGTAATTTTTTTACCCCCCACTTGTCTCAGAAGGTGGACCTTTTTGATTTACATAAGTGAGTTGTCTGTTTTTGTCAAATTTAAAAAAACAAACTGCAACTGGTAACAGAAGCATGCTTTATTAAATAAGCACAGAGAATATCATCAAGACTGAATACTACTGCAGGAAAGTCACTGCAAGAAAGACTCTATGTTGTGGACAGGGTTTAAATGCAATCTAGTCATAGAGCTAGTCAGATTTATTAATTACAAAACATTAGACACATGGGAATATTTGACTGCAGCAAATCAGAATGAGATTATCTGCAGAGATTAGTTGTTGATTAACTTCTTAACAGAATCAAACTTCAGCATGAACTCTTGTTTCCAGCAGCCTCTTACTGCAATTCTTTCACATCCTCAAATACCTTTTGTTAATTTCCCCAGTATTTCTAGTTTTCATTCACATAAACTATCTTTGCAGTGAATAAAGAGACATTAGCTTTGGCCAGTGGGGCCCTTACTGCTGAGGAGCTGAATGGGCCCATGGGTTCTGAGACTCTGCAGCTCTAGGTGTGTTCAAGTTGCATTTGTGTACCCTGTGCAGTGTGGTCACAAACACCAGTTCCTTAGTCATTGGAACAAAAGATTAATTAGAAAAACAGACAGAAGTAGACTGTGTGACTATAAGCTTCATTTTCTTACATCATAAAGCTAACATCTGAGACAGTTAAAGGGTTCTGGTACTTCAAAAAATAGCAGCTAACAAGCACAATTTGAGAACTGCATTTTTATGCAAAGTCATCTAAACTTCATGGAAGTTCCTACAAGGTTTCTGGTTTGGGTCAGGGACTCAGCTATTTCTAGGAATGTGCCCTGAGGTTTTTATGGATGTTATGGAATTTCCCAGTGTTAGCACTGCTTCACTTTCAGTTATGGCAGTTTGCTAGAGTGCAAAAATCACCAGCCCTTGTTAATACTTGAGCAGTGTAAGGGCAGACTTTGCTTATCTTAAAGAATTGCTGGTTTCTATTTCCAGAACTGCTATTATTATTATTATTACTATTGAAAATGTGGCAGGAATAGTCTATATACTGTTGGCTTAAAAGTATATAATGGATATTAATAAACTTTGGGCTATTGAAACTTTGTGAGAATGAGATTGATAACTAGGATGAGGCAGGTAGGAGTCTAAGGAAACTTATTTTGCACTCAGTCATTAATAAGACATTTAGTCCCAATGAAAATGCCTACAACATGCGTTTAGAAGAAACAACTGTGCATCTTTCTGTTATTCAGATTATTACACAAGTATGTGCATTGATAATCACTGTTTTGTTAAATTTAGTGAAAAAGAGTCTGGATTACTTATTTCATCCTTAGGAATCACAGGAAAATCACAGACAGAGTTATTTCCTCTACTGAATGAAAAGCAGTTATTGTTACCTTTAGGAGACTATGCATGAGTATGTCTATACCTATATATTTTCTTTGCAGCATTTTAAAATAGAGAAACAAGCCCCCTAAAGTTTATATGCTTCCTGACATGTACAAGTTTTATTCTTTGATGTGAGCTTTTAAAGCCCTATTAAAAGCACAGAATTAAGGGAAAATAATAATAGAATTGTAAAAATTGAATAGGTAACCACTAGAGTGAACTGCTGGAACAGAAGCAGTCAAGTGAAGGTGATCACACTTCCAGGATTTCATTATTAGCAGAATTATTATCATGGTGCCTGTTGTGGTTTTAAAGAAACCAAATTATATCCCTGCATGTTTCCATCATGAAAGACAACATTAAAATCCATGACAGGATACACATAAATAGAAATGCATAGACTTAACAAAGGCAATCTTTCCCAAATTACCTTCAGTGTTGTACTCCATATTTTGGAATAAGTTTCTTCCAGATTTGCCATCAAATAGATGATAGTAATCTGATGCAACAAAAGGGGGACTAATACGAACCACAGATCAGGTCAAGTCCAAAACCTGAAATTCTCCAATCTATTTGGACAATCTTTTCCAGTGCTGCATGTTCTCCCCTGGGGTTCAGCTTGAACCTTCCAAGCTGTTATTTGTGTCTGTTGATCTTCACTGTATTTTTTGCCACTTCTGAAAAGAATTTTCCTCTATTTTCTGTTGGCAGGTGGGGGTGGGTTGTTTGGTTTTTTGATTCTGTTTTTTATAAAGCAAAATTTTAAGTAAGTTCTCTGTTTTTTTTTTTAAATGGCTTATTCTCCTATTTTGATTTTGATTGCATAGTAGTTGTAGCCAGTGAAAAATAATATGGTTCTTTACCTTGAAACATTAAATACATGATCAGTGCACAATCTATACTAATATACTAAATGAGATCTATTCTCTAGCCCTGGAACTAATAGCGAAGTCTGGCTGCCTTTGTATCTTAGTGTTTAATAAAGGGTGGCCTCAAATAGGTGGCATACTGGGAAACATTCTTGGTCTGCAATCTGTCTGGGCTGTATCTAAACAGAACTTGAGAAATTTTTGGTAATGCTACTGAGCCCAACACCCCTAAAGTCACCATTTAACTTTGTAGGAGACATAGAAAAAAAAAAATGGCCAGCCTTAAAATTGATGTTGAAGGTTCTGTTTGGCACCAATTGGCTTATTTACGCAGATACACAGTTAAAGAAATATTTTTCTGTTGTTTCTGAAAATTATTTAATTATGGCAGCCAGAGAGAATGGAGGATAGATGTTTTGAGTGTGAATTAATGCTGCTAACAACAATCATCAATCTCTACTTGTGAAATAGCGCACTTCAGAGGAGGAGTCTCAGATACTCAGGGTAAGAATCAGAAATACTTCGTTCATTTCTCAATTTTGTCATTGACTCTAAAGAAGCCACTGCATGACTCCATACTTCAGTTTCCACACCTGTAAAGTGCAGTTATTGCTTCTGCTCTTTATTTCAGGACCTATGCAACTCTCACAACACTGAGTGATGAAACTCTCAAAGACACCAACAGGGACACAAATGCTGTTGTACACTAAACATTTGTGAAATGTCAACAGAAAGCCCCAGAAATCCCATAAATCCTGTAACAGTTTTATTTTTGCCATTACCTAAATAAACAACAACAATAATATTGTTTGCAATGACCGTGGGTGATTTTTCAAAAGGATATTTTATTATGATAGTGTAGCATCTCAGTCCCTAAGGAAGGGAAAAAAATCCCTGGTTTAGAAAGGACAAAATGTGTGTGCCAATGCAACATCAGAAGAAAATTAAACCGTTCTCCAGAGAGAAGAGCAACAATAGAAAACACGTCAGCATGTAAGAAAAAGGAAAAATTTTCTTTCCAAATAAAGAGCAGCTGAGAGCATGGGAAAAAAATTCCCTCATTACACTGACTAGGATGTTGACAAAAAATTTCAAGTAGCCAGACCTTGAAAACCATCCTCAGTGGGTGTCCTTTCTACCTTGATTACTGCTGTGTAGCACCAATGAAAAGCAGACCTAGGATCGTGCGGTATTCCTTACCAACTGCATGAAATGCATGTGCAGGGGAGGGTTGCTAAGAATGTTTCTTACTCTGATGACTTTTGTGAAATGCAACTAGCTCCCAAGTTGTGTGCTTAGATCTAAAGATGTGTCTGGGATACTATTTTGTCTAATGAGAGCTTATAGGATGCTTTTATTTTCTGAAGAGGAACATGGGGAATTAAGATTAGCCAAATAATTTATATTTTGAAGAACAGAAAGTTGGATCCTGCACCTCAATTTTACACCAAATTTTACGGCTTCCGCTTTGTGTCCTGTTGATTTTGCTGGTAATTGAACACAATTCCTCCCCTCTCAAGTCTATCATAAATCCAAGTATCCTAGTTCAGGGCTAGTAGGGCTAAAGAAGCCATGATAACACAGGCACAACAGTATTAGAAATTGGTCCTTTCTGGAAATCAGAAGAGGCATAAAAAGAATGTGCATGGGTACTGGATTCCCCTTCCAGGGAAGGCATAGATCGCTGCTCTGGTCAGCCTGGGTATTGGTCGGTGGGTGGTGAGTGGTCATATTCTCTTCCCTTGTTATTTCCCTTATTATTATTATTATTGGTGGTAGCAACAGTAGTTTTGTGTTATACCTTAGTTACTGGACTGTTCTTATATCAACCAGTGGGAGTTACATTCTTTCGATTCTCCTCCCCATCCTTCCGGGAGGAAATAGAAGGAAGAAGGGTGGGGAGTGATGAGCGGCTGCCTAGTTCTGAGTTACTGGCTGGGCTTAAACCATGACAGCATGTTAAGGAACTTAAAACCAGGAAATTTAAAGTAAATGTGTGGATAAATTAATTGAAAATATGAATAAAAAAAAAATCATAATTTAAAACATACTAGAGAACAGAGGCTAAAGGAAATCCAAATACAAACAGTATTCATTACCTGAGATATGAAGAAAAAGAAGGGTAATGTGGTATAATTAGCTGATAAATACTACAGAAATCCTAAAAAAAAAAAAAAAAAAAGACAAAGATAGAAAACTGAAAGCTAATAAAAAAATCTAAAAACATTTTAAAGGCAAGAAATGTTGTGTGCTTTGACATGAAAGATGTTTTCAGGACTACTTGTTGAATTTACTGAGCACAAACAGATATAAAAAACAGAGGATGGCAGAAACTAAATAGAAATGCTAGAATGGTTTCATAACTGTTAATATTAACCTAGACAGATTTACTGCAAATACTACCAGGTAAATTGTGAGAGTGAAGAACTGCCATTCATTCCAATGATGCGCACGGATAGAATGCAAGCTAATCTTGCAGTCATGAGTTATAAGAAGGATAACAAGTGAACCAAATAAACACATGATTTTGCCTTTAAAGCAAAGTATGAACATGACAGCAAATGTATCTTCTGCATTGTCAATATGGACATTGAAATCATATGAGATTAATAGTCTCAGGGATTCCAGAGCCAACTAAGAAAGAAAATCCATAAATTCATTAAGAAACCTGTGTTAGCATTTGGAAGTCTATAAATTCATTGTGAACATTACAAAAGTAACGTGAATAAAAAAGATGGAAGACACATTGTCGTGGTTTAAGCCCAGCCATAAATCAGCCACATAGTTTGATAGCTCCCCCCTCTTCCTCTCCCCACTCCTGGAGGGATGTGGAGGAGAATCGAAAGAATGTAACTCCCATGGATTGAGATAAGAACAGCCCAGTAACTAAGGTACAACACAATCCACTGCTGCTACCACCAATATTAATAACGATAAGGGAAACAACAAGGGAAGAGAATAAAATTTCCCACCACCCACTGACCGATACCTAGCCTGACTGACCAATGAACTAACCCTTCCAGGTCCCTGCCCCCAGTTTTTCCATCCTGGGCATGATGTGCTGCGGTATGGAATACCTTTTTGGCTAGTTTGGGTCAGGTGTCCTGTCTCTGCTTCCTCCCGGCTTCCCCTCCTCCCTGCCAGAGCATGAGACTCAGAAAGTCCTTGGTCAGACTAAACATTTGAGCAGCAACTAAAAACATTGGTGTTATCAGCGCTGTTCCCAGGCCAAAAGTCAAAACCACAGCACTGCACCAGCTACTAAGGGGAAAAATGATTGCTACTGCTGAACCCAGGACACACATGAGACTGGTAACATGTTCATGCTTCAGGAAGAATTGAATGCATTATATGTGCAACTCCAATGTAGCCAAAATTGATGTTGGCTTGAGACAGATTTTAGATTCTACCAAGTGTTAAAGAACTAATAGTATCATGAAACAAGTCAAAAATAAAAACAAACAAACAAAACAAAACCAACCAAACAAAAAAAAAAAAAAAACAACCTAAAAAACCTCAAACAATTCAGATAGTGTATTTCAAATACTTGGTTAAACACATGATGCAAAATGAAGATGCATTTTTGAATCAGAATGCAGAAGCAGAGGCAAATTCAGGAAAATGTAGAATTGTAAGAGCCTGCATATTTCAGTATGATCTGGTTACAGCTGTCTGCTCTGCGATTAGACTTTGGATGGTGACTTAGCTCTGCCAAGTATTTAGGTTTGAATTTTCTTGGAGCCCTAAAAGTATTTTAACTCCACTAATTAATACAAAACAGAAACCAGGCTATGTGCTGGCACTCAAGTTCCAGTGTTGACAGTTAAGCCATTCAAGTCAGTGGAATAATCCCTCTTCTGAGGTTGGAAATATTTATTTTTTAATGATTCAGCCTAGAACTTGAATGTTGGGTATGAAACAGGCAGTTATTTAGAGATTTGTTATTTCATGTCCACAGAAGAGGAAAGCAGCTTCTGTTCTTGACTAATCACTGAATCATGTCATAACAGTATCATTTCTAGGTGTGTTTGATAGAACAAGCCAGGCACCTCATCTTGAATATTTATTTACAATAAGAAAATAAAGCATAAACTGTTCAAGGGAAGACACCCTTCTAAAAATGAAGATAATGTTGTTGACACATTGAATAGTTTAATAATTAGGTTGCATAATACTTGTATCAGTAAGATTACTGCTAACTTGATTTCTTGCTTATATATGGTGCGTCATCCAATCGCGGCCTGTTTGAAAGACCCCTAGTTTAGGTCCTGACACTTTACTCATTTACAGCACATTAGCAAATAACAAAGTGTGAAAACAGCTAATATCTAACATGCAAGCCTCATAATACAGCTTTCATTACTTGGCAATCACTCAAACAAGTAGAAATATCAGATGAATAAATGCACAGTTGACGCATATTGAGGCTTTAATTGATATAGGAATAGAGCTTCTTTTCCAGCTAGAGGGCTGTCACCACAAGACTTTAAATGGCAAACCCCGTGCCATAGCTGTGTTGGATGGGTAGGTAGATAGGTATTGGGAAGATAGACACAAGTATGCCCTACATACAAAACTATCTCTCATATGTCAATATTTCTACAAGAAAATATTTTAAAAATATAAAAAATAAATGGGCATATAAGTATTCACACTTCTCTCATTAGTGAAGGGACTTAATTCTTTTAGTTTGATATAAAGCTGTGCTGAGCTTTGTTTCTGTCTGAAAAAAAAAACAAAACAAAACCAGGAAAAATGTAAGACAGTGATCTCAAGGAAAAAAATGTGATACAATCTTGATGTTATGTAACATTATCTAGCCAAACTTTTACTTCAGGTTGGGTTTTTTGAACAGCATCAGGAATATCTAGTGATATGTCTGCTTTTATATTATAACTATCTCGTGACTGCAAGGACAGCAATGTTTAAGAGACAAATTCTACTTTCTAACTACATCAGTTCATGAAGTCATCTTTGTATTTTCTTCTCCTAATAGTTTGTGCTAAGAAATTAACTCAATTATCAAAAGAAAAAAAACTTTTTATATACTGATATGCTACAAAAGTGCAGGTGATAGGATAAACTGCGCCATACTGTAGACCATCCAACTTCAGTAGTATCAGTATTTAAGAATGAAAAATCAACTTATGTGAGAGGTCTCTGAGGTCTTCAGTTTTTTTTAAAGGCCTCTGCCTTCCATGTCTAGTAATTTAAAGACATTGCCAATGGCACTCTGAAAAACAGTGCTTAGGCTGTAATCACAATTTCAGTGAGGAAAACAAACAAAACAAAACAAAAAAAAAAACCAAACAAACAAATAAAAAAACCCCCACAACCACTGAGCAGATCAGCTGTAAAGGAAAAGGGAAAAAAACCCCAACTCCAAACCTAAGAAAAGCATTATTAGCCAGGAACTTTCCCAGCACAGATCATTACATTGCTTTTCAGGGGAAATATCATTCTTAAATATTTTTACAATGCATTCACAAATTTAAAAATTTATATGACAGTGGAATGCTTCCAGTAAGCATGATCAGAAGCAAAAATAAAGCTTGGTAATTTCCTTCATGAATATTATGTTCCCGTAAAATGCATTGTTTTTCAAAAATCCACATCTGCTAATAAAAGCCTGTAGTTTGGGAATTTTTTTTGGTTGGGGTTTTTTTTTTCCAGATTCTTATATTGTTGTGTCATGCTATAGCTACTGCTGCTGAAATTGTTGTGTTGCAGAACTCATGAGCATAGACTATATTAGACACAGAAGTACCATCATGAATTGCATGAGAGTGATCTGGCATGCTGAGGCAATGAGGCATAAGTGGAAACAGAAACTTCAATTGCCTATATCAAATCCCTGGCGTGTTGTGAGGCAAAGCACAGCTAAGCCATGGCTCCAACACCTCAGGTCTCAGGAGTATGTTATCCAATTATCTCATGGCAACCACCCCTTTAGGGCTCTCTCTCTGCTATTAGGAAACACTTTGATGGTGGGTGGAAAAAGATATTTTTGGAAGTGGAGGAGGAAGTTGTTTAGATGAGAGAATTACTGTAATCAGTGCATTGTGTTGCTAAGTTAGAAAGGAAACAAAAAACATTATTCCAACTTTTCTAGCTTCTGTGGCTGATAAGAAAAAAAAATTCTTCAGCCTAGTAATTTCTCCAATATTTCAGCAAAACTCAGACTAAATTTTCTTTTAGAAGGCTAAAAATTATTAGGTGTCATAAGCAACTGAACAAGCTGCTGTACAAAGTAAGCTGTGCAACTGATTACCCAACAAGTTTTCCTACACTCTCACCCTGCTACAACTGTGATGTAACTTGGTCTTCTATCCACAGTACAGTAGCTTCTCTACTATGCAACATTTACTGCTGTAAGATGACATATTTTACCATAGTAACGGCACTTGTTACCCACATCTTAACATCAACAGTTAGTCTTGCTGTGGCAGTGTGATAAAATTATGAAAGCCCACACACATTTCAAGCAAAGGGCATGTAATAAAAACTGAGGCAGAACAGGTTGGGGTTAAAATAAATGAACATTGTAGCTCAGCCTCCCCTTAATCATGAGGAGAAGCAGATGGTGAGAGATGCTCACTGCTTCTGCAAGGCTTCTGAGCAATGCCGCTGTAAAATACCCAGGGTGTAGACTACACCTAGACACCCATATAAGAGGCCAGATTTGAAGGCAATGTCCCAGCCACTTAGGTAGTGGTAGTCCCTAGCCTAGTCCAACAACAAGTGAAAAGCTATGTTTCTTCCCCCTCCACATGGAGCAGTTACCAGGAGACAAACCATGCCCTCAGCTCAAATGCTTCAGCACAAAGTCCAGTATCCTGGCCTAAATACACTTCTATTGACAATTGGAAAAAATTCAGACTCTTTACTGAGGTAAGGTGCAGTATAGATATTGTCTCTTTCAGGACAACTCTGCTTTAAGGTGGCAGAGAGGTGAAGCTGTCAGTAACTTTAAATCACCTTTAAAGATTATTCAAATAGTTTATCAGCCATTGCACTATGTTCCATAGCTGGGCTAATTATGGAAGATTATTACAATGTTACATATTCTTAGATTATCCAGGGTTTTTTCCCCCACTTATGTTCATGTCAGTGCAACCCGTCCCTAGGAAGTCCAGATTTAAATCTAAATTTGGTTCTGTGTTTTCACAATCTACCCATTTCCATTTTTGCTGGTATTCAGCAACAATGTATCTTCTTAATGAAATTTATATTATTGCTTTGGAGATGAACTGTTGAAATACTCCGCCTATTTCTCCAAGATTGGCTGGATATACTGTTGCTGGCCTCTCGCTAAAACAAGCAAAAAATCTCAGAGATAGTGAGCTTTAGAAAAGTTTTAGTCAGCAAAGATTCTAACAGGCCATTTCCTAGTTCACTTGAGCATTTTTCTCTTCTTTTGTAGTGATTTAGACTTTTGGGATCCAGTGACTATCTGTAAATTACGTGCTGATGCACTACCCTTAGCTACAACCCAGGAGAGTTTCTGAATCTGATCAGAAATCTAAACTTTCTTTCCACACAGTTGTAGAGTATGCAGCTTCAAATTCCTGTTAAGATCCAAAAACCTGTTAGAGCATAGGGCAGTCATGAGGAATGCAGGAGGCCCCTCATTATCATGGAACTAACTATGATATACACTACATAGAAGCTCTTGACATTCCTTTTTGTCATTTCCATGCTCAATAATAATGCATGATGAGATTTGGACTGGCATGAGTAGATTGTCTGTCAAAGGCTCTTCAAGATTTTATTTGGCTGTTAGTCAGCTCATATTACTCCAGGCTGTTTGATAAACAGAGCACAAAGCAGCTTAACACTGTTGCTATTAATGTTCAAACTGCACTGAAAACACTTCATTAAACAGCCTACTGCAGTGTAATTGTTTAATAATATTTTGATTAGGTTGTTTTGTAGACAACCCTTGCTGTAAAAAATTTTTTTTCTGTCAAGTGACTCTTTGGGAAAAGGCAATATCAAAATGCTCGGGATAATTTAATAAAATGAAAGAGTCAGAAAAGATCAATAATTTGTTCTTATTTTTGTTATCTTTTTTTTTCTTTAATTGGTAATTTTTCTCCACAGTATAAATGAAACCTATTAAACTTTAGTTGTTGTTAGAGAATATCTATTCCAACTCATTATGAAAGAAGTGCAAACATGGACTTCAAACAAAGGCAGCATATAATCCAACTGATCTCTTCAGCAATCGTGATCCAAATTCATAGTCCTTTGAAGGACAATGTGTGGAGCATTTGCCAATGTCTTCAGGCCTGGCAGATTATCACAGGAATTATGACTTTTTTCATGCTCTTGAAATAGGAAAATCTCTGGTTTTCCCTTTGAATAGATATTGGTAGATATTGACATAACAGTAACAAGAATACCCAAAAGGAGTTGGCATTGTTAGCAATTTCTCAGAAGCCACACAAAAAAATTATTCAAGCCTGTAACAGAACACACTCTAAGATGACCAGAAACTTATTTTAGAAAAGAGAACTGAAAATCTTGATTTGGTTAATCTAGCAGAGGATGTAAGAGAATGTGACTACCTCATGTAGAGTACACAAAAGATAAACAACAGAACATAGAATCATAGAATCATAGAATAGTTAGGGTTGGAAAGGACCTTAAGATCATCTAGTTCCAACCCCCCTGCCAGGGGCACGAACACCTCCCACTAAACCATGCCACCCAAGGCCATGTCCAATCCAGCCTTGAACACCGGCAGGGGTGGAGCATTCACAACTTCCCTGGGTAACCCATTCCAGTGCCTCACCACCACAACAGTAAAGAATTTCTTCCTCATATCCAATCTAAACTTCCCCTGTTTAAGTTTGAACCTGCTACCCCTCGTCCTATCACTACAGTTCCTCATGAAGAGTCACTCCCCAGCATCCTTATAGGCTCCCTTCAGGTATTTGAAGGCTGCTATGAGGTCTCCATGCAGCCTTTCCTCTCCAGGCTGAACAGCCACAACTCTCTCAACCTATCTTCATACGGGAGGTGCTCCAGTCCCCTGATCATCCTCGTGGCCCTCCTCTGGACTTGTTCCAACAGTTCCATATCATTTTATGTTGAGGACACCAGAACTGCACACAATACTTCAAGTGAGGTCTCACAAGAGCAAAGTAGAGGGGCAGGATCACCTCCCTCGACCTGCTGGTCACACTCCTCTTGATGCAGCCCAGGATACAGTTGGCTTTCTGGGCTGCAAGCACGCACTGAAGCTGGCTCATGTTCATTTTTTCAACAGCCAAAACCCCCAAGTCCTTCTCCACAGGGCTGCTCTGAATCTCTTTCCTGCCCAACCTGAAGCTGTGCCTGGGATTGCTCCGACCCAGGTGGAAGACCTTGCACTTCATGGTTAAAATTCATCAGGTTGGCATCAGGCCACCTCACAAGCATGTCAAGGTCCCTCTGGATGGCATTCCTTCCCTCCAGGGTGTCAACCGAAACACACAGCTTGGTGTCATCAGAAAACTTGCTGAGGGCAAACTCAATCCCACTGTCCATGTCACTGACAAAGATGTTGAACAAGACCGATCACTGAAGGACACCACTCGTTACTGGTCTCCACCTGGACATTGAGCCATTGAGCACAACTCTGCGTGCAGCCATCCAGCCAGTTCTTTATCCACCAAGTGGTCCACTTATCAAATTGATGTCTCTCCAACTTAGAGACAACGATGTCATGTGAGACAGTGTCAAGCACTTTGCACAAGTCCAGGTAGATGACATCAACTGCTCTATCCCTGTCCATCAGTTCCGTAACCCCATCATAGAAGGTCACCAAATTGGTCAGGCAGGATTTCGCCTTTGTGAAGCCATGCTGGCTGTCACCAACCACCTTGTTGTTTTTCATGTGCTTTAGCATGCCTTCCAGGAGAATCCGCTCCAAGATTTTGCCAGGCACAGAGGTGAGGCTGACTGGTCTGAAGTTCCTCAGCTCGTCCATTTTGCCCTTTTTGAGAACGGGGGTTATATAACCCTTTTTCCAGTCATTGGGCACTTCACCTGACTGCCATGGTTTTTCAAATATTGTGGACAGTGGCTTAGCAACTTCATTTGCCAGCACCTTCAGGACCCGCGGATGGATTTCATCTGGTCCCATGAACTTGTATACGTTCAAGTTCTTAAGATGGTCTCGAACCAGATCCTCTCCTACAGTGGTCCTAGGGTCTTCATTCTCACTGTCCCTGCGTCTGCCTTCCAAGACTTGGGTGGTATGGTCAGAGCATTTTTCGGTGAAGACAGAGGCAAAGAAGTCGTTAAGAACCTTAGCCTTCTCTAAATCCAGGGTAGCCAATTCTCCCGATAGCTTCTGGAGAGGGCCCACTTCATCCCTAGTGTGTCTTTTATTTGCAATGTACCTATAAAATCCGTTCCTGTTATCCTTAACATCCCTAGCCAAGTTTAATTCTAAGTGAGCCTTAGCTTTCCTAACCTGGTCCCTAGCTTCCCAGACAACATCCCTGTATTCTTCCCGGGCTGCCTGTCCTTGCTTCCACCTTTTATAAGCCTCTTTTTTCCTTCAAATTTTCCTCAGCAAGTCTTTTTCCACCCAAGGAGGTCTCCTGACCCTCCTGCAGCACTTCCTTCTAGTAGGAATGTATAGCTCCTGAGCTTGCAGCAGGTGATGCTCGAATATCAACCAACAGTCTTGGGCCCCCCTGCCCTCTAGGGCTGTATCCCATGGAATCTTACTGAGCAGGTTCCTGAAGAGGCCAAAGTCTGCTTTCTTGAAATCCAGGGCTATGAGCTTGCTGCACATTCTTCTCACTGTACTGAGAATCTCGAATCCGACCATCTCATGATCGCTGCAATCAAGGTTGCCCTGGATTGTCACATTTCCAACCAGCCCTTCCCTGTTGGTGAACGTGAGGTCAAGCATGGCAACTCTCCTTGTCGGCTCTTCTATTACTTGCAGAAGGAAGCTGTCTTCCAGACAATTGAAGAACTTCCCGGATTGCTTGTGCCAGGCCATACAACCCCTCCACGAGATATCAGGGTGGTTCAAGTCCCCCATAAGAACAAGGGCCTGCGAGCGTGAGGCTGTTCTTATCTGTCTATAGAGCGCTTCATCCACAGAGTCCTCTTGGTCAGGCGGTCTGTAACAGATCCCTACAATAATATCTCCCATCGCTGTTCTCCCTTTAAGCCTGACCCACAAACTCTCTGTCGACTGCTCACCTGTCCCCAGACTCAATTCCATACTCTCCAGCCTATCCCTAACATAAATAGCAACTCCCCCTCCCCGCCTACTGGGCCTGTCTTTCCTAAACAGACTGTAACTTTCCATTCCAACACACCAGTCACAGGAGCCGTCCCACCATGTTTCTTTGATGCCTATGATATCATACACCCGTAGACGTGCACACGCCTCTAATTCTTCTTGTTTGTTCCCCATGCTACGGGCATTTGTATAGAGGCATCTGAGCCGAGCTCAAATTGAAGCCGGCTCATTGGCTGGAGTGGCTGGAGTAGCTGGAAAATCTCTATATAGATCTGAATGTCTACTGTAGGTGCTGGGAAGTGACCGGGTGTATTGGAATGGAACAATGACCCCCTCCCCCTACACATCTAGTTTAAATACATGAAGTATTGGAATCAATTATCAGGCAACTGTACATCCCTTCTATTTCCAGAAACATTTTATCAAGATCACTGATGGAATATAATTGTGAATAAAAGGTTAGCATCTAACATCGCTGTGTTGTTCTATGCCCATTACAGAGTTGGAGACCTTTGGGTTCTGTGATTGATATTTTTCTCCTTTTAAGAAATTAACTTTACAAACAATAATTTAAAAATAAGTAAAAGCATATTCTATTCCATAGATAGACATATCAAAATAGACATATCAAAAAATATCCTTTTTATTAAGTAAATATTCTCTTAACATTACTTCACTAGCTTGCTTCCTGCAGTATCTGGGAACATATTGAAATTAGTGGACTAATTAATGCCAAGAGACTCCCAGCTGCCGTCTCTCTGGCTTCAGCAGGGCTTCAGCTGCCAACTAGCCAACGCGAACACTAGACTGGCAGCAGGTAGCTAGTCAGTGTAGTTGGCTTTAACTTTTTATCTGTCTGATCATATGATGTTTCATCAACTTTGTGTTGGCACTGTCTAATGGAAAGGCGCCTAATGTTATACGACAGAATGGCTAGCATTACAGGAAAAATCCTTTTGCGCTGCTCAAATTGTAGTACATCAACAGCAATTGCCATTTATATTTGCAAAATAGGACTTCTAAGTAGGAGGCACATGATAATTTCACTGGATTTTACTCTATAGCAAAATTTCACCACAATGCTTTATTTGCCCCCTCTGCAAAATCATCCCAAAACCTAGTTTTAGCTGTTTCTCCCTGAAGATACCTGCAAAGAAAGTGTCTTGTTCAGTGTTGTTCCCAGTCGTGCCAGTTTTGTCTGGCAGATATGGAAAATATATTCTTTTCATGTGGCATCTTTTCCTCTTCTGCTTATATTCACAGACAGAAGAGGACTGAGAAGGCCAAATATACTACTCTGTAAAACCAATTTTTTTGAGGTGCTTTTAGTTTATTCTGAAACAACAATTAATATAAATATTGTCATATTACATCAACAGAATTTTCAAATTATCTTAAGTAGTAGCTCTTTGTAAGTTCTTAGATACTATTGAAACTTTTCATGTTGAAAAAGTAGCCAGAGTTGACTGGGAGAAACATCATCTTTAGCTGACAAAGAGACAGCTGTGGAGGCAGAGGAGCTCTATAAACTCAGAGGTTGCACTCTCTCAGGTCAATATTGGGACCTTTAAAGGCTACTAAATTCTACCAGGTGAAAACCTAAAGACACATTATAAATAAGTATTAATATACATAAGTATCTATATAGGGAAAAAATATTCCATCAAATCTCTAACTTCATGAATTTTCAGTTTTATTTATTTTATTAAGAAATTTAATCATTAAGCTAATAATTCAACAGAGAAGCCATACTGTTGGAGTTCTTTGCTATGATACAAACTCTTCTTTGGTCCAACAAATTTATAAAAATGAGCAGAATTTTAGTAAGTAAAAGAGGTGGTAATTACTTAATTGATCATTGTCAAAATAATTTGGTTTCATAAATATGCATATTTTAAAAGTATTTATAAAAGGAAGGAAAAAAAGCCTCTCCGTTTGAATACAGAATTTGGGGTGGGTATGTGAGGACTTGCCTACCTCACTCTTTATAGAAAGTATAAAGTAAGTATCCTATGTAAGACAGAGGAAGTAGAATTTCACTCAGAGTTCCCACAGAGCATAATCAAAAGTCCATATCTCGGCTCACTCTTAAATACATATATGCTAGTCCAAAAGGTTTTAAAAAATGGAAAGTATGAAAGTGTACAATTTGTCTTTCTGTAATCTGGGAAAGGGGAGACAAAAAGAAGACTCAATGCCATTGTGCAAGAATGAAAAATGGTACTGAAAATAGTACTGAAAGCTGTACAAGAAGACACCATTCATCAGTCTTCTACTGGGTTAGAAGTAAGGCTGGTACAGGATTTATACATTGTTTAAGGAGCAATTTGGCCAGATACTAGAAAAATTGCTTCTCACTATGAAAAAATTTAAAAAGTGAAACAATTGCTAATTAAATCTGTAGAATTTCTGTTCCCGGTTCATTTTTTTAAGGAATAGGTTGCTGAAACATTTGTTAGAAATTGCAATAAAATGCCAAATAAATGAGTGATGTATATTATATAGATTGAAACTCAGATTTTTGGGGGTTAATTGTTTTTTATTATCTTATTTAAGGTAAATTCTTACTGAAGTTAAAAGCATTTTTAAGAAATACTACATGGTTTTGCTCACACATATGTATGTTTCTAGGTTAAATTACACATTTAAATTACTCATAAAATGGAAAGAAATAAATTTCACTTATTCACTATTTACTAAAATAAAATTGTTTCATTGTTTTCTTATTAGATTTTTAATTGGACATCTTTTTAGACACCCAGTGTTTGCTGGTAGAGTTTTATAGGTACCACAATTTTTTCCACTGAGCTTGCTCATAGTAACCTCAGATTGCTCCACTCGATTTTAGACCTATTTCTGAGAAAGATTAAAGAAAAGATTATTGATTAGTTTCTCAATACAGGTTTCTAGCACATAGAGTGGAAATAACCTTTCCTGTTACTCACCCGTTCAAACAGTATTTCTACCCAGTTGGAATTCTGCAGGGCTGGGGCAGGTGGATGTTTTGACTGAGTTGGGTTTTATTGTGATTTTATTCTGGACACTATAATTTTTGGTAGTTTCAATTTGCCTAAAATGCTAAACTTTTTACTATAATTGTATTGACAACTTTCCTACTCTCAATGAAAATAGAGAAAATAGAATTTGTAAGGTGCTTTTGTGCACACTTGCATGCCAATAATATTAAAATACTCTTCCAGCTAAGTTCATTTCTCTAATTCCATTTCATGTGTACGTCCTTGGAAGAACTACTGCGGTGTCTGGGCTGCATTTGAATAAACTGAGCTTCTTGACATGCTGTGTAAGCTTTGATCATGAAGTTTCTTCAGATACCAAGCTTTTAATATATTATAAATTTTAGCAGTAAATTTTATTACAACAAAAATGTAGCTGGTGTTATGTTAACAAAGCATTTTAGAGACAATGTAGTTTGTATTTCTGTATAAAGTGTTTTCGACTGTGGCATTAGTTCATAAATAAGAATGTATGTTTGTATGAATAGTTGCCCATCTCCTGGGACCAAGCAAATGTGTTTCATTAAGCTGTGCATTATAAATGATTTTATAAGATCAGTGAGGAAAAAGATGAGTAGTCACCAATGAGGTATTTAACTAGAAGATGACACTTCATTCTCCTCAATCACACATTCATAAGTATAAAAATCCATGCTTATTTTCAGACAGTAACCTCAAAAAATTACTGCCCTGGTATCTCTGAACTCAATGACAAAACAGATAATAAATCTTTTAGAGCTGTGATTTTAATGTGCTGCCTACAACTTACTGGACTTTTATTGAAAAATAATTTAAAAAATAGCAAACTATAAAAAATTTTTTGGGAAGGTAGAGTCACAAAAACATAGCTAAAAGCTGTACAGAGACAGGAGTGACAGGACAAAAGAGACAGTAAAACATGAGTAGCTTACAGAGTCACCTCTCCAAAAGATAATGCAAAAAAAAAAAAAAAAAAAATTCATAGATACTTTCCAGTACCTTAAAAAAACTGCACCACATTTCTCCACCATAAAGTCTTTTATTTCTTTCCTTTAAAAATGTCGTGTAATTCAAGTGCTTGTCCTTTTGCCCATATGATTCTTGATGACTGCTGTAGAGCTGGTTCAAGTACTTCTGGCAGCTATGCAGAGGGGTTGTATCGGTTTACTATTGTATAGATTTGCTATTTCTCTCTTATTTTAATTTTCTTCTAACTCTCATTGTCCCAGTCAATCCTGTTTATTCTTTTTAATCTGATTTTGTTACCTGCTTGTTTGTTTGCTGTTCTTTTTTATCTGAATGTTATATTTCATATAGTGTGAACAAAGTACACTATTTTCTAATATCTAGATGTTAAACTGGCATTATGTCTTTACTCTTTTATGACTCAATAATTGTTAACATTTTATTTTAACATAAGAGTATTTATCTCAACATAACAAAAGAGCACTCAAAAGAGACTGTCATCACACATAGATAATTTACATAACAATATTGATACCAGACTTTGGTCTGTGGATCTACAGTAGGAGTAGCCTGCTTCTTTAAACAGTTCTCACCTCATGAAAGCTTATCTACTTCCAGCATTCAATCTACGGATCTTTGCTTTTGCTCAATTGTATTTTTACATTTTACTCACCAGAAAATGGTGAGCGTATGTGTACAGTGTACTTTGTCATCTTCTCTTGTTTTAATCACTCCTTTGACTTGATTCTTTTTTTTACTTCTCACAGTTTGTCATATCTATCCTAAACTAGCTATACCACTAATATAACCAAAACACATATATTAAGAACATTCACATATTTTTCATTTTAAAGGGCATTAATTTCCCCGAATACACATAAAACCTCCCTTGTTCATAAACTTGCTTTTCTCTTTCCAAGAGTGAATATCTCCCACTTTCATGTTGCAGATGGATTTGCAAGGAGAGAGGCATTCAAAAGCTTTCAGCCACTTGAGGAATACTCTGACAGTAGTGATGATAAACTGGGACAAGTAGCAAGGTTTAAGTTTCCTTGTCTTGGAGCATGATAGCAATAAGGTACAAATTCTGGCATCTATATTCTTTTACATGCCATTTCTCTGTGCTTTCAAAACTCCTTTCTGCAGCAGCATCCAACTTGCAGCTAATTTCCGCTTGCATTCACGACATGGTTCTGCTGTCAAATTTGGCAATGTCTACCTGGATCATCCCATAATCCATTTTCCCTCTTCTTCTTAAATCGGGAATGTGATTTTGAGGGGATTCTCAGTCATACTCACTGAGAGTGCTCTGTTTTTCATTCTGGAGAGATCTCAAGGAGCATGAACCGGTTTTCTTTTAATAAATTATGTGTCTCTAATGCTACTAAAGGGTATTTGGTTAAAATGAAAATGAAGGGAAAAGGGATAAGGGAAAAGGGAAAATGGAAAGGGAAAGGGAAAGGGAAAGGGAAAGGGAAAGGGAAAGGGAAAGGGAGAGCGAAAGGGAAAGGGAAAAGGGAAAGCAAAAGGGAAAGCGAAAGGGAAAGAAAAACGGAAAGGGAAAGAAAAAAGGAAAGGGAAAAGTAAAGGAAAGGAGAAAGGGAAAAGATCCCAAATCTTGAAATGCAGCTAATGTGTATATGAGAACTAGCACAAAGGGCTTTGTTTAGCAACTCTTCTTATTGTTGTGTACGTCATGAATTAAACATGGTCTTAACTTCAACGCATCTTCAATGTTCACTGAATTTTCTATGCTGTCAGATGAAGCTGAAATTTATGGTGCAGCAAGATTTTATTTTATAAAGGTATTTTTTCAGTTTAACGGGGAGGAATTCTGGGAGTATCAAGCAGGGAAAAAAAAAACACAACACAAAGGCAGCACACTTCACAGAGATTTGCTGGGCAAATTTCAATCATATTGAGCATTGCCTTGTTATAAAGCATTGCCTTGTTATAAAGGACAACACACCTTAAGGAAAAACAGGCCTGAACGCAGACTGGTTGCTTTTCAGATCTGCTTTTCTTTTAAACTCTTTTATTTTAAATCATATTGCTCTTTAAGAAGCTCAAGTCATATATGTGATGTGATTGTTCCTGCAGGGGAAAAAATGCAGGTGCTAAATAGAGGATAAGCAATGTACAAGCTTAGATAAAATCAGAAGAAACAACAACAACAAAAAAATATTATGCCTTAAGAGAGACAGGCTACCTTAAAATCCAAGACTTAAAAGTGTGATCCTGAAGAGAATGTATGGAAAAAATAACAATCAGACCAGAAAATATGACAACTCAAGATTTGTGATTCCCTCAAGCAATATTCAAAGATCAAAAGTACTGAGGAAAATGCCTCATTCTTTTCAACAAGACAGTGGAGTAAATATGGACAAATGAGATACACCTACCTGCAACCAGTTCATATCAGGACCTGTTCATAACTGATAACAACAGCCGGACACATTCAGCATTACTGCAGGACAGAGGCATTTAGATTCACATATTTACTTGCAATTTACTATCTTTTCTGACTGAATTTCATGCAATATTGCTCAGAGAAAATGCTGCACTCAGGCTTTCCTTCGTCACCTTCACTGCTGAGGATTACAAATACAGTGTGGATTTTCCAGAGAGATTTTCAAGATAAAGTTTGAGCACTATCAAATCTATTAAGTCCTCTGCTTTATAGGTCTCATGTTTGAGTTTTATGATTTGACCTGTCATTTTTTGACATAATGCCAAGAAGCCAGGTGCAGAAATGTCTAGGAATCTACCACACATTGGGACAGATCCCACATTCTCAGACAGTTAGACAAAATATAATATTATAATTTAAATATTACGAAATATGTCTATGTCAGTCAAATGGTTAATATTCCTTTCTTTTTGTTTTCCCTTTGATTTAATATAAGGACCTTAGTGATGAAAGAACATTACTAGATTCTCAGATTTCTCCATTACTGAATCAGTAAATTGTTGTTCATGATGCCTTCGCAATTTAGCAGTAATGAAGTTTTTGCCTGAGTAAGGATTGCAGAATTCAGTCTGAATAAAATTGGTATGCAAGCAATAATGAGTGAAAGATTTTGAAAAGAAATCTAAGAGAGAAAGCAGACCAATTGGATCTGAATTTCAATTTCTCTTGGATTTGGGCCCTTAATTCCCTTAAATTGCTTCTGAAAAGTCTAGCCTTAGACATTTTCATGATCAAACTCATAGCAAAAGTTTTGGTTTTGTAACTTTGCCTACAATATCATTTAGCTAATAAAGAAACAAACTTGAAGAAAATATATTTGTAGGAATTCTTCATGTGGGTTTAGTACACATATGAGAGATTTCAGATATTCTTATCTGCAGAAGCTAAGTAGGTATTTTCACTAGCAGTATGGGATTAATCCGAGCCCCAATGAAATTAACAGAAAAGATGGGGTTTGAATGTGTTATAATTGTCAAACTGTATTAAAGTGAGTAAATTGATTACAAATCATACAAATAAACAAAAAACCCCACAATGAAATTAAAAAAAAAAAAAAAGAGTTGTAAAAATATTTCTGTCTAAACTTTCTACTTCTTGCCCATCATTTACCTGTGGAACTACCCAAAATGTTGACACTGTCCCACAAGCCCTTGTCTCTAAACCGGAAAGACATAAATTTGAAGGATGGACCACTTGGTGGATAAAGAACTGACTGGATTAACTTGTGCAAAGAGTTGTGGGTAATGCCTTAATACCCAACTGGGGACCAGTCACGAGTGGTGTCCCTCCGGGATCTGTGTTGGAACAATTTTGTTCAACATCTTTGTTGGTGACATCGACAGTAGGATTGAGCGCACCCTCAGCAAGTCTGCCAATGACACCAAGCTGTGTGGTTCAGTTGATATGCTGGAGGGAAGGAATGCCATCCAGAGGGGCCTTAACATGCCTGAGAGGAGGGCCAATGCCAACCTCATGAAGTTCAACCAAGCCAAGTGCAAGGCCTTACACCTGGGTCAGGGCAATGAAGAGATTCAGAGCAGCCCTGCAGAGAAGGACTTGGGGGTGGTGGTTCATGAGAGACTGGATATGCACTGGCAGCCTTATGCACTTGCAGCCCAGAAAGCCAACCATATCCTGGGATGCATGAAAAAAAGCATGACCAGCAGGTCAAAGGAGGTGATCCTGCCCCTCTACTCTGCTCTCATGAGACCTCACTTAAGAGTACTGTGTGCAGTTCTGGTGCCCTCAACATAAAAAGGATATGGAACTGTTGGAACAAGTCCAGAGGAGGGTCACGAGGATGATCAGGGGACTGGAACACCTCCTGTATGAAGACAGGCTGAGAAAGTTGGGGCTGTTCAGCCTGGAGAAGAGAAGGCTGCTCAGAGCAGCCTTCCAGCACCTGAAGGGGGCCTACAAGGATGCTGGGGAGGGACTCTTCATGAGGAACTGTAGTGATAGGACAAGGGTGTCTTGGTTTAAGCCCCTCACGCAGTTCGCTCACTCATTCCTCCTTCTTTCTTCGCCCAGTCCTGGGGGGGAGGGGGAGGAGAATCAAAAGAATGCAACTCCCACAGGTTGAGATAAGAACAGTTTAGTAACTAAGGTATAACAGAAACCGCTACTGCTGCCACTAATAATAATAATGACAAGGCAAATACAAGGGAAAAGAATACAATCACTCACCACCTATACCCAGCCTGACCAAGCAGTGCCCCCCACCCTTCCGGGTCTCTGTTCTCTGTTTTACATCCTGGGCATGGTGTGCTGTGGCATGGAATACCTCTTTGGTCAGTTTGGGTCAGGTGTCCTGTCTCTGCTTTCTGCCGGCTTTCCCTCCTCCCTGGCAGAGCATGAGACTCAGAAAGTCCTTGGTCAGACCAAAACATTCTAAGCCATAACTATAAACTTCGGTGTTATCAGTGCTATTTCCAGGCCAAAAGTCGAAAACACAGCGCTGCACCAGCTACATGAAGGAGAAAAATGACTGCTTCTGCTGAACCCATGACAAAGCCTTAATGGGCTCAAATTCAAACAGGAGTTTAGTTTGGATATAAGGAAGAAGTTCTTTACTGTGAGGGTGGTGAGGCACTAGAACAGGTTGCCCAAACAAGTGGCAAATATTCCATCCCTAGCAGTGTTCAAGGCCAGGTTGGGTGGAGTCTTGAGTGATATTAGTATGTCTTTAGTGTCTTGAGTGTCTTCAGTGTGTGGTGTCCCTGTTGATGGCAGGGGGGTTGGAACTAGGCGATGTTAAGGTCCTTTCCAACACTAACTATTCTATGATTTATATAAAAGTAAATAGTGCATTTAATCCCTGGTGCCAGATCTATAGAGTGCCAGCTAAGGGGACATTTTAAAAACGTCATTCATATATATCTTCTAATTTAGAAAAGAAAAAACCAAACCAAACCAAACCAAACAAAAAAACCTTGAAGAAATATTCCAGAAATCTAAAAAATACTTTTCAAAATTATTTAAAACAAATATGACTGCTAGTATTAGTTCATTCGAAAATAATAGAATTTACTTTGATTTGATATATCACAAAATGCATTAAATACCAGAAGACAAATCACAGTAAGATTTGTGAACAAAGTTCACAAGAGGCTGCTACTGATTCTGGTAGGGTGGAATTATCATGCTAATCACACCTGAGAACTTCCTGACCTTAAAAATACAGTCACAAATTTTGTTGCATCAATGAGTGGGACAAGTCTATTACTGTCTGATGAATAACTGATTATGCCAGTCACTTTGTTCACCACACTAGGCTGAACATTCATTGGTTGATGGTCCTGAATCATGACAGAATCTGCTTTAAACTATATTTCATAGGAGGCTATACTTCCCAAAAGAAGTGAAAGGACAGAAAAAAGAAATAGGAAAAATACGGAATGCAAAATTTTGATGAAACTATCTTGGCGCCTCTCCTCATTTACTCCTTTATCACATGAAGGGGGAAGCTACCATCAAGTTATCATCGGATTATTTTGCCTTTTCCTAGGTTAAACTTGCAGATTTTTCATGAAATGAAATTATTTGAGAAGTTTTGTTTGAAAGTGTCTGAACAAACAGCTGGTCTACAACAAAGTTGAGTTAAATATAAAATTAAAAGTCCAGTGAGAAACCATTGATGAACTGTACTAAAATGAAAATTTGGCTCAATTAATGAAGTCTATCATGTGGTGAATACCTTCTTGCAAAAATAAAATTGCAAAAACCTTTGTGAGTATTAGCTTGAAAACTTCATACTTGGTTGCTCCCTATTTCTGGATATCTAAGCAAAGTGCTGTTATCTGACTGCAATAATACTGCTCATATAGTTAGGTGTAAATGATATGCTCATCTTAATTTTCAAATTAATCTACTTTCTGGATACCCATACAAAAATATAAAAAAAAAATCTTGCAATGAGAATAACAAAATGAAATATTAGTAATATAGTTGAACTAAGCAATAAAATGTAAGCTAAAAGAAGAAAAGTTTAGAAATTTTTGGGTAGAGATTAGTACCCACAGAAAGATTCAGACTGAAAATATTTTTCTTCATTGGCACAAATCCAGAAACTTCAGTTCTTTTATATGAATTGATGCAAAATAAAAATTGACTTATGCACTCTAAGATTTCTCAGTAATTTGCTTAGTCATGAGAATAAGGAAAAAGTTCTACTCTAACTTCTGGTAGGTTGGGAACTTCAGATTAGTTCTTCACTACTATAAATGAGAACTCTGACTGGGTGGGCTCCCAGGTATTCTGAGACATCATGAGCAAGCCCATGTTGCTTAACTCTTGCAATACCTCCTAATGTAGGTGGCTTTTGGCAGCTTGTACCCTCAGTGTCTGAGCAACACTTTCCTTCTGGGTTGTATGGAAAAAACTATTTTCTGCAGTACTCCAATAATATCCCAGAAGGCTCTGAAAACTTCACAAACTTTCCATGAACTTAACTGCTCCACAAAATATCCGACGTATTTATTGATTTTAAGAAAATATGGGTCCCCTGCTCTGCAGCACAGTATTTACATCACTATCAATTTAATCTAAAAAACTTCACATGCATAAAACAATATTCACATTATAGGATAACACAGTCTAGAGCTATGTGCCACTAATGTGGAAGTGGCCAACCTTTCACATTTGTTTTTCAAGCGGAATATGATGACAAAATTAAGCTTAATTAATAGGTTAATCTTGACCATAATAGCAGGCAAGCTACCGAACAGGAGAAGAATAGTGCTTAGGAGGGGGATAGTTACTGTAAGTTGCTTTTAGTAAACTGAGTACAAATACAACCAGTCAAATTAAAATTTTCTATGGAGTTCCAATTTAACCCAAGTATTTAAGGCTGAAGTAGACTCACTTATTCACTATTCCTAAAAAATAACATGAAGTATAAGTTATATATCATATAAAGACTCTTCTCAGACAGTGATATCCTTTGCTTTGCTGGTCTCAAGGAAATCGCATAAATATTAGTTTCTCAAAGTTGGAAACAAATCTTTCTATTGGGTCTTTTAGTTTGAGAGGGCCTGCTGCACGTCATACAATTTTGGAAAGGTTGGAAGCAGATATCCTTACAAACACAAACCCAAATGATATGATGCTAGCTCAAGAATCCCCTCGGCATTAATATCTGAGATGGGAAGAATGAAAACAATATAATTTTTATAGTATTGTTTTTCTTTGATTTTTAAAGCTGTTTGCAGAAGACTCTATTCAACCCCTATAGGTTGAAGACTTCAGTCACTAGCAGGTCTTCAGTAATATTTACAGGTTAAGTTTACTGTTTTTGTGAGAGTACGCTTGAAAGCAAACAAACTGAAGGTAAAGTAGACCTACAGCTGTCAGGTTTTAAACTGTAGGAATGAACTATCTGAAAGCTATTATTCCTTTCCATGCTTTTGGTTGTTTCTAGCTATTCCTGGCTTGTAAGATTCTGATAGCTGTCACTGACAGACTGTCATTGCTCATCATGTTTTCTGTTCTTACTGCTGTTTGCAAGACTATTTAGGAAAAAAAAGAGTTTGAGGACAAAAAGAGCTAGCTCCCTGGAACAAAAACTTACATATGTTTCTTTTTAGAAGAGCAAATATTGAAAACAGTATGAAGGTAAAGAAACACTTTTCTATACCCTTGCTATTTAAGTATATAGCAAGTTTTATGTTGTAGTATCAAATCTGTTTGTTCATTGAGTCTATACATGACTTATGTATGGTATGTGTAAGTCACACAAGTGATGTATGGAATTATACTTGAAAGACAGAGCTGTGAAATGGAGATCTTGCTGTGGTCAGGTTTTGTGAGAACCCTGCTAACTCTAACTTCTCTGTGAAGCAATTCTAGCCGTGTTCTAGCCCACAGCTAAATAAAGGACAAGTTAAGAATCAAGGAAAAGGACATAAGACAGGACCTTCATCTCAGAGTCTGAATTACAATTTCAAAAATGTCAAAGTAAATGGAAAGTGATTTTTATTTGAATAGAACCATGGCCTTGGCTAAAGATTTCACTAAGCAAAGGTAGGAACTGAATGACAAATAACCCGGTAAGGAGGACAACAAGAAAAAAAAAAAAAGCCAACAATTTAAATTAGTTGAAGTTATTACAGTTTGATTCATACTCTTTTCAGTGTTAGGTTATGCTTTTGTCACAAGTGTTTAATGAGCTTTCTAGGACACAATCTGTAGCTGAGTCAGGTAAGACTAAATGAGAAAAGTGATCTCTTTTGACACTAAAGTCTATGTTAGATAAACCTACGGTGTTGCTATTAGATACTCTCAGAGATGGTTTGAAATGTACTCTGGAGTATTTTATGAGCAAGAAAAATCAGACAACAAAATCAATTCAGAATAGTTGAACACCAACAGAGGGCTTCAAGGGGGCAGATGCATTAAGTGCCTAGTCACATTGGCCTCTGTCACAGGCACCACTGCTACTCATTCACAGCAAGACACGTCATGAGCTTATTGGCTGAGATGTAAAATGCCCGAATTTTAAAATTAACAGGCACTTCAAGTTAGATAATGCACAGCTTAGATCATGTCGTGGTTTAAGTCCAGTCAACCACACAGTTTTCGCTCTCTCACTCTCCCCTCTTTCTTCCCCCCGCTCCCGGAGGGATGGGAAGGAGAATAGAAAAGAATGCGACTCCCACAGGTTGAGAGAAGAACAGTTTAGTAACTAAAGTATAACACAAATCACTACTGCTACCACCAATAACAATAATGACAAGGCAAATACAAGGGAAGGATACAATAACTCACCCCTTCTAATACAAAGCCCGACTACTCACTTCCCCTCCTTCTTCCCCCCCACTCCGAGGGGGGGGGAAAAATTGGGAGAAGAATCAAAAGAATGCAACTCCCACTAGCCGAGACAAGAACAATTCAGCAGCCAAGGTATAACACAAACCACCACTGCCACCACCACCCACAAAAATTATCAGGGAAATACAAGGAAAGAGGATACAATTGCTCACCACTCGATGACCAAGCTGTGAACTGAACTCTTCCGGGTTCCTGCCCCCCCAGTTTTACCTCCTGGGCATGACGTGCTGTGGCATGGAATAGCTCCTTGGTCAGTTTGGGTCAGGTGTCCTGTCTCTGCCTCCTCCCGGCTCCCCCTCCTCCCTGGCAGAGCATGAAACTCAGAAAATCCTTGGCCAGACCAAAACATCACTAAGCAGTAACAGAAACACTGGTGTTATCAGCACTGTTCCCAGGCTGAAAATCAAAAACACAGTGCTACACCAGCTACCAAGAAGGAGAAAAAATGACTGCTGCTGCTGAACCCATGACAGATCACGGTTTGAAAACTCAGGCCACAGTAAGAACCTTCAGCTGAGACTCAAAAGATGTGATCTAAAGTAATAGCTGAAGAGAAATTAGAAAAAATAGAGGCCATAGCGATTGTTAGGGTATTCTTCATGGAATGGTAAAACAGAAACAGAAAGTTTTAATTTTCAGAACTTCCACTATTTCACTGAGGATATTTTTAAAGTAAACATATGACTATCATCATTTGAACTAACTTTAATGTCTATCCTCCTGTTCAGGAAAAGGGACGTGAAGAACTGAAAATGGTTGTGGCAAGTAATTTATAGAGAAATCCTGCAAATGACTCACTACTGGGTGATTGAATCCAAGGCACTATATATCAGTCAGATATATAGTCTCCAGGTCATTCATCTGGGTGGGGAGGCCTCACGTGCATCAGTGTTTACCAGTAAAGGTAAATAAAGTGCATAGAAAAATCAAATAAATTTTCTATTGGGTGATTTACAGTTTTATGAGAAGCTGACAAAGGACGTCAGATTCTTATGGAAGTAAAGGGTCATAGATCAATTGGATCAATCACAAGCACTTACATTTTCAGAGGATTTCTTACTAGGTAGCAATCAGATTTGTGATATGCTCTTTCACATTGAAAAGTTCTGTTTTCAGAGTGAAATTTAGTGTCATATCTCAATTGAGACAAGTTCTTGTGACTGAAATCAGTGCTAAGAGCTCTGGAAATTGATTCAACTTTTGATTTCTAAAGAAAGGTCAGGTATACAAATTTGGCTTGAAAATTGTTTAAAAAACACCAAGGAAAAATCAATAAAAAAAAATTAAAAATCATATTGCGATTTGGATTTTTAATCTATTTCTTATTTTTTAAGTAAAATCAAATATTTCTTTTTGAATAACATTCTTGGTTTTATTTTTTTCTTTTGATCATTTTGTACTATTCTTTTGAAGCAATAAAAAGAAATACTTATCAATTTTTCTTAAATTTTTTTATGCTCAGTACTTTTGAACTTAATTTAAAAAAAATTTTATAGAAGCCTCTCACTTACTTGCCTTCAGTTCCCGTAACAAATACTTACTTTTTTTAGATATTATCATTGCTTTTTTTTTTCAGAAGAGTTGAAGTCACAGCAAGTTAATAATGATCAAATTACCAGTTTTGTGCTAGAGGAAGGATTAGATATCTCTGGGGTAAGAGTTGCCTAATATCCATGTTTATACAATGGTCAAGAATATCTGGATATGTTCCAGTACTACAATAAAAATATTAATTTCTTGACACAAACTTCTCTTAACCACAGATTACTGATCTTCAGTTCAATATTTGAAAGTCTATAACTAGAATGAGCACTGTGTTTCAGCAACTGTTGTCAAAACAATTCTGTCATTGATTTTGTCTTTATTAAACAACACAAGGGTGACTTAATTGGTTGTTTTAGAGACAGTTAGACCCTCCCAAGTCAGTTTGTCTTCATTGACAGGACTATACTGGAAGCTATACTGAGTCCCTGGAAAATAATAACAATACTGATGTGATTTATTTTTTTAATTCATTTTTTAATTAATTGGAAAATGAAAGGAGAATAATGCAGCACAAAATGAAAACTCTTTCATCCTTGCTTAGAATAAATAAGTGTTGTGGATATAGGTACTGCTGGCACTTTGGCTATTTTCCACTGTGAGCGGACTAAAAATTTCTTCTATCCGTACTTTAATGAAAATTCAATGGTGTGCTAGAAATTCGTAGTTAAGATCACTGCCCAATAAGACTTCCACTGAAAATAAAAATAAGGATAGCTGATATTCTTCAGCAGTCAGATGTAACTAAATCATATTGAGAAAACTAATAGCACTGCAATATTTTCAAGTCTGAGCAAGTGTCCCAATTTAAGTATGTCACATATAGATCCAGTGGGGAACTCCCAATTGCACAAGAAAGCCGGATTTCTTCCACTTTGCTCTGCTCACACCCCATTGTGCAGGCAGCTGAATTGTGGATAAGATTTAAAGCATTAGTTCTACATTAAAAGAATAATGTATTGAGAACAATATAGATACAGACTGATTTACCACTGAAGAACAAATCTTTCTATTTCTATTGACCACTGGAAATACAAAATAAATACAAAATAAACTGACTCCCCCCCCCCCCAAAAAAAAAAAACAAACCCACAAACCCAGTACCTGGTGGCTTTCTTTATTTATTTTTGAACTCCTTTCTTCAGAACAAAGACAAACAAGTTTTCATATTGTGTGATGTGAAAGACAAAATTGTGAGTAGTCTGATTAAATTAACATTTAAAACCTGTTGAGCTTTGCTTTGCAAATGTGGATCTGCTTGAGAAACACAAGGGACTAAGTGCACACCTGCAAAAATGAATCAGTGTGCTGTGTGTATTTGTAGATAGTTATTTGACACATTGCCTCATTGAGATATAAATTAGACAGATAATCCAATTAGGTATTCTTTTTTCACACATAGTAATAAAAGCTGTTCTTTTTTCTTTGCACCTGGCTGTGAGTTGTTTCAGTAACTATGAGGACTAGAACCTTAATTTTTGCACAAAAGCGTGGATTAAGACCTAAAATGTTGACTTCAAGGCCTATATTAAAAAAAAAAAAAGAAAGAAGAAAAAAAAGAACAGAAACAAAAAACAAACCTACATGAGACCTGTGAAAGAAACAAAACACAAAGTGCAACCTCCTTACTCTATTAGAATGTATAAGAGACTTCATAACTGGAAATCTTCCAAGAACAGAGGGAAGATGCAGACAGGTAGTGTAGCATCATCGAGACTGCCATGGTTTGCTCTTAGTAAATTATTGCTAAAGTAATTGTTTTTAACATTGACGCTATTTTAATATGTGAGACCTTTATCTCATAGTACCTGTGAAGAAACTGTTCCAAATACACTATAGTGTATAACGCAAGATGGTATGCAGAAACACAAGCTCTCTCTAGGCTAATTAGATCTTCAGAAGCAAGCTGTAATGACTTGGACAACTGGTGTTGTCATGCAGAGTTGAGTGGTTCTCAAGGTTTATACATGGTGAAACACGCAATGCAAGGATGTTTAATGCGACAGCTGAACAACATTAATTGCAATGTCTTTGTGGGTATGCCTGCATAAATCCTTTAGTCTGAATTAAAACTCTTCTGAAGTGAATCCAGCAGTTATTGCCAGGGTTCTGTTCTTTGGCACAGATTTTTTTTTTTTTAATGTAAGTAATCTTAGCCTTTTTTTTACTCATTTATGCCATTTTCTATGTCCCCCTGTATTATCCTTTGTTATCTTTGCTGCATTTTATCACACCATAGCATAGGAACACTTCACAGTCATTAATACATATTAAACTTAGATCTTTATTCCACCATTGCCAGTAGTCCAATTTAATAAAACCTTTTTTTTGAGTTCACTGCAGCTAGTTTGTGGTTCTGATGTTATGAGCCCTTGGACAGTTTCTGCTGATCTTTTGGTGGGTCATCCCTTCCAGTGTGGGCCAACACTGATACATACTCTAAGAATTCCTGAATGGAAATATTTTCATATGGTTATTTATTCCCTAGTTAAAACCTAAAGTTATAATGTATTAAAAATAACAGTGAAATATTTGGAAAATAATTTGTAATGTAGTTCAGCATTTTCAGAACATTTTACATTTTGATTTCTCAGCAAAGTGAAGACCTCAGTTCAGAGGTTCAGAAGGAGGCATAAAACCTTTCTTCTTTTACTAATGAGTCCAGTGATGACTGCAATCATCCAAATTTCATTCCTTGCATATCTGAGCTCATCTCCTTGTTTTCCCTGGGGTATTACACTAACCACCTTATTATGAGGTGACCTAAAATGGATTGCTCTAAGTCTCTTATTGCCACCGCTTCACAACAAGACAGAAAAAAAAATTTGGGTTGAACAATATTCGTTGTTGAACCCTGAACTGGGGGGTTTTTCATTTACTTGGGACAAAAAATTTTTTAAAAAAAGAAAGAAAAGTAGAAAACCAACAGGATTTGGTAAGGGAAAATTTATTTTTATCTGTCTTGTGCGCTGGTATTGCAGTTCTCTTATTCATCTGCAAAGCTAAAACAAAGAAAGAAGTAATTTATTTTTATAATTTATTCCTAATCTCTATTCTGGGCTTTCTTCTCTGAGCTTTACTGCCCTTTGCTTGGGTCTTATCATTGCACAGCACCCTACTGGGGGAGTATTACACAAACAGTCTCTGACATTTGCACCATTGTTTTGTGACAAATCAGCATTTTTAATATCCATCACAGAATATTTTGTAGCCCATGGTGTACTGTGAGCCTGGAGATTATTTTGTGCTGGCAGTTGTTCTTTATCCCTTAACTCCACGATATGCAGGAGATCCCAACAAACTATTGCTCTTTTAAAACTATGTCAGTGTTAAAGCACTTACAATAAACTGAACAGCAAAACGCTGTACTAGCTCCAAGTACGCGCACCAGGGTTCTCTGAGTAATCAAACTTGCTGAAATTAAAGGTCAAGAGATCAGGACTGTAACTTTAAGCAACCCTGGGGAACGCAAAAATCTTCCACCTTTGTTGTATTATGCAAGCTGCCCATGATCACAGAATGTGAAAAACAGCTATCAGATCACAGTGTCTTTTCAGAGCTAGAAGCACCTGCAGTTAGGAACAAAAGAATTCACAAAGCCCTCTTTTCATAAGGGAAGCTAGCTGGTAGTTCCGTGTGCTACTCTTTGGTAAACGTTTGCACAGTAATCTCCAGCAGAAGGCAATATTAAGGATACTAATTTTTTTAATTTATTTATTTTCCTGTGTTCAGGTTGTTCGAGGAGGAAATAACAAATCAGTTGATTGAAAAAAAACCAAAATCCAGGACACTGAAATAATTTTGCATTTTACAATCAGCATTTATTAAGGAACAGGTGGTAGACTGACTAAAAGTAATGCCAGAATTAAGTAAAAGGCAAAAAAGTTTTGTTATCTAGCATTTTGGAATCAGGAATGAAAAAGTGAAAATATGTCCCAAATATGTGTGTTGTGGCTTTCCTTATTCTGTCACAGAATCATAGAATGGTTAGGCCTGGAAAGGACCTTAAGATCATGTAGTTCCAAGCCCCCTGCCACTGCCAGGGGTGCATTACACTAGACCATGTCACCCAAGGCACTGTCCAACCTGGCCTTAAACACTGCCAGGGATGGCTCATTTATTACTTCTTTGGGCAGCCTGTTCCAGTGCCTCACCACTCTCACAGTAAAGTACTTCTTCCTTACATCTAACCTAAACTTCCCCTATTTTAGTTTGAACCCGTTACTCCTTGTCCTATCAGTACAATCCCTGGTGAAGAGTCCCTCCCCAGCATCCTTGTAGGCCCCCTTCAGATATTATAGAGTACTCACACTGGCTCTTGGGGTTAGTGAGAGCTGGGTATGCACAGCCTGCCTAATTGTACTGACAGTAACCAACACCAGTTGCTGAGACCCTTAGGCTAAATCTGTGCTGTATAATGCAGTTGATTCTAAAAGCGACACATACTCTTGCTCAGTGCAATATTGTTGTCTACATTAGCAATTTGATTTCAATCAGAACTGTAGTTTTCACTCTGCTCTCCTGTTAATCCTACTTACTGCTTGTTATTGCATATATAAATTAGTATGAGCTCAGAGATCAAGACCTGGCTTCCTTTCTGATGAAAATAAACCAGAAGATGTGCTCCACTAGTGCGCCTAAATGCTCTCTATCTGATAATAAACATCAGTCCCTGGAAACAGACTGGAGTAAAATGAAGTTGAATTCACCCAAGTGTGTATAGTATGCATACCAAATCTCCAGTATTAACTGCTTTGTTACTTGCTCCTTTTGCACTGTTAATGTGGACACAATGTTTGCTTTCACTTTTCCCCTGTGCAGTTTGCTGTGTCCGGTGTTTCGCCTTACAAACTGAGAGCAGGTGAAGCTCACACTACCCATGCATCTCATCAGCTTTGTTGCATGATGAAATCAGGGAGCAGTTATTTATCCACCTGTTACCAGGCGTATCATGGTACTCACTGTAAACGGACAAGAGAGCGGTGCACCAGGCAGAACAAATCACAAATAGCACACATTCAAGCACATACACAAAAAAATCTTCACAGAGCCAAGATTTCTCCCCTCAAGTTCTCCAAAGACCACTGAAACACTGTTTTCAATATAGACTAATCTACGCTGTTTGAAATGATGTATGACAATGTGTTATGCCTGTGCTTGAAATGCAATGCTGAGAACCTCTATCCTGGGCCAAAGGATTTAACTTATATATGTACGCTATTAAATATATGTTTCACCTAGAGCTTTCACACTATAATCATCCTATTATTTTGGTTTTCAAAGAGTATTGTGATCAAACTGAACATCCAAACCCACCAGAATAAAATTATGCTAGAGATTCAGATTTGGAGGAGGTGGCTTAATCACAGATTACATAGGAGCAACAGATACAAGTACTGGAGTGCACACACTGTAGGATTTACTGTATTAAGAAGGTTCCCGGCATGCGGTAACCAAAGAATTATGTAATATACTATTATGGCCAAAGGTGTGAACTGCAGGTTGATTTCATATGGCAGGCTTTCCCAGCACTGAAACAATGCAGGCCTTGTGTACATGTCCTACAAACATATATAAAGGCTGTGTCTGTTAGGTGATACCTGCGCAGTTCTTGCATCAAGTGAAACTTAGTAAAAAGGTGTTCAGTGGCAAATTATTCCCATGTGTCAACTAGCCCAGGAGACATGGTTTTCATCCTTTCAGCTATCTATCCCACTGTCTGCCCATTCAAGGCCACAGCCCACATCAGTGTGTAGACATTAAAAAATGCTGGCAAATAGAACTCACAAATGTAAGAAGTAGAAGTTGTTATTGCTTTCAGTGACTGGTCTGAGAAATACCCAGCTATTTTTCTGCTCTTTTTTCATTTACCAACTGCAGGACTGCTATATGCAACTTAACTTTTCTCTTTCCAGCCCTACTGTCCAAGAAAAGGCAAGGATATTATTTCACACCATATGGGAGTCACTACTAATCGTAGAATCATAGAATATTTAGGGTAGGACAGGACCTTAAGATTATCTAGTTGCAACCCCCCTGCCATGGGCAGGGACACCTCACACTAAACCATGTCACCCAAGGCTCTGTCTAACCTGGCCTTGAACACCGCCAGGGATGGGGCATTCACAACTTCTTTGGGCAACCCATTCCAGTACAGTAAAGAACTTCTTCCTTATGTTCTTTTAATTTTTTAAAGTTCATTTTAAAACCTTTGTGTATTTTTAAGACTTTCCCAAGATGTTATTTGGGGCATTAAACTTTATATGAGCTTTTGCTGTTAGAATGGATGCTGCTGCTAGGAAAACTGTGAAGGGAAGAGACTAAATAAAATGTCAATTCCATTTGAAAGGAAATCAGGTTCAATATTTTCACCCTGGACTAGACACGACTTCTCTCCTTTACTTTGTTTTCCACTCCTGGTCTGTTATAGCAGCCCTTTAATACTCCCTGGTAATATTCCCTGCAGAAGTGGAGAAAAGAGCATGGCAAACTAGTGAAAACAGGGAGGATAATAAGATCAAAATCCAGTACAGGAATACAAAAATAAAAAGTAAGCCAATGAAGTCAAAAAGCCAAATTAGTGCCACACCTAGTAAGCCTACACGGCATCTCTGCCATACAGAAAGCTTAACACAAAACAGAACTGGCAGGTTCAACTTCAACTAGCTTTTTCTTTCCCAAAAATTACTGTTTTAGCCACCTAATATTAAAATTAAATGTGTTTTTTATGAATATGAATAGATTTTTAAAATATACCACATAGAAGGTGATGCTAATTCATATGGGAGAAGGAACAGTGCACCTGCATTTGAATTTTAGTTGGAGTGAAAGATACATCATTGAAAGAAACTTTCTGATTGTCATTATTTGTCATGTTTTAGTTGTCATCACAGTGCAGCCTTATAGTACAAGAATTCAATTTCATTTCAGTCAAACTAAACCAGAAGATGCTATTTTAATACATCTAATATTAATGAGTGTTCAGTTTGCAAGACTATTTCTAGTCCAAAGTGAAACCTTCTGGAATGTGTCTGGTGTGGACAAGACATTGAATCTTATGCTCCTATGATGCCTTATTAATGTCTTAATTTACACATCAATATCAAATCTTTCATAGCACATGTGAGAAAAATGCCCTAATTGATTGGCAGCTCTAACTGTGTCACAGAAATAGCTGAGTCAATTTTTTGAGGTCTTTTTCTTATTTTCAAGGAAAATAAAATCTACCAGCAGGCACCAAAATGGAAAAGTCATAGAAATGCATATTTTGTTAGGAAATAGCTATTTAAATGTAGAGACCTATGACGGAAACTATTTTCCCATCTCAGTTTCAGCTGTTTCCATTCATTGAAGGTTCCTTCCAACACAAACTATTCTGTGATTCTGCCACAATTTACTAAATAAAGAATGGTGTGTAACATTTTGCAAAGTATTTATTCATTCAGGAAAAAAGTGGAAATTCATAAAATATCTACAAATGTAAGATAGTTTTGAAGGCATACGAATAAATGAAGAGAATGTAAGTTATTTGCTGGCGTGTGGAAAGAATTTATTGTGAAAAAAAAACAATCTGAGGAAGACTTGTGATATATACATTCATATCATAAATACATCCAAGCTTGAGAGCACTAGAGCCAATTATAAAACTTCATATATCCCTTCAGAACCCATTTTTTATGCTATCAGTCTAAGAATTTGTGAAAAAGTTGCCTAAATAACACATAAAGAAGCTGTAACCAAGTTATCTTTTACAAGCTATGCACATATGACGGCCAATTCATAACCAATATAAATATTTCTAACTCACAAATTCTCTAATTCATTCTTGTTTTTATTACCCGCCTCTCTATAAAATAAGTGTAGTACACAGATTCATACATGTATTTGTACTAGTCAGTCATGTAACCTATAAAGTAATGCAATTATCAACTTAAAATTTCTTCTTGGAAAAGTGCAGGATAAATTTGAAACCCCAAAGAAAAGATAGTTCTGGTTACACTAATAGCAAAACTAGCATCCAGATTGTCACTATGACTTCAGAATCTGGAATATTTGAACAGAAAGTAGCTATGCTGACTGCAGCTTGATCTGTGTCTTAGGGCCATAATAAACACCATACTTTATTTTCACCCCACACAGTTTCTGAGGCCAAGGAAAATGTCTCATAAAACATTCAGTGTCTGTATCAATCTCATTAGGTTTCAGACCAGAGAGATAATAAAACCTTCTTTCAAAATGTAAAAAAACAAACAAACAAACAAACAAACAAACAAAAAAAACTAGTGAAACTTTTCCACGTAAATGTGCAGAGCAGTATCTTTTGCCCACTGGAGATATATATTCTCCTTTGGCACCTACTGATGATACAGGCAAAAAGACCCCTTTTATGTGTGTCCTGGGTTCAGCAGTAGCAGTCATTTTTCTCCTTCTTAGTAGCTGGTGCAGTGCTGTGGTTTTGACTTTCAGCCTGGGAGCAGCGCAGATAACACCGATGTTTCTAGCTGCTGCTTAGTAATGTTTAGTCTGACCAAGGACTTTCTGAGTCTCATGCTCTGCCAGGGAGGAGGGAAAGCCGGGAGGAAGCAGAGACAGGACATCTGACCCAAACTAGCCAAAGAGGTATTCCATACCACAGCTTGTCATGCCCACTAAATAAACAGGGGGCAGTTACACGGAAGGGTTAGAGCATTGCTTGGTTGGGATGGGTGTCGGTTGGCGGGTGGTGAGCAGTTATATTCTCTTCCCTTGTTATTTCTCTTATCGATGCTGTTGTTGGTAGCAGTAGTGGCTTGTGTTATACCTTGATTGCTGGACTGTTCTTACCTCAACCTGTGGGAGTTACATTCTTTCGATTCTCCTCCCCATCCCTCCGGGAGCAGGGGGGAAGAAGGGAGGAAGTGAGCTAACAACTGTGTGGCTGATTTATGGCTGGGCTTAAACCACTACAATGTGCCAATAATAATGATCTTAATATTAATAAAGAGTGAGTCAATAAAAAATAACTAGAAACTATTCAAAACGACAACAGCACAACTAAGACCACTAATTTTAGGTGATACTTCCAAGGCGAGAAGAAAATAACAACTCACTACACAAAAAATGCATATGTGCAATTTCTTTGTTTGAATAGTAGTACTTTGTATATATGTCAAAAGAAGGTTACAGGAATATAGCGAAAAAACAGTAGGGTTAGATTTTTAGATAATAAATGATAGAATCATAGAATCATAGAATAGTTAGGGTTAGAAAGGACCTGAAGATCATCTAGTTCCAACCCCCCTGCCAGGGGCAGGGACACCTCCCACTAAACCATGCCACCCAAGGATCTGTCCAGCCTGGCCTTGAACACTGCCAGTGATGGAGCGTTCACAACTTCCCTGGGCAACCCATTCCAGTGCCTCAGCACTCTCACAGTAAAGAATTTCTTCCTCATATCCAATCTAAACTTCCCCTGTTTAAGCTTGAACCCGTTACCCCTTGTCCTATCACTACAGTCCCTAATGAAGAGCTCCTCCCCAGCATCCTTATAGGCCCCCTTCAGATATTGGAAGGCTGCTATGAGGTCTCCATGCAGCCTTCTCTTCTCCAGGCTGAACAGCCTCAACTTTCTCAGCCTATCTTCATACGGGAGATGCTCCACTCCCCTGATCATCCTCGTGGCCCTCCTCTGAACTTGTTCCCACAGGTCCATGTCATTTTTATGTTGAGGACACCAGAAATGCACACAATACTTCAAGTGAGGTCTCACAAGTGCAGAGTAGAGGGGCAGGATCACCTCCCTCGACCTGCTGGTCATGCTCCTTTTGATGCAGCCCAGGATACAGTTGGTTTTCTGGGCTGCAAACGCACACTGCCGGCTCATGTTCCGTTTTTCATTGACCAACACCCCCAAGTCCTTCTCCACAGGGCTGCTCTGAATTTCTTTCCTGCCCAACCTGGAGCTGTGCCTGGCATTGCTCTGACCCAGGTGGAGGACCTTGCACTTCGCATGGTTAAGCTTCATCAGATTGGCATCAGCCCACCTCACAAGCCTGCCAAGGTCCCTCTGGATGACATTCCTTCCCTACAACGTGCCAACAGAACCCACTGTCCATATCACCAACAAAGATGTTGAACAAGACCGGTCCGAACACCGATCCCTGCGGGAAACCACTCATTACTGGTCTCCAGCTGGACATTAAGCCATTGAGCACAACTCTTTGCGTGCGGCCATCCAGCCAGTTCTTTATCCACAAAGTGGTCCACCTATCAAATTGATGTCTCTCCAACTTAGAGACAAGGATGTCATGTGAGACAGTGTCAAACGCTTTGTACAAGTCCAGGTAGATGACATCAACAGCTCTACCCCTGTCCATCAGTTCTGTAACCCCATGTCGTGGTTTAAGCCTAACTCACGCAGACTCTCTCTCAATTACTCCCCCCTCTTTCTTGCCCCCACTCCCGGAGGGATGGGAAGGAGAATCGAAAAGAATGCAACTCCCACAGGTTGAGATAAGAACAGTTTAGTAACCAAAGTATAACACAAATCACTACTGCTACCACCAATAATAATAATGACAAGGCAAATACAAGGAAAGAATACAATTCTCACCACCTAAAACCAAGCCCGACCACGCAGTGCACCCCCCACCCTTCTGGGTCTCTCCTCTCCGTCCTCCATCTTGGGCATGACGTGCTGTGGTATGGAATAACCTCTTTGGCCAGTTTGGTTCAGGTGTCCTGTCTCTGCTTCCTCCCGGCTCCCCTCCTCCCTGGCAGAGCATGAGACTCAGAAAGTCCTTGGCCAGACCAAAACATCACTAAGCAGTAACCGAAACACTGGTGTTATCAGCACTGTTCCAAGGCCCAAAATCAAAAACACAGCGCTGCACCAGCTACCAAGGAGGAGAAAAATGACTGCTAGTGCTGAACCCATGACACCCCATCATAGAAGTCAGGATTTCCCCTTAGTGAAGCCATGCTGGTTGTCACCAACCACCTTGTTGTTTTTTATGTGCCTCAGCATGCCTTCCAGGAGAATCCGCTCCAAGATTGTGCCAGGCACAGAGGTGAGACTGACTGGTCTGTAGTTCCTCAGCTCATCCATTTGGCCCTTTTTGAGAACGGGGGTTATATTTCCCTTTTTCCAGTCATCAGGAATTTCACCTGACTGCCATGATTTTTCAAATATGATGGACAGTGGCTTAGCAACTTCAATTGCCAGCACCTTCAGGACCTGTGGGTGGATTTCATCAGGTCCCATGGACTTGTGTATGTTCAGGTTCCTGAGATGGTCTCGAACCAGATCCTCTCCTGCAGTGGTCCTAGGGTCTTCATTCTCACTGTCCCTGCGTCTGCCTTCCAAGACTTGGGTGGTGTGGTCAGAGCATTTGCAGTGAAGTCTGAGACAAAAAGGTTATTAAACAAGACCATGAATCAAGAGATCTGGTTTCCATATCTACTTTTCACATACATTTCTGCCATAACCTTGGGTAAAACATATACCAGCTATACTTGTCTCAGCTTTTCTAGCCATAAAATAGAAATGATCTTTCCTCACCTCATTGAAATGAGGTCATGGTCATCTTGATACTGCTTGTAGCACATATTTCAGAAGACAGGCAGCAATATAACTTGTATTATTTCTTAAGGGGAACATTTTACAATTGCCCTATGAGCATCTGTGAGGATGAGAAAAGTCACTGTATTGCCTACACCTCTGCTGGATCTTTTCTCTTGTTTCATTTCCATTCGAATGAGGCCACTGTTATTATTTTCTTTTGATGATATTAATTGATGAAAAGTTGAGGGCACATTCAACTCAAATAGTGTACCTTATTGAAAAATACATGCATCTTTAAATCATTTGTTTCTTTGGCTATTTTCCTTTTTTTTTTTTTTTTTTTTCAAATTCCATCAGTTGCCAATGTAATTACCTAGATAGAAAGCAGTTTAAACTTGACATAAAAAAATGGGATTCAGATACTCAAACTCTGCATAATTATCATGTCAATTGCTTTTGCATGATGTATGATTGGCTGTCTCATAGAAACTGTGGATTTAATAGGATTTAAATGTTCTTCATCAGAAGTAAAATATGAAATGGTACGTGCCTACCTATCAACGATTTACCAAGAACTCATACTAGGACAGGCAGACTACTACTAAATTCCACCTCACGGTTATTCACAAATTTCTAGGAACTTCTTCAGTCTGTTGTGCATTTCTCAATTCTCTAATTAGAGGGTTTGACCTCAGATTTTCATTGAGGTCAGTGAATATAACTTCACTGTCTTCATTATCAACTCTCTTCTTGAGCTTAGATCAGCATCAGTCAGAGGCACCAGTACTGTGTATGTAAGCAGAGCTCTTTGTTAAGATATTTTGAAGCTTAATGCAATTATCCAAAAGCATGTTTCAGTTCTATTTGCATATTACTGAGCTATGGAGTGAAGAGTTTAGGGGAAGGAATCCATGACACGATCTAAAAGTTCCATGGCTTTTGCGATCCATTTCTGAAGATTTGAATTTTCTGGTGTATGTTTCAGACAAATTGACTCAAATTTCAATAACATAAGTGATTTAGGTTGCAGGAACAGTTGCATATGGGACAATGTAATGCTTAACACTGCAATGCACAAGTATCTTCATGGGTCTCACAAAATCCTGAGTGCCCTGTTCTCACCTATTCTGAAACTATTTCAAATGAGAGCAGCATTAAGAAGCCATTTTAACAAATTAAAGAATTTAAAATTTATTTTAAACAAAGTCTGAAAAAATGTTCTAAGTGTTTATGATGTTATGAGTCTCTTAAGGAATGATAAACTGTACAGTCCCTGTTATCCTGCTGTACAAAATAGGGGTCAGGAACAACACCTTAAGCTTTGTGTACTCACACAGAAATCTTATCCAGCACCTAAAGAGTGCTCTGTCTGTATAGCACATATTTGTCTGGAAAACAGAACACAGCCAAACAGAATACACCAAGTCTTGCTACACAACACTACGAAATGGACCTGCTTAGGCTTACTTTGTGTTCATGTAATAAATGTGAGCTTTAGTAGCCATTGACACCTCCAACCATAACAGGCACACAGTTTGGCTTTCCTTGTGTTTTAGTCCCACAATTGGCGTGCATCTCCTATGTGGCTTGTCATAAAAATTCCACCATCCTCCAGAATCCTCAAAGAGGGACTCTTTAGAAGTAGCTGGAAGGTCCTCTCATAGCATGCCAATACTGCAAAACAGTATCAACAAAACCAGTCATTCTACTTTCTGTTTGCTGTTACTTGACATCTCATCCTCATATGTAAAAACAGTGGTAAGCTGTGCATATGAATAAATTACAACTGCCTACTTCAATTTATTTTTTTCCCTCCTGTTTTAGGGCAATAAGTCCTGGAGTTGTCATCTAAATATGCCTAATTTGTCAATATTTTTGCCACAGATGGTTTACCAACAAAGAAGGTAAGAGCACAATATTATTTTGCAATACGTAACTATGTCAAGCAAAAGACATAAGTATATTATAGCAATCCAAGAGTGAAAACATTATGCACAGACTTAACTTTGTGATTTTAGCCAAGTGAGTATACAAATGATTATCATAATGGTCTCTTATATATTGGACCAAGTTTTATGGGAGTTGAAGACTGTTACTCCAATGGTAATGGGCACTGAATTGTACTTCTTTTTGTATTCTTGCACGTACAATTACTCTCCTATCACATCAAATGTATTTTGAATAGATATTGCAATAGGGTGAAGTTCACCTACTTTTCTACAAAGAACAAAGTAAATAGATTTTGTACTGTGAACAGAAGTGAAGAAGGCTTATGATCAACAATGTCAGTTGAACAGTAGATGTTGTCACTCAGGAGTGTTATGGGTGAAATGCATTCATAGCATAGAGAATTGATTTACGTCTTTTACATAATTTTAGCTCATAATTCATACAGTCTAGGAACCCTATAGTACCACACTTCAGGTCCTGGTTTCATTTCTATGTATATATGTAATTAGAAAGAAATAAAAGGACTGTGAAAGAAAGAAAATCTAAATAACTGCCACTTGTTACATAACAGTCCTCACTCTGTTATTGTGGGTCGATGGGATAAATATAATCTTATCAAAATCATATAATTTGCATCTTTTATTTTGGGCAAATGTAGAGGTTTTCTTTTGATCTAAGACTGGGCTCAAACCAGCCAAGTAAAAATTGTGTGAAGAGTGTTCAAGCCTCTCTTATTTTTTCAAGCAAATATTGACACAAGGGAGAAATATGTGAAAGTCTGTGAGTTAATAAGTCAGGCTTCTAGATTTTCTTTTTATTTATAGCTGTCAAACGTGCTCTATGATTTGTCATTGTTTTCAAAAAATCTGAGAATCTGAAAGCTCGGTTTAATGGGAAAACTGTAGAATCCTTTGTGCTGAGTGAGCTAGATAACATATGAGGTGGCAGATACTGTAGTCAAGACTGAAGATGCTGCATTATTTAGAGACATCTTAATTTCCACAAAAGTAAAAAATGTTTTCCAGTATGCAGGTATTTAATAAGACCTTTTTCTTATTAAATAACTCGGGGGGGGGGGGGGAGTTTGGGGAGGAATTTTTCTGAAGATACATTTTATCATATTTTCATACTTGTGAGTAGCAGCTTAGAGATGATGTAAACCAAAATGCCTGCTTATATTAATATACTTAAGTTAGATATCTCAAAAAAAATGTACCTTCTTGATTGCTACTTTACTTAAGGCATTTCTGAGCTTTATGGTATAAAATCACAACTATGTAAATGGCAGAAGAAAAATGAAGTGCATATAAATTACCTCTTCCTTTCATTTCACACTTTTAATTTCTTTGAGAAGGTTTGTTTGTCTCTTTGTTTTTCCCCCTTAGATTTGGCATACCACAGATCTCTGCGATCTTTGCTCAGCTAAAGGTGGAAAAGGAACTGAAGCAAAAATGGTGAGGACAGAATTGTTTGTGGGGCATTTGACGCAGCTGCTGCAAATATTATACACTTGAATTATGCTGTGCCCTTTTACATAAAAGAGAATTGCATTTGCCACCATTTGGAGCTGTTCTGATTTGTTATTCATAAACAAATTATTTTAGTCTTTTTAGCTTTATCCATTTGAGTATTTTTGGTTTTGTTTCTTGTCAACAGTTCCCTTAAGGACTTTGATTTTTCAGCTAAAACACAGTATCTAAGATTTACAGGGCTTTATCTGGCTGTAAAAAGAAATGTGTTTTTGAAGTGTCATGTAAAATATGAATACTAAATTGCCTCAGTATCCTCATGTTATGATTGCCAGAGACTGACCTTAAGATGTCAGTTTTCATTCTGTGGGACAGTATATGAATTCAACTCATTTGATTTTTTTTAAATTTTATATTAAGGTAAAATTATGCTGCCCTTATTCAGAAGGGGTCATACTCCAGGTTTGTAATGTCTTTTAATGTAAAATTGTATGAGTTCATATAGCATCGTTTATCTGTGGGTGATAATCAGTTGGAAATTGCCTCAGTGTCTCTTTGTGGCTAAAAAGCTAGTGTTACCTTCAGATGGACACCCTTAGGGTAGACAAAGTAGAATATGTAGGAATGAGGATTTTATACTATCCTAGTTGGGGCAATGAAGGAATAATTACACGAATACTGTGTCATTTCTGAGATTCCAAATTGAAAGTAGATATTGAAAAAACACAAGGAAACAGAAATTTGATAGCACGGAGCTCTTCAGTATAGTAAACAAGACTGCAACTGGAAGTGAATTTAAATAAAATTGATATTAAAAGTATATCAAGACTTACTACCTAATAGAATAATTTATGATCTAATTTTGTTGGATTATATCTGACCAAAAATTCTTAAATCAAAATTGTCTTGTTTTGATGTTTTTTCTACTAATAAAAAACAATTTTAATAAGAATTATTTCATCCAAATTCTACCTAAAAGTCTGCCCAGTCCAGTTAGATGATTTTAACTGTCTCTTCTGATCCTATAATGCATGAACTATAAATTAACATTTTTTTCGAAAATCAGATATGCTTTCCTGAATAAGCAATTTAGACTCATCTCAGCTAACAGACTCTTCAAATGTGCAGAGCATCATTTTCACATCTTAATGATGCCTAGAATTCTGTCAAAAATTTGATAAATTTACTGTACTCCAAAGCTGAAGCTGATCTGCACTTTCACAATAACTTTAATGCACTTTAAATACATGTGCAAAGCACCTCTACTGTGTGAATGCACTGCTTCTAAGACTTCCAGGACATGCCAGTCTTGTCCTTGTTTATCTCCACCAGCCCAAATCCCTCACCACTAAAAATCCCAGAATACAGAGAATTCATGATCCAGCCTTTAATGTTAAAACCAGCAATCCACTATGCAAAAAAAAATGCAATTTTCAGGTATAATTAAGAACCTAGCTTGTTTACGTTTCCTCTGTAATTACTGAAGGCATAAACAGCCAGAATTCACCAATCTAGTTTTCCTGAATTCCTGACTACTTCACTTGAGTAGCTAAAGTTATTTTAAATGTATTTGAGTCTTATTCTATAAATAAGTCTGTTGGTTTAAATAAAAGCCTTTCCTCCCATCATCCATCCATCCTTCCTTCCTTCCTTCCTTCCTTCCTTCCTTCCTTCCTTCTTTCCTTCCTTCCTTCCTTCCTTCCTTCCTTCCTTCCTTCCTTCCCTCCTTCCTTCCCTCCCTCCCTCCCTCCTTCCTTCCTTCCTTCCTTCCTTCCTTCCTTCCTTCCTTCCTTCCTTCCTTCCTTCCTTCCCTTTTTTCCTATAGCTATTAGGATTGAAAATGATAAAAAAGCAAGGTGATCACATCTCATTCTGTGCTGAAAGTGGAAAATCATGGTTAGGAAGTGAGAATATCACCAAGATTTTGACTGCCTTCAGGCTGAACTTACATCCAATTCCAATATCTGTACTTGGTTTCATTTCAAATGGAACCCCTATTTCACCAATATTTTCAAGAACTCAAAAGAGGAAGGTAAATGAATGGTAAAATAAATTAACAAAACCCTCATAATAAGGTTTTGTCACCTTTGAGAATTGATCAGACGAATGCAAGCTCCCTTGCTTCTTTTCTTTCTCTCTTAGTCTGGCAAGCAGCATTGTAATAGTCGTTTCCCCACCAGGAACAATTAAGTATCCTAAAAGCTGCTACTGGTATCTGTTGGTTTTCCTCATAATGTCAGTCTGAAGAAATTTTCTCTCTTAGCACAATCTCTCAGCAGGAGTGGCTGGTGGATGGTGACATAGATGACAAAGCTGGGGAACAGTTAGACACAAACTGGAAAGTGGCCATCATCCCAGCTAATAACATTGTTCTATGAAAATATTAAGTCACATATGAATAAGAACATATGGAGTATATGGGACATGTCTTGCTGCTGCATCAGAAACAAACTGACTAGTACGGTAATTAGCTAGTATTTTGAGTTCCATTCCATAAATACAGTATGCCTTACTTCCAACTTTTTTAATGCTTCTACTTCAGATATTGTTCTTTTTTGTGAATTTGGTCTTTTATTCAGTCAGAAATGCATGATGTAAAGCTGAATGGTGCTTTCAACTTATTTCTGGCAGTGTTGCAACTGTAAATTTAGTTTATATTCTATAGATCAAAAATTTCCAAAGTATTCAGAGGTCTAGGTTGTGGACTTCATTAATATTGCCTTATTATGAATACAAAAAAACCCCAAACTTTCTCATGAGACTTCCAAAGGTGCTTTCTTAAGAATAGTTTGTGCTTAGGGTTTGGGGTTTTTTTTAAGTTTCTAGAATATATGATGTAAGTTGGAGTACTGTGTGCAGTTCTGGTGTCCTCAGAATAAAAAGAACATGGAGCTGTTGGAGCAAGTACAGAAGAGGGCCATAAGGATGATCACGAGGCTGGAGCACCTCCCATATGAAGACAGGCTGAGAAAGTTGGGGCTGTTCAGCCTGGAGAGCCTCATAGCAGCCTCCCGCTATCCGAAGGGGGTCTACAAGGATGCTGGGGAGGGGTTCTTTGTTAGAGGCTGTAGTGATAGGACAAGGGGTAATGGGTTTAAACTTAAACAGGGGAAGTTTAGGTTAGATATAAGGAAGAAGTTCTTTACTGCAAGGGTGGTGAAGCACTGGCAAAGGCTGCCCAAAGAAGTGGTAAATGCTCCACTCTTGGAAGCGTTTAAGGCCGGGTTGGATGAACATGGTCTAGGGGGTGACATGGTCTACTGTGAGGTGTCCCTGCTTATGGCAGCGGGGTTGGAACTAGATGATCTTAAGGTTCTTTCCATCCCCGATCATTCTACGGTTCTATGATTTTTTTTTTAGAACCTCAGTAACATCTTTATATTTTTTACATACAAGTAGACAACAATAGATCTTGTGTTTGAGCCACAAAAGCTAATTCTGTAATGGTTGACAAATTGAGTTTCCTACCTTGTTTTCATTACCTTTTCTATCATTTTTCATCTCAAACATATGAGAAATCTCAAAGCGTATGTACCTGCCCAGAAGAAACATTATTTCACCTCTAACATTTTGAAAACAACCTTTAAATAATATGTGGACTGTCCTGCAATATCTATGTAGAGTTTTAGTTTAAGCATAATGAATAGTGGTAGAACATGAAAGACTGGTAATGTTTTTATAAGCTATCTGTCATACTTCAGTTGGTGCTTTCAATCAAATCTCTTCAGGGTACTTAATTCTAGAAATAGCAGCCAAAGCATGTATTTCTGTAATCGAATGTTTTTTTGTAATGGCTAGCCAATGATTCCTACTCTCACTTAGCACAGACATTTCTTTTGAGGAATACGCCATATCTGCACTCTTTAACCATGCCAAAGATACTGTACAAGATGATGTGTAACAACAGTGGGAAAAAAAAAAAGGTAAAAGCAAAACACTGTTTTTTGAAATCAAACTACTGAAGTAGCCTCTTCATCTGTAGCCAACATTCAATGTTACTCTGCATGTCACATACTTTCTACTAAGAGTTTGCCATCAAAATTTTTCCAATAATTATGTTATGACTACTAGAAGACTTAGGGCTTGATTTCAATATGCTTCATATTAGGCATTTAATTTGACAAAAAATACTCATAAGGGAGAAAAAGAAAATTCATTACAAAGCCATTAGACAGTATATTCCTTTAAAAGTATGTGCCATTAAAAATCCAGTATAAGTTTTCATTTTGAAGTAACAGGTACTCTCATAAGCAGGAGAATACTCTTAAAAGTGAAAAAATACTGACTTAAGAATTGCTCTCAAATCAGCAAAATGAATAAGAAACATAGACTAAAAAATAAAACCAGATTAAACAAAAGATATCAGTTGCAAAGTGCAACAATCTAGTAGTTCTATTTTTACCAAGATTATCCTGACAAAAAACAAAGACCTAAGGTCATTTCTCTTGCCAGCCAGAAAGCTTGTGAAAAGCCTAGTAGTAATAGTAAATAAAAATGCCCAATGGAATATCTTTGCATTTCAGCTCACAAAAAATATTCTCATAGTGTGCCGTGCAGAAACAATGTCCAGAACTATGTGGCTTTATACTGTCGCTAAAAATCATCTGTAAAATGGAACTATACACATGTGAGAGCTGTCAGACTAGCAAATATTAAATTTACAGGCGGTTGTAATAACATCCAGCGTTGGCTTTTCAAATATTGCAACTCCACTGAATTTAGCAGATATCCATCTGTTTGTCTGGGGGTCTGGGCCATCCTTTCTTGCTTTCTTTTTTTGGGTTTTTTTGGATAATTTGGCTTATGGGCTTGAGATGAATATGATTTTCATTTACATAGTACTGTGAAGATATTTTTCTAGCTGTTAATATGTGTTGCTTTTCTGATAACTGCTACTTTCATTGCATTTTTTACTTCTGGTCACTTAATTATCAATTTTAAAGAATCAAATGTATGCATTGTATGATTTTAAAATCAATTTTCTGAATAAATTAGTATGCATAATTTTGTATATATACATATACTTATTGCCAGGTATATAGTATTAAATTGCTCATAAGCAATACTTAACATTTATTTGCACTGAATTTTATCTGGCGTTTCTCTGTCCAGACTACTTGTATTATTTAGTGTTTGCAGCCTTGAAAAAGTAAAGTATCAGGCTTAATCTTGTCTAAGATTACCCTATAAAGAGTAAAGAAATTTATTCATCCTTCTATGATCTGAAATGGATGGACCATCCTTCTAAAGTACATATCTCTTTCCACACACTGTACTAGAACCTTAAACACCAAGTTTAGTCTGGATATCAAACTTTTAGACAGCTAAAATAAGATTAGATTAACTTCATCCTTAGTATGATAAGGTCTTTCAAATGTTCATTCTACGTACATTTGTCTTATTCTACTCAAAATAATTTCATTATTGTTTAATCAGAAACCTTTGTGACCTTAATACCCATTTTCTTTATTAGATTTCTTGCAAATATACTGAAGAACACAAGATGCTTGTAGAGTCCCACTGGTAGCTCACTTTTACATGGAACAATTAAAATTATTCCTATTTAATTTTCCTGTAAGTTAAGTTACAAACAAGACCAACTAGAAGATTTTCCCTTCTATCCTGCCATAGTTCCTTTAAGAATTTTCTGTGAACTTTTCCAATTAATACCTTTTATTTCAAGTCTAAACATGCAACATCACTCAGACCTTTAGTGTAATTTCTGATTATCTTAAATAACTTTAACAAATTTATGATGTATTATTTCCTTCTGAAAGAGTATTTCTTCTTCTAGATTTCTTGCTTATCCATGCATATTCTAGTTCCATTCCTTAATATAAGTTTTATTTATTTGCTCAATGTGGAATATGCTATGTCAAAATACATAGCCTTTTTCGCCTTCCATTCCTCCAGCCGTTTTGAAGGCTACGTTATAAACTGAAACTAGTAATTTAGCCATGTCATATTCTTAGATACTGTCTTTGCCTGGCCAACTGCATTTCTTCATTTTTATAAATTTCAATTCAATTAGAAAAGGTTCTTCAGACTAACCTCATTAATGATGTCTGCTATAGCTTTAATATCATTCAATGCCCCTTGTATACCTTGACAGTTTTGGACTCTAACATCACTAGCAGTCATAGGAATTCGGGGGCACTTAGAGAGCAACTTATTATAATGGGTTTTATGTGTTGTTCCTTAGAAACTTTTTTTTTTTTTTTTTTTTTTTTAGTTTGGTTTATTATGGCTTTACATTTGTGAGTTGTAGAGCAATGAGGGAAATTAGAGACCAGCACCCCCCAAAAATCCTCAAAGTTATGTTACTATATTAAAGAAATTTTAGGCTAAAATGCAGCTGCTGCTTCTGGGATGGAATGTGGTCAACATGCACAGAATCTACCTACAATAATTGCCTAGGCAGCACTTAGACCTTGGCATATGCTGAGATAAGCTTAACAAAGACTGGAGATGGGAGAAGATACTGTGGACATGCTCTGGTTTATTCTCTGTGGGTGTGGGAACATGAAAATTCCATGTACTGATAAACAGCCCAGCTGACAAAAAAAGATTGTAAAATGAGAGAATTCCACACCAAAATAACATAGAATCATAGAATAGTTAGGGTTGGAAAGGACCTTAAGATCATCCAGTTCCAACCCCCCTGCCAGGGGCAGGGACACCTCCCACTAAACCATGCCACCCAAGGCTATGTTCAATCTAGCCTTGAACACCGCCAGGGATGGCTCATTTGTTACTTCCCTGGGCAACCCATTCCAGTGCCCCACCACTCTCACAGTAAAGAATTTCTTCCTCATATCCAATCTAAATTTCCCCCGTCTAAGCTTGAATCCTTTACCAATTGTCCTTTCACTACAGTCCCTACTGAAGAGTCCCTCCCCACCATCCCTATAGGCCCCCTTCAGATATTGGAAGGCTGCTATGAGGTCTCCATGCAGCCTTCTCTTCTCCAGGCTGAACAGCCTCAACTTTCTCAGCCTATCTTCATACAGGAGGTGCTCCAGTCCCCTGATCATCCTCGTGGCCCTCCTCTGAACTTGTTCCAACAGCTTCATGTCCTTCTTATGTTGAGGACACCAGAACTGCACACAATACTCCAAGTGAGGTCTCATAAGAGCAGAGTAGAGGGGCAGGATCACCTCCCTCGACCTGCTGGTCACGCTCCTTTTGATGCAGCCCAGGATATGGTTGGCTTTCTGGGCTGCAAGCGCACACTGCTGGCTCATGTTCATTTTTCATCAACCAACACCCCCAAGTCCTTCTTTGCAGGGCTGCTCTGAATTTCTTCTCCGCCCAACCTGGAGCTGTGCCTGGCATTGCTCCGACCAAGGTGGAGGACCTTGCGCTTGGCATGGTTAAGCTACATCAGGTTGGCATCAGCCCACCTCACAAGCGTGCCAAGGTCCCTCTGGATGACATTCCTTCCCTCCAGCCTATCAACCGAACCACACAGCTTGGTGTCATCGGCAAACTTGCTGAGGGCACACTCAATCCCACTGTCCATGTCACCGACAAAGATGTTGAACGAGACTGGTCCCAACACTGATGCCTGAGGGAAACCACTCATTACTGGTCTCCAGCTGGACATTGAGCCATAGTGGTCCACCTATCAAATTGATGTCTCTCCAACTTAGGGACAAGGATGTCATGTGAGACAGTGTCAAACGCTTTGCACAAGTCCAGGTAGATGACATCAACTGCTCTACCCCTGTCCATCAGTTCCGTAACCCCATCATAGAAGGCCACCAGATTGGTCTGGCAGGATTTCCCCTTAGTGAAGCCATGCTGGCTGTCACCAACCACCTTGTTGTTTTTTATGTGCCTCAGCATGCCTTCCAGGAGAATCCGCTCCAAGATTGTGCCAGGCACAGAGGTGAGACTGACTGGTCTGTAGTTCCTCAGCTCATCCATTTGGCCCTTTTTGAGAACGGGGGTTATATTTCCCTTTTTCCAGTCATCAGGAATTTCACTTGACTGCCATGATTTTTCAAATATGATGGACAGTGGCTTAGCAACTTCATTTGCCAGCACCTTCAGGACCCGTGAATGGATTTCATCAGGTCCCATGGACTTGTATACGTTCAGGTTCTTAAGATGGTCTCGAACCAGATCCTCTCCTGCAGTGGTCCTAGGGTCTTCATTCTCACTGTCCCTGCGTCTGCCTTCCAAGACTTGGGTGGTATGGTCAGAGCATTTGCCAGTGAAGACTGAGGCAAAGAAGTCGTTAAGAACCTCAGCCTTCTCCCAGTCCAGGGTAACCAGTTCTCCCGATAGCTTCTGGAGAGGGCCCACTTCATCCCTAGTGTGCCTTTTATTTGCAATGTACCTATAGAATCTCTTCCTGGTATCCTTAACATTCCTAGCCAAGTTTAATTCTAAGTGGGCCTTAGCTTTCCTAACCTGGTCCCTAGTTTTCCAGACAACATCCCTGTATTCTTCCCAGACTGCCTGTCCTCGCTTCCACCTTTTATAAGCCTCTTTTTTCCTTCAACTTTTCCTCAGCAGCTCCTTATCCATCCATGGAGGTCTCCTGTCCCTCCTGCAGCACTTCCTTCTAGTAGGGATGTATAGCTCCTGAGCTTGCAGCAAGTGATGCTTGAATACCAACCAACAGCCTTGGGCCCCCTGCCCTCTAGGGCTATATCCCATGGAACCTTACTGAGCAGGTTCCTGAAGAGGCCAAAGACTGCTCTCTTGAAGTCCAGGGCAGTGAGCTTGCTGCACACTCTTCTCACTGTCCTGAGGATCTCGAATCCGACCATTACATGATCGCTGCAATCAAGGCTGCCCTGGAGCGTCACATTTCCAACCAGCCCTTCCCTGTTGGTGAGCACAAAATCAAGCATGGCACTTCTCCTTGTTGGCTCCTTTATTACTTGCAGAAGGAAGCTTCCTTCCACACAAATGAGGAACTTCCTGGATTCCTTGTGCGGGGCTGTGCCGTCCCTCCACCAGGTATCAGGGTGGTTGAAGTCCCCCATAAGAACAAGGGCCTGTGAGCATGAGGCTGTTCCTATCTGTCTATAGAGTGCTTCATCCACAGAGTCCTCTTGGTTAGGTGGTCTGTAACAGATCTCTACAATGATGTTTCCCATCGCTGTTCTCCCTTTAAGCCTGACCCACAAAATCTCTGTCGACTGCTCACCAGTCCCCAGGCACAGTTCCATACACTCCAGCGTATCCCTAACATATTACAACATCCCTAGCAACTCCCCCTCCCCGCCTACTGGGCCTGTCTTTCCTAAAGAGCCTGTAACCTTCCATTCCAACACACCAGTCATAGGAGCCATCCCACCATGTTACTTTGATGCCTATGATATCATACACCCGTAGACGTGCACACACCTCTAATTCCTCTTGTTTGTTCCCCCTGCTATGGGCATTTATATAGAGACATCTGAGCCGAGCTCCAGTTGAAGCCGGCTCTTTGGCTGGAGCAGCTGGAATCTCTCTACATAGCTCTTAATATTTACTATAGGTGCTGGGAAGTGACTGGGAGTGTTGTGATGGAATGATGCCCCCCTCCCCCAACACATCTAATTTAAAGCATCCTTGACCAGTCTGGCAAGCCTCCTACCAAACCCACTCTTCCCTTTCTTTGTCAGACCAGCTCCACCAGCCCCCAGTAGACCTGTCTCACTAAATTGAGTCCCATGTTCAAGGTACCATAGAATATTTAGGGTTGCAAAGGACCTTAAGATCATCTAGTTCCATCCCACCTGCCAGGGGCAGGGACACCTCACACTAAACCATGCCACCCAAGGCTCTGTCCAATCCAGCCTTGAACACCACCAGGGATGGAGCATTCACAGCTCCCCTGGGCAACCCATTCCAGTGCCTCACCACCCTTACAGTAAAGAATTTCTTCCACATATAAAACCTAAACTTCCCCTGTTTAATTTTTAACCCACTACCCCTTGTCTTATCACTACAGTCATGTACAACTAGAGCCACTTGAGCTCCATAGACAAGTGCTAAAGCTCCATAAGTGTTTATGTTAAGCTCCATAATCATATATTCAAGCACTATAGTCATATATAGTTAAAATTCCATAGGTATTTAGTTGAGTAATCAGCACTTGTAAAGAACCTGAACAGATACAATGGCCTCTTAAAGGGTCAGGACACCTGAGAAATAAAAGTGATTTATGATGACAACTGATAGCTGGGGAGGTTGTGTGCTTGTAGACCACCTGGAAGAAACAAGCTTGAAGAAAACCTGGATCAAGAAAAACAGAACTGAGGAAAATAATACTGAGGAAATCTAAGATTAATGAATCTTCAATCAAGAAAGACTACCCTTGAAATATGTTACATCTGACAACACTTGAACAATCATCAAAATATTTTTCTCATGAGTGAGAACATGATTAAGCATCCTTTTGTTGAACTTTGCTCCTTATAATCTCTTTTTAATATTAAAAATCACATCCACAGTTCAAAAGACCCCTGCACAGGTCAGGAGACCCTCCCCTGTGCGTGCATACTTAGCAATTTAATTATGTAATCCTTATGCAAATTAGCTGTCATATGGGTAAAAAGTGGGAGGGCTATGCGTATGTACAAATTCAGATTAGAACATATAATTATGTGAAACTGGGGAGGAAAATGGGGGAAGACTGCATCATAACTGCTGCGATTGGTCAATGGGTTGAACCTGATCTGGTTTCTTTTTGGTTCTAGAGAGTCAAATTGACTTAAAATTAGCTTAAAACTTACTTAAAGCCTTTTTCTAACTTGGTAGGTGAATCTGATACCATGTACCCTGTGGTCAAAACACTCTCCGATATAGTGTGCTGTCTGGTGCAGCATCTGCAGAGGGCTCTGACACGCTAATCAGGCTCAAGGGAATTGTCTTTCCTACAGCTGTAACAAACCCATCAAACTTACAGAGGAAATGGTAAAATCTTCCCCCTTACAGAGAGGAGGTAAACCGCTTACTGGGGTAGAAAGCCCTCTTAACATAACAGTTGCTAATAGTCTTTTCTGTTTTATTGAATTGGAGAAGGCTTCCGCTTAGGAAGAAAGATTTTTTTGCAATTTACACTTTCTTTACTCTTCTGGTTAGCCATACTTAGCAGATAATAGTGTTTTGAGACCCTTCATTTTTTACTTTTTTTAAGCCTAAAGCCTTAATAAACATTCTTCATGCTTCCTGAAAACATTTTATCCCTTCAGCTGCTTTTTATGTAATCTTTCAACTGTAGGGTTTTTTGGGTTTTGGGAGTTTTTGGGGTGGTTTTTTTTACAGGATTTTTCCTTTAAAAGAAAAAAAAATATTCTGCTGAATTATGACCTTTTTTTTTTTTTTCTTCTCTGAGGTGAGAAATCACCACAGTCACAATTAAAATAATTCTTTGACCAATTATTGTGCTTCCTTCATGAATAAATCAAAAGAAGATTTAATTTCTGTGATTTGTTAAAGGGAAATTGTTCCAAAAAGCATTTGCATTCAAAGGAATGTAACACCTTATAGCACAACATTCACCAGTCTACCTGTGAGCAATTGAATTCTCCCATTATTATTATTATGGTTATGATTATGCCTTTCTTAGTATTTTACACGCATTTTCAACATCCTGTCTGGGTCGTTGATCACTAATTTTAAAATCTTCAGATATGGTATTTCAAGCTACTGGGATTGTGTGCTATGTTTGTTGTGGCTAAATTCTGTATACATTTGTTCAAGCTATTTGTAAAAGGCCTGGTGACCATAGACATTTATTTTCTTATTCCATTGATCTTATTGTTTCTTGCCTTAATTCTAGTCAAAATAATTTTGCTGTATCCTACTACTAAATTTAAAATCGTCTGTCTTACATAAATTTCTCAGACACCTGGGAAAATTCTGTCTCTGTTTGGCATTGCACATAAATTCAGTTCCCTCTAGAACTGACCCTTATATTATTAGCCGTTATGTGCTCTGCAAACGCCAGATCTGTCCCGGCTCTCTCTGGAAGAATGTAATGTAACATAACGCAACACAATGCAACACAGTGCAACAGAGTAGAGTAGACTAGAGGAGAGTAGAGCAGAGCGGAGTGGAATAGGATGTGATAGGCTGGAATGGGATGGCATAGGATAGAACTATTTCCTTTGCAAGGGATCTACAATGATCATCTATTCCAACTGCCTGACCAATTCAGGGCTGATCAAAAGTTAAAGCATGTTATTAAGGACATTGTCCAAATGCCTCTTAAACACTGACAGGCTTGGGGTATCAACTACCTCTCTAGGAATCCTGTTCCAGTGGTCGACCACTCTCTTGGTGAACAAATGCTTCCTAATATCCAGTCTAAACCTCCCCTGGGGCAGCTTTGAACAGCCCCATGTGTCCCATCACTGGGTACGAGAGAGTATAGCTCAGCACCTCCCTCTCCACTTCCCCATCCTCAGAAAGTGGTAGAGAGCAATGTGGCCACGGCTCAGCTTCCTTTTCTCCAAACTAGACAAGCCCAAAGCCCTCAGCTGCTCCTCATAAGGCACTCCTTCCAGCCCTTGTACTAGCTTTGTTGCCCTCTTATGAACACATTCAAGGACCTTCACATCCTTCTTAAGCTCAGCAGACCAGAACAGGAGACAGTCAAGGTGAGGCCACACCAATGCTGAATAGAGTAGGATAATAACCTGCTTTGGCCAGCTGGCTATACTGCATTTGATGCACCCCAGGGTGTGATTTGTCCTCCTGGCTGCTAAAGCACACTGTTGACTCCTGCCTAGCTTGCTGCCAGCCAGCACCCCTGGATCCTTTTCTGCAGGGCTGCTCTCCAGCCACTCCTCTTCCAGTTTATACTTATGCCTGGCATTACACTGTCACAGGTGCAAAAATCCAGCATTTCAACTTGTTAATTTTCATCCCCTAATAACTGCTCAATGTCTTAATCTCTTGTCGTGGTTTAAGCCTCTCTAACTTATGCAGCCTGTTCTCTCACTCACTTCCCCCTCTTTCTTCCCCCCGCTCCCAGGTGGATGGGAAGGAGAATTGAAAAGTATGCAACTCCCACAGGTTGAGATAAGAACAGTTCAGTAACTAAGGTATAACACAAGACCACTACTGCTACCACCAATAATAATAATGACAAGGCAAATACAAGGAAAGAATACAATTCTCACCACCTAATACCAAGCCCGACCAAGCAGTACACCCCCACCCTTCCGGGTCTCTGCTCTCTGCTTTACATCCTGGGCATGACGTGCTGTGGTATGGAATAACCTCTTTGGTCAGTTTGGGTCAGGTGTCCTGTCTCTGCTTCCTCCCGGCTTTCCCTCCTCCTTGGCACAGCATGAGGCTCAGAAAGTCCTTGGTCAGACCAAAACATCGCTAAGCAGCAACCGAAACACTGGTGTTACCAGCGTTGTTCCTAGGCTCAAAATCAAAAACACAGCGCTGCACCAGCTACCAAGAAGGAGAAAAATGACTGCTGCTGCTGAACCCATGCATCTCTCTAGATTACTCTGCAAGGCATCTTGTCCTTCAAGAGAGACAGCAGCACCTCCCGGTATCATAGAATCATAGAATCATAGAATAGTTAAGGTTGGAAAGGACCTTAAGATCATCTAGTTCCAACACACCTGCCAGGGGCAGGACACCTCACACTAAACCATGCCACCCAAGGCTCTCTCCAATCCAGCCTTGAACAACGCCAGCAATGGAGCATCCACAACTCCCCTGGGTAACCCATTCCAGGGCCTCACCACCCTCACAGTAAAGAACTTCTTCCTCATATCCAATCTAAACTTCCCCTGTTTAAGTTTGAACCCATTACCCCTTGTCCTCTCACTACAGTCCCTCATGAAGAGTCCTTCCCCAGCATCCCTATAGCCCCCCTTCAGATACTGGAAGGCTGCTATGAGGTCTCCATGCAGCCTTCTCTTCTCCAGGCTGAACAGTCCCAACTTTCTCATCCTGTCTTCATACAGGAGGTGCTCCAGTCCCCAGATCATGCTCGTGGCCCTCCTCTGGACCTGTTCTAACAGTTCCATGTCCTCATCAAACTTGGAAGAATCAAGAGCTTGTAATCAGAAAAATCATAATTTAGGTAAACTTTGCTTTTGCATCTAAGTGTTTTACTGAATATGTTCACCTTAGATTTAAAATTGAGTAGTAATTTTTATGGATATATAAATGACCAGAAATGTACAATTTGAATGATTAATTTTATTTCATTTAGGAAAAATCCTTCTCATTTTTGTTACTACTGCTTCCTTAGGAGAAAAGTATGATGTGATGAGGCAGTTAGGATCACTTTCTATCTCAATAAAAAAGCCCAATTTGCCTGCAGATATATTTGAGACATCACAGTGACCACATAAACAGTGGTGGTAGATATTTCTGGAAAGTTATTAAAGAGGAACACCTACAGGAAAACAATCTGATCTTGATTTGTAAAGGAGAAAAACAAGAAGTTGGGAACTGTCGAATTCAATTCCTATTCCATTAAGTAATGGAACACATAGAAAGAATTATACCTATTTTGAGAATAGAAGGACTCAAACAGAATAGGTTTGTAAGGAGTATGAGCCAAACCTCAGGGAATTTGGGGGAAGGATTTTAATATTTTTTTACAAAATACTCAATAAAATGATTAAATTGATGTGAGATGATGTGTTAAGCTTGAGAACAGCCCTGAGGAGAATTTCAGAACAGGTGAAAACTGATTGTAGTATTTTAAGCTAAACTAGCCAATGCATTTACTATAGGGAAATAACCCTAAATTAGTGTGAGAATAGATTAAATGACCCAATTTCATATGCTCTTCTATGAAACAAAAAGTTGTGCATTAAGGTCTTAGCTAACTCCCACTGCAATCAATGGAAAGACCCCAGATGAAGCAGACTCAAATAATCACTTCTCAGTCTTCTGGTAAAAAAAAAATTAAGTAATATATACTCCAGGTTAAGATAGATTTGAAGTTCAAAAATTCTGTTTTACTTCTCAGTTTTAAAAAATAAAATAAATTAACTATTGCAATAGCAAATTGGTGTGGTTTGTGTACATAGAACATAGAATCATATAATTATATAATAGATAGGGTTGGAAAAGACTTTAATATCATCGAGTCTTGCAACTCTTAAGAGCATGAAGACAAACATCTATGCATGTCCAGCTGGAGACCAGTAACGAGTGGTGTCCCTCAGAGATCAGTGTTGGGACTGGTCTTCTTCAACATCTTTTTTAGTAACATGGACAGTGGGATTGAATGCGCCCTCAGCAAGTCTGCCGATGACACCAAGCTGGGCGGTTCAGTTGATAAAGCTAGAGGGAAAGAATGCCATCCAGAGAGACCTTGACACACTTGTGAGGTGGGCTGATGCCAACCTGATGAAGTTTAACCATGCCAAGTACAAGGTCCTACACCAGGATCAGAGCAATCCAGCCACAGCTGCAGGTTGGGCGGAGAAGAGATTCAGAGCAGCCCTGCAAAGAAGGACTTGGGGGTGTTGGTGGATGAGAGACTGGATATACTCTGGCAGTGTGCGCTCACAACCGAGAAAGCCAACCGTACCCTGGGCTGCATCAAAAGAAGCATGACCAGCAGGTCGAGGGAGGTGATCCTGTACCTCTACTCTGCTCTCGTGAGACCTCACTTGGAGTATTGTGTGCAGTTCTGGTGTCCTCAACATGAAAAGGGTATGGAACTGTTGGGACAAGTCCAGAGGAGGGCCATGAGGATGATCAGGGGAGTGGAGCACCTCCCGTATGAAGATAGGTTGAGAAAGTTGAGGCTGTTCAGCCTGGAGAAGAGAAGGCTGTGTGGAGACCTCATAGCAGCCTTCCAATATCTGAAGGGAGCCTATAAGGATGCTGAGGAGGGACTCTTCATTAGGGACTGTAGTGAGAGGACAAGGGGTAACGGGTTCAAACTTAAACAGGGGAAGTTTAGATTGGATATGAGGAAGAAATTCTTTACTGTAAGGGTGGTGAGGCACTGGAATGGGTGAATGCTCCATCGCTGGCAGTGTTCAAGGCCAGGTTGGCCAGATCCTTTGGTGGCATGGTTTAGTGTGAGGCGTCCCTGCCCAAGGCAGGTGGTTGGAGCTAGATGATTGTCCTGGGTTCAGCAGTAACAGTCATTTTTCTCCTTAGTAGCTGGTACAGTGGCGTGGTTTTGATTTTCAGCCTGGGAACAGTGCTAATACCCATGTTTTTAGTTGCTGCTCAGTCATGTTTTCTCTGACCAAGGACTTTCTGAGTCTCATGCTCTGCCAGGGAGGAGGGGAAGCAGGGAGGAAGCAGAGACAGGGCACCTGATCCAAACTAACCAAAGAGGTATTCCATACCACAGCATGTCATGCTCACTATATAAACTGGGGACAGTTACCCGGAAGGGTTAGGTCATTGCTCGGTCAAGCTGGGTGTCGGTCGGCAAGTAGTGAGCGTTTGTATTCTCTTCCCTTGTTATTTCCCTTATCATTATTATTAGTGGCAGCAGTAGTGGTTTTGTGTTTTACCTTAGTTACTGGACTGTTCTTGTCTTAACCCGTGGGAGTGACATTCTTTCGATTCTCATCCCCATCCCTCTGGCAGCAGGGGTGAAGAAGGATGGGGGTGGGGGGAGTAAGAAAGTGGCTGCTTGGCTGACTGAGCTTAAACCACGAGAATGATTTTAAGGTCCTTTCCAGCCCTAGCTATTCTATGATTCTATGTTTTCCCAAGCTTTCAAAGCTATGGCATTACTGGGTCTGTTTTGCCTTAGGGCCATCTTGAGGACAATATCTGTCTCTAACAAGTGCAAGAAAAAGGAAAGTTGGCGAGAGTAATCCAAAGAACTACAGCTCTCAGTGTAAGAGTAAGATGTCGAGTTGAACTTTACTTGTGCAATGGGTGCTCCAAATAAATAATTAAAGTATTTGCATTAATCTAAGCTTTAAAATAACCATACTCTTATGAGTGTTTGAGTCCTTTGCTTATTTTTTAAATTTTTAGAAGATACTTTGATTTTTGAACTTCAGGACAAGTTTGTCTAAACATGCTTGATAGTTTGCTTTGTTACAGAATTTTATATGCAACCAGAAAATGGCTGACGTCAAAAAAAAAAGGGGGAAGGTTCTCAAAATTGCAAGATACATTTGTGGTTTAGTGCAAAGAATATAAGCCTACTTTATAGTAGCATTTGTGCTTAAAAAGTCAAATCAAGAATCAAGTTTGTTACTCAAACAGCCTTTTTTTGTAAAGAAACTTGAAAGTTTTAAACTGCTACAAAATGTAACATCCAGACTAGGCAGAAAGAGGACTGCATGCTTTAAAAACTCAGCTACCCACAGACATCCATGGTTTGTAAACAACTTGTGTGAAAGGGGAATGCTGTGAATTCCTCTCTCATTTAGCTTACTACCAGCAATAAATTTGCAGAGGCAGTTGGTCTACTTTAAATTTTTACCTTCTCTTCAGAATGTAAACCAAAAGTATTGAAACTTCAGAAGATAAGTTGCCTCTGAAGCACTGTCGAACTCTGCTGCTAGGCAGTAGAGTAGGGAAAGACACCATGTATTCAGTAATGACATTTCTGCTAAAGCTCATAGTAGGTCTTGAGCAACTCACTAAAGTAGTTTGCAATAGAAAAAAACTTTTCTGGGGGATTAAATGTATTTATTCTAATCTCATATTATTTTTGATGAATTAAGACTAAATCCTCGAGTTCTTTTTCATTGAAAACCCAGTGATGAAACATGTTTAATTTTATGTTCATTGATTCTAATGATAAACTGTTCCTTAATTTCAGTGGTCCACCATCAGGTCTTTCTTTTCTGTTTTTTAACAAGGGGAGAAATAGAATAGTCACTATAATTACTTAGAATAAATCTTTTTCTAGAAACACTTTCACTTTTTATTTGTACTACTGTTCTGCAAATTGTCATCTAACCCTGATAGCACGTAAATGTGTAATCTACAGTTCTGCAATTCAGCATGCAAACACATTAACAACACACAATATATGAATTACAGCAGCATAGCTCACATTCTGTCAGGTATTACAGTTTCATTACACCTTTCCCAGCCACACCCATCATCACTTCTATACGAGGAAGAACTATGGAAATTACAAAACATACAGAAGAATATACTATAATTGCATGAAGAAACACTAGAAAAAACCACAAATGTAAATAGAACTATCTCACATTTCATGTAATGAATATTTAAAAAGCATAATCACCTAGATGTTGAGGGCAAAATGCAAACTGTTCTTCAGAAAAATATACAATTATGAGAGTGTTGTCATTAAAACATTAATACTAATGGCATTTGCCATTAGGAGACACTTTCAAATGGAAAAACATATTTTGAGTAATATGTCATTTTCCAAAATCTAACCATACTTACTTTATAAATTCCAATAAATTGGGTCTTTAAAAAACTCGGTCAAAAATATAGATGATACTATTCAAATATTAAATTAAATGCCACTAGTATTTAATTTTAAACAAAAAGATATACAATTTGAGTACCAGAAAATTAAATTAAGAACTACTCTTGAAAATGTCGTTATTCTGAATCTTTTACTGACAAATGCAGAAAAATTGAAAATGTTAATAATTCACTTTCTTTTAAAAATAAAATTAAAAGAAACCCAAAACCAAACAAAACCAACCATGACGAAACCCAACCAACTGACTAAATAAACAAACCAGAAAGTGGAAATAACTTGGACCTGAAACTTCTGAGTTGAGAGTGCTGAAAGCAGCGTTCTAGCTTTATTTGATGTCAATAATTCCAAGAATTTTTTTTAGATGCAGATATATTTTAAAAATACTACCTCTAGGAATGTGGAAATGGTTGAAAGTACAGAAGTGTCTGGAAATATTTCTTTGCATAAGAAATAACTAAAGATGCCACTTTATGTAAAACTGAAACTTACAAATACTTATGAATATGACAACTGACTCTATAATGCATGCTCTGATGTGCCAAAGTCTTCATGTGTGCATGTGTCAAAAGGTCTGAAGATTCATGCTTTTAGCATGATAATCCCTTGGATAGAAGTGTATACACCAGGAAATATAAACTTTTTGAATGTAATTTTCAGTTTCTGTGCTGTTTTAGTAGAAATGGCTTTTTAATTATTTTTTTAGTGGGTTGATAGATTTCTGAAAGCATACATATGTGGTCTACAATAATATGCCAATGCATCACTTTTGCTCAGGAAAATGGCATTTAGAAGATTTCACTAAAAGTTTAGCGTTTAGAAAGAATAAGGAGTTAATTTGTTTTGTTTTGTTGATAAGCAAGCAAGAAGCTGGGTAGAAAACTACAGTTATATCATACAGGTTAGGAAATGTTTATGTGTGATAAAAATGTGTTTAATTATTCATAAGTTGTGGTCTGCTTTATACTAACTGAAAAGATCAATGAGAGGGTAAAGATACAATGTGTGTTTTGCAGGTGATAATTGCAGTCCCGTAAGCTGAGCTATTTGATAAACTGTCCAAACACTGGAAATGAGATTTCAAGGGCAGCATTAAGAGGAACTTCCAAAATTGCCTTAACGCACTCACACATAAATAAGAACCATTTAAAGTTGAGGAAAATTTTTTCCTCCAATTCTTAACCACAACTTATTCTTTTAAGTGGTTAGGTAATCCTGACTTCATCAGAAAAATAGAAATCAATATTCTTCCAGAGCTGAACACTGGAACAGGCTACATGAGCTAGTGTGTAACCACTAGCTCATGTAGCTAATGGTTACCTGAGTAACATACATAACTCATACATCAGTGAAGTCACTAGAACACTTTCTAATAATTTCACTGGATTCTATATCAAACCTAAAAAAAGTTAAAACTCAGTAAAAATAGCAGAAGAGCTTTCTTTATAAATTCATGTAGGCAAAATGGACATTCTTTAAGAAGAAAATCTTAATGGTGCAGGCTCTCCTCGCTTGTCAAAAGAAAAATTTTTGGGGAAGAAGAACAGCCTGGCTGAACAGATCTTTGACTGGAACTCAGGAAAAAAAGAGTTTATGACTTTGGGAAGAAGGGACCTGCTACATCACTTAGACACACACCAGATGGGATCCAGCCAGGGGTACTGAAGGACTAACTGAAGTGCTCACCAAGCTATTTGCAATCATTTCTCAGCAGTCTTGGCTAACTTGGGAGGTTCCAGTTGGTTGAAAGTTAGCAAGTGTGACATCCATAAGAAGGGCCAGAAGGAGGATCTTATAAACTACAGGCCTGTCAGTCTGATATCAGTGTCAGGGGAGGTTATGAAGCAGATCATCTTAACTGCCATCACATGAAATGTACAGGCGATCAGGCCCAGTCAGCATGGGTTTATGAAAGACAGGTCCTGCTTGATTAACTTGATCTGCCTCTTAAGGTGACCTGCTTAGGGGATGAAGGAAAGGCTGTAGATGTTTTTTACCTAGACTTCAGTAAAGCCTTTGATACCATTTCTCATAGCATTCTCCTAGAGAAACTAACTGCTCATGGCTTGCATAGGTGTACTGTTCACTGCATAAAAGAACTGGCTGGATGACCAAGCCCTAAGAGTGGTGGTGAATGAATTTAACTTCAGTTGGCAGATGATCTCAAGTGCTAATATGGATGAGGGTGTCTAGAGTACCCTCAGTAAGTTTGCAGACAACACAAAGTTGGGCAGAGGAGTTTATCTGCCTGAGGGTAGGCAGGGTCTACAGAAGGGTCTGGACAGGCTGGGTCTATGGTCTGAAGCCAGTTTTATGAGGTCCAACAAGGCAAAGTGTCAGGTTCTGCACTTGGGTCACAGGTGTCCTAGGTTCTGCGCTTAAACCGTGACAACAAACATGGAGGGAAAGTTGCTAGAAAGGGCCTGAAGGTGTTGACAGCAGGCTGAATATGAGCCAGCAGTGTGACAGGTGTCCAAGGAGGACAATAACATCCTGGACTGTAACATAGTGTGGCCAACAAGACTAGGTAAAGTATCATCCCCCTGTACTCAGCACTGTTGAGACTGCACCTCAAATTCTATGTTCAGCTTTGGGCCCCCCTCACTACAAGAAAGCTATTGAGGTACAGGACTGTATGCAAAGAGCATTGAAGCTGGTGAAGGGCCTAAAGCACAAGTCTTAGAAGGAGTGCCTGAGTGAACTGGGGTTGTTTAGTGCGGAAGAGGAGACTCAGAGGAGACCTTATCGCTCTCTACAACTACCTGAAAGAAGTTTGTAATGAGGTGGGTGTCACTCTTCTCTGCAGTAGCAAGTGACAGAACAAGAGGAAATGACCCCAAGATGCATCAGGGGAGGTTTACACTGGATCTTTGGAAAAAATTCTTCACCAAAGGGGTTGTCAAGCATTGGAACAGGTTGACAAGGGAACTAGTTGAGTCACCATCCCTGGAGGTATTTAAAAGACATGCAGATGTGGCAATTAAGGATATGGTTTAAGGGGGGACTTGGCAGAGTTAACAGCCAGACCCAGTGACCTTGAAGGTCTTTTCCAACCTGATTGATTGTTTACTTTAGGGTCTATGATTCTATGACTCTATATTTAAAATTTCAAGGTTAAACTTTAACATCATATGTGAGGGAGATTATTCAAGTGGTGTCTTGCAGTTGGACACATAAGCAAATTTTCACAGTTTTGAGATTCATCTGCAAATTTCTATTTTCCCTTCTTACTAACACGGTTGAGTATTACGGATCCAGAAAAATACGTCTGTTCATCTTTTTGTAATCCTTACAACATACCATAGAATTAACATATCTGATACATTGATTAACTCATGTTCAGTATTTCAGCAGTTTAATCTCCACGTTTATATTCTGTCATGGTTTAAGCTTCTCAGACGTGTAGTTTTGCTCACTCACTCCCCCCTCTTTCTTCCTCCCGCTCCCAGAGGGAAGGGAAGGAGAATTGAAAGAATGCAACTCCCACAGGTTGAGATAAGAACAGTTTAGTAACTAAGGTATAACACAAATCACTACTGCTACCACCAATAATAATAATGACAAGGCAAATACAAGGAAAGAATACAATCGCTCACCACCTATACCCAGCCCGACCAAGCAGTGCACTCCCCCCCCGCCCATAATAATAATGACCAGGGAAATACAAGGAAAGAGAATACAACTGCTCACCGCGCAATTCCAAGCCCGACCCGGCAGCAAACCCCCTTCTGGGTCTCTGCTCTCTGTTTTACATCCTGGGCATGATGTGCTGTGGCATGGAATACCTCTTTGGTCAGTTTGGGTCAGGTGTCCTGTCTCTGCTTCCTCCTGGCTTCCCCTCCTCCCTGGCAGACCATGAGACTCAGAAAGTCCTTGGTCAAACCAAAACATTACCAAGCAGTAACTGAAAACACTGGTGTTATCAGTGCTGTTCCCAGCCCCAAAGTCAAAAACACAGCACTGCACCAGCTACCAAGAAGGAGAAAAATGACTGCTAGTGCTGAACCCATGACACATTCTCACTTCCTGAGAAACTAACAGGCTTACTGTTGTCAGGGGGATCAGAGTTTGTAAATAATTACTTATAGAGCTTATGGAGGCATGACTCGTCTTATTCTTATTTGTCTATACATCCCATGTCTAACTGGGGACTGGTTCTGAATGGGATTTCTAGGTCTTTATCACATCATAAATAATAAATTAGCAACAATAATAAATTCACTTTAGCAGTCTGCAAGAGTTCATTCTATAGCCAAGATGTTGTTTTGTGAGAAACTAACTGCACTGAACTGCTATTTCTTCTCTGTTCCAGCTCAGCGTTCAAGATGATTTCCATACAATCAAATTCAACTATCTTCAATGTAATTCCTGAACTGCGCGTCCATGAAATCACCCTGAGAACTGGAATCCTTGAGAATCAGATACTATAGTATAAGTCAACAAAAAAAATTTCAATATTTCCATAGCACTTGTAAGAGCACCTCTTTTATATTTTGATGGAAGCAAAATTAAAGAGCAGTCTATTGGTGCTGGCCCTCAGGTGGTTTTCACCAATGTTTGCAATTATGCAACATTTTGTTTGTGAAGAAATATAACAAAGTTTTCCTTTGATGGGTTATGAGTCTTCACACTGTGGAGTGTTTATTTTAGGGAAAATAAATAACTTTCTCCAGAAAAGGAATTTTTAAAAAGGAATACACATTTCTGATAGTTGAATATTGCAAAAAGTCAAGATCTGGAGGGACAAACTATGCAAACTCTGTATAAAGTAAGATCCAATGTATATAGATAAATTAACAAAGAAGGCCAAGAGATGTATAGTTTTAAAAGAGAATCTTTGTGTGTGTGTGTTCTTCTCCTCCTTTTTCTATATGAGGTGTAAGAGTTACTCCCTTTTCTGTTTTGAAATGTGAGTCCTAATGATAAATGGATCTAGCAATGACACAGAGACTTCTGATTATACTATTTGTCCTCAGTGCAAATAGACATGACTTCCTGATTTTATATTCTCCATCTCTTTTCCGTTACATCAAAAATGCTAAGATTTTAGAGAAGTGCTTTTCCCCGCAATATCTTGAAGACATAATTAAAATGAAATGCAGTGAGTACTTAAGATCTGATAAAATATTGTTAATTCAAATTTTCCAACATATTTTATATTCAGCTCTGCACATAACAGTCTTAGGTTGAAAGAATGAAATGGAACTGGGTGCACACAAATAATATGCAGTGATAGATACACACACTACACAGAATAACAAAAAAAAAGCACCACAGAGGGGAAGCATTAGAAGTCCTGAAACACATACCTACTATTCATGTCTGATAATAAATTTTAACTAGGCAACTGTCACTGAGAAAACATGATTCTTAAAGTAAGATTCCAAGAAATTTAAATAATGGCAACTTGGTACCAGCAATTAAAACTAAAAGCATGCAGCACTACAAGTGCTTTTTAGCTGCCTGGCAAATATGCATAATAGGGAAAGTCAAAAGTGATTCAATTTCACTTTGTTATTTAGTTTGAAGTGCTTAAATTGCTCAATAATTATATATTTAATATATGTACTTGACATGATATTTTATTTGATACTTCATTATATTTTTGTTAATAACAAATCAGGAAGAAGACAATATGCAATAGTGCATGATTTCACACCCTGCTCACAGAAAAGTAGAGAATGTCTTGATATCCTGGAATATATTTTCAGGTATAGTAGTATTAGTTCTTTTCCTGCTCTTAGTTTAATTCTCAAAGCATGTGGCTTAATATTCTTACACTTTTAAAGTAAGCTTTTCCTCTTTGACTTCTTGTCACAGCGGAATTTAACTGGTGTGGCCAGGACCAAACCGTACCACTTAGTGACACAGAGCTTAAAATTTAATGAAATTTTGCTGTGGTTTAAGCCCTAAATCACGCAGTTTGCTCACTCACACCCCCTCTTTCTCTCCCCCCCCCCACTCTGAGTGGGAGAATGAGGAGAAGAATCAAAAGAATGTAACTTCTACAGGTTGAGATAAGAACAGTCCAGTAACTAAGGTGTAACACAAATCACTGCTGCTACCACCAATAATAATGATGACCAGGGAAATACAAGGGAAGAGGATTCAACTGCTCACGATGCGATGATCAAGCTGTGAACTCAACTCTTCCAGGTTCCTGCCCCCAGTTCTTCCATCCTGGGCATGACGTGCTGTGATATGGAATACCTCTTTGGTCAGTTTGGGTCAGGTGTCCTGTTTCTGCTTCCTCCCGGCCTCCCCTCTTCCCTGGCAGAGTATGAGACTCAGAAAGTCCTTGGTCAGGCCAAAACATTCTAAGCCATAACTATAAACATTGGTGTTATCAGTGCTGTTCCCAGACCGACAGTTGAAAACACAGCACTGCACCAGCTACCAAGAAGGAGAAAAATGACTGCTGCTGCTGAACCCATGACATTATCCACCCCTTATTCCGTACCATTCACGTCATGCTCAGATCCCACATTTTCAATATACCATTACATGTATATATATATACATCCACACACACACAGAGCACACACAGAGGGAGAGAGATCATCCCTCAGTGCATAGACCAATCCCTACAAAGCTGCTGAGTAAATTCGGTCCGTGACATCAAGCTCCATCTCCTGTAACAGTCCTTCAGAGCAGGTGAGGCCGTGTGCAGTGTTGGATCGTTGCCTGCTGATGCTGATTGTTCCTTTACTGCAGAACTTGTCCAGTTTCATTAAAGTTCATTCCTATTGGGATGACGGTCAGAGTGCCAGTCACTGATGACTTGAAGACATCTAGTTGGTGGGCTATAAAAGTATTACATAGCAGGCAACAGCATACAATTGAGTTCATTGACTGTTTTCCCCTAAAATCAAATCCCCTTGAGGTACACATTGGACTTCCTCATCTTCCCTCATTACCCACCAAGTATATCCGGATCCCTGAGCAAAAGCAATCCCTGAGTGGGTTTGCCTTTACCTGAAGCAGGAATAACCCAGACTGTCTTCCCCAGCAAAATCTTTATATGCACCACAGGAACTTTGTCCCCCTCCACAGTATGTAGAAGTTCTGACAGAGCTGGACCAGCCCTGTTGGCAGATTCTCTGGTGTTGACCAGCCAAGTGGCCTTTGGTAAATGTGTATCCCACTGTTTCAAAGTCTTAACACCCATGGCTCTCAGTGTAGTTTTGAATAGTCCATTGTACCATTTGATTTTCCCAGAGGCTGGTGCATGGTAGGGGATGTGATATACCCACTCAATGCCATGCTCTTTGGCCCAAATGTCTATAAGGCTGTTCCAGAAATGAGTCCCATTGTCTGACTCAATTCTCTCTGGGGTGCCGTGTAGCCACAAAATCTGTTTCTCAAGGCCCAGGATAGTGTTCCGGGCAGTGGCATGGGACACAGTGCATGTTTCCGACATCCAGGGGTTGCCTCCACCATGGTAAGCACATGGCGCTTGCCTTGGTGGGTTGGTGGGAGTGTGATATAATCAACCTGCCAGGCCTCCCCATATTTGTACTTCAGCCCTCGTCCTCCATACTAAAGAGGCTTTGACTGTTTAGCTTGCTTAATTGCAGGACATGTTTCACAGTCATGAATAACCTGGGCAATAGTGTCCATTGTTAAGTCCACCCTTCGATCAGGAACTCATCTGTATGTTGCATCTCTGCCCTGATGGCCTGAAGTGTCATGGGCCCACTGGGCCAAAAATAATGCACCCTTATGTTACAAATGTACGTCCATCTGAGCCACTTCAATTTCAGCAGCTTTATCTACTTGTTGGTTGTTCTGATGTTCCTCAGTGGCCGGTTTCTTGGGTACATGAGCATCTACATGGTGTACCTTCACGACCAGGTTTTGTACCCGGCAGCGATATCTTGCCACAGTGCAGCAGCCCAGTTGGGTTTATCTCTGCGTTGCCAGTTGCTCTGCTTCCATTGCTGCAACCAGCCCCACAGGGCATTTGCTACCATCCAAGAGTCAGTATAAAGTACTGGCCACTTTTCTCATTCAGCAACGTCCAAGGCCAACTGGATGGCTTTCACCTCGGCAAACTGACTTGATTTACCCTCTCCTTCAGCAGTTTCTGCAACTTGTTGTCGAAGACTCCATACAGCTGCCTTCCATCTACGATGCTTTCCCACAGTGCAACATGACCCATCAGTAAAAAAGATGTTACTTTTCACTTTCTGACAGTTCATTATATGGTGGGGCCTCTTCAGCACTCTGAGTGGGAGGAATGGGGAGAAGAATCAAAAGAATGTAGCTCCCACGGGTTGAGTTGAGAACAGTCCAGTAACTAAGGTACAACACAAATCACTACTGCTACCACCAATAATAATGACCAGGGAAATACAAGGGAAGAACTGCTCACCACGCGACGATCGAGCCGTGAACTCAACTCTTCCGGGTTCCTGCCCCCAGTTTTTCCATCCTGGGCATGACATGCTGTGGTATGGAATACCTCCTTGGTCAGTTTGGGTCAGGTGCTCTGTCTCTGCTTCCTCCTGGCTTCCCCTCTTCCCTGGCAGAGCATGAGACTCAGAAAGTCCTTGGTCAGGCCAAAACATTCTAAGCCATAACTATAAACATTGGTGCTATCAATGCTGTTCCCAGGCCGAAAGTCAAAAACACAGCACTACACCAGCTACTAAGAGGGAGAAAAAATGACTGCTACTGCTGAACCCAGGACAGATCTCAACTCACGATGCCTGAGGACAGGCATTGTGTGTGGAGAGCTGTGTCTGTTCTAAGATACTTTTTCTGCAAAACGCATAAAAAACTCGTACCAAGCAAGCCCCCTGCCCTCTGACCACTGCATACTAGTAGCATCCAGAACACCCCCAGGGAAGGGAAAAATTACTCTTATCCTTCAAAAGGGTGGTGGCTGAGCTCCCTCATCCAGCAATGCCCCCCTCCTCTACACCACTGGGCGTCTCTGGATGTGCCACTCCACCCCAGGGGACTATTTTTTCAACTGTGAATTTTTTTCAGTATATATTGTCATCTTAAACCACTAATGGTCAGGTTAATCATGAAGCTGGGCACAGTCCTTTTTGCTTTCACCGTATCTGAGGCTAATTAATGCTTGTCACTGGGCTTTCCATCAGTCTCTCCTCTCCCACTCTGTCTGTCTAACATGATGGGCAGTCACTGATAGCCATGCAACAAAGTTCCTCTATAATTTTTCTGTTTTCCAGACGTGAACATGTCTATCAGTTAGAGGTGGTCAGACATAGGAGAGGTTGCATCCATCTAAAAGGTGCTTTCAGATAGGCTTTGTTTATGGCTTTTCTACATGTATGAGACTGACAAACATCAAGCTGAACAGAAATATTAACAAGCTAGTAGTCAGTCTTCTATGTTTTGGGGATGAAAGGAAAAATAGCTTGCAATACAAATCTAATTAGAAAGTAGGTTTGCATACACACTCCCTCTACCTCCAGAATCTCCAGAAACATGAAACCATTAGCTTTACTAAACACAGAGATTGCTGATATGGACACTGTAATAATTGCCTGCTGCAAAGTATCAGTCATTGTCAGTTTAAGATAGTCAGCAATGATGTTAGAAGTTAATACTGTCTCAGGTTGCTGCCAACGAACAATGTACAAATTAAAATAAGGTCATTAATCAGCATTTTGCACAGTATTAATTTTCCAGTATGATACATTCACCAGTAGTGGAAGTTGTCACAGCCTTCTAAGCATGCAAAAAAAATTCCAGCTATTTTGAATGATATGGTATGTGATTTGGGTATGACATGGCATAGGCCTGCACCCTCCTGGAGACCCCCTGTGGACAAGAGCTCAAATGACTGACAATTCATCTCAAGATCAAATAAATTCTGAGACCTTCCTTTTCATCAAAATCTTACAGCCTTAAGTTTCTGATCGTTAAAACAGGTAGGTAAATGAAAAACTTTTCCATGTGCAAGAAACCCAAATTTTAACACCATTTGTTAATTCATTTGCATAATCATTTAGAGTTTCAGAGTTCATTTTTTCTGAAATAAAGACTGGAATAGCAGGGATCATTGCAGCGTTCCTTGTATTGTTATTCAAGTGACAAGTGACTTCAGAAAAGGAAAAGGTTCCAAACTCACAAGCCAACTACAGTAAAAAAGTATAATCCATGCTTAAAAATCTCAAGGGTGTTCTTATATAAATAAACATTAAAGTATCTTATGCTTGAGATCCAAAGAGCAGATAACCAGAAACCAGAGCTCTCAGTACTTGTTAACTTTTCTGCCACTAACTGGATTCATAGTCTTTCTTACATAAATTACACCATCCATTTGCACTTGTTTAGGAGAGGGAGAATAATACTCATTGGCCTTAAAGCAGGGTGGAAGAACTGGTACCAAAGACCATGGACTATCTCAGATGAAAGGTAGTGTTCAAATGAAAGTGTGATTCTCCACTCCACCTGATGTAACACCTTCAACTTCCTGGAATGGAAAATCAAATTATTGTGTTTGGTTGTTTTTTTAAATAGTCTCTGTGACTTCATCAGGTATAAAAGGATTTCCCTTTGTTCCCAGTAGGACCTAAATTTCTTAGTTAGATTACTGCTGAGCACTAATTTGCCTAACTGTGAACAAAGTAAACAAACATTCTTCTAACTGGATTTTAATTGTAGGTTCTCTGTATATGTGTGTAAGTTCACACCCAGAACACAGTGAAGAGAGATTATTGCTCTGTGTGTCTGCCTGTGTGTTATATTTTTGGCCTGTCTGGATGTTTTCTTAGTCTCATCACCACCACAGAAAGTAAAGTAATTTTAAAAGTCAAGATAGATAGAAAATTAGAAACTGAGTGCACAACCTTAGAGTATCTCAGAGAGTCCATTTGTTATCTATGGTTAGCTCATAGGGGTGTGTTCAACAAATTTATAGCCTTTTCAAGGGAAACAAGCACATAGCATGACCTTGAAAACACACTAAGAAAAGACTAATTTTTCAGTTGTGGCTTCGCTTAGCAAACAAATAAATGGATATATATGTGTATAGTGTGATCATTTAATTCTGCCATTGATTATTACCCAGAGAAATAGTTTCTTGGGATTGGCTATGGAAATCCCAGTGTGATCCTAATTGCATCTCTCAGCATCCTGTGCCCTATAAAGTGCCCTGGGGCATTACAATGGTATACCTGGCCTTGCAATAAATACCTACATACATTAAGGGAAACTGCCTACTTAGCACTGACTTTAAGTGTATTCTCAGTTTGTTTAACTGTACTAGTGAGGCTGGGTTAGAGTTTCACCTCACTTATACCCTCTGAAAGAGTGGGATTCACTAAACAAAGGCAGTTATAGGTGTATTCACTCACCACTGAAGTAGAGCTGCATTTTTTCTGTCATGAGAATTCAAATTTGCTCCAAGCTTTGCACAGAATTTGACAAACTGTTACCTGACATGAAAATGAAAAAATTTTGTTTGAGGTCCTCACATTTATTCATTTCAAAGTAGTGTTCTGAAAGAAATTCCTATAATTAATATTAAATTAATCAAAATCCCAGCAATGATCCATGAGTTCTCTTTAAATATCTATGTGTATGTATCCATATAAGGACCTGTCTTTCAGTATAATGAATGAGACAAAACTGTATTTCTATATATGCATGTATACATATGTACATATCTGTTATTAATGTTGCTAGAGTGATAGATCTATGCTGACTGTCCATTAAAGCAGCAACTGGCTTGAATGATCTCATACATTTTCCTCATCAGCCATCTCAGCATGCAATTGTACTGCAGATGAATTATGAGAAACAATGCAGGAGAAACAAAGTTGAAGTATGAAGTGTTGTGTGCTTTGTAATTAGTACTAATATTTGAATAACTATTTGTAATAAATAACTCAGTGATGAAATATAAACTTTCAAACCTACTTAACCCACATGCCACAATTTATTTCTACATAGATATATATGTGCACACACACATACATAGGGACTTACTGAATAGGGTTTGATGCTGTACAAGTTCATACCAAGTTTCATTTTGACTTGTAAATATCCTTTAGAAGACACTAAAAAAAATAATAATAAAATAGAGCATTTACTTAACAAAATGGAAGTGAATTGATTCTGTACTTTGAATTCCTATCACAGAGCTGCTGGTTGTACTTTAACCTTGGAATAGGTATTGATTGACATTTACCACAGGGGACTTCATTACTTTGCCCTGGTATATCTGAATGCAAAGTGGTTCTTTCCAAATATGAAGAGACACTATCTTCCATGCAGTAGTACACTTGCACATTTATCTACAGCATACTGGGGCACCCATATTGACCTGAACTCCAGGTTACCTACAGTATGTGGCTCTAGACCCTACACTGGCTTCTGTTAGAAATATTCATCTTGATTTCTTTTTCATGGAAATTAGTATGTAGGTAGAAGAGGAGGAGCAGCCGAGGTCACTTTGTCACCCTAGTATTTAACTCAGATAAAACATAGACTAAAAATGCAAAATTGCTCTTAAGATTTCTGACCTAGGCTTGGTGCTGAAAACCACCTCCCTCTCTGTACCCTGCTGCTTAACTAAGGTCAGGTGAGATACTCAATCTATACAGTAGAATCTTTAGTGAATGGACAAGCTTAAGCAACTTCACTGTTTGAATCAATCTTCTTTCCTTTAAAAAGGACATTGTTTTCACTGTGAGGATATTTACTGAACTCTGAATAAGTCTTTCCCACCAGGTGGGAGAGGTGTTTTGCTTCAACGCATTACAAATTCACATAGTGGTGGCAAGATGTCATGGGTTCAGCAGCAGCAGTCATTTTTCCCCTCCTTGGTAGCTGGTGCAGCACTGTGTTTTTGATTTTGGGCCTGGGAACAGTGCTGATAACACCAGTGTTTCGGTTACTGCTTAGTGATGTTTTGGTCTGGCCAAGGACTTTCTGAGTTTCATGCTGTGCCAGGGAGGAGGGGAGCCGGGAGGAAGCAGAGACAGGACACCTGACCCAAACTGACCAAAGAGGTTATTCCATACCACAGCACGTCATGCCCAAGATGGAAGAGCAGAGACCCGGAATGGTGGGGGTGCACTGCGTGGTCGGGCTTGGTTTTAGGTGGTGAGAAATTGTATTTTTTCCTTGTATTTGCCTTGTCATTATTATTATTGGTGGTAGCAGTAGTGATTTGTGTTATACTTTAGTTACTAAACTGTTCTTGTCTCAACCTGTGGGAGTTGCATTCTTTTCGATTCTCCTTCCCATCCCTCCGGGAGCGGGGGGAAGAAAGAGGGGGGAGTGAGAGAGCGAAACTGTGTGGCTGACTGGACTTAAACCACGACACAAGATTTTTTTTTTTTTTTTAATCTATTTTTAAATATTTGAAATGCTTTTGTTCTGAAAAAAAACACTATCTTCTATTGCAAAATAAGAATGCATTTGCTATTGAAGTAACCAGGAGGGCAGCTGAAAACTTGCCAAAGGATTTCATATATAGATATGCTATTTCTACAGAATATATTTTAGTATGTTAAAAAACTAATTTCTTACCGGCACCTGTATGTGGTTCACTTCACTTGAAAAAAAAGAAAAAAAATTATAATCAAGTCTTTGAGACTACTTACATAAATATATTAAACCAGAACAAAATACTTAGAGGATCATGCTCATAGAGTACAAATATTAAATGAAGCAACTGTGGCAAAATTTTGTAATAATCTAATTCAAACTTAGTTTCAGCCTAAGGATACTGAAATAACCAAGAGAAATGCCTGAATGATCTACAGATTCTTCTTGTAGCAAGGCTGCCACATAAAAACTACTTCCTGCTAAACCTTCACATTTAAACTGAGTTGGAAATTTTACTTCATCCTTCTCTACTACTGTAATGATGCTGCAAAAAGAAGAGGCTAGCTCCAAGATAAGTGGCATTCAGAAACTGCAAAGATTTAAACCAATATCTATGTAAAGATTAAGCAGGTAGATTACATAACACGAATGCAATGTACTATTATTGTGAAATTTTGCTAATAACAGTCGTCTGTATACGGCACTAAACTCTTTCTCAAATTACCTAAAGCTGCAGCCCCATATGGAGACCATTATAGTCTGGTCCTAAAGGGATAAATTGTTCATGGATGAGGGGACAAGCAAAAAGAAATGTTTGCCAGATTCTTTTAAAGGAGAAAAAATTAGTTCTGTTTAATTTCAGTTGTAGTTACTTCACACATTAAGGAGCCAACCAGGATTTAACAGACTTTGTCAATGCAACACATAGCCTGTGGATTTCTTCTGGTGAACTGAATAATCTATTCTAATGCTTTCAAATGTTTTTCTTGCCTGCTGGGAGTATCTGGGTATGTTGTGAAAATTCTCTGAAGTAATCTCCCATGTCCAGGTGAGCTTTCATAGGGTCTTGGAAGAGTTGATTGCACTTCAATAAACACTAAGGATATTTTTTCCCCCAAATATATTTTGTTTGTGACTATATATTCTTGGCATTCATATATAAATGCAATCTAAATAAATGGCCTGAAAGTCCCAATACGAATTTCTCAGTAGCTGAGTGTCTTGTGTTTTGCCTAATGTTTTACTATGTCATCTATTTAATAGATGGTCTATGAGTGATACAATACCCCCTGAGGAGGGACTAGCCAGGACATGGGTAGGGAGACTTCCATCTAATATAAATCCACTTTGTGTAGTAAATCCATATTCTTTAACTGCACAGTTTAACAAAATTTCACAGGAGGTACTGCATATATACCTATGTATAACTAAGGATCCAACACCCTAGTATCTAGCCATGGCAATTTATTGTACCCTTTTACAGAGCTTTCTCAATGAGTCAGTGAAGGTGTAATAAGCTTTTAATGAATCTACAGGGATTTTTTTTTTTTTTTCAGTGAGGGTCACAGCGTTAACATGTTGCTACATGTAAACACAAATAAAAGCAAAAGCACTAGTAGGTGTAAAAAGGATACATTAATTTTCACCTTGTTCAAAAAAATTTAACAGAAAAAATCTGAACAAAATACCCTGAAATATCTCCCTCTCACACACATACATGTGCTTGCAAAAACACACACATATGTAGGTGTTCTGTTTTCACCAGGCTTCTCATCCAGGTAAAAAGAAAGCCCCATACTTCGAAAGTAAATTTGTTGATCTGAATCATTAGTGTGCACACCAAAATTACTAAAGGGCTCAGAGCTAATTTGTTTTCTTATGTTTTTAAATACATTCACCACAGCTTATTTATTTACTTATTGCAAACTGATATATTTTAGCCAATATAGAAATTAACCAGAAGAAATACTTGCTCTAATTCCTGTCTACATAGTTACTTAGCATTTAAATGTTACCTGAATATGCAAAGTTGTACGAATAAAGCTTACTTATGCCCCTGTAGTTATTTGGTGAAATGTTTAATAGCCAATTAGAAATCTATTTCTCTGCCAGTTAAAGTCTGCAATTCATTGGATGTGATATGATAATTGCTTATTTATAATCTCAAACATTTCACATCATTGCATTGAGGAAATTATTCAGAATAGTTTTCCAATTATAAATAAACTTAATTGCTTGGAAAACATACTGTCTCTTACAATCTCATAGAAACTGGCTTTGGGAGCTAAGATGACACTACTTAAAGTTCTGCAGCTCATAATTCAGTAGTTTAAATGCACAGTTAAAACTTTATAGAGATACAGAAAGGCCAATGATGTTATTCATACCCCATAGATGAAGCATTTGAAGCCTTAATCAGGGATATGGAGATGATCAGATAGAGACTGGGATTTGTCTTGGGCTACAGTTACCACGTCACTGACAAACAAGGGGTTTCTTACTCTAGAAACTTCAGCAGACTAAAGGGACAGCAAGAAGCAGTTGAACCATTCTTCTTTTCCTTGTTCATGCTGTAGAGACTTATTAGCCACCAGAAAAGCACTTGATTGCATTTACCCTCTGGAGACTGATGTCTTCTATAAATGTCTCTCAACAAAATGTGTATGAAGAAACTCTGGAAAATGAGATCTCTACCAAGATTTTCCTTGCTAGCTTAAAAATATGTATTAAAGGAGCCCCAGAACAGTTACCTCTCAAAAAGATAAGTGATAAGGCTAGGAATATTGCTTTTTTTACTCAGCATTTTCTGTCATGGTTTGAGACCTGTCTCATGACTATTTGATAAACCCAGCCAGTTGGTCAATCTACCATGGCCTGATATTTATATGATGAACACTGTAGTAAGGTGGTTTGGTTTAAAAACAGAAGCCCTGCCAATGCTGAAATACGTTCCAAAGAGACTCTCCTTCTTTGTCTCCTTTAGGAGAATGAAAAGCAGTTTACTCTGATGGATGGAGATATCATCAAAATTTGATTCTTACTTCCTGTTTCAAGTTCCTCAAATCTGGAACTGTTAAAAAACCACGTGGAAAATCAACCACTTTTAAAAGCTATTAAACTGGGCTATTTGCAAGCACAATCACAAAACAATTCCAAACAAAATAATCTCCCAGTTTGGAGAACTTTTGGTTCCTCAGAGATGTAAATGAAACAAGAAGTGCTAATACACAGACACAATGGCAATCTGGCAAATGGCTGTTTAAACTTCTTAAAACTCTTCAATAGCAGAAAACTTGTGGTAAGTCATTCCTTAACTAACTCTGACCTTATACCCTCTAAATGAGATCATAATCTAAAATAAGGCACGTAAAAAGCATCTACATGAGGAATTCCATCAAAATTTGGGGCTCTTTTATACTTCCAAAATTTGTAAATGAATGAACTTTTTAGAAAGAATTTTCTCTTGGACAACTTCCTTACATTTAATATTTCAGTGCCCCCACCTCATCTGCACATTATATCTGTAAATAAAAAAAAAAATCCCATAGAATCATAGAACTGTTTAAGTTGAAAAAGACCTTTAAAATTATCAAGTCCAAACGTTAACCTAGCGCTGCGAAATCCACCACTAAATCATGTGCATGAGTGCCACATCTACATATCTTTTAAGTACTTTCACGGAGAGTGAATCCACCTCTTCCCTGGACAGCCTGTTCCACTGCTTGACAGCCCTTTCGGGGAAAAATTTTTCCTAAGATCCAGTCTAAACCTCCCCTGGCACAACTTGGGGCCATTTCCACTTGTTCTACCACTTGTTATTCTGGAGAAGAGATCAACACCCACCTCATTACAACCTTCTTTCAGGTAGCTGAAGAGAGCAGGAAGGTCTCCCCTGAGCCTCCTTTTCTCCAGGCTAAAAAAACACATCTGATGAGGGAGAAAGCAATTATCAACCAGGAAGAAGCCACAGCCCTTTGCCCTTAAATAATCCTGAGGGTTCCAAAGAGGAAGTACAGGTATATTGCAAAAATGTAACAACATCTCACAGTGTTTTGTTAGTTTGCCACTTTTTGTGTAATCACTCTAATATTTCCAATATAAAACACCTGCTTGTAAGATTTTTTCCCAGTTTTCAGTAAAACAAACTTTATAAGGCATCACAACTGGTGTGATTGTGTAAATACAGTTCACTTATAACTTCAGAGCAGAAAGGTCATAAAAACATCACAACTCAAAAGCATATCTTACAGATAAGACAGGTAGGAATGGGGTCCTATTGTTATAAAACCTGCATACTGAACATGGAGAGTATGCTTTGACATTTAAAAACTTGTTTCTATTCTTCTTTATCATGCATACTTAGTATAGCTCTATCTCATGACTATGTAATTTATTATTTTCCAGTGATAAAAGCAGAACGGTGAACATAAGAGTGTTCAAAAAAGCAGAAATATTAAAGGTAAGATTGCAACCTCAGACATATCTTTAGCAGCTGATGCTGTTCCAGTTTTAGGCAGAAAATTAGAATTCACAAGTTATGTGCACACACACAAAAAAAGGAAATTTATAAAAAATTATCAAATTATTCAAAGCACAGAGCAATAACAGAATGTACTTAAGCCAGCCTGAAGTTCTAGCCACTCAGGATGTAATACAGACATATTCTAGGTCCTTACTTGAGACCACAAGGTAATGTCATGTGTATTTGGCTAAACATTTGTACAATTGAATGATTACAGTAGTTATTTCATCTTTCATGCCTTTCCTCTCAAAAGTTCCCTGCAGTTGTCACTCAATATGGCAGAACAGACAATTTCTGCTCTCAAAGTGAATACCAAAAACTCAAAAAAAAAAAAAAAAAAAAAAAAGAAATTGCAAATCACATTTTCTGAAAAGCTTTGGAGTCTAACCTTTTCCTCATGCGCAGCGAATAAAGATACAATGCAACTCAATGCAAATTCCGGTACTGGACATACTGGTCAATCTACTAATCTTAAATGAGGCATATTCATAGAATCATAGAATAGCTACATTGGAAAGGACCTTAAGATCATCTAGTTCCAACCCCCCTGCCAGGGGCAGGGACACGTCACACTAAACCATGTCACCCAAGAATCTGTCCAGACGGGCCTTGAACACCACCAGGGATGAAGTATTCACAACTTCCCTGGGTAACCCATTCCAGTGCCTCACTATACTCACAGTCAAGAACTTCTTCCTTTTATCCAGCATGAACTTCCCCTGTTTAAGTTTGAACATGCTACCCCTTGTGCTATCACTACAGTCCCTAATGAAGAGTCCATCCCCAGCATCTCTATAGGACCCCTTCAGACACTGGAAGGCTACTTTGAGGTTTCCACGAAGCCTTCTCTTCTCCAGGCTCAACAGCGTAAACTTTCTCAGCCTATCTTCATACGGGAGGTGCTCCAGTCCCCTGACCATCCTCCTGTCCCTCCTCTGGACTTGTTCCAACAGGTCCATATCCTTTTTATGTTGCGGACACCAGAACTGCACACAATACTCCAAGTGAGATCACATAAGAGCAGAGTAGAGGTACAGGATCACCTCCCTCGACCTGCTGGCCACACTCCTTTTGATGCAGCCCAGGATACAATTGGCTTTCTGGGCTGCGAGCGCACATTGCCAGCTCATGTTCATTTTTTCATCAACCAAAACCCCCAAGTCCTTCTCCACAGGGCTGCTCTGAATCTCTTCTCTGCCCAACCTGGAGCTGTGCCTGCTATTGCCTCAACCCAGGTGTAGGACCTTGCACTTGGCATGTTTAAACTTCATCAGGTTGGCATAAGCCTACCTCACAAGCGTGCCAAGGTCAATCTGGATGGCATTCCTTCCCTCCAGCCTATCAACTGAACCTCATAGCTTGGTGTCATTGGCAAACTTACTGAGGGCGCACTCAATCCCACTGTCCATGTCACCGACAAAGTTGTTGAACAAGACCAGACCCAATACAAGACCAGTCCCAATACAAGACCAGTCCCAATACCAGTCCCTGAGGGGCACCACTTGTTACTGGTCTCCAATTGGACATTGAGCAATTGACCACATCTCTTTGTGTGCTGTCATCCAGCCAGTTCTTTATCCACTGAGTGGTCCACCTATTAAATTGATATCTCTCCAATTTAGAGACAGGGACATCATGAGGGAAAATTGAATCAATTAATATTAATTGAAGGTGGGCACTGGAAGCTTAAAGAAAATAGCTACAATTCTAGTAATACATTTTGGTCTTTTTCATACTAAATAAATTAAAGAAATGTAGATGCTTAAAAAAAAGGGTATTCAGACATTCATTTTGATATCACTTCAATGCCATACTGCTTTCGAGTGTGCCTCAGGAAAGAAAGCAAATATAAACTTCACACATAAAATATATTTTGCAGTTTAGATGCATTAAACCCAGTGCCATTTACCTTTAAAGATTGTGCACATGTAGGCTATTGCTTGTTTGAAAAAGAGGATAGATGCACAGAACAAATTATGCACTCATTAAATAGAGGAAAAATATTTTCAACAAAATGTCTCAGAATACGGAGATTTGACAAAGTGAAGGAAAGAGCCTGTGTTAGCATTTGCCACAGGTATGGTTAGGAGAACCTTACTTTTCTACTTGCTATCTATAAGTCTGGTATTTCAGCCCACTATTAATAATAATAAAAACAGGAAAATAACAGATTTTTTCAGATTTTTATATATTTAAAATGCTAGAAAGTTCCTAACATGGGCTACATTCAATTCTATGTAAGGACAAAGCACAAGGGTTGTACACAGTTTAAATCTCCCTTAACAGCATCAGAAAAGGCTGATCTAGGATTTCTTAAATAAACTGACCTTGTGCTATCCTTCACATCAGGCTGAACTTCACCCTATAGAAATAATGGCAGTAGTAACAGCAGCAATTGCAAGCAGTGCTATTGGACTGCAACCAGCCAGGACAATTTCAGGACAGCTACTGTACAGCTCAAATCACTGAGCAAGCAGATGCTTAGCATGTTACTATTTTATCTCAGTTACTGTCAAAGAAAATCGGCTGGGCACCACCAGGGCACCCTGTCATTGTAGTAAAGCTGCTTAAAACAGAAGCAATAATGAAAAATGACTCAAAAAAAAAACCCAAACCAACCCCCACCCTGAATCAAAACTAAAAGCCACAACAAACACAGCAGGGAACAGACTATTATGATAAGCCTCATATAGGCTAGTGTTACAGAGTTCTTCAGTATATATAGTGGCAATAGGAAGATCAAGATGGATTGAAATACCATCTCAGAAACGCTGTTTGACTTATTCTCGCTCAGGATTTGTAAAAAGCTTGAATGCTTAAATGCGTGACTAGCCTCTGCTAGTGAAAGACCTAGAGATCTTTTCCGATTTGGGTTTGCAGCGCAAATATTTATGAATACACGGTGAAAGTCTGAAACAATAGATTGATATAGAGATACTTAGATTTTTCCAATACAAATATATAGAAAGTAAAATAAAGAAATCTGAAGCAAAATCCATTAACTTGTTCAATGATATGCACGCAAACATATTTTTCAAAATTAGACTCTTTTTATGAGCAAATTTGCTCCTGCTAATCCATTATTTTATGTAGATGTCTATTGCATTTTTGGAAAACTAAACACCTGTTCTAGGAAAATTTAACCAACTGTCGTGGTTTAAGCCTCTCTGACTCACACAGCCCATTCTCTCACTCATTTTCCCCCTCTTTCTTCCCCCGGCTCCCGGGTGGATGGGAAGGAGAATCAAAAAGAATGCAACTCCCACAGGTTGAGATAAGAACAGTTTAGTAACTAAAGTATAACACAAATCACTTCTGCTACCACCAATAACAATAATGACAAGGCAAATACAAGGAAAGAATACAATTCTCACCACCTAATACCAAGCCCGACCATGCGGTGCACCCTCCACCCTTCTGGGTCTCTTCTCTCTGTCTTTACGTCCTGGGCATGACGTGTTGTGGTATGGAATAACCTCTTTGGTCAGTTTGGGTCAGGTGTCCTGTCTCTGCTTCCTCCTGGCTTCCCCTCCTCCCTGACAGAGCATGAGACTCAGAAAGTCCTTGGTCAGACCAAAACATCACTAAGCAGTAACCGAAACACTGGTGTTATCAGCGCTGTTCCCAGGCCGAAAGTCAAAAACACAGTGCTGCACCAGCTACCAAGAAGGAGAAAAATGACTGCTGCTGCTGAACCCATGACACCAAAGACCATTTTACTTTACAGATGATTACTTAAGCCAAACATGGGCCTGAAAGCTTCTTTTAGTTTATTTGAAAGAATTTAGATTGTGAGAGATTCCCGGAGTCTATCTGCTTTTGTTCCAGAGGAAAAATAGTACATGAGTGTCTTTCTAGTTCCATTCTTCTGTGTTGACTTAATTAATGAGATCAGCTGTCTGCAACTTATCTGACAGCTGGCTACAGACACAAAATTGAAAGTACCACAATAAGTCACAAAGTCTAAACCAGCAGAAATACATGTGTAGAAGAATGAGTTTATTTCAGAGCTACTCCAAATCTGGGGTGAGATTCTACAGGTGTCTGGGGCTTTCACAGTTTTCCCTACCAAATCATCATATATGAAGATTGCTGTATGCATACAATGTTGTATGTTTTATTTCTCATATATGTGTACATGTATATGCATGTGAATGCATATTAACACCACATAAAACACTGCCTGTTTGTATTCTAGTATTTCACAGGTTGATCCTCAAGGTCTATGACTGTATGACAATATGAAGCTACACAGACAAACCAGTCACTAACCATCTAAACAGGAAAACAAAGTTACTGGAGGGGTTAGGATACACAGAGGGTGTGAAGAGCTCTTCGTACAAGAATGACTCTTGCTTGGTAACATTAGAATCATAGAATCATAGAACAGTTAGGATTGGAAAGGACCTGAAGATCATCTAGTTCCAACCCCCCTGCCAGGGGCAGGACACCTCCCACTAAACCATGCCACCCAAGGCTATGTCCAAATTAGGAATACAGTAGTTAATATAGCCATTTAACTTTGGTCTTAATTTCAGATTTGGTCTATTAATCAACTACTAATTTTACCTGGAAATTATATCTAAACTACTTCTGAGGGCAGAATTTTTATTCTGAAATTGCTGTTTATTTTTAGGCACTTACAGGTATTTGTAATATTTGAAATGGACTATCTGCAAACAAATACCTTGGCCTTGACTGGTTTCCATCAAAAAACCCCACCAAAACCAAAACAACCCAATGTTTACATTAAATAGAAATATGTGAAAGTGCAGTGTGCAGTTAGTGACTACTGTCATACTGATGTTGATCAGCATGTGAAAATTGCATTGAAAATTATGAAAATTGTTATTTTGTTACGATACACTTTTCATAACTGTAATGCCATTTAAATGACTTATTTTTAATAGAATGGATATGGAGTATACTTATGGCAAAGAAAAATATCAGAAATAAAATCGAACTTTAAAGATAAGAGAATTTTCCTTTTGCTGTGAAATACCGACATTTATGTCGGTTTTGCATTTTTACTAATTAAAAGTAAATGTGGAATTAAGAGCATGTTTCCAACACGTTCAAATGGAAATTCAGCAGCAATTGACAGGAGAGTTTTCTATCTGCATAAATGTAACAGGTCCTCCCATGACACATATTGAGATCTGTCAGGACAGCTGAGTCTACAGTAAGCTTTTCTGGCATGAGTGTTATGTGGGAGTGAGATGTTTCCCCTCCATTCCTGACATAGCTGTGTTCACAGGCCGTTATAGCATAGGTTTGACACACAAAGCTAAAAGCATGAATAAGCCTACAAAATTGACGTCTTTGATTTTAAGACCTTTAAGACCATGTCTGTGTTTTCAATAATGTTCTGTTTATAGACACTTCACTAGCCCTGGCTCCAGAGTGAACCTCTAAAGGACTGCAGAAATAAAAAATTATAATTAAAAATAACAGATATTTACAAAATTTGTGGAGCAGCTTACAGGAATTTATGAAGCTGAGAAAAAAGTCTTACAAAAATCAGGAGGAGGAGAGGATTTTATGATCTATAAAATCCGATAGATGTAGCAATACTAGATGCCCACACAATTTATATCAGTGTAAATGAAACACTTTTCTCCTTTAATAAATGCTTTGAGGAATATGTTGCAAAAAAGGCTGTTGTAACTTTTAATTTGAAAGTAGCCTACCCCTCTTAATTACTGTACTCAGGCAGTCATGTACCACATATAACAGTTGCAGCCGATGAAGTCATGGAATGCTTTAAATCAGAGCAGACAAGAAGGATTTAAAAGGAGAATATTATATTTATTGGGGCTTTCTTTATATCACTCTACAAGAAAAAAAAGTAGACAGAAGAAGTGAAAGAAGTCTGAGAATCCACTTTATTTAATGAAAGCAATGTAAATATTTTATTTAGAATTTGTACTTCTTGGATTAAATATGTTTATTCAGTAACTTACATTACAAGAAATTCAAACCATGTTTTCATTTTCAGGACCTCTTCTGAAACAAAGAATTAAATAAAAAGATCTTACAGCTATCAAAGTAATTTAAACATCAATCATAGAATTATAGCATCTTTTCACTTTGATCTGGATACTTTCATTTGTTATGAAATATTGTAGATGTGCTGTTACATACTCATTACATTGCAAGGAAGGTTTCTCCTAACCAGTATTCCCTGGAGCATGTTCAAATCTGTATCTGCACTTTTTTGGCACTGAAGTACTGCCTGATGAGTAATGTGAATGTTGTTGTTTGTGGTGTTTTGGTTTGTTTGTTGTTTTTTTTGTTTGTTTGTTTTGTTTGTGTTTGTTATTGTTTTTTGTTTGTTTCTAAAAAGGAAAGCTTAAGGATGCCAGTTATGCAACAACATTAGCATGCAAGGATATAGGAATACAGGATATCATTCACGACAGATGTCAGAAATAATTTCACATGTGCATACATACACATAAAAATAAATGCAAAAGTCTTTTGAATTATGGCTTTATGCCAAGGCATGATGCAAATGAGACAGCAATTTCACTGCCTGTCCTTCTTCTAAAACCTGGAATAAAAATGGTGCCTTGTGATCCACAAGCTGTACACCAATCAAATATAAGAATTTGATAGCATTTGCACCAGGACTTGCTTACTAGGTTTGGCATGTCTGAAAGTCTTTACTTGCTTCAGAGAAGTTGCTCCCAATTCAATGTGCTATAAATCAAATTGAAGTGAAATCTATATCTACTGAGATTAACAACGTAACCTGGTGCTAGCCGCAGTTTTTCATAGGTAAATATTCTTTCACAATTGAAAGATCAGATTAAGCTATTTACATATTTTCCACTGGCACATAGACTTGAGGAAAGTCTAGTTTCCTGGTCACTTTTCCATCAAGTAGTTCTATTGATGACACTTTGGTATCTTGGGTTGCCACCCTTCTCTCCCACCAAGGCACATTTCAGCTAATGATGACTTGGGACAGATGCCTCAAGCTCCACTTGTTCTTATCAGCCAGGTACAGCATCCATTAATACCCTGTTGCTGTACAGTGGACAAAGAATTGTCAGTAATTTCTGGAAACCCCATCTAGAGTATCAAATACAGGTATATTCTGTGTGCACAGTTTGGTTAGCCCACACTAGGACAGATGGACGTCTTGCAGACCCAGATGTGATTGTAAAGTTCAGCTTCTGACAAGTTGTGAGCTCATATATTCACATGAGAACTGTGTTTTGATTAGGCTAATTCATAATTATCAGTCTGGGTAATGGTTTAGTTTGGATATCACTGGCAGAAGTAGTAAAAAGAAAAGTTAATTTTCACCAGAATATGGGAACTGGACAAAACAGAGACAGTCTTGGTCTAAATGTTTTGCAGCCTAAGCAGATAACATTTCAGATAGAGAGAGATGAGATTGTTCCTTTTGAATAATGATTAAATATTTTGCTTAACTTTTCTGTGGATCAAAGAGATAGATTAGTTAAGGCACAACACCTACAAACCTCTGAATGTGGAAAGAACTCCATCACCCCAAACTTTGGTGAATGAAATTAACTCAGACTTCATACCTATACATTGCATGTTTTACAGATAGAGTTCTGGTGGATTTAAAATGTGACAAAATATCATCAGTACAGATTTCATGATAGGTCATTAAAATATGCAAATAATGCTGGTCTTAATATAACATAGCATAAAATTTAATAAATTATTAGTACCACTGATTTACAGATGGGGATTACCTTGATCCTTCCTTGGCCCTGGAGAATCAAGAATTCCATATATTGAGAACCTTATATGCCCTATATTAATAAAGTGAAATGCCTTAGCATTCCCTGGAGTTTTACAGTGAAATATTATACCTAGTCAGAGTGTCAGTAAAGTAACTTTATAAGAAACATGTATTTTTTTAGAATAGTTTATGTGTATTTCTTGTAGTACCTGTTACAAATAATTCCACAGATCATGAGAAAATATGAAAACTTCCTCTGCTTTTATACTCAGTTGTTGGTGGTTTGATTTTCATTTATTATTTTGTATTAAATACACTCTCTGTAGCTTAGTTTCCAAGACAGAACGGAGCTTGATATATCACCAGTGATTTGCTAATTCATCCATTTTACAGTTGAATTAAATGACTGTTTGTCTTAGTGTGTATCCCTGTTGCAATGGGAGATGTCCCATTGCAAGCTAAGGTTTCAGTTACTACTGTAGCAGATGGTGCTATGGTGATGAGTAATAAATGATGACAAAAGAAAGAGGTAGTCCTAATGAATTTAGCCATAAAATTTCTCATTTATTAGAAATTAATAGAATGAAAAGTGCATTAAAAAAAAAAAAAGAAAAAAAAAGCAACCTCAGGATCTTGTTTGTGGCTTTTATTCTGCATTTAGTTTTTAATTTCTACTCCCTAAAATTTTGGGGATTTTTTAGTTGTCTGGATATAAATTTGGAGTATTGCGGAACTGAGAGTACAAATTCTTCTGTGAAGCAGTAAGAGGTGTCACAGGAGCAAACAGTGTCAATGCTAAAATTTAAAGAGGGCTTAAGTGATAAAGTATTTTAGTGGAAAATCACTGAAAAATATAGGATGTACATAAACTCATCATAATCAGTGCTACACCAATTAAATATCTTCAGAGTAATGAGACAGTTTATAAGGCTCTTCTTTTAAGTGAATAATATTACCTATCTGGGTGACTAGTGCTGCCATGATGGAGAAACAGAAATGCTAGAAAACATAGTATTAATTTCCAAGCATTTTTTGAGTGTTCCACCATAGTTTTTGATACAATATTCACACAATGCAGTTAACTTATTGATAACGTGCTGTGAAACCATGACAGCCAAGCTAGTTTCTGCTCTTCTGCTCACAAGGCAAAAATTTTGTAAATACAAAAAAGTATATAGTTTTTCTGGTAAGAGTGCAACTGCAAAGAGTTATAGTCCTAAGTCTAGTTTTAAATATCAATCTATAGTGAAACCATTTTTTATTACGATGATCTGATATATTCATGCAAAATTATCTTTAATTTTTAAAAGAAAAAATGGAAAGAAAAAGGTTTTCTTGAAAGATTTAGCCATATGTCAGCCTGTAAAAGGGTCCATAAGAAGTCTTGCAATTTCAAATACCAAATAGGTAGTCAGATAGTTTAAGCAGCCTTCCACAGCAGTCCTCTGGCAGGTCATGCTCCCAAGGACCTGTCTGTGTCTTGTCTTCTCTTACTGTGTACAGCACAAATGTTCCTGTTTCTGCATTTCCAGAGGGAATAGACATGGCTGAAAAAATTATACAAAACCAAAGAGGTTATTTATCAATGGAATTGCTTACCCTATAATTTCTCCAGTGGGTAAGCAAGCCTGCTAATCACAAGAATGCTAGTGAAAAAAAGCCAGGGTCAGAGCAGGTACCTCTGTATTGCTGAAAGAAAATTAACTTTCAACAGTGATCTAATTAATGACAATTTACACCAGGTATCAAGACAGCTCCTTTGCACAGGAATTTGTCCATGCTTCTTCTACTGAAAAGCATAAAATGTTTTTACTCATTTGCTGGTGCCTTTAGGTTCCAGCCACCAATAAAAATACAAGTAGTGGAGCTGTGCTCTCATGAAACAAACTCACTTCTATGTCATAAACTAGAAATTTGACCCCTCATTGTAATGTACTGCATAGTAGATAAATATGGGCCAGAAACCCAGTTGTATTTATACTGAAGGATTTTTAGGAAAAGGTTTACAAGAAGAGATGGATGTTTGGGGTTTTTTTTGCCAGGGCCTAAGGTGTGGCATATTTTGATTGAGTCCTATCCTAACCAGAGAAATCAGACACATTAAAAAAAAACACAAAATCCAAACCATTACAAATTATTAGCTTTATCAAGAAGCACTACTCAAATGAAGCATTGGATAGAAGAATGGGTGATGGAGAAATGAATGTCAGAGCAGCCTTCTAATCTTTTATCCAGATTTAATTTTTGCTGCTTTGGATATCAAAACAGCACTAGTGGCAATTTTCAGCTTTTGTCTCTTTGCTTAATTTCAAGCTCTGCAAGGACTTTTTTTCTTTGTTGAAACAAGGTTTACAAGGAAAAATACATGCTATTTATTTTTAGACCAGCTAGTATAATTGAGAAAAGAGTAAGCTTTCAGGCCCTTGGTATCTGAAAGAGGTAGAAAGCTTCAGTCTAAATGCAGACCTGACAGCATTTGTTCTGAGTTTAACTTAATTATGTGAGTTTGGGTTTTCTTAGTGCTTGACTAAGCTTTTGACAACTTGTGAAATGGTATGTGAGTACAGCTAAGACTAAGAACAAGATGTTGTTTTATAAATATACTTGGCGGAGAAAAAGAGGAATTCATAGGGAAAATTAGCTTGTAAATACTCAAGAACCAGGGTATGTGAAGTAAACTGGATTTTGGCAAGCCCATTCAAGTAAATTTATGTAGCATATAAGCCTGAGGGAAGACTAAGTTTTTCCATTCACCCATCATTCATTCTCCTGCTCCCATTTCAGATTCGAAACCCCATTTTTCCCTCAGGGAAAGTGTTATTTACTGTGATTTAGCTGGGAAAAAATGGCAACAGATCCTGCACAATTCCAGAAATGCAATATCAGGTCATCACTCCTAAGGTCTCTGACTCACCCTAGGCATAGCCAGCTCCTGGGTACAGCTAGGCTTCTCTATTAAAACAGTGAAAAAGGGTGGTAGGTTGATAAGGGAGATAAACTTCTGACTTCAGCTTTAGGGCACACAGCTAACACAAAAGAAGCTCTTAAACTGATCAAGAATGACTGCAAGATCTTGGAGGCAAGTTCCTCAAGGAAGTCCCAGTGATCGCACAACAAAAAAAGAAAGGTCAATACGTTGCAGCAAGGGGGCTTCCATTAGATATAAATAAATAAAAAATCACCATGAAACTTGCTAAGCACTGTAGCAGGTGCCCTGAGAGGCTGAGAAACAGAACTGAGCAACCTGAGCTTTAACTTCAGAATTATCCTTGCTTAAAGCATATGTACCAGGGACCAGCAAGATCAGACACTACACCCTAAGGGAAAGGGAGCAGGGAAAGGGAGCCTGGAGCTGAGACAAGCAAACGTCTACACCAGCTCTGCGCAGGTGCAGATGTCTCACCCCTTAAGCAGAGATGAATTAAGAATCATATGTTGGTCCTTTGAGATGTCATAATTGTACCTGTTCTCTTCCAATTTTAGCATAATTATGCGCTCCTTGCCATCCTGAGCTCCCTGGAAAGAGGCTTGAACACAGGAATTATTTCCCTTTAAACTGTGTCACTGATATTAAATCTCATGCACAAGGAGTGATATAAAATAGAGAATAGTCTATGCAAGTACCGGAGATCTACAATAGGGTTTTGCCTTTTTTTTTTTTTTTAATTGATTTTGAATTGCTGCGTGTTTGAGTTCCTTGATCTGTAATGGAAGGAAAACTTCCATTATCTTTCCTGCTTTATGTTTTTTAAAAGCCTTTTTTTTTTTGACACAAGATTTTTAAAGAGAACTTTGTTTCACAGTACTTACTCTGAGATATTTTTACTGCCATTTCATGAATTGTCAAGATGAAAGTAACTATTAAAAAGTTTTAAAATCTGCAACAATAGACATAAAAATTGATTACTGCAATTCACTCTAATATTTTTAAATGCATTCTTTTTTTATTTTCCACTGAAAATACGTTGTGGAGTAAAACCTCATGAAAAGTGTGAAGCAACTCCATCCTTTGAGGGATTTTTTAAGAATTATAAAAGTTTTGAAATTCAATCCATTTTAGCAGTTTGCCTATGAATTGCTGAGAATACGTGTATATACATTGTTAGCCCTTTTGACCTTGTACATAAATAAAAGATGTGTGTATTTTCACTATTTTACATTTTATTGTAATGATAAATAGACATACTGCAAAAATTTTGAATCTGAAGCACTCCTAGAAAGACAGGAATAAAGAGAGATCATCTGGGCCAACTTTTGACTCCCAGAAAATATCCTCCCAGAGTTTTTTCTAATGCTGAAGATAAACCATAGTTTCTGAAAATAAACCTTAAAACTTCTCATTCTGGTAATCAGACCATTGAAGACAGAAAACCACCAGCTTTCTTGCAAGAAATATTTTCACTTTGGGAGACTGTTATAAAGTCATTGGGCACTATTTCTCCTTCCTCTCCAGGCACATAATCTTCTATTTTAAAAAATAAAACAAACCCGGTCCTCTAAGTTTTCAGTTCTTTCTTCATTGGTCCTGTGTGCTCTATTGAAGTTTTATTCTGATTCCAGTTTTTCTTCAGCTTTCCAATATCTTCTGAAACTAGAAATAGTACTGTAGCTACATTTTTTGGCGAGGAATAATTATACCTTGCCTCATTTTCTCCTTGTAGCACACTTCCTAGTATCTCAGAAAATGCTATTTGTTTTTATTCAACAGCAGTTGTTGCTTATTTGGATGCACTTCCAGCCCTCCATATCCCAGATTTGGCTTTTTTCTGTTTGCTTGCTATTGTCACTGTATATTTTGATTTTCTTTCTTTTACATGTACAGTTTTTCTACTTTACTGTGTTGAATTTCATTTTAAAGACTTCTGACCATTTCATTGATTTATCAGGATCAATTTAAACCCACAAGTTGTCCTCTGAAAGGTTTGCAGTACTTAATATTGGGTGTCAATTCTGATAAGTCATCTAAGTTGTTAATGAATCCATTAAATTACCCAGGACATAAAACAGATCTCTGCAGGGCCACCCACATCAAGCATCTTCTTAGTTTCTTGACAGCAAACTGTTGATATCTGCTGTTTAAGCTTGATGATTTCAACCTGATGTGAATCTGCCTGTTGGTATTTTAATACGTACCATATGGCAGTCTGAAATCTAGGGTAATATGGGACTCCATTAAAAGGTAATTGTAAATGGCAAGTAGACCAGTTGCCTGTCTTATGGAGGTTCATTTGTATTGTGCATAAAATGCTGGCTAGAAACAAAAAAAAACCCACACTGAAAAACATATGAGAGCTTTAGTTTGCAATCACAAATTCTGTTGTGACATGACATTTTCACCCATATTGTCTTTCAACTTTGTATTCTGTGCAGATAATTGTGTAGCAATATGTTTACTCTTTGCATTCCATCCAGTCATTCTTATCACTCACAGAACCTTCGAAGAGTGTTAACATCTATCAGCCACCTTCTTCACTTTCCACACCTGAGGAAAATATACATTAAATTTATGTCATTATTAATTCAGTTTGTAGGGAATATAGATCATCTTAATCTGAAATGAGAATAAATTCTACAGAATTCTAAGTTTATGCTTCCTGTCATTATAAGATACTGAAATTCAGGACTTGCAGATGAAAATCAAATTATAATTAAATAAAAAAAAAAAATCTTGAAATTCCTTTTAATAACTAGAATTTTTTTCTTTCTTCTGAGCCTTGGTGCATTTGCCCCAGTTTGTTATGAAATTTCAACCTAAATATGTGTACAAACTCTAGAAATATATTTATGTGCTACTTATGCCAGCATAACACTAATTTTTTAAAAAAGCAAGGAAATAAAAATCATTACTACAGAGGACTGAAAATACCAAAACCACCAAAAGATTTTTTTTGTCTTAGACAAATTTGAACACAGTTCTGGGTGACCTTGAAGATGATGTTAGAGAACTTGAATTATATATGATGTTCAATGGTTAGAGCAATATATCAAATAGGTAACAGATTTAATGGTTAGCCACTGTTTCCTAGGTGGCACACTGCAATGTGTTCTATAACAGCTAAGCTCTTCATAGCACTGTGCTGCATTGGCATTGCTCTGTCCAGAAGTGATGAAATTATGAATAACTGAAGGGAGTCCATGATCCATGAGAGAAGAAAAGTGTTTTAAATTTACTAGAAATAAAATTAAAGAAATCTCAGTGATACTGTTTCAATGACAGATTTTGAAATTTCTTTGAATATTTCTACTGAAGGGGTCTCACAGGAATTTATACTATTTTAGGAAATCTGAAGACAGCAAGAGCTGTATGCATATAATAAATGTTTAGGGATGGGAGAGCTTTTAACTGAAAAAACAAATGCTTTCTTAAAGTACAAATCAATGAAAAGCAATATTCTGTGTGGGGAAAAAAAAAAAAAAAAAAAAAAACCACAACAAAAAAAGCCAACCAAACAAAAACAAACAAACAAAAAAAACCCAGCCAAAACCAAGCAAGCAAGAAAACAACCAAAATATTGCACCAAACCAGCTCTTAATGAATGATGTTATAGTGAGTCTTATTTTAGCCGCCAGACTTTGGGGGGATGTAGGGTATAGGGAATGGATGTTCACTTCTAAAATATTCCTTTGTCACTAATATGATAATTTCATTATCCTAATGACAATTCCTAGTCATATATTTCTGAAGGGGAAAAAGCATAATTCTTAAAAAGGATGTGATATTGCACTACATTAAACTGATATCTTATTAAGGATTTAATAATTTCTTAGGAACACCTGTTTGAGTTAATATCATCTTGTTTGTTTGTTTGTTTTTTTTTTTTAGTGGACAGCTGATAACTTTTGCTCTCATTTTGTGCAGAAATAATTATTTGTTACACCTTTAAGGGAGGAGAAATTTCAGGAAAAATTAAACTATAGAATAAATATGGAAAAAACTAAGACGATGTAACAAAAATCGAGATGTGTGATGTTATCTTTTTCCCCAGAAAAAGCCCGAAGTGCCTTTTAAAAGTTTAAAATCTGAGGAAAGATATGAGGGAAAGTGATGACACTGAGTATAATTTCACTCTCTTTCTATTGTGTTTTATTTTTAACAGTGCAAAGACCACTGTCTTCAAGATACATAGCGAGATGATCATCACTTTAAATGCTTACATTTTGATTTGTTGCACCTTCAAGCTTCAACTTCTGCTATGACTGCCTGGAGCAGTTATTGATTTAAACTTGTCTGTCAGATTGTCTGTGATTGCCTCCACAGAATGAATTTGCACTCATTAGTTCTTAACTAGAAAGAACACACAAACTAAGGTCTAGAGTGAAAAACTGGGTGATTCTCTGTGCTCCATTGATTTTGGTTGACTTCTGAGTGTATCCATACACATGAAATTGCCAAATCAGTCTTCAGCACAGAAAAGAAATGGCTGCATGGAGTGCCTCACTGGATCCTGGTGAGTATAGACGAAAGATGAGTAAGTGTAAGCTAGAAGAAATAACAGTATCTTTTTCCTCCAAAGTCCAGTGTGTAAAATCCAGGACTTCAGAATAAAGATTTTCAATGCCTGTCTTTGACAACTAGTACTAAAAAGCAGCTATTCCAAAGACTATTCATTACTGTCTTTCACAGTTCCTAATGAGCAAAATGTAAAGTGATAAGTATCATGTTGTGATACCAACCATCCAGAAAGCCTCATAAAAATCCAGAACTTTTAACATCTCACAGAATCACAGAATTGTCAGGGTAATCAGAGACCTGTTAGCAATCTCCTAATGTTGCAGTCTTCTTGGAAGAGTGAAGATGTAAATACCTAAAGACAAAAAAAGTCTACAACACTGTAGTGGTTTAAGCCTCTCTAACCACGCAGCTCGTTCTCCCCTCACTTCCCCCTTTTTCTTCCCCCCGCTCCCGGAGGGATGGGAAGGAGAATCAAAAAGAATGCAACTCCCACAGGTTGAGATAAGAACAGTTTAGTAACTAAAGTATAACACAAATCACTACTGCTACCACCAATAATAATAATGACAAGGCAAATACAAGGAAAGAATACAATTTCTCACCACCTAAAACCAAGCCCGACCACACAATGCCCCCCCACCCTTCCGGATCTCTGCTCTCTGCTCTCCATCCTGGGCATGACGTGCTGTGGTATGGAATAACCTCTTTTGTCAGTTTGAGTCAGGTGTCCTGTCTCTGCTTCCTCCCGGCTCCCCTCCTCCCTGACAGAGCATGAAACTCAGAAAGTCCTTGGCCAGACCAAAACATCACTAAGCAGTAACCGAAACACTGGTGTTATCAGCGCTGTTCCCAGGCCCAAAATCAAAAACACAGCGCTACACCAGCTACCAAGGAGGGGAAAAATGACTGCTGCTGCTAAACCCATGACAAGCACCTAGTTCGGTGTTATAGAGGTAATGACACTGACATTGATAAAGGAAAGGCTTTCTAATGTCTTTGTTAACAACATTTGAGATAACGTAGCTCCTGAAAAGGCACAAAATTTTGCAACAATTTTATAGAGGGCTTTTTTTATTGTTCATCCTATATACATAGTACATTTTGGTTTCTGTAGAGAATTTATAAACCAACAATTTCTGATCATATTTGTTATTGAAAAATATTGCACAAATTACCATAGGTTCCATTAGGACTTTAAGTCAAAAGCAGAGTGCTATCAAACACAGATGGTACAGTGATGAAAAGCGCACACAAAAAAAATTATTTATTTATAATATTTTCCAGGAATCAGCATACATAAATTTTATAATATAGACATTTGAGCATGTAGTAGAACTCCATGCTGTGATTCTGGACTACATTTTATTCAAGGTAGCATAGCATTTGAAATTAATGTGATATGAAATTATTTTAAAGTCATGCTTTGGCTTGTTTGTGTTTTTTTTTTTGTTTGTTTGTTTTGTAAGAAATAATATATAGATAAATACAGTAGAATGCTGTGAATTACATATTTCTTAGAGCTGTATGTACATGTTACCTACGTGGTGCTTGTATGCTATATTTTTTAATTTCAATCATATTTACTAGGTGCGCTATCAAAAGCTTAGTGTCTGCAAACAGATCCCTACTTGTCTGGAGTAATTTTCGTTATTATCTGATGTTAAAGCTGTGTCTGATATATCCCAATAATTCAGGTTTTGTATATAGTACTAAGAAGGGATAGGTAACTCCTAAGAGAAATTTATTCCATTTCAAAATGCCTGTCCAAAAGAAATGAGATACTTCAGCCTCTGTAGATATGCATGTCTTTCCATTAACTACAGAAGTAGCATAGTTTACTATCTGAAGCTAAACTTTTAGGTAACTAAGGTTAGGTGAGTTCAATCTCCTAACCTTCCCTAGTGCGAGAATATCAAGAGTACTATGAGTTGTGCTAGCAGCTTCTCAGTTAATTAAAAATAGTTCTGTTCTACAGAATTAGCAAACACTTGTATTAAAGCATAATGCATGTTCCATCAGGAAATGTTAAGAGAGTTATGTTCCACATTCTAACACCTTTTACTTGCAACTTTGAATGTTCTGGATTTACCTTTATGATGTGGGAGGACAGAAAAACTGAACCTGGAAGAAGAAGGAGCTAAAAAAAAAAGAAAACAACAAACACAAGAAGAATAAGAACTGCTATAAACTTAGATTTTTGTAGGAATATCTTGCATGTATCTTGTTGCTTTTGTCACTCCGTTTAAACTACTTACTTTTTTGTATTTACATTTTGTTCAAAGTGACTTACAGCTTTCCTTCATCCGCTGTGTATACGTATGAAACACTTAACACCAGAAGGCATCTCTCTCTTTGCATTCACCAAAGTAGAAATTTTCCAGATAACACCTTGGAGACAGAATGAATCAGGAAAAAAGGAGAGATCATATTCTACGATTAATTTCATATGGAAGCATGAATAATCTCAACACAGCCATATAAATATAGCAGTTCCTATATTCAAACTGTGGTTCCTTGAAGAGCTCAACTACCAAATCACCTGTTCCTGCCAAAAACCCCCACGTGTTCCCTTTCCTTCTTTCTCCTCTGCCTACCTCTGCTGCTGCTTCTAGCAGTATGGCCACACTCTTATGTGAGTCCTGGAATTCATAGGATCTTCCACATCACAAACTCATAGTAGGAAACTGTCTGCATTTTACTTCACTGTGGTTCATTTTTTGCCAGCTTATTTAACTGCATTAGTTCACAGCTGGTGCAAAATGTAGCTTGGGTTGACACAAGGTTTACAACAAAAACATACACCTAGGGGTGATAGCAGCTAGGGCTTCCCTCTTTCAGTGCAGGTGAACACTTATATCACTTCATCAAGTTGATTGGAAATGCAAGTTGTGGCTTCATGATCAGTTTAAGACAATCTAAGAATGCACTGCTACATGTTCATACCACCTCTCTTGTGTCACTATGCCAGCAAATAGTAAATGACTAGCTTTCTATATTAGGATCCGTATAGTTCTCCAGAGGGTATAAAACATGAGTAAGATAATACAGAATTTATGACTTGTACTCGTAAATGTGGCTTATTGGATTCAAAAAGCACCTAAAACAGGCAGAAGTACTGGAAGCATACTTTTAAGACCTGAAGAGTGTTTTCGGGACGTATAGCAGTGTGATGGCAGTGTAAAAGGTCCCTGTGCTACTATAAACACTCAGTGATGCCGCAATATTAGTACACTAAACAGCTTTGTTATTTACAGTTCTTGTTTAGAAATGTATGTGATCAAAGATTGAATTTGAAAAATGTGGAATATCTGAACGCTAGCAGCATACATACCTGAGACTTAAACATTTTCTGAAAAATGTTAAGTTGCTATTCCTCCCAATGTACCTTTTTCCTCAACAGCTTTATACTCCTTAAGAATTTCTTAAAAAACATCACTAAAGTGAAGTGCAATAGCAATAATTCAGTCTCTACTTACATACATACTTTTCTGCCTAATCTCTGTAGCAAAAGGTTAGGATCAAAAGATCCTAATAAAACCTAATTTCTGTGTGCAGGTACCAGGAATTCAGCAGCTTGCGCTGCATGAAGAATGGGTATAACAATTTGAGGTGTATAACAATGACTTGAAGACATGGCTGACTTTCACCTTATCTATGTTTGTTCCAGCATGTCTGAGATTTTATTGCTGTGCTGAAACACAAATGCAACAGCAGTTTAATCCTAATATCATGTTGGGATTTGTCTAACCTAACTACTGTTAGAAGCAGGTCTAAGGCACCATCTCAGTTCTCTCTCATCGTTACAGATGTCAAAGACAAGTTGCATGAATCATCATATGTGGTGTCTACTTACTAAAAAGAGTTAGACAAGCTTTGGAATCATGCCTTATTTATCTGTCAAAAGCTGAGTAAGATTAATCCTTCATCTCTAATGAACTCTCTCTATGTAAATGGCATGCCTATTAGCACTAGTTTTGTATATAGTAGGCTAGTTTTTGTGGTGTGCTGGGAAATAGTGATTCTTACTGCATCTGGTATGATAGTAACCTTTCCTATTAACTTAAGTCTGCAGACCTATCTCATACACCAATTAAAAATCTTAATTTTTGTGGTATTGGAACTGGAGAGAAAGTTTCTGAAGTAATCCAGGAATAGGCTGATGTTGGGGTATCTTGCACTTATCTCTTGTTGACAGCAATTCTCCAGCTTTTGCAATGCTGGACAATATACAATGCAGGACTTATAAAGTTTCTGCTTGTACTTTACCTCACATAGAAACAAAATACACGCTAGAGAATTAAAAGCTTCATACTTTGTGGTGCTTAATACGTCACAGCTATCTACTGATTGTATCAAAATGTCACTTTCATCTGGTAGCTAAGTAACGTGTGAAGGTTCTTACAGGTTAAAACTTATGACTGCAGTTACCTCAGGCTTTTTCAGAAAAGAGGGATTTGTTCTTAAACTTCTGAAAACCTGAAAAGTGAGATACATTCTATCTGTTTTGCAAATGCATGCAACTTTTAGATCAGTGGGGCATTGTAGTACCTGCATAATGGGTTTTATGGAATGCTGCCTCTGCAGTTTTTATGATCAGTAGCTTATAAAAGGTGGGTAATAATGAGTGGTTTCCATTACATATATTTAAGAAATCAATGTCAACACTTCTAAAAGAAAAGAAAACATTGCTCAACTATACATGTAGTATTCAGGTTGAGTATGATTGCTTCATACTGAAACATCTGTGGGGTGATTTTTTTTACAATGAAGTGCATAGAAAAGTTCATAATCTCTGCTTAGTTGAAAGAGCTATAGTACAAAGTATCAGCCTTTTCTCTGCATTTGAACAACTAATTCTGGACCTACACCACTGAAATCTTTTAACGTAAAGGAATAGAAAGTACCCTATATACTGCATTAATACCTAGGAAAATGTAAAGCATACTGACTGCGCAGCGCTTTCTGAAGTCTAATACCATGAATACGCTATCAGGCTTTCTGCTCTATCCCTTTTCTAACTCACTGAAATCAGTGTTGAAGTCCCAAGAAGCAGGCTGACATCAACAGCCAAAACGCCTGATCATACTTATCAATCAGAGGGGACTATCCATTGCAGCATGTGACTATGGCACCATCACCCTCTGGGTAATCAAGACTCTTTAGAAGCTTGTGTCACAAAGCACTCAAGAATGGCAGCTCTGTTCTGAGCTGAGATATACATATCCACATACATAGACCAGCAATCCCCTGAACTCCACATCTGGAGCCACAGGAAGCTGGACGACATCACTCAGTAAAACTCACATCAATTAGAAAGACTGAAAGAAACAGACCCTGCATGAGCTTCCACACGTCGAAAGTGGGGTCTTTTTCTTACATGTTGCAAAAGGCAAAATAAATTATGTGCTTGAAGAATCAAGAAATGTTCAGAAAAAGCAATGAATAAATATTTTCACCTTCTGTTCATGCCCAAACACAGCTTTTTTACATTTTTCTTATTTTTAAGGAAACCCCAGGCTCTACACAACATATAAACCTCAAGGATTAGTGAAATGTATCTCTAATCGATATTTTTAAATCACTGGATATTCTTAAAAGGCAGATTAAAATTCCTAGTCTATAAACACTGAGTTTATATTGAAAGGTGTTTTTTTAGTTCACTTTCTTACACACTGTAATAAAAATGTAGAATTAACCAAAAATTCTTCCTTTTTTTTTTTTTTAGATTATACTACTATTACAGAATGTAAAAAAAAAATAAAATAATCGAAATAATATACAAAAGGATTGGAAACTATTTTTGAGTCATTTAGTCCTACATACACTCTTTCCTTGCCAGAAATTAATATACTGAATGTGCAGTTGTCTAGAATTGTTCCTTTACTTGAGACTACTAACAGAAGTTCTTTATCTGAAATAATGACATCAAGAATGTTTGCCTTCTCAAGAAGAGGGGGTAGGGAGAGAAATGGAAAATAAAAATTAGAAAAATCTTCTGAACACTTGTGAGCTGTTATGTTTTATTGAACCAGTGTCTGGTGTTTCTGTATGAATGAAGTAAGGTTTCACTGATTCCCTGTGAACTGCATTTCATTACCTTTTGCTCTTTCCATTATACTCTCGAAGAACTGTGAATTAGCCGGATTAGGGATCTTAAAATCAAAAATCTAACTTCTGATCTATGTATGGTATAGCACTTGACAGGCAACAAACGTTAAGAAAAACACATTTCTTGTGTCACAGAACACTTCTGAGATTTCTAGACAAAAAGTCATTAAATGTCATCATGTTTTCTTTCTTCTTTGTAGGACTTCTATGTATTCACAGATTTTGTTTGCTTGCAGCAGGAAGCTCCAAAATCTATATTTGCGTATTTTGCAGCTTGATTCATTGTTAAAAATATAATAATTCTAGCTTTATATCATATTAATTAGTGTTACTGAAAATGTATAGCACAATCTTTAGATGTCTTTTCTATATCTTAAAAACAAATAAACAAAAAAAGAATCTTAAGGAATTTCCAAGCAGAAGGCTACATTACATTGAAATGAAGACTGAAAAGTGATAATGCTGAGAACAGGAATAAAAAGAACAAACCTTGCTGCAATTAACTCCAGTAATATTTATAATGTTTTGGGTTGGGGTTTTTTTCATGTGAATTTTGCTAGTGACAGGGATTTTGCTACAAATCTCGATACACCATTTTTGTGGTTATTTGACCTAAAAGGCAAAAATATGCATGGTCCAAGTTAATCCATCTTCAACTCTGTAATCACAATTTATCCAGCTCAAAATTGCATCTGTTGGATTATATTTGTGTGTGAGAGACCAAAGAGCCTTCTATAATCAGTTCCTCATGGAAGTATGCAAACTGTGATACTGTTATCTTTCTGTTAAATAAGATTGAATTCTTGAGCCTCTCAAAAAAATGCATGTTTGCATTAGAAAAACAACCTAATCATTGTTTTCTGATTTTTTTCCTGTCTGCTGTAGTCCTTCACTTGTGGACTAAACAACATAAGATAGTACATGGCTGCTACTAGTGTGCTGATGACAAAGGTAATAAATTTCCTGCTACTTCTTAATACTTCTCTGCTCACAGTTCTATATATCTATACAGATCTATAGCTTCTATGTTACGTTGCACATCTGTATCCAATGGATAATCCACTGTGCACATAAGACCCTCTACAAACTCCCTTTCAGTGCCAAGTAGACTTCCCCACATAGGTCATATTTTCTACATTCTTTGCTCCTGAAACTGTTGTTGCATTTGGCTACAACATGTATGCTGTACATTTAAGCCCCCCTTTATCAAGTGTTTCAGACTACATTGTATCAGCAGGTGATCCTTTATGATGCTTATTGTTCTGAAAACTCCATCATATTTCTCCTTCCTGATAACTGATAGAACTCTCAAACAGTGCCAGGTCAAAAACTTTAATTGGAATGTGGCTCCTCACAATGATTTCATATTTTGTGGTTAGATTAGGAAGCCCGTCAGTTTTACAGATTTCAGTCCATTTCATGTATCATGAATTTTGTTTCATTTTTCTATGGGCCTTGTCATGTTGCTTATTCATGCGGAAATACTGTAATTTTTATTGCAACTCACTAGAACTTAAATGGAATTTGAATTCTACATTTTTTTGAGTTTCGCAGATTCCTTTTGCAGCTTCTGCCATATATTAATTCTATTTCCATTCTAGAATTAAAGGGATGAGACACAATCAAAATTCTGTCTCATGAAGGGGTGACAATTTTAAGCACATCAACTACTGATCTAATGTTATATTTTAAAGGTTAGAGATATAGATGAAAATGAATGTGGAGCAGTGTAATATCAAACACTATTTTACTGAGCACTTTTATTGAATTGTCATCTATCTGTTTTAAAAAGGTTACAACTTTTCTGTCTCCTCCCTTCCAAGTTTTGTGATGAAGCAGGCATAGCCTATGGATGGAAGGAACGTACTCTTTTTTTCTTCTTCTAGATTCTCCCAAGTTTCAGTCCAGGGTATCCAAGAAGGCTGCCTTAACTTGTGTACTATGAATATTCATGATACAGTGCTGGGATGCTTCTTTGGCTTATGACAAACACCAGTTATTTCTTTACTTTAAAAAATTACTCTGGTAATCCTGGGGCACCACTGCTCAGATAGAGAGCTGTCTATGTTCTCCTTTGTGTCAGAACGAGTCAGAGGAGTCTTGTTTGGATTGTGAAAGCCTGATTTTCTCCTCCCTTAGTTTCATGCTCATTTTTCTGAACTTCTCTCATACTGTATCCACAGATTGTACCATCTTTTAACAGATATATAAGCATAAGACTATCACTGGGGAGGTCAGCAAATGTACTACCATTCAACTTATTGCATAAATATGTGCTGAAGTCTTGCTGTCATCACTGGGACTCAAGCATACTTATACTGAGTAAGTGGTTGAAGGTTTGCAGATGAGGCTTTAGTTAGGAACGTATAGTTCTTCCTGTGGCAGCTCTGACTACTCCACCAAACTGCTTAGTTACTTGAAAAATTGTTATCATTCAGGATTGAAAATCATGTGACAAAAACAAATTCAAGGCAGTAAAACTACTTCATTAAATATAGCAAAAAATTGATGTGATAAGAAGAAAGTGTCTCTCAAGGGTTTGGAAATTCATAAAAGCTCTAGATTGCCATCTGAGCACTTGGCTGTTTGTATCGACTGCATTGAATCGATGAACTTTCAAATGTTTCTTTTTCTGGTATTAATATTATCAGAGAAAAATAAAGTAGACAAAATAATAATTTATTTACTGGGCCAGTTCTTTTAGAAGATTAATTAGACATAGAATATTTTAGCTCTAGGTCATCACTTTTAATCTAATCCAGTTTTTATGGATTCATAAATTTCCAGGCCAGAAAAAGCATTATATTTCCTTAGTCTAACCCCCAGCATGACACAAACCACAGAATTTCAAGCAGTGTTTTCTAAATCAAACACTTACTAGCTAAGAGAATTAAAAAATAGTGTAGAACGACAATTTTGTTTCTGTACTAGAACTGCTGAGGTGTCTATATGAAATCACCTGGCTTAAAATAATACCGAATAATCCAAAATTTGTGCACAAATTCCCCTTTCCTCTCTACTTTCAGCTGCTATTCTTAAGCAGAATGAGTAGTATTAGTCACAATGACAGGGGCACATGGAAAATAAACTACTGCTACAACACTGCAGGTGACTCTGTTCTAAATTGAATTGTGGGATTTCATTCTCAGTGTTGTACTGTTTTTTTCATTTGCCTGAATGAGAAGAAGTCTTCAGTCTTTAACATTCAATTCTTCAGAATATTTCAGTCGGAATGTCTTTTATTTAGGAAATGCAAGTGTCTTTAGAATGAAAACCTGCAGGGAAAGACTCAGATGTATATCTGAGGCCAACTTACAAAGCGTGGTCCCAGCATACAGCTCAGTGAGATCCATTGTCTCAAGGGAGAGATTCCTCTTTAGCTACACTACACTTCTTTTTCCAAAATGAAATTGCAGAGTTTCATTCTTCTGAGAAGGAAGGAGGTCGGGGGGGAACCAAACCCAAACAACTTAGATTTTTGCCCCAGTTCAATGGTATTTTGTCACAGAAATTTGAATCATTTCTGCAACAGGTTTTTCAATAAACTTAGATTAAATGAAATTGTTTTGGATATCTTATTTTTCATTCATAAAAGTTAGTTTTAATTGCACTTTACTGTATTCTCTCCTTTTTGGAAGAACCAAGATTAAGCAATATTTCAAATCAGGGCACAAAAAGAATAATTCCACACACAAAAAAAAAGAAATGTTACTTGCTCTTTATTCCCTTTCAAGTGAATAAAAGAGAATTCTATTTCAGTTGTGGATGGAACTAAATATTTCCTGCTCAGTAGACGAGATGCATTATCTCATTTGTTTTCTGATATTGCCAGTATAAGCTATAAACTTTCATTTTCTTTATATATTTATTTTAAGAATCAATTTCACATACAATTTAGCATTGAGATACAACATAATTATATTTTGTTCTTACACCTACAAATTGCATGTCCACATACTGACTGGTTTTAATTGGCATAGTGCAATATGGAAAATTTTTTCTTCTAGTCTTTAAGGTTGTGTTAAAAATCTTCTTGCTTTCTACGTAGTCATTGAAAAGAGAATAAACCACTGATCACTTTTCATTGGTGCTGTTAATTTGAAAAACATCTAATTAAAAAATGTCCCAGGAGTAGCCAAGATTCTGTAAAGAGAGGAAGAAGGATTGAAATTTTTAAGCCTTAGGCAACGCTTTCTTTGAATCAAGAGAATTTCCATACTGTCAATCTACTTTTAAATACAAGTATGTAACTTTAGTAAACAATAGAGCCACTTTAAAAATAAGTATTATGGTCTTATGTGGCCAGGAGCCTCATTTTCTTTATTTCAGGATCTAACAATGTCTTGTGGTCTTTTTGAGCTGAAGATTTCTGTCCTAAAATAATTTGTTCCACTGCAAGAGCTAGAGGAGGAGTAACTCAACTGGAGTCTGCTCTTCTTGGTATTTCTGAAGGGTCAAAGGGAGAGCAAGTTTCAAAAATCTTATTCTGACTAACATTTTTTCTGGCCACCTAAAAAAAGTACTATAGTACAAGATGTATTTACATTTTATGTATGTATATATTAAATACTATTTGTTTGCTTATATATAGGTATTACACAAACCCTGCTTGAAGAATTAATAAGGGCTGCTCCTGGGTTATTTCAATTTTGTTATTTACCCTCACATTTTAAACATGGAGACTCAAAGCATGCTTTGTTGATAGAGATAATAAAAGGAAGTTAATGTAAAGTGTCATAGGGAAAAAGACATGCAAAAGTCTTGTAGGGATAGTTTCAGGAAAATGGTTAATTAAATGAGAGCTGCAAGTTTTCATCCTGTCTAAACCTCAGTCTCCTTTAGTTCATGAGCCTAAAGGAACGTCTTTTAAAACATGGCATGACACCCAGCTACCAAGACCCCAATGAGATTTAGTAGAGCTTGATATACTTGGAGTACTGTGTGCAGTTCTGGTGTCCTGAACATAAAAAGGACATGGAATTGTTGGAACAGGTCCAGAGGAGGGCCACGAGGATGATCAGGGGACTGGAGCACCTCCTATATGAAGATAGGCTGAGAAAGTTGAGGCTATTCAGCCTGTTGAAGGCTGCGTGTTGACCTCAGAGCAGCCTTCCAGTATCTGAAGAGGGCTTATAAGGATGCTGGGGAGGGACTCTTCATTAGCAACTATAGTGATAGGACAAGGTTCAAACTTAAACAGGGGAAGTTTAGATTGGATATGAGGAAGAAATTCTTTACTGTTGTGGTGGTGAGGCACTGGAATGGGTTGCCCAGGGAAGTTGTGAATGCTCCATCGCTGGCAATGTTCAAGGTCCGGCTGGACAGATTCTTGGGTGGCATGGTTTAGTGGGAGGTGTCTCTGCCCAAGGCAGGAGGGTTGGAACTAGATGATCTTAAGGTCCTTTCCAACCCTAACTATTCTATGATTCTATGATTCTATGACATCCACTACGAAGTTACCCTTCAACTTTTCCCTCTTTGTATGTATTTAAGGGGTTGAGAGAGACTTAAATTAAAGGGCTTGTGTTTGAACACAGTTTAAATATTCAACAGTATGTAGGGACAATTTATTGGTTTATTCAGCTGCGGAGTGTGCAAATGCACTAAAAAACAATTATCTTGTTTGCATGTGAAAAAAAAAGCAACACAGGCTTCACAGACCTGTCCAATATTAAGAAAACGAAAACTTTCTCTAAGTTTTTTGTACCTTGTATAAAGTCAGAAAAAATATCTACATGCTTTTTCTGTGTCAGCTTTAAGACATTCTGCTTCTTGTTTTCCATACAGTTAATATAACAATTGTTTGCACAAGTATCTTGCAATGTAATATTGTAAATGTTTATAACTGCTTACAAAAAAAAATTCTATAAATTTGAGCCCTACAGGGTGTCAGGTCTGCAAAGCAACTTATTTTTTAAGACAACAGTATCCAGACAGGAGTTTAGTTCCCAAGTTGCTCTTGATTATGGTGTTTTAAGAAAGGGCAACAAAGCCCTAGAGGCTTTTGAAACAAATGGAAGTGATAGGTTTTCCTGCTTTGCTATAGTTTTCAAATGTGTTCTGTGGTTCTTTTATTAATCAGGAAGCAAAGTTTATGTAGATCTGTTGCTTTTAATGTCAATGTATTTTCTGCTTTTCAAAAAAAAAAATAAAGTAAAGCTGCCTGAACAAACTGAAAGTCTCATTCATTAAAAGAATCAAAATATTACGATTTTTTTCATTTTGTGAATTCTACAATTGAACAATTTTTTTTTTTTTTTTCCAGGAATGAGTTTGAAATCCTCCACATTCAAAGCTGGGTTTAATATTAACAAATACATCAGAAAGGTTCTTTAATATTTGACAGCTTTTTCTCATGGAAAGATTATGCTGAAGAAAACCCCCTTTTTAAAAAATAAAATATATTATTTGTGATAAAAAGCCATTTCCTGAAAACCAGAAGATTTGAATAAATATTTCCACTGTACTCACTGTTGATCAGGAGTTATTTTCATTTTAGTAGAACAAGAAAATGCATCAATAGAGTAATTCTAAGAGTAAGTTTTTCAAAGACTTCAGCTTTATCTTAAAGTTTATGTACAAAGCTCCAGTTTGTACATATTGCTCCTGTATTACCAATCTCCACAAGAAATGGCGATTTCAAATCCTGCTCCTAACACACTACCATGAAAAAATTGTATCTACCACAGTGTAATATGACTCAGTTGCTACTTCTGCATATTGCTTCTGTTGTTTTAGGAAGGAATTAACGTTCAATATACTCAGTGTTTCGCACATAACCACCTGCTCCAAAGATAATGTAATGAAGATACCAATCCTGCTTTATTCTTTGAGAACAGGTATAAAGTTCCATTTCTCTCTAGAGCAAGCAGTTCTGGTCCGTCCTAACATTTCGCAAACGAAATTTCACACTTGCAACGAGTGAGCAGTCTGTATAGGCAGAGTTTGTATATGCCACTTCTGCTAATTTTGCAGTGTTATATACAATATTTTAATTCAAGTTTCTCTGAACATAAAATTATGCGAAAGCAACGATAGTGTACTAAATTTGGAATTTTTTTTAAATATTTTGTTAAAGTGAAAATTTTTATGCACTACTAAAGAGAATCACATGGTATCTATCACAAGTTATCGGTCCACTTCAAGTACTGCTTTTAACAGGGTTTGAAACTTAACATTTGCTGGGTTAAGAAGCAAGCTTTCCTCCATGCAGAGGGCAAATTGGTGTTCAGATTAATCTTCGTGTTACTTGCAGTACTGACTCTGTATGCCTGCTTTTCTTCCTTCTCCACAGAGACAGGAAAAGTGACAAGTACATTCTGAGACACATTTTTATTTCATATTCACATATGAAATTCTCCTGAAGTCAGAAACCTTTCTGTTGTTGTTGAGATTGCCAAAAATCAAACATACACACATATTTTTGGTGACTTAGTAGGAAGAAAAGATAGATAGATAGATAGATGCTTTATTACTACAAACCACTACTTATATACCTTTTCTAGCACACACGTGTCTTTTTAGCCACTGGTAAATATTAGTTAGCAACGGCAGATTATTGGATGACCCTTTACCACATTACTAAAGTCCCTTGTTTTGCCAAGTTCTTCCTTTGTAGTTACTCCCTTTATCTGACTCGCTCCTCCAGATGCCTTCTACTTTCCCACTCAGATGCCTTCTGCTTTCCCACTCGGATGCCTTCTGCTTTCCCACTCGGATGCCTTTGGTGCCTCATTTCTCATGGATGCACTTTAACATCTTCGAGACTGAGTTCTAACTTCAAGTCTTCAGTCAGGGAATCCACAGGCCTACCGTAGCCCCCCACCACACCTTTCATATGCGAAACCAAGAGCTAAATGTGATCCTTGCACTCCACTTATAATAGGTGCAGAGGGACTTATATGAGTAAATGTTATGCCTGACTTTTCAAAAGTGAATATAAAAGGTAGCAATAAATTTCACGCCGCAGGGAATTTTCTGTATTGTACTACATACATGTTTGATTGTGTACTGCTCATGAAAATTGAAATTTATATGTGCTATAATTATGACAAAGGTAAGTGAGAGTCTCATTCTCACTTTAAGTACTCTTCCCCTTTGTCTTTTATCTATATGTTTAGTCACCTTTAACAGCTAGGGAGATGTTTTGTGCCACAGTTTTCACATATGGAAGAAACCAATTAATTAGTTAATAATATATGAATCATATGAATGTTGCCCTACATTATGAGTGCAATCATACACATGGGAAACCAGAAATATTAAGGATGCTAAAGGTTCAATTGAGACTTTCCTCCTGGAAATGTTCCAAGACTCTTATATTTTTATATATTTAATACAATTCATATCACAGTTTATAAGCTTCCATGATGGTCTAGAATTCAGCAACTTCCTACTCATTTATGTACAACCAAGTTTTGTTTTGGTTAGTGAGACCCACATGAAAATAACTGTCAAAAATTTATTTCTATTTCAATGCAAATATCTTTTCAGTCAGATTTAATGATTTTATCCCTGAAACTAGGAGGAGCTAGATAGTGCCATACTGAACAGATTACTCTCAATGCTTCCAGTCCTTTTCATGAAGGTGATGTGCTGGGCAAATGTTGCATGCTTCTCTATACAGAGATCAGCTTCCGGTCCACTTTTTTGTCCATATCATTACTTGAAACTAATATGAAATCTTCAGCTTCCCATAAACCAACAAAAGGCAGGACTCTAAAATTCACACAGGCCCAGATCCTCAAAAATTTTGAGGTGTTTACTGGAATTACTGTATTTCTTCCCTGGATGTAAAGAACTGATGTTTGTATGACCTGACATGAGATGCTACATTCTGTTTGTCCTTCTCCCATGCTGAGGAATGAAAAATTCTTCATACAGATGATCAAATACTCTAAGGTTACTTCGAATTAGAGGCGTACAGTACACGGCCCTGGAAACTGTAATTGTGCCAAAGCCTGGTGCGTCGGCAGTTCATTAAACTGATGCAAGAGTTGAACTCAGCTTTCTAGAATGAATTAAAAACTCAACAACAATATTTACAGAATGGGAGCTCTTTCAACATAAGATATGTATTTTGTAGACAGATATTAACTTAGGAAGAGCAGTTGTAATTATTGTTGTCTTTGGCTCAGTCACAAAAGGAGGATCAGTGATCTGGCAGAACCAGTCAAGGTTGCTCAAACTACCAATTAAAGAATTTAAACTAACTTAGCCTGATTTGTTTTGAAGATGATTTTAGGTAGGAATTACTTGAGAAGTTGGGCAGTGGGATGGTTGGGGTGGTAGGTTCCAGCAGAAGAACAGTGATAAAAATATTGGAGTTGGAGCCATAAAAGCATATGTGGATCCAGGAAAATGTCCCTTTTTCATAGGGTTATTCAGTAAAAAAAAAAAAAAAAAAAAAAAACAAGAAATGTCTGTGTCATATAATGACATAGAATACCATAGAAAAATTAGAGAACAGCATTTTAGTATAATATTCTCTTACTTCTTAGAAGTATTAAACTGTTTCTCAAAATTTTCAGATTTGAATTGCATAAAAAAAAGATGGAAAATATATCAAACCCAGAGGTGTAATATTTAAAATTCACACTCTATGTACAAAGATGAAGAGATTTTGAGATATCTGAGCCCAGTCTGCAATCCTTAATCAAGTGAACATATTCTGAAATCAGTAAAATTCGGCAAGATGTAGAGCACTGAAGTTACTTGGAGTTAAAGTCAGGTGATAGTGATAAAGAAACCTATATTAATTGGCTATGTGCCCATGCAAAAATCTGACTTTCTCATACAGTCTGAGTATTTTCACACATAACTAAGCACACATAGATACTTGCAAAGAGCCAAATTGAAAATCAAAAATTAAACCATAACTTCATTGATGTCAGCTGTAAAATTCCTGTAGCTTCAGCAGCACTGAGATTCCACCCCCAGATCTGCAGCCTCGCTGAAGCAGTCTGTCTTTAGTTTAAAACCAGACCCAACCCTTTCTTTGAAGCTCTGAATAAAAGAGAGAATTCTTTCCCTTGACAAATTACAAGTATAGATCCTACTGACTGAAACAATTTTGGACCAGGTTAAGTACATACTACGTCAGGAAAGGAAATCTTTTAAAGAAAATATTATGCATAAAGGCTGTCCTAAAGATGGAGAAAAGGACCCAGTAAATTCCAGGAAACTAGAAAAACACTGAGAAATTGGAAATAAAAATCAAGCCAACCCTAAACTACTCAATTCTGAATTTTCACATGGTAGCTCTTTCCCACACGGCTTACATCTATTTCTAATCTATGATACTGCAAGATCTTCAGAACTTCTAACATACTTCCTAAATTTTTGTTCAATAAGAAATTTTAGTTTAAGCTCTGGTTTAAAAAATGCAGAATTACAAGAACAACGGCAATTAATGGTTTCTGGTAGTTATTCTTTAAAGTTCTTTTTACCTTCAGCAATATTTTTCCTTGCATTCAATTTCTTTTTTCTTTTTTTTTTTTTTTTTTCTGTGATTTCCAAATGTGAACACTGCCTGTTTTATAATTTATAAAGTAGGTAAATGTAGACATACTATTTTTTTAAAATAAAATATTATCAGAGAATGCTGGTGACAAAAGGTGGAGGGAAAGGAGTGATAAGGAAAACAGTGAAATAACAGTCATCAAAAGTTTGACTTTTTGTTTTTCTGAAATAACTTGCAAATGCAGGTGAAATTTGCCCAACAGCTGAGACTGCTGGATGCAGTGAAGAGGTGTTCTCTTGCTGCCTAATAATCCTAAAATGTGAACACACTGTCAAAGTTTAAACCCACACAATGCATTTCAGGACATAGATTTTAATCTCCATGTTAATTGAGAAGCCAGGCCACCCACTGCTCTGAATCAGAGCTTCTGTAAAACCTTTGTTGAGGGCTATTCTGCTTTGCATTTAAATATTTATATAGCCACTGAGAGAGAGCCCACAGGCAATGAGAAGTGCCCATACAGATGATTCCCTTTTTAAAGGAAAAGAGAAGGAATGACTGAGCGCAGGTTTTGTTGCCTACATGTCTTGTTTAAAAAAAAAAAAAAAAAAAGAAAAGAAGAAAAAACAAGAACAGTGTCAAACAAGGAGAAGGCACAGGTCTCTCAGGTACATTGTAACTCAGAGGGCCTTGAGGAAGGTTTCAGTTTAAATCTATTGCATATGTATATACATATACGGACACTGAAATTTTCTCTTCCTTATACTGGCAAGTGCTCTATTTTTCTGGAGATCATTAAAAAAAGAATAAGTAATTCTATGAGTTATTTGGCTTCACAGAAATAAAGAAATCTGCTATTTACACTGTCCTATATATAAGCTCATTGTGTGTTTCAGTTTCTGATCAAAAGCCCAGTGCTTTTATGGTAGTTTTTCTTTTTTTTAGAAATGGATGGTAGATGACAAGATACTGAGTCATCATAACAAAAACTCATGAGATATATTGAATCACCTCAAAGCTGCTGGAGTTTCCATACATCAGAGCTTTCAAATAGTAGTGCACTTACCTTTTATCATAGCCATTAAGGATTTTTTTATTATTAAAAATCCAATAAAATATTTATAACTCTGTTACAAACCCCTCATGGTTAGATGAATGTAATTCTTCGCACTGTGATTATCTAACACAAATTTTACACATATACCTTGTTTGGGCGTTCTTTTATTTCTTTCTCTTCTTTTTGTCCGTGTGATGAATTTTAATCTCAGACCTATCAAAATTTTCAGGCTACCTACAATAGCAGGGTCCCTGAGAACTGTCTCAAATGTCCGTCTCTCTCCAGTAAATTCTGAAATTTAAATCTCCCTTAAGGCTATTTGAATATCCTTTTGTGAATTCAAAAATAATTAGATGATCTCCCATAATGAAGCAATTTATATTAATAAAAGAAAAGTCACAACCTACCTAATGAAGATTGGATGTGGACCCTGCTTTCTTGTTACCACATCTTAATGCAGCATCTTTCTGCTTCTGGGAAAGCAATTGGAAAGTATTCTCAGGAGGTGTCTGTACTAGAAAGAACATGAGAAGGTGCGTATACAGGACTAATGATTGTCATTTTAAAAGAGTTATATTTTAGTGTACAGTCAGCAGACATCTTCCTAACAGATAAATTTTGCTAGTTCAAGCATAGTTTTTAAGCAATTTAAACACTGTAGGTCCCCCACAGCAGAAAAGATTTAGCTACTGACAGGGATATTTTTGATCAATTTCATACGTTACTGCCTGAAATAACACAATATTTATATTTACTGATGCCAGCAGAATGTTTTTATAGATGGTTTTCCCAGGTATCCACAGGATCAAGAAAAATAAAAAGAATCAACATTCTAGAAATGGCATAATTTCATTTCTTCTGCAAGTTATTGAATAAAATAAAAATACTAATTATGCTATTTTTCATATAGTTTATGTATTATTATAATTGATTAATAGTTACTAATGATTAATAGTTGCATAAATTTTAGGAGATAGAAGTTTTATTCGCTATTCTGAAAATCACCTGTATTTAAATAACTACTAGTACAGCAGAGAAAAATCTCTTTAGGCAATACCCATGTATCTTTTCCTCAGACCACCTGTACACATGGAAGTCACACCAGTTTACATGCATCATTTTCTAAACCCATTTAATGAAGCTGACATAAAGAAAGACAGCAGATACTTTTCAGTACATAAACTTGGTTTCAGGGTAGGTTTGACATGTTAAAGCTGCAGGCAAATGACGAGACCTTTCACCTGGCCTGAGGTTAAGAAAACTGAGCAAGGCATGGAAAACTACTGGATGTGACACAAGAAATTGTGTGAGAAGCTGACAGAAGTTACAAATCCTGCCATGAAGCAAGACTTCACAGATTACTAAAGTGTGATTTGAATAAGAACTGGTCAAACTTCACAGAAAACCAGAGGGAAACTCTGGGCACCTTTTGGGGAGCACAGTCTTGAAAGGCCAGCAGCACCTGGTTAATCATGGCAGAAGCTAGCATTTGTGGTAGAAACTACCTAGGTAACATTATCAGAATTAATAAATTGGGGTTCAGGTGTATCATGGCTGGGACCAGGGGAGAAAAACTAATTAGGGAAGGTTGTTTATTTGGGCAAAGACTGGGCAGAGGAAGGGGAGAACAAGGGTGTGTGAAGAAAAGCTGAGAAAGAGGAAAGGGCATGATAGGATGTGCAAACATGTGCCTGATGCTGCCTGGTGGTACTAGTCAGGCAGCCATGTGCTGTCCGCTGCAGCATCAGCAGGACACGAAACTAGACATGTTGCCAGATTGTCACTATCAAGTGTGTGTCCATAGTCAGGAAGGCCAGTGGGCAGTGAGGAGGATGCTCTCTCTGACCAGTGAAGGTACGCTTGACTGGGGAGATTGAACACCCTGGCATCACAATAATCATGACTTTTCCAGGCATGATGACATCAGCCCCACTGCCACCTTATTGCAAATGATGTAATTGATCTTGAAATAAATACTATTTTTTAAGTGATGAATTTCCATAACCTGAGCTGCGGTCCCTAGTAGGCATGCTAGTTTGGAACTTAGTAGTTTGTTTGGTAGCTGAGGGCCAGCTCATGTAGCTACAGATGCTATATAGCCCAATCCAGGCTAAAGGGCTGCCTTCTGGATTTGAACTAAACCTTAGGTCAATTTAGCAGATTTGGTACTGACAGAGACCTCCCAGCTTTGTGTGCAGTTCTAAGCTGCAGCTTTAACGTGGGTCAGGATCTTACTTTAGATTGGAAATATGAACTACATATGACTGCAGTTTAGGATTCTAGTATAATTCACAAGCTGTTCATAGCCAAGGAACATAAAATTATTTATGTGCCCTATAGTGGTTAAAACTTATTCCAGTCATGGGCATGGTTCATTTAGAAGTCTTGTCTTTAAGGAAAGCGGTTAATAAAGAATGCATGTTTCTCATTAAGTTTCAAGTATAATACTGTAAATTAAATTTCAAAAGTATTGAAGAAGACCTAAAATTAAACATAATTTACTTTTCTCTGCTTGGTGTGAATCCTGACTTTCTGTTGTTCTTTCTCCTTGAGCTGCTCTTCTGAGCTTGACCTGTAGTTCACATACTACGAGTATGATGGTACGAGTATGATGCAATGCTAATCCTGACTTTTCATATGCCAATAAGAGAACAAAGGCATGGCAAGAAATACGGACTTCCACTCTTTGTGGTATATGTATTTAATAATTAGAATAATATTTAAAAAATCTTTGCTTTACTGAACCATTTCAGAAAGTAAAACATAATATTCATCTAAAATTCACATTAGGCAGAAATTCTGAAATAAAAAATGGCAAGCACTGACACATCAGAAAATGGAATTCCTCAGCATTAACAAGAGGATAATGAAAATGGTAGCATAATATCTTGTTCAGCTGCAGAGAATAATCCCTTGTTACAATATTTCACTCTAGGGTTAAGTTGAGCATATAAATTAAGGACTGCCTGCTTTAAACACTAGGATAGTCAGTAATGCAGAGTCATATATCTGATAAAAACTCTTTAAGGATAAATGGTCAGGTTTAAAAAAAGGTGAGTGCAAGTTATTTTAAGAAATTTTGTATTTGCTAGATATATGCAAATTAATTTTCTGAATAACAAAGATTAATAGAAAATATATATTCTGCACATATAGCTAAGGAAAAGTTTGAGTCGATTGTAAAATTCAATGAAAATTTTCTAACTTAAACATTTCCTAAAGTAATACAAACTCAAAATTCCTAAACTCATACAAACTGTCTTTTAGCCCCATTTTCTTTTATTGGTCACAATGTAGAAACACATACCAAACTCCTGTCATGGGCTTTCCTTGCTCAGGGGAGAAACTCATTTTCTATGAGGGGCATCTCATAGAAAATACTGTGCCATCAGTAAATATAGCACGCATAGTACATTGGAAGTGCAAAATTAATCTGTTTTTTATAGGAGATTGGACTCTATAGAGGAGACCCCTTAACCATGCAAAGTCTGTCCTGGCAATTCTTTGTACTGAACATTAAATATGAAGCCTCAAAATTCTATCTGATCTAGTGGGTTTTGGTTTACTAATTTCCAGGAGTGTAGACTTCCTTATATGCTGTCTAAACCAGTCTTCCAGAAATAACAGTTCATGCTCTTTAAATGCCAGTTCATTTGAGTTCAAATGTCATTGTTCTCTGAAATTATGGTGGCACTCCTGTATATGACATTTCAGTGGGGAGAGTCACTTTTACATAAAGAGAAATACCAGGGATCAGCTGGAGTGTAGGGGGAGGTAATAGCGGACAGAACTTTTCACTTTTGGAGTTCTGGTGAGGCCTGTGACACTACTCAGCATGACATCAATATTTGTTACCGTTTGAAGTTTAACTATCTTGAGATCTGTCTCTGCATATGTGATTATTTTGGAAGGTTTCTGAACTACACCCTCAGCTGAGCAATAGCAGCTGATCAAGCGCATACTCCCAGGCCACTGAAATGTTGACTAAAGCAGAATCACTTCAATCAAACTGAAGGTTAACATGAATTGAAAAACACCTTTTTTATTCAACATTTTAATGGAAAAGGAGTGCTTACCAACAGATTGCTAATGTTTCACTGAGTATAAATGTGTCAAGTCCCACACGGAACTGATCTCCTGATCAGTGCTGAGGCACAGTGTAAGATAAACGTGGGAAAGCTGAAGCCATGAAGACTGATCCAGTCAAGGAGGTGCTAATTTTCTTATCTCCCGTGTGTTCCTGGTGTTGAATACATTCTCAGTCTCCACATTTGTTCACTGGAGTTGCTTACTGCTTTCCTGCTGTACTCCTTAGCCGGTGCTTCCTTACTGGGGTGCTTCCTTACTGGGATGCTTCAACAAGAGACTGAATCCTGCTCCACCAAAAACAGAACTGGAGCAGTGTGAGTGTGTGCACGTATTATGTTTTATCTAACATATTTGTTGGTGGTAATTTGATTCAGTTTTGTTTTCATTATATGCTATACACTGTACTTCACATATCTAGATCTCTTGGTAAAGACAGCACTTAAGATCTAGTTTAACTCAAGCCTACGCATATCCTTGCTGCTCCTTCCCCAAAAAGTAAACATGATTCAATACTTTAAATTCAAAAACATTTTTGGGGAAAAAAAAACAAAACAATGAAATACTAAAGAAATCAGTTTTTTAGTATGCATTATTTTACTCAAAGTACAGAAGTAAAAACTTCCAGGCATAATGGAAGACGATAAGATGAAATTCTGGTATTCAGGTTTCTAGCATTCTGGGGCAGTAATAGCAGCAATGGTAGACAATCCACAAAGAAACTTACTGGAGAAAAAAAAAAAAAAAGAGGAATAATTTCATAACATAAAGCTTATTCCACAGCCTAGATCACAAAACTTAAACCAAATATTTAAATCTTTTTATAAAGTTACATATTGATTCTTAAAGGATAATGCAGAGCAAAGACTTAATCCATAATGGTGACAAGGAAGAAAAAAATAAATAGTGACCAAGAAAGGGTTGCAGAAAGCTACTGAAACAATGAAACTGTCAAACAAACCATCAGCTAATGCCTACAGTTATGGCTGAAGCAATAAGGAGTAAGTTTTTTTTTCCACAGGATTAGTATCATAACAGATTAAAAGAGAGACCTTTACAAAGATCCAAAACCAAGAAGTACTAAGGAAAAAGCAGTTCATGACATATGAATCAGAAAAAAAAAAAAAAAGAGCCATGCATGCCAAACCATTCAGAGCAGCCTCTAAAAAAGAAAACCAGACAAACAAACAAACAATAAAACCCTGTCAAAATGTAAGTAATGCCATATAGCTCAAGAAACTGATTTTGTATAATCTGGAAAATACATGATCTGCAAGCAAGACGGAAGTAGTAAAAAATAATCTGTGGTATAGGAAAGGAACACCGGCAAGACAGAACAGAAATCTGTAAAGGCTAATCAGCAGACTTTACGTGAATACATATCATATTTCCATGGATTTTGTCCATTTTTATTTTACCGTCTAATAAGAGGCCATGTGTTAACAATTTTCAGACCTGCAATGTATAGAGAGATTTAAACTTTAATTGCATAGCTGTTGAAAAGTGAAAATTGCTCTATATACAGAGACAATTTATTCATGGGTAGGGTTTTTGTTTGGGTTTGGATGGGTTTTTTGTTTTTTGTTGGTTTTTGGGTTTTCTTTTAATCCTTTACCCTTAGCAAAGGGACAACTTTTCTGACTTTTTGGGGACAGGGCATGTCATTGTTTAAGCCTCTATAACTCACACAGTTTTGCTCACTCACTCCCCCCTCTTTCTTCCCCCCGCTCCTGGGGGGATGGGGAGGAGAATCGAAAGAATGCAACTCCCACAGGTTGAGATAAGAACAGTTTAGTAACTAAGGTATAACACAAACCACTACTGCTACCACCAATAATAATAATGATAAGAGAAATACAAGGGGAAAGAATACAATCACTCACCACCCGATACCAAGCCCGACCACACAGTGCACCTCCACCCTTCCAGGTCTCTGCCCTCTGCTTTTTACATCCTGGGCATGACGTGCTATGGCATGGAATACCTCTTTGGTCAGTTTGGGTCAGGTGTCCTGTCTCTGTTTCCTCCCAGCTTCCCCTCCTCCCTGGCAGACCATGAGGTTCAGAAAGTCCTTGGTCAGACTAAAATGTTACCAAGCAGTAACTGAAAACACTGGTGTTATCAGCGCTGTTTCCAGGCCAAAAGTCAAAACAGAGCACTGCACCAACTACCAAGGAGGAGAAAAAATGACTGCTGCTGCTGAACCCATGACAGGGCAAAAAGTAGGCAGATGTGTGGGACGAACTTTGGACTGGGTGACAATTAAAAATAGGAATATTTAAAATATCCCTAGTAGAAATTATACTACTTTATATACATATATAGTAATTCCTGCATATCTAACTTAAACAGTTTGCTGACCATATGTTGGCATTATCAGAAAGACAGCCTCAACTGCTGTCTTTCAGCAACAGCAAAATATACCTTTTGTACTGGTGTTTCTATCTCCTTTGTCCTAGTTCATATGTCTTTCTGTGCTAAACATCTGTACTCAACCTCTGTACTCACTTCATAAGTCAGGCAGTCATGTAGCTGTACCATTTCCTTCCATTCATTTTTCGGTCCATTTCAATTGAATGATCTGAAGTAAAAAAGTAGAAAGCTCTCACTGTTTTCTAACCTTTCCTAAGAGATGACCTTTCCATTAGATATGGTATAGTGACCTACACTGTTGGGAGCCTTTTAAAGACAGTTGGTTTGCCATTTCCCAAATGGATTTGTTTGTCTCAAAAATGAATCATTAGCTGTCTGCAAGTCAGTTCTTTGCTGCTCCTATCAAAAGTTGTAAGGCTCTTGAAGTGTTGGAAGTTAGCCAGCAAGATTTTATGTTGTGTACAAATTCCATTTCAGAGCTTGGACCTGAATTCTTTATAGCAAGATTACTGATATCTCAGTTACTCAGTCTCTGTGGGAATGAGACTTTGGACCATTTCAGGAAGGGAAATGAAGGGTTATCTTAAATGAGATTAACCATTTCAGCTCAGGAGAAGCTTAAGTCTTATGTTATCATCATTATTGCTTAAAGGCATCTTTTAATTTTTTGAGGCTAAATTCTTTACATTCTCTTTTTTCCAAAGTAATAGACCTTACCTAAGTCCAGAAATACAAAAGTAATTTTTTAAAAATATTCTGATTTGTGGTTTTGCCTTCTTTTTATCTTGTTTTGTAAATGCCTTTTTATTGTCTCTCTTTTAGAGAAGAAAAAGACATATTTAATATGCAAGTTACTTATGGTGCATTATTAATCATATAAAATGTAAATATTCATGTACAGAAAGCTGGGAAAAAATCCTAAATCAGTCAATTTAGCTGCAAAAATATGAGCACTCATAGGCCATACTGAAGGTAAACAAGCCTGCTACAAACCTAAATAATCAAAACAACTCATGACACAAGGTAGTAATGGGCATCTCCAAGCATTATAACTAACTTAGGAATCAAAAATAAGTAAGGAACTTACCTAAGGAATCATAACGTACCAAGGTTCTGTTTTATTTTGTGGCCTCCAGATAGACAATATACCTCCTGCCCTCTGCAGAGCTATGGTCAGTGACTGGCCGAGTGTCCATTTTACACAGAAGTTGGGAAAGAGTTTACTTCTGCAATGCAATATTCTGTGTGTCATTTTGCGTTTCCTGTAGAGCGCAAAGTAGCTGGAAAAGACAATTTGGCAAGATGGGGATCTAGTCTCTGCAAAAAGATTGCTATTTTTATTTCTAAAAAATATCCACATATTTAATGTTTATGTGTATAGATACATATACTTATCAATGTAAGTCATTGTACATATACATGAAAGTCAGCTGTAGCAAAAGGAAAAAAAAAAGGGTGGCCCAGAGAACACCTGTAGTGAAATGGAGCTGTAAAGAGGGATCCATTGCTCACTGCACCTTACAGATCATAGAATCATAGAATAGTTAGGGTTGGAAAGGACCTTAAGATCATCTAGTTCCAACACCCCTGCCAGGGGCAGGGACACCTCACACTCAACCATGCCACCCAAGGCTATGTCCAATCCAGCCTTGAACACCGCCAATGATAGAGCATTCACAACTTCCCTGGGTAACCCATTCCAGTTCCTCACCACCACAACAGTAAAGAATTTCTTCCTCATATCCAGTCTAAATTGCCCTTGTTTAAGTTTGAACCCATTACCCCTTGTCCTCTCACTACAGTCCCTAATGAAGCGTCCCTCCCCACCATCCCTATAGGTCCCCTTCTGATACTGGAAGGCTGCTATGAGGTCTCCACACATCCTTCTCTTCTCCAGGCTGAATAGCCCTAACTTTCTCAGCCTATCTTCATACGGGAGATGCTCCAGTCCCCTGATCATCCTCGTGGCCCTCCTCTGGACTTGTTCCAACAGTTCCATGTCCTTCTTATGTTGAGGACACCAGAAATGCATACAATACTCCAAGTGAGGTCTCACAAGAGCAGAGTAGAGGGGCAGGATCACATCGCTCAACCTGCTGGTCACGGTCCTCTTGATGCAGCCCAGGATACGGCTGGCTTTCTGGGCTGCAAGCGCACATTGCCGGCTCATGTTCATTTTCTCATCAACCACCACCCCCAAGTCCTTCTCCGCTGGGCTGCTCTGAATCTCTTCTCTGCCCATCCTGGAGCTGTGCCTGCGATTGCTCTGACCCAGGTGTACGACCTTGCATTTGTCATGGTTAAACTTCATCAGGTTGGCATCAGCCCACCTCACAAGCGTGTCAAGGTCCCTCTGGATGGCATTCCTTCCCTCCAGTGTATCAACTGAGCCACACAGCTTGATGCCATCGGCAAACTTGCTGAGGGCGCACTCAATCCCACTGTCCATGTTACAGACAAAGGTGTTGAACAAGACCAGTCCCAACACCGATCCCTGAGGGACACCACTCGTTGCTGATCTCCAGATGGACACTGAGCCATTGAGCACAACACTTTGCGTGCAGCCATCCAGCCAGCTCTTTATCCACCAAGTGGTCCACCTATCAAATTGATGTCTCTCCAACTTAGAGACAAGGATGTCATGTGAGACAGTGTCAAATGCTTTGCACAGGTCCAGGTAGATGACATCAACTGCTCTACCCTTGTCCATCAGTCCCGTAGCCCCATCATCGAAGGCCACCAAATTGGTTAGTCAGGATTTCCCCTTAATGAAGCCAGGCTGGTTGTCACCAACCACCTTGTTGCTTTTCATGTGCCTTAGCATGCCTTCCAGGAGAATCTGCTCCAAGATTTTGCCAGGCACAGAGGTGAGACTGACTGGTCTGTAGTTCCCCGGCTCATCCATTTTCCCCTGCTTGAAAATGGGGTTATATTTCCCTTTATCTAGTCATTGGGAACTTCACCTGACTGCCATGATTTTTCAAATATGATGGACAGTGGCTTAGCAACTTCATTTGCCAGCACCTTCAGGACCCGTGAATGGATTTCATCAGGTCCCATGGACTTGTATACGTTCAGGTTCCTAAGATGGTCTCGAACCAGATCCTCTCCTACAGTGGGCCCAGGATCTTCATTCTCGCAGTCCCTGCGTCTGCCTTCCAAGACTTGGGTGGTGTGGTCAGAGCATTTTCTGGTGAAGACTGAGGCAAAGAACTCATTAAGAACCTCAGCTTTCTCCAGATCCAGGGTAGCCAGTTCTCATGACAGCTTCCGGAAGGGGCCGACGTTGTCCCTTGTCTGTCTTTTATTTGCAACGTACCTATAGAATCCCTTCCTGTTATCTTCCACATCCCTAGCCAAGTTTAATTCTAAGTGGGTCTTAGCTTTCCTAACCTGGTCCCTAGCTTCCCAGACAACATCCCTGTATTCTTCCCAGGCTGCCTGTCCTTGCTTCCACCTTTTATAAGCCTCTTTTTTCCTTTGAATTTTCCTCAGGAGATCCTTTTCCATCCATGGAGGTCTCCTGGTCCTCCTGCAGCACTTCCTTCTAGTAGGGATGCATAGCTCCTGAGCTGGCAGCAGGTGATGCTTAAATATCAACCGACAGACTTGGGCCCCCCTGCCCTCTAGGGCTATATCCCATGGAACCTTACTGAGCAGGTTCCTGAAGAGGCCAAAGTCTGCTCTCTTGAAGTCCAGGGCAGTGAGCTTGTTGCACACTCTTCTCACTGTCCTGAGGATCTCGAATCCGACAATCTCATGATCGCTGCAATCAAGGCTGCCCTGGAGTGTCATATTTCCAACCAGCTCTTCCCTGTTGGTGAGGACGAGGTCAAGCATGGCACCTCTCCTCCTCGGCTCCTCTATTAACTTGCAGAAGGAAGCTGTCTTCCACACAATCAAGGAACTTCCTGGACTGCTTGTGCGGGGCCGTACCATCCCTCCAACAGATATCAGGGTGGTTGAAGTCCCCTATGAGAACAAGGGCCTGCGAGCGTGAGGCTGTTCTTATCTGTCTATAGAGCACTTCACCCACCGAATCCTCTTGGTCACGCGGTCTGTAACAGATCCCCGCAATAATATTTCCCATCGCTGTTCTCCCTTTAAGCCTGACCCACAAAATCTCTGTCGACTGCTCACCAGTCCCCAGACACAGTTCCATGCTCCCCAGCCCTAACATAAATAGCAACTCCCCCTCCCCGCCTACTGGGCCTGTCTTTCCTGAAGAGCCTGTAACCTTCCACTCCAACACACCAGTCATAGGAGCCATCCCACCATGTTTCTGTGATGCCTATTATACCATACCCCTGTAGACGTGCACACATCTCTAATTCCTCTTATTTGTTCCCCATGCTATGGGCATTTGTATAGAGGCATCTGAGCCGAGCTCCAGCTAAAGCCAGCTCATTGGCTGGAGCAGCTGGAATATCTCTACATTGCTCTGAATGTTTACTATAGGTGCTGGGAAGTGACTGGGAGTGTTGGGATGGAATGATGCCCCCCTCCCCCAACACATCTAGTTTAAAACATCCTTGACCAATGTGGCAAGCCTGCTACCAAACCACTCTTCCCTTTCTTTGTCAGACCAGCTCCACCAGCCCCCAGTAGACCTGTCTCACTAAATTGGGTCCCATGTTCAAGGTACCCAAACTCCTGACTATAGCACCACCCTTCTAACCATTTATCAACCTGGCCAATCCTCCTAGCCTTTTTAAGGTCCTGCCCTGTATCCTGGAGGAATTGATGAAAAGACAATCTGAGCTCCAGAGCCCCTAACCACCTCTCCCAGGTCTCTGTAGTCCTTCGTTATGTTCTCCTGGCTACTGCTATCTATATCATTAGCACCCACATGGATCACTAGAAGTGGGTAATAGTCAGTGGGACTGACTAGAGCAGGCAGCTTCTCTGCAACATCCTTGATCCAAGTCCCTGGTAGGCAACACACCTCCCTTGAGCCTGGGTCAGGCTGACAGATGAGTGCCTCTGTTCCTTTCAGAGTAGAGTCCCCTACTACTATGACCTGCTGCTTTTTCCTGGCAGCACCAGTAGTGATCTTTACCAGTGCATCAGCCAGTTGTTCCTGGTGGGAGTGTGGTCCTTCATCAGCCCCCTGCAGGTCAGCAGAGCAGTTCTGGGTGGGGACAACAGATTTAGGAGGAAACCCCTTGCTTTTAATTGTCCTCTTCCTCCTTTTTTTTGTTGTATTTTTCTGTTACTGTTTCCCAGCTTCTGTGATTAGAGGCTTCCTTTCCTGCATGAACGACAGTGGACACTTGAGGCCCCTGCACAGTCTGGTCCTGGAGCAAGCAGTGCTGCTTCCTCCCAGCTACCCTGACGCCTTTCAGTCTAGTAACAGCTTCCCGCAGCTCAGCCACCTGCTGCAGGAGGACCTCCACCAGGGAGCACAGAGTGCAGCCCTGCTCACTATGCACCCTCCTCTCAGGAGAGCAGTGCAGGTGCTCTCTACACCCCAAGCTTTGCGCTGCAGCCTCCCTTCTCATTAGCTCTGTCTGGGTGCCTACACTGGCCACTGCCGGGGCAGCCAGAGCAGAGCTCCCAAACTGGACCCTGGTCATACGGCAAGTGCTCACCATCCCACTCGCCTGCCCATGTAAACTGCCGTGCAAATTTCCTAAAACCCGCCCTGTTTGCCTGCCCTGTTCACCTGCTCTGTTTGCTGCTCTCCTGGTTGCTCATGCTCCCTGGGGCAGGTTTTTAACCACTCAGGGCTGGTGCTGCTCTTCCTGGCACCACCCCCTGTGAGTCAGCTGCTCACGTTCACTGAACTGCTGGCTCCTGGGCAAGTTGTGTCGAGGACTTGAGGCTCCCTCGGTGCCTGTTGCTGCTCCGAGTTGAAGTTCCTGGACGCCGAGCCTCCCCCCGATCAGGCGTTGAAGGCACCTTCTCTTGAGCTAGTCACCTCAGCAACTGGTTAGCATATGGTAGAGGTAATAGGTAGGAAGTTCAGAAAGAAGAAAAATAAGTATTTCTGGACAGTCTCTAGTCTAGTTGTAAAGCTGCTCGGCTAAAAGTGGGAGTGTTAAGTCTACAAGAACTCCAGGGACAACTGGAGAAGCTTCATGAAAATCAAAAAGGATTGCATAATTAAAAGATATGACCATTGTTTCAGGTTGTGACTGAGATGTCAGTTTTTGGAGGCTGGAAAAATATAGTGAAGAACTACCACCATTTACTTGGTGGTTTTAAATATGTTCATACATATACACGCTGTAATTTATTCTTGGCATGAGCATTTCACCATTCCTGACAGGAGAATAATCAGATAATTAAAATTTGGCCTTATCCCTTATAAACAGTTATATATTTTTGTAACATTTAGTTTATCCTTAATAGAAAAGCTTATTGTGTGCAGATACGATGGGTGACGTTCTACCCATTGCCTCATAATAAATGTTTGTGACCAATAGCGTATTTCCAGAGTGTAAATCAATTTGTTAAGCCCATGGTTTTCAGATTCTTAAGTATTTTCACTTTCAGAAAAAACAGAATATATTGGTCTCATTTATTCTCCATGTGACAGTGCTCAGTTTCAGGGTTTTTTTTTTGTTTTTTTTTTTTTTTTTTTTTTTTTTTTGAGTTAAGCACAGTAATTTCTTCATTGTGAGTTGGAACTGTTCCCAGCTTTGTATATTCTTAAATAACAAAACTGTGAATATAGAATTTCATAAAAGGAAAGTCTAGAAGTGAAGAAAACAACATAAAACAAAACACCTTCGGGGTATACTTTTATTTATTTTATTTCTACATTACAGGAAATGCATTTAACAGAAATTTTCACTGTTTGTCCAAAGAAGGCCATCCGTCTAAGATACCTGAGGAAAGAAAAACAACTTGGAAAATCAGAGCATACGGCAGCAAAAGAAAAACTCTTTTTTCTTCTTTCCTGAAATAAAGACATCAATTATTTTCTAATGTGTGAAAATAGAGTGTGATGACTCCATTTGCTGTGGATCCATTTTTAATGGAATATGAATATTCGTGCAATTATTTTTTTTTTTAATAAATTGCCTAAGTGTATTCATGGAAGAGGAGTAGATGAAAATTTTGGGTAACAACATTTTGCTCTACTAATGTGGGTTCAGATCTCACTTCCTGAGCTGAAATGATTATGCCCAAACAAGAGTTTAGTCTGTGTCAAACTTTCACTTAATATTATCCTTCTGATTAGCACCCCCATAACTGTGAAGTTCCTAAGCCATCAACAATAGCATGTGTAATAAGACAGGCAACCGTCAACATTTTAACATTTGTGAAGTTACATGATTAAGGATTACCAAAATTCCTATCTTCTCATCCCAGCTACTAACAACTTTAAAAAAAAAAACCAAGCAAGAACCTCTTCCTCATGAACTTGAGTTCAGCAAAAGAACTATTCAGTGGGTCAGTGAATTCTTCAGTGTGCTTCTTCATATATTGCTTTGTACTTCATGATAGCTCATAAAACTGCCACCACAGTTTAAAAAAACAAAATAGTTTCTGACACCAAAGTGATTAAATCTAACAGGAAGCAACTTCAGATCACACAAAAAATTCAAAAGCACAAGTTTCACAAGTTCCATGGCATGCCTTCAAGTAAACAAAAGGGTTTCTAAGGCACATGGCAAGTTATACTCAAAACCAGGTCCAAAATTGATTTTCTGATTTGTTCAGCCTGCTCTAGTGGAAGGTGTCCCAGCCCATGGTAGGGGGATCGAAAGCAGATGATCTTTAAGGTCGCTTCTAACCCAAACCATTTGATGGTTCTATGATTCTATGATATAAAAGTAAGTATTAAACATAACAATATATGCATTCTTGAGTACAGTATATGCTTGAAAAAAATCTGATATTTTATCCATGGAGACATCTAGTATCACATGGTTTATCTTGATTTAGTTTTAGGAAATTTTGAGGGGGCTTTTTTTTTGCAGGAAATGCTCAAAATTGCCTTGGAGTCACAACCTGAACCATTCTGTGTAAAAAAGACAAGAAATGAAAGTGTTATAAAAAGTTTAAAATGATCATCGCCTTTTTGGAAACATGGACGTCCCCACCCAAAAAAGAAGTTGAAAAAAAGGACGGTTCAGATCTAAGAATGTCATCCATAGGTATAATGTATGTTGGTAAAATGTCTACAGGTATACATCTGGTTCTGTTGTTACTCCTCCAGATGTAGTGTACATCAAAGCAGATGCAAAGATTAACACTAATGGGTAGATTAACACTGATGGATAAAGATGTTGGCTGCAAGAAAGAGAAAGCATACAGGATTTTGTTGCCTGAGGACTAGCTCCTCAGTACATACCTTCACTATCTAGAGTTTATTTTTTCCCTTATTAGGGTTTACTTAATCCCTCTTAAAAGCTTAATTTTTAACTTGTCTGTCTGAATAGTTATATTAGTTTCCTCAAAATTAATGTAACCCAAATTAACTCTCTGATGACTACCATAAATGTATTCTGTATACATGACAAAAATGGGAAACGTGAACCCTCTTTTCAGAAGTATCCGCTGTGGCTCTCACAGAGGTGAGCATAAAGTCTATGCATTCAGCATTTTATTTGTGTTTTGGTGTGTGCTTAATTTGGAAAGAAAGAAATGGTTTTTGAGAGTCATCTCTTAATTTGGTGCCAGGAAATAATTTAGTTTAGGCTTTTAGGAGACAAAATAGAATGGGGAGAGGCTGCAACAGAAATAACAGTTTCTGATTATTCTAATTGATAGTTCAAAAATGAGTACCATATTGACTTTAATGACTGTTGTGATTTAAGCCTAGCTGTAACTCATGCAATTCACTCACTCACTCCCCCCTCGTTCTTCCCCCCAGCTCCCAGGGGGATGGAGAGGAGAACTGAAAGTATGCAACTCCCACGAGTTGAGATAAGAACAGTCCAGTAACTAAGGTATAACACAAACCACTACTGCTACCACCAATAATAATAATGACAAGGGAAATACAAGGGAAGAGAATGCAACTGCTCACCACCCGATACTAAGCCCGACTCAGCACTGAACCCCCCTCTTCCGAGACCCTGCCCTTAGTTTTTACATCCTGGGCTTGACATGCTGTGGTATGGAATACCTCTTTGGCTAGTTTGGGTCAGGTGTCTTATCTCTGCTTCCTCCCCGCTTCCCCTCCTCCCTGGCAGAGCATGAGACTGAGAAAGTCCTTAGTCAGACTGAACATTTGAGCAGTAACAAAAACCATGGGTGTTATCAGCGCTGTTCCCAGGCCAAATGTCAAAACCACAGCACTGCACCGGCTACCAAGAAGGAAAAAAATGACAGCTACTGCTGAACCCAGGACAATGAACTACAAGGAAAATTAAATGTCTGTAGCAATCAATTTTGTAAACAGCAGAAGATTAGAAACTGTATTTAAAAATAAAAAAGAAAGCATCATTTTGATTCTTATATCATTTCTGAGACACTTATCTTAGTATCATATCAGAAATCCAGAGTTACATTTTCCATTACAGACACAGCTCTGTATAAACGTATAATCTCAAATTCAGCTTAAACTTTATTAGATTTGAGGCTAAAATAGAAAAAAAAAGAGGGAGAGAAAAATGACAGTTTTCAACAAAATTCTTTATCGCCCAAAGAATGGTAAATTCTGAAGAAAACTGCAGCAAACTCTATGATACATGACATTCAGATTTGTTTCAATTCAGACTTGCTGTTGGTATAAGTAATTAGGGTGCTTGTCAAACAATGTATTTCATGACACTCATGTTTCATGAATCAGGTTAACTGTGGTGTTCATAGCAGGCAGGACAGGATATTACTTATGCTTTTGAAATTGCCCGTTTATCAAACTCAGGTGTTCCACAAAAGAAAAGCTGTATATAGGGTCACATCCAAAATATGAGAGAGAAGGCAGAGTATATCTAGTCTACTCCAGTACATTTTAAATAAACCTATTAACTTAATTTCATAGAATCATATAATAGTTAGGGTTGGAAAGGACCTTAAGATCATCTAGTTCCAACACACCTGCCATAGGCAGGGACACCTCCCATTAAGTCACATCACCCAAGGCTCTCTCCAACCTGGCCTTGAACACCACTAGCAATGGAGCATTCACAACTTCCCTGGGCAACCCATTCCAGTGCCTCACCACCACAACAGTAAAGAATTTCTTCCTCATATCCAATCTAAACTTCCCCTGTTTAAGTTTGAACCTGTTACCCCTCGTCCTATCACTACAGTCCCCAAGGAAGAGTCCCTCCCCAGCATCCCTATAGGCCCCCTTCAGATGCTGAATTTGCTCAGTTTAAATTGAGATCTGACCTGTGTTAGCCAGCCATGACAGCCATGAATAACTAAAAATTCTAAACATACTGGGAGCATGTGACATTGGCATGTTTCTTCTGTGGTGGGAAAAAGACACCACAATTGCAGGTTTGTAAGTATAGTATGGCAAATAAAACCTTCAATCAGGGAAAATAAACATCCTAAGGGAAACAACAGAATTTCGGAATGAATGAACATTGGCCCTACTCTTATCCAAGCACACTGTGGCATGAAACATCTTTAAAGAACCATTTTAACTTCTTTATGCAGATAATGGATAACCAATGAGGGGCTTGATTTATAAAAGTAATCAAATTACCCTCACAGGCTCCAAATGAAATAGAAATTAGTGTCAAGGAGTTTGGTTATTTTTAGAAACACAACATCTGATCTAATCTGGTTTTACTCTTGGATGAATTAGTGATGAAAACCATTATACCTGGAATCCTTTCTTTTCACAGGACAGATCAGCACCAATGCTTTCTTTAGGAACTCCTGTATCACAAGGATTTGCACAACCAGACCCTAAATCAAAAAATAAATTGACTTATAGAGATACAGCACAATTTGTATTTGAAAGGAAATTCATAAGTTATCTAGTCCAATCTCCTGTCCAAAGTAGTGGTAATTTCAAAGTTAGATAAGGTTGCTGCAAAGGTTGAAGACACTGCAATCTCTTGGCAACCTGCTACATGGTTTAGCTGCTCTAATTGCAGAAGTTTTATTTCTTCGAAGCCAGTTAGAATTTCTACTCCTGAAACTTTGAATTGCATCCGTTTGTTATGCTTGAACAGGAGACTTCCTTCTCCATAACCTCTCCTTTAGATAGTAGATAACTGTAATGTTGTTCTCCTCGTTTTCTTTTCTAAGCTAAATAAAAAATGTTCCTTCAACCGTCCACACATCCTGTGTACTAGCCCCTCAGTTGCCTACGTGGCCCTCCATTAGACTCCCACCAGTTTGTTGAATATGTCTTTTTCTTTAGAAGGTTCCAAACTTGATAAGGCACTCCACATAAGACCCTCAAAGAGTGGAATAGAGGGATTAAATCCCTTTCCTTCCCCTGACAGATAGACTTTTGCTTATTCACCATGCAATTATTGATGCGAAGAGATATATGCAGCTAATCTCATCCTGAGGTGAATATTCATTATTTACTTTAAAAGAACTGGAAAAATACCATGAAGCGTGACATGCTGACAACCTTGAGCTTTCCGTGTTATGAACCATGAATATGTATTTGGTATAATTTGATATGCAAGTGGTTTTGGTTCGGTTTTTTGATTGTTTTGTTTTGGTTTTATTTGTTTTAATAACAAACTATTAAAAAAGTTTAAAGCTTCAGTAACAGCACTTATGTTGATCAGACTGACTTGGAATATCCCATGTAGATTTATTTTTAATTTTAACTAAATGAAATGTCTCACTGCATACGACCAACTTTTATGAAAGACATTTATTGTAGAGCAGCAATAACTGAAAATAACTGCTTTTAGCAAAGCAGCTGTCCCTTGGAAAAAAAAGTCGTGACCAGGAAACACATTAATGAGGAAGTTGGAGCTCAGTGAGGTCTTGTTATTATGAAAAGGCTAAAAAGAAATCTAAGAGTTAACAATCCAAAATACAAACACAAATTAAGTGGAGGAGGCAGAAATCAGCCAGGTGGCAGGAGTAATTTTACAAATAAGTAAGTGATGAGGAATTCTAATAGTTATGAATACTTTTGGTGAAAATAGATTTAGCTATTGAATATTATCCTGTGCATTTTCCTATGTTCAGTTATTTTCTTTCCTTTTTTTTTTTTTTTGCCTTTGATAGCTCTTTCTTGAGCCAGTGAATTCACTGTTTATAGGAGAGCAAGTTTTTTGTTGAATAACCACACCATTTTGTCAGATTTTGTCAGATTTCCAGATAAGGACTTGATATCAGTATATTAATGATTCCTAAATATTCAACCCAGACATTGCTCCAAAAGTCCCTCAAGAATTAATGCAGTTTGTCTTTCCTTGGCAACAAGAACTACTAAATGCCTGCATCGGGATCTTCCGGACTCTTGTATTTTACTTTTTAAAAATCTTTCTCTTATTTCCATATTTCTGTGGATGATGTGGGTCACAGCAAAGAAAGATTTTTCTGCCCTAAATATATATTCTCAATTCTTCACGGGTATGAATAAAATGTAGAGCCATCTAAAAACAGTAACCTTTGCTGGGGGGAGGTGGAGGGGTGAGCCTTTTCCTTCTGTATTATGTTTGGCTTGACCCAGGACAGTCACTCTATTTTTTTAACCTTCTGTACCAGACAGTCTATGGAACACTGAAAAAACAATGCCGAATTTATCCAGGAACTCATACTAGTTTAATACATGTAGGCTGAAGATTTCTGTGAACGGATTTCACCTACTTTGTTGTTACATACTTTTCTAAAAAGTTAATCACACCAAATTCTCACCTTCCATAGACTCCTTTAATACGCGATAACTGACCTGAAAGAATGACATTAATATCAGCCTGTTTGGTCTGATTCATTAATTCTTTGATCCGACAAACTTATAGTGATGGAAACAAAAAGCTTGCCTTGTTCATTGAAGTCACAGCTGTAGCGCTGGTTTCAGGAATATCTGTCCTAGCATTCATCAGCCCAAGTCAGAGTTTAGAAAAAACCAGTTTATAAAACCAACAGACATTTATTCAAGTAAAAATAACTCTTTCAAAGAGTTATGTTTAATAACACCCAAACATATTAGACAGATGATTACAAATTACATAAGGAGGCTATAACCTTGCAGGCTTTATGAGTGAACCAGTCTCTGAGTGACATACCTCATACTCTCAGATGCATGAAAGAATTTACAGGAGAAACATTTTACCTTCAATTATCTTTAAATTCTTTAGTCACATTACTCATTAGTGGTAAAAAAGACCAGAGCATAACACCACAATATTCATTCATTATCTTGAAATAATTTTCTCTCCTCCGTATTTTCTGAGGAAATATTTTTTGTTAGCTGTTCTTTTTTGTGCCACATAAACACTATGAATAATGCTGGCTGCTTGACTGCAAATGATCACCAGTATGCCTTCGGAGGCATATTGTTGGGAAAGGCAGTTATGACCTTTTTCATGATCTAAATTTTCCTATCCCAAGCCCACCAACACTGAGCTGTAAAAGGACCCATTTGATGTAATACATCACCTACAGAATAACCCTGTGTCCTTGATGCTTTAACTGACAGCCTGTTGAAGTCTGTCTGTTATCTCTTAAATTGTGGAGGTATTAGTATTGTCAGCTGTTACTTGTGGACTTGATGACTAAGCCAAATTTCAGGTGCTTCGCAAGGCCTTATTAGAACCTAGTGGCTGAAGTGAAGGTTTAGGTCTCCCCTGACCTAGTGAAATAAGTATTATAGTAGTACATATCTGTGCAACCTCTACTGTAAGAGCACCTAAATATAGTGTTTTTCAATGACTGAGTCCTCTCTTCACTTCTTCGACTGACTTACAAAAAATCAGGGATCATTTTGTAGGCAATCGTATCATACATAAATTCTGTGGTATGCGCCTTTTGCTATGATTTTATGAGGAATATCCTTGCATCAATTGCAACATATATTGTCCATCTTATTTCTCCCAGTGTAACTTAGAACTCCTCTAAATATTTGAATTTTATATCTCACACTCTACTATAGCCTCTTTCAGGTATGTTAAAATTACGTTTATACTACCTGTTTTCTGAAAAACATAGGCAGTATGAGCTTGCAGCCCAGATAGCCAACTTGGGCTGCATCAAAAGAAGTGTGACCCGCAGTTTGAAGGAGGTGATCCTGCCCTTCTACTCTTCTTTCATGAGACTTCACTTGGAGTACTGTGTAGTGTCCCCAGCATAAGAAGGACATGGAGCTGTTGAAGCAAGTACAGAGGAGGGCCACAAGGATGATAAGATGGCTGGAGCTTCTCCCATACAAAGACAGGCTGAGAAAATTGGGGCTGTTTACCCTATAGAAGAGAAGGCTGCATGGAGACCTCATGGCAACTTTCCAGTACCTGAAGGGGGTCCACAGGGATGTTACAGAGGGACTTTTCATCAGGGACTGTAGTGATAAGACAAGGGCTAATGGGTTTAAACTTAAATAGGGGAAGTTCACTTTAGATATAAGGACGAAGTTCTTTACTGTTGTGGTGGTGAGGCACTGGAATGGGCTGCCCAAGGAAGTTGTGAATGCTCCATCCCTGGCAGTGTTCAAAGCCAGATTGGAGAGAGCTTTGGGTGACATGGTCTAGTGCAAGATGTCCCTGCCCATGGCAGGTGGGTTGGAACTAGATGATCTTAAAGGTCCTTTCCAACCCTAACTATTCTGATTCTATGATATGGTATATTCCAATTTTAGTTTTCTAGACAAATCGTGCTTAAATAGTCATTAATTTCTTCAGCCTTACTGTAAATCATTAAGCAGGGATCTCAAATGTTCAAAAATTTATTTAATATGATTACTTGGAATAGATTTATATGAACCACAGTTTCACTCTGTTGCGTTTACAATGCTAATCTGTATTATATGTATGATCCACTCAGCTTTCTTTAATGGTAACATTATCCTTAGGTTGGTTTCTTTTTTTTTTTTTAATTTTTCTTTCAGGATTAGATATGCAGAGTTAAGCAGTCCTAGAAATTGTTCTCAACTTTGTCAATTACTGTCAGAGTTCTGAATTCCATAATTTCCATCCCTGTGTGAAGCTCTTCTGTGCCTATGTATGTGGAAAGTGATACAAATTTAAAACAAACAGAAAGTCTTAGCTAGCATTCAGAAATTAAGCAAACAAAAAACTCATAAAACATTTCCTACAGCTCTAATGTTCTCGATAATTCTTGCCTAAATAAGATACAGATGTTGAAAAGGAAACAGTAAATATTTGGGTCTTGACATTTCATTCTCGAGACGATAGAGGTCATATTCATTTCTTCTATAAATAAGTTCTAGGTGTACAGAGAGAATTCTGAATTCAGTTTCTACTCTGTTGAGACTCATACTCGCACTTTAAAATTCCATATTTCCTAAGCCTCTGACTGGAAAAGTCGCATCATGCTGTGGTAGGCAATCACTGAAATGGCCTAAGGCCATACTAACAGAGCTTTGAAGATTAAAAAGGTAGCATTGAACTTGATGTAAATGGAAGATGGGATACAGTTTAGCATACAGAGTACCGCCACACTGAACTTTGAAAAAATTGTCATATGTATGTCAGAAGTGTACCTAATGCATTCCGAAAACCCTATGTATTGCTGTTCCTGGAGCATAGCAAGAGTTGCCCAATATGAGTTTCCAGATATCTTCATCTAAATCAGTATAGGAAAGCTCTTCTGTCTCCTTCCTTCTGTCATTCAGCCCACTGGTTGCTGTGGATGCTGAGCACCTTTCATAGTGCTTCATAGGATCAGTCCGTAGCAGCACTACAGCATTAAGTTCCTGGAGTTTCCATCACACAGGCAATCAAAAAATGAGATAAAGTGTGTTTAGATGAAACATAGCAACCAAGTCAGCTGTTGATACTGGTAGTGGTGAGTCAATTTTAAGTCATAGCTGAAAGGATTCTAGCACTAAAATTGAAAAAGTTTTTGATCAATATAGGTAAATAAGAACACAGTAGACTTACAGAGGAACAAACCACCCAGTTTTAAGTCCATGAAAAGTAAAGGAATTGTACTGTCAAGATTACTCTGTTTAGTTGGCCTTGGAAAGTCTTCCAGTATTCCGAAAACTATTTGTCCTCTTTAGAAGAGATGTGGAAAGTAACACTGGCTAGCATTTTTATTTTCATTATATTTGTTTTCTTTATGTTTGACTGTTCTATACAATGCCATTCCCTATAATACTGAGCAGTCTAGCTTGCAATTTTAAAAGCATCTTTCACAATAAATAAATGCATCTGTCAGATCTCAGAGAGAAACACAAATGTGCTGTGTTTCCTATGAGGGAAATATACAATTGAAAAACTCCCAAAAGTAATTTTCTCCCAGGTTCATCATATACTCATACTAAATAGGCATTTTGGCTCTGATGGCTATTGTTAGGTCTTGGATTTTTGTTTTAGAAATTCTGCATAGCATATATAGGAAATAAATTTACTAGAATGATGGTATAAACTTTGTATCAAAAACATAGCATATCTGATTTTCACATGCTATTCCTTTTCTTTCTAACTTAACTTCCAAATCTCCTTGACCAAAATATGCAAAGTATGCACCCATCTTCCAGATGCCTATTGCATACACACCTGGTATATAAATGAGTCACAATATACCTGAGCCCTTCTTTCTACTGGCAAACACTTGAATGAATAAAAATAAACAAACTATAATTCTGATTTTTGATCCACAGTATAATAGAACCAAAATAAAATAGAATTCAAGATAATAACAATATTTGCCTCCTCTATGAATTCAAAGCAAGCACCAAACTAAAAGCCAATGGATCACCTGGAACACAAGACAAAAAAAAAAATAAAACCAACTAAACTCACAAATACTGTAGTGCCCCCCATACTGCTGTTTTCTTTGTTTCAGAGCTGATAGCAGTGACATAGTCTTCTGCATGTACACATTCAGGGAATTTCCATCACTCTGCTGCCTTGAAAAAAAGGAATTTGGACCCATGTGAAAATAAAGGGATTTGACATCTTTAATCTTTTAGTCACATTAAGAGCGGCAAGATTTCTAAGAATCCATCACCATGACTTTAATCCTCATTAAGAATCTGACAAGACCCAATGAAAAGAGCCACTATTGTGGCACTTTTTGTGCACATTGTGTCTTCTCCCATTATCTATGTGGTCTGTCACTGAAGTAACTTAGCAAGTATTAACAGATGTATTCTCACAGATATGTATCGTTACTTCTCTTTTGCAGTTGAGAATCTGATCCACAGGCAGACATAGTGATGAAGTAGTGAAACACAGTACATGCTTACCTTCATACATCAGAGAATCTTGGTTTACATAATGAAAACAAAATACGCTTGAGAATTTGCTCAAACCTACAACATGTCTCAATCCTTTCAAGATGTGCTGAAAAATACTGATGAGTTTTAATAAATGTCAGAATGCTGCAAGACACTTTGTCATCAGTTCAATTAGTAAACCAACATCTGAGTATATTTGTAACAAAACGTGTTTTATGTACATTCAGACATGGAACTTGAACCACAGACAGTCTGAAAACAATTCTTTTACATCAGAAATCTTATCTCAAACAAAGATCCTCACACTCAGGGAATAACTTAGCTTTATAATTGGTTGTGGTTAGAAATATTAAGACAAAGAATATATTCTGTGGCTTTTCATCAGAGGTAAACTTTAGAGAATCAACTGCAGCTGACTATTTTCTTCAAAGATTAAAAATTCATGAACACTTGGAAAAGCTAAATGAATAATCTGTATGTATCAGTGTCAACAACCAAACAAAACCAAAACAAACAAACAAATCCCACCAAATCCAAGACAGACAAACAAAACAAATCCTACCCACATTTCTGAATATGGCTAGGAGATTCTTGGAAACAGGACTAGTCCTCCTATCACAAGCTGAAATAACTAGAAGTGCATGGCGTCATTAGCCAAGGATTCTCATATTCCGTCTTTTACCACTTTGGATTAGCAATATGTGAAAAATTTTAGGTGTTTTTAAAATTCACCTTGAGTGCATTATGAAAAAAAAGATATTAATAACAAATAATGCCAGGAAACCTGTTTATTTGTACGGTGATAGGGTGAGAAAAATGCATGTACTGGTAGACCTGAAAGGTGTAAGGATGTGTAAAATTTAAAATTTCTTAGAATATCACTGATGAGCAGAAAAGAAACAAAAATGGCAGAGTCATGTCCATGCTACTTACTGAACAGGTCAATAAACTGATTTAATTACCAAACCTCTGCCAAACACAGCTTGGGGAGACAATTTTGTCTGTGCCAGGAGCAGCCTAGCGTGTATGAAGTATGGACAATGGACTAACAAGATCTGGGAGCAGAACAGCAGGTAATTCAAACTGCCCATGTAGATGCACATTTATTTGTGTATGCTTTGTTATTCTGGGTCTTTTAAAGGAAAAAAAAAAAAAGCTGCCACTTTGCAACCTCATTGGATGTCTAACTGTTATGCTTTGTAGTCCCTTAAAATTCTCTTTGCGATGCAGATTTTATCTGTCCCAAAATCATTGCTGGTCGCCATTAGGCTTTTTTCTCTGCATCTGTGTAAACTGTAATCTTTCAGGTGCAGTTTGGGTAGTGGACTTTTGAAGCTTATGTAGACACAGAATATACAGAGCTGATATTTCTGTCAGACCCTAATGGAACTTCCTTTTCTTTTGTTCTCTATTGTTCCTTTCTGTCGAATGAAGTAGATGCTTATGATGTTTCTGTTGTAAGCAGAAGCTGTAGAAACTCAACTGCTCAAATTCTTGTCAATGCTTCAGTCTCTGTAGGCATCATTAGTTCTGCTTCCAGAAGAATACATGACATTCTGGAATTCTACAGCATGAAAGTGGTCAAGTACAAAATTCTTGACAGTGCAAAGACCTCCTTTTGGGCACTGGTGTATTACAAGTGCCAAGTGACAGATAAATTTTTCCAGAACCATCTTCCCCCTGCAAACACTGAGAGGTTTCCACTGTGTCATAAAAATAGCAGGAAAAGGGGAAATTTCAGTTTGCTACAAAAATGTAAAGCATAAAATAAAAAATAAAATCATTGTGGTCTGAAGCTTTTTAGAAGATGCTGTAAACAGTAATGGATTTATTTGCAATACATAAATGTCTCCCAGGGCAATCTTAAGAAGTTATTTGGATTTCAAACTGACCTGCAACAAGATGATGGCACTTAATTCAAGACATATTGAAGAAGTTCAGATGTGAATAATCAAGGAGGATTAAACCCAGGGTGACAAAATAGTCAGAAATAAAAATTAACTAAGGATTCTTCCAATGTGATGAAACATAATATTAATCTTTTTTTCAACTAAAACTAACTTTTATTCTGACTTTTTAGTATTTCTAATGCACATCCTACACTGCATTCAATCTACATGGTGTTTCACCAGCTCCATCGCTGGCAGTGTTCAAGGCCAGGTTGGACAGAGCCCTCGCTGGCATGGTTTAGTGGGAGGTGTCGCTGTCCATGGAAGGAGGGTTGGAACTAGATGATCTTAAGGTCCTTTCTAACCCTAACTATTCTATGATTCTATGATCCTATATTACCCTTGCATCCTATATGTCTATCATTTACAGTAAGCCCTGTTGTTAAGCATGAAAAGGAATTACTCTTTAACAAATGCAATAGCATTTAATTTAAGCTGCCAAAACAGAATGTAAAATGAATGCACAAGAAGATCTTAAAATTGTTTTGTTTATAAGGAGGAGCAACTCCTTTATCTGGAAGTAATATAAAAGAACTAATAATCTTCTGACATTGTAAATTCCATGAAGCATCTGATAGTACTAAGAATCAGGGTAACAGAGATATATCCATTTCTGTATACTACCCTGAAGATGCAGTTAATACCTTGAGTAACTGATAAAAAAAACCCTGTAGCCAAAAATTTTCTTCAGGGGAAAAAAGGAACTTATTTTCAGACTCTTCTTGTGATTGGATTAAGAATATCAAGAAAGGAAACAAGGTTGGCTTTAATCCACTTCAGGGTTTCCTAGGGCTTTCCAAGAATCTGTTACCTACACAGATGTCAACAGCTTTGGAGTATTTCTGTACTCTGATTTCTACACCTTTTTAAGAAAAAATAATGACAATCTAGAGTCTTATGTCTTTGAAAAACACTGTTTTGTTACCTGCACTGAAATCCAACCTTAGAGATTTTGTGATAGCTGACAGCCACTGCGAGTATTTTGAGTGACCTGGATGGTTAAAACCCCTCAGTATAGCTAAGTATTAAAAATTATTTCATGTGTCAGACACATGACACTGGTTTGAAAACTTAAGGATCTTTAGGTTTTTGCCTATAATATGCACATTTATGTGCCAAGATTATTTGCTGACCACTAATGTTCCTCTCTGGAAAGTTTCTCTTTCCTGGTGAACTTTCTTATAATGCTTTTCCTCTATGAAAAGCTGTAAATTTGGCAAAGACATATATTTACAGCCCTGAAGAGTTTATTTGGCAGCTGGCTTTTTTTTTTTTTTTTTTTCCTGCAACTTGCTCTTTTTTAGACTTAAATATTCTATTGTCTGTGATTCTGCATGGGACACATACATCTATTTTGTAAATATGGCTTAATATTATATCCTGTTTGTATATACGCAGTTTTCTGTAATTGCTTCTACTGAAATTATGAATATTAACGCTATTAGCCTTTAAAGACAGATAGATTTATTTTTTGTTTGCTTTTCTTAAGCAAACTCACTACGCCTTGCTCTAAATGTTAAGACTAGAAATGTTGGACTATGTGGTTCAGAGGAGGCTGGCAGACTGTGGCCAAGTTTCACAAAAATTCCTTTCTATACCCTTCCTTCTTTGCTGCCTCATAATAGAAATAGTAGTGAAGTGGAAGATCTAAACGCACACACCAGAGCACCTCAGTGGGACCTCATGAGGTGGCGATATGACAGGGGACACCCACTCAAGGTTTGCTACCACATAACCTCAGGGAATATCACAGCCGTCACCAAATTGACTGTTGATAGTATAAAGCAATATAGCAAACTTGACATATAGTTCACAGCCTTATGCCTTAAACAATATCTGTTCTCTAATCTATGGGTTTTGGTGATATCTACCATAATACAAAATTTATATTGCCAGTTCTTTGACTATATTGTTTTCCGTCTCTCCCAAAGACTTCACAAGTAGGTAATATGAATGAAATAATATATTTTGATTCAACAGTGATGATCACAAAGAAATAAAATAAAAAAATAGATACTGTTAAACACCATTCTGAATACACCTTCAAAGTGAACATATGCCCTTGAAGTTGAACAGTGGAAAATATATTCTACGCCATAGAAATTGCTCATGAAAAACTGGATAGTCATGACATATTCTGACAAAGTCTCTAGTGATCCCCTTTAATGACAAAACTGATTCCATATGTATTTGACGTGATAACTACATTGTGGCTATGTAAAGACAGTTATTAGTCTATATTCATACTGATTTGAGAAAGGTAATGCTATGCTGTTTTATCTTGAGACAAAAAAATACATGCCCCTTGAACAGGTTTTGAAAAACATTTAAGTAAAACTAAAATGAATTTTAAGCATTAGTGCTTTGAAATACGATTGCTCCTGTGGAGCAGATCCTCCTGGATGGCATGCTGAAGCACATGAAAAATAACAAGGTGGTTGTTGACAGCCAGCATGGCTTCAGTAAGGGGAAATCCTGAATGACCGATCTGGTGGCCTTCGATGATGGGGCTACAGAACTGATGGACAGGGGTAGAGCAGATGATGTCATCTCCCTGGACTTGTGCAAAGCGTTTGACACTTTCTCACATGACATCCTTGTCTCTAAGTTGGAGAGACATCAATTTGATAGGTGGACCACTTGGTGGATAAAGAGCTGGCTGGATGGCCGCACTCAAAGAGTTGTGCTCAATGGCTCCATGTCCAGCTGGAGACCAGTAAAGAGTGGTGTCCCTCAGGGATCGGTGTTGGGACCTGTCTTGTTCAACATCTTTGTCGGTGACATGGACAGTGGGATTGAGTGCGCCATCAGCAAGTTTGCCAATGACACCAAGCTGTGTGGTTCTGTTGATATGTCGGAGGGAAGGAATGCCATATAGAGGGACCTTGACATGCTTGTGAGGTGGGCTGATGCCAACCTGATGAAGTTTAACCTTGCCAAGTACAAGGTCCTGCACCTGGGTGGGAGCAATCCCAAGCACAGCTCCAGGATGGCCAAAGAAGAGATTCAGAGCAGCCCTGTGGAGAAGGACTTGGGGGTGTTGGTTGATGAAAAAATGAACATGAGCCAGCTTCAGTGTGCTCTTGCAGCCCAGAAAGCCAACCGTATCCTGGGCTGCATCAAAAGGAGCGTGACTAGCAGGTTGAAGGAGGTGATCCTGCCCCTCTACTCTGGTCTTGTGAGTCCTCACTTGGAGTTTTGTGAGCAGTTGTGGTGTCCTCACCATAAAAAGGACATGGAACTGTTGGAACAAGTCCAGAGGAGGGCCACGAGGATGATCAGAGGACTGGAGCACCTCCCGTATGAAGATAGGTTGAGAAAGTTCTGGCTATTCAGCCTGGAGAAGAGAAGGCTGTGTGGAGACCTCATAGCATCCTCCCAGTATCTGAAGGGGGCTTAAAAGGATGCTGGGGCAGGACTCTTTGTTAGGGACTGTAGTGATAGCACAAGGAGTAACGGGTTCAAACTTAAATGGGGGAAGTTTAGATTGGATATGAGGAAGAAATTCTTTACTGTTGTGGTGGTAAGGCACTGGAATGGGTTGCCCAGGGAAGTTGTGAATGCTCCATCGCTGGCGGTGTTTGAGGCCAGGTTGGACATAGCCATGGGTGACATGGTTGAGTGTGAGGTGTCCCTGCCTGTGGCAGGGTGGTTGGAACTAGATGATCTTAAGGTCCTTTCCAAACCTAACTAGTCTATTATTCTATGATTCTATGTCATAATTCATATACATATATAGTAAAATAGAGAACTATTTGGATTCATGTAGTGAAACAGGTTTGTGTACTCATATTTGATCTTGGGAGTTTTGGTCATGAAATATCCAGTCCTCATGAGTCTTTTGGGACCATTTCAGTGTCAGAACTTAATTTTTCTACAGGCTTTTATTAAATCAGCTAAAGAAGAGGCAAAATGACTCGGATCACAACCGGAGCTACAGGCCTCGAGGTAGAAAATATTTGCTCCCTAGAATTCTCTTCACGTGTGGTTACAGGAATATCTTGATGGAGAACAAAGCACCTGGCATGTTTATGCAACTGCAATTTACATGAATGCATTACAGTTTCTGACCACATTTTGCAGTGTTTAGATTTAAAATACATCAGTTTCACTTATTTCTAAATATTTTTTTGAAGGCTGTTGTATCTAATGACAGGTAAAATCCACTGCATAATAAGACTGAGAAATATTCTCCATTTCAAGAGTACTGCAATAGTGTGTACCAGATAGAGTTTAATATCCATCACTTTCACTGCTTTATACACACTGGTGATTGAATTATACTCTTAACTCACTTAACCCCAGCTTCCCAATGCAGTCGACATAGAATCTGCTGAAACATAGAATCATAGAATCATAGAATAGTTAGGGTTGGAAAGGACCTTAAGATCATCTAGTTCTAGCCCCCTGCCATGGGAAGGGACACCTAACAATAAACCATGCCACCAAAGGCTATGTCCAACCCAGCCTTGAACACCATCAGCGATGCAGCATTCACAACTTCCCTGGGCAACCCGTTCCAGTGCCTTACCACTACAACAGTAAAGAATTTCTTCCTCATATCCAGTCTAAACTTCCCCTGTTTAAGTTTGAACCCGTTACCCCTTGTCTGATCACTACAGTCCCCAAGGAAGAGTCCATCCCCAGCATCCTTTTAAGCCCCCTTCAGATACTGGAAGGCTGCTATGAGGTCCCCACACATCCTTCTCTTCTCCAGGCTGAATAGCCACAACTTTCTCAACCTATCTTCATACGGGAGGTGCTCCAGTCCTCTGATCATCCTCGTGGCCCTCCTCTGGACTTGCTCCAACAGTTCCGTGTCCTTCTTATGTTGAGGACACCAGAACTGCTCACAAAACTCCAAGTGAGGTCTCACAAGAGCAGAGTAGAGGGGCAGGATCACCTCCCTCGAACTGCTGGTCACGCTCCTCTTGATGCAGCCCAGGATACGGTTGCCTTCTGGGTTGCAAGCACACACTGCTGGCTCATGTTCATTTCTTCATTGACCAACACCCCCAAGTCCTTCTTTGCAGGGCTGCTCTGAATCTCTTCTCTGCCCCTCCTGGAGCTGTGCCTGGCATTGCTCCCACCCAGGTGCAGGACCTTGCACTTGGCAAGGTTAAACTTCATCAGGTTGGCATCAGCCCACCTCACAAGCATGTCAAGGTCCCTCTGGACGGCATTCCTTCCCTCCGACATATCAACAGAACCACACAGCTTGGTGTCATTGGCAAACTTGCTGATGGCGCACTCAATCCCACTGTCCATGTCACTGACAAACGTGTTGAACAAGACTGGTCCCAACACCGATCCCTGAGGGACACCACTCTTTACTGGTCTCCAGCTGGACATGGAGCCATTGAGCACAACCCTTTGAGTGCGGCCATCCAGCCAGTTTGCTATCCACCTAGTGGTCTACCTATCAAATTGACGTCTGTCCAATCTAGACACAAGGCTGTCCTGCAGGACAGTGTAGAATGTTTAGCACAGGTCCAGGTAGATGACATCAACTGTTCTACCCCTTTCCACCAGTTCTGTAGCCCCATCATCGAAGGCCACCAGATTCGTTAGTCAAGATTTCCCCTTACTGAAGTCATGCTGGCTGTCACCAGACCCATAATAAATTAAAAAATAAATCCCTATAGTTATGTAAATATGAGAAAGCCCATTCAGAGCTCCACAGCAACTGGCACAAAAAAAAAATTACTGTAAAGTGAGTAGTGAATTAGTATCAGTCTATTTATTACTGCAAAATAGACACTTCTGGGTCATTTTCTTGCAGCAAATATGGGGTACAGCAGTTTACTCCCTTTGGCTGATGGGTGTTCTACTGTACCTTTGCCAAGGAGTAAAAGGAAGAATATGGAATAATCTAACATTGTGGCATGATGTAAATCCACACTTATCACACTATAACCTAATGAAGAGACAAAAGTAAATAGAAGTGTCCCTGTTTAACTAGCTAAAATTTTGGTACAAAGTTTAATATTCTTTTTCAGTCATTTAGATTCTGGTAGCTGCTTTGGTAAACTTCTGCTATAATATATAATTTCAGCAAAGTAGAGTTGGCCCAGTATCTTATGTTATTCCTAAAATACCTTTAACTGACTCTTTCTACCTGCCTGCCTCCCTACCAATTAGATTCTCAGGTGTGGTCATTGATGCAGGCACGGCAATGAGAAAGGGATCATGCCTGTTCCAGGAATCAACCTGTTGTGGTGGAGACGGAAAAACGACACACACACATTTCTTCAGTGACTCAATAGAAAGTTCCCTCTTTACTACCACAAGCCCTTACTTATATACAGTTTCTAGCATACATGCGTCTTTTAGCCATTGGTTACAACAGTTAGCACCAGCACATTATTGGGTGACCCTTTACCGCATTACTAAAGTCTGTTATCTCGCCAAGCGTTTGTTCTGCAGTTAGTTACTCCCTTTGACTCTCTCACTCTGCCAGATGCCTTCTACTTTCCCATCCAGATACCTTCAGTGCCTCATTCTTCATGGATAAGCTTTAATATCTTCAAGGCAGAGTTCTAACTTCATGCCCTCAGTCAGGGAATCCACGGGCCTGGCGCAGCCTGCCACCACACCCACCTTCAGCTGTTCTGGTGGAGACAGATGCAGAAAGTCAAACTGACTAAGCATCACCATCCTTTTTGATACTGTGTTCTCTGAATCCAGATTTACTAGTTATATAGTAGAATCTTTCTGGCATAAAATTATCTTGGATTCTTTGGAGTTGTGTTGATTTCTAGAACAAATTAGTTATCTGCAACTGGGGGAAAATCCGCCCAAGCTTAGCTGAACTTTTATTTTAGGAGAACATACAATTCAAATTGAACTCCAAAATTTCTTTTAAATCAGGACTGAGCAGTATTATCTTGATTGTAATGAAGTCAGTAACAAAAATACCTCTTGCCTTCCAGGTGAAGCCTGGATTTCACACAGAGTAGCAATTTAGATCTTAGTGTCTAAATTAAAACTTCAATTGATAATTTTATTTTCTGTTTGGTTTTTTGGTACTTTTTCCTGTGGCCTTGTATTTTTGTGTCATTAGGCGATGACTTTAGGAATTTCTTCTCTCATGTCTTTAAGGAAATTCTTTCAGGGTTTGTGTACATACCATATATATATCGGTTAATATATCACACTTACCCAGCCATAGGAAGAAGCAGGGAATTGGCTCTGCACTGGAATTCAGTCAAATATTGTCAAGCTACAAGTCTTCCAGTCCCACCTACTCCTGCTTCCTGGCAGAGCTGACAAAAATGCTAGGACCCAAGCAAGAGAAGAATATTACCAGAACTAGTGGGATCTCAGAGGGAAAAGGAATCTTAACATGTTTAGTCTAGGACTGGTATTTTTCTATATTTGAAAAGAGATAAGAAAATATAAGAATGCAAATCCAAAAACAAAGTACTGTACTGACATTGTAAAAAATGAAAAAGATTAGCAATAGAACTGAAAAAAATATAACTTTTTCCCTTATATAGTCATAAATTGACTCAAGTATTATATGAAATTAACCTAAGTGTGGCACATTCTGAATGTCAGAGATAGATAGTAAAAAAACCCCATTATTGTGAGACCTTTATGACTGACAAACAGTTTGACCTGTTTGGGTTTTTTTCCTGCTAGAATATTTCTAAATTGTATCCCTCATAAAGCCTGCATCTTGCCAAGAGATTTCTACAGACTTTAAGCTTGAGTGTTGTCAGGCTGCTTAAAGTCATTTCCACCTATACACAAGAATTTAATATATAACTGGAGAAGAAATTACCAAAATTCATAATCTGACAGAAGGGCAAAATATTTTTAAAATATCTGGAAAAAGCTATTCTGTTACATTTTTATTTTTCAATAAATATTCAGAAAACTAGAATAGACTACACCAGAAGGAATTAATGATATGTAATTTGTTTTCCAATTGGTTCCTTTGCTTTATTATGCATTAAAGATATTCCATGGTGATAAATAATGCAGCATCTTTCTGTACAATTACACATTTTCTGTGTCTGGGAAAGTATACATAATACAGACTGAATATCATGAGATCCACCTGTTCTTATAATTCATCTGAATATGGCAGCCTGAATTCCCATAAAGTCGTTCACTGATCAGTGCTAAGCCCATGTAAATCAAAGTAAGTCGCAACAAAAATGATGTCTCTGCATCATGCCAGTGAGATGCTCCTGTGAGCCTTGGTTTGTTTACCACTGAATTCCCTTCAAAGAGGAGACTTGGGTATATAAACAGTGAAGAAATTAATATATAATTAATGTGTTTTCTAATTAAATAGTAACCAAGAATGTTGCAATGTGTCAATTAAGAGTATAGAAAATACTTAATGTGAGCATAAAAATAAACAAGATGCCACTTCTCTAATTCAAAAATTGTGCTTGGACCAATTTCAAGCTAACTGTTAATTTTTAGTGTAGAGTTTTTTCTTTCAAAGGCAGGGATTTATTTTTTTTTTCAAGACAAGGACTTACTAAGTTTATCAATATACACACACACTTTAAAGTCAATCTAATCTCATAAAAATATAAACAAATATAAATCACTATAATAATTTTTCTAATTGCAAAACTTCTCTGGAAGGGAATGGTGAATAATTTCCGCATTAATTATTATTTCAAGGATATATACCTTTTGTAGTAAGTGATATGCATCAGGTATATGATCATTGCATTTCATTTCCCCTGGCTAACAAGAGGTAAAATAACATTCAAGTCCTGTTACTAAACTTAATTCCGGATGGATTTTAGCATTTGAAGGAATAGGCTGAGTCACAGCTCTAAACACTGTATGGCATTGCATTGGAGACAACTCAGTTTACCAGGAGCAGGGCAGTAGATGCATTACAACATAGAATAGAAACATAGAATAGTTAGGGTTGGAAAGGACCTTAAGATCATCTAGTTCTAACCCCCCTGCCAGGGGCAGGGACACCTCCCAATAAACCATGTCACCCAAGGCTCTCTCCAACCTGGCCTCAAACACCGCCAGCGATGGAGCATTCACAACTTCCCTGGGCAACCCATTCCAGTGCCTCACCACCACAACAGTAAAGAACTTCTTCCTTATATCTAATCTAAACTTCCTCCATTTAAGTTTGAACCCGTTATCCCTCATCCTATCACTATAGTCCCCAACAAAGGGTCCATCCACAGCATCCTTAGAGGTCCCCTTCAATACTGGAAGGCTGCTCAGAGGCCACCATGCAGCCTTCTCTTCTCCAGGCTGAACAGCCTCAACTTTCTCAGCCTATCTTCATACGGGAGGTGCTCCAGTCCCCTGATCATCCTCGTGGCCCTCCTCTGGACTTGTTCCAACAGTTCCATGTCCTTTTTCTGTTGAGGACACCAGAACTGCACACAAAACTCCAAGTGAGGACTCACAAGACCAGAGTAGAGGGGCAGGATCACCTCCTTCAACCTGCTAGTCACGCTCCTTTTGATGCAGCCCAGGATACTGTTGGCTTTCTGGGCTGCAAGAGCACACTGAAGCCAGCTCATGTTCATTTTTTCATTGATCAATACCCCCAAGTCCTTCTCCAGAGGGCTGCTCTGAATCTCTTCTCTGCCCAACCTGGAGCTGTGCCTGGCATTGCTCCCACCCAGGTGGAGGACCTTGCACTTGGCAAGGTTAAACTTCATCAGGTTGGCATCAGCCCACCTCACAAGCATGTCAAGGTCCCTCTATATGGCATTCCTTCCCTCCGACATATCAACAGAACCACACAGCTTGGTGTCATTGGCAAACTTGCTGATGGCGCACTCAATCCCACTGTCCATGTCACCGACAAAGATGTTGAACAAGACTGGTCCCAACACCGATCCCTGAGGGACACCACTCATTACTGGTCTCTAGATGGACATGGAGCCACTGAGCACAACTCTTTGAGTGCAGCCATCCAGCCAGCTCTTTATCCACCGAGTGGTCCACCGATCAAATTGATGTCTCTCCAATTTAGAGACAAGGATGTCATGTGAGAGAGTGTCAAACGCTTTGCACAAGTCCAGGTAGATGACATCAACTGCTCTACTCCTGTCCATCAGTTCCGTAGCTCCATCATCGAAGGCCACCAAATTGGTTAGTCAGGATTTCCCCTTACTGAAGCCATGCTGGCTGTCAACAACCACCTTGTTGTTTTTCATGTGTCTCAGCATGCCTTCCAGGAGAATCTGCTCCAAGATTTTGCCAGGCACAGGGGTGAGACTGACTGGTCTGTAATCCCCTTTGTCATCCATTTTCCCCCTCTTGAAAATGGGGTTATATTTCCCTTTATCTGGTCGTCAGGAACTTCACCTGACTGCCATGATTTTTCAAATATGATGGACAGTGGCTTAGCAACTTCATTTGCCAACTCCTTCAGGACCCGCGGATGGATTTCATCACGTCCCATGGACTTATATGTGTTCAGGTTCCTAAGAAGGTCTCAAACCAGATCCTCTCCTACAGTGGGCCCAGGATCTTCATTCTCGCAGTCCCTGCGTCTGCCTTCCAAGACTTGGGTGGTGTGGTCAGAGCATTTGCCAGTGAAGACTGAGGCAAAGAAGTCATTAAGAACCTCAGCCTTCTCCAAATCCAGGGTAGCCAGTTCTCCCGATAGCTTCCAGAGGGGGCCCACATTGTCCCTTGTCTGTCTTTTATTTGCAACGTACCTATAGAATCCCTTCCTGTTATCTTCCACATCCCTAGCCAAGTTTAATTCTAAGTGAGTCTTAGCTTTCCTAACCTGGTCCCTAGTTTCCCAGACAACATCCCTGTATTCTTCCCAGGCTGCCTGTCCTTGCTTCCACCTTTTATAAGCCTCGTTTTTCCTTCAACTTTTCCTCAGCAACTCCTTATCCATTCAAGGAGGCCTCCTGGCCCTCCTGCAGCACTTCCTTCTAGTAGGGACGCAACATTCCTGAGCTTGCAGCAGGTGATGCTTGAATATCAACCAACAGACTTGGGCCCCCCTGCCCTCTAGGGCTATATCCCATGGAACCTTACTGAGCAGGTTCCTGAAGAGGCCAAAGACTGCTCTCTTGAAGTCCAGGGCAGTGAGCTTGCTGCACGCTCTTCTCACTGTCCTGAGGATCTGGAATTCGACCATCCCATGATTCCTGCAATCAAGGCTGCCCTGGAGTGTCACATTTCCAACCAGCCATTCCCTGTTGGTGAGCATGAAGTCAAGCATGGCAACTCTCCTTGTCGGCTCCTCTATTAACTTGCAGAAGGAAGCTGTCTTCCACACAATCAAGGAACTTCCTGGACTGCTTGTGCGGGGCCGTACCATCCCTCCTACAGATATCAGGGTGGTTGAAGTCCCCTATGAGAACAAGGGCCTGCGAGCGTGAGGCTATTCCTATTTGTCTATAAAGTTCTTCATCCACCGAGTCCTCTTGGTTAGGCGGTCGGTAACAGATCACCACAATAATGTCTGCTATCGCTGTTCTGCCTTTAACCCTGACCCACAAACTCTCTGTCAGCTGCTCACCTGTCCCCAGACAGAGTTCCATAGTCTCCAGCCTATCCCTAACATAAATAGTAATTTGGATTTCTTCAAGAGGTGCTATCTGAAATTCATTGCTGGCTTTTTTCTTCTTCATTTGTTTTAGCAATGACGTATTCCAGTGCCTAAGAATGAGTAATAATACAACAGTTCATGTCACACTCTGCATAAAGACCTATATGGAAAGTTGGGATGGATGGCAGTGTTTGCAATCACTGTCTGTTTCTTTAAAAGTAAGACTGGCATTTTCCACTCATTGCATTCAAAGCTAATAAGCATTTTTTGTAATGCAATATAAGATTGGGAAGGTTTAGAAATAGATTCTTTTGGTCATTGTGGTGATAGTGTTGATTAAAAAATAGAGGCTAGAAGTACATTTTAAGGGTCATCATAACACTGCTGAAAAGGAGAGAAAAAAAATTAAAATTGGTGTCTAAAATAAGAATAGAATTCTGTACTTAGGCATTCCAGTAGAAGTCAGATTGACTATTACATGTCACATTTCCTTATATTTAGAGGAAGTCAGTGGAAGTCTAAGTTTTATGAGATCTGCAATGTCTAAAACCCATGAATTTGAAGCATCTGTGTAAGATTCCTCCAGAAGAGTCTAGCCTGATGTTTTTAATCCTGAATGGAAAGTATACAACAAAAAACTATAGGGTACTCATCTTGTGAACCTCTCAAAATATACAATTTGAAGAGTTGTGTGATCATCCACTTCTTAAATGCATCTCTGAAATGTAACGCAAATGGCTTCTTGAAAACAAAACACAAGTTAGCTCCTCATTTATTCTGTAAAACATTTATGACATGCTTATTTCTGTAAATACAATATAGACAGATTGTTCATCTGAGGAGTGTCATGCATTATTTCAAGGTGTAAAATGCAATACTATTAATTATAAATGTCATCTTAAATTAATAATAAGCCTAACAATAACGGTAAACAAACCAAATATTTGTTATACTTTTGTATTACAATGGAACATAATGTGTCAGTACCTAGGTTACTGCCTTTCGTAGTTATTTAACTTTGACCAAACTTATATACATTATGACTGCTATGAAATGAATGTAATTATATCACAGTTTTAGTGCAACCACAGTACCTGTGTTTAGAGGATAGTTTAAATGACAGTTTGTTTGCACATTATGAATACTCAAGCCCTCCTTTCATGCCATTCTATTTTCTATAAAAATGACTTTGTGTGTGAGAATTTTTTAAATGTACATGGGATTTCTCTTCATATCATATATGACTTATTTTCCAGCGCTTAGTACTGAACAGTGTAGCACAAAACATAACCCATTGTGATCAATTTTCTGTACAAGGTTCCCTTTAACTTTTCACTGCATGACTGGTTAGAATGTGCAAATTATAACTTACAGTAGAGTATTCTGAGGGAATAATATTTGTTTTGTGGTCACATTGTATTTCCAAGGCAGAATGCAATATTGCACTACCTGCTCCAACAGAGTTCATTCCTCACCACAAGCTCTGCTGTGGTAGAAATCAGAGCAGTACATGTTTCCCGTTTTGTAAAGAGGCAGCACAATTTTTGCACTTAAACGAAGTGGTAAAATTCTGTTCTCAGGGTTTATGATCTTTATCTTCAGGGAAAATTAATATGTTTATAATCTAAAGATAGGAATTCATATACATCTAGTTACTTGAAGACATAAACCAGGGTTTGACTAATCAACTTGAAAAGTCCCATATAGAAAACTGTTCCGTAGCTGTCTGCTGATTGATACTGTCAACGATGTCTTGTAAGCTCCTGTCAGAGACCAGTTATTGAGCCAAGTAAGTGGATCAATGGCCCCTCACACTGTAGTGTTTGTAATAATTTGAGTATGATTCCTTTTATATAATGTTAATTATTTGAGTTAGGTGTCAAACTTAATCTAATTGTCCAAGTTCCTCCTGCAGTCCCTGAAACTAAGACCCTCTAAAGGTAAATTATAAACTCTCAGAAGACAAATCATCACCACTGTCTCTAATATCTGTTCTGGGATAGACAGAAACACCCTCTGAAAGAAGGTATCTCTTCATTGTCTGCACAGAAAGCTAAGAAAAGATATTTCATTTCTGATGTCCAAATTTACGTAAAAACAATCTCAGACTTGATCAATTATTAAATATAAATCTATCACTTGAAGAAGGGAGTACTTCACAGTAATGAATACAACAAATTTTCATAAGGACATAAGGACAAACAAGACCCAGAAAGTCTGAGATCCGTCTCAAAAATCTATGTTGCATACAAGTCAGCAATATCTCTTTTCCAGATTTTTAAATTACATTGTGTATCTGCTAAGTGGAAAGGTACATTGTGAGATTTTTAAAAAGTAGATTTAGTCATATAAAAAATGCAGTGAAAGCATACTTATGTCACCTACAGTAGTTGGCTTTAAAATATTCAGAAACAATACTTATCTGTCCTCATATATGTCTGGGTTCCCTACAATAACGGGAACAGTGAACATCTGGAAGCCATTTACTAGGAGAATTTGAGGACTTTATCAATTCATTTGGTATTCATTGTAAAGTACTAATAAATCTCTTTAGTGTTATTAAGGATTTCACTTAACATTCAATTGTTCTTACAATCTAGCCTGTAGTATATTTGTTAAAATGACACTAGTTTGTGCTCAGATTGTCTCTGGACACAAAATGATTTGCCACGTTTTTGATTGCTCTTTTTCTTTGCTTTTTTATTTTGTTTGGAGACTGTTGGATTTTAGAGGTGTTCTTGTGCTGTTGTTTTTTTAAATTGAGCAGTTCCAACAGAGACTCAAGTCTTTACACCAAAAATATTGTTAATAAACATTTAACATAATCTTTTAAAAGATGCCATGTAGATTCCTCTCTTCTTAGCCAGTTTTTCTTAAAACTGGAAAAGAATATGAAGGCAGGAGCTTAATTTCCAACTTGGGAGAAGCAGCATGTTTTGGGTTGGCTTTTTCTTTAACACTACTGCCAGGAGTAATTATGAGAATGTTTAATTCTTAGGAGTTCAGCACTTTCACCCATTAGTCTCAGTGCAAGGTTTAAACTCACAGAAGAAAAAAAAAAATCAGTAAATAACATTTTACAGGCTCCCTAACGCTTGGCACATTTTATGCTGTCAGGAGGGTTCTCTAAAATATTTAAATTCAGAATTGTCCTTCATAAGAATAGGAACATTCTTGAAGCACTTTGAGTGCTGAGAACATGGAAGATTTGAAGATCCGTTTCTAAATTGTTACAGTTCATCTTTTTTTATTTGTGTACTGTTTTTCGTATACATAGTTCACACTCTGCAACTTCTTTTGTATATGAACAGTCTACATCTCCAGTCTTACCACTCCTGCTGGAAGTTATATGATGTGACCAAAGTTGTCTTATATTGTCACATGGAAAACAGCTGGTGAAAGGACAGTATAGGCAGAGAGGACAGGTGAGTTTATTTTGTGTCTTCAGCTTCTGAACCCTGTTTCTAGTCTGCACTCACTACAAAAATATAAAGTTCGTGAACTAAGCTGGCTTTGGTCTCATTTTGTTACATGAATTGGGATACACTTGGCACACTAAACAATAGGCAACTAAACCTGTAAGTTACTTTGGTGTCTACAAAACTGTAATTGCTTCTACCCTACGTCCACCACATGCCAACACCGCCTGCATTAGCATATGGCCATTCTCATACCCCTTCCAGTGGACATTCTAGATAAACTTACAGTACCATCAAAACCTCTTTTTAATAGACTGTGGTTTTAAAACATAATCTAGTGTCCCATTTATTTTTTGATTCCAAGTTACTTTAAAATAAAACTTTACTCACTATGGCAAAGTAACCTGGGTGTCATGAATTGAAAAGCTTGACATCCCGCAGAATATTAAGTACTTCATTATTTGGCAGTGAATGCACTACATGTGCAAAACACATCCAGTACCATGAAGTCGCATGTGTTCCCATGGAGAATCTGCAGCAGACGGTCACTGAAATGATAAGACTGTTCAGTAGCAGTAACAAAGCTTTTAAAAGCTTTTAAAAGAAGCAATCAGGAAAGGTTTATTTTTTTTTACTCCACTTTAGAATGAGTCAGCATGCTTAAATATTAGTGATGCATTTATTGCAACACATACACTATGTGTAAATTATGTGTGAACATACATTAAAAATACTAAAATTGAGAGCAGTGTAACATTTTTCTTCGCAATTGTCAAGCCAAATACTGGCATAATCATTGTCTCAAGCAACAACAGTAACAAAACAGTCAAAAAAAGAAGCAATGCGTGTAAAGTATGTCAATGGTTGTGACTTATTGCCACAAGAGGGAGTGAATCCCAAAGACAATGATCCTATGGGGCTCCCTTGATAGCCAACTTTCAGGAAATCAGCTGGAGGGAAAGACAACCAAAGGATTAGCCAGTCATAACAGCACATGTTCTAAAAGATAAATGATATCTGAGATAGGCTTGTCTATGTCATTGAGGGGTTTTATATGGTCATCAATACCTACACTTGCATTAGAAATGAAATGATACCTTTTTTGTTACCTGCTTCCTCTGCTTAAAGGGCCCTGAGAAGTTATTACAACAAGGTCTGAAAATGATTCTCTACAGTGAATTACTGAAGCACAAAATCCAAAAAATAAGTGGGCTGTCAGATTTGTAAAAGACTTTCTACAATGAAGAGCAGGTTGCAACTATCCAATTATATGCTCCCTTGGTTATATAACTGATCTATGAAATCAAATTAAACATCAATTGGCAAACTTGATATTAATATTTCAGTGCTAAAGGATCTGGACCAAATCTACTGAAACAATGAGGAATACTTAAGTCCTCCTGTGGTTTGCAAATGGAAGCAGAGAAATCTTGAGTGGTTATAATCTAGAATTAGTCATTCTGGTTTCCACAATTGAGCATTATTAACCTGTATTCTCACTTTCCCTACTAAAATCACAGCCCTAGTCACTCTGTCCCATCTGCAGCAATAAACAAGCAATGGAGCATACAAATGAGGATAGTTAACAGTCTCTTTTTTTTTTTTTTTTTTGTCCAAGTTGTTTTGCATTTCCTTTCTTCTTGCTGTTGGTTTTGCTTTAGGGTTTAGTTTTTGCTTACCTTAAATTAGTCAGACATCTGAAGGGACAGATACTGTAGCAATGAGGAAACTGAGAACCCCCTGTCCTCTCATCACTGTCTCTCTTCTTTACTCTATGTTCCCTTCTTCTACCCTATCTCCCTTAAGTGTGTTCTGCCAAAAACAACTACTAAGCATTTTCAGCATCATCTAGAGTCAAGCTGAAATATTTAGGTTTCTGTTAGTCCAGCTTTTCAGGAACATGACAGAATAATGCTTTTCCCTTGAGGGTTTTTTTACTTGAAACTGAAAAAGAAAAGGAAAGGGAAATGAAAGGAAAAGGGAAAGGGAAAGAGAAGAGAAAAAGAAAAGGGAAGGGAAATGAAAGGAAAAGGGAAAGGGAAAGAGAAGAGAAAGAGAAAAAGAAAAAGTTAGTTCCACTGTGTTTTTTACCAACATTTCCCTAATAGAGAGATAGCAAGATGTCCCTTCCATCTCTCTCTTATTCCCACTTCTTTTTGGTACATGCACTCACAGGTTAAGGTTATTAGGCTTAAAGGAATTTGGAATTTTGTACTCCCAATCATGTGGGATTTCAGCACCCCTCTTCTTTAAGAAAGGTGCCTCCAGACAGTCTTCCATTAACTTTTCCTATGCAGTTTCCTGCTGTTGCTACATCATTGTTTATGCCATGACCAAACCTAAGACACCACTATTTCAGCTTACTGTAATCATTCAAGCTGTGTGGGTGGCAGTGAACATGTGTCACGGAAGGGATGATGTATTCTAGGTTTAGCTAGATGGAAGGAATGTTTCTACCACATTCAGTACCTTTTAGGTACCTCTATGGGGAGTCTGGCAGTGATCAAAATGATACATGGTTGCCTTTAAGCATTCCTGTACCCATTCGAGCTAGTTGTGTCTGGAAAACTAGTGTCATATTAAGGGTAGAAGGGTAGAAAACAACTTAAACTTTAGATAGCTAAATTTGGGTTGCTGCATATGAGTCATGGACACAAATGCCCATGCACATGATTCTTCTGCTAATAAAATGCTGAAGGGTATTTAAGACATTTTCAAAAGGCTAGTAGATAAAGCATTCAATCCATGACAGCCTCAGGGCCTTCTACAGTATCATAGAGACAAAATGTTCTCTAGAGTTCACGGTTTGAACATGAGATTCTAACATATAGTTTGTTGTTGTCACCTATCTGAAGGCATCCAACACTAAGTATCTTAGTTTCAAACAGGACTTCAGACTCGACATCTGGCAAGAATCTGGGATCCTGTCAGACATGAACTAAGCTGCACCTACTACAAGAGAAGCATACTCGGCTTCCCATGGGAGGTATTCTATGCTGAACATCTGAAAAATGCCCTGAAACACAAATCACACAGGTCAAATTGTAGTATCTATCAAATCCTGTATATACTTATATTTAGGACTTTCTTTAACATATCCAGTTCTAGCAACATATCCAGTTCTAGCCTTGTCTCATTTCTCTGCCATCTCTGATAACAAAATTTGGTCTAGGTCTTGGAAAATTCTGAACTAGAAACAGAAAAATTAGTTATTATTGGGTACTGGCAGCAGAGTTCTGGGTCTTTGGACTCTTAAAACCAAAAATAATACATACCAGACATCTTAAGTACTTAATCACCTTCTGATTTAATTCAGTTCCATCATTAAATTGTGGGATGATGGCTTAAGTTTTCCGTATGGTACTGGAATCCCTGCCATGGGCATTTGTTCATACTAATAAATAAGGACTCATGACCTTTTTCAACACCCGTAACATCTCACTTCTATCTGAAATCTGCTACCAAATGCACACAACTGAAGATTAACTATCTGAACTCTCCATTTAGAAAATATTAAGTTCAGTTCTACAGTTTGTTAGTCACAAGGATTAATGACAATACTTGTCAAGATTATTTGTCATGAAAATACAAATTTTAATCAAAATAATCAAGACTTAGCATAAGACCTAGTGTTTGTTGGCAGGAAATGTCTACCTGCTGAAAGCAAAATTGTTTACAAGATTAGTTTTGATGAATCTATTGTTTTGGAACTTTTAATATTTGTTTTCTGTTTGAATTTTTTTATAAGATGTAACCTAATTAAACTGATTTTCTAAAATTAAAGTATTAATTGAAAAAAAAAATGTTTTTAACATATTGAAAGTCCAGTGGAATTACTTTGTGTGGATAGTTGTTAAATCTTCTTTCGTCTTAAAGTTTCTGATGTTTAGCCTCATTTTGGATTACAAAAAAAAAATAATAAAAAATAAATATTTTCCCAAAATGGGAAAGACATTTTACCCAAATCTAACAATGGCATTTATGAAAAAGATTTGCAAGAGTATAATAATGACAAAACGACTAGCATTGCTGAGCCGGAGGTAAAGAGGAGGTAGAAATGAATGACAACTCCCATGGATTACATTACTCCATTATCCCAGCCACTGTGGTATCTTAAATATGTAGCTCAGTTTACCGCGATGATGATCGCCATCAAAACATTCTTTGAGAAGTAGAACAAGAAAATAAATATGACCTGAACTGTTTACATTAATAACTTTTCACAAGGTCATTCTTGAAGGTGGATTTGTGTTCTCTTCTGCACAGGTGTTGCCAGGAAGAAGGTGTTTTCACCTGCGGTATTAAATTACAATTAATTTGATTTTAAAATTTGAGTTTCTAATGTATAAAATAATCATAATTACAATCAAACCAGCTAAACCAGGGCTTTATTTTGATTTGTTTTGTATCACTTTTTTGGAAATGCCTGTTTTGTTGTGGTGTTTATTTAGAAATTAATTTATTAAGTGCCATATGAGTGAAATAGCCTGTGGCATAATGACATAGTTCAATTACTATTTAAACTGTGCATGCCCATATAATATGAAGAGTACACATATTTAATCATAGTTCGATCTGCTGTTGCTTACATCTTCTGATCTCTTGTCCCTAATGGTAATATTTTTTCTTCAATAGTGCCATGTTTCTGAGATGTTTCTGACGTATGTTTCTGAGAAGAGAACATATTTCTGTGTGTGACTTCATAATTTATAGCAGAAATGTAGCAGGACTATTTAAATAATTTTACTGTGGATAAATATGCCTTTCTTCTGTTGCAAATAATCCCCTTTGAAAGATACATTTTTTTCCCTGTGATTTTTAGAAAAGCATTCTCAGCATTTTCTTCTGCTATTATGAGTTTTCAACCTGATGTCAATATAGTTGGTTATCAAACCCTTTAAGACACAACCTCCAGAGTAATAGGTGACATATTTTCTTCCTTTCCCAATCTACTTGATTACTACAAATTATTGCTACCCCACATCACCTCCTCTACTTGAGATTATTTGGAGTTCTAATTGATAGATTATTCTCGAATGGTCTCCCCTGATTTTTATAATGTGTGAAGATGCATAATTCACACATGATACATTATAAACTTTCCCACATGACATCCTTGTCTCTAAGTTGGAAAGACATCAATTTGGTAGGTAGACCATTCAGTGGATAAAGAACTGGTTGGATAGCTGCACGCAAAGAGTTGTGGTCAATGGCTCCATGTCCAGCTAGAGACCAGTAATGAGTGGTGTCCCTCAGGGATTGATGTTGGGACCGGTCTTGTTCAACATCTTTGTCGGTGACATGGACAGTGGGATTGAGTGTGTCCTCAGCAAGTTTACCAATGACACCAAGCTGTGTGGCTTGGTGGATATGTTGGAGGGAAGAAATACCATCCAGAGGGACCTTGAAACGCTTGTGAGGTGGACTGATGCCAACCTGATGAAGTTTAACCATGCCAAGTGCAAGGTCCTGCACCTGGGTTGGAGCAATGGCAGGCACAGCTCCAGGTTGGGCAGAAAAGAGATTCAGAGCAGCCCTGGGGAGAAGGACTTGGGGGTGCTGGTCAATGAAAAAATGAACATGAGCTGGCTTCAGTGTGCTCTTGCAGCCCAGAAAGCCAACTGTATCCTAGGCTGCATCAAAAGGAGCGTGACCAGCAGGTTGAAGGAGGTGATCCTGCCCCTCTACTCTGCTCTTGTGAGACCTCACTTGGAGTACTGTGAGCAGTTCTGGTGTCCTCACCATAAAAAGGACATGGAACTGTTGGAACAAGTCCAGAGGAGGGCCACGAGGATGATCAGGGGACTGGAGCACCTCCTGTATGAAGATAGGCTGAGAAAGTTGTGGCTGTTCAGCCTGGAGAAGAGAAGGCTGTGTGGAGACCTCATAGCAGCCTTCCAATATCTGAAAGGGGCTTATAAGGATGCTGGGGATGGACTCTTTGTTAGGGACTGTAGTGATAGCACAAGGAGTAATGGTTTCAAACTTAAATGGGGGAAGCTTAGATTGGAGATAAGGAAGAAATTCTTTACTGTTGTGGTGGTGAGGCACTGGAATGGGTTGCCCAGGGAAGTTGTGAATGCTCCATTGCTGGCAGTGTTCAAGGCCAGGCTGGACAGAGCCATGGGTGGCATGGTTGAGTGTGAGGTGTCCCTGCCCATGGCAGGGGCATTGCAACTAGATGATCTTAAGGTCCTTTCTAACCCTAACTATTCTATGATTCTATGTTGCTCTTCCTTACACGCAGAGATTCTGTCAAAGAATATGCAGTGTCTATAACACCACAGTACTAAATTGTGCCAGACAATTCTCTGATTTGTTTATTTTTTCTGGTTTTCTTGCCCTCTATTATGCATGAACGCACACAGAGTTAAATAATATTGTGGTATATTTACTCCTGCATCATTATATAAAAAGTTGAAATATACATCATTATTCCTTAAATATATAAATAATGGTGATTCTGTTTTTTTCCCCAAATGAAAGCTTTTGTATATGGTCCATAATTGCATTCAGATATAAATCTCTGAAAATAATTTCACATATTTTAAAACTGCCTTCATAATGCTTTGTATCTAGGAATAAAAAGAAACAATTTAATGCTACAAATCTGGATTTAAAAACAAAAGCAAGAATCTTCCATACAGTTGCTTTAATTATACATAGATTAAGTAAATTTTACCAAAATTGCTCTGGGTTTATGCTAACACCATAGCAAAACCAACTTTATTTAATGTTAAGTGGACCAGCAAAGTGCCTGCTCTCCTAAATCAGAGGTTGAGTAATCGCCAAAAGTGTTTAGACAGACATTGTAATACACAGAGAGTTTTTCATGTGGGATGTTGCTAATTTAATTCTGCAGCATAAGCCAGTATGATATTTTCTACCAGTATTTTTAATTTGAAAAGAAACAAAAACCTGATTATTTGTAGTTTATGTGAACTTCTAGAGTCTTAGATGCTAAGAATTACGTATATATATTTAAAGATAGACTGTAAAAGATTCAAATAAATTTAAAACATTCCTTTTTATTAATCATCACTTAGGAAAACATTTTCACATGCTACTAGATGACTTGTATATGTCAAAGTTAAATTAAGGTGATATAAAGTATCTGAAAAATTTAATGGAAAATCTTCCAACTGATGTCAGAGGGGATTTAACTCCTGTCTTGGTGACCATTTAGACATCATACGTATCTTATTTGGATGGTCATATTAAGATCCATGAAAGAAATTTTTCAGAACTGAGCTTTGAAGTAATAATGGATCTTAATTTTACGTTTGCATAAGGTGGCATGTATACTCTGTGTGTATACATATATATACGTTTATATATACACAGAGTAAAATTCTCACATGAGATGAGATGAAATGCTATGAAAATATGTTATTGTCAAACGTTTGGAGTAACCAAATTACTGATGAATCTGCGTCATTCGTGGATTCATAAATATAAACATTTTCAGAACAGAAAGGATTCATGGTCACTTAATATGACCTTCCACTTAACTCAGGGCATAGATTTCATATTTGTCAAAAAAGAGTTAACAGCTCTTTGTTTAAGGCGGGAATGAAGAATTCCATGCATCACTGGACAAGATTATTTGATTTCATCATATGAAAATCTACATCATCTACATTAAAAAAAACCCAAACATAAAAAAGAAATACTGATTTCAAGAGAACCAAAACCAAAATTCTTCATCATTTTCCCACCACAGGGCAAATTTATATTTTCCTTTACAATAAAACTGGTACTCATAAGGTATAAGTGTGAAAGGGAACCTGTTCTCCCTGTAGACAAGTGTTGAACATGCTGAATTACCTGATGGACTAACCTGTGATAAGTAAAGTAGATACTTTATTTCACTGTAATTTCTTTTTTTTCATTCACATTTTGAATTGTATATGATTCTGCTGAGCTCTTTCCAACTTGTCAGGAACACGTTTAAAATACAGCTGATCTCAAGCAGATCAATAAAACCTTTCTGACATTTACAGAGGCATTTATTTTTTAATGTTGATCGTTTTACTTTTATTTCTCACAGCTGGAAAAATGGTCTACTTCAGTATACTAAGGACTGTTCCTCAGCATTTGAAAGGAGAGGGAAAATTCCAAACAATATAAAGATATTTCTTCCTTTTGATAAGAATGACGAATGTCAAAGTGAGATATCTTTAAGAATTAGTGTACAGTAAGAAATACCTTATTCCCCTGCAGAAAAAACTTTCAAACTCTAATCAAACTTCTCTTATTTTGGCCAGTCACAGCCTATTGTACCTTTTAGCTAAAGTCCGGTGTTCAAGCCCAAGACTTCAGGCAACTCCACATTTCTTTGTTGAGACTTCTAACATTCCACTCCACTGAGCAGCTGCAATCATCCATCACAAAAATAATAAAACAAAGACAGGGTACGGAGCTAAAACACATGAGGCGATCAAAGGCACATGATATATGAAATCTACCACAAGAGATTTAAGTGTGCACCATGCATGTCAACACCATACATATGTTCAGTGTCATAATAGCTTATCAGATATATATGCCATCTCTGAGATTTAGATTCTTTTCTAAAAACAAAGTTGTATGTTTATCCCCTAATTGTCCTATTAATATATAACTCAGAGTTTATAACTAAAGTATGACTAATTTTCTTCTGCTTTATACAAAGCAAATGGTAAAGGCTGTGAGAGAAAGAAGCGGGGGGAGGGGGTTGATACAGAGAGAAGCTGTCTGATATAAAGCATCTGAATCTGCCATTCAGACTATTGTTGAGGAACCTGAGCAAAGTGGATTTGAAGAACTGATAAGAAATTGAAACTTCTGAATTATTTTTATTTATTTGTTATTTTCAGAATGCAAATTACAGCACCATCTTCTAGAAGCACATATAGGGCTTCATGTCATAGAGTACTCATTGAATAAGCTTTCCAACTCTTCATTAATAAGTCCAGTGAATTGCATGTCCTAAGTAAATTAATTTCATACATTCTGGATTCTGATGTCCTGTCACCTCATTCCTCAAAAATAATAATAATAAAAAAAGAGTACTAATGCATAACTCAGAAATAGGAGTGTTCACTTTTTATTCAGTTTGATTTCCTTATAAATCCTCAAAAAATATTTAAAGTAAAATGCCATTTATGGACAGAGATACATGACATTTTTCAAGAATCCCATTTCATTCTGAGTCTTCTAAATTGGGTGTAGAGCTCTATGGAAAAGACTGCAAACTGATGAAATCAACATTGCTTACAGATATCTGATTTCTCCATATTTTTTGACATTTTGTTTTTAAAGTGTTGATTATTTAAAGAATATCAATTACAGGGAATTAGAAGCTCATATGTAAACTAGCTGATTTGTGTCTAAGTAGTATTGTTAGTGATGGGATATCAGCAGGAGCCACTAAGATTTATTAAGATAATAATCATGCCTGTTGGTTACAGACCCATCAAGAGGCCTGATAAAGGCATAAAACCATTGGATTGCTAAAAATAGAAACTAGAAAAAACTTAAAAGTGAAATTAAGAAATTTTACATTAAATAAAGGAACAACTTTCTAGCAAAACAAAGGATCAGCCATGAGCTAGGGCAAATAACATCTGACTGTCTTAACAAAAACAACCAACCAAAAATGTGTTGTAATCCAGGTATGTCTGACCACCACGGTAGTCTTCTCAGGATTTGGAACTTATGTGATACATGTAAATCCCAGGTTCATGATCTATGAAAATAAAAGTGTGTTCTTCAGTGCCTTCATTTCACCAGTACTACAATTCTGCATAAAACCAAATATTCTTCCAGAGTTATTTGTCTTCAAAGATCAGAAAATTTGGGAATAGAGGTAAATTTTTGTCCACATCGAGATGACTGAAACATTGCAGGTTTTTTTTTTTTTTTTTTTTTTTTTTTTTTTTTTTTTAATGGAAAAACCACTTTGTTGCTTGATGCCTAGCTAGAGCAAGCCTGTAACATTTACCACTTCAGCTACCTGAGGACTGGAATGCTTGGTTTCGCTCAAGTCACATGGTCCCAGAGAGAACCATATAGATGAAAGTTAACAACTTGTGACACAGCATAGACTAATATAGAAGATCTATTGCATTCCTGTGGCATTACATCCTCTGACGTATAAACTTAACTTGTACCAGATGGCTCATGTAGTTGCCAATATGAGTAAACTGACTCACAAGTACTGACATCGGTGGGATTTCAGAGACTCACTAGATAAAATCCTTAGCCCACCTGATACTACTGTCAAAGTGCCTACTGAACTCAGTAAGCTGAGTTTATTATTTAAGTGAAAACCTCTCTGAGGGCTATCTGGCTACCAACAGTCCCAGATAGAGTCTCATCTGTGCAGAAGCACTCAGAGCACTTCAAGACCAAGCTTTTCACACAGCATTCAATGAAAAACACCCTTGTTCACAAGAGAACTTTGAGAGCTGTGTGAAAAAATTTCTTATGCAAATTAAAACCAGTGACATTTATTTGTTGACTTCTAAAGAATGCAGAAAGTAAAAATTAAAAGAAATTCCATGTGTTTTCCATGATCTATCAGTGATCAAAAGTAGTTTTTGATATTAAACACTGTCTTTCATTAGCAATCCCAGTTGGGAGTAGAGGTAGAAGATGATGGTCACAGTTCAAACTGTTCATAGCTCATTCTGTGTCAAGGTTTCCTACATGATCGTTAACAGTAACCAAACTATTATTAGTACGATTAACATCATTCCTTCAAAATATGCCAACCTTTAATAAGTAGGAGGGTGTTTAAAGGTTAAAAGAAAACTCAGAACCAAGCAGCTTCCCTATCACTCTGTTGTCCACCTCCATGCAACATACACACAGAAAGTCTTCTTTTTCCCTCAGTGTAGCAGTACTTGAGATTCCCTGTATCTCTCCTCTCAATAACCTCTGCTTACTTTCACTAGGAAGAAGCATTTGACAAGCAGCAGCTTCTGGATACACAAGGAAAGTAGTAAGTGAAGACGGTAACAACCTTCAGGCCAGATCCTCAACCAAGGCAAAGTTACACCAATTAACACACTGCCTAAGAGTCTGACTTTCAGTGTCTGCTTATTTTAAATCATTCTATACAACAGAGAGATTTGGAGAAGACCTTTTCTATGCACAAGCCACAAGTGCAACGTATGTTTTCTAATAATTCCTAGATATAATTTACTTTTAGCATTACTAATTCAGAGCTCTGGGTAGCCTGTAGCCCAGATCAGAATTCATGGTGAAGATTACTTCTCATTCCTATTCTTTGTAACATGCTACTTCATTATAATCTTACATCACTCCAATATATAACCCCTTTTCCAAATTCAGCCACCTACCACTCAGTAACACACAGAGTAAAGAAAACAGGATCTCCACTGTGAATCAGAAAGGATAACAAACTAAAGATTGAAAGTACCAGTAAAGAAAGGCACCATATTGAGCATCTGGAGCTTTTTTAACTAAGAATATTGTGCTGTCAGCTTCCTCCACTCATCACAGAGTGCTGCAGCTCGTGTCATGATTTAACCCCAGCCTGCAACTAAGACCCACACAGCTGCTCACTCACTCCCCTCACAGTGGGATGGAAGATAAAATTGGAGTAGTATAAGAGAGAAAATTCATGCTTGAGATAAAGATAATTTAATGGGCAAAGCAAAAGCTGTGCACACAAGCAAAGAAAAACAAGGATTCACTCACCATCTCCCATCAGCATGCAGGTGTTCAGCCATCTCCAGGAAAGCAGGGCTTCATCACACTTAATGGTTACTTGGGAAGATACTCTGAATGTCCCCCCATTCCTTCTTCTTCCCCCAGCTTTATAAGCTGAACATGGTGCCAAGTAGTCTGGAATATCCCTTTTGTCAGTTAGGATCAGCTGCCCCAGCTGTGTCCCCTCCCAACTTCTTGTGCACCCCCAGCCTATTTGCTGGCATAGCAGTGTGAGAAGCCCCTACTTGGTGCTGTTCAAGCGCTGTTCAGCAATAACTAAAACATCCTTGAATTATCAACATTGCTCCCAGCACAAATCCAAAGCACCTTCCCATACTAGATACTAAGAAGAAAATTAACTCCATCCCAGCCAAAATCATCACATCTTGACACAAGGTCATTGGAATCCAAGTTACTTTTAATTAATGAGGCTCCAGGAGGTCATTACATTGAACTCTACCAAAAAGTGAATCAGATTAACACTTGACAAAAACTGTACTTCTGACCCTTACATTCCAGTCTTTAATCTGGAAAGATAAATCGCCTAGATAACTAAATTTTAAATAGTGCACAGAGTGGGTTGCACATGTTCTCTTTCAGATTTGCAGGCAACAAGATTTAATGTAATTGGAAATACTGTAAGACACATGTAAGAAAAAGTATAGAGAATAACCGTGAAAATGAACAGACCAAAGATCTTTTAAGACAAAAAAGTTTTAAAAATGGCAATATATTCTGACATTGGTACAAACTTAAAGTCAGTGCACTCTCCTTGAGTTGATCTACATTTCCTCTAGAGAGTGTGAAGGGGATAACCTGGATATCTGCATTAACTGCTTGCAGACACAGTCGCAGGCTGACGTCCCTCATTACCGGGGACACAACCTTGTCGTCATGTGAAATCCACCATCCGGTCTGTAAAAAGTTCATCTGAGTTCTTTGGCCTCTCTCATTATCTTCAGCAAAGTGTAGTTCTTACAGAGCAAAAGCCAAAAAAGAAGAAAGGCAGCAAAGCCTTCTGCATACATATAGCCCACAACTGAGCAATGCCTCTTTTACATATCTCTATTGCTGGATTGAAAAAAACCCGTAGTTTAAGCTTTTTTAAACAGGGAGGTGTTTTGTAATTTCTTTTGTTTATTGGGATCACAAATATACACTATCAAAATACATAGCACATTTGTCTCATACATGCCTTTAATTGCATGATAACTGCATTTAGAGGTTTTATATATGTATTTTGCTAATAAAAAACAATTATCTATGGTAACAAATGTCAAAAAAAACCAAGAAAAACAACAAAAAAAACCCCAACTAATATAGTTCCTGAGAAACTTTGCAGAATCTGAGCCATCAGTTACCCATTTTAGTTACTTGTACATAGTTAGGTAAAAACTTCTGGTCTATTTATTTTAGCATGGGATTATTTTTTAATCTTTGCTTCTGAGATTGGTATGGAGTGGAGCAGCATATTTCATTGGCATTTTGTCTTCATGAAGGTGTGTTTCAATTCTCTTCTGACTGCCTCCTCCCTCCAGAACACCCACACACATATTCACATACTCTGTCTGAAAGAGGAAATCTGCCTGAATACACGAGTTGTATTTCATCTCAACAAAGGAGCCAATGGGACTGAGAGTATTATTTCACAAGAGGAAGAAAAACCTGATTAACATTCTAAAGAAATTATTGTCCCTGTATTTGTTGCAAGTCTAGGCTAAAAATTGTGAGCACCAATTGTGAGATTCAGGACAGTGATAGCCTAGAGCAGCCTTCCCATAGAATAACACACTCAAAAGCAGCAAAGGCTTGGTTGAGTTGTCTACACATAGATGCTTGCTGTAATTTGATTATTACATCCATGTGGATACCTAAATTTAGGTGGCTTGATCTTGAATTAAATTTTATCTTTATAGATGTCTACAGGTATAACAGATGCCTATTGTAGACACTTAGGCCATGATTCAGTTGACTATGATGACCACTCACAGGTATCTAGTGTCATTTGGGATTACTCAGGGTATCTGAGACATCTTCACAGAAGGGACCGATATGATACAAATCCCATGGGAGACCTACAAATCCCATGGGAGACTGTCTGGAAGAGTAGGTGAAGGCATCCCAAATGGTATTGAATGCTAGTGTGTGGGCAACTGGGCAGCCTCCAACCCAGCTGCTCCTCTGAGTATCTCTGCTGGAAAGCTGATGACTGATGATCAGCTTTACTTCAGTGTGCAAAGTATTTCATATCCAAGTCCATCACTTAATCTGATTTAGTCAATTCAATACTCCTCACAAGACTTCAAATTATACTTATGCCTATTACCTCGGTGAATAGTGTCACCAGCCATTAAAATTATTAAGATCTAGATTCAGATCCAAATGTCTGTGCCATCTGCATGTGTCCAGTCCAAGGCTGTGCTTTGGTCACAGAGAGAGCAAACTGAGTAAGCTAAAAAAATTGGACCTGAACTGAGACTTCCCAAAGCGTAAGGATATGTGAACTTCAGGTTTTGATTCAGGTTCACTGATAATTTGATATCTTCTGTTCTGAAAACCAGTGTAAGTGGGTGGAGATGTTTGCACAGAGAGGCATGAACAAAAAGAGAATAGCACAGCAAACACAGGGCATGTCTGTACTAGGTAACGTCCTGATGACATAGCACCCACTAGCAAGCTCCAAGCTGGGCTCCAAGACAGCACAGAGATCCTTGCACAACACTCCACTGTGCAAAGTAGACATGCCTCTTGGGGGAAAATTCTGAGCAGATATAAATAGCTTTCCTCTATGGCTGATGAAGCTTGTATCGAAGCGATTTGGTGTTTTAATGTATGAAGTTTAAAAACAAAGCAAAGGTAGGACAACACACATTCCTTCTCTGCTTATTTGCAACTTTTTTCAGCATTGTGAGGTGAAGATGAAGGGATGTATACACTCAGACAACTCAGGAGTTTATGAGAAGAAACACATGTATTAACCTAGAAATCTTTCCTTGCAATCATAGAATCGTAGAATCATAGAATAGTTAGGGTTGGAAAGGACCTTAAGATCATCTAGTTCCAACCCTCCTGACAGTGGCAGGGACACCTCCAACTAAACCATGCCACCCAAGGCTATGTCCAATCCAGCCTTGAACATCACCAGCGATGGAGCAATCACAATCAACTTTAGAATTAGAAATTTGGGGGGTTTATGGGTCATTACCTTACCATATATCCTGTAATGTCTGTGTAATTATTTTGATATTTTTATGTACTTTAAGGAAAACTTTTCCTTTGTGGCTCATTAAAAAACATTGATCCCTTTGTAAATATATGCACATTTTTAAATGGGACATGGAATTTTCACACTTTAAAACTGATTATTAAGCACATAAATAAAAAGGACTTGCTTCAAAGGCACTAACCACCATAAACATATTCTAAGTACAATAAATATAATATACAGTTAGTTGTAATTTAAATTATATTTGACATATTTGGCTTAGGAAGTTGTGTACTTTTTGACACCTTCAATTATTACAGGTTTATATTGCAAATACATGGAAATATATTTATTTTAAATCAGTATTCATCACATGAAAAGCAACAAGGTGGTTGGTGACAGCCAGCATGGTTTCAGTAAGGGGAAATCCTGCCTGACCAATTTGGTGGCCTTCTGTGATGGGGCTATGGAACTGATGGACAATGGTAGAGCAGTTGATGAAATCTACCAGGACCTGTGCTAAGCATTTGACACTGTCCCACAAGACAACCTTGTCTCTAAATTAGAGAGACATCAATTTGATAGGTGGGCTACTCGGTGGATAAGGGACTGGCTGGATGGCTGCACGCAAAGAGTTGTGCTCAATGGCTCCATGTCCAGCTGGAGACCAGTAACGAGTGGTGTCCCTCAGGGATTGATGTTGGGACTGGTCTTGTTCAACATCTTTGTCGGTGACATGGACAGTGGGATTGAGTGTGCCCTCAGCAAGTTTGCCGATGACACCAAGCTGTGTGGCTCGGTTGATACATTGGAGGGAACGAATATCATCCAGAGGGACCTTGACATGCTTGTGAGGTGGGCTGATGCCAACCTGATGAAATTTAACCATGCCAAGTGCAAGGTCCTGCACCTGGGTCAGTGCAATCGCAGGCACAGCTCCAGGATGGGCAGAGAAGAGATTCAGAGCAGCCCTGGGGAGAAGGACTTGGGGGTGTTGGTCAATGAAAAAATGAACATGAGCCAGCTTCAGTGCACGCTTGCAGCCCAGAAAGCCAACCGTATCCTGGGCTGCATCAAAAGGAGCGTGACCAGCAGGTTGAAGGAGGTGATCCTGCCCCTCTACTTTGCTCTTGTGAGACCTCACTTGGAGTATTGTGTGCAGTTGTGGTGTCCTCACCATAAAAATGACATGGAACTGTTGGAACAAGTCCAGAGGAGGGCCACGAGGATGATCAGGGGACTGGAGCACCTCCTGTATGAAGATAGGCTGAGGATGTTGGGGCTGTTCAACCTGGAGAAGAGAAGGCTGCGTGGCAACCTCATAGCAGCCTTCCGGTATCTGAAGGGGGCTTATAAGGATGCTGGGGATGGACTCTTCATTAGGGACTGTCGTGATAGGACGAGGGGTAACGGGATGAAACTTAAACAGAGGAAGCTTAGATATAAGGAAGAAATTCTTAACTGTTGTGGTGGTGAGGCACTGGAACGGGTTGCCCAGGGAAGTTGTGAATGCTCCATCGCTGGTGGTGTTCAAGGCCAGGTTGGACGGAGTTTTGGGGGGCATGTTTGAATGTGAGGTGTCCCTTCCCATGACAAGGGGGTTGGAACTAGGTGATCTTACGATCCTTTCCAACCCTAACTATTCTATAATTCTATGATTCTAAATGTATCCCTGTGTTAAAACTAAGACAAGCCATGTGAATATTTAGGCTGTTGATGAAAATTTTTGCACACGGATAATGTTGATGTGGAAATTATTTTTTCATCAGACAAAACGTTTTCTAACCCACAGTATGTTATTATGGTATTGGTTCTGTCAGTAGTGGTACACATGTAAAATGTAAGACTGTGAGCTACCCACCTAAATATATACATGGAGTTATTTCAGTTGACTTTCTGCTACTCTATTAATTTGGATCATACTACTTAGGGAAAATAAATAGCATGATGGCAGAAATAAACTTGCATTTTGTGTTTAAGATGTAGGATAAATGGTAATTACTGAATTAGACAAGGAAAGTCAGCAAGGCAACTCTTGTTACAATTGTTAATCAGTTCTTGTGGGAGAAGGGGACAAGATGTGTTGTTTGGGAATTAAGTCTTAAGAAAAAAATACTATTCCCCTCAATAAATTAAACATTTAGGTAAGAAAAAGTATATTCAGGTGACTTCTATGTACATCAAATTACATCATCAGTTGATTGGTCATTATTTTTCTTTCTTTTTTGAATAAGAGATGTAGTTTCCTGCATGCAGGATGACGATACTTTAAGATCTTAAAAAGAAAAATTTAAGTCTCTATTTAATAACATTTTCAACCATCAGCATAGAGCAGCCTGTGCCACTAATGAACTTCAGAAGCAGAAAATAAAATTATTCCCAAAAGCTTGAATAGTACCAGTGTTTCTTTAATCTTTGCCAAGATAAGCTTAAACAAGGACTGTTATAAAACACTAGTAAATCAGAACAATGTAAAAGTAGGCATTTGAGGCAAATAAGGATGAGATTATTTCATTCTATTTCTTTTTTGTCAAGCTTTGGTTTTGCCGTCATTTTTTGAAACAGTTCCTGAAAGTAATGTTCTGAGAGTCACTTCTGGTATCTGAAACAAAGTGCTGATAAACACATCTCAATTCAGATTTCTCAGGTGATACAAAAAAGCTAAAAGTTATTAAAGTATGTAAATTATCTGATAATATATATATTCTGATCATCAAAATCACTGCAATGTCATATCTTTAGTGCATACGGGCACTCAAAAATCCATTGTTTATAGTCTCCTCCATTTATTTCTTTATAACTTCATTGTTCTTTCTTTGCCATTTGTCCCACCTGTCAAGAAAGAATAATGAAACTCAGTTTTATTTTAAAGTATTGCCTACATGGTCCAGGAATTATATTAAAAAGCAAATATTAACTTTATTAATTTTTGTAAGTCATACTACTTTCTACACTTTCTCTACTTATTATTGTCAATTTTTCCTTTTCTTCTCAGTTATATCAGTATTTTTATAATAGTCTCCGGGTGTTCTAAATTGCAGCCCTTATACACTAAAGCAAGCAAGGTATTTACAAACAGTAAAGGCAACACAGCATGTGCCTTTAGTAGCTTGAAAAATCAACAACAGCCACAAGTGAGATGAGAAAAATCTTTATTATTCCCATTTAACAGACCAAAAACAAAGGCCAAAATGATTAATAAAAGGATTAAATTATTTGCTCAACAGTCACAAATTTTTGAAAAAGAAGCTGAAAAATGGGATGTTCATAGCCACCTTCAAACAAAACAGATATTTCTGTTGTCCCACTGTGAAAGGTATTTTCCAGAAATAGAAGAAACTTTCTCATTTTAGTAATTCTCTCTTAAAACATAAAGATTTCTCTTTTTATAAAGCACCAAAATTATCTATGATTAAATCCATATTAGACATTTTATACAACCAGATTAAATATTTTTATTACTATTATTATTTTATCTTTTTTACTATAGTTCTAATTTGAGGATTTGTCACTTTCTGTGAAAACATCTTTGGTGATTCTTGTATTTGGTTTTTTCCCTTACATCACTGTGTTCATTTCATGAAACAACAATTTCAAGAAATCGGGATTTTTTATGTTGTTAATTTGTTGTTTTTATTGCTATTTTTGCCTCTCTTGTAATGCTTGTCTTCCTAAGGTCTATGTCTAGCTTTCCTAATATTATACATACTTTGGACCTCATATTCTTTCACATCTAATGGCATGCGTCCATCACTGAGTTAGCCCTCTGACAACAGGAACTAAACGGTGCTGCAAATACTTTATGTTTAAAGTATACCATTTCAGGAAAATGTAGTAAGAGTTTTGGTTAAGGACTCAAAGTAATCCAGTGGTTGAATGGTAGTGTGAAAATACAATATTCAATTATTTGTTTCCATTTAAGTAGGTAGTTCTTAAATTATTGGAATTTCAAGAGGCTACATGCTAATAGATTTGAAATATTCAGACACAGTGGAAATTCAGATGTTAAATATTTAGTATTCCAGATGGATTTGTTTCATGTATGTAATTTTTTTTCACTTACAATATATTACAAATTTTTGCCTCAGGTTAATATTTATATGTTCCAGGGAAAAAAAAAAAAAACACACACAAAAAACCAGCAAAACCACAGCAAGACAAAACAAAAAAAAAATATCCAAACACCAAACCCAAAACAAACACCCCAGATTGCTGCTTCTGCTATATTTTCTAGAAAACTTTTAATTTTGTTGGACTTTCCGCTCCACTGATTATGACTTTGTAGTGTAATAGGACAGTATTTAAGATATTGTTCTTAGGTTTGCCTTATCTTGGCTGAAAGGAAATAGCAACTACAAGGTCTTAGAATGAGAGGTCAATGTGAGCTCAGGATCAGTCATTTTCAACTAAATACCTGTGAAGCACTGCATCATCTGGTAGAGTTAATATACATGCACTTGTTGAGTATTTTGGAGTATTTGGGATCTCTGTGAACCATAACCATATGGGTTATATTCTACACATTCTGAAAGCACTAGCACCAGAAAAATTCCACTTTGATTCAAAATGAAAATATTAGCTGGCATATAGTAGGGTGACTGACCTAAATCAAATCTAATTGTATGCACTTAGAGCAGCTTGAGTCTAAATTGTCCATGCTGCAATGCACTAAATGGCATTAAGATTAAAAAAAAAAAAAAAAAAAAAAAAAAGTTTTCATTTTAATCTCTAACATTTTATATCTTCAATTTGCATGTAAACCATGTGTATAATATCAGACAAATGAATAATTAAGAAAGAGATGGATGGAAAAGGATGCTTGGTTTCTTTGTGATCTCATGGGTATTTTTAAATTTGGTCAAAACATTGCCATAGATGCCCTTCTGAAATGGCTAGTTGGCATTTTTTTATGCTCCTTTTATTTGCTGTTGTAGTTGTTATTTCATTGCATAATAGCTCACAAGCAGGGTAAGCAATTTACTGAATTTATTAACAACACAGAAGAGAGGTTTTTAACACTAAAATGTTCTCACTAATGAGCAACTTTTTTTTTTTTTTTTTTTTTTTACTTTTGAAGATGGTGAGTTTTTGCACATGAAAAATGCTACCACACATTAATATCTGAGCAACCAAGGCACTAGATAAGTATTAAGAACCTATGCTGGGAAATTATGGTATGAAATAGGTTATTTGTGTTACAGGTTTCTAGTGTTTTTCAAAAGCCATAGGCCCTGGAACTTAGCAAGAATGGTTATAACTGTACTGTCTGAATCCTTCCTACCTAATATGCTCTTGCCCTTTCTTTTTCCTTTTTTTTTTTTTTTTTTACTATTTCACACACATGCATTTGTTTCTGTATACCTTTTTCTTCAATATATGATCAGATACTTTTTTGTTTAAAGCAGATATATGGAGGTATTTATTCTTATAAGCAGGTATAGTATGCACACATACATAAGTGCTTAAACATCTTTACTTATCTGTACTAATACTTGCTTTCATACATGCACAAATCAAAGCAGGAAAGAGAGAAACTGAGATCTTCCATCTGGGAAATTTAAAGAATGTATTAATCTCCTTAGAATTGATTTCAGGCCTTGCAGTCATTCCAATTCGGAAATGTTCCCACTAATTTGAAGAAATCAAGAAGTTACTAAACTCAACATTGAAAAACATTATACCGAGTCAGATAAAACTAAAATAAGCATGATGAATCTTATTTTAAAATGCTAGTACAGCTGCAATAATGCAATGAGTTGCATTTATTTCATTGCTGAATTAAAAAAAAAATGATCCATTCAGTGGTTAATATGGAAGTTTAGCTTCTTAAGGAAAACAAGTATCCCATTTACTTCTGAAGTTGAAGGAGCTGACAAGTTATGATCATTATTTTAAATAAAAGTGTTTCTGCTTAGAGAGGATAGTAGAATGTACCCATGAGCTTTCATAATAACACCAATTGCATAACACATTTGTTATTTGAGAATATTTAATGCATTATATTGAAACCACAAAGCATCATGTAAAAAAAGAAAAGTATTTTGAAACATAATTATAGCTTTAACCAACATTTAGAATATTTAAAATGTGAAATTAAAGCTGATACAGAACACCCACACACATATTTAAATATATATTTTAAGTGTTAAAAGGGGGCTGTGTAGTGCTTTGTTCCAATGTTAAGTTTCATACTAATTTATTTATGAAGTTCTTGCTCTAGTTTCCTTTCCATCCATTTATACAGGGTCAAAATCACTTAATAGGTGAAAAATATTTTCATTACAGTCTGGTAACATTAACAGGCATTTTATGTGGCTATGTGACTCTCTCATGTATTGTTGAGAGTCAGATTTTTGTTGCTATAGCCCTAGGGAAATATGAAGGAAGTGAAGGAGGACAGGTCCATAAGGCAACCAATACGGCTATGTCAGGTGAAACACTGTCATATAGAAGCCTGTGCCTGTGCGCCCTGGGCAAGGTCAAACCAAACAGGAGGAAGGTCAGAGGAAGTCAGGGAGAGTGAAGCTCCCATACGTCCGCCTGCTCAGCCCACTCCCTACATGAGGAAATTTACTCCCTCCTTTTCTTTTCCATGCAGGTAATCATCATAAATTAGTTTAAAATCCATTTACTTAGGGTGATATAAATGCTGAGGCAGAACTTATCATTTTAGCTCTTATCAGAATTAATTCTTACTTGGGTTAAGTTTGAGGAACCTATGAAAACTACGGAAGTCTTACACTGTGCCAGCACAAACATCTACCTTTGATGAAAAAGATTATGTGCAGACGCCACCTTGTTTCTTACTGAAAGTGGTTAAGTTAAATTACTGGATCAAAAAATGTTAATCAATTCTCTGCTCATGATTACTTTCTCATAGAAGCAATAGATCACAAGTGTCTAATCCTGTTTGCATGAGGTATTCAAATTATGTCATGAGATTGAGGCCATAGTGAATACCATGATTACCATATCATTAATAATCAGTCACGCAGTGGCTGAAAATTACAGGATAGCCAAGAAAAGTAGTAAAGTAAATAGTATTATTTGTTGGCCTGTAAAGTAATCAGATAACTTCTTAGGATTTTTAAGTAAGCCATTAATGTAAGCTAGTACTTAACAGTTATTTGACTCCATGCAACCGTTCCCTAATTCAGCCCAACACTTGAAAGGGTGGGGAGTGCTGTGCTGCCTTGGTTCCAAATGTCAGTCATTGTATATTTTAATCAGTACCTCTTACACACTCGCAACAGTCATAATAACTGGTCTTGGTCACCTCTCTGCACAGCTGCCTTTTAGAAACCATAAATCAGAATGCCACCTTTGCAGAGCCTTTATACAGTAATGTATCCATTTACACATCTCCACACATACAGGTACATGCTTATGTACATGTATTTTTGATAACTATATTTCTATACCTCTGCATTACAGAGAAATGGAGAAGGTACCTTGCCTATATTAAGGGAACTTCCAATATGGGGCTGGGCAGAAAGAGTGGAAAAGGGAAAAAGAAGTTAAAGTATACGGTGGAAAGAAAAATGGGAAGTGATGAGAATAGGAAAGGATAAAGATGTCACAATAAGTACAATTCACTGGGTTCGCACTAATCCTGAAGCCAGACTTGCACTTCAGTCTGCACAACTGAAGGAATCACTTTATACTGATTGCTTTTACTCAGACCAAGCCTGTTCAGAATCTTAGACTTGGTAAAATGTCTGCCCTACATCCACATTATTGTTCATAAACAGCATTTTGTTGGGATGCAGCAACGGTTTACTGAAGGCTTTGCTTTTTTTCTTGAAATTTCTTAAGATACTTTGCATTCTTTCATTCAACAGGCTTCAATACTGAGAGCTAATAGAGAAAGATTATCACAGTTCAACAAAGTGAAAACCTAACTGAATCTTTAATTCACTATTCAGATTCAAATGCCTTCCTCTGATTTGCACCCTTGTTTATACTTCTGCTTTACTACTGCACATCTTTCTTTAGTTTGCTGTGTTTGTAAAGCCCCTTAGATTGTAGCTGTGCCCTAAAGAGGTCATGTGAAAATGCACATCAAAATGCAAGTGAAAGTCAAGGCTTTCTATGTTATTAGTGGTACATTTTTTTTCCAGTAAGAGTTGTTCTTAATGATTGAAAGCACACACACAAAAAAAGTGCTTGAGATTTTACAACTCTATTAATTTATACAACTTTTCTATTCATACAGTTCTCAATTTCCTATAAATAATATACAGTTTTGAAAAAATGTATGATTAAACACAATATTCAAAAGTATCAAAGAAATAATTATTAAGATTTTGCAAAATAAAAATGTTCCCTTTCAGTGTAAATTAAGTTCTTGTTAATCAGCTATCATGGCTGTAGTGATAAACTGCAGACCAGTTTTCTCTTTTCATTCCAAGTCATCCCTTAACAACAGCAATAAAAATAAAAAGAAATTATCTATACAGTTAAAGGACCTTACTGATAGAGCTCTAACATATTTCTGCAAAAAGCTGCTTACATTTAAGTGTCTGACAGCATCTTTTGTTTCAAGTTTCAGTTCCCCTGCCTGAATGTGTTAAATCTCACACTCTAAATCTCACTCTGGTCAAATGATATTTTAGATTTCAAAGTGAAAATAAACTTCAGTTCTTTAACATGACTATGGCTGGATGAATTAAACAGATGGTCAAATTTCATGGTCACTATTGACTCCACTTTTATGAAATATATTAATGTACTTACGAGCCATTGGACAGGTACCATTTTAGGGTTAGCATCAAACATCAATGTGAGATGAATGTGTATTTGAACATGCACACAAATGTAGAAATTATGGTGTATTTCCTCTCAGATATGCAGTGTGATTTTCTTCCTGTAGTAATAAGCATTACTAGACTAGACTAAAGCCAAAACACAGTACAGGCTACTGGGATGAAAATTAACTCTATCCCAGATGAAACCAGGACACTAGAACTACCAAATATTGATTCTATCTTTGTATTTGCATCTGTACAGAATGCATGTGTATCTCTTTTAAAATTTCCTATCTTAACTTGCTTTGTTATTCTTACATCAAAGAGAGAAATTATGGACAAAAGAAGACTGATGCCTGACAGCATTTTATTCCAGTTGACTCATATTTAGTTTTGATCGTAGCCTTTGTGGTGGATCAAAGGCAAACTGTATAAGGTTAAAACACACCATACATTCCAACTTCACTTAAAAAAACTAAACAAATAAAAAATCAGGCATATTCAAGTGAACTTTCAGTCTATTTTAGCATAAGAATAATTTTCTGAAAAATTGTCATTCATGTTGAAAAAGGCAAAAAAGAGAGCTGAGAAAAGGCAAAACCACATCCATAGTATCCACCTTTGGTTACTGCAGCCCCCTCAATATGCACTCCCTCTCTGTCCAAACCATCAGGTTGTCTTCAACTCTCCTTGCAGTCCTGCCTGAAAGGTCACCAGCTTTATGCAGTTTATACCTCTGGCTGTCTGCTGCTTCCACCTTCCCATAGCCTCCTTCACAGCCACTGACCTCTCTAGAGCTCCTCATGTATTTTGGGGTACAAGCACCTAGACAGAACAAAAAAATCTCGAATTTAGCCAATATGAACTTTCATTAAAGACTAAGGGCAGTAATATATACTTACTTATTATGTGTGATAATCTCCCCTTCACTTTGAACAGGCCAGTATTTTGCATAACAAATGCCATTCATGCAGATGAGGACAACCTGGTTTACATCTCTAAACTTACTCAGCACTATGGGGAAGGGAGCTCTCTCACTCCCTCACTTGTGACGTGGAGATGTCAGGCTTATTGTTAACATTGAGGATATGCTGGAATAGGGTTTTTTTTTGTTGTGAATTATTCCTTATGGGGCAGTTAAGAATGATTCTCCTGCCCTGCATCACCTCCTGTCTTCTCCCACTCTGGAGCTGTATCACTCATGTGCAACTTGCATATACACATGTACACACACCGTCTCTCTCTCAATCTCTCACTCTCTCCTCCCTTCTCTCTCTCTCTCTCTCTCTCTCTCTCTTTCATTCCCCATGTGGACTCCAGAGGTTCCCCAAGCACAGGCTGAATTTCTTCTGTCAGTTTAGCAGTACAAGCTGGGTCAATGTAACAGGTATGTGAAAAGGCAATGTCAATGCCCATTCTCTTGTAAGAATTTGGTCGTCAGTATAAACACTTTATTTGTGGAGAATTTGTCATATTGCACACATTTTCCAATTACTCCTGCTTTCGGTAGTAAGATAAGAGCATATAACAGTTGGGAATTTCAGAGTTCAATGTACTACAGACAGGTTCAGATTTGTGTCACAGCAAAGAAGTCTGGAAAATCCATATCTACCCATCTCTCCATCTATCTACCCATTTATCTATCTAGCTAGCCATCCCCCTCTGCAAGACAAATTTCAATTTCTAAAGAACAAAATATCAGGTATAATAGCTGCAATTTTTACTTAAAGGGATGGTTTTCACTATTTTTCATTTAGTATTTTTTAAGTTGAACTCATGATCTCTTAAATCATAATAGATAAGAAGTAAAAAGGTTTTATTTCGTGGACTAATGAATATGATGGGAATGGCAGTTGATAGGTTCTTATTAACTAATTATACAGAATTTTCAAATTCCTTATGAAATTCATCAGAATCAGCAGTAGGCTGCTACTTTAACATGAGAAAAATGGCCTTTTCCCAGTGAACAATTAGTTCTAAAATAAAATGAAAAGTTTGTGAAGTCCGAAACAGCTTATCTGTAATGCTGTTTAAAACTTCAAAAGTCCTTGTCGCTTGATAACGTACAGGGTTTAGATTTTCTGTGCGCTCTTATACGTTATTAAGATGCAGTCTTGCTGGCATTTACATATTGTTATTTTTTAATCCTCATATACCTCATCTCCCTAACTGCATGCAAGCAAATAACAAGGAGATTCTCCATGTTGCAAAGAACATGCAATCTTATTATAAGACAATAGACAACAGATGGATGGAAGAAACGGAAGAAGAATAAGGTAGCAATGAGATGATTATAATCAGTGTGATAAGCAGTGGTGCATACCAGCAAACCTGCTGCCTAGCTATTATCTATGTGTGTGAGCATGCATGCAAAATTTACATAAATACCATTTGCATGATGCTAGCTAGTTTAGAACTTCCAATATTGTCAGGTTAGGATCACAAGGAATCAGCTCAGGCAGTGAGCTCTTGATGACCCTCAGGTAACACTGGGAGAAGTATTACAGATGCCTGACTATACTAGTGATGAAAGGGTGGAAATAACTTGCAGTTAGTAACTGGTTTGCTGAACTTTTTCAAAGTGATCATTTCCATGTTACTGGGAATTACAAGGCAAGGAAGGGAGTTCAGGTCAGGAAGACTCACTTCTAGGTTTTTTTCTTTGTTTTCTTTCTAAATCGAAGAAAATGAGTACTAGAGATGGATAAATGTGTCTTGGATAGGAGATATGCTACATAAGGTTGCACAGTCTGAAAGGCTTTGTTGCTAAACATCTGAGGCCATTTTGTTCCCTGTTAAAACACAATTTCAAACAGATTATTCTACTCATAAAGCAGAATTATTTTGGAATAGCCTTGGGAAATATTTGATCCATGGTTTGGTTTGTTTGTTTGGGTGTTTTTTTTTTAGTGTCTTCTAATGTTTAACACCTGAGCTTTCACAAATATTCAGGTGGAAGATACCAGTGAAAAATACAGTTGCATTCCATGCTTTTGCAGTTGCAAAGGGTGATGTCTAAAAGTGAAAATTTAAATGTAAATTTATATGAAGCAGATAATTCTGCATATTCATTTGATTTCTGTGTGTTAAACAAATAATTGTCAGAAACAGTGAGCTGCAGCCACCTCAAGCCTCATGACAGCTTTACTGTCACAGGATAGCTGAGCTTCAGGAAATGTTATGAAAATGGCAAAGTTCTGCAAACTGCAGCACATATTTTTGTAATTAATAAAACATTGAAAGACTGTATCTAAAGTGTACTACAGAAATTATTTGCTAAAGTTGTCCAATCCTGAAGTAGACTATATTCTCCCCAGTGTGCCATTCAAGGAATGACTTGAAGGGTGTTACTTTTACCTTTTTTTTTTTAATTCCTATACAAACATTAACAATATGCAATAATGAGGATCTGAAACAGGTCTTCTGGTGATGGAAACATTGCATTTGCATTTCCAAGAGGGATGACAATGAATAGAAGGAGTGTTATCTTTATTTTTTCACACAATTCTAATTCTAACTGCTGAAACAAGTATATATTTCTCACAGGTACTTTAGGATTATGAGTGTTAATGTTGTTAAAATTAATTTATTTTCTTATATTAAGCCAGGTTTTTCATTAAAAAACAGAAAAAAATAAAAAGCTGCATGGAAGTGGATTTCTAATCCAAATTAAAAGTAAACTTTTACAATTGATTATTATTGATATTCCATAATTAATGTGATTTGTTACTGGCAATATTGTATTTTTTTTCTAAGATTCTTTAGTAAAAAAAAAAATTTTACAGTGTATTCAATTTTCCCTGTAGATATAGATATAACTGTGATTTGAACAACCATAACTACAATGAAATAATTACTTTTAAGCAAAGGTATTTTTTAAAGATATGCCACTTTAATAAAGTATTCACAGATTAATATGATGTGGACATGTTAACACCTACTAAAACCACAAAGGTATTAAGAAAGCTTTCTGTAAAACAAAAAACCCAAACCCATAGTTGCCTCCTTTACACATGCAAATGAAAGTAACTCAGTCATTCTGCCACTGTTATTTGACTTCAGTGAATTAAATAGAAAGTTTTGCATACCATAGCAGCCACTGATTTGAAGTAGGGCAAGCTGGAAATTGTAACAGGTGGCCCACACCTACCTTAACCCAGTGAATGGTTCTTTGACTATGACAGAATTGCACCCAATTGTACCAAGTCTTTGAAAATGTTCATAGCACGTCTGTGGACATGTAGGTTAATTAAATAGGTTCTCAATGAAGCTTTCCATTTCTTGCCTGATATAGTTGCTGGATTATTACACTTGATGGATTTCAGTTCCAGATGTCAGTCATTATTCACGTGAAGTAAAAGATCATTAAGAGTATAAAAAGTTAAGAAGACATTAACGTCAAAATTTTGCAATGTTCATGCAATTCCATTAAAATGAAAATTACTTTATTTCTAATTTAGTAGAATCCAAAGTAATAGGCTGTATTAGAAAACAGCAGCTTGTCTTTCATTTGAAAAATTAAACCACTTTTACTACTTCATTGCATTGAAATTTTGCTTTCATTTTTTTCAATATTTCTGTCCCTTTACAACAGTAAATATTAATATGACTTTTTCAAATGCCTCTTGCATCCTAAACTCAGAGAAAATACTCTAAGAACTCATACCAAAAAAAAAAGGAAAAAAAAAAAAAAGAAAGAAAGAAGGAAGGAAAAGCTAAAAACAATAAAAAGTAGATAAGTGAAAAGCAGTAAGGATAAAAAGATAAAAGAGAAAGACAGGGACAGAAACATTCCTGTTTATTCAATTTTATAGAAATATTGTACAAGAGGCTATTGTAGCTTTTTAATTCCAGCTGCTACTAGGGTTTGAATATGCATTGCTGAAACAGATTATTGCCTTCTCTATGAAGGGGATACAATGCTATAAAGCATTCCAACATTTCCAGATTATGTTGAAGAAGGAAGAGTATTTTTAGTTGAAGCAATATGCCTTCCTGCTGTTCAGTGATGGTGTAAGAACTAGTGGGATTTTCACTATTCTCTAGCTATCTAGTCCATGACATCAGATCAAACAAATCCCAAGTCATTCCAGATCAAGGAACTGAACTGGAAAGGAGCAGTATCTTTGCTCACAATATCTCTGTCATATCTCTATACATGAAGATCTTGTATTAATTTTCTAGTGCTGCTGAGACAGAGTAGAATCCTGAATGCCCTTTAGTAAGCAACACACAAAATATCTGTTCAGTCATAGATCTGTCATAAATTTGTTTGTCAGATATTTCTTATGCTAAATTTCATAAAGTAATCAAAATATTATGTTGATTGTTTCCATTATTCAGAAAAGTCTAGTATCAGTTGCATTAATTTAAACTTGATTTTCTGTTTCAAATTTCTTGAAGAATCCTTATCTTTTGAGTACCTGAACAAAGAGAAGAGACTGAAGGTTATAAAGACTTTTTCATGTGTTTTACACAAATTAAAACATTGTAAATATTACTAACATTTTAAGAAATCATCAAGTTTAACCAGCACAGACTAACTCAATTTGAAATATTTGGTAGCTTATACTTTTGCTGACTAAATTTCTTATATGTCATATTTCTGATTTTAATATAAATCTGATAAAACCAGATCACCTAAAAAGTCTATTTATTACCATGGCAAACACACAGAAAAAAAGTGAAAGTACCTAAGGAAAGGGAGAAATTGCAGATATTTAAACATCAATGAAAAATGTCTTGCAATATTCAACCAGGAATACAGCAGTTTATTTTGGTTTTGTTTTCTAAAGACACCACCAAAGCTGCTGTAAAATACTAATCTGATGAACATTTGGTTTAGCGACATAAGGCAGAGGTATTGCATAGTTATGGCATTAATATTGTCGTGGTTTAAGCCTCTATAACTCACGCAGTTTTGCTCACTCACTCCCCCCTCTATCTTGCCCCCCACTCCCGGAGGGATGGGAAGGAGAATCGAAAAGAATGCAACTCCACCACCAATAACAATAATGACAAGAGAAATTACAAGGAAAGAATACAATTTCTCACCACCTAAAACCAAGCCTGACCACGCAGTGCACCCCCCACCCTTCTGGGTCTCTCCTCTCCGTCCTCCATCTTGGGCATGACGTGCTGTGGTATGGAATAACCTCTTTGGTCAGTTTGGGTCAGGTGTCCTGTCTCTGCTTCCTCCCGGCTCCCCTCCTCCCTGACAGAGCATGAAACTCAGAAAGTCCTTGGCCAGACCAAAACATCACTAAGCAGTAACCGAAACACTGGTGTTATCAGCGCTGTTCCTAGGCCCAAAATCAAAAACAGAGTGCTGCACCAGCTACCAAGAAGCAGAAAAAATGACTGCTGCTGCTGAACCCATGACAAATATGATAAACTATTTCATGGACACTTGGAATAAAAACTAGAACAGTTTTGAGTGCTGCATATTCAACTGTTTTCTCTCCATATGTTTTTTCTATTGTTCCTAATGACATACAGTCTACTGCCATTCCATAATGATAAAATCTTAGAAATTCCTTCCATAGAATCATAAAATCAACTAGGTTGGAAAAGGCGCCTAAGAACATCAGTCCAACCGTTACCCCTGGACTCCAAGACCAACACTAAACCACATCACTGACAGTCTCATCTACATGGTTTTTGAACGCTTCCAGGGATGGTAATTCTACCACTTCCCTGGGAAGCCTGTTCAAATACCTGTTTATCCTCTTGGTGAAGAAATTTTTCCTAATATCCAGCTAATCCCTGGCACAGTTTGAGGCCATTACCTGTTGTCCTATTGCTTGTTACTTGAGAAATGAGACCAACCCCACCTCAATACAACCTCCTTTCTGGTAGTTGTAGAGAGTGATAAGGTCCCCCTTGAGCCTTCTCTTTTCCAGACCAAACACCACCAGTTCCTTCAGCCATTCCTCATCAGACATGCTCCAGGGCCTTCATCAGCTTCATTGCCCTTTTCTGGACCTCTCCAGCATCTCAGTGTCTCTCTTGCAGTGAAGGGACCAGAACTGAATACAGTATTTGAGGTGCAGCCTCACCAGTATCCAGTACAGGGGGATGACTACTGCTCTGGCCCTGCTGGCCACAATATTTCTGATACAGGTCAGGGTGCCATTGGCCTTCTTGGCTGCCTGCGCACAAGCTGGAACGTTTTCAGCCAGCTGTCAATCAGCACCCCGAGGTACTTTTCCACTGAGCAGCTTTCCAGCCACTCTTCCCCAAGGCTGTTGCATTGCATGTGGTTATTGTGGCCCAAATGCAGGACCCGTCACTTGCCTTCTTGAACTTCATACCACTGTCCACAGCCCATTGATCAAGCCTGTTCAGACCCCTCTACACAACCTTCTTATCGTTCAACAGATTAACACTCCCAGCCAACTTGGTGTCCTCCACAAATTTACTGAGGGTGCACTCAATCCCCTCATTCACATCATCCGTGAAGATATTAACCAGCTCTCTGGCCCTAACACCAAGCCCTGAGGGCCACCACTGGTTACTGGTTGCCAACCAGATGTGATACAATTTACCACCATTCTTTGGGCTCAGCAAGCCAGTCAGTTTCCAGCTCAGGGAAGAATATACCCCTCCAGACCATGAAAAGACAATTTGTGCATGAAAACACTGTGGTAGACATTGTCAAATGCTTTACCTAACTCTTTTCTCTATATATTTTTTAAATTTTAGATTATTTTAGTTATGCCTGATTAATTTGAAATATAAATCTAATTTGCCTATTCTAAGCAAGTAGCATCTCATGTTCTCTTTTGTTATTGTCTGTCAACAGTAAGCATATTATTATAATCAAAAAAGGAACAGATACACAAGCAGCTAATCTTATCCCATCTGTTGTCAGGTCTAAATACTAACAGGTTAGAAAGATAATTGGTCAGTGCTAAGAGTCATGACACCTGCTAGTTAAATGTCTCAAATTCTTAGCACTGAGTTAGGCTCTCAAGATGTTTAGATATTGTTGCTGAGTACCTAGGAATAAAACATACAGCTGATATATCAAGCAAAGAAATGACCAGGTAAAACAATAATGACACATCTATAATTTTCTCTTTACTGGATTCTTCTGTAACTGTAGACTTCTGTAGAGACACCCATAGGAAACTGAAAATGCAGATCTCTTCTCAGCTTAGACACTTAAATCATGCCACTGAACATAGTTATCAAACACTTACTTTTTATGGAAAAAAAGCATAAAAAAAGGAGTGGTTGAGTGATGACTACTGCCTGACAGGTGAGTATAGAGAAAAACCTACTGTGAGGGCAGGGAGCTGAAACGTTACATGCTACTTGACTGGAGGATGTATGACCAGCTGCAGAAGGATGACTTAGCATATGCTACCTAGATCACCATACTCCATGCACTTTTTGCTAAAGCTCTCCACAAGAAGAAATGGTCAGAGGAGACAACGATGAAACATAGCTCTGCATCTCCATAATCAGTACTTTCGCATCAGAGATGGGACACCTCTCAGATTTATCAGCAATGGTCCTTCACCAAAGAAACCTGAGCCTAAAAAAGCATGTCCTACCTGTGCATGAATTGTGCTGCAGATATCACAAAGCAAAAGCATTAATGGAACTGACTGCCCCTACCGATCCCCTCTCAAAGGCTTCCCACAACCTGTCTGTGAACCAGAACCCCATTTCAGCCACTCTAGGCCATCAGACCTTACCTCAGCAATGCTGCAGCAGGGCCTATCTTCAGCTCCCCACAGCCTTGATCTGAGCCCATCTTCAAGCCTACATCCCAGCCCAGCCTTGGCCTGTCCCTGCCACTGTGGAAGTGCCCAGTGGCCATGGCCGTTCCAGTGCCTCCAGCTGCCCTGCTCCTGTCTGGGGAGGAGGGACAGGTCTTGACTCGTATTCCCTGGGGAGACCCCAGGCCCTAGAGGGCCCCGACAAGCAGCACATCTGGACTAGGTTACTCTTTAAGTGAAACAGCTGCCAAACACCAACTGGGTTTGAAATGTCTATAAAATTGGATATTGGTAATTATTTGAAATGTCATTTTTGCACTGTTTTGAAAGTGAAAGTTGAGAATTTGTAAATCCATGTGCCAAGAAAGGAACTGACCTATTCCTCTTTCCCAGAGGAGCATGCCAGCTGCTTCACAGGTACACAGAGCTCCTATACTGACATCGGGCTTCATCCTCTGGACTTCTTTTGGTGAATTTGCCTGTGGCTGCTGCGTTTTGTACTGCTGGAGTGCCATTAGTCCAGGTAGCACAGGGACTGTGTTTGTCACAATGCTTAAAAGTATGTAGATCTCAGCCACTTTAAGCAGCTGGTGAACACCTACATGCATCAAATAAGAGGCAACTGCTTCAGCGCCTGATTTGTAGCAGAATCTTTAGTGCCTAAGCAATTTGTGAGATGAAAATATACTCCCTGAACAGGATAAATGTTGGTTTTATGGACTAAATCTTGTTTTGGATCCTACCCTCAAGTCATATCTTTGAAACGCTAAATGATCTGTATTCAGGATAGCTGTTCTTCAAGGGGCTTCATCACTGCTGACAACTCTAATCCTCACGTCCTGACAAAAATCTCCGAAGAGAAAACTGTCCTCTCCTAAAGAGACATAACTTTTACAGAGTTGATCATGTTAATTATTGTATTTTTTTTCAAAAGATTACTAGAAAAACTTCCCATGTGAAAGAAAACCTTCTCTATCTTAACATAAATATGCATATTGATAATACACTAAATAAATGGGAAAATATTCTCACATTGTTTTGCCTTTGAGAAGCACATGGTGAAACAAAGGTAATTTCTATTTTAGTGTACTTACAAAAGTTTCTCAGATATTATAATAAATCTGCATAACTGCCTAAGTAGGATGCGACAACGCTAATGATTAAGCTGCACTGAAAAGTGGTCTGAACAAAGCATATTTGGTAAATGTATTTTCATATAGGCAGGTATAAGCATGTAAAAAACACCTCAATGGATGCGACTGGCAAATTGGTGGGGTTTGGATCACAGGGGATGTTGGATAACTTTTCATAAAGTTGATTGCTTCAACAACTACTGAATCCTGTGGATGCCTTTGGAAAGGTGGTAGGACCTAGGATCATTTCAGGTGTGAATAAGAGGACAGGACTTAGTCAGATCAAGGTGACAGGCAAACAGAAGCCCGTCAAAGCAGTGGTATAAGGCATAGAAACATACAGAGTGGAGTAGAGCAAGGAAATAAACCTCTGACAGTTTTATTAATTGGAAAATGATCCAGACTTTAAGGAAGTGAAACTTCAAGCTTTTCAATGCTTGTTTATTGCTGTTACTGATAGAGACTGGAAACAACAGTACAATATTCCTAGCTGTTTGTTTAATTTAAAGATGTGGAAATATATCTAAAAAACAATTCTCTTTCATGTGCACTTTAGGTAGATTATATCTTTGGTAAAGAAGAAAGTTTTTCTTCATGCAATCTTGCCTTATATACAACACTGCCTTCTCTGTCACCCTGTTTGAGAAAGCCACAGCAACATATAAGTTTTGCTTCTGAACCTCCTAAAATATTCTTCACACTTATTAAAAAAAAAAGTAAACAAACAAATCACCAGGAGCTGAAATTCTTAAACAATATGCAGTAATCTCATGTGTAAATGTAGACTAGTGTACAAAAGCCCTTTAAGAAGGTGAGTGTTAAGGATTGTTATCAACTCTATTTACCCCTGAAGGATAGAAGATTCTCCATAGAGTATACTGACCCCTTCAAGCCTCCAAAAGCCCATTCAGTGGTCTTAAACATGTCAGTTTGGAAGTTCCTTCCCAGCAGTATAACATAGGAGTTGAGGGGGAAAAGGCAAGGCATCTTTGTCTAAGGCTTCGATGCACTTAGGCTTACCACAATTATTTTCCTATTTAGTTTGTTCAGTTGTTGTATAGCTCAGTAGGTAAAGCCAAGGATTAAAAAAAAAAAGAAAGAAAATAAGAGGTGGTCTGAGATAGGCTGAGCTGTAGCCTAAACAAGGAGAGAGTGACTGTGCATTATCTTCATTTGAATGGAGATTCCTGTGATAATGCTTTTGGCTATTAACTGCAAAAAAAAGACTTTACCAATAGCCACCCATTGTCCTGCTTTTGTCAAGACTGAAATAAGAGAAGACAGGCTTTTCAGGTCCAGTCTGTGAGGATGGCAGGGTGGAATGCAGTTGGATTCCAGCTGAGTGTTTGATGTCTTCATTTTTGAGACCTCTTCTGAAAAAGAGCTGGCAGGAAAGTGTGGCCTTACACAGAAAAAGGGCAAGTCCTGGAGCAAGTCGCTTCCCTAGTAATGAGTAGACTTCCAATTCTATTATAATAGTGTGCTTTCGTTGCCACAGTGGAGCTAAGAGAGTTGTGGTGACTTCACACCTGCAGCCTGGAAAAAAAAAAAAACCAAACAAAAAGTCACCATGACATCTCCCAGAAGGGTACTGCTGTCTACGGGCAGGACTGCAAGTGACATATTGCTTTAGGACTGCAGTGAAATGACTAGAACGCTGTAGTATAACCTTCAACTTCTTGAATATGCCTCTGAAAATATTGCCATTAGTTTTCTTGATTATCTGTGGAAACATTAGTACTCCGTCAGAGAAATTTGAGTATTAAACTCAAGACGATGTATGCTTATTCAACTCCATACCTGTTTTTATTAACATTAGAAAAGAACCATTGCAGACTTATAGTTCACTATACTCACTTTCAAATAACAATTTGGTTTTAAAAATGTCAAGATCAGTGGAAATGTTTCCAATGGCACAGGACTGCATTATTGATTTTCTCCAGATTCCACTAGCAAACATGAGCTTGGTTTTCTTAAACAGCAAGGTGCCATCTTTTTTGACAGATGCAGTATGTATTTATGTCACAGCATTATGATAAACCTTATAGGGAAGACGCAGAGGGGTCAGAGAGTTTCTGCATTCCTGGCACAGTTTCCATGAAAGGAATGTTTACATGACCTGCAGCACAAAGTTTAAATGTATGCAGCAGTTTTGCTGTTAACTCCCTGAACTTGCTTGCTGAGTCGTCTGTGACCAGCAAAATTCTACTCCACTTGTTACAGTGTTAGTGTTAACGTTTTCTTGTCTTGTCAGCTGTTTTGGACATCTGCTGCGCTGTATAAAATATCGGCATAGGGGTGGTTGTGGGGTTTTGTTTGGTCTGTTTGAGGGCTGAGGAATATTAATATTAGCCTGTCGTTTTGTTTGTATTGGTTGAGGGTAGATGAGGGAAGGAAATCTTGGATATCAAGCCAATGAAAATGAGTAAGACTCTTGCTTGACAAGTGCTGTGTTTGCGTTTGTAGCTCCTTTTCAAATCTGTAGCATATATGTACACAAAGCACAGGGTACATATGGCCTAATGTTTTGTTAACTTGTGATTTTACAAGGCTGATTCAGAACTCATTTTAGTCATACAGGTTTTTCATAATCACAGTTAATATCCTTTGTCTTAGATAAGATTGTTTTATGTATCAGGAGCCTCCTATACACTGGAGAAATTATACTGGCTAAAATGCCTTGAATACTTACAGAGCACTTTATGTTATTTTCAACCAGGCCTAATTAAATCAAGGAGACAGAGTACATGGGATACTAACCAGTGGCTGGTTGAAATTTATGCACAGAATATAGGCAAGACCCAATCGTGTTTGCTCCTCAGGCTACAAAACCTCAGTTGTTTTTCCCTTAGCTGTTCTGAGAATATTCTGTCATTGTTTATATCTATAGCCTTTAAAACAGTTTTCCAGAGGATACTATTGTTCCTAGTCTCGAAATGGCAAAACTGAGGCACAGAGAAAAGCAATTGTTTCTGAAGTCTGAATGGTAGGCCTATGAGAGCAATTCAAAGGTAAGTCTGAAGTGTTAGCCACAGTAGGCTCAAGTTCATATTCACTGACTATTTTAAAACTGGTTAAAGCATTAGAAGCCACATCAAAACAAAGATGAGTGTGGGCTTCAGAACTGCCAATATATCACTGCTGTAAGCTCACAATTTCTGCTGTGGTTAAACCATTAGTGGTGCTTGTGCTACCCTGTTTAATGCTAAGTTGATTATGCTTATAACATATTACCATTGCTTTTGTGACTGATATTCAAATTACTAGGCTCAGAAGAATGCTGTGTCCTTAGGAGCCCTAATTAGATTGCAAGTTTTGAAGGACTTTCTGAACAAAGCTGAAAACTCCAGGGAGCTGCTCATCAAGCCTAATTTTGTGTCATTGTTCAAAACATTCAAAAGTTTTTTTAAAATAAAGACTGATTAAGATTGCAAATAACTAACAGAGCATACATGAAGATTAAAACATTATGGCTTTGATTTATCAGAATTTTCTCAGATGAAGCATTTGGCCTTTCTTAGAGGCATTTTTCTCTTATTTTTTTTACTTGTTTGCCTGCAGTTGAATTTAAGCATTTTTCATGCATTTGGAAAGACTGATATTATTAGGGTTGTATTCATAGTGAGATGCCTAGTGCCTTGTGTATGCCTATTAAAGAAGGATTACTTTTAAAAATGTGATATCTGTTACTCCTTTAAAAAAAAATTTGGTTTTGAATATGAAATAAATTCTTGCCATGTCTTTTTTCTTTTGTCCTGGGTTCAGCAGTAGCAGTCATTTTTTCTCCTTCTTACTAGCTGGTGCAGCATTGTGGTTTTGAATTTCAGCCTGCGAATAGCGCTGATAACACCGAAGTTTTTAGTTACTGCTCAAATGTTTAGTCTGACCAAGGACTCTCTGAGTCTCATGCTCTGCCAGGGAGGAGGGGAAGCCAGGAGGAAGCAGAGACAGGACACCTGACCCAAACTGACCAAAGAGGTATTCCACACCACAGCACATCATGCCCAGGATGAAAAAACTGGAGGCAGGGACCAGAAGAGAGGAATCACTGTGGGGTCAGGCTTGGTTATCGGTTGGCAGGTGGTGAGCGGTTGTATTCTCTTCCTTTGTTGTTTTCCTTCTCATTATTATTATTGGTGGTAGCAGTAGTCGTTTGTGTTATACCTTAGTTACTGGACAGTTCTTATCTCAACCCTTGGGAGTTACATTCTTTCAATTTTCCTCCCCATCCCCCCTGGGAGCAGGGGGGTGTAAAGAGGGGGGTGTGAGTGAAAGAACTGTGTGAATTATGGCTGGGCTTAATCCATGACACCTTTGCATGAACAATTATCTCAAAGAAGAGAGGCTAGGTGGGGTTTATTTCCCCTTTTTGCATTGGCTGTATTTGAAATGTCTTCAGTAGTTGCAGAGAAACTACAACTTAGCTATACGAACACACTGTATTGATCCTTCTCTCCAAACATAAATTTGACTAGGATTGTCTCTTCAGTTATTGGGAACTTTCTTTGTATGCATGTTATTATTTCATCACAGACTTGAGGTCTTCAGCAACTTAAAATATATTAAAAAAATGCTTTATGACTTACCTTTTCAAACATGATGCACTAAGTCATTCAGATCTGAAGTCAAGAAATTAAACATTTGTCCATCTGAATGCAAATTCTGAATGAATGTTGTCCTGGGTTCAGCAGTAGCAGTCATTTTTCTTCTTCTTCGTAGCTAGAGCAGTGTTGTGTTTTTGACTATTGGCCTGGGAACAGCACTGATAACACCGATGTTTGTAGCTGCTGCTTGGTAATCTTTAGTTTGACGAAAGACCTTCTGAGTCTCATGCTCTGCCAGGGAGGAGGGGAAGCTGGGAGGAAGCAGAGACAGAACACCTGACCCAAACTAACCAAAGAGGTATTCCATATCACAGCACGTTATGCCCTGTACATAAACTGGGGGCAGTTACCCGGAAGGGCTAGATCACTGCTCGGTGGGGCTGGGTATCGGTAGGCGGGTAGTGAGAGGTTGTATTCTCTTCCCTGGTTACTTCCCTTGTCATTATTATTATTGGTGGTAGCAGTAGTGGTTTGGCTATACCTTAGTTACTGGACTGTTCTTACCTCAGCCCGTAGGAGTCATATTCTTTTGATTCTCCTCTCCATCCCTCTGAGTGGAGGGGGAGGGGGGGAGGAGAGGAAGGAGGGGAGTGAGAGAGAGACTGCGTGGCTGACTAGGATTAAACCATGACAGTTCTATTTTGGCGCCCAACGTGGGGCACAAAGGTTTGAGATAGCGACAGATCTGACCAAAGTGTGCCTAATAGTATTTGTGATAAGCATTCATTGCTTCGGATTAATAGTCACTTGTCACAATGCTGATTTATTGGCTCTCACAGTTGTTGCTCTTGATCTCACAGTTTCAGCATGTTGTACCTTACTTACAGCTGGTATTTGCTGTGCTAGTGTTTATTGGCTGGGGCCTTGGGCTAAGGTTCTTGTCTCGTACTTTATGGTAATGACTTGTAATACGATAGACTCATTGATCATGAAACTGATCTGCCTTGTGTTCCCAGTGTGGTCACCACCTCGATACTTTGGGAGGTACATAATAGAAGTGCTTAGCAATTGCACATCTTTATTTCCATCCTCAGGTTGTCAGCCTGTGAAGGAGACATTCTCTTACACACCTAGCCCCCCCACCAGACCATTTACAGCATCGTTTGAGAGTTCTGAAGGTTTTGAATGGCTTTAGATACCCTTGAGACCTGCTTGCTGATTGTGATGGGGATCACCATGTTGGCATGCATACAGAGTGTGTTTTACCCGCGACCATTTCATCTGATTTCGACAGTTAAGCAGAGTATGGTTTGGGCCTTGTCTGGAGTTAGATGACGATGTAGGAGGACCAAGAGATTTTCCCCGAAGCTGGAAAGTCATGAGTGCCAGGGTGTGTGAGATATTATGGGCAAGTATCTAGGCCAGTGGATCCTTCCAGTGCTTTAGAATTTCACCACTGAACAAGTGCAAAATCCAGAAAAATGAGCAAAACAATTAAATGAGGTGTGTTGTCATTCTGGTCATACCAGAGAAGGACAAATCATGGCAACGTGCTGGGGCTTGGCCTATGCATACGGTGCCCTGCTTAACACTATCCAGCACCTTCAAAAGGAAAAAAATGTCCCTGGATCTGAGGGCAAAGCAACAGACAGCACAATTACTCCAGCTCCAAGCACAGCAGCTACACCACCCCCAGCAATAAGTACAGCTGCTACTCAAACTTCAACCACAACAGACAGCACAGCTACTTCAGCTCCTAGCACAGCAGCTACACCACCCCCAGTGACAAGTACAGTAGCTACTCAAACCCCAGTGACAAATACATCAGCTACCCAAACCACAGTGATAATCACTACAGCTAAATCAGAGGACCAATTCGTACCAATATTGGTTGCCCCTGTATGCAAGGGGAAAAACAAAACAAAGACAAGAAAGATGAAGGAACAAGATGAAGAAGCAATGCCAATGCACTTAGTACCTGTGACAGCATCTGATCAGAAGTCATCATCTCATGACGAAGAAGAAGAAGAGATGACTTCTCAACCTCAAACCTCAGCTGAGCTGCAGAATATGTAAAAGACTTTAACCATCAACCAGGGGAGCACATCATCACCTGGTTGCTCCAATGCTGGGACAATGGGTCCGATGGTCACAAACTAGAAGATAGGGAAGCCAATCAGCTGGGATTACTTTCTAGGGAAAGGGAAATTGACAAAGCAATTGCAAGAGAGAAACGGTCTCTCAGTATTTGGAAGCGGCTCTTGGCAGCTGTGAAAGAAAGATTTCCATTCAAGGATGATGTTATGAGTTGTTTGGCCAAGTGGGCTACTCTAGAAAAAGGCATCCAGTCTCTGAGGGAATCAGCCATTGTAGACATGATCTATAATATCAAGCCGAATAATGGGGATATACCCATAGATCTAGATGAAGTCGAATGTACATGACCCATGCGGCAGAAATTTACACGGAATGCACCCTCATCATATGCCCATTCACTGGCAACAGTAACCTGGAATGACGTAATACCGCCAACAGTGGGTGAAATGATTCATAAACTCCGAGAGTTCAAAGACAATCTCACCCCTTCCATCATCTCAGCTGTGGAAAAACTGTCCCAGGAGTTCAGACAATTGAGAGACAATCTGTCTGATCTATCCAGCTCCTCACACGTACCAACACACGTCTCAACTATTAACAAAAGGCGTCCTACTGCTCGAGAGAGAAGATATAGAAAGTATACACTTTCTATATCTGGTGGTGAAGGTACACCATGTAGATGCTCATGTACCCAAGAGTTGGGCCACTGAGGAACACCAGAACAGCCAACAAGTGGATAAAGCTGCTAAGATTGAAGTGGCTCAGATGGACTTCAATTGGCAATATAACAGTGAATTATTTTTGGCCCAGTGGGCCCATGACACTTCAGGCCATCAGGGCAGAGATGCAACATACAGATGGGCTTGTGATCGAGGGCTGGGTTTAACAATGGGCACTATTGCCCAGGTTATTCATGAGTGTGAAACGTGTGCTGCAATTAAGCAAGCTAAACAGTTAAAGCCTCTTCGGTATGAGGGATGATGGCTGAAGTACAAATATGGGGAGGCCTGGCAGATTGATTTATATCATACTCCCACCAACCCGCCAAGGCAAGCGCCATGTGCTTACCATGGTGGAAGCAACCACCGGATGGCTGGAAACATACGCCGTGCCCCACACCACTGCCCGGAACACTATCCTGGGCCTTGAGAAACAGATTTTGTGGCTACACGGCACCCCAGAGAGAATTGAGTCAGACAGTGGGACTCATTTCTGGAACAGCCTTATAAACATTTGGGCCAAAGAGCATGGCATTGAGTGGGTATATCACATCCCCTACCATGCACCAGCCTCTGGGAAAATCAAATGGTACAATGAGATGCTAAAAACTACACTGAGAGCAGTGGGTGGTGGGACTTTCAAGTATTGGGATACACACTTACCAAAGGCCACTTGGTTGGTCAACACCAGAGAATCTGTCAATAGGGCTGGCCCAGCCCAGTCAGAACTTTTACATACTGTAGAAGGAGACAAAGTTCCTGTGGTGCACATAAAGAATCTGCTGGGGAAGACAGTCTGGGTTATTCCTGCGTCAGGTAAAGGCAAACCCACTCGTGGTCATCCTTATCCTTATTATTATTGGTGGTAGCACTAGTGGTTTGTGTTATACTTTAGTTACTGGACTGTTCTTATCTCAGCCCCTGGGAGTTACATTCTTTTGATTCTCCTCCCCATTCCTCTGGGAGCGGGGTGGGGGAAGAAGGGGGGAGAGTGAGAGAGAGATTGCGTTGCTGACTAGGCTTAAACCATGACAAATGTCAGTGTATACCTTCTTCTCCACAGTAAAAATTGCAAGGTAACGACTCAGTCATGCAGTTGAGTTGAGATATTGACAAGATAGGCTGAATACTCAGAAGTCAGATGTGAGGGAAAAGAGGCAGAGGATAAATCTCAGTCTTAAACATGCTGCGTGAATTAGCTTAGTGACAGAAGGGAGGGACTGGGTAATCTTTATGACAAAAATGTCAGAGACAGTCAAAGGAATGCTGCCAAGGATCACTCCTATGGACAGCTCTGCACAACAGCAGTGACACTGAGACAACTGCCTGGCCAGTTGCTAAAGTTGACTGGAAAGCACAGTGGGAAAATGAACATTTTTCACAATTACATTTGAAAGAAAAGCATAAATGTTATTCTTGCCCTGCAATATTTCCTGTAATGCACCTGTAACAGACCTACCAAATTACCTGGATTCATCCTGTGCTCACTTAAATTTGTTCATTTAGGTTTCTGGTACTTCAGGGACTGTTAACCCTGGAAACTCAGAGGCAATCTTGGGTTTTGCTCCCTCTGCTCTTTCAGCATATCCCACAGGTAGATATGACTGCTGTTTGCATCTGACAGATTAAATCTGGTAACTGGACTTGCTGTGTGTGCACTCAGCCAGTCCTTGAACCAGAACTCTGAGGGTGTATAGAAAGCAGGCTTACCAAGTGAGTCAAAAGGGAGCCTTCCACTAATAGCTATGCTAAGCTTCTCTCAGTTTGAAGTCAGTTATATGAAAGTCTTATAGCAGTTCTTTGACAAGGGAGATATTTTTCCTGTGATGTAACAAGAAACAGAGCTGATGTTTAAAAGAAGAGAGATGCTTCACTTTGCCACACTGAAATTATGTGTCTGTTTTATTACAGCAGGCTCAAGGCTATAAATTATGTCATTAGTGTCTCACTATAGAAATGTATGTGACTTGTAGCAGGACATGGGAGGGAAGAAAATGCTATAGAGTTGCTTTTTCCCTCTGTTTAATCAAATGGACTCTGTCATTATAGAGTTTTTAAACACGACAACAAAGAACTTCTGTCTTTGTCATCTAATAAAATGTGGTCAAGGCTGGTAGAAGTTCAAAATATTTGCTACAGAGGTGCAGCTATCTATCTTAATTGCTGCAACAGCAGGGCTCAGAAGGTATTAATAATTTTAAAAATTAGATCCTACTGCTAATTCCCTAAAATTTTCCTTTCAGGCAGCTTTCAGCATGCCAGTCAGATCTTTAAAGGAAAATGTTTCCTCTGACCTATAAATATAAATGGAAGTACTTTGGCCTAACACCTTCAGTGATGGAAGCTGTTGGGTTATCCACCCTATTCTCATGTTTCACATCCTCTGAATAGCATCTAAAATGTGGCTGCATTGCTTAAAAACATGTATTCGACTCCAGTCAAAGTTCCCTTTTTTTATCTTTGGCCTCACCTGTCTGACAAGGAAGCTGTTTATTACAGAAAAGTAGGAAACTTAACAGGGATGATTTCTTTGTGTGAGTTCTTCTGGTAGCTAATGCTACACAGAGCAAGCATATCTGAACAATGCAGCTGCAGCAGCCATGTAGCTGTGAGCCTTGCTTACCCCTTAGAGGACTTGCTCTGCCTTCACAAAATCTGCAGGAATTAACTTACGCTTCTAAAAAGATTTTTGGCATCTAATAAGGTGGACTTTTGTGAGTGTTTTGATATTTTCCACCTATGCACTTAGGAATGTTTCTAATGGGTTTGAGCTTTATGTTCTGAAATGCCTAAACATTAAACTGGTGAATGGACTATTATTTTGTAGGGTTTCGGTTTTTGTTTGTTTATTTCTTTGGTTGGTTGTTTTTAATAGATATAAAAAAAAAAAGAAGTAAAAAATGAAGCTCTCTAAGGGTTTATAACTATTGATAGCATTGGTAAGGCTGATATTAGAAAATTATGCAATTCCAGTACTCACAACTTCAAAAGGAGGTTAAGAATTGGAGATGAGGTAACTAAATCCATGGAAATTATTTGCAGCCTAGAGAAAATGTCTTGCAGTGAGAGATGTAAAGGGTTTCATGTGTTGACTTTTATCTTTTTTTTAATGTTTTTTAAACTTACAGGTATCATCATAGATGGAAAATAGGGGATACTGAGGATTTTAAAATCTAGTAAAGAAAGCCAAATAACAAAATATATGTCTACGAGAAGAAGCCAGAAAAATTCAAATTATGAATAAAGCATTTTCTAGAAACAAGTGGCCGTGATTAATGAGTGGAAAAAAACAGCAGAAAAGTTAATTTTCTGCTTCTTAACATCTTCAGATCAAGAGAGGATGCTTTTTTGGGAGCTATGCTTTTAAAAATATGAGGCAAGTTTTTGTCAAACAAGGATTGTTGGCTTCAGCACAGGGATAAAGGGTGAAATTTAATGTCCTATAATAAGTTAGTAAGGTTAGATGCTCCAATGTTCCCTCTGGTCTAATTTTTATTAATCTTTTATTCTCTTATATATGTGTTCAAGAAAAAAAAAAAAAAAGGCAAAACAAGCCAAAGCAAAAATATCAAGATATGCTTCTAGAAGTTGACATGGGTTTCTTTATTATTTTATTCCAAGCATCTTCTTGATCTAGATTAACATCTTATTTTAAAAAAGTATGTATATAGAATTTATTTCAGTAGATGTAGTAGAATAAAACCCAATCCAAACTAAAAATGAATCTGGAAAGTTTGTTCTGAACTTTCAATTCTTCTAAACAACAACTCTTTGCTGACATATAATGTCTTTGCATTTATGATCTACTGATAATTATTGTCTGTAATAATAAAGATGGTCACAATACAAGCAAGTTTGGTTTGGGTTTTTTGGTCTGGTTGGTTTCAGGTTTGGGATTTTTATTCTATTTTGTGAAATGCTAGATATTTGCAATCCTTATTTTTGCATTAATCTTTCAGCGTAGATGTGCATTCAATATCAGACCATAGTTTGAGCTACAGCTGACTTGCTACATCATTAGGTTTGCTAAACCTCCGCTGTGTTTGTAAGCATAGTCACTTCAAAAAGATGCCAAAGCATGATAGCTGGGATTTTCTAAAGCACACAATACATTGCCCTATCTGTGGTCCATTTGAAATCAGTTGATGTGCTATGGATATCATAAGCATTATCTTCAGGTTGATGTCAAATGCTTCTAATAATCTTAAGCAGCGGACCTTCAGTATCTTTTTTACCTTTTGCCTGCATAGTATTAAATGACAATAGTGTATTAGAGGGAAACCATGACTAACTTTAAAAGAGAATATTTATTGAATTCAAAAGAACTAGAGAATAGTGATATGATTTCAAGTACAAATGTAGGCCTCTAATCCCACACTGCTTTTCTGAGACTGAAACTGCTATTACTGTGAGCATCAGAACCAGTGTCTTCTTTAACTCTGAGTTTTAAGTGGAGAGAGACGGAGAAGTTAACACTGCCAGTTAGAAAACACCTCACATTTTTCTCTCCTCTCTATAGTTCTCCTATACAGTCAGCAGTAGAGATAACAACATGGAAGCCTATCACCACGACAAGTAAGCCAATGTTCAGGGTTTGGTGTTGGGACCGGTCTCGTTCAACATCTTTGTCGGTGACATGGACAGTGGGATTGAGTGCGCCCTCAGCAAGTTTGCCAATGACACCAAGCTGTGTGGTCACAACAGAACCTTTGGAGGGAAGGAATATCATCCAGAGGGACCTTGACACACTTGTGAGGTGGGCTGATGCCAACCTGATGAAGTTTAAACATGCCAAGTGCAAGGTCCTCCACCTGGGTCGGAGCAATGCCAGGCACAGCTACAGGTTGGACAGAAAAGAGATTCAGAGCAGCCCTTTGGAGAAGGACTTGGGGGTGTTGGTTGATGAAAAAATGAACATGAGCCAGCAGTGTGCTCTTGCAGCCCAGAAAGCCAACTGTATCCTAGGCTGCATCAAAAGGAGCGTGACCAGCAGGTAGAGGGAGGTGATCCTGCCCCTCTACTCTGCTCTTGTGAGACCTCACTTGGAGTATTGTGTGCAGTTCTGGTGTCCTCAAAATAAGAAGGACTAGAACTGCTGGGACAAGTCCAGAGGAGGGCCACGAGGATGATCAGGGGACTGGAGCACCTCCCGTATGAAGATAGGCTGAGAAAGTTGAGGCTGTTCAGCCTGGAGAAGAGAAGGATGTGTGGAGACCTCATAGCAGCCTTCCAATATCTGAAGGGGGCTTATGAGGATGCTGGGAATGGACTCTTCATTAGGGACTGTCGTGATAGGACGAAGAGTAACGGGTTCCAACTTAAAGAGGGAAATTTAGACTGGATATGAGGAAGAAATTCTTTACTGTAAGGGTGGTGAGGCAGTGGACTGGGTTGCCCAGGGAAGTTGTGAATGCTCCATTGCTGGCGGTGTTCAAGGCTGGGTTGGACATAGCCTTGGGTGGCATGGTTGAGTGTGACGTGTCCCTGCCCTTGGCAGGTGGTTTGGAACTAGATGATCTTAAGGTCCTTTCCAACCCTAACTATTCTATGATTCTATGATTCTATATTTACTAACTGATGATACAAGCAAAGAGATAAATATTGCCCTGCTCCTCTCAATTTTGGATTATAGAGAACTCTTATTAAATGCTTGCTATCCCGCATAGCTCTGGTTTTCACCTGTTTTGTAGGCCAGGCAGTTTGTTCCTATGCTCCTATGCTAAATTTCTGACATCACAGTAAAATTCTTGGAGCATTGAATTCAACATTCTTGTTAATTTTAATAAGAAGCAATTACTGAAAATGTGTAAAAATTGTTCTGTGTTCATGAACATGTTTTTTGCTGCTCTAATCTTGCTAAATGAATGTGTGCCTCTTACGTCAGTTCTGGTCCCAAGTCATCCCAAAAAAGATTGTGATATGAAAACAGAAACTTAAGAATAAAATGTACACAGAATCGTTATTAACAATAATAAAAATTCAACAATAAGGAAAAAATTAGCTACTTGTATTTATTTTTAAGGTGTAATGAAGGGTGACATTTTAATGCTTTGCAGTTCACTTATACAGGTAAAGATGTTCTTATCAGCTGTGGCTTGATAGGGCATAAAGGCATAAAAAGAAATTACATTGCAGAGAAATACACAATGCACAATCTATTTAGGAAAAACAATCAGTTGAATAAAACCTTGATAATTGGTTATAATCCAGCTAAAACCTAACTTAAGTGTTGTATTTGAAGGGCAAAATTATTCTCCCAATATATTTTTATGAAAATTTTTTTTTTTTAAGTGTTCAAATCACCTATGCGCCTATACCTTTTGGTTTATGTTATTAAACAACCTATGCGCCTCTGAAAATATTACCCACTGATACTAAGTCACTGCCTTTTTTGTATTTGTTATGCCTTTCAATTCAGCTTTTTCTTCTTTAATTTGCCCATACTGAGAACCAAGTACTGATTTCTATAAGCATTTTGTTATTGTCAGGGCAAATATAAAGGTGATTTAATAGTACTTGGAAACCAATTTTTGTATATGTGGCAGCATAAAAGAAGATATTTTTTTCTCAGAAAACACAACATATTTAAAATAAAACACAATAAGAGTATATTATAATGAAATGCCTATAGGGAATGATACTTCCTTTTGATCAGTTTTTAGATGAGGCTATCCTCTGAATCACAAAGAAAAATATCTGAATTATTATTCTGTGGTCCTCTTTCAATAGCCTCATGGTCAGATTTAAATATTCCATCCTCCTGTCAGCACTTCAGCTAACCACTTCTGTTCATCTGCAAACAGCTAGGATGATAATAATTTGCTACATACCCTATCAAGAAAAAAAGTGTCAGATGTTTCCCTGTATCTGGGGTAAGGAACACAGGGGAGCTATGTATACTACTTTCTGATGACAGTGTTGCCCTAGGATTAATGATAAATAAGCAGTGAACAGATTAGTCAAGCATCCATTGGGAATGGGGTAAATATATTTGAAACAGAAAGATAGTGTAGGTGACTCCTCAAGGTTCTTTCCAGATCTACCTTCTATTATTCTATGATAACATGTAAGTCCTTCGTCTCTTGCTGTTTTAGGCTTTTCTCTAAGAGAGCATCAAGGTGACTTCTCTAAAAAGATATTCCACATGATTAATGGTCCTGAAATAGTACTAAGGTGGCTAAAAGTGGAAGCATACAGGCAAAAATTTCAGCTACAAAGTAAGGTGGTGTCGTGGTTTAAGCCCATCCTGTCACTCAGAAACAGCGCAGCCATTTGTTCACTCCCCTCCTTTTCTCCCCCAGCTCCCAGATGGATGGGGAGGAGAATCAAAGGAATGTAACTCCCATGGGCTGAGATAAGAACAGTCCAGTAACTAAGGTATAACACAAATCACTACTGCTACCACCAGTATTAATAATGACAAGGGAAATGGCAAGGGAAGAGAATGCAACGTCTCACCACCTCCCGACCGATATTCAGCCTGACCCAAGCAGTGATCTAACCCTTCCGGGTAACTGGCTCCAGTTTTTTCATCCTGGGCATGATGTGCTGTGGTATGGAATACCTCTTTGGTTAGTTTGGGTCAGGTGTCTTGTCTCTGCTTCCTTCTGGCTTCCCCTCTTCCCTGGCAGAGCATGAGACTCAGAAAGTCCTTGATCAGAGTGAACATTACTGAGCAGCAACCAAAAACATCGGTGTTGTCAGCGCTGTTCCAAGGCCGAAAGTCAAAAACACAGCACTGCACCAGCTACTAAGAAGGAGGAAAATGACTGCTACTTTTGAACCCAGGACAGGTGCTTCTGCTCAGTTCCCTGGAGCAGCGGAGTATACAGCTCCCTTACTTCAGCTTTCACCTCCAAAATGTAGTGAGCTCATTCTCAATATTTCAAGTGCCAGTGTGGATGAATTCCAAAACTGAAAGCACATTTGAACTGGCAAACAGTAAATGACTGCCATCAAGCTTAAGCACTTGTTATATCAAAGCTTTGGCACATTATTTATGGAAGACTTGTTCTAATGAATTCCATCCACACCTACCAGATGTGCAATCCAGGATTATGCCAGCTGTTTACCAGAATATTTGATGTCCAATAATATCATGAGTATAACATGACATTCAGTTTTAATGCTGCTGAATAAGGAAATTTTGTCTTAATATCTTTATAGAAAAGGAAAAAGTGGTGTTCTCACATATTATGATTCAAAATGTTAGCAGAATGTAAGCTAGTGTTTACATTCCACTAACATGGTGCATTCCCTTATGCACGTGTTCTTCTGTGCATATGGCCAACCCCAACTAAATCTGCACAAGGCTGTCTGATGTTCATAACAAATAAACTTCACACATAAAATCTGTGGAACAATAAAACACACACAAAAAATTATAAAGGAATATGTTTAGCTAAATAATAGTCACCAATATCTGTTTATTTAAATAACAAGAACAAAAGCACAATTTCTAATCACATTTAATGGTTTTGATTCACATTGTGAAGACTTCCTCTCCATCAGAGATCCCCTTAAAACTAGTGGTATCTCTGACAAATTCAAGTTTTAGCAAATATATGTGAAGACAGCAGATACTATGCTGCTTTTCTTTTGCTTTCATTTTTTTTTTAATTAGCTTATAGAAATCAGATTTTCCAAATAGGCAATACCCTATTTGAAATTATATTTTACCATATAACATTGAAATATTTTAATAGCAATTATCCAAATTCTTGGGCAGGAGCATTATTAAATTTTCAGGTTCATAGCTTGTAATGCATTGGCTTCATGGTCACTGTCTTTACAAATGCAATAATTTAGCAATAAGAAGAATTTTTCATTCTATTAAGATCTATTCAAAGTGGGAAAGGCAACAAAGACTTCTTGAAAGTGTTATGCTTTCTGGGATGATAAATATTTGTGATAACCTTTTTGGCTTTATAACTACATAAACCACTGACATATCCAATTAGGAAGAAATACAATGTGCTGATAACAATCCAAATGTATGCATAGGTTAAAAATTCACAATTTTTTTTCAGAATGTTTTGCTTATATAACTTTATTTAGATGAATAAAATTACATAAAAGTCACACAAGAACTGCTTTCATAGAGAAAAGTCATGACAAAGCTATTTTACTTTTAATCAGTTATGATGTAGGCCCCTAAAAAATTCCTTCTCCTTCAAACTGCTCATCAAATTAAGAGTTTTTAGGTCTTGATCTCAGAAAATAGTCACACAAAACGCTTTTTAGGGTTCAAATATTGCTAAATATGCTAACATTTTCTGCACAGGTCTTTCATTTGAACATGTATCGTTACTGAAAAAGAGTAGCTGCCGCTGATGTGACTACATTGAAAATTCTAGTTTGTGACATTCAAACTTGCTATTCCTAGAAGTAAAGCATCACACAATGATGTAAATGCATAGCCATATGCTATATGAATACATCTGCTGTGGTTGTTCAAAGATAGGGCATTAAGCTGGTTACAAAATATTACCCTGTTTATCATTTCTTGTAGAAATAGTAGTTATACTTGTAATCTATTTTTCAAGTCTTCTTTATTTCACCTGTGGTCCTGATTCTATATCAGACCCATAGGCTGATATATTGAAAACAGTTTTAGGTTAATATTTCTATGTTGTAGTATACCATTCTGTAAAAGCATTGTTAGAATTCCAGCATTTCAATGGTGTTTGATAGATGGACAATGCTTGACACTGTGTATCCACATCTTTTATACTACTTCTGATTGCATATGCATATGTGAAAAAAAGTGAGAGATCTTGGCACAAAAAATATCTTTCATTATCAAAACAGAATTTCCTCACCCCACTCTGAATGAGCTTTATTCATCTATCTTTTCCCATTATTTCATTGGTATCTCTGGTCCAAAACTTACTGAAGTCAGTAAGGTTTTGAACTGGTTCTTAATGTGCCAAGGTTGTGAACATATTTTCTATTTTTAGATGCTCTCATTAGAGAAAGAGTATTGTGTAATAAAAGAGACAAAAAAAAAAAAATACCTGAACATCATTGAAGGTAAATGTAAATCCACTTATCTGAACATATACTTAAACCACACATTATACTTCATTTTATACCATAACCAACCTATAACAAGTAGTTACTTCTACCACATATGCACCTGCTTTTCAGTCATAATTAAATAATCATATATATTCAATTTCTCCAAAGCACTTTGAAATATGACATCAACGTTTTCAGGCTTCTTGAAGAGTTATGACTTCCCTACTTTGTTGAATATAAAGCACAGTGCATTTCCTAAGAAACCATCCAAAATATGGATGCATATATGACATTAACAGAATAACATTTGAATTTTCTAATGAAAGCATTTTTATTTCTTGGTGTTTGGTTAACATAACTCAAATTGCCACACAGGATAATAAATTCTGAATAAAAAAGTTAAAACAGGTTTAATAACATCTTGTTGGTAGATTCTGAGAATAGAAACTGAATGAATGAAGATTGAGGGCAGGAAGTGGAGGGGAGTCTGGTTTGCAACATATTGCCTATTAATATCATTAGTGCACCCATGTGATGATTGTCTCCATCTACTTCAGCAGATTGCCTGGAGACAACTTAACCTGTCCTAAAGACCTATATATGATCTGTGTCCAAACACAAAATCCTCAAGCTCACTTTGAACTCTCCAGGAATACTGGCAGACAGTCCTTACTTGCTAATCACACCATATGCAGGTAAAAAGTTGCCAAGAGCCAGAGCAGAATAGAAGTATCTCCCAGTCAATTATGTGCTTGCACAGCACTTATTTTTTAGAAACCAAATTTTAATAACCAAATTATTTTTCCATTCATCCCCATCAACTTTGCTCATTCTTAACAATGCAAAAACTATCCCTACCCTAAAACTTCTCTCTTTGGACACATTTCCAAACATGCGATAGAAGCTCATTATTCATTCCTTTTGCATTGGCAAGTACATCTGTTGACAGCAGCCAGGGAAAACTGGAGCTTCCTGTCCTCATAAACTTTCCATATGCCTGCTAGTAAGGCAGCGTACCCTTCCGTTTCTAGATGTTACCAGTCATATCCAAGAATATAATACAAAAATAATGAATGTAACAACAAAGAGGAGGAATGTTGTACCTTCTGTGACCTTAGTAAAGAAGTTGTTCTGTCGTCTTCTTGCAGGGATTACCAAAGGTAATGCAATTTAATAGGCTTGGGAATTTTTTTGCCACTTCACAGTGGAGACAAAGTTGACTTAATAGGTTAGGTGTATCGCTGTGCATTTTAACTAGGCACAAAATTGTTGTCATCAATATAAAAACCTCTAGCATTTTGGTAGCAAGATATGTAGTGCAGACACAAATTTAGTGCACTTGAAACCTGAAAAAGAGCTCACAGCTTTATGGCATATATATATGCGTACTACCAATGTTTCTAGGAATTTTCAGGAGGACACTGTTTGTGTGTGCTTTTATCCAGCTTTTGTCTGCTATTTATAATGCCTTTATCTTTGTATATAAATGTATGTGTGTGGTACGTGTATAAAGAGGAAGAGAGAAAGAAAGAACATGCTCTAAGATTACACAGCTACAGTGAAGTCTCATAATCTTTTATTAATATCTTATCACTTGCATCTTTCCCAAAAGTCATGGCACACCAGGGGAAAAAAAAAAAAAAGAAAAAGGAGAAAAAAAAGAAAAAGAAAGGAGAAAAAAAGAAAAAGAAAGCAGAAAAGCAGATACGTTGTTACAATTTCAGAAAAATGTAGTGGAGGCTCTGTCAGCTGTAAAAATGAACTAATAATTTGATAAAAAACACATGCCTGTTGACATTTAACATTTCCAGGGAAATATTTACTGTATAGTCATTGTGAAACACAGACAAAGCCTTAATTTTTTAAACCATTTGCTCTGTCATTAGAGTGGACTACAGCTTAGTATATAAAAAAACACCATCATCCGGTCATTTATTTAGATTATATTATGCAGCATTACTGCAGTACTATGCAGTATTACTGCAGTATTACGCAGTAAACTCCAACAGAAACTTTGTGACATCCAGAACAAGTGGTGGTTTAACCTAGCAGAAAAGACTGAACTATGCACAGAATTGGGTGATCACAGAGGATTCGATGCGGCTCTGAAAGCAGTGTATGGACCCACATACCAGGCAAAGTCCTCTACTCAGTGAAGATGGCCAAATGCTTCTCACAGATAAAATCTCTATCCTGAATCGATGGTCTGAATGCTTTCAAACTCTCTTTAGTGCTAACCATGTAGTCCAAGGCTCAGGAATTCAACACATCTCACAGCAACCAGTGAAAACTGAATTGGATAGATATAGTCCCTACTATGGGAGAGACTCTTAAGGCCATTCAGCAGGTGAAAACGGACAAGGCAGCTGGGGTCGATGGAATCCCACCCAAAATCTGGAAGCATGGAGGTCAAGCACTCCATGTTAAATTTCATGAGCTAGTTGTGTGCTATTGGGAAAAAGACGAACTACCACCAGATCTCCATGATGCAGTCATCATCACCTTGTACAAGAAAAAAGGAGCAAAGTCAGACTGCTCAAACTACCAAGGTATAACTTTGCTCTCCATTGCTGGAGAAATCCTTGTAAGAATACTGTTGAACAAATTAGTACCCGCTACCGCAGAAGAACTTCTACTTGAAAGTCAATGCAGTTTCAGATCAAATAGAAGTATCACAGACATGGTATTTGTTCTCATAGAACTGCAAGAGAAGTGTAGAAAACAGAACAAGGGACTCTGTGCAACTTTTGTTGATCTTACCAAAACTTTTGACACCGTGAGTAAAAAAAGCTTGTGGCAGATCTTGGAAAGTTTAGAATGTCCCCCCAAGTTTCTCAAAATGATTATGATGTTACATGAGGATCAGTGAGGCCAAGTCAGATATGGCGATGTACTCTCTGAGCCCTTCCCAATAACCAATGGTGTGAAACAAGGTTGTGTTCTTGCACCAACTTTATTCACAATCTTCTTCAGCATGGTGCTCCAAAGGGCTATGGCAGACTTTGACGAACAAAACACCGTCTATATCCGATATTGTACTGATGGGAGCCTATTCAACCTAAGGTGACTAAAGGCCCATACCAAGACCCTAAATCACCTTGTTAGCAAGCTGCTTTTTGCTGACGATGCCTCCCACGGTGCCCACACAGAAACAGCTCTGCAGCGTTTAACATCTGTCTTTGCAGAGGTGACCGAGCTTTTTCGGCTGGAAGTCAACTTGAAGAAGACAGTAGTTCTTTACCAACCTTCACCACAAGAAGACTACCATCATCCCCATGTCATTACTGGTGAGTCAGAGCTTAAGTTAGTCCAGCAGTTCCATTATCTGGGAAGCATCATTTCCTCAGACTCCATGGTTGGTAAAGATAGATAACAGAATAGCAAAGGCATACAGAGCCTTTGGAAAACTCCACAAAAGAGTCTGGTGTAATAAACACCTGAACAAAAGTACAAAGATTAGTGTCTATAGAGCCTTTGTACTGTCTACTCTTTTATATGGCTCTGAATCATGGGTCATCTGTCACCATCACCTGCAACTCCTCGAATGCTTTCATCAGCACTGCCTCCATACAATCCTAAACATCCACTGGACTGACTACTCAACTAATGTTACTGTCCTCAAACAAGCAGAGGTTACCAGTATTGAGGCCATGTTGCTGAAAATGCAGCTGTGCTGGACAGGGCACATCTCCAGGATGGAGGATCACCGTCTCCCTAAGATTGTGTTCTACAGTGAACTTGCCAGCGGCTGCAGCAAGAGAAGTGCCCCAAAGAGGAGATACAAGGACTCCCTGAAACAATATCTTAGCCTTGGCCATACTGACTGCCATCAGTGGTCCCTCCTGGCCTCCAATCAGGGGATTTGGAGACGCAGCATACATAACGCTGCTGTCTCTTTTGAGATCACACGCAGAATCGGTCTCATGGAGAAAAGACAGCGCAGAAAGAGCCATGCCTTGCCTATACCACCTAAGGAGATCTTCTGCTGTGCTTTCTGCAACTAGACTTGTCTATCCCGTATTGGCCTTTTTAACCATCGACGCGCTTGTAGTAAGCATGGATAAAACCCTTCTCAAATGTTCAATCGCAAAACCAAGCCATGATTACGCGTCCTTTGTATGCAACCCAGTCACATAAATATCATAAGTCTACAGTTAAAGTATTGCCAATAAGTATGAATTGTGTCACCCCTAACAAAGAAGGTTAACCTTTTTAGAAAAAGAAATGTATTCAGCCTTCCATAAAGCCAAAGTTAAATACAAAAAGCAAAGTAGTACCACCGAAAGTAGCCTTCTAAGCATGGGGCTGGATCAGGGTTAAGTTGATGCTATTTCTAAAAAAAGAAGAAGCATGAAAGTGATTCAAAATGAAAATTATTTCTCTTGTGCTGTGAAATTTAAAGATTAAAAAATTATCTTTTATCATGCAGGTTGACAGACTGCTTAATTCCATCTACCCTGATACTCAGGTAGAATTTAAAGCATTTATGTTTAAGGCTGATCCATTCCACCTGAGCTAGTGGCATGAAAATCTGGACAGCTTTGGTTTGGAAGATAAAGTTCGTAATGTGTTAAAGCCTAAGCTCTAACATATGTTTGAAAGTAGCACCTGGTTCCCACCTAAACCCCTTTATGATTCACAGATGGGCCAGGAAGAAACTACTCATTTGGAATTTCCATATGTAAGATATGATCTTAGCAAGACAATACAGTCAGACAATCTAAGTTTTTAATTAAAAGCTACAGCCAGATGAATAATTTTACTGCAATTAAATCTGTTAATTCAAATGCTTACCCAAAAGATATGGACATGGATAGTAGAGCTACAGCAATGTGTTAAAATTTAAGTCACTACTTCCCATCCTTATCCCACTAAAGTGGTCTCCCTAATATTTTCACAGTCATGTTCAGATTTATACCTCTGCAACTGTGCCAAGAAAAAAGCTATAGGTCCTTGGTTTTCTCCTCCTGTGGCTGGATTTTAAAAGAATATGGCAGCCACTTCTGCATTCTCTTCAGTGCAGGTTTCCTAACATAAGTGTACAGTGGACTCAAGTGGAGGAAAAAAATGCTTTCTAGGTTTTCATCTGGTTTAAGATGTAAAGCTGCTCTGGCACATAAAAATAGAACCTATGCTGGGAATGCAGAGGCACTTGAGGAATGTACCCTTCAAGCGCTAACGCATCTATATGCTTTGGAAGTATGACAGTCAGGTATCAGCTGAATGTGGGTTTTCAGGATCATTAACTTAGACCTAGACACACCATTCCGATTTTATAGCTTTTCTCATGTCTTACTTTGTGAAAATGTTTTTCACAGCTGTAAGGAAAAAAATATATATCTTTCCCTGACATTTATATCATATTAGGAATGTTGAGTGAAGTGACTCTCTGGTTTGAATTTTAAAGCCTTTCTTTAGTTAAACTAATTTATCCTTTTTATTTCAAGTCATATAATGTTTCTATCTTAGATAAATAATACATTGTCTTATATATTTATTTACAACAAAACATTGCCGACCATCTCCAGTTTTGTTACTGAATATTATTATGAAATTAAATTTGAGAATCTTTGATTTACTTGAAATTTATAGTCCAGTTTAGTGTTTGATATACTACTGTGCAAATGTCTTTGATGAAAAGTGTTTTTCTTTCTTTGAGAGAAAAATGCATAATCCCAAATCTGCAGTCACTGAAAATCGCAATTCCATTTAATGCACTTAGTTTCAAAGACGAAAAAAAATGAGAGATTCCTTTCAACAGATTCTATTCTAAGTTAAAAGACTTATTCCAATTTAGAAATCATGAGCATTCCTTCAGAAGGAAAGGAAGAGCTCAGAGAAAAAGCCTGACATATCACGCTATAATACACCATTGTCTTAATACCATCAAAATAACACTAAAAGTCACTTGAGGATTCTCTGCTGACCTGCAGAGGCTTGTTCACCAATCACTAGACGTTCAAATGGAAGAAAAAATCCCCTGTAAGACCAGCTAAAAGGCTGTGAATTATACTTTCATCTGACAGACTTATCTTGGCACAGAATGCAGAAACGGATCTGAAAAATAACAGAGCTGCACCCTTACTTTTGAAAGTTACATATATATTATGTGTGTGTAATATACACATCTATGTATATATTTGAAGTTGAAATCAGGTATCACATTGGACTCCCCCTCTACCTGCCTCACCTCAGCTACTGGGCTAGATTTTAGAACTTCAGTAGGGCTATGTGTTTTCCTGAAGATCTTGTCTGTGTGAATACAAAGGGACAGAGGGGACAGATTTATCAAATACATGAACTGAAAGCACATGAGCCCTCTGGGCTGGTATTCTTCTCTCAGACACAACTCAGTCATTTTTGTCAACCAAGCAAGATGATGTTGAAGCCAATGTTTCAAGCAAATCAGTCACCAGTCAGTGTATGGGCACTCATCTGCAGGTCCCTACTCATGCCTGCATCAGCCCACATACCACCATTCTGCTCTTGGCTTTGCTATTTTTTTTACTGCAGGCTGGGGATAAGGGAAGTTCTAGACTTACAGCTGCTTTCCAGCCTGGCTGCAGTCAAATGTGGGGAAGTCTGCTGGCAAAAACACCATGGTTTCCTATTTCTCTGCAAGCCATGATACAGATATGCACTTTGGATCTAATGATAAGTGTGTCAGATATTTGTAAGGATGCCTTCACAGCTTACTTGAAAAGTTGAAAGCTGCTTGATGCCTGTATATGGGCATATACCTTTTTTTCATTATTTGTACCATTGGTCTTAGTCCAGTTCCCTGCTGTTAACTTTCTTTTCCCTTCCTGTCTGTTGGACAGATATTTTCAGATAAAGTCTTCTGATGGTATACTAGCTCTTGCAGTTCATTTTAATGTTGAGCTTATGAATCGCTGACTATAGAAGCAGTTAAAAGTGTGATAAGGACAGAGAATGGGATCAGAAAATGGGAATACTCATTCCCACAATGCTACCCGCTAATTTTGCTGTTATAAAATTGCTTTTTACGTGCTTTTTCCAAATACTTCTGTGGTGAACTTTTAATTGAATAATATTCTTAAGTCTCTTCAGACTTGGAAATAATTATCAGTTATGAGGGTTTTTTTTTAGGAGCAGTGATTTTTTTTTATGAGAAATAGGAGAAAAGAATAGATTGAATTAATTACCTTTGCAAACAGATCTCTGATTACAGTTGATGTTCTGGGACTATCACTAGTGTTGAGACCAATAAACAATTTGCAAATACTAAGTCAAGTTCTAACTCTCTAGCTGCAAATTTTAGGTAGAAAAATTGTTTTCATTCTTAATACGCTTTTCTTTCACTTACGTGCTTTTGATATTCTTTATGAGTGGAAAGATAAAATTGTGCTCCATTTTAGTTTAAATAGGTAATTTTACTGTATTTTTTCACCCTTCTCTCAGTACTTATTGTCTAATTTCACTTTGATTATCTCCTTTCATATTTGAATAAGAGAAGTAAAATAAATTGCAATATTAAGACTAGTTATCTTATGTGATCCTAAAGGAAAAAGCCTTATTTATCGCATTTTTTACCATGTGACCATATGTTTTTTGACAGGAGCTAGGCCTTTCGTTTTATTTTTCTAATATATTTTTATTTAGCTAGATTTGTACTACGGGAAAAAAGACAAAAAGAAACACATTAACAACAGTCTTCAAATTTAGAATCTTCAGTTTTTCAATACCTCCCATGAAATCGAAGTTATTTTTCAGCCATGCTGATTTTCCCACTAATGTAGGAACCAGTTTTATATCTTTTGTTGTCTCCTTGGCAGTTTTCACCTTCAAAAACAGGAATAATGAAATAAAACATAAAACCAAAAAGAAAATGACTCACAACAACTAGGTGTTGTTTATATTTAGAATAAGAAATACTATAGTATATGAGTTGCAGAATTTTTAATTGTATCTATAAAGAGGTGTCAGAAAGATTAGTTACCTGATACTTGTAAAGCTTAATACAATTGTTGGGTGTTATCTAATTGCTCCTAGTCATAGTGATCCCAATTAATATGTGGGCTTTAAAAAAATGTGAAATATTTACTAATGAATCAGCTACCTATCCTGGCAGAGAGACTGGAACATAGACCTAGAGAAGAGTGGTTTTCTGGCACATTTTTAATAGACTGTGAAGGACAACATACCTCAAAAAGGGAATGCAATGGAAGACATTGTGGTGGAGACGAAGCACAGAGTCATGGAGCTGTTCCTCAGAATAATGATGGATGTTGCCATTGTCCCTCTTGCTCTACATTCCTGCCATCATTGGTGGGAGTGACACTGTGCATGAAGACAGATGGAAAATGGGCAAATGCAGTGATAGCCAACTGAAAGAGTCCAGGGCAGTTTCCTGCAGACAAACACCCAGTGCCGTTTGCGACGTCATATTTTTGCTCCTTCCTGTCTTCCATTAACTGCTGCAGGAAAGCACACTTCCCATAGATCCTGCATTAGATCTCCCAGCACCTGACTCAGCTACAAGAAAAAAATAGTGTACTATGTGTCCAACAGTTTTGCATGGACTGGCAGATATGACACAAGACATATCATCTTCCTGAATGGACGCTAGGTATTCCAGTGTCCTTAAAGTACTTCCAGACGCTTGTGTTTTATCAATGCCTAGGAATCCAATCCAAACTTAACAGAATCATTCAGTTCCACAAAGTGTACCAAAAAGATGTTCACTGGATGTGATACAACCTTGTGTTCTACAGGTGATACAGTGACCTTAAAAGAGACGCCTAGATTTAGGTATCATAGCCTCAAACTGAATCCTACCTACAGATTTTCTTCCTTGACTAAATGGTGGCTGTCATGGGTTCAGCAACAGCAGTCATTTTTTCTGCTTCTTGGTAGCTGGTGTAGCACTGTGTTTTTGATTTTCAGCCTGGGAACAGCACTGATAACACCAGTGTTTCGGTTACTGCTTAGTGATGTTTTGGTCTGGCCAAGGACTTTCTGAGCCTCATGCTCTGCCAGCGAGGAGGGAAGCCGGGAGGAAGCAGAGACAGGACACCTGACCCAAACTGACCAAAGAGGTTATTCCATACCACAGCACGTCATGACCAAGATGGAGGACGGAGAGGAGAGACACAGAAGGGTGGGGGGTGCACTGCGTGGTCGGGCTTGGTTTTAGGTGGTGAGAAATTGTATTCTTTCCTTGTATTTGCCTTGTCATTATTATTATTGGTGGTAGCAGTAGTGATTTGTGTTATACTTTGGTTACTAAACTGTTCTTATCTCAACCTGTGGGAGTTGCATTCTTTTCGATTCTCCTTCCCATCCCTCCGGGAGTGGGGGGCAAGATAGAGGGGGGAGTGAGTGAGCAAAACTGCGTGAGTTATAGAGGCTTAAACCACGACAGTGGCGTTGGATATCCAGTACACAGCTATAAAGATACAGGTTGTTTGTCTTGTCTTTGTTGCTAAATCATGATAAAAGACTGTTATTTAATAAAGTTCCCCTATGCAGCTTTTTTCTGCTGGTTTCTGGCAAAGCTGTCCTGCGCAGCATTTTCTGTTTAGCTGACCACCTAAGGTTTCTGTGTAATCTCCAGATCTGCTGGGTAATATAGTTCTTGACTGCCCTGTGTGAATCTTTTCTTAGTTGAACACTATGACATGCATGAAGTCAAAGGATATCACAATGTGTTGCTGTGCACCAGCCATGCTATCTTATCTGCTCAATGTATTTTCCTTTTTTTTTGTTTTTAACTTCTTTGTAGAAAACTATCAGCTCTAGCAACCTTTAGTAACAGTCAAGTTGCTCACAAAGATGCTGTCATATTATTATAGTATTCTTACAGGGATTAAAAATATTTCCAGAGGTACTGTTTTCCTCTTTTTGTCCACTGTCACTTTGTCAGTTTTTCTGACCTTCGACTTGCATATCCGGGCTGCTTTCAAAGTACCTGCATGCTTCCACTACTCAGACAATATTTTATAGAAGTCTGGCTTTTAATGATTCTTCTCGAGACACGCCTGAGCATGATGGCAATCTTTGGCTGATTATAACACTATATCTAAAACTATTTTGTAGGATGCAACTGCCAGAATGGGTAAGTCCTGTATTACTCACTCATCTGACGCATTATAAAAGACTCTCCTGGCCATCTTCCAACATTTAAAAAAAAGTAACCTAGACATAAAAATTCATAAGCAAAGGAACTACACCAAAAGGTAAATAAGATAAAGTGGATGTGAAATGCAAGAGAAGGGGGAGTCTGGAGGTCTGACAAAAGATGAGTAGTTAGGAATATGTCTGCGTATACCTTTGCATATGCATATATAATTCCAAGATGCCCATGCTCCTACTCCAGTATATAAACTTTTTTAAAATAAATTTTTAAAAAGGTTACATGTGATAGCCAGATATCTCTAAATAAGACTTAAACACTTTTAAATATATCCTAATCATCTTATTATTCTTTACACAGATATAATATTTTCTTAACTTTGTTTCTCTGTGTGCATGTAAATAGGAAAAGAATAATCTCATTTATTTTTGAAAACAGATCATAAGTAATCATCTTCTGTATGCAATAGAAGAGGGAGAAGATATACAGATGAAGAGGAGGAAACTGCTGGAACAGATGCAACTAAAGAATAATGTGTAGAGAGCAATATAGAAATGCTGAGAAAGTGAAAGAATGGATTTTTTTTTTCTCCTCATCTCTTTTGCTAACTGAAATCAAAAAAACCTAAACAAGCAAAAGAAAAAAACCCAAACAAATAAACAAAACCCCAAAATAAAACAACAAACAAACAAAATCCCCAAACGCCCTTTAGTTAATTAGGAGAGGGGCACAACATCTAATAGCCCAAAACTTCAAAGTTTCAAACCTGCATTGGAAAATGACTTTGCTGTAGCACTGGGCAATTCTCTTTACTTCTCTGAATTTTTCCATATGTAATTAGGAGATAGATATTAAGTATTTTTTTTCCTTGTAAAGGTTGTATGAGGAAAATTAATAAATGTATTTGTATAGCTTGATGTTGAAAAGTATTTTGATTTTCAAGCAGGATTTGTTTATTTTGTCTTGTGCATCTTGAATGTTTTTGCTGTGGTTGGTGCAAATGCAGTTGTGTCAGACATTCTGATCCAAAACCCTCCCACAGGAAATTTTATATGAGATTTATATTAACCAAAGGGGATCAAACCCTGTCCTCTGAATATAATAATCTCCACCTTGTAGAATTATGGGAAAGTATTTAAAATCTGAATATAAGGATCCCACATCATGTTTCCCAGTTCATTCTTGCATGTAACATTTCATGCAAATCAGATTATGTTGTTTGACAAAAAATTATTGGGCCAGATTCTCAGCTGAACTGAAATCAATGGAGTGAAGCTGATTTACATAAGCTGTGTAAGGTCTGATTCATGAAATTTATCTAATATATTCAGATGCCTCCCCAAAAAAATAGAACTTTTTCCAATGTAACCTTTTTCTTTTTTGACTTCAAAATAAGATTATAGTTCTGGTTCATGGTGAGCAACATTCAACTGATGAGATCTATGCAAGAGTACAAAGGGCTGGAGTCTGACTTTAGGCACAATTCTGAGTGAAGAGTGTGCCCACTCCCACCATAACCACAGAAGGCATTGGAGCTCACAGGCTCTATTCCTCTGGCTAGACCTTGTTTAGAAAATACATTTTTTACAATTCTGGGGTTTCTTGAGGGTTCCACTTACTCTGGTGCATTTGAATTAAGACAACTAGAAAGTCCGCCATTCCAGATTAGTCAACATGTCCACATGATCACTCTAAAAAACCTCAGCATTTCTTCATTTTATTAATGTGGAGAAAATCTGCTGGGAAATACTTCTCATTAGTTTTACCCTAAGATATGGGATTGCACTGGGCAAGAAAATCAATATATACGGGTATGAATCATCACACGAATCTGTTGGAATAGAGAACAATTTGCATGCATATTTTCATATTTTGAGCTGTGGAGTTCACACAGCTAAATGAAATGCTTCTGGAATGTATTTGTAAACAAAACCAATTTTATTATGACCTATATGTCAAGTAGTATTTTGAATGTAATTATAGTAATTGCTATCTCTGAAGTTTCATTCCCCTGAAATACAATTTTTATTCTGCTATGAACAAAACCATGAACAGAACAGATGCAGCACCCGCAAAGGGTGATTTCTGGACTGTCTGAAATGGGAATCCACAAGTGCATTTAAGTTCATGGTACATGTTCTGGCCATGTCACACACTTGCTTTGTATATCCTGGCTGTTGCAAGAAATAAACCTAGATATACAAGGATTCGGTATGTGCTTAGCACGTCCTCATTGAGACTGGCAGCCTGATCCATCAGGAAAGTTTGCATGACTGCTCCTGCACTTTGCAGATGAGTGGAAATCTCAAATCCACCACACAGGAGCACAAAATATTTCTAATCAGATTTGCTGTGAAACACCAGTTAAGTAACTGTGACCTCTCCATGTCTCCAAGGTTAATCCAGAAATAGGAATAACAGTAATAGATTTGTCTCAGTTTTGTGGGGATTTTTTACTGTATTTAAACTGCTACCTTAAGGTTTTTCTATCCAGCGGAAAGTGCATATGTGCATGCATATGTGTGTGCGAACATGTTCATGCATAAGGCTGGGAAAACAGTGCTGCAGCACACATATTTAGAAATAGACAGAAATATTAATATGAGAAATATTTATTAGTATAAGAAATAAGTAGTTTTTGTCCAACTGTAAGAGGTGCTTGTTGTTGATACTTTAGCCATATTAGTTAGATCTATGTTCTCAAGCTGAATAGATTTGTGCAATGATGATCACACATATAGATTTCTTAAAGGCCTTGTAAAGACTCATTCCTATATGCCCTCATATCCCACCTGCACTGGGGTGAGCACTGGAGTGTTGAGGCATGGATGGATAAGGCCCTTAGTAACATGGTTTAGTGGTGGACTGGGCAGTCCTGATGATCTTAAAGATCTTTTCCAACCCAGCTGATTCTATGTCTGTGGAACCATATGCACTTCTAATAGCACTGCTGTTTTAGACAAAAACAGAAAAAAATGTATTTTGAAGACTGTTCTTTAACTTGTCTTTGAAAATAATTTTACCTACAACCATCACAGCTACAAAAATAGCACATGACTGTATTCATTCCACCTTCTAGAGGTGTCAGATATAAGCTTTACAGATATAAGCTTATATCTGTAAGCTTACAGATATAAGCTGTACTTTAAGCAAAAAGTACAGATACTTTTTGCACATTGAATTAAATTAAAAATGAGAATTTTTGATCACCTTGACTAATATTTGCGTACCTGGCCAGCAGTACCTTCAGTGAAAATAAAAACATTCAAAACTTAAATTAAGCAAACAGCAAACAGCTTGCTTTACTTTGGGAGTCTAAGTTAAATATCACTACCCATTGACTCTTGAGTCAGTAGATAAGCCAAGCTGAAGATCTTTTTTCCTGGAAATGTGTCATCATGATGCTTAACTGAAACACCTCTGGAAGATTATATACCACCTACAAGACCTTTTCTTGCTGTATAACGTCTTTTGAGTTTCGTTTGAACTTATCTTCCCAGGAAATCACTGGTATTGACAAGAAAAAAAAAAGTACATTTATTTCTTTATTTATAGTAAAGAAAAAATTTTATTCAATACATTGCATTTGACTAAAAATTTTTAAGAAAGTGTTAATGTGACTGCCATCTCTCTTCTTAATTTTGATGTTAAAATATTATCTTTTGGATAATCATACAGTTCTTTTGCCTCTATTTTTCTAGAGTACAAAATATTGTATGCTAATAAAAAAGAAAATCTAATGGTTGATACAGCTGTTAAATCATGTCTACAATGTACCATAAACAGCCAAAAGATATAAAACAAGAATCTAATTGACCAATAGTTGGGTACTGTGTGACATTATGTAGCTGTTTTAGCTGACTTCATAACATCTCAGAAATCTGTAACTTCATACTTCATGAGTCAGAATCAATAAACCTGCCATTACAGACTACAAAATCAATCTTGCTTTACATGCTTTCCCACTTCTTTACTTCTTCCTCTTTTCTTTCTGCTTCCCAGCAAAACAAAACAAACTGCTGTGAGAATTTATAACCATTTGAGCTAAATAAAACGGATTACTTAAGAACGTGGATTCTATGGGCAAAATCCCTTACCATTTCAGAGCCAGCACCTGCACCCAAGCTGGTATTCCACCATAGCCATAGTCCCTCATTCCTCTTGTATGTTTTTTTTGGTTACTGTGACTTAAGTTTAGCATTAACAGCCTCAGAAGAATGCAAGAAAAATGAAAAAGCCAAGCCATAATTTATTCTCTAATGTCTGCAATTCTTCTATTCTTTGTTCAGATAACTCATTTTAGAATCTTGATCTCTAATATTGTGACTATATATTTGCCAAATTAGTGTAATTTTTACCTCCTCAGTTCAGGACTCCAACCTTGTAGGTACTACACTTCGTCTACTTACCTCCTTAACGGTGTATCCAGATGTCCTAAAGCCTCTGCCATACAGATGTCACTGCTCTCCCCCACGAATTTCATAAGCTCAGTCATTGAAAAAGTAATGTAGGGCACTGTTGTCATTCTAAAAATGTTACTGCAGCAGTTGTGTCACAAGAATAATTTGTTAAATGTCTGTTTGACCTTGTAGCACACATTACATTATTTGAAGTCCTTACCCTTTCAGGAAAAAAGAGTAAGGATATCCTTCAGATATCCTAGAGAGAAAGAAAGTTGATGGGAAGAGCATCTTTGGATCTTTGGAAGTCCATGAAATCACCTCCATATTCTTAGGGTTAGTCCTAGCTCTCAGGCAATAAAAAAAAAATTAAAAATCTGGGTATTACTAACATTTAAATGACCTAAATGATGGTAAAAACTGTCCCTATGTTCCTTTCATAGGGGAATTTGTTGTTCACTCGGAGGAAATCTAATTATTTTGTTGCTAACAACTTGTCTTGCCATTTAAGTGTCATCTCCAAGGAAGTATACCGACCATATATGAAAACAATTTTAACAGGTTTAAGTATGATAAAACCAAAAATAACCTGTTAGAATAGGATAGGCGCAAATCTCAAAATCAACCAAGAAATGTGATATGATTCTTAGTTTGGTTTATTTAAAAAATATGTCATTTCAGTATTTTTTACCAAGGCAATTCTGCTATTAAATCTAAGATTTTATCTTGCAAAATGAGGACACAATAGTATGCTTTGCACGTCATATAGCTCCTGGCAATAACTGAACCCCACTGATCTGAATAGTAATCTCTTCTGAGCACAGATTTCCTGTATTTTCCTCATTTTTTATTTATATTTCAGAATAGTCGAGACACCACTTAAGGTACAGTTTAATAATCCTGGCTCATACTGTTGAGCCATTAGTGTTCTTGTAGAGAGCTGTTTTTGGCATTTATTTTGCTGTGTCAACCCGCTGGAGCACTTAGCAAACCTTGGTAAATGAGAAGCTTGAGAAAAGAAGGGGAGCATTTAGCAGGTGTCATGCATTTGCAGAGCTGCACTTGCTACAGTGAACATGTAATCTGATAAAGGTATCAGCTTAAAATGGCAGAGAAGAATGAAAAGATTATGATGTATGGCATAATTATATTTCTTGGCAATTTTTCACAGGTTCTGGCATAATTTTTGCCCATTTATAGGAAGGGCAAACCAGTTCCTCCTCACAAGATGCCATATCATCCTTAATTGGCTTCTCTGATCTTTCTGAAAAGTGGGTGTGGATTCTATCCAAGATTAATAACTGTGCATCTGTTAGTATAACAGTGAGGCAGATTTGTGATCAATAAACCTACATATGTATTTGAAGAGATCAGTGGAACTGGATTAATATAATCATGTAATTTCAAAAAAAGATGGGCCATTCTACAAGTCATCTGTCTCTTTATTTTGAAGATTTTTGAGTCTGCTATGAAAAATGCTCAAAGCACCACTTCTTCCCTTCCCTTCCCTTCCCTTCCCTTCCCTTCCCTTCCCTTCCCTTCCCTTCCCTTCCCTTCCCTTCCCTTCCCTTCCCTTCCCTTCCCTTCCCTTCCCTTCCCTTCCCTTCCCTTCCCTCCTTTCCATTTCTTTACTTATAGCTGAACAGACAATTGAAAGAAAATTGCAGAATATTTAATGAATTTTTGAAATCATCTTTCCTGTTTGGTAGAAATAATACCTTAAGAATGGCTCCATCTCTTATAATTTCTTGATTGAGTCACTTCCCTTCCTCTAATTGTTCACCGATAGTAGTCTGGGGTTGTTACACTGATTTTTTAATGTGAAAACAATATTGATGTGTTTCTGGTGTGTTTTGAGCTTGCTTTATTGTGACAATATCTGAAACAAGTGGGAGCATGATTCCAGTCAAATTAAATGAAAGATCTCTAACTAATTGCAATAGAACATGGAGGAGAACTTGGAAGGGCTTCAGATTATAGGACACATTTAGTAGAGACAATGTTTATGTTATTTGTAGTTGTGCTATCAAATACTGATAATGCAAACACAGAAAAGGATGGAACAGCGTAAAAGTGTACCTTTTAGTAACAATGAATGCAATAATATTACCTTTAAACACTGACCAGAAGTTTTTTTTCTTTTATATTTGATACTATGGTCTCTATGGAGATAAAATTGCCACTGAAGTACACTGCCTGAGAAACAGCTTCAGAAAACTTCACACCCAGCTCACACCCATGCTACCATTTGATATGAAACCTTTCTTGCACAGGAGAGTAAAGTGCTGTCAGTAAAATAAGGTTTTGTCCTAATAGTGTAGGGATGAACTACTTGTCTAGATTAGATTAAAAATCAGAACTCAAAGAGAATGAAAGGATTTTGTAGATCTAAGTATTTCCCCTTCACACCAAAATACAAAACATCCCCAGTTGATGTTACAAGATTTCAATAACTGTTGATCTTTTCCCACTTTATTAGGAATGTGACAAATAGCCACTAAAAACACATCACCAATGGCCAAGCAATAAGTATTTTGTTTCTTTCAGAGCACCTCTAGGTTTTCTGAAAAGAATTACCATTATCTCACTTTGCACAGTAGGAATTGCGATTTTCAGTCAATGAATGCAAGAAAAACTTCCAGGTATATGAATTCTGATGTTCCTTGTGAGATTTTTTGGCTCTGGAAAAGGACAAATTTAGATCCAAATGGATATGCTATGCCACTAACAGTGACTTAGACACATGTAAGAAACAATAATAATTCAAAAGAGGTGAAGAACAGGGCTAGCTGAGCATTCTGTTATCACTAATTAAATAATAGTCAAGTTACAGCTATTTTTCAAAGTAGAAAAAGGTACATCCACTGACATAAGAGCAAAAAGAAAAGGGTCAATGAGAATGGCAATGCTGAATTATAAGGGAGTTGTTCGGGTTTTCTTCCAGTACTACACAGGGAGGCTTCTCAGTGAGGGCTAATCTTTATCATCTTTTCACAACATGAAGAATCTTTTGTTTTTATACCAGCTCAACTGGTATCTTGTACCAAGGTTTGATAAAGTCTTAACTACTTTCAAGAACAACAAGCATTTGGCCTTCATGCATTGTTTTTTTGACCTTTAGTGATGGCCTGCCTTTAACTTATAACCACAGTTCTTCAGAGCAGTGTATCAGTTTTCTTGTGTTTGGGGGTGAATTTTGATGAAAGCAAAGTTTCATCACTTCTCCCTGAGGATCTGGCTTTTTTTCAGATGCAAGTCATAATGCTTCATACGTTGTCCATGACAGTAAATTTTTAAGCAAAATGTCAAGATTTCCAATATGAAAACTGGTTTCCACCTATTGAAATTGCAGTGATGAAGGCATGAAAAATATTTTGCTTGTCACAGAAATCATATAGAGTCATTCTTTTTTTTCCAGTAATAGGTTCAGATTTGTAAGCATGTAGCTGCTGCTAACATTCCCTAGTCTGCTCAGGAGCTTAAAGGTCAGCATGGGTTTATGTGCTACATGAAGTAGCTGGCACTTACCAAGGTAACTATATTGACTTATTTTATACTTGATACCTACAGCTTGTACCCTCCTTCATTTTTTTTAGAACAGTATCCTTGCACAACTTCATGAAAAGAGGACCAGTATCTCTTTCTGATTCTCATCTGGGAGGAGTTAATATTTTTGTTCTTTCCCTTGACTCATCTTGTCAAATGAGTCATTAAAATGGCATGCAAGACCTCTAAGTTAGAAGTGCTCTAAATTATGTATTTGTAGTGATATTGTTCTATACAGCTGCCTGGGAGATATGAGCTTGATTTCACATCCCAATCTCATATTCCTGCCCATTTAAATGAAAACCTATGAATAGTAACTAGTAATTAATAAACCTCTCCAACTTGTCATCTCCTTCAATCCCCAAGAGAGATACTGCTTCCCTCATCAGCACAATAGAAATTGTAAGAAAATAATACAGTTAGGGATGGTATTATCTTTTATGTGGTGTTCCTTAACAGCAAGTTATTGCTTGAAGTCTAAGAAAAACCTCTGACAATAGAATGATTTAAAGTATCCTCTTCCCCCACCATGTTAGGGCTCCTGTTGAGCCTGAAGAGCTATTATACATGCTATTATATATAGCTTTATATGTTTTTCACAAAGGAAACAGGTTTTGTGGACCATTTGTAAGAATGAGACACCAAGTTTTGATCTGCCTCATTGATCTGCCCATTCTTAAGTTCAGGTGTTAGCCATCGGTCCTTAGCATCAACGGCTATGGTATTCTGCAACTATGCAACTAGGTGACTCTGGGAAAAAACTCTATTCCAGAATATAAAATAGACCCAGAATAACCCAGACCAAACACTTTCTGTCAATCTGGAATGGTAAGATTAAACTTTGAAACATGTCACTGCCTGCTCTGCTTTACTGGAAACCACCAAATTAAAAGGAAAGTTTGCATATGCACTGTTAGCTCACTACCAAATACCTTGTTGCACTGAATGATTGTTCTTTATAAATAGATGTAAGCACATTTGAACATTACAACATTATTATTATTTTCTCAAAGAAAAAAACCGTTTTTAAAAAAAATGTAGATAATGTTCTATAGATTGGGGTCTATTTATAAGTATTTATTCATATGTATACAGATCACAGAATGCTAGTTCATGCTAGCATCAGGCTCATTCTTACTGCAGTGCCTGACCCCTCAACTGAATTTTGAACAGATTTCTCCGCTGAGTGTTTTGAACCGTATACTATTGGGATTCTATATGTATACAGCAGTGTGCCAACCAATGGATAGTGAATTGAAAATTTGGGAATTTAATAAAAGCATCATGAAATTACAGGAAATGTTTCCTAAAAAAGACTCATTTTTTTTTAAGAGCTATACCATACTCACAATATTTTACATTTCTGTGAAAATGGTGATTTGAGTATGAAATACATCATACTGTAACATTTTGAAAATTCTGACTTGAAAACAGCAGGAGTTGAACAGATAATCCTAAATTTAGCAATAATACTTAGATTTTTGGCAAAAAAATGGAGGAAAGAAAAATTGTACATTTAAGAATATTTATCACTTCTGTCTTATTTTTCATTACAAGGTCTCAAAGTACTTTATAAACATTGATTAAATCACACTTGTCTCCTTATGTACTTCAAATGAGCAAACTAAAATTCAGAAAGATTAAAGGGTTTCTCTATAAAAAAAAACAGTACATCAGAGGAAGAGCTGAAAATACAATTCAGGAGTTTGCATGAAAAGACCATATTACGCAAAATTTTCATAATGAACTAAAAGATGTCTTAAATATCAAGGACATAGATAGGTTTTTAAAGATATATATATAATTGGATCCAATATAGTGGAAAAAAAAAAAGAAAGAAATTTACATGTTAGTGGAAACAAAATTTATCTTCATGATGGAAGTATTCAAATCAAATTTGGGACTGTTTTCCACTAATAACTGGGGTTTGTGTGTGAAAATAGAGTCTAGAAAATTGCTTGTACATCAAAGAATAAGTGAAAATTTATGGTTTTCTATATTTGTATCTATGTATGAGTACACCAATATATTTATATTTATATATACATATAGCCAATAAAATCATGTTAATAAAGCTACAAATACAGGAAGAACAATAGGACTGAACATGTTACCAGAAAATGACAATTTTAATGCAAAACTATACAAAATCAAAAAAGAAAATTTAATCCAGCTATGATCGTGACCATGAACCCAGAGACAGAAACCAGTAAGATGCATTGTGTCATCTGAAAACTTATTTCAGTTTTCATTTATGTGAACAGTTTCTTTGCAATATCTATGATTTCTTTTTAGAAAGAGCATTAGTTCTGCAAGTGACTAAGTTATGGCCAGAATTAAAACAATGAGATATATTTAGGATATTTATTGTTGTCGATAATGACAACAGTAAGATCCACTGAAATCTTTGGTGAACTTAAGACTAAGATTTCAGCATTTCACAAAGTTCATGATGTTATTGTTCATGGAGATTTTTTGGCTATGTTATATGTGGCACTTTCACGTGAGCAACTAACAACATAACACAGTAGTAACTGCATGATGTTGTCTCTGTTCTCACTGTGAGCTAGGCAAAGATTCTTATTTTATGTGTCTGTAACAATTTGTTTCAGTGGTGGAAAAATCTATTAAACTTGTCACTGGCAAAACCAAAAATAATATTCATCAAGAAATATTTCTGTCTTGTTAGTTTTGGCAAGTTATCTGAGAAGTTAGATGTGTAAAGCAGACGTCTCTGATTGTGTGGGCTTATCTCATTGGGGCCTCACAGAGTCAGCTCAGCACCCAAGTGTCAATGGCTTGAACTGCAGATACTGGGTAAGGATTTCAGTGTGTTATATTGTAATCTCCCTTACACCTTGTCATTTCTATCTTTCACACATTTTGCTTGTTTCATATCTCAGTAAAATTTCAGCTTCCCAGACAACTGCCGGCTGCTGCTGCAATATGGCTGGCACCTTCACCCTGATCTCATCACAGTCAGTGAAAAGTTTCTTACTGATCTCATCAAGATCTGGATCAAGGTTTTTATGTAGAACAAAGCTCATTCAACACTGCCTTCTGTAATACTCCCAGTAAATTCCTCTGCCAGAGTCTTGGTCAGATAGTAAGCTTAAAACAAAATTCCTGCTCTCCAGATCCAAAGAGCCAAACAAAAGCCATTTCTGATCTGCCTGCAAAACTCAGCAAAGTCAGTAACATTACACTACGAGGATAGTAAAACGAACAGCTGTGTTGGTTTTTTGTTTTGTTTTTTTCTTTGCTCCTGCCTGCAAGTCTCTGTGTATTTAATCAAATACTTATTACTACAGGTTATTTGATAATATGCAGAGGGAAAGGTTGTTGTGTTCAAGGGTCTCAGGTAAGCCTTGTTCTACACAAGGTGGGAAATATATTTATATAAGCATGCATATAAAATAATTTTTCTGTGACAGTCCTTCCATTTGCAAAGAACAGGAAAGTAACTTTATAAGAAAATATTGGGAATTCTTATTTTGTAATTTACTGTTTCTTTCATCCATGTGTGTGGAATTAATCTCATCTAACCTTCAGCCATGTACGATCTTAGCCACATCACCTGGGTTTTATCTATAGCCATGAGAAAAAAAAGCAACACATCCAATTCTAAAATAAGCAATTCAGGTAAGTGGAAAAATTCACACTCTAATGAACCTTGTCTTTCTGCATTAATTGTGGTACCTAAATAATTAACTTAGGCTAGACACATAGATTCTCAGTTCCACTATTAATTTTTTTCTTCAAAAGACAAATAAAACCTATTCTGAAGACAAATTTCAATAATTAATGCAGACATTTATGTGTATCATTAGAAGTATATATAAGCATAAAATGTGTGATACATAAACACATACATGGATGTGCAAATACATGTAAATGAACATGTTTAGAGATTTATAAACATATATACAAATATATTACACACATACCTCCTGTGTCTATGTATGAGTGATCAGGTTATTCAGATGTCTTTCTAAAGTAAAAAAATTCCTGTTTCCTTAAATATCAGTAAGTAACCTATTCACCTCTCCTTGTTAGCTTCTAGGTATTAACTGAGAAAATTAAACGAATGATTAAGAAAGTAATGTGATCAATTTGAATTTGTTTCCTCTTCTATTTGGTCATCCTTAAAAAAAAAACCAACCACAAACCAAAAAACAACCATCAAAAAACTCACAATCTCACATTTGAGGCAATTGTCTCTCTGCTTGTCACTGTATTGTCTTGAAAAAAAAATATATTCAATCTTAGAAAGATTGCCTTACAAATATCTAATATTCAGTACATTAAAAAATTGTTTCTTTTTGTAGTGATTTTAATGGCTAAAGTATCACTAGATTAATTTTGATGACACCTGTGTTCTTCAACAGCCATAATAATGACTCAAATTTCACCTTTTGATGAGAAAATTCTTGTGATACTGGAAGAAACAGCTCAGTAGTACGATAAGAGAAGGACAGTAAATGCGCTGTAAGATAGAAATCATCTTTATTGTCAAATTGATTTTAATTTTTTACCAAAGAAAATTATTCCATTCCATGATTCCATGGACGTTCTTTTATGCAGTGGTTTTTCATTTTCAGTTGTGGATCTGAGTTAGACTTGAAGGCAACAAACTAAACAATTGATGTAAAAATTCCCTGTAAATGTATTTAAATTCAAAGAGTCTTGCTTTTTTTTTTTTTTTTTTTTTTTCCCTGGCTTGCATTTTTCCTTCAGATAAATGCTAGACTTTTACGAGATTGTTATCAATACCAGTAATTGTTAACAATAATATTATTAATACTAATTAGCCAAAATGCTCCTACACCCAGAGAAAAAATAGGCATAGCTGAAAATACAGGCTAGGTGCTTGTTAGGAAACTGATCAAACAAGCTTAATTATGACCCCCAGATAAAGGGACTGCCATTAAGCCATTAAATTATCACAGATAAGACAGACTCTCAGTCACTGTCTGATGATAAATCACAGCTAACAAGAGCAAGGAAATCAGAGCTTTAACTGCTAATCCTTTTGAGGTTTGTGATGAGCACTAGTTCCCCTACTGTTTTGCATCTATTTATATTGCACTCTGAACCCCCAAAAGATCTCTGCTTATCTGCAGCTCTAGATAGTTTATGCCTATTGGTGTGTCACCTCACAGCAGAGGCTGTTATCAGAAAAGAGGAGTTTTAGGAAATTTGATCCCTTGAAATGCTATTCCTCTGGAGATTACTGCACATAAATGAGTTTTCTGATGTGATTTCTTTTGTTTATTGGTAACAGAGATTAGGACTTTACGATTGCCATTTCAGACAGCTGCTTAGTTTGTGAATAAAGTGATCATTTAATGTGCAGGATTTTCACATTTAAAGCTGTCCTGAGTCTGGCAGTCAAACAGCAAGACAGTAAATTTTATTTATATGTCATCTCTTAAAAAGATTTGTAAATATTTTTACTACATGAAAGGCTGATCTTAAATACCTCATTATTTAGACCCTAATCCAGAAAAGCACTTACATTTAGTGTAATTTTAAACATGTGGGTGACCATAATAACTTTGATGGGATTTTCTTGCACTTACATTCTAGGTGTGCTTAAGTGCTTTGCTGGATCAGGCACCAGTAATGAGATGCTCCCTGGTTTCATTCAGTGTGATGGGTACTTTCTATGCTGAAATAGTTACTGATGAAAAAAGATATATGATTAGGAATTTAATTAAAATGCTTTTTCCCTATCTTAAAGCTGTTGAACTGTTAAGAAATCTTATCTTTTAGCATTTGATGGGATTATGTGGCTGGTAGTTAAATGTTGTACTTCTTAGTGCTACAGACTAATTAATAACTACCAAATCCATCAAATTCAAACATGCCTGTTAGTATTGAATAATGAAAACTTGAACTGCAGGCACACAAGGGTGCTGAAAACAAGTATACGACACGCATATAGTTGCTAAGAGTTTCAATTACTTTTTTCATTGTTGTACTCAGGTTCAGCAGTCAGACTGGATGAGAGCACACCACATGACATGACTGATTACTAATGAGCCAACTGTTCTGATGGTGGTGGTTGGTGGCAGCTACTGAGATACAGTACTATGTGTCAGAGAGATAAGGAGAGGCAAGAAATTAAGCTGACCTTGAGATTTCATTGCATTTAATGTCAGCTAATCGCACCTGATATTTTTAATCCTGGTTACATTCTCTTTACCAAATCCATTTCCAGAGGCAATCATGATAAAAAAGAAAAAAAAAAAAAGTTTTCAGAAGTTCTGCACTGCTTTTTGCCTTGGGAAGATGGGCATATGAGCCTGAATGGATTGAAGTGGGGAAAACAGTACACTCTGTTTTAAAGGGTGATAGAGTAGACATTATATAATTCTGATTTTTTCTTTGGTCACTTGGGGGAATGCAATTAATCAGTGATTCTGTTAATCTTCTCCAAAAGTGTGAGGAGGAGGGAATAAAGATATTCTCAAAACAAAAACAAGAGATGGACACATGAAGTTTTCAGAAAGAACCTGGGTCCTGGGTTCAGCAGTAGCAGCTATTTTTTTCTCCTTCTGAGTAGGTGGTGCAGAGCTGTGGTTTTGACTTTCAGCCTGGGAACAGCGCTGACAACACCAATGTTTTTAGTTACTGCTCAAATGTTTAGTCTGACCAAGGACTTTCTGAGTCTCATGCTCTGCCAGGGAGGAGGGGAGGAGGGGAAGATGGGAGGAAGCAGAGACAGGACACCTGACCCAAACTACCCAAAGAGGTATTCCATACCACAGCACTTCATGCCCAATACATAAACTGGGGGCAGGGACCCTGAAGGGTTAGATCACTGCTCAGTTGGGCTGGGTATCGGTCAGCCATTGGTGAGCGGTTGTATTCTCTTCCCCTGTTGTTTCCCTTGTCATCATTATTATTGGTGGTAGCAGCAGCGGTTTGTGTTATACCTTAACTCCTGAACTGTTCTTATCTCAATCCGTGGGAGTTACATTCTTTCCATTCCCCTCCCCATCCCCCCGGAGCAGGGAGGGGAGAAAAGAGGGGGAGTGAGTGAGCAAACTGTGTGGCTGATTTACGGCTTGGCTTAAACCACGACAATGTTCTGTATATTTTTACAGATTAATTGGGAAATTCTTGACAAATGTTAAATACTTTACAATAAGAAAATGTAGTAGATCTTAAATTGCTTAAAGAAATTTTGCTGGTTCTAGATATTGAGCTACAGTTTTGAAAAGTTATTATTGTTCTGGAGATAGATATTTCAACAGTGGACTACATCACGGTTTGAAAAATTCTTGCCCGCATTAGTATTAATTACAGTTGACAACAGTGCATCTTCTTTTAAGTTTTCCTTAGCTGAAATATTTAATGAAACATGTAACCAACTTCTTGTATTTATTATGAAACCTGCCTCCAAACTGACCATCTCAATTTGTTTTCCTGGGTACTTCAGCTTTGATAAGAAGTTTTGTCACCTGGTTAAAAGTTCATTTGTAATATTAAAGTGGAGAGACTTCCCTGGCTACTCATCTACACCAATGCATGTAGCATGAGCAACAAACAGGAGGAGCTGGAAACCACTGTGCAGCTGGGTAACTCTGACATAGCTGCCATCAGGGAAACATGGTGGGATGACTCGCACAACTGGACTTCTGCAGTGTATGGCTATAAACATTTCAGAAGGAATAGGCAAAGAAGGAGAGGTGGTGCGGCATCCTTGTGTGTTAGGGAGTGTTTTGATCATCTAGAGCTTAACGATGATGATGATCATCAAGGGTTGAATGTTTATGAGTAAGAATCAGCAGGAAGCCCTACAAGGCAGATATCACGGTGTTAGTCTGTTATAGACCCCCCAGGTTTAGCCTGGAGAAAAGAGGCTCTGGGGAGACCTTATCACTCTCTACAACTACCTCAAAGGAGGCTGTATTGTGGTGGGTGCCTGTGTCTTAGCCCAAGTAGCAACTGACAGGACAAGAGGAAATGGTCTCAAGTTACACCAGGGGAGGTTTAGATCGGATATTAGGAAAAATGTCTTCACCAACACAGTTGTCAAGCACTGGAACAGGCTGAACAGGGAAGCAGTGGAGTCACCATACCTATAAGTATTGAAAAGATGTGTGCCTGTGGAGCTTACGGACATGGTTTAGTGATAGACTGGGCAGTGTTACGTTTATGGTCAGATTTGAAGATCTTAAAGGTCTTTTTCCAATCTTAATGATTCTATGATTCTATGAGTGTATGATTCTATGATTTTATTCTATGAAAGTGAAAACATGTTTATGCATTTATAAAAAGAGCTTAAGTAGAAAATAAATCAAGGCCCTAAATGTCAAAGAAAAGTTACTAACTTAGGGCGTTCCTTTTATTTTAAATACTTTTATCTATATATTTATTTCTGCAGTTTCTAATAAACTGAGAATTCCTGTATGTCACAAGATTGGCAATCTGCACTTAAAAAAGAGTTAGATTCCCATAAATGGTTTCAAGTTGAGATCTCAAGCTTTCGGAAACCTTAGTGCAAAGTTATATTACAGGAAAAGCTTTGTTTTAGCTTTGTTTTTACAGAACTAGAAAAGATGAGTTTTTAGTCTTTTTTTTTTTTTTAGCCTTTAAAGAATCAGTAATTTGAGACACTGGGCCAATATATAAACTAAGAAAGCAAGAAATTAATTACGAATGTGGGAACTAGCCTATATCAATATAGATACTTAGCCATACATGATAGTGATAAAGATAGCAGTCATTCAGGGCTTTTTAATTTTTAAAATATTGCATGGTGGTTTGATTCAATAGTTTGTGGAGTCTCTTAGTTTTGGCTTATTAGTTCCCAAAGTTCTAATGATTCATAATAAAATTTACAGGCTTCTACACTGTAGTGGAACAGATAGAAATTCTTAACACTTTCTTTAGGAACATCACAAATCTCCTTTGGCAGATAGTTCTCTATTGTCACTGGCCAAACAGGTATAGCTGTAAGCTGTAGCTTTTGAAAGAATTATTTTTATAACTACAGAAAAATAAACACAGTACTACATATTTCTGTTTGGGTTTTGTTTTGTTTTGTTTGTGGTTTGTTGTTTTTTGTTTGTTTTTTTTTCTTTATATAGGCAAGTGTAAATGTTTAGCAAAAAAAGTTAAATAAATAAAAAAGCTTTTCATTCCTCCTCTCAAATATCCAAGATGCAACTCAGGGTAACTCCCCAAAGTCCACTCAGTAGTTACCGCACCCTGAAAGCTCAACGTTTACCAGGATAGAGAGAAAGAGAGGGATTGGCCCTTCAGCACTGTACTCTGATGTTAGAGCTCACCGCAGGGAATAGTGGGATAAACAAGAAAAACAGCTACTGTGGGAGAGATGCTGAAAGTCTCAACTTGCAAGCCCTGTAGTCCCATGAATAAGGCAATGTTGAAAAATAAACGGATATCAGTACAGCATTCACTTGTTTTATTTACCCCATATGGTTGTTTCTCCAGTTCACTCAGACTGTTTCTGGCCTGGTGTGCCACAGTTGGTAGAGGCTATTACTAAACAGCCTCTTTCAGTGTAAAGGGACATGCCTAATATGGGTTTATAGATTCTGTGAGGAGGCAGGACATCTAAGAGGCTAAAGGTTATTCCTAAATGCGCTTTATGTATCTAGTCCATAGGAATTTTTCATTCTGAAGGTTGTATAACCACTCTGTCAGAACCAGTAGGCAATAAGAAGGTCTAAATTCTACTTTCAAAGTTTCCAATTAATAAAACATAAATTACAATAGCTTGAAGGTGTTTCTTCCCCTCCAACCCCCCCTCCCCCCAAAAAAAAAAAAAAAAAAAAAGCAGAAGTGAATTATAGCAACTGGGCAAAAGATTCCTGGACAAACGCATGAATTAAAACAAAGGATTTAAGCAAAAGTACTTTTATTAGTAGTAAAGGGAAATGTGATATCTAAGAACTGTCAAATGAGAAAGTTTGATACAAAATGATTTTTAAAAGTCAAATCAGAAGCTGCCTGTAAGAAACTAAAAAATGATTTCACAATTTTGAATGCCATTGCCAACAAAATGGTGATGAAATTTGATAAAGCAGAGAGAAATGCACAAGGGGAATATAAGTCTAATTATACATACAGAGGCAGGGACTGCAGCTTAACTATTGATTGAGAAAAAATAAAGAATTAATATTAGACTGCTCTCTGAAAACATCAAATCAAGCACTCAGTATCAATGAAAATTGTGAAACAAAAAGTTTGGATGATTAAGAAAGAAACTGTAAACAAAATAGAAAACATATATATACCACTGTATAAATACACTGTATCGCTATATCACTGTATAAATACATCATACACTCTTATGTTGAATAATCCATGCAGCCTTGGTCATTCTATTTCAGAAGAAAGAAGGGCAAGACAGAGAGAAAGATAGACAGAAGGAGGAAATAAATTCACAGGGTCTAGGACACATTCAGACTATAAAACATAAGTCACACTCCTGATGAGGAAATATTTGAACTGTACATATTGGATACAGAGCCCTGAAGATGTTTGGAAGTCAGCAGCTGAAGGTATTCTTAATCTGTAGGTGACAGTGGGGGCCTTATAACAACAGGACTGTACCCCCTACCAAGGCAGGACACCTGCCAGGTACAAAGGGCTAAGTGGACTTATGGTTTGAGTCAGTGCAGCTTTTCTGACTTTATGCACAACCAAGTGCCATCCTGGAAAAGCTAATAGATAACAATAGGAAAGAATTGGAAGGAAAAGTATAGACAAGGCTAAAATAAAATAAAATTATAGGCAAAATAACCATGTTGTCCTTTATTCTCAGGATGCATTATAATAATCCTTTTTTTTCCTCCCACCCTTTTTCCTTTAACACCATGTGGCTACTGAGGTAGATGGTATTATATCCCTTCCCAAATCATCCATCCAGTTCAGTGTCTGAACTCAGAAGGTAAGTCAAATTGCAGTTTTCAGAGGTTATACTACCTTTCCTAATTGAAATTATCCAATTTTTTGGTAGCAGAGGGTGGGAAGGTGCCACACAGTGGAATCCTCTCTCAGAGCCAAAACATAGGTACACACTCTTCCATATCTTCTGTCATGCCAGAAGCAGGGGCAAAATTATGCAAAATCTGGAGCTTGGCCAAATTTAACTAGTAGAAATATTAACTAGATTTTGATACTGCTTTATGCTGGGTCCATTATTGAAAAAAAAAGTCGTATGCAACTGAGCTAATGGCGTTCTTTCAAATATATAAAAATGATATGTAAAAAATTTGCAGTCTCTTTTTGATTTTTTATTTTTTTGGTAATGATATGTGGACTGTAATAAAACTTTGAGCTACTTTTGATTGCAAGAATTTAAGCAGGGTAGATCTTGTAAATTGACACCAAAGTTAAACGTTTTAACTCCAGTATTATTTCAATAATAGTGTAGAGAAATTACTGAGGTAGGCCTGATTCTTCAAACACTGCTGAGCATTGTGTTAACTCTATTCCTAGTATGTTCTTTAGTAACCGAAGTTTCTGCATTGACAGAATAAGTCATGTAAACCTCATTGCTAAAATGGCACCCTGAGATGACAAGAGTTTAATCAGCTTAAACAAACTTCAAATTGAAGACAATAAAAGAAAATATGTACTCGGCCATTTTTGCCCTTTGAGTATCTAGGAAGCCATCATTTACCAAAATCTTCAAGCAAATGAAGGGGGACAAACCCAACCAGTTAAGGATTTTCGGTAATGTTTCAGCTATGACACACAATTGTCTCCTCCTCAGTTAGATGAATTATTTGATTGGAATCCTATTCAGAGCCACGAAGATATTCTTAAATGAGGCTGTTATCTCAGCGAGACAATACTTAAATCGTTCCACTGCTAGAAGAGACTAAAAATGGTCATCCTATTGATAAGGCGTTTCAACAACCAACTTGATATCACTCTGGTGTACATTCAAGATGAATGACTCATACAAAGCTGTGTTACCCTGAAGGAGAAGAAAGATTTATCTAGTGCTGTCCTCTAAAACTTACAAGAAATAATACAATGGGTAAGTACCTGTAATACCCTAAACATCAATACTTTGCAGTCAGAAGTACCAAGCAAAAAGTGTCTATAAATGCCAAAGGAATAGAATACTCCATTACCATCAGTAGTCTCTCAACTGCCATACCAGTACATCAGCCAAGCTGTAACTATGTCTAAAAATAGTTTCACAGGAGACAGAAAGATCTGAACCTTTCCAGTGTGCTTTCTGATAAACTTTCCCAGGCAAAATGGAAGAGCTGTGAGGAGGATTTAAATGGAGACAGTCTGAAGCAAAGAAGTGATTTCCTGTAAGCAGATCTACTTAATAATTCTTAAAAGATGTTGGCAAAGTGCCTTTTCTCAGGGAGACGCAGAAACTGGTTTTGCTCTTTGCAGCCTAATCTTTAGACATGTCTGGTCACCAAAGCAGAGGAGAAGGAAGTGAGGAAGAGATTAGACTGGCCACTCTGCAGCTTTCTTACTCCTGAGGAATTCTTATCTTGGAAACCAGGGCAGTTTAAAATGACTGAAAGACAGAAAATGGAAATTTTCAAGCTTCCTTCTAAAAATAACTTTAATTTTTAGAAGAAAAAAGCCAATCCAACATAATTAAAATAATTCCCATTTTATCAGAAATTGTCATGAAAAAGTGTAAGACGAAATTTTTAAATGAGAAAAATCCCCCCAACATTTTTCTGTAATACCAAAATGATTATTTTCAGTTTGAAAAGAAAGTGCTTAAATATTTTTTTTCCCTGTTTCCATTTCAATGTAAATGTTATAATTTCTGCTTCTTTCTGATAACGGAAGGACATTTTTAAATGTCCTGGACTGGCTGGCGTATTATAATTTTGCTGAGTATTTCTCAGAAAGGCCTATTTGTAAGTAGTGGTAAAGACTCCCATTGGTTTGTCTGCATAAGAAAGGCTAACAGGATGCTCTCTGCCACTTGCTACCAGCAACAGCATCAGCAGGAGTAAATCTGTATCATCCCAGCTTAAGCTTCTTCCCCAGCAGGATCTTTAGAAATGTTTGATTTAGCTGCTTCTCCTTCTCCTTTGCTCTTCTACATACGTATTTTGTGTATAAGAGGGGAGCTAGAAAGAAGATGGGGAAGCAGGGTTATATTAGTGTGAGGAGCTTCCAGGGCAGGCTTCCAGGGCAGCTTTGCTGGCTCTTCTCTCCCTAGCAGCATCGCCATGTCCTGCTTTGCCATCCTCCTGAAATCATCATGCTCTTCAGATGTGGTCTTTCATTCTTGTCATAAGTCATAATCCTCAGTTTGTCAGGTGTGTGTGCTGGCCTCTCCCATACACCTGTGTTTACTCTTCCTCCTGTTGCCAGTTTGTATCTCCCTTCTTCTCCATTCCTTTCCAAGCTTCTTTTCTACATTTCCATTCTCTAATCCCAACTACAGTCCTTATGCGTTTTAAAAAAATGCCTCATAGCGTTCACTGTGCCTCCAAACCAATCTCATGATCTTATGGTTATAACTCTTGTTTTGCTTCCCCTTTCTGCTTCCTTTGTTTCCTGCCATTATTTCATTTCTATTCAGGCTGTCATCTCTTCTGGAAAGGGATTTTTCTTGTTCTCTGTTTTGCAAAGCACCTGGCATGTGTTTGATTCTGTCAAACAAATAATAACAACAGATATGAAATTGGCAGTGCAGCAGAAGCCTGATATCAGGAAGTAATAGAGGCAAATTACACTATCATCATCATGCCATGTATATACCACTGCTTGACAAAAATTCTCATCAACTAGCTAGGTAAACATCAATAAACCCAAAGATTCCCAAACAAACATCTCTAACATGAAAGAAATGTAGTTGTGTTTCACTTTGGATCTCAATGAGCCACAGGATTATACTTGGCAATTTCAGTATTGGAAATAAAGGAAATAAATGAATGAGGTGCAGTTTTTCAGATGGGTGTTTGGGTATAAAATTAAGGACTGAGAGAAGATGTTGATAACTCTTTAAAACAGAAGCAGGAAAAGGATGGAATGGGTGTGTTCAATTTAAACTCTGCGTAATTAAAAAAGCACACACACACTAGGTAAATTCTAGCATGTAAACTAATAAAGTAGACTCTCCTTTAGCCTAACTGATATTACCAGAAGATCTCTTAGTATCACTAAAGTCTTATAAAACATTTTAACTGAGTTGTCTCGGTCATTACATGACATTAGGCACCCAAAGACAAAGTTTATGTTACTTATGCTGCCAAAGAAAGAGCCCCAGAGCTTAAAAAAAGTTGTGGATTTTATTTATATTTATATTTATATTTATATTTATATTTATATTTATATTTATATTTATATTTATATTTATATTTATATTTATATTTATATTTATGTATATTTAGTAACAGGCTAGCCATATGAAATCTAAACCAGTATGGTTTCAGGACTAATGGATGTAGGCCAGGACTGAATGGAAATTATTGTACATATGGTTAGCGATCTCATAACTAAATTATTTGAAAATTCCTGGGAGAAAAGCAATTTATTACAGACATTGAGACAAACCAATGTAACACTAATACTAAAGAAAAATAAACGAGTGGAGGAATGTCCCCCTGCCATACCAACCAATATTCTCATAGTTGATTCCAAAGTAGTATCTGCCATTTGAGTGTATGGATTAGAGTATTTAACAGTGTGAATCAAAGGGAAGATACTCATCCAGAAGAAGAACATTATTAATACATTGTAGCATGCCATACATCTCTGTCACCAAACTGGACAAAATGGGAGCAGATGTTTCATGATAAGCTGGGAAGAGGACCCGACAATATTAATAGCCATAATATCTGAGGCTTAGTAAACAAAAAGAAAAGCTAGATGAAACAATCTGATGAAGAGACAGAATGATTTTTCTGTCTCTAGTGCAGTGTCGTAGGGACAAATTTTACATAGAGAGAAGGTATTAACTAAGCTAAATCTTGCTTCTAGTAGGTTCTTCTGCACCTGTATTTTGAAACCCTAGTAATGCAAGGAATGTGTGAGAAATGAATGCAACAAAAAGGAACTCTGAGGAGAAATCCTTTTGAAAAGGAAGATTTTTTTTAACTTTGATAGTTTCTTTTTGTTTTTTTGAAGTCAAGTACATCTTTGAATTAGTAGAAATGATTGGCAGGTGACTTTATTCAAAGCTAAAGGCAAATAGTAGTCAGAAATAGCACTTTGATGCATTAGCATTTAAATCCTCAGGTTACATTTTTATTTGTTCTGTCTCAACTGACATCTTTTGGTCAGCACCAGGAGGAAGGTTGCTGGATGATGAGACAGTGTACATATATCCTGGACTGTGGTATAGCTTTACTAGGCTGCACCTAGTTCTCTCTGCCAGAGAGTTTCACAAGAGCAGAAACCAGGTGCAAACTAACAACTATGAAACATGAACACATAAGAGATGGGGATACCAGTGTCACACCTAGCAAATTATTTTATAATTTCTTTGCATCTGTATGACCTAGCTATTATCATAATGCTTCACTTCTAGCTGCCCTGCTGTCCAATGTCATTTCAGGCCTGAATTAGATACTTTTGTATCCCTAGAAAGAGATAGAAACCTAAAACAGTTTAGAGAAACTGAAAGCCAGTCAAAGACAGTGGATAAATGGGCTGACGTTTAGCCTTCCTGCTGAAATAAGGATAGGCTTAAGTCCTTGGATGGAAGATCTTACAAACTGGTTGAATTTAGTACTCATTTACCTAGTCTCTGATGCATGCCAAGGCCATACCTGTAGTCAATAATGGGACAAAATTAGCGTGCGCTCATTACTACCCACAATATAACTTCCACAGAAGGAAAACCGAGTGAGAACTAGTTCTCAGAGGGTCCTGGGTAAGCCATCATGTATCCCACCAGTAAATCTGGATGTGTCCCAAGGAAGCTGTTTTCAGGGATTCAGAGCCCTTTTGAGAAAAGAATTCAGATACTTTTCTTAAAGTAGATGACTAAATTAATCCTTTCAACAGGAAACACATGTAAAAGGAGGATCAAAGAGGTCATATGCATTTTATCTAATAGTTGAACAATGGCAAAATGATATGCGAAAGTGTGGTGCATACAGACCAAGATATTAGCTCTTCTGGGACATAACAGGCCACTTAAGCTCTTCCATGAAAAAATTCCATTTCACTCAGAACAACAGTCTTCTCATTCTCAGAGAAGTGGCATAAATATCAATTTTAGATTAAGAGGGAGGGGATTTCTGGAAGGGAAAGGGGCTTCAGGAAGGGAAGAGATTGTACAGTGCAGGAAAAAATTTCAGAGGCAATTTTGGATTAGTCTTAGCCTAACCAGCCTCCTCCCAGGCAAGCAGGTGCAGCTCAAAGTGTGTGGCAATATATGAATACCTACAGAGGCTCTCCCTTCCCACACAGAGGTTGAAAGTATGTGGGCCTTCTTGTAATACCTACTCACAGCCCAAAGGTGTAGAGCCAGTCTTATGCTTTCTATGCCTTTCTCACCCACGAGATATGTAAAATTTCCATGTGTTCTCAGGCAAGAAATAGGCCATTCATCATATCACAAAAAGATAAGGTGAGACTTCCTGTAAACTGAGGTAAAAGGATGCCAGAGAGGTGTTACATTTTCATCAGCTCTGTATCCTGAACTATGGGTAGCCACAATTCAGCTATCACAAGCATGAGGGGAGTTGGTCTGTTGGCTTGTTCTGGCAGTTATACTAGACAAGGAGAGAAAGGAATCTTGGTGACAGCTGGATGTCACCTCTGTGAGATATCTCCATGATTTCATCAAATGGCTTCTACTGATTTACATCATGTTCATCTGCTTACTAATGCTTACTGACCTTAGCAAACAAGGCCTTCCATCACCAAAAGGCCTTAAATACAAAACCAGTAGAAACAACACTATAGAATTTAAGGTCTAAACACTGCCAAATGTAGTACATTGTTTTGCAAAAGTATGATGCGATGGCTCAATGACAGATGTACAGCTGCATAACTGTATGCTAAGATATGTGTTTTCTGTTTCTCTGGTATCTAAAGCGAAGCAGTGTTAGTTTAGACCTGAAAAATTAACCTTAAATATCGCGTGACTACTTGTAAAAAGATTATGATATATATAATATCTACTCCTCTAGAATTTTAAATTTAAATAACTTGACAGCACTGGATGTTAAAAAAAACCCCAACAACTTCAGATTTACACAGTCCTGTTTCAAAATAAAAATATAAGGCTAAAAATGACATTAGATGCTTTGAAAGCTTACTTTATAAGGAACTTTTTTTTTTCCATAATTATTAACATACTTTACTATACTCACAGCAGGCAATATTTCTAGGGAATATCTTCATTCTTTTACAGCAAATAATTCAGAAGCAGATAACACAGGTAAAGCCTTCATTTCCATATGACTTTCACTAATCCAGCTGCATTAATTTCATAAAATCCATCAGAAATAGGCTTGTAATAGTAAAAAGGAATGAGAAGAGATTTTTCTCCACTCATTATGGGGAGTATAAAATCACAGAGGTAACTCTTTCCTCCCACTGCCCTGAAATAGTCCCCTCACCAGGCGTTTTGATTTCTGCCATTCAGCTCTCTCTTAAATTGTATTGCTTACAGAAATATTTTGATATTATTTTAAACATAATCAGCTTGTATCATTGGTGTTACTGGGCAATTCCCATTAACTTGGCAGTCCACCCAAACCAAATTCTTTTCTTCTTTTATCTGGACCCATCTTATTCTTCTGCTGACCCCGTAAGGAAGCACCAGCGCAATCAAGAACAAAAAAAGAAATGGTGAAGACTTGGTCTAATTCTGTTATAGAATTATTTTTTTCATTGCTTATTCTTGCAAAGTCACAGATTTTGCATTTTGTGGTCTAGTTTCAGTGACAGTGACAGAAAATATCTGCTACCCAGAAAGTTCCACACTTTGAAAAGTGGAATGCTTTATAGAGTGTGAACAACTGCACATACAGACTTCTCCTAAACGCACTTTTTTTACTTTCTAAGCAAAATCCTGCCCACCACTTAAAACCTGCCATTTCTGAATGGCCTTCAGGAGGTATCTGGATGATTTTAGTAAGTTTATTCCAGGCAAATCAGATTTCTCATGCAATTTACTATGCACAACCTCAGTGGGAGAGCGCATTTAATTTATGACTATGACTGAAAAGAACAACCTGGAGAGGGCTAATCTGAGATTCCTGAACCTTCTTACTCAAGCTACACATGCATTCTTGGCATAGGCTGGTTTGTTCCTGAGGAAATTGAAATATTTTCCAGCAGACATCTTGAAAATGGACATGCAGTCCTCCAGGAAGTCAGTGGAAACTGGCATGTTGAATGATAGTCAAGAAATTGCCCAAGTGATATTTCTACAGACATGAAATGTGAGCAATCAACGTGGACAAATGCTATTTATTCTTCAGTCTAGCCTCTTTCAAGCCACATTTTAATGTACTAGTAAAACTAATGGATTATTTTTCTTCTCAGTGAGATGGCATCTTTGGAGCAGGAAGTTTGTTTCTTAATGTAAAAGAAAAACTCATGGCTTTCTTGGTAATTCTGAGGAAATGATCAGAGGATAATTTATATAGCATTCAATAGACTATACAGACTCTTCAGCAGTCCTGTTTCTGGCTCAAAAGAGGAAGGCTTTAGTTATGGAAATGGGGCTATAAAGTCTCCAGAATATAAACAACTTGAAATATTCAGACTAATGGAAATCCAACATCAGTAGCACACAGAAGTCTTTGGGCATAGCTATGGCTTAAGCATTGACTGCATTTTTCAAACTCGGCTATAATATGATTCATCAGATAACCTCTAAGTTGTAGATTTTCATTATTATTATTAGCAGCACTGTTCCACAATTGGTTATTTGATTCAATTAAGTACTTAAGCCTTGGTCCATGGATTAATACGTTTTCTGTTCCCCATTTCAGTTTTCTGGCAGTAGGCATTATGTCTTGTTTTGTCCAAAACTCATTTGGCTGGCTACACAATTTTCTCATGGCTGTAGCACATCCTTTTTCATAGTCTGTCAAGACATGAACCATTCTTTTTGACTTGTGGGTTTTTTTGGTCACTCTAGCTAGAGATTAATTTCACCCAATTTGTGTAGTATCAGTGCTAAAGTCTGCTATCATTACCCTAGACTTAAACTACTGTAAAACCTTCCAAGAGTAAATAGCATCAGAGTTCGTGTTTTATTTTCAGGCTTTTAATGCAAAATCCTCCCTTCATGTCTCTTTCAAGTCTGCTTGAATGAGCTGTGTATTACCAGTTGGCTTACCATCTGTCTCAATTTAGTGTCTTTGACAAATTCCAATCTGTCCTGAGGAAAATTCAGAGTACTGAAACCATTCCACATTAGATTATTAGGTATATTTTATTAACAGTGTCTCTTTATTGAAACAAAAAATCTTGACACTCCTTAACTCTCCTGCCAGCAAAGTCAGCGGAGCCCTACAACTTAGACTCACACATTCTGAATGGCTTCACACGCTTCACTTTGCATTCTCTTCCATCTTCTGAATTTTCACCAGGTACAAAAGAGAGGGTTTTCCTTTTTAAATTTAACCTTTCATAACCTCTCTGGACATTACCTACACGGTCTGTACAGCATAAAAACGCCACGAGTCCTTTCACTTTTAAACTGCCTAATCCTTACCCACCCTGAAAGCGCACTGAGAATTTCACAGTTATGATAGACAAGCTGATTTTGTTCCTTAGCCTGTCCCAACAGATTACACTGTGTTAATTATCCTAACTTTAAAATCTCATAAAACCAAATCCAGAAAGGAAAAACTCCCACAAATGTAGCTTGCATTCTGTCACAAGTCTTTTGTCAGGATATTGCAGATCTTATGCCTATGGTTTAATATCTTATATTTGTCATTTTTCCTGTATGGAATATGTTACAAAAGTGGTAAGCCCAGTCATACTTTGGGTTTCACAGGTTATTTGTTGGATTGTTTTTTCCTTTATTTTTCGTGCGTGGTTGCCCATCTCCTCCTTCCCAAACTTCTGTATCCCCCACACCCCATCCCTCCACAATCCTTCCTGCAGAAAATGTAACTACAGAACTGCCTATTCCCAAGTAAAAAAAGGGCTGCACTATGCAAACAATAAAGCTCTCCGTTTAAAAGTAATTGTTGGCTATGACTGACAGCCCTTAAGGGAACAGGAGAGAAAATATATGCTGCTGCTCAGAATTTCTTGTTTTACTAGAAATTAGTTTGAGGCTACAACTTTTGAGGAGCATCCTTGATCTACCATCTATCCATTCCAAGTTAGTTGTGGAAAGTACACCTTTTTCTGTGTATCAGTTAGTTCATCAGAAGTACAATCCTAAACAGGTCCTGACAATGCAGAAACCCTGCTGTGCTGGTTGTTCAGCAAATCATAGCACCAACTGCCTCAATATCCCTGCAGCACCTGCTGCCAGAATTATTGTTAGGCAAGAATTTGTATTGTAGTTTTCTTAAACTGGGCTTGTCATCCTGCCTAGGAACTGTTCTCTTCCACAAACACCCCAAATGTCACTTGTTTTAAAATAAAACAAATCAACAAAAGCCACCAAAACAAAATGCATATCATGAGCATATCAGTTTCTAACTGCATGCATGGAAGTAATTCATTAAGGATATGTTAGCTCTAACATGTCACATATATATTTTTAAAAGGTGGAATGACCATTTTTTGGCCTTCACTCCCCACACACAGCCAGTGAATGACTTCATGCCATTACTGGGCAACCGAATGCTGGCTGAACCCACCCTTGTGGCAGGGTGTCTTGGCATCACTTGGTATTATGGCTGTAATGACAGGATCATCATCCTCAGTAGTAACCCAAAAGTCACAGGATTTAAATCATTCTCAAAATTGCTATATATGAATTGTTTAGAAAGTTAAGGACAAATTATTATTATTTTTTTTTATTTCAACTACTAACCAATAAATGTAAAAAAATACCAACAACAAAACAAAAATAACCCCCTTTATCCACCACATTAAAGCAATAGTTTTTATAACATTCAAAACAGTGGAAACTATTTACTGTATATTACTATTAGTGAAGAAAAGCAAATTTAATTTAAAATCATGTTTTTCAAACTCCCTTATCAGATGCCAGATAACTCCAGCTTAAACAAATATAAAAAACCCTCATTTAAAATGGAGAATAATACAGACAGAGCTCAATTATTGAGATATTAAGGGCAACATTCAATTTGAGATACATTTAAGCATCTGTGCCTCCTGGAGATTTTTACATGACAAGGTTTTAGATAAACATGTTTTTGCAAACAGCAACTATCATATCTGATCACATAACCTCTGTATGAAGCAGTATGTCAGCAAATACCTCTGATTATTTAAAATATTAAATAACTAATTTACTAGGCAGGTCTTCCTCAGAACAATCACAAATTTTTCAAGAATTAATACCCATATACAAAAAGCATTTAGATGATCTGTTACAAATCTCTGAAAAATAGTTAAAAAAAAAAATAAATCACCCTCTCTGTGATAAAGCCCAGTTTAAATACATTATGGGACATGCTAGTAGTGGAGGAGCTGCCTTTCTGCAACACTCAGCTTGCAGGGGAAACAGCAGCTGCCAAGGACATACAGGGTAGGAATCACCTCACCTAACTTTAACTATCTAGACATTAGATGCCTAATTTATGCTAATCATCTGGGTTCCCTCTACAGGTAATGGAGATAAGCATTCTCAGAGGGAGATTCATCCTGTTTGTCTTAGGCATCACTCTTATAGATGCTTGTAGATGGATACATTCAAGAAACATCAGCCCCACTGACAGCCTGGTAATCTGTCTTTAGCAATGCACTATTTCCAAATTCAATAAAATGAAGCCAGAACTGAGATAATGTCTTTATTCTGTCATTTAACCTTTCATTCTTCCTCTGACCCAGCTTTTTCTTCAGTTTCTCCCATGAACATCAACTTTCTCTGCACTTTAATTTTATTTACACTGGACTATGTTTTTCTGGAACCAGGGGAACTGCAGCCAACATCAATATGTTGCTGCTCTACTAGTTACAAATACATTTACATGCATGCGCTCTAAATTGAAGTAATGTTCTGAGCAGATAGATACGATAGGAGTATTGACAGCTATTGTGCTTTCTGGGTCTACTCTATACCTTTCAAATGTGTAAAAATCTGTGACAACATTAAGGCAGTCAAGGTATATAGATGAATGACAAAATATATTTACTATTCAAAGAAGTAAAACAACAAACAATAAGGAACTCAAACAACAAAAAATAAGGAAGAAATACCATTAGGGCCCTCACTTTCACATGTGTGAGCCCAGGTCACCATATGTGCTTTGAGGCCTCTGTGCTTCAAATATTGAAAAATTTCTAAAGTTGAAGCCTGGCCTTAACTCTCTTGCATTTAGGGTTTGTGGGTTCTCAGCAATACCAGCATTGCTGCATCGCACCTTTAATCACCAAGCCCTTACAAACAACAGCCAAGATTTATAAGGAAGAAGGTGTCTGAACTCCTAAATTCATAGCTGGGTGCCTAAAGTAGCAGTACAACTGACAAGCACCTTGTGCAGCTGCCCACAGATGCTCACCCCAGTAGTGAGGCACTTAGCAGTTGTTATAACACAAAATAGGTGTTTATTAATTAAGAATGTTCCAACGGCTACTTGAAGTGCCTTGGCTGAGTGCTGGTGTGCACTAATTTCGACTACTGGGCACGCATTCTACTCTGCGTCTTATTTCTACAGCATTTCTAGAAAAATTAATTTTAATAGTTAAAAAAAGTCTTGAGCTGCATACAAGAAAATATCTCCAGTTCTACTGAATGATAATCTAATATGAAATAAGAATATTCACCTTTTTTTCTTACTCTGCCCAAATCCAGGCAATAAATTAGGCTTCTCAGCATGACTGTAAAGTGCTGTGAACTGTATAAACAATCATATATGGACACTGAAAAATAACCCTTATGCACATTGCATTATAGTTCCAAAAATATATTTACAGTCTATTACAAAGATTACAAATGGAAGTGTCTATGTAACGGGATTATGTTATTTAAAAGCTTTTTACAGATTTTCTTTAACAAAAGCAGGGGGGACAAAAACTTAGTATAACCAAACCGATTTTTCTAAGAAACAAATAAATAAAATGACAAACATAACACTGTACAGTGATCTAAAAACGGGGAGAAAAAAGGAGGGTGAAAATGGTGCATTTAAGTTTTTGATAACTATCTTTGGTCCTAAATGTGGGAAAACACATTATGTAGCACTGAATATACATGTTTGTCTGTGATGCTCTGCATGTAAAATAGAAAAATATAGTGCATTTTCAATGTTTTCAGAGCTCACTACACATAAATATGTGTACAAAACAAGACTATAAATAAAATTTACAAGTTTTACAAAGGAACATTTACAGGGTTTTCGTTTTTATTTTTTTTGTGTGGATGCCCACATTATCAAACAAGACCAATTTATGACTGATCCCTGGGATCTTTCTCTATCAAAATCAATAGAAGCAGCCCAATTCTCTTTGGAAGTACAGCATTTCATTGCTGGGGTAGTTCACAATTTTCAGATTTTTTTTAAAGCATTTCTTTCTGATCACATATATTCCTGCAATATCTGTAGAGACACTGTTCATTATTGCTTATAGTAGTTATTTTAATCAAACAAAATTTATCTATAAATGGTGTAAAGGTATTCCACTGAGCAACTACTCTTGCATCTGTGTTCCTGATGACTGACTGACTGTTGTGTCTGTCTGAGCACACACATGCATAATTGCTCAGAGCAGCAAAAGCTTATGAAAAAATTGAAAATTTTGAACTGCCCCTTGCCTCATGCTCTACGGTTCTCATATAAAATCTATGTCCTCATTCTGACAGCTGGACTGCATACGGCTTAAACTCATATAAAATATATGCCAGCTATTTCTCTCAGATTTGCTAATGCAGAGTACTGAAAAAAAAAGTGATGTGCTCAGATTAAATGGTTTAGGTAACACTGGAGAACTGCACCTGTGTTCTGAGACACTCCTACAATCACTTGTCCATTCAATGCAGTATCTCAGCAGGTTTACATATGTAGATCTACATCTTAGAATATATCTCACTTTAACTCTAGTCCATTAAAATCATTTTGCAAACAATTTGCTAAAAGTGCCTAGAACTACTTAGGGGTCATTATTGCTTTTCTTTTTTCTTTTTTTTTTTTTTTCTCTTTTATTTTCTTTTAAAAGATAGTATATGTGTAACCTTAAAAAATTCTTTAAAAAATATCAGAGCTCTTGGCAACTTGCATTTTTCCTGACTCCCTGCCAATTAGCTAGCCATGTCAATATGGTGCTGATCTAACAAAAGTAAATGGCACAAAAGGATACCAAAGTTCGGACAGTTATACATTGCTTGGTCATGCTTCTTAAATCTCTAGGAACTCAAATAATCCTTCAGAGGTACCCAGTGTAGTAATGTGTCATAGAATTAGCACTAAAAAGGTCCAAAGATATAAACATCATACTAAAAGAAAAGTCTTTATGAAGAATAAACACAAATGATTAAAAAAAGATTCAGAAATCACAGATTTAAGGAAAATATCTTGTTGAATTCAACAATAATATCATGATTTTATCTGACAAATATATTCTTTTTTAAATTTTTATGTACATTTAAAAAGTCTATTAGATAAAAAGGAGGTTAGAGAGCTCAAGGTGTTTGTATGTTTCAGGTAGTACTTTGTTTATTGTCACTGCTGTTTTCCTTGCCACCACTGGTGGATCCTAATTCCCTTTTCATAAATTCTGGTGGCACTTAGGAGTTCAAGTCTGTAGGTGCTTCTTGTAGCTCTTCTATTCACTGCAGGAAGGACCCAGGAAATCAAGTGTCTTCTAGCAGCACTTCATATATACTGAAGGCCAGTGCTGTTCTCTCAGTCTGTCACCTCCCTCATAAGGGAGAAATGTCTATCACACTTGGATGCCAGTGCCGTGTAAATGTAGCATTTGTGCTCTCATAGTCTGAATGCTGCTCATGATTTTCTTTTGATGACCAACCAACGTGATCCCTAAACTCATCACATCCCTGGGAAAGATAAATGCGTACATTGTTAATTTTTCAACTTAGACTGCTATTGTATGGTATTCAACTGTGAGTCAAAGCTACGTAGTGGTCTGTGCTACAGGTTTCTAACACTGAGGTTACACTGGAACCTCAGCTCAGTACTGTGAAGTTCATATAGGCACTGTTCAACTTCTCAGCAAGGAGTGTGATTACATGTCAACTGTCATGTAATTACACTATGTATCTCCACATCTAAGAAGGAGGCCAGTATGTTTTCACTACAATAATCTTTCATTGTGGCTCTTAGGGACACCCAAAGAAAGAGAGATTCCTCTTGTAAAATACTTCAGGTGGCTTTCAGGACAAATTTATGAATAAATACAAGATTTTGGGGATCACATTCGGACTCCTAAAGAGATGCCTAGAGAAACCCTTTGCATATTCACCCATACCCATCATGCAAATGAAAGAGCAGCTGTTTCAATTCCACTGCTACTAGTGCTACTTAACCTAGCAGAAGCTTGTGGGCTGTAATGACAACTCCCCAGCTATAGACTGAGACCCCTAATAACAACAGGCAGATGAGAGTAGGGTTGCAAACTTGAGATTATTGTTTAGAAACTTGCATAGAAAACCACTGCTCTCTGTAAGAGGAATTATATGTGTTTGGCAACCACCAGGATAAGAATGATGTTTGCAGGGTGCCAAGAAGACCTGTTTAAGATGGCAGTACCAATACAGGCCATGCTTGCCTTCAGAAAATTGTTTTGCTTCTATAGACTTAACCCGATGCAAAGTCATTTCTTGCAGGACACAAACAGCCCCCAGCCAACTAGAAGAAAATTCCACATCTTCCTAGTACAAGTCTGGAAAAAAGTACCAATTAGGTAGTGGAGGCAAAGTGATTATTTTCCTATACATACATACTTTGAAATTGGTCACATTCTCCCTCAAATTCCACGCCCTTGCTGTTATTTCAATTGGTCTCAAAAGCAGGGAAAAAGGTGATGCCATCATGGGATGCTCTAATATAACATCGTCAGCTGTTAAACTTGCTGGCTTAACCCCAAGTACCATGTTTGTCCTCAGGGTAAAGTTTTGGGAGTTGAACACTGTGTATTATTTTACCTAGAAATTCCCTAAATGCAAGTTAAACATGCCCAGTACTAACTTACTCAATAGTCATCCTGGCAACTGATTCAAGAGAGTTGTAGCCTGCTGCTGTGAAATTATCCTTATATCTTTCCATCTTAATAGCTTGTAACCATTCGCCTACGGAGCAGAAAGTGGTAAAATCGGGAGTGTTCTGGTCCAGAAGAGGGCTAATTGGTCTATGGAGAAGGAAAAAGGAAAGTAAGTTGTTTCCAAAGAGTGTAAAACATCAGGGAGTATTTAGCAAGGTGAGAGTCAAATAAGTCTGGGGTATTAAAAATGTCAAGAGTAGAATGTAATTGGCCTTTACACACCATTCAGATTATTCTGTGAGTAGCTCTTGACTACTCTGTATTTGACAGTATGTACTTCCTAAGCTTATTCATGTAGAAGATGAAAGGTCAGATTACACAAAATCAGCCTAATGGATTATTGTCACTAACAGAAAATCAACCTTACTACCTAGCATGACAACAGCTGCAACTACAGCTGCTGAGTAAAATAAAGATGGCATTCTTTTAAGCATCTTAGAAAATATAGAAGTAACTATTCTCATTATTCAATTGGATGGGACAAAACAAAGACAAGGAAAGAGCAGAGACACAAAGTTGCTTAAGGTCACACAAGCATATAAATCAGTAGAAGAACCAGGAACAGAACACAGGCAAGTTGATTCCCTAGTGTAGTGATCTAGCTGGCAGATCAAAAGATAACCATGATTAAGTAATTCCTGAAATTACTAAGAAGCCATTAAAAACTACACCATGAAATACAATGAGATGTAATCACTGAAAGGAGTAAAAGCCAGAAAATGAAAGGTAAAAATCTAGAGTGCAGCACGTCAAAGTACATTGACAGACTATGAGTATTATTAATTACTATTTCTACTGTAGCAGTTCCTAGGGCAAGAGATGCATCACACAAAACTACAGTAGATGACGGCCCTTGCCCTTCAGACGTCACAATTTTAAGAAACAAGGAAAACAAAAACTGCTAGTGGTGGAAGAGTGGAAAGAGTGATGAGCAGGCAGTAGTTTGCTGAGAAATGGGTTAGTTCCATGTTATTTACTTTATTTATTTTGCTTATTTTTTAAGAAATTCCTTTTTCGTCATGGTAAAAATAGAAGGGCAAATGAGGGAAGGGAAGAACAGGGAACAGAAGGAAGAAGGAACTGAGAGACACATGGAGTAAATGCGAACTGGAACCAGCAACCAAGAACATTCAGGCGCATTCATCATCATAAGAACACATTCTAGAGCTTTTCTTACCTGCTACAGGTTCCCAGTGGGGTTTTCAAGCTGTTTGGGTTTCTAATCATTTTGTCCAGAATACCAACTATCTGCTCAAACTTCGGCCTTTCACCACGTTCCTTCTGCCAACAATCCAGCATCAGCTGGTGCAGTCCTGCTGGGCAGTCCATGGGTGCTGGCAAACGATAGCCCTCTTCGATTGCTTTTATAACCTAGTAGCCAATATAGTTAATCATAGTTCATCAAGGGATATTTAAAAAATAGATAATGCTACCCAGTTCAAGAAATAAAAGTGGAAAAAAAATCAATAAATTAAAATTTGCCATCATGGTTGCAGAAATAAGAGTCTGTTGTTTTGACACTAGCCTTCATGTTTTCAAACAATTTCCCTGACTTTGTTTGGGCTTATTAAGCATATTGTTCTATATGTGCAGAGCATAGCTATATTACCTAGTCAAGTGAGCAGCAGGGAACAACAATTAAATTCACCTAGAGAGCAAGAGATAGATTGATAAATGGAGTTATTTCAGAAAGCATTATTACTTGCCCCAAGGCTTTTATGAAAGTGTGTGGCAGAAGCAACTGACTTGTAAATGGATAGGGATCTGTGCATGCACATATAATATACAAAAAGCCTGAAAATATTATAAAAGGATCCAAGAAAAATGTTTATCAGACAGAAATTTTTAGGGGAAAAAAGTTGTATTCTATGTCTAGCCATGTTATATTAATGATAAAGTAGCAGAAACGTGCCATGTGAGAGAGGAAGACCTGGCTGAATGGTATTTTAATATATCAGCTAAACAGAAAGTTAGATTTAATAAGATATGCTGCTAGGTGATGATATCATTGAAGGGAGAGCACAAAATGTCTGAACCAAGAATTACACCTACCCATTGACTTCCTTAGCCAAGTCCATTTGGATTTAAACAGAAAGTAAAAATGGGTAAAGTAAAATCACAGGAAACTGCTGAAGGCCTTGAGGGCAGGATAAGAAAGCACATCAGGAAGCAAGGCAGATAATAAAAGCTTGTGAAAAAGGAACAAAACACTGTTCATGGGGGATTTCAGGTATACTGACATTGACTGACATGGCAGTATTAGAATTGCTAAGAAAGACTGCTTGTTCCTTAAGGGCAGTGCACAGGACTGTATTCTCCCTCAGTCTGTACAGAAAGCAAAGTTAGAAACTGTTCTGGTTGTAGCCCTAGGAAGTAGATCTGGTATGATAAATAAAGTTGGTGAATATCTAGGATTTAGTGAAAATAATACCCTCAGATGGATAGAAAATATTCCATAGGTTGAGTGAGAAGATGCAAAAGCAGTGGACTGCAAGGGAGACAGAACTGCAAAGAATACAAAATTACCTTCAAAAAACTGGCTGAAACCTACGACTGTATCAAAACCTTTTGCAGAAAAGAAGTTCTTTAAATTCTTTAAAAGGAGGAGGCATAGCCCAGTGGCAGGGCACTTACTGCAGGTTTGTGTCACAAAATGCCTTCTGACTTCAGGGAAATTGCATCATCTCTCTGGGCCCCAGCTTCCTATCTGAACATTTAGAATGACAGCACTGTCCGACAACTCAAAAATGACAGCTATATTCAATTCCTGCAGTAATATCGACACCTTGAAGAATGAGTGTGGTGCCCTTTTAGAGACAGTGACGTTATCTCTCAGGGTAGAGAGAGAAGATTTCTGCAGAAGAACAGGAAAATGGAAGAACAGTACTACGCATGAAAGAGAACATTAGAAGTAAAATGTAGAGATACTTCAGAGCGCTATTAAGAAGAAAAAGCAAAAGAACAACTCCTTACAGTAAAGGAGTGGAGTAAAAGTGAGAAATAAGCTACAGTGTGTTTAGGACAACTGGTGTGTTATGAAAAGTAATGCAGAAATTTTTGACCTTCTAAAAGGTAAAGTGTAGTAAACCCTTTATGCATACTACATATGATTTACCACAAAAGAAGCAGTTGCATAAGAGGTCAGAAGGCAGAGACCTTAAATGAGGAAGGAAAAAGTAGGTAACACCAAGAGCAATGCAATCATCAAAATATCTAAGATCCTCAGAACTGGCAAACCACCTAGATAAGACTATATCCAAGAGTGTATGGGATAGTGAAAACATGAACAAAAGGATCATGAGCAGAACTTTTCCACATTCATTATGAGTTGCAGAGAAATGTGAAGAGAGTTGGGAATCAAGATGGAAATTTTTAAAAAGATTTTGGGATACTGCAGAATCAGTTTCTCTGAGGTGTGTTCTGAGCAAGAAGGGTGAAACTGAGAAACATAAAATAATGAGCTAGCTACAGATGGATGGAATTTCTGGAAATGCCCAAAACATTGAAAAAAAACATTCTAAAATATTGGTAAGTAAAGTTTATTAAAAAAAAAAAAGTTTATACAAAACTTGGGCATTTCAAAGGGTGCTACAAGTGTCTACTCTGCTAAGAAAAGTGGGGGTGGGGTTCCGAAAGTATGTATTCCTTTTTTTTTTTTTTTTAGATAAGTAAAGCTATATAGAGAACACAGCTGGAGTTCTTACTAATATTTATATTATTATAATTTATCATATTATTAATTTATATTATTATATTTCTATTACTTACTCTTCCCACAATATGTATTTCAAATTCTGTTTTTGCTGCAAGAAGAGAAAAAGGGAATACTGCTAAGGGTCAAGTATGCTTTTATCATAATCAGGCTATCTGAAGATGTAAAGTAGATGAGAAGAGCGCCAGGTCTCTTCACTGTATATACTGGTTGCTGACCAAGAAGTATTAAATACAGGAAACAGGACAACATAAATTTATCACTCTGCTTCTGGGTATATAATAACTCTACAAATTAATAATAATAATAATGGTAATAAATCCATGAGTATAGCAAAGAAGAAGTATGTAAACCTAAGCTCTTGTCCTCTTCTGGAAAACTAATCTGCGCTAGGGTCAATAACAGAATGAGAGTGAGAACTAGGCAAACAGCAGCAGTCAAATAGGGGAATAGGGTAAAGTGCAGCAGTCTGAGGGTTTCTGTTACCAGCAAGGATTAAGCTGAGGGGAGCCCACTGCTCAGAGAAGTTGAGGAGACTCTGTGTATCACCTGTGCTCAGCCCACTGTTCCTCTGTGGGGAGCTTGTAGGATGAGTGTCCCTGTGGTGCACTCTAGCTCCAGGCACTGCTAAAAGGACTTTTAAAAAGAGCTCGCAACACAAATTTGTATCCTCTTTCAGTGTAAAACAATGACTTAAATGAAGAGAGGCAGAATTAAGGACATGACATCTAAACATCCAAAGTCATGGAGACATATTTTTTAGGAGATCTGGTCTACGACTACCCCCACATCCACTTTCAGGCAAAATTATACATTTAAGATATATAAACTACCTGAGTGTATATGCAGAATTAAAAGAGACACAGCTAGCATTTTTTATTCCCGTTGAATATTCCTATTAGTAACTGTGAAGAAGAATAAAAAACTAATCCTAAAATGGTTCTATATTTTTGAATGATAGATTTATCTATGGGATTGGAAGGAAGTGTGTATGTTTTGGGAGGACATGCTTTAAGACCACAGTTTACAGGAATAGTTTTAATTATTTTACCAAGCAACTGATGCATCTTTTTACTAGGTGCAATTGAAGATTAATATGCAAGATTTTAAAAAGAGACGAAAGTGCAAGAACTGGTAATTAGCTGTTTTATGAAAAAGGTTCCGTCATGTGCTTTCCTTGCAGTTTTCAAAAGAGAATATACTTTTCAAAATCCAAGAAGTATGAAGGTACCAAAATTTATCCTCTATTTAAAAGTTTTTCCTTACTGTTCCCTGAAAGATAGGTAAGGTTTGCCTTTGAGGCATCTTATATTCCTGTCAGACTTCTTTTATGTTTGAGTCTGGTACAGAAGGAAGGTGTCAAAAGAAATGAAATTCTACGGGGTGTCTAGGGAATGTAAATATTTCTCTTTCTCTGCCCCAAGGACTTGTTTGCCCATATTTTGACAGTCCATGAAATCTTTGACACTGAGACCTGTCAAATATTAACAATTCTGCACTGTGCCAAACTAACTCATCATTTACACTTTTATCTTCTTTTATTTCAACTTTGATGTTGTTTTAGAGATACAGGTAAAAAGTGAACGCTTTCTAACTTTTTCATTATGTTAGAACCCTACACAATTTTGATAAATCTTATTTCTAAACCAACATTTTACACATTTATAGTGAAAAACATATGCATGTGTTTAGAATATGTAAATTTTGTTTTTCTAACCTGTACACATGCTCACAAATAGGCAACATATAACCTACATCTTGATTTGACATGTCCCAGTAAGGCCGTTCTCCATAGGACATTACTTCCCACATAACTATTCCATAACTCCACACATCACTTGCTGATGTAAATTTGCGATACTGGATGGCCTCTGGAGCTGTCCATCTCACTGGAATTTTTCCACCCTATTCAAAAAAAAAAAAAAAGGAAGAAAATAGAAAAGATTTTTTTTTTTTTTTTTTTTACAGAACCACAGAATCATAGAAGAGTTGGGATTTGAAGGCACCTCTGGAGATCATCTAGTCCAACCCTGCTGCTAAAGCAGGTTCACCTGCGGCAGGTTTAAGCAGGTTCACCTACAGCAGGCAGCACAGCATCACATCCAGGTGGGTTCTGAATATCTACAGAGAAGGAGACTCCACAGCCACTCTGGGCAGCTTTTTCCAGTGCTCTGTCATGCTCAAAGTAAATAAGTTTTTCCTCATATTTAAATGAAACTTCCCTTGTTTTGGCCTGTGCCTCATTGCTCCTCATCCTGTCACTGGGCACCACTGAAAAGAGTCTTGCCCCATCCTCTTGACACCTGCCTATATGATGATCGTAAGATCCTGTCTCAGTCATCTCTTTTCCAGGCTAAACAGGCCCACCACTATCAGTGTTTCCTCCTAAGAGAGATACTTCAGTCCTCTAATCATTCTAGTAGCTTTCCACTGCACTGTCTCCAGTAGCTCCTTGTCTTTCTTGAACTGGGGAGCCCAGAACTGGACACAATACTCCAGATGTGGCCTCACCAGGGCAGAGCAGAAGGAGAAGATAACTTTCCTCAACTTGCTGGCAACATCTTCCTAATGCACACTAAGATACCACTGGCCTTTTTGGCCACAAGGACCCATTGCTGGCCGTCCACCAGAACTGACAGGTCCTTCTCCTCAGAGCTGCTCTGCAGCATCTCAACCCCTAGGCTGTACTGGCACATGGGGTTATTCCTCCCTAGGTGCAGGACCCTGCACATGAACTTGTTGCGTGCAGGGTCCTGCACCTAGGACCATGCTCCTAGGGTCTTCCCTTCATCAGGCTCCTCTGCAAAATTTCCATATCATCTTCCAGAGAGTGCATTTGTAATTACTTCCATCAACATCAAAAGCAGCACTTATATCACATACTATAGTTGACCATTTGCAGAATTTTCAAAGGAGTCTAAGAAGTTTAGGCTCTGAAAACACTTGGACCACAGAAAGTTAGATACCTCTCTAAGCTAAGCTGGATGCATTTTTCTGGACGTGCTTATCCCTCCAGTGATGTTCAAAGGCTGCTTAGAAGTCTGATTTACACTAGTCATTTAACTCTTGGCTGTCTGAGTTAGGTCAGGGGAATGTCATCCTGTGCATATAAATCCCATTGAGTTGTCATATGGCTCCTTTGAAATCTCGGTCTGACATTTTTAAACCAGGATTCCACTTACAGCCAAGCAGCAGGATTGACAGCCACGAATGCCGCTGCATTTTTTCAGATCCCTGTGCCTGTCGGAGCAGATTCCAGGGGCCCCTCCTTCCCTCAGCATGAGAAAATAGGTACAGCAAGGCCCCACAGGTGGGAAAGTCGAGTTGGCTCAGCAAAACAATAAAGAGCATAGTGTGCCCAGTGAATGCTTATTTAAGAAAAGCGCCCCACCCAAAAGCAAGGGAAGATGCAGAATTTGAGCTTTGTCACAGTCTAGCCTCAAATTTGTCAACATTTTTGTGAGATAAAATATAATCTTAAAAATAGCAACAGCCTACAAATATTTTAACTGACTCATAATAAATGAGATTATTAATTTTTTCTGGGTAAAACTTCTGTATTTGTTCAAACAGAAAATTATGAAGAATGGAATAATGAAGATAATGGGCAAAATTTTTGGAATTTTACAAAATAAAAATTTATATTCTTACAAAAATATCAATCCATAATTAGAGTCAGATTTCTGCAAAGACTTTGCCTTTTGACTGGTTAATATTTCTCAAACAATTAATAAATTTCTCTCATCTATACTCTCTAGAAGTTATGCTTCTTAATAAATACATCACAAAACAATCAAAACCCATCAATTTCTCTTACGGTAGTAGTGTAGACGGCCTCTGGATCATCTTCTATAACTCTGGAAAGGCCAAAGTCTGACACTTTACAAACAAGGTTGCTGTTGACAAGAATATTGCGTGCTGCAAGATCCCTGTGTACATATCCCATATCGGCCAAATATCTCATTCCAGCAGCAATTCCTCTCAACATTCCCACTAGCTGAATGACTGTAAATTGCCCATCATGTTTCTGGAGGGAAGAAAGGAGCAGCAATTCTTGTTAGTATAGCTAAGAAGAGAAATAAGAATCAGTTTTACAACTTCAGCTTTCTACTTACTTACTACTTCTGTGGCAATTCATCCTGGGGCAAAAAAACTCACTTCAAACACAAGTTTTATTTTCTTCAGAGACAAAGCAGTACATTCAGTTAAGAAATGTGTGAGTAGTTAATGTACTAGAAGTAACAAAACTTGCAAATCACTATAAATTTCTGGCCAAGTCCTGGCAAGTCTTTTTGAACAGAGATTACCTGATGCTCAGCTCTTTAATTTACTTCTATGCTCTCCATCTCTCAGCATAATTATTTGTATCAAGAAAATAAGAACTATCTCCTTTTGGAACCTTAGCCACTGATGATTTTATTCATAGTTTGGATTTTATCAAACATACATAAGCTTTCTGTTCTCTATAGAGTATTTATATATCATCTTGCACTGTCTTGTCCACGTGGTAAGGAGTCAGAACTAGCCAGTTCAGAATGCACACTCAAAAAATGTTAAATTTTTGTGAACTTGAATTTCTTTTTCCTTTGTTTTTCTCTTAAACACAACCATACTTTATTTAAGAATTCTTGTATGATGGTTTCCACCATCCTGACACAATAAAATTCTGCTCCCAAAAGGCTTCAGGTATCAGTGGTTTTAAGTTCAGCTGGTGCAATACCGAAACCACCACGTCTATGCCAAATGAAATCACTTAAATTCCTAGCATGTTCTCATGTGATCCTCTTTGTTCCTCTCATTTCTGATCTGGTTGCATTGAAATAATGTAGAGAAGTGCTAGCATTTGTAAAGTTCCATTTCAGCCTGAAAACAGTTTTAATTCTATGAAAATCATGCATGTATACATATATATATGCCCATATGTAAAACTGCGTTTTTAAAAGTGATTATGTATAATAATATACATACAGCTCACTTAAAATGTTTATATGCTTTCAGTTTCATACTCACCCTAAGAAATGCATCTAAGGCCCCATTCTCCATGTATTCTATTACAATCATGACTGGTTTCCCTGAAAGAAAAGAAGACATTTTGTTTGAGAAACTGTAACACAAATGGAGTGCCTTTTTTTTGATAAAACAGACGTTATTCTTTTGAAGAACTGAATCACTGAGACAGTGAACATTTCTGAGGCCTCTAGCACTGTTACTGAGCTCTAATAAGTTCTTATATGTCTGCATGGAACGTGGCCACGATTTACAAAATTAAACCGCAAAAATCAAAATGTCAGTGTGCTCTCCTAACTCCTGTTGTGTGAACAGGACTCCGGAATAATGACACGTCAGATAATATGAAAGGACATAAGAAATCTTATCTCTCTGCATGGTGTTTGAGGCTAAATGAAACTAGAAAAATAGAGTTCAAAGTACTTCATTTTTTAATCATGCGTGCATCTTATTTTTTTCCTCAGGTTGTAGCATAAAGTAAGTATTGTTTCAGCTACTTACACATCAGGAAAAAATCTGCTAGGAGTGTGTAGCCTGTTCATAATTTGAATCTTTGACCATGAATAAGCTAAAGTAATTTCTGTCATTATGCTGTTACTTGACTGACAGATTGAAACGCTGCTTACCTCTGGTAACAACCCCTTCTAAGTGCACAACGTTGGGGTGGTCAAACTGGCCCATGATGCTTGCTTCACATAGGAAATCTCTCCTTTGCTTTTCAGTGTAGCCAACTTTCAAAGTTTTTATGGCTACTGCAACATCTCTCTTGCCAGGAAGCTTTAGACGCCCACTGCAGACTTCACCAAACTCTCCTAAAATGGATTAGATCAAATCTGAATTACTCTGACTGTAATATCAATATTCTTTTTAGACTTTGATTCAACTAGACACCTAAGTATGTGTTTAAACTTTAAATGTGATGCTCATATTTGAGATGGGTTACTTAGGAACAGAAAGACAGGCACGTGCTTTAAATGATTTGCTGACTAAGTACCTTACAGAGTAAACACTTCAGGTTAAACTAATCTAGAGGAATGTTTTTTGAATCTTTTAAAAGACTTGTTAGTAATTTCTTACCTTTTTTTTTTTCAAAAATAGGAAATAAAAGTGAAGTGGCTTTCATAAGAAAATACTATTACAGAAAAAGTAATGTAATTTCTAAGTGAAAATGTCATTCTGTTCTACATGGTTTCCTTACTGTCTTTAGATCTGATTTTTTTTTCCCCTTTCAAAAGGAAGGTCTTTCAGAACTGCTTTTAATTTAACATCATTATGGTGTTAAATGAGGCACTACATTATTACATTCAAGCAGGGTAATTTACTTTGCAGATTATGAAATGAAAGGTGTGACTTGTTACAGTAAACAAACACAAGCAAATGCTGAAAGTTTGTAAAAGGTTCTAAACTAACAGACAATTATAACTTGAAGAATCATATGAATAAAAATGGCCAAACAGCCTGCAAGAATACAAAAAAATCCCACCCCTATAGTCATAATTTGTGAGAGAAGTAATCAGACAGGAAAGAGGATGGAAGCATGTGAGATGTGGATCTGAATGGCAATACATCTACCTCACTATTATTGAGATTGTGGAAGATTTAAGGATTGTCCCAGCCATGTCAGCAGAGACAGAAAGAGAGAGAACTCTTATTCTGTATCCAGGAAATAAAATCTCTTGGGACATATAGGAGAATAGTTTAGCAACATATCTTCTACTGAATAAAGTGGAACATCTCTTTAAAAAGACAGATTAATCACAAAAATATTTAATAACCCAGCACTTTGCAAATTTATCTGGAATATGGGAGATACAGATCCAAGTCCCTCCTCCAAAGCAAATAAAGTTTTAAATTTATCTCCTGCATACCCGTGGAGCGCCTTAACTCTAAGCTATTGAGTATACACAAGTATGTCAACAGACTTACACCCAAGACATATTTTAGGGTAAGTGCTGAAAAAAAATGACTGAATTAGGAAAGACTAACACAGAGAGTTGATTAGAGAATCCCTTAGGGATGTAGACTGAGGGCCTGAGAAACCTGGTGGGATCAGGACTTAAATAAATGCACATAAAATATGGCAAGGCATCTGGCTGGCAATAAAGGCGTGCTTGGAAATGAGGCTGAATGCTTGAAGAGGTACATGTTGAAGTGTCCTAATGGATGAGTTTTGTGAAATCTTGTTCAGGACACCATAACTGGTACCAACACTGTTCTCCTATCACTCTCAACAGCAGAGCTTAGAGAAGGAAAAGAAACAGTACCTGGGTCTCAGCTTCAGCCAGAAGGGTATAACTTTGATCAGACATTACTATTTCCAGCTGACTTGTTTGGCTGAATCTCCACTCAGCAACGAGATGATTGCATACAGAATAAATTCCTCTCCCTCCTGTTCTATGCTAGCTGAATTCAGGTTAGGCTTCAGTCCCACTCCATATCCCTCTGTTAACACCATACTGTATGTGAGCTAATTGGCCAGACAGAGTATAATTGTTCTTGCCTGCACAGGTGAGGCCTTACCCTCAACCATCCCTGGGCACTGGAGTTGTGGTCTGAATATCTGTCACAGCTATGAGTAGCATGAGGCATAGCTGTTACATACGTAAGAACTAGCTTCTCATGCCTTTAGCTTGGTGCTTTACCTTCCCTCCTGCCCTTAATTAGCAATATGGATGACTATTAATGAATTCACCACTCACTGGACTCACAGCTCCTTGCCACAACAACTAACTAAAGGATAAAAATTTTCTCTACCTTCCAAAATTGCTTTTGTTCCACAATGAAAAGAAAACGTGAGTATAAGTGTGTATGTATGTGACACTTCAAAGACAGATAATTAGGATACTTGGCATAGAGAAACTAAGGCTTAACTCCTTTCCAGCTCTCTGTGATCTGATTTTGATTGAATTTCAAAAGCAGATCACTCACACTTAGACAAACCAGAAATCTGAATTTGTATGTTCTGCATTTCAGGCCAGGATGCTAGCCAGTAACTACTTTTATTCCTAAGAAAAGAGTATATTCAGCTGAAATGATGCTCAAAAATGATCCAGAAAATATGACAAGAGTGAGAACACTGCACAGTCACACAGCCACTACCACTGCATGTCAACAAGGAAGAAGCTAAAACACAGGATGTGCAGTAGGAACAAGGAGTTAAAATAGTGGACACCATATTCTGTACCTGACAGTTGGCTGCAGCAGGATGGTAATTAAAATATTGGCAAGGAAAGCATATATCCCTCATGCAAATTGAGCATAAGCGTACTTGCACCCTGATTGTCTGAGGAGAGACATGGTACTACTCAATAGTTGATGTGACCAGCATTGCTGATGCATACTGAGACTGCGAAGTGGCTTTTCTGGTGCAGTCACTAGCAGAAATTCCATATTCTTTGATGTATGAGTTTCAGCTGCTTCTTTGGGTTTAACTTTCTGTTGTTCCTGGAGTGCATTTCATTTCACTCCTGTTTGTTATCCACATCAACAGGTTAAAGCCACAGCTAAACCCCACACATTATATAGTTTCACCACAGCACTTCTAATTAACTTTCTTCAGAACGATTACTGACACATTGGGGTTTTCTTTTGCTATCAGTTATACTTATTAAAATCAAGAATAAATTCATTTGCAGTCAACAAAATTAACATTCTGGAATTAGTCAGTCATAACAGCAAGAATACATTTTAAACTGTATTCTCTGCAACTGAAACGTTTTCAGTATTTTGCTCAGAAAGCACTGGCAAAGTCCAGCTGAATATATCTTTGTGCTATGAACAGTTGCTATGCAGATAGGTTTTAAACTTAAATAAAAATATACAGAGCTCAGTAATTTTTCTATGCTAATCTTGAATTTAAAACTTGCATTTTGTGTATTTATTTGAAGAAATGCTGCCATTGTAACATCACAAAAAATACTAGTTAGCAAGGGCTGGATTCTTATGCTCTTACTCATCTGACAGAATAATTTGCTCAGCAGTGTTGTTAATTTCAGCAGTACTATGTGATTAAGACATGATTCAACATGAATGAGGTTACTTTAAAGAGGCGTTGTGAATTCTAAATGCGAAGATTTTTTACAGGTAAACCAGCTTATTTTAGAGATATTTCTTCTTTTTTTAAATAATACCACAATATGTAATTTACAGTGCATAACAATCTACAGGGTGATTTTAAAGCTATTCTACTAATACTTTTATGAAACAACAGGAAAGCAAAAGAACATTTCCTCCAGGAATCCAAAGTATGTGATATTTTTCTTACCCACTGAAACTTAATTTCACTACATGGAGTAGTGCAATAAAAATGTCACATCTCTTATTAATGCAAACAAATGAAACTGCCTTTTTAGAGCATGTACACCATGGCTTAAGTAGGTGGTAGACAGTTCAAGAGGAAGAAAAGCAATGTAATGCTGGTGCAATTGCAATCAGTCATGAGAAGTTAAACAATAACTTTTTGTATTCGTAAAATATCAAAAAGAAAAATGGTAGAACAAAAAACAACCTTAGGGAAGGTTTTGTTATACAGAAACAAGACCTTCCTGGTCTCTAAGATTTAGTGCTGCAACCAGTTTTCCTTACTCACATGAACCAAAATTCAGAGGTCAAAAAGCCCTCTTGCAAAAGCAAAGAGAGCAGAATTCGCACTCATTCTAATGCCTTTACTCTGAAAATAAATAGAAGGCAGCAAAACTGCCCACCTCCCTCGAACAAAATTTTTAATAGCAAATACAGAATTAGAAACCCACAAACTTTCAGTGTCAAGTAAGACTCTTATTTATTAATTTGTTTTTTTGTTGTTCCCCCCCATTTGTTTTTACATTTTCGAAATGAGTGAAGCTTCATTGCTCTTAACCACTCTGGCAAATGCAAAAAGTTCTATAGTTGAGGTATAATTATTTGCCTGTCATTATGATGTATGAGTTTCGATCCCGGCTAAATGGAACAGTTGAATCAGAAAGCCACAGCAGCCTTACCTGCACCAATCACACGCTCAATTTTAATACAGGAGGCATCTAGCTCCTTGGCGAATTGATGGACAGCTCTATTTGGGTCCTCATAGGTTTCAGGGTCAATGTAGGTTTTGGTGCCTGGAAATTTAACTGTAATGATGTAAGAAAGCATGACTGTGATGAAGCAAAGGTACTTCTTGTGCAGCCAGCCCAGGAATTTCATTATGCAGAGTGCACCTGGGAAGACTGAACCCGTTTCCACACTGCTTGAGTTCAAGACTCTCTGAGAAGCAGCCTTAGTTTTAGGCATCATCTGCAAGCATGCCAACATAAATACAGCATCCCGTCTTTGAAAATTACTAACATTAGCATCTGCATCTCCACCTTGAAGTGAAAGAAGTAATAAATGTTAAATAGTGCTCTAGTGCTCAATGGAATAAAATGCAATGGTTGAATGGGAGTAAAAATAAAGCAGGGAAGGGATATAAGACCAGCAGAGGAGATAGATAAAACTTTTTTCTGTGTAAGGACAGCTTATCCTCTTTTCCCAGCACAAACAGAATTTCTTTATGTTATCTGTCTTCTATCAGGATTTGAAAGGCTCTTCCACCTACTTCAATTTGCAGATTGTGGTAATAGCCAAGTTAAACTATTCACAGCACTTAGAATTTCTATCTTTAGGTATGTTTCTGGCACTAGAATATTATGATGAGAAACACTTGTAGTTGACTTGTAAAGGCATAAGAAGGAAAAGTGGACTCTGTGGCACAATCATTCCCTCTCTCAAGCACCTAAGTGAATAATATGCAGCCATTTGGTTTTTGCTCCCTCTTTCTCCATTATAGGACTTGGTGCAACTCAGGTAGCATAGTGCTTTGGCCAGCACATAGTTTTTCCCTTAGTTTGCTGCTAATTCAGGAAAATTATTTTTGACTCTTCTGGTGGAGGAAGAAACTTCCGGTGAAAGTAGAGCAGCCCTGGAAATCTATTAATGAAGCAATTTTTATGAAATAAATTCAGCTCACAAGGATTACAGTCTTAAGCTTTAATTAAATCAGTGAATTAATATGAAAATGCAAACATGGTCCTCTGCTAATTGATGTACAGATATACAAGAATAGGATCAAAAGTCATAATAAATAATTTAGGGTTGCTTTGTAATCTTGTAATTGAACACAAAATACTTTAGATTTCAAAATATTTTAAAAAAAAGCTTAGTAATCATGTGTGTTTACGTTTCAAATCATATTACTGACCAAAAAACCCCCAAGGTTCATAAGAAAGAAAAAGCTAGAGAAATAGTATGAGTAATCTAATGGATTTACAATCAGAGAAAATATTTCAAATGTTGCCCAGATGTTATCTGCCATATTATGCATTTAAATTGTTCTTCCAATTGTATTGATAATGTTACAAATTTTTGAAATTATAAATATTTATTAAAACCTGAAAAGGCTAGAGAAAATGAGAAGAAAGCAATAGGATAACCTTCTCTAACAGTGCTATCAGGCAGGGAGATGGAGAACGTGCCATCCTCTTGTGTTTGTGATAAAGGGCCTGGATTGGAGGTAACCTTGTGAATCTCTAGTGGGCCTATGATGGCTCTTTATTCAAGCTGTCATAAAACATTTTGACAGGCCAAGGCTATCCTGGCATACCAACATGAAATAATGCTGGCCCGGATTTGAAGACATTGTTAGAAAAAAATGGTAGGAGGAAACCAAATATAAATCTGAATTGCTTGACTAAACTCCTCCATTGTACTTGTATCTTCAAGTGTAGCCCTTGAGGTCACACAGACTTGAGGGGGACGGAAATGAAATATATGATACGCTATTAAACACAGTGCTTTAAAACATGCTTTTAAAAAATGGCTACTTTAAAGCTTTTTCGCTAAGTAAGTGTTTGTTGTAAGTTATGTTTTTTGAAAATCCAGTGTGGTACCTCAGCACAGAAAAATGTTTGTGACGATTTTATGGAGCAAAAGGACACTAAACTGGTGTTCACAGCTCTGCAACCAAGCTGATGACCAGACCACTGAATCTTCCTCGGTACATGCTTAACCAATAAAATTAAAAACTACACCTTCAATTAACAGATGATGAAAAACTAGCTTGGCAAAAAGTGACTTATATATGGTGCTATAATTCTAAAAAGACTGTGTATGCTAACTCTTCTGACTGATTTGCTGCATAACCAGATTTCTTGAAAGTAAAATGAGGGAAATGAACACTTATAAAGTCTCAGCATTTATTAGATCAACTATTAGTCATTAAGTAGCAGCTTTCATATTAATTCACTTTGACTTCCACTGAAACAAAAAATGTCACCAATAATGGAGACAAGAAAAGGAATTATTTAGCTAGCACATTCCTTTTGTTAATACACTGACATACAAGAATACGTAGTTGATCTTCTCCCTCAAGGACATAACAGGGGATTTTAAAAGTGAAAGCACTAGCTCTTCTGAAAATGTGAAAAGCTTATAATGAGGCAAATTTCAAATCTATCACTCTCAGAATAGTAACATTTAAGTAACATCAGATTTTTGATGAATTCTTTAAAATCAGCTGCACTGCAAGCTGCATGATAAATAATTCTTATCCCATTATTGCTATCCACCTTTCTTGTACAGATTATGAGCTGACTGAAGCTGCAATGGTGTCACTACTCAGTTTAATACTTGCTGCATTTAAATGATTTAGGCAGCAGCACACCTGAACTCAGGGATCATGAACGAATTCCAGCTGATCTGTTTTTTTTTCAGGGCAGAAAGGTAAAACAGAAACTTGATCTGATTTTGAGTGGAGTTTTGGCTAGAACTTACTCATTTAAAGAGGCACACATTGAGAAGTTGCTATGAATTTGTGACTAGTGGATACCTCATTCTCCATGTGACATTACATTCTGATAATAGCTCATTATTTTAACATGTGTAAAATAAGATAAACCATTCTGATGGATTTAAGCTACATCTGCAATTATTGGTAGACAACAAAGGCTACATATAGCACAGCACAATAAAATGGCAAAATCTACTGGTATGAGACTTATCAGGTATGGTGGAAGATGAAACCCAAGCATTTTTCTGCTTCAGAACTTTTATTCAATTTAATTCTAATATGTGATTTTGCAATTTTGGATACTCAAAATAATTTTGCAACTTAGTTTTACTATGCTTCCCGTGTTAATGACTGATTCTAAAAAAAATTAAAACACTTTTAGTTTCTCATGTCAAAATTATATTACAACTGAAATAAGAAAGGGCTAAAATAAAACATTTTTTGAACAGTATTTTGATAAAAGTGAAATTATTCTTTCATATGCCTTCCTTTCCCCATATATTTTCAATCGTCATTACCTGAAAAAGATGTATTTTGTTGAATTTTCCCAGGTTCTTGCATAAATTTAACAGTAGCTGTGATTTTAACTAGAGAAGCATTAGGTGCTACTCTTAGCTAGGCAAGTGATTCTAGAATAGAGAACAGTAAAGAAGTAGCTGGCCTTTCTTCTCATATTAAGTGTTCTGTTTTTAAGGACATTATGTTTTGCAAATGCTGTTGCTACAGTATTCACAGTAGCAGAAAACAGCTTTTGCGCAGAACAGCTTCATGGTTAGGGTGATGCAATGACCCAGACTTTCTTAATCTGCAGTTTGCCTGAGGTAAAGATCATATAGCCACTTAGCCAAATGTCTCTCAAATACTGCACCTCCAAGTGATCATTAGGACAGTGTGAAACATGCATTCAAAGCAACCAAAAGTAGGGAACAAAAAAGGAGAATGAAAACAGCAGTGTATCATACGCAGGTATAGAATTAAAACTGTCTGTGTGAGCAATGTTGACTTTAATCTACATTCTTTCTGTGTAGGTCACATTTGTATAGTGTTTAACCTCCAACTTGCTATTTACACAGCATTTTTTAATTTCCTACGGCTTTGTCATTTATGGAGTGATGTTTCAGTATTGTCTACACTATTGCGGTTGGGAATTTATGAGAGGAGGAAAAAAGCAAAACACTTACAATGAAAGTAAAGTTCTTCATCCCCTTCTTGATCAGCTTTGCTATAGCCACAGTGCCTGAAAAGAAAGACAACGGCTTTACTGGTAAATAAAGATTTACTTCCTTGTATCTAAAGTCCTGACAACATCATTTCTTCAGGCAGGGATTTTCAGGCACTGAGCACCTAAATGCTGTAGGTCCTCTGTAAGTTTCAGCTATAATTCTCTTGACAGCAGGGTTTTAAATAAATCATGAACAGTTGCAATCAAAAGGCTTTTGTATCAAATACCAGTTGGGACAGGTCCTAAAGAGAAAATTCTAGTTCTGGTGAAAAGCTTCTACAGATGAAAGAGAAGATTAAAGAACTTGAAAGTAGAATAGTGTTTTACATGAGGGTATTCTTAAACTTACTGCTGTGCCTCTTCTTCAAGAATGTAAAGTCATTTAAAGGCTGATCAGATAAAGTGTCAGACTTCTCCACGTGAGAAAACTGAACAGAAAGAGGGACTTTGAGGAGTACAGGTAAAGAACCTGCTAGGGGATCCTTTTCAGCACATTTACATAGGACAAAAAGAACATCTTGATTTAAGTGTGTCTTGCCAAAGTAAGAGGACAAATTGTATAATTGAAAATGGGATTTAAATTAAAATTGTCCTTACTACAAATGACTTTCATTTCAGTTTTGCAAAGTACTATCCCAGGTTAGACTATGTTTCAAGAGTTTTTGGGTCAGACATGCTTTTGCTGATGCAATACCTTCGCCCGATGATGAATCCAAACACCATGAAGACCAGAATGATGGTTCCTGCCACAGCAACCACAGCTATGATAATAACAGGATTCTGTTCACTGGAAACAGCCGTGGCTACAAATGGAGCACAGAGCAGAGATTAGTTTAAAATTATTTCCTATAAAGGAACTGCAAAAAACCATTATGAATTGCAGATTGTTGCTTTATCTACCTGAAACTATTACAACAGTACAGTTAGTCGAAATAAGCACTTCCATTGGGAATTCATCTAAATGCTGGATGAGTTAATGATCATCTACAGGGAATAAGAAGGAGCTATGCTAGAATTGACTTGGCCAAAGTGATACAGCCATTATCAACCACTTCCACTCCCTCCTACTTCTGCGCTGCCTTCTGTTTTGCTGAGTGGCTGACTCCTTCCGAAAAGGGAAGACCTTGATATCCCTGTAAGGGTGGACAGTAGGAGACTAATCCCTGTAGAGCTGTGCTTCTAGCCTCCCCTCTATAACTGATTGATATGGTTTTGATTGTACCCAAGGAAATAGTGTCTTAATTATAAGAAAAATATTTGAGATGAAACACTATTAACACAGATATCCTAGTTAGCATATTTTTATCTCTTACTGATATAATTGCAATTATTACTTATCATTTAGCAACAAAAAGGTGCCTGCACATATACAAAATGAAATTCTACATGCTTCAGAGAATTTACATGCTAAAATACCCACACATTATCACTCTTTTTATTCAGATATGCCAATGCTATTAATATATGCAAATGCATGCATGTCACATTAATGCAAACTGAGGATGCAAATACTTAGTCTGAGAAACCTCAAGGTTTGTTAAATACATTGCTTGCCTAACATCTAATGAGGGTGGTCATGTACTCAGTCACATTAAATGAGCACAGCTCTACCGAACTCTATGGAGCAACATTGGTCTGTAGCAGCGAGGATCTAGGCCAAAAGATTGACAGTAAAGGAAGAGACATCAGGCAGTGATGATGAGCAAGAGACTGTGAAAGTTTGAGTCATTTGGAAGCAGAGAAAAAAAAGAGAGAAAAAAAAAAAAAAAGCAAACCCAACTGACAGATCATTAACTGAATAGCAGATGGTATGTTAACAGTGGTTAACTGCTAGTAGTGGTAACTGAACTGGAATGTCTACATGAGGATTTTATGAATTCCACAGAATCATGTTCCTGTTGCAGACTCCAGAGATTCCCATAGAAATAAATGAACCAGGCTTTTCTTTGCTTTGTCTTGGGAGAAGTGAGCCAATCAACCTGATTTATTTTGTTACTGACACTGACCTGTACCAACTGCTTCCCACAAAAGATAACAAACCCTCTCTTATACCACACAGATAAAGAATTATCTGCATTCGGAGGAAGTTCCCTCCCCATCTCCCTTTCAATTTTAATCTCCTAAAGAAATTGTAAGTTTTCTATGTTCTACCCTAATGCAGATGAAGAAGATCTCATTATTCATATTGGTCTTAAGCTGAAAAGAACAAATGCTTATCTTTGATTAACTATAACTTTCTGAGATATCCAGGTCAGCAGGATGCCGCTGCAGGCCTGCATATATCCCACTTGTGGAACAAAAAAGTTGCAAAAGTGTAGGGACACAGGTAATACAACTCAGTTCCTGTAACATCACCAGGCCATCAAAGCAGATAACCCCAAACAATGCGAAATTTATAGAAAATACAGCATTTCCTAAAACTGTTCACTTCTTACTTTGAACTTCAGCACAAACCTCACTTAGAAGTCAAGAACAGGCAGCACCCTGTCACAATGGCCAGGGTGCAAAGATACATCCATCTAACAGGGATAGAAAAAAAACCCAGCCCAGCCTGTCACTTAATCTAGCAGGCAAGTTCAGTGCATAGAGGTTGACATATGTGAGTGGGTTGCTCTGCATAACTGCCTCTCAGATTCTGGATACTGGCACATTCAGCAAGCAAGCCAAGGGGGGTTGGAACTAGATGATCTTAAGGTCCTTTCTAACCCTAACTATTCTATGATTCTACGATGTTAAGTGGAGTCTGGAAACTGTTAGGGACACAGCACACTGGCCAACTAGTAAGGTAAGATTCAATGTACGATATATTTCTACATTTTTAAAACAAAACAAAACAAAAGATCTGACTATGGGCATGGTCTGGTATGAATTCAGTGACAGGAGTCTGGCATTTGCCTTGTTCCAGGTACTCTGTGCTGCTTCTCTTTTCTGTTATGAACTCAGTCTGTTAGTGTAAGGGTGAATGAGAGCCCAGCTTCTGGAATGATCGCTGTGGTTTGTCAGAAAAAAAAAAAGATGCTAGAGTGCTCTTAGAGGAATGATTTTGAACTGCAGATGATCCTTCCAGGGGGTGCATGATATGGTTACGTGTAACTGGTGCTGCCACACTGGTGATGGCAGGGAACCACCAGCAGGACAGGGAAGTCTGCCCTTTCTACTGCTTAAACTGTACTCAGACTCAAGAGGGTGAGACAGGGACCTGGTATTTGGGCAATTAACTATAGCTAATCTTATATTATGATATTTGAATATCTAAATGAATGAGCACATCCAAATCCAATGCTTAATTGAAAGGAGTTAAAACCACCTTTTAAAAATATATGGTTGTAGGGATGTGGAATGCATATCCAAACACCCTGGAGGATTTAAAAAAGGAGATCAGCTGTAAAAGCTGTGCTACTCCTTCTGTGACTTCTCATGCAAGCAATCTGAAATGTATGAGTTGCAGAAAAGAACTGCTGATGAAGTCCACCATGTAAGTGTTAACAATAAATTGGGTTCATTTAGGGCAAACATTGCTTCCTTATATATTATGCTTTATGTCTTCTATAAAAATTTGTAGTAGTGTTAATTCTGACATTAGGAATATATTTTGCATCTGCATATTACTTCAACCTTGCTTGATTAAAACTGATTCATGGCAAAAGGAAAAAGCAAATCTTCTTCATGACAGGTTGCGCTGAGTCTTACAGGTATAACAAGTGGCAAAATCCCCTTTGATTAAAAAAGCACAGGATCATGTTTAGATCTACTGGCTACAAGCCACTTACCATAACTTTTAAATACTTTAGTGAATCAAAAAAAAAATTTGCCACTTAAGTGATTTTCTGTGAATTTGTATCTTCTTCCTGAGGGACTTTCGTCTCCAATATCATCAATGATTTCAAGAAAAAAAAATACAGTGATTAAAGTACCTTGACTGTGGCAAACACAGCTCAAAGTACTTTAATCGCTGTATGCACAGTATAAAATAGAAATATCCTTACTTTATAAAGTATTTTTCCTTTACAATTTTGAATTTTTTACATAAATAGGTATGCAAAGCCCAACGTCTATGACATGTTGTCCTGGATTCAGCGGTAGCAGTCATTTTTCTTCTTCTTAGTAGCTGGTGCAGGGCTGTGTTTTTGACTTTCGGCCTGGGAACAGCGTTGATAACACTGATGCTTTTAGTTACTGCTCAAATGTTTAGTCTGACCAAGGACTTTTTGAGTCTCATGTTCTGCCAGGGAGGAGGGGAAGCTGGGGGGAAGCAGAGACAGGACACCTGACCCAAACTGACCAAAGAAGTATTCCATGCCACAGCACATCATGTGCGAGATGTAAAAACTGGGGGGAGGGACCCGGAAGGGTTAGATCACTGCTCGGTCAGGCTGGGTACCAGTCGGCGGATGGTGAGAGGTTGTATTCTCTTCCCTTATTATTTCACTTATTATTATTATTGGTGACAGCAGCAGTAGTTTGTGTTATACCTTAGCTACTGGACTGTTCTTATCTCAATCCGTGGGAGTTAGATTCTTTTGATTCTCCTCCCCATCCCTCTGGGAGCAGGTGGGATGAAGTGGGGGGAGTGAGAGAGGGACTGCATGAGTTCTGGCTGGGCTTAAGCCACAACATATGTGCAAGTACAAGTATAAACTATGTATATTTTATATGCCAGATACTATTAATATAATGGACATTTTGCAGCCCAAAATTCCAACCATATGCTGGGCTGCATCAAAAGAAGCATGGCCTACAGGTCTACGGAGACAACCTCTCCTCACCCTCTACTCTGCTCTTGTGACACCCCACCATTCAGCTATGGGGCCCTCAACACAAGAGGGATATGGACCTGCTGGAATGAGTCCAGAGGAGGGCCGCAAAGATGGTCAGAGAGAATGAGCACCTCTCCTATGAAGACAAGCTGAGAGTTGAGCTTCTTCAGCCTGGATAAGTGAGGGCTTAGAAGAGACCTTAGAGCAGCTTCCCAGTACTTAAAGGGGCCACAAGAAAGCTGGAGAGACTTTCTACTAGGGCATGTAGGAATAGGACAAAGGGGAATGGTAAATTTAGATTAGACAGTAGGAAGAAATTCTTCTCTGTGAGGGTGGGCAGGCACTGGAACAGGTTGTCCAGAGAAGTTGTGGATGCCTCATCCCTGGCAGTGTTCAAGGCCAGGTTGGATGGGCTTTGAGAAACCTGGTTTAGTGGAAGGTGTCTCTGCCCATGGCAGGGGGGTTGGAACTAGATGATCTTTAAGGTCCCTTCCAACCCAAACCATTCTATGATTCTATGACATAGGTCCTTAAATATTTAAAAGTGGCCATGCAGTTTCTATCACAATTTATACACATAATACAAAAATCTACTTAATCAACAGCACCAGCCAAAAGATGCCAACCAGTTGAAAAGCCAGGAGAAATTCTGGTTGGCAACATGACTAGCTGACTGTGATGGTCACTAAATATATTCTTAAATAAATACATATATCTGTGTGTATATATATATGCATACATATATACTCACACTACATATATATGTATTCTTTAAATATGTCAACATATTTAAAAGCTGCAGTCAGAAATCCATGGAATAATGAAAAGTCAACACCTTTAAATAGTAGCATAACACTGGATTACTCCTCATTGTACAGTACTTTGCTTGAGGTATTTCCTAAAAATGATCCAGTAAAGGCCTTCCCTTAAAATGTTAATGAAAGCACAGGACATTTTACATGGCACGTCAAAACACAAAGCTGGCCTATGACATGAGAAAAATCTGCTGTGCATACTGGCAAAGTGTGTCTCTAGTTTATATGCAGCTTTTCATCACAAGAGTCAGAAAAAAGGTACATGGGCAGGGTCAGTGATGCATTTATTCCAGGATTTCCTGATTTTCAATATGTTGACCAAATTCTAGTCAAGACTGTTTATTTCTGAAATTATCTCTGCTAATCTTATTCAGTATATAAAAAACACTCATGTAATTAAGGAAATGTTAGGGAAACATCTTGGTCTACTAATTTTAAACCACTATGAACAATAAAATAGCTTACTAGCAGAAACATATGACAGATTATGATAGACTTTTGTTTTCCAAAAATCTACTCAAAACAAATTAATTCTGCCTGTACTTCAGGTTCCCATTTTGCAAAATGAGGATTCTGCTACTGACTCTTTCTAAAGCAGAACCCTGCAAATGGAAAGTATGCTATCGGACACAGAGCTAATAATACTAGTAATAACAGTTTATTGATGCTATTATGATAATTACTATTTCAATTATGTCTATTAGATATGTGGTATTATTCATTATTGATAGTTTTCATATTCTGTGCGTAACCCAGGTGAAACCAAGACCTAAGTACTGTGTTTTAAGAATAATACTGACAAATTGTTCAGGAGACATCTGGCTGCAATTAATAAGATGCATTAGAATCACAGAATCATAGAATCAACTAGGTTGGAAAAGACCTTTAAGATCATCAAGTCCAACTGTTAGTGTACATCCACATCTTAGATATGCTGCACAGAGTTCAAAGAGCAGAGCTGGCACCTTTGTAGACCATGTATTCTCAGCTTAAAATCTGGCTGACCTACTGTCAGGCAGGTTAACCTGAAGCAAATGGTCCAAAACAGAGTTAACCAAATTTAGGTCTGCGACAGAGCAGTGAAGCTGCCAGGGACACAGGCAGCGCCTGTGAATGGGCTTATGTCCTATTTGGGTCAGAAGACACAAAATGTGGAAGATTTTCACCAAGCATGCATGCACATATCTACAGTGGTGAGGAAAAAAGGTACTGGTGTGATTTTTGGTCAAATAAGGGCACGAAATTGAATTCAGGATCAAGGAAAGAGCAAACTCTCCCAAAACGTTATCCCTCTGCTGAGTTGTCATAGCCAGCTTCTCTGTATTGACAGAGATTGTACTTCAGCTTCATACTTTCCACTGTGAGGGTTTTTGAGAGGTTGTTTTTTCTTTAGACAGCTTACAACATATTACATGAGCCTTAAAGACACCTAGTATCTTTGAGACCTGTTTACTTACTAAACCAAGTTGAAACTAGCCAATGAAGTCAAAAGACACTAAGGATGGACATACAGCTTAAACAACACACACATAAACAAAACTATAAAAGTTTTTTTGGAAACCAAATGGGGTAAAAATGACCTGGAGCAAACTATGGGCTGAAATCCTCTTTCCTCCTCTCCCCAGCTACAGAAGAATCTAGTAGGTATTCAGCTCACCACTACTCATCTCTCTTGAAGGGTGGAAGAGGTGTGTATTTGAAAGAAAAAGGTAGTTTTCTTTGCGTTAGAAGGCCATCAGAGAAGAACCTGATAGGTTACAAATCTCCAGCTATTTACAGGAGTGTAATTTGCCTCTGTGTGGTGAAAAATCTAATTGAATTCATCCTTCAAAAATACAGTTACAAAAATCCACCTTCATGTAGAACTTCATTCTTTCTAGTTTCAATAATATTGCCTATGGCTCTTTCCATTCTTGCTCTACTTACTACTTCTACTGAAACTGTTAGTTTCACATAAAATTAATTGTTTACCTGTGGCTTCTTCTAGTGTGGCAACATCCAGCCTGGGACTGTAATTTCCATATCCAGCAGCAGTAAAAGCACGAATCTGGAAAACATACACTGTTCCTGGCTTTAGGTTGTTAATAGAAGCTGAAGTGGACTTGGTTTTCACTGTTGAATAGGTCCTCTCCCTTTGATCCTGGAAACAATAAGACAAAAGATTAAATTACATTTACAGGTCAGATTTTATCATGGTTGCACATCAGCAACTGACAGCCAGCCAGGGTAGCTCATTTCAATTTGTTGAATGTTTTTTTTTTCCCCAACATAAAAAATAAAGCACACCCTGTGGACTATTACAAAACACTGTCAATGCAATGAGGAGCTCTAAGTACAACATAAAACTCAAATTGGATGCTCATGTTGTTACCCATAAAACATCCAGACATAAAATGATCGCTTCTTTGGATCTGACAACATTTTGTGAAATTTTGATGAGAAAACAGCTTGACCACAGCTTTCCAGGGGGATCTGTGGGGTCTAAAGAGTGCAAGGACAGGGAAATCTGTTCTTTCATGGTCAGAACACCTTCCCTTGCTATCTTTCAATACCTTTAAAATATACCCTATTGCCAATGTATAACTGGCTGGATTTCACACCAAATTCTGAAATCCTTAACTCAGTTTTCACTTAGTTTTTTTTCTCTGGATTTTAGTGTTTTCTCAGGTTTTAACACTATGGCATCAAGAAGAACCTAGGGAAGTAAGCTCAGTAAGAAACCCCCCAAATTTGAAGCTGTAAAAATACAAACCCTATGAGTAATAACTCACTTTCAAATACTACAAAAGCTGTATCACAGATCATTATGGTATTCAGAAAGCTCTACTTATTCATCACATTTACTGATCCAGATTATCTTTCAGAACAGATATGTGCAGCCCTGTTGATTTTCAGTGGCAGATGCAACCCTGATTTGAAGGGCAGAAGAGATGAATTAACCAACCATCTGAATGCACCACATGACCAGAGAAGCATGAGCCGTACGAGTCAGTTTTAATGAGATTAATACAGAGGAAAGGAATCAATCTGTAGCTCATTTCAATAGTACTTTGCCAGCTAAAATTGATGGAGAACCTTCCCCTTTTGCAGTCAGTAAAGCAGCAAAGGCTTCTGCTGAAATACAGGGTTAAATACAACATACATGATTTCTTTTCTAAGATTCAGTAATGGCTTCTCTTGGTTCATGCCCTGTTTGTTATTTGAGCAAGCCTACCAATTTGGCTAACCACAATTTTTCGTATCTTCTCCAAGAGGGCTTAAATCATCTGTGAGTGAGGACCATGGTGGAATGTATGTTCGTATGTAAGAAAGAGCAGGAATGCTTGAGAGATAAGAAACAAGTGTAAGAAAAGCGTAAACGGTCAGCTTCAGGACTGAAAGCCACAGTGGAATTTCTGAGTTTGCATTTTAATGCATAAATAAGGCTTATTTGAATTGCCAAAAGTTCTTATTCAAAATAAATAAATAACAAAGAAATAAAAATAACCTGTGCTAGAAATCTCATAAGATAGGCTTGGGAAATTTCAGGTAGTTTGCATTCCAGCCCTAGCCAGAAATAAGAGGTGAAAAAAACACTTATCAGAATATTTCAGAACCACAAAAATGTTTGATTTAATTTCACTCTAAAAGGAGCTGATAGTTCAGATTATTTTTTTATTATTTTTTAAATTTTTTAAATTCATAGAATCATACAATCATAGCATGGTTAGGATTGGAAATGACCTTAAGATTTTCTAATTCCGATCCCTCTGCCACGGGCAGGGATGTCTCACACTAGACCACGTTGCTCAAGATTCTATCCAAATAATCAAACTTAAGCTGCCTTTCTTATTCTGAGTAGTAGTTTATTAAGTACCTTTTAAGCTGAAGTGCGTTATTTTGGAAGGAAGAGAAGTATATGTGTTAAAATTGTCTTACTGAATTAAAGGTATGTAGTCCAGTTTATCTGTGACTGTGCATAGGATGAGCGTCTTATTCTTTTATTAATTTCACTGTACTAAGTATAACACCGGTAGGTTTCTTTCCATTACAATGTAATTATAACATCTGTTCTTCACTTTGCAAACATAGGATTCTAGTAGTAGAATTCTGTTTATTCAAAGTGACAGGCAACATGATTGTACAGGGAAAATAATACAAGTCCAATTCAAAAAGCTATCATCATATGAAATGTCTAGCATCTTGATAATTTTTCACTACCTATTTAAACTATTTGTTTTAAGAGATTAGAAACAAGTTTCATATTAAAATGCCCCCAACCAAACAAACAAAAAAACAGAACAACCCATGTTGTTTGGTTTGCAGTTTGAGTTTTGTTTTGTTTGGTTTTTTGTTTGTTTTTTTGTGCAGAGAACAATTTTGCCTTTGGTAAATATATAACTTTTTTTTATTTTTTAATGTATGGGCTGTCTTTGTGCACACACACACACATGCTTGAGGAACAAAAACTTTGCTAAAAATAGTAAACTTTTTTTAATTGTTTAGCTATCTGTACATATCTGGTAAATTTTGTTATATTGATTAAAGTGAACAACTTAAACTGGAAGTTAGCATCCAGAGATAACCATTTTATTCCCTTTCCAAATCATATAAAGATCTTTTGATAAGTATATTTGTGTAATTCAGTGCTGAAAATTGGATGTGACACTTGATATTAGATCCAATCCGGTCTGAATTTACCTAATTCTATGCTACCTAGTAAGCTGACACGCTCTTTTTTGATATAGATATAATATTACCTTGATTGCAGAAATGTCTTCAAAAGTGATCACAAAGGAGCTCCTTTGTTCTCTTTACATTTTAATTATTTCTTTTTTCTCTCAGAATGTTTTATAAAAATTGGGAATATGTTACATGCTGTAGGAAATTTACTAGGGAATCTGAAGGAGCCACACTTAGTCTGGGCCCCACGGCAAATATATAGCTGTAGAACCTGCCTTTACTCCTCTTTTATCCAGCTTACAGTTGTCAGAATTTTTTTATTCTGGAGTACTTCAAAGTTATCATGAATGAAGCCCTAGACACCCTGAAATGAACGGCAAAACTCTGACTGACATCAGTAAGATTGCAATTTTACTCTACCAGAAACAAAGATCACTTCATCTACTGCTGAAAAGCAGCCCTCTATCATTATTGTGTTGAGTGAACAAGCGAAAAATAAATTTCACAATGCTGGGATTTTTAAAAAGAACAAATAAGGAATAAGACATATTTATCAGCTGAAACTGTAGAAAATGCTTCGAAAGTTTTCAGGCACCAAGTTGAAGCTGCCCAGCTCTTAAGGAAATACCAAATGCAGTCAAGAGTTATATTTGACATATCATCACACAACGGGAATTACAGTGCCACAGAAGGAAATGAAACCAGCTTTAAACACAATGTAGAAGAGACAGGAAAATTATAAATATAATAGTAAAATATCCAAGTCCAACTTAATAGGAAAAAAAGTGGGTAAAAAAAGGCAGATTTCAAAAGGATATTTAATTTTTAGGGTACCAAAATACAATATATAAAACATACAACAGCAATAATTGCAAGGACTCAATAGTTATTAAAAATGAGCAAAATCACTATGACTTTAAAGAGACAGGATAGTCGACAGCTAATGGCTTTAACACTGCTCCACAAAACAGCAAGCCAACATGAAGCAAACAGAAAATTGTTGTACACTACAGATAATCTTAGCACTTACTTTCTCATAATACTTGATTTCATATTCAGTAATGACTCCATTGGGATGTTCTGGTTCCTGCCAGGAAAGCTCCACACTCCTCTGCAGCACTCTCTCTTTCATTACTCCACTAACTTGCGAGGGAGCTGTTTGGACAAGATGTGTCAATAAATAAGAAGCATATTTGTAGGATGCTTAAAATCAAATGTCATTACTGATCTGCCCCATGCTGAGCCACTTTCATTAAGGTAAAAGAAAGCACCTTTTCACAGCTCACAATTCAAAGCTAATGAATATTCAAGCAGGACCCTATTACTGTTCATAAATTTAGAATGGAAATCAAATTAGAGTGCAAACAGCAAAAGTGGCATTGTTCAAGCTAGTGCAAAACTGAGATTGATGGGATAGGAGTAACAATTAAGCAGATTGGTTCTGATTAAAATAACAAAGTAGATTTTTAGATTGATGTGTAGTAAATTAAGAGTCTAAATATTTATTGCACATTTTTCAAATGCACATAAAAAGAAAAATAATATTTTAGAAATAAAATCACATTGTAGGCTGATTTCATATAATTGATTCCAATTCTGCTTAAAAAATTAGCTGTCACACTATCTGATTACAATGTGACTCGGAGGTGAAAACAACTATGTTGAGAGACTAAACCCCCTTTTTCATTGCTTCAGACCTTTCCAGGACATTCTCTGTTTAGAGCTGAAGTTCCTGTATTTGGTCTTGGCATTTTTTGAAAGCATGAGACTATCCAAGAAGTAGATCTTATAAAATAAAGGGGACACTGTCTTCCTCCACTTCATTCTACAGAGACATACACCCATGCACACTTGCATGTATGCAAACATACACATGCAGTTTTGCAATAAGCACCATCCACAAACAAGCACCTTCTGAAATTAAAAAACCCAAACAAACAACAACAATATACAAACATTTTAGAGTCACTGACTCTCATTTAAAAATGTTTAAGAGGTAATGTAATAAAATGTGAGGTACTGGAAGAGTAATTTGATTTATCACCTTATCATTTGTTTAATAAAAAAATAATGATAAAAAGGGCAGATTTTCTTCTGATGTGTAGTTCCAAAGGAGGCCAAACACTTCTCCTTAAACATACATATTGCCTATATGAATGTAGAACAGAAGTCCTGTAAAACCAAAGTTCTTTAAAAATCAACTATGGCATTGGAACCATGCAGAAATTGATCTTGTTCTCCTTCAATTAAATTGGACTAATTCGAGGGTGTAACACTGTTCATGCAAAAGATAAATAATGAGAGGATGTGATCCCCACCTCCCCACCATTAAAATCAAAATGACATTTACAGGAACAGGAATTTGTTCATATTTGGATGCAGATTCAGACATTGGAAATTAAATTAAAACTAGAGAAAGAATGTTTTTATATTTTTTTCAAATAAAGAATCTAGTACTGATTCTATACTTGAATGTTTGAACAAAAATCTGAAATTTTAAACATTTTTCTAGGTTTAAAATACAACAACCTTATATCAGAACTGTATATAAAGCTTTTACTATGTAAAATAACGTACAGACTTCCGGTAAAACACTGTACTTATCTCATGCAACAAGGAGATCAAGTTCACTTCCTCTATTTAATTTAAAGAAGGTAGAAATAAAACATCTAGAATGCACACTCTTGTAGCATTAAGAATAAAAACATAAAGTAAAAATATCTAGTGCACAATCAAGATAATAATCCTCTAAAACCCTTAACATTTTATTAACTTCTTATTTAAATTGTGAGATTTCTAGCCTTTTTTTTCATTACATACATATTCACGCAGGTTTTTAAATTAAATATATCTGCGCTTCATTAGAGGCTCCAAGAGTTCGTGAAAATTAAGGATTGAAGCCATGCATGGTATTTTTTCCTTTATGGGCTATTATGTTGTATATAATCAATATAATCAAAGTTGAAGACTCTTAATGTAGTCTGCCTAATAAAATCATAAAACTGTACGATGCAAACACCACAGATTGTTACACCATTCCAAAGCGAGGATTACTTTCTTTTGCTCTGCTTGCATTCTCTTTCTATATGCTTAGAGTATTTTCAGTCGCTAATTAGTTGAAGAATATTCTTTTTCGTAGCTAAGAGTCTGGAATGCAGCAAACTAATTTACCTTGTCTAGTTTTCTTTGCTGTGATTAACTAGTTGCATTCTTTGTCTAAGTGAGTACCACAGCATCCTGGCTGAATTTCAGAAAATTCATTATGTTTCATGTATAATGCTTTATCTCATCCAGATAGATGTTTTCAAAGTGCTAATTTTACATTTCCAGATGCCAAAAATTGTCAATGTTCATACTTATTATGAAACAATTTTATATTACCTAGGTCACTAGAGTTTGTTCTCGACATTTGCTGCCTTTTCTTTTAGCTTATCAAATGATTTCATCCCATTGGTCATGGCATTCATTTTTTTAAAGCAGTGAAGCAAAATGAACTCACTTCCTCAAGTATTAACTAACTCTACGTATGTGGGGAAGGAACAGTAATGAGGAGAAAGAGGAACAGAAAAGGGGGAAAATGTTAATCAGGGAAATAAAATATACTATGTTAGATTCCTACTTAACATCTGTACAAAGTACACCACAAACAGGCAAATTCCATTCTTAACAAATTCAGAGCAAAGTCTCAGTGATTTATAAAAACAATGCAGTGATTAATGAAAGACAGCATTCAAAACTCTTAAATAAATGCACTCTTAAATATATTTCCCTGTTAATTAATATTCTTTTAACTCAAGAATAGCCAGATTTAAAGCTGGTTTTGGCTGTGGGGTTTTCTGACTGTGTTTTGGCTTCCCCATCCTCCCCACTAAAACTAAAACCGTGATACTTTTCACTGGGAGAAGAACCACACGAGGAAGAAGAGAAACTCCAATCGGCACACTGTATATGTTGATAGCTCTGAAGACAATTATGTTATGTTTTATTACCATACCACATGATATGCCTAAAATCCAATAAGTTACCTAAGCTTATTTTGTGTGTCCATGTTTGTTAGAAGGGAATCATCAAATCAATTGAAGCCAGAGTATCTTCTTCTGGCAAGGTACACCAGCCTGTTGTTACTGCAAGGAAATCTCTGTAAACTAGAGCAACCACATAAGCCAATCTATTGATGTGAGAGGCTAGACACGTATGATATCTTTATTCTGCTTTTTGGGTTGCATTTCTTGATCTGTGCTTAATGAGAGTGTACAGGTCAGAAGCATTTTGTTCTTTTTTATAGTATAATAATTTCCCCTGTATTGTCTCTGTTGCTCTCTTACAGACTGCTTTGCATTCATGTTTTATTTGTTCTGGCTTCCTGACACCTCCTTTTAAACCTTTAGCTCACTTCGCCTTGGCTAGCCATGTTAATTAATTAAGAACCTATTTATAGTTTTGAAGCAACTGTGCTTGAGCAACCTTGAAAATAAGTTAAAGCATAAAATTATCCCCTAAATACAAGATAAAATATGGTGTTAAATCACCAAATGCCCCCAAAACTCTATAAAAAAAATTAAAAACACTTTTTTTATTCCCCTTGATAGCTAAATCATCATCATCATCATAAACAACTAGTTTAGGTACTTTTAATTTTAGTAATCTAGTTCTTGCCACTCCATCTATACCTAAGCTGTTCATGATAAAGACACTTCTTACAGCATTTCTAGACAACTTATGCACCCAGGTCTGAATGATTTGAGCATGCATAATTCCTACTGTGTCACTTCAGGTTACAAAGAAGCATCACTTCTCAGAATCATTATTTCCATAATATATTACACTGGGGAATATGGGCTGTTCAAAACACTATTTGCTATAAACTTTCTTTCTGATATGCCTCATCTCATTCTTTTTCTCCTTCCTGCTGACACAACACACACAGCCTCTCTGGGATAACAGGCAGATGTACCTACAAATGCTGCATAAGAAAGTACTTCGAGCATGATAGGCCCTCAGCACACTCACTTTTTTTAAATGCTTCAGATATACCATTCAGCAAAAGAAAAAATTGATTTTCACCAGGTTTCAACGTCACAGACACAGAGAAATATAACTCTGCTGGGCTTTACTGATAAAGCCTTCAAGTTATATAGATTTCAAGCTGGTCATCATTTTCAGATCAAGTTATTGAATAAGTTAAAACTGAGGTGTCAAAAAGAGTAGGATATTCCTGGGAAATATTCTGTTCCTGAGAGAATACTGCATCTGGTAGATGGATGTGTTACATCCATATTGCTAAGCCAAGCATATGGTATACTATTAATATGTGCAAACACTTAGGTATAAAGAACTGTGGTGATTATTTTGGAAGGCATTGCTCTTTGTCCAGAGTCCTCTGAAAATGTTATAATATAATACTGCTCATGCCTTTAATCTCTATGCTTAGCTATTTTTTGGTTATCATGCATAATATTTCGCTTGATCCACAGTGTACTTGCCGAAAGACAAAGACAGATGCAATATTAAATCTTTTGCACTTTGTATCAAAAAACCCCAAAAGTACAAAATAATAAAATAAAATAATAAAAAAGAAGTGAGCTGAGCTATCACATATAAGAGGAACCAGGCATAATGCCCCAATTGCTAGCTCAAAATCAGCTGTAACACCTTTTTATTGAAGAAGGATAACTCACCGAAATAATGATACCTAGCCATTTCTCTACGATTTCTTGAAATCCTGTATCTTGAATGTAACTTGATTCCATGAACAGCATCAGTCATGGATACTTTTAAGTTGATACTTAAAAAAAAAAAAAAAAGCATCTCTAGAAGCAACATAGCTGGTGTTTAGGAGTTCATGTGTATAAAACAAATTATTAGAAATCCTCAAAAATAAGGGTATCCATCCTGGAGGCCCATGTCATGGCCAAAGTTTCACAAATGAGCATGGGAAAATGCTCCCAGTGCAGGACGAAACTCTACAGTAAAACATCTTTGTTGATGACATGGCCAGCGGGATTGAGTGCACTCTCAGCAAGTTTGCCAATGACACCAAGCTGTGTGGTTTGGTTGATAAGCTGGAGGGGAAGAATGCCATCCAGAGGGACCTTGACACACTTGTAAGGTGGGCTGATGTCAACCTTATGAAGTTTAACCATGCCAAGTGCAAGGTTCTACACCTGGGTAAAGCTACAAGTTGGGCAGAGAAGAGATTCAGAGCAGCCCTGAGGATCTTAAGGTCCTTTCCAACCCTAACTATTCTATGATTCTATGATTCTGACTTGGGGGTGTTGGTTGATGAGAAAATGAACATGAGCCGGCAGTGTGCGCTTGCAGCCCAGAAAGCCAACCGTATCCTGGGCTGCATCAAAAGAAGCATGACCAGCTGGTCAAAGGAGGTGATCCTGCACCTCTACTCAGCTCTCATGAGATCTCACTCGAAGTATTGTGTACAGTTCTGGTGTCCTCACCATAAAAAGGACATGGAACTGTTGGAACAAGTCCAGAGGAGGGCCACAAGGATGATCAGGGGACTGGAGCATCTCCCGTATGAAGATAGGTTGAGAAAGTTGGCTCTGTTCAGCCTGGAGAAGAGAAGGCTGCATGGAGACCTCATAGCAGCCTGCCAGTATCTGAAGGGGGCCTATAGGGATGCTGGGGATGGACTATTCATTAGGGACTGTAGTGCTAGGACAGGTTCAAACTTAAACAAGGGAAGTTTAGATTGGATATAAGGAAGAAATTCTTTACTGTAAGAGTGGCGAGGCACTGGAATGTGTTGCCCAAGGAAGCTGTGAATGCTCCATCCCTGGCAGTGTTCAAGGCCAGGTTGGACATAGCCTTGGGTGACATGGTTTAGTGTGAGGTGTCCCTGCTCATGGCAGGGGGTTGGAACTAGATGATCTTAAGGTCCTTTCCAGCCCTAACTATTCCATGATTCTATGATTCTATAATAATAAATGCTACTAAACCTATACTTGCCACTGCATGATTTGCTATACAAACACTAATGAATTAATGGGCTATCAAGCCTTCCTTATCATCTTTTTTATATTTTTTTTATCTTAAAAGAGCACTAATGCGCTTAAGTCAATCTGATCTTCATCTTGTACTTGATGAATTCAACACTCTCACTTTCACAGCATGGGACCCTTACAACACCGGTTCCCAAAGGACAAAAAGATCTAGGCTGTTGGCCTCTTTCCTTTTCATACTGTGAAGATATGCAGCAATTACTCAGAACCACCAGCTTTTCATACAGCAACAAAGAGATCAATTTTTACACCCCTGTAAAACTGTATCTTTAGGCCCAACATAAGTTTTATGTTACATAAAGCATTAATGCCATTTTTCTCCAACAGTGTTCTACAGCAGTTGGGGTGTATTTTGAGTATTCAGCCTGAATGGGAAATCACTAACAGACACAAACCATGGTAAAACAGGGATATCATCATCCCAACGGTTGGAATGCTACTATATTATTTCTTTTTAAAATGCCTTTTCTTGTCCCCTTTCTTGGCAGAAATCTTCAGATAACAGTTGCTTTGACTCAACATCTATTTTAAGTGAGACTAGAATCCGGTGTCTTACCAACAATAAATGAGAAATGAACCTATGTCTATATACATGAAAATAGTAGCAGAAAATTATACTGCTGTTAGCTTTTAAATGGTAGTTCAAGAGGAGAATGCAAAACTCCCTATACACTGTTAATGGTCCTACACCAAGATTACCCAAATGGCATGCTCCTGTACTGGCTAGAGCACTAATTTGCTCCCAAGAGAAAGTGTGTAAATGAAGTCATAACCTGGCCTCCCACCATGCTCTGAAGGGAAACATAACAATCAGAACTGCTGAAATTACTAAATAAGGTGCTAGGCAAACAGACTATAAACCTTGAAGAACTGCAGCTACTGCTCTCAGAGGTCTGGGGTCAGCATGTGGCACCATACTGATTATGCTGTGGCACCATACTGATTTTTATACTGGTCCGAAACAGTATGCCTCAGGATACATGCCCTCGCTTGCTTCTAAGGAGCTGTCTGATGTACACAGATGTCACTTGAAAGAAAACTTTGACAAGTGTTTAAAGGTACTGGGTAAATTTTAGAACTTTACTGTGTAGGTATATCCCTTATTTGTTTATCTTGTTTCCAATAAATATAAAAAGGCTTTGTGTGAAAAAAAGAAAGTTATATATAAAAATATTCTATCTAGATACATTGTTTATAATATTTATTATTGTATTAAAATTGTTAAAAAATTCAGAGCCCCATAATATAGAAGTGCTACTCGAGACATGATAGAGAACCTCCACAGCTTGTTCTTTGAATGCTTGGGGGAAAAATGCCTGCATTTCTCTTCATATTTACACTAATACGTACAACGATTTACATGCTATTTGATGTGACACATCATGCAAAAAGATAACAGCAAACAATATGATAGTTTTTAAACTGAGCATTATTAAATGTATAGATGGACATTCATAAAATTTTATTTTTTTGTTACAGTGTATTTCTCTCCCCTCAGTTAGGTCTCCACATGACAAAGCAGTCCATGATAACAGGTTATTGAGTACCACTGTATTACACCATTAGTACCCATTGCTTTGGATCAATGACAGAGAAATGCCCCACTGTGTTTACAAGATGCAGCATTCAAAAAGAGACCTAAATAAATCAGGTGTTTTACACTAACAATATCCTACAGAGAAGTCATTTTAACTTCCTCTCTGACACAGTTTACTTTCTGGCTCATAAATATAACACAGTGTGCTTACAGTGCTCTGTAAGCCATGAGCACACACAACTCTTTGGGCCACTTGGGTATGCCCTGAGTGTATGGTAATAGGCAATGTAGTCAAGCAATACTTAACTGCATTACTCAGTTACATTTTTTGCCATTGGTTTTTTGGTTGATAAACTCAAATTACTTGCTGACCTACAGAGAGTAACAGAAATAGTTCATAAAATCATAAAATTGCTTGGTTGGAAGTGACCTTAAAGATCTAGCTCCAACCCTCCTGCCATGGACAGGGACATTGTTGACTAGACCAGGTTGATCAATCTGGCCTTGAACCTTACCAGGAATGGGGCAGCCACAACTTCCCTGGGCAACATGTTCCAGTGTCTCACTACCCTCATAGCGAAAAATTTCTTCCTTATATCTTGTCTAAATCTATCCTCTTTCAATTTAAAGCCATTACTTCTTGTCCTGTGCCTACATGCCTTTATAAAAAGTCCCTGTCCAGATTTCCTGTAGGCTCCCTTTAGGTACTGGAAGCTGCTCTAAGGTTTCCCCAGAGCCTTCTCTTCTCTAGACTGAACAAGCTCAACTCTCTCAGCCTGTCCTCACAGAAGAGGTGCTTCAGCCCTCTGGACTTGCTCAAGCAGGTCCATGTCCTTCTTATGTTGGGGCTCCAGAGCTGGACACAGTACTCTAGCTGAGGGGTCTCATGCAGAGGAGGAGAGTCACCTCCCTCAACCTGCTGGCTACAATCTTTTCAGTGAAGCCGAGCATACTGTCGGCTTTCTGGGCACACATTGCCAGGTCATGCTGAACTTCTTGTCAATTAACACCCCCAAGTCCTTCTTCGCAGGGCTGTTTGCAATCAATTCTCTACCCAGATTCTGTATTTGTGCTTGGGATTGCACTGACCCAGGTGTAGGAACTTGTACTTCACCTTGTTGAACTTCATGAGGTTGGCACTGGCCCACCTTCTCAAGTGTGTCAATGTCCCTCTGGATGGCATTCCTTCCCTCCAGCATACCAACCAGACCACAATTTAGTGTTGTCAGCAAACTTGCTGAGGGTGCACTCAATCCCAATCTCCACGTCACTGACAAAGATGTTGAACAAGACCAGTCCCAACATTGACCCCTGAGGGACACTACTCGTTAGTGGTCTCCAGCTGGTCATTGAGCCATTGACCACAACTCTTTGAGTTGTCGTCCAGCCAATTCCTTATCTAATGAGTAGTCCATACATCAAATCTATGCCTTTCCAGTTTAGAGACAAGGACATTGTGCGGGACAACACCTGTGCTTTGCACAAGTCCATTTACGTGACATTAGATGATATTAGCCAAATATTTTTGCAAATCAATAAATAAATGTAAGTAAAAAAAATCAGAAAAACAATAAATATGTTCTGATCTCCTTAATAGTATTAGAAAAGTTCTAAGAAAGCTTATGCTCAAGTAGCATTCTTACAAAATATGTAGTGATGTAATAATTGTTCATATCTTTTATATATATGACACATTTAAAATAGCTAACAGTTTGATGATTCCTCCATCAAGCTCAAAACTCACCAGCTGGATCAGTTTTATATGCTGACTAGTCTACTAAAATACTGGGGAAGGAAACCAATAAGACAAAAGAGAAAAAATTTAGCAGAAAGAAATAAAACAGTTTAGAAATATCAGGACTGACAGTTTGTCTATCATGTTTGTTTGAGTTTTTTTTCTGGCCAGAGTCAACATCTAGAGCCATTCTATGAACTCCCCTGCTTCTCCTCCCTGACATTTGGTACAAATATTACTGTCATGTCTGTATCCCATTTCTTCCAAAACTGGCAACTTGGGCATCAATCAGTGCTGAACGGATGCTGAGTTGCATAGCAAGTGACAACATTGACTCCCAAGGTATCTACAACTCTTGCTTTGTGAATAAGTTTTGACATGTCAGGCACAAACCTGATTCTTACAAATGTGTTAGAGTAACAAACCAGCCTTACAAATAACAGAGAGGGGTTTTTGTTCTCCTGAAGCATTTGTTTTCCTTTGCTGAAGAGATATTTCTATGTTAATTAGGTTTTTCTTTTGTCCTGCCTTCTTTTGTGATTCATCTTTCATAACTCTCTTTTTTATTTATTTGTTTTTTTTTTTTTTAGCAGGAACATCTGCCACCAGCCTTGCAGTAAATCCTTGGCACACAGGTATTATTCCTCATTAAAGAAAACAAAACAGCACAAAACTCCCAAAAGATGAGGATACTCTTTTCCCTGGTGGGCTACTCAGACACATTATGTTCTCCTTCTGTTTCCAGTCATCTCTGCTGGCAAGTGTCAATTACAGAGACAGGTTTTAGGGAACAGAAGGCTAAAGCACAATTTACAAATACTTTCCTCTGGAAGCAGACAGGTGTAATGACTGAGACTGTTTGCTGTAATTGAATTTCATGCTGTCATCTATTCCGTCACAAACAGATGTTAAAAAAAACCCAACAACAAAACACACATAGCAAAAACCAAAATAAAACCCCAAAAATGCCACAAACAAACAAAACCTCCAAAACACCAAACCATAACACATTCACATTGCTTCCATATTGCTAATTTTACCACCCTAGTTTGACTTCGCTAAAAGCAAAGATTGCCTTCGCTGGAGGGTATGAGGTGATTATAACTGTGGCTTTGTAGGCCTATGGACTAGTACAATTACTAGTGTAGGACATCCAAGAGACAACTGAATGAATTCCAGCCCCATAACAAAGAGTTTTGTTTCAGACACAGCCAATCAAAATCTGGAAAAAAGTGCCATGCCAAAAAAGAGAAAAAAAACAGCTGATCAAATATTAACACAAAAACATAAATATTCTATAAAGACGTCAGCACAAAACAATAATTATCACTGTGCCAGAGGTTTGATCACACTGACACCTTCAGAGGCATAATTGTTCAGTGGGGAAAAAAATATTGCTCTACTAACATTCCTAAAATGTGTACAACCTCTGTTCCAGCCTTCCAAATTCCTGTGAAATGCACTATAATGGCACTACTAATGATGGGCATATTTCTGAAAGCAGCATTTTCTAAAAGCAGGGTGGCATTTGCAGGGAACACAGCAAGAATTCCTTGCAAAAATGGCTTGCCCTTTTTTTTTCTTCATGTTATGAGCCTGTACTTCTCCCAGAGAGCATTAAATCTCTAGAACTTAAGGAACTAGGTAATTATCTATCAGGGAATCTCTGCTGCAGTGATAAATACCAGAAGTAACAAGCCTGAAGTTAGTGACTATGTATAGCAGTGAAAGCCATGTCCATGATAGGAAGGTCACGCATAGCAGTCAGCCTATGACTCCCTTGGTCAGGGCTTGTGGAAGAAGCAGCTTCACTGACCAGAGTCAGGTCTCCACTGTGGAGGACTGCCACTAACATAAATACAATATTCAAAATTTCTCTTAAAGGATAAAAATACACATACATTCTGACAACTGAGAAATAATCCATTTGACACAATGCTGATTGTCCCAAATTAAGTAATTCTGGAAGTATGCATGAGCTGTTAAAAAAATACTGCCATGCAAAAGCAGAAGGAAACCCCCTTATCGTAGAGTTAACATATTTTGTAAAGTGAAGCTAGCTGATTGATTTGAATATACAACATAAATTAACACCTGCCTAACAAACAACAATAATTACTTTAGAGATAATCCACATATTTACTTAATAATAAAACAAACAAAATTTGTCTGAAAATATCTTCAGGGGTTTTTTTGGTGTTTTTTTTTTTTTTTTTTTTCCCAACCAATAACATTGAAACTTGTGACAGGAATTTCCAGGACTTATGCAACTTATATACGTTAAATTGGCATGATTTTTAAAAAATGCATCCCTATTGCAACTATTACAACAACTATTACACAAACTGTAAGCTCTAAACATAATTTCCAAAAGACCTTTAATATTCCTGACTTCAAGTAGACATTGGTTCCTAAATCTCCTTGCTGCTTAAAATAATCTTTGTTTTGGGCTTTTTTTGTTATTTGAGAACATGCTATGGTTCAACACTTTTCCAGCTTCTGTTCACTGGAAAACTGCATAAAGACTTGCCTGATGCAGAAACTTATTAAACTGGAAAGACATCAATCATTTAATGAAAGAATTTACTACGTGATTTTAAAAGCTGCACAGAATCATCACCTTTTTACGGCTTTCTCGTGGCTTCACTTCCCTGAATGCTATGAGGCTCTAAGGGAAACCCAAGTTCTATATCCAAAGGTCAACTTCTTGAAGACTTAGATTACAAAAATGTCAACTGCACAAATTATAAACCCATTTAGCTTTCTGATTAGTTCCACTTTTAGCATACCATTTAGGGCTCAATTCTGACCTCTCATCAATTATATTTTAGTTTTGCTGCATTGATTTTATTTAAGTTATCCTTGGACACCAACGGAAATAAGATCAGAATCAGGTCCTAAGGGTAAAGTAATTAAAAATGTAATTACCACAACTGATCATGCAACATAGCTATATCATTAATTGGTTACTTGGTTTGGTTGGTGGTCTTTTTTTTTTTTTAACAAAAATATTAAAATATCTTTGCCAATTTCAGAGATAGGTTTTTACTTTTTAATTTCAGAAACAGATCTGGATGGGATCCAGACAATCTAACTTAGGCACCTGGGTGCACCTACCCTTTAGGTAACTACAGCTCTCCTAAGTTAAGTGCATAAATTCCCCCCAGTAGCTTTGCTCTCTGTCAGAGATATAAGTGCATTGGAAAGATCCAGAAAGAGAGCCTGCTTGTTTAAACTGAGAACCATAAATTTGCAAACATCTTAAGGGCTTTGAAAACTTTCCTCACTGACTACCTAGTGAATTTAGGCACTGATTTTAGGAGAAACAGATGACTTGATACACCAAATATATCTGGTGTGTAACACATACCTACTTTTTAGGTGAGGTAGACTCAATCTTTCTCACACACTGCCTAGAATTTCTTCCTATCTCCTATGTTTTCCCAGGGAATTTCAGCAGGTGCATTTCTTCATCCCTAACCCTAAGGTAATTTGGAACCTGCTCTGACTTATCCTTCATGCAAATCTTGTAGGATCCAGCTTACCGTGTTCAATAGTGTAAGTCTAATTCTTAATGAGTTTAGAGGTATTTTCTCGAGCTGCTAGCTAAATACGGTAACTAAATAACTCCAACTTCACAATTGCAGGAAATCAGTGAAATTCAGAAAATATTCCTAAGTAGAATTGAAGTGTGAACTACCATTTTTATTTTAAAAAAGGAGCAAAATAAAAACCAAACCATAAACCAACAAAATCAGAACAACAGCTTCTGGATCTGATTCTCTTTCAGTTTTTAATGGTGTGAATAAACAGCAACAGTGACTGCACTGATTTCTTTCCTCCTGGATGTTGAACTTCAGTCAATACCCAGGATGAAGGAGATGATAAGTAACATAACTTCAGTTACTTCATAGTAACAGAAACCATGCAACATTTAGTCAGAAAGGTTAAACTTAAAAATAAATAAATAAATAAATAAATAAATAAATAAATAAAAAAGAAAATACAAAGCTGGTTCTGTGTCATTGCAAAAGTATTCAGTATATTGGAAAACCAAGCAAACTTGCAGAAGCAGTCTTGAATGCTTTATTATGATTCTAGTTATCCTAAATAATGAAATTCAGATCTAATTCTCATTTACCCCACTCATAGTGAAGGCACTGAGGGAGTGCAGGAGTGGTCACTCTTTCAGACTGCATGCAACATATACTGTACTGTTAAATAAAAGTCTGGAAAAATATCTACACACCTATGAGTCCTTCAAGGTTGTAAAGGATACAGCAAAAGTACAGTAAAACTGGAATGTCACAGAAGAAATTAAATTTTAGTCATAAACATAGCATTATCCTGTGTTTAAAAAAAAAAATACCATTTCAATTACTATTTTTCTATGAGAGGCCCCAAGTCTACAGTAGAAATTATTGCTACCTACACGTATATATAGCACAAAAGCTGTATTCACCACCAATATCAAAAGACTTAAATTTAGTGATTCCAAGGCATATCACCAGTAGAGCAACTCAAAATACTGAGCACAGTATACAATATGGTTCATATTTAGATTAACCAAACAATATGACATCATTTGGACCAATAGTGTGTTAAATATCTGAATGTGCAAAGTTGCACACTATGTAAACAGAAACAGAAATAGGACTATATCCTCTGAATAGCAGTCTACTGCCTTACTCATTTGAAAAAGCTCCAGTGTAATTATTTATTCTCATTAATGTATTATAATACATATATTAAGATTAAATATCATGGTAGTCAGGTGAAGTTCCCAACGACAGGAAAAACAGAAATATACCCCCATTTTCAAGAAGGGGAAAATGGAAAACCCAGGTAACTACAGACCAGTCAGTCTCACCTCTGTGCTGGGCAAAATCTGGGAGCAGATTCTCCTGGAAGGCATGCTGAGCCACATGAAAAACAACAAGGTGGTTGGTGACAGCCAGCATGGCTTCAGTAAGGGGAAACCCTGCCTGACCAATTCGGTGGCCTTCTATGATGGGGCTACGGAACTGATGGACACGGGTAGAGCAGTTGATGTCATCTACATGGACTTGTGCAAAGCGTTTGACACTGTCTCACATGACATCCTTGTCTCTAAACTGGAGATACACCAATCTGATAGATGGACCACTCAGTGGATAAAGAACTGGCTGCATGGCCTCACGCAAAGAGTTGTGCTCAATGGCTCAATGTCCAGCTGGAGACCAGTAACGAGTGGGGTCCCTCAAGGATTGGTGTTGGGACTGGTCTTGTTCAACATCTTTGTTGGTGACATGGACAGTGGGATTGAGTGCGCCATTAGCAAGTTTGCCAATGACACCAAGCTGTATGGTCCGGTTGATACACTGGAGGGAAGGAATGCCATCCAGAGGGACCTTGACATGCTTGTGAGGTGGGCAGATGCAAACCTGATGAAGTTTAACCATGCCAAGTGCAAGGTCCTACACCTGGGTTGGAGCAATCCCAGGCACAGCTACAGGTTGGGCAGAGAAGAGATTCAGAGCATCCCTCTGGAGAAGGACCTGGGGGTGTTGGTCGATGACAAAATGAACATGAGCTGGCAGTGTGTGCTTGCAGCCCAGAAAACCAACCATGTGCTGGGATGCATCAAAAGGAGCATAACCAGCAGGTAGAAAGAAGCGATCCTGCCCCTCTACTCTGCTCTTGTGTGACCTCACTTGGGATTATTGTGTACAGGCCTGGCGTCCCCAACATAAGAAGGACATGGAACTGTTGGAACAAGTCCAGAGGAGGGCCACGAGGATGATCAGGGGACTGGAGCACCTCTTGCATGCAGACAAGCTAAGAAAGTTGGGGCTGCTCAGCCTGGTGAAGAGGAGGCAGCATGGGGTCCTTAGAGCAGTGTTCCAGTATGTGAAGGGGGCCTATAAGAATACTGGAGAGGGACTCTTCATGAGGGACTGTAGTGATAGGACAAGGGGTAATGGGTTCGAACTTAAACAGGGGAAGTTTAGATTAGAGATAACAAGGAAGTTCTTTTCTTTGAGGGTGGTGAGGCACCCGAAGTGCCTCTTTACTGTGAGGGTGGTGGCTGCCCAAAGAAGTGAAAATGCTCCATCCCTGGCAGCGTTTAAGGCCAGAGTGGACAGAGCCTTGGGCAACATGGTCTAGTGTGAGCCATCCCTGCCCACAGCAGGGAGGTTGGAAATAGATGATCTTAAGGTACTTTCCAACCTTAACCATTCTATGAAATTCTATGGATATACGTCAGAATCATGGACATCTATAGCTTACCTCCTTAATGGTCTCAGTATTGCTTACTGCATTAAAAAAAAAATTGCTACTAGAATTTCCCATGATAATAAATATACTGAATGTTCATTACTCTCCCTTAAATGTGCATGCAAAACCCCTCCCTTAGAAAATAGCTATGCTAAACTACTTAGAAACTCCTCTCACGATCATTGAATGACAAAAAATATTATGTCTACTCATATGCCTAGATATAAGTTTCTGTAGCTTTTTATGTAAGCCCACTGAAAAGTGGAATAGTCAAGAGGTTGCTTAATTAATAAAACCTGTACTGCACACATGCTCTGGGATAATAAAAAATGTGAAAAAAAATCCCCCTTTGTTCTGATTAGCCAATACTGGTGGAAATAGTCATAAAATAAAACTGGCAATGATAAGGACGTCTTATTTTAAATATCTACTTGAAGGGTTTTTCTTTTTTTAACCCTGTAATTTCTCTAATCTAAACTAAATTAAAGATTTATAAAATACGCATATAAAGTCAGATAATATAAAGACTCATGGCACTTTTATAATAATATCTATATCCCAGAGGAACTAATCAGAGCTTCATACATGCGGTTTATGTGCAGATTAAATAGAATAGATAGCTTCAAAAAGACATGACTGAAAACTTACATTTTGGGAGTGGCACACCCAACAGGCATATCCTTATTAAAGAGCATTTACTGTATAGTGGCTGCAGAGATTGCAACGTTTAATGTAGTGTACAATTTATCAATAAATTAATTTTCCTTATCTGAATACAAGTTTCACACTTTCCCCAAGTATGCAATACCTGCCTGGATTGACCCCATCTAATTTTGCATGAGTTACTAGAATACAAGTCTAGCCTCCTTAAAGTCCTTTCAGTTAGTGGAGAAAGCGATCTTGGAGAAAGAGATCATTCAGATCTTATGGTAGGCAAGGCTTAAGCGGGCCTTTAAGTCTGATTTTGTTGCACCAGGTGTGTCATGAGATGGAACCTGCATCACTTGACTGGTAGAACTGTTCTTTCACACTACACCTTTCTTAGGGTTTGGGTATTTTTAGTATTTTATTAAAATTATTATTTTAAAATGGTTAGGCTAATATCTGTTTTCTGTGATAGAATTAGAGAGATGCTAATTTCTTGTATCTGTATCAATTTATTACCCATAGCTGGGAACTAGTCTCCCTACCTCTTGAGTCTATGCAGTAGATGCCTAATGAAAAACTCCCAAGAAGAAATCAATCAAGGAAAGTGGCTGCACCAAAAAGCATACATAAAAACATCCTATTTGGTACAGCTCAGGAACCCATCTAGAGAGGCAAGTCTTCCCTCTGAGAGACCTTGGACACATCTGTCACTCTTCAAGAGGTCAACAAGGCATTTTAAGGAGTCTGGTTTACTCAGAGTTGAAAATCGGTGTCGACGCGTGATACACAGCAAAGTTTGGCAGATGGAGTGTACCACCTACCCATCTTCCTGCTGCAGTCATTAACTTTTCTCCACGATCCTTAGAAACCACCCTCACCCTCTAGGTACAAACAGTCTTTTGAGTTTCTGCAATTAATTTCAACAAGATTGTATTCTCTGAAACACACTCACATAAATGATACATAAATACACATGATAAATTAGGATTGTGACTAATGCAGGTTTGTGAGGTGCAACATGCAAACAGCTAGCCAGCTGACCTACAGAACAACAGTTATATATGTCTTAAGTGACTAAGCTTGGACTGAAGTAACAGGATCACCCAAAATTGTGCTTAAATCCGACATTTTACTGTACAGCCAGTCCATCCAGATTACACACTCTAGTGTTTAGTGTGTACTTCTCCCCTTTTCAACTCTGTGGTAAGCTGCTGGCAAAAGAAGTTTTAAAAAAATAGAAGAGGTCATCAATATGGCATTTAAAATACTTAGAATATATCTTAGATATTATATTTAATGTATGCATTTAATAACCAGCTAGGTCTCAATCCCCCACACTCCTCCTGGAAAAAAAAACAAAACACAAATTGAAAAAGAAAGTATAGCATTTTTGCACACGATGGATTCAGTTAGTATGAAATTATCTTATTTGCTCCTGTCCTTTAGTTTTCATATTGGTCCATAGCTCAGGGAATGTGACACAAGAAGGATGAGAGAAGGGACGCGTTTTATTTCAATCAGCTTTTCTTTTTCTGAAAAATCTGGTGCCTGCATCTACCTCATTGACATTAACATGAAGAAAGCAAAATCTAGAAGATTTCTGGCCCAGCCCTTACTGTATAACAGCAAGTGAAGTGCCATGACTGGTCTTGACTACTGTCCCAGTACCTCTGGAAGGTCAGGAGTGCAAGCAGTTGGCTAGAGTTTAAAGGAAGCTTAATCATTGCGGGGGAAAAAAAAAAAAGCCATTTTAATGACTTACCGGAGTCTGAGAGCAGGTTAAGTTGTCTGCATAGATACAAACAATGACAATAAAAATGCTAGACTAAAGACATTCTTCTTACCTGAGGAATATCAATGTTTATCAGAGGAACTTTATCTTGTTCTTAACAAGTTGAATCATGCAAAACCAAGATCAATACAGGAGGATGCCTTTAAAGCTCTGCTGTTGCATAATGGAAATTACTTTGAAGAGCTGGCTGTGTGTTCATGGGGAGTTAGCAAACTGTCCCTGCAGGCGCTGGTGACATTAGGCAGCTCAAAATACAGTATTTCACTTGAAGCACATCTGACTCATTCTATTGGCATAAACATCACATGTTTAGTATTAACTGCTTTTATAACCTGCTTTATAAATGTATTTTGCTTCCCTTTCCAACGGCTGTCTTCTTTCTTTTGTTGCAAATATTTTTGCTTGTTACCTTTGCTTCTGACAGTTTGACAGTTATTACCTTAAGACATTGCAGGTGTTCTTCAGTTCTTTTCAAAGTATCATCTAGGTACCTAAAGCCTTCAGCACATTAACAGGTGACTAATTTTTAATGGTATGTCTAAAAGAATAAAGTTCAAAGGCAGAAAATACAAATAATAAAAAAAATTGGCCACAGGAGCACTTAATGGCTTCTTAAAAAAATCCCAAACGAACAGTGGTATTATTTTTAAGCTGTCTAATCACTGACGCTTTATAACATGGCACTGTAACACTCGGGTTATAGCAAATGGAACACACTACCCCCTTAATTAGGCTACTAATCAGCAGACTGAAAGACGGATCAACATTTGCTCCATACAGATTTCCAAGTTGTCACTGGCTATCCAGAGAGAGGCAGTTTTGCAGGAATGGTATTTTTGTTTAAACAGCACCCTTTGCCCCAGTTGTTCTGGGACTCAGAGTAAATCTCCCTTCTTTCTTTCATCTCCACAGTAAACTCTCTTGCCAGGAATCAGGACTTTGGAAGAGAATCATGTGGTAAAAGAAATAAATTTATGAATTTGTTATTCAGAAATGTCCCCTGGCCTGCACCAACTTTTCCTGGATAGAGCCACAGTCTTTTCTGACTGGAAGTTGAATCTTTCCAGAATAAAGCTGACAAGAGAAGAAAGGTCAGCCTTCCTTCTATATATCCATTATCCTATTATATTTTTGCTAAGAATGCCTGATGAGATTGGCCTGAATTTTCTTCTTTATAGACTTCCTGTCTTCATTCTACCTTCTCTTGTTTTTTCTCTATTAAAAAGTAAAAAGAAAGTGTTTCTAGCACTGACTCAACTACCATGCATATTATGTTTCATGCATTTAAAGGCACTCAAGGTGTTTGTCAAAAAAAGTTGTGGAGATTGAATAACAAAATGGTAGAACTTAATGAAACTTAAATTTGACAGAATTTGCTATATGAAATGGGAACAAAGATTTAAAGTTCTCTACTGTAGAAGAAAAAAGAGCATGGAAAAGACAAACTTCTTAAATATAGCAAAATAGAGGCATTGTAAGGGAGGCTTTACAAGCCACTAGAAAGATAGGTATGAGGTGACCCATATACAGTACATATAGTTTAAAGCAGTATCAGGAAATTATACTTCTAGGTCTCCTCTACTATTACTACAGAAAACCTTCTCTTAACTGCAACTTAACTGAAACTTATCTAACTTAAACTTTTACTTACTACAAAACATTTTACCACAGAGGAATTTTCTCTGTGATGTTTGCCCATGGCAGATGAAGAAAAGGATTAAATGATACATAAGTAAAAGAGGGATGCACCTACTGGTGGTGTTGAGCAGTTTAAGAGAGAAGTATGTTTGAAGACAGATAGTCCAAACTGGTTTCTTTACTCCACCCCATATTTATCTTTTATCCTTTTAATTGCAAGTGATAAATTCACTTTAAAATAATATATAGGGCATGGTACCCTCCTCTACCTGCTTCAGTTTTGGAACAATGACCTAAAATCTAGGCACAGATAGTATCTATACTACTAGCATGCATCCCTCAAGGGACTGGAAGGTAGGTGGTGTGCACCACCTGAGAGAAATTACGTCTCTTAATCACTGGAATCATACAGCCTTGGGTTAAATCATGGAGGAAAGAAGGCAGGCACACAGGCAGGAAGGCAGGCAGACAAGAAGGAAGGCAGGAAGGCAGAAAGGAACAAACGAATGAAAAAATAAAAAGAGATCTTAATGAATTAATTTCTGTCATTCTTCTTCTTCTTCCCTTTTGTCATAGTATTCAAATGCAGTTTTCTCTTAAATAAAACTTAAATGTATTTTTTTCACTTTTTTTTTTTTTTTAAATTCTAGAAAAGATTTGGTTTTTTCAGGGTAATTCCTTTGAAATTGTCAGCCTTAAAAATTATTTATTTAATTCAGCCTGTAATATTATTTCTTAGACATATACTTCTCTTTGCTGACTTGGTGTTTCCATCTTTCTTTATAACTTTCTAAGTTTATTCTACTATTTGCATTCTTTCTCAGCTCTGAGGTAAACAACAACCTCACCTATGCATCTCAGGATATATCTTTTTAACTCAAACTCTCTGTACAATGAAGGTTTTGCTATAGGTTTTCATTCAACATATATCACCTGGCACTTTTTCTGTTAGTTGGTTTATTTATTTTCTGGCCTGATTCATTAGAACATCAGCTGTGAATAGAAGCTAATACACTTGCTTTGTTTTAACTGCTCACCAGTTAAATAATTCTGCTCACCAGAAAGGATCAATACTACAAATGGCTTGTGGGATAATGACATAAAAGAAACAAAAAAGTGTTAAAATGATGATTCTCTAATTATCACACCTTTATTGAGGCAGTGGCAGCATATTTATAAATGCAGTTAGACTTTTATATTGCCAGGGCATTGATTTTTGCTGATTAATGAATCATTGTATCATGCGATACTACTATTCTATCTTGAGCTAGATACAAATCTCTGATTACATAGAGACGTTCTAGGGAAAACACTGTAATTTTTCATTTAATGTTCCTTTATTTAAGAGAAATAGTGAACTGCATTTGCTAGGATAATTATCATCCCTTAACACACCAAAAATAAGTATCACAAAACAAATGAACAAACAAAACCCACCAAAGTGATGCTGAAAATTAAATAAATCCCTACACTGTTTCCCTGACAAAAAAAAAAAATAAAAATTGTAATATGCCCACATGAAGGCAAGCCTGAGTTTTGCAACACAGGTTTCATAGTAACCAGGTGCTACCATAGCAAGCATTAACATATACGAAAGAGGTTCTCATTTAATGATTTGTATTTTCATAGTCATAATTCCACTTAAAATACGTATTGTTTATAATATTTCTTAAAATGTTTTGTGAAACATTATGTTTGAAGCTTGGTACTTAAAAACAAATTACAGGAAGCAAAAAACTTCAGTACTAACAGAGATACAATCTTCTTAGATGCTATAGACCTCCATCTAAAGTTAGCTTGAGGAACTGAATTATCTCAAGCATTAGCATCTGCATCAGTACCTGGAAGGTATCTGGATGCCTCACTCTCTAATGGTGACTTAGGACCAGAAAACTCAGGTTCATCATCATCATGCAATTTTAAGTTCAAGACTCCTTATAGTAAAGACACATTCTGATCTAGCATCCCTGTTTTGCTGTTGGATTTATGAGAATTTAAAAAAATACAAAACCCTTTATCATTAGCATACAGACTTCTGGTTAGGTGCTAAACTGTAAAAGATTAATACTAGGCCTATGCCTTTATCTAGAAAGTGTATGTGACTGAACCTACATCTATATATTATCCCAGATGAGTCCAGAAAAGCAGTTTTTTTGATCAAAATATGATCTACTGTGCAATTCCAATCTCAGCTGGCCAAACTTGCCACAAAGGTCAGAAAATTTAGCACGTGGGACAAACCAAAGCAACACAAAATACTGAGCAAAAGCCTAACAAAAAGATATTTCAGACTGCATTTAACAGTGTTTAATTCCTTTTAAATTTCCTTTCTCCGTTCTTAAATCTGGAAATGGTGGTATCCCCTTGTAAAACAAGGTAAAGGAGAATTCAAAGCATTCAATCCACAGTGCTATTCCTGCTAGAAACTGAGTCTGCTCAAGCGTAAACATTGATCTAGTGGTATGTGCTGCCAAAACGCAGGAAAACAAGATCGTGAGCTAGCTGTATATCTCTTCCAAATAGTTCTCTCCACTGCATATCAAGGACTTAAACACAGCTCAAGAAGAAAATGCTCCTGCCATTCAAAGGAAGCTGTCTCAGAAATGTCATTCTAACATTTACAGCTTGTATGATTTTTGCTTACACAACACTGAATATTGAATGCTTGGGGTTTACTTATTAATTACACATATTTATTCTTGCAATTTCCTTTTACATAGTAAAATCACTACAAGTTCTGCATTGCAGAGAAAACTTACGCCACGTTTAGCAACTACTGGCACTGCCTCTGACAATTATTCTCTAGTGGAAAGGATGAGTGGACAGTGAGCATAAGGAGCTGGAGTATCTCAGGAATCAGCAAGTGGGTGTGTGAGATGTCCTTGACACTTCTGCATCACAGCTGCATAATGCACTGGTAAAGAAGATCAGTACTGGTGCTGCCAGGAAAAAGCAGCAGTCCATAGTAGTAGGGGACTCTACCCTGAAAGGAACAGAGGCACTCATCTGTCGGCCTGACCCAGACTCAAGGGAGGTGTGTTCCCTACCAGGGGCTTGGATCAGGGATGTTGCAGAGAAGCTGCCTGCTCTAGTCAGTCCCAATGACTATTACCCACTTCTAGTGATCCATGTGGGTGCTACTGATATAGATAGCAGTAGCCAGGAGAACATAAAGGACTACAGAGCTCTGGGAGAGGTGGTTAGGGGCTCTGGAACACAGATTGTCTTTTCGTCAATTCTCCAGGACACAGGGCAGGACCTCAAAAAGGCTAGGAGGATTGGCCAGGTTAATAAATGGTTAGAAGGGTGGTGCCATAGTCAGGGGTTTGGGTACCTTGAACATGGGACTCCATTTAGGAGGCCAGGTCTACTGGGGGCTGGTGGAGCTGGTCTGACAAAGAAAGGGAAGAGTGGATTTGGCAGGAGGCTTGCCAGACTGGTCAAGGATGCTTTAAAGTAGATGTGTTGGGGGGGGGGGGGCATCATTCCATCCCAACACTCCCAGTCACTTCCCAGCACCTATAGTAAACATTCAGAGAAATGTAGAGACATTCCAGCTGCTCCAGCCAATGAGCCAACTTTAGTTGGAGCTCGGCTCAGATGCCTCTATACAAATGATGTAGCATGGGGAACAAACAAGAGGAATTAGAGATGCGGGCACATCTACGGTGGTATGATACAATAGGCATCACAGAAACATGGTGGGATGGCTCCTATGACTGGTGTGTTGGAATGGAAGGTTACAGGCTCTTTAGGAAAGACAGGCCCGGTAGGCGGGGAAGGGGAGTTGCTGTTTATGTTAGGAATAGGCTGGAGAGTATGGAACTCTGTCTGGGGACAGGTGAGCAGTCAACAGAGAGTTTGTGGGTCAGGCTTAAAGGGAGAACAGCGATGGGAGACATTACTGTGGAGATCTGTTACAGACCGCCTGACCAAGAGGAATCGGTGGATGAAGCGCTCTATAGACAGATAGAAACAGCCTCACGCTCGCAGGCCCTTGTTCTCATGGGGGACTTCAACCACCCTGATATCTGGTGGAGGGATGGTACGGACCGGCACAAGCAATCCAGGAAGTTCCTCAATTGTGTGGAAGAAAGCTTCTTTCTGCAAGTAATAGAGGAGCCGAGCAGGAGAGGTGCCATGCTTGACCACGTCCACACCAACAGGGAGGGCTGGTTGGAAATGTGATGCTTCAGGGCAGCCTTGATTGCAGCAATCATGAGATGGTCAAATTCGAGATCCTCAGGACAGTGAGAAGAGCGTGCAGCAAGGTCACTGCACTGGACTTCAAGAGAGCAGACTTTGGCCTCTTCAGGAACCTGCTCAGTAAGATTCCACGGGATATAGCCCTAGAGGGCAGGGGGGCCCAAGACTGTTGGTTGATATTTAAGCATCACCTGCTGCAAGCTCAGGAGCTATACATCCCTACCAGAAGGAAGTGCTGCAGAAGTGCCAGGAGACCTCCTTGGATGGAAAAGGACCTGCTGAGGAATATTCGAAGGAAAAAAGAGGCTTATAAAAGGTGGAAGCAAGGACAGGTGGCCTGCGAACAACACAGGGATGTTGTCTGGGAAGCTAGGGACCAGGTTAGGAAAGCTAAGGCCCACTTAGAATTAAACTTGGCTGGGGATGTTAAGGACACCAGGAAGAGATTCTATAGGTACATTGCAAATAAAAGACAGGCTAGGGACAACGTGAGCCCTCTTCAGAAGCTATCATGAGAACTGGTTACCCTGGATTTGGACAAGGCTGAGCTTCTTAATGACTTCTTTGCCTCAGTCTTCACGGCAAATGCTCTGACCACACCACCCAAGTCTTGGAAGGCAGACGCAGGGACTGCGAGAATGAAGATCCTGGGCCCACTGTAGGAGAGGATCTGGTTCGAGACCATCTTAGGAACCTGAACGTATACAAGTCCATGGGACCTGATGAAATCCATTCATGGGTCCTGAAGGAGCTGGAAAATGAAGTTGCTAAGACACTGTCCATCATATTTGAAAAATCATGGCAGTCAGGTTAAGCTCCCGATGACAGGAAAAACAGAAATATACCCCCATTTTCAAGAAGGGGAAAATGGATGAGCCGGGAAACTACAGACCAGTCAGTCTCACCTCTGTGCCTGGCAAAATCTTGGAGCAGATTCTCCTGGAAGGCATGCTGAGCCACATGAAAAACAACAAGGTGGTTGGTGACAGCCAGCATGGCTTCACTTAGGGGAAATCCTGCCTGACCAATCTAGTGGCCTTCTATGATGGGGCTATGGAACTAATGGACAGGGGTAGAGCAGTTGATGTCATCTACATGGACTTGTGCAAAGCGTTTGACACTGTCTCACATGACATCCTTGTCTCTAAATTGGAGAGACATCAATTTGATAGGTAGACCACTCAGTGGATAAAGAACTGGCTGCATGGCCGCACGCAAAGAGTTGTGCTCAATGGCTCAATGTCCAGCTGGAGACCAGTAACGAATGGGGTCCCTCAAGGATTGGTGTTGGGACTGGTCTTGTTCAAAATCTTTGTCGGTGACATGGACAGTGGGATTGAGCGCACTCTCAGCAAGTTTGCCAATGACACCAAGCTGTGTGGTTCGGTTGCTATGCTGGAGGGAAGGAATGCCATCCAGAGGAATGTTGATACGCTTGTGAGGTGGGCTGATGCCAACCTGATGAAATTTAACCATGCCAAGTGCAAGGTCCTACACCTGGGTGGGAGCAATGCCAGGCACAGCTACAGGTTGGGCAGAGAAGAGATTCAGAGCAGCCCTGCAGAGAAGACCTTGAGGGAGTTGGTCGATGAAGAAAAGAACATGAGCTGGCAGTGTACTCTTGCAGCCCAGAAAGCCAACCGTATCCTGGGCTGCATCAAAAGGAGCGTGACCAGCAGGTTGAGGGAGGTGATCCTGCCCCTGTATTCTGCTCTTGTGAGACCTCACTTGGAGTACTGTGTGCAGTTCTGGCGTCCTCAACATAAAAAGGACATGGAACTGTTGGAACAAGTCCAAAGGAGGGCCACGAGGATGATCAGGGGACTGGAGTACCTCTTGTATGAAGACAGGATGAGAAAGTTGGGCTGTTCAGCCTGGAGAAGAGAAGGCTGCGTGGAGACCTCATAGCAGCCTTCCAGTATCTGAAGGGGGCCTATAGGGATGCTTTGGAGGGACTCTTCATTAGGGACTGTAGTGATAGGACGAGGGGTAATGGGTTCAAACTTAAACAGGGGAAGTTTAAATTGGATATGAGGAAGAAATTCTTTACTGTAAGGGTGGTGAGGTACTGGAATGGGCTGCCCAGGGAAGTTGTGAACGCTCCATCACTGGTGGTGTTCAAGGCCGGGTTGGACAGAGTTTGGCATGGTTTGGCTGGGTGGCATGGTTTACTGGGGTGTGTCCCTGCCCCTGGCAGGAGGGTTGGAACTAGATGATCTTGAGGTCCTTTCCAACCCTAACTTTTCTATGATTCTATGAACTACATTCCCTTAGTTACGGTCATTACAACTCTCTCTATTCAACAAAAATGAATCTTGCTCTTCAGATCTGGCCACCTGAAAGAAAAGAGTTTCTGAGGCAGAAGCAAAAGTGGCTGCCATTAATTTTAATTTTGTAGCAACAACTTAAGGGATATTTTTTTTTATTTGTTTGTTTTTTTAAATATAGACCTTTGCTGTGAGGATATAAAGTTTGTTTGGTTTTTAGTTGGCACAAATTAGTAGAGTGCCAGGGAATGCTGTAAGTAATTTTTATTTATGTATTACATCTGTAAATTTTTTCTTTTTCTGCATAGTGAAAAAAACTAAGCTCAGTGTTACAGAACTTCCTTGAATGACTAATTCAGACCAAAATTTAGGTTCACATGTTCTGATGTTACAAGTAAGATCCTTCTGTCTTCATTAAAATATGAATAAAATTAAAAAATACCCCACCAAACAGTAATGTCACATATACCTCAGTACCCCAGTGTGTTTTGTTAATGAGTCACGCATGTGTTACCTATATATACACTGAAACCCTAGGGTATTATTTGAAAAGAAAACTCCACATTAATACAAGTCAAATGATTCATAATATTAAAATAAAATAAATCAGCACTACAAAAGACAGTCATATAGCAGTGAGCATCTACTGTAATATATATTATTGTCTATATAATATAGCTTGAAATATATAATATATACGTAATGAATAATGTATCTTTAAAATCTAGGAATCAGTAGCATAGTCACAAATACATTGACAAAAAATTTCTAGTAATAATTTATCATTTATTTATATGTTAATTTATTTGATTTTAGCCCCCCAAGAAAAATCCCAAAGAAAACCGAACTGAAAGCAAGACCATTCATTCCTTTGCAATATATGTGTTTGCAGTAAAGTTTTCATTATCATGAGAATACTTTTTTCTACCATTTTAATACTAGAACTATTTCTAATATTTGAACATCTAATATCTTTAACAAACCCTGCAATGATAAAAAATGACTAGTATAATGACTTATTTAGAAAGCACAAATATATTTTTTCTGGTTTTTACTGTAAGATTATTAAACTGAAGTCTGGTTTAATGTCTATTTCATCAGTCTTTTAGAGAAGTGATATTTTAACTAATCTAGATCACAAAAAATGTGCTGGATTAAAGTTTTCCAAGTGCCAGAATTTGCACAGAAGACATACATTTATTCCACCTCAAATAAACCTGCAGATACTCAACGAACTTTTTACTGCTTTTCCTCATCTAAAGTTCAAAAACTGTGCAATGTTTTCTCTGTCACACCTAATGGTAAAAAAAAAGAAAAAAGTCTGTGACAGCGGTTTAAGAAAGATGACATGGGAAATGTGTGTTGAACCAGAAGATAAAGATTTTCATTAAAAATAGTAGAAAGAAATTTAAAGAATTTGTATTGTTTTCCAGATAGAACCATTGTAAATTGGCATAATAAATTAACATGTCCTAATTATTCCGGAAGTTTCAGAAATGAGAATCATAAGGCTGTCCTTCATAGTAAGGACATTTTTCTACTTCACCATGTATTACACTGGAGAGAGCGGTAAACAGGACATTAGCATTTCACCTTGTTCTTGGCAAAGCATGCCATTGTTACTAAAAGTAAAAGCTTTTTGGTTTAGAGAACCCATTTTTATACATATATCTAATGACTAATGTAGTCAGTCTGAAGTCTGATGGGAGCTTTTCAACTATGCTCTAAAAGAAAGAGAAAAAATGCAAAAAAAACCCCTTGATAATGGCACTGTTTCAGCTAGTTTGGTAGCAAAGTTTTATATGGCCCTGTAGATGAGACATCATTTTAAGTATACTTCCAAAAATAAGGTGAACATTTCTGTGATTCCATGAATTTAATAAGGCACATTTATAGCAAAAAAATAACAGAATTATATCTACTTTCCCTTGCTTTGTACATCACTCCTTGTCATTCTCTTCCTTTATCAGAAATAGGTGTACGAAACAAGATAGGCTACCTCTATTTCCATCTTAGTTAGCAGGACTCAGTTCTGCAGAAAAATCATAAAGTTGATTTGTGACATCATGAATAATATTCAGTGTAACCAGTTTTATCAGGAGTTTTGGAGTAAAGATTCTTTGAAGAGTAAGCCAGGAAAAGATGGGTCACAAGCAGAAAAACCACAAAATTATCTAGAAAACCATTAAAATGGCAAAAGGCATAAAGGCATAAAGAATCATTTAAAGCTAATTCCAAACAGCAGAGCTGTTGAGAGGTATTTTAGAGCAAACAAAGGACCATCATATGGTACAAGGAAAGACACATAATAATTAACCTTTAACATGGGAAACACTGTGTGGTATCAGTTTATGAATTCTATTTACATTATCTAGATTTCAAATACTGACATAGTCTTAAACAAAGAGAAATCCGGAAATAGCCCAGCAGCTCTCCTAAGGAGTACTGTGGCTCCGACACCTCTCTGTGCGTCAACATTTTCCTGTCTCCTTCCAGGCTTTGAGGCTGGGGTTAAAGATTTGGATTTTTATACCTGCCAAAACTTTTGTCCAAATACTTTGTTTTGACTGAGTAGCATAAATAGGTGGAAAAGAGGAGCACAAGGAAGAACGGGAATGTTTAGTCAGCCTTTTGAGCATGCAGCAGTTCAGGGGTCTGGCTGCCTCCATGTGCAAACAGAAGGGCAGGAACAGGAGACCCAGATCTTGGGCTGGCAAGTGGGCCATGCTCCTACTCCCTGCCTTCTTCTGGTGACAGACTTGTTGAAGGTATGTGTGCTTTTAGACCAGAATACAGCTGTTTGCATGGGAACACAGAGCGGGTGAAATGATCATTCCTACTTTCTTACTTCAGGATGACATCTAGGGTACAGCAAAACACTGTGAGAAAAAAACAAAAACAGAACACTAAAAAATAAACTAACAAAAAACCAAAACCACAAAACCCACCAAAAAAGAAAAAAAACTTGCAATAGAAAAACAAGGAGCTTTTTACAATGCAAATGCATTGTAGTGTCCTCACATTACTTAAACACTTCAAATATGATAAATTTTCAAGATTTCTCTAAGCTTCCAATATTACAAGCAAGACAGAAGAAAATCTGTATGTGTCAAGGTATCAAATTTAAAATATCTGCAGTAACATTAAATGTGTAAACTTCATTTTTTGCTAAGCACGTCCAGATTATAAGTACAAATGAAATGTCATGCTAGTCAACTCTAGCAAACACTGTACAATTACTGCTATAAAAAGACATGCATAGTTTCTTACTAGTTTTCTGGTGACTACCATCAAGTATATGCTTTCTGGAAAGTATGTTTATGCACTTTGACAGATGGGAAGGAGAATATTTTTTTTAAGAGGATGAAAATTCTTTGTATTCATATGAAAATGTTGAAAACCTTTTCACAGATCTTAAATTTCAGCATTTTTCCTTATGAAAGCTGAAAAGGATTTTTTTTTTAGGAAATAGGTTCTCATTTCACACAGCATGAAGAGACAGAGTGAGAGAGAAGCTCTCTGAAGTTATTGTTTTAAAACAGAGACAAGAAAACAGGACTGAACATACAAAGAAAGCTAAAGGGGTGCAAGTACACAATATATTCTTTATCTTCCATGAAATGGGAACTGTTTCGAAGCCTTTGAGGCCTAATCACTAATGAGTGATATGCCATATGATAACTCAAAGCTTCATCTCAGGGTCTATCCACACTAAATCTTTATCGCTCCTGAAAACTGCAACCGATTGCTCAATAGCTCACTGAACTGAACTTACATACTTTCTTCATCTGCTCCGGCAAGTGCAAGACCTTTGATTAAACCCAAAGGAATTCCAAGCACTGCCCTGTTTTTAGCAGGAATCTTTAGAAAGAAAAATGGGAATTCCATTACCTCTTTGAATGAAATCAAAATTAATCCACTTTGTTTTAAGGCTGAAAGCAAAAGGGAAAGAGGAAGGGGAATGGGAAAGTGGCAATGGAAGAGGGGGAAGACAGATAAAAAGAAAAGAATGGAATGGAATCAGCAAAGATTGTAGCTGGGAAATGCTGGCCTGCAGATTAATCTAGCTCAATCTGCAATAAATTCAGGATGTGATCTGCTCAGCATCAACAATGAAATCGGTTTGAATGATACTTCATAAATCATTCAATAATTCTTTAAAACGATGAATATTTGGAAAGATTCTTTCCCTCTCTGCCTCCTGAAAGAGACTGCATTTTTAAAATCTCTCATTTCAGAAAATTTTCAATATGCTAAAGTATGAGATGCTCCAAAAAGCGTCTTTAGCTTCGTATTTCAACAAATTAACTGGGAGTGAATACAAAAAGAGAAAGATGATTTACACTTGCCATCTCTCCCAGATTAACATGGGCAAAAAATAAATGAACAAATAAATAAAACTCCACACCACCCTTTTTTCTTAATAAACATTTTTACTTTGTTGAAATGCTGATTCTAATACAAACTATCACAGAAATTTTTGAATCAGTGATTTGCTACTTGTGCTTCCAAGAATAAGTGATACTTTATAGCCAAATTCACCCTGATACAACTCTTAATACATAAGATTCTGAGCTAATGTGAATCAATTATTTACCTGAAACATGGCGCAATAAGTCAATAGAGTTAAAAGACACAAACTCACCACCACAAAAAAAAAAAAAAAAAAACCAAAAAACAACAAAAAAAAACAAATAAAACCAAACACACACACACAAAAAAAAAAATTCCAAAAAAACTTCAAACGCAACCAAACCTGGTCTTAAACCACTGAGGTTTAACCACAAGAGTTGCCTTGATTTTAATCAAACCTATTTTGATTAGACCCAGTTGAAGTTACACTAAGGCTGTTTCTTTTATAATAGCTGCAATTGATATATACAACGTATGTCATCAGCATAAGTATTAATTGCAAGTACAGATCCTTGCCATGAAATCTTAGGGGTTACTATTGCATCTTAAGCATGCCTTCATGATTCCTTGGTTTACACTCCACAAATGTGTGATCAAATGAATTCTCTTCTTCATTTCATTGACTATGCAGATTTTTTTGGATGTGGAATTGCATAAAGCACAATACTATAAATATGGTTTGAAAATAGCCTTTAAGAAAATGTAGAATGTGTTGTCTAAGTTTTCATGACAAAATCCTGGAGGATATGAGTGGTAGTTTTGAGGGTACTGGCTTTTTTACAAACTCTAATCAGACCTGCGGGGCTGACTTCTATGCTACAGTGTAGAGAATAGATTCTGGCAGCATGACGGTCTCTGTCCCCAACAAGGTATGAAACAAAATACCAAGATCATAATAAGGCCCTCTGATTATTAGTCAGTAATATTTTCAATTTAATCCAATAGTTAAAATATTGTACAAAACTAGTTTTATTAAATCAACAGTACAGATTTTTGTAATGTGAAATTTCCCTTCCGCAGTCTTCATCTTACAGGTTTGTATTCTGAGTAAGCTGAAGAAACCAAAAGTAATAACTGACATTCAGACTCAGAAGGGAGTAAGTACAGACACAGGAACATTCCTGAAGCAGCAGGCTATCGTTTTATTAATTCAGAATACATGGCATGTAAGAAGACTCTGTCTAGAGATAACGAGGCTACCACCCTTGAGAACTGCTTGACTGAGTTCATTTAAAGATTCAGACCAATCTTTAGTTCTCTCATCTCTCTTCTTGGGGGGAATGGAAGATATTCAAGATGGAATTCAACTGTCAGATTCCTTTGTTCTGTGATTCTCACAAGAAAAAGCCCAACTATTAAAATACCAGTTCACCTCTTGCAAGATGAGTCTTCAGTTGTTTGCACACAGCAGACACGAGTCACAAACCAAACTAACTAAACACACAGATCTGGTTATTCAATTCTAATTAACTCTTTACATTTTCCCCTCAATGTCTCCAGAATGTTACGAGGAACGAAATAAAAATTTTCTGAACTTCTCTTGACTCTGACTGTCATTCACTCTTTAGCCTCAGGAAATAGGGATTGGTCACAGCTGCAACATCCCAGACAAGGTTTCTGCATTACAAGAAACATGAATAGGACAAGGCAGAGCCACAGAGATGCTTACAAGGTTCTAATAGTTGAATAGAGAAAGTAACACCCATGTCAGCTCTTTGTGGTACTCCATGAAATGTGTAACTCCTTTGCAGCAGAAAGTGCATATTTCTTGTCTTCCTCCACAAGCCTGTTTTACAAAATAAGACCACTTAGCCTCCTGTCTCATAGTGCAGGTTCAGATACTACACCAAAACCAAAATTATTAAAAATATTTGCACTATTAGTTCAAAAAGTTGCACATTATGCAAACATTTGAAGAAGCAATCATGTTGCTCCACCTCTTAAATTGCTATATTTGTATAAGGATGGATGGTTGCATATTAGAAAAAAAATGTCCTTATTATGACTGGAGCTCTCTCATATTTGAGCATAATGTTCTCAAGATATCATTGGGAATAAAGTTATTTCGCTGGGATGACTAATAAAAATTATCTATGGAGTAAACAGACTCAAAACGAAGAAAAGAATTAGCATAGAAAAAAAAATCTATTAAATATACTACTATGATGCTGGGAAGGAGTGAAATAAAACCATGGAACATTTAAGATCCTCCTTGTAAGAATATAGATATATTGAGTTTAGTTTAGTTTTGTGTTAGAGGAAACAGAATACTTGAAGAGAGGCATTCCTTAAACTTGACTTTTCTAGTACATCATACCAAATGTAAGTTGATTGTGTTATCTGACACCGAAATTTATTTGAAAGTGACCCTTAAGGCACATGTATTATCTTCCCTCTGGAAAATTATCTCCCCTGGCAAGTTCTGGTTTCCTCTGCCAGCTAAGGACCACCCATTCTGCTGATTCCCTTCTTTAGTCTCTTGCGAGCTATCTGGTAAAAAGGCTTACTTGACAGTCATTCTAGGTCTTTATTTCTCATTATTATTACTAATTTGGTTTTGACTTTCTTTAACCTTCTCTCAGACTGAGCGGGATTCTCTCTCCATTTGAAAACTAAAGAATAAAGGAAGAAAAAATGAATCTTATGTCATATACTGGTTTTCCATCTTTGGAATGGAACTTGTCTGCATTTTGGAAGGAGCGAGTATTTTAGCTGGAGAACATAGACTGAGGAGTAGCTGAGATCATACCTCATAGTCCCAAAACAGTGGCAACAATTGTATGCCCAGCTAAAAATAACATGGACAGAAGAGGACAAGTGCAATTATGGCTACTTATTCGACAAAGCTCAAGTGCAGGGGTTTAAATGGTGCATTTAAAAAAAAATATTTCCGAATTAAATTTCTTATAGAGGCTGGAACTCATAAGAAGCTAAAATGCTTGCTTTAAAGGTGCTGAACCACAAATACTGCTTCAAAACAGCCAAAATTGTATTATCTCCTGATTGCTGCTTTTTACAAGACTTTAACACACCAGGACTTTGAATTTCTCCACATTGTCTTTTATTTCTTGAGAAACATTCCTATAGATCAGGAGTTGCTCAAAAAGAAGCCTCAGAAGCTTCTATTGCAACCATATAGTTTCTACAGAGTTAGCATTTTACACTCTTTTTGATTGAAGGCATGAATTTGTCTTTCTTGCTATCATATTCACACAGTCAGAACAATAACATGCTTATCAATCTTGCCTGACACACTTCCTTGATCCTTTCTGTCCTTCCTCTATTTGGCAATACCTTGCTCAATTTTTGGAATTTCTTGCAGTCAGTAAATAAATCCTATCTGACAAATCATGCTTCTATGACTGGAAAGAGATCTTTGGGTCGCAAAATTTAATGCTCTGTTAACTACACTGCAGATAACATTATGTGGTCAGGATATCAAGATGCAAAATATGAGGGGGGTTGCTCCTTTTTTGACTAGAAGATTGCTCTGGAATGAGATGCATGCAGTAACTCGCAACCATTTCCTATCTGCATTTATCTTCCTAAACAAGCTAGATGGTTTCATTTCTCCTCACTTAGGTGAGGCAAAAAGCACATATCTTAAGATCCTTAAAATGTTTAGGAAGGAGTCACTAAACAATCTTTTAGGTAGGAGATAAATTTGAGTGAGAGACAACTGATCCCTAGGAAGCCTGACACTAAAACTCCCGTAGTAAAGGTGTAAGATGTAGAAACGACAATGGGAGGGGAAGGAAGTAAAGTAAGCAGCATAAAACAAAACCTGAACTCTGTCTCTTTTAAGACACCCAAAACCCCGTGCATAGCTAAAACATAAGTGTTTTTTACAAAGCTACTTTCTGCACAGTCCTCTGAGAGACATAGTTCTGCTGAAGGCAAGTTTAAAGTAATACATCTCAAGGAAGTGAATACTGTCTCACTCCTTTCCTCTTCTTACTGCCTCAGGTTATTGAAACATACGCTTTTCCGGTGGTGCAGAGAGGTGGAATACATCCAGGAAAATTACAATTCCCTTTTCCTGCACAGCACACCAGCTGCAGAGCAGAAATGGCCAGGATGCTCCTGAAGTCTGTTAAAGCTCTGAAAGTTTCCCTTGGGGAACCTGCCCTATGAGTAGAATATCAGCCAACATCAACGCAGTGACAGAGGGAATAATGCTACTTTGGCTGTGCATGTAGCTTTTTCCTTCCTGATCTTGGCTTGATGTTGGCTGCTCTTAGCCATTATTTGAAGTATGAAATAGATAGACTATTCAGAACAGGTGATAAAAAAATATAGAGAACAAAATTAAGACAGAAAAATAGGAACAGAAATGAAGGGATTTTTGCTGAAAAAAAATGCATGGCATTACCAGATGTTTACCCAAAATATGAAATATATATCAGCCAAATTTACTTCCCATTTCTAACAGTTTAGTGAATTCAGTAAGTGTGTGGTTTAGCCAGACAGTGCTGTAAGAAAAAGTAATTACATCATAAATTAGCAACAAAGCTCAAACTAAGTAATTAGTATGATTCAGTGATTAAGAAACAGAACTCAAAGTTGAGATGTTTTAATTCTTTCCTACACTCTGCCAATGATTTCCTTTCATATCTTCAGTAACACTTGATATCCCTCCATAAGAGATTTCTACTTCAGTGTTTGATAATAATTCTCACCCTTATTTATGATGCATTTGAAGATTAGAAAATAATGAGTACATTGCATTTTCCTAGGGATTTTCCCCTACTTCAGACAAGAATTCTACAAGGTATATCTCTGTGAAAACAATGCAATTATTGCATTAAACAAAAAAGTCATCCTGACCAACAGTGTCTATTTAATAAGAACGTTTCTGCCAAGATAAGACTCTTACTGCTATTTGTATTTAGCAACAGTGTACGAGGTGGTGAGATTATCCTTGCCTCTCTATACCCACCAGCAATTTTTCTTCTCCCAGAGATGAGAACTTGAAGGCCATGAAAAAGACTTGCTTTGTAATACAAGGCATCCTTTTGATTCCTTACTTATTATTATTATTTAGCCTTTTTAAAAAAAAAAAAAAAAACCAACCTTATATTAGCTATAGGTCTTACCATGACTAGTAGAGAATAAATACCTAACTCTGAAAGCATGGCATTTATTAAATTCATTATATTTTAACAGACTGATTTTCTAATTGCAGCAACAGTAGATAGGAGCAGCTGGTTCCAGAATCTAAAAATGAATGAAACCATCATGCCATGATTGGTGGGTTGTGAAAAGGTCATTTAGTATTAAAAAAATCTTTTTTTATCAAACCAAAACAAAGTATCCTAACCAGGGTCCAGAAGAAGCTTCCTTCAATTTTGTCCCAACTTACTCAAACAACTATTAACATTTAATTTTGCATAGACGGGTACATTTTACATCACAACTGAGTGTGTTGACATGTCCAACAACAGCAAGAGATACTGTATTTGAAATTCAGCCTAATAAAATGGACTATAAGAAACATTCATTAGTCTAAAGTGAATAAGCAGGATCAGGAATGAAGAACCATGAAGACACAGAAACACCAATTTTAAATATCTTTTTAAATTACTTATTCTTTTTGTACAACAAAAACAAACATAGCAAAGACTCTATTTTTATGTTATTGATGCCTATTTCTTTATGTTATTGATGTCCATTTCTTCTTCACAATATGTAAAATGAGATAAACATTGGGGTTTTTTTGTATTTGGCAGAGAATGGTGATAAAGAATGAAATAAAACCCTGTAATAAACAACTGAAATAGTAATATGAAAGATCAAATTTACTGAAAGTGTCAATGATTTTGGCTTCCCAAAACACAAATAAACACACTGCAAACTAGCCACAGGCTTGTTTTTATAAGCAAGTCAAAATGTGAAGGCAGCAGTACACAGTTAACTCTAACCTGCATTTGCCTGTATGTCCTGCATTACTCTCAAATTCTAGTTGCTTTGAAGAAAGCAAAGCATATGGAGACAATAATGTCTCAAGTTTCAAGCAACAGGAGAAAAATGTGCAGTTTCTGTTTTACCAGCAATATTTTCAGATATACATTAACACTTTTAACTAGCAGACTGGTCTCCTTTATTCACTGACCTTAACTGTTGCTTTTTTTTTTTAAGGTATAACCCATTGTTGTATCATTAATGTCCCCATAGTAATAGTAAGTCAAGCGTATAAGTATACATTTGTAAAAAGCATTTTCTTCCTCAGAACACATTCATAATCATTTCTTTATGCATTGCTGCATTAAATTTTAATTTTCAGCTCCTAATAATAACAGATTATGTAAGAATTTTTATTGTTTCTCTGTTCATAACAGCTGAACCTTCCACCACTCTCATCTGTTTTTCTCACTAGCAGTCCAATATTTCCACCTTTTATAGAACAAAACAAAAATATGACTGTTTTCGTAATTTATATAATTGATATAATTTTTACTGTCTCTGTTATCCACTACTTCGGAATACAATTCTGATCTAGATACCTTACTGAAAAAGTTAAATCCTGCTGTTCTGGTGGCATGGTCCAAAACAATTAGTAAGCTCTAAGACAGCATTAGAAAGCTAAAAGGTGAGACAAGAATAAGTTTACTGACTCATATGTCCCCAGAAGAATCTGGACATAGCTAGGACAGAATCCCATTTAAGGGATTGAACCCACTCAGGGGTTCCACATATCTCCACACACTATATTAGAGAAATAGTATTTCCATCCTGTGGAATTATCATAAGACAAATATGTGTAACAAACCCACTGGCTTTCAAAACACCATGGTTGCTCATCTCATAAAGTACTGTTGTTTCACCATCATTAAGCTTGCATAATTATAACTTAATTTTATGCCACTGCCCTGCTGTTGGGTGACTGCATTGGAGTGCGTGAGTGAATAGTGCTTTAAAAATTTACATCACTGTGCTTTAAAAAGGTACATCATCAATTCGAATGTTCAACTAGTTTTTTAAGTACAGTCTATGATTGGAACTTCTCTAAATGCTGCTACATTATTATTTTATTATGTATCTTTTTCAGCAAAGAAGAAACATGGCACTTGATTTCTGTCCAAGCTCATGTTTTTATGAACCCAGTTCAGTGAAATGTAGGATTAGGATGCCTTTCTGGCACCTTTTCATGTTTCCCAGGCTGGACTATGATGGAAATTGGAACAGGCCCCAGGAGATGACAGCTGAGGAGGGCTTTTGGTATTATACCAGACTCCAAGGATGCCCTAAGGTAAGCAAGATAGCTCAGAGTTTGCACAGTGCTACATGCTGTTATTTTGTTATTGAGTCACTGTTATATTTTAGTACACTCCACATTCACAACCCACTGGCAAAAAGGCGACAGGCATCACTGGTCATCTAGTAATGTACTTGGTTCCCCTTAGATTGTCATTTATAATGCAGCCATTTTTTATATGCCTGAGGAGATACTTTTTTTCTGCTACCTGTGCAATGACAACAAGTGACAGAGTCTGCTTCACAACATCACATGCCAAAAATTAGGCAAAATTCCTTTGCTGCCTACGGCATAGAAATAAACACGAATAAATCTCTCTTCCTGTTATGTTACCCCATCTGTACTGGAATGCCACTGGAACAGATCTCTACCATGCCAGTACTACCAAATGCTGTGCATTTTGGACATGAGAGAAACACAAATCCAGTTCTTTTCAGAGTCCAAGATGCACCTGTGATATTTGGGAGAAAGTTGCACAGGAAGAACAGTTGTACTGGGAAAAATAAACATATGGGGAAGAAATAATTAATGAAAGTATTTAACCTTTTAAAAAAATAATTCCAGAAGTACTGTTGAAATCAGGGGTCCAAATTCATTCCTGATATATACTTATGCAATATTATTAACTTAAACAGAGTAATATCCCACATTATTTTAAGACCGCTGAATGGCCTGGCCCACAGAAAGAGTATACTTCTGCCCTTTGCTCATACTGAGATTGTGCTAAAGAGCTTTAAGCTGAAATCACTGTTTGAAATTTAGTTTTCAGTGTCTGAATCTGTCTTTTTCCTTTAGATTCCCTGGCAGAAGGACTCTTCCCCATTGTTTGTGCAGTGCCTAGCACAATGGGACATAGAACCTCATTGTGTGCATTAGACACAACTGTAAAATCATTACTGTCTACACATATCTGTTCTGGTTAATTGGTTCCTCAGCATTATTCATGTGCCCTCTCCTCTCTCAAACTTCCAGCTGAATGTTCTTATGTGTGAAACAAAAGACAGTGTTAGTAAATATGAACTATGCAGATTCTGAAATTTGCCAGCAAAGCATACATGATAATTAAACATCAGCAGATGCCTGTTATTTGCTAACTAGGCCTTAAACATCAGTACGTTCTGGATTATGTTCTGCATTCCTCAGGCTATTTATTAAAGCATAGTAATAGCAAATGTTTACCTATTTTTACATATTTCCTAATTTTATTTTAAAATATTTAACTGTCTGGTAGACTAAAGCTATTCTTACAAGGCCAATGTACTAAAAATTAAAGAAATTTGCTCCTAGCTGATCTGATGAAGTTCCACCTCAGCTTCCAGTCATTCCTGCTTTTTTGCATCTTGGAGCCTGACATCAGTTTTGGATGCAGTTAAATGCCAACTATCCCGATAAACATGTACACTACCAGCTGTGACTCCATCTGCTCAACTAAACATTTTCACACCAAATATGCCGGAGAAAAAAAAATATTGTTTTTGGATTTGGTTTGTAACAACTGAAATATTAAAATCTTAACTCCAGGGGGCCCTTCATTTTTTTATTCCTCTGATGAACGTATTTAAAAGAAACAAACCCATTTATTTACAGTCTGCCTCAAACCCACAAAAATCTAATGGAAGGAATTTGGTGCAAAAAGAACGGATAAATAAAAAAGAAATCCAGGGCTGATAAACCTCTAATACAGCCCCTGCAGAGCCCCTGCAAATGCCTACATGACTGCGCAACTTGACCAATGTGCAGCCAGCTGCAGCTATAAATAACTCCTGGTCCCTCTGCCCCACCCTGGAGGCAGGCAAGGCTGATGTGCTCCTCAGCCTGCTCCCAAAGTGCTGCAGTTGCAAACCCAGAATTACAACTGGTACTTCAATAAACTGGTATGATAGCTGCAATGTTTCAGAGACTTTCATGAAAACAAACAGTGTCCCTGTTTTTGCGAGGAGAGATACCTGCTGGAGCAGTGAAGCCAACATCCTACCAGAATACTGGATGAACTACCAGTCTCCACTGACTTCCATGTAGTACAGCACACCCTGAAGAAATAACTGTGTACATATATCAGACAGAGGTCTATCTTATTACTGCTAATCTCCTCTTTCTGTATTTGAACATTCAAATATTCCTGAACAAAGAAATAAGAAGTCCTCAAGAAAAGGCCAAACATCATTGTGAACGTGGCTTTTGTCTGAACTGTGAAAATTGTGTTAGAAAGTTCAGTGCGGTTATGAAACAACACAATGAACAGTACCTGCCACTGTGCTAGGGCAGTAACCCTAGTATACCAAGTCAAAACAAAGATGAAGGCTTAAACTGCACTAAGCAACTGTTTTTCACTTTTCACTTCCCTGATGGGAACCTAACAGAAGGTGACGGGCAGCCCCAATCCTGGCGCTGTGAAAGCCAGAGCGGCTGTTGTGAAACAAGAATAACACAATGGTTGAGCAGGAGAAGACTAATCCTAGCCACACAAGCACAAGTATATTATTCTTGTTATACCTGCCAGGGTGTAAATTGCTCCTTCTTAGAGACTTTGACTGCACATCAGAGTCCTGAGATAATCTCATGCCTTCATGAACAACTGTTTGAAAATAATGGCTACAACTGTATTAAACTCAGAAGACCAGCTGACTGAGACTAGCCTTAGTTTTATACAGTGTCATCTTAAACGCAAAACCAGAACAGCTCCCCACCCTAGTTAAGGCTCTTAAACAGTTGCAGTAACATAAGAAGTAAGAAAACATCAAAATAATGGATGAATAGACTACACTGTGGTTAAAATTCAAAGGCATCCTAGTAGAAACTCAAGTGGATTGAAAAGGCATGATGCTTCTGTAATATTTGTTAATGAAAGCCAAGAGTAATTTTATTGACATGAATGGAGTAATGCCAAAAATTTCATGCTGAAGAGACATCCAGACCCATTTAGCTCCAAACTACTCCTTGACAACTGAAAACATTTCTGGTATAGAAGGTTAAATAGTATTTTGGATATTTTACCTTCTTCTATTCTGTTACATATGTTCCTCATAAAAAAGAAAGAAAAAAACCTTGCTCCATCTAACAATTTTTTCTAATTAAAAAATTGACACTGAAGAATATGCTTTAAGATGTGGCAAGCAATTAACAGCTTAGACTCCACATCAGAGATTTCGAAGTCTTTTAAATACAGCTTTCCCATTGTTTTGTTCTGAGTTTATTCTTACTACCAAAGTCTAGAACATAGGAAACCCAGAAAGCTTTTCCAGCTGCTGAAATTAACACAGAGTAAAACAGTCACGAGACAGGCATCCAAATTCTGCATAAAGATTTAGGTTTATACTTTTTCTCCTTTCAGATTCACTAACCTCATCTATCTGCATGAATACAAATGTATCAGTAGAAAAGGAGTTTGGACTAGAAAAAACTATTGTATTATATTGAATAAATTTATCACCTAACAGTTTTTACTAATGAACACATTGCAATCTAATACTTTATGCTGTTGTATCTAACGAATTAATACAATTAAGATGTGAAAAATAAGTATCTTTCTTTTCCATCACATTTTTGAATTAAGAAGCATTACAAATAATCTCAGTAACAAACTAAATTCTGAGAGACGTAAATTTCAGAAATAAGCCAAATACTTTTATGTGCAGAGGCACATGTAAAAAACCCACTCTACTAGCTTCTGCATTTTGACGTTCTCCAAAAGAAGCAATATTAGCGTCAGTCAGAGAATAACAAAGAGTAGAGCTTGTTTTTGTAAACTAAACAAAATGATGAAGAAGAAAAGTATAAAACCCAAGATCAATGTCCAGCATTGTACACAAATAAACCAGGCTTTCTATTGTTCAGTAGACAGCATCTCTGGCTGTTGGTTAAAAGCAAGGAATAATATTTTTTAAAAAATAATATATCATAACACTTGTGTCATTATTTTAGTGTTCAGCTTCAGTGTAGCTGTCGCAGTTCTCTATGTCTGTAATTTACAACAGAACAAGTAGTCTAAGCAGCTTCTTTAGAAGAAAAGCTTATAAACCATATAATCCACCAAATTCTTGTAATGATGATTTCCCATCTATATGCTCATCTGTTATAAGCTGGTATATTTTCACTGTAGTCGTTTGAGCTATACTAGTTTCTAAGGCTAGGGATCTTTACAAACACAGAAGAATATAAATATGTTTTTTTCATCCTTTCTCAACGAACAGAGGAAAGAATAACTAAACATCTAAGCTGGAAAGCGCTTTTTTGTTCCACTATGGCTGTTTCTGTGTAACTATCAAGATGGAAGCAAGTCCAAGAAATCTGCACCACACAGAGAAATAAGGCAATATTTTGATAGTCATCAGATTCTTTGACAATTAACTCAGAGACTGATGCAAATTGTACTGCTGTATGCTCTCCTCCACAGGTCTTATATTTAGTGTGAAGAAATCTACTGGAGAGCTTCCAGCAGTGAAGCTATTAAGCACTGGGGTTTGAGATAGCCTTTTAGATATTTGGGCCCAGGCCAGGAAGTCTTTAAGATAAGATCAGAGACTGAAGTTAAGCCTAATTCTCTGAAAAACCAATGTAAGGCAGTCTCATGCGCTCATGGTAGTCTCAGCTGCTGTGACCTTTTGTATTAGATAACTTTCCCTACCCAGTAAGAACTTTATGCTCACATATACATACTGTGTTGCTATCATCCAAGGGAGAAGTAGTAAATGCACAAATAACAGCAGCCAGTTCACACACATCAGGATGAGGCTGACTTACCCAATGGACTGCTCCATGTACCAGATGGGGAAGCTTTAGTGTCAAAAAAGAATACAGAAATACTCCCCAATTATAGAATACACTGACCAAAAACAATGTATAACTTTCACCAGAAGCTACTAATAGTGGACATCGAAACTCATTGGCTTGTCATTTTCTTTTTGCCAGTGCCAACTCTGCCTCATTCGGGTCCAATTTCAACCTATTATCCTTCAATTCATTTGCCAACCATATACTGGGTCGTATCAAAAGGAACGTGACCAGCAGGTAGAAGGAGGCGATCCTGCCCCTCTATTCTGTTCTTGCGAGACCCCACTTTAAGTATTGTGTGCAGTTTTGGGGTCCTCAACATAAGAAGGCCATGGAGTTGTTGAAGAAAGTCCAAACGAGGGCCACAAGGATGATAAGGGGGCTGGAGCACCTCCCATATGAAGACAGGATGAGAAAGTTAGGGCTGTTCAGCCTGGAGAAGAGAAGGCTGCGTGGAGACCTCATAGCAGCCTTCCAGCATCTGAAGGGGGCCTACAAGGATGCTGGAGAGGGACTCTGCATGAGGGACTGTAGCAGCAGAATAAGAGGTAATGGGTTCAAACTTAAACAGGGGAAGTTCAGGTTAGACATAAGGAAGAAGTTCTTCACTGTGGGGGTGGTGAGGCACTGGAATGGGCTGCCCAAAGAAGTGGTAAATGCTCCATCCCTGGCAGTGTTCAAGGCCAGGTTGGATAGAGCTTTGGGCTACATGGTCTAGTGTGAGGCATCCCTGGCAATGGCAGGAGGGTTGGAACTAGATGATCTTGAGGTCCTTTCCAACCCTAACTATTCTATGATTGTATGATTCATTTCTGTGTTGCTTTCTTGCAATCAGTTGCCACTACAGCGAAACTGGAATAGTTATGGGTCTCAAAGTACAAAAGAAACTGTATATGACCTGCATATTTCTGGAGCATACCATCTATTTGACCTGTTCACACAGCAGCCAAGTGCAGATGCCAAAACCAGGTAACAATAAAATTGATTCTTGAAGGACACCAGAATGAAGAACAGAAAGACGGTCTGCCCTGACGACTTGTTGAATGTGCTTGTCTGGGAAAAATGCCAGCCATTTTAGTGTATTACTTTGGATCCTGCTACCTCTCTCAAGCAAGAAAGCACCATCTCATGATCAACTGTGTTACATGACTCAGATATGTCTAAAGTGATGAGAATAAATGTCTGTACTGTCTTCACGTACAGGAGCAGATTACCCATTACACATGCCACTAAAGCCATTTCATGCCCTGCTTTAAATTCAGATTGTGTTGGATCTAGAATTTTATCTTAATTTAGTTAATGCAGTTGGCCTTTGTCTAGCTTCTCTATGAGCCTGCAAAGAGTTTCCTGATTATTCTGTTTGTATGTGGCGATAAAGAACGATGATTTCAGTTAGCTCTAGGGTGAAATGTGGAAACTATTATAGAGCACATGGAAATGCTACACGACATGAAATTAATAGCTAATCCAACTGAAGCTACAGGGGGAATGACAAGGATATAAGACATAATTATTCAAACTGGAATTTGCTCAGGACACTGAGGTTAACACCTCTCCTCTTGCAAATTCTGCCAAGGCTATGGCTGACAGGAATTCAGGTTATTTTATTTCAGTTGAAAAGCAACAAATCCAATTGCAAAATTCTTTTTCCCACAAGGGACAATGGGTTTGCCATAATACAGTGAGAAAGAACTGTCTCCTGAATCATCCTTAATACTTCTTTCAACACCTGGATTCCCACTGCAGGTTATAATTCACTGAAATAATAATACTGTGTGGTATAACCCTACTCAGTCTGATAGGTAAAGAGAAATAGTTTAAGGAAGCATAGCTACAATGACTATGAGTCAAATATTTGTGTAATTTACCCTTGCCAACTAATTAACAAACTAAATACAACACACAGTGAACTAAGCACTGGAAAATATATCCCGGAAAGTTTTTAGGTGGTAAGATGAATGCACTTTATTAAAACCCATATAAATGTACATACTCTCACACATATAAAAGGAACAATTTTATGATGTCCAAAACTGTACAAAACATACTATGTCTGTGGTATTTTGCTTATCTTTCAGGAATGATAGATCATTTTTTTAAGGGAAGAAGAATGGACTGAAACCACAGAATGTTTTAAAAAAGCAGTTCCTTTCAGAGCTCTTCTTTCTTGATAAATTAACTATTATCAGCAATGGAGAAATAAATTTTATTTATTAGCTTCAAATAATTATATATAATAAAAAGATTTACATAATCAATTTCTACCAATGCCCAAATATTTCAGAAGTGGCCTTTACTTTTCAATCCCTTCGTTTTTGTAACACACACCATGATTTTCAGAGATGCTAATTGCCTACATGTCCAGTGCCACTTCAGTTATGCAGCAAATACTCCTGCCAAGGAGTCTGGCAGGTGTCTGCTTTGTTGTAGCCCTGAAGACTAACTGAGCAACTCCATGCAAGGTGAATCTATGTCCTATCACCCCATCTTCCTTTCTGAGCCTTTGAAAGGAACAGTTCCCCATAGTTAACACTGCTGCAAATCCGGCCGTGGGCATTAGTCAGTGGGCATCCAGCACCCAATGCATTCACAGAAACCACATGTAAAACCCTTGGTCATATTTCTACACCACCAGGCAATTATGTAATTACTTATAATCTGTAACCTTAAAGACCTTCCTCCAGGGGTTTTATGCCATAGAGCAAGTTAATGACCCGTTGCAAAGTACCTCCTTATAATGGCATGCAAAACTTCATTTTAGCACCTTGATTATGAATGACATGCTTCTTGTCTTACTGCCAGTAAGGCTCTGAGTCACAAGCAGCACAACATATGAAAGCAGAAATTTAACATAAACAAAGCTAGGATAAACATGATGTTCCAAAGAGGCCCTTAAACTTCGACAATACATAAGACTGTAATATTACTATCTGTAGCTGAAAAGCCTTTTACTATCTAGGTTTTGTGCAAGACAAAGTAATGCAAAACTTGTCTAAAGGGCATCATAAGAATCAGTTACTACTAAGGATCATAAATTTGTCTTCTGAGTTTGAACCATTGATGGCATAAAAATAAAAATTGAAATTAAAAAATAAATATTAAAATTAAAAATAATAAAATAAAAATGCTGTTTTGAAATCATTTAACTGTAATGCCAACATAAAGCAATATTTTGGACTACTCATTTCATAGAATCATAGAATCATAGAATAGTTAGGGTTGGAAAGGACCTTAAGATCATCTAGTTCCAACCCCCCTGCCATTTTACTACAACATGATTTGTACTCCCATGAATTAAAAAAAAATCCTGTTTTGATTAAAAAATGATGAAGTCAGAATACAGTCAAATGTATTTTTAGCACCAATGATACCGAATTTACAGATCCTAAAAGGTTAACAAATTCAATATTGATTTAAAAGTAAACAAACCGGGGATAAGTCTTTGCTCACCTTCTAATCCTTCTAAATTTACACTATCCAATGAAACAGCACTTACTCTATGCTTTATCAGTCTTGACATCAGTATTAAAACAGCTATACAAACTGCCATAATTGTTTATACATCCCTTCCAGCCGTTTCAATGTGAACAGTGTCCTCCTTGTTTCTTACCCTACATGCAGCTATTTAATCTTCTCCAGTTCACATTACCAGACTTCTGCAATCTCAACAAAGGTTTTTCTTTTCTATGTCCAAACTCTCTTAAGTAATAAAAAATACCACCATCAAATTACATGTGAGATGTTTCTGAGAAACAGGAGAACGTAACAAAATATGAAGTATTTTTCTAATTAAGAAGGTAAGAGGGAAAGGGTACTTTGGGACATTGTGTCCAGTCACCTGCCATCTCAGGCAACCACGTAATTTCATTCGTCCCAAAAGAATGACCAAGTTCTGTCTTAAAATCAGATTATGTCTCCCACTACTCCCATCAAAAAGGAGCTCCAGAAACTCACTGGTCTGATGGTTAGAAAACTTCTAATTTCCAGCCTAAATATCCCATGTTACAAAATCAACCATTTGATTTTACATCACTACTAGTCATTCCATTAAGCTTGCATTTCATTCGTGATGTTTTCCCCACATTCCCTCCCAGTGTATTTTTGAATACTAGTGAAATCTGCGGCACTAAGGAGTCCTTCTCTGTGGTTCCTGTTGAATCTCTGTCATGGAAGATGAGAGGAAGAAAAGTAGGTACTACATATAAACATAACTCTGAAACTTAAAAATTAGGATATTCCTAGAGAAATGAAAGAAACACAGTTAAAACTCATCAGGTTAAAGAAAGGAACTGAACCTGACTCTCCTGTTTCAGTCTACAGTATGATGCCGGAGCAAGACTTCTGAGCATTTCAGTCCCAATATACTCCAAAATGCCAAATTAAAGGCAGAAGGAAATGAGCTATATTTTCAGATAACTAGGTTCAACAGCTTTTCTTCCAGCATTCTTTCCCTGAATCCTTCTCCTGATGCACCTGACTTTCTACAAGCAGAGCGTGAAATTTCATACTGTTCTTGGTCCCTCCTAATGGTGGGCTACTGATGACACATTCCTGTTCTCCTCTGTGCTCAAAACCACACGTTTCCATCATTTCCTTTACATGAGATCTGTGGAACCACAGTTGAGAGTAAAAGGAAACTTCTCTTGCCTTTTTAACACTGGAGTCTGGATTATGAATGCAGGACTTAGCACTCAAGTCCTTTCAAGTATTTTTTATCGTTTCTTTTTCAACTGTAAAATGGAGCAAATCAGCACTTTCTAAAGTAGAATTTAACTACCTGTTTGAGGTGTTTCCAGGCTTACACTTGATCCTGGTGCTGAAGCAATACAAAGAGGTTTATCTTTGGTGGAGTCAACGTTGTAATCCTACTAAGGACTAAATTTTATTTTCTAAATGGCCACTCTTGGACTTTTCAGAAGCAAATGATTTTTTTAAACACTAAAATATAAATTGCTTTACACTTATGAAAAAGAAACAAAATCTACTTATTAGAAACAAAATCTAAATGGATTCATGCCTATTTTTAAAAACTGATCTGCAGTTCATTGTCAATCATACAGACACTGCGAAGGTTCTGGTTTCAAACTGGTTGTTATTTTTTAAGACCAGTTGGAGGCACCAAATCAATAGCAACAATACAGCACCTAATGCCACAGAAGTGAGAAATGTGCTTTCAACTCTTATAGGAGTCTGAGCCTCTTCTGATTCATTTTTTATTACAGTTAATCTCTGCAGATATTACACTATATTAAATCTGTACCACAGCCATATTTATCTTTATTTAGCTTTTCAGCTATATGTATGTTCATGAAAAACAAACAAAAAAAACCCAACAAAAAAAACCCAACAAAAATCCAAACTCAACCCCCCCCAAAAAAAAACCCAAAGAAACCCCAAACACTTCATGTAATGAGAGTATATTTCATTCAGTTCACCACCAGTTACAAAAATCTAAATACTTACACATTTTGTGGTATGAGATCTATCTGGTCATACTTCAAATTATTAAATTCCAAGAAAAAAAAAACTATTTTATCCACTGTAACACTTGCAATCACTTCACCTTACTACTACTTTTTTTCTCCATATCCCTCCCCAAAAATGGAAAATATATGTAATAATACAATTAGCACCGGTCACCTAACAGGATAATTTCCTGGAAAGTTAAAACAAATTTTTAGAACGGTAATTTCAGGTATTCCTACTATTAAATTATATTTGAGACAAATCAGTGCGAAAATTTATAAATCTGAATAACATATCTGTGGCCAGATTTTTACAACACCAGACTGCAGTTCAGTGCAATCTGTGGGCAACAGAGACTGTGTGCAGTTTTATGTCCAGATTTTACAGAATACAATAAAATAATTAGTATTTTAACTCAAAACATATACAAAATAGAAGCAAGGAAAAAAATTCTCCTGTGAATTCCCTTGGAGACAAAAAAAATTAAAAAGCGTAACAAAAAATTCTCTGATATTTCTAATATTTTGCGTATGTGTAAATAATAATTACTGGTGTCTATGAAGTCAATATTATTGTCAAACAATAAATATTGTTTGCAACTGAAGAGATTTAAAAAAGAATCAAAAAGGATATCACGCACTCACTTCAAGGTTAAAAGAATAATGCAAATTCATATTGGTCCCTGATGATCGAGGTAGGATTAACATATTTGCACCTTCTCTAATAGAACTGCTTTGCTACAAAATACATTGTTCTGCACTGTCATGATGTATGGCTCATATTTAGAAATCTGACAGTTTAGGAGTGCATTATGGCATTCCATTAAGCTGAACACATTTTTGTGCCGCACAGGAAAAGATAAAGAGGCCACAATTCCTGTCTTCTTTTAAAAAATAATGGGTTTTCTCACTACAATAGTAAAAAAATTAGAAAATGCAGTGTTTAGTGGATTAGTAAGTTCTATTCTCTGCATTTCAAAAACCAAGAGGAAGATATAATTATTTCATATAAATCCCATCTGCTTTACAAGAATGTGAACTATATTAATTGACAAAGGTGTCAGCTAAAACCCGCATTTACAACAGCAATAACAGTAATTTTAAAAACCTTTGGAATTTGACCTGTAAGTGGACTGTGATGTTTCAACTTCTGAGTGATACTAATGACTTCAGCAATTTTAAAATGCCAGCAACACTGTTGATGCATTATTATTTCACAGAATAACACTGTCACTGACACAAGAAAGAAGGGAAAGAGAGGGGGAAAGAAGAGATGATTGAGAAGGCTAAGGAAAGAGGACCAGAAAAAAAACCAATGGAAGTTAAGGTTAGGTAGGACGTGCACGCGCTATACACATACATACAGGACATATACATACATACTCCTTATTCCTATGGTGACAGGACAGTGCAAAGCTGTTTACAATCCCCTGAAATGTAGACAAGGCATTCATATAAGAACTTTATTCTTAATACATATTTGCAGTTGTATCATTACAAACCCAGCTATATTATAGATGTCATCAGCCCATTGTCCAAATGTGTGAAAATCTAGAGGATGCTTTCAAAATACTTTATTAGCTTACTTTTTTCTTCAGTAGTACAATGCACATATTTTACCTTCCCTTCAGTCCTTTACCAAAACTTTTAAAAATCAAAATGAATAAAGAAACAGCTTTCTGAGGATCCCAGTATCACCCAGTGAGACTCATTTAAGATACTTGATCATGAAGAAAAGCAAAAAGGTAATGCTTAGCCAGAAAAGAGAAATATATCACTGAGTGGGAGTCCTTTCATAAGAAGACCTAAAAAGGTTGTACTCTGGAAGCTTCAGCTGAGCATTTGAGTTTCTCTTTCCTGATGGCTGGGTCAACAAAATGCAATGTAGAGCAAGAAGGTGGCAAATCAATCACAGCATCACACTACAAATGTATGAGATAGGATGGTGGCTTTGAGAAAGTGAACCAGGAGATCAAGGCTTGATGGCTCTGCCTTTGCTCACTATCCTCAGGAGCTGTGGGAAATTGTCCTCATCATTTGTACCTAAAACTTACTCTGTGATTGTCTCCTTATTCATAGTTTGAATTTGCTGACTATAAATGACTTTATTTCAAAGCAACCTAAAAATAACAGAGCTGGTTCCCAAAGCTTAGTATCCTCTATTGTTCTTTACACCTACTTTTGTGTGATCTTACAAGGCCATAAGGTTTAAAACTGCTTGCCCTGGAGCCATTAGAACAGAAGCTAAAAAAACTTATGCCTGAACAACCTCTTGAGCTTTAATGATGTAATGTGGCAGAAAGGTGACACCTAAGTTTTAGAACACTTCCAATATAAAACAAACCTAAGATCTTTCCACACCAAAGATAAAGAGTAATGGTGCTGGTCTCCATAAAATTATTTCTCTCATTTGGAGTAGTGGGGTGAGAAAAAACATGAGCCATGAAAAAGCAATTTAATGTGACCAGTCTTGTTATTTTAGAGTACTGGGTGAACAGCTTATTAGCTGCAACAAGAACCAGATCTTCCCAGGTGCAATTAGGGAATGGAGGAATGCATCAGTGTTACAGTTTAAAAACTGCTGTATTAAAGACCTGCTTTTGTCCCATGGGAGACTTACCTAGGACACTGCAGTAAGATTCACAAGGGTTAGGTTGCCAAAAAAATGTCACAATGATCAGTGATTGAAAGTAAAGTTCCAGCAAGAACAAACTATTTCAGAAAGGTCAAAATCTTGGGATTTTTGTTTAATAAGCAAATGTATTATTAAAACCTCCTTAAGGGCAAACCCTGCTACCTGCTCGCTGTCTGAGAACTTGAAGATTCCTGGTGAGATTTGTTTCTTTCATAAGAAACACTTGGCAGTTACCCAGTGCATCCATCAGAACTGTAGGAGTCCCAAGCTTTCTTAAGTGGACTAGTCCTGTTCATAATCTCTCTTGCTTTACAGTTCTTAGGAAAAATGCAAAGGGATAAAAAAGTCTTTTAAGGGAGCTTTACAGGAATTCCAGTCAAGAAGAATTTGGCCACTACTGAACAAGGAAAACCAACAACTTTAGATTAACATGAAAACAAGGGTTTAATTCTATTATCCATTTTAACAAAAAAGAAAAAAAAAACCACAAAAAAAAACCCCAAAAACCCCAACACCAGGAAGATAGATAACTTCAACCTATCTGTGTACTTATATAGCCACTAGCAAAATAGTATCTAAACACCTCACAGTCACTAATGGATTTTTCTTCACAATGCTCCTTTGATGCAAAAAAGTCCTATTATCCTTAATCTTCTCATGAAGAACAGAGACATGGAGAGATTAAGTCATTTATCCAAAGTAACATAAAATGCCTATGGGAATGACTATGTAATTTATCATGGATCTCCAGAGCCCCAGTCCAGTGCCTGAACCAGTAGACCATTCTCTTCTTAACAGACAAAGAGCTACTATGCAGTACCCTAAATAACCTTTCAAAATGGCTATTTCTTACATTTGCTGCTTTATTACCATTCTAAAGAAAGTTATTAAAGAAAGAGACTTGGAGAAAGCTTAATTAAGCATCCTGTATCTTGTCTCAACATCAGCTGTGAAACCTAGGAACACAAATACTTTGCAGACCAAATATTACATTTCTCTTCAAAGTTAGCAGTAGAGCTAAAGCTGAGCAGCTTGGCAGCTGGCAAAGATCCTTCATGCTCTGCAAATGACCATGGTTTAATAAAGGTCTTTCTTTACAGAAAAGTAAAAGTAAAAGGTTTTTGGTTTGGGGTGTTTTTTTCAAGGTTTTTTATATTCCTGTGACTGAAACCAGCTACTATACTAGCAATATGTAAGCGTGAATAGATGGAAGGAGCCATTTGGTAAGTACCAAAATATATTCTTTCCTGGCAAACTGAACAAAACAGAAGAGATCACTTCATTATTTGGTAAAGCTGCTTAAGAACAAAAGGAAGACTATTGTTTTCTTCCATATTCAATGAATGGCTTCTGTTTGAATGTAATTCAATGTGCAGGAGCACCCATGAGACCGGCAGTCTAACACACTGTGTCAGTATCCACCTCAAAATATTCAAATTTAATTTAATTTTAATTCAAATATTACAGTTAAAGGAAAACAAAAAACAAAACCAAAACCAAAAAACAATAAACTACTGACATTCTGTCTTTATCCAGAAAATAAGTACAATCCACATCAGCAATGTAGAATTCTCCAGCTACTATGCTCACCTGAAGTGATCACGACCAGGAGTGAAAAGTTTACTAGGTCACGGTGCTTTAATCTTACCTTCTCTTTTGGGGGACTGCCAAAAGCACTGTTTATAATGATGTTTATGAAAAAGAAAATGAACTGAGATCATAATTTAAATTCCATATAATTCACAAACAACTTTCATATGGTAATAATTTTTGGTCACTGCTTGAGTTGACTGAATTTGAATTGGTGACCTAAAGGTGAAAGATTCTGCATACCAGGATCAATGTCCATGCTGTTCATTGCTCACATTTTCTGAAGTTCAAAGTGGTAGAAGCGAGAGTTAAATGGTTAAACACAGTTGCCTCCACTTTTCATGCACTTAAATATTTTTATATTTTTTTCCCCTAAAATTATTTTAACCATAAAGCACAATTATACCAAATTTTTTAGGGTATGGAGAACTTCTGATAAAAAAAAATGCATCACCATTAAATAAGAAAATAATCCAGCAGATAATCAAATTTCTTGTAAAAAAAAAGTTTTCAAACAATAAAGAAAAACTGTTACAAGTTCAAAAACTATCTGCTTATTTCAAAGCTTTTTAGTTAAGGATATCAAACAGCTGCTTTGACTAACTTAAAAATTATGACAACGAAGAAAATCTTCATATTTTCTTAATTCCTTTAAGAATGCTTTTTCTAATCCAACAATTCTTTTTTGTACTTAAAACATGAAACTTAACTAACACACCTATTCTTATCAACATTAGTGATAAATTGAGTAAATTTATTTCCAGGAAATGGGCTTGTGAAAATCCTTAAAGAATTCTTAGAAGTATCTGAAGTAAGATGTTTCTCTCAAAACCTCAATAAAATTTAACATGTTAAAATTTTTCTTTGGGGAATGGGAAGGGAATGGAGAGGAAATAGAGAAGAATAAACTTTCAGAGATATAATGAATTTCAAAAAACCCAGTGTGTCTAAAGTGTAGGCAACTGAATGAAAGATTCTCACTATACGATTACGTGTTTTTAACCACTAAAACAGCACTTTGTTCAGCTTTCAAATTACCTTAACTCTTCACTATTTTTAATGAGACAGGCATAAGTAAAAAGAATAACCTTTCCTACAAATTTATTACCATGTTATTTAATCTGCTGCTTCAACAGGATGTTTTAAAATCATAGAATCATAGAATAGTTAGGGTTGGAAAGGACCCTAAGATCATCTAGTTCCAACCCCCCTGCCATGGGCTGGGACACCGCCCACTAAACCATGCCACCAAAGGCTATGTCCACCCTGGCCTTGAACATCGCCAGGGACGGAGCATTCACAACTTCCTTGGGCAGCCCATTCCAGTGACTCACCACCCTTACAGTAAAGAATTTCTTCCTTATATTCAATCTAAACTTCCCCTGTTTAAGTTTGAACCCGTTATCCCTTGTCTTCTCACTACAGTCCCTAATGAAGAGTCCCCCCGCAGCATCCTTATAGGCCTGCTTCAGATACTGGAAGGGTGCTATGAATGTCTTTCTTTCACTCACAGAGCAATGAAACAGAAAACTGAATACAACTGCATATTCCTAATCTGATATTAGGAAGAGGACTTCTAATTAATCCTCTGAATGCACCAGCTCTACAGAGTAACTCTTTGGCATAAAGTTCATACTGTGAAAGTTATACATTATTCAAGAGCAAAAAATTATTATTTTCAGTACCTAGTTTTACAACCGGGTAACTATTTCTTCAGAGACCGATTGACGTCTATGTTCTGTGCTATTTTAATTATTTTTTGTATCAACCACCATTTTCTACCACTGCCCTTTCCTGCTTTACATTGTACAAATCTCAGCTATGTCAACCAAAGTAAATAGACCACCATATCCTTACAAACACATTAAGAGAAGAAAAAAAAAGAAAAAAAGAAAAGAGGGACACAAAATTTGTTTCATGGCCTATTTGGTTTAACAACAGACCCAATGCCCATTCAAGCACATATAATTCAGAAGGCCTGCCTGCCAGCAATAAAGACTGAAATTGGATACTTCATGAGATTAATTACCTAGATAGGGCATGATAATGCTAGTCAAATGGGAAGGTAATTAAAGTGCACCTTCCATGAAAATTATTCATTGCTGATGGATCAGGTGACAGATAAATCAAAAGGCACTTAAGAAAGCTACAGGTTAACTTGTGGAAGGCCATTCCTCCCTGGAAGTCCCAGTAAATGCAGCTGCTTGTTCTATCATAAGACAAAAGGTAGGAGGTTAATGCAGCCTCTGAGAAAGAGGAACCTGGAGAAAAGTTATCAGCATTGTGCCCGCAGACAAAGGGTCAGCTAGAGTGGAACCAGTCGGCGGGCAGCCTTCAGATTATTAGATCTCTCTGCTTGTATGCCATAAAGGGATTCTGCAACCATAAAAGGCGGCAAGTGATGAATTAATAAGTTGACTAGTCCCCCGGGTGCAATCCTTATAGGCGGAGGACATGCTGCAGTAATCAAACAAGGTTATAAATTGTGTACATCGAATGGCACAAAATGCATCTCACTTCATCACCATTAAGTCAAGACTTCCTGAATTTGTCATTAACTCTTTAGCTTCAACATATTTATTTAAACAGTGAAAGAAAAAGGGCTTACAATAACAAAAGGGCAACTGATACTACCCTGCGGAATATACTGTTTAATGGAGATCATTGACTCTTACTTTCTAGAGCTACAGGGGTCAAACTGCACTCCTTTTACACCAAAGCTCCCCTTGAGAGGTACTGATTAAGTTCAAAACATTCAACTAAATGCATTTCTGAACAGAAAAAGAACCAAAACCATACAGGATCATGCAATTTTTTACAGCTAGCATATGCAAATTTCTATGTATGTATTCTCCACTTGAAAAAAATGAGCTATATACATCGGTAAGCATTTCCCAGATCACAGACTTTTACAGAAATTTTCAAAATGACCTTATTTTGAATGTAACATCTGATTATTAAAATGAATGAAAATGGATAGTTGAATAATTTACGCTTTTTTTTTATTTTTTGTTATGTGTGTTAACTTAATTATGTCATTAAGTTTTTGTTCACTGGAAGTTAAATGGAAAGGAATTCTGTGCCACCCTTTTTGTCTTTAATAATAGTAAACAACCATTTTCAAGGGCTTAGATACCTACTAGGGTTAAAAGAAAATTTACCACTGACTTTGAATCAGAGTATAAAGAGGAAAGAAGTTTTGGGTTTTTTTTTAATCCTTAACTTAATTTCTTCTTCCAAAAATATACTTAAGGTTTTGCCACATTTTTTTGCATCCTTTATACATAACTTCAAATCTTTGTTTCACATCCTCTAAATGTTTTTCCCTTCTCTTACCTTCATAGTCAGTACAGGAAATGAAAATTTAAGTGAGTACTGAAAAGTGATGTAAACTTTAAAAATCTGAACTACAAACTCAAGCCCTTCCTGTGTGCCCAGTAGAAAGCATACCCCTTTTTCAAAACAGAATTTATGACACTGTCCATGACTGCTCCCAGTCCAGGGGAGTATTCTATATTCACAGAAGTTTATATGACCATGTGACAAAAAGAGTCACAAGTACTAGTTTACCAACTTCACCTCAGTTGGCAGCTGTGGCATGTCCTCCAGAAAAGGAGTTGTGCTGATTTTGTGTAAAATTTAATCACTGTGAGATTAGCCTACTACAATATTTACAAAGAAGTCAAATTTTATAGACCTAATCTATTAATATAGATCAGTAAACCTAGTAAAGTAAACTGTGGTAGATTTGAGGATGCGGTATGAACACATGCTTTCTCATACCATTAATTCATTAGCATGGTTAGCTAGTTGGGCACAGTAGTGGCAATCTCAATGTGAATATGCTGTTTTGGGATATAAAGAAGTTTTAACTTTGCAAACACAAAGCCTGACATGCCAGGAGCATGCCCCTGATCCTTTCTGTGTAGGCATAGCTTTGCGAAACAGAGAAATACACTATCTTCCTTAGAGTCCCTATACCTGCCTGCTAGTATCCAAGTGGACTTCGAGCTATTGACTTAGATTTATAGATTGCTAAATGGGGTGAGACTTCTCTGCCTGAGAGATCACCCCCATCTTTTACCCCTGCTGTAGCCAGCAGAGATGTGAAAGGTAGTTCCCTCTTTGTTGTCTAGAAATTACTCTTCAAAGCATCATGAATGTAATAATATTCTGAGAGCCTTAGGAACCTGCTAGGGCAAAGGTTAGGAAATAACTCCCATGAGGATGGTAAAGGAGTTCATTGGCTCTATTTATTGTTCATTGAAGATTATCTATTTGTAATTGTTCCCTGCCACTGCATGGCTGAGTTATTTTACTGTTTACATGAAAGTATGTAACACTGATAAGTACGCATCACTGCATTATTGTTGGCAAGATAAACTGTAAAGCACCTGCAGCTCTCCTAGTGGGGACTCAACTAGCACTAAAATAAAAAGAAAGCAAAAAATAAGTCTTTTAAATTAAAAAAAAAAAATACATTAATTCTATAAACTGCAATCAAGTGAAATATCATAGAATCATAGAATCATAGAATAGTTAGGGTTGGAAAGGACCCTAAGATCATCTAGTTCCAACCCCCCTGCCAGGGGCAGGGACACCTCCCACTAAACCGTGCCACCAAAGGCTATGTCCAACCCAGCCTTGAACACCACCAGCGATGGAGCATTCACAACCTCCCTGGGCAACCCATTCCAGTGCCTCACCACCACAACAGTAAAGAATTTCTTCCTCATATCCAATCTAAACTTCCCCTGTTTAAGTTTGAACCCATTACCCCTTGTCCTCTCACTACAGTTCCTCATGAAGGAACAGCTCCCTCCCCAGCATCCCTATAGGCCCCCTTCAGATACTGGAAGAATGCTATGAGGTCTCCACGCAGCCTTCTCTTCTCCAGGCTGAACAGCCCCAACTTTCTCAGCCAATCTTCATACAGGAGGTGCTCCAGTCCCATGATCATCCTCGTGGCCCTCCTTTGGACTTGTTCCAACAGTTCCATGTCCTTTTTAAAATGTTGAGGACACCAGAACTGCACACAATACTCCAATACTGAGGTCTCACAAGAGCAGAGTAGAGGGGCAGGATCACGTCCCTCGACCTGCTGGTCACGCTCCTTTTGATGCAGCCTGTATATGCCTATCCTCACTAAGAACCTTAGTTAATTCAGTCAATGGGAAAAGGTTTCAGAGAGTCTTAAGAACACAAATTACTAACAGGATTAGCAAATTATTTTTTAGGAGTTTCAAAATCCTGAAGACAAGAAATTATTTTTAAATTTGCTAGCTTGTTTTGTATTTCCTGGAAAATAAATAGAAGCATGTAAATACTAAATGTCAGCATTGAGGCAGAAATTAAGGTTAGCATATGTAGGGGTGGGAGGAAGAGGGCATTCATGTCATCAACTTTAGGCAGTTAATTTAGTTGGCTAAATAGGGAAGGTAATCTAAAGCTTCCTCTGTAATTAAGGACGAGTCAATGCACAATTCCTAAATTTAGCTCCTGTTCTAAATGACTCCCTAAAGAAACCTATCAATCTCCACTGACTACAACAATGTAAATATCCACCAAAGATTTAAATGCTAATGTTTAATGCCAACATCAGACAGCAGAATGTTTAGTTCTAAAATGCTTTATGTGATTAACATTACACAATATAAAAAGCAATGACACTTTTCCCTCTTCATTACCCATTAAGCTGCAATACAAAAAATTAGAACTAAGGCTGAAATTTTGATCTCAGCTACACAAGGGAATATTTGGAATAATTCCACAGGAGGTCCACAGAGACAGCTCATTAGAGTATTGGCTCTGAGATATTAACATCCAATTCCTCATTTCACAGCCATGATTAGAGGCTCTATGAACTTAAATAGACTCTTTAGCGAAGTAAATGCCATTTCTCCACATAAGCATCAGGGTTTACTAGCTCTGAATCCAGTCTGCTGACTCAGCCACTACTGCCTGAAAGGAGCACGGGGGCTACAGGAAAAAAAAAAGAGCATTCCATGATGCATTAGGAAAAGGGGTACTCAAAAAAGAGAAATGCTTAGATGACAGATAGATAGAAAAGTTCAAAAGGAGAGATAGTAAATAGATCCATCAGCAGGTATGAAATGGGAGATACAGAAACTGAAGGGTGTGCTGCTGCAAACACATGCGAGAGGTAACCCCAGATTCAATGGATAATTTTGTGCAACAAGCTGTTGAAATGCAGGTAAAAGTTTAGGAGTGTCATCCTTAATAAGAAAACCTAAGAAACACAGTGACAGGACCTCATCCCTAGCCTAAAGTTCACTTTGGAAGAAGTGAGATCTGGCTTAAAAATTCTGAAAAATACACTAACAAGCTAGAAGCAAGCAAGATTATAAAGAGATTAAATTACATGTGTGCATGTGTGTGCATACATGTGTGTGTGCATCTCTACATCTCTTTTCTCTGCGCTTGTCTAGGGCAGAAACCAGATGAAAGTAAGATATGATACATCCCATTATGCACTTCTAGGATTTCTTTCATTAACATAAAAAAAATATCAGCAGTTCTGTGAATATTTTTTCTTAAAGTTTTTACTGTTTCTGCACATGTGGATTATCTAACGTCTGATACATGATTTAGCTCATTCTGTAAGGACATGTCTTCAATGGCCTGTTGACTTCATGCAGGAGTTTAAGATTTCTACCTCTGACAAAAATAGGAAAAAGTGGTCAAAACTGTTGACAGAGGACATAGGAGCTGAAAGAAAATTGTCCATTGGGACACACATTAAGGACATTCACATAGCCTTGTTTAGATATGTTATGTTTAGAAAATTAAGCTAAAAATAACCTTTCCTTAATTAATATTTATATTAAAATGGCTGTCATATGAATTATGCTGCTTGCTGTGAAATTTTAAATGTACAGATGAAAAAGTAGCCGGTTATGGAGTTTAAATTACAGCTGTCATTAAAGCCTGCTTTATTTTATGAGTTATTATCACAAACAAAGTATCTTATGGAAACATAAAATACAGCTTGTTATAAGCTTGAATTTAGGACATTTATACTGGTCCCACAGTAAGAAGATTGCATGATTTAGTTGACTTATGCTCACACATGGACACTGCTATGTAACACTTAGCTCAGACAAATGGTTCTGTTCTTGATCTTCCCTATTCTACTGTAGTTAATGACCAAATATTGTTAAAAATTGGGACACTAATTATCTGATGTCGACATGTTATGGATAATTAAGAATTGCTCACTCTGAAGCCATGCTAATTGTTTTTCACAGGTCTCCTCTCATCCTTGTGTCCTCAACAAGGCAAGCAGCTACAGGTCTCTACGTACATCTCTGTCATGTACTTTGTCACAGAACATACATCATTCTCTCTGGCTCATCCCCGATTAATTTTGCTGGCTTGCAGCAATTATCTCTCCCTTTGTGACTGACCTCCTGGTAAATGGAGTGCATGATAACTGGGCAATTTTTTCTTGTGTATTTTACCACTTAATTGATCCTTGTTGGCTGCCCACAACAGAATATATTAAACTTAAGTCATAAAATGGTTGAAAATGAGAGAAAGTGGTAGCCATGTTTTTGCAATTGTAGTTGACAGCTGTAAAAATCAGATCTTGATAACGTTCTCTCATTTACCCTATTACTTGGATCAGTTGGTTAAAGCTGTTAATGATCCTTTTGGATCAATGCCTTTTGCTTGTAGCTATAATTTACTGCATTGCTGGATTAGTACAGATGTTTTCATAGATAGCTCTACATCATTCCACCAGATTGCTGTCTGCATCAAATTTGCTTCCATTCATCACTAACGAAGCAAAGAAAAAAATAATCAACATCTCCTATCTTAATGTTAACTATTGAATTCAGGTAACAGTTTTATTGTTGTCGACTTGCAGCCTTTGGCCATGGCTTCCTCAGCAAATTGCCCTGAGAATTTCCTCTAGAAATAGATGCAATGATATATTTTGACTATAACAGGAAAAGACTACAGAAATGTCAAACTGTACAAAACAATTCATACACTAAAGAGTAGCAGGTGTAATTGTTCAAACAAGAATATGCCCTGTGGAGTCAGGGCTGGTTTTATCACATGAAAACCAGAAGAAACTACACAGGGCAGCAACGTGGTAGACATGGCAAAAATTATCCTGAATTATTAATTACCCAGACCATTCCACACCTGAAAAATCTGCTGCCACCCATGGAGCTATCAGAGTAGGTAAGTCAGCAAGAGCTATTTCTGTAAGGGAAGATGTCTCCCCTTTGTATTATCCCAGTAGCATCAGAAAGATCAAACCCAGCTCTTCATAGACCTTTATTTTGCCCTGGCTTTCAAACACACCTTGGTTATCTTCACCCACACTTGCCAGGCTGGCATCAACTGCTTCACTCTACAGAGATGTTACAGTTAAAGAATTTTTTGATTTATTACATACAACATCAATTAAGATTTCACACTTGGTGGCACTTATGTGCTTGCAATAGTGCCTTTCAGTACCGATGCCTGCTTCTCATTGAAAAAGCATCTGTGCACTTACAGGGTTTTGTTTGTTCAAATGACAAAGGTACTTGAATTCTTCAAAAGGTCTGAAACAAACCATCAAATATTAGGAACTTCAAGGACAAAATGTCTAACGTCTTACTTTGCTATAAATATGATCATACTCTGTATTTTGTTCTTTCTAGGAAAAATAACAAAGAAATGAAACTTCTTAATGATAAGTTACACTGTACTTAAGCAAGATCTCAGAACTAATGAGTACAGTGGGTTTTGGTTAGATTAATTCAAACATTATGTATTATTCTGTCCTACCAATATCAATATTTCACAGTCTTGTTCACTGAAGGAGTTCAAATCTGTTTTGTAAACACTGAAAAACAAATCTTTGTGCTTTTATGAGGACAGTTGTGTGCTGATATTAGCTACAAACAAGAATCAAGAAGCTAAACCAAAGGAAAGGTATCATTGAGAAACATTATCTCAGAATCAGCACAGGCCTTTCTTTTTGCCAGTTTCCACACTGTATTTCTTTTTTAGTCTTAGGTCTCAATTTAGCCATGACAGTGTTTCACTTAAAATTATTTCCTACTGAAATTCTCAATTTAGCCACGACAGTGTTTCACTTAAAATGTTTCCCTACTGAAATTCTAAAGTTTCCATGCAAATATTTGTCTACATTTCATAATCATAGTCACAACTATGATAAAAAATTATTTTGATAGGAGAATGGCTAGTGGGAAATATACCAAACAAATAACATTGAGTTCATGATATCCTACTGATGGTGCTCAGCACTTATCTAGATCCTGCATCCAGTTACCATACTACAGTTCACAGGAAGCAGCAAAAGCAAGACCTGAAGATACATCTCTGCGGCAAAAATCAAAGGTTTATAAAATTCTTTCTTTGTACATGAGTTAATTAGCTACACTAGACTGTGTACTGTGTATTACCATGTATAAATTTATTAAGTGATTCTTTGCCTGTGTACTGCAGGTATCTTGAAAGTCTCTGAAGTTGGCCAGGTCTTAGCAGAACTATGTATAAGAGTCCCCAAAGAGTGTAATAGAGGTCAAAGAGTACTAGTTAATTTCTACTCTGTTCAAAAGGACTTACGGGCATAAGAAATAACCTATCTATGGATAAAGAGAAGCAGCCAGGCATCACAAGTAGAGCTTCTGTATTTTACAAACCTTTCTGAGACAGGTCATGAAATCACACAGAAAATATGATGTTAACACACGTATTTTCTTTTCAAGGTCAGGATTAATTTTTCATCACTGCTTTTAAGACAATTGGTGTAACTAATAATCACTGAGGAAATGTCTGGCCCATGTTTGTATCATTAGAAAAAGTGTCCCCTAATCCTTTGTGTCACATTATCAAACCAATCTCTCCTTTATTTGACTAAATTGTACTTTAGATGACCTATTTTCTTCCTTGAGTACATACTTATTTATTGCGTAGCTGGTGAAATTATGCTTTAGTAGCTTACACTTGACCATGGTGACATAACCTAAAGTCTCAATAGCTCAGTGCATGTGAAAGTTAATAGCCCTGTGGCTGTCATGCTTCTCCTAGCAGGTTGCTATCAAACATTCAACATACATAGAAGCTTAATCTGACCACTTATAATTCAAAAGTTTTGGTTCTGCAAAGCTGAAGCTTTTCTTTGTCTTTGTGTAGCTACACAAGGATCTAGCTTTCCACTAATCTGATTTCTAAATATAGTAAAATTCAAATAGTCTCTACTAGTTTCTCAGCAAAAATTATAACGTCTATTTCTAAAAAGCTTTTATGGCAAAGCTGGAAAGGCAAGAAGTCCGATACTCATTTATAAAAAAAAAAAGTCACAAACTGATGTGCAAAAACCTGATACAGAGTCAAAACATGACATGAAGTTAGAGTTTCCTTTCAGGATGACAGAGTGCCCACTGCTTTGGTTCCTGTGTGTTTTGACAGAGCATAAGGTTCAAATCCTGCTCCTATTGAAGTCAATGACAAAACTTCCATTGACTTCAGCGGTGCAGGATCAGACCCTGAGCAACACAGCTAACACCTCTTTTCTTGCTTTCTCTCTTATCTTTCAGTGAAAAATATTAGAACAAATTAGAACTAAATATTGGAAAAAAATAATTACTATCCATCGGATATTCTGTGGTAGGTTCTCTATAAAACATATTGCTTGTCATTTCAAACTTTTAGATAAAGATATATAATCTGTATATGTATATAAGATATTATCAAAACTGTCAAATACCACATATGCCATTACCATATTATATCCTATATAGATGATTATTTCTTTGTGAAAATCCTAACAAGAATTTAACATTAAGCAATCTTACAATAATGCCCCAACCTAGCAATTCTCTATCTCTATAACCTTGTGGATTTCACTACACTAAGTATGACCTGATACAATCAGTGAACAAACAAACTGCTTTCCCTGATGGTATTTGTTTTACAGAGACTGGAAGTCTTATCAAGTTTTTTTCCATCAGTTTAATTCAGGTACAAATTCAGTTACCACCTCCTGCCAAAATATCTGTGGTATTAGTACAGGGCTAATGTGATTGTAGATTGATAGACAGTCTTAGCTCCATAGAAATAACCCAATCAATTTTTTAAATGTACTGAAAAGACATCTAAAAAACTTGAAGAATAATAACTACCACATGTAATTAATTTCTATTCGAGTTTCACCCTTTTCAGTTGGTGGCCATGGAGTGCAGAAGACTTAAAGAACTATGCTGTCTGCCTACTGGTCTAGAAAATAGTTAAAACCAATTAAAATATAACTTAAATATTATAAGCACTATTATCTTTGTAGCTCACATTAAATAAACTAAGCAAAATGGAAAGCCAAAGTACAATCATGATAACATATGTTTCTAAAAATGACAGCTAAATGAAAGCAGTTAGGGAATATTACTTTTGAAAAGTGACTTTTTCTTTAAAATAATTTCCCAGCTCAACAGGTGGAACAGATTTGGTAAAAATAAAAGAAAAACATAATTTTTAAAATGGAAATTCTTTTTACATGAAGCACTGTTTTTAAATATAAATATATATATATATATATATATATATATACAGGTAATGTAACCATATCAATGTGGGAAAGCTCATCTACAGTTGAAGGCTAGAAGATGAAGTGACTAGCATGAAATATCAAATGAAACTCTAAGCTGAAAGAAGTCCATTGAAATGGGAAAACATAGAAGTAGCATTAAGTTGAACATTGAAACTATTTGTAATAAGCTGTCATGTATCACTAGAAGTGAGCATTGGGTAGAAGGCATAGATCAAGGTAGATTAAAACAAGTTGGCGGCAGAACGGGAAGACACCTAAATGGCCTGGTGAAAGGAGAAAAGTGAGAATAGGACTAGAATGGTGAGGTCAAAGCAACTGGGAAAGCCACAGGCATAAATCTTGATTGCTGCTTCAGCTGGGGGACAGCTCGTTGCTGAAGAAAGGGCAGGCTTAAGTGAGACTGACAGGGAACGGGAAACAAATAGATGGTCAATAGTGCAGAAACTATAAAAGAGGAGACTTTAAAAAATTAGTAGAGATAATCGAAATCTGGGGAAAATGTGAAGAGCAGCAAAGAAGAGAAAAATGATGAGCAGCAACAGTGAAAGGAGAATGCAGACAGAGTAGGGGAGAATGCAAAGTGTATTCCCTATTTAGAAAGGCTTCAGAAGTACCTAAGAAAGGCAGAACACATAACATAGCTTTATGTAAGGGATGGTTTATTTCCTTTATGCACTCAATCATTTCTTCTTGCCAGTAAATCAACAGTGCTGCGGCTAATAGTCATGGTTTTACAGCATGTAATGTTTTTTCTGTTCAAGTTGCTGAGATAATGCAAATTTGAAAAAAATAACAGTTCCTTTTTGTTTTAACTGTGAATTTTAGGATCTGATTTTTGTAGGAAAAGGTCTGAAAATTGAACTCTGAGATGTAAAAAAAAAAAGAAAAGCAAATCTTGTTACTAAAAGTTGTTTTTCAAGAGTAAGCCTTGATTGTGGAACTGATTTCGGTTTTTTTAACCACTTCAAGCTGTCAGCATGAAATGCATCTGAAAGAGCCATATGACCTAAAAGTGCTGTGGGAAACCTTTCTCTTACTGTGAAGAAACAGAGAGCATTAGCAAGTGCTCCCTGCATAAGAACAGAGAATACCTTTAGGACCAGAAATTCACATTACATTTTAAATTTTGTTTGTCATGTTTGGTTGCAGCAGTAGGACATGATGAATGTCCAGTTGGATATGATTTTTTTTCCAGTGACTATAAAGACAACTCAAACTGGCTCACGACAGACACTGAAATTTTCCCAAACTTTGATAAATACTGGGATTCATCCAACCTATATTAAATTCTCTCAAAGTCAGGCTAGGCTGAGTGAATATGCCCTTTATCAGTGATCAATTCATTGTCCATTCAGATAAATTCCAAAGGAAAGGATATAGAAAGGTAGCTTTAAAAACACAAGTTTCAAGAGAAAAACTATACAACTGTTACTGAAGCACATATTTTTTTAAAGGTATGAAAGTGCATAAATGTGCATAAAAAAAAATCTGACAAATATTCATCTGCTGCAAAACCCACCCAATTCCGTTAGCCTTTGGAGTGTTGCATGGAAAAGATGTAACATTTGAAAGGAATTAGATAGATAAAATGAAACTGGTACCAGTACCACTGAAAGGTGAGTATCTTATTAGGTAAATTTTATCTTTGGTAAACAACCATTCAATAAGCTTGGAAAAGTAGTGTTTGTCAGCTGTTTGCCAGCTGCAGCTTTTCAGTACCTTCACCTATTGTAACTGGGGCTTAGTTACATTTAAATATGAATTTTACAAGGATGCAGGGGTTCACATAGATCAGCTTACAATACTGAGATGACATCATGTATTCTTTATATGACACTGGATAGGCAAGATATGAAACAAGATGATTTACTCCTGGGGGACTTAGTGCACTTAATCTTTTTGAAAAAACAAAACAAAGCAAAACAAAAAGCCTCATGGTTCTTGGCTGCAGCATAAAGATACACCCTATGACAATGGATAGCCTCGTCACAAACTCTTTTTAACACAAGGAATGAATAGCAATGTGTCATCTATATATATGTGTGTGTGCGTAAGCAATGTGAAATGCTACCTACCTACTTGCAGTCATTTTATTGTGCTATTTCCACAAATATAAATAGTTTTTCATGAACCACCTGGTTCTTTCCTGTGACATGTTCTCTTTGTCTCATCAGAAGCTTGTTGTATGTGGGTGAAGAAACACTGAATATATTCTATAACCCCATTCTTTTACCAATAATTTCCTGCTATCATTACACAATGATTTGAATTTTATGAATATAGCCACAAAGGATCAATTCAATTAAACCAAAACTACAAAGTGAAAATCTCACTGCAAGCCCCTGTGCAAGTGGTGAACCCAGTAATTATATATAGCTACCTATTGTGCTAGTATAATAAAATGTGAAGAAGGTTTAGTTAGACACATTTACACTCATAGAAAGCAATATGGGCATAGAAAAAGTCATTTTTGCCAAAAGTATAGAACAGTCACACAGTAACAAATGAGAGCTGCATGAATCCTAGTTTACTTGGCTATAAATAAATCCAACATTTTCTTTCTCTCCATGGTAAAATAAAATAGGAGCACAGAAGCATAACAGCCTCCTTTGAGCAACCAGTCTCTTTCTGTTCAATTATAGTCATCAATCTGTTCCACCTAAAATATTTTCCTCCTTGAGAAACCAAAGAAATCACTATTAGGAGCCAAAACATGCTGTTGCAAAAAATAATGTAAGAGAGGTCTTTCCTTTTGGTAAATGCATTATTTCTGAAAGACTGTATTTTCTTTAACATGATTTATTTAATTCAGGGAAAAAAAGATTACTGCATTTATCTGGCACTTTTAATCAGGAAGTCTTGAGGAGCTTGGTAAGGAAAGGCAAGGGTTACCTTCATTTTGCAGAGAAAACTGCAACATGGAGCTTAAAGCCTTTTTTTTTTTTCCCAAATCTGTTTCTTGTGTATATTCTTTTTAGAAGCCTTTAAATTCTGATTTTCAGAAGTGCTAAAGAGACAAAGCTTCAGTTGCACAAGTACCCTTTCTCTCAACAGTGATGGTGTTAGATTCTGCACCAGTGGAAAATGTTTGCCTGTGCACAATCCCATGCCAAAATGGAGAGCGGGGAAGGAACATAGTCAAGTCTCTTGCTGCATGCTCTTACAAACCTTATCTAGGAGCATAAAGGTTTTTTCTGTTGCTTGAAATCTCTATTTAAAGTCTAGATGTTGTCTTTAATATGGTTTCACTAACATCTCTGAGCTTGATGTGAAAGTTATTTCATAAAATCATATAGCTTGTGTTACTTATAACAAGATAACCACATTGAGTTTTCTGGCCTGAAAAAAAGTATAAATCTATGACTATGATAACACGAGAGAAGTAACCATAATGACTTAAGTTGGGCGGAATACAACAAACTTCTGGCTAAGGCTTTTCATCTTCCTGAATTGTGATACCAGCCACCAAATTGCACTCTCTTCCCTTACTCTGTGTGCCACTGAACCATCAAAGCACATAAAGTAAAGCCAATGTGATTTAGCTAAATAGGGAAAAAGTCCAAATCCTCTTCTTCATCTGGTAGCTCTGTACAGACATCTAGAGAGAGCAGAACACTGTTCTCCTGTGCACGTTTAAAGAATTATAGATAATTACTTTAAAGATGAAAAATCAAGGTGCCAAAATAACACGATCTGTGTTGCAAAAGTAGTTTCAGGGCAGGTTCTCTGTACTCAAAATCTCATCATAAACTCCAAGATCTGAATGAGCACAGAGACCAAGCCTTTCAGTCACAGAGATGGCTCCAAAATAATATAAAACGTGCATCTGGCATCCAAGAAAGCTCTATGGGGAAATTAACTACGCCACAAATATTCCAGCCTAACTTTAACAACTATATAAACTGTCCTAGTTTTCAGGGGATAGTGGGAAGGTTTTGAAGTAAATTTCTTGTCCGTTTTTTGAGATGGCCATCTTTAAAGTGCAGAATAACTACAGTTTTTCCTATTTGCTTACTGCCCCTGTAGGGTGACTTCATCCTCAGTTCAAAGCATTACTGTAGGGGATCATTTCTACGGCACTAAAAAAAATGAATAGCTTGATGTATGTCACAGTCATTAAAATTCCCTCCAAGATGTAAGCATGAAGTATCCTTTAAAACATTGGCTAGCTGTTCCTACAGCAAGCATCAGTTATTTACTTCATTCTTCTAATGCATTTCTTTTGAAGACAGATTTTGCAATTAATGTTTGGTTTAAGATCTTTTGTTCAATGTATAGAAGGTTAGTTTTACTATCCTCTCTTAAAGCCCACAGTGCACTAATGCCTGTAATTTTTATCAACAAGCAACCTGTCGCTTCAGAAATCTAAATCAGGGAATTTCCACTCGACATGCAGACAACTGAAGCTCTTTTTTCCCCTGGGGTGATCTGCTAGTTTGATTTTATTTTCTCTGACATTTCACCTGTCAGATTAGAAGAAACAAAGAATAATCATCACATTCTCACTGAATCGTATAATCAAATATCTGGAAATATAAGATAAATTAGAAACATTATCTTGAGGGAAAAGATTAACACTAAAAACACCATCAGACATCCAAATCATCTTCCACTTACAAAGCACTCCTATACAGGTTTAAAAAATTCAGAAAGTAAGCCTGGGCAGGACTGTCACATCTACTTTTTCATCTTCAAATACTAGGGAATGACCCCAATGATGCAGGAAGGAAAAGAGGGGGAAAAAAATGGGGCACGGTTAAGAGCTACTTAATATTAAAGACATATGTCTTCTTGAAGTCTTCCATGAATGCTTTCTGAAAGCAATTTTGAGGCCAAGAACAGGACAGGTTATCATGAAATAATATAAGCTCAAATTAACTAGCTTGCAAGGTGAAAAGATTAATGAGCCAGAACCCACCAAACAAGCTCCTGATTTACTGCATCTGTAGTTTGCATGTTCCCAATTTCTCTCAGTCTCACAGAGTTGAGATTCATAAGTGATGAAAACTTACCTGCTTGACCAGTGGTAATACTGACAGCTGCAAAAAGCCTCTGGGAACGACTCATGTCAGAAACCCCATTCACAGCTTCAACTTCGAACGTGTAGTTAGCATGAGCTAGCAGGTCCATTACAGTGACATAGTTATCTACTAATCCAGTTTGCTGGGGCATATATCCAATGTTACTCCCACAGGGAACACATTCGCCCTGCTCCCAGCTGCACCTCTTACACAAAATGCGGTAGGTCACATCATTTCTTCCCCCATTGTCAGCAGGAGGACTCCACTCCAAACTCACGGTAGTCTGGTTGATATTGAAAATGAGGTTTTGTGGTGCAGATGGAGGTCCTATGTAACACAAAAAAAAAAGTCCATGGTAATTGCACAGAACCACGGTGGGACATCCCAATTACTGAGGCAGAAAATAGTTGAAGCATTTTTCTTCATATAAACATTTCATTATTTTTAGTAAAAGATTCCTTGAACTCACTTGGTAAGAGCCTTATTTATTTTCCATTAAGGTAACAACTGTCTATATACTTACTGCAACTGACTTCAGTTATTTTTCTTGTGTGCAATTAAAAGAATTGGTTAATATACCAGAAAGGTTGCCTTATAGTTTTTCCAAGTATTGTATTTTTTCGTCTCTTCTAAACATACTGCACCAACTGCACCTAGTCCTTTGTTATCAGCTCTGATATCAAAAAATATTTGGTGTTGCTTTGGATTTAGGAGATTCCCACTATTTGAACCACCAATCTTTGTAGGCTAGTCTATTTGCAGTTAGAAGGTTAAGCCAGATCCAATTACTGTTCAGTCAAATTTCAGATCCATACCGGTTACTTTTCATGTTTTGTGTTACTTATTTTGGTATTATATCACATAAAGCATATTGTCCACAGCAGTTTTGCAGCCATCAGAAAACTGTGCCTGTATTCTATGTATTATAAACTACGCACTTGCCCAACATGCAATATTTTCCAATGTTATATCAAGCAAACATGAAAATTATATTTATGCTGATTCTATATTCACTGTCAATGATTTTTCCCCTCTGCCTTTCAATTTCATTTACTGTTGTAAATATACATTTCAAATACAGGAAAAGCCAACCAAAACTACAAGCTACAAGTGGCTGCACCTGGTTGGTTAAGCAATGTCCTTTACTATTAAATTCATGACTGACTCACTTGTGCATGCGACATATGGTGGATCAGAAGGTGCTCTATAATAGCTATCTTCACAATCGCATCTTGAAGATCCTTCCTTGTCAGAGAAGCTGTGAGTAGGGCAGCGGGAGCACTGCAGATCTTGTGAGGAGGATTTGTAGAACCCATGGCCACAAGCTAAGGCAGAACAAAACAAATTAAGGTTTACACTTGCCTGGACTACAATTCTGATCTTTTTTGTCACTGTCACATGAGGTACACATTTCTGTAAATGTCTAAACTACCCATTCTGATATGCTGGCTCAAGAAATATATTATGTTTACAATTTCTTTTTCTTCAGTTGATGCTGCTAATGATTTTGTGACATTTTTATGAATTCAAGCATATATTACAAATACTTCAGCAGTTGGCAGCACAATAACACAGAAGGCAACAGCAATATAACAAGCATCTGTTTTTCAGCAAAGAAGGGTACAGTAATGGTGTGAAACAGCTGGATGCCTGCAATAGACCTAAACAAGGGGAAAACAGTCTGGAGGAGCGCTGCTCTAAGGCCACTGAAGTGTTTCTGGCATCTGAACTAGCTGATTTGGAATTAATGGAGCAGAAGTTACTCTTCCCTGATCTGAGAAACCCAAAGAAGCCGTAACCCACCAGTGAATCTGGATCCCAAGGAAAGAATGAGGCGTGAACACTTGTTGGACAGACAACACTGGTAGGAGCAAGCAGAAATAGAAGGAGGGCAGACAGCATAAGCTGCACAATTGGTTTTTCTAGTTTCACACAGACAAAACTAGGCTGAAATTAATTTACTAAAACTTTCAAGGGAAAGTTAAAAGGTAGATAATTAAAAATATGCATGTAAGATAATTTCGGTACTTCGGTTTGCCAACTGTGAACCCTTGGAAGTAAAAAATGTGTTGTGTTCCAAAATTGATGTTTAGAAATACTTATTACAGTTACTGCCACAGTTCCCAAAGCAGAAACACCCATAAAACACACCTATAACAATTCTTACAAGCACAGAACTGCAACCTAGACAGCCAGCTTAAGAATGGATAAACTCTGAGACCTGTAGGGGATGAGGAAGAGGGAAGTGGGGATTAGACAATGCTAGAACTGGAAACAGATTAAGACTCTACTTCTGTACCAAGGTTATGGGCAAATTTACAAACATTGGCAACATGAAAAACAGACCACAAAGGTCCTCCAGAACTTTCTAATAAAGCACAGACTTTTTCCACCACATTATTTTTTTTTTCCCAACCCTGACAGACAGTCTAACCTTCTTAAGCCGTCACCTGTATGCGAAGAAAAGGGATAGCATCTGAAACTCAGTATTGTGTATCAAAATATTAAAGCTAGTTAAATAGTCATTCTGAATTCAGAAAGAGAGAATTTACTTTGGTTATATTCATATTTGCTTGGATATTTTCTCAGAACTGAAATGCAAAGTATCAAAAGACACTGATATTTGGAACAGTTATTTCAGTTTTCTGGTACTGCAGTGATGGAAAGAGGATGAAAACAATGAGCTTTATCCAAATCTCACTGAAGTCAATGAGATTTTGATTTTCATAGCCTTTGGACTGGGCCCGCAGTGTAGCTAGAGTGACATGACTCTTTTTAGTCTGATGAACTTTATGCAACTGAGATTATAAAGAATTGTGGTAATGCTTAAGAAAACAGTAGATCAAAGTTGTTGAATTACATAATGAACAGTGAATCATACCAGTATGAACTGATTGGGAATTCTGGCCCTAACAAAAAATATGCCTACAGGACAGAAATCACTGTAACAGTTAAAGAGTTTGTTACGATGGAAAAAAAAAAAACAAAAAACAAAAAACAGTGGATGGAAGCTAGATTACCCGGCAGAGGAAATTAGCATGCAAGGCATATATTCTTTGACTTTGACAAAGGGGCATGAGTCCGCACTAGAAGAAAATATAACCCTGCTTGTAAAACATGCTACAGTTTGATTCTATCCCAGTTGCTGTTGTATATGCTATTTAGAAAAGAAGACAGAAAGAATTTTGCAGAAATACTTTGGATAAACATGACCTGCAAATTCATAGTTCCTTCAAATTTAACTCAAAATTATCCTTTTATACCTTCATTCAAGATTGTTTCAGAATTTCCTGACCAAAGAGCACAAAAGCAGAACTGATTTGTATGCATGTACCTTAAGAGATATATTTAAACTTCTGCCTTCTCTTTCAGTACTTGTAATTAAGATGTAGCTAAAAATTACCAAAAAATAGTTTCCTGCCTTTCTTAAATAGTCATGTTCCTCTCATATTGAGCAAAACACTGGACAAATGCACTAGGTCTTCCAGTAAGTATATTCTGCAATGCAAATAGCAACTTAAAAGGCAAAGATCCCTACTGTGTTTCCACTCTGTCCTTCTCAGCAGGGAACATTACATAACAAAGATGCAGAGGGTAAAATAGAGATTTCAGACAGAAATAACAAAATGTAAACAGAAAACCCCTTTTTCACTTTTTTTCTTTTTTTTTTTTTTTTGATGAATTAAGATGTTTACATGCTTAGTCACTATGCAAAGTAAACGTGCAGTTCTTACTAGAGTTCAAGGGATCTGAATGTCTGTGACTAGTTTACATGACTGTAAGCCATTTATTCTCATGCACAGCATACCACAGGCGGCAGGTTCAGGCACTCGTACCATGCTACCATTCCATTAGCTTTTTTTCCAGTAAGAGGCTCATGATGAGCCAATAAGAGTACTTTGCATGATTTCCAATAAGAGGCTCATTTAATAACCATCCCTTCAACTTATACACCTCATAAATATATGGTGCAGAATTTTCCAGCACTGATTTTTTTTAACAGTATGAAAATCATGCTTTTAAAAAAGATTTAAAAAAAATAGAAAAGAAGCCATGTAGGGGTATACAGTATAATTACAAGTACTCATTGAAGAATATGCATCTAAATTATTTTCCCATTTTTCTTCATAAATTTAAGTTTGTCACAAAAATTTATGGTTTTTAGCCCAGCAGTGGAATATTTCTACTGCTCAAAACTTGGCAAGCTATGAATCTTTATCTGTTTTTAACATGTATCATTGTCCTTGTCAAGAAACTTACAACAGCAAAGTCTATCAAGATAGGGTGTTGCATAGACCACTTATCAAGGTGCGATAACTTGCCAGCCAGCTATTACAGATCACAGATGGGAAAAACGGTTCAAAAATACTTTGTTGACTCCTTTTTCTCTCCCTTTTGTCCTATCTTGCCAAATTTCCACAGTGAATTTTTTTATGTTGCAGGTAATTTAAATACATTATTTTCTTCTACACTATTTTAAATCCACCTATTTTGACCCAATTTGGTTCTTTATGTAATATTTTTAAGATCACAGGAACAGGTGGCATGAAATCCCCACTGTCACTACCTCCATAAGCAACATAAAAAAATGCTAATTGTAAAAAAAAAAAAATTCAAAATACATCAGCCAAACATTACTAGGAGATTTGTACGTGTAAACCTAGAAGTGATAAACACAGGTACTGTGTTTATAAGATACAAAAGTATCTTATGGCAAAGCCTAAGGCAACTCAAATTGCATCTGATCACATCCATTTTAATATTCCAGTTCATTAGTGTGGGAAAGCACAAATCAGCAACACTTCTGCCTTATAAAGGCAGCCTATATTGTAGATCAGGGTACAGAACTCATGCAAAAATAGGAGATACACAGGCAGCACTCTAATGTAGCCATAATCATCATTATCGTTGATCTGAGTAAAATGTGAATTCATTTGATCTTGCTCAAGCAAGTTGAAATCCAGGAGTAGTTTTGGTACCGGGATACTGAAAAAGATGGGGTGGGGTGGAGAAGACAGCCAGCACAAAATAAATTAACTTCCATTCAATGTGGCGTGTCATTTACAGTTGCTAATTTAATAGAACGTCTCTCCCCAGATGAAGCTCCCATTTTGTTAGTCTTACACATTACTGACAGCACAAAGATGCAGAAAAAAACTACTAGCCTAACCTAAACCAGTCTTCAAATAATGCAAAAAACTAGTTCCTAATTGTTTCCCCATTTACAAAATCAACAATAAATACAGAAGAAAGCTATGTTTCAGCCAAGACACAATACTTTGCTTTATATGCAAGCCTCACAGCCATTACGGACTGACCATCGATGACCCTCCCAGGGCTACCCAGCACCTCAGATTTGTTTACTTTTCTGCGGTAGCCATGGCTGCTCCTCAGAGGAAATCTTCCCACCTCCTCTGCAAAGTAAAGAGGTTTCTCTTGTTGGGAAGCTGGTAGAGTTCCACTGTGAAATACTAAGACAGTGCAAATGGCTCTTGTATGAGAGAACCTCTATGGAGCTGCAGTTTGAAACTGAGCAGGGCATTGTCATTTTGTATTTAAACTTTCTTGCCTGGAAGCCCCAGATAAAGTGGTACACTCTTCTGTCTGTATATGATAAAAGACCCTGATGAAGATGACATCAGCAATCTTTCTTGGCTTGGACTAAGTCGCTTTCATCTTGTACATCCAATGGAACTGAGCCGTAGAAAGAACAGATCATGACAGTAGGGTCTGGTACACGGCTGGGCAAGGCTGCAAGGTTAGTGTGCAGGACTTGCTTAAATACAGGTTTAGCATATGCCACTGCAGTCAATGCAATCACAAACATCTTGAGTCAATGTGTTTGGTATCGTTTAAGGGCTTTTATAATACTGTAAATAATGGAATATTTCAAAGCCACAACTAAATACTTCGGAATTAACACAAACTACTAGAAACTATGACACCACATCTGTGGCACAAGGCATTATCTATTGTTACTAGAAATGCTGACTGCAGCTTACGTAGAAAAACAGCAGCTTCTCTGCTGTGAGCTCATCACATGCCTTAGTGGCCTGGTAGTGATCAAATAATGTATATATTTTTCTTTTCATATTCATAGAGAAAGAGTTTCATGAAACTCTGGAAGGGGGAATGAAGGCAGATGTGGAGAGCAGCAAACAGCAGTCTGAAGCCCTGCTTGTGGGACAGGAAAAAGGAAAAAAGGGAAGTGTAAAGTACTGTTAAATTCTATGCAACCTTTTCAGTATAAACACTATGGAGAATAATTTTGCTTGTTAGGAGAGCTAGGGAACTTAAATGGGAGGGGTGATGGAAATATGTTGAGGGCTATGAATGACGTCTAACAGGTGATGTATATATAACCAAAGGAGAAAGAGTAAACAGCTGCAGGGCAGTGACACATTAATCAAGAAAATAATTTGCTACTACAATAATACAAACAAATTAAAAAAAAAAAAAAATCTCCAGTAGTAGAAAGTTCAAGGCTTCCAGGTGGCACACCAGCTTAAGACTTAAAGGGCACGCAATTGTTTCAGCATGTTAGACGCTTGATTGAACAAGGGTCTTGATAATAATTTTTGAGTTTGTAAGAAAATAATGAAACATAACGAGTTGCAAAGAGATGACTGCATTAACTACTGTTTGATCCCATTAGAAAAAATAGATTGGTGTGAGGGAGGAAAACAAAGATGACATACTGTGCTACAGAGCAAGGGAGCTTGTCTGTTTCTTCTGGTTTGCTCACAATTCTCTGAGTTTGCCATCACAATTAAATTTAAGTGGCATAGATACCACTGAAGAAGATGAAACTACTGTTTAAAACACAGTAATTTTTCAAAGTTACCATCAAAGGATGGCAAAGGAGTATTCACGTAATCTCAACAACAGCAGTATTACAAACTTGGGTAACAGCTGAGAACCATGGGAAAATGACTGCCCATATCAGGAAAAGCTCAGGTTTTCTGGGTTTCTCCCTTCTCTTCACTTGAATAAAGCAAGATGATTACATGTTAAAGTGAACCTATACATTCTCACAATTTGTTTTGCATTACGTTAACGAACTTTCTACCTTTTTACCCTTCCCTAGCCTGCGAACATTGAAGACAATTCAGCTAACTAACTTTTCACAGAAATTACGTATACACAAGGAGTTTGTGCAGATGTTTCCTGGATGAAGTTATGCAGCTGCAAAGACTTTATTAATTATAAAACGCAAAATGGATTGTTCTGTAATTGAAATTCTCTGGGGCTCTGATACATTTGAAAATTAACATACGTATATGTATGGTCAGGACAGAGATGGATGCTGTTAGGTTATTTATTACAGATGGATATTTTAGCTAATGCAGAAAAATAAGGCTGGTCTTTCTCCACTGGAGCTTTCAAATATTTGCTTCATATTAATGTCTATGGTTCCATAACTCAGGACTGAAAGCACAGCTTGCAGAAACAGTACTCCCACTGCTAGTGTTTCTGACCTCATCTGCGATGGACAGGTCCAGAATCTTTATTTTAATCCTATTGACAGTGCCTCAGTGGGATTAATTATAACAGTCGGCCACAAATCCAGACCTCCTGTCACTGATATATTAGGGTTTTTTCACAACAAAAATGAGCAGCAGACAAGTAGGATGAAAACAACATGGGGTAGTGATTATAGCAAGATTTGTCAACCCCCTTCTGTATTAACCTGCTACAAACATATGACAATTTGGCATAGGAGACACCAGAAGTACAAAATGTTTAATCATCTGCAGTATCAAAAATAAAATTTTGAAAATCATTCGGGGGACATTGTTCTCTTACAAGATCCTTGGCTGGTAGATCACACTATCAGCCACAGGCACTCTTTGGCTAATGTATCCAAAAAATTTAGATTAATTGAAAGCAGACCATTATAAAATAATTCCCAAATGTGGATTTCGATGTGAAATATTAGACAAAAGAAATCCAGTAACAAAAGGAGACTTGATAACCCTGATCCCCTCTTCCAATAATTTGTGTACCTTCAAGTCATGACTATGTTTGAAACTGTAAATTACTTTTATAGTGAGAGATGGCATCTGTTATGCCTCTTCTGGCACCTAATATGTATTATTTTATAAGGAGCTTAGACTGTAGTATTTTATTTGTCTAAATACTATGCAATGATAAATGTCTAGCTGAAAAAAGACGTTTATTTTACTTTGATTTTTAAACTGCAAGAGCATCTAAAGATTATTCGTGTTTCAACCAAGGAATTATGTTCTATGGTTTAGCCAGAGTAAACTCAAGACTCTTAATGGTGCCTCAGCTATAGTGTGAATGACATATCTAAATAGGGCTCTCCCATGGCTGCATACCATCATCCACCAGATGTTTGTTGTTGCCTGTCAGGTATCTCTCAGACCTTCATTTCTCAAGCCTAATATGCCATTGTTGTTCAAAGTCCTGCTAATGTCTTTTGAGAGATGTTCACATACTGCTGTTCACAAGAATAGAGATTCAGAAATAGAATGCTTGCTAACTAACAGTAACCTACTCCAATTTTCCCAACAAATGAAGCGAAGTCTTCACCTCTCTAAAAATCTGCTCAAAAAAAACCCAAAAAAAACTCCTGAGTGTGTCATCATAGAATCACAGTATAGTTAGGGTTGGAAAGGACCTTAGGATCATCTAGTTGCAATGCCACTGCCATGGGCAGGGACACCTCACACTAAACCATGCCACCCAACACTCTGTCCAACCTGGCCTTGAACACCGCCAGCAATGGAGCATTCACAACTTCCCTGGGCAACCCATTCCAGTGCCTCACCACCACAACAGTAAAGAATTTCTTCCTCATATCCAATCTAAACTTCCCCTGTTTCAGTGTGAACCCATTACCCCTTCTCCGATCACTACAGTTCCTCATGAAGAGTCCCTCCCCAGCATCCTTAAAGGCCCTCTTCAGACACTGGCAGGCAGCTATGAGGTCTCCACGTAGCCTTCTCTTCTCCAGGCTGAACAGCCCCAACTTTCTCAGCCTATCTTCATACGGGAGGTGCTCCAGTCCCCTGATCATCCACGTGGCCCTCTTCTGGACTTGTTCCAGCAGTTCCATGTCCTTTTTAAAATGTTGAGGACACCAGAACTGCACAAAATATTCCAAGTGAGGTCTCACGAGAGCAGAGTAGAGGGGCAGGATCACCTCCTTCGACCTGCTGGTCACACTCCTTTTGATGCAGCCCAGGATATGGTTGGCTTTCTGGGCTGCAAGAGCACACACTGCCAGCTCATGCTCATTTTCACATCGACCAGCACCCCCAAGTCCTTCTCCTCAGGGTTACTCTGAATCTCTTCTCTAAAGAGATCATGTGCCTTTTTAACTTATTTACAAAGATAAATGAGTACAAAGACACTCTGGTGATTTGCTAGCTAATTTATACAAAAGGACAAGGTAATCAGGTTGAAGAACATATCCTACAAACCAAAGAATACCTAATGTCACTACACCATAATAGCAAAATTCCTTTGAATCTAATGATTCTGAATAAGTACATGAAAGACTACATTTAAATGGCAATTAAAGAAACTCTAGCATAGTCTGAGAAGAATTAATTAATTAAGTTAAAAGTTGTGCATCGAGGCTGGGACATAATGTTTTTCTACATTTTCAGAGTTGCAAGGACTTAGGCATCTGCCACTTTCTTGGGAGTAACAAATACAAAGCCACCATGAAAATTTGGGGGAAATTTAGATGTAAGATACACATCTAAATACAAAGACATAAAAATACAGACAGACGTAACTTACTTATCAGTTAAAAAGTGAAAGGTGAGTTAGAGAAATTAAAGGTGAAAAATATTCTGGCTTTCCTGTTCATTCATTTCTTTTTCACCCCCCTTTTCTTCTACCAGGCCCTTACCGCATGATTACGATTGCAAGGCGCCCAAGTAGCTTCTGTGCAGAGTTGAGTGATAGCTTGACTGATTAGGGAGATTGGGAACAAACGCCCCACAGTTTGCAGGACATGGTATAAATTCATCAAAAAAAAACCCTAATCCATGCCTGAAGTTTTGTCAGCAGCAAAAATTTTATCTGACTTCCTCAAAAGGTTCTCAACCAGTCAGAGTTAATGAAAAAATGCACTTAATCTGCTCACGGTTTCTGCATCTTTGGGTTTTGTCTTTTTCCTCTTTTACTGACTTGGTAATGCAGGGGGGTTGGAACTAGATGATCAACCCTAACTATTCTATGATTCTATGAATTATCGACCTTTTTTTTTTTTTTTTTTTAATTACAAAAACCAAACTGTTAAAGCTACAGTGACTAAGAATTCAGCAAATCTAAGACCACCAAGTAACTTATGCTATGGAAGTTATAATGTTCTGAAAGGAAAACTGTATTTTCTAACTGAGCAGCATAACACACCCCTCAGATGCATCATGAGACAATAGGCATGCAATGAGAAGAAATTGGCTACACAAACTACAGTGTAAATGGTGCTTTTTTTTTTGAAGCAGATGTATGAGCAATTAATGCTAAATTTGTCACATTGCTGCATTAATGCCTTTTTCTATGCTTTTTTAACTTGTCCATAATTCAACTCTAACAGCCATAAGAAAAGAAGAAGAATACTGGTGATGAAACTAATACAACAGATTGTTTTCATAAGCTTTTTCTTCAGCTTTCTGGCTTCCCTATACTTGGAGTGTACCGCCAACAAGGAAGCACCAAAAAATTCCTTGTTGTTGCTGTCTACAACATAGTCAGCTTGCCTTATAAAGTATTACAACTTAATAAACAGAGCTTACTGAGTTCAATAGGGACTTTAACAGTGGCAATGCTATGACTCAACTCCTCTGATCTCATACAAGTTTCATACAGCCTTTACCTTGTCCAACCTAAATGCGTCTATGATTCTGTGATACTAAACGCAGAAATATAAAGTGAAATTTGAAAGTGATGATTACTAGGTGGGACCTGTTATTTTTTCCTCTTTTATTGATTTTTTTTTTTAAGAAACTCCATTATTTCAGACTCTTTTAGCCTCATGACTTCATATCAAATGAACAAAGGAAGACCTTCTCACTCCAAAAGTAGCCTCACTACACAGCACCACTGCAACACTGCTACAATATGATGACCTTTTATGCACAGCAGTGGATGTGTCTCCTGACATGAGCATCCCTAATGTCTATTAGGCCTCCCAAAAGCTATCATCTCCTTTGCCAAATGAACAGTCTTGCCAGTTTGGCTATCAAGAGCCTTCACTGTATTTTTCACCAACCCCACAAAACAGTTTCCAAGTATCCACAAATACCCTCTCACTCCCTGGCTACCCCTATTCTCCCTTAATGAGAGCAACACAGAGAAACTTCCAGGAGAAGAAACATGAACTGGTGAAAGGAAGACTGCTGTTGGCAACAACTGTTGTGGAATTGCTTCTAAATTACCATCAGAGGGATTGTGGAAACATGGGTATGTTTTGTTCTATCACAGACATGTCAGACAGGTCTGCCAGACAAAGTGACCTACATGTGCAGAGATTAACATTTACAACTTGCCTCTTAACCTTCAGAGCAGGTCCCCAACAGACAAGTCTCATGGCAGTGAGGGACAGATGGCTAACATTGCCCCAGGAAGAGCAGATGCCTGCAGGTAGGCACGTCTCAGGATGCCTACAGACTGGGTCCGCTCCTCTGCAACTTTCCAGAAGAGTTCCTGACCCCAACCATGGGCAAGAATGGGGTGGAACAGTGCTGGCTTTATTAATCAGTGCATTAATATAATGTAGAGTTAGTAAAAGTATAATTTGAGTGGCTTCTTGTACTTCTGTGGAAAGAACAGTAATAGGTTTACTTATGCTGCCTATCTTTACACCATAGACTCCCCCTTCACACAGATGACTCCCTTCTGATGCCCCAAAATCCTATCCAGATACAAATACAATGGGAGAGTTTCCTTTGAAGGCCTCAAATAATCTAAAAGCCTTTCATGAAATAATTTTTTCCCTTGTGAAATAATGGAGGTCTCTGGGAGGAGTCAGATCATATGATTCAAGGATAAAATTCTCTGTAAAGGAAGTGGTTCGAATAGAACTCTTCCTGAAGCTTTGAGGCAACTGACCTGATGTGGATTTTTAATTTATTCTAACTGTAATAGTGCTTAATAATTGGCTTGTAAAAAATAAATCTGGAGGGCTTACTCATAAAATAGAACAGAAGCAGGCATCTCTATGAGCTTTCCAATCAAAATGAAATTAAAATAACTTAATAACACATTTTTGTTTCCTTTGGACAATGACCTACCATTATCATTCCAGGCCTCACTGAGACGAAATTTTTCACAGGCTTCTGTAACACATTCCTCAAGGCCATCATTATACAGCAGGCAAATCTATCCAAACAAAAGACCAGCTTCTAAGAACCCACAAGAGAGAAATGACTCTACTTTTGCACAATGGTGCTACAGAATCTAAAAATAACTTTAGTTGCGTATTTTGGTCTCAGATATTCCCAAATTTAATGTTGATTTTACTGCTGAGAAAAATATGCTTATGCCTATCAATTCATAGTGGTGCATTTGGAGGAACTTTAATAAAAATAAAAAAAACCTGTTCACTACAGTTACATTTGGCTTGGAACGGGAAGAAACAGAAATACTTCTGGAAAGAATACAAAAAAAATACATTCTAAGTTCTTTAAGCAGAGATTCCCTTCCAGGTTCATCAAAGAAAATACTTTTATCAGTGCACAGACTGGAAATTTAAATTGTGTAAGTATTTAACTATAGTCTTGCAAAATAAAAACTGATTTAACCTCTTTCTAAAGATCAAAGTGTCAGTTCATTAAGAGACGACAAACACGCAACTCTCCTTTAATGGGAAAAAAAAAAGGATATACAAAAGAGAAACATTACTATAGTAATTCACTGGTATGAAACTGAACTGGAATAAAATATAAAGAAACTTCTTCTGGGTTTTCTTCAGAAAGTCTGTGGTAAAAAACAACATTGCTAAACCTGACAGATTTATCTGTTACAAATTTTTATGAGAAAGCTTCTCAGATTCACACAATGTTTTAATTCCAAATAGTACAGCATAAGTTGTGATACTGTGAAATGAAGTTGTCTTTACTAATTGCATACTCTGAGCAGAAGTGTATCTTATTGAAGAGAGCATATCAAATCTGCCTGGCTGATCCTTATGATTTGGATATGCCACTTTCTACTAAGCACAGAGAAAATAGGGAGGTGCAATAAAGCCGCTCAAAGATAGCAGCCATCCAAAAAGACAAAGAACAGGCTGAGGAAAAGCAGACAACAGATTGCAAAGACAGAACAATCACAGATGGAGGCCAGGTGGGTGGGTCAAACAATTTTTTTACAAAAGGTTTATTTTAATATTTAAACAGAGCCTCCTTGTGTAAATGTTCAGCAAAGAACTGATAAGAAAATGGATTTGTAAGTGCATTTGAACAAACAACATGTCTTATAGTCAAGAGGGGCTTAGTCATATATAATTAAGGGATAATGTACATGGTTGAAGAGTGTATGATACTGCAAGTGATTAAATGCCACTGCAAAACAAAGGAGATAGACACCTAAGGAAGCTTTATGGAGCCAGCATGGAGCAATCTTAAAACATGAACTTCCTTTTTGCTAGAAAAGACAAGAGGATATTCGTCTGGCCATACAAAAGGGTTTTTTTTACTGAAAATGCTGTGAACTTCCATACTGCTTCTGTCACCTAATCAAGCTCTTTAACTAAGATTATCATACTTTCTGTCTCAGCGTACACTACCTTTATCAAAACCCCTAAGAGAACAGTTCTGTGCACATACAATACCCAGGCTTACTGGAACTGTGTGCTATCATAGTTCTCCTCAAATTTCTGAAAACTTAGTAGTATTAGTCATTTGAGCAATTACAGTCCTGAGGGCTTGATCTAAACCCACTGAAGTCACAGGTGTCTTGGACAAGGGATGACCTGAATCACACAATAAAGACAAGGCAAACGAGGAAAATCAAACAAGGAAGCCTACACCACTGGCTTGTTTCTGGGCATGACCTATGCCACATGCTTACAAAAGGGAAGAAAGGATAGGGCAGAGGCAGAGGGAACTTGCGTCCAACAAGCAGGAGCTAGCAATCATGAGCTATCAGTCATCTCCATCTCTTTTCTTAATATCCCCTCACAGACTGTCATGAATTTATCAAACTATTTTCTAACAATCAAAGTTCATACAAGTGACTATTTACCTGAATGCAAAAGTGTGGTTTATTTCTCATGAGAAAGTATACATAGTGCATGTTTCCACAAAATTCCTTACATAGTGGTAGCCTGTACACCAACACTGAATCTGGGTAATGATGACAGTAATACCACAGCAGCAGACAACTCTGTGTGTCTTCCAGAAACCCAAGAAGCTGAGTAAATAGCATATGCTTAATACCAAAACACTGCAAGTGCTATGCGCAGATGTCGTTGACTACATAGCCAGGTCAGGTATGTCACAGCAGAGATCACATGAACAATCTCCACTGCACCTCTTCAGCTGTCAAGTGTATTTCCAAAAATACCTATATTCTAAGGGATTTACAAAACTCTTAAGGATTTGGAAACTTAGACTTCCCATCTGTGAGGTTATTTACTATCATTTTTCTTTTTGTGTCCTGGGATTCAACTTTTAAAAACTGAAAGGGAATAGAAAGAATGCTAATATAACATGAATACACTTTAGCACATACATCTGTAGTAATTTCTCAGACATCCCTGCTTACCATGTCTTGGTACACATCTGAGTAATCTTGGAGCACATGAACTGGTTTGCTTTCAGAGGAAAATAACCAATGTGCTTCAAGAGTGATACTAATGCTCTCCAACCATAGTTGGATGAGACTACTGCAAATAAACCCCCCATTTATTTAGTGTGGGCATTAGGTCCTCAGGACTGTTTCATTTTACAGATTCACTCCTACTCCATGCTCCTTGCGAGTGACACCATCATGAGGCACGAAACATTAGTTCTTTATTTGGAGAAGCTTTAATTGTTGGCTGTGACTGACAAATCAGTACATAAATTATCTAACAGACTTAGAACTGACTCAGCATCCTAATTGTGAACAATTTGTAATACAAATTACTTTTTCTCTGCGCAAGCAATTCTTCAACCAGCTCTGTGTAGCTTATTAGAAAGACAAATTTATAGATGTGGGTTCCTCGGCGCTCAAGAAACTGCACAGTTCTTTGAAAAAGAGCAAGATACTGAAAAAGAAACAATGAAGGGAGCCAGGTGTTACAGTCACAAGCAAAAAAAAAAAAAGGGCAGAAAAAAATACTGGTTTACAGAAGTGGAGGAGAGGGGGAAGAAAAAGAAAAGTTATATAAGGTTCCTTAACAGGCAATAGGGCCCAGATTGTCCTCGCTTTACATGTATGCAGAAGAAATGCTGTCCACGTTAGCAAAGTGCCCTCACAGCCCATGGCAAAATTCAGTTTTCCACTTAGGGTAGAATTCAAGGCTTTCAATTAGACAGCCTTATTAAAAAATCATTCATTCTCAAAAGGATGGGCTACCAAGAAAGAAATAAAACATATCTCAAGAAGGTATGAAAGTCATGTGAGTGGCCCAGGGGACAGCAGATATTCTCACTAATAGAAAGCATTTCCCAGTATCTCCCTGACCTCTAATACATTTCAGTCTTCAGTTCTACTACAGTATCCAAAACCATACGAGTTCTCTAGTACCACTGTCCTTCCTCCCTGTTCTTGCAATTTTCTGCAGTAAACATCAATGTTTTTTTTCTGGATGGTAACAATACAAATATAATTAAAATTCAATTCACATTAATTTTATAAGAAAACCAAAAATGGAACAAATTCAGAGAGTCGAGTGGCTGTGGAGGTCCACTAGGAGTCAAGGAATGGGGCTGAGCCATGGGAAACACAACAGGCATGCAGTCCTCTCACTCAGCCTCAGCTCCTCCCCTTCTCTTCCCAGCTTTTCTAAGCCAGATGAATTTCTACTATACAACCCAGCTCCTTATCACCAGCAGGCATACTACTCCAGCAAACCTACTGATCTCAAACAGGTCTCCTCTGAGACAGCGACAGGAAAGTTACACAAAGAAAAAAGGTTAGCCAACTCTGACAGTGGATTTAAATACAAAGTCAGTTCAGGACCTAGGCGTCCTGAGTCTGCCTTGAGGACTTCATCAGGAAAAAAGGGGCTGTTGGGAGGGAAACATCAACACAAAGTGCAGCAATATGATATAGAACAGGAATATTTTTAGAGTCATCATCCAAATTAATCCTTTGATCTCCACCTCCTAGCTGCCAACAGGCCACAGATAAAATGTTCAGGATGTGATTTCTCCCAGGATAACAATACCTAAATTTCAGTTAATATGTTAGTGCTCACATATGTAATAAGTACCTAAGTTCTCACTAGAGACTATGGAGATCCAGTCCTCAGTTCTGAGCTGCCTAAATACAATTGCCTAGTCCAGTCTGAGAAAGGTTATCCTGACAGGTCCCCAGCTAATGGTCCAAAAAATAGTAGGTTTTCTGCGACTCCTGTATCACGTCTGCCAGCCCACACAGAGTCTTGTATACTATAAACCACCTCAAACAAGACTAGACAATGTTTATGAACTCAACCCCAGCCGCTTGCAAATGGTCAGTGGAATGGCTCTCCTGGTGACAGCTTCAAAATAAATCCTGCTCTCAGTCACTTGTCCTGGCATGACAACATATGCAGCACCCAGTCATAAGAATTACCAGTAATCCTTAAATGGCCCCCAACTGCATAGCTTCATAAAATATCTCCTGTTTTCATATGCAAGCAGTTTATTTAGCATCCTGTGAAAGGTAGGTAGTGACGAGAAATGAGAACAGTGGATTATTCACAGTTCTCAGATCTGCCTCTATCAAGTACCAAACAGATCCATACACACAGCATTGTAGAGCTTTTTATAGCTTGTCACACAATTTCTCAGTGACTGAACTGAAATGAGTAATGCATGCCTACAGTGAATGAAATACCAAGCTGAAGTTGACATAGCTGAACCTCTGAGTAGGGAACTGGTATACTGTAACTAGTTAACTGAATTTAAAATAAAATACTGGTGAAGTTGTTTATGATTATGTTGTTATGATATTTATGTGGAAGATGATGAAAACTAATTGTATATCAATGCAAAAATAAGCTACCAATTTACTGCATTACAGTAGCATTATAAGTAGAGCACACAATTGAAGAACCTTAAGTCTACACAAAACATGTGAGCATGTCTATGTCTGCGGGCATGTGTGTATACATATCCATGCTTCAAGAGCATTCATATTCCATTGATACAACCCACTCTACTAGCCTATGATGTGTTCAAAAATGAATGGCTGGAGTAGCAAACAGTTTATGTGAAGCCAAGAACAAGTAAACGTTCTCAATTAGCGACTGCAGAAAGCTGAGTTAAAGACTTTTCCAAGTACACACTGACTCTTAAAAGAAAAAAAAAAACAAACCTATATTTGTCTTTCCATGTGTCACTTTTCTTCAAGCTTTAGAACAAACAAGCATATGACATCACTGAAACAGCAGATGCAAAAGCCATATATTTGGCTTTTTGCCACTATATGCGTAAAGCTACAACAAGAATTAATTACAGACACTTCTGGGGGATCTAGGAATCCCTAATTAAAATTCTACTTCACACACTACAAAGGGTGCCAGCCCCTTTGCCTAGCCACTAATTCTCATGTCAAATTAATGAGGTACTTTCATGCATTTTTGTGCCCTTTTGGTTTCCTTATCCTATAAGGCCCTAAGAGGTCAAAATTCTATTTTGCTTTTAACCTGTGGCTTTTAAGGTAATTGATAATTACTTATAACTTTGCCAAAATAAAACAGAATGTGTTCAGAGCAAGAAGTTCTCAAGATGTAAAAGGAACACGAAACTCACTGGAATCATCTTCAAATACAGGGAAAGGTTTTGACTATGTGTACCCACACATTTGACCATCAAAGTCACACAGGGTGACTTCACTGTTTGTATTCGCAAGAATGAGACCAAGTGCATAAATATCTTGGAGGCGGGTGCCAGGAGGATGGTGCCAGACTCTTTTCAGTGGTGCCCAGCAACAGGAAGAGGAGCAATGGCCATAAACTAAACCACAAAAAGTTTCACCTCAACATGAGGAAGAACTGCTTTATGTTGAGGGTGGCAGAGAACAGGAACAGGCTGCTCAGGGAGGTTGTGGAGTCTCCCTCTCTGGTAACATAGAAAACCTGCCTGGCCTCATTCCTGTGTAACTTGCTCTAAATGGCCCTGGCTTGGCAGCTGGGTTGAACTAGATGATCTCCATCGTCCCTTCCAGCCCTAACAATACTGTGTATCATCATTGCAGGCACATTTGCAATCAGTAAGGTTCCCAAAAAGCACCTCTGGATGGACTTAAACCAATATACCTTCCCATCTGTCCTCTGCACTCATGCTTTTCCAGTAGTACCAGAGCCTTTAAACAGCCTGTACTTGGTGCCGGATTTTCACTCATCCTCCTTCCTGAACATAGCATGTATTGTGGATTAGCAATAAAAAAACCTGTTTCATCAAAATCTGAAAATGGGAGCTACTGGAAAAAGAAATGGAATTTAATGTGAAAATGGGTAATGCTAGAGCTGCTGTACTGATTGCCTTTTTCTTTTTTTTTTTTTTTTAACTGAATTCACTTACAGCCTCTGTTTTTTATTTGCAGTGAACCTGCTATAAAATTTTCCGTCAGCCATAGGTGGTTTGCAGAATTAAAGGCTACTGCTGTACAATTTAGAAATACAGATTCCTGACCTTTTCCATGATGATGTTTCTACAACATCCTTTGGCAGCAAAGCCCAAAGTCTAATCGATTGTACAGTAATTGTCCTAAAACTTAATCTAAATTGTTTCTGACATTGCTTAAGCACATACCAATTGTACTTATGTGCACTGGCATATAAAAATGAAACACTCCTTTTCTGTTTGTAACACTTTGTAATGGGTTGGCAAACTTAAGATTCTACATAAAATGAAGGAGTTCATGTGTTCCGCCCTGCTTAAAAAAAAAGATTAAAAAATAATAAAATAAATAAATAAAAAAAATCAAACCCCAAAAAAAAAAAACCAAGAAAACAAACCAGCCCTCATTCAACAAAAAAAAAAAAAAAAAAAAAGAGTGAAGACAACAAAAGAATGCCAAGTCATGCTGCTAGATGAGTAGCTCTCACCAATATAAAAGAGTGAGGCACCTCTTTCAGATGAGAAAATCAGAAGAGAAAAAGAGAACAAGGGACAAAGGAAAACCTCAAACAGAAGCAGAATGCAAGACAATTAGGTAGGTTTATACGGTTTTACTAGTAAATTAAATCCAGTAACACAAAACTTGAGGAAGTGATTGACATTTGGTATTATCTCAGTCTATATTGTTCAGCTACAGATTCAACAGGTTCATGGTCCATTTACATGCAGCTCTTTGCATATGCAGCAAAATTTGTGTCTCCTTTTCAAATTTTATACCAGTCCTGTTAAACTTGGAAGATTGATTGCACAGCTGTTCTCACAAAGGTCAAACAGGTGATGCAAACTCTCACTTCTTTTAGCTCCTAAATTTCTGGAGAGTTTCCTTAATTCTGTATGGTACGGGTTTACTTTATTAAGGCTGCAGCGATGCTTAAACACTTTAGTGGGATGGGAAAAGGCAATTTTTCTTCATGAAAGAAAAATGCAGTGTTTGGCAACCCAAACATCTGCATTATCTCCTTAATTTTCTCCTAGCATCAAAGTCAGATTAAAACTGCAGTCATTTTCTTTACTCTCTGTTTCTTTAAAAAAATATTTTACGTTTTCAATGAACTTGGGTACATTTTCCATTGAAGTATCTATTCCCTGAAATAAAATCACCACAGTAACTCCTTGTTATGATTACTCATCTTACCCTTTCTAGCTACTCATTTTTGTACCAGAGAATCTCTGTACTGTTTTTCCAGGTTTTTCAGCATCTTACTGCCTCGTCTTCTTCAGTCTGAAGTTTCTGGCACTAAGTACACTGAACCTGTCTGCCAGTTTCAAATGACTATTCCCTCAGTAGGGAACACAACATACTTTTTCACGGGATCTGTCTTTGTAAGTCCTTATTCTGAAGTGACTGAGTTGACAATAATGTATGTACAATGTCCTTATGTCACATCATGAAAAGTATGTAAAAAGAGAAGTTTAGTCTTTCTTTTCATACATTGTTCCAGCAGGTTGCTTATGTTTACATTTGAGCAAAACCAAAATACTGGCTTTTCTTCAAAATTAATTTATTCAGATGTCTATAAGCTTAGTGTCTGTTTTTGCATCCTTCTCTTTGTGACAATAGCTATCAAACTACAAAAAGATTTTGTAGGAAGAGCTGCAGAAAGGTGGATACCCTACTCTGTTTCAACTTTCATTAGTCATGATGAAGTATGGTACAGCCTGGAAATTTAGTTTTTACGCCCTCTGTTCTGTTCTAAGCAGAGGTATAAAGTAGAATCAGATTCACACCTAATCTTATTTCATGTTGAGATCTCACTCTACTGCACTGTTCACTACCACAGGTACTTGGTCAGTTTTGCAGGCTGAGCAGTCTTCTTCATAGAACAAAGATATTTAGAAGTAGAACTGCTCAGTAACAAGGGTACTAAGCTGAAATTTGTATTTGGGATCTATTCCCCACTGTAGCACTTAACTGTTTTGTGACCATAGACAACTGACTTAATTTCTCTTGTTTTTTGTATAATCTCCGGTTAAATAATGAACAACAGGAGCAAAGGAGGTTACATTCCCATTCAGTGTACATACAGTAGCACCTCAGAATCACCTTATTCCTCTTCTTGAGCCTGAAACATGTAGGCATTAATACACTAAAGAGCAATAACAGCCTTCAGTAAAATCTGTGTACTTTCAGAATAATTTAAGCTGCTCAAAGGAAAATACTCTCTAATAACTGATAGAATTAAATGGAAGAAATGACTCACTTTCTCTACACCTCCACAAAAATAAGCATGAAATGACAAAAGTGGAAGAGAGTCTTGCTGTCAATCACAGGATATACCTAATAGACAGGCACACAGAAGATAAACATTTTTTATTCCTGCATCTTTTTTCTTGCAGATTTCAGGAGGAGGTTGTTGAGGTAAGAGGCCAGATAGACAAGGGTCTTTTATTGACTTTGTGTGCTATACTTGCTCTTGATACTTTATTAAGAGCTGTGAAATACCTACAGTTAAGACCATCCAAAAGCACATGATGGCAAGAGACATCTGTAGAATCAGCATGTAAAAGGCTGCCTTGTGTTTAACTGTGGGTCTTTTTTCAACCAAAGACTCACTGAAACTTTCCTTTAAGAATTTGTAATGGTGTCAACAACAGCACCCGTAGAGACAGTAGCTTTCCAAGCATCTGTGGTGTCAGTGTCAGGGCCATCAGCATAAACAGATTGTGCTAGAGACAGTTGTCTCATATGAATCAGTAAGACCCAGCCAATTCTCTCCATTCTGCACTGATGAAAAGGATTTTCCTTGAACTGAAGCATAAATGATATAAGTTCCTTCTATGTACAAAAATCCCTGTCTGTTTTATGACTTACTTTCCCTGAATTTCTCCTGATAAATGCACACTCCAATCTAATAAATATTCCCTGAGTATTCCTGGGGAATACATTCTCAGACCCATGCATTCTGTCTGTCCAGACACACAGGGAAAAAAAAAACAAAAAACCATACATTTTAAAAATCAACCTATGATAACTAAATACTGATGAATTCGGTGTGAATTCTGAGGTGGGTGCTCCCCTTCTCTGTCTTCCACTTTCTAATTTACAGAGTCTGCAGTATTTAGAATCACAATGTCAACCAAAGTCAGAAGAAATAGAAATCTAGAAAGCATTACAACCATCATTAGCACTCTCTATCCCAACTACTTACCAGACGCATATAAATCTTGATGCCTATGTGACTCACTGATGAAATTAGATGAGAGCAAACAGAGCAAATGCATGTCTACTGCTTTTATCTCTAACCTAGTCAGACAGTCATCAATATATTTGAGCTACAGCAATATATTCTGTAATATTTCAGAACATTGTTATCATTTTATTAAACAAAATATCTTCAATATTTACTCTTATATACCTCCATAGTTTCCTAACAGATAACACCTCTCCAGCACTGACTGGACAATCCAACATTTCATACAATAGCCTCACATGCTCCCCTTTCTAAAAAAATAAATATATATATGCAATTTTTTTTCAAATATATATTAAATTTATGCCTACTTTTGTGCAAGGAGAACTAAAATCAGCATGAACAAAGGCAAGGAAGCAAAGCAGTTAAAGTCAGTTGGAATGTTAAAGCACGCATTACCCCTATTCATAACTGCATGTATTGCAAAAGCACAGAAGCTGTACAATCACACCAAATCAATCCTCCATTTACTCTCAGACATTTTAATCTGTTTCCTTAAAAGGACAGGTGCTGATAAAGATTTGAACAGAGACTGAATTAAGAAAATGACAGGAAAAAAAGAATCCCTGCTGCTACAAAACAGCACTCTCACCAGGACTGTATTTCTTAAATGTTCTCCTTCAAGGAATGGAGTGTATCATTTTTTATATTTAGCCACAGAAGGTGACAGACTGAAATCAGAGTTACTAAAACTAAGGCAGGTACTGTGAAATCTAAGGAAGTACAAAATTGAGCACTTAAAAAGAGGAAAGGGGTTAAAATTTTTTTTCATCTTTAGAAAATCAGCACATTATTCCAACTGAAATAACACGCTCAACTGTACTGCAGGATTACAAGGAAGCTGAAGACAAAGGTTTCATTCACAACTCTAGCTTTTTACAAGAGATAACCTTCTACACAGATGTAAAGTCAAGTCATGTCTGATTAAGTTCACTTCTCCTGTGACAGTGGACAACAGTTTTAGAACCAAAATAGAAGGAGAAACCTTGATCCTGTATCTGTCAGTGTCCTGCACAATCTTCAGATTAAAATTTATTAAAGTGGTGCATGTACATATTCATTACAATTATGCTAAAAATAATGAAGAAATTTATAACCTTAATTTTCACCACTACCTAAGAAAAATAACTTTTTCAATAGCAAGTTGTGAAATACCTTTAACTATCACTGATTTTACACCATTTATTTTTCTTTTATTACAAGACATGTTTAAAATTAATAAAATAAATTTTATCTACACTGCTTAGAAATGCACCTCTTGATGTCTGTCTTACCCATGATGCTTCTGCTTTGTGACATCACAATTAGCTGCCATGAAAATGAATATGAGATAGGCAGAATACTTTGGGTCACCTCCCAGTCCAATTAAACTAAGATTTATGTCATTCACTTCATCAAGGCCAAAATTTCACCTTTTAAGTTCCACCAATGAAAACACAAATTCAGCAGGAGGTTTGGCATTTGTTTTCATGGAAACATGGATGAACCTATCTCTTAGAATCAGCTGTCATGGCAGAAAAACATGCATACATTGGAATATTTTGTAGACAGTGACGATTTCCACACAAAGCTTACGATTTTAGAAACCTATTAGTTGTCCCAGTGGCCAAAATAAAAGTGGCAAATTACAAATAGGTGTAAAATTACTTTGTTTATCCCTGAATTTTGTTTTATTTTGAATTTCTAGCAATGTGTTGTGAGATTTTGTAACAACTCTGTGCTTACTAAGGCAGCAAGGAGTTTGAGACTTTTGATCGGCCTAGAGGGTTGTCTTTTACTAGCTACTTCACTTAATTTTGTAAGTTTGTCAAATTATGTTTAATTATTATTTTAAATTGAAAATAATGATGTGAATCTACTTCATCCATATGATACACTAATTAGCACCTACTTCAGGATTGTAGCAAGGCGGGGGAAGTAAGACACTATAAATATTTTTCATCTGTTTCTGGCCTGATATGTTAATATTGCTCATTTATCACGGAAAAGTAACATGTGTGCTGACCTAGCACTGCAACATTTTGTAAATGCACAACAGCCAGCTATTAATGGCTTTGAATGCTATTAGTGCATTGTGGTGAGAACAAATGTATCAATGAGTTTTTAATGACTTTAAATGGGATGTCTCTGAGCAGCAGCAAGGACAGGCACAAACATAATGCACTGTGTTTTATTAACAAAAGAACAACTGTTTTTTCCTCCATCAAGATGATCCCCTTCAGGCCTGAAGAGCACCGTAGGTGATAGCTTTGCAACAAAAATAGAAAGACATTCTCTTAGTCCTAAAAGAATACTCCCTAGAAGGTATTACTTTCTTCCTCCAGAGCAAGCAGATTACTTTGGACTCTCACACAGCCCCAAATAAATAGTCCACATCTGAAAAATACATCTCAACAAAAAACTTTAAACTCCCTGCCTAATGAACTGTGGCTATACAGAAAGGTTAACAACAGGAGGTCTATCTCTACTGATTTGCACTAGAGACTTTAAAATATGACCATTTCCATTTTCCTCTTTTGATTATCCCTTATGACATATTATCTTCTTTTAATATCCTTCACCACACAGCATTTGTCAAACATCAGAAGTGTGTGACAGCTTACCCTTTAAAAAATTCAGGAAAAGAAAACGGAAATATATTTCTGCAGAAGCTGATACTGTACAGCAGTAAGTAGGCATAAAACTCATAACACTACAAGAGCTGGCAAGAGGCAGTTCACATGATGAGGCAAATTCAGACTTATTTCATTGTCCAGCATAAATTCACTGAATTTCTGCACCTTATTTTTAGAACAGAATTTAAAGTTACCTTCTCTATTTCTCCCCAGTGGTACAAAGAAACTCAGCCAGTGTTTGTGTATCACCAGGATGGAGCATTTTAGTGACGACAGCAGAGCAAGAGCTGATCACTCCAGGAATGTTAGATGTCATAACATAAATAAGCAGCAGCAGCAAGGCTGTAAATTCTAGGGCTATGTACAGAGAGCATCATGCATTACTTAATTTGAATTAAAAAATTACACACAAAGTAGAAACTGCAGTGGAATACAGTTCTGAAATAATGAGACTGGTATTGCATACCCAACAATGTATTCCCATTTAGCAGTCAGTGGCAAAGAGACCAGACATTGCAACTCATAACTAAACATCTGATTTGCAAGTTGAGGATCACTGCGGTTTTTGCATGCAGTTATTCCTGATTAAATCCATGCAAACAGAGTAAGACTTGTTCCTGTTTAGTTTAAATCACTTTTAAACCCAGATTCCCCCTGACATGCCTTTTCTCCACCAATTCCTGTTTTACCCTCCAGTCTTCATGATGAAGGAACAGGTGTGCCCTGACTAGAAACTTTCTGCTGCTGAAGTGTAGAAGGATATTTCCTTGCTCTTAACCTAAATTTTGCCCATAGGGAGACTCCAGTTACACAGACATTGGAACTCAAGTCCTGTGCTCCCTGACGTGCTGCATGCAAGGAGCTGTGAAAAAGCCAAACCTCATGCACTCAACATCCTCTGCAATCTGGCTAATGAGAATATTTTACACACGCAGGCTGTAGTAAGATTTCACTCCAAAAAGGCCTCTATGATCACATGAGAGAGAGACAACCATCCATACTTACAGTCTACTTGGTGAATTCTGCAGCAAACATACTTGGTTTGCAAGAAAAAGGATGGTTTTGCTATTCATGAGGCACATAAAATCAGCCTTAAGGACTTTGAAAGCACCAAGTGGTTTCTCTCCTCCCCACTCTTCATCAGTAGTAGCAATGTTTCCACAATTTAGATTATGTTCTCCATTACACCTATGCAACAAATACACGTTCTCCCACACTTTGAGACACTTTGCCTATGACAGTTTTATACAGGTAAAAGCTATTTAGTCCCTTTAGTTTTAAATTAAAATTACTTAATCCCTAAATAATTAAGATTATGCTATCACAAGTTCCTAAGTAGTCCTGCCACAGGTAAGATGAACTAGGATCCTTGGCTTACTCTTTCAAGTTAAACTGATTCATCAGAACAAAAAAGCATGTTTAAAAAAAACAGCAAAAGAATCCCAAACTGATCTGACCAAACACAAGAAAAGGAACTTTGCAGTTGTTTTACCTGTGGGTTTTGATGTGGGCTTCAGAATCAAAGTATGCTTGAGCATATGAAGTTGCCAATTCCTTCTTTTTTTGTTTTTGTTTGGGTGGGAAGAGGGAGTTGGGCTGTTTTTGGTTTAATCCTTAAGTAACTGATAACCTATTTTAAATTCCAGTTCTAAGAATCACACGGTTTTGTTATTAATGTTTTTTCCAAATGACCAACTAAACTCCAGCTTGAGGAAAAAAAATGGCTTATGGTCCTTGCAGTTGTGGAAAGTAGTTTGAAAAGATGACCCAGCTACATTTCAGTGACTGAACAGATGCATACACAGAGATTAAAGAATAATGATGTTTTCAGACATTCCTGATTTTGTGGGAACCCAATTAATTTCAGCTACATGAGCTAAGCAAGCCCATCTAAAGGTTAAGATGGTAAAACCGAAAAAAAAACCACAAACCAGTAAATTATCAGATTAAGAACCCTTCTTCTTCTACTGAACTCATCTTTTAATTTCCAGTTTTGCATGCACTTAGGGATGGTGTAAAGACAAAAGAGAAAGTCTAACTTGCTTAATGAGAAGCACAGAGCTCAATTGCCTCAGGTTCAGATCATACATTTAAATTGTATCTTTTTCTTTTTTTTCCCTAAAGTGATATTACACAGTTCCTGTCTCTCCCTGTGGGTAAAACACAGTGAAGCCTTTTATATGGGTAGCACAAAAATCTAACTTTTGTCACACCCTAAGCCATTCAAGGAGAAACAGTAGCAGCATGCAGCATGGAAAAGGAAGAATGCACCTTATTCTCCTCCACTAAATAAGAATATGGCTGCACTTACAAATGAGCCCTTCTTTTGTTGTTATTTCTAAAAGGTATTTCCACAACATTTACCATTGATATTTACTTTGTTAAAATGTTATTTTCTGTGTGTGGTAAGCACTTTGAAACTGTTATGCAAAAAAAAACAAAACCAACAAAACAGGAGCAGGAAGTGGACTTGGGTCTTATGCAAGACAATCTCCCAGTCACTTCAAGGAGACAGGGTCAGGCCTCACCTTTATTCCCATGCATTTGCATTATTGACTTTATGAAACAAAGGCAAATCCCTAAGTAAAGAACTCATTGTGCAAACCAAGAATGCCTGCATGATCCTATGTCATTAGCGATGGCAGCTCTCCACATGGCAGCTATGCACCACACACTGGATGAGACACTGGCTATTTGCACAGCATACAGATACCACTTTGCTGTGGTATGCAAACCATTAAATGATATGACTACCACAGTGATGAAATAGCCTGCTTTACACTTGTATTCAGCTGTTGACACATCTACAGCCTGGCACGCTGAAGTACAGGTTAGAGGCTCAGAAACATCTCCATCCCAAGCTCAGCCCCCGCCTAAAACAGTGCCCTCTGATTGCATTTCCTCACCTGTCCACAGTCCCTCCTCAGCAACATACCCTCCCCTTCTCACTCCCTGACAATACATCCCAAGCTTCAGTTTGACACTTTAAAAGATTCAGTGCTTTGTATGGGTGCAGTAAATTATATTACTGACTTTTATAAAATAAGAAAATATTAAAAAGAAGGTCAAATGAAAAGCTTTATTAGTATACAAAAGAATAAACGGAATTGAGATTTTTTTCTCCATATGGTAAGCTTTGTTGTAAAATGACATATTTCATTACTGGTAGGTTACTTACAGTATTTCTGATCTGTCCAACAAAATGGTACATGGTTTAACTGTTCTCTTTGAGGTACTCTTTATTAGTCATATAATCCATTTTTCTACTGATTAGGGAAGATGACTCAGTACTGAATATTCTGTTTCCTTACACAATTGCTTTTTTGCGCTTTTTTTTAATATTATTTTCTCCAACACAGTTTTGCTGGCTAGTCTTTATTAGTATAAATCATCTGCAGATGTGCTAGAGATTGCGCACTACAGCTTCAAAGACCTTTTCTAGAAACTGTGGAGAACAAAGCAATTTTTCATACGTAATTCCATTCTTCTTTTCCCCAGTGATGTAACTGTCAAGGAAAATCACAGCTATGCTGACAATGCAATACAGAATGAACTCGGAACCATACAGACTATTTCTGCAGAGGCCCAGAATCCAGAGGTGAAAATTATTCTAAGCAACAGAACTGGCTGATGAGATTAATCAGGAGCAAAATCAACCTAGCCCCAAGCAAGAACATCAGATTTCCAGTCCCTGCCAGGTTTCCTCCATGAGAGCGGTGAGACACAGCAACTATGTCAAGAGCAAACCAGCTGCTGGTACTGCCAGGCTTATTCCGGCCTTCAGACAGAAAGAGGGACCCCACCAGCCACCTCCCCACACCCCACAGCTCACAGCTATAGCTATATCACTACCACCCAAATCAATCTTCTGCTGACATTTAGTCCGAAGCACCTTTTGTTTTATTCTATTTTGTTTGAAGAAAAAAAAGATAAAAAAACCTCAACAAACCAAAACCAAAGGTGGGGGGGAACCAAACACAACAACAACAATAACCCACAGGCAAACAGGAAAGTACATTAAACCAAACATTTTCAATTTACATTATTTTTGGATCACTTCCTCAGTGGCCTGCCCATGGAAATCTAGCATTTTGCAAACTTTCAACTAAAACAAGAACAATATTCAATATCAACAGGATGAAATAATTCAATCTGCCCATGGCTTAATTCACAGAGGCAAATTTCTCTTTCATAGTCTTGTCCCAGAAATGAGAAATAAACTGCACTTCAGTATCCATTTCTGCTGGAGGAGAGGGCAGAACTGGGTCAGTTCAGTGGGGGGCTTTTTTGGTATTCTAAACTTTTCAAAGGATAAAGCCTGACAAAGAGACAGACTATCAAAACTAAGCCAGAAATGAATCGATTTACAGCAGTGTAGTAAAATCAAAATGTGACTCTATCTGGTTATTACTCAATATAACTTACAGAAGAAATGGGTCTTTGTAAAGCCTTAAAGAAATTAATTTGCTTGCTCAGCAGACTTAGGGCTTGTTAAAGGTCCACTAAGGTGCCTCATTGCTTTCAATGCTCTCTGGCTCATTGCTCTTTCCACACTGCTCAGTAGCTGGCTGTAATACTATATATCAGAAATTTTCTTCTAACTTCCCAGTAATTTCAGAATGATTGTAGAATGGACCGAACATAGAACTGGGGAGGTGGAGGGAAACTTAGTTAATCTATCTGGAAAAATTAGTCCTATAAAATATAACATTAAAATCAGTCCAAACTAAAAATAGCCTTTTAATCATCTGAACTAGATAACTGAGCTGTCATATGCCACAACCAGCACACAAATAACCCAAAGCTAACAAAATACAGCGCTGTACTTCAAACAGAATCAATCACCAATTTCTTAATTTTTTTCCAGAAACCTAGTAAATTTTTCCCTTTTTAGATTTTTTTTTCCTTAAATCGCATCTGATGGGAGTTGGTATCGAGCAAACGGATACAGAGAAATCTCTCGCTCATCGGTTGCTAAGTAGATCTGTTACTACAGGAAATATGTTCACATCTTTAACAGGTACAAACAAACACAACTGATGGGAAGGACACAATCAATAAAAGTTTCCAAAAATCGTAGGACTGTTTCTATTAAGATCGTATCTGAGTGATTTCAATTAGATGCAAATTTGTTCTAGTATTTCTCATCTTTGCCAGCTTGTCAGATAATTTGCCTCCCAAGCAACTCCGGTGATCAGGTTTTCTCAGTTCAACCATTAACTCATTCTTTGCCCAAAAAAAGAAAAAGAAAAAACCATGTCACTTGGAGTTCTTTTTCAAAAGGATAGGCATGGATTGCAGCCTGAAAGGTTGCTAACTATACTACAATCATCACTCTAATGTATTTTAAAAAACAATACTAAGACATAATAGAGTTTTCTAGTCTTCTGTTACCTGCTGCTGTGTTCTGTACACAGAGGAGAAAAACGTGCGAAGTTCATTGCTAGATACAGCTGAAAACTTTTATTAATAATGACTACTCATCCTTGCATCTGCACTTTATTACCATAAACTATTACGCTCCTCTCTCATAAGGTATGCACACGTGAGCCAGAATTACATAGAATCATAGAACAGTTAAGGTTGGAAAGGACCTTAGGATCATCTAGTTCCAACCCCCTGCCATGAGCAGAGACACCTCACACTAAACCATGTGTCATGGGTTCAGCAGTAGCAGTCATTTTTCTCCTTCTTGGTAGCTGGTGCAGCGCTGTGTTTTTGATTTTGGGCCTGGGAACAGTGCTGATAACACCAGCGTTTTCAGTTACTGCTTGGTAACGTTTCAGTCTGACCAAGGACTTGCTGAGCCTCATGCTCTGCCAGGGATGAGAGGAAGCCGGGAGGAAGCAGAGACAGGACACCTGACCCAAAACCCATACCCGAAAAATGCTAAGAGAACAAATACCGGTTGTAAGTAAGGTACAACAGGCTGAAACCGTGAACTTTGAGATAACGACAGGATTAATAGCCATTCGTCACAATGCTGATTTACTGGCTCTCAAAATTGTTGCTCTTGATTCTCTTGGTGTTATCAGCGCTGTTCCCAGGCCCAAAATCAAAAACACAGCGCTGCACCAGCTACCAAGAAGGAGAAAAATGACTGCTACTGCTGAACCCATGACACCATGTCACCAAATGCTCTGTCCAACCTGGCCTTGAACGCTGCCAGCAATGGAGCATTCACAACTTCCCTGGGCAACCCATTCCACTACCTCACCACCTTTACAGTAAAGAATTTCTTCTTCATATCCAATCTAAACTTCCCCTGTTTAAGTTTGAACCCGTTACCCCTTGTTCTGTCACTACAGTCCCTAATGAAAAGTCCCTCCCCAGAATCCCTATAGGCCCCCTTCAGATACTGGAAGGCTGCTATAATTCACATGGAAAAAAACCCACAACGAGACCAAATCAAACTACTTTACCCCTCCCATGCATGGTGCATGCTTATGTGCTTCCTCAAATCAGAACCACAGGCCGCTGAGAAACACCACTGTGCCTTAAAAAGAGCCATACTGTGTCACCTGAGTTACAACAGATGTTTGACACTGGCCTTTACATAAGAGGACTGCAGATGCATTCCTTTTGTAGAACTCTGTGGAAGGTTTGGGGTTTTCATCTGGATGAAATGCACTGTATAAATATGCAGTTATCACCAGTATGCTTCTGTCTTAGATAAACTTCTAGCAAAGTGGAACCTATGAAAACTGTTTAACTTTCTGTAATTAAGACAATATTAGAATAAACATGTTTTGCCGTGACAAAAAGTTACTGGAGACAAAGACCTTAAATATTTCTTGTAACAAGCCTCCTACAGCATATCTATGAAAGCAATGTTTTTTTTTTATTTCTGTGATATATGTCCTTTCATGAAGATATGCTGCAAAATAAACACTATTCTTCATTGTGTTCTAAAAATGTCTGCTTTGAACTATTTAAACCATTTTAATTACTGTTTTATCAGCATATTTTAAATTTGCCCACTGACCCATCTATTTCTTATCTAAGTCAACTGAGCTACTTCTCCCAGATCATTCAGTGCAGGTTAGCCAGGCTTTGTGAGCAGTGTATAATGATATGCAAATGAAAACCATAACTATGTCAATTTAAGGTCAAAAAGGCCTATTTGTGGTTATTATGGAAATCAGTTTAAATGCGAGGTGGTTAAACAATGCATCTTTGCCTACTGGCTCAGCAAAAAAACACAAACAACCTGCCAACATCTGCTTTTTGAAGTGTCAGATAACATTATTTCCAGGATGACATCAAGGGCCTTCATTGGCTATGCATAAGCTCAGTGAATATTAACTTCATTTACACTTGGCTGAGAATTGGCTGGTGCCAACAATAGAGGTTTAGATCCTCTGCTGAGCAGGGTTAAAAACTGACAGAAAGCTGCCACTGAGGAAGATGGATGATGGTACTAGCTGACCCTATTCCTCCCCAAGTGTCACAGCTTTGGCCTTTTTTCTATCTCTGCAACAAAAGACCCTCTCTGAGCTTCCCAGTGGCCTTCAGCTTTATTGGTGCTAACAGGCCCAGACATTTTCATCGATTGGATTCTCTACCTCTTAAACACAAGATCTTGCCCTCCCTGGCTAGCCAAACCTTGGCACAGATGTCTTTTTTTGTAATTGCTTCTCTGCTGTCTGTTGGGAAGGATGCAATTGGACAGGCGAACATCATGTCAACACAGAAAATGCTTCACCATTTATCTCAGTTTCCCAATGGCATTTTAAGGAAAGTGATACGCTGTTTGCTGGAGGTAGGGAGATTAACTCTTCAACAGCTCCAAGTGTTTATAAATTCAGAAAAAGAAAGTGCTGTAACACTGCTGCAATAAAATTTTTGTGCATTTGTCCTGCATAAGGTTTACAAATGATGAATTAGCTTTTCCAATCAAACTACTTTAAATATATACTTCTGAATGCATGGAAATTAGTTTAGCGCTGTTACTGTGTATATTTCTATGTCAGATCCTCAAAGGACTTTTCATTCAAGTTCAAAGTAGATATCTTATAAATAACAAGGTTTGAAAAGTTAATGAAGTAAGCATCTGTAGTATTTTCAGTCTGAGGCCATAAACTTCATAAAAAACTCACAAATACATTAGGAGCTTAAATAGATTATAACATACCTATTATATGAAATGAAAACAATCAGACATCTTTCAACATTTGAATGACAGAATGACTGGAGGGATAATAAAAAGGAAACATAACAGAGCTGTATAGAATGCTTTGGTCTTGAGGAAAATCAAAACTGACGTATTGTGGGATTTTGTTTTGTTTTGTTTTTTTTAAACATCTGCTACTGGACATTGCTGGCAAAAGAGTAATGCATTTGACAAACTACTTGTTTAGTCCAATAAAGCAACTCCTGCCTTTTTGTATACACCATGGAAACACACAGCCTCCTACCATAATTTATATATTTTCCTAGATTCTGGGCTGCACTGCATATGCTCTGTGCCAAACTGATTGTGCAAAGCCACCCTTAAAGATGTTACAGCTAGCCAGAGTACTGGTCTCCCACTAAGGTGCAATCAACAGTGATCCTAACAACTCTTGCTCTGCCTAACACAGGTTTATAGCCAGAAGCAAAGGAGCACAGATTAAACACCCCTATTAAACCTACAGACCAACTTATATAGAAGGAACTGGCACAACTCTCGGAACAAAGTATGATCTAGAGACCATGCATATAAAAAGTAATGGGGGAAAAAAAAAGTAAAAGGGAAAGGAAGGGACGGGACACCAAAACTGTGGAGTTTTTTTACAGAGCTATGCATTTTGTAGTAAATAGTATGGAGTAACTCTCTCAAACATAGGGGAAGGAAAAAAAAAAAAAAAAACCAACAAACAAACACAACACAACCTGGCAGTACAGTCTATAAAGGTGAATGGAACTGTCAGCCACCAAAACTACCTCTCTTTGCACGACGTAATGTGACAGGACAGATCAAATTATTTCAGTTTTCCAATAATGGTTGTAGTTCTAATTGAGGGAAGGGGTTGGACGATCATCAAGTAAAAAGGCAAACCTTTTCTGCTCTTGGAGATGGAAAAATGGCACCATTTTCAAACGAGCCACAATCAAAAAGAAAGTGTACCATAGTTATAACAGTAAAAAAGAAAATCCAGTCATAATTGAGCCATAAAATGAAAAGATGTACTATGAAAAAATACATGTGAAAGTAGCTGAACTGATTTTTGAAAATACAGCAATATATATATTTCTCAGAATGTTTATTGCATATAGCTAGCCACATATAAAATAATGCAATTGTGTGATTCATATACCAAGATTCATGATGACTTTTTTTTTCTTTTTTAAACACTACTGATAGCGAATTTTGCCACAGTAATGAGGAAAACACACATTTTTCATATTTGTAGTAACTCCTATTAAACAAACCGCTTTTAGCAAGGACTGCAGGACTGAGCCCCTGCTCTTTGTGTTAGTAACAGATGGTTATGACATGGGGCTGTTTTTCTTACTCTCACACATAGACCCAAGGGACTACAATTTCTATTTTTTTTTTTTTTTTTTATGAATAAAGCAAGCAAGATTTTACCCAAGGGAAATAAGCAGTTTTGCAACAAGAACATTTGTGTTCACCTTTTCCACTGGGTAAAAGTAAGGAGCTCTGAGTCTTTGGAGTACCCTGCCAGCTCCAAAGAAAGCATTAAAGAACCCCAGTTGCAGGTCCTTGGAAGAAACAGAGAAAGTATGAAATGATGATGGCCGTCAACAGATTTCCCCAATATGTTTCAGAAAGCACTATCAAGAATGGAGATTAACACAGGATCCCCAGCATCACACTACTTCCATCTGGACTGGGTAGAACTATGGAGTCTCACAAAGCATATAGCTATGAAGATTTTGAAGAAGACAGGACAGATCCATTTAATGTAATATATAGAACAGGAGTTTTTTCCCAATGGATGATTTACAGGAAAAGGGCTCCAGTCAGAAGATAATCTCCTTTTCCATCACTTAAGGTCCTAGACTTGGGTGAGGACAATCCCAAGCACAGCTACAGGTTGGGCAGGGAAGAGATTCAGAGTAGGTCTGAGCAGATCACTTGGAGGTGCTGGCCAATGAGAAAATGAACATGAGCCACCAGTGTGTGCTCACAGCCCCGAAAGCCAACCAAATCCTCAGCTGCATCAAAAGAAGCATGATCAGCAAGCCAAAGGAAGTGATCTTGCCCCTTTGCTCTCATGAGACCTCACTTGGAGTACTGTGTGCAGTTATGGTGTCTCCAACATAAAAAGGACATGGAGTTATTGGAAAAAAACCAGAGGAGGGCCACAAGGATGATAAGGGGGCTGGAGCATCTCCTGTACAAAGAAAGGAAACTGGGGCTATTCAGCCTGGAGAAGAGAAGGCTGCATGGAGACCTCATAGCAGCCTTCCAGTATCTGAAGGGCACCTACAAGGATGCTGGAGAGGGACCATTCATTAGGGACTGTAGTGCTAGGACAAGGAATAATGGGCTTAAACAGGGGAAGTCTGTGTTAGATATAAGGAAAAAGTTCTTTACTGTGGGGGTGGTGAGGCACTGGAATGGGTTGCCCAAAGAAATGGTAAATGCTCCACCCCTGGCAGTGTTCAAGGCCAGGCTGGACAGAGCCTTGGGTGACAGGGTTTAGTGTGATGTGTCCCTGCCCATGGCAGGGGGGTTGGAACTAGATAATCTTAAGGTCCTTTCCAACCCTAACCATTCTATGATTCTAATCAACAGCCCTTCATCTCCTCCAGTTAACAAATCCAAGTCAACTATTATGTTTGTAGACATATTCTGAAAATTAAAATTAAAAATAAATAAATAAGAAATAAGCACCTGTGAAGCAAAAGCTTATCATATGCTGAAGGTGACCAGGCTGCTCACCTTTACAGGATATCATATCTCTTTATACAGGCTATATTTTCCATAAACCACCATACTATGTTTCTTTAGCTACTACTGCCACTGCTGTATGACTAAATGCCTACTTCAAGAAGCAGGAGTTCCTAGAGGACATAGGCTACTGAGCCTAGGGCAAGTGTAATTTGTTTGTCACATGCAACGTGCTTGTTATATCCTTGTCATGGTTTAAGCCGCAAATCAGCCACACAGTTTGCTCGCTCACTCACTCCCTCCCCTTTCTTCCCCCCACTTCCAGAGGGATGGGAAGGAGGACTGAAAGAATGCAACTCCCACAGGTTGAGATAAGAACAGTTTAGTAACTAAAGTATAATACAAATCACTACTGCTACCACCTATAATAATAATGACAAGGCAAATACAAGGAAAGAGAATACAATCGCTCACTACCTGATACCAAGCCCAACCCAGCAGCAAACCCCCCCTTCCGGGTCTCTGCTGTGTTTTTTTTTTCATCCTGGGCATGATGTGCTGTGGTATGGAATAACCTCTTTGGTCAGTTTGGCTCAGGTGTCCTGTCTCTGCTTCCTCCTTGCTTCCCCTTCTCCCTGGCAGAGCCTGAGACTCAGAAAGCCCTTGGTCAGACCAAAACATTACCAAGCAGTAACTGAAAACACTGGTGTCATCAGCACTGTTCCCAGGCCGAAAGTCAAAAACACAGCGCTGCACCAGCTACCAAGGAGAAAAATGACTGCTACTGCTGAACCCAGGACAATCCTCCTTTAAAAGGAGGTGTGAGAGTGCCACAAAGTTGGGCTTTCATTTTACTGAATATAAATATGCCACTGACTGAGAGAGATGGAAACAACTGGTATGACCAGAGATACTTAAAAAAAAAAAAAAAAAAAAAAAAAAAAAATCACTGCTGAAGAGATTGTAGATTTGCAAGATTGAAAAGACTGTTCCATCTCTGTACTTTAATGCAATATATATTGTGTTTGGGGATTTTCTTATATCTAAAGAAGAAATTCCATTATTTTACTTCCATTAGGTAAGAACATATAGCACTTTAAAAAGCAACATCAAGAATATTGTTTCAAACTGAATCTTTAAGCACCTCAGGCCACTCACAGCTAGACACAGGACAATGACATATTACTTTTATTTACCAGACAAAACTTAACTCTTTTTAACTGACCATCATGGTGTGAGAAAGCCAAGGTGTAACTTACAAATCAAGTGAATCTAGGACACTTGCCTTTAGGAAGAAGGACAGCCCAAGCAAAAGATTTTTCTGTGTACATGGAGCTGATCTGTAATATTTTCATGTGTTCAGATGACCTGAGCAGCCTGTTTGTACATAGTCCCAGAACACATCTATTATCCATGTCAGCATTCTTCCAAGCTGCACTTTCACTGGCAACTGACAGTCAGTTATCTCCTGAATCTTAATTAATAATGAATATCCTTGTCACTTCTTAAATACACAATATGTCATTAAATGGTAGAATTTAAAAATTGGGGTTTGTTCTGTGAGAACAGGAACTGTATTTTTATTTAGCCTTTGTATTAAGGAGAGAAATAATCTTTACTTAAATCTTGCACACAATTTGTACTATCAGCATGTGCTTTATCTTCAAAGAAACGCTCTACTTTCATCATGCAATTTTGATTCGTATGCTCCTGGATACATGATTTTATAATGGTAATACACAATACAGTGACTGTGTAGCTCTACTTATGACAGAAAATCTTTAAGATAACAGATCAAAAGTAGACATGTCATTGTCTCCTCTGTCATATTCACACACAAAAAAAAGTGTGATTTAAAAAGAAGTGTGATTTGTTTACTAGCATTATTCACTAGCAATTCCACTGGTAAGAGTTCTTTAATAATAGGCCAAATAGAGACTTCTTTCAACTGACAAACGAAGGCAGACAGACAAGCATACACATTGTAAAGCCAAACAATTGCTCCTTTTAATCAGAAAACTAAGTGATATACAACTAATGATAAGTGAAAGCAAACAGAAGAGACAGTCACAGATCACAGACTTAATATTCTATCCCATCCGCACTGGGGGACAAGATTTTCAAGCCTGCTTATGATTGTAAGCACATGATACTTTCACACTTCCCAGCAGTGGGCTGCAGATTAAATCTGTCTGAGACTTCCATAGGTGAGATAATTAGGTGACAATATGTAGCCCTGGAATTTGCTTACAGTTATAACAATGTGCATTTTATTTAAGTATCATCTGGGGGAACTTCGTCCATACTTTTTTTTAGTTAGAGACAATAAAAATGCCAACATTTTGAAAGTTGTCTATTTCTCTGTATAAACATATGTTAATTTTTACTGAAGAGCTACTGGTATGGGATAAAACTTTTCAACAAGTTGGAAAAAATGAGAATAGAATTATCTAATTTATTACTGTGCAAACAAATTAATCAAGAAAAAATGGTGACATTTTGAAACAGGGGAAATCAAATATCCAAGATCAGTGTTTGATTTCAGCTAAGAGGCTGTATCATGGACCTGATCCAATAGAACAAAGTCAAGTAAGACCATCCTCTCTACAGCAGGATTCCAGTCACATCTGAAAAGTATCTATCTATGCAGCAATTAAAAGAAATACCAAAGATGATCTTAAAATATTGAATAAGAAAACATAATTAGAAAAAAAAAACAAAACAAACCAACCAACCTTTTTTTTTTTTTTTTTTTTAAGACTTCAAACAGAACTGTATGGTCTAAGAGAAAAAAGAAAAAAGATCAATACATCCCCACTTGCTTTGACATACAAACACATCACCATTATAAACAAATGAAAAAACAGTAGAACATTTTCTCCAGTTCTATCATTCACTTCAGAAATATATACATGTATGTACATTGTGCAAATAAGTTGCTCAGACAAAAACACATTAATATTTTGAAAAATGAGAACTCAAAATCCAAGATTAAATGTTTCATATTTTATACATATTTATGTTGTTTATATAGTAAATATATGATGTGTATATATACACTACTTATATAAGTATATAGTATATATGTGTATATATATGTATATGTATATATGTATATAATATATAAACTATATATTATGCATATTTATATATATTTTTATTTATATATATTTATACCTCTACATAAAAGAAAACTCAGAACCCAAGAGACTGGAAGCTATCACTCCCTATGAATGGTCCTAAATGCTAGATTGTGAAGAGCAAATTTCATCAGGGGCTAATAAAACCCTCTAACAGTGACTGCATGTTGGTTAATAGGCATGCCCTATTTCAAGCAAGAGATCCAAGTTCAAATTCTCCTCAGCAAGAAAAATAATTGACCTAAGTCTGGAAAACTTGAGTTGAATGAGATCATGTAAATATGATCAGTGATCACAGCCACATGTTGCCCACTCAGACCTTTTTCCACAGACAGATTTTTGAACATGCAATTTGTTCCACCATCAACAGAGCTGAGCTGTTTGGCACAGAAGCTGACAAACTTTTAGGCATACAATAAACTTTACTTATAAAATCTCAATTGCCCACATTCTTCAAGCGTTTTCATGGTAGCTAAGTAAAGGCTCCAAGATTCTAAATTAGAGCTTTAATGAGATTCTCAACGCCATGTCCCTCTGTTGACACAATGGATTGATTCAAATAGGCACCACACAGACATTCATGACATTTATCTTTTGTTCTCAAAAATCTACCCATACAATAGTTTAGTAGAAGAAAGAGATGGTACTTTCAGGAAGTTCAAAGAACAGTGTTCATTACTTAAAAATGAAGACTAGCTAGTAAGCTAAGAAACTGAGGGGTTTGGAGAGTTGGAGGCCACAGGCAGTACTAACTTTTCAGTTGAAGTGTATCGGGTCATTAATTCAAGCTCCAGAAACTCCTGAGTTTTCCCTTGATGGTTCTTCAGAAGTGGATGGAGAACTCTGACATCCCACCCCTCCCCTACACAGAAGGTTAGACATCTACAGAGAAATACACACTTGTACACTATGTCACAAGGCCTGAACAAAGGATATATGTGATCATTCAAGAAAAACAAGCTCTATCAAGCATCAGGGGACACGTGCAATTTAGTCATACCATGAGAGCATACACAGTAAGGTGAAGGGAAGGTACAGCAGGTCACATGCATATGGCTATGTAAGACCCCCCCAGATTAGTCACCTGCAAGATGATCTCTAAGTATCACTTTCAAAGGCCACCATAGTTCAATCCACTGTGTTCAATCTACTGGAAAAACAAACATCGTTTACCTAGGATGGGTGATTTCACATTCACTAAATGTAAGGCAAGAATGATAATAAGTTATAGCCACTAATTATGCTACAGATTATACACCTTATGTACGACCAGTGGAATTTGATTCCTCTTTGTATTTGCTCTTTTGTACACATATATACTTGCACAGTGCCAATGATTCAGAAAAACACATCTAATCAAACGTACTTAAATATGTTTCATCAACTTTCTACATCAAGTTTCAGATATGCTTACAGTTACTTAAAACTTTAGCACTTTCCTCAGTAGGAAAATACCAACACGTGATGTTACTCAGAGTTAACGGGACTCTTGCCATTAAGTTCTAGGGACGATGCCTCAGCCCATAGTCCTACAGACATTTTTTTTCACTCAGCATTATTTCCTTAAAATAGTCAAAACTTGTTTACTGAAAAGTAGGAACCCCATTTTTACACTTTCTACAGCATATTTATTTATGGCAATGCACAACATCAGAAATTTTTCTCTTAAAAATCAGCAGCCAACCAGCAAGCCAGGGCTCTAGACTTGCATCAGCTTCCCAAAATTGAACCTGTAACTTATTTCACAATTATAGCAAAAATAACTGTTGAATTTAAGTATATTAAATACATTGCAAAATAATAACAGTAATTATATTTCTTAATCATGTACTTCATTTTCATCCATCAATCACACACATTTGATGTCTGTCAGGTGTCAGAAAATACTAATAATCACAGTTAATTAGACTTTTACTAGAAAATTCCTGACATTGTTATTGCAGGAGAGCCATGTCTTGTCAAGAGTCACATGTAACTAATCCAAACTATAAAAATTAAAAAGTTATAATTATTAATTTACCTTGGTAAAACCCCCTGACGTTTCTACATACGTGAGCAACTTTATCGTCCTTAGGATAGACAGTGGGGCCACCAAGCTAAATAAAGCTGTATAGCTACATATATTGACAGGATCAGGACTTTAGAAGTGTCATAACTGAACCCAATTCTTATTTCACACAAGCTTTATAACTGGTTGCCTTTGCAACTCTGAATTACACTCATAAATTAGCTTAATACTACGCAAAATTTTCTAAAATGCATATACCTTCTAAAAAGTAATTTTTTCCTGAAAGAAAAATCTCTTCTTAATGAAAAGATATAGAAGTAACAAAAAAAGCATTAAATACTGAACAGTCACTCTCCAGTATGTTTGCATACTGTGTTTATTAGGAAGACTTGAAGAAATCATTAACAGGAAGTACACAAGAACACTCTCTCACCAGAGACACTGGACATACTGCTGATACGTCTGAGAACAAAAAAATGAGATACAAGATTCCCACAGAAAATGAAGTTTCTGCTGTTAACTATTAAGTAGGATACTATCTACTTTCACATACAACATACATTCTTCATTAATATTAAGGACAAGCTAACTCACTGTGACAGATACAAGCAATGGAAAGATTAGTAAGTGCACAGGGATAAAAGCTTCTGTAAGTAAGGAGAAGACCGTTCATAAGAAGGTCTTAAATATACCTGCTACTGTTGTTTTCTCAACAATGCAAGGTGATTACATAAATCATCATGTAAAGAAAAATTACTTTTTACGAAATTAAAGATGGGTAATGCTAAATTAAACAGTAAGCTTGCCCTTTTTGGTTTGTTTCTTCTCTGCTCAATGTTACAGCAGTCTATGAAGGCTTACAGTAAAAAACATCCACATATTTTTCCTGTCATGTGAACCGTGTTTGGCTTTTAATAAGCTTCCTGAACATATTTTTCTAATTCTCTTAAGGAAATCCCTTACAAATTGTTTCATTCTTAACTTGGTTCCAGCCTTTATTTTTTATTAACAAAGTACTATTTATTGCGGGGGAGAAAGCAGAAATGAAACCAACACAACCATGACATAAACAAAGTATATTCATTGAACACACTTTGAAAGACCCATTTTGTATTTGCAGGTATTAACTAGAAAATGTTTTACTTCTTTTCAATTTAAAGTGTTAATCCACAGGCTGTGTACAGCTTACTGTTTTTAATGACTAAATTAGCATTGAAGACAGAGCCTGCACTGTACAAGGAAAACACTGATATTTAGTGATGAGAAGTCAAAAAGCAGCAATTAATTTTTGCACTGTAGTTCAAGTGGTAATAAGCATGATACTAACTGAAAATCCACATAAGGAGAAAACAACCTCCACAGTTTCCCAAGAAAAAAACAAGTTATCCTCAAAGATCTAATACTGTTTAATATATATGACATGCTGGGTGGCTGGGGAGCAAATATTTTCATGATAACAAGAAAGCCTGGGATGCAGCAAAATACAAAATCCATAAACAGATACATAAAATAGATTAGTTAAACACTTATTAACATGTTCCTCTCTTTTCTGTGATCAGCTCTTCCCTTAAATGATCTCTATTTCCAGTTTCTCTATAGGCTAGTGACTCTCCTTTTCTCAGCTCCTGGAATGCTGTTTTCTAGATAGGGTGTTGTGGTGTTTGTTTGTTTTCTTAAAAAAATAAAAGTAATATTTAATGGAGTGCACGTACACTTGAGATTCCCCTAACAAGGATTACATGTGTCACTTCTCCCATTCCAATCAAAAACAAAAGAATATTTAATTTTATTTTTAGTAGCTTAATTTTCAGAGGTTAACAGAAACCTCGGACAAAAATAAACCAACCAAACAAAAAAATCCACCACAAAACAAAAATCTTCATCTAAGATGATCTTTTACACTAAGAAAATTGTAACAAAGCTATTACACGCCCATTGCATCTTTCACAGATTTCTGGGCAGAAGTTTTTTTTTCAGAAGCAAGATGTATGGTTTTGGGCAACAGACATGACACAATGAGATTCCATTTCTAAATAGCAACTAAAGCTCCATTTAGAGCAAACAGAAGATAGACTTTATGACTAAGGAGTTAACAGCCCAGCTGTTGAGCAACCATAGCTAATTCAGCAGTGGCATCCCAAACCCGTAAAAAGACAGCTTTAGTACTTCCTCTGTAACTAAAGGAGAAATTACTAAGATTCTGTTAGATGTCATTGCTGGCTTTGTTTTGATTTCAAAGTCTGTGCACAGCAGTGAATCTGACAAAACAAAAGTAAATAAACAAACAAAAAAACCCACAACAAATTTAGTTTAAGAAATTGATATTCAAAATGCAAAAATAAAATTAATTCCTGGAGACAACAGAATCTCTGTAGGGGAACAGAAGGGTGCGGAATGGTGGGGGAGGGTGAAAAAGAGAGGCTAAGGAAGGGAAAGAGCTGTATATTCAAGTACATTATCCAACAATTTCACTTGTACAACCAGGCTCCAGATTGCCCACCTGCATGTACTATTTCACTCCTTTCTACTATTCTGAAGCAAAACAACAGTTCACTGGAAATGAAATCTGTCAGAAGCTCTGCAGATTAATTTTAGGGTTCACTCCCATGACATTATAGGTGAGAACTAGCTGGTTTCAACTATCTCCACCACTTGATCACTTCAACTCAGCATCACCTCACTTCTCAAAGATCTTTAATCACTCTTGAGAGAGGATGCTGTATCTCCGAAACCATGTTCACTGAGAGAGTGGTCAGTCACTGCAACAGGCTCCCCAGGGGAGAAGTCATGCACCAAGCCCGTCAGAATTCAAGGAGCATTTGGATGATGCTCCTGTCGTATGGTTCAGTTTTAGGTAGTTCTGCGAGGAGCAGAGAGTTGGACTTGATGATCCTTATGGGTCCCTTCCAACTTGAGATATTCTATGATTCTATTCTATGATTCTAATCAATCTAATTCAGACATTTCAGGCAAAGCAACACTACAAAAAAAAAAAAAAAAAAAAAGCCTGTATCTCAGGGCCAAAATTCAAGACAGATGAGACCTGAAAAAAATGCTGTGAAGCATTAAGACACCAGTTTCTGCAAGTGATGGCTAGCCCTGCCACTAAGAACACAAGCCATTTTGTACGATGTAATTTGGAAACCACTTCAAAGAGGATGAGTTTAACTTCTCAGTGTCTACATAGCTCCTCTCCCCTTCTCATCTCTGTGTTGATGCATCCAAAAAGCTGAAGGACATGAACAAATTAGGTCAAAGAAACTCAAATGACTTAAGGACTCTGATAAATTCATAAAAATCATTCTATGAATACTAGACTGTTCCGAAAGAAAGATATAGTAAGAAAAAACATCTTTCTACCACATCTCTCTGACAACGGCTGTCAGAAGATCCTAGGGTGAATGGAAGCCAAAGCATTCAACTTTCTAAAAACTCCAAAGGGGACTGAAAGCAGAAATCACAGCTCTGCATTTCTTAGTAGGAACACCTTCAGTATTCTTGACGATCTAGCTAGAAGGTCTTACTTTTACCTTTAAAGTGTAAGATATGTTTTTCTGAACCCTGCAAGGATCCTTTGGAAATATATTTAAATGATTATTTTTTTTAATTATTGTTTTAAAATCCAATTGTTCCTATGCAGCTGCATCTGGGACCTGGTACCAGATCACAATGACCTTTCTTTAGAAAAGAACAGAAAAACTATTTAATATGTTAGGGGATAAAAGGGAAGGAGGCAGACACACTCCTTTGAACTTCTGCTGGCTTCAGAGAAAACGACAAGACTCAGAGATACTCTCATTTTCTGCTTTGGTTCAATTTGCTGAGAATAATTACCTTCTCTTCCCTAGAGTAATTTTGGAGGCAAATGGAAGAAAGGTAACTCGTCTTCAAAAAAAGAAGCATTTAGAGTCTTATGTAAATGCCATTGAAGGAGTTTTCTAACATTCTTCCCTTTCTCTACAAAGTAAAATGTTTTCAAGTTGAAAGTGCAGGAACGTCAACATAAGTTACTCAAGCGATAGGTCACCTAGAGCTTTTGGAACGCACTACCTGTGCTAAACTCTAGACTCATTTCACAATATGTGCAACTTGGGCTTTCTATAAGCGGGGTAACATTCTTTTAATGACAACTTATTCATATTTCCCCCTTAATTCACTGCCCTCTACTAATAAACTTGTGGCTCATCCGCTCTTAAGTAGAAAAACATTTTAAAACAAACATACCAAGACAAACCTCACCAAACAAAAATAAATAAATAAATAAATTAAAAAAAAAAAAAAACCAAAAATGAACAAACCCACAACCACACATAATTTACCACAAATAAAATATTTCACAAAGTCAAAGGATAAAAGTTTGAAAAAAGAAGGGACAGATACAACTGGTAGTCGGGCATAATAAACAACACGACAAAGTTTGGAAAGAAAAGCCTTTCCCTCCCTTTCTACCTCACCAAAACAAAATGCACAAATAGCTATAATCCCCTCTCCATCTGGGGGCCAATAAAGCAACTGTTGATGCACACAATATTATAAAATGTTTAACAGTAAAACATACCCATTTGGCTTTCCTTAGAAACCTGAAATTTCAGATTTGGTGCCCAATCATCTACGTAATATTTCAGTCCAGTTGTATGAAGAGATGCTTTCTACCTTCTGAAATATCACCCTATTGCTCAGATTGAATAAATTTAATTCTCTTCTTCCCCATCCCCAGATAACACAAAACAGATGGAAAATACATTACACTGGAAGTTCTCAAAGAATTATTTTCTCCTTCAAATACCAATCACTGATCTCAGAGTGTTCCTTAGATGCACAACATATCAACTGAACTCCACTGTGAGAAAAAGAATCGAAGTTAGATATACTGGGGGTCCGCCACAGTTACTGAGAACTCTATTGGGTTTTTGTGTTTGGTTTGGGTATGTTGGGGTCTTTTGGGGCTTTTTTTTTATTTGTCGGAACAGATGCAACACACGGGTCTTGGAAGAACTGAGTATTTCTAAGTACCTTTGCTAGGCACCTTTCAGAACAATCCTTTAAAACTTACAACTTCCACACCTAAGCCTAGTGTCATATATCAGCAGACGTAAGATCAGCACTGAGGAGACAGTGTCTCTGCACATAAGCAAAAGAGCCTGCAATTCAAAGTTCAGAGACTCATCTAGTTTTGTCATGTTTGTTTCACCCAGCTTTCAGATTTTGCTTTAAATGACAGTTACGAGTTCTCTGGAATTTGGCTCTTATGTAGCGTTTTATCATGATAAGTAATTGAGATGGAACAGACTCCTTGGCATATCTATATTGAGAAGTAATCAGTGTACCTAGGGGAAAAAAAATAAAAATAATGCAGTTTGAAAGCTCGAGCACTAAGGAAGAGACACACAGGAGCTCATTTTCCAGGTTATGTGTTTCACCTTTCATGTTTGTTTTCCTCCTTATCCTTCCCTAGCATTACAAGTTACTTACTACGGTCATGCAACAAAAAACAAACAAAAAAAAACCTCCTGGCAGTACACCCAGCGCAGAGCTTCATATAAATCAAAATTCAATTGTTTTAGTATCTGAACTCAATAAATTTCACACACAGGAGAGAAGCTGTATGCAAAAGGAACACATTCTTCAATCACAGCCAGCCAATCAAGCCAGCATATCACAAATGAAAATCCCCACTGAGTTACAGGCTGAAGAGCTATTTGGAACTACAATATGGCCATGTACTCATACCTCTGCTACAATGCAGCCAGATAAGGTATTATTCTTTATCTTTAAAAGACCTTCCTATTGTGTTAATTCAGCTGAGCTTTAGCAAGTGTGAGAGAGGAATCACAGACTTACGCCTATCCTGACTGAGCACAATGACTTCTGCCATGAGTAGTCCCAAAGAAGTCACACAGCATGCCAGATACAAAGTATTTGCAGAAGTGAGCCCTCAGACAGGGCTGTAAAAGCTCTGGGTTAAGGAAGCGCACGCCAACTTGCTTCTGCTTGATCTGCTACACAGCTTGACAGTAACAGATAGCCAGCTGCATTAGTGTCAATGTTCAGATAAGTTTCTCTCAATATCTGTCACAAAAAACAGACATGGTATCAGTGTGCCAGCTGTATTATTGGTCACTACATAGTTGAACATAGTTAAAAACATCCTCAAGCACAGACATGGCTAACAAGTATCACAGACAGCAATTACTATTGTGCACCACAGTCACACAGATTGTTCTGACTCTGAGCTGCCGACCGCGAGCATTCAGCGAGTGCCTGCCTCCCACCTTTTCCCTCTAAAATACATTAACTTGCCTCAATATGGAGCCAGAGTTTGTTTTGAAACTCTTAACAGGATCACTGAAAGAAAAGAGGAAAAATACCATAAATGATCTTCTGGACTGTTTCCAGAGTAGTGTATTCTCTCAGTGATTGCTTTGGATGCAAGCCAAAAGCAGGAAGTGTTCTTGCAAATGAACTCACTACTATACTCAAGTACAAATTATCATTTAATTCTTTTGTCAACATGGGCACGGCTAGAAATTAAGAAGCCTGTTTAATAAACAGGTTACTTGCATTTCAGTTACCAAACACCGATTTCTTCTCTATCCATCCCCCCCACTCACTCAGCTCCTGTCCCCCACCCACTTCCCAACATACACTGTCTTCATTTTTAGATACTTCTTCTCATTTATTGAAAGTCAAATGAAACTAGTATATTAATTACATCAACAATGACTAGGTCTGTAACCAAGAGCAAGTTAACTAAAGAAAAAAGTCACTCAAAAAAAAAAAACCAAACAAAAACATTTGAAAGCAACACAGTGCTTGATATTTTTAACAGAGCTTTAATACAGTCTACTGAATGGTTTTTTGAGGGCAGTTTTTCACATTACAATTACTTCTAATGAGATCACCTTGCACAGTGTATAAGCCCTCATCCCTTCCCAACAGAACAATGAAAGATTTGTGCAAGGCTAGAAAGGCCTCAGATCAATTCCACTCAACTTCACCTTGTACCAAATTTTCTTATAAAAACTCGTCCAGAACAAGTTTATTTCCTGAGAACAAATTATTAATAAGGAAACTTATTTATTTCACTTTAGGGTGTCCCTAACCCTCTACAGATTTTGAAGTCTTCACACAGACACCTCAGACCCAGTGACTGCTGCCAGCTTTGTTTCCGGATTCCGTAGGTTTCTCTTCTTCACAGATCTCTATAGACTTTTTTCCAGTTTTTGACTTAAAACATTTCTTACCAACAAATGTCTGCACACCTTACAATAAAAATATGATGATATATAACTCCTTGTATTATCTTATGCTAAAATTGATAGACCAGTGTCAGACGTACATGAAAATACCTGTCTTCAAACAAACTGCCTATTCTCATGATTTTACTGTAAGCAAAGACAAAGAAATCTCCTTTCTCACACACGCATAAATACCTTATGCATATAGCCCCAGAGACAGCAATGCTAAAGGTAAGTACCATTCTAAGAATATGGATAACTGAATCAGTCTGAATTAGAAAGTAAAATTCAGTAGTCTCAGATGTGCTAGTATTTTAAACTAATCATCATGATCCCACAGCAAGCCAAAAGTTTAGGTTAGTTTTATGCAAAAAGATATCGTAGTAAAGAAAACATACTACATTCTCAAACCTTGATATTCTGTTTGAAAGTTCCATCTTGTGTTTTAAATTTTTACGCACTCAACACAAACTTTTTTTATTGTGTGTATCCTTCCCCTAACCACACCTCATTCTAAATTTACTACCTCAATTTTAATTTCATTGTAATACTGCCACAGATCATGTGAAAGAATGAACTGTTTAACTACTCATATCTAAGATTTTTGAAACAGTGTTCTGTAATAGGTATGACTTGCTCAGCATTACCAAGAGGTACAGGAAAATCACCTTAACTGCTTTAAAATATTAGTCCTGGATCTATATTTATACTTCATACAACTTTAACTCTTCTTGTTTAAATTTAAAAATGTAGCATGTACCCACTGATGTCTATATCCAGAAGGGCTACTTTAGATTAGCCAGTGTGAAGTTTACAGATTGAGGATCTTTAGGAGCAGACTAATGACATATTTCTCTTGAAGAAATTAAAAATAAGCTGGTAGAACATGACCTATAACATATGTATTACAGCGAGCTGTATGTTTACTTACGTTCACACGTGTCTCCTTTTTGCTGATATCCTGCTTTGCAGATACATTTTCCAATAGGCACTAACCATTCTCCCTCTGCGCTACAGTGCATCTTCGGCGAGTTCTCCGCCTCCTCTTCTGCACTGCTGACACAAGTTCCTCGTACTTCAACTAAAGAGGAAAACTCTGAGCCAGTCACTGTGTCAGGAAAAATAGCTAAGTTCTCAATGATGGACCAGCACTTCTTGTAGTAGACTTTGACAGAGACCAAAGCAATACAGGCCCCTACATCCTGAAATGCAAGATAGAATCCTTTTTTGGACAAAGGTCCAATTTCTCTCACCTCTGTGTTAAGTTTCATTTTCCGCTCCCCAAGATCACCCTGGGTAAAACTTTCATCTGCTGCAATAGTGTCTATTTTTACATATTGGTTTTCTCGGATATTCCTGCCAGTGTCGTAGTCTGTTTCATAATAATACAAGTTAAAAGTTTCTTTACAAGTCCCCAGAACTCCAGGAAGACTGTTACAATCCCTCAGAGTGAATTTCAGTTCTACAAAAATTCTTTGTGCATTGCTTTTTGCAATCCAGTTAGTCCGAAGCCAGTTGTTTTGGTTTGATTCCATCACCTGGCATACCTGGTATGTTCGTATAGGAGTGTAGTTTTCGTCCAGTCCACTAATTTCTTCCCACTAAAACGATAACAAACAGTTAGTAATACAAAACAAGCATGCTATTAGATGTAACTACCAGGTATTTTAAAAGGCTTCACATAACTCAAGTCTCCCTCTTTTCTAACAGTACAGCCTCATAAAAGGTAAGTTAAAGTTAAAATACTCTTTAAGTATGAAAATCTGTATCTACACAGCTGCCCGCTCTTCTCTCCCTCTGTGTTTTTCCCACACAAATAACTTCTAAAAATCATTGTCATATCAGGAGCACAGCTGCAAAAAAAAGGAAAGTCTCAGAAGTTTGTTAAGCGTACCGAGTTCTGATCACACATGAGGCTGTCCCACATTTCCTTAAGGTCATGAAAAGAAACCTAAAATCAGTGAAGTCTTAAGACACTGAAATTGCTTAGCGTTACAGCACATAAAACTTCCAGTGGAACTTTCAGTTGTACAGAAAGCATGGGACCAGGTCCTGAAACTTGCGAGTCAGACGATGTTCACCCCCATATGATGAAAGTGAAATAGAGAGAGAAGGCAAGAGAAGACAGACAGAATTAAAAGTCTGAAAACAAGAAAACATTTTGGTTGTGCTCTTTTTATTCAATCCACCTTCTGTCCTACTTGCAAACCAAAGAAGGTAAGCAGGTGCTCTTTGCCTCACATTTTGTTCAGTGGCTGCATCCATGTTAAAAGGAGCAAACTTCATTTAGCTGGGAGCTCAAATGAACCATAAGATTACAGGCATAATTAAGAACAATCCACATGACTGAAAGTGCACTGGTTCAAAGCCTGAGTTTTGCAGTTGTTCCCCTCTTTAGGGCAGCAAACTGTAACAAACTGGTGAGCCTGTAACAGCCCCTAGTTTTTAATGGCCTTTGGGAACATGGGAATTCGCATCTCTGCAAAGGCAAACCTTCCCCCGGAATTAACCAGGCAGATCTGCCCAGGTGTAACCAAAACAGTATCTGTCTGTCACCTTTTTTTTCCACTTTTTTTATATCATTTAATTTACTGCTGAAACCACAGCTGTAATAAATTAGGGGAGGGGGTTGAGCTATCCGTACCCTATGATAGAGTCAACCATGACCATGACTTCTCTGTATGGCACTTACTAAGCCCTTTGGCCCTGTGTCAATAATGCACTTAAGCTCATGCTTAAGATCAATGACAGTATTTATAAGCTTAATGGTAAACATGTGCTTAAGTGGTTTGTGGGACTAGCAGTCTCAGCACCTCTTCAGGATGGAGCACCCACTGACATTCCTTACCAGTAACCAAGCCTGGAAGGCATTGGTTTGGCAGAGTAGGAGCCCTGCAGTATACAGTACTTCGCAAGCCTATATGACAGCAAATGAGATCATTTTACTGTTGGTATACTGCTCCAAGAAAAAGCAGATGTGGCTGAACTGATACTGGAAGTTACCACGAAATATATCACAGCTGCAGATGATGAAATTCACAGAAGTTGTAAATATCAAAGTGCATTTCAAAGATTGCTATATGGAACTGTATTAATCTCAAAACAGAAAGTCTATCTTCGTAATAAATTCATTAGAGCTGAATGAATAAGATTTTTTTCTCCCTTTATATAAGAAGTAGTGCAAATAAGGAAATCAAAAGGGGCCCTGGACTGAGGCTTTTGGCTCTGCCATGTTGAAAAACAAAATAAAACAAACCAATCAACAAGCAAACAAAAGAAAAAATAAAAGCAAAAAAAGGCACAAAGACTAAATTTTTACTGGTTTTTACATTCTCCATTTCACATCAGGTAGCACTGAGGTTGGGTTTTTTTTTTAATTGCTTTGGGGGATTGGTTGGTTGGTTGGTTATCTTGTGTAAGCAGTCCTCCCTCTAAACACCAAGCCAGATTCTGCAATGATATATTGCAGTTAGACAATGTATCATATCTTCGAATCAAAAGTAACTCTAATGCAACACAAAACAGAATCTGACTCCTCAGGTTTTGATGTGGACTGCCCCATCAAAACAGATCAACAAGCCTCCAAAAAAGAAACAGAAAGCAAAACAAAGAAAACAACAACAAACAAGATATAATTAACAAAAATCAAGCCATTTTTCATAATACAACACAAATAAGCCTTCTTGGGGTCAAAAGCCCACTACATGAGGCTAGCCAGATATTCTTATGCTAGAATAAATACAAAACTCTAAATTCAGATAAAATTCAGTCCTACTTTGTTATCCCCAGCACTAAACACTGAAGTCTATTTCTCCATACTTTCCTAAAACCACGGAGTATGATTTTCCTAAAAAAAATTAAGGAAATATGACTTATGATTCAATTATGTAATCACCAAGCTATTATTTCTAGTCCATTGGAGGTGTACCTGCTTCTCTGTGGGAGGAAAAAAATAACAAAACATCAATACTGCAGGATATGTTTTCACCTATGCCATCTATGGTCACATTTCACTGAAACATATTTAAAATTATCAGTTCCATGACAGCTTTTACAGCAAGAATATTTAACTTTTCTTTGTCTTGCTGTAAGGGATAGCAATATACATGCAATTCCATTTGAACATGTCCTATTCTGTTGGTTTCAATATATGGTATTTTAACTTCTCAGTTATCTTAGCAACGTCTGAGATCATTGTTCAATGTAACATTTACAGCTGAATGGGGCATTTAACGAGTGTCTGGCTGATACATTCTGCTCTGTGATGATGCAGTACTTCCTATCAAGAAGATTTTCTGAGCTTATTCCACTTAGGTCTTCACTGCATAGTAAAAATTTCAGGAAATTTTACAGGAAAAAATATTTTCAAGATTACATTATTAAAATGGTACTTTATGTTGATATACAGACAAGTACTTCTGAGCATTTTGACACATACAAATCCAGCCATTAGTTCTGATTCGCTTTTAATTCCTGCTGGAAATTCGCTTCTAACTCTGAAAGTCGCCCATTACTATTTGTTGAATTTGACTCTACTTTCATCTTTCAGTATGCTGACATGTGTAACATGTGTTGATATGTCTTTCATTATCTACAGGTTAGCATAATATAATTGCCACCAAGATAATCTTTCAAACACATCTGGTAAAGGCTTCAGTCACTGCAAAACGCTAATGCGGAGGTTATTAGCTATCATATCCATTGAGCTCACATTATACTCTTTCTGTAGTCTTCACATTTGTTTCCAGTTTATGCTTGTATTGATTTTATGATCTTGCTTTTAAAGAAAGACACTTTCAGATTTTCATTCTTCTTATTTAGAGGATTTGTTACACTTTTATATCCCCACTCACACTTCACACTCTCCTGGTTCCAGATTTCTTAATGCACTGAAGATTTAGGGCCTGATCGCCCAAGACCTTGTTCATGCAAGAAGTCACAATGGATTCAGCAAGACTGCTTCCATGAGTGAGAACTGTCCATGTAATTTCGGATTTTTCAGAGTGAGCTAAGGTTGAACTGAGCTAAGGTAGGACAATATACCCGTCATATCTTTCTGAAAGTGTTCTTTCTCCAGGTTTGAGGAAGAAGGGGTTTCATAGCATTTTTAATTCAGACTGAAAGCAGCATTTCTCAACTTTTTTTTTGTAAGCAAGCTGGAGGTAGCCTTAACCACATAATTCGTGCCTAGTTCAAGATATCAAGCTCCTCAAAACTTGCGGCTGTTTCAAGTGTGGAATGCCATTTCAAACACATCCACAGTATAAATGTTTTTATTTTAGAGAACTTCAATCTGTATTATTCACTTGCAAAGAAAACATTGTAAACAAATTTATGATCACCCATTATACAGAAAATGAAAAACATATTTTTAGAAAGTTTCCACGCTGAAGTCAATCTGCAGTTTCTATAGGAAGAAAAAGTGATTTAAACATTGTGTTACAAATATATACAGCTTTTCGATAGAGCATAAAGCATTACACTACAAAACGTAAAGCTCCCGAGAACATTTAAGTGAGTTTCTAAAGAGATTCCTCCTTTTAATTAGCTTGTACATTTGAACACTGGAACCTGAGGTACACTTCTTTCCATTCTAAAAATGAAATCCCTTAAATACACATTATGATTACTGAGATAAATATGAGGGGGAGCTAGTTTAAACCATGTCAGTCAATTGCCTTGGTGAAATATGTACTCATCTTCAGGAACTTCATTTCTGCCTGCAGTACTTACCCCATTAGGAGGGGAGGAAATCCATTCCAACTCTGTCTGCTGTGCTTTAGAGTCCAGAAGTATTACTAAGAAAGGAAAAAAAAAAAAAAAAAGCATTTCCACTGATTGTTAAATATAAGTGGAAAAATAGAAAACCAAAGAACAGTCTGAATTTTAAAGGTTTTATATCAGCATAACTTTTGTACAAAATATTTTTCTTCACATTATAAAAAAAATCTGAAACCACAACAATGCATTTACTTGTAAGTAGATGATTAAATGATTGTACCATCCACATGTAAGCAGATATGCATTAATCTTAACAATCTTATTGCTTAAATCAAAGTGCATTGCTTTTCATACTGCTCTAAAGTATTACTATAATCAGTCATTAAGATGCATGCTCCCTTCATCTTATTTGTCATAAGAAGGACATTTCCCATATGTCGGTTACTACAATGAATTTAAAACACAAACACACACCAACATTTCAATACTTTTCTAAACTGATTTAGAAAGGACTAGTCTATACCTACCCGGAGCTGCACTACAAAAGCAATGGTCTTTTTGAGTTTAAAAGAAAAAAAATATATGTCCCTTAGGTGATAAAGCAGTAATTCTATAAATGACAACAAGGAATGCAGAAAATAAAAGACTCTGCAATTACCTTACACTTTGTGTATATAAAATACTACAAACAAAATCAAACTCATTTACTTAATGTTAATGGCTTACCAAAATCTTCATGTCATTATACCCCAGTGACACTTCTATACAAAAATGCATCAGTTCTAGTATTCTTGGCAATTATTTTCAGCTAAATGGAACTCCATCTCCAAAAGTGCTTAATCACAGCCTAATAAACCAACTCTTACCTATTTTACACTACATATTGGAGGTTATATTATTGCTGTTTTATTACATCCAAATACGTATTTCCATATATCTTACATTTTAGTTGTAGCTATAATCTTCTTTCATGGCATATTATTATAAGTTTCTGTAAGACTTTCAAATGATACATACAATAACCTATGCTGTCCAGAAAAAAAAAAAAAAAAAAAAAAAAAGTGAAATAATTTGCTGCAATACTTTCAAAACAGCCAAATCTATAGAGTGATCAACCATATATCTAGGCTTGGTACACTTTGAAAATTCTTCCTCCAAAGACACACATCTAACTGTGCCTTTATCTGATTAAATAAAAAACATCATTTCTAATTTAGATCTATTCAGTGTATTTTTAGCTATAAAACCACTTATAACTTTTTATACAGCATTTAAGAACTGATATTTCAGCCTGATTTAAGGGTGTAACTTGAATCAACTTTTGTCTGTCTTTTGAAATGGTTGTTAATTCTGGCTTCAGCCCTTTCTCCTAGAAGAATTTAATACAAAATTTCAGTGAATTACTAGAAAGATGAGATGGGCATAAGAGTTATTTAAAGGCTCATATAGTACTATCTGGAATGTTACCTGAATACACAAAACAAGAGCTTCCAGGTCAGTATTTCAGTAATAAAATGGACCTAGTCATTAAGGAAGTTTGATAGTCTCTCTCTACAAAGATTATCTGCTTATTTCATTAAGCTTGGATTCAAGGGGCTTTACTTTGTAACACTTTCTATAGAAATGCAGGTGGTGTGTGTGGCGGTTTGTTAAACAAGAACATTTATAATGGTGCTGGAAAAAAAAGAAGTACCACGAAAAATTTAACCATTTCAGCACCAGCACAACATCCCATGGCTGCAACTCCTTATTACACTTTGTATGTGGCAGCTATTCTCCATCACGTAGCAACGGCCAGGCACATCTCAGAAAGAAAGGACAACAAGCAAACAAACAAATATAAAAAACTGCTCTGCAAAAGGAACCGTAGCGTTTCCGTGTGGCACTGAAAGTTACCACCGGGAAAGAGCTCCCCAGGCCGCGGAGCCCCAGTACCCCCAGGGCTAGCTGCGCCCCGCTGGGAAGCGATGCCGCCTCGCTTCGCGTGTCCCGTCCTCTGCGGCGAGCCGTTACGCAGCCCCGAGCGCGGTCCCTACGCCGGGCAGCAGAGGGACAAAGAGAGAAAGCAGTAAACCCGGAGTGGAAACGGCGGGGGCGCGGCCGCGGGGAAGGGGCTCCGCGGGGCTCCACGCAAACGGGGAGCAGCGGCCTCCCGCCTCAGCGGGGAGCGTCAGCAGCTCACCCACTCTGTGCTCTGCGCGCAGGCGTCCGCGACTCCGAGCGGAAGAGCTGGGCTTGGCGGCAGCGCAGCACCGGAGCGTCAGAACCGCGGACTAACCAGTCGCACCAGCTCAAGCGCGGCAGCCGCCGGGTTCGGAAGCAAGCGCTAGGGATGGCAGCCCTGGACGGAGCCCCGAGGTCTCGTAGCAGCGGGGGACGAAGGGACCGGACACCTTCCGCCTCACACACACTATTGCCCCGGAGGGAACGACCACAGCGGCCCCGCGTCTGCGCTCGCCCCGAGGGTTCCATCCGCGGTGCTGGCGGCGGGTTCCGCCGGCAACGCGGTCACCCCCTCTCTTGGAGAGCCAGGCGGACCCTGCCCGTTCCTCTCAAGCATCCCACTCTGGCTTCTCCTCAGCTACGAAAGGGAACTCGGAAAACTTTCGAGACCCACCCCGCCACCCCTCTTCCGTACCTAGAGAGGGACCGGTGGGAAATCACGCGAGGCTGGAGCCACCACTGAACCCTTCGGTGAGGCTGGGGGTGAAGCTGCAAAGTTCCTACTACTTTTTCTTTTTTTTTTTTTTTTTTTTAACTCGTTTTTTCTCCCTCTGTAGCTTTCTGTGCTTGAAGCAGATAACCGCCATCAATCCCTGTCTGCCGCTCGCCACCTCCTGACCCTCTTTTGGCTAGGCTGATTTTTCCCAAACACATAACACACATTATGCACGCGCACTGATATGTATAGATGCATAGATACATCTCCATACATACCCACACGCATACGAAGCAGGCTGCCGCCGGGAGGCACCGGCGCAGCCCCGATCTCGATGCAGTCTGTAGAGCAGAGCGGGGCAGGCAGCCTGCACCCTCCCTGCCCTCCTCCTCTCCCCACTCCACGGCCAAGCGTTATTATTCCCTGTGTGTGGGTCTCAGTGTTTTATAGCCACTCCAAATAAACTTTGGAAATGCTGCAAAGGAAAGACTCTCTCTTCTTTCCCTTAACCTCGCCGTTGCCGCCTTCTCTTGAGGGCAGAGCACATTTTAATCCAGGGGGTCTTTCTTAAGCTCCAGTTACAAGCTGGAAATAGCATTATACTGCATGCCAAAGGTTTGATGAAAAATATTGACAAATACTGCAGAGGGGGGAACCCGCAAAAGCGTACATATGCAAAGACACCAAAAAAGCCCCAGATTTCCCCTTCCCTGTCGTCGTCTTACACACACACACCCCTGAAGATGGAGACGGACCTTCGCCTTTGGCTGTCAAAAGCGAGCAGGGCGCTCCTTTAAATAATTTCGGATTTTCTCACGGTAAGAAAAAGATTCCCAGATGGACCTTGTGAATTGATTTTATACACCTCCATCAGTCTCTGATAGAAAGCTGCCTGATTTATCTCTGTACGCGGGGGAAACAAATGTCCAGGGTTCGCCTTACACAGATAGCAGTGTTGGATTGATGGGAATCGGGAAGGAAAGCCCCGTTATGATACGCAGGTGGTGTAAAACATCCAATGCCTAAACCCCTCCAGCGATGCCGGGAGACGGCACACACGTTGCAGGCACAGGACGCCAGACTGTATGTTCCCTCTTTAATCATATGCCCAGCCTGCATGGCTGGGAGGTTCAAATCTGCACCCCGTTACTCCTTCCCAAGGCTTGTGCACAGCCCCGCGGGCCAGACCGCTGCAGGGCCCCGGTTGGCAGCGGCGAGGAGCTGCCCCGCAGCCTCAGCCCCGCGCCGTGCCCACTTAACGTCCCGAGCCTTAAAACTCGGCCCTCAGCCCCTGCAGCCCCCAGCCGGATAGCAGGGAGGTAACCCGCCTTCCCTGCACTTCGTCGGGAAGATTACAGCTGCCACAGGAAAGTGAGGCTGCCCTGCATGGATCCCCAGACCGGGGGCTCTCTCCCTGGCCCCAAGCCTTTTCATCATGTGCAAATGCCTCAGAGAACTCATGCCTGAGAGCGAAGGCAGTTGTCCCGATCTCTCTCATACACACCCGCACATCACCAGTGGATGCTTTGCTCCTTCCTCCCGCCCTCCTCAACCAAGAAAAAAAAAAAAAAAGGCGATTTTCTTTTTTTTTTTGTAAAGGGGGGGCTGACAAGCAGCTCGCAGCGGCAGGCAGATCCTCCGCTAAGCCACCACACAGACTTCGTGCGCAAAAGCAATAAATAAGCCCAAACTTTTGTTTCCCGCATCACCTTACCTTCTTTTGCAGCCTGTGCCTCCCCCGTGTGTGCAAAGCGAAACAGCCAGACAGAGCACAAAATAATCCAAGAAGGGACCCTACTTTGGAAAACCATGGTGCCGGAGCGGGGTGATATTTCTAGCTATGTATTCCTAGACACTGCCACTGCCGCCGCTTGCTGGGTGCTAGAGGACGGTGGAGAAATTGTTGTGCTAGTCTCTGGCTCGGAGCTCCCTCCCTCCCAGCTGCCTTTCTCTTTCTCCTCCTCTTTCCTTCGCCGCCGCCGCCGCCTCCTCCTTTTCCTCCTCCTCCTCCGCACCGCTCCCCACCTCCCGCACCAGGCCGGCCGCCCGCCAGCCCCGACTGCAACCGAGCCGCCCGCGCAGCGCTCCGATAATATCAATTAGGGCGAGGGGGCGGGACCGCAGCGGCGGGACGGCCCGTCCCTCAACCTGACTGACAGCCACCGAGGGCCAAACAGCAGCGATCTTCTGTGCCCGGCGGGCCGAACCGGCGTCTGAGTAGCCGCGGCCAGGGGGGGCGGGATCGACGGTGCCACCCAATGAGCTTTCGGCGGTGTCGGGTTGCCGCCGGTGTCGAGGAACTGCGGGCTGTGCGCGGGGTGTCGGTCGCGGGACAGAAGAGCGGAGCTGGGAGTAGGGTCTGCATGGCACCTGGCGTTACTCTACGCGCCTGGAGCCGCCCGCCGCCCCCTTCCTCTTGTCCTCCGAGCGAGCGAGTGAGGCGGCCAGCCCCAGGGCTCTGTGTGTTCTCTCCGTGTCACAGCTGCCGGGGTGAGGAGTTGGAAAAGGACCCGGCTCCAATCCGGACCGCTGTCGCCGGCGGGTCCTGGCGTTGCCCCCGGCGCGGTGTCTGCCCCTGGCAAGGCCGAGAGGGCACCTGGGCTGTTGCCGCCGAAAGGGAAACTTCGGCAGGAGCTGTGGGATGGTGCCCCGAGACAGTGCTCTGCCAAAAGTCAAGTTCCTCAGGGCTGACATCACCCGGGCTCCCTCCCTTCCCTTTGTTTTATTCGGGTTTTCCGTCCCGCGCCTCCGTTTTTCCCCAGATAAGAGCAGGTTAATGACAATATAGATCTTTCTTTCTTGAGGGCGGATGGGAGGGAGAGGCGGTTGCTTTCCACACCCTCTTCGCCGGGTGTAACCTGAAGCGAGGGCAATGCGCCCACAGAGAGACGGTTTAAACAGGAAGAAAATTATTATTATTATTAATAATAATAATAATAATAATAATAATAATAATAATAATAATAATAATAATAATAAAGCCACCACCACGAGGGAGGGAAACTTGCTGAGCCTCTTCTGTCAGTGCTCACCCTGAGGGCTGGGGGCGCTTCTCCCAGGGATCTATGAAACCCCTCCGCTTTCCTTTCCCCAAACCCGCCCTTAGTACGAATGGACTAACAGGGTGAAGCACCACCAAAACTCAGCCTTCCCTAGCCGAGGCTGCGGGGCGGAGGACGGTGCGACCAGCGAGGTGTCTCCGTTGGCTTCGGTGGGAGCGCTCCTCGCTCCGGCCACGGCGGGACAGGGACAGGGGACGGTAATTGTAACCCCTACCGCGGGAGGCGTCGGTCCCTGCACCGACTGCTCTCCCCACTCCTCGCCTCTTGAGAAGCCCCTGCCTCGAACTCTGTCCCGCTCAGGTTCCCGAGCTGATGCTGTTCAGAGCGGGTTTTGTGCAGCGCCGTAAAACGTGCATCGCCGTGCCCTTTCGGAGGATGGAAACGAGATGTAAACGGCGTAAGTGATTATTGTCTGGGAAGCAGGCGAAGCCAGCGAAGCGAAGGGGGTGCAATTGCAATTCGGTGGCAAGATTATGCCAGAATCTGAAACAATCCTTGCGCAAATGGGGACCCTGAAACCGAAAATGTCGTGGATATTAAAATTGAGGGTTGCTTGTTTATGTTTATCTTCAGGTAGATAAAATTATTATTACTAATAATAATAGTAGTAATAATATCCTCAACATTGTCAAATAAACAGCCAGCATACTCCGAGCTTCGAGCACTTTCCCTGTGGTTTACCTGCTACTTCTGAGAATGGTGTGGAGGTACCCTCAAAAATGCACTGTATTCTTTCCACTTGCTGAATAATTAATACTCAGGGCTTAGAATATGACAGATTTTGCATTTCATTCAGAATGCTCTTTTAATACTCTAGATACCATGATGAATGTAAGCAAAAGTATGCACTCTTGATTCTCTTGTCCTCTGTCAGCTGTCATTCCCGTCTTCATTTGTGCGTACTCAAAAAAAGGAGCTGTGCAGAGCAGTGAGTTTGCTTATCTTCTTTTAAAAAGACAATTTTATTTTAAATACTTACATGCAGGTATTTTGTAACTTCCTTGCAAATTTTCATAGGTACAGCTCGTTTTCGTGTGGCATATGTTGTAACAGTGATTAAAGCAGATGCAGGAAGTCCTTAACCTGGTTAGTCCTCAACGATCTCCTAGCACAAAGTGCAGGCATTTCACTACAACATCATTAACCTCAAAAGGCAAATTTTAACCTTCAGAATCTATTAAAAATAAAATGACTTGCACTGAGACTTTGAATGACTATGTTCATAAAAATGCAGGAACTTACTAAATGAACAAATTGATAGGAGAAAGGCTCAAGTGGTAATGAGATATATCCATGTCTTGCATGCAATACTAGGCCAGACACTTTTCTTCATCAACACCTGCATTTATGCAAACTTTATTGTACAATCTAACACTGTATGTGTATATGTGTATGGTGTCTGTACACATGTAAAGATACTTAAAGGGATGTAAATATATCAACCATGCGACAAACATATGCACACATGAGTCAATATATAAAGAAATTAAATAAGAGATTAAAAAAAAATCTTCCCAATCAACTCGTTTTCAATGTTTTTGTCTTCCTGACAGTTGTAAATTGAGCTGAAGTTGACATATGTATTGCTTCCTTAAAAGTCATGGATGTGTTCACAGTTACACCAAAAAGAAACCGTGTACACTGAGAGGGTATATTACTGTATAATTTTTTAGATTGTGCTTCTTACAGATAAGACCTTCATGAAATCAATTCAGAATTTGAAAACAATTTTAGCTAATTTTAATTTTTTTTTCCTTTTCCTCTGATTCTTTGTCATATTTTCTAATACTTCACTGGATTCTGTAGAATGCATTGCCTGTATTGCATCTCATCCAGCTGAGAGCCGTATCTTCTCTGAACAAAAACAGAAAAGAGAAATATTATAACTGAACCAAAATACTTATGCTAAATGGACTACAATGCTCAGATTTGGTACCAAAATCTAAAAAAAAGAAAGCAACTGGGAGCTTCATTCAGCCATCCTCAAAGTAAATGGTTGTAAAAAGTACATTGTTCTGTTCCAATTAAAGACACTAATGTTGCATTTTTATTCTGTTTTAGCCTTTTTTCCTTACTTGAAATCTGTAGGCCAGATTCTGCCTTTTATTTAAACTTTTGTGTAGTTAGAATGGCTTTCTTGATATTACCTAGCTTCCCTATACTGAATTGTAATGGCCTAAGTAGATTTTGGAGAAATATTTAAAGAATTTTCTCCTTAAAACTGACTAACTCTATCTTCACCACATAACTCAAACTGAAATTGTGGTACAAGAAATACGGGATGAATTTTAAGGCTATACAAACATACATAAGGAAATAAGCATGGTTTGAAAGTAGTTACAAAATTCTGTTTTCACAAATTCTGCAGGATTCAAGCATTGGTTTTTGGCTACTCTGTGCAAGGCTGAAGCAAAATTTCAATAGCCCCAATAAGGTGTTGAAGGTTACCCTTAGACATAGTTTGTGAAAACAATACTGAGTCTTGGTTCTGTCCATGCAAGAACGATCCTTAAAACTGGTTTTGAACAAAAACATTTGAACTGTCTTTTACAGTAGTAAAAGTAGAAATTAGGCTTAAGCGATAGAAAAAGATCATTTTAAAATCTTGAATTTAGTAATTTGTGGTCATAATTGAAGCAATACCTAAGCAATTCTTTACCTGTGCACAAGATTTTCTATTAAATATGTAACACATTTTTGTACATTTTTAATTGATTTTTTTAATATAGAAATGCAGTGGGTTCATGACATCTCACTTATATTTGTGTATAATAAATCACTTGCATTTAATCTTCCAGATGAAGATGGTACTTACATTCCAAATCTGGATCAGAGACGAATTTTCCATACGGTGTCAATTTTAGATCTTCAGGTAGGTTAATAAATCAGAGGAGCTCTATTATAGTAAAGAAGGCAATGTATTAAGTAAATATTACTGGTTCATACAGAAATTGTACAGAATTGGAACTGTCTTGTTTGAAAAACATGCTCACGTAAAAAGTCCTTTCTATGGTTGAAATTTCTGTTTGCTTGTTTGTTTTTAAACTATTCTAGTTAACACAAATCAAAAATAGTGCTATAAAGCTTCACAATTTAAAGTCTTCACATATACCAGAATGGTAATAACAATTCACTGTCGAATTTTCTCTTGGGGGATTTAAAATTGTACACTGTGCTAAATAGGTATTTATTTTCTGAATCTATGAATTTTCAATATACTTGGAAAACACTGTTCAGAAATAGGGGTAAGATAGTGTGTCAGCTTGCCATTTAATGGAAATAAAATGGATTCTATAGAACAGTACAAATTAAATTCAGGTTAAATATATATGTGAACATGAAATACTTCTGCTTTTCCCAAGGAACAGTAGCAGACTTGTACAGGGTCCAAAACTATACTGCATCTGGGTCCTGTAAGACTGCTTCCTCTGATAAATCTGAGTTTGAAAGCTGATTTACTGAGGATCAAGAGCCTTCAGAGAACATACCATCTCTGTGTTGATCACTCTTCAGGGCCTGTTACTGTATCTTGTTGTGCTGTGGACCTTCCCTTGGAAAGCCAGAGTCAGGCAAGCCAGTGCCATCGTTCTGCAATAGCACCTGGGAATACTCTGAAAGGAGATAATTTCCATTGCTCACCTATGAATTAAAGGAATGCCTTTGTGCACAGATGTAACAAGAAGTAACTGCACATATTGTGTGCTTCAAAAAGCACATCATTGACTTCAATATAAGACTCAAAGTTTCAATTTTACTAGGATGTTTGTTGTACTAAAAATTGCACACAGAGCCTGATTATGAGGGTAGCTAATTCTTATTTTAGTTAATTAACTGTAAGCAGTAGATAAACTCTAGTAGTATGCTCCAGTGAGGTTAGTATCTTCCTGTTCTTCCTCAGTACAAGTGACAGCTGATCACTTCCATCTGTGACAGTCCTAGATTCTTGTTTCAGCCCAGCTGAAGTGAAAAATCAGACCCAGTAAATTTCAAATTTCCTGTTTCCATATATTGCTTTCTCTTATAGTTACTCTCAATCTCTCACTTTCCATGGTTCTGTGCATGAGCATAGAAGCACCTTTCCTCTCAATCTCTCTCCTGTGTTAGGAGGTAGGAGGAGTAAGGATAAAAGAACAGATGCAATAATCCTTATTTAGTTCTGAAAGATAAACTACAGATTGCAATGGCAGAATTTCCAGTGCTTTCACCTCTAGATCCAGGAAGTGTAGTGATGTGGAGCATCACTACTGACAGGAAAGCTGCCAAAGTGTATGGGAGAAGGTGTTCCTTGAAGTAGAATAATTTAAGAATTGCATCCCTCAGGAGTAGAACCCTCTGCAGATTTTCCATTTTGCCTTCTTTCACATACTCTCATGCTCTGTCAAGTTTCTGTGCACATATACTGCCACTCCTGTCCTTGTCTGTAAGTTTACACCTCCCCAGCCCCAAATTGATTTCTCACATCCACTGCAAGTAAACTAGATTTCTGACAAGTAATATGCATACTAATTTGTGGAAGTTTGTTTTATCCTAAAGCAGTTGATGCTTAACAGAGATGCTAAATCACATGACCTTACACAGTTTATCTCCTTCAAATATGGAAGTTCACATTATAGTGAGTTTCACGGGTTAAGTAATGCTCTATTCAGAAGGCTTTTACTTTTGGCTTGAATTTGCCATCTGTAGTTTCAGGATGTGATTTCTTTAGTATTTACTGTACTGTGACAAAAGTTAATAAAAGTGCCTAACCAGCTGGTTTTATATAGTCAACTCTGGCTTATCTAGAATAATAAACTTGTAATACAAATGCAGAGGTGATGCAAATCCTCTGTAAAATTAAGCTACATGACTGTATAATGAAGAAAAAAGGGTTTGTTATATTCGACCCTAAAGGGCAAGCTAAGACCTGCCTGTAAGCTGAGAAATAAACCACATATTGAAACACTACCTCTGGACCCCTTCTGTCCTTCATGCAACCAGATTAGCTCTCTCTGTCCCCATGCACCACAAAATGGATAATTTCATCCCAGTCACCACTGAGTAGGTTCTTTTCTTTTAATTATTATTATTTTACATGCATTTACTATTTTCTCAGTTGTCTCCTGTCTAAAGCCTCTACTCAGATAATGTTTTCCTTTTGTAAGCAGTTCCATTGATCTGGATGAGAGTTAGGTGCTACTCAAGCTGAACAAGAGTGACACTCTTAGGTAAACACTAAGTATCTTTAAAGCTCCTTCAGATGGAAAACACTTCATTTCAAGAAATCCTTTATTTGTCCTTTCATACATGTTTTTCTTGAGGAGGTGATTTGCACCGTAAGCAGCAAACAAAGTTAATGGGTGCAGTGGGGGACAGTGCTTTTTGTAGATTTTTTTCAAGACCATAATTTCGATATTTTTTTTTTTTTTTTTTTTTGTTTTGGGGTGGTGCAGGCTTTAGTTGGTTGTTTTGTTTTGGGGATTTTTTTTTTGTTTGGTTGGTTGTTTTTCTGTTTGTTTGGGTTGGGTTTTTACCCCACTGATGGCACAATAAGCAGTTGTCACCAAGCTGTAGTGTTGTCAGTGATGTCTAGATGTCTAGGTCTTTTTCTTAAGTGGTTACAATAAATTTAAAGCCCATCAATGTGACTGAATAGTTCTTTTTTTTTTTTTTTTTTTCCTCTTTTTTCTTGTGAGGAACTAGAAAAACATCTCTCTACAGTAATTCATGTGCCTTTGCATTGCCTAGTTGCTTAGAGGTAGGGTTTCTAATCCACTGCATAGTCTTTCTTAATCCTGATTAACCTTAATAATCTTTTGCCACATCACTGTCTACAACTTCTACAATGGATGATAAATATATTAAACTGTACTACTCATAGTACATATCTTGAATTATTCTACAATTTGTTTTTATGATGAAATCAATCATTTCTTTGTTAATGCACTTTGTTTTTCATATCATAGCAGGACTGTAATTCTTGACACATGTCTACCTCACACTTTGTAATTATTTAGATCTTAGCAGTCATCTTTGGGAGACCCAACAGACTATCTTGTATCATTTTATTTGAAATTTTATTTTTTCCCTTTTTAATAGTGTGATCCAAAATATTAAAGTAAAAGGCAGCTGCAATACATATATTAACATCTATTTCCCTTTGCTTTTTAATTTTGTTCTTTATCCTGTTTTCAAATATAACCAAATATTCGAGTAACATTAGATGAAAAGAGATGAATTAGTATAGCTGGCAGACGGGACCTTAAAAACAAAGAATTCAGATTTATGCTGTGAGGTAATATGATTTTGTATTTTTTTCACATATTTCATTAACACACAAACTACCAGGCAAATTTCTGTAAATGATGTACTACAGTAGTAATACACACAGTAAGAAATCAGCTTACCTAACTGAACTTCCAGTGTTAAGAAAAAGAAAAGAAAATATAGCCATATAGTCTTCCAAATCACGGCATCTGCCAAGGACATTTCATCAGAAATCAGCCTCCTGAGTTCTAGGAGAAAAATTCTATGCTACTTTTTCCTTCTTCAGTGTTAACATGTGTCTTCCTGATCATCCCATAATCCCATATGGGCAGTGGGAGTTAGTTTTTCCCAGAATGGTCACAGAGTTCTCAATGAATGTTGCTACACAAAAAACAAAAAAACAAACAAACAAACAAACAAAAAAAAACACCAAAAAAAAACCCCACAAAACCAAACACAAACAAAATAAAACAAAACAAAACACAAAAACCCCCGAAACACTCCAACAATAAAACCACAGCAAAACCATAGCTTGCCACTTAGAATTTACAGTCAAGGACATGCAGACTGAGAGAGCATTAATCACTTTTGTGTCTTTCTGATTTGGTAAGCTGAAAATGTCCTTAGTGAATCCAAAAAATACTCTGGGGGCCTGCAAAATTACAGCACACTCCAAAGGATGCCTGGTGTACTGCAGGACCAGTTTGCGTCTGCCTTCTGCAGCCCTGTCCTTTCTTCCCTCAGCTTGCCTCTAGCTTTGCCCCTTGCTATGATTTGCAAAACAGTGCTTTGAAGGCTGTCTTCTAGCATACCTATGCAAAGGCTTTCCTCTCTCAGACAGAAACAGTGATTGTGGAGCTTTAATACTACTCCACACTCTTTGTCCAGCATATAATGTGCTTTGCATATAACAAGCTGTAGCATAATTAAGCTAAATTTTACGTGCTTAATCAGGCTCCGCAAAATAACACAGTTTGCCACATTCCTTCCAGCTGAAATCAGTACATAGTTTTAAGTCTGCACTGACTCTGCTGTACCTGTGGGTAACTGCTGTCAGCTGGTAAGGACTTCATCTGAATTTGGATTCACTAGGAGATTAATTTAAGGTAGTTCTCTTTCAAAACAAGTACTGTACTGTATCTGTTCAGACCAAGACTTTTCTGTACTTATTTGTCAAATATGAATATGTATGTGCCTACATACATAATTTCTTCATAAATTCAATAGTTGTAGATAAATGGAATGTAGAGATAATGCGCCTTCATGCATGCAATACTGTGTACAGAGGGCCAGTCCCTTATCTCCTGTGTATTCACATAATTGCAACATTATGCTAGTTGGGGCTTTTTGGCAAGAATTCATGCCAGTTACATAATTCATTACAGCATATTCTAACCTACTGAAAACTGTGCATATTTTTAGGCGTAGTTTGTACAGTCCCAGTAATTTCTGCTTGCAAATTCCCTTTAGACATGCCCTCAGGTTCTCCCTGGATATGTTTCTGTCACTGTGTCACTTTGAGAGTCAGTACTGCAATTCTTCCATCTATTCAGTTCTCATAGAAGTCAGTACAGGATTTAAATGCACATAAGTAATAGGGCTGGATGTTGGTCAAAGCATGGTAGGTTCTAAGCTCTTCTAATAGTTCTTTGCACATGCTTCCCATTACTAAGAACTGTGAGCCTGAGCCTTATGTGATGTGAGACCCTGGAGTCAGTGTCTTTCTGCACCTGCTTTGTACCTTATGATGAGTCATTTAAATCTTGCAAATTGTGTTTATATAGATCTATATCAAAAACAAACAAACAAAACCCAAACCACCCAGGATAAGCAAACAAACAAAAAAAAACCAAAACAAAAAAAAAAAAACCACGGAAAACCCAAACCACCCATTACAATACTAACATTAGAGCTTGTGGAAAACAAAAATTCTGCAGGCTTTTGTGAGAATGGAGAGCTCTCCCTCCACCTCTTCCCCCATTAGCTTCCCACCAGTCTCATTTTACTAGGATGCTGGGATTTGTTCCTGAGGAAATTTTGCCCTGCAGTTAATACAGTAACCTACAGTGGGATTGGAGATGTTAGAACTGCTTTCTTCTGCACATCCTCAGTGAAATATACTACTGCCTGTCCCCAGGAAACACTCTCCCTCCCCTAAGGGCACAGCAGATCTGCATGACTCTTCTTGCTCACTGTTCTGGCTCTGTTTCAAGACTGTGCTGGAGAAACCAGAGCAGTGAGTGAAGATGAAGAGTATAGCTTGTCTCCACTGCCTCCCTGGTGAACTGAGGAGAGGAACAGCTCAAGGAAAAGGAGTGGCAGGAGTAAAGCCACAAAAAGGGGAGACTGCTGTGCTGAGTGATGTACTGGGTTATTACTGTGGACACTATGATAGTCACTTAGAGAGTTTTGTTACTGTTTGATGTAATTTCTGATGATGCTATCAGGTATGGTGTATTATCCATGCCTTGCCTTCTTTTCTCACCTTCATTTTTTGCTATTCATGGGGAATTGTCCAATTCTCAGAAAGGTGCAACTTGAATTTCAAAAAGTGACTGTCTGGATCCAAATGGTGGAAAGCCAAGGGAGTTCATAAGGAAGCTAAAATAACAAGATTATTTTAAAATGACATTTGCTGATGGTTTTAACTATTCTGACCCTCTAGCAAGCAGATATATGTGATAACCCCACTTAACTGACAGTTAGGTCACATTAATCAGGCTGCTTCTATAACTGCTTCTTTCTACCTGCAACTGCATATTGTGCTCCAAAAGAGTTCCACACAGTTATGCCCAGGGTAGGGACAAGGCTAATTCAGCAGTACTTTGCTCAGCTGCACTAAGTAGTTTTGCTATATGGAAAGAATTTAATTAGTTCACATCAAAGTTACGCTACCTTCAGTGACAGGTAAAATTGGTGTGTAGCTGAATCAATGTGAACTGATATAAAACTCCGGAAATCTAGCTTTCAATGTACTGCTTAATGCAGCTCAGAAAATCAAACCCCAGCACAGTACAGCGCGCAAAGTGAAATAAATGAATGAAAACTGCGTGATTAAATGTTTTCATCTCGAAATTTTGTTGCAATATTCAGAAACTCTACAAACTCTTCTAATTCATCATACTCTTTGTTTATTACTAATAAATTAATGTGCCAATGGAAGGAATTCATTACTCTTTCTACACACTTCACTAGTTGCAGGTCATTTATTAATCTATGTTATCTGGTAAGACTAAAACCAGCTGTAATTACATTGTTAAACCTTGATTAATAAGCAGCCCACATCACTAATATAAGCAAGAAGCAAGATAAAAAAGTCTTTTTAAAGACTTAGAGTAAAATTTTAGCATTCCTTTGGGATAAGGAAATCTGGATCTTCATCAATATTCATTTTTGTAAGATTTCATTTGCTTGTACAGCTGTATTTCTAAACACCTTTTGGAAACAGATTAACAAGCAAATTCAATTACACTAGAGTAAACGAACTGCATTCACAAGGTGGTATTAATGTACTAAGTGAAACATTGAGAATGAAACATTTTTTAAAATAGTCTTCAGCTAAACATTCTTTTTTGTTTTGTATCCTTAGTTCAATCATGTAATTAGGCACACATCTATTTTAAATCCATTTGTATTTCACAGATTTAAAAACAATATAGCAATTTGAAATACATTATTAAAACCACTGCCAATTCCAGGGCCCTGCTGTTGTACATTTTCAGTAAAATCAGTTTGATTGAAGCGACACACAGGAAATTATTACATGTCAGAAGCTTGGATTATCATTAAGAGTAAATAAGCAGAATGTCTCTGGCACTTGACAAAATTGAGGAACTTATTTTTATGATATAGCTTTATGGGAAATAAAGCAGATAGAAAGGAGATGCTTTTAGAAAAGATGTGTTAAGACTGTCTTCAATTAATCATAAATGACAAATCTTATTATAGCAGCACTATTGCTAAGAGTCTGTCAGTATTTCCATTACAAACCTATATTTCAAAGATTCATAAATGAGCTGTAAAAATTAAGTCTGGGATGGAATTTGGTGTTCAAACTGTTCACTATGGGATCATATTTTCCTCTCAAAACTTTAAGAAAATCCAATTTACCTTTTTATGTTGGATGGCTGCAAAGGGACCAGAAATGAGAAATCTGGGATGACTTGTTTGTTTGTTTCTTGTTTGTTTATATAAATTTTTAAAAAGCACAAAATTTAATAGATCAGAAGAACTATGGCATAAAGGGTCTAACTTGCCTTTTTTTGCTTCTGTTGTCTCTGAAAGGATCACCCATTTTAGTGGAAATTTAGCTTGTAATAAGGCTGCTGAAAATCCCTACTCAGCCTTCTAACTCCTTTGGGTTATTTCTTACAATTTTGTTACTAATCAGGGATTTGACACCTATTTGCCAGCTCACCTAAATTTATGCTAGCCCAGAACATGTTCTGCTACTGGGATCAAATAGGGCTTTGAAGCAGAGTCCACTGTTTCTGCAGAACTGATGAGCTGAACTAAGATTTGCCATTCTTGATGGTTTGATTGAATTAACTTTTTTCATCTATGTCCCCTTTGAAAGTTGAAGCTATTCTGAACAGTACAAAAGAATTATTGCCATAAAGTCCAGCAGTGTAAAGTTCAGAAGTGCTGCTGTTCTTCACCATTGTAGGTGAGGAAGGTAAGTGTCCTGTCAGACTTTTGTAGTCTCTGACAGAGACGGTGAGAATTCCTTCAGGGAATTTTGAGGAGGATCAGAACCATATTTTAGGGCCCATGAGTCACTATTCAAGGATGTTAGATATGATGCGGTAGCTCTTTGATATTTTTCCAAACGAGTGAAACAGGACTACACACAACATATGTACTTTGACAATGTATGTCTCTCTAGCATGCACATATGTGTGATAACCCCACTTAATGACAGCTAGGTCACATTAATTAGGCTACTTCTATGACTGCTTCTTTCTACCTGCAACTGCATATTGTTCTTCAAAGGAATTCCACATAGTTATGGCCAGTGTAGAGACAAGGCCTTGTCCTTGATAGGGCGAGGAGTAATGGTTTTAATCTAAAAGAGGGTAGCTTCAGATTAGATATAAGGAAGAATTCTTTTATGATGAGGGTGGTGAAACACTGGAACAGGTTGTCCTGTTGGTATATGGTTCCAGTTAACCTGATCTAGTTGAGGATGTCCTTGCTTGTTGCAGTGAGGCTGGACTAGATGGCTTCTGAAGGTCCCTTCCAACCCAAACTATTCTATGATTCTATGATATGGAGAACACAATACATAGATCACAATTTTCTGGGGTCTGGTAGTGGGATTTTTAGCCATTTTGGCCAAATCTCTCTTGGTAAGCCATGTCTGTGACAGTTGTCTGACACTGGTGTCTGCTAGAGGAGTTTCTGCATCTCACTCTTCAGCTGGCTGATCCACTGAATCAGGCAGCCACAAGCAGGCTGCCTGTGGGGAGTTGCACCTGCCCATGATCCAGAGTCATTTAGGAAAGCGCTAGCTGGTCTGCCTATATTCTGCTCTAACAGTGTAAATAATCAGTGTTTGCCAACATTCCACAAAGTTGTTTTATTTACTAATACAGAAATAGACTTTGAGGCCATTCAAACTGACAAGACTGCTAGAGGTTAATTTGGACGGAACTGAATCTGCAATCGAGGTAAAGCTTGCCAGTACCAAATATGGGAACCCAGCTTCAGAGGACCAGACTTTCAAGTTGACAAAGGTCATGTTACCTCTAGAACTTGTAACATTGAATGACCACTGAGTAGACATAAGCTGATAGCTGCACATAATTTATCTAACAAATTCCTGGTATATTAGCAGGCAAAGACACGGTATCTGTCTGGCTGTCCTGGGTGTGCTTTCGTAAGAGAAGGATAAGGACTCCTTCCAAAAGAGAAGGACTCTTTCATCTACCACTGCTGGAAAACAGTGAGTATTTTCACAGTAGTAGCTTTGGAATAGGCACACGCTAAAGATCACTGCCTGCTACCTAGCAAATCAACTTGCACATGAACCTACCAACTACCACAAGTGAACCTGACATTCCTTTGAGTGGTTGAATAAGAGGCTGGCCCGTGTGATTTATGTGTGCAACAGTACGGCATGTGCTTCCACTAAACACACCCCTCAGTTCCTCTTGTATAGCAAGCTTGGCTGGCTGATGAGAAATACAAAAATGAGTTCCAAAATTCAAGTTGAATTACCAAGAAACTAGATTTGAATAGATAGTGAGGAAGGATGCTTACGGAAAGAAGATAGAAAAAATACAATGGCATTATTATTGATGACGTTATTACTGTTGTGCTCAAAATTACAAACCAGTTGTTTTTGTAGAAGACAGAAGATGTGAAGAACAAAATGTGTTATCTTGTGTTTTACTTGATTTAGGAAATAGCATTTGTGCAAGTTAAGGTCTAGGCTGATAGCTTTATTTGTTTGGACAGCTAATGCTTAAGATATTGTAAAGAAACAACAAAAAACCTTTCTATTTTATTCAGGAGTAAGTTATGTAATATTTCAGTTCCTCTGCAGGTAGAGAGTAACTATGTTGTGTTGTTTTTTTCTCATTTGCTGCTTGTCTTTATAGAACATTGGCCATGCCGAGGACAGTAGAAACTATCTAAAATACAGCATTATCATCAGAGAATATGAAAACTAAATCAGAAAAGGGTGAAAGCAAATAAAATGATAATAAGGGGAAGTGGGTCACGTGAACAGACCAATGAATATTTAGTAGAATTTACTAAGAAATAAACTTACTGAACATCTTTAAAAGTTCAAATCAAGTATGTGTGCAGTGGGTCTCTTCTGTGTTTTAGGGGGTAACCAGAAGTAGAGTGGTCAAACAGTACATTTCACATGGGATTACTGATGATTTCTGAAACTCAAAGACGTGTGAAAAATATTAGAGGTTATTTTAACATATCCTCACTAATTTCGAAAGTTCTGTATATGTTAACACATATAATTATTCCTAAAAAGACCACTATTTCCTTTCATTCTATTATTTCAATTGTGTCTGTCATGGACTAGAATCAATACTGTGATACTATGGTGACCTGCCACTTATTGCCAATATTGACTAATAGGAGCAACTTCATAACATGGGTGACATTCACACACATCTCTTCTGCCCTGAAAATTATTGATTCATCCAAAGTGTAACAAAAGCAGCCAGTGATTCAAAACATACCTAAATGTTTGTGGACTATTGTTAACCAATAGTCTAATCAGCAGAAACGAAGAGGAATTACTAAGCAATGTTCCCCTAAGCACTGTGCAGCTGCTTAATGACTCCCACACAAATGTTATCAAAAAGGTCATTTAGCTCATTCCTCCACTGCAAAGTTTGCTTGAATATGCTGCATTGAATTACTCTTTTTTGATTAGTATAGCTTGACTGAAAATTTGTATTACACAGTAGTAGCATGTGAGTTGTCAGGGCTGGCCCAGTACTTGGTCTCTGTGATAGTAAGTCTCTGGGGATGGAAACATAAGAGCACCCAAAATATTGATGTAGAAATTACTTCTTTCTTATGCGGAGAAAACTACAAGACCCTGGACATTCAGCCGACATATTCAACAGTGCTGTTCCCAGCTGGTTGTGTGAGTAGGTGCTGAGTTGTGTTTCTATGAATCTTTATCTGTATTATTTCTCAGGCTCACTGCCTCAAGCTGAAAGCATCAATGAACACGGCGTAAAGGATTTCTTGCTTATAGATAGGACTGAAGTTAGGAGCAGAACTGGAATGAAAATAGCCCTGCAGCATAGTTTGGGATAGTAGGAAAGCATGATACCAACTTGTAAGAATGTCTGGTTTCATCTGATTTTGATGCATAACTAGCAGGCTGTGCTTTATTTGCTATGCTTCTCCCATATGCCTACTTGTGCATATCTGTAGATACAGTGCTGTACAGTGCAGGCTGAAGGCAGTTTAGAGAAGAGAGAAGCTCTGATGTGCCTTTGAAGATAAAGAAGATTCTCTGGTTGTGCCTTCTGTTGCACATTTTGAACAACAAAAAGTGTTTAAATCACCACAGCTTTTGCATGAGTCTCACCAGCCATGCGATGTAACTGAAAATGTTGTGGTATTAACTGTGCTGGTTTGATTACCTCACATCTGATTTTCCGCTGGCCTCTGTAACAGACCATAAGCACAAACATAGCTTTTATATCTTATGATGGTATATTTGTAGGGAACCTGGTACTCTGCAGGGCTTTCTGTCCCCTAAGGCACCTGGCTGATGGCTGTGCAAAAAAAAAGAAGCTTTAGTTTGTGCTGAAAATTCAACGTTTTTGTTTTAATCCTATTTTTTGTAGGAAAACTCAGGAGCAAAAATGAAAATATTTTTATATTTGAAGTGTTTTAATGGAGATGGGACCTTTATTATTTCAGTGAGAAATTAGAAAAATAAAATCAGATTTTTCCCCCCCAGTGAAATACCAGAGGTAAAAACTGTTTGTCTGTTTATTATTAATTTCAGTAAAGAATATTTATTTCAACCCACCCAAAATACCCCAGAACAACATTATATGTTGAGTACTATTATGAGGGAAATACTGGAAAAAGAATGGTTAAATAAGTAAAAAGGTGATTTTACAAATCAGGTAACATCACCCAATATATACGTAGCTTTTAGGTATGGCAGAAAACAATCAAAAACTACATCCACACTAATAAATAAAATGTGCTATGGCCTATACTTTACTCCTGAAATCAAGTGACACAATATGATTTGCATCTCCTCCATCCTAAAAAAGGGTGGGTTTACTGACTCCCACAGCCAGTGCTGGCTGCCTTGTCCCCCACCTGAGCTAGTCCCCTGGGCAGCCCCATCTCTGAGCCCTTTTGGCAACTGCCAATGTGGATGGGACATAGTGTAGATGACCACAGCTCCCTGCTTAAAAATAAGCCCTGTCCCCACATAGTTTCTTAGTAAAGATGTAGCAAAGAGACCAGCTTTTTGCTGAAATTTTGGTAGGAGCTGAATTTACCTGCTGGTCTTGATCCTCAGTGTAAAGAGCTTTGCTCATGTTGGGGAGCCTCACTGCTTACGAGCAGAGCACAGGAAAGAGCTTTTGGCCTGAAACAGGAGTGGTCTGGTTTGCATGATCATTTTTAATAAAGTGTGAATCACCACCATGTCATCAAGAAAACAGAAAAAATGCATGAGAAAATTCTGTCAATAAAATGCTATTTCCATGGACTGTTTTGTATCACTGCACATTGCATTTGCTGTAATAAGTTACAAATGTAATTTGTTACATTTTAACATCAGGACTAAGATAAGTAATTAAAAATGTATAATACACACAATTTTGTTTCCCCTGATAAATCTAAAGTTTGCTAGGCTCCACTCCCCTCATTATTATGTGACAGTGTTAGGAGACAATTTGATCCAAAAGGCTGGGTATACATGCTATATGGCATAAATGCATTTTAGTTTTAATAACAATCAAAGAGGGCCAGCATATTGCTTAATAAAAGATCAATGCAGTAATATGATTAACCACCCTGTGTTGCTTTCTTTCCATTTGTGAGAAAAGATAGTTCAGGAGCTCCACAGCAGTGAATAGCAAAATGACTAATTGACAGGCAAAATGAAGGTTTCCCTAAGGGTTTTTCCCCCCTCCCTGCCCTCAGGGCTTGTTTTGTTCGTAGAATGCTGTTAACTCTTTTAAGGTCTCTTACCTTTAAGCAGGCTTGTGGAAGAGCTTTTCATATTTTTTAGCAGTAGATTTACTTGCTGAGTAAATATAGCTGATGAAAGAAAAGCTGGTGATCCATAAAAGACCGGGCTGCAGGGATCCTCATTAATCTTCCAGTAGTTTTTGCTGTCATTCCTCTTTAAAGTTCCTTGCCTTGTAAAGTGTTTGTGGAAAAAGTAGGAATACTTTTGCCTTCCACTCAGCACTGATTTCCAGCCAGATCCCAACAAAAGCTCATCCTCCCTTTCAAGTAGTTTTAACTTCAGCCCTGTCATTGGGCAGAGTTCTCAACTATGAAGAGGAAAGTGCTGTTTAAATGAGTTTTACAAAAGGAGGACAAAGAAAAAGCCAGAACAAAATTGTTTTCTTGTTATTCTGCTGATGGTAATGTGACTATATCACTAAATGGATAAGCTAAGTGGGCTACAAAATAAAATAAAATAAAATAAAATTAAATTAAATTAAAAAAATAAAATAAAGTATTAAAAAAATAAAAAAGAGAGTGCATTAAACCTTAAATAAGAGACTATCCTTCGGAAATCTTGTCTTCTGTTATAAAAATAGTGAAGTATATGGCATGAAATTGAGAAAGTTAGTATAATTAACTGTGATGTACTATAGCTGGATCGTGAGAACGTCAGGACAGAGGCATGCAGTTTAGAAGGTATTTCAAATTTGGGATTACTAAGCAAGGCTTAAAGCATGGTCTGCTTCTCCTGAGAATGATTAAACTGTCTTGCATTCAGATGTGACACCAGTATGTCTTCTACACAAAGAATCATAAAATCGTAGAACGGTTTGAGTAGGCAAAGACCTTAAAGGTCATCTAGTTCCAACCCCCCTGCCATGGGCAGGGACACCTTCCACTAGACCTGGTTGCTCAAAGCCCCATCCAACCTGGCCTTGAACACTTTCAGGGATGGAGCATCCATAACTTCTCTGAGCAACCTGTTCCAGTGTCTTACCACCCTCACAGTGAAAAATGCCTCTCTTATATCTAATCTAAATCTACTCTCTTTCACTTTAAAGCCATTACGCCTTATCCTATTGCTACCTGATTTGTAAAAAGTCCCTCTTCAGCTTTCTTGGAGGCCCCCTTTAGATATTTGAAGGCTGCTGCAATGTCTCCCCAGAGCCTTCTCTTCTCCAGGCTGAACAAGCCCAACTCACTCAGCCTTTCTTCATAGCACAGATGCTCCAGCCCTCTGATCATCTTTGTGGCCTAGCTCTGTACTTGTAAAAAGTCCATGTCCCTTTTGTGTTGGGGCACCCAGAGCTGAATGCAGTACTCCAGCTGCAGTCTCACAAGAATAGAGTAGAAAGAGAGAATCACCTCCCTCAACCTGCTGGCCACACTTGATGCAGCCCATGACATGGCTGGCTTTCTGGGCTGGGAGTGCACAGTGCCATGTCATCTTGAGCTTCTCATGAATAAAGACCCCCAAGCCCTTCTCAGAGCTACGCTGAGAAGTAATAGGGAATAATTCAAGGTCTTTCGTAGACAAGAGGCAAGGGAATCAAATGGGTTTAAAAGCCTCTATGGGCCAAAACATAAGAAAGAATACAAGCCACCAGTTTGCATCAGACTAAGGGGAAAGAATTTTTTCTAAGGGGAAGGAAAGAGAGATACAAACTTAGATATTATCTTCACATTTTCACTTGGACAGTGGAAAGTGTCCAAGACAGAAATGTGTTTTGTCCTCTTTCAGCTATATTTGGCTCACTTATTTTCAGAGCTATGCGAAAGTATTTTAATGTATCATTTTTTTCTAACTGAAAAAAAACTTAGGGTTTTAGGGCATTGGAAAACATTTGATCTTGGCTTAAGTTTAACAAATAGTTTTAGATTTTCCTGAAGAAAAAAAAAAAAAAAAAAAGAAAAAAAAAAAAAGGAGAAAAAGAAAAAAAAAAAAAGGAGAAAAAGAAAATCTGAAATGCTGCAGTTCAACATTCCTGACACAATTTTCTTTTGGTTTGAGCACCATTCAGAAAATCAAGAAAGTCTCCTTATGGCAAAAGTGGTGATACTTGCTTCTGGTAACTCTACTGCTGAAGTCCTCTCTGGGACCTTTGAGGTCGAGATTTTAGTGTATTATCTCTTTGAATTGAAGAAGAAACACAAATTCTGGCAATCCAGTCTCCCACATTACAGATTTTCTGTTTTGTGTATAGTACTGGAATTGTCATCAAGGTATGGACTAAAACTTAAGAGCAAGTTTTAGACAGCTAAACAGTAGTCCATTTCTTTAAACCATTTCCTAGGATCCTTGTGTAGTCAGTGGCAGGTCAGAAAAGCAGTCTTAAGACCTAATCTAAAGATCAGTTTGAACTGTAAATTTTTCTCTGTTGATGGTAAAGGAAATTTAGATTATTACTTAATGGAAGTAGGATAAGGTTGAGTGATACGAATCCCTGTTGGGTGTCTTTTTTTCTAGTAGGTCCTAGACTTACTTTCACTTTTTTTTTTTTTTTTGGTGAATTAGTGATTAGTGCTAATTATTTAAATTAAATAATTATTTAAATAGTTAGCTAATTATTTAAACAGTGGGCTGCAATTAAAGAAAAGCCATAGAAAAGCATAGGTCAAAGTGACTGGGGAACTTACATTCTTCTAGGACAAACTAAGTGTTAATTTGTCACTGAAATTTGATTGTAATATCATTGAATTAACTATAACCTATCTAACATTATCGTTAATGCTATAAAATAAGGTTATACAACAAAACCAGCAATGTAATAGTGTGTTCAAAAATTGCTTAATAGATCTATCTGCTTTTGACAAGTAGTTATGGCGTTTTCTATTATTTGGCCTCAAAGTGATATAGCAACTAAAATTTCACTTTTGCTATGGAAAAGGAATCAGATGAGTCAGATGCAGTGTCATGGGTTCAGCAACAACAATAATTTTTCTCCTCCTTGGTAGCTGGTACAGTCCTGTGTTTTTGATTTTGGGCCTGGGAACAGCGCTGATAACACCAGTGTTTTCAGTTACTGCTTGGTAATGTTTTGGTCTGACCAAGGACTTTCTGAGTCTCATGCTCTGCCAGGGAGGAGAGGAAGCCGGGAGGAAGCAGAGACAGGACACCTGGCCCAAACTGACCAAAGAGGTTATTCCATGTCACAGCACGTCATGCCCGACAAGAACCCGGAAGAGTTCAGTTCACAGCTCTGTCATCGAGTGGTGAGCAATTGTATCCTCTTTCCTTGTATTTCCCTTGTCATTGGTGGTGGTGGTGGTGGCAGCAGTGGTTTGTGTTATACCTTAGTTACTGGACTGTTTTTATCTCAACCCGTGGGAGTTGCATTCTTTTCGATTCTTCTCTCCATTCCCCCCCCCCCCCCCGAGTGAGGGGCAAGAAGGAGGGGGAAGTGAGTGAACGGGCTGCGTGATTTACGGCTTAAGCCACGATATGCAGCAATACATTTTGGGTTGTACAAGCAAGCCCTCGAGAGCTACAGACATGGCTCTGTGGCATACTGACTTATTCGGTGTATAGGTCAACAATAGACAGACGGCTAGACCCTGAGAAAGTCTTCAACAGTGAGTTAAAGATCTGCCTGGGGCAACCTCTTTTCATCAGAATGACCTCACCTCTTCCTCCATTCTCAAGTTCCTAATTCCTGGAAACACCTGTTCCTTAACCTGGGGCTGCTTAGTATAAGAGGCTATTTTACCTCATCCTTTTGTAGCCTTGGCTTTGTATATACGTCTCTGCCTGCTGGGAAGAGATGGAGGGACCTTTCCTTGAGGGAAGAAGGCTTTGGTTCTCTGTGGTAAGGTTTGGGGTTGTTTGGAAAGAACTAAACACAGACTCTGATTGTAATTGAAAGTTGTTCACATAATGCCAATGCCATTAATCCTATAGCAGCATAAACAGGCCCAAATACTAGCATTAACTGCTATTTGTAACAATTACTATTACTGTAGAGCAGGACCTCCATGGTAAGGCACTGCATGATCATAAGTGAAAGCCTGTGCCTTAGAGGCCTACTGCGTATGTAATCTGGAACCAAGTCACAGCCAATAATACACACTGGTTTAATTTTATAGAAATGAATGGGTCTCAGAAAATTGGCTATGTTAACATAATCCTGTCACTAACAAGCAGTTAATGTTTGGGACAAATGTAGCACATTCTTGATTTGTATGATAAAAATCGCTAGTGCAGTAAGGCCCTTGTATTATTCAAAGCCCTTTAAGTCAGAAAAAAAAACCCCAAACAAAATCAAAACCTCCAAACAACAGAAAATAACCCAACTCCACACCAAAAATAAGAAGAAAATAATGGCCTTTTTCACTGTTCATTCTGGGGTATATCAAACAGGACCCACAGGAAATTCAGGCTAAGTGTTTACACTGTGTGAACAAGACTAGCCCACTCTATCAGAAGCTAGTTTTAAGCTGTGTGGATGTGAAACACTGCACCACTTCGCTTGCAGATCACAAATTGCTGTCTGGGGTGAACACCTCCAGCAAGTTAGATGTAGCTTCATTTTCCCACTGTGGAAAATGTACTACATCTGCTGGTGAATTTTGAATTAATCAGCGTGACAATTCCTATTTTCCTGTTTTAAAAAGACAGCAATGAAAATAAAGATGGAATGGTAAAAGCTGGGTGTGATAGAACTTTTCGAGGTCTGTCTTCACAACATGTTTTCAAGAGGATCAATCAGTTCTAATATCACAGTTTCTTCTCCAGACTCTCATTAGCTACTCTGGGATGTTGCATGACTTTTCTGGCCAGGTCCATCTCCTTCGCTGATCTTGCTGATGCTATGCTGAAATATCTGGGCCATTCCAATTCTGCTGCCCTTGGGATTGCTCTCAGTATTGAAAAGCAGAAAGGAAGAGAGTGAGAAAAGGAAGGACAGCAATACCTTAAAAGGATCTAAGGAAAACATAGAAATATGCTGAAGGACTGAAAGAATGTAAGTACCTTTTTTTTCTGTGTTTGTAACTGTGTGGCCTACTGGTCGTGTGTCTTTAGTGTGGATATCTTGCTGATCGTGAGTGCTTAGTGGAAGAGACTTGACAAAAATAATAACAATAACGACAAAAATAATAACAATTGCAACAAAAATAATAGTATCTTTTTTTTTTTTTTTCCCCCCAGACTCACTAATGAATCCTTGACAAGAAAGTCATAGAATTATAGAACAGTTTGGGTTGGAAGGGATCTTTTAAAGGTCATCTAGTCCAAACCTCCTGCAATGAGCTGGGACATCTTCAACTAGATCAGGTTACTCATAGCCCTGTCCAACCTGGCCTTGAATGTCTCCAGAGACAGAGCAGCCACTGCTGTTCTGGGCAACGTGTTCTGGTGTTTCACCACCCTCATCATAAAAGGTGTCCTTCTTACCTCTATACATGAATGCAAAACTGTCTTTGCATCAAACTAGATAAAAAGTGATATGTAAGGTACCTTATGAATAACAGCAAAGTAAAAGCAGAAGAAATCCATATGTGATGGATGTATGCATGCAGTCTGTCCCCATTTAAACCTTTCTCAGGAAAGCCTTTGACTCAGTTCAAGGCCAGAGCTCTATAATCAGGTCGTACCTAGTAAAAAAGGTACAAGAGCTGAACCTGGAGCTTTTAAAACTGTTTGGGGTCTAGTTTATTGACTTAAGGAAACTGAGTCCAATAGCATTTTTGCATCTTAGGATCAAAGAATCATAGAATAGTTAGGGTTGGAAAGAACCTTAAGATCATCTAGTTCCACCCCCCACTGCCACAGGCAGGGACAAAGCACACTAAACCATGTCACCAAGGCTCTGTCCAGCCTGGCCTTGAACACCACCAGGAATGGAACGTTCACATCTTCCTTGGGCAACCCGTTCCAGTGCCTCACCACCCTTACAGTAAAGAACTTCTTCCTTATATCTAATCTAAACTTCCCCTGTTTAAGTTTGAACCCACTACCCCTTGTCCTATCACTACAGTTCCTAATGAAGAGCCCCTCTCCAGAATCGTTATAGGCCCCCTTCAGATACTGGCAGGCTGCTCTGAGGTCTCCATGCAGCCTTCTCTTCTCCAGGCTGAACAGCCCCAACTTTCTCAACCTGTCTTCATAGGGGAGGTGCTCCAGTCCCTTGATCCTTTCTAAAGCTTTGAGAAGTGAGGTTGTGGATGGAATATACTATGCCAGACTATTTAATTTAATACTTAGAGACTTTGTTTGTAGTATTTTTGGTTTATTGATTTTTCAGCTTTATAATTTTTTATATTTAATAAGCTTAATCTTCGCATTGGTGTTGAGCTTTATTGCAATTCCTTGTAATTTGAATACATTTTTTTCCCCACTTTAATACCTTTCATTTACTACCTTTAAACAGTGAGTATGTTTTATGAATTTTTGACCGCTTTGAATAACTGAGCTCACCATGTTCAAGCTCAGATTTTTGCAATAGGAGAATAAGGAAACAATAAAGCACACAGGTCAGCATTTGAGGCAGTTGGCTCAGCATTAGCTGCTGGACAGTTGGGAAGTGTTTCGAAGGCATCAAGGAAAAGGAAAGTTTTAAGGTTTAGTGAATTAGGATTGCAGATGCTCACAAGGATACCTTTCCAAATGCAAGTAAAAAAAAAAGAAAAAAAAGGTGAAAAAACCATAAAGGACCTGACAGAAAAATTAAACAACTGCATTTAACAGAATGAAAATGACTGAGTTAAACCATGAAAAGCCCTTCCTAGAATGTGAAAACAGGTAGCCAGAGCTGAGTGCAAGAAAGAAGTGAAAGCCAAGGGAAAGATACAAAGGGATGGGTTGAGTTATTCAGAGTGCCAAGCTATCAAAAACATCTTTACAGAACCATTTTGCATGTATTGGAAGAGAAAGATCACCTATCTTAGGCCCTGGGAGAAGGATGTTATGCTAACTGAAATGCCAGATGACAGGAATCAGTGGAAATAGATAAAAAGGATAGAAAAAGTTTCAACCAAGAGACATTTCGAAAGAGTTAGACACAGCCTGGAAACAAAGATCTAGAGAAAAGTCTGAATTGGCCTAGAAGTATCTATTAATCTTCATTAACTATTAAGTAAGTCTAAATGACTGCTCAGCTTTAATTGTTCATACTGGTGCCTGTGACAGTTAGGTGAATGGATTGGCAGATAGGTCTTTGGTTGCTTTTTTCAATGGAAAAAAAATGGAGGAAGTTTTTAAGAGAAAGAACAAGATCCTATTTTAGCCATCTGAATTTTGAACTGATGATTACGTATCTTCAAGAATGTACGAGAGATGAAACAGTATTTTGATTTGTACAGGAGAAGACAGGTTTGGCCAAAGTAGAAATGTGATTTGTCACAGCAGAGAAAGATTAAAATCAGTTTGCATCTGGAGATAAAATTACCTGGAAAGAGAAAATGAAAGAGAAAAAGAAGGTAATCTAGAACACAGTGTGTAGATCCAGCACACTGAGTTTCTCTTTTGACGAATGTGCTGAAAGGGCAGTCAGAAGCAGAAGAGGATCCAGGAAAGCATCACAGAAGCTTGGTGAGACAGGATTTAAGGAAAGGTCAGTAATATCAAACACAGCTGACAGATTGAGATATAAAAGAGTCTAGCAAAAAAGAGGAATTACAAACTGTGCTAAGATTTTTTTTCACATGAAAGGAAAAGCTGGAAAACAGTGTTAGGTTAGACAAAAAAAAAAAAAAAGATTTTATGAAACAGTGATGAATTAACTCAAAAGCAGAAGAAAGTGAGATTGATTTCTTTTTTTTTTTTAGTGGGAAGATTAATGTTTGTGTCATTCAAAGAAAAGTAAAATGAAATTGAGAGGTTTTGGATAACATGAAGGAGTAAGAATGAACAGTAGGCTTATGGAATTGGAGGGTACCTATGATTCAAAAGGTGAACAGAAGAAGGGCTTCTCCTACGAGACGATAGTGGAGAATGGTAGGCAGGAAATCACATTGTATTTTATCAGATGATATTCTGTATGGGTGCTGGTTCAAAATTATGTATATATGTTTATTTTTTTCTTCAAACACAGATTACTTTAAAATATTCTTTTGTGTTGTAACAATTTTCTTGTATAGTACCATGAAGTATTTTGGATAAGTTCTACAAAACAGATAAAAAAAAAAAAGCTAACTTTTACTTCCCACTTTTGTATATATAACATATATATAAATTCCAGCCAATTCTTAGAAAAAACTTTTATTCATAACAATGTGCTAAATCATATCTTGGAGTGCTGTGGCTGTCTGAAAATGTATGCTACTGACATGGAAGTAGCTAGAAATATTAGAGTACATAACATTTCTTGAAATAATCTCTTTAATTTTCATCCATAACTTTATTGATCTTAGATTCAGCTGTTAGAAAGCAGTGAGGCACAGCAATAGTTAAGGGGATTTCTCACAAACCAGGCTTTCCCCATGAGAAGCAATCTGCACACCTATATTTCTGAGCTGCATTCTCAATCATTTTTGGAGCAAAGAAAGCATAGTAAAGTGCTCCTCAGAACTGGGAATGAATCCCACCTCACCATCTGTTATTAATTTTGGAGATGAAGACCCCATGCATGATTGAATGATAAGTGAAAAAGTTGTTCTGAGCTGGTGTTAACCCACTAGAGTAAGGAATGTTAAAGTTCAGACTAGATTTGGGACAGAGTGTCAGTGGTGAATAGATTCCTAACTTTATATATAACCTGACTTATTTCTTTGGGACAGAAGATGCTATATTTTATAAAGAATTATCTCACAGTCTTGTGACTGAGTACTGAAGTGGTCTTGAATAGTAACATGTTGTATTCAGTCTTTGCTGTAACACCCTAGTACAGCAAAGCAGCTAAACAGTGAATTACCCACTAAGGGTATGCTCTCAGCTGTGTTTGATACATGGCGCTGTGTGAGCCTCATGAGCGATCTGTGTCCTCATGATGTGATGGCTTTAAAAGGCCATCCATTGCTTTACACAAGTCAACTTTTTTGGCCCTGCAGTACACTCTGCATCTTTTTGTAAGCGTCTGAACAGGGCTGTAGAGACAACACTGCAGAAGATGATAATTTCAATTTATTTGGTGAAGAGCTCCATGGTATGGCAATAGTCTGAGTCCCAGAGCATTACCTGGGACTCAGTCTTTCACTCTGTAGTTCTCTTAGCATAAATGGAGGTATGCTTTCAGCCTAAGCAATTGATGGGTTTACCTTCTTTTCTGCAGAGTTTTCCAGAAGAAATGCATCCAAAGCACTGTGCTTGCTTCACCTGAGCTGTACAGATGGCCTGCATGTGCACATAAAATTAGATGCATTGACCTGCCCATATGTAGCTGATATGTCTGTGCTGCTCTTCTAAGTGGGCTTCCAGGCACCTGGAATTCTCAAAAAAATGTTAAAAATACTTGAGTTCCATCTAGACACCATTTCTGGGAGGAAAAAGAGGTCATGTCAGGAAAAAACTGGACATATGGCAGCATCAGTACAATCAGAATAGTTAACTGTGAAAGAAGCCCATTAAGATAAATTGTTTATTTTGTATTCTCTGTCTTGTGCTGGAAGTGTAGTGTACCTACAATGTGATTTTACAATAATTCTTTATTACTTTTTTTATCTTATTTATCATGGAAATAATGCATTGGGTTTGCAGACTTCCTCAGTGTTTATAGTGTCTATAACATTGAGTTATTTTTTTCATACTCTTCACAAGGGTCATTATCACATGTAATATGAATGTGTATGCACAATAATTTAAATTGCTATAGGGGATCTGCAGCTTCTACTGCAGTTACAAAGCAAGTCCATTGAGCACTTTTCCAACATCTTTTATGTTTTATATACACAAAAAAGCAGTTACTACTTTTGTTACTTTGCAGCATTAAAGTAATGGCACCTTTGAGCATGGACACACTGTGTTGCAGTAATAGTACAGATTGCATATTATGAACCTGCAGTACTCAATGCAAAGTAAATATCCCAATAGCAAGAAGCTTCTGAGAATGTGCAATAGTTGCTTTAAAACCACAACATCTTGCCCAATTTAAATTACTTAAACTAATTATTCTACATTCCAAACTAATTGCCTGCAAAATTTCATTATAAAAATCACAGATGTTTTCTGGTGCATGTGTGCATGGGATTTTGTTTGTTTGGTAGTTTTTTATTTGAGAAAAGAGAAATACGTATCTGAAGCTTTTTTTTTTTTTTTTTTTTTTTTTTCAGTTTTCAGGGACACATTTATTATAAAATGTTTAACACAGAATCAGTTTGAGGCTGTTTAGCCTTATTGACTAACCTTTCATCCACACCACCTCTCTGGATAGACCTTTACCAACATATTGCTATGGAATATGTGCTTGTATATCAATGCCTGAAGATGCATATGGTTCAAAGCATACCCATTCAATCTGGGCATAATTTATATGAAAAATGGACAATGTCTATTTTTATTTGCATATAAAGAACTACAGACATGTTCAGATATGAATCAGAAAATCTATTTGATATCAGTGGAAGTACATGTACTAAAACTACCATATGGTCCACAGTTTGTGGAAAACAAGTGCTCTGCCCACACTTTTCTTAAAAGGCACACACACAAAGCCTATGTTTTGTACACTGGCTGCAAAATGTAATAAATTTAGTTAGTGAGTACCTTTTTCATATTTTTTATTTTGATCTTCACCTCTACCCAAAAAGATTTAGTTGTGTTTTAACTGAGCATTCAGAGAGACTAATCAAATTTTGCGTAGAATGAGCTGCTGACAAAGAACTAAATTCACCAGAGCAAATATAACTGATGTCTTAAAAGTCCAGCTCTGTTTCTTGTGTAGATAAGGGGAACAGCTGCTGCTTACATGAATGCTGTTAGCTGCAATAGCAATAATGGTGATCATAGTATGTGAGCAAGAGAAGTCTGGGAGTTGTGCCTTATATAGTAATTGCGTCCAATCAATGAATCAATTACTTCTGTGCCATCTCTTCAACTACAGGCAGTGTCAGCTCCCTCCATAAAGGGCTAAGAGTGTATTTGCACTGTAACTGTGGTTACCACTCACTCAGTCACCAGAGAGGTAGACACTATTTAGTGACTTTTCAAAAATACCTGTGTGACTGAGAAGTTTGAAAGTGGCTTAGACACTTAGGAAAGTCAATAGAAATTATGCACCTCAGGGCCAGATTTTTAAAGGCTACCATCTTCCATTGATTACAGGAATTAGGAACCTAAATACCTTTACAAATCTGCACAAGAGGCTAAATCACATTTGAAAGTCAATAGGAATTAGACTCCTAAGTGCCTAAACCAGATGAAAAAAAGACGTGTTTTAGGAGTGAGAATCTTTATAATTGTATTCCCACTAGTGTAACTGCAAATTATGGGTTCAATTATTCCACTTAGGTACAGCTCAGAGGAAGAAAGTGGTATGAAGTTGCAATGCCCCAGAGGAAAGCAACTGTTCCTAAACTCTTTCAGGAGATACAGCATACTGCTTCATGAATTTTAGGCTTGTGAGAGAAAGAAATCATGGGTTTGCTTTAAGCTGTTTTCTTTAGCCCATCAGGATAAAGACTAATCATTCTATTGGTCTTTATTTCTACTTATAAAATTATGACATTGTAGAAAATATGCTGTTTATTACTTCTTGTAGTTCTGAAAATTGATACAATTCTTAACAAATGTAGAGCAAGATACTTTCTTTGAGTCCAAAATCTTAAAATGTAGGGACCAAATCATACAATTATTTGGATGCTCGTGTGTGTTACAATGAGATAAATTGGTAGGACTAAGAAGTAACATGTAAGTGCTCACTATGAACATATGTGGCAAAATACTGCCACAAGTAAATAAAGATAAATAAGATAATATATTAAATAAGATCATAAAGAAGTGAATAAAAGAAGAGAAAATACCAACAAGAAGGTAAAAAAGATTTTTGGTAATGCCTTGAAAGGCAAATAACTGTACATCACTGGCACAAAATTATTTTGTTTATAATTTTACCGTAATTACGTATGAAAGTTATCCTACCACTACCAATAGGACAGCAATTATATGCAAAGGTCATCTCTCTTCACATTAATCAAGGAGCTAACAGTGATTGAGATGATTCAGTAAAATCCTAGAATAAGAAGGGTGTAATTATTCACAGAACGGAAGAAAATAAACAGGAAACCTCATTTATTGTAAAAATGAATAATGAGACTCCAAAATTATAATACTAGAAATTACCACATTAATTTCTAGTATTAACCCACGTGGAAAAAAGGAATAAAGAAATGTTCCATCGAGTTATCAGTGCCACATGCAATAAACTAAATACTTTAAACTCCTCATTTGGAGGGCAAATTATGGTAACTGAGGATAGCATATAAAGAAAGATATATAAAAGAGGTGTATAAAATCATACACTGTATTGCAAAAGTAAATCAGGAACTATTATTCACAAAGTCTCACAATGCAGCATTTAGGGACAATTCAATGAAATTATCAAATAGCAAGTATAAAGCAAAGAAAAGGAAAACTGGTTGTTTTACACAAAAAAATATTGCTACATCACATTACTTTTTGCTATATACACTTGTAGAGCTGAAGTGTAGGGTTGGTCAAAAGGAAAAAGAGGTCAACTGACACTTTTAATCATGTTAACATAGATGTTAAATCTGAAAATCTCCAACTTCGATGACTTCCAAAATCCAGGTAGCAGGTAGAAGAGGCAACTTATGGTGAAAAGAGGTAAATAAGAGCACTGGAAGAAAGATTATGTGTATCTTGATCTTATATTCTTCCCTTAACATAAACTAGCAGCTGGTGAACATTTTCGTTCTCTTACTTCTAGACAGATTCATTCTCAGCCAAAAGGTCTTCCTCTGAAGTGCACATCATGTTCCCAAAGGGGAGACAGATAGAGGGAAAAAATCCCCTCTGGAGTGAGCAAAATGAACAGGGCAGAAATAATAAATAGAAAAGGGAGGAGGGTAACAAATAAAAAGTCATAAACTTAAGGGCAGGGAAATAGCAGGAGGTACCAAGCAGAGTCCCCCAAAAGCATTCCTCATTCCTTGAAAGTATTATCCAAGGACAGGTGGACAATGCCTGCCAATGTGATGCATGGAGATGTGACAGGACAAGGCAACAGAAGTAGTCTGAAGTTGTCCTCTTTCCCCACAGCTTAATTTTCCTGGTGCCAGGGCCAACAGAAAGGTGATGAAGAGATGCCAGGGCATTGAGTGGCCTCAAGATTCACAGTTAGAAAGAAAAGGAGAAAAAGATGACATCAACAAGGGGGGTTTGAGGAGTGGAAAAAAGACTGTAGCTAGTGTATATGGTGCACATTTGCTTTCTGTCTCCTCACTGCAAGAAACAAGGGGAACACCAAGAACTGCTTCATGTCCATGAATATATCCGTGTGTGGACAATTTTCTATTCATTCACAGTGAAATGTGGAGCATGCTGCCCCACAGGCATATTTTACCAACTTGAGAGTCAAAAAGCCTATGAATTAGTTGCTAGATGGGGCATAACAGTGAGGAAACAGAGTGAAAGTATTATGTGTACAAGGAAGTGTTTTCCTAGTGCAGTTTAGAGACTGAGGAGCTACATCTTGTAAGGCCTGCTCATGTGGGGTTTTGGTGTGCTCATGCTGTCTGGAACAGTGCATAAGGGCAGAAACTTGATAAGGAGACCTGTGTAGCCAAGAATCACACGTTCCTGGAGGATACCCTCCTGCAAGGCTTGCTGAGGGAGGAGGGGAGCAAGGGATTCAAAGTGGCCCTCATTTTCTGGAGCAGAGGATGGGAAATCCAGTGGGTCAGACCTCCAGCCCATGCATACCCACTGTCTAGGTCCAATCTTACTTACAACATTCTTCCATATGCCAAGAGTAACCCCACAACCTACGCATGTAGTTAAGGGTAGTGAAGCAGAAATTTAGCAAAATTCCCATTTGTGGTGGCAATAGGGAACATAGTTACTCGAAAGAGCTTATAGGACCTATAGGATTTGCTGTTGGGAACAGAGATGTCAGTTGGACAAAGTTTCAGTCTAATATCTTTGCTTGAAGTTCTCTCACCCTACTTTACCCTTTTTGTAAAATAAGTCCAGGCTCCCTTTATAGCAGCTATAGGGTGAAGTACCTTTAAAAAGTCATTGATTTAATTCTGAAAATGGCTGTTTTCTCTCTGATGAACCTAGGCCCCTGTAAAAAGACTGTATAGGAGGAAGCAGCTCCTGGCATACTGAGCATTGAAAGAAAAAAGTTCTTATTGCCTGACTTGATGCTGATGTGCTATAAGGGTAGCTTTCATAATGCTGTATCTAGCTGTCAGACTGTAGTCATAAAAATAAGCTTTCTTCTGCATTTGGTATAAAGTAACATATAGTACCCTTTCAGTCTCCTATTTTGCAGGTTATGGAACAATAGACAATTTAAACTCTATTTGTGTTACTCTATTAATACAATAAAGCCATCCTCTGAGAATTTCCAGGATTTCAATACTTCCACAGTGAGTACTGCATTTCCCATACAATACAAATCAGAAGTCATGTAATGCTGCAAGAGAGTCCTGTCAATACCAGTTAAAGAATACAAGGGGATTTATGAGGTGCCAGACTTCTGATTCCGCAACACAACATAATTCAAATAACCCTGAGGTTTGCTTTAAAAACACTGACCCTTGAAGTCTGCTGCTTAAACATTATAAAAACTTGCTGCTAATTATCAGGGCCATTACTGTCAACAGATCATGGCTTAGAAAACTGAACCTGAGACTGTCTTCTATCCTATTCATATATAGAAGATTTATAGTTGCAATTCACATCCTGGCATATCTTTTCATCCTTAAAATGACAGGTGCAATTTAACCATGTCACTTATCTATTAAGCTCAATGAAATTCCTAGCTGAATTCCTTCATATTTCTTTTAACAAGAGAAAGACATTTCAGATAAATTTGTTTTTTTCTTTCATTTTTTTTTTCAGTGTAATGATCTATCCACATTGAGAAAATATTGCTTGTGGATTCCACCGTTGTAAACAGAAAAGTAATTAGTGCATGAAAATCATATGGCTTCAGTTCTTGTAGTTTTAAATACTTAATTGAGTGTTGATATGCAAACATTTGTGTATATGAGTGCTATGATTAAAGTTAACAATGCATCTACAGCTTGGTAGATTGGATCTTTTTGTGACATATCCAAGCATTTCCTTTTGTAAATAATGGGATTAAAAAAAAAAAAAAAATTTGTTTCTAAAATCAATTGCTTTCAGTTGCTGCACCTTAAGAGATCTCATGGTATAATCAGTCATGAAAGGACTTATTTTCTTTCAGAAACTTGTAAGAGGAGATTTGTAAGTTTTATTCCTAATTCATATAAGTGTTTTCCACTATTCAGATTGCTCATGAAAGTTCTGTTAAACTTCTGAATTTACCAGTTTAATGACTTATGTTTCTGGTTAATATTCAATTTCTAACTTAAAAAAACCCAAACAACCTAACCATTAAAGATATGAGACTTCTTTTTCCTTTGGGAATTTTAACATTTCCTTCCAAATGAGTGATCACCTATCACTGAAGAACTAAATTGCTCCCTATCATTCATCACATATGTTGTTTCCAATTATATTTTTCTTTCTATTATTATTTTGCTTTTCTATGTAGAGCAAACAAGATTTATAATGGTATGGTATAACTAATCAATTCTTTCTGTTAGTCCACGACACACAAGACTGCCATTGTATTTGGAATATGTTGATGTTTCCGTCAAGTTCTGTCCTTCTCCTATATCATGACCTCTAAATATTATAAGCAACAAACTGTAATTCTGGTTGCAATAAATGAGAATCATCAAAATCTAAGGGAACATAGAGATTTTTCAAGTACGTGTTTATTCACTTAGTAAATCAGACCTTTCCAGGTTTTTTTTTTTTAGCGGCTATAATGGAATAATTCATAATTTGATAAGAAATGCAGAAATATAACTTGTACTTGAGAGAAACTGAGTCCGTTTCCTTCTCACAGAATCACTACTTTAGTAAAGATTATTGGATTAGGGACTGTAACCAAGAGTCAAGAATTGTTAAGATAAAAGGAAAACATATCTTCTTTTTATTTTTTAAATAGTCCATTTGTTTTAATAGAGGAGAAGTTCAATAACCTTCCAACTTTGCATTAAATGGAGTTCCAAGAGTATTGTATTTATACATGTAATTCCCTTTAGTACTAATTAAAACATATAATTATGTGTGCAAGACTTTCCCATGTGCCACCTAGTGAACTGTCTATGATAGCAAGTTTCCAGTCTAGGGAAAATGTATGCAGAGGACAGCATATGGAAAAAAACCCAACTAACAAACAAAAAACCCAGAAAACATAATGAAGCTATTAGAAAAAAAAAAAAAGAAAAAGGGGCTTTTCTGGTTGATGAGGTGAGAGCATGGTGGGGAACATTGGGTTCTTTCAGGAAATATTCAGTAAGTATTGAAATAAAAAACAAAAAAAAAAACCAGTAGCTTTTACTTGGTGGTGTCATTAGCTTCTGTTGGGTAGCTATCTGCACTCTTGACAGCTCCACACTACTGACAGGTACGTATCTATTTATCTTCACTTCCTACTCATCAACTGCACCCAGCTCTGATGTTCATCAGACACCTCTGGAGCTAGTTCAATACATAAAGTTTGCAGAAAACTATCCCAAATAAGAAAGACAGAAAGGTAGAAAAGAAGATAGAAAAGAAAGAGGAAAAAGTTGTAAAGAAGGGAGGAGGAAAAGAGAGAAAGTGAAGAAGAGAATAAGAAAGGGAAGGTCGTCTGAGAATATATTTTCCTTTGCTGACTAGAGAGAGATCCAAACAAGTGACTAACAATGGATAACTAATTGGTAGACAGATAAAAAAAGGAGAGATAAATTTCAGTCTTAGTGGAATAGTATTCAAAACAGATACAAGATAAAAGAAATGAGATTACACCCATTATTTTGCATCGAAGTAGACCTCATGATAATTTTTTTTCTGGAGCTCTTTGCTTTGTATAGCAAGGTAAAAAGATTTGTAATTGCCATGGGCCACATAGCCCTGCAGAAAGATGATTCACAGAGACACATGAATCTTTTCCCACATCCTGACTCAAAGTATCTTTATCATATAAATATTACACTCAGCTTTCTTATGTAAATATTTCTTTTTCCTGCAGTAGGGATCGCCTCCACTCCCACACTGCTACACACCGTCTTTTCCCTTCTCCATAGTTCCCGTTCCTGAAACTCATCTCTGTGGGACTACTCATAAAACTAGGTGTACACAGCAACCTTTCAAAGAGTCACTTCTCTGCTTATCACCTTTCCTTTCTTCTGATCCTGTGTGAAACATTAATGCTTCTATACCGTGGATTAAATTTCCTGAAACTGTTCTTTTATTTTTAATTTTCAATTGTCTGAATTGGTCTGCCTCTGTTACACCTTCTTCGCTGGTGATATAAAGCTTTTCTCTATGTATTTTGCCTGGAAATCTTTGTCACTGTACCAGTTAATGCACTTCCTCCAGGGACGTTTCCAGTAGCAATGAGATTCATGGGTAATACTGTCTCTAGCCCTTCTGCCAGGAACGGCTGTGGCTTCTTCACAAAAGACACTTATCTGGCTTACAGTCCCAGGATTCCCAAACTCTGTTGCAAAGGAATGATTTTCCCATTAACCCTACATAATGTGACTATTTTCTCACACTGATTGGTGTTTTCATTGACTCATCTGACAGTTTTCATTGCCAACTTGAAGACAAAGCTTTAAAAAATATTTATGCTCAGATTTCTATCTTAATCCTTAAAATTAGTCCTGTAACATTATGTTTAGTTCTGTTAATATGTAAAGAGAGTTGAGCCGTGTAAAATTTTACAGAAACTATTTATTTAGCTTAACATTTATGAAATCTGCATATTTTATTGTTTTTCAAACTCTTCCACTTGAGACTTTCTTCCAAATTTGATTAAATTGTTGCTTTGGAAAACAGTTCCAATTTTTCTCTTTTTTTTCTTTTTTCTCCTCCTCTGCAGGAGTAACTGGATCTTAAAATAGTATTCTAAAGTGCTCTGATGTACTGCTAAGCAATGCAGCATAATTGCCTAGCTTGTTTAACACGACACTCCTAATAATACAACCCAGATAGCATTTACTGTATTTGAAATATGTCATGTTGTTGACTCATTTAATTCATCATCTTCTAAAGTACCTAGATCCTTCTTTCTAACTGCAAAGTTACTGATTATCATATTTTATATGTGTGCATCTGGTTGTTCTTCTTACCAGAAATGCTCCATATAATCTCACTGGATTCTATATCCTTTTCTAGAAATAATATCCTATTTATCTTTATGATAATTATTTTTTGTTATTGGTAAGACATTCATATCCAGAATCCCTGGTCATGGTTATCACTCTTTTGCCATACTTTACACAGGTGAGGTAGATGCAGGCTCTGCCATTTACATGTCCTGTACCACCACAGTATTTTGATTATTTTCAGCATGTATTTATCTACAAAAGCAATTGATATATTCCCAACCTCAGCCTCCAAGTCATTAATGAAAATATTGAATGATATTGAAGCCAGAATAGATCCCTGAGAGACCCAGCTAAATATCTTCTGCCAAGCTGATGTTGAGTCATTAATACCAGAGTGGAAGCATAATTTGCACTGACTAATTTACTGGATGAGCCTTATTTTTTCATGTTTACTGATTGCTAGTGAGAAGATCATTTTTAAGTGAGCATTCCAGTTTTCATTAAAAAGCTACTGTAGAAGTCCTTGATTACCACTTTTCTCTTGAAATATGAGAAATTACATGGCAATGCATGCTTTAAATCGTGCACACTGACGTTACATTTAGAGCCTGCATATACAAAAGAGTCACAGAGCAAGAATCAAGCATGAAAATAATATCTGCTCATCATTCATTCCTACTATGGATGTACACAATGATTTCTCTGTCTGGGACAAGCTATTCAAGACAGTGTTAGCTGCATTCTTTGGAGTTCTCACTAACGCTGTGTCTATACTTGTGAATTATGTATACATGAGAATGCTTTTGGGTGCTGAGGTCAACTGGCATGATGCTGCCCACATCTCTGGTAGCAAATTGTTTTAGCTCCAGAACAGAGTTTTATGTGCAAACTGTTTATTGGAAATTAGCTAGTCCGTGCAAGCTCATAAACTATTTCTGAGTATAGCTTAGGCCGTGCTAGTTGGCACGAGCCAAATTAGTGCCAAGGAACATTAAAGCATTTACTCATTAGACAATTGTGTTCCAGCATCTGTCATATAGTTAGCTGTGTTCCAGCATCTACAAATACTCCCAAGCATGACTGAATTTAATAAGATAGATATAGTTTAAAGGTCTACATTGAATGTTTGTGTGGCATGCTGATGCATTTTAAATTCACACCCTACTGTGCTGAAAATTATTTCTCTTAACTTCCCTAACTGTCTATGTGTAGGTTCATGTAGTACCTATTTGGTTATGCTCTCCAGCTTAGCTTCCAGCGTTAGCTTTGCCTTGGAGCATAGTCCTTGAAGAAAATCAGGTCGTTTGGTGAAAGAAGTTTTGATGGAAAAGATTATTCAACAGATAGTGGAAGTAGCAAAGTTTTCTTTCCTTTGAATTTCGTCCTGTGAATTTTGGCCTTCTATGATGGGGCTACGGAACTGATGGACAGGGGTAGAGCAGTTGATGTCATCTACCTGGACTTGTGCGAAGCGTTTGACACTGTCTCACAAGACAACCTTGTCTCTAAGTTGGAGAGACATCAATTTGATAGGTGGACCACTCGGTTGATAAAGAACTGGCTGGATGGCCGCGAGCAAAGAGTTGTGCTCAATGGCTCAATGTCCAGCTGGAGACCAGTAACGAGTGGTGTCCCTCAGGGATCGGTGTTGGGACCAGTTTTGTTCAACATCTTTGTTGGTGACATGAACAGTGGGATTGAGTGCGCCCTGAGCAAGTTTGCCAATGACACCAAGCTGTGTGGTTCGGTTGATACGTTGGAGGGAAGGAATGCCATCCAGAGGGACCTTGACATGCTCGTGAGGTGGGCTGATGCCAACCTGATGGAGTTTAACCATGCCAAATGCAAGGTCCTACACCTGGGTTGGAGCAATCGCAGGCACAGCTCCAGGATGGCCAAAGAAGAGATTCAGAGCAGCCCTGGGGAGAAGGACTTGGGGGTGTTGGTCGATGAGAAAATGAACATGAGCCGGCTTCAGTGTGCTCTTGCAGCTCAGAAAGCCAACTGTATCCTGGGCTGCATCAAAAGGAGCGTGACCACCAGTTCAAGGGAGGTGATCCTGCCCCTCTACTCTGCTTTCATGAGACCTCACTTGCAGTATTGTGTGCAGTTCTGGTGTCCTCAACACAAAAAGGACATGGAACTGTTGGAACAAGTCCAAAGGAGGGCCACGAGGATGATCAGGGGACTGGAGCACCTCCTGTATGGAAATAGGCTGAGAAAGTTGGGGCTGTTCAGCCTGGAGAAGAGAAGGCTGCTTGGACACCTCAGAGCAACCTTCCAATATCTGAAGGGGGGCCTACAGGGATGCTGGGGAGCGACTCTTCATGCGGAACTCTAGTGAGAGGACAAGGGGTAACGGGTTCAAACTTAAACAGGGGAAGTTTAGACTGGATATGAGGAAGAAATTCTTTACTGTAAGGGTGGTGAGGCGCTGGAATGGGTTGCCAGGGAAGCTGTGAAAGCTCCATCACTGGCGGTGTTCAAGGCTGGATTGGACATAGCCTTGGGTGGCATGGTTTAGTGGAAGGTGTCCCTGCCCTGGCAGGGTGGTTGGAACTAGATGATCTTAAGGTCCTTTCCAACCCTAACTATTCTATGATTCTATGATTCCTGCCATAGACAGTATTTGCCTTCTCCTCAACTTCATTTAGGTATTTTCTTATTACTTACTATAGGTGGTTTGATGTTATGTTTGTGGTGATTGCTTGACAATGTATAATTGCTGAATGGCCAGATGTCTGATTCCTCTCAAAGGAGGTAAAGGGATAAGCTGTATTTGCTTTTGCCTCAGGGAGACCACAATTTGTGTCTCTTTCCTATATCTAGATTCCAATTATCATATGAACTTTGAAAAGTTAAATTCTTTATTAAGTTGGTTTAAATTGGTGAGTGACTTCAGAAGTTATTTGTAGGACAGACGGCATGGTAGTATAAGCCTTGCCACACCGAGAAACTAGGTACATCTGGAATAAATATCAGAATTTCTTCTTATGTTTTCATGCTGTATATTTTATAGATTTCAGCAACGTTCAGTTCATACAGTACAATAATTTCCAGCTAATCAACCTTAAATTTCTCAGTTTTATGTGATCTGACATACAAATCTTGTTATATGATTCTTTTAAAGTTTTTCAGGATGTTTTACTTTATTAGATCTTGACCAAGAAATATTTATGTGAAATGGCTCAAAGCCAGTAATATGCCTTTTGTTTAATAAAAATGCACTGTGAACAGTTTAAGAGGTGTCTGTGTTTAATGGTGAATTAAAGACTGACTGTTTCTTTCTACAGCCAAGTTGCTGTCTAGCTTGAGGTGCTAAATAACAGAGAGTAAATTTTGTAGTCTCTGCTAAGCTTGAAAGTGGAAACACCAGAGAAATTGCATGTACAAGGGGTTTTAGAGCAGGACATAGAAAATGGCTGAGTGTGTAAATGAAGTAAGAGCAACAAATACAAAGGATATTCAGGGGGATCAAGGGTGTTGACTCAATTTAACTCATGTAACTGAAAAGTGTAGGAGCGCTCTGCCTTTTCCCTGTGGCTGCTGTCCCCAAAGCTGGCTCCATGTGAGGCTGCTTCTGAATGGCGTTGTTTTACAGCTGGACTTTTGCCTTACTATGCCAGTAGTAAGCTGTTCAAGAAATAGCATTAGAGCTGGATCAGCCTTCCCAGCTGTGAGTGGCCACCTCTGCAAGAGGCAGGAAAGAGCAGCATCAGCCCAACAAGTTTAATCTACTTGTGCTCATATGTCAACTCCAAGATGGTGCAAGGTAAGATTCAAGGTAAAATTTAAGATCAAATGTTGAACAGCCTTCACTCTACCTTTTATCTTTCTTGAATTTTGGCGTGTAAAGCACTTATCAGTCGCAGGAAAATAATTTTTTGAGTCTTCTTAGCTCACATTTTCTAGTTAAAACTCAGCAAACTGCTAAATCCTGCTAGTCTTCGGGAGTAGCCCCTTCACATGTTAGGGCTCCGCTACACAGAAGTAATTTTTTGAGGCAGCAGGACTTTTATAGCTAGTAATGAATATTCATTTGCATGACTATTTCCATTAGAATTAGATTAGATGTTTATCAATTAGAATTTATATATATATTTATATATATAATCCATAAAATTTATAATAGAAATAATTATATTATATACTTTTTTATATATATATATATTTGTCCAGCAGTATTAATGTATTGGGTTTGTGTGGCAAGGTTTTGCTAGTGGAGGGGCTACAGGGGTTCTCAACTACTAAACTCATTTTTCTGTTGGATGTTCTCACAACAGCATCCAAATCTCCTTGGAGTTTTGTTTTCTGACTAGATTTCTCTGTAACTAATTGTAACTAAGGTGTCCTGACAAAAGCCTGTTGTTTCTGCAGGCCCTGTGGCTTGGCCAACTGTCCCCTATTTCATGCCAGCAGAGAACTGATCTCTTCAAATCCTTGAAGACCTCATTTCTGAAGTTGTAGTTGCAGTGTCTGAAGGGGAACCTATGCCTCTGGATATCTTTTTAGATGACATGTAAACCTGAAAAACCATTTTCTATCAAGAATTGAGATAAAGCAGATCCCATGATCTGCATGCCTACTAAAACCTCCAGTGTTATCTTTCTGAACACATTTATCTCAGGAACAGTAGGGAGCTCTATCTTCATTCAAAATTTTATTGCACTTGAAAGGACACTTAATCAGTGACTCATTTGTAATTTAATTTTTTTATACTTAAAGATACCATAAACACAAATTTAGGGACTGAGGCTGCAAGTCTTCATTCATGCAAATAGCCCCATTACGCTCAAGAAGACTATTTCTGTGACTATAGAATGAGCTGTTTGGTTATTAAGAAGCTACATATTTGTTAATCAGACAATATAATTTTCATAATAATTATTCAGAAAAGGAATCTATAGCTGTGTCAAGAGGAAAAAAAGATTCAAACAGCAGGTACGTATGTGAAAAAATATAATCATATGATAAAAGCATTTCATTTATTAAAATATATAAATAATCTTTGGTCTATCTCAATTGTGCATCACATGCAAATCTACCTTGCAACTTCTTTTTATTTTTCAAGTAAGAATCCCTAAGCAGATTCAAACAGTCTACTTCTGTAATCACCTATAAAAGGAACTTTCTTAATTTTGCGTGGGATTTAGAAATTTATTTTTAGTGTTTGCCTGTCAGTAAACCAGGTCTACATTAAAGAGCTAGTGTTGCACCAGTGCAAGTCAGGGTATCTGGCACAGTTACAGCAGCAGCTGTGGTAACTGTGTCATGGTTTAAGCCTCTCTAACTCACGCAGCCCGTTCTCTCACTCACTTCCCCCTTTCTTCCCCCTGCTCCCGGAGGGATGGGAAGGAGAATCGAAAAGAATGCAACTCCCACAGGTTGAGATAAGAACAGTTTAGTAACTAAAGTATAACACAAGACCACTACTGTTACCACCAGTAATAATAATGACAAGGCAAATACAAGGAAAGTATACAATTGCTCATCCAACCCAATACCAAGCCCGACCACACAGTGCACCCCCACCCTTCTGGGTCTCTGCTCTCTGCTCTTCCATCCTGGGCATGACATGCTGTGGTATGGAATAACCTCTTTGGTCAGTTTGGGTCAGGTGTCCTGTCTCTGCTTCCTCCTGGCTTCCCCTCCTCCCTGGCAGAGCCTGAGACTCAGAAAGTCCTTGGTCAGACGAAAACATTACCAAGCAGTAACTGAAAACACTGGTGTTATCAGTGCTGTTCCCAGGCCCAAAATCAAAAACACAGCACTACACCAGCTACCAAGAAGCAGAAAAATGACTGCTGCTGCTGAAGCCATGACAAACTGGCATGATTAAAATGGCAGAGGCTCTTCTAATGTAGACAGTACTCAGATATGTAGCTTTTGGCTAAATGCTCAGTAAGTGATGTCTTTGCACAGTGGTTGGCGATGTTTCAATAATTATTCTTCTTTACCATAATTTACCCTTTTAATACAGAATATATTCAACAGAGGAAGTTTAGATTGGATATGAGGAAGAAATTCTTTCCTGTAAGGGTGGTGAGGCACTGGAATGGGCTGCCCAGGGAAGTTGTGAATGCTCCATCGCTGGTGGTGTTCAAGGCTGGATTGGACATAGCCTTGGGTGGCATGGTTTAGTGGGAGGTGTCCCTGCCCCTGGCAGGAGGGTTGTAACTAGATGATCTTAGGGTCCTTTCCAAACCTAACTATTCTATGATTCTATGATTCTATATTAATTTGATTCATGTTTAGCTATGTTGAAGTTAGATACTTACATGTATTTATGTTACACCCATATTGGTAAACTACAGAAGATCAGAATGTGGGCCTTACCAGTGGCATGCAATCATCCATGGTGTCCAGCTGTATGTACAGAACCTCTTACAGTTTTTTCTCATGCCTATTGTCTCTTTCCCAGACAATATCCAGGTGCTGCATTGGGGGACAGCCTAGGCCAAGTACCATTCCAGTAGCAGTTTGGGTGTAGCCGCATGAGGTTTTGTGTAATTGAATGGAGGGCTAAAAACTGTGCCCTACTGGTTTGGCTCAGGCCAAAAATCAGTCCATGTCCCTTTTTTTTTAATGATATATGTGTAAGTCTTAGCCTCCTCATTCAGTCTCGCTTCCATCTTAGTGGAGAAACAGGAATTGCCTGTAGGTGGTTCAAGCTGACTTCATATCACTGTCTTAATTAGAAAGATTACATAACCCATTGACTTTAGAAGGATCCTTATTGATTAAGTTAGCGTAGTTGCTACTTTAGTCAAAGTTCAGTGAACTAAATCTTAGGCTGAGTCCCTGGTGGAGGCAGACCATGAAGGAAGAACATTTTCTAGCTGAAATCCCAGCAGCAGCAGGCTGGGAGCTGCACAATAAAGATGAAGAAAGTACCAAAGGAGACATTCATGCTGCAATGTGTTATAGAGAGACTGCAAGGTTTTGTGGGAAGCTGTGAGGCATTTGAAATCTGAGAGGTAATTTACAGGCTTAGAGGAAATCAAAATAAGGAACTATATATGTCTAGATAATTGTATATTATTAGGGTTCCCATTTATAAAGTAAGCATATTTAAAATACTATTTGGACATATTTTCATGAGGCTTTAACTGCAACTCACTTGCACTGTCCTTAGGCATAAGTAAGTTTTTTTGTTAAATGAGGTGTGGCTTTTAAAAAAGTGAAATATAAATTGTCATTTCAGTCTTTGTCATTTTGTGGTGTCAGAAATGGATTGTTGTGCCATTATGAAAGGTGGAAATGTCCATTTTTGCAACGGGATACTGAACTTGCTTCTTACTTTTAAAAGCCAAAATTATCAGACTACTGAGGCATTGAATCCAACACATCACATTTCACCTACACTACATTATCTCTAACATAAGCATGAATGGTTCCACACCATCTCCTTGTGCAGAGAAATCACAGCATGTGCCATTTATGTTGGTTATACACTTTCTTTAGGGTTATTCTGTTCTATATTCATATTTCACATGTCAGACTTAAAGGACAGATTTCTCACATCACCTGACAACAGTGAATGACTGGTAAGTAGGCATATAGCTTGTAATTCACGCAAAAGTGTTTTTGTGGTGACAGCAAATCTTTACATGTCCTTTCTGAATGAACGTTGTTGACATGGAACCATCAAGATTTGTGGATAACTCTGTGTGTAGTGATTGACAAAGTGGTTGTGCTGCTATTAGTAAAGGTAGCTCCTCAATGGCTCCACAGGTATGATCAGAAATACATTAATACTATGACATACTGGTGTCCACTCCTAAAGCTATGATGTGCCTGGCAGTGGCAGGATAGCAACTGAGTTGTTACTTCCCTAAATAATATACCTAAGAATTGTTTCTCATAGGTGGCACTCAGCATCAGGCTAGCAGAGGTAACAGGACATCTTGTACAATGTGGAAAGTGATCATAATGGCTTGAGTGCACCTTAACACTAGCACACATTGGATAAGAGGGCAAAGATATGCAATGCTTGCTCTGCATGTATTTAACTGAGCAATGGAGCCTCCAACCTGCTGTGAAGGCTGTGAGCCTACAGTGCACACTATTAATCCAGACAGCAGCTTTTTCTGTAATATGCTTTTCTGAAGCAGTTTGTAGCAGTCATAATTCTGTATCTTCACAGTAGCTGGAAAGAATTTGGAGTCTCTTAAAAATGTTTTATAGTAAGAAAAGTTAATGAGATAAATGTAAGAGTTCTACACAAAATACCCGTGTACTCCACAAAAATGGAGATGGCACATTCTCAGAACACCTGAATTAACTCCCTTGGGATATAAGAACTTGCTCATAGCTGACATTTAGCATAATTAAAAATCACCACTGCTTTTTGACTATGATTGGAAATTTAAACCACATGCATTTACACTAGAAAAAAGACAGTTTTTCAGCAATGACAGTGGCAGAATAATCAAGGGAGTAACTGGCTAGTGCGCTAACTTTATTAATTTTATGGTAGATGCTGCATGACTGAATTTTCAAAGCAAGCCTTTTTTTAAAAAACTGCAGTTCAGAAGTTATAAGCTTTTATAACCAAGTAACAGGTTTCTTGTCTATTTCAATATGTTACTATATATAAATTCATTTTTCTGCAAATGTTGCACTGGGTCTGAGAATCATCTTTAAAAGGCCTGATTTAGCCTCCTTGACTGTTAACACTTTTCAGACAACAGTTACTTAATCAGTGGAAGTTAAATACTTAATATATAATTAATATATAATTAATACAGTTAATTAATTAGTGGAAGACTCCTACCTTAATGCCATGGGTAATCTGAATGTTTTTTTATGGTATAATAATCTGTGAAAATCAGTGTTGAGGACAGAAAGGCTAGGATAATGTTCAATAGCATAATTAGGGGGCAGTTGTCAAGTAGCCTTCTTTCCAAGAAAACTCTGCCCTAATTAATGTTCCCTTTGTGTAAATGTTAACAAAATTTCCTACCCCTGAGCTAATGGATTCAATCCACTTAAAAGACAGATGAGCAGCTATGGAAAGGATGTATGAACATACAGAATATAAAAGCTTCTCTAGAGACTTGGAAAATGGATCCATTGGAAAGCAAATTAATTTGGACAAGAGAACATGGTAGTTACCATGTACTGAAGAGTAGATGGACTCTTTTTAGGCTGAGGCAGCTACTTTCATTCTTGAAGTGTGCCCATGCAGAATCAGTACAAAGTAGGAACCACATTATAAACAGGAATAAAAATTAATTGCTTTCTTTCAGTCTGCAACTCAAAAGGAAGTTTACTGAGTTTAAAGAATATTTTAAATGTGACTACTTTTTCCTTTTCTCAGAAATCTTAGTTTTCTTAAGAATACTGTTGTAGGAATATTTCACATAAACATTTTCAAGAAAAATACAGAGGCAAATAAATCCTAAGGAGAAATAATGATATATAAAAATGTTGTTGTCTTCATATTATTCTTGGCTTTAGATCAGGGCTATAAGTGAATGTGTGAATTACATCGTTGACAGGTGAGAACCTAGAAGACAAATGTGGGTGGTTAAAAGACCAAGCTCATGATGGTAAAAATAGGTTCATGACTAGTATCTTCAGGGCCTGTACAATAGTGGGTGGACAGACACATACCACTTCAGATCCACCATTGCATCATGTGGATCAGTTAACTATTTTTTGTTTGTTTGGGTTTGATAACTAAGCATTTATTTCTGAAATATGAAGACTCTTCCTAAAAATCTCTACATATGTTTGTCAGCTTCAAGCTGAAGAGTCTAATTTCTGCCATCCTTTGATGTTCTGAACACCCACGATAGATTATATTTTAAAATGTTTATTATATTTGATCTGAGTTTTTCTATATATTTTGTGCCAGGACTGTAAGAAAATATTTCATACATGGAATTCAAGAAAATTGACTGAGACAATAACACGTAGTGAAATGCATATAAATTTTTATTTAAATCATAGTATCTCAAAACACTTTGAAAACACCAATTGAGCCTTGTAGAACATATCAGAAATGTCAAAGTTTTATAATCTCATTTTACAGGGGTGGACATGGAAAGTTTTTACTCATGAATTCTAGTGTATTTAGCTGAACCAGTTCAGGATATTCACCAGTGATTTGTGCTGGTGAATTCACTAGTGAATACACACAGTGAATGGCAGTTGCCACTGTATGTGTCTTGCTGCTGCCTGGTGCCTGGGTGAAATGGCAGCAAGAGAAACCATGGTACATGGACAAGGTGCGGAAGAAACTAGAATAAGTTCCAATAGGTCCACTTGAATGGATAATTGAAAGACTAGGACTGATGTGTACACCATGGAAGATAGTCATTCCATTAAAATGTGCCCCAGGCTAACAATATGGAGAGTTCTATCCCTTCTCCTAACTGAGGATGAAGTCCAAGAAGACCATTTTCTTCTTCCTTGATCTCACCATCTTCCTGAAGAAAATAAAAATTTCAGTGGATTTGGACTGAGCTGAGTTATTCACAATGAACTGTTATTCACAATGCTTCAAGCTTCTATTTTTTTATGATATCCTACAGCCAGAGATGTACTCTCAACATCAGATATTTAGCCTACCTTGTCATCAGCTGTCCTTGGACTCAGGTAGCTGGAGGAGAAGGGATTTGACCATGTGTTGAGTACATAGACAGAGGCCTCTTCTCTGAAATATTTTAATTAGGTTGTAGAATTTTGCATAAGTTATAGAATATATATACATGTCTGTTATGTCCTGAACCCAGGACAATGTATTTCTATTGTAAATAGCTAGTTCCTAAGCCTGAGCCCTTCTCAACAGAGAAAAGTAGCATATCTTAATAAAACCTTTGCTTACATAGGAGAGCTATGTCTACAACAACTGGGTCCTCATTACCACTCAGCAGCAAATACACTGTCCTACGCTTGGGAACCATTGATTTTGTACTCTGACACACTTTGTAATTTACCTGTTTAGGGAATAATGTGTCATGTTTCTTTATTAGTGAGCATTCAGAAATGGTGGAAACAGACATGTAATCTTTTGGTTTTCTGTTTCTTTTTTTTATCAAAAGTAAAATGTAATGTCTGAAGCATGAAAGTTCTGTAAAGACCATGCAGGCATGACAAAAATTTATACTCGTGGCAAACATGCACATCTTCCCATATCTGCATGAAAGTGGGCTTACCAAAGCACTACTTTTATTAGTAATAAGCAGTAACTATGAAAATACAATCATTAAAGCAGAAGTGCTTGTACAGTGCTAGAACTGCCTGTCTGAAGAAGCAGCAGAAAAAAAAGAGGTAGTTTTTTGCATTAGAAATCACATTCTTTAGAACAAAGTAGTTAAGGTTTAAATCATAATTATATTTTATTTTTTTGCCTTTTTCATTTTATTTCAGGTAATTTTCTGACCATCCCTCTTAATTCTGTATTCTGTTTACATATTGAGTTAGATGCAAAATATTTCTTGTTCTAAGTGCTAAGTAGCATTGTTCTGTCAGAGAGAACAGATGGGTTCTTCAGTCTTTATTTTCTTCTTTCACATGAATATTGTGATCTAAGGTAACTAATATTTGTGAGGCAGTTTGATATAATTTCATGAGAGTTACACAGCTAGCACAGAAATGAAACATTGGACTCACATTTGCTGAAGTTCAAAACTATGTCGTGGGTGTGATGAGCACAGTTTGTGACTAGCAAGAGCGATGAGCATTTCCAAATGACAATTTATCCTCCTTATCTCAGAGACCAAATTTAGGACAGGATGTGTCATATGATTATCTCCTCATCTCAATCTACTTCTCATCATTTACTGTAGGAAGAACATATGCGACTATCCTAGAGTAGCCTGCCTTTCTCAATAGCTAATGTTAGGTGACATGAATACAATGTTATTGATTAAATATGCATCTTTTCACTTACTTTAATGGAGAAACATATAACTGTGGAATCCAAAGATTTTATCCAGGAGAAAAAAAAAATAAATAAAAAATGGAAATGTAGTCAGAAACTGCAAGTTACAGCTTATGAGAATTTTAAAGGAAGGCAAAAAGTCTTTGAGTCAGTACATTAGCAGCAAGAGGAATTGGTGAATTTGTCAGCACATTGGAAAGCTAATAAGAAAGAACACTGAGAACACCAGAAGCGCTATTGTGTTTTGTATTTTTTTCTCTCTTATAAAGTTTACCTGTGGCATATGACTAACAATTGCTCCCAATCATATAAGAGTGAAAATTCAAGTTATAATTTTTATGTTAAAGTCTTAGAATCATAGAATCACAGAATAGTTTGGGTTGGAAGAGACCTGAAAGATCATCTATTTAGAAAACCCCTGCCATGGCAGGGATGCCTTCCACTAGGCCAGGTTTCTCAAAGCACCATCCAACCTGGACTTGAACACTCAGGGATGGGGCATCCATAATTTCTCAGGGAAACTTGTTCCTGTGCCTCATCACCCTCATAGCGAAAAATTCCTTCCATATATCTAGCCTAAATCTACTCTCTTCCACTTTAAAGCCATTACTCCTTGTCCTATCACTACATTCTCTTGTAAAAAGTCCCTCTTCAGATTTCTTGTAGGCCCCCTTTAAATACTGCAGGGTTGCTGCAATATATCCCTGGATATATTTCTCTTCTCCAGGCTGAACAAGCCCAACTCTCTCAGCTTGTCTTCATAGGAGAGGTGCTCCAGCCTCTGATTATTTTTGTGGCCCTCCTCTGGACTTGCTCAAGCAGGTTCTCATCCATCTTGTGTTGGGGCACCCAGAGCTGGTTGCAGTACTTCAGCTGGTGTCTCACAAGAGCAGAGTAGAAGGGCAAGATCACCTCTCTCGACCAGCTGGCCTCTTGATGCAGCCCAAGACACAGTTGGATTTCTGGGCTGCAAACGCACACTATCAGCTCATGTTGAGCTTCTTATGCATCAACAGTCCCAAATCCTTCTCCTCAGGGCTGCTCTCAATCCATTCTATGCCCAACTTTGGGATTGCCCCAACCCAGTTGCAGGAGCTTGCACTTAGGGTTGTTGAACTGCATGAGGCCCACCTCTCAAGTCTGTCAAGATCCCTCTGGATGGCATCCGTTCCCTCCAGCATGTCAACCACATCACACAGCCTGGTGTTGTCGGAAAACTTGCTGAGAGCTCACTCATTCCCACTGCCCATGTCACCAACAAAGATGCTGAACAGCACTGGGCCCAGTACCGACCCCTGAAGAACACCACTCATCACTGGTCTCCACATGGACACTGAGTTGTTGATCACAACCCTATGAGAGCAACCATCCAGCTGGTTCCTTACCCACCAAGTAGTCCATCTGCCAATTCCATGCCTTCAGAGACAAGTTTAGATATAAGGATGTTGTGTAGGACAGTGTCAGATGTCTTGCACAAGTCCAGGGAGATGACACCAGTCACTCTTACCCTATCCAACAACGCTGTAGCCCTACCATAGAAAGCCACCAAATTTGTAAGGCATGACTTTCTCTTAGTGAAGCCATGTTGGCTGCTACCAATTACCCTGTTATTGTCCATGTGCCTTAGCATAGTTTCCTGGATGATCTGCTCCATGATCTTGCCAGGCACTGAGGTGAAAATGACTGGATTGTAGTTCGCCAGGTATTCCTGGTTTTCCTTTTTTAAAAATGAGGTTATATTTTCCCTTTTCAAGTCAGCGGTACCTTCACCAGACTACCACAACTTCTCAAATATGATAGATATTCATTTGGCTACTACATCCACCTTCAGGTTCTTTAGATGAGCTTGAACCGGATCTTTTCCTATAGCAGGAGGTTCCTCATTATTTCAGGTCCTGCTTGCTTTTGCCTTCTGCGACTTTGGCAGTGTGGATGGAGCTCTTGGCGATAAAGACCAAGGCAAAGTTGTTCAGTATCTCAGTCTTCTCCATGTGCCACGTGATCATATCTCCCATTTCCTTTTGGAGGGGGCCCAGTTAAGCTAGAATTTTAAACAACTTTGCCACTTGGGAACTGGCTGAAATAATTCCAGACTAGTAATCTTTGGGAAATTAAGAAGGACAACTGAAACATCAGAGAACTGGAAAAAGATGTGGTGCCTAACCTCAGGTGGTAAGATCAAACGTGTATACTGAATTTCAGGCTCTAGAATAACAACAATCTATTTGTAAGCATTTAGAAAATAATAAGGCAGTAAGAAACAGACAGCATAGTTTTGTTAAGAAAAATCATGTTAAATCAATACAACTTCCAATTTTTTCTTGTGGAGAGAGAAAAATGAAATATGTTGTTTTTCTTAGTTTTTTTTTTTTTTTTAGTTGACATTATAATCAAAGTAGGTTAAATAAGGTATAGATGAATCTGTTGCCAAGTGGATGAAGAGAGCACCAAAATGGAAAGTAGCTGTTTGCTACTGTCCTGGTTTTGGCTGGGATAGTTAATTTTTAGTTAGGTCCTTAAACAACTTTAAACTATGACACCTATCAAAGAATTTATGAAACTAGGTTGTGCAGATGTTTTCTTATAGGAGTACTTTGCCTTAGTTGGGTGTACACCCATGTACTTTAAATTATGATGTTTGAGGTGTGAGTCATAGATTCACTTTTATCTTTGAAGTATGGAGTTAGGCTATGAACTTCTGAAAAGGGGAAAAAGAACAAAATGTAAATAACACTTGCACCTGAAATTAGATCTGTTCATCTAATGCATCCTTGAATAATTTATTTTGCAAAAAATGGTGAAATTCATCAGATTATCTGATCTACAATGAATAACTTAATTACATTGATGTAACATAGTATTACATGTCATTCCTATAGTTGCTATCGTAAGGCTACAGAGAGAAAAAATATGTAACTACCTACATGCAGGAAAGCAATGAATTTTGAAGTTTGTCTTAAGGAAAGGTGGTTATATGTCTGGAACAATGGCTCTGTGCATCAGAGTAAAAAAGTTTTCAGATGATTTCATCCCATTTGACTTCTCCATACTACTGCGGTAAGGACAACTCTGATGAGAAATCTGACACCTCTTATCACTAGTGGGTGTCTAACTCAGCAGCTGAAACAGATGGAGTCAGGGAAATCACAGCATCTGTCACATAGACAGCTATGAAATGCATAAACATTTTCTTGTGAAGGTGAAAACTGACAGATTAGTCTTCTGGTTGTAGTACAAAACCATGAGGTCTGGGCTACAAAACTAGCTCCTTGATGAATCATTCTCACAGGTGAAAGTCACCAGTTTCCTCACCTACACATACGTTCATCTTGTTCTAGACTGCAGCTAAGTACAAGACAGCCAATTAGCTGTAGCTAGAGTAGGTAGCTGCTAGGAAGGTGGGTGGATAATTCTGGTAAGCCTAAAGAACAGCAGAGCGAGAAGTTCTGGTGTGCTGGAAGATGGACGCTGCCCAGAAGGTGCTTTATTTTTTTTTTTTTTATATTACCAACATCAACAGCTTCTGGCTGTGCTACTGTTAGTTCAATTTCTAGGTTTTTCCAGATGCAAAAGATGTTGTGTAGCGAACAGAGACTGTAGACTTTGTATCACAGTGGACCACATTTCTGGGAAAAATTATGCCTACATCTGGCTCAAAGTGCATAACCATTCTGCCAAGATCTGTGAATGTCAAACAAGATATGTGAGTTTGTAAAATTCTTCTCCTGATATCCACTATTGTGAGAGCTGACTTATGATTTTCAGTGCTTTGATATACTGGGATATAATGATTTCTAATGGACATGGACAGGTAACAGTGGAAAAAAGTAATTTAAAGAGGACGGAGTCAATATACCTGCCCAAATTAGATTAGTTCTGAGATGAGAAAAAAAACCCATCCAAGGCAACAAAGAAATACATTTGAAGAATTTTTGAAATCAGAACCACTTGGGGGCCGTGTCTGCAAATAAGCCAAGCAATGTGGGAAAAAATTCCTTAATTTGGCTGAGTGAATTAACTGCCAGGAGTCTGCATGAGTAAGTCACATATAAAAATCGGAGAATGACTAGGGATTCAGCTGGTAAATCATTTTACTTAGGTAACGATGAACCTATTTGTTTTAGAAGTCAAAAAAAAAAAAAAAGAGAACTTGATGATTAACAAAATGCTAATTGTCAAGTGCCCTATGTAATTGAAAATGTAAAAATTGCTTTATAATTTTAGACATTTTCCCATCATTCACTGTCACTAAAAAAGTGTCCTTCTCATAGATGCTAGTGCACTGAAATCAAAATGCTTTTTACCATAACAGAGCACACAATATCCATTTCTACAGCCAACTGTCATGTCGTCAGGTGATCAACATGGTATCATGAAAAGCATAATTCTCTAATGGTCCTTCATCACTCTGTCTCACAATTCAAAAATGGCTTTCCTCTGTGTGTACAGCAGCAAAAACCTGGGGGTCAGTCAGTGTTCTAGGTATTTGGTACACTGAAAAAATTAGGTGCTTCAAAAGGAAAAATCATTAGGAGCTTGGTGAGTTTTCTGTCCTTTCCTTAAAACTTTTGGAAAGATTGGAACTGTAACGTTTAACTAAAATTCAGGGTAATAAAGTAAGAAAATCAGATGTCTGTCAGTCACTGCCAAACACTGCAGTTATTCGTGATGGAATTATCTGCAGCATTAGCTCCATGTAAAAAGGGAAATTTGAAGTACTGGGCTTCTCCTAAGGTTTATGTAATGTCAAATCTGTGGAATAATTGAGATTACACTTCACAGTTTATTGGCATCCAATCTTACACTCTATAAACTGCTATTGACTCTCCTACTTGAAGTAGTATTTCCTATATTGTTATTTCTGTAAATTGAGACTGAAAGTAGGAATACACCAATGAAATAACCCAAAATAGGGAATCTCAAGACGAAAGACTGGAGGTAGATGCTTCCGGGCAAGACTTTGCAAATGAAGGACTATTCTGGGAAGAGATTACCTTGCCTCAGGATTAAACTCCCTTTTACTGGAAATGAAGTAAAGTTTCTCTGTTTAAGGTAGATTTATCTCAGCTCAGTAGTCTTTATTATGTAGCTGGAACTGTTTATTTAAATTAGCTGGGATTTCTCCCTATTATCTTATTTATATACTTATGCTTTTAATTTGCAAATTATATTTCTCACTTTCAAAATATATCCTGTTATTTAATTAGTAATTTTCTAGCCACTTCTAAAAGGTCAGTCTGAAGTTACATAAAAGGTAATTCTTTTAATACTTAGTATTTAACTGTTTCTTACATAAAATATGTTATTAAGATTAGTTATAGAATCATAGAATCATAGAATGGTTAGGGTTGGAAAGGACCTTAAGATCATCTAGTTCCAACCCCCCTGCCAGAAGCAAGGACACCTCCCACTAAACCATGCTGTTATTTCTGCGTTTATGACAGTGTGAATATTGTCTTTTTGTTTTTAGCAAATTAGCCCTATATTCAAAATACATATTTTCTGTTCCTTTATTCTCCAATTTCAAACATAATGGGATACAAAGATGAAGTCTATGTTATACGAAACCAGGATTATATTTTGTTTTGATGACCTTTCTAAAATGAAAAATAGTTTAATTTAATTAGTGCTTGTTGTCCTTTACTGTATTTTGATAATTAACAGTTGACTCAGTTGACTGAAAAATCATGTAAAACCTGAACCCTCTAAAAATATTGACTCCTAAAAGAACTGGCACAGTTTTCTTGCAACGGGTATCCTTCGCTTTTAAGTCTGCCAGATCCTGAAATAATGAAGTAGAAATGTAGTGCATTCACTAAAATATGAACTATAATTGAATAAAAATCATTTAGTAGATGCTGAAAATACTGATAATAGCTTTACATTTAAACTTGACAATTCTTTCACTGCTATCTGAAAGCTATGAAACCTATGTAGGACTGCTAAGAGCACTTGCCACATTTAAGAACAGTTTCTGAGCATTGTGGTGGTCTTTCAAGTAACCCTCACCAAGTAGAGTCTGCTTTTTACTAGTAAGAATCAGTGTATCTTGCAAGACATGAGGCAGGTTAAATCCAGCAGAAGGGTAATTAAGCACAGGCTTTTTCTGTTACTGAACTGCATGACCTTTTTTTTTCTGATCCAGTGTGCCTTTTCTTAGCCTCTGATTTGACAATTGAATGCTGGACTTCACTTAAAGCACTGTCATTATCTAAATATATTATTCTTATATTACACCATTATCTTTGGTGCTTTCCCATTAATCTTTAGAATTTATGAATTGGTTGTAAGTTCTATTTCTCTTTTTGTAACATCACAGCATATTCAAGAATGTATGTCATAACATGGAGAAGATCTCCAAACTAGGACAGCAAAGGATATGTTGTTAAATGTCTGAAACAGAATAAAAATACTATATCTTAAATATATATCTGAAATACAGTGTCTGAAACAGAATTTGACTCTAGAAGTTATTTGACACATTGAAAAAAACTTAAACATCTAAAAACCTTAAAGTCCATAACTGTTACCCGCAGTCCTCAGAACCACAGAATAGTTGAGGTTGGAAGAGACATCTAGAGGTCCCTGAGGGTCATCTAATTTCCTGAGCCAAGGAATACTTTTCTAATTCATTCAATTAGCTGCCTAAACTCATGGCGACTCCCCATTTGATCCAAAATTTCTGTTACACCTGTGTTCTTTTTAAACAGACTGGGTGCTTCATTCCTGCAGATGTGTACTTATCATTGCCTCTGCCTCACTGGGACCAGAGACTTTTAGAGTGGTGAAGGTGTTCTATCAGAACATACTAGACAAGACCAAGCCCTCTGGAACAATATTGTTTCTGTGGAAGTGATTGGCATCTTTTTAATAATATGCTGCAAAATGAGTCTGAACAGTTAAGATACATGCTCTCTCTTTTTTTTTTTCCCCACTGTCAAATTTATCGTATTTAAAATATTAGTAGAAACAAGATAAAAATTATTGGCAATCTTATGTTTTCATCTGCTTGGTAAGATTTCATATTTACATTAGATATATCACTTCTCCCTATTTCCCTGCTCTATCTCAGTTTGAGATTTTCTACAAGTTGCAGATCCTAGCTGGGCTGCATACATTTTCCCAGTTGAATGACAGGAAGTGGTACACGGTGAATAGCACTTTTCCATTTCATTGTCAATATGTCCATTTTTGTCAGAATGACTTGAAAATAAAACAATTTCAAAGCATGAAAATTTCTACCCTTATTGGGGGAGACTAAATTTAAAACTTTTCTAATTAATCTATGTTCTAAAAAAACATTCCATTAAAAAAAAACAAACCAAAACAAAAGAAGGGAAAACTTTTCTTCTTATTACTTTTAATTAAGACTTCTAGTTTTGTAATTGAACAACAAAAGAGACTATAACTGTAACTAGATGGAAGCTAAATGGCTATACCAGGAAATGGCCACTCTCTGGGTGGCTAATTCTCATACCCTTTCCCAGAACAGTGATTAGTGGACATTACTTGAGACATCTTTTTGAGTTATATACCCTTTTCATCTGACCAGCTTAACAATTGTTCCTATCTATTTTCTTCTGAGAATATGACATTTTGCACATATCTGGAATGCAATGCAGCCTTCAGTCTATTTGCTGAAGGAAATAATACTTATTGCAAATGTATTTAAGCTGATGATAAAGGTATTTTAAGCTGGTGATACTTTGTTCATCTAGCTCTTGATAACAGATTAGAAGTTGAAGGAGAAGAGAAGCTGGTATGTAAACCTCACCCTCATGCAAGTGAACCATTACTCACATGAATGATCACTAAGTTTTCACTCTCACTGCATCAGAGAATTGCTTGTGAAAGCTCATTATTTTGTAATAGGAGACAGGGATACAGGGTAAACTTATGCTATAAACATACCCTCAATATGAGATTTGTCATATGGCAATATATGGAAATACTCTACTCATACAGTGTGGCATTTGGCCACAATGAACATAGGTGTTTTTTACATACTTGAGGTATTAAGGATCACATTCTAATTCCAGCTGAGTATTTATGTGAATCTCTAAACATATGGCTTTGTGGTTGTGCTGGAAATTTTCAAGAAATGTGGAGGTGTGTGTTTGAAATTGGAAGCTGACCCATAACACTGTGTAGTACAATAAAAGGGTTCTATTTTTTTTTTTCCTGTAATGATACATACAGATAAACAGCTTTATCTTTTTGCATTGGTTAACTGATTTGAAAATGTATTTCAGAATAATGATTTCAGCCAAATATCTGTAAACCCCTTTTTCCTTTAGATACTCTCTTTGATGCCATTCACAAATATATTTCTGGGTGGAAACACAGTCTATTGCAACAAATGCATTTTTTTTTCTCCTCTAAGTACTCCTCAGGCAGTGTTATCTTACATGGCTCTGAAACAGACATCTTGCAATGGAGTGAAGGTCAAGAGAAGAATGCAAGTGAGCAGGGGAAAATAAAGAGGGAGAGGATATTTATGGATAAGCCAAGGTAGCAGTGCCTGCTAAGCATAAAAGGTCTATGGGAAATCAAGTTCTGATTGTAGGGTATCTGTGCAAGGATTAGTTCCCATCCTTCCTTTACTCCTGGCAGCACAAACTCAAGAGCTTTGCTGCTAATGGCTTCTCCGGCATTTAACTTAAGTGACTGTCCCTAGGCTCACTCTTTCTTCAAGCTGACAGCCTCTCAACCTGCTTAATACCAGCCATGCTGCATTCATAAGGAGGCACTCCTGGGGCCTTGTAACCTGCTATGTAAGCTCTGTTCCTATTCCTGCTGTTCTCAGAGCCTCAGTGTTTCCCTCTGTGTTCCTACATTTCCCTCCAAGCAATGCAGCAAAAAGTGCTTTTGACTAATTCCATTAAAGCTATTGAAATAACATACAGGAATGCAAATAAATGTAGGCAAATCATAGTAAAAGTAATTCTCTTCCCTTAAAGAGAGTATGCTCTTTTTATTAGTAGACTTACCATATCTCTTCTTGAAAAAAAATTATTACATTCTATTAGAAAAAATAATAGGTTTACGTAGATGTGCAGAAAAGAATGTACATTTTGTATTAAGCAACCACAACAGGTGCTTAAAATTTGTACTTAGTCCAGTCTCAGAGGAGTTCATCTTACAGTCATGACAGCTACCTTAGTGTCTGCTTTGTCCTGAAAACACCTTAGTATCCCTCATGTTGCTTCATTATGCCAGCTCTTCTTTTCTCCCTGTATGCTAAAAAAGGACTTTTTTACTTAATGAATTATTCACATTACAGAGCAATAATTCATGTATGTCAGTTCATAATCTTCTGTGCTTACACTAATTCAGAAAGGTATATTTAATTTTTCCTGAGACCTCTTCAGTTCTGCTCTTGCAGTGTTCAGTCTTAGAGCATTACTTGCTCATTTGGACCTTCTTGCTGTTTCTTGGCCTTTAGGAGTCAAACCGTTTTCCCCAGAGCTTTCCCCTTTTAGGTTTATCCCTGCACCTTAGGAATGCCCTGCCTTTCAGTTCTAAGATCGCTTAACATGCTGTCTGCAGCTGTTGTCTCAAAAATTTTTTGGGTTGATCTGGACTACTTCAAAACCAGTTCCTGTCATTTTCATGCATTGAAGCTGCTGTCTGAAATGCCTCTAACATCATCTTTCAATCCATATGCCTTTCTTTTTGTCCTCTCTGCTGGTTTTCCAAATTCTTGCTCAATCTTTCCTTAAACGGGATGTCCTTTTGATATTTCTAACTCATTTGTCTTTTGGCTGACTGTTTCTAAGCATTTCTTTATTATTTGTTTCTGTGGACTACTTTCTTCATCATGCATTACATTCTTCAAATATCCCAACTTGTTTCCTTAAGTACTTTTGGGCTGCAGGCAGGGTGGTATCAGGTAATGATAATGTTAAAAAAAGACCTCAAATTTTCATCCCAAAGATCTGCAGTTTGTATTTTAGCTTTCTTGTGTCTTATCCATTGTTCAAGACTGCATGGATTTAATAGTATGGATTTAATTTCTGCATCTGTGTTCTTCTGCTCTAGAAGCTTCCTGTACTTATTGACATCATTCTGCAGCTGGTATCTACAATAGGAGACTCTTTGGTCTCCTCTCTCTCTAAACCATGATCCATGGTAACTCGTTTTTCCAAGTTTTTCAAGCTGAACTATCTCAATTAAAAAATATGGAAAAATTTTCACAACACACTAAACTATACAATTCAACTAATAGTAAACTTAAATACAAATCAAGCTTGATAGTAGCTGTTGTGCACCAGATTTATTACATGTTCAGAACAAAAGTTGTCATAAAGCTGCATTGTGTTGTTTTTCTGTTTGTTAGTTGGTTTCTTTTACCAGGAGTAATAAAACCCATTCTTTCCACTATGTAAAAAATAAACAACCAAAAGCCAAAACCAAACAAAGAAACCAAACCCAAACCTTTGTTATTTCTTTTGATTTGTGATAAGAATGCATATGTCACATAAGAAACTCCCAATAAAAGGCTTCCAGTGAAAATATAATTTTCAGCTATTACATTATGTTCAACATAAAAACCAGGTTCAGAGAAACTTTTTCAAGCTGGGGAAACATCTGAATTCAGGTAACACTTCTGTACATGCAAATTCTATTTACAGACCAGAACTCTGATCTGCAGGCTAGGATTACTTTACAGGATTACCTTTCAGGTAAGGCAACCTAATACCTGATGGTTTGCCCTGGGAAAGAAGGTGTACGACTACACTGATAAATTTACAGACCCAGGCACTCCATACTATCCTGTGACAATCAGTTCTGCTTAAAAGTGTGCCATGCTTCTTGGCTCAGTTTCTGCTACAAAGCACTGGTAATGCTTGAGCACTGTCCAGGAAATAGCATAGTCCATGGATCTTTTCCAAGAGGTCATACAGACTGGATGATAAAACAGCATAGCTGTGAAGATGTGTTCTGTTCCATGCCACTCACACTTAGTGACAGGTAATGGAGCTGGGCATTTTGTTAATTAATACAGTTGCAACTAAATTTCTGACTTTGATACCCTAGTTTTGCCTCTTAGGTGACTTTGCACAGAACAGTTCACTTGTTTAACCCTGTTTTTAGTTCCCCAAGACTTGTGAGTAATACTGGCACATTGAGATCTCCTGAGTTTAATCACAGGAAAAATACATAAAGGGTGGATGCATTTTAACTCTTAACTTACAAGACTTTTTTACTTCATAGCACCAAAAGAAAATTTGTCTTCTCTACTTAATTTCACCTGAAAATTATATTTCAAAATTATATTTTAAATTGTATGCTCTCTAAAGACTATTGTGTTTATTTTAATGGGTGATAGATGACATCTGTGGGTTTTGCTTTGAAATGGGGAAGAGGAGTATTTGATAAATATCAGTGAAGGTAGGAGATCTGCTTCTGGTTTCCATTATCTGTTTTTGTATTTTTGAAGTTTTTGTTGTCAATATTACCATAACTAAAGAAAAGCATTTCATAGTAGTAAAAAATTTTTGAAAGAGCTTCCACTGTGACTTAGATGGTAAAAGTTTTACAGCTTCATCTGCTGGTGGCGATTGTAAGGAGAACCTTTCTCCCAAATAAATGGCAAAATGCTTTGCTTCTGGAGTGAGATCGTCTCCTTAAGATCTACAGTCACTGGGAATTCAAAGGAGTCACAGATGTAGCATTTAAGTGATGTAAAAGTTCCGTAATTAGAAAAACAAGTTACATGCACACACCCAACAGTTTTCCCTTTGCTGTCTTCTGGAGAAGACATATAAAACAAAATGGCTAATCTCTACTAACTCGTGAATTTGTCCATGGAGAAAATGCAAACCCATGTTAAGCCTCATTGGATGACTGATACACCAGACTACAGAGGGAAGAATAATATCTTCTTAATCAGTGCAAAGAATTGCATGAAATACAATGTGGTATGTACAAATATCCTTTGCTGAAAAGGTTCGTTAAACTTGCTATACACAAAAGCCAATGTACTCTAAGCTCATCCTTTAAATAAACCTAAGTAATTGCAATCTAATTTTCTGACTGTCTGAATTTCATGCTATTAGCTATTTATGTTACAAGAATAATGAAGGTGGGATGGAAGAATTTCTTAAACTGAAAACTTGGGAGCCCATTTATGTTTTTAACTGGCTTTTCCAATGGAAGTACATTTGAGGAACACTCCATGTTGTGCATACATTTGTGTCTTTTTCCAGCAAGTTTTTACTGAAAAGTCTAGCTGTCAGTTGGCTATTGTAATACCAATTGCAATGTCAAATGAATTAAACAGAGGACTAGAGATCTTGGAAGCATAAAGTTTTGAGCCAAAAGTAAGAAGCAGAAAGGAGTAAAAAAATATGCTTGGCATGGAGCAAAAGGGGAAAGATCCAGTTTTTAAGGGAAAAGTAAAAAATATTGCCTGATTTTTTTGGCCCTGCTGGCGTAGCAGATCACAACCATAATTCCACAGCTTTCTAACTTTTGGTATCTGAGTTTTAAACCTCCATAATCATACTTACAGAAATTTAATATCCTTGTACCTTGTTTTCACTCCCCCTTTTATAGTGCACATAGTCTATTAATAAATTTTTAACCTGTTTTATAATTTGTATTAAGGCATGTTTTAAGGGTCAGACATTATCTTTAGATTCTATAAATCTATTTTTTTATGAAGATATTTTATTCTTGAAGTTTATTTATTGATTTTTCTATACCAAATAATTTTATTAATGTTTTTAATGGAAAGACATACAGGACACTCTAACAATATGCATTTTGTTGGTTTTATTTTGTTAATTCTCAGAAAAAAGCAAACCATTCATTTTTCATACCTGCAAATATTTAATCCTAATAAGTGTTTAATGTTGCTACAGACAAAAGTTCCCTAGGAACAACCATACATCTGGTAGTAATAGAAAATTGCAACTATGCACATCTAATTCCAGTTATAAGAGGATTTCTGCGCTCAGCAGAGTGGGGGCCTCAAGAAACTCTATTCTATTTCCTCCCCAAGACTTAAATGATTAAGTCTATGTCAATTCTTGCGTACATTTGCCTGACATTTTTTTTAAAGATGTCCAGCAGTGAGGATCTAATAATGGCAACAGAAATTCTAGTTTGTTATTAATTACATGAGAATTTTTTACTAATATATCACTTGATTCTTTTTTCCTGCTTGTCGTGGTTTAAGCCTCTCAGCCACGCAGCCCGTTCTCTCACTCACTTCCCCCTCTTTCTTCCCCCCGCTCCTGGAGGGATGGGAAGGAGAATCGAAAAGAGTGCAACTCCCACCGGTTGAGATAAGAACAGTTTAGTAACTAAAGTATAACACAAATCACTACTGCTACCACCAATAATAATAATGACAAGGCAAATACAAGGAAAGAATACAATTCTCGCCACCTAACACCAAGCCCGGCCACGCAGTGCACCCCCACCCTTCTGGGTCTCTGCTCTCTGCTTTACATCTTGGGCATGACGTGCTGTGGTATGGAATAACCTCTTTGGTCAGTTTGGGTCAGGTGTCCTGTCTCTGCTTCCTCTCAGCTTCCCCTCCTCCCTGGCAGAGCATGAGACTCAGAAAGTCCTTGGCCAGACCAAAACATCACTAAGCAGTAACCGAAACACTGGTGTTATCAGCGCTGTTCCCAGGCCCAAAATCAAAAACACAGCACTGCACCAGCTACCAAGAAGGAGAAAAATGACTGCTGCTGCTGAACCCATGACACTGCTGCATGACTTTTCATCTTTTTGTCTGTGGAGGCAGAAAACTGATTTTTCCTTTCTCTTTGAAGTAGCCTCCACAAACATGTACAAATATGTTCATACATAAAAATATATAACTGTATATTAAATATATAGATAAAACACATATATACTTCCCTCCTCCCTTCTTTCTTTACTTCCTAAGCCATACTCTTGGCTTCAGGTAAGCCAGGTCATTTGATATTTCCTTTCAAAATAGTCATGATTTTTAGATTTATGATTGGTTTTTTTGTCTCCTCTGGCCAACATTTTGCTTGGAATGAGCACCCAGTACTCTGCCCAGTATTCCAGCTGGACTCTTGACAACTCTGAACAGGACTGTTTTGTACTTTTATTTGCTTGTCATATTCCTATACAACATCTGCATTTTTTTGCAACAGACTGATACTCTTGGCACATGTTAAGGTTAAGATCCATTATATTTTTTTTTTTGTGTGTGCGTGTGTGATTAACTGTTATCTAATGTTATCTCAAGTTTGGTTTATTCTGTACTTGTGCAGCTGATTACCACTTCTTTATTTGCTGTCTATTCCATTTCTCCATACAGTTCCTCACTAATTGGTCCTTAATTTTTCCTCTTTCATCAGAACATTCTGAATTCAAATGTTGCCCTCCAAAGCACTCTTATGTTTGTGTCACCTGAAAACATATTCAAATAATAAGGAAACCATTGATCGGCATTAGGCTGAGGACAAAACCTGCACAACTTCACTCCATAAATTCTTCCATTTCAAAGTGAATTGATACCTGCTCTTTGAGCAGGGTAACCCAGAAATTTTGTTATAAAATTTTAATTTAGTTCCATATAGTGCATGTGCCCCTAGTTTTCTCAGGGGAAACATGGAAAGCATAAAACCAAAATGGCCAATGGTTCTCTCTTGCTATGGAGGAAGTCTTGTCAGCTCCTCAATTTCTTCCAGTGACCCATATCACTGGAGTCACACGCTTGCAGATGTCTCACCTGCCTCAGAAGTCTCTAACCTCCTCTTCCTGTATCTTAAGAAATTCTGTATCTATTTCCCAGCTACTTAAATTAACTGTCTGAGCTGCCAGGTCATTGTTGACCTTTTCTCATTAAGCACTTCAGCCTACTGAGAGTCATGTCTCAACTACTGCCAGGATGGGAAGGGAGGGGAAGACCACTGGCGACACAAATCACCCAAAGTCACATGACAACAGTGAATTGTATGTGGCAAGGCTGAAAATGCTTAATTCTTCCTTCTTAATTTTAGGAAAAGGCTGAAAGACCCTAAAAATATGTGTTTCATGGACTAGATAACACATTCATGTGGCCTAAATAGCATAAGCAAATTCTAAAGAAGATAAGAATCCATTTACAAAGCATTTTAAAATAGCAGTGAATGCAGTAATATTGAGCGTGCACACATCCCAAAACAATTTATCAGAGATGTGAACTCCCTTGTTTCTATTTAGCTGATTGGAACATCAACCTTGAAGCCCAGTGATGGCATATTGCTCTTGACATTTACTATTTAGTCACTGTCCATGGAATGAGGGCAAAAAATGAGATTTAAACCACCTTGTCTTTGAACCTAAGGATTCAAAATGTGAAAAAGTGCAGAGGAAATCATAAGAGAGTAAAGAAAAAGAAGAAAACAATAAAACCAGCAGTGGACAGAGAGTGACAAATGTGACAAGAAAGCATTCGGACAATTAAATAAAAGCCTGTCTGGGATTTCTATACCACCTTTCTACTGACATCAGGTGTTGTGGTCCCTGCGCTGCAGACTATATGTAGTTCTGAATTTATACCTCCTGCTACAGGTAATCATATTTTGATGTTCCCGAAGCCAATAAGCATGTGAAACTTGTGAGCCAGTTAGGTAACAAAACAAGTGAAACCGATTTTGAAGTTAAGATGTTTAAAACCAAATGGCCATTCTCTTTACTTGCAGCTTTTATAGCCCGTGGGGTCACCCGGGTTGTGTTCTCAGGCTGCTCACTGCGTGGTTTTTGGCTGAAGCTTAAATTCCCGCATGGACACTTGACTCCAGAAGGGGGAGCTTCAGCAGGCACAATTACAGTAAAGTCAATTTACAATGAAATATTTAAATAGTTCCTCTCTTCCAAATAGATTTGATACTTTTTGGTCAAAGTGGAGGCAGAGTTTTATCTGATCAGAAAATAGGTAACGCTCTAACTCTTTCCTGTCAGCAAGCAGTATCACTAATAATAGTAATTATTTAAAAAAAAAAAAAAATTACAAGTAAATATAATCTTAAACTTTCTTGAAAACAAATGCATTTAAGCTTAGGCACATGTTTAAGTAACTTAGGTCTAAAACTGTAGCATCCTGCATTATTTTAATAGCTTTCAGTGTGAATTTCTGAGAATAAAGAACAAACTGCTTTCCATTCAGGCTTGGTAAAAAAAAAATACATGCCTTTTGTTTATTGACAGCTTAAATAATGAATAGGGACTACAAGCTTAGGTAGCTGCTAGGGCATTTTATTAATTTGAGTTTGTTGTGAGGCCAGCATAAATACACAGTTGTTAGGAACAAACTAACCTGCAGGCATATTCATGGGTTTTTATGTGCACAAGTGGGTTAAATCTGAAAGAAAACAGAAAAGAGCTTGAAGACGGAAGGTGGCAAAGATGATACACTTATAATTAAACCCTTGGTGAAATCCAGTAATAGGTCTTGAGGGGCAAAGTGCTGATTAAGAATACAGGAATCAAGAAAATGAATGGTAAATCACATGTGTCAAGACCAAAACATTTTGAGTTCCTACATCTCCACCTTAGGGTAGAGATTGTCCTATAGTTTTCAGAGTAACAAGACAACTGAAGTATACAGAGCTCTGCTCTTAGGTGCTTTGCACAAATCCTCTAACTTCTTTGGAGTGCTTGAAAAGCTAGCAATCAATAACTGCAGAAGTATCTCACTCTCAAGCAATGACAGCAATGCAGCATGTTCTCAATATGTCCCTCTCAGTTTGGATGCTGGAATCATTTAAACATTTACCACTTAAGTCAAGAGAATTTTGAAAACTATATCCTAGAGACATTTAGAAGACAAAAAATCCAGCTATTGATTTATCCCTAATTTTATCTTTCCTGGCCACCAGTTCATTACAGTTTAATAACTAGTATTTTAGTTATCAAATACAGTTGAGCATTTTCAAGGGTTGAGCAGCAAGGCTTCCAGCTCCTTTTTTTCCATTGCTAAACAGAGGCAAAAGGATAAAAAATTGTTTACACAGTATATTTAGAAGATCATAATATCAGACACATTGTGTCTGGGTTCAGGGATTTCAGTCTTTTAAAATTTTGATGGACTCTAATACCCAGAAAGTATTCACTTACAAACTTTGGCACCCATACAGTTTATGTTATATGCAATCATTGAGTTTACAACTCTTTCAAGCAAAAGTTACTGGCTGGGCTTAAACCACGACATCCATTTTTATAGGTATTGAAAATTGGCAATAAGTCAGAGTAACATTTTCCAAGGTATTACTTCAAATCACATCAGATCAGTTTTGGATATATTATAAAAATTTAGAAAATTTATAACTAAGTAAAGTAGCATTAAAAAAAAATCATGGCTTCAGTGACTGGAAGAGTCTTTTCTAAACTACATAGGGTACAGTCACTTCCACTGGAAAAGATGATTCTAGTAAAAGGCAAACATAAAATTGTTTTTTTTTAAGATGTCTTTTTATCCTTTTTGTACCTACTTACTGTTTGTCCAATGTGAAGCTCATTAAAGTAGGCATTATTCTTTCTGTTGGTTTGAATGCAACTGTAAGGTGGGCTGTATCAGAAGGAGTGTGACCAGCAGGCTGAAGGAGGTGATACTCCCCCTCTACTCTGCTCTCATGAGACCCCACCTAGAGTACTGCGTTCATCTCTGGGCACCCCAACAAAAGGAGGACATGAAGCTGTTGGAGCAAGTCCAAAGGAGGGCCACAAAGATGTTCAGTGGGGTGGAGCACCTCTCCTAAGAAGACAGGCTGAGAAAGCTGAGCTTATTCAGCATGGAGAAGAGAAAGCTCTGGGGAGACATTACAGCAGCCTTGCAGTATCAAAAGGGGGCCTCCAAGAAAGCTGAAGAGGGACTTCTTAAAAGGGTATATAGGACAAAGGGAAATGGCTTTCAGCTGACAGAGGAGAGATTTATATTTAACATTAGGAAAAAATTATTCGCTATGAGGGTGATGAGACACACTGGCACAGACTGCCCAGAGAAGCTGTGTCTGCCACATCCCTGAAATGCCCCATTGGCTTCCAACCCAAACCATTCTGTTTCTATGAATGGACTTTAGAACAGAGTTGTCCTTCCCCTTCTAATATATAATTTCACCTGCATTTTATTTGCTGTTATGATACAAAATGTATTTTTAGCTTTCTGCTTTAGTTTCCAGGTTCTTGATACTTTTTGCATAATAAATTTAAGTCTCTGGGCAATAAATTTAGTTATTTTTTTTGAGGATTGCTTAGATATGTTCATTGTCCCTTAGGGTTCACAGTTTGCACATTTTATATTCACCTGCATATTTAAAGGCCATTAATATTATTTATGTGCTCCAAGTGAAAGCAGTAGCTTATGTCTGGCTTTCAGAAAGGCACCCATTCAAAGACATCAAAGAATGCAGAAGCTGTGACTTCCTCTGCTAGTTTTTTCTCTTAGTGCAACATAGGCACTGTAATATCCTACTTAACTTCTGCGCCTCTTACTCTAAGTGCAAAAAAGATAAAGGAGCTGGAGTTGAATGAGTGATCCAAAGATCAACCTAAGAAGCATGTTTTAGGTGTGTGTCACACTGTGTCATGAGTTCCTCAGATTCAGGTATATCCCCAGGTCTTTCACAGTGCTGATCTGTAATAGTGGTCATGTATCATGAATGTTTAGACAAGGAGTCCATAAAAATCTTAAAAATCTTTGCTTAATGCATGCACAGCAACTCAAACTGCTAATGGACAGCTCCCGGTATTTCAGATGTAGTCCTTTGCATTGAGTCTAATCAAGATAATCTAGGTAATCCTCATTCAAAGCTTGTTAGACAACTTGTTTGACAGAAAATAAGTTGAAATAAAAGCAACAGAAAAAAATCAAAATAGGACATAATTTTTCCCATCCACCATACCCTGTATCTCAAAGCCTTGCGTCAACTGCCTTACATTGAAAAAAAAAAATATCTCTGCTGACTGAAAAGTGCTCATAAAGTCTTTGAAATGGAAATTATGTTTTCTGGAAGGACAGTTTGGGTTAAAAAGCACAAAACTGGGCAATAAATCACAGCAGAAAACTGAACAGAGGTGGAATACTGAGGGTCTTAGACATATGCGAAGACAGTGGAAAATGGACAAAAAGCCTATCACGTGAAAATATCAACCTTTTACAGCCATTTTACATTTTCTCTGCACTGTTGCAAATAATTGATTTAGTACAGAACAATAGGGAGTTGAACCTATATTATATGACCATCTGGAAAATAGCCCTGAAAATTGGTTAGACTTAATTCACCATCCCTAATTCTAATTTTTTTTTTCATATTTGCCTAAACAGCCAAAAGTCTTTTAGAGAATGACTTCACTTTCAGTAATTTAGACAATTTCAGTACAGACAATATACACTTTAATATTTCTGGAGCTGAACATTTTTTATCTTTGTTTTGAGAAAATTTTTTTATATTATGTAAAAGTACCCCCACATTGCAACTAAAGGCTGTTGGACAATGATGAGTACACATCTTCTTGCTTTTCTCTCTGTCTATCAACCATAAGTGCCTCTGATTGACTGATCATTACTAACCTCTTTTAGACTTCTCTTTCTCACAAACACAGTCACACACACATGAAAGGTAATTTCCTGTTTGGAAGCCTTGCTAAGCTTTTCTTTTGTTGTGTATTTTTTTTTTTTTTTTTTTTTTTTCCTCTGAAAACTTCCAAATTTGATCAGCAATGAGAACAAAGGAAAATACTTAGGTAGAAGTGCTGTGCTTTAAATAGACATTAATGAATAATAGAACAAGGAATTGATATACATTCTTAGCTATTCTGTCTGACTGAGGAACTGCTGAAGAGTTATGCTGAGTTTTAGGTATATTTTTCCATTATTTTAAACTGCTAGAGGACCAAAACCAATCCTTTCAGTTTTTAGCAACAATTCAGGTTATTCATTTGGTACCTAATTACTCTGGAAGTCAGGATGTCCTATCCATTCTGGGTAGTTCAGTGTGAAAAGCTGACAAGGAATGTAGAGAAAAGTTGAGATAGTCATTATCCAGTGATGTTCCAGGCTTCGTAACACCATGTGAAAATATCTGTAGCACGAGGATCAGGGCTGAATATCCCCAGCTTGCTTGTTTTCTGTGTTCCTGAATATACTGATAGGAGAGCATACACTCAGTTGTATGCAGCTCACCAATTCCCATAATATTTCCCTTAAAGAATTTCTGGAAAACAGCATGGAGACACTGGGACACTTTAATGGCTTGCTGCTAGTGTGCCACTAGACTCATGGAATTACAGAGTAAATTGCTCATATTGAAATTTTTACAAAAAACTTAGCTGGGTCATGATTTAATTTTGTCTTTAAAAACTTGAGACTAGTCAGACCACATTTGTTTTACACTTGATTTTCTATTTTGTTATCCACAGTGTGTTTTAATCTGTAACAATAAAAAGACAAACTTTAGAACAGAAACAGAAAGTAGTTACCTACATAGGAAACTCCCATGACTCTTTTTATTTAAGTGTTTTCATTCATGTTTTATGGTCCTCACAGAAGTTATTTGTCTAAATGAAGAAATATATTCTAGTTTAAGAAAGGAATCAAAACGAAGGACATCTGTATTTGCCAGTTTGGGGAATCTACATAAAGTTTGTAAGTCCTTGGGGGAGTATTCATATCACAAAATCATCAGTGCATGTAGAAACTGCTGTAACTGTCAGTATTGTGGCATCTATATCACAGATCAAGGATGATAAGGAACAGTTAATCATAGCCATCATCCAACAGCATGACCAATATTTGCACTCGGAAAGATGACCATTTTGAACAAATTTATTGGCAAAAAAAGAAATTTTCTTGGCAAAAGATGAGCATAGGAGAATGTAGTTAAGCGAAATTATAGAAAGTTTTTGTCAGAAGTGAAGATGATAGGGCTATACTATGCTGTCACAAGGACAGTCTGACTGAAAGATAAGCCAAGATGAAACACATCTGTCCTGTAAGGCTGCATAAAAGCTTTAATGACACATAATGAGGTGAAGCAGACTCAACATACAGATAAGTACCAGCCCAGAACTTTGAGGAAAGAGTCAGAGAAATTTATGTGGAAATTACTATTTTACCTGTGCATTATTTTTTGTTTTAGGTAAAAATACATTGGTTTAGATGCTTGCATTACATGTGTGTATGAAAAATCTTGGCTGTTGTACACCCTTGGGTATTCAGATGGAGTACTCATAAAGATGCAGTTCTAAAAAAGGTTTGTTTAGCATGTTTGGAGGTCTGGGGAAAGAAGAATAGACTATGCTTGGCAGTGGTGTCTCAGATGGTAAGATCACAGCTCAATTTCTACACAAGTTTCAGATAAAAGCTGTTCACAGAATGAGTATTGTAGGGAACAGGAGAACTTGTACAGACCAAAGGAAATGCAGGATCACCTGAGACACAGTAAAGGGGGAGTCATACATACAATCTTGCTGAATCACTGATTTTGTCCCGGCTGTGCATGGAAGGGTGCATCTTACTAGTAGTTCTCAATTAAAAAAAAAAAAAAAAAAAAAAAAAGGAAGGGCAGAGAAAATGGATTGGGAGAAATAGACAACTAAAGATTTTAATGGCACTTGATGGTACTTGAGAGAGATGGTGTGGTAAGATATGGAGTGAGACACAGATATTTCGGTATCTGTATCTCACTCCATCTCATTCCATATTCAGTATATGGAAACTTCAGAAAAACTGCATTTTTAATGCACAGAATGCTTACTGGTGGCTTTCTAGGAGTGCTTTCCTCTGGATCTTTGGATACTGCATAGAAGACTCAGCATACTGGTGTCTTACATAACAAATTTTATGTTCCAGTATTCACAGCTTTGTCAGTCAGGACTTCATGAATTTGTTGACAAGTTGGAACAACCATATTTTCCTCAGGCATTAAGAAATAATGCCTCATGGTGCCCTTTGAATACATGGAAATGATGTCCTGCATTCCTGAATGAGGAAGATCTCATGGGGAGACCTTCGCAACTTTGTAGGGGTCTCTATTAAGTGGGTTGAAATTCGTTGCCTGTAGGAGAGAATTCCGACTCATTCAAAATACATTGCAGGGCCAGGGTCAATTCTAAACAGTGATGGCCCAGGTCTCCCTAGGAAAAGATGGGAGGAAAGGACCACTTGAACCAATGGCTACTTCTACATACTTGCTAATGGAACTGCTGTTTATTACTTTGTACCAAGAAACCATCCCTGCCACTTAATCTTGATCACTTACAGAGCTGGATTACCCAGAATTGTGTCCAGCAGCCCTTTGGCCCATGTCAGGTACCACTCTTCCAGGCAATGCTTGGACAAGTATGGGACAAACCACTAACTACTCCCAGTAGGGAGATTGGAAGCAGCTACAGTGGAATGCAGAAGAATTTAACTGTATGGACACGAGGCATTTCATGTTAGCTAACATCAGTGCTTTTCTTTTTCTTTTTTTTTTCTTTTTCTTTTTCTTTTTCTTTTTCTTTTTCTTTTTCTTTTTCTTTTTCTTTTTCTTTTTCTTTTTCTTTTTCTTTTTTTTGCTTTTTCTTTTTTCTTTTTTCTTTTTCTTTTTCTTTTTCTTTTTCTTTTTCTTTTTCTTTTTCTTTTTTTTGCTTTTTCTTTTTTCTTTTTTCTTTTTCTTTTTCTTTTTCTTTTTCTTTTTCTCTTTTTCTTTTTTCTTTTTTCTTTTTTTCTTTTTCTTTTTCTTTTTCTTTTTCTTTTTCTTTTTCTTTTTCTTTTTCTTTTTCTTTTTCTTTTTCTTTTCTTTTTCTTTCTTTTCCTTTTCCTTTTCATTATTTTTTAATTTTATTTTAATTATATTTTTATTTTTTCTTTTCCTTCTTTTCCTTTTCTTTTTTCTTTTTCTTTTTTCTTCATTTTTTATTTTTATTTATATTTTAATTTTTATTTATATTTTATTTCTATTTTTTCTTTCTTTTTCTTTCTTTTTCTCTTTCTTCTTCCCTTTCTATATTTTTATTTCACTTTTTCTTTTTCTCTTTCTCTTTCTCTTTCTCTTTCTCTTTCTCTTTTTTCTTTTTCATTCTTTTTCTTTTTCTTTTTTCTTCTTATTTTTCCTTCTATTTTTCTTTTTCTTTACATTTTATTTCTATTTCTATTTTTATTTTTATTTTTATTTTTATTTTTTTTCTTTCTTTTTGTTTCTTTTTCTCCTTCTCCTTCCCTTTGCCTATTTTTATTTCTTTTTTTCTTTTTCTTTTCTTTTTCTTTTTTTTCTTTTTCTTTTTCTTTTTCTTTTTTTTCTTTTTCTTTTTCTTTTTCTCTTTCTCTTTTTCTTTTTCTTTTTCTTTTTCTTTTTTTCTCTTTTTCTTTTTTTCTTGTTCTCTTTTTCTTTTTTCTTTTTCTTCTATTTCTATGTTTTAGTTAATAATACCCTCCACTGAAAAAACATCATCAACCAAGGAAACAAAGCCTGATTGCCTGTTGTGGGTTTTCAAATTGGCATCATCTAGTGATTTTTGCTTCAGCTGTCTTTTCACAGCTCTCCCAAGAGGCAAAGAAAATAAGACAAGACTTTGCCACACTCATAAAATTGTTATTCTGTAGGGAGAGATCATCAAAACAGAGCTGAGCAAAGCAGCCCTTCTGGCTCCCCTCAGAATGTAACTGCAGTGATGCTCATTTTAAAAATGGGCTCTTCATCCATTCCCTCTTACAAAATTTAGAGTATTTGAACCCTGTAAGGAAATGCATTTTACATCAGATACACCATCTAAACAATTCCTGAAGCAGAGAGAGATCTCAGCACTTCCAGTCCTAATTAACCTGCGGGTTTCCTCTTGTGGTATGACTCCAGCCTATTAAATCTTGTTGCAAAGTGGCACAAGTTCAATAGGAAACATGGAAAGTGTCTATTTATTCCAGAAAATTGTATCCCAGCAGCTAGGGAAAGCTTCTGGGAGGTGGATGCAGTAGATTTGAATTCCCTCCAGCTAAAGCAAGAACCAAATCCAGTTCACTCTCCAAGCCCTTAATGAAAAAGGTTTTGTAGCACAACCAGCTCCTCTGGTGATCTTTTAGAAAAATGTGGATTTTTAGAAGCCTTTATGTAGCTTATGTCCTCAAAGATGACTTTCACAGACAAAAAACTCAATTTCTGGATTCCAGTGGGATGGAGGCAGAAGAGGTGGGCAATGTTTTACATTCCTACATTATGGAGTTTCAGAGATTTAACAACTTCAGTGTCAAACATGGACACATGTCAAACTTAGATGCCATCACTTACAGGGATGCTTAGGAAGAGGAGGATGGGAGAACAGGAAAACATTTGTGAAATCAGCTTGATGTTACTAAAATCCTCCTATGCCCAGTTATTTAATACCTATGAGCCTTTTATTTATACTAGCAGGTTCATGTCAGAGCATTGGCACAGACACTGCAAAAATGATCATTGATATTGTTAAAATGCTAGTACACTCTCTGGCACAATATAACTCTGTTCCAATTAGTCTATTCAGAAATCATTCTCAGGCATACATTGGAAATTAGCACAGAGTGGGAATCATTCCCAGTAGGCAGTTTGAATGTTGCTAACTTGGTTTTGATGGCAAGAGAGCTTAATAGTAAGGATATGCCAGTTGGCTTCAGTGTCAAAGAAAGCCCTAGGTTCTGTTTAGTTTGCTAGTGTAGGAATAACCCTATTGGTTCTAACATCTAAATCTGACCTTAATCTTATTGTATTTTGCAGAGAAGGTGGAAGCTGTTTTGGGATGCTGCCCCTTGTGGCTTGAAATTGACGTTGCAAACACCTATTCAGATAAATAATTGAAAATCAAGCAGTTCCACTGATGTTAACAAGCTGCCTATAAAGTCAGGAGAAACATTTGTGAGTGAGGTTTTGCAGAATCAACACATGGTGGGACAGGTGCAAAACTGAAACTTAGAATCCTAAACAACAAAACAATCTGTCTCCTTTGGGTTGTTAGTCCATCCATCAACTGATTCCATGGCCTTTCCCCACATAGTAGTTATATGGACTTCCTATTATTTGTATTCCCTTATATAAGCAAATGGTGAAAAACTGGCCTCCTAAAAATTCGGTAAAATTTGTAAGAATAAACATATTATTCCTCACTGTGCTGTAGTTATCTGATCATTACAGTTTCGTTCCATTCTTTCATCCTCAGTGATTTTCTCACATTGCTGTCTATTTCCGTTTCAAGAAGTTTCTTCCTTGAAGAAAAGGGAACATTATGTGCTCTCTGTACTAGTCTGAAATATTAAAAGCTAAGAAACAAAGTGTTATTAATTATTTAGAAAAGGAAATTACTGGCTATCATTATTATGCTAAATGCCAGTTATGGTTATTACGTTAACGTCAGGAAGCCCCAGTGAGGAAATGGAAGAACAAGTTCCCCCTGTAGTTTAAGCTGCACAAATATAAAGGAGAAAGATAGACTTTGAACCTCATTTTGAAAAGAAAAAAGCAATAATGGCCAAGTTTAAGAATCAAAGGGCCAAGAAATGGAAGCAATTGCACAGTTCCCTCCTTTCTGCCACCCATACTCAGTGATATCTACCACAAGTCTTCATGCATCCCATGCTTTCCACACACTCAATCATCTCTACCCCTTACACAGCAGTATGACCTGGTTTACACCTCTCTTCATTTTCTGTTATTTCTGAAACAATCCTAAGAGAGATTGCAGCTGTCTTAACACTTCATTTTCTACAACTAGCTCTCACAGAATTCTGATGATGCCTCTGCCATCCACCTCTTGCATTCCCTTCTCAGCAGACTAGAGTCCACGTGACTTAATTTCTTTCTTTTGTGGAAATACTGAATCATTGAAATTTTGGCTGGAATGTTGTCCAGCCCAGACTACCCACCTGAAGTGGAACTACACCTACACCACCACAGCTGAAGTGGCTTTTTTTTTTTTTTTTTTTCCAAATCTTGGAAGAATCCAAGAACAGAAAGTTCACCCTTATGCTTTGCTGGATAAGATGTCCCAGGGTTGCACTTCTTTTCTGGAGAAGTTAGCTTGTCTCTAATCTTAATGTCCATAGCCACAGTCTGTAGCCTTGTTACCACAATGACTTTGACTCTGTCATCTTTGTAACTGACATTCAAACTGTTGTAAGTTGCTGTTAGATCGCCCCTAGTCTGTCTCTTCACCAGACAAATGAAGCATAGGTCCCTCATTCCACTCTTAGAAGTGGTGTGTGAACAGCTTGGCAGCCTCCTCTTAGCATCCCCCATTATCTCTCATGGGCTGGGAGGCCTCAAACCACTGTTTTCAACCCCTCTATCCTCCCCTTTTGCCCTCTTTCTCAGTTTTTTACATCTGCCTATTTTTTTACCCTTTTTTACTAATTTTTACAGTGAACCCCATGATTTTTTTCTCACTTCTTGATCTACTTTACTTTACACATAGTTCCTAATGCTGTTCCCTTTACTGTCATTAATAACAACAATTCATCTCTTTTGGTAGTCATATTTGCAATTCCACAGTTCTCTGACATCTACTCTTTTTACAAGTTTGGTTTTGCACTTCCTCTGAAGGAAAGGACATCAGCTTGGTGTCCATTTCAGATATGTATTTCTTTTGTGGCTGATATCCTCTTGTAGGGCCATCATCTGGTGTTTACTGCCAGGATCTACTGTGGTGCTCTGTAGCTGGACATTTTAGTGACTCTCAGTTGAGGATGAGGAAGCTTTTAATTCTGTTCTCCTCTAACTCCATAAAGTAGTCCGGAGAGTCTCGTACCATCTCCTTACTTAACATTGGAAACTGGTGAGCTCTTTGACCTCTGCTTTTCATCTCATATTACAAACATGCTCTGTATTTTTCCAGTGTTAGGAAAAAAACCCCAAACCAAATCAGAAAAATGCTCAAACACACCCTTGCATTTGCTTCATCCTTCTTTTCCATTTCCCTTGTGTTTTTTTTTTAATGCAAAGCCAATTTATTTTCTTGTTTCCATCAAAAACCTCTTCAGGCATGGCTGCTGTGTGCTGCAGTCTATAAAAGCCCTATTACCTTTTTCATTTCCAATGGCAAATACCAGAACCAACATTCCAATCTCGTTCCCATCTCTGCCTGCTTTCAGCAGTCATCCATCTTCAACATTGCCATGGGTTTTTTCTTAAAAAAAATGTCCTCTTTTGCTATGGTGCCTCTGTCCTCTTCTGCGTCTCTGTTGCTATGTCCTATAGAGACTCCTCTTTATCCCTTTTTCTCCTCTCTGTGGATGTTCCATATATGCCTGCCTGCGGTCCTTCCTCTTCTAAACATGGGTAATCCATGCTAATGCAACCACAATTGTCATTAATTTGCCACTTTGCACTAGAGCAATCTCTTTCTGTCTAAAGCACGATTTTGAACTGTTTCTCCAATATTTCCTAATGATTATCTAGTCACCTCATAGAGCACAACACAGCTAAACAGGCATTATAAGGAAAATTGAAAGAGCTTTTGCTTTTCCTTCCTAAATCTCCATGCAGGAGGAAGTGCCTGTTTGTAATTTGACACACCTGACTCAGATATCCTCTCTATGTAATCAGGAATAGGTTACATTTAAATGGTGTGTCTTCCTTTTGTACAATATCTTTAAGATGCAGCTTTTCCAATCATCCCTATTCTCCATAATATAATCCTCTTGGATGTTATTTGTCTGTCTGATTTAAAGCACCTATATGCACTGTAGATGTCTGCATCTGTGTTCTTTTACTGGATTCCTTCTTAGTCAGTGTAGAAAAATAGTTACTTATAGAGTGGAATTTTTACTAAAATAGACATGCAATCAAACATATTTTTTTATATATCTTTTCCTCCCAAAGTTCTTATATCTCTTGACGGACTAGTTCATATGTAAATATTCATGCGGCAGATGTCTAAAATTAGGTGGAAATTACAAATCAATGTCGCCTCCTTTTTTCTTTCCCTTTTTAGCATTGTAATTTCTTTCCTTTTGATCTTACCCAAGGCAAACTATCCCTACAGTTGTGTTTTAGCCCAGCTGGCAACTAAACACCACTCAGCTGCTTGCGTACTCCCTGCCCTCAGTAGGATGAAGGAGAGAATCAGGAGGGTAAAAGTGAGAAACTCATGGGTTGAAATAAAGACAATTTAATTGGACAGAAAAGGAAGAACATAATAATAAATATAATAATAATGATAAAAGAATTGAAATATACAAAACAAGTGATGCACAATGCAGCTGCTCATCACTCACTGTGCTCAGCTACTTCCTGAGCAGTAGTCCCTTGCCAGCTTTTCTCCCAGTTTATATACTGAGCAAAATGTCACATGGTATGGAATATCCCTTTGGCCTGTTTAGGTCAGTCATCCTGTGTGTGTCCTCTCCCAATTTTTTTTGTGCCCCTCCAGTTTTCTTGCTGGCAGGGCAGGAGAAGCTGAAAAGTCATTTTTATGATGCTTCAATGGGAGAAAAGACTATTACTGTTCAGTAAGTATAGCCATATATGTTACCCAATTCTTTCAGGGTAAGAAGGACAAGCCTGTATTTTAGTCTGAATTTTGCACCCATCTCTATGGGGAATGGCAAGCTATTTACAGTAATTCAGAAGCACTCCTACCAGATAACTCATGAGTGACAGGACTGGATTACATGTATATTTTAGGTCAAAAGGAGGCAAAAAATCCCATAAACCAAATTATTTTCCCTAGTCAGCTCTATTGTTCCCCATTCATATACTTTGACTGTCAAATATTTACTTTGTTTATGTAAGCTTTTAATTTTACAAAAGTAGGTAGCAGTATTGCTTTGGATTTGTTTCATATTTGCATAGGTTCTGCATTGAGTTAATTAAGTATAGTTAAAGCTGATTTTTTTTACCAGATGAGTGATACTATATAATACCAGATTAACTAAGAAAGATATTACACTGATATTGGTATTTCTAGTGCATTAAATCCTTTAAATCTATTTTGTTCTATTCTTTAATCTGTATTATGAATAACTCCATTCCTAACAGATACTACTGAATAAAAAGGTATGCATGTAGTGTTATTCTCTTGATCATCAATAGTCAGGAGGATATTTATCCTAATCTAATATTTTTCTTTTCACTTTATTTGTAAAATCTTCAGACATATATGTAAAGAAAGAAACTTTTCCGTTGAGTCTACATAACCTAGGATGCAGAAAACTGCCATTTTATTAATTTCAGATTCACTTCAAAGAACTGAGTCATAAATTTGTGGTGACTGAGTGTAGCCGAAAGAACATCACACACTAGCCTAGAGAGCCAGTGCACATAATTATTATGCATTTACTTCCATAAATGTAAGTCCTGAGCAGCTGATTTAATTAAAATTCTGTCATATTACACTTAGGGTCTCTATTTACATTTTTTTTTCTGAAAGCTGAAGTATCAGTTTTCGAAGTACCATTTTAAGCATTTTTTGCAGAGTGACAGATACAGATTTTCATCAGGATCATAGCAAGCTGTTGCCTAAAATTTCAACTCTAGAGAACAAGTTCCACTAGAGCTACATAAAAAAAACACATTAAATTATTATCAATCAGGATTGTGGAGTCAGTGAAACAAAAAAAGATATTAAAGTTATGACCCCCTGAGCTATAGTTCTTTGAGGGAAAAAAAAAAAAAAAGAAAAAAGATAAAGCTTCCAAAAAAAAAAAAAAATCCAGTTGATAAACAATTAGATTACATGAAAAAAACATTAGGAAATATTTCATCTTGCTTTGATGTGATTGCATCTTTATGGAAAAAATCATCTACGTAGGATAAAAAAAGAATCACCTGAAATACTAGTGAGATCATGATTTGCTCTACTTTCTAAACTTGTAAAACCCTGTTTTTCACTCAATGATGACTTTTTATTCCTGACCACATTCATACATTCTCATTAGTCTCATGATCCAGGTTCATAGCTCTGTCTCAAGGGAGGCCTGCACTCATGCTTTCTATGCCCTCAGTTTTCTAATGGGGAAATGAACATAATTGATAGCTGTGTTTAGTTCCCTTTGAAGCTCTTGAGTAGAGAGCCCAGTGGAAAAAAAGGCAAAAAAAAAGAAGTGGTTTGCACGTTTGTGGGGGAAAGGAGACTGCAGAAGGACAAAGGAGGAAGGAAAGCTGGAAGATTAAGGAAAAATGGAATAAAATCATGAGGGAACGGCAGCTGAAGATAAAATGCAGTATAGTATCAGACTGCAAGAACAGACAGATAGAAGTATGAGTGAATTCTGAAAGTTGCTTCCTCCAGAGATCTTGTGTCACAGATGCTATTGCTACTGAAAAACAGAACTTAAACATCCATCAAAAGCCTGCTGTTGTCCTGATGGGAAAATAAATAGTTCAACATATTGCTCATCTAAACCAAAGTTACCTGTAAAGGCTTAGAAGGTTGTGAAACTTGGGACCAGTAAAGGCTTAGAAGGCTGTGAAACTTGGGACCCATGAAGGCTTCTCTCCATTCTCTCACTCTCCCAGTTGTCTGCCTCTCTCCTTCTTTCCCTCTCTTTTTATATCTATAAGTGTAGAACATATGTCTAATTATAAGCAGTACATATACACTAATTATAGTGTATAAATGTATGTATGAATAGGTATAGGTAGGCAAAAAACTCTGTGTATGTGTGTGTGTGCATATATACATTTATCTTTCTATGTACATAAGTAGAAAATATATATGCATTTTTAAGCCAAATCGAAGACAAGAAAAATCATATTTAGGAGCTGGTTGAATTCCAAAGTGAGATTTCATGCAATAACTTCATGCATGTGTGCACACTTAAACACATTGTACATTCAAAGTTTTAATGCTCAAATGCAAAGTATAGATCAATGTCATAATTTATAGAAGATAGCTATCAGAATTGGAAACATTTTCAGAAGTAAAAAAATAAAACAAGTAATCATGAAAGGTTTGGAATTCAAGTGGGATTCATACCCAGTGTATTAACCAGTATAGCTATTCAACATCATTTTTTAAATGGGATTGGATGTTAAATCAGGTTTTCTTCCTCTTTCTTTTTTTCTAGTGGGAAACAAAAGGTTTAGACAGGTTTTGGATGGCATTGCTTGGAAGCACTGCAGATTTAAGGTTTGTTCATCTAAGTCTCAGGAAATCTTTAGCCTGGACACAACTGAGAAGTGTAAGGTTCTTCCTGCTTGTAAAATTGTTCTTTTAAATTAACCTGCTGAGTATGGCATGAAAAAATGAGTCAAAGCCCAGTTCTCACTTTAACGTTACTGCTGCTGGATTCTGCTTAAATAAATTAATCACTGTTGAAATAATTAGATTTAAGGCAAAAACTTTATGTCTTAATGTCTGACGCTTGATTTGGAAGACCTAATTCCAAACTGGATACAGCTCATACAGAAAATACTTTCTTACAGTGTTTAGTTGTGCAACTGAAGTAATGAATTTTCTTAACTTAGTTTCTGGATTTGTATAGCTGCTAAAACAGTACATATCCACCACATTCTTCTTCTCTCTTTTCTTTATAACATCATAAAATTCTTATATGAGTTATTAATGAGGATCTAGACTTTTGCCCTCTGATACTTGGCTGAGGACAAGTTTATCAAAGTGGAGCTGTGTTAGAGCCAGTTGGAATCTGTTGAGGCATAAGAATCTATATCCAGTGTCATTAAGTGAAAGTAATAAAAAATACTGTTCTTTGTGCGTCTGTTCTTACAAAAATGTTAAAAATTTGTCTGTGCTGGCCTGACAAGTGCTGATCATGAGTGGAGCTGCTATCATTGTTTCAGTCTTGCTCAAAGAAGGTTCTGTAACACAACACAGAAAGGCATAGAAGAGAGACTGCTTCACTCCTTATAATATTATTTTAGTTTTCCCACAAAAACTGCAAGGGGTACTTAGCCTAGACCCATAATTTTCCACAGACCCATAAAATAACCTTCATTCTATAAGAAGTGCTGACAAGAACCTCATGAAGCTTTACAAGGGGAAGTGCAAAGCCTTGCCACTGGGGAGGAATAATGCTATTCAGCACTACATGCTGGGGGTCGACTGGCTGCAAAACAACTTTGCAGGAAAAGACCTGTGGTTTAGGTGTTCAGCAAGTTGCACATGACCTGTAACAGTGTATCGCTGTGGATAAGCAGGTGAGCAACATCCTGTGATGTAGGAGAAGGGGCGGGTCAAGAGATTTCAATCTTCCCTCCTAACCTGGCGCTGGTGGGACGCAGCTGGATCAATAGGTCCAGGTATGGGCTCCAAAGTATAAGAGACAAGGACATATTGGAGGGAGTCCTGCAAAGGACCACTGGATGGCTATGAGGAGATAGGCAAAGAGGGGTGAGAGATCTGGGACTATTTGGCCTAGAGAAGAGGAGGCTCAGGAGAGAATTTAGCAATATGTATACATGCCTGATTTGGCAGAAGTAAAGAAAATTAACACAGTCTTGGGTAACCTGCTCTGGCTGAACCTGCTCTGACTGAACCTGCCCTGAGAAGGGAATTTGAACTAGGCAATCTCCAAAAATCCCTTCAGAAATGGTTGAAATGGTATTTCAACCATCCTGTGATCCTGTCATATTATGCAATAGATGATCATCATCTGTTCAGGAAATCCTGCTGGCAGCCAACTCTGCACCCATCTTATGGTATGACAGTGCCATCACTGAAGGCTCTGAACTCTTCCCTCCCTTCTCCTCCCCTCCCAGCTGCAGGCAGGGCACTGTAGTGTACAGTGCTTGCCAGTGACTTCCAGAGGCTAATGAAAAGCATACCAAGAGGTTCAGTATCTTATCACAGCCTTTTATTTATGCCTCAGTAGTATCAGAGGCTAGCTGCCTAGAGGGGGAAACCAGCCACATTCTGAATACAATCTCTCCCACAGTTAGGGGTAACCCTCCCACCAGGCATGTGTAGTGAGCCACATTGGTCCTGAGACAATGCAACCCTCATAATTTTCTATGTTGCTGGGTGAATAGAGGCATAATAGATAGATAGGCACAGAGGTATAGAGGTACAGATGTATTCCTTTACATGTATACAAAAGTGAATATTATATTGTACAGTAATTTGTTTATAATTATAGACCCTTTTCCATCTTTGATTAAGGCAGAGTAATTTTCAGACTGTCACAGCAGTTTGAGGTGAGTTCTAACACTCCACTACTATAATTTTGTGAAGAAACTATCCAAGGCTTTAGAACTGGGATATCTAGAACTGATTTTTCTCTTGTCCTTACTAGGTAGCTGGAAGGAGATTACAGTATATAGTGTAAATTTAATGTCACCCTGGCAGGAGGTGGCAGGTTAGGAATCATGTCAGTCACTGATTTACTGCTTAACAGTACGGAAAGGCTTTAGAATAAACCCCGCAGGAGCATTACAAGCACTTTTTTATTGTCAAGATGTCAGAACACAGCACAAAGTAGCCACTAAGCTTAAAAGTGATTTATGAAAAAAAGACCACCTGGAGATTATCTTATTTTTATCATTTTAGAAGGACATAAAAAGATCATTATTGTCATATCTTTTTCCTGGTCAGTACACAAATCCATAGAGGAGCAATTTACTCATAAAAAGGCCATTGATGTTATGAAATTGTTCTAGTTTCTGATGTTGCATGTCATTTATTGCTCTTATTTAGAATGACCTGTGGCACATTTTCCTAAGTTACTGTTCTCTCTCACCAGATTTTTAATTTCCACATTCAAAAAGCTGAATTTTCCCCAAGCTGCAGGAAGAATTCAGGATCTGCTAAATATTGTTGTGTTGAGAGATGAAGACCTGTAAGGGAGAGTGTTGTTAAAGACTGTGTCATTTTATACTAATTTTCCATCAGCAGTTTTGGTTCCAGAAAACTATCATTTAAGACATTCTACAATCCTAATACCAATCATATGAAATAGTAACACTTGCTATATAGAACCAAAAATAAAAATAATCTTTGTAAAGAATAAAAGCTTGTAGTAGAAGTTATAAATTGAAAACTTTGGTGAGACTGGATTAATGAAAAAAAAATTCCTCAGGATCCCAACAAGCTATGTCCAATGTCAAGGTCAAGACTCAAGCACAAAAGCAACATAAAACAAAGCAGGGTATTGTTTTTGGCAATAATAATACCTTGTCCAGAGTTGCAGTTAGAGCTGGTGTAAATACAGTAGAGTGCTTACCTGGTTTCCCTCTTCTGATTGTTTTTCGGTTTTGGTGGTGGTTTTTTTTTTTTTTTTTTTTTTTTTTTTTTTTTTTTGTGTGTGTGTGTGTGTGTGTGTGCTTGTGTCTGTGTATTATTAACTGAAAAGCGCAGCTTTGTTTTGCAGCTACATTGTGTAGCACTTCTCCTATTAGGTGGAACTGGCTTAGATCAACTGAGAAAACATTCTGCAAATATGTACCAAGGACAGACTGACAGAAACTATTTTCAGAATCTATAATATTCAGGCTGAACAAAACACCATTTAAGTTTATGATTTCCATAGAAAAATGTCCTTGGGTTGCAGATGATAAAACTAGGACTGGCTCAAGCTTCTCAGCTATACAGACAAAACGGAGTTTTCCAAAGCCAGAGAGAAGGAAGGAGGGGAGAGAACCTGCTTCTCCCCTGTTCACAGGGGACCATGTTCACAGCTGGGGAGCTGAAGTGACAGGATGGGAGTAAGGTCCCTGAGTCCGGGGTGGGAAGGACTCTGCAGAACAAGGCTTACTTTCATTCTGTGCCTGAAAGGCTGGAAGAGACAGGAATCCAGCTGCTGCATCTCAAATGGGGCAGCATTCCTCATATTCCCCAAACAGTACTGATGCTACCTTGACAGTCACAGAATCTCAGTTTGCTAGGTATGAGGCATGGACAAACACTCCCGGCAATCAGCTGCTGCTTTCAGGATAGTGGGAAAAAAAAAAGCAATTATCTGTTAATTGAGGAAATATACCTACCTTTTCTTTAATAGTCTGGCAGAATGATTGCTGTTTTAGCTTTTGTATTTCCAGAAGAAATATTTTTTCTTCTGATGTTAGATGGAGGGATTAGACTATTCATCTCCAATGCATGTGAATAAAACCCCTTCAGAATACAAAAATGCAGTGGATATTTTGTTGGTTTTTTTTCTTCCTCAGGGCACTTTCTTCTCAGAAATGTAGATACAGAAGACCTGGATATTATGAATCTAAATGGATTTTTATAACCATACCTGGATTGAAGTCTAGATACAGAACTTTTAAAGTTTGTCTACTCCAAGGCCACAATACACATTAGGAAATCTGCACAACTCTGTGGGGAAGTCATGGGGAGCATGTGCAGAGAAAGACTGTCGCAGCTGCTGGCTACCCTGCTCCACCTGGGGGGATGCTGCAATGCCAAACCAGCTGGGCAAAAAGTGGGATTGGTCTTATGATCTCTGTCAAAGAACCTTGTAAGAGCCTGTTATATTCTAGTTTCAGCTATTACTTTTAATGCCAATATGGCATTAAAAGTGACTGGAATTAAAAAATGTCCTTATGTGTTTTATTAATTTTTGCCTCTCTGTCTTGTATAAAAGACTCTCTTTTTTTCCCCTTCCTCATTATAACCAATATGCAGGCTTTTAAAAGTTTATGGAAGTAAAGATTGTGATTTTTTTCTAGTGCAAGAAGTGATAAGCATAAGGCAGTCTGCCTGGTCTACAGCTTGGTTACTAATGTAGGCTGAGGAAAAACTGGGCAAAGAATACTTTTGTAACAAAGACATCCCATTTTGTCAGCTTAGTCTACAGAAGCAGGTGATCTTTTTGGATTCATTCTCAGAAGCAGAGTTTGAGACAGAATAGGGAATTGTCCTGTCCACTTAATTTGCTTTTCCAGTTGGAATTATGAATTTGATGAGGGAATGTACCTTGTCTCAGTTTCTCTGTTGAGCAATAGTATAACCCCTTTTTAGTTTATTCTCTCCCCTTATGTTTCTGGTCAAAAATGACCAGCCATTACAGGAGCAGACGAAGATTTTGAGATGAAATTACTAACATGCAAGTGTTTCTCAGTCCAACACCTGTCCACAGTTGATTCAAATTCTACAAAAGCTGTTAGTTTTCTTGCATTAGTCAAATTTCTAGGGATTTTTTTTTTGACATCCGACTATGTATTAAGGCAAAGTCTAGAAGAAAAGTAGCTATGAAACTTCAGAAGTATTGGAAGAAAGAGATTGTCTACTGGTTAAGAATATATGTCTGAAGTGGCATACAGCGCATTTTTCCTTGTTATTTGTAGCTCTTATGACAGCAAGGTTCCATTTCTACTGCTATCCAGGACCACGGCTAGGGAGTATAGAAGCATTTCTCCCTGAAAGACAATGTGCCACATTCACTGGTGTCATTATCGAGCAAAATGATTGCAAAGTAGGCACATATCAAGGTATTCAGAATTGTCTTCTAAAGGCTGAGCCAGTGAGAATTTCTAACACCTTCGTTCCAACCGTTATCCTGTCTTGCTGCCTGTTTCGTGTTTTTTTGTGAAAACCCTGAAGTTCAGAAATGTCTGGATCTGGCAATGCAAAATGAAGACTTACCACATTTCAGAAAGTAATATAAACTTATTTCTGACATGACCATTGCATTTATGGCTTGTAATATAACTTAATTTCATTAGGGTTTTTTGTTATTTTTTAAAAGTTTTCCCTTAGGTTGTTATGCAACCTCCTCACTGATTACCTGATAATCAGTATATAGGTTTTGTTATTTTTAACTAGCCAGTAAAAACTTTTAATGTGTTACCTGATTTGTTCATTCATTTGTTTTGGTTTTGAGTGATAAGTTAACTATTATATAAAGAGGTATGTTAAAAACAAGTACACAAATAAATCCTGATAATCTTAATCAAGTTCTTCTGTTCTTTCAAACCACAGGAAAATAGTAAAGAGAAAAAACATTAATTCCCTTAACTCTAAAGTGCTTCAGTAAAGAGTAAATAAAACTGGTGTGATGATCTTAAGGTCCTTTCCAACCCTAATTATTCTATGATTCTATCTTGTGTGATTTCTCCTTGGAACTGAATGAAGACCAAATACCTTCTTAAATCTTCTGAAAAAAATACCTATTTACATATTTCAACACATAATGAAAATAAACTTGAATAGTTATAATTTTGTGGCATTTTAGATCACTTAGCTTTTACCTGCTGTAAGACACTATACACAGAATTTCATCTAGCTGATGTTCTCTAGTGAGTTTAACAATATTGAACTTTTTCATTACAGTATGCATATTTGATATCTGTAACTTTTGATATCTAGTCTTTTCTTACCATCCAACTACTTACTATGATCAAATTATCACCTCATCATTTTTTAACTTGTTTGTGAGCAAAAGAAGTGGAACTATTTCAGTGTTTTACAGTAGACCATTTTTCATTCCTCAAATAATTTTTATTAATTTTGTACATAATTTCTGTGGGGTTTTTAGTAAGAATGCTTTGTAGAACTAATGTAAAGATCTTATAGAAGGATATATGCAATTATCCCATAAACCATGACTTTTTTCATGGAGATATCGGTCATTATATACTGTCTGACTAAACCTACCACACAAAAATATCCATTTGACACCTACTCAGTGATGACATTTTTATCTTTCTAGTGAGGACTGAATTTTTTCATTACTCCTATTTTCTGTCTCATTTCAGCCCAAGAAGAAAGTAGTTTTAAGAAACTGTAATTAAGAAAATATAAAAAGCTTATGTGTAAAGAATTTGTTGCACAACAGATCTTTAAATACACTTTCTTAGTATTCAGAAAGCTATTAATAAAGCATTGATAGCACATTACTTATTTTTCTGGACATAAATATATCCACTTCTATATCATACAATTCTCTTTGTAATATAGTTCTATTGTAAGAGCAATTTATTGGCTCTTAAAATAACTCAAACATCGTAACAAGTATGAAATTAAAACGGAACATTGAAGATATCAGCTGCCTCACTTTTTTCTGAAAAACTTAGAAAGTCAGAAACATAACTGAAAAATAACCTGGTCAAACACTCATATATACCATTAAGTTTATTACTAAAATGATAGACATATTAGAATCATAGAATCATAGAATAGTTAGGGTTGGAAAGGACCTTAAGATCATCTAGTTCCAACCCCCCTGCCATGGGCTGGGACACCTCCCACTAAACCATGCCACCAAAGGCTATGTCCAACCCAGCCTTGAACACCATCAGTGATGGAACATTCACAACTTTCCTGGGCAACCCATTCCAGTGCCTCACCATCCTCACAGTAAAGAACTTCTCCCTTATATCCAATCTAAACTTCCCCTGTTTAAGTTTGAACCCATGACCCCTTGTCCTCTCACTACAGTTCCTCATGAAGAGTCCCTCCCCAGCACCCCTATAAGCCCCCTTCAGATACTGGAAGGATGCAATGACGTCTCCACGCAGCCTTCTCTTCTCCAGGCTGAATAGCCACAACTTTCTCAACCTATCTTCATAAGCGAGGTGCTCCAGCCTGCTGATCAACCTCGTGGCCCTCCTCTGGACTTGTTCCAACAGTTCCATGTCCTTTTTATGTTGAGGACACCAGAACTGCACACAATACTCCAACTGAGGTCTCACAAGAGCAGAGCAGAGGGGCAGGATCACCTCCCTCAACCTGCTAGTCACGCTCCTTTTGATGCTGCCCAGGATACGGTTAGCGTTCTGGGCTCCAAGAGCACACTGAAGCTGGCTCATGTTCATTTTCTCATCGACCAGCACCCCCAAGTCCTGCTCCTCAGTACTGCTCTCAATCTCTTCTCTGCCCAACCTGTAGCTGTGCTTGGGATTGCTCTGACCCAAGTGTAGGACCTTGCACTCGCCATGGTTAAACTCCATCAGGTTGGCATCTGCCCACCTCACAAGTGTGTCAAGGTCCCTCTGCATGGCATTCCTTCCCTCCAACCTATCAATCGAACCACACAGCTTAGTGTCATCAGCAAACTTGCTGAGAGTGCACTCAATCCCACTGTAAATATCACCGACAAAGTTGTTGAACAAGACCGGTCCCAACACTGATCCCTGAGGGACACCACTTGTTACTGGTCTCCAGCTGGACATTGAGCCATTGACCACAACACTTTGCGTGAGGCCATCCATCCAGTTCTTTATCCACTGAGTGGTCCACCTATCAAATTGATGTCTCTCCGACTTAGAGACAAGGATGTCATGTGGGACAGTGTCGCTTTGCACAAATCCAGGTAGATGGCATCAAATGCTCTTCCTCCGTCCATCAGTTCTGTAGCCCAATTATAGAAGGCCACCAAATTGGTCAGGCAGGATTTCCCCTTAGTGAAGCCATGCTGGCTGCCACCAAGCACCTTGATGTTTTCCTGTGCCTTAGCATACCTTCCAGGAGAATCTGCTCCAAGATTTTGCCAGGCACAGAGGTGAGACTGACTGGTCTGTATTTCCCTGGCTCATCCATTTTCCCCTTCTTGAAAATGGGGGTTATATTTCCCTTTTTCCAGTCATAGGGGACTTCACCTGTCTGCCATGATTTTTAAAATATGGACAGTGGCTTAGCAACTCCATTTACCAGCTCCTTCAGGTCCTACAGTTGGATTTCATTAGGTCCCATGGCCTTGCGCATATTCAGGTTCTTATGATGGTCTCAAAGCAGATCCTCTTCTACAGTGGGCCTAAGGTCTTCATTCTTACAGTTCCTGCGTCTGCCTTCCAAGACTTGGGTGGTGTGGTCAGAGCATTTGCCAGTGAAGACCGAGGCAAAGAAATCATAAAGAACCTCAGCCTTCTCCAAATCCAGGGTACCCAGTTCTCATGATAGCTTCAGAAGAGGGCCCATTTTATCCCTAGTCTGTCTTTTATTCACTATGTACCTATAGAAACCCTTCCTGTTATCTTTCACATCCCTAGCCAAGTTTAATTCTAACTGGGCCTTAGCTTCCCTAGCCTGGTCCCTAGCTTCCCAGACAACATCCCTGTATTCTTCCCAGGCTGCCTGTCCTTGCTTCCACCTTTCATAAGCCTCTTTTTTCCCCTCAGAGTTTCCTCAGCTGCTCCTTATTCATCCAAGGAGGTCTCCTGGCCCTCCTGCAGCACTTCCTTCTAGTTGGGATGCAATACTCCTGAGCTTGTAGCAGGTGATGCTTGAATATCAACCAACAGACTTGGGCCCCCCTGCCCTCTAGGGTATTTCCCATGGAACCTTACTAAGCAGTGTCCTGAAGAGGCCAAAATCTGCTCTCTTGAAGCCCAGGGCAGTGACCTTGTTGCACACTCTTCTTACTGTCCTGAGGATCTCGAACTCGACCATCTCATGATTGCTACAACCAAGGCTTCCCTGGAGTATCACATTTCCAACCAGCCCTTCCCTGTTGGTGAGCACGAAGTCAAGCACGGCACCTCTCCTTGTTGGCTCTTCTATTACTTGCAAAAGGAAGTTGTCTTCCACACAATCAAGGAACCTCCTGGACTGCTTGTGCTGGGCCATACTGTCCCTCCAGCAGATACCAGGGTGGTTGAAGTCCCCCATGAGGACAAGGGCCTGCGAGCGTGAGGCTGTTTCTATCTGTCTATAGAGCACTTCATCCACAGAGTCCTCTTGGTCATGCAGTCTGTAACAGAACCCTACAGTAATGTCTCCCGTCGCTGTTCTCCCTCTAACCGTGACCCACAAACTCTCTGTCGACTGCTCACCTGTCCCCAGACACAGTTCCGTACTCTCCAGCCTATCCCTAACATAAACAGCAGCTCCCCCTCCCCACCTGCCTGGCCTGTCTGTTCTAAAGACACTGTAGCCTTCCATCCCAATGCTCCAGTCATAGGAGCCATCCCACCATGTTTCTGTGACGCCTATTCTATCATACCCCCATAGATGTGTACACATCTCTAACTCCTCTTGTTTGTTCCCCATGCTACGGGCATTTGTATAGAGGCATCTGAGCCGAGCTCCAGCTAAAGCCAGCTCATTGGCTGGAGAGGCTGGAATATCTCTACATTGCTCTGAATGTTTACTATAGGTGCTGGGAAGTGACTGGGAGTGTTGGGATGGAATGATGCCCACCTCCCCCAACACATCTACTTTAAAGCATCCTTGACCAGTCTGGCAAGCCTCCTACCAAAACCACTCTTCCCTTTCTTTGTCAGACCAGCTCCACCAGCCCCCAGTAGACCTGGCCTGCTAAATTGAGTCCCCTGTTCAAGGTACTCAAACCCCTGACTATGGCACCACTCTTCTAACCATTATTAACCTGGCCAATCCTCCTCGCCTTTTTAAGGTCCTCCCCTGTATCCTGGAGTACTGCTGAAAAGACAATCTGAGCTCAAGAGCCCCTAACCACCTCTCCCAGGTCTCTGTAGTCCTTCTTTATGTTCTCCAGGCTACTGCTATGTGTATCACTAGCAGCCACATGGATCACTAGAAGTGGGTAATAGTCAGTGGGGCTGACTAGAGGAGGTAGGCTCTCTGCAACACCCTTGATCCGAGCCCCTGGTAGGCAGCATACCTCCCTTGAGACTGGGTCAGGCTTACAGATGAGTGCCTCTGTTCCTTTCAGAGTAGAGTTCCCTACTGCTACAGTCCGACGCATTTTCCTGGCAGCATCAGCAGTAATCTTCTTTACCACTGCATCAGCCAGTTGTTCCTGGTGCGAGGGTATTTCCTCATCAGCCCCCTGCAGGACAGCAAAGGTGTTCTGGGTGGGGACAACAGATTTAGGAGGAAGCCGCTTGCTTTTAATTGTCCTCTTCCTCCCTTTTTTTGTTGGTGGTGTTTTTTTTTTTTTTTTTTTTTTTTTTTTTTTTTTTTTTTGTTACTGTTTCCCAGATTCCTGGGTTAGCAGCCTCCTTCTTTCCTTCATGAGCTACAGGGGACACTTGGGGTACCTGCACAGTCTGGTCCTGGAGCAACCAGTGCTGCTTCCCCTCAGCTTCCCTGACACCTTTCATCTTAGTAACAGCGTCCCGTCCCGCAGCTCAGCCCCTGCTGCAGGAGGACCTCCACCAGGGAGCACAGAGTGCAGCCCTGCCCATTGTGCACCCTCCCCTCAGGAGAACAGTGCAGGCACTCTCTACACTCCGAGCTCTGCACTGCAGCCTCCCCTCTCATCGGCTCTGTCTGAGTGCATACGCTGGCCGCCGCCCGGGAGGCCAGAGCATTGCTCCCAGACCAGGCCCTAGTCATAAAGTGAGTGCTCACCATCCCACCCACCTGTCCTCACGAACTGCCTTGGACCCACCAGAGTGACTCGTGCTCCCGGGGAGGGGTTTTTATACAGTCAGTGCTGGTGCCACTTCTCCTGGCACTGCCTCCTGTGAGTCAGCTGCTCGCCTCAGCTGAGCTGCCGGCTCCTGGGCAAGTCTTGTCAACTCCTTTATGAAGATAGTTTGAGAAAGTTGGGACTGTTCAGCCTGGAGAAGAGAAGGCTGCGTGGAGACCTCATAGCAGCCTTCCAGTATCTGAAGGGGGCCTATAGGGATGCTGTGGAGGGACTCTTCATTAGGGACTGTAGTGACAGGACAAGGGGTAGTGGGGTTCAAACTTAAACAGGGGGAGTTTAGATTGGATATAAGGAAGAAGTTCTTTACTGTAAGGGTGGTGGGGCACTGGAATGGGTTGCCCAGGAAAGTTGTGAATGCTCCATCACTGGTGGTGTTCAAGGCCAGGCTGGACATAGCCTTTGGTGGCATGGTTTAGTGGGAGGTGTCCCAGCCCATGGCAGGGGGGTTGGAACTAGATGGTCTTAAGGTCCTTTCCAACCCTAACTGTTCTATGATTCTATGATTCTGACTTGAGGCTCCCTTGGTGGCTCTCACTGCTCTGATTTGAGGCTCCTGGACACTGAGCTTCCCCCCGCTCAGGTGTTGAAAGTGTCCTCTCTCAAGCTGCTCACCTCAGCAATTTATGAATTTATGAACACTTTCAATTTTTTAATAAAGGAAGTGAGTGAGTTTGAAGAAATAGGAGAAAAGAAGAGGGAAAAATGGGACATAAAGTGCATCAAGTAGTAAAAGTAGGAAACAGCTCTCTGTCACAACTGACACAGGGGTTCCAGAGTGGTACTGGAGACTGCAGAGGGCTTGTTCAGGCTTATTGTATCCTCAGGATTTATATTGTCAGCTACCTATGTGGAAGGTAAAGCAGCTCTGTCATAAATGTATTTCCATGTGCTAGTCATATCAGAATATGTTTTATTCTATAGGATCAAATAGCATTTCCTTAGATATCTTTCAATTTCATATTGGATCCTATACATAGCAGTGGAATCAACGGATATGAGTTGAACTCTATGTAGAAAGAGGATGGAATCAGACACACACAGAGATCAGAGATTAGAAAAACTCAGAACTGCCTACCTCATGATGCTCCTTTCTGTCAATTCTCTCAAGTAAATGTGTTCTGTGATTGTCCTGTCTCCTGTCTTCTGACCCAGCATAGTTTTAAACTTTATTATTAAAGCTTTATTATAGCACCAAATTTTCTCTTGTCATTTTCTGTTCTTTAATATGCAACAAGTGTTCATGTTAAAGTATGCAATAAGCATGTGTCTCCACTGAGCAGGCGTAATGCACACTTGCATATGGAATTTAGAATCTCTCAAATCTATTTCAATTGATAGAGAATGAATTGTATGATTTTTGTACCGTGACTCTATAGCCAACTGACTGGCAATTCAAAGACAGAAACATTTCTCCAGGAGAGGGAAGAATAGAGGGTGAGCAATAGTTCAAATGCTGTTCCTGTTCCTTGCAGTATGCTTCAATTCTTCACATCTGCTCTTTGTGCTTGCTAAGAATTTTCACGTTGAGGCGAAACGACACAAGACAGCTCTAGGGAAGGCAGAGAAGCTTGTGGACCAGGGCAGGGACTGTTGGAGGGTTGCTACAGGGCAGCAACTGGCCAAGTCCCCCCCTGTTTATATACTAAGCATAACAATCTGTGGTATAGAATATCCCTTTGGCTAGTTCAGGTCAGCTGTCCTATCTATCTCTGCTCCCTCCCTGCTTGTATACCTTCCCACTGGCAAAGCATGAGACACCTAAAAGTCCTTGACTTAGGTTAAAACACTATTTAGGAACAACTAAAACATCCATGTGTTATCAACACTATTTAAGATTAAATCCAAAACACAGCACTGTACCAGTTACAAAGAAAAAATTAACCCCATCCCAGTTAAAAAAAAACCAAACAAACCAAACAGAAAAACCACCAAACAAAAAACAACCAACCAACCAACCAACCAAAAAAAAAAAAAACAAACCAACCCTCTCTCCCCACAAAAAAAGAAAAAAAAAAATAAGCCAGGACACCAGTCCAGACATATTTCTTTTTGGCAACTCAATAGTTGCAGGTGGTTCTCATTTTATACATGGAAGGCATTTGAAATCACAGATCAGCAAATGCCAAGAATTATCTATGGTAGAAGTGGGACACAGAGGGAAATGGTTCTGCCTAAAATACACAATACATCTTTAGCACAGATAAGCTTTAAGCCATTCACAGAGTAGTGTTTTGTTAACACAAGGACAACTTCTCTATTTTACCTCAACTGAAAATTTGATTTGTAATTTTTTTGTTGTATTGCAGTTACATTATCAAGCTAGGATCCTTAGGAAGGATCAAAGCTTATCGTGGCAAATTCTGTTTAAAAAGAAAAGTAAAAATGAAAGCGCTGTTCTAGGTTTGTGACATCAGACAAATGCCAGAAGGGGACAGTGAGGTCCATTAGGGGCATGAGGACCACAAGGAAATTGTAAAACAGATAGTGTTGCCTAGTAATTGATAATCTCAGCTAACTACATTTGTAACTATACTGGGGGTTATAACTTTTTAAGCAATTAATGTATTACATATTTCAACATGTACTACTGAATTTTAGTGAAAAAAGCTCACAATATTTTTTTCTTGTCAACATCTTTTCTTGAAGATGTTTAGCTGGGAAAGAAAGATCACTTAAAAGCATGTTGTTATGGAATCATTAAATCTTTTAAAGCCAGACAGGGAGAAAACAAAACCTCAGAGACTATTAATGCTTTGGGGACTACTTAACAGCATGTTTCACAATGAAATGCTAAATCAGTACGATTTTGTTTAATCGGCCTTTGTTTGTGGACTTCTCCCCCGCTCCTTGATATTTCTCTATCGTGCCCATAAACTGGTTAATTTTAAGGAAAACTAACACAACGGAACAGAATGGTTAAGTGTGGAGCTCAGCTAAGAGTGTTGAATGACTTGGGAGTCAAATCTTATTTATAAATATGCTTTATCAAAGTGCTTTAAATTCAGAATAAAGTAGCAATTTAAATATTTGAACTGGGGTTTGAGACATATGTAGGAAATATGAACACCCACTTGTACAAAAAATGATTTCTGGTAGTTACACTCAGCATGCAAATCTCTTATGCAGATCTGAAAATACCATTCTGGCATTCTACAATATTGTAATAATATCTTTTTGTTCTTCTGCTCTTTTTAAAACTGTAAAACAACATGTAATTTTTGGAAAAAAAGTTGAAACAATATGATGGTGACCACGAGCAGCAGTGTAATGGTTTTTCGGAGCACCTGAAAGTCCCTTTTAGATGCTATATTTCTGCATTCACTTCGGTGTTTCTAATGAAGATTATGAACAGGTAGAGTGAAGGAAGTGTTGGTAAGGGATTATGAAAGCCATTAAAGGAAAGTCAGGTGAAGTGTTTCAGAAAATATTAGTGATCTGTGATCTAAATCAGCAATGTTCTTTCAGAATAATGTGGTTGACAAACTTTCTAGGAAGCTCTTTTTTTTTTCTTTTTATTGGAAGTTGGTGTGATCTAGATATTTACCAAATCTGTTGTTCTTCTCTATTATAGTAATCCTTAGAAATATTCTTTCCAACCTAATCTTTCCACCTGCTTCCTGATTGTGGTGATGTCTGTGGCCATGAATTCCTGATGCTGTTTTTGCTTCTGAGCATGAACTTCAGGCTGCTGTGGGCTCTGCCAGGACATCTGTCCACTCCTGCCCCTACCCCAGAGATATGTGATGTGTTGTGGCTCCCAGCTTTAGTTCAAGGCAGAGGTTAATGGGTCTTGCTGATTTCGGGATTCAAAGAAACAGGTTATTATTGAAAGAGGTAGTTGCTATCAGTTGCTACTGAGTTCAGCGGAGTGAAGGCAATGCCTGCTGCTTCTCTCAATATCAATTTCTGGCAGCACTGACTAATTTCACATCTCTTGGAGAGTGCCTGCCTTTCAGTGTGCTGAAGTACTTCTCTGACTGGCCTCTGATAAAGCTTTCTAGGTGGGCTTTTCTGCTCTTGATTTTATTTACAGCACCCAAGTAAAGTTATGACCATCTTCAGGGGGAAGAAAACCAAAACATCAGGGGCATGCTGGTATCTACTGCTGGGAACTGAGCAGTGGTCAGACCCCTAGACATGGCATATAGGCAGCAACCTGCAGGATAAAGTAAAAGGAGTGCTTACTGCTCAGCAATAGTAGTAAAAGCTTTTTCTGCCTTTCACTTCACCCCATCATTAAGTAGGCTGGGAGTACACAAGAAGTTCAGAGGGGACACAGTTGACCTCAACTGACAAAAGGGGTATCTCAAACCATTTGGTGTCATGCTCAGCATATAAAGCTGGAAGAAGAAGAAAGGAGGGGATGTTCAGAGTTATGGCTTTTGTCTTTCTATGTAATTATAACACTTGATGGAGCCCTGCTTTCCCTGGGATGAGGGAAATATTCATTCACATGCTTATTTCCTTTCCTGATGGTAATTGCTTTAGCTAACTGCAGCATTAATTTTGTTACTGATCACTAATGACTATTTTCAAAGCTAGAAATTTATATTGTCTAATCCTTGCCAGTCAAGCCTCTGTTGAATCTGAAATGTCTTTGTTTCTGTCAGTGTTTGTTATTTGCACTTATTTGCTGAAAGCAGAGCACTGAAAGCTTGGGAGAACCCACCTGACAAATATAATTTGCTAAGATTCTATGCCTCAAGATAGCTTAATTGGGCAGAATACTGCATTTGAAAGAAGTTAAAATTAGTGCAGCAGAATGACAAATAATTAAAAAAAAAAGTCTTTGAAAGGATTGCTTTGGCAATTTTAAACCAATTCTGTTGATTAAAGAAAGAAAAATAAATTTGTCAAAAGAAAGAAAATTGTCCTACATTAGAAAAAATGAAAACATCATTAGTCTTATCAAGTTCAGTGTTTTGTTTTGCGTGCATTTTTTTTTTTTTTTTATCTCTGCCTGGTTTGTGTCTTAATTAAAAAAATTAATGAGCATAATTCTGAAGCAAGCTTTCATTAAATGTTATTTTGTGATCTAGATCATGAAATAAACTTCATTTATGTGAAACTGGAAAAAATTACAACACCTGGCAGTTTATAGTGCATGTATGTATGTGCATACTGTATATAAAACAATTTACCATTAGGAGTTGTTACTCGTTATTAATATTTGATTTCTCCATTGCAAAGTACAGGATATGAGATCTTTCCTCCTTCCCTGCTGTCTTTGTACTGTATAAATGGACAAGTTAACCTTGTAAGAGTTAAGCTAATGAAAGCATGGTGAGGACCACTTTAGGGCTGCATTCAATGGACCTTTTAGCAAAAGGAGAGAGAAGGACTTATTAAAAAAACAAGATGAGATGTGCAGGTAGACTTGTATCTAAACCAGTCAGGTTTTCAGGGGTGACTAAATTGGATGCCTATCTTCTGGAGCAGCCTGGAAAATGGAAGTACCAAATTGGTATTGTTGACCCTTTCCCAAGGATCTTTCAGGATCTTTAATCTGAACATCTAGAAGAATTATACCTTTTTTGTCTTAGGCAGCAGCTATCTTGGTAATAATAATCTCCCTCCTCCAATCTTTTATTTTGTTTTCAATTTGGACCATATGGAAAAGGCAGGCTTGTGTATCTAGAGGGACTGAATAAACTCATATTTATGGATAGAAGGATTATGAGATTAAGAAGTATGTTATATCTATCTACGATTATGTAGGATATAATTCTCAAGCATATTTTTCATACATAGATGCATATGGAATGTAAACATTCATACAAATATGTTTGATATATATATTAAATATTCAACACATACCATAATTTAATTACATGGACATGCAAAAGACCTGTATGTGGACATTTATCAGAAAATCAGACATATATGTCATCCCTTTTAGACCTTTTCTGCAGAGAGGGAACACTTTATGCTAGATTCCTAAATAGCAATCAAACCAGTAAAAACATAAAGTGACTGTGAAAATAAATGCACTGTATATGTTTGGCACATGTAGAGATATATTCAGCCTTTCACATTTATGCTTGTGTGTGAATAAATATAGTTATCTATGTATCTATATGTTTGTATCGCTACATCTAAAGCAGAAAAGATTAGTATAAAGGTGGTATGTCAGCTAATACTCTTAAAAGAGTTTTCAGTGATGCTTATACATATATGTATACATTTTTATATATGTGTGCATATATTATATACATATACATATACATTCATACATACATTTGTCTATGTAACCTTTTTAGTTGTCTACATATGACTGCATGGAAAGATATCACTCAAAAAACCAAAATGAATTTCTTTTTTATTTTCTTTTTTTTTCCTGTTATTCTATTTTATTCTTCCCTTTCTCTCCCTCTTTTTTTTTTTTTTTTTCTAAAAAGAGGGAATAATTGCATATTTTTTTATTTTCTTTTCAAAGTATAAGAAAACAAGAGTATTCTGGGTTGGGTTTTATTTGTCCCTTTTTGTTTGTTTGTTTGTTTTAGTATTGAATGGACATGGAATCCTTGTATGGCTGAAAAATACATTTTAGAGTGCTTTTCTAAAGCTCAGTTTTGTCTCCTCTTTTTTTTTTAGTCTTTCTTCTTTTGTCAACCTGTCTTATGTTCAAACCTCAGATCACATTGGTTGAAATTATTCTAAAATAATTACATTCAAAATGAGATCGAATGAACAGATTATTCTGAAAATTACCATGCATTTTTAGCTGTTCTGATTTCCCCTGCGTTACAAAAATTGTAAAAAATTTTTTGCAAGTCAAATGATGCAACTGATAGTTCATACTTTCAACCTAGTTTTACTCTATATAAGTGTCATGGTTTAAGCCTCTATAACTCATGCAGTTTTGCTCACTCACTCCCCCCTCTTTCTTCCCCCTGCTCCCGGAGGGATGGGGAGGAGAATCAAAAGAATGCAACGCCCACAGGTTGAGATAAGAACAGTTTAGTAACTAAGGTATAACACAAATCACTACTGCTACCACCAATAATAATAATGACAAGGCAAATACAAGGGAAAAGAATACAATCCCTCACCAGCTATACCCAGCCTGACCATGCAGTGCACCCCCACCCTTCCCGGTCTCTGCTCTCCGTTTCACATCCTGGGCATGACGTGCTGTGGCATGGAATACCTCTTTGGTCAGTTTGGGTCAGGTGTCCTGTCTCTGCTTCCTCCCAGCTTCCCCTGCTCCCTGGCAGAGCATGAGACTCAGAAAGTCCTTGGTCAGGCCAAAACATTCTAAGCCATAACTATAAACATCAGAGTTATCAGCGCTGTTCCCAGACCGAAAGTTGAAAACACAGCACTGCACCAGCTACCAAGAAGGAGAAAAATGACTGCTGCTGCTGAACCCATGACAATAAGTCAATGAAATAATTTACAGTGAAATATTGTAATCTGTTTGTTTGGTTTTTTTTTTTTTTTTTTTTTTTCATAAAATCATTGCAAATGTATGCAGTCAAATGCTTCCAAACATCAGTTGATTGCCAAAGTAGAATGGGCTTCAGTCTTGCTTAGGGTAGTTTTTTGCTTGATTTTTTCATGAAGCTTTTCATATTTATCCACGTTTCAGTGATCCCTGATATAATTATTATAAGCCATATAAGTTTGTGGTTGTTTGCTGACCTTCTATGGAAGTTATTTAAGGTTGGAAGCATTTCTAGTTTATTTATTTTTATCCATTGAGGTTAGCAAAAAAGTGAGTTTGTGACAGTTTTTACAATAGCCCATTATCTAGCAGAATGTGGGTAATTAGATAAAAACTCTGGAAAACTTCTCAATTAAGAAATGTTGAGATTCATACGCATTAAACAAAAGTCATGTTCTTCATTTATGTCTTTTCTGTAAGTAGTTCCTACATTGTATTTGATTGCTTATAAAGATATTTTTATTTTGTTTTAATTATGCTCTGTTCAGTAGCTAGCAAGGGTGCTGGAGATCCCTAAGCAACAAACAGTTTCTTTTAAATTGTGTTTATGTGTTGAAATGTAGGGTCAAAGATTCAATATTGTTCCACTTGGACCATATTCCTGCTTCTCGGGGATCTTGTTCTGAGATAACAGTATTTTGCACAATAATATGTGTGTTATATTGTTCCCATCTCTACTACAAGAGAAGATGTTAAAACTCACTGAAACATTTTGTCATTTAAACAGAAAACCCAAACTGAGCTTGGTATATGTGAGGGCCAAAGGTAATTGCTATGCATACAACTGTGCAGGCAGGGCTTTGTCTGTTGCTTACATGTGTGTGTCACACTTCAAGACACCCCTAAGCTGAGGAAACCAAAGATGCTGCACATTTAGAGGTCACTTTTTCAGAAGTGGCAGTAAACCAATCTGGTTTATTGTTAGCATTTTTTCATTTCCAGAAATTGCTCTTTTGAAGGAAAACATGATTACAGATGTATGCAATCTGCAATCCTTACCAAGTACTTCCTCCTGAAAATAGTCATACTGAAGCTCATGGGAACATTTGCCACTATTTCTCAGAAGTTAATCACATACATGAGTCTTCAAAGGATGTGCTGTTAGAGTGTCTTGAACTAGCTATTCCTTTTGCTTTTGTCAGATAATAAATAAAAAAACCCAAAACAAAACAAAACATGGTAAAAACTTCAAGTTATTAACATTTAAAAGATTTTCAGCAAGGCCAAATAAAGATAAGTTTATGAAACAACATAACTAAAAATAAAAAATAAATCAATTAAAAATAAACCTGTGAGAATTTTCAAAGCAAGCAAAATGTTGAAGAATGTGTCTGCTTCTTGTTTTAGACCACTGGTAGATAGAGCTTGAAGACTACAGATCTGGAATTTTTTTATTTTTGAATCCTTCAGACAGATCTTCAGACACTGATTCAAAATCTATTGGTAATAGCCTGTGATTAAGAAGGAAGTAATCTGTAGCACTGAAATATCCAGCCTAGTATTTTCTTAACTTTCCAGCTATTTCTGAATTTATGCAGAAATAAATGGTTACAGGCCCTGGTCTCGTAGGGAACTTCTGCAATTTCAGGATTGACTGCAAGGGCAACCAAGCAGTGCACAAATGATTCAGGATTTTCTGGAGTGTACTGATGACATTCTCCTGACACAGCTGACTGAGGAGCTGACAAAGGGGAGATGCTCTACCAAAACTCATACTTGTAGACACAGAAGGGCTGGTCAGGGGGGTGAATGTTGAGGTAAAGCTTGAAAGCTTGGCTGCAGTAACCATGAGATGGCGAAGTTCAGGACCCTGCGAAGAGCAAGACAAGTATCAGAATCATGACCCCGCAATTCAAGAGAGCAGTCTTCGGCCTCTTCAAGGACCTGCTTGGAAGAATCCTATAGGATATCTTCCTCAAGATAAGAGGTATCCAGGACACCCAGATGATTTTCAAGGATTGCCTCCTCCAAGCCAATCTATCCCAATGTGCACAAGTTAAGAAAAGCTGACAGGAGGCCTGTGCAGATGAAAAACGAGCTCCTAAAATGACTCGAACAAGAAAAAAGGAGGAAAACAAGATGTGGAAGCAAGGGCAGGTGCTTCAGGAAGAGTTTAGAGATGCAGTTTGAGCATGCAGGGGTGTGGTTAGAAAAGCTAAAGACCATCTGGAATTATATGGGGCAGGGGGTTTGAATGGCACCAAGAAGAGCTTCTACAGGTATTCCAGAAGCAAAAGAAGACTAGGGTAAATGTGGACCCACTGCTAAATGGGACAAGAATTGTGATCAACAGCAAGAATTCCATTTGGGGCCAGGGTCAATACCGTTCAATATCTTCATTAGCGATCAGGATGATGTGACAGAGTGTACCCTCAACCAAGTTGTAAATGATACAAAACTGAAAGGAGTGGCTAATAAACCAGATGGTTGTGCTGCCATTCAGGGGGGACCTTGACAGGCTGGAGAAATGGGAGAGCAGGAACCTCATGAAGTCCAACTAAAGGAAATAGTACGTCCTGCACCTGTAGAGGCGAGAAATAATCCCATGCACCAGTACATGGTGAGGGCTGTAAAGCAGCTTTGCAGAAAAGGACCCTAGGGTTGTGATAGACCACAAGGTGATCATGACACACAACAATATGCCATTATGGTAAAGAGGACCAATGTATTTCTGGTCTGCATTACAATGAACAATGCCAGCGGGTCAAAAGAGCTGATTCTTCCCTGCTAACTCAGCATTGGTGTGGCAACAACTGAAGGTTTAGGTCCAGTTCTGGGCTTTCCATTACAAGAAGATATGGACTGACTACAGTGAATCTAGTGAATGTCCACTAAGATAATGCAGGGACTTAAGCACCTTTCACATGAGGAAAGGCTGAGAGAGTTGTGATTCTTTAACATGATGAAAAGAAGGGTCAGAAGGATCTCATCAATGTGTATAAATACCTGACTGGCAGGAAAGTAAAGGAAATAGAGACAGACTCTTCTCAGTTGTGTCCAGCGTAAAAAATGCAATCAAACCAAATAAAACTGCCTGCAGCAGCTGTGGAGTCTCCATCTGTGGAGGTATTTAAAACCTGATTGAACAAGATCTGGGACAGCCTGCCCTAGGTGATTCTGCTTGAGCAGAATGGTTGGGGTAAATGATTACCAGAGGTCCCTTCACACCTCAACCATTCTGTGATTCTGTGATGATACATACATTTCCAGGTGGGGATCCAAAACTAAAACTGTTTATACATAGAGTGCTGCTCAAATAAAATAAAATTATTCTGGAAAGGAACTAGGGATTAAAATATGTCTTAAATTCTAATTGAAAGAAAAGAAGGAATGATTGTCCAATTGCAAATATTTCTCACCAACATGAAAAGGTTTTCAGGGTTTTTTCAAGCGAGCCTATAACATGTATAGAAATAGATTATTTCCAAAGTATTTTGCAATGCTTAAATTTCTTGCCACTAATATAAGACAAACTGAATTACTGAATGAAAATTAATATTTAAAAATTTGTCTGGTCTGAAAGATGTCTTTTTAATTTTTCTCAGTGTGATGAAGAAGAATAAATCACACGTAAAACTTTCAGATGGTATTATTTCATACTGATGGTGCAATCAGCAAAACCTTAAAATCATTACTCAGATTTGAGGAAAAGTTTGCTTCTTTATGTAGCAAAGTGTCTTCTGAAGATCTGGTATATAAACGTTTTCATAGTTTTTATTGAGATGGGAAGGTACAGATCTGCAAGTTGTCATGGTTTAAGCCCAGCCAGCAACGCAGAACCATGCAGCTGCTTGCTCACTATCTCACCTTCCTCCCCCAGCTCCTGGAGGGATGGGGAGGAGAATCAAAAGAATGTAACTCCCATGGGTTGAGATAAGAACAGTCCAGTAACTAAGGTATAACACAAAACCACTGCTGCTACCACGAATAATAATAATAATAATGATAAGGGAAATAACAAGGGAAGAGAATACAACCGCTCACCACCTGCCGACCAATACCCAGTGCGACATGAGCAGCGATTATCACTGTGGTTGGAGTGGCTGCAGTATCTGTTGTCAGGGCTTGGGTAGCTGCTGTACTTGTCACTGGGGTTGGCATAGCTGCTGTGTTTGGAGCTGGAGTAGCTGCACTGTCTGTTGCGGTCGTGGGTAAAACACACTCTGTATGCGTGCCAACATGGTGATCCCTATCCCAATCAGCAGGCAGGTCTGAAGGGTACCCAAAGGCCATTCAGAACCTTTGGAACTCTCAAATGATGCTGTAAACGGTCTGGTGGGGGGGCTGGGAAAGTTGACCACCCGAGGAGGGGAAAAAAGATGTGTAATTGCTAAACACTTCTATTCACGCATACAGAATGTGTTTTACCCACGACCGCAACAGACAGCGCAGCTACTCCAGCTCCAAGCACAGCAGCTACACCAGCCCCAGCGACAAGTACAGTAGCTACTCAAACTCTGACCGCAACAGACAGTGCAGCTACTCCAGCCACAGTGATAATCACTGCTTGGGTTGGGCTGGGTATCAGTCGGCAGGTGGTGAGTGGTTGTATTCTCTTCCCTTGTTATTTCCCTTATCATTATTATTATTGGTGGTAGCAGTAGTGGTTTGTGTTATACCTTGGTTACTGGACTGTTTTTATGTCAGCCTGTGGGAGTTACATTCTTTCAATTCTCCTCCCCATCCCTCTGAGAGTGGGGGGAGGAAGGAGGGGGAGTGAGCTAGCAGCTGCGTGATTCTGGGTTGCTGGCTGGGCTTAAACCATGATAAAGTGATTTAGAACATACTGTTTGGAGTTTTTTTACATAAATTTGCTCACTACATTCGCAGAGAATTCATGCAGATTAATTTATATCTGTCAAAGTTACAGAAAATCTTTGGCATTTCTTGGATTGCTGACCATGCAAAGAATACTGTGGCAGTTCGTTTTTCATGATTTCCTTATTCTCTGGTTGAAGACAATGGATTGCTACTTATGATGGTCCCGGCTATGCTTTTTCCACCCAAGAAAGGAATACAGAAAAGCCTGGCCTTAGAAAAAGTTATAGAAGTACCAATGTATAATATGAGGATCTGTGTCAGCCTGAATGACTAATAATCACAATTAAGGGTCTACAATTAGTGAATAAACATATTTGACAGGTTGTCATGGACACTGACAGCCTCATGACAGGGTGGAATCAGCTGTCTTCTGATGGGCTTTCTACGTATTCCAATCTTCTTTGACATTTGAGCAGTCCTTAAGACCTTCAGACTTCCGTGATACCTATATTGTGGCTTCAGGATGGCTGGAAGATTAAGGAAGGATAATGGAAGAATCCCTATTCAAATACATCATGAACTACTGTTTATCACTGGGTCCTACTAGGGAGCTAAGCTCCCTTTCTGAGCAGTGATAACTCAGAAATATCTTTGGTGTAAGCTCCATGTTCCCCTCTTGTTCCCCTGTTTATGTTCAACACCTGTGCTTCTTCCCCAAGTCTCCTACTGCTTTCCAGAGCTCTGTTGTCACAGACTGCATGCTTTGGAAGTGTTATTAAGCATTTTCCATGCAAAAGTGCAGTCCATGCTATTGGTGCATACTAAAAGTGGCACATTCCTGAATGATTTGATCACAAACCATCTTTTCCAGATGAACTCTTCTGAATCAGTGGGAAGAACAGGCAACAGTTGTTTATTGGTGAGCTTATAAAACTTAGCTTTTCTTTTCAATGCTTAGTATATACTACCTGCACATTTTTTATAAATATTAAATATTTTTTTATCTAGCAGTCTAATTTTAACATTTCAAGATTTACAAAAAGACATTAAAGAGACTTTGAAACAAACAAAAAAACTATTTAAAAATTAGAGACAATTCAGACTTGTTTTTTTTTTCAAAGCACTTAGTTACGTACAGTATTTGTATGTTAAAAACCCTTTCTTTAAATGGCTTCTGTATGAGTAGCATCTACCAGTTCTGAAAACCACACCTCATGCATCATCATGAAAATGCGTCACCATGAAAAAAATCAAGGATAAAGTAAAATTCAGGGATAGAAATCAAATTAATTCTTTCCTTTTTCTCATGACACTTCCTATTCTTTGCCTGAAAATCTCTATAACTTTCTATAAAATATTTTCTGTATTATGCAAAGAAAAACACTTACAAACAAATAAATTTCAACTAAAAAAATAGATTACTAAATTTTCTATGTCATATGTCACAGCTGAAACTAAAATGAATCTTAGAGCTTCTGACTACATCATAACCTATCATTTTAAGTAATGAATTCCTGAAGGACACTTCCTCTTGGGCTGTTTTACTTATTCTGTATGAACACTGACATCAGTTTCTCTAATATGAAAACTTTACTAAATTGTCATTTGCCATTCATCTCAATTACTTTTTTTTTTTAAGGTACTTTGATCTTTTCTCTAGTGCATTTGATTTAAAGATGTTTATTATTAAAAGCCATTAGCATAAGTCTTGGTTACTAATGGGCTGGAAACTAATTCATCATCTTACATTTTATGAGAATATCAGCTAGCTTCTCTTTAAGTACATGTTGCAAACATTTATTAGAACCTTCCTGTCACTGCATAATTTTAAAGTTGAGAGAGTGTTAATTATTTAATTTTATCGCTCTTTTCTTAATTGATATGTTGTTGAGACTTTTATTATTATTGAGCTTTCAAACATTGTGGTTTTACTGACAGCTGTAACAATTATGATGAGGTTTTTTATTTTTAACTCCATATATTAATTTTTTTATATTCCATAATATTAAGATACTTTGAAAGTAAAATTAAATTAACTAATACTTATTTTAGTATAAAAAAGCTGCTTTCTACATGAATAATAATAGTTTTAACCAATGCTGTGTCCTTACTTAATTATAGAACTATATTTTCTTAACTTTTGACCTAGCCTGTGGTAAAGATTTCCTCATTTTCAGTCAAACTTTTTTAGTCTTTTGTTGGTTTTAGTTTTGTTTTGTTTTTTTTTTTTTTTTTTTTGCTTTTAGCAACCCTAACAATTTCTTCCCAGTAACTCTATTCAACCTTGGGAAACTATCCTCCCAAATATTTTTAGTTGTGGTTTTTCTCTCTTTGCCTGTGTACACTTCATGAAATGTCAGTTTTGAATACAATGATTCAATTAATAATATTTATTAATCAAAATTAAATCCAAAGTACGCTTAACTTTTGAGTACAAAGAGTTATTTTGAAAATAATAAAATAAATATTTATAATTTTAACCTACTCCAATTTGTATTACTAGTCTGTGTTGCACTTTCAGAATATTTATTAGATAATCCTCCCACAACACCTCATTTTTTTCCTGCCTCCACGACTGCTACTTCAGATATAACTCTTGCTATTCCAATTTGGTCTGTTGATTTGTAGTAAGCATTGATGAAAGACACTACTGAATCTTGTGGTCCTTTTGCCCCTTTCATCATTTTATTCTTGAAAATGCTATGGAAGATTTCAATCTTTTAACAATATCAAATGTTTCACCAATTTTCAGTTATGGCAATTACAGCAATTTTCTTATCATTAACTGGAGTTTCTGCTGCTTAAACCTTTCATTGGCTTTGAGCAGAAATGAAAATTTCAACTAGAGTTAATTTTGTAACCTCCTTCCTCTTGTTGTCTCATTTATTATTACAGCTAACCTCCAGCTATGAATATTGGGTCTTGTAACTCAGGTTATTTCTTCAGGATGGTCCTCTCCTGTTCTGGAATGTAGACACACTTGCAACAAAACCAGCTTCCCAGCATTAACACAATAGCACAAACACAAAAAATTTTCTGTCTGAAAAGACAGACAGGCCCTTTAGAGTTCAATTTGTCCCATCCCAAATGTGATATGTAAGACAAGGAGATAAATCACATTTTAGAAATGCCCATATTTCTATTAACTGCTAAGATATTGCAAGCCAAAAAGCATACATGTGGTATCTTCCTTCTACTGGGGACTTGCTTCTGGGACTTTGCAAGTCTTTAGATTTTGCTAGATCTCTAGAACCTAAATGTTTTTTCAATTTGCATTTTCAAGGATTTTTTTTTTTCTCCCAAATGGGCATAAATTTTGTTTCCAAATGGACATAAAGAAAACAGACCATCTTTCCTCAGCGGAGCTTAATTTTAATTGAGCAAAATAATTAGATGATATGATCTTTATAATGCATAAATTGTATGTTGCAAATACAGTTCTAATTTAGTTAAGGGAAGGAACACAAAAAAAACAAAGAATTATGTCTATTTAAACTTGTTTAACAGCTTTCTGAAGAGCAAAAATAAAAAGTTAAATTTAGAGGTAGAAGACATACCTCCTGGAAATTGCATCCCAACAAGGACTTATTTTTAACAGCCTACCCATGCAATTTTCAGTTTTAAACATGGGATTTGGTTATGCTCCTACACTCAGAGCATCATGCTCTCCTAAGAATTGTTATGCTCAATTTTAAGATTATCGATTGCATATTAAATATATATTTTTATATTTATGTATTTTATAATATTAATGTTAATCAATTGATTATTGACAGCTTTGCTCAAGCGATATGCCCAGCATGAGCATTGTATAATTGTATAATTGAAAACTGTATCAAGTTCAAAATACATATTGAGATTAATTGTCTTTTATTTTGGGATAGGAAAATGTTAAAAACATAGTGTCAAACAGCAGGGAGTTACTAGGAAATTCTGCTGGGAATTTGACACAAAGCATTAATGAACCAAGCAGCAAGCATCACAGTATATTGTGCTAAAGGATCAGAGATATTATATTTCTATACCACGCATATATTCTTTCAAGTATCAACTAACTTGGCTTCACAATGGCACTTCCAGATATATGACACCATTTGACATATATATTTTCAGTCAGTAGTTCTAGGTTAAGCAGTACCCAAAACTCCAGCATCTGCTCTTGTACATTCTTCATGCCCTCAGCCACTCCTTATATTCACAAGCAAAGCAATTTGTGGGGGTGTGCACAGGATGGAAAATTGATCCTGCAGAAAAAGTATTTTCTTTTGCTGGGTTCATTTTTAAATGCACCAGTTAACCATTTTGGTTGACCGTATGATCTCATAAATACTTAAGGCTAGTACAGAGACAGAAATGAGGTTTAATGTGGGATAGGAAACGGGTTACGAATTCCTGAAATTCGCTTCTGTAGTGTTATCATAGAATTATAGAATCATGGAATAGTTAATCTTGGAAAAGACCTTAAGATTGTCTAGTTCCAACCCCCTGCCATGGGCAGGGACACCTCCCACTAAACCATGTCACCCAAGGCTCTGTCCAACCTGGCCTTGAACACCGCCAGTGATGGAGCATTCACAACTTCCTGGGCAACCCATTCCAGCTCCTCTAACTTCTTAAGTGTCTCACTTTGTTTTTTTAAAAGTCCTTTCATATGTAGAGATGACAGAAATGCCGGGCTGGGGCACAGCAGTGTCCCGACAGCTGCCCTCAGGGACAGATAATGTTTGCAGAATGCACCCCACAACAGATTTCTGAATCTTCTCCATGCTGTTCTATGTAATCCAGAAAAACACACCTCTGATGCAGATGTTAGCAATCATTTTTCATTCACTGCGCCCCTTCCCCTTCACCTTACCTCTCCAGCTATAGGCTACCGGGGTAGGGTCAGACAGGCAATCTTTCTGAAGTGAGAATTAGAGACCAAGGTAACGAAGGGAATCTCATGGTTGGTGTCTATTACAGGCAGCCAGATCAAGGAGTGCCTATTGCTGAAGCATTCTTACTCCAGCTCCTCAGGAGGCATCATGCTGACAGCCTCTTATCCTGCTGGGGAACTTAAACCACCTTGACATCTGCTGAAAAAGTATCATGGTGAGTGGCAGGCAGTCAAGGACACTTCTGGTATGAATTCAGGATAACTTCAGCCAAGTAATAGGCAGGCCTACCAGATGGGATGTGATACTGGACCTGCTGATCACCAACACAAGTGAGCTAATCGGTGTCATAAAGATTAGAGGCAGCCTGGACTGCAGTGACCATGCACTAGTGGAATTTGCAGTCTCAAGGGATATAGGTAATGAGAAGAGTAAAGTCAGGACCCTGAAGCAAAATTCCAGCTCTTCAAATGGGCAGTAGGACCACCTGGGAAACTGCCCTCAAGGACTAGGGAGCAGAACAGAGCTGGCAGATCTTTAAGGATGCGGTCCATAGAGCTCAAGATCTCTCAATCCCTATGTGTAAGAAATCAGAAAAGGAAGGCAAGAGACCTGCATGGCTGAGTTGAGACCTGCTGGTCATAATGAAGAGCAGGAAAGAAATGCACGGGCAGTGGAAGTAGGGAAAGGTATTTCATTTCTGGAGGCTTCAATGAATGCAGAACCAAGAAAACTGCTGAACTGCCAGGGGCTGTAATCCTGTCAGTTTTTATAAGCAAAGTGAGGTTGGGGCTGTTCTTTGCTGGCTGGAAGAACTTCAGGGAGAAAAAGGGGCAGTAGAGCATGACAGTACTATTTTATTTGAAGATATTTCTACCATTTCTCACATTTATAACTTTAGATTTTTTTTTTTTTCCAATTAGAGGCCAGCAATATTCAGGGAAGATTAATTCATGGGATTTATTCATGTAAACCCATGGTAAGATGAATATTGTTTTCTTTCTTTCATATGAGTCATGTAATAACTTCCTTAATGATTAAATAACATCTAAAGCTGTACTAAATGTGTGTTTGAGATTCAAGTTAAATTTATAGTGCAAGTTTCAGCTTTATATTAATTTATGTACAGCTACAATATATAACCTTTCTAACTGACTTAGGTAGGATTTATTGTCCCTTTTACATGAAGGAAAAACAAATTTGAAAGAAGAGACTTAAAATGGTCATTTTTCTACTGGTAGCCAGGGCTAGAATGTAGGAATGAAATTCCCTTGAAAACCTTTTTCTGGATAAAAAGTAATGTAATCCTCCAGGCCCATTCCTTTCAGATACATGTATGGAATACTGTTTGCAAAGGGACACAGACTTATGTGTCCTGGACATTGCTCAAGATATCCAAAGCAGTAAAAAATCCTACAGAACGCTGTTGGATTTGGTTGGTTGGTTGGTTGGCTTTGCTTTTGCTTTTGTTTTTCAGAGTGAGCACCACAATATTTTAAATAATACCAGAATTAGAGTGCTAATTAGGACTGAGAAGCCATGAATGAGGTTTTACGCCTGCCTATATGATTACCAGCTCCCTTTGGCGCCTATAGGAACAGACCTTTTAGTAGGTCTGTTGTGATAGGACAAGGGGTAATGGTTTTAAAGTAAAAGAGAGTATATTTAGACTAGATAGAAGGAAGGAATACTTTAGGGGGCCTATAGGGATGCTGGTGAGGGACTTCATTAGGGTCTATAGCAATAGGACAAGGGGTAACGGGTTCAAACTTAAACAGGGGAAGTTTAGATTGGATATGAGGAGGAAATTCTTTACTGTAAGGGTGGTGAGGCACTGGAATGGGTTGCCCAGGGAAGTTGTGAATGCTCCATCACTGGCGGTGTTCAAGGCTGGGTTGGACATAGCCTTTGGTGGCATGGTTTAGTGGGAGGTGTCCCTGCCCATGGCAGGGGGGTTGGAAGTAGATGATCTTAAGGTCCTTTCCAACCTTGACTATTCTATGATTCTATGATTCTATGATGAGGGTGGTGAAACTGAAACAGGTTTCCCAAGGATGTGGTAGATGCCCCATCCCCGGAAACATTCAAGGTCAGGTTGGACAGGGCTCTGAGCAATCTGATCTAATTGAAGACATCCCTGCTCATTGCAGGGGGGTGTTGGACTAGATGGCCCTTAAAAGTCCCTTCCAACCCAAATTACTATAAGATTCTATCAGGAAGCTAAGTGAGGTCTCACTCCGAGGGAGCTAGGTCTGGTTTCTCTGCTCAGACACCTGGACCAACTGGGCAGCACATGCCTCCAGCCCTTCTGAGGTAAGCATGGTGGAATTAATTGGAAAGTGTATGTACCACACATTAGGGTGTACAGAACATATGATGATGCTGTATTCCTAAAACAATATAATGCTTTGGAACTGTATGCCCTTGATTTACTTGATAAATAGAGCCACATGTTAGACAGCTTTATATGATATTGTAATGACAGATCCTTCGATTGTGAACTCATGCAAAACAGCAAGGTATGGTTTAGCTCTACATAGTTTAAATTTCACAATTCAAATATATGCTACTTTCATGCATTTTGTGTTTTTATATTCAATTGGTAAAGGAGTGCTTTGTGACAATATGACACTTTTACACTGCTGTATTGGTAGTTATCATTCAATCTCATGTTAATGATTAATTTCTCTTAAAGAAGATGAATTCAGTCCTGCTGTTTTAAAGTATCCTCTGGAGTTGCATGATGTTTTGATTGTTATATAAACATTGAGGAAAACAGAATAATTTGGGTGAAAAATAACAAAACAAAACAAAAAAAATAGCTGGAATAATAAAGTAGCAAAGCTGGACTAAGCTGAAACTGTGCCAGACCATTAAATAGGAAATCTTCCATTTCATTCAAACTACACTTCACCGAAGTGGTACTAATGCTAATAAGTCATGCTAATGTAAATCTGTCACAAGGTGCATTTGAAGCCAGTGGCAAAGCAGGCCATAGGTATCTCACTTGCCCTTTGGAGCCCATCTTTGCTCAATGGTTGGGTGAACTGGGTGGGTATTTGTCTATTTGATGTGAAACACTTGCAAGAAACACTTGCAGGTCAGTACTCTGGGCAGACTTGTCAGAACCTCAGCCTAACAAGTTTGGTGACCGCTCTGAGCCTGAACATATTGAAATACATACTCAAATGCCTCCAGAATGTCATACCTGCCAGGGTGTGAGTCAAGCCTCCTGTCAAAAATGTCCCACTATACATGGGTACTAAGAGAACAAGCAGGAGCCTGAGTTTGCAGCCTAGAGATCTGCATCCTAGATCATGCAACTGAAAATATCCTGGTTCCTTTCTAGATCTTGCTCCAGAGTCCTACTAGTTTTGGGTTTGGCATCTGAGATGGAACTACTTATATCATATTCTGGATTTGATCTTTTTAGCGAGTAAACTGGTTGAATATCTTTTAACATCAAAGGCAAACTTTAATTCTTGAAAGATTGTGAAAGATATTTGGAAGATACAATTTCACAGCATGCACAGGAAAACCTCTTGGTTTGTTTGAAGTTTTTTGGGGCTTGGGCCTTTGGTCTTTATGCTTTTTGGGTGGTGGTTATTTTGGGGGTTGTGTTCGGGGTTTTTCCTGGGGGGTCCATCAGAATTTTCTGTTTGGTTTTATTTGCCAAGTCTTGTATAATTTGCTCATAACAGATAGTAAAATGGTTTATTGAACAATAAAAACTGCAGACAGTAAGTGCCATATTCCATTGCCTCAGTCTTTTAGTATGCTATCCAGTTAAACTTCCTCTATGGAGACTGAGCAAAGAAACAAGAATCAACAAGTGGTATAACTCTTATCTGTAGATCATGGGATCTTTTCTCAGGGCAAGATACATTTGGCTAAGTGGAGAGTACATGTGAAACGCAATCCAGTTAGCATTAGAAATGTCTGTGCTGCAAATTTCCAATTTAACAAAGGAGTTCCTTTACACTTCAATATGAGATAGAAATCTTTGTTAAAACTTACAGAAGTTATTGATCTTTGTTTGAATACATAAAAAAAAATCACAGCCTGGAAGATAGCCCCAGGAAAAAAATCAACGAGGAAACTTTTTAATAGGAAGAGTCTTTATTGATTGTTAAATGCAGTGGACTGAACTTTAGTTTTGATATAATTCCTTTTACTTCAGTGGAACTGAATATATCAGGGCCTGAGTCTTCAATTATCATGGTTACTGCTGAAGTCTTTGCATACATCTTTTTTATTGAAAGGAAATCAAAATTTTATACTGGCATCAAAAAATCATTGTTTCAACTGGAAACAGTATTGAAAGTAAGTAACTTTCACACTATCTTTATCAGGCAGATAAGCACTACTACTTCTGTTTGGTAGATAAAAAGTATGGGCTGAGATAATAACAGCAGATCGCACAACAGTTTGGTGCAATCTGGGTATGAACTCTAAATTTCAAACCCAGAGCTGTGTTCATAAATCCTAGATCACACCTGTCATTTTTTTCGGGCTTGTTGTGCTGTATTTTTGATTGTTTGTTTTTGTTTATTTGTTTATTTTTTTATTTTGAAGTGTTTCCTCATTTCAAGCATCTGCATACTGCATGATTTGAACATATGTAAAATATAGTTTTGAATATGTCATGTGAACCTACGCATTTATTAGCGCATGTTGGTGACTGAAAACTGAGTGATTTATACTGCTACTGATTCCAGAATACTGTGTTACCATGTTGTCATGTAATGTGAAATTAATGCCCACATCTTTGCTAGTAAATCAAATAACACCCAGGAATTTTCACAGGCATCAAGCCAAGATTGTCTGTATTAAAAACCTGTTACTTTGCACATGCCATTTAGCAATCTCTCAGACAATTCCCGGTCACAGTTCAAGATGTAAAATATTTTAGGGATTGCTCCTGCTATGCAGTTTGCAAGCAACCATCCTGCTTTGGAGATATGGAGAACGTACTACCTTGATCTAGACCAAGCTGCCCCTGTTAGCCAAAGAGCTTAGTAAAATTCATGAGCACCACTTAATCTCTTCTATAGAAGAAGCTACTAGATCCAAAATTGTGATCCAGAGTATGTACACCACTTATACATTAGAGCTTCCTTTCCACCATGGTTTTTTTTTTCTGTCATTAAGGACATCTCGGGCTGCAGGACATCTAGTTAGAAATTGTTTTACTTATGCTGTGAAGGTGACTGATGGAGTTCCGGGGAGAGAAGTACTTTACAATTACTTTTTTTTTTTTCTTCAAGTAGCTTCAGAAGATAGATAATGGATAATGAGTTTGCTTTCCCGTTTTCTGTTCCATAAACACAACAATTTTTTTTTTGTTTCACTTTTGAATGAAAAGAGTGTCTCAAACACTTCCTAAAACCCAGATTTGGAAACAAAATTATTGAGTACTTACTTGCGTAAGCATTCCTTTGACAGGTAAAAGAAATGAGCCAAAGTTAGTTAGCCAAGTGCTGTACTTAAAGTGATGACAAGGAGACTTAAGTATAAAATTCAGTGGTTCCTTAAGAAGCCTAATTTTGTTAAGGGTATGATAGCAATATCTTAATATTTTAAAGAATGAGATCTAGTAGCTACTCTACCAGACAAAAGAAAAAATGAGTTAGCATTTACGTTTCTTCTCCAAAGACAGCATACCATCTTTTCTGTACCAGCTGTTAATATCATATGCTGGGGAAGGGAGTAAGGAATGGCTTTAAGTACAATAGTAATCTAAATGTCACCATGTTTTTTTTAATGGCAAATGAGTTTTTGTTTGGCTAACTTTCTTGGTAATCACCAGGAATAAACATGTTATATGTCAGTTAAAATACTGGTGTACTTTTTCAATCCTTTTGTCTTCAAAGAAAGCACAAGAGAAGGCAGAACTTCTGCCTGTTGAAGAAAACTGACAATTTATATATAGTCAAAATGATTTTAGTTTCTGATGTCAGATTTTAATTTCTGACACCAGAAAGTTATCTGATAATGAAGAAGGATCAGATTTGTCAGGCAGAAAGAAACACCTCATTGCATAGTAACTTGTCAGGTTATTTAGGCCTATACTGAAAACAAATTGGATGGTGTGATGTTTAAAAACATACAGGTGATTTCCAGCAATCTTGTCTGAAGTTTGCAGAGTATTTGTTGATAGATTTTGCTCTGAAAACCTCAGTACTTATGTTGGCACACAGGTTACGGAGATTATGGAGCATTCATCACTAGAGGGTTTTTTGGCTGAGGTAAAGGAACATCTGTAAAGGATGTACTAAAGACATTTGATCCTCTTCCACCCAGGGAGAAGCACTACATGACTTTTTCAGGTCCCTTAAAATATTACTTTTACTTTAACTCTGTATTTCAGTGAACTAAACATTATAAATTTATCTTGGTATTACTATCTGTTTAGTAGATTGACAGTTCTAAAAGGTGCCACATAAATGTGCATCAGTATCAATAAACAGGAACAAAAAGCAATCAGAAAAATTGAAGGAGGGTAAAGGTCTGAAGACTGATTCAGCATTACAGAAAATAAATTCGAAAGTGACAGCTCGCCTTTTCTTCCTAGCTATTCTGCAATAATCTGTCAGTTTAGCTCAGCAGAGTCCTGACACAGCATTGTGCAAAAACACATATTTCTCATTTTTCGTGGCACCAGCATTGAAGTAAATTTAGCTGTTACTGTTTTGCATGTACAACTCTTTATACAGCCCCGTGGGGAGCTATGTAGTCATAAATAGAGATGATTTATAGTGCTCTAAGAAAATAAGAAACATTAGTAGCGTTAATAAAGGAAACTGTCTAGAGATGACAGTTTCACTCCTAGTCATTTCTAGTGGCCACCCAGCAATTTTTTATTATGTATTCACTAGATATCCATCTTAAGCTTTGACTAGAGACAGGCTAGTTAGGAAAATGAAAGTTTACCATTTTGGTACTTGCAACCACTGCTGTGTAAGGGTTTACAGTATATATTTGCCTGAAGTAAAGGAATGTTTGTAAATTCTGAAAAAAAAAAAAAAAATCCATTGTATACAAAAAGATGGGTTTTGTTTAGCTTAAACAACAACAATAAAAGCTTATTGATATGATTTTTCTTGTCCATTTTCTTTTCACCTTCCTTTCAAAAGAATGTACCTTAGCAGGTGAAACCACATTTAATAATATTTTGGCCAGAAAAAAAGTCTGAAAGAAATGTCTTTAACAGGGCAAGGCTAGCATTCATTTCCCAGGTCTTGGAAAGCCAATTAGTCCCTCCACTGGGCCTGTTTTTCTCTAGCAGTGAGATTTCAACTCAGATCATTGCAAGTAACTGGAGGGTTTTTTTTTCCAGCATTACTGTTCTTTTCTTTGCTTGGTTTCATCTTGTTTTTTCCTGAGGACGCAGGCTCAGACTTCAATAGTGACTACAACATCAGCAACTGTCCATCTCAGCTTCTTTCTCCTAAAAGAACAGTGGAAACCTCAATATTAAATAACATTTTAAAACTCTTTAAACTGTTAACATGTTAAAAATGTTAACAGAAAACATCCTTAGAAACAAAAAGGACACAAAGGCAAGAAACTACAGCAAAGCTGCCTAACATTTTACGTTTAAAGAGCTTAAATTGTTTCTTTTTTCCCTATCTCTTGTAGGAGAACTAAGGCTTTTTGTTTATAATTGTTTGCCATGGGATGAAGGATGATGCCATAAGTCTAGTCTTGAAATGTCACTCCCCTTGCACTGTCTAGTGTAGCACAGAAAAAAAATCATGTCAACAGGTCTGACTGAACTCCATTAAAATGGCCAACCTTCATACATACATCTTTTAGGTTTATGCTCTTTTATTTTTTTTAATGTATTTTCTAAATACTGGAAAAGGCATATGCATCATAAACTAAGCCTGAGTGTTTACGACATGCCCTTGAGGTCACCTCATTGTCTTTGCCCACACAAAGATATGTTTCTATGTCCACATCTATACTTTTATGTATAGCTGCAAAATTGTTTCCTACTAGGGCTTGAGATTTAAACAGGAAGGGCAGCTATGTCTTCCTCTGAATCTTAACCTACAACAGGAGACACAGAATCCCTAATACTGTGTAATAATAGTTATATTCCCGTAGCTCGGGCTGCTGAGGCAAGTGCTCTTGGATAACTGGGTCGTGCCATCTGTTCTCAATGGTATCAGTAGCGGTTTAGAGAAATAAGTTTGTGTATGTTAGAAATGGCCATAAGTTTTATAAACTGTTGGTGGTGTACTTTACTCCTGCACAATCCCTAGTTGCATGATGCTGGTAATATACAGCATTGTGTTCTCAAGGAATGAATAGCAACTGCAGAAATAGGAAAGAAAAATCCAGTCAGGAAAGCCCTAATGAAAATTGATTGGAGAAGCTGGAGGATAGAGATACAGTATATCCATTCAGCAGGAAACGTAGCTCCAGTCACTTTTTTCTCCCTTTTTCATCTGACTTACAGGTTAGAAACAAAGATAACCCAGATCTCTGAATCCAGAGGAAAACTAATACTGTATTTAGTGTGCCAAATTTTCTTCTGGTATATCTTGATATAGCTTAGATGACTTTAATGGAGTTTGGCCATTTTTCACTAGCCAGGAATCTGGTCTATTTTAGTAGGAAATATTTTTACAGAAATTGCTGGATGCTTTCAGTTATGTTCTTTCTGTCATTGCAATTAACTTATACCTTTATGAAAGTTTGGAGATAGTTCTGAGGTAAAGGGCTGAATATTCTCTGATTACTGTAATCAAATATTGTTTGGATATTTTAAAGTCACAGTAAAATTGTATGTTGGCCAGTATTTTTTAAAGTGCTTTAAGTGATGCAGATCTGAATGCTTTAAATGATGCTCTTTCATTTGAAATCAATGACAAAATTTATTTACCTGCTTCAAATGGAAGTCTGATGATACCTCTAATGTCTAGATACATGGCTTGTGATTGTTCAGGTGATGTGGAATGATGTTGCATATAGTTCTGTAATAAAGCCACACGATAGTAAATTCCACACCTGATAAAAGACAAAGAACTACAAAATACACTGTGCTACTGTAAGATTACAGAACCATTCTTTTAAAAAAAAAGACTTCTTAATGTGTCCAAAGGTCCTGTCTAAATGTGTAAAAGCTGTCAATGGGGTTGAAAAAAATCATTATATGGTTATGCTTTTCTGGATAATTACAGTCTTCTTTTTTGACTTTTGATAATTTTAAAGAGAAGAAAGACTTAAATGTGGGTTTAGTTGCAAGAACATATTTCCAAGTGGGCGGACAGTGCAGGTATAAGAGAGACCTCTAAGTGTGGAATGCTGATAAGGAACTAAATATGATGTCGGTGAGGTGGGCTGAATCAATAGGTTTGAACAAGAGAAGTCAGTTGGCGTGAATGAATCTAGAGTTTTGAAAACACCAAAAAAACAATTTTACATTGCATTTTCAAATGGAGAAAAAAAAAGTATTATTATGTACCTATCCACTATACTTTGTGTACTGATTCGTGCATAATAGATTATGTGTGGCTTTTGATTTATCTGACAAGATACTCAATAGATGATAATTTTTTTTTCTATATGCAGCAATATGAGTTAAAAGTGTGCTACTGTGGCAAAGAAAGCCAACAGGATGCTTGTTACATCAAGGGAATCGTCAGCAGAGATAAAAATGTCATTATCCCTCTCTACTCAGTGCTGGTCAGGCCACGTCTGGAATGCTGTGTTCAGTTTTGGTTCCTGTTATGTAATGATGATGTGGACAGGCTGGAGAGGGTCCACAGAAGGGCCACATAGGCTGCTGGAGTGGCTGAGAGAACTGGATTTCTCCAGCCTAGAGAAAAGAAGGTTCAGGGGAGTCTTCTCACAATGTTCCAGTATTTAAAGGGTAGCTACAAAGAAGGTGGAGACTTCCTCTTTACAAGGAGCCACATGAAAAATAAAAAGGGAAATCAGCACAAGATTATCCTAGGAGATTCTGACTGGAAAAAAGAGGAAAATTTTTCACAAAGTACAACCAGCCATTGGAATAATCTCCCCAGGGAAGTGGTGGACTTCCCAGTGTTGGACACTTCTAAGATTTGGCTGAACAGGGTGCTGGAACATCTAGTCTAGGTCATGCTTTGCTTAGAAAGGTTAGACCAGGTGATCCATGAGGTCCTGTCCAACTTGGTATTCTCTGATTCCAAAATTGATTCAGTGAGTTTTCACATAAGGTAGGAGTTACAGAGTTGCTGACACTTGTGCAGTCTGGAGGGGATTTTGTGCTTAAGCATGATGTGAAGTGTCCAAATATCTTTAAAGTAAATAAATAGTTGAATGAAATATCCACACATTAGTGTATCTACATAGTTTAGGCAATCTCAGGTAGTCAACAGTTGAAAAGGAGGTTTCAGGATCAATTTTGACATAAACGCTCCTCAATTATTATTTGGTTTTTTTTTTTTTTTTCACTGAATGAAGATCTTTTCCAGGTTTTCGGCCAGAAATAGTGGGGAACTGTTGCTTAACTAGAAATGAAGTCCTCCTTGGCTGACTAGTTTTCCTCATATGTCAAAAGATCTGCTTCAGATGTTAAGAAAAGAAAATGTACTTTTATCTCATTTGGAAGTGGATATCTGAAAAGCTTTATCTTAAAGTATGAATGTCTTCAAAACTTAAAACAAAAAGTCTAAGCATGTAAATAGCTCTTAAAGCCTGCTACTTCAAGCAAAAGGAGGTAAAAGTTATAGAAATTGGGGGGAACAGGAGTACAGATATTTTGTTGTTCAGAAACTAAAAAAAGGTGATTACACATGTGCTGCTATATGGGAAAGTCAAGTTCATTGTGGAGGACAATAAAAGAAGGAGGAAAGCTTTGAGGAAATGTAAGACAGAATATTAGAAGGAGAATTTGTGCTGACAGATGTGATCAAGGCTAAAATAATAACATCTCCACAGCATGAAATTATGTGGTGGAAAAGAGGAAAAGTATCAGTGATTGAGCACTGAATTTTGTCTTCCCAGAAAGCAATTTCTAACCTAAAGGGAGAGCTTAGAGATCTTACTATCAGACTAGCATTTTTTTTTGTGTATTACAGAGTTAAGTTTAGCATCTGAATCAAATGACAAAATAACTTAATTTTGCAGAGTTAAATTTATTGAGGGTATTCACTAAATTCAGGGATTTTTTGAAAGATATACAAGCTAAGTATGGTTTCCTGTAGCGATGCTGTAATACCTAATGACAGCTAAACATCATGGTGACTGGCATGTTAGAAAATTTGGAGATAAATGGATTACTGTAGGGAGCAAACTATTAGTTAAACACAAGAACAGTGACAGACGGCATCTACATTAATGTTCAATCAGGAACACGTTTTCTAAGAGGCCTTGTATCCACTTTCCTCAAAGTCTAGCATCTAGTGTCTTCTCTTCCTTCTCCCTGGTTCATAATGTGGAAAGGTCTCAGAGCTCATGAACTGGATTTCTCTTGAAGGCACTTAAATCAGAAGATGTACTCCAGGCCCATGCATAATGTTATCCAACTCTTAACTGAGTGGCCACCCCCCAGATCAGACTAAAGCTGTGCCAAAGTAACTTACCCTCACCATCAGCTGTTTCACTGCACAGGTTTATTCCCATTTGGTTTTACTACTTTTTAATGTAGACCACACTTAACCCTCAGCTTCATAATGTGCCATATGCTCCTCTTTCACCACCCAGAAACGGATGCAACATCATTTATACAGATTAGAGGGAGAAGAAGAGAGTAAATCAAGATGAAGACATTCAGTTATAAATGTTTCATGCTAACAAAAATATTTACACTGAGTGAAAACTTGTAGCAATATCAAAACAAATTTAAACATGGTCTTGTGTCTAGAGATGTTTTCTTCATGCAGCAGAAGCAGATATTTTATACATCCTAGCAAAAATCTATAGGTATACACACATATAAGTTTATATAAACATAGGAAAATATTAAAGATTCTTTAATATGGTAGAAATGCCAAATTATAAGAAAATTCAAAATTAATTAGTTAGCAAAGTGCACTGAAGTATTTTTTTCTCTTCAGTACAGCAGAAGTACCGGCTGCACAGTGCTGTGTATGATTTATTTATAGACTGCTAATGAAGACATATCTAATCATCATAATTAATTGGTATTTTTGTGCTTTGGGGCCTAATCACAGAAACTTTCATATGTTGGCTCAAACTGTTCTTAGCCATGAGGCAAAAATTCACAAGAAATCCTGATTTTCCTTTGCTCAAGTTTGCTTTTCCATTGAGCTTAAGTACTGTGTGATGACTATAACTTAACCCTCGAAACACAGCATATGTTGAAGTACTGTAAAGAGGAGCTAGGAGAGGATGATTTGCAGGGATAACATTACATACAACTGTTTTATGTTTGCTGTGGGAATTTGCTTAAATCAGATCTAATTTTAATCCTATTTAATCAGCATCCCATCAGTAAAACAATCCAGTAATTTTTGTAACAATCCATGCAATTTCCTGATATGTCTTACTGGTTTTTGTTCTCATGTATATTAAAAAATACAAAATTTTGTACAGCTGTGTATATTTGCTATCCGATTCTATGTTCATGCAATTGTCTACATTACCCATCATTCTACTAGTGGACAATCGATACATATTATAAGCTAAAGGTCTGGTTTCAGTTTAATAGCTGAAACTAAAGTGCCTTTTATTTTATATGAGAACAATTCTCCACAGGTATTATAGAATGAAATTCTGTTCTCTGTTTTAAATTAACATGCATATATAAATACATATAGTGCAATATGGAAATATATATATACACTTTGGCCGTACAAATATGAGTCCTTCTTGTTTAATCTTTCAGTTATGGCTGACACATATACCATTTCATGCCCTTTAAATGAATATTCTCACCTTCTTGTGTCATAAATGACTCCAGTATGATAGACCTTCCTTACAGCAGCAACAACGCTTTAATTTTTGGCTTATATAGCTGTTCCAAAAAGTAACTGTAATAATCATCTTCCATCTTACCAGGTACTGGCTATGAGGCAAGAACTGAATGCTCTTTAGGAATGCACATTATAACAGACAAAGAAATGGACCAGTAGGGATATTTTTTCTTTGTCTTAAGTAATATATTATTAAATGTAAGGTTTAACAGAGAAGTGAAACTGGCATGGAGACTCACTCATAAAGAATTTTGTTTTAATCCTTGTGAAATAAAAGTCTCTTAATATACAACTTTCTGAAGGCTAAATCCAAAAAGTTCTTTAATGAATAACAGAGTAAGAAAATTGTGAATAGATATTCTATATCTACATTCCTTTGGAATCATAATTCTTGAGGATCCACAAACAACCATTGTCCATTTTCCATTTTGCCATTCTTTAGCATGCAAGGCAGTTAAAAAAGGTATATCTGACCAGGAATCTGAGGAAGTTATGAATTTTGAGACTGTGTTATTAAGTCTTCAGTTCTTTGTCTTTGTTGTTTATTTTCATATTAAAAAAAACCCCAAAACCCAGACCAAACAACAATAAAAAAAAAAAAAAAACAATAAAAAAGAAAACAAACCCACAAGCAGAAAACTCTCACCCATGCCCATGAAGATCCACAAGTCCTTTACAATCTGAGTAATGTTCTGCACTTTAAGAAGACATAACTTCAGATTTAGAGGACCCTATAGAATGCTTTGGTTTTTTAGTTAGCTGAGAGATGCAGGAAGAAAGCCGTTATTTCATGTATAGTTTACTTACCCATGTCATAGAGCCAGAAATATTCCCTTGTGGAACTTGATATATGATGATCAGGGTTATAAACCTATTCTGACTAATCATGTTTATTTTGATTGATTGAGCTAATTGAAAAACAACACAGATATTCCCTGTAGGTACATTTTTCTCTATTATATTTGTATGATAATAAAAAAGGGATGTTTTCAATTCTCAAAAAATAATTATCTTGGCTCCTGTTAGCCTGCCAGAACAGATTGCTTGGCTGACTGATATTAGTCTAACAGGTAAGCAATCTGTTTTTAGAGCTTGACCATACTATTTTAACCATTAAAGGTCTAACTATATTTTTAGAATGAGGTGTTCAGTACCTCATTCATAATGCCATATACAATATTTTTTCCTGAGTAATGCTATCTATATCTGCTTTGACTCTGTTGCATGACCACAGAAATAATTCTTAGCCTTCTCATTCAGACCACCACTCTCCTCATACATTTAGGGATCTTACCTACTATATTTCCTTGGCTCTCAGAGTATGCTGAAAGCCCCAATAAAACCTTACACTTCACTTATCTTTGTTATAGTGAACCTTGTGCTTAAGTGGCAGCTATGCATCTGTGCCAGAGAAATGACAAAAAACTTTGAAAAAACCTTTCAAGAAGAATCAAAAAAAGTGCAGGCTGAGATACTATGCTTAATTCCTTGACCTGTATAATGGCTTCCTCAGAAACTGCACCGCATTATTTTCTTACTTATGAGATACTAGAGTACTTTCTTTTACAGAAAATAAAGAAAAAATAAAGGAGAGATTAGTTTTTCTTGGATTACGTTGTGTGACTAGTACAAAGGTGGATGAACTTTAAAGTTTCAAAGGCTGAGGCAAAATGAACATCAGAATTTTTTAGTGATTATCCAAGAAGTATCTAATTGCAGTTTAGATTTCATGTTTGAGATATTTTATTAGTAGTTTGTGTCACTGAATATCTAGTACTGTTTCTTCTTATTTTGATAAAATATAGGGTATATAAAGATGGTTAAAATATACAATAAAGAAAATCTAATCAATATGTTAAATCTGACGTTAAGAAAACACAGTAACTTTAAGGGGAGATAACTGCCTTATTCTTGTCACCTAAACTGGTAAACTAGTTAATTAAATGTAAACATTTTTCTTGTAAGAGAAATGAAGATGAGGAATATCTAGTGTAAAACTCCTATCTAGTAATTTGAAGGAAGGAGTCCCTATTTTCACATGGATTGAATTTCTATTGCAATATAGCTCTAAATGAATTAAAGTTGTGTCATGATCAGTGGCTTAGTTGATAATGAAACCAGCTGTAACCAAAAGAACAACAAAAATATAGGAAAAGTGTTTCTGAGATCAGCAATTGCTTTATAGCCTTGCAGAATTCTCCATTCAGCAGCTGACGGTTTTTGTTTTGGTTTTGTTGTTTTATTTTAGTTCAGCTGAACCCTGGAATTTCCTTTTAAATTTTGAATTGATTCAAGCCAATGTCGTGGTTTAAGTCCAGTCAGCCACACAGTTTTCGCTCTCTCACTCCCCCCTCTTTCTTCCCCCCGCTCCTGGAGGGATGGGAAGGAGAATCGAAAAGAATGCGACTCCCACAGGTTGAGATAAGAACAGTTTAGTAACTAAAGTATAACACAAATCACTACTGCTACCACCAATAACAATAATGACAAGGCAAATACAAGGGAAGGACACAATAGCTCACCCCTTCTAATACAAAGCCCGACTACTCACTTCCCCTCCTTCTTCCCCCCCACTCCGGGGGGGGGGGGGGGGAAATTGGGAGAGGAATCAAAAGAATGCAACTCCCACTAGCCGAGACAAGAACAGTTCAGCAGCCAAGGTATAATACAAACCATCACTGCCACCACCACCCACAAAAATGATCAGGGAAATACAAGGAAAGAGGATACAATTGCTCACCACTCGATGACCGAGCTGTGAACTGAACTCTTCCGGGTTCCTGCCCCCCCAGTTTTACATCCTGGGCATGACGTGCTGTGGCATGGAATAGCTCCTTGGTCAGTTTGGGTCAGGTGTCCTGTCTCTGCTTCCTCCCGGCTCCCCCTCCTCCCTGGCAGAGCATGAAACTCAGAAAATCCTTGGCCAGACCAAAACATCACTAAGCAGTAACCGAAACACTGGTGTTATCAGCACTGTTCCCAGGCTGAAAATCAAGAACACAGTGCTACACCAGCTACCAAGAAGGAGAAAAAATGACTGCTGCTGCTGAACCCATGACAGCCAAGTACATTGAAAGTGAAACCATAGATTGGAGCTTTCATGCAGCTCTATTTTTTTTTCCCCCCACCACATAATTGGTCACAACAAATATTCTAAAGAAATGTAGAAACAAATGTGAATGTTTGTACTAACTGAGGAGGACAAACATTTACTCCATGAACTTTATTCTAAACTTTAAAGGAAGATAAAGCAATTGTTTTCTGAAGTATTTTGTAGAATAGCATGTTGCATCTGAAGCTTTGCAAGATTTTCTTGACAAAGGTTCCCATAAATTTGTATGTGTGCAAGAACTCAGGACCATTCATGCAACTATTTTGAAAGTTCTTGGGAAGTTTGAAAATCATTCAGACATGAACCAGGAAAATATTTTTGTCACGTAAGTGATGAGAAAAAGAACATAAATGTAGCAAATAGCTGAGCTTTTGTTAATAGATCACAAGTTGTCCCATTTCACAAAAACAAATAAATAGAATTCATAGAATTATCAGTATGAAAAGCTATTCCAGGCAAAACTTTGACACTGTTCAGCATCAAAAAAATAATGATTGACAGAACTCTGCTGTTTTTCAATCTCTAGAAATAATTTTCTTTATCTGTATGTATCACAAAGAGATTTGAACCAAATAGTGGGATATTTAGAACATTAAAGAGAAAACAATTTCTATTGTTTGATGGGAAGTGTAATTCTACAAGGATACCCAGTGACTCATCCTATCACTTCACTGCACGCACATCTAAAATATGATTGATTCCGACACATTGTTACCAACTAATTATTGGTGAAAGAATCCTATGAATAAAAATCAGAAGCTATTTGTTGGAAGGGACATCACAATGCTTTTCAAAGGAGTATGGGTTTGGTCCATGAAATAGTTTATTGACTTATTTCCTCATGATTGTGAAATAATGAGCAAGTGTTGCCTCATCATAAGCCGTTTTATTTTGTGCTGCTTGTTAAACAGAAAATGTATTTGATCATGATCACCATTAGCTGGCATTTCTTATTAGTTATAATGAGGAGCTGTATTAAAGTATGTTATACCGTTTTAGAGAATTTTGTTCTATTATAAGATGCATAATGCAACAAAAGGTGTGATTGTGTGGGGGTTTTTTGTTTTGTTTTGTTTTTTCTTTTTATCTGTTGATGTGCTGTTGGTGATTTGGTTTAAAATGTGCAGACTGAATTGTCTTTCTCGTCTATAATGTAGCTATAAGGACAAAGCTAGTCACATCAGGGGATTTATCTGTCTTGCACCATTTATGTATTTCCTGCGTCCTCTTTCATGCGCAGTCTTTCCGAAGATTAAAGAGCTGGCTAAGGCAGTTCCATCTATTTTCTCTATATTGCCACAGTATTGCTGTGTTTTACTTTCTTTTTTTCTCAGGTAAGAAAACATTTCTAGGGATGACTTTTTTGTATTATCTGACCTAACTACAGAAAGTATGTAAAAAGGTAAAGAAAATTCATGTCTGTGTGACAAAATATTTCACTATCAACACCGACTGATGGATCTTTAGTTTTAGGATCCTCACTACAAGAAAGACATTGAGTTGCTGGAATCTGCCCAAAAAGCAACAAAGCTGGTGAAGGGTCTATAGCACAAGTCTTATGAGGAGTAGCTATATTTAGTTAGCATGTCTATATTTAGTTAGCAGCTCAAATTCAACTTGGCTAAACTATAATGTCCTTCCTTTTCTTCTTCAAAGTGTTCTTCATGCACCATTTCCCCATCAAGATGGGTAAAGCCATCTTTCTGCTGCAACCTCAGTTTAAATTCAACTCAAGTGCCACTACAGTTCATCATATTCAGGTTCTGTTTAATTGTAAAAGTTAAATTCTTTATCCACCTGTAAACTGATTCCTCTTGGTTTATAAAGCTAAATCTCTTGTCCATGTTTCTTTACATTTAAGTTACTTCAACATCTACTATATTAAAAAAAAAACAAAATTAACAAATATCTGCTACTTCAGAAAGATGCTAAAAGGACCCCATCACTTTGCTATGTATTTTTTTGAACCCACTTAATGGATCCATCCATTAACTTTGGTCAAGCATATAACCCCTCTCTATTTTTCAGGACATTTTTAATCTTCACCTAGCCTGCTGAAATGTCAGTTATGGATTAAAACTTGATTCAAAATTTTATCTCCGAATTATAAATCATAGAATCATAGAGTAGTTAGGGTTGGAAAGGACCTTAAGAGCATCTAGTTCCAAACCACCTGCCAAGGGCAGGGACACCTACCACTAAACCATGCCACCCAAGGCTCTGTCCAACCTGGCCTTGAGCGCCGCCAGGGATGGAGCATTCACAACTTCCCTGGGCAACTCATTCCAGTGCCTCACCACCTTCAAAGTAAAGAATTTCCTCCTTATATCCAATCTAAACATCCCCTGTTTAAGTTTGAACCCGTTACCCCTTGTCTGATCACTACAGTTCCTCATGAAGAGTCCCTCCCCACCATCCTTATAGGCCCTCTTCAGACGCTGGCAGGCTGCTCTGAGGTCTCCATGCAGCCTTCTCTTCTCCAGGCTGAACAGCCCCAATTTTCTCAGCCTATCTTCATATGGGAGGTGCTCCAGTCCCCTGATCATCCTCATGGCCCTCCTCTGGATTTGTTCCAACAGTTCCATGTCCTTTTTATGTTGAGGACACCAGAACTGCACATAGTACTTGAAGTGAGGTCTCATGAGAGCAGAGTAGAGGGGCAGGATCACCTCCCTCAACCTGCTGGTCACGCTTCTCTTGATGCAGCCCAGGATATGGTTGGCTTTCTGGGCAGCAAGAGCACACTGAAGCTGGCTCACGTTCATTTTCTCATCGACCAACACCCCCAAGTCCTTCTCCAGAGGGCTGCTCTAAATCTCTTCTCTGCCCAGCCTGTAGCTGTGCCTGCGATTGCTCCGACCCAAGTATAGGACCTTGCACTTGGCATGGTTAAACTTCATCAGATTGACATCACCCCACCTCACAAACATGTCAAGGTCCCTCTACATGACATTCCTTCCCTCCAATATATCAACCGAATCACACAGCTTGGTGCCATCGGCAGACTTGCTGAGGGCGCACTCAATCGCAGTGTCCATGTCACCGACAAAGATCTTGAACAAAACTGGTCCCAACACTGATCCCTGAGGGACACCACTTGTTACTGGTCTCCAGCTGGACATTGAGCCATTGACCACAACTCTTTGCGTGAGGCCATCCAGCCAGTTCTTTATCCACCGAATGGTCCACCTATCAAACTGATGTCTCCCCAACTTAGAGACAAGGATGTCATGTGAGACAGTGTCAAACGCTTTGCACAAATTCAGGTAGATGGCATCAACTGCTCTTCCTCCGTCCATCAGTTCTGTAGCCCCATCATAGAAGGCCACCAAATTGGTCAGGCAGGATTTCCCCTTAGTGAAGGCATGCTGGCTGTCACCAAGCACCTTGTTGTTTTTCATGTGCCTTAGCATGCCTTCCAGGAGAATCCGCTCCAAGATTTTGCCAGGCACAGGGGTGAGACTGACTGGTCTGTAGTTCCCTGGCTCATCTGTTTTACTCTTCTTGAAAATGGGGGTTATATTTCCCTTTTCCCAGTTGTCGGGAACTTCACCAGGCTACCATGATTTTTCAAATATGATAGACAGTGGCTTAGCAACTTCATTTGCTAGCTCCTTCAGGACCCACGGATGGATTTCATCACGTCCCATGGACTTGTATATGTTCAGGTTCCTAAGATGGTCTCGAACCAGATCCTCTTCTACAGTGGACCTAAGGTCTTCATTCTCACAGTCCCTGCGTCTGCCTTCCAAGACTTGGGTGGTGTGGTCAGAGCATTTGCTGGTGAAGACTGAGGCAAAGAAGTCATTAAGAACCTCAGCCTTCTCCAAATCCAGGGTAGACAGTTCTCTTGATCGCTTCTGGAGTTGGCCCATGTTGTGCCTAGTCTGTCTTTTATTTGCAATGTACCTATAGAATCCCTCCCTCTTATCCTTAATATCCCTAGCCAAGTTTAATTCTATGTGGGCCTTAGCTTTCCAAAATCTTTGGCTCATTTTAAATAGTATGGTGCATAATTTCTTCTGCCATATCCTCCATGCTTTAAAGAATCTTCCCATTTATAGCTGCCAAGCAACAGTGTTATCTTCCTTCTGCTACCTGAATGATATCACAATAGCTTGATTACTTCCATTATGTTTTCTGTTTCCTTGTGAAGTCTTCATTTGTCTTAATGCATCTACTCTCTCTTGTCCTGAACTATGGTTAGCAGTTACTTGAAATAAACTCCTTTTTGTTCTGTCAGTATGTTGTCTTAATGCCTAATACAATAGGGTCTTAGTTCTTAGATTAGGCTTGAAACTCTGGTGGAAAGTGAGCAAAATTATCAAGATGAGAACTGGGTGCTGAAGCTATCACTTGTACTTGCTATCAGAAAGCTATGAAAGGATTAGTGACCTAGATACTCCATAATTTGCACCACTGAAATTAGGCAGTAGTACACTATGAAGCTAGTGGAAGCCCACCAGCAGAGCAACATGCACTGTACATGAACAGAAGCAGTCTCCTTTGGCAAAGGGTATAAAGCCTTGATAAAATGGACTATCATTTTAACAGAAGAGTGGTGGTGTTTTTTTTTTTTTTTTTACTTGGCCACAGTACTTTTTAGCAAATCCATTTGATTATGACAAAGCTGAAGATATCCTTCCAGTGACCTTCAAAAAGGGCATCTATCTCTGTTATTGCACATGATCCAGTGAGATCAATTTTCAAAATCCTCTGAATGTTAAAAATATTTCAGGTTCTTTTCCAGGCAAAGAGGCTGTGACAGAAGGTAAAAAGGAGCACCCTAGGAAGGTAATTCAGTTATGTGCAAAGAACCACTTTATCTTTCTGAAAAGCAGATAAGGTTCCTAGCAGGAGAGGACCACATACTCAACCAGCCTTATGGGCATATGCAAGACCTCATGCCACCAGCAAATGTCTTGATGAAGTGGAATGTGCTGGTCTGTTAATTAAACGAACCTCTTAGGTAAAATACATTACTTCAAATATAAATTAATTTATATGAATCCTTAGAATGTGACTGTTATATTTTTCAACCTGTCTAGTTTCTACTATTTTGCATTGAAAGTATAGCTAATTATAGGTAGAATTTAAAAATGCAGGTCTAGTGAGTTGATTCTGATCACATTGGCTCTCACGCAGAATCCTTTAGGGTCCTCCTTCAGAACTTCATAAGCTTTTCCAAAGCATGAAAATTTCTCTTTGCTTTATGTGAAAATCTCTAGAGCATGGAACTTTTGTGCTGCTTTTTTAGTTTGGTAAGTTTTTGTCTGTTTTTTTTTTTTTTTTTTTTGGTGGTGGTTTGTTTTTGGTTTTGTTTTCTTTTTTTTCCCCACAAAGTCACACTGCCTGCCTGTCCATGCACAACTCCCCAAGATATATCTCTTCTACCTCTGTAAGTTTAGATTATGTCTTGCCTTGCATATACAACTAAGTCATCGAGGCTGTCAGAGAACTTCACAAGCAACAGCAATTCTTTTATGGGAAACTTCTAAAACCAGGCAAATATATTTCCATGCTCTGGAAGTTTGTAGGTTTGATTCAGTGTTGTTATGTCATTATGTTGGCATGAATATTTTTTTCTAAGTAAGTTTGTCAATGCTTTAGGGAAAAGGAAAGGAGGTTTTTTTGAAGAGGCCTGTACACTTATAGAAGGCATTGAACAAATGGCTTTTATTTAGACTGTACAAATCAAAGTAGATAAGTACATATTAAAATTCTTTAGGAGGAGCAATAGTGTAGAAATGTATTAACCTCCTTCCATGTTTCATTGATATTGTTAGTGCATTTTTATGACCGTGGGAATTACTGTATTCTGTATTGTCCCCTGCATGCCTTTCTTCCTTCCTACATACAAGAGAAAAAAATACAAAAAACCCAAAAAAACTTGTTCCATGATCATGTCCATGACTTCCTTGTCTTCCTTTCCTATTTAGGTTCTCTCAAGTCAATCAAAGTGTAGTTTTTCTATAGAAAACAACTTTTTTCTACTAATCAGTCCCCTCTTCTCACAAAGCTTGAATATTGCTGTCTTTGAGATCCCTACCTCTCAAAATCAGGTGACACTGTCCAATAATTTGACAATAAGAACATGCACATGAATACAGACTCAACGCCTGGCTACAGTAAGTAGATTTATAGAAGAAAACAAAAAAAAATTTCAAAAAAAAGTAATAATAATTACTAATTAATTGTTATATAAGATAAATACTTGAGAATATTTTATATAAGTACAAATATATCTAAAAATATATTTATAATAAATAAATAAATAATATCAAAGATTTAAATATTAAATCATATAAATATTTTATATTATCTATATTTATATAATATTTAAACATACATATAATTTTATGATATTTTAAAAGATTTTTACTTGAGTTATATTTGGTCACTGGAAAACATTGTCATATAAGCAAGTAGAGAGATTAGCCCAGAAGTGTGAGCAAAAAAATCTATCAATGCACAGATTAATAGAAACGAAATAAAAATAGACTCAGTTAAACATCACAGTGGCAATAGGATGCTTACCTCACATGCAAAAGCATAATTAAGTGTAGAGACAAAATCTAGTTCCATAAATAACTATCTATAATCATACACAATTAGCATGTCATTATTCATATTACACAAAGAACAACTGAGAACAGAAAGCAATATTAGTCTTATAGAACTGAGTACCTAATTAAGTTCTCATCCAAATAACTAAGCTTTGCAATCTCTTCTTCTCAAGTATGTTCATTAAAACTATCTGACAACATCATATGCAAAACATTTGCCTTCTGTCTGTTCTCTGTAAGAACAATGTGAAACTCCGGAAGGAGTAGAATGGCTACAGCATATCAGCTCCTAGTTAAGAAAATCTTCTGAAAAGAATGAGAAATATCAAGCAAAATGATGCAATTTTGTTCTTAAAAGGAATTGTCCTTTTTTTCTACATAACAAGTAAACAGTCCTTGTACATAATTAAACTGAAAGATATAACATCTGAGTGTGACAACATAAGCATTTACGAACAGTGGAATGCTCTGGAATAATCTTGATGGATATAAGAACAAAAACAAAAAAAGGGTTTCTGTCCTGTTAAAGAATGACTGATATTTTCCCTCAAGACTACTGAATAAACTGTGAGATTTTCTCACTGATGTGTTTTATTTATTCAATTCCTTTTTTTAACCTTCTTTAAGGTACAAAAATATGCCACATACCACACTACAATCCCAGTGTCATTTGAGTTCATGTTTAATGACCGAACCTGCTTAAAATGGCTAGATTAGAGACAGATATCAACAAAACAATTACAAATGCAGAGATAGAGATGGTTGTGAAATCTTTCAGGGTGATTGTTAGCTTAAAAAGTATCCAAGTCAGAACTGTGTGTTGTGCTGTATATTTCATTAGTTTACTCAGATGCCTGTAAAGTAATATAATTAGGGTGCAGTATATACATCAGTGTTTGGTTTTGGTGATTTGATCTACTTTCAGTTTGGGAGTTGTATTATGGTGACTTTTATCTCTCTATATGGAGAATGAATTTAATTTTTTTCCTGACCCACTCTATGCAGATGATGACACCACCACCTAACAGTGTTTTCTTTCTCAGACTTAAGCTGAGTGCCCACTACAACCCAGAATCTTGGGGTAGACACTAAGACACGGTGCATGGTAACAGCATGCTCTCTAAACCCTCCAAGCCCTGATATAAACTCTTCATATAAGGGTTAAAGCAAATTTACAGGTCTGGATTAGGAATATCTTCCGTCTGTGTCAACTTTGGAAGGTCATGAGCTAGAAACAGCTATTTAAGATTGTGGGTTAAAACTTAAACAGGGGAAGTTTAGATTGGACACAAAGAAGAAGCTCTTTACTGTAAGGGTGGTGAGGTACTGGAATGGGCTGTCCAGGGAAGTTGTGAATGCTCCATCCCTGGTGGTGTTCAAGGCCAGGCTGGACAGAGCCTTGGGTGACATGGTTTAGTGTGAGGTGTCCCAGCCCCTGGCAGGGGGGTTGGAACCAGATGATCTTAAGGTCCTTTTCAACCCTAACTATTCTATGATTCTATGATCTTCTTGTGTGTTTGGACGTAGCATGTGCTTCTGTGTATTTAGGCATAGGAGTTCAGTTTCCAACACTCAGTCCTTGCTACTCAGGTATTCAAAACCTTGACTAGAATAAGTCTCAAGACTTATTATTCAAGATGAATAATGTCTTTTCTATTTTAAAGCACAAGAAGGGTTTAGAACTATGGCCTGTAGCAAATGAGGGTGAATTATAGAGAAACAGAAAATGAACTTGGTGTTGGGAGAGAAAGCAATGACCAGTGAATGATGCATCATCTCCATCTACTTTAACCTGGGACATTAGATGCAGCCAACAAGGGGGCTGGACAGACAATTAGAGAACCATAATGCCCTATGACTCACTGCCATTTTCCTCACATTTCTGCTTTATGAAAGACTGAATTTCACTTATTGGAATTACATCCTTAATGGACTAAAGTAACCCCATGGTAAATTGGGCCACCTATAAACAATTATATGAACACTGAGATAAATTCATCACTGCAGTCCACCTGCTTTGCAAAACATCAGTAATGCAAAGTAGGCCAGTGCCTGGCCTTTGCAGACAACTAATGTGGTTTTACATCCTGTTTCAACACAAGAATAGTTCACAGCAAACAACATATCAGTGAATCCAGTGTATTGCACACTGAGCCAATTCAATATAATGTGGAAATAATTTATGAAAATTGCATACTGAGTTGACCCTGGCTGGATGCCAGATGCCCACCAAAGCCACTCTATCACTCCCCTTCATCACCTGGACAGGAGAGAGAATATGTGATAAAAGGCTCATGTGCTGAGATATGGACAGGAAAAGATCACTCACTAATTACCGTGACAGGCGAAAGAGACTTGACTTGGGGAAATTTGAATTTATTACCAATCAAAATCAGAGCAGGATAATGAGAAATAAATCCAAATTTAAAAACACCTTCCCTTATCCCTCCCTTCTTCCTGGGCTCAAATTTGTTCCCAGATTCTCTACCTGCTCCCCACTCAGCAGCACAGGGGGACAGGGAACAAGGGTTATGATTAGTTCATCAGATGTTGTTTCTGCCACTCTTTCCTCCTCAGTGGGACGACTCCTTACATTCTTCCCCTGCTCCACTGTGAGGTCCCACCCATGAGAGACAGTTCTCCATGAACTTTTCTAATATTAGTCCTTCCCATGGGCTGCAGATCCTCACATACTGCTCCAGCGTGGGTCTCTTCCATGGGTGCAGTTCTTCAGGAACAGACTGCTCCAGCACGGTCTCCCCATGGGGTCATAAGTCCCGCTAGCAAACCTGCTCCAGTGTGGGCTCCTCTCTCTATAGGGCCACAGGTCCTGCCAGGAACATGCTCCAGTGTGAGCTCCCCTGGAGTCACAGCCTCCTGCAGGCATCCCCCTGCTCCAATGTGGGGTTCTCCATGGGCTACAGATGGACATCTGCTCCTTCACGGGTGGCAGGGAGACAGCCTGCCTCACCATGATCTGCATCAAATGCTGCAAGAGTATCTCTGCTCCAATGCCTGGAGCACCTCCTCACCTCCTTCACTGACCTTGGTGTCTGCAGAGCTGTTTCTCTCACATATTCCTACTCCTCTCTCTGGCTGCAATTGCTCCTGCAAAGTAACTTTTCCCCCTTCTTGACTATGCTATCCCAGAGTTGCTACCACCATTGCTGATAAGCTCAGCCTTGGCCAGCTGTGGGTCCATCTTGAAGCCAGCTGGCATTGACTCTGTTGGACATAGGGGAAGCTTTCAGCAGCTTCTCACAGATGCCACCCTTGCAGCCCCCAGTTACCAAAACATTTCCATCCAAACATAATACAAGATCCCTTTTTTACCAAAGTAACTAAGAATGAAAAAAAAATAACCCCTAATTTTAATTAATATTTCTGTTGTAAATAATTGCAATTATTTGTTATAAGCAAAACTAGAATTTACTACCTGTTCAGGCTGCTAGTCATTTCTTCCAAGCCTGTAATTTCCCTAGCTGTTTATAGACATATAACAATTCCTTACACCCTTTCTGTTCTTTTAATTAAAGGAATAACAAAATGAAGTTAAGCATTCTGAGCATGTATTAATTTGTATACATTTTTTTTTTTAAGATGAATGGGGGAGGCACCAGCACCACCCTTTCCTTTCATTTATTTTAAGTGTTCCAAACCTAAAGAAAAATACCATGTTTGTTTCCTTGATATTTGTGATTTTTCTGTATTTTTTTTTTGTTTGTTTGTTTATTATTTCTATTTCTGGAAGCAGTTTTTAAGGTAAACAAGAATGTATTTATTTTCACATCTCCTCATGCCAAGGGACATGATGACGCATTGCTTTAGAGGTGCATCTATCATATTGAGCTACATAAAGTGACATGATTCAATGTGACATGCTGATGAGCAGTGTGACACAAAGTACATACTTCAATATATCATTCAAGGCAGAATTGTAACAAGAGAAGTCCCAGATTTAAAAGGAATAGAGATCTCTAGATTCTACTTTTATTTATTCTTTCTGGAAACTCTAGAAATTGACTGAAAGATATGTTCCTTGATAGCAATATTATATTTGCTAGTGTCTTCTTAATCACACAGGAAATATAACTGTTTTCTTAGTATGAATTATTAGTCCAGCTACAAAAATACCCACCATTGCAAATAGGTAAGAGAGTTAGTTTTTAAATTATTTTTAAATAAAATTGAATTTTGCTCTGGTTCTGTGCGATATCGAGTTGTGAATAATGTAGGCAGAAATAGAAGGTAAATTTCCTTCAAGAGAAAATCACAAAGAATTTTAACTGGCAGCTGTTGCTTATGAGAATGCATTTTTGTACAGCAGTTATTCTACTGTAGTATTACTAGACTGTATTATATCTATGATATATGTAGGAGTTTGAATGCAGAAGGAGCACAATATTGGTTACTTAAACATAAAAGTTTTACTTCTAAATTACTTGAACTCCTCTCATGTTTTGTAAGCAAGGACAGAGGTGAATATATACTAAGAGTGAAAAGATTTATTGTATAATGCAACCTTAAGAAACAAGGTCTTTCTCATGTTTACTTATTTTTTCAGTAAGTTTCATAGTTTATTTAAATTAATAGAGTTGCAGGATAGAAATTACAAAACATCATAAGGAGTTGCTAAAATTAATTCAGAAAGAATATTAAAAAAAAAAAAAGTGGAAAAATAAAGGAACTCTGTCTTGAAAAGTTGCAGGAGATGCAAAAGAAAAGGCTCTGTTCTCAGTGCTGATAGAATTTTAAGAGAAGAAAAAGAGCAGGGGACAATTTAGGATATCTCCATATGTCCATGTTGTATATGGCCCCACATCTGAACCCACAAGTCATTTCTGCATTCGCCTGTAACTCCCCAGGGTTCAAAAAAGAGCCAGCTTTCCTGGATAATTTTCAGCCTCTCCCAGATATACTATGTGGTAATGAAGGATGATGAAAATCAGATCACTGACAACTCAGAGATGCTGAAATTTGCCTGTCTGTGATTATTACTTGTACTAAGGCCAAATCCAAGTTTTGATGTAGTCCCAGAGGAACCTCACCGTTTACCTTCATTGGTTTCAAACTGAATTCTTTTCCATAACTGGTTCAGATTAGTAATGCAGACTTTTAGAAAATAAATGGGACCACACATGAAGCTGTAAGACCCTTTTAATGAGAGCAAGTACATGATTATATCAAGCCTCCCTGATACACTGCTGAAGACACAGGGACACTGTAAATTGCTAGTGTACAGTGATTAAAAATAACAAAAGGAAAAGAAGGAACTTACAGTGCTATGGGCTTCGGGTATTTTTACTATTATTTACTCTTTCTCCATCATCTCTGAATATTAGTTCTGTGGCCTCTGGTGTAGGCATGAGGCTTTGGTCTGTATTCTCAAAACCAAGAACTTTTTTTTTTTAGAAAAAAAAAAAAGCCTAATCTTCCTCTTTATTCAAATTCAGTGCATGCGAGTGAAAGCCCAGACCTGTGAAAGTTATTGGTACAACTTTTACTGACTATACTGAGGTCAGTATTTTATTTGTTGTTTAAAAAAATATGTCAGGGGTTTCTTCAGACTACCTCACTGATTTAATTTCATTTCACAGCTCTAAATATTCACTCATTTGCTAATAACAGATTCTGCTCTGTTCCTTTGCATAGCCTTACTAAACAAGGTACCATTGTAAACTCTTAGGGTTAATTTAAATGCAGTTGCAGGTGATACAAGTCAGTACAGAATTTGACTCATTCTATAAATGGGAGTGAAATTAGTGAACAGCATGTGAAATGGTGCTAGCTTTGAAGAATAGATGATTATCAATAATTATGGTGCCTATGATGAGTACTTTGACTTTTACAGTTCCCTGTAATTTACATGATTTAGATGTATAGAAGGGAGAGAAATGAAACCAGAGCTTCAGTCTATTTGGGGAAATAAAAAGGAGTAGTACCAAACCTCCATTTCTTGAAAGAGCAACTACACAGACTGCCATCAACACTATCAGCACTTAAAAAGACGGCGATAATTTGAGAGTAAAAAATAATGTGATAAAAGAATTCACAACTAATATCAGGAAAAATGAAATTTCAACATTGCTGTCACTCTACTGACTGAGTTGACAAGCTGAGCTGATGTAAGGCTTTTCTTAAGCTGTGATTGGCCTGCCAGCACAGATTTGTGTTGTCATGCTGAGGGTCCCTCTAATAGCCCAGAGGTAGCAGGTGGCTGCTGAGTTACAGAGACTTGCATCTATTTTATTATTTGTTGGCTCTTTTTTCCCTGACAGATTCAAACACAAATAAATTCAATCAAGAACCTCCACCTTTTTATGATTCCATTTGGTACTTGTAGCTAGATGCAGCAAATTTCTGAAATAACATGACAACAGCTCAAGTAACATGACTAGAAGTAAACAAGATGTTTTATATCCTGAGTGGTGATGACTGGGCATCTGAACCAAGGAAGAAAAAGGAAGTTTCTTGTGGAGCTCACTATGGGGAAAAACAGTGCACTTTAAGATAGAAGCCTTAGCTACTTTTTTTTTTTTTTTAAATTTTAGATTTTCATATGAAAAATGAAACAAAACATTGGTTTGAATAAGAATTGAGCCAAAGTACTTTGAAAACTGTACCCAAAATCATTAAGTGCAGTGGATAAGAACATAACATGGTACAAAATAGTCACACTTTAGCTATGTTACTGAGTTCCCATATTCTTTTCGATGTGCAGGTTGAAAGTGGCTTTTAATCACTCTAAAATGACTAAGAGATCATCAGCCCTATCCGTGGTGAAAAGCTGATATTCACCAGTATAGTGTGCTATGCGATCTAAAGGAGTTTGCTAAATCTGAGTCAGTATCTGAATGTCCTTGCCTCAGGTCTCTGTGTGTGCTTGCATATCTCTGAGGGCCAGGTTACTGTATTACAGGCTGTCCCCAAAATTGTGGACTACTAAAAACTAATCTTTGAAAGGTGGGTGTGGAGCCTGCCTGCATTAAACTGCTTTAATTGACATCAACAGCTTATTTTCTTGAAGTACGTCCAGGACTGGTTGAATATGAAGGACAGATTTCCCTAAGATCTATATCACTTTTGCTCTATACAGGAAGAAAATGTCAACTAATAAATATAGCTACTGTACATTTGTAAATTTTCTTTTATTTGTCCTCTCCACAAAGATTTCTGAGAAGTCTGATGGTAGCTGTTCAATCTAGGTAAAGTTATCCTTCATCCCATTTATGTTTCACTTGAATTATGTGGTAATATATACATAAAACAAAAGCACATCTTTCAAGAAATGTCTAGTCAGTCTAAATGGGGCAATCACTCTTCCACCATGTGTCTAGTCTGAGAGGCTTTTAAGGCATTTTCATGTACTGGGAAAAGGAATTTCTGATGAAATTTTCTTGCTAACTGTTATCCAGGAGGCAATATTCCAAATTTCTATTCAGTTATTTGAACACATTGCTGAATTGCTCCTCTCTTCCTTCAATTGAAAGGAATAAATAGATGGTACAGATCTAGAAACTGAACTTGGGCACCCCTGGACCCACCTGGCTTTATCCTGCCACAGTCCTCCCTTTTGTCCCTTAATCCCTCTGCAAAGAGCAGAAGCGATGTTAGGACATTCATATTGTTTCCATACACTCTCCTACTGCAGTAAATCTTCATTTTCCTCTCTAAGAGTAGCTTAGCAGGTCAAGAGAGATGGATGCAGAGAAAATCAGCAGAAGTAAAAGCATATATCAAAAGGCAAAATACTGACTTTTCTAGGTGCGCCAAAACACAAAAAATAGAAGTGAAAAATTTCCCATGCAGTGATCCAGCAGCTGTAATTCAGTTGCAAAACTTCCAGCAGTTGTTTTTCTCTCTTTTTTAGGAATGTTCTCATACAAATGCCTATACTATCTTGAAATTTAGCTGAAAGTTTCTTGTACTTCTTATCTATTTCAAAGCACTCATCATGTTGTGTATATATTATATGAGTTTGTTGTAGTGAACACATCTTTAAGACTTTGCATCTTGACTCTTTTGCCATATTATTTTTCTATAAGTATTTTTATGAATTTGTGATGAAGGTTGCCGAGTTTTGTCTGCCTGCAGAATTTCACAGTGTGCTGTCCTGCCATTCAGCTCATGAGTCAACATTTCTCCATGCTATCAAACCTTGCCACATCAAAAATAAAGTTTCATATAATTCTGGAACAGCAGAAACTCCAAATATTTTAGGCCCTGAAAATTACAAATTTGAGTACCATTCTTTGTTTTCTGTTAGTGGTCTGACCTATCAGGTACAGTCAATGAAAAGCTTCAGTGGACTGACCTGTGGTCTACATTGAGTGGTAATTTATATTCACGAGTAAATGCAAACATATAGTGGCAAGAATACTTAAATTAGACCAACTTCAACTCAACTTAGGATCCAGGGACAGATTATAGAGTAGGGATTAAGCAGGTTCATGTTTTTCTTTTTGACAGATAATTTCATCACTGACAAAGGCCTGGGAATAGGAAGCGTCCACTGCCTATTTTGTGTGCACTTCTTCCTTTAAATCTAAATATGTCCTTGAGCAGAAAGGAACAGAAAAGGGTGATGAAAAAGAAGATACCTGCATTTTTGTATGACTTCTTCCAGATATGGAAGTTCCTTTTCCTATTTAGCCTTTTTTGACTTGTTTCTCAGAAAAAAATCCAGAAATACCCCAAACACAAAAATCCCAAACAACAAACAAAAGAATGAAACCCCAAACTCAAACTAAGATTACCAAAACTGACACATAAATTTGGTGATTCAGAGTAATTAGACAGACATGCATGAACAAAAATGATCAACTGAGAAATTTAGGGGGTATTGTGATTTCAGTGATTAAAAAAGAGAAGACACAGAATAGATATGGTAAAGATTGATTTGAAGAAACAAAAAGCGTGTTCTGATTGTCCACAATGGGGAAGAAAAGAATCATATATACATATATATATACACACACATATATAAAAATCAGAAAGAAAGTTTTAATTTGGACAACAGTAGGGAAAAAAAAAAGAGAAAGAGATTGTCGGGACAGAATACTTTTAAAAGATTTAGAAAATGTTAGGGAACATGTCAGACCAAATGTGTCAGTCCAGAAAAGGATAAACAAATGTGTAGCAATCCTTGTAATCACAGCTGTGCTATGATTTCCATTGTTTTATCTAGTCTTATAACAGTTTAAGTATTTCATACCTGCATATTTGGCTAGTTCTGCTGAAGAGGAAATGGGAGAAGAGGTGGTTATTCTAGCAATACTTGATTCAAGTGACTTGGATGATTCAAGTTCCCAGATTTGGGTCACTTTGGCTCATGGTCTTTAGGCTTCAGAATTCAGCAGAAAGCAGGTGGTATATCTGTGTCTCACAGAAATAGAATGCACATTAAATCTCCCCAGCATTTTGTGAGTCTGCTTGATGCTAGCAGAATAAATGTCTTGGAAGTCCTAGAAATAAAGTGTTTAACGAATGAGTCATATCCTTGACTTCCGTAGTACTCTCTGTATTTATTCCAAGTAGAAGAATCTAACCCAATTAATTTGCTTAATGTTTCCAAACACATCTTAGAAAATGATATTTGCTTACTGCTATAAAATGAATGCAGTTTGTATACCAGTCATTTCCAATAGGATAAATCCAGACAGATGTCCTCCATATATATCTGTAAAAAAGTGTACTTGATGCCTGTATTATGAAAGAGATCCTGAACCCTGTAACAAATTCAAGTGCAGTGTTTGAAAGGTTGCTTGGAAGGTTTGCTGGTGACATGTTGCATGTCATCCAGGTAGACATATCCCTCAGACCAAATTCAATGCTGCAGGTTCATTTCTAATTTAAAAGATTGTGTAGTATATAGACCCTCCATATTTTAGCACACGTATGCCACACCGTTTTCTATACTGCTATATCTACAAAGAAGTTTCCAAAAGATGAAGCTTTCTGCGCATGTGCAGATTAAACACCATTTGTGCCTGTGAAGACTTCATTTAACCTGTTTGTATGCAACCTTTGATGCTTGCCTAACCAAGCAGTATTTGTGGGAGTCCAGTGGCTCTCTGCCTTTTGAACTTCCCAAACAAGTTTACCACATCTGATGTTCTTAAATATTTAGAACTGAAAAGGAATTTGCACTTAAAAAATCATTATTTGAGTTGAAAATACAGGCTTCAAGTTGTTCAGTAGAAAAGCCAGACACTATGAGTCAGGCAGTGTGTGCAATGCTTTAATTTCTCTAATAAGACAACATAATAGCCCATTATTGTTTCTACATGCCACCTTACTGTGCTCTTTGAACAAATTTTCTGTCAAATTTTCTTTTAACCTCCATATATTACATTTGTATTGACCCTGGACCGTTTCAAAACATTCTGCCAGAGAAATGTTGAAGTGTTTCACTAAAAGTGTTCAAAGCCATTACAGCCTTCCAGTAAATATGTAGTTATTCTTCTCTCCATTAGACATATTACACAGCAGTTTATGACTATGGATATGAATATTTATATCTATGTATATGTATGTATCTTTATTTGTACTTTTATATGTATACATGTACATATGTACACACTGACAGAGGAGCTGTAGAAATCTAAATATTTATTATTAGAAACTTATTATTACATATACATATATATAAACAAAGGTACATTAAGAATTTGGAGAAAAGTAGATCAATTGGATCAAAAGTAACCTCTGCAGCTGAGAGTCCTTATGGGTTCTTGAGTTTGATTCTCGTCTTCTGATCCATTTTCATTAATGGGAACAACAAAGACAACATTCAGATTGAGCATCCATAAAATCTGAGTATATATGAGTGTACTGTCAGTTATGTACCCTGAGGACTTAAAAAAGACCCTAAGTTAACACCAAAACTATTTCTGTCCATTTATTGTTCTGGGATGTGGCACTCCTACAATGGGGGTAGTGTGAGCTTACAGGATTGCTGGGAACCTTCAGGTTTGTGTTGTTTAAACATGCCTATCATGAGTAAATGTGATATTAAAGCCTTTTTATTATCTCCATCTTAGACCTTCTGAGATCTGCTCTTCTCTCCAGTCAATCTCCAAAGTCTTTATTCTTCTGAGGTTAGGGAGCACTTCCTAATTTTCATGCAAAATTTATGCATGAACACTTTGTACTTGTTTATTCTTATACACATATTAGCTGTTAACTCAAAGAACTCTTCACCTTTTCCAAGCTGCTTTTACCCTGATGTGTTTATTGACTAAAGTCATATTCCCTCCCAGTCTTTGTTTTGCTAGTTTAAAAAAATGATGTTTGCAGTAAGTTTGCAGTCCCTTCTAAAAATGTATCTTACCTTCCTTTAGTCATAATACATAGCTCTTTCCTAGACTGATTTCAGTTTGAATGTGCTTCGCTCTAGAATGTATGACCAGAATTGTATACAGTATTTGAATGGTATCTTTCACATTTATATATACATTACTCTATTTCTGTACTGGGAATTGTCTCCTTGATTAGTTTTCTAGTTCAAAGATTCCTTAATGGTATTTTCAAACGCTGATAATGAAAAAAAAAATATTTTGTGTATTCAAAACATAACTTCAGACAGAAAATGAGCTCCAACCCTTTAAATTGTTATTAATTATCTTGGTGATGAGAAATAAGGAAAAGCTACCATGTGGTTTCCTACTGCATATGTTAAGTGGTTTAAAGAATTTTGAGATATTCATGGCATCACGAAACAGTGGTCCAACACAAACTGCTAATTGTAAGTATAAACAATAAATGTATAGACTGGCGACTGGTGAAAATATATAGCTAATTGCAGTGTATACAGAGCTAATAATGGAATGGAGGAGAGAGCTATGACAAGAATGTGCAGTTATATAAAAATAACATTTACACAGGAGCGTTTAAACTCTTTCAAATCATCATGAATATAAACACAAACACAAAAAACAAACACAAACTTGAACACAAATGGAAATACATGAGGTAAGCCAGCATTTTCTTTGAAAGCTTTTAATCTGAAAGGAAAAAAGTGTTGTTGATAAAATAATGATATTTTTGATGAAACTTTGTTTCTAAATGTTCTTTTTTACAATAAAAAATGAAAAGTGTGTGGAGGGGAAGTTGTTGGTACCTTTATCTCCCTTTACACCTTTTGTTTAAGACACAAAGTAGAAAAATAAAAATAGAAAAATAAAGTGGGAAATATTTTGACATTTTTTTTCCAGTGTTGGTTGGGGTTTTTTTGTAATTATAAAATAAGTTTGTATTTTAATGAGAAATTTTAATTTCTGTTTATTCTCTCCCATAAAATGAAGTAATTTATTTGCTTTTATTTTGTTGAACATCCATGTGCTCAGTTTCTCACACATGTATATCTCTTAATTCCATGGAGTACAAAGTCTGGTACCATTTCCTGATTCTCTAAAAAACCAAAGCAAGCAAGCAAGCAAACAAGCAAACAAACGAACAAACAGAAAACACGAAATGTTTCTGGACGTAGAATGAGATTTTTGACCTTCAGGTTAATCTTCATTTTCTATTTCTGATGAGCCACACAGCAGGCCAGGTCCTATTGAGCTATGAATTGTATAAACACAAACACAAACCTAGAGCTGCTGTTTGAGTAAATCAACTGTCTAACTGTAAGGAAAAAGACATAAGATATCTTCAGGCTGGGAGAAAGGAGGAGAAGAGTCGTAGTGGAAGCAAAGAAAAAGCGAGATAATTCTGGTCAGTGTGAAAGAAGGGGGATTCACTACTGAGAATTTTTATAGGCAGCAAAAAGAATTAGTGAGGATGAAACTGCAGAGACACAATCATGTAACTTTTTAGGAAGCTGTAAGCAGCAATGATTACCACAGAACAGTGCACAAAAGGGTTTTCCAGAATACATAGAAATGCCAAGCAGAGATAGGATCTGACATTTCAGTAGTAAACACAACAGATTGAGCAGATGTACACTCCAAAGAACCTTGGGTGTAAAAATAAGTAATCTCCATTTGGCATCATAGAAGCAGAATTAATAGAAAGATGCATATAGAGGAGTGTCATTATCAAAGCAGTGAACTATGGAAATTATATTTTGCTGAAGGACTTTAAATACAATAAGTACCTGAACAAAAGTTTTGTTAGTGTAGCTGTACAGGAAAAGGTACACCTTGTGAAGAAAAGTAGAAGGTGTACTGAATGATGTCTCCTGGATCTGACAACACAGAGATGATGGAGTCAATTGCATCATTCAGGTTTGAGTCTCACATGATGAGAGCTCTCAGTGATGAGGGGCAGGGTTATGATGTTCAGAGAAAATTTGTAAAAAAAGAAAAAGAAAGAATATTTTGGGAAACAAACAAACAAACAAATAAACACACAAACAACCTATTTTTTATCATTTTTCAGCTTGTATTTTAAAAAATCAGTCCACTGGTCAGGGACACAAACCAAGACGTTGTTCAGATGGGAGGCAACAATCTTCAGTGTTTGTGGACCTGCCCACATATCTGGGCAGGTACAAATGCTTTTCAAAGACAACTGTTATTGCAGGAAAAGGATGTACTCACACATAGAGAAATATTTTTTCCAGGTAAAATGGAAAATTAAATGCATGCAAGGTGCTTCAGTGCAGTTGTGGCAAAAAGGACTAATGATATTTCATAGTCTGTCAGACACATAACACTGATAAGACCTGTACTGCAGGTTTTGTGCAGTTTTAGTATCTGCATTCTTTTAAAAATGTAGATAGAATGAAAATGATAAAACATAAACTTCTCCATACTGCTCTCCAAAAAGAAATCAGGAAATTACATTCCACAATGCTTTTCCTTTATAAAAATAATAAAATTAAAATATATTTGATTTGATATTGATTTTGTTCCTTCTTTGAGGTGAGGGTTGGATTAGATGACCTCCTGATTCCTTTCCCGACTAACTCACTCTAAGACAGTATAATAATGGCATTTTCATAAAATAATAGGATCAAAGGGCATAACAGCAGCTATCTGATGCATTCCAATAAGAAATTACACATTTTTCACATGAAGAGAGCTAGTTATCAGAAAAAGAAAAAAAAAGAAGATTGAAAAATTCTTGCAAGAGAAGTATTGCGTTCTCTTGATGCTTTGATTTTGAAGGATGTCTTTGCGTGACTTCTGGACAATGTGCTGTAGCTAAGTGCAAGTGATTGGTCTCCATACAAGGTTAAGTAGATAAAATACAATGTCCTGTGGTTTGGAATGGGTTAAAGTGGCTGAAGCAGTTTTTACTCTGGGTTTTCACTCTATGAATCATATTAATCTTTTTCAGAGTATGTTTTTTTTGTTGCTGTTGTTCCTTCCTCATAACAGTTTTGTTCTCTCCATCCTGATCTAAAACAATTCTTTATGAAGTGACAGATTTCCTAAGGGAAATATCACAGTCTCATGATTCTATTTGACGGCACTAAGTTGGCCTTTAATTTTGGGACAGGTAAGTTTAGAAGCAAGTGTGACACAGCCAATGGTATGTGAAAAAACATATTTCTGTTCTCAGATACCTTTACAATTATATTATAATACATGGACTCACACACTAGCTAATTATTTCTTTCCTCAGACAGTTGAAGATGCAAAGAAAAGACTATAGAGATTACTTTTTGTTTTCCTTCGCACTTTTTTTAAGAACAAAAAGACTATTAAAGATAAAATATTGATGTCTGATATGGTTAATATTAAATATTCAGGTTTAGGGTTTAAAAATCTGCCTGTGGCATTTGAACTCCTGTTTCCTATTGATTTTAAAGCAAATAATCACCTAAGCTTTAATATTTAAGGAATGTTTTATCTTAATCAGTGCATCAGAATATCAAGTCCCCTGAATAGCTTTGTTAAATATAGCCACTTTCTTTCTTGCTTCCTTTTTTTTTTTTTTTTTGTGTCAAATAATGGCCTGCTGATATGTTAAATACCTTCATCATTGCCTCCTTGAGTCTAGGTGATAATAAGATAATAGATAATAATTAGCTGACTGATAACACTTTCTTATGGGTATTTAAGTAGTTTTAAAATGGTGACACTTAAAGGAATCACTTTTTGTGCAAAATAACCAAAACCAGCTCCAGGTGTTAGCAAGCTGCTCTTTAGAATCAGTAAATGTAAAACTATTAACTGTTGATTCTTGATCCCTGACATGAACTGCCATCCACAGCCCAGTCCTTGCCTGCTCATCTCCCTGTGGAACCACTCTTAAGAAGATTACACTACACAAATAACAGAACCAGGAGAGTCCATTAAACCTTTCACATCATTACAAGCCTCATTTTTTTGCAGATGAGCAACATAAAGTAGAACATATACATGAGGCCTCTTACTGACTCTCTGGATACCAGGGATTTCAACTACCTGAACCTAACTGATTGATGGTAAATGAATAAATAACCTTGAGATAATCCTTCCCTTTTGAAGGAAAGGTGCCCTGCTTAAATACCAGATAATGAAAAATTTTCCAGATTTCCTGTATCATATTTTCAGTTCTCTGTTTTCTGTGTATTATCCTGCAATTGCCATGGTCACTGCTTTCTGCCTTCTGCTCTCATCAGAAGGTGAAACTGGCATTTTGGAGGGAATCTTATTAAGCTGAGCAGGGCAAGGGAATAAAAAAGAATGTAAGTAGTCTTCATGCAGTATGATTTAAGGCACAGGTCACTTCTGGAAAAGATATTTTTCATGGAGACCTGGAGTTCTAAAGTTATCAATTTCCATGGCTGTACATCACAACAAGTGGATAAAAGGTGATTTATTCAAAATTTAACTGGCTGGTTTATCTTTGTAATGTGCTCTTACAAAAGCTATTTTTCATTTTCTGTGCTGCGTGACTGTTGATCATATTTCATTTATACATATTTAATATTTTCATGTGACTTTTTTCAAATAATATTTTTCTCAAATGTCAAAATCCTGGCTTGTTTATTTGATTTTTGAGCACTTGCAACAAGGGCAGGTAACTCTAATTTTAGATCAGAAAACCAGTATGGTGGCCTTTTAGGTGTCTCATTTAGTGATAAGGTGCATACATGCAACTAGTAGCTTGCTTAGCCAATTCTAGCTTAGTACTAACATTCCCTCTTAAAGAGAAATGCAGAACTACAGAATAATAAATATTAATCTACTTGAACCTCCAAGAATAACATTTAATCTAAAACGAAATCTATGATGATATTTCAGCAAAAAGGTTATATAATATTTTTCCACTTTAAGGTGAACTGAGCAACTAAAATCAATCAGGAATCAAAATATTCTTGATGTGCTACAATGTGGAAGACATGCTGTCTATTAATTTTCATTTATCTGATCACATAGACTTGTTCATTTACTAGCCTTTCTTAACACTGAATGTGTTAAATCTGTTACACTACTAGTTATCCTAATTAGTAATTTTTACTCACATCTTTCATTTATATACCCTTCTTCCCTGAAGGATCCCAAGGTTTTGGGTGGTTTGAATGAGCATACTCCAGATCTGAATTTGATTTAGGTTCCATTAATGCAGCTATCTGAGTTTAAAAGGACTACAAATAGTCTCCAAGAACTCTATTTATGACTCTGGATGTGGGATCCTGCACTTCCTCTGAACAAAATGAGATGTGAATGAGACTCACTGTTTGTGTATGTTTAACCAAAGGGGAAATAAAATGTCTCACACCAAGTATGCAACTGAAATTCTTCACAGGTGAGGGAGTTTTTTACATACACGCTGATGATTATACCTTACTTATTTAGCCTAAGTGCCAAGAGGCAATGTTGCGTGAAAATGAAAAGGTTTACTGGCTTAGTTAAGATTTGCTAAGAATACAGTGATGCTCAACCAAAGCAAACAAACTCCAGGATGTACAGAACTGGTTCTCAAAAGAAAATAATACTAAAAAAAAAGGTTTCTCATGTAACTTCTCTAACTGTTCAATTCTGCCTTGTTGTAACTCTTGAAAGAAGAGTATCTTTTTTCGCAGTAGTAGTAAAATCAGATTATTATTGTATGTAATTTCTTTTTCCATGTGAATCCTGACTAAGAAAAATTAATAAGGGGGGGGGGGGGGGAACCATAAGCTAACAAATAATTTAATGTGAACTTAGGTACTTTGTAATTCAGTGAATTCTAGGGTTGATCGTTCCTCACATCTCACATACCTATAACAGTGAGAAAACTGTTTGTTTTTTCCCTGAAGAATGGGGGCCCTGTAAATCAAAGAAATAATATCACTTACAACATGAACTCATGTAGCTTGGATGTGTCTAGAGGAAAATATCTTAGATGGTCAGACAAACAGATAGAAAGTAGTTGGCACAATTTATTAATCCTCAGATATTTCTCATAAATCCATTTAATTCTCTCCCTGTACTCTGAAAGGAAGGTAACATCCTTCCATGGTTCTAATCATAAATGATTCTCTTCTTCTCATGGAACTATTCAATTATTTTCCATCAGTCCATGTGGATCTATTCACTTTTTTCTACTACTTTTCTTTTGCACAATTCAGTGTGAGCTGGCAAACTGCATATAAAAAGCCTTAGATTTGAAATGAAGGGCTGTTGCATTTTATTGGTCAAAACCAAGCAGAATTACTCTCTGAGGAGTTAAAGGAAGCTTACATGGAATCTGTCTGTATTTTACTTGGATCCTTAGGGTCCCATTAGTCCCTCACTTTCATTATCCTAAGCACCAATTCATTTCACTTACTCTCACCTTTCCCCATGGCCATATTGCTTACAATACCATGATGCAATGATTTTATTGCTTTGTTTTTCTCTATAAAAATTTATTGACATAATAAATAAAATACAATTTTCTGCTGTATTTGCTACAATAGCTATACCCTTACACATACAGATATTAAATTCATGCCCATCATATAAGCATTTTACATGAGGACAAGTCCTAGAAAGAAAACAAATAACTTGAGTACACCACTAATAATTCCATAATATATACCTCTCCACTGTAAATAAATCACATACTGGTTTAGTTAGGAATAATCACTTTTACTACTAAAAGTATTCATACTTCGTTAAACAGTTGATACTCTATGCGATACCATGGTTATAATACTAAACACATGAGCCAGGTTAGAAGAAGTGTTTGTTCTTACAGAAAGGAGTGTGCAACAAGGTGCTTGGTGACAGCCAGCATGGCTTCACTAAAGGGGAAATCCTGCCTCACTAATTTGGTGACCCTCTATGATGGGGCTACAGAACTGATGGACAGGGGTAGAGTAGTTGATGTCATCTACATGGACTTGTGCCAAGCATTTGACACTATCTCACACGACATCCTTGTCTCTAAGTTGGAGAGACATCAATTCAATAGGTGGACCACTCAGTGGATAAAGAACTGGCTGGATGGCCTCACGCAAAGAGTTGCAGTCAAAGGCTCAATGTCCAGCTGGAGACCAGTAACAAGTGGTGTCCCTCAGGGATCGGTGTTGGGACTGGTCTTGTTCAACAACTTTGTCGGTGACATGGGCAGTGGGATTGAGTGCGCCCTCAGCAAGTTTGCCGACGACACCAAGCTGTGTGGTTCGGTTGATACGTTGGAGGGAAGGAATGCCATCCAGATTGACCTTGACACGCTTGTGAGGTGAGCTTATGCCAACCTGATGAGGTTTAACCATGCCAAGTGCAAGGTCCTCCACCTGGGTGGGAGCAACCCCAAGCACAGCTCCAGGTTGGGCTGAGAAGAGATTCAGAGCAGCCCTGGGGAGAAGGACTTGGGGGTGTTGGTCGATGAAAAAATGAACATGAGCCGGCTTCAGTGTGCTCTTGCAGCCCAGAAAGCCAATTGTATCCTGGGCTGCATCAAGAGGAGCGCGACCAGCAGTTCGAAGGAGGTGATCCTGCCCCTCTACTCTGCTCTTGTGAGACCTCACTTGGAGTACTGTGTGCAGTTCTGGTGTCCTCAACATAAAAAGGACATGGAACTGTTGGAACAAATCCAGAGAAGGGCCACGAGGATGATCAGAGGACTGGAGCACCTCCCGTATGAAGATAGGCTGAGAAAGTTGGGTCTGTTCAGCCTGGAGAAGAGAAGGCTGCGTGGAGACCTCAGAGCAGCCTTCCAGTATCTGAAGGGGAACTATAGGGATGCTGGGAAGGGACTCTTTGTTAGGGACTGTAGTGAGAGGACAAGGGGTAACGGGTTCAAACTTAAACAGGGGAAATTTGGATTGGATATAAGGGAGAAGTTCTTTACTGTGAGGATGGTGAGGCACTGGAATGAGTTGCCCAGGGAAGTTGTGAATGCTCCATCGCTGGCGGTGTTCAAGGCCGGGTTGGAGAGAGCCTTGGGTGGCATGGTTTATTGTGAGGTGTCCCTGCCCCTGGCAGGTGGGATGGAAGTAGATGATCTTAAGGTCCTTTTCAACCCTAACTATTCTATGATTCTATGATTCCATGATTCTATGATTCTACGATTCTACAAGTTTAGTTACTCTAGCAGGGAGGCAGAAGGTACTCTGTTCACTTGCTTGTCTCTGAATACCTTGATATGATTGAAAGCCAACTCTTGGTTAAACTGGGTTTTACAGGTACGGTTTGGTCCTTTCACAAGTGAATGATTGTATGTTTGCATGATTAATAGTTTGTGGGGAGAAAGAAAAGAATACCTAAAGTTTGTATCTGCACCTTCTTGAAAACTTGAGTCTACCTCACAGATCTATGTTAGTAGATTTAAGAACTTTGTGTCTTGTTTCTAATCTGAAAACAGGGATAAATATGGGGATCCTTCTTTTCCCACATAAGGTATTTCTCTTCCCACACAGGCTTAAGTTCAAAGCCTATAATCAAGTTTGTGCTGACAAGTACCATCCAAAGACTTCTTTGCAAATCAAACTGACATTGATTTTTGGAAATGATAAGCAAAATGAAAGAAATGAAAAATATAGAAAAATGGATAAGAAATGTGTGGTTAATCACTTGTAAGAGTTCTCAACCTACCTTAGCAGTAGCCAAGAGCATAGAATCATAGAATCATAGAATGGTTTCAGTTGAAAGGGACCTTAAAGAACACCTAGTTCCAGCCCACATACTGCGGGCAGGAGTACCTTCACTACATTAAGTTGCTCAAAGCCCTATCCAACCGGGCCTTGAACACCAGCAGGGATGGAGCAGCTACAACTCTTTTCCTTTTTTGTTACAATGTATTCAACTGACTTCTCTGTGTTTTAGAAGATAAAAATTCCTCAAGTGACCTAAACCAGTACTTGCCCAGGCAGCAACCTCATCTATCACTTAAGACTATCACTTAAGTACAACCATGTATCATCAAAAATAGGTTGCCCAATGCTGTAGCTGAAGAGGAAAGCAGATGTCATGTAAAACCAGAACTGTGTGAATTTTCTATCCTGTGACAGATTTTGAAGGTGAACTTTTTTTTCTATATCAGTTTGGGATATAAAGAAAAACCTAAGAGCATATTAAAAAAATATGATATAAAAAAATAATATAAGTGAGCATTATAGACATGCTAGAAGAAGTGTTATATTCAAAATCCTCCCTCAAGGAATTCGACAAACTAGTTTTCTAAAAAATTCCCTTGGGATGCTATGCTACCTTGCCTCTGTAAAGTAAGAAGGAATCAGACCTGAGTCCACCTCTCCATAATTTACATTGATCCTTTAACCTGAAGTTTTAAAATATCCATTACAGTATCGGTAGTATGATTTAGTACTTGCGGTATTATTGACTTTTCCAATAACAACAACAAAGCACAGCAAATCATCATAATGGCATTCTGGAGAAACCAATTAGGAAATTAGGACAGAACGTTAATCTACTCTAACACTCAAGCAGCACACACTTATCAATCCTTATCAGCTTGGGGTCTGTCTAAAGAGCAAATACTTTTCACGATCACATGGGGTAGTAATTCCAAATAAGGCATCAACATGCCTAACCTGTTATTTTCACAATATATCGAGAGTAATCTGAGGTATAGTGTTTTTGATTACTGAGTTGGGGTTTTTTTTGACAGTTTTAGTGTCTTCTCCTTCTGATGGCTATGACAAATGAGTGTATTATAGCTGACTGTACTAAAGTACTTGAAAAAAACTGTCCCTGAAGTAAAAAAAAAAGCAAACCACCACTTCTGATAAAAGTCCCAATGGGTAATGTATTTGAAGTGCTGCGTACTGTGTTGTTAACTAACATGAAAAAAAGTACAAATAAATATACTACTTCTGAGCTTGGGATGTGAACTAAGAAATTATAGGCAAGAGGTGGTCAAAAAGAGTACAAGGAGAGGTTACAAATAATCATATTCAATGGATGCAGAATACATTGATTTTAGTATTAGATTTATGAAACAAAGATCGGGTCCATTTATACTAAAGGTCTATTAAGGAAGCCATATTTCTTCATCTTGCAAGAATTAGCTTAAGGGCTAATGCAACTAGGGGTTTTTTGGATTTTTTTTTTTTTTTTTTTTTTAAGTTCAGTATATCCATTAGGATTTACTTAATTTATGTAGCACACAATACACAGTACCACAAAATACTGGAGAGTTTTCTTTAAAAACAGAGGGAACTGGTAAATGGAAGCAAAATGAACCCTGCAAACAAGCAGGTTTTTCTTAAAATATCTCAGGTTAAATAGATTTTGCTTTTATATCCATTATTGTCTGCAGACTTAAGAAAACTGTATATATTTCATGGGTTTTCAACAGTCTGTACAAAAAAAGCCACTAAAAAGGTTAGATTGGGAAGAAAATGTGCTAGAATTCCTCTTATATATTTATATGACCCACTTAATAGAGACTTATTGATGCTTAACAGATGATCATGGGAAGAATGGATGAAGCCTTGACCCAACCATCTTCCCATATGCTCATATGGTATAGGAAGGATGTGGGCTTCTAATGATCCAAGCTAGTAACAAATTTGTAGGTTTTCTTTAGCACACAGAAATAATGATACTAATGACTTTGCACTGTAGTCATTATTTTCTCCTAATTTTAATCATCTAAAAAAAATACATAGTCTAAATTGGCCATCTAGTTTCCATCTGTTGCTAGTGATGAAAGATGAACATCCCTAACTTAGATCAAGAGCAGTTAATGAATAACTAACGTGATTTAAACACTAACAGATGAGATACTAATGGCAATATAGGTGTGGCGTCAGTTTGTGCGTTGCTAGTTACATGTGAAAATTATTCTGAAAGCCCAAATATATGTTCAGGAAGTCAGAAATCCTTCCGGACATACATAGTCACACTGCCTGAAGTATCTGACTAAGTGCTAGCACGGTCTTTTTCTCCATGAGAACCACCGACTTCAATATTAGCCTAGAAAAGAGCCAAGAGGTACAAAGGTTCCTGAAAGCTTTGTGATTTTATCCTGCCTAGAACTCTATCAAGAACTGCACATCAGCTTTTAGAGAAACAGTGCCTAAAACACAGAATGGACAGTTACTGTTACTCTCTTGTTTCTCTCCTGTCTTTCTTTGGCACAACAGACTTTGTTGGCCCCAGACCTCTTGGTTTACTGCATGAAGGGAAGCTGAAAAGCTGACACAAAGTTTTTATATAATACTTTTATTTTTTTTTTAAGTTAGTACCAATAAAATTATACCAAGGTTCATATGCATACTTTGCACTGGTGATTTGACTTACCTGCCAAATTGCTTTTTTTGCAGGTGACATAATGACACAGTGAATTCAGAAAGAAAACATTTTTTCTGAGTTATAAAATGGAATATACTTTTAGAAACAAACAAATAAACAAATAAACAAACCAACACAAAAAAACAAAACCAAAAGCAACATCCAAACCACAAGGAATTGGCAACATTTTCCACAACAAGCAATGGAAACGCTGTGTATATCTAATTATTACTCTGTGCGCTTGCAGTCACAGTTAGGTTATTCCTGTGGAGTCATATGTGTGTGATTTTAGATTCGTTGTTAATGTATTGAGACATAGAGTTTGAAGACAATGAGGGGGAAAAATATACAATTAATGTAATAGAAAAAGGTTTTGGTGTACATGACTTCATTTTTTTGCACTGAAGACATCCCTGCTATGTAAGTCTTCTATTTTAAATACAGTGAGCTTTCCCTGTGCTCTATGATTCAATAATCTGAATCAATGAGGACAACCCATATCAATAAAAAGGGTAAAAAGAAAGCCCAGAAGTATAAGAAGAAAATTACCATAAAAGAAAAATAGAAGCCTAAGCTAGACAAAAATGTTGAGGCATATACATTATAGAAAGTCTGTCCATAAACACATAAATATGCACACATTAATAATTGCAACTAGGTTTCACTACAGCCATTATCCTGCATTTTGACCTACAGTGAATTATCCTTTTGATTACCAATATTGTTGCAAGCCTGCCCTTCTTCAGCCCATCTACCATCTGACAAGCTTCATGTGGTCACTGGTCCCTATCTTCTTGGGAAGTCACTTTTCACTAAAGAAGACTCAACCTTGATAAAGCAAATTTCCAAATTCCTGACATGTGTGTGGATTTTGAGAGCAGTAATTAATAACAGCATAAAATAGTAACTGGGAGGAATAAAATAGACAATGAACCTTTGGGGACATCGTAATCATTTGGTTTTAATTTAGTGGGAAGCTCTAAGACAGTTCTTTCATCTTGCCTGGATATCTTCAGAAGGTGATACCTAATTCAGCAAAATTTATATCTCTTTTGTGCTATTGGTATTATTGCCAAATCTAACATAGCAAAGCCTCTGGCACTCAGCTTGCATTATAGTATATGCTTTCTGCAAGCAGTGCCTAGAAGAAAAACATATTCAGCCTGTGTTTCTCTCCTTCCCCCTGAATTTTACCACAATGAATTCTGGAGTTAAAGAAAAGAAATGAGGAAATATACATAACCCAAATTTGTTGTATAGCATAGAGATTCTGGTCATAAATGTTTGCTAACATTCAGCTTCAGATGCACCATATTTTCCTGTACCCATGAGAGGAGCTGACAAGCAGAAACATTGTCCTCTTTGATGAAGATGCAATAAGACAGACAAAATGTGATACCAGCAAGTTTATAAGAAATGTGAAGTGTTTAGTGAAGAAAAATGGAAAATATCAAGCAGTCCTGCTAAATAGAGTTTGAAAATATCTAAGATGATGACTCATCAAAAGTATAACATTAAACAATCTGTAGATAAAATAATCTCTTAACATAAATGACTCAAAAATCCACTGAGCCATAATGTTTTTCCATGGTAATTATATCTTTGTAGCGGATATATTTTAATTATCTGAAGATATAATGGATAATATATCTTTGTCTAATTGTGGGAAATGTAGTGTGCTTTGCTATTAATTTCCTAAAAGCCTTTTAATAGTGTGTCTGACATTTGTTACGGGGGCAGTAAGTGTTCTGAAGCTTAAGAGACTTTTACACAGACATGTCCACCCCTGATGCCGAAAAGAATACTGACAAGGAGGATGGTGGTAACAGAAAAAAAATCTTAACTGTCTGTCATGAAAAATCTTGGTCACAGAAATGATTTCTAAGTGTATTTGAGTAGGACTATGACAACAGTGTGAAATTCTGAGGAATTTTTGGTAGGGTTCAGTTCAGATGACAGGGACCCGATGTTGAGAATATTCTGCAATACATTTCCTATGGGTTCCTTCCTGTGATATTAGAATTCGTCTTGCCGGAGAAAAGCAGGAGAGGCAGTCACTAAAGTAGCTGACTTCCAACCAGATGCTAATTATCAAACATTAGAGATGTTCTGGACAGCCAGAAAACTAGGGTAAAATACAAGCACTGTCATAAAGATACCTTATTCAGGAAAAAGGAAGACACATTTTGGCCTAGCTTGTTCTGCTGAAAAATATTTCAATGCAGGTCATTTTTCAGTAATTGCAGAGAAGTAGATTACGTTAAAATTTTCATTCCAAATTAAAGACTACCCTTCAGAAACACTGGATTGCAAAAGTTGTTTTTGTTAGGATGCTGATATTTCTTTAAAGTAGCTTTGCTATTCATGATTTGCTCACTCTGAACAAAGAAACACGTGTCTTGTGACTGTGTTCTCTCATGCCTTCTTATAATAAAAAAGATAACAGCAAACTTCTGCCACTGAGATATGCTTGTTACATACAATGAATTTGAATTCTTATGTCCAGAAATGAACTTGTGTGTTGTGTCACTATCCCTCTAAGCAGCCTCCTTGGTTTTAACTTGTATTTCTAGGTTACAGCCTTATGGTACATCCCTTGTTCTTCGAGAAGGATACTTTCATTTCCAGAATTTATTTAGGAGATATCTACCTCCCACCGTTCCACTAATACTCTCATCTGCTTCAAAAAGGCTAAATAATTTTCAAAGGTGTTAGGAGCTATATTTTTAGCTGCTGCTTATGTCTTCTTGGCACATTCCTGGTACAGCAATGTTGGCAGACCTCATTACAGAATCTCCTGGTCTGTCATGCATTAAAACTGTTCCATGGTATCCAAGCACTTAAAATACTTGTGAGTGTCAGGGTCGCAAGTAGATGGATATTACTTTAGTTTTGATTTAAATGCCAGAAGAAGCAAAAACATCAGAAAAGGCAGAGGTCTAAACAGTACTCATTCAGCCAGATACATACAGTACTTCAAGACGTGTTGGACAAACTAAACAGTTTGCTGATTCTGATTTCAGTCAGTGGCAAATGTCTGAAAGGTATATTTACATGAAAGTAATAAAACCCAAGATTCATTGACAGTTTTGATAACAATGACAAATGCCATGGTATTTAAACAGATAGACAGCTGAACCATCAAAAGTGAAGGTTTATCTCATGATCACATTCAGCTAATAAAATTCCAATGATTTTTTTATTTAAATGTTTTGTATTATGTGATAACCTTACCTACATTGCTTAAATTGCAATAAAGAAAAATAATAACTGCTAGCAATAGGCCAGGTACAATTCATTTAAAACATCACACTTAGAAAAACGAAAGATGGCCCAGTGGTAAGAGAAACTTGGAAGACCAGAGATATCTTAGCACTGAAAAAAACTCCTTGTGCTGCAATGTGTCTTAAGGATAAATGCACTGGAGTTGTTAAGGTATCTGGCTTCTAGAGTAATGAGGGCTGTGCAGGTAGGACAGACTAATAAGCATTGCACTTCATTGTTTGCTTTGTGGCATTCTGATGATTCCAACATAAAGGGAACAAACACAAGGAGGCCTGAACTTGTGTAAGTGTAAGAAAGGTGTATTGAAGGTGTAAAACAATACTTGTTTTGAGCTTATACCTCCATTTAGATGAAAGAAATAACTTTGCTTAAGCCATATATTCTGTTTTAGGTATTCTTGTTTGGTTTTGGTTGTTTGGAGGTTTGTCTTTTTTTCAAATCTTAATATGTTCTTACGGAATTAATGGAAAAATATGGGAGCCCTCCAGTGGTGAAAATAATGTATCTGGATTTGATACTGGAGCTACTTTTCTGTGAATATTGTCTGTTTTCAACATAGTTACCATAGTATTGTGACACATATGGATGCTGATCCCTTTTTGATTAACAGGACTTGATGTCATTTAACATTTGTCTGGACTTGCATATGAACATATTCCCAGATGACATTTGTAAAAGCCAAGAAAGCCAAATTTGTCTCACATCACTTCCTTTTCTATATAGACAGTAAAACTCCTGGGGACTCCTTGTTCTCTTCCCTCTGGAAACCACATGGGTTAATCATGTTCTCCCCTTCCATGGGCTTCTCACCTTAAAGGGTTTGTGGATGAAAAGGAATTCACAATTGCAGCAATAGAGATGTTTGTCTGGCCTGATCTGCCCATTCTTTGTCTTCTTTGATTTTCATGTTAATCCACTTACCATTTGCCTCCAAAACTGCCTTCCCCCATATAAAGTTGCGGCATACCCTTCTGGAAAGGCTCTGGACACCTGGCCCACCACTCCCTTGAAACTGTGGCCTCTGAGCAAATTGTGCTGCTTCACCAAATTAACTCACATTTTTTATTTCTATGCTTAATCTGCCATATAAAGATGGGGTTACTATTTTTGTGGAAAAGCCTTTCTGTTGCACTCCGGGAGGAAAGTGGAGGTCATAACTTGCTTCCCAAGGAAGTGTAACTTTAACTTGCCTCACTTATGCCTGCACAGTCCACTGGGACTACATTCCTTCCTTAAACATGCTAATCTGTTAATAGTACAGATAAATCTTTAATATGGATCACCTGCACCTTTAATTCAAGTTTGTAGGACTTCTGGATATTATAAAGTTAATGCCAGCACAACTGTCAGATGGCTTCTCCTAGTGAAGTTACAAATGTGGAGTTAAAAGCAGTTTCCTTGTGAGCAAGGCACATATAAAACACAAATATCTGAAAATTAGCAAACTTTAGAAAGCCTTTCTGTAACACTGTAAACAATAGGAAACTGAGGAAAAGCAAAGGATTAGACGCTTCTATTCTTTTAATGAGGATAGCTTTTTTTATTGGCAGCACATGTCAATAAAGTGCATAGAGCTACCAAGAATACTTTAAAGCCTGTGGAATCTGAGATATTCTAATCAGTCCACAACAAAAGCTATACAGCCAGAAGCACACTATGGTACCATTGTCTACAGCACAATTGTCACAGGTAGGACTCAGAAAAAGCATGGAAAAGCTCATCTTACTGATAGAGATGTGTGTGTGTACACACACACACTCTTTTTTGCATCCTGTTTAGCCAGAGGAATTTTCCTGAATACAGACGGAGGAGGAGGAAGTGTGCTTCCTTCTGGTTTTGTTTGTTTACATTTCTGTTATATTTCATTTCAAATCTAAAGGCAGGCCACTGAAATATACAGAACAGCAGAAATTGTAAGAGACTAAATCTACTTTTCATCCTCTGCCTTTGGATTTCAGTATTTTTTACTATGTTTTGTGCAGCAGCTGCAGAGGCCAGGCCTCCTATTATCATGGAAAAATAAAGGTCGTATTTAAATGCTGGTGGAACTGTAGTGTGTGATGTGTGTTTGTTAGTCTAAGACATCTGCTCTTTGTGTCAGCTACTAACTCCAGACACCACAGTGTCTCCCTGTGTCCCCTGCCAGGCTATGCGTAGAGGCAGTGGGTTGGAGCTGTACAGTGCCATTCAACAGAAGAGGGAAGGGGCAAAGAAATGTTTGTTTGCAGTGGAGACTAGGCAACCAGAAAAGAGACACTTTCAGCTGCGGCTGAGAGGTTGTGTGATTAGCATGTGACAGATACTGGCCCCTTAACCACTGGATGGATAAGGATGACTGACTGTAAGGGAGGCTCTGAACTATGTGATCTGACAAAAAGTGCTGAGAGGATGGTGATTTTAGTTTCTAGGTCTGCATTGCACACAGTCCACTTAACATCAGAAGATATTCAAAATGTTTAGTGGATCAAACAGCAGCAACCTGTGGTGTGCATGGCACTTCTCATAACCATGCCTACGTGGACCAGCACCCCAGCCGGGTGGGGGCCACCTCCACATCCCCTTTGCACTGGCATTTTTCTCCACTGGCACACTGATTTCCCTCAGGGCCTAGTGGCCCCATGCCACTGCCCTTCACCATCTCACAGACCCCTTGGAGCACCAACAGACTGTGGGCTGCACCTGCCTGAACCATAAGCCAGCGACGAGGAGTGTCATAGCTGTAATCTAATTGCCCAAGAGATGTTTTTTTTGGCAGCGGCAGGGGCAGGAATGGGGAAAATAAGAACGTCCTGGGTTCAGCTGTAACAGTTATTTTTCTCATTCTTAGTAGCTGGTGCAAGACTGAGTTTCAGCTTTAGTCTGAGAACAACATTGATAACACTCCAATGTTTCAGCTGTTGCTAAGTAATGCTTACCCCGATCAAGGACTTTTCATTCTCTCAAGCTCTGCCAGTGAGGAGGAGCACACGAAGCTGTGAGGAAGCAGAGACAGGACACCTGACCCAAACTAGCCAAAGAAGTATTCCATACCACAGCATGTCATGCCCAGTATATAAGCTGGGAGGAGCTACCTGTAAGGGCAGATTGCTGCTCGGGTCAGGTTCGGTGTCAGTTGGCGGGTGGTGAGCAATTGTATCATGCATCACTTGTGTTTATTGCGTTTTTTTCCATTCCCTTTTTAGTTTTGTATTATCTCCCCTAGTTATTTCCCTCATCATTATTATTAGTGGTAGTAGTAGTAGTTTTGTATTATACTTCAGTTATTGGACTGTTCATATCTCAACCTGTGGGGTGTACATTCTTTCAATTCTTCTCTCCATCCTGCCCAGAGCGGGGTGGAGAGGAAGAAGAGGGAGAGTTAAGCGAGCAGCTGTGTGGCTCTGAGTTACTGGCTGGGCTTAAACCCCGACAAAGAAAAAAATCAAAATCTGTGGTTGATAAGTAGATTTAAGACCTGACATGTTTGTCTGTAATAGTTTAAAAAAAAAGAAAAAGGAAAAGAAGTCCAGTTGCATTTGTATGATAATAATGGAATTCTGCAGTCTTGACATGCAAAGAGATTTTGTTAAGTCAAGGTGATAAATTCTATAGTTTCACTAGGATTTTTATTTCAGTAGCTAATCCTAAGCAGAACTCCACTTGGACATGTATTTCACCAAACATGTGATACCTGTCTCTTATTGCCATCCATTGCATTTGCATTTCAAATACTGACTTATTTTTCCTGAAATTGCTCAGTGGCTTCATAGAAGAATCAGGTAACACTTTTAAACATTTAAACATAATATATACTGTGGAAGGTTTAATTGCTTTCATTCTACAGCTGTAATTTTACCAATTTATATCTAAGGACCAAGATTACCAGGACCTTGAACTATAAAACAAAAATATCCAACAGCATTTTTACCCTTCTACTGAGTCTTAATTCTTTCCATAATCTAAGCACACTGACTGAATTTGGTCTTCACTTACTTTTTATTTTAATGATGCATATTGATTTTCCTTTCTGCATACATGAGCATGCCTAAGTAGAGAATGTAGTTCAATAGATTTTACAGTGCTGTAGAAAAAAAAAATCACATAACAAGCATAATGTCTTCAAATATGAGAGTGTAGTCTGCAAACAACCTTCTCCAGTGGTTCAAGCCCAGCATTAAGAAAAGATAAGATATTCTACAGTGAACACACAGAAAGTATTTTTCCTTCAGACTCTGAGTATGATAGGATTAATGAATTATAATGCATTTTCTCAAAGAAACAGGAATTAAAGAGCAGAAAAAGACAATGTATGGCATTGCCTACTCTTCTAAAATCTAAAAGTAAGAAAAAAGGATGGAAGAGGGAAAGTCCACTCTGTCATTTATACGAAATTTTTCAGAATCTACTGAGGTCAGGAAGATCCCTAGACCCCAACAGTTTTCTTGCTTTTATGTTCAGGGAAGGAAAAAACCAAAAGTTTTTGTCTGACTTTCTTTTTGTTCTATCTTTCATTCACAACCAGAAATATTTGCAACTTCAGTGGGAGTTTTAGCATATTGCAAAATTGGTGTATGATATTTTAAAGATTGTTTGACACACAAACAAACAAAATACCTGATTCAGAGACAAATTTCTAAACTTAAAAAAGACTTATGACTACTCCCTGTACTGTTCGATGTTTGTTTCAGACCAGAATCAGGTTTAGATTAAAAAAATGGGCATAACACCTCATTACTTTTTACATGTTTCTCTGCAATAAACTCACTCCTATTTTTACTTTAAAGCAAAAGTCGATCTATATGCATTCCAATATAAGATATTTGGATGTTCAATATAATTGTACAATTTGCTAACAAGACATTTTAAAGAACTGCGATGAGAAATTTAAATACAGGTGATCCCAGGGGTTTAGGTAATATGACTTCGTTCTGACTCTCTAGAATAAAGCTAATCTGTGTATTGAGAGCGTTTTGATCCTTGAAAACGAGTAGTTCAATCTCATTGATATGTCTACATGGTGAATTGCCTCGGCTTGGGTTTGGCCTACCAAAAAAACTGAAAATAAATAGAAGGTCCATAGCAAGTCACTACAGAGTGGTTTATTGTGCAGCATAGCATAGATGCAATTTAACATGGGCTAGTAAACTTATTTGCATAATATAAAGTTTAGCTTGATTTTATAATGAATTTGCTCTGTGAGTGCATAGACTCACAGTTAGCTGCAATTCTAGAGTTCAAAAAAAGTGGTGACACACTACATCTCCTTGTAGCAGCACAGTGGAATTGCAAATATAGCAAAGAACATGTCTTTCTGAAATCATCTGAGAACACTATCACTACTGCAAATAATCCCTTCAGGACTTTTTTTTTTTTTTTGGTAATACTCTATTGTTTTCTTGCTAATTTTTTTTCTATTTTCTGTGGGGGTTTTTTGCATCATAAAGTAGACAGGACAAGTACATAAATATTATTTGAGGGTGATGAGGCACTGGTGCCAAGGCTAATAAAGTTACATTTCATACATATCAAGTATTAATACTCTTAATGCATATATTAATAGGCATATTTCAGTTCTTCACTATAAACAAACAAGTGAATGTATGTTCGGACCTATACAACATGACAGGAAACAAGATTCAGTTAACGTAGTCTGTATGAAACAAGCCTTTAACTCTCTGACAACAGTTTCTGACATTTATAGCCCAGCTCCTAAGGGCCTTAATGACCACCATGTCAAGCTGAATCTACTATTAATATACTTCACTAGTAAGGAATAAGTATTACGGGTTTTATCCTGAGTGTGAAAGGTCCATATTTCATAAAGATATTGAGTGTAGCTGAGTTATTAAAAGGTTTCCCATAAGGAATGTAAGGAGCAATTTATTTTTTTTTTAACAGTTTCTGCCTGCTGAAACTTTCTTTTCTTAAAAGAAAAAAGTGATTTACATTTAAATTAAAATACAGAATCAGATACTGCTACCAAAGACTATCTGTTTTACAATGTTATGTAGATAAGAGTCATCTTAATGTGAAACCTCCTATACATTTAGCATGACTTCCATATTTCCGTGATGATATTAGGCAAGATTTTTTTTAAATTTTATTCAAGATCCACTTCTAAAGAGATCAAGACACAGTACACGACTTACACAAAAAGCAAGAGATGGAGAAAAAGGTTTCTGGAAGAGACACATCATTATTGGGCATTCAGTTTGGTGGATCCAGCTCTAGAATGATTCAGAGTCATGGAATAGTTTTGTTTGGAAGTGGTCCCTGCAACTTATTTGCTTAACCCCCCTGCTCAAAGCATGGTCAAACAGCTTCTTCAGGATCTTCTCCTTTCAAGCTTAGAAAAAACATTTTCAAAAAGCTAGATTACCAGACAATGAGCACTAAACCTTGCTCACACTCAGACCTGATGCAGATCTTTTGACCTATCATCCAAAATAGATGCATTCTGAATTAGAATCATAGAATCATCAAATAGTTAGGGTTGGAAAGAACCTCAAGATCATCTAGTTCCACCCCTCCTGCCATGGGCAGGGACACAACACACTAAACCACGTCATACAAGGCTCTGTCCAGCCTGGCCTTGAACACTGCCAGCGATGGAGCATTCACAACTTCCTGGGCAACCCATTCCAGTGTCTCATCACCCTCATGGTTGTGGAATTAAACCTATATTTGAAATGCAACATTGGCCACACATAAAAAAGAAACAGGCTTTCAGGACCTCTCAAATAGGATGAAGCCACCCCTGGAATGTGCACTCCTCAGCTATCCCCATACATACACAAACGGAGGGTGGAGGGGGGTGAAGGTCCTGCAGTTATGCTCTGTCCTAACATCAGCACAAAAAAGGGGAAGTTGCATACTAACTTTAGCAAAAAAAAAAAGGAACTAGGTAGTGCAAGACATCTTGTGACAAACTACCACCCTCAGTGTTAAATTTGCCTCATTGCATTCTAAAGAAAAACACTTCCACATAAGATATGTATGACTAGAGTCACTCAAGCTCCGCCTTAAAGGTGAAAATAGTATAAAATAACCCAAGAAGAAGGGGAATATTAGGGAAGATACCATCGCGGACAAGTCAAGGAAGATAACATCAACAGACCCCTGGGACCGGTCAAAGGGCTGGACCTCTCTTCCCCCCCAATAGGGACGCCTGTGGGAAAGACTTGCACTATATTCAGTGCTCCCCTGGGAAAATCTCTAGATTCTCTATAAAGTTATTTTTATTGTCACCTATATATTTTAGAGCCAGGCTGTGTTAACTTTATCGAGTGCTTGTATTCATGCAACCATTATTTGCGTATGCTTTGCAGGCAGTATTTATTACCGGCAGTCCATAAGAACCTGTATCTGTTGCATCAATAAATTAAACTGTCTTGGTAGCCCATTGTAATTTCCTTACTTAATGCGACCTCATATGTTTGTGTGGCCATGAGGGTTCCTGAGTACAATTGAGCCCTGCAGTGTGGTGCACTATTGGTAAATCTAGACCAGCAGAGGTTCAATATAAGAGAACGTGGTCGGATTGAAACCCAGACCAGTAGAGGTTAGATATAAGCGGACGTGGTCGAACTGCTACCTGCATATTGAAGCAAGGGGTTTGTTCTCCCACCCTTGTTAACGCAACAACAGTAAAGAACTTCTTCCTTATATCCAATCTAATCTTCCCCTGTTCAAGTTTGAACCCACTACCCCTTGTCCTAATACTACTGTCCCTGACGAATAATCCATCCCCAGCATTCTTATATGCCCCCTTCAGATACTGGCAGGCTGCTCTGAGGTCTCCGTGCAGCCTTCTCTTCTCCAGGCTGAACAGCCCCAACTTTCTCAGCCTTCCTTCATATGGGAGGTGCTCCACTCCTCTGATCATCCCCATGGCCCTCCTCTGGATTTGTTCCAACAGTTCCATGTCCTTTTTATGTTGAGGACACCAGAACTGCACACAATACTCCACGTGAAGTCTCACAAGAGCAGAGTAGAGGGGCAGGATCACCTCCCTCAACCTGCTGGTCACACTCCTTTTGATGCAGCCCAGGATACGGTTGGCTTTCTGGGCTGTGAGTGCACACTGCTGGCTCATGTTCACTTTCTCATCAACCAACACCCCCCAGTCCTTCTTTGCAGGGCTGCTCGGAATCTCTTCTCTGCCAAACCTGTAGCTGTTGCTCCGACCCAGGTGGAGGACCTTGCACTTGGCATGGTTAAACTTCATCAGGTTGGCATCTGCCCACCTCACAAGCATGTCAAGGTCCCTCTGAACGGCATTCCATCCCTCCAGCGTATCAACCGAATCACACAGCTTGGTGTCGTTGGCAAACTTGCTGAGGGCGCACTCAATCCCACTGTCCATGTCACTGACAAAGATGTCTAACAACATTCCTGAGCTTGTAGCAGGTGATCCTTGAATACCAACCAACAGTCTTGGGCCCCCCTGCCCTCTAGGGCTATATCCCATTGAACCTTACTCAGCAGGTTCCTGAAGAGTCCAAAGTCTGCTCTCTTGAAGTCCAGTGTGGAGGCATTTCTCACTGAAAAGGGTTATGTGAGCAATCCAGCCCTTGGCTTAGCCCCAACCATCTAGTGAGCAGAGGGTCGGAGGTTGCTGGAGGGGTTACTATAGGACACCTTTCCAGAAGCCCTCCAGAAGTTGCCAGAAGGGGACGCCCACTTGCTGTCACTTCAGGAGCTGCCGCCAATCACAAGCCGTGATGATTCAACTGGGAGGCAGAACCAATCAACTGTTGTGGAATGTTCGGGTGTTCTGTAACTTTTCTATAAAAGAGGTGCTTGCACACAATGAAGGGTTCAGCATTTTGATCACATTGATCAGCGTGCGTTGTTCCATATCCCCCGCCAGTCCAGGGCAGTGAGCTTGATGCACGCTCTTCTCACTGTCCTGAGGATCTCGAATTCGACCATCTCATGATCGCTACAGCCAAGGGTTCCCTGGAGTGTCACGTTTCCAACCAGCCCTTCCCTGTTGGTGAGCACGAGGTCAAGCATGGCACCTCTCCTTGTCAGCTCCTCTATTACTTGCAGAAGGAAGTTGTCTTCCACACAATCAAGGAACCTCCTGGACTGCTTGTGCTGGACCGTACTGTCCCTCCAACAGATATCAGGGTGGTTGAAGTCCCCCATGAGGACAAGGGCCTGCGAGCATGAGGCTGTTCTATCTGTCTATAGCGTGCTTCATACTCAGAGTCCTCTTGGTCAGGCAGTTTGTAACAGATCCCCATAATAACGTCTCCCATCACTCTTCTCCCTTTAACCGTGACCAACAAACTCTCTATTGACTGCTCACCTGTCCCCAGACAGAGTTCCATACTCTCCAGCCTATCCATAACATAAATAGCAACTCCCCCTCCCCGATTACCAGGCCTGTCTGTTCTAAAGAGCCTGTAGCCTTCCATTTAAACACTCCAGTCATAGGAACCATCCCACCATGTTTCTGTGATACCTATTATGTCATATCCCCCTAGACATGCACACATCTCTAATTCCTCTTGTTTATTCCCCATGCTATGGGTGTTTGTATGGAGGCATCTGAGCCGAACTCCAAATGAAGCTGGCTCATTGGCTGGAGAGGCTGGAATATCTCTGCATTTTTCCAAGCACTTTTTATAGGTGCTGGCAACTGACTGGGAGTGTTGGGGTGGAATGATGCCCACCTCCCCCAACACATCTACTTTAAAGCATCCTTGACCAGTCTGGCAAGCTTCCTACCACAACCGCTCTTCCCCTTCATTGTCAGACCAGCTCCATCAACCTCTAGTAGACCTGACCTTCCAAATTGAGTCCCATGTTCAAGGTACCCAAACCCCTGACTATAGCACCACCCTTCTAACCATTATTAACCTGGCCAATCCTCCTAGCCTTTTTAAGGTCCTCTCCTTTATCCTGGAGAATTGATGAAAAGACAATCTGAGCTCAAGAGCCCCTAACCACCTCTCCCAGGTCTCTGTAGTCCTTCTTTATGTTCTCCAGGCTACTGCTATGTGTATCACTAGCACCCACTTGGATGACTAGAAGTGGGTAATAGTCAGTGGGACTGACTAGAGCAGGCAGCCTCTCAGCAACATCCCTGATCCGAGCCCTTGGTAGGCAACACATCTCCCTTGAGACTGGGTCAGGCCAACAGGTGGGTGCCTCTGTGCCGTTCAAAGTAGAGTCCCCTACCACTGTGACCTGCCGCTTTTTCTTGGCAGCACCAGAAGTGATTGTATTCTTCATTCTTTTTACAGATCTTGCCCAGGATGAGTTTCTCCTGTGTGTATATACAAAGTAGGATTAATACAACATACTATTGTGCCAGGGACCCTTTGCTAGCTCTTTAATCAATGAATTGAAATTCAGCATTTTTTGAGCATGATTCATCTGAGTGCACAGTAGATTTTTAATACAGGCCAGATGAATAGTACCCCAGGGTGTCTTTTTAATGCTGAGTCCATCGCCATTAAAGGGATCCTAGGGAGATTATCTCAGATGTAGGCATGTGTACTGTACACATCTGAAATTAGGTGAGATAAATCCTATCTATGGACTTTTCTTGAAGTGTTAGCAAAAAAAATTTACCTTTCAATTTCAGGCTTACTGCGTTATGGTACATGCATTCTCTGTTACAGGTTACAGGTGAACTCAGTGGCCTTCAAAAAGGGTCCTGTAGTTTTCCTGAATCAACATTATGTTGGTAAACTATTCTTTTTCTTCCATTTCCATATATAATTAAGAAATGTGTGCTTCTATTAGTTCATTTTTCTATAAGGAATAACTGAGGAGACATATAGCATGTGACTGGAATTATTTTCACAATACTGAGTGTGTAATATGACAGTAATTCTTGGTCTGCTGATAGAATGGATTTAAAGAAATTAATTTGCCTTTTTGTATTTTTTCCTGCTTTCATTGTAGACTGCAAAAATGAGAACTGAAATAGAGGGGGGAAAAAATCTTTTGAGAAGTGCATGCTAGTGAGGAAATATAAGCATTTTGTGTACAGAATAATGAACATGATATTGTTTAAAAGCAGGAGGCAAGTTAGTACTGGTATGTCATTCTATATCTAATTTTTGCCCCATGACAAAACCAGAGGTATATGTAAATTAAGGTCTGAGTGAAGAATGGTGTGCATGTTCTCTTCAAATGCATAAATATTCATGAATTTCGGCTAAACTAGAACAGTAGAATTTAAGCTCTTGTGTATAGCTTTTAAGAGTAAATGAAATAAAGGATGTTATGAGAAACTCACTGAAAGGAAATGGAGTACCTGAGGAGACTGCTTACTTCAGAGAAACAGGCGATCATGAAATTTCTAGTGCACGGTAGCAGCTGGCGCTACCATGTGTACCATGTGTAGTGTCTCCATGGCACTTCATGGAAAAGCTATACAGTTCGCGTTGTCATATAGCTATTTCAGTCCCAAGAAAGTCTTTTTCATTCCCTAAAAAAAATTCCCCCCTTTATGAAAAACTGCATGATTAGCTGTTTTGGCATGTATTCCAAGCCATAGACTGTGATCTGTGAAGTTTACTAGGCAGAAGTAAATGTTTATCTGAAAAACTGTATGAATCACATGAAGCCTTTAACATATTACTTCTATAGTTATGTGATTGTCACAGAGATTACCATACTGCCATTTACCTTGGAAGAAAAATAATGCATTTACAGTACATTTTCAGGTGTATAATTTGCTTTTCTTCCAAGCTTAGATATTATGGAAGTTAAGGACCTACTTTTCCCATAAAATGCAGTTAGAATTCTGCAAAGCTGTCAATCGACCTTCTTGATCTTAACTTACTTTTAAGTTACTTCTAGTGGTCTGGTGGACTACCAGAAACATACTCAACCACATCATTACTTGGAATTTAACAGAGGTGTGTTTCTTAGTTTCTATTTGGTTTGGTTTTAAGCACTTATTATCTCATGCCATGCTTCTGATACACAAAGCAACTCTTGTACTAGCCCCAGAAAGCAGAACCTAACCTTAAGTGGCTTATATTGTTGTTAGCACTTGGTAGTTCAGATACTATAACATGTCAAAACTGATTCATTCTGTTGGTATAGGAAGAACTGAAGCAAGCAGTGAATCTCTCAGGATCTTCACATCTCTATTTCTTTCATAGTTAAGGCCAATGATTGGTGACAGTTTTGTCAGCTCGTCACAATGTCACTGAAGATTCCACATGGCTGGCTGACAGTAAATTTTCCTTTTCATTTGTTAGAAGTTAATTTTCTTATGTAAGATAAATTGTGTATATAGAAAAAACCTTGTGTGTTGTTTTCTTTTTTTATATACCATATTTTAAAAATGTTGAATATGATTTTTTTAATTAGTTTTTTTAACTAGAATCTGAATGCAAAAGTGTAACTACTTCACTTACACTGAATTTGTACTGCAGTGCTTTTAAAGCTTCACAGACAGAACTGAAAATATTTTGGTTTAATTTCCACACTCATGCTGTTATGTTTTCCTTATTCCTTATGGGCAGGTCATTCTACATATTTCCCACAGAATTCCCACAGAGGACCTTTGACACGTTCATGAAGTTGCAAAAACATTTGGATGAGCCAGTCTACAAAAATGGATAAGCATACTAAAACCTCACTGATTAAAATAATATCAAAAAGCTACAAAAGGAAAGTTGATTAACTTTGTAAGACTGTCATTTCAAGTTCCCCAATGTAGGTGTTTCTACAGTGCCCTGATGCTCACAAGTGAAAACTTTGAATACTTTTTTCAAAATTAAAAGTTGGTAAGCTAATGTATTACACATGAAAGACAATAATAATATGTGGGATAGTAGTGTATGCTTCTTCAAGGTAATTGGGTGTCTTAGAAGTAACACACAAAGACCTAGGCTTAATAGCAAGATGAAGAAACATCTTTAATATCTGAGTGTGACACAAGTGTGCCACATTATTCAGTTTCAAGAAATGCTATTTGAATGCACATTCTTGAAAGTGACAAGAATAAATGACCATCAGAAAAGTTTACGATCTTCAACACCAGGATACAGAAAACTTTCTAAAGTGAGATTTAAACCCAAATGAGTATCTTAAGAAAAATAATAATGGCAGGATATTCACATGCACACTTTGTAGAGCTACTTGACCTGTAAGATTTGAAAAGATATTTCAGATATATATTTAATATATATGATATGTATTACATATTTCTATTTTGTATCTTTCTATCTGCATAGATCATACCATTTTCTTGGTGTAAATCTGTAGAGAACTGTGTTCTTAACCCACTTACTGTTGCCTTAAACAGCACCAAGTGTGAATCATTAACCTGAACTAAGGTACAGAATCCAATTTTTAACCTTTAAAAAAAACTTAATGTTTGTTTTAATCAATATCCTTCTGCAGAGGATGTATTATAATATAGTGTTATTGGTTATAATTCTTCACATGTCAAGCTTATTATTTCTAATTTGGATTCAGTAGATCATAATTTTAAGGAGTTCTTTCTTTGTACTTCCGATGTGTCTTTAGGTGAAAATACGTTCTATTTTTTCTAGCAAGCTTAAATTAAGTCACCCTGAATTTTTTGGTTCAGAATCTAGAAATCTTGAAAGCCCAGACTTTAAAAAGGAGGAAAGAAGGAATTCTTATAAAATATCAGTTTCATTACCTGCATTTTTTTCTTCTTTTATTTCCTCAGTTTACAAGCTCATCTCTTCTTCCAGGCACAGGAAAGAATAAACTGCTGGTGATTTCTTTAATTTTTCATTTAATCAGGAAAGAAATAAACTTCAATCAGAAAGCAATCTGCCTTTAAGGAGAAAAGTCTTATAATTTCTTCTCACTTTGTAGAAGAAAGATATGTGCCTTTGCATAGGTTTTCATATCTATTACTAAAATAATAGTTTCTTAAAGCTGTGCACAGATAGAATGGTATTTGCTCTTATTCTAGAAGGTTTACCTTATTTTAATCAGGGGCTTTAATTTCTTGTCATATGTGACACCCTAGTCAGTGCCTTGATTTGGAGGACTCTATACCATGATTTATTCTTAATCTTTGCCTGATTTGTGTGATGTAAGAAATGTGATGGAATGAGATTACAAGAAGATGTTGCTGTTACAGTAGTTTGAACCATTATGTTTTATCATAGCAATACTGATTAGATAATCAGACTCTTGAAAAGAATATATCACTAACAAATTGCTGGAGACAAATTACTGTTAGAATATTATTATTATCTTATTGCATTTGGATTAAGAAAGTTTTTGATGTTTTACAGCTATAACTAAATTAATCATGACATTTAGTATTGTATTACATCAATTTCCTGAGGTCATTGACAGAGGATCAGCAGTATAAAAGAGTAAAATTTTAATTTTTCAATATTTTGCTGTAAATAATAATGTTTTTTAAAAAAATCTACCTACTTTTTTCCTGTCTGACAGACACCTTTCTATATACTGTTTTGTTCCTGTGTGTAACAAAAATTGGTGCTGTTACCTCATTAACAGTTCAGGAAATGAAACTCCTGTCTTTGTTGCAGAAAGTCAGGTGAAAACTTCATATCTGCATCCCATGGTACAGTTTAGACTAAACAAGAATGATTTTAGAGCAAGGTATTTACTCAGTGCTTTGACTAAGTAGAGTGTAAAACACAATTCATTTGAGCACCTGGTAAAAGGTGATTTAAGCATCTCCCTTGAGGAACTTAATGAGAAAGATTGCAACTATCTATGGTAAAGACCTGCCATAAGCAAATCAATCATGTACGATGACAGCCAGGTCTGTGATGGAGAGCTCAATCTTTGTGGTAAAGCAATATTTTAAATATGACTTCTAATCATGATAAAAATTACAGAGAGAGACTATCTGTCTAAATTCTAAGGCTGGGATTTGTCCACCTGAAACTCTCTTAAATAGCAGCCAGTATGCATTCTGCTTACTAATGTTTTCAGTACAACAAGCATCCAATTAATTTTATGATTTGCTGTCCAGCCTCCAAGTTACTTGAAACATACTCATGCTTATTTGCGCCTGTTTCGAGAAGATAGGTACCTATGTCCTTCTTGGTGCTCTGATGAGGTCTACATTTAGACAGATTGGCATCTGAAATCAACGTAACTTGCATAAGATAGGCATGATCAAGAACAGCAGCAGTGCAAAACTTATATGTAATAGTCCAGGACCTTGAGGACTCATTAGGAAGCTGGGAGCTCAGTATCACAGAATCATAGAATTATAGAATTGTTGGGGTTAGAAGGAACCTTAAAGGTCATCTACTTCCAACCCCCTACCATGGGCAGGGACAACTCACAGTAGACCAGGTTGCTCAAAGCCCCTCCAACTTGGCCTTGAACACTGCCAGGCATGGGGCAGCTGCAATTTCTCTGGGCAAACTGGCCCAGTGTCTCACCACCCTTACAATAAATATCCTAAATACTGTTTGAGCTGCAGGAATCAACATTTCCTTCCTATCAAAAATGTTACCACATTTCTAACAGTGAGTGTTGATAAGTGTCTTGGGCAAAGTGTAAGAGATGCTCCCAGGAAACAAAAGGAAATGTGACACCAATATAACAAGTGGAACATTCTCTTAGGTAGTGGTAAAACTGAGGATAACACTTTAATATCAGCCTCAAGTATAAAGTCTCCAGCAAAATGCTTTGAAGAAGGATAGGTTATCTCACAGACATCTAGGTTTTGGTTAACTTTCCACTACTTTGAAGCTGAGTTTATCTCCTCAAGCTGAGTAACATCTAAAATGCAGACTTTTCAGCTTCTCAGTTGGCTATTTTAACCACTGGAATATATAGGAAGCATATGTACCACACTCCATTAGATATGGACAGACTAAATCCGGAGCTGAAAAAAAAAATATTTATTTCCTGTGTTTAGGAGCCTCTGTTTAAGTTCCTAAATTCTCAGTAGAACAAGTAGATATCAGGGTCTTCCTGAATAGCAAGGATTGCCTTTTCGAAATATTTCAGAATTATTCCAAAAGTAGCAGAATGTCTGGTTTAAAAATGTTACTTCGAATTGCCTAAATCCCATTCACGAAATAATACGACTTCTTCCCCAGGGTGATGTATCCCATCCTAAAATTGTTGTCTAAGGCAAAACAATTTCCTCTGGAAGTACTTGTCTCTCCTCATGGACTATAAAACCTTAAGTTAGATGGAATGATTCTTGTTCACTTAGGTCAAGCCGTGAAAATTTCAGACAGATACTTTGAAATTGGGCACCTCAGTAAGGGTTAGGGTCCTTAATTTCTATGACATGCTGACCAAATATTTCACCCCAACTATAGTGATTCTGAGATGTGAGAATGTGCAAAAATAACTAATGGTGAAATGAGAATGTATGTTTGTACTTGCACCATTTGCTTCCATCACTGTGTTGACATTGAGCGCTTCCGTACATCGACTGTTTTCTTTTTCAGAGGAAGATGAAGTGCCATCTGTTTTCCAGGCTTATGATCAGAACTCTCATTCCAGAATTTTAAAGACCTGATTTCTAAGTCCCCTTTAGCCACTGAAAAAGGGTCAGACCTATATTCTCTATCCCAATGAAAGTCTTACCAAACTTTCCAGCTACTGGCAACAGTCTGAGGAGGCCAGGTACCGCATCTTTGGTCAATATTTGGATGTCATGCAAGACTGATGTGGCAATGAGAATTTCTACTCTTTTGTCAAGCAAGGCAGACACTCTTCTGTTGAGGAATTCTTGTGGCGCTTACACATTTTAAATTAAGGAAAATAAAACACACATCTACCCTTCAAGTTTCTGTTTAACAGTCAGCAGAAATGTGAAAACTCAACTATTTACAGAGAATTTACTCTTTAGGAATTATTTATAGCTGTGTTTCATGGCAGCTGGCCTCTGATACAGAAAAGTTTTGTAATTTTCCTTTTCAAAGAGCTCCCTATGCAGAATAAATAAAATATTTCTAATGTAAGATAATTTTAGTGAATTTTAACTTAATTGATAATCAATTTGGCCTCATTTAGTATATGACTTCTTCATTCTGCTCTTTTAATAAATTACACCTTTAAGGATGATCAAAGAGGGCTAGATCTTGTTTGGTCATTCAGGCACAGATGAATGCTAGCTGTCTTTGTTTTTCACTTTTGTTCAATGCTATGCAATTTTATGAATCACCATGTTTTGTTTTGCCACCTGGATATCCAGAGGAAGTTCAATCTTCAAAACAGTGCAAAAAACTCTAAAGCAAAAGGCTGCTAAAATTAAAGAAACGAATGACACAGCTTGTGAAGTACTCAACAATTTCTTAACATTGTTTAAGGACTGGCTCCATGTAAGTACAATTTTCTTTTTGTGTTATGATTGTTTTTTGTGAAATACTGTGTGCTATTTTTTCTTCATCTGTCTCCAACTTTATCCAGAGCATAAAGAAACAATTGTAAGGCTAAAATAAACAACTAACGTTTCCCTGGATACTGAATATATATGAATCTTGACATTATTATGACACTTACGCATAAAAACATTCATCTATGCATACAAATACCAGAGCTTAATGAAAAAACATCCATGAGTATTTTTGTAGAACTTAAAAATAAAACTTTTAAATTTGTTTAAAAAAAACCATTTTGCTTGCTTTCTATGACATTTAATAATAAGGATGTTTGATGGATTTAAAAACTATTTTTAATAGATTTTTTTTTGTTTGTTTGTTTGAAAAAATTAGCTTTCTTCTTTATTATTCTACCTTAAGCTCTGATTTTCATAAAATCATAGAATCATAGAACAGTTAGGGTTGGAAAGGACCTTAAGATCTTCTAGTTCCAACCCCCCTGCCATGGGAAGGGACACCTCACACTAAACAATGCCACCCAAGGCTCTCTTCAACCTGGTGTTGGACACCGCCAGCGATGGAGCATTCACAACTTCCCTGGGTAACCCATTCCAGTGCCTCACCACCCGAACAGTAAAGAACTTCTCCCTTATATCCAATCTAAACTTCCCCTGTTTAAGTTTGAACCCATGACCCCTTGTCCTCTCACTACAGTCCCTCATGAAGAGTCCTTCCCCAGCATCCCTATATGCCCCCTTCAGATACTGGGAGGATGCTATGAGGCCTCCACGCAGCCTTCTCTTCTCCAGGCTGAACAGCCCCAATTTTCTCAGCCTCTCTTCATATGGGAGGTACTCCAGTCCTCTGATCATCCTCGTGGCCCTCCTCTGGACTTGTTCCAACAGTTCCATGTCCTTTTTATGTTGAGGACACCAGAACTGCACACAATACTGCAAGTGAGGTCTCACAAGAGCAGAGTAGAGGGGCAGGATCACCTCCCTCAACCTGCTGGTCACACTCCTTTTGATGCAGCCCAGGATACAGTTGGCTTTCTGGGCTGCAAGTGCACACTGCTGTCTAATGTTCATTTTTTCATCAACCAGCACCCCCAAGTCCTTCTCTGCAAGACTGCTCTGAATCTCTTCTCTGCCCAACCTGTAGCTGTGCTTGGGATTGCTCCGACCCAGGTGGAGGACTTTGCACTTGGTATGGTTAAACTTCATCAGGTTGGCATCAGCCCACCTCACAAGTGTGTCAAGGTCCCTCTGGATGGCATTCCTTCCCTCCAGCGTACCAACCGAAGCACACAGCTTAGTGTCATCGGCAAACTTGCTGAGGGTGCACGCAATCCCACTGTCCATGTCACTGACAAAGATGTTGAACAGGACCAGTCCCAGCATCAATCCCTGAGGGACACCGCTCATTATTGGTCTCCAACTGGACATTGAGCCATTGACCACAACTCTGCGTGTGGCCATCCATCCAGTTCTTTTTCTACCAAGTGGTCCACCTATCAAATTGATTTCTCTCCAATTTAGAGACAAGGTTGTCATGTGGGACAGTGTTGAACGCTTTGCACAAGTCCAGAGAGATGATGTCAACTGCTCTACCCTGTCCATTAGTTAATAATTTCATCAATAAGCTAAAAATATTTGATCAAAAGAATTTGCTAAAAAGCTGTGGAAATATTTTGGTAAAAAATAAATTTTATCAGGGATTTCCTAAGAATTGCATATTCAAATTATTCATTTGCAAGATGTATTAACTTATAGCTATTTTTCCTATATTATGCATATTGATTAGAGAGCTATTGTGTTTCACCCTGATTAACTAATCACAAATGTGGTGGAGCAGGGAATGAAAAATAAGAATCTAACAAAATTATTGAAAGTCTGTTTATATGGAGTATGTCAATTGACAGAAATTTTCCTTTGTAATGTACTGAATGCCTCATTAGTAACTCTTCAGAAGGTTATGGATCTCTTAATACTTACATTGCTCATATTTGGCTGCTAAGCCTTTTAATAGTTCATCACTAATTTTCCCTTATCACTTATCACCTGGCACTCCAAGCCTTCTCCTGCTTCATAGTAAACCCAAGAAAGCTTTATAGATATATTTTCTCACAGTACATACTTAGGAACAGCCGTTTACTTTTTTTTTTTCCTTTTAGTAAGCGATAAAAAAGCTTTGCCATTTTCTCTACTGCTGTTTTCAAGTGTCAGACCTAGATCTGATTGGTCTTCCTCCTAGGATTTATTAAAATAAGTACACCTATTTGCTTACCCTTTCCTGTGTCATCTTTGATGAGTTTCTCCCCCATCTTCATTTTCTCTCTCATAATTTTTACTTCTCCACAATGTGTATCTTGATATTTCCTCATGTCCTTTCCCCATGAAGACACCAAAAATGGCACTTGGCAAACTTTTTATACAGGAGAAGGCCTCTAGTAACTGAAGTAATATATTAATCCAGTGACCTTGTATCAAATTCAAAATGAGTTTTACCCATATGCAGGTAATGAATGCACAATAAAATTATGGAGTATACATAAGAATATTACCTGTTTATGAGAAGAATCTAGAGCAAGAAAGACTTACTCTTGATGGAGGAGGATCAGGTTATGAAATTTAAACCAGCTAGGCATATGTAAATCCATGGGGCCTGATGGGATGCAACTGCGAGTGCTGAAGGAGCTAGTGGTGCCATTGCGAGGCCACTGTTCTATTTTTTAAAGGTATTTTAAATTTTAAAGGTGTGCTGCCGTTCAGAGAGACCTGGACATGATGGATAACTGGGCAAAAGAGAAAACTTGTGAAGTTCAGAAAAAGGATATTAAAAGTCCTGCTCCTGGTGAGGAATAACCCCATCCACCAGTAAGCATGGGGAGCCAGCTGACTGAAAAGCAGCACTGAAGAAGACCTGAGGGTCCTGGTGAACAAAAACTTGAACATGAGCCAACAGTGTGCCCTCAGTGCAGAGAAGCCAAACAGCATCCTCGGATGCATGAGGGGGAACATTGCCAGCAGGTCAAGGAAGGTGATCCTTCCCCTCTGCTCAGCAAAGGTAAGTCATACCTGGAATGCTGGGTCCTGTCCTTCATGTAGAAACTGACACATTGTAATGTATTTTCCTACTTTGAAAGGAAAAAAATCATGTTTCCATACAATTTTCACCACTTACATATATCTCACAACTTTTTCTTGTATTCTTCTTATTTTTTCTTTTCATTTATTTCTTTTAAATTCTTATCACTTTACTCCATTAATCTATAAAATCCCATTTGCCCTTGAAACTTATACCCTTCGACTATGTATAGATTTTTCAGAACATTAAATTTCTGTGGCTACTGAGTGAAGCTCCATAATACTAAGGACTACTGGTATTTTTTTAGTGGTTTCTATTTCGTACCAACAAATTGATCCTTCACCAGGAGTGTTTAAATACCCAAGTACCTGATTGTGACCATATGGAAAGTGTGTACAGAGGTAAATGACTTAACTGTTTAATCAAATAAATTACAGGCAAAAACTCTACTTGCAGGATTATGGACAGAAATACCAAAAGTCTACTAAGCTGTTGAACTCATAAATTTATCCAATGCATCTAAAAATATAGATAAAGAACCTATAAAACATTAAATTTTATGTATGGGTCAAGTGATAAGTAACAGATGGTGCAACAAAAACTGTATATTTGCTCTCTTAATTTAGAATTTGAAGTGTGTCAAGTGTGAATAAAGCATAGAATACCATAGACTGAACTACTTTCAGTGAAGATCTCTTCTAATAATAATTCCTAGAATTAAGTTACATTTGCTATGTGTCTCTCTCTTTTTTTCTCCATTCATGAATAATCAAGTCAACTGAACTATGCTGGTGTAAAAGCAAAACAAGAACAAAAGGCAGCTTTAATTATGAACTGTTGCCTTGAGAGTTAGCCACCAATGTGGCAGAACGGCCTCAGACCGGACCTGTGAACACTGGAGAAGTTACTAGACTTACATCTGGCGCTAAACATCTGTAACTGAGTACAGTTTTATATCTAGACCTGTTTGTAGGCAGGTTATTTAATCAAATCAAAGTGTTGACATTCAGCCTGACAGAAGAGTGGGCCATCCTATCCTGTTTGCTATGCGGTATCTTTGAAAGTTGTGTGCTGCAGCAGAAGTATGAGAAATAACTTAAAACCCCATCCAGGCAAATGCAAACCTGAATATGCGGGAAATACAGGCAAGGATTCTTCTCCATGAAAGGACTGCCCTCCCCATGTGTCAGATACATTTCAAGCTTGCTGAACTCAGAGAGCCCTGAATCCTGGCAAAAAAAAAAATCCTTACTTTCAAAAGCAATAATTTGTTTTTTCACCTCATTTTTCCAAACAAGGTATGAAATCCCTGAAGTGGATGCTCTATACCCTTCTCAGGCTTAAAGGGATTATACTTGTGTCAAGGATACTTTGGTAAGCAGAAAACTGTGAGGTACCCTGAATGGGTGTGATTTTCTGAAGCTGGGTATCTTCACCAGGTCAATAACAAGAGCTCCTGCAGGAATGAATGCATGAAAAAAAGTGCCCTCAAGTAGAGGGATCTTGGAACTGCCCTGTTTTATAGAGATCCCTCTCTTTTTTCTCTCTTTTTTTTTTTTTTGTCCTTTGCTGTCAGAGGTGATGTGTATTTGGGTTCCACAGGAGGTGGCTGAAAGCTGGAGACATTTCCTTCTCCGATGTATCCCCGTTACTACAATCAGACATTTGTTTCCTCGCTGCTTTTTCAGACTGATGAATTTTACATTCCTGGCTACACAGCAGCTCAGCCTCAGGAGAAGGAACAGTAAGTGCCTCATTCAGATTATTCATGACATGGTGGCTATGTCACACTCAAGGGTGATAGGAGAGGTAGATTCAGTCCCCTGTAAGATGATCAGGGCTGGGAATGTAAACCTCTCATTTCCTTAGTGAGCACTCAAACCACTAGACTATTAAGCATAAGACAGTCTCACCTTTACCAGATATCTTTCTCAGAAGAAGGCTAAAACACTCTGGATCATGAGTGGATGGAAGTACCTAACATTTTCTATATAAATTTCTACACTCTCAGTGGAAAGATAGACACTTAAAACAAGAGTGGATTGCCCTCTGCTTATCTTCAGAGGTACTCGTTCTCTCTCTCCACTGTGGTATGCAGACTAACTCGTCAGCCACCTTCTAAGGACAAACATGTTTTTCTTCATTAATATCTAAATGAACCACCTAAATGAAGTGCACAAGATTATATCCAGGGAAATTAAATTTCGTCAGACATGTCTACTATCTGAGGAGAGTAGCATTTGAACTTATTTTGCCAGAAAAATCTTTGAGGAGTCCTGTGTTGAGACATTTGAGCACAGCAGCATCACTTTTGAGCTTGACCAATACTGAGTTGTTCAAACTTATTTTGCTTGGGTGTGGTAGCTTAGGCATCCCTGCACCATATCCCATTGCATGAAAAGCCTCTCAATAACATTTATCAACAGGATACCAGAAACTAAGCATCTGAATCTATACTTAAGTATGCAAGAAATATTGAGTTATTCAGAGGCAAAGAGCAGGCAGTGCCCCTGTCAACTTAATGAATATTTGGGGTACAAATGACCTCTGAAAATCAGGCCATTTATTTCAGCACCTAAAAATAGATTCAGATGTTTAATTTTACATATTCAGGTTGGAAAATTTTGGCTAGAGAGTAAATTAATTGCCTGAGGTCACACTGTAAGTCAATGTATAATGAGAAAGCAATAATGAGTGAGAAAAAAAAGGTATTTTTAATCTCTGTGGATTTATTGAATCCCAAAACTCTTTTCATAAAGCTAGAAGTCTTCTTGACTATATCTCTGTATTTTTTTAATGCTGGTTTAGCATTCTTATTCTTTTTTTTTTTTTTTTTAATTAAACCAATATTTTTCTCCATGTTTAACCCTGATTGATGGTATCTTCTTGTTGCTATGAAAACAAAAGGTTCAGTCAAATCTTCAACAGCAGATATTTTGTTGCATAGGTAGTTAATGAATGAGATATTTGATTACAAAGGGATAAGTAACCTGTCTGTAGCCTGCAATTAACATTTAACTTGATATGGCCAATAAGCCAAATGAAGGAAGAGTAAACTGAATAAAACAATTTTTCTCTTATTAGGGGTTCATCACACACATATGCTAGCGAAGTGCACAGCTGTGATTGGTGGTTTTGTTTGCAGGTGCATAGTCTAGTTTTCATCTGGTCGAAAAGAAATAAAAAAGCTCACTTGCCCTCTAGAGAAAAACAGTATTTTAAACTATTCAGATTTCAAGTGTGTGAAGACAATTTATAACAATCAAGTGCATTATTAGGCAATAATAAACTCACAAGAAGTTAGTCGCTCAGTTCCTGTTAAAATTGTGTGAGACCGGAGTGCCTAATTCCCTTACATGCTTTCTAGTTTTAATGAGTTCTCGCTTAAGCATGAACACAGTGAACAATATCTGTTATATCCGTTTCATGCAAATATAAGAGAAGCCCTCAGCAATATACTCTGATACAAGATACATAAAATGTCTGTCTAAAGCAGTTACTCAGTTCAAAGTCAGCTGCGCTATGCCCTTTTCCTAGTGCACAGGATTTCTCAAAGCTGTCTATCATATGCACAGACATAAAGTGAGAATGGTCCCCACATTTAGGTTTGAGGCTCAAGAAATATTTTTTTCCAGTTCAGCTCCCTGATCCCTTTTTCTGCACTTCTTAACCAACTTAGTCTTTGCTAAATTTCTTCTTCTTTGTTGCAGGACTCACCAACATGATGTTAGGAAGTGATTGGAATAACACTTTGATAGGGGATCAGTTTTATATACTAAGCCTTCCATACAAAAGATATACAAATAGTCATATTGGGTTTGCACGGAAAGGTTTTGGCAGAGGGGAGCTACAGGAGTTGCTTCTGTGAGAAGCTGCTGGAAGTTTCTCCTGTGTCTGATAAAGTCAATGCCAGCTGGCTCCAAGACAGATCCACTGCTGGCCAGGGCCAAACCCATCAGCAATGGTGGTAGCAACTCTGGGATCACATAGTCAAGAAGGGAAAAATGTTACTGTGCAGGAGCAATTGCAGCCAGAGAGAGGAGTAGGAATATGTGAGAGAAACAGCTCTGCAGACAGTGAAGTTGGGGAGGAGGTACTCCAGGTGCTGGAGCAGAGTTTTCTCTGCAGCCCATGTTGCAAACCATGGTGAGGCAGGCTGTCCCCTGCAGCCCATGGAGGTCCATAGAGGAGCAGATATCCACCTGCAGCCTATGGAGGACCCCATACCGGAGCAGTTTTGCACTGGAGCAGATTTGTGACCCTGTGGGGAACCACACTGGAGCAATCTGTTCCTGAAGGGCTGCACCTTGTGAAAGGGACCCACAGTGGAGCAGTTTATGAAGAACTGCAGCCTGTGGAAGGACTCATGTTGGAGAAGTTCATGGAGAACTGTTTCCCATGTGAGGGATGTCACAATGGAGCAGGAGAGGAGTGTGAGGAGTCCTCCCACTGAGAAGGAAGGAGTGGCAGAAACGTGTGATGAATGGATCACAAAACCCCTTCCCAATACCTCTGTGTTGCTGAAGAGAAGACAACTGGGAGTAAAGTTGAGCCCGGGAAGAAGGGAGGTATGTGGAAAAGGTATTTTTAAGATTTTGGTTTATTTCTCATTATCCTACTCTGATTTGACTGGTAATAAATTAAACTAATTTCCCCAAGTCAAGTCTGTTTTACCTGTGATGGTAATTGGTGAGTAATTTTTCCCTGTCCTTATCTTCACACTTGAGTCTTTCATGCTTTGGTGGGCATCTGGCATCCAGCCAGAGTCAAACCACTATAAGTCAATACCAGTCATTGCCTAAACATTTAAAAATTGAATATACAAAAGGGAAAGTACGAGAATGGCTGCTTCTGTTATCTTTCTGGTTTACCATAACTAGAATTTTCATCAAGGCCATGATTCTGCAGAAAGAATGCAAGCTTGGTTAAGATTCTCAGTCTTAATTAGTGAACGATCATAAAATTGTTGACCGATGGCATAACTTTATTCTGGCATGTGAACCCTGTATAGCCTTTTGCTGCCTTCCTCTGCAGGAAGAGATCTCAGCAGCCCAGAGGAAAATGAGGGATCCTTTGTTCATACACGGTGGTTGCTTTTTTCATAAGCTGTATTTTCTCATGTAACTGAATGTTCAACACCTTTTTACTGTGCTTTTATCTCTGAAAGACATGTCTTGTCTCAGAGCCTGTGAAATGAATATATGCCCAAATTAGGTATCACCTCTCTGCTGCTCTTTGCTAGAAGCCATACATACTTGTCTTGGCTATCAATCTAAGACATAAATGTTTGCTTAAGCCACATTAGCCTGTTTGCCTAAATGAAACCAATAGTAATGTTTTCAGGGAGGTTAATGAAATGGATTTTTTTCTATAGTTAATAGACAGTTTAAAATGAAAGTCTGCTTACTTAAATGGGAGAAATAAAAGACTGGCACTGGGTAACAATATTCAGTTTGTGGGACTGTTGTGTAGTTCTTTGGACCTGGTGAAGATATCCTGTTATTTCCAAATTGAAGAAATAATTGACTTCAAATAATTCAGCCACAGTTACAAACCACTACCATTATGGTTATGAACATTATTGCTTACTTACAACTTGAAACATGAGTCATCATATGTGGAAAGGAACACAGAAATCCTGGGCTTTTCTCTATTTCCATCTCCCTTTTCTCTTTAAGCTTAAGCATTAAAATAGTTTTAAGCAAGTCTCATATTTTGAAACCCATTTTAAACTTTGTGTTGTGTCTGTCAGTAGCACAAGACTAAGCACAAGATTGAATAGAAACTGTTAAGAGCAAAGTATGTCCATTTGTAAAATTTGTTACTAATACTGTTCTCAGTCCTTTGTGGCATCCAGAAAAAGGATCTAGCAGGTGACCCAAGGTCAGGCTTCTTCGGCCAAGTCAGTAGCTGCATTGAGTTCGTCTATGTTGAATTGTGTTTGTGGCACAAAGTGTTGTGTCCCATAGAGAGACACAGACATGAAAATGGATTCATTTTACATAAAACTTGGAGAGAAAAATTCCGCAGGATGTATTTTTCTTTATTCTTTAAACTGATATAAGATCAGAAGGGCATTAAATTATAATTTATTTATAGTTGTAGTTGATGTTAAGAGAATGTGTGATTACAACATATTACAAAATAATTCTAGAATATTTTTTGCTATTTAAATTTTAACATGATATAAGCAAGCATACACAGGAAACTGTATCAGAGTTCAAGGCATCTCTTATGTCATTGTCAATAAGAGATTTTACCTTTATTTTGCTTTGATTATTTTCCTATAAAATTTGTGCTGTTTAGCAAAATATAAGAGTACAAAAGAGTGTTCTGGTTGGGTTTTTTTTTTTTCTGCTTGCCACCACTGCAAACTAAATCCAGAATATAAAAGTGAAGATACAAGGCTGTTTTTTCCTTGTTCATACCTCATCCCTGACAATAAATATTCTGAAGGGCAAAAGCAGTCTTAAATTACGGTATTGGCTTTCTTCTGTTTTATGAATTCTACTTTGGATTTTTAGTGCAAGTCTATGCCATCAATAGGGCTACACAGATGTATGTATCAAGAAGCATAATTTGTACACTCAGGCTGAAAAGTGAACCTGCCAGAGGAATTTAATGCTGTGGATTGATGTGTTAAAAAAAAAAAAATCCCTTTCTTGGAGCTCTCTGCCTCTGTGGGACTGTCACCAGTAAAAAGTAAAAGCTAGTCTATGTCAGTAAATGGATATTATACTGAATGCACACAGGAAGAGTCAGTGTGCTGAATAAAATAGGGGCATTTTTAGTTGGAGACATTAGAGTTGCAGTTTAGGCTTTCAACTCTACATGGGTCAATAGCAGTAATTAGTTCTATTCCATTACATCCTTATACTAGTATGCTCACCATAGTACCTGAGTGCACAACATAAGTATTGCATGGTGGAATGCAATAACATTGTGCTAGTGTGTTTTATTTCCTTTTGTTATCATCTGTGCAGCTTAAGATTACTGCATACAGTGAACATCCCATTGTTGCTCTTGTTTGTAGCCATATTACTATTAAAGAAATGTATAGACACATTGAGTAAAGATGAAATTTCAATTACACAGTATAGAATGAAGCATACTTTGTACTCAGTATGGACATAGAGGAGACTTATAATTACCCTCAGTTTCTGCGTGGTTTCACAGTTTCAAGTCAGCTTTCAAAAAACTTTGCTTCCCCTTCAGATGAATTTTGCCCTCCCTGGGTCTATGCTGGAAAGACAGTCCTCAGCTATTGTCTCCATGCCAAAGCTTAGTTAATCTTGTAGCCAGACTGGATCCAGGTCACTGAGTGCCTGAGAGAGATATGGTCTGTGACACTGACAATGACTGAAACCAGAGGCAGCTTTAGGCAGTAAGGCAATCAGGGGTAAATGCAAGCAAATGGAGTTTGCCCACATTCATTGTATAGATTTTACCCACATCTTGCTACCTTTCCTGAAAAAGAAAACAAACCAATGAGATTACCCGATTTCACCACAGGCTTTAGTCTTGTTCTACTGGGCAAAAGCTAGAGGCCGCAGTGGAAAACAAATGGCAGCTTCACTGATAAAATTACAAATGACAGAATTACCACTCTCTACACCCTGCAGCTCTTTTTCCCTCTTCTGTACCTTTCTTCTCCTTTTCTCTGCAATCAGCAGCAGCACCAAGGGCTAGTAACATACTGTGGTTTGCAAAGATCACTGCAAGCTTACTGCCTCTCCAGTAAAGTGGAGTACGCTGCAGGCAAGCCTGGCTGGCTGGCATGTGCTCCAGCATCTACTCACTTCACATCTGGGATGGCAACGACTCTGCTGTGGTTCAGATGAAGAGGGAACTGGTCAGAGATAAAGCATTTTAATTTACATAAGACATTTTACTATGGGGTCCTGGAAACACATCAAAAGCCTTAACTACCATGTCACTTCAAAATTAATTACAAGTTTTCATAATCAAAGGCATCATTCCCCTTTGTACCGTGGATCCAAAATTTATTAACAAAACTTGCTTGTAAAGATTGATACAGTATTGTGCCTTTATGTGTATACCACTCTAATCTTGCTGAGCTGTAATCTGACCAGAAAGTTTTCTCATTCATTTATTAAATGGCAAGGGTACACTTAAAATACACCAATAAAACAGTTGTTGCTTCAAGCAGCTCAAAATTTGTGAAATAAGTAATAAATAAGATAATAATTCCTTTAAAATTTAAGTTTTAGAGTGAAATGATAAGAACAATTACTTGACATGATTTGAAGTTTGCTACCTGTACAAAAGAACTGAGTTGCCCATAACTATTTTAGAATGTAGGAGGTAAGAGCATAGGCATTAGTAAGAATTACATAAATACAAAACAGGTCAGAAGGAAGAAGACATAAAGAACTTTGCTGGAGAGAAAACATGGAAGGCCATGACTGGAGTGAAATGGAACTCAGGCTAAACTAAATGAACCGGCATACACTTGATGACTGCAAATTATGAAATGGAAGAAGTTGATCACTGTTAGAGATCATTGGAAAGAGAAATATGCTATTCTTGTACTGTATAATGTCACCTACTTTATTGTATGTAAAAACTATAGAAGCTTATGGATGATGTATATACTGTGTAACTGAAACATGTATATCTAAACTAAACACTGTGAGGTTTAAAAAACCCCACAGAAACCAAACCCTACCAGAAAAAAAAAATTAGAAAATAATGCAGTTTAAATTATTTATGTTTTATCTCTAAAGTATATTTTTCCTTTTTCTCTTAATTTAGGTAACCTCTGTCTCAATCTTTTGTATCCCATTGGCACAAAGTGAGAAGAAAGCAAGCAGATGAAGTCGGAGAATCCACAGAATCAGTCCCAATAATTCATGCCTGGCTTTTCAGGAACCTCAAATCCATCTATAAGTGTTTAGGACAACACTGATTTCTCTAGAACCACTGATATCAACTCATCGAAACCAAAAGGCTCATGTACTGCTGTTCAAGAGTAGTTAGCAGTTGACTGAGATCTTTGTGAGCATCTAAGGGTCTATGATTCAAATATTCGTCCAACTGGGTCTTGTGGGAGTTATGTGAGAACATGCTCTCCTGTATGAGTTCTCCTTCTTTCTGGTTCAATCAACTTGGAAAACAAATACAAAAACAGCTGTTAGGACAGCTAATCCATTGGTTTCCCTTAGTATATGTATCCCTCATCTTTATGCCTTGCTGATGCAAAAACTTTTAGCTCTGTTTAAATGTTCTGAGGAATGAAAGTATTACACATTTCTGAGAAGAGTAAAGATGCATGTTCATCTTTCCTAGCACCAGTGAGTCTCTCCAGATTTGCAGCCAAGCAATAGTGAAGCATGCTGCTCTCACAGAATGTTAAAATGTATTTAACAGACTGCATGTCAGTTAAGCACATAATTTTAGCCACTTTCTATTCAACTTTAATATTGTACCTTTCTGTTATTAAAGAGTAAAAATCCTTTGGTATTAGGTTTTGCATCACATGAGCAAAGTAAATAAAGTAAAAGCAAAGAATCAGATACAGAGCAACATGTTCACACTAAAGGCATTAAAGGATGTATTATTTGATATTATTTAATATTTATACTATTTGATAACATCTATTTCCTCCACAGGAAATATGAATAAGGAGACCAATTGTAACAGCCACTGCACTACAGGAGAATGTTTTCAGTACAGTTTATAAATCATATTGTGCTGTTTAGGGAGCCCTAAAGGTACTATATTGAAAGCCTATGTGTTAGAAGCCTTTCAGTTTTATGCATTTAATGTTTCTCCTTGGTCTGCTCTGATGTGGAAAATAAGAAGCATAAACTTGCACATTTGGTGCTTCTAGACTGTGATTCTATCGCTAAAGGTGCAATTTTATTGCTTTATTTGCAATACAGGAAAAATATGTTCAATAAAAGTCAGCATAGTAACAAACAGTCATTCAACCATTGTGTGCATTGGTAGAAGCACACCCAGTGTTCAAGAAATATGGGTCTGTCCTGTTGGATGTCACTTTTTTTTTTCTTGGATCCTTGTACGTTTTATCCCAGCAAATGATTATGAAAATAAAGAAAGAGAGGAAAAAAGCAAACTGAGGTGACTCAGTACATGGAAAAATAATAGAGAAAACCAGAACTAACAAAAACAGTTTGCTTCATATTGTATTTGTACCATTTTAAGTTTTAAGCTTTTAACCCATAGTATTGGTCTCTGCAAAGGAGTGGAATACTTTATCTTCTTGACAGAACAAATTGAGTGGAAAATTACATAAAACCCTCAGCAGATGTTCTTTCCCACATTGTTTGGGAATTTATCCCCATTACACAGTTCTTCTAAGGCCCATGCCAAGCTGAACGGGGACATTAGCAGCCTTGAAGACATGTTTAGTTGAGCACTATGCAAATATTCTCTTACCATCTCCTTCTTATTTTTCAGTGCCAGTCGACTTCACCATGGTCTTCTAATACGTTTCTGACAAGAATATCTCTGTATAGGTGCTAGGCATATTATATCTCCATGGCATATCCAATAAATGAGAACCTGTGTTTTTTCACTGAAGCAAAAGCCAAAGTCCAGACCTCTATAAATTCAGTTTACTATAATGAATGGGTCTTGGAGTCACAGCTGTCAGGCAACAAACAGGAAAAAATAAACCAATTCCAGTTCCTACGGCCTGCAACATATCTATAGCTGCATAGCATACTAATTTCTGCAAATCAGATAGCATATTCAAAATTATAATGCACACCATTGAGTTAAGCATCTGTATAACAATAAGATTTGTCATCCATCATTCAGTGAACAGCATAAGGCAACTTACTGTCATCTAGTGCCAAGTGACATCTATCTAGATTGTCTTCATGTCCACCTGACTCTAAACTCTGCTGCAAACCTTGACATATTACTTTTTTTTTTTTGATTTTTATTTTCCAACGTTCTGATAAAGCGTCCACAAAGTTTGTGAATGGAAATGATGACACACACGATAACCAATTCTCAATGAAAATCTATTCAATAAGTATCCATTACCATTGTTTATTCATCAGAAAATGTAGTGAATTGCACTAATGGAAGTCCCATCAGAATAGTAAAGGAGATTTACAGCCCAGGCCCAGGAAGATATATCTGCAAGTGAGAAGTGCATGAAGAGATGCTCAGGAATCTGGGGATAAATCAACAATCTCGTGCTCTGGGGCACATCCACAAAGAAATTAGAGACTACCTGCAGAGAAAAATGCCTCAGCTATTCCTCTTGTACTTCTTTGCCCCAAAAAATACATCGTGAATTGAGACAGTGGAAAAAAGAGACAAGAATTGCAGCAAGAGAGGAATGGTAGCAGAAGTTTTCTCCACTGGGATTAATTAGTCTTCCTTAGCCTAGGAAGAATGGCATAAAGCATATTCATTGGATCTGAGAATTGGACAGACCCTGACATTTTAAAATAGAAACAGTAATTTACACAGAAAAATAGTCAGGAGAAAAGTGAATTCCTTCTACAAAAGACAAATGTTTGTGATGTTTCCAGTAACAGATCTAAAGGAGATAATTTTGGAAATGAAACATTACTGCACTGATTGGTGGCTACTCTGAAATGGTTCCTGGAATACTTTCTTGATGAGGTGAGTTTATCAGCTGCATTGGTTCAAAAACCAGCAGCATCACTGCATAAAAAGGACATGTTCAATAATATTGGTATCAATCCAGGGAAGAAGAAACAAATTTCTAATTAATTAACTGTAAGTAAGAATAGTTATCATTATCTCAATCTGATATTATTAGAGAGAAACACAGAAGATATACACAATCTTAAAAGGGATAGCAAAAGCAAATACATCATTGCACTCGGAGATCTCAGACATCACTGCCGTTATTGGTCTAAGTTTTGCCAGCATAACTGTGGGTCACTGATTCTCCAGTAGAGGCTAGTTAAAGGGAGCTGTGTTAATTAACGTCTGTTATTCATACAGTGGTTGCAGTTAATCCATCGCTTGTGGATCTGATATAACAGATTTCCATTTTCTTTTCTATCTCCTTCAGCCACTCAATGCCTGAAGACCACAGGGCCCTCTGTTGCTCTGACTCAACCAGGAAGCCAGTGGCCTCACTGGGTAACACTGCTGGAGGCTGATAATGGTCACTTAACAGTCAAAGATCCACTTAAAATGGGTCATGTGAATGCATTTAAACTATTTTTAGTAGTCATATACTAAAAGCAGTATCTCACTCCCTGCCAATCTGGAGGTCCCAGTTTGTCATCTTAATTAACAGAATAGCAACTGTTGACAGATAATTTCAGATGTCACTGCCTTTGTTAGAAAAAGTTAACTGGTGTCTTCTTTATATGGCCTTTTTACTGGGACAAATGAAAGCTGTAAATTTTTCAAAAATATCTAAATCCTGAGTTCAAAAGTGACCCACACTCAGATATGTAAAATTATTTATGTTATTTCTTCACTTTGTATAGCAAAACCTGGGTAACTTGATTGCTATAACCTTTCCTATTTGTGCACTTAAGTTGGATCCACAAAAGCACTTGTGCTGACAACTACTTCCCCTTTAGCTTTCCTAATGCAGCTGTTTGTCTTCCTTTCTCCAAGCTGAACAGCAAATTGAATTTGATACTAGGTTGGCATAAAACATACGGAAAGTCTTAGACTCTTTGAAGACAATGGAGAGCATGCCAAGAGATGCCTGCAGGAATGGAGAGGAGATATCACAGAAACAGTATGTCATACATCCTAGTACGCTAAGGCATGCAGAAAGTATCACAGTTCCTCAGCCAGCTTTCATTGTTCTAAGCCATTTCTGGAAGTTTTCCAACAACTGTTAAATACAAGAAGATATGCTTACTGATGATTTCCTCAACCTTAGAGTAGTGACCTAGACACTAAGGTATATAGATATACTTCTGCCTTTGTCTGGCCAACTGAGAACATTCAGAAAGAATGGACTGTTTCTTCAGTGGTAATTTAGAAGTGACTATTTAAGTATTTCAGATACTAATTTAGCAGTCTAAGTAGGGAATTAGGTTGGATTTCCACATAGAAATAACTTTATGGACTTAACTTGAAATACCTTACTGAATTGTTTGAAATACATGACATAAGTTCTGTAAGGAAATTATAGGTTTCTACCCTATGTTGTTGTGTTTTTCAGTGTGGCCATAGAAGGAATGACCTAAATACTTAACTTTGGCCTGAAACATTCATCCCTGCTGCAACACAGTTTCTCCTGGCAATGCCAAAAAAAAAAAAAAAAAAAAATATCTGAGCCCAGACTGCACTAAATAAAATGTGTATAGGTTAATTTTGATTCAACATTATATAGTTCCTGAAATAAAAGTAATAAAAATTATAATTAACTGTATTCTATGTATTAGATACCCAAATGGTAGAAAATGGTAGAACTCCATTGTCTTCCAAAGAGATGCCAGTTTGCATGACCTGAATATGAATGTCTTTCTGCATTTTTGGTTTTGCTTTATTTTTCTGTTCTTTTTTAAAAGCTAGATCTTAGTGTAGCCAAAGGATAGAGTGAGCAGTGACTGTAATGCGGAAATACCCATAGTGGATAACAGGTTTTCAAAACTTATGTCCAATTTTCAATACATTTTGGGTTTTATAGAGCCTGAATCTGGCAAAGCCAAAATTCTTTGAAAATGGGCTCCAGGTCATAATGGTGTTTGTCGTGGTTTAAGCTAAATCTGGGACAGTGTGCTTTGAGAATTTTATTTACTCTGTTCAGGATATATTTTCTACCTGCTCTGTAATAAGCGGTCTTGATTTTGGGTTGTTTTTTTTGTTTGGTTGTTTTGGGTTTTTTTTTCCTGCTTTAATATTCAACATCCCTGAGGCTAAAAGATTATATGCAAACAATGTTAATAACATAATTTCTGTCTACATTTCCAACACAGCCTGTCAATAAATCAGGCTTAAATAGATCCCAGTCCTGTTAGATAAAACAATGTTTGTGATGTCTCCAGTTGCATTTTGGGTATTTATTATAAAATGTGTGTAGCATGCAGAATTGAAAATGAGTTTTGGTAGATAAACAAAAATCTATACCCTAGAGCCTGGGATAAATTCATAGTTCAGTAAACTTTAATATGGAGTTCATAGAGACAAGTACTCAAACTCAGTACTATATTTTTTTTCAGATATGGTCCAGGTGATGTGTATCCCTGGATGACTTTGGATTTACCTACCATGAATACTCCATGAAATCTCTACCTTATATACTTCCGTACAATAGCACCCTTAGAAAAACCCCTTGACAGCTAACTGTTGAACCCACTCTAGGCATCTCTATAATAAAAAGCAACACCATCCTTTAGGACATTTGTTTTATCAACAGTCCTTTAGCTAACACTCAGAATAAAACCTTCCACTGACTCTCAGCTGCCATTGTGAGGTTTTTTTTCAGGCACTGATAGATGAATAGGCACAATTCTGGTCACTACACTGGCTCATTGTCTAGCAGCCCTACAGCTACTGCAACACGTATAATATTGGAACTCACGCTGAGGACAGTGACAGCCACTTAGTTTAATCCCTCATCCGATAGCTGCATCTTTAAGGTATCATAGCCCTCTGTACCCAAACAGCAATCTTGGATTGTTTTTCTGAATCCTTCAATAAGGCACACACTTTTATAATTTGAATTCAGCTGTGGGATTGGGTACTCCAAAGTTACAGACCTGCATCTCCCATTAATTTTTTTTATGGTCTTCAGTGAAGAATTAACTTTCCTGTCTTAGGCAGCGGTATCTATGCGAGGTATTATTTAGCAGCTGACCAGTTCATTGTAGAAAGAGAAATGTTTACTTAAGTCAATCAGCTTCGATGACTGAACTTTGTCAGTGACATGGACAATGGGATTGAGTGCACCTTCAGCAAGTTTGCCGATGACACTAAGCTGTGTGGTTCGGTTGATACGTTGGAGGGAAGGAATTCCATCCAGAGGGACCTTGACATGCTTGTGAGGTGGGCTGATGCCAACCTTATGAAGTTTAACCATGCCAAGTGCAAGGTCCTCCACCTGGGTGGGAGCAATCCCAGGCACACATACAGGTTGGGCAGAGAAGAGATTCAGAGCAGCCCTGGGGAGAAGGACTTGGGGGTGTTGGTCGATGAAAAAATGAACATGAGCCAGCAGTGTACACTTGCAGCCCAGAAAGCCAACCGCATCCTGAGCTGCATCAAGCGGAGTGTGACCAGCAGGTCAAGGGAGGTGATCCTGCCCCTCTACTCTGCTCTCGTGAGATCTCACTTGGAGTACTGTGTGCAGTTCTGGTGTCCTCAACATAAAAAGGACATGGAACTGTTGGAACAAGTCCAGAGGAAGGCCACGAGGATGATCAGGGGACTGGAGCACCTCCCGTATGAAGAGAGGCTGAGAAAATTGGGGCTGTTCAGCCTGGAGAAGAGAAGGCTGCTTGGACACCTCATAGCAGCCTTCCAGTATCTGAAGGGGGCATATAGGGATGCTGGTTGAGGGACCCTTCATTAAGGACTGTAGTGAGAGGACAAGGTGCAACGGGTTCAAACTTAAACAGGGGAAATTTAAATTGGGTATGAGGAAGAAATTCTTTCCTGTAAGGGTGGTGAGGCACTGGAATGGGTTGCCCAGGAAAGTTGTGAATGCTCCATCGCTGGTGGTGTTCAAGGCCAGGTTGGACATAACCTTGGGTGGCATGGTTTAGTGGGAGGTGTCTGTGCCCCTGGCAGGGGTGTTGGAACTAGATGATCTTAAGGTCCTTTCCAACCCTAACTATTCTATGATTCTATGATAACTGTAATCCTGTTGCTGTGTCCTGCACTGTAAATATCTTTCACTGCTACTGCTAGATGAAAAAAATCACATGGCAGAACTGTTGCTATAGCCCTACAACTGTGGTTGTCAGACATAAGATATGCTGGAGAGATATTGGTGGTGAATATTTGAGATAACCAATCTATGCAGTAGTGGATAGCAATCTATGTAGTAGTGGATAGCACTGTATATTAGATGTTTCAGGGCACAGTTCATGATATCCTGAAGTAGGTGTCTGAAACAGAGAAGATAAATCACAACTCTGCTGAGTTTGCAGGGAGTCCAGGCTGATTAGTTTAAATGTGGATGTCTCTATTGTAGCTTCATAGAGATAGCAGAGAGGAGTCACACTAAAGGGATGCCTGTACAGGAGTAGTTATGCCATCCCTAAAGTAATCCAAGCATGCAAAATTATCTTCCATTTATGCAATTTTATCTACATCATCGATACTAGCATAGCCATGTTATCTGGAAACTGCATTTTTACACCTCACTTGTTATAACTATTCTAATAAACATTGGAATGCTTTTTGGCCTGGTTTCTTTAGGAGATGCAATCAGAATAGATATTTTGAAGATAAAGAGTATCACTTTCTATGGAGTTTCCAAATCAGCATATCCTTAGGGTAAGGGAAGACAAAAGTATATTATCCTGATAAAAGGATATGTTTGTTAGGTTTATAGTTACCAATTGCTTTTTGAACTATAACTAAATATATTAATAATAACAAAAAAAGAAAAATCTGAAGGCAGAAAATGAAATCAGTAAATAGCTATCCACCAGTCACATCATTCTGGGATATAGTTAGTTGATGTAGAAGAACTTATGTTGTTCAGAAATAATCAGGCATGCCACTTTGCCCCAAGCTATCAAAATATACTTTGGCTATTACTAGTTCTTTCTGCTTCCACCATTTTATGAAACTTTTTATCTCTTGTCTACAGGAGATAAACTCAAGCTAATGATAGGACATTTACATTCTTATTTCATCGGTTGTAAGGGCTGGGTAAATTTATTCTACACTTTAAGAGCATACAGAATTAGAAAAGATTCTTACCAACTTCGGTTTGCTTAGACCTGAGTGTTTCAAAATCAGTTACTGAGGTCTGGCTTTAATACCAGACTGAAAACACAAGTAAAATAATTTCCTAGGAAGGCTATTCCATTTCAGTTTTGCTAGTAAAGTCATGGGAATTGCCATAATGAATCAGATCAGTTGTTCCTCTAATCCAGGAACAGCTCTAGCTGTGAGTAACGCCAGTTTTTTCAAAGCAAAGTTTCAAGAAACACTGTAGTGAGCATCTATTTAATTATCTGCCTGATGAATGGCTCCTTTTCCCTCCTCTTTAATCTCTGTTTATGCCTGAAGCATGAAATAATTCAATGTTTTCCAAAAGAGTTACTTTAGTTTTGTTTTAACACTTTTCACCATAGAACTATATGTTTTTGTTGTCCATACACATATATAAATCCTTTTAAGGATTAACCTTTAACAGCGAGTTAGATAATTCTTTTTTCCAAAATACATATTTTGATCCATTCTGACTTTTCTTCCTTGAAGTCTTATTGATTACTATTTCTTCTTGTATTCTGAGAAAAGGCAGATAGAATTTCATAAAATCAGCTTTTTATTTAAACTACATACTTTACTCTTCTTATTAACATTTCCTATACACTCTCAATTTAGCAGATCCAGAAGGAGAAATCACAGTATCTGTTATCAGTTTGGAAGAGATTTCCACTAAATTTGTGGAAAAATTGAAGTAGTGAATTTGAAAGAAAACATCATTATCTTTTTCAAACTCTGGATGTCTTAGATAACAAATAGGTAGAAATTTGAAGACAAAAAAGAAGTCATTAATATGGATAGATAATACTAAATGTATCCTGATATTGTGAGCACTATCCTTTCTGCCTGAAGCGTCATATTCTGTCCTTCTCTTTTGAAGAAAGAGATGCCAGGGAGAAAGGAACTCTTGTTTTCTTGTTTAATTCAGGAAATTAGCAGGGGAACTCTCTTTTGAGAGCAACAATGGCAATAGCAAGGTCCTCTGTCCTTGTATAGAAATTACAGAGATAGTAGTATGCTCTCGTTTCCCTTTACCTGTAGGACTATGTGTCTGAATGTATTGGCAGACTCCTCTATTTTTTCCTTCTGCCTCAAAAAAAATATGTTGGCTTAAATGTGTGAGAATAGTAAAATAAATGGACAATGTAGTTTGAACTCCTTAAGAGCACAAAAGATTCCGGCGCTCCACAAATATAAGCAAATACCACATTCTAAACTTTACTAGAAATCTATTGTGTTTGACTTAGTGAAGGCTGTTGAATCTGGGGTATATCCTTACAGCCCTTCACAAAGAGACATGCTCACATTTCTGCACTTGACAGTTAGCACCCTAACCCTCACTGCAGTTAGTGGAATTGTGCTTGAGCTCAGTGAGAGGTAGGAAGCACTAGCCTAGGCTTATCACAATTTTACAGTTATTTTTGGACCCTGAGCACAAGTGAACCACACTTGTAAAATGTGTTAATTTCAATATATTCATTATTTTAGTATATTCAGCTTTCTTAAAAAATGTTTCAAGGTAACCCAACAGGAAACAGTCTCCAGATTTTTGTGACGGTGGGTGGCGGTAATTACCATCCTTAAGGGCATGTTCTCTAGTGCATGAAGCTCTAAAACTTGTGAAAATAAAGATGCACTTTACTGAAGTGGGCACAATCCTCAAAGGAATCCATTGAAAAATGCAGCACAGTGGCTTGAGCTGCACTTCCATAAGCCCTTACTTAAATAGGTCATTAATTAGAAATTAAACATTTTGAAGGAGTTGGAAATCAAATAAAAGACTACTGAATGTAGTGAAAGAACTTAATTAAGATTTTCACAAGAGGAAACATTTTTAATTTTGTTTAAACCTTTCAGAAATTGTGGTATTTCAGAACTTACAATTTTAATCAAAAATCCTTTTGAGAGGAAATTCTTCATCAAGATTCTATGGTTATATTTGATTCTATAGGATCTGTATATTTTCCTTTGCTTTAGGCTTTACTAAAATGAATCAACTTTCATAAAACGCTTCTGAGGAAAGGAATTTAATTTAAAACAAACAACAAAAAAAGTTTTTCCAACTGACTCAAACCCCAGGACTATGAAAACAGCGATAAACCTGGCAATGAATATTACTTTGTCTGTGTGCTTCTAAAGCTATACTTCCACAGTGCAGAGCCCTGACAGTGCAGCTGTGTACTGCAGTCAGGGCAAAACCAAGGGTTGAAACAGCTGTGACAGCAGAACTCTCTACTATTCCTAGAGCACCTACACTTAGACCAGCAGCACAGCATGTGGTATGGTTTTATTCTACTTATAAAAGGCAGATTTGGCTGATACAGATGCATCCACACAGAAGTCCTTCGCCAGTGTAGTACTGAATTAAAACACTGCTACTGTAGACATAAGCTCAAATTGTATGAGCTGCATTCAAATGAAAAAAAAAAAAAGAATATTGTGGAAAAGGACTGTGCTACTAAATCACTCTCAAGTAGTTGTGGATGGTGACCATGGAGCCTGTGGGAATCAGGTTGATCTGTAGAGGAAATGTGGAAAAGACCAGTTTCCAGAGAGAGCAGAGAAGGTGGCACTGCTTCCTGAGCCAAGCACAGCCTGTGTGTCTTAAAGAGGGAAAGCTGCAGTGGTGAGTGATACCTGATAAACTGTTCTTTGGTAGATGGCTTGGGACCTCTCTGTGATTTCAGTTTTTGCCAGTTTTAGCAAAATGCAGCCAGCTACTTGAAAGTCAACCCTGTATGAAAACATAAGCTGCTTTGGAAAATGATGGCTACTTCAGAGCTTGTCAGGTCATGGTGCTTTCCCATTGTGCCATAAGTTATTCCAGTGCAGAAAGAGCAAACACAAAAGGTTGTTTTTTATAAAATCCTCTGTCCTGAACTACCCTCACTCTAAAGGGCCCTCACTAGCAGAAGGGCCACTGGGGCAGAGGATGAACTGCAGCCAGGGACAGGCTTATCAGATTATCTGAAAAAAGTTTATAATTTCTAATTTCACTACCTAGTCCTGCGACTATCTCTTGGACTCCTGACAATATGAGCTAGAGACAAGGGAGGTTTAGTTTTGCACTTGCTATCATGTATACTATGCATTTAGCCACATAGGTAAAGCTACCTGATACCAGTTACAAAATTTGTTATAATTTTCCTCTCAGAGCCATGGGAGCCATAATATCCCATCCTCTGGTATGGGATGCAGCTGTAATGGTGTGTCCTACTCTCCTTCCTGCTAGAAGTGCAACTGCATCTACCCTCAAGCTGATTGATTACAAACATTTTAAAACTACCTGTGTTTCTTATACATATACTTTCTGGGTGTGTGTTGTGTCATCCAAATATGGAGCTCTTTGTATCTCAATAGAGTGCTCTAAGGCACGCACCCTTCACAAGGCTTGCAGAGAAATAATAATATAGGAATTGTTGCTACTGAGTGTACCTGTCATATATGTGAAAAAACTGGACCTTCTGGCATCCTGGTTCTCCTTTTGTGGACAGACAGACAGGGTACCAGGAGGTAAGAGGAACTGTCAGTTGCAAGAGAGCAGGACTAGTCAGTAGCGACTGAGCATTAGAGCCTGTGTCCTTCACACACTGGCATAGAATGGGCAAAGCAATGTTCTGTTCTGATGGGATGATGGCTTCTGTGAATGCTGCATACATCAAAAGTCTTTGTCAAGAATCTATTTGCTTATGCAGAAGTTAAAAAGTATACCTTGATTTCTATCCTTCCTGGTTTTGATTCATTTGGTAATGATGAGAGTCCCTTTTACCAGGACTGATTAGGGGAGGAACTACCCATTTGTTTTTTGACTGCCATTGTTTTTCTGCAATATAAACACCTAAGTGGAATGTCATGACTCAAGGAGAATTAAGCATACTAGTCTGCTCCCCATTACAGCCATTAATTTACTTCACTTTCATATTCATTACTACTTTAATGAAAAAAAAAAAAGATATTTCAAGGGTCAAAAAAATCTAAATGATTAATGGTACATCAGTTAATGACATTTTAAAAGTATTTTAGGCTGGAAATGTGACACGAAAATCATTAAAAAACAGATTCAATTTCCAAAGGTCCTAATCTTAAACTTTATACTGCTGGCTGAAACATAAAATGATATCCCGTAAGTGCAAGTGCTTCTATATGATGGAAAAGCTCAGGAGTTTTGTGAGTGCTGCCAGAAAATAATGTGTTCTCGGAAATTCTGGAAATTGAGCAGGAAGAGAACTGATGAGGATATGACAGAACAAATGAACAAATTGTTTGGTATAGAGGAATTCTCAATCCAGAGATTTTTTTTTTCTTTGAGACATCATTTGGGGTCCAACAGTAGCATAATGGATCCAAATGGATAAAATCAACAATAAATCCCGTTCTCATGCATTATGCATAAGCTCTCGCTATTGGAGTTTACACCACCATCTGGTGTTTAATTATTCCCACTTTACACCACACGGTGGTGTGAATCTAATGAAATGAATATGTACATCATAATAATTTGGTGCATAAATACTGGTTCACTAATTATTAAGTGCCAGGCATCCTTTTTCTAAAATAAGAGTTGAAATTCATTCTAAAACGTGACTGTTTCTGTAGACTCTCACTGCAGATACAATGACAATTAATTGTTCCATTCTCTAAAGATCCATTATTCGTATATGGCTGGTTGATTTTCTCTAACATCTGTACAACATAAATTAATTATACAGTAGTGTCACAATTCTCATTCTCATGCACTGTCAGTATTGTTAGAAAGGATCTTTTACATAATGTTTGTAGGGTTTTTTTTTTAAAAATCACTGCATACGTTGGCATTGAAGGACTCTTTTCTTGTCTCCCTTGCTGACACAGTGGCTGTCAGTATATGCACAAAGATTTGTTATGTTTCCAGGTTATTATTTTTTCACATTATCACCTGTAGGATATCAGATTTCAATCTGTCATCAGTGTATTTGATACCAATATCCTATGTTATTAAATCAGTTAGGACAGTAGTTTCTACCTGGCCGTAAGCCCTGCTGTGAAGAGTGAGACTCTTCAGCAAGCACAGTGTTCCCAATGCTCCCAGAAAGGATGCTGAAAACTGACCGTCACCCCCATTATAGAATCACAGAATCATAGAATAGTTAGGGTTGGAAAGGACCTTAAGATCAACTAGTTCCAACTCCCATGGCAGGGGCAGGGTCACCTCACACTAAACCATGCCACCCAAAGCTATGTCCAATCCAGCCTTGAACACCGCCAGCGATGGAGCATTCACAACTTCCCTGGGCAGCCCATTCCAGTGCCTCACCACCATCACAGTAAAGAATTTCTTCCTCATATCCAATCTACATTTCCCCTGTTTAAGTCTGAACCCATTACCCCTTGTCTGATCACTACAGTTCCTCATGAAGAGTCCCTCCCCAGCATCCCTATATGCCCCCTTCAGATATTGGAAGGCTGCTATGAGGTGTCCACGCAGCCTTCTCTTCTCCAGGCTGAACAGCCCCAATTTTCTCAGCCTATCTTCATACGGGAGGTGCTTCAGTCCTCTGATCATCCTCGTGGCCCTCCTCTGGATTTGTTCCAACAGTTCCATGTCCTTTTTATGTTGAGGACACCAGAACTGCACACAATACTGCAAGTGAGGTCTCACGAGAGCAGAGTAGAGGGGCAGGATCACCTCCCTTGACCTGCTGGTCACACTCCGCTTGATGCAGCTCAGGATGCGGTTGGCTGTCTGGGCTGCAAGTGCACACTGCTGTCTAATGTTCATTTTTTCATCAACCAACACCGTCAAGTCCTTCTCCCCAGGGCTGCTCTGAATCTCTTCTCTGCCCAACCTGTATGTGTGCCTGGGATTGCTCCGACCCAGGTGGAGGACCTTGCACTTGGCATGGTTAAACTTCATCAGGATGGCATCAGCCCACCTTACAAGCATGTCAAGGTCCCTCTGGATGGAATTCCTTCCCTCCAACGTATCAACCAAACCACACTTCTTAGTGTCATCGGCAAACTTGCTGAGGACACACTCAATCCCATTGTCCATGTCACCGACAAAGATGTTGAACAAGACCGGTCCCAAGACCGATCCCTGAGGGACACCACTTGTTACTGGTCTCCAGCTGGACATTGAGCCATCATATTATACTGTCCACATACTTTTATGTGAGCAAAAGTTTTTAGAAGTTAAGGTATGTATAGAAGTTAAGAATGTATAGAGAGTCAGTAGGGTTTCCTGTAGCAATCACATAGTAAATTTCTGTGTTCAACAGTGTCACTTGTCTACCAGAAGTAGTGGTTATATAGTAAGATAATGTTGTTAAAGGATATCCAGATAACTGCATCCAGCTTCCTTACAACTTATATTTTTCAGCTTACTTTTCTACATTTTAATATATTTATGAATTCAGAAGTTTGTGAACTTATGAACAACCCCGTAAGATTGGTTATGATGTATAGCATGAAAACATGCTTAAATGTTTATATTTGAAGACATATTTGAGAAAATAAGGCAAAGCAGGATAGCAAGAGACTCTGAGAGCTTAGAACAGAAAGCATTTTGATGTGCTTCTACTTTTATGTTCTGTGGTTTTCCATTTTTGGAAATTTGCCTATCAGTTTCATATATTCTTTTCCTTTACCTCTGTTTCAATAATCTTAGGAAATTAAGGAAGAGAAAAAGATTTAGTAAACATATTTAACTAGTTTTTAATGAATTCTACATCACATTTCAGAAGAACATTTTTCACTCTTCTGAGAGAAACAAAAGAGCCTTATCAAAATTTTCATTCATTATTATGTATGTTTTAATCAACATCCTTTTCAAATAAGTGTGTAGGTTTGAGTAGAATGGAGGAACCTGTAGTTTATATTAGGCATTGCAGAAAGAGTATGTATTAAGATAACAAAAAATATTCTTTTGAAATTAGTATATTTATCCATATATATTCACTGGATCAACTTTCAAATTTCTCAACTTTGTAAGTTCAGTGAAATCATCAAATCTGAATAACATCAAACATTTTATTGGTTACAGCATTAGCAAGTATTCTATCATTGTTCATTTTGTTAAAAAAATATCTAATGCCATTATATTTACCATTTTAAAAATACCATCATTTGAATATTGCAAACACTGAACAAATTGAGACATAAGACAGTTCTCTGTGGTCCCAGTGGATGACAGAAAGTGATGTGCATAAAAACGGTTTTCTGCTTTTGCATGCTTTCACTGTGATAGAAATAATTTGTTTAAAACAGTGATTGTCTTGGAAATAAGTAAAATTAAGTCTCACCTTTTCTTTTTTTTATTTTGAGAAAACTACGTCAGAAGTAAGAAAAAGTCTAACAATGTCCACCTGTTGTTTTTGATGACCAGTATGTTGTTTTTCAACTTCTGTTCTTCAGGGAGCAGAATTATTCTGAATTCTCTGGTCCTGGAATATGTGGGGATGTTGTGAGATTTGTATCAGTTTCCTGGGCTAGCAGGAAACCTCAAGAAGGGCAGGTCGTATTTCTAGTACTTGAAGAAATTAGGAAAAAGCCTCTATGGGGACTCTATGGGGTTAAACTTAGTATTATCTCATCAACATTCAGCACCACTGCTATGCCATGAAGGAGAAAAAAATAACACAGAAACATGAGAAGAGGAATAGAAAAAAGGCAAGCTCTGAGAGGAAAAACATGTTTCTTAATTGAGCTGGAAAGACAGAAGAGGAGGAGGGGAAGAGGTTGCTTGCAGCTCTCTTTTGATGAGAAACCTTTCTGTGCCTATGCCTATGTAGGTTAAAAATGGAGTGCTGTCTTTAATAGACAGTCACACTGTAATTCTGAAGCGGTAAAATAATGGTGAAAATTCAGGAAGAACAACAAAATATAATTCAGCAAAGTGAACATTTGTAAGATGTACAGGGTCAAATCATCTGCATATTAAGGCATCATCGTAACTCCTTTGAAGTCACTGAAGCTGTGCAAATTTACATCACCTGAGATTTTCACTGCCCTCTTCTAACTCCCAGTGTCTCAGCTCCTTTCTCCTCACCATATCCCAAAGCATCCCTGGTGGTCTTTGTAGTTCTATGCCATACTGTACTGTAGTTTTCACTGTACACAAACTGACAACCAGGGTGACCCTATCAATTTGCAAGGTTTAATTCAGTGTTAAGACATTTTCTCATACACAATTTTTTTTTTTTTTGTGGACCATCTGAATTTCACATATTATTGATGTTCCAGGATTTAATATTTTTTTTTTTATTATTGTTTCTGTTTGCTTTTCAGAAACCTGTATCCCTACCTATTATCAGGGCTGGGCTAGAATTAATCTTACAAGAGTGAATTCTTAAGTAGAATTTTCAATATATTTCATTTGCAGACCCAGAATAAACATGGCAAGAACAGATGCTGTGATGGCATTTTGGCACATTTGTTCACACGTGGCAGAAGAAAATACAGAAACTAAGAAAAAAAAAAAAAAAACCCAACAAAAAATCCCTCCCACAAACAAATGGATAAACTAAATCTCCTTGAACTCAGGATAAAGGTTGGGCTTGGGTCAGAGGTTTGATGCTGTTCTTATTGTAACTAATCCTAATGCAGTGTTTTCTAATCATACAGTAAACATTCCCTCTGGATGGAGCTGCCTGTCAGCCCACTCTTCAGGAGAAATCACCATCTGGAGCACTCTGCAGATGGCTGGGCAGTGGCATGTGTACAGCTGTGCAGGATGAGCACCCAGGTGTTTCAGCCTGCCTGTGATAGGCAGCCAGCAGGCAGCTCTGCAAGGGTGGGGAGGATACTCAGCAAGGGTGAAAGAAAACAGTAAGATGAGATGTGACAGGAAGTAGCGATAATAATAAATGACATTAATAAATAATAATAAAATGGTTTTCTTGCCAGATCAGTATTTTACACTCCATCATGAGGAGCAAAGTCTGGTCTTGCTTAGGCTTTAATGAGACTGAAAGCAAAGAACGTGCATATGACACAAGTGCAGGCACACGAGGTAGCTCAAAATCTTGTTAAAATAGCAGTGAGAATAGAGCTGCTTTGGCTGCCACATGAACCAAATTAACATACCTGAAGCAGACAGGTAGCACTGGTTTCTATCGCCAGATTTTCTCAACCAGTATTCCTGGAGCCACTGCTACCTGATTCCAGTGCTTCAGGTGATGCCTTCCAGAGCTGCTGTCCTATGCTAAATATACTGCTTAGACTATGGGGAATGCAAAGTCACCTCACTGGCTGCATCCAAGCTTTTTTTGACTTGTGCTGCTAGAAATCTGAGCTTCTATTGCAGCTGAATCTGGAAAAGATACATTTTATGTTACCATCAGCTGAATCCTACACACAGCTGTATCCAGATTCAGATATATCCACACACAAATAACAGTGCTGTGAAGCTGTAAACACAAGCAAAATACACATTGAATGAAAAGGGTATTATAAAGTGCCATAGTATTTTATGTTTGTCATGAGTTCAGCAGTAGCAGTCATTTTTCTCTTTCTTGGTAGCTGGTGCAGTGCTGTTTTTGTCTTTCGGCTGGGAACGGCATTGATAACACCAATGTTTTTCAGTTACTGCCTAGAATGTTTTGTTTTGACCAAGGACTTCCTGAGCCTCATGCTCTGCCAGGGAGGAGGGGAAGCTGGGAGGAAGCAGAGGCAGAACACCTGACCCAAACTAGAAAAAGAGGTATTCCATACCACAGCACATCATGCCCAGGATGTCAAAAATGGAAGGCAGAGACCCGGAAGGGTGCGGGTGCACTGTGTGGTCGGGCTGGGTATAGGTGGTGAGCGATTGTATTCTTTTCCCTTGTATTTGCCTTGTCATTATTATTGTTGGTGGTAGCAGTAGTGGGCTTGTGTTATACTTTAGTTACTAAACTGTTCTTATCTCAACCTGTGGGAGTTGCATTCTTTCGATTCTCCTCCCCATCCCCCTGGGACTGGGGGAAGAAAGAGGGGGGAGTGAGTGAACAAACTGCGTGAGGGGCTTAAACCATGACAATGTTATACAAAAAATACTTATTACTAAGTATTTAAATTGTTTATAAATCTTTCCTGATCCTTTAAAGGATGCTTTTAAATAATGCGTGTATAGGATGACGGTTTTCTTTAAAATAAAGACAATTTCATGTATAAATTTTATACAGGGTGAAACAAATGTCTATTTCACTATTTCTATGTAAATTTCAGCATTAAAGAATTAATTTTTAGCCATATGTCATGGTTTAAGCTGTAAATCACGCAGCCCATTCACTCACTCACCCGCTTTCTTCTCCCCCGCTCCGGGGGGGGTGGGGAATGGGGAGAAGAATCAAAAGAATGTAACTCCCAAAGGATGAGATAAGAACAGTCCAGTAACTAAGGTATAACACAAATCACTACTGCTACCACCAATAATAATAATGACCAGGGAAATACAAGGGAAGAGGATACAATTGCTCACCATCCAATGACCGAGCTGTGAACTGAACTCTTCCGTGTTCCTGCCCCCAGTTTTACATCCTGGGCATGACGTGCTGTGGCATGGAATAGCTCTTTGGCCAGTTTGGGTCAGGTATCCTGTTTCTGCTTCCTCCCGGCTTCCCCTCCTCCTTGGCAGAGCATGAGACTCAGAAAGTCCTTGGTCAGACCAAAATATTCTAAGCCGTAACTATAAACATCAGTATTATCAGCGCTGTTCCCAGGCCGAAAGTCGAAAACACAGCATTGCACCAGTTACTAAGAAAGAGAAAAATGAGTGCTGCTGCTGAACCAGTGACACCATATGCAGACTTCTTAAAAATTTAATTGCAATTACAGAAATCAGAATTTCCTATATTTTTTTTATTTTTCAATATTAGTAAATATATGTGGATTGTTATTTTGCTTTGGTCTGAAAAAATGTAAGGAAATTTTGAGAAAAACACCTTTTAAAAACAGTGAAAATTCGCATCATAGTAAACATGCGATTTTATTAAATGTAGAAGAAATACAGTAGTGAAAAAGAATGTCAGCTTTTTCACTTCCAAATGTTTTGTTGCACTGTATGCACTATTGACTTTGTATACACATTGGGAATATATACTTTGTATATACATTGCAAGAATGGCAAACTTTTGAGTGATTTAACTCACTGCCCAATGTGTCAGGAATCTACACCAGTGAAACTCTGGGCTGAGGAATGAAGCAGAAATGTACTATACATGCTCGAGTTTTTGTCATTACTCTTTAACAATTCAGAAAATATTTATCTATTAATCTTGACAAGAATTGAGAGTCACTAGAAATCAAATATTGGACTCATCTAAGGTTAATCATATAAAATTACACTTCTCCTTGGACTTCTACCTTTCTATGGAGATGTAGAAAGGAGAAAAATTGCTTTCTGGCTTGCTTTCTCTCTCCACTGATTACAAAAGATGCCTAGACAGGTTGCTTAAGCTAGCTTTTACACAGCTGTATTAAAAAGGATGAATCCCATCTGTGGGGTAAGATATTCAAAAGTGCTTACATGAATTAAGTATTCACTTTTCATAGGCTTTGCAGAAATCTGTGCTTCTAAATTACTTATATTTGGAGTTTAATTCCTATCAAATGAATAGATACTCACATTAGCAAAATCCAAGTAAGCTGATTATGTCCTTTAGTTCTTGGTGTGTGTTTTAAGCATACCCTACAATTTCTTTTTCTTTTTTTTGTTAAAACATACTTGGAAAAGCAATGCAGAAGATGCACGCATCTTGATGGGGATACTGAGTTCAAAAAGATAACAGAAAAAGAAGCAGGAGAAACTTCATTAAAACTGCTTAGGGAAGAGAAAATAGCCCTTAGTGAACTTGCATTGCCACCAAAAAAAAAATTTCCTCCTATAACTCAGTGATTGTTTTATAGTCTAAGACATTATAATATTTCTTGCATTTATACTAGTTAAAACTGTAAACTGTATTAAGTCATACCTCTCATCTCTATTTGATTATTGAATATAATTTGCCTGAAAAATGGGATGTAATATCGTGTTGTACTGATTATATTCCTGAGAGAAGGGGAAACTCCAGATGAAGCTGTAATGAATGGCAGAAAGATTTCATACCTGAACTATAAAGCACACCTTTATTCAAGGCACCACAGGTTTCATTACCCTCCACCTCCTGCCTAACTGTAGGAGCCAAGGCTAAAGCCCTTAGGTATCTAGATTCCCATTAGTGAAGTCTCTTAAGAACTTAATTCTAGCATGCATAACAGTTTAATTCTGTGAGCATTAAACAGTGAGGTGCCAAGATCCTGCCTAAATCTCACTTTGATTAATAAAATGAATATTTCCAGAACTATTTCACCTGGGTGGATTCATGACATAGCCAATCTGTAAGAGAGACAAAGCTGCCACGTCTTTAGAGGAGCAATTCAATGTTTGGTGAAATGTGAAGGAGCTAAGCTCAGACTCTTCTTCTGGCTAAACCTACACCCACCTGCAGGGTGACAGATAAGGTGTTCCTGGATGGGAGTTTCTCAGCCTCTTCTGTCTTACTTTCCAGGGAATAATTAAATATCAACAGAGCAGAGGGAGAACAGAACAATTTGGCAGAGGACTCACATGGAATATGGGATCAATGTCTTCTCAAAGGAACATGCAAATAATCCAGAAAGGGTGGAACAGCTTTACCATGTAGAAATAAAAGTATTCCCTCATCTTTAACCAGGTGGTTTCAATTTACATAGTAGTTGATTATTTATATCACTTTGGGAAAGAGGGAAGGGGATTGGTGGGAGTTGCTATATTGTGAGTATTCTAAGTGGGATAAAGAAGGCAGAGGAGGGCAAATATCTATTAAAAAAATAAAAATAAAAGACAGAATCACTTAACTCCGAAGTAACTTATTTTAAAGGCACCAATCTTAATGCTCATCCTTAATCCAAGACCTCTGAATTTTGCTAGGAACTTCTCAGTATCACAGATCTAAAAATTAAATTTCTGAAAACTAGACAGACATCAGCTGTTGTACTGTCTTTGGAGGAGTATATCTTTACGAGTTTCTGGTGAAAGACTTCTTCAACAGATCAATGATGATGCAAGCCTGTAACTAGAAATTGTTGTCCTCCTTTTATTTCCCCATGACCAGGCATTGCTATGATTTCCTTTTGAAAGGCACTGACACTTGTTGTACACTTTCCTGAATGGCCTCAACTCAGTATATCTACAGAAAATAAGACAATATAAGTTACTGATCAGGGCAGTGAAAGATCTCAGTAAAGCCAACAGTGGAGCAATACCAGAGCTGGGGCAAGGAGGGGAATGAAAATCTCAGCCAACAGTGGATTGAAAGGCAAGACCAGCAATTAGAATAACTCAGGCTTTCACAGAGCTATAGTCGCATCACTTTGGCTTTATGACCTGTTTTAGGTGCCCTGATTTCCCCGGGCATGTGAAAGGTATACATCTTCATCCACTGTTTTGAGTTATTAACCGTATTACTTGGACATATACATGCAGACTAGCATCCAAATCTCTCCTACGAGTCTATCCCATTTTGCTGTCCTAAATCTCATGAGACAGAATCCAAACTGATATCAGGAAATATGCTCCTGAGGGACCATTCACCAAGACCTTTTCTGCAACTCAGTCTAAGCATCTTCATAACTTGGACAAGAGAAACTTCCTATTTTTATTTTTTTTTTAACATTATAAGCATACAAAATTACTTCTTTATCATACCTGCTTTTACTTATGTTACTTCTAGACTGAGACAATGACCTTGCAAACATTTAATTTTGAGCATGTGAGTAGTGTCATGGAGTTCAAGAAGGGCAACAGAAGTGACTGGAGTCATCTGACCCCAATTTAAACCTTAATCCTGTGAACATTTTTGAATATGAAACCAATATGAGTACCCACACAGTTAAAGGTAGGAGTGTGAACTCTTTCCAGGGTGGGGATCTAACTAGAATAAGCTCTTTTAATTTTATTTGGTGCAGGAATCCCAAGTTTCTGACAATTTTGTTGCTCTTTTAATAACCTTGCATATTATTGCTTTGACGACTGAGAAAGCAGGGTTGCAGCAGAACCAAATGTGTTTGGGTGATCTTTCCAATATAAGTCTATAATATCTTGCAAGAAAACAGAATTTCCACAATTCTAAAAACTATAACTATGTGTTAATAAAATAATGCATTCAGTTGCACCTTTGAACCTTTGCAGATCTCAGGCTTCTAATGGAGAATAGTCCCCTGCTGGCTTGTGTTGTGAAGTATTATCTCCACATGTATCATTAATTTTCTTTTCATAGTATTGGGCCTCATTAATCCATCCCTAGTTGCCTTGTATTTAAAAATAGAAGTTATTACAGTGGATTGCTCTGAATTGCATAGTAAATAAATTATTTAGGTTATTTGGATCTTAAACTTATGTCATAAAAATGTATTATTATTCACATGCATATGTACAAGTACAGGCACAAAATCTAATATTTTTCTTAACAAAACAGAAAATGAAGTTAAAGGAAAATCGATTCTTCCCACAGCAAAATATGCCTATTTACAGGGACTTTGCTAACATGCAAGAAACAGGCAGCCTGTCAACTTACTTTTAAAATCCATTCTTAGTGTGCATCTTTGTAGTTATTTTGAAAGTCTAGGAATTCAAAATGACATACACTCTGCTTAAACCCCATCAAAGTCCCTAAAAGAAATCCAATACTTACTTACTTTTGGAAATAGTCTAATTCTTAAGGCATTTAAATTAGGTATTTTCATTCTTATATTAAAACCCCTGTGGTGCTTAATTTTAATTGCTCAGATATGGGAACTGCATTCACACCAAGCAGTGCAAACAGACACCTGAACTCTGTCAAAGTCTTTAGAGAGGCTTGACAAACATGAAATATAGAACTATAATTAGCATCCTCTGGTGTGCTGGCTGTTTATTGGGATTCAATATTTCTTTTTTTATAGAGGGTTATTCTAGAGTATTACTAGAACCCTGTTTTAAATCCTAGGCTACTCAGCAAGAGGGGACTGCTAGCAGAGTGCCCAAAGCATAAGGCCTGTGGAGTTTTATCACACTCAGCTTCTTTACCATCAAGCAATCACAGGGCAAGAGGAAAGAAAGACTCATTTTTATCTGGTGAGAAACTAACTAGATGGCGTAGAGGAGCGAGAATGAAACTGTTGTCCCTGCTCTGGGTCTCGTATCCTGCTTCATCACCCAAGGCTGCCCTAATTGCTAACTTTCATTATGAAAGGTGGCCAGCAGTTTGGCAGGGGCATCTGTGAGCAAGATGGAGCCCAAACGACAAAGGCAATTCAAGTTTTGCCTTTGTTCCTGAATTCTCAAGAGAAAAGGCAAGAGTTAAATCCAAATTTAAGGGCGACATGATGGAAAGAGACACCTCTATTCTATATATTGCCAATATAACATATTTACAGTATGTAAAATACTGCCAGGAAGAGCTCACTCCCCTGCAGCAGAATCTAACAAGACAGAGGCATGCAGTGTATCTCCCCAACTCCCCAGAGGCATCTTCTCACACTGCTGAGGGTTCAGGGAATTTAAGTATCTGTGTAGCCTCCTTATGCAAGGACCAATTCCCCACATTTTTGGAGAGGAAGCACTAAATCTCTTTATTAGGCATTTAGATCCCTCTTCAGTTCATACTGAAGCACCAATAGAGGGGAATAGTGTTTTCAATTGCTTTGCTTTATCTTTTTTTTTTTGTCTTGCTTAATTTTATTCACTAGTAAATAACATTGAGAAGAGATCCTAGTGCTTTTACACATTCAACTTTTTCCCTAGAAAACATTATTAAGTTAATTTTTTGTTTTTCTATCCTCATGATCTAACTACCTGTAAATACTTGGATATCCAAAAGGTTTTTTGCACGGTTCTCATGAATTGGCAAAGTCTAAAATCAGTTTTCATCTAGTGAATCTAGCTCTGAGAGTGTTAACCATGTCATGAGTTCAACTATGTCTTAATTTGGAGTACTATGATAAATTAAATTAGTACAATGTTTTAGTCTCTTCTGCATTCTGTCATTTCTTCATGGATTATTTATGTTGTTCCCAAGCTCAGAGTCATTTCAAGTAATAACTGCCAGAGAATTGCTTCCTTCTTTCTCCTAAACTTAATTTCTAAATACATTCTGACTTTAAATGTAAGACAGACTGTGAGATCAATATTTTGCAGCCCTGCAGGGTTAGAAACAGAAGTTTTATCCCATTAGAAACAGATGGTTCCTACCTACCCAATGGGACAAACACAGTTCTAACTGGAGTCCCTGGAAAGTATATTGTGACAGACTTCACACCTGCAATCTTGCCAGTTACTAACCTACCCTATAAACCTCCGTTTTAAAAATTGGAAGGTAAATGAAAAATAGAGTAGCGAAACAGCACCAATCTCAGAAAAATAAATAAATAATAAAGCCCTTGGGTTTAGTAAAATGATATAAAATAAAAATGGATATGTACTAACATAAAAAAAACTTTTTATTTTACTACTAAATTGTGCTAAATATAACTCAACGAGAAGTTGTATACAACATGTACTGCTGCTGTCGATAAAGGATTTCCTCTGGCAGAATGACAAAGGACTGAAATCTAATTTTGATTTGCATTAGTCAGTGATAAGACCATCTTACTGTTAAGTCAGCAGATACTTAGGAACATAGGATTAGGATGAAATCAATTCTTTTCGTGTAGTTCAGCTCCTGAAATTACAAGTGTGCATATCAAGTAATACTTCTAAGAAATTAAACAATTTCCACTTTAAAAATAGGTTAGATTTTTTTAGGTCTTTGCTCTTCCTGTAGATACACCATTGTTCTTTATGGCAGAAATTTTATTCTCCTTTCATGCCTATTTTTTTTTTTCCTGCTGTTCACCCCTTGTATATAATTTCAGTCCTTCTTCGCTGCCTTTTCTATGTCTAAGTTACTAAAGAACATTTCTTTTTATAAGAAGGCTTTCTCCAGATCTAAGGTGCCTTCCTCCAATCTATTCCAGCTTGAATTCTTCTTTTCTTGATTGTAGGTGATCAGAATTGCACACAATGTTTTTCATGACATTTTACCTTAGCATTGCACAATGCCATTGATTCCTGCCTGTCTCCTCTGAAGCATTTTCAGATACTTTGTAGGATCTCATTTGTCTCTTTCATGGTCATGCTATCTTGATGGTACAAAGTTGTCAATGGTGTGTAGAAATAGATTCTCTTCCTCACTCATTTCCCAATGATGAATTCCTGATTTGCTGGGGGAGGGTGAGAGGGTGGGGAATATTGTTGTCATTAATTCCTAAATGCATGACCGTATATTTCATACTATTGAATTTCATTCCATTCCTTTTTTTCCAGTAGTCAGGGTCATCCAATTTTTCCTGCATGATATCCCAATTTTCCTAACAAGTTACATATTTCATTTAAATCAGTACCACATTTCTTTCAAGGTTATTACAGAAAATATTAATGAAAACACTCAGGAGACCAATCACTGAGGAACTGCAGTAGCAGCCCCCTTCTACCTGAGTTCCTTTCTATTCTTTACTCACTCCTTTAGATCCTACCCCACTTTATAATTCCCAGATTAATCCCCTTTTTCTCCTTTTCTTAACTAAGAATTCCTGTGTGGTATCAGATTGACTAGATCTGCTCTCTTTTCCTGTCTAGAAAATCAATTATTTTTCAATGAATTCTATGAGGTTAGACTAGCAATACCTTATTCTTTCTTTCAAAATGTCTTTCAGAAGGTGGCTTGCATATTATTATTTATCAGACTAATGGGCTGTCACTCTGCCCTCCTTTTCATACTTTATCTTCTGTTCTCCATTAATATGAAACAACTCAGGAAATAAAAAAAATATTACAAGTTCTGTCTGTGAAGTCTGAAATTCTATGTTTCATTTTGCTCCAAGTTCTGGAATAAAAATTATTTGCTTTCTATGATTTGAACATTTACCATCTTTATACTTTACATCTATCTCTGTTACAGTAATTTACATTTCTGAACCTCTATTTGCACATTCATCACCTTATCTTTGTCTTCATGTTCAGCATCATCAGTTTCATAGAAAACTGAGGAAAATATTAATTTAAATAGGTATTTTTCAATTCTCATTGCATGTAACTACTAGGTTTCCTACACTTAATCTTTTTTATGTGATTGAAGCAAATTCTTATGGTCTGACTCACAATTATGAGGAAGTGTAGAAATATAAACCTTCCCAGGTTCTGGCTTTTTTTTTTTTTTTTTTTTTTTACTTTGTCTTTATATATATTTTTTTTTTTTTATGTTCGTATTTGATCTCTTTTCAGTACAACATTTCTTCGAATCACTTATTTATTCACTTAGCTCTGGAGCACCAAAAGATTTATTCTCTTGCTCCTTTGGGTTACGAGATTCAGATAATTTTGCCCCTTGGTTTAAATAAAATCCAGAACCACTTTCCATGCAAGTTCCTTCATGCTATAGAGTAGTTTGTTTCACTGTTGTTTCTTGCAGCTTATCAGCAGCTGCCTTTTCAGAAGAACCTTAGTAACAAACAGACTCTCCATTTATCTTTACTTATAATGTGAATTGAAGAGCAGATAACAGATAATCACTTGTGGTGTGTGTGTGCCATGACCAGACAGTTTATGTTGTAATTACATACCAAAAATCATCTAAAGAATCAGAGATTCATGTTGGTTTGGTGACTACCTGGTGAAGTAGGCACTGCTGTTTTCAGAAAGAAGAGATGGAGAGGAGTCCAACAAATGGAATAGTGAGATTTTTTTTAATAGGAAAAGATAGCTGGTATTTGGTACAAGCAACAGACTGCATTAGCAAATCTGTAATAGGACTGTAAACTTAGTAAGGCCTTAATTTTAATTTTCCTGATTCATTTTATAATATATTAAGAAGAAAGAGCATCCATATTAAATAATGCATAGTATTTTGAAGAGCGTCGTGACATTTTCCTGAAGTCTCTAAATATGGATCAAGTCCACCATTTGTGGGAGGCTGTTACTGCAGTTTCTCAGTGATTAGTCTCCTGAGTGTTTTCATTAATTGGTGAGATTATCACCCTTAAAATGGTCTGGCTGCAGATGCTGTGTAGTTGCTCTAGTCAATGGCAGAAACAGAAAATTAAGAATCAGTACATCTCTACCTGAATATTGATTGTACAATATCTGTCTTTGTTCTTTCTGGAATTACCTGGTGGTCTGTTGCCCATTAGCAAACAGTTACCAGAGCAGAAGCTAATGTTACAGATGCTATAAAAAGAGCAGCATCAGAGTAAACAGATTTAAATCAGCTCAATTCTAACAAAAACTCTTTCATCTTGAAACAATTTAAACTCTACCAAGAGTAAGTAAAGAGAAAGAATATATTTTCTGTCACCTTCAGCCATCTGTAGTTGCTTTCACATTCCCTGTCTTCAGATATGAGGAAGGTTTTCATATCTTTCCTGATACAAAATTCTCTTAAGATGTTAACATAATTACGCTTCTTTAGTTTATGTATTTCTTACTGTATTTACATGGTATTCAATTGTGAAGCTTTTCTAAACCAGCCTGTTTCACAGATAAAGAGCTATCAAAACAGCTACAGCAGCAAAGATATTTTTTCTATAAATTGTTGATAATACAAAAATATGAAAGTTATTTTAGCATCTGAGTCTAATTTTGTTTCTATATGTATATCATCAGTATAATTCTCTGCAATATAGTTAGAGTCTTTATATGTTCACACATAGAAAGCAAGGCATTTACATACATAAACACCAGGGAATAAGAAAAATCCAGAGATCTTTTTTTAAAAGCATGCAGATTCTGTATATTTCTTTCCTTTGAAGTCTAATATACCTCTTTTCTCAACTAAGCAAAGCCATAGGCATACTGAAGAACTATCCTGCTTGTTAAAGAGTATTAAATTTGAGTTCCTTTAGAAAATGCCAACAATTTTGACTGTCAAAAATGTGCCTCAGAAACTAAACCAAATAAAAAACAAAACAAAATAAAAAAAAAAAAATCCAAACTAGCATTAGCACTCGTGCTAGATGCTCCTGCTGCTCAGAATATAGGATTAGTCTGAACAAAGAGAAGATTAATGCTTGTTCTTACAAGTAGAAGGGCCCAAATCTGCTCCTCAGTGTCTGCTATTCAGAGGTCCTATCCTCTCAACTGCACCAATGGTAAGAATTCTGTGGGTGTTTCTTATTTAAGCTCTTTAGACTACCTCAGACAATTTCTATTTGAAACAGATTACAAAGTGCTCATGGAACTGAGTCCATTTGCTGGGCTTGAAGACTGTACCCTCCAGCTAAGGGAAACTAACTTCTGGAATTACAGACCTCTTCAGTGTTTGTCCACAGCCCGAGAAAAAATGATGAAGAAAACCAACATAACTTAATTTGATGTGATACTTATATTGTTATCACATGCTATTTTATACTTTCATTGCTTGTTTTGATTCACCTGATTCATCTGTCTCCAGCTGTTTAACAACAGAAGGAGGACTTACAAATAAGTACCACCTAGACAGCATCAATTCTGGTTATGCTGATCTAAGAAGAGATGCTTGGCTGTCCAGGCACATTGCTCACAAGAGCATTTAAACCTGAATACTCAGGGAAATATCTTCAGGACTGAGAAACAACATATTCTGTTTTTATATGCTATATTCTGTTAGATATCACCCTTGAGAAAAAACGCAAAATAAAGAGCTACTCTGTGGCTGCTATTGCAAAGCATAGGGAGAAAGACATTCCTCACTCCAGTTTATATTTTATGACAATTTAGTATCTCATGCTGCTATTTCTGCTGTGACTCCCAAAGTACTTTGAGTTCTTTTTCAGCCATGGCAGATTGCCCCTATTACAAAGAAAATTGATTGGCGTGCACCAAGCACATCTTTATTCTAGCCTCTCAGCCTTTCATATTTGACATGTTAGGGAATTGGCAATTATCAACAGATGGTGAAAATTAGAATGTCATGATGTTAATTTACATTTTCTCCAATAGCAGGTTATCTTTCTAATAAATTCAGAGGTTAAGAAAACACAAAGATAATATTTCCCTTCCTTTGACCCATTCACCTCTAGTCCTCAAATAAGACCAAGAACCAAAGCTAGTAAATCCACATATTTTGCTAATTTACCAATTTCATTGCCCAGGTAACTATTCCTTAATTTATTTCTTAATCCTAAAGTTTCTCTGTTAGTTTTATTCCTTAATCTGGAGGTTGACAAGGATGAAATCTAATGGCTACTACCATTCAGTGAAAAGATTAGATATGAGCCAGTCGTCTAAAACACCTGAAAGAGAATGAGGAATAATTAGTGAACTACGGACTGAAAAGGATAATGTACAATTGCATCAATGACTGCTAACTGAAAATACAAATCAAGGAAATACTGAAGAGGAGGAAGACTCTTAAAAAAAAGGAACTTCGAAGTATTTGTAGTTAGTGATCAAAGATTACCAAACACAAGGATTAAAAACTTGACTACTCTTGTTCAAATACATTGCAGAAACAACGTGAGATTCTTGTAAAAAGTTTATTAAGCAAGGATAATATTTAGTATTATATAATTATTTTGAGATAAATCTCATTAGTTTGTTATTCCATTTTTTACCTTGCTAGCACCTTGTTGGGAACTAAAGAATTTATCAGATTTATAATAAATAAAGTTAAATGAAGAAAAAAATATGAAGCATAAATTACTTTAATCTCATAATTAATGAAAAAAAGAAATGTTATTCTCTTGATTAAATAAAAGTTTTGGTTCTCTTTGCCACTTAAACTAGCAATTAGATTTATTGGAGTTAAACATTTTTCAGAGGACAATCTGTCTCCCTCCCTTCCCCCCCACCCCGGTTAATCAGACATCCATATCTTTTCCAAAAACAACAGTTTAGAACAAAATGCTATTTCACTCTTTATAATTTACTTTCTTCTTAGGCTTATTTCCTAATAATTTAACCTTGGACACTCAAATCCATTAGGGATAACTTACAAGGAATCCACATATAGTGATAAACCCACTCAAAGTTCATACAAATCCTATTTGAAACTTCAAAACTAACTTGTTTAAAGAATTTTTTAATATTAAGAATATCTAAAGATTAAAAAAACAGCCAAACAATAAAACCATAACAAAATGAAGTTCAGAGTATTTGCATTTTCATTCATTTATTAACCTGTACGAATTTTTTGGCTGCATTTTCATTAACTAGGGATCTGACTGTCAGATTGTGCTAGATATTAGTGGTTTTGAGCTTCCATATTGGTAAAGTTTAAATAAATAAATAAAAATATTATTAAAACAGGTCTACAAAGGTGCTATCTCATAAGCTTCTTTTCAGCGTTTCATTTGGTACTAATTTATTGAGCAATGTCTTTTTAAATATCAATGATGCTCTATCTGTTCTGGAAACAAATGTAATTACAGGGTTTCAATCTTCACACGCTTCTTCCGGGCTTATACTAGTATACCAACTTAATTATCTGCAATGGAATTACTCTTGCTTTACACTGCTTTACCTGAGCTGCAAATCCAGCTTATGAAATACCTGGCTGTGCTCCTGTAGGCATATACACCAAAGTCTGCAGGCTTTTACATACAGTAAAAAAATGAGCAAATGCTATATAGGCATACAATTTTTTCCATTCTGTATTGTAAAAAAACAAATCGGTATTTTCCTATTGTTTTCCATGAAGTTTTACATATGCATGTCTTGAGCTATATAGTTACACAATACATCCTTGAGTTGTACAAACCAGTCTAGGCCAACTTCTATTTCCTGAATTGATGTTGACTTCAGTGGGAGGAATTCTTTCACTGGAAAACATCCTGTCTTTAAGCCACTGGAGGGAAACAAAGAAGCCACTTTAAAATAAGGTCTATCCTAGCAAGTTAATATTTGTTATTTTTTAGATTCCTTTTCAAAAAGTGTGAAAGAAGCATGGGCAGTTGTATTGATGAGAAGACCCTTTTCCATCAAGGCTTGAGCACAATGACCCTTTTTACAAATGCTAGCATTTGAAAAGAACAAACGGGGAAATAAACCTCAAAGGGGATGACAATAGGATATGGAAAGGAAGTAGGTGGGTTAATGCATCTGAGAAGCAAAGCTCCTTATAAAGACATTGAAGAGGTTTAAAGTTCTATTTAGCAACAAAAGCAGTTATGGAGCAGGGCATAATTTTCCCACAGGATTTTTGTCTTTTGATGTTTTTGAAACACAAATGTTATTTATTTATTTTAAGAATGGCCAGTTTGCCATTTGATAAGCCTGTTCTATGCCAAGCTCTGTAGTCACATTATGCTGTACTTATGCTAACAAGGCCAATGTCCTCTGGTGGCATTGTACCCACACTCTTGCCCATAGGATGGAGGTAGCTTTAGCTAATGGTTCTAGTAACATCCCAAGGTAAGGACAGTACCATCCTTGTGCTTCCTTACCTTAAGCCTACATGTTATGATTACACATTCAAAACTGCAAGTACAAGATGGCTGAAAAACCTTTCCTCAGATATATGCATAATTCTATCCAGAAGTAATAATCACAGTTTAGATTCAAAAGCATACTCAAGTCCATGCCTGTGATCCAATACAGAAGCGCTATCATTGCTCCAGCCCTGAAGCATACATAGTAAGTGGTGACAGAGAAGGGGGAGAAAATCAAAACATACAAAACCAAGGGTTAAGTTCCCTTGAAAAACACGTCATGTTACTTTCTTGGTTTGTTGAATATGTGGTGGGTTTTTTTTTTTCAAAGCAGTTAATTGTAAAGACATGGTAAGAGACATGGAGAGGAAAAGTGTTAAGGGAGCAGAATGAGAAAAACTGATGGAAAGCCTGAGCAACAAGCGTGGAGGTTAGAGAAAATACTGATCACAACATAGGAGACAAAGAAATAGAGCTCATTCCAAAGGAAGTATTACCAGGATCTGCTGAACACTTCACAGGCTTCTCTGCTAGCTTCACTCTTTGGGAAATCTGTTAAAGAAAAAACCAAAACAATAATAAAGATGAAAACTCTAAATGTCATCCTGAGTTTCACAGGTTATATTAAAACTTTAACTTATGTGAATTTATCCCCAAGCTTCCTTTGACAAAATATCATCATCAAATTTAGTACTTTGTAGCAGAGGTTTTAACCTACCTGTTCCTTGTGATGGTTGAATTAGTACAAAGGGAACAGAAACTGAAGCACCAAGTAGCCACACAGCTGCACCTCCTTTACAGCGACTGAGAGAAGCCCACACACTCTTGCATTTGTATAATCAAACAGGAATACAGGAAAGAATCTGCCCTACAGGTGCTAATACCTTCCATGTCACTATTACTCTGTCAGACTGCCCCCATTAATACCTAGAGGATAGTTTACCCTCTCTGGATTCTTTTTTTTTTTTTAAGTTCTGAAAATTGAAAGTATACCAGCCTTTTTGTTGGTGCTTCTGGTTTTGCGTCAGTACAATCACTTTAGGAGAAAAACACATGGGAGAATCAAATCCCATAAATTAAATAGAAAATCCCTTTGGATGATTAGTTCAGACCAATGTTGAAAGAATATTTTGTGTGCATGTCAGGTTCTTTGCCAGTCTCAAAGCAGTCATTTGGATTCACTTCATTATAGGCACTGCAGTACCTTAGGAGAGAAAGAGAGAAATAGAGCGTGAGACAGAGTAATAATAACCCTTGAACAATGAAGTCTTTCTCCTAGCACAACTTCGAATAACTCAGACAACTATCTTTTAATCAACTACACAAGCACAACTGTATCTGAATTCAGCATAGTTAGCATCCATAAGGAGGAAAAAAAAAATCACAGAGGAACGCAGGGGAGAAGGGACACTAGATAAAATGGAGTACTACGTCATGGACTTAGACTTAAATAGAAGCATGAATACCAATTTGACAGCAGAATAAACACATGCTGTAAAGATGGTCTGATCTTTTCCTTTTTAAGTCAATAGAAATTTCCTCACTAACTTTAGTAGGCAAGACAACAGGCTGCTATTCTCCAGTCCTTCTTTCTACCAGTCCAGTTCTTGTTCTCTAGTTTTCTACTTTGAATTTCTGGCTCATGTTCTCAAACTTCATCCCAAGGAATTTTCTTAATTCATGTTCTCTGTTATAAATTTTCTTCTTGTGGGAATGCTTTTTCATTTGCTCTTTTTCTGACAATGATATTTTAAATAACCAAAAGAATCAGTGTATGTCAGGAGCAGGTGACCAGTCCTCAATGAGGATCAAAGGACAAAGCTGATTTATGAAAAGTAGCATGAAACAATGAAAGCAGAATTTACCCTCCTAATATGCTGTGTGAGTTCCCATTTATCCTTCGTATGTCAAGTGAATGAAATATTCATTAATTGACTTTACCATTGGGCTTTTCTCCAGATACGAATTCCTACTTAGAACCTTAGGTTTGGATCCTGATTCAATAAAGTTATTTACTAGTGGTGAGTTTCAAGAATACAAATTGTAGAAGTGACCCAAGTGTCTGAAATGACAATTTCCTCCATTAAAATCTGGCTTTGGTTCCAAAAAAAATATCCCATGGAAGTATGGATTTCTTTCAGATATGTTGCTTATCATGATTTTTATCTCAAAATTCAACCAACATTTGTAGGACTCAAAGTAAATTTTTTAAGTGGTTCATGAAACCAGGTTTTTTTTTTTTAACTAAAACCAGACTTCAGTAAATATTTTAATAACTGTTTATACAAGCATGATTAACATCATAAACACTTTCAGAAAAATGAAAATGAACCTAGTTTGAACTTTGTTAAATGAAAACAATTTGAAACTTGCTGTCAATATTTCATTTTCCTTTCCAATGTCTTTAATGCACAATTCAGTTAATGTGGGTAGAGCTGTTCCCATACTTGAACTTAGGCATGTACTTAAATACCTTATTTAATGAACATGGTGTGTTTTGTTGTTTTGGTTTGTTGGATTTTTTTGGCAGGAGTTGTTTTGTTGCTTGGTTGGGTTTTGGTTTTGGTGGGTTTTTTTTGTTTGTTTGCTTGTTTTTTTTTTTTTTTTTTTTTTTCTTTTAATCTTTTACCTACATCTCAGCAGTAGGATTCATCTACCATCAGCTATCTCAAAGTTACATGTCTAGTCCCAGCTAGTAATCTAGTCTTCTTTTATGGTCAATGGAGAAAGACAGTTATCTCAAGAAGGAAATACCTTCCATCCAAAGATAAGGTGTTTGGTGAGATAAATTGCCCTCAGCAGGCACTGTGTTTGCTTCGTAAAGGAAAAAACATAGCTGTTATGACTACAATCTTAAAGGCTACAAGGTGGTGGTTCAGAGTGATGAAACCTTTGCAAGATACTAATGATTGCTTAATTTCTGCAACTGTTTTGGATTTTGTTGGCTCCTCTTGTAGTCAGGGAAGCGTCCCACAGCAGGAAATCAAAAAAGTAGATAGTAAGCTGTATATAACAGTTTATTACTTTTCATTCTTTTGCTATTGATTATCCTACATTGATAGCACTTGAAGAATTTTTTCTCCTTCTCCCACACTTCTTACCAACAACTATGCTGGTTCTATACTAGCTTAATTCAACTGAATTTATGAATGCACTTAATTTTGAATTGTATTCCTTAAAGGCCTTGTGAAGCAGGAGATTTGTTTCTGCTAAGCACTGACTGGACCAGAAGTGTTTTTTCCTTTAATAAATATTCAAAATACTTTTTTAAAAAAAGTAAGACAAAATTTTAAAAAATTGTAGTGAACAGATTTATTTTGTTCTCTGATACTCAGCAAGTTGCATTTTCCACTTTCTACCCTACACTTGATGAGCCAATTTGTGTTATATGTTTTTCATATTGCACCAATAGGTGGCACTAGAATTTTCTTTATTTTTGTATAAAAAGGACAGTGACAAGAGATTTATCTTTTTATCAGTGCAGTATAGCACTAAAAAAAAATAAGATCTTACAAGGCCTGGAGAGAAACAAAAGAGCAATGCTGGCATGGCCTGCAGCTTTTTCTTATAACTATTTGATCTTTGAGATGTAAAGGTAGTATTGCCTAATGAACTTGTAATTCTCTTTTTTATACTACATTTCCTCAGTTGCTGCAGAAATATAGATAACATGGGGAAGTATTTCCTGATGGCATAAATAGGCAATATTTGAATGACTGAGACACATTTTCTCTATCTACAGAGCAAGTGTTAGATCTGGTAATTAACACTATCTTCTGTGGTATCATGAAGCATGTCTTGACAGTATGCAAATTCATTATTGTTTTGGCAAGTTTACTCTGGAGTTCTACCACGAACAACATTCAGGGATTTGGGGAAAAGTTCATTCCATCCACAGATTTTTTTCCACCAGCATCCACGCAATGATGAAGGAGCTCAGGTACGTAAGGTCAGCTCGGTTAGCAGATGGTATAAACTGCATTAGCACATACAGAATTTTAGCATAGGTCTTAAAAGGACTTGAGAGCCATCTTCGAACAGAAAGACATGGAATTCCCGTTTACAATGAGGAAAGGAGAAAAAAGCAAATAAAAGGAAAAAGGAACTCCAGATTCCATAAGCCACAGTTTTGTTAAGGGATGAAGGGATAGTTGTGCTTCTCTTCAGTCCACTACTACATCTTTTCCTGCAGACAATTTCCCAAGGTCTTTTCTAGCCCTTTAGCTAGTGAAACAGGCTTTTCAGGTAAATTGAGATCTGATCCAGCTTTACTATACCTGTTAGGTAAGGTAAACCGTACATATCAGCAGTCATATAATATACATACATATATATCAATAAAAATCCAGAAAAGAGATTATTTAGAAAAAGAGGTAAACAGTTTCACACATACACATCCTGTTCTTATATATTTTTACTTATCTTTACTCTCTTACCTTGGAACTATAAATAATTCAATATCTAAGCAAGCAGACAAGAACTCATATAACATATTTTTAGCTTTATTTATTTTTGTGAAATATACATTTATATATAGTCAATCCAAGCATAAAGAGGAGTGATTATTACTTTGAAGGCAATTCAGAATTTTGCACTCAAAAACAAACACTGAAAGGAAGCTGGTATCGAGTACACAGAAAAATTATCTAAGAATACATCAGATCAAAATGCAAATTATTGAGGCTTCATCCTGTAAGGTAATGTAGCTTCAGCTTCCACTTAAAGTGCTGAAAGTGGGTGAGGGACCGCTTGAGAGAGATAACACCTTTCATGACTGAGCTCAAGATGAATTATTGCAATATATACAGTGTCATGTCTTATTGCTTAATTGACTACCTCTAGGTATAATATAGCTGGCTTTATCACAGAAAAATCATTTTGATTTATTTGATGCATTGTATATCATAAGTAAGCATGCATGAGGTTATTAATGTCTTGCATAGATATGATATATTCCAAAGGCACAGACAATGCATTTCATCACATGCAGTACTAGCCTATTATGACTATTACCCAGAAACTTTCTATTTTTATTTTTATAAATTTTATTTTTTATTGTATTTTTTCTCACACTGCCTGCTCTGCATGTAAGAGTTGAATAGTGCTTTTGGCAAAAGGGACTATACGATAAATAATGAAGAACATTACTTGGAACATAGAAGTTGGAAATATTGTCTATAAGAAATGCAGATTATAACAATTCAATTTGTTGCTAATTTATTATAGGCAATTGAGTTGTTAATTATTCCCTTTACTCATGGTCCTCAAGGTCTATCTGTGAGAGGTGAAGTGGCTGAGCAATGATCTCTAAATAAATGTCCTTCTGTCACATAAAAAAAAAAAAAGTGTCTAGTGACTATCACCTTTTTCATCATCTTTTCCTAAATCTTCTGGTTTTCTTAAAAGAATCAGGCAGATAATTTAAGGGGACAGATTTTAAAATAAAGCAAAGCAGTCTTGAGAGTAAAGAATTTTGTCACAAAATTCAACTGGTATGATGAGTACAAGACAGCTTGAAAGGGCGATTGAATATTTACTTTTCCAGCAAAGGGTTAGTAACTTTATTTAAACAATCTCAATACTTTGATGAAACAGGCATTCAGACTTGAACTCCAAGATCTGTTTTTTTTTTCTTTTAGGCTTTTGGGTTTGTGGTTTTTTTTTTGTTTTTTTTTAATTAATGTTTCCAGTGAAATTCAACCTCCTATTTATTTTATTTAGGCAGATATAGTATCCTGGAAACAGACTGCATCATGCTCCACCAATACCAGTCATACCATTAATGATTACGTTCTTATGCCTTATCACAATTATCTTATGCCTTTTTACCATTATCCCCATGTACTGAGATGGTTAACTAAATTCCTGTCTACACAGTGGAAAAAGTTTCAGGTGAACATTTATTTACTGCCATTCGAAATTAAAAAACATATAATATGTAGCATTGCGTTATACACATGCTATAAAAGTGCATGGGACCTGATGAAATCCATCCGCGAGTCTTGAAGGAGCTGGTGAATGAAGTTGCAAAGCCGCTGTCTAGATGATCTTAAGGTCCTTTCCAACCCTAACTGTTCTGTGATTCTTTGATCATTTAGCCTGGGCCGTTCAAATATCTTTTGTTGTCGGAATTTTTAAGTAAGATGAATATTAAAACAGGATGATAACCTGTGGATGTTTATGACTGGCTCTGTGTCATGCCTGTGTCATGTTTGTTGCTGTTTTTCTATGCCAGTGCAGGCACTTGCAATCCCTATCAGTGTGAAAAACAGGAGAACTGGGCTACTAGCATTTTAGGCAGGCATAGAATCATAGAATCATAAAACAGTTAGGGTTGAAAAGGACCTTAAGATCAACTAGCTCCAACTCTCATGCCATAAGCAGGGACACCTCATGCTAAACCATGCCACCCAGGGCTCTCTCCAACCCGGCCTTAAACACAGCCAGCGATGGAGCATTCACAACTTCCCTGGACAACCCATTCCAGTGCCTCACCACCCTTACAGGAAAGAATTTCTTCCTCATATCCAATCTACATTTCCCCTGTTTAAGTCTGAACTCATTACCCCTTGTCCGATCACTACAGTCCCTAAAGAAGAGTCCCTCACCAGCCTCTCTATAGGCCCCCTTCAGATACTGGAAGGATGCTATGAGGTGTCCACGCAGCCTTCTCTTCTCCAGGCTGAACAGACCCAACTTTCTCAGCCTATCTTCACACAGAAGGTGCTCCAGTCCCCTGATCATCCTCGTGGCCCTCCTCTGGACTTGTTCCAACAGTTCCATGTCCTTTTTATGTTGAGGACACCAGAACTGCACACAGTACTCCAAGTGAGGTCTCACAAGAGCAGAGTAGAGGGGCAGGATCACCTCCCTTGACCTGCTGGTCACACTCCGCTTGATGCAGCCCAGGATACTGTTGGCTGTCTGGTCCGCAAGCACACACTGCTGGCTCATGTTCATTTTTTCATTGACCAACACCCCCAAGTCCTTCTCCCCAGGGCTGCTCTGAATCTCTTCTCTGCCCAACCTGTAGCCGTGCCTGGGATTGCTCTGACCCAGGTGGAGGACCTTGCACTTGGCATGGTTAAACTTCATCAGGATGGCATCAGCCCACCTTACAAGCATGTCAAGGTCCCTCTGGATGGAATTCCTTCCCTCCAACGTATCAACCGAACCACACAGCTTGGTGTCATCGGCAAACTTGCTGAGGACACACTCAATCCCACTGTCCATGTCACCGACAAAGATGTTGAACAAGACCAGTCCCAACACCGATCCCTGAGGGACACATGTCACAGTTTAGATGTGACTATAACTCTTTCTCTTTTTCTCCTCCATTCAGGGCCTCTGTCTTATACATTTAGAGCATGGTACCACTGTCCACTGCCTTTCTCCCACTTGAAGGCTTGTGTCAATTGTAGCTGGCTTGTGGAAATATGCAAGGTTTAGCCCATGAAATTGCAGGTGTGAAGGAGTTCTTGGAGATATATTTATGTCTGAGAAATGTTTCCATCTGAAGGTATTTTTCATACTAGCTACTTAATTTTTGACAGGGTACATTTCACATCATTAACTCATATAAACATTTGATATGTTCATGTCATGATAAAGCATTCATTCTTAATAGCACAACAAAGTAGTTTTCCACATAAATATTTTGTTAGTTTATGAGGTCTACTTAGGAGAAGAGCTGCCTACACCTAATTCAAACATACTAAGAGAGCAGTGCTGTACAGAATGCTGCTACATTTACAGGGAACCTGTAGTTTTACAGTCTGTAAATATATCAGCAATAATCTTGGATAAGAACAAAGAATAGACTGAAACTACTAGGAAAAAAGCTTCCAAGATTAAACTTTCAGAATTCATCTGCAAAATCTGCTTTCTTTCTGTTTTTGAACAAGAGCTACTGTGGCAATACTTAAGACACTGAACTTTCTCTAATTGAACTCAGAAAGACTCTTGGAGGACAATGAAAGAATCCTGAGGTTCAATTACTTTTGTTACTACAGCCTACAAAATATTAATAATAAAAGAGCTAAAAGTATGAATATTGAAAAATCCATTGATATGGAGTATCAAAAATATTAAGATGGCACTTACAGAACAAAAAAAATGAACATAACAAGAAGAAGTCTATAGCTGTGATTTCACCCATTTATATCTATTTGTGGAAGTCATGGTTTAACTTGTAAGGCAAGAACACTAGACTGCACTGCATGATAATAATTTCTGGAGGATAAGAATAGCCGTAGTAAAGTGAAATACTGAAAGTGATTATATACAATTTACAGACCATTTAAGTCTCACTAAATTTCTACTAAAATATCAAGACCTTAAGCTTGGGTTTAAAATTATCACTTTGCTTTTAGCTGCATTTTTTGAAGAAATAACTTTTCAGTTATCTACAAGCCTCCACTCCATTATTTGTCATTGTTAGAAACAATTAATATACTCATTTTAACCGCAGCTTGCTATTTTTTTCTTCCAAAAAAATGAACATCAAGGAAAAAATTTAAAAACCAAATAAGACATACAGCTGAGAGATTTTCTGTCAAAAAGGGAGGAAGACAGATTGTCTTTAAGAAGATTTAGGAAATATTTTCTAGTTTGCTTGCAGCAGCTCTTTAATTTCAGTCATTTTCTCTAAAAAAACATCATCAAACTTTTGGAGAAAAGACGATAAGCATCTCTGAATGCCAAAAAAAAAAAAAAAAATCTAAGGGTAGTGGCTAGAATAACAACAAATAGATCAAAATCTTTATACCTAAATCTTGACACAAAAATGTAAACCCAGATTGATTATCTGCTACACGGCAGTGGATTTAAGGCTCCTTTTCCACTTCTAGGAAGATTACAATGAAAGCTATCAAATACTTTTGGCCAAAATGGTTATTTCTTGATCTACCAAATTAAGAATGCACACAGCACTGGCAACACCTCTGATGTATACTGAGTTGGCCATGCATATTGATAGAGCTGTGAGGAGTAAATTCTGGTTTATCCTGGTTTTTCAGTTATTTCTTCTTTTTTTTTTTTTTTTTTTCCCCAGCAATTGTCTGTGCATGTCAGCAAGGTGTTTAGCAGGAAAAAAATTGGGTAGACTAGATTCAAATCCTTAGCGCTCATCTGTTCCCCTTCCAGAAAGATGACAGCTTACTGGCATCACGTAACTGCTGAGGTATAAATCTGTGCTTTCCTGTTCCCATTCAAGATCTATGCCATTAGAGCAATATAAAAATCCCAACACATCCAGTTGCCAGAAAAACTAGAGAAAATTGCTCTGTCAGAGTTTTGAGAACTGATAATTATTTTCAAAAATACTAAACCCACCTTATCTTTTATATATTCCCTCAGGCAAGTGTATTAAATGCATCTAATTTATCAGACTTAGTAGGTCCCAGTTAACATAAAATTATTTGTCATATACAATGCTCTACAACCACCAGAGAGATGGGACAATTCATTTGCATGTGGAGAGCTCACACAAGAGTCTCTGTATCTTAATAGCCCCTGTTAGCTCTCTGATGAATTCCTTTTGGGAATCATGAAAGGGAATAAGGAAGTCCCAAACAAAAAGATGAATTGGTGCTATGTTCTATTAATGCATAGAGCAGGCAAGATAGACTATGGAATCTCTTTCATTTTATTTTATTTTATTTTTTCTCTCTCATTTTATATTTCCCTTGTAATTTTAATTTTTGTGTGGAAATGAATTTTTTTGTCCTTTGGACTCCTAGTATAACAAGCTCATGATACTTTATCAAAGCTTTCAGGTACTACCAATAAAACAGCACTCACTCTCGTACAGATTCAGTTAGCCTGAAACTTCCTCCAAACAAGTTTCAGGCAGACCAGAAGCTTTACAACCTTGTAACTTTCCCACTCTTTGTGGCAATAAATATTTTCACTTTCAAGTCCCTGGAGCCCCCATACACAAAACCAGACTACTCAAACCATGCAAAGAGGGAAAAGAAGGGGAGGGAAAAATGTCTTTTACTCCCAGCCCATCAGGGTTTTTTTTTCTATTTTAAAATATTGCGGTGTCTTTTTATCCATTATCATAAGAGTCTGATAGTCTCTACTTCAGAAAGAAAACACTTATATCAGTGGGATTTAGTCCCTTAAGATATTCAGCCAGCTGGTTGCACCTGAGACTCAGTCCCTTGTCCAGACCACCAGGCAATATTTTTAAGCCAATGTCAACAGAAGCAGGATGCATGAAATAGTCATAACCTTAAGCATTTGTCCTTATTTTATTCCAAACTTTAAGTAAAAACAAGACAGAATAGAGACAGGCTCTATGCATTAAGACTGTAACTTCTTATATATCAATAATCACATAAGAAAACTACTACTATTAGTATTAAAACAATTCTAATTGGAGATAGAAAACTTGAGGTCCAAACCATGACACGTTGATTTTACGTCAGTACAATACTTCATGGAAAGAATGCACTGTGAGCAAAGCATCACATAGTGGAGCCCTGTGGAAAAGATCTATGCATCATTACAGAATGGAGAATGAAGAAATGCCATGGATACTGTTTTCAATTTTGATCACATCATTAGAGAAGGACTGAAAAACAACATAAGTACAAAAGATCTGTAGAACAGCAATAATGAGGTAGTGAAGAGTGAGTGGGCTGTATATTCTCTGAAAGCAGAGATTAAGAATTAAGGAGAATTTAGACCAAGAAACATAAAGAAAAAAATCTATAGTAAAAGTAAACCATGTGTTTTAGTATATTTATTTCTAGAAAATAGGTGCTGAATGTTAGTCTGACATTTAAAAACAGCATTTCCAAAACTGTCACTGTTATTCTTGTAAGAGATAATTAACCCAAGGAACTCACTTCCACATAATATTTAGCAGCAATTCCAATGTAAGCCTAAAATCAGATTAACCTTTTGTAAGACTCAACATTGCACAGAACTAAAAACGATCAATCTTTTTGCACTAGGACATCAGCTGGTCACCAAGTATTGGCAGTGCAAAAGTTCTCATCCATCAAGGGCAGGAAATAAGTGTTTTGCTTTAGCTAAATATTCTGCTATCCACTGAAAACTAAGTATGACAGTAGAATAGTGTTTCTTTGTTCAGCTAGATGATTTTTCTGTTACTACACTTTACAACTTGCAATCCCTATCAGCTCAGCTGAGATCTCTATGCCAAACTGGATTATCCTGATGTGTGCAATTTGGCATCTTCAGTAGGTAATGAAGTTTCTACCCTAATGGAATATATCAATAAGAGTAGCTAACTTACACTGCATGGATAAGCACAGCTCAGAAGCTCACATGCAGAGGCGTAGACCATCAGATTAGCAGCAAGGCTAGAGAGTATATGCTCTTTCCTGGGACAAAGAGACAACACAAGCTACTGCAGCAAATACTGCTTGATTCCCTGAGACTCAGCTGCAGGCTTGACCTTATGCAATGAAGAGATAAAAAGCCATTGCCCCTTTCCTTTACAAATTACTCCTTGAAGTCCCCTTTTCTTCTTCCTTCCTGCAGGTGCAAATTAAGTTCTTAGTGGCCATAAGTTTTGGCTGTATCACTCACAGGTCAGGGAAGATTTCCAAACACTGGTCATTGTCTATACTAACATTAAGCTGCAAGTCACAATTACAATTCAGCACATTTTCTCAAATGGCTTGATTACCAAAAAAAAAAAAAAAAAAAAAAAAAAAATCCAAAACAAAAAACCAAACTCAAAACAGCACAAAAAAACCCAGTTGTATTATTATGGTTTCAGGAAAAGACAAGATCACAATAGACTATTTCAGTCAGTGTGAAGGGTGGGAAGAGAGTTACATGCTATTGTTCCTTACTTCTTGAAGTTTAAAGAAGGAGGGGAAAGGGAGTGTTGAGAAGATCTGAAAATGAATGTTCAAAGTCTCTCTCTTTTAATGGAATATTAGGAGACATTGAACCTGTGCCTTTTAGAGGTACACTTGTAAGCATTTTGTATTATTATTACTATTACTGCTATCATTATTATTATTATTATTATTATTATTATTATTATTATTATTATTATTATTATTTATTATGGTGTTGTCCTTTCCACATGAAAATAAAAGCTATTTATCAAAAGCACGTGTTTAGTGCTGAGGTAATGCAGAATATACAGATTGAATTATTTATCTGCTTTAACTATTGGAAGGTTTTCTTATTCAAGTGAAGAGCATAATCACAGTGCTTTTTTTCCAGATTTGAGGGATAAAAGTAAAACTAAGTATAGATCTGAGCTCTCACCTTTCTAATGGACATAGAAAACCATACTCTATTCCTGAGCATCCCTAGGAAATCACTACAGCTTCAAGCTGCCAGACTATATGCCTTTCTAACTGCAGTGAACTGATATACACTTCAGTTGAGCAGAGAAGTCAGGCACTGAATTAATACTTTATTAATTCCCTGCTTTCTGGGAAAAGAAAAATGTTTCTTCTGTCTTAGAGAAAACAGTAGAATTCAACCATGAATGAGAGCAAAGAAAGAAGTGGTTATCAGCATTAAGATTTCTGCATACTCAGTCAGACATCATGCATAAGGTGGGTCACAATGAGCAAGCTATAAACTCTTGCACAGTTCAGCCTCCAAGCTGCTGCTTCACACATTGCTGAAGCATGACATTTTGGTAACATTTCTTGTGTCCTATGATTTAACTGTATTAGAGTTTGCACCTTAACACAAAACCTACCATACTTCTAGTGTTATACAAAAATGCTTTTTCAGTTATGTCAGTAAATAATAATCCACAATGAAGAGATGTGAGAAATCCCTGACCATCTGACATTTCTGTGCTATTTAGGCTGTTATGACTAATCTTAAACACAGAATATCACTGACCTATTGCCACATTAGTTCTGTTTGGAATCCTGGGCTGTTAAAAAGAAAACATGACTTCTGCCATTGAAAACGAGTTTCATTAGGAAAGCTAATGAAGAGGCCTACAGATCCTGTTCTCTCTTCTCTGAATCAGCTAGTTTAATCAATACCACATCAGTAATAGGCAAAAGCTGTCACAATCTGAGGAGAGATTTGCAAAACCTAAGCTGGTCATTAAGAAGGTTGGCAATATTTTCCATTTCACTTTCTTGCCTCCAAATTCCTACTGTTTTTAAGGCACACCACAATGGAACTGAATAGACAATCAAAGTTTTGTCCAAAGTCCACTCCACAGTTGTTGAATTTGTTCTTTCTGTTTTCTCTCACCTGCTTTGAAAAAAGGCTGTCATCTTCTGGTGGCAAGGAGCAGGCAAGAAAGCCTGTCCTTAGGAGCGCACAGCTGCAGGAAACCAAATAATAGTCTGGAGGAATTTTGTTCAGTAACTCTCCTCTGATGGCACAGGATCTGTGGAGATCAAAAAAATGTTGTTGAAGTGCATTTGGTTGTCTGTATCATTTCAGGCTCTTTTTCTCAGGGAAAGGGTTCCTTATAAGAGAAAGTCAATAATTCCACGTTAGCAAACTCAATGGATACCACAGTTATCCACAGGCATCATATATAATCAATGAAAGAAAGCACATCAGTGAATTAAAAGAGTTCAGGTGCAACAAAGACAGTGATTCACATTTGGTTTTGCCAGCATTTGGTTGATAATAACTATTGATAGATTCTTATTTCTAAACAGAAGTTGATGATGAAGTCTTAAAAATGAAGCACGATCTTTGGTCAGCTGTGACACAGACAACAGCCTCCTTTTTCCATTTTTGGGAGAAATTTTAATTAAAGCCGTTTCCAAATCAGATTTTTTGTATTTTCTAGATTGCCCATGTAAGGACTCCATGGCATTACTCATTCCTTGATGGCTGGAGACTTCCTCCAGTTCCTTAGGCTGCATTGTTATGCTTAATACACATCTGAAGATCTTACATCATTACCATTAACACATCTGTAGAGAACACAGAACCACACCTCTGATTACCATTTTTTCATGGTGTTTAACTTTGAAGTCTTTCTGCTTTTTAATTTAAAATCTTACTAGCCTTCAGAGGAAAGGAATCCTTATTTCTTGATTTTTAGCAATACGAGCAAGCTCTCTCTGCTGGTGTATACATTTCTAGCACTGGAAAATCCTGCTTAATCATGCCAGTGGGCTAAACAAATAATAACACAAGCACAGAAAAATGTCTTCAACCTAAAAAGGCTTAAACTGAGATCAGCTCCCTAAACCAACAACAATATTAGATAGGTAAGAGAAAGTATGGACCAATGAATTTGAATAACTACTATGAAAATCTTTTAAACTGATAATGGGTTCACATACTCATAAAAGTGGTATCAATTTTCACTAAAATGCAGTCTCAGATATACCAGGGTGCAAAAGCCATAGTAAGACATGTGAAATGTAAAAATTGTAGATTTAACCTCCAATTAAAGTAATACTTAATTTGTTTTCCCTGATGATTTTAAACATGCAACTGATTAATTTCAGTGGTATTGTAGAAAATTGAAAGTAGAATCGCTTCAGGTGTAAAGTGTGGTTACTTCATTGGCCTACTTAGCTAAGTAGTAAATTTAAAGGTTGTTGGTTAGGTATAAAACTTGATTTGACACATTCTTATAGGTATTGTTATTAGAAATTTGGTTGCATTTGACACCACTGAACTGGATTCATCTCTCGTGTTCAAAGACAGCTTCCTTCATCACATGCTGGGAATTTGCTTTTCAAAATTTCAATTTCCATCCATTTTGGGAACTGGATTTAACCTAGGATTTTAAAGACTTTTTAGCTTTAACTCTTAGGAAACCTTATCAATGAACTCCTTCACCTTATTAGTGGGTCTGTTCAGTATGTCAAGGGTCTCTTATGACATCAGAATGGCATCACAGTGCTTCTTACTATGTAGTTATCAAGTCACATAGTTAAATATAGATGGAGAGTCTTAAATTTATTTTCCACTGAATATCTGTCCCAAGGAAACTTTCCTGGCTATGCTCAAGGCTCATCATATGCTTAAAAATAGCTCCTGTTTTGTTTGCTTTTTTGTTTTCAACCAAGTTGTTTTAAAGCAACAGATGTTGAATGATATCTGTGCGGCAGGGACAGGTTACCCAAGGAAGTTGTGAATACTCCTTCCCTGGCAGTGTTCAAGGCCAGGCTGGACAAGGCCCTGAGCAACCTGGTCTAGCACGAGACATCCCTGCCCATTGCAGGGTGGTTGGAACTAGGTGATCTTAACATCCTTTCTAACCCAAACTATTCTATGATTCTATGGTTCTATGATTTTATGATTTTATGATTTGATGAATGAAAGCTCTTTTCTTTATATAATAGGCCAGTCAGTAAGGCTGTCATTCCAAGAATGGAAATCCATATACTTTTTCCACCTGAAAAAATTCAAATCTATATCTCTCCTTTTTACCATAGAGCAGTGTAAGGACAGTTGCATGGAAACTATTGCAGGACATGCGAATGCTTCTTGATATTTAAGTGTTTTACAGAAGAGAATTCAAGATTATTTGGGCCAAACCCCAGAGAACAGCTGATTCTCTTAATTCCTAAGCAGGTCTTTACCCTGAAAGTAGAGATCATAGGTACTTTTAGTAATGCGTCCCTATTCTACACAAAATCATCTCTAGAAAATATACAGAAATGGTCATGAGAGGATAAAGAGAAACTTTCATCACTTCATCTGAAAAGACTCATGCTTCCTCCTTCCATTCTGTTGCCATTGAATTTACTTATGTCCAGTAATACAGCTTTAACAGGAGGAATTAAAAATAACCCTTCCAAAATATCCTCTTTGTTAGTGTTTATAGAACTCCCTGGTGAGACATATGGCTTTGTATCCCCTTGGTCTGAGGAAAGATTTTTTTCTAGGCTATTTTAAAGATGCTGGAAAGGTTACTCTATTCTTTAGCTTTAAAGAATTGTTCATCACTATGTTCTGTCTTGAGATTAACCCACTGGGTGAACATTAAAAGCATTTTGTGTACAGCCACTATGTCAAGCTCCTTATATAACAAGAAGAGAAGACTGTCTAGGTGCCTGAATACAGAGATATATGCTTCATTGTTCATCTCTGTCATGTCTGAGATCTTCAAATAAAATACTCTGTCACTTATGAAGTTTTAGGATACACTGTCAATTAGAGAAGAGTAAACAACTGCTGAACTGGTATGTTTAAGACTGTAACCTAGGATTCAGCTGTCTACATTTTAACTGTGTGCCACTTTAGAGATGCATGTTCCTTTTTCACTGGGAAAAGGGGCTGTGCTCTTCACTTTAAGCACCCATCAGAGCCAACAGAAACGTGATAGAAACTTTCTCTGCAATTGCCTAGCACAATCCACCTTCTGCCTGTACAGTTATGTGTTGCTCGAATGTCCTCTAAACTTAGTTTTTGGGTTTTATTTTACATTCCCTGATTATCATTATTATTGTAAATTGTCTGGTTCCCATGAATGAGAAATTTCTTGGCACTTTATTTTAAGTTTGTATACCATCCTAAAACCACAGTGTAGCTTGTGTCTGCCTTCTTAATGTGTAATGTACAGCAGTATTTTTTAAGAGAATACATTACAAATCTGAGTTACAGTTTCACCATTGACTATTTTCCAGATGGAATATAAAATAATTTATCTAAACTATGAAGTTTTATTTATTATTTGGCCATTTCATTTCTCCCTGTATGGGGATTGACTCCTTAATTCTAACAGCTGCCACTGTTACCTTCTGATTAGCAGTTGTTAGGGTGTTATCATAGCAGGATGATAAAGTCGATGAAAAGACCTTTCCTCTCTTGAAAGCTCTAACCTCTAATGCTTTAGCTTGTTGGTCTGGGTTGCCATTTTTTTGGGGGGGAGAGGGTAGGAAGAAGTGTTGTTTTGATAAAAACTCATTAGTTACAAGTTTCATAATGGAAGATAGCAGTTACAATTCATAAAAAAGATATTTGGGGCTGAACATTAGATAACATCTAGAAAGGCTACTCATTCAGTGCTTTACCTTGATGTCACAAGGTACTTCCTCAAAAGTATGCTTCTGCTCAGTCCCAGGCAACCACTGGCTTGGAGTTGGTCAGAGGAACAATGGTATGAAGTCCTGATTTTTCCTTGGCCTCCTGTGGGTTTGTTTCATAGTCAGACAGATGAATCACACATGGACTGAAATGTGTAGATTTTCAAAAAACATTATCATCCAGTTTGGGTTGCTTAGGCAAAACAGCTTTGGTATAATCTCTCTAGATGCTCAGTTCCTTTAATTTTGGTTGTTTGGTTTCTCCAAACCACAAAATATCTGCTTCAGGGAATGCCTCTTTAAAGGTATAAGCAGTTAAATGTTCTGTCTCATACATATTTCCTGCTAGGCATTCCTCTGTTCATCTTTTCTAACTAAAAGATATGCGTATATATAATGAAAAGTTCAATGATTAGCCTGTGTCTTAGGGAGACACAGGAGATGGGTTGAAATACATTCTCTTCTTTGCTTAATGGGCATAAGAAGTTGTATTTCCTTTTTTTTCTTTTTTCTTTTTTCTTTTTTCTTTTTTCTCTGTTCTTTGTTTTTTGTTCTTTTTTTCTTTCTTTTTCCCAGAAGAATTTTCCAAATAAAATTTATCGTTAGTGTAATAGTCCATTTATCATATCCGTCTACACTGTCTTGCTTGTCTGAATATTCATTAGGCAAAAAGCTGCATATGGCAAGTTGGTTGAGCACTCATATAGGGTGGGTGAGATGTGGCTTTCTATTATGGTTTCTTCTTCATATTGTGTTATTCTGTTATATCTAGTTAAACAACAGTTTAACCTTTTTCTTTTCATATAAGAATTAAACCATGCATACTAATAAAATATTAAATTAAACATGATGGTATGGGTTGGTATGTCCATAGTTATGTGTCTGTTTTTATATTTAGTAAATACATATTAAATAAATAATGAAAATAGATAAAACAAAAAAAATGCTGTCAAACAATGCTCATATGTTGGGAAAAGTATCTCTAAAGTATGACACTCTTGCACTAATTACAAAATGATTTAAATAATGTGATAACAAAAATTGTTTGTGTTTAATTCCCTCTGCTGAACTGCAGATCTTGCATAATGCGGACCAAAGTTCCAATAAAGGAATAAAACAAATAACAGTTGATATGCACAGTGCTATACTGTAATAATCCAATTATTTCCCATAGTGCAGAAATGGCATGCAATTTCAACACCTGTGACTCCAGAGAGATGTTATTTGCACAGTTTGGATCTCAATGCCTAGTTAATTTTGCTGTAGTGCCTTGGGTGAGATTTATGTTAAATTTCTCTTTTTATAAAGTCCGTGGTCACATATTATCTTCTGGTGTTCTCGTTACATACCTTGCTCTCTTGCTTGGCAGGAAATCTGCCTTGATGATCAACTTCTGCATCCTTGTAGTTAGTAGCCATGCCATAAAGGCAACACCTGCAGTGAGACGTGCCAGCTCCACAGTGGGGGGAATGAGAAACGTGGGGACTCTGTTTTCCCCACAGCATTTCATCTGCCTTTCACAATGTAGCTCTGCTAGTAGACTATAGGAAAAAAGACCTTCAGTTGTACAGTAAGCAGATCAGTGGCCAGTGTCTGAGAGGTGGGATTTTATATCTTTGCCATCAGATGCTAATGCACTTGCAACACAGAAGAAATGATTTTGATATGTATCAGGAATCACAGTCCTAATAAAGAGAGGTATTTTTTAAATGAAAAAATGGCAGTCTTGTCTGATGCTTAGGGCCATACAAGCACTGACAAATTGATTGTGGTATAAAGGATTTCTATGGCTTTGCAGAAGTCAGATTGACTTTTTTTTTTTATTGGTTCTAACATTAGTTGATTGTCCTTTACATATTCTACATTTGCATTTACAACTATGTCAAACTACCTGTCTAAATCCAAAATGCTACTGACTTCAGCTGTGCAAAGCAGTCAGAATCATCCTTCATATTTCTGTATTTCCCTACATAATGTTTTTCTGAGTCTGTGCAGAAAGATATAGGCTGTATGCAAAAAGAAATAAAAATATTCTATTTTATTCTCTGCTCTCACTCTTTTTTTACTTGAATTTTAATACATTTTTAATTTAAACAAACATTTCAGGATTTGCTGAATAATAGTTTATTGTTTGCCTTTGCAAATGTGAAATTTCCAGTTTTCTACAGCTATGAGACATCTTTAAAAAGTCATCTTCTCTGAGATGGTGGCAAAGTGCAACACCCACTGGAATTCTGGATCACTTTATAACACACATCAGTGTGTGATCTGCTGTAGCACAACAGTATACCATATGTATCCAAGAAGTATCACCAAATTCATGCAATTCCAGGAACTTTAAGAAATTCAAAGAAGAAATTAAAAAAGTAACTGACTATTTTGTTTCCTGCTATAGATAGTTCTGTAAATAACAACAGAATAGTGCACCCAAAACAAAATTAGAGAGTTTCTTAACATGCATGAAATTCACCCCGCTTCAAAACTATGACTTTCTTTTCATTCTGAAACTAAACTGACTGGAAGCAAAATTAATCTGCTAGGAGGAAAAAAAAAAATAATTCATACTGTTATGCTCCACATTATTGAGGTGAATCGCTTAAAGTAAAATGTACGAAGTTTCATTGAAATAATCTCAGGAAAACCTTTATCTTTTGGAACAGAAAGTGATCAAATGCAGCAAAGAGTTTGACTTTAAAGGTCAAAGGAATAAAAAAGAATAAAAAATGCCTGGTAGAATATGCCCTCTTCCATATTCTTAGGGCAGTACCCAGCATCCGTTTGCTCATCTCTCTCACAAGTCTACTTTCCTCCTCGCTACACTTAACATTCTTCATTATGCAGCTTTAGAAAGAGATGTTCTTCTCTGGATCACATAATTTCTGTCTTCACCCAGGATTGCTTCTCTCCAGCCCCACCTCTGGATGGCTTTATTTTATTTAATGCTTGTAATGTTCATTCTACTCCACTGACTTTTCTATGGACTATTTTCTGCCAAAAGCTGAAAAGTGATAAGTCATAACATTTGAAATCAACAGCCAATCTTTCAAATGCACATCACATACTTTTGCTGCAAAACCAGAGATACTATTTCACTGAAGAGACAAGTGAAGGGAGGCTTCAGCGTTAATTGCTTGGAAAACTGTGAGATATTTCCTGTCTATGACTCCATGGCTGAAGATACAAGTATTATCTGAAGGATTTTTATGTTTGGTTTGGGTTTTGGTTTTTTTTCTTCCTCTCCTCACTATTCCTGAAAGTCTCCACTTGTCATCATCTGCTTTTTGACAGTATGCTTCTATATCAAGTCATTGAAAGGTTGAAGACATAGCTTGAGATATTTAATTTATTCATTCTGTTCTATATAAATGTTTTTAAGTGTTGTCTAAGTGTTCCTAGTGCTCTTATATACTAAAAAAAAATCAAAACATGACAAGCAAAGACATAGAATTTAATACAATCCATCAACAGTGAGTCACGCTATTTGAAGATTTAATTCTCCCCTCCCCCTGGTAACCTAATTTTAAATGCATTTGGGAAAATGACATGTGCAGTGTGTTCTCAATGTCTATAGATTTGTCCTAATTCAGTACAGGTGGGGATTGATTCTAAAAGACCCTACAGAAAATTTACACACCCTCTCACTAAATCTTGTTTCAACTGTGTCAGTACAGCAAAGAATGAGAGGTAGTTTTCAGCAGGTAGGGTTCATCCTTTTGGATATTTTCATCTTTATCATTAGATTACATAATTTTCTCTTATTTCCCACCTAGAAATGTAATGAAAACATCTAGTAATGGAAAGATTATTGGTTGTGAATGTGCCTAATTTGTATATATTATCATTAACACAGTCTTTATTGTAATAAAGACAACTGCTATATTTAAAATATTGTCTGAAATACTTATTATTGTGAAGGCAAGAGCCAAAGATTCTTGAGCTGCCAAGCAGTGTAAGTAGTAACCTTGCATGCATTGCCGTAGAAACTCCGGTATGGTCCAGAATGAAGGTAACATGCTGCGCAAAGATGTATCATCAAGTCATGTTCAAGTTTGTACTCAGATGAAGAAAGCATTATATTGTACCTGCATATCATTAGTTTCAAGACAACAAAATGAAAAACAAGGCATTTAAAATATCTTATAATTTTATTACCATGCATAGTGATAAAGTTAGGTTACAGGGCTTAGGTGATAAAGTGCTTTCCAACGCAGTCCGCATCTTCAACAGTTGTTGAAGATGTACATGTGAATGTATCAGCTTAAGTCAGTATGGGTGAGAGCTCTTCACTTTGGATTGGTGTTATGTGTAGATGAATCAGATTCCTCTCCATCAGGCTTCATTGAGCCTGAGTAAATATGAAGTACAGTTTATAAAACTGAAATAACAATTTGCAAAGGTAAACAAAAAGGAAGAATACAGTTATCTGAGAAGTCATAGTCTGCAGAGAAAGGGTCCTTAATGATGCATGAACTGCTTTTAAGGAATCCATCAAAGATGATGAAGAAAAGCCAGTTCTTACAGACTGTATGTATTAAGGTTTTGGTTGTTTCTGGGGGAGGGGTTGCTGCAGGAGCATCCTCTGTGAGAAACTAGGGCTGTCCTTTGCTAAGCACAGCTGGTTCTGCAATGAACTTGCTGCTGGCCACAGCTGAGCCCATCAGCCAAGTGTACGACATTGATGTGAAAGCATATATAAGAAAAGGCAGAAAAATGCCAGACAGGAAGAGAAAGACAAGAAAATCACAACAAAAATAAATAATAATAAAAAAAAAAGAGTGAGAAAAAGTAGAGGGAGCACCAAGGTCACAGAAGAAGGAGGAAGAGATGTTCCTTGGTTGAGCAAATATTACCTGCAGTCTGTGGAGGACTTGTGCAGAAACAGAGGAAAAGCGTGGGAAGGAGGTAGCAGCAGAGAAGAACTGCTCTGTACTGACCATAACTCCCCACCCTCTTGCACCAGTTGAAGGAGCAGGCAGAAAAGTCTGCAGGGAAGGAGTGAAGTTAAACATGTAGAAGGCAGAGTACAAGTGTTTTAGTGTTTGTCTTTCAGTTTCCAGCAATCTGTATATATTTTAATTGGCAACAAATTAATTTTTCTCAAGTCAAGTCTGTTTTACCTGCAACAGTAATTGGTAAGCAATCTCCCTGTCTCTATCTGAACCCTTCTCAACCTTTTATTTCTCCCTGTCCTGAAGAGGAGGAGTCAGTGGCTGGCTGACTAGGTATTTGGCTTTTAACAGATGCTAAGGCACTATGCATATGTATGTATGCACGTATATATAACCCTCAACTTTAAAACCTCTAAAGGAGTTTTAAGTTTACTCTGGAAACATTTTCTGGATCTTCAAATTGAAAAAGGTCATGTCATTTAAGAGTTATGAGAAATAATTCAAGCTTATTCTATCAAAACTCAGCCATCTTTGGTCTCTAGAAAATGTTGGCGCTCCACAGGCCTTGCTCATTGTGCCTAGCCTAGTGAATTTTCTGTCAGAGGTAATTAGTTAATATCCTGCTGCAAAGATACAGTCTGCTTTGCAAATAATATTCCAGTATTTCCTGCAGGGAAGCTTCAATTCCTCTGTTACACTGCATGGAATTTCTTAGCTTCTGCTATAGTCCTTCTCTCTATATTTTGGCATGGTTAGTGGTACTTTTCAGGTCTTCCTATTCTTTTCTGTTTCTTGCCTGACATGCAGGGCTTTTTTTCTCATGTATTCTCATGTTCAGTCAAGTTCCTTTTCTGTCATCTACTTCACAGAATGACAACATAAAAAAAAATAACTAATTTGTCTTTAAAACTCAGTTTTAGCTCAGCAGATAATGATACATTGAAATTCTAAATGTATCATTATTGTATGACCTCTTTGTGTCCTTGTTTTAATCTGAACTCTGAATTACATGGGTAAAAATGTATTGACTTGAATAAGGGATGATTACTCTCCTTAAACACTTTTTTTAAGTTATAAGTGCTTCCATCTTCTTAACCAAAGTCTTTACTCTGAGTAATTAATTATACTATGCTGTGCACATACATATATATATGTAAATTTTATATACATTATTATATGTTATTATATGAGTTTTATATAAAAATACATATAAAATTATATATTCTAAACAATATTAATATTTATAAATATAAACATTTTAACTTAACAAAGGTCCTATTATCTAGCAAATGGGGAAAGAAAACCACACTAAGTGTCAAAGACTCTCACCTTTTTCTGTAAGTCTACCAAAGGTGATTCTTATCACCACATTAACTGGTAGCTTGTTTTGTATTATTAGTTAGAATTCAATGAATTCACCACTACATACACATACATGTGTGTGTGTGTTTATACAGATGCATATAAATATGTATAATTTTTATTACATATAAATATATATAATTCTTCATGCCTACTTACAGGTAGTCTGATGCTCAGTGGGACTATCATATGATGCAAAGGTGGGTGAAAAAGGCAAACATTGCAAAAGAAAGGCAAGAACAGAAGGTTTTGAAGACTTTCTTGCAAGTCAGTGTCATTTCAGCCCCTGGAAGATTTTGGAGCAAATCCCACTGGAAGCTGTCTCCAGACATGCAAAGGGCAAGAAAATGGCAGGAAAAAAGCAGGATGGGTTTGCCCAGAACAAACTGTCTTACCAGCCTGATTGCCTTATGTGATGAGCACAGGCTCAGTGCATAAAGGGAGAGCAATGGATATAGCTCTTTACCTCAGTAGCACCTTCAGCACAGTCTCCTGCAATATTCTCACAAATATTGATTAATTGGTAGGCAAATTGATGAGACAGGGACAGCATAAGCATGGACTTATACAGTGGACTACCATACTCTTTGATTCTCATCAGTGGATGCTTGCACTGTGTCCAATACTATTTAACATCCTTATTAGCAATCTGGATGAGGGATAGTGCTCTCTGTCAGCACGTTTGCCAGAAATGCCAAGCTAGAGTGAGCAGGCAATGCATGGTAGGACAGAGCTGCTATTCAGAGGGGTCTTGATATTCTGGAGAAATGGGCAGATAAGAAACTCTGGAAGTATAGAAAGATAACTGTGAAATGAAGCAATACAGGCTAGGCAACAAACAAATTGTAAGCAACTTCACCGAAGAGGAACTGCAGTCTCAGGTGGACAACATGATCATGAGGCAACACTCTGACCTTGCAGAGACATAGACCAACTGCGTACTGACCTGTAGTAGCAGGAGTATAGACAGCAAGTCCAGGGAAGCAATTTTTCTCTGCCTTGCACTTGTCATACCATATGTAGTGTGTAGTTTTGCTCCCCAGTGCAAAACAGATATTGAGATATCAGAGTGATTCGGAGGGCAACCAATATGATGTAGACATACTGAAGCATGAGACATACACTGAGAGGCAGAGAGAACTGCATTTCTTCAGCCCAAAGAAAGGAAGATTGAGGAGAGACCCATTTGCTGCTTTCATCTATTTGATGGAAGTATGTAGATAAGATGGATCCAAATTGTTGTCAGAAATGTATAGTGATGCACAATGACAGGATAAGAGGCAATGGAAACAAATTTGAACATAGATATTCTGAATAGACTTGAGAATATTTTTTTTTTTTTTTTTTAATGAAGGTACTTAATCTCTAAATCAGATTGCCCAGAGAGATTGTGGAACTTCCATCCTTGGAGATTATCAAAATTTATTAGAAAAAATATACTAGCAACCTACTGTAGTTTACCCTGCTTTGAGTTGAGGACTGGGCAAGACACCCATAAGAGATCCTTTTCAAATCAAACCTAAGTTAGCCCTCGATTCTTCAATTCAATTTCTACCCACCTGAATGTTTGAAAACCATCCTCAAACCACTGGGGAAACTTTGCAAAAAAATACATAAACATCTACTGAAATAGAATGTTGTGTGCATGCTATACTAAAAAAAACTCCTAATCTTTGTACACTTGCGTGCATGATATACTAAAAAAGACTCCTAATCTTTGTATACTGGGGCATAGTTTATGTTGACAGCAGCTGTACTATAGACTGCAGATTATAGACGTAAGCAGTGAACCCTTTAAAAGTTTGCACAAATTCTGCAGTATATGTATAGAAACTTTTGGTGGTTCTTGGGGTTTTGGAGGTTTCTGTGTCTAACAACACTGCAAAGTATATCTGTATCTTCTGGGAGTGCTATAAATATAGCTGATTACTTCTTGATTTTGAGATTGCTAATTTTAGTTCCAGTGTGGATTCAATTTTCCAGTTATACCTTGTTGATACAAATAGCATCCACTGTCCAAGCTGGTAAGTAATTGAGGCTCTTGTGCTAATTAAAATCTAATCATCATCATGAGAACAAACACCTACTGAGACTCTTTAACTATAACTTCTAAAGGATCTTCTCAAAGTTTGCATGCACACACATTCTTTGTCAAGTATGAAGGCTACTTATGATGCTGAGCACATTAAAGTTCTTCCACAGTTCTTCCAGGCTTAGGCACAGGAATGATCTCACCCTCAGTTCTGTGATTAAACCTGTATGATCATTTTAGTTTTCTAAAGGTGACTGAAGATGCCTTTTCCCTTCCACCTCCTCACCCAATGCTACATGGCCACGGCTAAGGCTATGGTAAAAATGTTTTAATGATTGGCCTTCATTATTACTTTTTTAAAAACCTGATTATAATATCAAGAAAGAAATCACGAAGGGTTCATGTCTTTTGCAAGAATGTAATCTAAGAAAGAAATACAGATATATTCATACATATATGGGTAGTGCAGCACAAACTTGACTTGCACACCCAAGTAAAGATACTACTATTTGCTTAGAAATCAAAAATACATTTTAAGAAAGTGATTTTGAATACACTGAGACTGTAAACACTCACTCTGGAATTGAACTGCCTGGAATATAGCATGAATTCCATCCATTGGCTCTTGAGTGTCTTTGGAACATTAAGTTCTTCCAGGCAATTAAATAAGAAATAAAATCATATCATGAAAAATTCAAGGGAGCATAAGAATCCTGATGTAGGTAAATAAAAATGTTATTGCATGCTTTATTCCATCATTAGACTTTAAGAATAAGCAGACTGTGATAAGGAATTTCATTTTTTTAAAATCAATTTTAGGCAAAGAAATGTCAAGAAAGTTTAAACAGTGGACATTTCAAACTTCAAAGATAATGACAAAAATTATTGTAGGCCTTTGAATTGTGAACTCTCAAGTACTACTTCTTAGTGCAATCCTGCTGGAAAAACATCTTAAAAACCACTCATTTCACTGATTTTCAAGCTGCATTTGTTACCCTTCTGCTGTACATTACCTGCACATGTCAACAGTAGCTAAGAATAGCTAATTATAATCATGGGAGCATGACAATTATAAACAGCAAGTTCCTTGTTGCCCTTCCACCATAATTTTCTAGTTCTGAAAGTGCGTGAAAACTGTCAAAAGTTAAAACTGGTAACAGATTCTACATCTTTCGTCTGCAACTGCAGGGAAATTTTCATGAAGTGTATAGCAGGAGGCATAATTCCTCAGTGAAGAGTGCAAAAATAAAAACTGAATAGTTCTAAGATGCTACATATGAACACAGGGATACTTAGTTCTCTCATTTAAAAAAGAAATATCGTAATTCTGATCCACATTTCTTTTGGCTAGGTCTCTGAGTCACACTAGCAGCTAAACCAAATTAGTTTTAGCTGGAATATAAAGACAGGTCAAAGTGATGAAGCCAACTTCTATTAAACAGAGGGAACAAAAAATGAGAATACCTTAGAGAAAACAATTATTTGTGCTATATTGAGTTTTGACACTGTTGTTTAGACTGCATGGCAATATGAATGGAGGCATCATAAGACTTGGGTTTTGTCCTGTTTTGTTGGGGAAGGCAGCAGGACTCAGCCTGTTTATCTGAAGAAAAAGTAAAAGCTGTAGTTAGCTTTAGCCTCCATGGGAGAACCTTCTATTTTAACAAAAAGGAAATATGACTGACAGACTAAATTCAGGCCAGCTGGTCAGTTCTCTTGGAGTGCATCTACCAATATGGAAGAGTTTCTTCTCTCCTCTGTACAAGAACAAATATTTATCTCATGAAAAACAGAATAGGAAGTACCAAAGAGGAGAAATTTCAGGTCTCTTGAGCTGCTGAAATTATGTGGACATGGAAGGAACCACTCAAGCACAACATGAGAGAGGTTCAGTCAGCAGGATACAAGTGATTGTAAGAAGGAAAATCAAGATTATCATAGATATCATGAGAAAAATAACTTACGATGGAATTTTGTAAGGGGATATTTAAGATCTACAAAACTTCCTATATGTATTAGTAAATGTTTAGAAAGAGCACCACAGGTGAAAAAAGGCAGAAATAAAGGTGATTATACAGGAAAAAGCATGGGAAAATGGGAAAGAGGGAAAGACAAAATGCATCAGTCATGCAAACAGTGGCTCAGTATAATTCTCTGTTCAAGACCGGCATTTGACTGTTGCAATCTGTCCTATCCTCTTACTAAACTCTAAGTCTACTTCCTGTGTGAGTCTTTGTGCCTAAAAGTGTGCAATCTGGTAATGCACTTTATGCTGGCATAGCTGATGAGCTGGAAAAGACCAGAACCTGGAAGGGCTTAAGGTCAGAGACTGGATAAAAACCAGCTGATGGTCTGGACATTTATTGAGGATAACCTATTAAGGTCTGATCTACAATCTGAGGGACCCACAGCTGTGAATCATGACAGCAAGGATGTATATATGTTCCAACTGGTGAATTTCAGGCCTGATCAACTATGCAAGAGGAACAGGCTAAGCTCATCTACGTTCACATTCATGTGGGGACAGTTAATGCAAATGTGGCTTTCAGTGAAGGCCTTGCCCTCCTATTTGTGTTAATCTGTGTGGTCTGACATGTTTCTATTGTGTGAACATGTATTTGCATCTTTTGAATATATGCTCGGCCCCATTACCAAGCTGGGAATGTGGAACAGCAGCAGCCACCACTAGCAAAACTGTGAGGAAAATTCCCCTGGGTTTGCCTTTCTTTCACAGCTGAGCTTTTTAATGTTATAGTTGTACAGCTGTGCTCAGAACTGACAGGATGTTTTTTTCTTGCCACCTGCACCTCTGTACCTGACACCACTCATAGTGAAGCAGGTCTGTGAGCATTTCTGCTGAGTTCTGCAGCAATGTCTTTCAAATTTCCTGGTGCTTTAAGCATTTTTTTTTAATCTTGCTTCAAAGAACGTGGCATATCTCTGAAGCCCTGGAATCAGTCAAATCTGAAGCACTCTAGGGTTTCAGAGTCACACTGTGTAATTTGAAGGATTTGAAGCACCTGGGAAGATCTGGAATGCATTTATTAATTATCTTCTTATAGCACTAAAGATATATGTAGAGTCAAACAGCCAAAATTAAAGGCATGATCCTTTTTTTTTTTTTCCTCCCCCAGAAATGTTAAATCTAGGTGATTGGTCATATAAAGTGACAATAAGTGCTAGTAAATGTCAGACTATAACTTGGTTCTCAAACTCTCTGGACCAGGTTCTAACAGCAGGTAGAATATTTCCCTGTGAGGGAATTTTGAACTCACAGATCAGTTTCCTACCTGAATTTTGGAAGCTTAAGTGAACCAAACTTCTGAATCTTTTCAAGATGGTTCTTCCTGTGCCAGTATTGATATCAGACTGAAAGTCAGCTTATTGCTGGAGGTGAAATATGTGATTGAAGTAATGATTTCTAACTGTAACTTGTTATACCTGCATAACTGCTGTGAAATAAGATTCCCACAAAATTACATTGAGTACTTTCTCAGGAAACCTACTTGTCAGGGAATAACTTTTCCTCCAAAGTGGATTTTAGTTAAACTTAAAAAATGAAAACCCTTGGGTTTTGGTGCAGCTTACTCAAAAATACCTAATTTTGCAAAGTAGCAATAACAGTATTCCAGTGACTGAAAAATCAAAAGCACTCTCTATTACCCTGTGCCGACAGTGTGCGTGTGGTAAACATCCTTCCTCTCTTGTGTTATTACTAGAAACTGAAATTGGAAAATAATTTACTGAGGTCATCTGTCTGTTAGAGAAGGGTCCAAAGCAAAGGTTCACTCTGTGTTTGTTGGAGCTAGGGTCTAGCTGTACAAACTCAGTCCATTTGTATTGTTAGCTTCAATGTGAAATGGACTTTCCACTCCAGCTCCTTGCTTCTCTGTTAGATTTTCTGTTTCTGACTGTTATTTAGAATTGTCCATTGTCATTGCTGGCAGAAGTAAGCTTTCCATACATGTATATTCATGCAGAAAAAAAAAATAAATCTTGAAATTGCAACTCATTTCCAGATTCCCCTCAATTTTTCTGCTCATGGATAGCTTTTTTCTTTCTCACCCACTCACCTAGGCATGAACTGATGTCCTATTTTTGTATCATATCTTTAATTTCAGGCTCAGCTTTTCAAGTCTTCTTAGTCAAACAGAAAATGGATAAAAACTTCAGACTTGACAAGAGATTCACAATTTTTTCCACCTTCTTTGCAATTATCAGTCACTTCAAGATACTTAAATGTATGGAGCAGTAGACCTGAACAGAACTATAGTAATTTCCCTTTATTCCTCAAGATCTACTCCTTACAGATGATATCCTTTGACTGTAGGACACCATTAAAGATCAGGTGGAGGGGCAATGAGTGCATGAAGTTGTAACAAAAGTACAATCACAAGAGTGTAACCACATAGCCTTAGGTGGCATGGTTTAGTGGGAGGTGTCCCTGCCCCTGGCAGGGGGGTTGGACCTAGATGATCTTAAGGTCCTTTCCAACCCCAACTATTCTATGATTCTATGATTCCATGATTCTCCTTTTTCCTGTGCAATCCTTTCTGTATATGTCAGTTGTCATATTAGATATGAAAGCATATAAGAACAGATGAGCTATCTTGACATGGGCTTGTACTAAAAATATAGGGGTGAATAGTTTGATTAGTATTCTGGATTTTATGATAAAGTGTATAATTTGTTCCATGAACAGCTTAACACGGTTATAGTTATTTTGTTCCTTTTGTGACTGTAAAATCTTACAAGCTCGAAAACACTGGCACTATGTGCGCTATATTAAGTATTAATGGGATTAAATAGCAAAGCTGATTTCTTTCAGTCAGCAAATCAGCAGTTGAAGGGATTATTCCCCAGGAAATTAAAACATTTACAGTGCCATATATACAGCATCATTTGGATTCTGATGGGTCAAATATAAATTTGTCACTTAGATGACAAGAAATTCCTGTTGTTATGACTAGTCATATTTTAGGAGCACACTGAAGCCTGGCTTTGAAGAACGGTTATAACCTGGCTTATCTTATTGTGCTGATAATTAATTGCAGGTGCACATAACCAAGTGCCAAACTGTGACATAAAGCTAAGGAAACTGGCGCTGAAAATAATGCCTCAAGGGTTTAGCTCCTACTACTGTTCAAGTTGATGGCAAAACCAGCATCCGAACAGGAACAGAATTTGGTCATAATTGTTGTTGGTTTTACTTGTGACTGAGACTCCTTTTCTTTTGAGGTAAATTGACGTGTCTTCGTCTGACAAATTCTTCTTATTATGATGCTGTGGTTTAAACTCAGTCAGCCATGCAACCTCTCTCTCATTCTCCCTCTTTCCTTCCCCCTCTCCCAGAGGGATGGGGAGGAGAATCGAAAGGATGTAACTCCCACAGATTGAGATAAGAACAGTCCAGTAACTAAGGTATAACATAAACCACTACTGCTACCACCAATAATAATAATGATAATGGAAATAACAAGGGAAGAGAATACAACTGTTCACCAGCCACCGGCCAATACCCAGCCCAACCTGAGCAGTGATCTAACCGTTCCGGGTAACTGCCTCCAGTTAATATAGTGGGCATGATGTGCTGTGGTATGGAATACCTCTTTGGTTAGTTTGGGTCAGGTGTCCTGTCTCTGCTTCCTCCTGGCTTCCTCTCCTCCTTGGCAGAGCATGAGACTCAGAAAGTCCTTGGTCAGAGTAAACATTATTGAGCAGCAACTAAAAACATCAGTGTTATCAGCACAGTTCCCAGGCTGAAAGTCAAAAACACAGGGCTGCACCAGCTGCTAAGAAGGAGAAAAATGACTGCTACTGCTGAACCCAGGACAGTATTCACCCCTTATTCCATACTATTCACGCCGTGCTCAGATACCACATTTTCAATATACCATCGCCCTTATCTCATATATATGCATATATGTATATCTACAGAGAGAGAGAGATTGATCATTCCTTAGTGCATGGACCAATCCCTCTAAAGCTGCTGAGTCCATTCGGTCCATGGTGTCAGGCTCCATCTCTTGTAACAGTCTTTCAGAGCAGGAGAGAGAGTGTGATATAATCAATCTGCCAGGCCTCCCCATATCTGTACTTCAGCCATCGTCCTCCATACCAAAGAGGCTTTAACCATCTAGCTGGCTTAATTGCAGCACATGTTTCACAGTCATGAATAACCTTGACAACAGTGTCCATTGCTAAGTCCACCCCTCGATCACAAGTTCAGCTGTATGTTGCATCCCTGCCCTGATGGCCTGAGGTGTCATGGGCCCACCAGGCTCAAAATAATTTACTCCCCCCTTCAGCAGTTTCTGTAACTTGTCACTGGGGACTCCATACAGTTGCCTTCCATCTCCAATGCTTCCAAAACACTGGAGGGGCCCAGTGGACTAGATACTCAGCCATACTGTCCCACACACCCTGTCACTCATGACTGTCCAGCCTTGGGGAAAATCTCTTGGTCCTCTTATATTGTCATCTAATCCTAGACAAGACCCAAACATGACTCTGCTTAACTTTTGAGATCAGATGAAATGGTTGTAGATAAAACACACTCTGTCTGTGCGCCAACATAGTGATCCCCATCCCAATGAGCAGGCAAGTCTCAGGGGGACCCAAAGGCTATTCAAAACCTTCAGAACTCTCAAATGACGCTGCTGTGCTTGTCACTGGGGCTACTGTGTATACTGTGCTTTTAGCTGGAGTAGCTGTGCTGTCTGCTGCGGTCAGAGTTTGAGCAGCTACTGTACTTTTCACTGGGGTTTGTGTAGCTGCTGTGCTTGGAGTTGGAGTAGCTGCACTGTCTGCTGTAGTCAGAGTTTGAGTAGCTGCTGTACTTGTCACTAGGGTGTGTGGGAATGTCTCCCTCATGGGCTGACCACCCGAGGAGGAGAAAAAGATGTTTAATTGCTATACATTTCTATTATATACCTCCCAAAGTATAGAGGTGGTGACCACACTGGGAATGCAAGCCAGATCAGCCTCAAGATCAATGAGTCTTTTGTATTACAAGTCATTACCATAAAGTACAGTGAAACAAGAACCTTAGCCCAAGCTCCCCAGCTGGTAAACACTAACACAGCAAATACTAGCTGTAAGTAAGGTGTGACATGCTGAAACTCCAAGATCAAGAGCAACAACTTTGAGAGCCAATAAATCAGCATTGTGACGAGTGACTATTAATTTGAAACAATAAATGCTTATCACAAATACAATTAGACACACTCTGGTCAGATCTGTCATTATCTCAACCTTTTGTGGCCCAAGTTGGGCGCCAAAAAGAACTGTCGTGATTTAAGCTCAGTTAGCCACGCAGCCTCTCTTTCACTCCCCCCATTTCCTCCCCCCCACTCCCAGAGGAACGGGGAGGAGAATCGAAAGAATGAAGAATGTAACTCTCATGGGCTAAGAGCAGTCCAGTAATTAAGGTATAACACAAAACACTGCTGCTAGCACCAATAATAATAATAATAAGGGAAATAAAAAGGGAAGAGAGTACAACCACTCACCACCCTGTCATGGTTTAAGCTGTAAATCACGCAGCCTGTTCTCTCGCTCCCTTTTCTTCCCCCCCACTCCGGGGGGGGGGGGGGGGGGGTGGAAATGGGGAGAAGAATCAAAAGAATGTAACTCCCACGGGTTGAGATAAGAATAGCCCAGTAACTAAGGTATAACACAGATCCCTACTGCTACCACCAATAATAATAATGACAAGGCAAATACAAGGGAAGAGGATACAACTGCTCACCACCCGACGACCGAGCCATGAACTGAACTCTTCCGGGTTCCTGCCCCCAGTTTTTACATCCTGGGCATGACGTACTGTGGTATGGAATACCTCTTTGGTTAGTTCGGGTCAGGCGTCCTGTTTCTGCTTTCTCCCAGCTTCCCCTCCTCCCTGGCAGAGCATGAGACTCAGAAAGTCCATGGTCAGAGTAAACACTACTGAGCAGCAACTAAAAACATCAGTGTTATCAGCGCTGTTCCCAGGCCGAAATCCAAAAACACAGGCCTGCACCAGCTACTAAGAAGGAGAAAAATGACTGCTACTCCTGAACCCAGGTCGTATGGACAGTAGGATTACTTCATGGCTTAAGGTGCTCATGGCTCTAAACTCTTCGGTATTTTAAAAAATAATTTTAAGCTTACCCCATCTCTTAGTACATTTTTGGGTCCTCAACTTCTCATGCTTCTGCAAAACCAAGCACTGTAACACAAAGCCTGAAAACGTGAGCGCTGTTACTGCACAGAGCAAGGGAGATGCATAGAAGTTGAATAATACACTGCAGCAAACACACTTTTTTTGCTGATTCCTAACTGCAGTGTCTGAAGGTGAAATATCAAAAGTTAAATTCAGGACTCAGTTTAGGCTGTTCCACTCCTCTCAGGCAGAACTGATTAAGAAAAGCAAGTAAATATTTGCCACATGTATTTTTCTCCCTCTAGCTTTTAATTAAAAATGTTTTCTTTTGGTTTTGTTTTCTTAATCATGAGCTGCTTTTACTTCTAGTGAGAAAGAAGGCATGATGCTGCCAGACAAAGCATCCTCCACATCTTTTCCGTTCTTTGCCAGGTCCATAAATTGTGTGCATTATGATTCCAGTCTTTCATATCAGATATGATCTTCTATGATTTCCATGGTATTCAGAAACTCACTCATGCCATTGCATAGATAGTATTTGTGCAATCAGGCCTCTCAGCTGCACTGAATAATGCTGCCAGACTAAAGTAACGTGTGAAAATTCCTTGACCTCAACTCTTACTAGCAAACATAGGAAACACTAACATTTAAGACTGGAGAAAATTACAAAAGAAAGAAAGTGAGAGCACAGATTGTTTTTTAAAAACTGGAATTAAAAGTAAAAAAGAGAAGAAAAGGAGGGGAAAAAAAAGGAACAGGCTGCCTGTGTTAGCATGCATTTGCAAGGAAGAATCATTCAGTCAACTCAATAAATAAGTAAATGCTGAGCTTTCTAACGAACTTCTCATGAGTCTCAAAACAACAGTGAAAGGAAGAAAAGGCTGATCTCTTTTACTAGTAGAAATCAGTGTTATTTCTAATATATATATAAGGAAATTTTGATACTGTACAGGTGGACTGGCAGGGGGGGGATAATTATCAGTTTCTGTAGTAATTATATTAGTGGCAATTATGGAGTTTTGCATCAAAATTGGATTCTTCCCCAACAGTGAAGCTATCTAGGTGGTGAATAATTTTATTCTTCATACTGTAGCAGCAGAGAAATCAATTATGGATTCACACACACACACCCCCCCAGTCATATTTGAAGTTTTGACTCTGCGCATTCCATTTATTTGCTACTGGCCCAATAATGCCCTACATGCTGGGAAAACCTTTGTTCTCTGACAGAAGTAATAAAGCTGTCTGCACGATTCCCTCTTGTGAGACATGGAGCACTCCCATTTTATTTAATCTGGCAGTGTGCAGTCTTTTCAAAGTAAACACTTCACAGGGACCAAATGGGGAATGACATCCCAGTGACTGGCCTGTGTGACCAAAAAAAGTAAAAACTTTCCTGTCAGGTAAAGAAACAATGACTCCTAATTTCAGATTTATCTCCCCGCCTTCCCCTTCCCCCTTGAAGAAACCTGTATGCAAAGAAACCTGGGTCAAAAGTTTTTTGGCGCTCATTTCTGCTATAGCATGCATCTTCCTGTGGAACTTCTTCAGCTTTCCCGTGCTCTTCATTCACTCATTCCCACTGAATGGCAGCGCACAGAAAATGAAGAGATCTAAATGCCAGCAGGAGGCTGGCTGCTTTCTACTAGGCATGTCCTGAGCTCAGTCACCCAGAACAACTTGTGATCCCTGGACAAAGACACTCACAGCAGGTGGCCATATCAAGAAATTTTCCTCCTGGAATTAGATATTATTCCAGGAATCACTACTGAGTCAAACATAATGCCCCATCCTGCTGGGTCAAGTAGGATTTCATTTCAATTTCTTTACACAACGATGCGTTTCATCTTGTCTGCCTACAATGGCAGTGCTCAGGCATGAAATAAATTGAAGTGCTTGAAAGGCAGAATTATCCCTTGAACCTGCAGCATTCCCGACCCCAAAAACATACATTGTCAAGTGAGTTCCAGATAAGCAGGATCTTCACCGAATGTTTGTGCTGCTTGGCTTCCTTTAATCATACTCCCTTTTGTAAAAGGGATTTTCGAGGGGAAAGATAAATCATTGCTGAGGAAAAAGGTCATTTTCAAAAGGCTTTAAGAGCTTCATTTTGTGTGGCTTTTCAAGGTGAAACAGGTAATTCAGTGCAGCAAAAGCTTTTTGTATTCAACTTAATTCACAGTTCACACTACAAAGAAAAAAGTAACAAATAGCTTGAATAAAATTCTTCATTAAAACTATTCTTATAGGTGTGTGAGCCACATTTTGTTGTTTGCTAATGCATTGGTCTGAATATTGAAAAATAAATTTATGACTACTACTGAAGCTGTATATCCTGGTATTAAATCATCTGTGCTCCCAGTATTGGACTATTTTCTTGCTGTAGTACAAATGTCATCAATCAGTTCTTCTGGGAATCACTTTTGTAACCTGTATACTGAACATACTAATACTGAGACATACAGGCGTATGACTGACGTCCTGTCCACAACCAGACAGGGACTCATATTTTCAGGGTAGGGTAGCAAAAGTTTTGCAATGTTTCATGGATAATGAATTTGTCCTGGATAGATGGACTCTTTCTGTACCTCTTTAAGACTACCAGTGCAGGCCTTCCAGATATCTGGTCACACATATCTTTGTTTAAGATGTCAGTGCTCTGCATTTTAACCTCAGGAGTGAGCTCAGCATTAGAATGACCAGATGAGTATATGTAGCTTGGGTTAGTAGACTAAGTCATGATCCTTTCAGCCATAACAGATACAACATCTCTGTCCTTTGTGTTTTTTCCCACTGAACTGAGTCTCCTCTAAAGCATGGCTGCACACTGGGAACAACTATGCAAAATGTTCATTAATGTTAATTGCATCATCTGTAACCTTAAATAATAACCCTAATCAAGAAGGCCGTCTTTAATAATGACAAAATACTTTTAAAGCATTCATATATATCAAGAATAGGGAATACAGAAACGGATCAGGTTTGCACACTTGTTTTTCCCACACATATATAAAATGTGTATAAATATTATTGATCAAAACATGGTCATGTTCAACTCTGATCCAGATGGTATACCTGCCCTAATACTACTGTGGAGATTCAAGATAATTATATTTTAGTAGAAATTGTCAGAAATGCTGATAAAAATGGACTTTCTTCTGTGAGATTACATCGTTCTTTTTTTATTTCTTTTCAAAGAAATAACAACCCTAAGGAAATGCAACCAAGATCACAGATAGAATATGCCTGATGTGGTGTGGGATCTCATGAAGAAATCGTGTTCCCTAATCTTGTTTGCTTGTCTCTATCGTATCTAGTTTAACAAAAAAATATTACCCCTGCCTTCAAATCCTTTTTCTTTGTGGATGATAGTGTGTTTATAAAGAAGTGTTTTATAGCGATTGTACATAGCACATGAGATGAGTCATGCTTATGAACTCAAACAAAGTACTGTGAACCTAGTTTACATTTTCAATATATTGCATCTCTCCAAATCAAAAGACATGGGCCAAGTACTCAATTGATGCTCTGGATCCAGTGGAGAAGATGTTAATATAATACTTTCATACAATAATAAATGAAATTGTTAGTTCATTTAGGAGATAGACTGTATCAAAGAAAGATGATTAGTGTGTTATTTTTTGTAAACAATTCATGAATCAATAAATAAATAAAGATAAGATTTTTATTCTGCACAATTATTTTTATGATATACTGGTGGCTGCAAGAAGTCATGCCAGTCTTGGAAAGAATTCTCTATCAGGATAATCATTAGAGTGGATAAACCTTGCCTGGAACACAAGAAATAGCCAGAGCAGAAGAGAACAAATATGGGAAATGCATGGTTTCACAGAATTTATTATGAAGACTATAACAGCTCATGCAGTCATTGATGTCTTTCCGACTACTCTAATGTAAGACTATTCTAAATTAGCCTCAGATCCATTCGTATCTCCAGAAAGAACAAATGTGCTTCTAGAGGCAATTTAATCACAAGGGTCTGTTTTCATATAAACCCTTTCTCTTCAGGCCCTACAAAGCAAGGTATAAGTTCTATTCCAGTGACAATTTTGGACCCGTTTATACTAATTCTGCAGTAAATATGGGCCTCTCAGAGTATTCCAGAATCTTCAGAGGAAAGATTACAAGGGAAAGCCTAATTAAGTTTCCTGAGTAGATAATTAGCCTATTAATGTGATCTGAATCAGAAATATTCTGGTGTGGATTGACTTTTTCCAAATGTAACAGATCAGAAAAAACCCTTACACTAAATTTAAGTTTGTGAAAAAAAAAAAAAAAAGAAAATATCAGTCTTGTAGGGAAGAACATATATTTCTTATAGTTATTACTTGGTCAAGGTCAGAATTTACATTTATTTGTACCACATACCTGTTTGTTGTTCTTAACCTTTAATTTCTGCTTTCTTGTCATCACATGGCCATTAAGGTTTCTTTTCCTAGGAAGTTTTTTAGCCTCTTTCCTTCTTTTTCTGTTTTCTCAAGGCTTGATAATGCCTAAAGTTATATCAAAAATACAAAGCAAATTTTCTTTAGTAGGGAGAGGAAGGTTACATTTATTAAAAAACAAGCATATCTCTTAGACATCCCACCTTCATGCATGGAAAGACATGGTGCAAATTTTTAGTAATCTTGTCCATTGGCTATGGAACTGCCTGAACAGAAATTAAGAGATGAGATAAAATGTTGTGGTTATATCATCTTGATCTAAATCTTGTCAACACAAACAATTCTCTGTAATTAGAGTGCCAGAAAGCTAATGACCCTATGGTGTCACAGGACAGGAAAGAAACAGAGAGGACAATTTATTTTCCTTCTTGAAGCACTGCAAGGAGCTAGCAATCATGAAAATGAAAACAAGATAGTTAATTGTCTTGATAATTAATGCATATGCATAATATTTGTCTCATTTCCTTAAGATTTCAAACTATCACACTGAAAGAAAGATAAATCGAAACAAAATACCTTTCATGTTGGTGTAGTGAAATAGTGGAAATATTTAGTCCAAAGCTAAATGTTCCCCCCTCTTCTCTTTTTTCTTAGAGTGTTAATTTAATATTTACTCTTAATTGCAGATGGAATACATGAAAAACCTTATTATTTCATGATTTTGACATGTCTTACAATTTTTTATTCTTTATAAAAGAATGCTTCCATTTGGCATTGTTTCTGGGGTTTTGCATGTTTGTTTTCTAATAAAAAATAAAATTAAGATAAATTGCAGTTTCCATAAATGTGTGTTTATACCAGGTCACCAAAAGGAATACAGGGGAAATCACTTAAATCCCACCACAGATATTACGTTATGATCAAATTCAGGTTTTCCATTACTTTTAATTAAAAGAAACAAAAATACCTATCAGTTATAAGGTCATTTTCTTGGCTCACTGAATTTACATCAACAGCTAAATATGTCAAGGGGGGAGTTTACAAGACCATTTATCACATTTGCATTACTGATACACACACACATACACACACGCCCTCCATACAGTTCAGTAATTTCGATGTGTTCTTATCTGAAGATTTGGTTGGTAATTTGGTTGCTGACTCTGGTGCTGAAGTGGCTCTAGAAATAGCAGATGAACAGTTATAGTTTGCAATAAGCCTAGTCTTTATTTAAATAAAAGCACCTACATAAAAATAGTGTCAAAGCTGCTGAGTCCAGCTGATGAGTTCTTTCGTGTGTACATATAAAAATATGAAAGCATGGTTTTCTCTTAGATATTCCTTATAGTCAGACACACTTTGATCTGTCATGTGTAAATTGGAAAGTTGCATAAATGTGCATTTCCTCAAATATATGTATGGAAACATTCCTCTGCACCTTTTTTATTATTTCATAGAGAACTCAGCTTTTCTTGTTGGGAAATCTAGCCATTTCCCAGGGGAAACTCCCCAGTGGAGAATGAGGGATCCATCCTGACTAGGATGTTATAACACCGAGTCTTTGGGAGCTTTATTTCCCACTTGTGCAAATGCAAAGCCTGGCACTGCAGCTCATCATGACAGGGAGTACCAACTGGAAATAGAGGTACAACACTCCTACGCAGCAGCAGCCCAAGGCGGAAGGGTTGCCCACCAGCTAAAAAATGTGAAGTGCACTGCACCTACCTGGAATTATCTAACTAACCCTTTACAAAACTCTCATATTTTTCACTGCCAGTGCAGCGTTAGCATGTATATCCATGAACTACCTTAACTTAAAAGGTCTGCTAAATAAGCTGAAATTTGTCTGGAGTATAGAGCTAATTGCCAAACCTTTTATATCATAAATATTTTTTCAATATTATAGGTTTATTAAACAAATCAGGTCCTTTTCTACGATACTGCAATCCCAACATTTTAGAATTAAGACAGCAACAAACATAAAAACATAAAATCATAAATCATAGAATAGTTAGGGTTGGAAAGGACTCTAAGATCATCTAGTTCCAAACCCCCTGCCAGGGGCAGGGACACCTCACACTAAACCATGCCACCCAAGGCTATGTCCAATTCAGACTTGAACACCGCCAGTGATGGAGCATTCACAGCTCTCCTGGGCAACCCATTCCAGTGCCTCACCACCACAACAGTAAAGAATTTCTTCCTCATCTCCAATCTAAACTTCCCCTGTTTAAGTTTGAACCCATTACCCATTTTCCTATCACTACAGTCCCTAATGAAGTGTCCCTCCCCAGCATCCCTATAGGCCCCCTTCAGATACCGGAAAGCTGCTATGAAGTCTCCATGCAGCCTTCTCTTCTCCAGGCTGAACAGCCACAACTTTCTCAGCCTATCTTCATACGGGAGGTGCTCCAGTCCCCTGATCATCCACGTGGCCCTCTTCTGGACTTGTTCCAGCAGTTCCATGTCCTTTTTAAAATGTTGAGGACACCAGAACTGCACACAATACTCTAAACGAGGTCTCACGAGAGCAGAGCAGAGGGGCAGGATCACCTCCCTCGACCTGCTGGTCACGCTCCTCTTAATGCAGCCCAGGATACGGTTGGCTGTCTAGGCTGCAAGCACACACTGCCAGCTCATGTTCATTTTCTCATCGACCACCACCCCCAGGTCCTTCTCCAGAGGGCTACTCTGAATCTCTTTCCTGCCCAACCTGCAGCTGTGCCTGGGATTGCTCCGACCCAGGTGTAGGACCTTGCATTTGGCATGGTTAAACTCCATCAGGTTGGCATCAGCCCACCTCACAAGCTTGTCAAGGTCCCTCTGGATGGCAAAAATGAAAAAAACCTAAATGCAGTCCCCCACTACCACAAATTATGCAGTCGAGTTTCCTGCATTTGGGGATATCACAGGGGTCATCACACCCTGAGTGCAAGGGATGAGCCTTGCACTAGGGAAACCACCTGCTTGATCATAGTGTCTCCCCTGCCAAGTACGGATGACCTTAAATGTTTTATATACACTCTGACTTGTATTTACAGTGTTTTAATTTGTGCAAATGAAGAGTGTACAATTCATGAAATTGCTAGAGCTACTTTTTCTTTTTTGAATCAGTTCTCCTGTAGAGCCTTATGCTTTGGAATCATACGAATATTTTTCACGTGCTTATTCATTCAGCATCCATCAAATGAAAATTAAAGACATTTCTGAAGGTGGATTGCTGTAGATAGTGACATTATCACATTATCTTGAGTAAATCATTCCATTCTCCTATTTTTATTGTTTACTTTTATGCAACCAAATTATTTTACTCTGTCAGGCACTGTACATATACAAAAGACAAAGACTATGGCTCAAAGAATTCATGTCCTTAAGATAATTAGAGCCTTAGCAGATAAAACACAGAGAGAAAAAAGCAAGATTAATGATTAATGATTGGTACAATAAAAAGACATTTCACATGTCAGTGCCAGAACCATCTTTTTAATATACTTGCTATACAAGGACCAGCAATGACTTCCAGTATTTGAATATGGAAAATGCTCTCTCTTACCTAGAGAAGATATGAAGATAGCCATGAATAAAAGATGTACAAATATATTCCTGGAACTGATGGTCAAAGAACACCTTTTATAGGAACATCAAGAAAAGTTACCAATAAATGCCACCCAAGTCATCAAGTCACCAAGTCATCAAACTAATTGAATAGAATGTTATACTCAGAGTTTAGTTTATGAAAATATTAAAATGTCATTCAAAACCCAGTTGCAACCAATTAACATTCTACTTAATTTGAAGTTCTTATATATAAGGTTATAAATCTGTATTTAATAACAAAGAATAAGATGACATATTCTTTACTGTGATGGTGGTGAGGCACTGGAATGGGTTGCTCAGGGAAGTTGTGAATGCTCCATCGCTGGTGGTGTTCAAGGCTGGATTGGACATAGCCTTGGGTGGCATGGTTTAGTGTGAGGTGTCCCTGCCCCTGGCAGGGGGTTTGGAACTAGATGATCTTAGAGTCCTTTCCAACCCTAACTATTCTATGATTCTATGATTTATAAGAAGTGTATTTGGAAAACTTTATGATTTCTTCATTTTTCTAAATTTCATCCATAAGCATCGAGTGTTCTATTTTGAGTGTCATTCAGCTTAGAAAGAAGGCAGCTTTGTAGCAGCTAAAAGAGTTAGTGGCAAAACTTACTAACTTTAAGGACCCAGTCTTTCTTAATTTTAAAAATAAAAGAAAATATTCCAAAATAATAAAAAAATTAATTTAAAGCTGGCTTATTAATTTTATTATTGCTGGTTTTATACCAATAGTTCTCATAATCTACCAGACATCTACCACCAAGTAACTTTAAGCTCTAAGTGAAAAATTCATGACTGAAATTTTCCTAGTTCTGTGAGAACTAGTCATGAGATACTATTGAGTGCATCATACTAAGCATTTTTAATTTTAATACCTATTTCTAATTGATCTACAGGGACAATTTTCACAGGTACAAAGGGATGATGTCAATAAAAATACCCACTAGATGTTCCTTTCAATTTGAGGCCTTTAAGGTGAGACATGATTCTCAAAAAGTCTCACTATTGTACAGGCATTTGCACCAAAGTAAGTTTTTTTTCTATGACCTTTTTGTGAAGACTCAGTGTATTCTTTCTAATGCCAGTGGCAGTCATGCTGGTCTTCAAGATGAACTTACATATCTTAGGTGGACAGGATGTGAAATCTATTGGTATAAAGAGCATGCTTACAAAGTGCATATCAAGTCTCACATTTCTGGTGGTGGATTGCTCTGCTTGAAGGATGTTCTGCTTGAAGGATGGAAGACCAGGCAAATGGAGCAGAAATCACTGAGGAATTGGCTTGATCCTGTTCCGGTCTTAACAGTAGAATTCATAGGAACACCATTTGACATATAAGGAATGTTTTGCAAATTATAGAGCTATGTAGTTGAAATTGAAACAGAGAAAAAGTTACAGAAAATGAAGTAGACAAGAAAAGAAAGCCAGTGGCCGCATTTTGCGGTTCTGATTCTCTGTGAAAAAGGCCTCAAGGAAATTGAAGAATAGCTGTCTGCTTGTTTAATCCACCACCTCTAAATATAGCAAGACTCTTTTTAATTGTAGAGAAGACAAGGTGATGGGATTAAACTTTTCATGGTCACCAAAGCACTAGTCAATAATACAAAGTGTGAGTATTGCTACTTGTTTACAAGATGTGAAATATTTGCTGCCTGGCAGGAGATGTGCTTGGTCAGCAAATTAGACAGACTGAAAGAATTTTTTTTGCTGGTTCTACATAGAGAATGGAGAAAATTCCACTTTTACTAACTTTCAGAATATGTTTGTTGCACATACATGAAGCATTGCCTTGCAAAATGGATTAGCTGCTGAGATGTCTCACAGGCATGGGTGTTTCTGTTAATGCCGTAGTGAGCATGAGGCAGCGCTACAATTTACTGTCAGGCATGGCTGAATAGCAGCAAAAATTGCAAAAAAAAAAGGACCTGTCATAAAGAAGATCAAAGATTGTTTTCGGATACCTGAAATATACTTAGAAGATAACTCTTTCACAGTGGGCAAAACACATCGTAATGCTGCAGCTGGTTCATATGGAATGCATAGGAATGCAAAAATAGCAGAGGGATTCAAAGAATTCAAGACTTGAATTATGAGAAGAAGCCTGTCCCTATGTCTTATATTTGAAGTTACTTGAGAAAATTCAAAGATAGATATACAGTTGTACATTTGGGGTGTTGATTTATGTACACATTTTGTAATTAGTGACAAAAATCTCTGTCCTTCGTCATCAGCAATCTCCAAAGAAGCTTCATGAAAGGGGTATGTGTTGCATTTTTCCAAAAGTATGTAAGATGTACTGCTGGCCTTCAATGTATGTCTTTAAAACTCTACCAGTGAAAGACAAAAAAATAGAAATGCCAATTAAAATAAATATATAAATCAGCTTTTAATATTTACTTTAATGTCACTGAAGATTACTAAAAGTTTAGCCAAATATCTGCCAGAGATAGATAGTTTAGTTATATTTGCTGCGTGATCTGTACTGAATGGTATAGTCATAGTGCATTTCTATTGTTTGATGCATATAGCATTTCAAAAAAGTAGAACTGAGAACAAACAGTGGAACTACTCAGGGGGCAGTAATTATCTGTAAATCTCAAAAACATATAATTACTTATGTTACCTATATTAGACTTTTCCTTCAAGGGTACAAGTTCTACTTTGTGACATACAACTGAGACAATGTCAAGACATAAATAACAACAGATGCAAAAATATAGCTATAGAAATAGAAGAATAGCAATGAATTAATGGCGGGTAAGAATAAAAACCATCTTGGAATACTCTTAAATCTCTTGTCTTCCCTTCCCTTTTTTTTTCACAGAACTATGGCATACTTATATTCTGTCCATTTTTCTGCATTTCCAGAAATTATAACATTAAACATAATGTTTTTATTTTGTGACAATTCATATTAAATCTATATAATGTAATCTTAAAGATAATAGATCAGTCTAAGAAATGTGATTACTTCTGTTTGTTTTAAGCCTGCTTAAAACAGATCTTTTAGTGAGAAAAAAAGATTTCCCATTAGACTTCCTTTTAGAATTCATCATTTTATAGGACTGCATCTTATGTCATTTTGCAGTCTCTTTTTGAAAGTAGTCTTAAGGTAGAAATGCTTCTATACCTTTGACCATCTTTGTTATGTTTCTGCGTTATCTTTCCTAAGAGTTCTGGATCTTTTCAGAGTTAGTTGAGTAATATCAAAGACCAAAAAGTCCTTAGAAATAATGTTTTTAACTGGAATGATTTCTCTTATTAAAAAAATAATTTTAACCATTTACACATGTGAAACTGAGCAAGAAAAATTCCTAATATAAGTAGGTAGGGGATATATTAGGGGATGAAGGCTTTGACAACATAGGTGAGACACAATGTGGATGATACTCTCCTTCTGCATAACATGTTTATGGCAATAACAGGAGTCCAAGTCACCCTGTTGCTCTCACTCAGCCAGGAATCACATGAGTCAGCTTGGCTAGGAATCATATGAGTGATGTTCACATGAGGTGAACAGTTAGAGACAAAATGTAGACTTAGCCTACAGATGCATCAGTATTAACTTTAAAAACTGAATATTGTAGTTGTCTTTTGAATTACTGTAAATTATCACAGAGCTTTCACTGAATCTCTGATGCAGCAAGTTCATAAATATATGCCTAAAATTAAGAATGAAGGGGAACATTAACTATGATGGTCAGGGTTTAGAAAAGGAAGCAAGACTTATGGGAAGTGATCTTCACTACACTAACTAGTAATTGAACAGAAAAATAGATTTTGTGTCTGTGTTCTTTCTCTAATTATACCACTAGGTTTACCAAATGACATTACTCCTCTCTGAAATGCTTGTTTAACTTTACAACTTCAAGATGTCAGCAATTCTGTTGGAGTCAGTAAAGATACTTATATATTTGCATTTCAAATGCATCTAGCCACTTCATTGAACTGTCTCCTGAATTAAGTCAGACTGTAAATCAAAAAGTCAACAGCAACCCTATGATGTGGACATCAGAGCTCTTCTTTGATACTTATTTTAAAATGCATTTGTTAATATCTGCATTCCATAGCCTAGTTTCCACACTGAGGTTGCGCCTGAAGCAGGTTTATAAAGTCAGTAGGCAGAAGGCATCCCCTTATGTTGTCCCAAATTACACACAACTGCAGTCTGCTTTTTCAAGGCCCAACTTCTCTGAAAGGCAGAAGACACCTTGTGAATCAGTACTGTGTTTGCTTTGCATTGACAGAGCTCAGCTCAGACACGCTTCCTTGAAACAGGCTTGAGTTGAGTTAATGTTACTGGTTCCTCAACTCACAAGTGCCAAGGAGAAAAATAATTTGAAAGTTGTACATTTAAAAGTAGCTTGCACCATTAAGCTGAGTCTGCTGTTGTGGAGCAGTGTGAATTGACTGATTTATAAAACACACTGCGCTTAGTGCAGCAGTGTGGCCCTGCACGTGGCTTGTGAGTCTAATAGGGAGGGGGAGGAGAGCTATTTGTTTTGTTGTGTCAAACCATTCTGCTGTCTCTGAAAGGAAACCCATTTTGGGATAACGAAAGAACAGGCATAGAAACTCAAACAATAGTTGCTGGGTCTTAAAAGAAACCCACATATAATTAATTTCCTTCCTTTTTTAATAGAATGTTATGCATTAAAGTGTCCATAATGTTATTAAACTAGAGTATTCAGAATAATATGAAAGAAAATGAGATCATATTCAAGCTGATGGGCAGTTGTACTAAGAACAGCCAGTGTTTCTTTCCTTGATCCCAAAGATGCTGTCTTATGGTTTCAATTTTTTGTTCATTTTAGGAAAAGCATCAGTTCATTGTGTTTACAAGAACTTCACTGCATCTATATTCACTTTAGCATTTTGTCATTTAAAGTACAGAATGATGGATATTTCATGTTTGCGTTCATGAGTTTGACATGAATTTACCAGCATCAGTTTTATTTGACACCAGTACATGTTATCTGCACTCCTTGAGCAATACTTCAAGGGGATTCCTTTCAAGCTTTTTTTTAAGTGCAGTTGATAAATTTAGGGACTGTGCACAAATTAGCCTCTTTTTCCTTGGCTATTCTGGCTTTTACTGAGGTAGTCAAAGCCTAAACTAGGTTAAAATTGCTACATGATATGGGTAATAAAATGCAAGAATTTTTTCTACTTACTTTTTTAAAGTGAACTGATTTTATATCATACTATTCACACTGAATGTAAATATATTGGAACCATAGTTTCTACCCCTATACCACGCAGGGAAATACCATTTGAAAACCAAATAGGCAGATGAAACACCAGAGAAATGTAACAGGGAAAGCAGTTTGCACTGTAAGCATTATATCACCATACTAAAGGATAATTAAACTGAAATGATCATAACATAATAACAAGAACATTGAGTATTCCATGGAGCAAAGAGGTATTTTTGGCATCTGGCTACAGCTTCTCTACAGACACACTACATAAAATAAGTAACAGCTCAGGAATGCTTGCAAACACTGTGTTAGAATAATGCTAGAAATTTATTGTTGCTATTGTTTTTAATAATAATATTAACATTATTAATTAAAAAAAGATTTATTAGTAATATATCAAGGATAAAATCAAGAAACACAAGTTGCATGGTTGAGGTGACTTCCTAAGGTTGGATACTAACATTTAGTTATAATTTTACACTAAGAATCTTCTTTTATCAATATTTTTGGGGGAATTTGAATTGGCTTATGGAAACCCTACAGTAAAAATGTAAAAGTTGCAAAATAAATAATGTGGGATACTGATATTGAGCACAGATTTTTTTTATTTTTCTTTCTTCTCTCTCTCTTTGATTTCTTATTTTTTTCCTTTTCACAATAGCTGACCAAATAATATGGTGTCCGGCAAAACAATGTCAACAGTTACTGGAAATGAGAAAGTCTTTTTGTTCATTATGGCAATTAATCTTAACAGGAATGTAGGGAATCAAATGTTACATGACTTAGTAGGTTAGATAAAAACTGGACAGGAATTAAAAAGAAGAAAAAGTACAGAAAAATTGAGACTGAGGAAAATAACACAATTTTTTAAACAGAAGCTAGCACTTTCACTTGGTATTGAATATATAATATAACATCAAATGAACTGCAACTTTCAACTTTGTTCCAAAAGTGAACTGGATACTGTCTTCATTTTGGGTCAGATGATACAAATGTAAACCATCCTTTTTGAAATACTAAATACATAAACGAGTATTTAATTCACAGCTGAAATCTATACCAAGGTTTAGGTGTCTTCCTTGTATGGAAAAATGATTGCAAAAAGATATTGTGACACTGAAGTCATGCTGCTCACACACATTACACAAAAGAAAGGATCCTTTATGCTTACTTAGTAGAAAACAGTTTCAGTTACTATTTGAACTGGTTAAGGTACTGTTTTAAAAATGTTCTTTTGCCTTTCAAAATAGTTTCATTACAGCAAGAGTGACATAATACCACAGGTCTGCATGTCTGTAATTCAAATTTGCTGCCATCAAGGCAATAAAAAGCAATTCCTTCTTTTTTTTTTTTTTTTTTTTTTTTGGTGTGTTAAGCAGATTTACACCTTAAGAGTGAAGCTTCAGTGGATGATTATGACATCAAAGTGTGACAGACAGTGATTATGTACTGCAGGGGGAAAAGACAGACAAAAACAGACATTTAATTCCCTTAGCTTAGAGACATTATTCCTGACTAGTAGGAAAAATAAGTATTCCATCTCTTTTTCATTTAGGAAAAATCAGGTACTGATTTAACCAACCTGCCTTGTCTGAAAGATTTTCTTTTAAAATCTTAATTGTAAGCTTTCCCCTCTTTAAGTACATTATCAATAAGTCATTTGCATTCTCTTTTTTCTTGACTTTAAGACTTAATGCAGGCAGTTTGTTTCGTCTTTCCAAAGAGTTCAACTATAATTGTGCTTAGGCATGACCTTTCTCCACCTCCCATAGAAGCCATAGAACTTTTTAAGCAATTCTAAAAGCAACATACTGGATATAGAGGCTGTGAAATTAAAGTAATTTAACGAGGACCTAAGAATATTAGACTTCCTCTAATTGGGAATTGTCTTTTGGAAAGTATTCTCAAGAAAAGAGAAAATACAAAATTTGATGCAAGGAACACAGGATTTGATACAGTACAACTGAAGTCCCTGGAAAGATTTTTGTTAGATCAGGTCTTTGTTGCAGATATAAGTAACAAACAGCTTCATCATTTTGATGTTTTACTTATATTAATGGAATGTTTGGATTTGATTTTAAGTTGCATGAAATATGCAGAGCAATAAATTGCTGTCAGCTCTTAAAAGGAGACACGGACTACAATACCACAGATTAAATTCAAAACAATTTTTGGCTTTAGCTCAGAAGACTTTATTCCATTAGGGGTAGGGAAGGAAGAAGATGGGGCTTTGAAGAGGTTGTAGATTTAGTCACTGGGGGGAAAACCAAAAAGACATCAGAAGTATCCGCTTGCTCTAGAGCCAGTACACATCATTCAAGTTCCAGACTTCAAGCACATGTCCTTTAATGAAGATTTCTTTTTTTAATTCTTCTCTAACCAAACCAAAGGGATAGTTACAAAATAGAGGCAATAAGACCAGTACATTATTTGCTTTATAATATTGCTGTTACTGTGAAATTCTGCACCTTTAAAAATAATATCCCTGGCTTATGCTTCCATATGTAGTATAACAAATTCAATGCCTGATGACGGGCTCTTCTTTTGAGACTGCTACTGAATGCATTTCTATGAAGAAAAAACAGTTCATAAACGATTTGTTTGTGGGTAAAGAAGGAAAGATGACATGAGGATAGAATCATAGAATCATAGAATCATAGAATAGTTAGGGTTGGAAAGGACCTTAAGATCATCCAGTTCCACCCCCCCGAACAGGAATGTGAAGAGCCACAGCTAAAATGGCTACAAGGGGTCAGGTGTCCCTTGCGTGCTGAGATATGCATTCTGTTAGAAAGCAGAAACAGAGGGGAAGTTTCCAGTAATATGCTGATGAGAAGTTGGGGGAAATCCTGCCTCCTCAGAAATCAATAGCAAACAGCTATTGACTGCAATGGAGCCTAATTTTCAACTAAGTTTCTGACAGCTAACAATGATGTGTCCAGCTGAAGTTGAATAATTCTTGAAGATATGTTCTGATTTTAATTTAAAACTCCTTGTTGAGTAAAGCCTTCTTTTCAGCTTCTGGAAAACACCTTCATCAAGTTTTTAACCTTTCAACTTCCAAAAGTTGGTTGTTTCTGTAGTTCTTAAAGATTTGCAATTTTTCTTCTCCTCTTCCTTCTCTTCCACCTTTTCTTATCTCCTGTCCGGGCTGAAATTTTGGGGTCTTGTTCTACAGTGGCATAAATAAGAAAAAAGAAAATTCCAAGTGAACTGTTGCCAGTCTGTAATGCTTTATTTTACAACACACTGTTTCCTGAAACTAGACCATCATTCCACACAACTAGAAATCCCATGACCATTAAGCACTCATTTTTCTAGAAATTCTATGAATATCTGTGTTAAGCACTTTGCAGTGGCTCATAGTGAATATCCAATTGGGTGGGTTAGCAGTCCTGAAGTTTCCTGCAGTTTCCTTGAGAAACATGTTTTAGCATTACATGCAACGTACTCTAAAATGGCTTTGTTTTTAAACAATGAGTACAGAAACTGCAAATGCACACTCTGCTTTCAAACCTGAAGATTCCTTGGTAAGAAAAAAAAAAAACAACAAAAAAAAAAAAGTCTCCCAGAACAGAGTGCCCCCAATGTACTAACTTAGAAGCAAACCTGAAAGCCCCACACTGCCTGTGATCTTCTCTGGCTGGGAGGATTGCAAGGATTTCCTTTACCAATTGCACTACCATGTGGGAATCTGAAAGAAGAATTTTATACCCTATATATAGATGCCTGGAAGGCATTTATAGAAAAGTGTCATAACATGCATCTAATCTCTTCTCAAATGCACTTGTGTAATCATTATATATTTAGGAGATATTTTTTTTAGCTAATGATTTTAGACATGTAAACGTGTCAGTACCTTTTTCTAAAAGATCAAGACAGGAATAATAAATCAAAAAGCATTCAGGTGATGCTATGATCTACTGCAATGAACACTGAATGACACGCATGCATTAGGAAGACACATCAGAAAGATTAATTTTTTTTTCTGACTCATTTAAATGTAGCTTTTCATATTAAAAAATTGGGTTTTTCAAGGCACAGAAAACAAGTGCTTTAATGTGTTAAGCCAGTCACATTTTTTATTCTTGATTTTCTGTCCCTGTTATTATTTTATTGTCTAGCTTCTAAAAATGTTAAGAATTTTGGCAGGCTTCATGGAATTCTGATTTTAAGAACACAAAACAGGAAGCTGTTTTGAATGCTCCTGCTTGATCCATCTTTGCGCTGGCAGCACAATGCCTCTAAAATCCACCTGCTGGAAGTCGGGTGGTTTATGCAAAGGGATGTCATGGTAATTTGGAAACTGCTGAATACAGAGTGAAGCCTTTTCCTGCCCCCAAACCTGCCACACAAGTTTTTTGAGCTCATTACATGCCCAAACTTTTGATTGATGTGCTCACTTCAGTCATGGGTAATTTTAACTCCTATATTAAGTAGCTGCTGCTTCCACTCCATTATATTTCCTTGTATGGGGCAAATCAGAGCTGAAGCTTGGCCTGTATTGGTCTGACCTAAAAGCCAGAGTAAGCCTTTGTTCAGTTCTGTGTAGGCGGCAAGCCAATATTTCAAAACAGCTCAAACAATCACACAGCTTTTTCTTAATTGTCAAGATCCCTTGAAATGGAGCTTTAGAAGACTATCACATAGCATTTCTGGGGGGAGCCCCAGGGAGGGAAGAAAGTTGTTAAAGTCTTTCTAGATATCAATGCAACCTTCATCATGAAATTTAAGTAGAATATTAAGTGCAGATCAAGTGAATATTAATTTGTATCTGCCTTGCATTGTTGCCGGTAGGATGTAACTCAAATTTTGCTACAGCCTTGCTGTTCAGTTGGGTAGGGTTTCAGACTGAAAAGAAGCAGAACAGGAACATTGGGTGTTTTTTTCAGAAAAGAACCCTGACCTATAGTCCTATAGAAACCACGCTACATTTAAAGAGTGAAATGATTACCTAACACAGGATTCATCTATCCTGATGGATATTTAAAAAGCACCCTATCTAAAATGACTGTTTAGATTCTCTACCTTGCAAACAGGAAAATATCAGTACTTCAAATTCATCTCATCATAAAATTAGCACATAAAACGGGTGAGATTTTAGTAGCTGTGAAGGGAAAGAACTGATATATATATATATAATGTTTCTCCAACCTGATCTCTGCACTCACATTTGGGGCTATATATCATCCAGTCACCTAAAGATTTGAGAATGATACAGATTTTAAGATCTCTAGACAGCAAGCAGATTCTCCTGGATTTAATCCTGTTTCAGGTACCACTACTGTTATAACAGGAAGAATGCTGTTAGTTTGATACACGGCTCAGCAACAGAATAACTCAGAGAAAATGGTACCCCTAAATTGTTTGTGGACCTCCATTTCTGTATTAGGTATGTAATTTAAAGATCTGTGTAAAGCCATTTGGTGGAACACTAAACATTCAACCTCCTGCTAGTGCTTTACTGATGAAGTTCAAATGCACATTTCAAATATAGCTGTGAGACTTTGTGGCTTGTTGACAAAGCATATTTATTCCACTGAACTTGTTATAAGTAATAAAGACACAAATTATAAATGCGCATAGACATGCCTGGCTTCATCTTATATTTTTTGTAGAGCACAGATCTAGAAACCTAGCACCTTCACAGTGATTTGCTGGATGGATTATTTAGGCCCTGTAAAAAGCCATAATGTTAAACACACAGTATAATACAACATAAAGACATCAGAAATGTTGATATATCTATATTTGAACTAATTATGAAGACATAATATCTTTGAGCTATTATTTTCACCAGTAGAAGCAAGCAGGCTTTTACTGACAGTAATGCATCTCATCCTAAAATAGACAACTGAGATAGACTAATTACTTCCTAGAATGACTGATTGTCTCTGGAAGAAAGGGAGACCAAAGTGTACAGTTTGGAGTAAATCTCTACATGCTGTTGCCAAGAGTTAGAGAAGATGAATCCCTTCCAAAGATCCTTAAAAACTCAGTGCTGAAACACAAACAAGAAACTACCTATGGAATACGTCTTTTTTAGAAGAATTTCTGTGATACTTCATCTACACAACTTTCTGGATCAATTAGAAACAAACTTCATTGCTTGCTCCTCATGTTAATTTAGAAAATGAATTTTATCATTTTGAAAGTCACTTTATGGGAAAGAAAATTGATGTGCCAAGAATCTACATGTCTCACAAAAGTATCTACTTGCTTCACCCCTTTGTAAGGAAACAGGAAATAAACTGGGTCCTGCAATACTGCAGTGTTATAAAAGACCCTGCCAAAGCAGAAAAGCAAATTAAGAATTCATTTTGTATTAAGATGACAAAAATGAAAATCTTTATCAGTAAAGTGTTTGTAGAAGTTATTCATTATACCAAATAAAAGGAAATTACATTACAAAAAAGAAAATAAATTTGCATTTAAAATTTACACCTACAGTGGTTGATCTATTGTTCTTGCTGTAAGGAGCTCCACAGTATCCTTTGCATTATGAAAGTACTCATGCCACCTTTTTCAAGGAATCAGATATACTTATCAACCTTTTCAGATTTACAAAAATCAGTGGTGGGAATATTGACACAAGTATTTATATCACTGCCAATACCTACATGTCATTGTCTCCTCTAATTACTGTGGTATAAACGCTCAATATATTAACTCATCCCACATAAGGCCTTCTCATACAAAGATTAAATGAGAAATCAAAAATTTTGAAACTGAATTGACTTAGAAAATTCTGTCTCTAATAGTGTCTAAAATCAGGTAAACGTACTCTGTCTCATGGAGGAAAAAGACCAAAAATCACATTATTTTTTTAAAAGAATAATTGCATAAACACATGTAAGTTAATTAAAAGGCACTTAAGCAAGGCTGAACAGGTGCCATAGAGATTAAATGAGCCACATTAGAGGCTCTATATATGGCACAAGTAAAAGAAATAGACTCTAAAAGGAGGAGTCATAAACCAATATGCTAAATACTCCAAATAAGGAAGATATTTGAATTAAAAAAAGAAAAAGAAAAGAAAAATAGGTATAAAAAAGGTCTCAGGATGTCATTTAACAAATGCCCTTGGCGAAGTCAGAATTAGCTATACTTATAAGATGTCCGGTGTGTATATCTCTATATTGTTAAGAAAGATCTCCAGTGCTGGACACAGCCTTCACATATAACCTAGTTCAGAGGTTCATTATCATTACACTAGGCAGTTTTTCTTTCCAGCCAGCCTGAAATTTCCTTGCTGCTGTAGAAGTCAATCCTTACTTGTCCTAACCACTATGGATACAGAGTACAAAGTACTTGCCTTCCAGCAGTAGCCTCTTGTATACTTCGTAACCACTTCTAAGGTTGCCATTCAGTATTCTATACTTCCTCCCCAACCTGTCCCTCACCCCTTTGCTGCTTCAATCTCCTCAGTCTTGCAATCATTCTTTCTAATATTCTGATATGTCTCTCTATTTAATTTTTGACTTCCTCTCTATGGTTAGCATCTCCCCTGAGGTGAAACATTCAACTAAAAAGACTTCTTCCGGAAAGAGAAAATAGCTTCTAATCAATGAGAGTAGAAAGCTCTAGAAACATCCGCTCTAGAAAATTCCATATAAAATTACAGTAATACAGGCCACAGAAGTATGAAAAAGGGACTTATCAAGAGTATGAAACCTAATAATACAATATTTCCAAATACTTCAGAAGACAAATGGTCCTCAAAGTTAATAATGATCAAGGTATGAAACAAGCATGAAATAAGGCCATTACAGTCAGACTAACTTCATTATTGTATTTATTTTCCTTACAAAGCAAGTCAGAGAAACACCCACTAGGATTTATTTTTTTTTAAGGTGTGATGAATTGGAAAACTGCTTTAAAATTGTTTCCTTAAATTAATGAATGCAAAATTGATATAAAAATTCTAAATAAGCTCATCTATAAAACTTCTGGACTACTGAGCTCATTGCTAGCATTTATCTCAATAGCAGAAAAATCTCATACAGTCTTCAAAAAGAACTCCAGAAGCATCCAGGAACTGGCAACCTAACAGTTTAGATTGTTGACTCAAGTATAATGGCCTCTGTTAGTAAAATTCACTTATTCATTCACCAAAGACTCTTAAACTGTGTACTATGTCATTCCTCCCATGAAGTGACATGACAGGGGATGGCAGTTATTATAAAATTATTTTGAACAGTCAACTTTAAGGAGATGGAATTTGCAAAGAGGCACACAGGTTCTCCTTGAAGAAAAAGGAAAATTAAATTAAAGGAATTGGTTTTGTCTTGTCATATGTTTAAGGAGCTATGGAATTCACCATCTCAGGAACCAACAGAGGCCACAAATATATTAAAACATGGAGCATACTTTGACATAGATGCCTGTCTGTTCACTAAACATTCATGTTCATACAAGCTTCAAGTCCACGTGTGCCTACATATTTCAGTACAGAACAACAAGAAGGTCCTGTACATGGGTAAGAGCAATCCCAAGTACAACTACAGGCTGGGCAGAAAATGGATTGAGAACAGCCCTGAGGAGAAAGACTTAGGATGTCGGTTGATGAGATTTTCAACATGACCCAGCAATATGCATTTGCAGCCCAGAAGCAAACTCTATCATAGGCTGCATCAAAAGTATGACCAGCAGGTCGAGGGAGGTGATTCTTTTCCTCTACTTCGTTCTCATGAGACCCCACCTGGGGTACTGTGTTCAACTCTGGGGCCCCCAACACAGGAGTTATGTGGACCTGCTTGAGTGAGTCCGGAGGAGGCCATGAAAATGATCAGAATACTGGATCACCTCTGCTATGAAGACAGGCTGACACAGCTGGGATTGTTAATCCTGGAGAAGAGAAGGCTCTGGTGAGACCTAAAGGGAGCCTACAAGAAATCTGGAGGGGACTTTTTACAAAGGTATGCAGTGACAGGAGAAAGGGGAATGGTTTTAAACTGAAAGAAGGTTGATTTAGATTAGGCGTTAGAAAGGAAGAAATAAGAAATTCCTTACTGTGAGAGTAGTGGGGCACTGGAATAGGTTGCCCAATGAAGTTATGGATGCCCCATCCCTGGAAGCGTTCAAGGCTGGGTTGGTTTTGGCTTTGAGCAACCTTGTCTAGTGGAAGATGTCCCCTGCCCATGACAGGTGGCTGGAACTAGATGATGTTTAAGGTCTCTTCCAACCCAAACTATTCTATGATCCTATGATTTAAATAAATACTCTACACACCTTTTTTTTTTTTTTTCAGGTCTACGTGAGATATCGTCAAGTTTTACCAAGATAACAAAAAATTTGAGGAGTTTAAATCAACTTCTACATACTTTTGCAGGCATGATAAGAGAAAAATAAATAAAATAATCTTCAGTGTACTGTATTTCCCTCCTGACTGTTTTATTTTCCACACCTGTGTGGATATGAACCTGTTATGGGTTCAGCAGCAGCAGTCATTTTTTTCCTTCATAGTAGCTGGTGCAATGCTGTGTTTTCGACTTTCGGCCTGGGAATGGCACTGATAGCACTGATGTTTATAGTTACGGCTTAGAATATTTTGGTCTGACCGTGGACTTTCTGAGTCTCATGCTGTGCCAGGGAGGAGGGGAAGCCCGGAAGAAGCAGAAAAAGGATACCTGACCCAAGCTGACCAAAGAGGTATTCCATACCACAGTATGTCACGCCCAGGATTTAAAAACTGGGGGCAGGAACCCAGAAGAGTTCAGTTCATGGCTCGGTCGTCAGGTGGTGAGCAGTTGTATCCTCTTCCTTTGTATTTCCCTGCTCATTATTATTATTGGTGGTTGCAGTAGTGATTTGTGTTATACCTTAGTTACTGGACTGTTCTTATCTCAACCCGTGGGAGTGACATTCTTTCGATTCTGCTCCCCATTTCCTCTCCCCCACCTCGGAGTTGGGGGGAAGAAAGAGGGGGGAGTGAGTGAGCGGGCTGTGTGATTTACAGCTTAAATCATGACCTGGTATGATTTTTGCATTCATATCAAATAGGTGAATGTTCACTGATAGACTACAATAATTAAATTAGCAAAAGCAGAAAAAGAAGTGAAAATGAAATTTTTATTTTAAAATTCAAAAGGCAGGAATTGACACATCTTTTCATTAAAATTAGGCTATTTTTTTTTTAATACTTATGTATATAGGCTATGAAATTTGAATATGATTTTCAGAATCAAACAACCAGGAAAAGTCACCCTAACAAATTCACAAGGGAACTTTAAAGGGCACTAGACTGACTTTCAACTCCAGAAAATTCACAATGTAGAAAGAAAAACTGCTTTCATTTAAGAATCTTAAGTTTAAAGGCAATACTAATTTTCCTTTTACTTAGATATGTTTGATCGACTCTTGAGATACTACCACCAGTAACATAGTAACAAGAGATATTATTTGAAAATATTTGCAGATTTTTTTTTCTTTCTAAAGAGATTTAAACTTTGAAATCATTGATTTTCCCCAGCAAAGAATTTTTGTCTTCTTCCACATCTTTACTTATAAAGAGGCATAAACATTAACTTTTATAACTTCTATTTTGTTGCTTGGTTAAATCATTTCATGAATCCTTTCTAAAGTCCCTTCCAGATCCAAAGCTTAATGTAAATATATCATATCTGTAGAAAAAGAAAGAAGCTGATAGAGTACACATATACTCTGGAGTTCAGCTGTGCTAACTTCTGGAACAGTCTGGGATTTGTGACAGCCATCACTGTTATTTAACTCCAAAGAGAGGTTTAATACCTTTTTTTTTTTTCTTTTTCCATCAAAAAATGTTTGCCTTGGGAAAATAGTATATAGTGGGATTAATAAACTCCTTTTATGTCACTCTTGCAGAGTGGTTGCTTTTATGTGGAAAGTTGGGATGATGCTCTTATTCTGGGTTTGAATCAGGTTTGGTTCAATTTAATATCCAGAAACAACTATACTAGAAACACTTTACCATTAAAGAAATAGCAATACAGTAAACCAGCAAAGGGCTCCTAATGGAACCATTATCAAACTGAACCTTTGAATCAATGTAATAAATTTACTGTCTTGAAGCAAATCAAGCTAAAGTGAATTTTTTCTGGTAGAAGAGAATCTGTAGTAGGAATTTATGCCACCTCAGATGTGTGTTAGCTCACTTTCCACAACATGGCTATTTGAATTGTAAGAGTCTTTAAGGAAGACATAGTCTAAGTCAATGGGGAACAAGCTTGGAGGAAATGGCTTAAATTAAGACTCAATAAAGCAGTATGAAATTGAAATAAGTGTGTTGAATGAAATTGTGTTAGATTAAAAAGTGGTTCATATTAAGTGCAAATTTGGTGTTAATTTCTTGTTTGTTTATACAACCTTTGTGCAGTCTGGATCTCAGCTGTTTCCTTAATAATTCTGCCAATTCTACCTTGAAATTAATTTTATTCAAGCTCAGATACCAGCTTTTCTTCAAGTATAGCCTTCACATATAAGCAAATGTGTGTCAAAAAATTTAGGAATATGCCTGAAAGAAATATGATTTTCCCTCCTGAATCAATCAATCCTCTCTTCTTTCTATACTACCTATACAATTCTTACAAATGATACCCTCACAATTCTACTGGGAGTTTAAGTAAGTGAAATGTTAATGCAGTTCTTGTATGACAGAAAATACATGTAGACAGAAAATACATGTAGATTCCCAGTGCTCTGTATTCATAATGCTTCAAGATCATATTCATATCCTTGAAAGGCTGGCTACCTAAGATATTACACTGCATATTTATTTTAAGGGATTAAAAAAAAAAAAGGGAAAGAAACAGGTAGAATCAGTGTCATTGTGTGAGAACCAATGCAATTAATTCGCAGCAACTGGAACCTTGCAAAGGATTTACAAACAAAGGGGTGGGATTACAGTTAACATGTTCCCTTGTCCCTAAGCAAGCCTCCACTTTGATCTTTCCAGATGACAGGAGATGCATCTTAGGAATTAGAATGCAATGCAGACATCAGCCATGATTGATGGAGGGGTATCAGGACTGAGCGAGAAGAAACTCTTCAGGCAAGCAGGCATGCGCCACTGTATTTATTGCACTGCCCCTCCTCCTAGATCTTTCCTGAAAGGAACCTTTTCACCTAGGTTCAGCTTGTCACTAGCAATGGTGCTACAGATGGGTGTTTTTCTTTTTTCTTAGCAATGATCTCTGTCAGGTGCTCCTTTCTTTTGACCTACTTCAGATTGCAGCTTTGTGTTTAATAAGAACACAGTGCTCTTTTCACAGGTTGATAATCACTAATGCAGATACAGCCTGAAGCAAGGCAAAGTAAAAATGTTTTTTAGGTATATATATTACATATATATACCTATATTATATAGTTATATATAATATAAAGAAAATATCTCAGGCATTGGAAATAATATAGCTGGATTTTGCACAGGCCGATTTGCTCTGTTTCTTATTTATGACTATTAGTACTAATCCACAGCTCATTTAATAAAAAATAAGTTATTACTAAAGACTTGATTAAAAAAAATTTCATTAGGAGTCACTTTTCTCAGTCCTCAGACCGTATGAACTGACATGGCTCAAGTCTCTTTAGAATTGCTGGTGCTGGACCTCAGTGTCACTATTTAGTCTTTGAAAAGTGCCTCAAAATAATTTGCTAATAATTTCAATTATGTTTAAAAAGTAATAAAGGTAATTTCAGGCAATGGTTTTTGCCTTGTGACTGCTCAGCTGACGGTCATTTGCCTTCCAAAGTACAGTCAGATTAATGACATTGTACCACAATGGCCTTATAGCTTAAAGAAAAAGAGGAATTTTACTGAAAGTTGCATATGTGATTCTTCTGTTTTACAGCCAATACATGAAGCTATCATATGTGGAAAAAGCAGGTCCAGTGGAATAAGATATGGAACAGGAGAATTCTTTAAGGAAAGTGAGAGGTTTGCCATGCTGTTTTTCATACCAAATGTTGTAGTGATCTTATTTTGGAGTTTTATGTCATAATAATGTTGACATTTATATTTGTGTAGGCTGGTTTAGTCATTCCTATGATAGGTGAGTCAACAAAAAACATAAGCATATGACTAATTTTGTTACATACGTAACTCGACCATTATTCAACAAAGCATATTATGGTTTATAATATATTATATTTTATGGCATATTATCAAAACATGCACTTTTCTTAAATAATTCAAGTGATCTGTCATTTGGAATGTGAAAGAAGAGTGAAATTATTTTTGTTATTTTGAGCAAGGAAGGAAAATAAACCCTGCTGTTTTACATAAAGTTGTCAAAGCCATTTATGTAGCACTTGTGAAACTCCTACAAATCTAAACTAGCATTTCTTAAGTTAACTGTGGCTGAACAGGAAATGTAGCAAGAAGCAGGAATCTATCAAACCACTTAAAGCTTTTAAAAGTGGCATGTGTCTGTACTGCAAAGGGAGAATTCCCATGTAACCTAAGTGACTTTGTGGCATTCGTTCTTTCTGGGATTTAGCCTTCACTAACTAGTTTTTTATTAAACTCTACCAAACTTCAAGGAGGTATCTCTCAGGTGGCATATTACAACAGCACACAGCAGCCTTTTCTAGACTAAATATAATTAGGGTTAGCTGATTGCTAAGAGAATAAGAGAAAAAGAATCCGAAAAAAAGAAAAGCAAGGAAAGAAAAAAGGCCCTTATCTTAAAATCTGTGTTCAAAGCTGCATGTGTGAGTATACATAAAAATTTTAATAAGTACTCACTAAGGATAGCTAATAACTAGTTAATTAAGCCAACACGGAAAAAATGCTACAGTAAGCAGTCATTAGAGAGCCCCTCAAAAGACTCACCTCTCCTATTCTCTCAATATATTCTGCTAGTCTTCTTATTGCAGCTGAGGAAAAACAGGAAAAAATAATGTGAGAATTCCTTGATCAGGAATGACAGTTGTCTCTGAGTGCAGCATACCTCAAAAGTTATTTCATTTGTTAAAAAAAGCCCAGCTTCATTTGCAAGAAATCAGCATCACTCATTTTCTGACTTTTCTGCAGCCTTTCAAACAAAGTTTTATTCAAGCTTTCTCTCTTTCTGGCTATTTAAAACGGTTGAAAGGCAAAAAAAAAATTCCTCATATAACGCTACTGTGGCTGGTCCAAATACTTTTCGTTGCAGAATAAATATCCACACTCTTCTCTCTGCATGTATGTGTTATGTGTTGATGGTATGCTTACAAATGAGATTATTAATGGAAATTGGAACAGTAGAACTGACTTCATTTGATGCCACTAAGTCTTAGATATCAAAAGAAGGCCTCAAGGAAAATGAACGGAGAGGGGATAGACAATAGAGTATACATAAACTTCATAAGGAGTGAGTTCAAGCTAAACTGATATGGAAGAATAAATTTGATTTTCTGTGAGCATTTTGAAAGTCTGCGCTTTCAAATTAAGTCCCACTCAAGGTTTAACTTTTTTTAAGGTTTAATGAGAAGGGTGTAAAGCTGCAGACCTTCAGAAAGGAAGCATCTGATAGCACACATTATTGTTTTTCCAAACCTAGGCTGTACACCACTATCTCTCATCATTTGAGATCTGAGCAGTCAGATAAATTTTTTAAACTTGAGAGGGATATCTCATAGGAGTGGAATTTTGGTAATGAAAAAAGTTAGCATTAATGTTGTTTCTTAGGGAACAAGAGCTCATTTTCCAGAACACAGGTGGGAAAAAAAAACAAACCCCAAAAAAGCCAACAATAAAACCCCAGCAAACAAGAGTGTGCTTACTTGTGACTTCAAGCCACTTTTATCCAGCATGTGGTTTAAAATGGGATCTTTGCAAGGCCATGGTCCCAGTGCTTTTCCAGTCTGCAGGTCATTTTTCATTAATGATTTCTCAAGCTTCTAACTTTCAATGGCAAAAACTGGTGCTCCTCTCTCTTTCACACTCCCTACTTCTTCCTCTTCCTTTTTCTTTTAAATGTTCTGATTGTGTCTATATGGAGGGGCTGGTATTTCTTTCCTCCCAGCTGTCCTCACCTGACGAGGTATGGTTGGGCAGCATGGTTCAATTTACATTTCTGTGCTCAGATCTTCTTCCAAGGAGAATGTGGGGATAGGGGAGGATGGTGCAGACCAGGGTCATCTTCTGACATGCAGACATGCTGGTAGGGATGGCAAGACTGGAGTCTAGATGCAGTAGAATATGCCTGTGTTGCCTGTAAACCGAATTGTATTTCCTAGACTAGTTGACTTCTGGATTAATGAAGAAAAACCTCCATCTGCTGTTACAACTTCTTTTCAAATCCCTTTTTACCAGGAACAAGTTCCACTTAGTTCTTCTGGATTTCAGTGCACTCATACCCAGCTTTTCATTACTTGTGTTGCAGATACAACACTGCTTACGAAAGCTAATTGAGAAATCTGTATCTGAAAACTAAACAGGCTCAAGGACTGGATTGTCTATGCAAATTAGAAAAGTCTTCACAGTTTTTTCTTGGGTAAGCTATTCTCCAGACTGTGTCCAGAATACACAATAGTCAGCATGGCTAGGTCAACTCCTATCAGGTAGTTTGAATGCACCTGATTCAGGTGATAAAAAAAGTTAAGCTTGATAGCAAAGCATCATACCAGGACAGGTGCTGTCAGATACAAAAATAAATAAAATCCAAATCTTTTTACATGGTACTTCAAAGGCAGCCATTCCTATCCCACTAGTACAGCCCTACTACATGCAAACTCTCCCTGCACGATATAGAGAAGACTTTTTGGAGTTTAGAGAGCCATTGCATTAGTTTCAAGTAGAAACTTTGTTACGCTTTTGTCTTGGGTGGGGACCATCGTTGTTTCAGGAATTAGATTTCTTACTGATTTCTTCATGAAAAGGCAGCCAACAAACCCATCAGTTGCACATTCTTGAGTGCCATCTACTGGCACCTTCTCGATTACAAGCACATATATACATTTGCATGTGTGTATACATACTTATATACGTACATATATGGACACACATACATATGTGCATATATCGATATATAAATATATGTATATGCATATATAGATATAAATGTATTTATAAGTCAGGCTTATAATAACCAATTTACAGTGCGAATTCACCGATTTAAGAGCTATCACCTCATTGTTAGTATGTTTAGAAGCTAAAGTTAAGTTAAATTAGCAGAATTAATGAATCTGGTTTTCCTATGAGACTGTATCTCTTATTCCTAACCACTTCCATGCCCCCTTCTACAGGCACAGAACTCACAGCTCTGAGCTCCCAGTCTCCCCAATGTCATCTTATCTTCCCTGAATTGGCCAAGCTATAATTGTCCTTTCCTTGGAGGGAACAATAATTTCTGCTCTTTACTTTGTCTCCCGAGTTAGTAAAACTTTTAGAACACACACATCTTTGAGCTACCTCTCCTTCTTCTCAGACTTTACTGAAACTGATCACTAAGGACACAAAAGGTACCAGGTAGGCTAGTACAAAGTACAGAAGCTGTAATCCCATCTCTTCTTTCATTTTAATTGCATTCATTTTCATGTAGCTCATTTTAATTAATTGGTTGCCCTAATAATCATTAAATATGGATTGACAGTTAAATAAATATATTATTTCTTCTTGAAGGACATTTTAAGCTTTTTTGATTTGATTTGGGGCTTAGCTGTGAATGTTCAAGTACTGAGAAATATACTGCTGCCATTGGCATTCATATAGAAATGAATAGGTGAAAATGAGGTCAGAATTTATCATAGAGTGTTTCAGACATCTCACTTGTTACTTTGCTGTGGCAAGTAGTATTTTCAGAGGATAAGTGTGTAGTATTAGATTTTGCCTGCAACAAATTTCTTCACAAAGAAGTGTTAAACAGATGGCAATTTTCTGAAACCTATATTCAGGACTAGTCTTTATCATTTATTTTTGTGCCAAAGAAAATTCCTTGTCCTTTTTGTACCAGATAATGACAAACAAATATGAAAATAAGACATGCACCCTGCAGATCAGGTAGGATTACAGAGGTTACACATCTGTGGTCTGTCCAAATGATGAAGTGTAGCAATAGCCATTTACCAGAAGCAACTGTTAATTATGAACTATCAAGCCAAGTAACAATCATTTGTGCCTTTTGAGTGTGGTCCTGTCCTACTCCATGTGTTTTGCCCTTTCAGCAATAAAGACCTAAGAAAACCAATTCATGCAACCAATTCTCATTTTGTCTTTAAGAAGTAAATTTCAGTGCTGAGCCCAAGACACAGACTGTCACTAAATATCTGTAGAAATAACATTGAGAAAGAGAAAATAATTCTTTCAGTTTACAACCATTGCCTAAACTAAAAAGAAAAACCTTGATATGGAATCAGAAATCTACTGCAATGTATCAAGACCCTGACTCAAGACGTTTTCTTCCTTTTTTTATTGGACAAAAAATTGCTTGCTACCTGGAAAGAATAATTTTCATCTGGAATTTTCAAAAGAAAGAAAAAAGAAGCAACCATTTGCAAATAAATCATGGTCCTTTTGAAAAATATGCTTAACTTCATGAATACAAGTAGTTCCAGCAAAGTTCTGTGTAAAAAATAAACACCAAGAAAGGCTACAGTTCACATCTAACTTTAAGATAACACAGAAAAAGGAAATGTAACAAACAATTGAGAGAAAAAGAAAGTTAAAAAGTATTAGATTGTACGCATTTTTCCCTGTTCTCTTTCTCTGCTGGTTTTATTTCTATATTAAACATCTATTTCAAATTTTGTGAAATGTCTGCTTTACTAACCCTGAATTGATTATTTTAACTTTTGGATACTTCTATAATTATTCTTAGGAGCTGGGTTTTTTTCCTACAAGCCAGCCATCTGTTTCATCTTCTGAAATATGTTACATTCTACACATTGCCTTATAATTTAAAATTATATCAAAATAGAATAGAAACATAAACTAAAACCACTATGTGGTTTCCTGTTATCCACTTTCTTCCCTTCATTCCTTGCCTACAGCTCAAGTGCTCTTCTTACCCTACATAAATATTCAAAACCCATGAGCAAGTAGCCAGGAAACAGGGATACTAATGGTTCTCTGTAAAGCTGCATTTATGTCACACTTCGCTTATCCTCCAAAATAGGTAGTATTAATCATACTGGAGGTCAATGTAAACACAACTCTTGATTTTGATGAGCTTTGTATTAAGACCAAAAGAAACTGGAATTTTTAGTAGGCAATTTCCCATGAGGGTGGGGATAAGATTTTCACTCAGTGCTGAATCATAAATATAAAGCAAAATCGTGATTTAGTGTTTAACCCTCTCTTGATTTGAAAAGATCAAAGATTATGTTATAGTAGCTTTTGGAGAATAATATGTTAAATAATCCAATAGCACAACATCAGTTCCATGCATTATGATTTTTAAAATATGAAAACTGTGAAGAAATATTCAGAAGAAAATCAATTCTTATTCCTTTATGCCACAGTATATTTAAACAACTTGCCTTATTCTACAGCTAAAGACAGAAAATATTATTTCTGCTTGCTATAATGGGAACTATACCAACTTCTACAGTTAAATGAATCATGTTTTTCATTATAGTCCATTATTGTCTTTTGTAGGTTTCTAAAACTTTCAGCCTTCAGATTGAAATTTAGCAGGTTTGTTTTCTCAGAATATGATATTTATTGGTACCGCCATTAATCTTATTATTGGTTATTATTTTCTGTGTTAAAATGGTTTATGCAGGATGTTTGGCCAATTTTGAAAGACAACCAAGACAGCAGAGAGGAGGAATATGCATTATCTAACACAGAAATTCCTATTTCAATATTTTTTTCAACAGCTTTAATACTTCAAATAATGTCAACAAAATTTTAATTTTCCACTGCAATGTATTTATTGCAATTGTCTTTGAATGTTCCCATTAAAAAAATGGGTTGAAAATCCAAGAACAAATAACATAATATTTGACTGTACTGTTTGAGAAATATTACCTGATCCTGTAATTAAAGATTCCTATGATGAACATATGTAGAGACAAAGTTAAAATTGTATGTTCCACTGAACAGACTGAATACTTGGCACAGGTATTTAGGAAACACTATACAAAAATAATGTATTATTTGAGCAGCAATACAACTGATCCAAGCCAAAAAAAAAAAGGGATGTGTGTGACAATTTTAGCAATAGATGTCCAAGCTATTAATAGAACGCATTATCCATCTAATAATGAGACACCATAAAGAATATGAGATGTAACACTTAACACTTCAATCTTATCCATCTTTTTACATCAGTTCTATAAAAGAGAATAAAAATACAGGGAATAGTTTATATTTCTGGTCATCCTTAAAACCTTCTTTGTAGCCTGACATCAATAGATCCCTTTTTAAATATTCCCAAGTGAAAAGATTTTTTTTTTAGCTTCCTTTCTTTTTTCTTCTTCTTTTTTTTCCCCTTCCCCCCTCTCCTTCCCCCGATTCAATTTGCACTTTGTCTTTGAAGTTCACTCTTTGTCTTTAATTACCTTTGATAGACTGGTAAGAGTCTTTCCACTGGACATTTCATAGACTTAGGCTAATATATCATAAATGAGAAATCTTCTGCTTGAAGCACCATTTTAAATCACCATTTTAAACTGGAAGGACACATCATATTGACATACACTCAATAACAACATTTCACAGCTTTTAACTAAGCTGGTAATCATGCTTTTTTTTTTCCCCTTTTCTCTCTCAGAGACAGCTGCCCATTCCTGTTTGTGTACTGTTTCTGCCAATACTCTGATGTCTCTATTTAGGGAATTATAAAGAATTGCTTGGAGTCTTCTGCAGTTACAAAAAACTAGCCATTGAAGGGGAGGAGGATAAAACTTATTCAGAAGACAGGTGACAGCTTTTCATCTGGGGATCATACAGAGGGATGATTCCTTCCATAGAAATAGATCCTGCAATGTTGTTTGCTCCTCACATTTCCCAAGGGCCAATCATTCTTAAAAAGAAAAAATACCCTTAAAACTGTGAAGTCAGCTGAATCCAACAATCCTCATTCAGCCAAACTGGTATTTTTTTCAATTATTACTATTTTACACAGTAAGGCATAAGGAGTTGGCTACTAAAAGAAACAGATTGTTCTCACAGCCACCCCTCCCATCCTCCAAGAAACAATACCAGCCTGAGTCAAACCAGCTTGCACAAATTTTGTTTCATAAAGGGTCCATTTGAATTGCATTTGTCAACAGTGTCTTTTTTTTTTTTTTTTTGTTTCTTGTACAGAACGCTGCTAAACGGGAAAATAGCAAAGAAAAAAGGAACATTGTGATAATTATTAAATAAACTGTCATCCTATTTAACTGAATGGAGTGATTTAAATGTCACCACAATGAGCTGTTTGCGGTTTATTTTTTAAATTATAATCTGTTAATTAACGATTAACGTGTGCCTTTAAGACATAGCCCACCGCAGGAGGTACTGGCATGGCATTTTGCCTCAGCAGGAGTGCTAGGCAGTACTTAACACAGGATAAGCAACTGGGACAGATCCTCAGCCAGTTAGGATTTAATTTTGTTTTTTCTGGAGTACAAAAGAAACTATACTTTCATATGGAAATAGGTTACAGTTGTGTCTTTCAGCACATGGGGAGAGGGTAGGGCTGGAACATGAGAGGGTACCAGTCAATTGTATTCTCCAGGGATGAAAAACAAGTGATAACACTGGAATTTCATTAGCAATATAGACAAGTCAGGATGAACTGGCATTTAGCTGACATGCTCCTACCAATTATACCAAGTACTGAAGGATCAGCAATCATGTTATTTGTCAGAACAGGTGTTTCAAGTCTAAATAAAGAAGAAAGCAAACAACATTTGTACCTAGAGGTTGGCAGTCAGGGAGTTATAAAGAGAATCGCTTTATATTTACTTCCAGGTCTTAATGGAGGGCCGACGTCTGGCCAAAATAGTTCAGCCACTGAAACTTTAAGTTTCAACTGAACTAGTTAGTTATGCAGAAAAGTGACACAAATATGATCATATTTACTGAATTAACATCAAATTATTCTGTAAGTCTAATTGTCAGGTTGATTGATTTGTGCCATAGGAATCAATGTCGCCTTATTAAATAATTAAATAATTCAGAAGGCTCATATCTGTTTAAGGTATCAGCCTCTGAGTTATTTGACTCAGTACTACCTATTTCATTTAGGTCCTGCATAAAGAATTGATTAGTAAGGTCAAATTATTCCATGTGACTGCTGACCATACACTTGTGTGAATGTCATTGGTCCCTGTAGCACCAAAAGCTTTCCAACCCTATACAGATACAAACTGGAAATTTAGATTTAAAATAGATGCACATCCCACCCCCCAATGTTTATATAAGATGGTTGTGCAGTTTTTATAATTTTGGTCAAACTTTTCCTGTCTTGCATAGTTAAAGGATAGCAAATACCACTGTCTTGTAAAGAAAAGCTAATAAATGTTTAAACTAAAATGAAATTACCCCTAATTACAAATTTAGGTAACTGTATGTAGAGGGATTGTTTCACATTACAGATAAATGTCTTTGATTTCCTTTTGACACTAGTGTGTCCATCAGCTGAATTTTCTTTCCCTTTTCTTTTTATACCAGGTCTCAATTTAATTACAATAAGTGTACCAAGTCCTCAAAATCACAATGTGGAGTTTCAGACCTAGCTCACACCTGTAGATAGACTCTGAACTGTGTTCAGGTTTCTAGTCAACTGAATGCTTCCCACATCCTGCCTACCTGTACAACAGAGGTATGTACAGTCATGGCTCAGGAATAGATCATTTGCATTTTCATTCTGTATTTTTATACCTCTTCCCTTATATTTAGGCTTCTTTCTTCACTGAATCTGAATTTCCTAAAATATTAAGTCACTGTCTGAAGTCCTGAGAATATTTTAAGCTTTTTTTATGTTTGCTTTCTTTGACTAAACTATGTTTTTGAAATACAGTTGTAAACAAATTGCAATAGCATAAACAAATGCAAGATGTGCTGAGGAAGTTCAGTACAGCGATACAGAGATCTTGTTAAAAGAGAAGTATCTAGCTGGGATTAAAGAAAAATTAATGCAGAAAATGGAGCAGACAAAGGAAGAATAAAAATATTTTTGAGGTTATTTGGAAGCATCAAGGCTTTAATTTAAACACAGCCATCATATATAGTAGCTGACACAGGACAGCCTGTGTTCATGTTCCCAAAATCTCTATCTAATTAATGAGAACTGCTGTGGCTTGTGCTACCTACTGACCCACCTCCATGAAGTTGGTGAGAGAATGCTGGCTGGCTTCAACCAAAGCTGCTCAAGAACCAGTACTAATAATATGAGGCCGTGAGGCCATGAGGCCTGAGAGCATAACAATATGGTAATTGCAAACAGTTTCTTCTGTGGAGCTGTGGTTTTTGTCCGATTTTCAAGCCTTTGCTGAAGCTGCTAATACAGCTCTGCACCCCCTCTAGCAAGTCCCTCTCTCACCTGCACAGTTTGAGGTTGGAATTGGATCATCCCAGGAGCTCAAATGTGCCTTCAAAAGATTGCACAGTTATCATCCTTGCTTTCTTCACTATTAGATGAAATAGAAGCATGGTGTAAAAACTAGGCCTATGGAATTTCTCATATACTGTCTACTCCCTTATACGAGATTCTATTTTATTCATGAGAGGAGAAAAAATTATGTATTGTATCAGAATTAGCAATTACAATTCTTTATTCTAACAAAAATTATTGTATCCTTCCCTCTCCCTACAGACTATTTTTTTTTTTCTGACCAGGAAGTTTTATGCTACAGTGAATTTCACATGATTATTCCAGCACTTTGCTTATCACAATGCAGTCTTTAGATAAATAAAATAACAATTTTCTTCCATTCACCACAAAGGGTAAATTGAGAGATAACAGTGATCTGGGGATTTAGAAATTGTGCTAAATTCATATGGTAATGAACATCTGTGATGTTTTGGTGACTCACTTGCTCAAAAGGATACAATCCCCAGGTTTCATTATTGTCTTTGAAAACTTGCAGGAAGTCTCACACTGAACATTGATGACAGACAACACAGGATGGTTTTAAGCAGTCTCCCAGTATGACATAGGGCAATGCTAGGCTATATCCCCGTGTGATGCAATGGTTGATTTCTAATACACGGACAGCTCCTCAATATTTTAGTGTTTTCTCAATCATTAATGAAAACATAACTTAATGAATCACCTTGAGTGCTACTGTAATTTTTTGCTTATTTGCTTGTTATTCTCCTTTTCCTGAAGTGGTATAAATCAAGCCACCTGCCAGGGAACTCTCTTCTGAATGGCTTGATTCCTTTCTTTTGCCTCTCCTCCCACTCTTCCCTCAATAGATAAGACTTTTTTCAAGTGTGTTCTGAGAATTTCAGAGCATATTTTCCCAATCAACTGTGTTACAACACTCAGCCATATGCACTGGAGAATTTTTTTTTTTTTTTTGCAAAATAGGAATACCTCCCTCTCAAGTTATTTTGTCACTGGGCTGGCATTAATGCAGTTTAATATGTTCAATGAATCCAAAGTGTTGAAAACACCAAAAAGGAGATTTGAAAAGGAACCCGCACAATACTTGCTATTCAGAGCAGTGGAAAAAACAAGAAAGGGTAGGATAATGCAGAAAATCCAAATGCATGATACTACTATGAGTAGAAAAGGAGAGCTAGGAAAGGTACTGAGGTGTGAAATGTATGTTGCAAGTGACTGCAGACAAACTATTGCAGTCTTAAGCATTACATGTCTGCCAAAAACATCTATATTCCTGCAACACAGAGAAAACAGCATGTAGCCCATGCAAAGGCAATGCGTGCTACATTAGGCCCATTACAGCCTGTACTGACAGGAATGTGAATGTAAGCTGTCCAGATGGAGAAAGAGATAGCTGTGCAGCAACATCAGTGTACCAACGCTATGTTTAACCATCTTGTTTTTCTGAATGGTCTTGACCACCATTAATCCTACCAAGCAGAATGCAGCAGGACTTTTTGCATTAAAGATCACCTAAAGCTGCTTTGGTACAGGCTCATCTGTATCTCTTAATCCTTATTAATAGGAAAAAAAGTATTTGCTTTCTGAGATGAACATGAGCTCAAGACAGGCTTTTAAATAAATCCTTTTTTTTCCCCTCAGCTGTTTTACCATAATATATATTTGTAAGCATCTTTAGAGTAACTCACAGTATAATCAACTTACAAGGTTAAAATATATACAAGTATTTTATGGGATAGGTGAGATACTTGAGTCTTGTAAGCCTAATGATAATTTATGTAATGACATTCTGGTTAGAAAGAAAAGATTTGGAGACACTGTATTTTTGTGCACATTTTTCATCACTACTGATTTTATCATGCATTTAAATTTTTAATTTTTGCCCAGATATTCTGCTCTTCCTGAAATTCTTTTAGTCCTCTGGAGACTGTAGTTTCTGAAGCAATATTCTTAACCAAAAAAGCTGGACTTACAGATTGATATCAAGAGTACACGGGGTTTTTATAGTTAACAACAATTTTATTGCAGAGCTCTTTACTTTCAAGCTGCAGGGTTTAAGCTTTCTCTGATACCAAAGATCAGGAAAAGATACAACTATAAATGCAGATTCTTTGTACACTCTCTTGCTGTAAGGTTCTTAGACCTTTTTTCTGAAACTCTTTGAACTAGCCACAGTACGAGACAGTCTATCAAATCTGACAGATTTCATGTTTGGTCTGTCATAAAAAATTCCTTTTTCTTAAGAATACTTACAAATCTGCTTTAACTTTCAGAACATTTGACCAAACCATAAATCTCCTTTCAAATCATTTAGTTCTCTTAAATCCTGGGTAGTTTAAATTGTTCTAAACTTTGTTGGAGGGATTATTCTTTTAATTGCAATTATACAAAGAACATTTCATGAACTGCATTCATAGTACAATCATAGAAAAATTTTAATCCTAAATAAGATGTTGAATAATAATTAAAACTACTGAAGACTTGATTAAGAATGTTCAGGGATTAGAAATGAGAATTAAAGATGGCTATTGGGCCCAGAGGTAAATTCAAGGACTTCAAACACCTTTTCAAGGAAAAAAACCAACCAAACAAAACAAAACAACCCTACACACTCCAAACAAAACAAAATGAAACATGTTTTTCAAAGTGATTAAGAAACTTATTGGACTAAGGATTTCCTTCAGGAAGCAGCCTAAAAACACCACATAAAACAATAGAATGTACTTTCTAAGCTCCTCAGAGAGTTCATTGCATATCATGGGGGCACAATCTCAGATTAGCTTCAGAGGTAGTGTTAAATGCCTGAACTGTTAAAGGTTTCTTTTTTTTTTTTTTTTCATATCTAATAAATAAGTGGAGTAAAAAAACCTTTGAGGAGAAAATCAGGAAATGAAGAATTTTATTTCTGTTCATAAGTGTGACCTATCTATAAAATAAGCGAGTACCCAATCTTCTTTTTCTCCCCCAAAACAGTTGAATTATAAAATGTGCTTTAAAAAAAACTGTCATCTAAATCAAGTGGAGGATATTTTGCATAATATTAGATACAGTTGAAATAAGTGAAGCATTTTGTCCTTACTACCACAAAGCAAAGGGTCATCCTCTTAAACAAGGTAAGAACTTCTTATTTTGCCTAAGAAATAATATATGTGTTTACATGTAAAATTTGTACATAAGTGTGTATGTATATATATATTTTATTTTGTATTGTAGCTCTTTGCAGTTCTTCATCACAGTACTGAGCCTTAGCATGATTGCATTATCCTTCATTTCCAGTAAATGAGTAGAAGATGTCACTGAAATTACAGAACAAATCACAAATATACAAAGCTTGAGACACATTATCAAAAAATAACAGCATCATCTATGTTTTAAACTAAAGTTTTATGGGAAGATACAGTTCTGGTATCAGTTGATGCAGCTCTGTTGGGTTCAGTGATGTTAAAATGATTTCTACCAGACAAGGCTCATTAAAATATCTAAGTTCTCACCTTTTAATTACACACTTGGATATATCCACAGAAGCGTTCACCTCCTAAAAGAAATAGGCAAAATGTGATATTGTAACAAAAGTAGTACTCCTCTGACATCTCTGAGGTAGTCAGACATTTAAAGGCATCTAGCTGGAAAACATGGCAGACAGGGTCCCTTTCTGATTTCCTGTGTATAAATTGACCTGGGAGTCACAATAAATAGGACTTGACTACTTCGAAATTGAACTCTGCTACTTTCACACTTCCTTCAATTTTTGTACAAGCTATTCTGTATTTCATCATCAGTGTGTATTAAAAGCCTCATGGATATGCAGCTGAAACATTATATTGGTAAATGATGGCAGTGACTCATAAAATCAATTAATTTGCCTCTAGTAAGTCATCAATTTTACATAGGAATAGAAACAGTAAATTTTTCTGAACACTGAAATTTCCCTAATACCTTTCTTCTTTAAATTCCAGACTGGAACAAAAAATTGAAAAGGTTAACATTTTTTATTAGAAAACAATCAATTTTGATTTGATCAAAACATGTTGCAAAGCTAGAAATAATATGAATGTGATTTGTGCATATTGTATTTTCTGAGCTACAAAATGAAATATAATTTATTTTCAAAGAACCAGTTCTAAATGAAAACTTGAAGTAGTCAATACAAAATACAGAAATGCAATATTTTTACACTATTAATAACTTGATTTTTTTGAAGTATCGTTAGACGATAGTTGTTACAATTTGACAAGCGAGGACTTGTTTCATTCTTCTAAAAAAACCCTCATAAAATAGACATGGTCAGAAAAGCACATTTCAGAAAAGCCTTTTTTAAATGCAAAACAACTTTGATTAAACTACCTGGTCATTATTTAATTTAACTGCATGAAGTATGGCACAACCTTTTAAAGTCATGTAAGCTTAACCTCTACCTTGAGCATCTCTAACACAATTTACATAAGCATGTGGCTAGCACTGACTGATAATTGTCATTGCATATTATTCTGAGAAGGAATTACTCTGTCAATTAACAAGAAACTAATTATGATTTTCAGTGATCTCACAAACTGACATTGTAGAATCTTGACAGAGAATGGAAATAAGGTACATATGGTCATTGCCTGAGTGTCACACTGATAGGTAAGCTTACACCCAAATCACAAAGATAATTCCTCCTTGCTTCTGCAGTCAACTGTAAAAGAAAAACAATGCGCTATAAAGCAGAACAGTGCCAGACCAGAGGATACAGATTACTTAGAACTGCTAATTATGCCTCACATGTGTGAAGTGACAACATCATTGTCCGTGACAGTAGACACTAAAACTCCCTGTGGTAATACAGTCTTAAATGATGTCCAACAGACAGATGCAGAAGTAATACCGGTGCCATGGTTTGAAATGAATATTCAGCAGAGTTCTCTGTATCAGTGAGAAGAGTGTGCAGCAAGATCACTGCCCCGGACTTCAAGAGAGCAGATTTTGGCCTCTTCAGGAACTTGCTTAGTAAGGTTCCATGAGATACAGCCCAAGAGGGCAGGGGGGCCCAAGACCGTTGGTTGATATTCAAGCATCACCTGCTGCAAGCTCAGGAGCAATGCATCCCAAATAGAAGGAAGTGCTGCAGGAGGGCCAGGAGACCTCCTTGGATGGATAAGGAGCAGGTGAGGAAACTCCAATGGGAAAAAGAGGCTTATAAAAGGTGGAAGCAAGGACAGGCAGCCTGAGAAGAATACAGGGATGTTGTCTGGAAAGATAGGGACCAGGTTAGGAAAGCTAAGGCTCACTTAGAATTCAACTTGTCTAGGGATGTTAAGGATAACAGGAAGGGATTCTAGAGGTACGCTGCAAATAAAAGACAGACTAGGCACAACATGAGCCCCCTACGGAAGCTATTGGGAGAACTGGCTACCCTGGATTTGGAGAAGGCTGAGGTTCTTAATGACTTCTTTGCCTCGGTCTTCACTGGCAAATGCTCTGAGCATACCACCCAAGTCTTGGAAGGCAGATGCAGGGGCTGTGAGAATGAAGACCCTGGGCCCACTGTAGGAGAGGATCTGGTTCAAGACCATCTTAGGAACCTGAAAGTATACAAGTCCATGGGACCTGATGAAATCCATCCGCAGGTCCTGAAGGAGCTGGCAAATGAAGTTGCTAAGCCACTGTCCATCATATTTGAAAAATCATGACAGTCAGATGGAGTTCCCGACGAAGACCCTCTGTGCCTGGCAAAATCTTGGAGTGGATTCTCCTGGAAGGCATGTTAAGGCACATGAAAAATAACTAGGTGCTTGGTGACAGCCAGCATGGCTTCACTAAGGGAAAATCCTGCCTGACCAATCTGGTGGCCTTCTATGATGGGGCTACGGAACTGATGGACAGGGGTAGAGCAGTTGATGTCATCTCCCTGGACTTGTGCAAAGCGTTTGACACTGTCTCACATGACATCCTTATCTCTAAGTTGGAGAGACATCAATTTGATAGGTGGACCACTCGGATGATAAAGAACTGGCTGGATGGCCTCATGCAAAGAGTTGTGCTCAATGGCTCAATGTCCAGCTGGAGACCAGTAACGAGTGGTGTCCCTCAGGGATAGGTGTTAGGACTGGTCTCATTCAACATCTTTGTCGGTGACATGGACAGTGTGATTGAGTGTGCCCTCAGCAAGTTTGCTGATGACACCAAGCTGTGTGGTTCGGTTGATACCTTGGAGGGAAGGAATGCCATCCAGAGGGACCTTGACACACTTGTGAGGTGGGCTGATGCCAACCTGATGAAGTTTAACCATGCCAACTGCAAAGTCCTGCACCTGGGTTGGAGCAATCCCAGGCACAGCTGCAGGTTGGGCAGAAAAGAGATTGAGAGCAGCCCTGCTGAGAAGGACTTGGGGGTTTTGGTTGATGAGAAAATGAACATGAGCCGGCAGTGTGCGCTTGCAGCCCAGACAGCCAACCGTATCCTGGGCTGCACCAAAAGGATCGTGACCAGCAGGTCGAGGGAGGTGATCCTGCCCCTCTACTCCGCTCTTGTGAGACCTCACTTGCAGTATTGTGTGCAGTTCTGGTGTCCTCAACATAAAAAGGACATGGAACTGTTGGAACAAGTCCAGAGGACACCACGAGGATGATCAGGGGACTGGAGCACCTGATGTATGAAGAGAGGCTGAGAAAGTGGGGGTGTTCAGCCTGGAGAAGAGAAGGCTGCATGAAGACATCGTAGCATCCTTCCAATATCTGAAGAGGGGCTATAGGGATGCTGGGGAGGGGCTCTTCATTAGGGACTGTAGTGATAGGGGTAACAGGTTCAAACTTAAACAGAGGAAGTTTAGATTGGATATGAGGAAGAAATTCTTTACTGTGAGAGTGGTGAGGCACTGGAATGGGTTGTCCAGGGAAGTTGTGAATGCTCCTGTCGTGGTTTAAGCCTCTCTAACCATGCAGCTCGTTCTCCCCTCACTTCCCCCTTTTTCTTCCCCCCGCTCCCGGAGGGATGGGAAGGAGAATTAAAAAAGAATGCAACTCCCACAAGTTGAGATAAGAACAGTTTAGTAACTAAAGTATAACACAAATCACTACTGCTACCACCAATAATAATAATGACAAGGGAAATTACAAGGAAAGAATACAATTTCTCACCACCTAATACCAAGCCCGACCACGCAGTGCACCCCCCACCCTTCTGGGTCTCTCCTCTCCGTCCTCCATCTTGGGCATGACGTGCTGTGGTATGGAATAACGTCTTTGGTCAGTTTGGGTCAGGTGTCCTGTCTCTGCTTCCTCCCAGCTCCCCTCCTCCCTGGCACAGCATGAAACTCAGAAAGTCCTTGGCCAGACCAAAACATCACTAAGCAGTAACCGAAACACTGGTGTTATCAGCACTGTTCCCAGGCCCAAAAACAAAAAACACAGCGCTACACCAGCTACCAAGGAGGAGAAAAATGACTGCTGCTGCTGAATCCATGACAGCTCCATAGCTGGCTGTGTTCAAGGCCGGGTTGGAGAGAGCCTTGGGTGGCACGGTTTAGTGTGAGGTGTCCCTGCCCAGGGCGGGGGGTTTGGAGCTAGAAGATCTTAAGGTCTTTTCCAATCCTAACTATCCTATGATTCTATGATTCTTTCAACTGAGTAGCTGAAGTTGCCTGAGACTGAAAAGAGTGTATCAGGCACCATGGCAGCACCTCTAGGCAGTACCCCTAGACAGCACCCTGGGCCTGTAACTTGTATGAATGATTTATCATTTGTCATTATTCTATCCAGTAGTAGATGTGTTTTTAAATATTAGCCCTGCTCTTCAACATGCTGAGAAGTAGGTATTTATTGTGAAAAATTTCAAAGAACTGATGATAGTTTTATAAAGCAATTATCACAAAATTATTATTTATGTGCATGTATTACTGTTTCCTGCCTGATGACTTAATTCTAGCTGCATACATATATCCTTTTGCATCTCCTGAGGAATCAGTTATTATGTATGTGTAGTGACAGGTACATGCGGATGAGAGACTGCAAGTGTTCTGCAATTTGCTTCTGTGTATTCCTTGCTAATGTGAACATTTTTAGATTTGCAAATTCTCGGGACAAATGAGGGTCATGCAGGTTTTCTATGAATTTCACTTTTCACTCCATATTTTTATAGTTTAAACTATATAAAGAATAAGTCCAATCAAAATTGCATATGTGATCTCAAGTTGTTTAAAAGAAAATTTAGACAAAGAGACTTTGTCTAAATGAAAAGTTAATAAATCAAGAACAAAAAACACTCCATGTACTGAACTTCAGGGGTGGCTGGACCTTCAGCTTGTTTAAAATAAATATTCCTAAACTCATAGGCTTTTAATTCATTATTCAATTTCATATCCAAATTTATCTGAATTACTTAAAGCTCTGAAGCTTTCTCAAATGTCATAAGAATAGATTTTTGTGTGAAACATCCTGTCTGTACTCCTTCTCACCGGATCATAGCAACAAAAACAAAAGCGGTTTTAGGTATTTTACAGAAACATGTAGTAAGGGCATTTTGTTTCCATAAGACCTAAGGAAAAGATGACTTTCAGGTTTAACTTCAAATGAAATTCAGCTTTGCAGGTCTAGAGTTTGATGCAAAGCCAATCAGATCTACTATAGACAACATGTTTAAGATAATGAGAAAAATACAAATCTAAATTTTTTTAACAGTTTGTTTAAATCTTTTATTTTCATTTTACTATAATGAATGCAAGTCACATTATTTCTGAATTTAAAGCCAACTTACTAAAATACTTAAAACAGTTTCTGGAGTCTTTCATCAATACAATTTACTTGCTTGCTAGTCCATATTTAGTTTTATATTATCTATTGCTTTGCTTATGCATGGAGAAATTTAAATTAAGTACTATTTTTTATTTTTTTTTAATTAACATGGCAATTCCAAAAGGATAAACTGCTCCATATGCAGGAATACATCATACCCATAGGGGCACCTTTCTTCAAGTTCAAAGGGAGATAAATGCAGTTGTTAGGATGTAAATTACACTTCTAGCACTGACATGAAAGAATTGCTGTAAAAGATATACCGTAAATATATAACTTTGGCACCAGATATTTAAGTGTTATTAATTTAGAAGGTATATTTTTCTCTGTAAAGCCCTCCAATAGGATCCAAACACTTTTTTCTTTGCGTGTCCTTTGTTCCCTCCCCCAAAGATCCACTGTTTCTCAATTACATGGTAACTAAACTGTAGCTTAGAAATTCATATCTATCTGAATCTAGAATGCCAGGAAAAAGTTGACTTCATATATTCTACTTTTCAATCTACTTTTTACTTTGCAGTGTATTAACTTATGGATATGTGAATGTTTCTGTTATCTGTTTGGCAAGCTTAATGGGTTTGGATTTTCCATAAAGTGCACTTGATTTTCATTGAGAATTTTTAAAACATTTTGGAAAATAACCCAACACCCAAAGTTTATTATACATCTCACATTTTATTTATGTGGATGAGTTGAAAATACAGCTTCAGTTAGCATTTTTTCTTCTAGTTTAAACACAATTAATACTTTAAGCTGGGTAATCTATGACCCAGGGTGTATGAGATCATATAGATTGAAGCTTGATTTCAGAATGAATACAAAATGAAGTCAGCAGTCTCAAAGTTTCATTGTAATGCAACCCTTATCTACTATTTAGACTGACACTTTTCATATCTGGTGTTCAGTGTAAAGGGAAAGCCCAAGAAGTGAAAAGAGATACCTCAGCCTTCTAACCTTCATCACCAACAAGCAGACACCACAGAATCAGGAAAGCAGTAGGTAGGTAGGTAGGTAGAAGAAGGAGAAGGTATAAAAAGTTGATCTAAGAGGATGAAGGCAGAGTATAGAACATCAAAGACAGAGGAGTTATTCTTAACATTATTAGCACTGAGCAGTGTTTTGGGGCTGCAGGTTTGTGACTAAGCCACTGGATAAGCCCTGACCTGAGGTTAAACAGCAGAAAAATAGTGTCTTCCTGGTGTGTATGGATCTTTTAGCAAGAGCAGAACAAAGCTTTTGATCTGGAATCCACCACAATGCACCCATCGTAGTTACTATTGCTATGGTATTGCACATGTACAGTTTCAACAAAAAGCAGTTTTAGGAATGGGTACCTCCACAACAAGACATACCTACCCTTTCAGAGCTGTATTGACAAAAGTACTGACCTGAAAAGTAGCTCCCTGACAACTCACACGTTCAGAGGAAATTCAGCATTGCCAAATTGACTTGGCCTACAAGTGTGACATTAAATGTAACACAATACTGAAAAGGAGCCAAAAATGGGTCAGGAAATGTTTGCTTTAGATACTGGCAGTGTAAACAGCTATGCTGAAAGTAACAGAGAGCCACTGCACTGTGTGAAGTTTTATTAGGTTTAATCTCCCATTAAAATTAGTTCCTTTCCAGTTCAGGAGTAAAGAACTATTTTATAAGGACTGCAGATCAATGTAAAATGGAAGCTTGGTTTCCAGATAATTTAGTTCTCATGAAACAAATACATGTCCTAATGGGAAAAAGAAGAAAGCTATGATACTAATTCTAATATTTAAAAGTGACCAATGATTTTACAGCTTCAGAAAATAATGTGCTGGCTCAAAAGAAAAAAAAATATTCTTTTTAAATATTGCCCTGCCAAAGATTGTATCAAGGAGCACAATGGAAGCAAACAAAAATAAATTTTACAAGGAGGTATTTACCATACTTGCTTTCAAAAAAAAAAAAAAAAAAAAAACAAAAACAAAAACCAACAGGTTATATATGCAAAACTAAGTCTGACATAAATAGCACCATCTTAAAAGTTTGCTAACTGGCCCCCAGAAAGGCAGTAGGACAGCATTCAGTCCATCAAAATGCTCTACGAAGAAAGGTCATCATTTCTAGAAAACCCATGGAGGATCCATTCTCTACAACCTGGTTACTCCATTTTCTCTGCTTAGCAAATGCAGAGACCCTCAGAGAATGATCTAGATAGCTAAAAATACTTACCTATCTTTTCCAGAAAGTAGGAAATTAACTGGAAATATAATGTGTGCTTCTTCACCTAGTATCTTGCCTTCAGTGACACAGAGGAAAGGTTATGTCTCTGTGGTGAGAACATCTGGATGTGGAAAAACAGTGGGTCTGAGCTCCAGGCCCTGCCCTGCCTTGCGGGTCTACAATTCAACAGTATTCTCAACAGTCATGTCCTGAGCAATGCAGCAGTCACAGGGCCAGGTGAAGGGGATTAGAGTTTAGGACACTCATTTACAGTCAGGAAAGATACTGGGTTTCTCTCCTGGGATCCTGTCTTTTTTCTTTCATCTTATATTCAATGCACTCGCATTCCTGAAGGCAGGAATCACATCTATGCATGGGTAACTGAAGATGAGCCCTTGGAAATCCTCAAGGTGGGCAGAGATTCCTCATATAGCTGGGTAGCTTCGACTGCTGCTGAAAATCTGACAGTGAGTTCCTTTAGGTGGAACCTAAGGAAGTTTTCATTGTTCTGTCCACACTGAGGTGAACAGAATCTCACCCCATATCTCATGAGAAGGAAATCCACAGAGCCTTTCACTTGTCCCATCTACTATGATACCTTCACGTAACCTTTATTTTAGTTTCTAATGACAACTCATGTTCTTTTCTTATTTAAAAGGATTTCCTTTAATCCATTTCCCAAGCAACTTACCAAATTGCTAAACTAGAACAAAAGTCTTTAAAATCAGGATTTGAGTTATAATCTTCTAGACCCTGTAACTTTGAGTTAGATTTTAGATGGGTTCTGAGCTAAATATTTTCCTTGTTTTGAAATAAGCCCGAAGTGTATAAGTGCTGAGTATTACATCAAGATTGGCCTTGTTCACTGACTTAAAGTCCTGATATAGAATAAAACAATAGGATAGATATTCATGTTTTCCTTAAGCATTATTTTACTCTCCTTCTCCTAAGCACTTGCATTTTGACAGTGATCTCTTTAATTTTAATATAGGAATAGGGTAATGCTAATACTAAACTATTATAAATCATACAATCATACAATCATAGTATGGTTAGGGTTGGAAAGAACTTTAAGATCATCTAGTTCCAAACCCCCTCCCATGGGCACGGACACCTCATACAAGACCATGTCACCTAAGGCTCTGTCCAACCTGGACTTGAACACTGCCAAGAATGGAGCATTTACCACTTCTCTGACAACCTGTTCCAGCGTCTCACCACCCGCACAGTAACGAACTTCTTCCTTATATCTAACCTAAACTTTCCCTGTTTAAGTTTGAGCCCATTACCCCTTGTCCTATGGCTACAATTCCCGATGAAGAGTCTCTCTCCATCATCCTTGTAGCCCCCTTCAGATAGCGGAAGCTGCTCTGAGGTCTCCATGCAGCCTTCTCTTCTCCAGGCTGAACAGCCTCAATTTCCTCAGCTCACCTCAAATGGCAAATGCTCCAGCCCCCTTATTATTCCTGTGGCCCTCCTCTGGACTTGCTCCAACAGTTCTATGTCATTCTTATGTTGAGGACACTGGAACTACACACAATACTCCAAGTGGGGTCTCACAAAAGCAGAGTATAGGGGCAGGATCACCTCCCTCGACCTGCTGGTCACACTCCTTTTGATGCGGCCCAGGATATGGTTGGCTTTCTGGGCTGCAAGTGCACACTGAAGCCGGTTCATGTTAAGTTTCTCATCGACCCCTAGTCCTCTGCAGGGCTGCTCTGAATCTCTTCTCTGCCCAACTGTAGCTGTGCCTGGGATTGCTCCCACCCAGGTGTAGGACCTTGCACTTGGCTTGGTGGAACTTCATGAGGTTGGCATTGGCTCACCTCTCAAATGTGTCAAGGTCCCTCTGGATAGCATTCCTTCCCTCCAGCATGTCAACCAAATCACATAACTTAGTATTGTCAGCAAAGTTGCTGAGGGTGCACTCAATCCCACTGTCCATGTCGCAGACAAAGATGTTGAACAAGATCAATCCCAACGCTGATCCCTGAGGGACATCACTTGTTACCAGTCTCCAGTTGGACACTGAGCTATTGACCGCAACCCTCTGCATGTGGCCATCCAGCTAATTCTTTATCCACCAAGAGATCCATCCATCAAATTGATGTCTTTCCCATTTAGAGACAAGGATGACATTCAAGACAGTGTTGAATGCTTTGCACAAGTCCAGGTAGACAACTTCAACTGCTTTGCCCGTATCCACAGGTTTTTTTATGATATATAGCATATTAGCCAACTGAGGCATTAGGTGCAACAATTACTTTTTAAGTATTTTCTGTCAGAGAATGAATTTTATACCCTTATCATTCAGCAAAACTTATCCTATATCAAACTTCAGGTTAAACCTTCATATTTTGTTTTGTGACTAAGCTTATATAATAGAGATACACAAAGACAGCATTTGTCTTCTTTAATAAGATTCTTAAACTAACAGCATAAAGGAACTTTGATTTAACTTTATTAACACTTTTTTATGAGCTTATCACTTTATTTTTTTATGAGCTGTGTGATCTCAAAGTGTATACTTTTCAAACTATATTGATGCTTCAGAAAATCAAGTCCCACAAAGCTCTTTAAACTCTATGGACATTCTATAGGTGTAACTATGCCTTGGAGATTTATAGAGGCTAATAACAGCGGGAGGCACTAACATGAAGAATACAACCGACTGGGAAAATAACACCACAATGGTATTTCCCACAGTTACAGGTGACTGGTATGAGGAAAGATATTTTATTTCAGTATAAATACTGTATTAACTTAGATGAAAATTAATTCCTGCCTGACAGTACTGGAAGTTGTAATGGCCTTCACCACTTGATCCTGGGACTAAGCTAATCAAAAGGTAGCACTGCGATGGGGATATAACTGCTTTCTGATGTCTACAGGCAACTAAGGTAGTATGGCTACAGCGGTGATAGTTCAAACTGTAGAGTTTGAAACTGTTAATCGTTCATAGGAGGAGGCCTTTCTTACTTTCAAGGCACGGGGAAGTTTCTGTTCAAGATTTACCACAGTACACCTAATGACCTTGAAACTGATTCCCAGCCAGCAGAAATCACTGAAGGCAGTAAACTACTCATGATTTATACCAGCTGAGTTTCTGTCTTCTTGTATTTCCAATGTTTTTTCTCCTAGATGAGATTTTTGATATCACTTAAAGGAATATTGGGATTGGAACATTATTTTTCTTTACATTTTCTCTTAACACTCCAGAATTCAACTGAATGGACAAGCTATTGTCATTAGTCTTAAGGAAAACATGATATGTGCATTTGAACCTAAAATGTTTCCCTTATTCACTTGTTAGTTGGCACGCTTTTATGCATGTGTTGTCTGACCAGTAACATGCACATACTTATTGATGCACTGGATCTTCTACAAAACTCAACACGACTTTGTAACATATCCAGTAAACTACCGAATAAGATGAGCTAGAAAAGTTTGTTGAAATAACAGGGAAGTGGTTCCTCATTCTGTTAATCTATACAGGCAGAAATAATTGTATTGGGGCTGAAATTTCAAACTTTTATTGCAAAATATTTTGACATTGCTGCATTGAAGGTTTGAGTAATTTGGTATGGAGGAATGCTGTCTTGAATTTTGACAGTGCTGTGTGTATCAATGCAAGTGATCAATGTGTTTGACATGAGACATTCTTTCCATAAAATGCTTCCAGATATTTGTCAGAATGCATTTCCTCAGAAGAAGTCAAACTGCTAAATTCATTTTGTCTTCTAACAAGAATCATCCACACTGCAGCAGCAAAGCTAAAGCTCCTGTGTGGAAACAACAGCAGGAGATAGTCAACACAATTTTACACTCTGGTTATTGCTGAACACCACTGTGAGTAGTGGTGACACTCAGATTAGACTGCCTTAGTACCAAAGCACTATTGTTTCATGAAGCCATGTAAATAAAAAACAAAAATCTAAGCCCCCTTCTGGGAACAAATGTCATATTATTTCATATCTGCTTCCCAAATCAAAGAGAAGCAAAAAATCAGAGAAAATGTACAGTGTACCTAGAGAATGCAAGGGCTTTATTGTCTTGAAATAGCTTGGTAACTTCAGTCAAAATGTTAGCCATGCCACATGGCAAGTTTTATCTTAGTGAATGTGATGAAACTTGCATGTTCCAGTAGAAAATATTCATTTCCATTATTTTCATCATCTTATACTCACTGTATTTATCTAGGGACAGAAATATAGCTCTAGATCATCATGCTTCATGTCATTCAGTATTTGAGTGACAGTAAATACCAAGCCATTATGATCACATTGCTTTGTCTTATCAGGGATAGATAACTGTTTTCTGATTTTCAGTTGAAAGAAGCTTGTGTAGCTCAGCTGTCTTGCTGGAAGTAGAATTATCTCTTGGCTGATTTGACAGATTTAAGCAGTGGCCCTGTTGTAAATCCAAAGAGATGCCCATGTTTTACAGAAGACTAAAGTACAGAGACACTGAGATAGAAGACACTTGAGGAAGAAACCCCTATGTTTCAGAAGTGAGAAAAGGAAATTAATAGCACTGTTCCAGAAATACTGTGCTCACCAAGATGTGATGCAGTGACATCACCTTCCTGTAATAGTCTGTTCCATAGTTTGGTTTGGCTGCTGAATGATGAAACTGAGGCTGTGCTCCTATAGGATCCAATGTATCTCACATCAACACTGATTTGGTCTCTATTACCTGCTGTTGGCTAAGCAGTAACTCAAACATGACAGTTTATATTTTCCTCTCCTCAGTTCAGTCCATTAAAATGTCCAGCTGCTTTTTGGTAGAAATAAGGCAATTATCTCCAACAGTGAAGCTACTCTCCTCTCTGCATGTATACACACCTCTCATTTCCTGTGAGCTAACAACAATTTATGTCTCAATCTTTGTGCACTGTAGTAAAGGAAATATTATGCCTCATCTGGCCACTATCTGTAAACAATCAAATCCTTTTAACTTAGCTTCTAATTTTTGTTAAATGTTTTATCTTAAAATCAGGTTTATTGTTATGGATCACATTGGACAGTGCAGAGTAATACACATCACCAAGAACAAGACAGACAGTGTGGAGCATCTTAAAGTAGAACTGTTTGTATACATTTAAAAATATGCATTCTCTAGGCTTAAACTGGAATAATGTCTTAGCTTCTGATGTCTTCTTGTGGGAAAAAAAAAACCAAACAAAACAAAAATAAACCCAACCAAAAAGTAAACAAAATGATGAAAGGTATAAGCTTGACTTTTGTGGGTTAGCATCTGAAACAAAGGGTTATCTGGGCATTGTAATTAGATTGCCATTGTTAGTCGTATACATGTAGCAAATTTCAACCATGTTCAATAAATTATCAGGCAGAGAGCTACAGGAGGCCAGCCTGTGCACCCCCTGAGAGATGTAAGAAGAATATTAAAATGACAGTCTCAACATTTGCTTGAAAGATATTTACAAAAGAAAAGAAACTGAGAAAATAAGTCTGTGGTACTTTACCAGCACAGGATGACCCAGCCATGTATCCAAGGGAAAACCTGACCCACAGAGAAGCCTTTTGGGTAACCCATAGTGGCTGCCCAAATCTCACGTATGTTTGGTTAAATAAAACTCTCCACTGAGATGAGCTGTAATCTGGTATCCCTGATTGCATCAGTAGTGGTAAGCAAAACAGGATGTGGGTGTTTGCTCAAGCACTGGCCAATGTCCTCAAGCATAACTCCTGACATGGCTTTGACAGCTAGCTTACCCTCAGCAGAATATACAGGCATGCTCTGAAGACAACACATTACCAGGACAGTTCCCAAAAGACTGTATGAATAAGGAGAAATTTCTTCAAATGCATATGAGCTAAGCTCTGTTATTTATCCTCATAGTGAGTGAATGGACACAGATATTTGTGTTCACAGTGATCCTTACCTTATCTCACATACACTGCAGTAATAGACATGTTATCCTGGGTTCAGCAGTAGCAGTCATTTTTCTCCTTCTTAGTAGCTGGTGCAGTGCTGTGGTTCTGACTTTCAGCGGGGGAACAGCACTGATAACACCTATGGTTTTAGTTGTTGCTCAGTCATGTTTACTCTCACCAAGGACTTTCTGAGTCTCATGCTCTGCCAGGGAGTAGGCAAAGCTGAGAGGAAGCAGAGACAGGACACCTGACTCCAACTAACCACAGAGGTATTCATACCACAGTATGTCATGCCCAACATATAAACTGGAGGCAGTTACCCGGAAGGGTTACATCACTGCTTGGGTCAGGCTGGGTATCGTCGGCGAGTGGTGAGCAGTTGTATTCTCTTCCCTTGTTATCTTCCTTATCATTATTATCATTGGTGATAGCAGTAGTGGTTTGTGTTATACTTTAGTTACTGGACTGTTCTTATCTCAACCCATGGGAGTTACATTCTTTTGATTCTCCTCCCCATCCCTCCAGGAGCAGGGTGGAAGAAGAGGGGGGAGTGAGCGAGCGGCTACGTGGCTGAGTTGCCAACTAGGCTTAAACCACTAACAGTGGATAAAATAACTCATAAACTCCAAGAGTTTGAAGATAATCTCACCCCTTCCATCATTTCAGCTGTGGAAAAACTGTCCCAGGAGTCCAAACAATTGAGGGACAATCTATCTGATCTATCCAGCTCCTCACGTGTACCAGCACAGGTCTCAGCTATTAACAAAAGGCATCCTACTGCTCGAGAGAGAAGATATAGAAGGTATACACTACGGGCCACCCTACGGTTTTATCTGTGGGAGCACGGAGAAGACATGAGGAAGTGGAATGGAAAACCTACCTCAGCTCTGGAGGAATGGGTGCGTGAATTGAAGAGGAGAACAAAGGTCAAGGATGATCATTCCATGAAAGCTGCGGCTTCAGTCTCTGGTGAGCAGGTTCCCAGATGGAATGGAAGAGCTGATTTTACTTCAGCTCCTGTGATAAAGAAGAATAATCCCTTTCTACAAGACTTAAGTGTCCAATGTTCTGATGACTATGAGAGGGGCCCTGCCTCCAGCCAGGTGGAGGCAGGGGACAACTGCATTCACTGGACTGTGTGGATCAGATGGCCTGGCACATCAGTCCCACAGAAGTATAAGGCTCTAGTAGATACCAGTGCACAGTGTACCCTGATGCCATCAAGCTGTCAAGGGGTGGAACCCATTTCTATTTCTGGAGTGACAGGAAGATCCCAAGAATTGACTGTACTGGAAGCTGAAATCAGCCCGACTGGGAGGGAATGGCAAAAGCACCCCATTGTGACTGGTCCAGAGGATCCATGCACCCTCCGCATAGACTACCTCAGGAGAGGGTACTTCAAAGACCCAAAAGGCTACCGATGGGCTTTTGATATTGCTGCTTTGGAGACAGAGGAAATTGAGGAGCTGTCCACCTTGCGTGGTCTCTCAGAGGATCCTGCTGTTGTGGGGTTGCTGAAGGCGAAGAACAAGTGCCAATCGCGACCACAACAATGCACTGGCAGCAATATTGCGCCAACCAAGACCCTCTGATTCCCATCCGTAAGCTGATCCATAGATTGGAGAGTCAAGGAGTGATCAGGAGGACTTGCTCACCCTTTAATAGCCCCATATGGCCGGTGCGAAAGTCTAATGGAGAGTGGAGACTAACGGTAGACGATCATGGCCTGAACAAAGTCACACCACCACTGAGTGCTGCCTTACTGGACATGCTAGAACTTCAGTATGAACTGGAGTCAAAGGCAGACAAGTGGTATGCCACGACTGATATTGCCAATGCATTTTTCTCAATTCCTCTGGCAGCAGAGTGCAGGCCACAGTTCGCTTTTACTTGGAGGGGCATCCAGTACACTTGGAACTGACTGCCTCAGGGATGGAAATACAGCCCTACCATCTGCCATGGACTGATCCACACTGCACTGGAACAGGGGCAAGCTCCAGAACACCTGCAATACATTGATGATATTATTGTGTGGGGCGATACAGCAGAAGAAGTCTTTGAGAAAGGGAGGAAAATAATCCAAAACCTGCTGAAAGCTGGTTTTGCCATAAAACGGAGTAAGGTCAAGGGACCTGCACAGGAGATTCAATTTTTGGGAATAAAAAGGCAAGATGGACATCGCCAGATCCCCACAGATGAAATCAACAAGATAACAGCAATGTCTGCACCAACTAATAAGAAAGAAACACAAGCTTTCTTGGGTGCTGTGGGGTTCTGGAGGATGCACATCCCGAATTACAGTCTGATTGTAAGCCCTCTCTATCATGTGACCCGGAAGAAGAATGATTTTAAATGGGGCCCTGAGCAACAACAAGCCTTTGAGCAAATTAAATGAGAGATAGTTCATGCAGTAGCCCTCGGACCAGTCTGGACCAGGCCAGATGTTAAAAATGTACTGTACACCACAGCCAGGGAGAATGGTCCTACCTGGAGCCTCTGGCAGAAAGCTCCAGGGGAGACTCGAGGCCGACTCCTTGGCTTTTGGAGTCGGAGATACAGAGGATCTGAGGCCAGCTATACACCAACTGAAAAAGAGATACTGGCAGCCTATGAAGGGGTTTGAGCTGCTTCGGAAGTGATTGGCACTGAAGCACAGCTCTTCCTGGCACCCCGGTTGCCCATGCTGGGCTGGATGTTCAAAGGCAGGGTCTCCTCTACACATCATGCAACTGATGCTACATGGAGTAAGTGGGCTGCACTAATTACACAATGAGCTTGAATAGGAAATCCCAGTCATCCAGGAATTCTAGAAGTCATCATGGAGTGGCCAGAGGGCAAAGATTTTGGAATGTCACCAGAAGAGGAGGAGGTGATGCATGCTGAAGAGGCCCCACCATATAATGAACTGTCAGAAAGTGAAAAGCAGTATGCCTTGTTTACTGATGGGTCCTGTTGCATTGTGAGAAAGCATTGTAGATGGAAGGCAGCCGTATGGAGTCCTTGACAACAAGTTGCAGAAACTGCTGATGGCGAGGGTGAATCGAGTCAGTTTGCCGAGGTGAAAGCCATCCAGCTGGCCTTGGACATTGCGGAACGAGAAAAGTGGCCAGTACTTTATGCTGACTCATGGATGGTGGCAAATGCCCTGTGGGGGTGGCTGCAGCAATGGAAGCAGAGCAACTGGCAACGCAGAGGTAAACCCATCTGGGCTGCTGCACTGTAGCAAGATATCACTGCCCGGGTGCAGAACCTGGTGGTAAAGGTATGCCATGTAGATGCTCATGTACCCCAGAGTCAGGCCACCAAGGAACACCAGAACAACCAACAAGTGGATAAAGCTGCTAAGATTGAAGTGGCTCAGATGGACTCAGATTGGCAACATAAGGGTGAATTATTTTTGGCCCGGTGGGCCCATGACACTTCAGGCCATCAGGGCAGAGATGCAACACACAGATGGACTTGTGATCGAGGGTTGGGTTTAACAATGGACACTATTGCCCAGGTTATTCATGACTGCAATACATGTGCTGCAATTAAGCAAGCTAAACGCTTAAAGCCTCTTTGGTATGGAGGACGATGGCTGAAGTACAAATATGGGGAGGCCTGGCAGATTGATTATATCACACTCCCACCAACCCGCCAAGGCAAGCGCCATGTGCTTACCATGGTGGAAGCAACCACCCGATGGTGGGAAACATACGCTGTGCCCCACGCCACTGCCCGGAACACTATCCTGGGCCTTGAGAAACAGATTTTGTGGCCACACTGCACCCCAGAGAGAACTGAGTCAGACAATGGGACTCATTTCCAGAACAGCCTGATAGACATTTGGGGCAAAGAGTATGGCACTGAATGGGTATATCACATCCCCTACCATGCATCAGCCTCTGGGAAAATCTAAAGGTACAATGGGCTGTTAAAAACCACATTGAGAGTAATGGGTGGTAGGACTTTCAAACATTGGGATACACATTTACCAAAGGCCACTGGGCTGGTCAACATCAGAGGATCTGCCAACGGGGCTGGCCCAGCCCAGTCGGAACTTTTACATACTGTAGAAGGGGACAGAGTTCCTGTGGTGCACATAAAGAATTTGCGGGGGAAGGCAGTCTGGGTTGTTCCTGCTTCAGGTAAAGGCAAACCCACTCGTGGGATTGCTTTTGCTCAGAAACCCGGATATACTTGATGGGTAATGTGGGAAGATGGGGAAGTCTGATATGTACCTCAAGGGGATTTGATTTTAGGGGAAAACAGCCAATGAATTCAATTGTATGCAGTTGCCTGCTATGTAGCACTTTTATAGCCCACCAACTAGATGTCTTCAGGGCACCAGCGACTGGCCCTGACTTCTCTCCGGCTGTCATCCCAACAAAGAACGAACTTTGATGAAACTAGACGTGTTCTGCTGAATCAACACTGCACACAGCCTCTCCTGCTCTGAAAGACTGTTACAGGAGATGGAGCCTGACATCATGGACTGGATGGACTCAGCAGCTTTATAGGGATTGGTCTGTGCATTAAGGAATGATCTCACTCTTTGTGTGTGTGTGTATGTATATATATGTATATGATAAGAGTGATGGTACGTTGAAAATGTGGGATCTGAGCATGGTGTGAATGGTATGGAATAAGGGGTGGATACTGTCCTGGGTTCAGCAGTAGCAGTCATTTTTCTCCTTCTTAGTAGCTGGTGCAGTGCTGTGGTTTTGACTTTCAGCCTGGGAACAGCGCTGATAACACCGATGTTTATAGCTGCTGCTCAGTAATGTTTACTCTCATCAAGGACTTTCTGAGTCTCATGCTTTGCCAGGGAAGAGGCAAAGCTGAGAGGAAGCAGAGACAGGACACCTGACCCCAACTAAGCAAAGAGGTATCCCATACCACAGCACATCATGCCCAACATATAAACTGGAGGCAGTTACCCGGAAGGGTTAGATCACTGCTCCTGTCGGGCTGGGTATCAGTCGGTGGATGGTGAGAGGGTGTATTCTCTTCCCTTGTTATTTCCCTTATCATTATTATTTTTGGTGTTAGCAGTAGTGGTCTGTGTTACACCTTAGTTACTGGACTGTTCTTATTCAACCCACAGGAGTTACATTCTTTCGATTCTCCTCTCCATCCCTCCGGGAGCAGGGGGAAAGAAAGGGAGAGAGTGAGTGAGAGGCTGCATGGTACTGATTTGCAACTGGGCTTAAACCATGACACACATAGACAGGAACTGTCCTAAGTTCTTGGGCATTGTTTGCTAATGAAATCAGGAACTACTGTGGTATGCATACTTACCATTACTAAGACACTACAACATTGCTTACTACTATAAAGGTAAATTGTGAAAGGAAAATAACGCAGGCCCACATTCTGTCTTCAATTTCTTCTCATAGATATCAAATTGCAAAAGAGGAATTCCATACATATACAGGGAGACAGAATCTAGGTAATTTCAAAACATCATTTATATTCAACATACATAATTTCTAGTAAAATTTTTCTGTTGCATTAATTTCCCGTTGTCCTACATGTGCTACAGTTAAATTTACAATCACATCACTGAATCCTAGTAATATATTTTGCAGTGTTTCCATACTAATCATTGCCTCTTTGTGTCTTCACTGATTAAATTCAAATACACATATATTTCTAATACTATTTATATAATTTCTTGTCTATGAGCTTATGTTAATTAAAGATTTTCAGAGAGCTAGGCCCCGATCCTTAAACTGAAAGACATTTTTTGTTCTAATGCCATGAGACAAGAGGTAGCAGCTAATGTTTATATTATTGATTAATCAGACACTGAAGGGATTAGGTTCTAAGATTGTTCAGCACACAAAAATCCATACTTATTGCATTAAAACAGATTTTGAGACCTTGTTTATTGGCTATACCCAGGGTCAGGCCTCTGGGATTTATTCAAGCTGAAATGTCTATATTATATGTGAACATAAACCAATCTGTTAAGAAGAATATCTAATGTTGGCAGCACAAAGACAAATAATTATACTAAATTACATGTCAGTAATTGAAAAAAAACATTTATGCAAACACTTGTAAATTTAGAAAATTGCCTAAACAATAAATATATTAAGTAAATAGATGAAGTTTGGACTAGTACCCAATTTTGTGTACTGAATTCTTTGTTTAATGAATTTTCTATTAAGTGTTCATTTTGCAGTTTTCATGGCTAAAAAATTTCACTGCCTTAGCCATAACTTCAACCTGTATATTCAAACTGAACAATGTGTCTTACTGTTCTTCAGTGTATAATGTACTGGCTAATGCTACAAACACTAGACACTCTTTAAAAATGTCATAGCTATTCAAGTATGTGGGGAGGTGGTCTTTAGGCATGTGTGTTTCAGTGATTTTAGCTGTGTACATTTCTGATTTAGTAACATTCTGAGAGTGAGACATATTAAAGAAATGTAAGAACTGCATTAATGCATTAATAAATTGCATAAATTTAATATTTTTATTAATAATAAATTAATAAATAAAATAATTAAATTAAAGAGAAAACTAAAAACTTAATAATTAATATTTATATTAAATATTAACAAATGTTTAACATCAGCCTTATCATATTTGTAAACCATCTACAAAGAAAATACAGTGTTGAGGTTTGTTCCATCTTTTTTGTAATTTGATATTCCATTTTGACTTTTGAAATAGCATGGTTTACATAGCAACTTTTTTCAGTTCCTTGCAAAAAAGTCATGACAATTCCAAAGGTCATAAGTAATGTATAAAAAATCAGTTTGGATTCTTAGGAAGCATTTTGAAATTTTTACCCAAAACTTTTCAATATTTTGCTGACTTGAAATTCAATATCTAATTCTCATGTTGCAAACACGTTCGCGAATATATATAATCTTACTCATACAGGGCATAGACCTTTTTTTTTTTTCTGTATTTCTCTGATCAATTCATTCAAGGAGACTTTTTTTGTTATACTTCTTCCTGGGTTTGTTTCTGTTTGAAACCATGGTATCCTTAAATCTCATTATGTAAATAAGCATTATAAGTATTTTCTATACTACCAAGTGATTACAGGTCCACCTTTCCTTAGTCCTTGTGGCCTTCCATCCTTTTGTTTTAGATACGAATAAAGGAAGTAATGTTTTTCTTTCTCCAGAATGACAACATTTTGCAAATCATAAGCATTTCCACCAGGTCTCTCCCTGAATCGCTACATTTTTCAAACTTCTTGTTCTAATTAAATGGCCTGCATTTGGAAACTGGGAGGTGTTAACCCAGGAAGCTGGGAACCAGTAACCAAAAAAAAAAAAAATGGAGGAAGAGGACAATTAAAAGTAAGGAGCTTCTTCTGAAATCCAATGTCCTCACCCAGAACTGCTTTGATGCCCTGCAGGGAGCTAATGAGGAAAACTACGCCACACCAAATGAACATCCTGCCCCATTACAGAAGGCCACCAAATTGGTCAGGCATGATTTCCCCTTAGTGAAACCATGTTGGCAGTCACCAAGCACCTTGTTATTTTTCACGTGCCTTAACATGCTTTCCAGGAGAATCTGCTCCAAGATTCTGCCAGGCACAGAGGTGAGTGTAATTCTCTCGATTTTCCCCTTCTTGAAAATGGGGGTTATATTTCTCTTTTTCCAGTCATCAGGAACTTCACCTGACTGCCATGATTTTTCAAATATGATGGACAGTGGCTTAGCAACTTCATTCACCAGGTCCTTCAGGACCCGTTGATGGATTTCATCAGGTCCCATGCACTTGCGCACATTCAGGTTCTTAAGATCTTGAACCTGATTCTCTCTTACAGTGGGCCTAAGGTCTTCATTCCCACAGTCCCTGTGTCTGCCTTCCGTAACTTTGTCGGTATGGTCAGAGCATTTGCCAGTGAAGACCGAGGCAAAGAAGTCATTAAGAACATCAGCCTTCTCCAAATCCAAGGTAGCCAGTTCTCATGATAGCTTCCAGAGAGGGCTCACATTATCACTAGTCTGTCTTTTGCTTGCTACATACCTACAGAAGCCTTTCCTGTTATCTTTCAAATCCCTAGCCAGACTCAATTCTAAACGAGCTACAGCTTTCCTGACCTGGTCCCGGGCTTCCCTGACAATACCCCTGTATTCTTCCCAGGCTACCTGTCCTCGTTTTCACCTTATATAAGCTTCTTTTTTTCCCCATCTTAAGTTTTGTGAGCAGCAACTTATCCATCCATGGACGTTTCATGGCTTTGTTGCCCTATTTCCTTCTTCCTGGGATGCAACACTCTTGAGCTTGTAGCAGGTGATCTTTGAATATCAACCAGCAATCTTGGGCCCCCTGCCCTCTAGAGCTGTATCCCATGGAACCTTACTAAGCAGGTTCCTGAAGAGGCCAAAGTCTACTCTCCTGAAGACCAGGGCAGTGAGCTTGCTGCACGCTCTTCTCACTGTCCTGAGGATCTCGAATTCGACCATCTCATGATCACTACAACCAGGGCTGCCCTGGAGCGTGACATTTCCAACCAGCCCCTGCTGTTGGTGAGCACGAGGTCAAGCATGGCACCTCTCTCCCCGTTGGCTCCCCTATTACTTCCACAAGGAAGTTGTCTTCCACACAACTGAGGTACCTCCTGGATTGCTCGTGCCGGGCTGTACCAGATATCAGGATGGTTGAAGTTCCCCATGAAGACTAGGGCCTGGGAGCATGAGGCTGTCTACAGAGCACTTCATCCACAGAGTCCTCTTGATCAGGTGGTCTGTAACAGATCCCCACAGTAATGTCTGCCACAGCTGTTTTCCTTTTGACCCTGACCTACAAGCTCTCTGTTGATCACCTGTCCCCAGACAGAGTTCCATACTCTCCAGCCTATCACTGACATAAATAGCATCTCCCCCTCCCTCTCTGCCTGACCTGATTTTCCCAAAAAGCCTATAAACTTCCATTCCAACACTCCAGTCTCAGGAGCCATCCCACCATGTTTCTGTGATACCAGTTATACCATATCCCCATAGATGTGCACACATCTCTAATTCCTCTTGTTTATTCCCCATGCTACGGGGAATAAACAAGAGGATTTGTACAGAGGCATCTGAGCCGAGCTCCAAATGAAGCTAGCTCATTGGCTGGGGCAGCTAAAATATCTCTACATTGCTCCAGGCATTTATTATAGGTGCTGGCAACTGACTGGGTGTGTTTGGATGGAATGATGCCCCCCTCCCCCAACACATCTAGTTTAAAGCATCCTTGACCAGCCTGTTAAGCCTCCTACCATAACTGCTCTTCCCCTTCATTGTCAGACCAGGCTCATTAGCCTCCAGTAGACCTGGCCTCCCAGGCTGAGTCCCATGTTCTAAATGCCCAAACCGCTGACTATGGCACCACCCTTCTAAACATTTATTAACCTGCCAAATCCATCTGGCCTTTTCAAGGTCCTCCCCTTTAACCTGGAAGATCGATGAAAAAACTATCTGAACTCCAGAGCCCTTAACCACCTCTCCCACAGCTCTGTCATCCTTCTTAATGGTTCTCAGGCTACTGCTGTCAGTATCACTAACAACCACATGGATCGCTAGAAGTAGGTAATAGCCAGCGGGACTTACTAGAGTAGGCAGCCCCTCAGCAACACCCCTGATCCGAACTCCTGGTAGGCAACACACCTCCCTTGAGACAGGGTCAGGCCGACAGATGGGTGCCTCTGTTCCTTTCAAAGTAGAGTCACCTACTATGACTTTTTCCTGGCAGCATCAGTAGTAATCTTCTTTACCCCTGCGTCATCTGGTTGTTCATTTAGTGCAGTGTGCGTTTCCTCATTAGCTACCTACAGGACAGCAAAGCAGTTCTGGGTGACATGCCGGATTTTGGAGGAAGCTGTGGCTTTTCATTGTCCTCTTCCTCCTGCTTTTGATACTAACTCCCAGCTTCCTGTATTAACACCCTGCTCCTTTTCTGTATCCACTATGGTGGATGCTTGTGACCCCTGCACAGTTTGGGCCGGTAGCAAGCAGCCCAGCTCCCTCTCTGCTTTCCTGACATCTTTCAGCTACTAACAGCCTCCCGCAGCTCAGGCCCTGCCGCAGGAGGACCTCAACCAGGGATCACCGAGTGCAGCCCTGCCCATTGTGCACCCTCCCCTCACAAGACCAGCACAGGCACACTCTACACCCCGAGCTCTGCACTGCAGCCTCCCCTCTCATCGGCTCTGGTGCCAACGCTGCCACCGCCGGGGCAGCCAGAGCAGAGCTCCCAGACCGGGCCCCGGCCCCGGCCCTGGCCCTGAGATGATAACTACCCATCCCACTCGCACTCTGCTAGCGCTGCCAGGGCCAGCTGCCGCGCCACGTGCTGCGCCCGCACTCCCTGGGGCGGGTTTTACCCACTCAGGGCGGGTCCGTCCCTCCTGGCCCTGCCCCCTGTGAGCCCCTACTCTCTTCAGCCAGTTGCCGAGCAAGGCCTGGTGAGACTTGAGGCTCCCTGGGTAGCTCTCGCCGCTCAGAACTGAGGCTCCTGGACACGGCATTTCCCCTCCCTCCGGTGTTGAAGGCTCCTCTCTGGAGCTACGCGCATCAGCAAATGTTACAAATGGCGACCTCACGTCCTTGTCTCTAAACTGGAGAGACATCAACTTGATTACTCGGTGGATAAAGAACTGGCTGGATGGCCACATGCAAAGAGTCTTGGTCAACGGCTTAGTAAACAGCTGGAGACTGGTAACGAGTGGTGTCCCTCAGGGATCGGTGCTGGGACCGGTCTTGATCAACATCTTTGTCAGTGACATGGACAGTGGGATTAAGTGCGCCCTCAGCAAGTTTGCCAATGACACCAAGCTGTGTGCTTCGGTTGGTACGCTGGAGGGAAGGAATGCCATCCAGAGGGACCTTGACACACTTGTGAGGTGGGCTGATGCCAACCTGATGAAGTTTAACCATGCCAAGTGCAAAGTCCTCCACCTGGGTCGGAGCAATCCCAAGCACAGCTACAGGTTGGGCAGAGAAGAGATTCAGAGCGCCCCTGCGGAGAAGGACTTGGGGGTTTTGGTTGATGAAAAAATGAACATGAGCCAGCAGTGTACGCTTGCAGCCCAGACAGCCAACTGTATCCTGGGCTGCATCAAAAGGAGTGTGACCAGCAGGTTGAGGGAGGTGATCCTGCCCCTCTACTCTGCTCTTGTGAGACCTCACTTGGAGTATTGTGTGCAGTTCTGGTGTCCTCAACATAAAAAAGACATGGAACTGTTGGAACAAGTCCAGAGGACACCACGAGGATGATCAGGGGACTGGAGCACCTCCCGTATGAAGATAGGCTGAGAAAGTTGTTGCTGTTCAGCCTGGAGAAGAGAAGGCTGCTTGGAGACCTCATAGCAGGCTTCCAATATCTGAAGGGGGCCTATAGAGATGCTGGGGATGAACTCTTCATTAGGGACTGTAGTGATAGGACAGAGGGTATCGGGTTCAAACTTGAACAGGGGAAGTTTAGATTGGATATGAGGAAGAAATTCTTTACTGTGAGGGTGGTGAGGCACTGGAACAGGTTGCCCAGGGAAGTTGTGTATGCTCCATCCTTGGCAGTATTAAATTCTAGGTTGGACATAGCCTTGGGTGGCATGGTTTAGTGTGAGGTATCCCTGCTCATGGCAAGGGGTTTGGAAGTAAATGATCTTGAGGTCCTTTCCAACCCTAACTATTCTATGATTCTATGATTATTTCCCAAATATACATACCTAGATGTGCCATACTGTAAGTGGTGGTGGTTTTGACAATAGATAGTTTCAAGATGCCCAGTGCTTGCTGCTCTTGCTCATTCCCTTTTATTTCCCACCTACAAGGACTTTACAAAATGGTCTCATATAAGTAGGTGATTGTATCCAAGTCACATTTTCTTTCTACAGCTGTTCTTGAAATTCTGTTTTAATTTCTATTAATTATTGCACAGAAGAATCATGACATAAACAAAGTCATGGCTCATGGCTTGTATTATGAACTCAAAGTCTTTTAGTTCAAATGCCTTTTTACGCTGAAGTGTTTTGTTCTTATTCTTTATGCCTAATTTGGGAAACCATGTTATGTTGCTAGAGGCTTTGTTGACAGAAAAAGTTTTTTTCACTGTACCCATATATTTCTGAGTTTTTAGAAATGCATCTACCATGATAACATCTTAATTTAGAAAGAAAATTGCCGCTTTAGCTTAAAACTCATCCTGATTAATAAGAAGTGGAGTGATAAAACTTTCGTTATACAAAGGAGAAACATCTACATAGACAGCTAACATTAGTATAAATAAAAATTTATTTTGGTTAACACCCAAGGTTATATAGAAAATATTTCCCTATGTAGGCAAGGTATAAACTATAAATATCAGTTGACATTTGTTCAGATATAGAAATTTTACATACTAATCTACTGATTGAGGGGCAGGCAAGCAGACTGTAGAACTGCCTGTTTAGAAGAAGTATTTACTACCCCAGCACCTACTTTTTTCTTACACAAGTAGCTGTGCAGGCCATAAAGAACATACAGATAGATTATCCCAGATTGTAAATATACAACTAATACTGGACTCTTAGAAGGTAAATAAATTTGGAAAACTAAACTTTGCACTACAACTAGATCATACACTTCAGATAAAATATGAGATTATAAGGAGTCCAAAACTTTACTGTAATATTGTCGTGGTTTAAGCCTCTCTAACTCATGCAGTCTCTCTCTCACTCACTTCCCCCTCTTTCTTTCCCCTGCTCCCAGAGGGATGGGAAGGAGAGTCGAAAAGAATGCAACTCCCACAGGTTGAGATAAGAACAGTTTAGTAACTAAGGTATAACACAAATCACTACTGCTACCACCAATAGTAATAATGACAAGGCAAATACAAGGCAAGAATACAATTGCTCACCCAGCCTGACCAAGCAGCCCATCCTCCACACCCTTCCGGGTCTCTGCTCTCTGCTTTTACATCCTGGGCATGACGTGCTGTGGTATGGAATAAGCTCTTTGGTCAGTTTGGGTCAGGTGTCCTGTCTCTGCTTCCTCCTGGCTTCCCCTCCTCCCTGGCAGAGCATGAGGCTCAGAAAGTCCTTCGTCAGACCAAAACATCACTAAGCAGTAACCGAAACACTAGTGTTATCAGCACTGTTCCCAGGCCAAAAGTCAAAAACACAGTGCTGCACCAGCTACCAAGAAGCAGAAAAATGGCTGCTACTGCTGAACCCATGACAGATATACAGTGTATATATTCTAAACAGGTCTTCTCTATTCTTTACATTTTTACTATTATCTGTGTTCCAGTGTCAGGTTCTGCTACACTGTCTAACTGATACGCAATGTATTTTCCTGTTCCAGTACCTTTCTGCTTATTTCTAATAGAAAGGTTGCTTAAAATGATTTAGTTTTGCTTGGTTTTCCATGTGTCACACACTGGCAATTCAAATGGTAGTTAATGTCATTTTTGAATCCTTTTTTCAGTTTCATATAACTATTCTTTCCATTAATAAAACAAGCATTTAACATATAAAAATGTTGTGAAGTATTTTGAAAAAGAATATAAAATATAAAAGACTCCATAAAATACCCGTTAGCAGGAATACTAGCAGATACTTGTAGTTTATTTATGTCTCACTTTCCTGGCCTATCAGGGATTTAGTTTATAGGATAATTTATAAAGTTTAACATGAGAAAAAAATCATTTTCACTTATTTAAATCTTAGCACTCTTTTATTTTTATTTTTTATTTTTTTTATATTAAGATAAATTTGAACTCCTGCTATAAAAGATGATTCAAGTGATAGCTTCTGATATTTTACACCTTTTGATGTCTTGCTTTTCACGAATATTATATATTGCATTTTGCTCTGCAAAGGGCGCCTTTCCCTGCCTTGCTGTTGTGTTAACAGTGGTCTTGTAGTATAACCAAAGTCCTTCCATTGTACCCTTTCCATCTGACTGGTGCAGGAAGATACATCTGGGACTTACATCAGGTCTGTTGTAGAGCAGAGCTACTGCTCTCTGAATGAGTACACTCTCTGCTAATTGGACAGAGAAAAGGCAAATACAAAAGGGGAGTCAGCAGAACTTTTATACCGGTCCTATCTTTATTGTCTGACCACAACAGGCTTTTCAAGGACTGCCATAATTTACTTCCTTCTGCCTTTTCCCTTCCATCTCCACCACACACACAACAACAAAGAAAGCAATCAGCACATATTATATCTCTGAGTCACCCATACAGAATCTGGCCAGTTCTACTTCTGTCATGCTGAGCTCAGACTAAATCATGGATAACGTTACCAAAGCTGAATACTTCTATGCAAAATAATCAAACCAGGAAAATTTGTAACAATCTTAGTCCCCAGCAAACAAACAAACAAACCTTGCATTTGTTTCTCTTTGAAAGTTTGTAGATTCAGAGGGTGACAAAAATGGGCATAGCTTGTCTTGTAACAGATTATGAATGTCACATGTGACATTGCTTGAAAAGATACAAAATGTTTATACAAACTGTCAGAGATGTCTAAGCTAATTTGTACCATGTGGCATGCATGTTTCTAAACCAAAAAGTTTGTCATACCCCTGCTGTTTGGCTGTACAATGTATGAATAGACAGATTTTGTTGACACATCGCAGCTGCAGCTCAACTCATTGTGAAATGCCTTGGCTTCAACAAAATTCACAACATGTGCCGAAGAAAAAGGAGTCTTACAGTCTCCATCTCTTTTAATGCCTGTTAATCGCTGAAGATGAACTACTGTGATTTTGCAGCTGTAAAGAATGGGGTAAGCCCAGCATTTCTGCTTTTTCTGAATGAAGACTCCAAGAGGAGGTGAAGATGAGCTGTAGTTTCATGAGAATGAGGGATGGAAGTCCATCACAGCTAGAAGTTGAATAAAGGGGCAGTGGTAAAGAAAGTGGGAAGAATTGGCAGGAGCGGTGATCATGGGGGAAGCACGTGTGGTGCACATGCTTTAGGAATCAAAATAGTTGATACAGGTTTGCATGGCCATTAGCAACACTGGAATACAGTATGCATTTACTGCATACTTTGAAAGTCTCTCTTTTGACCAGTAGACTTCAAGCCAGTGAATTTTCCTCCTTCTCTATTAGATAAATTGCTTTTCTGTAGACGTAAGAGAAGCGGCAAAGACAAAAACTATAAAAGCATAAGTTGAAACTAGTCTTGTTCAGATTGAATTGCAAATGAAGTCCTGATTATCAATCAGCCTTAAGTGAGATGGTGTTCTGTGATGTCATTGTCTTCCAGTAATTCTCACTTCTCTACATCAGAATTCTCAGGAAGGCAGTCCATAACTGGCACCAGATGTTATCTAGTAAATTCCTTTTGTTCTGCAAACTCTGTATGCTTTTCTTATAAGATGCCATTTGGGTTAGATTTGCTCTCTGTTACATGTTTTTCTACTTTTTCATTTTGCTTCCATGAAAGTGATGATTAAATGAATAGTAAAGAGATTCAGAATTTGAAGTATCATTTCCATTAATTTTAAATTAGGCACATAGAATCTTTTGGAGAGCAAGAATTCTTTTTAATTATTTTTAAATATTTTCAGCTTGTGTATACATAGATTTCTTAATAGTGTGCTCTGTGTTATTGTGCAATATAGTCCCATGCTTTTTCTGACTTTCCTATGAAGCTGAATTATTTTCTTATTAAGATTTAAAGAAAACTGGACATGGCTGTATTGACATATTCTATGTCAAGCAGATATCTCACAGAAATTATACAGTGTTTTCTGTAATAATATACTCTTACAGTGCTTCCCTAGTGAATTTTCCAACATCTTGAAGTGATGTTTTCACTGTGGTCAAGGATATACATGTTCTTAAAACACTGGTTATTCCCATTTAAACTGATTCTCCTAAGAAAGGTTTCTGAGTCTATCCTGAACAAATATAAGGTTTGTTACTAAGAATTGTTAAAAAACCACGCAAAACAAAACAAAAATCTCACAAGTCAGTCAGAGTAACTATCGAAATACATACAAAGGCAGTGATGCTTAAGGATCAAGTCTATTACAGAATGAAGAGTCAATCAGAACATAAAAACATCTAGGAAAATTCTAATGAAAGTTGCCAGCCTTGAAGATTTCACCATTATATTCCTCTTTTGCCATTATATGCCCCCTTACCTTATTGTGTGTTCTGGATATACAACTTTCTTACTTCCTCCAAAAATTTTCAGAGAAGATAGGTAGCTCTGTAATGACCAGCTGTCCTTGATTCATGGGACTGGACATATGCCTTGCAAATAGACCATCTCGTTCCCAAATTCTTAGAAATATGAAGAGATCATCAGATGCCTTCTCCAGAATGAATTATGAAATAAGACTTTTCTTGTCATTGGCAACTCTCTACAAAACTCATCATATTTTGCAGCTTTGTATCCTTGAGTTCATTGCAGCCAGATAGGGCTAATACAACCTGCAAGAGAGACATTTGCCTAAGGAGGGAAGATAGTAAGTGATAATTATCCTAGAATATTTGGGATAAATAACAGAAAATAAGTGGGTCCTGAAGTCCTACCCTAGTATAATCAAGTATTGCAGGTTAGGATCTAAATGTGGAATCAAGGTTAGGTTTTGAATTTTTTTTAAAATCTGATAGTATTTAATTATGCCAAGTCCTTTGGTGCATTTGTCTCAAACAGCGTCAATAAAATGGTTAAGAACTCTGAATTTTGACTTACGCTCTGTAAATCCAGTTTGCTGTAAATATCCAGATAGTGAAGAAATAATAAGAAAAGCATTACAGAGGGCATGTTGCCTGAACAAAACTTTCACCAAAGGCAGATCAGAATGTAGTCTCTAAATTCTTAAAGATACTGCCAGAGATGCTAGCTGAAAGTTAGTAAATTTTTTTCATAATAATCAGTGACAGAAATTAATAGTGAAGCCTCAAAAATACTGTTATTCTGAGGTCGTTGTTTTGGCTTTTTGTAGGGCTTTTTTTGGGGGGTTGTTTTTTGGTGTTTTGTTTTTGTTTTTTTAATGAGAACCTGCTAATCAGACCAGGGCTCAGTAAATCAATTTCAAATGCTGACTAACTAAAGTAACTGAAGGTACAGAATTTGAATCTGAGAGGACCTTATGTAAAATGAGATATTGAAACATCTTACATGATGTTGTGAGAATACTGGGGATCCCCAAACTTGTGCCTGTACCAAATGTGACTGAAGTTCGATCAGTGTAAAGTTCTTCCAAGATGCAAGTAGTAACTTTTTTCTGTCTAAATTCACCTTGGCATTCCCTTGGACTCCCTCAGTATTGTCAGAACCAATGTCTACATCATGAGGTTTTCTATAACATGCCCTGATAGCTGCAATTTTCTTGGAAAAGAGGGGAGTCATCTTCTTACTGTCATAACCACTGTAGACTTCTGTCTTGTCTTAGAAACAGATGACGCTTTGATTGCCCTAGTAAAGACCCAGTTATTGGTCATACAGAATTGCATCATCCTATTTTTCCATTAGAAAGTACTCAAGGAGACTTGATATTTTTCTGTAGAGTCGTAAGAGAAAGTGTATCTTCACAAAGTGTAGCCTGGAAGCAGCTGGTCAGGACAGTTTTTGGAGGCGGGAAAAAAAGCTGTGATGTCCAAATCTTCTCAGAGTAATGATGTTGAATTTTGATCCTACTTACGTGACAACTTCTGTAGGGGTATGCCGTGGTTTAAGCTCAGCTGGTAACTCAGAACCATGCAGCCGCTCACTCACTCACTCCCTCCACTTCTTCCTCCCTCTGCTCCCAGAGGGATGGGGAGGAGAATTGAAAGAATGTAACTCCCACAGATTGAGATAAGAACAGTCCAGTAACTAAGATATAACACAAACCACTACTGCTACCACCAATAATGATAATGATAAGGGAAATAACAAGGGAAGAGAATGCAACCGCTCACCACCCACCGACCGATACCAAACCCAACCCAAGCAGTGATCTAGCCCTTTGGATAGCTGCCCCCAGTTTATAGACTGGGCATTACATGCTGTGGTATGGAATACCCCTTTGGCTAGTTTGGGTCAGGCGTCCTATCTCTGCTTCCTCCTGGCTTTGCCTCCTACTTGGCAGAGCATGACACTCAGGATGTTTGTGGTCAGAGTAAACATTACTTAGCAGCAACTAAAAACATCGGTGTTATCAGCACTGTTCCCAGGCTGAAAATCAAAAGCATAGCACTGCACCAGCTACTAAGAAGGAGAAAAGTGACTGCTACTGCTAAACCCAAGACAGGCTATTATACAGCCATATTAGAAAAGTCTGTATAAATATATATATATCAATACTAGCAAAGAATGATGCCTGCATATCCATTCTGCCATACTTGATTGTCAGCAGCAGAGTTTAAGAAAATCACTACAAAAAAAAACACAGAAACTCACAAAAATTTTATTAATGTTATGATGATCAGTGAGATAACTCTTTTCAGTTGCACGCGCACGTCACATAGCTAACAAACTGCATTTTTATTAGTAGAAGAAGAAAACTCTGACAACGTAGGTAAATAGGGTAAGAAAAACAAACTCTTGATAACAATTTGCAGTCTGCTTCTTTTGGAGAGGTAATGATTGGTCACTCTGATTGCTTCCTGCCTACCCTGTTGCTGTTTGGGATGTTTCTGTCTTGCTGAGTAGCCAGGTGGTGTTCAAGGCCAGGTTAGACAGAGCCTTGGGTGGCGTGGTTTAGTGGGAGGTGTCACTGCCCATGGCAGGTGGTTTGGAACTAGATGATCTTAAGGTCCTTTCCAACCCTAACTATTCTATGATTCTATAAACTGATAAGATCCATTTCCTTGGCTGCCCTCTGTTTGCTCTCACCTGCTGACCACTCAAGTTAGCTTGCCTTTGCATTGCTTCTTATCTTGCCAGACACAGAGAAAACATGATGAATGCATGTATCTTGAAACAGAGCATTGGACTGAGGATGACATAGCCTTGGGTGGCATGGTTTAGTGGGAGGTGTCCGTGCCCCTGGCAGGGGGGTTGGAACTAGATGATCTTCAGGTCCTTTCCAACCCTAACTATTCCATGATTCTATGATTCTGGGATGCAGAATGAAGAGGAATTTCAGTCATGCACTGGTGCTTGGCATTAAAACCTGGATTGGTTTTAAGCATCTTCTTGCTCTGTGTTGCCTTCTTCCATTCTCAGTTGAAAAGCTTTTTTCAGCAAGTATAGCTATGGGGAATCAAACATTTTTGATTTCTGCTGCATGACCACACATCTTGTGTTAGATAGCCTATAAATCCCGTATTGGTTCTATCCCCTACTTTTTGATGGAGCTCATGTTCATAAGGAATATATCAATACATCTGTCTTGTCTGCAATCATATTTAAAATGAAAATTTTGAAGTATCATTGTGAATTTTAATTCAAATGTTCATAAACATTAAAAATGGAACTATATATAAAATTGTTCAGAATTTTACATCTTTTGATCTTGTACTGAGGATGTGTCTCTGAAGCCACAAGAATATGAGTTTGTGTAGTTTTTTGATCTGCATAGTTTGTATGATTTTATCGTGTTTGAAAGTCCCTTTTCAGTAATAGCTTTTATGGAGAGCTCTATATTTACTTTCTAACTGGGATCTTCTAAATTAATTCTCATTTAACCTTACCTAATCCTTTTTCTAGGCTTATAATCTCAAATATTCCAATGTATTACTCAAGGTATTTGTAACAAAAATTCTCATAAATTAGACAAAGAAACACAGATAAAAAGTATTAGTTTGTGAAGAAGGGTTTAATATATACACTGAAGCAGTCCCTGACCTGAGACTTCATGCTGTGGACCTCATGAAAACATAGAATCTGCTTGAAAGAATTTCAAAATTTAAGCAAGCATTTGCTCTTAAGAAAAAAAAAAAAGCATATGGCAAATAAAGTAGGCAGGTTGGCACAGCATGGTTCAAAATGAGTATTACCTGGCTTAGCAATAGCTATTGATTTTAACTATGCCAAGGAAGAGTAGGATCTGTGAGTTCTCATGGATTAGGATGAGACATGAGGGATGTCAGACGGGGATCAGGATATAAATTCTGTGCTTTATAAAATGAAAACAGACTGCAAGGTTGGGGGGCTACCAGGCTACAACATTTACCAACATTTCTCCATTCGTTCTATGGCAGTGCTGCTACTGGATCTGAAAAGAGATTTGAAGTCCAAATTTTAGCTGACTGGAAAGGTGAAGGGGCTGTAAAACCTGAACTCCTCCTGTTGCTCTTAATGCATAGGGATAAACTGCTGGAACCATCATGTAGTTCAATACCCTTGATGTCAGTTGTATTTCTATATATTAGTGCATGGAAAACAGAGGAAGAAAAAAGTCTAGAAAGCAAGAAAAGGATATCTTTTGCAGTTGGTGCAAAATTGAAGGGACTGTTTGGCGAGCAGCCCAAAAAGGTAAGGATTTTGATAGTCTCCCCTATTCTGGCTATTTTTTTCTATAAGGGCAAGGGGGAAAGTGCACTGATTTATCTCTTGCTGCCCTCATTGTCCTCTGGGGCAGGAACATTACAAGTCACTGTTTCAAATACATGCTGTCACTTTAGATGATAGAACAAAGGGAGGTGATTGAAAGTAAATAAAACTTGAATTCACACGGGTATAAAAGGACCTGTTTCTATAAGCAGGCAGTTACAAACACCACTCTGAATGGTTTGCGAGGCAAAAATAATGGGCTTGTTTGAGAAGCAATTGAGGTGCTTTCTGACAAAAATGGTATATTAGGAGATTAGTCTCCAAGGGGTGGATAACCTTTTCAGATTCTAAGTATTTCTTCTGTTCTCATGTGTGAGCTTACAATCTGTTATTCTCAAAATATATCTGCAAACCCACAGGCCCACCTTCCTGACAGCTGCTCGAACAACAGAGCGGAGGAGCAGAGAAAAAATTCTTAACTGTCAGCCGCCCAGCAATACTGAAAAGCTTAGTAAGTTTCTCATACAACCCAGAAATGCCAGTCAGGGAGGGAGGGGGGATGGAGGCAGTGGGGGAGAGAAAGCTGCTAAAGTGTAACATTTTCAGCACACGCTCAAAAACTAAAGGGACCAATTAGTATAATAGGTTTGAAATTATTTCAGCACAGTCCTAAAGACAAAAGAAAGATTGTCCTTCAGAAATGGGGCTTTATTGTTCAGAGGAGCACAGAGGCAAACAATGAATTCTATCAGTTTTGGAGGCAACATTCCTTCTCCCTCATACCGAACCATACATTATTAATGAGCACTATTTTTTCAGTGTGAAAGAACTGTTTGAAAAGCATTAACATAGTCTATTGGATGTGATTGACACTGTCATCCCTTTCATTTTGCTGCTGGCAAGAGGCATCCCTGTAGATTTATGTGCATCTGGACATTACTAATGTTCTCCTTGTTATGCACCCTGGCCAGCTGTGATATGGAAATTTTTAGCATGGTTTTTAGGCAGAGTTTACTGTTGTTATCTGCACAAAAAAGGATTATTTTTTTTTTCTCTGAGATTCTATCAGCCAAAAATATTTAAAGTCTGGTTCTTTAATAAATCTAATCTGTTTTCAATAGGTGCGCTTTTTAAGGGAATTAAAGGGAAATAAAATCATCAAGATTACATGGATTCTCCAGATATTTCCAGTGACTCCTTTCCAGACAGGCAGTTTAGTTTCCAAGACTCACGTCCACTCTTCCTGCCTCTATTTTAATCTCCAGTTCTCCAACTTGATTGCATTTTTAATTGGGTTGGTATATCAAGGTCTGCAGCTAGTGTCTGCCCGCTGTTTAGAACCACAAAACTTTTCCTTATTTGACTGTGTAATGGCTTTTAATCACAACAATTAAGACTAGTGAAATTAAGAACCAGTGAAACAATGCACTTAAATGACATACAAAAGAAAAATAGCAGAGGTTATGTTTTTTTCTTCTTTTTTTTTTTTTTTTTTAAGGTAATGCTATTTGTATTGGTTTTACATACAGTTTTAGAATTATTTTAGTTTCTCTGGCAATGTAAGAACATACATATGTCATCATTTTACATACATGGATATTGTAACATATAGCAAAGAAGAGAGGAAAAACTTACATAACAGGGTGAAGACTGATACTAAACATAAATCTTGCATAAACAGAAGAGTTACCAATATGGAAGTTTAGTTTTTAATCTAGACTTTTTAGTTTTAAATTTTATGTATATATGTACAAGTATATAAAATGTATACATGCAGTCAAATATTTTATTCGGGGGGCTGAGAGAATCTGTTTGTTACCCAGCCATCTCATGAGAAGTCCTGACCAGAATAGATCTTAATGTTGAGGATCTCTTTGAAGTGTTTGGGTACGAGAGACGGTAGTGCCTTTGGGCTAGAATATAATAACTCAAGGCTATATTATTTTTAAATATGTTTTTATATCTATAGATATTCTATGCAATGATGTAATAGGGAAGCCAGGAGCTTCTAACTCAATGCAGAGTTATCTTCTCCTCCAGTCTGCTCCAAATAGCCTATCTCCATATTCACAAAACATGTCACCTCATCACTATTTCCTTTAAATGCAAACTTAAGCAACTACCAGTTTGCATCCAGATATTAGAGGCATATAAGCAGCTGCTTTCTGCTCATAGTCAGCAGGTCTGCTCTTTGAGAGACACGTCCACCACCTTCCTCAGAGGTCAGTCCCAGCTTCTCCATGGCAGGTCCATTGTTTGCCATCGCAGACTGTGAGAGTTCAGCACTGAGGTCCCTCCTGCCTGGCAGCACAAGGAACTGCCACCGCTCCACTAGACAGCCTAATTACACCAATCAATCATGTAAAATAATTCACATGGCTAGAAGTGGAAAGGTTATAACTCATAAAGACACTTGCTGACTGAAGAGGTGGGAAAAGTAAATGGCAAGTCAATGTATAACTTACTTTAAAAAAAATACAAAGATGCTATCCAACAAAATATTCTTAAACTGTTCCTTGTGCCAAAGTCTAAGAGGCACTTATAAGATACAACCTTATAAATAAATAACTAGTTACAAGATGTACTACCTTGCTTTTTTTGATATGAATTTTAGCTATTCCAGATGCACAGCAACATAGATTTCATTATTTTAAGGACTACTTCATACTAAGATGACTTTGTGCCATCCTGCAGAGCATAAGATAGCTAAGCTTAGTCAGCATAAGTTCTTTAATTATAATCTTACTTAACTTTTTCACTTTGTTCTCCCCAAGTCTTGTTTGTAGTATTTGAAAACTGCTCAGTAGTCACAGCTGTGGACCACATGATGCTGTTTTGTGTGTACTTTCAGAGGGACAGGCATATAAAAGAAGATTCCTTTATGTTTCATTAATAAATTTCTTGCCAGTTCTTGAACTTATTTTGTAAAGTTTACTTCACCTCCTTAGCAGAACAGTGAGTTTTTGTCAAAGTTGTACTGGTGTCAGGAGAATAGTCTTCTGCATGGCCTGCTATGCTGGATCATGTGATTCCCAGAAACCATTGTTGCACAGATTCAGGACCGAGATCCATTCCTTGGTGTTTCTGGAGACATTATAATTCAATATCAGGATTTCATGTATGACTGCCAAGGGTCTTTGCTGAATTTACTTAACTCTGAGTGTCAATATATCATTTTCTCAAAAGACAGTACAAACAAATTATTTCCTTGATATTGCACAAATGCTACAAAATAATCTAACTTTATAATCTCAATAGAATTATTGCAAGTAGAAAACACATATACTACATACAGTAGCTAATTTTCTTATGAATGAACACCATTTTCTACAATATTTTGAAGTTTGCAGTTATATAACAGTTGTATAATATGCTTGCACATATTCTCTCACATCGATGACCCATGCAAAGTAGGTGATCACACTATTCCTTTGTCTCTCCCATGATGCAGCTTTGCCTTTTTCTTATGGAAAGGGTAAATTGCTCTAATATGTAATATAGTTCATAATGGGCCGCTAGAGGTGCAGATAATTCATTTTGGTTTTCTGTATTGATATATATACAATGTTTTTGTCTTAAATTTTGAGACTATTTTAGGAAATAGCTGAGAATTCATAAAAAAAATTTTGAATACTTGTGCTCCACAAAGTCAAAACAGGAAGAAGAAAAAAAGGTGTGTATTGGAAGCACAGGCTGTAATCCTATTGCTTAGTATTTTCCTCGTGCAATACCCCCGGGTCATATGTGTTCATGCCTAATAGCAGAATTATTCTGAAAATATATTTTGGCTCTATTTTGCTGGAAATAGGTTGGGGTATCTCCCACAGATGTAGAGACAGATATCGGAAAGTTTTGTAGACTGTAAGAATTTGATGTTTCCTGTTTGTTGAATTTGAGCTACAAAAGAAATTGCTGATAAAACATGTCACCTGTCAGAATGAAGGCGAAGAACTGAATTATGGAGTGCCCTATCCACTGTCCAAGACAAAACCAGAAAAAATGTTTCACTGCCAAAAAATCTCTAATGGAAAGCTCTCATGCAGTCTAACACCAGAAGAATTACATAAATTATTCAAAACAACCAAAGACTTCAATAAAGGATACTATTTTTGCTACCTTGCCCCAAGTCTGCTGGTTTTTAACTTTTTCCCAGGAGCATTACATAAAAAGGTTCCTTAAATCCTGTGGAAATCAGCTATGCATCCTGCAGTGGATTTTCATCTTTCTAAACTCACTGCTAGCAAAAGCTCTAACAAAGCAAGGCAAAGACCCCCCAAAACGGGTACTCAGGCAATATTCAGAAGCTTTTTCATAGAATCATAGAATGGTTTGGGTTGAAAGAGACCTTAAAGATCATTCAGTTCTAATACCCCTGCCACAAGCAGGGACACCTTCACTAGACCAGGTTGCTCAAAGCCCCAGCCACCCTGGTCTGGAACACTTCCATGGATGGGGCAGCCATAACTTCTTTGGGCAACCTGTTCCTATGCTTCATCACCCTTCTTCTTAATTTCTAATCTAAATCTATGCCCTTTCAGTTTAAAACTATCCCTCGTTCTGTCACTGCGTGTCTTTTTAAAAAGTTCCTCTCCAGCTTTCCTGTCGACCCCTTTAGATACTGGAAGGCTGCTAGAAGGTCTCCCCAGAACCTTCTCTTCTTCAGGCTCAACAACCCCAGCTGTGTCAGCTTGTCTTCATAGCAGAGGTGATCCAGTATTCTGATCATCTTCGTGGCCTCCTCTGGACTCACTCAAGCAGGTCCACATACCTCTTGTATTGGGGGTCTTAGAGCTGAACACAGTACACCACGTGGGGTCTCATGAGAGTGAAGTAGAGGAAGAGAATCACCTCGCTCAACCTACTAGTCATGCTTCTTCTGATGCAGCCTAGGATAGAGTTTGTTTTCTGGGCTGCAAATGTATATTGCTGGGTCATGTTGAAAATCTCATCAACCAACATCCTCAAGTCTTTCTCCTCAGGGCTGCTCTCAGTCCGTTCTCTGCTCAGCCTGTAGTTGTGCTTGGGATCGCTCTGACCCATATGCAGGACCTTGCACTTGGCCTCCTTGAACTTCATGAGATTTGCACTGGCCCACCACTCAAACCTGTCCAAGTCCCTCTGGATGGCATATCAACCACACACACAGCTTGGTGTCATTGACAGACTTGATAGGGGTGCCCTCAATCCCACTGTCCACGTCACTGACAAAGATGTTGAACATTTCTGGTCCCAATACAGATCGCTCACGAACACTGTTTGTCACTGATCTCCACTTGGACATTGAGCCATTGACCACAACACTTTGAGTGTGTCCATCCAGCCAATTCCTTATCCACTGAGTGGTCCATCTGTCAAATCCATGCCTCTCTAGTTTAGAGATAAGGATGCTGAGCCAGACCTTGTCAAGTGCTTTGCACAAGCCTAGGTAGATGACCTCGGTCACTCCTGCTTTACCTACCAAAGCTGTAACCTTATCATACAATGACACCAAATCTGTCAGGCACAATTTGTCCTTAGTGAAGCCATGCTGGTTGTCACCAATAATCCTTAGTGTTCATGTGCCTTAGCACAGTTTCCAGGAGGATCTGCTCCATGATCTTGCTGGATACTAAGGTGAGACTGACTGGCCTGTAGTTCCTCAGGACTTTCTTTTTTCTTGTTTTTGAAAATGGGGATTTTGTTTCCCCATTTCCAGTCAGTGAGAACTTCAACTGGCTGCTACACATTCTCAAACAAGATAGTGGCTTACCCACTTCATCTGCCAGTTCCTCAGGACCTATGGATGCATCTCATCAGGTCCCATGGACCTGTGCATGTTCAGATTCCTCAGATGGTCTCAAACCTGATCTCCTCCAGCAGGCTGTTCTTCATTCTTCCAGTCCTGGCCTTTGCTTTCATCAACTTGGGCAGTGTGGTTGGAGCACTTGCTGGTGAAGACCAAGGCAAAAAAAGTCATGGAGAACCTCAGCCTTCTCCATATCCCAAGTAATCAGGTCTCCCATTTTCTTCTGGACAAGGCCCACATTTTCTCTAGTTTCTTTTTATCACCAATATACCTATAGAAGCTTTCCATGTTGCCCTTGATGTCCATGGTCAGATTTTATTCTATCATGGCTTTAGCTTTCCTAACCTAATCCCTGGTTGCTTGGACAGTTTCTCTGTATTCCTCACAGGCAACCATCCTTGCTTCCATGCTCTGTAGGCTTCCTTTTTGTGTTGGAGTTTCTCTAGGAGCTCCTTGATCATCCGCACTGGCCTCTTGGTGGTTTTGCCTGACTTCCTCTGCCTGACCAAAGTCCACTCTCCTGAAACCCAGGGTAGCAAGCTTGCTGTGAACCTTCCTTGTTGCCCTAAGGGTCTTGAACTCCATGATCTCATGGTCACTGCAGACAAGGCTGTCCTTGAGCTTCACATTTCCTATCATCTCCTGCTGGTGTGAACAAGGTCTAGCATAGCATCTTTCCTTGTTGGCTTCTCTGTGACTTGGAGAAGAAAGTTATCAACACGTTCCATGAACTTTCTGGGTTGCTTATGCCCTGCTGTGTTGTCCCTCCAACAAATAACGGGGTGATTGAAGACCCCCATGAGGACCAAAGCTTGTGAAAAATGAGGCTGCTCCTGTTTGTTTATAGAGGGCCTCATTCACTAGATCTTCCTGGTTGGGTGACCTGTAGCAGACCCTCACTATAATGTCACCTATGCCTGCTCTCCCTTATTCTTGACTTGTAAACTCTCAGTCAGTTCCTCATCCATTCCCTGGCAGAGCTCCATGCAATCCATCTGGTCATTGACATAGAGGGCAACACTCCCTCCCTCTTCCATGCTTATCCTTCCTGAGGAGCCTGAAAACTTCCATTCCAACACTCCAGTCATAGGAGCCATCCTACCATGTCTCTGTGATGCTGATTCCTGGAGAGAGATGCATTCGTCCTTTTGCTGACTTGTCTCTTGCCACTGCCTCTGCTATGATAAATTCCACCACATCCATCCACAATAAATTTTCCAAAATCTTTCTTCTTTAAACATAAAAAATTAAAAACAAAAAAAACAAACAAAAAAAAAACCCACAAAACCAGATACTATTAAATTTTAGCAACCTAAAATTCAAGTGTTAGATATAAAGTTCATGAACTACCAATGAATGTTTTTGGAAATATTGGTTTTGAAATTTTAGACTGAACTGAATATGGTTTAACTGTTAAGTCCAAGGAATAAAAGTGAAGAAAGCTGTATTCACATATGAATATGTAAAACCGATTAAAGCCTGCTTAGAGGAACTGGAATTTCTTTGTTTGATACCTTTCTAATTATTAGCCAAATGATGCTGTGACAGCATGTTTTCAACCAGTGGAGATGATTAGACGTCAGCTAGAGATGTCCTACAGCATTTGATGAATAGTATTTCTGTGTCAATCACATTATTGCCCAAGGCTAGTCATGAACACATAAAGTTAAATTCACTCTTGTTAAGTGTTCTATATGAAAGCATAGTTACATTTTTAAATACACTGATAAGTCAAGCTGTAAATTACACATTTTTTAAATTGTTTTCTATTTCAAATTGTTCATTTTCAGAACTTTGATAATTCTCCACTAACTCTTTAGTATTTAATTTACTTTATATATTTCCTTACTTTTCTTCAGGGGATCTTACTTGCTGAACAGTCTAAAGAAAATTCTAGGACTTTCATCATAAGGTTTTAGTCTGTTTCTCCTGAGAACTTCCAATGAAGCAGTAAATACTGCACACCAGCAAAATATTCCTATGGTTATCACCTTTTTTGCTGCTTAGCTGGGTTTGCAGAGAGTTTTTTTTTTATGTCTGTAATCGATATGCCATGGCTGATAATTTTGATTGAAGTAAAAAGAGAAAAGAATATTTCCCACAGGACTCTCCAGGGAGAGTAATGTTTGAATGTATATAAAGGATATAGAGCGATTGCAGTTATATGCCTGAGGAAATTCAGGAATAGAGGATATTGTAGTAGGTATTAAAATCACTGCAAAATAGTTTTAAGTTAAAAAAAAAAAAAAGTTAAAATACCAAGCTTACATAATACAGTGTAGTTGTGAATTCTTGGGGTCCCTGCCCACTCACATCTGTACTTCTGTTTTGTAAGTATATCATGTCTTAGTGCTCAGCTACACAAAGGAAAACCAGTTCAAACCACAATTCTACTATGTGTAGTTTAAGGAAAGACTTGCAGACTGTGTGACAAAGTAAAAATTACTATGAGAATGCCTATTATTTACTCATATCTTCATGAAGTTTTGTATACGTGATCAAAGGTTATGTCTACAGCATGAAAAAGCCTCGTTATTTGTAACACATGGGTCATCAGGTCTGTCTGGTTCAGAAGGATGCACAGAACACCCATTTCACGTGCTCCCACCCCCAGACAAAAAATATCCCCAAGATGTTTGGTAAGTATAAGTCTTGCAATAGAGCACTATGAACTTTCCAGGGGAAAGGTAAGGTCAAATTCATCAGCAGTATCTTTCTAATACAGAAAGGGATTAGGTAACCTAATCTTTGAGAAAATAGGCATGTCACATACTCCTTCTTATGAGGCAGGTGACTAATTCTTCCTCTCATCTCAAATGCACTCTTCCTATTTACAAACTGGCAAAAGGTAGCTCCTTACTCCAAATTTAGTGGTCTAAATGTGAACAAAATAGGTAATCTCAAATTCTATTTTATCCCATTTCTAGCTTTACCAGTCTCCAGTGATTTTGAAGAAGTTCTTCCTCACCCCTGTATTTCTTCCCAAGCTTTCCAGAAGACAAGGGAGAGACATAAATCCATCCTGGCTCTGGAAGGTGCACAGCACAAGCTTTAACTAGTTTTTACACAATACCATAAATATGGTGAAAACATTGCAGCATAATCTTTTTAAACTGCTGTAACAATACTAGATACACAGGACTCTTACTGCAAGAAGAAACAACATATCCCATGTTTGTGTTGTTTCTGTACTTTGGTGCACTTATTAGCAGCCAGTCAAAAAAATCGCTGTGCAAACTCAAGAGAGGATTGCATTGCAGTAAAGGAACTAGCTAACTGTTTATCATAGAAAGTACCCAATACATCCCTCTCCCCTTTTTATCCTCTTTCATAATAAATATCACAAATACATTTAGTACACTTTAAAAAAACAAAAAAACAAACAAGTAGTTTAATAAATTCTCCAGGTTTGTGGGCTGCCTTACAGAGCAGAAATACTTGTTCAGGCTGCATCTTTGACTATTGGCTGACCATTTTTAATGAGGAAAATATGTAAATGGTTGTTCAGATCAGTAAAACAGATCTTGGAGTACTTTCCTTCAGTATTTGCCTGCTCTATTGAGAAACAATTTAATAATTTGATTAATAATGCAGGAAGCAAAATAAAACAACTTCATTTGGAACAACTGAATTTCTAAAGGAAAAAAAAGTGTAAATATAACAGAAACTAGTTTAGTGTGATTTCACTAAACTTCACACTTTTTTTTGCAATATATCCACCAACCAATCTGTTCAATAGCATACGCTTTGGTTGCCCTTTGAACTAGTAAAACTAATGGGAGTTTTACTACTCACTTTAATGGGACCATGATAAGGCCTAATTTATTGTCTTCAGGAAGTTAGTCCTTCATGAAGACGAAGTGGAAAAAGTGAGAAAGGATATGAATTCATACAACTGAACTTTGTCCAAGGTCCTACAAAGAGCTTCTTGGTCTTATCTTGTTTTTACCCAAGTACCATTTTTTTTCCATTCATCTTTTTTTATCCCATTTTTTTACTGTTGCTCCATATATTTTTTCATTATTATACTTCAGTTACAACAGAATTCTCCTTTCCTACTTTCTGGGTTAGCAAAACATAAAAGTTTCATTGTTTATGAAATTTAAATCAGATGATAATTCTGATAACAAATATACTGCACAAGTATAGATTTTTTCCCCTGAAAAGTAACCAAAGCTCCTGAACAATTAATTAACATTCATCAGATCCAAGAAGTCTTTAATGCTAAGATATTTTCAACTAGATGTCAGTATGGTCAGCTAGAATAGCTAGAATTTATCATGAGATTAAGACAGTGGGACTGAACGTCTGGATATAGACATCCATAAACATGCAAATTATCTAGTCCTTCATTATAGTCAGTGAAGATTTAGTTAATGCAATTCATGGAGATTAGAGGTCAATTACTCTCACCCAAGCATAAACTAAGGTGGAATTTGCTTGCTTAAATGCTGTTTCTGCCATTTCAAATGCTGGAGAGTATCCAGGATGTGTGCATAAGCCTGACTTATAAGTCACGGTGTCACAGACGATCTGTACCTTTCTGGAAAAGCACTGGAGATTGGACTGGATGCAACTGCAGCCAAAGATACCTCAGAGTATCTGAAATAATTCTTATATTTAACTGAATGACTCTTCAGGTTTTATTACTTTTAAGGCTTAATTCTCCATTGACTATGATATAACTTTGATACCTAACATTGTGACAGACAACTCCTGACACCCCCGTGGAGAAGAATTGTTTTTCATACTGTCCTGATTATTCAGTCATTCTATATCTTATTGATAAGTAAAAAACAAATCAGTAATTTGGAACACAAACTAAAGATGTTGACTTTGTTATGGAATCATAGAACCATAGAATAATAGAATGATCAGGGTTGGAAAGGACCTTGATATCATCTGGTTCCAGCCCCCCTGCCATGAGCAGGAACACCTCACACTAGACCATATCACCCAAGTCACTGTCCAACCTGGCCTTGAACACTGCCAGGGGGGGAGCATTTACTATTTCTTTGGGCAATCTATTCCAGGGCCTCAATACCTTCACAGTAAATGCTCAGGCAGCTCTGTAATCACACAGCTGATTCAGAGACTTGGACCCAAATTTCTCAGAGATTTTGGTATCTTAACTTCCACAATTTTTTAAATTTATTTTTTTTTTTTTTTTAAGAGAAGCAACCAAATGCCTTGGACTTGGTAAGCCTATGTCCTTAATGATTACGTTAAACCACGATAATGCTTTATAACACAACTTTTCTAAGCATGTTCCATGAGAGGGCAGGTCTAAATACAGAGATATAAAGTCTTCCTCTGTAGTGTTCTGAGGGAGTCAGGTTACTTTGAATATAGACTTCCACAGCATGTAGTGAAGACATATAAAGTAAGCAGATTGAATTGAGCATAAAATAACAACAGATTTTAACTCACGTCTCAACTTTTGGAGAGTGCTATAGCTACTGAGATATGACCTGTACATTAATGATAGACCTTTTTATGAGCTTTAGGTAGACAGGTTTATCATTTAGATGATTGCTGCTTTATCTAAGCTGTGACTCAATTGTTCTGCTTCCCTTTCGTGACATTCAAGCTACTGAAGTTTTTCCTTTCAATTATGCTTAAGTGTATTTTATTTTATTTCCTGTTCTTTTCTCCCAACATATTCATTTTATTTTGTTTACAGTTCTTCTGGTATAATTCTAGAATTATTTTCTGGCTTCAGTGGAATTTCTCTAGATGGATATTGATGATTAAACTAAAGGAAGATTTTGTCCCTAAATCTCTTCCTCCTTTTTATTATTTAATATTTTGAACTTTCTACTATCTTACATTAGTTCTTCAGCAAGAGCTTCCTAAGCCCCAGGAAAGCCCTCAAAAGCAGTCTAATGTGGCTTAGGCAAAAAGAATGCTTGACCTATTCCATAATGGGAGCATGCTCTTTGCAGATAAGAAAGCATGAGTTATAAATTTCCTGCTGGCAGCTCATGATGCATTTGAGAGTTATGTATTCATATGCTCTAGCCAGAAAGTGCCTCCTTTATAGAGTGGAGAAGGAAAACAAACAATTAAACAACATTTTGCTTCCTATTAATGGGACATCTGAATGAGTTGCCGCAGAGCACTACAAAAGGGTAATCTGACATTCTCTGATGATTCTTCCACTGTAGAAAGATGCTATGAGAATTAATTGGTTCAGACAATTTTAAATGGAGTCATTAATAAGAAAATTTATAAGTGAAAATCAGGCTCCTTTTGAAAGTAGAAATGAGTATGGCAGGGGATGTTCCTTGGGGAAAAGTTACTAGAAGATATGTGTTGTTAAGACAGCAAGGCTTCAGCTTATATATATAATGAAATATCAAGTCATACAAATGGGTGATATGGCTGTTTTTAAAACCTGCATTTCTCGCTCCTTACATCTATTTATCCAAATAGGTCACTTCAAAGTCAAACTCCACTTTTCCAAGGAAAGTATCACAAAATTTCATCTAGCTTCTAAGATTCCTGTAAAAAAATTACAGCAGGATGTAGGAAAGCAACATTCATATTTATGTTATTATGGAAAAGCTTTATTTTTAAGCAAGACATTTAGACATATTCTGGGGAGTGCTATTAATTCTATCCATGTATAGCTTGAAAACTCTTGAAGGGTTATAAAGATATAGTCACTCAAGAAGAGCAGTATGCCATCACTACTCATAAAAACCAGGCATCAAGTTATCTCAGACTGGGTTTTCAGAAAATAGTGCAAAGACCTAGCCTGTAACAGCAACAGTTAGGAAAGAGTGCTCTTTAACCACCACAGTCTGTAATTGTTCCAAGAACAAAGCTGTGCTTTTCCCTGGAGAAAAATGGAGGAGGAGAATGTGAAATGGAATTCAAGAAAATACTGTATGTTGCAACTGAGACCACTGAGATATTTTTCTTTAAGCTACGGCAGCAATCTAAATTATACATTAGTTTTCTGTTTTACAAAATAGATAAATGGAAGAGATCAATGATTTTTTTAATCACCTTTACTGATCAGGATAAAAAAAGAGGATTTAGCAAAAGGCACTCAAAACAGTTTTTGTTTTGTTTTTCATATAGGAGTATATTCCAAGTTGGAAATTGGCTTAAAATATATTAAGAGTAGGGATAGGGTAATTTTTTTCATTACTCTATTCATTGAGTAGCCAGACAGAGATAAGTGATGACTTTCTAAAGTGGGCTGGCCTTTCAAAACATGATACAGATGACATCTCTTTGAGTTCAGTTCCCATTTGGGTTGAACAACAAATATTGATTTTTCTGGAGAACGATATAAAATGTTAAGATATATTGAAAATAGATTGCTTGAGTCTTTACGTTTGAGTCAAAAGAATAGGCCAAGTATTTCAACATTCATTTTTCTCCTTTCTTTTGTTAGAATAATTATTTATAAACTTTTTTTAATCCCTCTTTAAGAAGGAATATAGATTTTTTTATTATTAAACTGTGTCATAATTGAATTTATACCTATATCCAAGACGTTAAAGATTAGTGGTCCTGTTCAAAAATAATATTTATATATTGATAAAAAAAGAGAGGTCAAGTACCTCTGGGTGGTTGTATACTAAAGGATCCTATGAGCTCTTCCAGCTTCAGATGCAATTAAGGATCTGAGACAGTACAATTTATCTGTAGCTTTGTGAATCACCAAAGCCTGAGATAGGATCACTTAACTTATGAGAAAGTGTTTAAGTTTGAAGTTTGTGCTATTCCAGAAAGTTTAAAAGTTATAGAAAATAAAATAAGAAACTAAACAGAGGGTACTATATAATTAGTTCCATCAAATAAACATCTTGTAGTTAGAGTATGAGGAATTTCTTTCAGCCTGGGCAATTCTAGGTAAGGTAGTACTGAAAGATGTAATGAGCACAAGTTTATTAGAAGGACATATGTATAATTACAAGTTTAGTAGATGATGAATGGGGTTTTCAGGAATAATCTTTAGATTTCTTATACAAAACTTAATCTAAAATCCACTAAGTCAGCCAAGGTAGAACCCTTCCTTTGATACTGTGAAAACTGGAAGTAGATCTGGAAACCTAAACACCACCTCATATTATGTGCTGAAGAAACATGGCTTAATTGCATTGCAAGCTCTGAACTGAAAATTTCTCAGCACTATATTTTATGTTCTGCCAAAACAGGCCACAGGTATCTGTGGCCTCCTATGAGCATTCAGGAGAGTAGAATGCCCCCAGCAAGTACTACAATTGAAGGTTAACTGTTACTCTCTGTAGACAGTACTATACAGAATCCTGAATGTCTCTCTGACATTCAGGGATTTAACTTCAGCTGTGAATGTCACAAAACAAATGACATGCAACACTTAGGCTGGAGCACGCCTCCTGTATCAATTAATCTCAAAATGCTTCTGGGAATTAGGCAGAGTTTGACACAATTTGTACAGAATCATTTATGTCTCCTGCAGAATACTTTTATAAAAGAAATGTTATCATAAAGCATTACCTTAATAAAGAATTAGGTTGATTTTAATCATCCACTTTCCTTAGTTCAAAACAAATATATGAAGCCTTCCGCAGTAGTGTGTAAATCATGCTGGCTTCTGAATTGCTAAGCATCACTCTTTACAGTCCAGATAAGATAAAAGCAAGGATACGGAATCCAAATAGATGTAGTTACATGGGGATTGCAAGTTATTCATTGTCTAGAATCCGTGGCTATGCCTGTGCCAATAAAGAAAATGTACCACAAACTACTGTTTGCCCCTGCTGTCAGCTGCCTTGGCAGAGCTTGCGTCTGTACATATAAATTCTCTTTTGTCCCAAGCCATAGTAAATGCATCCAGATTATTTGTAAGGAGGAGTCCCTGGCCCATGATAAGCATCAGACTGTGCCTGGGCATAGTCTTTAAGAGTGCTGGTTGATGAGTCCAAAATTATTTCAGGGACCATGCTAAGAAATTAACAGTATAAATGACAACATATCAGTGTGCAAGTCTGTGTATTGGCCCTGTTTAGTAAGCCAGAACATATGTATTTTATGGTGATTGGTATCTGCCAGTGGTGTTATATGTCTTTGTGTCAGGAATAATGGAAACAGCAAGTATAATGGTACTGATATCAGGAAGAAGTAAATGGAATTGGCTTATGGTGAAACCAGAGCTGTGCAAAACTTGTAGCACTAGTGGAGGGAGAATTATCGTCTTCATTAACCTCCTTATGTATGTAAAAATACTTTTAATGCTTACAATTCAGTGCTGTCTAGCACCACATCTTTTAATCCTAGCAGTCTGGCATCACATCCTGTGTGTGAATGAACACAAAAACCATTTTGATACATTGAAGCAATCTATTATGTGTTTTTTCTGCTTTTGGGAAAAAAAATAAGTACACAAACCATGTATGTATGAAATGCGATTCTTTCCAAAGCTACTTCAGCACAATGAGCTTCCAACAAATACCCAAGCACTGAGGTCATTGAGCATTACATACGATGTTACACAATGAGTGACACTTCAGGTTATTAGCACGCAGCTGACAGACAAACATAATTGTGACACATAATATCGGTACTCCAGCCCTTTCACAGAACAGGAAAATCCTCTCAACCTATTGTGTATGAATCACATAGATGTATGCACATATACTGGAGAGAGGGCATATTTGAACAGGGGCAAAACCTTCTTGATACAAAATCAAAAGGAAATATATGTGAAAATACATATATGTTCATCATGTTAATTTCTTTGTTGCTTTAGGGTAAGTTGAGTAAAAGATTTACATGGTAAGGTCACTGCATAATGTATATGTGTATTACTTACAGGGGAAAAGACATGTGTCCAGAAGTTAAAATATTTAATATTCAGAAAGAATGTATAATTGTACAAAGTATACAGAACTCTGGTCTTACTCATGTGAGACCCCACTTAGAGTACTGTGTGCAGTTCACCCAGTTCTGGTGTCCTCAAAGTAAGAAGGACAAAGAGCTGTTGGAGCAAGTCCAGAAGAGGGCCATGAGGATGGTAAGGGGGCTGGAGCACCTACCATGTGAAGACAGGCTGAGAAAGTTGGGGCTGCTCAGCCTGGAGAAGAGAAGGCTGCGTAGAGACTTCATAGCAGCCTTGCAATATCTGAAAGGGGCTTACAAGGGTGCTGGAGAGGGACTCTTCATCAGGACTGTAGTAACAGGACAAGGGGTAATGGGTGTAAACTTAAAGAGGGGAAGTTTAGGTTAGATATGAGGAAGAAGTTCTTTACTGTGAGGGTGGTGAGGCACTAGAATGGGTTGCCCAAAGAAGCAGTAAATGCTCCATTCCTGGCAGTGTTCAAGGCCAGGTTGGACATAACCTTGGGTGACATGGTTTAGTGTGAGGTGTTCCTGCCCATGGCAGGGGGTTTGGAACTAGATGATCTTAAGGTCCTTTCTAACCCTAACTATTCTATGATTCTACAAATGCCAAAAATAAGTACATTCTAGAGCAATACTGTATGCTTTGTCTTACTCCATAAACATACCAGACCAGACCAAACTATCTGCATGAATAACACATTGGAAAGAGGGTAATATTGTTAATCTTTCATAATATTTCAGTCATAATGAATTTAACATATAGGCTTATCCCATAACATTGTCTTTAACTCATAACTAAAACTATACCACCTTTCCATAAGTTTGACTATCTTTACCATCTGCCCATAAGGTTGACTCAGTGTTAAGCAAGATGTAAAAGATTGTCGTCCACCTACTTACAATAAAAACTTTCAGCATACTTTTTGAAACTGTTACTAAATGTGTCTGGTCACTATCATACTCTATTTTTGTGCATTTCCAAACTCCAGTCTTACCCTGATGTCTATAACTAAGCAAACAGATGAAATGCATGATCTGTATCCCTTGCTTCTCTATCTTTCTTTGGGAGACAAAATTAGTCCGGACTGTACAAAACAAGCTTAAAAACTGTGAAACTGCTTAATTCCACTTAGACATCTGTTAAACTACAGTCTAAATTGCTATTTTATTTAAAACATCTATTACAATATTTTATCCTTATGGAAATCATTTAATGGTGACTCAGTTATGTAATACGGATTTACAGCAAATATTAGTCCAAGGCAAAGTCTGGGGTCATTCATTCCTGTCATTCATAGGCATAGCAGATGTGTTACTAATGTGTCGAAATACACGTTCAGATTACTCAGCTTCTCCTATGCACCCAAAGCAAAAGTGCCTAAAGACTCTCAGAAACAGATCTATTATCCTCATACTTTAAAGGAACTGATCTTTGACAAAACCATTCTACATATATTAATTATCATAGTAAAGTAGCAGTAATAAAAATTTTGAAGTTTTCAGGACCTGTATCCCCCCTATTGCATGCAGTAGTTGATGGTTTGTTTTTATTGATTCTTCCATCCCTTTTTCACTGATTGCTTCTCTTGGAAAGAACTGATTTTCAATCCAGAAACTAACACCACTCTGGTCTCCTAGCTGTCAGTAACATAATGGCTATCTGAGCATCTCTTCAGATGGGCCATTCTGATAGGTGTTGATGTTGATCCTGCTTCATTCAGCAACTTCTTGTTTCCCTGGAAGCAGCTTACATCTGCTTGGGCAAATTCTGTCATCAATGCACTGCCATTTCATTTGCAAATGCCATCTGTGCTGGAACTCCCCCAGGAAACAGTCTTTCTTATCTGATTCATGACAGACATCCACATCATTTGCACTTTTCCAGTAATACTTCCTTGAAGTGCTACACGTCATGTAAAACAGTACCTCAGTGCTGCAAATTGACAGATATGATTAAGTTACCAACTTCACAATTCCTTGTTTACAACTCTTCACATCATCTGTTCTATTGATATTAAATACATTTTTGTGGTAGATTCAAAACCACTGTGTTTTCATACAAAATTACTCCATTGCTCTGCCCCTTGAAAATCTCTTTCTGAACTCTGAGCCAGATTCAAGTAGAGTGTGGTAGCTTTCCCTATATGTGGTTCTGGAAAGATGGGTAAAGCCTGAAAAAATGCATTATTCAATGTGCCCAAATGCTAAAGTAAACAAATTGTTAACTGCCTTATAGTTAGTATGTACAGACAATGCTGGAAGGTTTGTTACTTCTTCATTACTGTTTCTGGTCAAAGAAGAGAAGAGCTTGATCAAAAGCTGATAGAACCTTATGTTCATTTAACTTCCAGGAAAAGTTCTTCTGTCATCTTGAAGTGTCACCAACTGTGGCAATGATGCCCACACATGATATCAGGACTTAGCTTTCTTACAGGCCTGTATTTCAAAGATGCCATAAACCAGTATCATAAAAGCAAAGCTGAATTTATAAATATGTTTTTTGCAGTACTGTTCTGGTTGTCGCAGTTCCTTGCTGCTTTGCAGACATTTCCATAGCTCCTGAGCAGAAACAGGAAAAGGTACATTTGGACTCACTTAAACACTGTGTCAGACAATATTAAGATTGATTTAGTTTAGCCCGGTATTCTGCAGCTAATGTTCTCCACTGTGTCTTTTTAGCATAAAGGCAAAAATGAGCTGACAGTGTACAACTAAACAACTTCAGCTGTGTCAAATTAATCTGTGATAGTGCTTGCAAATGCAAAATATCCCTCTCCAGTCTCTCTTTAAAACTAGTGCTAATCATCTTCTGGAAAGTACAGGGATCATTTTCCCCTTTTCAAACAGATAATGCCAAATGCTTTCCACTGTCCACAACAGCACAGGACTAAATGTCAGTCTTACAGCTCAAAATGAAAACTAGAACCATTTGCTGATATTCTGCTGTACCTAAGTAACATGACTTATTCACATTTTTGCTCTTAAACAGTCAGGATTTTCTGTCCAAGGAAGGAGATGACTGAAGGTACTGACACAAACTTTTTTAAAGGAGAATAATGCAAATTTGGGAAAATTCTAAAGCAAATGTAGTTTAGTTAGCAAAGTATTTAGTTTAGCAGTAAGGAAAGGTTACAGATTATTTTACAATGTCCAGGTAATAAATTTATTCTATTGCCTATAGGTTTGTAGTTTCTGTGCTAGTAGCTCCCTTTGTAAACAACATACCAAATCTCAACTCTAAAATTATGCACCTGTAACCCAGCATGAATTAGCAGAATACGTTAAAAACATACTTATATATACTGTACTATAAATGTATTAGACAAAGTGATAGGACATCAGCCTGAATCCTAAAATTATGCCAGTGGTCTCATGGTCTCATGGGCTTTTTTTGCAATGAATTAAGTTACTAACATGTATTTTCTAGTTCAGCCTTCTGTACCAGAGCAGAAATGTGCATTTAGTTTGACTCTATGCCAATTTACTAATCATTGTAGAATCACAGAAGCATAGAATGTTTAGGATTGGAAAGGACCTTAAGATCATCTAGTTCCAACCCCCCTGCTGTGGGCAGGGACACATCACACTAGATCATATCAGCCAAGGCTCTGTCCAACCTTGCCTCGAGCACTGCCAGGGATGGAGCCTGCTTATATATATATATATAAAATCCATATATATGATAAAAAAGAAAGAGCAGTATTTAGTTCAAAATTTTAACTTTTAATTGTATATATAGAAAATGTTTCCCATTCTCTATATGAGAATGCAAGTCAGTCCAAACAATTACAGATAAACAAGAATCTGACTTTTCTATATGCACATCATAAAGGAAAGTACAGAATAAACCAATGACCCATACATATATATCAAAAGCCAGTGAGAATTTTCAGTAGAAGAGGGAAATTCAAAAAGCAGATAATTGTCTTATATGCCTTTGTACATCCATATTGACGTGAGAAAATTGTATTTTACAACCAGCACAAGTCAAATAAACTAATTAATTTTTTTTACCTAGGTTTTTTTCTAAGGCTATTCAACTGATCATTATAATTTTTTATTTAAAAGCATGCAAATATCAAAATCATAACTGGGATACGACTTTACAAAACTGAATCCAGTACAGTAACTTTGTCTATGTAACTAAACATTGTCTGCTTAGCTCCATCAGCAGACACTGACCCTGCAGGCTCTCAGACAGGGTTGTTATTAAAATGAAAACACTAAACATGCAGCAATAAGCAACCAAGACAACGAGCAACAGCTTCAAAAGAGAACTAGACTTTACAATACTGTTACTTATTTTTATATTTTTCTTCTCTTTTTTTTTAAAGGAAAGATGTGCATTTACTCCACAGGACACAGTATGCCCAAATACAGCTCCTAATTCTTTCTTTGGATAGTATTTAACATAAAGATTTGTTTAAATTAAAAAATGTTCTATTTGTCTGAAAGCAATAGTATTGCAATTCAGCAGTTTTTTGAGTCTTGTTTGCTCTCAGTAATAGAGGAAATACTTGATTCTAGTTCCATTAGTAATATAGACATATTTTCACAAGAAATATTGAGGTTTTCCCCATATTTCTTTTGATTTCAAGCCTTGATCAATTTTCATTTGAAAATGTAATTGTAAAATCCCATGCGTCTCAAAATTGATGCTAATTAGATATGCAAACACTCATTTAACAAAAAAGATTTACCAAGGAATGCTAATGATGTGAACATCTTCCTTTTTGTCTAAATTACATTGATTTTCCCACTTGCAAACTGTAGAAAGTAAAAAGAAACCCATTGCTTATTTTTTGGGGTTTTTTTTCTTTGTTTATTTTCTTTTTTTTTTTTTTTTCTTTGGCTTGTGTTTTTTGTTTGTTTGTTTTGGGGGTTTGGTGGGGTTTTTTTGAATGCTGAGTGTATATAAAAATATCCTACTGGGGAATAAATTCAGATTATGATTTTCAATACCATTAGAAATTGGGCATCATGATGAGTAAAATACGTCCAAATATAATTCGGAAATCTGTTGAGAACATAAAATTTTGGTTTTTTTTGAATCTACCACCTAGCTGTGTTTAACTTTGTTTTCCAGCTTTGGAAACATATCCTCATGTAGCTCATGTAGCTGTCTGTCAAGGTGGGAATCAAAGGGCAGTCTCTAGAGTAGGTGGTCCATTAGGCTACTAGGCTTAAACCATCATCATTGCTGAAACTAGTAAGTTATAAGAAAATAGTGTTGTACTCAAAACACTTTTGACATTCCAAGCTGGAAAAGCAACTACCTACCTACACCTAGGTCATCTAGGGGGGTGAGCTTCGGCACAAATTAGGCCAGATACTCAAAAGCACACCTGCATATCTGAAAAGAAATGCCTGAAATGTGTCACTGCCACACTCCTGTAAGCATTCGGATGAATAGAAGGGTTTGTCAGCTGGTTTTATTTGTTCAGTTCTTAATATCTGTGAAGTTGTAAATGCAAAATCCTAACATGAAGTACACAAATATGATCTTTTGTATGTTTGTTTGTCATGGTTCTTAAGATGAACGTACCTTAAGATGAACATATCAATACATTTTTAAGCAAGAATTCATTTGCCACAGTTACATAAATCTATAGGAAATAACGTTCATAAACTAATTTTTATTCTTTTCTAGCTATATATGAAATACAAAATTCACTCTATTATTAAAAGGAACTCTAGTTGTGATCTTAACTGAAGCAGATTTCTATACACAGTCAAGTAGAGGTTTCCTTGGAATACATCCCAAAAATTATGAATGAGTTATTCAGAAAAAAATTCAAAACCCAACCAAAATCCCACCAAAGAATGTCTGACTGTCCACAGACTGCTTAGTAATTTTCTTCATTTCATCTTTCTGAAAGCTTTCTCTGTTCCTCATATGGGATAAAGTTACACTCCACGAGATAAAGAAAACTCTACATATTTATACAGCATTATTCTTTTTATGTCATGGAAATGAATAGCCAAATCATGTCTGCTTTCTGTGGGAATACTTTAGACATGCAGAACTGCAGGGAATCCCTTTCTGCCCTGAAGTTCCTCCTTGCAGAAAATATGACTGGATGGATGTGTTCTCAGAGGTCAAAAGCAGAGGACGAAGGACGCTGCTAGCGATGAGGCAGGCATGGAAAAGGGCATGCCCCTAAGCAGGGTGTAGGGTCCACAGGAACTAGCTCACAATCATCAAGCTATAACTGAGAAAGCTTGTCTATGCATATTGCACAAAGTCATCAACATTACCCAGCATATAGCATGCAGTACCCTTTGAAACATTATTACTTGTGTTGAGATGATGTTGCCCGGAAATCTTGTAGAAAAGTTAGGTTGAGCTTGACACTGAGCTAGTGCAATCTTGAACACAGTGTTTTCATCTCTTCTCAAGCTCTGCTAAAGTATCTTTCCTAACCTGACATAAGCTGCATTTTTGCATGTGCGTCTGTGTGCTCACAGGTGTGCACATGCAGACCTATACCTGCCTTGAATGCTTGTCTCTGTCAGCTGTGTGCCTCCGTATATACACACATATAGTAACAAGACATGCCAAAATAGTGAATTATAGAATCATTATCATCAAAGTGAACTCCTATCATTAAATTTCACTTTATTATTAAAGTGAACTTTTTTTTTTTATCCAACATTCCTTTGACAGAAGATAACAGAGAACTTGTGGTCTATTATACTTGTCTTTTGAAACAGTTACTCAACTGAAACTTGTGGTCAAGGAGAATTGACAGTACTGGTTCTCCTCCAACTACTGTGTGGTTAGAAAGAAGTTCAGATCATACTCCAAGAGGTAAAAAAAGGTCACGGATTCACTGCTCCAGTGTTTTGCCTCTGGTTCTGAAATACAGAGTTAAACTGAACGCTTTTATTTCTTTTGTTATGATCAATTTGCTGTCATTTTTTTTCACTGTATGGTGAACATAAATGTTAACAGAATTTTATTTGAAAGTACTTTTATTGATTGCCTCACAATTTTAATGAATCGCCTTTCATGCATACCCCAATAGGATTGAAATTGAGAGCTGCTTCTTTTCATGCTTGTTCACAAGACTTACTTATCTTCTCTCCTTATTTATGATGCCCTAGATCTATAATTTTACTGTAGGGATAAATACTTAATACAAAATTTGTCATGCAATTTTTAATCTTATTTTAATATGTTTATTTTATTTCCAAGCAGCAAAGATAATGGAAAAAGACTGTCTTCAAAGACAGATTTGTCTGAAGAAATATGCCCAAGATGGTATTATATTTATATTATTTCTGTTTCTACTATTTATATTATTCATATGCATATTTATATTTAGTACAATCACTTTCATTATCATCTCAGTTAATTGCAAACTGATTAAAGCAATGAATCAAAGTAAACACATGTATTCTATACTTGAGTTTGGAAATTAATATCAACCTGTAGAGAAAATGGGCTAAATTGTTCAATTTAATTACTTTATTCATTCCATCCTTTAAACAAAATATATTTTAAAGTATAACATCATGCTTGTTACATGTAGTGATCTGTTGATTTTAAATCTTTTAATGTATGTGTGCATTTATTATATATATCGTATTTACAGCAAAAATTGCATTTTGTTCTGACATGCTTTTTTTCCCAGAGAGATTTTTTTATTTTCTTATACTTTTCTTGTCATATGGGATGACTTAAATGATGACATGAGTTTATTTAACCTATTTTGTTGTGTTTTCTTCTTTTTTCTAAAGTACATTTATCTTCCTTGAGCAGAAGTAATAGAATGAATTTTTAATTCTTTATGTTTTCTTAAGAATGCATTTGCATAGTACTTAAAATATTGCCCAGAATGTGTGAGGTGGAAGGCAACAACAGTCTTCTTTCAAGCAAAGCGTTGTGATTTGTCCCTTACCAATTCATGATCTTGAGCAATTTAATCTAAATAGACTCTGCTATTTTCACACATGAGTGGGCAACAATTGCTTCTGATGTGCAAATGTGATGAACCATTGACCGTGTCATTCAAAGGGAAAAGAAGCCACAAAAGCCATTATACATGCAGTGAACATAAGGCTAAATTGTTATCTTCAAATAACAAGTTATTGAACTTTTTTTAATGTAAACTTTACATACACTATGATCTTTTCTATAAACTAGATAGCTAAAAAAACATAAAGGTAATTATTGGAAACAATTGCAGTGAACTGCAGAACAAAAGCCATTCCTTTTTATGATGATAATTGAGCAGAGCACAAGGCTTAGTAGGATAAAATGGTTTCAAGCCTCTTTACATTGTGTTGATTAGGAGATTGAAAATGTGATGTCTTAATAAAGAGAAATGTACAGTTCTAAAAACACAGCTCCTTTTCTGCATTATCTAAAATATAGGTACTTTTGTCTTTCACAGAAAATGCAGTGCTGTCATGGGATCAGCAGCAGCAGTCATTTTTCTCCTTCTTGGTAGCTGGTGCAGCCCTGTGTTTTTGATTTTGGGCCTGGGAGCAGCACTGATAACACCAGTGTTTTCAGTTACTGCTTGGTAATGTTTTGGGCTGACCAAGGACTTTCTGAGTCTCATGCTGTTCAAGGGAGGAGGGGAAGCTGGGAGGAAGCAGAGACAGGACACCTGACCCAAACTGACCAAGGAGGTATTCCATACCACAGCACGTCATGCCCAGGATGTAAAGCCGAGAGCAGAGACCCAGAAGGGGGGGGGGTGCACTGCGTGGTCAGGCTGGGTATCGGGTGGTGAGTGATTGTCTTCTTTTCCCTTGTATTTGCCTTGTCAGTATTATTATTGGTGGTAGCAGGAGTGGTCTTGTGTTATGCTTTAGTTACTAAACTGTTCTTATCTCAGCGTATGGGAGTTGCATTCTTTTGATTCTCCTTCCCATCCACTCAGGAGCAGGGGGAAGAAAGAGAGGGGAGTGAGTGAGAGAATGGGCTCCGTGATTTACAGCTTTAACCATGACAAGTGCTAAGGGCCAAGTCCCACAATTACAGGTTGCTTTCCATGGAACCCTAATAATCACCTGGTATGGCTTTGTTAACAGTCCAGAGCACTGTCCAGATTATGTACTTTCTGCCAAGTTCATTTTCTTTCACTGGCCTGAAGAGCAATAGCTACACCTCTTCCCCACTCTACTGAATTCCCACTTCTGCTAAGGTGTTTAAGGTAACTTTGGGGCTCAGAAACATCAATCACAAAATTATTCTAGAAGGACAAAGTGACATTTTCTGTCACTGAGTTCCATGTACAATCTCAGCCAAAACATCTGAGACCAGAAAGAGAGTGTTGGGTGGAGGTGGTTCTTTTTTTTCCTAAAGTCATGGAGCATTCCAGGTCACTGACATCAGGAATGATGTTCTGTGAATGATAGCCTGAATCTACATCCACATTATTGACTCCTAATTCCCTTCTGGATCTTAACTATGGGTATTTGCTCAGAAAAAAAACAGCAAATCTTGTGGAGTGTCGAGGTTTAAGCCTCTCTAACCACGCAGCCTGTTCTCTCCTCACTTCCCCCTCTTTCTTCCCCCCACTCCCGGAGGGATGGGGAGGAGAATGAAAAGAATGCAACTCCCACAGGTTGAGATAAGAACAGTTCAGTAACTAAAGTATAACACAAATCACTACTGCTACCACCAATAATAATAATGACAAGAGAAATACAGGGAAAGAATACAATTCTCACCACCTAATACCAAGCCCGACCACGCAGTGCACCCCCACCCTTCCGGGTCTCTGCTCTCTGCTCTCCATCCTGGGCATGACGTGCTGTAGTATGGAATAACCTCTTTGGTCAGTTTGGGTCAGGTGTCCTGCCTCTGCCTCCTCCCAGCTTCCCTCCTCCCTGGCAGAGCATGAAACTCAGAAAGTCCTTGGCCAGACCAAAACATCACTAAGCAGTAACCAAAACATTGGTGTTATCAGCGCTGTTCCTAGGCCCAAAATCAAAAACACAGTGCTGCACCTGCTACCAAGAAGGAGAAAAATGACTGCTGCTGCTGAACCCATGACATTATCCACCCCTTATTCCATACCATTCACGTCATGCTCAGATCCTACATTTTCAATATACCATCACATGTACATGTACACATCCACACACACACAGAAAGGGAGAGAGATCATCCCTTAGTGCATGGACCAATCCCTACAAAGCTGCTGAGTCCATCCAGTCCATGATGTCAAGCTCCATCTTTTGTAACAGCCTTTCAGAGCAGGAGAGGCTGTGTGCAGAGTTCACACTCGTCAATAACCTGGGCCACAGTGTCTATTGCTAAGTCCACCCCTTGATCATGAGTCCATCTGTATGCTGCATCTCTGCCCTGATGGCCTGAGGTGTCATGGGCTCACCAGGCTCAAAATAATTCACTCTCCCCTCGAGCAGTTTCTGCAGCTTGTCGCTGGGGACTCCATACAGCTGCCTTCCATCTCCAATGCTTCCAAAGCACTGGAGGGGCCCAGTGGACTAGATACCTGCTCATACTGTCCCACACACCCTGCCACTCATGACTGTCCAGCTACAAGGAAAATCTCTTGGTCATTCTGCATTGCAGACTAACCCCAGACAAGGCCCACACCCCACTCTGCTTAACTCTCGGGGCCAGACAAAATGGTTGTGGGTAAAACACACTGTGTATGCATGCCACCATGCTGATCCCCATCACAATCAGCAGGCAGGTCTCAAGGGTAGCCAAAGGCCACTCAAACCCTTCAGAACCCTCAAATGGGGCTGCTGTACTTGTCACTGGGGCTGGTGTAGCTGCTGTGCTTGCCGGCTCTCTCACCACCAGCTGCTCTTTGTCTGAGTCCAGATCTTTCTCCTCTGCCTTGCTGGGAAGTGCTGCGTGGTCTCCTGCATCCTCCTGGGGCTCGGGCTCACGGGGCTCTGCAGGCGGCTGCTGGGGAATGCTCTCGGGCACCGTGGGGCTGGGCTCGGCTGCAGGGCTCTGCTCCTCCATTGTCTCCTCCCACTGCTCAGCAGCCGTCGGGCTGGGCTCGGTGGGAGGGCTCGGCTCCTGCTCCCCGGGGCCGCTCCCCTGGGCTGTTTTGGCGGCCGGCGGCTCCCGGGGCTGCCCCCCCTCAGCTCCCCACAGCCTCGCGAAGACGGAGGTGAGGACGAGGGCCAGGACGGTGAAGAGCAGCCGAACTGCCAGGTACACATCCACCCCCCCACCTCCCCACCCCCCCCCGCTTCTGGAGCCCGCCCGTATTACAAGCCATTCCAATACAGTACAATGAAACAAGAACCTTAACCCAAAACCCATATGCGAAAAATGCTGAGATAGCAAATACCGGCTCTAAGTAAGGTACAATAGGCTGAAACCATGAAATCAGGAGAATCAAAAGCAACAACTTTGAGAGCCAATAAATCAGCATTGTGACGAGTGGCTATTAATCCTGTCGTTATCTCAACCCTTCGAGCCCCACGTTGGGCGCCAAAAAGAGCTGTCGAGGTTTAAGCCTCTCAAACCACGCAGCCCGTTCTCTCCTCACTTCCCCCTTTTTCTTCCCCCCACTCCCGGAGGGATGGGGAGGAGAATGAAAAGAATGCAACTCCCACAGGTTGAGATAAGAACAGTTTAGTAACTGAAGTATAACACAAGACCACTACTGCTGCCACCAATAATAATAATGACAAGAGAAATACAAGGAAAGAATACAATTCTCACCACCTAATACCAAGCCCGACCACGCAGTGCACCCCCACCCTTCTGGGTCTCTGCTCTCTGCTCTCCATCCTGGGCATGACGTGCTGTGGCATGGAATAATCTCTTTGGTCAGTTTGGGTCAGGTGTCCTGCCTCTGCCTCCTCCCAGCTTCCCTCCTCCCTGGCAGAGCATGAAACTCAGAAAGTCCTTGGCCAGACCAAAACATCACTAAGCAGTAACCAAAACATTGGTGTTATCAGCGCTGTTCCCAGGCCCAAAATCAAAAACACAGCACTGCACCAGCTACCAAGAAGGAGAAAAATGACTGCTGCTGCTGAACCGATGACATGGAGGTATCTTATTATGTTAGTCATCATGATGCAATGTGTATAATTGCCCCAACACGAAACATTTTTATATTTATTTTGAAGGCTTACCTGGCAACTGTGGATTTCCAACATGGAAATCCATGGAAATGCATATGCACAAGCAAAGAGAGATCACATTGGAAATACTTTTGCAGCCAGAAAACTATATATCTTTTGTGTCTGCTGTTTTGTTCTGATTCTTTTTGCTTGGAATTGCGTTGCTGTAAGCAATGATTTGGAAATCTGGCTGCAGAGATTTTCTTCCTCTAGTCTGTCCCTAGGTGATTTCTGACCTAGATCCCATTTCATCCCTGCTTAAAAGCTATTTGCATGTGAGATGTGGAACATCAGTGTCATACAGGACAGCACTGCACAGATGTTGGCTGTTGATAATGATACACTACAAAGCTTTCAGTAGTCACAGTTAAAACGAGAGCACTTTTTTTTTTTCCACAGGTATGGCCTTCTGCTTATTCATACAGCTAGATGTTTTTTTTCACTTTTTCTTTTTTAATGATTTTGTCATTAAGAGATAACATAATTTCTTGAATTGTGGCAGGTTTTGCCTGTTAGGGTGCAAAAGGGGCAGTTCTCTCTCCCCATCAAATGCAAGGCATAACATGCAACAGAAATGAATTTCAGGTGAAAAAAGGAAGGACAGAAAGCTGAACAGCATCCTTCATCCCTCTCTGTGACTCATGGCAAGGAACCTCAAGCTTAATGCTATTCTGGACTATTCAGACAAAAGAGATATTGATGAAAAATGTTGATTTGTTAAAAATAAACCTTGCATAGAAATTCATAGATTTCAGTGATTATTTTTTGTTTGGAAATATGGTTCATTAGTTTGGTCAAAAATGGGAAAGAGAGAAAGAAACCCTCCAATAAGTAGTTGTCTTATGGTTCAGATACTCAAGATAATAGACTTGAATCCATGTCTATAATGACCCATAAAATGCAGAGCTGTAAAGTTCATTATCTAAAATTGGAATGCAGTGCCCTTACTAATAGTTATTCTGTCAATCAGTTCAGTTTTAAAAGGTCTCATTATAGTCCCACTTACTGTTTCCAAATTATAAACATTTTCCAACAAATGAGAAAAATATATGTTTTCCTGCTATGCTTATTGGATTTTGCCCCAATTCTGAGTCACGGGATGTATGTATATGTATGTGTATTCTCAGTATGTCTGTCATGTTATGGTGTAGTACCTGATCTTCCATTAAACAAACACAACCTCTAACCTTTCTAGCTGCAAAGATAACCTTCAAACTGCGAAGTGAATATATTTATTTTTATCAGCAATGTTTCATTTGGTTTGAAGGAGGAAATGAATGCATATTTTTTTCATCTATCAAAATGCTGAATATTAATACTAGTGAAATCCAATTTTTAGTGTCATGAACTATTTCTATGCTGATCAAAGCCTTCACAAGAAAAGATGGGAGGTCCTAGTATATGCTCTGTGTCTCTTGTGAGTTCCCTTTGCCTCCACAGTTTTGGGGAGGTAAAGTGTGGGGAAAGAAAAAGACTTTTAGAGGCAATAGTCTTCCATATCTGTCTTAGTGATAACAGATGTCCTTGTCCAGTGACATCCATCTAATTTTCCAGAGTTTCACAGCCTGCAGAAATCCACAGACATTACAATTGCATATCCAAGGGCTGAATTAGCACAATTCTGTTTCTTACCTTTACTGTTGTGGTGTACAAGTTCTTTCAGATAAATTGTAATCTCAAAGAGAGGCACCTGAAGTTAATTATACAAATATCTGAAACCTACTGCCTATCTGTCTTCTGTGAAATGCTTGAGCAAAGCAGTTAGAGTAATGGGTCTGTTTTCACTGGGACTACCAAGAAAATGCAACAACTGCAATATCTAGAAAAAAAAATCCACTGATACAAAAAGAAGTTAGATTTTTCCTACATCCTGGCAAAATGTACTTATCTGCCAAAAGCAATTGAAATAAAAATGTACCAGAAAACAGATGTTCCCAATGATGTGAAATTAAAAAAGATAAATAAATAAAAATAGAGGCACAACTCTATTTAATAACAGCAATGTTGAATTAGACTAAAAGCCCAGCAGCTGCTTTGTTGTTTTGTTTGCATGTTGGTTTTTTGTGTATCACATTTGACTGGAGTTAGAGAAGACCTTATATCTATTTCATATCTAGGAATTTCCACACTTTGAAAAGAGAATATTTGATTCAGGCTGGTTTAATATGTTTAGGTCTGACACAATTTGTTGGCAGTTTCTGACTGGAAAAACAAACAAACAAACAAAAAAATCATTCTCCAGAGTAGGAAAAAAAAAATATCTACAAAGCCCAACAAAACATTTTTTATTGAGAATTTAGCAAGAATTTATTTCATTGTAGCAGAATAATAAATGGTACACCCCTTAAAGGTCTGAGGAGTTGTGGGGGATGGCTGTTTTCTGTTTTTTCTATGAATGATGAAAGCAAAGAGAAATGAAATTTTAACTCAAATGAAACTTTTATTTGATGTTATGCTATGCCAAAATAGATTGCAGTGGGAATTTTCTTCTTTTGCACTGTAGTATATAGGGGTTTGGAAGCAACCATACCAGATGGTATGGTGTGAAATTTACCAACTACAACTAGAATGAAATGTAACTATTTCTATTTAAAATTTTCATTTTCCATCCCATTTTATTCCACTCCATATACCCACCTGCCCCCCTACCTTTCCAATAATCATTGTGAAATGGCTAATTTCTAGTTCACTTAGTTTCATATAAGCTTTTGAGCTGCACAACTTACACAGCTGAAATTAAGTCCTAGAGTAATAATATAAGGTGGTTAAGGTAGGGTGGAAGGATGGTGGTCAAAACTATATTAGCTCTACAAAATCCTTTCAATTTTTCTTAAAATAAATTGACTTTTGTTGTAGACTGGGCTCTAGTCCATTTCACAGAGAAACTCATGTTTCAATTCTGATGTTGAAAAACTTTCCTTCCCTTTCTATAAAAAATAATATTTTTCTGTGATAAGAAATTACCTCTGCCTGCACTGTGATATAAATTGAGCGATTTACCTAGGATCACGCAAGAAATCTGTAGCAGACAAATTCACTGGCCTTTCATTCCGATTTAAGTACTAACCACTGAATTACCTTTTTCCTATGTAGATGCTGACCAAATATTTTTGAACAGTTAAACAAATGAAGAAACCACAAAATAATCAAGATATAAAAATATCTTAGGCATATATTGTACTTTGTACTCACTGAATTTGAGATAATTCCATTTGTTTCCGTGAGAACTTCAGCTGTTTAAAATCAGAGTTGCAGTACAGAACTGAATAGCTTTATTAGGAATTCTGATTAATGCTCCTAGGTAAGGATCTGATCTTTTTCCCTCATTCAACTATTAAGCCTGCTAGCAGTGAATCCTTCAGTTCTGTGTTTTAAAGATACTCTCAATTGAAAATATTATTATGGAAACATTCCTTCAACTTTATGTGACCACAGTATTTTATTTCTAGTTAAAAACTTTCCTAATGTTTCCAGTGACAGGATATCTGGTTTTAGTCGTTTGCGTCCAGAGCTATGCCATCTGGGTTTTCCAGCTCAGTTTTAAAGGCTAAAAAAGCCCAAATTCCTTGCTGAAGTGAAAATAAGACATGAAATTTTGGAGGGCAAGCCATTCAAGAAGGAAGTAAGAGCTAGCACTTTCCATAAACTCTACTTTAAGCTGATTAAAAAAAAAAAAAACAAACAAAAAAGCAACCACAAAACAAACAAAAAAATACAATCAAGCCACCAAAAAAACATGACCACCAAGAAAACCCTCACTCCACACACACTAGAGCTATGCAAGTAAAAGTCTGTAGAAACGTTTAACTGAGAAACTATGTCAATATAATCACAGTGTGTGTGGCTTTCCAATCAACTTTCTTTATTAGTCAAAAATGTCCAAATCAGCAAAAAAAGGTGCATAAAGGATTCCTTTCTTCATCAGAAAGAAGTCTGTCTTATGTGTGATAACCACATACTTATTCTCTTTGCTGGAACATTTGCATCTAATTCCTGATAAGTATGCTCAATAGTTGTTTTTATTAAAATAATATAAACAATACTACAAAACCAAAATCAAAATAGTAAATGTCTTTGCTGTCCCTCAGGACCAATATTAGAGCTCTTATTCTCTAAGTATTCTCTCAAAAATACTTGCCAAGTAGTTCTAAGTATTTGTCTCATAATTATTGAAAAAAATATTGTCAGGGCACAAGAAAACTTCAGCTACTCCACAAGAGAAAATGAAACAGGAGTAGAGAGTAAATGGTTAGAAGTCTCAGGTGAGGCTGGTGAGGGTGACTAAGAACTGTTGGTATATTCTGAGAGCACACAGCACCTCTATGTTGCTTGATGGTATCCGGGTGTGTAGCCCTGATATCAGCAGAGTGGTGAAGTTTTCCCTGGGTGGGTTTAGACTCTAGTGTTTGGTTTGCTTGGGGCCCTGTCTCCTCCTGTTTCCTGACTATGGATGCTAATTGATATGAGAAAGGGTCTGAGGGATGATGCTTTAGGAGAAAGATGTGAAAAATGAGGTGAATCATCAGGAACTCTAGCAGGTAAGTAACTGGGTAAATGACCTCTATTTTATAACCATCCCAAGCCTAGCTGAGGACAATTTTGTCTGTTTTATGTGAAGAAGTATATGCTTATCTCTACATAGCCTAACACATTTTCTTCTTAACTGGCGCTACTGCAGACAGCTTTCAGTGAGTAACATTTATATTGTTTTTATCGTTATGGGTGAAATAGTGATTTAATTAACTCCAATAAGAGTTTAGTGGATAACTACTGTGGGGCTGGCATTCCCCTCATATTTCTGTGTTAAGTTATAATAAAGTTGAAGAACATTGTACACCCGCCATTCTTCAATTCTGTTAGACAAAAGCAGAAAGTGTTAGCATGAAATAATTCCAATTAATGCTTCTAATATTTTGCTAGTAACACAATGCACCAATATCAGATCTTGCAAATTCTTTATGAATCTCTATCCCAAATACCAGGAACAGTACTGAATACTCAGGAATTGCAGACTGCAGTTTAAAGTAGGTAATTTCCCTGAAAATACTTTTGTGGATTTTCAGTGAATATTTCCCTAGGTAGAGCTCTTCATTTACTGCTTTATATGGCCATATGATAATTACTAACAGGCTGGTTTCTAGCAAAGCAGTCTGTAAGGAATCTATTTGTACCAATGGCAGATATAAAGAAATTTCCCATGATTACCCATTTGCTATTATCTTGAACATGATTTTAAAGATTTATTTTAGCAGTAGTATTTTTTTTATCAATATTTATCAGAAATATAGCTATTTGGTTTTCATTTTTCCTTCTTTGTTAGTAGTACCAATCTTTTCTGTCTTATGGACTGGGCTAGTCCATACCATATATGGGTAAATAATGTATAAAAGAATGAGGCTCCCTACAGGTTTTGACTAGGGACTCTTGAGCACTATCTAAAGAATAATAATTAACTGATACAGAAGACCATATAAGAGGAAATACAGACAGTAAACAAGCCGTCATATTTCTTGTCAGAGTATTGCATTTAAAAAAACAGCAAAATCCATTATTTAGATTACAACTTAAGAGTTTATAAATGTCTTTACTTGACCAGACCAATCTTGTCTCTAGCCAGGGCTGGAGCACCTCTCTTATTGTCATGGTTTAAGCCCAGTTGGCAACACAGAACCACACAGCCGCTCTCTCACTCCCCCCTTTCCTGCCCCCTGCTCCCAGAGGGATGGGGAGGAGAATTGAAAGAATGCAACTCCCACAGGTTGAGATAAGAACAGTCCAGTAACTAAGGTATAACACAAACCACTGCTGCTACCACCAATAATAATAATGATAAGGGAAATAACAAGGGAAGAGAATACAACCTCTCACCACCCGCCAACCAATACCCAGCCCGACTGGAGCAGTGATCTAACCCTTCCGGGTAACTGCCCCAGTTTATGTAGTGGGCATGACGTGCTGTGGTATGGAATACCTCTTTGGCTAGTTTGGGTCAGGTGTCCTGTCTCTGCTTCCTCCCAGCTTCCCCTCCTCCCTGGCAGAGCATGAGATGCAGAAAGTCCTTGATGAGAGTAAACATTACTGAGCAGCAGCTATAAACATTGGTGTTATCAGCCCTGTTCCCAGGCTGAAAGTCAAAAACACAGTACTGCAGCAGCTACTAAGAAGGAGAAAAATAACTGCTACTGCTGAACCCGGGACACTTATATAAGCAGGCTTAGAGCTGGGGTTGTTCAACCTAGAGAAGAGAAGGCTCCAGGGAGACCTTAGAACAGCCTTCCAGTACCTAAAGGGAGCCTAAAAGAAAGCTGATGAGTCTTTTTACAAGGACATGTAGTAACAGGACAAAGGGGAATGGCTTTAAACTGAAAGAGCATAGATTTAGATTAGATATTAGGAGAACGTTCTTTACTGTGAGGGAGGCGAGACACTGGCTCAGGGTGCCCAGAGAAGCTGTAGCTGCCCTATTCCTGGAAGTGTTCAAGGCTAGGCTGAATGAGGCTTTGAGCAACAATTCAGGCCCTTCAAGCTTGGATTCAGCTGTGCTTTGCCAACATTAACAAAGTCTTTCAGATCCCTTTTTCTGTGTATTCATGTAGTTCAATAATTTTTCTAGTCATGAATCTCTCTATATACCTATAATATAGGCACATCTGCTGTGTAAGCATCCTGCAGCTGCTCGTAGCAATGGACCTTAAATTTACTCTCATGGGCATTAAGTAGATTGTGTGGTGGAGATATGCTAATATACACTGCAGGTCCTGAATATCCAGATGTTCAGATCTAGTGCTGTGACTGTCTTTATAGCTTATGTGTATTTGTGCATTTTCCCCTTGCTTAGACCTGAAGGTGGAGTAAAGGATGTGCTCACGTCTGTCCTTACCGAGCATGGGGCTCTACCTGGATGACACAGAGCAGAAGCACACCTCTGCCTTGCAATCTGGCTGTAGTACAGGCATCATCTCGGAAGAAATATAATATCTTCACCATGAATAAATACTGTTAAGTGGAACTTCATCTGAACTCATCAATTTGTTTTACTTTTCCTCTTGACAAACACTTATTCAGCTGGGAGGACAAAAGAAAAAAATAAAATTACTCAGTTCTGCTACTCTAAAACTAATACTTCTTGTAAAGGAGATTTACAGTTGGATACCACGAATAGAAGACTAAGCAAGTTACTAATGATCCTTCAGGAGATTTGGAAAGCATATTTTTTGGATGGATTCATCCAGTCTTTCTTGAAACACCATAAGGCTAACAATACTATATGCTAAAGTCAGAAATATTTCATCTTTTCAAAATCTTGAGAGGTGTTGAATAAATGAAGGTGGAGTAGGTTTTACTCAGAGTGCAAGGAAGTTTGTTAAATTTTACACACTCCCACCTACCTACCATAGAAAGCAGATCATGTTAGGCTCCAAAACAGAACTGAATGTGAAAAAAATGACAGTAAAGTAAGACTGTTGTCTTTATTTTTGTTTTTTTTTTTTTTTTTTTTTTACCAGACTTATTATATCTTACTGATAACCTGATCAAGTTTCCAAAATAGGAAGTTAAACTGTCAGACCTGCAGGCTTACTGTAGATGCTGGACAGTGCATGAACTCCAGCAATACCTGACTCTGCAGGTCAGACTTAATGCACTCAGCCATACATTTGCAGAAGCTTCATCAGCAGCCCAAAAGATAATATTTCCTTTATAGGTTTACTGCACAAAATATTGCATGTTAGGACAGTTAAGTAGTATTTGCATCTTCATCTTTAGCTCTCCGTACTTTGGTGCTGAAGTTAAGAAGACAATCTGTCTATATACCTTGTGAGATAAGTGAAAAAGCTCTTCCAGAGGTGGAGAATTGGCTTCATCTCTAACTGTCCTCTGCAGCAATTAATTCATTTTTAGAGAAAGTCAAGGAAATCAGCCTCATAACATAGCCACTGAGATGCCTAAACAGCACAGATGTCACCTTTTCCCATAGAAGGATAATTTTTCATTAACATTGTTATTTTCTATTGATGCTGAGTTTGACTAATCTATCAAAAATGCGGTTTAGAACATATTGTTCAACAGAAATTTCAGTATCAAGACGCTGTATAAAGTTGGTAAGTAGTTACATTTGAATACGTGTTCTTACTGCTGGAAACTTGGTAGATACTATCACCATAGAAAAGTACGATAATTATGCATAATTATTAAATATGTGCACCAATTGAAACCAAATAAACAACCTCAAGAACACAATCCTTTCAAATCAATATTCTCAGTCATTTTTTTTTCCAATAAAACTCTTGCAGCTGACCACATTATGCCACTCAAATTGTGTTAATGAAAGCAGAGAGGCCAGGAGATACCAAATGAATATTTATATGTCCAGCAGGTTGAAGGAGGTGATCCTGCCCCTCTACTTTGCTCTCATGAGACCTCACTTGGACTACTGTGCTCAGTTCTGGTGTCCTCAACATAAAAAAGACATGGAACTGTTGGAACAAGTCCAGAGGAGGGCCACGAGGATGATCAGGGGACTGCAACACCTGCTGTATGAAGATAGGCTGAGAAAATTGGGGCTGTTCAGCCTGGAGAAGAGAAGGCTGCGTGGAGATCTCATAGCAGCCTTCCAGTATCTGAAGGGGGGCTATAGGAGTGTTGAGGATGGACTATTTATTAGGAACTGTAGTGATAGGACAGGGGGTAAAAGGTTCAAACTTGAACAGGGGAAGTTTAGATTGGATATGAGGAAGAAGTTCTTTACTGTGAGGGTGGTGAGGCACTGGAAAGGGTTGCCCAGGGAAGTTGTGAATGCTCCATCACTGGTGGTGTTCAAGGCCAGGTTGGACAGAATCTTGGGTGGCATGGTTTAGTGGGAGGTGTCCGTGCCCCTGGCAGGGTGGTTGGAACTAGATGATCTTAAGGTCCTTTCCAACCCTAACTATTCTATGGTTTTATGTCACCTCTGAACAAATGATGAGTAAAGAAGGGTCTTCTCAAACTCAATTTAGATACATCCCTTCTCCTTCCCCTGATTTGAATAGCAGTAAGGAAGCAGTAGCGTAATGCTTCCACCCACTGCCCCGCCTCACATAGGAGAAGTCATGAGGGTAGATGAACATTCAGGAGTAATCAAGTCTGCAGGTATAGTCATGACATCTTCATAAAGCTTTGAAAGCTCCTCAGGGTAAGTTGGGCGAGTTTGCTTTGGTTTTGAATATAGGTGGAGTATGATCTTCAGCTGCTGCAGAAAATTGGCTCTGATCATTACAATACCTTTATGTGTTGGGTTTTGCTTACCCACTTTTGGATGTGACCATCTTCCTCCACAGCTAAACACAGCAGCGCTTTGCTGCAGAGAAACTCATCCTCTGAGGTATCTCCAAACAACAGGCAATCTCCGTGACAAGCACCCACCTTATCTAGCATGAGTAGACAAGGAAAGCTGCTGGTATAAGGTTGCAATGCACGTGACAACTAGCAACATTTCAATGAAACTGGAATACTGCTCCAAACTTTTCATTCCACCTTTCTGAATCACCACATTTGCATAATTTACATTTGTTTGAAGGAAACTTTTGCATTTCTCTTACTGAAATGACACTGCTTTCACTTTGCTGATGCAGGAATAATTAAAGCTCTAATCATACAGGCTCATGAATTTATTTAGGTTTTTTTTTGTTCAGTTTTTTGTTACTCAGAAAAAAGCCCAGAGCCACTTTAAGCTCCAAATGATAAGGTTGTTTTTACTTACCATGTCTGTGCGTAGTTCTAAATCATACGTTCATTTCTTTTTTAAATTTCACTCTGATTTGAAACTCACAGTCTCGAGAGCCAATTGAAAATCTTGCTGATTATATTTTTTCCTCCAGTTCCTGAACACCTTCAATCACTACTGGCATTCAAAGTACATGAGGCATAGGACATGAGGTGCTGCAGTGTCAAGATATTAGAAATTACTGCAAGGTCTTCTCATTTGAGCTCACACTACCAAGCCCACTTCTGGACCTCCTGGTATTTATAAATAATAAAGAGGAAATTACTAGGTTTGCTCTCAAATACTCAGATAATTACTAAGCAGCGCTTTCAGTCATGTAAAATTAATTCACAGGCTTGGTACCTGGCATTACTTTGCTATAAGAAATTGCATTGTATCTCACATGCATTTAATATAGGACTTAAGGAAAAAAAAAAAGAAATCAATAAAAGAAATTAAATATAGCCAGCATCCCTCAAACAATAAAAATCAATGCTATGTTATCAGGTACCTAAGAAGCAGGTTTATTTTCAGCATTAATCTGGATAATAGTTTTATGGAAATTGATTTTTTTATACTTAAGCTGTCAAAAAATGTAATAAGCAATGATTACTTGTTATTTTCCAAATTCTTGAAAATAATGATTCATTGGGATTGCGGGTTATTTTCTTATTTGGGGAGGAGGGGAAGGTTCCCTGTCTTTTGGCACTGAATTAGTTTTGTCACTGAAACAATTGCTAATCTTTCTTGTAGTGATGACAAATTTGAAAAATAAATATTCATTATGCCTTTAATGGAATTACTTTACAAGTATAGTGAATTTCTGTTTGTCAGTAAAACTAAAGCAACCATATCTTCATTATTTTGATTGGTAAACAGTGTTGCAACTGTTATCTGTGGCTGCACTAAATGGTGCATTAAATACTAAATATAACATTTTCATTACATGGAAAGGGATATATTCCTAAAAAATTAAGGTAAAAACAGGCTATATTTTGTTCACCTATTTTGGCCAAACACTGTTTATGTTGCAGGAAAACTGAGCATGTCTTTTTCTTCTTTATTTAATATATTTAAGAAGGAAGGAAGAAAGGCAGGATAAATCTGTAAATAACCTAATTGCATGCAATCTAGAAATAGAAAAGTTAAATATTATATAAGGTGAAAATTAACAGAAGGTTATTGCAAAAAGAGTACATACCACCCTGTTTCAGGGATTAACTTCAGTTTTCAGTGGGTCAATAGAGGGAAAATAAAAATAAATAAATAAATAAAAATTACCACCCCCCCACACACATGCATTTCTGTAAAAATTCTAAGACATCTTGGTAAATTTTCTTAGTTATGTTATAAAAAAATTATCCCTTATAGCATGTACTTAGAGGAAGAATATTACCTGGGGAGTAATGAACAGATAAAACAATCTTCTACTATTTTGTGTTACTCTGACAATCTACAAGTAAAATTCCTCTCAGTTCCCCAAAACAAATCAGGGCAGTAACAGTCATACTTATGCCAGGCAATTTGTAAATATGTAAGAGGTTTATTAACACAAACTTGCTTTCCATAAATCGCAGTGGCAGCTGTAGCAGCAGCCAAGTTTGAGCTGACAAAACTAGCATAACAGATAGGCACACGCCCCTTCAATAGTGTCAGTATTGGCAACACTGTACCCAGTATCCAATCACATTTAGCATGAGAGTGGCATAACTGTAGCCAACCTAGAAGATGATATATCATTAATTTTGATATGGAGCTCTGCCCCAGAAAAAAATAAGGACAAACACAAAGTTCCTTAGTAAGCAATGTACCTTGCTTGTTATGATCTGTGGAATGATACCACAGACTATCTTGTATTACTGGAAAGGGCCAGCAGGTACAAAAGTCAGATATTAGGTTTTAGACTCCATCTCTCTACCCAATTGTGAAACACTCTTCAGGATGTTTAAATCATTGTCCGGTCTTGTTCTAAATGTCTCAAGCTTTGCAATTTTCAAGACTTACCGTGGAAAAATATTCCACATTCTAATACTAAACATTAAGATTTCATTCACTCCCACTTTCTCTTCAGACATGGAGCTTAAATCTTCCTTTTTTTTTAATTTCAGGAGTAATTATTTATCCTTTCCCCTGATTACAGACTTATGCTAATATCAGCTCTTTCCCTGTTTCACCTAGCACAGAATTTCTATGATGATCATCCTCATTTAGGTTTGTGAGTCAATTTGTATTTTTGAATAAATTTTTGATCCCATTTACTTTAAAGATTCTTACACTGTCACCTTCCTCCTCACTGTTGCTGAGTAATGATATTTCCTTTACTACCACTGTATTTTAATGTTTTCTATTCCCTGACAGTTTTTTACTTTTTTTTTTTTTTTTCTACTGTCATGATAATTCATCACTACCCGACTGACAAAAAGGTGCCAAAGACTCAATCAACACTGCAAGCCAAAGATATGGGGAAGATTACAAACCTTTGTACATAGCCCAGCCAAATGAGCAATACAAATTACAGTTAACATATTAAAATATAACACTGCCAGTATTTAAACATCACCACACTCTTAAAAAAGCCCGGGACCTTTATTAACCACAAACCTTTTCAGTTTTCCTTCTTTATTCTTTATTTTTCTTCTTCTTTTCCCCTCTCTGATGTGCAGATAATTGTATTGTGACAGCACAAGTTAAAAGCCACAGTATTTCTCTTTGAACAGATTACAGTTTTTGGGGTGAGATGAGAGTGTTTTATGTTTTCCTTTTGACATTGTCCTGTTTCTATGTATTCTTTGTGTTAGACATTGTTATCATTATTGCACTATGCTCAGATACCTGCCCCATAGAAAGAGTAGTAAGAAATATTTTTCATGCTGTCTCACTATATACAATATAATGATATATACTGGTAGCAGAGGAGATTATTAATTTCAATGGTTTTCAAACAAAAAGGAAGAAATCACAAAACGTGGAATCACTCCTTACATGAAAGGCATAGATTGTCACTTGCAGATGTACAAACTTTGCCAGAAATTGCCAGAAAATCTGAAAGGTCTTGCAGAAACTTCTTAATTTATTAGTCAGCATCCAACAGCATGGATGGATGTTGAGTACTATGAGTCTATGGTCCACAAGTGTAATAAATAAATAAATAAATAAATAAACCCCCCAGCACTTTAGGGGATTCTTCTACATTTCTATTTTCATAGTTATCTATCACCATGGTGTCTTAAGACCCCAATTGTCATCAAAGCTTCATTGTGATAGGCATTTTATACATGCATGCTACAATAAGGCAGTCCTGGTTCTGAGGAAAACTTAGAATGAAGATGTGTTGCAATGCCACCTTCTGAAAATTCTGCACTAGCAGTGGGCAACATGAGCTGTAAGTTTCTTTCAGATCTTCCAAGAGATTAGATTATGGAAACAAAATTGTTTAGTGTTTAAGAGAAGTGAAATCTCTGTAAAAATCCAATATCATCTCACTTCCCATTGCTTAAAAGAATAGCTCTTACGATGAAGAGGAAATACTTTCCCAATACAGGGGGACCACTTATCAAATACACTGAATATTTTCTTTAAATACTTGCAAGTCTAAAAGGTTAAGTGACAAGGTTAAGTGTCTAGTTTTGCACTCTTTTTGTTCTTAGGTTTTCCTTAATGATAGGATTAAATCTGGTTTCCAGCTACAAACAGTTGGTTGTCGTTCCCTGTGGATTAGTCTCTATATTTTGTGCTTATCACAAACAAAGAGGAAATAACTTCCTCAGTCTTCGAAAGTCTCTTAAAATGCACACACTTTGGGGAAATCATATTTTCTTGAAGGAAATGAGGCATGACCAATCACACCAAACGTGAGAAAATCCCTTGATAGATGACCTTTGCCACGTGTAAAAGAAGCTGTTCAGTGGCTGAGGTTTCATGGATTTCATGCATGAAAATCAGATTTTCTGGCCACCAGTGCTGTTCAGTAAATAAATAATCCATCATTGTGTCAAACAGTAGAAACACGAAGATGCTGGCATTGCTAACTGAATAGAGGTTTTTAGTTAGCAACTTATGCAAAACCTGTTTTGTCTTCAGGAACTGTGCGTGTCTTTTTTGCAGTATTTAGTTTTCATTACTTGAACTTAGGTTGCTCATGTTTAGGATAAGTGTGAGTTAAGTCTGTGGAAGTGACTATATCACTGATTTGACTGTATATACCCAGATGCACATATCATATATATATACACATATATAAATAACAATACTATCATACAATACGCTCGAGGAAGGTTTTTGGAGCCTTTCACAGATGAAGAAATCCTTCTGCACGATACTGTTTCAGAAGAATGCTAGATACTTTCATGAAGTATTTTAGATGCATGGAAAACCACACACTCAACACAAACTCGTTTAGCTATGTTTTACCTCAGTGTGTGATGTAAAATATGATTTTCTCATCTGTATTTTATAGTCCCTGATCAGAACTTTATTAATCAAGCATTTTTCTCACTTATATGTAAAAAATACATTTTCATGTTGTCCCTATGTTCCTAGCAAAATCTTGCACTTTTTTCTTTTTTCTTTCTTTTCTTGAGGGGTTGTTGGGTGTGGTTTTGATTTTTTTTTTTAAAGGATGTTGTTTTTTGGTTTTGTGGTGCTTTGTTTCTTTGTTTTTGTTTTTTTTTTTTTTTTGTGTATGTTTTGGTTATTTTGGGGGGGACAAAGGGGTAGAAAACTGGGTATCTAGCATGAAATGACTGCATAAAATGATTTTAAAACTCATAGTTGTCTCTTTCTTCTCCTTTAAATGATAAATTATCTACATTAACTTTTGTTTATCTAAGAAGTATTTAATCAGTTGAAATATTTAGTCTCATATCTAGAATTCTAAATTTTTATTTTATTGTGCACAGTTTTATTTGCCACTGTTATAAAACCAAGAAATAGTAATTCTAATAATTTTTTTTTTTTTTTTTTAGCTCTTCAAAACTCATCACTGTAATAAGCAGCTCACTTTCTCCCATTCGTCTTCTGGTTTCTCTGGGAAAAGAGGTGTCATAAATTCTTCAATCCACCATGTTACTGACACTTACTGTTTGGTTTTCAGCTCCTTACTATTTCACTGATGATACTAAATTAAAAAAAACCACACCACATTAAAAATATACTTTTATTCTCCTTATGACATGATAAACATAATTCCTTTACTACTTCTGTCCTTTTGGTTCTGAGAACAAGAATTACTTATACAGTTACAGGCCTATTTATCCAGTTTACAGCTCATTTCTACCTATCAAATATTACTGCAGATAGGTTACAGTACTCACTCATTTTAATATGCTATAGCATGGATTCAGTATGCTTTGTCAAAATTATCTGGTGTGAACTAAAGTTCAATTAAAAAGCACTAATAATATAATGCCATGTAACCTAATGTAAAAGAAGTTAAAATAATACTGTTGGGTATTTTTGTTGTATTTTTCTTAGCAAAAATTCTTTTTTTTCTTTTTTTTTTCAGAGTTATAAAATTTCCTGCATCTTATTTAAAAACCACACCACTTTAGCTCTTGAATATGAAAAATATTATAAAACTTCTCCTTAGTACATGCCCGACTGGTTAGAAATTGATGGTTGGCTCCCAGCTATGGATCAAGTTAACAAATTATCTTGGCAGAAAGAAGGTTAGTTACTTTGCTTTTGCAATCTTATATGTGGAACTTTTTTAAAAGTCCTAACCATTTAAATATTTAGTATTTCTGTTTTATTACTTGCTTATAATGAGAGATTGCATAAGAACAAATATTAGATTCGACTTGTGCATGTACGCACACACAAACACAGAATGTTTTATTGTGATTTGTCCATGCTAGTATAAGAATCAAAAGTGCTTCTGATGCAGTTGGCATAAGGCAACTGCGTGTTCATGCACAAATATATATATACAAAAATTTAGTTTTTGATTTATTTTAACTTGGTGATCAGATCAAGACTATGTATTAGCTCATATACGTTTCTTTGGAAAAAAAAAAAAACAACAGAAGTCTTAGAAATCATCTTAATGAAAAAAAACCCCACAAAAAACCCCAAAATATATCTGCTTGTAGGAAAAAGGTGCAGAAAATTCTAGAGACATTTAGCAACAGTCATATGATCCTAATCTTCCTGTGGGAAAGTCTTGAATCTTGCACTCTAGCTTGTTTCCTTTCCTGAAAAGGAAATTGCAGGTGGTCTGTGCTGGTCACACTTCCTAAATCGAGGCTTTACATATGCCTGAGGCTTTAAGTTTGATGAAGAACAATAGACTGTCCACAAGTTTCTCCAGAGTAATCTATGTTTACAGAGAGGACAATAGCATAGAACAAGCATCCCCTTAATCTGGCCTCTCCCTCAGCCCATATTCACTGTGTATTTTCTTCTAGTTCTCTCCTGTGACAGTTCTGGAAGACTTCTACACGCATAGGAGTGTCTGGTTTCACAGAGGTGACTCAGTATTCCCGAGGCATTTTTTCAGTTCAAAGGAAACGTCTGATGCACTTTTTCTTTCCTTTGTAATAAAATTCTGAATAGTATTTCATTATTATTATATGTCTTGTGGAGGAAGCTGCTTGATTTTTATTGTGCTGAAAGTAGTGGTGGGCATGTGTTCCTTGAATGTAAACAGTGTGATTTCTATAATTGGAATAAAGAATGCAAGCAAGTAAAATGGAGCAAACAATAGGAACCAGCTCTTGTTCAAAGGCAGGATCTTGACTTCAAAAGTTGTCACTGCCATAGCATCATGATAATGTAATAAAATAAGCCAACTATTGAAAATTACTGATATTTTCATCTATCAGTGAGATTTCTGAGGTTTTTCTCTATTGAACTGTGGTGTTCCCTCTCTTTTAGAGCAGAATGGAATCTCAGCCTATTCTAAGTTATAGAAGGGAAAAAAATACAATTAATTCAACAAAGCAGCCATAATTCCCTGAAATTTTGGAGGTAAATGAATAATGTTTTATATATGTTGATTATTTTTTGTTGCATAAAAATATTTTTGAGTGATTATATGAGTGTAATTTGGGTGTATGATTACTTTGACCTAAGTTTAGAGGTCTCAAAGTCTGGTTAAGTCTGGTTAGCTGGCCATGCTAGACCATCTTTATGAACAGTGGAGAAAACCAGACTTTTAGGAAAAATGCAAGTCTTTTAATGTAGAAAGCTATTTTAGGATGAATATAATTGCATTCTCCTTCTGTTGACTGGAAAGAGAACTCAAGTTTACCATTTTAGAATCTGATGGTAAATTTCAGATATATAGATTATTCTGAGATGAATCCCACCAGAATTTTAAAGGTCTGACCAGACTCCATCCAAACATTCATAAGCGTAACTTAGTTGACATGTCATCCTGCACGGCCTTTGTAACCCAGGGAAATATATACCTCCCAAAAGTAGTAAATAATTTATTGCCTAGGTGGACAGACCTTTTCTTTAGAGATGTCTTTCTCACTAGTAGTCATGAAAAAAGAGCTAGAACAATTAAACTCTTGATTTAGACAATTTAAAAAAGATGCTGAAATTGAGTGAAATTAATCCAGTCCACAGCTGGGCTTTAGCTAAAGCTCAGGGTGAAGAGAAATCAGCTGTTTAAACATCCTCTGGAGCCCTATCTCTATGTATCAGTGTCAGCAAAGTTCCTGTTACCATTCCACCAGCAACAGCATGGCATCCTCCTTAACACCTACTGCTCCTCTCATCAGATACACTGGGGGGGCCTGTGCCTTGCTCTGTAGGTACTCACAAACTCAGTGTGGGCTGGTGATGCCTGTGTCTCTGCCACTCTTTTTGAGTCCATACAAAGGACTGGAAGCTTTTGGAGAGGTGCATCAGTCTTGCACATCCTTTACCTCCAGCTGAGTCTTCACTCAGCAGCCCTGAAGAAGGTCACAGTAAATAGGCCAGTGGAGATGGGCGTTGAGAGGCTGCTGCTGACAGAAGCACAGCTAGCTCTGGAACTGCTAGTGCTTCCCTCTCCTTTCCTTCATCTCCTCCAGATCAGAGTGGTTAATTGGTATTTGTATCTCCCCTTTCCTAGCAGAAATATTCAATCCATTCTCCGCACTTCCTTCCTCTGCCAGTGTATTAAAGAAAGCAAACTGCTGTCAATTGATTGTGTTTATCTCTTTTAGCAAAACAAAGGTTTCAATCTGATTTTAGAAAGTTAATGTACATTTTGGAAATAAAACAAAACAGTAGCTTTTCATTTAGTTTAATTTCTACCAGAATATTTTTATTTTGGTTGTTAAAAATAATAAAACCAAACAAACAAAAAAAACCCTACTTTTTTCTGCCATACGACTGCTGAAGATACTTCAGAAGTTAAAATCAATGCAAAGTGACTAAAAAAGAAAGAAATTGAACTGCTCACTCTTACTACACATATTTTAAAGAATTAACTTGGATTTTCATGTCAAACTTTCCCCTATCTTCTTCTTGCACCAAAAAAAAAATATCCTTGTACTTGTGGAAGTAAAAGTATGCAACTTACAAGTGTCAGTATCTGAATGGTGTTGAGTTACCATCCTTCAGAGGGAACAGTTCATAAGCTGTTTCTTCATTTTTGTTAGTTTCAACTTTGAATACAACAATGACTATAGCACCACTTTTAGAATTTACAGCTAAAATTTAAAAAATTCCAATTTTAAATTTAAAAACCATATAGTTCCTTATAGAAATGATAGGATATAGCTTGCTCAAATGATACATCTATTTGTGTGCTTCTGGTCAAATAATTAGAGATAAGCTAGTAGTATTCTATTTCTTTATGTGTCAGCTTCATAGGAAGACATGAAAGCAAGGCTTTTGTTAGAAATCATCATGAGATGTCTTGCCTTTATCTATTATAACCAGAAACTGATACATAAAGCAGAAAGAAAGCACTGATGAGCTTTTAATTTAATATTCAATGAAGATTATGAATTTCAATATTCAAATTCAGATTTTTTTTAATGCAGAAATCAGTTTTGGTTATGTTTTTAATAGATAAAGCAGTCAATAAAACCAAACTACGGGAGAAAAGACTACTTTTGCTAAACAATTCTGCAAGATAAAAGAATGTTTTGGTTTACCTACTTTGTGTAGATCCAGTTTTGGACCAATGAATGTTTCCTTGAAGCACCTTGTAACAATAATCCAAGATGTTAAGGGAAGAGGCAAAGAAAGAAAAGGTTAATATAGATATTCTTATATGTTTCTTCAGATCTCAGCAGTATAGCTGTAACATTGCCAAGATATGGCATTTTCTGAGCAATTCTACTGCAACTGGAATATAATCCAAGTAAATAAACATTTCCCTCCCAGGAATGTTAGGAGATGAACAATTAGTCACATAACTGCAGTTAGATTCCCTTGGAGCAATTCAGAGAGCGGTGTTCCACTAATAAAGCCCTCATTTAAATGGGGACTTTAGGAATTTCCTGTAGTTTTACTGCATAGGAATGATGAGAAAGGCCTCGATAAATTCTGTTTAGGAAGGAAATCTCCTTGGTAAATTGCTAGGTAAAAGAGTCAGAGAAATCCTGAAGAGTTTTAGAGGCTCTAGATTGAAAAGTCAGTCCAGTCATGAAGGTGATGTGGCCTCAATAAACCTCAAAGTATCCTGAGTGTAGCTCTGCCCTTCTTCATTCCTTCTTTTTAGGTCTAGGAAGAAGTGTCAATCTTGCATGTGGTGCTTACATACATGGTTTAGGGGTGGACTTGCCAGTGTTAAGCCAACAGTTGGACTTGGTGATCTGAAAGGTCTTTTCCAATTTAAATGATTCCATGATTCTGTGATTATTCCAAGTGAGATCTGTGTCATTTACCACAATAATGCTAATGTTATATATGGCCTACGCAATCTAGCAAATTTTAAGAACTTGGCTCGGACTATTTCCTCTGTTTCAGAGAGTGCACAGAAGGTAGATTAAGTAATTAGAATTCATTGAGGGAATTGGTAGCATCACTTGACTCAGAGGAAGTGGTAGAACTTTTTCAGTTCATTTATTCACAACTTGCACTACAAGCAGACTGCAGTAGGTACACACATTAGAGTAAGTAATAAATTTCTACAGAAAAAGTATATATCTAAAATATGTTACAGACCAGTTTATGTATTTCTGAAATGCAAAAAGGGTGGAAAGCAGGCAGCAAGTGTGTTATTCATCATATTGGTGGAGTATGGGGTTTATTGCAAATGAGGCAGAGAATGCTCCTCTGACAGCAACTGAGTACGGGACGGGGTAATAAGGAACATGCAGCTTAACCATGTCTTGGGAATCTAATGTTGGAAGGAACAGGGGCCTATTGCAGCAATACTGAAGTAAGGCTTCAGAGATGGTGGAAAAGTCAGCCAGAATTTGTTCAAGCAATGCAGTTGCCTGAAGTTGCTGAAAAACCAGAGAAAAGAGCTTCCATTAGCTACTAGAAATACACAGTGCCATCATATAGATTTACTTTGAATTATGATTTAATATTGTAAGACATCTCCTCAAGGGAATCAGAACTTTTCATGTTTAAATTGTGGAAATTGTTGTCTTTTTTGAGAATGGAGAGTTTCAATGTATTTTGGTTGACTTGTTTTAAAGAAAAAATAAATAGTTCCAATTTAAAAATTCAGCCAGTTTAGGATTCACCATAAACTCTAAGAATGAAATTATACTAAGGCACAGAAGAAAATACTTGAAGTTAGTAAATATAATACATAGATAAGAACAACATTTTTATGGATAACTTCACAAATACAACATTTCATATTAAAATCATAGAAACATAGAATGGTTTGGGTTGGAAGGAACATTAAAGATCATCTAGTTCCAATCCCCCTGCCACGGGCAGGGACACCTGCCACTAAACATGGTGGCTGGTTTTATCACAGTAGATTTCCAAAACCAAAATTTTCATTTCTGAAAGGGCAATACTCAGTTCTTCGTGCTAACCTGACAAAATGTATGCTAATTGATTTTTCAAGCCAGCATCTGTTTCAGTTCAGAAAATCTCTGAATGCTCACAGACCTTGTGTTCTTGGACTGAGGTAATTTTGATGGAAAATTACTGTGAGGGGAAAAAAGTTTCCTGTGGTACCATATTTGCAAGCTTTTTTTAAAGTACTGAAAAAGTTGTAATATTACATCAAGATGTGACGACAGGTGATGTGTGACAGTCTGTTTTTTGTTGTTCTGTATACTGTTCTTATATTCTGGTTATTACACATAAGTACATGAAGTTCTGTACATAATAGAGGTAGAATTGATATTCATGTAATCAGATTTTTCAGCTGTTTCCATTGCAAAAGCTGTTTAAAACTTAAGTGACACGAGTGCCAACACATTCTTTCATGAAGGCCATCAAGTCACAAGATAGTGTCTTTAAAAAGTGCTGATTCAAGTCCAACAGTTTCTCATAGCAGAGAAGAAAACTGTCACTTCTTAATATAGGTGGGATTCCAAATGAAGAGGTTGGGGTTTTCATTTGCTTTTTGTTTTCCAAAGTTCTTGTGCAATTTCATAATACACCAAACTAAGGAAAATATTCTACAAACAAAAAAAGTTAAATACACACAGCTCCAGTGCTCCTGACAATGGATGATAGGTAGAAAGAAAACACTTTGAAATTAATCCAATGTCACATCTTTGAAAACTCCAACTGAAAAGATTAACTTTTTATTTTTTACTTTTTCAGTCTGCAGTGATTTATAAAGCTTCAAATGCCCAGAAATCTACTAAGCCAGGCCATTTAAAGAATCTAAATAAGCTTGCACGGTTTTAAGCTTTCTGACTTTGAATATTAGCTTTGAAGTCTTGCCAAAAACTGACTGCAGCAGAGCTGCTTTAGAACTGAATTCCTGACACTGGAATTAGTATTGGGTGTGTGGCATGCCTAATGATAATCTTGACCACGCTCGCTGTAGAGAGCCATCACACATGGTGCCTCTGAGCCAATAATTCTCTAAGATAAGATGTGGAGCATCCTGGCTTTTATCATCTTTTAGACTGGTGTTTTGGACACTGTCCATTCTGTAAAGCCAGCTTGCCTAATGACACATGAAGTTTTTCCGCAGGACAGAAAGAATGCTTGAACATTCTTTTAGTTAGCTCCTGGTGAAAAGTTTTAGCAGGAGCATAAGGAAAACATTGAAAGTTAAAGCTCCTCACAAATAGGCTTTGACCACAATTAATTGTATTCTCAAGCTTCTCACATTTGTAAATTTTTTATTGCGTCAGTGTTTTATTTATAGAAAATCTCACTATTTATATTAATACAAACACGGTCACTGTGTAAAAGAAGAAAACTAGCATGTTACTTCATCTATGTAACAGCACACACCCACCATGTCATGGGTTTTTTTTGTTCTTTGTGCTGCAGTGAAAAGTGTATGCTTCTGTTACTGAAGGTTTTTGAAGTAACATAGTATGTCAGAGGTATAAAGAAAATCATACACAAGTAGACTGAGGCTTTTTCTAAAACACACTCACATATGTCACTGTCTTCATAACAAAAGACTCCTATCTTGTGCTCAGAAAGGTAAACAGGAGCAATTTCATTGAGTTTAGTGGAGTAGAAAAAAGCTCTAGGTTCCCAGAAAAGAAATGTCTTTCATTCAAAAATTAGTCACTAGGAAAGAACAGGTGATTTATTTGAAATATTGAGCTCTTAAAATGCATTCTTCTTCCTGGCTAGATTGTTTCATTTAATTTTTATGACATGATTAGTCATCCTATTGTGATGCAGCACAATGTAACTAAGCACATCAGGCATTTTAGATAAGAGTTGCCTTGCAGGTACAGATGTTGGCAATGGTTTCAAATTCTGTCTGGACTGTAGGAGTAAATAACACAAAAAATACAAGTATGAAACAGTGGTATGTGTATTCTCTGCATTCTGGACCATATATATGAATTTTACTGCTTCTTAAATGACATTCCAGTCTTACCTTTAGAAAAATAGAGCAAAAACCCCAACAATAAAAACATGAAACATGTCATCAAACCTCATGTTTCAAAGACCTTTAACAGTTATATTTCTAAGTTTCTATATTTCTATGAAAATTGTGTGTTGGACTTTATTTACTACTAGTTTATACCCTGTGAAATTACTACTGCCCTTACAAAGAATGAAAAATACGGCTTATAAAATATATGAAATTAAAAAAACAAAAAAAAACAAAACAGCAATTATCCAGAACTCTCTATTTTAACCACAAAAAGCCCTACGAAAAATAGCAAAACGAAAAATAAATTGCAGCTTAAGATGGGAAAGCTAAACATACGTGCTGTTCAAAAGCTATGTTAATTCTGTTTCTTTCACACAAACAAAACAAACACTGGCTAAATTTTATTCCGACATTCTGAATTAAACCCAGAACTGCTCTGTTACTACATCTTGGAATATTTGATGTATAAAAAATATCTTGATAATTCTTAAGATTCTCCTTGAACAATAATTGTCACATTTTTTCATAATCTATTGAATGGGATTTTTTTTAATAGCTGTCACCTGTAATATTTTTTATCTAAACTTTGCTAGAAGAAGATGTTACATGATTTACTTAAATTCTTATTACTCACACTTTCATAGATTACGATAGAGAATACTATGTCTAATTCAGAAAAACAAAAAAAAATTAAAAAAATGTAAGAAACTAAATATTTTTACAAATGATCATAGAATCATAGAATCATAGAATCGTTAGGGTTGGAAAGGACCTTAAGATCATCTAGTTCCAACCACCCTGCCAGGGGCACGGACACCTCCCACTAAACCATGCCACCCAAGATTCTGTCCAACCTGGCCTTGAACACCGCCAGTGATGGAGCATTCACAACTTCCCTGGGCAACCCATTCCAGTGCCTCACCACCATCACAGTAAAGAACTTCTTCCTCATAACCAATCTAAACTTCCCCTGTTCAAGTTTGAACCTTTTACCCCCTGTCCTATCACTACAGTCCCTAATAAATAGTCCATCCTCAACACCCCTATAGGCCCCCTTCAGATACTGGAAGGCTGCTATGAGGTCACCATGCAGTCTTCTCTTCTCCAGGCTGAACAGCCCCAATTTTCTCAGCCTATCTTCATATGGGAGGTGCTCCGGCCCTCTGATCATCCTCGTGGTGTCCTCTGGACTTGTTCCAACAGTTCCATGTCCTTTTATGTTGAGGACACCAGAACTGGACACAGTAGTCCAAGTGAGGTCTCACGAGAGCAGAGTAGAGGGGCAGGATCACCTCCCTCGACCCGTTGGTCATGCTGCTTTTGATGCAGCCCAGGATACAGTTGGCTTTCTGGGCTGCAAGCGCACACTGCCAGCTCATGTTCATTTTCTCATTGACCAACACCGCCAAGTCCTTCTCAGCAGGGCTGCTCTGAATCTCTTTTCTGCCCAACCTGTATGTATGCCTGGGATTGCTCCGACCCAGGTGCAGGACTTTGCACTTGGCATGGTTAAACTTCATCAGGTTGGCATCAGCCCACCTCAAAAGCTTGCCAAGGTCCCTCTGGATGGCATTCCTTCCCTCCAAACATATCAACCGAACCACACAGCTTGGTGTCATTGGCAAACTTGTTGAGGGCACACTCAATCCCACTGTCCATGTCGCCGACAAAGATGTTGAACAAGACCGGTGCCAACACCGATCCCTGAGGGACACCACTCGTTACTGGTCTCCAGCTGGACGTTGAGCCATTGACCACAACTCTTTGCGTGTGGCCATCCAGCCAGTTCCTTATCTACCAAGTGGTCAATAATCAGCATCTCAAATTTCTCCTTCATTTTGCTAGAGCAATTCCATTTGTGTCATGGTTTTCATCAGTATTTTTGTGTAAGTGTATGTTTCCAAGGGTAAAATAGTTTGCAGTCTGCTAAAAAAAACTGCTTTCAATAATTTCTTGAAAAGAACACAAGAAACAGAAATATAATGGTTGTGAAATACATATATAGTCTGTTTGTAAAATAGGCCAATATTTAAAGTTTTGAATTAAAATATAGTCAGCCATTCCACTTGTTCTAGTTTTAGTTCATTTCATAGTCTTCATGGTGTATTGCAAGCAAAATGTTTAAGCATCTTTATTATGAACTATTCTGTTTTCAGTAGTCCAGTTAAGGAAGAAAGGATGTTGAAATGTATTTACTAAGAGGATTTGGGTTTTTTTTACAAATATAAATCTTACCCTTTATGTTTATATTGCAAGAGATATTCTAAGGATGGTTTCGGTATAGTTTTAACTTGGTTAGTATTCTTCTTATACATGGTTTTCTATCTGCATTAATAAATTAATGTTTTCAATCAAGATATTGGTTAATGGCCATGCTTGCAGCTACCATTATGGCCAAAGGATACAATCAGGACAAACTATGAAGGGAGAAAAGTTTCTTAGGCTATGTGTTAAAAATGTGTTTTGAATTTTTATGTCACTGATAGAGTCATGGAAAGTAAATATAATTCTAGAAAGACTTTAATTGTATGTTACTGAGTGGGTAAGCACCACTTCTTCAGCAAATGGAGTCACTTCACTCTCTTCCCGCTGTAAAGAGGCTTTTAAACTATTAGATTGTATCACAGAGAGGTTTTATCTTTAGAAAAAATATATTTATTAAAAAAAATTGTTCTCATATATTTTTGTTAATATATAACTTAAAATAAAAAGGATATTCTGGTTTTTGTTACTAATTCTGTGGAAGTGTGACACCATTAGTCTCAAAACAATTACTTGTGGATTGAGAATCCTGGCACTGTTGAAGTCATAACTCCCACTGACTTCACTGCAATAAAGAGATTACCACTGATTTTTATCAGTGTGAGATGACACTCAGGCTTCAAGATATTGTCTGAAATTTGACAAACCAAAACCTAACAGCTTCTCTCAGGCCTAGCTTCAAACTGATCTGTTCATTCTTCAGGGTCTTATATGGAAATGCCAGATATCAGCTACTTCATATGCTGCTATTTAGAGAGACTGGCATGCTGTGTTTCAAAAATTGGCCTTCAGAGTGGAACAAATGTATTGAGAATGCAACCAGCTTTTTTGTTCATGAGCATAATATAATGAATTCATTTCATCTTCCTGCATGCAACCTAAACAAAAGTGCAATCAAATTAGAAATTGTCATAGATAAGATATCTGTCTCCAGTACCTCTGCTTGGGTGAGCTGACTGCAGATCTCTTCTTCTTCCTCTGTTTGCAGATTTATCACCATGAAATTATTGGAGAAATAACTTTTTCCATTGACTGCAGAAAAGAGAAATTCTCTATGTGACCTCAAATTTTCTTGACAAGGCAAATTTTTCCATCTGAAATGCATTTTTCATTGAAATATGTTACTTCTGAAATTTTTACTAAAGATTATAGTATATGTTAAATTGTGAGTGTATATGTATATATGTATATGTGCATATATATATATATATACCGACTGCCAAATGCAAAGGAAGTCTACTAAGAAAGTCAGTATCTAAGGAGAGGCTACTTATTAAGACTTGTTTTGTTTATTTTGTAGAATTCTGGATAGGAATATTTTTCCTCTATACATTATTTCAGCTTCTGCTTTTACCATAGCATTTGTGTTTCTTCCATTCTAATTGTGTCGAGGACAGGAATTCACTGCTGTAGCTTTAAGGCTTCAAATATTTGGGCTTCCTGGGGTCCCAATTTTGTGCTTTATGAAAAAAAATCTGCAGACTCAAACAAAACAATGATGCAATTTTGTCTTCTGAATTATTATTTACAGGGAAGGAAAACTCTATTTTCATAGCAGATGGTGTCCTGCTTTCTGTACTCTGCAGCAATATGAATAAAGCTCAATTATTTACCTAAGAACTTCAGGCATTTTTGAAATGGAGCAAGTAAATGTACAGTATGTTTATGTGTAAATAAAGACTCTTGTCTGAGGGGGTTGCGCTTTGTTTCAGCAGTCTATAGTCTAGTATTCTTTAAAATGAAAATTACTGTATAAATGGTAAATATTTACTTGGTCAATTGTTATGACACTATGTCAGAAAGAAGAAAAGAATCTCCATAAAAGCATGGATTTCAAAACCACTCAAAACCAAAGTTAACACTCACAAAAAGTCCTCAAAGTACTTTTATGATTTTGGGGCCTGATTATTTTGTTTTAATGATATGACAGCAGTAGGATTAAAATGGAGAAAAAGCCCCACATTTTCTGCCGTTTAAATTTCCAGATAAATTGCTTCTTAATACTTTCCACAAGCTTTGAAATGGCTGAAAATAAATCAGACATCAAGCACTAACCTTTACCTTTCCAGAGATGCAGGCATATGAAAAATTCAGTTTTATTTGGGACCCAAGAGCCAAGCCATACTAGAAATTACTCCCATACCTGTATTATTAGTAAAAGCCATGGCTGTGCAGGCAGACAAAAGATTTCTATCAAAGCCTACAAAAAGTAGCTAATCTGCTTTCAAGTTTTGAACTAAATCCCCCTGAGATGCTGTAGCTCTAGAAAGGGTTGTTGGTTTTTTTGTTTGGGGTTTGTTATTTTTTTAAAGGATGTTTAAAACTAGGGAAAAAAAAAATGAGTATCATAGACTGCAAAGTGTGGAGCACTTTTCAGTTCTCTTTTAAAATGCTTGTTTAATTGATTTTTCATTGCTGTTGCAAATGGAGATTTCTCTCTTGACAACAGCTGCTGTGTTTTTTGTAGAGTCTGGTAAGCATCAATGCTCAAAATGAGCTTGAGTCTCAGGAGGAGGAAGCAGGGAATGAGAAAGAGCATTGTGCCTCTTTTGTCACTATTCCGTTAACAGCCTTAATTCAATGTATGCCTGCCTCTCAGGCAAAAAAAAATCTCAACAACTTGTCCTTGTTTGAAACGATAATACACCACTGGCTCAATTTTGTAAAAATCAGTCTGTTCAGCTGTGGAAACAGACATGTTTTTTCTGTTGTATGATATATACAATGAGTTATCACCATACGCCCAGTACTTGGATGATGAGATTTTAAATGTCAGGAAATAAATGAAAATATCAACAGTTTGGCAATAGGAAGATTTCTGTTTAATGTGAACCTGACTTTCTGAAAGTCTTTTTGTGAGCTTTTTCCTAAACCAAATCAGTGAAGATTAACTTTAAATTGAAAAATGACAGTAGTTTTGAGTTTGCTTGTATGTGGCGCATTTCATAGAGGAAGAAGCAGAAAACTGTGAATGCCTCGTTACAGGTAGAGTGAGAAGGATACTTGCGGCAAGATTAAATGTGTTTCACACTTTCATTTGAAAGATTAATAAAAAATATGACTTTTTAGAGTATTTTCAATTTGTGAGATATCATTTTTAAGGAGATATTTTGCAAAATTTTCTCATTGAAAAATTGTCATGTTTTCTCTGGTTTGTTTGCTTTGTGCCCTCCACATTCACACATATATACACTCTTACTTATTCACTTTTGAAGTAAACAAATGAAATGCTACGTTCCCTCCTTTCACAATTAAATTGATCTAATCCCAGAGTTCCAGCTGAAATCCAACTGCTTCTCATTTGCAGCACCATCTCCTGATGCCCTAACTTAAGGCCTCATGTGAAAAGCAATTTATTTATTCATTTCAATAAAAGTACACATTTTGGTAATACCCCTATTTTCTGTGTGAAATCTAAAAAACATTCAAGTAATCATGACAGTAATCATTATTAGGAAAAGGGGTAAAAAAATGGTAATAAGGGCATTTATGAATGAGCTTTTAGCAAGGTTTTAGAGAAAATAAAGTGCACAAGTATTCTAGGTGAGCTATAGCCATGAAATGGGGTGAATGGCAATGCGAGGCCTTGCAAATGGAAAGGAATTCCCCGACAGAAAGGTCTTTGCTTCTGCTTCTGTTTCCATTATAGTGAACAGGAAAATCTGAAAATATCTGTCACCTCTGTTAGAAACAAGAAAAGGCATATGAACACGTTTCTATTCCTCGGAATGAAAAACTTTACATTGTCAAGACTTCCATTCACCAAGCAAATTATATGTTTGCCTGTGTTTTTTGTAGGAATGACAGTACAGCAATCCAGACCCTCATTCTATTTGTATGTGAGCATGTACATATATATCTGTGAATAAATAGAATCAAATATATACATACCAGGCAGAAGTGCAAGTCAGCAGTGCAGAAACTGATTGCAGTCCAGACGTTCCCATGTCAATTGCTTATTCTAAGTTTGAAGCAAATTTATTGTAATATTCATTTCAGCCATCTGCAGTTTTACCCCAGTAATATAGAGCAGTGAAGGGCAGTGTTGATAGATTCTTAGTGTGTTTTGAAAAAAATTAATGCTTAGTGATGAACTCTGTATGAAAGGTTTCCTTTCAAACAATATCTTAAGTTCATTGATTCAGCATAAAACATGAGCTTGTATCATAAAGGTCACAGTTAACAGTGTACTTGGCTGCCAGGTCCCTGGTTTAATATAAGCTGAATTAGATGCTATGTTTTCACCATTACAAAAATTTAAGACTAACCACCACCGAAGCAAGTTGCTTATACACTGACAAGCACTAGATTCCTGAAGGGGTTTTTCACATCAGCCACACAACTGATAAGGAATTACTTTATCTGTCAAATATGTTAAAAAGTGTGTTGTGGCTAAAGTTCAACAAGGAATAAGTGTTTGGCTTCAAGATAATGGAGGGTGACTATCTTGAGCAAAGAGGCCTGAGCCCTCTCCTTGAGGTAGGCTCTACAGGCAGTTCAAACTGGAGGAGCGGCTCTTCTCAAACAAAGCTTTCTGGTTCAAGAACTTTATTCTACAAAAGGCTGTAGTCCAAATGCCTCCGCTGACAGGCTAGGGTTGAATCACAGTGTGAATTTCATCTTGCCTAATTAGATATTTGAAAGTAGGACATTAAAATCTGAGCTAATGTATCTAGGTTCCCTTTGTAGCTAGTGGTAAGAGGATGGGGGCTTCTGCTGATTATCCCAGACAGCTATTCCAGAAGGTATCTCTGGATGTGTCTATTTCTCTGTGGATTATAAAGTCAGCCTAGGGTGAGTACTTCAGTCATAAATGAAGCTTTTAGCTACCCAAGTTAGGACAGATGAATCCATCTTTAAGTCTCTAACATTAATGATAAAGTATCTCAATAGAGTACATCTTGGTTAAACTTTGTTTCACTTTGCATTAAAAAAAAAAAAAAAACAAAACCACAAACACAACAAAAAGGCAATAATCCCTTGGAAAAAAAAAAATAAAAGGTAAAGGAAAGATTTCCTTACCAGCTGATAAAGTCATAGATAACTGGTATGTCAGCACAGTACATGTTCTAATGAATATGTATATCAGGAACAATAGCACAAGCAGGAGACAGTGACAAAGGCTCACTTCACAATATATAATAGCCCAGCATGCTTAAGGCTGTGGGTGCCTACAAATCAAATCCAGTAAAGAAAGGATGATCTAACTGCTAAACTTAGTCATAGAAGTTATTTTTTTCTCCTCATTGTGCATAAATAGACTAGGTCCTAAGTTGTGAGTAGTAACAAAATCATTGATTTTTTCCAGCTCTGGTGATATTAAGATTTGAGTCAGACATCAGATGCCACTGCACTGTCTAGAATCTAAAGCTTCTGCCAGTGTTCAGGGCACAAATTAATGTTTATCCTTAAGAAATGTGTGTTGCAACAGATTTAGGAGCTACAGAAATTGTGTTGTGCTTTTGAAAATTTAGCATTGAAAGGGGAGGATGTGAAAAAACAAATGGACACCAAGTGCTCCAAGGACCACCTTGACTTGTGGCATTTCAGCAAAAGACTCAATTGAACAGGGAGTGAAACCACAGATTTAGCCCAATGAGAAAGACACAAATAATTTTGTTTTTCCTTTAGTCTTCTGTGTTCAATATGCATAAATCTCCCAGAGGGTGAAAATGCCGTGTCAGTTCTTAACACAAACCTAAAGAATGATTTCTTACACTCAATGATCAAACATTTTGTTCTTCTCCAGCTTTTACACTCAGTCAATGCTGTGAGGTCTAAGGATCATGTTGCCTAACTGAAGTCTCCAAGCATCAAGGGCTTAGTCACAGCTTTTCAAACAGTTGTGCACTCTGTAGTCAATGAAGAGAGAGAGGGTCCTGCAGAGAGTGATCTATCTAGCTATCAAACTACTTCATCTCCAGATAGGTGTCTAAGTAAGCTGGATAAATCTCCCTCTGGAGAAGCTTATCTTTTCCCACTAAACCACAGAGGCGGCATAGATGATGAGCTGAGCTTACATGCCTAGGCCTTCCAGTGGCTTAAGTGTAGATAATATGAAACCCACTCAGCCTGTCCAGCAAAGACAGGTCTTCACACTGACTCCATTTTTTCATTGATGTTTTTTGGGAGGATGATTTTTTTGTTAGGAGAAAGACGGAGAATAAGATTACAGCAGTTATGTTTGGGTTTCCTTCTAGAAAATGTAAGTAAATAACTGTTTTGCTAACCTTTTGTCTCTACATTCGATGTTTTATGCACAAGAATAACCTTTATTTATTGGCAGTAGATAAATGCTCAAATGCATCTTCTTATATTAGACATGTTAACTTTCTCATCTTTCACCACTTATTTCCTCCCCTTCAGAGAGGCTGCATCCAGTATACAGAGTGATTGCTTCTACATTTCTATAAAGTCAAAAAGTAGATAACTCACTGAGACAATCACCTTCCTAGAGAAACCAAAAAAAAAAATCCAAGAGGCAGATATTATGCTAACAAATTTATAATAAAAAAAGATTAATGTCAAAACACAGACTTTGAGTGTGTATGTCCACAAGAATGAGATCTGGAAAAAAAAACTTATGAATCTATATCTAAAGGGCTTTTTCACTTCCTGCCTCAGCAAATATAAATTATACACTTTGTAACCATCTGTAATGTCAATATCAGCAGTTGCTCCCAATTTACTGTATAGTGCTATTGTACATATTATTTGCTTTGGAAATTACTTACAGTTTCTAGAACTACATTTTGACTGTTTATTTTTAAATGCACTCCAAAAATTTACAAAGCTATAGTTAGCCGGAATGACTCTATACTAACAGCATATTTGTAATGATTTCCTTTTTGCCATCTTCCACCAATGTTTGTTTAATATATTAAGATTATGAGTGGTGTCTGAGCATGTGTGTATAAATTTACATGCTAGAATATGCTGACACAGTTCACTTTGCAGATATTTGTGGAAACTTGTTGCTAATCTATTAGTAGGACATCACATCATTTAGATATCTTACCCTGTTTAGATTATTTCCTAACTATGGAAAAGAGAACGCTGAAAAGAGTAATAATACTGAGGCAGATGTAAAGAAAGCAGATGTAAAACCTGTTTAGAAGATGATACTTCCTGGAAAATTGAGGAGGAAGGAAGAAATACTAACACTGCAAAAAAATATTTCCAGTGATTTCAATTGCAAACTTCCTCAAAGTTCAAAGGGACAGAATTTTTAGATTTTTTTTTTAGGTATCAAACATGTTCTCAATCAGGGCTTAATGAGGATGGACCAGGCTAGCACAGAGGTTAAAGTGTGTTCTGCCTGTATCCTGGCTGTCACAAGCAAGGAGGACAAGCGTGTATTATGCAGAAATTCTAAGACATTTCTTACTTAAATGGAACATTATTCATAGTGTGTGATGGATAATGAAAGATAATCTTAACTTTGAAATGTACTCCTTTTATTCCATTCTTGATCACTGTAGCATTAGGCTCTTGCTGACTGACATAAAAATAACTGATGGACTAGATAAATATTCAGTTGTTTTCATGGAACATATCAAGAATGTTCATCAGAAACATATTCCTGTACAGTGTCAGCCTTATACCTTTGTGGCTACATGGATCACATCTGCTCCAGGCTATTAAATATCAGACTTTCACGTTCTTTCATTTTGCAGTCAACAAGGAGTGTTTTGCAAAAGATGTAATAGATGAGAGAGCCTCAAAAGGTCTCTTTCACTAAACTTCTAGAAAGTTCACGATTTAAATCACTGGAACATCCATATAGTGTAATAATTTCTTTCTTTCTTCTTTACTTTCATAAGGTAACTTCTAGAAAATCAAGTTTATTTTCTTATACAATGTTCTTCTCCTGTCTCCTTGCTTTCTCTTTCGCTTCCACTTTCTTTTTTCTATCTTTATTTCACATATTTACTGTCAGATTTCATTTTATTTTTCTCTTTTTGTCACATTCCAAGCTTTAGTTTTGCATTTTATCTGTGGGTATGCATGGGGCTTGGGCATAGCTATAAAATAACTAACTTGTAAGGTATTTATCAACTAATACAGTATTTCATAAATGATCCCCCTTAACTTCAAAGAAATTAAGTACTTGTTGAGCCAATACTTGAAAGGCTGTGGGGGTGTTATTTGTGCATTTGCTCTTTCTTTTTTCCTTTGGAGGCAGGCAGGCAGGCAGGCAGGCGTCTAAAATCAGAAAGACATATTTAGCTAACAATTTTGTAGGTAATTCATGTGGTCAAAAAATTATTTTTTTGTCTTGATAAGACATCCTAAAGGTGTCAAAAACCAACAGAGCCATAAAAATTATTTTCTACAGGTGCTAAATATGTAAAGAAAAACTAAAATAGCAGAAATATTGGCATTCAAATGTCACCAGAGGAAAATAAAATAAGGTCAAATGAAATTGAATGTTCCATTTTATAGCTATGAATATTAGCATGTTGTGCCTTACCATGCATATACATCTGAAAAGTGTAAGTATCCGGGACTAGGCTGAGGAGGCTCAGTAGCTGCCATTGTTCTCATCTATTACAGCCTCTCCATGACCTTCAACAAGTCCTTCATGCTCCCTATCAGTAAAACAGAGGCAATGATATTTAGAGAACAAATCTGCAGCTACAGCACTTCAGCTGCCGATCTCACCCTAGGAAGGCTTCCCAAGCTGCTAGTGATTATAACTGTGGGAACACATTTCTGGTAATGACACCACTATGGTGAAAAGTTAAACTCATCTGTCTTGAAAGTTCCTGTGCATGTCCCTTTTTTTTCAAGAAGTGTTAACAGCAGATTCCTAGCTATGTTCTTGTCTCTGTTTATTGCTTTCCAAAATCCACTTGCAGCTGGATATAGATTTTTTCCTGTCCAAAACCCCTGTGTGGGGCAGAGTGTGATACGGAACTGTCATCATGTTCCTTTTGCAGGAGGGTGGCATCTGGATGGGTTCTTGCCAGTTCTCTGTGTGTGTGTGTTTGTGTGCATGCATGCACACGTGTGCATGCACATGTGCAGTCCTTTACAGCTTGCACGGTCACTTCCTTTTGTATAAAGCAAAAGAAAAGTGGGAGGAAATTGCAGTGGTAATATCCTTTCTATAGGTGGAAACAGTCATTTGTAAGGCAATGCAAAGGCAATGTCACGCTAGATACTAGGAAGTGTTTCATGAAGCCAGCTACTGTCTAAGGTATGAATATGAACAACGTACTTCTTGTAAATGCTGTGGGTTTGCTTTCAGTACACCGTGGTTTTGAGCCTTTGCATTGCTATAGACCTGCTGACTGCAAAACACTGCTGCCATTTTGAATTCTGTCTGGAAGCAGTAAGACTTATTCCAGGTTATCTGCAAGAGACTTCAACTGTTCCCTTTTCACTGTAGGTTTTATGAAAGTTAACCTAAAGCAAAAATTAAAGAGGTATGTGTATCTGGATGATCTCAGTTACTTCATTTACTAAAATGTAAAACTGCTCTAAGGAAACTAAAAGCTTCATAAAAGATGAGAATGGAAAGTGTTAGCCTTTTGAATGCCTAATTTAGTAGCTGCTTCTCCAAGGTCTTTCACATCACACTTTGAAGTACTGTCTCATATAAATTCTGAAAGAATCAAGGAAAGAGTAAAACAAATGAGATACATATACAGTTTTGAAAATTAATCATGAAGAAAAATGCCAGTATTCTTGATGACTGGGCTAATTAACAGAGGATGAAATGGAAGATGACAAGATGGAAGTGTTACAGTACATTGCTTAACTAAGCAAACCCCTTTTTCAATAGAATAATAAACATTAACATGCTTTAAAAAAATAATGTTTCTGAAGTACAAGGATGTTCTCAGTAATTATTATTATAGATGCCATTTTATTCAGTCCTCAAATACTCTTCAGAAAGTAAGATTTTGAGGCAACTGAAAGCGTTAAGGACTCCAATACAGCACAAGAGCATGTTAATTTGTTAGAAAAATATATAAATAGGAGTGCTGTAACACTGAGCTGCCACACAGGTTCCACTGCTTTTAGAAAATGGTTTCATTGAACTGAACTCTAACTGGTAACTTCTAGCAGAGAATGATTCAAAATTAAATGTATTAATCTGTAATTCAAATTCTGTGTAATTGATCTTTTTGCCAGAAGTACTTGTTCAGCCTTTCCATTCTGCATTTTGAAAGTTATTCTGCAAAAACCTCCATTTTTATCCTCCTCTTTCTGAAATTCTTTCTGAATCCTTTTCTGAATTTCTTTCTGTATCCTCCTCTTTTCTGGAAACATTTCTGGTTTCCATTCAGCCACCAGTGATGTCCCTAAAATCCATTCTTTGCTGCCTATCTCCGTAAATCCCTGCACACACAAGGTGCTGAAGCTGGATTCTGCCAGGAGTTAATTAGTTCCTTGAAGCTCTTGTTTCTTGCTAAAATTCCTGAGATTTTCAAACTCTTACAGGAGAAAAGCTTTCTTATTACAAAAGCACAATCCTTGAGTTTCAGAGCATGCCCAGAATACAAAACAAGCAAACAAAACCTGACAGATTACATATAAGGATCAATCTGGACATATACATTGTGTGAGTGGTTACCAGATAATGCCGCACATTTCTCTATGTCCTTCACTAAGTAAAACTTATTTATATATGATGGAGTAACTCCAAAAGAGCTCCAAGAGAGGCAGATTTTACCAGGCCAAAGTGAGGAAATCAAATATAAAATGCCCAGGACCAAAAAATTCCTCCTTTAGCTTACTCAAGACAGCCTGGATAAAGGGATGCTCTTGAAAGATGAAGGATGTAGAAAATTAATTTATATCATTTCTCTGCATTCATCATAGTGGATTTTAAGTTTCCTACAGCACTGGTAGGTAACCTACCAAGCTACTAACTATTCCCTCTCTCTTCAGATTTTTATTTTGTGCTTTTGTCTTTTCTCAAAGGAAAGGGAGTAAAAGGCATGCCTTGCCTTAACAGGGAACTTTGAACATGTGTTCGAAGATTAATGTTCATACTGCAAGAACCCAGCAGAAGGAAGTTACATACAATTTCAGAGATATGTTCTCATCTCTGGCTACTTTTTGTCGGATAACTCCCTGCCTTTCTTCTGCATATCAATCATAATTAGCTCAAATAATGCCTTGCTTAGTTTCTAAAAATTCCTTCCTCAGACATCTACATCTGATCAGCTAATCTACAGTTAACTGACAATTAGGCATGAATTATTGCAGTTATTAAATATGTTTGATGATCTGACTCCTAATTAATGAGAAGAAAAAACCCCAAACACTTCACAAGGTCTCTCACCTAAACCCAAGATAAAAGGGGAGAAAGGCACCCTAGGGACTTGGCTAAGAAGGGTTCAGTGTGCAATGCAAACACCTCTGAATGTTTGCACTGAAGGAAATTAATCCTCACTCCAAACCCTGCAGCTGGGCTAACAAACTTGGAGGTATCAGCAATTTTCTTGGCCCTGTTTTTAACAGCACTGTAGTTAAAAGGATTTTAAAAGTCTAGGAGAACCTTCAGTAAATTCAGTAGACCTCATTCTTCATCCTCATCAAATATGTCACGGCAGGGCAGGATAACACACTTCTTTGCTTCCATTCAGAAGGAAGGAGTTCACGCCAGAAGGATATATGATACAGTTTGACAGGTAAGTATATCACTGTTTAAATAGTCTATTTTTTCATTGCTTTAAAAGATTCAAAGGGGTGGATACTCAGTCCCTACAATAATAATGCTGTAGTTGTGAGACTCCTCAGAAGGCAGGTGTAGTCCTGGTTTCAAGTTCAGTATTCAGTGGAAACAATATTTAAACCAATTCTGCTTTTGAAAATGGTACCTATTTAGTACATGGCAAACCAAGATAAGTATTTCATCTTTCTTCAGTGCAGTGTGGAAGAGAGATTAACTAGGAGATGTAAGGACATGTACTACATGATAACGAAATTAACTTTCCCCCCTAATGTCTGGATCTCAGAGAAATATACCAGCTGCTGAGGCTGCCAGACTTTATAAATTCCATAAATCTTGAAATACAGATTTCTTTCTTTTTTTTTTTTTTTTTGAATAATCAAGAATATGACAGTTTGTTTACAAAAATGGCACTATCTGTTTACTTCACCATGTGTCAATTGGATTAGTTCCTCAATCAAGAAGAAGAAGCTGAGTCATCCGTTGCATATTCCCTGCTGTGTGGTCTGCCTCTGCAGACTGAAAAGGACCCCTCTTGCTACCAACGAAAGCAGAGGGTCAAAACCCAAATGCCATGTCCTTGACTTGTTTACAGAAAAAACAGATTAGTAATAAATTAAAGGGGCTTTTATGGAGAAAGCCATTAGTTGTCTGCATGAAGTTACCCATTTTCTGCACAATAGTTTGTGTAGGTGTCAGAAGAATCTCAATAGTTCACCAGTTACTGAAAAACTCATGTAGTCAAATGTTTGACTGAATGATGGCTGGATATTCTTTAAGTCTGCTTTTCCCTCTGCAAACAGCTGATGCCTGCATTAAGCTAAGATCAAATGAAGAATGTATTCAGCATCTCAGAGCTACCCAGAAGCAAAATAACAGCACCAGGAGCTAAGCTCTCTCATGTTTCCTTTGTATATGTCAAGTTATATTATCCTGTGTGATGTATCATCCTTCCCAGTGTACTTAATATTATAATGAAAGAGAACTGTTAATATGGAAAGTCACAAGACTATTTCTTTCATATGCAAAATAAATTGCATGCAATCACACCTCTGACCTGAACTTTTGAACCTGGAAGCTATAAAATTTGCTTTTTGTACAGTCCTGAGAGTTTTGGTAGGGCCTACTACTGCTTTTTTCCTGACAAAAGAAAAATATACCCGTTCATACTCTAAAATAATCACACTAAAGCTGTGGTAACTGAATCACTAAAGGTATATAAGGCTATATATTCTAAAATGCTTGTCCTTATTTCTTTTAGTATGAATATACAGTACAGAAGTGGCAAAAAACTCATGAGAAATATTCTTTAATATCCTAGAAGGGATAAACCTTGCTCAGAAAAAAACCCCAACATTCTCTCTCTCTCTTACTCTCTAACTCTCTCTAAGATACAACTGCTTTTATTTCTCTAGCTGTGACTTCCGCTTTGTCTCTTTTGCGTTGCTGTCTCTATTTTATTTGGTGGAGGGTGTGTTTTCTGATTTTTGTGTTTTGCTTTGTGCATGTTGTGGGTTTTTTTTAAATTTATACATATTTAATATAACCAGGAGATCAAAAAAAAAAAAAAAAAGAAAAAGAAAGGTGCACAGCTAAGCACTGAGCACATCATGCAGACTCAGGGCAGTGTTACCAGCTCCGAGGGGCTAATTCTTATTTCTTAGAAGTCAGTTAGTGTTAAAGATTTCCATGACATCAGAATGGGCTTTTGGGTTTTTGTTGTAGTTTTGGGTTTAGGTTTTGTTTGCTGGGTTGTTTATTTGTTTGTTGATATCGTTATTATCTATGTTCTAAATAAACTACTCAGGTTATATTGAGGGAAGAGCAGTTTCAGTCTATATCCTAGATATTTCATCTGACCCATGTGGCTCAGCCAGGATGAGGTCAACTTCCTCTTAGTTGTTTTGTGAGAGGAGAGGAGAGAGAGAAAAGGAAAGAGGAGAGGAGAGGAGAGGAGAGGAGAGGAGAGGAGAGGAGAGGAGAGGAGAGGAGAGGAGAGGAGAGGAGAGGAGAGGAGAAAAATTAAAAAGATTTCAGGAGGACCCATAAATCATTGCCATCAGATCACTCGGAAGAAAAGGCAAAAAGGCACCCTCATGTAAATCTCCTTCACTTACAAAGCAGCTGAAGACTTCAGTTTTCAGTCGAGGCCCTTGACATATATCTCCTACTTAGAAATTTAGTAGAGCTTGAAACATCAGACCTGAGTAAAGACGAGCCTCTTTTTTACAGCTATGACAAGATTTGGCTCTTCTGGGTATGAAGCTTTCCCCCTGTGGAACACGGGAGATATACAGACCAAAAGAAATACCGGGTACTATATTTAAGGCTAAACTGCAATAAGTATCTTACCAAAACTAGCCAAGTTATGTTGCATTTATGATGAGTTTAAGAACTTGCAAATGTATATTCAAAGAAGAGGACTCTCACTGGCTGTCTTAGTATTACCAATATACGTTCCATCTCATATTAAGCCTAATGGTTTGCCGCATAATTGCGCCATTAGTAAACCAGTGCTCACATTCAGTTTCTACTTTCTATTGGATTAGAGAAAGGATTTCAAATTTGCATTTAAATGAAATTGAGCAAAGAGTGATAAAGTCTTCAATTAAAAGGCCACCTGTTTTTGTTAATTCATTTTTAATAGGAACAGTAAATATTTTCAGTTGATGTACTTTCTGCCGCATGATTGGTATATTTTTCTCTTCTTTATCTCTGGTGTCAGACACCCCTCATTAGAAGAGTCTATCATTTTCTCTGACTAAGGAATTTGTCTCAAGCTTCATGAATCTGTAGGTAGAAGATGAAAAAGGAAAGTAAACCAAATAGCTATTTAGAAAATGTAAGCAATGTAAGTTTTCCATGTGATCAAAATAAGTTTGGGGGGAGGCGGATGTAGATATGTTGTTTTGTTAAACAAAAGCACATTCTTTTTTTTCATTTAAACTCTTCTTTGTGCATGCTGACCTCACTTAGGTATGCTGTATGAGACAACAGTAATCTTCCATGTCACAATTATGTAATGAAATTAAAATTTGAGGATTACAAATATATAAACACAAATCATGACAAGCACTTTTCGTGGAGAAAAACCAACTGGTGTTCATGGAGTATTAGCTTCAACTGGCACCTGGAAATATTTTGTCTTCATATAAAATTTCTTCCTTTGGTGATAAATCATTTGCTTTTTAGTTTTGCTTTATAGGCTTACAGCTCTAGTTTCACCCAGTTGCTATTAGTAACATCTTGTTTTTCTAATACTTTTGAAATAATTTGTAGCCATAATTGGTTCTCTGTTTTCCATTTACTGTAACCATAACTACTAATTTGCTAACAACCACTACAATGCTGTTACAACCAAAGTTAAAAATACAAGTACTTTTCTCAAGAACAATTTGTGTTGTACACCCTTCTCTTCGGGGGTGCAATGTAAGCATTTAAATAAAGAACTGAAGCATTTAATTAGTGTGTGCTTGCTTCCTGCTAGCAGGACATCACACTAGTGAGTAAATGGATTAAGTTTCTTGCAACACAAGCCAGGAGACATTGTGACAGTTGTGTCTTTCATTTTCAAATGTCTAGTTAAGGGAAACACAGGGGTCCAATCCCATCTTTAAAAACTTAATCTTTGATTTAAATTATTATTGCTTTTTAGTGCTTGGTGGCTTTCCACAATAAACATAGCAAGGAATTAAGTTTTTCATTTCTGGTTGAATGAGGAAGGGAATTAACAGAAATGCAAACAGAAGATGGTCACAGGAAAATGTAGGTTAGGGGATTTACCCCCTATTTGTTACAAGTTAAACATTTGTAAAAGAAAATAAATAATGCAGAACCCTCTCCTCACCTCTTCATATATATTTTTGATTGATATAGCCATATAACGTGTTTGGTTTTGTATTTGCTGGAAGAAGAAACGTATTAGGAGTTTTAAATAGTTGATTTTTATTTGGCTCAGATTCTGCTTCTTAACCAGAAGCTGCTGCAGTTGTTTAATGCTTACAAAGCAGAACTAAAAATATCTCTTGAAGTTCAGCATGAGTACATATTGCAAAAGGTTTGGACCTAATGCTAAGGTGTTAAATAAATATATTAAAGTGTATTGGGTTGTGTGGCAAGGTTTTTGTAGCCATGGCCCATGAGGATGACTTCTGTGAGAAGCTGCTGGAAGCTTTCACTATGTCAGATAGAGTCAATGCTTCAAGATGGACCCACCTCTGACCAAGGCCGAGCACATCAGCAATGGTGGTAGCACCTCTGGGATAAGAATGGAAAAAAAACTTCTGCAGAACAGCATCCAGAAGAGAGGTGGGAGACTATGTGAGACAAACTGCTCTGCAGACACCAAGGCCAGTGAGGAAGGTTGAGGAGGAGGCACTCCAGGGGTTGGAACAGAGTTTTCACTGCAGCCCATGCTGCAGACCATGGCAAGGCAGGCTGTCCCTCTGCAGCCTATGGAGGTCCATGGTGGAGCAGATATCCACCTGCAGCCCAAGGAGGACCCCACACTGGAGCAGGAGGATGCCCAAAGGAGCTGTGACCCCATGGGAAAATCGCACTGGAGCAGGCTCCAGGCAGAACCTGTGTGTGGTCCCATGGAAAGAAAAGCCCACACTGGAGCAAGTTTGCTGGCAGGACTAATGACCCCACAAGGAGCAGTCTGTTCCTGAAGGACAGTCTGTTTGCTGGCGGGACTTATGACCCATGCTGGAGCAATCTGCTCCTGAAGGACTGCACCCTGCGGAAGGGACTCACACCAGAAAAGTTTATGAAGAACTGCAGCCCATGTGAAGGACTCACATTGAGGAAGTTCATGGGGGACTGTCTCCCATCAAAGGGACCTCACTCTGAAGCAGGGGAAGAGTGTGAGGAGTCCTCCCCTGAGGAGGAAGGGGTGGAAGAAACAACATGTGATGAACTGACAGCAACCCTCATTCCCTGTCCCCCTGTTCAGCTGCAGGGGAGGAGGTAGAAAATATTGGGAGTATAGTTAAGTCCAGGAATAAGGGAGGGGTGGAGGAAAGGTGTTTTTAAGATTTGGTTTAATTTCTTGATTATTCTACTTTGACTGGTAATAAATTAACCTAATATCCCAAAGTCGAGTCTGTTTTGTCCGTGACGGTAATTGGTGAGTGATCTCTCCCTGTCCTTATCTCAACCCAGGGGCTTCCATTACATTTTCTCTCCCCTGTCCAACTGAGGGGGGGGGGAGTGATAAAGCAGCTTTCACAGGCACCTGGATTCCAGCCAAAGTCAACCAAACACTGAAGGCTAAAAAAACTGGAACAAAGCATATAAATAACTGATTCCAGTTCAGCTGAAAGGGTCAAAAGATTCTAAGTAGTTACTACACAGAGAATGCTCTCCAAACAACTCAAAGGACTCAGTGTTCTTTCTCTCACTACCCTGGTAAAGCTGTCTATGAGTAATTATTGCTGTAGCTGTTGCAGATTAAACAGAAATTGGGAGAAGAGACTGCATGATAATCATGGTAAAGTACTGGGAAAGAGCAGCTTCTCACTCAATGGCTACCTGCAGCTCTACATTATGAGCATCTAAGATGTTGTCCAGATCACTGTAAAGGCCACCACATGCTCTGACTTACTGGCTAAAATGGCAACTGCTGAAAGATACACACTAATCTAATTTCTATCAATTTCAGACAGTTAAATACTTAGGTATATTTTCCAAATTTGGAAATGTACATTACCTTTATTGACATATTAAAGGGTCTACATTTGTTTGTGTTCAGTGAAGAACTAGATTCAATAATAGGTTAGGTTTTCTGCAGCTTTTAGTGCTTACCTAAAGGAAAATTACTCTCTCTTATGAAAGCATAGTTAGGAATGTCACCAAGTGGAAAACTTCTTTTAGAAACCTGACACAACAAAGTTACATTCAATAAAAAAAAAAAAAAAAAAAAAAAAAAGAAAAATAATTTGCTGAATTATTTATTTAAAAAAAAAAAAAAGCTTAGAAAAAGAAGTGGCTTTTGGAATTTTGAGTTTTCAATGGAAACATACAAGTTTTACTGAAAACTTCTTTTTCCTAAACAATGCTTTAGAAGCCTGCTTTGTGGCACAACTCTATTGTCTCCAATGATAAACACCTAATTTTTGCTAATGGAAAAGGAGCAGTATTTTTCAGATCCACCTTTTTTTATTTTTAATTGGAGGAAGAAATTAATGACTATCAGATTAAGTTTTTGTAATATATGGAACATTGCACAATATTCTTAGTGAGGATAATGAACCATTTCTCAGTGAAAAAAATAATTGGTGCTGAACAGAATTTACATACTTCTAATTGTGATATTTATTTGCCAGTAAAGGAAAATATTTAAATATCTCATTTTGTGAGCATAAATCTAAAGGATAACCTATATTTGATATTTTAAAACCCTTCAGAAACTTCTTTTTCAAACAAAACTTAAGTGTTATTTGATTTTTTTTTTGTTCATTTATTTTTTGTTTGTTTGTTTGTTTGCTTGTTTGTTTTGCTGGCTGATTACTAAGCAGTCTTGCTGGTGGATAAATGAGGTTTGGGCTGAGAACACTTTCAGCACTGATATTTTCTAATATTACAGTGGTGGTCTGTAAGCCCCACCTGCATAATGCAGTTGCATAATGCATAATCATGGTAGGTTGATGGCATCTAAAGAGCAGTTAACAGCAAGCAGCAATATGGCAGATAAATCTACCATTAAGTAGCTCCATCAACTTCTGCATCCACACGCCTATGGACAGGATGAGGGCAAATGTAGAAGGCATGTCATTGTCACTGAGTTGAGTTATACTATACATTTCATCCTTTCCGTCCTGCTCTACATCAGGAAACAAGCCATAAACCATGCTTTATATTTAAACCACCAGGTGGCTTCCATCTGAGGAACACCACAAGCCAGAATAACAAATTCAATCTGTTGTTTTTCTGTATCTGAGGTCTTTCTGAATTCTCTTTGTCATGCGGGAGGTTTAAAACTTCTGAGGGGCTGGTTCAATATACGTTTATGAGTAGCGCAGAACAGGGGGTAGGACAGGAATTTTAATACCCTATAAAGCAGAGGTTAATGATATCATCTTCTACTACCTATACTCCCCTGGAAACTACTTTGTCCTGCCCCACAGTCCCCAGTTCAGCTCAGTCCATTGCATAAGCAGCGTTAAAACTTTTCAAATTGGTCCAAAACCTGGGTGAGGCCATACCCATCTTTGTCCATGCAGTGGACCTCAGAAGAGTTTAGTTCAGCCTTGTTCTGAATTAATCAGAAAACTTTGCAAAGAAAACATTTGCTCAGCTTTAATTAGGATTAACCAGATGTCATCCTCTATTCTGGTTAATTCCACTTGTACCACGTGAAAAATAAATGTAGAACCATTTTAATGATGTCCTAGCTCTTTTGGTTTATTTTGTTGTTTGTTTTCTTTTTTTTGAAGACAAGCAATAACACACATATTTAATATATTTTTCATCTAACATTTAATGTTAGAGAAATCTACTAATTATTTTGATCAAAAGGGTGGTAAAAGCAGCTTTCTCTACATCAAAATCAAAAACAATGCTTTCTCTACATAAGGTTCAATTTAAAATTGCTAGATACAGGTCAACATTTATATCAGTTTAGGACCTTACTCAAATCAGAAATAAGCCCCAAATGGAGAGCTAGAGGGAAATTATATGATCATGGATATACTACTTGCTTTGGAATGCTTGCTGTGCTGGATATTGGGAAGGCAAAAAGCCCTTTTAATCTCCCTAGTAAATCTCCAATTTACCACAGTTGTTGTGGTTGTCATTAATTTTAACATTTTACTTGGGGTTGTCTAAAGCTTTAGAATGAACTCATGTGTGGGAGGAAACATTCAAGAAAAAAGAGAATTCCTGAAAAAATGAAACAACTATGTGTACTTATTTTCTTCAGAGCCAGCAGTATCTGTCTACAATCTGTCTATAATGACTGGAATAAATTAAAATTGGCATATTTCACTGATTATTCAAAGGATTACTTATTTTTATCTGATGAACTTGGCAGTGCAGAGATTTTCACCATACTTAAAGGCCTTCAAAATGACAATTTCCTAGTGTACCAAAGCAACTCCATATAGAAAACAGAATACTTTCAAATCTGTAGGATGTTTATCACTATGGAGATGTGCCTCAATATTTCAGCGTGTTGAACACAGATAGAGTGAAATATTTCTCCGAGTTCTGAACTTACATTTGTGGATGAGGATAAAATAATTGAAAAATTTTGTTACACAACTTTTAAAGCCAAATAAGAACTTGTCAGCAGTGTATTGCATTATGCAATATATGAGGCAAGCAGTTAACTTCAAGCAAATATTAATTTTCATTTCCCATTAATTCTGTAGTCAGAGGGATGTCCTCCAAAATTAATCTTAGGGGTACTGGTTGCAAATGATGATATGTTGTCAAAGTTCAAACCATTTGATTGCAGTATAATTTTTCTTTCTTCAGATACTCTTAATTCAGTTTCATTGATGTGCTGGTGATAATCAGGCAAACGGTGGGTTATTCTCCTTTCAAGTGCACGTCACAGAACAATGAACGCAAGCTTTTTTGTATTTCTGCTAGATTCAGGGGGAAAATATATGTTTTTCAACAAAGAATTAACTGTTTCTTCAAACTAGAAAAAGCTGGCATATTGTTTTCAATACATGAAGCTTTTGCTTTATCAAGATTTGTCCTGTAGATTAATCTTGAAAAATGAGAGCATTTGATTTTTTCATCATGAAGTAAACTATATGAAAGGTTATAGACCAATTATGTTTCTTCTGCATATTTTTTATTTCTCATTATTGATAACTAATAAAATTTGAAATATTTTATTTCCTAGATGATACAGTAGAATTATTTTTAATATGGCATTGATCAAGCCATTTTCTGCCCTCATTACCTAAATTACCTGGAACACAGCATTCACCAACATTTGTGATAAAACATGCAAGCAGCAGACATGAAAATAATTTCAAATTCCTAGTGGCTTTGTTTGTTTGTTTGTTTTTTAATGTACATTTTCATAAGGGTTTGTTTTGGTATGTTTTATTTTGTTTTTTTCTTGTAATATGCTTCAATAAATGCATAAAATAATCTGAGATACCGTATTTTAAAAACCACAAGTCACACAGAAATAAATCCATACCTATGCTTTCATTCCAAATATGCAATTTTAGCACACTATAAAAGGTGACAGTGGTTTTTTTTTGGTTGTTATTTGAGGAGTATATGATATCGTTAAAGATTCGGTGTTTATACTAAAGCCTGCACCAAAAACAAGGCATGGATTGCCAGGCACAATGAAGCCTGTCACGGAAGAGCCCTGTTGTTCAAATCAGAGCACTCGAAGTATTTCATCAGGCTGTGTGACAAGGGTTCTGCTTCTGAGACCAACAACAGAAAACAGGGTGATTTTGCCTGCGTCACAGCAAGCCACCTTGGACTTCTGACTCTGATTAAGTAATGCCCATGTACACTGAGAAGGACAAACAGACCCCTTTAGCACAAATTCTTGATGCAACTTCCTTTTAAACCTTTGGGTCCAAATCAAAATCTCTTAAAAGTTATGCCCTATCTAGATCTTATGAGGCTGTGCTTATGACAGCATATTTGTCTTGTGAAAAACTGCAATCAAAACCAACATATACAACATTATAATTATTAATGCTATTATTATCATGAGAAATTATGGTTTTTTTACAAAAGAAATACTAATTTGACGGTCAGTTGAAGATACTTCAAGGTATACCAGAAGGGCTGGATAAAATCATGGTCCACAGAAATTCACCAGATGTGTCCAGCAGGAACAGATGATCTCAGGAGTTTAGAGATTTATGAAACTGTCTAGAACTTTTTGTGCTCTAAGAAAAAAAAAAAATTAGAAAGGTGGTTGTCCATTCAGTAGATCAGAAACTTTAATTTTGAAGAGAAGATTCATTATTTCAAATTCAGAGGAAGCTGATCTTTCAAAATACTCTAATTCTTAGTGTCTTTCCAGGACTCCCAACTGAATAAAATGAAAAAAAAAAAAAAAACCCAAAACAAATCAGCATAAAATTTACATTTTCTTGAGAGATACCACTTAGATATGACTCTGCTCCAACACATTTCTAAAAAAGTGTGGCAGATAAAGTATCAACCAATGCACATAAAAATTAATTTTGCTTTTTAAATACCATGGGTATTCTGCTGATTAAAGTTCAGTTATAGTGGGTGATAAGACAGAAACTTTTGATAAGATACATTGGAAAGGTTTACATTTCTAAAGAAACATAAAAGCATTTATTTTAAACTCACAAGAATTCTTAAAACTTTGGTAAGAGAGGGAAAGTTTCAGGTTATCTAAAGCAGTCAGCAAAATATTTACCTAATATATGTAAGTAAATAACATGGGTCTGTCTTCTACATCCAGAAGCTAGACACGTATTGCTGTTTTAACTTGTTTTCCGTGATTCTCTTTTACCTCTTTTGAACCTTCTGTTTTTCAAGCTTTTGTCTTGATTATAATCAGGAATATGAAATTATTTAATCACCTAATGTTTTTTTACATAAAACTCTTAGAAAAACATGCAACACATTTCTTCCAGCCAATGTCACATACATAGCAACAAGGCTCTAAGCTGCCTTCACTTAAACTTTATCCCTTACTAACTAGTATTCACAGTAAATAGTGATTGCCTGGAGCCTAGTCAGACCTCTCTGAAATCTGTGAAAAAATCCCAGAACTTCAGGGCCTCGATTTTTTAGCATGAAATAGACAGCACTCCTATCTTTCTTGGGAAGTTCCCAAGAAACTGGAATATTCAGAGCCTTTCAAAATTACCATATTGTTGATTTACCTTGGAATTCTTTTGGTCTAATTGACAGTGATGGGATAGAAGCTTTGTTGTTGATAACATATTCAATTATGTGCTTTTAATCTAATTAGGGCAGCTTACTGAAAAGTACAGATAGTGGGTTAGATGTATTTCATATGAAAAAATAAAGATAAGCAATAACGAGCAAGAGAAAACTGTGAAATGTGCTCATTCCTCTGCCATGACTGATCATAAAATTTTGACTAAGTTGAATTAAAAACAGATAAAGGCAAAAAAAGCCAAAACCAACAACTCAACCTCAGAAAGAGGTCTGTCAAATACTCATATGCACTTAAGTCCTTAGTGGTTGGTTAGGAAATACAAAGAAACCCTCCTAGAGGACACCAGATAGTGTAATGAAGTTGGAAATGATGACAACAAAAATGATATTTTCCAAAAGTGTAAAACTATATTTTTTCCATTGGAAATAATGAAAATGCAGGTAATATTTTTTAAAAGCATTAAGTTTGTTATTTCCAATACTGACCAATACCTGTACTGTTAAGGACTTGTGTTTTGAAGATTTGCAATCAGTAGTAGCTTAACATTTCAGTACATAAAAGAACAAAAATCTGATCTAAATTACTTTTCCATTTGGAATTGAGATATAAATTTAGAAAGGAACCTAATCCCTTCAGAATTAATAATAGGAGAATAACCAGGTTGTTGTCTGACACACAAAGCAGTACCCTGTGTAAAGCTTCCAAAATGATGCTGCAACAAAATCAGGTACCTCAGACACGAAGTCCTAGAAGGCAGTAAGCTGCATGAGGTGCAGTTTAGAAGGGCTAGGAGAGGTGTGAAGACCTGTCTGAAATACTATGGATATGTTTCTTGACAGGTTTTTCAGTGCTTGCTAAGCATTGGATTTTTACTCCACTTCATATTAACAACTCTGAATTGTTCCTCAAAACATGGTGTTTAACTTGTTAGATTATGAAAGGTGGATTTTAAATACTAAGTGAAATGAGAAATTTGAAGACAAATCCTTCCTCCACAAGTATTCCAAGTGTAGGAATATTGGATTAGGAAATGAAAAGGTTATTGTCACTGCTTTTTGAATGGAACCTGCTTTAAGGGCTGTATTTTCACCATAATTCCTTCTTCTCTTTTTTTTTTTTTTTTCTATATTTATCATTTCTTCTCCTTCATCCAGACAAATCCTCTGTTATTCGTACAACAGTTGGCACTAAATGATATATAACAATGTCAAACTTCACTTGAAATTCAACACTGAATACTTAGAGATGTGCTTTACTCATAATACCTCGATGTCATTGATCAGTGACAGCAAATGACCATAGAACAAAAGAAAATGATGGGATGACAGAAATCACCCAGCAGAAAAATTCCTACAGACATGAGACATTCAGTGCCAGTGAGCATAGGTCAATACAGTGTGTAATTCTCCAGTTGATTTTAGTAGGTAGAGGTACATAACTATGTGTCTGACTGAACAGAAGTGCTAGCACATAAGCAGGTAGTTACATGATTCAGGTCCTGCTTGACCAACCAGATCTCCTTCTATCACAAGGTGACCTGCGTGGTTAATGAAGAAAAGTCTGTAAACATTGTCTATTTGGACTTTAGAAATGCATTTGACACTGTATCCCACAGCATTCTCCTGGAGAAACTGGCTGCTCATGGCCTGGGTAGGTGCATTCTTCACTGGGTAAAAAACTAGCTGGATGGCCAATCCTAAAAAGGAGTCATTAATGGTGTCACATCTAGCTGGCAAACAGTCACCAGTTGTTCTCCCAGGGCTGGGTACTGTGGCCGGTCTTTTATTTTATCTTTATTGATGACTTGGATGAGGAGATTGAGTGCAATTCAGTAAATTTGCAGACAACACCAAGTTGGGCAGGAGTGTTGATCTGCTGAAGGACAGAAAGGCTCTGCAGTGGGATCTAGACAGGATGGATTGATGGGTTATGGACAATTTTATGAGGTTCAACAGGGAAAGTGCCTGTTCCTGCATTTGGGCCACAACAAGCCCATGCACTGCTATAAGCTTGGGGAAGAGGGGCTGGAAAGCTGCTCAGGGGAAAAGGACCTGGAGGTAGCGACTGGTGGTTGAATATGAACCAGCTTTTGCCCAAGCAGCCAAGAAGGACAGCAGCATCCTGGCCTGTATCAGAAATCGCATTGCCAGCAGGACCAGGAAAGTGATTGCCCCCGTGTACTAAGCACTGGCGAGGTCACACCTTGAATCCTGTGTTCAGTTCTGGGCCCCTCACTACAAGAGAGATATTGAAGCATATATATGATTAGAGTTTGAATATTTCTGGGAGCTTGTTTCTTCATAAATTATCACTTCTTCTAAATTTACAGGTTTTCTTTAAAAGAATTTAAAATGCACTATACGTATTGGGTTCCTACTAAAATGCATGTAATACTTTCACATGAAAAATTAGCTACCCATACAGAGATTCTTCTGCTTCAGCTCATGGCGTGTATTGAATTTATAACTGCTTCTTTCTGTCAAGCTTTTTCCCAATAATGTGTATTAAAATGATTACATAAAAATAAATTGCATTACAGAGTATCATAATGTTTTCAAAGATGACATTACATTAGTCTAACACCGGTCAATTTTCTCCGATCCCCTAATAGCATGGATAATATCTTGCTTTGTGGGTGTTTTTGTTCTTGTTATTTCTGATTTTCTCTTTTTTCCTGGAAGAAATGTGCAACATTTCCCAGCACACATAAATAAGATCTGGTTTTACATTGTACTGTGGGCACTGTGTCTAGGTTTACTTCAGCCAGCTAAATCTAATAAACATCTACTGGGATAGTAATTTTTAAGTTCAAGTTCAATATCAAACATGTCAGCAGTGCACTTAGCAAGATGCAGGGCAGCAGTTTGTAGAAAATGCAGATGCAGTCACCTGTAATTTTTAGCAAATTATAAAGCCTTGTTAGAGTGCTGAGATTTCATTTGCTAGCAATGCAAATCCTTCCGCAGGAGGTGATTGTTTTTCTTAGGCATAGGTAGATTAAACATCAATTCATTTACATAACTTTAGCACATGCTCTACCACTTACGCCTTCATTATCCACATTTATAAAATGAATAACAGATTTTGAATAGTGTTATCAAGGAGTTTCATGCTGAAATGGATGGGTATTTGTATTTATTATCCTATATCTACTGATGTAATTTTTATTTCAGGTTTTGGTTTTTTTTTTCTTTTTGTAAAATGATTGTTTATGACTTAAAAATAATCATAATAGAAGTGTGAAATATTGTGATAAATTATATATAATTATTTTAGAGGGATTAGTTTTACAGTATGGTACTGAAGGTCTGTGTATATTTAGCAGATAAAGATACTGAATATATTTTTCAAGCAACATAAATTATTTCTGGGTTATGATTACAAAGAAGTATAGAAGTTTACTTATTTAAGGAAGTTAAAACCAAAATTTAAGGCATTAAAAGTTTTGTCCAGTGGCTGCTGACAAACTCTGAAGTTACTTTTTTCCACTACACATCTGCAAAGTTCTAAGAAAAGTAAATGGTTTGAATGGTTAAATCCAAAGGGATTCTTTAAGTAGTTATTCCACCCAACTTGGTCTAGATTCAGAAAGTGTTTGCAGTAGTAATTTTATGACCTCTACCTTCCAACTGGATAACCTTATATATGAGGAGAGGAGAAGAAAGCTGGAACTGCTCATCCTGGAGAAGAGAAGGCTCAGGAAGATCTTAGTGTGTATTAATCCACCTGATAGAAGGATGAAGATGAAGGACACAGACTCTTCTCAGCAATGTCCATTAACTTGACAGGAGTCAACAGGCACAAATTAAGAAACAGGAGATTTTATCGGAAAAAAAGTGCTTTCTTACACTTTATTGTGAGGGTGGTCACTGGCAACCAGAAAGGTTGTGGAGTCTCCATCCCTGAAGATTTTCAGAACTCGACAGGACATGGTCCCAGGCTTTTGACTAAGCAGGGTAGTTAGGCTGCATAATTTCAAGAGGTCCATTCCCACCTCAACTATTCTGTGAGTCTGTGATTCTGTAACACACACCAGGAGACATTTCCAGTTCCCTCTATGTAACTGGAGTGTCGGACAACTGTGTTCAAATGCTTCCAGAAAATCATTTAATTTTTCTACTGGTGATATTAATATACATAATAATAGAAAAAAGATCTTCAAAGCTACTAAAACAATGGCAAATATAGTGTTTATAGTGGCAGTACCTACACCACCATCATTGTTATACTTTCATGTTCATTGTACACAAGATACAAGATATGGCTCAGCACAGAGACTCTGAATTGCCTGTGAAAGATATTTGCTTTCACTAGTCCAGTAAATTCAAACTTGACTTTGAAATAAAACTTCACTACTGTCCAGTAATGCTATTCTGCAAATTCTCCTAAACAAAATGGAGGACCACCATTTTTGCTCATGCTCAGAGTCCTGAAGACACCTCCACTTTCTTACAGATTGAATATTTTCTGTCACAAATCAAGTTTAATAAAGTGATTATGAAGTTCTCAGGTGTCTCCTGTTCTGCCCTTAAAACTTGCGGGTAACTTTCAGACATGTCCTCCTTCTGATAAGAACTTCTGATGAGTTCATACCATTTTTTCATATCTTTTTCTTTCTTCTCAGGAGCTCCTGAGGCTTAGCTGTGGGTAAACTGTGTTGATTACAGCTTCAGTAATCCGTCTCGGTCCACCCTTGTCAACTTGATAAGAAAAACTCCTCTTACTTCTCCTTTTGTTAAGGTTACAAGTCTGTTATTTTAAAGTCTTTAAAAAAAAAAAAGAAAAAAGAAAAAAAGAAGATACTGGTTTTCAGCCTGTGAATGACAGATTTTTCACAGGGATTTGGCTTTTAACTTCCTTCACGCTTTTCTGAAACTGATTTTTCTCAGACTGATGTTTCTGAATTGTGTCTTTACTAGCTCCTACACTCTGCTTCTCTTCTGCTGATGTGTAAACTTTTTTGGTCTTGTCTTGTATTTCAAAACTTCAACGGTAAGAATAATCTCCTTTAGTTGTAGAAGTTTACATCAGGAGGTAGTGAACTGTGCTCTAGTTGTGCTCCATTCATAATAACCCTGGCATTTGGAATATTAAAACCAGGATAAGTAAATTGACCATAATATTTTTTGACATAACTTCAGAATAAAAGTGAACAAGGCTATTTCTCAGATTTGTTCTACATATTTCTGTTTCAGGAATTTGAAATAAGTTCACATAGATTTTACCAGAAAATCTCAGGAAAAATCTTTTTTTTTAACAGAATTTAAATCAGATCTACATGTTCCTGATGCACAGTAGGGAACTGCGTCTTTTCTGAGTATTTTTGGTGGTACAGAAAATTTTTCAAAGTTCTTTAGTGTAATTTTCTTCACTTCAAGGTATTTCTTTATATTCTGTTCAGGCATGAAGTAAGATGGAATTTCAGGTCCCAGATTAGTTTTATCATCTGAGACAATATGATCTTTATGATGACCTGAAATACATGCTGGGAAACTATAAATGTAATGGTGATATTTTGACATAGAAATGTGACATTCAAACACAGGATCACCCAGGAATGCTATTTTTGTTAGAAGATATTTATCTATGAAACATTTTCTTTCTAGTCATGTACTGCTAGATAAAATAAGTAAAAATACTTTTATCATATCAGTTGTCCTTTACAGCAAACTTCCTAAGTAGAAACTATACAGAAGTGCCATTCATTATGGAAGCCGAGAGTAAGTATGAATAATAAATCTAAAGTTCTAAAATTTAGATCAAATTTGCTATCAGTAGAATGGTGAAGACCACTTAAAAAATAAATGTGTAAACACCTTTATATAGCTATACTTAATTTGGAAGTAAATAGCTAGTAGTCTGTCAGGAATTATTTCTGGAAGAGGAAGAAGCAAAAAGATCTTGGTGGTTTTGCCAGAGTAAAAATATTTTCTTATGTTTCCTGGACCAGAAATTTTCTTCACACAACCCCTGTGAGATGTAGATGGAAATATGAACAGAGATTGAAACAATCTGCAGTAATAAATATCTCAGTGTTTTCAATGGATTTAAAGGGACCTTTATGTTTATAGTTAAATGTGTGCCTGTGTGCTGAGCTGGACTAGGTAAGGAAAGAAATTCTTATAAAATATGTGATAAGGCATAAAAGACCATTCGCAGTATTGCCTAGTGAACAATATATTACATGAAGCTTCTCCAACGCTGTATTCTGGATCCGTGTGTTGGAAAGTAATGTCAGAAAGAACTAAACTTACAAACTCCCCTAACCAACTGCACCTCACAGTCCAATTATGCACTTATTAATTTTAGAGATGAAATTTTACTTTGATGAATATCATATCATTGAAGCTGAAAATTAATTTTTTTTTTATTATTTTATTTTCATTACAGTAGCTCACATACAATGGCACACATAAGTAGCCCTGGGCACCCTGAGACGTATTGCAATGGAAGTCAAAAAGGGATAAAAATATCAAAGAAGATAGTACAACTGCTGTACAATAGACAATAAATTACTCTAAGCAGGCATGTCCTTATCAAGTACAGTAATCAATAGACTGACTTTGCAGCATATCTTGAATGTCAGCAGACCTCTGCTGTTTCAAATCAAATAGGCTATCCATGATAGTACCTCAAAGCTGAGAGACTTAGTTTGAAAGTAATTTAAGTAGTCCAATTCTTTTGTATTTTTGTCTTCATTTTTTAACTTCAATTATTTAAATAATATAACCAGGCAATGTTTCAAGGAAGGATATCCAATGTGATTTGAAACTTCAGAGGCAAAACCGATCTGTGCAGTTCTATAATAGGTATCTTTATCTTATCAAAAATAAAAAAAAAATAAACCAAAAACAACAAAAAAAGCGCCCAAAACACCAAAAAAAGAACAAAAGAGACCTGTAGGAAAAAAAAAAAAAAAAAGAAAGAAATAAAAAGAAAGAAATATAAAAGCTCTTCTAAGTGATAAAAATCAAGCAGTTCTCACCTCTCCCACCATTTTTAGCTTAGCACACTAAATAGGCATTTTTTCTTATGTGATTTCAGCATCTCTCTTTACCTTCACATAATCTACACTACCATAAATTTTTATTTCTAACACTTGTGCTAAATTTTAGCCATGTCAAGCCCTTGGACAAATCCATACTAATTACATTGCTAAAAATTCAGAAATAAACATTGCTATCCATATGTTTCCAATCTCTAAGCATTTGGATGAAATCTTGTCCTATATAGAACTAAATGAGAGGCTCAGCTTTGATGTCTGTGAGGCTAGTAGTAAGTTCACTGAGTTTTGTTTGATATAAGACTACAAGGGTAAATTCTGAAAAGAAATCTGGAAAACCCAAACTTCTCATTCTGATTAAAAATCTGTGATTTCAAACAGTCTGTTGCATGCTTTCTTCCTGTACCATCTATGGGGAAAGTTGGAGAGAAAACAAGCCTAAACTTCAGACATCGACATCAAGAATCCAGAAATTAATCCTATTCACACCAAAGAAGTAGAACTTCTCACCCATGCTTGATTTAAAGTAAGAAAAATTGATGTAAACATTGAATTCAGGAAAAGGTATTTTTAATAAATGTGAATATATTAAAGCTTTTGAATTAAATATTATCATTGATTAAAAATATAAAATAGGGCAAAAAATATAATTAACCAGAGAAGAAAAATTGATGCTTAATATTTTCCCTTTACAAGGTAAGGTTTTCTTTTAGTATAATATATTTATCTGGATATGCTTTCTAAACAGTAACTAATCCTGATTTTATTGCTTTAAACAATAAAAAAGTGAAATTATAATATACTGTGAATATTATCATATATAGTCTGATATATTGAATTATATATATTATGTAAATATATAATTTTTTTAAAATTACACTGTAATTCCTCATATCAGAATTCCAAATTAGTAGTTGTCTCTATCTCTGAGATAGGTAATTTGAAATCTTTAAATTCAAATTCTTTCAGTCTTTGGTGCATTATGAAGCAGAAATGTAAATTTGAGTGCTAGTGCCTATTCCCATCTGTGATTATTCAATGAACATGTCTTGCCAGTCATCAGCCTTATCCTGCAAACCCTATGGGTGCATTGCTCTCCATAAAGCTAATAAAACTGTTGAAAAGTTGCTGGTGTTAATAAAGTTCAGGGTCAGAATCAGAACCCTGAGTCCTCCACTGCTTTGGTGTGTGGCTGAACCTCTTATTTAAAATCTCTTATTGAAAGCAAGATGGGACTTGGATTGCACTGTGTCTACGACCATGTGCCTATATAGATGGTGGCTTATGACATGCAAAGAGAAAATATCTATATCCAGAACAGATGTTAGAAAGGCATAAAGAAAATGTAACCTCTCTGCAGCTTCATGTGCCAGTCATCAGGGACTTGGGGTATTATGCTATAAACTGACCAGGTCAGCAGAAAATGGCTTCTCTATATAGCTGTGATAAGGTAGGAAGAAGCACACACCTCACAAAACAGCTCTAGGAATTAGTGAAACTTACTGCCTTACTTCCTCAAAGTCATTCTGTAAAAGTCTTTCTGAAATATTTCGTTTGACCGAAAAAAGTTTGAACTTTTTATCAAAGTCTACTCCTGAAATTTATATTAGTAGCATGTATTTTATATAGTAAGTATACAGGTTCCTTGTAAGTAACGGACTCCCATCTCAAATGTTTGCAGTAAGGTGAGGCTTATCACTCTCTAAGTGCCATAAACAAGACCTACCTTAAACACTTAAGAAGCTTAGACAAGCAAAATAAGACTCATATTATATATTTTAAGTACATTACAGTTTTGGTACAGTTATTGTTATACAAATATTAAAATTAGGGTCCTGAGTATGTATATATTTTCTCAAGCAATAGCTGTTTCAGAATAGGCCTACACAATCATTCTGTAAATCCAATAAATTATGACGTCCATGTTTTAAGCATGAAAGCAGAAATTAGAAAAATAAGGCATTAGTCCAGTTAAGATATTTTGCATATCCATTGTTAAGATGAGATCTAATGTCAAAGAATTCAGGGTTTGGTCAAAATTTTAATACTTTTTGAAATTTGTTTTCCTTTGCTTATATCAAAGATTGCTAACAAATGCACAAGTGGTTGTAACTGCTATTTTATCAGCCATAAACATCTTTTCTCTTTTTTTGACCCTGTTGCACTTTTGTTATTAAGAACGCTATTCAAAACAGAACAGTCTGCGAGTTACACTGAGTAACTAAGTAAGTAGACTGAGAAACTTCACCAGTGCCAAAATCCACCTCTTGTTTTTGGGCAACTGCATCAAATTTCTTGTGTGCCATCTACGAATCAATTTTAGGTTTCACTGATAGTTTCAACTAGATTTCCACATACTGAAGAGGAAGTTTTGACAGCTATCTCACCCACAGACACCTGAAGGTTTGGAGTCTTAGTATTTAACTGATCCCACTCAGAATGTCTAATTCTCAGTATTCTTTATCTTTCTTGCTATGTGTCTCTGATGTATTAAAATGGATTTTTAACCACAGCAGAAGATTCAAGTGTTATATGATACTCTGTGGTAACTTTGGGTCCATACTTATTGGTTTTGGCACTGCTTATTTCCCAGTGTTGTTCTGGAAATCTGATAGTCTTTATAAAAATAATTCATAGTAATGCTATTATCATTTTGAAAAATGGAAAAAAATACAGTTTTAAAATTACTTATGCTTCCTTATTTCCTGAGTTTTATATATAACATTTGTTATTTCAAAACAAAACCAAAACATAGTAGGTCTTCACACCAAGGTCCTAAGGATAATTTTACAAAATGGCATTGTTAGTTGTTTTTAAGGCAAATAAAATTCCTCAATCACTTGCCACATTAGATGTCCGAGTCTAAAATTCTAATTTTCATGAGTCCTCACAACATCAATATTGAGCTATAATTTACATTATAGGTGATAGTAACACAGTCGAGTGTGTGAACATGATCATCTAGTACTATTTTAGATGTTTGAGTATCTGCACTTCTGTATGGACCAGCAAAAATGACATGGAACCTGATGCCTTTCAAGATGGGCAGCTATAAGCCAGCTACAGTATCCTAAGACACCTAAACTACTTAGCTGTTTTTAGGTAATTGAATTTCCCATTATCGGATTAATTATGAAATTACAATATCAACCAATATTGCAATGATGCCACAAGAGAGACTTCACATTAGAGTCTTCCTGAGTTTTGCTTGATTATGCTGGAAATAAAAAAAAACAAATTTTATTTTCCCTACTTAAGCAACATTAAACTTTATGCTCTTAGTTTTTGTAGACAAAAAATAGAAGCCCAAAGGAGCAGAGGCTTAATTTAATTTAATATTATGGTCCTACCCCTCCTCTCAAAAATATAAGTGTTTAATAATCTGAGTCCAAAATACACTGCTTAATATTGTTCTGCAACATTTACTGATTCTTGAAAGACACGTACTATTAAAACACTATTCCTGTACTGCCAAGATTAAGTTTATCCTACACTAATGTTTTAGTTTGATCATTAGTGTTTTGCAAATTTGAAGTCTGCATTTTAATTTCTTCTGGTTAGCTTCATAACAAAGCAGCTAAATCTTTAAGAGTTTGCTGAGTGGAATTATTAAGTTGTAATTTCATAGAATCACAGAATCAAGTAGGTTGGAAAAGACCTTTAGGATCAACTAGCCCAACCTTCACCCCAGGACTGCCAAGACCAACACTAAACCATGTTACCGAGGGCCTCATCTGCATGGTTTTTGAACACTTCCAGGGTGGTGAATGCCTGATTGCCCTCTGGTGAAGAATCTTTTCCTAATATCTGATCTTAACCTGCCCTGGCACAGCCTGAGGCTGTTACCTCTTACCCTGTCTCTTGTAACTTGGGAGAAGAGATCAGCCAGCTCCTCTCTGCATCCTCCTTTCAGGAAATTGCAGAGAGTGATAAGGTCCCCGCTGAGCCTTCTCTTCTCCAGACAAAAAAATCCCAACCCGCTCAGTTGCTCCTCATAAGACTTGTGCTCCAGACCCTTCACCAGCTTCACTGCCCTTTTCTGGACCCATTCCATCACCTCAATGTCTTTCTTGTAGTGAGGGGCCCAGAACTGAACATAGGATTAGAGTTACAACCTCACCAGTGCAGAGTACAGGGAGATGACGTCTTCCCTAACCTTGCAGGCCACACTATTTCCAATACAGGTCAGGGTGCCACTGGCCTTCTTGGCTGCCTGGGCACAAGCTGGCTCATGTTCAGCAGCTGTCAATTAGGATCCCCAGTCCTTTTCCACCGAGCAGCTTTCCAGCCACTCTTCCTTAAACCTATAGCATTGCATCGGGTTGCAAATGCAGGACCATGCATTTTGCCTTGTTGAACTTCATGCAATTGTCCATAGCCCATTGATTCAGTGTGTCTGGAGCCTTCTGCAGAGCCTTCCTACCCACAGGCAATTTTAATAGGATTTTACAAATTGACAACCTTATATAAAATCTTTCCTGTAAGCAGTATAGAATTTAGTCCAACTTAGACATAGCAACACAAACAACATGAACAGCTGAACTGTGATTATAGTGAAAAAGTATACAAAATATACTGAGAAGTATGGCTGCATGCTTCAGCTTGTGTAAATCAGGAAGCCCATTAAATTTAGTGGATCCTTACCAATGCACATTAGCTAAAAACCTGGTCCTGCATTTTCTTCTCAACAGGCCTGAACATCAGCACTGTTTTTAGATTTTTATGAAATCCTATATTATAATAAAGTACTTAGGTATGTTTAGCCAATCAATTTGCTGGGTAAATGGAATAGTCTTAACACTGTAATTGTGCAATTAGAGTCATTTAGTCTGTGTAGAACTAGCCACTCTTAGATTAGCAGATTGATAAGGATACAAAGAGAAGGCCAAAGCATTTTTTTAAACTGAAACTTTATTTCATTATCATGTAATTGCATTAGGTTTTATTTTGTTATTCCATATTTCAGTGGGTATGATAAATATGAGGTGCCCTGAGCTGATGCTCATGCTATGATTTGCCTTGTCCAGGGTTTATCTGGGATAACGTTGCTGTCCTAAGATTTAGTGTTGGAGCGCAATATTTGGAATAGCCTAGATATCTCAGTAACCATGGAGTTAAATATATTGTGATTTAGTTATATAATTTTAGCACTTATGACTTTATGTAACGTAAGTTTTGGTGCATTGTCATTGCTAACTTCAGGAGGAAATGCAAGTGGACTTAAAGCAGTACTGTTAAAGATCTTGCTCACCTTTTTCTTGCTTACCTTTTTCTTGCTTTACTGTTCCTAACAGAGCTTGATGCTAAACCTGAGAAAGCATGGAAAAAGCTGCCTAGAAAAGACATAAAATCTTCAGCACTTATTTTTATTTCTGTCAGTAGCTCTCTCTTGTGTAGTAGGATTATGCTAAAAATATAAATGATCTACTGTATGTTAATGAGGACTGGAATTCACCTTCCTGCTATATTTATAGGTTCTGTCTTTTTAGTGGAACCTACTTGTAGAGTACAAGAAGGTTATGTCTATAGTAGGGTATTAAACAATTCTTGGATAATGGCATACAATTACCCCTTCCATTAAATTGTTTGAAAAGTACATAGCATGCCTCTGGCTTGGGCCAATTGGTTCTTTGCAGCACAATTCTGTGACATTGTTTGGGATTTAATACCAACCAACAACATTTCTGAGTAAACAGTTTAGATTTAGCCACTCACTTTTTAGGGTAAGAGAATCTAGTAGAACAGACCAGTGCTGCTTTGTACTGGTTGGCACAAAACATATAAAGATTATCCCAGGCACAGTTTAATTTATTAAGTTAGGTATAGTCTATGCATCCTCCCTATACTGTTCATACATTTTCCTTTTCTTTTTTTTTGGGGGGGGGTGTTGGGGGGGGGGGGATGTTTGGGGTGGTTATAACAAAGGTCTACCTGTGCCAGTAGGGTATTTCTGAAAGTGGCAGCAATGAACGTTTAAGGAGAGAGGACAAGAAATCATTTCCTAGGTATATGTTCTCAGATTTCTGAAACCTGAAATCTGACTTCTGAAGCAAGAGATGGCACCTTTATACGTTTCAGGTGTGCAGTGCCTTCTTGAACCCATCGTGCAGCATCCTGTGGCAGGGCATTCTGTAATAAACATGCACTGTATGGCTAATATTTTCTAGAGTAGTCCCTAACAATTTGATTGTGTTCATATTTGTCTCCTATGCCAAATGTTCTGTCCCTATTCACCTGTGGATTTGGTTGACCTTGGCAGGACACCAGGTGCTCCCCAAAGCAGCTCTATCACTCCCCCTCCTCAGCTGGACAGAGGAAGAATAACATAACAAAAGGCTTGTGGGCAAAGATAAGAGCTGGGAGAGATCATTCAGCAATTACTGTCATGACAAAACAGACTTGACTTGGGGAAATTAGCTTAATTTATTACCAATCAAATCAGAGTAAAATAATGAGAAATAAACCCAAATCATAATAAAAATACCCACCCTCACCCCTCCCAGCTCAGCTTCACTCCTGAATTCTCTAACTCCTCCCCTCAAGCAGTGCAGGGGACGGGCAAGGGGGTTGTGGTCAGTTCATCACACACTGTTTCTGCTACTCCTTCCTCCTCTGGGGAGGACTCCTCACACTCTTCCCCTGCTCCACCATGGGGTTTTTCCCACAGCAGACAGTCCTCCATGAAGTTCTCCAATGTGAGTCCTTCCACAGGCTGCAGTTCTTCAGGAACAGACTGCTTCAGTGTGGGTCACAGCTCCTACCAGCAAACCTGCTCCAGTGTGGGCTCCTATCTCCACAGGTCCTGCCAGAAGCCTTCTCTAGCATGAACAGGCTTCCCGCAGGGTTATATGTGTGACAGACTTCAAGTACATCCACCTGCTCTGGCATAAGGTCTTCCACGGCCTGCAGGGGAATCTCTGCTCCAAGGCCTCCCCTCCTCCTTCACTGACCTTCGTGTCTGCAGAGCTGTTTGTTTCGTACAGTCTCACTCCTCTCTTCTGACTCCTGTGCTGCAACGGTTTTTATTCCCTTTCTTACACAAGTTATCCCAGAGGTGCTACCCACTGTTGCTTATGACCTTGACCAGCAGCAGGTTCACTTTGGAGGCCAGCTGTCATTGGCTGTGTAGGACACAGGGAAAGCTTCTAGCAACTTCTCATGGAAGCTAACCTTGTAGACCTCCCCTGTTACTAAAGCTTTGCCACACAAAGCCAATTCAACCTGCTCCACTGAATCCACCCTGTTATAGATCCTCTTGAGTTCCCCTTTAAGTAATTTCTGGGTTTTAAATTTAATTTTGAAATTTAAGTAATTTCATATGTAAAAGTCTTTCCTTCCATAACAGAGCACCAGCTGCAGCATAAATGAATATTTTCATTTATATCCCATATTGTAATTTCTATTTCTGTAGAAGAGAAAAGTTAAAAAGCCCACTCTAACACTAGCTGTATCAGTGTGCAGTGGTTTTAGCATAAGAAATCCAGCACTTTGCTTTTCTTTGCTAAGGTTAATTTGAGCATTAGAATTGAAAAAATGCTGCACACCATGGGGGAAATTCTAATCAAGCTTAGAACAAGCAAGCAAAACAGTATATGTTTTTGGTTTAGTTAATATCTACTTAATAGTAGGGATTTACACTAAATTCCAATTACACATTTTGAATTATTTCTACCAAACAGAATTTCTGAAGAACAGTGAGCCATCATTTTTAGTATTCTTCTCTCTCTTCCCTCTCAGTTACGCAAGCAAAATTTTGGTTGTTGTGCTTTTAATTTGGCCACTTTGCTGTTTATCCTCAGGAACATAGGGCTACTGTGCCATCTTACCGTTCCTCCACTGGCCCAGAAGGCACTGGTAGTGTAGAAGCAATCTACTTCTTGATTTGATAAAATGACTTCATAAAATTACCAAGTTTAATAACTTCAGGGAAGTTAATTGTGCTTTGAGTGTCTCAATTGTTTAAATTTTCTTCATCAAAAGAGAACTGTTTTTGTAGGAGGCTTAGTGGAGTGCCCAGTTTGTAGTTAAATAGATAATCAGTGCAATTATTCCATTTAGGGAAAGACTTCATTACAATAAAAATTCTAATATGGAAGCTATTCTAATAATTTAAGATAATATATGCTCATATAATTCCTCTCACTAATGCTGCTTTAAAGCACTACAACCTCCTGATACAGATGAATCATTCCTTTCCTTCAGGTCAAAGTCTGTGAGATCCTATCAATCAGGGTTTCTTAAAAAAAAAACGGGGTCTGTCGTAAATTCTAGCATTCAAAAATACAAATCAAAGACATACACTCAAAAAAAAAATAATTAAAAAATCATGTATCATGAAGAAGAAAATGAGGCTGCAGTTTTTTAAACTCCTTTGCTCCTTACCCTTCAAGAAATAAAGCTAGCAAAGAGCATAAAAAGGAGGGGAAAAACATATATCAGAGGCAGCGGATGGCATTTATTCAATGCCCAATAATTCCACTAAAATTAGGATTTATTTGATCTGAAGAAAACCTGAGCAGTTGTTCTTTGGTTTGTTTTATTTTTCCCAACAAATGGGGATTTCCTTCACTCTGGCCGTCTTTGCATGCAAGTCAAATCTATCTTTATCTTGCAGTTAATAATTTGATGCAACAAATTCACTGTAAGGCTTGTGTAGGACAAAGAAATGGCTACTCTTTCTAATTCTGACATCACAGAAAAGAGCATACTGGTTTGTCCAGGGGAGATAATATGTCAGGGAGCATGGAAGCTATAGATACTTATTTTATAGATATAATTATTTGGATATTTATAGATACTCTCTTTTCTCTTTCTGACTAGTAAAGAAAATATATTTTGTTTATTATCTGCCTTCTTTGGCTAACTAAGCATGTAAACAAGGCCAGTGTCTTCATATAGAATTCAAAGCTCCAAGAAACTTGGAAGTGGGAATCATCAATAGTAAGCAAAGGAAGAACACTTTTCAAAATAGGTATTAAATTCTGTCAACATCACCTGGCTGAGCTTTAGCTAACATTAACTAGACATTAGGAAAGATAACTAATAATAGTAATTGTGGGACATCTAGCAAAGAAATAATCATATATGGAAATCCTCTGGCTTTAATTGAAGGAAGATGTGGGCATTTTCCTGGTCTTCTGCTTGCCTTAACAAAGTGTTTGGAGATAAAACAGGACACAAACATATTTAATGGAGACAGTCATATGGCTGAAATTCCAGTGTCTGCGGAAAAAGACTGTTAGAAACCAGTAGAACTCAATTAAGTGGAACGAATAGAATTGAAACATCTTCTCTCAAGGAAGCATTTGGCCTGAAGTTTTTCCTTTCTTTTGTAAAAGTAAGCCTGAAATCATTGATCATATTTCAACATGTTTACTCTGTGTCTCCTGGGTACACTATTGCATAGAAAACATTTGCTGTATCAGATTTTTCAAAGGTCAATAACTCCCAGTGTATTCTACCCTTGGGACCTGTGTGCATAGATCCTGAAATGATAGATGCTGAAAGTTTTCATTATATTGTCTTACTTAGAGTGCTGTAAGAGGTCTATTAGTTTATTTTCTTTATCCTCAGAATTTTACATATTCTGAGGAGAAATCATGCTGAATACAGAAAACTATTTAGATACTTTATGTCAAACCCAATTAATACCATCCTCTTTACTGCTAGTACAGTTAAGACCGTTAAATTTCCATGTTAGTTCTATAAAAATTTCAGTTATAGAGGTTGCTTAGTTATGAATATGGGCTCATGCTCAGTTGTAAACAAAATGTTTTCTTTTTTTTTTTTAAGAAATAACTAAAATACTATTATCAAGGACTTTCACAGTTTCCAACACTGATATGGTTAATTATTAATCCCCTGTGGAGTTAATTAATACAAAAATACGTTTTTACTAAACTAGAACAGTGTGCTCAAAACACTCAAAGGAGACCCTTAGCTATATCTGCCAGTCCCAGAATGCTCAGCTTGTCAATACTCAGATGACACAGCCTGGTTTCCAAAATCTTTCCCTCCACATATACATGAGAGACATGGTAGACTGCAACCTGGCTGTCCCATTTACCACTCATACTTAGAAACTGAGCATATATGTCATGCTTCATATCTCTATTCCCTTCCTTATAATACAGGCCTTCTCACATAATGCGTGCTCTTTCCATTAAGAGTCAGTCTTCAAACTGTTCCCAGATTTTCTGGAACTGATCTTGAAAGGAAGATAGTATGGATCTCTATGTTTCTCAGGGAGAAGCAGCAAGTCAGTTGGATAAGTATATTTTTGGAACAAAATTCCTTTAGAGCTGGAATCAGAATCAGACTACTATATGCTTTAATGACTGAAAATTAAGACTCCTGTCTACACAAAGAAAAGGATGCAATCAATGCATTGTTTGGGTCATTATTTGTTTTCTTACCAAGTACTAAAAAACCCTTCTTTGTTGATTTTTTAGAATACTGTATCTAGTCTTTGAATTTAGAATAAGCTCTTCTATAAGTGAGAAAAACATTCTGTTCCTTGAATGTTGATGAAAATCAAGTAACAGATCAGTGCATGGGCAAAGAAAATCGACTTTAATTTTGAGCAAATATTTGTGAAATTTTGTACTGTAATGACAAAGTAAATAACTAGTGAGTGTGAAGGAGGAAGTTTTATTTGTGTCAAAGAGAACAACGTACAAAACCCCAGTGTTTCCTGTAGGATTTTAGTGATACCTCAGAATTGGAACAATAATAATGTATGTCAATATAGTTTATATACTATAATACATATGGTAAAGTAAGATTGATTACAGGTGGAGATTCTTTTAGTGTTCTGGGCTTCAAGGAGTTTGGGTCATGCTATCAATGCTTTTTCAGCATAATTTTTTCATGTATAAATATCTAGAGGCAGTTCAAAGTGGGATGTTGTTCAAAGCTAACCACATGTTAAATGGAGAGGATATAGAATATATTTTTATTGAAAGAATTGTCAATGCATTGTCGATGTATTATAAAGAATTATGTTCTTCTTTGAATTTAATGATGGCTAGGGGAATAAGAACTAAAAAATAGGAGATGTTGAGAGGAGGAACATAAGAACTGATGTGTAATATTTGCAAAACAAACGTAGATAATTTTGGACAAGAAATACAAGTGTTTCCAAAATTCATTAATTCTATTACAAGATAAGCCAGAGAGGAAACATTAAATGACTGAATCTGTCTGCCAAAGCAGAGACCTGCTGTGAAACCCCGTAGAAAAACAGTGCTGATGACCCAGATTTTGCATTCTGCACATGATTGGGAGGGGAGATTAGCTGTAGTCTGAATGACCATTAATGGCTGTATGATTCTGCATGTGCTCCTGGTGTGTGTCTTTTGATTTAGTTTCATCAGAAAGGCATCAGAAAGGCATCCAGCTCATGCACTCCAATACCTCTCCACAATGACAGCAAAAGCATAGAAAAAATTGAAACAACTGGGAAATTTCTTTCTCAGATGAACTCCTAATCCAAACTACAGCATTAAGATAAAATACCCATGCAATAAATAGAGGGCAGCTCCTCCATAAAGAGAATACTGTCAGAGCTCAGATTTGGTTGATTTTATCTTTAAGATGTTCAGAAGTGCCTGACTGCCTTGAATCTCTTTGGTAAACTCAAACAAGGAGGGTAGGGCAGGGTTCCATTCCCAGACTTGGAGCAAAAGAAAAAGCATCAGAGCTTTTTACATTCAGTCAATAAGGTAAAAGCTTATTGAGTAATCAGAATCCAGGTGGCTACAGGAAATCAGAAGAAGATTTCTTTCTATAAATGAAAAAGAAAAAAATCATTAACATTTATATTGCTCTAAATAAAATTTCCTAAGCATAATTGAACAACTGATCGACTTCTGGAAACAAATGAAACAAAACAAGAAGTACTTAAAATATTGAAGAAAAATCAAGAAATCCTTTATTTTTCTATGTATTAAATTAGAATAAGATTTTTAAAATCAAATACAAATAAATACAAATTTAGGAAATATTTTTGTTCACAAGGCCAGTGAAGCACAATGTTTGATTAGTACTGATGCCACTGGAATTTATAGGTAGTTTTAACTTGCCTTTATATATAATCTTACGAGATTCTCTGAACAGGGAAAATTGCTTTAATACTCACTACCTGGTATATAAACCAACAGTTGGAAGCTCTAGGATTTAAATCCATATAACTGAATAGTTCAGAAATTTGAGACTGATACCAAAGGTCCTTTCCAACCCAAACCATTCTATGATTTTATGATTCTGTCTTGTCTCTACTCCTTATGTGACCAATATGATCCAATCCTTGTTGACAGAAGAATCAGCATGTACTGAGGTCATTACAAGGCCAGTCATTATCTCTTCAGTCATTTATATAGCAGATTTCACTTGATATCAGAACCCAAGAGATTAATCTCACCTCATTCAAACAGCAAGAAGTTGGTTACTCAAGTCTGGTGTAGTCCTCAAATGCTCCTCCTACAGCTGGCAGACATAAAGAAGCATTTATATGGAGTGTCTAAAAGCATTAAGGTGAACTGCCTTCCAGAAGTGCTATTTTTCTCTATTTACTGTAAAGGGAGCATACAGAAGCTAGCTTTGGCCAATGCAGCAAAAGCTGATATACAAAAACTGAGAGGAGCACTTCAGATTTTTTTTGGTGCAGATCTTTGTTTTCTTAATGGCTGGCTGAATTGGTACATCAGCTCTAAGTCATCCCTAAACTTCATAGAAGCCCAGTTATGATCCCTACTTTTGGGTCCGTTTTCACTTTAAACAGCTCTATTTTCATCAGTGAAGTGCATACTCTTGTTTCTGATTTTACCTGTTCTCTTTTTTTCCTCATTTTTCTTTCTGTCTTTAAAGTGGGGGAGTGGGGGGAACACGACAGAGAAGTGGCGAAGGATAGGAGGAGGAGGGTGTAGGAAAAGAAAATCACATTCTAAAATTATGCTTTGTTACTTTGAGCTATTGTTTGTATATGAGTAGTTTAATCATGCACAACATTCACCCTTCATTACACAGAACACTGTTAGTAGTATATGCCTCTAAGCACAATAATGCCTAATTTGCATTAATCTTGCTTTGCTCAATTCTTTTATAGTGATACAAACATATGGTACAAATTATTCTCCATTTTTAAACAATAAATATATGAGTTACACTCGCCTATTAAACAGCACATAATTTACTGAACTCCTCTAAAGTGACTAAAAATGTAACAATGTTCTCAATTCCACAAGAAAATGCAGAACCAAAATGTCTCAAAACAGGCAGCAAAATAGTGTCTGCATAATGATGCAAAAAGGTAATTGAGCATAAACAAGATTCCCCAAGCCACAAATAAATAAATAATTATACTGCAATCCTGGGCTTTAATATTTTTTTTACCTTCCCACTCCTCTACTTTTCTCTAGGTACTGTTTATTCGGACGCAGCCCAGAAAGTTTCTTTTATTTTGTTAGGGTCTCTAGAAGAAGGCTTTTAGCTAAATATAGCTGTCATATAGCAACTACTGAAAGTGGCATCCATTCTGTTTTCCATTTAAATTCTCCGATATATGCTACTTTGTCATTTATTCCGGTTGTTAAACTTCTACTATAAGTTCTTGTAGGTTTTGTTCAGTCTGCATTCCTCCAACTTATTTAAGAGATGCTAATGTTGTATGACTGCTGTGTATTAGTCGAAGAGCCATAGAGTTTGTGCAGAAAGGAGAGACCCACCTCAGTGTCATTCTGTCCAAGGCAATCTAAACCCTTTTGAAACTCCCAAAGGGAACAACCCAACATCTTAGTTGCTGACACAGATCAAGGAAACAGGCTATCAGCCCCCCCTAGTTTCCCTCTCTTATCCAGTAATACAAGGTCTTTGCTTACTCCTGTGGTTTGAATACAGTACTGAAACAGACCTGGAAAGATCATCACAAAGGATCTTATAGTAAGTATTATGATCATTAAATCAAATGGTTATGTCTTGTCTTAATCTTACTCCTATTTTAATACAGCAAATGTGGTATTTCATTTTATGCAGTGGCACATCTTTAACAAAAAAAAGCGGCTGAGAATATCCAGGGTATCTTAGACCCTTACGGGTACGCTCCTCTGTAATGCAGGTGTGGATTAGCACAGTCTGAGGCAAAGGAGCAAGTTCCACCGGCATATTTTGCTGGGCACGTTTTCTAATCACCAAGTAAAATGGGACTGTCATTTAATTTTTATTTTTTTCAGCAACATTTCCAAATAAGACATTGTTTCCTCTTTGGTTGCTGGATAAAAAAATACATAGACATGTATCTCCTGGGGAAGATTTGAGTTGAAGGTTCATTGTGAGATTATGTTTGTGCCTACAGCCTCATTTAAAATACCTGGGATGTGGACTGATTTAGGTTAACCTTATGTTATCCTTTTTATTAGCTCTGGAGAACTGTGCACATGTTTAGCAGCATGTGACATTATCTCTGAACTCATGCCAAACAACCTGTCTCCAGACTTGAACGTAATACAGTTGTTTCAGTGCTGACACTGGAACCCCCAGCTAAGTATAGTAACTAGTCACAGAGATAACTTAGCAAGTCAAAACCTTATCTGGGATGTATACTTACATGTGTCCCATATATCCACCATCAACCTCTATATAAATGAGTTTGAATCTTTTCATATTCAATGATACCTACTTGGAAAACTGCAAACCACTGCAGAATTACTGCTAGAGCAATTGCTAAAAGGTGAAGGGCATCATTCTGCATACTGTCCTCTCCTCCCCATCCTATATTGGTTCTGAAGGAGAATTTTATCCATGAAAACTGTCAAAATTCCAAACTGGAACAGCTTTCAGAGGAGATTAACCTTCTTCATGGCACAGCAATTTTCCCTCCAGAGGAAAGCCATATTATTTCAGTCTAGAGAAGGTGTCTATTACTTTAGAATTTAAGAACCCACATGTTTCTTCTTGGAGAGAGAAGCAATTACTTTAACTGCTGTGCTCAGCATGAAAATGTTTTGGTAAAAAATGCCTCTCTTAGTCATATTTTGACATCTATATTTCAAATGGGGTTAAGTATATGAAAAACTAAAATCCAAGTTAAAAAATGTGCACCTATAATAACGATCATGGAACTGTAAGCTAGCACATATACTTTATTAATATTTTTCTGTGTGGAAGTACATTTTAATGTACTATTCTAAATTAAACTGTGGAGGGTCTTTTTTCATTAAAATAAACCCCATCAGTTTGACAAAAAAATTTCCTATAAACAGCACTTACTTTTATGAATATTTTATGAATATAAAAGTGAGTATAGACCTTAATTTATTATTCAATAACAGTTCTGCATTAACAACTGGACAGTTTTACAGTTACAACAGGGAAATCCTCAGTGTTTTTCTACATCTGACAACAAGGATTCACCCTGTAGTATTAATTTACTAATGTGAATGAAGTGTTTGATTACTACAGGACAATTTCTATTATCAGGTAATATATTTTTTCTTTTGTTTCTTCTGCCAGCTGAAGTACATGCAAACACTGAGGCAAATTAGCACTTGGATTTCCTCTGCATTCTCCAATCTCACTGGTAGTAAGGGAAAATTATTTAGCGGAAAAAAAAACAGCTCCAAGGATTTGCCTTTGATGTGGATCATAGAGGTACAAAAAGGCTGGGGTATAGCATGTGTACCGGGACAAGACTCATATGCACTTGTCTGCCTTCCCAGTCCTCCTACAGCTTCAGGAGCCGATGCAGCACCAGATGAGTACAATCTCCCAGGCAGAGAGGACAGTCTTCTTTAAATTATTGGCCACCATGCACAACTGCAGTATCACTGAGAGAAAAGCCTGTAGGAGAGACGTTTAACTGTGTCGCGATATATCTCCCTGTTCAGTCAGCTATCAGTGTGAAGCCTCCCTAAGCTACCTAGAAATCTCCTACTTGGTCAGCTCATTTACTTCTCTCTTGCCCTTATTTCTCTCTCTCTTATTGCCTCATTTCCAGGGAGGAATTTGATATACACTAGGAGATACAGAACAGTCCATGGCCATGTGTAAAATAATTCTGGTGGCAAGACTGTAGCATACATGCTCCTCTTATCCGTTTTCTTGACAGCCTCATCCTGTTGGAGTTTCACTTTCGGACAACTCTGGATGGTTTCTACAGTCACAACTACTGTTGTGACTATGGATAACATAAATCTGTCTTATCTTTTGAGAGGTATCATTTAATTAAAGAGGATGGAAAAGAGGATGGGGGATTGTTAATGACTTGAATATTCTGTTCTACACTACAGTTTGCTGAAGCCTGTGAGTGAATTAGTGTAATTCATGAGCAGTAAATTCACTGTGAAATTTAGGCCAAAAGGTAAAAAGTACATTGTAATCATCATCAAGTAGGAAGAAAATCATTCATAATACAAAGTTTATGGCCAAATAAACATTATAAAAAGAAGCATTGAAAAACATTAATTTGAAGGCATCTTCCCCTTTCCCTGTTCTATTCAAAGAGACTAACAGGCAGATTAAATCAGTAGGAGAGATATAAATGTCATACTTGCAATTTATTTTAGTGCCATTGAAAGAAGACATCTGAAAACAAACTATCTACAGAGACAAGCAAAGGCTTGATCTGTGTCAGTGATGAGGAAATGGGCCAACTATCTGCAGAAGAATTTGCAAAGCACAGTTGCTGGAGAACTCAGCACAAATAGCTTTACTCGTGTTTCTAAGAACTCTTTGAAGCTCTGTTCTATCCTCCCTAATATTTTTCCTTAGTTCTAAAGCAAAGCTTGTATGATGACAAGGTAATTCAACTGCAAACTATGCAGTGTGTGACCATCTCTCTGTACCTTATTTGGCATCAGCTCAGAAATTACAGTGTGTGACCTGTGGATAAAAACAGCAAATTACATTAAAAAAAAAAATAAAAGCAAGAACAGTGCGTATCCCAGAGTTTGAGGTGATTTAATACTCAGAGTATATCTGCTTTCCTCCTTAATAACCGATGCCATATTAGTGACCTGAATTAAAAATCACCTTCTATGACCCAGATCCTCCACAGGTATTTAATCTAATAGATTTGTTGTGCTTGTAACTCATCTCACAAATTTAATTTCCAAAAAGACAAGCTGATTCTGTGTTGTGCACAACATAAATGGCAGCATATTTTGATGAAATATTGCTGTATTTGGTTGGCAATGCTCCATATAGGTGCTGAAGCTGCTGGCCACTCTGAATATCACTTAAAGTGATTCTGTTGAATTACCCCACTACTGAAATTAGTTGTAGAATGATATGATTTTTGGGTCTTTCCTTATGCTAAGTAGAACCCATAAGAATAACTCTGACTCCAGTTTTGTTATTAAAATATTCATCTGAGTTTAGAAAGAACAGTAAAGGTTTTGGAGAGACTTCTTAGCTAAATAAGTCCACACTTACTATGTTTCAGTTTTGCCTCCTAATCCTGGCTCTGCCTCTACCATTATTTCTGCCTTGGGCAACTCATATGATCTTTGTCTCTATACAATGGAAATAATACAGTCCAATCACCTACTGCAAAGAGAATTGTTGCACGTCTTTATTTAACATCACCACAAAAAATAGAGACCTATAAAACTGCTAAATATTTTTATTATAATTGTTCTCCCACAAGTGCCTAAGCTCCCATAAACAATGATCATAGATGTTATATGAGTCAGAGAGGTGTTGTCAGAATTGTCTTTTATGAAGCCAAGTTGCCAGTTTATTTGTATTTTTATTTTGACCTGTTTCTTGGCTGTAGATTTAAAATAGTAAAGCTCAATCCATCAAACATAATGTGCTTTTAATGATAATTTTTTTCTTTTTTTTTTCAATCTAATAGTAATAAAGAAACTCTGAATTACATTATTTAATGAAGAGAAATCTGCATTTTCACATGATTAGGAAAAAGCTGAACTTCAGAGAGTGCTTAGTCTTCCTTTACCATGTTTTTCTTTCCTATACAAAAAAGGAAAGAAGGTGTCATATTTGACAGAGCTATTAAAAGTAGAAATTTGGACTATAGAATGGTAGCTTAGGAAAAAGATATTGTCAGCCACAGTATTAATGAGACAAATCCAGAATTTCAGATCCCTCTCTCTGGCAGTCACTTTATTAAATATTCAGCTGTTGGCTGAGTTCAGAAGTGATCTTGATCCTCCCAGGGCTTTTACCCTGCAGGTTAACAAGGCTGGAACCATTAAGACCTGGTTCAGCAAAGCACTTCAGCAGTCTGCAGGGGAGTGGAGGTGATAGATCACATACAGTTCAAACATCCCCTAACCCCACTTGCTCAGATTATATTGATAATAACATCAGTCTTACAAATTAGACATAGAAAAAAGCTATTGAATCATGCCGCCTATCTCTAGCAGTTTGTGACTTATCACATTGGGATATTCACACTGTGCTATTCATTTTTGGTTTGCATGTTTCACGAGATGGAAATGTTCAACTGAATCCCATTCAACAGTCACCTATTGAACTGCTAGGAAGTTTTCAGGTTCTTTTTCTTCAGATGTTTAACCTACCTTGGCTTCTAGCATTTTTTACTACTTTCCCTATAAATCTAAATGATGAAGCAATTGAAATCCCTCTTTCTAAAAATTTTTAATACTTGGAAGATAAGCATAATAAGCATAACTCATTTTTTCAAACATCACAAAAAATGGATAAAGAATCTGACATAAAATAAAACAAGCTCCTCTGACAATATATAACATGTAAAATAAAATTATATATAAAAATAATTACATGTGTAATATAAATCAAATTAATCATCTTTATCAATACTTTCTGCACATACCCAAAGGAAACTGTAGGAAAGCCAGAGGGTTTTTAACAATATTTTTATAGGTTTAATGTCTGCATATAACATTGAATAAAAATAATGTTATCTAAAATGTGGTTTTTATTGTACTTATACTCACTTATACTTTATCTTAAATAGTCTAGGATTTTATATACATATGTTTTCATACATTTATAGCATCCTCTAATAAAAAGCAACTACATAAATGTGTAAAACCAGTATAAATAAGTTCTATAATTCAAGAAAAATTACCATATAGCCATAATTACATCTTCAGCCTCTTTAAAATATTTGCATCTTTCCTTTGAGCACTCTCTTGTCTGTTAATATCTTTTTTCTAATGCTTTGCTCAGAATCACATGTAATTTTCTATAGACAGTCACACTTCGATCATACACCAATGTGTTTTTATCTTCCTGTCACAAGATTTGATTCTTTTTTTACATGCGCATTAGAAAAAAGTTGATTTCTTCATATCACATGGGAATGGAAAATGTGTATAGATGAGTCACCCATAAGTCCTCTGTTCACAAACAATGGGTACAGTGAGGTGCCTTTCCTAGGTGGCTCACTCATCAGAAGTTATCTTCCACACACTCCAGGAATCTCCTGGACTTTTTCTTCTCCACTGTGTTTTATTTCCAGCAGACATCTAGGAAGTTTAGGAGCCCCATGAGAACAAGGGCTGGTGATTGTGAGACTTCCCCCAGCTGCTTGTAGGATATTTCATCTGCCTCTTCACCCTGATTGGGAGATCTATAACAGACCCCCACCATGGTATCTGCTTTGTCAGTCTTCCTCCTGAATCTTACCCTTAAACAACTCTATCATCATGGTCATTAAGCTCTAAACAATTAAAACCTTCCCTAACACACAGGGCTATCTCACCACCTTTCCTTCCATGCCCATTCCTTCTAAAGAGTTTATAGACATCCATTGCAGCACTCCAGATGTGAAAGTCATCCCAACATGTTTCCATGATGGCAACTATGTCACAATTTCCTTGATGCACAATATCTTCCAGCTCCTCCTGTTTGCTGCCAATACTGCATTCATTGGCGCAGATGCAGTATCTATTCCAGGATCTGAAGAGGGGCTATAGGTATGCTGGGGAGGGACTATTCATTAGGGACTGCAGTAATAGGACTAGGGGTAACAGGTTCAAACTTAAACAGGGAAGTTTAGATTGGGTATAAGGAAGAAATTCTTTACTGTAAGGGTGGTGTGGCACTGGAATGGGTTGCCCAGGGAAGTTGTGAATGCTCCATCCCTGGCAGTGTTCAAGGCCAGACTGGACAGAGCCTTGGGTGACATGGTTTAGTGGGAGGCGTCCCTGCCCATGGCAAGGGGTCTGAAACTAGATGATCTTAAGGTCCTTTCTAACCCTAACTATTCTATGATTCCATGCACTTCAGCTGGGATATTTATCCCACCACCCTTCCGGTGACAGAAGCCCAAGGTCCTACATTACCATTTTCAGGCATTTGTGTGGTTTCTAACACATTAATGACCCTTGCACCTTTGCCATCACATGGCTTCCCATTGCCCATCTCTACTGAGAAGGCAGACCAAAGGACCTTACTAGCACACCATCCCTCAAAATTTGACATGCTGCTCCAGGCGTACGTCTAGCAAGCCAAGTTTTATACCTTTCCCCCTTCAAATCCAGTTTAAAAGTCTTTCAGTAAGTCCTGTTAGATCCTATGTAAAGATAATTTTCCCCTCTGAGACAGGAGTGGCCATCTGTGGCCATCAGGCCTGCTGTTCTGTAAACAGACCCATGATCAAAACACCCAAAATTCTGCTGGTGACACCAGACTCCAAGCCAGCTACTGATCTGCTGGGTCTTCCCTGTAACTGGAAAGATGAAGGAGATCACTACGTGTGCTCCTGAGCTCTTAACCAGTCATCCAAAGCCCTGAAGTCTCTCTTGATTGCTCTCGGACTTCGTGTAGCAACTTCATCACTGCCTACCTTGAAAATCAATAACGGATAACAATCTAAGGGCTGTACCAAGGTAGGAAGCTTTGTCTTCACATCTTAAGGTGGGATGCTGGGACGCAAGGACGCAGCAGGCTTTCCTAAGAAGTGAGTCTGGTCTGTATATTGGGTCTTCTGCTCCCAGAATTTTTACTTTTGTTCATTTTTATCACAATTAATTTTTTTTATTTTATTACTTCTGAGGGGCTTCAGTCAAGATCAGTGACCTGCTGTCAGGCATATTGTGAGCATACAGGTATTTTCTGATGCTGTTTCTAAGATAATTAAGTCTCCTTGTATTACTTGCCTGTCCTCCAAGCATCTCTTTAGTATTATCTGTGAATGTAATTAATGCTATTTATTTCTCTCCTGGGTTAGTGAAGATATTAATCCCTTACTTAATACAGATCCCTGCAGCACCATGCTACACACCTCTTCCCATCTAGATATATTGCTGACATTATCCTTTGTTTATGCTTTTTCATCCTCTTTTAATCTTTCAGTGAGACAGTGTTTCTGTTGAAGCCAATTTTAATTAATGTTGAGAAAGATTTTAACATGTATTGCAAAACAAATATATTGCAGCTATTGTTTTTTATGTCCCCAGTTTTCCTTGTAGTTCTAGTTAAAAAAAAAATCAGATTTCTCTTCCACCCTTTTGTTCTTTCTGCATCTATTCTGCCTCATTCTGCTAGGTGCATTAGCCTGTAGATTTTCATGGTATTTTCTTTTGCTATGAGCTTTGCTATTTGAGGGGGAGCAAGGACAAAACAGAGCAAGACAAGGAGCAGGATGGCCCCAATCCAGCAAAGCAATGAAACACATAGACATCTTTAAACAGGCATAATCTCACCAGAGTCAATAGAAATACTTGCGTGCATGAAAGTAGTATCTACTAGCTCAAGGCTGCTGTGCTGAATATATAAAAGGATTGTGTGCTAATTGTCTCATATTTCCTTTTGTGTTTAAAAATAGTTTCACACTAACCTGTCAAAGCCCCCTTCATTCTTTCTGATACGTGAAGCAGTGGTACGATACATTTTTGAGGTAACATTTATCAACACAGTAGGATACAAAATATTCAGATTTTCTGAGCTATATGCCTTTATATTTCCTCACTTATTCCCTAACCTGCTCCTTATCAGGGCATGAAATATTTTAATAAGATATTAATATCACCTATTTATAATGTTAGCTTATTAGCACTATTTATTTACTCACAAAAAAAAAAAAAAAGAATTCAGTATTTCAGTCACATTTAAAACATCATTAATTTCACCCCTCCTCAGGACATATTTTATTTCTTCAGTAGCAAATGCAATTTTGCTTTGCACCCAGCAGCATAACAGTTCTTGTTGACAAATGTTAATTATTTGTGTGGGCTTTCTGTTCCTGACTTTTTTGGCTCTGAACCTATAATCAGAGCAAAAAGTAGGGGGGAGGAGAGGGGAGGAAAATTTTGCCCAAATAGTGGAACAGCTTTATTTGTGAATGTCATGGGAAGCTAGGAGGAGAAAAGAAAGCAAGTAAGTAAATGCATTAGCCCAAGGGAAAAGACTTCTGAGGATGTGTTCTTACACCCAGCTGGGACTGGTCTCTTCTTTAGCACAATGGATATATTAAAAAAAAAAAAAAAAAAAAGAGGAAAACAACCCCATGGCCTCACACCCCCAGAAGACACAATGGGAATTTAGCACTCAGAGGTAATCTCCCCACCACAATTGAGACACAGCTTAAGTAGCCTTAAATCAGACTATCTAATCAACTGAAATCCAGTGAAAAATAGCTTCTGTTATGCCTTAGAAGCAGAGTGTGGATGAGGAGATTAGCTGGGGTGAGATTAATCACTTTAGAAAAGAGAAGTTTAACTACTTTTTAATAGCACACAGTTCAATGTGGTTGAGAATATGGAAGCTCAGATAAAGCCTTTTAAAAAGTAAGAGCCATCAAAGCAGTTTGGAAATATTTAGCTGCTCAGACACAGTAGTGGGCAGAACTCATTTTCATCTATGCTTGTCTGAGGTGATTCCTTATTGTCAATCTATAAGTTTCATGCTAGGCAGAAAGAGAAAGAAAGACACGAAAGGTTTTTTGTCATTAATGGTTGTCATTTTGATTAAAAAAAAAAAAGCAGAAGAGACACTACAGTTTAATGGGTAAATGCAAATGACCTTAACATCGCAGTTTTGTACTTCAAAGAGGAGTAAATTTGTTTTGAAGTTTTTTTGGTAGACGAATTACTGTCAAGACAAGCAAAAATCCTGAACTCCCAAGAGCTCTGATAATGCTTCAGAAAGAAAAAAATCAAGAATTGCCACACTTGTGATCAAACATAATAAAAATTAAGGCTAATAAGCAGCTTTTCTAATGTCAGTCTAAAATGTGGAACATAACATTATCAGTTTGGAATTCACAAGGCTTGTTATCTTTGATTTTTGTTTCTTTTTTAAATATATATTGCTTCCACACCTAAATTATAAATATTCTCCTTACACAATAACCCATTCAGATTTAGCTTTTACAATCAAACTCCTATCTATGGGTGAAATTAACTGTTATGGTGGAAAGCTTTCTTCCACACATTTCCCTTGATAGGCAGAAGCAAGGTACTAACTCTCAAAAGACAATTTAAATAACAATTGAACCATTGAACAGGAATGAGATTTCATATAGACTCTTTGCTTATCATGTTCCATACTCCTAGGAGCCACAGGACAAAAACAGAACACAAGATTACCCTTCCTTATACTGTAAAAATTTTTCCTCAAAATGTTTCTGATTAAACACATATAAAATGCATGATTTTGCTTTTGAACTATCCAGACACCTCTTCAGTATTAAATGCTGATACATGTGTATTTTTAAACATTGCATTGTCATTGATGTTTTTTCAGTATCATATTGTAATCGGAAGATACTGGTATCTGAGTAAATTTATTCTGATTTGTATCTCTTGTGAATGTCTCCTGGTAGCAAAGTTGATGTTTCTATCTTCTCACTCATTGATGCACCTTGTCCTGCAAAACTTTGAGACAAGGCAGACTTGTCAGTGTTCACTAGCAGCTCAGCAATCAATGCCCATTCAGAGGGGTATACTTTGTCTGACTTGCTTTTTAACATCGGACATATATAACAAGACACAGCTCATTGTGTGTTTGCTTTGGGAAGAGCACCATGCTGACATGACAAAGTCAAGTACAAGACAAGCCGGACACTGTAAAAATTATTTACCCTCTGCTGCATGTGAAGATAACTTAAAGGAAGGCATACAAGTTTTCACAAGGCATTTAAATACTCACAGCTAACAACAAAGTAAAAAAGACTTCATTCAGAGGTCCAAGCTGAACAGGAAAAACTAGGACAGAGCCTGGCTGCCTCTGCACTCTTTCTTAGACTGTCAGAAACACACAAAGGAATATCTGCGAGACTGTGTGGGCAGCTCATTGCTGACCTCTGGCTCAGCCTTCGTCGACAGAGCACAGCATGGAAGGGAGCCTGGCTGTAGCGTTGTAGAAACAAGCAAAACAATTCCAGAACTAGCACTGGCACCTGAAAGGGCTCATCACCTAAACTAACATAAAAAAACATAAATGTTTTTTGAGGCTTTTAAGTGTGGTATGCGCTCTCTGTCTACCCTCTGCCACCAAAGTGGACAGCTCTTCAGTATGAAGTCACCCCAGGGCAATTATATGGAAATATAAATTCAATATTTGGCAAGGTAGACAACTGTATTTTATTCTCAGTTTTCTGTTACACATGCATTCTGCATCTGAACTCATACAAGACATACAGTCTTCTAGCTTTTTATTTTTATGTATTAAAATTATTCAGTGCAGTTGATTGTTTTGGGACATAGACTCACCTCCCTTCACTTGAGACATTTAAGGTGTCTATGTTAGATTCTGTAGGTTCCACAGCTAGCTGATGGAGATGATCTTATATAGCTGAGAGAGAGAAATAATCATTTCTTTCTCATAATTCAGATCTGATTGGCTGAACCATATTTTGGAAGACTCTCTTTTTCTCTCTCCCTGTAATTAGAGAAGAAGCCTTGAGGTTAGTTATCCAACTTTGGCAACAGAACTAGACTTCTAAAATTGGACCAGATGAATCTAGACCACAGTGTCTGTACCAGGGGTACATATTCTAAGTCGGAGGGCTTTCATGTAGATAAATCAATACTTCCAAGGTGACTACAGTGAATGTGTTAGGAAGTAAATAAAGCTTTGCTTGTTTTCATTTGCCCTTCAAAACATATTTTGAGTTCAAGCTACTGGTCTTTCATACATGTATACACTCTATCTTACACAGTCTTTTTTCAGTTAGCTACCACTTTACATTGATTCTGCAGTTCATCCACAGTTGTTCAAGTAGACCTTTGGTATTGCTATCACAGTTCAAGAGCTCAGAGGGGAAAGAGGTGGCTTTCTACTGCTTCAGAGCAATTTGTAGCATTATTAGTGAACTGAAGAAATATGTATGTCAAGACCCGCACATAAGTAAGAAAAGAAGTGATATTAACTGAAGCCTGATATATAGATATATTTCAATAGATTATTGAGTCCTACACATAGGACATATCCGAAATCTCTATATTTATGACCTTAATACCATTCAAGGAACTCTGTTCTTCAGTTTCACTGGAAATGGGATCAGGCCTCATGCTGATCAGCTGCAAGGATACTTCAAGTTTTGAGCAAGCATAAAGCAAAAGTTGATCACTTGGATATTATTTAAACTGAAGGTGTCCCTAAGTCTATGGAGGTTCACACATGACTGACAGTTAGTGTTTTCAGAGATTGTTTAAATTCACATCCATGGAATTGCTTCCATGTGGAAAATTAAACCTTTGCACTGATTCATTTCCATGGGATTTTTTTTGTTTATTTGTAAAATGCTCATCTGTAACTCCTTAGGCATGCAGTTAGGGCACTCCAGCCTCCCATGTGTTCTCCTTTCCAAAGACTGACTGCAACTATTCTGCCTAGCATTCAAAATTTCGTACATGCAATTCTGAATTCAGTCTTCAATAAAATAATGAACATGGCAATAATGCATGGAAAAGTAATCACTGTATTATGAGGTACTTCTTTTACAAAGTGCTCACAAAGCAGTCTAAGAATCTAGGCCTAGTATTTTAGCAAAAAATCCCACCAAAAACAAACAAACCAACCAACCAAAAACCCAAACCCAAGAAACATTCTTTTTTCTCTTTGTAATATCAGGTCAATTGCTGTTGATTTCCTTGGAAGTTAATCTTGTTTCATCAGTGAACTGCACTGAGTAAACATTGGTTACTTTAGAAAAAGTTATGAATGAAACTAATCATAGAATCACAGAATCATAGAATAGTTAGGGTTGGAAAGGACCTTAAGATCATCTAGTTCCAACCACCCTGCCATGGGCAGGGACACCTCACACTAAACCATACCATCCAAGGCTCTGTCCAACGCAGCCTTGGACACTGCCAGCGATGGAGCATTCACAGCTTCCCTGGGCAACCCTTTCCAGTGCCTCACCACCCTCACAGTAAAGAACTTCTTCCTCATATCCAATCTAAACTTCCTCTGTTTAAGTTTGAACCTTTTACCCCTTGTCCTATCACTACAGTCCCTAATAAATAGTCCATCCTCATCATCCCTATAGGCCCCCTTCAGATATTGGAAGGCTGCTATGAGGTCACCATGCAGTCTTCTCTTCTCCAGGCTGAACAGCCCCAACTTTCTCAGCCTATCTTCATACGGCAGGTGCTCCAGTCCTCTGATCATCCTCGTGGTGTCCTCTGGACTTGTTCCAACAGTTCCATGCCCTTTTTGTGTTGAGGACACCAGAACTGCACGCAATACTCCAAGTGAGGTCTCATGAGAGCAGAGTTGAGGGGCAGGATCACCTCCCTCGACCTGCTGGTCACGCTGCTTTTGATGCAGCCCAGGATACGGTTGGCTTTCTGGGCTGCAAGTGCACACTGCTGGCTCATGTTCATTTTCTCATCAACCAACACCGCCAAGTCCTTCTCGGCACGGTTACTCTGAACCTCTTCTCTGCCCAACCTGTAGCTGTGCCTGGGGTTGCTCCAACCCAGGTGCAGGACTTTGCACTTGTCATGGTTAAACTTCATCAAGTTGGCATCAGCCCACCTTACAAGCTTGTCAAGGTCCATTTGGATAGCATCCCTTCCCTCCAGTGTATCAACCATAGCACACAGCTTGGTGTCATCGGCAAACTTGCTGAGGGCGCACTCAATCCCACTGTTCATGTCACCGACAAAGATTTTGAACAAGACAGGTCCCAACACCGATCCCTGAGGGACACCACTCGTTACTGGTCTCCAGCTGGACATTGAGCCATTGAGCACAACTCTTTGCAGGCAGCCATCCAGCCAGTTCTTTATCCACCGAGTGGTCCACCTATCAAATTGATGTCTCTCCAACTTAGAGACAAGGGTGTTGTGTGCTACAGTGTCGAACGCTTTGCACAAGTCCAGGTAGATGACATCAGCTGCTCTAACCCTGTCCATCCATTCCGTAGCCCAATCATAGAAGGCCACCAAATTGGTCTGGCAGGATTTCCCCTTTAGTGAAGCCATGCTGGCTGTCACCAAGCACCTTGTTGTTTTGCATGTGCCTTAGCATGCTGTCATGGTTTAAGCCTCTATAACTCATACAGTTTTGCTCACTCACTCCACCCCTCTTTCTTCCCCCCTGCTCCCAGGGGGATGGGAAGGAGAATCGAAAGAATGCAACTTCCACAGGTTGAGATAAGAACAGTTTAGTAACTAAAGTATAACACAAAACCATTACTGCTAAAACCAATAATAATCATGACAAGAGAAATACAAGGAAAGAATACAATCACTCACCACCTATACCCAGCCCGACCAAGCAGTGCGCCCCCTCCCTTCTGGGTCTCTCCTCTCTGTTTTTACATCCTGGGCATGACATGCTGTGGCATCGAATACTTCTTTGGTCAGTTTGGTTCAGGTGTCCTGTCTCTTCTTCTTCCCAGCTTCCGCTCCTCCCTGGCAGAGCATGAGACTCAGAAAGTCCTTGGTCAGACCAAAACATTACCAAGCAGTAACTGAAAACACTGGTGTTATTAGCGCTGTTCCTCGGCCGAATGTGAAAAACACAGCACTGTCCCAGCTACCAAGAAGGAGAAAAATGACTGCTACTGCTGAACCCAGGACACATGCCTTCCAGGAGAATTTGCTCCAAGGTTTTGCCAGGCACAGAGGTGAGGCTGACTGGTCTTTAGTTCCCTGGCTCATCCATTTTCCCCTTCTTGAAAATGGGGTTATATTTCCCTTTTTCCAGTCATCAGGAACTTCACCTGCCTGCCATGATTTTTCAAATATGATGGATAGTGGCTTAGCAACTTCATTTGCCAACTCTTTCAGGACCCACGGATGGATTTCGTCAGGTCCCATGAACTTGTGTACATTCAGGTTCCTAAGATGGTCTCAAACCAGATCCTCTCTTACAGTGGGCCTAGGGTCTTCATTCTCACATCTGCCTTCGAAGACTTGGGTTGTGTGGTTAGAACATTTTCTGGTGAAGACTGAGGCAAAGAAGTCTTTAAGAATCTCTGCCTTCTCTAAACCCAGGGTAGCCAGTTCTCCCAATTGCTTCCATAGGGGGCCCACATTGTCCCCATTCTGTCTTTTATTTGCAATGTACCTGTGGAATCCCTTCCTGTTATCTTTCACATCCCTAGCCAAGTTGAATTCTAAGTGGGCCTTAGCTTTCCTAACCTGGTCCCTAGCTTCCCAGACAACATCCCTGTATTCTTCCCAGGCTGCCTGTCCTCGCTTCCACCTTTTATAAGCCTCGTTTTTCCCTTCGAATTTTCCTCAGCAGCCCCTTATCCATCCAAGGAGGTCTCCTGGCCCTTCTGCAGCACTTCTTTCTGGTTGGGATGCATCGCTCCTGAGCTTGCAGCAGGTGATCCTTGAATATCAACCAAGAGTCTTGGGCCCCCCTGTCCTCTAGGCCTATATCCCATGGAATCTTACTGAGCAGGTTCCTGAAGAGGCCAAAGTCTGCTCTCTTGAAGTCCAGGGCAGTGAGCTTGCTGCACACTCTTCTCCGTCTCCTGAGGATCTCAAACTTGACCATCTCATGATCACTGCAACCAAAGCTGCCCTGGAGCGCCACATTTCCAACCAGCCCTTCCCTGTTGGTGAGGACAATGTCAGGCATGGCACCTCTCCTTGTCGGCTCCTCTATTACTTGCAGAAGAAAGTTTTCCTCCACACAATCGAGGAACCTCCTGGGTTGCTTGTGCCAGGCTGTACCGTCCCTCCAACAGATATCAGGGTGGTTGAAGTCCCCCATGAGAACAAGGGCCTGCGAGCGTGAGGCTATTCCTAATCACAGAAAAGGAATACTTTCTCAGTAAAGAAAAACTTCTATTGATGTATACATCTACATGTGCCTCTCAGATCATCTTGAAAATATCACATCTGAAAAAATCTGTGAAGTTAATGATGTTTCTTTCAGGTTGTTTCCTTAGGAGGCTGTGTCAAGGCTGGTCATCTATGTGATATTTGTTTCCTTTTACTAGAGCCTTCTAAAAGATCTCAGTGAAATGTAGCCATAGCAATGTAATTTATACATTTATTTATCAATCATTTATTTGTTGGCATTTGAAACCTTGTATTGCTTTTTACAGTGAGGGGATAGGCAATTCCAGATCTCAGCTCAGGTAATTACTCTCCACCTCACACACTTTTCTCCTTCAGTGTTTGATTGAGATTCTTTTCTTTTCTTTGTCGTATTCTTTAATATCTTGCTGTGCACAGTGGAACTGCTCCTATGTCTCCTTTTACACCTTACTGAGCTGTAGTAGGAAAGTCACTGCCAGTCCATCTCTTTTTGTCAAGTGGTTCTTAGGCCATTTCTTGTTTATATCAAGTCAGCACTTAACAGCTGTTAGTGTTTCTCCACAGGATACTGCAGAGTCTAAACACTTTCTGGGCTTATCACAGGAATTTCAAAATTGTCGGTATAAACTATAACTATTCAGTAGAAATACTTGTTTCTTTGAAGCCTAGAAATGAAAGTTTGAGTTTTGTCAATGCTACTAGGGATATAAACCCAGTTTCTGTTGCTCCCTTCCTGAATTTTCATGGACAGAGGATCAATAACGCAAACACACTCCAGCTGAGAAAACTCTTAAAAAATGTATCCAAAGAGTACATTCTAAACTGAGCTGTCCATTAGGCACCCCATTGAGTTGACAACTCACTGTCACAAGCTCTTAATTGAATTTAGAAACAGCAACATCCTCTTTCCAGAAACCATCTTCCCCTCACCCTTTTACTTTGCTTCTGTACTGTCATGTGAACATTCCTGTAATTCTTTTCCATCCTACATTATCCACATTATCAATATTTCAATTGTGTTTTCAGAAGATGCTGAGAATAAGTTAAATAATTTGCATTTATTGAGAAGTCCCTCATTGTTTTCTACGAAGCATCTGCGAATACACTAGTAAAGGAATTTCAGCTAGAGATGCTGACAGTCCCTACTGATTCACTGTGACTACATTATATCAGTGAATTGAATGTGCTTAGGTTTGTTTTCTGAGAAAGAGTCTAATTGACATGGCATGGTCCACATCCATGCTATTAAAATCTATTTCTCAGAATGCCTATTGGCATATTTTTGCAACCTTCAAGCTCATTGTGTCCAGGGAATGCTTGAGAAAGTGGTAGCTTATGCCAAAACAATGCTGGTGATTATTTTAAGTCTTTAGGGATGCACAAAATAAAATTCTAGCACCTGGGAACATTTATTGCCACTGCCTAACTTACTGCTTTAGACACAGAATAAGTTCTTTAGGTTTTTGCTCATTAGGTTTTCGCTCGTTAGGTTTTCCATATACCAGGAAAATCTTAGCACAACCAAAGATATACTGTAAAGAAAAAAATAAAACATTTAATATGTATCACTTGGTAGGATTCTGAAGATAAAGAGTTTGTATGGTTTCAGGTGATGAATTTATGGAAAAGAAGTCCACAGAGGACTATGCACAGAATGGTACATGGATTATAGTAGTAGTCCTTGGGCTGAGCATAGTTTGAGAACATTAATAAGTGGTATTGTGGTACTTTTGCTGCTGGTATAGCCTTCATTTTTCACTAACTTAATTGGGCTAAGTGCAGTTTTGGTCTGAGAAAGTGCAGATAGTCCTATATTACCTGCCTTCTTTTCCACCATTCTGTGTGAACAGTAACATGTGTAACACAGAAAGAATGACATGGACCCCAACCCTTTGTCAGGCTGTTGATACCACACAGGTTATTGACATTTTGTTTATAATTCAGCCTTTTCCTGTTATCAAAGAGAGTTGAAGGAACTATTTTTTTTTTTTAATTTCCACTAGATAGTTTAATAACAGAACTATACAGAATTTCTATGGAAATGGGGGGGATAAAGTATATAAATACTTTGATATAATTGAATCATCTGCCAAAGGCAGGCTTACATAACTGCTCAACAATTCTGCCATTCAAATCCACGTAAGAGAAAAGGGAACTAAATGTTTCTAGTGAAGTTGTATCACCTCATACAATGTATCTACATATTTCATTATTTATATACATATATATACATGTGTGTATGTATGTATGATATCTATATTATATATGTTTTTAAAGGCTACTATATAATTCTGGATCTGGCTCAGACTTAGCATGCCTAGGTGTCTTTCAAGAATGTAAAAATTATCAGACTGTAACAGAAAAAAATACTGAGAAGGAAGGAGAAAAGATAACCTCCTCCAAAATATTCTTAAATGTATCCAAGTCGTGATGCTCTTGGTGGTGGTAAGTATAAATGTCTCCTCTAAAATAAGCAGAGAACGGAAAGAGGAGATAAACCAGAATTTTCTTTAGGTGAATAGGATATTAGATATATACCCAGTGTTGACTCTTCATTGTATTTCAAGGAATGAACTGTCCTAGGTTAGGTGTTCTCTTCTGAATTAAGATCAAGTTTTTTGGATTTCATACTTACTGCTGTTATTCTAGGCAGGATTTAGAGGACTGACTCATCACGAGGCAAGACTTCAGAGTCTTCTTGGCATACTAACTCCCTCAGGTTCCTCAGCTTTGCAGGATTATGACAATATCTATATTTCCTTTGAGAATTTAGCATTAAAATTCTCAGTTGTATCTTGTGCTTTTCTATCGATCCTATGCGATAGTATATAATTAAAATCACATTTCAAATAAAAGAAGATATTGCTCCTGTAATGTAATGAACATCAGCAGGAATCTTTGAAAAACTGTTGTAAATATCTTCAATATCATTAACATTTGTGTGTGAATTGTGGCATAGTATAGGAAAGGTCACATCTTTGGAGGAATTTTGAAAGTTCTTCATAATATTACATCCTTTATATTACTTCATAGGAATATGAAAGCTATTCCTACAAAGTTTACAATCAGCCAGTTAGCCTTTTGAATTTACCGCTGAAAAAGTCAAATGAGCAATCTGCTTATTGCAATCAATCTCTATGCAATGTTAAAACTTAGAAATAATTTAATAATCTTCATGTCCTATAGCCACATGGTTGTATACCTTTATTTTTTCTCTAGGTAGAATGTACCAGTCTGCATCAGTGTGCTATTTAGTGCAAAAAGCAACAGACTAATGGAAACTTGAAGAAAATAATCGTTTGTTTACTTCACAAAAGCTGTAACATAAAAAATGTTACTTACTTTCTCCACCCGTCATCCTCAAACCCTAAAGTGTTAGAATTGTCAAAAGGGTAATGAAACAGACTAAAAAAGAAATATTGACTACATTATAGCTTGAGAAAGGAGGAAAATATATATACTTGTATAAAAAGTCTGAATCTAGTTTAAACTTTCATGATTAATGTCTAAATTTTGACATTTACCAAGATATAAACCAAACATTTTCAACAGTACTAAAGGCCCTTCTAAACTGTTCTTCATTTATAGTTTAGATTTAATTTACCATTTTTGCAAAAATTTAATTATATTTTCAGTAATTCTTGCTTTTGGCACTGAAGCAACATGGGTTTGATTTACTGGGTTTTCAGACTTGTGCTTTTACATAAACACATTAGTATTTTCACAGAATGTTTGGAACAAATGGAGCAAATTCTGCTCTTCTTGCACCTTTACAAAATCTATTGACTTTGTGGAGAAACTGAGAGAAAATTTGACTGAACTGCTGGAGTAAGTCAAGAGGAGTCAGGATAACAGATGAAAAACTTTTGCCTATTCTGGAAGGTGAAAGAGACCAATTTCACATAGCGCTGAAGATAATGGAATGAGCTAGCAGTCAAGACAGGTTCTGTATCTGACAGCTTTTATCTGTTATAGCTTTTATTACAGCTGGGTTTACCAGCTTTCATAGTTACAGAAAATTGATTCATATATATAGATAGCTCAAAGTGATGTAAATGTGTTGTACATAACGTCTTTCAAAGTGATCCCTAAACATTCTCACAGACATAGGCAAAATAATTACAAAATAAAATACTAAAAAAAAACAGACGGAGAAGAAGGAGAGTAAACACAATAGGTAAGGGTGAGCATTTTTTTTTTCAGGGGAGACTGGAGATTATAGCATCCCAAAGAATTACAGCTTTCATTTGTTACAAACATTCCTGCTGTTGCTAAAGGACTTAATTCATCTGCATAGCTTGACTCCTTTATGCCATTGCAAAAGGTAATAGAAACATCTTATGGCTCTATTTCACCTCTTTTAGCAACCAGGATGTTTAAACCCTGAAAGGCAAAGGTATTGGTAAGTGTTTAGTGAGAAAGTGACATGTTGGATCTAATTCTGTGTTCTGTTAACTGTGAAATGCTATTGAAGTCAATGTTACACAGATGTAACTAGCAAGAGATTTTGCCTTTTACTTCTGAAAATCTGCTAACAGTGTCAGAGAGCAGACACTGATCTGAAATCTGTTTAACTTCTCATCTTCTGTGCTTTCAGTTTTCCTCAGAATGTGTCAAAAGACTTTTTTTCTGAACCTTATCCATCTTCCACAGAAATCTGTGAAGAGCTCCTTTTTTTACCAGTGGTCTATATAATGGCATCTTATGCAAAGATAAACTGACCAGCAGAAATGTTTGCTTATATGTATATTTTTGTAAAATCGTCATACCTTATGCTTTCGAGTGCCAGTCCTGTTAATCTTATCCATTTCAATTGGATCAGCAAGACTACGCTTACAGACATGGAATGGTTCATTTTCAGTAATATTTCTCTAATTGTAAGTTCCCTGCTACTGCACTGTGGGTTCTAAATAACAAAATAATTGGCACACAGAATAAGTCTGAATTTATGCATATAAGTTCACATTCAGATAAACACCCCTTCTACAAAGAAAATTTAAGAATGCAATCGACCCAGTAGAATTTGGGAACATATATAAACATTTTCTTATAGGACTGGACACAGGAGTTTTCCTGCATCATCATGAAGTTGTTGTATTTGGGTCTGCCGATAGGCTGAATTCTGCCTAAAAGTAATATTTCAGTTCTAATTAAGCCAATTTTTCACCACCTGTAAAGGAGTAGGTGGCCATTTGCAGGCAAATATGTAATTTGTGTTTAAAATTAATGGAATTATACATACATATTGGATTGAAATGAATCATAATTTGTATACATATAAAATTGGGAAAATCAGACCCCCATGCTTTAGAGTATGATGTACACTATACAAAGTAGGGCTGAACCCACATCAAGTGAGGAATTTTAATTCGGCAATTTCCCCAGTTGTGTACTTAATGTTATGCTAATGTTTTTTCCATTAATAGTTAAAAAGATCCATTGCTTCTCTTTTCAAGGGACTTGCTGCTAATGAAAAAGATCTTCTGTTCCATAGCAAAACTGTACAGCTCAGGAAGAACGACAGCATGCTGGCACTTTACTCTTTGGATGCTAAGAAGCTCAGGCAAAATATTTTGCTGAAAAAGGCAAGCCTGGCTCCATTCATTTCACAAGTACTGCCCTCTTACATTAGCTGTGACTTTGCCTCTTTATTTAATGATTCACTGCACCCAGATATTTGCAAAACAGCATATATCTATGTGGAGCCAAATGTTAGTCTTCTTTCTAAAGAGATCAGTTTTGAACAATAAGAATACATCCTCTTGTCCTGGGGCATCCTTCCAGCAGCACCTGTTGAGGTGATATAAATAAATCACAAGAGTATTCCAAACTGAAATCAACAGAATAAAATTCTTATGTCTCGCTCTTTTTGAAAGGTGACTTTGAACCAGAAAATTTTATGTTTTTTGAACAAGGCCTCTGTTTATCCACTGAGCCAAAAAGGGTGGGAAGCTCTTCAGGAACTAGTATTGATTTTAAGCATCATTTAGACCAAAGAACAGATTTCAAGTGACCTTCTGCTGTGATAACAATACCTGTAAGCCTAAGAAACAGCTTTGTTTAAAGGAAGTCAAAATTTCAGCTATGAAACACAATAAATAACAATTTAAGTTTAGTTTAAACCAGTAGCTAACAATAACATACCAGCTGATATATCAAAAATACCTCTACTGAATCAGCAATTTTGATGCTTTGCTAAATTTTGAGTAATGAGTAGCCAATACAACCATTCAAAGTCTTGGCTTCGGTTTGTTTTCAAACAATCATTACACCCTGCTTATTCTTTTTCCTTTTCTTTCATTTAAGACTTCCTTTACAGCAGAAATGAAGTTTATATTAAAACTCAAAGGTTATACACTTACCTTCAGGAGCTTCAGTCCTGACAATAAAAGGCTGTCGTAGCAAAGCTATGGTCTTATTCTGCATGTATATTAGCCCATCAAACTGGTCTTTAATCAATAATACATCTGCGTTTCTTCCTAAGTACCTTATGAACGGAATTTTCTCCTGAGTCCGCATGGGCTCTGTGAATGTCCCTTTTCACAGTAGGTGATGACTGACTATCCATAAGAGTCCTAAATATTGCTAGGGAATCCTGCTGGAGTACAGAAATGCAGCTTTGTTTCAGAATAAATATCAGCTGCGCAAGAATAAGTTAGGAGATATATGAGAATTCATTTTACCTCAGCTCTGTGACTGCGTGACAGCGTAGCTCAGCAAAAAGTACAGTAACATGTAACACATGCTGAAAGTTTTCTCTAAAAATGGGTAGAGTCTGGGTTTGGGCCCAGGATAACCCATTTTACAATAAAGAGCTATTGGTTACCATGTCTTAGTAGAGAGAAAGCTTCATCATCACCTCATGATCACCTTAAACTTGCAAATCCACATGCTGCTTCTAGTTGACCTTGATGTAATTTATATATTTTATTAAATAAGTTGAGCATCTTATTCCTAGGTGAATACTCACTAATCTCTTTACAGACAAGGGAAAGACAAATAGAAACCGTCTTCTCTATTTGTGACTTGAAAGAAAAGAGTGACCTCTGCTGAAGCATGTCACAGACCTCGCATGACAGGTGACAGCTCCATGTTATGACTTAAAATTGCTGAAGCTAAGAAACTGGTATTTTCAAGATGAATTGGAGGGAAGAATTGAAAAGATGTGTCCCTTCCTTAAGCTTTTTTTACTGTGTAGTTTGGATGTCACCCTTATGCAGCAAATTGTCTGCCGAAAATTTCTGTCCAAGTCCTTCAGATCCCCTCAAACTGTGTAAGGAGCATTTGGCCAGTTTCCCGCTTGTGCACTCCCCTGTGTAAGTTAGTTGCTGAGCTCTGTAATTTCTGCATGATTTTGCAATGGTAATTTCCTGTCTGCTGGCTGTGTGTGCATTTACAAACATGCACACAATTTTTTTTTTAATCATTATTACTTACAGCTAAAATTGGTTTGGGTAAAAAAAAAAAAAAAAAAAGCATACATCTAGAAACCAAAATTCAATTTATTATTGTTTATTTCATCATGATCTAAAACATCAGAGAAGTGTATGTAAGTACTTGTAAGGAGGAGGATGAGAGATTCCAAACACTTATTTTTGCTTTTAGAAGTTAACTTTCTTTTTCAGTCTCCATGACAACAGTGGGGATCTGCTCCTGTCACAAATTTTTAGTGTATAACCCCTGTCTGTCTGGAAGCAAATTTCACCCATGCCTTCATTTCAAATCATTATTTTGTGTTTTCCCTATTTTTCCTAGAGACATGAAGCCTGATTCTGATCTTGCCTCCATGAGTTTTACCTGGTGTCACCCTTACATGGGCAAGAAGTTCATCTGACTCACAGTAATGAAAAACAGATCAGAAATAAGGTCATGCTGTAACCGACATCATGACAGAGTTCTCATCACTCAAAATTTATTTCACAGCTCTTCCAGCTGTTTACCTTCATGTATAGAGTCATACTTCTTCATGATATACCAATGTAGCCCATACATACACATTGGGAAAAATCAGGAAATTACCTCAGCTGAATAGCAGCTTCAATGGAAAGGAAAAAGGAAAGTAGTAGGCATTCTATATCCTACGCTAGCAAAGTATGGATAGAGCTCCCCCTTTTACATCAAGGTCTACCTTATTCTTAGCTGGTGAGAGGAAACCCTAGCCATTGACAGAAGGTTTTGACACTTTTTTCATTGCCCAGCCCTTTTTTGCACAATTTGCACATGTAAGCATTTGCTTGAAAATCCAGTTGGTGAGAGAGGGAAAGACACTGTATTATTGAACATCCAAATAATTCCTCTGCCATTTTGTTCTACAACTGTCTTAAATCTATCACATGGTTTTTGAAGAAGGAAGAAGGCATCTGGTCTAAACATGAATTCGTTATCAACTTACAGACTGGAGGTATTAACTTCTGTAGTTACAAATGATAGACACATAGTTCTCAATCATTAATTTACTTTTTTGTTCCGTTTGTATCACCAGATATTTTTTCTAACCACCCAATTGTTAACAGCTACCCAACAATATGTTCTGCAGAAAGAATCTATAAATAGGACCATTATCTGGATTTAAAATATTACTTAAAATTGAGCATCCAATGATTTAAAGAGTTACTGTTCTAACATACATCTTGGAGACAGCATATAACAGATATGCAGTGTGTTTACAAATGTGGTGTAACTCAGACCACAATGACTTTCTTCTCAATGACTTCACTTTGGACATGATAGTCAAACCCCTACCCCCACTGTTCAGCACTGCAGCAGCAGCTTGTGAAGCTGGAACTCGTCAAGCTGCTAGAGGAGTGTGCAGTCCTCTCCCCTAGGAGTTTCCCTGGGAAAAGGGAAACCTGCAGTCTAAAAAAAAAAATTCAGAGATATAGAGACCTTATTCTCTCTTGCATGCAAGACTTAACATCTCCCTATTTATCAAATTAGAATTAGTAGATGATTACTTAACTTTCATGAGTTATCTATCTTCCTACTACTAAGTAGTTCTGGAATACCAGGAAAATTAAACAAAACAAAAACATATTTTATTTATAAAAGATTTTTCAACATATGAGCTGATAAAGCACAAAGGCTACCAGCAGTTTCTACACCTGCCTTCAAGTCTTTATCTCTTAAACATAGCTGTCTCCAACTGTATAGTGACTGTTCTCAGGTTTCTGCATTTTGTCATGTTGTATGCTTTCCTTAAATTGCTTTGCTGGCAGAATATTTTCATTACAAAAGACTTCCAGTTTTAATTTATGGAAAAGTATATTTGTAGTCATTGTAATTATAATATAGTACTTTGGGAGCATAAATATATGTTCTCCAGTCGCAGAAGACATGGAGTAGATATACAGGACTTATTGTATACTAAAACTCATTATTTTAAGTGACTATCAACATCTTGATTTATGATTTTAAAATGCATGGGACTGGCAGAATTCTCTTCTAAGTCCATCAATGATGTAATGGTCGCATCTTCAATAATAATCCTGATCTTATATGAACTGTTTCACTTCATTGGAGAAGACTATTGAAAGGAATGCAAACTTCTTGACACTATGAGAACTTTAGCAGATTAGTAATTAATGAACCTGATCCCGCATCTCTATGGCAAAATTCCTGTTAATTTCAATGAGGACATGATCAGGCTCAAAGTCAATTGGAATTATTGTGAATGTAAAGGCTACTTTTTTTCTTTCAGCTACTTTTAGACACTAATAAGGTTGATTTTAATGGAACTTATTACATCCTTACTGGAAGCAGAATTTGACCTCAGCTGAAAAGATTGCCCCTTTCTTTCACTCTTTGTTGAAAAAGAGCTACATTTTCATAATAGTGTCCGGGTAGGCGCACAAATCTCATTAAACAATAATAGGATTTGTCTACATACCTCCTGCTCAGTCTTTTGGATATATACATGTCCCTCAGCATGGGTTATTTTTTTTTTTCTCCTTGTTTCCATTACATATGTCCACATGAATACAATAGATTATATTCTATCTAACAGTTTTAGTCAAGAAAAGTAGCTGAGTATATAATCAAGGAGGAGACTGAGGTATTCTTAAGGGACAAAATCAACTTTGGAAGCTAAACTCTCACTTTTGTTACAATGATTAGGACATTTGAGAGTAAAAATAAGCCAGAGAGTTGAAGAGAAATGTCATAAATTGCTCAAATATAACAACAAAATACTAAAGTAATGTTTAATTATAATCTGCAGGTCAGATATCCTATGCTTGGATTCATCTGCAATAGTGAAGTTGTCTTAAGTAAACTTGAGATACTAACAATTTAAATTGGGGATATGAATGACAGTTTATATCGATCGGTTTTGTTTTTTGTTTTTTTTTTTTCTGAACTGGCTCTGCTCTATATTTGTTTCAAAGCAGTAAAGGAAAATAATTAAAAATTACTTTAATTTTTACTGCATAACTTTCAGTCAGGAGCTCTACAACTTTCTGACTAAAGATGTTAGGGAAGATGAGTTAGGATATTTATTCAGAATGTAGAATAGTAACTTTTGGAAAAGACTTCACATTAAGGTTTGGAGGAAAAAACTCACCCACTCCTCCACCTCCCCTCCCAAAAAAAAAACCCAAACAAAAGCCAACAACCCACAACTAGCCAACCAACCAACCAACCAAAAAAGCCTGAAACAATAAACTGAATGGCAAAATAGATCCTGATCATTCCTGTGCTCTGTAAAACTCTCTGGAAAGGCTCATCACTTGCAAGACAGATGAAAACCAGCTAGAAATTTGGGTTGTCAATAGCAGTTTGTCTTTTGCTTTATTTCTTCTATTTTTAGTGTTTTGGTTTGCGTTTCTCTCTTTCTCTGTATAAAAATAGTTGCTTAATTCACATAATGAAGCATTTCACAGTGAAAAGTCATACTAAATTTACCTTTTGCTTAATAAGCTTTCTGAAAAGTTAAGGTCCCTCTATCTCATGTGTTGAAAAGTATGAATAAGGTGTGAGGTCATTATTTGGATATAAGGTTTTGCTCCATGTGCATGTATTACACACTTGATGCAGAAGGCTAAATTTCCACCATCTTTTCCTGAATACAAGCGTCTGAAGTCCTGTTGCTATGGAGTTTGGCCATAACAACAAACACAAAAGCCAGTGTGTTTTTATTTCTATTTTCCCTTCCAGACAGTTTGCTTAGTAAAGAAGACATGCTAGATATAGCACTGTCAAAATAAGTACAGTATTTCCTGTGAGAGATTGTCAATAAATATATAACTAAAAACCTGACTTCACTTTTTACACTAACTACTTTTTTAACTTCCTTACCTGTGCATCAAAAGCATATGGATAGCTTTCTCTCCACCTTCTTGCTTAACATTTTCACACAATATAATCTTTTGAAAAGTGAAATTTTTGGCAGCTATGACAGGAAATATTGCACTTATTTTGATAATGGTACTTATTTTTTTTTTATATAACTAGATGAAAGGTAGGGGGTGAGCACCTAGTCTTCAATACTTAGAAAAGATTTATGGTATATCTGATCACTCTTTTCTTCACAAAATATTTTATCTCCCTTCTCCATGATAGGTTACAATCAGTGTTGTACTGTGTTTAAATTAGCCTACATGGAACTTGAGGGACAGTATCACAGTCCATTGCAAAGATATAAAAGGGGTACTGTTGTGGCTGAGGTGAGGACTGTGAGGCAAAATAGTATATTCAATAAATGCTTCCACAACTTCCCACATGATCCTCAGCAAGTCATGCAAAGTCATTCAATGTAAAAGGAAAGTTTGGCTTCCTGCCCCTTGCTCACTTTAAATAGGACTATCATTTCTGTTATGGAAGGTCTTACTAACTGCCTAGACAATCCATTTTTTTGTCTTTTAAAGTAAGGAAATTATAAGAATAACTCAGAGATTCACCAAACTTTTATATTTCTTAATAGCCAAAGACATCCTTTGAATTTTTGATACAAAAGATCAAGGAACTTAACAGCTATTATAGTAGTACTGATTTATTTATTCCTGCTAATTTACATAAACAAGCATTTGAGACATTTCCATGAACATGACTAATTTAGGATGCAGCTATGTATATAATTTCTTTTTTTTTTTTTAAAAAAAAAGGTTTTCCATTTTAAGTATCTTAAGAAGAAACATAGTGGAACATTCACCATTTAAGAAAATACACCATCACAAACATTAGTTGATGTCCTTTACCTATGGTGGACTCCAGCCTCCAAGTTTTCTTAGTGCTTACAACCACTTCACCTAAATTAACCATAATCTAAAGATTTTGTCATTGTTATGCCCAAGTGGCAAAACCCCTGCCTAATCTGGGAGTATGTGGTACATCAACCTGCAGCAGAAGATAAGCTCTTCAAAATTTCAGGGACAGTTGGAGTCCCCTAATTTCCAGTGTGCTGTCTACCCTCAGTTTCAAATAAATTTGGTGGTGGTACTTTTCCTCTTTTAAGAACTGATACCTTAATCGCAGTCTCTCCACCTTTTTTTTTTTTAATAGCTGTCAGAGATGTTAATAGTGACAGAACACAAAGAATGGAAATGCCATTAAAAATAAAATAGAAATAGTTTTTTGTTCATCTTTTAATGCCTCTTTTCTTATTTGATTGAATTGTAAAGTCCAGGTTTTATTTAGTTTTGTTTTCTTGATTGATCCCAGAACTTTGAAATATGATTGCTCCAATTGCCAATGCGGATACCAGTGAGCAATTATTTTAAGGAATACAATACAAGTGATGCAATGGAAATTTTAAGGGAAGAAAGCTTACAGTCTAGGTAAAAAAAAAAAAAAAAAAGGCAATGACTCTGGATGTGCTATGCACTTCATTAATGTGACATGCATAATGAAATTTTTACCAATTATACCAACCTGTAGCCTCTCATCCTCCCTTTCAAAAGAGTGCAAAACTTTCAAACTGAATACATGAAATTATTCAATATGCTATCTGGTCCACAAGTTGTGGGAACAGCCTTACTTGCAAAATCTGCACATAACTCCTCCCTGGGTTCCTTTCTTTACAGTCCACCTCACCATGACACAGACAGGCTTGCCTTTTTTCTTCCACCCACTAGTTCATCTCACAAGTGATACTCTCTGTCTTGTGGAATAGTGTATACTGCAGGCAGCCTGGAAACATCCTGACCTTACTAAAATACATTGGTGGCATGGCATCACAAAACTGCTAGTTGCCTTGGGATGCTTGCTTCTTCCTCCGCAGTTACTTGCCTCTGAAGAATGGATCAATTTGAGTTGATTTTAGAGCATTTTGCTCATGGTTTTAAGTCAACCCCTTTGATACCACAGAAAACAGATGCATTTTTTGATTGTTTCATTAATATTGAGGCTTCATGAAGAGTTAGCAGTGAACATAGCTGAATTGTGCTGCAATGAAAAAACCAAACCAAACCAAACCAAATCAACTGGGCCTTCATTCAGCAAAGAGTTAATGTGCTTTTCACGAAATTTCAATGTACCTTGGAAAGATGTAGATTTGCTTTAAGAGTCCTTTCACCGCACTTAAGGGTCAAAAAATAGTTTCTTAATGAGTTACTCATCCAAGGCTTCCTTTAAAATCAGGAAAGAAAATCAAGCATCTCCAAAGATCGCATTGTAAGAGAGATATCTAGAATAAGTGGTATGAATTCTCCCCTTAGAACTGTACGTTTTTCTCTGCTGACAGTGGGAGGAACTGAAGATTGGACATAGCAGATTGAACTTTAATGTTCAAACTGAAATTATTTCCATTTAGACATCCACAACTAGATAAAGTGAATCCTGCCATTTGTTACTTGTTTCCTGTTTGTAGCAGTGTTTCCTGTAGAATAAGTGCTTGCTCCACCTGTGTTTATGCTGAAGCACCAGTGTTCCTGAAGCAGCAAACAGGCCCTGCGTGTGCTCCCTGCTTTGCTTACGCTGATGACATAGAAAGTTAGGCAGGCTGTTGCTGTCCTCTGAGGAGAGTGTTTGAGCAGTAGCTCCTACTGGGATGGAAAAGTCTTCTGAAGACTTTGTCTTCATTCCTAATCCTCTTCTGGGAGAAAGTCAAAATCTTCAAAGTGTTTGAGTTGCTTTTCCATCTTTATTGTATTCATTTTTTTTTTCTATCTTAAGTTTTTCTATTACTGCCAACAATCTAGATTTAATTAAACATTCTCCCAGATGGAAAATTACTGTGAAATATAAGTAAAATCATTGAGGTCTTCTCCTGTGTCAGATTACATGTTTTATTCAGGAGAAGGAATGGATTATATCCTAGAGACAACTACATAGTCTCAACTCAGCACCTGCCTTGTTCTTAATTCATTGCACCACAGTGTGGAAACTTCTCCCTTCCACATACGAAATAAATGCTAGTGGAAAAATTGTAACAGGATGGATTCACACTTGGTAACTTGCTATGAGTTTATAACTGCCTTGTGTTGCTGAGGCAGTAAAAAGGAGTTGGAAATAGAGCTGAAAATCTGACTTTGGTGTACTTCTTTTTACAAAGTAATGTGACTCTTCCATTTTCTTAGTTCATTAATTTCTCTCTCCATTCTGTATTTTATTATTCTATTTATTCTATATTATTTTTTAGCCATTTTCTATCTCCTTGTATCTGTGTTGTTTTCTCAACTCCACTATCTCAGCAGTTTGTCCTTCAGATGACTGCATTTTCTTCTGCTACTTTCCATCTTTATGTTTACTCTATTCTCTCTCTGACTCTGTTTCTTACTTTTCCCCATTCCCTGAAGATTCACATGAGTCTTCATCCTCTTTATCTGAATGATGCTCTTTCTGTCTTTTTTTTACAAATAAAAATGTGTATACCCCAGTTTCCAGGTTTTTTCTCTTCCATTTATTTGTAGCACCTCTGGCATGCTCAATTGAAACTGCTCTAACAAAAAAAAAAAAAAAAAATACAGCATTTGGAAACTACTGCAACAACACAAACTCCCCAAGCTTTTTCCTTACACCTATTAATAAGAAATCTAAATTTCTTATTAAATCAAACCAAACATGTCACATTTTTTCCTGTCTATACAGAAAGCAGAACAGAGTGAAAGGGGGGAAAGCATAAAGAGAGATGTAACTGACCATTAAATATCGTATTACAAACACTTTTACTTGCATCTGCAAATGTTTCAGTACAGTTAACTGTTTCTTCTATAAAGTTAATCTGGTGGGCAAGTTGGGGGTTTTATATACTAAACATTTTTCCAGTATGTGAAAGAATTCATGAAAGAGGAGTATGATTCTAAGAGGAAGGAAATGACCAGCCAAATAAACCAAACAGAAAAGTCTCATATGAGTCAGTTGGTCCTTTTGATTTAAAGCCAACCATGCTCCAAAACCACAAGATTTTTTTTAATTAGATCTTTCCTTGATATTTATAAAAAATTTCATTTTATCTACTCTCAAAAAAAAAAAAAAAAAAGGAAAAAGAAAAGCCAAATTCAGCAACTTCTGATCACGTAACAAACTTTCAGCCTCATTAAAGCCTGCACATTCCATCAAGGATTCCCTGTAAAACAACTGAAATTCTCTAAAATCTAAGCATTTCTTTTTGCTGATTTTGTAGAGTGTTGCTGTTGAAAACTGAGCTGTAAATAAGACTGTACAATATAAATAATGATTGTTGAAAAACCCACCACAACTAAATAAATTTCAGAATTGAAATATGAAATTAAAACCTACATTTCTGCTGGTAGAAATAATTCCTGCTTTGTTCCACGGACTCCCTCAACAATCTTTTTCCCTTTTACTACTTTAAATTCCTGCTTCCGTGTTAAGAAAACTCTGCTTACTCTGTAGGATGCAGCTTTGTATTTGGCCATAGAAATATGGCCAATCTCATCTGTGTGATACTTGTAAGTTTAGGTAAATTCTCATCAATGATGAACACAAAACCTGAAGGCTACTTGTGGAAACAGAACAAAACAAGATAGAGTAAGATTAAAAAAAAAAAAAACAACAAAAAAGAAAGATTTTTGCCAAATGGATGGGATTGGAAGTTATCCTAAAAGAGCTGAGCTATGGCTCTGCCCAGGCTGATTTTTGCCAAATGGATCAGATTGGAAGTTATCCTAAAAGAGCTGAGCTATGGGTCTGCCCAGGCCTAAGGCCACAACTAAGAATGCTTTTGTCTACTGTTTTTATTTTAGGTTTGCATTTTTTTCTTGGGATTTTTTTGCTTGCTTGTTTTGGCTTTTTTTTTTTCTCATTTGGATGTACAAAAAGAGGTGCAAAAATAAGGGAAAAAGAGGGACAGTCAAAAATTCTTTCTAAATAATTTTAAGTATTTTCCTCTGGCTTATTCTTCTCCTACAATAGTTACAATAAGACAGTTAAATGCTGAAGTACTTATATGGAGACATACAGTCCTACAAAGGAGTGTGTGAAGAAAGAATTCCTGTACCCCCATCAAGACATATAGCTCAAAAAAAGTTTATTTGATGAATCAGCATTTTAGGTTCTTAAGAAGGCACTCGTATTTGAAATGCAATTGATTTACTGAAGTCCATGACTGCAATCCCTACTTAGCTCTTTACCATCTTGAGTCTGTATATGCTTAAATCTCCAATGGTAAAGGTCTGTAGTTGCCTAACATTCTGCATTGGTATACGTCTAGTTCTGCTACCATCTTGACAGAACAGACTATCTATGCATTTACCTCGTAGCTTAGATACTTTTATTCTCAGCCCTGAGAGAATGATTTTTATAGATATATCTATATAATAGATCAATAGACAAATGACAAAGACAAAAAAAAGAAGCTTACATTCACTGTACTACCTGTGTGAGACTGAACTGAAACCACATTCCACCATCTATTATCTAGAAGATGGGTATGAGAAGCTGGGATAAGAGTCCACCGTCCATTGTCTCAAGGATGGGTGTGAGGAACTGAAGAAAACTGTCTCAAAGATTGCTGTCCATTGTCTTAAGGATTGCTGACAGACACACACAGTTGAAAAGCTGGCTGCAAGATCAGCAAAACTGGATGCACATGATCAACCAGGAATGTGCAGTAAGTGACATTAAGAACAGAGGTGCTTCCCGCCAACACATAATGAAAGTGGACAATGGTAATCACCAGTGTGGCCACCTGTCGTGGTTTATGCCTCTATAACTCACGCAGTCGCTCTCTCACTCACTCCCCCCTCTTTCTTCCCCCTGCTCCTGGGGGGATGGGAAGGAGAATTGAAAGAATGCAACTCCCACAGGTTGAGATAAGAACAGTTTAGTAACCAAAGTATAACACAAATCACTACTGCTACCACCAATAATAATAATGACAAGGCAAATACAAGGAAAGAATACAGTTCTCACCACCTATACCCAGCCCGACCAAGCAGTGCACCCCCTCCCATCCAGGTCTATGCTCTCTGTTTTTACATCCTGGGCATGACGTGCTGTGGCATGGAATACCTCTTTGGCTAGTTTGGGTCAGGTGTCCTGTCTCTGCTTCCTCCTGGCTTCCCCTCCTCCCTGGCAGATCCTGAGACTCAGAAAGTCCTTGGTCAACCCAAAACATTACCAACCAGTAACTGAAAACACTGGTGTTAACAGTGCTGCTCCCAGGCCGAGAGTCAAAAACACAGTGGTGCGCCATCTACCAAGAAGGAGAAAAATGACTGCTACTGCTGAACCCATGACACCACACACCACCTAAGACGAAGACTACAGACCCTCAGGATGCTGCTGGATCTATGGTGGTGACTATCCACACTATCTGTACCAAATTGCTTGCTTAATTTCTATCCTCTTTTCCAATCTGTCTTATCTGATTTAATAATTATCTTTTTATATATAAAAAAATTTACTGATTGTGATACTCGACCTTGTTTGCCTCATAATTTCACTCTGGGAATCAGGAAAAGTATTTCCAACACTGGTTTTATCCAGTCAGACCTTTTTGGCAACTTTTAGAAGAACAAAATACAGATGTAGAATAACGTTATTATACCTCACTGAGTGTTAAAAGGATTATTTTAGGTAATGCAGATGCAATGTTAAGACAGCAGAAAAGCCATTTGTACATGCTAACAGTTATTCCTGGTGAAAGTTCATAAGAATCCTCATGAGTTCTTCCGGATGTTCCCAAGATCTCCAAGCATTTTACAAGCTGAAGCAGAATCCATTTAATTGAAAAATATTTTTGTACACAACGGTTTTGTTTAAGTTCCAATTCAGAGATTATTAAAGTAAACAATAATGTTTCCATTGACTTTCTTGGACTTTGACTCAAGCTCTATGAATAGTGTTTAATTCTAAAAAAACATTTCAGCTCTCTTTTTATATTCACCCAGTCTGGAAGATCACTATGTCTGCCACTTCTTAATTTGCTAGCCAGGAACTCAGCAGTCTCCAACAGTGCCCTACTTACCTTCTAAATGAAGAAAATGCAGTGCCTGCCGCAGTTGGCAGCTGCTGCTGTTGCTCTAGCTCCTAATTTCCTAACTCAACCCTTGCTGAAAATGACAAAGAAAGAGGAGGGGGGTGGGGAAAACTGCTTAGTAAGAGAGGTGAAATCTCGGGCATATGCCAGTGTTTCTGCACTGACTGTAAAGTACAGATCATAATGATTCCTCCTGGGTTTGTTTTCTGTCCAGGAAATTCAACTCTGCAGTATGGAATGGAGCATTGGAAAGAGCAAACAAGAGACATTTATTGTAATATACTCATATATATAAAATCAATGGACCTGTGATTCCAGGAAAACCCATTAAAAGACCCATAGGTGCTCTGAGATTGATTTAAATGTAAATATATATATCAACATAGACTTACATTAACATGTGACACAAGAAGACATCCATCATCTTTCAGGTGTTCTGCTTTCTTTTCTAGGAATCTACATTTGTCATGCAAGAAAAGAAATACCCTTTTAGTGAGAACTCTTATGTACATTTGAGTAGTGGGAAAAAAACAGTCATGTCTGAATTCAGGCAAAAATGTGTATGTTTTCAGAGCAAATTAAATTTAAGTATCCTAGCTCTACACCTTGGTGTACTAACTATTTGGTCAAATTAAAAAAGAGTCATACCCAAAATACGAGGCCGAAGTGAAAGAAGAAGGGATTTGATTCCTCAAGTTCTCTATGCTGAGGACAGTCAGCATAGACTGCTGGTTTAGGACAGTCTCCTTGAACTTGGTGCAGAAAGAAATGGCTAATTTTGCAGATAAATACATTGGAGTTTACAATTAATAACAAAAGTGGAAGTCCTACTCACCAATTATGCTTTATTGGGTATTTGAGATGATGATTCTGCATGTCCGTTGTCTTTGTTCATTTAATTTTCTAAGTAATACCTTCCTCTAATGAACCTTTCATTTAATTTCTTCTTCTATTTTAATTTCTTATCTGGTTTACATTTGATAGTAAATTATTATAATGTGATGGACAGAACAATCTTTGCCTCCAGCATAATATTTCTACCTCTCCACTATTAATATGAATGCAGATAAGCAGATAAATACATAAGAAGCACAAAAAAGGTGGGGTTACCTGTATGCACATAAAACATGATTAACCTGTCTATATGAAACATATACAAAATGAAAACATCTAGCAAAAAATTGCAAAACAGCAAAATGAAATAAATTTAAAGATACTGGTTTTAAAAAGATGTCATATGCAGAGCACACTTCATAAACTGCAGAATGGCTTCCTGAATAAAATATGAGGACATGTAGCTCCATGACAGTCTTGGTTAGTAAAAAAAAATCTGAAGAAAATCTATAAATAGGCCATACACTATCTCCAAAGGCATAAACAAAATAGCCAGCGGTGACAGTATTTGCTTTTCATGTGTGCAAATACAAGGCATAACAAATGTCATCTACTCATTTGCAAATTAAGATATAAAGGAAATGTCTGTGACAGTACATGCAACAGTTCATATCTGAAGTTTGGCACAGTGAACTGACAGCCACAGAGGAACTACAGTCGCCTAATCCTTTCTTTATGCCTTCCAGCTACCAGAGAGGAGGGTGGAATTTAATAAATATGTGACAAGAAAAGGCTGTGAAAGGCTGGCCTATCTTCTCCTCTGCAAGAACTCATCTTCCGAGATAATTAAGTAGGTGACAATATACAATGTGCCATTAACAAGAGCATTCAAATAATTTCTGGACTTAAGTACACTTTTAAGCCTCTTATCAGATTTTCATTTCTGAATCCATTCAGCTGTCAGACTTACATCCTGGCTCTTTATTGTCACTCACATGGGAATCCAAACCTTCTAATTTTCTATACAGATTCATTTCAGAATCAATTAGAACTGGTAGCAGCCTTGTCTCTGTGTACTAAGGGGATTAGCTGGGCACTTGCTCAGCTGCAGTTACCTTTGAATGCACATCCAACCCCCATCAAAAAAGAGTTGTTTTCCGAAGGATTGTGTAGGAATTGAAGCACTGAAATCAACAGATGCAGACAATCACTGGAATGATCTCCAATTTTCTTAGGAATAGAAAAATGATACTTCAGACTTCCTCATAGGTACGAATCTTATGTAGTACAAGGAAGAGAGAAATAAAAGAGGAAGAGTAAGAGAGGAAGAGAGAGAGGAAGCAAGATGAAAAGAGAGAAAGAGAAAGAAAGAGAAAGAAGAGAAAGAGAAAGAAGAGAAAGAGAAAGAAAGAGAAAGAGAAAGAGAAAGAGAAAGAGAAAGAGAAAGAGAAAGAGAAAGAGAAAGAGAAAGAGAGAAAGAGAAAGAAAGAGAAAGAGAAAGGAGAAAGAGAAAGAGAAAGAGAAAGAGAGAAAGAGAAAGAGAAAGAGAAAGAGAGAAAGAGAAAGAGAAAGAGAAAGAGAAAGAGAAAGAGAAAGAGAAAGAGAAAGAAAGGGAAAGGGAAAGAGAAAAACTGGCACACTCTCATGACTGTGCCCCAGTTGTGCAGAATAGTCACACTCTCTTAGTACCAAGGTCTCCTTTATCCTTTTTGACTCAGTAAGTACTTCACGACAGTTTTTGCACCTGACCTTTAGCCATGTTTCCACCCCATGGTATTAAATTCTCTATTACTTGTCTGAGCAATTTCAGCTTGCCATCCCAAAACACATTGCTTTTGTCTCCCAGTAAACACTTCAGAACATAAGACCATGTGGAAAATTTGTCCACTCTTTTCTGTTTCCAGGCAGTTTAATCTTTATTCAGCAACACAAATTATTGAGAAGGTGTTCTGGTAGATTGTATACTGGGGACTTTTTGCTTAAAGCAATGTTTGTGATTATTATTATGCACTTCAAAACTAGAAAGTTCTTTTTAATTCATTCTCAGAGCCTAATTCTACAAGGTTCTTGCTTATGAGAAGGTAGCTTATACTCAGCCACTTCAGAAAACATTAGCTGCTAAAGTTTGAATTCAGGTTTGTCAGATTACTTGTAAAACCCTGTTAATTCCACAAACAAATAAATAGCCTAAGAACAATTAACTTGCTGTAACTGAAGTGATTTTAGTAGCTTTCACTTGAACAACATAGAAAACAGTTTTTTGGAAGTATAATACTCTTTTAAGAATGTATTTCATTGTATTTAGTTTCAAAGTGAAGGTTATAAACAAGGAAGATGACCTTCTCTGTTCTAGGAGCTGTATCTACAAAACACAGATGATATATCCTGAGGATCAGGACCTCCAAGGGAGGCTAGAAGACAGGATATGGCCAAGTGTGTCATGGTCAGGTCATGTATGGACTCTGATACAGGCTGTAGTGGCCTTGACAGGTGTTTCATTTCACTGCCTCCCCAAAGAATACATGTCTGCAAACAGCTTCCAGCCTCCCTAAAAGAACGTCCCTGCAAGAGCGCTGGTCTATGTTTGGCACAGTAACTACATTTGAGCTGCTTGTAAACAGTCTGGGGGCCAAGAGCCCAGGTCACTGCCACACATCACAGATGTTCAGGGAGGAACTTCAACATACCATAATCTTTGGAGGCATAATTGTTCCCACTTGTTCCTTCACGCTGAAAGTGAAACATGTGTTTAAGTTCTTCATTCACTCATTGTACTGTTAATCTACTAATATATACTGTTAATCTACTAATATATACTGTTAATCTACTAATATGGGTAATGTGTTCACATTTCCCAAAAAAAGTCTACGTTTTTGTGAGGTACTTTCAATCTTTAGACGCAGGGACAGATCTAAATGCTCCTGATTTCACTGGGAATATAGAAAACACATCCTTCAAGATGGGTACAGAAAATTATAAATTATTCATGCTAGTGATATGTCTTCCATTTAAGGATTGTTATACTTTTACTACTAAGCATCTAAAGCTCCACCTTTCTTACTCTGCTGACAGTCTTCTTAGAGTCCCACTTATCTTACATAAACAATGGTGAGATCACTATATTCAGGTAAAGCATTCTTTTTATTCCTAAATCAAGAGGAAAGAAATTCAGTACATAGGCCATTTGTGTATTTTTAAATGGAAATTGTTGCTAAAAATAGAGCAGCTTAGATGTTATAATTCTGTATTTTCTTAAGTTCTGGAAAAATAAGAGTCAAAGTGAGTGTGTTTATTTAGCAACGTTGCTCAAAAGCTCCCTTCGATTCTCAGCTGGAATCCGTGGACTCCACATGTTTTCATAGCTGTCATATTTCTGAGCTAATAATATCTAATGTGTTCAGTCCAAATGAGAATGGATCTGGAGGTGTGATTTTGTGATATTGTTTTCTGAATGACAAAGAACACAGAAAATGAAGTTCATACATTATTCACATCATAAAAGATGAAAACTATTAATGCAATGAGGATAAACCACACACACACACGCACACACACAGAGGTATGTCTGTATTTCAACAGTAAGAGAGCACTGAAATGCCTGTTTTTCCAAGGTAACAATTTCGATATTTCTGATATTCAGAGGCTTAGACATACAATTTTTGCAGTGCCTTATGTATAATAATAATTTTGGATACAACTTCCAACTGGACAAAAAGAATGCTTTATTCTTAACATTTGATTGCATGAAATTCATTATAAAGTAATATGACAGTAAGCTGAATTTAATACTGCATAGAGCAGCCCCTCCAGACTTCTCTCACACAGAAATGTGAAACAAAACACAGTCACACATCTGTGTGAGTAAGCTTCAACCTGTATAAATAGTCACGAGTCTCTTAATTTCAGTAAAAACATTTTGTGCCTGCTAAGGAACAGATCTATTATGTTCATTAAAGGTGACAGAATAACAAGGCTTGAGGCTGAAGATATCTATTCCCAAGAACATCTAATGAAGTAGGGTAATCCACAGAAAGCTAGCTCAGCAAACCAATAAAATAATATATTCTGACTGTGTTAGGGTGCATGGGTGCATTTTTATGTAAAAGAAAAACCTGGTAAGTATTCCTTTTCAATAAAATGAAGTTACTAATCTCATTCTTGAAAAGTACATATGTTAAAAATAAAACAAAAAAAAATTCCTGCAAGGTGTTCTCTTTATGCAGTGGTGCAATATGTACCGATGTTACTTCTGCTGTTGAAGTCATTGTCAATTTAGAACTTGGATTTCAACTCAAGCATTTGAATAAGGAAAGCTCTTTATTTTCTATATTTCATAATTTTTTGTATTTAAAATTACTTTAAAGAAATAGTACATTGAAGCCTGACTGAAGAATGCATTTGGAGTACTATTTGAAAATTTCCATATATCAGCTTGAGAAAGAGAAGACCCAAAAAGTGGATATTTTCTATTAGCAATTAATAGGAAGTAGTAAGCAAGGAAATTGCTAAGGAAATTTGCCAGTGATAAATTTAGAAGATTTGCAACCAATGAGGACTCATTAACACAGGCAGACAAATCAGAGATTCATCTTGAAAAAATGCAAGCTCAAGAATCTGTGAAGAAATAAACCAAATCCTACACAGATTAAAAAGGAAGACACAGCCTGGAAAGCATTAAAACTGGGAATACTGGGCAGCAAATTAGATACCAGTTTCCAAAGTGAAATATTGCTGCAGTAAAATAAAAAAGTACAAGTTTTGTATTGCATATGCATTACCTTACAAAAGAAAGGGCTAATAGAGCTTCTGTTTTTAAGGCACTGGTATAATTTCACCTTGAGCAGTGATTCAGCTCTGGGCATCAAATTTCCATAAATATACTCACAACTTGGTAGGAGCTCAGTGAGTTGTACAAAATAAATAAATAAATAAATAAATAATGAATAATCAGTGGGCTAAAGTGAACGATTTATGCTGTATCATTCAAGGAGTTAAACAGAAGCCTGACCACCTAAAATGTTTTTTTCCCTGACATGAAAAAATGTCACTCATGAAAATACAAGTCTTTTCCTGAAAACCTTCTTATTACCATAGTTGGGTCCCTGTATATAAAAGCTTATCAAAGCTGCAACTTGGGAGAAGAGCAGCTATAGTTCAAAGAAGTCAAAGTATGTACAACAGAGAAACCACAGATGTTAGCATAATACATTATTCCATTAAAGTAAGAAAGGAGACTCAGAAAATTGTGTGAAAGAAAATCTGTTTGAAGGGGGCTGTGCTTTTATTAAATAGCTTTTGGAGACACCTGGACAAGAATTTACATGAATGATATATTAGGAGCAGTCCTAGGAATAAAAAAATCCAAAGAATCGCCACTGTTTTTCTTTAAGATTCCAGGGTAGATGGTAGATTTAAGACAAATAAAACAAGTCCTAGCTCTTTCAATCCCCCCCTTTGCTAGATTTTTTTTTTTAATTTAATAATAAGTTCAAAGTCATTACCTTCAAATAACTTTGTTGAAAATGTTAATTGAGACCTCCTAAAGCTAGGATATGACACCTTATTTCAACCATTTCTTACAGCAATCCTGATTTAATTTATCTATGCTATATACCATTTTTTTCCTCAGGTTTGGAATCTAGTGCATAGGCAGTTTCGATATTTAATTCCAAATTTGTAGCCTCAAGAAAATGTTTTCTCTTTTTGGCTTCTACAAGCCAAGCTCTTCAAACCCATCCGCTATCCTGTCTGTAACTGAAATGGGCAGTTCCTGCTCTTCTGTGAGGATTAGAAAAGAAGCAATAAATACATATGAAAGATGATTAGCTTTCTGTTCTTCTGCTGTGTACTGCAGCAGTGTAAGAAAAAGTAATTGCAAAATCTGTGCAGAGCTTGCATATCCTGGGATGTAACATTCTTAGCAAAGAAGAAATCTTCAGGGCTTTTAGCTATTAAGTAAATGTTAACACTGCTTTATTTAGTATGTCTGAACTGAGGTTTTTCTCACATCTAATTTGCTTAAACTCAGTTATTTTAAGAGGTAATGCAATTATACACCTGTGAACAGGATCTTCTAATTGGAAGTATAACTTAATTTAACTATGTGAGATATTAATAGCTTGCTTTCACAATTTTTTTTGTTATATATTCTTTATTTGGAACTGGTGGGTTATATATGTGTTTGAAAGACAGAAGTATTTGGCAGCTTGTCACATAACTGATTTTTTAAACATACTTGTTTATTTTTCTCACAATGGATACTTTTTACTGTCTTTGGAAGATATTAACTTTGATTCTTCCTTAGACATATTTATTGTGAGATATTTAGTTTCTCTAAATTTGTTTTCAATAAGATTAGATTTCATTATGATTCATCAGTATATGTCATCAAGTGTTCAAAAATCCAATCATCTCCACTTTCCTGATGAACAAACCGTCTTTATTTTTGACTCACTCTATCTCTGTTGCATATCTGAGGAGGGACAACTAGCATTTTTATGTTATTTTTTCAAGTGCATTTTTTTTTCAGGGAACTGGCATTGGTTCTTGTGATTTGTGTCACATATCACATATTCCCTATGACATCCACTTCCTTAGTGTCCATAATTTTAAAGTAATTTAATAAGATTCTTTTAAAAGTGTCTTTAGAGATATCTTGCAAGCTTATACACGTGCCAATGCATTGTTAACAAAGAAATATTGTTTTGTTTTATCACTTATTTTCATTGTGAGAGTGGATGAAAGTGTGTCATGGTTTAAGCTGTAAACCACACAGCCCACTCACTCACTCCCCCCTCTTTCTTCCCCCCACTCCGAGGGAGGGGGAAATGGGGAGAAGAATCAAAAGAATGTAACTCCCATGGGTTGAGATAATAACAGTCCAGTAACTAAGGTATAACACAAATCACTACTGCTACCACCAATAATAATAATGACCAGGGAAATAACAAGGGAAGAGGATACAACTGCTCACCACCCGACGACCGAGCCGTGAACTCAACTCTTCCGGGTTCCTGCCCCCAGTTTTTAAATCCTGGGCGTGATGTACTGTGGTATGGAATACCTCTTTGGTTAGTTTGGGTCAGGTATCCTGTTTCTGCTTTCTCCCAGCTTCCCCTCCTCCCTGGCAGAGCATGAAATTCAGAAAGTCCTTTGTCAGACCAAAACATTCTAAGCCGTAACTATACTCATCGATGTCATCAATGCTGTTCCCAGGCCAAAAGTCGAAAACACAGCACTGCACCAGCTACTAGGAAGGAGAAAAATGACTGCTGCTGCTGAACCCATGACAAAGTGTTTTCACTAATCTTTGAAAAAAAAAATGGTTTTAGGATTTGTCAATTATTTTAGGTTTATGTGTTTAGTATAAAGTAGCTTATATTTTGAAATGCCCCACAACTGTTTAACTTGGTAAGTTCGTTGTGATTTGTAATAATATCCTATGTTCTTAAATAAAAAATGTAGGTTTTATTAATTAAGATGTATATCATGTTATTCCATACTAATCAGGTCACAATCACTAACGATTTTTTATTTATTAAACAATATTTTCATATCAGTATGATATCAAAAGCCTATAAACAATCCATCTGATTCTTAAGTTGTGAGAGCAAAACTGTACATTACATTTATTGCCTCCATTGTGAAACAATTCATAGACTTCATCTCATGAGTCCCATTCCTACCAGTTGTCTAGCTGTAACATACTTTCACAATATTTAATTTTGACACAAGCATTTCAAATAATCTATGTATGACATCTTTCACTAATTTGCCCCAATTGATATTTATGATCATTTAAAGCATACATTCTATTTACACTTTGATTACTTTAAATTTCAACTCCTTTCTGCTTTGACACATGAAGGTGCCTTAGAATCAGTGAAATTAATTCCTATTTACTTTTCCTTTCTTTGAGTTAAATGGTTTTGGCAGTGAAAATAAAGCATTACAGAGCTCTGTTTCCATGATGCCAGTTAAGGATTTGTTTGAGTAAATTTTTGTTTTCTATTTTATTATTTCCATTTCCTTTACTGTCAACCAAATGTGACAAAAGAATACTGCACATCATGCTAATCCAAGATAATGTAGCATCATGTACCTGCTTAGCAGGCATTTGGATATGCTTACAGAATTTATTCTCTGGATTATCTGGATAATACATCTTGCATGCTTTCTACAGTGCATTTTTCCACTGTAACAGAAATAATTAATTTTTATACAAAGGCTTTTCCAGTATAGATTCATGGAATTGTGTAAAATCTTCAACATGAGAATTTTCTGCAGCTTTCAAAACTGTAAGTTTCTAATCATGACCTCTCTCTCTCAACAATGAATTCATTTAACTGGTTAACAAAGAAGTGCTACAAGACCAGAACATGCAAACTAGCAAATAATAATTGATAAAATCATATATGACACCATATTTGTTTATTTCAAGCATTAAAACTGAAGTGTTTTAATTAATAGTTTCTTATTTGACCATGAGGGCTTTTTTGTTTGTTTGTTTGTTTGCTGGTTTGTTTTTTTTTTTTTTTTTTTGTTATTGCTCTTTTCAGTGTTATTTCCTTTCTATATTTTTTTGTGTGTTAACAGTTGCATTTCCACCAGGATTATATAGCTAACACCTAGTATACAATTTTGTACTTATACTGTGTCACAGTGCCCTGGATCTGGCACTTTTATATGTTAATTCAAATTGTTCTGTAGGATAGTTGCCTATCCCTAAATTAGACAACTGTCTGCTGCTACTTGTGTCAACAACTGCGACTGGCCAAATTAGATGGGGTGTACTTTAGTAGTAAAAGAATAAGGAGAAATGCTTTTTCACCTGCATATTATTAGTGTTATTTTGGAGTAGAAAGATACAGAATCATAGAAGAGTTAGGGTTTGAAAGGACCTTAAGACCATCAAGTTCCAACCCTCCTGCCATAGGCAAGGACATATGAAGATTGTTTCTGTTGTGAGAATAGAACTTAGGCTTTTTTTTTTTTTTCATAAACAATTACAATAAGAAAAGCAAGCAAGATATTTTTATTTTAAAATATTATAGATAAATTAGAAAATATTTATTTGTAACAGTAGCACTGGAAAATAATCATTCTGCTTCAGGGTAATATAAAAATGTTTAATTTTGTGATAATCTTCGTCACTAGTTGTTTTTTTGGTTTTTTTTTTTTTTTTTTTTTTTGGTGGTGGTGGTGGTTTTGGTGGGTTTTTTTGTTTGGTTTTTTTTTTTAATAAAGGGTCATTGTTATTTAATCCTGGTAGTCAGCTAAGCACCAGACAGCCATTTTCTTAATATCCCCATCAGTGGGATGGGGAAGAGAAATGGAAGGGCAAAAGGCAGAAAACTTGTGAATTGAGATAAAGACAGTTTTTTAAGGAAAAGAAAAACAAATGAATACAAAATAAAAAACCCGAACCAACAACAAAACCCACAAAAAACCCCAAACAACAACCAAAAATGCCCCCACCCAAAAAAAAACAAACCACTGAAAAACTCCAACAAACAAAAGCCCCAAAACCCCATCACCAAAACAAAAACACAAGGAATAAACTGATGCCCAACCAGTTCCCAAGCAATGACAAGCCCTGGCAAACTTCCCTACCCAGCTTTGTTTGCTGAGCTTTATTTCATTTGGTATGGGATAACCCTCTGGTCAGTTGTGGTCAGCTATCCCAGCTGTGTCCACTCCCAAATTCTTAGCTACCTCCGGAAGTTGCCTACTACACTGTTTTGTTCACAACTCCTATACATATCACCATACAACCTACCATGAAGAAAACAAACTCTACCCCAGCCAAAAGCAGAATATTTTTTTTCATTGAGTGCTTTTCTTCTCATTCAGAGGAATATTTCAGTTTTCCAGAATGGAGTATTACTTTATTGCAATCTTACATTTTCCCACAATTTACTCATAGTCTTAGTTTGCATTGAAAACTTAGAGAAAACTCGTATTCTAGAAACCTTGAATTATGGCATATGTAACTCACAATCTGAACTCTTTCAGGGTTTGTTATCTCTAGGTTGGCGTTCTTAGGCAAATAAAACTAATGCAGAACCAAATTTTGAAGCCAGTGTCTCCAGAACTGGTACATGAAGCACTACCAGGAAGTTTTAGCTATCCTAAAGGAATAGAACTTCAAACCTAGAAAGCTAGAAACTTAAACCAAGTAAAATAATGAAATAACAATTGAGCAAATGACATGCACCTAACATATTTCAAGGTCTCTAATCTGTTTTAACTTCACCCAAGATAAACAACAGCTGAAAAGTTGTAGCCTGAAGAACTTTCTGAAGAACAGTAGCTAAATACAGCAATAACTTTAAAATTGCTTGGTAAAAGAAATCTTGTGCTGATGTTGGGGACTCCCTTCTCTCAGGAGTTCCTAGTTGTCAAGTATTTGCTCAGCCATAGACTGCTGAGAGCCAATAAGAGTGGAACCTTAACAGAGCAGCTCAGTCTATCTGCCTCATTCACTCTACAAAATCACAGCAGTACTGGAGATCCTTTCCTACAGATACCTAAAAGTTTGACTGTTGACCCCAGGTGCATCACAGGTTTTGACACTTGATAGTTGTTACTAATATCATTTCATTATTGGGGTGATCTATCCTCTATATCATTTGGCTCTAGTTGTATGGGACAATACAGATTTCTCTGAGCATATGAGCTCTTTACTGTAATCAAGTGTATCTAATATGAATTAAGAAATGTAGCCTGCAATATCCTTTTAATTTTAGGTGATTTGATGGATTGTCTCATTCTTGACAGGATTATGAAAAAGCCTGACAGATTTTTCTTTGCATTAAAGTGCTATTCCATTGATACTCTTGATTTGTTCATACTTAAATTCATTCAGACAGGTCCCAGGATTTGTTCCCAAAGACAAAAATTCCCAGTGTGATAAGATAATGACTTTCCACAGTTGGTTTTGACTATAGCACAATATTTCAGACCACTTACAATAACTACTGAATAGCATCATTGTTACTTAAATAAAAATGCTACCCACTGTTTTATCAGAATCACTTTTCAGTTGAAATTTACAATTTCATCACTTATCACAGCAAGAAATCCATTTTACTGAAAATAATAGAAAGAGGCACACTGTATGCCAGCTTTGTATAGCAGTTCATTTGAAACAAACGAATTCAAATTATCTGTGAAGAACTCTTGTACTAATTGCACTTTCTGTTTTCCTAGAACTAATTTTCTAGATGTTAGAAAATATATCTAAGACTAAACTGACATTTCTGACAATTTACAACTGTTTTCTTAGACTGCTTTTAATAAATAAAAATCATGGATTCAAATATTTCATCATGAATTCAATAAAAAAAATAGACTAATTACTTCAGTATGTACACTTTTTAATCTTAGAGTTTATTTACATTATTCTGCAGTCAGAATATTTCTTTGCACGAGAATACTCATATCAAGAAATCAAGTTCCTGAGCCAGAAAACTGCATTAATACAAGCTTAATTTTAAGAATGTTAACCCAAATGTGGTCAATTCTTTCAACAAGGTTCTACCATCTCGATATTTTCTGTGGAATGGAATGGAGCAGAATAGACTAGACTAGACTAGAATAGACTAGACTAGGCAAGAATAGACTAGAATAAAATAGAATACAGTAGTTAGGGTTCGAAAGGACCTTAAGACCATCTAGTTCCACCCCACTGCCATGGGCAGGGACACCTCCCACTAAACCATGCCACCCAAGGCTATGCCCAACCCAGCCTTGAACGCCGCCAGTGATGGCGCATTCACAACTTCCCTGGGCAACCTATTCCAGTGCCTCACCACCCTCACAGTAAAGAATTTCTTCCTCATATCCAATCTAAACTTCCGCTTACCCCTTGTCCTATTGCTACAGGCCCTAATGAAGAGTCCCTCCCCAGCACCCCTATAGGGCCCCTTCAGATACTGAAAGGCTGCTATGAGGTCTCCACACAGCCTTCTCTTCTCCAAGCTGAACAGACCCAACATCCTCAGCCTTCTTTCATATGGGAAGTGCTCCAGTCCCCTGATCATCCTCGTGGCCCTCCTTTGGACTTCTTCCAACAGTTCCATGTCCTTTTTATGTTGAGGACACCAGAACTGCACACCGTACTCCAAGTGAGGTCTCATGAGAGCAGAGTAGAGGGGCAGGATCACCTTCCTCGATCTGCTGGTCACGCTCCTTTTGATGCAGCCCAGGATACGGTTGGCTTTCTGGGCTTCAAGCGCACACTGCCAGCTCATGTTCATTTTCTCGTCAAGCAAAACCCCCAAGTCCTTCTCTGCAGTGCTGCTCTCAATCTCTTCCCTGCCCAACCTGTAGCTGTGCCTGGGATTGCTCCCACCCAGGTGGAGGACCTTGAATTTGTCATGGTTAAACTTCATCAGGTTGGCATCAGCCCACCTCACAAGTGTGTCAAGGTCCCTCTGGATGACATCCCTTCCCTCCAGTGTATCAACCAAAGCACACAGCTTGGTGTCATCGGCAAACTTGCTGAGGGCGCACTCAATCCCACTGTCCATGTCACCGACAAAGATTTTGAGCAAGACCGGTCCCAACACCGATCCCTGAGGGACACCACTCGGTACTTTTCTCCAGCTGGACATTGAGCCATTGAGCCCAACTCTTTGCGTGTGTCCATCCAGCCAGCTCTTTATCCACCAAGTGGTCCACCTATCAAATCGATGTCTCTCCAATTTAGAGACAAGGATGTTGTGTGGGACAATGTCAAACACTTTGCACAAGTCCAGGTAGCTGACATCAACTGCTCTACCCTTGTCCATCAGTTCCATAGCCCCATCATAGAAGGCCACCAGATTGGTCAGGCAGGATTTCCCCTTAGTGAAGCCATGCTGGCTGTCAACAACTATCTTGTTGTTTTTCATGTTCCTTAGCATGCCTTCCAGGAGAATCTGCTCCAAGATTTTGCCAGGCACAGAGGTAACACTGGCTGGTCTATAATTCCCTGGTCAACCATTTTCCCCTTCTTGAAAATTGGGATATATTTATACTTGCATTATTTTGATATTTTCTGTACTTACAAGTTTAATGATAAATTTAATAGAATTTTGAATGTTTTAAATGACATCTAAATCATAGTAGATGGTGTATTCCATACTTGTTTTTGGAACACTTGAGCCTAGATTTTCCTTTCTCATTGAAAACGAAGGAATACTCGAAAAAAACCCTCAGTGATTTTTCTGAACACATTCACTATGTGCAAATAGTTGGTAAAATCCCTTCATGTTTTTAATTAAAAATTGTTGATTTATAATCCTGGTCTTCATAGAATTTAATTTTACAAAACCAGTTTAAGCATGAGCAAATATGTACGGGAAAAGGAGATGGGTTATGGCCAGGAATGGTCTTGATGTGGGATTTGGAAAAAAAAAAAACAAACAAAAAGCAGACCAACCAACTCAGATTGCTAAGGTATGGACTGAAAGGTTAATATCTTTGTGTTAGCATGCATGTCAGTCTTGTACATAGACCAATCATAAATTCAATACAGAATCACATTTTATTTTCAACAGAATGGGTGTACAAACAGCATCCTGTAGGAAAAAAAAAGAAAAATAAATAAAATATTACATAAGATAGGGTCCTGAAGGACTGTATAATAACAGATGCACACATACAGGGTCAAGTAAAATCTCCTACACAACCATAGTTTCAATTTGTCCTAACTTCTGAGTGTTAGGATCTGAATATACAGAAATAAAATTAAAAATAAAATAAAATAAAATAAGCCAAAATTAAATTAAATTAAAAGCTGTTTGCATGTCTTTCTGTTTTCAGAGTCCGGCTGACACAACCTTGTGGCCACTGACGTAATTCCTTAACATTGCCCCTGTTGCTTGAATGCTTTTTTGGTTTTTTTTTCACATGCCCAGCAAAAGATTCACAAAGTAGGTCATACATTAACAAAAGTGAAATGCTGCAAACCCTCAGAAAACTTATAGCCAGGTAATTCTGGAGGTTTGGTCTCAAATTTATGACCTAAACTCAGGTATTTGGTTGTAGCAATTACTTCAGGAGCTAGGGCTTCATCTATTCTTAGTAAAGCAAATTATCTTAGAGAAAGAAATTCTCTTTAGAAGGAGTCCACATGCCTCCAGTATATATACACAAAGAGATACTCTAAAGTGGTTAGTTTTCTAATTTAAGCATAAGAATAACATAGGCTAAGTAGGATGACTTCAGAGACAATCTTCAAGTTCATTCAGAATTCAGAAATCTGAAGTTCTACCACTTCTGTTTCCTAATGCCTCTGCTCTGTTTGGCAGGCATTATAGTGACCCATAAAATGTACAGCAGGTATTTGGTTTGAAAGATAAGTGGGTGAAAAAGCCTGTTTAAAGCCTGCAGATGGTGTGTGTTGGGGAGAAATCACTTCAGTTGTGGGGTTATCCTTCTGTCTTCTGGCCTACCAGGGCACATATTACACCTGAGATCCTTGGGGACCTAACAGTTGAGCATTTGATATTCCTTGCCAATTCCTTACTTACTGTTCCATCTACAGCCTTGATAGAGCCTTGATACCAAATAGGCTTGGTATCGCCTTTCACCTTTAATGAACTTGGACATGTCCTGTCACGCTCTTAAGGAACAGCTAAATCGATGGTATTGCTTCAACACCTGACAGTTATAGAATCGGAGAATCAAAGAATCAACTAGGTTGAAAAAACCCTGTAAGATCATCAAGTCCGACCATTACCCCAGAACAGCCAAGACCAAAACTAACCCATATCACTGAGGGCCTCATCTACACAGTTTTTGAACACTTCCAGAGAATAGCCAACATCCAATCCTCAGGGACCTGCCAACTATACCAGGACTGCTGATAAATGATGGAGAGTGGCTTAGCAAGCTCCTCTGCCAGCTCCTTCAGCATTTTTGGATGTAACTTATCCAGCCCCATAGACCTGTACACATCTAAGGGGAGCAGGAGGTCACTAACCTGAACTATAGGGGATCAATCAGTTCCCCATCTCTGCTACCCAGCTCAGGCAACCCAGTACCTGAGGATGGCTAGTGTGACTATTAAAGACTGAGGCAATGGCGGCATTAAGTACCTCAGCCTTTTCCTCATTCTCAGTCACTAGACTTCCCCCAGTATCCAGCAGAGGATGGAGGTTCTCCTTAGTGTTCCTTTTATTGATAATATATTTGAAAAAGTACTTTTTATTGCATTTTATGGCAGTAGCCAGATTTAGTTCCATCTGTGCCTTTGCCTTTCTAGCTTTCTTTCGACATAACAACATCCTTATGCTTTTCATGGGGTAGCTGTCCCTTCTTCCACAGGTGACAAATTCTCTTTTTCTCCCTGAGTTCAAACAATATCTACCTGTTCAGTCAGGTTTGATTATCAACACATAGGGCAGTTGATGTACTCCCTGACAGACAATGCAACCCTACCACCTCTTTTTCCTTGAGTATCCCTTCTGAAGAGGCTGTAGCCATCCATTGCAGCGCTCCAATCATGCAAATAACAGTTATGCTACCACTGTGAAAATTTCCTTTATATATTATCTAGAAAGAATGCCTTAGTAGACTGTGGATTTTGTATTGTTTCATACAATACTGTGGATTTTGTATTGGTTTACTTTTAATCCTACCATCATTTGTTGTTTTGTATGAAGTATGTAGATGCATACTGCCCTTGAAATGAACTCCTTAGATATTCTGAATATTTATGCTATTACTCACTGGTCAATTAATTCCACTTAAGGTCACAGTTATGTTTTTTTGTTACTTGCAATTATGTTTTTGTTTGACATTCTTGTTACTTTGTTATATCTCATAAAAGTGATTAATGAAGGACTCCTAATTGTAGCATACAAGTTTTGCATTCTTGACACTTGCTGCATAAAGATTTGCAAGTATTTCAAAGCTTATTATAAAATCTAAGTGAAATTTATTCCATTTTGAGGTACAAGACTTAAGACTTAACTAAAAAAGTGGAATCTATAGGTGATAACGGACCAGAGTATTCTCCCAGCCTTTGAAACACCACTTAACGGAGGGGAAAGATTTCTCTATCTACTATTCAGCATCACAAGAAAGCATGGGTATTTTTCTTGCTCATTCATGATCTACATTAAAGAGTAGTCTGAAACTAAAAATTAGACTTCAAACTTAAACTCTTAACAATCTGGTCTTGTACTATGTATTATGGCTCGGACAAAATATTTCCAAATATACTTAATGAGGCCCAACTGCCATACTCACTTAGAAATATTTATTAGCATGTTTAACTACAACTTTAGTTAAGGAAAGATGCCCTTTCCTTACCCTTTTACATATGCATATACAAGCTTAGCTTTCTAAGACATATTTTCCACATCAGTTTTTCTTCATTGCTACTCTCTAAATATAACTACATGAACTGAAGTCAAAGTAGGTGAGAATAAGAAAGTGCATCTGGGACTCTTACCTAAAAGCAGGAATAATGTTGGAATGTCACAGGCTAAAGATATCAAAGATATAAAAGAACAGAAAACCTCAGTAATCTGCAGGTCAATCAGTCAGAAAAAGGAATTGAGTTTGGGCTACATTTAAAGGTTTTCATGATGCAGTAATGCTACTTAGAATTTTACAAGACCAAGGAGCATTTCTAAAATAGCCTACTCTATTTAGAACTTGTCCAGCCTGGTACTCTTAAACTTTACCCCGATGGATGCTTTACACAGTACCAAAGCAGATCCCTGTAGGTGTCGATTCAGTTTGAGATATTTGATATAAGAACTTCTGTGAATGACCATGACATGGAGCAGTTGCAGAAGACTGACTTGGAAGAACTGCAGAGCTCCTGTCATCTGGTTTCACTACATTCAGTTACTCCAAAGAACTTAAGAGGAAAAGAGTCTGCCGCCCTGTACACCTGCAATTAAACAGAAAAGAGCATTTCTGGGTACCTCCAAGCTCACTAAGCTTGGGCATTGCCAATCATATTGAGGCATGAGGGGCAGCATAGCAATCACATTCACTGTGTAAAAATTTATCAACAGCAGATGGGAAGTCCCAGCAAATAAGCTGCAATTTAAGGGACCAACTAGGGGAAATAAAAATCACAAAGTAAATTTTTAGTATTATCATTGCTTACATAAAACTAAACTGATGGGTATTAGTCTGAGCCTTGTATAGGTATGAAAAAATTATCCTGCCCTTGTGCAGCCTGCATAAGTCATTCAAGAATGAAGAAAGTCAGGTAAAAGAGGAACAGGGAATGTTTTCATTGGTTCCCATTTTAATCGCACCATAAGAGTTTCAGTGGTTTTTCAAATTAGAGTTTCACAGTACTTAGAAGAAACCAGAATGATGAGGAGGGAAACAGAATGGAGTAGACACATCCTACACCTGCACTGGAGTCAGACAGGCATGAAGCTTTCCTGGAGCAACTTTGTTGCTGCCATCACCTCATAGAGCTTTAGAGCCCTTTTTCAATGACCATGCCTGCTGAGAATGACCTACTGCCTTTCCCAGGTACTCCATGTTCCTATCTAAGAAGTATAAAAATGGCAGAATATGTCCATACATGTGACATTTCATATTTTCAATCAAAATTGACTTTTAAAACAGCATGAACTTTCATCTTATTTCTGGGGTTTTTTTAATTGCATTTGCTTCCTTTTGCAATATATCTCTTACGGCTAAACAGTTGACGAGTCCTGTGGAAAAAGAAGTGGAAGTACCTCCTGGCTCTTTTGTTCTTCCAGCTTCCACTGGCCATTATAACAAGCTGTACTGAGAATAAATTCTGTTAAGTTTATGATAAATTGTGAAGAATCTGCATACCAAGGCAGGAGACCACAATAAATCTTAAGGGAAGAAATTCACTTGGTGAATGAATTCTAGTACTTTGAGAGAGTATGACTATTTAATTACATTGCAACACATTCAAAACATTGTGTATTACATTCTTGCTTGAACATCTGAATTTGCTTTTATCAGAATACCAACCCTTCTAAGGAGAAATCAATTTCTGTTAAAAAATATGTCAGGAAAACAAAGTCTTTTTGGATTAATCTTTCTAACAAATCAACACTCTTGACTGCATTACCTTTGCATTATTTGAAGGGAGTCAAGCTGCTCTACTCCTTCTTCCCAGTCCTCCAGAAAGTGTAAAACATGTGAAGTTCATCCTCCTCTCCCACTGCAGTGGTCTTTGTAAGTGTGCCAGCAGCAGAGAATAGGTAGACAGTAGATTTGTTTTACATTACACCTCTGAAACAATTTCTTTATTGAAATTGTGCATGAAAAACCTGCAGTGCCTGAATAGTCTTGATATTATACTCTGGCATACTGAGCAGTAAAGAAATGGTGAAACAGGTGGCTCTGTCCTGAAAAAGACAAAAAAAGACAGAAAGACAAAAATCTCCTCTGGGAAGTGACATTGGTGAGGTTTGATACCTCAGACTCCCGCTCTCTCTCTCTCTCCTCATTTTTGTATAGAAATTCTTGTAGAAATATGGCATAAAGCATAGAGGAGCACTCTCCACATTGTTGTATTCCTCACTGTGGTTTAATAGAAGCCTGTTTATGTATGGACCCAGAATCAATTGACATGTTGGACAGTATAAACACCACTTCAATCAGTGAGTGTCTTCAGGACCAACATGTCTAGGCATTTTGCATCTTAGATGAAAACCTCAAGGATTTGAGGTTTCAAGGATGACTTACCCTTATATCACCTTTAGGCAGAGTACAGACCAAGAATAAAGGATTTTGGCCTTTGTCTGGTTGATTGTCTTCCATTCTGCAAGGCTTCCCTTGCACTTATTTATTTCATGCCATAATTAAATAAGTTAATTGCTGATTTTGCTGCATATTTTACTGTGAAGGTAACTGAATTTTGGAACAAGTTACCCAGAGGTTGTGGAGTCTCAACCTTTTGGTAGGCAAAAGATTTTAGTAGTCATATCTTTTATGGTAGTCAAAACCCAACTGGACATGGCCCTGGGTAACCTGATCTACCTGACCTTGCTTTGAGTGAGGGCTTGAACTAGGCAATCTCCAAGGTTCCTTTCTCTTTCTCAGCTTCTCTGTGGCCCTATAGCAGCTTGAGCTGAAGCTATTTGATTTCCCTGTTGCACTTGATTCGACCATTTTCCATATAAGAACTAAAACCAGTAACAGTCATGGCAATCTACAGCCTTAAAATTTAAATAATAGCTTTTCACTTCATATAATTTGGGTTTATTTTTGACTTTTCTTCACAACTTTCCCCCCACTTTCTTCCTAACATAATTTCCCAAATTTATTAGAATGGAACTATGCTGTACTGGAGAAGAACTGTAAAGTACTGCAGATCCTTCTGCAGTGCTCCAGCTATATTTCTTTATTCAACCTTCAAAATTGGAATAATTTCAGCTACTGAAAAGTTCTCCCGTAGTTACTGAAGTAATTCTGTCCTGCTCACAGTTCCCTAAAAAGACAGGCTTTTATCAGGTTAATTCAATGTGCCAAATATTTTAGATAATTTTATTATTATTGACAGCTAAGTTTTCACTTGGAATCATAACTGTAGAAAGCATCTACACTTTCTAATACTGGCAAAGCTTGAATGGGTCTATTCCAAACACTAATGACTTTTTCAAGGTGTCAGTAGAAAAGACAAAATATTAACTGTTTGAATATTGTTCAGAGGAATTGAATACATAAAGTAAGTTTTGAACTGTTTTTCTCTGTTACCTTTTGTTGCCCATTATTGCATCTGCCTCTCTACACCTGCTATGCATTTGCACATATCATCTGTTTCAGTGTCAGGCTAAAACTAATGGTCCTACCTGTGCCCATTCTTTTGTCACTCAAAATCTTTGTAAAGTCCTAAGTTTCCTATATCACTTAGAAGTGTACCCCTTCCACTTGTTGTCTCTATTTGAAAATGAAAAAGAGAATACCAAAGACAGTACAACAGTCCAATATGGATCACATCTATGTACAACTTGTCATCTCAGTCCTCTCCAGTAATGCTTAAAGACTTTCAACTAGGCTAACCACAGTTTAGGAGAAAAAGTAAATTACTTTTTTTTTTTTTTTTTTTTTTTTTAAATTGGAACTTTGAATGATGAATCTTTCATGCCAAGAATTTCATTTACTTCGCTTTTTCTAGATACCAAAAAGGATTGTTCCTCTGAAAACTAGCACAATAATTAAGCCCTGGTCAGTTTCATTCAAAAACTAGTATCTGCCTTTTATATGTGCATAGAAGTATTCTGCTGTAGAAATGGTCAAGAGTTCTCAAGTGGGAAAAAAAAAAAAGAGTTTATATAGTGAACTTTCTTCCTTTTCAGAAGGTTCTAGATTTAGGACCAGAAATTATAGCTATTAAAAATCTTGACAGCGTTCTGTGAAGAACTGTGTAAAAAACCTAATGTTCTAGCTTCAGTATAATTCATAACAGAATTTCACAGATACAACAGGTAGATAAAATACTGATAGAAAATATATTTACAAAGATCCAGAAAATTATTTTAAAAATATTTTATTTGTTGGGGGGTTTTCTTCAAATTTCATAGACAGTTTCAGTCATAACTGAGAAGTTGGGCAGCAGCAAAAGTGACGCAAGGTCTAGGCATGAAAGCAGGAATCATTTCTGAAAAGTTACAGAATGTATTATTTCCTGCCATAGCCAGTGAGAGTTGGATACTCAGTGGTTGTTTGCAGTACTCAGATTCTCAAGTAGAAAATCTTAGGTAATAAAAACTTTGCTGGTTCTTATCCTCTATTAGTCCATTTTAAAAATTAAATATCAATCAGATTTTTTCTATTTTTTTTTTTTTTTTTTTTTTTGTGAGCTGAATACAAAATGTGGAAAGATTGACTTCGAGATCAACAGCTTATCTTAAATCCTCAGAGGCATTGTAAGATGGGGGGAGTTTAAGTGCTTTTCTCAGGATTACTAATAAACTGGAATTATGTAAGCGCTTGACACTGTCTAAGCGCTTGACACTGTCTAAGCATTTGACACTGTCTCACAGGATAGCCTTGTCTCTAAGTTGGAGAGACATCAATTTGATAGGTGGACCACTCGGTGGATAAAGAACTGGCTGGATGGCCACATGCAAAGAGTTGTGCTCAATGGCTCAATGTCCAGCTGGAGACCAGTAATGAGTGGTGTCCCTCAGGGATAGGTGTTGGGACCGGTCTTGTTCAACATCTTTGTCAGTGACATGGAGAGTGGGATTGAGCGTGCCCAAAGCAAGTTTGCCGATGACACCAAGCTGTGCGGTTCAGTTGACGTTTGGAGGGAATGAATGCCATCCAGAGGGACCTTGACACACTTGTGAGGTGGGCTGATGCCAACCTGATGAAGTTTAACCATGCCAAGTGCAAAGTCCTGCACCTGGGTGGGAGGAATCCCAGGCACAGCTACAGGTTGGGCAGGGAAGAGATTGAGAGCAGCCCTGCCGAGAAGCACTTGGGGGTGTTGGTCAATGAAAAAATGAACATGAGCTGGCAGTGTGTACTCGTAGCCCAGAAAGCCAGCTCTACCCTGGGCTGCATCAAAAGGAGCGTGACCAGCAGGTCGAGGGAGGTAGTCCTGCCCCTCTACTCTGCTCTCATGAGACCTCACTTGGAGTATTGTGTGCAGTTCTGGTGTCCTCACCATCAAAAGGACATGGAACTGTTGGAACAAGTCCAGAGGAGGGCCATGGGGATGACCAGAGGACTGGAGCACCTGCCATATGAAGATAGGCTGAGAAAGTTTGGGCTGTTGAGCCTGGAGAAGAGAAGGTTGTGTGGAGACCTCATAGCAGCCTCCCAGTATCTGAAGGGGGCCTCTAGGGATGCTGGGGATGGACTCTTCATTTTGGACTCTAGTGAGAAGACAAGTGGTAATAGGTTCAAACTTAAACAGGGAAAGTTTAGGTAAGATTTTAGGAAGAAATTCTTTACTGTGAGGGTGATGAGGCACTGGAATGGGTTGCCCAGGGAAGTTGTGAATGCTCCATAGCTGGTGGTGTTCAAGGCCGGGTTGGAGAGGGCCTTGGGTGGTATGGTTTAGTGTGAGGTGTCCCTGTCCCTGGCAGTGGGGGTGGAACTAGATGATATTAAGGTCCTTTCCAGCCCTAACTATTCTATGATTCTATGATTCTATGTATCTTTTTTCACCTTGTATATATATCTTTTCTTGTGTATATATTCTTTCAGCTTTCCCTTTACGTACCTCACCCATTTTAAAATGAATTAAACAGAAATTAAATTGCCTTTTGATGAGTACCATGTTACAGTATGGGAACTCATAACAGCAAGGTTATTTTAATGTTTTGATCCTAATTCTATTAGTCAGACTTTTTTGTTTAACAAGAAAGTAAATAAGATTTTTTTTACACCAAAATCTTAAAAGATAGTTCTGGAGATAATGCTAGTGTCTGAGGAAACAGAAATATGAAATGTAATACTGTTCCTAGTCTTTGATGGAAGCCTGCTGTGGTTATGGTGAACGCTCTTTTTTAATCTAATTTTCCTGCAAAGCTTTGAAACTGCACACTGAACATGCATGCTGTGATTGCAAAGATTTCTCTTAGCCCAAAATAGAATTGACCAAATTACTTTTATGCAACGTATGCTAGAGCCGTGAATCTTTGCCATCTCTGTATATCTGGTCTGTGTTCTTATAATACGTGCAGTGCACTATTTCCTGTTTAAAAGGTCCACAGAACACAGAATTAGGTTATTGTCTGTACAGTATGATTTGTCCTTTCACAATGTGGGGGTAGCATGACAGTGACAGTCAGTAACATGCTTGCTGGTGAAGGAAATTGCTCCCCAGACTCCACTGCCTGAATCAACCAAATGCTGACTCCAACCGCAGTTCCAGAATGGCATGGGCAGTAGTACGTAGGTCCTCTGTCATATCTGTCATCTTAAGCAGATATTCTAGGTAAATGGGCATCCTGATGAAAGCAGATGCCTACATGTGAGCAATGGAATTGATCTCTACATCTTTATTGAATATTATAGATGCTAAACACATCTTTAGAGCCCTACATATGGACTTTCAGAACCCAATTTTGTTGTCATATGCAAATATCTAGTACATTCAGGATGTGCCATGTATATGAGATATTCGCTTGGTGCTGGGAAATATGATTGAGACCTAAAGGGGAACCACTACCATTCCTTCTAGTATAAGTCTGCAGCCAGATGGCCATCTGCCTCTATACTCTGCTACAAACAGGTACGAGAGACATGTCTGGACAGCTGAACTGGTCCCATAAACACAAGAGGAAAACAAAAGTATGAAGGAGACTTTAAGTGTCTAGAAGTTTTCCCTTCCTCCTTGGTTTGTAGGTAATGTCTAACACTTAGATATTTAGAGTTAAAATCTCCATATAACACTGTAGATCACAAAAGTAAAAAATTAAGTTTTTAGTCTACTTCTTAGTTCTTTTTCATCTTTCACTTCTTTAAATTATTCTTTTTTGCCTATGGCCACACCACCCTGCTTATGGCAACACCACTGCGAAAACGCCCGACCTTGTCTGATCACAGAAGCTAAGCAGGGTCGAGCTTGGTAAGTACTTGGATGGGAGACTGCCTGGGAATCCTGGGTGCTGTAGGTTCAATGCTTTGACCACACCGCTCAAGTCTTGGAAGGCAGATGCGGGACTGTGAGAATGAAGACCTTGGGCCACTGTAGGAGAGAATCTGGTTCAAGACCATCTTAAGAACCTGAATGTACACAAGTCCATGGGACCTGATGAAATCCATCTGCGGGTCCTGAAGGAGTTGGCAAATGAAGCTGCTAAGCCATTGTCCATCATATTTGAAAAATCATGGCAGGCAGGTGAAGTTTCCGACGACTGGAAAAAGGGGAACATAACCCCCATTTTCAAGAAGGGGAAAATGGATGACCTGGGGAACTACAGACCAGTCAGTCTCACTTCTGTGCCTGGCAAAATCTTGGGGCAGATTCTCTTGGAAGGCATGCTAAGGCACATGAAAAACAACAAGATAGTTGTTGACAGCCAGCATGGCTTCACTAAGGGGAAATCCTGCCTGACCAATTTGGTGGCCTTCTATGATGAGGTACGGAACTGATGGACAGGGGTAGAGCAGTTGATGTCATCTACTTGGACTTGTGCAAAGCATTCGACACTGTAGCACACAACACCCTTGTCTCTAAGTTGGAGAGACATCAATTTGATAGGTGGACCACTCAGTGGATAAAGAACTGGCTGGATGGCTGCCTGCAAAGAGTTGTGCTCAATGGCTCAATGTCCAGCTGGAGACCAGTACCGAGTGGTGTCCCTCAGGGATCGGTGTTGGGACCGGTCTTGTTCAACATCTTTGTTGGTGACATGGACAGTGGGATTGTGTGTGCCCAAAGCAAGTTTGCCGATGACACCAAGCTGTGTGGTTCGGTTGATACATTTGGAGGGAATGGTTGCCATCCAGAGGGACCTTGGCAAGCTTTTGAGGTGGGCTGATGCCAACTTGATGAAGTTTAACCATGCCAAATGCAAAGTCCTGCACCTGGGTGGGAGGAATCCCAGGCACAGCTACAGGTTGGGCAGGGAAGAGATTGAGAGCAGCCCTGCCGAGAAGGACTTGGGGGTGTTGGTCAACGAAAAAATGAACATGAGTCGGCAATGTGCGCTTGAAGCCCAGAAAGCCAACTGTATCCTGGGCTGCATCAAAAGGAGTGTGACCAGCAGGTCGAGGGAGGTGATCCTGCCCCTCTGCTCTCGTGAGACCTCACTTGGAGTATTGTGTGCAGTTCTGGTGTTCTCAACATAAAAAGGACGTGGAACTGTTGGAACAAGTCCAGAGGAGGGCCACGAAGACGATCAGGGGACAGGAACACCTCCCATATGAAGACAGGCTGAGGATGTTGGGTCTGTTCAGCCTGAAGAAGAAAAAGCTGCGTATAGACCTCATAGCAGCCTCCCAGTATCTGAAGGAGGCCTATAAGGATGCTGAGGATGGACTACTCATTAGGACTTTAGTGATAGGACAAGGGGTAGCGGGTTAAACTTAAACGGGGGAAGTTTAGATTGAACATAAGGAAGAAATTCTTTACTGTGAGAGTGGTGAGACACTGGAATGGGTTGTCTAGGGAAGTTGTGAATGCTCCATAGCTGGTGGTGTTCAAGGCCAGGGGGGACATAGCCTTGGGTGGCATGGTTTAGTGTGAGGTGTCCCTGCCCATGGCAGGGGGGTTGGAACTAGATGATCTTCTGGTCCTTTCCAACCCTAACTATTGTATGATTCTTTGATTCTTCTTTTTGTAAAACTTCACAGGAACAGCAGATTTTAAATTTCAATGACTTCTCAACAATTTCAATGCAACTTGAAGATATTAAGCTACTTTCATCTCCCTCCTCTCTCCCCATTATGATTAATGGCAGCTTAGTTTAATGATTTCAGAGCTTTGTACAGAATAGAGAGATACTGAAATAAAGGGAAAAGCACATACAGTATATCAGAGTTCAGGGAAAAACAAATAAATAAACAAACAGCTGAAACTCTCCAAGACAATCACTACAGAGGTGTGTAAAAAAAATCCTGAAATATGCATTATTATGCATATATAAGATTAGATTTTGAATTAAACATAGTTAGTATTTAGAAGACTAATAAAATGCCACGCTATTTTCTTTATTTCTGAAGACTACGAGAGAAAAACATGATTCACTCTTTGGAGTATTTTTCTTATCAATGAATTCGTGTATAAGCATAAATTGAAAAATTATGGTGCTCTGTTGCTCAAGACTGAAGAGCAGTTGTGCACTGAGAGATGATCACCAAGTTAGCACACATGGAAAATGTGTACCAGTTACTAGTATTAGTGCCTGATTGGCTTGAGTAATTATAAAGATCAGAACTGGATTATATTCAGGCAGCAGCAAATTTTTCAAATCCCAAGGAAGTCACTGAGAACTAATAGAGTTTAACAATTCACCAGATCTGATTCAACAGTATTTTAGTGGAGACAAAAGTGTGTTTAAACTATCTTATTTTAGAATTATGCAAAAGCAAGCCATGTCTCTCCACTGCCCCAGAAAAGAATAAAAAGACAAACTCTATGACTTAAGTGCTTGGCAAACTCCTTAATAAATCCTGTGAAAATTATGGCCACTTTCTCCCATTTTCTCAAGCCCTAGTATCTGGGTTACTTATAAAGATCAGGTTTATTTTTTACTTCAGTGCTAAGGAATTGTTTCAACCTTGCTTTCCTCTGATCAGCAAGGCTGCATATATGAACCAGGGCACAGAGCATCCCTTTCAATAACAGGAAGATACTAGTTAGTTCACTAAGGTCTATGAATGAGACTGGTACCTATACTTGAACCTTTACACTTCTAAAATCCACCTGAACGTAGTTGACTAACATCTGGAAGTGCTTAAACAGAATTCAGTTATTAGCAGATAAATGTGGAACAGAATTATTGGCATATAAAAGTGTAACACAGAGTGATCAAATTGTGTGTTCTTCACATTATTGACATCCTGCTATTTATGTAGAATCCTCATTTTAGACTAAAATGCAGTTATTTCCCACTTCGTTTTGAAAGACTTAAGAATGTTTTAACAATGAATGTGTATTAAAATTAATCCTAATATTTAAAACTAACATATTTAAGGATAATCACTTGCCTTACTAATTAATTTTAGAAGTAACCATTTTCTTAGCCCTGTGAATGATTTAAAATGGCCTTTATCTTATTAATATGAAAATCCCTTCTCTGCTTCATCTATCTGGTACATCGGTAATTAAGGATTTAGAGGCCTTTTGCCTGATTCTCCTCAGTAAGGTAGGTAAAATCACAGGGCATCTGTGACTACCTTTCAAATTCTCTAGATTATAGATATAAATGCCCAATGTTTACTCATTTTAAAAGTTCTGGAAACAACAGCAGAGATCAATTCAAAGGAACTGCCATTTCATATTCCCCATTCATTGATAAATTAAAGCCAAAAAGGAACTCATTCTCTGATAACACATAGGAGTATGAGTAGGCTTAAACTAAAGATCTGATATATTATTCCCTGTACTAATGTTTGAGAAGCTGACAAGCTAGGTCATATGGTCTTTTTTACACATATTAATGAGGCTATGGTAAAGAGCTAGGGATTAGATTCGCAGAGAACACTGCAATGACTAACTTTTAAGTGTCTAGGAGACTAAGTTTTCAAGCTTTCCTACATAATGCACCAAGATAATACACTTAGCAAAAGCATCCCCAAAAACTACCATACTGAATAGAAAGCCCTGAAACCACAGATATCTAGAAGGCTGTGTATAGAAATGCAGCGGCTGGATTCAGCTGGCACTAGAGGTTCAGGGCTTCTTATAGGTCTTGAGTTTCTCTGTTCAGTTCAAGTTGATGAATATACCATAAAATATCTTGGCAATTTTCTTACTTTAACTAGTAGATATAACTACTGAAAAACACTTTTGGCTTGAAAGAGAAGCTATTAAATCCAGCATCCATATTTCTTCCTCCTGTTCTCCTTCCTGCTTGTACAAGATGAAGATTGATTATTGTTTTAAAGCATAATGAGAATTCTGGAGGTTGTTCATTGGTAGCTGGTCCTCTATGTCACAACAGAATTTGAACATCCAGGAAGTTTCACAAAGTTCAAGTTTTTACTTTTCATTACCATTTGCTCTTTTCCAATTATAATATTCCTTGATGAAAAATAGTCAGCAATAAGAGCAGTGGAAAAGTCCATAATGCTCTTGTCTAATCAGCTGAACAGGTCTCTTTAGGTAGAACCAGTCCTGTTCCACCATTCCAGAGGCATGGAATCATACGTCTGGAAACATCTCACCCACGGCTCCATTTTCGTTTTTTTTTTCTTGCACTTGCCTAACTTGATTACGGTCACATTCCTTCTGTGATTTCTTTCCTTTTACTCTTTTTTTTTTTTTTTTACTCTGACTCCTATGAATAGGAATGCTAATCTCTCTGTAAAACAAGTAAGTAAAGAATCTAATGATTGCTATTAGAGGGGCCCTGCCTCCAGCCGAGTGTAACAGAGGGACAATCAGGTTTACTGGACTTTGTGGATCAGATGGCCTGGCACCTCAGTCCCACAGGAGTAGACACACGTGCACAGTGTACCCTGATGCCGCCAAGTTACCAAGAAGTAGATCCCACCTGTATTTCTGGAGTGAAAGGAGGATCCAACAGCTAACTAGATATCAGCTAACTGTACTGGAGGCTAAAATCAGCCTGGCTGGAATGTAGTAGCTAAAGCACCCCATTGTTACTGCTCCAGAGGCTCCATGCATCCTTAGCATAGCCTATCTCAGAAGAGGGTACTTCAAAGACCCAAAAGGGTACCGATTATCTGTAATTTCCAACAATGTCTGTTGGCCTTTAGGGATCATATATCTACTTAAAAATTAATTTCATAGATGCAATAGATTTTTGGTCTAAAGAAATTGCAGATTCCCATTCATTATGCATATTTGAATATTTGACCTCTGCCTTTGCATTCTCAATCAGAAATGACATGAAGTTGTTGTCTTTTTCTGTCAAAGTGAGTAAAATTGCTATTTGCTACATAAATGAGAAATTCAGCTATTGAGCTGATCTTTGCTCCACTGCCACTGACTTCTGCCTTTTGTTTTGTCATGTGGACCTAAAATTGTCAATAAGCTATTGACTGAAGAATAGAAAGTCAATAATTAGTATTCTCCTTAGAGCATGCGAAAATTGAATTTTTCTTCATATTCATTGACATTTTACTATGAAATTCTGAGCCTGTAATAAAGCTGTTTCCAGTTATTCTGGGCTTGAGAAGTTTATGATCATGAAAGAAATTTTTGACGCAATTAATTTACAAATTGATAGCAATAAAGATCAACCCAGCATTAAATATCTATAACTCAGTTTATGTAGCATGTCTTTTACAATAGATTAAAATCATAGCTCATCTGATAATATAGAATTTTACTTCCATGCATCAATACCTGAATTGCTATTTGGTTTTATTCTGGGTTCTTTTAATACAAGGAAAGAGTGAACAAACCAAGAACAGAATATAGTGTTCACAGGAAAGTTGATTGTTTAAGTACAGTATAGAAGAGCGGGCTTGAAGCAGAAAGGATGACTTCAGAGAACTTTTTTATAGAGAGATTTGCTAGATTTAATTTTATATTTAGATCACTAGTTACATGTCCACTTCAAGAAATTCTGAATTCTGTGCTGGATGATCTCAGATCTAGAGACATACTTAAGTCATTAGTTTTTCAAAGTAGCATTTTTTCGGGTCACTAGATTCTTTTTGAGTCATTTTTTGTGATATATTTTATTTGATACTTCTGTACATGGTCTTTCAATTGAGTCCTCTGAGAAAACCAACACAGAAAAATAAAGGCCAAAAAAATGTAGGCAGCTGTATAAGCCATGCTGCCAAAGAACATTAAGTACCCTTTCATTTGACCGGATACCCTGTGTCAAATACGCATGTTATTGGAAGACAGCCGGCAAAAGCTGTATGATAGGAAAGAAACTGTCTCCAGCATTCAAGGCAGCTGCTTACTTGACACTTAGAGACACAAAAAAGTCAACAGAAATAAACACCAATATGTATCAGAAAATACCAGTTCTTCTCAAAGATTATGTGTCAAGAAACATGATACAGACAGATAAACTTTACTGGTGGTTATAAATGACTTGGAATGAAAATCAATATTTTAGTGAAATGAACAGGAGCAGATTAAATAGAGCATGGCAATATTGCAGGAGAAAAAAAAATCATATTCAGATCATATCCAAGTAAATCATAATATTTCCATCAGTTTTCATAATATTTTTGTTGGTTGGGCTGCTGTTGCTGATGAGTTTGCCGATGACACCAAGCTGTGTGGTTTGGTTGATACGTTTGGAGGGAAGGAATGCCATCCAGAGGGACCTTGGCAAGCTTTTGAGGTGGGCTGATGCCAACCTGATGAAGTTTAACCATTACAAGTGCAAGGTCCTACACCTGGGTCAAAGCAATCCCAGGCACACATACAGGTTGGGCAGAGAAGAGATTCCGAGCAGCCCTGCAAAGAAGGACTGGGGGGTGTTGGTTGACGAGAAAATGAACATGAGCTGGCAGTGTGTACTCGTAGCCCAGAAAGCCAACCGTATCCTGGGTTGCATCAAAAGGAGCGTGACCAGCAGGTCGAGGGAGGTAATCCTGCCCCTCTACTCTGCTCTCATGAGACCTCACTTGGAATATTGTATGCAGTTCTGATGTCCTCACCATCAAAAGGACATGGAACTGTTGGAACAAGTCCAGAGGAGGGCCACGAGGATGATCAGGGGACTGCAACACCTGCCATATGAAGATAGGTTGAGAAAGTTTCGGCTGTTCAGCTTGGAGAAGAGAAGGCTGTGTGGAGACCTCATAGCAGCCTTCCAATATCTGAAGGGAGCCTGTAGGGATGCTGGGGAGGGACTCTTCATTAGGGACTCTAGTGATAGGACAAGGGGTAAGAGGTTCAAACTTAAACAGAGGAAGTTTAGATTGAATATAAGGAAGAAATTCTTTACTGTGAGGGTGATGAGGCACTGGAATGGGTTGCCAATGGAAGTTGTGAATGCTCCATTGCTGGCGGTGTTCGAGGCTGGATTGAACTTGGCCTTGGGTGGCATGGTTTAGTGTGAGGTGTCCCTACCCCTGGCAGAGCAGTTGGAACTGGATGATCTGAAGGTCCTTTCGAACCCTAACTATTCTATGATTCTATGTTCTAACGTTGATGATGTTCCAAGGCTAGGTTTGATGGGCCTGGTCTAGTGGAAGGTGTCCCTATCCATGACAGGGCATTTGGCGCTAGATGATCCCTCCCAACCCAAACCATTCTATGATTCTATGATTCTCTGTTGCAGACTCACTATCCATTTTTCTCTAAAAAAGATAAATTCCTATTTTCCGATTTCAAGGTAAATAAATGCTGCCATAATATGAATGTGTCTGCAGTGGACAGGAAAAAAATTGTTTTCATTTTGTGTCGGACAAAAGTGAAAATGTTTATCTTTTGATTATACAGACAATGAAAATAATCTTTGTATTTTGCCTTAGTGATAATTTGGAATCAATACAGAATGGAAAGAATGTTGAAATTTGACAAGTTTTCATTGCAGAAAAGTCCCTTTCAGAGGACTGCACTGCTGTTGATTTGACCAGATACACAACCTATAAAGAGCTTCAGTCACTTTCTGCACACAGAACACATATAATAATTACCTAATAAATGCTCTCCTTTAAGAATTTCAGTCATGCTATACACCTTTATACACTCATATGTAAATATATCTGAGACTTTATGCATATAAAGAAGCCAGAAGGAATTTTCTCAGGTTGTGAAGGTAACAAATACAATTACTGCAGGTCTATGAAAATTACAGCTACAAGATCTGCATATAATAATGAATTTTATACATCAATTTGGACAAATGAAGAAATAGGTTCTGTGCTAGTAAACATACATGATCTATTACAAAGTCTCATAGAGTTTAAGCACATTGTGATTTTCTATTTTGGGGTCCTAAGAATGAACTAAGAATAAAGGAGCTAGTACGTTTTTCACAGTTCATTTCTGGGTTTTGCCCCACATACCTTGTATAACAGGAAAATGCGATCCCACGTCTGCAAAGTCATTGCTTCTCAGCTACTCACAGACAGTTGTGTTTAATGACCTGTATTGGCCTGTTCAATACAAACAGCTCTGCTCTCCTAGAACAGATGAGCTATCCCTTAGAAAAATGTAGCTTTACATTATTTTTAATAATAATATATTAGCTTTATGCTCCAGTGTACTTGAAAAGATTTTAGAGAGATCTGATCAGTGGGAGGCAGGGAGGGGTGAGGGAGGAAGGAAAGGAAGGCCGACTATGAATAGCTTGCCCAGCAGGGAAAGATTATTTTCCTTAATTTTAATCAGTTCCTTCACCTAGAAAACCAAGGAGTATACTCTATAAACTCATTTATTTATTAAAACAGTTTTAGTAACCCATTACAACTAAAACAATTCCAGGTTTTCACAACTAGTTTCTTCTGTATTTTACCACCCTTTTATAGTCTACTCAATGTAAGAGAGGAAAAAAAAATTGTGACTGAAAGACTTAGGGAAAGATGAGTAATTATGTATTGAATGACAGTTATGCAGTGGAGTGCTTCATTTATTTGCATTCTAAATAAACTCTTATACAAATCTTGTATTCAAGAACTGTGGTGTTCAAGAAGTGAAATTTTGAAAAGTGAGTTCTTAAGACAGAACATCAATTTATCAGAAACTCTTATCTGTGCTTAAGCATCTAGAGATTAGTAATAAAAAATAAAAAATAAAATCTCATCCTGTTTAATTTACATAGGAGTTCTCAAATTCAAAGTTCCCACAAACAAAATATTCAATTAAAATTAAGTCCTCTAAGAAACTTTAATAAAGCTTCAAGAAAGACTGAAAATCAGATGTTTAACATAAGGAAAGTCCATTCTTAAAGGCAGTTCTGGAGAAGTTTTGGTACTGATCTCAATCTTGAACCAGAGTATATTCTTGTGACAAGGACAATTTGGTTGAAATTAATGAATTACCAAATATAACAAGTAAGTTTCTTTCCTATCAGAGATCCCAGAACAGCAAGGAGTGCAAAAGATTGTAAAGTATTGTATGATTGCAAAGTATTCACATTTTCAGGCTTTTCAATTGTGTCCAACTGTTACTTTTGTAATCTAGAAAAGAGATCATATTAAATCCATCTAAAGAAAATGAATCATTAAATCCTTTTATCAAATATAAAGGTGAAGTGAACTTAAAACTACAAGATTTTTTTTCAGTTTCATTGTTTAAATGTTGTGCACAGCTGTTAAAATGTAATCAAGAAAAGATTCCAGCTTTTTGTCAGTAACTGGAAAAACTGATTGACAAAGAACCCTGTGTGAAATTGTTAGTTAAATAGTACCAAACATATATAACTTCATTAACACAATAGTGAAGAGCTCATCAAGCTTTTTAGACTTTTGTTTCTTAATTAAAATCTGTAGCAGTTCAATCATGTTCTCCAAAAGTGAGAGAAAGTTTTAAGAACTTAAGGGTGTAAGCTAAAAGTGGGGGTTTTACTGCATTTGTTAGTTCAATTGAATTAGATTAGCATGAATGAAAAGCATGGGTGGGGACTTGAAATTCAAACAAGCTGAATCTTGTGTATAACATATCCTTTAGCCCAGGCAGCTAAGTATGGTCCCAAGAGAAATGGATTGGCACTTTTCTGTTATGAAACATGATACACACTTCCCAATATGAATCAAATCTTGAAGTGCTCAAAACACTACTTTGTGGGTGTTTAAGTAATATTAAATAGATCTTATTTCCTGATCAATCCCCTCCCATTTTTTTTTTTATACCCATGTGCCCTGTTCAAGATATGGATATTTTTCTCTTATCCTGTCTTCCTGATTTGCAGCATGATGCGTGAAACAGATAAAGTGGGATGAGATCACCCTGTGTTTGTTATTGTAGCTTCATGAAATTGCATTTCAGTTAAATAGATTTGGCATAATTTCTTAGGAAAGCTATTAATCATTTTGTGCCAGGAAAAAAGATTTCAGTAAGAAATTTCCCTTAAATGAAGTCAGTGAGAGTTATCAAAAATTTGTCAGCAATCTCCCAACAATTATGATTTTACATGGCAATTCTTACAGAAAAAAATGACCTATTAAAAACTAGTCTGCCACTTTGATTAAAAATAATGCATTGGTATTAATTAGCTGAACTTTAAAATTTAATTTAATGTATATGGTCATATTACATAGGTGCTTTCTTTAGAATTAAAAGTATTAAAAGTCATTGTTACAGCCTGGTTTGCATATTTTTCTCTCTGTGATAATTACTGGTCTATACTAGCCCTATTTATTCTATTCTTTAGAGCTGAAGGGGGCCTATGGGGATGCTGGGGAGGGACTATTCATTAGGGACTATAGTAATAAGACAAGGGGTAACAGGTTCAAACTTAAACAGGGGAAGTTTAGATTGGATCTGAGGAAGAAATTCTTTACTGTAAGGGTGGTGAGGCACTGGAATGGGTTGCCCAGGGAAGTTGTGAATGCTCCATAGCTGGTGGTGTTCAAGGCTGGGTTGGAGAGAGCCTTGGGTGGCATGGTTTAGTGTGAGGTGTCCCTGCCCATGGCAGGGGGGTTGGAACTAGATGATCTTCAGGTCCTTTCCAACCCTAACTATTCTATGATTCTATGATTCTATATAGTCCAAGTCATTCTTTGAACATTCTCATAATTCCTATTATTATTGATTGCTAGTGACAAGTGTTTGGGGTTTATTTAAACTCTTGTTGAAAAATTAAGGTCAGCTTTTATGATCTTATAAGGAATATACCTTTACATTTTCCTACATCTTCTATTAAAAAAAAAATGTAGAATAATCATGACTTTCTAAATGACAAAATTTTATGGTGGAGCCACTGCTGGCTGGTCCCTGATGGCAGATAAGCCAGGAGTCAAGGTGACCAGTAAGTGCACTAACTCATCAGAGATCCCCAGTTCCTGAACCATGCCGAGGTGGTGACAGTGACAGGCTCTGTCAGTCATCTGCAGGTGATATCAAAGAAGTGAGGTAAAGAGTGAGGTCCAGTGTCCAGACAGGACATCCTGCCAGCATGTCCGTCTTGTAGAGAACATGACTACCTGTAACAAAGAACCGAGGTCCTTCTGGAGACATGGCTCAATACTGCAGTCCTGCAGTATTCCTGGGGAAGGGACTGACATCCCTGTGCTGAGCTGAAATGGGACTCCAGGAGCATGGGCAGGCAGTGAGGAGCCCCTATAGGATGCTGGAGATGGAGGCTAAAGTCTGCTAGCATCTTCATTTGTACATGTACACTGACTTTACTAGTTTTCCCACATGCAGGGCAGCTGGTCTTGACAAACCTCCTACTGATCTGAAAAAGACTTTTTCTTCCATGCATCACATCACCTCAAATCCTATTCTAAATTGTAGTTTAATATTTAATGTGAAGGTTTTGAGTTGACTTTTGTCATAAAAAGCTAAAAAGCAGTTCTCTAGGTCTCAGATCTATATACATTAACAAGAGTCATAATATTTTTGTTCAGAATTTTCCGCTTTACATGCAATATTTGATTTCCTCTCTTATGAAAACACAGTGAATAGCCGATTTTCTAAGAAACTTGGGTTGTCCAGTTTGCTGTAGGTATTGTTGTCAGCAACATGATAATTTTGTCAAAGAACTTGTCATCAGAATGCAAACAAGTTTTAGTTTAATCTGTACTGACCTTAAGCACTGCTGTCCTTTTCACTTTTTCCACATTTCAATCATATTTGTATCATATTTATCTTATGTTCTGTAATAGCCAAAATACCCTACCAGAAACTGCAGTTAGACAGACAGCACTTTTATTTCATTTCAGACTATGCATCAGTTTTTTCAAATGTCAAAAGTATTACTGATTCTTAAAAATACCAGAGAGCACTTTTTCTCTACTGTAGAAAACTGTCACATAAAATCAAAATGGCTATTTCCTTGTACCTCAACATTTCCTTTAATTTTTAATCATCTCTATAAGCTGTTGACGATACAGAAAAGACAGACATAACATTTATACGAAACATGTAACTTTATCCCAAGGTATTGGCTCTGTACCAGTGCTTTATTTGCTAGAATGCTTCTGTATTCTACCTTTTATACACAATATACACCTACACCTCAGCCTTAGCAACAGGACAACTCACAAATATCTAGTTCAGCTCCTTTCAAATCAGCACTTTGTATGTTCTAATATGTACTTCACATAAATATATATTCATACTTCAAAATTCTCAAGTTTAATTCTTTTTGCTGTAGCTTATGAAGAAACATGTAAAAATCAACTTCTGCTTTTGACATGATTACTCATATATATAAAAATTATTCAGTATTTCTTATTACAAAATGCCATGCAAATAAAATACAGTCTTCCGCAGAAACAATTTAAAAGAATACTCATATGTATTCTCATGAGTTTTGTATACTCAGTGGCACAGGAAATGCTGACTGGATAAAATATATTTAAAAAAAATACCCCAAATCAGTTTTTTTTAAACTTACTTACACAGAAATAAAGGCTCAGTGATGTATAATTCATCTGCATATATCATGGAAAGATAGTTACGGTGCAACCTAGAGAGCCATCGAGCCTCAGAGAAAGGATCCTGGCATCAAGTAAGGCAAGTTTTACACTGACAATCCTTAAAGGCTTCCAATTGTACTTACTGAGCTACCAACTACCAATGAGTTGCCTGGAACAGTAGTTTTTATATGAAATGATGTGAAAGTCAAGGGGTAACATAATGCAAGCATGTGACTTATAGACATGGAAACTGTCGACTTGGGAAGGGAGTACAAAACCGGAGACCTTTATAAGAGAAAGACTCTACTTCAAAGAGTATATGCCGGATATCAGCATAAACAGGGAGACCAGATGTTTCTCAGATCCAATATGAAAGCATGTAAACTCCATGAGCATCATTCACCTTTGCAACCAACAAATGAGAATATTAAAGGATCACTGCTAGATAGTAGTATTTATAATTTTGTCTTCTCTGAAAAAAAAAAAAAAAAAGGAAGCCAAACTCCTGATTAAATGTAAGACCTCTCACCATAGTGGTATAATTTGCCAAAGCAAAGTGTTTCATAACTCCTGGATAACAGTATATGAAGCTGTGTAAATTTCTTCTTCTCTGGAGATAAGAGGAAATGCCACAGAACTACTTAGGTTCACACGGCTGAATCTCATCTGTTCCCAAAAACAATCACCTCACACACATTGCCCTGTTCAGGAGAGTGCCAGGATATTAATTAGCTTGAATGAAAGCCATGCCACAATTATAGAATCATAGAATAGTTAGGGTTGGAAAGGACCTTAAGATCATCTAGTTCCAACCACCCTGCCAGGGGCAGGGACACCTCACACTAAACCATGCCACCCAAGGCTCTCTCCAACCCGACCTTGAGCACTGCCAGCTATGGAGCATTCACAGCTTCCCTGGGCAACCCATTCCAGTGCCTCACCACCCTCACAGTAAAGAATTTCTTCCTTATATCCAATCTAAACTTCCCCTGTTTAAGTTTGAACCCGTTACCCCTTGTCCTATTACTATAGTCCCTAATGAATAGTCCATCCCCTGCATCCTTGTAGGCCCCTTTCAGATACTGGAAGGCTGCTCTGAGGTCTCCACGCAGCCTTCTCTTCTCCAGGCTGAACAGTCCCAACTTTGTCAGCCTGTCTTCATATGGGAGGTGCTCCTGTCCCCTGGTCATCCTCATGGCCCTCCTTTGGATTTTTTCCAACATATTGCAGTTAAAGGATGTAAATGACCTTGCCCAGGCACTTGGGTTTTACCCATCTGGCCAAGATATGCACATTAGTCATATATATGGCTAATACAGATGAAACCATCGGGGTGAAGGCAGTTGAAATTGTTGCTTTCTGATGAACCAGTGCAAGTTTTAGCCGTTACATTCCTTCAGCATATTATCAATCTTTTCTCTCACACTGTTCCTGCCAATTTATTTATTATTTTAATTTTATGTGGATTTCTCTTGCTTCTTGCTGGCTTACTGGGGAACATAGAAGAGTTGGAGGGAAGAGAGGAACTGGTGAGGTTATTAAGTGAAGATATCAGCCTTAGAGGAGCAGTTCGCCAGCTCTGCTATTTAAGCCCTCCAAGACAGGTTACAGTAATACAATGTCTTTTTCACATTTAGACTCTCCTTCTCTCTTGCAGGACTCATTTTTTGTCTGTGAGTCATTTAATCTTTTCCATCTTTTTGCTCATTCATGACCTGGTATCCAATTACAGTAACTACTCTTGCTTCATGTCAACTATATCTTTTCAATATTTATCATTTTCAAAATATCTCTTACCACAGACCTTCTTCATATTTTTAGCCTTAAAAAGCCAATTAAAATTCACAGGAGCTGATAAGTCTAACGTTTTTCGCTGGTTTTAGCGATTTTCATCACAGTCAGTTTTTATATGCAAATACAGTATTCAGCTTGATATTTCTGAGTCAGGCAAAAAACATGGCCATTAGCAGCTTATGATTCCTACTGAAATTTGCCCCAGGTAAAATGTTTGATTCACTGTAGCTGAAGATCAGAATGATTAGAATATTAAGTTTAAATAGTTATTTTTAATGCTCCATTTGACACCTCAAAACCTGCAATCCTGTCTGTTTTTAAGACAGCTAGCAATTCTGACACATATGGCTGCAGTGGGGCACTACCTGTTATTGTATTTCAAATAGGTACTAATTGCCACCCTCAAGCTAGATGAGCTTGCACAGACTGATAATATGCTTTAATTGAATTTATGCTTAATAATTACTTAAACCAAATACAATTTATGCCATTTTCAAGGTGGTGTGCTGGGCTGCATGTGTTCATGGGGTAAAGTTTGTTAAACCCAGTTCAGTATCTTCTATATCTCTTTACACTGCTGCATTTTCCAGAAATTTGGAATTCCAACACATGGAAAGGCTGATGCATTCTTAACATACAAAAATGATAGTGATCATGACATTTTTCCAGCCTCATCTCAGGAAATATTCAGTTTGTTATAGCATGCAAGAAAGTTCCCAACTGTTTTGATTCTCAAGAGTCAGGAAAAAAAGCATTTTGGGGTTCTTTTAAAATGATCTGAGAATAGAAACAACAAGCTAGAGTATGTAGTTACTTGTTTTTGATTGTATACTTGTCATTTATTTTTTAAATCACTTATTTTTCACTTATTTTTTATAAATAATTTATTTTTTAAATCACAATTTTAAGTGACTGACATACCTCTTTCCCATTATATCTAATATTTATTAATGCAATGTATAAGAATAAAAATCATTCAGGAGTAAATATCTAAAAAAGGTTATTTGGAACAGTTAGCTTAGTATTCTAATTTATCTTTCAGTAAGTACTGTATCTTAAAACAAAAAGAAACAAATTGCAAGAATATCAAAACACCCTAACTAATATTGTAGCTTAGTTTCCAGTTGGAGATTGTGATGAAAAACAGAGACAGTGCTAACATACAAAGAGGAATATAGATTTTTCATAAACTGTAAAGTGATAATGTTTCATAGGCCTCTTAGTATTTACACAAAATTCCTTCTATTGGCAGAAGACAGTCAGAATATGATACAGAAAAAAACCCCAAACCAAACCAAAACCAACCCCAAAACCAAAACACTATTAAAAAAATTACATATATTTAGTTTACATGTTTTTTTTAATTGATTTAAGAAATGGTGAGTTGACAAAGCAGCAGAAAAAAGAAATGTATCTGACTTGCAAAGTTGATTTGTTTCCTGATGAAACTGTAGTTGATAAGGGCTTCATTTGTCCCTTCAATGAGTCATTCTCTATCTTATCTCAGTTTCTAAAAATAAATCTGGAATAAAATAAGTGAGGCTGAATTAAAATTATTCTTTGTTTATTTCACTGAATGTGATATTAAAATACATTTCATCCAATTAAAAAGAGGGGTTATTTTATTCTAAATATTTTTTTTTAAACTCCTAAAAAAAAAAAAAGGTTTATTCAGAAATTTGTCAGTGAGGAATCTGGTAATTATAACCATCTGCTGAGGGCTTAGAAGTCTCTGTTATAAAGATTACACTTGCTCAACCCCATATCTCAGGAAAACATCTTAATTCTATATGCATTGTTTAGGACAGAGGTCTGCTTCTCAATCTTCCCTGTCAATACTATGCCATTCCCTGAATTGACAATAAAAATCTGGACTTTTAATTTTTCCTGTATTTTTTTCAACAATGCAGACAGATGGCATTCAGATAAGGATTCTTTACCCATTTGGAAGATTCTAGTTAAAAACACATCTGTGATAGAGAATAAGTAGTATTAAAAAGTCTCACTTGTGTCATAAACATCTGAATTTCATGTCACGTACTGACAGACTGCAGTTCCAAGAGCAAACATGCCCAAAGAAGTCATCTCACAACACCCCTTGAGGATCATTCACTTTAGCTAGGATATCAACTTTCTCAGCTCTTGAAAGAAGGAAATGACACAATTGGTTGTAAATTTAGCCCCCAATTTGTAAATTTATTTCTGCCCCCAATTTTCAGCTCCAATGTTTTTCGAGCAAACCATTCAATTGAAATTCATAAATTGTTTCAGGAAAGCCAAGATGACAATATTTAGCTTTGATTTGCTCGTAAAATGTTCTTTATGTGAAAACAGACTACAAAAAAAAAAATATTCCTCCATCCACTCCTATCTTTTTTCCATTAATATAATGTGTATCCACCCATATTAACATTCTGTCTGTGTGATTCATCCCACCATGTTGTGGCAATTGTTATGTTTTCACACTTCCTCCAGCACTATAGATTCAAATTCACCCTGTTTAGTACTCATACTTTTGGGCAATAGACGACTAAAGGTAAAGAAAATCTGTTGCCTCAAATGGATTTAGAGTCAAGAGGTGCAATTCCTGCAGCTTTTGCTGTATCTTCCAGAATTTAAGTTTTCACTAAAAAACCCTAAAACCAAACCAGTTCCTAGAACATAAGATTTTAGGAAAAGCCTACACTATGTTAAGTGTGTTCAGAAGTGTTCAGAACGAAGGAATTTTTTTTAGCAGAAGAATAAATTCCTCACATTCATCTTACTGCATTGTTAAATATAACAGTGTAATTACCTAGTGTTAACCAAAGAGCTGCTGATTGTCATAGCAGAACCAATAGGCTATGGCACTTATCCACTGTGACTAACTGTATCTGCCACCCCTGAGACCTCATTAATTTGAAAATGTCTCTTAAACATAATGGAAGCTTTGACTACAGAGAATTACATTTTACTTTTAAAGGTTTGCTTTTTCTTAAAGGAAAAAAATAACAGAAGAATTCCAAGTTTAGCCACCTGAAAACTGCTAGAATTTCCTAGAAAGCTGTCAAGCAGCAAAGATTTTTCAGCTTGTCATAGAATCACAGTATGTTTAGAGTTGGAAGGGACCTTAAAGCTAATCCAGTTCCAGCCATCCTGCCATGGGCAGGGACACCTTCCACTAGACCAGACTGCTCAAAGCCCTGTCCAACCTGGCCTTGAACACTGCCAGGAATGGGGCATCCAAAACTCTGGGCAGTCTGTGCCAGTGTCACATCACCCCATTGTAAAGAATTTCTTCCTAATATCTAATCTAAGCCTACTCTCCTTCAGTTTAAAGCCATTATCCCTTGTCCTATCACTACACGCCACTTTAAAAAGTCCCTCTCCATCTTTCCTGTAGGCCCCTTTTAGGTACTGGAGAGCTGCAGATCTCCCTAGAGCCTTCCTTTCTTCAGGCTGAAAAACTGCCTCTCTCAGCCCCTCTCTTTGTAGGAGAAGCGCTTCAGCCCTCTGATCATTTTCATAGCCCTCCTCTGGACTTACTCCAGCAGGCCCATGTCCTTCTTACATTGGGGACTTAACACATTTTGAATATCTAGCCTGTATCTTAATACCATCTTAGAACAGAGATATAGAAAACAAAAGCAGTAAAAAAATATAAATGAAATTTCCACAGAATTTCTAAAATACTGAAGAAAAAGGTTTGTTTATTTTTCCCAAATGTGCTTATTCACCTGACATTTGCAGGGAACTGATAAAGGAACGTCTCTATGAATTATCTCATAGTTTTCATTAACTCTATACCTTTCCTGGCATTTAAAATTGATTATGTAGCCACAAATACTCTTGTAGGTCAGAAGCCACGAACAGATCCAGAGCAGAAAGCAGGAAGAAAATGAGTTCCAGACCTTTCCACACATACCTCTCCCAAGTTGGGTTTCACTTGCATTTTGAACTGTAATCAGAGTTTAAAAGCTCAGCCTCAGCAATGACAATTAGGATGCAAAAGTATAGGGAAGAAAAAAATGGCAGTGTTAAAGGCATAAAGGTCAAAGTGCTAAGTGCACGGGCAGGAGGTAGCCAAAGTGAAGTGGGATGTAATAGGTCGGGTCTTGCAGTGCAGTGGTAGATGGAGCTGAGGTAATTCTTCCCATTTCTGATGAGGGAACCAGCAGATGATTGACACCGCTAAGTTCTTGGGCTGTTTTGCTTGTTAGATGTGTAACATAGAAATTAAAAGGAAATGAAGCAGCACTAAAGAGTATTTCTTCCCAGGGTTGTTTTTTCAGTACAAGTCCCATCTTACTAAGAAACTTACTCTTTCCTACCATTTACACTTCTCAAGGCAAAATGCTTCCAGAGGAGTTTCCCTTTCAAATAGACAATACAGCACTGGATTACTGTGAGACCTGTGCACTTCTCTTCTTAATCAGCCATGAATTTTCTTCCTGCTTGACCTCTGTAGGCCACTTGATTTTATATACTTCGAAATGGGTGTTTTTCTACCTAATAACACCATAATTAAATGCAGGGGTTTTAGTGTGGAAAAGTGTGATTTTACCATTAATAAACCTAAATATATGTGTTGCAGCTGCCCTAAGTTTGTAAATCAGAAGGGTTTAAATTACTTGTAAGCAGTGAGGAAGAATAAGGGCGATATTTTTGTCCTTCTTTTCCTCTGACCTGCATCAGAAATTTCAAATATATTTATAATTATTACTACCATAATAGCGAAACATATCATATCAAAAATATAGACAAAACTAGTTGAGGTAATACGTCACAACAGAAAAGTTGCAAAGAAAATTATGAAATTACATATGGTTGATGAAAAATTATTTTGTGAGTAGTTGCTCACAGTGATATATTCTCTCTAGCCATGAAGTGTAACGTTAAGGTTTAGAAGAAAATGTAAAAAACCAAAAGCACAGTGAGACACCAGGACCCAAGCCCAGGGCCCTACAGTAACAAAGATGAATAAAAATTATGCTATTAATGTAGCAAGTAATACAAATTCTGTTTACAGAGCTAGAGTCACAGTTTGAATCTCCTGGAGAGGAAAACATAATCCTGAGAGTAGTTAGTTCTGCCATTGAGGACAATGTATTCATAGCATTTAAACAGCTGTATATGTACATGAAAAACCAGCAGCAGTAAATTTGATTCCTTTCAGATAGTAAAGATGCCTTACCAGATAAAATGATGCAGTTTCTTGTTCTTTAAAGGCCCATATCAAGTAATGCTGGAAAGGATGGACACAACCTGTTGATCAGAAACTTCCCAGTTGCCATACTGTACCTCACCTTACCCCAACCCTCTGAAGCTGCGTGACTAATATAATCTTTGTCAGACAAAATCACAATTCACAGGAAAGATATTTTATAGGTGCCTACAGTAGCTGGGAGGAATCACCTTCTAGAGGTATCCAATCCTCTTATGTCAGTAAAAGAACCCTAGGTAGATAGTTTAGATTTCCACATAGCCAAATGTAGATCAAATTGGGTCCACTTGGGTAACTATCCTTATTAATCAGTTGAATGTGTCCAGAGCATTCTCTGACACTCAGGTTTACTTGCAAGTTATGACTTCATGCATCCACATCCACAATACCAAACTTTTTTACTCTCCACAATGAGGTAGGAACATACAAATTGCTTGTTGGGAATGGTCCATTGTCCATGTTAATTCCCCAGTTGCACTCAGGAATTGTTCTGGTAGTACTGCTGCGTATAAATCAAAACTATGTCAAGAACTGTTAAAAATGACTGACATGTTAAAAATTTAACAGTCTGGCAAGCGAAGTACCACTGCATGGGAATCTTGCCTGGTACAGTGCAATTTTCCTGTGTAAAAGAAGCCCATATGTCTCTTTCCTTAATCTGTTTAGGCCACTTTAAAATCTGTGATTTTTAATGGATGAACGTACAACCATAAGTTTTTACCTATGACCTATTCATCCATCACTTTTACATTAATTGCTGTTAGGCAGTGTAACACTGTATACAGCTAAGTGGCAAAAGACAGGCCTCCTGCTGAAACAAATAGTCCAAGTCTACTTTTAGCTAGCCAAATACCTAACAGTTCACAGAATACTTCATCTAGCTAAACTAATGCAGTAAAGCAGTAGGTGGTTAATGGTAAAGTTTTAGATCCAGCTCGCTAGTATAAAATTATCCCCATGGCCTTTATATTGTTTGGTTATAAATTAATAAAACAAGAACCTAAATAAGCATATTATAACAAAATATAAGTTTGCAAAGTTAGAATTCCACCTCTAGTGGATATTTCTTATGCCAGTTTAATTATATTTTAAATAAAGTTGGAATAAAAAATACTGGAAAAATCTACCCAATGAAGTACTGACATCCCATCTGAAATGTCTCTGTTTCTAAATCTTCCATTATGTTTTTAGTTTACATCATCATGCAGTGACAATTGGCATAAATCCCAAAGTTTTGCCTTGAATTTTATGTCATATAGAGTCGTATTCATGCACACTATATTATAGTAACAATATCACATGCATTCAATCTTGATCAGAGTTTTCTTTAAAGACAAATATTCATGTGAACTTCTGGTAAAAATCAAATAAAAGGTGTTTAAGTGGTGCTTGTAATTAACATCAAACATAAGGAGTGATAAGAGTAACCCTATAGGAAGACTGGGAATTATCCTGTTTCTGAGTTTCTTGCAGAACTGCAGTTCTATAATTACTAAGAAGCAATAAAATTTACATTTCTTGCTGGTTTCATGGACCTCCTGCAGTTGACAAGATTATCACTTTCAGGTGATATAAGCAGATACAAACACAGGGAACAGGCTGCACTGGTGGCCCAAGCATATTTCAGTGCCAATGACCTATGCAAACTGCAATGTGTCTTGGAATATATTGCATCCCCTCTCTGTGCCTGCCTCACCTAATTTTGTTTGTCTTGTCTATACAAAAGCAAAACAGTGACAGAACCTAAAAATGCCAGCTGTCAATCATAATATATACTATGGATGCATATACGTTTTGTTTCCAGTAGGTTTAGTTTGATGTGATAAAAAGAGGTTTATTATTTTATTTTCCCTTGAGATACTAAAAAGTTTATTCATATTTACAAGTATTTATATTTCTTCTTCTATTATACCCTCTGTTGCAGTCTTCATGATATATATTCTCAAAGTATTTATTTCTTTGAAAAAAATGCGAAATGAATTTAAATAATTTTCAAATAGTTTTTTACAGCTTTAGTTTGCAATTTACCACCTGGTTTTAGGAAATTAAAAAAAAAAAAAAAAAAACAACAAAAAATAATAAAACCAAACAAAAAAAAAAAAACAAATAACCTAAAAAAATCACGACTTAAATCAAAATTAACTGCCCCAGGCAGCCCGAGTATACATACTGCACTATAAGCACAATGGTATAGCAAAATCAATAAACCATGCTCTCAGTACTATTTTATGCTGCTGTGTGGGTTTTTTATATTATTTAATTATTTTCAAACAATCTTTCCATGTTAGGAAGAAATTTCTAAAACTATTTAATCAATAATATGTTTCCCTTTGATGCTATCATAACTCCTTTGCTTTTATAACGGTATGAAATGTTTATGGTTAAACAAAGCTTGCTGAATGCTTATATGATTTATCAGCTTTAGGCAGGTGGTTTCTTTTCAGAAAGTAAACTGAACAGTTGGGCTCTGATCCAGGCCAGCCCATAAGCGCATGCTTAATTTTATGCACAGAAGCAGTGTCCTTAAAGATAAAACATTTTTTTTTTCTCTTGTCTGGATCTAAACTTACATTGGCAAGAGATGTCGGTCCTGTCCTCTCTCTTGTGGCCTTTCCATTCTTTTTTTATTTTTTTATTTGCCATTACTTGGAAAACCAAAATAGTCTTAATCATGATATAGTGTTAAATTCTATGGAGGAATGTGAAAGTTTTGCCAGTTCATACTGCAAACTGGGTAGACACCTGGAAACTTTATCTTTAGTTATCTATACACCAGCTCATCACCATTTTTCAACAGCTAGTTTACACTGTAATGACACTGTAAGTGGGAGCCTATGTCGCTGTCTCCCTGCTGACGAAGTAATCAACATACACCTGTTTTCTGCTGGGAAAAATGCAGCAATCAATGTGGTGGCTTTTTAACCGACAAGATGGTGATAAAGTAGCATGCTGCAAATATATGAATTTGACAAACTTTCTCTTACTGCTTGCAAATTGGACATGAGCAGCAGGACACTGGCACTTGCATCTCTTTCTGGGATGGCAGACTGTAATGTCAGTGGTAAAAAACTGTACTCATGACCATGAAGGATAAAGAAATCTCACTTGATTCTTTCATCCAGAAAACTAAAAACATTATGTAAGGCTATAAAGTGAAAATTCATTTATTTCCTCAGCATAAGAACATGTGAGGTCATTTGAAAACCTAGATTAGATAAATCCAGTCATCTACACAAGCCCATTAGAATCTGAAAAGGAACCTTCTCCTCATGGCCCCAGACATGCATGAAACACAGCACATCATGCAAAGTAAGGTCTTAAGTAAAAAAAACCAAACAACACAAAAATAAGCAAACAAACAAACAAAAAACCCAACAACACAGAAGAGAGAGAAACTAGCTCAGAGAAACACAGAGCTATTGCCTCTGCTTAGACACATAGACATTCTGAGAATACATTAACTAAATATTTCAAAATAATTCTAGTAATTAGTCTACATTCATCAAAAAGAGAGAGATAAAAGAAATTCCAAGATTTGACCTATGGGAAATACCTTCTTGACAACATCAGCACTGATGATCACGCCCAGCTGAAGAGTTTTTATTGCCTATAGAATCATGTCTAACATCCTGTCTTTAGCTGTGTCCAATCCCTGATGCTTTTGCTATTTTATCATCTGACAATACAAAGAAAAAGATATGGATCAAAAGGAGAACAGAATATTCTTGGACCCAGTAGCTGCCTACCCAAAGCTTTAAAGCTTTAGACTAATATGTTGCCAGACATATCGCATCTAACACGATCAAGAGAGAGATAACTCTTTTGACCTCTCTTGGGAGGGGGCACCCACAGACTCACATGCTTTAGTCTCTGACATCATCATGATCTCTTATACATTCTACAGTTGTTTATATAATATTATGTTTTCCATTAAAAAAATCTTTGGTCCTTTTCCACAGCAATCCCATGGACTGAACATTAAGTCTTTTTTCTTTCTTTGACATGTCCCTATAACTAGAATATCTGAGTTCACAAGTGATCACTGGTCTGTGATCTTAAAAGGCTGTTTCTCTGAAGTGAAAAACACACTAAAGCGTTTTATTTTTGTTTTGATACATGTTTCGTAAAGGAGTGGCAGAGGAGTAGTTTATTTCCCTGAACACTGTGTAAAAAACAAAATTTCCAGTTCTGAATTGCCACCAATCTCAAGACCCATGGTGGTCCTGTAGAAGTCATGAGGGAAAGGGCTTGCTTTTGTTTTCCCTCTGATATTGATGTTTTCAAATAGGATACAAGTGTTCATTGTTCCAAACATTGTCCTAGACTCTCCCTTAGTAAGTCAACTGCTGAGGCCCTACCAATCTGATCAGGGTTCTGGACATCATCCTGTGTTGTTTCAGTGACACAAGCTAGTGTTCAAATGCTCCCTCTTTTAGCTTAAATATGGAATATGTCCACTCACACTTGATAACACTAGTACTATGCAAAATAATGTCGCACGCAAAAGAATTCTTAACATACCTTCAAAGCGATAAGGTCAAATGCTAAAAAAAAGAAAAAGAGAAAATAATAGGAAATACCAAATGTTCATGTGCTAGAGTTTTTCTTTGTCCTACATTCTAATACCATTTTTCCATGGTCCATTACCACTTTCAGCACACCGTTAAATAAACTAACCCAAGTATTATTTCACTTGTCTTGTTCACAGTGTTGTCCTCTGGCAAATACACCTCACACCATTCAAAAGTATAATAATCAAATATCCCTTTAGCTTTTCTATGGCAGTGATCACTACAGTATCTGAATGTTTCATAAATATTAATGGGACTTTTCATAGCATCTTAGTAAGAGGAAAGGGTGGCAATCTTGTTAAATAAAACTGAAGGGAATTACAAAGAAGCACAATTTGGAATCAAACTTATTAACACAGTTAACATTAATGCATTTTCTATTTTCAGAACAGTTCTGATAGAGAACAACTGCAGCTGTGAGCTCTCAGCAGTTCTGAAGATAACCTTCCCAAGTTCAGCCTGTAAAAAATAAGGGAGACTTGATTAATAACCAGTTTTTTAAAACTTCAGCTTTTAACCACTTAACAGATTGCCACAGATGTTTTGTAGCAGAGGTAGGAACAGGATTAATTCATCAGGATGCTATTTATTCCTCTTAACTACTCTCTGCCTATTTATTCAGTATTCAATTTCTAGTTTTGGAGGAGAAAAAGCTGGATACAAGTGACATTCCTTCATTCCCTAGTACTGATTCATCCTGACAGCTTGCCATTGTCTCATTGCAGGGAGTGTGACATAGTTATCATATCACATATATTTCAATGAAGGCTCTGTTCTGAACTACCAGTCTGTCTTGAACTTCTGGACACTCATCTCAGTTTCATTTTCCTCACCGAGCAAATCTTGGGTTTGTTCTTCTCCTCAGACTTCTCATTCCAGAATGCAGCTCCTTGCTCCAACCACACTAACATCACAGCATGGCAGTCTCCAATCCTGTGCCTTTTCTCTGAGCATCTGCCTTTCAGACCTCTGCTTTCTGCTAAAGCATACTCCTATTCCTTCCTCTGAGGGCGGGATCTGAGCAGAGGAGAGATAGCGTGGCACCCCCAAGCACAGAGTGGCAGAGAAAATCCTTGGCTTAAGTTTATATAATTGTGCTACAGCTTTGGTAGTTTAATCACTGAAATCTCCAAAGTCTTAGCTCTTGTGTGAAATGCATTTTCTCAGGGTTTTTTTTACATCTCAAAATTGAGGTGAATTCTATCAGAAACATAAAGTACAGTTTTGGTACAAATTCCACCTTCCTGATTGAATCGAGTACCAGGCTGAAATATTGCCAGAATTTATGTTGTGAAAGTTAATATGTTCTCTATATTTATGGAGGAACATTTTGTCTGATTTTTTCATTAAAAGAATTGCAACCAAATTTCCATCTGAATTGCCATAGATAGCTGTCACAAACAAATTCTGTTCAATAAGGCTTAATGTAACAAGATTAAAAATGACTGAAAATAAGGTCAGATAGCTTTAAAGGAGGCATCTCTACTGGCTTCAACCATAATACTCTAAAGAGATTCATTTTAGTTCTTTTTTTTTTTCACGAGTCCAGGTGTTGCTAGCCCATGCTAAAGATTCATATGATCTAGAAGAAAAGATCTAAGAAAAGGACATCTGAGGCACAAAGCACAACTAGTCTGAACACCTGACTACTAAAATAAAAAAAGTCCAACTATAAAGAAGCTCTGAGTCAAACACTCTTCTTACCTAACCGTGTCTATGACAACAGGCTTTTCACCACCTAACGTGCCCAAGTTGGTTAAGGCTTAGCTTCATACACACTATGTGCTGGCAATTCACCAAACCTTTTTCAGAGTGTCCCTACAAAGCAAGGCTTGCACAACTTCTTCTAAGGACTTCATTTCGAGCAAAAGGCATTACTTCTCATTTATTCTTCAGTGAGACTCAGAAAACAGATCTGTATTTCCAGTGGAATTAGCAACCAACCTCCTATCACAATAGGAAAGCAGATAATCACAGCAAATAAAAGAAAGGGCAATATTTAAAATGTAGTACTATGTTTATTACTTAGTAACATTGGTGAATCAATGAATAACATTCTGGATTTTGCCGTTTTGCAGGAAGGAGGAAAGCCTTATTCTTCCTTTGCTTTATACTATTGTCAGCTTTGCAGCATTGAGGTCTTCTTTTGAATGTTGTTCTTAGTCGTTACTGTATGCATTATCCTACAGGCTTTATTTTGTTTTTCTTTTTCTTCTCCTGGACAGTCATCAGTTGTTTTTTTAAATTATGTAGCAGCAGGCATCACACCAGTAAGTGATTTAGAGACATTCTTAAAAGTTTATATAATCTTTGACTAGATTTAATGCATTCAAACAATTTCCATTTTTGTGATAGCCTCCCTAAAGCTAATATAATAATATTCTCCTAATAGAAAAGTTTCAGTTTTTTGGAAAATGAATAACTCATCTGCTAGTTTAAAATATACCATCTTAATACTCATTTACTCAGATCAACAGACCTTATTCCTGATTTAGTATTCAAGAATACATTTCAAGAGGTATTTTCACCATTACCAAGTTACATTAGCTTTGCTTTTTGGCTTCTGTAATTAACAAAACCATAGGATTTAATAAAAGACCCATGCAAAGTGTGGGAGAACACAATAGATGAATCAAAGATACAAGATATTATATACTTTCCCAGCATTTCCTAAATTTAATGAAAAAGCAACATTCCTATTAGTTATTTACCTCCTATGCTACTGGTTCTAAGGATGATTTCTCAAAATCTATATTTATAGGACACTGGCAATTCAAGAGTAACTATCAAATGGTGCCATATGTGCTGCCTTTTGTAAGAGAAATAATCATCTGTCCTAGGAAACATTAGTTAAAATGTAAGAAAAACAATTTAGTAAGGAGTTCAACTAAAACTATTATATTCAATCTTTTATGCCAGCTTCATCACTATTAGTCTATGTGAATTCTTACTCATTTTGCATTATTGAGCTGTGTATTAGTGTGTTGGAGTCATCCCAATTACCTTAACCCATCTAAAACTTAGGTACCTAGCCTAAGAGGGTCATCTGACCATGTAGTCATATCTAGCACCCCCACAGGCTGATTCATTCCACCTTCAGTTTGCTATTTAAAATAGGAATGATGAATTGTTCTATGGATTTTCCTCCTGGTGATAAGTTAAACCATTTGCAAACAGTAATTTTTTTTTTTTCGTTTTGTTTCCATCATGCTTCAGCTGCCACAGTGAGTCAGGGGAAGCACAAGGACATAGTATTCTCTCCTCCTTCTCCCTAGAGCCAGGACCATAAAGGTGTGATTCTCCATGCCAGTCACTATGAGGTTTTGAATACCACGGTATCTTACTGACTAGCAGCCTATTCAGTTGCAAGTTCTTTTTTTTTTTTTTTTTTTTTTCCCTAATGTTAAAGCATTTAAAAACATTTCAAATCTGTTAAATCTCTTCTAGTTTTCATGTGGACATAAGGTATGGTGATAAGCTCCTGATAATAGAATATTATAAGCCAGCTCAACGGACTTAGATGTGTGATGAGACTCAGAGTGAGAGGACAGATTTTATGGTACTTGATTCCACAGTGACTAGCATAAAAGCTGAGGTGCTTAAAATCATGGCTATACAGATTTGGCAGGGGTCATGCTTCTGGATAACCTGTAACTATTTGTGAAATTCTGTTTTGGAATTTAAATAGAATGGAACTACGGATTGTATTTAATTTTCACCTTGTCATGATGGAAGGCAAATCTAAAGTGTCAGGGATACAAGTAAGCCAAACATGTAGAGAGGTACAGAGAGAATTAGATGCAGGAAAATTGACACCCTTCAGCACTCAGCCTGCAAGGCTTTGAGAAACTCAGTGAATTATATTTATGAGAAGCACAGGAGAAATGATCACTCTCATGATATTCCATAGTACAAGAACAAAGGAACAGACAACTTAATTAATCAGACAAAATTACAAACATGAACAAAAGTCTTACTATTTGACATTAGTATTCATATACGCCAGCAAAATTTCTCAGGTATTATGTATCAATGAAAAGTCAGTAGTATTACAGAATAAAAATTTCAAGACCTGAACTGTTTTATAGTTTTAAAGCTTGGAATGATTCTTTTAGCTTTTATCCTTATAGACATCCCTATATTAATAGAGATGTCTTAAGTTAATATGCCTAAAAATCCTAAACTCGAAAGTAAAATTTTACATGATACAGTCCCGGCAGATTTCACAGCTGTAAGTGGTGACCCTGTGTACTCATGCATGCACAAACACATTGGCATCCTGTAACCACAGTTACAGACTCCTACTTCAGACACTGGCTAGCACCAGATGTATCAGAGGACGATATGACAACCCCCCCAGAGGAGTGGGATTTATTTTATGTTATTCTTGCAAAATTAGGCTCAGAATTTAGACATGACACTGTGGGATATAATAGTGGGAAGTCAGGAAAAAATGGAAGAAGCTTGATTAGATTTGCACTCTTCCCCACAAAAAAGAAAAAAAAAAAAAAAAAAAGAAAAAAAAGAAAAAAATATGAACATATTTGGAATTGTGTCTGGTTTCCAAGGCCTGAAATAACACTACTTTTAATATACATATAAAAAGGAAATAATATGGAATATTTTAACTGACTGACAAAAGACTGATTATCTGCAAGAACTTAGCTGAAACTCCTCTAATAATAATGGTGCCAACAATGGCTTGTTTCCATGGCTGGAAATCCTCATTCTGAACAGCTGATACTGAAAGTACAAAAACCTGCAAGCTGGATAGGCATGGTAATTCAATAAAAGCAACTTTAATTTTCCAGTAGTATACACTAAATATGTCTGATGATCATTCAAAAGACTGATGATGATCATTTGTCTGAGATATTCATATAGTTTAGCCTGTGCACAATTGTCTGTGGCCACTCTGCAGTACTCTGCACAGAAGAGACTGCATTTTGATGTTTTTGATAGATTTAAAAGTGCTCAGAAGTTTCATTAGTGTCTTTCACCCAGAATTTCCAATAGTTTTCTGATATTACTTCTTCCCTTGAGATTATTTAAACTTTTTCCTACATTCGTAACCCAAAACATTTCTGATTTCTTCATATTCTTCCCACATCTCTGAAGAAAATGTTATTCTACTTCTTTGCCAAACTTTCTACTAATCCCCAAGCTCCTACTTGAAAAAGACAACTCTCTAACCAGCTCTGAATTGAATTTTCTCAGCTTATAAATCTCTTTTTCATTTAATATCCTTTTGTAGCAGCTATTGAGTTAAATTTTTATTCTCTGGATCTCTCATCTGCTTTTGTTTGATTTCATTGAAGAGCATAACCTGAATTGAGGAACAGCTGAGGCTCATCACAATGTGTCAAGGCTATTGTTCTTAGCAGAAAAAGAAAAAGAAGATACAGAAGAAAATAAACCACAGAAGTCACTGGAAGGAAGGGGATTTGAGACCAAGTAAAAGCTTACACAGAAGCCTTCTCTGAGGGATTAATATCTAGCACAGGAAAATCAACTATGATAATTCTGAACTTGAAAAGGTAAGGAGGATATTAAAGAGGATGTCAAAGGAATTGAGAAGATTTGTTTGTTCCATCTCTAAAGCTTTGTCTTTGCAGACAGGGGCATGGGGGAGAAGCAGGCATGCCTAATCTTAGGTGTTTGAGTTATATCACAACACTTCTGCTCTGCCTGTAAAAATCTATCTTATTTCAGCAATAAATCTAATACAGGAGCTGCAATCCTTACATGGTGTTTGAAAAAAAAACAAAAAAGATATAAGAACAATACTTACATTATGGCTTTGTGAGCGTTTTGTTTTTTTGCTTGTTTAACTGGAGGGGGTTTTTTTGGTTTTGGGGTTTTTTTGTATGCAGTTATGCAGTCTAAAAAGTCACTGAGGGAAGGCATTTTTTATGCATTTGCCCACTTAAGCCCTGGACTCAGAAATGACTGGTGACTTACATAAAAGCTTGATGTTTTTTTAGCAAAAAAAACCCCCAACTACATAACCAAAAAACCCAGAAAAGATCAAAAATTATTGCTAAAATGAAACTATGATATAACACTCCAGGTGAACTTCACTGCGGTCATCTGAGGAGTATTGCTATTGCTAGTGTTTAAAAACTAACCTAGTTGTCCTTATTTCAGGAAGTGAAAAAGTATCTAAGTCTAGGAGATACTAGTTTCTCAATCACTCCTTTTCATAAGGACCTAGCACAGGGACATCTGCACAGGTTCAAGTCAAGAACTTAACTCCAGCAAAAAGAATACACAGGAATTCTTCACTCCAGGTTCTTCAAAATTCTGGTTTAAGTTTCCAAAATATCATTTGATTAAAAATGATGCAAAATTTCTTTGTAGATCTGAGCTCAGTCTGCAGAATGAAATCCAGAAACCTGGATAAGATAGAATTACATTTCTGGTAAGAGTATTTAGTTTATGGAAAGAGTTAACACCCTCAGAATAGGATCAAGAACATGCAGAACTGAAACATATGTGCCTACAGTAGCATCTTCAAGAAACTAGAGGATGACTTTGTAGGTTAGCAGCTAAAGCAAACACATGGAAAGAGTGGAGTTTAGTCCCTGTGTCCAGAACTACTGATATATTTCAGGTAATAATTATGAAATATCCACACAGGACTGCATTATATCTTGACGTGGCCGCTGCAGAAAAGGTGAAGGAGACATATGAAATTACTTTTGAGTTAAAATTGATGCAAAAACTGTATTCTAAGAAAAAATTCAATTTTGACAGTACATGGTAGTTCATTCTAGAACCAAGTGTTAGATCAAGTTGTATTGTTATATAGCAGCCTCGCACAACTAGCAACGACAAGTTTCACACCTGTATCTCAGATTCTGTCCTCCAACATTTAGCAAGTGTCAATGACAGATTTCTGTATACAAAATTATATCAAAACAGGGTGGTTCTATAAATCTAATTTTATAAATTCATGGTAGGTCCACCAAGTCCGTTCTAGTAACCCCTAAAATTCTCCTTGTTTCATGTGGCAAATAAAGCCCCTGTTCTTACATACGAAAAGCCAGAAACTCTTCATCAGGACTATCAAAGAAAGGTTTAGCTCCAGGTACCTGGACAATTGATTGCTGCTTAATTGGGTTTATAATTACTAGTGACTCCCTCATTATAAAAAGCAGCTGATGTTGACATGCACTTTAACTTATCCCTGTATCATGAGTATGTGATAGTAAACATCAGCAATGCAAGCTGCACATCAGTGTTGATGTTTGCTTAGATCTAGAAAGGAAATAAAAAACTAGCTTTGTAGTGGCATAGCAGGACAAACTTTGTCGTATTCTAGGTAATAGCATTCTGGATTTTTTTTTTTTGTTTGTCAATCTTGCACTGGTTTCCTAGTAAGTCCTAATTTATTCAAGCCAGCACCCAATACAGAGCTGGATTTCCTACAGAAGGACTAGTAAGGACTTCAGGAAATAGCATCCAAAACAGTGTTGACATATGGAGACACATGACAAAGCACAATGCGTGGCTTAGGCACCAGCTCAGTCCGGCACAGGAGCTAAACATGGAATAACTGAAGTTGGACTAAACCAATTATCCTATGTCCATTTAAAAGTCATATGAGAAACACTGGTGTTCCCAAAACGAATTCACCTTATCCAAACAGCATCTGAAATATGTGCAAAAAAATGCTTCAGAAGGTCCCTATTTCTCTCCCTCACAGAGGCTGAAGTGATTAGATCAGATTCTGATGTCTTTCTCTTATGTGCCTAGAAGTGCATGAGATTAATCCCATTCTAAGTGTTCCTTTGCCTAAATTCCCAGAGGGGTGTGATTGGGCATTCTTTTTCAGAGCATGCCTAATTGGTACTGACAGTTTTAAGCCAAGTATAACTGGGGCTGACTCATGTTTTATCTAATGTCTTAATGACTAAAACAAAGTGTGGTGCCTGCGCCAACTCACTTGCTAGCCTAAAATTTTCCACTTTTCAGGAAATTACCCTGACCATATTGCTGTGGGTTATATAGGGATGAGAATCTCATGAGAGAAGTGTATTTTGCACCCATTGTGTGTTGCTCATGTTAAGTTGCTCTCATGTTATAACAATTCCAACTTGTTTCCACAGTTTAATACAATAGTAATTGGACTAGAGGGGGAAAATTAATTTAAAGGTTGGTGTAACATTCAGTAACAGCAGGAAAAATGAGGCATCAAATGTGGATTCCTATCTTCACTATGTTTAATATTTGTATAATGTACAAAGAAAATAAAAAGCAGAACAGTTTGAGTAGAAGCAGGTAAGAAAAATGAGCATGTAGGGAAAACTTGGTTTTCTCCTCCCATTCAAAAGGAGAAAAATTAATGCTGTGGAATCTGGGTGAAGGTACATGAATACATGGACCATTATGTAAACACAAGTGCACGGATGGAAGCAAACACATCTTTACTGTGACAGAACTGAACATTCTTTAGTTTCCATTTGGTCCTGGCCAGCTCATAATCACCACTGTGAAAGAGAAAATTTATAACCAATCGCAAACAATTGTTTGTAATGACTACTTGTCATGGGTTCACCAGTAGCAGTCATTTTTCTCCTTCTTGGTAGCTGGTGCAGCCCTGTGTTTTTTGACTTTCAGCCTGGGAACAGCGCTGATAACACCAGTGTTTTCAGTTACTGCTTGGTAATGCTTTGGGCTGACCAAGGACTTTCTGAGCCTCATGCCCTGCCAGGAAGGAAGAGAGCTGGGAGGAAGCAGAGACAGGACACCTGACCCAAAGTGACCAAAGAGGTTATTCCATACCACAGCACATCATGCCCAGGATGTAAAGCAGAGAGCAGAGACTTGGAAGGGTGGGGGTGCACTTCGTGGTCTGGCTTGGTATCGGGTGGTGAGCGATTGTATTCTCTTTCCTTGTATTTGCCTTGTCATTATTATTATTGGTGGTAGCAGTAGTGGTCTTGTGTTATACTTTAGTTACTAAACTGTTCTTATCTCAACCTGTGGGAGTTGCAATCTTTTGATTCTCCTCCCCATCCACCCGGGAGTGGGGGGAAGAAAGAGAGGGGAGTGAGTGAGAGAACGGGCTGTGTGATTTATGGCTTAAACCACGACACTGCTACAAACACTATGACTGCTATGCACACTCTTGAGCTTCAAGTTATCCTTTGCTGCCTTGTTTCTGGGGGGTTTTTGTCAGCATTTTCATAGGGGCCCACCAAGCAAGGGAAACCCATTAGAATTTCAGATGCATAAAGTCCATCAATTTATTAGTAATTTTATTATTTTTTCAATAAAAGGAAAAATAACTTGTATTAACTGGGAATAGTCATCCTCCTGTGGATTACTGGATTGGTGATTCATTAGAAAGAAAGATTTTATTGGAATCTGGGTATATTTCTGGAAGCCATGAGGTATAACCTCATATTCAGGAATTTGGCTTCAGTGATGGATAGCTGAATGAAGCAGAAATAATCTGATAAACAGGATATACAATTAATGATACATTTGCCTTTTGTGGTAATAAACCTTCCCTATATATGGATGATGTGACAGCAGCTTTGTCATTTGTTCCAGTTTTGGAGTATTATCTTTTCTAAGATTCTTGTGCTAGCTTGCATATATGAAAAAACGATGCCCTGACAATCAAAGTAATGGATTTAACACAGAGCTGCATGACATTGACTTACTTCTGGATCAGTCTGAGACTGGAAGTGAGTGTAAAAGTATATGTGAAAAGAAAATTGATATATTTGATTGTTTAAAAAACTCTTAAGGCTTTTTGGCCCTGGGAATTTTCCTGAGAAAGTAGGTAGAGATGAAATAATACTGGATTATTGACCTTTCTAAAAAGCACAAAAATTGCAGCCACTGCACACTTTTTTTTCAAAACAAATATCAATCCTGGAGAGTTCACGCACTTGCTTTCCTTTGAATGATAGCATCACAACGTCTGCAAAACATTTTAAACCAAAAATGATTTTAAGGTACTAACTAGCACATAAAGAAACTTTGAATAAAATTGATCACATTCAAATATTTTCTCTGTATGAAAAAAAAATCTTATAATCTATCACACAAAAACAAAAAGAAAAGAACCAAAAATCATCCCATTAGATCCACTCTTAGATGTTCAGGTATACTGCCTTGCTTTAGGTGAAGATTTCATTTTTAATTTCTAACTTTTAATTTCTTGGGCAATGATAGCAGTAACTTATTAGCAATTACATCTGTAAGCATTCTTCAGTCCTTCCAGAGTGTTCTACTGAATACTTGTGTTACCAGTTGTGCAGTCCGTGATTTTTTAATGTGTGCACAGACAGACAATAGACTCAGGTAAGCTAGCTGCAGCCAATAGAGTCTAAACTCTTTTAGCTTCTTCAATAAAGCATCATGCATATAGATCCATATAACTTTGTGCTTAGAAAATCAAATAAATTAAAAAAAATAATTTTTTTGTCAATTGGTTTAGGGTTCTCCTTCACGAAGGGTTTTCCTGGAAAAGGAAAAAAAACAAAGATGAGAAAACAGGCAAATAGAGAGAATTAGAAAAAAAATATTAGCGAGATGCAGTCAAAGAACTTTTCTTCTTTTTAGGAAGGAAAGGTTAATGAGGAAATTAAAATTAGGAAATCTGAAAGCTGCATTATTGCATTATTATATTCTGTTCAACTGAATAAGGGAAAATTACTAAAATTGTGAGGTCACCGAGAATCTAAAGTATGGTTATTTTTATTTTTTTCATCATTATTTATTTCATCATAATCCAACAGTATGAAGTTTCCTGTTTTCTTTTTGGAAACTGCATACAGCTTTTTGTTTGCATGATTCCTTGCCTTTTTTATGCTAATCTTTAGCTTTCTACGGAGCAGCTACTTCAGTTTCTAGCCTTGGCTATAGTGTTTGTAGCCAAGCAGGACAGCCAAGCTGAAACACTGTCTTCTGTAAAGCTCTCGTGATATGATTTGATTGAATATTTCTGCATTTAGGCAATCAACTTCAAGTTTGGAATGGGTAAAGAAAAGACATCTGGAATTTGAAGAATCTTTTTTTCCCAAATCTTGCGGGTGCATTTCAGGTCCACTTTATTGAAGAAATTGTCTTCTCTCAGGTTTCTGTTTGACTCATATTAAGAAGGGAGTACCAGCTATCTCATGTAAAAGAGGAATCATGAATGGGATAGCAAACCATTTGCATCTGCATCAAAAGTAAGTGGATTTTTGAACATTCATAAAATTATGTACACATAAACGTGCAAGTAAAAATGCACTGGCATATACACCATGTCCTAAGGACTGCTTTAGTTTTCTTTGTTCACATTTAGTAAGTCTCAGAAACTGCTCAAGAACAAGGTACTTCTCAAAATCAGTAAGACTTATTGAAAATGAATGCAGCCTTAAAGAACACTCCCTCTCCCTCCCCTCCTCCCTCCACCCTCCCTGGTTCCTTTTATAATGTTACTTTTAAAATAAATGAGTATGTTCTTTTGCATTGGAATCAGCTGGTTTCACCAAAGAGTGTATAATTTAAAATGATAAAGCCCTTTTACTAGCTCTTGCATTTAGAGGTATAATTTGAATATCCAGGAAATCAATATCTGCTTTGCTACATGATTACAACCAAATAATTGAAATATCAGAAGGGCAGTGAGCCACAGAGCCTTTGTACTGAGCAAATAAGACATTCTAATGACAATGCTTTCAGTACAAATGCAGTTCTTAATTTAATTGTGTGCAACTTTAGAAAGTAGTGGTTTTAGCACTCTGCAAAGAATATGGGTGTGTAAAAATAAGCACCTGTAAACACCACTGGCACTTTTATGACACCAGTTTTTAAACAGTACACCCCATTGCTTCCTTTAGTATTGCTGCAGACAAGCCACAGAAGCTCCTCTCAGGGAGGGATATTATGCAAATCCCAGCCAAAGTGACAAGATTGATTTTGGACAAGTCTGAAGGCTGGAAACAAGCAAGCTAGAAACAGTGCTTTATGAAACCCAGTTCTTCTGAAAAAAGAAAAAAAAAAAAAAAGGAAAAGAAAGAAAGGATCTGTGTAAGGGAAATAATTCATGTTTTCACTTATAAAGAAAAAAGGATTTTCCCTTATGATATAAAATCAGGAGAATCTGTAGGTGAAGAACATGTCAAGGTTAATATAAATTATGTATCTGCTACTTAGTTGCAAGACAGAGCAAAGGAAAGAAAAACAGGCTTTCTTATCAAAGAATGACTGCAATATTATTTCAAAGGTATTCACTGTGGTTGTAGGATAATAGTTTTAAAACTGGAGTAAGCACGAAGGTTGAGCAGCTTACTTAATGAAGTGCTAGCTTTTCATCCCTACCAGTGTAATTTAAATCCATCTTTCAATTCCAAGTAAAATGAGTGCCCTCATCTTTGTCCCTCATGGACAGTAATGCACATTATATAACTACTGGATGTAATTTGGCACAATTTAGTACAACCAACAGCCATCTGTCAGTAGAAGACCAAGCTTCAGCTACCATGAAGGCTGAAATATCTCTTTTTTTGCAGTAGAGCAAATTTCAAAAGCATGCTTTTGTTTTCACTCAGTAGTCTATAATAATCTCCACCTTTTTCCTACTGTAACCCTCATTCCAGGTGGGATTCCTTATCTCCAACTTTTGATTCAGTCCCTCTAAGATCCATATTTTAACAAAGAAGTTTGTGTTGCATCTACTGTTTGCTGTATTTTTTTATTTAAGTTTCTACAGGATTTCACATTTTGATATGAAACTCCAGTCATTTTATTAACAGCATCAGTATCTGCTTCTGTAGAGAACTAAAGCTGTGTTATGTCGGCTTGATATGAAACTTTGTACAAGGTCATGCAGCTGTTTGTCAGTTACCTAATCTGGAGAATTGTTTGCTTCTGTTATTAATTTCAATAATATAAGACATCTTTTTTGTATTCATAACTTACAGAGATGAATCTGAGATTACTTGTAGATCTCATCTAATGTATTTTCATATAGTTACCTTTTGTGTGTGGCTTTCTCACAAAAGTGACCCCACAAACACTGATATTTTGAGACCCCATAACCGAATCTATCAGATTTGCAAGATTTGCACTGTAAAATCATATAGTGATCCAGTGAGTGACAGTGAGTATAGGTTATGCCAATTGTCAGAATACATGGCAGCGACCTTTCCTTACATCAGACATTTTTCTCAACATCTGCCATTTAAAGAACTTCTACCATTGCTCTTCTTTAAGAAACACTAAATAATTCTCGTTTTGTGTAATGAACACAGGTTCAGTTCGCACCAGGAGCTTTTTACTGTTTATACTTCTGTGTAAAAATAATGTCGAAATTTCAGTCACTTGCAGCCCCATTGACTCGGCTTAGAATTGGTAATACATATAGTGTTGCTTTGAGAATCTCCTTTTCTTAATTTCTTCACGTGTATTTGCAAAGATAAATTCCTTTGCTCCTGCTCCCATAACTTAATGGGAAATTTTCCATTTAGTGATTGCATCAGTTGTTCCTTCTGCATATTGTGCAGTCTGTACTTTCTTTTTAGCTTGCTGAGCTCTATCAGATTCTTTTGTTCCCTTCTAAGCAGGGAAAGCTAAGGTCTTATGTATGTTTGTAAAGTCTTTACGAAGAACAGCAGCCCCAGTGAATCAAATCCTACCTCAACAAAATTAGCAATAAAAGCATTGAGTTTGACCCTTTGATTAGTAACAAATTTGTTTAAAATCTATTTTTATAAGAACTTAATTTATAATAATGAATTCATAGGTTAAGCAAGTCTGACTGATTTCAATAAGCAGTGTACTGGTATTTTCACTCAGCTATTCAGGTTAATTTTTATTCTTTTTTTCATGTATTTGAAACATTATCTTCACTCTGTTGCTGAGATGCAATGGCAGAAAAAAAAAGGCCCAGCTAAATGCTGAATGGTTTACATCTTTTTTTCATTTGAAGTTACAACCTAAAGGCAATTTTAAGACACACAACAGATAATTAATTTATTATTGAAAAGTTATTTTATCTAATGCTCATTTACTACAGAGCACAATTTTGTGATTTATAATTAAGCAACCTCACTAGGATAAATTATTATATTGCAAAATGAAAAAAAAATTATCTTCCTCTGTCAAGATTATAAAGCCATCCATCTCTGTTTATTTGCAAACCGTACATTTTCTGTTAGCCAGTAAGGTTTTAGGCCTTTTTTTATCTAACTTCAATCCATTTTACTTTCAGCTATTTTCAAGCAGACGGTAAATTCAGAAAGAAAGAAAAGAAGCTGAAACATTATCCACTCTTAACAGCATGATAACTCAGATCAGTGCTGTGGTCCATCAAGATACATTCTTTTTTAAAAACAACGATTTAAAAAGCACGTTGTGTATGAGAGTGATGGTTTTCTGCACTCAGCCCTATTCTGACAATCCAGAAATAATGTTTACAATTACCTGGAAGCTGATTATTTCTCTGAAAAATAGACACATGCATTTAGACTAATATTTTCATTCACTTCTGTCCTCAAAAGCTTTCCTTTACAGAAATAATACAAATCGACAATACTCTACAGTACTTGAATCAAGCAAAGTGCGAGTGACTTAGGGAAAAAACAGAGAACCCAAGAACTGGATTATGACTTGACATGGTACTTAAATTCACCTTTTTAATAAGCCTAAAATACCACATGAAGGAGAATTTCAAAGACTGTCTTTTTACAAAGTCTGTGCAGAAGTCTCTTTTCTCAGTCTCAAAAGCTTTCTAAGGCAGAAAGGCCAAAACAGGAACACCATCTTGTCTGCAGAATTCCCATCAAACACAGCATTTAAGAACAGAATTTATTATTGCATGCTTTATGAGAGAGATTCAGACAGTTATCGGTTTAATTTAATTGTTAAAGTACTTATTCGATCTTGAGAATTTATTATGAAATCCTTTTGACAGAAGGAAGGAAAACCCATTTAAATACACTGATTATCAGTTTACTATTTGCATACTGAGAAAAATTAGTATACTTCATTGTTTATTACTATGCAATCATGATTTTTCAAAAAGACACATAATTTGGTTAACCTTAAGGAAGAGGCTGTATAGTTTGACACCAGTCACCTACAGGTCTGGAGTGTACTGATCTGTAAAGATATTACCAAAGAAAAATCTGTATGATACTATTAAATTAAAACTGACATCTATCTCATCATCATTATGAACAGAAAACTGAAAAAGCCATGGAAGCAAATAACTCATTATCAAGTGTGACGAAGATTTAATTAGGGTAATTTTTCAGGAATATTTGCTTACTGGGCTGTAGCTTTTATATGTCCGTGATTCTTCAAATATTTGTTTGAAGTCAGTGTTGTTCATTTCCTATTGACAAGATATCTTTACAGTAAACAACCAGTAAATTCAGCAATATCCTCATACAGCTTTTTTCCTTTTCTTCCCTCACGTGTTCCTAGACTCACTGGAGCAAAAGCTGTTCTTTGCTCTGCTCAAGGAGGAGCTGTTGCAGTAGTGGAGCTCAGAGCAGTAATCCAACCACTTTTTAATGTTAAACTTCATTGAAAACAGGACCCTCTGGACCTTTATCCCCTTTTTAGATGCAGTTCTTGTTTGTGAAGGTGCTTATGGAATATTAACACTGACTATGATTTTCATAAAGGAAGTATGATAAAACTTCAAGTCCTCCTCCTTGAGCTGGGAGGAGATGTGGATCTAAATAGATATGTCATGTCCATGTACTGTCGAGATGGTCTGGGTTCTGTAGTTGTGTTTATTAAAATAATTGTTAGTTTTGTGGGTGTTAAATATTAACTACTCTTTGTTGATATAAGAATGGCAATTGAATAAGATAGTTTTAATTATAAATATTGCATACTTTTACAAACATTTATAACTATTATATATAATAACTGTAAGCATATAGTTATAATTTTGTATTTATTGTCTATGCCTGGGCTTCTCTGCTTAGTAAAAGTGCAGGGGGGGCAGAGAGTGCACACTTGTGAGATGAACTGGTTTCTTTTTTAGCTGTGGATATTAAAAGAAGAATCAAGGAATAACTGGAATCAATCCAATTTAGTGATTTTGAAACTTGCTTGGATTTTAATATTTAAAAACGTGGCCTCAAGCAAGCATTACAAAACACCAAAATAAATAAATAAACTAATTAATTAAAAATCATAGGTTCCAAATTTCAGAAGTTTTAGGACTCAAAAGGAGTAAGATTAAAAGAAGTTCAGTTAGAAGTCCCACAACTGAATAATTTAGCAAAAATTCTTGACTTTTCTGTAGAAGAATATTTAGAATAGGATTTTTTAATCAAAATGCCATCAAAAGGATTAGTGCCTGTAATCAAGGATCCCTACACCTAACTCACATTCAAGAATAGGCATGTAAGATAGAAAATTGTCTTGGCTATGTAAAGTGTCAGGGACATGAAAAATTTCAATGTCATCTTGGGTTTAAGAATATAAATATGATAATATATATAATTATATAATAATATTTTTTTTACTTGAATAAAATTAAGACCTTGTATGCCAGTAGCAAAATATATACATTTCAAGTAAGAGGCAAGTTTGCCTCTTTCATTTTAAATATTTATACCAATAATTTTCACTGTAATGTTTTTAAGAAAGCAAAATATTCTTGTGCTTGAATGTTTCATTTTGTTACTTGTGTGAAATTTAATTTAATCTGAACCCAGAACAACTTGTTTTAAAAATAAGATTTTCAGCCACATGTGAAGAAAATCATTAGCTCTTCTGAAATTATTTTTAGATATTTCTGGATGCATGTAGCTGTAAAACTGAAAAGTTTTATTTTTATTTAAATGCAAAAATAGAATATTTCATTTTATTATCTATTCTTCTCTTCTCTCCTTTTCTTTCTAAACTGTAGGTCCGCAAAAGTGCTTGGCAGTGTCACGGGTGAAGCAGTAGCAGTCATTTTTCTCCTTCTTGGTAGCTGGTGCAGTGATGTGTTTTTGACTTTCGGCCTGGGAACAGCGCTGATAACACCAGTGTTTTCAGTTACTGCTTGGTAATGTTTTGGTCTGACCAAGGATTTTCTCAGTGTCATGCTCTGCCAGGGAGGAGGGGAAGCCGGGATTAAGCAGAGACAGGACACCTGACCCAAACTGACCAAAGAGATATTCCATGCCATAGCACGTCATGCCCAGGATGTAAAACAGAGAGCAGAGACCCAGAAGGGTGGAGGTGCACTGCGTGGTCTGGCTTGGCATTGGGCTGAGTGAGCAATTGTATTCTTTCCTTGTATTTCACTTGTCATTATTATTATTGGTGGTAGCAGTAGTGGTCTTGTGTTATACTTTAGTTACTAAACTGTTCTTATCTCAACCTGTAAGAGTTGCATTCTTTTCGATTCTCCTTCCCATCCCTCCTGGAGCAGGGAGAAGAAAGAGGGGGGAGTGAGTGAGCAAAACTGTGTGAGTTATAGAGGCTTAAACCACGACAGAGTTTTCGCTATATTTTTGTATGATTTATTTTTTACTGCTTACTAATAAAATGCCACACTAATTTTTCATTTAATAGTATTACGTTTACAAACTTTACAAGAAAAGGAAGAGCAATTTTTCTTGTTCATTTTCCTAAATTAGGTGTGTATTGGTTGTATGTTTACTATCATTCTGATGTATACATCTTTTCTAAATTGTTTTCATCAAATGATGTCCCAAGACATACTATATCCTAAGCCTTTATGGCAAATCTCAGACCTACATGTTTTGTTTTGTTTTGTTCAGAGTCATTTGATGTCAAAGCATATCTTCAGTTGTCAGTAAAGTGCAGAGTGAATACTTCCATAAGTCACAGCTGATTTTGCTTTGCCATACATTCCAGTTAAAATAGATTGTCATTTGGTGTATCCTCAGGCGCTACTTCAGAGACCATAAAGAGAGTTAAAACTATCACAAGAAAAGAAGATAAGCAAATGCATGATTTAATAAGAAACCTCAATATGAGACTCTCAAGTAAAAATGTTACACATGCAGAAAGCATATTTCTCTAGACTGGCTAGAGAAATCCTACTTGAATAGTCCCTGGTGATGTCTGGAGATAAAGTCCTCTCCTTCACTTGGGTAAGGTCTGGCAAAGGAGCAGACTCCAGTGGAGAATGTCAAACCTGTTGGAGGTTATTTTGTGTTGCAAAGCAGCTGCAAAAAAAAGAAAGGTAATTCTCAGCTCCCCAGAAGTCACCTATACTTAGTTTCAAGAACATAAGCTTCATGTGGGCACAGCCTAATGATAAAGTTAAGACATTTCCCAGACAAAAAGTAAAGGCCACAGAATATATGCCAATAAAACTGAGAAAGAATGAAAAAGCTGAGAAACTTTGAAAGACAAGCTTTTAGACCTATTTCTATAAAGTCTATATAGTCTTCTTTTAGGAACTTGCATCAAAAGAATTAATTGAAGTGTTGTTTTGCCTCCTTTGGTAGATGTATGAGAAATGCATACATTTTTTGGGGGTGGTTTTCGTCCTTTCTTTTCTTTTTTTTTTTTTTAAACAGGTAATTAAAAATATTTGTCTTTTTCACTGTCATTTACCAGGTTATAATGCCCAAGAATCTGTTATGAAGCAGAAAATGATCAATAGCAACAGCAACACCAAGGTACATAGTTGTGTCTTAGGATAAAAATTAGTCTTCATATATGAGAAAGAGCTGTCACGACAATTCTCCTCTCTAGCAGCAGAATAAGTATATTAATAAGATAAAAGCATTGTAAAAAAATAAATTCAGCCCAACAACCATGCAATTGATTATTAAAGTACTACAGTGAATGTAGAATTTGGAAAATTGAAAAGCTAACTGGCTCCCATAAACTGCCATATAAATGACTCTAAATCATATGGCTCTCTTCAAGATTAGTAGAAGATACTTCTACACGGTCAGTTAAAATAATATATATATGTGTCCCATGAATTGTAACCTAAGTGCTCCTGTTTTGTTGCACTGGTTCTAAAGAGAGCAAACAAGAAGTTACTCACAGGAAGACACTAAAGGAGAATAATTAAGTTCCTCTACAATAAATATGTAACATTTAAAATAAACAAGAGATTAAACTAAAAAAGCATATTAAACCAAATCAAAACTCAAAACACAAAAGCTTGCAACCTTTATTCTCCATTGTGCAATGGAGCAGAATTGCTGAGAACTACTGGACTTGAGGTAGCTCATTCTGAAGTTCAGTAGATGTAGGATTTGGTTTGTGATAAAAAAATAAAATACACAGAACACATTGCACAGATGATTGCCAATTAACAGCAAAGCTGAAGTTCCTAACTATTAAACCACAGTAGGCCAAAGTATCTCACGATGCTTGGACTACTCATTCATCTTATCCTGAAACAGTGCTCATGGTAATTTGCAATGCTCACAAGAACATGGTAATGACCACCCTACCAGTGTAACAATATTCAGTTTGTGTGACTATCAATGACTACATCAAGAGGCAAAGTGACTGGTATAGAAGGGCCAAAATATTATCTGAGTCTCATCTGTTTGTTCTGGAAAGCATGCTGATATGTTAGGTTTCTACCATAAAACGCCACTGTGTAGAAGTCGTACCCCTGGGTACTAGGATATAAAGCAGGGAAACCTATCTCCAAACCCAGGAAATGTTCTAAAGCAAAAGATATTAACCACAATAAAAGCAAATGCGAAGTACTACACTTGCTTACTAGTACATACATAAACCAGGGAATATCTAGGCAGGCCAAATGATTATAGATGGCCCCGGATGTAAGTGCAACACAAACTGCATAGAATTCAGCAACATTATGCCACTTAAGAAAAAGTAAATGTCATTTTGAAATGGATTAAGACTGATTTTGTATTTAGTTGGTTTCTGCTCTGACTTGGCAATGGTCTTACCTTGGGCTACCTTCATCATGTCCAGCACCCTAGAAGAGACCTAGCCCATGCAGGTGATCTTGAATACCCTTCTACGTGCACTGTAGACCATGGGCGATTTTGAAAACTAACTGAAAATTGCTCATCCTTAAGCTGTGCATACCATGAAGTTATACCTTAGATGATTGGTGCAGGAACATGCACAGAGCTACACGCCCTTCTCAGCTGAATGCCATGGACAGTGACAGACACCCTCAGACAGCAGCCTCCTGCCTTGCAGCCACTCCCCCATACCACTTGTGATTCAGGCATCTGTCATGGGTTCAGCAGTAGCAGTCATTTTTCTCCTCCTTGGTAGCTGGTGTAGCGCTGTGTTTTTTGATTTTGGGCCTGGGAACAGTGCTGATAACACCAGTGTTTCAATTACTGCTTAGTGATGTTTTGGTCTGGCCAAGGACTTCCTGAGTTTCATGCTCTGCCAGGGAGGAGGGGAGCCGGGAGGAAGCAGAGACAGGACACCTGACCCAAACTGACCAAAGAGGTTATTCCATACCACAGCACGTCATGCCCAAGATGGAGGACGGAGAGGAGAGACCCAGAAGGGTGGGGGGTGCACTGCGTGGTCGGGCTTGGTTTTAGGTGGTGAGAATTGTATTCTTTCCTTGTATTTGCCTTGTCATTATTATTATTGGTGGTAGCAGTAGTGATTTGTGTTATACTTTAGTTACTAAACTGTTCTTATCTCAACCTGTGGGAGTTGCATTCTTTTCTATTCTCCTTCCCATCCCTCCGGGAGTGGGGGGCAAGAAAGAGGGGGGAGTAATTGAGAGAGAGTCTGCGTGGTTAGAGAGGCTTAAACCACGACAGTTCTTTTTGGAAAAGAAACCCTTTTGCTCAGGGACCCGGATATACTTGGTGGGTAATGCAGGAAGATGGGGAAGTCCGATGTGTACCTCAAGGGGATTTAATTTTAGGGGAAAACAGCCAATGAACTCAATTGTATGCTGTTGTCTGCTATGTAATACTTTCGTAGCCCGACAACTAGATGTCTTCAAGTCATCAGCGACGGGCCCTCTGATCGTCATCCCAACAGAGAATGAACTTTAATGAAACCGGGCGAGTTCTACAGTAAAGGAACGATCAGCATCAGCAGGCAACGATCCAACGCTGCACACGGCTTCCGCTGCTCTGAAGGACTGTTACAGGAGATGGAGCTTGACGTCACGGACCAAATGGACTCAGCAGCTTTGTAGGGATTGGTTTATGCACGAAGGGATGATCTCTCTCCCTCTGTATGTATGTGCCGATGTGTATATATATATGTGATGGTATATTGAAAATGTGGGATCCGAGCATGACGTGAATGGTATGGAATAACCTCTTTGGTCAGTTTGGGTCAGGTGTCCTGTCTCTGCTTCCTCCCGGCTCCCCTCCTCCCTGGCAGAGCATGAAACTCAGAAAGTCCTTGGCCAGACCAAAACATCACTAAGCAGTAATTGAAACACTGGTGTTATCAGCACTGTTCCCAGGCCCAAAATCAAAAAACACAGCGCTACACCAGCTACCAAGGAGGAGAAAAATGACTGCTACTGCTGAACCCATGACAGCGTCATTGACTGATTTTACCCTGAGTAGAGCAAAGGAGAACCCACCATGGAGTCACAGTTTTTCCCATATGAGCCCAAAACTCCCTTCAGCTTACACCTCTTAAGAAAGATGGTGCCTGCTGCCTATGGACTGAGCTGTTTGGTTGATGGTGTCCAGATGAGAATACAGCAAGTGTGGATTAGGAGTTCACTAAGGTCACTAGACCAGACACAGAAACCAGACAAATAAGAACATTTTATGCTCAACAGGGGAGGTAATTATTTAAAATATTCTGATCATTTTAGCACTGAAGACCTCAGAAGGATTGTTATGCCAACTCTATGCACCAAAGTTTAAGTAAGTTGCAGCTATACTGGAATAAAACTGAAGAGCAAATTAATTATGAGAGGTTTAGGAAGAATAGCCTGTGAAAAAAAGGCTGAAAGCACTGCTTTGTTTAGTCTAGAAAGGAAGACTACGGGGAGACATTAAAATAGTCTTCAAATATGTAAAAGATTATTAGGAAGACAATTCGTGATCCCCACTTTACCCAAGGACAGAACAATTCATAATTGACTTAATTTGCAGAAAGGGAGATTTAAATTAGTTATTAAGAAAAAATATTTCTTAAACCATATGCATAGTTAAGTGCTGGAACACGTAACCCAGGGAGTTAGTGGAATTTGTGGGTTTAGATCCTTTTCCTGACAAGTTTAAAAACCATCTGTATGCTACTCCCATTTTTGTGAATAAAAATGATTGCTGCATTCCTAAAAATTAGATTATTTTATTTCTTGAAAACTTATACCTACATGTGTGCTTTGAGATGTTATTTTAATTGTGCTTCTTTCCAAGTGGAAGGGAAATTAAGTACTGTAAAAAAGACAGCAATGCGAAAATCAGAAAGTAAAATCATGAGAGCATTGAGACCAAAACTCTAATAGGGATTTTGGACAGCACATGCTGGCACTGGGCAGTTTCAATTGCTCTCTAAAGGGTTCTTGGTCTCTACTATAAAAGCATTTGTTCCAAAAGAAAATGATACCTCTATATCTGAAGTTGCACGACTTTGGTTCTACTAAGGATGAATGTCTGTGCGATTTTTTGTTGTTTATCAAATGAGTCTGAGATTTTTCATTCTCAGTGATATTATCTGTCATGGGTTTAGCAGCAGCAGTCATTTTTCTGCTTCTTGGTAGCTGGTGCAGCACTGTGTTTTTGATTTTGGGCCTGGGAACAGTGCTGATAACACCAGTGTTTCGGTTACTGCTTAGTGATGTTTTGGTCTGGCCAAGGACTTTCTGAGTTTCATGCTCTGCCAGGGAGGAAGGGAGCCGGGAGGAAGGAGAGACAGGACACCTGACCCAAACTGACCAAAGAGGTTATTCCATCCCACAGCACATCATGCCCAGGATGGAGAGCAGAGAGCAGAGACCTGGAAGGGTGGGGGTGCACTGCATGGTCGGGCTTGGTTTTAGGTGGTGAGAAATTGTATTCTTTCCTTGTATTTGCCTTATCATTATTATTACTGGTGGTAGCAGTAGTGATTTGTGTTATACTTTAGTTACTGAACTGTTCTTATCTCAACCTGTGGGAGTTGCATTCTTTTTAATTCTCCTTCCCATCCCTCCAGGAGCAGGAGGTAAGAAAGAGAGGGGAGTGAGTGAGAGAGCGAAATTGCGTGGCTGATTGGACTTAAACCACGACAAACTCATATAATTATTTCTTGTTGTGTTGTGTTTGGGTTTTTTATTGAGAAACTTTGAGGTTTTGTTATTACATAGCCCTCTAAAATATTTCTTAAAATAAGCTATGCACAAGGTTAGGAAAGCTAAGGCCCAGTTAGAATTAAACTTGGCTAGGAATGCTAATGATAACAGGAAGGGATTCTATAGGTACATTGCAAATAAAGGACAGGCTAGGGACAATATGGGCCATCTCTGGAAGCTATCAGAAGAACTGGCTACCCTGGATTTGGAAAAGGCTGAGGTTCTTAATAACTCCATTGCCTCAGTCTTCACTGGCAAATGCTCTGACCACACCACCCAAGCCTTGGAAGGCAGATGCAGGGACTGCGAGAATGAGGACCTTGGGACCACTGTAGGAGAGGATCTGGTTCGAGACCATCGTAAGAGCCTGAAGGTGCACAAGTCCATAGGACCTGATGAAATCCATCCAACTGGAAAAAGGGAAGTATAACCCCCATTTTCAAGAAGGGGAAAATGGATGACTCAGACCAGTCAGCCTTACTTCTGTGCCTGGCAAAATATTGGAGCAGATTCGCCTGGAAGGCATGCTAAGGTACATGAAAAACAACAAGGTGCTTGATGACATCCAGCATGGTATCCCTAAGGGGAAATCCTGACTGAACCAATCTGGTGGCCTTCTATGATGGGGCTACGGAATTGATAGGCAGGGATAGAGCAGTTGATGTCATCTACCTGGACTTGTGCAAAGCATTCAACACTGTCTCACATGACATCCTTGTCTCTAAGTTGGAGAGACATCAATTTGATAGGTGGACCACACGGTGGATAAAGAACTGGCTGGATGCCCACATGCAAAAAGTTGTGTTCAATGGCTCAATATCCACCTGGACACCAGTAACGAGTGGTGTCCCTCAGGGATGGGTGTTGACATCGGTCTTGTTCAACATCTTTGTTGGTGACATGGACAGTGGGATTGAGTGCGCCCTCAGCAAGTTTGCCAATGACACCAAGCTGTGTGGTTCAGCTGGTACGCTGGAGGGAGCAAATGCCATACAGAGCGACCTCGACATGCCCGTGAGGTGGGTTGATGCCAATCTTGTGAAGTTTAACCATGCCAAGTGCAAGGTCCTGCACTTGGGTGGAAACAATCCCAGGCACAGCTACAGGTTGGGCAGGGAAGAGATTCAGAGCAGCCCTGCAGAGAAGAACTTGGGGGTTTTGGTTGATGAGAAAATGAACATGAGCCAACAGTGTGCGCTTGCAGCCCAGAAATCCAACCGCATCCTGGGCTGCATCAAAAGCAGCGTGACCAGCAGGTCGAGGGAGGTGATCCTGCCCCTCTACTCTGCTCTCGTGAGACCTCACTTGGAGTATTGTATGCAGTTCTGGTGTCCTCAACATAAAAGGGACATGGAACTGTTGGAACAAGTGCAGAGGAGGGCCATGAGGATGATGAGGGGACTGGAGCACCTCCCGTATGAAGATAGGCTGAGAAAGTTGGAGCTGTTCAGCCTGGAGAAGAGAAGGCTGCATGGAGACCTCATAGCAGCCTTCCATTATCTGAAGGGGGTCTATAGGGATGCTGGGGAGGGACTCTTCATGAGGGACTGTAGTGAGAAGACAAGTGGTAATGGGTTCAAACTTAAACAGGGGAAGTTTAGATTGAATATAAGGAAGAAATTCTTTACTGTGAGGGTGGTGAGGCATTGGAATGGGTTGCCCAGGGAAGCTGTGACTGCTCCATTGCTGGTGGTGTTCAAGGCCGGGTTGGACAGAGCCTTGGGTGACATGGTTTAGTGGGAGGTGTCCCTGCCCATGGCAGTGGGGTTGAAACCAGATTATCTTAAGGTCCTTTCCAACCCTATCTTTTCTATGATTCTGTGATTCTATGAAAATAAATCAGAAATGACAGTCAGTCCGCAAAAACTCTGAGGAGAGCTACTGATATAGCTGAATTTTAAAAGCACAACTCACGTGCATAATTTACTGGAGAAAAGCTGTGTTTTGTATCAATTAGACTTGTCAGTCCAGATGTGGTATGCAAGATAAACACAGCTCTATGCTATCTTGGCACAAAGCAATAATTCATTGATTGTGTTAATTATTGGTATGCTGCACAACATCTCTCTAAGTCCAATAACCAGTCATGCTATGCAAAATCTCCCCAGCTGTTCCAGGTCAGGTAATAAGTTGAAGTTACTCTTGTTCTGATAATATTTCATAGCTTTAAAACTGGTGAAAGCTTTGTGGGCAAGGTTTAAAACCTCATATGTAGCCTAGGGATGGGAGTGCACTTGAAGATTCTCACAGAGCTTGAGCACATCCTTGGCTTCCTGATGATATAAACTACTTAAGCAAAGGCAGAACAGGGAAGTTGCTTTGGAAAGAGGGAGCATCTGGTGCAGTGGGGTAGATTTATATGCTCCAAAAGTATAACCTGTGGGAGAATAAAGGTAAAAGATGCAAAATGTCCAAGGCCAATTTGTCATTCCTGTATTCTGCGAAACAGGATGAACAGAAATGGATTAGTCCATTTTCTGGCCTGTATTCTAGACAGTACAGCATTGTAGAAACATTTGGGTGAGCTTTGTTAACAATACCAGCTGTTTTCCCCGAAGAAATTCAGCATTTTCAAACTCTTTTTTTTTTTTTTTGGTAATAAATGTTACTGTTTAATAGAAGGTTTTTTAATTCATCTTTTGGTCATGATTTTGTTTTTTTCTTTTCCTTTTTCTATTTTTTTCCTCCCTTACTGTTTGGTTGCTGGGTGCATTGCTTTTGTTGTTTTGTATGCCACTGTCTGTTTGAAGTGAACCATGTCAGTGATTGGGTACTGGACTACAATATATATTCATCTTCCTCTTACGGAGATTGATAGATTCAGTGCAACAGCATTAGTGGAAAATGTATAAATCTGCTGTGTATACAGCTAACGCTTTTTTGTATAACAAATTCTGCATAAGTATCCCAAATTCTTTCAGTGCAGAAACCTGAAAAAAAACCAGCTTTTAGACAGAGCAAGGAGAGTAAGGGAGAAAAAAGAAACAAAGAAAAGAAGAAGAAAAAATCATTTAAAATTAAGATGGTTTAAGTGCCAGATTTAACACCTCTGATCAGTTATGGAGTTCTCTTGTCTATTGTCTCTTGTCTTTATGAATGTTGTCCATTGAACATTATTTATCTTGGCTCAAGAATGCATTAGATGTTTTGCACAAAGATATCTTCCAAGGACCTTGGAAGTTCTCGTTTTTCTAGACCTGCTGGCTTAGTACAAAACTTGCCTTATAACCTCACTTATAATCTGCAACAGTATTTCTACTGTGTAAATGCTGATAGCACATGCAAAATTCTTATTCTTGTACACATTCTGATTTTTTTTTTTCCAGGGAGCTATTTTGCTAAATAAGCAGGCTGCAAAATAAGATGTCTGGAAAAAGCCTTATATGAAATTTGTTTAAATCTTATCCAGCAAACTTAAAACCAGCTACAGCTATATAAATTCAGTATTCATATAGTCTGACTTCTAAAAAGTGTCACCAAAGAAGGTAAAGGTTTTATTTTTTCCCATAAATTTGATATGCTGTAAATAGAGAAATATATGTACTTTATTTAATGAATTAAATGTTACACTTTTTCTGAGTTGAGGGTAGGCATCATGGTTGTTATTTTCTAAAAAGGAGTCTAAAACTTGGCTACCTAATCAAAAAGCCTAAGCAAGGAACTCGGTAAAAACTTGTTCTTTATAATTTTTGAAAACTCTTATTAGTTTGATATTCATTTGTCCCAGCAGTATCTCTGTAGTTGGCAAAGGCAGTAACAGTCCCACTGAAGTGAATTAGAGGGAGCTGAGGCTCAATCCAGTCGATATTAAACCAATAATTTTAGGCCATCAGCTTTGAAGGATTCAGAATGAATCCAAGGTAAAAAAATACATTGTTTTACCTTTACAAATGATTCAAAATTGGGCACTCAAATTAAATAAAAAAATATTAATTTTCAATTTTTTAAGGTCAATTTTTATTACTTTCTAACTTTTTTCCCCTGGTAAGATCATTGCCTTTAATCCAGACAAGTTTTAGGAGTGTAAGCTTGTTTTTTGTAGGCTTGTGGCTGCTGTGGAGTACTGAAGAAAGCCGGAGTGTTATATATAAAACAGTCGCTTCATACAGCAGCTTCACACATGTAGCTCCCATTAACGCCTGGGAAAGAAATATAGTTCATATATCCCATTGGAGCAAAATGAGAATGCAGTGCATCACATTAGCCAATAATTAAGGCCGGTCAACCCCATGTACCCTTCTTCCACAGAACAGGCTGGGTATGAAGAAAACAAAACCTAACTACAAGAAGTCAGTGGGTTATTTTTACACTAATCTTCAAGAGATGGGTATTAAAAAAAAAAGAATGTTATTGCTGTTATAATGTTTCTGTGTTTAGCTTGGTGTCTCTTATGTTCAGAAGTGTCATAGACAAAATTAATCTCTAACATGGGTACTTGCCAAACTTTCAGATTAAATCTAAGCTTTAATGAAAGTTTAGCAATTTGAAAGTGCTCTGCTTGTGTGGTCTTGTAATGGTAATTATATTCCTTTTCCAAGTCAGAAAATAGAAAAGAAAAAGAGAACAAAACAGTTTCCAGGGGAAAAGACTTCATATTCCCACACAAAGGGAACCACCTAAACCATGCATAAAATACTGATGGTGCTAATCTACCCTAAATTTTCAGCCTGAATTTTTAAGCTTTCCAAGAAATATCTTAGTGGAACAAAATCCTGTTAGATAGTGCTGAGAAAAATATGTGCTGGAAAAGCTATTTATGTCACCAAATGTATCACTTGAAGGGAAAAAAATGTACCTCATGTTTTGACATTCTATATGAATGTTTTAAATGTGCATGGTCGATTCTGGTGTACAAGAACATATGCACGCCTGTCAGGACAAGGTGCATGTACACACCATCCCCTGTGCTCCTCCTGTGCCCGGGTCCCCCTGGAAAAAAACCCAGCACATGAGAAAATACAAGAAGTTGAACACAGATGGAGCCACAACTACTTCCAACAGTTCGCTTAGTCTGAATTACTGGTTCAGTAAATATCTCTACAATTTTCTTTTCTTTAAACAGCCATCCACTATTTCTTTTTTTTCCTTGACTTTTTTTTCTTCCTTTTCTCAGTTCCCAATGACAGTGAAATCCAGAATTAATATCTAAAGCTATTGCCTGTAAGGCTAAAGAAGAAATCTACCATAAAACGTTAAACTATGCAAAAGCTTAATAAAGTTGCTGTAGTGGAGCAGGGATTGGTGGCTGTGTGTCACTGTCATTTTGCTGGGGTTCTTGATACATGACAATGACAAAGGTTGCCTTTAGTCAAGAGGGTTGTAAGTAGCACAAAAACAGGCTGGAGAGTTTTTGTCATTTTGGCTGAAGAGTCAAAGTTCACTAGATACATAACTTTCTCTAGTGAATACAGGACTGGGGTACTGGGGGACCAAGAATTTCTATCCATCCAGAATGGAGTTGTAGAAGAAATGTATGGACAGCAAAAACATGCATGCAAGGAGAAACTGTCAGAAGACAAAAGCAGTTAATGAGAGAGAGGTCAAAGAAGAATAGTACCCAAGAGAAGTGTTAACAGTAATTAATAGATACAGAACATGCCCTGGACTAACTCTGGTAACAGGTTTCAGTGTGGAAAATCAATGGACCGGAATCTACTGTTGGTACAAAAATTGCTAATAGAAGCAACATAAAAGTGAAAATAATCACAAGCAAAATTCAGCCTGAGAGATCATACCAAACAGAGGAGTCTTCTGGTCTCTTTGCTCTGCTATAAGAAGTAAACTTAATAAAAACAGACCAGTGGGCCTTCAATGGAAAATAGGGAAACTTATGGAGACATTTCCGAGGCAGAAAGATCTTCCTCTGGGAAGGCAAACTAAAAGTTAGTGTGGGAGCCATTCTTAAAGCTGACTGAATATTAGCAATGCATTCCATGTGAAACACCACTGAGGGAGACAGAGGATGAGTATGAGGAAAGCAGCATTAATTAAAATGTAGTAAGGCAAGTAGTAGCAACAGTTTGCAGTATAGTGCAAATTTTGTTCCCAGGTACGCCCATGAAAGACAATTTGCTCTTGTAATCATACACAGCAGGAAGAACCCACAAAGCTAATGACGGACTCTATTTCACTTAGTCTATAATGGAAAACAATAATTATGATTTGCACCTTCAGATTTCACATTTTCGCTCACCTTGTCCATTTATGCAAACATTTATATGTAGGTAAAAATAGGTGTAATGGAAAACTTCCTGCTGCCTTAGCTCAACCCATTCCTGATTTGCATTTTATCAAACTGGTAAGTTTATAAAGCAAAGACATTTGCCTGTATCTCAGGGAGGGTAAAATTACTCTGAAACACACAGTTGTCATCTTAAAATATGTAATATATTATACACTAATGAAATACTGTTTTTACAAATAGAATTGATTATTTAAGTATGCAACACATTTAAAAATTTATTTTATGGAGAAAAGCTATTACAATAAAATGTTCTGCTATAATTCACTGTTTTCAGAAACTACTCAGATAGTCCAAGAATGAACAAATGAACAAATTTACGAAAATCAAACTCTCTTCAGAAACAACTGGGAAACAGAAAAAATTGAAAGAGTCACCAAATAGATTGTTTGCAATGAATAGCTGAAGCCAGCACTATTCACAGAAGATGATAATCCGTTCAGTAAAACTTACTTAATTTCTTATTATTTTATAAAAATTCAAAATATAACACTGAAAAGGCAGTTTGGCACTTCCAGCACTTGAGAAACAGTTTTATTACATTTTAAGTTGTTGAAAGAATTAGAAAACAATAATGCTACAGACATGACAAAAAGTAGGGACTTCTCAGAAGATACAAATCACCTCACAAAATCTGCAGACTTAGCTTATGGCTACATTTCTAAACATTGAGTTTAACCACTGTAAAATTCTGTGGTTCACATATTTTCTTCTTAAACCTTGCCACATCATTTTCAGATTCAAGCTCTTTCTCTTCTCAATTTTTATTCTTAATTTTTTTAATTGTAACTGTGATTTTTAATTCTAACAATACCTCTCTCAAAGTGATAAGGTGCTTTGAAAGAAATTATTCAATAGGTTACATTCTAGTCAGACATATTACCTCTCCTGACACCGACAGCTTTGCATTATACTGCATTAGTATGCTAATTATTCTCAACAACAGTATTAAATAGACTCCATGATATGCTCTTAATTTTAATTTATTTTGTAAAAGATGACAGCTACACGGATATGTTATTTAGAACTGTATTATTGACCGAGATCTTCTAGATCATCAACTCTGCTGCCTTGACACTGCAGGCCAGCACATCACAAGTGATGTGTATCTCCCGTATAGTACTTAAGACTTGCCCATTGCTCCTATTGGAAGGTCCACATCATATTTCTCTGACAGCAAAAAAGATTCTGATGTGCCATCAGGAATTGTTATTCAGTTGTCATCCAGACTGTTAAGAGGCAGCTGGCTTGATTGCCTGTGCTTCTACTCAGGTTGGAAGTGGAAGGAAGACACTTCCTGGTGGGTAGGAGAGGTGGGATATGCTCTCCACTTGCTTGCTCTGCTGACTTCAGTGGGAGTCAAGAAGGACAACTGAAAGTCTGACTATGATGTAACTCCAGTTAATGCAGACAAACTGCATTACCGAAGACTAGATATTTGCCCAGTGGATTTCTCATCCAGTTCTATATGCTTTATGATTTCTACAGATATAGCATCATAAGAACCAATTAAAAATTCTGGATATTTGAGTAGAAGAAGGTCATTGTGAATTTGTTTTACACAAACATGTGGATCCAAGTTTGGAGAGTACGAACAATCCAATGTGCCTTGTTTGGACTAGCAACATGCTTTGATATTTCCCTCCTTACATATATTTGATTTTCCAGATGTCATTTTTCCCGAGGTTGCACCATGTAAATGCAGAAACATCACAGTTAAACAATTCTAAATGGTTTTGTGATGGTACATATTTTAAATTGACTATGGAACCATACATGTTAGTCATAGAATAAGAGTGTCTTCAACATATTTTAAAATCTTTATTACCTAAAAAATGTATGTTGTTAGAGATTCTGTTCCATCACATATGTGATATTTAAAAAAAAACCCCTACCCAAAAAGGAACTTCAGTGATAGCCTTATAAAATGGCTATAAAATAGTCCTCTGGTGGTGATTTAGGCTATTTTAAGATAAATAATATAGATAAATCTGTAGTGACTGGTCAAGTATCTATCTTTTGGGAATGCTCTCAACATACGTGACTATAGTATGTTACCATATGGTATGTTACTCATTACCAGATTATCTGACAAACTTTCCTCTAAACCACACAAAACTTTCTATAATTCATTATGGTCAATGAGAAACTTAACACAAGCTGGCAGTGTGCACTCACATCCCAGAAAGTTAACCATATCCTGGGCTGCATCAAAAAAAGCGTGACCAGCAGGTCAAAGGAAGTGATCCTGCACTTTCGCACTGCTCTCATGAGACCTCACTTGGAGCACTGTGTGCAGTTCTGTTGTCCTCAACATAAAAAGGACACGGAACTGGAACAAGTCCAGAGGAGGGCCACGAGGATGATCAGGGGACTGGAACACCTCCCATATGAAGACAGGCTGAGAAAGTTGGGGCTGTTCAGCCTGGAGAAGAGAAGGCTGCATGGAGACCTCACAGCAGCCTTCCACTATCTGAAAGGGGCCTACAAGGATGCTGGGGAGGGACTCTTCATTAGGGACTGTAGTGATAGGACAAGGGGTAATGGGTTTAAATTTAAACATGCGAAGTTCAAGTTAGATCTAAGGAAGAAATTCTTTACCGTGAGGGTGGTGAGGCACTGGAATGGGTTGCCCAAGAAAGTTGTGAATGCTCCACCCCAGCGGGGTTCAAATCCTGGTTGGACAGAGCCTTGGGTGGCATGGTTTAGTGGGAGGTGATCCTGCCCATGGCAGGTGGGTTAGAACTTGATGATCTTAAACTTCTTTCCAACCCTAACTATTCTATGATTTTATGACTTTAGCTGTGAAGAAATTTTATGATAATGGTGTCATTACTTGGACATTCAGTGTACAGTAATGGTAGTGAGAAAGCAAAAAGCTGATGTAGTTTGGAAAACACAGATATCTCTGAACCTAATGCATTGCACAAGGTGTCTGGTAGTCACAGATTCATCTGGTTCTTCTAATGATGACTTTTTGCTATTACTTGTTGTCCAGTACTTGCACATGTGTTGATCTAATTATTCACCCACCATTATTTCTTTTTCAGAAAAGATATGAACATATCTGCAAGGAAAATAATACTGTCACAGATATTTATGCTGGAATTGGAAATATAATTTGGCTAAAGAGAGAAAAATACATACTTAAAGCAAAATGAGATCTACATGAAAGCTGTTATGCTCAGTGACAAACTGTGAATCTGAACACTCTCCATGTATTGTAAGTACTACTAGTAGCAGCTTTAACACCAGTTTTACACATCATTTATTCTGTATATAGGGGCTGTTTATGCAACACTGGTTGAACCAAAAAATAAAGAGATAATAAAGATCTCTAACATCCATATGTAGAATTTAATATTTGTTTAACATTTACGTGAACAAAATTAGCATTTAAAGAAAGGAAGATAAAGAAAGTTAAGAAGTGGGCAGTGTAACATTCCTGAGCCTGAAGTTAAAGTACTTTATATCCTTATTACCTACTTTCCAGAAGTTTTTACATAGCTGAGCTTTTACTCCAGGCACAAATCTAAGATGCCATTTGTACTCAAGACAGCACCTTTTCAGACAGAAAAACAGGTGATCTGAGGACTTGCAAAGTAGAAATAAAAGGAACAAATAGTACAAAGTGGAAAACTGTACCCTGCAACAGGCATTGCCATAACTTTAGCTGCCTAAAGGTGAGGAGACTAATCAAATTAGCCATCCAGTCTTCCTTCCCTTTTGCAGTTAATGGAGAGAAAAATGCTATTCACCCTTCTTATTTGGGACACTTCATTTAGAGTAATTTGGGACACTTCATTTAGGGTGCACTAAGTTTCCCATAACATATAGAGGTACTACAAGCGATGCCTTAATTTTCATAGAATCACAGGATCAACTAGGTTGGAAAAGACCTTTAAGATCATCAAGTCCAACCTTTACGCCAGGACTGCCAAGTCCACCACTAAACCATGTCACTGAGAGCCTCATGGGTTTTTTAACACTTCCAGGGATGGTGATTCCACCACTTTCCTGAGCAGCCTGTTCCAATACCTGACTACCCTCTCTGTGAACATATTTTTCCTAATATCCAACCCACGAGAACAAAGGCAAATGATTGTGAAACTTCTCCCAGTTGTTTGAAGGAAACTTCATCTGTAGCTTCATCCTGACTGGGTGGTCTATTACAGACTCCTACCAGTATATCTGCTTGGTTCGTCTTCCCCGTGATCCTCACCCACAAACATTTGGCCTTCTCACTCACAACATTGAGTTCAAGGCAGTTGATGCACTCCCTGACATACAATGCAACCCCACCATCAATTTTACCTAGCTTATCCCTCTGAAGAGCCATCACATACATACATGAAATTAATGCCTTCACAAGAGTAAACGTCCAATTTCTCTTATGTAATAAAGGCAATCACCCAAATGACAGTTATTGTTTCAAAAGTTCACAGGGCATATTAATAATTAAATAACATCTCAGTAGAAAATAAAATCAAGTATAACTTCAATTAAATACCTTCACATGCATTGGGATGCCCTCCTAACGAATTTATTAGAGGTGAAAATATATGCCAGATTTGTTTGAAAGGCTGGGTCAGACACTGAAATGTACTTGAACTGAACTTGAAAACTATATTCCTCTAGCTGATAATGATGAATTCATTGCCTAGTATAGAAGGGCATTATTGCTAGTCTACAGTCTTAAGGTCTAAAATAAAAGCACATCCTTGCCTTTGTTTTCTAATTTGGAAATTTTAAATATTTCAATAACAAATACTTCAAATTTGACCAAATCCCCAAGTAAGTTCTTCCAGAAAGAAATCTTTTTTTAAAGCAAACTATATAATGTACTATCAAACTATTTAAACAGTGGACAATGATATCAGTTGCATTACATATCTGTGCTACAAGATTGTTTTGGAGATTATTCTACAAAGAATAAAAGTTTATATACTCTTCATAAAAGTTTGACAGTGCTCAGGGCTCATTAATTTCTACTGCATAAAATCTTGAGACACATTCTGGTAATATCAAATGCCTGAATGTTCTTAATTTAGTGTCTGAGGACTTAGGAATCTATTCCCTAAGGGACTTCACATAATTTTTATATTTGTGCACATGCATGTTGTTCTCAGTAGTAACTAGTGTAAATAAATTGCATCAAGTAGTTTATTCAGTTTCCATGCACGAAATTTCAGGGAGCAGATGCATCAGAGCCTCAAAATCTCCTGCAGAAAGATGTTCCTCGAGAGACTGCTGGAAAGAAGCGTGTATGGGGTTTGTGGGGGTGCTTGTATGACCCACATTTGGGGTAGCCCCCATATCCCCAGCTACTAGGGAAAGATCCTGACTGTGTGTGAGGTATAGCATACATTGTGAGCACAGAACCAAAATAGAAATACAGAGAGAGCCAGACTTAAAAGAGTCATAAAATCAGCATGAAAAACTGTGATGGAGGGGAGATCCTGCCACCACATGGCGCCCCCATGGGGGGGGTGCTTGCGACCCATGGCTGAGGGAAATGCAGGATTACCTGGGAGCTGGGGAGTGCACCATGGTGTCCTCCTGGGGATTGGTTACAGGGGCTGGGAAATGTGTAGCTATTTAACACTCTGTCTATTATTGTGATTTATCACTTGTGTTGATATTGATCTTTGTTAGCATGTTGTTAATAAATCAATGAACTGCTTCAATCCTAATGTGTTTGAACCATATGAGCTGACTGGTTTTCCCCTGTGACAGGATCAATCCCAATCCATTTTTATTTTGCCCAAGGTCAGAAACATGCAGTTATTTCTTCCTAGGCTCAAGCTCTCAAACAGCTTTCCCTTCCTGCACCTTCATGGCTTTGAGGAAATGGACTGTAGGCAGAGCAGACAATCTAGAACTGATCGTTCAAGCAGGGACCAAACACTGTAATGGAAACATCAAAACTCGTGTTTCTTTCTGAATATCCTATTCTCCAATAGCTAATTTGCTATTTTATTTCTCAGTCTTCAGTTTCTCATTTCATGTTCTCTTTACTTTTCCCCTCTTTTTCCTGACAAAACAACAAAGTACCTAAAACATTACTTAAGAGGCAATATAATTTCATCCCTACTTAAGGCTTTGGCAGGAGTTACTCTAATGTTCTGTCCTTTCTCTAATGTGCTGATGATGATCTCTTTTAAACTGGAAAAATGTTCCAATTGTGCTTTTTTATGATAGAAACATTGCCATTTAATTGAATCATGGATATTACAATAACCACAAGTGTAAGAATGTTCTCACCATAATAATTTACAGGGCAACTTTGGTGAATCTTAATCCTGTGAGATGGAGAATCTGAATATGAAAACCCTTAGTTTGAGAGAGACTTAAACTGCATTTCTCACTTCAAAGGCAAATTAGCCTGCTACTAGACTAATATATAAAGTATTTAACTTCCTCTTTCTTGTTTGCAAAGAAAGAATATTTAAATTTATACAAACAAATCTCAATAGCTTGAAATTTCACAGCTGTTTGTATCTTTTTATGTATTTATCTCTCTGAGTTGAATGCAAACTGTTTAGTTAAGGTGCTTGATTGTTGAAAATCCAAATTGAACATGATATGAAAAAGATGAAAACAGTATTATAATTTTTTCCTGTTTCTCAACTATATGGATAATCAGGGAGTAGGATGGAGGAAGAAGAATCCAGATGACATGCTCTCATGATGCACATCCTCAAGTTAAAATCAAGCAGATACTTGAGTGTTTTCCTCAATCAAAATCCAAATCTCTCAGAAGGAGGTAACTATTTGGAGCAGGCAAGAGATTAGATTATGTCAGTAGGCAAGTAAGATTGTTAATTCATTCCTTCATAGGCCACCCAGAGCTTGCTTCAGGCTTTTTTCTTTGAAAAAAAAAAAAAAATCATCTGAAAGATTTATTAGCTATTTGCTGAGTTTTAATTTTAAAGTTCTCTTGTCACGTTCCTGGAAAGTAATTGCATGTGCAGCAATTGTTATGAGCTGGCTGTCTCTTTCAAAGCCTCCATGAAAAAGTTTTGCTGAGGGATTGAGTCCTATGTTTTGTCTCTGCTGGGCTCAGAGGTTCTCTTAATAAAAAAAAGAAAGGCAGTCATTCTATCATCCTCTGTTTATATCAGACTTAATCTGATTTGATCAAAAGACTTTTTTCACTGACATCTCAAAAATTTTCTCATGTGAATATATTTTGTGCTTTTGTCACATGCAAAAGCTTGCAGTAAAGGTCCATCTGCAGTAGATCTGAATATTGGTGTTTATTTAGGAATCAACTAGATGAGAGCTTTACTCACTCATTTGCTTTCAACTACTGCATTATGTTTTGACTTCCCTGCAACCAAAAAGGTGGTCACTGGTGGTTTTGGATGGTTGCACAGAAAGCCATTTTGGCTCCTTCCATACCACTGCTCACAGCTGTCTACTCAGATATCACTGGCCAAGATCTCTGAGCATCCCCCAGCATTTATCTCTACATCTCTTATCAAGAGATTGTTCCTTCACTTGCAGGACCTTTCCTCCAGCCACTATCTTTGCCTTCTTCTTTCTAGACCCTTTTCTTCTTTTTGAGACAAGCTTCTTTCAAGAACTCTCTTTACAGCATCTAAAGGCTTTTTTTTCCTAACTACAATAGTCTACACAAGTACAACATGATCAGCCTCTTCATTGGTGATTCTGTCACATGTCTCTTTATTAATTGGTGGTTTCGTGATGTGCCACTTTTTTCAGACTAGCTGATATAAAAGTTTACAGTCAGCCTTCACTTGGTGCAGCTAGCAAGTAGGAGGCTTATGCTTGAGAGTTCAGGAATGAAATTTTGTACATTAACACGTGGACATGCACACAATTACCTACCTCTTGTCAGTGTTCACATTTTCAGCTATTTTCTGTGATGGTTTTTGCCATACCATTCAAAAAGAGCTACTTTGTCTCTCCTGGCTGAGATAACCTTCCTACACAGTTCTGCAATACAATCATCACAAGCCATCATCACCCTACAGAAGGAGATCCTTTCAGTATAGGCCAGAGGTGCCCTGGCACAGGGAGATATCCTTGGATACCCCCACCCTTGTCTCCTGAGGAGTAAGAACGATGCCTCCCTATGTCAACTTTATCAGTATTTACTGAGACACTCAACAGGGCCATCAGTTTAGAAAATATGAAAAAAAAAGTAATAATGAATTACCCTGGGAGCTGGTGACATATCTGGAAAGGTCTGACACACTTCATATGTTGCGATCAACTTTACATGAATTGTTAAAGGAGTTTCATCATTTTCTGCTTCATCAGTTGTCTTTTCTTGTGTGCTAAGCCTTTTATTTAAAACTGACTTTTTATTTTGTTTGCCAGAGAATGATCTTCCACAAATACTGAAAAAGTAATCAGGAAGAAGAAGGTGCTACAGCATTTCAGATGCTAGCCTACCCTGGGATGCCTATTGACATCTTTGCAGATACAGTTGCCTGATAGGAAAACACACTTTCTTGGAGAAGGCTGCCAAGTGTGTACATACACATACAATATACAGCAGAAAAAAAAAAAAAAAAAAAGCAAGCAACCCAGATTCTTTTCCTGGCATGAGTTCTAACAGAAACAGTTTTACTTGCACATTCAGCTCTACAGAATCAATTTCTCTTGTGAAAACTAGGTGCAAATATTAGCTTTTGTGTGATGAGGGCTTACGTACTTCATTAAGATGCTGAGCACTGGCCCAGAGTGCCAAACACCTTCTGTGAGTTATTCCACTGCCACCGTCTCACAGGATTTAGCACTATAGGCTTTACATTAACATTTGTCCCAATCCTATGGGTCTTAATCTGCTGAAATTACTTTGAAAAACTCATGTTGACTTGACTGAGAAAATGGCAGGACTTGAATATAAAGAAGCAGAAGACTAGAGGTGGATAGCTGGTTAATTTCACAAAGTTCAACACAGCCATCTGAAATTTCAGGAAGAGATGCCTAGATTCCTAGCCTAGAAGTGGAACAGTGTTTGTTTCACATGTCCTGTATACTATAGGCCACAAAACGTGAGACCCACATTAAAAGACCAAAAGCCATAAACTATGTTTTGTCACATCAAAAGAACTCTAGAGACTGAGGATTTTATTTTACATTATTGGAATAGCACTAACTTGTCCAGATAACCATGGAAAGGAGACTGTGTCCCACTTTGATTATGAAAGTTAGGGGGGTGGCAGGAGTGGAAACACCAAAATAAAAGCTAAGCAACAGTGGCTTGAACATATGGGCAAAACAACCACACAGTCACCTAAAAGATTTTTAATATCCTGGGAAAATATGTCAAGATATGAACTGCAACCAGTATAGGGTTTTGGTTTATGATCAGAATTGCTTTAGAGAAAGAGAAATGCGAAGGTAAGCTGTGTCACAGAAGGAACGCTAATCTTTTTTGCTAGCTGACAGACGCATTAGAAAGCCCTAGAACAATGGTTTAGTATAATAAAGAAGAGTGCAACGTGATCAACAAGAACAGATCAACTTCCCTTACACTCCTCTAAGCTTGCTAAAGAATAAGATATCTAAGAAAAAAAAAGTGTATCATCAGGTTTAGTTCCTACCTTCAAAATAATCTTTTAAATATGCCATGATTCCCATTAGCCTCTATGAAGTGTTCCATGGAAGAAACAAAATCTTGGCTATTCTCACCAAATGAAATCATGGGAACAAAGTGATAAATTTGGATAAACATCACAGAAAAAAAAATAGCAGGAAGAAAAATAACAAAAATATTATTGTAATTTTAAGATCTATATATCTTGCAAACTTCTTAAAATACATGTTCTAATCTCAAGAGAGTACCACTGTACCTGTGTTTGGTAATTACCTAGAGAAAACAGACAGATAGAATCTTTGCATGAAGAGACTGGCTTAAAAAATTACTGATTCATATTAGGAACTACACGGACATGCCAGCCAAAATGCTGGATTTAGTTTCCAAAATTAGGTGACTGACATCAGATTGTGTCTTCTACAAAATGAAAGATCTGGAGATGAGCCATTAAGGTGTCCCGAAAGCATCAAGGCAGACCTAGCATTTGATGAGAAATTATAAAGCCTAAAATTATTTAATGCTAAACTGGACTAAGTTAGAAGAGATTTAGCCAAGCACTAAAAATTCAGAACTGAAAAATCCCTCCTCATTATCCTGTGGCATAATAACAGTGGCATAATGCATAATGATCCCATAACACAGGGAGTATTTCAATGTAATTAAAAGTCAGTAGAATGGAACATAATTATACGAAATTTTTTTTTTTTTTAAGTCAATGTGTAATCAGCCAGGGGAATTCACTGTCACAGAAGACCACTGAGATGTCATCTATGCAAAAAAAAAAAAAAAGGTAAAGCTAAGATAACTTTTTAAGCAATTATAATATCTGTAGGTATCCATTACAGAGAGAACAGAAGATGCATTGGACATTAGATACCACTATGTCTACATTTATTTAATGTATGTAGAGTAACACACATTAACTAGACTCCTGAATAAATGCAAATAATAGGCACTCCTGTCCCACACACCACTTACCACATGCATAAGTGCTGGCAAGCAAGGCATTCATGTACCAGGGAATTCCTTTCGCATGTATTTAAACATCATGTTGTTTGTAAAAGGTAGTCAAAGACAGCCTTCCTTTACACGAACCAGAGAAAACAACATTTCCAGAAGTCACTGCACCATACAGACACAATGTCTTAGGTTGATTTCCTCCTAGGATTTCCTTATACAGGGAGTCTGAAGTAATTACCTTGGATCTAATCAACTAAATTTTTAGTGACTAATAAATATTTAATTAATGCTGTCCTCAGAGTCTGTGTTCTGTTTACAGAAAGAGACATCTCCAGAAGCATTATATCCCATTTAAAATATATGTCTAAAGTAAATGATAGGATTTACCCTCTCAAAAATCTTAGTTCTCTCCATTAAACACAGGGACAGCCAAAATGACCAGCCACCATTTTGATTAAACTCTTAGAATACAAAACTGTGTAGAGAAGAGCCTCACTCTTAGATCCTTTTAAAATAAGGATCATCTGCTGACTTAGCATACAAATGAACTGCATGGAGAAAATCAGTTAATGATTTTTTGACAGTGTGACATGAGACCTGATCATAGGCTGGGACATGTGGTGTGATAGCTGCTAGGTTCATGAATGAAGTTCCTGAACTTTATCATGATGGATACCTTGCCTCAGCCAGCTATGCCGGGAGGTGAAGCTTGTCAGGAAATACCCTCAGGAAAAAGGGGAATGGGCAATAACAGAATCAATTTGCTTAGCATTAATAAAGAGTACAAGTGTGTATCTAGAGGACAGGCTCCAGATTTGATGAAAAAAGTATTCACTTCACTTTCCCCTACCCTATGAAGAAATGCAGGGAATGCTGATAGCTTCTGTGGCACACAGAGCTATGCATCAAATTATGTCCCACTATGGTAGAAGTGTTCTAGTTTTTCACATATTGAACATGTTAAACATACATTAAAATACCCATATAATGCCAGTTAACAAAAACTGAAAACAGAAATGTAAGCCAACTATTACAGAATAAACCTAAAGATTGAAAAATGCAAATTTGAATCTACATAAAACTGAGAACATTTAAAACAGACAGATGGAATTAAAATTATAATAACACTGTTTCAGCAATTTTGAGAGCAGATATAAAATGTACAGCTATCTTCACAGGAATGTTACACTATCCCAGATCAAGTTGGCTTAAATTAGCAAGGATGGGTACACTAGCAAATTGGTTAAAATTATATCATGGTCTTATGCAAAGCAGACTTTTCTTTAGTTATGTTAACTTACGTCGTAATAAAGATTAAGTCCTCCAAAACAAATAAATAAAAACACAAGGATGGGATTGGCATAATTTCCAATACACATATAACGCTGCAGTGACACAAAAATAAAGGCTCAGTCACTATTTCTATCTTACAACAGATCTATGAAATAATTGCTTTTCAACTTGTGTAAGAGAATGTGTACTCTAAGGAAATGAGCAGCATGCATTCTTTGTGTGAGAACATGGTCACATTGGCAGTCCTCAGTGTTAAAGCAGGCTATGTCTTATGCCAGGAGGTAGTTTTTTCCAGTAGATACGTATCTAGAGTATAAAATATTTTTGATGAAGGCATGGCGTCCTCACTAAATGAGTTTCGGAAGACAGGGGTGCTTCAACCTCCTTCCAGCTTCACTGGGAGGACTGATTGTCTGCTAGCCCCAGAAGCATCTGAGGTACCCTCTGAGGACACGAACACAATTAAGTGTACTCCAGAAGGAATCCAGCTTGAGTGCTCTAATTTAGCACTGGCAGATGGGAAAACTGGTGGCTATGCCAAGCACAAGATCCTACACCTGGGTGGGAGCAATCCCAGGCACAGCTACAGGTTGGGCAGAGAAGAGATTTTGAGCAGCCCTGCAGAGAAGGACTTGGGGGTGTTGATTGATGAGAAAATGAACATGAGCCGGCAGTGTGCGCTCACAGCCCAGAAAGCCAACCGCATCCTGGGCTGTATCAAAAAGAGCATGACCAGCAGGTCAAGGGAGGTGATCCTGCCTCTCTACTCTGCACTTGTGAGACCTCACTTGAAGTATTGTGCGCAGTTCTGGTGTCTTCAATGTAAAAAACATGTGGAACTGTTGGAACGAGTCCAGAGGAGGGCCATGAGGATGATGAGGGGAGTGGAGCACCTGCCGTATGAAGATAGGCTGGGAAAGTTGGGGCTGTTCAGCCTGGAGAAGAGAAGGCTGCATGGAGACTTCATAGCAGCCTTCCAGTATCTGAAGGGGGCTTATAAGGGTGCTGGAGAGGGACTCTTCATGAGGGACTGTAGTGAGAGGACAAGGGGTAATGGGTTCAAACTTAAACAGGGGATGTTTAGATTGAATATGAGGAAGAAATTCTTTACTGTTCGGGTGGTGAGGCACTGGAATGGGTTGCCAAAGGAAGTTTTGAATGCTCCATAGCTGACGGTGTTCAAGGCCGGGTTGGACAGAGCCTTGGGTGACATGGTTTAGTGGGAGGTGTCCCTGTCCATGGCAGGGGGTTTGAACTAGTGGACCGGAGCACCTCTCGTATGAAGATAGGCTGAGAAAGTTGGGGCTGTTCAGCCTGGAGAAGAGAAGGCTGCTTAGAGACCTCCTAGCAGCATTCCAGTATCTGAAGGGGGCTTATAGGGATGCTGGGGAGGGACTCTTCATTAGGGACTGTTGTGATAGGACAAGGGGCAAAAGGTTCAAACTTAAACAGGGGAAGGTTAGATTGAATATGAGGAAGAAATTCTTTACTGGGAGGGTGGTGAGGCACTGGAATGGGTTGTCCAAGGAAGTTTGAATGCTCCATCGCTGGCGGTGTTCAATGCTGGGTTGGACCTAGCCCTGGGTGGCATGGTTTAGTGTGAGGTGTCCCAGCCCATGGCAAGGGGGGTTGGAATTAGATGATCTTAAGGTCCTTTCCAACCCTAACTATTCTATGTTTCTATGATTCTTTCCGACCCTAAGTATTCTATGATTCTCTGATTCTATGCTGGGTTTGGCTGAGTTAGACTTAATTTTCTTCATAGTAGCTAGTATGGGGCTACATTTTGGATTTTATGCTGAAACAGTGTTGGTAGCACAGGGATGTTTTAGTTACTGCTGAGCAGCATTTGCACAGTGTCAAGGCCTTTTCTGCTTCTCAGATCACCCAACAAGCAAGTGGCTGGAGGTACACAAGAAGCTGATAGGGACACAGTTAGGACAGCTGATCCTAACTGACCAAAGGGGCAGCTCATTCCATATGGTGTCATACTCAGCATATGAAGCAGGGGTAAGGTGAAGGAAGGCGGGATGTACAGAGTGATGGCGTTTGTCTTCCCAAGTAACCATTATGCGTGATGGAGCCCCGCTTTCCTGGAGACGGGTGAACAGCCACCTGCGAATGAGAAGTGGTGAATAAATACATTGTTTTGCTTTGCCTGTGTGCACGGCTTTTGCTTTACCTATTAAATTGCCTTTATCTCAGTCCACAATTTTTCTTACATTTATACTTCTGATTCAATCCCCCATCTCAGCGTGGGGGAAGTGAGCAAGCAGCTGCATGGTGCTTAGTTTCCAGCTGGGGTTAAACCGTGACAGCGGTAGATCAGCTTGAAAAGCTCACTCCTGGGCCAAAATAAAATGCTAATGCGGGAACACCCATAGACTCTATAAAAAGGGTCAATTACAATAAAACACCAGCAGTATTAGTTCACCCTTTTCAGAGTCATGCATTAATTCAAATATAGGATAGGTGTCTACCAGATTGGACATTTGGCGTAAACAGTATTCCCCCAAATGACATAAAACAATTCCATTTACTTGCCACTTAACACTAGCTAACAGGTAACTGAAAGTAACTAAACTGACCTTAATCTGTTCCCTCTAAAACACTGTTGTGAACTATGCTACATAAAAGCCATCCTACAGAAGGAGTGCAGAGGTTGTAGGCGCATTCATGAGGTCTCTTTCAGAAAAACTAACAGCTGCTATATGCAGTCCCCTCTGGAGACTGCTGCCTTTGTTTCTTCATTTTTAGGAACAAATTTTTCTTTGTAAATTTTATTGGCCTTAACTTCACTGCTGCAGCACCCGGACACTGTTTAATGGGTTCTGCATGTCGTTTTTAAAGATCTTACATAATCAAGATATCTTACTATTCACGTATTTAAAAAAGCTTTTCTAGTACAAACCTAATTAGCTGCTTTCAGTTGATGCGCAATGTGAAGTGCAGAAAAGGTAAGGTTGTACGGTGAGTCAATCATGGAGTAGTAACTAAAGCCTTAGCTATCAACTTTCTTTCACTGTAGAAATGGTATTGGTCAAGGGCGGCCAAAACAAGCCTGAAATTAGCTAGCATAGAATGTATCTCATACCAAGAATATCTGGAAATTTGGGGAAAATCATGCAGACTAGCAACTCCTTTATGAGGCAGAAAAAAACAAATCAGAAATAGACACAGTTATCTCATCGGCAGAATAAAACAGGTAAAAATTTCATAGATTATGTCTGAGATGGATTTTGTAAAAATCATGAATTTTTGGACAGGGGATGAAAATATCTTAACATCTTTAGAACCTTAAAACAAACGTGGAACATAAGGTTAGGATTTGATCTGGGATTCTAATTTTTTCTAAACAACTCTTAAAAAATAACATGAAAAATGTTATTCCAGTCAAATTATGAATCATTCAAGACATAAAATAAATTAATATTAAATATTTGTAATCCTAGTTTCATAAAATGCTCAATTATTCTCATATATTCTGACTATATGGAGTTCTATATATTTTATTATATTTGTCTTCAGGGTATTTTCATTATCTGTAAGATAGAAAGATAATGCAGACTGTACCATTAGTTGAGTCTTACAGTACCTAAAATTTTCTGCACAATATTTTCTCCATGTTTTTAGTTAGTCATAAGAAATTCTCCCAAACAGTACAGTTAAATATTATGTTACTCCAAAGCTATCATGATGAAGGAGAAGTTTATTAATGACATCCAGAAAGGTCATTGTGACATTGTTAAGAAGAAAATATGGATATAGAAACTTGAAGATGGGTTGATTCATTTCACAGAGGTAAATATTCAGTGCTGCATAACTCTCTCCTTTTAATTAGCTTGTCAAAAGATTTTGACAAAGACCTCCAGTGTATTACTGAGTAAACCTGGACTGCAGATTACCTCTACTGAACCATTTATTGTCTTTCAGAGCTTTTAATAGAATTGATCTAATCAAGCCAGTTTTATTTTCTTATCAATTTTCTGCCTCTCTTGTTTGCATTAGTTACTACAAGGTTTTCCAGCAATGCCTTTCTTTTTTTTTTTTTTAATTTTTGCTTTTGTGTTTGATGTGATAAGACTGTGTTTGAGCACACACTCTAGATCTCCCTTGATTTCTTTATTTGGGTTCTTTACCTATCAATTTATCAGAAAACATAATGTTCTAAGGCTTTTTCTTTCTCTTTTCTTTCAGTGGTTATAAATGTTCCTTTACATGAACAGATGACATCTTCAGTTTAACACTGCTACAGTACACAATTTGTTCTTGGAAGTAAACAGACATTTACAAAGGGAGCTAAATAGCACTAATTGCCTTCCTCAGTGCCCCATTTACTGTCTTTTACTTTATATTAGCATTTCTCAAAGCGCAATTTCATGCCGCCAAGGTGCATTGCATTAACTGTATTAATGAGATACTAATATACATTTTAGTTAGAATTTGACAGATTTGGGAATACAAAACAGAAAAATAGATTAGCCAACTATTTTCTGACCTAGAATTCAAAGGACTGGGAGGCAAATGGCAAAAAGACTGATCATTTCTTTCCCATTAAGCACTTCCAAATACAGGTACTTCTTACTCTCTAAAGTCATTTAGTGAAAGTCATTATCTTACCAACATTTAATGGTGAGTGGCACCATATAATAAAGGTGACATTCAGGTTTTGGATGGCTATATGCACCCCAAGGAGCTATCAGTATGTGGGTGTACCCATTTACTACTATTTTGCTCATCCTAAACAGTACAGTTGGAGAACAGTATCTATTGTCTCTTTCTTCCGACATGCCTGTCTGCTGGCTTTGTAAAAGTCTGAAAAAAGGTTAGCCCTGGAAAAATGACTGGAATTATAATAAAGAATGACACAGTGTATTAATTGTTGCACTTAATCATAGTCAACATCGATGGGTTTTTATATGAGAGCACCTACAATGTACTCTATCCAGGACATAGAAGGACTTTGAACTCTACAATTTAGAAATATTAACTGATGTAAATAGGCCTCATCTCAAGCATAGTAGCAATGCTTTGCCATGTCAGGCAGAAGAGAAAGAGCCTATGCTGTTGAAGCATAGTCTTGACTAAATTAATGTTTTGGTTTTGATTAATATCTGGGGGAGTGGTGATGAGGGAGCCTTATTCTCATTGTAAAGTTTATTCAAGACACCAGCAAATGTCCCAAGACACGAAATGATGTGTGTTCAGCATACACATGACACACTTTGGCACAGTGGAAATGTGAAGAGTATAGAGAGGATGCAACAATATTAAGAGAGAAGACTGAATGAATCTGCTTCTCTCCCCCTATTTGTACATTTTTTTAGGACATTTTGAATAGTTTTTCAGCCTGGGTGAACAGGATCAAGATTCCGTAAGAGACAAGGAATTGAATTCAATTTCCTGCAACCTAGATAGGGGTTCTGAGTATTAGGTTATTCAGTTGAAGAAGGGCATAGTTCTCACTGCATTTGCAGTACCTATTTATAGCCCTTCATTTCCTTTAATTTCTTTTGTTAGAGATACTTTTTAGCATAATATAAATAAGAAGTTTTACTTGGAACCATTTTCACTTTGAATGAAATGCATGCACACCAGTACATATGTGTATATGTATGGAGACAGATAAAATGCTTGTATTTATTTGTGTGCATACACAGTTTTAGTGGCCCATTAGTAACAGATTTTTTGTTTGCTTTAGTTCTTAAATTAGCAAGGAATGCAAAATATCACTTAGACAGCACCACTCTTCTATATGCATAATGAACATTGTTCTGAAGTTTCCAGTTGCCTATAGAGTTTTGCATTTTTGATAAAATTATATGCTTTTGTCATGGATTCAGCAGCAGTAGTCATTTTTCTGCTTCTTGGTAGCTGGCGCAGCGCTGTGTTTTGGATTTTTGGCCTGGGAACAACGCTAATAACACCAGTGTTTTCAGTTACTGCTTGGTAATGTTTTGGTTTGACCAAGGACTTTCTGAGTTTCATGCTCTGCCAGGGAAGAGGGGAAGCCGGGAGGAAGCAGAGACAGGACACCTGACCCAAACTGGCCAAAGAGGTATTCCATGCCACAGCACGTCATGCCCAGCATGGTAAAACAGAGAGCAGAGACTCGGAAGAGTGGAGGTGCACTGCCTGGTCTGGCTTGATATCGGGTGGTGAGCGATTTTATTCTTTTCCCTTGTATTTCTCTTGTCATTATTATTATTGGTGGTAGCAGTAGTGGTTTGTGTTATACCTTAGTTTCAGAACTGTTCTTATCTCAACTTGTGGGAGTTGCATTCTTTTGATTCTCCTCCCCATCCCTCAGGGACTGGGGGAAGAAAGAGGCGGGAGTGAGTGAACGAACTGCGTGAGGGGCTTAAACCATGACAGCTGTAGAGCAAAATTACATACAATTATTTCAGTGTACAAAGCCCCTACAGGACTGAATAGTGAATTGTTAATTTGAAATATTTAGAAAAAACAGTTGAAAGAAAAGCCTTCTTGCATATTTCAAGGTCGATAAGTAAACCTCCAAGAAGGGAAAAAAAAATATCTGATAAAGTGAATGTATTTGGGAAAATACATTTAGTGCAGCAATGCAGTTCAAAATAGATGCTGTATGCAGCACATAAACATTAATTTGTCAGCAGTTTCTCAGTGCCAAAAGACTTGACAAAGTTCTAAAAGAGTTATACTGCAGTCTGAGTGGTATGCTGGCAAGATGCCTGCACTTATTCTACCACTTCAGTATAGTTTTACTTACCTCATAAGGATACAGACGTGATTGCTTTTTCAGTTCTTGTAATGTCCATTTTGTCCTTCTCGAAAATATCTACTTTGTTTTCCAAACATCTAGCTCCTTTATTGGCAGGTTATATTAAAAAAAAAAAAAAAAGAAAGTATATTGTGACCCAACCCACATCCAGAATGAAGCAATTAATTTGATGGGTTGACAGTTAAAAAAAAAGGTAGCTTCTGACAGACATTCAGTGCAATGCCAGCCAGAATGATGCGCAGTATAACACTTTCCTTAAAAGGCAAAGTAAATCTGGCATCCTAAAGGCAAGTTTTTTGTATTCCATTGAAGCTTTCAGGTATTAGTGCATCTTTGTTGTGTATTCCTGACAAGTTGTAAAGAATTCTGCTGTACTTAAAATATATTTGAGAAGAATTCACAAAGGGATGTATGCAAATCCCACAAAGGAGAGTGAAGAATGAGGCAGAGGGCAAAAGAAGCAACAATGTATTGCTCAGCCACAGTACAGCTGCTGTGCAAACCTCTGAAGCTGTCAAGGGCAGCTGGGACAAGGAGCAGGTTATCAGAACAGAATTCTGCCCATTATGCTCCCTTCAAAGTCCATTAGCTATTATAGTGCTTAAAGCATCATAAGTTACTGCTGCTTTTGTAGTTTGTACAAATGCTTGTGCATGAAAGGAAAATGAGCACAGAGTGACTAACCATTTGTGATTTGGGAATGAAGGCACTGAAATCACATAGATTAAAAAACCTCATAACACCTTTAGTATTTATGTCTTGGAAACATCCCTTATCTGCTTCACTGGGTCCAGTTGTCAGGAGAGAAGAGACAGTAGAGTGAACAGCCGCCTCAAAACCTGATTTCTGTAAATGACACGTCTGAGGTATGTAAAGGAAAAATTGTATGGTTTTAAAGTGAGGGATAAACGTTAGTCAACGCTAAGTGTAAATGCTTTGTATAGACATTGTCTCATACCAAATGAGAAACAAAAATAGTAATCGGCCAAGCGCTCAACATACCTCTGCTAAAAGATAAACTGAGAAACCTGACTCTGAAACTAACATGTTCCATGGAGGAGTTACTTCGAAAAGGAATAACGTTAACAGCCTGTAAATGTCTCTATGTGTCCTTATTACCAAGGGAATGCTAAGTTAGGAGAGAGTTGCATTGCCCATATAATAACCTTTCATATAATAACCCCATAATGCAGAATCTATCTGATCACTCTGGTGTGAATTTTAGTTTGTTGGAGACCATATTCTACCTCTTCTTGGAGTAAGAGCAAAACCATTGGACTTCCCTTACAGAATCATCCCAAGTATCCTATGCTTCCTTTTCATGACACAGGTAAAAGACTATGTAGTAAATGAAACTTTAATTATACGGTCAACATCAGACTGCATTTTGCACCTATAGCTGGGAAAAAAAATCACTTAAACTCTTTAGATGTCATGTCTAGATGATAAACAACTGCACTAAAATACTAATTAACTTTAAGATTTGTGTCTTATTGCAACTATGTTTCAGGTTACAGTATTCATTAGGAGAATTTAACAAGATAGAACATTCACATTGGCTTTGCTAGCTTAGTTGTTCCTAGCTGCCAAACAACCAAGGTTCATTACAGAAATAGTGGATGTACATGTAAATTGTGCAGTAAATTTTGGAGTCCACATATGGGAAGACACAGCTACAACTCCCTCTTTACAGATAGCATGGTTTTCATAAACACTTTGATTATTGCTCTTACACATATGAACTTTGTGATATTGAAAGTTTTGCACTGAGATTTTCCAAAATTTACTGTACTTTGTCTTCCGAAAGTCTGGGACAAACCCTACTCTCAGGATTGACTCCCAGGTCCGCTAGCTCAATGGACCTTGGATTATACTGAAATTACAGGTAATAAGATACAGCCCAATGTGTTTTAAAAAAGACGGAATTAAACTCAGTATTTAAGTCTTAATTCCTTAGGATGTTTTACAGTGTTCAAAAACAATAGCTTCATGTCAATGTTAGTGAGACAAAACTTGAATATATTTCTGTGGGAATTTTGATTAAAGAATATATGCACTGATGGTTCTAATTTAGCAAAGCACATTACATCTTGGGAATATAAAATGCAGAGAGTACTGTGAAAGACATATAAAGAAAGATATTTTAAGGTCTTTGTTGTGTTTCAGTGTCTATAATTCCCTTTATAAATCTCAACACCAAAAAAGGTTTAGAAAAAGGTTTACCAGTCAGTGAACTTTTCAAGTCCATTTAAGCTTCCTACTCAACCATTTTGAAAAAAGAAAAGTAAGAAAATGAATATTAAAGATATTATACATCTCACATAACCCATATAATAAACAACTGCATTACTCTTATCCAGGAAAATTAAATAGCTCTTTAACAACCACCAGCCTTAACTCCTGTCTTCCTCTATGTTTTTAACATGGTTTTGACTTTGCAGCAAAATATTGTTTTAAACAAGACTATTACAGTGGCCAATATAATCACTGAATAGGTGAAGCAACTGGTACTTTTTGGTATAAATACCACTTCTGTTTTACAAGGAAAATCTTGTTTTGTCTAAAGAAAAAAAAACCAACTATATATATGCATAAAATTCTTTCTTTCTTATAAGGGAGGGTTTCTTACTGGTTTGATCCTAGTTTTTAGGATGTGCACAACCACCTTCAGTTAGAATAATATTTGATATAATTTCTCCATAACATGGGTATTTTAATATTTTTCTTGATAAGATCAGGTTAGTTGCATATTGTCTGAAATTGCCAAATAATGCATTCCATGGTAAAACTGTTTCAGATATATACAGTGACTGCTAAGTAAACCCTTTTGTCCATGTTGTGCAAAGTTTTAGACAAGTAGTTCATTCTTCAATGCAGTGCATGAAAAGGAGCACAATAATACTTCCATCACTGTGACCTCCTTCTGACCTCACTGTATTCCTCCTACCTTCTGACAAATCCACAGTTTATCAACTTCCTGAGCTGGATGTTTTATTCTCAATATTTAGCAGACTTTTAACTTTTCTTATGTGAATTTGCCTACTTACTTTTCAAACATATTTATACAGTGGCTTCCAAATATCCTTTGGTTATGTGCGTCACATTTTAATTATCTGCTATGCGAAACAAGCTTCTTTTCGTTTGTTTTAAAGCTTACACTTGATAATTTCCTTTTGTGCCAATTTGTGCCCCCTGGGTTTTTTGCTATTAAGAATTGTATATAATAGTTGTAATTCATCAGCATTAACTATTCCCTTCTCTGTATGTTCCTGCCTCCTTCCCCAGTTGCTTCTTTCCAAGATTGGCAGTATTACATTAATGCATCTCTCCTTGTAATGAAGCTCTCCTTCAACTCTGATAATATTTTGTGTCTTTCTCAAGTTTTCTTCCATCATTTCGATAATACTCTGACCTGAATTCCTGTGGGGTTTTGCACTGTGAGTGCATCATGGAGTAATAAATTCGCAAAATATTTTCTTCTGTGGCTTTTCAGTTGTTTTCAGTTCCTTCCTAGTACTCCGTAATATTGCATTTGTCCCTGAGCATCGAGCTAATGGTCATAAAAAAATATTTAACCACAATGAGGCCACACTCTTTCCCTAAGTGTCAGGGTCTTTATGGTGTATGTGTAGCTCCTGTAGGTTTTCCTTAAATTTATAATTTGGCTTTCTATGCATTAATTATTTATTTAGATTATTTGGATTTTTCCTCATTTGATACAACTTTGAGATATTTTTACTTCCTCAAGAGAAGATCCTCAGGGATATTTTGGCTCAGTGTGTGACTACATTTAAGTCTTGTTCATCATGCGGAGTTTATATTTTTTCAGGGACACTTCTATTCTGCAGATGCCTAGTTTATAATCACTTCAGACAGTAAATAAAGTCAAGTCATATCGGTTGACAAAATACAGCCTGTACATCAGACCCAAACAATACTTTTTCTGTGGTTTTTTTTGTTTGTTTGTTTATAGTAGCATACGTACTGCTTCAGCTGTGTTGCCATAGCAAGCAAATAAACAGCCCTTGTTCAATTTACTCTCTTCTTATCTTTCCTCTCTCTCCAGCCATCAGTTCTGGAGAGCAATTTAGCAGGAATATGACCTTGCTTGTGCTTGTATTGCTGACACAGATAGGAGTGAGAAGAGTACCCTCATCTTACCTTAGTTATATTGGTATGTAGATAGTCCATGTGACAAACTACTGTTTAAATTTCCCTCAAAGATTGGATTTGGGAGAATGATAATATTCAGCACAGGGCTGCATGCTCACTTTTAAGTTTTATATTAGTTGCATTATTCATATTAGTAAGGCTATGTTTGTCATAGCTGCTGATGGAACCTTTTGGATGATAATTTGAATGAAAAATTGGTTTGTTTAGCTGGTTGGTTTTTATCTCAGCTTATAACTAAGAGAGTATTATTTCTTTAAAAGTGCTTCTTTTCCACTTTCTGCATTGGAAACTACTTGTATGTTTCTCCTCAGCATAAGTAATCGTTTTAGTGGGGTCATGGCCCTTGGAGTTTGGCTAGCTGACAGTGTTTCAGCCAAATGGCATCTGCACTTACATCCTGCTTCAAGGGGAAACACAAACAATCATGCTGCTTCAGAAAGAAAAATCTCAATATTTATGTTTAAATCACTTTTGATTAAAAGCCAATTGCACTGAAGAAGATGCAAATTTGTCCTGCTTTTGTTTGGGCAAATATTGAGATGAAAGCCCTGGATCTAAACCCACTCTTCTGCTCCCCATTGAACTGTTTGTAGTTTTGAAATTATAGCTGCTCAATAATCCTAATCATCCACAACAAGACACCAGTATATATGTCAAGGACATATGCAAAGTCAGTGACTGTTAGCTACCCCTAAACTGCCATCTTCCATAACAACATCTTGTGCAGTTTTAGAAGGTTCCTGGTTGACTGTGTACTCAATGACATTTTGGTATTGTGTAAAATTTGCAGAGGGAGTAAAATAAAAAATCTGCAAATTATTTGATTTTGGAGGAGCATCCACTTCCAAGGTTCTTGAGCCCTCTGTTGCCATTCTCTGGAGAACATGGAAATTACTACATGTGAACATGTGAAATAACTATACTTCCACATGATACAACATAAATAGAAGAGGCAAAAAAATCCCATAATTTGGGATAGCATCTCCATGAGATTTGTAGTTGGATCTACTTAGCTGAATAATGAGTGGCATTCAAATAGTATGGAGGATTTATAGATGGGTCCTTTCTTGACTTATTAATGTTCAAAGTTACTCTTACACACAGGACTTCCCTATGTACGTCTGCTGAAACTATATATAAATATGCTGTAAAGAATAGCTAATAATAAGGTGAATGTAATATATCAGCCTTAGAAACATACCTCAGAATATGATTTATAAAACAATACCATTTTAATAACTGGGTGGGGATAGAACGTGCATATATAAAACAAAATACTTGAGCGCATAATTAACTCCTTTGAATATTTAAGTCCTTTTAAGTAATTATTATGAACAAGAAGGAACTTACGCATAGATTGATATTCGGTCTATAACAATATGTTCCTTAGTGCTCAGGAAATGTGTTTCACTGTTTATGAATAAACATAACATGCACAGAATGATACCACAAGAGAAAAATTATATAAGAGGAAAAGTAACTTTTGCAAAATAAATGCCCTGTAATGTAAAATAAACACAAGACAGCAAATGGAAGAAATAAAAAATAAGCAAAGTACAAGGCTATTGCCTCACTGAATCAATGTCGTGGTTTAAGCCTAACTCACGCAGACTCTCTCTCTCTCACTCACTTCCCCCTCTTTCCTCCCCCTGCTCCCGGAGGGATGGGAAGGAGAATCGAAAAGAATGCAACTCCCACAGGTTGAGATAAGAACAGTTTAGTAACTAAAGTATAACACAAACCACTACTGCTACCACCAATAATAATAATGACAAGACAAATACAAGGAAAGAATACAATTCTCACCACCTAATACCAAGCCCGACCACGCAGTGCACCCCCACCCTTCTGGGTCTCTGCTCTTCCACCCTGGGCATGACGTGCTGTGGTATGGAATAACCTCTTTGGTCAGTTTGGGTCAGGTGTCCTGTCTCTGCTTCCTCCTGGCTTCCCCTCCTCTGTGGCAGAGCATGAGACTCAGAAAGTCCTTGGCCAGACCAAAACATCACTAAGCAGTAACCGAAACACTGGTGTTATCAGTGCTGTTCCCAGGCCCAAAATCAAAAACACAGCGCTGCACCAGCTACCAAGAAGCAGAAAAATGACTGCTGCTGCTGAACCCATGACAATCAAGCAGGCACATAAAGAATTCTATTCTACATATACTTTCATGGGGTGATATTACTCAAGCTATCTACGTATCACAGTATTTCAATCTATTTTTTTCTGAGTGTTTTCTAGCTAGGTCAGAAATAAGGGCTGCTTCCCCTATTCCCCTCTCCAAAATCTGATGGATTGAAATTCCCATGTAGGTCAGCTCTGTTTGCCATAGGACATTGTCTGAAGTTTAAAAGAGTAAAATGGTAAAAGAGATGTACTAAGTTTTTATTTCTCTGATTACTTGCTTTATATGCCTATTCTAGTGAACCAAGTTTAAATTCTTAATATATCACATTCAATAACCTGGAAAAAAGTTCACTGAGAGCAAAAGAGAGCAAGGGAAGGATGAGACAGAACCCTTTGCAAAAAATCTTTTTGTAGGTAGTTCATGCACATACTAATTCATATTGTACCATTCCTGATTCTCAGAGGCAGATCAAACTTGAAAGAAGACTGAATGCAAGTTCTATTTTTTGCTATTTGAAATGAGCACATAGCACAGTTCTTATCATCTTCAAAGGTTGCCTCTTTATGAATAATGAGTCCTTAAAGCAATGTTTTCAAAATAAAAAAATCAAGTAAGCCACCACTGAGCACAATTATAATTGTTGAAAGAAGACACTAGTAGTAAAGGGCAGAGGTGCTTTTTTTAAAGAAGTTTCCAGATTAAATGGATAAACCTTGTTCCAAGAAACAATTAGGAACAGAAATGCTAGTCCAATTATTCCAATCATATAAAACCTTTCTAACTAGAATTGAACATAAACTAGAAAGTTGAATTCAAATATACTCAAACTTCATGGTGTGCAAAGGTTGCTTGAATATCAGTTCAGATTTGGATTTCTCAGGACCTTCTCTGACAATATTATGATCATTTCAAGCCATATAAGTAAGCAAGCTCTTGTTACCTACCTATTTCTTTCTTTGCAATATTTCAACTTGGTACTGCATATTAATGTGTAAAATAATTGTACTGCTTATTAATGCACAGCTCTAGGACAAAACAGCCAATATTTTTTTTTTTCTAGATTTTTTCCTCTAATTATTTTCTCTTTCACTTGAAGAAGGTTTTTAAAAAATTGGAGGTTTGAAATGAAATCAGCGTATCTGCTACTCTGTGAGACAGTAAGAAAGGTAAGGGACTAGATCTTAAAGTATACCTAGGAACCTAATTTTCCTTCAGACTTCAGCAAGACTTGGGATCCTAAATTTCTCTGTAGGTTTTGGCCACAAATCTTATTCATATACACACATTTAGAATGCAGAATCAGTCACTTACAAACAGCATTTTCAAGTTTCTGTACTCTGTCCAGTAATCCAGGGCTTCTGAATTAGAACTTGTAAAGGTATTAAACTTTAAGGTGTTTTGTTTTAATCTTCTATGCAAAAGCAGATTTTTTTTAAACATTCTTTCACATCAACATGCATTTGATTTCAATTAACCTAGGAACTCTATTTTCTGACTTCAGTAAATCACCAATTCTAATAATTAATATATGCTTAAACATAATTTTCCTTTTCTGAAGTTAACCAAGATTTCAGAGACATTAATTTTAAAACTAACAGCCCAATCTTAGAAAAGGTTGATTATTTTTTCTGCTCAAGTAATTTAGAATAGATATAAAAATTTGAAAGAAAAAATTAGATAAACTAATGGCATGTAAAAAAACGTAAAGAGCATATACAAAGTACAGTGGTTTTCATCTTGTTAAGTTAAAGATACTTAACATTTACAAAATAGTATTTAAATGAACTAGAATTCAACAGAAGAAAAGTCCTCATCTACAACATAAGGATAGTAAATAATCCTAGATGAAGCCTTTTGATATTTTTTTCTTGATCTGTCCATATGTTGACCAAGAGCTATGGTGACTTTCTCAAAATATCTGGATGATATTTTGAGTAGTCCAGTAGGAAGACCCTTTGTCTGACTCATGCCTGCTATTGTGACTTATAAAAAGTGGCATGGCTTATCTGAATCAGAGCCACCCTTGATGAATTACACCCAGTGTCAAATCACAGATCCCTTTGCATGTATTCCTCCAGATTCCATTTGGAAAATAAAATAATAAAAAAAAGACATCAAATAATCTATTCACCTTAGTTACTTCAAATACTCGCAACAACCTGAGGCAGCTTCATGATAACCCTGAGTCTGAGATGGGAGATGAAACTGTTAACTTGCTTGAACATCTTAAATAGGTGAGCAGTTGAACTGCTTAAACCAGAGGGAATAAAAAAAACAAATAGACTTATTAGTCTCCATCCTGCCCAGATAGCTGTTGCGCAACAGATATTTAATAACACTCCACTCAGCTCCTCTCTGGTATATTAGACAGATCAGAATAAAATCAGACTGTCCAGGAGCCCCTGGAAAGTGTTAACTAACAGGAGGCTGGAGCAGTGAATCTTTAAGGTCATAAAGGATAGCAGGTAGCCTATCACTTCAATGAAGTTAAAGTAAAATTGCATTAAGTATTTGTGTTGAGTCCATCAGATGACTCCCCAATGGACTGTAAAACACTAAATTATGAAACAATATTATAGCCTCTTTGTTAGTCTCAATTTACACTTAGTCAAAGGAAGAAATGTTTGCAGAAAGAAACGGTTGTATATGCTGCATGCCTACTTTAGAAAAATGGACAGTATAAAATGATAGGCATAGCAAAATTTGTTCTGACTGGGTTTTATTTTCCTAATTCTTAATTTTGTTGCTATTTTTAACATACTGATGGCTTGAATTTTATTTCTGTGATTTTTATGTGGTCCTGAAATAACAACTCAAAAAATTAGTTACTTTGTGTGAGGCCTTAATAGAGAAGAACAAGAAATTACCAGTTAACAAAATGGATAAATGTTGGCTAATTGCAAAAGTCAAAGAATAAATGTTTAGAAGTACTTTCCATGGAGTTCTTGGTCTTCTGCCAAGTTTTGGTGGATTTTATATTATTTTATTTTATTTTATTTATTTTATTTAGAGTCTCCTGAATTTTGAAGGTAATGTTAATATTTTTCTACGTTACTGTGGGCTTAAATAAACGATGGTTAAGAAGAATAAGCAGATTACTGCTTAAAAAAAAGAAAGGAACAAAATGTGCTTAACATTTTGACCCTTCTTAGCCCTGTAGCCTGCATTCTTGGAATGAGCAGTTTGGTTAGATGAAAGAAAGAAAAGAAGTAAAGAACCTGTAATAAGTACTTAGCTTGCTTAAATATTCTGTGTGTAACTAAAAAGAATTTTCTATAGACTTGCATGTTTCAAATATGATAAATGGATTGCCAGGGAGCAATGTGTGTCCTGTCTGTCATAAGTCATAGTGAACAGTAATAATAGCATCCTGCAAATACCCATTTACATCTGCAAATGCATGTCAACCCAGGTTAGAAGAAATTGGTTTTGATAGTGAGCAGGTAGTCTTCTGATAGAGCTGTAAGGAAATGGTATACCCACAACAAGGCAGTAAAAAAGCTGTGGGTCATGTAAGATTTTTTTCCTGCTATTCTGTGGGTAAAATGGGTGGAAAACCAAGCAATGGGCTGCCAAGAGACAGCCAAACTAAGGCAGAGTTTACACAGAACACAGAGGAGCCAAGCTCTCCTGCACCCAACTTTCACCAAGTTGTGGATCTGAGGACAACTTCTATGCAGAAACTGTGGTATTTACTATTATCCCATTTTTCTTTGGTTTGAAAACTGGCAGAAGCATAGTGAAATCAGAAATCTCACATAGGACCTTCATTTCAGGTTCCTTTGCCCAGTGCTAGTTATTTTAACAGTGATTTTGTGGAAAGAATGAAAAGGAAAAAGCTTACCTTAAGTATTTAAAAAAAATTATAATTGATATAAACAGGCAACATGCAAGTGTCTAAAACCAATTAATAAAATAAACCCAAAGCCTTGACCATGGAACAATTTGGATGAAAGGATTAATCACCATTTGCCTTCTATTATTTTACTTGTGATGGTACAAAGATAAAACCAAAGCCCAGCACCAGAATCATGGTCTTTATGTGCATATAAATTATCTTTTGGTACATACAGAGTATCTCTCTGTACATACACATTATCTGCTGGTGAGTGCACAATCCTGGGCCATGGTATGCCCCCCAGGACCTTGATCCTTTGACAGGGACTCAGCACCTGCCTGAGTTCTCCATCAGCTCGAGGGCAAATATTGCACTTGTGCATAAAATGGGGTGCACAGAAAAGCCTGGGAAATGAAGAATTGGTTCCATGATGTGTCAGCATTTGCTTATTTTTTATATAGCATAGCATATGTCAAATTCTGTTTTCTTCCCCTCCCATTCTCTGTATTGAAATTATTTTCCATAAAATGATGAAAGGCATAAATAATGTGTTCTTGGCTATGGTCCTCCTCCACGGAAATCTGTGTGTGAAGGGGAGGGGACTGCGAAGGAGTTCAATATGTGTAAAATGAAGACACTATTTTCAAATTATTTTTTCATGTATTTAGAGTATAAAATGTGAAGATTATTCAGGATGTCCTATTTTGATAATTATTCTCTTTGTTCACCCTGTTGTAATACAGCAGCAACTGCATTGTATTCCATTCCTGATATAAGCCCACATTTTATGTAAACTAATAACCTTGAAATAGAGTGCAGGTTGTACAAATCACTTTTATTATACAGAGCCTATTCAATATAGCAAAGAAATGTTTGCCTACTAAAGTGTCTTTTATAATGGGTTATATTGACTTTGCTGTTTTTAAACTAAATATCAACCATAAGGTAAGAGTAGGAGGGAACAGATGGAGAGTTCATTTCTCAAAATGTATTGGAATCAAAACACGTTCTTTAAAATTCATATCCAAATGTGGCTGTGGAAAATTATAAGTGATAACGCTACACTATTTTTATAGAGATGCATCTGATACAGTATTAACATAACCACTGTATAACAATGACAATAAAGAAACAATTCCTGTATAGTATTATTAGTCTTATTTTTGAAAACATTGTTTATGTCTTAAGTAAGGAAAGGGACTGGATTTAAAAAAGTAACTTCTGTGTATGCCATTTTTAAAGATAGTAACCACAACAGTTTCTATGAGTTGTGAAATATTTCATTATCAATATGATCATTAATATTTTATGTCATTAATCTTGTTCCCATTGCAGGGCACTTGTGCAGATATTATATTCTCCCTAACTTATATTAATTTAGCTGTCAGAATGAAAGCCTTACAAACATATTTATTAACAACTCTTTCATCTTTTCTCAGATACCTGCATTTTACTGTCTACAGCTCAGATTTTATTGCCTTAGGTTCCTTTTACAGCCAACAGAAAGAAATTTACTGGGATTTGCTCCTTACCTATTTTATATTTGTAAAATTTTACTGGGATTTGCTCCTTACCTATTTTATATATGCATTTACTGAGATTTGCTCCTTACCTATTTTATGTATGTAAATTTTAGGATAACTTTAGTTGCACTTATAGCACCAATTTGAGTCCATTTACACTGAAGGTAGCCTTCATGACAGGCTCAAACACAAACAGTTACAAGGCAGATGTCTATCAAATGAGTCTGAACTTCTCTGTCAGTATAGAAAGGCTTTGATAAGAAAGTGGACAAATGTGTGAGCCTTCGCTAAAAATACCCACCCTTCAATGCTACATAAAAGAATTTTAATTTTTCCTGTGAAAGTCTTCCTATTTGTGGAAACATTTAACTTACAGAAACTGATTTATAAAACCTGGGAATTTAGAGGCACAAATTTATGCAAGGAATGGTACATTTATCACAGAAATGGAGCAAATAGTTTTTGACATCATGTTGCTGAGTTAAGGCATACTGGATGATTTTTTATTTCATTTTTATCCAACAAGAGGCAGAATGAAAAGCATCGCTGTTAGTAAAGTTAAAGGCAGAGATCATTTATGTGTTCTTCCAATCACTGGAATTAATCATCTGCATTTGGTATTCCATCAACAGACTGCTTCAGAAAAATTATGCATTCACTCAGTGTGCAGCAATCTTTTCCAGTTATCTTTACCTTGAAAAATACTCTGCACTGAATTAAAAAATTGGTGGTCAAGTATCAAAATAACACATAGTATTTAGTCTAAATTCCGTGACACCTTGCTTGTATACATGGGTGGTACAATGTAGGGTCTTGACTGAAAGTGAGCTTCTTTCTTTTTTCTTTTTTTTTTTTTTTATTTCTTCTTTAATGTGAAAATTTTTTAATTTATTATTTTTAAATCCTTTTTCATGTGTGACTGAAGGCAAGGGTGGTTGGTAACAGAGAGATCAGAGGAGCTCAATATATGCTAAATAAAAAACCCAACCTGAAAAGAGGTTCCTACTCCTCCCCAGAAATTCAGGGAATACTATCATGTAGAAACTTCCAAGATACTGTGAAATGAGATGCTGTATCTGCATCATTCAGCATAAGTCAGACACACTGCCTTGGCTCCTGAAAGCATGTCAGCTAGAAGCCAAGCTTCTCTGAATACTTGGCTTTCTAGCTGGCACACAGTGCAGCATTTATTCTGCTGTTAGGTGGAAAGGTTGTCGGCAGTCCTCCAGGCCACCAGTGTTGCGAGCGCCTTGTTTACCACTGGCACACTCCGCAGATGTAGGAAATTCAGGTTCACCCCCTTATGTGGGTCTGCACAAAGCAGTTGCCTGCATTGCAAGGTAAGAGGTCTGACCTCTGAAATGTAAAAGTCTCTTGTGCTCCGGTTATGATTAATCCTCACAAGTTCTGCCCAAGATACATTTTCTGAACAAAGTTTCAGGAAAGAGATCCAATTCCCACAAATCATTCATTCCTGTGACCAACATTCTCAACTAAAGAAGTACCTCAGCACATTCCTGACAGGCTTTACTATCTGACAGGCTTTACTCTCCAACAGGCTTTGTCTGAACTTTATAGTGATAACCTTATAAATTATTTTTCATTTTAATTTACAATATGTTTTTATTTTATGCAAGGAACAAAATATGAGGTCTCCTGTATTTAATTTAGCACCTGTACATCCTCAGAAATTATAATGAAGCACTGCACGATTCAGCCTTTATAGGGTGGTGAATTCTAATCCTGTTAGGGTAGCTCTTTAATTAAAATGCCAATTAACTTTTGTGCAGTTAATGCAATTATGGATTTATTACTTCTTGCGATTCTAAGAATTTTTTTATCATCCAATAATATTTCATTTGTAAATTCCTACCTTAGGAAAAGAACAGCTCAACTGAGTCACATATCTATAAAACTATCCACTTTCAGAAATGAAGTATCTGTTTAAAACTTTTGAATAAATAAGAGTTAAAGGACCTTGGCCTTACATCCTGGACTTAAAATCCTCCTGAAGATCTAAGAACTACATAAGAATTTAATTTTCTATCACTGTATATCTTTTATCACACTTACCACAAATCTATGATACTTCTAGGATACCTAAGTTTAAATAGTGTATTCTGCTATTTAGTGTTTTCCAACTATATTGTCCTGGTTTCAGCTGGGATAGAGTTAACTTTCTTCCTAGTAGCTAGTACAGTGTTGTGTTTTGGATTTATTAGAAGAATAAAGTCGATAATACACTGATGGTTTTAGCTGTTGCTGAGCTGTGTTTATACTAAGCGAAGGACTTTTCAGCTTCTGGTATCCTGCTAGCAAGTAGGCTGGGGGACACAAGAAGCTGGGAGAGGACACAGCCAGGACAGCCGATCCAAATTGGCCAAAGGGATATTTCATACCATGTGGCATCACGATCACCATATAAACTATGAGAAAGCTGGTCAGGGGCTGTTGCTTGAGAGCTGGCTGAGCATCAGTTGACAAGTGGTGAGCAATTACATTGTGCATCACTTGTTTTCTATATTCCAATTCTTTTAACATTATTATTGCCACTATTATTATTTTCTTCCTTTGCTGTCCCATTAAGCTGTCTTTATTTCAAGCCACAAGTTTTCTCACTTTTATTCTTTACTTTTCGCTTCTTCCCTGTGAGGGTGGTGAGGCACTGGCACAGGTTGCCCAGAGCAGCTGTGGCTTCCCCATATGCAGCAGCGTTCAAGGACAGATTGGATGGGGCTTTGAGCAACCTGGTCTAGTGGGTGGTGTCCCTGCCCATGGCAGGGGGGGTGGAACAATGCCCAGCTGGAGACCAGTAACGAGTGGTGTCCCTCAGGGATGGGTGTTGGCACCGCTCTTGTTCAACATCTTTGTCGGTGACATGGACAGTGGGATTGAGTGTGCTCTCAGCAAGTTTGCCAATGACACCAAGCTGTGTGGTTCAGCTGGTACGCTGGAGGGAACAAGTGCCATCCAGAGCGACCCTGACACGCTTGTGAGGTGGGCTGATGCCAACCTGATGAAGATTAACCATGACAAGTACAAGGTCCTACACCTGGGTCAGAGCAATCCCAGGCACAGCTACAGGCTGGGCAAAGAGATTCAGAGCAGTCCTGCTGAGAAGAAGTCGGGGGTGTTGATCAATGAGAAAATGAACATGAGCTGGCAGTGCGAGCTTGCTGCCCGGAAAGCCAACCGTATCCTGGGCTGCATCAAAGGGAGTGTGACCAGCAGGTCGAGGGAGGTGATCCTGCTCCTCTACTCTGCTCTTGTGAGACCTCACTTGGAGTATTGTGTGCAGTTCTGGTGTACTCAACATAAAAAGGACATGGAACTGCTGGAACAAGTGCAGAGGAGGGCCATGGGGATGATGAAGGGACTGGAGCACCTCCCGTATGAAGATAGGCTGAGAAAGTTGGGGCTGTTGAGCCTGGAGAAGAGAAGGCTGTGTGGAGACCTCATAGCAGCCTTCCAATATCTGAAGGGGGCCTATAGCGATGCTGGGGAGGGACTCTTCATGAGGGACTGTAGTGAGAGGACAAGGGGTAACGGGTTCAAACTTAAACATGGGAAGTTTAAATTGGATATGAGGAAGACATTTTTTGCTGCGAGAGTGGTGAGGCACTGGAATGGGTTGCCCAGGGAAGCTGTGAATGCTTCATAGCTGGCAGTGTTCAAGGCCGGGTTGGACAGAACATTGGGTGACATGGCTTAGTGTGAGATGTCCCCGCCCCTGGCAGAGGTGTTGGAACTAGATATTCTTAAGGTCCTTTCCAACAGTATCTATTCTATGATTCTATCATTCTATTTTTAAGATGCCTTCCTATCCAAACCATTCTATGATTCTATGATACTAATCAGTTCTCTCCCCCATCCCACTGGGGTAGAGGGTAGTGAGCGAATGGCTGCGAGCTGCTTAGTTGCCAGGTGGGGTTAAACCATGACAGTTCCTTCTGGCACCCAATGTGGGACCTGAACACACGACCCTGAGTAAGATTCTCATGCTCCACCAACTGAGATAGGCATAGGCTGGGTCTCATTTTCAGTTGCAGTGCCTGTCATCATGGTAGGAGTAGTTGCAGTGCCTGTCGCTCTGTCATCAGATCCAGATACCTCCTTTTCCCCTCAAGGGTAGTGAATAGTGTTGAACAGGGCTCAGCAGGCACGGCCTAGGCCCAAACATGTTACGCAGAACTTTTATGTTTATGACTCTTTTCTTCCAGTAAGTGGAATACACCAACACTATCAAAAAGGTATTAAGGTAATTTTGAAGAATATTTCTTGCTTCCTTATCCTAAGATTTTTATTTGTCCCTACATATTGCCATGTTATAAAACACTGGTCAAAGAAGAGACACTAGGGAAAAATAACAGACTGACTGTACTTACTGCCTTTCAGGATGGGGAGGCAAAGAATAACATTGCAACCATGGAACAGAAGCATGGCTGAGCTCTTACGCTGAGTGCACAATTTGACCTGGTAATCCCCTTGTGGCCCAATGTTTACTGCTAACACTTTATACAGTTATCAGTTGAGTTGGAAATTCACGTATTAAACCACTGGCTTTCAGGATTTTGATAGCTCCCCGCTTGCAGTTAATGCATTTTGTATTAGCCCTCAGTGTGAAGAAATCATAACTCCATATACCAAGGGATAAACTCCAACTTAAATTAATAGCAAACAGTATCTGGAGACTTGGATATATGCACTGAGATATCTGTCCTATTGCTTTTCCCCCACAAAACTGAGTTTTCATTATATTTCTACCTAGACTTGAAACATTGTTTTTATTTCTAAAAATGTGACTTGAGGCAAAAAGGTGAGAAAGTAGAGCTCTCAAACTCATCAAAGGCTTGATTCATTAGGATAGTCAAGACAGAAAACTATTTCACGTAAGCTTTTGTTAAGTGTCCAGAAAATGAATTGCATTGTTTTTTGAGCACGACTTCATCCTGTTACAAGTTTTGCTGTAATATAAATATCAAGTTGTGCAAGACAATATACATGTCATGGCTATGCAGCTAGTCAGAACCATAAGGGCTACACATCTATACGGAACCATTGCCCAACAATACAAAATGCGAGGTTTTTCATCTTACCCAGAGCTGCCATCTAATAGATGCCTTAATAGCTCTAATTCAATCCAGGAAAGGGAGTTTCTGATCTTACGTGTACTGAGGGTGCAGTTGGAAAAACAGATATTAAGCTGTATTTTATGACCACAAATAGTGGTCTTAAAATAATGATTCAGAGTTTGGCAGTCACAATACATTGTATTATGTAGTTTTAAATATCTTGAACAGGAAATTATTTTTTTAAGGACAATTTGAGTTTTGGCCACTACTTTTTAAAGAGGTGGTACTAATTGGAAAACAGTTTTTTGAATACACAGGGAAAGTAAACTGTCAACTCTGTTTTTATGAAATGCTGTGCTTTCACTGCAGAAAACAAATTATTAATTCTTTCTTTTCCCTGCTTTTATAAAAGCTGAAATGGCAGAAAGTTCTACTCAGGAAAATGCCGAAGCAAGGAAGACAGTGTTTGAAAACCAGACAGTCTTTTACAATTGTGCACAATAACAACAATTTTGGCTTTGCCTTCAAGAAGAGAACTAGAAGCTGGCTTAGCATTCTAGAAATAAATAGAAATACCCAAAGTGGAACATTCTAAGGGCTTTTCAATGCACAGGACTGAGAGCAAGAAATGCAGAATGCTCCTGCTCAGAAATCTCTTAACTACATAGTCAGGGTAAAATCTTGAAGTCTGGACATGGCAACACAGGCTCATTTCATGTCCTATTGGTGGCTTTGAAACAAAGGGTCTAGCTGTAATGGGTAGGAAAGTGGTCATGTTTTATTTCCCTTGATTGCAAATGACACGAGAACAGGTTCAGGAACCTTAAAGCTATGGCTTTGTTAAGAGCTATTTGGTAAAGCACCATGTTTTACAACTCAGCACTGTGTGACATACATCAAGACTTTTTACAGTACGGTAGCATCTGCAACTATCTTAAACATAATTCAACAGGCTCACAGTCCATGTCAGCTGAAGGAGTTAAATTACTGTTTAGCAGTACTTACACTGAACAGCATTTTATGAAGCTCTTTCTTCCAGGAAGACTTCTACATTTATCCTTTCAACCTACACTGTAATAGCTTGGGATGTTGATGTTCAGTACACTCCACAAGAACAAGCTGATAGGAAATTAAAACTTCATTAAACTGGGTATAAGATGTAGCTTAAAGTTGAATGGGTTGCAATATGTTACTACAGTGATCCCATTCTTCTCTTTATCCCTGTTTCCAGCTGTCACTAAGCCAAGATAAGAAGCAGAAAACATTTCTCTTTTTTTTTTAGTAAAAATCTTTTAATTACTCTACTAGCTTCAGATGATCACTGACTGCTGACTTTCCTGTGAGTTAGAAGGAGGCTTGGGAAAGCAAACTTCTTTTGTTTCAGGTCTGGAACATAGCTGACCCTAGCTACTCTTTTCTGTGTAAATGATCTACGCTAGGAAATATTGGTAGACTAGAAAGGGTAGTTGCATGTGCAAAATGCTGTTTTTATTTCCTGTAACTTCATTTTACTGATAATGGTGGAAAACTAGAACCAAATAGCTCAAACATATTAGTTAGAAAATATCCAACAAAAATTGTTAGTGCAGACCTTTTCAGTATTACATGTTTGCTATTTATGACTGCGGCAAATACATGGGTAATGAATTGCTAAGAAGTAAAAGGTCTTATGTCCATTCTTCTCAGCTTAGAATACTCACAGTGATTTGTTGTATTATCAGCTAGACAATCTAATGAACATTTCTATCTAGATTCTGCTTTTATATGCTCCAACAGAAATATGAACTAATTCAATATATTTAGGGTTGCCAAAGGAGTACAGCAGAACCTAATCTCCCAAAGGTAAATAATACTTGAAATTAGAACTTAGTGTCAACATACGTTACATAGAATTAAAATATGATATTGAAGTTCAGCTCTTCTCTTTCTCATGAATATTTCGGTCCTAATGCTTTAAAATGTGTAAAGTGACCATATAATTTAACTGGATCAAGAAAAAATCCCCAGCAATAGAAACAAAAACTAATGCAAAATCCATCAGGTGACAAAAACCTCACCCTGAGGCAATGAGGAAAATAAAAGCAAACTGCATTAAAATCATGAATTTTTATCTCTCAAAAAAGAAGAACATTATACACATCATCCATTCTTAATAATCAGACTGTTGTTTCATTAATGTGTAGGTAATGCTTTTTAAATACCAGATCATTGTGCTATATCTTGCTTATGGCTATGGATAGGACTGGTCAGAAAAATGTTACTTACTTTGGGGTTTTTTACATAAAAAAACATCAACAAGAAATTCCTATAAGACTTTGCTGCTTCTGTGACTCACAAGAAATGCAGCCTTATTGATGGCAGTGTGAAGATGTTTTTGGGAAGCAAGAAGCACATAAAGAAACCATTAGGTCTAAATTTTACTGTTTTCAACACACTTAGGTTTTTCACGTTTGTTGATAGTAGCTCACTTTAATCTCTCTCTAAATTCTTTTAATGAGAAATAGTAAGGAAAAGAGCTTATAAGATCCATCTTGCAGACTGAAAAGCCTGTTTACTCTCCAGAGCACTCTGGACTTTTTTTTTTTTTCTCTGAAAGAGCTTCAGGAGCTTTAGTTGCATCATCTCCATGGTAATTATTTCAACTACTAATCTGGCTGATAAATCTGAACTTAATTTTTCCTCTACCATATCATGCGAGAGCTCAGTGAAGATTTCTTCCAGGATTTGTGGAGAACACTTAGTTCTCAGACTAGAATAACACTACTTCCAAAGTTACCAATTGCAACTTACATTTTATTCCTATTTCATATAATTTCATATTTTTGTCCGGCAAACCGGTGGTTGTGCATTTTGAAAAGACTAACTTCTCCTCAGACAGCCTTTTCAGATTTCCACAATTTAATTTCTTACCTCTAATGGCTGTTCCCATGCTACATAATGGGTCATCTCTTGTACTGTTATAAGAAATATATTTATGCTTGAATTTCTAAACAAAAATTCCTGCCACTTTTTTCCTGCTTTCTCTGTTTCTGAGGAGAGGTGGAAACAGACAGAAAGTATGTCCACTTAGTTTTTTCTTGCTCATGCTGTTATTGCGTTACTTAACAGTTTTTGCCTAAATGTGAGCAATTTTAATGTAAGCTAAGTGTTTTAGACTCTTTTTATAGTCAGTTAAAAGAAACAGCTACTGCTGGAGCAGAATTTGCATCATCTCTCTCAGACAACTAATTTAGCTGAACCATCCTGGAGAGGTACAATTTCTCCCCCTTGACTATAACAGTAACATTGGTTGATTAGCTTAGACGTAGGTGCTTAAAAGTTCAATTAGGTAAGACTAAAACCGCACAGACTACACACAGTTAATCTATTTTCTGTGGCATACTTTGGTGTAATCTTGTTCAGATAAATATTTAATAGAAATTATTACATCTGGAAGAAAAGAAAGACTGTGGCAGATTATTAAGTAGTGCATAAGTGTTCTGAGTGGGTCAGTCATGGCACCCATTGTTGCAAAACGGTAAACCACAAAAAAAGGGAGGAAAAAGTCCAAATCAGACTGTCATAGAATGCACAGCTATAAAAATGTCAAAATAATCAAAGTTTAAAACAGAACTGATCAAATACAGAAAGATTTTTGCTAAGTGCTGAAACAGTTAGAAAAGTATTTTTTCCTCCCAAGTCCTGCTTTTAACTTCCTTTGATACAAGGTGGCACAAAGTCAAGAAAGAACTTGAAACAAGTTTCACATTAATATTTGAAAAAGGGCACCCAATGTGTTTGATGTGGCGCCCTTCATGCAAATCATGTAGTGTGAGAGAAATCCCAGTAGGAAATATGATTCTTTCTTCTTAGCACTCTCTTTTTTTCTGGTTGATAATAATGAACTTTTCACACTCCCATTGCAGCCCCCCTGAGCTATACAGAAATGAAGTTATTACTCACTAGGTGCTGCTTATTTGGGTAGGATTTTTTGTTGCTTTTTATTGATTCTTTTTATTTTTTAGCTGAAATTACAATCACAGTTCAACACATATTTTGTACTTATTTTTCACAGGCTTCTGAAAGATAAAACCTAGATGCTTCATCAAAACTACAAAATACCTGCTCTCTCCTAGGATTTTAAAATGTGGGGATGTGTTTGTATGAACAAAAATGTCATTATGATAAAACAACAGGTATTGATTTGACTGGGGGAGTGTCTAACTGTATCTGAAAGTATAGAATAGAGTGGTAATGTAATAGTAATATCAGGAGGAACTCCTCCTGATATAATTTTTAGTTAATTATGTTAATAATAGTAAGTTGCACCTTCTAGAATTCTCAATACATTACCATTTAAAGTATGGAGGTCAAACTAATTACAATCCATCTAAAATCCAGAACAGTGTGGGCAGCAGCATTGATCACATTCCCTCCTTTTATTCTTGTGCATTCTTCATTCGTATGTATAGCAACCAGTGTATCTCCCACATTACACCACCCACACACTTACTAACACTTTCTGAAGGCACAGGAACCTTTCTCTACAATTAATTTCCAGATTATATTTTGAAAAATGTCATAGATTGGTCTGGAAGTTGTTGAAAGCAGACCTAAAAAAGGGGAAGCTCCTCCAGTAGACCCTAAGGGAAAAGAAGACCTCAGGAGCTCCCCAATGCAAGGTTCACATTGAAAAATAAATCTGAGCAGGAAAAAAGCCCCAACAAATACTCAATGATAATACTTTTATTACAGGTATAATTACTGTATGACAAGATACTGGCATTCAGTGCAAACTTTTAAGATTGTCTAAAAGATAGATGCATTCTGAAGAAATTTTAGGTTTGGTTTGTTTGGCTTTTTAAAAACCTTCTGATAGAAGACATTTTATATGCCTTTGCAGCTGAGTCTCATGATCACAGGCCTTGTTCCTCGAGGGGAAATTCTGCTGGAAGTACAGCAGAGCAGCAGCCCAGAAGGTTTCTGGAGCACACCGAAGACAACTTCCTGACATAGGTGAACCAGGGTCCTGGGCGAGATAATGCTCTGCTGTAATTCATACAAAGACAGAAGGACTGCTCAGGGGGTTGAAAGCTGTGACCATGAGATGGCAGCGTTCAAGATCCTGAGAGAAGGGATCACAACCTTGGTGTTTAGGAGAGTAGTCTTCAGTCTCCTCAGGGATCTGCTTGGAAGAATCCCATTAAAGACAGTCCTGGAGAAAAGAAAAGTCCAAGGAGAGCTGTCTCACTTCCTCCATGTTCAAGAACAGTCCATCTCAATGCACAGCAAGTCAAGAAAAGATGGTAGGAGATCTCCATGGTCAAACAAGTTGCTCCTGACTGAAAAGAAATTGTACAAGAGATGGAAGGAGGGAAAGGTGATCCAGAAGGAATAAAGAGATGTCTGATCATGCAGGGATAGGATTAGGAAAGCCAAGGCCAGCGGGAAAGAGACCAGTGGACAAGTCTGAAGCAAGGAAGACTTATCCTTTTGTTGTGGTTTAAGCCCAGTCAGGCATGTAGTTCATTCATTCATTCCTCCCTCTTTCTTCCACCCACTCCCGGAGGGATGGGGAGGAGAATCAAAAGAATGTAACTCCCACAGGTTGCGATAAGAACTGTCCAGTAACTAAGGTATAACACAAACCACTGCTGCTATCACTAATAATAATAATGACAAGGGAAACAACAAGGGAAGAGAATACAACTGATACCCAACCCAACCAAGCAAGCACTGCACCCAACCCTTCCAGGTCCCTGCCCCCAGTTTTTACATCCTGGGCATGACATGCTGTGATATGGAATACCTTTTTGGCTGGTTTGGGTCAGGGGTCTTGTCTCTGCTTCCTCACGGCTTCCCCTCTTCCTGGCAGAGCATGAGGCTCAGAAAGTTCTTGGTCAGACTAAACATTACTGCAACAACTAAAAACACCACTGTTATCAGCACTGTTCTCAGGCCGAAAGTCAAAAACACAGCGCTGCACCAGCTACTAAGAAGGAGAAAAATGACTGCTACTGCTGAAGCTAGGACACCTTGGTATAGCAGTTTCTGGTTAGGGCACATTTAAGCTAAGTAGGTATGCTTAAGTCATGGGTCTAGATAGGATGCATTGACGAGTGCTGAGCTAGCTGGACAATGCTATTTTCATGACACTGTTGATTATCTTTGAAATATTATGGTGATTGGGGGAGATTCCTGAGCCTGGAAGAAAGCAGATATTACTCTTATCTTCAAGAAGGTCAAGAAGGAAGTCTCAGAAAACCACACACACTGAGCAGCTTCACCTTGAACTCTGAGAGTGACAGAGCAACTGATAGACTTGGAAATAATTTCCAAACATATAAAGAACAGGAAGGTCACTGGGAGTAGTCAGCATGGATTTATGAAGAGGAACTCATGCTTGACCAATCTGATAGACTCCTACAATGAAATGACAACCTTGGTAGATGAGGGGAGAACAGTGAATATGCTTGATCCTGACTTCTGACTAAGGCTTTTTATGCTTTCTCTTATAACATTTACAGACACGGACTCATGAAGTACAAGATAGATAAAAGGGCAGTGACATAAATTGAAAACCATCTGTACTGCTGGGTTTAAATGGTTGTGATAAGTGGCATGAAAGCCAGCTAGGGGCCAGTAACTAGCAGGATGCTCCCATGTGGGTTCATGTGGAGATCAGTACTGTTTAACATATTCATTAATGATGTGGATCATGGACAGAGTTCATCCTCAGTAAATTTACAGATGATGCATACCTGAGAGGACCAGTTGATATGTCAGATGGTCACACTCAGGGAGATCAATAGGCTGGAGAACTGGGCAGAGAGGAATCTCGCGATCTTTAACAGGGCAAAAATCAAAGCTCTGCACCTGGGGAGGAACATACCCATGCACCTGCACATGTTAGGGACTGGCTGTCCAGAGAGAAGCTTGGCAAAGAAAGACCCTGGGCGTCCTGGTAGGCAGCAAGCTGACCATAAGCCAGCAGCACACCCTCACAGCAAAAAAGCTCGAGTGTCCTTGGCTGCATGAGGAAAACCACGGCCAGCAGAATGAGGGAGGTGATCCTTCCTCTGTTCTCAATCCTAGTAAGACTAATCTGAAATGTTGAGTCCAAGCCTGGGATACCAATACCAGAAGGATACGGACAAGATGGAGCAAGTCCAGCAAAAAGCCATAAAGATGAGTAAGGAACTAGTGTATCTGACATACAAACAGAGGCTTAGAGACTTGAAGCTCAGCCTGAAGGAAGAGATGGCTGAAGGAGATCTGAAAAATATGTATAAATTAAGATATTTATTAAGATCATAGTTATCCTTAGAATTATGAAACTGAGAAATATGTAGAAGTAGAATGAAGGAAAAATAAAACTAAAGTGCAGTAATGTTTATGATCTTTTCAATTAATTACATCATGTTCTAATATATTAGTTATGTGTTCTTGTGAATGAGAATACAAATATCACATTTTTCAGGAGGCTGTCATCACTGACTGATACAAATTTATTTCTCATACTTGATTGTCAAAGATAACCAAATTATATTGTCCATATGGTATCACAGTTATCATCTAAAATTGACAATTAATGTTCTATTTTTTTATTACCTTACAACATGTATAAAAACATATAAAAGCATTAATAATCACAACATTTTAACTGTAAAATATAGAATAAATGTTTCTGGTACATATTTCATATTCAGTTCAACCAGATTATTACTTCTTGATAAACCTTGAACTTCATATTAATTTCATACTTGCAAATATCAATTTATACTATTTCATTTTCTTTTGTTCTCTCATATAGACTTAATATTGATTTATTAAATCAATGAAACAAATTAATAAACGAAAAATTACTATGAAATATTGCTGCACAAACACAATTACTCTTTGCTCTCAAATCTACTAAGAGTATTTAATTTATATCGTATTATTACAAAAGTCGAAGCACCCCTAGTAAATTACGACAAACCTTACCTTGCACCGATTCAACCCAAATGAGAAACATGGAACTGAAATTTAGTTCTCACAAAATAAGTTTAGTTTTCACATAAATAAGTATGAAAATGTAATTAAAAAGAAGAGTAACAACCTGGCCCCACTGAAATAAATTATTTTACTTCAGAAAGTGGAATTATTTTTAATCAATATGACATACTTCAGGTAAGCAGTCTTTTGAAAGACCTAGTTAAGTTGCTTTGGCTTTTATTACTGGAGCACAGATGCAGGACACCCATTAATTACCTAGGAGAAACTTGGACATCAGGAACTGAATTTTCAGTTAAGGGCATATTAAGGACTGACTGAAGTGGTATTCTGCAGAGGAGGGAAACCCACAGAGTGCCTTTTTGTTGAGGAACACTAGTTTATTTCTTTCAGACTCCCCCCTATTCCCCCCCCCCCCCTTTTTTTTTTTTCTCTCTTTCTTTTTATTATCTGATCCTGGTTCCTCCTTTGGAAAGTTGACTGGAGCACTAGACTGCAAGGAGCTGCTGCAAGCTGAAATAACACACATGCTGTTCAAATTTTTAAATACAGCTCTGCTTAAAACATTCTTTAAACTAAAGAAAACTAAACACTGTATTTCTGGAGCACAGTGACTTTAGCATTCATTACATACACACATGGTGGAAGACTGCGAAAAAAGAATACTCACATCCAAAAAGGAAAGATTAATCATTCAAACAGAAATTTCTCTTTTAAGGACAGTTCCAATCATGTAATACTTTTTTTTCATATAGGAGATAAGCATTTCAACATCAAAGAAATGGCACAAGCTCTTTATAAAATGCAGAATTATGTAAAAACAAATGCCCAGTGTTCACAGTTCTCAGTTTGCACAGTTACATTGCCAGGCTTCTGTTATGTTGGGGTATTTTTTTTGCTTCTGTTAACACATCTAATTAACCAAAGCAGCATGAACTGAGTATTATGATTAAACAGACAATTTTAAAATTGCTTTTGACAAACTGGAGATTAACATGTCTTTTTCCTGATTATTTGCACTAATGAAAACTGAGCACCTGAATGCTCACACAGTGAAAACAAGCAAGACACAGAGATATCAAGGACATGACTGAACAAAATATTCTTATGAAATCTCAGGCTGGAGATGAGATGGGTAAAGAAAGTAAAAAGATGATTCTGTCATTTACTAAGCTGTAGAAACAAAATCACTGTCAAAAATATGCATACAGGCTAAAGGATGTGCAGCAAATCTTAGCTTTGATCTGGGTTGAACAGGCAGCTCTTTGCTTAAGACTGGCATCGAAACTGGAGCACAAGGATATGAATTCTCCTTGTTCTACACAGTTTGATCAAGTAACAAAAACACACACGGGAGGAAGAGTTTTTAATAAAAAAAAAAAAAAGGAATAGTAGTTGAAATCATATTTTGAACGAAGTTTCCAAACAACTTGTTTTTGAAATTAATTTAGGTGAACCTTGACAAACACTCAAATTTTTAAGACATTACTAAGTTTTGGGCATTCTCATATTAAAAAAAAAAAAGTATACAGTAGCCTTTTTGTTTATTTCTCCTTTTTTGTCTTCTCTGTGAGCTGCAGAGAATGGTATGGAAGCAATTGTCTCCATGGGGTCTGGAATGAAGAGCGTGTTTTCAAAGAAAGACAAATTAGATCACTGGGAGATGTTTCAGGAGTAAAAGTCTTTTGGCCAAAAGTTCATATTTATTTATTTTGAGAATACATGTTTGGAATTAAAAATTTTCTAAGTGAATAAAGGACCAATACCTGAGCTTTCAGAAAAGAAAAAGGAAGTATGTATTGATAAATTGCATTAATTTTAAATTATTGAAAATTTGAAAGAGGGTCTTAAAGAAGTAAGGCATATTCACATTTGTGACTTCAGTTTAAGTCATCTGTTTTCATTTTTGTGGAAAAATAGTTGAAAGTATATTTATGGCACATCTGTGGTAAATATTAATCGGGAACCAGGAAAGAAGATAAGCCTAGCTGAAGATTTCTGATTTTGAGTCTGAGAGGATAAGCGTAATATTCCACTTTGATTCCTTGTGGAACTTTGTATACTGAAGTCCGGGGTTTATTTCTTTGCTTCCCTTAATCCTTCTAATGTCCATACAGACAAAGGAAAAAAAGTGCTTAACACAAAGTCTTAATGTCTGGTAAAGGCCAGGTGTGATAAAAAAGTATAAATGACTACAGGCCACATATTGCAGTAACAGTGGCTTAGCTACTGTCCTTATCACTTTTCCCTCTACTGGCTTAAAACCAAAGTTAAGCATTTAGATTTCCATCTCACAGAAGAACACCCTAAAAGGTACAGTATGGGCTAAGCCACCATAAGCCTCTCTCATACTTCAGCATTTTATCTGTATTTGGGCCACAGCAAAACTAGAGTGCAATATTCATGCCACATAAGGAAAGCAAGAAGGCACTCACAGTGCATTTCTGAGCTTGCTCAGAAAGAAGTGAGGATGCTAGTCTTGGCTTTTATCAATATTAACACATCTTTGGCAACTGTCATTGAATAAAAAGCAGTAATAACCCTGAAAGGGAGAAGAAAAGAACTTGCAAATCACACAATAATATTCCACTGAGTTGTAATACCAATGTGTTTTATAGAATAGGTACTTCCTGAATGAATCCTGCATCTACCAACAATTTTCCGTATCAGCTCTGAGGATTAATCACCTTTTACTCTGTGTATGTGTGATGTAGCTTTCTGGATCAGTAAAAAGTGTTTTCTGAAACATCCACCCTTCTTTCCCATTTGGGAGACTGATCTCTGTACTTGTCTTTTCCCCTAACCCTTCACACCGCCTCCATATTTTGCAGCAAAAAGAAGCATCTGGCCCAGAGAAGCTAAATCGTATGGTGCGTCAGGGAGATCTGCCAACCTTGGCAGAAGGAGTCACATAACTCCAGCTGGTTGCAATGGTTTTTCTTGTCCAAGAGATATTTATTAGATAAAAATAAAAGGTCTGATTGCAAACCCCAAATAAACTCAAATAAGTGTTACCAAATGTATGACCATGAAGCAAGTTTTCAGCAAAATGTTTCTGGTTTTCATCTGCATTAAAAAAAAAAGCAACAACCCAGAGCATGACTGTTTTGAAGCCTTCTTCATGAGCCATGACATCACAGACTTCTAAGAACATACACTTTCTTCATCCCAGAAGATGCTCTCACCATTTTAAGGGGAACTTGATCTTTACTCTCTGAAGTTGATTAACTGGGGAGTTCAGGGGTGAAGTACGCAGGGAGGGGTTTGTATTGACGTGCAAATTGACATGTTTCTTTATTATATTCCTTTTAAAAATCTGTATCAAAACAAGACCAGCAATGTATTACTGCAAGCCTGACTTGAAGCCAAGGAATGCACGGAATAACATCCTTGCCCAAGATGCCTCATAAACAAACAAAAAGGAGAATACCACTTTTTCTGAATCAAACACTAAAGATAATACCTTCAATTTTATCTGTGACTGTGTTGACCAAATTTAAAGTTGTTCTTTTCTTATTTTCTTTGATGGTGATACAGTTAATCATCAAAAATATTCTTTTCTCTTACACCAGGACTGGTGAAACATTCATGCACAGGACCATCTTTTTTTTTTTTTTTTTTTTTTTAAGGTTGCTTTTCTTCAGTATATATTTTTGGTTGTTTGGAGTTTTTTCTGCTAAACAGATAGAGCCAAAAACCGTGTGACTTCACTCTTTACTCTCAACACCCACCGTAAAGTGATAAAGACACCTGCGAATGGCAAACCACACTTTATTTTGTGTTTACAAACTAGGGCCAAGTACCATCAGAGTCTGTATTCCGGCACTCAAGCACGGAAAGTACAAGCCCCTGCAAGATACACAGCGGGAGCCACAACAGGCTCGTGTGTAATCTGCTTGTAACACAGGCGCTGTGCTCCACTAATAACACCCAGGACTGGCTGAGGTAGTGGGACCAGCCATTACTGGTGGCCCCACCCCAGAAGCCCTCAGCCCTCATGGTGCCCTGACAGCGGCCAACTAAACAGGGCTGTTATGCAGGTTTAAATATGCTATAAAGTTCTTCATAGCAACATTAAAAAGTATTATTTTGGTAAGAATCAAATGAAAAGGTAACTGTGGTGTAGCACCTGAGGCTTAACTTTGTACTATAGCCTTCTATATCTAAGAATAACAAGGTCTTTTTTTTTTTTTTTTTTTTTTTTTAATGAACTGTATGAATGTATTACTTTATAGCACGGGGATCTCAAAAGGTGCATCTTATTTACTATGCATCCCCATACAGATAAGATTAGTTCCTGCATCCCCATACAGATAAGATTAGTTCCTGTATAATCTAAAGCTAGTCACTGAAGTCAAAGCTAGTTGTTTTTCCTTTGTGTGTGGTTTCAAGGAACCGAGCATCTGCTCTCTACCATAATTGTCAGCAACTTTCCTACTCTCAGGCAGAAAAGGGTCACTAATAGTGGAATAACGTACTCTGAGTGGGAAAGGTCATCTTGGTGCAAAAGCACCCAAAACTTCCATATGGCAGGGTTCTAGCTGGGCAGCAAAGCCTGAAAAATAGGACATAATGTCTACAATAGGAAAGCATCATCAAGGCATCATAAAATGCCCTGATTCTATGATGGGCTATAATGAACTCTGATCTCCCTAATTCTTGCCACACCAGTTGAAAATGATGTGATAGACCTTCCTACGGGCATCTTAGATTCAAGAAGTTTCACAGCAGGTTTAAAAAACACCATCACCCCCTCCAAATCATACAAACGTATTGCATTTAAAAACACATTTGTAAAGATGTCTAGCATCAAAGTTCTCAGTACTAAATTTAGCATAACCAATCCAAGTGACCTTGAATTGGTTATGTTAAAAAATTATAAATTACCAAAAATCAAAATATGCTCACTACATTTAGACTTACATAGACTTTCCCTGAATTTTTTAAGGCTTATTTCTGAAAACAGCCACTTTAGAAAAGGCTTAGGTATCACAGTGAGTATCAAAATGCATATGAATTCTCATGCTGGTGTACTAAGCAAAAGAGCAAATCAAATGAAAGCGAATGTTGGTATTGTTGGTTTTAATAACATTATTAACTGATGAGACTGATTGGACAGCATATACAGATATGTTGCCTACAGGTTGAAAAGCATGTTAATAGTCTGAAAACAATTCTATGTCTATATAAAATTATTCTGCACCTTGGAGTCTATTTTCTATCCAAAAGAAGAAATGAGTTGATAGTATCCATGAATACTTGAAGGAGGCAGAGAAATTAGACAAGGGTTCTACTTAGAGTAGTAAATAAAGGCATAATAAACTGTAATGACTGGAAGCCAGTATCATCCACATTCACTTTTTAAACTTTAAGGGCAATTAAGAATTGGAAAAATTTCTGAAGGCTGTGACTCTCCAATGTGCAAATCATTTTATTGAGACAAAGTATCTTTCTGAGAGTTGTCTTCTAAGACAGCAAGAAGTCAGGAACTTGTTTCTGAACCAGCTGGTAAAATTATATGTATTGTGTTATATGGAAGGTCAACCTGACCATGACAATACTTTTTTGCCTTAGAAATCTATCACAAATCTCTTAGCTACACTAGAGGTAAAGACATTCTTTGCTGGAAACTGGCATAAATCTGAATTGCAATTAGTAACAGTCAAATAATTAGTAACAGTCAAAAATCTGAGGGGATGCTGTTTATTCAAGTAATAATTTACCACTAATAAAGTTGTAACAATTTGATTTACTATAAAACTTCAATATCCTAAATTGAACAAATGCCCAGTAGTAGAAGTCTCAAAATCTGTTGCATCTGAAAAGATCTCAATACAAACATGCAATCTTCAGGTATACTGGAGGTTCCTGAGGATATTGTTGATGATATCTCAACAGCAGTAATAAATACAATTTTGTTGGATTCAGCTATGCTGGAAGCGCTATTCAAACTGTCACTTTTAATACTTGATTATGCCAGTTTAGTGTGTGTCTAGAGAACAAATGTAGAGAGAAAAATCAAAGAAAATTCATGTTATCCTGAACCAAAAACTTTTTTCATCTGTTTCATTACTGGGATGATCATTCAGGCTGCTGCTTTTGTGAAGCACAATAATTTGGTCAATCCTAGTTGTAGCAGGTAATAACAGCCTGCATAATAACAAGTAATTATCTTTTAACATTGAATTGATGATTCCTTCTGAGATTATTATTTCATTCAGATAAATTCTTAAAAAAATCTCAAATTCAGTCACAGAACCAATTCATCATAATGTGACCAGTCCTGGTGCAGGCCATGACCAAAGAAGGAAGGGTTAAAGTTCAGATCAGATAAAGGTGCACAGCACTGCAATGGAATGACTGAGTTCTTTGTACCACTGTGCTGTTCTGCGCATCTTTTCTGGACAGGAACCTGTTATTTGTTTCACACAGATCTCTCAGTGTCTAAACACTGAGAACTCTTACAGCAAACCACAAAATAAATCAATAATAAGGTAATCATGTCATTTAGAGGGCAATTTTTGTGTTTGAGGGTTTCCTTAGTAAATGGCAATAAGTATAGCAGTGTGATAGATCACAGAAGTAACGTCAGTTACAGGAAAACAAGACATAAATGACACTGCATCGATGTGGCAAGGACTAAGTTCACACAAACTAAAGCACAATCGGGAGATAAGGAGGAAATATTACAACATATATATGACACATGACAAGGAATTAAATTGATTTATGACTCTACAGCTCATTTAAAAGCCACCTCTTAGGATTTTCTTTGCAGAATCCTATTTTCTTGGCATTTTCTGTCATTTTTTTTGAGGTCAAAATGTGGTTATTTAAAAAATGAATAAGCAGTTACACAGCACTAAATCTGTGGCTGCATCAGCAAACCCGGACAGCATACAGCACCATGAGTTTTGTTCATTCATTGTCATGCAAATGGTTGCCCCATTTGTCCTTCATATTTTCCATGTTCTTGAACTTCATTTTCAAAATGTTGCCATAAATATGCCCTGAATATAATTTAGACTATAGGTAAGTGCAAAGTTAATAGATCAACTAAAAGGTGCAATTTCCAAGAAGGTAGTTTATGTAACTTTCATTAGGGAAAATGATTACTGAATTTACATGCACTCGCAAACACTAGGAGACAGAAGGCAATCTTATGTTCTTACAACATTTGATTTCAGGAGGGATATGGTGGTGGGGAGCAGGGGAAGGGAGGCCTTTCAGGGGAAACCTAATAGTTAAAATACCAACAGGCTTCCAAATTCTTTGGTGTAGAGGCAGCAAATGATGTATTGATTTTGCTGTTAAACTGCACAGCTGTAACCAACACATTAGACATGGAAGATAAAAGCAATGACTAAAAGCACCTTATTTCATCTGTCACACCTGAGGCTCTGTCTTCTTCAGACCTTTAGTGTATTAGCACAGAAAATCAATTAGGTAAAGAGCTAAACAAATGAAGGGAAAATAAAAAAAGACCTCATTCACAAAGAGTCAGTAATATCAGCAAGCCCTGGAGACTTCAGCAAAGTGTGAGGTATCACCAAATAAACCACAGCAACTTTTCTGAACTTTTGAAAAAGTGATTAAGCACTGCATGGATATGCCAATGAGCACTTGTTAGTGCAGGTCTAGCAAGTGTCCGGTATTCACAACTCCAGATTTCTTTTCTCTGAGAAGAAAATGTGAAAAATTATTTCTCAGCTTGTGTTAGTTTGAAAGTCTAACTATGGTTCTTGTCATCCTATTCAAGTGTTAAATGATGAATCAGTTACACCCAGAAGTTAAGTTTTTCTGAGCAATACTATACTACATAGTATTGCCACCCAGTAACTCGTTAGTGTCAGGGACGCATTATTGAAGTCTAAGGCTATGATGAACAGCTTGTTCCTGCTTTAAGAAAACAAAGTAAACCATCTCTAAAGTTTTTCAATTGTCACTATATATTTCACATGCAGATGGCAGAGCAGATCAGAAACGTTTCATTTATTGATTCATACTGAATCTACAGTGATACACTGGAGATAACCAGCTGAGATTTATCAGTGAAGCAGGACTCAAGATCTGGATTCACATGTGGAAACACAAGCAAATATTCGTTTTCCTTCAATTTCTCACCAACAACACAGGGAACTTCTAAAGGGATAACTAAGACCCTTAGTTCGGTCTTCCTCTGCCCACTGAGGTTCTAAGCACACAGAAGAGAATCTTTTAAGACAGAATTTATTCAGTGTCAGTTATCTGGCAAGAACGACTTGTGATTTCAAGTGGAGGTCAGCAGGCCTTACATAAACTATTATTAAAAAGGATGTATCCAAAACCCCTTCAAACTTAAAATTTAATAGAGGTCCCATTATTTTATTTCTCTTCCAGAATATTTTTTCCTATACATAGCTGCACATCTCAAGGTAACCTCTGCATAGATGTATGCATCTTTTTATCTGTGACATCTGATCCGAGCATACATTTGTGTGTGTGGGAAACGTTCTTTTTCTAAAGAATCCTTTGGAAAAATAAATCAGAATACCAAAACTGCTGAAATGTGAAAGTTCACACATTTCAGCAGTGCCACCTGGTGGAAAGCGTCCTCCCATCACCCCCAAAAGGAAACCAAACGTACGGATGGGTGCAGCTTTTACAGTGGGTAGCAGTTTTATAAGGCAGCTTTGAATATCCAAGGTGTCTGGGACATCTCTCCGGACAGCTACTAGCTACTGCAGAAGAGAAAAAAACCCACACAAGCTCAGGCTGCTCCCCCTGGAGTCTGAAGAACTTTGTTCTTTGGAAAAGGTTTTCCATGATTATTCAATTATTTCAAAAGAGACATGACAGATTGTTCACATTTCATCAGTCCAAAACATGACAGAATGACAAGCAATACAGGGACAGAACTCTAGGAAGATTTGGAAACATTACCAAGAAAAAAATTACAATACCCAGCACGTTCTTCAATACTTTCATTAATTTTTTAAGAGAAAAAGAAGTATTACGTCCTTCCTCTTAAGGAAAAAAAAAAAAAAAAGAGCATCACTAATCTTGAAAATAAGTGCCATATACAGCTTTTGCTTCTAGATTTCATGCTTTCTTTTCTTTTATCTTTAGGGAATTTTGCTGGTTTTGTCTGTTTGTTCATTTATTTGGGTTTTGTGGGTTTTTTCTGTTTGCTTTGTTGGATTTGCTTTTTTTGTTTGGTTGGTTGTTTTTTAAATATTACCTATCCAGTCAATAATGCAGTTTTTTCATCTCCAAGTCTGAGAGGTGGAGAATAGTTATATTCTCTGGCTTTCGAGGGCTAGGTTCAGTATATAACAGTGGGACGTAGCATTAAGCAGGCACGTAAGTCTCCGTTTTAACCCACCAGCATAGAAAATCTCCAGTGCTGTTCGAATTGTATGACATGAACATTGTTATCTATGTAGATACACACGTAGTTATATACACATTCTCTAAAAACAGATTGAAAATTATACTGTGCCCTGCTGAACAGTCACATTAAGGACAAAACAGCCATAGAGCCATTGCTGAAAGAGTACTATGCTGTGGCATAAGAGGCAGCAGATAGCACTTACAAACTGAAGTATGGTAGTTTTGTGCTGCAAAGCATTGTCTAAAAGGGCATCATAAAAAGGAAAGAATGAATCATGAGTTTGGGTGTGTCAGAAATGATGCTCTAATGGGCGGAGCTGTTAGCAGACTCCCATCATTTAAGCACTTTGAGTTAGTTCCCCTCTAGGCTGAGTTATCATATCTTTATTTCTATGGAAAATCCAGCTATTCTTTGACTAAAAAGTAGGACTTGTTTCATCTGTTTGGATTGAACACCCACAAACACATATGCACACAAAACTAAGGTGGGCTTCTGACTACACTGAAACCATTAGCATTTTGTTATTGATTTCAGCAGAGACAAGATTCTACCAAAAGAAGTCCTGAAAGGAATTTTCTTGCTGTTCCAAGGCTAACTGTATCTCCCAGGTCAAGCATTGCACACAAACACAATCAAATAACAGGATGGAAATCCCTAGGTAAGCGCATGAATAAAACAATGAAGCCAAGTAGCTCAGGAGTGATTAGAAGGAGGAAGGGCGTCTCCTTCTGTGCTGTTGAATTGGCCATTAGTGTCAGAGTGGCTTTTAAATTGAGTAATTCTTCCCGTCTTTGCACTACTTGAGGTGTTCACACAATGTTTGCCTGTATTATTAAAGGATTGAACTCTGTCAGAGGGCAAAAGCAAATTACCTGCAGGGAGTCAGAGGCCAGATGAGATGCACCTTCCCCATGCTCTTTCCTTTAGTACCCAGTGGTAAAAGACTACTAGGCTGCTTTTATGTAGATGTCACACCATTCACTACTGGAACACCCAGCTGTGATAATAGCATAGGAATGGGGGGTGGGCAACCATTACTAATTCCTCCCTTATCCAACCTTGCTATTTGAATTATTAGGTAAATTGCCATCTTCAGATCTTAATTTTTTTCTGGCCTGCAGGTTCATGAAGTTTATTTTACAGCTCTTTGTTTAATTGTATATGTTATTACCTATTGTTATCAGTGAGTGCCTATTTTGCCTCAGAAACATTTCTTTTTTCCTGCATTTCATTAAGCATTTCGCAACGCTTTAAAGTCATTATTACGTACCCACAGGGAAGCAACAATGAAAATACTATTTACGGATTTATTCTCTTTTGGAAAAAGAGATCATTCACATTTTTCCTATAAAAATAATGAGAGAAAGCTCAGAACCTCACAAGTTAATGAATGATTACAGCATCTTGAGAAAAAAATCAATTAATTCAAATACACATGAGAAAATACGAAGAAATCACTGCATGTGAACAAAATATGCAGGTTTTTGAAGATTCAAAATATTTCTACTAATTTCTCCCAATTAGTTTGATTATAACAGCATTAAAAGAAATTTTTACAATGTTATTTAAAGAAATTTTATTTTTATTGGGTGAAACAGTACATTCATTAATGCATTGTTAAAATTAATGGGGACTAATTTTAGTTTTGAACATATAAATGCATTTAAAAGGAAGCATCTTACAAACTTAACAAAAATAACCAAAAAATATTGTAAATTTCATAACTATTTGCAACTGCAAATACACCCTAAAAAGCAGCATTGCTCCTGGTTCTACATGCCATTAAGTACGGAGTTACTGGGTGCAGAGAAAGCAGATAGTTGGGCTGTGATTCTCCGTAGGCACTGCCTATGATTCTCCATAGGCACCTCCCAGCAAATCTCAGCTGCATACAGAGTTCATTCAGATTACAGCTGCCTTACCTCTAACAATATGCATAATATCACAGAATAATTTCAATTGGTTACAACTGATTTTCATGTTTGCAGCTCATTAAAACACTCTGCTATTAAAACCAAGAGAGCTTTTATTTTTTTCTTTTCTGAAATTCATTCTCTCTATATACCCCCATGCATTCGAGCAATCCTAATCCCTTTGCTTTCCTAAACAAAATCTCTGGCCTCTGAATCTCCCAGGCTCTCCATCAGCCTCTACACCTCGCTGTAAAGGTGTAAAAGTTTCTCTTTCAACCACCTCTGATCCTGCCTTAATTAGCTGAGAATTAAAAAACTATGCAAAGACTTATTTTCAAAAATGAAGTTAGGTTTTGGTATGGGTTATACCATATCTATCCAGCTGCTGATCTTTCAATCTGCCTTTGTACCAGGTTGCATTAGGAATAGTCCAGATTACTCAAAGGAATCTAGAACCTGTTGATCTTCACATGCTCTCAGTAGCAGTAATTTTACATTCACACTTCTATGGTGCTACCTGAGGAAAAGGTTTTTCTTAGTAACAAGGCAATATTTGAAGGACTCAGGCTTCTTCACTGAAGACCTTCTCAATTGAGTTATCCCAGTATGAAGCTATTCTAATTTCATGAGCCACTGCTGAACTATAAATGGGATGACTTCTAAATCAATGCATGCTATTTTTTTTTGCATTTCAACCAGTGAATTTTTTTTCATTTTTCTTTCTTACTTCTGACACTGATACACTGATACTATTCCATTGTGTACCTCCACTCATGATGATCTAGGAGCTGCTGGATGACAATTTTCAGTGCCAGTATCATGCTTCCTGATATTATATATTATTTCCAAAGAATAAGATATTTTTTTCTTTTCCATCTGATTGATTAGCATAGGAAGCAGAAATAATGCATTTCCTTCACCCCGTAATGGTATACTGTAGCATTCACAAGTGGGAAAAGAACATCTGCCCTAGCCAAATGTCACCATGTACACATTATGTTTGCAGCTGATGTAGCAACAGTGCCATTAAGGCTGTTAGTAACATCACCCTGGGCAAGGAACAGGCTCCTTCTGGGACTCTGAAGGACAATTAATTCTCAGCTGGCTTTTGCAAAGAATTAAATTGCTTACAGTAGGCGTGGTATTATGTCATTACAACAAAACCACGAGTCAATGGCACCAGCAAAAGGTCACCAGCGCTTCCTTCTTACCCTATATGTCTTATTTCTACCTACCTTTATGTTAGAGAATGGTGAATATTGGGAGACCTCAATCTTCTTTCTGAGGTGGGTACAGAGAAATAATTCAGCCTGATTATTTGAAGGAACAGGTGTCAGTGTGCTATCTTATTTTCACAGAAATCACCGGTGAACAAGGTGTTCAGTTTGATTGTGCTGCTTAATCGTGATGAGCAATCATTCTGGCATAAGAAAATCTTGACTAGAAATGTCAGGTATTTTATAACACCAATCAGCCCTCAGCTGAGATCATGTTTCATATCAGATCTGATGTTTTATTATAGTCTATTTGAGAAGTTTTTTTTTTTCATTTCTGTCATATTAAGTTAAATTGCTTTACTTGAAAAAGATCTTCAGAAAGATCTTGAGAATATGTATAGAAAAGCATAACAAAAGGAAAAAATCAAACATAATATCTCTACTTCAGACTGACCAAATCTTACAATAAACTATTGAAAATGAATGGATATTTGATTAAATCTTTGAAAACAGAGGCTCATCTTATGTATGATTGAATTTTAAATTATTGTAAGCTATTTCTTTCGACTGGGATCCATCTCAACTGTATGCATAAAAAGACAATTGAATTTCATCAGTAATACCTCAAGACAGGAAGTGTGAGGTATCAGCACAATTGTCACTATAAAAATAGTACTGTAGAGTCACCTAGAACTGTGACCAATACAGAAACATTTTATAACAAAATGAAGGTAAATTAATTTGTCACCATTATCTTTGATTAGTCCAGAAACCAAGTGTGACTATGAAAGCCATTTGAACCATTAACATGAATCAATCAAGCCAGACTTTCTTACCCAGTCTTTCTGCTCATATACGATCACATCACACATTCATTTTCAGTTTATAGTTGTTGACAAAACCTTACATTGTAGATTTTCGGAAGTAGTACTTTTCGTACATCGCCTATAACCTACTCCCTAAACTGCAATTTTAATCTCTGGGGTTCACAGGTTGGTTATTCTGGTTATGGAGACCATTTTATATAGCTCTCATTTTAAATCTAGTGCAGTTCTGTAGCGAATCAGACTGTTATTACAGTGGTGTGATCTCCTCACCTTTTAGAATATGTTTTTTTCATGCGTTAGTTCCTGACCCAATGTTAGCTACAGTTCTCTTGATAATGTTGTATAATTGACTGCTCAGAATTTTCCTCTCATCTTACATGGCTGAATTGTTCCCAGTGTTTTTAAATATACATTTATGAATTTATATATGTATTTGTGAGTTACTTTGCAAAAATCATTTCTATTTTGAACTCTGCAGACTTTGCAATTTTCTTTGGTAAAAATATTGCTTATGAAAACCATCTGAGCAATGTTGGCTTGTAAGTTAAAAAAATACAGTGCGAAAGGCTAGAACACTCATTTCCTGTGCTCATTTATACTTTTAAGATACACCAATAGCTAGAGGTCAGATACGGAGATGTTTGAATTTAGTGATACTTGCATTCTCTTATGACCCCACATGTGCTATGGCAGACCTATAAATTGCCTGCATCAACCAATCAGGAAGAGCTGTAGCTTTAAGCTAGGATTTGAGAGAAAAATAAAAGGGCAAGGGAAGAAGATGGATAGCGTATTGATCATTTGGTTTAGCTGGTTTTTAATAATTCCTGCAAAGCAAAAATAAATGTAGATGCTATTCTGTTAATCACATGCTGGGAGGTATTCTTTGAATTTAACTGATGCCAACTAAACTCTGGCCACTGTACAATCATGAAGTTATATTTATATAATTTTAAACCAGACATCTCAGATTTTTAATCTTGGTTAATCTAAGAGAGCCTTTCATAAATTTCCAGTCATTATACTCTACAAAGTTGCTTACATTCACCTGTTAGCATTTGCTTAATGCTATAACTGAAAGTACTTTAAGCCAAAAAAGAAAAACAAAGCTAAAATCGTTTTGTTTTGTTCCATGACTAGGATTCATAGACACCACTAAAATACAAATAATAAATAACTACTTCTGTGTCCCATTTCTATTACTTTTTCTTCAGCTTCCTTGAAATCAGTTCTTGTAATGCCTTTCTGCATTCAAGAGTGCTCCTGCATCTACCATCCATACCAACCATAAAAGCACTTACTCTAATGCAACTCTCTTCAGAGAAGTCAAATATATTGATTTCTCCATGAAGGATTTTTTTCTAGCACTTGAGCAGTTCTTTTCTGCAGTTCTTTCTTTCCCTTCTCCACTTTCCAGGTTTAGACAACAGAACTACATTTAGCACTTTAGTATCAGTGTAATCAGTGCTGTGCAAAGGTAAACTTGACTTTTCACTCTTAGTCTTTGATTTATACCTTTGAAGATTCCACGAACCTTTTTTGACACTGCATTTGAACAACAGTTAATGTGGAATTGATTGCCCAAAAGCTGCCTTCTGTAGGAAGATCAGTATGTGCTACTGTTGTCATCTTACTTTTAGGTATATGAAAACATTTTGAATGTAGGTCCAGCTTGCAAAGAAAACATTTTTATTTTCTATGACTGTATAGATTTCATTGTTTTCTGCATTGATGGTTTTTAAACTGCACGCATTTTGTGTTCGTAGACAGTCACATCAATGTCCCAGTGCTCCAGTAGTTGTGTGATGCCCCAGATTCTGTCTAGAACCTTAAGTCTAAATTCTGCATTTTAATAACCAACATAGAATCATAGAATCATAGAATAGTTAGGGTTCGAAAGGACCTTAAGATCATCTAGTTCCAGCCACCCTGCCACAGGCAGGGACACCTCCCACTAAACCATGCCAACCAAGGCTATGTCCAATCCAGCCTTGAACACCGCCAGCGATGAAGCATTCACAACTTCCCTGGGCAACCCATTCCAGTGCCTCACCACTCTCACAGTAAAAAATTTCTTCCTCATATCCAATCTAAACTTCCCCTGTTTAAGCTTGAACCTGTTATCCCTTGTCCTCTCACTACAGTCCCTAAGGAAGAGTCCCTCCACAGCATCCCTAGAGGCCCCCTTCAGATATTGGAAGGCTGCTATGAGGTCTCCATGAAGCCTTCTCTTCTCCAGGCTCAACAGCCCCAACTTTCTCATCCTGTCTTCATATGGGAGGTGCTCCAGTCCCCTCATCATTCTCGTGGCCCTCCTTTGGACTTGTTCCAACAGTTCCATGTCCTTTTTATGTTGAGGACACCAGAACTGCACAGAATACTCCAAGTGAGGTCTCACAAGAGCAGCGTAGAGGGGCAGGATCATCTCCCTTGACCTGCTGGTTACGTTTCACAACAGTTTCAAAATTGTACATGCTTACCTGCTCACATCAGTAAATCAGTACATTTCATGAAAGAGAGAAAAGATTGCCTCAATATTGTTATACATTCACTTTTTTGCCACAGAATTTCATTTTTTTAAGGAAGGTGCAGCAAAGGTGCAGTAAGAGTATGGCAGCATACCATGCTATGAAGACAAGAAGGATGCCTAGTAAAAATTTTGGGCTCTTCCAAGTAGGTTGGTTTTGGGTACAGATTATCAAAACTGCTAAAAGAAGAATCTGGACCTAAAAGCCTTCTGTACTAAGTAATCCAAAGCCTAGAAAAGATAGAAGAAGAGAAATTCAGTCGCAACGGAACACTTCTGTAGTGTTAAGTCACTGCTTTTTGGGCCCCAGCTGATAATGTCAGCGTTGGAAATTAATTTGTAAAGCTAAGAATCTATTCCCAAGAATGAAAGTAGGAATTCTGCTAATCTGATTTCTTATTTCATTCTTCCTGTAAGAAGAAAATTCTTGTCATTGTTTACATGTGCTCAAAATAATAAGCTAATAAACTGGTCATAAAAACCTCTTTTGAAATGCATTATTTAACTAGAACTATATGCATATAAATGTATATATATTTTACACGAAGAAATAGAAAAACAGAAGGGTTATTTTTTCTGCATACAGTACACAGACCAGAAAATATATATTTTTCTCAGTAAGAATGCAAAAATGTAATTTGCGCTACTTTAATATACAGACTGAATTAAGAGTACCCTCCACTGCAAGTGAAGTGAGTAATTTAGCAGTGTGTGGCTACTGAAATCAGAACAATACTTTCAAGAAGAGCTGAAAAAGACATAGTGCTACTCCTGTACTGTTAGTCAGAAATCTATTTTTACGTGAACACGATATTTTCAAAATCACTGTATATAAATGCAAGCAATCACTTCAGCTTCTAGTTACACAAATCATAGATGAAAATTTCTTTCTGAGCACAGAAAGTCGTCATACACCTGGCTGACACTGTATTCATACAACTACAAACCTCATGTTTCTTGCTGAGAAGTCTGCCTGATTTCTCTTTTGTGTATTCTGGCCTGTACTTGCCATTACACACTCACCATGCTTTCTTTAAAAAGTGCTTAAGGAGAAGAAGTACACTGCATTTCTGATTAAGTAGCTAAATAGTTTGGATATATTCAGGTACCACTGACCATTAAATAATTTCTAGGGAAAAATTCATTTTATAAATGCTACTTACAAATAATTCTCTGATTCAATGTAAATATTTATATTTATTTTTATTAGTGTACGCATTTTGATCAACTACATTTTTATCCACATGTCAGAATATGACTGCTCTGTGTTAATCTATTTTGGTTTGTGAGAGTTAATTTTTGTCCATTTACAGCCATGCAAAGCTACATTTATTTGCTTTTATACATTGAATAAGCTACATTTTTATACAAAGATGGACTTAAATATTATTGTTTTCAGAGAAAGGACAGAGAAATGCTGTAAATCTATATTTAAATGGAGAAAGAGATTTATAGGTAGATATTCTACTAAGAAATGTTGAGAAAGAAAATCATAAAAGGAATTCTTTTTAATCGGTTTATCTGTTCGATTTGGATCTTCTTTTTTATTTCATGCAAAGTTATCATATTCTTACATACTAAGCAGACATATCTGAGGACAGGTTCATCTGCAGCCTAACCAGAAGTGTATGTTCACTGAAAAAAAAGAGGAGGATAATGCTGGATACTCCTAAATAGAAAGATCATGGCAGACTTTCTATAAAGTGCTTTATCCCAAAATATGTCCATAAACTTGTTCTGTATATGCATTATTTGTTCTCTATGTCTCTCCTGATAGTTCAACTTCCTCTTATTAGAGGTCTGGCCAGGATAAGGAGGAGACTGTGAAGTTCAGAACAAATGGTACCATCACCATTATATAAGAAATTATGCATTAGGCATCTTGTCTGTAACTGACTCTTAGTGTTTTTGACTTTTTCTATGCCCAGCTGTTACATTAAAAGAGGAGAAATTAAACCCCCTTGCCTTATTAGAGGGACAGGGAACGGCTCCAATATGCAACTACCAGTCCGACTACATTCACTTATATTAAACCTCTACTGGTCCGGAAACCAATCCGACCGCATTCGCTTATATCGAACCTCTACTGCTCCGGATTCACTGATAGTGCATCACACTGCCCAGTCCAAGCAGCTACAACTACCAATCCAACCACGTTCGCTTATATTGAACCTCTACTGGTCCGGATTTACTGATAGTGGCGACTGGCTGCTGAAACAGCCCGGTTTGTTGATTGAGTTTATTGAGGCAACAGATACAGGTTCTTATGGATTGCTGGTGATAAATACTGTCTGCAAAAGCACATGCAAATAATAGTTACAGGGATACAAGCGCTTGATAAAGTTAACACAGCATAGCTCTAAAATATATAGATGACAGTAAAAGTAACTCTATAGAGATTTTAGGTTTTCTCAGGGAAGCACTGGATACAGTGCAAATCTTACCCACAAGCATCCTTATGGGGAGGGAAGAGAGGTCCAGCCCGTCGACCGGTCCCAGGAATCTGTTGATGTTACCTCCTTTGACTCGTCCACGATGGTATCATCCCTGATATCCCCCTCTCTCTTGGGTCATTTTATACTATTTTCACCTTCAAGATGGAGCTTGAGTGACTCTAGTCATACATACCTTTATTATTATTGGTGCATAATAATAATGACAAATGACAAATCTCTCTCGCTTTGCTTTAAAGGTATATGACACCAAAAATTCAGAGCGCACGCTCAGAGAGGGGTGGTCTCATTTTGGAGGGGGATCACATTGGAGATGGGAGAGCATTTTAGCATGTAAATGCATTATAATGACATTATAATGAAGCAAGTTTCACACAGAGGACAGCATTCTGTCAAAAGATGACAGGCTGCTGGCTCAGGGTAGCAAGTATGTAGCTTATCAGTTTCTTGCGCCACCTAGTTCCCATCTTTTGCTGAGGCTAAGACAAAATGTAACCGCAAGATCTCTACCTCGCTCTACCCTTGTCTGTGTTGCCACGGGAACTGTTTTGGAGTGCATATTCCTGGCATACCAGGTGTGGCTGCATCTCGCCCTGAGAGATCCTGAAAGTCTGTTTTTCCCTTATGTGTGGACAATGTTGCATTTCAGATATAAATTTAATTCCTAATTATCCCACGTTTCCTAATTATTCCACACCAGCCCCTGAATTTAAAGATGTATTATTATGCTTAGATCTTCGCTTTTAGTTTTTTGCCTTTAAATTACTTGTGCATATTAGTTTGAATAAGATGTTTGTAGACGTATAGAATATTTCTCACATGTTAAGGAATAATTGTTCATTTCTCTCAGAATAATATAGATAATGTTAGCTTATGTTAAAAAACCTGCTGTGTTTGCTTTTAAGAACAGAGGGAATAACGGTAGACACTCCTGAATAGAAATGAGATCATACGTAATTTAATGAGATGTATTTTCTGATATGAAACTTTCACTAAATCCACATTTATTCTGCTTGTCCCTTAGTATTTGTTTGGATAATGAAATCCCTTACGCCTTTGTTCTTTTTTTTTTTAATTTGTACTTGTGCCTACTTGTTCATATAATCAAAAGTTTAAGCAATCTTACAATATCTATGCTCCCTTAATACTTCAGATTTTTCTACCCAGAACACATCACCTTTTTCATCTTCTTGTCTGAAGAGAGGTCTGGTTCAAGTTAACCTTTCTGTATTTCTCTGGCTGCATGCATTCTACCCACACTCATCTCTGTCCTTTACCCACTTGTCATAACATTATTATAAAGAAATGAGTTAGATTGCCCCACACCACATTCCAGAGGTAGACTTATTAGAAAAGAACCAGAAGCAACCAGAAAAGATGTTTCCTGTATAGAAGAAGGTCATAAGGCCTTAAGACATCTGCCCAGTTTTAGGATTCAGTCAGCAGTTCTATCAGCTTTACATCTAAATTTTGTGTTAGTTCATGGCAATTAATGTACTTTATGCTTGCAAAATTCAGTCTTTTTTTTCCCCTTATTAAATAATGTTTATTTCAGATTCAATGGCACTAATAATCTTTTGTTTACTACCCAGCCTGTAAATAAAATGAAGAAAATGTGTATTTCTAATGTGTGTTTAATTTGTATATATGCATAAATTTATATATTAATGTAGAATCTGGCCTACGTCTTTATCAATAGGCTTTCCTACAGGATTGAGTCAGAAGGATACTAAGAGAAGAGAACTTAAGGATAGCATCAATCCCAGGAAGAGAGGAATGTGTGAAATTCCAACAGAGGTAAAGGGCTTGGCTTCATAGAAGAAAGCAAAGGACATGAAGAGCACCAAGTAAATTGAGAATTTAAGTGCAGTTTGTCTTGATACGATGTTGCACAGACTTTTAGAAAAAGAAAATGGTAACAGAAGAGGAAGGGACATTTATCAACAATGCAGAAGGAAATGCAGCCAGGAAGGATGACTCAGCAACTCAATGGAGCCAGGATAAAAGAGAACCATCGCAGTTAAGGGTGAAGTCTTCAAGGTATAATGAGAGGAGAAAAGATGATTAGGAGCTGATTGGAAAAAAGTTAAAAGAGGAGATATCTTTCAGGGAAGAGATATCAGAATGAACATGGATGAGCACAGTGCAATGAGACATCCTGAAGAAGCTGAGGTTTTATGAATAAGATATTTAGACTTAGTATTTCCAACAAAAGTACTGTCTTGATGAATTTTTAATTATCTCTTGCCGTGTTCATTGAATGCATTTTAAGGGTGACAGCATAAATGCACAATCAGGGATAAATCCTGAATTTCAGTACTTTGTATTCTAGTTGTTCTTGGATGGTCTATCAGCATATATTTCTAAGCTAAAGCTCTATATGTACTGCCATAGATTTTAATTGTGTTAAAAAGTTATGTAGAATATTTTAGTGAAGATAGAATAACAACAAGAGCAAACAAGGTTCACTGTCCTCTCATGGTATTTATTTTGGATCACGAATTGAAAACAGAACTGCATCTTCATTTAACACAAAGTTTTAAGATCCTTGGAACTCAGTGAAACTGTTTACATGGACACCAATTAACTGTATTTTATTTTTTCTTTTTGTAATTTTATTTCACCAAACTTTCTTGATTTAAATATACCCCTACACACACACCACCCAAACAAAAAAGCAAACAAATTTTTTTATGTATTTAAAACCTTTAATTATTTGTGAAAATAGCATCTGCTTCTTTTCTACCTGATGACTTAAAGGAATGTCATAAAAAGCATTCCTGAGAATCAAAATGTCTGAAGTTATCTGATGGGTAAAAATGTCTGCTATGCAGTCAATGCATAGCTTTATGCCTCTCATGAAGAATACAGATGAATGAGAAAAATAATCATATATTACACCAAGACGAGTATTTTCTTTCCTTTAACTTTGCATGACAATATTGTGTGTTGAAAAAGCATTTTTACCTTAAAGTGAGACAATTGTTTCAGTCAGACTTTGGAAATCCTATTGGTTTTCCAGTTTCTTCTAAATTTCTGTATTCAATAAATGCACTGCACTACAAGTATGCATGCATATGTGTTGCATATATTCTTTTTCCACTGGCCAGTCAAAAATGCAGCTTAAGAGGAGTAAGAAATCTGAATTCTTGCTCGCAGTATTCAATTATAATTTCAACAAAAATCATGGAGAATTCTCATGAAAAAGATATTGCATTAAATATGTAGGGCTATAGATTTGTGAGGTTTGGTTTAGTTTCGTTTTTTGATCTGGAAAAAAACTTTACTGAATGAGGAAGGTGTAGACTATTGTGAAACTTTGAAAATTGAGCTAGAAGACACTGCAAAAGAAGTAGACTGATTTAGGAGAAGAAATACACAAACAATTCCAGCTAAAGCCACCCACAGTGTATATCAATCACACTGTAAGTAAGCATGTTGATAAGCCCTGTAGAAAACACCCATGTGGTCACTTTTCTGCTATTCCTTGTGGAAGGCCACAGGGCCTTCCTTTGACTACAGGGACACACAACATGAATGTGGATAGATATTGGGGCAGGTAGGCAATGGATAGTTAATGTATAACAACTTTAACATTGTGAATAATATTTCAGTATTAATTTCTTAATTTTTAACTATAAATACTTATACTGCAATTTGACAATACAAATGTCCATAGCATGGGGAACAAACAAGAGGAATTAGAGATGTGTGCACGTCTACAGGGGTATGATGTCATAGGCATCACAGAAACATGGTGGGATGGCTCCTATGACTGGTGTGTTGGAATGGAAGGTTACAGGCTCTTTAGGAAAGGCAGGCCTGGTAGGCGGGGAGGGGGAGTTGCTATTTATGTTAGGGATAGGCTGAAGAGCATGGAACTCTGTCTGGGGACAGGTGAGCAGTCAACAGAGAGTTTGTGGGTCAGGGTTAAAGGGAGAACAGCGATGGCAGACATTATTGTAGGGATCTGTTACAGACCGCCTGACCAAGAAGACTCGGTGGATGAAGTGCTCTATAGACAGACAGGAACAGCCTCATGCTCACAGGCCCTTGTTCTCATGGGGGACTTCAACCACCCTGATACCTGTTGGAGGGATGGTACGGACCGGCACAAGCAATCCAGGAAGTTCCTTGATTGTGTGGAAGACAGCTTCCTTCTGCAAGTAATAGAGGAGCCGAGGAGGAGAGGTGCCATGCTTGACCTCGTCCTCACCAGCAGGGAAGAGCTGGTTGGAAATGTGAAGCTCCAGGGCAACCTTGATTGCAGCTATCATGAGACGGTCAAATTCAAGATCCTCAGGACAGTGAGAAGAGTGTGCAGCAAGGTCACTGCCCTGGACTTCAAGAGAGCAGACTTTGGCCTCTTCAGGAACCTGCTCAGTAAGATTCCGTGGGATATAACCCTAGGGGGCAGGGGGGCCCAAGACTCTTGGTTGATATTCAAAGATCACCTGCTGCAAGCTCAGGAGCGATACATCTCTACTAGAAGGAAGTACTGCAGGAGGGCCAGGAGACCTCCTTGGATGGATAAGGAGCTGCTGAGGAAAATTCAAAGGAAAAAAGAGGCTTACAAAAGGTGGAAGTAAGGACAGGCGGCCTGGGAAGAATACAGGGATGTTGTCCGGGAAGCTAGGGATCAGGTTAGGAAAGCTAAGGCCCACTTAGAATTCAACTTGTCTAGGGATGTTAAAGATAACAGGAAGGGATTCTATAGGTACATTGCAAATAAAAGACAGGCTAGGGACAACATGGGGCCTCTCCAGAAGCTATCGGGAGAACTGGCTACTCTGGATTTGGAGAAGGCTGAGGTTCTTAATGACTTCTTTGCCTCAGTCTTCACCGGAAAATGCTCTGACCATACCACCTAAGTCTTGGAAGGCAGATGCAGGGACAGTGAGAATGAAGACCCTGGGCCCACTGTAGGAGAGGATCTGGTTCGAGACCATCTTAGGAACCTGAACGTATACAAGTCCATGGAACCTGATGAAATCCATCCGCGGGTCCTGAAGGAGTTGGCAAATGGAGTTGCTAAGCCACTGCCCATCATATTTGAAAAATCATGGCAGTCAGGTGAAGTTCCCGATACTGGAAAAAGGGAAATATAACCCCCATTTTCAAGAAGGGCAAAATGGATGAGCCGGGGAACTACAGACCAGTCAGCCTCCCCTCTGTGCCTGCCAAACTCTTGGAGCAGATTCTCCTGGAAGGCATGCTGAGGCACATGAAAAACAACAAGGTGGTTGGTGACAGCCAGCATGGCTTCACTAAGGGGAAATCCTACCTGACCAATCTGGTGGCCCTCTATGATGGGGCTACGGAACTGATGGGCAGGAGTAGAGTAGTTGATGTCATCTACCTGGACTTGTGCAAAGCGTTTGACACTGTCTCACATGACATCCTTGTCTCTAAGTTGGAGAGACATCAATTTGATAGGTGGACCACTCAGTAGATAAAGAACTGGCTGGATGCCCACATGCAATGAGTTGTGCTCAATGGTTCAATGTCCAGCTGGAGACCAGTACCGAGTGGTGTCCCTCTGGGATCGGTGTTGGCACCGCTCTTGTTCAACATCTTTGTCGGTGACATGGACAGTGGGATTGAGTGTGCCCAAAGCAAGTTTGCCAATGACACCAAGCTGTGTGGTTCAGTTGGTACGTTGGAGGGAAGGAATGCCATCCAGAGGCACCTTGTCATGCTTCTGAGGTGTGCTGATGCCAACCTGATGACGTTAAACCATGCCAAGTGGAAGGTCCTCCACCTGGGTGGGAGCAATCCCAGGCACAGCTACAGGTTGGGCAGAGAAGAGATTCAGAGCAGCCCTGCCGAGAAGGACTTTGGGGTGTTCGTCAATGAAAAAATGAGCATGAGCCGGCAGTGTGCGCTTGCAGCCCAGAAAGCCAACCGTATCCTGGGCTGCATCAAAAGGAGCGTGACCAGCAGGTCGAGGGAGGTGATTCTGCTCCTCTACTCTGCTCTTGTCAGACCTCACTTAGAGTATTGTGTGCAGTTCTGGTGTCCTGAACGTAAAAAGGACATGGAACTGTTAGAACAAATCCAGAGGAGGGCCACGAGGATGATCGGGAGACTGGAGCACCTGCCATATGAAGATAGGCTGAGAAAGTTGGGTCTGTTCAGCCTGGAGAAGAGAAGGCTGTGTGGAGACCTCATAGCAGCCTTCCAATATCTGAAGGGGGCCTATAGGGATGCTGGGGAGGGACTCTTCAGGAGTGACTGTAGTGATAGGAGAAGGGGTAATGGGTTCAAACTTCAACAAGGGAAGTTTAGGTAGGATTTGAGGAAGAAATTATTTACTGTTCAGGTGGTGAGGCACTGGAATGGGTTTCCCAGGGAAGTTGTGAATGCTCCATTGTTGGCGGTGTTCCGGGCTGGATTGAACTTAACCTTGGTTGGCATGGTTTAGTGTGAGGTGTCCCTGCCCATGGCAGGGGGGTTGGAACTAGATGATCTTAAGTTCCTTTCCAAACCTAACTATTCTATGATTCTATGATTCTATGGCTAACAGAAATGTTTTTGCATTTTGGTTATATTACTAAAGTATTAATTAGAAAAATAATGCAATCTTAGTTCTACAAATGATAGTTGCCTTCTGTTGGATGCTTTTGATTTTTAAAGTAGCAGAAATAAGATTAATAGGTTGGAGGATGGGCTATCTGCTGTGAACACAGAGACATTGCCTAAGTATGCAAGGATGGAATTAGAAAAGCCAAACTTCAATTGGAACTGAAAATAGTGAGGGATTTGAAAAGCATAGAAAGGTCTGTAAGTAGTCTGGCAGCAAAAAGAAAGTTAATGAATCTGCCATGCTACTGCTTAGTGAGTCTGTCAATGGGTTCAGGAGTAGCAGTCATTTTTCTCCTTCCTAGTAGCTGGTGCAGTGCTGTGTTTTTGACTTTCAGCCTGGGAACAGCACTGATAACACCAATGTTTTTGGTTGTTGCTCAGTAATGTTTACTCCGACCAAGGGCTTTCTGAGTCTCATGCTCTGCCAGGGAAGAGGGGAAGCCGTGAGGAAGCAGAGACATGACACCTGACCCAAACTAACCAAAGAGGTATTCCATACCACAGCACGTCATGCCCAGTATATAAACTGGGGGCAGTTACCCGGAAGGCTGAGGTCGCTGCTCAGGTTGGGCTGGACATCAGAGAGCAGGTGGTGAGCAGTTGTATTCTCTTCCCTTGTTGTTTCCCTTATCATTATTATTATTGGTGGTAGCAGTAGTGGTTTTGTGTTATACCTTAGTGACTGGACTGCTCTTGCCTCAGCCCATGAGAGTTACGTTCTTTCGATTCTCCTTCCCATCCCTTCAGGAGAAGGGGGGAGGAATGGGGTGACTGAGCAAGCGGCTGCATGGTTCTGAGTTACCAGCTGGGCTTAAACCACAACAGTTCTGGTGACAAAAGAAATGAAAGAGGCTGAGATACAAAAAACTTTCTCTATTAATTTCTGGGCAGGTCTGTCTTCAGGTGCCCACATCTCTGAATCTAGTATCACAGTCAGGGGGGAGAGGGAAGTGAATTGGAATAAAACATTGCTAAGAGCAAATACTTCAGAAATTAGGGAGCACCTCAGAAAACTGTTAATTCACAAGTACAAGGAACCAAATGGAATGCATCTAGCCGTGCAGAGGATGCTGACTGGTATCAATGAGGCCACCATTTATCATCTCCAAAAGGTCATGGCAATTGGCAGAGGTTCCTGATGACTGGAAGAGGGCAGTTCTCACACAAATCTTCAAGAAAGGTAAGAAAGAAATACCTGGGGAACTTCAGACTGATCAGCCTGACCTTAGTCCTGAGGAAGATTATGGAGCATATCTTCATCGAGGCCATGTGGAGGTACAAGAACAAAAATAAGATGACCAGAAATAGCCAGCATGGTTTTAGCAAAAGAAAATTGTGCCTGAACTTGATTGTTTTCTAGGATAAGATAGCTGGCTCCTTGGGCATGGGAAAAACAGCCATTTGTGGATAATATAAAGGAGATTGGCCCATACACTAGCATTTGCCTACACGTTGCTTGTCAGGTGGACTTTATTAGGTTGGAAAAATAGGCCAAAAGAAATCTCACAAAGTTCAAAAAGGCAAATAAAAAGTCTGTGGGACAGCATAATGCCTTTCAAGAGTACTGGCTAGGTGCTGCTGGGCTAGAAAAGAGTTTTGTAGAAAAGAACTTGCGGGCCCTGAAGGATAGCAGGATGAACATAAGTCACTTTTGTGGCCTTGTAGCAAAGAAGAACAATCACATACTAGGCTGGATCAGGAGGACTGTAGCTAGCAGGCTGAGGGAAATGATTACTCCCTTCAATTCAGTGCTTGTGAGACAGGTTCTGAAATAGTATGAACAGTTTGGAGCCTTCTGGTACACTGAAAACTTTAATATACTGGAGTCAGTGAAGGGCCACCAAGACAGTGAGCAGCTGGAGCACATGATATGTGAGACCAGGAGAACCGGGTTTGTTCAACCAGAGTTAAAAAATAATAAGAATTAAGGGAGACCTAACTGTTATCTTCAATGACTGAATGGGTGGGTATATAAAAGACAGAGTTAGACTCCTCTCAAAGATACACCAAGATAATACAAACAGCAGTGACTAGAAGTTGCAACAAAAAGGGTAGTCAAGCCCTGTAGCAGGTGCCCAGAGAGGCTGTCGAGACACCCAGTTTCGAGCCATTCAGCACTTCACCAGGCACGCACTGTGAGCAACCTCAAGTACTGCATCCCTGCTTCAGTAAAGCGGCTGGGCCATGTGGCCTCTCAAGAATTCTTTGAACCTAAATTATTCAATGATTCTGTGCTTTTAAAAATAAAAAGAGTAGATAACTAAGCTGTAGGTCAGCTTCATATCTCAGGTATTAGGAAATTAACAATCTTTTTTATACCAGTCTTCTAAACTCCCTATCTACTAATCAATGCAGGAACTTCTACTGATTATGGAATAGTTTGGATTATTAAATATGGACAAATGCCTAATTTACATATAAAGTCAGAGCAGTTCAATCCTATTTCCCCTAACAGCTTTCTTGCCACAGTCCTTTCCCCAGCTTGAACGCACTACTGTACTTTAACTTCTAGCAGTGTCTTAATTTCAGAGCTTTCCCAAACCTGGTCAGCACAAAGCTGCATCTTTTTTTTCGGTTGATTCATGTTTATATCATTTTGATTTTAACAGATCAATATGATTTTGTATCTCAAATTCAAAAATATCATTAGTAGTTCTGCTATGAGCCAATCCTCCTCCTGGTGCTGAGGTATATTTGACCTTCTCTTCCAGCCACAGGGTTGATTATATCAATGACAGCCAAAAAAGCAACAACATACAAAAGATCAATTCTCAGACATTTGGTCTATCTAGATTATATTTCAGACCATGCTATGACTGAATACTAATGTCTGAAAATCAAAGCAACAGGTCTAAAATTTGTCTTCCTCTTGGCAGTTGTGCTGTTTTGGGCTTTTTTCTCCAGTTGACAACATTTGTATTTTTCTGTAAACACAGACTTTTCAACTAATGCAGGGGTTTTTTCACACCTTAAATACCTTCCTAAAAATCCTGATAAATATTTGGTTTTCGCAATAAGGATCTAAACTCTAATTTTACAGGGTTTATTTAAAAAGCATTTAAAAGAAAATATGTTGGGGAAAAAAAATAATTCATGGACACCTCCATGAAGGAAATTAAAACCTTGATCAGTTCCAGTAAGATCGAAGACTAGAAAGACGACTGAGGAAATTTCTAGACTCTGATCATCTTCAAAAGTGAGCTTTTTTGTGTTGTTTTCTTTATGTGTGAGAATACAGAACTAACAGAGATCAAGGCATACTAATAAAGTACTAGCCATTCAGCCACACTTTGTGCTTTAACTTAAAATTTTAATTATTCCAGATTGCTTTGTCCCATTAGTAATTCATTCATCTGACCACTGTTACAGGCTTTCTGCATTCTTGTTGATAAGTATGAAGTGGTTCCTGGAATAAATCTGAGGAGTTTTTTGGCTACTACTATTTAACATTCTCCAGGATAGATGCCAACATTCACTGTGTTTTTCTGGTTTTCCTGGCTTCCAAACATTTTAGGACATGCCTTGTTTGACATGAATACCATGACTGTGATGACATTATTCATAAGCATTGTTTGATCCCTGCAAAATGGAGCGATGAACCTTGCTATCTCTAACTATGGTGGAAAGGGTTGGATAAAGTGGTGATATTCATTTCCTGGTTTCCAGATGACTGAGTTTTCCACTGTCACTAGTACTCATGAATGTACAATTTCATTCAAACAAATCCCAATCTTTATTCAAAGGACTTCTCTATTTGACCCCATGTGCACTCCTGGCAGCAGTGAATTGGTGATTAGTTAGCAATGAGTCCTCTGCCTCATTCCAAGGGAAAATGGAACATTTTCCAGAACCTATACTTGTCTTTCTGATTTACAAATCTGTGGGAGATATAAATCCATACGGAGAATAGGAATACTCAATTTCTTTGATTTGCCTCCGAATTTTCTGCCAAAAGAATAGCTAAGGTTTTCTTACTCTTCAAAACAACTTTATGTTTATTAAAGCCATTGCAGATAGGCAGTATAGGGCTTCCTTGGGGCAAAATGTTAACTTTAACCTACATTCTTGATGTAAGTCTATATCTTTATAATACAATACATAATCAAATGTATTTTTAAATTAAACTCTCCTATGTATCATCATCATTGTTTCACAATGTGTGAGCCTCACCATATATTTATTGTGTGTATATATATAAAAATGGGAATGTGTATTTATATCCATATGGATATTGAGACAGATATGAATATGTAGATTATGACACTTTGGAAACACTATGGCTAAAGCCTGATGTTTTTCCAGCATTCTATTTCAATTTGAATGTTCTTGCAGATTGCTAAAACAGAAATTTTAAGTTGAAACAGAAAATGAAACAGGAATTGTAAATATACTATCCCAATTATTTTGTGTATTTTTTGAGTTAAGTTAGTTCTCAACTATGAACTATTAATACAAAAAGTCAGTTTTGGCACAGAATTATTCCAAAATGGTTGGGAAGTTTAGCTATTGCAAGATTACCACAACTCATTACAAAAAATCTACCAGTCAGCCTGGAATGGTAGATAACACAGCTTTCTACTAAACTTTCTGGAAGTCTCAGACACTTATTGTTGTAATAACAAAGCAGAATTGGAGCTTTCTGTATATCTTACTGCTCAAAACTTCACAAAGCAAAAATTTTTCAATTATTTTTGCTTTTTAATCAAGATTAATATTGCATGGTTTAAAAAAAATAAAAAATTATATAAATATTTAGCACAAATGTTCCCAGCACTTCACAGCTTAATAATACACTGATTCTTTGATTAGCATGGCCATTTTCTAGCAAAAAGAAATACTGCTCAGAAAAAAACAGCATCTGAAAAGTTTACTAAATTGAACTCATCATATCAGTCAATGGCCAAGCACTTAATATGCCAATATTCTGAGCATACAAGTTAAGATAACAGAAGATTTTCAGCCTAGCACTTACTATGACAGAATGGTTACAAAATTCTTCCTAACAGGTCATTAAGGATGCTATAAAACCTCTGATGATAAAGACGGCCAAAGTAGCCACAGAGGTTATAAACACGAGTCCTTCTCCAGGGAGACAAGGACCTGGAAAAGAGAAAGATTATGAGATGGAAGAATACAAAAAACAGAGCCTGAAATGATAACAGTTACCAACATTGTGAATTGTACTCTGGGAAAGGCCACAGTGTATGCCAGCAAAGAGAATTACTGGCTATCAAAAGCTTAGAGAGGAAGGAGAGAGGGAAGGGAAGAAAAAAGAGGTGTAGAGTAATAAAACTGCCTAATGTAAATGTTTCTCATACTTTGCTGGCCTAACAGAAATGTTTGGGCTGCCTAACGGGAGCTGTTTTTTGCAGCTCAACAGATACCATGCTACACATCAGAGAATCAGAGAATCATAGAATAGTTAAGTTTGGAAAGGAAATTAAGATCATCTAGTTCCAACTCACCTGCCAGGGGCAGGGACACCTCACACTAAATCGTGCCACCCAAAGCTAAATTCAATCCAGCCTTGAACACCTCCAACAATGGAGCATTCACAACTTCCCTGGGCAACCCATTCCAGTGCCTCACCACCTGAACAGTAAATAATTTCTTCCTCATATCCAATCCAAACTTCCCCCGTTGAAGTTTGAACCCATTACCCTCTGTCCTCTCACTACAGTCCCTCCAGCATTCCTATAGGCCCCCTTCAGACATTGGAAGGCTGCTATGAGGTCTCCACACAGCCTTCTCTTCTCCAGGCTGAACAGACCCAACTTTCTCAGCCTATCTTCATATGGCAGGTGCTCCAGTCTCCCGATCATCCTCGTGGCCCTCCTCTGGACTTGTTCTAACAGTTCCATGTCCTTTTTACGTTCAGGACACCAGAACTGCACACAATACTCTAAGTGAGGTCTGACAAAAGCAGAGTAGAGGAGCAGAATCACCTCCCTCGACCTGCTGGTCACGCTCCTTTTGATGCAGCCCAGGATACGGTTGGCTTTCTGGGCTGCAAGCGCACACTGCCGGCTCATGCTCATTTTTTCATTGACGAACACCCCAAAGTCCTTCTCGGCAGGGCTGCTCTGAATCTCTTCTCTGCCCAGCCTGTAGCTGTGCCTGGGATTGCTCCCACCCAGATGGAGGACTTTCCACTTGGCATGGTTTAACGTCATCAGGTTGGCATCAGCACACCTCAGAAGCATGACAAGGTGCCTCTGGATGGCATTCCTTCCCTCCAACGTACCAACTAAACCACACAGCTTGGTGTCATTGGCAAACTTGCTTTGGGCACACTCAATCCCACTGTCCATGTCACCGACAAAGATGTTGAACAAGAGCGGTGCCAACACCGATCCCAGAGGGACACCACTCGGTACTGGTCTCCAGCTGGACATTGAACCATTGAGCACAACTCATTGCATGTGGGCATCCAGCCAGTTCTTTATCTACTGAGTGGTCCACCTATCAAATTGATGTCTCTCCAGCTTAGAGACAAGGGTGTCATGTGAGACAGTGTCAAACGCTTTGCACAAGTCCAGGTAGATGACATCAACTGCTCTACCCCTGTCCGTCAGTTCCGTAGCCCCATCATAGAAGGCCACCAGATTGGCCAAGCAGGATTTCCCCTTAGTGAAGCCATGCTGGCTGTCACCAATTACCTTGTTGTTTTTCATGTGCCTCAGCATGCCTTCCAGGAGAATCTGCTCCAAGAGTTTGGCAGGCACAGAGGGGAAGCTGACTGGTCTGTAGTTCCCCGGCTCATCCATTTTGCCCTTCTTGAAAATGGGGGTTACATTCCCCTTTTTCCAGTTGTCGGGAACTTCACCTGACTGCCATGATTTTTTGAAATATGATGGACAGTGGCTTAGCAACTCCATTTGCCAGCTCCTTCAGGACCCGCGGATGGATTTCATCAGGTTCCATGGACTTGTATACGTTCAGGTTCCTAAGATGGTCTCGAACCAGATCCTCTCCTACAGTGGGCCCAGGGTCTTCATTCTCACTGTCCCTGCATCTGCCTTCCAAGACTTAGGTGGTATGGTCAGAGCATTTTCCGGTGAAGACTGAGGCAAAGAAGTCATTAAGAACTTCAGCCTTCTCCAAATCCAGAGTAGCCAGTTCTCCCGATAGCTTCTGGAGAGGCCCCATGTTGTCCCTAGCCTGTCTTTTATTTGCAATGTACCTATAGAATCCCTTCCTGTTATCTTTAACATCCCTAGACAAGTTGAATTCTAAGTGGGCCTTAGCTTTCCTAACCTGATCCCTAGTTTCCCGGACAACATCCCTGTATTCTTCCCAGGCCGCCTGTCCTTACTTCCACCTTTTGTAAGCCTCTTTTTTCCTTTGAATTTTCCTCAGCAGCTCCTTATCCATCCAAGGAGGTCTCCTGGCCCTCCTGCAGTACTTCCTTCTAGTAGAGATGTATCGCTCCTGAGCTTGCAGCAGGTGATCTTTGAATATCAACCAAGAGTCTTGGGCCCCCCTGCCCCCTAGGGTTATATCCCACGGAATCTTACTGAGCAGGTTCCTGAAGAGGCCAAAGTCTGCTCTCTTGAAGTCCAGGGCAGTGACCTTGCTGCACACTCTTCTCACTGTCCTGAGGATCTTGAATTTGACCGTCTCATGATAGCTGCAATCAAGGTTGCCCTGGAGCTTCACATTTCCAACCAGCTCTTCCCTGTTGGTGAGGACGAGGTCAAGCATGGCACCTCTCCTCCTCGGCTCCTCTATTACTTGCAGAAGGAAGCTGTCTTCCACACAATCAAGGAACTTCCTGGATTGCTTGTGCCGGTCCGTACCATCCCTCCAACAGATATCAGGGTGGTTGAAGTCCCCCATGAGAACAAGGGCCTGTGAGCATGAGGCTGTTCCTGTCTGTCTATAGAGCACTTCATCCACCGAGTCTTCTTGGTCAGGCGGTCTGTAACAGATCCCTACAATAATGTCTGCCATCGCTGTTCTCCCTTTAACCCTGACCCACAAACTCTCTGTTGACTGCTCACCTGTCCCCAGACAGAGTTCCATGCTCTTCAGCCTATCCCTAACATAAATAGCAACTCCCCCTCCCCGCCTACCAGGCCTGCCTTTCCTAAAGAGCCTGTAACCTGCCATTCCAACACACCAGTCATAGGAGCCATCCCACCATATTTCTGTGATGCCTATGACATCATACCCCTGTAGACGTGCACACATCTCTAATTCCTCTTGTTTATTCCCCATGCTACGGGTATTTGTATAGAGGCATCTGAGCTGAGCTCCAGTTGAAGCCGGCTCATTGGCTGGAGCAGCTGGAATACCTCTACATTGTTCTGAATGTTTACTATAGGTGCTGACAACTGACTGGGTGTGTTGAGATGGAATGATGTCCCCCTCCCCCAACACATCTAGTTTAAAGCATCCTTGACCAGTCTGGCAAGCCTCCTGCCAAATCCACTATTCCCTTTCTTTGTCAGACCAGTTCTATCAGCCCAAGGTAGACCTGGCCTACTAAATTGAGTCCCATGTTCAAGTTACCCAAACCCCTGACTATAGCACCACCCTTCTAACCATTTATTAACCTGGCCAATCCTCCTAGCCTTTTTAAGGTCTTGCCCTATATCCTGGAGAATTGATGAAAAGACAATCTGAGCTCCAGAGCCCCTAACCACCTCTCCCAGAGCTCTGTAGTACTTCTTTATGTTCTCCGGGCTACTGCTATCTGTATCAGTAGCACCCACATGGATCACTAGAAGTGGGTAATAGTCTGTGGGACTGACTAGAGCAGGCAGCTTCCCTGCAACATCCCTGATCCGAGCCCCTGGTAGGCAACACACCTCCCTTGAGCCTGGGTCAGGCTGACAGATGGGTGCCTCTGCTCCTTTCAGAGTACAATCCCCTACCACTGTGACCTGACGCTTTTTCCTGGCAGCACCAGTAGTGATCTTCTCTACCAGTGCATCCGCCAGTTGTTCCTGGTGGGAGTATGTTTCCTCATCAGCCCCCTGCAGGACAGCAAAGCAGTTCTGGGTGGGGACAACAGATTTAGGAGGAAGCCCCTTGATTTATCTGTCCTCTTCTTCCTTTTTTTGTTGTCTTTTTCTGTTACCATTTCCCAGCTTCCTGGGTTAGCGGCCTCCTTTCCTGCATGAGCGACAGCAGACGCTTGAGGCCCCTTCACAGTCTGGTCCTGGAGCAAGCAGTGCTGCTTCCTCTCAGCATCCCTGACACCTTTCAGCCTAGTAACAGCGTCCCGCAGTTCAGCCACCTGCTGCAGGAGGACCTCCACCAGGGAGCACAGAGTGCAGCCCTGCCCATTGTGCACCCTCCCCTCAGGAGACCAGTGCAGACGCTCTCTACACCCTGAGCTCTGCACTGCAGCCTCCCCTCTCATCTGCTCTGTTTGACTGCCTACACTGGCCACTGCCGGGGCAGCCGGAGCAGTGCACTCAGATCGAGCCCTAGTCATATGGTGTGTGCTCACCATTCCACTCACCATCCTGCTCGACGGCCCTCGCAAACTGACACACAAACTGCCTCGAACCTGCCCTGTTTGCCTGCACTGTTCACCCCTCTCCTGGTTGCTCATGCTCCCTGAGGAAGGTTTTTAACCTCTCAGGGCTGGTGCCACTCCCCCTGGCGCCGCCCCCTCTGAGTCAGCTCCTCACGTATGAGTTTTCCTAGTATTGACTGTGAAGTTTGAAAATGACAAAAAGAAAAAAAAGCTGGTTTTGACATATCTGCTCCTCCAAAAGCCAGTCAATGAACATTTGTTGTGTCATTCGCTGATGGAAAATATGGAAGAACAAATTTGTTCTATATTTGCCACTGATATTGGGTGGACTCTAGAGGTAAAATGGATATAAGAAGGGAGCTATGAATAACTCCTCCCATTTATCTTCTTTTACTATGATACAGTGGTAAGAAAGAAAATGGGCTGGAAGAGTAAAGACTAGAGAACTTTAGGGGACAATGATGGAGAAAAAGAAAGCTGTAACAATTGCTCCACTGCTACTCCCATAATGCTTTTGTGTTAGAGAATACACTATAGGTTTATATAAAATAAAGCAAAAAACAGTATGATAAAATTTCTTGTGAATTTTAAGAAAGAACCTCTAATTCTTCCCTCAGATCTGTATATCTGCTGTATTTTCTTCAAGTGACATTTGTTAGACAATTGTATTTTCACAAGTTTCATAAGATTTCCGCCTGAAAATGCAAGTGCTTTTTCTCTATACGTAAGCAGAAGTCTCAGTATCTGATACAAAATGCATCTATTTAACTGTTTAAAAATGATAGCAATGTGTTAAACTTAGTAAGTAACAAACAGAGTGTATTTTGTAGAATAATTCATTGTTTTCCTTCCACAGATCTACAGAAATGGACAATGATGGTCAAAATTTTAATAGCTTCTGATTTATGGAATTTGCATGAATAAAAGTCATCAGTGGTAAGGTCTTTTTACTAAACTCAAGAACTGCTGAATATTGAACAAAATGTTCAGGGTGAAGCAGTCAAAAAAGCAATCTATGTTAAAGAAGATGTAACGTGTTTTTACTTGTTTATTTTAATCTAGTCTTCATCCTCAGAAAAAAACAAACAAACAAAAAACAACAACAAAAAAAACCACAGAAAACACTACCGAAAATCCTTGACCATAGTAAGTATTATATAAGACTGTAGGGAAAAAAGTTACTTTAAGTATGCAGATGGAATCAATTTATTTCTGATGGGGGTAGAGAGAATGAAGGTGGTAGCCGAGGTAGGAAGAGGGAGAAAGTATTAGTGTAATTAGCTATAAAAACTATAAGTGAGGGTTGAAATCTTATTTGCTGTCACATCTGATGATAAATAGATAAATAATACAATATGACAAACACAGAAAGACTGCTTAAATAAAAATGGTGTAGACACAAAAGAGTTGATTAAATCTGATCCTGCAGTCTTATAATTAACTACCTAAGCTGTGCCAAAGTTTAAATATGGCAAAAAGATATCCAGTCGGTACAAAAAAATAATCCGAAAAAACAACCAAACAAAAATACCAGAGCAAAAGCCTATTATGGTTCTGAAAGAGCTATATACAGAGAAACACAGGACATCTGGTCTTCAGGGAGCATAAATCCAATCAACAGTAATGGAGCATGCAAACTGACACCAGCTGAAGATCTGACCCAGCTTTGGTCAATTAATTTTTTTTTTCCTTATTGTTGTGATGATATTTATGTCTGTATTTTGAAGAGAAAAAAACTTGATATTTCTTCCTTTAAAGACTGCATTGTGATTTGGCTGACTCCTTTGACAGTGACACATTGAGGACATTAATCTAGGATTGGTTTTGTAGGGTTTTTTCTTCCAGAGGTCCCTATAATAAGCCACAGCAGGTTTTCTGCTATATGTCCTAATGGCGAGCAATGCAAGTTCACTTATAAAGGCTCAAAATTCAATCAATTTTCAACCTATTGTTCATTATAGGAAGGAAACGACAGTACTATCATTAAAGTGCTACAGCTGATAATCTCTGTGAATTATAATGAATTACTGAAGCTGAATAAAAATAATTGAAATAAATACGTTATTATAGAAAGAATGTCATAGAAGAATCAAAAGATCCAGAGACACAGTTGAAACAAACATTTTATTTGGCCACAGATCCTTCAAAGTGAACAGCAATTCAAGAATTAAATACTTAGCCGTTAAACAGTGAGTCACAGTGTGTTAAAGAGCAGACATGCCTTTTTAATTTTATAATGTAGTGTGAAACCTCTTCTTCCCAGTAAATTTGGTGATAGAACACGCACTGACATCAACAGTGCCAGTATGTCACACAATATATTTGTAAAGTATAGATCACATTTATTAACTGTGTGCAATGTGCAAAACAATCGAAGTAAAAAAACTCATAGTGAAAACTTTAAACTAAATTTCTATGACATTTTTAATAATTACCAGTGTGTACCCTGGCTGGACAATAATTTGAACACTGGATCTCAAACTGTAATCATCAGGCTTCTTCTGCCTTCATTACCATCTAATAAATTGTTGGGCTAATGCAAAAGCTCTCTAAAATCAATGATAAGCTTTCCAGTAACTTCTGAGTTTACAACAGTTAACGAAAGTCTGAAAACTGTAATAATATAAGGAGGAGCAATAAAACAATCAAAAAAAAAAAAATTACCCCGCAAAGGTCAATAAGGTAAAAAAAAATAACTTTTGACAAATCTTGACATTAATATTTGCTGAGTTGCCAGATGTAGCAACACTGCACCACTCTGTATACAAACAATTAAAAGTCCATGCTATTATTAATGTTTGCATGAATTTTGGGAGCTTACTGCTTGCCTGAATAACACTTCATCTGTCCAGGGTCGTAGACGGTGGTCTACTTGCACTTACTCTACTATTGTTAGGATGGCTTGGTGAGAGACTAGTTGACTAGTTCAGATTTCTCTTCCCTGTAGGAAATGGGATGGGATCAAAACAAAGAAAGATTTAAGTAATCTTCCATGTGTTTTGTCTGGGTAAAATAAAAAAAAATATCAAATGCCTTCACAAAATGAGGGAAGATATATGTTATGGTTAACTATTATAATTCACACAAGGTTAAAGCAGTTGCATATGAATGAAAAGTAGTTATACGCCATGCTCTGTAGTGCCCAAAATGTTTGCAGTAGGTTGAGACTACAACTTGCTGATACTTTTTTGCTCCATTCATTGATTCTGGATATGTGGTCATATCAAATGAAGTATCAATGATATGATCTAAAATATCTCTTGGTCATGGCAGATCATAAAGTAATGTTTTCTTTTATTGTTTGCACTGTGAAGGTACTCATAGTGCAAATGGTATTTATACTCATGGTATAAATAAGGTGGCAGTCACCAATTTTCCTATATGATTGTTTATTATTGCTATTAAGCTATTTCTGTCGTAAATACTGTCAGATTAATCACAGAAATCAGGTTCTGTAACTTATTTTTTCAAATAATTTTCTTCAGAATAAATTTTTAAAATTTTTCTCTATGATTTAAAAAAAAAAAAAAGAAAAACCAACCCAAGAGTAAAGCCGAATAATTTTATTTTTAATAGCTTATGTGTGAAAGAGTCAGTTTTTAGTCTCCACATTCAAATTAATGGTAGTCCAGAACTTCCCTGGAAAAAGATCTGCAGCTGATCTGTGAAATAAAACTGGTTTTCCAGTTTTACAAGTCACGAGATAAGCACATGATCTACGAAAACCAGTGTTAACACTTGTCCTTTGTTTCAAAAAGGTTCAAAGTTTAATACCGAATGGTCCATGGCATACTGAAATAATATGCTATTTTCTGTCATCTTACCTGTTTTTTTTTACGTACTTAGAAATTCACATTGAGAGGGAAACTAGGATGACAAAAGATGATGTGATTAGATTATCTATTTTCTGAATTCACAATCTTTGAATTTTATCTGGTTACTCTCATTGTGAGTTTAGTTATGAATCTAGTTGGAACAGACCACCCCAGAGACACCTGTGTATACATAATTGTAGTACAGATGTTTCAGTATGTAGACAATTCTTTATTCCCACAGAGGTTAGTTTGTATCATTGTATTTTTGAAAGAGCAACCAGGAGAAAAACAAGCATAGTAGGATGCAAACACGTATTTGCAACAACAAGTTGAGTAGCTATTTCAAAAGGGTACTGCAAGTTTTCAGAGTGATGAAGAGTTCAATATGCCCTTGTCCCAGCTGATACTTATCTATCATGCAGTGTGTGGAGTATATATAATAATTAGACCTACACTTTCCTAACTGACTACTCAATTCGCCTGTAGGTTAAAGGGCACAGTCTGAAACTCTGTTCTGTTAAAAACATATTAAACATGATATTAGTGGTCTAAAACTATATACTTCCCTGGAGACTCCCACTTTTAATAACCTCCAGGATAACAGATAAAGCAGGGGGCAGTAATCATTACTGAAATGGATTTTCTGGCAGAATTAGACATCACCTCCAGGAATCAATAATAATTTTAAACTAACGGGGTGATTAAATGACCTTCTTTTTATTTTCCTTCATGTTGAGTTGCTTTTTATCTTGATTTAGAGCCACACAGCCAGAACAAAGATAAACAGAGGACTGGAAGCATTACAGAATCACAGTGAGGCCTATCCCTCATACAAGTAAAAGCATTTTACTTTAATCAACACATTTGCTGCCCAATCTGTGACTTCTGAAGAATTAAACTAAAAACTCTAGATGCAGAATATTATTAATGGATTATACCCCAGGACAGTTCTTGCACCATTAGCTTTGCTGCAGAAGGTGCTATATTTTTACATTTAATAATTTATTGCTCTGGAGCTTGCTTGAGGATATCCGTGTTGAATAACACTTTCATTAATCCTTTCTTCTTCTGTATCCTCCTGCTCTCTGTGAAGGAGTATTGGATGACTGCATTTCATTTTTCCTCTTGAAGGAGACAGACTGAGAAGCAGCTACCTTCAGTGCGCTATAGGGTTCATGAGCTACAGTAACTAGATAACACTGTTGAAAAGTTAACTTTAAATTCCTGTGAGATTCACTTCCCTGAAATCCAAAGATCTGTGTTTTGGTTTTTTTAGTCTCTTCTGAAATATGTACTGGTTTTCTCTGTTTGTTTGTTGTTTTTTTGTTGTTTTGTTTTTTTTTTTTGGGGGGGGTGGGTTGGTTGGTTTTGGGATTTTTTGGTCTTTTGATTGGTTGGTTGGTTGGGGTTTTTTTTTTTGTTTGTTTTGTTTGTGGGTTGGGTTGGGTTTTTTTGTTTCAGATACAGGATGTGAAGAGATTTTAGGTCTAACCAAAATGTTAGAAGTGTCCTTGATCAATGTCTACAAAATAATGTACATAACAGAATAGTCTACAAGCACACTCATGGAAAACATCAGAAAAATAATCTTGGTGTCTATCAGTTTGACAGTCGGAGAGGAGCATATGCTAACAGCATAATCCATAGCGGCAGCGGTGCTTGCAGAGCACACTGCAGACACCATCAAAAGAAGCGTTTGAGGCTGGTTTTGAGTAGCTGTTAAATCTTCATGGTTAGGGTTTGTTTGGGGGTTTTTTGCAAAAGCTTATGTGTAGACCTAGTAAAGCACCTCCTTTGCCCTGTGAAATTGCACTGATGTTTCACTGAAAGAGCAAATGTAGATATTTCAAATATTACATTTACCTGCAGCATTTTTTAGAATAAAATGTGTGTGTTTCAAACATCTGTTCTGGGACCCTGCAGATCAGATACAACACCAAAAAAACTTCATGCACTTGCAGGGAGGGGTTGATACAGATGAGGCAGCTGCCGCAGAAAGAGAACATGGCTTGAGTGACATTGCTCTCCCTCAATTTCCAAACTCCCGCTTACTCTTACAAATTCTTGCAATGCCATTCAGTCCCTGACTTCACTGCTTTTCTCTTCTGACTGCGACAGATGTCATGAGAGCTCCTTCAACTGCTGACAATGCTCTGAGATAGAGGATTAAGCTAATACAGACTTTTTTGTCACCCATAAGTAGGAACTGGCATCTTATCCTGTCCAGTAGAGGCTTCTCCTAGGACAGCCTCATTAAATTAGTCCTCCTGCCAGATGAGAAACTCTTACAGTGTTGGAGGGCTCTGGACTCTTGATGTACAGTAGACAGCTGTGATGTCAGAAGCATAATGGTTTTTTCCTTCCCCTTACTCTTTCAAAAAAACCAGTCTAAAGAACTAAGTGTAACTAGCTCTATTACATGTCAAGATTCATAAACCAGAAATCCTAGGATTACATTTGTTGCAGATAATTTCAAATCCACTCCCTTCTTTGCATACTTTTAAGTATCAATACTGTACACTGATGAAATACTGATGAAAGTAATTATGTCATTACTATGAGATAATTAAGTAATAATTACATGGCTTCACACCACCTAATTTTAGACATCATAGCCAACCATTGAAGCTGATCTCCTTTAACAGTCCTAAATTAGTTATGCTTACTAGATAATAACTTTCTCCAGGTATTAAGTGGACAACTAGAGAGCCAAAGCAAGCCTTTTGGCTGTGAACCACAAATATCATCCCAGTACCTCAACTTAAGAAGTGCTTAGAAAGACATAAAGAGAAATAAAGAGCATTTTGTAGCTAGCTCAGGTTATTACATTTTTAAGGAAAAATATAGTCATTTCTAATAACTAAATCAAGTGCGTTTAGACCACTGATACATGTATCAATATTATAAAAAAAACAAACGGCATCTTAATTTGGTTGATGCTATTATAAAATCCATAAAATTTCCATGCAGCTGTCTTCACAGAATTTTATTACAAATTGTGAGAATTTACACTGAAGTAAATCAAACATGGTCTTTTTATAACTTTATAGTCTTTTCTTAAACTGATGAATGGAATTCATTTATCTGCATCCCTTATTAATTAAGAATAAAATAGTTATTCTCTGATTGGAGGAACGACATGAATGTTACCTCAGTGTGAGTGTAATATGTCTTATGACTTACTTAAAATGTGTGCTATGGTTTTCAGAATATTTACTATAAAAGTTACTCTACAGGGTTTTTTTGGTTTGTTTTCTATTCCTTTTTAAATATATCTGTTCATTTTCTATTTTCTTTCATTGCTAAAAGCACAAATCCTCATCATTAAACAAGCATTACACAATTAGAGGACTAATAGAGTCATTTAGCATTTTAAAGCAGTTTAATGTGTGAATTTTATGGGAATATATGTAAACACAGTGGTATAAGTTGAGAGAGAGAGAGGTGCTTTGCATAAGTATGTTCTGCATTATTTGGATAACAGTGATTTCAGTTGAATTACAGTGGAGTTCCTATCTTCAAGTGTATGCCATAAACACAGCTCTAAAAGGCAGGAAGAAATGTGTCTGGCAACTAGACAACAGTTCTACTAGGCATTTATCCAAAACTTCTCAGACTCCAAGAAAAGAGGGAGACTTTGTTAACTGAAACATTATTCATGGTGGTTGCACTGTTCTAGATTTCTGCATTTAGGCAAAAACCTAGGGGACTAAATTATGAAGCACAATTTTGTAGGAAGCGTAAGGCTTATTTGTGAGTTTTGTTCCTTATTCTGCTGTCATACGATGAATATAGTCTGCAAAACCACTTTTCTGATAGCATTTCCTGATTTCTGATTTTGTCTGACTGCAGTTCTAGGTACAAGGACTGTTCTCAAATGAAATTCAATGGTGGCAAATTGTAGGCTAAATCTTTCACAAAGTTTGAAGCTAGAACTAGAAAAAGCAAAGTTCTTTAGGAGTATGCAGAGAATATCTGCTCCCTCACAAAACTGAACAAAACAAAAAGATACAAGCCTCTAACGAGGCTTAGTCTAAACTTGATGATTACTGTTTCCTTCTATATTGTGTACGCACAAAAAATAGTCCCAAAAAAATCTCATATTTTCTGAAAATTTGGAGGTTTTTCTACTTCCGCTGCTTAAAACTTTTATTTGAATGTAGTCTAACTGCAATATCCAAAGATAAAATGTTGTCAGCAAAGTAAAAGTTGTTTTATTAATCCTAAAATCAGAATCAGTGTTAATAATTTCTATCAGCATTATCAATTTATGCAAGATTCAGTTTCAGTGTGTACATCAACAGTATTTTCCCTCCTTGACTCTAATAGAAAATAATTAAGCATATATCAGGATAAAATAACTTTATTATGGTAGTTGTACAGAAATACGAATACAGAGACATGAGAGAGGACTTTCTGAATTTTTCAGATATACTATGGCAGAAACTGTCTGCAACTCTATAGCCACCCATACTGACTTATCAACAAAATACTTTGCACTTTCCCAATCTCTTCTTTGCAGTTAGTACCTTAATTTCTGTCAGGCTTGAATCCAAATCCTCACATAATTTTTCACAACCAAATTCACAATAGCACTAGGAACTGCTGACATACAGATTGGCATATCTGTAACTTCAACTCTCTTACTTTTCAGAATGCTTTAGATACTCTTTCTCCACTGTGTACCTCTACAGCACCTGGTGCAAAAGTAACATAAACAGCCTCCTAGTAGCCTGCAAAGAATGGCAAATCTCCCTGATTCTCATCCATCCCATTCACATGACACTCTCCCACTAGCAACCTGCCCTCATCAGCTGTTTGCAATAATACATTAGATAGAAATGTGAAACAGAAGGTGGGCAGGGCAAACATTTGCAGGAAAATAATCTTGTCAGCTGCCTCTGCAAGATTTGATAGAGCTTTTTTCAGAGAGCAAGAGGCTTGAAAATGCATTCTGTTCTCTGCTGTCAGTTGGAAACGGTGCTGTCAAAGCTTTTGTTATGGTGGTGACAATTTCTGAGTTGTCTGTGTTGACACATCCCTCATGCTGTCCTTGGCTAGATGAGTCTGGCTCTCAGCTCTGATGAAAGGAAATGAAGTTCCAAACCATTTATTTCTTATTCTATGAATGACAAAAGCCTGCAGTCTGCTTAAAACCACTGACAGGGTTAGTAAAGTCAGAAATTATTTTACTGTTAAGAATATGAGTGAGATATAAAACATAGCTGTGCTCAATACTAAAACAGATAAGCTAGGGTTATAACTCCCAAGAAAAGCTATCTAAATGCTGTCTCTTTCTCATCAGTTTTGTTTTGTTTGTTTCTTCTTTCTTCTTATAGATCAATGTTAATCCTAACTAGATTTTTTTTTAACATGAAGAACATACCAGTTCTGCTGAAATTTTTGTAGAGAAAGGTTTTTCCTAAGCCAGATGGTTAGTGGGCGTGAATCATGGACAGCATGCAGAAAGAAATACTAGGTGTGATGATGATACTCTGTTGAAATGTAAGTGAAAGAAGTTCAAGTTTCTGCTTTGTTTTTCCTGTCAATGGCAGGTGACTGTTTAACCCCTAAGCCACTGTGATGTGGATATCTCTCATGTTGGACCTATTCCTCTTGTGTAAGTAAACAAACATTCGATAGCACAGAGTCATGGACAACTATCTTCAGATGAATACTTTCACATCAGACTGTAGCCAGTACCAAGGCCCTAGATACAGTTATTAAAAATTCTATGTATGATCTATATTTTAGGATGGAATTATGAAGAAAAAATAACAACTCCAAAAGGCTTGCAAGCTGTCTCCATTAGCCATGTTCAAGAACATACATTTCTGCAGCATACTGATACTCACAGCTTCTAATAACTTCAGTGTGAGTACTGCATATGAACTTTTTTAGGATTTGGCTGATAAGAAGCATAGTGTATTCTAAATATCTGCTTGTGGTGGGGAAGGGGAAAAAAGTAAAAATGTGTCAGCAGCCTTAATTAACAGTTACCGCACAAGATCTGCCAACCTGCTGTGCATAGTCAGTTAGTAAAAAAAGGCAGGGAACAAAAGGAATAGTCCATGCTCATTTATCCATCTGAGCTGAGCCAAACGAAAGTAGTTGGCATCAAGCTTTAATGGAATAGCATCTTAAATGCTTATCAGGATGAGAAAGGTGAATGGCTAACCACTGCCACTGAGAATTCAGTCTGTTCCCTCAGGAATCTGGCCATTTTCCTTGGCTGTATGTCTTATTTTTAACATCATTGATGTATTTTTTAAGGTTAGTGGGTTGCAGTTGGCAAACTGTTGAATTCAATTTATTTTTGTTTTCATGATAAAACTTTATCCTCAGAGAATTCTTTTCACAAGATTTCTTCTCTTCTTTTCCAGTGACTGGCAGCAGGGACACTTCGTTTAATGACCTTTTCTATTTAGCTTGGTTGGGAGTATACTTGGATACTAGAGAGAGGTTTTGTTTCATTTTTCCTGCTACAGTCTTACTGAAGAGTTAAAATTCAATAGCTGGATAAATCTTTGGTTTGAGATTTTAATTGCGTTTACTGTAGCAATTTGCCTCCTTACCTTGGTAGAGTTAGATATTTACAGTGTCTACAGCTTCTAACTCAGCCAAAACACTTTTTGAAATCAGTTTTCTTTGAATGAATGATGTTTAAGATTTAAATAAAGCCAGTGTATTCTAAATATTGAAGTTATGATACTTTGTTATAAACTGTTATATATCTCACATTTTAAGTAACTGTTTCAAGGGTAATCATATCTTTTTCATTATACCATGGCCCCTGTTATTACAGATCACGCCTTCATGTACCAGCGTCATTGAGCACAAGTTGGTAATCTTTCATTAGAAGATAAAGCAGGCGGATCTTTAGGAGGTCAGTGAGATCTACCAGTACGGAATATCTCTTCAAAATAGCATCACTCTGCAAGCTCTGCATTCTGATAGAAATACCCAGAGCATGGATACTCTTGAGCAGAGCTACTAATCCACCTTAGACAGGCGATTCCTACTTTTTTTTTTAAATGTTGATTCTTTACACCTTCTGGAGGATCAACACTTGGAAGAGAGTTTTATGACTAATTATTTTTTTCCTTTTTTTTTTCTTGTACAACAGGTGTTCATTCAAGAGACAACCATGTGTGTTGGGTAGAATAAGAGGTCTGAACACTAGCATCTAGTGCAGCTTGGGAGTTTAAGCTATCAGCAAGGTAAAATACCTTAGGTTGTCTAAAATAGTACAGGAGAGCCATGTTTCGGCAGATAAATTTCTCACACAGTGTCTTGGACATGGATTCTTTTGGTTTCTTAGTCACTAGAGTGCATAGTTTAATAATCTGAGATGTCACTAGGTGAAAATTTTTAGTAATGTTTGCTCTTTCCTGCCTGTGTTCCCACCACCTTTCACTAGTAGGGATGTGTATCAGCTGTACAGGTCCCAGTGAAGGCTTATGGTTACTTCCCAGTATTTTGCACTGAATTTGACAGTGCCATTCAGAACATTATATGGCTATATATATTGCTTTCTCTGTATTATTTCAAAATATAATGTGCTAGTGAATTTGTGTAAAGAGCCTGGATTTGTGAACCTATAACAAACAAACAGTTTTAAATAGTCTGTTCTGGATCATTGAGCAGAATATTCATCAGCTTCCTAACACTTTTGCTCATACAGAAGGGTTTTGCGTATCATCTCTAAAGCTGATCTTCAGCTGGTATAATTTATGAAGTAAAACTCTCCATGTACTGATTGCCTGTCATCCTCTTTAGAGCTGTCATTTTTTTCTGAGCCCAATTTTATGATGCAGCTGAAAAGGCACAATTTTGCCAAATAAGGTAACATCCACTTGGATGTCACAAGCTGGCTGATGCAGCCTTTTCTTGGTTTCTGATATAGATTTCATACCAGTGTTACTGACAGAGAAATACACTAAAATCTTGTGTCTTGTCTTTCACAGAATAATAGCATCAGCTCCGCTGGAAAATCTTTAAGATCATCAAGTCCAACCGTTACCCCAGGACTGCCAAGTCCACCACTAAACTGTGTCACTGAGGGGCCTCATCTACACCTTTTTTGAACACCTCCAGGGATGGTGATTCCACTACTTCCCTGGGAAGCCTGTTGCAATACCTGATCACCCTCTTTTATACTATTCCCATGTATTCCTAATATTCTGGAAAAGTTGGATTGAAAAGATGTTTTCATGGATCAGTCTGTTGTTTGATTCATATTATATCATGAGTTAAAAATTTTCAGACAAACTTAGGCACTTTACATTTTATCAGACATATCCAGGAAATACTTTTTATTATATATGTCTTATTGCATAATGAAAATATTGCATTATGAAAATAAAGGTATGTGCAAGTTAAAAAATAAAAGTATAGCAATATCTTCAAAACACAGAAAATGCACTGAACTACAGTTTGGTACAGCTACAATTTCATCCATGTAAAAACTAAAATCAGGGAGAGAAACCATCTTGAACACAGAGAGAAAATGTAGTTCAGAAAAACAGCATGAGCAATAGAGAGAAAGGGCATAGATACACAGGTTGTTTAAGTAATTTTAGGTCCCAATCTGAATGCTGGCATCCAGAAGATGGATGAATGCTCAGCTGAATTGTTCCTTTGTTTTTTACAGCCCATATATATCTCAAGGACCTTAAATGGCAGGTTGCTTTTGTGCCAGCAAGGTAATAAAGAACATCTTTTGCTGGTTTAATTTCCTGGTTTAGTAACATTATTTCTGGCTTTGCAATCAAAAATTTCAACTTTTGCATCTCTAGATTAAACTTGCATGTTTTTGACTAAATTTCTGCCTTTTTTTTTTTTTTAAGACTGAAGCTGGGAAGGCTGAGAAGAGTAAGACGCTTTCTGCAGAACAAAGGACGTACATACAATGGGACACCTTGACTAAGTCTCAGAAGCCCACAAGCTGAGATAAATCTAGGAATAGTAAGATTTCTAATGCTTCCTGTTTGGCTGCAGGGGTCAGTTTAAGTACAAAGTGATAGTTTACAAGCTTACGTTTCCCCAGAAAGACACTGTTTAATCTGGTGAGAGAAGACATTTTGCAGCTTTTGCTGTTCGCCGTGGTAAATTTCACACAGCCAGGTGCGAGCTGGAACAGTTGCAACAGTCCTGGTGGCTGCTGTATCAAATCTTCTTCTGGGGCCTATGGAAATCCCTCCCAGCTATAATTTCCTGACTTGGACTGAACAATCTTTGAAACCAGAGGTCGATCAGAAGTAGAGTGTCCACGCCTTTGGTTTTTTATTTGTCTACATTTTGCCCCAATGTCAACTGCCAAACAGAGTTCAAAATCTAACATTATAAAATCAAACTTAGCACTTTCTGAGGAAGGACAAGGAAGGGAGACATGTAACTGACTCGTTCAAAAATCACTTGATAACTTTTTGTTTTCATTACTGGTGGTGTTCTGCTGTGTGTCATTCTCTCAATGAATTTTCTTCTTACGAAATGTATAAAAACAGTGGCTGTAGCAGAGCAAAGCTGTTAATCCCCCCAAAACTATGGATGACTTCTGATCCTTGAACTTTCTAGTTCTTTGTTTTTAAAGGTTGTCTTAGTCACTTTTGTTATTTGTGTTTACATTTTCCTGTTATTGAATCTCCAGTTGAATTAATGTAGAGCTGTGTTCATCTGGATTCTCCTACATATTTCTCCAGATCTTGATAATGTATTCTGGGTCTGTGAGCTGGGGTTTTCTGTGACTGAAAATCTAGAGATTTCTTGAATTAATCTCTTTTGGCTAGCACTGCAAAGAGTGCAATTTTAATTCTCTTACTCCGCCTTTTATTTTTTCTGAGACAGTGATATATTGGTTTAGTCCTTCTATAAATGTTTTCTTGTTTGACTCCCATATTCATTTTGAGCATTTCCTCCTTGTTTCTGATGTTATCACCTTTGCAAATAATTTGAGTTTGATTTTACCTCTCCCACTCCTTCTTCCCCCTCCCTCCCCAGAGTTTTGTTTCAAGATATATTTCTTTCTTTCTCTGTGGAGGATGCTGTTGCTTCTCAAAGTAAGAGTGAAGCTGATGAATTCAAAGACTTCTCGAGCAGTTTTAGCAATGCCACAGACTCTTCTTGTCAGATACTGACCTTGACTGGACTTGGATTACTGTGTTTTGCCATATATGCAGGGCTGGTTTCAGGCTTCTCATCAAGAAAGGTCTGACAGTGACTGTCTCAGGCACTGTCCTCAGCAAATAGCTGTGCTGCCCATATGCCTGTTCCTATTTGGGAGCTGTGCCCGCTCTCTAGCCTCATCTGAGCAACTTGCCTGACCCCTATTAAAAAGAAACTTTACAGCCAGTTTGGGTAAGACAAAATTGAGACAGAGCATGGCCAGCTCCCAGTTTATTCCTGCTTTTTGAATAACCCAGTGCCTACACTGTGTGTGTCCCCTGCACCCCTAGCAGTAGCTAGCAAAGACTGAGTGGGGTTCAGAGCAGGGCCAGGCATATGCTCACAAGTAGACCTTGCTGCTGCGGTTAGGGAGCCTGCAGCACCCAAAGTGCCCAGGAAGGATGAAGTCTGGAGGACCAGCTCCGTTATTTGAAAATCCTGCAGACCCCTGCCTGAGAGGGCTTGCTCTGTCTATTTATCAAAGCCACAACTTTGCTGTGCTCTGGTCCCTCTGCTGCCTCAAGCAGCAGCTTGTCCATCTGCATACACCTGTCTGCATATTTTATATTTTTTTTTCATTTTGCTATTATGCTAACAACCATGAGCACAATAAGAAACAAGGAACCATTTTGCTATAGATGCTGTAATAACCACAATTAAGCAGCAAATTTCACCAGAGAATTTGTAACAATATAGGAATTTTGGGACAAGAGGCAGATACAGACATACAACAGAGCCTTAGAGAGCAACCAGTAGTCAGCTCCATAGGCAGCTGTCTGCCTACCAGAAAGCTAAACATGTCTATGTCTCTGATTTTAATTCATGTTTGTTTTTTCCCCTGGCTGATCATATGGCAAGCGTGTTGAGCTTCCTATCAGAACTTGGCTTTCTTCTTCCTGTGTCTTCTGCCTTGGTATTAGGTACACTGCATGTCACTGAGCAGTATTTGTCTCTAACAAATAAGAGTGTTTTCTCGGGGAAAAGGAGCTTGTCTTCACTGTAACTTTCAATGCTACACAAAACATTTAAACTTACGTCTGTTTTATATGAGCAGTTTCATGTGAACAGAAAAACGAGGCAGAATTTTTGCATTTCCAAGAATAAAACATTCTCAGCAGTCCAATTTCCCCTACTACATTTTTAATATGGTGAGCTTCTCACACAACCAAATACCACATCCAGTGCAAAATAGAGACAAACATGATCCTGCTAGCATCTGTAGAACTCAGTTTAAGAAGCAAGGCACTTTACATATTAACTTGGAATCACTCTGATTAAAGTCACTTGTTTTCAGAAAAAGGTAGACTAATATATATTTTTGAAGTAGATCAAAGGTAAAATAACATTAAAAAACACAGTGGCTTAGTAACCATGTTAAATTTAAAAAAAACCAGTGAATTAAATATGGAATTAAGTACTCAGGTAGAATTTATGTGTCATTAACCTCAGATTAAATTATATTACCAAGAAAATAAAGCTTCCAGGGAACTCAGTACATTTTTAAAGGGGAAATGGAGTTCAAATAATATTTCCATAATTAAAGTCTTAAATCAAGTTAGAGAAACTGATCCAAATAAAATTACTTACACATTACAATACGAATTAGAAGTTGCAGAAAACACCATTCAATTTAGTTACTAATTCTAAGTGATTATTGCTTGAGTGATGGTGTTAAATTCTGAAGTTAGATTAGAGGTAGAATATTTTAGGTTTAATGTTATGGCTGGCTGACAGACTTTCTCTTGCTGCATGTGACAACAACACTACTGTATTAAGTGCAAGGGTTTGAACTTCCATCTGCTAATTTTAAAAGAAGTTAGTAGCAGAAGCAAGGCATTTCCTGCAAGTGATCCTTCACACAGAAAGCCATTTTCTACTCCCTTTCTCATGATTCACTGAAGGCAGGCTCGTTAACCTTTCTTAGAGTTTATTAAGGAGCTGCTCTTATTTCTCTGGCTTACGATGAAAGGGGTAGGAAGGAATGTCTGTTGGTTACATACAAGGCATCCTTAATCATCACTAATATTCTGTTTATTTAGATTGAATGTGCTTTATACTTCGTTCATGAATAGTTCTGTAGAATAAGAAAGCAACTGCAACAGCACCACCAAGGAAATCTGGACAAAATAATATATATATATATATATATAAATTTTTTTAGACTATCAAGTGGAAGGTCTATTAATAACTATTCCATTTGCAAATTAGCTGTGAGAGTAAAACTGCATTTGCAAACAGAAACTTAGTACCTCCACACCACGATGAATACATGGACTTCTTATGAACACTTCCACTGTCCTCAAATGCTTTTGTGTCATGATGAACAAAATACATATATATATACACGCACATATCTATGCATGTGCATGCACACACAGAGTCTCACATAAACTGCCTTACATTTTCAAATCTTGAAAATGTATCCTATGTATCTTGCGATGTTTGACTACAAAAATTTAGTCCTGAGATAAGGTCAACACACCAGAAAACTGGTTTCTACATCTCAAACACAAAGTTGTTACTTTTCGTAATTCTAGCACTCCAGAAAAAAAGATCAAATAATTAAAAGGATGCAAAAGAATAAAAAAAAATCTCTCCTGGGTTTTGGCCCAATCTCTTGAACAGGACTGGAATGCTGTCTTGTAACAAGAAATAATCATAGAATCATAGAATAGCTAGGGTTGGAAAGGACCTTAAGATCATCTAGTTCCAACCACCCTGCCACAGGCAGGGACACCTCCCACCCAAGGCTCTGTTCAACCGGGCCTTGAACACCGCCAGCAATTGAGCATTCAGAGCTTCCCTGGGCAACCCATTCCAGTGCCTCACCACCCTCACAGTAAAGAACTCCTTCCTCATATCCAATCTAAACTTCCCTTGTTTAAGTTTGAACCCATTACCCCTTGTCCTATCACTACAGTCCCTCATGAAGAGTCCCTCCCAGCATCCCTATAGGTCCCCTTCAGATACTGGAAGGCTGCTCTGAGGTCTCCATGCAGCCTTCTCTTCTCCAGGCTGAACAGCCCCAACTTTCACATTCTATCTTCATACAGGTGGTGCTCCAGTCCCCTGATCATCCTCGTGACCCTGCTCTGGACTTGTACCAACAGTTCCATAAATACTGCAAACATTGTTTTTCTCCTTTAATAAACAAAAAAGCTGTTTATTAGCCACATTCAATGTATACTGTATAATACTCTGCATACACATATACTGTGACGTATGGACAGTAGAAGCCTCATTAAGACTCCTATTTTTCCAGTAAATATTTTTATTTCTTTTTTTCCCTCACAGACTAACAGAGATCTTAAATTAAAGCTGAGTCAAGACTTTTTGGTACACAGGAAACTTGTAACCCCTCCTCAGAAATACAAAGTAAAATCTTTTGTGGTGCAGAGGAAAAGCACATTCATAAACTTTAGTCACATTGAAGTTTAACACAACATAAAAAGAGAAAATATGAATACTGGAACAATCTAGACTTTTTATTAAGTAAAATATTTTAGTTTGAAATGACATGTTTATTAGTAGATTAAATTATTCTGCCTAACCTAAATTTTTCCAGTATCACACAACACTGATTCTATGATTCTATTATTAAGCTTATTTTTTTGCCAGCCATTGACCAAAACACAGTGAAAAAATGCAATTGCTAGCAGGTTGGACAGTCCTACGTCCAAAGATTAGCTATTTGACAGCTCCAAAAGGAAAAGATCAACAGAAAATGATTTTTTTTTTTTTTGAGGAGCTTCATGTTGTTCTATTACTCATAAATTTGAACTTATTTTCTATTTTACAGATGAATAAATGTTAAATAGTTGGCTTGAATTTTCCAAGTATTATTTTTGAATGCATTTTCATAGATCTCTTTAATTCTCATGTTGGGGAAGGCACAAAAAGGAACTGCTTTAGATTTAATCTCATTTAAACATTTCCTCTGAAAGTTAACCATAAGATTACACTCTATTTTCAGCATTTAAAGCCATACCAAGCTTAAGACATCCTTCACAATTTCTTAAAATGACAATTATTGAACTTTTATTCAATATCTTCTCTTAAGGAGGGAAGAGTTAACCATCATATAAGAGTAGAATTTTAAGTAGGAAACTTCAGTATTACTGTTGAAATTTTGGCTTAAATGTTAAGTAATAATTTAGTTTCAGCATTAAACATTCAAATTACTGCACCTGACGGATTTGACCAAAATATCTAATTAGAATTTATACCCAAGCAGATAGCAATCTTCTTAAAATTTGTAAAGATTACTTTTATAATTAATCTGATGTTTTAATTTTATATTTAGTCCACCTTGATTAATTTGATTTTGATATGACTTCAGTCTGACAGACCTAGTGAAGCTTAGCTTTGGAGAGGTATCTTTGAAAGAAAGAAAATGAAAAAAGAGAAAGAAAAAGAAAAAACCTACATATATTACTTACAATGAACAGCATGGGTTCTGAGCTGTTCAGGAACTGGGTGGACACCAGGTGGCCAATTTAGAAGGATAATCTGTGTCGTGTTTTAAGCCGTAAATCACGCAGCCCGTTCTCTCACTCACTCCCCTCTCTTTCTTCCCCCTGCTCCTGGGTGGATAGGGAGGAGAATCAAAAGAATACAACTCCTACCGGTTGAGATAAGAACAGTTTAGTAACTGAAGTATAACACAAGACCACTACTGCTACCACCAATAATAATAATGACAAGGTAAGTACAAGGAAAGAGGCTCACCACCTAATACCAAGCCCGAACACACAGTGCACCCCCACCCTTCTGGGTCTCTGCTCTCTGTCTTTACATCCTGGCCATGACATGCTATGGCATGGAATACCTCTTTGGTCAGTTTGGGTCAGGTGTCCTGTCTCTGCTTCCTCCCGGCTTCCCCTCCTCCCTGGCAGAGCATGAAACTCAGAAAGTCCTTGGTCAGACCAAAACGTCACTAAGCAGTAACTGAAAACACTGGTGTTATCAGCGCTGTTCCCAGGCTCAAAATCAAAAACACAGCGCTGCACCAGCTACCAAGAAGGAGAAAAATGACTGCTGCTGCTGAACCCATGACAATCTGTTTTCCCTAATTAGTCTTTGGTTCTCACACATCTACCCCATGTAATGCAACAGGCTGCAGCAGAATCAGAGCACAAGCACATGTTGGAGCAGAATTAGTTTCTGTCAGTTACTCCTCTTAGACGTGTTAACAATTCACTTCTTGTTTACCAGTCTGCGTTTATCTACTGCAGCACACTGATGGCAGCTGCTGATCCTCTCTAATCTGTATTTTAAAGCATTCTCATTCTTAAATTTCCCATTTGAAAGCAACCTTCCCACAGGTTTTGTGTTGTTTGGTGGTAGTGTTTTTTTACCTGGCTTGAAGATTCTGATGAGAGTGACCTAGCATAAGTGCCCACTAAAAAGTACAGTGGATGTCTTTGACACTATTGACAGGGCAGTCATTGCCTCCATGAATATAAATTCTGTATCCAACAAAATCCCAACACTTTTTTGTAATCCAAGTGGATTGATAGATATGCTTTGCACGCTATTGTTCAGATCTGACTTTAGCACTAGATTTCCATTATAAACTGTCACTCTCAAATCTTGAGGGCATCTGTCCTGAACTGTTTTGACCTTTGAGACATCTTAAGGCTTTAGATTTAATACAGGTTACAAACCACCTGAGGAAGTCGAGACTGTGGGAAGCTTAATCAGCCCCTTGATAGTCCTGCAACAAGAACAACTTCCCAAGCACCTCTCTCTAGCTCTTACTCAACCTAAGCACTTAGACCTTTCATGAGCTCTTGATCCACTTTTAACTCCTTGAGTGTTGAACTCTGAAGTGGGGAGTTTTTTTATAAGGTGCATTGATTTAACCTTTTGGCAGCCCACTCTTAACTGCATGTGGAGGATTTCACTAACTCCAAGTTTTCATTCAAACTGGTGTCTTCCTTGAAATCTGACATGACTGCCAAGAATTCATACATTTAATTGCCCAAATGCTCAGCAGGGATGAACAGGAATAACCCCTCAGACTTCAGTAGAATTGTATGAAATTAGACCCACTGACAAAGGTGGAAATATATGGGCGTGCTGAGAGGTTTCATTTTATCTGCCTCATAAGTTGCGTTTTTTGATGAGCTCCTTCTACATGCATTCATACCGAAGTCATACATAATTTTTCATTCAGCACAGTCCTCATAAATATTGAAATGGAAACATCCCTACTAGAAGGAAGAGCTGTAGGTGGGCTAGGATACCTCCTTGGATGGATAAGATGCTGCTGAGGAAAATTCAAAGGAAAAAAGAGGCTTACAAAAGGTGGAAGCAAGGACAGGCGGCCTGGGAAGAATACAGGGATGTTGTCCGGGAAGCTAGGGATCAGGTTAGGAAAGCTAAGGCCCACTTAGAATTCAACTTGTCTAGGGATGTTAAAGATAACAGGAAGGGATTCTATAGGTACATTGCAAATAAAAGACAGGCTAGGGACAACATGGGACCTCTCCAGAAGCTATCGGGAGAACTGGCTACTCTGGATTTGGAGAAGGCTGAGGTTCTTAATGACTTCTTTGCCTCAGTCTTCACCGGAAAATGCTCTGACCATACCACCTAAGTCTTGGAAGGCAGATGCAGGGACAGTGAGAATGAAGACCCTGGGCCCACTGTAGGAGAGGATCTGGTTCGAGACCATCTTAGGAACCTGAACGTATACAAGTCCATGGAACCTGATGAAATCCATCCGCGGGTCCTGAAGGAGCTGGCAAATGGAGTTGCTAAGCCACTGTCCATCATATTTCAAAAAATCATGGCAGTCAGGTGAAGTTCCCGACAACTGGAAAAAGGGGAATGTAACCCCCATTTTCAAGAAGGGCAAAATGGATGAGCCGGGGAACTACAGACCAGTCAGCCTCCCCTCTGTGCCTGCCAAACTCTTGGAGCAGATTCTCCTGGAAGGCATGCTGAGGCACATGAAAAACAACAAGGTAATTGGTGACAGCCAGCATGGCTTCACTAAGGGGAAATCCTGCTTGGCCAATCTGGTGGCCTTCTATGATGGGGCTACGGAACTGACGGACAGGGGTAGAGCAGTTGATGTCATCTACCTGGACTTGTGCAAAGCGTTTGACACTGTCTCACATGACACCCTTGTCTCTAAGCTGGAGAGACATCAATTTGATAGGTGGACCACTCAGTAGATAAAGAACTGGCTGGATGCCCACATGCAATGAGTTGTGCTCAATGGCTCAATGTCCAGCTGGAGACCAGTACCGAGTGGTGTCCCTCAGGGATCGGTGTTGGCACTGCTCTTGTTCAACATCTTTGTCGGTGACATGGACAGTGGGATTGAGTGTGCCCAAAGCAAGTTTGCCAATGACACCAAGCTGTGTGGTTCAGTTGGTATGTTGGAGGGAAGGAATGCCATCCAGAGGGACCTTGTCATGCTTCTGAGGTGTGCTGATGCCAACCTGATGAAGTTAAACCCTGCCAAGTGCAAGGTCCTCCACCTGGGTAGGAGCAATCCCAGGCACAGCTACAGGTTGGGGAGGGAAGAGATTCAGAGCAGCCCTGCAGAGAAGGACTTGGGGGTGTGTCATGGGTTCACCAGTAGCAGTCATTTTTTTCCTTCTTGATAGCTGCTGCGGTGATGTGTTTTTGACTTTCGGCCTGGGAACAGCGTTGATAACACCAGTGTTTTCAGTTACTGCCGAGTGATGTTTTGGTCTGACCAAGGACTTTCTGTATCTCATGCTGTGCCAGGGAGGAGGGGAAGCCAGGCGGAAGCAGAGACAGGACACCTGACCCAAACTGACCAAAGAGGTTATTCCATACCACAGCACGTCATGCCCAGGATGTAAAACGGGGAGCAGAAACCAGGAAGGGTGGGGATGCACTGCTGGGTCGGGCTTGGTATTAGGTGGTGAGCAATTGTATTCTTTCCTTGTATTTGCCTTGTCATTATTATTATTGGTGGTAGCAGTAGTGGTCTTGCGTCATACTTTAGTTACAGAACTGTTCTTATCTCAGCCTGTGGGAGTTGCATTCTTTTCGATTCTCCTTCCCGTCCCTCCGGGAGTGGGGGGAAGAAAGATGGGGAAGTGAGTGGGAGAGAGACTGCGTGAGTTAGAGAGGCTTAGACCACGACAGGGTGTTGGTCGATGAAAAAATGAACATGAGCTGGCAGTGTGCCCTCACAGCCCAGAAAGCCAACCGTATCCTGGGCTGCATCAAAAGCAGAGTGACCAGCAGGTTGAGGGAGGTGATCCTGCCCCTCTACTCTGCTCTCGTGAGACCTCACTTGGAGTACGGTGTGCAGTTCTGGTGTCTTCAACATAAAAAGGACATGGAACTGTTGGAACAAGTCCAAAGGAGGGCCACGAGGATGATCAGGGGACTGGAGCACCACCCGTATGAAGATAGGCAGAGAAAGTTGGGTCTGTTCAGCCTGGAGAAGAGAAGGCTTCATGGAGACCTCAGAGCAACCTTCCAATATCTGAAGGGGGTCTATGGGGATGCTGGGGAGGGACTCTTCATGAGGGACTGTAGTGATAGGAGAAGGGGTAATGGGTTCTAACTTAAACAATGGAAGCTTAGATTGGATATGACGAAGAAATTCTTCACTGTTCAGGTGGTGAGGCACTGGAATGGGTTGCCCAGGGAAGTTGTGAATGCTCCATCACTGGCAGTGTTCAAGGCTGGACTGAGCATAGCCTTGGGTGGCATGGTTTAGTGTGAGGTGTCCCTGCCCCTGCAGTGGTGTTGGAACTAGATGATCTTCAGATCCTTTCCAACCGTAACTATTCTATAATTTTTTTTCCTTCAGCCAGCACCAGCCTTTACGGTTTTGGATGGCCTCAAAAGGTAATTCTGTCCTTTTATTTATACATAGCACATTCACACTCCCATGGCCTCCTCATCTGATGTAGGGCAGCCAAAGAATTTTAGTGAGATGATACTTTGGGATGTTCTCCAATTTTGACTGATTCTCAGAGGATTTTTTTCAACGGCACAGTCAGCTCTCATGTCCTCAGTTCCCAAAGGCAATCAAAAAGACTTTGCCATGTAACTTCCTCTTCAGCCTTTGACACCCTTCTTTTAAAAAAAGGTTTTAAAAAAGAAATTCTGTTTCTAAGCTTTTGCCTTAACCAGTAATATCTGCATAGTCTTCAGATGAAAGTTACATGAAGGAAAAGACTAAGCAGTTTTTATGACTTTGTAAAATAGTAAAGATGAGAAATCACGATACTTTTTTTGACACTTTTGAAAAGTTTGGTTTCATCAGGTGAATCCTGAACAAGGTTTTAAGCATTATATTATTGCAAGCATTGCTTAGTATGTGAGATGTTGCAGAGCAGTTTCCTACTTGTCTGTGTAACATGCTCAGTGATTTCAAATGCTGTTGAATATTGTGTTTTCACTCAACATTCTTTCTTACTTTATGAGTCCTCTTGCACACGTTTTTGTCAACCCCTTAAATACTTAGTTACCCAAGACTGAACTGAAGCTTTCTTTCCTCTTCTTTTCCCTTAACTGTGCTACTAATTAGCTTTGCTAAAGAGGGTGTAAACTGAGCGTAGAGATGGAATTTGATGTGGGTTTTGATGAATTTTTGGAACCTGCAATAATAAAGTTCTACCAGGAATTTGGGATTCATGGCTAAACAACATGAATTATATTGGAAGGTCGAATTATGGTAATCCTATAGACAGGGAAATATAATTAGAATGTACCTGTGTCCTGGGTTCAGCAGTAGCAGCCATTTTTTTCTCCTTCTTAGTAGCTGGTACAGTGCTGTGCTTTTGACTTTCAGCCTGGGAACAGCGCTGATAACACCTATGTTTTTAGTTGCTGCTCAGTAATGTTTACTCTGACCAAGGACTTTCTGAGTCTCACGCTCTGCCAGGGAGGAGGGGAAGCTGGGAGGAAGCAGAGACAGGACACCTGACCCAAACTGACTACAGAGGTATTCCATACCACAGCACGTCATGCCCAGGATGTAAAATCTGGGGGCCAGGACCCAAAGAGTTCCTGCTCAGTAGGTCTGGGTACGGGTCAGCAGGTGGTGAGCGACTCTATTCTCTTCCCTTGTTATTTCCCTTATGATTATTATTATTATTGGTTGTAGCAGTAGCGGTTTGTGTTATACCTTAGTTACTGGACTGTTCTTGTCTTAACCCGTGGGAGTTACATTCTTTCGATTCTCCTCTGGGAGCTGGGGGGAGGAAAGGGGGGAGTAAGACAGTGGCTGCATGGTTCTGAGGTACGGCTGGGCTTAAACCACGACAACCAGTCATCATCTCATATCATTCATTAGCAGTGACCAAAAAAATGTAAATAAAGCTTTTCAAATAAGCTGAAAAATTGAGCATTGTTATTATGAAAACCTTTTATATAATAAAAGAAATTTCACAGCGGGTTTCATAAAATGTAGAAGGTTCAATCAAAATGACTGAAAGAAACTGTTAGAGGCCTCCTCTAGCAAACTTTAAAAGTGCAAGTGAGAGTTCTTGATGAACCTTAAGAAAACTGAATATAATGAGTAACTTTCACTCATACAGTAACCTAAGTAAGTGCCACATGCACCACATGCTGCAATAAGGATAAGCCTTTCACACAGCACCTATGACAATGAGAATAAATACGGCCCAAGGATTTTTAAATAATATAATATCACTCTGATCCCAGCATAAACTTTGCAAGAGTCTCCTGTTGGCTGTACAGTCACTATTCATTTATTATACCCCTAGAAAATGGCCTATGTCCATTCCATTTTGCCTTAATGAGAGTAAGGGCTGCTGTGATGAAAGTGTCTGCAACAGACTAAACCCATCCTGGTTTTACTACGTCTCATGTATAGTTTTCTGGGTTTCCTTTTTCCCTTCTTGAACTAGAGAACTTCTAAATTTTTGCTAAGTGTGTGTGATAACTCTACCATGACAGGCTCATCCCTACTGACCTACTATTACAGTTTGAAACTGTTAATTTTTACGGAGACTCTTTCTTAAAGCTCTACAGATAAAGACCTATATCTTCCATGCCACTTAAGTTTGCTCCTCAAGTGTCCTCCTACCCTTTGGAGTTCAGTATTTAGACTCTCTGAAGAGACCTGTAATAGCAATATTGATATGAACTATGAATGGAAATGCATACATCTAAACATCAGAAGAAACAGCAAAATAAGGGTTAAAAGAATGGCAGGTATTGTTAACAAAAAACACCATTCACAGTAATAAAACTGAAAAATGTGTTGTTTCTATCGAGACTGGAAGGCCTGCAGTCTGTAAGACCACAGCACAGATAACTTGTTGGCAGAAGGCATTGCACTGCGACAAAAGGAGGAATGAAAACAGAGGCACAACACACCACACATGCCATTATTTCTTCAGTTTGTCTAGAAAGAAGACAGGCTGTAACCATAAAGATTTGTGTATTTCAAACAAAGAAAAAGGCAATGAGTGCCAACCTTGCCTAATATTTATGGAGGCTTAGATAAACTAAATTCCAATGCAGAAGACTCCTCACATAATTAAGTTTTAGCATCCGAAAGTGTATAAAAAGAGAAACAGAAAAACTAGTTTGTCAAATCAAATATTCCACGAGAGATGACATGTAGGATGAGGGCTTAGTAGCTGGCACACAAGTGGTCCTGACCAGATCATCTGAATCCCCAGCTTGTGAAGGCAGGAGTGTGAGGATATGAGCAAGTGAAATAAATTAGAAACCTTACAAAATAAACATCACCTTCTCCTTCCATAAATTCTTACAGTGAGTTTTATTACCTGCATTTCCTATACCACAGAAACTGGAAAAAATGGGGAAGGCAGAGGAAGGGGGACCATGTAAACTGGCCAGGCAGACTGATGAGAAGAGCTTGTTGGACTGTAATTAAAAGTTGCACTGTGTGTCTGACATTACAGTTCTGCCCAGCAACACCCCATTCTGTCCAAGATCCTTGTCCCTAAATCTTCTCGAATTAAGCACCAAAAACTGCTTAGTTTTTACTTATTTACTATTACAGTAAGAGGCACAGAGCACTGGGGTCACTCATCTACCCTGTTTGGGTTGACCATATCTGTCTGCTTTTTAGCCAAGGTCAACTGCAGTAAGTAAGCCATGAGAGTTTCTACTAAAAAGAATTTTTATTTTAAAATAGTAATGTGTTCTCTGCTGGAATGGCAAGCATCTGGTTTAATTGTATGACACTACAAGGACCTGAAAAACATCCACATACTGCTAAAAACAAACCAAAGCACCTAAGGATTTTAAGTACCAAAAATATTAGACAGAATATAACAATATTTCTAACGATCCTAAGTGGCACATAAATTTCCATAAATTCCATTCCCCTTTTCCAATGAAATCTGAATTTCTTGCTAAGTTTTTATTTCTTCTTTTTATTTGTTCAATATTTTCTGAAGTGGTTTTTTCTAATTTTTCTTTCAATATCTTCTTAAATTCTATCAATCTGAAGTGATCCCACAGAATTCTGTTATTCTGATTTAAATCACTAGAATGAACATCAGAATCTGGTCCATGGTCTCAACAGTGACATCTGAAAAGTATATTCTGTAGTATGTAGAATAAATACTGGAATTGGCTCTAACTTTCTATATTCAGTTTTGAGATTTATGTATGTTAATTGCTGACTGATTTTCAGGAACCCTTTCATTTATTACTGTATTTTTTTTATTTTTCATAAGAGAGAATATGAAATGTAAAATCTAGAAGTTAAAACTTAGCAGGAAATTTGTAGCCCTATCAATTCCACTTTTTAAAAAAATTGGCAAAAAACAGTATGCAATTTCAGATAATTACATGTAATCCTTAGTAATCCTCCACAGACAGCATGAACTGGCAGTCATTAGTGTGCTTTGAGCCTTTTATTTTGCATACACACCAGGATATGCAGAACATCGGTGTCCTTGATGACTTTCCAGCTAAAACATGGAAAATAAAGTATTATAAATCAAATAACTGTTCAGTATCACTTGAGGGCTGGGAGAAAAGGGATACTGAGTAACATGAAGCAATAATATTTCTCCTCTCAAAGACTCAAGTAATATACAATAAATAAAATGCAAAAGCCTGTTTTGAGGGATTTTTTTTTCTATTTCAAATCCAGTGGATAATTGAGTGCTTGCTGTTATGACTATTCTAAAAGAAGTAAGTTCAGTCCGATATACTTGATTCAGTTTGGGAGTTAGTTTTATTCATATTCCTTGAAAATCAAAGGAATTGTCCCAAGTCCACAAATTTTAAAAGGAATTAATATACCTTTCAGCATTCATTTTTTTATGCTGTGTATAGCAAACCTTGTGATTCAAGCACTCAGCTGGGAAGAGGGGTAGGTTGTTACGAGGTTCTGAATTAATAAACATTCAATTTATACAAATTGCAACAGCTTCACACTCCAGGCTGCTCTATAACTTGCAGACTAGGGCAAGAGAGGGAAAATTTCTGGTGAGACTTCTGTTCTGAACTAGGAAGAGACAGAATTTGACAGCAGCCTGTCCCTTCCATTAAATTTTCCTCTGCCTGTTTTGGTAATTCTGTTCTGAATTTGTGAAATTACACCTGGATCCCAACATGCCTTCCTGCATACCAGAATCAGAATATGTCACCTGGGAATGGCTCAAATTATCTTCTCTGATATGTCAGAATGTTTAATTAATTTTTGTTCAACTGAAAGTATATATTTGATCTGAATTTGTGGGAAGTTTCAGCTACTAGAAAAAGTTTGGTAAGTTCTTTCCCAACCAAAAAAAAAAAACCCAAAGCAAAACCCAGACCCTCCTCCTTATTACAATGCACTATATAGTCAAGGAAGCCAAAATTTCCTGATACAAAACTAAACCAAATTTCAATAGCTAAAATACTTGCAAATGCAAAGACTTCATACTGCAGAAGTCTGTTCTGATCAATGTTTTCCCTCAGGCCACGTCTTTCTTAAAGGCATTGGGACTATTCTATTCTAACATATTAAACCTTCCTTATCTTGTCACGTAGTTAGAGTAGTACTTTAGCATGATTTTAGCCTGATCAAACCGGTATTCTCCCAGACACCTTCTAGACATGGCTTGAAGCGTGTATGAAGGTCAAGAGAACTTCTTTTACACGTTTAAATGCAGATGCTGTATTCTGAAGGGTAAGAAAGATCAGTAATGGCTAATTAGATATGGCTTATTTGTGTCACTTGGCCTCAAAGCCAGAGACCAGATCTTGACAGTATTTAATTTACTGCTACTGATATGCTAGATGTTGTGGTTTCTCTGAACATAGCTTGTTTGTTTGTTTTTTGTTCTGTTCTGTTTTGTTTTATTTTCCTGTCTAGAGGAAAATGGATTTATCTAGATGGAAAAGGAGGAATTTGGCCATGTGTATTGCATTCCCAGGCATGCACGAAGCAAATAAATTAAAAGAAAAAGCAATTAAAACTCTGAAGTTCCATAGAATTGAAATCATCATGAATGCACTAGATTGCTCACAGGACGTATTAGTAAGTGTCTGACACACCGGACACATTTGCAGCATGCTGAACTGGCTGCACATGTATTTAATGTCTACATGGTGAGTGCAGAATATGATAGGTTCAGCAATCAAGCACTGCACAGCCCACAGAATGCTCATTCAGATTTCTGCTTTGCATTTTGAAGATAGCAGGAGAAAAAAAAAAAAAAAAAAAAAAAAAAAGGTTTGATATTTTCAAACTGAACTGAATATTTAGATTACAATTTAAAGCTAGATAGTGAAATCTGCTTCATGGTGCAAAAGCTGTCACTGAATTAAGTGGGATCCAGATTTCTCTTTTTCTGGTACCACAACTAGCATAATTATGCTGAAGTCTACAAAGTGCCTTAACAGCAGTAGGTTTTGGATTATGTCAACAGTAGAAAAAAGAAAAGAGACTGTGGAACAATTAGATTAGAAAGGTGTTCAATCTATGCCACTGGACAAATGGTGGAGACAGGTGTAGTGTAGTAAAAAGGGAGATGTTTCATCACTCAAAGTAGCTGCAGAGCAGCGTGCTGTGGCACAAAGGTAGTGAAAAACAATTATGGTCATTGGCATGTATCTTTATTTAAGGGGTCCTTAAATAGCCTGAATAAAACACAGTGGGAAATAGAAAATTCTTTTCTAGCTTATATCATAAAATAAGAAAAGAGTATATAATACAATGTACCAGGTCATGTAGTAGGAGGGTAAGGGGTAATCACATTAAACTGAAAGATAATAGATTTAGATTAGATATTAGGCAGAAATTCTTTACTGTGAGGGTGGCCAGACACTAGCACAGGCTGCCCAGTGAAGCTGTGGCTGCCCCATCCCTGGCAGTGTTCAAGGCCAGGTTGGACAGGGCTTTGAGCAACCCAGTCTAGTGGAAGGAGTCCCTGCCCATGGCGGGGAGCTTGGAACTGAATGATCTTTAAAGTCCTTTCCATCCCTAACCATTCTATGATAACCAAGCTGATACTCTGAAGAGTGGTAAACATTCATCACATGTACAGTATGAGTATGCATCGCTACACCGCATGGAACTACTTCAATACATGAAAGTGTTTCTTTTGTCATATTAAACAAACCATCAGTAAGATATGCCTTAAAAATGTATGGTATTCAGGGTGGTTTGATAGTAATAAAAATGTATTTAGTACTTGATACTTCAGCACATTTATTTTAGAACTGTTTTCATGACTGTCATGGGTTCAGCAGCAGCAGTCATTTTTCTCCTTCTTAGTAGCTGGTGCAGTGCTGTGTTTTCAACTTTCAGCCTGGGAACAGCGCTGATAACACTGATGTTTATAGTTACAGCTTAGAATGTTTTGGTCTGACTTTTGGTCTGACCAAGGATGTTCTGAGTCTCATGCTCTGCCAGGGAGGAGGGGAAGCCAGGAGGAAGCAAAAACAGGACACCTGATCCAAACTGAACAAAGTGGTATTCGATACCACAGTACGTCATGCCCAGGATGGAAAAACTGGGGGCAGGAACCCGGAAGAGTTTAGTTCACGGCTCGGTCGTCAGGTGGTGAGCAGCTGTATCCTCTTCCCTTGTATTTGCCTTGTCATTATTATTATTGGTGGTAGCAGTAGTGATTTCTGTTATACCTTAGTTACTGGACTGTTCTTAACTCATGGGAGTTGCATTCTTTTGATTCTTCTCCCCATTCCCTCCCCCCCCCCCCCCCCCCCCCCCCCAGAGTGTGGGGGAAGAAAGAGAGAGGAGTGAGTGAGCAGGCTGTGTGATTTACGGCTTAAACCATGACAATGACTTATATTTTAGGACTCTTTAAAATCTTTTAAAACTTGTGTTAAACCAATCTGAGTTTGATGTATTATTTAATATATGTGGCTGTTAGTCTAAAATACTTCAATACACTTATATTTCATTTTCATCACTGAAAATATGTAATTAAGGCATATTTGAAGCTTAAAATTTCTTAAAATATTTGTAATGTGTTGTAGTTTTATATTATTACATAGAATTCCACAGAAATCAGACAGGTATATATTCTGAAGTATTGTTTTTTATTTCAAAGCAAAACTACTGGCTTTGTCAAAACTTTCTTGTATCACTAAATGCTCTAGTGAAAGAAACTGATTACCACTGGTAGGACTTGGACCTGCTGCAAGTGGTTTTTCTACAAATGCTATATAGAACTAAGTTCCACATTTGAGTTTGACATGTCTTCTCACAGAGAGAAAAAAATATCTCTCTGTGTGACGTTCAATTATGGGAAAATATTAACATACAGAAGTAAGTTTAACATTATATAATTATGCTCTTGTTCCCCTTGCATATTTATTCCAGGTTTGACAAAATGATGCAATTGGAACGTGATAGTGAAATAGCAAAGCTGTTCTTTGTTAGCTCAAATAATGCTCAAACCTCTGGAATAATACTCTGCCTCTGGAAGTAGACAGAGCCTAAGCAAAAGAAAGGTGACAGGGACTGAAAAAGATGGAACACATCTGTACTTCGTGGAAGGAAAGTGACAAAATTCATTTTGAAAAGGCTGTCTAAAGTAAAAAATGGGACAGTCATTATAGCACACAAATAATTTGAGCTATTAGAATTTTACAACATGATTTCATTTTTACTTTGTTTTTTTTTTAATGACATTTTGAAAGTGTTGGAAATTGAACTTTAATTGTCTGTTCTCAAATAACATATTGTCTTTGCCTAATTAAGCAAAATTGAATGTGCTCATAAAATAATGAACTTCTCTCAAATCATACTGTGTTGCAGCAATTAAGAAATACGTGCATCAGTAAAGAAGCTACTTAAAATAAGGAGAACAGTAGGTTAATTTACTAACCTTTGATTCCAGGTAGCACTCTTTCTGAGTGCTATTTGAGGTCACAAAAAACCATCAGTCTGACAGCATCCTCCTACTCCCCACTAACCTGCTTTATTAAAGGCTGCTAGAATTTGCAACAGCTGGCATTTTCTGCTAACTAGGCTTTCAGAATATTTTAAGTATATTATTTTAATATATTTTTACTTCCTGACCTCCAGAAAAAAACATTCATTCATTGCAATATATGTATCTGGTCTTATTTGAGTGATTCAGCTGTGTCACAGCTTAGAAATTGAAGTCCCTCTGGCTTCTCTTTGACTTCCCATGCAATTTTGCACTCAGAAATTAAGGCTTCTGTGGAATGTGTCAGGTGCACATACAATATTTGTGTCTTGTGAACTTGCTAATGAAATCATATTACATTAACTCGTGGTGCCTCACTGTGTTCTGACAGTGTACATAATTTCACTTTTGTTCCAATGGCTAAATTTAAAAATTTACTGTGGACTACCTATTGCAATCAACTGAGTCTGATGCTCAAAAACCACTTGAAAATAATCAATTCACATAAGTCTGCACACGTATTATACCCATGTGTGGTATTTCAGTAATTCACCTTCTTATCTTCCAGTAAAATATTTGTTTTGTATTGCTGTAGGAATGAGCTCACTTGTAATACTGGAAGTTCAACCCTGTGGTTCCCCATCAACGCCCCCCCAAAAAAACCCCAATACAAACACAAAACCCCCAAAACCCACAACCCAACCAAAAAGCCCCAAACCAAGCCTCTCAAAACCCCTTATATTTAGTGTGGGTTTTATCCCGTCTTCGACTATACTCCCTCCCAGAAAAACAGGTTTGTATAAGGCTGTCTACCCCCACCTAGTGGGCAACATATTTAATGAACCGGTGACAGCGCTGTGTACACTTGGCAAAACTGCGAGACAGCAATTGTTCCTATTATAATTAAATAGTGAATACAACTTACAACATCTGCGCAAATTAAATAATTGAGGCTCATGAGTTCTGTTGATAGCTGTGATTTAAAGTAGATTTTAAATGCTGCTAGCCAGCTTTACTGCACATTGTTGGTAGTTGTTCCAGCTTCGTGGAACTCAATGCCTAAAAAAGCTTACAGGCTTTCTTCAACGAGTTATTGCACATCTACAGTCAGCAAATAACTATAAATATTTTTCACAGGCTGAGTCATTAAAAGAGAGTGAAAAAAAACACATCTATCAATAATATCCTTCAAGAATACCCTGCATCTTTCTGTGATTGAAATTCTGACCAGAATACGAGAATCCACCTTACCTCAGTGATTACTTCTCATCTGATCTGGTGAATGAAGCACAAAGTCTGCAGTACAAATAAGCTAAGTTTTAGGAAGAACCTTTCCTATTTAAATGGATGCAATCTACATTGTAAGGTTACATAAGCAGGAAACGGGCATCTTTGGATTCCTATCTTTCTGTTGCCTCAAGCTGAAAGTGAATTCATCTGCTCTGAATCCACAGGGTAAAAGAAGCTTTCAAGGAATTGAGCAGTTCTTACTCTCTTTGAAATAATAAGGAGGGAAATAGAGGTGTTGTTTTCTTGTTCCATATTGCATTTAGAAGACTTCTTGAGCAAGTAAGACTCCCAGATTTAGTTTTCTCCTTGTTTATGGAGTATTTTGAACTCCACTGACAAGGTCACTTTGTCTTTCACATACTCACCTTCTGGGCTTTTAAATCAAGTATTCCTGGCTGCAGATTGGCACAGCCTCTAATGGAAGAATGATGAGGACATGGAGCACACCATAACTTTATGATCATGGTTTGCATTGACTACCTCTATTCTACTAAAGTATATAGGGGCGGGTTATACTGTCTAACACTGACACTTTTACACAGTGATCTATAATCAGCATGCTTTCACCATGATTTTGGCCCATACAAGCCCGCGCCATATTTGCACTCTCCCAGGCACAATTTCAGACATAGCCAGACCAGGGCTTCTTCCAATTAGACAGTATGAATGGGACCACAAAGAGAGTTTCACTATAATGATGCGACACACTTCTAACACCTCAGCGAGAAAACTGAATCATAGCCCCAGAGTTAGATGCATAACATAGATGCCTAACTCACAGACTTTGTAACTCAGTGTCACAAGAACCAGTCTACTTATTCAGCTGATTACGGGTAATTTAAGAATAGTGCCAATTATAAGCTTGAAGACTAAATGGTGACAATCTGAAGGTTTTTTAAGTCTTTTTTTTTTTTTCTTAGTATTTAGATGCTTGATGTCTACCTGTAATTTATACTACCTAAAGCTTTCACATAGTGAGCGATTATTCCGAGCGTTAATGAGCCAGTCTTAATTTCTAATATAGGAGATGTATTTTAAAATACCAGAAAAATGTTAAAGGCTTTTTTTTTTCTTATTTTTTTATTCATTTTTTTTGTCATATATAACTTTTAAACATACTAGAAAATGGAAAGAATGCATTTACTTGGATAGGGTTAAGCAGTCTAGGGTAATGGATGTTAGGATGATGAACAACAATATTTGAAATAAAAAGAATACTTAGGTAAGAGCAGGGATATAAATCTTATTCTCAGAGTTAGTATCAGTTGTACTTAATCTATTTTTCATCATGCCTTTATGTGTAATAGATTCAAAGAGAGAAACAAACCCTAATATACAGATTTTGATGTTGCAACAGCAGCTGGCAGCAGTTACATGACAAGATACAGATTTTCTTCTATATTTCTCCTGCTTTTTTACATTTCTGTGGCTTTAAAAATGTCATCCTTGGTGAGAGTGCCAGGATTTTGCCCTGGAACTTTGCCCATCCATTAAGACAGACAAATGAAGTTCTAGGGTTCATTAATACCTGAAATGTACTTTTGAAGTAAATATGAATACATTTGTAATTTTTTCTGTAATTATACAAAAAACAACCATAAAAATAGTTCCTAAGGATTTTTCAGCTGGCAAAAATGTTGTATTCGTGTTCAGCTTACAGGATGTATATTCTCAGAAGATAACAGAAAATGTTCCACAGTGGAAGGATAGCATAAAATCTTTAGGTAAAATTTTCACTAAATACCTTTTTTCTTATGTTTGGTTTAAGCAGTTGGTGTTTCAAATGTCTAATTATTCTCTAGATGCAATCTATGACCTTTTATAATTGCAAATCTTTTAACACTTGACACTTAACCTATTGATCATTAGTAGATGTCATACATAATTCCAGCACATATAATGTGTGTTATGTGAAATTTGTTGAGACTTTGTCTGTAAACTCAATGTAAGTAAGTTGAATTTATTTTTAAAAAGCATCTTCAAAAACTACTTAGGAATTAATTTTAAAAAAACAAAATCTTGTATGTCATTTGTGAAAGTAATCTGACACAGTGACAAAGCACCAGCAGTCCTTTTTAATATGGTGTCTTTAAACATTTAATGTCAGGCTACAAAATATTGAGGTTTTTTCATGTTACCTCCCTTGTCAAACTGCAGACCATTGTTTTGAAGCCATGAAATGATTTCATCAAGAAATGCTGAGTCTCCCTTCCTATCAAGGGGAAAAGGAACTTTGCCAAGCATAGGAAATCTACTTTTAGTAACAATGAAGAATATCTTTCTGCCTAGATTGATTCAAAGAGCCTGCAGTAGGCAACGAATTAGAAGTTCTCTATTTCATTTTATCCTTCTTGTCATATACCAGTGTGCATTTTGAGAAAAAATTTTGCAATGCAGTCTTTAACGAAAGACAGCTTTGGTTCAAAAAACAACAATACATCATGTGAAAACATCTGACCACTCTAATTACTTATTGACCTAACAGCCATTCTTGGAGACAATGGGAAATACGTGTAAAGTAGTATTCAATATAACATTCAGGATCATGAGATCAAAGATTAAGAGACTTTGCCTGCCTGAAGGCTGATGCTAAATGACATTAAAGAAGGATTTGGGGTTTCAGTGCATGGGCATGTAATTTAGACATTATTAAACTTCACTTGCTAGATGTTTAATCTTTCTATAGGTTTGTTAAGAAAGAAACAGTATAATTCTTAAAATCAGTAAAGAGTACTCGGGATTGAAATGCTGTAACTGCCATATGAAACAACAGAAGGAACCTCCATTTTATAAATCAGTAAAATGAGCATAAAAGCCAAGTAATTTTCCATACTCGTTTAAAAAATCAGTAATACAGGAGTTTCACATGCGTGGGCCTTCTGTTCCTCCAGATCCCTACATCACTAATACGATGTCTCAACAATCAGCTTCAGGCCCTCTCCTTTTTTGAGGAATGAAGGCTAGTTTGATTTCCTGCCTAATAAAAACCACTACTGAAAATCATACCATAAGAAACGGTGTACAAAAAAGCCACGTGTATCACCACAGCCAATTAGAGAGGATTATTTTTCTTCTATAAGTGCATTAACCTGTTATTACAGCTGTTCTGCAGAAGTATACAGCATATTGAGGCAAAGGCACATTCAATATAAACAGGAAAAGCAGGGTGACAAGTTATCAGGAATAACATTAGCAACTGTTTTTATAAATCTGGCTAATTACGATGATCCCTGGGCTGTATTTACTGATCAGCAGAGCTGTGGTAACCTTAGGAAAAGACAGAGCCTTCTCCCATGTACCTCTGAAGAGATGCCAGTGGAGAGAAAATATGCTGTATGGCTGTCATCACCAGAACATGAAGTGGTAGGCCATTAGGACACTGTTTAGGGAACAAAATGTCCTGAAAGCAGCTGGGGTGACTAAAAGGCCTCTGCTGTGCATGTGTCAAGTTCTGTTGCACTTCACCAGCTTTTTCTTTGCCTTATTTTTTCATCTGGCTCTTGATACAACTTGAGGATTTTTAGCTCTTGTCAATGGCTACCAATGAAGCCCACCAACATCTTCTGGAAACTCTAATTAAGCTTTTTATGAGCTCTTTCTGTTATTGCTTTTGTGTGTGTGTCTCATTTTAAACCACACACTCTTTCTGATATTTCTCGTAAGTTTGCATAGTCACCTTAAAATATTCAGGTTTTACATATTTTTTCAATACCTGCATATCATTGAGTATAGGTGAAGATGATATGTTCATTTTGGTCATTTTGATACAGATGCATCAGTATAAGGGCAGCATGCTTCCACATTGCTGCTTGGAAGTTGTAACCTAAATCTCCGTGCACCAGAAGTTACTTTTATACATACACATTTGGAAACGCTATGTCAGAAAGTAACTCTGCAGATTAAAAAAAAAAAAAAAATGAAAAGAAAATAATAAAAAAATCGTGGTCTGAAAAGTTTTTGCACAACTAAGATATTACCTTATTTGTTGAGGAGGGAAAGCATATTCAATACCGAGTGCTCTGTACTTCAGAGATAGAGGAAAAACAGCCCAGTATGTATTTCCATAGCTTTTTATTTAGTATGCTCCCTCACACATATATTCTCAGCTGGTTTTTGTGTTGCACTCTATCTTTGCATGACTTTAATCCATTTATACCCGTTTACCATGAGGTGATGTAACTCCCTATTTAAGTCACTCATGGGTCTTCTCATGAAGGTTTATATTTGTAGAATCACGATTAGGAAGTACATTAGAATCACGATTAGAAGCACACAGATGAAGCTGGAGTTTCTTAGGATGTCTCAAGCAGATTAAGTCATTTTAAAGCCATGCTGCTGCATCTAAAGATAGACAGACCACCCACATCCTGTGGTTTCCCTTGGACATGATTTCCTCCCACCCCTCATGTGCTGAAAAAAATATAAAATGAAAAAGTTGTCAGCATAGGGAAAGCAACAGAAACACACAGTCAGGGTACAAGATACGGACTGGGGAGCAGTTGGGTGGGCACTTCCAATGGGAGCTCCACTCCAGAGCAGGATTATGGTACCTCAAAGAGGTTGTTACAGGTCTTTATGCAAAGCTATCTGAAGTTACAGATAAGGAAGAGACTTTTAAGAGAAAAATTTCATCGTTTGAAATTTGCTATTTTTATCTGTCTTTCAAAATGACCGATGTTTCCCTTTTTGTGAAGTTTCCCTCAGTTTTCTACGCACTGTCAGGGCCATAGTCTCCTGGAAAACCACCAAACAGTGCCTGTCCCACCACTCCAGCCAGAAGCAGGGCAATCAGAGAGCACCAGGCACCTTACTGGGGATGCAGATAGGCCAAGGTTAGGCCAGGACATGGGCCCATGGGTGGGCCTGACTCAGGAGACCCAAGGCCAGGCCAGGCAGGGTTGTGGGAACAGTAGATGATGGGTCCTGCTACGATATCACTGGGACAGGGCCTGATGGCCCCAGTGGCTGAAATGGGGTCTTGGACCTTTGGCAGGGTGGAGGGAGTGCCGAGGTATACGCGGTTACAGAAAGGACTGGTGGTGGACTCGGTATCCTCACAATTAGAAGCAATATGTGCAGTAACAATTTAGTGTGTGAAACAGCAGGCTACACAGCTCAGAAGAAGGAGAAGCAGGGAAGCGTGAGCAGGTAGAACTGAAATTGTGGGTCTCCTCATGTGAACTGAATTCAGGATTCCACCAGTGTGGGGTTTATGGGGAAACACATTCACATAATCTTTCTTGCCAGAAGGAATGATGAAGTTGTTAAAATATTTTAAAGAGCTCAACAGTTTTTTTTTTTTTCTCCTTTGGCATTAGGTATAAAGGGAGCTACAACCGGTGCTTGAGGAGGCTTTCTGAAAGGCTACGTATCCTTGGGCTAAATCCAGCTGTTTATAGACTGATACATCAGCAAAAACCTTACAGTAGTGCTTGTGAACAGCCGTCATTAAGGCTACCCCTGTTGACAAGACCACAGACTGGTGGCACGTGAGCCTCTGGGTTTCAACTAACCTGGTGTAAGACAATACGGGTGACCATTATCCTGGACCCCGCAGCCCCTCTGCTTGACTCAGACTGTCCACCTTGTCGCTGGTTCAGCAGCAGCAGTCATTTTCTCCTTCGTAGTAGCTGGTGCAGCGCTGTGTTTTCAACTTTCAGCCTGGGAACAATGCTGATAACACCGATGTTTATAGTTACAGCTTAGAATGTTTTGGTCTGACCAAGGACTTTCTGAGTCTCATGCTCTGCCAGGGAGTAGGAGAAGACGGGGGGAAGCAAAAACAGGACACCTGACCCAGGCTGACCAAGGAGGTGTTCCATACCACAGTACGTCATGCCCAGGATGGAAAAACTGGGGACAGGAACCCAGAAAGGTTCAGTTCACGGCTCGGTCATCGGGTGGTGAGCAGTTGTATCCTCTTCCCTTGTATTTGCCTTGTCATTATTATCATTGGTGGTAGCAGTAGTGATTTGTGTTATACCTTAGTTACTGGACTGTTCTTATCTCAACCTGTGGGAGCTACATTCTTTCGATTCTTCTCCCCATTTCCTCCCCCACCCTCGGAGTGTGGGGGAAGAAAGAGGGAGGATTAAGTGGGCGGGCTGCGTGATCTATTGCTTAAACCACGACACACCTTCCTCTTCCTGCCATTCCAGAATAGAGAGTAATTCTTCTTCCTGGTAGCTCAGCACCACTGTGCTTGAGCATGCTGACTGCTCATGCCCAAACTGGCGTCACTGGCCACACAGGATTTACTGAACAGATTGATTTTAAAGTAAATGTATGCATTCGTTTGGATGAAGGGAATGTTACAGAGTTTTATTATAAATGTTAAAAGAGAGAGGAGGAATGTCGGGGAGAGTTAACACTGTTGTTGGGCAAGTTTTAGTCTCAATTTTTTTACCCCTATTTGGAAAGCAATTGTAAAAGACAAACAAGTGAGAAAAGATGCAAGACTCCTTTCATGTCCTCCCAGAGGAAAGGTGGAAAAAGAGAAAGCAAAGAGCAAGTAAAGTATTAGGCTATGAGCTTCTTCTCTTCTTTTTCTCACAAAAAGAGAGCCAGATGATGTAGTGTGAAAAGCAGCAGCACAAACTAACCATAAAAGAAAAAGGCCTGGTTGTGGCTTGACCTGAAAATAATGATAGGTGATATAGACAGACTTTAAGGCACAGAAACAGCAACATCCTGGAGGTCTAATGTGAATTACCACCATGGGGTGAATGACATAGGAGAGCATATACAAATAAAGAGAATCAAGATTCTGTGGCTATGACAAGTTTTTTGGAGTGTGTCCAGCAGCCTCCTTGGGGCTCAGTAAGTTCAAATAGCAAACCTTGCTGCGCCTGGACAGGCCAAGCAGATTCCCAGGGGTTCCTTGAATATATAAGAGCGAAAACAGAAGCAATGGACAGCTCATATAAAATCACAGTCACTGTCAAAACAAAATATCAGCATCTCTTCTCTAGATATATTACACTTATGAGACAGAAGTGGATCAGTATTCCAGTGCAGTTAGCATACTCCCCTACAGTGTTTAGATCCCATTTCCAAACCAGACAAAGATGTAGTGTCAGAGTTGGTCTAGATATCAGCATGAAGGATAAGCACTGCAGTAGCTATCTTTCCTGTTAGAATGGGTTCACTCTGTAAGGACTATTTAATATTCTGTGAGTCAGAGATTCATGCACTAAAATGATCTTTTGGGTTTATCCTATATAATTCACTAGAAAAGGTGGTGGTATCATTTAGTAGGGTTTTTTTCAGTGAGTGTCCAATTACTTCTATGACATGAACCAGTCTCCTTCCTCTACTTCACTATTTTTCATCCTTAACACAGAATTACAAGTAGCATTACAGGTGTCAGTATAGCTTCAGACCTCCTCGCAGAAAAGCAAGGAACTGAATCCTTGTCTCACAGTCCTGAGGGAATGATGTAATTCCCAGCTGCTGGATAAAATATATATTCAATGTATCCACTTTTCTTTGCTTTTAGATTTCTTACAGAAGTCTAACACCAAACATTTTATTTTCAGTTCAGACCGAGCAACGCATTCAATACAAAATGAAACCAAACTCTACATCTCCCTGCATGATAAACAGTGCTTTTTGCTATGTGTAAGGAAAAAAAATAAAAACCCCATGCAACAACTGAGCTTTAAATAACAAATTGTGGGTGTTTTAAAATGGCACACTGAATCTGAACAGTGTGTTTGATTTTTACAGCATCTAAAAGATACAGCAGGGTGTGTTGTTTTGAATGGGTGCAGGTGTGAATAATATAAAAAAACACATTTATGTGTTTGATTACATGATCATTTTCATAGCTACAAGTTATTCTAATCAGCTACACTGGGAGATGATGGGACCTTTATAAACAACATATACAGGAAGTTTGGGTAACCTCTATGTAGGCTGGATCTCTTTCTTAACATGTAACATTACTGAACAATAATAAACCTACAACAGTAGACTTCACATGTTTTCAGACCTCTTTTTCCTCTCATTGTACTGCACCTTCAAAATAACTATCCTTTCAATGTTAAATAGCAATTTCCTTCTTCCAAACTGATTCAAAACACACACTGACATTCTAAATATCTTAATGACAATTTAATTGTAACAAGCCAGAAGATACCTATTACTTTGAGAAGCAAAGCACCACACACACTGAATTCTCGCTCCCCTATCTTTTTTATTCCTTTAAAAAGCAAAGAAAAATAAACCTATGACACAGCTCTGTATTTTTTTACCTTTTCAAGTTCAAAGAACAATGCCTCATTCACAAACCAAAGCTCTCTCATGAAGAATACCTCTGGTTATATGTTATTATACTCACATAAAACCAACTTTGGCACCTCTTACGCATTAGTCTGTGCCTCCCTGAGTCTACCTTGTATTGGTTCTTCTACTACTTCTTTACTAAAGTAGTGACATGCTGATCCATAAACCTTTTGTGTTTCCAGTGGCTCTACACATACCAGTTACGTAGGTGACCTTATTTAACCACCCACTACTCAACTTTTTTTATTACTGCACCAGTAACAGCAGGGTCTTAGGAAAAAGAGATATCCAGTGTCCAAACAATTTTAAAGTTGCCCATGCTTCAATGAATTAAATTACCTCAGCACACATGAAAGACACAGCAGGTAAAAATCTACAAATATAGAAGCAGAAATAACCAAAATGGCTCATTTGAGATCTATTAGAAATCAACAGGAAGAGAATTTGGATCTCAGGATACCTATTCAGTGCCCTGTCCCATCAATACAGTGTTAAACTATATGTCTACATTCAGTTCACTAATGATAAGCCTTAAGGGTCAACAGGGTTTTCTGATACAGACTTATCAGGTGGGAATTAATAAAACACGAGCTGATCAACAGGAAAAATAAGCTATATCCTCACAAAAATCCGGAGTTAGTCTGGACCTTTTTCACATCTTAATTCTTCCAGGCACACTTGCCCTCTCTTGAACAGGATCTTTCTCCAAAAGTGGTAAGAGTGAGCCTTGGTAAACTTTAAAAACAGGACAAGATATTTGCACGTGAATAACTGGGCACTCATAAGACTTGTAGCCGGTTTTCCAAACCACTCTGACAAAGAGAGGTCAGATTGCCTAAAACTGTGAGGTTAAACATAAAGGTGAGATTAAACATAAAGTTTTTGATTCATTCCTACACAATTTAAGGGACTCAGAGCCTGCTATTCAAGTTTTACACTGGTAAAGTAAGTTTTATTTAAGGGTTTTCAAAACACAAGCCTAGCCTGAATGTGAATACTGATTTTGATTAAATACACGCTTGAAAGAAATCTTTAAAAGGGAAGAAAAATTAAAGGTTCTAAGGATGGGATAAAATTGTTACTGAACCTGTGTCCTGCTTTAAGCTGTAAATCACACACCCGTTCTCTCACTCACTCCCCTCTCTTTCTTCCCCCCACTCCCGGGTGGATAGGGAGGAGAATCAAAAGAATGCAACTCCCACAGGTTGAGATAAGAACAGTTTAGTAACTAAAGTATAACACAAATCACTACTGCTACCACCAATAATAATAATGACAAGGCAAATACAAGGAAAGAATACAACTGCTCACCACCCGATACCAAGCCCGACGACACCGTGCACCCCCACCCTTCCAGGTCTCTGCTCTGTGTTTTACATCCTGGGCATGACGTGCTGTGGTGTCGAATAACCTCTTTGGTCAGTTTGGGTCAGGTGTCCTGTCTCCGCTTCCTCCCGGCTTCCCCTCCTCCCTGGCACAGCATGAGACTCAGGAAGTCCTTGGCCAGACCAAAACATCGCTAAGCAGTAACCGAAACACTGGTGTTATCAGTGCTGTTCCCAGGCCAAAAGACAAAAATACAGCACTGCACCAGCTACCAAGAAGGAGAAAAAAGACTGCGACTGCTGAACCCATGACAACCTGGCAGTAAAGGGATTCAACTTGTTATCAAAAATATTTTTAAATTATTTTTATATTACTCATTTGATAACATTAGCAATCTGTGCCATACTGCTATAACTGTGAGGCAGCTGCTTTTCTCATTTCATAATATTATATAACTGTTATAAATAATATAATGATCTGACTGTTCATCCATGAGTTGTAAATAGAATAGTTGAGTCCCTTTTGCATTAGCTCCAGCCCCATCAAACTTGGATGATAAAGGGAAGAAGATAGATGATGAAAAACTTTTAAAGCCTACAATGCTACATTTGAGCTCACTATTACACATCGACCACATGTAGGAATTTGTGATATAGCTGTATATGCTATCCCCTTAGTGCTGGGTGACAATACTCTACCTTCTTGAAAAGTGATGCAGCATTTTTCCCAAAATACTCCCCCCATCTCCTTTACTCCCTTCTGTAGCCCCTTGGGGAAATAATTACTTTGAAGCCCCAAGTCAAATACTGAACCCTGAAATTCTTGCTCTGCCTAAAAACATTCAGCTATATACAAATTCAGAGGATTTACATCCAAACTTATTTGGCTATATTTGAACTCACAATACTGATCCCTACTTTTCCTGCTTATAATATGGACTATTGTTTTTATATAGTGGATCCCAAGGGAACTTACAGATTCGCTATACATAAGAACTGTGACAGAAAAAGCACTGTCATTTCCTTTGAAGAGGTGCTCAAGATTTTGAACTTGTCAAGAGTTAGCTATAAGCCTCCTTCTTTAGTGATGAACAGAATTATTGCATTAAAAATAGCACTGCTTTTCATTAGAGAAAAAGAATGCTCTCTAATTGCCTGTTTTAGATTAGTAAGAAAGCAAAATATTAATGATATGCCCTGTTCTAAAAGTAACGTAGTGGTGTTCATAAGGATCTTAATAGAAAATAGAGAACATCCATATTGGTGGCACAAAATTCTATGCTGTATCAGAATGATTTTACAGAAATGTGAGAAATAAACTTTGTAAATCTTTACATGTGCTTCAGTAACACTACAGTTTAAGTTTAGCTTTTCTTAAGTTTGAAGTTAATTTTTTTTTTCTCACAGAGGCAGAGTGAGCTGTAAATTCCAAGCAGAGTTCTTGAATACACCAGAGTATGTAAAATAACCTGTGTTTAGGCAACTCTGTCTGCCCTCACTAGTCTGAGAACCTACCATACAGAAAGCAAATGCCAGAACAGCATGTTTCCACCTGCCCTCTTTTATCCACCAGCCATTGGATGGACAATTGAAATTTTAAGAATGCCAGATCCCAATATCTTGCTGTCTGGAAAAGACATGCACCTACATGTTCCACAGAAAATACGCCTGCCACCAAGAAATGAGCCTAGGGTTAAAAGGGTTCTTTCTATTCCTGCTATGGAAGCTCCACCATACTTGCACAAATTAAGTAAATATTTGGCCAAATAAAGAAAAATTCAGAGATTGACCACGTATCCATTTAGCCTTTATGCCAGTGAATATTTCATTAGTTTTACAATGCATAATGACTCCACAGCAGAGACTGAAGTACATACAGTCAACTTGGCGAGTCCAAGTCCTTTACCTAATTTGGAAACAGGTACCCTCAAGCAGTACCAAATCAAAAGTGAGATGTTTAGTAAAAAAGGGAGATAGGGTTCCAGCATAATCCATTTTGGGGGCTGCCTTTTGCCCAAGACCTCACCTGGTTTGAATGCTTACCTCCCACTGCAGAGTAATAGAGATTATACATTCCAATAGGAATTCTCATGCAGCAAACATTAATTACCCTATTTATCAATTACTGTTCTTTGGATAAAGATGTAAGTATTAAATATAACTTTTCAAATATAATTGTGTATAAACGAAGGTTTAAGCAACTAATTATGTTCAGAGTTTTTTTGGTCCACTTGCCTTCTATGATACAATTGTTTGTGAAGCCTGTAGCTTTGAGTTAGTCAGAAGTACACAAAGATGAAAGAAAAGGTCAACACATTTTCTACCACCTGTCATCATTATCTTCTGTTACTTCTCATAGACTCTAAAGTAAATACAAACACATGATATCATTTGCTGTTATGAAAGTAGATTATCTACATCAGCTTCTTCACTTTCATGTATGCCTGGTATCATTCATCACGGGCAATCCATGTGTGAGAGTTTTTAATAGCTAATCTATAGCAGGAAAACATGCTGGTACCATAATAAATTCTCCCTTATTGCATCTTGGTAATGAACTAGCATGTATACTCTTCATACAGTCTTGCACTGTGCAGAAAGCAAAGCAGAACTTTCAGCTGATTTCATCTTTAGAAAAAGACATACAGTACCAATGTATTCCATGAGATGCAGAGAGAAAACGGCGATAAATAAAATCCAAATCTAATTTAATGTAATTATTTTAATGTTATTAAATCATAAAAAAAACTCTCATGGAGAATATTCATCCTAAGATTACCTGTGCTTCTGTAACAGATACATCCGAGCCAAATTCAAGTCTCTATTTCTGAGCCAGCTTACTCATTCATTTCATTCATAAAAGTTGAAGCAAATAGTTACTATAGTGGAAACCCACTACCAAGGACTAAATGAAACATTAACATGATGCACTCCGCTGTGCTATAAACAGTTCTCCTTGTAGCTAATATTCTTACACATTTTGCAATAAAATGTAAGGACATCAAACTCCTAAAGATATTGACAGCTCTGTGACAAGATTGATTGTCATCTATACACATGAGCAGTAAAGTCATCTGGCATCCATTGGCAGATTTCCAGAGTCAGTGTGGGACTTGCTACTTCCCCATCATGCTTAGCCCTTGGAGATGCATGAGCTGTATCTGCATTAGCGAGCAGCTACACAATGGAAGTAGACCAATACAGAGGAGCAGCTGGTGCTAAGGGTCCAGTGTGCACAACACATTTCAAGAAGTCTTACTTCTGACTTGCCAATTCGTAGACTGAGTAGTCAGCTGTTCAGGAGTGTATCAGATGGTTCTCAAAGTGAATCATCTATTTTAGTTGAAAAAACTCCAGAATATGCCCAACATCTTGTGTCACAAATCAAATCAAACACATGATCCAAAGTGAAATGCTAATACTCATCCTAAAGCTACTTTGACTCTCAGCAGAGGCCTCAATCCCATTTACATGGAGGTAAAGCACCTCTATAGCTCCCCTCCTTTGCCCTGGTTACCTCATCAAGAGCCAAAAGTAGATAATTTTTCAGCAACTGACTTCAGGAGTACTTCTTATGCAGAAAGGACCTTTTTATAGGAAGGGACTATCTGGACTATTGAATCTAGTCCCCTGAAGGCAATTATCACAAATTATTTGTTAATGAATCAAATACCATGTACAAATTACTTTTTGTCCTCCATATTCCCACTGGAAGGTTGTGGCACTCTTGAATGACACAGGATAACTTAATTTAATACCACCAATGTCCACTAATGAAAGCAGCTATACTTCTGGGTCTCTTCATATCAGTCACTCCCCACACTCCCACCTATACACACTGACGATGTCCCCTCATCCTTTCTTTTTGTAGACCTTTACTAGACAGGTTTACATTTTGTACACCATGCTTATATACTTTTCAGGCTCTTCAGATTATTATAGCAGTTCTCATTTGCATTTATTGAGGTTAAATTTATCCTTCAACATGGGTGACTTGTGTAACAGAACTGCTCACAGTATCTGTTAAAGTGTAGTCTCTATTAACATTTTGTTAATATTTTCCAAACTTGACTGGAAATATTTAGATTGACATTATCTAGGATCACATCCCATTTTCACAGCTATGTGATACATATTGCTCATACTCAACCTGTGATCAATAAATGTGATACGCTCTTTTTCTTTCTTAGTAAATTCCAACTGCTGACATTTCCAGAGTAATGCTTAGATTGTTATTATTAGTTCCTAAGAGTCTTCTGACATCCTTATTATTAAATTTCATTCATGCTCATTAGACAAATTCTCAAGATAATACATTTTCTCTTGATTCTCCATCAAACTTTCATTGTCGCAGTATCTCTGAACCTTAGGATATCAGCAAATTTAAACTACACATTGCTTCACTGATTTTAACGTTTATCCTATTTTGATCCTTAAGAGAATTCTGACAGTAATATCATGATCCTGGGATCAGTATCATCATTTTCCTTTCAGGTAGTTCTTTCTTACACATTTCTCTAGTTTAATTAATTATTTTCTATGCTTCTCCTATGGAACAGATAGTTTACTAAGCGCTCAGAAGCACAGCATCTACTCTGTTTCTTTTATTCAGAAAATAAGTTTAGGTAAGAAAGTTACCAGGTTAGTTTGTCAGTCACTATGTCTGCAAAAATTATGTTGCACTTATTTCATCTGCCTGAGCTGATTCATCATCACCATCATCATCATGCCCACAGTAGAAAAAACACTTACATAGCACTATGAATTTTTTAAAAGCAGTAACAATAGATATTTTGGTATAGAAAAATGTGAACAATTTTTAGGTATGGTGGACTCAAAGACAAGAGAAAAATTACATAAAGCTGGCATCAGCATTGGTAATGAAACTCAGTAGTTTTGAAGACCCAAGTTAATGTTCAATTATTCATTCTACAGAATAACTATGCAAAAAAATTAGTAATATGCTTGCACTTTTATGAACTTTATGGTAGCTTTTGGAGTGGCTTGAGATTAACATAAATTATAAAAGTGACAATATGTTCTTTTAGATGTTGAAACCATATGCTTTTATGGTGTCAGGATGAAAAGGGTAACAGAACAGAAATTATCAGAATTCAGAGGGCTACATGAACACTTGCTAGTTGGTCTGAAAACACAGTACCTGTCAAAATACGTGTTTCTGCCACATTTTAGTAGCAGGGCTTCTGACGGAGCTTAGATGTTTATTTCAATCAGTACTGTAAAATTCTAATGTCACCCTATTCCTTTATCTCACAAGCTATCAGGGTGAAGTGATATGAATAGTTATGAAACAGCAAAAACAGGAGCTTTTTCAGATTTTTAAGAGGACTTAAATGCCTTTATTCTTCTTAAGAACATATAGATGCAACTGTAATTTCACAATATTCCCCTCAGCCATTCCACCATGGTTTCTTTCTATGCATTAAGTAGAGCTATTAACATGCAAGAGTCTCCCCTCTACATTTAAATACAGCGCAGTATTTTATGATCTTATGTTACAAGTAATCATTATTTTGTAGCATATGGCCATGAATTTGAGAAAAATCATTTCTTATGTGCAACTTTCATCTTTGAAGCTCTGCAAGAGTCCCATCCCCCCCTTAGTAACTAGTATTCTGAGAGTTTGTCCAGAGGATTCACTGGCTTCAGACACAAGTCTCTTGGCTATTGGTGCTCTACAAGGTTAATAATCTGCAATAATTAAGCTGCACCCAATGAGCAGGAGTCCAAGCCCATCCAGGAGCCTTCTCATTCTTATATATGCCACTTTTTAAAAAAAAAACCATGCATCAATATGTTGAAGTATTAGATTTGCCTCTATAAACTTGACAACACTGTTAAACGAAGACTGATGCATTTTGGAAAGTAAATCTTGGATTTGCTGGATTAATATATGTTTGTCTGCTCCTGAGGAAAAGAAAAATACCCTTTTCTAAATATCTGCTTTAGAAACATCAAATTGTGTGTTTTAACTAACAACTCTTCGATTGTTTAGTATAGGAATATACCACTAACATCCTTTCAAATACAACCCCTGCCATGGTTAATATTTCACCTATTAACATACAGGACATCTTTTAAAAATACACATGTATTAAAAAACAGACAATATGAACAATCTACTTCATATTAGGATGTGACAGAAAACATATTCCAATTGAAATTCAGTTTTAACAGAACATAAACACATCTGTTTGCATTTTGCTTTAAACATAAGTAAAATTCTGCTCTTCCTGAAATGAACGGCAACATTTGCATTATTTTGAGATATTAACTTGTAACATCCTTCTTTTTTTTTTTTGTGACAACTAATTGAAAATGTTATTTAAAAAAAGAGAAAATTACTTTAAAAAGCAAAACGCATGATTTCTTCTACTTTTTTTTTTTTTTTTCCCCCCCACTTAGGTCATATTTATCTTGCTACCAATTTGTAATTCTCTAGCTGTTTCCTGCATTCACTCAGCTTTCCCTGGTTTATATATTGGAATGTCAACTCTTTACAGCCAACACTGATTGTGTTGTTAACTAATACAGTTGCTAGCATATTAGGCCACAGACCTGTAGGCACCAGTACAACTGAAATAATACTTTTTTGTTGTTGTGTTGAAGCATAAAATCTGTAAGGTCACTAAGTGCAAGTTATACAATGATACAACAAAATACTTAAGTCTCAACTCTGGTTATGCAAACAGAAACTGAAATCAAAGAGTATCTGTCTGGTTTTGTTACCTGCATCACTACCATCTTTAGTACTTAATGTCCGTCAGGGAAATTGGACAGAGCTCTTACTTCCCTTTCACAGATGTCTTGGTTTAAGCTGTAAATCACGCAGCCTGCTCACTCACTCCCCTCTTTCCCTCCTCCCCCCCCCACTCCAAGGGTGGGGGAGGAAATGGGGAGAAGAATCGAAAGAGTGTAACTCCCATGGGTTGAGATAAAAACAGTCCAGTAACCAAGGTATAGCACAAATCACTGCTGCTACCACCAATAATAATAATGACCAGGGAAATACAAGGGAAGAGGATACAACTGCTCACCACCCGACGATCGAGCCATGAACTAAACTCTTTTGGATTCCTGCCCCTAGTTTTTACATCCTGGACATGATGTACTGTGGTATGGAATAACCTCTTTGGCCAGTTTGGATCAGGTATCCTGTTTCTGCTTCCTCCCGGCTTCCCCTCCTCCCAGGCAGAGTATGAGACTCAGAACATCCTAAGCCGTAACTATAAACATCAGTGTTATCAGTGTTAAGCTGCTGAGTCCATTCGGTCTGTGATGTCAAGCTCCATCTCCTGTAACAGTCCTTCAGAGCAGGGGAGGCTGTGTGCAGTGTTAAATCGTTGCCTGCTGATGCTGATCATTCCCTTACTGCAGAACTCGTCTGGTTTCATTAAAGTTCATTCTTTGTTGGGATGAGGGTCAGAGGGCCACTCACTCATGACTTAAAGACATCTAGTTGGTGGGTCATAAAAGTATTACATAGCAGGGAACAGCATACAGTTGAGCTCATTAGCTGTTTTCCCCTAAAATCAAATCTTGAGGTATCCATCGGACTTCCACATCTTCCCGCATTACCCACCAAGTATATCCAAGTCCCTGAGTGAAAGTGATTGCGTGAGTGGGTTTGCCTTTACCTGAAGCAGGAATAACCCAGACTGTCTTCCCCAGCAAAATTTTTATATGCACCACAGGAACTTTGTCCCCCTCCACAGTATGTAGAAGTTCTGACTGGGCTAGACCAGCCCTGTTGGCAGATCCTCTGGTGTTGACCAGCCAAGTGGCCTTTGGTAAATGTGTATCCCAAGGTTTGAAAGTCCCACCGCCCGTTGCTCTCAGTGTAGCTTTTAACAGCCCATTGTACCATTCGATTTTCCCGGAGGATGGTGCATGGTAGGGGATGTGATATATCCACTCAATGCCATGCTCTTTGGTCCAAGTGTCTATCAGGCTGTTCCGGAAATGAGTCCCATTGTCTGACTCAGTTCTCTCTGGGGTGTTGTGTTGCCACAAAATCTGCTTCTCAAGGCCCAGGATAGTGTTCCGGGCAGTGGCATGGGGCACAGCGTATGTTTCCAGCCATCGGGTGGTTGCTTCCACCATGGTAAGCACATGACACTTGCCATGGAGGGTTGGTGGGAGTGTTATATAATCAATCTGCCAGGCCTCCCCATATTTGTACTTCAGCCATCATCCCTCATACCGAAGAGGCTTTAACTGTTTAGCTTGCTTAATTGCAGGACATGTATTGCAGTCATGAATAACCTGGGCAATAGTGTCCATTGTTAAGTCCACCCCTTGATCACAAGCCCATCTTTATGTTGCATCTCTGCCCTGATGGCCTGGAGTGTCATGGGCCCACTGGGCCAAAAATAATTCACCCTTATGTTGCCAATCTAAGTCCATCTGAGCCACTTCAATCTTAGCAGCTTTATCCACTTGTTGGTAGTTCTGGTGTTCCTCAGTGGCCCGACTCTTGTGCACATGAGCATCTACATGGTGTACCTTCACGACCAGGTTTTGCACCTGGGCAGGGATATCTTGCTACAGTGCAGCAGCCCAGATGAGTTTACCTCTGCGTTGCCAGTTGCTCTGCTTCCATTGCAGCAGCCACCCCCACAGGGCATTTGTCACCATCCATGAGTCAGTATAGAGATAAAGTACTGGCCACTTTTCTCATTCAGCGATGTCCAAGGCCAGCTGGATGGCTTTCACTTCACGAACTGACTTGATTCACCCTCTCCTTCAGCAGTTTCAGCAACTTGTTGTCAAGGACTCCATACGGCTGCCTTCCATCTACAATGCTTTCCCACAGTGCAAGAGGACCCATCGGTAAACAAGGCATACTGCTTTTCACTTTCTGACAGTTCATTATATGGTGGGGCCTCTTCAGCACGCATCACCTCCTCCTCTGATGACATTCCAAAATCTTTGCCCTCTGGCCAGTCCCTGATGACTTCTAGAATACCTGGATGACTGGGATTTCCTATTCGAGCTCATTGTGTAATTAGTGCAGCCCACTTACTCCATGTAGCATCAGTTGCATGATGTGTAGAGGAGACCCTGCCTTTGAACATCCAGCCCAGGAAGGGCAACCGGGGTGCCAGGAAGAGCTGTGCTTCAGTGCCAATCACTTCCGAAGCAGCTCAAACCCCTTCATAGGCTGCCAGTATCTCTTTTTCAGTTAGGGTATAGCTGGCCTCAGATCCTCTGTATCTCCGACTCCAAAAGCCGAGGAGTCGGCCTCGAGTCTCCCCTGGAGCTTTCTGCAGGAGGCTCCAGGTAGGACCATTCTCCCCTGCTGTGGTGTACAGTACATTTTTAACATCTGGCCCGGTCCGGACTGGTCCGAGGGCTACTGCATGAACTATCTCTTGTTTAATTTGCTCAAAGGCTTGCTGTTGCTCAGGGCCCCATTTAAAATCATTCTTCTTCCGGGTCACATAATAGAGAGGACTTACAATCAAACTGTAATTTGGGATGTGCATCCTCCAGAACCCCACAGCACCCAAGAAAGCTTGTGTTTCTTTCTTGTTAATTGATGCAGACATTGCTGTTATCTTGTTGATCACATCTGTGGGGAACTGGTGACGTCCATCTTGCCTTTTTATTCCCCAAAATCGAATCTCCTGTGCAGGCCCCTTGACCTTACTCCGTTTTATGGCAAAACCATCTTCCAGCAGGATTTGGATTATTTTCCTCTCTTTCTCAAAGACTTCTTCTGCTGTATCGCCCCACACAATAATGTCATCAATGTATTGCAGGTGTTCTGGAGCTTGCCCCTGTTCCAGTGCAGTGTGGATCAGTCCATGGCAGATGGTAGGGCTGTGTTTTCACCCCTGGGGCAGTTAGTTCCAAGTGTACTGGATGCCCCTCGAAGTAAAAGTGAACTGTGGCCTGCACTCTACTGCCAGAGGAATTGAGAAAAATTCATTGGCAATATCAGTCGTGGCATACCATTTGGCTGCCTTTGACTCCAGTTCATACTGAAGTTCTAGCATGTCCAGTACAGCAGCACTCAATGGTGGTGTAACTTCATTCAGGCCACGATAGTCTACTGTTAGTCTCCACTCTCCATTAGACTTTCGCACTGGCCATATGGGGCTATTAAAGGGTGAGCAAGTCCTACTGATCACTCCTTGATTCTCCAGCCTATGTACCAGCTTATGGATGGGAATCAGGGAGTCTCGGTTGGTGTGATATTGCTGCCAGTGCACTGTTGTGGTTGCGATTGGCACATGTTGTTCTTCGACCTTCAGCGACCCCACAACAGCAGGATCCTCTGAGAGACCAGGCAAGGTGGACAGCTCCTCAATTTCCTCTGCCTCCAAAGCAGCAATATCAAAAGCCCATTGGTACCCTTTTGGGTCTTTGAAGTACCCTTTCTTGAGGTAATCTATGCCAAGGATGCATGGATCCTCTGGACCAGTCACAATGGGGTGCTTTTGCCATTTTCTCCCAGTCAGGCTGATTTCAGCCTCTAGTACAGTCAACTCTTGGGATCCTCCTGTCACTCCAGAAATAGAAATGGGTTCCACAGCTTGACAGCTTGATGGCATCAGGGTACACTGTGCACCGGTATCTACTAGAGCTTTATACTTCTGTGGGACTGATGTGCCAGGCCATTTGATCCACACAGTCCAGTAAATCTGATTGTCCCCTACCTCCACCTGGCTGGAGGCAGGGCCCCCCCTAATAGTCATCACATTGGTCACTCATGTCTTGTTGACAGGAATTATCCTTTATCACAGGAGCTGAAGTAAAATCAGCTCTTCCACTCCATTTGGGAACCTGCTCACCAGAGACTGAAGCCGCAGCCTTCATGGGGTGATCAGCTGTGACCTTTGTTCTCCTCTTCAATTCTCGCACCCATTCCTCCAAAACTGAAGTAGGCTTTCCATCCCACTTCGTCATATCTTCTCTGTGATCCCACAGGTAGAACCATAGGGTGGCCTGTGGTGTATACCTTCTGTATCTTCTCTCTCGAACAGTAGGACGCCTTTTGTTAATAGCTGACAGGTGTGTTGGCACACGTGAGGAGCTGGATAGATCGTCTCTCAATTGTCTGAACTCCTGGGACAGTTTTTCCACAGCTGAAATGATGGAAGGGGTGAGATTGTCTTCAAACTCTCGGAGTTTATGAATCATTTCATCCACTGTTGGTGGTATTATGTCATTCCAGGTTACTGTTGCCAGTGAATGGGCATATGATGGGGGTGCATTCCGTGTAAATTTCCGCCACATGGGTCGTGTACATTTGACTTCATCTGGATCTATGGGTATATCCCTGTTATTCGGCTTGATATTTTAGATCATCTCTACAATGGCTGATTCCCTCAGAGACTAGATGCCCTTTTCTAGAGTAGTCCACTTGGCCAAACAACTCATAACATCGTCCTTCTATGGAAACCTATCTTTCATAGCTGCCAAGAGCCGCCTCCAAAGGCTTAGGGACCATTTCTCTCTTGCAATTGCTTTGTCAATTCCCACTTCCCTAGCAAGTGATCCCAGCTGTTTGGCTTCACTACCTTCTAGTTCATGACCATCGGCACCATTGTCCTAGCATCAGAGCAACCAGGTGATGATGTGTTCCCCTTGCTGACCAGTAGTCTTCACATATTCCGTAGCTCGGTTGAGGTCCAAGATCAGGAAGTCACCTCTTCTTCTTCTTATTCTTCTTTGTCATGTTACGATGACTCCTGGCCAGATGCTGTCCCAGGTGGTGAGGACGTTGTTTCTTCATCTTGTTTTATCTTTCTTACCTCTTTTTTGCTTTTCCTCTTGCGTATAAGGGCAACCGGTATTGGTGCGAGTTGGTCCTCTGGTTTAGCTCCGATGATTACCACTGTGGTTTGGGTAGCTGCTGAATTTGTCACTGGGGTTTGAGTAGCAGCTGTACTTGTCGCTGGTGGTGGTGTAGCTGCTGTACTTGGAGCTGGAGTAGCTGCGCTGCCCATTACTGTTGAAGTTTGAGTAGCTGCTGTACTTGTCCCTGGGGGTGGTATAGCTGCTGAGCTTGGAGCTGGAGTAGCTGTGCTGTCCATTACTGCACCCTCAGATCCAGGGACATTTTTTTCCTTTTGAAGGTGCTGGGTGGTGTTGAACAGGGCTCTGTAAGCGTAGGCCAAGCCCCAACACGTTGCCATGGTTTGTCCATCTCTGGTGTGACCAGACTGACAGCACACCTCCTTTAAGAGTTTTACTAATTTTTCTGGATTTTGCATTTGTTCATTGGTGAAGTTCCAAAGCACTGGAGGGACCCACTGGCCTAGGTACTTGCCCATACTATCCCACACACCCTGCCACTCATGACTGTCCAGCCTCGGGGGAAATCTCTTGGACCTCCTATATTGTCGTTTAACCCTAGATGAGGCCCAAATCTGACTCTGCGTAACTCTCGGGACCAGACAAAATGGTCGTGGGTAAAACACACTCGGTATGTGCACCAACATGGCAATCCCCATCACAATCAGCAGGTAGGTCTCAAGGGTATCTAAAGGCCATTCAAAACCTTCAAAATTCTCAAACGATGCTGTAAACAGTCTAGTGGGGGGGCTGGGAGCATCAAAGAATGTCTCCTTCACAGGTTGACCACCTGAGGAGGTGAAAAGAGATGTGTAATTGCTAAACACTTCTCTTATATACCTCCCAAAATATAGATTTGGTGACCACATTGGGAACAAAGCCAGGTGAGTTTCATGATCACTGAGTCTATTGCATTAAAAATCAGTGTAATAAAGTACAATGCAACAAGAACCTTAAGCCAAAACCCATGTCTGAAAAATGTTAAGATAAGAAATACCAGCTGTAAGTAAAGTGTCATAAGCTGAACCTGTGAGAACCAGAGCAACAACTTTGAGAGCCAATGAATCAGCATTGTGACGAGTGGCTATTAATCCTGTCGTTATCTCAACCCCTCGTGCTCCATGTTGGGCACCAAAAAGAACTGTCGTGGTTTAAGCCGCAAATCATGCAGCCCGCTCACCTACTCCCCCCCTTTCTTCCCCCCTACTCCAAGGGGGGGTGGGGTGGGGGGTGGAGAAATGGGGAGAAGAATCAAAAGAATGCAACTCCCACGGACCGAGATAAGAACAGTCCAGTAACTAAGGTATAACACAAATCACTGCTGCTACTACCAATAATAATAATGACCAGGAAAATACAAGGGAAGAGGATACAACTGCTCACCAGCCAACGATCGAGCCATGAACTAAACTCTTTCGGGTTCCTGCCCTCAGTTTTTACATCCTGGGCATGACGTGCTGTGGTACGGAACACCTCCTTGGTCAGCCTGGGTCAGGTATCCTGTTTCTGCTTCCTCCCGGCTTCCCCTCCTCCCTGGCAAAGCATGAGACTCAGAAAGTCCTTGGTCAGACAAAAAAATTCTAAGCCGTAACTATAAACATAGGTGTTATCAGCGCTGTTCCCAGGCTGAAAGTCAAAAACACAGCACTGCACCAGCTACTAAGAAGGAGAAAAATGACTGCTGCTGCTGAACCCATGACAACAGATAAGAAGTTCAGACAGTGATTTGGATGTAGATGGGAGAAACCTAACTACTACCCAAAATAATTGCTCTGAGCTATCCAGTAAAGGTATCCTTGGGACTACCCAGGAAGGTTAGGTTTCCAGGTTTGTGTGTATGCTCCTGGCTATGCTGAAATTTGTGCTGCAAAAAGGAGACTGAGTATCTAAAGCAATTGTGAACATAAGCTTAAAATACATGTGCAATTTAAGTTTTTTCAAATGCTGTAGGGAGAAAAAATCTGCAAGGAACTTGACTTTTATTTCATGCTAAATGGATTTTATAAAATTTAAGGATTTCAATTATGATGTTTGCTTACTCACAAAGCGAATTAATTACTTCCACAGACATCACTCTCATCCTATTTTCATTACCGCTACCAAGTTCAAAATTAGGCTCAGCAAGTTTAGCGCTTCTACCTTGAAAAGGAATCAAGCTGTAACAAAAGTAAAAGAAATAAAGTAATTCCACTGCATGTTTTCACTGATACATTATTTTGTCTTCAAAAACCTTGACAAAGATGCAACAGTCCAAGAACCTGCGGCGCAGTTCGTGGCCCTCAGTTCCCAGCGAAGTCAGTAGAGATTTGGTAAAACTCTGCACTCGGGAGAAGGTTTACTGGTACATGTGGGATCTCAGCCATTACATTACAGAGGACTGTCGTGGTTTAAGCCTCTCTAACTCACGCAGTCTCTCTCTCACTCACTTCCCTCTCTTTCTTTCCCCCGCTGCCGAAGGGATGGGAAGGAGAATCAAAAAGAATGCAACTCCCACAGGTTGAGATAAGAACAGTTTAGTAACTAAGGTATAACACAAATCACTACTGCTACCACCAATAATAATAATGACAAGGCAAATACAAGGAAAGAATATAAATGCTCACCCAGCACGACCAAGCAGTGCACCCCCACCCTTCTGGGTCTCTGCTCTCTGCTTTCCATCCTGGGCATGACGTGCTGTGGTGTCGAAAAAGCTCTTTGGTCAGTTTGGGTTAGGTGTCCTGTCTCTGCTTCCTCCCGGCTTCCCCTCCTCCCTGGCACAGCATGAAACTCGGAAAGTTCTTGGTCAGACCAAAACATCACTAAGCAGTAACCGAAACACTGGTGTTACCAGCGCTGTTCCCAGGCCCAAAATCAAAAACACAGCATTGCACCAGCTACCAAGGAGAAAAATGACTGCTGCTGCTGAACCCATGACAAGGACACAATTCAAATTGCTTTAACTTAGCATTAGTGGCTCATATGCACCCTTCAATGCTGCAAAGTCATAGACTCTTAAACTCAACTAATTCCTTAATCCTTTTCCATTTTCTGACAACCTACTTGCATAACCCCATGCCGCACTTATTATCAAATAGAAGTCCTCTGATTTACCAAACTGCAAGTCCTGACTCAGTTCTGAGAGCTGAATACCATCTACTGTGGAGTGCCAGATGTTCAGTGATTATGCTGTGCCACTTCTCATCCCCTCCCTTATGCTGCACTGAGATAATCTGCACTGGGCAGCTATGAGTGTACAACATATGCAAAGTATCTCCATAGGAAGCAGAACAATGACCAAACACTGACGCTTCATTTCCTGTCTCCCCAGTCCTCATTTGCACTCCTTTCTTGTAAACACCTTCAACTGCCTATAATAAGGATCACAACCCTTCCACTTTGCTATTACCTTATTTCCTTGCCCTCCTCTCTGATGACATGTGCTCTGGTTGTATTCTCACTTCTCGGTGTCTTAGGAAGTGGGAGGATAGCAATCACAAACTAACACTTTTTGTGCCACCCAGCTGATAACAAGTATTTACCTGGTGAACTTAGGGGGATGATGAAATGCATGCTGACTGACTGGATAGCAAGAATTAGTACTTGGTGTGGCTGCTATGCCAATTAGAGTAAGGACACATAAGGAAGCAAAAAAACATGGCTTTAAGTTTTAAACTCCACATGGTGGTGTGATGCATGCCTACACTAAATTACTCTATGATTCTATGAAAGAATCGTATTAATCCTTTTACTAACGAACTGCAAATCTTGTTGGCTGCAGTCCTGCACAATGACACAACTGCATATGCACGCACACACACACATCATTGTTTTTGATTTCTGGGGAGAAAAAAAAAAAAAAACCACAAAAACAAACAAAAAAAAAAAAAAAAAAAACAAAACAAAACAAACAAAACAAACAAAAAAACCCCACAACTCTGTGTTACCTTTTATTTTGGTTCAAAAAAAGTTGTAACAGACCAGATCCTATTATTTTCAGATCTCATTTCTCATCGTCAGAAAAATCATTCAAATAAACCAAAATGGACTAACACAGGAGCATAATCACCTATATTCCCGTTTGTAGAGAAGGGAAACCCAGGGCTACAATTGAGAAGGAAGGGATCTACAAAGACCTCTACAAGAAGTTCTGCCTGTACCCAGGTGCATGAGTGCATACATCCAGGAAGCTAAGTAAAAAGAAGAACCAATGTGCATGAAATTAAAAGATATCACAGCTGACTGATGGGCACATAACCATACTAATTATAGCTTGGATTCCTAAGGAAAGTACATTTTTGTAATCATAGTGGGTCTGCATGTTTATGGCTTTTTAACCACTGGCCAGCTTCAACAAGTTCTCAAAGAGGGATAAAAGTTTTCAAGCCATAAATCTCCTACAGGTTTTACAAAGACCAGCTGTCTTGTTTAAGAATAGTACTGTCAGTGAGCTTACTCAGGGAAGACTGTAAATTCAGTTTAGCCTTATTATGCTCAAGAGAATATAAACATAATGCAGAAAACTATAGAGAACGGGTTCTTGCTGCTCACACAATTAAGTTAGCATTATGTTATGTATAGGAAATTAGGGCTCAGTTTACAGCTCTACGGAAAACTTCCTGTATAGAATCAGATAGTAATTTAGGTTGGAAGGGATCTCTGGAGATCAGCTACTCCTGGTCAAGCTGCGTAGGGTCACAGTCTTCCCATTCAACCCATTCCAGAGCTTAACAGCTGTTTGTGAAATTTCATTTTTTCCAATATCCAATCAGATTTTTTTCTTGATTCAAATTCTATTTTCTCTTTTGCTGTATGCTTCCAAGAACAGTCTGACTCTATCTTCCCTATACTCTGACATTAAAGATGGACACTGAGATCCCTATTTCGCTACCTCATCTTCAGACTTAAAATCAGGAGTTACAGCCCCACATTAGAGATCTTACATATGTATACTCGAATCTGTGAAAGTGCACAGTTCCGTTTTCTAACATTCATTTGTCTTACATTTCTAATTTCAATCACTAAATATATGACAGATATAAAGATACTTAATAGAAATTACAGAATTTTGGGAGAAACGTAAAGAAAATATGGGTTGTGTGAAAAATTATAATCTAATTAAATTTAAAAGGGGGTAGTAAATCTTTTCTGTTCTTTTATTGTAATGAAGTAGTTTATTGACTACATCTGCAGTTTTTAATTGCAGTATGACATCTTATCTCTACTTAACAATGAGCAGTAAATTTTAGACACCTCTAACAAGCAGTTCCATCAAGTCAGGTGTGGCCAACTAACTTCATTCACATCCCTCATCATGTGAAATTCAGATGGAAAAGTCAGATGTCATTTTTTTAAATTCTGCTTTCAAGTTTTCCAGAAAAAGATCCCAGCAAACCTTTCACACATCATCAGAGTAATAATGAGATGCATTAAAACTAATATTCATTTCTCTTTTGCTCTCTGAAGCAGAAGAAGAAACCAATGAAATGAAGACTTATAACACTTAATGACTCTCTGAAAAATGCAAAATACATACAGCTTAAGCTGTGCCTGATGGAACCCAGTTTTTATACCCTAGTAAGGGTATTTTCACACAATCCTTTACACAAAAGAGGTGAAACAAGAATCTGCAAACATCTTAAAACATATATATCGGATATATCATCATTTTTTAACTGTATAATATCAAATACATGGGGAAAAGAATGATAAGTAGCCATCAGCAGACAGTAGTGGATCCAAAGCTAAAACAGATGTGTATCAAGCAACTGTATTTGAACTCATGGTTCAAAAATGTGTATAACAGAATGTGCTTCACACTCAGCTGGAGTCCATCATGTCACATCATGGTGAACATAGTATCATGTCAAGAATCAAGTATCAAGATTTGTTCAAGCAAATACACCTTTTTACTGGAGGGGATGGGAAACAGAATAAAGTAGGCAACTTCAGTGGGATGATTTTTTTTTTTTCCTTAAAACCATAGGTAAGGAAAAAAGCTGACACTGAAGATTAGCAAGAAAATTTTTAATACATTTCACTGTCTTCTTCACATCTCATCTATGTGCATGCTTATCACCCAGTTTAACATCTTAAAATTTTGTGCTAGTAGGGTATTTAAAATTATCATTTCAAACTGTGATCTACCCAGAAAATTTAAGATGCATTGTTTGTAGTAGACAGTATATTTATAATCCATCAACTAGATGTGATTTTGCTGTCATAATCCACCTAGAGAACAGGCTGTGAGCTTCTGAATTAATTTTGGGCTTCAAATTTCAGTTTACACACAGTTATACAAATTGCAGCTTGATACTTTGGTAGAGCCAAATATGTCTTAAGACGTTGCCTGAAGGGTAAGGACAATGCTCCTGGAAAGATGCAGACAAAAAAAGTTATATTTCTTTGCAAGGATATTTTCTGACTAACTACAAGTAATAATAAGATTAGTATGATAATAACTCTACAAATTATTTTAGCTATAAGACAGTAGAGAATACTCAGAGTAACAATCTGCTGTCTTGCAGGTGTGTTTTGCATTCCTCAGATCCACTCCTCAATTTGTACATGCACTTGGTTACAAGAATTTCTTTATAGGATTCTAGAAGAACATCCAGTTCACCTGAGTGTGAGCAGCTACAGGGTTTTGCTGTAACAGGCTGAAATAAAAAAAAAAAAAAAAAAAAAAAAAAGACACTGACTTTATGGCTACTTCTGTGCTAATACAAGAGAAAATAATAAAACCAGGCCAAAGACTCATCTCTGGCATAAAGGGATAACTCTATTTTACAACTTATGCTCATGCAAATAAATTTTCTTCCCTTCCAAGCCAGCATGGCTTTGTCCTTCCTGATTGCTAATTGGGAAACCCCCTGTTCTGTATGTAAGAGCTAATTAATAATTAATACAGTTAATCAAAAGCTGGCACTTGAATCAGTGCCCTTACAGAGTTCGCTGAAACAGACAAACCTGTGTGAGATCCTAGCTTATGGAGTCCAGTTGCACATATGCCCACTAAGGTGTGCCCAATTTGCACCTGAGTCTTTCTCAATAGCTTCCCACTCTTACACCTCTGGATCTCAGACGTTTCACTTTCTCTTGCAATGTCTGGAGGCAGTGTCCTGAAGACAGTGGTTTTGAAGTGGGTGAATTTCAGTTTTTCATACCACCTTGAGATTTTAAGTCTGGACAACCTCAGCCCATTTCTGGGCAAGTCAAACCGATTAGTTTGTCATCTCCAAAGACAGTTCACAGCTGCTTTGATTCTGCACTGAACTGGACAAGGCATGCTTACATGATTAGTGACCAGCAGTTACCATTAGTATCTCACTTTGGAGAAAGTAGTCAGCTGCTTCTTGAACTGCCTGTAAGCTGCAAATGAAGCTGTAGGACTGATGTCTTCCTTTGATCAAGATCAGTACCTGACATTGCTCCTTGACTTTCATGAAGCATGTATTTTAAGTATCAACCTAAAAGGCTGCAAAAATTCAAGGCTACTGGCTAAAAGTCAGGAGTTACAATGTATCAAACCCCCCAGTTATATGGAAATGGTGGGGGAGGAGCATAGAGAGAAAAACAAGCTACATTTTCTTTTCTTGAAACATAGAAGGCTCTCAAGTAATTTTTATTTGAATTATTCACATCAAAATTCAACCACTTCTTGAAGCAGCAAAAATACTTTGTTCCTTACTATTGTGAGATGTCTCATTTAATTTCAGCGATCATGAACTTAGTATCCAATCTAAGTTACTTCTCCCAATTCAGTCTAAGGCAATGGAGAGAGGCAGTCACTTCCTTTGCAGATTTAACTCTTCTGTTTTAAACACTGGTTTTAGAATAGAATGAAATGGCCTCCAGAGATGCCTCTCTCTCTAATTACATAGTTATACCAAGAAACAGTGTTCCCAGCTTACAGACATGAATTGGGCAGTGGAGAAATTAAGGTCACACAAAGAATCCGCTCCTGAGTAGGATTCAGCACAATACTCCTGAGTGCTATTGACATGCTCCATGTACCGGACCAATAAAATACAAAACTCATTCATCAATTCCTCTTATCTCTCTTTCTTTTGCATGATTACCCTACTTTTATAAATTTCAGCTTTCTTCTTATGAAAAAAGGTTCTTTGCGTAGCTGCCTGTGTTAGAATGTGAGAAATGGAGACAATTCAAAATAAGAGTAAAAATGATAGTCCTAGCACCAGAGGAAATGATCTGTCTAATGACTTATGGACAAAAGTAAGGGGAAAACAAAAGAAATGAATAATTAAACAAAAATAAAAGCCACATTCAAATGGTGGCTTAGTTGAAAAATACATATATAAAGACATGGAAATGTGTATTCTATCTTTTTATGTAGACAGATTGAATACCCAAAAGGTAATCACAGAAGAATTCTCTTCTGTAGTGGAAACTTCAGCTCATCTGTCAGATCTGTAATCCATCTGTCACTGAAGAAACAACCAGAAAATTTCAGCCAAAATGATTCAGGCATCTCTAAGAGCAAGTGAAGTAAAAATATTTTCTTTGCCTATGTTAAAAATACTCTGGCAGACTTTTCTTGAGAACATTTAGCAATTCTTATTTTAGGGTGACAACATATGCATTGCTGACTGATGGAGATGATCTTTGTGTCTGGGATGTGTCTTTGCTGCTGATTAAATCCATCAATGTGAAGCCTTCTGTGGGTTTGGGAAAAAGAAAAGCAAAGCTTGCAAAAGTTTCATAGGTACTCTTTTCAACAAAGAATCAAAGCATGAAGGTGAAGGAAACTGCTTGACATTTCCACACTGCAGTGTTTGATTTTGACACGTGTTCTCTAATACTTTGTATACGTGACTGTGTGCATATATACACGTGTGTGTTTGTGCTGTGCATTTGACACATTTAGTTCTCTGAGAAATAAATCAAGCTTTCTTTTTTCATGTACAGAATTGGGCACCTGAGATGCTATTGATACAAACTTAAAATACATCCAGGAGCAGCAGTATTTCCAAAAAAACCTATTTTTTTATTGAAATTTTACACACTAATTACTTTATTCAGATTGTACTCCTAAGTTTATCTACTTACTGCAAATATCAGTGGGAGTGCATTCTTTCTTTATGCACACGTGTTAACAGGAAGTGAAAGCTCCGCTGCTGTTCTTAGACAATATTCTGTCTCATGAGTTTAAAAAATGGAGCTTGAAGAGTGCAGGAAGTGCATAGAAGAAAACTCAGCATATTGCATACAAACCTATTTCAAATCAAGTGGGTTGTGAAAGGATTTTAAAGCTGTCTGTTTCATAGTGAAGAATTGTGAAATTTTAGAATAAATGAAGCTCTCAGTGTGGCATCTTTATTCTTCCTTGGCCAGAAACTGGAGCACAAGTAAGTTCTGCACCAATATTAGGTACAGCAAATAGAAGGGAAGAATTATTTAAGTACAAATTCCCTCTGGAGACACTCTTTTATTCATTGCAACAGTGATCAATTAACAAGGAAGTTCAGGAAAGGCCTTTTTTCTAGTGGTAGGACTGGCCTGTATTTGATGAAAGCTGTCCTTACCATATTTTCACTAAATATACCAAGAAGACATGAAGAATTAGAGAAGAAATTACAAAAAACATCTTCTCCATTTACAGGTATCTGACTGAGCACTTTTCTTTTTCCTTCCTCCCAAGTATCAGATAAGGAAAGGACAGTGATATAACTAACTGCTGTCAAATCCTGATATCCCATGCTTCTCTTCTGAAAGGAATGGAAGGAGACCAATATCCAAAGCACAGTTTTTATGTTAAAAGCCCCTTTGGTCTGTATTCACTCCAGGATCTGTAATGCTCTTACTGCACAGTATCATCACTGCCACAAGACCTAATAACTTGCCAAGATAAACAAAGCAGTCTTTTAAGTGCAACATCTCTAAATATGCTAAGCTGCATAGCCTTTGCCTGTTTATAAATTACATTATTGCCTTATACTGAATAAATAAGTAAAAAAAAAAAGCACATGAAAATGAGGAGGAGAGATGTCATTAAAAGATAATTGGTTTATTTGTAGCTTAATCCCTTGAACATCAAGCAACGATTTCTTTTCAGTAGATGAAATACTTTGAAATGGTACTGCTAATTTGAGTGGAATATCAGGACATTAATCAAACATCCATAATACTAGTTTGCTGTGCAGGCATAGCAAGTCTTTAAGGAATTGAGCTGGCAACCTGAATTTCTAAGGTATCTGGAAACGTGAATAATCCAGTCTATAGTTGTAAGTCTAAACGAACTGAAGTGTGGGACCATCACATTTACATGCACATTTAATTCCAAGGTTAAATGAGTTGTGAAGGATTTAAAGCAGTTTTGTGTGTAGTTACTATGCTAAAAACAATATGCTTGAAGCCCTGACTAGCTATATTCTATTTTCTTCAATTCAGTTGTCAAAATATAACTGCCTTCAGCATGTATAAGATAACGTACTAAAAGGTCATCTTTGAATGCATTTTCATATTCCAGGTAATCAAAACAATATAGCAGAATTTTGTTGTTAAGAGCAGATGTGAAACAGGATCACTGGGATGTGGTGATGTGAGTAGTCCTAATGAAATGCCACTAAAGTTATTAACCATTTAGACTGGAAATAGACTCATGTGGGATCTAATGATTCACTCATGGTAAAGCTTGATTTTCTGGCTCAGCCACATGGGTGGTGTTACACCTACCTGATACAGCGACTGAAATACACTGCTTCACTCAATTCTTCCTCTATTCCTTTTGTATTGTCAGGGTTATGATGGCAGCTATTTCATGCTGCATAATTCACAGCATGTGCTTTTCTTTAAAAACAACATTCCATTTATAGTTCCAGATTAACATGTGGCTTTGAGAAGACAGTAATATTTGTTAAAGTACTCTTTCTCTTGATATAGTGTTGTATAATCAAATTAAAATTACTTATTTTTTCATGAAAACAAACTGGGAAGGAATGAAAACACTCAATATAAACGGCTACCTGCCTCATTAGACCCCATGCAAGCTTGAAAGGCTGAAGATCAGGGCTTTGATGTAACATGGCAAGAAACAAGCATATTAGGAAAAATCCCACAGCCATTTAATTTATCAAGATCATCTTCTGGGGGATTATACTTATGTTATCACAGAAAGTCTGAGCCTGAAAGGGACTGCAGGAGATCACCTAGTCCATCCCTTCTGCTCAGGCCAGGGTCAACTAAAGCAGGTTGCACAGCAGTGTAACCAATTAGGTTTTAAATATCTCCAATAATGGGGGCTAGCTTCTCTCAACAACCTATTGGTTATCATTATCAACCTGTAATATTATCATGTTTGTTAATCAATAGAAGTTTGATCAGATTAAGAAAGTAGGATTTATCCTCTGCAAATGACAGAAGTGTATTCACTCAAACACATCTGCAATATTCCTACATTTAAGCATAAATCTTGGAAAAGTTTTCTATATACATGTATATATATATTAAAGATATTTCTTGTTTATTTCACAGTTTAAGGCAGAACCAGGAATAGAAATATAAACTTCATCAACTGACAACCTCCTACTCAAGCAATAGAGTACCAAAAGCAAATAATTTCCTCAACATTACTGGGAGGATAAGCAATTAATTTGAGAATTCCTGTTTTGTTTACTAAGCTGCACAGCTCAGGTTCGGTTCACATTTGCATTCAGTAACTAGGATGTATATCTGAGTAGAAAAGTTTATTTTTTCAAGTTGTGTTCATGATTTTTGTCAGTTCATGATTTTTTGGTTTTATATTTAAACTTTGAACACCACAAGTTGCTCTTTATTAGACGCTTTATTAATATTTACACCAAATTTTCAGCAACATCTTTCAGAATTAATCATACTATCTAGTTATACACATCTACTTTGAATAATAAGAGGGAGTGGACACTGTTAGCTGTTGATGAAAGACTTAGAGTTTAGCTCTGGAAAAGATCAGTTTTTCATGAAAAATAGCACCTGCAACTTAATGGCTACAATAGTTACTAACCTACATGTTCAAATAGACGAATTCTCTCAAACAAAAGTAATTTAGCAAGAAATGTTCTTGGAATTTACAAAATATTCCTCTCTTCAGTGAACTTTTGATCTGTTTGCCATTTCTTAAGAAGAGCTCATAAGCTCCAAGTGAGGGCTTCCCAACCAAAGCTTCTAAGCTTCCCATCTGTAGCTCTCACAGTCAGGCCAGCATGAATCACAAGGAGCCAATTACTGCAAAGTGTTGCCAAGCCAGCAGTGACATTCACTTTTCTTTAATATTTTCACTAACCTTATTTCCCCTGTGAACAAAATAGCTGCTGCTGTTTGCTCAGACTTGGTGGCCATGGCTGCCAGACAGCCTGAGCTCTTCTTGCTAATTTCAAGCTCTGTTGAGCAGTAGTGTGGTGGCCAGACTACCACTCAGCATTTAGGAACACCCCCAGAAGGAAGTCTATAGATTTTGCTTATGAGAGAAAAAATGGTGGAGATTTTTTTTTTTTTTTTTTAGAAGAATTCACTGGTACTTATTTACTTCAAGCAAAAGTGAGTAGAAGGAATAGTAAAACACTGGGCAGCAACAGCTGCTAACATATATTACCACATGGTATGGGTCCAATTAGGATGATTAGAAATGTTAAAAATACCTGAATGAGAATAATTTAACTTAGTGAAACTATTCATTCTGTAAAATCACGGCTAAGGCACCACATATCTGAGCAGCATAGGTACAGAAAAACAAAGATAAATTTAGAAACAAAACCAGGCATAGTGATGTAGAATTTACCTACCACAGACCAACAGGTCAAAACCAAATTGCTGTAATTTTTCTTCCATTTTTCATTTTTATAAGTGACATAAATTAAATCTGGCATTATTAACCACAGAAGAAGTACACAGACATCGTAAGTAGGCCCACTTCCAGGCCATTAGCAAATACTGCCATTGGGGGAAACCATTTCCTAGCAGGAGGATATCAAGTTCAATAAAGGGAAACGCCAAGCCACAACACTGGAGAGAAATAAACCCGTGCACCAGTACATGCTGAGGGTATGATTGAGCAGTTGGAAGGTATTTTTGCAGAAAAGCACCTGGTGGTGTGGTTGGACAATAAGCTTAAAATGATCCAGTGATGTGCCCCCACAGAAAAGGTGGCCAAAAGTATCTCTAGTTCCACTGCCAGCAGGTTGAGGGAGGTGACCTTTTTGTTCTACTCAGCACTGGTAGAAGAACTCACCTGGGTTCAGGCCTCAGCTTCCCAGTACATGAAAGACATGCAAAAATTTGAGCTAGTCCAGCAAAGGACCATGAAGCTGATGTAGCGACTGGTGCAACTGACATGCAAGGGATCAATATATATATATAAACACTTGTTGGGCATGAGGTAAAGAAGACAGAGACAAACTCTTCTTGTTGGTGCCTGACAACACGACAAGGGAGAGTGGGCACAAGATGAAACACAGGAATTTTTATTCGAACATAACAGGTTTTTTGCTGTGAGGGTGACTGAGCACTGGAACAGGTTGTCCAGAGACACTGTTGAGTCACAATCATTATGTTGTAAGCAGAGGGGGTGGACTCCAGGTCTCCAAAAGGATTTCCAGAGGACCCTTGCTAGCTCAGCTGTTCTAGGAGTCCAATTCTTCAAAAAGCTTAATATACTCAGCAGACAAGATCTGACTAAATAGAGAGAAATATCCTGAACCTCCAGAACCATAGATCAGGCAGATAGATATTTGTGCCTATGATGACAATAATGACAGTATGCTGACTTAATACAGCGAAGAACATTGCGGTCTAGACAGTACTAAGATGGAAACAATGGTCACGGCCCATATTCGTAGCATGACATGAGACAGTACAATAGTGATTCTGGAGCCAAAAATAAATAAATGGGTAAGAAGTAAAAGACCAAGACTAACCAAAGGTATGCACAGGTCTGGACACATTAAGATTCTGTTCATATATAAGACAGTTGTGTTGGGAAAATATAATCAGCTCATTAGAAACTAATAAGATCTCAATAGGTGGAATGCCTATGAAACTGTCAGTTATTTTAGATGAGCTTTGTCTAAGTGAAAATAGAACCATGATGCTGAAATCTAAAATTTTTTAGGGAACTTTTATAGTAAGTACTATGGCAAAGTCCGGAGCTGCAGAAAAGCACACAGATCACACTGAAATAGACTCTGTAAGAGGAATAAGGATCTTACAAAACAATGAGGAATTAAAATGCCAAGTTCATTTTCAGCAAAAAAACTCTTTTTAAGGAAGGTGTATATAAGGACACAACCATCCTGAGAGAAAATGTATTCATTCACTTATTCAAAGGTTTAAAATGTAAAGCATAAAATGGGTTAATTAGACTGCCTGATTTTTAACAAGGACAGTAACTTAACAGACTTACAAACTTGGGGGAAATAAGCTAGTCTTTCAAACATATCATGCCAAGTTAAAAATTACTTAAGCAGGTCAGACAAACATTTTGGCTACAGCTAATAAGTAATAAGCCACATGGCTAAAAAAGAAGATACATAAATGGGAAAAAGGTAATATTACAATTCTATTATCAATTTTTGGATACTAACTGTGACAGAGAGACCAGAAAACCTGCAAGAGTAATAAACACAGTAATGATGGGAAATTGCAGTTATTCCCAGGAAGATTTGGATAAACATCTGAACAGGTAGTATCAGGTCCAAATTTAGATGACACAAGCTACTTTTTTAGAGTTCAGCTTCTTCTTGAAACTCCTAACTCAGAAAGTTTGCTCTTGTGAGTAAAGGCTGGAGTTGTTACAAGACATATCCCTCAAAGAGCCTGTGTGATACATTCCATTTCAGAACTACAACAGGAGTAAACCACGCAAAAGCCACTACAAAGATGCTCACTTTCCAAAAGAAGAATTGTGTAAAACCAGAAAACTTGCTAAAAAGTAAACTAAAAGAACCAGACAAAGAGTAAGACTTCTGTATATAGTATGATACTTCCTTAAAGACATCTTGCTAGATAGATAAAGTAACTATAAAATCAATCTGGTTAAAGAACAGAAACAGAGAACAACAATAGCTAAACAATAATAATAAAATTTAAAGCAGAGTAATATATCATAAAGATTTATCTTTTAGAAAATTCATATTGTCTCCATATATGGTGAATGGAAAAGAACATAAGCTCTTCCAAATTAAAACTGAAACTTTAATAAATCAGAATAGACTTTGAAGAAAAATTTACTAAAAACATGAAGGTATAATAGAGATGTTTTCAAATATGATAGAAGCAAAATACTTGCTACAAAGTTTTTCAGTTTAACAGATACGTAACATAGGAAAATAAGGATACTTAATACTGGAAAGGAACAGGAACATAGTAGAAAATCTGAAGCAGTGATTTGCATCACCTTTCACCATGGAAAAACTTAGGAAGAATCCCATGCCGAAGCCTTTCCTCACAGGTAGTGGATGAACTGTCTCAAATTACAGTGTCAGCTGAACACAAGAAGAAATAAATGAAATAAATAGCAACACCTTGCTAAAGCTAGGTAGCAATTTTAAGCATTAAAGGAACTCAGAATTAAAAGTTCTTTAACTAGTAACACTGTTATATAGATAAACATTTAAATTGGCTGTAAATTTGGAGGAATGAAAGACTAGAATTATAGTAACTTTGGAAAAATGCTTCAGGGACAGTCAAATTACTACAAACTAATAGGTCTGATTTCAGAAATGAGTTAATTGCTTAAAATTCTAATAAAGAACAGAGTAAGTTAAATAAGCAAACATGGAGAAAGAATCACACAGCTTTTGTAGAAGAAAGTGTTCCACAAACCTATTAGAATTCTCTGAATTAATCTGCAAGCTTGCAGGATGATGATCAATTTGTTAAACACACTAGACTTCCAAAAGCTTTTGATAAGAAAATATCAGCAGCAAAAAAGTTTGCTGATTATACATAATTATACAACACAGTAAAAAATGAAATTTGATTGCAGAGAAATCTTGCAGTATGGGGAGTCTTAGTAATAAAATGACAAATTATTGTAATGGAAAAGCCCATGGGTAAAACAGTACTACCTATTGATACACGATCATGAGCTCTAAGTTAGCGGTTACAGAATCACAGAATCATTTAGGCTGGAAAACAACTGTAAGATTGAGTCCAACTGTAAACTTAACACTGACAAGCCCACCATAAACCATGTTCTCAAGTGCCACATCTACATGTCTTTTAAATACCTCCAGGGATGATGACTTTACCACTTCCCTGGCTAGCCTGTTCCAGTGCTTGACAACCCTTCCAGTGAAGACATTTTTCCCAATATCCAATTTAAACCTCCCCGAATGCAACTTGAGGCCATTTCCTATTATCCTGCCACTTGTTACTTGGGAGAAGAGACCAACACCCACCTTGCTACAGCCTCCTTTCATGTAGTTGTAGAGACTGAGAAGATCTCACCTGAGCCTTGTTTTCTCCCAGCTAAACGGCCCCAGTTCCCTCAGCCGCTTCTCATAAGACTTGTGCTCCAGACCCTTACCAGCTTTGTTTTGTTCAGACTCTCTCTGTTCAGCCAGGTTAGTCTTCCCACTGGCTCATCCTTCAGCACATTGGGATCGTCTGCTCCTGCAACTTGAAGTTTTCCTTCCTGAAGAATATCCAGCCTTTCTGGACTCCTTTGCCCTTCAGGACCTACTTCCTGAGGGACTCTGCCAATCAGACTCCTAAACAGACCCCTAAACAGACCAAACTTGGCCCTCCAGAAGCTCAAGGTAGCAGTCCTACTGACCTACCCCCTCACTTCTCCAAGAATCAAAACCTCTTATTTTGTGATCACTGAGCCCAAGATAGCCTCCAAGCATCCCATCACCCGTAAACCCTTCTCTGTTCACAAAGAACAAGTGGTTATTACCAGTCTGAAAAAAGAGCTTGCAGTCAGTGTGAATAGTTTATAAAGTTATCAGCTGAAGTGCTCAATGACTATCTGCACTGAAGATATATTGCATTTTGAAAATTGTTAGAAAAGGATAAAGGAGCAAAACAGAAAATATCATTGTGTGGCTGTGTAAACCTCTAGAGAGGTCTGAAGTCTGTATGGAAATCTCAAAAGGGGCAGTGCGGTGGGCGGGAACCACAGGCTCCCTTTGCCTGTTCGGTATGCGAGGACTGCAGGCCCCTCCTGCCTGCTCTCCGTGGTGGAAGAATGAAGACAATCAATGTGATCGTTCAGCAGACTCAGTTTATTTCATCTGAGGGTTCCAGTTATACTCTATGCAGGCACACTTGCTAATATATGATTGGCTACTTATGCTACTAATTGATACATGATTGGTTACATGATTGGTATGTGCTTGGTTACAGCTCAAAGGTTACATTCACATCCCACCCCCTCTTTGTGGTCTTCTTCTTGGTTGTGTTCCAGGGGGCTTCCAGCTTGCAGCTGTGCTTCAAGGTTGCAGTTATCAGTTCCTCCCTACATATCCTGACTTCTCAGGCTCTTCCGCCAACTCCCTCAAACTCTCTCAGGCACATGTTCTCTAGTAACCTTCAGCCAAGGCCTCAAAGCCTCTGGTTCACTACTGTCAGGCTTTTTCCATCCGTTGGCCTATGATCTTATTGTGCCCGTTTTCTATCAACCATTCCCCAGCAGGGCAGCCTTTGAAAGGCCTAAAAAGAGAAGAGGGTAGACAAGATCCATCAAGAGAAGGGTAGGTTTCACATTTCACAATCCAGAGAATATTGCATACTAAAGCCAATCTAGCTTCTTATTGAAAAATGCATAAAGGACACAGTCCTACCTTTACAGGTTCATGTTCTTTTTTTTTTTTTACCCCCTCCTGCCAAGAGACAAAAGCAAGCAATCAAGCAGAACTTTTTTCTCAAGGATGGGATCTGGCATTTAGCCAAAGCCAAGAATAAAAAATTCTCTATAATCTCTAACCGTTATGTATAAACCTTGCCCCGAGTAAGATATAGGATGCCTGTCACCAGAGTTTATGCATTTTTACATTATTACTAAAATCTAATCCACATGCCGTTGTTAATGTGCAGTGAGTAGAAATTCAGGAAAATAATTACTCCACATAGTAAAAATTTGAAATTCTTACTAAATGCTTTAGTGAAGACCAGAATATTCAGTGATGTACAGAAACAGACAGGAGACAATTTATATCCTAAAGGGATATTAATTAGAATAAAGAGCAAACAGTTTGAAAAGTAATCAGTACAATGTCTTCAGTGTTGTGATCCATTTGACAGAGAAGGATAGACTCAGTGACTACTCAAAGGTCACTGACTACTCTGTGGCCTGGAATTCAATCGATCATTTTCCATCTGCTGGATCACTTGCTACATTTATCATGAAAAAATGTGAAAAGTATCCAGCAAGTGCTATAAAATTTTTAGATGATTTTTGTAGAAAGGCTGAAATAGAATGTTTGACATTCAATCTTCTGCAAGTAAAACATTTGTAAGAAATCCTATAATGTGTATGTGTGACTCCCCTTACTCCAAAGAATCTGACTATTGAAGAACAGTCAAGTGCATTAAGCAAAAAGTCTTGGCTAGAACTAGCCATATGCATTGCTCAGGGGCCAGTACTGGGACCAGGGCTGTTTAGCATCTTTGTCAGCAACATGGGCAGTGGGATTGAGTGTGCTCTCAAGCAAGTTCGTCAATGACATCAAGCAGTGTGGTGTGGTTGTCCACTGGAGGAAAGGGATGCCATCCAGAGGGATCCTGACAGGCTAAAGTGGTGGGCCAACACAAACCTCAGGAAGTTTAACAATGCCAAGTACAATGCCCTGTGCAAATACAGGCTGGGTGGAGAACGGACTGCGAGTAGCCCTGAGGAGAACAAGGAGTCACCCCCAGACTTGGGGATGTTGCTTCATGAGAAGCTGAACATGAGCCAGCAGTGTATGATAGCAACCCAGAAAGACAACCATATCCTGGGCAGTATCTAAAGGAACGTGACCAGCAAGTTCAGGGAGGTGATTCTCCCTCTCTACCCCACTCCCATGAGACCACACTTGGAGTACCTGCATACAGCTCTAGGGCACCCAACATAATGACACAGTGCTTCAGTGAGTCCAGAGGATGGCCACAAAGAAAACAACACTGCACCAGCTGCTAAGAAGGAGAAAAATAACTGCTACAGCTGAACCCAGGACATTTTAATACACATATAAAACAAATTATGTACAGTATCCACCCTGTATTCCATACCATTTACATCATGTTCAGGTCCCACATTTTTCAATATACCTTCACTTTTTGTCTCTTGATATATATATACACACACACAAAAAAATAGACAGATATCTTTCTTTAGTTCACAGACTATCTCTATAAAGATTGCCAAGTTCATTCAGTCAATGATGTCAGGCTTCATCTCTCATAACAGACTTTCAGAGCAGGAAAGATGGTGTGCAGTGTTGGGCTGTTGTATGCTCATGACACGGCTGAACTTCTTTGGTCACTGCTGAGCTCATCTGGTTTCAAGGTTCATTCCTTGTTAGGGTGATGACTGGAGGGAAGTCAGGTTCAGTCAATGGTGACCGGAGGACAGTACTGGGAGACTCCTGCTGCTCCTTCCAGGCCTTCCTATAACTTTATTCTCTGCTGATAACCATTATAGCACATACCTTTGTCGTGGTTTAAGCCGTAAATCACGCACCTGTTCTCTCACTCACTCCACTCTCTTTCTTCCCCCCGCGCCCGAGTGGATGGGGAGGAGAACTGAAAGAATGCAACTCCCACAGGTTGAGATAGGAACAGTTTAGTAACTAAAGTATAACTCAAGACCACTACTGCTACCACCAATAATACTAATGACAAGGCAAATACAAGGAAAGTATACAATCGCTCACCACCTAATACCAAGCCCGATCACGCAATGCACCCCCACCCTTCCGGGTCTCTGCTCTCTGTCTTTACATCCTGGGCATGACGTGCTGTGGTGTCGAATAAGCTCTTTGGTCAGTTTGGGTCAGGTGACCTGTCTCTGCTTCCTCCCGGCTCCCCTCCTCCCTGGCACAGCATGAAACTCAGAAAGTCCTTGGTCAGATCAAAACATTACCAAGCAGTAACTGAAAACACTGGTGTTATCTGTGCTGCTCCCAGACCAAAAGTCAAAAACACAGCGCTGCACCAGCTACCAAGAAAGAGAAAAATGGCTGCTACTGCTGAACCCATGACAACCTTCTTTTCAAAGCCCAGAGCTGCTTAGAAGGACATTTAGCTGATCAGCTACAGAAGTGTTATATAGCCGGCAACAGCATATAATTGAGTTGATTGGCTGTTTTCACCAAAAATTACATCCCCCTGAGGTACACACCAGAATTCCCCATCTTCCCGCATTACCCACCAAGTATATCTAAGTCCCTGAGTGAAAGCGATCGCATGAGTAGGTTTGCCTTTACCTGAAGCAGGAATAACCACTCCGTCTTCCCCAGCAAATTCTTTATGTGCACCACGGGAACTTTGTCACCTTCTACAGTATGTAAAAATTCTGACTGCGCTGGACCAGCCCTGTTGGCAGATCCTCTGGTGTTGACCAACCAGGTAGCTTTTGGTAAATGCATATCGCAATATTTAAAAGTCCCATACCCATTGCTCTCAGTGCAGTTTTTAACAGCCCATTGTACCATTCGATTTTCCCAGAGGTTTTTGCATGGTAGGGGATGTGATATACCCACTCAATGCCATACTCTTTGGTCCAAGCGTCTATAAGGCTGTTCCGGAAATGAGTCCCATTGTCTGACTCAATTCTCTCTGGGGTGCCGTGTCGTCACAAGGTTTGCTTTTCAAGGCCCAGGACAGCTTTCTGGGCAGTGGCATGGGGCACAGCGTATGTTTCCAGCCATCCGGTGGTTGCTTCCACTGTGGTAAACACATGGCGCTTGCCTTGGCGGGTTGGTGGGATTGTGATATAATCAATCTGCCAGGCCTCCCCGTATTTGTACTTCAGCCATTGTCCTCCATACCAAAGAGGTTTTAACTGCTTGGCTTACTTAATTGCAGCACATTTCACATTCATGTATGACCTGGGCAATAGTATCCATTGTTAAGTCCACCCCTCGATCACGACCCATCTTTATGTTGCATCTCTGCCTTGATGGCCTGGAGTGTCATGGGCCCACCGGACTAAAAATAATTCACCCTTATGTTGCCAGCCTAAGTCCATCTGAGTCACTTGCATCTTAGCAGCTTGATACCACCCTGAGAGCGCCCTATTTCATTTGATCTCAAAATCATAACAGGGTCGGGATCAGGTCTTTTCTAAGGTTAAACAACTACCTAATAATACCAACAAGAAATCTTCCCTGAGGCTGGCCAGTCATGAGTGTCAGGGTGTGTGGGATAGTATAGGCAAGTATCTAGGCCAGTGGGCCTCTCCAGCGCTTTGGAACTTCACCACTGAACAAGTGCAAAATCCAGAAAAACTAGTAAAACACTTTGACAAGGGTTGCTGCCATCCTGGCAATGCCAGAGAGGGACAAATCACCACAACGTGCTGGGGCTTGGCCTATGCCTACAGAGCCCTGTTCTGTAAGAAGCAAGAATAAGATGTCCCTGGATCTGATGGCAAAGCAACAGGCAGCACGGCTGCTTCACCCCAAGCAACATTCACAGCAGTTCGGACAGGGCCACATGTAAAAAATGTAGTCTACACCACAGCCAGGGAGAACGGTCCTACCTGGAGCCTCTGGCAGAAAGCTCCGGTGGAGACTTGAGGTCGACCCCCCAGCTTTTGGATTCCGGGATACAGAGGATCCAAGGCCAACTACACCCCAACTGAAAAAGAGATAGTGGCAGCCTATGAAGGGGTTTGAGATACTTCAGAAGTGATCGGCACTGAAGCACAGCTTTTCCTGGCATGCCTGTTGCCCGTGCTGGACTGGATGTTCAAAGGCAGGGTCTCCTCTATGCATCATGCAACTGACACTGTAGCAGGATCGATATGTAAAATAGGTATTTGTCTCAACTGTTGCTCTCTGTGAACTAAGAAGTGCTTGTGGCAAGACTGTTTACCCCTCAGAAAGAAATTTTATTGCTCACTGAAACAACTTGTGGATTCGGCTCTGTTGACTCAGCTGCACATAATTACCAAGGAGGCATTAAGGAGGTAGCTGGGATGTTTCAGTTCTGATAAGCGGACTGAAACATCCTTGCACAAGGGGGAAGTAGGGAAGCCTCACTTCTGACAAGCAGACAGGAACATTCTTGCAAGAAGCAAAAAGGGGATGGGAACATCCTTGCAAGAAACAGAAAGCGGACTGGAACATCCTTGCAGGAAACAAACTGTATGGTCTATGGATAAAAAAGGAACCTGACGAAAAACACAATTCATAGATGCAGCCCATGACTGACTACACGATGCCGGGGTAACAGCCATCTGATCAACATTTGAATACAATACGGTATAAAGGACTGCATGACCACCGGCTAGTTAGAAGACTTCTCCCACCAATCCAGACAACAGGATGCCATACAACTCCGTGGTGGTAACTATTTGACTCTCTCTCTCTGCAAATCTGTCAATATACTGCTTTTATCCTTTCCCACTCTACCTTTTTTATCTCTTCTCTTTCTTTTTCCTTCTTTTGTAGGTTGTAATAATTTTCCATAATAAACTGCATTATCCAGACATTTGACCTCATTTGTGTCTTAATTTCACCCCATGAGATCCGAGCCCTCTCCGTACTGTAAAGCCAAGATGTGACAGATGCTACATGGAGTAAGTGGGCCATTCTAACTACACAAGCTCATATAGGAAATCCCAGTCCTCCAGGAATCCCAGAAGTCACCATTGACTGGCCAGAGGGCAAAGATTTTAGAATGTCACCAGAGGAGGAGGTGATGCATGCCGAAGAGGCCCCACCATATAACAAACTGCCAGAAAGTTAGAAGCAATATGCCTTCTTTACTGGTGGGTCCTGCCTTATTGTAGGAAAGCATTGTAGATGGAGGCAGCTGTATGGAGTCCTCTAAGACAGGATGATTCCCATCCGTAAACCAGATCTGCAAACCAGAAAGCAGAGGAGTGATCAGCAGGACCCACTCACCTGCTTCATAGCCCCACACCGGGTGCACAAAAAGAGTGTCGTGGTTTAAGCCCAGCCGGTAACTCAGAACCATGCAGCAGATCGCTCACTCTCCCACTTCTTCCCCCACCCCCTCCTGGAGAGACAGTGAGGACATTTGAAAGAGTACAACTCCCATGAACTGTGGTAAGAACAGTACAGTAACCAAGGTACAATACAAACCTACTAACACCACTAATAATAAAGGAAATAAGAAAAAAACCAAAACCAAACAGGTGATGCATAATCATTTTCATATTTGAAAAATCATGGCAGTCAGGTGAAGTTCCCGATGACTGGAAAAAAGGAAATATAACCCCCATTTTCAAGAAGGGCAAAATGGATGAGCCGGGGAACTACAGACCAGTCAACCTCACCTCTGTGCCTCCCAAAATATTGGAGCAGATTCTTCTGGAAGGCATGCTGAGGCACATGAAAAACAACAAGGTGGTTGTTGACAGCCAGCATGGCTTCACTAAGGGGAAATCCTGCCTGACCAATCTGGTGGCCTTCTATGATGGAGACACCGAACTGATGGAAAGGGGCAGAGCAGTTGATGTCATCTACTTGGACTTGTGCAAAGCATTCAACACTGTAGCACACAACATCCTTGTCTCTAAATTGGAGAGACATCAATTTGATAGGTGGACCACTCGGTGGATAAAGAGCTGGCTAGATGGCTGCACGCAAAGAGTTGTGGTCAATGGCTCAATGTCCAGCTAGAGACCAGTAATGAGTGGTGTCCCTCAGGGATCGGAGTTGGCACCGGTCTTGTTCAACACTTTTGTCAGTGACATGGACAGTGGGATTGAGTGTGCCTTCAGCAAATTTGCTGATGACACCAAGCTGTGTGCTTTGGTTGATACGTTGGAGGGAAGGAATGCCATCCAGAGGGACCTTGACATGCTTGTGAGGTGGGCTGATGCCAACCTGATGAAACTTAACCATGCCAAGTGCAAGGTCCTCCACCTGGGTGAGAACAATCCCAGGCACAGCTACAGGTTGGGCAGAGAAGAGATTCAGAGCAGCCCTGGGGAGAAGGACTTGGGGGTGTTGGTTGATGAGAAAATGAACATAAGCCAGCAGTGTGTGCTCACAGCCCAGAAAGCCAACCGTATCCTGGGCTGTATCAAGAGGAGCGTGACCAGCAGGTTGAGGGAGGTGATCCTGCCCCTCTGCTCTGCTCTCATGAGACCTCACTTGAAGAATTGTGTGCACTTCTGGTGTCCTAAACATAAAAAGGACATGGAACCGTTGGAACAAGTCCAGAGGAGGGCCATGAGGATGATCAGGGGACTGGAGCACCTGCTGTATGAAGATAGGCTGAGAAAGTTGGGGCTGTTGAGCCTGGAGAAGTGAAGGCTGCATGGAGACATCAGAGCATCCTCCCAGTATCTGAAGGGGGCCTATATGGATGCTGAGGAGGGTCTATTCATTAGGGACTCTTGTGATAAGATAAGGGGTAATGGGTTCAAGCTTAAACAGGTGTCATGGGTTCAGAAGTAGCAGTTATTTTTCTCCTTCTTGGTAGCTGGTGCAGTGCTGTGTTTTCGACTTTCAGCCTGGGAACAGCACTGATAACACCAGTGTTTTCAGTTACTGCTTGGTAATGTTTTGGTCTGACCGAGGACTTTCTGAGCCTCATGGTCTGCCAGGGAAGAGGGGAAGCTGGGAGGAAGCCAGGAGGAAGCAGAAACAGGATACCTGACCGAAACTGACCAAAGAGGTATTCCATACCACAGCACGTCATGCCCAGGATGATAAAACGGAGATCAGAGACCCAGAAGGGTGGGGGGTGCACTGCGTGGTCGGGCTGGGTATAGGTGGAGAGCAATTGTTTTCTTTTCCCTTGTATTTGCCTTGTCATTATTATTATTGGTGGTAGCAGTAGTGGTTTGTGTTATACCTTAGTTACTGGACTGTTCTTATCTCAACCTGTGGGAGTTGCATTCTTTTGATTCTCCTCCCCCTCCCCCCGGGACGTGGGGGGAAGAAAGCGGGGGGAGTGAGAGAGCGACTGTGTTATTTATAGAGGCATAAACCACTACAGAGGAGTTTTAGATTGGATATAAGAAAGAAATTTTTTACTGTTAGGGTGGTGAGGGAATGGGTTGCCCAGGGAAACTGTGAATGCTCCATTGCTGGTGGTGTTCAAGTCCAGGTTGGACAGAGCCTTGGGTGGCATGGTTTAGTGTGAGGTGTCCCTGCCCATGGCAGGGGGGTTGGAACTAGATGAACCTAAGGTCCTTTCCAACCCTAACTATTCTATGATTCTATGATAATACAATTGTTCACCATCCACCAACCAATACCCAGACCGACCCTAGCAGCAATCTGGCCCTTCCAAGTGACTCCCCCCAGTTTATATACTGTGCATGACGTGCTGTGGTATGGAATACCTCTTTGGCTTGTTTGGGTCAGGTGTCCTGTCTCTGCTTCCTCCCAGCTTCCCATCCTCCCTGTCAGAGCATGAGAATCAGAAAGTCCTTAGTCGGAGTAAACACTACTTTGCAACAACTAAAATAGGTGTGTTATCTGCATTGCTCTCAGACTGAAGTTGATCGCACTGTACCAGCTACTAAGAAGGAGAAAAATAACTGTTACAGCTGAACCCAGGACACTACAATACACATGTAAGAAGAAATTATGTTTTGTTGCCAAGACAACAGAAGTAGAAAGCAAGAAACTAATGGAAGCAATTTACACCTTGGTGGGATAGCCAGAGCTGCAATAACATACTACATTTCTTAGAAAAGTTAGCAATATGATCTATCAATGTTCATATTTTATTTCAAGAAAGCCACAGCACATGACAAGGAAAATCCCATTTCCAATAACCGAAAGTAAGGTTTACCTATTATTCTATCACATGAGTATGAGGAAGCACATTTTAATCTATAAATTCCATTTCAGCCACCCCTATGTATCCTGTCCCATACTGGGCGGACAAAAACGCTCGTTTTTGTTACTGTTATTGCAGTGGTGTTGAGTTAAAGGGGAGAAAATAAACCCACTTTCTTTATTAGAGGGGCCGGGAACGGCTCCAATATGCAACTTCCAGTCTGGCAGTGTTCGCTATTTGGAACTCTACTGATCCAGATTCACTGATAGTGCACCACACTGCCCAGTCCAATCAGCCGCAACTACCAGTCTGACCGCGTTTGCTATATCAAACCTCTACTGGTCCGGATTCACCAATAGTGGCAATTGGCTACCGAAACAGTGCAGTTTATTGACTGCGATTGGCTACCGAAACAATGCAGTTTATTGAGGCAAAAGATACAGGTTCTTATGGATTGCCTGTGATAAATACCGTCTGCAAAAGCACGTGCAATATCTCAGAGCGCATGTTCAGAGAGGGGTGGTCTCATTTTGGAGGGGGTCGCATTAGAGATGGGAGTGTATCTTAGCATGTAAATGCATTATAATGACATTATAATGAACAAAAGTTCACGCAGAGGACAGCATTCTGTCAAAAGATGACGGGCTGCTGGCTCAGGGTAGCAAGTATGCAGGTTATCAGTTTCTTGTACCACCTAGTACCCGTCTTTTGCTGATGTTAGGACGAAGTGTAGCCACGAGACCTCCACCTTGCTCCAGTCTGTCTTTGTTGCCACAGGAACCGCTGTGGAGTGCACATTCCTGGTATACTAGGTGTGGCTGCATCTTGCCCCTAGAGGCCCTGAAAGTCTGTTTTTCCCTTATGTGTGGACAATGCTGCATTTCAAATATAAGTTTAATTCCTAACTATTCCACAAGTGGAATCCCTGTTTCTTTATTCTTTCTTCTTCAAACTGCTTAATGTTGGTTTCCGAACTATTTTAAAATTATAAGAAGGGCAGGTGATCCAATATCTTTATCGCCCAGCAACTCTGTAGGAGACTATATAGCCTATAGGGCTATATAACACAATAAAAACAAAAGAACACCTGACTAAGAAAATTTTCTTGAAAATTATATGGTCAAGTTGTGGACTCTAATTTTAGAGCAAATTTACTATTACTTCTAGAATGAATTGCAGGTCCAATGGGAGATTCTGTCTTCTGATAGTTTTTATAGTCACAATCATAGTAATAAGATGGCAGAAGTGGCAAAAATGTGGTTTGACATTTTTTTTTAAAAATGGTTCAGTAGCATCTAAAAACTTTACCTTGAATAATCTTGACTGGGTCATACGGCACTACCCAGAGTAACGCAATAGAATCTATCACTCATAATTATGGGGGTTTCTGCCTTAACTTCCCAAAACACATCAAAACCAGCAACAATAAAAAGGTGGCACTTGTTCTGCACATTTCCCCACAGCTGACATGTTTATCTGATCATTAAAAAATAAAAAATAGTAAACAAAGAAAGTAAATTCAGAATTACTGTATGACCATAGTGGTAACAAACTGGGTCTCACATTTGTGGATTTTTGGAGGTATTGCAATTTTATTTTTTTCACACTTCCAGCAACATAAGATCTCATTGTCATTTTGTAACTGAAAACTAAGTCATAGCAGCCTTAGGAAGATGATGCCACAGTTCACTTATAAAATCTCTGAATATTAGGTCACTTGAACTAAATCTGCTTAAACCCCAGAAGTGATAACAAAGATATAGAAAATTCAAATGCTGTTTCCATCCCATGGAGCTCAGAATTACATTATATAGAGAATATAATTAACTTTATTGTATTCTAGTCTAAATAGCAGGTTAAGACAGTAGAATTCATCTATTAGCATAAACAGAATTAGAGCGATGACATGTACTATGTTAACTAAAATATCAGCAGAAATTGAGTTAGAGGGGAAAATGAAGATGTAGGCAAAACCCATAGTCATATCTAGCAAGTGATTTGAAGTATAATTAAAATTACAAACTAGAAATTAATACGGGAATCTGGAATATGATGGAAATTTTCAAATTGCTGCTTAATATAGAGAGCAGCAGGAGAAGCAGAGAATGAAAAGCTGTCTCTGTAAAGAATAGTATGTCACCAAGGCCATGCAATTCCCAAGCCTTAGAAAGCACGAGATCAAAAGACAGAAGAATGAGAATGTGACATCCTAATGGTGAGACTCATCTCAGTTAACTTAATCATCTAAAATCTAGGCTGCTCTACTAAAGATAATTGATCAGGTCTCCTGCTACTGCTCACTGAAAAGGTGGGCTACTCAGAGAGCTGACCACCCTTTATTATTATACTGGGGCAAACTACCCGAAAGAAGTTTCTTTCTTTCCAACTGGATATGAAAGTAGCCTATGAAACTATAATTCTGCCTTTTTAAATAGCCAATATTGATGTCAGTTAATCCTAAACAAAATCAGAAGAATCTTGTGCAAGGATTATTTTATTCTCAAATTCTTTGACTTAATCTGTGTATAGAATAGCATTCTTATTATTGAGACACATCCAGTAAAACAAACACTGTGAATCCATACAAAAGATTTAAATTAATTCCAATGAAACTGGAAGGAGAGTATTTGCCAAAACAATTAAAAAATCTTGCCCCTCACAAAAAAAATGTGGAGGGGTACTTTTTATAAACAGACACTGCAGTAAAGATGACAGCATGTAACCAACAAATAAGGATGACCAGAAAGGCTGGCTATTGAAACTTCTTATGCTATTGCTGCTGACCAATAGAGAGTGATGTGCTATCTATCATAATCATGTTAGAGAGAGGAAAAAGAAACTGTTTCCAGGAAACATTCTTACTCATTTATACAAATTCAGATTTACAGCTATGTGCTTGTTGTTGGAGGTCTGCAAAATCCATAGCAGGAACAAATATTCAGACCTAATAAAAGGATAATACAACTTCCTTGCATCTTCTGGTTTTTGGTGTGTTTTTTTGTTTTGTTCTGTAGTGGTTTGTTAGTTCTTTTTTTATTTTTTTTGTTTGGGTTCAGTTTTTTGTGGGATTTTTTGTTTGTTTGTTTGTTTGTTTTATGAAAGCAGTATTTTAAAAGCTTTTCAGAGTGTACCTAATCCCCATCTATTGCGTGCCATTCAGCCCAGACCAGTAATTACCTTTGCTCTGTGCAGGAAGAACAATTCTCCCTAAGAGAGGTTTGGAGGACTATTTACTGTCATGCAATAGTTCTTATTCCTGTATTAACAGAATTCCTGGCAAACACCTAAGCTTTTGTTAAACTCACCTAACAATAGCACCACATTAGTATGGCCTATTCTGAACTGTAACGCGTTAGCCATGTGTAGTGTGGCATTAACACAAGTATACAACTTTCATTCACAGGGAGATGGAGATCACACAAATGCCTAGGTGTTTTTGCATGTAGCAGTGGTATCCACCTTGCATCTCAGAAGTCTGAGCTGTGGACAAATGTTTTGCAGTGTAAACTTCTTTAAAAGGAGCAGGAAATACAACCTGAAAGCTTATGCAGCCTTTTTCATAAACATGGCTGTTTGAAGCACTGTTAAATAAAGTACAGTCTGCCAGTCAGAGACTATGTTAAAAGTAGAGCATCCATGCTTCCATTTCCCCCATAAAATTTCTCTTTTGCAATAATAAAGGCCTCAATTTGCTGCATCCTGCCAGAGCATGAACAGACACACAGCTTGCCTCCATCCTACGGAACCTTTTCACAGCTGACAAAGTGCTGCATCATATTGCAAGTTATAATATATGGGATGTAAAATCACCAGATTTAAGTGAAGCATTTCAATCTCAATATTGTGCATCTACTATACTCTCAGATGGAAGGCTTCATGCAAAACATTAAATCATTAAGAACCTTTCATTTGGCCTCAGCGAGCCTCAAATCAGACTCCCAAAAGAAAATCAGTTGCTTTTTGATGCCCTCTTCTTGCTTTTGCAGTAGCCAAATGGAACCAGAACTTACTCATCTTTACTTTACTCTGAGGTCTAATCAAGCACTATTTACTCAAACAAAAATCCCACTGAAAATAGTATATATTTTTTTTCTCCACCTCCTGATGGTATGTTAACAGGTCAAAAGGCAAGCCAGCAGAATTCAGCAACTCTCTAATAAGCTTATTTAAAAATACAATGCCCTAATTGACAATGAAATAGGCTCCTGTGTGAAATCTACTGCCAGCAGTGAAAGAACAATAATACCACAGCATCGTTTTACAGTTAATCTGTGATATACAGTAACTGACCAATGCCCTAGTTCCTTTTAAAGGTGTAGACCAGATAGTCAGCTAAGGTAGACTGATCTGCATTCTTTTCTTAAACAAACCTATGTCAACTTACATCACTTGGAATCTTACCCATTTTTTTTATGTCATCAGTACCCACATGTTCCTAATTTGTCTAAGAAGACACACAGCCCTGCTCAGTCAGTAAAATAGAAAATCTTCTGCTCTTTTCCCACTGCTTCTCTAAATATATCATCAAAGAAAAGCATGCTTTTGCTTTTATTTTTTCTATATGCATGAACTATAAAAGAAACAAACAACAGAAAAAAGAATCATATGCTCTTTTTCTAAGGAATACACCTTGTCAAAAGAATAGAAATCATATTAAGTGCTAACAGAAGAGAAATCTGGAGTTGCTAGCTTCTGTAGAGACAAAGTTTTGGTTTTTTATGATTGTTTGCTTTGATTTCTTCCTGCAGGTTTCTTCTACTAAAGGTAAACCACAGGAAAATGTAGACCATGAAACAGTTAAAAGACAACATGTATCTAAGCATAACAAGGCAATAAACTGAGTCATGAGTATCTCACTAAGTACATCTATATGAAAGAATACGTTTGGAACTCCTAATTCTCTAAACATGTTCATTATATTCACTTTAGACTGTGTAATTGTACGGCAAATCGTATCACACTAGCGAGCTGAAGGCAACCTGAGAAAAAACATTGTTTATTTTATTGTTCTTGTTACAGAATTTAACTTAATTTGAAACCTACATTATTGCCCTGACAGTAAAAAGCACTGAAATCTCATTCTGAGTACTTCATATAACATTTGATAAGCATATCTAAGTATGTGTACTTATGCATCATTCATTCTCTAACAACCATTTTATTTGTCCAACTAAATGCATTTGGAAACTGATTTTTTTTCTTGGACAGAACAGTCTTATGTTTAATATTTAATTTTATTTTTCACCATTCTCACTAAGCTTTGTTTCTGTAAAACCCCAACAAATGTAGGTAATTTTATGACAGTGAAAGAAGTATTTTTACATTCCCATATATATTAGCCAGACGTACAATGTATCTCTCACACTGAAATGATGATCCTTTCAAATTTAAAAATGTTTTTCCCTTTAAAATGCTCATTACTCCCCTATATATATTCTACTCAATATGGCCAATTAATATTATTTTGAAATTAACTTACATTGCTCTATTTTAGAGGTAGACTCAATAAAATGTTCAGTTCTATCCTGCTGTAAAGTTGCATGCAGATCAAGCTTCTAAACTTTGATATTCTAAAGTAATGAATCAAATCTAGTGTCTATTCTCTGGATGAGACAAGTGACTAGTGCTTCAGAGAAGGGCAGATCTGCTCTGGAGTTCAAACATAAAACCCAACAGCCAGGCTAAAGAGACAGATCTGTGCAGGGAGCAAAACAGAAGAGGGCACTCAGCACCCCTTTTCCTTATGTTATGAAGCAGAAAAGGAAAGAACGAGTTGTCCCACAACAGACATAAGTCTATCAACAGCCTGAGAGCACTCTGCCATCATGCTCCTTTCTGTGCAGTGTACTGGTCTCAAAGTCAAGAAAGTGTTTTCAAATAAGAAAGCACCGTCAACTTTTTTTTTAGTATTAGCTTTACACACACCAAACTGAATTAAAGACATTTCCAAGACACTTCCTTTGCTCTCAGACCCTTAGTTGGAGAGATCTGCTGGCAAAATTTATTAGTTGTTGCCTTCATAACAAAAGAAAAGGACAGTAATAACAGGTTTAGGAGAAGCTGAGCATTACCCTGCTTGTATTTTACCAGACAGCTCTGCTATGTAGTCTCTGAATGTTAGTACCCTGTGCCCTCAAATCTTTCTTCAGAGACTTCATTATTATCTGTGCCAGTAGAGGAGATAGATTTTTGCTTCTATCTTACACATTGTTTAAAAGCTGTTTCTCAAGAAACAGCATCAAACTTATGTCCTCGTGTGCTGTTTAAAAGACTCTGCTTTCCAAAATTTATGCAGATGGATACCCTCCTGCTGTAGCAGACTCAATATGAAAAAGCAGTTCAGCATTAAAACAAGGCATTAGAAGAAAAATAAGTTTAAGTGAAAATGTGTCTTCAAGGATTTGAAGGTCCTAGAAAAAGGGATTTTTTTTTTCCAGATTAAAAAGAGATCTCATCTGTTTCCTGTGATAGTTTACTGAAACAGATTGAATATATGGCAGAGCATCTGTCACTGCTCTTTAGTATAAACAGAAAAATGCAGTTAGTCACTTATTGCTAAGCTGCTTTTAATTTCAATAATGTTTATGCTTTTTTCAGATATGTTTGTTTGCTTGCGTTTTGCTGTAAAAATACTGTGAGCTCTTTCCTAAATGAAAACCAGACATTTTAATACCATATTTAATCGTTAGATAATTATGGCTTCCTCCTGGATATATATGGGCGATAAAAAGTAGGATAAATCTCATATACTGTCATAGTCAGCCCAAGCAAGAAGCGCTCTCTCTTCTCTCTCTCCACACAAACCCCTGTTGACAGAACACCACAAACATTCAGAATATGTGTCAGTCACCTCACCTACATTAAATATCTATTGTAGGATGGAATTTGGTTGTAGAAAAATATTAGATAGCATTTGTTATTTCCAACAAGAGAAGCCAAGTGCTGTTCCTAATGAAGTCAACTCAACTGGATTTGATTTACATATCTTTGACTATCTATTGCAACTTCTAAAATTCAGTGTCACGACTTCTCATATCAGCAGCAGCTTCCAAAGTTATTTTATCAAAGTCAATTCCATAGCCATGGAATATTTTAGTACAGGAAAAGAAGGACATTTAGGAAAATAAGGGTAGATTACCTATGCTGAATCAGGGATTATTTATTTATGTTTGACTGACATGTCATGACATTTGGAAATATACGTTATATCCTAAACCACTCTGAAAATTGAGATTTCTTTTAAACCAAATCAGGAGTGATGTCTGCAAAACTGTGAACCATTTGGCTAAAGCAGCTCATAAAAATTTAATAACTTCATTTAGTAATAAAACCCTGAAAAACTGTGTAGTTTTTGCACTGGACAAGTCAGACATTCAAATGACATTACAATAATGATAACTAGGCTTTGCAATTCTAACACATTTCATGCAGTTACTGATTTACGCTATTAGGCAAACTTGTTCCCTAAAATTTCATATGCCCAGCTGAACAGAGTATTAGTGTGTTGGCTGCTCTCAAGTAATTCATTTTAAATCTCACAGTGCCTACTACATTTAATAAGTGACAAGCAAGGTAAGAGCAAAAACGTAAAATTTACAAAATTATTTGAGTTAACCCAAACTAGAGGATTAACTAAAACATTAGTGAGAACTAAACAAAGAGGGAAAAGATATTCAGAATAAATAAGTGCAAAGCAATTTATACATGAAGAAAATCGTAAGGTGCTTGCTTACCTCTGTCTCAAAAAGGAACCATTAGTCACTGCAGTAATTGAGAGATACTTACTTAATTTAAACTGCAGTCAGAAGGCAAACAAAACGTTAAGCTGTGTAACAAGTAAGATGATGAACAGCACAGAGTTTCAAAGTTCTTTTGTATAAATCAGTATTTTGGCATCATTTGAAACACTGCAGGCACTATGACATGGTGCTAGGAGACAGATTACACATAAGACCCCAGCCTTTATGAATTATTCCAGCTTCTATGAGTTTTTGCAAAAATCTACAAGGCATCTGTAAGCAGCTGAAGGGAATAGGTTGGCAATATCAAAATAAGGCAACTGAGGATGAAGGTGAATGCTACCTACATTTCCCATTTCCTATTCTGAGAAGGCCCATGGTTTTTTTATTGGTATATCTCAAAAAAACTACAGGGAGAAAAGAAGCCTGCAAAGAATGACCAAGATCAAGGAAGATACTCATTTGAGGAGAGTCTGAAAAGTCTAAGTTTTTTCTACAAAAAACATTCATAGAAAGAGGTATGATAAATGCATGTCAAATAATGAATGGCCTAGAGAAATGTCTTTTCTTGTGGTCTTACACCACAATTAGAAAGACAGCACAATGATAATAAAAGAATCAAGGATTTTAAAAAATGGTAGGAGAAAACACTACTTCACATGATATGCAATTAGACTGTGGGGCTCCTTTCCAACAGGTTAAGAACACTAATGAGGAAACTGAGAAAGGCTAAGCCTTTTGCCTCAAGACATAAGCTAGACACTTATTGTAAGAGATCACTTCAGTGGAATGGTATCTGATTCGTGAGGGGATATGGTTACCGTATACTGAGCCTAAAAATCTAGTCTTGAGACACAGGAGAAAAAAAATTTCAATACTCAGGAACATAACACCTAAGGTACACGAGGTAACAGAAAACATCAAAGTTCAGGACTCGTGTCCTGATTGATGGGCCATTGAAGGAATCACCCAAAGCCTTGAGGAAGATCAAACTGAATTTTGCAACTGATAAGTAGGATGAAAGAGGAAACAAGGCTGTTGTTAGCCTCATAGGAAAAAACAAATTTATTGTGGCGTAGCCGAGGTAAAGCCATCTAGGATTACAGGATATTTAAAAGAAGCAAAGACTTAAAGTGGAAGGGATCGAGAGTATTTGGAGCAGAGTAAGTGTGGGAAAACAGAGAGAAACGGCTAAAAGAGCTGCCAAAACTCAGCCTGTTCAGAGGAAGGTGATCTTTTATCGCATTCACAGGCTCTCCAGAAGTGGAGCAATGAAACAACAGTTAATTTTATTGCAAACTTCACTGAAACTGAGTCAGGAAGAAAAGTCTTGGCAAGTTCTTATTCTTATAAAGGATCCAAAGTAGAGGGAGAAAAGGAGAAAGGAAATCACAAAGGAAAAAAGAACACAGAAATATGTTCACCACACTGTGAATCCAGCGATGGCTTCTCAGTCAGCGAGCTGTAGTCGGCGACCCCTCTGGGGTCCACAGTGGAGCAGCATACTCAGGAGAAGGACGTTTGACTTTTTATATGATCAGGCTTTCTCTGAACCCTCTCACATGCGGAAACTCATTTGCAGGGGGTCTGGTGAGCCCCAGACCCAGTTTAAGTTGTGCCCTGGCAGATGCCACAGTGTCTGTTGCTGTCTCCTGGCAGTTTGTTGACCGAGCAACTGATCTTCGAGGCTTCAGGGCAGACAACACAGGAAAAATATCCCCCACCTTTGTGAGCATCATCCCTGCTCTGCCCCGGCCATTTGCCCAAGCAATAACACCCCACTCCCTGTGAGCAAGAGCTCGGCCTGCCTCAGTACCTTGTATCCTTTGTGTTGTTTTGAGACACGCACAAAAAGGGACTCTTGACTGTCACATACTATTTTTGTATGGCCAAGCCTGCACCTGCCTGCTGTTCTATCTCCTCAGTAAGCTTTGATACTATTTGCTATACGAGTGGGCTTTCCAGTGTGTTTGTGCATTGTCTATGCGTTGAGCCACCAGTAAACTTGAAGCCAAGTGGGAAGTCAAACAAGAGCCTTGGGTGGCAGCAACTGAAGAAGCTGCTATAGGCCCCTGGATCCTGTTTATTTGGAGCCAGTAATTGTAGGAATGTGGGGGCCAGGCATAGACAAAGTGACCAGGACCAACAACTGGGTGAATCTCTCAGTATATGCGTATGTGAGAGACATAAGCAAAGCCCCAACTGGATCTGCAGAGCAGGGGCTAATGTCAGAGTTTATATAAGTACTGCTGGTGTTTTTGTAGATGCCACTGAGGTACTGCTCTTGCAGCTCAGTTGAGCTGCATGGTGGTTATGCTGTTACGTGTGAAGCTGCATGTTTGGAGCTCCTTATTACTGGTCAGACCTGCAAATGAGAGCAGTAACAGCCACTTCTACCACGACAGGAGGACCATGGGGGTCCAGAAGCCCACCAAGTTTGGCAACCTTTAACATTTAGAGCACAGTGTAGCAAGGACTTTACCCAATTATGCTTATGCTGAAGAACTTCCACTTTTTTTGAAGGTTCTGGCACTGCTAACTGTGCAAGTCAAGCAAAGGACCACACGGCCGTCATGTCTGACAATATATACTGATTTCTTTTTGAAGACTACCTATGTGAAAAAGAATCCTGACTTCCGAAATTTATATGAACAAAGAAAATACATGGCATTGTGTAAGAAATTGTCCTGGGTTCAGGAGTAGCAGCCATTTTCCTCCTTCTTAGCAGCTGGTGCAGCACTGTGTTTTTGACTTTCGGCCTGGGAACAGCGTTGATAACACCTATGTCTATAGTTATGGCTTAGAACGCTTTGGTCTGACCAAGGACTTTCTGAGGCTCATGCTCTGCCAGGAAGGAGGGAAAGCCGGGAGGAAGCAGAAACAGGACACCTGACCCAAACTAGAGAAAGAGGTATTCCATACCACAGCACGTCATGCCCAGGATGTAAAAATGGAGGGCAGAGACCCGGAAGGGAGGGTTTGCTGCTTGGTCGGGCTGGGTATAGGTGGTGAGCAGTTGTATTCTCTTCCCTTGCATTTCTCTTGTTATTATTATCATTGGTGGTAGCAGTAGTGGTTTGTGTTATACCTTAGTTACTGGACTGTTCTTATCTCAACCTGTGGGAGTTGTATTCTTTCGATTCTCCTCCTCATTCCCCTGGGAGCTGAGGGGAAGAAAGAGGGGGGAGTAAGTGAGCAAACTGCCTGAGAGGCTTAAACCACGACAGAAATATTCACACTAAACAAGAAATTATGTCATGTCAATTTTATTTTTTCTAATAAAGAATATAAGAAGAGTTTGTGCTTAGTATTTGTACTATCCTTACCTATAAAATTCTCAGTTCCATCTCACTGTGACAAGCAGCCTATAACAAAGGGATTCTATTTACTATGATAAGTACCATACATAAGGATCATATTTCATGAAAGTTATTCTTCAGATTTGATGTTATGTAGGTAGCAGATTTCATGGTCATAAAACTGAGTTAACTTAAGACAGAGCTGTAAGAATTGGATTCTGTATATCAAATACAGTGGTGAAATGTCACACTGAAATCCATTGCAGTAGCCTGTGTAACTGTATATTCAGAGCATTGGTTCAATTTAGTTTGGAGTAAATATCGGAGTGCACAAAGAACTGCAACTTCTATTTAATTTAGTGGGGATTTGACAGGAATAAAAGATGAAAAAAATAATAAAGAATTTAAGATTTGATTTTTTGACAATGTATTACATGTTACTGCAATACCACGTTCAAGTTCAGCTAAGCCCTTGGGAAAAGCACCATTTATTTCTAGGGTTTTAAGCACATACTTAGATGATGCATTGATGGACTATCAAACAGCAGAGCACTGTTAGGACTGTATAAACCATTCCTTCCCAACAGGCTGAGGTAGGTTTTCAAGGAAAGTTTACCGTATGGATATAACAACAGGTGCAAAAGTGGTAGCTGCATCCATGAAATTCTGTAACATATTTGCAGCTTTTTTTACCCTGACACCATCAGTACCACTTCCCATGAAACTAAAAAACTTTTGAACATGATTTAATTGCCTGATTTACATTTTTAGTGAAGAACAAAACTCTTTAAATAATGTATGAACAACTATTGAAACAAAATCTATGAGCCGATAGTGAAGACAGCAGTCTAATAATAAAATTATTATTAAATTTTAAAATTTAAAAGTTGGGGGTGAAGGTGGCTTTTTTTTTTTTTTTTTTGTTGCTTTGGGTTTTGGTATGGAGGGTCTTTTCAGGGGAGAAGTGTCCTAAAACATTTTATTCTTATTAGAAGTCTGTATACTGGAATGCACAATATGATACATGTGATGAATAGCAACTTTTTGGCCTCAATCCAGCTGCCAAATGACCACAGACAGAAATATGAGAGTCATTTTCACTAAGATCTTTTGTGATCTTCAGTTGCTTGGCTAAGATTGCTTAAATAATACTATTTGTGATGATCTAAACCAGGCATTTTTGCTTTTGTTTTAATCTGGTAACAAAATAAAACATTCTGAAAGACAATCTGCAACTGTAGCCAAGGCATACAGAGATATAGACATATTGGTTGCAATAATACATAAACAGTCTTAGACCTTTATTTGTATAGCCTACCTTGTCTCTTTTCTCTTTTGAAATATATAGCCAGCATATAACTGCGAGATAACTGCCAACATAAGCGTAAGTCCATCATAAACTAAACCACATTCAGACAGCTAAATGAGAAGTTACTTTGTAGTCTGTTATTCAGCCTACCAGTTATACCAGTCCTCAGTATCTTCTGCTTTTGAAAGACTAACTGCAAATTGCAAATTTATCTTTTCTTATCCTCAAAGACAGCAGTGCTTCTTCAGATAGAACACACTTAATCTAAAAGAACTACATTTTTTTGTATACTGATAGCTGACACATCATTTCTTTTTCAAGTAGTATCAATTACTAATCACTGGCTATCTCTTCCAGTTTTCACCCCTTCAAGGTACGTAAAGGTTTAATAGGAACCAAGGCATCCAAATATTTGAGGTGAGTCTACTCTGATATTTTTCTTAATGTGAGACCTTCAAAGATTATTTGGAGGTTTATAAAACCAGAAAAAGAACACTTTTTTTTAAATTAAAAATAAAAACTCCGTGTGGTGGGTTAACGTTGGCTAAGGGACAAAGCCCACCCAGCCACTCTCTCATTTCTGTTCCTAACAGGACAGCAGAGAAAATAGTATAAGAAAGCTTATGGGTGGGGGCAAAGACATGGAGATCACTCACCAATTACCATCACAGGCAAAACAGACTCAGCTTGGGGAATGTTAATTTTTTCTCCTCCTCCTATGTCTGCCTGACATTTACTGCCCTTTCTTAAATACACTGACCCAGAGGTGCCACCATCCTGGCTGTGGGGCCCAGTCACGCCCTATGGTCGGTCCAGCACAGCTCAGCCCCAGCCTCTCCTCACAGGGGGTGCCCTGCAGCCCTCCTCTAATGAAATCCTTGACACTTACACCCAATGCAACTCTGAGGGACAGGCTGTAGTCTGGCCTCTCATGAAATATAAAAGTACATCCCTAAAATTCCCAGCAAGGAGAAACAGAACTGTATGCTGGTCCTACTAGGTGCTGACTGACTGCTGGTCAGGGATCCATACCCAAGAAACACAGAGTGGCCTCTTTCTACCACTGATTCCTCATGTCTAAAAAATGAGTACTTTCCTGCAAGCTACTGAGATTGCTATTTTAGCTATAGAAGATTTAAAAATATAATTATTATATGGTGTGTTTCCTCAAAATCTTCAAAGCATTTCCAAGTCATATAGTATATAGATGTAGCACTTTCACGCATGATAGATAGCTGTCTCATTTGTATTTCTAGAGTAAATGTAATGACACAGTAAAGGTGTAGGCATTCAAGAAAGATGAAAAGTTGGGAGTTTTATTAGCAGAACCTACAAGAATCATGTGCACTTTGTTTCCAGTTTGCAACTTCCTGTTATATGTTTAACACTTTCTGTAGATTTATCATGTAATGGCAAGAAACTTCAAAGGAAATGAATAGGCTAAGATGCCAAATAAGAATCACTGATATTAAAAGGATTTTATACTGTTAGGAAAAAAAAAGAATTTAGTGTTTTGTAGGGAAAGTAAAAACACAGATTTTAGTCTCATCATCTGCATTTAATGTTTTTTTCAATTGGTAATTACTTTAAATCTTCAAAATATAACTTTAATCTGTGGGTATTCATGCATCAGTAAATATTTTTGTTTAGGACTGATTACATTTCTTATTTTCTGTCCCACTGTCCCACAGCAAGGACATATCCTTTGTATCACTTCTATTAGTACTTATTCACATTTTAAGTAGCTAAAGTAACAAAGTGCACTAAGTAGCATGGTAAGAAATGTAATTACATTACTCAACTCATCAGGAATGATGTACTCAACATTCTGTGTACTGAAAATAGACTTAAAAATCAGCAATTCTAAATTTCAATATCAAAAATAAATTATTACAATCAGTCATCATTTATGAATTTTTGCATAAAAGATCAGAAATAGCCATTCTTTAGGATTAAATACACAGCCACAGCAATCATTACTCTGACAGCTAAATGAGGGTACATGTAAATTACTCTTCTGAAACTCAACATTTATATAAATAGGGATAGTCCTTAGATTAATGAAAATTTGAAAACGTCCTTGACCCCTTCTTCCCCTCTGCTCTTTCACTTGTATTTTCCCATTCTCTGGGATACGCAGAGAACACCTCTGCCATTCCTTCAAATTTCAAAATTAGTGAGACTTTCATAAAACACACCAAAAACTTTATTTCAGGCCTCAAAGTAGTTGCTATAGATTTATGATATTTTTAAGTGAAAAGCTGAAATACTGGCCCTGACTAGAAATAATTATCTTGTTATAAAGTAATGATGACTGCTGGAGAAATAAAACCAAAACAGTTGCTTTCTTTTATCCCATTTCCCTTTTAGAGGCAGGCTAGAATTTCCCATTCCAAAACACTTAAAATTAAAGCACCAGACAGAAGGAAAACCCTTTTGGTGTCTTTACTATGCCTTCTTTTATTCCCTCCATCCTGTTGAGCTCTTTTTTTGCCATCTTGCATCTGGTTTCCAAATATCACTAATTCAGACTTATCATCATTTCCCATCTCCCGATTTCCCAGTTTCAGTTTATAGTTGAAGTGTAGTTTCATCTCATAGTTTAGGATTTCTTTCAACTCAGAAATAATGTATGTCCTCATAAGCATTTCAGAATGCAGATAACCTGGTTTCATGAAGGAACTTTTCATTTGCTTTGACAGTCTGTGACAGAAGAAAAGTATTATTGGAAAACAGAGCATATTGAGAGGTGGAAAAATCTTAAAGGACATCCAGGCCAATTGTTTCACAGTGCCGTATCACTCAAACTTAGCAGCTCAGTCAAAAGGTGAATCCCAGCTAAAAATGAAGCTAGAAACAATGTCATTGAATCCAAGTTAAACGCGTCAGACACGATTTCACTGCATGGAGGCATCCAGCCAGCTTTGACATCCCCGAGAAATATAACCGAATACCCCTGATTTCTACAAAGAGCACAGTGATTATAAGCTAACACGACTTCCAAAGTGGCAAGGAGGACATTGTAATCAGGGGCAGAAGGCATGTCGTAACATCATTGCCATCAACCTACCAGACAGCGATTGGTTACTCTGAAAAATAGTGGATTTGTACTAAAATAGGTTAACAATTGATTAAAAGAAAGACTTTTCCTTTGTAAAGCATGGCAGGGGCATAAAGTGTAGTTATTTGCTTAACTTGTATTTAGCATCCTTGCCAAGATGTTGGTGGCATAATAAAAAATATAAAATTATGATACATCTACAAGAACAATAAGAGGAATATTATAGCATGCTTTTATTTTTATCTCAAATCAATTTATTCTTTGGAAAACAGAGCACTGACATAACATAGAAGTGGAAATAACTCCTTGCATCATCAGATGTTGCTTCTTATATTGTCATTAACTTATCGAATTGCATCCAGAAACACATTTAATATTCTACCACAACTGTCATCTGGAAGGATGATCCCGATTTCTTTATAGCCCAGGATTTTCTTCTGACTTCTAGCCTAAATTTACTCATGGCCAGCACAAACATCCTGCTTTTCTCTAACTTTTTAGAAACACCTGATATGTTATGCTCAGGAATAATTATTACCTGCTCTATGACCATACTACATGCATAATTATTAAACATGTTTTCATCAAATTGAAGCTCAGGGATGTCCTTTGACTAATAAAAATGTACAGATCATTTTCTTTCTCAGTCATTTGCATGTTCTCTGCCAAAGTTTATTGTGGCTTTTCGTATTAACTCCTGAGGAAGTGACCTTGAAATTTGTTTTATTTTTATATTACATCCAATTGTTGTTTCTAAATCTTGAAAGTAGACAGCTTTTCATGTATAACATTTCAATCATCCTGTGTGTTGAAATGCCTTGCATCAGCACCAGATTTCACTTGCTTATTACAACTTCTTCTGTCAATGGCATCCAGTAACACTGTTTCGAAATCAAGATTCAGATATTCTCAGAGCTTAACAAATGAATGTTGTTGAGGAGGTTTATAGGCATCAACACCCTTTGTCTAAATCATATCTTATTTAAAAAACTCCTAAGTTTCAACATTTCATTTGTTGGTGGTTTTTTTTATGAAACATAATTCTTCATAACAAAAAGTCATTAACATTTTTTAGAAACCTGAAAAACTCAAGTTTGAAATGCAACCCTAATCATAGAATCATAGAATCATAATCATAGAATCATAGAATAATAGAATCATAGAATAGTTAGGGTTGGAAAGGACCTTAAGATCATCTAGTTCCAACACCCCTGCCACAGGCAGGGACACCTCACACTAAACCATGACACCCAAGGCTCTGTCCAATCCAGCCTTGAACACCACCAGCGATGGAGCATTCACAACTTCCCTGGGCAACCCATTCCAGTGCCTCACCACCTGAACAGTAAATAATTTCTTCCTCATATCCAGTTGAAACTTCCCCTGTTGAAGTTTGAACCCATTACCCCTTGACCTCTCACAACAGTCCCTAACAAAGAGTCCCTCCCCAGGATCCCTATAGGCCCCCTTCAGAAATTGGAAGGCTGCTATGAGGTCTCCACACAGCCTTCTCTTCTCCAGGCTCAACAGCCCCAACTTTCTCAGCCTATCTTCATATGGGAGGGGCTCCAGTCCCCTCATCATCCTCGTGGCCCTCCTCTGGACTTGTTCCAACAGTTCCATGTCATTTTTATGTCGAGGACACCAGAACTGCACACAATACTCCAAGTGAGGTCTCATGAGAGCAGAGTAGAGGGGCAGGATCACATCCCTTGACCTGCTGGTCATGCTCCTTTTGGTGAAGCCCAGGATATGGTTGGCTTTCTGGGCTGTGAGGGCACACTGCCGGCTCATGTTCATTTTCTCATCGACCAACACCCCCAAGTCCTTCTCTGCAGGGCAGCTCTGAATCTCTTCTCTGCCCAACCTGTATGTGTGCCTGGGATTGCTCTCACCCAGGTGGAGGACCTTGCACTTGGCATGGTTAAGTTTCATCAGGTTGGCATCAGCCCACCTCACAAGCATGTCAAGGTCCCTCTGGATGGTATTCCTTCCCTCCAACGTATCAACAGAACCACACAGCTTGGTGTCATTGGTAAACTTGCTGAGGGCGCACTCAATCCCACTGTCCATGTCACCAACAAAGATGTTGAACAAGAGCGGTGCCAACACCGATCCCAGAGGGACACCACTCGCTACTGGTCTCCAGCTGGACATTGAGCCATTGACCACAACACTTGGCGTGCAGCCATCCAGCCAGTTCTTAACCCACCGAGTAGTCCACCTATCAAATAGATGTCTCTCCAACTTAAAGACACGGATGTCATGTGGGACAGTGTCAAACGCTTTGCACAAGTCCAGGTAGATGACATCAACTGCTCTACACCTGCCCATCAGTTCTGTAGCTCCATCATAGAAGGCCACCAGATTGGTCAGGCAGGATTTCCCCTTAGTGAAGCCATGCTGGCTGTCACCAACCACCTTGTTGTTTTTCATGTGCCTCAGCATGCCTTCCAGGAGAATCTGCTCCAAGAGTTTGCCAGGCACAGAGGTGAGGCTGACTGGAATGTACTTCCCCGGCTCATCCATTTTCCCCTTCTTGAAAATGGGGGTGTCGTGGTTTAAGCCTCTCTAACTCACGCAGCCCGTTCTCTCACTCACTTCCCCCTCTTTCTTCCCCCCACTCCTGGGTGGATGGGGAGGAAAATTGAAAAGAATGCAACTCCCACAGGTTGAGGTAAGAACAGTTTAGTAACTAAATCATAACAGAGGTCACTACTGCTACCTCCAGTAATAATAATGACAAGGCAAATACAAGGAAAGAATACAATTCTCACCACCTAATACCAAGCCCGACCAAGCAGTGCACCCCCACCCTTCCACGCCTGTTCCCAGGCTGAAAGCCAAAACCACAGCGCTGCACCAGCTACCAAGAAGGAGAAAAATGACTGCCACTGCTGAACTCATGACAGGGGGGTATATTCCCCTTTTTCCAGTCATCAGGAACTTTACCTGACTGCCATGATTTTTCAAATATGATGGACAGTGGCTTAGCAACTCCATTTGCCAGCTCCTTCAGGACCCGCGGATGGATTTCTTCAGATCCCATGGACTTGTATACGTTCAGGTTCCTAAGATGGTCTCGAACCAGATCCTCTCCTACAGTGGGCTCAGGGTCTTCATACTCACTGTCCCTGCGTCTGCCTTCCAAGACTTGGGTGGTATGGTCAGAGCATTTTCCGGTGAAGACTGAGGCAAAGAAGTCATTAAGAACCTCAGCGTTCCTGAAATCCAGGGTAGCCAGTTCTCCCAATAGCTTCTGGAGAGGCCTCATGTTGTCCCTAGCTTGTCTTTTATTTGCAACGTACCTATAGAATCCCTTCCGGTTATCTTTAACATCCCTAGCCAAGTTGAATTCTAAGTGGGCTTTAGCTTTCCCAACCTGGTCCCGTGCTTCCCAGACAACATCTCTGTATTCTTCCCGGGCCGCCTGTCCTTGCTTCCACATTTAATAAGCCTCTTTTTTCCTTCGAATTTTCTTCAGCAAGTCCTTGTCCATCCATAGAGGTCTCCTGGCCCTCCTGCAGCACTTCTTTCTGGTTAGGATGTATCACTCCTGAGCTTCCAGCATATTCAGTACAGCTCCACTGCTGTGATTGTAACTTGTCACAAGTAACGTTTGTAATCGAAATAATTCCTGTAGTTTATCCTCTCAATCACACCTGACTAACTTGCAGTCTGAGTGCAACAGAGCTATTGATATTTCTAATTTGTAACTACTTGGGCCCTTTATCACTAAGGTATTTAAAAATATGTTTCATGTAAGTATGAGTATAGTTATCAAGGACTTCTCTAGGAATGGCATAATAGTGCAAAGACTCTGGTATCTCATTTCCAAAGTTTTTTTCTGAGTTTCCATCTGGAACCATGCTGAGAACTGACCCCAGTTAAAACAGCTATAGATATGTTTCAGCAGTTTTGCCTGGAGAGTCAAAACTACTAGATGCATTATTAATTAACTCATTTTATTCCACACACTGGCTACAGAATGTAACATTCCTTAATCATACTAGCCCAGTTACTATTTTTGACTTACGTACTCTGCTGAATCAGGACTATTGGCTCAGCAGGTCTATTAGGAAATTTTTTATTATTCTGGTGTTCTACAAAAAAAAAATTAATCAGTAATGGAATTCTTCAGTCAGCACAAGTGGCTGGAAAAAATACCAAAAAATGTTTATTACTGTGGAAATATATTATACAGTATATATTACAAACTTACTCCAAAGTTTTACTTTTTTCTCTCAGCAAATAGAGCCTATAAAGAAAGTTGCACTCAGAACCCTGAGGCAGATCAGTTTTTATGGCCATACAATTGTTTTATTATTTTATTTCCTTAGTAGAAGTGAAGAAGAATTTCTGATTGATGATGTTTTCTGATGCTTGATTAATTATGTACAAAGATAAACGGACAAGGTTGACAGCTGGAAAACAGTAATATGTCATAAATTTAGCCATAAAGCAGTAAAATCCACAGAAAATCTGTAATATAAAGATTATTGTGACCTTTTTCACCATATTGTGTTTATAGAAGAGATCAAAATTTGGGGTGCAAATGACTTGTTTATCCAGTGCAGCAAGCATGAATCTCAGTAAGCTTCGGTACAAATCCTGCATTCTGTACAATTTCTGCATTATGGAATGAAGTACTGTTAAATAATGGGACCAGAGTTGTTTTTTTCACATACTGCAGTCTGATCCAGCTCTGATCAATTGAGGCATATAATATTTTTACATTATGAAAGAAAGGTATTTCCAGTATTCATGAAAGGGACAGCAAGAATGTTCAAGTCATCTTCTACGAATTAATCAAGTGCAATTCCAAATGCAGCTAGCATTCAGTGTGGTGACTCTGTGACTGCATTTATAATAGTAAACGGTTTGATTTGCTAATACCAGCTGGCACAAAACTGCCAGTATCTCCGGGAATAACTGTTTTTCTCCATGTCGTGGTTTAAGCTGTAAATCACGCAGCCCATTCTCTCACTCACTCCCCCCTCTTTCTTCTCCCCACTCCTGGGGGGATGGGGAAGAGAATCAAAAGAATGCAATTCCCACAGGTTGAGATAAAAACAGTTTAGTAACTAAAGTATAACACAAGACCATTATTGCTACCACCAATAATAATAATGACAAGGCAAATACAAGGAAAGAATACAATTCTCACCACCTATGCCCAGCCTGACCACGCAATGCACCCCCACCCTTCCGGGTCTCTGCCCTCCATTTTACATCCTGGGCATGACGTGCTGTGGCATGGAATATCTCTTTGGTCAGTTTGGGTCAGCTGTCCTGTCTCTGCTTCCTCCCGGCTTCCCCTCCTCCCTGGCACAGCATGAAACTCAGAAAGTCCTTGGTCAGACCAAAACATCACTAAGCAGTAACTGAAACACTGGTGTTATCAGCGCTGTTCCCAGGCCGAAAGTCAAAAACACAGCACTGCACCAGCTACCAAGCAGGAGAAAAATGACTGCTACTGCTGAACCCATGACACTCCAGAACAGGGTGACTATATGAAAATTGCTTAATGGAAATGGTTCCTGGAATGCTCTGATTTTCGAGGATCATTTCAAAAGAAATTTGAGAGGATCCATTCTAACAGCTTATTAATATGAACGATCACATTGCAGTGCAATTCAACATTTCAAGGTACTCTTTAATTAACAGGTATAGATTTAGAACCCAAATATATACTGTAGGTAAATAGAGATTGATGTCCAATACTGCAGAAAGGGACAAAGAAGGTGAAGAAATCTCTGAAATCACAGAGGTTAGTTTTGAGAATTTGTGGAGGGTATACTGATCAAAAGACTAGAAGAAGTAAAAATTTATTGCTAAACTTCAAAGAAAAGAAGAATACCTCAAGGATTATAGATTCTACCTTCAGAAGAACTCCAAAACTAATAATCAAATAGCAAGTTTGTAAATATGGGGAAGATAAGCAGCTGATGTATGTTTGTCAGATCAAATCATGTTAAGCAAAGTAAACTCTTTCTACAAATGGCAAATCTTGTGAGTAGGAAAGTACTAGCATGGATATGCATCTTGACTTTAGGATGGTTTTTGACATCCTAATACAACAGTACTGTAAGCAAGCTATGGAAGAGAAGATCTGGAACAAGTATAAGATCCTCCACAGGCGGGATGCACTAAAACAGGAAGGAGAAAAAAATTATATATAATTTATATAAAAGATGGAATGTTTAGCCTCAGAAAAGAGAGGAAGGACAGTATTGTTGAAGTACAAAAGAAACTGTTACAGATGAAGAAACCATCTTCTCCCTTTTTCTGTGGTAGATATGAGGATGAGAAAACTGCAGTAAGAAAGATGCATGAAAACTCTTGGGAAAAGATGCCAGTGCTTTGGAATAGAAAGTCAGACCCATGGGCACCAGGAGAGAAAGGCAGAGCAGACAGAGCCATAACTGATTTGGAGGACTTTACAAGCAAAGGAGGTAAAGGTCTGTCAGGACTGGAATAGATACGTTTGATGCTTCTTTGAGTGAGGCACTGAGCAAGATTAAATTTATCACCATACAATTCAATTTTCCTATGGTAATTCCTTCGCCAGTGCCTTCTGTGATGTTTGCTTTTCACACAGTACAAACCTTCATGTTCTTCAGTGGGTATGGGAGGTTAAGTTTTGAACATCTCTCTAGAAAAAGAAAAATATAGCAGACTCAAAGATATGATGGAAGGATTTGGAATCTGATACAGACATGCTGCCTCTTTTATGCTTAACCTGTGTGGTGCCCAGCATGAAGCTGCAAATTCTGAGGTGCATGTGTGTTTGCCAGAAGCACAGACTATCACACTGCAAAGGTAATAAACCATTAAAAATAAATAAGAACTTCTTTGTGATGCAGAAAGCCTCATTTCAGTCTTTGGAACTCCCTTGTTTACCCTGTTTGTAAAATGCAGGTGATTGTATTTGCTTATTTCTTGGCTATTTGTGTTTGGCATAATGACCTTATTTTAACAAAGTAGCATGATAAAAGGATAAAAGGATTTGATTTGAAGACATACTTTTAGCAAAAACCCTAAAGTAGAAAGGCTACCAAAAATAGCAAGAAATTCTATGTTTCTGCTTCTTTCTCCTCATTATTTGTTTTGTCTTTTTTTGTCAAAAATCACAAGCCAATAAAATTCTTACCATTTTCAGCCAGCTAAAAAGAATTTCAATTCTATTAAGCTTTGGAAACTTGTAACAATTTTTCTATACCTTTAAGCATCTAGAAAAAGACAAATTATTTTGATATTCAACTTTGCAAATCATGCTAAAATTAATGAAAGTGACTAGGATAACAGAAGATAGGAGAACAAAAAATATTAAATTGAATTCTCTGAATTACAGGTGGTGTTCTGTTTTGAGTGATGTTGAGATTACACAGTCAGATGAACTCGGAAATCTAGAGGGATCCTTCCTTCTGCACTGCCTGGACCTCTTGCAGCTTTCTCAAAGGCCTGGCTTCCTTCTAGTCTACTCAGTCACCTTGTGTCATGGGTTCAGCAGTAGCAGTCATTTTTCTCCTTCTTGGTAGCTGGTGCAGCGCTGTGGTTTTGTCTTTCCGCCTGGGAACAGCGCTGATAACACCAGTGTTTTCAGTTACTGCTTGGTAATGTTTTGGTCTGACCAAGGACTTTCTGAGTCTCATGCTGTGCCAGGGAGGAGGGGAAGCCGGGGGGAAGCAGAGACAAGACAGCTGACCCAAACTGACCAAAGAGGTATTTCATGCCACAGCACATCATGTCCAGGATGCAAAAACAGAGAGCAGAGACCCGGAAGGCTGGGGGGGGTGCACTGCATGGTCAGGCTGGGTATAGGTGGTGAGCAATTGTATTCTTTTCCCTTGCATTTGCCTCGTCATTATTATTATTGGTGGTAGCAGTAGTGGTCTTGTGTTATACTTTAGTTACTAAACTGTTCTTATCTCAACCTGTGGGAATTGCATTCTTTTGATTCTCCTCCCCATCCCCCCGGGAGCTGGGAGGAAGAAAGAGGAGGGAGGGAGTGAGAGAGCGACTGCATGAGTTACAGAGGCTTAAATCATGACACCTTGTCTCACCAGTAGTGAGTCTGTTTTTACCTGATAAATAGTTTTTGCTATCTACAGTATGTATGTGTCACAATAATATGTATATGTATACATATATACAGGTCTGGCTACAAATCACAGGGCAGACACACAGGGCACTCACATGAGCACCAGCAGCACCAATGGCCTCATCCTTCTCCCCTCTCTGACTGAGCAGAACGGAGATCCGATGGTGCAAAAATATGCATATGCACATTTACGAGGTGGCGTATGCAGACAGTCTGCCCAGTAGCTGCCCCTTGTTCCGAGCGTACCCAGTTTCTGGCATCTAGACATACGAGCCCCGAAGGCCTTAGACCCAAAGCAGTGTCTGGTACAAATCCCCCCACTCACACATACATACACACACGCACACTCTTACCCTGATCCCACAGACAACCTGCTTGTACTCTTGCCCTTAGACACAGAAGTATTTTCACTTCTAGAGGTGGCCCCAGAGGCCCATTCACTTCCTAGCTCCCAGACCACTTCACTTAGTCGCTGGCCAGTCCATCTTGATCTTTGCTAGGAACCACACACTCACTTTGCACATCTGCACTCGCCCCCATATATGCACAGACTGAAGATCAGCTTATCAGAACATGGTTGAAGGTGGAGTCTAATAAGGATATAGGACAAACTGAAGTGATCAGGCACAGAGCATGAACAGACAAATGTATTGACCAACAAACTGTTTATATGACAATGGATGCATTTATTTCTTTATACCTCTATCTCACACACTAGCTCTTACCCATATCAATTAACTCCCTCCTTTTTCTCACCTCTGGTTCCTCCCCTAAACATCCTATAATAAGCCCTGTGCAGTCCCAAACACACTCTTTCCCTGCATCACAAAATATATCCTATAAGCCTAGGCAGCAACCCCCCCTTAGTCTGAAAGGTGATCTAGAGAGCCAGGCCATTGTGACAGGTGTCACACCTGGACTATGGAGTTATTTCTCCTGCCATTGTTTCTCTGTTCTTTCTTTGTGTGTGCAGATGAGCTCCTTATCACTTAACAAGTACTACATGATATTGCTGTTCATTGACTTGAAATTATGGAGGGATGAGAATACAAGTACTAAAGAAGGAAATATTTGTGAATATATTTCACTTTAGTCCTCTCTGCTTTTATGGAACATAACAATATTAATCTTTTCCTAGACTACTTTGATAGATTTTCATCTAAGCAAATTGCTTGACTGATAAACACAGCAGTATACATGGACGTAACAAATGCTGCATTTCCACAAAATAAAATGGATTTTTTTTATTTTTTTGGTTTGCAGAGAAGACTTAGGGAAAAATGATAAAATTCAACCAGCATTTCAAAACTGTTTCCACCATCCTACTATGAGTTCCACTTTAAAGTGTTTTCAGAAGTTTCAGAAATAATCTGAAGCTCATTAAAAACACACATCAGTCTCTCTTTCCTCTTTGCTAGCAGTAAAATTCCTAAGGAAACATGATGCAAATAGCTCCTTGCCCTTACTGGCACACTTGCCAACTCTCCCAAGAGTTCCTGGAGTGCAGAGCATGAGTTATTTTTAATCTAATATCTTTCATTTATGCTGGATTTCCTACCAGAAAATACACCTTGGTTCGTATGAAGAAAGCATACCTTGTTTAACATTTGCTTCTTATCATCTACAGTTCTACATCAAGATTGTCCCTGCGATAGCTAAGAGAATCACAAATGTATTAAACAAACAGGAGACCTCTTTACCTTTCCTTACTTGCCTTCTGCATTTCTCTTGTAAAGGTTATTTAAAAAAAAATAAAATGTTCTGCTTTGGTTTATTTCTCGGTACATTAACTCAAGAGATTTTGCTGTTGTTGCCTGGAGACAGTTGGAACGAGGGCTTTCACATTTTGCAAGCAGGTTTAGATATGATATCTCTCATTCTGCCTACCTTTCCTTGTCACCTGATCCAAATGCCAAGCTGAAATCCTCAGGCATAGAAGAAACGTGTTCCATCTGCTCTGCTTCCTTTTCCATGCATGAAGGTACACCTCATATTTTGTTTTTCTCTTTCTCTGAAGAGAGAGGAAATATCAGTACCAAATTTACTGTGAAAGAAACTAATTGAAACTGCTGCCATTACAGTGCTAACAGTCCAAGTCATTTACATATGGAGAAATTGAAATGTTTAGAAACATATTCATAAACAATACAAACACTGTGTACAATGACATTAAATAAACAAGATGTTATTCATAATTCCAATGTTATGTTTTCTTAAATACCTGTAATTGATGTTCTTCTTGAGCTTCATTCACTATACATTTATTCAGCTCTTCCATATGAGTGACAAATATATAAAGAAGATACTGGGTAATATGTAACATTTATTGCATGGGGAAACTCCTTTTAATGCATAAAAGTGTCTCTGTTCTATGTTTACTGGAAAAAATTACATGGTTTAGCAAAGCTGGTTTTGATCTCAATGTGAAAAGAATTTCAGTAGCTGTATTCTCTTAATTGGATTTGCTATGCATTGTAAACCTTTCACTCAGCTGCAAAATAAGCCAAGCTTTAAAAAGAGTGCAGCTGCAGATATTTACAATATACATTGAAAGGCACTAACAGGCCCATGCATCTTTCTTCTGACTCACATAAAGGTTAAACAATTCATTCATGTCTGCTACTTGTAGAACACAAGGGTTGGGTGCTGCAAAATACCAAATGTGCATAGATGTACCTGTGTGATGTTAAATATGTTCTTACTCCTAGATGGATGTGAAATATCATTTAAACTGAGGTATGTGTTTAAGTGCTTTGTCAGAAGAATGCAAAGGTTTTGACTGTTAATGAGATCAAGCCCTAGAAAAAAAGTAGTAACTTCTTCCCTTTTCAAACAGAGAAAAATGTAACAGAACACAAACTTCAACATCATATAGAGTGCAATGGCATACCAAGATAGATGTCTACTTTGAAGAACTGTATGCATACATAAAAATGTATATAATTACTAGCAAAATACGTACCTTTTAAAGAGATTATTCTAGCACTATATGTTATAGTTGCTAGCCTCTGAGAGTGCTGGGACACTTTAAAAAAAGCCCACAATTACAAAGGCACATCTGTCACCACTGTGACCAGAATGTTTTCTTTAGCAAATAGCACTCTCTTAAATTTCAAAGTAAATACTTTGAATTTGAAGTTTTAAAGGAAACCTGGGCTGCTTTCTTGCAAGCCTTGTCAGTTTATACATACAAAGCTGATGATGACTTTGAAGTCCTGAATTAGAAGCATTAATTCTTATAGTTGCTCTACATTTAGGCAACACAGAGGGCATATTTGCTACTTGCTAGTACTTGTTCAACTGATAGCTAGTTTCTTTCACCTTTGTCTGATGCTAATTTAGCGAGACTAAAATTACTCTTCTCCCTTTCCAATGTCCATGGTCCTTCACCTATAAGCCCTGGGAGCTTTTACACATATTAATGCAAATGTTCTCACCATCTCCTTGCAGCATACATTTGTGATCTCAAATGGTGCTTAAGCTACTAGATGGCTCTTGATGCTGCTTTTCCTTGAGATTTTTCCAGTGTTGTAGTTTTTATAACAGCAAGAATAAGGTAGGGGAAAGTAAATTCCTAATTGTAGCACAGATATTTATTTTAATGAGCATATACTTGGGTAAATGAGTGCCTGTGTAACAGAGGTGAGATTTAATTTAGCATAACAATAAGTTACGTCATTAGTTCAATGTTTAGCCATTAGTTCAATGCTTAGTTTCTTGAAGCATCTTCTCAACATCAAATGACTATACTGCTGCTTCTACACTATGGGCATCTCAAGAGTCAGCTAATTTATACCTAATACCTACAATATTTTATAATAGTTTTATGTGGAGAACAAAGTGATTCCTTTTAATAAGGAGGCAAAGTGGTTTGTTTCAATAAAGAAGAGACTTCAGGCTGGATCCTGCCTTAGGCCATGTGTAATCTCCCGCTACTTCCACCATATTTAAACGTTCATGCATATGAGTGCATTGTGCGTAAGTGCTATCTGTAAGAATGTGCACAAGCTTCTGTAGGAGCAAGAAAGGTTGCGGTAATAGCAAAAGACTGCTGGCACTTCCATTCAATTCCTGGTTTCATGCCAGACTTAAAAGGAGAGATACTTCAAGTTATTTAGACTGCACCAACTCAAGGATCTTAGCTCCCAAAACAAGATTGTTCTGACTGAGTAGCAAGGAACTGTCTGTGGTCCAAACTACCTCAGACTAGCACCACAGCTCAGATCTAATTGCAAAACCTAGGCAGCAACATCCAACAGTCCCTGAAATATCTGTAGTTCTTCACTGTGCACATACCTGGGAGAAGAGACCAGCACCCATCTCCTTTCAGGCAGTAATAGACAGCGATAAGATTAGCCCTCCTTTTCTCCAGGCAGAACAGCCCCATTTCCCTCAGCTGCTACTCATAAGACTTGTGTTTCAGACCCTTCATCAGCTTTGTTGCCTTTTTTCATACTCGCTCTGTTCAGCTGATGAGCCAGGTTGGTTATCCCACTGGCTCATCTCTAAGCACATGGGGACAGCCTGCTCCTATGACTTGAAGATTTCCTTCCTGAAGGATGTCTAGCCTTTCTGGACTCCTTCTCCCTTCAGGACTGCCTCCCAAGGGACTCTGTCAACTGGACTCCTAAACAGACCAAATTTGACCCTCTGGAAGCCCAAGGTAGCAGTTCTACTACCTACCCACCTCACGTCTCCAAGAATTCAAAACTCTTACCATTTTGTGATTGCTGTGCCCAAGATGGCCTCCAAGCATCACATCACCAGCCACAGGTGCTTCTTTGTTCACAAACAATGGGTCTAGTTGGAGCACCTTCCTTAGCTGGTCACTCACTAGGTGTGTCAGGAAGTTATCTTCCACATACTCCAGGAATATCCTGGACTGTTTCCTCCCTGCTGTATTGTATTTCCTGGAGACATCTTGTAAGTTGAGGTCCCCCATGAGAACAAGGGCCAGTGACTGTGGGACTTCTCCCAGCTGCTTATAGATTATTTTGTCTGCCTTTTTACCCTGGTTGGGTGGTCTACAACAGACTCTCACCATGATTTCTCCCTTGTTGGCCTCCCCTCTCATTCTTACCCATAAACTCTTGACTCTATCATTACCATGGTCAAGATCTACACAGTCAAAACACATGTGATGGAATTATATTTTTATTTAAAAAGAAAACCAAAACCAAAACCCCATCATTCAGTAGTCAGTGCATTACACGGCAACACTGTTTCATTTTCTTTCTTTTCCACTCTTTGATGTTAGCATCATTCTTCATAGCTTAGCAGCCTACCTGCAACTCCAGAGCCAGATAGTTGCAATATTAAGGCATTTACCTGGAGAATGAAAGCTGGAGAATTGAAACCTCTGTTGTTAGTTGTCATGGGTTCAGCAGCAGCAGTCATTTTTTCTGCTTCTTGGTAGCTGGTGCAGCACTGTATTTTTGATTTTGGGCCTGGGAACAGCGCTGATAACACCAGTGTTTCGGTTACTGCTTAGTGGTGTTTTGGTCTGGCCAAGGACTTTCTGAGTTTCATGCTCTGCCAGGGAGGAGGGGAGCCGGGAGGAAGCAGAGACAGGACACCTGAGCCAAACTGACCAAAGAGGTTATTCCATACCACAGCACGTCATGCCCAAGATGGAGGACGGAGAGGAGAGACCCAGAAGGGTGGGGGGTGCACTGCGTGGTCGGGTTTGGTTTTAGGTGGTGAGAAATTGTATTCTTTCCTTGTATTTGCCTTGTCATTATTATTATTGGTGGTAGCAGTAGTGGTCTGTGTTATACTTTAGTTACTAAACTGTTCTTATCTCAACCTGTGAGAGCTGCATTCTTTTCGATTCTCCTTCCCATCCCTCCGGGAGTGGTGGGCAAGAAAGAGGGGGGAGTGACTGAGCAAAACTGCGTGAGTTATAGAGGCTTAAACCACGGCATTAGTGAAACCCAAATTCAAGCGCCTCTCTTCTCAAGTACATTTTATTTGTGTATTACAGTAACAATGGCCACTGATCCTTCAATGATCTTCATGTCCTTCAACAGAAAGCAACAGCCAACACCTGCTATAATAATAGCTTTGACTGACTCAGAGAAACCAAGAACTTTCTGGGTAATGAACCTTATTTTATGCGGTCATTTATGTCACTATTGAATGCCTGTTTCATACACACTTGAAGATCCCCCAGATCTATTGACATCATGCAATTAATTTTCTCCCGGGTAGGCAGTATAAATCCCTAAGACTTCAAGTTAATTCTTAGTTATTGGACTAGGAAAAGTTTTTCAAACGAATTTATTAAGGAGATTGCCATAAAGTAAAACTGAATTCTTTAACCCTTTCCTAACTGTCAAAAACATCAGAAAACCTAGCTTCACTCTCATATTTGAATTAAAGTTACTTTTAATGCCTGAGATGTTCTAATGATTTCTGTAATCATCACAAAATTGAACAAAGCTGCAAGCTTAGGTCTAATTCAAAGCCCATTGAAAACCCTGAATGAATTTCATTGCCTTCATTGATATTTGGATCAGATCGCCTGATATGAGGAACAATCATATATAATCAGTAAGAGAACAAAAATAAACCTGCATCTCATGAATACAAGGTGAAAGCCACCTTGCATAATGTGAAAATTTAGGTAGGGGGAAAAAAAAGGCAACCCCACAAATGGGAAATCCTGAATAGTATGTTCAATCAGATCATTTCAATGATACACTTGCTGGTGACCTTCCACTAGGTGATAAGCATAATTGCAAAATGTAATTCATTATGCATTCTAGTGTATAGTCCAAAACCTTAAATTTCCCCTTTGTCCATCAATCGTTAGTTCATACAGGGAATGGAGCAATGTTTCATAGTTAATGTGCTACTATGTGATTACCTGTGTATTTAAAATCTCTGAATTTTCCTTAAAATATATGTCCATGTTCCAAATGATGATTTCTGGAATAACAAATATGTTATTTCCCCTCTTCACTCTAAATGTGTACAATACTCAGTGGAGACTTCAGTTGTGTTTTTGTCCTGATAAAGACAAACCTTTTCCATTACCTCAAACTCTTCCCTTAGGAGTCAGAAGCCGTCAGATTCATGTTTTTGTCTAGACTTCATTGTCATCTAGAGACACCTTCATCCATGCTGTAATTTTTCCCATAACTGGTGTTATCCTTACTGCTACATTTTTATGTAACATATGATGATATTGTAGTATGCGTTTCTCATTCAATCATTATTTCTTTTTTCCATTAGATTTCCACACCTTTCACTGAGCAAAGATTTACTAGTCCCTGTTAAATTAACCTGCCTTCTCTCATGTAGTTAGTCATTTAGCTATATGACTTAGGTTTATTGATCTTTACTTGCTATTTAATGATACCTTTTATCACAGTTTTGGACATTCTGTACTGCTCTTTAAATAGATATTCCCATTTAGATACCCTGCATAAAAAGGAATGAAAAAGTCAGTGTAAAACAGAGGATTAGTAAAGAGAGATATATGACTAAAAGAAAATTCTGTCATGTTTGAGTTAACTTTCTTAGATTAGTACTTTGTTACAAAACTCCATTGTTTGCTAATTTGCAGCCAAACTGAGAGACTAAGGTACAACAGACAACACTGAAACCCAGAAGGAACTATTCATATTTTAGAGGCTGTCTATTTCTAATTTCAGATAGATTCTAGGTCGATTCAGTAAAAACTTTCACAGAGGATTACCTAGCTATGCTACTGTTGTTAACAACACTTCTCTACTCTAGGTATCCTGCAGAAAAGTTTTCTGCTTTAAATCCCATAAGGTAATTTGAGTGGTACAGTAGTAGAAAGAGCTCGAGCTGGGTGCCTCTGGGGAGGGACCCCAAACAAAGAAATCCCTGAGAAATTGTACCCTTGCAATTTAAATTTCCCAAACCTCGTGTGGCAGATTGGTCCAATAATATTAGGGTCTGGGGTCTTCTTGTTCTCTGTTGATCCTCCTCACTGTCTCCTCACTGTCTTCTCTTATCTCTCAGGCTGCAGCTTTTGCTGATGGGGGTAGTGGCCTTCCTTGCTTCCTTATCTCCTGGCAAGAACCAGCTCTTGGGCCTTCTTTTACTTAAGCAGGTAAAAAACTCATCTCATCTAGGTAAAAGTTAAAGGCTTCAGCATGTTCAGGTACTAGTGCTAAGTAAGTTCCGCTAAGGAAGTTCTTTATAAGTAGTACACCAAATTGCACAACAGCTATTCCATTTTAATTTTTTTACTCTCCATGACTTTTATGTTCCAAATTGCTCCACAAGGCCAATGATTATGTTATCAAACATAAATACTGGGAAGTATCAGTCGTACCAGCAGAAGGGAGAAGGATGTATATCATGCTGCACAGTTTTATTAAAACATATTCTGAGAGCCTCTAAAAGATCTGTTTCCCTCATTATTATCCTGTAAAATGAGGACTGCTTGCTTGTACTCAGCTGTAAAACCCCAGTCATTTATGAGGATTAATCATTTAAATAGTTGTCCATTAAACAGTTTATGACAGTAGCTACTGATCTTGAAATCTGTGTACTTCTTTGTGTTTACTTATAATTGTGAAAGCAATATCGTTACCTACTTAGATAAACTATGTATCACTGAGGCTATTTTGTAAAAGGATTAAAAATAAAACTTTTGTGCACATTTATATATGGATGTCATGGGGCTCCAGAGATTTCCCAAGATCAAGGAAATATCTTGGTAATCTTTTTCAGGAACAGCTGTTACTCGCATATAAGCAGAGGGAGACATGTCTCATGCTGTAGTATATAAAGCACTGTCCTGACTTTCTTCCCAAACCACCATTCCTGAGGTGTATGTAGGAGGAAGAGCACTGCATCCTTTTAATCAGCTAGTTGAGTTCATTGTAAGAGTGGTGAGGCACTGGAATGGGTTGCCCAGGGAAGCTGTGAATGTTCCATCCCTGGTGGTGTTCAAGGCCAGGTTGGACAGAGCCTTGGGTGACATGGTTTAGTGTGAGCTGTCCCTGCCCCTGGCAGGGGGGTTGGAACTAGATGATCTTAAGATCCTTTCCAACCCTAACTATTCTATGATTCTATGATTCTATATGTGTATATATAAAAATTATGTGCTGGAGATAGGTGCTAAGGACCAGACCATGCAAAACAAAAGAGGTAGTGTGCAATCAAACATCATGAATCTATAGCTATGTACAACTAAGTACAAAATAATTCGATCTAACTTTAGAGATAGACTGATAAAACATTTACATGGGCTACATTCCAATAGAAAGCGCAAATGCAGAAAAAACAAAAGCATCTATTGATCTTCATAGTATAAGTCTGCTCAATACAAAGTATTTTAGTCTCAGAAGATACTTTCTAGGATACTCAGGGTGTAATAACTTAGGCATGTTGTGGAGGTGTTTGAAAAGACTTTTTTTTGCCTGATTATATAAGAAGTGTCTATTGGCAAGATGAGCAATCTATTTTGGCGTTATCTATAGAAATTAAAGCCTGCAGTTCAGCAAAGACTAAGCCATGAATGTCTCTTATATAAGTAATCCCATCGATTTCAGTGGAGCTCTACATATACACAGTTTGGCTATAATTTAAGATTGTCTCAGGATCATGAATCTTAACATGACTGGTATTTTGACAAATCTATGCTAATGGAAGCAATATTATGGCATTAATATATTTTAATAGTTTCTTGTTGTTTGTTTAGCCTGATATTTCAGTAATCCACAGACTAAGGTTCCTTGAATTCTTTCACAAAATGTGAGCTTTCAGAAGGGTCATTTCACGTACCTCATGAAATGGCCTGACCCTACAAGGTACCAAACGTCTTCTGCTACCTGGAAAGACTATCAGCACCTGCATAGTGAACCCTGGGGAAAAAAGAAAAAATCTAAAAAAAAATGTTTGCCAGCAGAGAGCTCAGAAAATGAGCCCTGCAATCCATGTGATAATATTTGTATTGGCTACAGTGAGTACTGGGGAGAATGGAAGGGTTTGGGAAAAGCACAGTACTACAGGGGTGTAAATCACATAATTATTTGTCTTGGCATTTTTCTTGCTTTCTTTTTGATGTGCCACATTTCTCATTTTTTATTAAAAATAAAAGATCTGCCATTATTGTGGTCATAGAGTGATCTAATTGACATAAAGACCAGAAACATAAGTAAATAGGTCACAGAAATTCAATAGCTATATAAAACTACAAGAGTTTCAAATGCTCTACTATCCTTCAATGATGAATGATACAGAGAAAAGAATCACTCCAAGAAGATGCCAGTACCTTAGTTCTACAATAAAATGTAGGTTAATTTTAATGTAAGAGAGTGACCTTGCATGCAAATATTCTAATTCTACAGTATGTACAAAGTTAAATTCTGTTATTACTTTAAAGCTGCTTACTGGGATATATATATATGTGTGCACATATGAACATACATATGTATGTGCATCTTATTAACTACATTTAATTATAGAAATTAAATAGAATTGGTGATAGAGAAGCTGGTTTCTTAGAAACACCTCACTCAATGAGATAGTGTATCCCTACTAATGCTTTCTGCAGGATCATATCAACACATTATTTTCAGTTTTAAAAAGAAACAGCACCACCTTGTATCCTGAAATAAAGCTACAGCTATTCAATATCTTCGTGGCCATACAATACATGTGCATGCATAGAAACATAACTATTCCCCCAAAAAGCAAACATTTTCATGTTAGAAATGTCAAAATAGAATATTAAACCTTGAAACCTTGGTTCAAGACACATCTATTTTTAAGAGAATATTATTACAGGGAGTTGGATAAGTATTTGAACTAAAGCATGTTTCTTTTCATTAATGAAGGCCCTTGAATTTTGCTGTTTATGGAAGAAAAATTAGGTTCAATTTTCATTAATCACAGGATCATACTACTTGGTTTTGTTATCTAAACAGTGATAGATGTTAGTGAAGGTACTTCCAAAAGGTCTGTATAAATTATTCATCAACTATATTTATTAGCTGATACTTGTTCTGCTGCACTTGAAATGTTTATCATTGAAAGCAGAGATAACACAATATGATGTAAGTACCCATCCACCCAGCACTGCGAAAAACAAATTGTTATGTAATCCATAGCTGAAAAATTAGTGTCGAAATTATACAGTGAAAATTTACTAATATATTAGAAGTAAATTATTATCTGTTTGTAAACTATACTTAATAAAAAAGAATTATATTTGTAATGAGAACTGTTTGCAACTAATCTTTCAAAGTACCTGTTAGAAAGAGAACTATTTCCTCACACATCACTAGTTTGTCATGGTTGCTAAGACAAGGGTGGTTGAAAAACTGCTCTTCAATTAGATACACTTTTTGAAGTGTTGCATTAGTCAAAAAAGCTAAAAAATCCCTTACAGAAGTGGAATTCATTAAAATTGTAGTCAAGTACTGTGACACGTTTTGTTTCCTCTCCATTGCTTACAACACACTGCAGAAAGCAGGAGACAAATTTTCTTTCACTACCAAGTTTGACATTTCTACTTCTAAATAAGGATTTTTCCCATGTCAGTCATTTCCATTGCTCTAAGGGCAAGATTTGACTGCCATTAGGGCTGACTGAACTACTGAAACAAAAATTTAATTGTTTCTAACTCTCAGAAAAGAATGCAGGTCTGGCTTCAATTGTTAATATTAATTTTATAAAATCTCAGTATATGCATCGAAATGTAGTTAATCTGATGCCTATAAATGCTTTGGGACAAACCTGTAGGTACAGGATTTTCTGAACTGGCATTTATATGGGAACTTGTAGATTATGTAAATTTGAACTTGAAGGAAGGTCAAAGCAGATGAAATCATGATAGCTCCAAGTGCTGACCCTTTTTTCAGAAGGCAAGGAGTGGTCAGAATTAGTTGAGTAGGAACATTGCCAAGTTATGGACCTGCACAATTCACTAGGAAAACAAAAGTGTTTTGATTGCATAGTTTGCAGAATTTAAAAGAAAACGGCTGTGGTGTAAATGCAACCAGTTCAACTGAACACAGAAGACTTCTGGAAAGCTCTGCATAATTTGTAAGTCATTAAGTTTGGGAGATTAGTAGGAAAGCAGAAGAAAGCATGAAAAGAAAAATTAAAGCAAAGAACGTGGCTAAACACAGGGAGAATAAAAGGAGAAGATATATAAACCCAACATTTTTATTAAAAACACAAGAACAACAGCTGTATTGTTACCTGAACAAGAAAATGATTTCCAGTCCTTCCAATGTTCATTAGATCTACAGCTATAGGCCTTTCCTGGTGTTTTCTGTAATTTTTACTAGCAAATTCCTTTTGATATATTTCATGTTTGGGCTGTTTGGTTTTTGGTTTGGTTTGGTTTTTGTTTTTTTTTTTTTTTTTGCTTGTTTGTTCTTTTGGTTTTTTTTTTTTCATTTTGGGACAATTTAATTTTTTTAAACTTGCAAACATTTTAAAATGGCTTAAATTGGCTTTGAGGCAGATGTTGCCTGACTGGGTGGATGTGCTTGAAATCGTGTTGCACCTCACTGCATGGCCTTAGGACCCAGTCATGACCTCTCTCATGGAGGAGCACTTTTTATGAGATGCTTCACTTCTGTTTCCAATGGAAATTGAAGTACTACCCTAAACCAATACATAACTGTCTTCAATATCCATAGAATTCATAGCTGTTGCCAGAGCAATCATAAACATGCCAAAATAGGAGAAAAACATTCACTAAATATAGTGACAATGACTAACATAACAAAAAAAAACAAAAATATGCCACAGAGGCTTTTCTCTTTCGGGTGTTTTTATATATTAAAAAGTGAAGAGAGCTAACACACTTATCTATGAGAAGAGGGTTATGTTCCTGATTCCAGGACTTTTCACACAGTGGATCCAATAGCTGTTGAACAGTGTTTAAGAGAGTTAATGGGTAGATAAGAAATTTATTTCCTTTAGAATTATGAGAATGTTGCTATTAATAAGGCAGACCGTTACAGTCACAATGGATATATGGTTTTCTTGTCATGCTTTTTCATAATATTCTCATCTACTTTTTTTTCCCCCTCAACAGTAACAACATTTTTTCTGTTTCTTGAAATCCCTAGCAGTGGGAAAAAAGAAACTACATTAAGTATGCATATATAAATGCATCTTCAGGAGCAACTGTTGAAGATACTGAACAGGAACTGTCTGTGCCAATTTCATAACATTTTTATAAAGAAAGCAGTGTTGTTGGACACATTCAACCACATTTTCATTTAAACATACCATGATATTTCTGCAATTCATATTCAGCAGCAGCAGATCTCATAAAGACGCTTTGCCCTGCCTCTTTCAGGTAAAAATACAAGGTACAGGGGATATATTAAATCACTTTGCTATGCATCCTTTCAGAATTCTTAATAAAGATTTCTTTCACATATGCAAAAGCATACATACCCATAATGATGTTTACAGCATCATTAGTGTTTAGTCATGATTCTGAAACTATAGTTAAGTATTACCATTTTATATTTTGGAGGAAATGGTACAATTTCTGGAATATTTTATGATATCATATGTTTTGTGGGGTTTTTTTTCCGACTACTGGCATACTTTTAAGATGGAATTAGATGTTACGATTACATTTTCCCAGTTATTCAGAAATATTTCTCTATCTTAATAGTAATCATTAGCTAACCAAGATAATTTGGGCTTGTAAGCTACTATATTTAAATAAATGTAACTGCTGTGTTTCTAAAAGCATGAACTGAATCACTAAAATTGTGACGGACATATCCGTTTATCCATAGTCCTTTCTTAAAAAAAAGATCACTTTAGAGAATGGATTAACTACATCTTGGAAAAGGAAAAAGCAATAATAAGGGTCTGAGGCTGAACCAATGATGCCATGCGATAATGTTTTGTGGTGTTTAGAACTACGTGCAAGTTATCTTTTGTTTACTGTTTGCTTGCACTAATTGCTAGTGTATAAACTATGGTAGCATTTGTTTCAATCCTATGAAATGAGTCTAATTAGCAGCAGAAAAAAACCCACTTTTTTTTATTTTGTTTTTGATTAATCAGCCCCTGAGCAATGCAACATATACTGTTATTCATGTGTGCCTATACAAAGAGCATCTATCATTGCTGTGGGCAGTGGAATATTCTACTGTTCTACTGAGCTTAAAAGCCTGAATCTTCACTAGAGAAAGGAAGATGAAAGAAATATATTTTGTATAGTCCTTGAACAATCATTTGTCCTTCCCTGGTGATATTAAATGTGTAAAGGGAATAAAGGTGGCTTCAGATGCCCATAGTGACGTAAGAGACTACTTGACTAAGAAAAACACAGACCTGGTGTGGCCTGAAGGAGTTTCATGCAAGTGAAGGGAAATTTTCTGCATCCTTTCTCAGCGCCTTCTCCTTGGCCAGCAGAACATGGGTTTACAGCTATTAATGTGTGTGGCTTCAGTTCACCCTCTAACATGAGCACTTGACAAAAATGATAGCTGCTTTTCTGTTTTTTCCTCTACAGGACCAGACACATAAAATAAAAGAAGCATAGGAGGAATAACTAGAAATTGGTGTAACAATAATTGTCCTTCAGAGAGATGTTTCTCACTTCTCATGAAGTTATTTCATTATTAGTGTGATTACTGTATGAAACCCAAATAGCATGTGAGAACAAATAATAAATACAAACCTGAAATTGGAAGAAGAAGAAGCTTAACAGTTTTCAAAGGTGTTTTGCGTGGTTTTGGTTTTTTTTTTCACATCAGGCTCTGGCAAGAAGCCCAAGGCCTGAATGGCCTTTGTACATTTTATTTATTAAAATACTCTGGAAACAGATTAAATTCCTTTGTGCCTTATTTATTATTGTTTCACATGCCATTGAGAGAAATAGCATGCACAGTGATGAATATACTAAATGTGCCCTACTTCCAGTGTAACGGAACCATAGATACCTGTTGTTCAGCTTCTGCAATGCTACTTCAGGAAAGAAATCTTTTTGAACTCCTATACAAAAATAACAGTAGGGAGATGCTTGCATGAGGAATCAAGGAGTTCATCTTTTTCTCTGGGATTCATAGATAATACTGCTTTTGGACTCCAGTTCTCTGTTATTTATTTTGAGTGAGGTCTAGAATATGAATATCAAACTACAAAAGAAGTTCAATTTAAGCTATAAACCAATGCAGAGATGAAATAGTGTTAGTATTTCTACTGGAAAGTTTTTCTGTGCATTTCCTGGTTTAGTCTGTCCATTAAGGATACAGTTTTTCCTTCTGAGACATTAATTTCTGCCTACTCGGTTCTCTAATTTTATGTGCATGAGGTACATGAGAAAAAGTTACAAGAAGCAATTGCATATTGGTGGAAAGCCTCCACTGACCACAGATATTCTGCCCTCATCAAGAGATTAGCAATACTTAGAGTGCAAATTCCAAAAGATGCAATGTAGACTGCCATATTTGGACTTATTCCAAAAGTCGAGTCACTGCCAAGCATTTGTCCCAACAGCAGGCTTAGTTCTTCTCTTTTTTATATCATAGATAGATGTATCATACTTTTCTTAAGTAAAAGGAAAATTACTAACTCAAAGTAAATTGAATTTTCCTGTTTACAACCCAAACAAAACAAGGAATGTGACCCCTAAAAGTGATGAAGCTGCATCCCAGTAGTAACAAATTAGTTCCTGACTGATTTAGAGCACATGTCAAGGATTCAGATGCCTCTTCACAGTATATGTGCTGCTCAATTTTCACACTTGCAAACGCATAACCTTCTCATTTATACACAACTGCTAGCATACTATTTACTTCAGGTATCTGCCTCAGCCTTTGTCTGTCCTTGAATCTTTAGCATCATTGTAATTTAAATATTTGGTATTATGTCCTTTTTTAATTTCCTTGATAATTCTCTCTCTTCAGCAGAATTTACACTCTTTAAATACCGTATCAATCCTGTTCTAGCTGCTTTATGTATACAGTGTATTTAACTCTTTACTATTTTTTCTTTTCTTCTCAGAAATCAATCCCGCCTGGTTTGCAGCCATTTTACTACTTCTCTCTCTGAACTATCTACCTAGAAAACCTCTCAGAGCTGTCCATATATTTCAAGTGTTGAGATGCCTGGAACTGAGCACAGAATTCCTGTCACAACCTCATAAGAGCTATGCAGAGATTAAGATTTCGTTTCTGCATGACTTCATGCTTTAGTGCGAGCAGGCAAAAAATCCTACTTGCCATTATCCCCTGAGATACACTGGATGAGTTCATCTATAATTTACTGTCCACAATCACCCCAAGGTCTGTCTTGCTATCAGTCCTTTGCAAGTTTATCCTTTGTATAGAATATTGTGATTGAGATCAGTTCTTTCATGTATGAAGGGACTAAATTTTCCAGAAAGTCATATTTTGCAACTAACTTCACTATGGTTTTAATGATATTTATTTCTCCTTATTTTCTGTATAAGTACTATGAATCTTTACTTTCGCCTAACCCCACAAAATATCACCAAATATACTTACAAAATACTGATGCATGTCATAAGTATCACACCAAAACTGGGCCCATTATGGAAAATGTGGTGCAAACACAAAGTAGTCGGTAATTTCCACATCAGTTACCTGCAGCCTACACATAAGATAGGCTAAAAGAATTAAGAGTTGAGCTAAATGCGGTGGGCTGACCTCGAAGGGCCGCCAGATGCTCATCCAGCCACTCTCTTATTCTCCCTCCTCAACAGGATGGGAGAAGAAATTAGGATGGAAAAGATTGTGGTTTGAGATAAAGACAGGGAGATTGCTTATCAGTTACTGTCATGGGCAAAATAGACTCAGTGGGGGGAAACTGGTTTATTTGCTTACCAAGTGAAATAGATTTGGACAGTGAGAAACAAAAGAAAACCAAAAAACAACAAGCCTCTTTCCACCAAATTCTTTTTTTTTTTTTTCTCAGATTCAACCTTCCTCCTTCATTCCTGACTCTTCTACTTACCTCCACCCCAAGCAGAGCAGAGGGATAGGGATGGAGGTAGAGGTCAACCCAAACAGCAGCTCTCTGCTGCTCTTTTCTCACAGTTTCCCCTGACCCGGCATGGGTTCTCTCCTATCCTGCAGTTCCTTCAGGAACTTGCTTGCTTGGCACTGGTGTTGGAGAGAACAGTTCCCCTCCTCTCCTCAACAAGGCTGCTCTGGAGACCCCATTGCCAACGCCTCAACAGAGACACCCAATACATTAAGAACTAGAGGGAGGCTAAAAAATATGAACAATATAATGACAGTGGATGAAACATTAGCATCTAGAGATTTTGTTGGGTTTTGCAGGGTTTTTTTGGAGGGTGGATTTTAATCAGAAGTTCAATCATAGACTGGAAGCAGGAAAAGAAGTCAAAGAAAGAGGGTAAGCAAGAAAAGAAAGTAAAAGAAGTAAAAAGAAGAAAGGTAATTTAATGGAGATCTTGTGAAGGTCTAGTGGACAGGATTTGGACCAAAATGTTAATCAGTAAAGGAAGGAGAATGAAGCACCCACCTCCTTTAAGAAAAGAAGTGGAAAACTTCATCCCCAGATGTGAGTGTTAAAGAAAGCAGGAGATGGCAAAGAAAACTGATTTGCATTCTTAAATAGAGCAGCTATGAGCAAGTGCTTGCTATAATAACTGGAATAAATAACGTCCATTACAGAAATGTATGTTTTCCCGGCTGCTCTCCATCACAGTTGATAACTGTTCCCTTCAGATTTTCAAGTGTTTGTAGTCTACACATAAAACCAGGTACTTTATTAAATTTCACCTGTTTGTTCCCTTTTAGAGATAAAAGTAAATGTACTTTGCCAGTATCATTCATGTTAGTATGCTCATGTGCTCATGAACCACCTAGGTATTCTTTACAAATAAGATGAATGCATCTCTATGGGGTGTTCTTTGGATAGCTAATGTGTCAACTACATAGAAAACTCTATTACAACGTCTTCCAGGCATGATACTCCCACTCTCAATAAGCATTTTCAACAGCTCTTTTTTTATTATTTTAGTTTTATTTCTATCCTAGTCCTGCATTTCTTTCTGCTCTGCTTGCTACCCTTTGTTTGAACAAGACTTTCTCTCTGATAGCTCTCCACTCCTTGGTTCTTTGTGTAGGCAACCTGAAACAGGATTAATAGATGTTCCAGGCTTAGAAAGTGTTTTTCAGGACTGGTTGATCTCTTCAGCTCCCCAGAGGTAGGTGTTTCTTGGATAAAAAAATCATATAGGAATATGAAAGTAGGAGGAACAATATCATAGTGCTGTTTTATGTCATCAGGCAAGAGTATACATGTAAAGTCACAATTTGAAAGATAAAATGCCTTGTAGATGGAATGTGACTGGGAAGCCTGGAGCATTACTCTTATTCCTGATCCCAGATTCATAAAAGGTATTTTGGGCTGCTTAATGATAAAGACAGTAATACCACATTTAGATTTAGATTGTTCTAGTGGCTGTAGAGGGAATAGTGGCTTAATCAAACTAAATTTTTTCCCCTTTCATTTCTCTATGGAGCAGAAGTCACCCATGACTTTAATTGCTATCCTTATTTGTTTTGCCTTACAAGCTAATACAATACATACAATATTTATTTCATAGTGAATCTCAAAATAATGAGAAAATCATTTATATTATCCCATTTTACCTGTGAAAAAACTCGTGTGCAACATGGAAGCAATACATCCAAAGATATGCAGTAGAAAATTAATACATTGAGGCATAAATGTGCTTGGGTATTATTACAAAAATAATAATGCAGGTCTATTAATTCCTCACTGTCACCTGCAAGAACTAAAAAAAAAAAAAAAAAAAAAACAAAAAAAACATTGCTATCATTTTGTAATGCACTGTCTGGTTTATTACACTTTGTCTGTATTCCCAAGAACTGAGATCACATCAAAACCCACATCTTTCTGGGGGAGTATAAAGCTCAAGTCCAGGAACTGGTAATGCATACCACACTGCTGCAGGCTATGTATATAGTTCTGTATGTCATGAAGGATTAATGGTATTATTATTTATATTCACTGTAATAGTAATTGTACATCAATTTAATGGTGGATAAGTAGCCATTGGCTTCTTCATCTTAAGCATTAAGGATGTTGTTTACCATCTCTCATTTTTACACAGTGTTGCTCTGTAAAACAAATAGTGTAGGCAAGAAAGACATCTTGAAATATATATGTGTATTTTCAAAGTACAGCAGGGAGAGGGAAGGTCACTGAACAATGTAATTGATGGTAGCAGCAAAATGGTTCCTAACCTGCAACGTTGCTAGACTGTGTTGATCACAAATGCCAAATCAGATCAAAGTATAGAAATGCAAGGTAACACCCTCTATTGTTCACACTGATTGCATCGAAGGATATAGAATGCAAATTAGGAAAGCTTTGATGAATGCCAAAAGAAGTACAATAAAGTGCTGGGTTTCTCACTCCTAGCAGAAGCATACACTGTGTTACCCAGCTAATCAAAATGTGCAGTGCATATTTCAGCAGATTGAAATCAATTGTAACATGAGATAGCCTTTTATTTTATTCATCTTGACTCTACTGAGTGATTACTTTGCCTTCTGCTGTTCAGCAACTTTTAGAATAATGCACAACTCACTGGACTTAATGCTTGTGTATTGAATCTTTATTTAATGTATTTACCATTAAATGGTGGTGCAGAAGGCTGCAGCCTCATATGCTTCCTTGGAGGATATGTGGGTCTCAGCTTCACCAGAGGAAACTGATTTCTGGGCCTGATATGAAGTTTGCACATTGATGGAATCACATTCTTTATCCTCATAGTAGAGAGCGATGGCTATACCATTTCAGCATTGCTGCCAGCCAATTAGAGGAGCGACATTGATCATGCAGTTTCACAAAAGGCCAACAGGCTTCCCACATTGTAAAACAAGCATAAATTTTGTAAAATTTATAGCCAAATTACTGGCAGCTGAGGTTCGCTGTGAAATGTAGTCAATTAACGTGATCACTGTAAATCATGGTTACAGCTTGCTGTGTAAATAACAGTTTATAACAAACATAAATAACAAGTGACTCGGTTTAGCAGTGGCACAAACTGTTGTTGATGGTCCACATACTGAAGTGTGGAAATGAAAACAAGGTAAATATACAGCAGAAAAAAACTGTTTAACCACTAAGGCAATGTTTTAAGTGACATGCAAACAAATGACATAACACAAAGTGGCAGGTTGACACAACTTTACCAACCAAAGAAACTCAATGACAGAAAAAAAAAGAAGTCAAAAGATGCACAGGAATTAATGAAGTGAGATACATTTTGAAACAAGTTTCTAAACAAATGTCTATCACCAGTCTCTCGAGTTGAACTCACAGGTCTCGTACCCCCTTAAATTTACTAGTCTATCACAGTAACTCCTTACAATACAGTAATTGTTATCTATTTTTTTTCAACTCCACACCACCCAATGAAGTTAGCAATCAAAATTCAGAGCTTTGAATTCAAATTCTACTTTGTGAATGACATTTCCTAGAAATTTGTGTTCCTACTTTTTTAAAGAATAGCATGCACAAGATCCAAAAATCAATGTATTTAATTGGGCAAATATTACTGATCATGTAAAGTTAAGCAAGTATTGATTTTTTTTTCTGTAATTGATGGAAATGTAATTATGCCACAGGTGTATCTAGTTTAATAAAAATTAAGAACCGTACAAGTAATAATGGTAAGCAGTTTGTGCAAGTTCTCAGTGTTACTCATCTCAAAGTTTGCTTGTTTTTAACTTGGTACAGAGGATTTTTTAACTCTAATGTAGAGAGTGGAAATTTTGAAAGAATCGGTTTGTATTTCAGAATGCAAAACTTCAGGATTGTTCAAAGCCAGCTCTCTGTTGTAAAGAAAGCTAGAGCAAGTCCATGTGCAGGGTCATCACCAACAACTCTGTTTATAAGCCTCAGCAAGGGCTCCCCCATCCTTTGCTCAGGAGCTGTTTTTAGAGGAGGATCTTACTATTCAGCTTCCACCTCAGCTGTTTTGCAGTTGTACTTGTGCTGTACTCCACCAGATATCCCCTTGGTCCAGACTGTGACCCACCCTGTGGGCTGACACCCCAGCCTGGCCTCAGCCCATTCCCACAGCTCTGTCTGGCCATCCTGGGGCTGTCTGACCTTGGGTCCCTTCACCAGACCTGATCCTGACATTTACCCATCGGCCAAAGGCATAGCCTGGCCTCCACTTGTCCTTGTCCCCAGGGTGGTGCTTGATGCCTGGGACTGGAGGTGCCCCTCGTGCCCCTTGGCTGTCCTGCCTGGGATGGTGGCTGCCAGGTGCTGACCTCATGAGCCCCAAGGTTCCCTGGTGCCCTGGCTGCAGGATGATCCTGGCCCACGATAAACCCTGGCAATTCGATACAAGAAAAAATTCTTCACCAAGAAGGTACTTAGACATCATGGCAGATTCCCTGGACAGAACTCCTGGACAGTGTTGAATTTCTATCTTCAGAGATGTTTCAGAGGTCAAATGAACCGAGCTCTGAGCCAAGGACAATGTCATGTTGCAACCTGGAAAGAGATCTTGATTTGAGTTGGAGGAGGTGACTTCCAACCACACTGAGACAAAAATAATACACTTGTGTAAATTAAAGAGAAAACTCAAGGCAAGACCCTTGTTTCTAGCATTTGGTTTTAAAAGGAACAGACAAGTAACCTGATACTGACCTAAGAGATGCACCTGGGAATCAGCCACATTTGTCTCTTCAGTGGAGCTGTACTGTTTTAAGACCTGCAGTGTAGGTGATGCTCAGTATTTAAGTGTAATTAGTTAGATAACTACATCAGGTTTGTCATTTCAAAGCCAGAGCAGGGTACTTTAAAATTATCTTTTGCTATACCTAAGTCTTTTTGTAGATCTGAAACTTAATGACTTAAAAGCGTCCTAAAATAAAGTAGAATTAGCAACACCAAAACTACAAAAATAAAGGGCTCAAGGAGGAAAATTTTATGTTTAAAATTGTTGGTGATTGTTTATGTGTTGAACATAAGCTGTACGGATTAAATTCCTAAGAACTGAGGGAGAGAGAACTTGAAAAGCCTTAGATGGTAGCAGGCATCAAGCCCTGCTATCACGGATACCACATTTTATAATCTCCAGTTTAAAAACAGCTACATTTTTTCACCCTAGTATTCTTGGGGAACAGATCCAAAATCTGAGTGCTCCATTGGTCAGTAACATTAAGCTAATTTTCAGCCTGGATTTATTCATAACCAGTTTATACTAACCTGTACTTGTGCCAAGATGATTCTTTAGTTTAAACTGTGTTCCTTCTTTCTTCAGATATTTACAAACAAACCCATATCAATTCACAACTTTGCTTGGCTAATCAAGCTAAGCTTTTCTATTAAAAGGTAGAATCTTCTAACCACCTTAGCAGCCCTTTGCCTGTCCTATTCCAGTCTCAGTTTATCTTTCTGGAATGTTTCTGATTAGGATTTTGTCTTATCAGGGCCTTACACAGCAGTGCTACCACTTCAATTTTTCAAGCTGTTTGATTCAATTCAGAATCAAATTTTGCATTTTCAGAACTGAATCCCCTTGGCAGCTCTAACTCAGCCAGTGGGGCCCGTAGAACCCCTGAATATGGTTATCTGTCACCAAGGCTAAAAAAAAGCTTCCTGCTATGGATTATCAAAGGCCTGGCCTGGAATATTGTGCTTTTTAATTTCATCCAGTTTTTATTACTTCAGTTTTAAAATAGACTTTTATTTTGTTTGGGTTGGTTAGGTTTAGTAGTAGTAGTAGTAGTAGTAGTAGTAGTAGTAGTAGTAGTAGTAGTTTATGAAGTCTACAATCTTCTGCTTTGATAATAGCTTCCAATTTTTGTTTTAGTATTTCATCAGTGCAATATTGTGTCACAAAAACAAATATTCAGTATGAAAGAGCTGAAAGGCACTCTCCTTGGAGCTACCTCCAGCTGTCCTATTTATCAAACTTTGCTGTTCCCAGAAAGACTGGTTCTATTAGTTATCTGAGTACATAATCAGTTTTATCAAGTTATCTATGGGTTAGGTTGACATGACAGTCTTAACATTGATAATCCATACATAAGTTCTGACAGGAAAGATTTAGATTGGATATTAGGAAAAACTTCATCGAAAGGGTTGTCAAGCATTGGAACAGGCTGCCTAGGAAAGTGGTGGAGTCATCATCCCTGGAGGTATTTAAAAGACATGTAGATGTGGCACTCAGGGACATGGTTTAGTGATGGACTTGGCAGTGTTAGGTTTACAGCTGGACTCAATCTTAAAGTTGTTTTCCAACTTAAATAATTCAATGATCTCTTTCCACCTTAACTATTAGGACTGTAATTATGATTTTATTCTTCTTCTGTGTTATTCATTTTCATACTCTTAAGAAAATGCAATTCAGCAATTCTCCTTTTATCCCTTTTGTTTCTGCTTCCAAGACAGGTTCTTGCTGATTTGGTCTTTCCAAAGATATATTCCAAAGTTATATTTAAAGATACATTTTTTTTTCCTCCTTAAATATATATCATTGGTTGGCTGACTTCAGTGGACTCAGGAGCCCTATTGTAACTGAAATTCTTACAATATTGTTCTACCAATTAAGAATAGAGCATTGCTGTGATCTTACATTTTTTCAGAAGAAAGAGCTCCCCCATGACCTCAAATATATGTTTCTTTTCACGCAAAGTTCTGTCAAATTCAGCAAAAATTACTGTATTTTAATTGAGAAAAATAGTAGTCTATTTTGAATGAGTACTATCCATATATAAATCATTACTACAGGCACAAAATATCCATTTATTTTTGTTAGCGTTAAATGAAAGGAAAAAAAATCATGTTTTCTCAAGAAAATATAAAAATGTGCCCTCTGTATTAACAGCATGTTTATCATTACATAGTTTGCCTGATGTCAGTAAAAATCTAAACTAATCTATCATTATTACATGTAGAAGTTTACAACATAGGTCATCTTCATGGTAGGTGTTATTATACACTAAAGGTCAGATCTACATCAGAAAACGGGAAGCTTATTTTCTTCCCATCATATTTTTTAGTAGTTCAGTTGCTTCAGTCCAAAGTGTTTCATGCGGACTTTTGCAATTTAATTATTCATGATAGTGTATATACTTTTCAAAAGTTTACTGGAGGTAATATACAAAGGATAATGAGGATCAAACTCAAGAGGGCAGCTGATACAAAATTACTCTCTTCAGATTCACATGAGGCAAGGGTATTGCTCTGTGATGTTTAAACAGAAGAGGACTATGTCAGAATCATAGAATCATAGAATAGTTAGGGTTGGAAAGGACCTGAAGATCATCTAGTTCCAACACCCCTGCCAGGGGCAGGGACATCTCACACTAAACCATGCCACCCAAGGCTATGTCCAACCCTGCCTTGAACACTGCCAGCGAGGAAGCATTCACAACTTCCCTGGGCAACCCATTCCAGTGCCTCACCACCCTCACAGTAAAGAATTTCTTCCTCATATCCAATCTAAACTTCCCATCTTTAAGTTAGAACCCATTACCCCTTGTCCTATCACTACAGTCCCTCATGAAGAGTCCCTCCCCAGCATCTCTATAGGCCCCCTTCAGATATTGGAAGGCTGCTCTGAGGTCTCCATTCAGTCTTCTCTTCTCCAGGCTGAACAGCCCCAACTTTCTCAGCCTTTCTTCATACAGGAGGGGCTCCAGTCCCCTCATCATCCTCGTGGCCCTCGTTTGGACTTGTTCCAACAGTTCCATGTCCTTTTTATGTTGAGGACACCAGAACTGCACACAATACTCCAAGTGAGGTCTCACGAGAGCAGAGTAGAGGGGCAGGATCACCTCCCTCAACCTGCTGGTCACGCTCCTCTTGATACAGCCCAGGATACGGTTGGCTTTCTGGGCTGTGAGCACACACTGCTGGCTTATGTTCATTTTCTCATCAACCAACACCCCCAAGTCCTTCTCCCCAGGGCTGCTCTGAATCTCTTCTCTGCCCAACCTGTATGTGTGCCTGGGATTGCTCTCACCCAGGTGGAGGACCTTGCCCTTGGCATGGTTAAACTTCATCAGGTTGGCATCAGCCCACCTCACAAGCATGTCAAGGTCCCTCTGGATGGCATTCCTTCCCTCCAACGTATCAACAGAACCACATATCTTGGTGTCATTGGCAAACTTGCTGAGAGCGCACTCAATCCCACTGTCCATGTCACCAACAAAGATGTTGAACAAGACCGGTGCCAGCACCGATCCCTGAGGGACACCACTCGTTACTGGTCTCCAGCTGGACACTGAGCCATTGACCACAGCTCTTTGCATGCGGCCATCCAGCCAGTTCTTAACCCACCGAAGTGGACCACCCATCAAACTGATGTCTCTCCAACTTAGAGACAAGGATGTAATGAGGGACAGTGTCAAACGCTTTGCACAAGTCCAAGTAGATGACATCAACTTCTCCACCCCTGTCCATCAGTTCTGTAGCTCCATCATAGAAGGCCACCAGATTGGTCAGGCAGGATTTCCCCTTAGTGAAGCCATGCTGGCTGTCACCAACCACCTTGTTGTTTTTCATGTGCCTCAGCATGCCTTCCAGGAGAATCTGCTCCAAGAGTTTGCCAGGCACAGAGGTGAGGCTGACTGGTCTGTAGTTCCCCAGCTCATCCATTTTGCCCTTCTTGAAAATGGGGGTTATATTTCCCTTTTTCCAGTCATCAGGAACATCACCTGACTGCCATGATGTCATGGGTTCAGCAGTAGCAGTCATTTTTCTCCTTCTTGGTAGCTGGTGCAGCGCTGTGGTTTTGGCTTTCAGCCTGGGAACAGTGCTGATAACACCAGTGTTTCGGTTACTGCTTAGTGATGTTTTGGTCTGGCCAAGGATTTTCTGAGTCTCATGCTGTGCCAGGGAGGAGGGGAAGCCGGGAGGAAGCAGAGACAGGACACCTGACCCAAACTGACCAAAGAGGTATTCCATGCCACAGCACGTCATGCCCAGGATGTAAAAAACGGAGAGCAGAGACCCGGAAGGGTGGGGGTGCACTCCATGGTCGGGTTCGATATCAGGTGGTGAGCGATTGCATTCTTTTCCCTTGTATTTGCCTTGTCATTATTATTATTGGTGGTATCAATAGTGGTCTTGTGTTATACTTTAGTTACTAAACTGTTCTTTTCTCAACCAGTGGGAGTTGCATTCTTTTCGATTCTCCTACCCATCACTCCGGGAGTGGGGGGAAGAAAAAGGGGGAAGTGAGTGAGAGGGAGACTGCGTGAGTTAGAGAGGCTTAAACCACAACACATGATTTTTCAAATATAATGGACAGTGTCTTAGCAACTTCATTTGCCAGCTCCTTCAGGACCCGCGGATGGATTTCTTCAGATCCCATGGGCTTGTACACATTCAGGTTCCTAAGATGGTCTCAAACCAGATCCTCTCCTACAGTGGGCCCAGGGTCTTCATTCTCACTGTCCCTGCGTCTGCCTTCCAAGACTTGGGTGGTGTGGTCAGAGCATTTTCCCATGAAGACTGAGGCAAAGAAGTCGTTAAGAACCTCAACCTTCTCCAAATCCAGGGTAGCCAGTTCTCCCAATTGCTTCCTCAGAGGGCCCACGGTGTTCCTAGGCTGTCTTTTATTTGCCATGTACCTATAGTACCCCTTCCTGTTATCCTTAGCATCCCTAGCCAAGTTGAATTCTAAGTGGGCCTTAGCTTTTCTAACCTGATCCTTAGCTTCCCGGACAGCATCCCTGTATTCTTCCCAGGCCGCCTGTCCTTGCTTCCACCTTTTATAAGCCTCTTTTTTCCTTTGAATTTTCCTCAGCAGCTCCTTATCCATCCAAGGAGGTTTCCTGGCCCTCCTGCAGCACTTCCTTCTAGTAGAGATGCATCGCTCCTGAGCTTGCAGCAGGTGATCTTTGAATATCAACCAAGAGTCTTGGGCCTCCCTGCCCTCTAGGGCTATATCCCATGGAATCTCACTGAGCAAGTTCCTGAAGAGGCCAAAGTCTGCTCTCTTCAAGTCCAGGGCAGTGATCTTGCTGCACACTCTTCTCACTGTCCTGAGGATCTCGAATTCAACCATCTCATGATCACTGCAATCAAGGCTGCCCTGGAGCTTCACATTTCCAACCAGCCTTTCCCTGTTGGTGAGGACGAGGTCAAGCACGGCACCTCTCCTCCTCTGCTCCTCTATTAACTTGCAGAAGGAAGCTGTCTTCCACACAATCGAGGAACTTCCTGGATTGCTTGTGCCGGTCCGTACCATCCCTCCAACAGATATCAGGGTGGTTGAAGTCCCCCATGAGAACAATAGCCTGTGAGCATGAGGCTGTTCCTGTCTGTCTATGGAGCGCTTCATCCACAGAGTCAGGCGGTCTGTAACAGATCCCTACAATAATGTCTACTATCGCTGTTCTGCCTTTAACCCTGACCCACAAACTCTCTGTTGACTGCTCACCTGTCCCCAGACAGAGTTCCATGCTCTCCAGCCTATCCCTAAGATAAATAGCAACTCCCCCTCCCCGCCTACCAGGCCTGTCTTTCCTAAAGAGCCTGTAACCTGCCATTCCAACACACCAGTCACAGGAGCCATCCCACCATGTTTCTGTGATGCCTATAATATCATACGCCCATAGACGTGCACACATCTCTAATTCCTCTTGTTTGTTCCCCATGCTATGGGAATTTGTATAGAGGCATCTGAGCTGAGCTCCAAATAAAGCTGGCTCATTGGCTGGAGCAGCTGGAATACCTCTACATTGTTCTGAATGTTTATTATAGGTGCTGACAACTGACTGGGTGTGTTGGGATGGAATGATGTCCCCCTCCCCCAACACATCTAGTTTAAAGCATCCTTGACCAGTCTGGCAAGCCTCCTGCCAAATCCACTATTCCCTTTCTTTGTCAGACCAGCTCCACCAGCCCCCAGTAGACCTGGCCTACTAAATGGAGTCCCATGTTCAAGGTACCCAAACCCCCGACTATAGCACCACCCTTCTAACCATTTATTAACCTGGCCAATCCTCCTAGCCTTTTTAAGGTCCTGCCCTGTATCCTGGAGAATTGACGACAAGACAATCTGCACTTCAGAGCCCCTCACCACCTCTCCCAGAGCTCTGTACTCCTTCTTTATGTTCTCCGGGCTACTGCTATCTATATCAGTAGCACCCACATGGATCACGAGAAGTGGGTAATAGTCAGTGCGACCAATCAGAGCAGGCAGCTTCTCTGCAACGTCCCTGATCCGAGCCCCTGGTAGGCAACACACCTCCCTTGAGCCTGGGTCAGGCTGACAGATGGGTGCCTCTGCTCCTTTCAGAGTAGAGACCCCTACTACTACATCCCGCCATTTTTTCCTAGCAGCACCAGTAGTAATATTCTTTGCCAGTGCATCACCCAGTTGTTCCTGGTGGGAGTGTGTTTCCTCATCAGCCCCCTGCAGGACAGCAAAGCAGTTCTGAGTGGGGACAACAGATTTAGGAGGAAGCCCTTTGCTTTTAATTGTCCTCTTTCTCCCTTTTTTTGTTGGTTTGCTTTTTTTTTCTGTTATCATTTCCCAGCTTCCTGGGTTAGCGGCCTCCTTTCCTGCATGAGTGGCAGTGGACACTTGAGGTCCCTTCACAGTCTGGTCCTGGAGCAAGCAGTGCTGCTTCCTCTCAGCTTCCCTGACACCTTTCAGCCTATTGACAGCGTCCTGCAGCTCAGCCACCTGCTGCAGGACCTCCACCAGAAAGCACAGAGTGCAGCCATGCCCATTGTGCACCCTCCTCTCAGGAGAGCAGTGCAGGCACTCTCTACACCCCAAGCTCTGCACTGCAGCCTCCCCTCTCATCTGCTCTGTCTGGGTGCCTATGCTGGCCACCGCTGGAGCAGCCAGAGCAGAGCTCCCAGACTGAGTCCTGGTCATGCAGCGAGTGCTCACCATCCCGGTTGCCTGTCCACGCGAACTGCCGTGCAAACTGCCTCGAACCTGCCCTGTTTGCCCACCCTGTTTGCCACGCTCCTGGTTGCTCGCACTCCCTGGGGCAGGTTTTTAACCACTCAGGGCTGGTGCCGCTCCTCCTGGCGCCACCCCCTGTGAGGCAGCTCCTCCTGTCCACTGAGCTGCCGGCTCCTGGGTAAGCCCTGTTGAGGACTTGAGGCTCCCTCGGTGCCTGTTGCTGCTCCGAGTTGAAGCTTCTGGACGCCGAGCCTCCCCCCGGTCAGGCGCGCTGCAGGCACCCCCTCTCGAGACAGTCACCTCAGCAGTATACTTTTGGTAGTCTCAATTTGGGTAAGGCAGTGTAAATAAGAGCTGTAGAAAGAGTATCTAAAGATCCTGAAAATCCTGGAGATCTTGAAATTGACTGGAAGACATTCTGTTTTCTGGAGGAATGACTGAAGGAAGACAGGCATGCAGCAGACAGTGAAAAATTGCTGAATGGTCGAGTGATGAAATAGCAGTAACTGACTGAAGGAGACAGGCTACAGTATCCTATCAGATGGAAGCATGGCTCATAAAAGTATTAGGCCCATAGTACTGTATTTGGAAGTAGATTCTGGAGTTTCTGTTCTTGACTCTTCAGAGGCCAGTAATAACTTCTGCAGAAGATACCGATATATTTTCCTACCTATGTTGCTACAGTAATTCTAAAACCGTGTGATTAACCCACACTTGGACATTCCAGAAGACTGACATACTGGCAAGCATTTTGATAGTCTCTGCTTTATTTAGTACATTCACCAATGATATGCTAGAAGCCATTTCTGGGTTCACATCTGATAGAATAACCACCTAAATGGTTTTAAATAGCTGTTCTTCCAAAATCACGAGAAGTAACTGAACAAGACATGACTGCCACAGATGACTATGGCAAGAAATCTGTATTGAAAACAAATACCACACTGAACACGCAAAAATATTTCTATTAATGCCCTGCTTAAATTCAAACTCACTGGGAATAACTTTCAAGAGTCAAAGTTTAAACTACTGCAACTAGGGGACATAATAGATGAGAATTTCATGTAAACCTAAAGTAAAATAATTTCAGGTTTTCATCTTTTGGACTAGTTGCTGAATAAACAGGAAGAATCAGTGGAGACCCAGTGTGGAAAGAAGGCAGGCTGGTGCCCTTCTGCTGCTATTCTGCTAGCAAATGCACTGTAGCTAAAACCTGTCCAAATCAGATTAAAAATAATAGTTTTATCATACTGTGGTTGTTATCATAGGCACATTCAAAGCACTGTGACTAATATTGTCAGTTCTCTAGGCAATCTTTTTTTCCTGAAATTCATTACATGAATCAATTAAAGAATTATAAGATACAAGAAATATCTAATTTTATACTAGTCAGACATACTTAGGTTTTACTCTCTTAACAGGAAATTAGAACAAGAGAAAGACATTGACAAATCTAAGCGATAAACAGGCTTCAAGTTTCAGCCTTTTCACACCTCAGGTTCCCATACTGCCTTTGTAGAAATTAAAAAAATTCAGCCATTTTAAGAGCATCTGTGGATCCAGTAATGTGGTGGAGATTGCTGCAAACACAGCACAATGGCCTCCATGGAGGTCTTTGTGTGTTGGCTACCACTGACTCAGAGGCAACTGTCTGACTCAAGAGCATTTTGATATGTTCCTGTATTTTGTACTGATAGTTTTGTCTATATGAATTACTATAAAAATATTTTACTCCAATATTTGCTCCAATAGGTACTAGAAGCATACCCCACGATGCACAATACTAGGATGTCCTAAAAAGACATTGTTATAAATGATCGAAGTCCAATTATAAAATCAAAGGTAATTTATTGTAATTTAATACAAAGAGGTAATAAGCAAAGCAGCGCTGGGTGCGCAGGGAGTCACTGCTCCACCAACAAGCACACCAGGGAAGTGACAATATGCTATATTTATTGTACCAAGATATGCATATTCATTCAGGTGTCGCAACATGTAAATTTTCCTTTGCTTTGTATTACAATTAGTTTCGCAACACTGTTCCGCATGCGCACTGCCTCCTGGTGGTCTTGGGCAGGGGTCTCGGGATGAAGTAAGGGTCTTCCTCATTGCTGCACTTTTCACCTCAATGGGATTGGCGCATGCTCAGTTCATTTCTTCTTGATTTCACCATTTCGGTATTGGTTTGTACTAGTCCTCCTGGATGCGTTCTATTCTTTATCAGTGAAACAGGATATTGTGATTTGACGTTTACAAATCATTACTTGTTTTAGGATAGCTCAAGCATCTCGTACCAGCCTTGCTCAATAAGCGAGTTAACAATTAACAATCAATTATTAATAAATTAACAATTAGCAATTTTTTCATAATCAGCAAATTCATAGTTTATATTTATTACAGCATGATAGGAAAGAGATTCTGACTGTTTTTCCTTCTGATATAAACTCACAATTGTAAATCTCCATCAGCCTTTGTAATGTTGATTTCTATATAGCTTCTGTATATGTCATGTCACTACATGGGCTTGCTGTGCTGTTTCTCAGTGTGGTGTTCTTCCTTAAAGGACAATATTTTTCTGAAGTCACACATCGAACAAATACAATGACCATTTCAAGTGCAGACCTCTTTTTAGGCAAAAAAAACCCTGAAGAACTGCCATGTAGAAGGTTGAAGTAGTTCATCTGATGCTGGAATCATGAATTGGACAATCACAATATCCATTTTTCTCTGAAAAATTAAGGCACCTAAGATTTGTTCCACAGAACCTCCAAAGTTATAGGTTCTGTGTACACAGTATTTCTGAACCACTGAAAAGCATGCAGACCACAAAACCTTACATAATAATAACTTGGACATTTGAATTTCATTTTTTTTGTCTATTTTTTTTAACTGTCTAAAATGCAAAATGATCTTCAGTTTGGCATAGTGATAATGACTCAGAAGGTTAGATTTCCAGTATGACCCTGGGCCAACCACAGATTTTCTTCATCTTAATGCCTCTTCTCTAAAGTTTATGCAAAGTTTGTGTAATAAAGTTGGTCTTTCAGAGGCTGAGAAAAGCAGTCTCTGCAACTGAACAGTGTATTATCAAGTATCACAGAAAAGTCTGTATTTATAAATAAAGTAGCCATACACTAAAAATGGCCTTTGCATTCTGAGTTCCTTAAAGTCTTGGGGTTTTTTTTGGGTTTTGGTTGTTGTTTTTTTTTTCTTCGTCTTTGTCCAAATGTTTTATCTCTTCTGTAATCAATTTTACAGAGGAAGTAGATGAAGAATTGTCACATGAAGTCTGGCAGCAAAGAAATGAAAAGAATCACACTGCAACAAATTTTCATCTACTTTATAGGCTAGGAATAAAGAGATGTTATAACAGGAAAGAGATGGTATCTAATGTGCTGTGAAAAATAATGTTGTGAAGGACAGTTAAAAACTCTTCAGAGCCCTTTTCTCTACATTGAAAAGGACTTACTGATTTAAAGGCATATGCTTTTTCAGCTGCTTTTTACAATGCCTTTGCAACACAGAAAAGCATATATTAAGAAATATCGTATCTGATTAAAATTATTTATACATGAAAACTATTTTCAAACCTAGCAGAATTTGATCCATTTATAGGCTACACATTTCTAAAGAGAGTTGCATAGTGTTCTACTGCTTTAATAACAATAACTAACTTACCATCTCACCTGGAAATGATAAATTTTTATTTCATCTCCCACTTTTTACAGCTACTAAAATGTAATTCCCCAAAATTACTTCACTTCGGTAGCTTCAGAGGCTGTACTGGCTTGAGTATTGATCCTTCTAGAAATATTTCAGGTGTCTAATTCTTTCATTTGACAAAATTACAGTGCCAGCTGCAATTTTCATAAACTGGAAGCAATAAAAACCTTAGCACCCTTCTTCAGTTTTTGATTATGTAGCTGTTGTCAAAGCTGCAACAAAGTCAACCATCAAAGCAGCAAAGCTACACAGAGGCCAATAAAAACTACTGCAACAAAGGAATCTACATTAAATAAGTAAGTATGAATTTCAGCTAGTTTTGTAGGCCTTGGGTCATAGCAAATGGCATCAAGCACAGGGGCTTAAGGTGAGGAAGCATAATAACAATTAGAAGACTACTTGGAAATGTAACTGGTTTCAGTTAGATAGCAAATGCAAGTATTTCTGGCAGAAAATCTGAAGAGAGGTGGCTAATGCTATCATCCACTCTTCTCTGCTTTAAAGTGCAAGGCTTTGATCAGTATTTTAGAGGTACAAGCTTTAAGAATTCACATATTATGAGATTTCACAATGTTACAAATTCTTTTTTTCTTTCTTACAGGCCTGCAACCCATACATATGTGTTGTGGTTTAAGCCTCTCTAACTCACGCAGTCACTCTCTCACCCCCCCTCTTTCTTCCCCCCGGTCCCGGGGCGATGGGAAGGAGAATCAAAAGAATGCAATTCCCACAGGCTGAGATAAGAACAGTTTAGTAACTAAAGTATAACACAAGACCACTATTGATACCACCAATAATAATAATGACAAGAGAAATACAAGGGAAAAGAATGCAATCGCTCACCACCCGATACCAAGCCCGACCACGGAGTGCACCCCCAACCTTCTGCGTCTCTGCTCTCCGTTTTCACATCCTGGGCATGACGTGCTGTGGCATGGAATACCTCTTTGGTCAGTTTGGGTCAGATGTCCTGTCTCTGCTTCCTCCCAGCTTCCCCTCCTCCCTGGCACAGCATGAGGCTCAGAAAGTCCTTGGTCAGACCAAAACATTCTAAGCCATAACTATAAACATCGGTGTTATCAGCACTGTTCCCAGAATGAAAGTTGAATACACAGCACTGCACCAGCTACCAAGAAGGAGAAAAATTACTGCCATGGCTGAACCCATGACAGTATCCACCCTTATTCCATACCATTCACGTCATGCTCAGATCCCACATTTTCAATATACCATCACATATATATATATATCTCCACACACACACACAGAGGGAGAGAGAGATCATCCCTTACTGCATGGACCTGTCCCTATACAACTGCTGAGTCCATCCAGCCCATGATGTTGGGCTCCATCTTTTGTAACAGTCTTTCAGAGCAGGAGAGGCTGTGTGCAATGTTCACACTCGTGAATAACCTGGGCAATAGTGTCCACTGCTAAGTCCACCCCTCAATCATGAGTCCATCTGTATGTTGCATCTCCGCCCTTATGGCCTGAAGTGTCATGGGCCCACCAGGCTTGAAATAATTCACCCTCCCCTCCAGCAGTTTCTGCAGCTTGTTGCTGGAGACTCCATACAGCTGCCTTCCATCTCTGACACTTCCAAAGCACTGGAGGGGCCTAGTGGGCTAGATACTTGTCCATACTGTCCCACAGACCGTGCCACTCATGACTGTCCATCCTTGGGGAAAATTTCTTGGTCATCCTAGATCGTAGTCTAACCCTAGACAAGGCCCACATCCCACTCTGCTTAACTCTCAGGACCAGAAGAAATGGTCATGGGTAAAACATACTCTGTATGTGTGCTGACATGGTGATCCCCATCACAATCAGCAGGCAGGTCTCAAGGGTACCCAAAGGCCATTCAAACCCTTCAGAGCTCTCAAATGAGGCTGCTGTACTTGTCACTGGGGCTGGTGTAGCTGCTGTGCTTGCCGGCTCTCTCACCACCAGCTGCTCTTCGTCTGAGTCCAGATCTTCCTCCTCTGCCTTGCTGGGAAGTGCTGCGTGGTCTCCTGCATCCTCCTGGGGCTTGGGTTCATGCAGCTCTGTGGGCGGCTGTCGGGGAATGCTCTCAGCCGCCACGGGGCTGGGCTTGGCCGCAGGGCTCGGCCGCGGAGCTCGGCTCCTCCACTGCCCCCTCCCGCTGCTCAGCAGCCGCGGGACTCAGCTCCTGGTCCCCAGGGCCACACTCCCAGGTCGTTTCGGCTGCCGGCGGCTCCCAGGTCCGCCCCCCCTTGGCTTCCAACCACCTCACATCGACGGAGGTGAGGACGAGGGCCAGGGTGGTGAAGAGCAGCCGGACTGCCAGGTAAAAGTCCACATCCACATCTGCCCCCCCCCCCCGCTTCTGGAGCCCATCCATATTTCAAGCCATTCCAATAAAGTACAATGAAACAAGAACTTTAACCCAAAACCCATATCTGAAAAATACTAAGATAAAAAATACTGGCTGTAAGTAAGGTACAACAGGCTGAAACCAGGAACTCAAGAGAATCAAGAGCAACAACTCTGAGAGCCAATAAATCAGCATCGTGATGAGTGGCTATTAATCCTGTTGTTATCTCAACCCTTCGTGCCCCACGTTGGGCGCCAAAAAGAACTGTCATGGTTTAAGCCTCTATAACTCACGCAGTCGCTCTCTCATTCACTCCCTCCTCTTTCTTCCCCCCAGTCCCAGGGGGATAGGAAGGAGAATCAAAAGAATGTAACTCCCACAGGTTGAGATAAGAACAGTTTAGTAACTAAGGTATAACACAAATCACTACAACACAAATCACTACTGCTACCACCAATAATCATACGAGAGAAAACACAAGGAAAGAATACAATCGCTCGCCAACTATACGCAGCCCAACCAAGCAGCGCACCCCCACCCTTCTGAGTCTCTGCTCTCCATTTTTATATCCTGGGCATGATGTGCTATGGCATGGAATACCTCTTTGGTCAGTTTCGGTCAGGTGTCCTGTTTCTCCTTCCTCCTGGCTTCCCCTCTTCTCTGGCAGAACATGAGACTCAGAAAGTCCTTGGTCAGACCAAAACATTACTAAGCAGTAACCGAAACACTGGCGTTATCAGCGCTATTCCCAGGCTGAAAGACAAAACCACAGCACTGCACCAGCTATCAAGAAGGAGAAAAATGACTGCTACTGCTGAACCCATGACAGCTGTCTTTTTGTCTTTCAGCCTCGGAACTGCGCTGATAACACCAATGTTTCTGTTACTGCTTAGTGATGTTTTGGTCTGACCAAGGACTTTCTGAGTCTCATGCTCTGCCAGGGAGGAGGGGAAGCCGGGAGGAAGCAGAGACAGGACACCTGACCCAAACTAGACAAAGAGGTATTCCATACCACAGCACATCATGCCCAGGATGTAAAAAACTGGAGGCAGGGACCCAGAAGAGTTAGTTCACGTCTCGGTCGCCGGCTGGTGAGTGGTTGTATTCTCTTCCCTTGTTATTTCTCTTATCATTATTATTATTGGTGGTAGCAGTAGTGGTTTGTGTTATACCTTAGTTAATGAACTGTTCTTATCTCAACCTGTGGGAGTTACATTCTTTTGATTCTCCTCCCCATCCCTCCGGGAGAGGGGGGGAAGAAGTGAAGGGGAGACTCCAGAGACTGTGTGGTTTTTCTGAGTTACATCTGGGCTTAAACTACGGCAAATATGTATTACACAAACACACATACATGCACAAGAACACATATTTTTATAATGTGTTTTCTGTGGTTATTCATAAAGACACTCAAGGGAGTATTTGGTTCCCACAGGCCCTTGGGAAGTGTCTGATGGCAACAATCTCCCAAGTCTGGAAGGGTGGCCTGTGAATGATTTTGAAGTATCTGTCCTGTGCCACTCCATGAATAAGTATTTCAGTAATCCTCTAACTAAGCTTAACAGAAGTCCACTCCAGAGTACCTTTTAGCAGACCTTAGAGTCTTGGAGTGATTTGAACCTAATTCTCTCATACCAAGAGTAAGTGCTTTACTGTCTGGAGTGTGGAATCAAACAGAAAGTATTTGTTTCTTTACATATACCACACATTATTTTCCTTGGCTATTAGTTTCTCACCCCTACCTATGTTCTTCACTCTAAAATAATTTTAAAAAATAAATCTACACTGTTTCTTATATGTTTTAAGGAAAAAAACAAGTCTTATTTTTTAATAATACTTCCTCAGTGAGCTCTGTGAAGAAATGAAATTACCTGGGCTTGTGCTAGAGAAAACTCAGTTGTGTTGTGATAAATGACAGGGGACAATTTCACACATTTAAAATAGATATACCCCAGAATATGTGATTTCTGTTTACCTCAGCTATTCTAGCCAATGGCTCCATTTAACATTAAAAAAAATAAATAAAACCTCTTCAGTTAGTACTGTTGGACACACTAACAGAGAATCATATTCTTTAGTGTTTTCCTTTATTACATTTCATGTATGTCTGGATATGTACCTACACAAGCAAATGCTCTGCAAAGTACTGTATATTTTGTCTTGATTATTGGCAAATAGTTTGAAAATACTGAGCACTGAAACCCCTGAGAGCAGGAAAATATCGATAACCAGAGAAGAACAACCTGCATGTTTGCAATACAAAAGAGGGGTATTGATTTGTGGGCAGTTCACCCAAATTAATTGTGCCAGCCAATAAGAAGCTACCCTCAATTATTTGTTTAGCTTGAAAAGCATCAACGTTATGAAAAACAGACTTCTCCAGAGTAGATGATAATGCACACATGTGGAAGAAACATGCACAGTCAAGCATAAATAACTGTGAAGAACTGCAGCTATATAATTGTTTAAAACAATTTTATTTTAGTAAAACAAGATAAAATGGATAGAAGAAAGGAAATTAATTAATCAACAGTGTATCTAGTTGCAAGTGAAAAAATATGTGCATGTTAGGAATTTATGTATAATACATAACAAGATAAAAAAATGAATCAGAATATCTTACTGATAATTGGTTTGACATCACTTGAAATGAAAAGAAATGAAAATTTTTGATGATGATTGAAAACAGTGAAGAGCAAAAGGCTGAAACAAGCAGAATTGATTTCCAATGAAGGGAAGAAGGGAGAGATTCTTTTTTTTTTTTTTGTCAAAATCTGCTATACACACAACCAAAAGAGGCGGACAAAAGCACTTTCTGCCTTGGAAAAAATGGGGAAAGATAGAGATCAGTTATAAAGAAATCATCCAGAGATTGCAAGCCAGTTCCAGCTTTCCATGAAACAAGAACTGGATTAGAGGGAAATGATGTCATCTTAAGTGGGCTCTGGAAACCTTATGCAGATGTCAATGAAATAAAGACTGATGTCATATATGATCATCATATCTACTGCCAACTTCAGCTAGTGTTAGTACATACTGATTTATCAACCCTACCTTTATTGGAAGAATTATCTCTGCATTGCTCCCAAAACCTGAAAATTCTGTAAAAGCAAGTTGAGTTACAAGAAGAAAAAGGGTTTCATCCAACAGTTCAAAAGTTGACTTAAAAAAGAGATTATTTAATCTAAGAGTAATATATCTATATTCTATTGTTCTTGAAAAAAAATACAACTGAACAAAACTGCTTGCATTTAAGATATACAGGAAGCTAAAACCAGCTAGATATAGCTAATTTGTTCCTGGTTATTAATTTAGCTGAACTTCATATATTTCAAATTCAGTGTCCATAGCAGTACAATTCCAGTACATTGATCTGATTAATAATACTGTACCACAGCATAAGCCTTGGATTTGGTGTGTCCTCTAAAGAAAAAATGAAGGAATTGGGTTTTCTAGCAGCTCAGTAGCAGCCCATCAATAGGAAACTAAGTTTCTCAAGTTATTCCTTTTAAAAAGTTCTCCCTAAAAGTGGGAAGTTTTTCATTTCTATCAGTGCATTCTCATTCGTTGCCATTATGGATAGTTCTTCAAAAGAAAATGTAATCCAATTTAATATTCTGTGGCATAATGTATGCATTCATCTAAAGGAAGACAAAAAACACCCTATGTGATACTGCAGCCAATGCCAAAGGCAGAAAGATATAAAATACAAATGTAACATTTTTAGAAAGCATTCTTTTAATCATATAGCTTCCATGCACCCAGCAGAAAAGTTACTTTAACAGCTTTCTCCTTAGAATTGGATCTGAATTATCTTGATGAGAAATTCAACATACTTTGAAACATCTGTTTCAGGAAAATCAGAAGAATTTGCAGTTCTTGAAATACCTCTGGTAAGAGAAAATGTATATCAATTTTCCACTGGCAGATGAAATACCTTAGAAGACAGCATGGATTATTGACTTAAACATATAGAAATTAAATTCTAACATAGTTTCACATTTTGCAAAAAGGTATGCTTCTACTTTACTCACTCAAATCAGGTATGGATGTAACTCTAAATCTTTGAAATAAAAACACTAACACCCAGAAGTTACTACAATAAAATCCAAAATACTCTATTGTTTCCTTTAATAAAAGGATCGCTAATGGCAGTGAACAAATATATAGTTCTCCAGCACATAAAAAATGAATCACATGATCTTACAGTTTATAGGACAAGACTTGACAGATCTTTCTACTACTTCAGAAATCAAACAACTGCATCTTTTAAGGTCAGTGGAAAATCTCATTCTATTCTATCTGGTTTTCAACCCAAATGGGATAACTACTTCTGAGACTAAAACACAGCAAATTCCAAATGATCAAAGTAGGAAAGGAAGTGCAATGATTAGTTCCCAGTCCTGAGGACTGGAAATACTAATGGTCTACATTAAGAAAAAAATATCTCACTTCTCTTCCTCTAAGCTTCATTCTAACAACTCCCAGTCACACAAGGCCACACATACAACTATAATTACGACTTCGTTCTGGACAGAGCACATTATCAGGGTATTGTAATAAGAGTATAATGATCTTTCATAAAATGAAAGTAAGCATAATTTCATGTGAAGAATTGCATTCAAGGGAGCAGTTAGTGTGTCAGTGATTACTTTTTTCTTTAGAAATGATCATTAGATGTCACTTAATATGATGAACAATAAATGTGGGTCATATTCCAAATGACAAAAATATGTTCCGAATGCCTATTTAAAAGTGAGTAAAAGGTTTATGCTTGGCAAGGTGAACAACTATCTATTGGTTGCTAAAGCACTGAGAACCAACATGCCCTTTTTCCTCTTTCAGCAGTGTATCTGATAAGCCAGTATGTTTCAAAATTCAAACTTAACTTTCTTTCTTCACATAAAAAATACATGTTGTTTAACTAAACATATTTTAGCCTCCTAATAATTGCTGTACACTGGTTGACACAATAAATATTTCATAAAGATTTACTTTTTACTTTGACCTTTATACTTAGATATGTGTAAATCTTAGATTTAGAAAAGTAAGGTAAACAACATACTTCACACTCTCTCTGTGATTGAAAAGTCTCAGAGGTTTCAATGACAGAGAATTTTTCTTGTTCTAATTCTGCTAAGGACAGTCTTGTATGTAAAAGTTGTACTTTGGCACTGTTTTCACAGAATCACAGAAAAATTGCAAGGAACCTCAGGACTGTGTACTTCAACTCCTTATGAAGTTTAACCATGCCGAGTGCAAGGTCCTGCACCTGGGTTGGAGCAATCCCATGCACAGCTACAGGTTGGGCAGAGAAGAGATTCAGAGCAACCCTGCAGAGAAGGACTTGGGGGTGTTGGTCGATAAGAAAATGAACATGAGCCGGCAGTGTGCACTCACAGCCCAGAAAGCCAACCGTATCCTGGGCTGCATCAAAAGGAGCATGACCAGCAGGTTGAGGGAGGTGATCCTGTCCCCCTGCTCCCCTCTCGTAAGACCCCACTTGGAGTATTGCGTACAGTTCCGGTGTCCTCAACATAAAAAGGACATGGAACTGTTGGAACAAGTCCAGAGGAGGGCCACTGTCATGGGTTGAGCAGCAGCAGTCATTTTTCTCCTTCGTAGTAGCTGGTGCAGTGCTGTGCTTTCGACTTTTGGCCTGGAACAGTACTGATAACACCAATGTTTATAGTTACGGCTTGGAATGTTTTGGTCTGACCAAGGACTTTCTGAGTCTCATGCTCTGCCAGGGACGAGGGGAAGCCGGGAGGAAGCAAAAACAGGACACCTGATCCAAACTGACCAAAGAAGTATTCCATACCACAGCATGTCATGCCCAGGATGCAAAAACTGGGGGCAGGAACCCGGAAGAGTTCTGTTCACGGCTTGGTCGTCGGGTGGTGAGCAGTTGTATCCTCTTCCCTTGTATTTGCCTTGTCATTATTATTACTGGTGGTAGCAGTAGTGGTTTGTGTTATACCTTAGTTACTGGACTGTTCTTATCTCAACCTGTGGGAGTTACATTCTTTTGATTCTCCTCCCCATTTCCTCCCCCCTGCCTCGGAGTGGTGGGGAAGAAAGAAGGGGGAGTGAGTGAGTGAGTGGGCTGCGTGACTTACAGCTCAAACCACTACAGCCATGAGAATGATCAGGGGACAGGAGCACCTCTGATATTAAGATAGGCTGAAAAAGTTGAGGCTGTTCAGCCTGGAGAAGGGAAGGCTGAGTGGAGACCTCATAGCAGCCTTCCAATACCTGAAGGGGGTCTATAAGGATGCTGGGGAGGGACTCTTCATGAGGGACTGTAGTGATAGGACAAGGGGTAACGGGTTCAGACTTAAACAAGGGAAGTTTAGATTGGATATGAGGAAGAAATTCTTTGCTGTTGTGGTGGTGAGGCACTGGAATGGTTTGCCCAGGGAAGTTGTGAATGCTCCATCGCTGGCGGTGTTCAAGGCCAGGTTGGACAGAGCCTTAGGTGGCATGGTTTAGTGTGAGGTGTCCCTGCCCATGGCAGGGGTGTTGGAACTAGATGATCTTCAGGTCCTTTCCAAACCTAACTATTCTATGATTCTATGAACTCCTCTGCTCAAAGCAGGTTCAGCTAGAACAGGTTGCTTGGGGCTTTGCGCAGTTGGGTTTTAACTACCTCTAAGGATGGAGACTCCACAGCCTCTCTTGAAAGCTTGTTCCAGCGGTCACCCTCATATTCAGACAGAACTTCTTGTGTTTCAATTTGTGCCTTTTACATGTTGTTGTTCGGTGACTAGTCACCACTGGGAAGAGTATATTAATGACATTAACAAATAAGAACTTTCTCAGTGGGAGGAGATATCCTCATAATCAGTGAGGAGACACCAAGTATGTCTCTTAGACAGAATTGGAATGAAAAATGTAATCTTTGTAGAGAATAAAAGTACAGCAACACTGATAAATGGAACCAGTCCAAGAACAGAGCTGAGCTTAATAAGTCTCCTTCACAGTCCATAAAACAGATTGTTTTTTCTAACCCATGGAAGGTTGTAATTGCAGCCTTGTCTGTAATTCTGGACACTATAGTTCAAGAAAGTTCCTATCTGTTGCAACAAGGCAAGAGGAAAAAAAGAATGATAAGAGGTCTGTTAGCAAACCTTCTCAGGAACAACCAAATTGTTTAGTTTACTTAGACCAAGGTACAGAAGACTACAGCAAAAGAGACAACTGCAAGATGATATTCATGATATACACAATGCTTACATACATGTGTTTTCTAGAACAAGGGATAACACTCCTGCATCACAGTGAGAAAGATTCAGGTTTGATGTTACAGAAAATGTATCTTTTGCAAAGGTAGTGGAGCACTGAATTAAATTTCTCTGGAAAGCATCAATCTCCCAAACTGTAAACATATGAAAATATATATTAGGAGTGACATAAATATGGATCCCTGTTGATCATAGGCTAAATGACCTCTCAAAATTCATGCAGTCCTGTGATCCCATCATAATAAAGTTGCATAAAAAGGAGCTTATTAATTCTGCATGTAATTAAATAAAGTTAATCTGTACTGATTTAAAAATAAATTAAGAAACATCAACTTATCTCTTGACAAAAATGAAATTAAACACACTCTTTAACCAGAGGAAGGACTATAACTAATATGGATCCATAACAGTAAGAATCAAAACTGAATAAAATTATAGAATTATGGCTTATATCATATTTTTCTTAAGAGCTGAACTAGAATTAAATTACTCCCTGAGGAACAGAATAACTGGAAACAGTTCTTTGTTACAAAATTAAAGCAACACTGCTGTGTTGCTGATGCTGACCCAGTATTTTGGGCTTCCTTAATCTATTTCTTCCTAGATCTATGATTTATGACATCTGAGGACTGACCTTTAAATTTCTGCCCTAACAAGCAGGTTTATTTGCACTCCTTAGTAATAAAAAATAAAAGCCTTCAGGCCAGGAAGCATTAACTGCTTTTATCATACCACATTTTCTCACATATAACCTCGTAGAATTTGTGACAAGCAACACTATTTGAGTTCTAACTAGTTTCTAGTCTTCTAAAGCAAATCTAATTTTTATTTTCCAATGTCCCTTATTGTGCTACATTACAGCTATTTCTAAAGGCAGCAGAAAACTACCCTTCTAAATCAAACTGGCATCTGAAATGCAATGCAGCAGAGAAAAGCATAGACTTTTTTTTTTCATAACAATTATGGCTATGAAATAAGCATTTCTATTAAATTTATCAAATTTGATAATCTTAAATTTATCAGATACCACACATATAAACTTGTCTTTCTACTTACAAACTATAAATGTCAAATGTTTTTTGTTATCTCTTAAAAAAAAGTGCTATTAAAGTTACTGAAAACACTTTTTTAGACAAATTTTTATACAGAGACTAGGCTTCTTTAAGATAGCTATTATATATTTTGGGTCTAGCGTGTGGTGTCTTGAAATCCAGGTGGATAGAAATACAAATACATATTTATGTGGACTTATATGAGAAGAGAATATGAATCTTTATTTTCTCTTTAGAGATACTGAATTGTGTTAATGTCACATCAGAAGCTGAAGACAGTAGTTAGAAGTATTTCTCTAAATTATTCTAGAAGTCAATATTGGTTTATGTTAGTTACGGGGGTAGAGGCACTTCTAAGAGAAATCTCAATTGTGTCACTATGTTATTCCCAAATCTTCACTTCTGCTCTTGTCTTAAAGAGGAAAGAATTTAGGCCACTGAGGCATAGATCAAAGCAATGGGCAATGTGAATTCCTATGGCAAGATGAAATCTCCAAGAGCACCATAGCATGTAGGGGGAACTTGCATTTATGATGGTTGATAGTTTTTTAAAATGAAGATTTATTCAGAAATACCAAAACCAAAGACACAACTTCAGTTAGAATAACGGGTTATGAGCTGGCAGCTGCAACAGACTCCCATCAATGTCAATATAACACAAAAAGGAACATAACCCCCCATACTGATTATTGAGCTTTCATATTACAGGCAGTGACTTATTTCCCTTTATTTACAACACTGACTAAGTAGCCCATGGGTAATGGAGGACTGACAGTGGGGAGAACATCCCTCATTTGTCTCTGTGTGTACCTACATCAGGAGGCTGAATCACACTTCTAAGTCTAGACACCATCAGTCCAGAAAAAGTCAAAGCTTCAGCACTGTCTAGGTTCACAATAAAATTGCCTGACAGTGTTACTCTACTACACCAACTACCTTTCTGAAATTTATCCTTTTTAATTCTTTTTTTAAAGTACATTTGAGAAACACAAATGGTAAAGATGCAAGAAGATGTAAAATTCATTGAGACATATTAAATATTTATAAGCACTAGTATTATGAACAATAAACCAATACTACTTGACAAAACTGTTCAGGTACTTGAAATTATAACAATTGGTTTCACTAACATAGTTCAACACAGGCAAAACAACACACTTCATTAGTTTCATAATAGGCTAAAGCATTTTGGTGAAGTGAAACCAAAGTTATAATAGGAACAAAAGAAAGCAAAGGAACAAGCACTGATTTTCCAAGGTGCTGATCTACCTGTGGGATCTTGCTCAAACAGTAACATTTTGAACAGAGGTTCACCATCCTGGTCTCAATAGAGCAATGAATTGTTAGAAAACTTAATAAGTGAAGTTATCAAACCCATCAGAAGATGCACATACATCCATGTATTTAATGCGATATATTACAACAATTTTCAAGAATGTGTGTTAAAAATGAGTTAATATTCTTTCTAATTGAAGCAATGTGCTATGGAAATGAAAAGAAAGATATTTAGCCCTTTCTACTACATTTGACCAAAGAAAGTCTGCATTAGGAGAAAAAATTATAAGATCTGTAAGACACTAAATACCAGAAATAGGCAAATTTGGCTTGTAAGTATTTGCATTCTAGATGTGACAGTGACATACAAACACAGACATATAAGGAATTTGCCAGGTAAAATGACTTTGAGACTCCAAGAAGATCAAACAAACATGTACACATGTTTATTACAACAGGACTTTTGAAAAATAATTTGCTGGTTTCATCACTCAAGAAGTGCATTCCTGAAAAGTTTAAAATTACTTTAAAAAATTCTAAAGTTTAAGGGAAAAAGAGGCTCATCCAATGACTAATTAAAATGACAGAGGCATTCATCTGACTCATTGGTTAGTCACAGTACTCTAAGCAGTAAAATGTGTCATTAGTCTTTTAAACATTTATTCCTTATTCTACATGAAATTGATACTTAATCACTTTCCTAGTGTACAGCAGGCACTTATTACACAGGGAAAACTTGGAGAATGGAAAGTTTATAAAAACTCTGTCAATCTCTCCTACATGTTAGGAATGATTCATTATAATGGGCTGTAAGCTGCAGGGTGACTCTGAAAGGAAGCCTGTAATTAACTTTGCTTCATGTTTTATTGATAGCATTTCCTGTTTTCTGAGATCTGATCATAGATCTTGAGCAACATGCAAACCTATGGATCATCCTGTGCTTAGATACCCTGGCACTGGGGGATATATGCGAAACTAAATATTTTAGATGCAGAATGTACCACATCCCTTGTGATCTTGTCCTGGGTCAAGACAGGGAGCGGGGGGAGGAAGAAGGGGGGTAGTGAGCAAGCGGCTGTGTGGTTCTGAGTTTCCGGCTGGGCTTAAACCACTATCTCTGTATACATGTTTAGCTTTTCCCTTTTCTGCAACCTCTTTGATGTTGTTTCTGTCTCACACTTGACAATATGAAATATGGAAGTCAAAGTTCTTTTTTTATTGTTTTTGGCCAGTATTTACTTGTATCAGTCAGGAGCATGCTGATAGAGAATGTGAAAAAAAGTCCCTTGCAAACAAGCATATCTGTACTTTGAAATGCTATAGATATTATACTTCAGAGAAAATTTGGAGTTGCAGACAATTTTGCAGTTACAGACATGAGGAAAGATTAATGAGTGTGGATGAACCTTCTGGCATTCTGGAAGCAAGTCACCCACAAATTAGGAAAACTATGCAGAGTTTTTGGCAAAACTAAAATCAAATTTACAAAATCTTTAAAATACCATGGACTGTTTAGGAGCTGACAGTGTGAAAGGCATTTAAAATCCCTCCTGTAAACTGTGTTTTGCTTCATATAAACAATATAAGCAGAAGCTCAGAGACCACAAACTTTCTCCAAATGGATTTGACCCTTGTCTTCAAATCTGATATCACATTCCTGATGAATTAAGTTTGAAGTTTTATTTTCAGAAAGAAACAATGGCAGCAGGATTACCTATCAGAAGACCCTCTTGTTACATGATTCAGATGGTGGGAGATTAAAGGACTGGCTTAAATCTTCTACTATCTGCAAAGAAACATTCTTTTGTGAATCTGAAAAAATCTAGTCCTAACTGTGGATAGGTTTTCCCAATTGAAAGAATTTGCTATGATTTTTGGAGTAATTTTCAAATTATCATAGCAGTTTTTTGCTATGAAGTTCTATCTCCCAACTCTGCTCGTTATTTCTACACCACTGTAAATAGGATCAGCATTAGAATCACAGGCTTTAACAAAAAAATTGCGCTTTTTTTTTTTTTTCTCTTTCATTTCTGAGCTTCTGCAGCACATCTACTTCATGTTTCTAAACTTCAATTGCTTTCTTAACTATAAAGCCTCAGTCTGAGGAGGTCTCTCTAGAGTGATGAATGAAGCAAAGATTAATTGAAAAAAACCCCACCACAGTGCAGTCACATAATTAAAGACTCCATTATAGACAGGAAAGAGAGAAATTAAAAATGCAGAAGTACACATATTTCTGATTTTCCTATCTATTAAGTGGTCAAGTTAGCAAACAATGCTATTACTTCAACACTATTTTCTGCCTGTGCACTTTCTCAAATTCAGACTTAACTAATGATGGAAGAAGAAGAAGCAAACTGGCAGACCATGCTGTGCCATGGACAAATCAAAAAATATGGCCATATACAGGATCTTCTTAATTAAAACCAAACTGTGAAAAGAAGTAATGGGTAATGGGAAACCTTCTGCTCAGAAGCACAGGTTATATTTTGTTTTCACTGACAAACCCGGAATATGAAAGTACAGACTAAAACACGACTCTGCATACTGGCAGCCGCAGGTATTCAAAAAAACATGTTTTAGAAACTCATAGAATGGGTAACAATCATAAAGTTTACAGAAAATTCTACATGTTTGTCCCTTGTCTTCTAGTTCTTCAGTTTTAATCGCACATTTAATCTGCATTTCCAATCATTCTTCCACTATGACAGGTAAATTCTCATACAAGATCTTGATTGCATGAGTTAGGGATTTGTGACAATGAGCTGAAAAATGTGAGCCTTGCAATGAAATCCCAAGATGGAAAACAATGCTGTAGTCTCATATTGGTTCCAAATCATTTTTCTTGATGTGGTACAATCATTAGGGATTTTTTTCTTTACTTTTTTCAATAAACAGTTCCCTAGTTTGACAATCTAAGCTGTTTAAAGTGACTTTTAATAGCTCTCTATCAATAGCTCATCTTTTCAAGCAATTTAAGTCACACAAGCACATATGTCACTCAACTTGTATTACAATCATCTACTCTGAGTTATAAAGCACTGAAATTTTCCTATGAGACAGGACATCTAACACAGTAAAGGCCTAATTTAGTTTGACTAAACTGTCATCTGCATGCAATGGCTCATTAAGTCATGGTAAGAGAGTGTGTAGCCTGAAGGAGTAAGCCCAGCTTTGTAAACCAAAAATTATGTTCCAAAATTCTGCTTATGCCGTAACTTGACTTGTGTCTTTAAAATCACTTTAAAAACAAAACAAAGTAGACCCCACTTAAACCAAACTACAAAATTTAGCATATACATGTTTACTTATTTTTAAATACTTTTCTATATGAGGAGAGTTACAGCTAATGTAACTGTAAGCACTTTCTTCTCATAGGCAATGTTAAACCAGATGCTAACACATAAATAACTCTCATTGACTTAAATGGTCCTTAGGATTCCAAGACTGCCGCAGATGTTTTGCACAGTGATGATAAAATAGGACTTTTTCTTCTAAGGTTCGACTCTTGGTATCTCTCACACGAAGAAAAATGCTTAATTTTTTAACCAAATATCAAGAGAACAAAGATGTGGCTCACTTTGGTCTGGAGATGGAACTCAGAAAAAATGCTGGTAGGTTACTTTTCTCTAAAAATTTAAAAGATGCTTTTAAAAAATTTTTTTAGTTGAAACAAACAAAAAGGTTATCCAAATTGATTTCCATGATTCAAAAACATAGAACAAAATTACTTCCCATTTGGCCAATGAGGATTTTTTTAGTTAAATAAATATTTCAACTCAGTTCAGCTCCTGAAGTCTTCAAAAACCAGCTATGATATATATACACACATATATATAAAATATATGCAAATATATATAAATATATATATACATGCACACAGAGACATCTTTTGAGCTGTGTTTCACTGTAAAACTGAATGTATCAGGGGAAACTGTCACTCAAATCAATTTCCATTAAAATGCAAATAACCTTCCAAAATATAGTTTTTCACAGAACTTTTTCAACCTTCTGATAACCTTTCAGGAATGCGTGGAAAGCAGTCAGTGTTGCAGCTTTTTCTATCCTTTCTGCAAGCAACGTCCTTTTTCTTTTCTATATTGAAAAACTGAGGAAGATACTATAATACGTTCCAGAGCTACTCAGTTGATGCATTTTCCAATTAGTATATGAACCATCCTCTGAGAGCACTATTTAATTACTGCAGATATTTAGATGATATCATGAGATTCCAGACAAGCCTAAAATATTTTTAAAATTAACGAGGTAACTTGTTTTTTTTTTCTTAATTATTAGCCCACTCCCTCTGAAAAGCAAGGTCTCTAAATTAATGTGGTGGATGAAATGTTATTTTTTGCCACCATCAGCAAAAATATTTTCCTCTATGAGGTTGTGTCAAATAAAAAGCTTAGTAGGCCACTAATGGCCATGACCTGTGGCAGCCTTGTTGTACTGTGTAACTGAATTATTTCCTTTTCAAAATCTCCAAAGCGTGCCACTGAAAATGCTAGGTCAGCATATATAGTAAACAAATCCCCAATCAGCCAACAACTACTGTATCAGAATGAAAGATCTCTTCCCTAGCTTGGACTTCTGGACCTTGAAATTGACCCTGTCTGAGTTTCTGTTATGTTAACAAATGATTTTGATGGTAAACCTGTGAATCTACATATAGGACTGGTGAGGGAAACATATCAATAAGGAATTACTTAAGTAAGCCAAGTTGCTTGACCCAAGCATGCAAGCCCTCCAAATTTATCTCCTTCTCACCCTTCAGTATTGTCACAGAAGCTTCAACTTCTCCGTTCTCCTCCATTAATCTATTTATACTGATTGCATCAGTGCCCTTGGCAATTTATTCCATATTTCTAGTATTCTTTGCATGAAATAACTCTGCTGGAATTCCTGTTTACTTCTAATTTCAGTTTGTTTCCACTGTTATTTCAAACAGCAGGTTTCAGTTAATTAAAATAAATCTGAAAACAGACATTTAGTATAGGAAATGTTTGTAAATTGATACCTTTTTTTCTTCAACAATATTTTGAAACTGTATGTTATTAATAAAGTTGCACAAGTAATTACCTAAATCTCATACTCAGGTAATTACAAGAATAAAATTAACATCTGTTATTACAAATGCATAATGCCAAGTCATAATGTGCAGGTTAGGGGTTAACACAAGCAAATTGGACACGGTACATAAACACAAAATAAATTATTGTATGGTAGTGTAATTTCGTTCCAACCATTATGTTAATTGTAATTTATATAAATTCAATAATTAAAGAAAGCAAGCTCTTTTTTTTATTATTTCCCATTCAGATATTTCTGCATAATAAATTATTCTATGTCGGGTAGGGTGGCACTGGACCATAAATATGACAGCAGCGCATGGTGACATTATGTTTAATATGTAAGAGAAAGCTCAGTCTATATGTTAGATTTGAAAGTAGAAAATCCACTTTTTGACTGTCCAAAGACTTTAATTAAACATTTATTACCTTACAGATACTGACCCAAAGTGTTACTTTAATATGTCCTTATTGCAGAATGGAATTATAATGGGATAGAATTTTTAAGGACAACCTTAGAAAAAAACCAGAAAATCCAATCATGTAAATACATGGCTGAAAAGTATTTTTAGAGATATTTTATGCATTTCCTTTCAGTAAAATACAATCTTATCTGTATCTCCTATATACAAAGGGAGACATTTTTAAGAACAGTTTAGATACTGACTTACATGCAGACATGCTCTGACATGTGCTGATGGTGAGAATGAAGATGTTTTACCAGGCCATCACCTGAGTAGTCTTTTCTACTCTTGTTAGAAGGTTTATCCTAATATATAACCTGTTAATTCTGCAGATTAAGTCAATTACCCTTTGTTTTCTATAAGAATAATGGAAGCATTGTCAAAGTTGTCATTATAATAATCTTTTCACTAGGATAGTAAAGAGATAAAACAGGCAGTCTGTATGGAGAGGTAAGCTCTTTTAAATGGATACAGTGGGAAAAATACCCAACACTTTGGTGCACTATGTTTCTTTATCAATTATTAGGAGAAGCCAAAATATATAGAACTAGTAGAGAATGGGCAGACATGTTCTTTTTGCTTCCTTCAGAAATTTCTACTTTACATAGAACTTTCTCTACATGTGGTAGTAAAACTTTATGGAGTACTTCTATCAGGCACATTAACAGTGAGGAAAGTTTAATAAAAGAATTATTTCCTATATCTTTGCATTGGTATCCATTATTAGAATGTTCTGACTCACCTTTTGCAACAGCAGTACATTGACAATTTACACTTGTTATATATTCCAATATTTTTGTCTGTAGTAGATTTTACCTACTTGGATACTCACTCATGCTTTCACTTCCCATTTCTTATCTGGAACTCTGAATTCATCATCACTGCTATATTTTCTAACAACCTACATCACTCAGAGTTGTGAACTTATTCTTCAACATGCTTTTAGGTTCTTCTAGCTTTCTTAGATCCACACATTTTATAACTGTATAGGAATGCATGCTGTATCTTTTATAGCTGTAATTAAAAATGTCGGCCAGAATGAAATCAACAACATGGACCTACCTAGAGTTTCTGCTGACAAAAAATAACCCAAACTTGAACTGCAGATGTGCTGTCAATTCAAGTCAACTGCATATCACAGTAATCAGTGAAGGTACAGAGGGCTGTATGACAATACTTATTTTGCTGTAGACAAATGGTCATTTAAGAGCAGGACTGAGATTGTATGTGTTAAACTCTGGCAAAACTGAATGCAGCATCAAAATTGAACTGAAGCACTTAAGTATTGTCCTTGGTCAAAATTTGACACAGTTTACCTCCAACGGCTCCAGCAATACTTTTTCTGCGTGGTTTGAACTCCCTATGCAGGCTGAGGAAGACACATTCTACCATGGGAGTGCTATCTCAACAGTAATGACTGAACTATAGTGCAGGAAAGTGACGTTCCAGCATTCCTTGGACAATGCTAAAGGAACTGGAGCACACAGAGGTCAAACACCAGAGCTCATTTTCTATGCATTGTGTTCTAAATTGTATTCCAGTACTGCAATGATGCACATAAAAGAATTCTTCAATTTTACAGCAAAACTCTACAGCAGTGTAGAATGATATGCTATTTACCTGCCTGCTAAAGCAATGGAACGCTATTGGGTTTAATCTTATTTTATTTATTCATAAGCTATTCAACTTAATTATTAAGACTGCAACAAGCATAAAAATGTTAAATTTTGCAAGTACTCTATATTTATTTTGTATAGATAACTAAGTTGTCGGCTGCAGCTGATTTGGGTTTTTTTTTGTCTGTGTTTTTTTTTTACCAGGGGAAAAATCTCGAGTAAGGAAGATGTACCCTTGGTGGAGGAGGATCAAAACAAACTGGACACACGTAAGTTCATGGGCTGTGATGAGATGCACCCATGAGTGCTGAGGTAATTGGCAGATGTCACTGCAAGGCCACTCTTGATAATCTGTGATTGAGCATGGCAACTGGGAGAAATGCCTGAAGTCTGGAGGAAAGCAAGTGTTAACTTCTATCTTCAAGAAGGAGGACACAAGGAACTACAGGCCTCATCCTGAAGATGATGGAACAGCTAAACCTGGAAACCATTTCCAGGCACATGAGAGACAAGAAAATTATATCATGAGTAGTTGGCATAGTCTTATAAAGGTGAAGTCATGCTTGACCAACTTAACAAAATTCTTTGATGAAACAACTGGCCTGGTAGTTGAGGGAAGACTAGTGGATATTATCTGCCCGGACTTGAGTAAGGCCTTTGCCACTGTCTCTCATAAGATCCTCATAGACAAGTTGTTGATGTATATACTGGATGAGAAGACAGTGAGGTGGTTTTAAAACTGGCTGAACAGCTGGGCCCAGAGAGTGATGGTCAGTGAGAAGAAGTCTATTTGGAGGTTAGAGGTCAGTACTGGGTCCGATCCTGTTTAAATTCATTAATTACTGAAAAAAATCTAAATAATTCATTAGTAACTCAGATCCATGCCCTGCAGCAATAAAATATTGAAATTATATTTACAGTATCTGATGAGTAGCTGAAGAACTTTCCCAAATAATTTTTAAGATTTCTTACATTTTTATAAAAAAGATTGCATTCTGTTTGCTTAAATCACTGAGGTATTTCTTTATACACCTCAACAGCTTTTCTATCAAATGAAGGATATAATTGGTCTGACAACAAAAGACTTTAATCTGATTCAATCACTACAGACTCCGAAAAGATTTTATATTCTTGATGCTATTCAGATGTTGAATACTGTGTACTATAGAACATCTATATAAAGTAGGAGTCTTTATGGTTTTCCTTTTCTGAATTTGAGTCACTTAGGATCTGTCACTATTTGCACTTTCCTTGAAACTTTTTTCTTCCTCAGAAGCTCAGTTGTCTTGACAGCCTCTACATTTTCATTTTCTGAATCATGTGCACCAAAAAATCAGAATCTTCATTTCCTTAGCAAATTTTCCTGTAAAACTATTTTCCTTTTACTGATGTATCCTGTTATACTATTTGTCCTCTCCAGAACTCTGGTCTTCCATACACCTGTTTTATGCCAGTCCTATATCTGACTCAGATACCCTAATGCATCCAAATGGTACAAGTTGCCTATACTTAGCCCACTGAATCAAGCCCAAAGCATAACTTCCTTTCATTTGTTGAATTATTTAGTTATTACAGAATCTTGGACAGACTGGACCCTATGTTTCAGATTTGGTAGCCAGAACACCTTTAGTATTTCTATTTGAGGATGTCTCATCACCAATTTCAGTTCTAATTCCAAGATATTTCCCAAGCAGAATGTAAGCTTGCCTCCAGGAAATTAAGCCTCTTTATCAATCACTTTGCATCATAATTCAGGATTGTACTTCAACAAAAGCAGTTGAAAGAAGTGGCATTCAATTTGTTTGTTCAAGAACATATATTTTTAGCTTGCTCAGCTGAATATGATTGTGGTACAAGCCCTTGTCTGACAAGATAACATGTACTACTTTGTAATTCCATTACAATCTTGCTGCTTTCTTCTTGCCTGCTAGTACTGAAAACTTAGGACAAACGTCATCAGTCTTCTGCACGATCTTTTGAAAAACATTCACCACTTTGTGGTGACATGAAGAATACGGATATTGGCTGGGCTTATGTCAAATCCATTTCCAATTAAGGAACCTAGAACATATGAAAATATCTTCTCTTAAGCATCTCATATTTCAGTTTGTACAAAAAGGCTGCTAATAGATGAATTAAAGTATGTTGTTACTGTCAACAAGGAAGCCATTAGAAAAGTCAAACCAAGGGGAACAAGAGGACAACCTGTTTGCCAGACTTAAGATACCATTTCTGAGATGCCTCAGAAATACTAGTATTGAAGGAAATCGTATTTTAGTTTCTATTGTAAAAAACGAAAGAGAAAACTGAATAATACAAGGAAAGATAATTCAGAAGTTTCTTTTTTGAATTGACCATTCTTAATTTCAACACTTTGATATACAGTGATATCTATATTTTATATTATTTACTTGATCACTGCTTTTGTAAGAGGAATGTCATAGGATTAAAAAACAAGTGATAAGCCCCTAGATAAACACAGAAATCTAGGGGAAATCGGGCTGTTTGTTTGGGTTTTTGTTTGCCAGAAGGGAGATACCAAAGCAATGCTACACCCAATTTGTCAGCTCTGCTGCTTTCTGTACTTCACTGCTGCTTTCATTTCAGCTATTTACTAGAGTTTAGACTAGAGTTCTTTCCCAAGGCATCAGTACAGGAAAGCACTGTCCAGTGCACACTCTGGGCCTTTATATGGGGAAATTATCATATAAAGAAGATATTAATGAAGATGGCAATTGCTCCCAGCTGATTTTCAAAGGAAGAACTTTATACAGCTTCGCAGCTAAAAAAGGCGGTAAATACATATAATATTTTAGACATGATGAATGTTTTTCCAAGGAAAAATTACTACATGGTAAAGTTTAAGTTACAAAACCAATTGATTTTGGCAGTCTTTTTCTATTGTTAATCTGGATCACATCAGCATGATCCCATAATGAGTTGTGTTAGTACAGCTAGTGCTGGAAAATGAACAGTCTAGCCTGGACAGGAACGTCATAGCACGTCACTGGTGCAACCTATGATTAACATAATTATGGTGTGAATCAACAGATATTCTTATACAAATATTACTTTTTGTTTGCTAATGCATGTATAACAATATGTAGCAAGAATATTCCAACATATTCTCCTGCATTTTAACACACAAATATAAACAACTTCCCCTCTGTTTTTCCTTCAAAAATATCTTTACAAACTGTGGAACAAGACTATCATATATTATATGTATTATATGGATTCCTCACCAGCTTGGGGATAGTATTCATTATTGGCATCCCTCGTTCTTGTCCCAAAATAATCCTAATTTATCTGTCACTGTAATCCTTACTAATCACTGTAGATACTAACATGCCAGTTTTTGGAGATAGGTGTTGATTTGCCATTGTCTACAATTTTAAATGGGAATGTGCAATGCAGTACCAGCATGTAGCTGTCACAGCCAATATTGCCTACCACTCCTTTACCATTGAGTTCACCACATCATTTAAATTCTTCATTAAAATACACTTATTTAAATTTATATTGACATATGCATCAAAAAACTGAGTGAACATAACCTACCAACAATGGCACTAAATAAAATACAATGTTTCAGAGAAAGCATGTTCAGTAATAGCTGGATGATTAATATCTCAGGCAAAAACTTGCACTGCTTATACTACTATGCAGTTGTGTAAAGATAGAACTAAAATACAGATCTTCCTATCTTTGAGCCAGCAAAATTGCATAAGGTATGTTGCCTACATCACTCTGCAGCAATATCCTTTTATTTTTAGTACATGCAATCTCAGCACTGCAATAATTCCACTTTAGTACATAGTCAATATGTTACAAGAAACACAAACCTTAGTGCTGAAGGCCCTGGTAATTTCTTGTTTCATTGACCAAATATTGCAGAACTGTGGGAATCAAGGCTTATTTTATGGAATTTTAAACTCCATATATATACACAAAAAAATGAAAACTAACATTTCTTAAAAAGAAACAAACTTGTGAAGAAGAATTACAGTAACATGCATTAAAACTTATTATTCATGCATTCCTTTGATTTGTGGAGTGCGGTATTAAGCAGGGTGACCCCTTTTATGTGCTACTTCATCATTAACTGCTGAATTAAAATTTACCTTATTCATTTGTCGCATTTGAGAAACACAGTGAGTGTAAATAATTTAGGATATTTTTCACTACCGCATTTATTGCTTGATGAAATGATGTGTTAACCCATTTTAAGAAGTGGTTTACATAATATATTAAGTCTGACAGGATTAGCCAATGAAGAACAGTTTCATTAGTTACTTTGGTTTAATAGTACACAAGTGAAATCATTCCTTGCAGAAGTGCATTGACATAAAACCCCGTGTTTTTCATTTTTCACCAAAGGCAAAATCATTCCTATGGGTGGCTGGATGCACAAGAGAGAAAGTGGGAAAGCAGAGGACATGGGAACCCTGTCTGCAAACCTTATTTTCATGTCTTGAGTCCAAACTAAGAAATAGGCATGTTCATGTTTCACAGCCCTTACCTCCTCGTGCCAGGCAGAAACTCTCACAGAATGCACTGAAGAACCATTCTGTATATGCACACACATTTCCGTTCAGAAGAAACAGAGTTTATAGTGAAGGATGGAGTATATTAAGACCTCAGAGCTGGAAATTATTTTTTGATCATCCAATTCATATACTCCCACTGAATGCCTAGGGATGGTCTGAAATTCCAGCAAAACTGTCTCTCTCAGAACATGCTGCTAAAATGAAGCTTAAACAATGTGTTTTGCATACTTGGGTGAAAAAAATAGGATCTAGTACGGGATGCATTAAAAAGTGAAAATTAGATTCCTAGCCTCACTCACCTGCTAGAGGACCTCTTTGGAAGTGATTCCAAGCAGTAGCCTATATTTAGATATACAAAACTGCTCCGTGCTGCATGGTCTTCCTCATCTGCAACTACATAAGAAGCCTAAAGGCATTTGTTTTCCTGGACTAAAGTGATTTGTGAATAACATTTGTGAATAACAAGCCCTTACCACTCTTACTGATATTTGAGTGGAGTTTCAGTGTAAAGGTAAAATTTTAATGACGAGTGGTCTAAAATTTTCTGTCCTACATTTTGGTCAAAAATTTTCTGTCCTACATTTGATACAATGGACAGCTATTGTTGAGGAAACAGTTTCATACAGGGGTGTAAACAACAACAACAACTAAATGCTTTCTGAAAAGAATAGAGAGTGTCAGAAAGAAGTTTGCTGTTTAATACTTTCTGCATGTTCAATGCATAAGCTTTTGAGATCTTGCCTATTCTTTGAGGACATATCCACCTAAGTGTGTTATGTCTTCATGATGCAAATAAACCTGACAACATAAAAACACACTGCATGTTCTTTATGTGAGAACGCACTGTCTTTACATGGCATGGTGTCCACCTCTTTTTTTCCTTCCCTGTGAACTATTTTACTTAGTGTTCTATAATAACAACTATCTAATGTTTATTTTGCCTTAGGATACCCATGACAGATATAAGCATCCACTTTTGGGGAGAGGGAGGGGAGCAGGAGATGGGAGGGAGGAGACTGAGCTTTATTTTGTTAACTAGCTTTCCTCAAGTATTCCCACTGTTATGTTTTTAGAAGTTATTAGTGTTATGAAGAGATGCCATTATAAAACAGAAAAATGTGTGCTGGTAACTGTTCCATTAAGGTCTCTAGTGGAACATTAATTATTGATCTTTGCCTCAAAAGCATCAGAATGTATCAGAGCTGCAATGAACTGTTCACCTTACAAGCATACAGCTGAACTATGTCATTCAAAGGTGACAAGGTTTAGCTCTGCTACTGTATTCAGAGCACTCTGAAGACTGCAATAGAATTGCAAACACAGCCAAACCTGCCTAACGGAAACAGGATATCTGACACAAATAAGCCTTTTGTTGGACAGCACATTTTTTAACTCATTCCCAGTTTCTTACTCCTTGTTCTTCTGAGTTCCCTTGCTTCCTGCAAACCATGCTTTTAGTGATAAGGGTATGGCAGAGGGTTTATCACTCTTCTTAAGTGAGTGGCACTGCAGTCAGTCCTGTTGATATCGTTCAGGGACGAAACAGCTTTGCAGATGAACTCCCAGATTTACAAGCCAGTAGCCCTCCCCAGTAGGTGTTCTACCACATGGAAATATTGGTCTCCCTGCTTGATACAGGCTGAGACAAGGACACGTGGCACAACAGTACTCTAAACCGACCACTGGGAGAAAATAAGGCCTCATCCTGCTGCAGTGCCACCAGCAAAACCTCTCTCTTTGGTTCTGCAGGAATTTTGACATTTCCTTCTTTAATTTGGGCTACTGAAGAATTACAGCCCTGCTGACAGAGAATGAGGTGTGTTGCTCTGTCATGTGGTGTCACATAACACAGTCATCCCCCTCTAGTCCCTGCTATTCATAAACATATGCATTACTTTTAGCATTAGTGACTGACGTGGTGGGACTAGAAAATACTTTAGGTAGATATCTTTTAATTACCTGTGACTATATGTAAATTTGCCTAACCCTTTTTCCACTGTCTCCCTCATTTCTGTCTCTTACAGAAAGCACAGAGTATTCATTTCTTCCTCCTATTAAGTTTCTGCTGAATTTGAGAGAGCATCTTTCCCCTTCTGGCCATTCTTAAACCTAAAAGAAGAGACATTTTTCACATTCACAGAAGCAAAGGGTAGAAAAGTCATTTTTCAAACAGCACTTTTCTTACTGTAATTGCCTTTTTGTCTGTCATTTTTCCCCTTGCTGATGGCCATTAAAAGAGGACTGACTGACTGATGTGTTGATGTTGGTCAAACCTGGCCCTGCAGATGACAGCTTTAGTCTGAGCAGGTGAGGCATCACCTGCCTGGTGAGTCCAGTGGGGCTGTCAAATTAATTCTCCTAATGTTAGCATCCTCAAATTGCAGCTGCTCTGTCTTGAGACAATGCTCTTGCTGCGATGTGGCAGGTTTTCAGACAAACAACAGAGTAATAGAGAATGCAGTTCTGATATATGCCAGGATGAAAACATCTAGATTAGACTGGGACATGCTGAAGGAAATCAAATCACAGATATATTAAACTATAAAAAGATAGCCCTCCCCCCTAAAAGGAATTTTCCACAGTCTCTGCGTCACCTACACAACCAAGTTTAAAGATTAAGATTCTGGGATTTTTGTAGTTTTGGATTTTTGGGTTTTGTTTTTTTTTTAGTATCATGATTTCTGGGTAAGGATTAGGTAAATCTTGATTCCAGAGACTCTCCAAGAGATTAATAGAATCATAGAATCATAGAATAGTTAGGTTTGGAAAGGAACTTAGGATCATCTAGTTCCAAACCCCTGCCATGGGCAGCAACACAGAATGAACACAGGGAAGGAATGCAAGATCCTTAGATCCTGAACTCTATGAAGAAACCATGTGAGGTATCAGCTATAGATCATGAGCTATCTGACTCAACTGCATCACAGCAGAACAGATGTACTCATTTTAGGTGAGACTACAATGTTCTGTCAATATAGCTATGTTGAGAAGAAAGTCTATGGATATAAAATCATACTGCCTGATAGGTTCAAGTTGGCAAAATCATTAGAATGAATACAGCTATACCAGCAAATGAGGGTTTTCTCAGCTTAGCCTATGACCTGACAGAAGAAATGTGGTTTTATGAACAAAGCTCTCCTTTGGCCAAATATAAAGTATCACAGCTAGGGAGCTCTGTCAGCATGTATAAACACAGTGTGTTGTGAGCAAAATGTGAGTTGCAGATACAGATTATGTTGAACATCTTAATAACAACCACATAGGAGGCATACATGGGGAGAATGGAAAAAGTACAGAATTTATTAAACACTGGAAGGAAACAGAGAAGACTAAGAGCGACCTTCCAACTATGGCAAGACTTGTCCCATATTTAATTTCACAATCTCTGGTATCATATACAGCACATGTAACTGTACGATGAAGAAAAGCAAGATCAGCTTGTGATTACTTTCTTTCTAGATTCTGCTATTGTAACTCTGTGAAGTAACATGATGATTTGAATGCAGAGAGTTTCACTGAAGTTATTTCAAAATTTAAGGTATTCAGTAGCTACCACACAGAAATGATATCAGAATTCATTTGCAAGGATTTAAATCTCCCATCTGTAAATTGACAGTTAAATCCAGCTCAAGCTGAAATCAGCCAACAGCCATCTGATGTCTGTTCAATGCACTGTGTAAAATTACTTTAATTTGCTGTTGGATAATTCCCAAATAAAAATATGTGTCTTCCCCAACCCAATGACTGACACTTTTACTGATGGTATCACCATTAAATTTTGTGTCCCTTTAGACAGCTCCTCAGGCAATTGGCCTTTTGCCTAGTGAAATTGACAGGCATGAAAGTTATAATGGTTCAGCTATGTCCCCATTACTCCATCATTGCCTTTATTGGAGCTCTGTGCCAATTTAAGCTTTGCCACATGGAGCATGTTAAGTGGACAAGTATTGCTTTGTGTTTTAGGTCCAGTCTTAACATACCAATTTCCCAGTCAAATTCCAGGGGAAACAACTACTCAAATGAGAATGATGCATTTAAAAATAAGCATATTTAATTACTGTGCAGTCTGCCACACACTGAACAAATTTCCATTCCTCTACTTGTTTCACCTGGTTGTGCTCAGAAACTGGGATTTGTAATATTGAAGCACTGTAACCAAAAGTATATAAGAAATCCCATGTTTCTACAAGTGTAGCAAAATCCTAAGTCTTCCTTAATTTTACCAGTGTTTAGTGCCTAGAATAAACAGCTAACATTTTAGAGTTTCCATGTAAGTGTCAAAACCAAGGTCTAAATAAGGTCTCAGTGTAAACTTCAACATGTATCTTTCTATGCATTTAGCAGCCTAATCTTTAGTAATGATGCCTTGCTATTTTGCAAGACCTAATAGTACTGGTGGAATATAAGACAAAATAAATGAATAAAAGTAATTATTTAAACCAAGCTAAACTAAACTAAAATAAAATGGAAAAAAAGAGTAAAATAAAATAAAATACCCACTTCATACTTACTACTGGAATATGAACCAATATTAACTAGAATAAATGTCAAAAGTACATTTTTCAATACAACATGCAGGTAGAAACAATGGAGCTATCTTCTCTGTCTTTGTAGTGAATGCCATGTATACGCTATAAAATACAAACCAGAGGACCACAAGACCATTTCCCTTAAAAAAGGAAAGGTTTATTCTAATCTTAAAGTCTCTAAAAAATAGCACCAATACCTCTAAAATTAAAAGGTTTATTCTTACACTAATGTTTTAACCCCAGTAGATAGATTAAATCTACTTTCAAGCAAGTGGTATTTATTATCATCAAGTCATATTTATTTAATGTTTTACTAGAATTTAAAAGGCAAAAATTACCTGAAAACCACTATTGTTGTTTTTGATCTCTAGGAAATAGTAATTTATAGGTTTCAGATTTTGAATTCTGGAGCCATAGTGGCCTCTATTGTTGTCATATTAGAATAGCATGTGTTGCAAGTGTAGTAAATAAGCTACCTTTAGACATTTTTCATTCTTTGAAAATACATGACAACAGTTATTGTAAATTGACCCATCATCCTGGCTCCAACTTACAGACAAGCATTCCTGTGGCAATTACATCCTTATGCATTCATCTAACATCAGATCAGTCACAGACATGCCGAACTTCGTTGTCAAGTGAAACTGGGTTCTGCTTTGAAAATTACAGAAGATGTAAAGTCCCATAAAATTTTCTCAATATGCTGAGAATATCAGTAAAGTCACAGAAATTAAAAGCAGTTTTTTCTTCTTGCTTATCAAATGACTGCTTGTGTGAAGATGAAAGATGGAATTGCATGCAACTTTAGCCATCAACAAATGTTAATAAGATCTTAGCTTTTACTCTAGGCTTTTCCAGTGCTATAAAGATATTAAGACCCCTATTAATAGAAAAATAGATATAATTTTCCAAATACAGATTACTCAAACTTAAAAAATCACATGAATTTGTTTTTGAAATTATTTCTCTCTCTCTCCACTGACTATTTAAGTATCCTGGACCCTATATCTAGTATTTAGACTTATGAAGTTAAGCAAGATGTCACTGTAACAGATGAAATCTTAGGCCAGTTTACAGAAAACCAACATAAAAATTATCCACAAAAATGCCCAAATGCTGTTTATGTTAGCACTTTATATACTAGAATGAGTTCTTCAACATGGAAAAGTTTTCTAGTATCTAATTAACATCTGGTTTCACCCAACACTAGCAGGAGAGAATTAAAATGATACACTGAATTTCAGTTTTACAAAGCGTTGAAGTCTGCTATTAAATATTCTATTAAGAATAGATGAAAACTCAATTCCCTTGTTCCCTTTCTCCTGAGGAAGCATGACTGATCTTCCTAATTCTCACTACTACAAAGTGATTTATATTCCTTGTGATTAACAACACGCAACAAAATTGTTTCCTTTGCTGATTTTTGAGGCAAAAATAATCCCCATTATTATACTGGTGAAGCTATGAAAGAAGAAGCAATCTTTTGCACAAAAGAATAGGAGTAACTATCTAAGATTTCTCATTTTACTGCATCAAATCTTTTTATTATTTTTTGTGAAGTTAATATGAAATAATATAATAAATAAAGATCTTTGTAATCATATATCTGTAGTATTGTTGCATATTTTTTGTTGATTGGCATTTGGAAAGATAATAAAAAAAAAAATATTTGTTGATACTGCAAGTTTTAAAAATAAGTACAATGGGCTTTTTTCATCAATAGCCAAAGACATGATGAATGAACCTTGGGTAACATGGACATACAACTTAGAAAGGAGACAAACCTAGCACAAAGTAATTGAAGATGTTGAGAGATCACTGCTCTCATATTTCAGCGACTTTGCAGCAAATGGATATGGTGCATGCACTGTAAATGGGCAACTTGATTCATGATCTGAGCAGATCACTCTGCCAATTTCATATTTTATGTGGCCGTGAAGCTGCCAATTTTATGTTAAATTCAGACTGTGAACTTTTCCAGTTGCTACTTCTTCGAAACCTCTTCATCAGCAAAGCATGGCAAAAACCAGCCAGGAGGTGGAAAGAGAACAAAACAAACATACATGTATGAGGTACTTCCTTTTCACAGATATTTGGTCCCTTTCAGGTACTGGTGAATTAAAAATTAAAGTAGCTTCTGATGGTAAGACTAACTGGAAGAGCAAGTCAGTTACAGTTCATTGAATATGTCAAGGTACATGTTTGTCTCCTGTCAGTACCTTGCTACTTACCCTAAAGAAGAATGATAATAAGTAGTTAGACAATTCAGTAAAAGTGGTTAAGTAGTTAAGTAAAAAAGTAATTAATTAAGTAATTAAATAAAAAAATAAGAAATTAAATAAAGTAATTAACATTATTGACATTGCTCTGGGGCTGCCTCCTGAAAAACTATTTTTTCCCTTGTCTTTCCAAGGACAGATTTAGTTGATGCAACAGAGCCAGAGAACAACCCAAGCTGAAAGGGACCTCAAAAGATCATCTGGTTCAACCTTGTCTGGGGAAGGTAACCTAGATGAGATTATCTAGCACCCTGTCCGATTGCATCTTGAATACCTCTAGTGATGGGGGCTCTACTATGTCCCTGGGGGGGAGTGTTCCACTGCATGATTGTTTTCACTATAAAAACCTCCTTTCTTAAATAATAATGAAACTTGTCCGGGTGCATTTTGTATTCATTGCCCTATGTCCTCTCCATGTGGCTCCTTGCAAAAAGAGAGCCTTCATCCTCTTTGCAGTCACCCTTCCTGTACTGCAGTGCTGTGATGAGGTCCTGCCTTAAGCCTTCTCTTCTGAAGGGAAAAAAGACCTAATTCCTGCAGTGTCTCCTCATAGAAGAGGTTCTCTAGCCCTTTGATCATCTTCATAGCCCCCCTTTGGGCCCTCTCCAGTCTGCATGTTTCTTGAAGTATAGGGACCAGAACTGCATGCAATACTGCAGGTGCAGCCTGACAAGTGCTGTGTGGGATGATCACATCTATCTGTACTAGTAATGCCCCTGGTGATGCAGCACAGGATCCAATTTGCCATTGTTGCTGCAGCAGCTCACAGCTGACTTGGTGAGGGTGTTTTCAGTTCTGTCATCCGGGCCATTTATGAAAGCTTTGAACAGTGTGGAGCCCAGTATCAATCCCAAGAGGAAGCCCTACTTGTGACAGGTTACCAGCCTGAGTGAAAACCATTGATCACCATGAAATATTACTCTATTCATACTGAAAACAGGTAGTAAGTGATGTGGAAAATATAAATCTTTAGGCTGGATAGCACATTACAAGAAAGGTTACTTTACAAGAACCTCCATCTTTAAAATGTCTGTAGGGTATGTTGAGCAAATAATAGGGTTTTTTTTCTGAAGATACAGCACTTTCTTCTCACTGTAGTACTAAGAAGTGCTACAGTAGCAATGGTATGGTAACTGATTTTAGATATGTACAGGGGTTTTTTTTATTATTACTCAGTTGCAACAGAACTTTTGGAAGCAGGATTTAGTAGGGAGACTTTTTTTTCCCCCCTGAAATCAGTCAGATTCAGAAGCCTAGGATATTTTTCATTTAAAGGAGGTAAGTAAACTATTTTTTTTTTTTTAATCCATCTTCAGGCTTCTTGTAAGTCTGTGTTATCCAACTCAAAGCACCTGCACAGCTCTCAATTTCCCCAGGTCTTCATTTGGAGCAGGGAGGCAGAGCTAAGTTCAAATGCAACTTTGTGCTTTCGATGTTCAGAGCCTGCTAGAGGTTGCCCATCTTTCTCAGAAGCTCACAGCATCTTTGGGGTTCTGTTTGCTATTCTAATAGAAGAGTTAAGAGGAGACAGATGGTCAGAGAAAGAATTAGAGCTTGAAGCAGCTGTTATGAAATCTGCTTCAAGAATACAATTGCTTATATAGAGTTATTCAGACAAAGACAAAAAAAAGGAAAACACATTTTTCATCCTGGCACACCAGCTGGGGTCGCTGCTATAGTCAATGTAACTGTACTGCTTAGAAAAACACATATTAGAAATTGTATCATTAATGACAACATGAAAAAGGACAGAAATACAAATTAATACAAAAGTTTCACTCATTCTACCAGAAATCTTGAAGCAACTGTATTTATGTAAATGAAATATAATGTAGCTGCAGAAATAAGCTCTAGTTTTTGCAGTGTTTAATCCTTGAGCATTATCATTGGTATGCTATTTTACAGAATTGCTGGGGATAGCTGATGAGGGCACTGACTAAATCACTGCAAGGGTAGTGATCTAGAAAATCAAAAAGCAATATTGTCTATACCAGATAAAGCCACATTTCCAAACCCCCGTCCCAGAGCGATACAAATTCTTTTCTGGTTTATGTCTCATATCAGCATGAACAATGGAGCTGTTCCAACAGATAACAATGCTGTTAGTGACATCTCATGCAAACAAGTGCTTCAGCATGCACAGAAGCGATAGAAATTATATACACAGTTATAAAACCCTGTCCATAAGTGAGATCTGGCTTGTGAATCACTTGGCTGGACCACTCTGATTTACCTGGGAATTACCAAAATACCCATTCCCTGACGTAATCAGCAATATAAAATCAGTTACATCATAGACATGACTGGTAACAGAGATGACAGGGGTGAGATCCAGTTGTCTGAAGAGAACAGTATTCTTTGTGATGCCCCAGCATATACTCCCTGGTTCCCACTGCTACTCCAGATGAGTGCAGTTCTTCCATCAGTTATGTGTCATATCCACAATCACCATGCAGTCGTTTCAGACAGCCAAGAACAGCTAAAATGACAGCATATCACTGTTTTCAGGGAACTGAGTGCTAAATTACTCTCCCTTAATTAACCTTGAATGTCAGGTGCTACTAACAAAACTGTAAGGCTAGTTCTAGTAAATTGCAATTGGCCATGAAGAGCCCTGGGTATGAATGCTAAAAGGCATGGAATTACCGGTATCCATGCTGGTATCTAACTAATCTGGCAGTCAATACTAGGGTTGTCAAAACTAAACCACTTGTTGACTTTGTCCCAGTATTCTTTGGGAGTGTACTGAGACAGGCTAAAAGGATGAAAGAGTCATTCAGAGCATTTAATAGTATAGCTAGTCATGTTTCAGTGCCCAGGACTGATGCTTATTATGTACTTGTTCGTGAGCTACTGACCTACTCTATTTCTAAAGCAGGCAGGTGGGGACAGTTAAATATATCTAATGACGCTTTCCATAGGTGTCTTTGGAAAGCTTACTATTTTACTCTCTAGTAACTAGAAAAAGAATACCAAATCCCTGATTCATATAAAGAAGGGTGCTCATCAATGATTCTGAGCATCAAAATATCCAAACCTAAGCACAGTGCAAGGGTGTCCTGGTTTCAACTGGAATAGAGATAATTTTCTTCCAAGTAGCTGATACAATGCTGTGTTTTTTGGATTTTGTATGACAATGATTTGATAACATACAGATGTTTTAGCTGTTGCTCAGTAACCCTTTCTGTTCTACACAAGCACACATCACTGTTAGGAGCTAGGATTTAAGTTCTCTCTGAAGGCCAGATAATGTTGAGTATCATCTGCAGGTAATCTTTATTGAATCTGAGGTCCCTGAGACTTTAAAAGATTAAAGGAATAGCTATGGTGTTCTGTTAGCTTAAATAGTGATTAAACCGTAGAGGAAAGGGAAGATGATCAGTACAGCAAACACAAAAGTATATTCTATAGCTCTGACAAGGACCAAAGGCTCACAAAATGAGAAAAAAATTCTTATTTTATTTAGCTAGCTTAATGAATTGTAACTTTGGGGACAATATCTTTGCAGTCAGTCTTAGGCTGAGGTTAGAAGGGTTTCAGAACTGAAACCATACTCTGCCATGAAATAGCTGCAGGTGCAATGCACGGAAAGGGCGTTTTTCAGAAATAGAATAGAATCATAGAACAGTTAGGGTTGGAAAGGACTTTAAGATCATCTAGTTCCAGCACCCCTGCCAGGGGCAGGGACACCTCACACTAAACCATGCCACCCAAGGCTATGTCCAATCCAGCCTTGAACACCGCCAGTGATGGAGCAGTCACAACTTCCCTGGACACCCCATTCCAGTGCCTCACCACCACAACAGTAAAGAATTTCTTCCTCATATCCAATCTAAACTTCCCTCATTTAAGTTTGAACCTGTTACCCCTTGACCTCTCACCACAGTCCCTAACAAAGAGTCCCTCCCCACCATTCCAGATACTAGAAGGATGCTATGAAGGCTCTACGCAGCCTTCTCTTCTGCAGGCTGAACAGCCCCAACTTTCTCAACCTATCTTCATATGGGAGGTGCTCCAGTCCCCTCATCATCCTTGTGGCCCTCCTTTGGACTTGTTCCAACAGTTCCATGTCCTTTTGATGTTGAGGACACCAGAACTGCACACAATATTCCAAGTGAGGTCTCACAAGAGCAGAGTAGAGGGGCAGGATCACCTCCCTTGACCTGCTGGTCACGCTCCTTTTGATGCAGCCCAGGATACAGTTGGCTTTCTGGGCTGCAAGCGCACACTGCCGGCTCATGTTCATTTTTTCATCAACTAAAACCCCTGCACTCTGGTTCTAAAAACACTTTAGGCCAGCTGAAATTCTCACCATGATGCAAGAATGTCTATAAGGAATTCCATTTTTCCTAAGACCACTGACACCATAGCAAAAAATCATAGAATCACAGAATAGGGTCGGAAAGGACCTTAAGATCATCTAGTTCCAACCCTCCTGCCATGGGCAGGGACACCTCCCACTAAACCATGCTACCCAAGGCTCTGTCCAACCTGGCCTTGAACACCGCCAGCTGTGGAAGAAAACTGTCCCTAGACATGATGGATTGTGGTTTTCAGGTGATTTTTGAGAAGCTGTTTATACTCTGTCTAGATATTTATGACATGGATATAAAATGTTGAAACATAATTTTAGTCTTTATTAACCTACAGTGAATGTCCCCCAGGGGATATTTCAATGTTGTAACATAATTTATTATAAAATAAAATCAAGTTTAATCTCTTCTTTTATTTACTACAGTTGCTTTGGTTGGGATAATTTAATTATCTTTAACTGTAGTTTAAATGGCCATAATGATATAATTTTCAATATTCAATACATGATGCAGACTATTTGCAGCAGAATTTTGAACATTAACACCAGCTGATTAACCTGTTTTAACAATCTGAGGATATAACAGCATACGATAACAGTTCACAAAGTTTATGGTGGCCCTCATGAAGAACAAAACAGACATACAGTTTTAATTTGTGATTCAATGCTTATTTTTCTACTATACATAAAGGAAAAGAAAGACAATATTTTGTGCTGTTAAAATATGCACAAAGAAAATTACAAATTATAATGTTAAGAATTACAAGTAGGAACGAGGGATAAGGAAACCAACTTTGGGAGAAACATGAAATTTAAATAAAAATCCTCGCTACTGTTCATCTCACGTGATGTTCAGAAAAATTGCTGTTATTCAGATAAAAGTGCTGATAGTTTTTCAGCAGCAAACCAGCCTCTTCAAACTAATTGCTTTTATATTAACTTTGACTTCAATGCAGCATTCACAGGGACCTTGCATATCTTCTGATCTCTGGGTCATTGGAATTTCTCCAGGTCCAGCTTTGGAGCCAGCAGAGGTACTGAAGTGGTAAACACCTCAAAACATTCTCTGCCCTTGGACAGCACTTTCAGTGTTGTGAGAGTACTATTGATCTCATAGCCACCGCAATTTAATAGCCCCTCCTATTAACATATATTTTAAGAGACAATTCTTAAGAAGGAACTCACAATTAGAGACCTGAGGTGCTGTGGCACAGAACTGTCTCATTCACTACTGTTACAGGGGCAGAAGCTTTCAGGAAGAAGACAGAACAGGCACTTCTGGGCAATAATGGCTATGTCCGAGCAGCCAAGTCTGGTTTTCCTTACTTGGTTACTTTTTCTTACTCCTGTCCTATCTTTGTAGACCAGAGCTCAGAATTACACTGTTTATGGAAAGACATCTCTACTTTTCTAGGAAAATTTCATTACGTTCATGTAATTGGGACTTTCTATGAAAAATACTAAGATTTCATAAAGTAGGAGTGCTTTGGGTGATACAGTCCTCTTCATTTTAGAGTGGAGGAAAAGAGTTTAATAAATAAATATTTATAAACAAACATTTTGCAAGGAAAAATACAACACTGGAAAGAATAGTCTGACATTTTCATTTATTGCAAAATCTTTAGAGATCAGATAATTTTTATCTATTTATTTTTCAAGATATCTGTCTTCAACAGTGGAAATCTGCTTGATTCTGATGTAAGGAAGAGGGTAGTTGTACTTTAGTTACAGTTGCTGGTCTCAAGCATGACCTAACTCAGGTTTATTGTAAGTCCAAAACCAATCAGTATCATCAATCCATCTGTAGTTCTTTTCTGGGATTAGTTAAACCAATCATTTTAGGAACCATGTAGCAGAGAATCTCTCTTATCCTAATCAGGAAGTACTTGAATTTACAGACACAATGAAACTTTGTATGGAAGTTTACTGTCTGTGATATCTCCTAAATGTTTATTTTTAGTGTATCTTGAACAGAAAAATTCTAAGTAGTATGTACATTTAATCTCAACTGCTGCTCAATCAAGCATGTTAATTAGGTCTCTTCATTATCTTTCAGAAGAATATTACATATTTTATGCAATATTATTTCTCCTCTGCACAGCTCCAAATAAACTGAGTGTGCCAACATGGCATTCACTTCAGCAAAGCTTTCCATAATAAAAAATACACAGATATATTGAAACAAGAAGTCAGTATGCTGGTGTCCCAAGAAATAAAATACAAATGGTACCACTTCTTTCTCTTACAGAGCACCAAGGCAGTGATGCATGTCATGATTTAACTACAGACAGCAACTAAGCCCCACACATGGAGATGGGGGAGAGAATCAGAAGAATAAAAGTGAGAAAACTCATGCATTGAGATAAAGACAGTTTAATAGGTAAAGCAACTGCCACACACACAAGCAAAGCAAAACAAGGAATTCATCCACCACTTCCCGTGGGCAGGCAGGTGTTCAGCTATATCCAGGGAAGCAGGGCTGCATCACGCATAATGGTTACTTGGGAAGACAAACACCATCACTACAAACAACACCCCCCCCCCCCTTTTATTCTCCTTCCCCCACTTTTATATGCTGAGCATGACACCATATGGTCTGGAATATCACTTTGGTCATTTGGGGTCAACTGTGTCCACTTCCAATCACTTGCTGGTGGGAGGGTGTGAGGAGCAGAAAAGGCCCTGACTCCATGTAAGCACTGCTCAGCAATAACTAAAACATGCTCTTACCAACACTCTTTCCAGCACAAATCCAGAGCACAAGCAAAGCAAAACAAGGAATGCATTCACCATAATGAACATGAACATGAACATGAACATGAACATGAACATGAACATGAACATGAGCATGAACATAAACATAATCCCACACCAGCTCTGTGGAGAAAACTAACTCTCCCCAGCCAAAACCTGCACACTATGGCTTTCATTTTGTCTGTTTGCAACTCATTCCTCAAATAAGCATAACTGGATCATTGGTATGGATCAAAGACAAATTTTGCAGCAGACATATGCTGCTGTATCAAACATTATAGCTCCAGTTATTATATAGTCTTCTTTGTTTTGTTTAATAAAGCAAGAGATAACATAACGTCAAGTAAAGCGTCACTGCTTCGAAGATCCACTTAAAAGCAAGCTCTTTCCCAACTAATTTCCTTGCCACTAATTTCAAATTAAAATGCAGTGACTTTTAAGTTCCCATCAACTATCTATGTGAATAAGGACTTAAGGACATGGCAATTAAAGGTGAAGTCTTAAAGGTGCATCAGTGGATGCAGAGACAAAGGAAAAAATCCCATGTTTTTCAGAATAATCTTAGAATTGCTTGTTTTGCTGCTCCATACCACAATCTAAGTGGAGATGATAAATTTGAGTGCACAGCTTAAAAGTTAAAATCAGACCCAAGCGCTCCCCCTGGAGCACCTCCCGTATGAAGATAGGATGAGAAAGTTAGGGCTGTTCAGCCTGGAGAAGAGAAGGCTGCGTGGAGACCTCAGAGCAGCCTTCCAGTATCTGAAGGGCGCCTATAGGGATGCTGGGGAGGGACTCTTCGTTAGGGACTGTGGTGATAGGACAAGGAGTAACGGGTTCATACTTAAACAGGCAAAATTTAGATTGGATATAAGGAAGTTCTTTACTGTAAGGGTGGTGAGGCACTGGAATGGGCTGCCCAGGGAAGTTATGACAGCTGGCAGTGTTCAAGGCTGGATTGGACAGATCCCTGGGTGACATGGTCTAGTGTGAGGTGTCCCTGCCCCATGGCAGGGGAGTTGGAACTAGATTATCTTAAGGTCCTTTCCAGCCCTATTCTATGATTCTATGATTCTATGATTTTGTAACCGAGAGAAACCACTAGAGGGCAAAATGTCCATTGCTAAGTAAGCCAGGCACCTTTATACAAAAGAGAAAAATAGAAGGGTAAAATACCTCAAAATAGCCTTTTATTTTTCTTTCTCCCCGCCCCCAAATTAAATATAAGTATTTAATTAAAATATCAATAAATAATACATTAATTATCCCTTAACCTCTGTCTCTGAAAGGAAATCATTAGGTGACATTTGTCATGAGGTCAAATCTATGCTGCTGCTGCTTCTGTCCTGTTTCCACAAATAGCTATTTTCTGCAAACATTTAGGAGTTCTCAGCACTAAAACTTTTTTTGTTAGGATATCTGGAAATAATAGCGACTTGAACTTGCTAAGGCCTGCAAATTTAAGAAAAGTGAGGAAAAAGATAACTACAAAGACACAGAAGTCATGCCTTTATTTATAACTTTCATTTGGCTAGCTGTTAGAGTAAATATGCACCAGACTTTTCAAAGGATCCAGCTGTACAGCTAATTGTGTTTGTGAACTTACTACTTTAGTAATAGAGGTTTTCACAGTCATCAGTGTGTTTATGCACAAAATCCTTCAAGGAGCTAGTGTTCTCAATAACTCCCAAGTGACACACTGAAACCTGAGACTAAAATCAGATAGGGACAGAGCTATTAAAGCTATTGCAAAATTCAACTTTAGAGCATCTTTCTCTCCAGCTGAATTACAGCCACAAGTTGGGAGGCCAGGCATCACACAGAATACATAGGGAAAGTTTGATGCTGAAAGGTAGAACCATGCAACAGCACGTGCTGGGGGCTGCCTGGCTGCAAACAGCTTTGCAGTGAAGTACCTGGAGGTCCTGGCGGAGCCTACAATGTGGCCTCTTGTCACAGAGAAGGTGAATGTCATCCGGGGCTGCAGTAGGCAGAGCCAGCAGGTCAAGCAAGATGAGTCTTCTCTGGTGAGGCCAGACCTGAATCACTGTGCACGCAGTTCTGGGCTCCCCAGTATAAGACAGATACAGCCTTACTGTATTAAATCCAGTGCAGGGCCAATAAGATGATTAAGGGACTGCAACATCTCTGCTATGAGGAAAGGCGGTAAGAGTTGTGACTGTTCAGACTGGAGAAGGGAAAGCTCAGGGGTACATCAATGTATCTGAAGGGAGGGTGCAAAGAAGATGCAGCCAGGCGCTTTTCAGTGGTGCCCAGTGGCAGAACCAGAGGCAATGGGCACATACTGAAACACAAGAGGCTCTCCCTGAACATTGGGAAACAATTTTTACTGTGAGGGTAACCAAGCACTGGCAGAGGTTGCCCAGAGAGGTTGCGGAGTCTTCATCCTTGAAAATATTCAAAAGCCATCTGGGTATAGTCCTGGCCAACCAGATCTGCGTATACATGCTTGAGCAGGCTTGCTGGGCAACATGACCTCCTTACAGCGTCAGCCCATTCTGTGATTCTGTAAGCAACACTGAGAGGCACAGACACTTACAGTCATTGCATTCTCAGCTGGCCAGCTATAAATGACTTTGGCTTGTGAAGCTATGTATCCTTGTTTTTAAGAGATCTAGAAGGCAATATAAAGTTCAAATGATAAGGTGGAGACAAAATATAATGAATGGCTTCATAACTAGATATTTTTATTCAATTTTTAACAGACCATGACATTGACCTTGCAGGTAATAGTAAAGCAAATCAGAGTGTATATAAGGAAACTGAAAATATTGTAACAGAAGAGAAAGCACATCTCAAGGAACTAAACATTTCCAAATTATAAGCACCAGGTGAACTCCATCCCAGGGTTGAAGAAGAACTGAAAAATGAAGTTGCAGGCCAGATAGAATGTGTTTTAAGATTGCTTCCATAAGAGGAAGGAACAAATCTGAAGAACAGCAAAACACATTACCTGTATTTAAGGTAAAAGAATGGTACAATAAGTACAGACTTTTTCATATGACCCAAATAGTGTGCAAGGCTTTTGAGCACATTTTTCCACCTACCTGTAGACCCAATTTTGTTTGTTAAAAGAAGCAAAAAATAAACATGAGCTTTTCAAAAATTAAATTATTTCCCACAGTAATGGGAAATAATTTTTGAAAAGCTCATGGGCTGTAACACTGACACAATGAAATCTAGCTGTTTACTTGAAGAAGATAAAAATTAATAGAAGTCTAACCTGAGCAAGGAATTGGCCTAACAGCAGGCAACACCAGACAGGATTAAATAGGAAACTCCTAGACTGGGTGATTGACTGGGGAAGCAAAATTTGGCTTTGAGCCTGATCTCTTTGCAGATTTCTGTTGCTAGGACAAGAGTTGTCATCAGAAAGATAGGAGACACTGTTAGCAAAACACAGGGGTGAATGACCTGAAGGACCGTGTTAGTAGATATTCAGCAATACTAAATGCGTGGCTGTGCACTAATAACTAAAAATATTTAAATAAAATCTTATTTTTAATTTCAAATTTATTCCTATAACATGAAAGTAGGAGGACCTGGTCATATTTGCTGATCATAGGTTAACTAATGTGATAGCAATGCGATACAACTATCTAAAAGGCAAAGGCAACACTGGCACATCATCATTAAGATTATGGTGAGTGTTGATCTTAAGAAATATTAAATAAAAAGGAACAGAATTAGGGAAAAGCTATTAATATGTTATCTTCCTATCATAGAAGAGAGGACGAAAACAGCTCTGCTTTTTTAATCTATCCAAATGAAGGCTGAGGTACAATTTAACTCTCCTTTCTAAAATACTTCAGAGAGATAAACACTAAGAAGGAAGAAGAGTGATTCAAATAAGGAACAATGTTGGCACAAATACAACATGAATAAACTGATAAATGGAAATTAGCTGAAGCCTTCAAGCAGCTTTCCAATGGAAGCTGCGGTAGAAAGAGAGGGCAAGTGAAGTGCAAAAACCCCCTACAACTGAGATGGGCTTTGATATACTTTTGAAAATAGAGTCCATCTCTCTGAAATTGCAGGCACGATCCACAGAGATCCACAAAGCCTCTTCTAGTCTTGGTCTTCTATTTAGGGCACTGTCTGAGATCTCATAAACAGAAGAATAAAGGAATTGTACCCAGAGAGGTCAGCTACCACCTAGGCATATATCCATCCTTTGAACAATTTGACATACTTGGTGAGCATTTGAACAGTCAGGCAATGCCTGTACCAGTACACTGAGGAAATGGAGACATTTTATTAAGTGAGGAAATAACTGAGAGATCTGAGGATCTCAAGTGATGCATAAATTTCACTCATTGGCCTGTCAGGGGCTCTAGTCCACAGTGAACTATGCATATGCACAATAAACTATGTGGCACTATACAGCTCCATCACAATAAATCATTTAAATTGCTTTTCTGTTCCATTAGCCAAGCTAGCTAGGGCTCCCTATATTGAAGTCTGCACTGTACACACCAAAAATATCTTGACTGTAATAAGAAAGAAATCTGTAGCAATATACAGCTATAGTAATTTTTGAATATTATTATGAAGTAGTACACATGGAAACTGACAAGTCTCCTTTCACAGAATTAAGTTTCTAGGAAAGCAGTTCCTTCATAAGCGATAAAAAGTAGACCAACACTCCCCGCAAAACAACCAACCAACCAACCCAAAACCCAAACAAACAAAAAAAAAAACAAACAGGCTGAGGAGGTTGTAGGCTTAGAAAGCTTTGAGGTAGTCATAGAAAAAAAAAGAAGGAAAAGTCAGTCAGGCACACCTACGTTTGCACCAAGCAAATGACTATCCCTGTCCTGTTGCTATACTTTGCTTGTCATTTTAATACCTGGGGCTAGGGGACAGAAGAACTACACCTTTGAGTAAGGGCATAAAAAAAGTGACTATAAATGAAAACAAATCTAGGAACACAATCTAGAAAGTCCACATTAATTAAAAAAATGAGTAACTTCTACCTAGGAATTTGGAACAGAAATTGAAAGGGAATAAAGAAGAATCAAAAAAGCAGCATGAAGTGATTGCGTGTGTGACAGATGTAGACAAGCCTAAGCAAACAGATAAAAAAACCCAAAACCTAAAAGATTAAAGAAATTATTGTCAGTAAAATTTCTACATTGACATTGCCAGCTCAGTAGAAGTGTACTAGAAATGAAAGGAGGTGAATTGGAGAACAAAAACCAAGGGGTAACAGTTCTTCATTACCAGGGCACATCAGCACATATTAAAAGATAATAGGAGAGTGAAGTGACAGAGCAGCTGCAATAAGGAAAAGATTCAATTCAGTGGATGAAATTAATCTATATTGAATTCATTGAATCTATTCAATGAATTCAATACAGATTAACAAAAGCAACAACAAAATGTCTTTCATTTTGAGTATTTTTTTGAAAGCCAAACCACATGTGACTTCATGCATCAGCCTAATAGATAAAATTTAATACAGAAGAACTTAAATTGATCTAGTTAGTTATATGTTACAAATAAGGTCTCTCTCAATTTATCTACACTTTGGAGCTGTATTCCTTCTATTTTATTGGTAGTGCAAAGAGAGACATTTCATCATGAATACTTGGTAAATAGTGTTTAATGAGTTGTCACTTTGCATTGGACATGAACTTGAATACTGGTACAGTGAAAATTCAAAGTGCTTTATAAGAGCTGTGCCTGGTAAGAGAGGTGGAGCAAGAAGGAAACTTTGTCCTGTACAAGTTAGTAAAGGGTTTTAATATGAAATACCAAATTTCTGGTTTGGGAATATCTGGATCCAAAAGAGAGATTAGGCTTTCTCTCTTGTGTGCACTGGAAAAGGCTGGCTTTCACTTTCAGACCCTAGAAATGAAAATTAAGCCTGATGACTGTTTTCCGCTGCTTTCTTCTCCTCAGCCTAACCTTCATGTCCATGTAAAGGTTTCAATTTCTGGAAGGCAGGTGAACACTCTTCTGTACTCCCACATACATCCTTCTTTTGAGAAGATGACAATGTTGAAATGTCAAACTGCCACCCATATATAGCAAAACAAAGTGAAGATGGAAACTTATACAATTACAAACAGTCATGTTAGAAGGCTTAGCAGACAGTATCTCATGTGTAGAGCTGTTATAACAAATCTCCTGGTCAAGTAAAATGTTTCATCAAGTTACCATGAAAGTAGGCAAAGATAAAATTTACAGGAATTATTTTTTAAATTGGATGTCCTTTTTACATACTCAGTATTATATAAAAATGAGAATTTTCATTTACTTCATATAATTTATCCAGGTACTCATACCAGAGATTTTAGGAACAAATTCTGCAAATTGTTCTGGTGGGTTTTTTTTTTTATTTGTTTTTTCCTAAGAATGTCCTCACTGTGTCATTGCTCTTTTTCTTTATGGAGACATTTTGCACAATAAGCTGTCTCCAGACTCACTGAAATCAAATTTGTAATTATCCTTGACATGGGTCCTATAGTTTCTAAGAACCTCGAAACAGAAAAGTCAAACTGTGAATGATCTTCACAAGATCTGGAAGGCAGATTAGAAGTCATTCCTTTAAAAGCAATCACCCTATTAAAGTCAATTATTTTTGTAATGCCCTGGTAAAAATATTAAATTTCATCACTGACATAATTGCAACAAAGTACTATGACTCCCTGAGAAAGTAAAAATACACTCAGAAATCCTTTGAATTTCTATTCTTCCCCATTTCTTAATTTGCTATTCCTCATTAGTTTCAAGTGCTTCAGCTGCTCCCTTTTGCCTACACCTTACCTGTTTTCCCCACTCCCCCACCTCCATTACTAGCAAATTATGCCTTTATGGAATTATTTTCCACCTCTTTCATTGATCTTATTTGCTTTATCTGAGTTTCCAAGGTTTCATTGCTTGCCAAGTTCCATTAGGTACTGGAATCATCTAGCTCAATATAATAAGCCAGTCCAGGCAGGCTGCCTTTGCATTACAGCATCATAAAACTCTGCAAGAAGTGAAAAAAAAATTCCTTTATTGCAGCATTACTTTTCCAAAGTTATAGCAAAAATTCAATTTTTTTTTTTTTGAAGAAAATTTAGTGGCTGTTAAATCAGCTCTAATTATTTCTATTACATTTGGACAACCACATAAATAAAACATGTATATTACTTTAAATCAAGGTGTTTTAAAAAAGGTGAAGTGACAGATTAAACTGCTAAGGTTATTATTATTTATCCAATTAATTGGATTGCTTGTCCTTTCCTCTGGGTGGGTCCCGAAGAGCTGCACTTGTGCCATGCCGCTATGCACATAAAATCAGTGCTTTGCTGCAAGAAGCAGCAGAAGAGCTAAAGGTAGCTGGGAGGCAGCCTTTAAACCCTGAGTAGCTTTAAAACTTAATTTCATAGATTCAGTTGAAATTTCTATAGGAGGGCTGGGAGTAACTGAGCCTCCTTGCTCTTGAATCTGAATGCTAAAATGGTGCATTAAGAACAAATATGAGCTAAGCAGCAGAAATGGACCACTGGACTATAAAATAAAAGCTAAAAAGAAGGGTCTGATTCTGTCAAGACAATCTCTATGGTCAGAGGAATTACTCATGAAGGACAGTGGCAGTTCATTCAATAAATAAAAGCTTTCACAAAATGATCAACCAGAACATATGCTTCTTTCTTAATCCGATGATCTAGCTCTGCGTAAGAAATCTTGCTAAAGTTTAAAGAAAAAAAACATTTTCTAAACCTGGTTTTCTTTTTAGGATTCTCTCCATCTCACTCTTTTTGCATTCTATCTGAAGGTGTACTTAAATACTTTGGACTGTGGGTGAATTACCTGATGCACCTGTTTCTGGTGCTTCTAGATTCCACTGTGATCCATCACTGCCTATAAAGCAGAAACAAGATCCACTAGTCTTTCACTTTACAAGAAACATTCATGAATTAACACTGCGGTGCACTATTAGAAAAGTACAGGGGAAAAAGGGACTGATGAATTCTGCAGGGACAGTAGATAGGAAATAAAAACTTTGTTTTGTACATAACCACAGGTTCATACAAGCATCACCAGTTTGTCTCCAGATCTAGATGTCTCCATTTCTATCAGAACTGGTCTATAACCCTTAAGAACCACTCCAGACAGACTGGGATGGGGAAGAGGATTTCCTGTTATTCTGCAACCATGTTGAGCTTATTTTTTTAATTATTGCCACTAAAACCACAGAGCTGTGCCCTGAGCAACGGTTGGACCAAATGATCGTCAGAGGTCCTTTTGAAACTGAGTTAATCCATGATTCTGTAATAGCCTTTATTTCTCTGTGTGTGTGTGTGAAAATACCAAAAAATTACTAAACTTGCTGACATCAACCTCATGCCTGGAGATGAACTGATTAAACAAAATCTCTAGTTCTCTGAAGACACATAAGCTTGAAATCTCTTTGATGTTGCAACACACTCCCAGGGCCTCTCAGGACAATAAAAATGGGTGGCGAGTGCAGAAAGAGAGGTTGCTGAAGTTTGCTTTCAAAGTAAATTTCAATTATAGATGAGCTCTTAAGTCTGAGGGCATTTGACAATAAACAAGTAGCAATTTTTTTGACATCTAAATGCCAAGCATATTTCCAGCAGTTTGAGGCACTTATGCATTTTCATTCCCCCCACTTCCAGCTGGCAGTCCCACATGGATTCTAGTGCAAAATTAGCTATGACTGGCACATAGCATATGCCTGCAGGCAAGGAGATTGGAAGAGGCATACATATTTTCCCTTTGCTGAAGCTTTTACTGGTTGGTAACTTCAGTTACCTTCCAAGCTGGCCTCTTCCAGAATGTATTGGTTTATATTAGAATTCAGACCCCCAATTTTTAAATAAATTAGTGCAACTTTTTTTAATTATCCTCCTGCCTTTTTCATTTAACTGCATCATATGCTGTGTATCTCTTCAGCATTATTCTTTGTAATCAAATTCATACTTCAGAGAATAATATATATTTTACAATAGCTGTTATTGTTCGTATCATTATAAACTAAAGCAACTGTTTCATTTTACATACAGAGCAGAAAGTTTATGGTCTTATTAAACCTTCAGTTAAATTGATTGTTGTGCATAACAAAAGGCATATTTTAAACAGGGAAAAGTTCAATTGTTTGGGTTTTTTTCCTCCTGATCTTTGGCCCATTGTCACATCTACCAAAATAGAAATGGTAAAGACTGAAGGTTATGAAGATAAGTAACAATTGAACCAACTCTGAATGCTACCATAATTCCTCACTTGCTGCATTCCCATGTGCTACTAAGTATATTCAAGCATATTGTGGTCCATGTATGGAGACTCATACAACTATCAGCTTTATGATATCAGATCTCCTGTAAAAAAAAACTCCTGATAATTCACTTCACACTCTATTTCTCCTTACTTTCCACTTCCTTCTTCTTAATCAATCGCCTCAAAAAGACACCTGTGCTATAGCAACAGCATGAACCTCACAGCTGGAATTGGCACAGGTACTCTCTCTGTTACAGGCTTAGGGGACAATGAATTTCTCTGTCAGAAGAAAGGAAGCTGAACTAGTGATTCTTCTTCTCTGTGCTGGCTGTTTCTCACTGATTCTGCCCTTCTGTCATACTGAGAAAGACACATTGAGCAGGGTCACTTCTTATTGCCTGAAATAGTCCATGAAACCAAAATACACATACACACAAAGAAGAATTAAAAAAAACAACAGAGGCCTGAAGATTATGAAATTTGTCACAGACGTTCTGATATCAAGTAAATCATAGAATCATAGAATAGTTAGGGTTGGAAAGGACCTTAAGATCCTCTAGTTCCAACACCCCTGCCGTGGGCAGGGACACCTAACACTAAACCATGCCACCCAAGGCTATGTCCAACCTGGCCTTGAACACCACCAGCGATGGAGCATTCACAGCCTCCCTGGGCAACCCATTCCAGTGCCTCACCCCCACAACAGTAAAGAATTTCTTCCTTATATCCAATCTAAACTTCCCTCGTTTAAGTTTGAACCCATTACCCCTTGACCTCTCACCACAGTCCCTAACAAAGAGTCCCTCCCCAGGATCCCTATAGGCGCCCTTCAGATACTGGAAGGCTGCTATGAGGTCTCCAAGCAGCCTTCCCTTCTCCAGGCTCAACAGCCCCAACTTTCTCAGCCTATCTTCATATGGGAGGTGCTCCAGTCCCCTCATCATCCTCGTGGCCCTCCTCTGCACTTGTTCCAACAGTTCCATGTCCTTTTTCTGTTGAGGACACCAGAACTGCACACAATACTCCAAGTGAGGTCTCACAAGAGCAGAGTAGAGGGGCAGGATCACCTCCCTCGACCTGCTGGTCACACTCCTTTTGATGCAGCCCAGGATACGTTCGGCTTTCTGGGCTGCAAGCGCACACTGCCGGCTCATGTTTAATTTTTCATCAACCAACACCCCCAAGTCCTTCTCTGCAGGGCAGCTCTGAATCTCTTCTCTGCCCAACCTGTATGTGTGCCTGGGATTGCTTCCACCCAAGTGTAAGACCTTGCACTTGGCATGGTTAAGTTTCATCAGGTTGGCATCAGCCCACCTCACAAGCGTGTCAAGGTCCCTCTGGATGACATTCCTTCCCTCCAAACCTATCAACCGAACCACACAGCTTGGTGTCATTGGCAAACTTGCTTTGGGCACACTCAGCCCCAGGGTCCTTGTCACCAACAAAGATGTTGAACAAGAGCGGTGCCAGCACCGATCCCTGAGGGACACCACTCGGTACTGGTCTCCAGCTGGACATTGAGTCATCCAGCACAACTCTTTGCGTGCAGCCATCCAGCCAGTTCTTTATCCACCGAGTGCTCCACCTATCAAATTGATGTCTCTCCAACTCAGAGACAAGGATGTCATGTGAGACAGCGTCTAACGCTTCGCACAAGTCCAGGTAGATGACATCAACTGCCTTACCCCTGTCCATCAGTTCCGTAGCCCCATCATAGAAGGCCACCAAATTGGACAGGCAGGATTTCCCCTTAGTGAAGCCATGCTGGCTGTCACTTGAAAAATGAACACTGAATATTGAAGATGATCAGAGGGCTGGAGCACTTCTCCTATGGAGACAATCTGAGAGAGCTGGGCTTAATCAGCCTGGGATAAAGAAGGCTCAGGGGAAACCTTAGAGCAGCTTCCAGTGCCTAAAACAGGCCTACAAGAAATCTGGATAGGGACTTTTACAAGGGCATGTAGTGACAGGATAAGGTATAATGGTTTTAAGCTGAAAGAGGGGAGATTTAGATCAGATATTAGGAAAAAATTCTTCACTGTGAGGATGATGAAGCACTGGCACAGGTTGCCCACAGAAGCTGTGGCTGTCCCAACCCTGGCAATGTTAAAGGTCAGGTTGGACGGGGCTTTGAGCAACCTGGTCTAGTGTGAGGTGTCCCTGCCCATGGCAGGGAGGCTGGAACTGTATGTTCTTTAAGGTCCCTTCCAACCCAAACCATTCTATGATTCTATGATAAGCTGTGACAATCCAAAACAGATTGTCTCTCTACAACCACAATTTGAATCAGCGCAGCCTATGAGCAAGATTTCTAGCATGTGGCAAGCTCCCTGGCCTGATTGCCTAATTAGATTTTGTCTGTCCACACCACCATAGAGAGAAAGCCACAACTTTGTCCCCTATGATCAAACCATTGCAGTTTCAGTCTTAACTTGCAGCATATAATGCTAAGAACTATACAGAAAGGACTCTGCTGACTGATCTGTTGTGGGACACACTACGGTTGAGGTAGCCAAGGCAAAAAAAAACATTGTTACTCATATGTCCTAAACTCTTTGAAATTTCTGGCCCTACGTTTTAAATTGAGTTGGTTCTGAATGTGTTCTGTAAAGGAGAAACAGGTAAGGCACACTGGTGCATGCACACAAAATGTTATACAAGACAAAGGTGGGCTATTAGTGTCATATTCTTAGATCAACAGAGATACAGGGGGAATTGTAGTACCTTCTGTTGAACCACATGTTGCAGATAAAGTAAGATAGATATAGCTAAACCAAAGATACCTAAAAAACCCTATTATCATAAAGAATTTTACTTGATGCATGAATCAACCCTCTCTACTTAAATCAAGAAATTTTATTTTTGCACAATTGAAGACACTGTAAAAAGTAACTGAAAAGGTTTGTTGTCATTCACCCTATACATCTTGTTTTGGGAAAAGTCACTAAGTTTACTGAATTCCATCATCCAAACTCCAACATTGTATTTCATTTTTCCCTACCAAAGATCAAAATGAGCATGGGATGTCAGGCACTTAGCACTGCACATTGCAAAGATTTGAGGTCTTTAGACAGAGTATTACAAGTTCTTATCAGCACCACCATGTGCTATAAGACAGAATGCACATAAACCTGTCAACATACATAATTTTCTATTTTCGATAAAATAATACCTTACAGAAAAAACACACATAATTTTTTCCTCCAGCATCGTGACCCTTTTTAAGGGCAAACAAATGCAATTAATCTTCCAGAGAAAATAACAAAGCAAGTAGCAATGTGTCTGAAGTATGGAGGACTTGATTTGCCCATGAACTATTTCAAGTCAATTTCCTATATGTAGTTGCAGTGTTAAACTTGTGGAAATACTTCTATCCAAACATACATAAGTAGTTTCACTAATATGATATTAAAGAAATTTAAGTCTCCAGTTAGGCAAATTTCCAATTATTTTTTTTTTTTTAATGTGTTTATCAGAGTAAAATCTGCCTGGGTTTTCAGTAATAAGTTTATCATAATTCCAACAAGGAATATTCCAACAAAAAGTAATCCAGTTTTTTGCAGCATGTGACAGAAAAATACATTTCCCAAATAGCATATGGAAAAAAACCTGGTGTCCGTATACATCATTAAGAAAATATGAAGTTTTCAGCTGGGTAGGTATACATACTATGAGTGGCAAACTCCAGTGGTACGTATGATCAGAATTTTTCATAAGACAAAGTTGTTATTGTCATTGTAGCTTGATGGTCTGAGAATACTAGGAAAAGTTAATATCTTCTGTTATGTGTAAAAGATGATCGTAAAATCAGTGGTGCAGAGTAAAGCTGGAGCCCCCAAGCCTCTATGCAGCTCACTGTCTTCGGTCAAGGAAATGTAGGCATAGGAGATGGGCAAAATCTGCTGTAGGGTAACAAGAAACTGTCAAAACAAAGAACAAGTATCACACATACATAAAGCATACTATGTATTGTAAATTGAGATGTAATATAGAGTTGCAGACTAGTGAAGAAAAAGCAAAATGGAAAGCATGTTAGAAAACATTAAAATAGCCCAAGCAGACACTGAAGGACACCAGGGAAAACAAAACAAAACAAAAGCAAGAAAGCAAACAAAACTCCTTCTAGCAAAGAGGAGAAAGAAATTTCATCACCAGCTTCACACTCCTCCCTGTCAGAAGATGTTTACCACTCACTGCACACTGACTCCCACTCCTTTAGGTACAGAGATACAGTAGATTGACCATAACATCAGGAAAAAACAGGTATGTTAGGATGTTTTGGTGCAACAATTTTAACTGGTTTACTATTAAGATGTATTTGCTATTAATTTGGACTGTAACTGTTAGTATAATTTTAACTGGACTAATCATAATAGCTTTGTCTTGTTTTAGTAAAGTCTGTAAGCATTTTAAGGTGACTAATAATAAATTCTTTGTTTCACATATCAGGTCTGTTCCCCATTTTTGTCCATAACAAGATTTTGAGTGCAACAACTAAGGCAGGTATATAAAACACAGGAACTTTATTATAAATGATACATAGTGCTGCTTCATGAAAAATAATATACAACTCAAAAAAACAGAAAAGATACAAATGTCCATGTATAGTGGTTTTCCAGTCATCAATTAGTAGTCATGCAACAAAATTTTACGGCTTCACTTGCTAAATTAGCTTGGATAGTAAATAGTGGCAAGTTGCTATGTTCCTAAATACATATATTTATTTTTTGCATACATGTTATGTGTGCATTTTGCCTGTGGGAACATTTACACATTCAAGAGGAAATAGCTTGACCTGGTAGGTAGACATTCCAGCAACAAGTAAAATCAGGCATGAGATTAATTAGGTTTTAGTGAAGCAATTAAAAAAAGGAATATATTAATTGAACAATATTGCAGACAGGCAGCATGACAAAACCTCTTTGAAATGACAAGACACCTTTCAAAGAGATACTGTGTTTAAGAATAAAACCTTTAATTATTATGCAAATAATGTTTGCATGCGTGGTACTTGCCAGAAGTTCATTTGACCTGTATTTCACTTCCTCAGCCCTGGCATAAAATCCAGTTACAGAACCTAAAGGCAAATTAATGTATTCTAACTTTCTGCTACTATTATCCCCAAATTCACTTTTGGCACTCCTTGTACTGACACTTCTGCCTTTAATAACTTTAAGCTTATTTTTTTCTTAAGGATTTGATTTATCTTTTCTAAGTTAGCAATAATAAAGATGGGAGTTGCAGTAGCTGGTTACAGGGGACAAACCTGCAAGCTCCAGACCAGGATTCATAGGTAGATGTTGCTTCTCCCAGGAATTTAAGAAGTTAAACCTAAAGCTATTTGCACTACAGTCCTAGTTAAAAGTGCAACAAATGATCTCACCTGCTGCATGTTATCACTGGTGTAAATGGTTTAACGGCAATCTGCCCACACCATCTCAATACCAGATTTACCACAATAAGTTACTTTCAAGGTCATCTTCTCTAAATTGCTCATTGATTATTCACCATTCCTTAAAGTGGGAACCTCTGAGTTTAATTGGAATCAATGCTGACAAATGGTCTACTATCCCAAAACCTTAGTCTGACTTAATTGGAGAGAAATACACTTGCAGTTTTAATTGCAAGCATAAAATGTTACCTCCTCTGTTTTGCTATTGTGCTTTACAGCAACAATCAGTCCTTTATGGTTTTGTCTGCTGTTTGCCATTTCAAAATGCTCTGAACTGCATCACTTCAAAATGTTTAATTTATTTGCTCTTTAATAGAGTTCTCATACTGTTTAGAACCCGTTTGCACCCTTCTACCTGAGAAGGTCCTTATCCTGCATTTTACATGCACTTTTCAATTTTAATATCAAAGCAAACTAGCAGATATTTTCAGTGTGCAGCAAAAGCAATAAGTCTCATGTAAACCAGTAGAAATAGGCTTCTGTCACGCATGTCCATATTACCTTCTACCTTAGGAAAGGTTAATATAAAATGTACTGAAGTTTAAGCTGCAGAATATCCAATTATGAAGTAAGAGCAGATTATTAGACTAGATACATCCATGCATATCACCAAAGGCAAACACATATTTAGACAGGTGTGCTCCGAAGCAATTATATTCTAATTATATATCCTGCAACATTTTTTCACACTTAATTTAATATGATGTGATCTATTACAGAAGAATATTAGAAGTTATTAGAATTTAGTGCTGTGTTACTGCAATGAAATAAGAAGTGATTCTGTGGTGGATCTATACACGATTTTAGGGTTATTTTACACTCGTCTAGGAAAAGTAGACTATAACTCTCGGAAGCGTCATCTGGATGAAGGAAAATAATACCAGTTACAATCATCAGGTTCCCAAATGATCTCAAAACTTGAAAATCTAGCTTTTTAAATTAAAATAAATGATACATTTCTGAGTTTAATCGTATCTGAGATGTGTCACCTTAGAAAATAATGCCAAATAAAATAAACTTAGTTGACACTAAACAGAGAGCTAACATACAGGAATGCTTTAGCTTAATAAACACAATGACTTTCAAAGACCCTTCTCAGCTTAATAGTTCACTTATATTGATTATGCCAAGGTTTTCTTTTTATCTACTTTAATTCAGATAGACAATATAACATTTTGGTTGTTACACTTAACTGCTTTGAATTATTCAGGAAAGGGAGTACAAGGGCAGACAGATCAGGCCTATTTATTATTGCTGTAAGTAACCAAGTACAATATCTTTCCCCCAACCCCCCTTTTTTTCTTCACCTACAGTTCTCATTTTGTTGCTTTTTAATTGATCATAGTCTGATTTCAAATTTTAGTTTACTTTTCTATATGGTCCTATAGACCATATAACCAGAGAAAGAAGAGTGATACAAATGACAAAGAAATGCAGGATACGTTAAAAGGTTTTGGAATTTCCAATCTAGCTCTGGACACCTGCCTTCATCAAAATAAGGGTTGGATCTTTACAGTGTAGTATCTATCTCACAGCTAAGAAAGCTACAGGTTAGTAATATTATTACATAGGGAAAATATATCAGAAAAATACAACAGTTACTTCTAAAATGTCACTATCAGTTGTTTTTACAATACCAAATGTTTACACTGGTAGGAAATTCTAGGTTTGATTTAGGACTAGTTTAGGCATAGTATAAATGTAGACACTTGTCTTCTCTACTGACTATTAAGCATTGAAAGAAACTTCCAAATTAATAATGCATGCGCTTAAGCCCCTGAATTACTTTTTCAGGAGACTTTTTTGAATGCATCTGCATCATGGTACCTACAAGTGGCAGTCAAACAAAAAGCAAAAGCTTGCTCATTACTTTGCTTTCTCTGATAATGAAGTCAAAAGATACACATACACCTTAGAATAGAGTTCCCAAGTCGATCCCAGCTTAGCACCACACCAAGCAGAAGAGATGTGGCAGAAATAAGAAATTTTACTTCTATGTTTAGACTATCCATTTGATTGAATAAAGCATATTCCCATTTCCCCCTGTGAAAATGCAATCTTCTCTTCAGTGCTCCTTCTTCTGGGACACATGGGATACTTAGGATCTGCAAAACTAATAAGAAGAATGCTAGGAGATGTAAAGCCAGAAAAAATGTTCCCTCTGTTTCCCTTCAGGCATGTAATATTAAGACTATGCTGGTTCTTATCACATGTCATTTTATTATGTTCCTAGGTTGTGCCTTATTCTGTTTCGACAAGCTATTCAACTGAGTGACTGTCTTTTTTTATACACAGGGAACTTCAGAACTCCTAAATTCTTTTATGTCATACTGAACTGTCAAAAACAGCTCCTAGGATATCAGTTTCTCAATGTAGGCAGTTAAAATTCTCAGCTAATGTTTGTTAATTAGATCTTGTGATATAAATTAGTTCTTTATTGTGAGTGTTTTTAGACACAGATGATTACCCTAATTAATGATGTCATTTCTAATGAGGGAATTTTCTCATTCTGAGTAATTCTCAGATTAAAATTACATTAAATATTGCATCTTGTATTTTGGAATCTACTGTATACATCAAGACATTTTAACATACATTGCCAATTGAGTATGGGGCTAAGAATCTGGAAACTTGACTTCACGTTATACTAGAAAAGGCTACACAGGGTAACAAGGATTTATAAGAGTAAATTTAAACCTCATGGAACTCAATAGAAAGTCACATACTTGTAGTAGTCTTTGAATTTTAAACTCTGTAGGGTGTCTTCATTATCTTGAAAGACATGTAGAAGCTTAAACAAGTCACAGGGTCCACAAAGGAAGATGTGGATTGTGATGGCCAGTCCTGTAGCAGTTGGGTTTTTTTCCCCCAGGAGTTCCTGCTGCTGTGGCAGCAACACACAACACCAAGTTTTTAAGCTGATCTTTGATCATATTCAGATAGCCTAAATTCCACACAAGTAAACCGAAGTAATATTCAGTGACATCTACTGATATTTATATTCAAACATATCCAATGCTTAAGCATTCACTTTGTCATCCAGTTAAGAAAAGAATATGCACTATAAATAAACATCTATACTGAATCATACCTTCTTTCTGGAGCAATGTCTTCTGACAAAATCATTAATGGAACTGGAAACAAAAATTTAGAGACTTTTTTTTTTTCAGGAGCGAGAAAGCAGCTATATGGCCATGCCATGTGAGAACTTGAAGGAAAAAGTATCTTGCCCTGGAAAATGTTCTATAGATTGGGCCAAGCATTTACAGTATTTAATAGTAGATCCTGCTAGTGCTTAGGCATCATCAACAATAGTCTCAGCTATCTGGAAATGGGCAGTTTGTACTCTATGACAGTCTGGAATTTGAGAAAATCAGTCAGGTTTGACACCACCTCCACCCCTGCTAAAAAGGAATTGAATCTGTAGAAAATTGCTTTATAAACCTGTCATTCCTATGTTTCACAGTTTATATTATTAATGGCATTCATGCAATAAATTATTAAAAAAAATTGATTACAATATTGTTTTGTACCTATTTTGTACTCTAGGCATGAACAAAACATGTAAATTAAGCTAGAGCTTCAAGTCAGAATTCAGGTACCTAAATTTTTCAGATTGCATCTGTACAGAGACGGATAAAACTGTAGTTTTTGGACATAATTTTAGAAATTAATTTAAAATTTATTATAGGTATTCAAGTCATTCTAGAGCTGTCCATAAACAAGGAAGACACCAGCCCCACAAGCCCTAAGCAAATGTTCTTTTTCACTTTCCTGAATTCTGTCATATTCATAACTCTTTCTGTGGTCTTGGTTTGTATTGCTGGCAAAGGTTAACACAATTGTCCTCAATTGACACTGCATCTTCTTGAAATGTAACTTCTCAGGCTTTCCTAGGGTCCTTTTGCAGAACCTTCTACTTTCATATCACAGGCTTAAATTACTTTTCCACTTCACCTTAATGGAGGGTTGAAGCTAATATATTTGCTAACCCCAGTGTTTGTAACAGCCACTGGAGATAGACACACTCATTTGAAGTCAGTGATATTATCAAATACCATATTCAGAACATCTATCAGAATTCATTCTATGTTATTTCATTGAAAAACTGAGATTTCTTTAACATTAATTATTTAAATACTCCATTCCCAGATATTCTGGAGAACATTGTTTTCTGACGTTGTCAACTGAAAACTGATTTAGTTACTTACACTCCTGTTCTGAGTTTTAAATACTGAAATTAACTTCACAAAAACCATGAGACGGAGTTCAAAATGATCATTTGGGACACAAATATAAAAGTTGATATTTTGAAGAATAGTGGTATTACTGAAACTTGATCATGAGTTTTGTAGAGAGATCAGGCATGATAGCTCTTACATAACACAAATCTCAATAAGGCAGCTGAACATAACAAGGAGGTATTCATGTGGTTAGGCAACCCAGGGTCTAGCCTACCCAAGTGTTTTTGTGCATAACACTCCTTTATAACAGTCAGCAAAGAAACCTGAAATTTTCTATCTAATCAAACGTTTAGACTGCGTAATAATCCTAGGATGGTAAAATTGTTTTCTCTTATGCTTTTTTCACCAGACATTGATAATGACAAAACATGTACTTTCTCCTATTGAATGCATCCATTTTAAGCTATTCATCCATATGCTTCCTTGTTCATAATCACAGCTGAGCAATTCTGAGGATGCTTATTATTTTTGCTGCTTGAAAGGCAATGGTTTTTAAAGGTCTATTACCTCTACCTTTAGACTTTTGAAAAAAAATATATCAAGCTAAGAGATGCAAAAGAGCCAATACAGAGAGAGAAAAAACATAGAGCTGGAAGAATTAAAAGGGAAACTGAGTGTAGCTTGAAGAAGTTTAGTAATTTGAAAAGGTGGGTTTTACTTGAAGGATTGTTTGAACTGTGAAAGAACAGGAAAGTTAAATTACAGAATATTAGGTATCAGATATTCTTTCACATAAGAAGAGTTTCTTAAAGATAAGTTATCTAGATTGACCTCTAAAATAAACCTTATCAGCTGCCTAGCTCTATAAAACAAGTTTTCATTCTTATTTCCTCAGGGAATTCACTGTGGTAATAGAATGAAGAGAGAGAAAGAAAATTCTTTTGACCCTTAGAGGCTTTGCGAAGCTCCCATAGGGAAGGGTATGATGTATTTTTAATAAAATTTGTGAATTTTAATGAGAGGAGTTAAAGCACTGAAGTAATATTTGGTTGAGATAAAAATAAGTGGTCCTAAATCCTACCCCATCCTGAAGAGTAGATGAGAACAGGTTTTCTCTTCTTAAAAATCATCTCCTGAGATTTAAATTTTTTTTCAGTTACAATGTTCAAAGAACTCCAAAGAAGATGTACATGTCTTTTTAATTTTATTTCAGAAATTAAACTTGATCTTTAAGACCATTTTGGCTTTTTTTTTTTTTTTTTTTTCTTAGCATTGGAAACACTGTGCTGTCCAGAGATTTTGCTGATTATTTTTTAGCAGGGGCCATAGAAGGGAGACTGCTAAGACAGGAGAAATACTTATACCAACAGACAGAGTAAGTAGAGAGAGTCCAAAAGAATTCAACTGACAGCTTGAATATGTCCATCACTTCCTCAGTTCTTAGGAAAATATATGCTGTCAGATGTCATGCAATGTTCATTTAAAATACTACAGACAAGATGTCTACTGTAGCAAGAATTATTTCTTGGAAATTCAGAGAATGTGCAAAAAAAGCTCAGTTGCCTGAAAGTAGCTTTTGCTGGTGACACTAGGATGAATCTTTATTCAATACAGAATATAGTATTCAAAAAGAAAACCTTCATATCAGAAATTACTTCGGGAAAAAGCATCTTATATAATTAGCACATACACAGCATTAAACTTGGGTTTCCCTCTATCTTATGACCAAGAATTCTATCCCCAACATGCAAATATTTATACCTTAAGGCACTGCGTGTTGGAACAGGAAGGCATTCTCCACTGAATTGGAATGCAAGGACATTTTATGCACCTAAGGAGATCTGAATTATTTCCTTACCCATCCTCCTGCTCTCCTCATCAAGTTTTGTTCCCCAGACCAATGGCTCATCCCCACTGCCACCCAACCCCAGCTGCATCTATGCTGTCTTCACCTTTAGGTGAAACAATACAGGCTGGTTAACACCCAGCCTGCTGAAGACCCAGTGCTCTTATATTGACAGTCAATTGCATCCAAATGATAAGCAAATAGACAGCATATTAGGTTACAACCATACTGCATATTTAAACTTGATTTGACCCTTGGTTTGTACCTAACTTGGTTAGTCTCCACACTGTTAAGAAGGTCTGAATACCCCGTGAGATTCTGCGTCTCATGCACATCAGCCCACCATGCCAAACTGAAACATGAACTGAATGGCATTGAAAAGCAAGTTTAGGAAGCTGCTTTGAAGCTGTTAACTACTGTTTCCTAAAACCAGCAGAATGGAGCATCGCTTGTGCCAGCTGGGGTCAGAGTAAGGTCTAAGAGAATCAACAGCATTTCCTTGAAGCTGATAGTTTTCCACTTCAGCTGTAGAGCTGACTCATTTCTTCTTCTCCCAAAAGGAGGCAAGTACAGGGTTTGGTGAAAAAAGTGCTATAATTTCCTACCTCTCCACTGAGGTCAAAGCGCAGATGCAGTGGCACCACTCTCCTAGGATAAGAACCAGGTTCCAGTGAAAGTGAAGATTCCCACAGCCTGCCTTCCAAAAGAGACTCAGGCGCTGTGGGCCAGCCTCTTTCCTCAGTCATAAACCCAAAGGAATAATACTTTGCACATGGGAAGTACAAGTCTGTAGAAAGAAACATGTCTGATGCTAGCCGTCCCCCAGCTCAGACTTCTGCTCAGTGTAGGTCAGCAGGCACACACACTCCGAATAAAATGCATAGGACAGCTTTTATTCCATTTCTGAGGTGACTTTGTAACCATATAAGGCAACAAACAGGAACCACAGAATGCACCTATGTCCTGGGTTCAGCAGTAGCAGTCATTTTTTCTCAGTCTTAGTAGCCTGTGCAGTGATGTGTTTTTGACTTTCAGCCTGGAAACAGCGCTGATAACATTGATGTTTTTAGTTGCTGCTCAGTAATGTTTATTCTGACCAAGGACTTTCTGAGTCTCATGCTCTGCCAGGGAGGAGGGGAAGCCGGGAGGAAGCAGAGACAGGACACCTGGCCCAAACTAACCAAAGAGGTATTCCATACCACAGCACATCATACCCAGTATATAAACTAGGGGCAGTTACCCGGAAGGGTTAGTTCACTGCTCAGTCTGTCTGGGTATCAGTCGGTGGGTGGTGAGAGGTTGTATTTTCTTCCCTTGTTACTTCCCTTATCATTATCATTATTGGTGGTAGCAGCAGTGGTTTGTGTTATACCTTAGTTACTGGACTGTTCTTATCTCAACCTGTGGGATTTACCTTCTTTCGATTCTCCTCCCCATCCCTTCAGGAGCAGGGGGAGGAAGGTGGGAGAGTGAGAGAGAGACTGTGTGGTTTTTCTGAGTTACGGCTGGGCTTAAATTACGACAGACATCTAAGCAGCTTCTAGTACAAGACAGCTATAGAAGACCAGTTTGGCATCTCATTTAAAATTTGTATCTTCTCCAGTGAGCTGTGGGGAAAAGAGAAGGGAATCATAACAAATAGAAAAAAAAATACCATTGCATGCTTAGGAGCAGATCCTCTTTCAACACAGAAGCAACTGTAGGGCCATGATGCTAATCAAATGCACTGGCAAGTCTTTGTGGAAAATCATAATGCATTGGTTCGGTCTAAGGCAATCCGTTTGTATTTCATTTGAGTTGAATCTCCTTGGGTTAGCTCTCTTGAAAGAGCTGCTCACCAACAGTCCCTGCTGTAACAGAACATTACAGCTTTTTTCACGTCATAGGTCAGAGCATTCAACTTCCATCTTTCCATGTGAAATGCAAGTCAGGTATTTGTCACACTTGTCCACATCAGAACTATGCTTTACATCATTTCTGTCTATAATATCAAGGACTATGACATGTTTAGAAATTTCTGTTTTAATTTAACAAGAGAGGAGTAAGCAGTTCCTTTCCTTCCATTCCACTTATTGCTCCATATTTTGTAATCCTTGTTCGGCAGGTATTCCCACAGAGGCCTCCTGTTCTTGGAGGACTACTGTGTGGCACATACAATCGTATGGAGGTATATCCAAAATTATCAATCAAAAATAGGAATATAAATACAATAGATTAAATTCTCCATCCCTAAGAAGGAAGTGGAAAAATATGATGAGACAGGTGAAATAATCTGGTTTCCATACTGACAAATACCTTCTCCCAAAGAAGGAAAATTCAAAACTTCTGGTCTTTTTGGATGTATCATAGTTCATTTAATCGGCAGGACCTTAAATTACATTTACTGCCTAGTAAATCTACTTAAAAAATTCTAAAGTCCTGGAAATGTATCATGTTGTCCTTTTCTGTCATGATAATAAATAAAAGCACAGTAAATCAACATTTTGGTTTTCTTCTTTGTAAAATAGTATGCCAACTAGGAGTAGTTTCAGACAATATCCATAGCACTGTAGAATCTGCACCTGTTTTTCACAAATAACTAAGAAAAAGGAGTAATTTGTATGTCTTTATATTCCTTTTGTGTGTTCTTTTCTGTTTAATGTTCAAGAGATTTATTTTTTTTTCTTGTAAATTGCAAATTTGGTTTAGTAACATGGACTTCAAAGAATCTGAGGCTAAAGCTTTGTGGTGGGTCTGCTTTTTTTTCCTGAGATTATTTACATAAAAAAGGGAAAGAGGGCTGCATGACTAAATCAAGTTCTGTTAAACTAGAGAAAGGTAATCTGAAAAAACTCACCTCACTGCTAGGCTTCAAAAAGTGACTTAACAAATAGATCTTTGCATGCTACATACTACTTTGCAGAATAAGTACTTTCCTTCCAGCTTCCTGCTGGTAAAGTGACTTATAGCAGTTCTCCGTGTTGCAACAAACTCTTGTCAGTCCATATTTAAACTATCAGGTAATAGTCTTTCTGTTGCTTATGTGACTTCGCAGTGACTGCTTCCTGCCAGCGTTAATAATATCACTTTTTTTAGTTATGTTGCCATTTTTTTACCTATGTTTTAGATATCTGCACTATTCTCTGTTGCCTTTCTTTGAACTTGCAGATGGACATAATCACATGCAGCAAAATGAACAGGGTACCCTCTTTTGTTTACCAGCAAGAGTACAATGCAAATTGCAGATAAATAAATAAATAAATAAGGCATCATTATTTGGGAAGCTCTCACTTCTTTTTCATTACTGACATCTGGGCAGAATTTGGAAAGTACTCATTATGCTAGGTTTCTTAAATCTTCAGAATGGGAGATGAGATTTGGTTCTGCTAGGTGAGAAAGGCTTGGACAGCTGCAAAGGCAGCTGGATAAGGGTGACTATTTGCAAAGCCTAGCTGAGGCAGATGAGAGTGGAGGACTTGGAGGACAGTAAAGAAGTGGGATATGGGAATTCTTAGCTGAGACATGGCTGTTCTGTAGCAGAAAGTTGGTGTTTATTGGATAAATGAGCTTCAAGTGTGGAAAGGACAGCTGCCGTGTGGTAGTACTGCTTAGATGTCATCACACAAATGTGTTTCTTGAAGGCATGTGACACACAAGGCCGGGTGAAAAATGAGACAAAACATGGAAATAAAAATGGAGGATCAGTAGTTGAGAAACAGCTTAAGAATAATGAATATGAAGCGAAACTAAAATGTATGAGAAGTTAAACAATGCATTCAGGGATGAGAATCTGTTAGGAGATTTCTGATGCAAGACAATACAGAAAAAGAAAAATAATATCTTAACAAAAAAAGAGGAAAATGGGAACTGAAGTCCATTACCTTCAAAGAAACATATCTTTACTAAATAGGTATGACAGTTTTCAAACATCAGTATTACCACTGTTACAACTGGCTCTCCTAATGAATAGTAACTTAACCCATTAGAAACATCTACAAATAAATGTAAACCCATGATATGGCATAAAAATGTGTCAATAATAAAGGGAAGCATAAGTAGATCATATAACCAAGGAATTTGCATGTTTTCTCAGTGTAGTATTTTGATTTCTTTAACACAGTATTTACTCTGACAGCTTGAAAGGTGAAAAGCACAGCATTGCATTGCCTGTAATTTCCTGCAAGATAAATCTGAACATCTCTGTTGAAATTGTAACTGTAATTTGCTAAGCAAAGTATCATTCAAATCTACAATTACTGTTATTTCATAAGGCGTTTCATAAGACATGAGCAGAGTCAAACAGTTTGACGAACTCGTAGTCCCCTGAGAAACTTCAATACCCAAGAGCAGAAAATCTGTTTTGTAGCAGAGTTTCATAATAATTTTCAAGGCCATTGACTTGAGTAAAGAAAGACCTTACATTTTCCTTTTGTCTCATGTGATGGATTTTGATATAAAGTAGAAGCAAATAAGGTACTCTACACATTGATTACTTTTTTGGTTTTTTACTTTTTGAATCACACAGTAATTATGGTATGAAAGAACAAGTTGATTCTCTCTGTTTTACATAGGATGCTATACTGTATTTATCACTGTAACACCTATCATCTAGTGTCTCATTAAACTTGTGGACAGCATTTGTTGTGTGCTGCTTTATTCTTTTTTTTTTCTCACAATGAGAAATTGTATGGCAGGAGGCTTATTTTCCGCTGTTGATATTGCAGCTGTGCTACTGTTTAATGTACATGTCCCTTTGTAATAATTTGGATTAAAAAAATCAGAAAAAAGTGCTTGTATTGCTGCCAAGTTTTGCAATGATTTCAGCTTCCAGGGAAAATAATTTTTTTGCAGATCTGAGTTGTGAGCTTTGTGAATAACACATATGACCTCCGTGTGGAGAAATAGAAGACTTGATATCAATCTTCCCTTCAGGACTTCAGAAGAGCTTGGGAAGACATCATCTCCTCAAGGATCAAGCCTGTAGAATCATTTGGGTTTTTTTTTTTTTTTCTTTCAGCCCATATTCTCTTTTTGCCAGTGACCAGTTAAGTACATGAATTGAAACTTATGCTGAGTCCCCTGGAACATCCTGCTTGCATCCTGCAGTCAGCTCTGAACAAGAGACTGCATTAACAGCCTTTCTACCATGAATTTGTCTGTTTTCCTTTTGAACACTTTCATACCTTTTCTTTGATACCATTGACTTCTGCAGGTTTGTATGGCAATGTGGTTCTACATAGCAAAGGCATGTTGGATGAAAATTGCATTAATTTTTTTTAACTGTTGCTTGAGAATTCACAGACCCTTTTTAGTTCTTGCACTGTGAGAAAAAGGGAAGTAGCTGATCCTTTTGTATGCTGCTCATGATTTTATAATAATTTATCTCATACCAATCGTATTATCAGTTCAATTCTGCTTGTAAAGAAGCTATTTCATTTCTTAGATTATCCATGTCACCTTCATACTTTTTACATTTTTATTATGCTCTTTCTGAGATCAGGAGATCAGGACTCCATACAGTATCTGTCGTAAATTCTCATCATGAGTTTACATCATGGCATGATACTGGTTTTGTTTTTTGTACTGTATTTTCTTTCTAACATGTTTGACTTGCTGACCTCTCTTGAGCAACAAGTTAACTTTTTTATGAGATTATCTCTGCTGTCTCTTTCTTTAGTACTAAATAGCTACTTATGTTTTTAGTAATTGGAAAGTAATCAATGAGAAGATTTATTGCTTATTCATGGCATAGTTTCTTTAAAAGCCACTGAACTTGAGCAAACCTTTTAGAAAATTGAGGTATACTGTACCTTTCTCTCATAATCAGTTTTCTAATGTCTTTTTCATCCTAAACATGCTCTAGATGTCAAGCTTCCGATATATTTGAGTATTTTGTCACCTTAGCAAATTGCTACCGAAAATCTGGCATGTCTATTATAGCTTTCTTTTAATTTGTCAGAGTTATGCTATGTTATATCTCACATAACCATAATTCTGTGATAAAAATTTCTAATTTATGAAGGATGCATTTTGACTTCTAGTACAATTCTTTTTTAACCAAACTGCTGAGATAATGTTGGTATCCTTATCCATTAAAGACTACATTGATATTTTGGTATTCATTTACTACCAGTTTCTAAATGAGTGTATTTGAATGATCTCTATACCACCTACATTTTTTCCCTTTTAACCAATTGTTTAAGATATTTTTTAAATTAAATGTTATGATTCTTTTTTTTAATTAAAATATTAATATAGTGTATTTTTTAGCTTGTTAAGATGGTATTGAGTTTGAGTATATTGTGATCTTCAAGTGTAGCATTCTCTACCAGAAATAATGCAGTACTGGAAGCTCCCCTCTATCCTGGTATGTTCCCTCACTAGTCACTTCAGGGAGTCATTGGTAGGAGACATGAATGTCACTGCCAACATTTATGTATATGCCAACTAAATCTTTCATTAAAATTGTCTCTGACTTCATAGCAAATTATCATTGTTGCCATCCTGGGTGTTTAGACAACACTATATCCCTAAATATTTTTTTTTTATGTATGTTTTTATGGGTTTCAGTACATTTAGCTTCTGTGTTCCTTGTTGATACAGTTGATTTGTAGTTAACCTGATTTAAAGTATAGCTTCTTTCTTTTACTGGCCTAACCTGTCTCTTTATAAATTATTCACTGTCATCCCATTAATTACGACCATCTAGTAAATATCTGAGATGCATAATACATATGAATTAAAAATACTATTATATAGGATCGTTAAATTCCTAAAAAAAATAAATTCATAACATTTATAGGCTTCAATCTGAATAAACTGACTTCTAAGATCTCTGCAAACCGGATTTGGTCACTGCAGCCTGGACTTTTTTTTCGCTAATTGCATGTTTTAACCTATGAATGGTTTAGAAATAAAAAAAAAAAAAAAACTGTCAGATGTAAAAATAATTTCTATAGCTGGCCAAATTTGACATATCTACTGGTGTCATTATACAAAACTGAAGTTAGTCAAAGTGGAAGTCACTCAGGAAACCATAGAAGCTGATGTCCGCATTAAAATATTTCTTCAGAGTGTCATATATTAAGCGGTATTTGTCCTCTATGTCTTACAACCTGTGTTATGCCAATCATTTGTGCTATAACAGTAATACTTGGCCTTTGCTTTACTTGGCCTCTGCTTTACTTGGCCTCATACGTTTTCAGAACATTTACACAAAAACTAATAATCCTCACTGATTTGAAGCTGGGAATAGGGAGCTAAGCATTTGGTAAATGTTGATCAGGGAGATCAACTCCTCTATAACTTGCAATTGCAGTGAAGAAAAGAAGCTTCTTAAGGCATTTATCCTAGGGATCTAATTGGTTTTGTATATTGATCTGTATGGCTACACAGGCATTTATGTAAAGAGATTCTTGCCCACTGGAGTCATAATTAAAGAAAAACAACTAGCTTTTAAGGTTTTCAAAATAAATGCGTAAGTATCACTGTTGCAATGAAAATATAAGCTTTATTTGATCAGTAGAATAATATCTAGCACGATGCATGAGAACTACTTATGTGTATATGGGTGCATTAATATGGGCATATGCAGTATCTTCAGCTGTCACTGCTTTCTCCACACATAAATCTGTTTAAGTAAGCACTGAATCCTTCTGTACTTCATGAAAAACTACAACTCTTCTGAAGACTGAGATAAGCCAGGCAACTCATATTATCTAGAGCTAAGTAAAGTCGCACATATAAAAATAGTTGAAAACCCAATGGAATGTTACAGAAAAGATTAGCATGGCTTCGGCTCAAAGATTGTCTGCAAATTCATGGACAGATAGAAGACTGTGTCTTCCTTGAGAATGACTGACCCTACTTACCTGAAAGAAGCTGCTGAAAGACAGATTGGACAAATAGAAATGAGAGAAGTGGGGATTTTGTAGTCTGGTTGGAGAGAAGGAGAATATTGAGTTGAACAGCAGGTGGAGACAGGTCTCAGAGGCTTGGAAGGGAAATCGGTTGAAGTCATGAAGTCAACTGGCTAGGCAGAGTTTAATACAACCTTCCAAGTCACTGGAAGTTCCTAGAATAAGGACTGACTTTGCAAACTTTGAGGCAGGCTGTCTCAACTAAGAGAGTCATGCTTTCTCCCTGTAAAAGATAACTTACTCTAATTTGTATTCTAATAAAATATGGGCTTTAAAGATTCATAGGGCTTTTCTGTACTTACTTTCAGAAAGCGTCGCTGGTGGCTCAGCTTATACATTTGATCTATACATAAAACAAAATCCTGTAGAATGGAAGCTACAGCTTCTTTCTATGATGATGTTTATTAATCTTCCCAGCAGACATTTTGCTGTATAAGACATCATTTCTGTCCCTGGCTTAGGTAATAGAGTTTCTTGATTGCCTTAATATTCTGAGATGCAGTACACTGTCAGTAAGCAGAGAAGTTTCTGAAGTAACTTAGTATCAGCAGTTTCCTCATCCAAATGAAGTTATTTTAATAATGATGCTTTCACTGTGAGAAACTAGATTGAGCTGAGAAAACTGTAGGATGGATACTTTTTGTTTCTTGTCCATTAAGTCAGAGCTTTCATGCACAAGGCCATTAGTCTATTCCTATGTTTCACTCTGTTGTTACAGATTTAGTACAAGTTGTATTCATGTACCCATTTAATGACCAGACTTGCATTATCAGTACAGGTGCAGGCATCAGCAAATTCACTTTTATCATATGCTTGCTTCTGCAGTTTTTTATAAATAATATAAAATATTGTAAATGTCAGTTTGCAATCTTTATGTTCAATCAATTTAGAACCACTCATGGAAAAGTTTTGTTTTTTTCTTCCTGGAATGTGTTAGTTTTCCTCTGTGTATACATAGAATATTTTATTGTTGCTGTGATTAATATTAAGAAATTGGTGCCTGCAAGATGGCAGGCATCATCAGAAGGACTAAAGCATCCACAATACTTTTTGTGGCAAAAGACAGGTCTCTTGTGTCACTTATATATGTTTTTCAAGCATTACAAACCAGCAAACATGTTTTAGCACAAATGATAAATGAAATGATCCCCACATCCTTGGAAATTGATTGCTGTCATGTTTTGTAGTAGACATGCACTTACTGCAAATTATGGTTCATTAACAAATATGGAAGAGGATGTGTTAAAAGCAATGGCATTCCTTAAAGCTTTCAAGGGGTAACATGTCAGTTGCTAATGCACTTGCTATAATTTCTCTAAATGTTTTAGAGCAGACAAACCAGCAATCTCTATACAGATTACCATTGCAAATGAGAACGATGAAGTGAATACAGGTCCATTCCAAGGGATTTGGTTAAAAAAACCTACAACCTAGCCAAACACGTAATTTGGGCAGTTAAACTCTGCTACTCATATGATTTTTGTGTTTGTCTGAACTAATGTTTCCAATAGAGAAAAAATTGAATCATTCTATTCAAGGACATATAGAAATAGATGTTTTGCTACACTTGCTTCAAATTTAACAGTGATTTTGTAAGTTTAGTGAAAATTTGCAAGAGCTCTGTTGATAGGAGTTAAAGGATAAACTTGTTTCATTTGATCCAATCTTGTAACACCATGATTAAACAAGCATAAATAATAATGGGAAAACAGAAAGATTACAGTTATTAGTTTAAGATGAAAGGGGTTGAAATTAAGTCTTCAAATCTGCATAGGCAATCCTCGTTTCGTAGATTTGCATTTTTGGTGGTTCAGGGACATCCTGTCCTTGGTGGAGACTGGCATTCTATTTCTGCAAAATCCAGTAAATGCTGAAAGTGATTAATTTCTTACTAATTCTGATCACTTTTAATCTGAAGAGAATTTCTAGTTTTAAACGGGTTTGAAAATTTTGGAATTCAAGTCTGATGCAACATTTTTCAACCACAAATATAGAAGCTGTTTGTAAAGTGCTACTGCATTTATCGCCCAAATGGGAAATCTGAGTCATGAGGTATTAAGGTGACTTAACTGCAGACTAGATTTGCAGTGAAGCTAGAAAGGGAATCAAGTCTTCTGTTCTTTTATCAGTGTCCTGTTCATTAAATTACAGATTTTTATCCTTGCTCTTTCCACATGGGAAATTACTTAGGTGCATTAGGATTTTCTTGTACTGTGCTCTTCATGCTCCTCCTTGAGCCTTTGTGAGAGTGGAATTTGTTGGCACTTTCCAATGTCCACATATTTTGTGTGGTGTAATAGCAGTGAAAGCACAGAAGCATTGGTTTATTTTCCACCTCAGCCAACAAAAGAGGTATGCTGTATAATTTTAACAGATCACTGATAGAAGTCATAGCCAATGTCACAACTCCATCACCTTTTTTAGCTGCCACCAAAGGCAGAATTTAGGAAACCTCACTTGCATTGATGTATTTGAATGCTTAAAATGAAACTAGAAAGCCTCAATGCTGACATACACTCAGACTTTCCGAAGACGTTGCCCTGGAAGGATTCAGACTTTTAAGTTGTGACGTGCCTCTTAGGCTTATGACACAAATATTATGCAATAAAGCCCTGTTATTATTTTACATGGCAAAAAGAAAAAGACTAAGAAGCTGAAAAAGTTAATGAAGGAGGAGGCTAAGGCAGGATGTTTCTAATATGACAAAGCCCAGGTCTCTGTTCATTGTGAAGTTTACACACATTCTATCAATTTGTATGTGGAACATTATATGTTCTGGAATATATATATTCCAGAATTCTCTAAGTATACAGTGCCAATTCTTCAGTATTTTAGCATGTTGCTTACTATGTCTGCTAATCTGAGGAAGAGGAGAGCAGAAAGACATCTGGGACCTTGAGACTGACTCAAAAAGTGTCATATCCTTTGTATGACTGTAACAAAAATACCTCCCTTTCTGATGCAAAACATTGAAATATGAAAGCCACAATGTTCCAAAAGAATAGGTTGTCGTGGTTTAAGCCCAGCTGGTAACTCAGAACCATGCAGCTGCTCCCTCAGTCCCCTCATTCCTCCCCCCTGCTCCCAGAGAGATGGGGAGCAGAATCGAAAGAATGTTAACTCACAGAGTTGAGATAAGAACAGTTTAGTAACTAAGGTATAACACAAACCACTGCTGCTACCACCAATAATAATAATGATAAGGGAAGTAACAAGGGAAGAGAATACTACCACTCACCACCCCATGACCGATACCCAGCCCAACCCGAGCAGCGATCTAGCCCTTCCGGGTAACTGCCCCAAGTTTATATACTGGGCATGACATGCTGTGGTATGGAATACCTCTTTGGCTAGTTTGGGTCAGGTGTCCTGTCTCTGCTTCCTCCTGGCTTCCCCTCCTCCCTGGCAGAGCATGAGACTCAGAAAGTCCTTGGTCAGAATAAACATTACTGGGCAGCAACTAAAAACATCAGTATTATCAGTGCTGTTCCCAGGCTGAAAGTCAAAAACACAGCGCTGTACCACCTACAAAGAAGGAGAAAAATGACTGCTACTGCTGAACCCAGGACAACGTCTCAGGTCAGTAACAGGACCTGGAAAGAGAAATATTCTTGACTTCCTCCTGAATGCTAGTGACTGGGAAAAAAAATGCTGTATTGGACATACAGGAGCAGTGCTTTGCAGCAGAAACATTACTAGTATTTCTCAGTCATATGAGTTAACAAGTCAAATTGCACACTTAAGTAATTATAGCACTTTCCATTGTAAATAAAGCAGTAAGCATCCCAGCTCACTCTAACCTTTGTTATTTGATACCTCTCATAGGTTTTCAAGACTGGGAGAGAACGACAAAGTCCTCACTAGCAAAAGCTGTTCTGTCTTCAACAATCCTTTACAAAGTGGTAGCTTGTTTTTGTTGGAAAATGAAATAGGATGTAATGGCTCTTGCAGGAGAACTCTTGAGGGAACAGAAATAAGTGGAATACAATGATAATATTTACAAAATATTAGAGCTTTCAAAAAGCACATGAAGTGGCTCATGTATTTTTAGATAATAGAAGTGAAGGAAGAAGCCCTAAGGTAAAATCTTAGCCATAAGTCAAGTCACAAAAAAGTATTATTGCTAACTTCAACCACATCAGCAGTTAACTCCATATGACAAGAGAAAAATCAGACAATCGTGTTCTTTCTAGTTTAGACAATATAGCATCTGCAAATTTCTATGGAAATAAATATGCTTCCTACAGACTAATTTTGTTACAGTTGCAATAACAGCTATTGATGAAGAAGGCCACTTTAGATGCTCTTCCTTGAAGTAAATAAAGTGTGAGATTCATCTCACCAATAAAGAAAGAAAATTGCAGTATATTTTTAAAGTCTAAGAAATTAATAAATTTCACAAGACTTACGATTTTTCTCTTATGATATTCAAATACAAAGATATCCAGTAATGGAAAAACTACTTCATACTGGTGATTTGATGTTTTGTAAGACTCTATTATACCTACTACAATAAGGATTTGTTGGTTTAGTTCCGTATTATAGAATTACCAAATTACAGAATCACATACTCATTTAAATTACAAGAGATCTCTTCAGATGATATAGTTCAGGACCCCTGCTTAAGCAGGGTCAGCTACAGCAGGTTGCCCAGGACTGCAGCCAGTCAGGTTTTTAATATCTCCATAGATGGATATCCAACAACCTCTATCCCTTTTGATCAACCTCAGGGTGAAAAAATATTCTTCTGTGTTCAGATGGAATTTCATGGTTTTTTAGTCCATTGCCTCCCATCCTGTCACTGGGCATTACTGAGAAGACCCTGACTCCCTCATTTTTTATTCTCTCCCATCATGTATTGAATCATATTGACACACACCCTCCTCCCACCCTGAGTCATTTCTTCTCCAGGCTTAACACGTCTCTCAGCCTCCCATATGAAAGATGCTCTTAATCATCTTTGTGGCTCTTCACTTGGACTCATTCTATGCAGTCTTTGCCTTTCTTGTCCTGAGGAGCCCATTACTGGACACAATGGCCTCACCAGTGCTGAATAGAAAGGAAGGCTCACCTCCTTTGACCTGTTGTCTGAAGAAGGCCTCATCTACTTCTTCCTGATCAGAAGGTTCATTGCAGATATCCACAAAACTGGCTACCACATTGGTCTGCCTGGTAATTTTAACCCATAAGCTCTTGACTGACTCCAGACATATCCCAAGGCAGAGCTCCACACATTCCGGCTGCTCTCTCACTGTTGGTGGGTGAAAAGTACATTGTCATTGCTTCTTCATCTTGTTCCTTCATCTTTCTTGTCTTTATTTTGCTTTTCCCCTTGTGTACGGGAGCAACCAATATTCGCAAAAATTGGTCCTCTGGTTTAGCTGCAGTGGTTATCACTGTGGTTGGAGTGGCCGCAGTATCTGTTGTCAGGGTTTCGGTAGCTGCTGTACTTGTCGCTGTGGTTGGCGCAGCTGCTGTGCTTGGAGCTGGAGTAGCTGCGTTGTTTGTTGCTTTGCCCTCAGATCCAGGGACATTTTTTTTCCTTTTGAAGGTGCTGGATAATGCTGAACAAGGCTCAGTAAGCATAGGCGAAGCACCAGCACGTTGTCATGATTTATCCATCTCTGGTAGGACCAGAATGACAACGAACCTCATCTAAGTGTTTTATTAATTTTTCAGGATTTTGCACTTGTTCAGTGATAAAGTTCCAACGCACTGGAGGGGCCCACTAGCCTAGATACTTGTCCATACTATCCCACACACCCTGCCACTTATGACTGTCCAGCCCTGGGGAAAATCTCTTGGTCCTCCTATATCATCGTCTAACCCTAGACAAGGCCCAAACCTGACTCTGCTTAACTCCCGAGATCAGACGAAATGGTCATGGGTAAAAGATGCTCTGTATGCATGCCAACACGGTGATCCCCATCACAATCAGCAGGCAGGTCTCCAGGGTACTGTCATGGTTTAAGCCATAACTCATGCAGTTTGCTCACTCACTCCCCTCTCTTTCATCCCCCTGCTCCTGGAAGGATTGGGAAGGAGAATCGAAAGAATGCAACTCCCACAGGTTGAGATAAGAACAGTTCAGTAACTAAGGTATAACACAAATCACTACTGCTACCACCAATAATAATAATGACAAGGGAAATACAAGGAAAGAGAATACAACTGCTCAACACCCAATACCAAGCCCGACCCAGCAGTGCACCCCCACCCTTCCGGGTCTCTCTTAGTGTTTTACATCCTGGGCATGACGTGCTGTGGTATGGAATACCTCTTGGGTCAGTTTGGGTCAGGTGTCCTGCCTCTGCTTCCTCCCGGCTTCCACTCCTCCTTGGCAGAGCATGAGGCTCAGAAAGTCCTTGGTCAGCCCAAACGTTCTAAGCAGTAACTGAAAACATTGGTGTTATCAGCGCTGTTCCCAGGCCATTCAAACCCTTCGGAACTCTCAAATGATGCTGTAAACAGTCTGGTGGGGGGGCTGGGAGCGTAAAAGAATGTCTCCTTCACAGGTTGACCACACGAGGAGGGGAAAAAAGATGCGTAATTGCTAAACACTTCTATTATATAACTCCCAAAGTATAGAGGTGGTAACCACACTGGGAATGCAAGCCAGATCAGCTTCATGATCAATGATTCTATTGTATTACAAGTCATTACCATAAGGTACAATGAAAAAAGAACCTTAGCCCAAGGCCCCCAGCCAATAAACACTAACACAGCAAATACCGGCTGTAAGCAAGGTATGACATGCTGAAACTGTGAGATCAAGAGCAACAACTTTGAGAGCCAATAAATCAGCATTGTGACGAGTGACTACTAATCCGAAACAATGAATGCTTATCACAAATATGATTAGACACACTCTGGTCAGATCTGTCGCTATTGCAAACCTTCGTGCCCCACGTTGGTAGCCAAAAAGAACTGTCATGGTTTAAGCTCAGTCAGCCACGCAGTCTCCCTCTCAGTACCCCCTTTCCCCTCTCCTGCTCCCGCAGGGATGGGCAGCAGAATCGAAAGAACGTTAACTCCCATGGGTTGAGATAAAAACAGTCCTGTAACTAAGGTATAACACAAACCACTACTGCTACCACCAATAATAATAATGATAAGGGAAGTAACAAGGGAAGAGAATACTACCGCTCACCACCCCATGACCGATACCCAACCTGACCCGAGCAGTGATCTAGCCCTTCTGGGTAACTGCCCCCAGTTTATATACTAAGTATGACGTGCTGTGGTATGGAATACCTCTTTGGCTAGTTTGGGTCAGGTGTCCTGTCTCTGCTTCCTCCCGGCTTCCCCTCCTCGCTGGCAGAGCATGAGACTCAGAAAGTCCTTGGTCAGAATAAACATTACTGGGCAGCAACTAAAAACATCAGTGTTATCAGCACTGTTCCCAGGCTGAAAGTCAAAACACAGCACTGCACCAGCTACCAAGGAGAAAAAATGACTGCTACTGCTGAATCCAGGACACTCACATAAAGGGCAAGTCCCCCATCCTCATCATGCCAGCCTGTACTTCCTAAAGAGCCAGTGCATCACTCTCCACTGCATCACTCCAGTCAAGAAAGGTATCCCACACATATCTACAATCTCAGTAAAGTCATAGCTCTGTAGCTGCACATAGACTTCTAACTCCTTCTGCTTATTCCCCATGGTATGTGTACTAGTGCAGAGGCATTTCAGAAATGCATTTCAGAAGAAAAAACTGTTGAGAAGAATAAAGCATGGATTTGTGATTATTTTTAGGTTCCTGGCCCAAGGAAATACAGCTTATTTCAATGAAAAGTACCACAAAGGGTCAAAACTAAAATCTATGTTAAAAATAGCAAGTTCATTTAAATAAAAACACCATTTCAAGCTTGTAATGATGTAAGCCATATATTTATGATGTGATTTATGAAAAATTATTCTTAGGCTTCATTTGGATAACAGGGAAATTGATCCCTTCCTACAGAATTTCTGTAACTTACCAGTACAGTTGGAATACCAGACTAGACAGACATTTTTGTAATCATCTGTGATAGCTCCTTGTATTATTAAAACCTCCTCACATGCTGCTGAATAAAACAGAACTCATGTCCTAGATAGAACTCACCTCTTAACTTCTACTTGATAAAACCTTCATGTAATGTTATGACGCTATTAAAGTAAAAGCAAGCTAGAAGAATTAAAAATAATAATGAAAGATGAGCATGTGTTTAGCACAAAATGAAGACATTAATTATAAACACAATGAAGTCAACAGTTAGCACTGAGACAAAATATTTTCTAACTACTTAGACACCAATTCTACAAGTTCAGGTAATTAAGGGAGCCAACTAAGGGACCATTTTCCAACCACTGCCTTGTTTTAATAGAAAATGCAATTTTTATTTTTTTTTTAACAGACTGCTTAGTTGAAACTTTGTGATTTAACAATTAATTTTAGGAAGAAACAAAAAAACATAATGCATTTCCCAGAATATCAGAAAATTTTGGCCTTTCCAAAAAAACCCCACAACACACACAAACACCGATTTTAAATTTTCATTAGTAAGTTACTATATAAAACACAGATTTTCCTAATTTGGTTTGAAACAAAACATTTAGGGTTTTCTTTTCATGGATAGGAAAGGTAAAAATGGAAAAGAAATGCCACTGAAAACAAATAATTGATTTGCTATAATGTATCTATTTCTTATGCCTAGAGTTACACAAGGTGTGAGCAGAAAAGATGAGAATTATTAAAGCCATGTGAAGCATATCTTCTAGCAGTATTAATTAAATTTAACCTATCAAATGAAAGAACAAAAAGTGAGTTAGTCTCTCTACCTCCACAAGAACAGAAATCTCCAAACCAGGGGAATCTTCAAAGCAGCAGGCCAAGACATAAGGCATTATAACTGCTAAAGAATACAGAGCAGAAATTTTTAACAATCATCAAAATAATTTATCAAGGACTATAATAGCATATACAGAATCATAAAAACATAGAATCATAGAATAGTTAGGGTTGGAAAGGACCTTAAGATCATCTAGTTCCAACCCCCGTGCCATGGGCAGGGACACCTCATAGAAACATCTGGAAATGATGCTCTAGTTTGAGTATAAATTTAGACTCAGAACAAGAATTTTGCATTTACCCACTGAAATGTGAATATTCATTCAATGCCACAGATGCAACGGGAGCAGGCAGGAGCTGAGGTGCTGAGGTATTCAAATCACCTGGTGAGCTTTGAGTTCAAAAGGAAACATGACAAAATACATATGCACCCTCGGCTTATCCAGCAAGTGAACCTGAATTTTCAGGATTACGTAAGTATCTATGTCACCCATAAAAGGGAATCTAAAGCTCTGGAGTTCCATTTAGAAGGTAGAAAGCACTACGGAGACAATGCATGTGGAATTTCGTTGTCTAAACACACACATCCAGTACTTTTTCATGTTGCCCAAGATAGCTCCCCTAAAAGCTGTACCAGAAGAGCAAAAGTCTTAGTTGTGTTGAAACTTCCAGCTCCAAATGGATAGGCTTTTTAATGACAATTTGGTGCATTTTATATGGCACTGGGTGTCTTTGATTATGTAAATCTAAACCTTGAGTGTTCGGGGACCTCACAAGGCAGTTGAATCCATAAACTTATTTTTTATCCTTCCTTCAGGATAACAGTTGTTAACATTTTAGTCCATCACAACAACTGCCTCCTCTGGTAAAACAGCAGTGTCTCAGGATTGAAAGTACTGAAAAAAAAGACATCACAAGGCTGTGTGGGAATAATTTACTTTAAAAATCTTTTGGTGATATTTTGGCATAATTGTAGCGGAGGTAAATTAAGCTAGTAAAGATACTATCTAAAACACCCTCTAAAAACTGGAAGTCCAGGGACTTGCATGTAGTATTTCCTGTCTCAGGCTAAAAACAGGAGTGAGGAAGGGAAATACTGAGAGAAAAAAACATGTTTGTACAACATACCTTTTTAAGCTCAGCAGCCTGAAGAGGCTATGAACAAGGATTAAACCCTACGTATTCTACATAGTTTGCATTTACAGGAAAAAAAAATTAAATGTTTCTACTTCCTAAAAATTTAATACTTTCAGGCCATCAGGCTTCTCTGATAAATAATGCATTGCAAGTTAAGAAATAGAAGAGCTTTTTCTTTGGGCTATTTTTTAATGCACTATTATGTAACTTAATTCTCAGCATGTTGTTAGCCACTCATAAAGAAGATGGTCAGAATGTGCATTTGACCTCTGATTCCAATAGGTACACAAAGAATCACCATCTATAAATACATCATCTTTCATGCATAAACTTCTAACACGTTCTTCTATTTTCTTCTTTAAGAATTAACTGGAGAACAGCTCTGCCAAATCCCACAGAGAAAAGCAAATAATGTGAACTATCATTTGCCTTCCCCATCCTTCCCATGAGGCTTAGGCAAACAATTGTTTCCAGGCATCTGTTGCTTTTACTCATAAATTAACACAACCGAAGTCTACAAGGCCATCAAAATCTCAAGGTTATCCTTCAGAAAGAAGCAACTGAAGTATATCAGTATATCTTTGTGCCCTATTGTTTGTTTTCCATTACACCATTTTGCAAGATAGTTATCTTAACTATTAGTTTTGATTCAATATGTTTTTGTGCTAGTTAAACAAGTTTGTTTTGTAGTTTTTGGTTTTTAAAAAGCATATACTAAAACATCCCTGGAAATGAAAAGAACAAATCCATATACATAGTGTGATGCCCAAGCATGGCTCTGTTTAAGAAGTACTCTACTCCCCAATGTACCTTCAATCTATCAGGATTAATCACCTGTGCAAGCTCATGTAAAGCAATGCCTTTGAACCAAAAGTGTGAAATGTGCCTACAGCTGAGGAGATTATTTGAACACTTTTACAGTTGTGTTAACTTCTCATAGCATACCTGACCTGCTGCTGTCTCCTGTGGATAAAATGCTTTTTTAAATAGTTTCTACCTTAGCAAAACAGAAAGCATAATTTCTCATGATCTTCTACTTATTTGTATGAAAATGGCAAAAATTATGAAATATACTGAATTGTTTTTAATCAAGGGATATGTTTATTCCCTAAGATGTGCTTGTTTTATCCCCCATGACTTCCTGTAAGGAATTCAGCCCTGCATCAGAGTTGCCAATCAACATTCATACTGCCTGCAGCATAATACTATATCATTAGGCAGGACTAACTATCTTTACAATAGAAAATCAGCAACTATAAAATTATTTTGAAGACATCATCTATGCCTTGAACTGTATTTTGATTAAATTCCTGGCTCACATAATCTGATTTAAGAAGTGGGTGGAAAGAGAGTCATACAGTAAGTCACGAGCGAACAGTCTGGATGTTTCATTACAGATACTAGACAAAGGTATTCTCCTCTAGAGAAGGACGCTCTATTCCTAGAAGTCATCTATATATTTGCAAGTGAACACCAACCGGTATATTACCACTTGACAGTATTATAAAAAAATACATAATGTAGTAATATATAATTATATATAATAGTATATTATATAATATATGAAATACAACATACCCAAAATATATTTTATATATTAGATGTTATATTACATCATATATAAATATATATAGCATATATAAATATAATCCAGAAATAACTACATATCTGACTACTGCATTTGTTTTAGTAGAACAAAAAGCTGGACAAAACCTGCGCTCCCATCTGACACTTTGCAGTCACACTCATCCAAGAAATTTATACTTTCCAATGTTCTGCATGTTTTCTCCTGAGCTGATCTGCAATGCCACTAAGGTCCACATTCAGACCAATTTATTTTGAAGAACCTACAAGAAGCTAACCAACTAAAACTTGCCTTTTATTCAGTTTTTGGTAATACTAATGTTAAAATGACAGTAAGACAGAATAAAGTAATTAATGACCTGTGATTATCGCTCACTTCTAACACTGCATTGAATAATGTTTGAGAAGTTCCTAAGCACTCAGGATAGGCAGCATCTCTTTCCACCTATTTTGAGAAGCACTTGCATTCAATTAAGTGCTACAGGAAATAAATTATTATTGTTATTATTATAGAGGCAATGAACAATGGAGAATCATGCTCTGCCAATACCATAATGTCAAAAATTGTGGCAATTGTAATAACAAAAGCTGCACTGTTTGATCATTTGCCTACTGAGCGAGGTTTCCTTTTCTTCTTGCAATAAATCAGCTGCCAAGTTTGCCTAGTCTTCAGTGCAACACTAACTGCATGGATTCCTTCCCTCTGTCATCACATAAAACAATAAGATCTCCAAATTAATCAGATGCCCTCATGATGCAGTCAGTTTTAACTGCATAATTACGGAAATCACTGTACTCACTTAGCAAGCTTCCAGGAACTAATGCTTGACCACACAGTACAAACAGATATTTATGAAAAGTGATGAACCTTCTTAACGTATCCCCATCTCATAGAATCATAGAAACATAGAATAGTTAGGGTTGGAAAGGACCTTAAGATCATCTACTTCCAACACCACTGCCATGGGCAGGGACACCTCACACGAAACCATGCCACCCAAGGCTCTGTCCAACCTGGCCTTGAACACCGCCAGTGATGGAGCATTCACAACTTCCCTGGGTAATCCATTCCAGTGCCTCACCACCACAACAGTAAAGAATTTCTGCCTCATATCCAATCTAAACTTCCCCTGTTTAAGTTTGAACCCATTACCACCTGTCCTCTCACTACAGTTCCCCATGAAGAGTCCCTCCACAGTATCCCTATAGACCCCCTTCAGATACTGGAAGAATGCTATGAGGTCACCACTCAGCCTTCTCTTCTCCAGGCTGAACAGACCCAACTTTCTCAGCCTATCTTCATACAGGAGGGGCTCCAGTCCCCTGATCATCCTCTTGGCCCTCCTTTGGACTTGTTCCAACAGTTCCATGTCCTTTTTATGTTGAGGACACCAGAACTGCACACAATACTCCAAGTGAGGTCTCACAAGAGCAGAGTAGAGGGGCAGCATCACCTCCCTCGACCTGCTGGTCACGCTCCTTTTGATGCAGCCCAGGATACAGTTGGCTGCTGGCTCATGTTCATTTTCTCATCAACCAAAACCCCCAAGTCCTTCTCTGCAGGGCTGCTCGGAATCTCTTCTCTGCCCAACCTGTAGCTGTGCCTGGGATTGCTCCCACCCAGGTGTAGGACCTTGCACTTGGCGTTGTTAAACTTCATCAGGTTGGCATCAGCCCACCTCACAAGCATGTCAAGGTCCCTCTGGATGGCATTCCTTCCCTCCAACATATCAACCGAACCACACAGCTTGGTGCCATCAGCAAACTGGCTGAGGGCACACTCAATCCCACTGTCCATGTCACCAACAAAGATGTTGAACAAGAGCGGTCCCAACACCGATCCCTGAGGGACACCACTCGTTACTGGTCTCCAGCTGGACATTGAGCCATCCAGCACAACTCTTTGCATGTGGCCATCCAGCCAGTTCTTTATCCACCGAGTGGTCCACCTATCAAATTGATGTCTCTCCAACTCAGAGACAAGGATGTCATGTGAGACAGCGTCTAACGCTTCGCACAAGTCCAGGTAGATGACATCAACTGCCTTACCCCTGTCCATCAGCTCCGTAGCCCCATCATAGAAGGCCACAGATTGGTCAGGCAGGATTTCCCCTTAGTGAAGCCATGCTGGCTGTCACCAACCACCTTGTTGTTTTTCATGTGCCTCAGCATGCCTTCCAGGAGAATCCACTTCTTTGCTACTCCAATTTCTAAATGTGTTCCAAAATGAGACCCTCCAGTACAGGAAAATTTTTTTTAAGTAGAATAGCTCTTCAGGTGCAGTTTGTGCAGAGAATGGCTAAAAGAGCAATATGGATTCTACATCAGGAATATGCACCTAACATTTTATGCTCTCAATTACATCCGCACAAATAGACAGATGGAAGCAATGCTGTTTTATAGAACAACACTATAATAAAAACAGTAAAACACTTCCCATTCGAGTTTATGAGCACAAGCTAACTGGATTGGAAGGCAGGAATATTTTTAACACATATATATCTTTTTTTTTTCTTTCTTTATGAGGAAAATCTGTGCTTCTAAGTGCTTCCGCTACTGAAAGTCTCATTCCATAGTCTAATTCTGTATATTCCATCCCATTCCATTGTGACTTCTTCAATACCAGTGCAGTGCACTGATGCACTGATTTCACAGTGCAGCCTGATTAGGCAGAATACACATTTTGTTGTAACCCTTTGTCATCACAGCTACATTACCATTATCAAGTCATGCAATACTTTTTGGTGGTTCAAGATGCTGCATACTTTGAGCCAGTATTTATGCTTAACATACAACAACAAATTTAAACTTGTTATTTACTGGGAAATGAGAGAAATCATCTATGTCAACCAGCAATTCTTTAAAAATAATAATTAAAAATTGTATATTTGTCACTATCCATTCACGAATACATTAATTGTGCAGCCAGTGGTCAAAATGAAAAGTGTAGAAGCCTTTGTATGATAATTACATGTCTCAATGTGAAATTCACTAGTGCTACATTTATTCCTAAAATAAAAGCTAGTAAAAGGTTGGAATTGCAAACACAGCACATTGTTTGATACTTGTGTATCTTCATAACTGATATTCCACCAAGATGAAGTTATACTGCTACTGATAACACTCATGAGTATAGGCAGAAATTAATCACCTGGTCCCTCTGAACCCCCCAGTTTTGAACACTAGTAGTGGTTTATTTAACTCTGTAGTGGGATATGCAATCTCAAACTTTGCTGAGTCACTTACAAGACTTAGATTTTTTTTTTTCATTCTGCAGAGCTATCCTGACCACAAAACAAAGTAACTAGGCTGCTGCATCTCGAGAAACTAAACTGGCACTCTGAAATGGGGCCTCTTAAAATTGCAAAAATACAGCCTGTGTGAACATACTATACAATAAGGAAAATCTATGCATGTGTGTTTGCAATTTATATGTAAATTTTCTTATATGTCAATAAAAGTACTTATTTCTTCTGAAAGTTTGTAGGCATTAATGACAAGAAACTGAAATGCTTAATTACTTTTAGAAATGTGAAGCAGTATTATTCAGCTAATTTACTTCTATTAACAGGCATGCTTAGATGGTATTGGAACACTCTCAATCCAAATGGATATGTTTTTAAAGAGTACCCACAGGCTAAGTGTGTCCCATTTTTTAAACTCTCCCTTGCTTTGGGTCCTTTTCTTTCCAATAACACCTTACTTGGACATTTTTAAAGCATGTATCACCCTGTCACCCATTCATTTTCCTTTGAAGTACTATTTATTCTGCTGCAATTGCTGAGAAGAAAAAAATAAATTAAAAATCAGTGCACAAGGCTACCTAGACTGACTTACATTTTCTGCCAGAAGAAGAAAACATCATTGTTTCATCACGGTTCATTTAATCTGAGAGGAAGCACAAATGAGGCTTCTAATTTCTGAAGAAGATGAGACTCCAAATCAAATGTGTCTGTAAATTGATAAGTACTCTAGGGAAAACCTTGAAAACAATACACAAATTCTTTCTGTATCATTTTCTTTATGGGCAGAAAGAAAAAAATCTTTCCCCTCACCCTCTAAGATATTATGTAACTTTGAGCAGAGAGTATTAGAAAGACTTATGTTTTAACTGGCTATACCTTTCCAAAAAAGGTCCTAAAGCTCAGTAAGAAATGAAAGAAAAAGCACATCCAAATATATGCTAACATAAGGGATATGCAATGTATTTTCTGTATTCATTCCCCAATGAATAACCTTCGTACAAATCCAATATATACAACATCAAGGCAGTTCAATAAGCTGGGCAGGCACTCCTGTATATACAAAGTATACAGTTTGGTCTTATAAAATTATTAGATACATTAGATTACGTCTCACTCTAAGTAAAGGAAGTTCCTACTTGCATACGCTGCCTAGACATATGAAAAGCAAATGGAAATTCCTAAGGTGAGTAGAGCACATTTTCAATGGCTATAATTCCAGCCTTTTTTTCAGCTTATCTTTTTTTTTTTAGCTATTTCACAACTAAATTAAAAAAACATGCAACACTCACTGTTTTCTAGGGAGAAACACTCGTGTTGTAGTTTAAACCCAGCCAGAAACTACATACCACACAGTCACTCCCTCACCTCCCTTGTCATCCCACCCTGGGCAGGATGGGAAGGAGAATCAAAAGAATGTAAAACCTGTGGGTTGAGGTAAGAACAGCTTAATAACTAAAGTACAATATATTACTACTACTACTGGTACTACTAATAATAGAAATAACAAGGGGAGAGAATATAAAAGAGAAGAAAAAAAAAACCAAAACCACTAAACACAAGTGATGCACAATGCAATTGCTCAACACCTGCTGACCAATACCCAACATGAACCGAGCAGCAATCTGCCTCTTCTGGGTGACTCCCCACAGTTTATATACTGGGCATGATGTGCTGTGTTATGGAATACCCCTTTGGCTAGTTTGGGTGAGGTATCCTCTCTCTGCTTCCTTCTGGTTTCTTGTGCCCCTCTTCACTGGCAGAGCATGAGAGACTGAAAAGTCCTTGCTCAGGGTAAGCACTACTTAGCAACAACTAAAACACTAGTGTGTTATCAATGGTGTTCTCAGACTAAACCCAAAACACAGCACTGCACCAGCTACTAGGAATAAAACTAACTCTATCAGAGCCAAAACCAGGACAACTGGTTTTCTAAATTTTGAAACTACTTTAGATTGCGACGTAACTTCTATATGTATAGAACAGTTCCATTTCTGATAGGCTGGAACAAATCTTTAATACACACAACAGTTTAGCGAACCAGTCAATAAATCCAGGGATTAGTTTCATGATAGAAAAAGAGCATGACTTTTAATAAGGTTTGTTTATATTCATATCTTGAAGATCTACAATTGTCCAAGGCTTGCAATCAGGTAATCTGGGTGTGTACTCTTGAAGGCCTCGTAATCAAAGCTCTTGCTGCTCTAAATAATCTGCATGACCAGTCTTTATCCTTTCAAAATTACCTTTCAGAACTTTTAAGAAGCAGGTGTATATTTATCCAAATCCCACCATCATATTATCTCTACAGCTGTTGAAAACTTTCAGCAAAAAATGGACCAGCACTTTGTCACTTTTTGTAGCACAAAAGCAAGGTTGTCTTTAGTTTCTGATAAGGAAAATGTGGGATGCAGCACATAAGTGGCTCTGGGAAGAAGAATTCAAAGAGATGGCTACACATCAGATAAAGCAGTAGAGAGTCACAAAACTTTGAAAGAGGAGCTCTGGATTATTATTAGTGGAAGGAAAACATATTTATGATTTTGAAACAGTTGAATGACTGAGAATAGAAGGAAAGGCTACAAGCCTACTATTCCCTCTTTTGTGTTTGTTCTGAAAAGTCTATTCCAGCTATTATATCCATAAATAAAGAACAAGTGAGAAAATACACAATGTAATGGAGGAGAAAACTATGGAAGCTGCAGAAAAGACAAGAATATACACTGAAGGCAGGTTAGTGACAGGTACACCTTGATCTAACATGGAAAAATAAGCCAGCATAAAACCAAGAAGGAAAAAGAAATGTAACACAAGAAATTAAAAAATTAAATTAAAAAAAAAAAAGTTATCCAGTAATACTACCACAATCATATTAACCTCCTTTGTTCCAACGAAACTTAAACCAAACATAATTAATTCATTTTCTTACTATGTAGAATGGCTTGGAGGAAACTGTGTGAAATAACAGTTTGGTTTTGCTGCTATCTTAAGTCTTAGCCAGTAGATTCAGTCTGTTTAGCAGAAGTGTTCTGACATAATACAGCTATGTTAAAACAATAAATTTTAGGGGTCTTCCTCTTTGATTAACTGATTTTTTTCCTGTTTATTTTCTAACACTAGTATATTTTTATCCTGCAAACAGACACACTTAGTGGAACATGACCAAATTAAGCTTCAGATTTACTTTTTCTGCTCTTAAGCTTTGTGGTGATCTTATTTTCAAACAAACCTTCCTAGTTCCAGTAGGAGTGATTCCACATCATAGAGAGAAAAACTAAGATTAAAGTTACATCCTTCCTAAAACAGAAGTGAAGAACACACTTGCACTACCTTTCTTCTGAAAGAAAAAAGGAGAGAAGAACAAAAGAGAAAGGAGAAAGGAGAAAGCAAGAAAGAGACAACAGAAAGAAACAGCAGTAAAAAGATTTTTGTAAGACTGAGGAAACTACATGAATATCAAATTTTCAAATTGTGATCTCCAGTTTATTCATATGCTAACTCATTTATCATTAAAACATGACATTCCTCAATCACTTACAACATATTCCCCATTAATGAAATTATTCAGATACACACAGGAAATAACATTTGTAATAAGCATTACTGCAAATGTTTTTCCCATCAGAGCAGTCAATGAACATAAAAAAACCATCATACAACAATTCTGACAATTTTGTCAGAACCCAAGGAGAACCATGGGAGCTGCTGAATTTACTTGTTTACATCTACAGTTTGAGATGCTTGTTCCAAGTCTTTTTACCCACACAGGAGGTGAAATACTGCCTCTGCTAAAATCAATATAAGTTTTGCTATTGATTTCAATGAAACTACAATTCTGGTCACTGTTTATACTCTGTTTCTCTCACGGCTTAGAGAAATCCTCAAAAAAAAAAAAAAAATCAGGCAAACTACACCACAGGGATCTAACTGATTATAGTGACTTTTATACAGCAAATGGAAGAAAGGTTTTCATTCTATGAAATTCATCTATGTTTACTTAGCGCAACAATTTGCTTTGAGTCACTCTGAAGTGCTCGTTGTTATGGAACCAATAAATTCAGGCTAAATTAAATTTATTGTTCAACCTCAATTTAAGCTCCACCAACATTACCCACAGATTCAGGATGTCACATGCATCTGTCACTACACTGCTAAACCTTAAAACTTTTATGGCAAAGGATCCAAAATAAGCAATCGCTCACCTAAAAAGGGAGGGCTCTCAACCTCAAGGTGTTTCCTTGGATGGCATACTGACTCTGGGGGAGAGTCCCCAGCTGCAGACCACTGCTCCAAGAAGAACCAAGTCTAAGTGATTGCCCAGGGGGGCTTCTTTTATACTCTAGTCAAATCTGACCTGTGGTCAAGGAGAGTCATGTAGCCTCCCACTGGCTCAGGACCCAACTTCCTTGTCCCCTTCCTTGTCTGTGGTGGAAACTGTTGTGGGCTTCTGTCAGGGCAAGCGTACCTACCACACTCATCAAAAAGTGCTCCTCATGAAAGATTTCTGATGTTACAGTAGAAAATGGGTACGTATTTTTTTAATTGATTTGATTATAAATGTCATTATGGCAACTACTCACAGTCCATTTTGCAAAAAAGGAGTATTTATGAAATGTTAGTGTACAAAATATCAACATCCATGAAACCATTTTTACATTACTACAATTATATACAATTACATAGCGCCTGTATAATAGGAACATTTATCGCACTTCACATAGTGTTTTTTCTGTTTTACTCCCATTAGCTAATGGGAAACCTAGGAGCTGACAGCGAAAACCTAGGCTGGATGTAAGGAAGCAGCTCTTCACTGTCAGGGTGGTGAGGCATTGGCACAGACTGCCCAGAGAAGCTGTGGGTGCCCCATCCCTGGAAGTGTTCAGGTCCAGGTTGGACACAGCTTGGAGCAACCTGGTCTAGTGAATGGTGTCCCTGCCTATGGCAGGGGGGGTTGAAACTGGATGATCTTTAAGGTCCCTTCCAACTAAATGATTCCAGGGTATAAAAATGGGCAGTTACTCCAATGCACTGACTTCCCCAGTAAATGAGCATCTTGCAGGCATTACTCTACAGAGCATAAACTGATGTCCATCACTGTGCATAACTGCCATTTTTATGCATTGTGCATCATCCATTTGCCGCATCCAGATTTAAACCACTGGCATTACCCAGCCATTACCATTGTGCAAGCTCTTCCCCAGCTGAAAAGCAACCACCAGGCCATCACAGAAATGTAAAGAACAGAATAATTTTCAGCTCTTTTGACTGCAAAAGACTATTTCAAAGCCGACGGCGTCCTAACATGCAACTGCTCACATCCCTCCGTCATGGAGCGAAAAGCCAGGTAACCTCAGCGTGCACCCAGCCGCAGGCAGGCTGACAAGCTCGGCTTCGCGCCTCTCGTCCGCCTGCAGCAACCGGCGCTGAGCTCTCACACCCGGGCACGACTAGGGCGGTGGTAACCTGGGCCACCGTCCGCCCCACAGCCACCACCATACCCACAGACCCCCCGGCCGCGCGTGCGCCACTTTTGGCGCATGCGCACGCACCCCGCCCCATCCGCCCCGCCTCGGCGGAGCGCTGTGAGGCGCTCGTTCCGCCGAGCTCCGGCCTCTCCGGCCGCGCCGCCGCCGCCGCCGAGCCTGGCCCCGTCGCGAGCACGCCCCCTCCCCGCCCACCCGCTGGCCGTCGGGCAGCGCCCCTGATTCGGGCGGGTGAGTAACGGCAGCGGCGCGGGGGCGCATGCTTTGGCGGCCCTCCTCGGGCCCCAGTTGCGCCGGTAGCGCTGCTGCCGGCCCTGGCAGCTTAGGAAAGGGGTAGCGAGGAGATGGGCCCGGCCGGGAGCCGCCGCGGAGCCCTGGGACTAATCAGGGCTGAGAGAAGCCGGGAGACGAGGGAAAGGCTCCCGCCTCTCCTGCGGCCGTTGTCGGAGGGGCTGAAGATGACGCTCGGGCGGTACCTCTCCCCGCGCTCCCGCGAAGCCCGCCAGCCCGCCCGCGGCGGATGCTGAGCTGCTTTGCTGGGGATAGAGCTTGGCTGACAGCTCTGGCGCTCTGCTGGTCAGTGTTAGAGAAAAGCGTGAAGGCTTGTCATCTGGTGGCTTGCTCAGGGAAGGGGAGCAACGGCTTAAGCTGGCTGCGCTTCCCTCTCTTACTTTTAACTCTTGTTAAACAGCTTCGCTTCGCAGCTGCCTATGCTGCAGATAGACCCGGGAAGCAGGTTCACAGGTAGTTCCCGGTGAGGAAGGTTGCTGTCTTTCTGTGGTCGGCTGCTGTTCATAGTCCGTGTCCTTTCAAGGCTGGAGAAGGCTGGCATGTTGAAATCCAGTACTGTTACATATAAAATAAGATGTATGTTACATAAGGATGTGGGCCTGTTAGAACAAGTCCAGAGGAGGCCACAAAGACGCTCCTGGGGCTGGAGCACCTCTCCAATGGAGACAGGCTGAGACAGCTAGGTTTGTGCAGCCTGGAGAAGAGAGGGCTCAGGGGAGACCTTAGGGCAGCCTTCCAGTATCTAAAAGGGAGCCTACAAGAAAGCTGGAGAGACTTTTTACAAGGACATGTAGTGATAGGACAATGGGTAATGCCTTTATACAGAAAGAGGATGTTTAAATTAGATATTAGGAAGTTCTTTCCTGTGAGAGTGGTGAGGCACTGGCACAGGTTGCCTGCAGAAGCTGTGGCTGCCCCATCCCTGGCAGTGTTCAAGGCCAGCTTGGATGGAGCTTTGTGCAGCCTGGTCTGGTGGAAGGTGTCTCTGCCCATGGCAAGGGGGTCAGAAGTACCCTCCAGACCATTCCGTGGTTCTAAATATAATTTAATGCTGCAGGCTGTCTTACCACATTTAGAACCAAGAAAGTGCAACAGGGTTGTTTTTTGTTCTTGCAGCTATCTTCTTAAATTCAGATATGGTTACCAAAAAAAAAAATTGCATTCCATTCTTTGTGAATGATACAGTTATCCATGTTAGAATTGTCGTGTTTCAAATACCTCTTTCTAAATTGGTTGTATCAAAAAGAAACGTTTTATTATTGGTAGTGCTTTAAAATTTATGTATTTATTATGTAGGTACAGCTATAAAATGCCTGTATGCCATCTGTGATGTCATCTTCCAAGATTTTCAGTGCTTTTTAAAAAAGTATTTAGAAAAGGACTTTCCCTAAGCAGAAACTTTCGAGAAATTTCCCATTTTTTTCTAATACACACAAGGCTCTCACAAGGAAGATGCTGGCAGCCTCTGTTGCTTTATCATTATTATTATTATTGTTCCCCAGGCCAGAAATAAATTGATTTCTTTGCTTTTGGTCGGGACCTGAAGATAACAGTTCCTGATTTGGAAAAGTGTGGTGGTAGTGAAGGCTCAACACCAACAGAGTTAACCAAAGATCCTGACGTCTTCAGGCACCTCTCAGTGGAAAATTTACCAAAGAAATTTCCAGTAAGGACTGACTGGGTGATTAGAAAAAAAGACCCAAAACCGAACCAAACAAACATTTAGTTGAAATATATATATTCAAATCCACAGAGTAAAGAAAATTTTAATTTCACAGTAGTGACTTTGAGCTCATTTTTACCACTTGGGAACTTGATTTAGGGATGATAATATTTCTGTTATCAGTTTACATGCATTAGCTGTGGAGTGAATTGATAGAAAAAAATCTGGAAAAGGGATAGAGAATAAACTTAAGAAAGAAAGAAAAAGATCAAAGCAAAAGGCAATTTTATGTCCAGGATGCATGTTCAAAGTCACACTGTATTAAAATGTGCTGCCTTAATTTCAGAAAGGAATGATGTAGTGGAGCTGAAACAGTACATAAAGGAAACACCTGAAAAATGTTTAAATTTATCCCATGATGGTGATACAATATACAGATTAGACAAATTAGACATTTCTCCAAAGAAAATCTCAGAGAACCTGATAGACGCAATGGAGCTATTAGTAAAGCAGAAAGTATAAGTAATAATAATAAATAAATGTAAATTAATATTTGCTTACTGTCTCTTCTAATTTGAGAACTAGGGCGATCAAAAGAGCAGACCAGTTCCTAAATGGAAGGTGTTTTTTTCATGTTGTACAAAGAAACAACTTTTTGCTCAGGAAGTCTCTGATGCAGAAATAGCTGAAGGTGCCTAACTATTCTGATAAAGCATTGCTCTACACTGGTCCTATTCTTTGCCCAGAGGCAGAGACTGATCATCTAAACTAGCTCATTCTTCTTTCTGACCTGTTATGACTAGGCAAGAGAAGGGGGTTAGCTACTTAACATTTCTTTCTGGTCCACCAGCGTGGATCAACAAACTTGGGGTTAGAATCCAAAAGCTGCTACTATTTAACAAGTCATCATATGAGTCAGAGTAACTGTCTGGATGTGAGTTCTTAATCTGCATAAAGCTGAAGTTATTCAGGCTTTTTCCTACTGAGAAAGGGAATTTCTGTTAGATGCAAATGCACCCAACAGTCCAAGGCAAGGTACTTCATGAGTATGTAGGAATGACCTGTGTACCTCAATAAATTGAAGTCAGGTTCTAAAATCTGTATGTCTGTGACAGAAATGCAGAATCACATCTATGCTCTCTCTCATGGCTGTTGAATGAGAAACACATTCTAAATTTTTTCCGGTTCCCAGGATAGACTTCAGGTAGCTGTTTCACATGGCATGTTTGCTCATTCTGTTCCCTAATATTACCATTCTGCTGTGGCACTAGTGTTGATGAGCATAATTTATCTGTCACTGTCTTTAGAGCAGCTCTGAACAAGATCAAGTGACATAATTCAAGCGTTGCTAAACTGTAGCTCTTCAGTGCAGCTTTTACAGTACAGGTATCTATGCCACGGCTGAATTACGTCATCACTGAGATTGCTATCTCCCCAAAACACAAGGCATTAGTATAAGTATCACTTACTTGTTCTAGAAGTTTTGCACTGTAGCGCTGAGCCTCTGTGTGAGGGCTTAGAATATGCAATGGTAGACCAGGGTCCCTCCTGATGCTAGTCAAATTTTAGTAAGTATGCTTTCATGATAAATATTCCATTGAAAATATACTTGTTAAAATAAGAACACGGAACACTGAGGTCAACACTTCAGAAAAAGCACTTTATATTAATGAAAAATTGATGCTATAAAGGAATTTAGTAGTAGATATATCAAACAAAGAATAAAAAAGAACGGTTTCTTTGATATGGAATAGGAAGGCCCAAATTAAAGACCTTATGAACATTCTAATTATAAACATTACTATCTTGAGTTCTTTTTTTACAGAAGAGGTGAGATAAAATTATAATTGCAGAAGCAATGTATCACTGGCAGTTTTGTATGTTGTTTGATGAAGATCAGTAGCATCTGGGTTAAATTAAAGAAAACTGAATACATATGAATAGTACTGTTTCCTTAAAAGAATAAAAAAATCCTGACCTTGTAGGAAACATCAGTTTTTCTAATCAGAAAATTGAGTTAAACTCCCAGGGAGGGGTAGCATGATAAACTAAAAAGGAGACAGGAAAAGTGGTAGAAGTAGTTTAAATGTATTTAAAGTTAATTTCTTATTAGGAAAAAAAAAATGTTCTGGACTCCAAATAATCTCTTTGTCAAAATTCTAAGATCTTGGAGTGGATTGTGAGCAACAGAAAAAAAAACCCTATGATTTTATGTGAAGTGTTATCAACCCTGTTAATGAAAAGTCTTTAGTACCATAAGCATGGATGGTGTGAAATAATTTTTCCTGACAATAGCCAAAGGTATGTATGGTTTCACAATCCAATTGGGCAAAATGAGCAGCATCATTTTTGTTCCCTTCCCCTATTCTTGCTGTTAACTCATTTGTTGGCTTTAGTGCTGCGATACTCATTCAGCTGTGTCAGCTCTGTAACAAGGTAGAAGTGCATAAGGGTGTTTTATTGTTTATTTTGGGGATGTTAACAGGGTTTTGCTGCTGACATGTATGAGTAACATTACTGTGAAAACCAAATGAATTCCAGAGGTAACTAAAAGTAAACAGTAAGGTGAACAGATTAAGTTTGGAAATGGAAGCAAAACTTCCCTTTTTGGGAATGTCATGCTGCTAATCCAATTCAGACTGTATTGTTAAAAAGGATATTCTAAAACTCCTTATCTGAGATTATCACAGCTGTAACAGAGTGTTGTGACAATTGAGCTATATGTTAATGCACTTTAACAGTAGTAAAGGACATTGGTAGGTTACTAAGGTGAGATACTTAATAAGTATTTTAAGAAGACCTCTGTGTATCTCAGTACATTAAAGTAAGATTCTAAAATTTAGAGGTTGGTGGCAGAAATACCAAATCACAGCTATACTGTGTCTAATAGCTGTTGAATCAGGAATTTATTCTAAGATTTTCCAGTTTAGCGTTGTCAGTTTTATGCATAATCTTGTTCCACATAATTCTGTGATAACCTAAATTTCACTAATCCTTGTCTCAGGCTCTCTTGTGTTGAATATTGAACAGGAATTAAAGTTACAAATAATTAGGCGTTACTGTATTTCTTCCCTCTACTTTGAGGGCTCAAATCTTGTTGTATACTGTTGGTCTTGTTTTGAATTTAGTCCTGGAATTCTACATGAAGTATCATGCAGCTGTGACATTGTACTACCAGGCTGCCAGCAGCTAACTTTTGGGCTTTCTGGTTGAGGTCTATCCTTAATGCTGTGCTGGTTTTTTTGTTTACATAATTCAGAAAACAAATCAGAATTTTAAATCTCTGAAGTTGCAAAGCATCATTGCTTCGAGTTTAATTTCCCAAAGTATATAATCAATGCATTGCTTAGCTAAACACAGAGTGGTTGGTCCAAAGCCAGTCGATAGGTTAGCAAATGAAAGCTGTATTTGGAATATAAGCTGTTCTTCTGTCATATCCCATTTTGTCATTAAACTCTTCTTGTTCTGCTGCGTCTTTCTCCTTTCATGGCTTCTGCTTTTTACCTTCTGTTTTCTGTGCTGTTTCTATCACACTTGTCAAAACATGATACTTTTGAAATAATATAACCAGAATTTTCATGTCATGGGATTTGTTCGGGTTAGGAAAACAACAAAGTTCAAAAATAAGGTGTTTTATAAAATATATGATTCCTTAGGGGTAGAACCTCAGGACCTGACACACACTCTCAAATACAGAAATGTTTTTTGTCACCCATTGCCTCACCCTGGGCTGTTAGTTATGCAGTTCATGTATGCATCACATTTTTCTCTACATTATTTCTGTTATGTAGAAATTTTATGAAGCATTTCATACCATTGAATTAGGTAATAAGAAATCTGACTTTAAAATATTTGTCTTTTGATCAGTTGCGGCCGAAATCCTTCTGTTTGGATTCTGAACTATGACATCATGGCAAGATTTCGCAGAAGAACATGCATCATTTTGTTGCTTTTTATTTTGTTTATTTGCTCCATAATGATGGCTTTGAAGACACTGAGACCTGACAGAGCTGGCTTTGGGGATCCATTTGGACTTGGTTTGTTGCCCGAGCTTCAACAACGGACAGTGCACTTAGACAATAAACAGAATTCACTAAATAGGGTTCAAGGAGATACTGTAACGCATGTCAATAATTTGCATAGTATCTCAGTCAATACTATGAAAGCATCTATGCCTCCTGTAAACCAGCTGGAAGAAGAGCTGTCATCTCCTAATTATAATTTTCACATATTCTACTATAGTTGGTTTGGCAATCCACAGTTTGATGGTAAATACATTCACTGGAACCATCCATTGTTGCCACATTGGGATCCCAAAATTGCAAACAACTATCCAAAGGGAAGACATAATCCTCCTGAGGACATTGGGGCCAATTTTTATCCTGAACTTGGATCTTACAGTTCCAAAGACCCTTCTGTCATAGAAGCCCACATGAAGCAAATGCGTGCAGCTTCAACTGGTAATGAATGTTAAAATTTCAGCATGTTGTTCGTTTATCCAGCCTTAAATATATGAATGAACACAACTGACCCATTCTTCCATTTTTCTATGTAATTCTGGAAATTAGAATGAAACTACTAAATGTCTTTGTATTTCTGAGTTTTAACTCCCAGCTGAAACCTACGTCTTCAGAGCGGTGTCTGATGAGTGTAACAGCACAGAAATAGAAGAACTGCATTTGTAATACTTTAGGTGCACGTTTCATGACTTACTGCTAAGCACTGGTAACATATGTAGAAAATACAGAAAATGTTGTTAGAATAGATGGTGTATATTATTTTTTGAAATTAATACTTCAGTTTTAAAAACAGGTTTTAGTAAATCCTGTTAAGATGGTTATGAAGCAGTATGTTCAAATAGGAGCTTTGTTTTTCTGGATTTTTGTGCAATAACAATTGTGTATTAATACATATATCAAAGAGCATGTAGAATTGTAGCTTTTATGCAATTACAATTTTATGCAGCATGTTTATAGGTCTTCTTACTCTCTATGCAAACGTCTAATCCAAACCTTGAACTCAGGTACAGTAGTTTCAATGTAGCTAATTACAGTTAGTTTCTTTGTCTAAAAGTATATTTTTTTCCCAACACAAATTGATGTTCCCTTTATCTAAATAAGATGGGCTATATACATAAGAATATTCAATATTTCTTAGGTGTCATTTTCTGTTGTCGGGCTTTATGGTCATTGTTCCATTTCTCTTCTTTAAATTAAGTAGTCATATAGGTTACTATTAAACTCTGAACAGCTTCTGTAAATGTAGTTGGAGCAACATGACCAGAGCTAGTAGCATTATTTAGAGTGCTAATCACCTTGAGTCGAATCACTTTGATTCACCCAATCAAGGTTTGATTTAAATGTTGTATTCCTATTAATAGTGTTTACTTGTATAATGGTTACTTCTTGGATATTGTTTTCTCCTGTTTTTTAACCTAACCTGTCTTTTGTACAAGGGTTAATACAAATGTGGGAAATTTCTCATCCTTTTCCATAGTACAGTAACATTAACAGGAACACCAGCAACTGTGGAAAGACTGTTGCAGAGAAATGTCTGGTATTAGTTGTCAATAAGCACTTTATTAGTCTTATCTAAAGCAAAGTAATGCATGATACATGATGGAAGCAGAGAGGGCACTTGTAGCTTCAGAAGAACCTGTGATGTTTCTCATCTTGTTACAGGTGTCTAATAAAGCAGAACTACTGGTGGAAAAGGTGCCAAATACTAGGGAAAATGCTTTGCAAAAGAAGCTTTTTTAGTAGCTTCAGTTAGTTTTCCATTTAAAACTCAGCAGTGTGAAAGAATAGTTCTTGCTTACTGTGACATACTCTTTGTAACATATTACTTGTATTTGTCAAAAGTGATTTTTTTCCTGCTGTTATTCTGACTTATGGATTTAAGTATACATATGACCAACATAAATCATCAACATTTTTCCTCAGGTTGTTGCTTCTCATACAGGTTGGGGTTTTTTTTGTTTTTAAATAAGAATTATACTTGGTTCATTTTTGTGTACTGTGAGGTTAACTATTTGCAGTTCCTTCTTTTTGAATCTTAGCCAATGTCTAATCCATGACTGTATTTTACATTCTGTCAAATAATTTTTCATCTAACTTTTTCTTGAGGGTTTATCAAGGAACTTACAAAAGGAGAAAAATGTGTTTCTTTCAGCCAATATAGTGTAATGATTACAGGAATATAAGAGCTTGGAGCAGCAGGAGTCTCATGCAGTGCTTCCTTGTATTCTTATAGTTTAGAATTCTTATTTATTAATTTTCTATTTGTACCAGATGAGTACAATAGATTTTATTCCTCAGATTGCTTGGTGAAATTTATTTTCTCACACCAGCTTGTTTTTATGGTAATCCAGTCTGAAGTCCTTAATTTGTCTTAGGTGAATACTCTGATTTAAAACACTGTTGGTTTTGGCATTGAGTCCACCTTCTTTTAGTTTCCTGAATTGGTACGTAACTGCTTTTTAACCACAGGAAGGAAAATATGAAGTAGCATTTCATGGGGCAGGACTAATGCAAATGTGATTTTACGTTCCTCAATGAACAGTTACGTCTCCTGAACTTTTCTTTGTTTCCTAAAGGTGTAGCAGAGAGTCTTGACAGATGGTGTATTCAAGATACCCTGAGTTTAACCTGAGTTTGTTGTTACTGTTCTACTTTACATCTTACTCATCAAAAGATGGGTGGTAAAATATTGCATTTTTCTTGTTCTTGAGCAGTTAGTCTATTATTTGCAATTCTGGTTTTGATAAAATGTGGAGAGAATGTGCTGAGGGTAGTTGAACTACATTCTATATATAGTAACCTCAAATTTCTGGGTTTGATGCTAGATGGTTATGTATTCCTGCTGATTTATGATTTCTTTTTCATAAATTTGGACTTTTTTGGAAATTGTTAGTCAGAAATGTTATGATGTTAGTAAAATAGATGGAATTTAGAGTGTATACTTTGCTGTCTCAGTCACCTGATTTGTGCACTTAAGTCTTTGCCTAGTTAAAAAGAATTAAATTGGCTTATTCTTTGACATGTTTTAAATAGTATTTCGTGTATTTCTTTCTGTCTTATCTACTTCCTGATATTATTTCCAGCCACACACCTAAAAGTTCTAACTTACTTATCTGGCAGCATTTTATTTTAGAAGCAAGGGACTTTGGAGAGGTGTGTGTTCTTTTGCTTTCATGGGGAGATAAATTCACAGTATAGGGACATTGTATTTGTTATCTTCTTTTTTTGACAGGAGTAGTAACGTTCTTAAACTATAGGTAGTCACTCAAGCATGTTTTAGGTAATAAATTTAAAACTAATTTCACATAGTTGGAAGGGTGGATTACACCATAATAACTGCTTTTAGCAAGAATGAAGGTTACAGGATTACAGTCACTGTTTCTATTATGAAGTGGGTTTTTTGTAGTACAGCTAAATGTACAATGCAGAAATACAGTGAGCAATAAAGTTTCATAAAATGAAAATCTCTTATCACATGCATATCCCTCATCTTTTGAGTGTTCTGTAACCCTATGTATCTTGGTATTCTCTGGCTGTACTGTGGCATAGCTGTAGTGCCTTAGTTGGGAGCATTCTCCTCCTCTTCATACAGCCTGGAGGTTAGGATGCTGTGTTGAAAAGTGGGAGGAAATGGTTCTAAGTGTTAGGCTTGGGACACTGAGTACAGATCTGTTGTCTTGACAGGTGATCTTGCCACTGTTTGTTTTGTTGTTTTTTAAACAATAAAAGAAGTTAAAATCCACTCTGCAAATACTGATATCTCATATTTGTTAAAAATATTAAATCCTAATTTGTATTATGTAGATTTCACATCAAACAATAATTAAAACTCATGACAGTGTTACATTGTACATGTTGCATGTTAAACAACATGATTCAAAACAGAAGTTTTGTATTTTCAGGTGTAATAGTGCTTTCATGGTACCCACCAGGTATGGCTGATGAAAATGGAGAACCAACTGATGATTTGGTGCCTGTTATTTTGGATTATGCACGCAAATATAATCTAAAGGTAAAGTATTTTTAAGATGCATAAAATAGCACTACTTAGAATAGTAACCTTGCTAAAAGGTTAAACTACAGATATTAAACTATATTTGGCTTGTATAGAGCAGGGAGGCTTGTGACTTCTGTTTCTGTCTCCTATTACACTGCATTCCTTTAGTTCATAGAAGCTAAGTAGTGCTTACCCCGATCAAGGGCTTTTTAGTCTCTAATGCTCTGCCAGTGAGGAGGGCCTTGGGAAGCCGGGAGGAAGCAGAGACAGGATACCTGACCCAAACTAGCCAAAGGCGTATTCCATACCACAGCACGTCATGCCCACTATATAAACTGTTACCTGGAAGGCTGAGGTTGCTGCTCGAGTCGGGCTGGGTATCAGTCGGCAGGTGGTGAGTGGTTGTATTCTTTCCCCTTGCTATTTCAGTTATCTTTATTATTATTGGTGGTAGCAGTAGTGGTTTTGTGTTATACCTTAGTTATTGGCTGTTCTTATCTCAGCCCATAGGAGGTACATTCTTTCGATTCTCCTCCCCATTTCTCCATGGGGGGGGAATGAAGAAGTGTTGGGGGGAGTGAGAGGGCGGCTGCATGGTTCTGAGTTAATGGCTGGGCTTGAACTGCAGCAGCCATGATCGGCCTTTTTTCTGTTTCGGTTCAGATCTGAAGATTACAAAATCTGAGGTGTGGTGGTGTGGATTTTTTTAATTTTATTTTTAGGAAACAGTTTTTAAAGTTCAACAGTACATTGTCTTGAGATGAGTCTTGAGTGTTGAGGAAAGTATTACACTTTTTCAGAATATTATGGAATACAATGATCAGTAAACTAAGGATCTTTTGAAGAAAGACTAACCCCATTTTTTTACATTGCCTTAAAATTTACTGGCACCTCATTGTAGAGGTCAGGAGTAAGCATCTATGAATAACAAAGAGGGACTTAGAAGTTCTAGCTTGAATGAATGTTTTTATTCCAGAAGGTATCAGGAACATTTGCCTTGAACAGTAAGGTCAAAGAGGTGCTGCTCTGACTTTAGATTACTCCAGTGCGTGACAGCATAGGCTAAATTACTGGCTTTCTCAAACAGGTGAAATATCAAATTAAAGACTATGTGGATTGATCAGTAGAATGTAAAATCATAGTTAGATTTGTTTATTTATAGTATAAAACTTGGTTTTTTTGTTTGGGATAAAGAAAACGCATTGTCTTTTGATCTTGCTGAGTAATAAATGTGAGGTTTTAGATTATCTAAGTAACTGTATGTGTGTCATCTCTGGATAGTGTTGTCTGTACTGGGGACTGAAAATATAGTCTGCTCATCCACTCTGGTTTTAGTTATGCAAGTTGCAGATTCCTGGAGAAATCTGCTGTCAGTAGTAGTATCTGTAGATTCTTTGACAAGCAGGAGGAAAGTAGGAAGGTTGAATTGCATACAGAAGTAATTTTGAAACTGTTAAAAATACTGTGTGAATTACATTATGTGACATGAATTGCACAGATGTAATGGTAAATTATCAAAAAGAAAAAGGAAAAAAAATATCTATCCCTAAAATTTTCAGGTTATCTTTCTAGGGGAGTTTGCTCCCATATAAAAACTTGTTATCATTCAAGTCTCTCAAAAGAGCTAACTCAAAATGAAATACTATGCCTAGGTAAATGCATGTAATAATATGGTAATATTAAAATATGGATGGAACTGCTGTTACTGCTTGGGTTAATTACTGGTATACAGGTATTAAGTATAGCTACTACCAGCGAATGCTGCTTAAATGCTGTAAGGTTTTTTAAACGTTCTTGCATTAGTAAGTCATAGTTGAGCATTAGGAGCGTTGGTAGACCAAAATCAACATAGAAAATACATTTCTGTTATGTCTGCTAAATACAAGTCTGTTAAAAGATACATCCTTTTGATTTTGATAATTGATAATTTTAATAATTTTTGATTTTGATCAAAACAGTCTGGTTTTAATAGTTGGTAATAAAATATGAAATTGTAGTGCTCTTCAACTTGTCCTGCCAGTCCTAGTGATTTAGTCTAACAATGTATTTTTCTATAGTTTGTACTTAATAGAGATAGATACTGGCTTCCTACAATGGAATTTTGCTACTGTTGCAGGGTTGTTGAATATTTTATTAAATGCATTCTGCTCTAAAATTGCTTCTGAAAAACTAGTTGCTTGGATTAATGTAATATACTCTTCCATTTAATTGTATATTTGAAAACAATGGCAATTTTCATTGAAATTGCTTCACATATATAGGTTATAAATAATTCTATAAACTTCAAGCTTGAAATTCATAGCAGTAGCAGTACACTCTATTAGATTTAGTTCCAAGGATTTATTGCTGTTGATAAATCTATAAAATTTTAAATTATAGTTTTCATATCCAATATCTTAAAATCTGTCTTGACACTGAAAACTCTCCTTGGAGAATTATCTATGGCAAATTTAATACATTATTTTGAAATTAAATACTAAAAAGCTTCTTTGGTTAATAATTTCTCTGACATTCAAATAGATAATAGTTTATTTCAGTTTTCAGTTTCTGATGTAGTTTTTTTAAGTTTTCTGAAGTATGTTTATGACTTGCTGTAGCCTAGGGAAAAAAAACAAGCAACAGTGTGTTTTGGGGTTTTGTTTTGTTTTTTTAAACCTTAATATTTATTCTGTTACAAAATTTCCTTGGATCTGAAGCATTTAATCTTAAAGAGTGCAGGAATTGAATTAGAGTTCGATTATTCTCAAAATAGACAAATGAAAATGTTTGCTCTGTAAAGAGAAAATGTATTTAATGTGACTGGTACTTTTTTCATGTATTCAGTAGTAGTGTACATTTGTGTTGCTCTTACTATGATTTCATCTTTCAGGTCACTTTTCATATTGAACCTTACAAAGATAGAGATGATCGCAGTATGTACCACAATGTCAAATACATCATTGACAAGTGAGTTCTTCCACAATGGTTTCCTTTGGGGTTTGTTACATGCTGGTTTAGGGGACTTCTGTGTATTGTCTAAAGCTTGGAAGTATATACAAAAATGTGTACAAAGACTGAAGAGAGCTGTAAGGAACTGTTCATATTAAAGTGGTATGAAACTCAGTCTGATTTTTAAATAGAGAAGGGTGATTTTACATAGATACTCAAATGTAAATTGCTTTGAACATTCATTAGTATCACAAGTCATGATACTTCAGATTAAAGCAGTTAAAGTGGTAGCTACATGATATATAAATAAAACATACATTTATATAGTGACAAACTAGCAGCTAGAGCTTTAATATGTTGAATTGTAGTGATTTTAATTCAGCTTGACAAATTCTGTACAGTTATTAGTTGTTTTGTTTGTCAGTGCCTCTTATACTGTCTTACTTAATACTAAATTGCCCTCCAGAAAAAAGCTAATTCCTGTTGTGCAGTTTGACATTGTTACTAATTTCTAGTAATTGAAAGGTTTTTGCAGGTTCGTTATTTAATCTTTCAGCAAACACTGGACTGAAAATTGATATGAATTGCTATGTACATGCAGTGTCTTGTTAAAATGTTTTTTGGAAGTTATTTCAGTTTGTAAAACAGTATATTCTAAGTGGCAAATTTTGTATTAACGATACTTGTTTGCCTTATAGATATGGAGGCCATCCAGCCTTTTACAGGCATAAGACCAGCACGGGCAGATTACTTCCCATGTTTTATGTTTATGATTCTTACGTAACAATTCCCGAAATATGGGCAAATCTGTTAACTGTTTCTGGATCCCAGACTATTCGAAATACTCCATATGATGCGTTATTCATTGCGCTTCTTGTAGAAGAAAGACATAAGCATGACATTCAGAGAAGCGGCTTTGATGGAATGTACACTTACTTTGCAACCAATGGCTTCTCCTATGGCTCATCTCATCATAATTGGGCAAGTTTAAAAGCCTTTTGTGATAGTAACAACTTGATGTTTATTCCAAGTGTGGGGCCAGGGTATATTGATACTAGTATCCGACCGTGGAACAACCACAATACCCGTAATCGTGTCAATGGGAAATACTATGAGACTGCTTTCAGTGCAGCCCTTTTGGTGCGACCAGAAATCATTTCTATTACATCTTTTAATGAATGGCATGAGGGAACTCAGATTGAAAAAGCTGTCCCCAAACGGACTGGACAAGTGGTTTATCTTGATTATAAGCCACATAAGCCAAATGTTTACCTAGAGCTTACTCAGAAGTGGTCTGAGAAGTACAGAAAAGAACAAGAACAGTGGCTTATGTGAGCTGTTGCTGCTGCAGTTGTTTCTGAACACATTGACTACATTGGGAAAGAAATAAAGATCTGAAGAATCTGTTCCTAAGTATCCTTATTATAGGTGTGGTTGAATTGTATCTCTTGAATGTGTTGCTACTTGAGTATGCACTACTACTGAATTTGAATTTTGATGAGTAAAAATATGATGAGAATATTGGCATATCTGTCTTATTGAGTGTTGCAGTTCAGGAGTATCCAGGGAAAATGATGGGACTTTTTTGTTGGTTTTTAGATGTCACAACTTGCATGCTGAGCTTCCAGAACATGTATGGCATAACTTTACATGACCAAAGTAGAACAAAAATTTGGCTTAGTTATTAGCCTTACTTTCTTTATTCTTGTAGTTGTGTTTCTAATCAAAGTGATGCTGTAATCTGAATTTTTATCCTGGTAGCTTCTCGCAGGATGCATGTCTGTGGTTTGTGGAATAATATGCATCTACTGGTTTTAATGCTTTGCACACAGGGCATTCTTGACATGTGACTAGCTTGTGGTAAAAACACTGAAGAGGTGTGTGTGATGCAACAGTAGTGGATTTTGTTTTTAACAAAAAAAAGAGTGAAAGATTGAGTTCCAAAGAACTGCTGAAAGCTGCTGAAAGATACCCGATTTACTTCCATTTGTTGTGTTCAGTACACGGTGCCGACTTTTGCAGATTACTGGATACTAACCAGTAACATAGTTTTCTCTATGTTACCTTGAATTAAAAAAAAAAAAATTAGCCTACAAGTGGAATAGATTTTTTTTTTTTTTTTTTGGAGTGGGGAGAACACCTAAACATGCAAAACAATATACTAAAACTTCCATTGTTATATGTTGTCTATTAACTGACTGCAGACACATCTACTGTGGTTTTTTAAATGTTTAAAGATTCCAAACCTAATATCTTACTAGTACTACAGTAAATACAATTTTAGGAAAGTTTTGATTTAGAAACAGTTTAGTTTGGTAGAAATTACAGCAACTACCTGTTAGTTTAATTTGAAATCTGAGATTTCTATTTTAGATATAGTTGATCTAGTTGTTCCAGAACTCAGAATAGCAGTTCCTAAAATCTTCTTGTTATTCGGATTTTCTCCCTACCAACACTACTTACAATGTTGTGCTTTCAAACATGTCTCTTCAGCAATCCTTTTTTTCTTTTTTGGGGGGCATTTTTCATACAACTTAAAATCATAGAATCAGAATAGTTTGTGTTGGAAAGGACCTTAAGATCATCTAATTCCAACCCCCCTGCCATGGTCAGGGACTCTTCCCACTAAACCATGTCACTCAAGGCTCTGTCCAACCTGGCCTTGAACACCGCCAGGGGTGGAGCATTCACAGCTTCCCTGGGCAACTTCATAGAAAAGTCCTGAATTTTGGAATATAGTAAAATTGCAGTGTTTTATTTGCCGCAGTATTTATTTATTCTGTAGCAAAGTGGCTTTTTTTTTTTATTGTCAGTTTGGTTGTTGGTTTGGGTATTTTGTGGGGTTTTTTTTGAGTTGGTTGTGGTTTTGCTTGTGGTTTCTTTTTTTAATTTATTTATATGCAAGGTGCTGATCCTGTGTTTTAGTTCATATGCTGGAACTGTTGTGACCTCTCAAATTCCACTGATTTCAGCAGGACCCATAGAAATTACATTCTTTGCTCGGTTCTCACAGTAATCTCTCCATGAAGTTGTAAGGTGAATGTGAGGACTTCTGGTTAAAAAAAGAGAAAAACCAAAACAGTATGGTTTTTTTTCCAGAAACCTTTATCATTCCAAATAAATATAAGTGACTTACTACTCATATTTTCTGGAGTCTTTCTGGTATGAAAGATGTTTGTTTATGTATCTTTCACTTATTTGCAATTTAATCCTTTTGTCATTTGTCTGCAGTTGTTGGAGATGAGGTGTCTTATGTTGCTCTCAGATGCTTGAAAAAAAATGCAGAAATTGAGTGACACATATAACCTGGTATGTTGAAGTCACTTCTAGAGTTATTGGAGTCTTATTATTCATGGAATCATAGAATAGTTAGGGTTGGAAAGGACCTTAAGGTCATCAAGTTCCAACCCTCCTGCCATGGGCAGGGACACCTCACACTAAACCATGTCACCCAAGGCTCTGTCCAACCTGACCTTGAGCACCACCAGAGATGGAGCATTCACAGCTTCCTTGGGCAACCCATTCCAATGTCTCACCACCCTTGCAGTAAAGAACTTCTTCCTTATATCCAATCTAAACCTCCCCTGTTTAAGTTTTAACCTGTTACCCCTTGTATTATTATCTCTTTCTAATTTTCTGCATTTTCCTACTGCATTTCTGCAAAGTCCAAAGTGCTTCTGAAAGAAATGTTTACTAATGCTTATTTTGTTTTACTTCTAGTCAGGTGGATAAACTGAAGTAGATACAAGCATGACCATAGTCACAGAATAGGCCCTGAGACATATGAAGCACTTGCTAAGCTTTTAACCACTTCCAGGGTAACCACTAGCTCCCTTTATTAAGGAAACTGATTATGCTTTTTTCCTGTAAGTCCCTTAAGTAGCTATAGATATTTTTTTAAATAAAATTTGTTGATGCTTATGCTTTTACAGCCCGAAGAGCCCATATGTTTATTTTAAATGTGAGATAACGATTAAATTTTTGTGTATCTGTTTTGCATATATTATTAAAAAATCTTCTGAATTGAAACCCTTTTAAAGGACAAGTCTTTTTGTTTTCCCTTTGCTTAAACTTTTGTCATCCACCAATCTTTTCTCACTGTAGTTGTCTGAGCACTTTACTAGTCTTGACAACCTTGCACTCCCCTTTCAGCTCTTTTCTTTCTCCCACTGGCAGTTTATTTTCTCCATGCCTATAATTGTTGCTCTTTTTGTTACTGTTTATAGAAATATTTGAAATTTGTTGTATTGTACAGCTGAGGTGATCTGTCTTGTTTAGAATATAATTTATGGTAACAGTGTAATGGATCTTCATTACTCTGGCAGACTTATGTAATTGCTGTAAAGGTGTCATTTAGCCATGATGTGGTGTGGGCCATGCCATACTGGTGTCTAATGGGATTTCTACAAGAATTTACTGAATTTCTCTAGAAAAAAATTAAAATTAAGTGCCTAGAAATTTATTGCTGCTGAGCATTTACTGTATTTTTATGTGCTTTAAAATATACATATGCAACTCAATAAAATATTTCAGAGTTTAGAGTTTAATTTGATGATCCTAAGGAGAGCTGATGCAATAGCAGCTTCTGGAACTACCCCGGCTGCCTGCTCAATACTTTCTCTATTCTTAGAGCAAATACTAGTGCTACTTCTTGTCATAGAGAATGTAGAGTTTTGCCAATGGACTGCTGCTACAGCCATGATAGTTTTTGGAAATTTCAGTTAAAATTTGTCTGTGGGAGAGGCTTTACACCAAATGTAAAGGAATAGGACCTTTACAAGGGCACAGATATTGGTGTGAGATGGGGGAAGGTGAATGTATTTAGAAGGTGATTGCTACAACCTTTACAGTTACAGTAACTTTATAGTACAGCAACCAAAATTGGGAGGGAGGGAAGAATATTTATTACAAGTTTCAGATCTGAAATGGAATTTAAGAATATTCAGACCCTAGTTCACTTTGGCTTCACACCCCTATTATTTCTTTACTAATTGAAAAAAAATATGTATTAATGATTACTTTTAATATTTTTACACTGATTAACTGCATTTGACTCATCTTGTTATATAGTATGTTATAGTACATAGAGCGATATACTACATTTATATAGTACGCAAGAAACTCTATGAGAAGTTTTAAGAGATCATGCCATACTATGGCTTTGCAAATTCAGAAATACCTGAAGTTATTGATCACATACTACTGACTGAGTATCCCCAGAGGGGAAGTGGTTTCTGAGGCAAGTAGCAAGTCTTTGTGGTAAGAGTTCTTTTTTTAAGGAAAACCTATGGATTAATTTCTGCTTCTGTCGGTTCTGATCAAGTAAATTGTTTTAGTTCTGTGAGCTGTCTCAGAACTGAAACTTAAGATATCTTCTCTGAAATAAGAATTTATATTAAATCTTTTATTGTAGTGCATGTTTCTCAGATCTATACACTTGTACTGAATTTTGAGGGAAAGAACATGTGCATATGCTATTACTATTTCAGTGGCAAGCTGTAGATTATTGTGAATGTAGTTTCTATACTGATCATCATGTTTTTTCAATGCCTTTCTTTTGAGGTGCCAATGATTTGTCTCTTAAGAGGTTGTTGAAGCAGAAGGGTCTTTAGTTGATTCATTTTTATTGTGAAACTTAGTATGTATACACTGCATAGTTTGAATTAACACATTTTACACATGGCTCTTGGGTTCTCTTGGAAGCGTTTCACAGGAGCATTTTCAGCACTGTTTCTAGTAGGAGAATGTAGCTCTGAGCACATGTTCAAGTACATACTCTAATTTGGGGCACTTTTTTTGAATCTTGTGTATCTAAAAAAAAATATTTACAGACAAATTATTTATCACTTAATGTCAGCTGAAAATCTCTCTCCTGGTGTTAAGGTATTCTACCAGTGTTGATCCTCATCTTTCTGTTGCTAAGATAGTGTCAGTATTTCATTCCTTTTTTCATTTTTTACTTTTGACCAGCATGTTAAATGTTGCATAAACTTCTAAAGTGATTGTATTTCTAAGGTTTCATAGTTGTAATATTCGGTAAAGAGAATCTACAAGATTAGTGGTGCTGCATAAAAGCCTGATATGAATTTGGTATTGTATGGGTATGATTTTGTTGTGAACGTATAGTGTATCTTTGCTATGTATTGAACATGAATAAAAGAGATACATGTCTTTTAATACCCTACTTGGCTGTGGCAGAGGTGCAGTTGCTTTCATGCGTACATAAAAACAAGTGTGTGTGTGTCTATTTATCTATATCGTATGTGTGCATATAACTGAAGTAATTATTTTTAAAGTACTATATCGTATTAAAATGACAGGCTGGATTCTGCTACTTTTAAGCAAGCAATGTTTTTAATTCCCTGTGACGTTTACAGAAAATCTTGTTGCTTATGTATGAATACTTTCATGCACAATAAATATATACCCAAAAGTGTGATTTAAATGGAGTATGTGATAATAGTTTTATTAATGAGTTTAGAAAGTGAATTTTTGCTTTTCAATTCCAGTATGTATGTAGAATTTAATTAGACTGAAAACAACAGGCTTATCACAGTGCTTTTAAGCAGACAATAAGTTTTCAAGCCCATTTGTATTACATCTTATGCTACTGAGTTCATTTGTGCATAGTATATCAAGATATCTAGTGTTGCCAGGTATCTTTGAGTCCCAGGGTGTGACTGTATTTTGGCAAAGTAAAATTAAAGTTTACCATTCATATAGAAGTTTAAGAGGAATGGGTGTACAAATAGCCTTGCAGGAGAATGGTTTACATTCCACAATGGAGAATACTACAGTAGGGTCAAAGAAGTATTTGTTGATAGTAGCTTGTGCTGTTCAGGTATAACAACTCTAGAAGGTACGGCTTGCTGTTTCACTTAAGTTTCATGGAAATGTGAAATTACCTTTTTGGTACTTGAAACATGTCTTGTTCTTCCCAGCAATCTAGCTATCTTGGTATGAAAGCAATCAAAGCTAATTCACACTTGTAGTCAGTACTGTGTATTTCTGTACATGAATAAAAAGTATTGTGAAATGTTGAATAATTTAATCATTTCATATTTCCTTTTTGTAGCACACTGAAAGTGACTCTTCCCTGTAGTTAAGGTGGAATATTTTGTTCTACAGTGCAGATTTTTTCCTGATAATTTCCTGTCCCAGGAAATACAAAAGGTAATCAACACAAATGATAGTTGACGCTTCAGTAAGAGTCTGAAAAGTACTTCTGCATTTCAGTAGATAAATAACCTCCTAGGGTATTTCATGTCACTTCGTGTGAATTTAGTAGAAAGAAGACAGAACAATGACAGAGTATTTATTGCCTTTTTAATCTAGTCACTTTCTATACAGTGTATGGAATTCTGTAAATTCTTTGTGTGAAAGATGAGGAAGAAAGACAATATTCAGTTGTGTTTGCTTTCTTCAGCTGGGCAGTGTAGACAGAGGAAACAGTAATTCAACAAAAAGCATCTATAGCTTTCTTCTTTTCAACTTCAGTTTAGTCAAATTTTAAAAAAAGTTTCTGTGAAAATAATGGAATATCCAGAAGTCAGAAGTAATCAGAGTATTCAAGTTCGCTTCCTACAATCCTTTATCTAAAAATTTGGGTATTAATATATTGAACTTTTCATAATTAGAGAAATATATAAGAGGCACAGTTTTAGTTAGAAAAGTGTTTTTAAAAGTTTGAAGAGGTGTTTTGCTAGCTGTGCATTTAGCTAACACAGTAGCAGGTGGCTTGGGTTTAATTTGGAGGCGATTTGATACACCGAAATGGGCACTATGCATCTGAGACCAGGAGCTGGTCTTCAGAGTTAGTTTTATAACTTGATATAAAGTCATTGGTATGGAAACACAGCATGATCTCTCAAGACTGATTTCTCAAAGCTGCAATGTGATACAACAAGTAAAGAACAGAATAGAACTTTGTTTTTAGAATCCTAGTGAAAAACAAGAGTTCCAGTTTGTTATTTTTTTTAATAGAAATTTCTTGGAAAATTCTCATGCACTAGCGTAGAAATGATTTTTATCATAAAGCTAAGATGGTCTGCTGATTAAGATCATGAAGGCAGTTACAGTTTGATAAGTATGAATTTATATATTACAATTTATATATTTCATCAATATTTCATAATGTCATTACTACTAATCAGAATAATAAAAACAGCTATTTATGTTTGAAAAAAAAAAAAAAAAAAACCGAAAAAAACAGATTGGCTCTAAAGAAGCCAATAACCTCAGAAAGCAATGTTAATCTATTAGTAGCAACACTGAGATTTTTCAGGGTAGAAAATACCTGCCAACCATTTACTTTGTGAGAAGCTCAGCAGTCCCTCTATTGCCTCATATGATTCTTAGTGAATACCCAAATTTTATTTCAGGTAAGTGAAGGATCTACTTTTAAAAAATGCATTCTGAAAGTGCAAATGGAAATCAGCGTTAGTCGTACTGTTAGCATACTAAACGTATATTTGCCATTTGTATATATTTGTATATATTGCTATTTGGGTCGAGCCTTTGGCAAGCTTCCTGATCTACTACTCACACTTGGAATTTGTTGCATATATATATATATGCACACATATTTAATGAAAACATTAGAGAAGAAGCACAATGCAAAAAATTTAAAATCCCATTGCAGTAACATGACATTGAAAAAGATAAGCTGCGTAGAAGTGAGGAAAATAGTTAAGAGATGCCTAAGTGATAGAATGGCTGAAGGTTATATACAGGCAGTGTAGCCATATTCATATTATCGCACCAATCAGAAAAGAATAAAGTGTTAGAGATAAAAGGCATCTTTCAAATAAAGATACTGTCCAAATGTTAAAACCAGTAGAGAGCCTATGTTCTAGCATTAACAAAGGCAGGCTGAAAATCCCCCACCAAACTTGGAGGAACATCTTCCTATACCTATAAAAATAATAACTTAATATTCATATTTCCTAGAGGCATCAGTGATGTGTTTTTCGAAAGCGTGTCACAGGCAGACAGAAAGCTGGTAATGTACTGGTAATGAGTTTTCCATGTTGGATACAGTATTCATTGATGATTAATCTGAAGAAATATTCTGAGCTAAAATGTCATACAAGTGATTTTACAAGTGATTTTTTTTTTGTAAATAAAATAGCAATAAATCACCCAGTCTCAATAGTACATGGGAGTTTTAAAGGAACTCAAATATGAAATTATTCAGCTTTTTAAAATACTGGATACTCTGTTGTTTAACTTCAGGGTAAACACATGAAGGAAATGGGACAAATGTGGTACCAATTTTAAAAAGACTTTTAGGAGGGACGTTGGAAACTGTAGACAAGTCTGAAATCCATGTTGGATTAAAAAAAAAAAAAAGGCAGTAATAGACATTTAAGATAGATGTATTGGGCAGTGTCAGTGTGGCTTTTCCAAAGCAAAGTCATGCACCACAAATTTGTTACAGATCCTAATTTCTTGAGAGCAGTTTTCCTTATAGCAAAATTTTTCAGATAGCTTCTTTAAACAAAGAAAAATAAGTTGTTTTATTTTTTCATTCAGTACAGTTAAATTATCAAACTGTCATGGGTTCAGCAGCAGCAGTCATTTTTCTCCTTCTTGGTAGCTGGTACAGCGCTGTGTTTTGGATTTTGGGCCTGGGAACAGCGCTGATAACACCAGTGTTTCGGTTACTGCTTAGTGATGTTTTGGTCTGACCAAGGACTTTCTGAGCCTCATGCTCTGCCAGGGAGGAGAGGAAGCCGGGAGGAAGCAGAGGCAGGACACCTGAGCCAAACTGACCAAAGAGGTTATTCCATACCCCAGCACGTCGTGCCCAGGATGGAAGAGCAGAGAGCAGAGACGTGGAAGGGTGGGGGGTGCACTGCGTGGTCGGGCTTGGTATTAAGTGGTGAGAATTGTATTCTTTCCTTGTATTTGCCTTGTCATTATTATTATTGGTGGTAGCAGTAGTGATTTGTGTTATACTTTAGTTACTAAACAGTTCTTATCTCAACCTGTGGGAGTTGCATTCTTTTCGATTCTCCTTCCCATCCCTCCGGGAGTGGGGGGAAGAAAGAGGGGGAAGTGAGTGAGAGAGAGACTGCGTGAGTTACGGCTTAAACCATGACACAAACTCACTGCTATAGGATACTGTAGAAATTGAAAGTATAGTAGGTGCAAACTCACTGCTATAGGATACTGTAGAAATTGAAAGTATAGTAGGTGCAAACTCACATAACACTGATCAGACTTCTTTGTTAGCAGGGTAATCAAGGTGCAAATTTTGCCATAAGTCTCTAAACAGCTGATTGTCAGCAATGAAAATATTTCTGGAAGTTAGTACGAGTAGGAGTTCTATTTCATTTATTGCTTTAGGTATTTATGATAGACGTATTGATTTCTGTGTGGAAAATAAAAAAATATCTTAAGCAGTTTCTGAAATTAAGAGGGATAGTAAAATTGGAAGTAGAAAATAGAGAAGGCAGGAGGAAACTGATTTGGTGGTAGCTAATCAATATTTTTGCTTTATTTGTGTGAGGTTGAATGTTAGCTTGAAACTATGGAGCATCATAGGGATATAGAATCGTAGAAGAGTTTGTAATCACACATGCTGAGCCAGAGCCATTTATTCTTGAAGGATTGCGGTGGTGCAGCTTGTCTACCGTAAAAAGTAAGACCCAGAGAGGCTGGAAATAGATGCACACGTGTTGCAGGAAAATTCAGCCTATGCCTGTCTAGCTTCTTCAGCCTGGTGCTGTATTGGAGGCCTTTGAATGCAGATTACAGTGGTAAAGAAGGGGAGAACCAAAGCATTAATTGTAAGACTTCTCAATGAGATTGTAATTTGATAAAGTCAGAATGCAATTTGCTTTATGAACCCTTAAATTTGTCTTCTGATTAGCTGTGGGGAACTTTGTACAAGTTAAGAATTGTTTTTCCTCTGTACCAATTTATGTTTATACACTGAATTTCATCTGCAATTTAATTTCCTTATAAAGTTAAGCATCATACAGTCTTCTTGCAGAATTCATGCAGTTGTGCAGACTGGACTGTGAGTAATCCTAGTCCATGAAAAGAATAAATAAATTTTTTGGTTATTATAGTCAGAAGTCTTTGGACTGCTGTTTGCTAGTTACCATTTCTGACAAAGCCTGGTAAATGACTGTGGAATCACTTCTAGGATATTTTAGTGTAAAATAAAACATGGCTTAGAGCATCTTCAGCTACATATGAGATGAGAAATAGGATTAAATTAATTCAGTAGGAGTGGAAATACGATAGGTCTTCATTGGAACACAGCTTTACAGAAGCAATGTGGGACTACTCAAATGACATGAAGTACCAAATTCTGTCTAAATGTGAGATATTTTCAACTATAATTCTTACTCATCCAAAGGCTTTTGGAATGAATCTACAAAAACTAATAATTAGGGATCCACTAAGTCTCAGATATGGAAATAATTTTCCTATAAATCTCTGAAAATGGAAAGTAATGAAAAGTTGCATAGTTATATGAATGGCAATACTACAGTTGGCATGTAGATCATGTGTAAATTAGCTATTAACATGTAAGATGCTGACTTCTAATGAAATTTTCAAGTGTCGTGAAACAACAAATGGGATTCCTTATAGCAGTTTCCTTCAATAATATCTGAAAATGCCACTCAATACTATCATAGAATTTCTGAAATTTAGGAACGGATGTTTGCATAGTTATCTGTAACAGAGCCATGTGTTTATTAAGGATTTAGAAAATGGCATTTTAAATTTTTACTACAGCTTATCTGTAAAGTGGTTTTCTGTGGTGAAGTAATTCCTTCTTTATTTTTGTTCTTCTTTTCTACTTTGTCATTTGAGACTGATTCATGTAGAAAATGTTCAAGTTCTTTTAAGTACACAGTTGATTCTTCCCAGGCCCAAATATTCTCTCCTGAGGCTAAGTACTTGTCTGTTCATTATAGGGATTTGTATTGGTTTCTTTGTGTCGGGAAGGAGAGAGGGGTTGCACATCCTGTAGATGAGGTTTGAATATGTATAATACATGGGATTGGGAGGAAGAGGGAGGCAAAGGAGGTGTTCATTATTTCAACAAATCAATCATACTTTTATCTCTCTTAATATGCAATGCTTAGACAAATTTTCAGTGCAGTAATATGCTACTAAGTGTGGTACAACCAGATCTATTCAATAAACACATATAGTGGCGATACTGAAGAAATTTACTTTTCCAATTATATTCATATTGTCCTCTGCATTCTTTACTAAATAATATAACACATGGTCAGAGGTACTTAGATATCTTCTTGTAATTCAGAATCTGAAGTTCCTTTCTGTACCGAGTCTGTATTGATCAAAAAATAGATAAGAATTTTAAATTGTAAGACTGATTGCAATATATAAAAAATCCCTTGCAGTTAGTTTGCAAAACATTCATACTTAATATTATAATAAAAGCTTTTTCCTCTGCCAGTATTCAGCAGTAGAATATGGGGGCCTAATTATGATTTTTGAGCTTTGTTTTAGGCCCTAAACAGTTTCATCAAAATCTTCTAAAATAACAGAAAAGCCAGCATATAAATTTGGATGATACAAATACTTTACGTGCTGTGTATATAAAAGCATGGCAGCTATAGTGAAAAAGCGATTTAAATCAGAACAAAAATAAATTGAATAAATGTTTATTTTGCTTCCTTAAACCATATTTTTAATGCCCGTGTTCTGTTGAGCAAGAAGCTAAAGGATGCAAGATGCAATGTGCATGTGCTTTTAAATTACAGTAAAATCTGAAATCCTAAAGTCTCAGGATTTTAACAGTCCTTAAGCCCTTTTTCAGTGTAATGACAGCATCTTCCGCTTGTATGCATTTACTGCTTGCTGGTGCCACAGCTGTAGGCAAAGCCCTGAGAAGGTATAAATGAAGACAGATCAGCTAGCAAAAAATAACAGGTTCAAAGGTGTCAGACCACAGATCCACATGACAGAGCAACAATATGATATCTACCTTACCTGAGCCAGTACCATTATAAGAGCAGCCTCGATAAGGAAGTGACATCCAGATTAGAGACAGCATACAGTAAATTCAGTATTTTGAAATCAAAGTTATAAATCAGCAGAGCAAAACTCAAATGTCACCATACACTCTACTAAAACCAGGCACTTTTTTTCAGCTGTACCTGACTTCTTGTGCAAGCTACGGAGTATTGGATTGAAAGATGTAGCTTGTGGCAAACAGCCCTGTGCTAAATCAACTTGTAGCTCACTTCCACAAGAAACAGGAGGAAGAATTGAATGTATTTGGGGCATGTACTCTGGAAGCCAATGCACACCCACGTGAAGTTCGTCACACGGAAAACAGCTGAGATGAGGAAAAGACACTCCTGCAGAGGGAACTGAAAAGCTCTGTTAACAAGGAGGGCAGAGCAGCCAATTTTTAGTGCTGTTTAGAGCAGATGGGAATAGAAGTGATTGATGGAGGGAAATGCAAGATGGGGCGCTATGCTAGAATTAACAAGGACATGGTGGAATGTTAATACATAATGTGAATCTAATGCTACCAGAGATGTGTTGGTGTAAGATATGTGTAAAATTCAGAGCTGAGTTCTGAAATGGTGGGTTTTTTGCATTATTAACTGAAATTCATGAAATTGTAGACATGCTATTCATAAATGTTTCCCATATGCTCTTCCCCCTCCCTCTCCATCATTACAGTTGCATATTTTATTGTAGCACAGATACAGAAAAATAGCAATGTAATGTCTCTTAGATTCTTAGAGGAAGGGTAATTTTTTGTTTTTTTTCATTTGGATGAGACTCAAGGTACAAAATTGAGTTCCCAGCTATCCTACAGAAACTTGCTGGCCTCAGGCAATTGCCTTAGTCCCCCATGTGTAAAACAGCAGTAATATTTCTTATCTGTTATGATCTGGTTGTCTGATTCATTCAGTTGTCACAAATATTTTTTGCAGGCAAAGACTGTTGCTTACAATGATTTGTGTGCAGAGCACAATGGATACCCTGTCACTGTCACATGCTTATCTAGATACTGCTAAAACATAACTTGTCTTCATAAGCTGAAAATCTCAGAGCTTTTGTCTGAAGATGCCTAATGTTTCTGCTTTGTATTTAGAGCAGTTAAAACTCAGATTTAGATGCAGCCGCACAAGAGTAAAGGCCATCTAACAAATACGTTATCTTTTTTTTCCTAAATTAGAAAAAAAAAGATACTAGCAGAAGAATTCTTTAATCGGTACGTACTATAATTATACCAACTGGGCTGCTGACAGGTATGACAAGTAAATAGTAGAGTTCTCTTAGGCCAGAGAGAAATGACAGGCCCAAAGGGCTTCAGGGAATACTGCAAATGGCATGTGCTGATCATGAGGAACATGAGTGGGACGCTACTTGTTAGTGGTCTCCAGCTGGACCTTGAGCTGTTGACCGCAACTCATTGTGTGCAGCCATCCAGACAATTCCTTATCCATTGGGTGGTCCATCCATCATATTTATTTCTCTCCGGTTTAGAGACAAGGATGTTGTGTGGAACAGTGTCAAACACTTCGCACAAATCCAGGTAGATGCTGTCAACTGCTTTGCCCCTATATCTATCAGTTCTGTAGCCCCATCATAGAAGGCCACCAAATTGGTCAGGCAGGATTTCCCCTTAGTGAAGCCATGCTGGCTGTCATCACACGTCATTGTTTTTCATGTGCCTTAGCATGGTTTCCAGTACAATCTGCTCCAAGATTTTGGCAGGCACAGAGGTGAGACTGACTGGTCTGTAGTTCCCCAGGTCATCCATTTTCCCCTTCTTGAAAATGGGGGTTATATTACCCTTTTTCCTTTCATCGAGAACTTCCGCTGACTGCCGTGATTTTTCAAATATGATGAACAGCGGCTAAAGCTGCATCGCTCCATCTGAGCTGCAGCTCCAGGTGCTGGCATCCATCTGGGAGGGATCGGTGCCTCTTTCCCCCATCAAATCCAGTTTAAAGCTGCTTTGACCAACCTGGCAGAGCTCCCAGGACATGCCAGTTCTGCACTTGCCCAAGAGTGCAAGAGGAGAAATACCTGAGCCATCTCTTAGAGGAAAGCTGGGAGCTCTTCCAGAACAGTTCCTACAGAAGCCCTCAGACACTACCACCAATCTGACAAAGGCCACGAAGATACAGGAATTGGAATGGAAATCAAAGCAAACTGTAAGGTAACTGTGAACAAGAATGAATTTTCCTAACCACCATTGTTAGGTAGATTGCAATAGCATTTTTATTTGTAAATTCATTTCTGCTAACTGACAAACAAATAGTGTATCCAACTATAGCCTGTACAAATCTCAGCAATCTATTCAGCAGTTAACAGAAATAAATTGTATTAAATTGCTCTGTTTAAGTGGAATGTCAGCAGCATTTATTACAAACTTATGCAGTACCTAGAGAGTTTTACATAATTTTTTGCTAAGATTCTATTAAAGTATTATATGTTTTTGTCTTAGAACATATTTGGTGATTTAAATTCATTTTTTCCTTGTTTATATAATAATAAATTAAAAAGCATGAGTAGTTTTATAATAATAATTTAAAAAAAAAGGTGACTAATATATAACTTTTTATCCAAAAAACAGGAGTTCAGACAACACTTGGTCCTTTAAGAATGTCTGGGCAGCAAAGTTAATACTTGCAAAACGTACTGTGTGTTTTCTTAAAAAAAAAATAAAACTGCAACTGTTTCAAGAGATCAGTTTGTTGGTTTGGGTTTTGTTCTTTTTTTTTTCTTCAATAGAATGCAGAAAAAGGAATATATTGAACTTAGCAAAACCTTGCAAATGAGTGTGTCATTACACATGATTAAAAGTTAAAAATTAGCAAAAAGGAAAATAAACATTGAAAACACAGGTAGAGCCTGTTACGGAAATAAACTGTATTTATTTCTCTTAAGTAAGTGCATCATCAACAATATTGAATTGTCCAGGAAAATCAGGCGCAGAAATGCTGTACAGATACTGTTGCACACCTATACCAGTTTTTCCTTAAGCAATGTACTTCACTGGGGGAAAGGGGCGGAAGGGTGTAAGGGGTGGTGTTTCACTGTAGTGCATTCTTTGCATAATGCATGTACATAGTATCTCACACCGATGCTGTGAACTTTCTAATTATTTGGCTGTATCCTCTGCATTCGCAGTGTTAAGATGTTGCTTGAGCTTTCATCTCCTTTCAGCCAGAATGCTCAAAATGTTCGGCAAAGAGAAGAAATATGTAATCATAAATAACACACATGTATACATATGTGTATATTTGTGGCCACATTCTTCAAATTGCTTACATACTTTTGAGAGAACAACCCCCATATTTGGCTTCATTAAGCCTTCCTACTATGATATTGCTTTGCTAGGAGAGCCTATTGGGTATAGTACATGAGGAATTAGCCTGATCATTTAGAGTCAAGTACCCAGTTCCTGACCTTGGCATTGATCTTCAGCATTGCTTTTGGAAAGCCACTTTCCCACTTTTTTCCTCAGGTTTTGGTCTGGCATTTGAGACTAATGATACTGATATATTATTAACAGATGACCAATGCTTTACAAAGGTGTTCCTTTGTTGTCTTGTTTGGAAATCCTAGTCTTTATGTCCCAGCTCAGCTGATAAATAATAAAGGAATTTTCACATAATTTTCATTTTACATATCTAAAAGTAGTGTTATAAAGAAACTAAAAACTTTTGTTGCCTGGATTCTTTGAACGGTTACTGGTGAAAGCAGACAGCTTTAGGAGAAGATTTAGAATGAAGTAGATTCTGTGAATGTCCCATTCCAAGTACATTCCATTTTCATGGGTCATAAAAGGCTGAAGCTGAGAAGTGGGGAAATGTGAATGACATAAAGAGAGGGAAAGCACTGGAAAATAAATACAGAAAATTTGAAGTATGTAAAATGTGAACAGAAGAAAAGAAGCCAAGAAAAAAATAAAGAGTATAAACTCTTTTTTTAACTTTCTAATCTGATGGCTCATTTTCTGCAAGTCTTTTTAATGTAATTTGAAATGGAATATTTAATTAAAATTTCATCCTAGTAATAGCTTGAGGTTGCTTCTTGATAATTTAGCAGTAATAATCCTGTCCTGCTCTAATAAACTGAAACTTTTGGCCTCAGAGATTAACCTGAATATGATTATTATCTAATAAAGAGGGAACTTCCTCAAGCTATCATATTATTTATGTCTTCAGACTACACTTAATAACTCACCTGTTTTACTTTGTAAAAGGAATAAAAGCATAGTAATAGGAGACCTCACTATGTAGACCACTCTTTGTCAAGTCAAAGGTAGAGAGGAACTGCTGGGAGAATCTTCATTGAGTTTTGATTTATAAGCAGAGCACAAAAAGTGAAAGTCTACTGTACATGAAATATCCTGCAAAGCAGCGGCTGGCATACGAAGATCTCTGTGCATTGCTGTTGATAATGAGCTAAGGCAAGAAAAGGAAGAAAAAAGATACTTGCCTGCTTAGTTTTGTCTTTTTTTACTAGAGGAGGTCATGTAAATGTTACAGGCAAGATTTGTTCAAATTCAGTGCTGGTCAACTGAAATGTTGCAGAGGCCAAAATAAAAGCAGATCCATAGGCTTGCATGTAATCCTATTGATACACTTCAGGAACATTTGAATGACTGCAAACATTTTGAGGCTTTGACAAAATGCACCAAGAACTAGCCTCTGTACTTAAAACTTTTTCTTATCCTCTTTGTGTCTGCATTCCGTGCTTGAAGTTTTAGTTTGCTACATTAGAAATAACTGTCCTGTCAGTAGGTCTGTGTAACTGCTGAAGGACCAGAGTACTTCCCAGCCGCTAGGTCTGAGTACACGCTGCAGCTCCACCTCTCTGTGCTGTAAGAAGGCCTTGCTGTTCATGGAATTTCGCATAAGAACAGAACCCATGGGAGTTGCAGCACTCTATACTGGACTGAAGGCTAGGTCACATAGCAGTAGATAAGACAACCACAGTCCCCATCTCCAGTTTTTATAAGTGTCTTTGGACCAAAGCTAATTTATAACTGTTTTATTGTGACAGCTGCTACCAGCAGAGATAAGGTCATATGTGTTATGGTACTGGTTATATTTGTTACTGGTCAGGTGCTGTCAGGGGACCCTGACCTTCTGAATTGTGACTAGATGGAGATAGTGAATGTGGGCAACTGAGTCAGACACCCTGTGTTCAGCATTTCCCAAGGTCATGTGCAATACTGCAGAATTTTTTCACTTAAACCTTTGTTCCTGACAGTAACCCTTATCTTTGAAAAAAAAGCCAATTTATGTCCAGAGACTACTAATAAATTAGTTAATAATCAGGTAGCATTTTGAATCCTGCTATGCTCTTTTACATCAAAGAAGGTTAACTCTGCTATGTATGACCTCATTAGTTTTGTCAGTTTTAAGTGTCTGCCTAGCCTTGTTCATAGCTTTGGGAAAAGCTGGGCAACATTTGCAGAATCATGTTTAATGAGGTTTTGGCATTAAGGGTACAAGAAATGCAAATATCATAGCATGAAAGTAATATCTGCATCTTATAGGAGATAAATCCTGAAATATATTTAAATATAATAGTAAGACACTGGGGCCTTTCCTTAAAGTTTACCAATAGCCATCAAACATCTAAGAAAAGAAGAGAAAAGAAAAAAGAAATGGAAAAAAAAGAGAGAGAACAGGTGAAGGGAAAGGAAGGGAAAGGGAAGAGAAGGGAAGGAAACAGAAAAGAGAAAGGAAAGAAAAGAATGGAAAGACAAAAGAGAGGAATGGAAAGGAAAGGAAGCGCAAGTGAAGGGAAGGGGAAAGAGAAGTGAAGGAAACAGAAAAGAGAATGAAAAGAAAAGAGAAAGGAAAGACCGAAGAAAAGAGAAGAAGGGAAGGCAAGAGAGCAGAGGGGAAGGGGAAGGGGAAGGGGAAGGGGAAGGGGAAGGGGAAGGGGAAGGGGAAGGCACAAAATGCAGGAATGTAATTTTGAACAAATTTTGAGTGAAAATGGTGTATGTTTTGCACCTGAAGTATAGAACCCAGTGTGTTTGGGTACTCATTTCCTACTATTGGTTTTTGCTTTGTAAAGAATCCTGTCTTGTATTCAGCAGAAATGTAGAAATGCAGGAAAAAGCAAATGAATTCATGTGAATAGGATATCTAGCCTGTCCTAGATGCTAAGGGTGCATGTACAGCTTCCTCAGAATATAGTAAGTATTTGTAATTACAGCATAATGAATACGAGTGCAGTGATAAAATATGACAATACTGCAACACATGTACAGGGGAGCTTCCTCTTAAACCCAGGCAATTAGTAAGTGATATATAAAGCATAAAGGAGCATAAAGGTTTGAATTCACCAGACATTTTACACTGACTCCTGATTTATTTTTTTTTTATTCTTACAAAAGCATTTCAAATCCCATTGTACTCTGCTTCAAAGTCGGATTAATGCTGCTGTATATAAGCACATTCCTTTCACCACTTTTGAATACAGGGTCATCGTATTTTGCTGAGGGCAGGGCTCTGAAGAAGGGTAAGCAGGAGTGCTCAGCTGACCTTCGCTATACATTCATATATTCTCTAAAGTATGTCACTTCTTATTTGTCTCGGTCACATTGCTCAGATGCAGCATCTTCTTTTTCCACTGAGAGAACATAGATGTCAGGAGTGCTGGCCATGATTGTTGATCAAGTTGTGGACATTCGCAGATTGCCTGTGTTCAGCCTGAACACCTGCAGGATTTAGGGTGATGTGGCAGTTTGCAGCTCCCTATTGTAATTTATTTTCATGTTCACTGTCAAGTGTGTGTGCATGTATATACTTCTGTGTGTGCGTGCACACGTCTGTCCATGATGTTGAGACGGCTAATGGACTGCTGTTAGGAATGACTGCTCAGGCTAAGCTTGCACAGCCCTCCTAGCGAAAGTTAACACTTAGTTCTCCTCTCACTGCCTGCATGTCCCAAATACATTTTCAAAGTGTCACACTCATTTTCTATCTTTCCCTCTGCCCTTCCTACTCTCTGGTGCATGTATCTGACACCATGAAATGGATTTTTTCTTCCATTTTAATTACACTGAGTTCTTAAATCCTGTTTGCCTGGAGGCAAAATCACAACATGAATTCCCACCCTTTACTACTTGGCTCTCAGATGTAGTTCTTGGGACAACATTATATGTTAAGCACTTAAGCATGACCAGAAGAACTGCTCACTATCACCAGCTTTTCCCTTCATCATCTTTTGCTTTAATATTTTTATAAAAACTTCTGTTTCTTGTGCCCATTCTGTACTTGTGTCCTGAGTCATTACTCAGATGATCTTGCTTATTGAGCGCACAGAGGGCAGCCATGACACAGAGCTTTTGCCAAAGCAGTTATATTGATTCAGGGTGTGAAAAGTTCACCCTACCCAACTGACATCATGCTGTTCCCAAAGCTCCTGTGAACTTCTGGTTGGTTGTTTTTTGTAGTTTATGTCAGAGGCATAAGAGGGCTTCTGCTGGCTTTGGGTCGGTGCTTCGGATGAAGCCAAATTTCTTTAGATGCAATTATGGTTGCAGAGCCTTTGCCCCTGAAACTGTCATGTGGACACAGCTTTTGAATACAGTCTAGAAACAGGAGAGGTACTCTAATGGTAGAGGTAAGCACCAGATTTAAACTGCAACTTGAACTCCTTTTCCCTTCCTCCACTCAAATGGCTGCTGCTTGGCTTTGGCTCAATACACACATTGCTTTGTTTCATTTTTTAACTTCAAGTCTCTCTAGTGCCTAAAGTTCCCCCTTTTTATGTGGCCAGACTACACGAATCATGGGATACAGACTACATGAATCATGGCATACAGACTACACAAATCATGGCATAGCTGATTAGTTCACTGCTTAGATTGGGTTGGTATCTAACAAGTATCTATCAGAAGGAGAGATTTTCTCAGAGCATCCCTAAAACACAGCAGAGATTGTCCTGCTTAAAAATACAGCTATGACAACTACTTTATTTTGAGGACAAGACTAGAGTGAAAACTGCTTTCCCTTCCAGAAACCAGCCTACTAAACATTTGCCAAGGAAGTGGGAGAACTAGCTTTGCTGAGGATGCCCTGTAACTTGTAACAGTGTAGAAGGACATCCTCAGTACTATGCTACAAGTAACTTAATTAATGAAGCACTTTCTACCTTCCCTCTTAATGGTATGTCATGATGCAAAAAAAGACATCAATATTTATTGACTAAAGAAAGAGAAAGGAAGAATATTCACAATAGAAAATGTTAGCCAGGCCATTTACTGGTTCTTGCTTTAGTTACTGGTTATTTTGTCAAAGACATCATGGACATCATGGAGGGAGCTGGATTCCTCCACAGGTACTTTGTCAATAGCATGAAGAGTATTTTGTCTCTGTTATTTTTGGGTTCTATGGATTATCAGTGCTACCTTTATGCTGAGCAAAAGTCCATTCTAAGGAGGTCTTCAAGCTGTCTAGTGCTTCAGGGCTTCTGTTGCAGGTATTAATTGTAAGTGAGCCCTTCCTCTACATACGGCACAGCCACACAGCAGTTCTCTGAGGTCTGTATTAAACACTCTGTAAAATCTTGGTTGTCTCTGTAGTAGCATAGCTACCAGGAAACTCAGGGGACAACCATGTCAGACCTGTGCACATTTCAAACACTGAAAAACAGTGTGCTCTGAGGAGCCTGCAGAAAATCTTGCCCTTGGATTCAGCTGACATTACCATGTCAGCATGAATCACTTGGGAGAGGAGGGAGTAGCAATGCTATTCTATTTCTAAACACTCTCCTTTACATTAGTTTAGTTTAAGCAGCATAGTTTCATTTCAATCTATCCAGTTATACTGTTGGCATGTTACTTTCACTATTTGCTTAAAAATAGAGAATATAAAACAGGGATTGTAAGCTGCAGTGAGGGTGACAGATGGAATTTTTCCTCTTACATAAAAAATACAAAGTAATGAATATTTATGTAATTGCATTTTTACTGCATGACAATACAATAAATAAGTCTTGTGCCTCTGTCATAAACACTGTAATGTTACAACCTCATGGAAACTGTCATTTAAATCAAATGGCACAGGAAAACCTTATTTATTTTCATTGCCAAATGGGAAAGATGCCCCTTCTTTCCCATAGGTCCCATAGATATTAAATTAATTAAAATAAATTAAATAAAAATGCTATCGATATTTCATTAAAAATATTGAGTGCATTTTTATACACTTTAGAGACAAAAAAAAATAATGCCATAATAAAAACAAGTAGCCTAGGAGAGAAACACAGAGCTCTTCAAGCAAATGATCTCTTCTACCCTCTATGAGTTCTTCTGCAGCAGTGATCCTCCAAGTAGCTGAAGGACTTCTGTTAAGCCTGTGCCTGCATCTCTTTATAGCCATTCCCTGTATTAATATACAAAACCTATGAAAGAAAACATAAAAATCATATGCCTAGCTAATTGCATGAACTAACTGTAAGATTCACATTCTGCAATCTTTTCACTAGAAATTAGGGTCTTATTTTGTAAACAGCTGACAGAAATGACATGCAACAAAGGGATCAAGTAGTTTAAACAGTCAAATACAATGAAAAGTTCATTAAATAGATCTTTGATGAAAATAAATGCTGTCAGAACAAAGCCTTCAAGCAAAGGCATATATGAATATCTCTGAAGCACCAGTGTAACTTATCACCTATTCAAAATAGAAAGTAAAATATGCAGAAGTGAATTTCACTTGAGTCTAGTGAGACAAGCGTCAATCTATTTGTTATTTTTGGGTGATTTGAACATAAATGATTTTGTTGTCCATATAAAAATATCTTCAGAAGAAGACATTGATCCAAACAAAATGCAGTAATTGAGTAAACATAAGTTTATACTATATCCTTTGCAATATCTAAGCATGGCTCAGGAGTGTTGTTTGAAAAGCTGAACTGCAAGTGCTCATGGGCTGATTTTTTCTACCTGTCCTTACCTTGCACTGCCTATGAACCCCCAAACCTAATGCCCAATAGGATGTTTGAAAGCAAGTGTGACAGGTTCTTATTTAACATTTAATTGTGAGACTGACTAAATGGGGAATAGTTCTTAAAATTTCTACTCTCTGACCAGTTTGTGTTTGTCAAGTTATTGTATGTATGCATTTATTTTAGAACCTACTGTTCACTGTTAGGTTAAGTCTTAATTGATAAGCAAACACATCCTTTCAGTCACCATAATACAGAGCTACTGTTTTGAAAATTTGTGCTGCTTAGTGTACAAATCCAAGATGATTTCATCTTCTGTCTTCTACAGGAACACAATTGACTTTGCCAATCATCTCACCAAATTTGCTTAAGAGAGTTATTATGAGCTCATTCAGCTTTGCCATCTATCATGCAGTAACAGTGTCCTCTTTGGTAAGCAATATAATTAAATGTTGTCCTTGAGGACTTTATTTATTGCTTTATGCATTCAATGCTTGGTTTTGTCAAACAAGTTTTTGAATATTGCAAACTATTTGCACCATATTCCCTTCTGTCAATATGCAGGACAGGAGTGGCACAAAGAGCTCTGTTCTTCATGAGTGCACTGGCTGTAAAGGAGGATAATGAGGCTGCTGCATTGCAAGACCTGAACATGCTCATTTTCTCCTCCACCTCCTTAAAACAGAAGTAGAGGTGCAATTAGTTATCAATAATCTGTTTTCTGGCTTTCCAGGACAGTGTAGATGTGCAGCATTTCTTTGCTATAGTTATGTTGTAAAATCACAGTCTACTCTTCCCCAACATTCAAGGAATGTCCAGACTGAAAGCCCATATGGTATCTACATTATCAGCTTTTTTCTTATGTGCAGATTTGCTTAAAGTGCCTGCTCACCCCAGCCACCCCTATGTGTAGTTAGTTGACTCAGACTTTCACACAAGATTGCAAACATCAAATTTCCTGAGATTTCTATATAGATCCTATCTTGTATGCAGAAATTCCTTAAAACTTATTAAAAAATAATAAATAAGACCCATACCCTGGACCTGCTGATCAATGTCATTCATCTGTCTTGTCTTTTCTCTGTAAGATGTCAGCACAGAGTTGCCATCTCTCAGAAGGGTACACTTCACTGTTAGGCCACCTATTTTACGTATATGCTAAGTATAGCCCTGAACAGGGGTCAAAGTCTAACAGTAGTTTATATTGTATGAGCAGTTTCACACCCCTGAAATACCACGTTGTTTTTAAAGTGAGATGTTTATGTGTGATATGATCTAGTATGAAGTGTCACTGCCCATGTCAGGGGGGTTGGAAATAGATGATATTAGGGTCCTTTCCAAAACTAACCATTCTATGATTCTGTGACTCTAACAAGACTGTTATCACAAGACAGTGTCTATACACCATTTTGAACAGTAACAAGTTTTACTTTAAGATTAGATTGGGGTTTTGGTTTGTTTTTCATTTTTCTTTTCTTTTTTAAAGTTGTGTCCTGTTCATACATAATTCCTTCTAGGACAACCTGTATATCTGATCTCAGATTTTATCATTCTAATTATTGTTTCTGGTTTCATATTTATATACCTATCCATAATGCCAGACCCAGAAAATTCATAAAGGCTTCTTCAGGTTGGAGGACCTGTACTTAAGTAGTCTTACAAGGCCCAAAGATAAATCTCAAACCTCTAAAACAAACTGGGAACCCTAATATCAAGGGGATTTATAAAGCTGTCAAGGTGTCATTAATGGTACTTTTTCTAAAATGCAAGTACTATCTTAATGCAATTCATAGACAATATGTCATATGAAAAGGTCTATTAACGCAGTTAAAATCTAATGAATTAGAGTTCAGATTCATTAAAGCTGAATTACTCATCTAGATTTATGAAACTGGGACCTGAAATTAATGATGGAAGTTTTTTTTCTGTCATGTATTTCCTACCCTTAGCAAGAGTTACTTCAACAGCAAGACAGCTGGATTTGAGGGTTTTTTTTCCAAAGATTCAGCTACTGTACCTTCCTTTCATTTATAATGTTCGTTCCCAGAGATAGTTTGTTTCTCAGTGTTGTTGCTGTGAACTCATTAGCAGTCAGAGCTCCTTAATGCATTAATTTTTCCCTGTTTTAAAATCTAAAATCCATTTTTTTCACGTTATGCCATATGTCTTTCCCTGAATCTTCCTAAAGTTGTGAATAGACTATTGGAAGTTCTTCAGCAGTAGGAATTCAGTTGTTATATGAATGCTTTCAGGGCTGCTGGATACTGAACACTTCCAAGATAGTTTGTCTAGATGCTTAAAAAGGAAGAGAGCCACCTGAAAGATTCATCAGAGGCTGTGGCAGTTTTGCCCTTGGACTGTTTCAAAACTTGGCCAGTGGCAATGATGCTCCATTGCCAGAAACACAGAAAAAGTAAATCTTCTGTTACTAGGTGTTTGTATTTAACATCTGCTACTCTTTTACATAAAAGAATCTTCTGTTTCAACAGAAACATAAACAAATTTCATTCATATCAAAAAACACTCACAGAGAAGGTGATAGACATTTAGCTCTTTCCAAGTCAGACAAGTGTTAAGTTGTAAAACATAAAACAATTGTCTAGCTTGAATAAGTCACTTCTTTAATCTCAGGTGTATTTTTTCCAAGGGCATAGGACTCCCCAGAAGAAATCTAAATAATGCTAGGTAACTGCTTTGAGCTGTGTTTGCATTAATGGATGAAGAGATAATGTTGATGAGCTAAGATCCTTTTAGCTTCACAGGTTAGTCTGTAATCCCTATGTTATCGCATGCAAGCACAGTAAGTTTGTGAAGGTAGATAAAAACAGTGCAATGAGGTTTTGTTTTTTTTCCTTTCTCCACGGCCAGCAGTATCCACAAACAGCCACTTTCATCAGCGCTCTAAGTGTACCCTAGATGTTATTCTCCCTTTCTCACAGTACAGAAACCAGACTGGACAAAGCACTGATTAGAATATAATACACATCATTCCTCCTTAGGCACAGAGACAGACTACACATTCAAGCAGACTTTTCCATCTCTAATGTTCATTAAACAGATTCTACTTAAAAGCATCAGCTAATAAATTAGAAACAAATCATAGAATCGTAGAATAGTTAGGGTTGGAAAGGACCTTAAGATCATCTAGTTCCAACCCCCCTGCCATGGGCAGGGACACCTCACACTAGACCATGTTGTCCAATGTTCTGTCCAACTTGGCCTTGAACATATCCCAGGGATGAAGCATTCACTTCCTTGGGCAACCTGTTCCAGTGTCTCACCACCCGAACAGTAAAGAATTTCCTTATGTCTAATCTGAACTTCCCCTGTTTGAATTTGAACCCATTACCCCTTGACCTGTCGCTACAGTCCCTGACGAAGAGTCCCTCTCCGGCATTCTTGTAGGCCCCCTTCAGATATTGGAAGGCTGCTATGAGGTCTCAATGCAGCCTTCTTTTCTACCTTACCAATACCTACCTTATCTTACTAGTTTTGCACACCTTATGCCTTCATGGGGTAGGCAGCAGAGATTAAGTTAGGATGTGAATTTAAATCCAGAGAAAGTGTTATCTCTTAATAGACTTCCAGTGCAGGCTTTGAAATACAGTTTTAGTATGGAAGGAGGGTATCCTAACCAGATCTGAGTTGAACATCATCAGCTAGAAGCAGGACAGCTTCACCTGAGCAGGGTGTTCCTTCTCTGGCAGATGGATGCCATAAGCCCCCAGTAGACCAGGTTTCTGAAAGGTGGGTCTGTGGCACCAGTCTTGTCACCATTTGTTGATTTGCCAGATTTGACTGGCCCTTTCAATCCTCTTCTTTTTGATCAAGACTGATGAAACGACTATCTGGACTTGAGGCCCTTAGTGCTGCTCCCAGGGCTCTGTAATCTTTCTTGATGCTCCTGAGACTGCTCCTGGCTGTGTCACTGTTGCCCATGTGAAACAACAGCAGCAGATAATAGTCAGTGCAGAGTGCAAAGCTTGTTAGTTTCTTACTGACATCTCTGATACAAGCCCCTGGGAGGCAGCACACCTCTCTAGAGAGCACATCAGGTTGGCAAATGGGTGCCTCTGTACCACCAAAGAGTCACCTACCACTATCACTGTTGCCCTTTCTTAGATGTGCTGGTTCTCACACAGGGGGCAGACTGGGCTGCTGGTGTCTCTCCTGAGTCAAGATAAGAAAGTTTGCATTGTCCTTATCCTAGGTCTTGATGTAACATTCTTTGCTTCATTCTAACCCTTCTTTACCTCATTCTAACACTTCAGAGTGTGTTACGTAACAGTTACCACCATTGTAGAGACTCTCAAAAAGGCCTAATATGTGAGAGATTTGGTAAAAGAACCTCCCATTCTTACATGCATACACAAAGAGCCAGCTTTCCACACTCTTTCTGCATTAAGATCCCCTTGATTAAATGCATACTCATAATTGCATATAGATCAAACTGTTCATCATTTTGGTTGACGGCACCAGTGATGCAAAGCACCAATAATCTACCCACTATTCCCTTCAAAAAAATGCCCTCTCTGACTGTAAAACACAGATATGCTTTGCATGCACTGGTTTAATGTGTTTGGAGGTTCATAGAGCTGGGCCTCTATCTTACAATTTTTTCTTAGCAGATGTCTATCCATCAGCATCTTTCCATTAAGCTGGCAGCCGCTGTAAGAACCTTTTAATCTCTGAGCAGTTCTGTCCTAGGAACTCTGTTCTTCAGTACAGGTCTTTGCAGAGGTCCCCATACCTCTCACAGCCCAAAGCTTTAATTCTGTAATGGTCACTCAGTCCAAAGATCCCTAAACCAGTGAAGAATTTATTATGTTGGCCTCTTCCCATAAGGAGGTGTCAGGAAAATGGGAACCAGTGATAAATTAAGCAATCTGAGATGCAGAGCAACAGCCAGTGAAGGTAAAAATAGGAACTTATTTTTACACATTTAACGTGAAAAAGGGGGACTAACTGCTCTTAGATATGTTCGTGTAAGTGAGAGAGAGTCAATGATAAACTGGCAGGCATACTGGCAGAGTATTATATCTTTCAACACTCTATTCCTTCAAAGATTTGGTTTCTAAATAAGTTTAAAGGGCACATCATTAAATCAGGAATCAGCAAATCTTGGAGCTTCTGGAATACACTGTCTTGACCACACTTGTGGGCTTTGTTATCTTGAATTCTCGTTACAGGTGTTTCATGACACAATTTAAAGGTGTTTACAGAGCAAGGAACAAGCCAGAAAAAGATAAGAACAGAAAAAGTCTATAAGATTCCGGGGATGGGAAGATTGCTATGTACTCATTAATGATCTAGTTATCAGGAAAATGAATGGCTCTATTGGGTCATGGGGACTACTCAGTGTACGAGAACATCATTATGATTTAGTAACAGGCAGTAAAGAAGCAAGTAGTACTGCTACAACAACAGTTGTCCAAGTACATGAGTGAGACTAGTTTGTATGAAAGAAATAATATCTCACAGAACTTGAAAAATAATCTGAATCTTTCCTCCAGATTGGAAGCAGGAACCAAAAATTTTTAGCTTGGATGTGAGGTAAAAACAAGTGGTTTCTGCTAAACTTCTCCTATACTAATTGATATGACCAAATTCTGATAAGATCAAGTGGAGCAGAGCAGGCAGTTTGCAAGAGAATAGGTGCTAGGGTCACTAGGCCCCAGTCTTGGAAAAGAGCAAGAAATATTGCCTAAATCAGGTGAAACATTGAGAAATTACTTCAGAATCAGAAAAGAAGGAAGAAATTTTGTTTACTGAATCAATAAAACAATACCTCTGTGGGTCTGTGTTGGGGCTATGACTTTAAGTATTGGGTAGAGTTATGAGGTTTAGTTCCCAGGTTTATCTTTTGAAAGTATTTTATAAGTCTCCTCCAAGTATCAGGACTGAATTTTCAAAGATGAAGTACCTGCTCTGTGAAAATTTTTTCCCAGTGGTAGCTGTATATTTATGTCCTGCATCGATTGCATGTGTGAATTCATTTTAGTACACAGCAGGTATATTGTTTTATCCAAGTAATTTCAAGGATGCCATTTTGTGCAGTAGATGAAATTCTGGAATGTTTAGATGTTTATTGTGAGAAAGAACACAGTGATCTGTGTTCTGCATTATTAAACAGGATCACCAAAGATCAACATACTTACCTGCAGAAAACTTGCTCCCCAAAAAGCCATTTATGGCTCTTTTTTGACCTGCAAAGACCACTCACAAAATCCTCTTCATCAGTCTAAAGATGATGTTCACCAAATAAGGGTATTCTTCTAAGGAAATAAATCACACCTGAATATTTCTGTGACTTACTACAGTACAAACTAAACAAAATACAACAATAGAAGCCACTGGCCACACATTTCTGCATAGATCAAATATTCTGATAAGCAAATTTCAGTGTATATTTGGTTTAAAAATGGAAGTATGAACTAGGCTTGAGCTTGTCTATACTGCAAGTCTGCATAATCAAATCATTAAATATGTACAACCTATTCTGAAAGACAACTCACCCAGAACCCTTTCTGCCTCTGTCACCCTCACTGCTCTCCTGCACTTTCAAGTACTCCTCCACAGCTCAGCAAACTTCTCATCAAAAGCAAGCTTTTCATAAACCAGCATGCATCATACCAATGAAAAAAATGTCAGTACAACTCCACAGGCACTGCAATACGGGTTTCACCAGACCCAGCTTGAGTCCCTCTCATCATTTTACATACTATTCCCCTTCCAAACGAAGCCCACCCATGTTTAACCTTTACCCAAAGACCCCACTTTTGCTGACTCTTGCTTGGTATACATATGGTCATTCTCAAAATTCCTACCTTTGTCAGCAGTGCCATCAAACCAGCATACTCCTTGTGTTCTCTATAATTCTTATATTAGTGTTTTGTTCACAGCACCCCATGAAAAAAAAAGGAGCAAGAGACTATTGTGTAGCTGTGCCTACAGGTTTAGCAGATCAGTGAGGTTAAGGTCAGATGAACTGGGCGTTATTTTGTTATAATGCATAAACTGTCACTGAAAAAAGATGTTCTAGGCAATCTAACATCCTTTTGATCCAGTGTTTCAGTGATCTTTTACCATGTATGATTTACCTTTCCTCTCACACAACAGCTTATGTCAGTCCTTTAATATGAACCCTTCTCAGTACAACCATTTTAACTGGAATGCTACTGAGCATTTTGCTTCATAATGCATATCCTCAATTCTGATTTACTTTCCAAGCTAATGGGAGTCTTGGTCCATCTGAGCAGAAATACGTCAGTTGAACAATCTGCCTGTTTCCTAACCCAGTGGTTCTGAGGGAGGAAGGGCCACATCCTACCTGCAGCAAACCACAGGTGAGGCAGATCTTACGTTACAGAATCACAGAATCATAATGGTTTGGGCTGGAAGGCACGTTAAAGCTCAACTAGTTCCAATCCCCTGCCATGGTCAGAGACACCTTCCACTAGACCAGGTTGCTCCAAGCCCCTTCAACCCGGCCTTGAACACTGCTAGGGATGGGGCATCCACAGCTTCTCTGGGCAACCTGTTCCAGTGTCTCACCACCCTCACAGTGAAGATTTTTTCTTAATGTATAATCTAAATTATCCCTCTGTCAGCTTAAAGCCATTAAAAGTGCTTTAGAACAAGGGAGAGAGAAGGAGATGACTTGTCAATGCTAAAAGTCCTTATTATTCAAATACAGGTCAAAAAAAAGAAAAAGTGTAAAGAACAAGGTTTTTATTAATATTCACATTAAGACCTTCTTATATAGCTTTTCCTTCTAGAATGCACCAAATCCTTGTGTTTCAAGTAGGATTCAAAAGAGTAGAACAGAGGCCTGAAAAGGTACCATAACAGCCCTCATAGTGCAAAGATGCAAAACAGATTTGCAGGAACAAAGGATAAAGCAGTCTACTTTAAATCAGTACCTCAGTGCCTAACATCTTCCTGTCACACAGGATGGAGAAAAAAAATCATATTTTCATTACTCTGAATGTAATAACCCACTCCCTGAGTATTCACTGTTACATATACTCACTTTTGCAGGCTAGGCACTTACACCCTGCTGCCCTGCCCGGACAACGTGTCCATCTTTCCCATGTTCAGGAGGTGGTAGTATACGTTCTAATTTAGTAGTAAATACAATGAAAAGAGGAGGAACAGGAGTCAAACCTTGGAAAAGGGAAGGATTTTCCTTCACCTATTGGTCAATGCAACTATTCTTTGTGTCTGAAGCTCATGCTGGGGGAAATTTTCAGAAGCACAACGTGGTGAAGTCCAATTTGGATGTTGTTGCAATTTATAGTTAAGAGACCAGTAGAAACGTGAGCTTTCTGGACAGCTAGTGACATTTTATTGTTCCAGCAGGACAGTTTGTCTCCCTACAGGCATAAAAATAATATAGTGAGTGTACTGCAATTGTTGTGCTCTTATAAAGCTCCTGTAGAAGGTGTGATTGAGATATCTCTATATTAAGGATAGTATCCAGTCTTAGAGTTGGAAACTGTTTTCTCAAAGTGATGAACTCTTCACTACCTTTTTCCTGACATAAAAAGGCAAAATGATGTATTTTGGAAAAATGTTGACTCAAAGTTTGTTTGTTTGTAAGTGGATAAATACAATAACTGCCACAAAACTAGCAAGTTGTAATATTTTCTATGTTACAATCTTTTCCTTCTGTAGCTCTCTTCTACTAGATTGGAAATTCAAGAGTCACAGCTTCAGTTTGCATTCCAGTTGTGAAGAGCAGAACATTTATAATACTAATTTATTTTTCTCATTCCAGTGTTCTTAGGAGTTTAGATCAAGAGGGTTCTTTGACGTTTGCTCGAACATGTCTATTAGAAGGCATAAATAAATTTGATGTGATTGAGACCATCATAATTTCTGACTATTCTGATTTTGCAATAAAAGCAATTCAATACATAACTTGCCTGAAATACCAAGGGAGATCATTCAGTTTTTCAACCAGCTCAGTTTAGGCAACGAATGAAAATGTTGATTTCTGGGAAGCATGTTGCCAAGTACCATTTTGTTACAGCTTAATAGAGGTTTCACCAATGCTGAAAATGAGATCAAGCAGAATCTACCTATCTAATTATCACAATAAATTAATCATAGGAGGATTAATCATATTATTTCTACTGGAAGGCAGTTCTAGAATCTCACCACTCTAGTGGCTGGGAATATAAATCGATTTTATCTTCAGACTATGTACATGGTTTACACCTATCTTGTTCTTGTACCAATATTGCCTCTTAGCTGAGATAACCATTTCTCCTTCAGTCATGATATGTCACCCTCCTGATATGTCTAGACAAAGCAACAAATTCTGTATGGATTTGTCCAGTTCTCAGACTTTGCTTTGAGATTAAAGAAGCCACATTCTTTTAGTCTTGTTTGTCTGAGATGGTCTTTACATTTGGTCTGATATCCATATTGGTTTGAAGTCCATCTTTCATGAAAATGAGAGTTTACCAGGTCAGGCTTCTCACCACCTTATATTAATTATACTTTCATTTCCTTCTTTTTATTAAAAATTAGTCTCAGGATAAATGTGAAGTTAAAACCTGAAATTAATTTTCTGTGATTCTTTACTCAGTCACATGTTCAATGGTAAAAAAGTAAATTCTTCTGAAGTGGCAAAACACAAGTTTCCTGTAGGAAAGAGGAAACTGCTGCATAGTTACCAGCAGGCTTCCTAACTTTGGTCTGTCAAAAAATCTGTCCTCATCAAAGCTCTTTCAGCACAAATTCATCTCTGCATCCATTTGTATGTAGTTCTAGATACTGTCATGTAGAAAGAATGAAGCAAATCCTTCAGGACCAATGTCTTACTGGCAGGTATGCAAATTCAGAGGTGGTGGTTGTGGTGTTTAAAGCTTTGACCTTTTGGTGGACAGCAGTATTTCTAGGGGATAAAGAAACCTTCTCAAGTTATTGTATACTGGATTACATTTAGGTTTATTTTATGAAAAGAATTACTCCGCATTCCACATGGAGAGATCAAGGCTTGGCCTTTTTTGGCCATCAAGTTTGCATGGTTCAAAGGATTTGGATTTGTATGTTTATTTCCTGATTACAAGCGTGATTTGAGTATTTCATCAGACTTCAATTTCTACATAATTTTTCATGTTCTAAGTTACAAAAATTCATCAGAATTGGAGTAATATAAAATGGAGATGGAAAGCAATAACTATCGGTGTGAACTCTGAATCTGTTTTCCTAATATACTTTATATATATCTAATATACCTAATATAAGTTTTACCAGTTGGATTTTAAAATGAAAATTATTTCTTAGATGAGAACTAATAGGAAAAAAAATTGTTTATTTCTTCCCACTCTTGACTTGGAAGTTATGGCCGAATGATGGTACTTTATGATATATTCTAAATAGTTTTTGAAATTTCATCTGAAACACACATTCTTGCCTCCTTCACAATCTGTTTTCTCTTTTGACTTTTATCTGTTAAAAAGGTCAACTAAATAATTTAGTCTACAAGCTGAGGAAAATCTGTATGAGACCAGTTTATTTGTATGCCTCCTATACATTTTATGCAATGGCCTTTCTACACAAGTAGCTTTAAAAAGACATTCTCCAAAATGAAAATTGGATCTTACAGTACCATTTTCATCTGCACATCTACTGCCGCATGCTATTAGTCACATGATACTGGCAGATTGTTCTTTTTCTTTTTTTTTTTTTTTTTTTTGGTCTGCTTTACAATGCTTGTATTTTTTATTTCAGGCTTGAAGTACAAATATCATATTCATCAGACTAAACAATGAAGATGCAGGTAGTTTACAGCTGGACAGATGAACATGGAAGGTGTGTGTAATTCATAAAACTTCAGTAAATCCAAATGTCAACATAGAATCTGAGATATTCCATGATCTGCAGCCTTGTTCCAATTCTGAACATAGCCAAAAAAGATTAAATAAAGGTGAGACATGATAGATCCAGTAACACTGGAGATATTACAGAATGTTTGTAAAAGAAAGATGACACTATTGGATACTTTCATGTCCTGTTTTTGGCTGGGATAGAGTTCATTTCATCCCTAGTAGCTGGTGCAGTGCTGTGTTTTGGCTTTAGTCTGAGAACACCACTGATAACATACTAGTGTTTTAGTTGTTGCTAAGTAATGCTTCGCCCAATCAAGGACTTTTCAGTCTCTCATACTCTGCCAGTGAGGAGGGGCACAGGAAGCCAGGAAGAGGCAGAGACAGGACACCTGACCCAAACTAACCGAAGGGGAATTTCATACCACAGCAGATCATTCCCAGTATATGAACTGGAGGAGTTGGCTGGGAGGGGCTGATTGGTGCTTGGGGACAGGCTGGGCAGTGGTCAGCGAGTGGTAAGCAGTGGTGTTATGCATCACATGTGTTTGTTAGTTTGAGATATTTTTGTTTGGTTGGTTGGTTTTAGTTTTCATCTGTCTTTTAGTTATCTCCCTTTTCATTATTATTATTAGTAGTATTAGTAGTAGTATATTGTATTTTAATTATTAAACTATTCCTATCTCAATCCATGGGTTTTACTTTTTTCTCTGATTATCCTTCCATCCCACTAGGGGTAGGGGGAGTGACTGAGCTAGCTGCTTCTTGGTACTTAGTTTCCACCTGGGGTTAAACCACAACAATGTCAAAGGCACAAAACAGCAATTACACTGTGACAAAATAAAAACCTTTAGAAAATCAGTGAGACATTCCAAGTGGATCAATAACAAATGAGGCAGAAAGTGTCATCTGCTAGAAGAAAAGCAAGTACTTGAAAAGACAAGGGTCTCACAAAGTGCTGATTAAATGTTATAAGCTACATGAGGGTGCACAAATTTGAAATACTTCAATGAAGAAGATGAACAAATCCTCCACCACATCAGGAAAACAGATTATTCTTGCAGAGGCACATTATCATTAAAGTTGTTAGCATTTGCATAATGAAAATTTAAAAAGAAAAAAGTAGGCGAGGGATACTGTGAGAGGGATGATCAACATTCCAAATGTTCTAATGGGCTAAAAGCTCTGAATTACTTGCATTCACCAAAACCAGTCTCTTTGCTAATCCCACTTGCTAACAAGTCACAGCGAAACTAGCTTTATCTGTTGAAGTAACTTGGAAGCTGCTAACTAAAAGGGTCAGCCGTGAACTGCATCCATGACAAACTGAAGGTCAAATTTGAAGGAGTCCTTCATATTATCCGTACTCACTAAGGGAAATTTATTGTATATCCAGGATGAATTTGCCATAAATTATCTACTGCTAAGAAAGAAAGAGTTGAAAGCAACCAAACCACAAGCAACAAATATCCACACAGTTTCAAGAAGAGCTGATTTACAGATGTGAGGTGACATTAAAGTAAAAGGTATAGATAAGTTCTGGTATTCTCTACCTTCTGTTCTGAATCAGTGATCAATAATAAATTTTCATGCCAAAGAATTAATTAAATTCATCAGCTAGGACTGAAAAGATGATAAAATTATTTTGTCAAGACTTCATTTCTATAGTCACTTGTGGATAAAGTCATCTGTGAAAGCACCTGACATTTGTTCAGAAGTTAATGACCATCAACGTGGTTTTTTTGAATACTAAACAAGATGGGACACAAACTGCAGTTTATTCACTGATTGAAGAGACTGATAGAGCCCTATGCTTCCAGAAGCATGACTTTTCTTAATTCACTCCTGTGTGCATATGGACATATCTTAGGACAATGTCAACAGACCTGAGGAGACATTAAGCTCAGGCAGAACATTCCACTGTGTAAATGAAACTCAGTGGTCAGACTGTGTACATTGGACTGCAGCCTGAAACACCATTAGTTAATATTATGAAGATTAAACAGAAAGCAATAAGCATCATAGTATTGTCTTTGCCAAACCAGTCTCCAGTGTCACAGAAAGGCTGTAATGCTTGCAACACAAATCTATCACAGATTCTTAGAATCACAGAATATGTCTGGTTGGAAGGGACCTGTAAAGATCATCAACTTCCTGTTCCTCACAGGACTACCTAAAGCTAAACCATATGATCAAGAGTATTGTCCAGACACTCCTTAAACTCTGACAGGCTTGGTGCCATGACCACTTCCCTGGGGACCCTATTCTAGTAGCTGACCATTCTCTCAGTGAAGAACCTTTTCCTGATGTCCAATCTGAACTTCCCCTAGCACAGCTTCATTCCATTTCCTCTTGCACCTGGCCACCACAGGGCCATAGATCAGCACATACCCCCCTTTGCTGCCTCCCTTGAGGAAGTTGTAGGATGCAGTGAGGTCACTCCTCAGCCTTTTGCTTCTTCAAGCTGTACTAGCAAAATAACCTCAGCTGCTCCTCATATCTTGCACTCAAGACCTTTCATCATCTTCATCACCCTCCTCCGGACATGGTCTAATAACATGGTGTCCTTCTTGTATTGGGGCACCCAAAACTGCACACAGTACTTGAAGTGGGGCCACACCAGTGCAGTGTACAGTGGGAAAGAAGATGAAACTGTAAATATAGCTCAAGGATCAAAGAAGAAAAATCTCTTATAGGGCCTTCCTGCTTCCATAAAAAATAATCCAGACTCAATTACATTTTACATCCTGATCTATTGTGTTGTCTTAATCATGCAAGATAGATAGGATATCCACTCTGTCTCAGTACCCCAGCACCAAAGGTACCTTTTGTCTGTCTTCACTATGAACCAAAGCCTTGCTGAGGCTACCCAGTGCAATTTGTATGTTTGACATAAGCAACAAGGAATAGCATATGAGAGCTCTAGGATATGTATTTTCACATTATTCTCAGAATGAATATCTTACATATCTGCAATTTTATGTCTGAGATGTCACTTTTTGAAAATTATGCTAAGAATCTTGTTTAAATATCTATTCAAGGGTAATGGGTAGAGGTATCCATGTTATAGTTAAACTTCCTAAAGTCAATCTGGATTTGGGGCACGTCTAGATTAGTATGGAAATAATTTCTTCCTTGGTTACAAGATGATTACATTGTTGATGTATTTCACTTGGAAGAGGCATTTAAATTCATCAACAGTAATGACATCTCCAAATACATGTCAATGTTGTCATTTAAAGTTGTTTTTTTCATGAATTATGTGCATTGCTGTGATTTTTTTATCACCAACTACTGACAAGAGAAAACTTGCTGGTTTTCTTACATTACTATCAGACTGGGATTAGAATAGACTTCAGAGAACAAGATTGACTGAATACCCCATTGCATCCCAAAATTCCCTTGGCTTTTGTATATGATAAACTAAACTAAGCATAATACTGCTCATCAAGTGATAATCTAGTAATTGTTTACATCTGCTCTTCCATTTCCTAAATACGGGCATGTTTTAGCATGACTGGGACATTCACACTCTTTATAAGAATCTTAGTGTTTCTACTGGAAGGCAGGTAATTCAGGAGATGGTAAATACTGATGCTCAGATTCTAGGAGGCATAAGGACAGTAATTTTCCTACTGTGTAGGGCTACAGGGTACCATGTTACAACATGGTATGTCAGATATGATTCTGCTATATAAACCAAGACAGAGAAATGATAGAAAATTTGTGGTTTGGCTTTTAATTCAGATCTGCAGATGCTTAGTGTTTAAAAAGCCTAGCATATATTGAAGCCTTGCTGAAAATGCTTTAGGATAACTGGATGATGCTATGACGTATGCATTCAATACAGAGCTATCAGGATTGTGTATTTCTGCATACACTTTTTGCAAACAATTGACTTGAAATTTTTAGATGTACCCTTCTGTAGACTTCTACCACAATTCCTGATTTAAGAATAATGGTCATGAGCATTAAAGTTCAAACATGAAGGAAAAATGGCTACTTGTATCTCCTATGTAGAGAGGGCAAAACTGTAATGGACAGCTGCAAGGCTTTCCTAACTTTTTCAGCTGTGGTTTGTTTTTAACATTTATGCCCAGTAGATGTTCCTGATTATATGTCCATTGACTTTTGTCCTTCAATAATGTATCTCCAATTAAGAAAATTTTGCCAAGCCTTTTGATATATGATACCACAGCAGTAAGTCTGAGAAAATAAAATATCCGTTTGTTTTTGTTTGCTTGCAACAGTTTTTAGCTTCTAATATAGTAATAAAAAAAACAATTGTCAATGGCAATGGTGGCTTATAAATGTTGCTAACATCAGGAAGCCTAAAGTGAGACAGAAAAACAATGCATCACTGCTAGATTTTTAGGTGGGACGTGGACATTAGGGATTAAACTACTTACATTAAACAAAACCATACAGGCCATGGGCAGATTCAGTCAGGGAAAAGAAATTGACACAGAGAGCAGCTGCAACAGAAGTAATAAAAGAAAAGCTGAGCAACGGAAAGTTCCTTCTTGGAAAACCTCTTTCTTTTAATTAATAAGAGAATCAAATATCAATCTCTTTCCACTGCAATTCTATGGAGTATCAACTTTAGAAGAGTTGTTTGAACTCTTGGATGAAAGGCTGCAAGTAACCAATATAAAATACTATTCTTTCCCTTGTTTTTTTTTTTAAATATTATGTGAAATGGAAATACCAGTCTCTTCATTCTAAGATTGGACATTTATGTAACTCCAACCAGAATTTATTGACAGCACTACAGGTGATCTGAACTGAGATCCAGAGAACTGGAGCTAGCAAAGGGAATATTACTATCTGTGATGACTGCCACCATAAAAAGTCAGACAAAAAGTATAGAGGTTGAAAAAGAACAAATGCACTTACATACTTTTCCTGATTTTATTTACAGAATCGCAGAATAGTTGAGTTTGGAAGGGACCTCCGAAGATCACCACTTCCAACCCCCCTGTTCAAGCAGGTACATGTAAAGCCAGTTGCCCTGGACCCTGTCCAGACAGCTTTTTGGTATCTTCAGGGCTGGAGATTCCATAACCTGTCTGGGAAACCTGTGCTAGGGCTTAATCTCCCTTACAGTAAAAAAGTGTTTCCTGATGTTCAGAGGGATTCTCCGGTGTTTCAGCCCCTGGTCCTGGTACTGAATGACACTGAAAAGAGCATGGCTCTGTCGTCTATGCATCCTCTCTTCAGGTATTTCTATACATTGGTAAGATGACCCTGAGCCTTCTCTTTTCCAAGCTGAACAGTCCCAACTCTTCTCAGGCTTTCCCCACAGGATATTCCAGTCCCTTAGTCATTTTACTGGTCCTTTACTGGCTTAATCCAGTCAGACTGTATATTTCTTATACTGGGGAGCCCAGACCTGGACACAGTACCCCAGGTGTGGCCTCATCAGTATTGAGTGAAGGGGAAGTATTATTTTATTAAAGTAAAAAAATCATTTTACATTGAACTTCACAATAAAAAAAAAAACTCCACCTAAGACATAGAATGGGTATAATTATGTATATACATGAATATGCATTTTATTCTGACTTCTTCTTCTCCCACCATTTCAGCAGTGCCCAGTCATAGGGGCACCTTATGTTTGATTACATCACTAGCATTCTCTTATTATACCTATAGCAGTATATTTCGTTTGGTTACTGAGGTGCAACATTATAGCACTATCAGCTTCCACCTGGAAGATGTATTAATAGTGAAAGCACCCATGGATTTAATGAAATCATTGTTTCTTTTCCTTGTGTAAGGATAAAACTGTGACTAGAAATGCTCGTTTGTTAATAACATAGGGGAGGGAGGTTGCTGTTATTAGCTCTCCTGTTATTATCGGGGAAGTGATTAAACAGAGCCTTAGATACAGTAGTCATTCCTGGCTTATTTTTTTACATCTTCCCAACTCCTGTTGATGGTCATGATGTTACTTAAACACTTTAGTACTCTTTTCTTATTTTAATTTTAAAGTTTAAATTTTTAAGAGACTTCCATCAATAACAACGTATGTTTGTTGAATATCAAAGCTCTGTTTCTCTTTTTAATAAAATAGTTCCATTAGTATGCCTTTTCAATAACAGAACCTTGGTTTAATTTTAATACAGTTCTACCTTCTTGGTGGAGTGTGTATTTTGTACAAAATGCAAACTTTTGATCTGAGTATACTTGACAAAATCTATAGCAGGACAAGGCATTCCTCCAAAGCGTTCCCTTTGCTAAGCCTGGATGACAATACAATACAAATCAACATCTTCCCCAGCCCTCAGATTCCATAGCTTTAGTAATGCCATCCAACTAGCAAAAGAGATTTTTGAAACTGTTCATGCATCAGGAGAAAGTAGATAGCTTGATAAATAAAGTAAGTTTGGGGTTGTTGTTTTCATTGATATGCAAAATTCACAGATGTCCATTTCAAGCAAAAAACTGGCATCATGATTCAAGCGCAATGTACGCTTTATTATGTGGCTAAAGGTAGAAATGCAGGTGAGTGATATCCCGTTAAAACATAAATATTGAACAAAAGTTATCTATGAGTTCTTTAGAAGGCCGGTGTTATGTGTGTATTGGGGAATTTTGCAAGGAATAAGAGTTAGAAGAAAACATTTGTTGGTGCTCTCAATCTGCTGCCGTTATTGTCTCAGTAAAACTCTCCCTGGCTGACTCACAAGTGCAGTAAAGCAGTGCATTTGGAAATCACACCAACAGATACATACTACTGTAAATACTTTGTGGACTGAATTTTAAAGAAAAACAAAGGATCTGGTTTTATCAGAGCAGATTAGGGGAAGAACTTTAAATTTTCTCTTCCAAAGCCTCCAGAATGGGTCCTTCAGAGCTCAGTGATCCCACAAGAAGGCAGAATTATTGAGACAGAGATTGTCAAATGACAAGCTTTGCATGGGAAGCTAACATAGAGCTTCAAGTGGATATTAAGGTGTTCTGAGATATATTCATTTAGAGAAAGTATACTTTTTAAAGAATTTGATTGTTGGCTATGGTAGATACATATATTTTTCCAAAGCCAGAACACCTAGAGATCAAAGCAAAATAAGCAAAGAACAAACAATAAAATCAGCTTCATTAGCTAATGAAGTCTTAAAATACCTCTTAGAAACACATGTTTGTGAATAAATGCCAATGGTAGGGATCCCTTTTCGCTGAAAGATAAAAAGAAAGATAAGTTAAAGATGTATGCATTTATTATGAAGTACCTATGTTTACCTGAACTTGATTCAATAACCATGTATTCACTACCTAGATGAGGCTGTTGTAGTTTAATTATGACACTTTACAAAACCAACATATTGATTTTGCTGTTAATATAATACTTGCATTGCTGACTATCTAAATTATATAGTCTTACCTTTAATCAGTAAGATATGGTATCATTGCTGCAAAGAAACACAAGCATCATCCCCTTTTGAAACGAGATCTTATGCCACATAGTTCATCTAATCTGCAGCTAAGGCTCCAACACTCAGATGTTCAGTTGTCTAAGGTAGGAGTGAGTCTGCCTGAATCTCGGGATCCGCTGTATTTTTATTTCTGTCAGATACCTGGAAGTGGACCCCTGTTCCTGTTGTGTATCATCTGGATATCCCCTATAATAAACCAGTTCTCCCAGGGTACTGTCTGGAGAACCTAGTAGGCTTCGAAGGAGTTTTCAAAGGTTTCTCTAACCGACTCATAAGCTCATAAGGTCTTTACTGAATCAATGTATTTAAACCTAAGACTTATCAGTGGCACTTCTCTGGCTTCCTTCCAGCTTTCTTTTTGAATCCTACCAAATTCATGGGGTTTTTGAAAATGAAATCTCAAGAGATCTTGGTACTAATTTTATATTGGCTGGGGCTGTTTAACAGTCCAGGAGAAACTATTTGTCATATAACCATGAATAAAGCATTTCTATTAGGAATCAGTAATATTTTTGGCTTTTTAACTAACTCAGGCATTAGCTGCAAGATCTATCTGTGATATGGGAATGTCAGTGAATTAGCCTGGAGATCAGACTGTGTTAGTGTGTCATCGTGGCTTAAGCCACAGACCACACAGCCCGTTCACTAACTTCCCCCTCCTTCTTCCCCCCCGCTCTGAGGGGGGGTGGGGAATGGAGAGAAGAATCGAAAGAATGCAACTCCCATGGGTTGAGATAAAAACAGTCCAGTAACTAAAGTATAACACAAACCACTGCTGCTACCACCAACAACAACAGTGACCAGGGAAATACAAGGAAAGAGCATACAATTGCTCACCACTCGACGACCGAGCTGTGAACTGAACTCTTCCAGGTTCCTGCCCCCGGTTTTACATCCTGGCTGTGACGTGCTCTGGAATGGAATAGCTCTTTGGTCAGTTTGGGTCAGATATCCTGTTTCTGCTTCCTCCCAGCTTCCCCTGCTCCCTGGCAGAGCATGAGACTCAGAAAGTCCTTGGTCAGGCCAAAACATTCTAAGCCATAACTAAAAACATTGGTGTTATCAGCGCTGTTCCCAGACCAAAAGCTGAAAACACAACACTGCACCAGCTACTACGAAGGAGAAAAATGACTGCTACTGCTGAACCCATGACATGTGTCCATACTGTATCTGGTCAATTCTTGTTTAAGAAGAAATAAAACATCCCATGTGACAATCTAACTGCTTCAGCAGACACTCTGAAACTACGTGAACTCTGACGAGAGCTGAAAACTAATGAAGTATTGTTTGTGTTTACTCTTTACCAGAAATGACATAAAATGCAGTTTCACCTTTAGAACCAGTTATCTAGTTAGCAGCTCAGAAAGCTTTTTTTTGAAAATTTGTGTATTTTTTAAGATCAGACCCTTCTGAATTTTTCATTCTGCTGTACCACCGAAGATGTAGATGGCCCATATCAGAGATCACTGCTTTCTAAGATGAAGCATGGAGAGCTTTAACATCCTGCTGTTGCTTTTTCATTAAAGCACAAAGCATTATAGCTGTTGGACTTCTTTCTGGTGTTATTTAGCTTGTGGGGCTGTCCTGCATTCACCTAGCTGATCTTTTCAGAACACTCGTTCTATCAGAGTGAATGGAAGTAACCTTTTCTATAAATGGCTTTTCTTGGAAAAGAGGGGCTCGTTTCTCAGCGAATAATAAATGATGTTAATAATCTGAGTCCTCCCATAATACATAGCACCCCCTTTTTAAGAGAAGTAGAAAATAATAATTAAGGAAATATAATTAGAAATTAAATTACTTCTGAGCGCTACTGTTGTCATGAAAACCTTTCTCACCCTCAGTGTTCTATTGGACATACCTAATCTAATCTAATCATCAGCTGTCACTAAGTGAATATCCATGAGTTTGAACTGTAACAGAGCTAATGACCCATGTCTGTATCTTTTATTTTTAGCTTCAGAAAGAGATGGCTCATAAGTAATTGCTCTAGGTGGACTGGCATTCAGACTCATTTTGCTTGCCACATATATATAGGTCTATATACACACACACATTAACACAGTGAAAACAATGGTATCAGTGCATCCTGCAATATTCTCTATTCCGTAGACATATATTCATGCCTTTTGTGTAACTCATTGTGGTGGGTTGACAATGGCAGAACACTAGATGCCAACCAAAGCCACTTTATCACTCCCCTCAGCTGAACAGGTGAGGGAAAATATAGTTAAAAGCTCATGGGTAGAGATGAGAGCAGGGAGAGATCACTCAGCAATTACCATCATGGGAAAAATAGCTTCAACTTGGGGGAAAAAAAATAATTTATTATCAATCAAATTAGAGCAGAATAACAAGAGATAAAACTGAATCTTAAAACACCTTCCCACCACCCTCCCTGCTTCCTTTGTTCAACTTTACTCCCAAATTCTCTTTTCCCCCAGCAGTGCAGGGGGAGATGGGGAATGTGGGTTGCAGTCAGTTCATCACCCACTGTTTCCACCACTCCTTCCTCCTCAGGGGAAGGATTCCTCGCACTCTTGCTTGCAAAGAGCTCCATGTCATGACCTGAAGTGCAGAGCACCAGCTCAGATTGTTTTTGATTCAAATATACCATCAGCACTGGGATTATCTTCACAGGTTTCAATGGACTGTAGAAGTCTGCAAGGTTTCTTTGTTTTGCAGTCATTCACATGGAAGAATTGAGTAGGTTGTTATTAAGTAAATTACACTGATTCCAAACATCTCCCACAGCAATTCAACAGGGAGTCAGATTTAGGCAGAGCTTAAGTAGTAAACCAATCCTCCACATCTTACCATCTCAGCTGCCACATAACCTGGAGGTATGAAGGTGCTTCTCTGATTTTTACTTTCCCTGGGTACCTGTTGCAGCTCTTTCACCCTTGCCCAGTACTGCAGCTCAGAACTGAATTCCTCTAGGGGGTAGTCCTCTGGCTTACCAGAACACCTGTGTGGATTTAATAGACATCCTCTGACAAAATCTGCTGCACAGGGGGAAGATTGCATAACCGTCGTAGCTACTCCTTTAATTTAAAGGTCAAGAGCTCAGCCTTTGATTTAGTATGTTAGTAACCACAGCGATAAAAAAAAGGGCAACAGAAAGGCAAAAAGAAGTGGAAAAACAGTGTTTAGGGGTTAAACGCCAATGAAAAAAAAAAAAAAAACAGCCAAAAAAACCAACAACATCTGGGCTCTGGGCTTTGCTCTCAGGACTGCTTAAGAACTCAGAATTAAATGCTTTCTCTTCCTCTTTCCCTTATCTTCCTCTTTCCCAGTTAAGCTTGAGTTCTTTTCTACAAAATGGAAAGACTTCAGCAGGTAGGTTCAAATGTCTGGGAATGTTTCTCTGCCATCCCAATAACCAAATAAATTACAACCTGGTGGTTAAACAACTCCTTTGGCACACTGTGGAAGTATTGGACGAAAAGTGGGAAGAGCACCTTAACTACCACCTCCTGGCATTTTGACAACGTGATAGTTGTGCTTCGTAATGAACAAATAATCTCAATTTGGTTTTAGACATATATTAGTATTGTGCTTGTAGTCCTCTATTCCATGAAGAAGGAAATGCCTTTCTGGAACACTAAGCAAGAGCTTAAATCTACAGAAGTGTAAGGTTTAAGAAAAGATTAACCGTGAGGCTATTCCTACTAGTTAACTCTAGGCAGAGAGCTATCCAACATACTGGTAGCTTTGAGGTGCTTTTCTTTCTCCAAGCATTTTGTTTAATCCAGACACATAAATCAAGTGTTCTGGATTTCTCGCTGACACAATTAAAAGCTGTAGATGTTGGGACATTCTTGTTGGTACCTATATCTTAATGCTGAAAACCAGCATGGGATTTAATTGACCTAATGACCTCAGTCACAGAGATAATATGCTTCCATGTAAACTTTGTGTGCCAAAGTTCATGCTATTACATGCTCCTACAGTAAAAGGCCAAAAATGAACAAGGTAACAAAGACACAGTCTAGATTTGCAAATTTAAGCATTTCAATGATAACATGACAATATATGTGCAACAGTATACCAGAAAGAAGTGTTCCTCTGCATGGTACATATGGCTAGGTAGGGTAATAAAGACACAATGCTGAAAGAGAAGGAAGAAACTAGACAGATGAAAGCTTGAAGTTGGCTGTGGAAGAAGACTCCTTTGATACAAAAGTACTTTGGGTCCCCTAGTTGGTCTAATCACCATACTGTAATGATTAGCAGTCTGGATCCTCTACTCTGCTCTCGTGAGACCTCACTTGGAGTATTGTGTGCAGTTCTGGTGTCCTCAACATAAAAAGGACATGGAACTGTTGGAACAAGTCCAAAGGAGGGCCACGAGGATGATCAGGGAATTGGAGCACCTCCTGTATGAAGACAGGATGAGAAAGTTGGGGCTGTTCAGCCTGCAGAAGAGAAGGCTGTGTGGAGACCTCAGAGCAGCCTTTCAGTATCTGAAAGCGGTTTATAAGGATGCTGGGGAGGGACTCTTCATTAGGGACTGTAGTGACAAGACTAGGGGCAACAGGTTCAAACTTAAATGAGGGAAGTTTAGATTGGATATGAGGAAGAAATTCTTTACTGTTGTGGTGGTGAGGCACTGGAATGGGCTACCCAGGGAAGTTATGAATGCTCCATCGCTGGCGGTGTTCAAGGCCAGGTTGGACAGAATCTTGGGTGGCATGGTTTAGTGTGAGGTGTCCCTGCCCCTGGCAGGGGGGTTGGAACTAGATGATCTTAAGGTCTTTTCCAACCCTAACTATTCTATGATTCTATGATTCTATTTCCAAACACTTAATCTCTTAAAGTTTAAATTCGCTAAGCTGCTACACGAAAATATGAACCCAGTTAGTTAAAGAAAAAAGCAGCTTGGCAGACCATTCAAACGCATGCAAAGAATAAATTGCTTAACAGACTCCTCCTGAATCTGTTCATTCACAGCTACCACATTTTGAGCACTTAGGGAAGAAGCCAGGTTATTCATGGCTTCACTCATGAGCAGTGTTGTCTGCTGCTGCTCACATTTTGTATAATAATTCAGTGACTTTAAGCACCAGTGAGTTAAACAGGTCATTGTCTTCTGTAGTCTGGAACTTAAGCAGAAATGTTCCATCTACACCTTGTGTTCATAAATCTGTTCTTTATTGGATATTTCTCCTGCAGAGGTAAGTAATTTTCTATCTTGTCAGTATATATTCATGCAATTTTACCTCAACACCAATATGGTAGAGCTTATTTTGTTTATAGTCATTGGTTTTTTGAGTTTGTAATGTTTTTTTTTACTGGCTTGTGCTGGCAGACTTTAAGTCATTAGTGCTTTTCATCAAATCAGAAAATCCCCATGATGCAAGGCAATATCCTGGATCAGATTATCACCTGATATGCCTATTTTCTCTGGACAACAGTCTGTTTTATTAGGTAAAAAAACCCTTCTTTGTTTTCATCTGATGTTGTTGTTCTATTGATACACTGGTTACTAAAGCAACTCTTTGGTATAAAGACCCCATGTGGAGACTGAAACAGGTGCTATCAGCAGCAATGCCATCTGCCAGATACTGTAATCCATTGAAATTATTGAGGCCACCTACATGCTGAAACTAATCTAGATGGACCACTGCCAAATCGAAGTTAAAATTTTATCCATGCCTCAACAAATGGAAAATAGGAGAATACTAAAAGGAATGGACATGGGGTTAAATATATTTACATTGTGAGGTCAAGTGGGTCCTTCTACATATTGATTTTGGCTCCTTTCCCTCTATGAATTTAGCTGCTCAACAAACACATGCACAGTACAAGTACTTATTGTAATTCCTGAAATAAGAAATCTGATTTTTAGATATATTTGCATGCAACAAAACACATTTTGAAAGTCATGTATGCAATTTGCAGTCACATACAGGAATTGCAGAACTTTGGCCATTGTGTATTGAAGTCAAGAAGGTTCACTTGTGCAAATATGTAATTTGGACAATAAGTAAAGCTTATTCCAGGAATTGTCCTGAAAATTAGATTCTGAGAATAAATTTATGGTCAAGTTAAATTTAAAATGAGCAGTCTATAAGTTTTTGAAAAATGTGATTCCACAGGCTTTTTTTGCCTACTAAGTTGAGGATTTAAGTTTTTGTTTATGTTTAATCACACTGCAATATATGTCTTCAGGATTTGGAAAAGATACTGGGGTTATTATTGCTAGATTTAGTTCTGTGTTTACAGTATAAGATACAATAAGTTGTTTGAAAAGGTGTTGCAATAACAAAGAAAAAGGAAATCTTAGAGCAAGGAATTTGGTATAGTTTCAGAGGACTGAAGAGTAACTGTCTTATGGTACACAGAATTTGGTAAAGAGATGCCTCAACTCTGAATTTAGTTATGACTGATCATCCTTCTCAGAAACACAGCACTGACAGAAATTTTCAGCTTTTTTTTTTTTTTTTTTTAACACTCAGGGTATATTCCTTTTCTATAATTTTCCTGTGTCTTTGTCATGGTTTAAGCCCAGCTGTAACTCAGAACCACGCAGCCGCTCTCTCATTTCCCCTCTTCCATTCCCCCCTACTCCCTGAGGGATGGGGAGGAGAATTGAAAGAATGTAACTCCCACGGGTTGAGATAAGAACAGTCCAGTAACTAAGGTATAACACAAACCCACTACTGCTACCACCAACAATAATAATGATAAGGGAAATAACAAAGGAAGAGAATACAACTGCTCACCACCCAACAACCAATATCCAGCCAGACCCAGCAGTGATCTAACCTTTCCGGGTAATTGCCTGTAGCTTATATAGTGGGCATGATGTGCTGTGGTATGGAATACCTCTTTGGTTAGTTTGTGTCAGGTGTCCTGTCTCTGCTTCCTCCTGGCTTCCTCTCCTCCTTGGCAGAGCATGAGACTCAGAAATTCCTTGGTCAGAGTAAACATTACTGAGCAGCAACTAAAAACATCGGTGTTATCAGTGCTGTTCCCAGGCTGAAAGTCAAAAATGCAGCACTGCACCAGCTACTAAGAAGGAGAAAAAAAGGACTGCTACTGCTGAACCCAGGACAGTCTTTTATTCCCAGGTGAGCATACCTTAGTGATAAAAGTCAAGGGTTGCAATTGCTGTTAAGCTTTTCCTTTCATCCGCAGAGGCATAGGAGAGCATCATATTTGTCCCTTTAGTCCCTGAATCTTTCTTGCACATAAAGGAAGTAGTGTATGAAATTAACTAGTTGAAGCCCATTCACAACTTTTCTATGAAATATGAATTACAATAGAACAAGCTATCTCTCTCCCGTGGTGACAGCTTTAATTATAATAATGCTAAATATCATTCCTCATGCTATGGAAGCATTAATTACAAATACATATTATGTTCCTTGATCTCAGCTGACTTTCAGTTGAAGCTTTGCAATAAGTTTCCATGTATTAATTCAAAGCATCATAATATATATTTTTAATGGAATTTTAAAATTATACAACTAACCATTGCAATGCATCTGCTTAGCTGACTGCATCAGAAGACACATACAGCTGCTGAAGAATGGACTGACTCGTGTACAACAGAAGTGATGCAGGGTGGAAGGCCTAAAAAAAAAAAATCTAGGATAAGGTCTGATCTTGACCTAAGTGTTTTTTATCATCCTCACCCGAATCAACATTTGCTCAATGATTTCCAGTTCTGTGATGCCATTTCATTTTGGCTGAATCTTTCAAAATTCCCTTGCATATTCAGGATTTATTTTAGAAAGCTTAAGCAGTACAGAGATTTAATACACTAATGAAGTAGGCTATAACTGCTATCCTAATTGTCTGAAGTATTCATCTACCCAAACAACATGTAAAAGCTCCGTTTCTTCCCGCAATTTTTACTCTTTTCGAAATCACGCTGTCTTAGCTGCTATAATAATTTATTTGGAAGAATGCACATGAAAAACAACAAGGTGATTGGTGACAGCCAGCATGGCTTCACTAAGGGGAAATCCTGCCTGACCAATCTGGTGGCCTTCTATGGAATTGATGGACAGGGGTAGAGCAGTTGATGTCATCTACTTGGACTAGTGGAAAGCATTTGACACTGTCTCACATGACATCATTGTCTCCAAGTTGGAGAAACATCTATTTGATAGGTGGACCACTCGGTGGATAAAGAACTGGCTGGATGGCCGCACTCAAAGAGTTGTGCTCAACAGCTCAATGTCCAGCTGGAGACCAGTAATGAGTGGTGTCCCTCAGGGATCGGAGTTTGCACCGGTCTTGTTCGACATCTTTGTCGGTGACATGGACAGTGGAATTGAGTGCGTCCCCAGCAAGTTTGCCGATGACACCAAGCTGTGTGATTCAGTTGATATGCTGGAGGGAAGGAATGCCATCCAGAGGGACCTTGACATGCTTGTGAGGTGGGCTGATGCCAACCTGATGAAGTTGAACCATGCCAAGTGGAAGGTCCTACACCTGGGTCAGAGCAATCCCAGGCACAGTGACAGGTTGGGCAGAGAAGAGATTCAGAGGAGTCCTGCGGAGAAGGACTTGGGGGTGTTGGTTGATGAGAAAATGAACATGAGCCAGCAGTGTGCACTTGCAGCCCAGAAAGCCAACCGTATCCTGGCTGCATCAAGAGGAGCATGACCAGGAGGTCAAGGGAGGTGATCCTGCTCCTCTACTCTACTATGGAGACCTCATAGCAGCCTTCCAGTATCTGAAGGGGGCCTATATGGATGCTGTGGAGGGAATCTTCATGAGGAACTGTAGTGAGAGGACAAGGGGTAACGGGTTCAAACTTAAATGAGGGAAGTTTAGATTGGATATGAGGAAGAAATTCTTTACTGTGAGGGTGGTGAGGCACTGGAATGGGTTTCCCAGGGAAGTTATGAATGCTCCATCGCTGGTGGTGTTCAAGGCTGGATTGAAAATAGCCTTGGGTGGCATGGTTTAGTGGGAGGTGTCCCTGCCCGTGGCAGGGGGGTTGGAACTAGATGATCTTAAGGTCCTTTCCAACCCTAACTATTCTATGATTCTATGAACTCTGAAGCAAACATTATTTAAATCACTTGATCCAGTTACTAAGTTGTTGAAAAATCAACAAGAGCATTGTTTAATATAATATTATTTTTAGTAGCATGAGTTGTGTTAGGGAGTTTTTATGGAAGTCCAGCTAATAAGGACATTGAGAAATAAATTCTACAGTAGAGGGAGCAAAACCAATAAGGAACGTGGTCTGTTTGAATAATTATTTTCTGGTGGGTTGGCTGAAAGAAAAATTCAAGTAGATAAGAAAGTAAACCAAAAAAAAAAAAAAAAAAAAAACACCAAAAAAACAGGGGGAAGAGCAGGGCAAAAATTAAAAACTGAATATGTATTTCAGTGATTCTAAACCAAATAGTTTCATTTCATTTCAGGTAACTTCAGTAAAGCAAAGAAATGGAAATAAAGAGGTAGACTTACAAAACACACAGCACACAAGAAAACCCACAAAAACAGACAGAAGAAGAAACAATCCCTAGCTTTTTACTCAAGGACACTCATCTACAGATCTACAGCATGCATAGCTCAAGTTTAATTTCCTCCTCTGCTTCAGTGGACATAACTTTCTTAGCAGGCTGCCTCAGCTGCCAGAGAACTTGCTGAGCTGGGTAGGTTACTTGTCATCTTTTATTTTCAGGCTGGGCAATTTGGTCTAAAATATTTACAAGATATTTTGATCAGTCACTGGAAGTTAAGTGTTCTCTTTTGCTATGTCTTCACTTAAATTCCTCAAGTGGCATGCCACACAGCTCTTGTCTTTGTCTTTCGAACTCAGTCTTTTATCATTCAATGTAAGGTAGAACAGTTCAAGAATAAGGAATGAAACAGCCCTTTATGGCTCAATCGCTGCTATGTGAGAATTTAAGTCTCTCAGCTCAAATCACAGAAGGGCTTAGGCTCAAGGAGAGTCAGTTTTTAAGAGAGCCTTCTAGCACTGGCTTAGAAGATATTCAAAGGAGGAAAGAATCCTTTAGCGTCTCCTGTTGGATGCCCTATTACGTGGGAGAGGCAGGTTCATTTTCATTTTGCCAGAAGAAAAACATGAAGCAGGATTTCTCATAAGTATCCCAAAAATTCAACAATCAGAGAGGGGGGAGGTCCTTTACACTCCATGTTGGTCATAGAATTGCAGTCTTAAAAAATGAAACTATATAAATAGTGAGCATACAAATAGATTGAGAAGACTAGACCAAAAAACTCATAGTTTTTAAGGAATAGTCTGTTTAGAATACTGACTTGAAATAATACAGCTTATTTGAGTCTGTATTTTCCACAATGTTTAGCATTCTGCTCTTGTTCTACATTTTTCTTCTTGAGGTCTGGAGATCAATATTTTATTTGTATAAACATCTGAGATATGACCATTTCATATAGAGAAGTCTCAAATGCGTATTGTAAAAATGAATGGGTCATCAAAGATGCACTTATGAGATCGTGACTCCCAAGCAAGTAATATGGAGTCAAAAGGAACCTTCCATAAATTTCAGGAGACTTTTGAGTGAGATCATATTCATTTTAGGATAAGGAAATTAATAAAAATTACTACTTTTTAAAGTGGTTTTTGTGATTGATATTTATTAACTGTCCTGTAATATGTATGTTTCATTACTTGCATGTAATATAGACATACACAGATTCTTACAGTTTATATTTGTAAAAGCTCAATAAATCAAGAAAAGTCATAGATCTGCAAAGTGACAAAGGGAGAAAATAAACTCTCAGTATGACACAGTTAAAGATTCTTCACTCAGAAAATGGTAGATGTCTTGTGTGTTTGTTATGCTATCCATAATGCTGGGTAACACTATACTGTTTACAAAACTATTCTGTGAAAATTAATCTGAACCTGTACCTACCTGTCAGTTGGCCTTAATCCCTACTGACTCACCCCAGAATAAAAGTAATTGCATTAACTTTCTGGAAAGTTGCAAGCAGCTTGATACCTGTTCTAGCCCCTATTGTTTATTTCCGTCTGTTCTCGCAGTGAGTTAATATTTAATTTTCAATTTACCCAATTCAGACTTTCAAAACCTATATATTTTTCAACGGGAAGACTGCAGAAAACCCCAAGCCCTCCTCCAACAAAGATAAAAAAAAATAATATTGGAAAATGCTTTATGAGAAAATGTTATTTCTATTGAAATAAAAAAAAAAAAAAAAAAAACCTACCTCCACTTCATGTAACAGAACACTAGCAAATGTTTCCAGGTTGTTAGAGGTAGACCACAGTTGCAAGGTCATTTTACACTGGATTCTTAATTTGACATTTTTCCCTCAAAGTTTTCACAACTGTCTTTTTTTCAGAAGCATACTAAAGAGACAGATTTTGTAAAGCTGTTCAAAGACAAAAGTATCAGCAAACTGCAGATGAAAGATGGATTTTTCCCTCTGGCATGCAAACTTTTAGGATTTATGTGAAATAAGCAGGACAAAGGCCATTTCCAACAGGGAGATATATGTCTATATTTACACATTTCTGTATTTTTGCTTTTATATTCCTTGAGCACCTATAACTGAAAACAAATATAATTGGATTCAGTGAAATGCCAATCAGTCTAAACCAGATTTTTCTTAATTAAAGCAGAGCCACCACTTATCATTATTTGCAATATGATTCTATGATTTTATAATGTAAAATAATGTAAGTCTAAGGAAATGACAGCTGTAACAGCCAGGGCTTGCATGTCTCTCGTTATGAGTAGGGCAACCAGAACATCCCTCCTCATGGTGCATTCGTTCATACATGCCTCTGAATAATTGAGTGAATTTTCCTTTGACTCTTGGGGATACTACATTAATTCCTTGTAATAGTGCCTCCATATCTAAGGCAATTTATCCTGATTTTTGGAAAATTTAGGACAGGAAAATAGCTGAGTCTAAGTTGAAATGTAATTTTGTCATATATAGCTTAAAAGACCTTGTTTGAAGAAATCAAACTACAGGAAAGCAATAAAAAAAGAAAACGGCTGTTTCTACATATATTGAATATGTCACATCCTTCACAGGATACTGTAAGCATAGGGATTTGGTTTTGTTTATGAGCAAGTTTTTTGGAGAATGTGGAGCTCAGCTCATCAGATCTCTAACACCAATAAAATGGCTTGCCCTAAGTTAGGGATATCAGGCTGAAACGATTCAACTCCCTTTAAAAAAAAAAAAAAATAAGAACAACAAAACCCCAAAAACCAACAAAACAAAACAACCCAAAAAAGAGAGAGAAATAAAGGACAGTCTTCCTTCCCCAGGCTTTCATCAAACATCCCTGAGAAACTCCCTGTTGTCAAAAAAAAGGCCTTCAGCACAATAAACTTTCCCTTATCTTCAATTGTAACTTTAGCTTGCACTGCCAGGAAGAGTGCCTTTCTCTCCTTTCCAAGGCAATCACAAGGGCAGATTAATTATTCTAGCTCCAGGCTTCAAATTTTTAACACTCAATAGTGCAGCATAATTAATGCAGGTGGTATTTACACATCATTACATTTATAAAGGTTTTATCTCTCTCCTCAAGCTACCATCCAGCTTATTTGTATGAATGATAGCACTTGCTCCCCCATGTTAGTTCTCGGTATCCTTATTCTGCTTAGCCTTGTAAAACCACTCTCTGCAGAGCGCTTACTGTCATCTGTCAACACTCAGTTTCAATGTTTCTCCCCTGCCAAGAGTTTAAGATCTCATACAGGGCTCAGTGATGTCCTCTCACCTTCCTTCCTTGTCTTTTCATACTCCAGCCCCTCACATATTTTCTAGAGAGACTTTGAGACACAGGATCTGCAGGGACTGGAAAAGATCCATGTCCTTCCCTCCAGTGCAGCAACTTCCAAACAGCTCAGGTGGGTGCTTTTGTTGAACACTGAACCATCGGAGTCAAAATATGGAAGGGTGCAATCACTCAGGACAGAAAAAAAAAAAAGAAGGATATTTTGTTAAAGTCAATATGAGCTTGAAAAAAGCTCACATAGTGAGGGCATTATCTGTAATTAACAGGGTCTATAAAAACAAAGTGAGTATCCTTGTGTTTTTGCTAGGATTTGTTCTTGGTATTTTGAATATTGGTAGGAGCTAGTGGTAGCAAAATATTCGCAGATACCCCGCAGGGACCAGAAACACTAGTGAACACCCTCTGTTGAAAAGAACAATAAAATGGGCTGCGTCTCAGAAGATTACTCATAGGAACAGGTCCTTTCTCATGCCATGCGGCCTTCTGTTTTTTTGTTTTCCCAGACCACTACACCAACTCTATCACCCTGCTTGATACATAATTTGTTTTCTGTTTTCTAATAAAGATAAACAGAAGACCTTCACCATCAAGGCCCTTTGTGGGTATCTCAGGATTGCAAGGTCCTTTGCAATCCTGACCTGTAACTTTGCAGGTATATATTCACCTTACCTATGAAGCCTTCACTCACTGCTAAAATGTCAGCTTTCACTTCCAGTAAGCCTGAGAAGTTATCTCTCTACCATCTGATAAATTGGGAGAAACAACAACAAAAAAAAAAGTTGATTTTTTTTTTTAATCCAAAGTCATACTTCAGATTAACTTTTTATAACTTCAGCAAAGCTATTTAATATCCTTTTGCCACAGTGACTGTAAACCTAACACTATTTGAACTACAGGTATCTTACTTACCAGTACAGGTACTGGCCTCGACTTTGACAACAAAACTTGTATGAGGAGTTATTTCTTAACGCTTTCTGATTGCCTGGTTCATCTTTGCCCTGGCCTTATATGCAATGAGAAATATTTTGAAGGTAGGAATTGTGCCTTTTTGTCCTACAATGCCTAGGCATAGTAAAAGTCATGATGCATAAACCCTGGTTTATCAAGCTTTCGTAAAATCTGGAGAAGAATCTAGCTATGGATCCATCTATTTATATCTAGGTATTTGTTTATCTGTATCTATTCACATATCTAACTAGTCTATGTTAATATTGAAACTTACTATTATTATGAAACACAAGAAAGGTGGTAGTTCTCTCAGATTTCACAGAAAATCTGAATCTGAGCTGAGGTCACTTAATCAGTAAGATTCAGGCTTAATACTGAAGAAAAATCTGGATGGGTCATTTTCTTAAAATCTCAAATATAGCAAGGAAAATACAAGTCAAAAAGAAAAATTAAAGCCTCACCTTGATGTATTTGATAAGTCTAAATCTATATTCATACCACAAAGAGTAGGTGGTAGAAAAATCTGCAGTAGAAACATAAGTCTCTAATTTCTTCTATTTAGCATATTACTAGCTATCTGAAAACTTTTAAACCTACGCTTCGCAATGTTTCCTGTGCTTTTACAGTGGTGCTTTGAGAGGGTTCCAAAATGTCTAGAGGCATCTACTGAATCAGGCAGGTTTTCCATTCTTGGGGGTGTCTGGGTAGCCAAATGAAACAACTCCTGGGGAATATTGACAGACTGGAAGGATATTTTTCAGGTGGAAAGCTAGCATACTACGGGAAACCTAAGTAGTCCTGACACTGCTTAGTGAAACTGGGACATAAAGCTTATCAAGAAAACGAGATAACGGTATTCTTGAGTCTTGGCTCATGAGATCAGGAACAGAGAAATTATTGAGGCTTATCCAATATTCTGCCCTTAGGTAAGAGTTAAAAGAAAATGGGTAACATTGTGACTGACCTGTGGCCTTAAAAAATAGTTATGTAAGCTGACAAATTGGTGCACAACTCTAAGGCAGACAAAGGAATCGTGCCCTAGAAGATACCATAAAGTTGCAGTTCCTCTCAGTCAATAACCTGAAAGTGTAACTGACCCTGGAAGGGAAGCCTAGCACTGAGCAATGACTATTTGTCACAGACAATGAATCTATATTCATTGTTCTTTTTCAGATATCAGTACATGTATTGCACAATATATATTTTGTTTAAAATACTGTGAGAACAGGAAGCTGAAAAGAAGACTGTGTATTTATACCTAGGTCCTAGCCTTTGAATCACACTGCACAGACTTTTGGACTGAAATGACCCAGCTTGCAAAGATACGTTGTGAGGAGCTGGGGATTTTTTTTCCCATGATTTTTCTTTATTCTGCCTCATACACTAGTTCCAAATTCTTTCCCTGCATGAAAAAATAATTCTGTCCCAGCCTATTATTTTGTACCTTAATAAAATATACCATGAGAGATGGAAAGCCTTTGGATTCTTTTGATAGTCTCACCGATAAGAGAAAAATATGAGGCATCTTCCCCTCATAGCTCTCGTTAATTTAAGACTTTCCACTGAGATACTTCCTAAATTCTTGTCTTTTTTAAAATGTACCTCATGTAAAAAATATTTGTTAGCTACATATGGCCACATTGAATAATCAATGTGAAGGAGAAATCCCCACTGAAGTCACTGAAGAGTTCAGCGTAAAAAACAACTCAAATAAAGACCACATGTGATTACTTTAAAACATTAATGTGTAGCAACTAACATTTTCTTTTGAGCTAAAAATATCTTTGATTTTTAGGTGAAGGAGAGGAAAAAAACACCAATGGAGATAAAATATGGGCAGCTAATCCTTTATATCCCATTTTTCATGCATAGATCCAGCATCGTTTTACAAGTACAAAATATTATTTTACAGGCAAACCTGTCCTCCTGAAGCTTGTAAGGAAGAGTCAGGACTGCACCAAGACCAGGTCTCTGTCCAGAGCCTGACTTTACAGCCAGACGTGCCCTGCTGGCAAGGGCAACAAAGCAACCTACTCATCTCTCCCTCCTGGGTACAGCTGAGCGTATGCACAAATCAATCTTCTCTGAACCAGGCTCTGGCATAGCTGAAATATTGGCATACTTTGTAATTGGCTTTGTTACAGGGTTGGGGACAGCCAGCTGAGGCTGGTGACTTCTTAAATCACCCCTTCAAAATTCAGTAGAAGTCAATTGCCCAAGCCGTAAAACAGTGAAGTGAAATGATTTGGCCAGCATACCTTTACAGATCACTTGAGGAGCTGAGAAGAAAATTATGGTCTCCTCATTCTCAGCCTTACATTCTGCAGCATAAACTGAATACTTCTTTCATTAAACTCAGCTGAGAAAATCCATACACCCCAGCCTCCATCAATTAAACTAATTGAAGCAATAGGGTTAGGCCACTTCCCTATTCATGACTGCTGAGCAATTGTTAAATAAAAATCTGCCCTCAAGCTTGAAAATTCTTACTTAATTAAAAAAAAAAAAAAAAAAAAAGAAAAGAAAAAAAAAGAAAAAAAAAAAGAAAAAAGAGGGGGTGTTAAAGAAAGTCTTTAGAGACTTCTGGAGGCAAATCTCTGAACAGAATAAAATAGGCTACAGTTGCAGAGTCGCCATGCTATCAGGCATACTAAATGACATACTAGAAGAAGCTTTCAGGAGGTCCTGGAGTCCTTTGTGATAAATTCTGTCACCTAATTGAAGATGGATTTGTGGTGGTTTTCTTGTCTCTGAAGGAATACAGGCAAAGTGTTTAGTGTTACATTTTCTCCACCTGAGAGGGCTAATCCTCAGAATGAAGAGTAGTACTATAAGAAGTGTTGTTTAGAATTATTTCCCCCCTTGGAACAAAACATATCAAGTGACATGGGTTTCTAGGTGAAGTACACAAATAAACACTTAAGCATGTACATTTCTTCTGTGCTATCTTAATATTATATATTTTGAAAACTATCCAGATTATTTTTTCTGAAACTGTAACTATGTATGTCACACAACTGCACCGCTCTTCACTGTGTTTGGATTAGTTTTGAAGAAAGTCTCTCTCAAACATACGCAAATTAATGTACCTTTTTTTCTATTCTCATATCTGGATGTTCTGTCTGAAGATAAGTGTGCTAATATGTGGAGCTTTTAGGAGCTCTTTGTAAAATAATCAGAAGAGATTTCAGGCCAGCATCCTCAAGCAGAGAAACAGCTGTACTGCTTCGGCACAAAGACCTGTTTTTCTGTTGTAGTAAACATATTAATTGATTTGTCTTTCAGATTTATTAAATGATTATATAACCCATCCTACCAAATTATTTAAACAGTCTTTTTCTTTTTCGTACAATTTTTAGTTTTACACTCAGTTCATTTGATCGTTTCAGCAGAGCACAAAATTGTGCCTTCAGGCACAGCCTGTTGAGAGAAGCTGTGTGAAGATGCACTGCCTCATGGAGCTGAAAGAGATGCTTCCTTCCTTTACTGAGTTCTCTCTCAAAGCAGCCTGGTTGCACTACGAGGAAAATAATTGACACTCATTTTTAGATGGCTGCAGTATATTCCCATTTTACTGCTGAACCAATTCACTAGCACTTGAGTGGTACAGATAGAGGTTTGTTTCTGACCCTTAATTGGCAGGTTTCCTACAGGATGGCAGTAAACTCCATTTTCCCAAGAACAAAGGTTTCTGCTCTTCTTGGCCCTGATATGAACTATGTGAAGTTGCCAGGTCTTTACTTATAGAAGTATCATCGAGTCCTCAGAGGAGACTAAAATAAAATCACATCAGTTTTCCAGATCTTAAGCAGAGAGTTAATTTACTTTGGGCTGTGCTTGAAAAACTCAGAGTAGCTGCTCATTCAGTTTTCAGGTTTAAGAAAACTTACAAAGGGTGGTCAATGACTCCTTAAAAAGTCTTCCTCAGTCAAGATCTTCTTATTTTCAGCTCAATTAATTGCCAATCTTGGGTCTTGCAGCTTGTTATTATTAGAAAGGAGGATTAGACATCCTACTTTTGATCACAGTCAAGATTAAACAACAGCTGCTTTTGGTCAAATTTCCATGTGTCTTTCTCTCCAGCGCTTGCACCGTAGCATTCCAGCTTCCCTCTTCCTTCTTCCTTCATTCTCTGTCTATGATCTCTGTATCAAAAAAAGATTTTGTATATGAGAGCCACCCATCTCAGTGTAACAAAAATTCTCATTAACATCTGAGAACATTAATTTTTTGGTGGTGAATAGAGATGCTTGACAGGATTATCCAGTTAATACTGCTTATGTTTGATAAATTCACTGAGAACAACTTACTGTGAAATCGAAACAGTTGTCTTTAAATGATCCAATGCTGCTATTGACTGAGCTATCAGGGCTCCTATGGCCCTACAGAGGTCACCTTGACATTTAGAGAAGCAGTTGTGTGGCCAGCTGAAATTGGCAGTTAGAAAATTAATTCCACAGTCAAGATACTGAACTAAATTAGCATGTTATTGAAGATCCATTCAAGATTCCATATACTACTCTGAGAAATAATTTGTCATTCTCATTGCTAACCACCACAAAGAGCTTATTCCTGACATATCAAAACTCTTTCTGCTTTTCACTAGCAATATTAGCTGTGACAGCCCTGCTTCCACTGAGTCTTTGCCTCACAGTTACCTCATTTTCAGAACTTTCTTACATAAGTTATTGAATCAGGTACCAAATCTTGCTCATTAATCTTGCTCATTAATCTTGCTCAAATATAAATGTAGCTTTATGGATTTTGATGCAGCTACTTATGTTTAAGGTACTAACTTTGTTAAATGTTTCTGAAGTCCAGTCGAGTTGGACTGTATTTATTTCCCTTAGGTACAATAGAAATTAATAATCTGAAATGTTAAAATCATGTCTGTTTCTATTTTAATTACCTGACACAGTCCTAATATACAAGCTGGGGATGATAAAGTTTCACTTAATTTGCAGATAGATAACCTGTTATGCATAATATTGATTTGTTTAGGGAAGGAGACACGCTTTCTTTCTGAAATACATGTGAAACTCTGAAGCTGCAGTAATGGAAAAGAAACTGGGAGCTTTGTCATCAGCTTAAGTGGGAGCAAGCCTGATATAATTTCAAGACAAAGGTACTTTCTGGAGATTTTCTAGTCTAGTCTGACAGAAGATGACATTTAATTTCAGGTGAGTTTGGTTTTGGCTTTTACTACTGTTATTCTCTTATACTCTGTATTGTACTTTTAAGTCCCTAAATATATTTTCCATAAATTCTAACTGTGTTCAAAGATGTAATTTATAAGTACTCTATGTGAAATACATATTTTCTGAGTACATACACATACTGACCAACAGTTACACACAACCCATGATGGAACTGAAGCAAGACAGAGATTTCTGTTTACTTAGTTTCCTTTCTGGCTTGCATATGTTGCATAAGGAATAACTTTTCAAAAGAAGCTGCTTGGCTTAAGAGTTTCAGTTCCATCTTCAAAAAAGTACTTACACACTTAAGAACCCTTAGGTTCAGTGACTTTTAAAGTGACTTGGGCTCCATCGGGAAAAATGCATCCAAGTGCTTTTGAAAATCACAGATAAAGCAAATTATCTCAGCAAAAATGGAGATTCAGAAGGGGACAAAAAAGTAAGGTATTCTATGAAAGGATGAATATTACAGTAGATAAAAGAAAATATATAGGCTGAAAATTAGCTATAAAAAACATTTCAATCAGAGAAACTAAATGCACGGTGACTGAAAGGAGGGAAGAATGCTGTGTTCCTGCTACTGATTGGAAGTGTCACTAACTTTTTTTCAGATTCTTTTTTCCAAATCCTAATTTTCTCATCACACTGGCAAATTGAACTTGGACATACTGGGTCAGACAGTTGCTTTATAAGTGCAGGCACAGTAAGTAGCCCTCTTCAGAAATGCAGTGTGTATATTTCCGTGATTTATTAGGTCTTTGTGCACCAGGGTATATTCTTGAAAACCCATTTCAAGGGAGAGGCTGGACTAGATGACCTCCAGAAGTCCCTTCAAATCAAAGTGTGATCTCAATAGATTTTTAACATGGGGTATTGAAGCATTCTCAACACTTCACCTCCCATAACGTATCTGAATTTCACCAAGATTTTAGGGATAAAAGGATAAAAGACTGTGTTGTGAGTATCTGCAGCTACAATAAAATTGTACACATTTTAACATATACTGATTCCTTTTAATGCAATAAAGAGAAGAATAACAAGTTGCATATACTATGGGGAAGTTACACCTTTGTTTCTTCAGGAAGAAGAATTAAAGCCAAGGATTTTGAAGGACAGCAGGAAATAACAGAATGATGGATAAATATGTTTTGCACATCACCTAAGGGGAAAAAGAAGCGACACTCACAGCTGTTACTCTGTCATTCACAGCTGGAAGAACAGGAAAAGGAAACTTCATTCTTTCACTCCAGAAACACACTGCATTTCTGAAGTGCACCATACTGCCTCTGAATGTTCTTGTGGCATTTTAGGTTGGCATTGTAGGATGGTACTTGCTAGGAAAGGTCAACAAAGGAAAAAGGCAGTGTGTGTGAACTGATGAAAGAGAAATGACAGCAATTTGCAGGTAAAAAATACAGAAAATCAATTGGATGCGCATGTCTAGGCATGAAATTAAGACAACTGTCAGCGCCATCTCTATCATATTTCTATGAAAGTGTTACCAGATACTACACTGGGGGTTGTTATAGCTACAAGTTCCCTAAACTGACTCAGAAAAAAGTTTAAAAATTTACTTGAGACACATCCATTTTTTCAGTTCAGCTCATACTTTGTACATTTGAAAGCTCCTAGGTCTTACATTTAATATGAACTTTGTACAAATGGAGAAGGAGGCTGGAGACTGTGGATGTTTTTACCCTGGTTAATGTGAAAAGAAAAATAAATTACATCTTAAAGCCCCACTATTCTACATGTGTTATATAGCTTGTTTATTTGTCTTTCAATTAACCCATGATTCTGATGACCCATAACCGAGCCATGGAACACTCAGAGGTCACATCAAAGATTGTCCAATTTGAATGAGTATACTTGGTATCTCCTAATCCCTTCACAGAAAATCAGGTGAGTTCTATGTTACTGGTGTTAGCATTCATAGAGTTAATTGATGATGGCTATTCACTGATAACATGTCATTTTTTCCTTTCCGCAATCTTTCTAAACCACTCCCCAGTCTTTTTTTTCCTCAGAATACCATCCAGTAAAATTGATTTTATCCCTTTAATAACTTCATTTTTCTTTCATTTCTGTAGAGGAAGGCAACTATAAAAGCTGATTGGTACCCAGTTAACATATCCTGTAAGTTAGCAGGGCGATAAGAATTGTTCCTATCTTTGCAGGTTTGGCAGAAACAGGAAATTTTCATTTAAAAAGAAAATGCACTTCAGATAAAAGGCCTGAAATGTTTTAAGTGTTATTAACTGTGTTTACTTCCTTGTCAGTCCCATTAAAAGTGGTAAAAACTCTTTCTGTTCCAGAAGGAAAATAATTCAACCATAAGTCTGTATGTATGATGGGGTGTGTATATATGTGCATATGTTTATAGAATTATTTTTTCCATGCAGGTCAGCCTGCAGCTTTGGGGGTGCTTGCATGCTTCCCATGTAGCAGCTGACCCACATGGAGACCCACACAGTTGGGGTGGTGATGGTTGTGAGCTATGGGCCAGGGGCAGACAGAGGGGGGTTACCTGGAAGCTGGGGGTGCTCCTGGAGATTAGTTACTAGGGCTTGGAAGTGTGTAGGTGTTTATTAATTGTCTGTAAGTGTCTGGTATCATCATTTATCTGTTGTATTAACAGTATTGACCCTGAATATATAGTACACTGATTGCTGCTAAATTATGCCATTAAGAAGTCAGTAAAATGCTTTGATCATTATTTGAATTAAGCCATATGAACTGAGATGTTTTTCCACCTGTAGCAATAGCCACTGCAAGATGTGCTTTGCTGAGGCAGCAGCTGGAGAAGAAACTCATCACAGAGGTTAAGTTACAAGCAGAACATCTTTGGCTCTGCTCTGGCATGCTACAGAAGCCCAAATATGCACTGCCTCCAGGACAGGCGCAGCCAAGCACCTGAAGAGAAATGTGGCTTCTCCAAAAATGCCAAATTGCCCTTTTCACCCACATTTGCTTCTTGTGTCTCTAGCACCAGCATCCTTCTGCATGATGCCTGTCATGGTTTAAGACTAACTCACAGTCTCTCTCTCACTCACTTCCCCCTCTTTCTTCCCCCAGCTCCCGGAGGGATGGGAAGGAGAATCGAAAAGAATGCAACTCCCACAGGTTGAGATAAGAACAGTTTAGTAACTAAAGTATGACACAAATCACTACTGCTACCACCAATAATAATAATGACAAGGCAAATACAAGGAAAGAATACAATTTCTCACCACCTAAAACCAAGCCCGACCACGCAGTGCACCCCCACCCTTCTGGGTCTCTGCTCTCTGCTCTCCATCCTGGGCATGACGTGCTGTGGGATGGAATAACCTCTTTGGTCAGTTTGGGTCAGGTGTCCTGTCTCTGCTTCCTCCTGACTCCCCTCCTCCCTGGCAGAGCATGAAACTCAGAAAGCCCTTGGCCAGACCAAAACATCACTAAGCAGTAACCAAAACACTGGTGTTATCAGCACTGTTCCCAGGACCAAAATCAAAAACACAGCACTACACCAGCTACAAAGAAGGAGAAAAAATGACTGCTGCTGCTGAACCCATGACATTATCCACCCCTTATTCCATACCATTCACGTCATGCTCAGATCCCACATTTTCAATATACCATCACATGTATATGCGTACATCCACACACACACAGAAAGGGAGAGAGATCATCCCTTAGTGCGTGGACCAATCCCTATAAACCTGCTGAGTCCATTCAGTCCATGATATCAGGCTCCGTCTCTTGTAACAGCCTTTCAGAGCAGGAGAGGCTGTGTGCAGTGTTCACACTCATGAATAACCTGGGCAACAGTGTCCATTGCTAAGTCCACCCCTCGATCATGAGTCCATCTGTATGCTGCATCTCTGCCCTGATGGCCTGAGGTGTCATGGGCCCACCAGGCTCAAAATAATTCATCCACCCCTCCAGCAGTTTCTGCAGCTTGTCATTGGGGAGTCCATACAGCTGCCTTCCATCTGCGATGCTTCCAAAGCACTGGAGGGGCCCAATGGATGAGATACTCGCCCATACAGTCCCACACACCCTGCCACTCATGACTGTCCAGCTGCAGGGAAAATCTCTTAGTCATCCTACATTGTAGTCTAAACCCAGACAATGCCCACACCCCATTCTGCTTAACTCTGGGGACCAGACAAAATGGTTGTGGGTAAAACACACTCTGTATGCATGCCACCATGCTGATCCCCATCACAATCAGCAGGCAGGTCTCAAGGGTACCCAAAGACCACTCAAACCCTTCAGAACTCTCAAATGAGGCTGCTGTACTTGTCACTGGGGCTGGTGTAGCTGCTGTGCTTGCCGGCTCTCTCACCACCAGCTGCTCTGTGTCTGAGTCCAGATCTTCCTCCTCTGCCTTGCTCGGAAGTGCTGCGCGGTCTCCTGCATCCTCCTGGGGCTCGGGCTCGCGGGGCTCTGCGGGCGGCTGCTGGGGAATGCTCTCGGCCGCCGCGGGGCTGGGCTCGGCTACGGGGCTTGGCTTCTCCACCGTCGTCTCCTCCCGCTGCTCGGCAGCTGCTGGGCTGGGCTCAGCGGGGGGGCTCACCCCTTCTGCTGCCTCCTTCCTCTGCTCGGCAGCCTCGGGGCTCAGCTCCTGGTTCCCGGGTCCGCTCCCCCAGGCCGGCTCGGCCACCGGTGGCTCCCGGGGCGGCCCCCCCTCGGCTCCCCACAGCCTTGCAAAGACGGAGGCAAGGACGAGGGCCAGGATGGTGAAGAGCAGCCAAACTGCCAGGTACACATCCGCCCCCCCCTGCTTCCGGAGCCCGCCCGTATTACAAGCCATTCCAATAAAGTACAATGAAACAAGAACCTTAACCCAAAACCCATATCCGAAAAATGCTAAGATAGCAAATACCGACTGTAAGTAAGGTACAACAGGCTGAAACCATGAACTCAAGAGAACCAAGAGCAACAACTTTGAGAGCCAATAAATCAGCATTGTGACTAGTGGCTATTAATCCTGTCCTTATCTCAACCCTTCGAGCCCCACGTTGGGCGCCAAAAAGAACTGTCGTGGTTTAAGACTAACTCACAGTCTCTCTCTCACTCACTTCCCCCTCTTTCTTCCCCCAGCTCCCGGAGGGATGGGGAGGAGAATCGAAAAGAATGCAACTCCCACAGGTTGAGATAAGAACAGTTTAGTAACTAAAGTATAACACAAATCACTACTGCTACCACCAATAATAATAATGACAAGAGAAATACAAGGAAAGAGTACAATTTCTCACCACCTAAAACCAAGCCCGACCACCCAGTGCACCCCCACCCTTCCGGGTCTCTGCTCTCTGCTCTCCATCCTGGGCATGACGTGCTGTGGGATGGAATAACCTCTTTGGTCAGTTTGGGTCAGGTGTCCTGTCTCTGCTTCCTCCTGACTCCACTCCTCCCTGGCAGAGCATGAAACTCAGAAAGTCCTTGGCCAGACCAAAACATCACTAAGCAGTAACCAAAACACTGGTGTTATCAGCGCTGTTCCCAGGCCCAAAATCAAAAACACAGCACTACACCAGCTACAAAGAAGGAGAAAAAATGACTGCTGTTGCTGAACCCATGACAATGCCCTAAGAGGTGTGCCCATTTCCTGTTTCCATTTGGTGAACTGATTTGCATCGTTCCAAGCCTGTTTCTGGTGGAGATCCTAATACCCATTCAGAAGTCTCTGATGTGTGATTTGGCTAGGGGAATATTTCAGTAGTCAATTGCAATTTTATTAGCTTATTAAATCTGACTTCTGAGAGATAGTGTTGTGTAGGTCATAGGAAATGGAATAAACCATAACTTAAGAGCAGCTGCTCTTCAGGTAAGGTTTGGGTTTCAGATCAGCCTGCAACCTTTAAAGTCTCTCTAGCCTATAAAGTTTTTTGAAGCTAGCAAAGGATTTTTGTCGTGTAAAGACCTTATATACCCATTTTTTTCTTAAAATCACACGTCTACCAAGAACTCCGTGGTCATCTTTGTTTCTGGAAATTGAATCTGTGGCCTTTTATCCAGCTTGACTAGAAGCTGTAGGTTGCGATAGTATAAATTGTGGGTATAGTTTTCTAGCCCAGCTCTTATTTAAGCAAACTTTGAGCCCTTGCCTTTGTGAGAAGTGGTGTAAAATCCTGAATGTCTGATATTTTGATTCCAAGGAAGAAAAATCCATGTTGATTACACTCTGCCACCAAACGTTATACAGCAGATCCCCAGCATCCTATGGTGTAACTCCTGCATTATATCTAAAGATGTAGTCAAAAAACAAGAGAATAAACTTCCATAGTCTTAAGTAGAAAATTAAAAGAATGGGAGAAAGAAAAGGCTTTACTTTGTAAAACCAGAGGTAGAAAGATTGAGTGCTATCTTTGAAAATGACAGCTTCTAGAAAGTTTAAACCAAGTAATACAGCAGGCAAGGGGCAACCTTAATGGTGTCATGCTTTTCTCAAGCCTTACTCGGTAAGCAAGGTGAAATCTTAGCCAAAACATTCAAAATGATAGGGAGGAGGAAAAGCCATTTTGTGGGACACAAAATAAATGAAAGAATGTTGATACAATGCATGTTGAAACATCTTCACCTACCTTTTAGTATATAATATATCCCATGCATTTATATACTCTGTTTGCTCTGGTTTGTTATTGGCTGAATCACAAGGGGAAAATAAGTCATTTTTTATGTTCTTGGTACCTCATTTTTCTGGTCCTTGTGTTGTATCCAAACATTCCAGCCATTCTCGTTTTGGTGGACAATGATTTCAAGAGTGACAGCAATACACAGCGGGATGGATTTTTTTTCCCCTTCACTGAAAAATCAAAACAAACCCAGTGTGATTTCAACATTTTCTTCTTCATTGCTCTGGGAGACAGCCAAACCTTACCTACGGATGCTATTGATGAGATTCATATATCATAATCAAAAAGGGAAAGAAATCTGTGGTTTTAGTAACACATTGTGAAATACCAGGATAAACAAAGAACATATTAAAAGACTTATTAAAACATTTGTATTACCAATAAAAAGCAAAGGTCATTTAACCTTCCTCTGATAGGCAGAAAACTGTTTTGTCTGTTCTCTTTGGTGGAAGGTTACTACAGGTAACCAATGACGTAAAATGATGGTCTAGCTACTCAGAATGCAATTTTATAATACTATCAATAGCAGAAACTTTATGTTCCTTTGAGATGCAAGTTTCTTCTGGACAAAGGACGTAGGCTAGATCCAAATAAGGACAAAGGACTTCTGGCACTTTAATCCAAACCTACAGACTTTTTCTCCATTTTCCTTGCACCATTCCCTAACTGACCTAAAAATTCCTTTTTATGTCTCAAGTTTCTGCAGCTGCTCCTTTCGCTACCCACACTGCATGGCTAGGAATGAAGCATTAAGTTGGGTGAGTCAATGAGTCAAAGCAGTGGTATGTGCTCGCTTTTTAGGAAGAATTCCTACTCCTTAGGAATAAGAGTCGATGGGTATAGAGCAAATTATTGCCACAGTTGGTGATGTTCTGTGCTTTCTTCAGCATCAAGAGATTCAGGGACTTACACAAAATATTTGTGTGCCCCTAAACAGAATGATGATTAGGACATGCCAAGCCCATATTGTCTGTCTCTCCTTTTTTTGCCACCACCTCCACACAGCAGGCAATGCATGGGGAGGCTCTATTTGAGGTTATGATCCTTAGATTTAGATATCCACATATAGATATCCATATACATTAGGTGCTTACATTTCCACTGCTGTCAGTGAAGTTGGAGAGCAATTGAGGTGGCTTGTCCCTGAGTGCCCACTTTAGGGTGAGCTTTGTTTCCTTAGCTGCTGCTAGCCGATCTGATTGCATGGCATGTCTGCAACCTTGAGCACCAGAAGAAAGATCACAGGAGCCTCATGGTTACAGCATTTGGCTGGAAAGGTGGAGTTCCCAGTTCTATTCCTTCTCTGTTTCTGTAGCAAGCACTGTTCAGTGTGAGAAACAGGCTTCCCTGCCCTTAGAAGGATGCTCTCAGATGAAAGAAACCAGGCTCCTTTTGTATCTTCTTTCATGCCAGTTTTCTCCAGTGCTGTATCTGTTCACTTTCTAGGTGGTTATCAGCTAGTATGACTAGGACTCATCTTACATATCTCTTTCATTCTGCATTACTTTGCTGAAATAAATTTATAAGCAATCAAATGTCTCCTATCTGGTAAAAGTAAAATATTTTTCACTTTAAGTGAAAGTTGCAGACATTTATGGACAGGTCATGGTTTCTAAATCAATTCATTTCAGTACTGGAACAGTCCCTGAGAAACCTCTGTCTCCCGCAGACAAAACTGTAACTTCATAATGGTAACACCATTGTGAAATTGAGTTTTCCAGAGTGAAACTGTTGAATTCAGTCTTTGTTTTAGACCACAAGGATCCTATTTCATGCATTAAATGCCAAGGAGCTTAATTATTTATTACTTCATAGTTTAAACTGGAAAATTTCCCAGATTACTTATCTGTTCTCAAATACGTGAACAAATGAGGAAAGCAAGGGGTATTTATTAGAATGAGTAAATAACCAGTGAGTAGAGGGTTCTTTCTCAATAAAGAATTCAATATTCTGAATTACTCTGATACTTTAGCTGGTACGTATTATTTCTAACACACTCATATCAGACAGAAATATAATAAGGATACTTCAGTGTTTGCAAAAGTGTATCTCACTGCTGTACCCTTGTTAATTTGGACAGAGGAGGTAAAGAGTACACAAAAGCAGAGAGGCTTGGGAAAAAGAAGTTTTCAGTTAGTATTGTTAATTTGAATGTTTGTTAGTTTTGCTAGAGTGAATAAAAGATTCTCACCATATTATAGCTTAATCTAGTCAAACCTTGGAAAATTCAACAGTTGTGCAGTTTTCATCTTTTTTTTGCATAAAGATAATTGTTTGCACGTTCTTTTTCTTTGCCAGGAGTGCTGATAAAAAGGAGATAACTTGCATTAAGGAAATGATCTTTTAAAACACCTATCTCATTCAAATTACAGCAAAGAAGAGGTAGTTTAGCTAACAAAAAAAGATGTAAAATACAGCTCCTTCTTTGGGAATGTCAGCTTATTTTGGTATGTTCAGGGTTCATATGAAAAGCTACTGTAATTCATAATGTGTGTCTACAAAAACCCAGCTGTGAGAGAAGTGTTGATTCATTGCATGTAGTTTATGGCCAATCTGTGCAGACACATCTGCATTCTGAGGACAAATGTCAAGTTTAACAGAGACTGGGATTGTTTCCAACCAGTACCAAGTCTTATTTTCAGTAGACTTTTTCTTTGCCTTTCATCCACAAGGATTTTACTGTTTGGAAACATACAACTGCCTGTCTCAGGGTGTCCTTCATCTAACTGCTTCTCTATTCTAACTGCTTAATCTGGTTATAAAATAATGTTTCAGACTTTATCCAGAGACCCAAATGGAAGCTCATATTGAGCCTATATTTGCAAAATCCTCACAAACCAAAGGACTTGCATGTTTTACAGACCTCTTCCAGAATGTTTTCAGCTGTTAAAAAACTTAGCCACAATGGTAAATACCTGTGATTAGCAGTTTGACGAGACTTTTTCAAAACATATTAAAACACAAGAGCACTAATGATTCAGTGAATGACCAGCATGGTTCTAAGAATTATAATAGTTGATAGTAATCAGACTGATAGATTCACCATCATGAATTGATTAGCCTCTTTCAGTGACCATTATGGCAGAAATAGCAATGGTATCTACTGTATAACAGAGAAAGATTAGACAAAATATGTCTGCTTTGGAGGACTTCAAAAAAATCTTTTATCCTCTGTTCACTGTGAATGATATTAGGGTCATGGTGATTACAAATAATCCATCCACCTGCCTTTGAAGGACCAAGACCTTGAAGGATTTGATTCCCCCAGAAGTGTGAGGACATTTGTGCCCGATTGAATGAATGCGATGTTGCCTATTATTCAAAGATTATTTCCCTTGCCCATAGAAAAGATGTAATAGCTAGGCAGTTGACAAGGATTTACGAAGTTATTAATAACAGCACAAAGTCTCCCTGACCTACAGATGGGCAGCAGTGCAGTTTTCACTTACATTCTTACAGCATAAAATGTTATCAACACCTGCAAAGCTGCCCCAGCCTTTACATATTTCCCTTTCTAGTATTTCTCTGGACTCCCTCTCACCCTAGTATTTCATCTTCCTGCCAGCCCTGGCATTTCTTTGTTTTAATTAAGTTTGCCTTCTTTCTAAGTTATGCCATGACCTTTTATCTCATGGGTTGATCCAAATTTTCTTTTCCCGTTGATTCTAGACAGCATAGTGAAGGGGAAGACAAATTCCCTTAAATCAGGTTTTGTTGCATTGGCATGTGACATAGTCCTTTGTTGGGAGAAGTGCCTCAGGAGCCTAAGGACACTGATTAAGGATATGACGCAGATCATCTAACTGAGAGCTGCTGGTAGAGTGCAGGCAAGTCTACCTGTCCTTTACATCCCACTTTGGCCTTTACATCCCACCCAGAGACTGATCTTTTTCTGACTCAACCATGAGGTGGTTCACCGACAAATTGGAAAACAACCTGGCAAAAACACAAAATATTTTTCTGTGCTTTAGCACTCTAAACTGGCTCATTATGAGGCTGCACAAGAGCAGAGAATAGGGACATTTTGGGGGTCTGCTGCCAGGAACAGCCCAGGAGTGGGAACACTTCACCATTAGATGGGCTCAGCCACGTTTGTACTTTGCCCAGTCCCTTTGGCTTTAGAATAATAAAGCATCATGTATTAATAAAGTATGTATTAACAGAGATTTTGCAAAGGATTTGATATATGATTAAACAATTTCATTGAACTATTGTATCAAACTATTTTACAATGCTTAGGTTTCATTTGAAATTATGGCATCTAGTTACATCTTTTATATGATGTCTGTGAGATAACTTTCATAGGAGTTTATAGAAGTTGCTAGACTTTTCTGCAATACTCAGTGCCTCACAGAGATACTCAGGAGTTTCCTGGATCAGCTTTATAATGCTCATTTAACCAAAAGCATGGAAAATACCATCCACTTTCAAATTAAATTATTCCTTCTCCTCACTTCAAAATATCAAATTCTCAAAATGGAATCAGCATGTCAAGCTCAAAATTAAATTTTGATTTACATTTTTTTTCAGGGAGCATCAGTCTTCATTAATGAAAAACAATATGTCTAAATCATCCTTTCTTTTCTTATATAAGTAATCTTATTATGGACTTGCTTTAACACACTTGGAAAGATTTACCTTGGTTTCCAAAGGCCCTGAATCAGTTGTAAAATTATTTTTTTTATTGTTATTTTCTTCAGATAGGATTTTCTGCAAGATCTTTTGGATTGAGCAAGTTGTTAGAGCTTTCAGTCATAAAGAATAAGTGACATATATTTCTAATCAGTTCATCATGTGGTATTTACTCCTAAACCAAAGAAATCTTCAGCTCAGCTTTAAGGAACAGATCAAAGAACACTACAGAGTACTTGGTAATCTATAATGTTTACCTGTAAAAAACATTCATATTGCTTTGCAAATTGCTTAAGTATGCAAAATGTAGTGACAAAATTTCTCGTGTTTCTGCTCCTATGATGGTCAAGAACTGAAAGAGGCACCTTGAGATTCTCAAGGTTTCCAAACAGCAACTTTAGGCTCACTGCAGTTATTAATAATGAAATTACTTTTGATTTATATGTGTTCCAAAGCTGAGTTGGCTTGACTGGTTTTGGAAAATTTGTTCCTGCCTTCTGCTTTTGTGGGTAAGAGGCAAACAAATTCAATCAATTTTGTTGTCTTTTACTCTTCTTGCTTTATAGAGTCTATACTTTTTTTTTTTCTCCTTGTGTACAGAAGCCTAGAGAGCTGTTCAAAGACCGAAAATGCTTCCAGAAGAGTCTAAGGCAAAGAAGAAATAAGAAATATCAGAAATTATACAATGTCAGCATGATCATTTCATACCATCGCTCCAGACTTCAGTGCACTTCCAGACACTTTTACAACTGTGCCAACTGACAGTATTTTAACACAGTTACAGATTATTTATTGGACTTCAGGCAGACCTGCAAGAGAGTAAGTAGGAAGAAAAAGATAAAATTTTATCCAATTCTTTACAGTTGTGGGCCCTTGCAAACCTCATGAAGTTCAACAAGGCCAAGTGCAAGGTATCCTGCACCTGGGTTGGGGAAATTTCACACACAAATGCAGGCTGAGTGGAGGATTGCAAGCAGCTCTGAAGAGAAAGACTTGGGGGCCTTGGTTGATGAGCTCAACATGACTCAGCAATGTGCATCCAGAAAGCCAGCTGTATCCTGGATTGCATCAAAAGGAGTGTGGCCAGCAGGTTGAGGGTGGTGATTCTACCCCACTACTCTGTTCTTGTGAGACCCCACCTGGAATACTGTGCTTAGCTCTGGGGCCCGCAACATAAGAAAGACATGGACCTGTTGGAATGAGTCCAGAAGAGGGCCACAAAGATAATCAGAAGGTTGGTGCACATCTCCTGTACAGACAAGCTGAAAGAGTCAGGCTTGTTCAGCCTGGCAAAAAGAACAATTCAGGAAGAACTTGCCTACAAGAAAGCAGGAGGACTTTTTACAATGTCATGTAGTGAAAGCACAAGGAGGAATGGCTTTAAACTAAAAAAGAGTAGATTTAGATTAGATATAAAGAAGAAGTTCTTCATTATAAGGGTGATAAGACACTGTCACAGGCTACCCAGTGAAGCTGGGGCTGCCTCACCCCTGGCAGTGTTCAAGGCCAGTTTGGACAGGGCTTTGAGCAACCTGCTCTAGTGGAAGGTGTCCCTGCCCATGGCAGGGGGGTTGGAACTCCATGAACTTTAAGGTCACTTCCAACCCAAACCATTCTATGATTCTATGATATTAAAAATTGTCATGGGTTCAGCAGTAGCAGTCATTTTTCTCCTTCTTGGTAGCTGGTGCAGTGCTGTGTTTTTGACTTTCGGCCTGGGAACAGCACTGATAACACCAATGTTTCTAGTTATGGCTTAGAATGTTTAGGCTGGCCAAAGACATTCTGAGTCTCATGCTCTGCCAGGGAAGAGGGGAAGCTGGGAGGAAGCAGAGACAGGACACCTGACCCAAACTAGCCAAACAGCTATTCCATCCCACAGCACGTCATGTCCAGGATGTAAAACGAAGAGCAGAGACGTCAAGAGTGGGGGTGCACTTCTTGGTCGGGCTGGGTATAGGTGGTGAGCGGTTGCATTCTTTTCCCTTGTATTTCTCTTGTCATTATTATTATTGGTGGTAGCAGCAGTGATTTGTGTTATACCTTAGTTACTAAACTGTTCTTATCTCAACCTGTGGAGTTGCATTCTTTCGATTCTCCTTCCCATCCCTTGGGGAGCAGGGGGAAGAAAGAGGAGGGAGGGAGTGAGCGAGAAAACTGCATGGCTGAGAGGCTTAAACCACAACAAAAATTCATTCATCTTCATAGCAGGTATTCTTTCAAGATATAATCTTACCGAGAGAGAAGTATTTTATTTCCAAGGGAGCCACTGTGTGTAGAATACAACTATTGAAGCACTTTCGTCCTTTCAGTCTTGCTGACATGCTTATGCATTTTGCTGCATACATAGGTGACAGTGTATAAGATATGATTTGGTGGTAATTCTTCCTAAAAAGCAAGTCTTGCGCTTCTACATTTTGCTTAATTTTTGCGCCCTTATGAGGCACTGGCAGTTACACAGGTTGTAGGCCTGGATGTGAAGGTCACAGATGACAGATGGATACTTATGACTTTCATCTTCAACTGCAAATTATTGCTTAACTGCCATTTGTACCTTTGAAAATGTTCCCTTTAAGTGTTTTGCTGAATTAGAGCCTGTGTGGTCTAGCTCACTTCTTACTGCACAGTTTGAAATCTACAGCCAAAGGCTGTGCAGGATTAAGAAAACAACTGTTCCCTGATACACCAGCTTTTTTTCTTTGCTGTCTGTAACTCTTAGTGAAGATACTGAAATGTTACTTTTTCGAAGAGATACCAGAGACTAAAAATGGTATTATATGAAAAAAACATTGCAGGACAGTGCAGGGATACATGCGATCACATGGCTCAAGGGGAATACCAAGGAAAAGAAAACAGTTTACCAGCATCAAAGAAGTCTTAGTGCTTTGATAGTCTTGTTAAGGAAAGAAAACAGAAGTCATTAATCTGTTGTCAGTGACTGATCTTTGTCACTTACAAAAATGAGGAGAGGTAGAACATCACTGCAATGAACAGCAGTTGAGGTCAAAGGGTTGCAGAAAATCATTCTTCTCTCCAAAAGCCTAAGGACAGTGTTGGTAACTGAATTGATGACAATAAAAAAAATTTTTTCATTTCAATCAATGTTACAAGCCTACCTAATAGTGTTCCTCATGAAGAATTTTGGTTTCTGAATATTGCTTGTGGTCTCTAGACTGTGCATCAGCAAAGGGCTCCAAAAAATGGCAAGATTTAAGAAAGGGAGGATAGTTCATCCTACCCTACCAAGCATGCACAGTTTGAAAACTTGCTAAAGTTCTACTTACAAGTTTTATCAAAGCGGCACTTATGTTCATTCACCCAGGATGGCGTGCGGCATCTCTCCCACAGTGCTTCTGCTTTTTCCCTGACCTTATCCTAAAGGGACCACTTCAAAGTGTGAGAGTTGGGAAATTTGTTTCTCCTGCAGAGGACTCAGTCCACCTGCAGAGTCTGTTAAGCCAGTGGCACTTTTGATGCAGTAGTACACTGTACAGATGGATTATCTTCAAGGAAACAGGTTGGAATCACCAAATTCCATGTAGATCCCCAAATAAAGTCCACAGATACTGAAGTCAAACACAAAAAAACCTATATTTATTCAGACATTACCTTATCCTGAATGTATCTACACCCCCTATGTTATCCTGCTCTTTCACCTTTAGGTGTCCCAAGCACCACTGATATGACTTTGTATAGGTTTATTCTACCTCAGCTTGAACAACTCAGCCACTGCCATAGGCCAAGCCATAGCAGAACTAACAAGCTTTGTGGATTTGTCCTGATAATTTGCCCGTTGAGAATGGCTGTTAGTTTGAGCTCCTCACACAAGATGGCAGTCACACTGTGAATGTTAAACTTTCTGGGATCTCAAATTTGCTGTCTAAATATATCAATCTTGTAGGTTTGCAGTGCAGAACTATGGTTTCTCCCTGAATATATATCTGTTAAACAGGAGAGATAATACAACTTTTCACTCTGTTTCTGCTACCTGTCATGATCTCATGCAATTTTCCAGGCAAACAACCTATAGCAACACCTGCTCACATGTCATTCTCGTGCAAGAGGCCTGCTTTTTGAAGGCATGTTCATACCCACACAGCAGAACTAGTGGCTGTCAAAGTCCAGGTGCACTACATCCTAGTGGCTGAGCAGCAAGGTAAACATGCCTATGTGTAAAACTTCAGGCATAAAAACAGCACAAAGTTTTTCTGCACTGTTAAGACTGGGCATGCCTAATGCCACACCAAAAAGCAACTCCTGAATTCGAAATAAGCAGTAATTTACTTGGTAAAATTTAGCAGCTTCGCAATAAAGCTCTGCAATATTAAGGTGCGAATTTTCTACTTTAGGGACTTAGGCATATGATGTTTTCCTGCTCTCTGTATAGCAAAGTCTGTTGTGGAGCTACTGTTTTGTCCCTTGTAAAGCCTTAATACAGAGAAAATATATTTTTTGCAATGAAGCCAGTACCTGGAGAAGTAAAAGTTACCCTCTCTATACAGCGTCAAAGGCCATATCTCACCTTCCGTTTTCTTTGTTGTCTGGGCCTACATTCTTACAGTATGAACATCTTGTGTGAAGCAAAGTCTCTGGGTTTATCTGAATCCGATATTCTAATTCTAGGGAATTGATCTTGTTAATATTGCACAGTATCCTCGCCTGGACATTAACTCTTTCAGGAAAATGTCTGCACAACTCCTTCTTCTGCACAAATCAGAGCATATAGGCTGTAAATAATGAATAGACAACAGCTGAACAGCATTTTACATATTTATGCCCATTCTTGTAATTCAAAGCTTTTGTAATTATGTCTTTTCAAACTCAAGAAAACTGTGGAGAAGATAATAGGAAACTGTATCACTGTAGTTCCTCATTGTATAGGAATCAAGGACACGAAGAGAAAGATCAAGTAATTGCACCAAAATGATTGTCTCATCAATGCCTCAAACATGAAAACTTTCAGTTAAAGTAGTGAAAATGACACAGCATATAAAAAGGTAATGGTACGTAGCACAGAAAAAAGTATTCGTTCACAACCATAACTACAGCAGCATCTTGCAACAAAATTGCTGTATGACTTTATTCAATAAAAACAAACAAAAAAAAATCAAGCTAGTTCTAAATGTCATTCAGCATGTATCTGTACCTAAAACCACAGTGTAAAAAGTCAAGAATGTCCTTCTGTCTGTCACTGACTTGAACCTAAGTGCCAGGAGGGGAATCATAGAATCATAGAATCATAGAATAGTTAGGGTTGGAAAGGACCTTAAGATCATCTAGTTCCAACCCCTTTGCCACGGGCAGGAACAACTCACACTAAACCATGCCACCAAGGCTCTGTCCAACCCGACCTTGAACACGGACAGCAATGGAGCATTCACAACTTCCCTGGGTAACCCATTCCAGTGCCTCACCACCCTTAAGTAAAGAATTTCTTCCTCATATCCAATCTAAACTTCCCATTTAAGTTTGAATTTGTTACCCCTTTTCCTCTCACTACAGTTCCTCATGAAGAGTCCCTCCACAGCATCCCTATAGGCCCCCTTCAGATACTGGAAGGCTGCTATGAGGTCTCCACGCAACCTTCTCTTCTCTAGGCTGAACAGACCCAACTTTCTCAGCCTATCTTCATACGGGAGGTACTCCAGTCCCCTGATCATCCTCGTGGCCCTCCTTTGGACTTGTTCCAACAGTTCCATGTCCTTTTTATGTTGAGGACACCAGAACTGCGCACAATACTGCAAGTGAGGTCTCACAGGAGCAGAGGAGAGCAGCAGGATCACCTCCCTTGACCTGTTGGTCACACTCCTTTTGATGCAGCCCAGGATATGGTTGGCTTTCTGGGCTGCAAGTGCACGCTGCTGGCTCACACTGTTCATTTTTTCATCAACCAACACCCCCAAGTCCTTCTCTGCAGGACTGCTCTGAATCTCTTCTCTGCCCAACCTGTAGCTGTGCCTGGGATTGCTCTGACCCCGGTGTAGGAATCAACTTCAGATAAAGGCACTGTCATCAAGGTATCTTTATGTGGGTACCTGTATACGAGCTAAACCTTTAAGGCCCCCACTGGCAGTCACAGGAATCAGAGTGGCTCAACTAATGCTTCGATAGACACTAGCATTCGACCAACTGATTTGCTGCCTTAGCTGTATTGACAAAGAACTACATTTAGTTGCCTAAACATAACTGTCTCATTTTGGTTTGGGTGCAGGACAACACCCCCTGGATTCTGCTTATCCTTCCGAAGTATACAGGTCATCCCATGCAAAAGGTTTAGATACTTCAGGATGTTTCAAACAGCACAGAGTTGCCATATTTAAAGAACTGCATTTGTTTCTTATGTCTTTATTAACTGAAAGAGGTATCATGTTTTATTCAGTTTAATGTTTGTGCTTCATTTTGTTCAGACCGGTCTTTCTCCACTAACTTTATTATGGACTTCGGCAATTTGTTAGGTTTTGCCTTTAGGCACCAAATATTTAGACATGACAAAGTCACAGAAATATGTCCACCAGATTTTATACTCACGATGGTTAATTTTAATGCAATGAGCATTAAGAGTAATTTATTTTATACTACTTCTTCTAATGCAAGTGAATGAATACATAACAGATATAAAAGCAATGGAGATATTCCTTGCAGAAAAGCTCACTATTAAATCCATATTTCATCTTGAAAGAATCAAAAATTATGAATCATGTAGCAGAACTACATTATGACTCCTCTGAAGGGTATGGTCATTACATTCATTGTACACATTCACTTTCTTTCCATTGCTTTATTCATCACACCTTTTAGTCAGAGACAAATTACAAATTATATCAAATCAGTTCTGACATGTGAGTATTCAGGGGTCTGCATCAGTAATACAGGACAAAATCTCATCTGGGAAAACTCTGTGAATATCTAACAGAAATCATAGAAATACGGAATCATAGAATAGTTAAGGTTGGAAAGGACTTTAACATCATCTAGTTCCAATCCCCCTGCCATGAGCAGGGACACCTCACACATAACCATGTCACCCAAGACTATGTCCAACCCGGCCTTGAACACCACCAGTGATGGAGCATTCACAACTTCCCTGGGTAACCCATTCCAGTGCCTACCACGCTCACAGTTAAGAACTTCCGCCTTTTGTCCAATTTAAACTTCCCTCATTTAAGTTTGAACCTGTTACCCCTTGCCCTCTCACTACAGTTCCTCATGAAGAGTCCCTCCACAGCATCCCTATAGGCCCCCTTCAGATACTGGAAGGCTGCTATGAGGTCTCCAAGCAGCCTTCTCTTCTGCAGGCTGAACAGACCCAACTGAGCCTATCTTCATACGGGAGGTACTCCAGTCCCCTGATCATCCTCGTGGCCCTCCTTTGGACTTGTTCCAACAGTTCCATGTCCTTTTTCTGTTGAGGACACCAGAACTGCACACAATACTCCAAGTGAGGTCTCACAGGAGCAGAGGAGAGCAGCAGGATCACCTCCCTTGACCTCCTGGTCACACTCCTTTTGATGCAGCCAGGATACGGTTGGCTTTCTGGGCTGTGAGGGCACACTGTTCATTTTCTCATCGAGCAACACCAAGTCCTTCTCTGCAGGGCTGCTCTGAATCTCTTCTCTGCCCAACCTGTCTGTGTGCCTGGGATTGCTCCCACCCAGGTGTAGGACCTTGCACTTGGCATGGTTAAACTTCATCAGGTTGGCATCAGCCCACCTCACAAGCATGTCAAGGTCCCTCTGGATGGCATTCCTTCCCTCCAGTGTATCAACCGAACCACACAGCTTGGTGTCATCAGCAAACTTGCTGCGGTCACACTCAATCCCGCTGTCCATGTTACCAACAAAGATGTTGAACAAGACCGGTCTCAACACCAATCCATGGGACCTGATGAAATCCACCCATGGGTCCTGAAGGAGCTGGCAAATGAAGTTGCTAAGCCACTGTCCATCATATTTGAAAAATCATGGCAGACAAGTGAAGTTTCCGATGACTGGGAAAAGGGGAATATGACCCCCATTCTCAAGAAGAGGAAAATGGATGAGGTCCTACACCTGGGTTGGAGCAATCCCAGGCACAGCTACAGGTTGGGCAGAGAAGAGATTCAGAGCAGTCCTGCAGAGAAGGACTTGGTGTTGCTCGATGAGAAAATGAACAGTGTGAGCTTGCAGCCCAGAAAGCCAACCATATCCTGGCTGCATCAAAAGGAGTGTGACCAACAGGTCGAAGGAGGTGATCCTGCTCCTCTACTCTGCTCTCGTGAGACCTCACTTGCAGTACTGTGTGCAGTTCTGGTGTCCTCAACATAAAAAGGACATGGAACTGTTGGAACAAGTCCAGAGGATGGCCATGAGGATGATGAGGGGACTGGAGTACCTCCCATATGAAGACAGGCTGAGAAAGTTGGGGCTGTTCAGCCTGCAGAAGAGAAGGTTGCGTGGAGACCTCTTAGCAGCCTTCCACTATCTGAAGTGGGCCTATGGAGATGCTGGGGAGGGGCTCTCCATGTAGGACTGTAGTGAGAGGACAAGGGGTAACAGGTTCAAACTTAAATGGGAAGTTTAGATTGGATATGAGGAAGAAATTCTTTACTTAAGGGTGGTGAGGCACTGGAATGGGTTGCCCAGGGAAGCTGTGACTGTTCCATCGCTGGTGGTGTTCAAGGCTGGATTGGAAATAGCCTTGGGTGGCATGGTTTAGCGTGAGTTGTTCCTGCCCGTGGCAAAGGGGTTGGAACTAGATGATCTTAAGGTCCTTTCCAACCCTAACTATTCTATGATTCTATGATTCTATGACTTGTGCACATTCAGGTCCTTAAGATGGTCTCAAACCAGATCTTCTCCTACAGTGGGCCTAAGGTCTCCATTTTCACAGTCCTTGCATCTGCCTTCCAAGACTTGGGTGGTGTGGTCGGAGCATTTGCCAGTGAAGACTGAGGCAAAGAAGTCATTAAGGACCTCAGCCTTCTCCACATCCAGGGTAGCCAGTTCTCCTGACAGCTTCCAGAGAGGGCCCATTTTGTCCATAGTCTGTCTTTTATTTGCAATGTACCTATAGAATCCCTTCCTGTTATCTTTCACATCCCTAGCCAAGTTTTATTCTAAGTGGGCCTTAGCTTTCCTAACCTGGTCCCAAGCTTCCTGGACAACATCACTGTGTTCTTCCTAGGCCTCCTGTCCTTGTTTCCACCTTTTATAAGCTTTTTTTTCCCCTCTGAGTTTCCTCAGCAGCTCCTTATCCATCCATGGAGGTTTCCTTCCCTTCCCTTGTTTTGATGTATACACTTGATTTTAGATTGCAATATTAGTAACAGGGGTATTCAGTTCAGAACCTTGATTCCTCCTAACTTGAGGATGCAGCCAAGGCCTCTCCAGGACTCTGGCTCACTTTTGTAGCACAGTTTCTACTTGCACTACAAGCTGCAGAGATTCAGAAACGAGCAAGAGGAGCTATGGTATTTTAACTTCTTTCCTTGCAGTATCTGAGACCTCACAGTCTGATCACACTGATAATTAAGATGCTTGAGTTGCCTTGAACTACCCATGTGAGCTGCCCTTCCCTACCATGTCATACCCTGGGACCTGCACAGAGGCCAGACACCTTGTGTTTGTTAGTTTTTGAGCAGGAATTGGCTAGGAGTCAGCCTACTGGTCTCCATCCTTTCTGAGCTGTTTGCAGGGGACATACTGGAGGGACACATGTTAGAGAAAGGCTAAAAGTCAGGAAAAAAAGGATTGCTGATAGCTGACATTTGCACAGCTTTATATATTTTGAGCATCCTAAATGTACTTGAAAGGTAAAGAGAAACAGTAATTCCTACATGCATTGTCTGTTAGAATTTGAATAATTACCTATAAAAGCACTTTTACTGTTGAGGTGTTAGGTACAGACATCTAGTACATTTCTATATATACTCAGACATCACTGTGGCTTTAAAAAAATCAGGGAATTTTTTTCAGATTCTCTGTGCTTTCTAATGAATAGAAAAATGGTGGTATAATCACATCTCATCAGTTATAATATTAACTTTGACCAAGGAAACACCTTTAGAAAAATGTTTCCATATTTCTGATATCATTCTGTCATATTCTAATTAAGTGAAAAAATGAAATTTCAATTATTAAATCTCTGACAGTGCTATAACAAACATGATATATCATGCAGATGACTCTTCTCCCCTGAAAATAGTCCACAACAAATTCCCTCACTTTTTCAAGAGCCTGTCAGACTCTTCGGTAAGAAGTATTGATACAATGATTCTCTTCTTTATTACATTTTTATTTCATCACCAATCTATCTTCCCCCATTTCATAATTATCTTAACAACACTGTTACAACAACTGTGATTGTATCTATGGCAAAGTGACATTAAGAAAATGATTTGTGTGTTTCTAGAATGTTTTAAGGAAATTAAAATGTTAGAAAGAAGAAAAATGAGCTACAAAAAGCTGGTTTCAAGGCCCTGATAGCACTGGTAGGATTTAATTACTCTGACCAGTTGTATACGAAGTAAATGATACTGAGTGATGTTTTTCTCTTTTTTTTTGATATTTAAGCATTTCAGGATTACAGTAGTAACACATATACATGGGTTTTTATTTCTTTTTTTTTTTTTTTAGATGAAATAATAGTCTTCTCCCTTGAAATATTTTTTGCTGGTCTGGCACCACAGATGTTCTAATACTGATTTTTGTGTTCCTTTTAACAGGGAAAATTGTTTTGCCCTATTTCACGTTGACTGTCATTTCTCCATTATACAGTGCCAGTTACACAATAGCATTTTTTTCATGCCAATATATTTTTCAGATGCAAATAGGTAGATTACAAATGAGAGGCAGACAGGATGCCTTTTGTGAAATGCACAAACTTCTCATTGCCTTCTCTTTTCATCAAAGCTATTAGTCTTCCAATTAGCCCAAGAGTGACAATTGCTGGGGATCATACTAATTTTCTGTTCTTTTGCATTTCTTTTTTTCATTTTTATTTCATTTCAACTCACTTGACATTTGTACAGGCTTGTTTTTTTTTATGATCAATGCATATGTTACACTTCTTATTTTTCTGTTTGAAGATTTCTCAATCCCTGGTAACTCTTCTACAAGCAAAAGTGTCAAAGATGTTACTTAGTTTACTATGCCTAAGTATTTGCCAGAAATTCCACACCAGAGTTTCACAGATTTCTCTCTGTATGGGAACTGTGAATATCCCACTTCAAAAGCACATGCAACATATCTTTTTTTCTCTAAAAATGTATAACATCTCTGGGGCAACTCCACCAAACTGTAGAGATAGAAAATAAAATAAGGGTAGTATACCATGGTTTCTGTTTCTTTTACTTCACTGTAGCAGATAAAAATAAGGAGGAGCTAATGATTTATGGCCTCATAGCTATAATACTGCTTCCCTATGCTGAGTAATAAATATATTCAAAGCCTAGTTGGTGGTAGCAATGGCAGGCACTTGATTGAAAGTGAAAAGTGATTGCATTATTCACTTATGTCCATTTGTCTTGCTTCATATACATTCAAGTTTTCTTATCGTGTATGGATTACCATATTATCTTGGTGTGTGCTAAGCCTGGGGACTACATATGTACTCCTTGTTCTTCAGTCAGAATTCTAGAGCAGAATTAGATGCCCTACTTGACCAGCTTTTCTTCAGAAAAAATGTTAAAATATGTATGCTGGTATTTGTCGTAGTTTAACCCTCTCTAACTCACGCAGTCTCTCTCCCACTCCCTTCCCCCTCTTTCTTCCCCCCACTCCCGGAGGGATGGGAAGGAGAATCAAAAAGAATGCAACTCCCACTGGTTGAGATAAGAACAGTTTAGTAACTAAGGTATAACACAAATCACTACTGCTACCACCAATAATAATAATAATGACAAGGCAAATACAAGGAAAGAATACAACTGCTCACCACATAATACCCAGCCCGACCATGCTGTGCACCCCCCACCCTTCCAGGTCTCTGCTCTCCGTTTTCATATCCTGGGCATGACATGCTGTGGTATGGAATAACCTCTTTGGTCAGTTTGGGTCAGGTGTTCTGTCTCTGCTTCCTCCCGGCTTCCCCTCCTCCCTGGCAGAGCATGAAACTCAGAAAGTCCTTGGCCAGACCAAAACATCACTAAGCAGTAACCGAAACACTGGTGTTATCAGCACTGTTCCCAGGCCAAAAGTCAAAAACACAGCGCTGCACCAGCTACCAAGAAGGAGAAAAATGACTGCTACTGCTGAACCCATGACAGTATTTTAGAAAGGAGGACATCCAAAAAGTGTGGCATGCACTTATGGCAGAGTATGATCATGTTCAAAACCCTGCCAGTTCTTAGGTGAGACTATTAGTTCCTAATTCCTTTGTGTGATGAACTGTGGACAGGAGCATCAGGTCCCATGGACTTGTGCACATTCAGGTTCCCAAGATAGCCCCGAACCAGATCCTCTCCTACAGTGGGCCCAGGGTCTTCATTCTCACAGTCCCTGCGTCTGCCTTCCAAGACTTGGGTGGTATGGTCAGAGCATTTTCCGGTGAAGACTGAGGCAAAGAAGTCGTTAAGAACCTCAACCTTCTCCAAATCCAGGATAGCCAGTTCTCCTGATTGCTTCCAGAGGGAGCCCACATTTTCCCTAGTCTGTCTTTCTGTCTTTTATTTGCAACGCACCTATAGAATCCCTTCCTGTTATCTTTCACATCCCTAGCCAAGTTGAATTCTAACTGGGCCTTAGCTTTCCTAACCGGGTCCCTGGCTTCCTGGACAACATCCCTGTATTCTTCTCAGGCCGCCTGTCCTTGCTTCCACCTTTCGTAAGCCTCTTTTTTCCTTCAACTTTTCCTCAGCAGCTCCTTATCCATCCAAGGAGGTCTCCTGGCCCCCCTGCAGCACTTCCTTCTAGTTGGGATGTATCGCTCCTGAGCTTGTAGTAGGTGATCCTTGAATATCAACCAACAGTCTTGGGCCCTCCTGCCCTCTAGGCCTATAACCCATGGAAGCTTACTAAGCAGGTTCCTGAAGAGGCCAAAATCTGCTCTCTTGAAGTCCAGGGCAGTGAGCTTGCTGCACACTCTTCTCACGGTCCTGAGGATCTCGAATTCGACCATCTCATGATCACTGCAATCAAGGCTGCCCTGAAGCATCACATTTCCAACCAGCCCTTCCCTGTTGGTGAGGACGAGGTCAAGCATGGCACCTCTCCTTGTCGGCTCCTCTATCACTTGCAGAAGGAAGCTGTCTTCCACACAATCGAGAAGCTTCCTGGATTGCTTGTGCCGGTCCGTACCATCCCTCCAACAGATACCAGGGTGGTTGAAGTCCCCCATGAGAACAAGGGCCTGTGAGCGTGAGGCTGTTCCTGTCTATAGAGTGCTTCATCCACAGAGTCCTCTTGGTCAGGCGGTCTGAAACAGATCCCTACAATAATGTCTCCCATCGCTGTTCTCCCTTTAACCCTGATCCACAAACTCTTTATTGAATGCTCACCTGTCCCCAGACAGAGTTCCATACTCTCCAGCCTATTCCTAACATAAATAAAAACTCCCCCACCCCGCCTACCAGGCCTGTCTTTCCTAAAGAGCCTGTAACCTGCCATTCCAACACACCAGTCATAGGAGCCATCCCACCATGTTTCTGTGATGTCTATGATATCATACCCCTGTAGATGTGTACACATCTCTAATTCCTCTTGTTTGTTCCCCATGTTATGGGCGTTTGTATAGAGGCATCTGAGCTGAGCTCCAAATAAAGCTGGCTCATTGGCTGGAGCAGGTGGAATACCTCTACATTGCTCCGAGCATTTATTATAGGTGCTGGCAAGTGACTGGGTGTGTTGGGATGGAATGATGCCCCCCTCCCCCAACACATCTAGTTTAAAGCATCCTTGACCAGTCTGGCAAGCCTCCTACCAAATTCACTCTTCCCTTTCTTTGTCAGACCAGCTCCACCAGCCCCCAGTAGACCTGGCCTACTAAATGGAGTCCCATGTTCAAGGTACCCAAACCCCTGACTATAGCACCACCCTTCTAACCATTTATTAACCTGGCCAATCCTCCTAGCGTTTTTAAGGTCCTGCCCTGTATCCTGGAGAATTGAGGAAAAGACAATCTGAGCTCCAGAGCCCCTAACCACCTCTCCCAGAGCTCTGTAGTCCTTCTTTATGCTCTCTGGGCTACTGCTATCTATATCAGTAGCACCCACATGGATCACTAGAAGTGGGCAATAGGGGACTGACTAGAGCAAGCAGCTTCTCTGCAGCATCCCTGATCCAAGCCCCTGGTAGGCAACATATCTCCCTTGAGCCTGGGTCAGGCTGACAGGTGGGTGCCTCTGTTCCTTGCAGAGTACAGTCCCCTACCTCTAAGACCCGCCACTTCTTCCTGGCAGCACCAGTAGTAATCTTCTTTGCCAGCGCATCAGTCGGTTGTTCCTGGTGGGAGTGTGTTTCCTCATCAGTCCCCTGCAGGACAGCAAAGCAGTTCTGGGTGGGGACAACAGATTTAGGAGGAAGCCCTTTGCTTTTAATGGTCCTCTTCCTCCTTTTTTTGTTGGTTTGTTTTTTTTTTTTTTTTTTTCTGTTATCATTTCCCAGCTTCCTGGGTCAGCGGCCTCCTTTCCTGTATGAGCGACAGGAGATGCTTGAGTCCCCTGCACAGTCTGGTCCTGGAGCAAGCAGTGCTGCTTCCTCTCAGCTTCCCTGACACCTTTCAGCCTAGTTAACAGCGTCCCGCAGCTCAGCCACCTGCTGCAGGACCTCCACCAGGGAGCACAGAGTGCAGCCCTGCCCATTGTGCACCCTCCCCTCAGGAGATCAGTGCAGGCGCTCTCTACACCCCGAGCTCTGCACTGCAGCTTCCCCTCTCATTGGCTCTGTCTGAGTGCTTACACTGGCCGCCGCTGGGGCAGCCGGAGCAGAGCTCCCACACCGAGCCCTGGTCATGCAGCGAGTGCTCACCATCCCAAAGTGTGGTTTAGTGATGGTTTTATAACCAGAAAAACTGGGATAGGAGTAGACAAAATCGATGGTATATCTGAAAAATGTATTGTCTAAAGAGACAGAAAAAGAGCATCTTATAATTTCTTTATTACAAATCAGGATCTGAAATGTGATGAGATTAAATAGCTTTCTGATATTCATTTTAATCTATGCATTATGGCAAACCTGTATTAAGCATTCTGATCAGCTTTACCAAAAGCCCAGTGTTCTCTTTCTTCTAAATCCACTAAATTCAACGAAAGAGAAGAAATGGGAATAAAATGAGAAGTGCAAAAAGAAATTGAACATGAAGATAGAAAGCCTCACAGGAAAGAGAAGGGATAATTAAGCAAGAACTCAGATATTAAATACACATACTCTCATATAAGACAATGGGGTGTTGCACTTCCAACCAGTTACATACTTGCAGAGGGCATTATGTCTCCCTGCACACTGAGATGGCAACTGTACCATATGCAGAACAGTGCTACCAGTACCTGGATCGAAGCTAGTGCTTTTAGTGAGGAACCCTCAAAAATTGCTTCCAAAATTTCATAGCAGGAGTTCATAAACAGCAGGAACTGAAAAAGTTTCAGTTCAAACTAAAATAAGGGAGATTTAGGTTGGGTATAAAGAAGAAATTCTTTACTGCGAGGGTGGTGAGGCAGTGGAATGGGTTGCCTAAGTGTCATGGGTTCAGCAGCAGCAGTCATTTTTTCTCCTTCTTGGTAGCTGGTGTAGTGCTGTGTTTTTGATTTTGGGCCTGGGAACAGCGCTGATAACACCAGTGTTTCGGTTACTGCTTAGTGATGTTTTGGTCTGGCCAAGGGCTTTCTGAGTTTCATGCTCTGCCAGGGAGGAGGGGAGTCAGGAGGAAGCAGAGACAGGACACCTGACCCAAACTGACCAAAGGGGTTATTCTATACCACAGCACATCATGACCAGGATGGAGAGCAGAGAGCAGAGACCCGTGTACTGCATGGTCGGGCTTGGTTTTAGGTGGTGAGAAATTGTATTTTTTCGTTGTATTTCTCTTGTCATTATTATTATTGGTGGTAGCAGTAGTGATTTGTGTTATACTTTAGTTACTAAACTGTTCTTATCTCAACCTGTGGGAGTTGCATTCTTTTCGATTCTCCTTCCCATCCCTCCGGGAGTGGGGGGAAGAAAGAGGGGGAAGTGAGTGAGAGAGAGACTGTGAGTTAGTCTTAAACCACGACACTAAGGAAGCTGTGAATGTTCCATCCCTGGCAGTGTTCAAGGCTAGGTTGGACAGAGCTTTGAGCAATCTGGTCTAGTGGGAGATGTCCTTGCCCATGGTAGGTGGGTTGAAACTAGATGATCTTAAGGACCTTTCCAAACCTAACCATTCTATGATTCTATGATTCTAAGTGTGAAAAGCGTATCACGACACTTTTTGTATCTTGCCTAGCAGATATTCTATATGGAGAAAAAGTGGAGAATAGCAAACTGGGGGAACCTGTCTAGCAAGCTGGTGGATAGAAAGGCTGGAGTCCCTGTGTGAATTCAGAAGTTCTTTTTAGCTGATTACCAGGCTTTTTTTTTTTTTTTTTTTTTTTTTTTTTTGCCAGTTTGTGTGTAGCAATCCCCAATTATGTATTGCTGGGAGTATCTTCTGTAAACAAAAGGGTCTGATTACCTTTCCAAGAGACTTCAAAGCTCTTGAAAACTTGTAACAGACTTTCATGTTTTAAATCAAAAAATACAGACTCCACAAGTCATAGTCTATCTTGATCAATATGATTCAGTCTTTCTCCATTATCTATTACATTTTGCATGTAGCATTTTTTGAAAGATGAATAACATTTTCATACCAGCTTTCATTGGTGACCCATGTAATTGCCTTTAGTCTCTTGTGTTACATGAAAATCCATCTTCTGAGCTGTGTGATGACAGAAAAGCAGCTTTGCTTCCCATCATTTCAAGCAGTCTTTACTAGAGAGAAAACCCTAACAGGTATTCTGCAGATTACTGATTTACTCAGCCAAAAAAAGATATGAAAAACACCAACTTTAAACTGCCTCTTTTCCTGTAAAACAGCTTTATTATTGGCTCTGAAATGGATGTGTCTGCACTTGTAATGAAGTTTGATAAAATACAATCTTATTGACCTGAACAAAGCTTTTGCTGTTTTTCCTGTTCATCATTCATAGTGACATTTGTAGAGAACATAAGGCTTTTTATTTTTTAAATGAAAGTACTTTCTACAGATAACTTATCAACACTCTGGCTATCTGCATGTCTTGTTCATATAGTCACATTATTTTAATATATTAGAGCTACTTGCATATTGACTTATTTGCTGTGAAAAATGGGCTTTTTTTAATCATTTGCTCTGAACAATCTTTTCTGCTCCTTGCAGGTAGGGAAACATTCACAAAGAGCATTCCTAGAGACAGACAACAGCATTAATTCAGTGCACTGGGGTCCTTGGAACAAGTATCATGGAACAACTTTGCCTATCAAGTTTCTGAGCATTCACTAGATACCAGGACAGCTGTTATATTTAGTTGCTTATCTGCTTTTGTCTGCAGTGCAGTACTAGCAAATATGTCCTTCATTCTGAGGCTTAGCACATTAAATACCACCTGCTCTGAAGATGTTTGAGGGTGTAGAGCCTCTTGCAGAGAATAAATGTCTTATCTAAAAATAGCACTGCATTTCTATATATTCCTTCATTTTGTGTTGCTCTACTTTGTACATAAATTAAGGCACAAAGCAAAGCTAAAGGTCTGTCTTCGCAGTGACAGAGGGAAGAAAATCCTAAGCTTAAAAAGAAAATACTCTGACATTCCTACTCAAAATCACCGCAGTATGTCCAAATATTGCATTGAAGAAAAGGTGGCAGAAGGTATCCTTCAAAGACTTTGGTAGAAAACAGAAAAAGTGAAAGCTGGAATGTCATGCTGAATAATAGATATAACAGCATAGATTAAAGCTGCAGTATCTCATTGAATATTCACTTTCATTCTGTGGGTTTTAAATAAGTACTTTAACCCAAGATTCTTCTATGATTAAATCCCCTTTAATGTATATTCACTGAATCTCTTAAATTATTAATCCCTAACATTTTAGAAAATTGATGTATTGCTAAACTAAAGGTATTAGTTCAGTAAATTAAAAGAGAAGTATCAAGTACCACCATAGGCTGTACTGAGTACCACTGTGGATCATCAGTGGGACAGCACTGGGCAACAGCCTTCTTTCCTCTGTTATATGAATATCTTGACAACGAGGAATTGTGTCACTTAAAAGTCCACCCACTGCAGCCCATGTTGAGAAATCTTTATGTTACCCACATCTGAAAATAATCCTGAACAACATATACTTTTTAACACCTAGCATTTGAGCTGGATCCTCATACATAAACAATACCTAATACTGTACTATGAAGTGATATTTTGCAAGTTGTCTGTAGCTACCATTCCAGTTCTCCTAAAGTACACTGTAGTAAGGAGCTTTATCCCTGAGCACCTGCAATTTTCTCTATTTTCAAAGTGGTGCTTATCTCCTTTTTATTTGCATGTAAATTTATATCTTAATGTTTTGCCCATTTAATAATGGAAGAGGAGAACATGTAGCAAAGCCATAATGCACTGGATGGGCTTCTGACTGACCAGATGAATTTGACAGGGAAATTTTCTGGGCTGTCATAGCAATGCAGAGATATAGGATTAAGGTGAAGTACCTTTCTTAAAGATATGGTATTGATGTCTTACCATCACTATTAAAGAAAGGAGGACTTAATTCCTCTCTGGTCTATTATTTATTCTTTCCTCTGATAGAGCTGGAGCTATTGACAATGCTAAAAATATATTTTCGCTCCGTGACGAAGATAGAGTGGACAGCTTTAAAAATATTTAGAAGCTTCATTGCTACGATTTCAATGGCCTGGTGTATTGAGGGCACCTAGACTTTGAGAGAGAGAAAGAGAAAGGAAGGGAAAGGAGAATACAGGGAAATTTCTGTGCTTTTGAGGAAGTGTAGAAAAGACAATTACTTCCTCCAGATGCTGTTTATAAAGATGATCTTTATAAAATTTGGGACAAAATAATACCGCAGACATCTTACATACAGAACAATCTTGCAGGATTGTTCCACAGTCTCCAGGAAGTGTGGTCTTTCCAATTGAATGCCCTGGTGAATCATAAATTAATTGAAAAGATGACACTAGCAACACATTCCTAAAAATTACAGTTATGTTGCAGACCTCTCCAGCCTGGGAAAAAGAAGGTAATATATTACATTTCCATTATCCTACCAGCTTTCTCTTTCAATATTGTGATTTGCTGTAGTAGATAGGATTAAGGTAGAGTTTATTTTTTATATCTGCTTTTTATTTTTTTCTAAATTTGTGACAACTGTGTCCTTGAGCTATTCATAATGAAAAACATTAACATTTCCCTCTTCAGCATGTATATCTTTCACTGATTTGTGGAACCATAATGTACATCTTAAGCTATTTTCTCATAATGAAATTATTAACATGGCATCGGGGAAGCAGGCTTTTTTTGTTGTTGACATTTTTTAACTTGAAGTCAGATCTAATTTCTTCCAGATGTTTGTTATACTAATTGAGAAAAGGAAAAGTTCGGCCAAAAAAAAAAAAAAATAATTTAAATTTTACCTGTCATTGCTTTAAAACAATTTCCATGACTGCTATGTTCTTTATGAAGGCTGTAAATTCCATTTTAACACTTTCATAATGGCATAAGCCACAGGCAAAGCATATGCAAAACTTGATGAAATTATGCAGTGAAACAATCTGACGGAACTGCAGATACCTTGGCCAGTCTACTGCTACTTGTTTATAATATCTACCCTTTTTTCCATCCTTCATTGTCTATCTCAACAGGTAAATCATGTAGAATAAAAAAGAACCTATACTACCAATACTGGTTATATTTTCAGGAAGGAGTTACAAAATAAATGTTGATTTCCAAGGGAGGATATAAAGCTTACCTTTAATAACCCTAAAATGGACATGCAATTCAAATACAACTTTGTAATATGTTGGGAAAGGTATTGTATACACAGTTTTACAGTTAGACACGGAAGACAAAGTTTGTAGGGACAAATTAATTTTGTAGTAACCATGATACACTGTGATTACTCAGTTCTCGATTCTCTAAGATAATGTCAAAACAATACCACTGGTTTGAATGGTGCCACTCATAACTGACAGGGAAATGTATGAAAAGACAAGAATGACATCTCCAGCAATAACTGGTTTTTATGTTGAATTGAATTGCATCAGTGTCTAAGCCTTTACTACTCTGGAGACTTATTTTGTTTGTATTGTTTTAATGTAAAATGTTTGAACAATTCTAATAGGGTGTTCATATGCAATGAACTAGATGATCTTAAGGTCCTTTCCAACCCTAACTATTCTATGATTCTATGATTCTACAGGGTCCTAAATCTGGCCAAGACTTTACATTTACAATATCCATCAACCTATTTAATTAGGAAGCAAAGAAATCACATCTGTAGAATGCAGTGATAAATGTTTTTATGGATAAAAAGCTTTTAAAAATTAGAAAAATGATGAGAGGAATATCCTCATATTAAAGCTTAGGGTACCTCAGAGCAAGTAAAATACGTTAAGGAGGTACTTATGGCAATTATGTTTAGAATAAACTTTTGATATAAATTAGCAGTGGTCTGTCAGATCAGCCTCTTGGATAAGCCTTCGTGATAACTAGAATGATGCCTCTACAGTGTATTGCAACTCATAATACCAAGCACAGCAGAGCTACAATTAACCTATAGTGATAAACAAAAGTTTTTATGAGTTAATAATTTGATGATGTAGCAGATATTCACTATTCACAGAAAAAAATTTTATTTACTATTTAATATACTTAATAGACTTGTTTACAAGAATTTTAATGAGCTCTGCAAGAAAAGCAATAGGTAGGACTGAAAGACATCAACATGTGCTTGAGCAGAATCATTAGATAATTTCTTGCAAAACAAAATGACATTGTATGTAGTTGCTAAACATGAAAAGATGAATTCATAGTCAAAACACTAGAATTAACTACTTCTGATAACTACTTTTGGGGGTTTTGGATTTTCACTTCAAAACCAGATGATAATTTGCTGCATTCTGTAATGCAAGTTACCCAACTGGAAACACAAATACAAAGTGTAAGCAAGGCCTCCCTGACATATGCTAAAATTGCTTAAAACCCTACTCTCAAAAACTCACTTAAAACACATAAAATTCAGTTATACCAGCCTTTCTTGATGGACCAGACAGGTTCTGGTTAGCTTTTTGAAACATTTGTGGATGAAATCTTTAGTGAGATGAAACCGTTTTAGTGGAATAACTAGTGCTGGGCACTAGTCATCCTAAGGAGAAAAGATCAGACATACTCTGTCTCAAGACTACCAAATTTCCAACTCATGCCCTGAGGCAGAAACTTAGTTTCATAATGGAATGCTAAAAATCAGCAAGTCTGAGACACCAGATGCCCATCTGAAGCACAAGAATATATCAATCTAAGGGTCTCAATAGGGGAGCCATAGGTCTGTAACCCAAGAAATTATATTTGAAACTTGCCTTTTAGCATCTGAATCTTCATCTCCAATTGAACGTTTGACATTTGGCGTGATTCTTGTCATCCTATAAAGTGCAGTATAATTCCATCTACAAAGGTGCTTAGAAATGCAGCTAAAAGTAACCGGAGAGAGACTGGTCTCCTGTGCTGGCAGTGTTTTCGAGTACCTGATTATAGGGGTGTTGATTTTAAGTGAAAAAAAACCCAACTTGATTTCTTTAAAATCAAACTCAATTTTTGACTGGAAGTCTTACCAAACAATAACTATAGAGTCTTTTAATGAACATATTCAGCCTTTTGCAGAATAGCATCCTAATTAAAAAAATACATCAAACTACACTGCAGATTTTACTACATGACTTGATTTTACAAACTTCATATTAAATGTCAACTTTTTTTTTCTGAGAAAAAAGAAGTGAAGTGAAAGGATCGTTCTTCATGTCATTTTGCTTTTGCAGAACTGGCCAAAAGCCAAATTTGAATAGATATGCTTTATATTCTATAGGTACATTGCAAATAAAAGGCAGACTAGGGAAAATGTGGGCTTCCTCTGGAAGCAATCGCGAGAACTGGCTACCCTGGATTTCGAGAAGGTGGAGGTTCTTAACGACTTCTTTGCCTCAGTCTTCACCGGAAAATGCTCTGACCATACCACCTAAGTCTTGGAAGGCAGATGCAGGGACAGTGAGAATGAAGACCCTGGGCCCACTGTAGGAGAGGATCTGGTTCAAGACCATTTGAGGAACCTGAAGGTATACAAGTCCATGGGACCTGATGAAATCCATCCGCGGGCCCTGAAGGAGCTGGCAAATGAAGTTGCTAAGCCACTGTCCATCATATTTGAAAAATCATGGCAGTCAGGTGAAGTTCCCGATACTGGAAAAAGGGAAATATAACCCCCATTTTCAAGAAGGGCAAAATGGATGAGCCGGGGAACTACAGACCAGTCAGCCTCACCTCTGTGCCTGGCAAACTCTTGGAGCAGATTCTCCTGGAAGGCATGCTGAGGCACATGAAAAACAACAAGGTGGTTGTTGACAGCCAGCATGGCTTCACTAAGGGGAAATCCTGCCTGACCAATCTGGTGGCCTTCTATGATGGAGCTACGGAGCTGATGGACAGGGTTAAAGCAGCTGATGTCATCTCCCTGGACTAGTGCAAAGCGTTTGACACTGTCTCACGTGACATCATTGTCTCTAGAGTTGGAGAGACATCAATTTGATAGGTGGAGCACTCGGTGGATAGAGAACTGGCTGGATGGCTGCACACAAAGAGTTGTGCTGGATGGCTCAATGTCCAGCTGGAGACCAGTACCAAGTGGTGTCCCTCAGGGTTTGGTGCTGGGACCGGTCTTGTTCAACATCTTTGTTGGTGACATGGAGAGTGGGATTGAGTGCGTCCCCAGCAAGTTTGCCAATGACACCAAGCTGTGTGGTTCTGTTGATACGTTGGAGGGAAGGAATACCATCCAGAGGGACCTTGACATGCTTGTGAGGTGGGCTGATGCCAACCTGATGAGTCTAACCATGACAAGTGGAAGGTCCTCCACCTGGGTGGGAGCAATCCCAGGCACAGCTACAGGTTGGGCAGAGAAGAGATTCAGAGCAGCCCTGCAGAGAAGGACTTGGGGGTGTTGGTCAATGGAAAAATGAACATGAGCTGACAGTGTGCGCTCGCAGCCCAGAAAGCCAATTGTATCCTGGGCTGCATCAAAAGGAGTGTGACCAGCAGGTCGAAGGACATGATCCTGCCCCTCTACTCTGCTCTTGTGAGACCTCACTTGGAGTATTGTGTGCAGTTCTGGTGTCCTCAACATAAAAAGGACATGGAACTGTTGGAACAAATCCAAAGGAGAGCCACGAGGATAATGAGAGGACTGGAGAACCTCCCGTATGAAGACAGGCTGAGAAAGTTGGGGCTGTTCAGCCTGCAGAAGAGAAGGCTGAGTGGAGACCTCATAGCAGCCTTCCAGTATCTGAAGGGGGCCTATAGGGATGCAGGGGAGGGACTCTTCATGAGGAACTGAAGTGAGAGGACAAGGGGTAACGGGTTCAAACTTAAACAGGGGAAGTTTAGATTGGATATGAGGAAGAAATTATTTCCTGTAAGGGTGGTGAGGCACCGGAATGGGTTTCCCAGGGAAGTTGTGAATGCTCCATCACTGGCGATGTTCAAGGCTGGATTGGACATAGCCTTGGGTGGCATGGTTTAGTATGAAGTGTCCCTGCCCATGGCACAGGGGTTTAGAACTAGAGGATCTTAAGGTCCTTTCCAACCCTAACTATTCTATGATTCTATGATTCTATTTGTAAAACCTATCATGCAGTTCTAATTAAAATCTACTGAAGCTTTCAGCTACATTTAAAAGAGTTAATCTTCTGCATACTTTTAAATTTCTTTTGGTTGCAGTATATCTAAGGAGAAGCTATCATACTTTCTTAAATTAAATCAGATGAACTAATTTTTAAAACATGAGTGTCATGGGTTCAGCAGCAGCAGTCATTTTTCTGCTTCTTGGTAGCTGGTGCAGCACTATGTTTTTTTGATTTTGAACCTGGGAACAGCGCTGATAACACCAGTGTTTCGGTTACTGCTTAGTGATGTTTTGGTCTGGCCAAGGACTTTCTGAGTTTCATGCTCTGCCAGGGAGGAGGGGAGCCGGGAGGAAGCGGAGACAGGACACCTGACCCAAACTGACCAAAGAGGTTATTCCATACCACAGCACGTCATGCCCAAGATGGAGGACGGAGAGGAGAGACCTGGAAGGGTGGGGGGTGCACTGCGTGGTCGGGCTTGGTTTTAGGTGGTGAGAATTGTATTCTTTCCTTGTATTTCTCTTGTCATTATTGTTATTGGTGGTAGCAGTAGTGATTTGTGTTGTACTTTAGTTACTAAACTGTTCTTATCTCAACCTGTGGGAGTTGCATTCTTTTCGATTCTCCTTTCCATCCCTCCTGGAGTGGGGGGAAGAAAGAGGGGAAAGTGAGTGAGAGAACGGGCTGCGTGAGTTAGTGAGGCTTAAACCACGACAATGAGGAAATAAAATCCCAAATTTCTTTTCTTATGGACACAAATCTATTGTCATGGGTTCAGCAGTAGCAGTCATTTTTCTCCTTCTTGGTAGCTGGTGCAGCGCTGTGTTTTTGATTTGGGCCTGGGAACAGTGCTGATAACACCAGTGTTTTCAGTTACTGCTTAGTGATGTTTTGGTCTGGCCAAGGACTTTCTGAGCCTCATGCTCTGTCAGGGAGGAGGGGAAGCCAGGAGAAAGCAGAGACAGGACACCTGACCCAAACTGACCAAAGAGGTTATTCCATACCACAGCACATCCTGCCCAGGATGTAAAGCAGGGAGCAGAGATGTGGAAGGGTGGGGGATGCACTGCTTGGTCGGCCTGGGTGAACAATTATATTCTTGCCTTGTACTTGCCTTGTCATTATTATCAGTGGTGGTAGCAGTAGTGGTCTTGTGTTATACTTTAGTTACTAAACTGTTCTTATCTCAATCTGTGGGAGTTGCATTCTTTTCAATTCTCCTTCCCACCCCTCCAGGAGCGGGGGGAAGAAAGAGGGGGAAGTGAGTGAGAGAGAGACTGCATGAGTTAGAGAGGCTTAAACCATGACATCTATACATTTTTGACAGGATATTATAGTGACAGAAGCTTTGCCTTCTGTAAATATGCAATGTCAGAATATGGAAAAATAAGCAAACAGTATTTTAAGAAAATAAAATTAATTGTTTATTCTCATTGATATAACATATGTTCGTTTACATATGAGTACATCATACTGGATAGCTACTGAAGGTAACTAATTTGACCACAATTTTAAAGTACCTAAATCTGTTTCTGTCTTCTGCTGCATTAATTTAAAATGCTGTTAAGTGTGTGCCACTGCTAGAGTGGTTAACTCTGGGTAGCTTTGATAAAAAATAAATTGGTCTCTTCATTCTACTAGGTGAATAATAACTGGCAAGATAGCAGATATTTTGAAGGGTTTAGACTATAAGTTAAGTCTTTAATTGACATTATTTATAGATAACGTTTATATATATTATTATATATAATTTTTGTTAAGATAAATGAATGGTTAATAACAATACCGTAATATAATATAATGAATAATAGAATTTTTAAAATAATGAAAAAACAATGAAGATAAATACAGATATAGATGCAGATGATATAGATTAATATAAATATAGATTACACAGATACAGACATTTTTCTGGGTGCAATATGGAAATGGTAAGCACAGTGGTCAGACAGCATAAACTGAACTACCATCATCAGTAGTGTTGATAATGGCCAGCTCTACCCCTCCTTTGCTTCTGAATGCCGCTGTATGCCCCATGGTTGACTCATTGACAAACAGCACTGAGCTCAGAGTCTCAACCACACAATGGAGGCAAGGTAAACCACCTGAAGATTTCATAGCCATGGTTGCTACCATTTGGGAATCTAATGCATAGTTTATGCATATTTTAGGATTCACCTGGTGAAAAGAATTCCCAAAATTGATTTATTTCATCTGCAGTTAAGAAGGACATCCTGATGCATCCTGACCTCAGGTGGTCAGGATGGGCTGCTGCCATGTATTCAAGCTGGAAACTGTACATGATGACCGAAGCACGCACTTACAAACTCTGAAGTTCTACTGTGTGCTATAGTGAATCTCCTCAGCAGCATTTTCGCCAAGAATACAAAGCACAGGGTACAAAATATTCACTATATTATATTGCTAGGGGATTGCAGAAGAAATGTAAGAGATAAGGCTAAACTACAAGGCATTTTGTGACCTGAAAGAGCTGCTCTACTGCCTGGTAAAGTAAAGAGATTGTAAAATGTCTAAGGAATGAGCCAAAGCACTCATCATATTGGTAGTGTCAAAAGAGGTTATACCAGTCTGAGTCTTAACAAAACTACTCCTTGAAGCTGATATTGTTTCAATATGTATTAATGATGAAATTAGGCTTTAATGGTGTTAAGTAGAAGTGGGCTGTGAAGTTTGCTGATGATATAATATTGAGAGCACTCACTAATATAAGAAAATTTCAGGTTACCATGCAGAAAGAAGTGGGTGATCTTGCAGAATGGAGAAATAAGAAAGGGAATAAATGTGAGAACAGATAATAAGCACTTCTGTTGTATGTAAAGAATTGGAAATGACTGAAGAGTCCTGACTCTTGAAGTATTAGTATAGTGTTATACTAAAATATGCGAGTATGGACTTTGAATGGATCAGAAAGGTTCTTTCAGAAGATAGAAGCAAATGTCTGACCTCTTCTCCTCCCTCTCCCTCCCACCACCTTACTCTGGTCTCTCATATTTAAAAAAGATGCATTCAAACTGCAAAAAGTTCAAAGAGGGCTATATAAAAAGCCCATCATTCAAAGGTAGAAGAGAGGTTACATTTTTTTAGTATAGCAAAACAAAGGCTGCAACGGAATGTGCCTAATGTCTGTAAGTAAATCCTAATGTTAAATACTGAACTGGTAAAGAAGCTATTTAGAAGATAATTCACAGAAAAAATATATACATAATGTCAATTAATTATGCATATATGTAGGCTGCAAACCAAAAGAATGTGTGTTAAAGCAGAAGGTTCTTAAACAGTTTTCATAAACAAGCAGTGGAAACAGAAACTTAATCTAATCACTGCTAAAGTTTATAATGGAGATATTATGACTTTCAGCCACTTGTCATACCAAGAGATTGGACTTAATGACTTCAGAAGTGCCACTATGATTGTACAATATTTAAACCACGGCCTTAAACATTAGGGTTAAAGTTGCAATGATTAGCTATATTTTTCTAATACAAATGCACTGTGCAATCAGAGTAAGGTCAGCTTTCTCTGTGTAAGGAGTTCCTTAATATCAACAGTCAATGGTATAATGAATTTCCCCAAGATCTACAAACTAAATCAATTTTCCTTAGCCATTGGGTATTTTGGATAAGCTGTCTCATCTGCTCAAAAACAAAACAAAAAACCCAAACAACCAAAAAAAAAAAACCCAAACCAAAAACAAACACCAAAAAAGAAACCCCAAAACCAAGCCCAATCTCCTCCCCCCCAAAAAAAATGCCTCAAAAAAAACCCCAAACCACCAAACCAAAATGCAAACAACAAAACTCTCAGAGGCTTCAGTGTCAACACAGTTATACAATACAGCCACTGCACTCCAGAAAGACTTAATCCTGCACTGTGAAGACAACAGTCAGCGCACAGCTCTGGGGAACAGTGTTTCACCTCAGCACAGACAACAGAAATAGAATTTCCGCAGTGCTATGTATTTGCAACAGAAGCAGCTTTTATTTGCTCAATATCTTTGAATCAAACTGGCTGTTTACAACTGAACATGTCATCTTTCTCCCTCTGGCTAATGATTTTTCATATTTGCCATTAAAAATGAAACTCAGATGTTTTTTTCTAGTTAGAATGCTACTGATAGGTCTTTATTTTAGAGAAATCCTTCTTCATTTACATCTAGAGTCCCGGTGGGATTTTGCCTTTTAATGCAAATAGAGAGGGTTCTGTTTTGAAGATCTCTGTCCATTTTATTCCAGCTGAAGTTGATTGGGCTGTGGGTGTTTGGAGGCTTTGGCAAATCAGGCCCTTACACAGCATCTCCGTTAATGATGGTGAGTCAGAAGGGAACCCGTACCACACTCCCACATCTGCACCAGCTCCCTGCTTTATCAGCAGGATGTAGAACACATTTATTTTTTGTCACTGAATTAAAATGTGACTGAATATAGAGCAGATCTGCTGAACAGGAATGTGCATTTTTGCATAATACTTTTTCAGAACTGAATAAAGGTCAAAATCTGTTCAACTTACATTGCACGAAATTAATTCAAAGGATATCATTTAGGACAGAATTCAGCCCCAAGCTTCTGTAAGAGTGCAATTACAGATGTCTTTCGCAGAAACAAGAGAATATGCTACAATGTCCTTCACATACATCTTATAAAACTGTTCCAAACTGAACACAAATGTAATTAATGTTATACTAACAGTTACTGCAGAGGAATCAGAAAACCATAATGGCATAATAGCAGGGCTAAAATAAACTACCTAATGAGATGAGATTGAAAGCTATATGTACAGCTGGGTACCTTTTATGGAGTATTCCCAATTACAGAGAGCTTCATACAGTCAATGAGGCACCGTATAAAAATCATGCTGAAGAGAGATGACGGTCAACGAATATTTAGCATACAACTCAGGATTTCCTCATTTGAACTGGTTGGTTTCAGCCCAAATAGACCATTCCAAAACCTCCTGATTACTGAGATGTAAAGATTGAATGTTCCTCATTTCCTAAGCATTCTCTCCACTCCCAGCGCACACATCTATGAATACTCACATTGCGGTGGCTTGAATTCAGGCTGTGAATGATGTATAACAGAAGGAATGATCAAATGCCTCTAAAACCATTAAAGTCACATTTTCATTTTTAGTTTGCAGCACAATACCCCTATGACCAGCAATTCTGACTGCCATAAACACATAACAGTAATACAGTGAGATTGGTTCAAAATTTATTTATACTGTGTTACTTCAATTAATCAGTGCAACGCTAGAACTAGCAGATGTTCCACACTGTAATGCAGTATTCTAGAACAAGTGTATGACACAGCTATATTTATTTTATCTTCACTATCTTTTCTATTTAGCAGCAGAGTACATGCGGTATATAAGACCAAATGCAATTATGAGTCTTTAGAGTTAGCAGCTGGACATGGCAGAAAATATTAGTAAACTCTCTTGCCCTTTAGAATACTATCATGTTGAAGAAAATCGATTATTATAAAGTTCTGGATGGTTTCCCAGATAGACTGCAAAAATTGATAAACACTTAAGAATTTTTCAACCAAAAGAGGACAAGTGTCAGAGAAAAGAGGAGACCTGTTGTGGTTTACACTGTATTTTACAGCAGTGCATCATTACAGTGGTGTCTTAACCCAAAACTGTAGTGTTATTCAGTGTCTGCTGCTGCATATGAAGTCATCAGTTCCAAGATCAGGAGCAACCTCTGCTAACACAGAGTCTGACCTGTTGAACATAAAATGTAGGGTACCCTGGATGCAGTCCTACCCATTCAATAATCCCAGCCATAGAGAACCAGTACTAACCTTTGCAAAGCTTTCCTAATTGGAAAACATCCATAGCTTTCTGTTGATCTGAGTTTGTTTCATTTGACATCTTGCTCTCAGATTTTACCAGTAATTTTGGTTTAGTTTCAAACTTCTGCTTTCCATGGAAGTACCTTTAGATTGCAAAGAAGTCACCTATTAGCAATAATTACTTGGTAAATTTAACTGGATTAAATGAGATTAATCTGCTAGAGATATGCACCCTATGGGTTTATTTCCCAGTAGGATAATCCCAAGGATTATCATGTAATGTCTCTAAATTATTCACATCTGTAGCAGCAGATCTGAGTACAGTACTTAAAAGCAGTAATAGTCAAAGGTGACATAACTTCCTTATTTCTGTACAAATAATCCTAGCAATAACATTGTAGTTTATGCTCATCTGGGCTTTACAGACGAGGCTTCCTGGAATAGAAAAGTTTTCCTCCCTTATTGGAATTACATCTTTTCATACTAGGCCTATGGCTTTATGCTTGGCCATCTGTAAATTCAGCTGTTTGCACCCAGCTTGCTAGACAGTCTTGAACAACTTGCATCAAAGACTTCATTTTTTATTATTCGCTATACTCACAGCATTTTTCATCTGCAACTTTATCAGTATCATTGTGTATTTTCTTCCAAGCAGTGAAAAAGAATATTAAATACAATAGAGTCAAATACTGATCCCTGTGGAGCTCATAGACAGACGTCTGTAGAATGATGATTCTTCATTTATAGTAATATTTTAAGACCTTTCAGTTGCCTGGGTTTTAATTAATTCAGTATATGCCACGTTGATTTTATTTCTTAATCAACATGTCATGTGCTACCAAATGAAATGTCGTATAGAAGACTAAGTACGTTCCATCAATTTTATTACCTTTATAAACAAAACAGGGTTGCTGTATCATCTGTTGCACTATTCCGCCTGAGATCATTATCAGGCTGACATATCAATAATTACACTTTTTTGTTGTTTATAGTGGTGCAGAATTGGATCTCCTGGTTACTTCTGGGAGTAAAAAAAATGCTTCCAGTGTGAAACTCAGTACTGAAAATCAAGCCGAACAATTCAAGGAGATCATCAGCCAGCTCTGCTAAAAGCCTTGGATGCAATTACCTGGATTTTTTTATTTTAAAAAGTTTGAGTTTTTTAGTCTTTGTTTAACAAATACCTACATCTGTTGAACTGAAAAATTTTTATCCTTATACCATACTAAACTGAAGGCTACAAACAGCTGCAGTGTTCATATGAGACTGTATGTTAATGCAACTTCTTCCTTGTCACAAGAAGCAAAACATGTCCTAGATGTGGTCCTGAAGGGCAAACACCCCTTCTCACAGCCATCAGTATGCTGACCTTTCTTCTTTTCAAAGCAGCAACGGTAGTATTTTATTTAATAAATACCTCTGTTATGCTATTATTGAAATGTTCCTAATTCCACTTGGCTTTAGACCAGTTTTAGACCAGAATTCTCCTGTCATAATCTACATCAAAATATTTTTTTTATTGCATTGACATTTCCCTGCCTCTTTTTGTCCTTCAGCTTCTCCCATTATTCCTTTGTACCTTGTAGTTTTCTTTGCCATATATGGCATGATCTGAACAAACCCATCTGTTTTAAGTACACCTTTGAAAGACAGTAATGAGTGAGGTATGCTTCCTGTTCAGCTCAGTCTAATCTAAAGCTATCAGAAAATATATTGATTGAGACAGAAGCTGGTTGTTCGTACTAAAATAACTGTGTGATCTCTGATCTATTCCTGCATTAATTGTGGGTAGCACTTAATTATAAGCCATCAATATGCAAAACATTCATCTTTCTTTAAAATATCAGGGAGCATATTAATACAACACTTAAAATAATTTTCACTTTTAAATGTCAACGTATGCAATGAAAAGTTTTAATCTTGCCTTACAAAAATTACTTTTATATGGAAATTTAAAAAGAAGTTAAAAAGCCAAAATATAGTAAGAATCCAATCTTTATAATCTGAAATTAATATTCAGAAAGTTGTGGCTCTTTATTTCACCTAAAATATACATACAGTCAAACAGGACCAAGCACATATATATTGAGAAAAATTAGTCTTAAATCCAGACCTTGAAATGGGCTTGAAAACTTTGATTCTGGTAGCTGATTGCTCAAAATGGCTGGGCTTTGTAGGAATGGATGGATCTGCCAACAGAGAACTTATTACAGAATGAAAACAATTATTTGCAATCTTAAAACTTTATTGACAACTCATCCTCATTACTGTAGTCATATTCTTCATACTCTTTTCTTTACAGAGAACAGTTCTTTGTATGATTCTTCATCAGTTCTGTTTGTCAAAGGCCCCAAGGCATCCGAGAGAAGTTTCTTCAAACTGAGATTTAAACTTTCATGAGTACTTAGAGACTGTAATTTATTTTAACCTGTTCAGTATTAATATTTATTTTCTGCAGTTTGTAGTCTTCTTGTTTCCTGTTCTCTGAATACCTACTGTGAACCACACATGAAACTGAATATTGTTTACACTATAAGCTGTCTGTGTCCATTTTCTGTAAGTACAAACTTTGTTTCGTATCCCAATATGCCAAGATTGCAAGGCTTGGTGGTTAGAATAGTGGCCTGTTGTTGCGCTACTTTTTTATCCATCAGGAAAGGCAACTTTATTTTTGCTTTTATTGAAGCGTGCTACATCTCTCTCTTCAGGTCTGCGTTACTACTCAGTGTATTTGATTTATAATAGGAAATCATATTTATTTTTCAAGTCACCTATGAACAGAGAGGGCACAAGGCACAGCTGAATGAAAAAAGAAATGCTACAGGATCCACTTCAACTGGCTAAACAGGCCATATATATGAAATAACAACCATAGATCTATATTTTGCTCATAGGAACCTAACACATAAGTGGACACCAACGCAACCCAGACTAACCTGGGCAAGGCAATAATCTGCTAACTGTAATCTTAAAAACCCAAAGATTATATTCTTCATTTATGATGTATTTATTTTTATAAATAAGAGTGCAAAATTTAAACTCTCTATATATTCTTATCGTGACCATACCAGATACTCAAAAGTCACAGACAAAATATTATGAAATTGCTGATAAAGAATGGCTTTTGTTGCTGTTGTTGGTTGGTTGGGTTTTGTTTTGTTCATTTGGTTTGGTGGGGTTTATTTTCTGTAATGCAGTCCTGTATCTTTTCTTCATGGGATGGGGAATGCAGTCAAATGAGCAGTAGGGCAGCTGAGGTTTGAGCCTGTGGCCCATCCTACCACCTAGCAATTGCACCTCCATGCACATGTAGGACCAAGCAGCAGCAGACAGCACTAATGATTTGCTACAGGATTCCCACCCCTTCACCCCAAGCAGTTGCTGTAGGACCAGGTTGTTGCTTTTGGCATGGTCCCTGCATCCATGACTAGCATCTTGTCTCTAGCCAGCTGCTAATGGACAGCTCCAGGAGAAGCTGATCCTCTGAGCAGTGTCATTCCCACTCCTCTTAGCTGCATGCATGCAGCCATGCTCACCCACCAACTCCAGGAAAGTGGAAAGTGATTCACCTCAATTTCAGCAGAACTGTAGAAAACTCTCCTCTGCTTCCCTGCCTGTGGTCGCAAGCCTTCACAACTCCAGAAAAGAAATGACAGGATGGGATAAGTGTGACTGAGTTACATGCAAGCCCTGATTCTTTCTGTGTAATCTTGCTCATAAGTGAAAAGGACAATGTCATGGCTGTCACCAGGGCTCAGACATAATGCAGCTGAAGTCATGTTATACTTAGTTCCCTTTTTTCCTTCATTGTCTGACTATACCTCTGTTACAGAACATGAACAAATAATCCCTGAAAATACGTAAGTAATCTTTACTGAGGAATCAATGATGGTAAATGCAGCTGAAGCAATGCAGACATTATTAATTATCATGTCCAATATGATGAATGTAACTGTACAAGATGAATAGAAAACTGAACATCAGGCTTCTGCAAAAGTTCAATACAAAATAAAGGCTCCCCAAACCTCTGTTAGATAGTTATATTTTAGAACAGTACTTAAAAGGAATCTAAAGGTATATTTCAAATTTCCAGCTTGTTATCACCCAGTTATCATAAAAGTTTTAAATCTGATATGCCAATGCATTACAAAATGCTCTTCTGAAGCCTTTGTTGAAAAAGTGTACATTTAATATATATCCATTATATTACACTTGCATACATGAATATTGATTTATTGTCCTGGGTTCAGCAGAGTGCTGGCCACAGATCACATTTACTTGGAAGGGTGTCTAGTACACTTGGAACTGACTGCCCCAGGGGTGGAAACACAGCCCGACCATCTGCCATGGACTGATCTAAACTGCACTGGAACAGGGGCAAGCTCCAGAACACCTGCAATACATTGATGACATTATTGTGTGGGGCGATACAGTGGAAAAAGTCTTTGAGAAAGAGAGGAAAATAATCCAAATCCTGCTGAAAGATGGTTTTGCCTTAAAATGGAGTAAGGTCAAGGGACCTGTGCAGGAGATTCAACTTTTTGGGAATAAAATGGCAAGAGGGACGTCTCCAGATCCCCACAGATGTGATCAACAAGATAGCAGCAATGTCTCCACCAACTAATAAGAAAGAAACACAAGCTTTCTTGGGTGCTGTGGGGTTCTGGAGAATGCACATCCCAAATGACAGTTTGATTGTAAGCCCTCTTGATTAAGTGACCCAGAAGAAAAATGATTTTAAATGGGGCCATGGGCAACAGCAAGCCTTTGAGCAAATTAAACAAGAGATAGTTCATGCTAGATGATCTTAAGGTCCTTTCCAACCCTAATTATTCTATGATTCTATGAATCTATGCAGTAGCCATTGGACCAGTCTGGACCGGGCCAGATATGAAAAATGTACTCTACACCGCAGCTGGAGAGAATGGTCCTACCTGGAGCCTCCTGCAGAAAGCTCCAGGGGATACTGGAGGTCGATCCCTCAGCTTTTGGAGTCGGGGATACAGAGGATCTGAGGCCAGCTATACCCCAACTGAAAAAGAGATACTGGCAGCCTATGAAGGGGTTCAAGTTGCTTTGGAAGTGATTGGCACTGAAGCACAGCTCCTCCTGGCACCCCGGTTGCCCATGCTGGGCTGGATGTTCAAAGGCAGGGTCTCCTCTACACATCATGCAACCGATGTTACATGGAGTAAGTGGGCTGCACTAATTACACAATGAGCTCGAACAGGCAATCCCAGTCATCGAAGAATTCTAGAAGTCATCATGGACTGGCCAGAGGGCAAAGATTTTGGAATGCCACTAGAGGAAGAGGTGATGCATGCTGAAGAGACCCCACCATATAATGAACTGTCAGAAAGTGAAAAGCAGTATGCCTAGTTTACTGATGGGTCCTGTCGCATTGTGGAAAAGCATCAGAGATGGAAGGCAACTGTATGGAGTCCTCGACAACAAGTTGCAGAAACTGCTGAAGGAGAAGGTGAATTGAGTTTGTTTGCCAAGGTGAAAGCCATCCAGCTGGCCTTGGACATAGCTGAATGAGAAAAGTGGACAGTACTTTATCTCTATACTGACTCATGGATGGTGGCAAATGCCCTGTGGGGGTGGCTGCTGCAATGGAAGCAGAGCAACTGGCAACGCAGAGGTAAACCCATCTGGGCTGCTGCACTGTGGCAAGATATTGATGCTCAGGTGCAGAACCTGGTGATGAAGGTACGCCATGTTGATGCCCATGTACCCAAGAATGGGGCCATTGAGGAACACCAGAACAGCCAACAAGTGGATAAAGCTGCTAAGATTGAAGTGGCTCAGATGGACTTAGATTGGCAACATAAGGGTGAATTCTTTTTGACCCAGTGGGCCCATGACACTTCAGGCCATCAGGGCAGAGATGCAACATACAGATGGGCTTGTGATCGAGGGGTGGACTCAACAATGGACACTATTTCCCAGGTTACTCATGAGTGTGAAACATGTGCTGCAATTAAGCAAGCCAAGCAGTTAAAACCTCTTTGGTATGGAGGACAATGGCTGAAGTACAAATACGGGGAGGCCTGGCAGATTGATTATATCACACTCCCACCAACCCACCAAGGCAAGCGCCATGCGCTTACCATGGTGGAAGCAACCACTGGATGGCTGGAAACATATGTTATGCCCCACACCACTGCCCGAAGCTCTATTCTGGGCCTTGAAAAACAGATTTTGTGGCAACATGGCACCCCAGAGAGAATTGAGTCAGACAATGGGACTCATTTCTGGAACAGCCTGATAGACACTTGGGCCAAAGAGCATGGCATTGAGTGGGTATATCACATCCCCTACCATGCACCAGCCTCTGGGAAAATCAAACGGTACAATGGGCTGTTAAAAAACCACACTGAGAGCAACAGGCAGTGGGACTTTCAAACCTTGGGATACACATTTAGCAAAAGCCACCTGGTTGGTCAACACCAGAGGACCTGCCAACAGGGCTGGTCCAGCCCAGTCAGAATTTCTACATACTGTAGAGAGGGACAAAGTTCCTGTGGCGCACATTAAGAATTTTCTGGGGAAGACAGTCTGGGTTATTCCTGCGTCAGGTAAAGGCAAATCCACATGTGGGATTGCTTTCACTCACAGACCCGGATATACTTGGTGGGTAATGCGGGGAGATGGGGAAGTCTGATGTATACCTCAAGGGGATTTGATTTTAGGGGAAAACAGCCTATGAACTCAATTGTATGCTGTTGCCTGCTATGTAGCACTTTTATAGCCCTCCAATTAGATATCTTCAGGTCACCAGCTACTGGCCCTGATTTCCCTCTGACCATCATCCCAACAAAGAATGAACTTTGATGAAAGCAGATGAGTTCTGTGGTAAAGGCAATGATCCAACACTGCACACAGCTTCTCCTGCTCTGAAAGTCTGTTACAAGAGATGAAATTTGACATCATGGACTGAATGGACTCTGCTACTTTATAGGGATTGGTCCATGCTATAAGGAATGATCTCTTTCTCCCTCTGTGTGTGTGTGTGTATGTATATATAGAGATATGTATATGTATATAAGAGTGACGGTATATTGAAAATGTGGGTTCTGAGCATGATGTGAATGGTATGGAATACGGGGTGGATACTATCCTGGGGTCAGCAGTAGCAGTCATTTTTTCTCCTTCTTAGTAGCTGGTGCAACGCTATGTTTTTGACTTTTGGCCTGGGAGCAGCACTGATAACACCGATGTTTTTAGCTACTGCTCAAATGTTTAGTCTGATTGTCCTGGATTCAGCAGTAGCAGTCATTTTTCTCCTTCTTAGTAGCCGGTGCAGTGCTGTGTTTTTGACTTTCGGCCTGGGAACAGCACTGATAACACCGATGTTTTCAGTTACTGCTCAAATGTTTAGTGTGACCAAGGGCTTTCTGAGTCTCATGCTCTGCCAGTGAGGAGGGGAAGCCGGGAAGAAGCAGAGATAGGACACCTAACCCAAACTGACCAAAGAGGTATTCCATACCACAGCACATCATGCCCATGATGTAAAAACTGGGGGCAGGGACCTGGAAAGGTTAGATCACTGATGGTTGGGCTGGGTATGGGTCAGCAGGTGGTGAGCGGTTGTATTCTCTTCCCTTGTTACTTCCCTTGTCATTATTATTATTGGTGGTAGCAGCAGTGGTTTGTGTTATACCTTAGTTACTGGACTGTTCTTATCTCAACCCATGGGAGTTACATTCTTTCAATTCTCCTCCCCATCCCTCCAGGAGCCGGGGGGGGAAGGAAGTGGGGGGAGTGAGAGAGCAACTGTGTGAATTACGGCTGGGCTTAAACCACAATATTTATGAGATAAAATTTCTATAATTTAAAGAAGCAAATAGCAGAAAATCTTAAAAAGTGCAGAAAGCACAAAAATATTTCTTTATCTCAAATTAGAAAGTGAGTTGACACTGGCAGCTACCTTTGAAACCATTACTTTTAGCAAGTTGATTTTGTATTTGTTTTTTTTTCAATGGCAACTAGAAATAAAAATACTAGAATGCCATGTGGAGTTTGGTTGAAATCTGCTACTGTTAATTTTTTATGCATGTTTTTTATTTGTTGTAACTCATTCAGAGCTTTTTTGAAACTTGCATCTTTTGAATTTTCATATTATTGTTTTTGCCTTGGGTTTTGTGTTTTATTTTAGTTTTTTTTCTCCCAGGGTGTTTTTCCTATGCAATTCTGACCAGAAATACCATACTAATGTTTAAGTGAGAAAAAAATTGTCTCTTCCCTTGTCATTAGTTTTGTCATTTTGAAAAAAATACAAACCAAAACCCCCAACAGAATAACACTACTTTTGGAGATAGGTTGAAATTCGAAATTAGCTAGAAATCTCCTCAGTGAATAACAGTCTACCACTCTTCTCTGAAGCAGTTGGCTTTGACTAGGTAGGGTTATTTGTACTGGAAAATTTATAGCAGGCAGCGTCTTTTAAAAACATTAGTTTCTGTTGTATACCAAAGGAAAATTTGCAGTAGCAGGAATACATTTGAAGTGATTTTTCTAAGAGTCACTATTTTAAGGAGAGAAGATCTGGGTCTAGCATGAGTTATTTGTACATGACTTATCCTGTGACTCTTACCATCCTTCAAGTACACACTGTCATACACTTATTCATTATGAATGCTATATTTTCATGTAGTAGTCAATATAATTTGAAAACTGTAAAATATGACCTTGCTTATATGTCACCCATATACCTCACTACCAGTATGGTTAACGACTAGTGCCATGCCTCTCTCTCATTAGCTGCTATCCTGGGATGTCTGATGGACAAGTTAAGTGGGAGAACAGACAATCACAAGTTTCTCTTAATTCTTCCCCAAAGCCACCTGCTGGCTAATCACATTATTTTGAAATGGAATGGTAGAAACCTGAGGTTTTGTTACTAACAGCATTTGGAGGAAGCTTTCAGAGAAATGAAAGGAAGAAAAATTCCCCTCTTCACCTCAGGATGGAAAACTGAAGTAATGAATTTCAAAGAGTATAATGAAAGTAAGCAATAGTTTCTCCTTATGTCTCTTTTCGTGCTTCCACCTGTCTGCAACACCCTTCTTTTTACAAGTCTATAAGCACACCCAATAATTCACCTAGCTACCTCATTCTCCAGCTGAGTTTATCACTGCAGCACTCCAGCCTTGCAATTCAACTTCTCAGTCTTTTATGTCACATTTTATTCTGCTTTATCTATTAGAAATCTTAACCCTGCTAACACACCTGTTTCAGAATAGAAAAGAGACATTCATGTCTATTCCGTCAAAGATCAAAGTCAACCAGCTAAAAATCTGAATCTCTCCTGGCTAACAGAGAGAGAATTATTAAAAAAACACCTTCTATTCACAGCCCTATTTCTCTGCATATCCTTAAAATTATGTTTCCTTCCTATTCAAAACTATACTTCTGTGTTTTGTCTGGGAGCATGGACAGGTGCAATTGTAATAGAATTTTACTATCATGGTGTATTTTTCATTACACTTTCATTTTTGAGGATAGGTCTTTTTTAACACTTCAAAACCAGCTTAGGAGATATGGGTTATAGACTCAGGCATAGCAAAAAGAGTGAAAGGAAGAACACAATTAAGAGTCCACTTTATATCAGAAGAGATGTCACAGTCCCATTAGTTTAACTTTTAAAACTGTGGTGCGAAGGTCATATGAGACAGCACTCCCTTCATAAACTTATTTTAGAAGGACAAGATAGCATGTGACTGAAATCCTTGAGCAGAGTTCTATGTAGTATTAAATCCTGATCAGACCAGATCCATAAGAGCTGGGGATGGTTGCCCCCTGTCCATGGGTGACTCCTGGCACCTCTGCTGGGCTACTAAGCTCCAGGTGCATGATGTAGGAATACCTACAGGCATGACTTGCAGCACCTGGCTGGTGTAATCAGAGGGAAGATGCTAGCCACTGTCAGCCCTTCCTGTCTGTTCAGGGACCCCCTGGATGCTAGTCCAGCTGGACTGAGCCCTTTCCTCACATCAACTCCAGACAAGTTGCTTAAGCCACAGGGCTCTTTAAGGGCATGGAAAGTTATTTCATTGTAATTGGAGAAGTTTCACTGATGTCTGTGCTGAAAAATTTGGGCACCTCTTGGGGGAAAAAGAGTGTTTCGGGCTGAATTTCTTGAGTAGTTCATCATTTACATATAAATATTCAGTGAAAAAAGATCATCTTATCATAGCAGGGTTTAAAACCTGGATCAGATTCAACAAGAAGGTTGATAAGCATGCCGACTACCACCACCAGCTCCAGACAAATCACCCTGCATTAATAAGTTTTATTTTGAGAGCATTGTAAGAAGACAAAGGAATTAAAGTCCACGCATGACACCAGTTCAAGTAGATGACTTGTTTGACAAATATGAGCTCGCACATCTATCCTCTCTGCTGCTCATGTTTGTCATATTATTTACATTGGATAATAATGCTGTACAAATGCTGCTAAATTAGGCTCCTCACCTGGCAAATGTGGAGGCAGAGCACTTCTGACGGCAGTGTGGATCTTGTCAATGGGAAACAGCTAAGTCCAGTGCTGTCAAAACAAAGTACTTTGAGCATGGTCAGAAGACCAACCCAGGCATCAGGGTACTTTACATAAAATATCTGAGCAGATTTTATGCCAGTTCTCGATAGGTAGCAGCTCATGGTACAAGCATCTTTGTTCAGCCTAGAGAAAAGAGTCTAGAGAAATTCATTCCAATATTTAACTGTTGGCTACAAAGAACATGGAGATTCAGCTTCTACATGTAGTCACATGGAAAAGATGAGGGGTAATGGGCACAAGCTACTGCTGGAGAGATTCTGACTGGCACAAGAGGAAAACTTTTTACAGTGAGAACAATCAGCCATTGGAATAATGGGATTCCCCAAAACCTGAGCAGTGTGCTGGGACATCTAATCTAGGTCATGCTTTGCCTAGAAAGGTTGGACCAGATGATCCCTGAGGTCCTATCAACCTGGGATACTATGATTCCATGATCCTATGCTTCTAGGGTGACATTTGAGAATCACAATTTTGTAGTCTGGTATTTTGAATTATGTTTTGCTTAGGTTTGGATATCTGACACTTCTGTGCCCCTAATTCATCTCAAACAAGATGTCAGTGCTTTACAGTTCCAGTCTCCTCAATGTATTGATGTTGCCAACAGGCTTTCCCAATTCTTCATGACTCTATTAACTCTTTCTAAAAATTTGAGATCTGGAATATTAATTTTATATGAAAAAACATCTTTATTTCTCTCAGAGTAGGAGGCTGCACCACAGACAACCAGCAGTGAAGATGAAAAAGGAAGCAAAGTTTCTGATTAAACCCAAGAAGTTCGCAGTTGATGCAATACACTGGTTTTGCCAAACTTCATTCCTAACACCAGAGGGAGTTATGCAGAAGTATAACTTCAGAAAATGCACTCCTTGAGAAGCCCAGACTCCACTGGCCGAACTGGCCCCAAGGACTAATACTGCTGTTTATGTGGACTCAGATCAAAAGGGAAAAAAATTACAAATATTGTCATAAGATGAGCATCTGTTTGAGAAGGACTGAAAAAATAGCTTTGCAGTGTGTGCCCCAAGATTTTATTGTTTCCTATCCTCTCACTGAGAATTTAATCAAATTCAACATAGCTTTTTTAACATAGCATCTTTTCTTTTTTTTTTTTTTTTTTTTTTAATAAAGCTCTCATAGATCTATTTCTTGGGTAGCATTGGTGGTCTGGAATTTGTATCTGTTTCATATACTTTTATTTTGCCCAATATAAATTGCCAATTTATAGGGAGTCATAAGCTTTTCCTTTTACTTCTTCAGCTGTTCACAGTTTTACTCTGTGTAGATCTGCATGGGTTCAATATAATTTTCTTACTTATCAACAAAGATCTGAGCTCTGATGGTGAAAATGGGGTTTGGGATTTGGATTGGCCTTTTTGCATTTTTATGTTTCCCCCACAGTTTTGAAGGCACAGAACAATGTAAAAAACATCCTGATCAGTATTACAGACGAATGTCTTGAATTACAAAATTTTTACAATAAAAACTCCCTTGTCCTTAGTACAGCATTGGCTTAAGTTTTGCTCTAACTCTTAAGGGAAAACAAAAGAAGCTTGCACGTACACAGTCTGTAATTATTGCCTTTTTTCTCACCAGCATAAATGATGCCTCTGGATATCTCTACCAACAGATGACAAGACTCAACCCTTTCCAGGCATCTAGGAACTGACTTCAAAAATGTAGAGCCTCCCGCTGTATGTAGAGCATGTTCAACACACAATGTTTGAAACAGTAGTTGGGTACTACCCTTCGAATTCAAGAGACGTTTAATGTCTGGTAATTTGTTGTGGCTTTATATTCAAAACTTTCTTTTTTATTATTACTTTTCCTGTTGACCAGAGCCCTCTGTCATTGTTTATTGCAATGGTCTGCTAGACAAACTTGCCTTTCTCAGCTTCACTTGTGGTTGTTATGCTTCAACGACTTTCCACATGTGTTTGCCTTTTGTTTTCTTGTCTGACATTTACCTACATCATCCCTCATTTGCTGCCCAAGAGTCCTATTAAGTTTTAAATGTCTGGTTTTGTCTTCAGTCATCCGTTGCTTATAATTTCTGTGCAGCAAGTTCTGGTCTGTATGAAATACCACATCCCTGATTTTAAACATGTTGAGCATGCAGTTATAATTACTGATGTGCATGGTGCATTCCTGAATGTAAAACTGATCATCATCCATTTGCATGTGTAATTATCCATTCTACATATATGATCTGCAGGTGAAGGTTTCACAGACCACAGTGGTCATTTCACATGCAAATTTGACATGTGACTACACTTTTATGTTTCACATGTGATTATTCACCTAAAACACCCAAAAATCAAGACCTAAAGTAAGGTTACAATCAAAAGTATCAACCTGAGGAAATTGTCATGATGATGTAGCATTGTGAAATCTCATGACCTATTATTCTCGCATTTAGCAATCATGCTATAGCTGCTGTTGTACCAGTGATTAATGCAAAACTTGGCAGCAAACCTGTGGATGGATTAGCACATTTGGAGAAACATTAGCTGACAAATGGAAGACTTTGATGCAAAGTAAGTTTGACTTTGTAAACACAGTTGGGTTTACGTCATGCAGTAGGTGCAAGATGAGAGCATAGTTTCAGTTCTAGGGGAGGGAGCTTTAGCCCCTTGCTGAGCTGTGGAAGAGCTAAAGTTGTTGTGTCTAATCCACTGCAGAAGATATTAATGACCAGGGCTAGGCTTAAACGTATGTCTGTTAGATCACTGACTCTTTGCTGTTCAAGATGTCTATATGGCAAATTTAAGTCTCACAGAATGACTAGTGACATGGATGCTATAATCTGCAGTAGGTGAAATAATAGTTTTCATCTTCACTCAGGAGAATTACCTGAATTTCTATTCAGAAAGGATGGCTTCATTAGAACCTGTAAAAGCAGCAAGTGTGAAGAGAAAGGATTAACAGAGATGCCTTTGTGCTTTGCTGAAGGAATGGGAGTTTCTCCCATGTGATCCCAGTGAAGAACTAAGCTTTTTCAATTAAAATCCAGAGCAAATTTAGAATTTAGGATATGTTTGGTTCCATTCATTTGCAAGAACCTGGCCAAATTTTTATCCCATTTGTGAGCATGAGAATTGTTGCCTTACAGATAAGTGTCTTGTAAAACATTTCATATTGAGCATTTGTATTTCAGTCAAATTATAATGTGAATTTCCACATCTTCTTTTCCATAATAATAGTCACTGACTTTCCAGAACTTTGTGACTATTATTTTGTTAGAGGACAGTATGAACATGCGTCAGCAGTGTGCACTCGCAGCCCAGAAAGCCAACCGTATCCTGGGCTGCATCAAAAGGAGCGTGACCAGCAGGTCAAGGGAGGTGATCCTGCCCCTCTTCTCTGCTCTTGTGAGACCTCACTTGGAGTACTGTGTGCAGTTCTGGTGTCTTCAACATAAAAAAGACATGGAACTGTTGGAACAAGTCCAAAGGAGGGCCACGAGGATGATGAGAGGACTGGAGCATCTCCCATATGAAGATAGGCTGAGAAAGTTGGGGCTGTTCAGCCTGCAGAAGAGAAGGCTGAGTGGAGACCTCATAGCAGCCTTCCAGTATCTAAAGGAGGTCTATAGGGATGCTGGGAAGGGGCTCTCCATGTAGGACTGTAGTGATAGGACAAGGAGTAACAGGTTCAAACTTAAACAGGGGAAGTTTAGATTGGATATGAGGAAGAAATTATTTCCTGTAAGGGTGGTGAGGCACTGGAATGGGTTGCCCAGGAAAGTTGTCACTGCTCCATCGCTGGTGGTGTTCAAGGCTGGATTGGAAATAGCCTTGGTTGGCATGGTTTAGTGTGAGGTGTCCCTGCCCGTGGCAAGGGGGTGGGAACTAGATGATCTTAAGGTCCTTTCCAACCCTAACTATTCTATGATTCTATGATTTTGCTGACACTGATTTTATCCTTGTTAAGAGTGTTTTAATTTTGAGGCCAAAAGGACATCCCTCTGGCTAATTTTTGGAATATTGAGAAGGATGGTGTGAAGACGGTAATTTTCATTCACTGCCACTTTTATTATATAACTATAAAGATTTCTTATGTTTATGTAAGATGCAAAGAAATACAATCATTTAGAGGATAAGATATGAAAAATTTTCTGCTAGCAGTGACTGCATTAGCAGCTTAGAGACACTTATCTTTATGAAACTTCAGCAGTGCAAGGGAATGTGTCAGGGCATCAGAAATCAGTCCTCGATACTGTTCAGGTATTAAAATAGTCCCTAGCACAGTTTTGGCCTGGACCAGCTGTAACAGTCTTAAGCACCCCTTAGACATACCTTGGAGTAAGCAGAGTCCAGAGATTATTTGCTTCTTCTTGGTAGTGTGGGTGCTAGCCACCCACAGATAGCCTTTGAGCCACCCAGCAAGCCTCACTATCACAGACATAGCCTAAGCAGGTGGGTCACCTGAAAACTGAGTTATGTTCTTGAGTAGCAGTGCTTTTATACAAGGTGTGAGATACAAGGTTTATAAGGAGAGGTAATAGTCTCTATGAGACTAATTTATGCAATAATAAAAAAAAAAGATATATTTTGGGCTCAGAATGCCTTAAAATAGGCATTTTAGAATGACCAGTAACAAAACAAACAAAAAGGGAATATTGATGCTTAAGAAGAAATACAGGAAAAAAGTAAACTAACATGAGTTCATCTGTTTATAATCTGTCCTTTTGTATTCTGCTCAGTTACAGGATACTCATCTTTGTGATAGATGAAAGCCTGTTTTTAGCTTGTCAAGAAATATGACTATGAAATAAAGGCATGGAACTAGATCAGTCAGGTCACCAAGTCCAGTCATCATTTTGTGAGGTAATCCCTTAAATGTGTCTTTCTTTAAACTGATTATGCTTCTTGCTTTCCCTTTTTCTAACACAAAAGAGTGTTTCAGAAAATCACTGCCCTGAAGCTTAGAAACAATGCTCCTAAATTCTACCCCAAATTGATCGATTGACAATATTTGTCTCATTTTTCTTGTGTTAGCATAATTTAAAGTGCCTTTGCCTTCCCCAAGCTGGTGGCTGACCTTCTTATGTACTTGTAGAAAGTAATCATACCTTGTAGCATTTTGTTCACCTAAATAATCAAAATCTTTATTAATTTCCTTCTGGAAATAAATAATTTTCTTGATTATCTCACAACCTGTTGGTGTCTGCTGTAGTTTAAAAAAATATTTGTTGAGCATGGGGACCATACTATGTATGCTATTAACTAACCCAGCTAAAACCAGGATACTGAGGAAGTCTCTATGTGTCTTACCTGTCTGTCCTGACCTATTACGTCTTATAACTTCAGTTGGCTTTTTTTTTCATGACCACATCACATCAATGACTCACAGTGATCTTGTGGTTACTAATGTACTCGGTGCATTGTATAGTACATCTGTCATGTGTTGTTTGTTCATTCTCTGAGTCTTTTCTCAGGAGAAGTATGTTCAGAGATGTGGCAAGCTTTAGTAGTGCTTTCCATTTTTTTGTTTCACCTTTTGTTCTATGGTACGAGTCACTGCATGTTTTTATAATTGCCTTAATTTTTCCATTTGGATGAAAAGGTGATGGCAATCGTGATTGCTGGTAATTCCTGAGCAGTTAAATCCGAAGTCTCAGGCCAGCCACTGTTTTGTACTTCACACAAAAAAATTTCATCCCTAGTGTAAAGTGCTGAAGCACACTTTTTGGCTATGGTCTTATCCTAATATTCTGTGATGGCCATTTAGGTATTTGTCCAAACAAAAGAAGAATATGACATCAAATTCTTGAAGATATAGACAGAGACCTAGCATCAAATAAATATCATGTAGCCCACATAACAGCTATAAGCTGCTCCCAGAAGTCTTTATTAGTACAGAAAATAGTCTGCAATAAATAAATATCACCTGTGGTTAGCACTAAAGACTTCATATCTTCTACCCCAATACATCTATACTGCCTTGATACAGACAAGAGGAGAAGAACGCACAAATAACTACAGTTAAATAATTCTGAAACAAGGGTCTCCAGTCTCTTCAGTGAGAGCTGATGTGGCTGGTCATGCTTAAACAGGTAGTTCACTGGTTCCAACATGAGCAAGGGTTACAGAAAGACCACCCTGTTATGCACGAAGAAGAAGGATGCTAGTTCCTCTGTTAACAGACAGAAGAGCCAAATGCTCTGAGCTCTAGAAACTTTAACTTAGAAGGGAAAAAAAAGATTAGATTGACCATTTTTTTAATCAAAACCCCTCTTTGCAAGGAATGTAAAGAAAGACAGATTTTCAAATGACTATGTTCTGGGGAAAATATGAACTTTGATATTGATAATGAGGGTACATAAGTACAGGGTTCTCAACATATTTTTAACAAAAAATTTTTAAGTTATTTATTGCCAGAAGGAAGAAATTCACTCAGAAATTCAAAACAAGTTCAATTATGCCAAATACTAAAACCCCCACAATTATATGCAAACATGAGAAGAGACTATTTTAAAAATAGTGAGTAAGGAAAGAAAAAAACCTATGTGAAATACCTTGATGGATTTATTTTAAATACTGGGTGAATTATGCAGCCTGTTTTCTTGTTTTGTTAATGAAGAATCAGGACCTAAAATATTTGTAGTGTTTCATGAATATGCAATGAAATGTTAAACATTTGCAATGAGGTTTGGCAGTGTGAACTTTCCTGCTTAGCAAGCTGAACACTTTAAAATACTTTAGAGCCACTAGGAAGTCAAACAGGTGCTGATAAGCTTCACTCTCTGCCTCGAGGCTGTATTTTCAGTGGCTCTTGTTCTTTTGGTCAGACAGTGCAGGAGAGCAGCCACTGTGGGTGAAAAAATTCATGAGCTCAGCCAAATAATGTCTTGACCAAATAGCAGATAGAAGCTCCCCAAATAGACTGATAGGCTGGTAGAACTGAATTGGAGTAATTATTATTAAAAAACACAATTGTTTTTTTGCAGCTGCTACCCGAAACAGGGCCTTTAGTGTGCTCAGTAAGTTTGAAAGCGTTTTCAGCTCCATTAAACACTAATTTACTTATAAAAGATCAGTCCTAAGTAGAATCAAACCAACTGTAACACACTGTAAAATGGAAGCCATTTTGCCAGACTAAATAAGTAAATAAATAAATAAAATCGATCTGCTTCATCATCTTGGAGCTCTTCTTTTACTTAGAAATATAATCACCCCAAAGAACGGACATAGGAACTGCTTTTTGCCCCCATCATTGTGTCAGGTCAATGCAGCACTGGGTCCCTCCCATACTTACTTTCAAGAATGGTCAGAAAATGATCTGGCCCTACCCTTTCTCAGTAGTAAAATTGTATTCAAATCCTTTCAATAGGAAGTATTTTTAAGTCATAACAACCATGTTTCAAACTGCTACTGGTAAAACTGTGTTTTAATTAGGACTCTGAGCCATACCAGGGCTCTGTGCTGCCCTGCCCCTGGAAAGATGCAGGCATAACTGCCCAGGCTCTGCTTCTGCTGCCAAAGCATGCAGACCATGTGCTCCACGCTCTTGTCAATTGCTATTCGCACTGAAATCATAAGCTGCAAATTGAAAGAGCTAAAAGACAGATACTCCTCCTACTTTGTTCTGCTTCTGGAAGGGTGACACAGCTTTTTAAGGAGATCTGAAGTGGGGAACAGCAATCCTATCATCTGTCCCATCGAAATTCCTCTAGGTACATACATCAGGGCTGGAGATGTGATGTTATGGAAGACAGTAGGATTAGCTAGATGACTTGAGTACAGGTACAAAGCTGATGGAAGAAATTGCTCAAATGGCTTCAGACAATGCACTTCAGCTCGAAGTCCAGTGTCTGTCATTAGATAAGCTGCAGTAAGTCCATTTTTTTCTTGTTGGTGATGCCAAGTGTTTCATCTGACTTGAGAAGATCTCAGGGTTTTTTCCTCCAGTGGTCAAGGCAAAAAGTGCAAATTGCATGTTGTTTGGCAAATTCCTGCTTTTTTTTTTTTTTTTTTTTTTTTAGCTTTCAGATTTCAAGATTCTGTAGGATGGCAGAAATGAAGGTATTAAGAGTAAACAAAAAAGATGGAGGCGGTATGTCTAAGCCCGAGCCTGTGAAAATATACACTTGTCACTTTCTTCACTCAAAATAAAAAGGACTTACAACTTAAAAAAAGAACCCAGCCTGAACCCACAGTTACCCACTATGGCAGAAACCTAACTAATGTTTCCAAGCACATATTAAAAGTACAGAGACTGCGACCTAAGATGAATACCAAGCATATCCGAGGAATTAATGCAGAACTTGAAAACTGTCACAGTCCATGCCTGAACCCGAGCTTTGGTAGCCCAGTGAGCTTTGTACTGCTAAATTAGGCCAGTTTTTATAGCAAATGGTAAACAGATGGGGAACTATGACCAGCATTCAACAAAAAATATTACTAACATTTAGCATGCAGAGTCACCAGTAATTATTTAAAATGCCAAAAGTTTAACTTTTTTTATTCTTAACTGTGTTCTAGAGCTTTCAGGTATTAGGGGACCTATGTACAAGCAGCTGCACAACCTATAATCAAAGGATATTCTTTAACATATAGAGAAAATCCACACGACAAGCTGACTGGATAACAGTAAGAAAATGATGATGGCATTGCAAGCTGTGCTTGCAGCTTTTCACAAATTCTACTCTGTCTTATCAGGCAAGCATAATTTCTAATAGAAAAAATATGTATCATCTCATCCAAATCCTGTTAGAAGATGATGGATGAAGAATAGTTAGCTGTTCTCTCTTGTATTCAAGGAGAATTTCAGGTTGCTTCTGTTTGCATTATTGAAAGTTAGGTTTCAAATATGAAATCCTGGCAGAAGCTGACATTAAAAGTATTCGAGTGAAACCTTTAGCGGTTTCTCTGTCTGAACAGCCAGGGCAAATGATCCTCTTTGCATTCCTTGAGGCCATTTTAATTGAATTTAGAGCCAACTCAGGTCTCCCAAATTCAGACTCTGAAGATCCAGTGGAGGAGAAAATACCACATGGCACTTGAAGACTGAATGAATTATCAGCAAAGAGCCTGATCCCATAAAATGCTCAGTGACATTGATTCCTGTTTAAATCATAGTGAGCTGTGATTGTTCAGTGCAATTGGCCCCAGGTGTCTGAGGCCAAGATTGCCCTTTAGTATGAAATATTCCCACCCTTGTTAGCATTTGCCGAATACTAGAAAGCTGTGCAAATCCGTAACAGCTTGATTTTATGTGCATAGGGAAGTGTCATGGGTTCAGCAGTAGCAGTCATTTTTCTCCTTCTTGGTAGCTGGTGCAGCGCTGTGTTTTGGATTTTGGGCCTGGGAACAGTGCTGATAACACCAGTGTTTCAGTTACTGCTTAGTGATGTTTTGGTCTGACCAAGGACTTTCTGAGTTTCATGCTCTGCCAGGGAGAAGGGGAGCCGGAAGGAAGCAGAGACAGGACACCTGACCCAAACTGACCAAAGAGGTTATTCCATACCACAGCACGTCATGCCCAGGATATAAAAACGGAGAGCAGAGACCCGGAGGGGTGGGGGTGTACTGGGTGGTCGGGCTTGGTATTGGGCTGGGTGAGCAATTGTATTCTTTCCTTGTATTTGCCTTGTCATTATTATTATTGGTGGTAGCAGTAGTGGTCTTGTGTTATACTTTAGTTACTAAACTGTTCTTATCTCAACCTGTGGGAGTTGCATTCTTTTCGATTCTCCTCCCCATCCACCTGGGAAAGGGGGGAAGAAAGAGAAGGAAGTGAATGAGAGAATGGGCTGCATGAGTTAGAAAGGCTTAAACCACGACAGGAAGAAAAGGATGCTAAATCTTAGAAATTTATACAGGTTCAGGAATTGTGGAAGGGGCTTTGGAAAAGAGTACATTTCAGATTAATAATATTTGCAAGAAGTATCTATTTTCAATGTTTTTCTTTAGGCCAGTCTACCAGCATAAATTGCTGTATCACTAGATACATCCAGTTTATATGCTAGTCACCTACAGGAATGTAGGAAATATTGTGCTTGCTGTCCCCACAGCTGTGAGCAAGCAGGAAATATTAGACCTCTGTTTTTAATAGCATGCTACAAAATATTATCCAGATTCTGAAATGCCTTATGTAACTTTAAAATATTCTCATGTATGAATCCATAAGCACTATGAATATTTCAATTAGCATTCCAAGTGTAAAAACACCATTACTTCCTCTGGTTAAGTAATGTTTATTTGCAAGTCTGAGTGTCAGTGGTTGATGGACAGAGTATCAAAGGATTTATTTGAAAAATTATATGTGATTATATGCAGATTTCCATGAATAATAGGAATAAACACAGTAACTTAACCAAATCACACTCATTTTTAGATATGTCATAAATCTTGCTATGGTTCTCAAGCTCATGAATAAGAAAAACAAAAAAACCAGCCTCTATGAGCATAGCCGCTTCACTTTGAATAGCTGAGTTCAGATGTGATCTCCAGTAAAATGAATAGTTTTACCTTCTGAAGAATGATGTACTAAAATAAACAAGAGAACAGCAGGGTGGTATGACGATAGCATGCTTGTAAGTTGTTGTTTGTACCCATCACACCTGAGATTTAATTGCTTCCATACAAGGAATTTCACTGTCACTGAGGATGAAAAACATAGTAGTCACTAGCTGATGGCAGATACTCAGCAGACGCCTGCTGTCATGGCGCTGCAGCACTCACTGGGGCATGTGTTCAACTGAAAAATCTTCCCTTTGGGGTTCTATTTCATTGTTTCTGATCATACTTTCCCTTGGACTGTACTTTGGCAAAAAGCAGCTACTAAAAGCAATACAGCTGGGTCAGAATGTGTTCTGCCTGGGCTCAACAGACCTGAGTCTTCAGTAACGCTAACACAGTCATGCAAGTCCAGTCTATGAAGCAGCTTGTTTTGTGATAGATTGCCCAATGCACCAGGCTCCACCATGCTGTACTGGCAGAGCTTCCCTAGGAGCTGAGATGCAATGACTAGGTCTGCAGATATGGGACAGTACTTTTGGAAGCTACTTCTGTGCTAAATTCAATGTGACTTCAGACTCTTTGAGCAATAAGATGAACAGTTTTTCCAGGTTCACAGTGTATCCTGGTGCCATTCATCAACTTTGTCCTTTGACAACGGAGTCTATTTTTCCACTGTAATGTAAATTAGCACTTCAACAGGACACCATCTACACAAAAATGATTTCTCCTTGTAGCATGGTATATTACCTAATCATATTGTAGCATTCAGGGACTATTAGAAAAGATGTATGTCCCTCTCCTGTCTAATTCAATGCTCTGCTTTCCATAAGATGCCAAAAGGCTGCTTCACATAGGGAAATTATAAGATCTATGACTTGCAGGAAAAAAAAAAAAAAAAAAAAAGAAAAGTAAAAAAAGGAATGAAGAAGCTTAGGGCAAAACAGAAAACGAAGTGAAAAATGAAAATTAAATTGTATATTAGGTTTTCCACACAGTGTAAACAGGGGAAAATATACATAATGGATTAATTTTGGTTCATTAACAACGTCGCATAAGAATGGCATGTATCAAAGCAAGAAAAATGAATTCAAACATGCCTAAAAATAAAACTGCTAAGCTGAGTGAAACAGTGAGGAAGAAAATTTCAAAATAATGAGCAAATGTGGCATTTGGATCTGAAGATGATAAAGAGTATTTCATCAAGCATAAAGAATACATCTTTAGAAATATGGAGACCAGTAAGCTTTCTGTCCAATCAGGAAAAATTGTCTGAGCATGAGCAGGACAGAACTGCATGAAATACCAGGAACTATTCAACATTGTCAGTCAACAAAAGCAGAGCAAGAACAATTACTGCCTCCCAGCAGATGACAGAGAAGTTAGTGTATTCTAACTCACCTCAGCATCTTTCTGCAATCTCAAAAACATTGGTAGATTCTCCTACTGGAAAGCTTCCTCCTTCTCTTTTTAGAAGGTCCCTATCCAAAATCTCTAGGAACGATAGAACAAAATAGAAGCCAACAGAAAAAAATTCAGGTATCATAAAATGCTGCTACTGGACACTGTCTGCCTGAAAAAGAAGGAAACTTTTCTCTTATGAATACTGGGGAAGGAAATCATGCAACATTTTAGAAACTTGGCTGTATCATTGTTGCCACAGAAGTCATACCTCACATTTTGCTGCCTAAAACTGCTGAGAACTTGAGGGTTTTTCCCTTGTTAGTCCATTTAATCTACTTTTCCTGAAAAGCTTTGCAATTCAGACTAATATCCACCCTTTATATTTTCAAAATCATAGGAAATATGATTGCTGAAAAAGCCCCTTTAATATGGTTAGTGTGAGATAAATGGTGCAGTCCTCTGAAAGCACAGTGTGATAGATGGATGCTGTATAGGCTTACCAGCCACCCTGTTTGTATGCAATGATTCTGTCCTCATTCTGAAACTCCTACATTATGCTAGGGATTATGATTGTTCTGAGACTCCTGATCCCTAGGAGAGGCATACAGAAAAATATCTAAAAGTGCTACAGCAAGGCAAAGTTGCAAAGGAACATCTGGAGGGACCAGACATCAACAACAAAACAGGGAAAAGACGATCCCATAGGCCTTAGATGGATAATTGAATGATGATCTCTGTCCCTAGCAATCCCGATATTTTACCATTCTTTTTTCCTTGTCTATTACTATTCCACTGCAAATAATAACCCTCTCTTTAATAATACAGAAGAGATGCATACTTGACTGTTGCAATGTTTTCTGAATCACTCTACCTCCAACATTTATCTATTGCATCCTTGAAAATATACTGGATACTGAAAAATACTGCTTAGCTGACATGATCTGTTGAAAAGAAACCTTGTTTCTATATTTGTGTTTAAATTTTAAAGTATTTGTTTTAAAAATGATCTGTCTCATAAATGAAATTGTTTAAATTTTAAAAGCAATTTACAAATTACTTTTCTGTACTGTATGTGTTAGTTCATTAATAATGGATTTCCATGTGAGGCACCCTTATTCCTTTTTTAATGGAAGAAATTCAGCCAGTTGCTTCTGTAATTGTGACTTGATTATATTCCAGATTTTACAATAGACTTTCCTAAGCTGAAATTAAACACAATTATCTCTTTTCAATGTCAGATCCCCTGCAAATGTCTATCTAGCTGGTACAGCAGGACTGCTACTTGTGCATTCACACAAGAAGCTAAAAGCAGCCCAGCAGAGAAATTATGAATTTGGGAGGCTATGTTTATTAGAACTGAGGAAAGTAACCAGGCATAATGGTAAAGAATAATATTTCAATCACAAAATAAGTTGGTGAAAATCATCTTTTTTTCAAGGTAGTTTGCTGGGGAGAAAGAAAATTTGAAAACACACAATTAGTTTAATTGACAGAGAGTCTAAAATTCAGCTGTTTGGGAAAAAATAGCTAAGGCTAGCTTCAAAGAGAATGCAGAGAGTTGCACAGATATACATATATTTTGACCAAAATTCTCTGAAAAAATATTAAAATTGCAAATCAGAGTTTCTCAAAAGCTGGGAAATTACACAAGTAAGGTTTCCTATGGAAGCCTCTGTAAATAATGCTCAAAGGGTTTTCCTGAAGGACCCTGCCTCATGAGCCTCCTCTTCATAGGATCAAGCAGGGTTTCAGATATGTGTATAGTGCACTCTAACACATAAAAGAAAAGGTTAGGCAGCCACTGCAGATGGTTATTCTGTTCTGAGTAGGACACCATGCAGAAAGGGACAGAAACATGAAGTTGGCAATGCGGCAGTAATTTCTTACATGGCAAAGGAATATCCACCAGCACGATCAAAGAACTGCTCACCTCCTGAAAAGTGGTTTTGAGCTATTCTCTACTTATCTTTATTCCCTTCCCCTGTTTCTTCTGTCTCTTCCTTTCCTTTTCTAATTTCCTTACCCTTTCTATTAATCTCTCCTATCCCTTCCCAGTAGTTAAATCAGTCAGTTAAACCTCTTTTATACATTTTTTCCTAATTACTCAGAGCTGATTGTAACATGGGAACTCAGTTGCAGAGACTAGAGCTTCAGCACTGTTGAAAAGGCAGGGGCAACAATGCGCACAGGAATATTCTCATAAACAGGAATATCCTCATGAACATTTAGGTCCCAGGCTGGACCATGCCTGGATGTTCGGGATGGCAGGAACAGGACCATAGATCAAGAGACAACTAGGAAACACACTGAAGGAATAGTATCTTCAGAGGTTACAAACAATGAGTTCTATCAAATTATGCATAATCAAGTTAATATTTCAAAAGTTTACAGTTTATTGAAATTTGGAGGAGATACAGGTTAGATATAAGGAAGTTATTTACTGTGAGAGTGGTGAGGCACTGGAACAGGCTGCTCAAAGAAGTGGTACATGCTTCACCCTGGCAGTGTTCAAGGCCAGGTTGGACAGAGCCTTGGGTGACATGGTCTAGTGTGAAGTGTCCCTGCCTATGGCAGGGGGTTGGAACTAGATGATCTTAAGGACCTTTCCAACCCTAACTATTCTATGATTCTATGACACTTTCATGAAATCAGCAAAAAAAAATCATATTCTTATTACCTCAGAAATCACACTGCCAAATGTCAAGTTCTTGCTCTATAGGATAGAGACCTAATGAGATACATTTAAGAAGACTTTAAAAATATCCAAAATAATATTAGTCCCATCCTCTAAAAATTTCTGAAGTATTTCAGCTGAAAGTACCCTAAATAAAGAAACATACAAACCAGCCCACCTATAACATGAACACAAATATAAGTTTGGCAATCTCTTCAGCAAGTAGGAGTCCTAGGCCAGAAATTACTGGGAAACTTTAATCATTAGCAGCTGTATTTAACGTTGTCGATAATGCTGAAAGGGAAATGATCTGTCACTAGAACTGACAAATGCAAAAATTACAAAAACTGTATCTATGTTACCTGCGTGTCGTGCGGGTCCTGGATGACAATGCCTAAACTCCACCTGTGCAAGTACAAAACAACATCTTTTGATAGTAAATTGTTGATTACGCTCAAATGATTTCCAAGATCTACCACAAAGAAAACTTTTATTAGGGGTCTGTATGGCACAAATGACAAAAAAAGTGCAAATGATATAATTTCAATATATCTTTAAATTATGCACAACATATGCAGACAATACTCTCATTTTTTAATAAGTATCAAAAGGATGTAATTTTCTTCTGCAGATTTGCTTCATAATAAGAAAAAATGCTGAACACAAGAAAAATATACTTTGGTTCACCCGAACCACTGGAATACCTCAGCAGAGATTGGTAACACATATGTTATGATTTTGATTGGCTGCGATCTCATAGCTCTGATCAATAAACTAATTCAGCTGTGTCAAATTGGTCTTCTGGGCTTTTACTCCTATTAGAAACAATTCCTACTCAAATTTGGAATTAACACATAGAGGAAACAGGCAAAGTGATGTCTCCTCTGTGAATAGCCTGGATATAATGTACAGCTTATCTTTCATCTCCCTCATAGCTGGAGGGGATATCCCCTCATTCTGGAAGGATAAAGGCAATTTCTTTTCTTTTCACATTTTGCACCACCCTGATGTTACTTAAACTCTTACCTGATTGTAGAGCAGCTATCTTTTTACCCTGCAACATTTTTATACATGCTGTCCTGCTCTACTAGTATTCCTTACCTATTTTTCTGTGCTGAATCTTTCATCGCTTTCCTGAAGTTTTTTTTAATCAGTGCCACACTTTTCACTTGCATTTATGAGGCATTGCAAAACCTCAGTCTTGTGTTGCTTTCACTGTGTGTTATTGTTGCTACACTATGCATATGAAAATCAAATGTGAGGATCAATAATCCTTGCTTTTTGATAAAAATAACTAGGGGACATAATTTTGTGCATAATTTTTTTTTTTCTTTCTGGTGGCTTTCAGTGGCACTGAGATATCTCTGAATGGCATTTAGAAGATTTTACAGGAATCTCTGCTCTGGGACTAGTGGGAACTATTCCTTTGAGCTTCACTGCTAAATTAATAGTGCCTCCAGACTCTATTTCAAAACAAATTCCATCAGGTTTGCACAGGTTTTCAGCTTCCAGTAACATTAAAATTAAATGCAACAATTTTAAATGTGGATTTCGGGGAAGGAATTCCTACATACAAGGTTGTACCTTTGGCTGGTTCAGCATCTGTCTGAACAGCAACAGTGCAGCAACACTAAGCTTTTTATGCTGTTGTAATTAGAGGAGGCATATGCTGTACTGCTGCAAGTTATGCAGCAGTGTAGTATCACTAGTGCTTCAGTTATTAAAGATACAGGCTTTAAGGATGGCAATTTTTTTGTGTTTGTAAGGATTCTCAGGATTCGGTGATTGAAAAAATAGATGCAATGTTGTGACTTGCCTGGTAGCAAGAACAGTTCTTCAAATTATAACCTTTTTTTGGAGAAGGGATAGCATATTTTGCACTTTGCACACTTAGGTTATGAACTTGCTAGAAGATCACAGAAGGTCACAGATGGCAGGAAAATAACTCTTTAATGACCTCTTTTTTTTTTTTTTCTTTTCTCTCAGCTGCATTTTTCAGGTGAGAAAAATGTGCCATCTGGCAAAAGCACCCTGGCATTTACTGTCCTGCCCACAATTAGCCACTCCTTCAGTAAAGAGTTAACTGGGTTTTCTGCCATTCAGTACTACATTTCCCACCAACAAATAATAACCTTTAATCTGCTTTTAGAAGTGATTTAAACCTGCACTAACTGAAACTCTGACTACCTAGGAAGACTGATGGGAATACCCCTGAGTTATGCTATGACAGAAGCACATTGCCATGAACGGAGGATATCGAGAAAATCAGTCAATTGAAGTCATTCATTATTTCTTGAGAAACATCTCATAATTCTTTCAAAAAAAAGATGGGATGTCCTGTAATTGACCCAATTGATGGGAATGGGTTCATAGGACATTTAACACAAAAAACACTAGACTTGACCATGGAGGCATGTAAGCAGAAGTAATGAGAACATGGAAAGAATTTACTGAGGAAATGTTTAAACCTGTAGAAAACTAAACTATGTGGGTGCACACAGTTTACTCTGCATAAGAAATAGTCCTGTAGGCTGGCTGGGTGAGCTACACTCTTTAGTGTGTAAGCATTTTAGTAAGTATTTGCCAACACTTATCAGACTTTTCTCTTGGAGCATCTGGCAGCAGCTGATTAAAATGACTGAAGACCAGAATCTTTAAGTCAAAGTAGCATGTAATTGCCAAATAGGACATAAGATTTAGGAGTATGTTAACACAACAAAGAGACCCAATGCATCTTTCTCTGTATGAGCTCAGAGGGCCTATCTGTTTGTCTAGTATGATGAGTCTGTTTCTTTCCCTGGGTTGGGAGAGCTAGGGTGCTTGCTGGAGATAGCAGCGAGGTAGGATACAGCTGTGAATGTTTTGTTATATATTAAACACTGAAATCAACTGATAACTAATAGTTGAAAAAATTTTAAGTAGTAAAATATATATTGAATAATTATTGGAAGAATTAAATAAAAATATTACAAAAATGTTTAGATTGTTATGTTTTATATCTAAAAAAGTCATGCTGGATCTTCCTACAGAACATGGTGTTTCAACATCTATACAGGTGGTAATTTCTCCTATAAATTTAGGATTAGGATCAGGCTCCATTCTGATGCTCAATAAATCTGTAATCAAAATCACTGTAATGTCCAACTTATTAGTAAAGCCATACTTATATCGCTTCTACATGTGTTCTTTATTAATGCATCAAAACTTCTCCCCTACAAGCTGTTGAAAGACGAATAATGAAAATAAATCATTCAAATTCAAAGCCACGCAGCAGAGTTCTGTGTTAACAATAATAATCAATACCTGAATTTCCCTCAGAAAGAAATTCAGTCTATAAAGCTATTTGCTTTGGGAAGCATTGGGGAAACAGGCATTCTTGTTGCCCCAAAAGACGGCAGGGAGTCTGAAACATACTGTTAACACCTTTTTGAGCAGATGTAACTACAGTTTCAACCTATTGAAATTCCTGCTGCGTTGCTTTGCATTTAATCACAATCTTCATTGGCATTTATTCATTGTAACTGTACTTTATTCATTTATTCACCAAAAATGTTTATACAAAATTGAATATATAAAACTGCGGCGACATCTTTTATGAGCAACAAATAAAAATTAAGCCTGCTTGCATTGCATGTGCATATCTATTCAACAGATGCCCTCTTATTGTTTAATGGATGCTTGTGCCAGAAAAAGAGCTAGAAACATATTCTGTTTAGTTTAGAGATAATTGGTCCTTAAAAGATTTTCAGTTTTCTACTCGTCAGATGCACACACATATGTATATGCATACATCCATTTTGTAGTAAAAGTGTCATTTGAGTTTGCCACAGTCAGAATTCTGATTAAAAGGAAGCATGACAGGTCAGAGTCTCCATTGTTAAAAGTCAGTCTGTTTTCACTGCTGCCAATCATAGCAACAGACCAGTGCCAGTATGGTCTTACTGAGAGTACGGACATTATTTCTTGTAATTTTGTCCGAAAAAAACCAGTTCTTTACTTTAACTTACTTTTTTTTCTTTCTTTGTATTTTTTTCCATGTCAGCCTAGGAAGTTTCTATTTTCTACCAGGAAATAGAAACAGAAAAGTTTCAAGTTCTCACTCCTTATTATTCTATTGTACTAAATTCTGCATTAAAGTTCCTAAAACTGATGACAGTGAGATGGGAATAAGCCATCAAATTATACTTGATGGGTCAGAGCCTAGTTTCCTTTGTGTGTTCCCAAAGAATCGAAAGCCAAAGATATACTATCCCATTTTGAAAATATGTATATATAAGCACTCAGAATAATATTTGTTCTCAAGTGAGAAGGACCTGGCCCACTGCTAGCATCACTGAACATTCCTAAAAAGCATGGCTGGTTGCACCTGCAGAAGGATGCTTTTGTTCTGCCAGCCAATATTTCAAACTGTCCACTGGAGAGAGAGGGCATGTTGTATCTCCAATAATGAGATCCATGAATCATTTCTCAGCATGCAACTCCAAAGCCTTTTCTCTTGCTTCTGCTCTCTGGGAATTTTTTCCAGGGCAATACCTCTTTTTACCTGCAGTGCTCTGGCTCTTCATCAGAACAGGTACAGCATTTATCGCAGATTTTAAATACTGAGCTTAAAAGAGAATTTCTGGGGAAAAATGCTAATTCAACAATCAAGAACAGGGGGTTTGGTCAAACAGCTGTCTCTTAAAGAACTTAATTTTGAAAGTTCCTCATGGGAGTCACTTAAAGACCCACCTTTTTGGCAGCAAAACCCCTATGGAACTTAGTTACTTAATTCTTGGCCACAATGAACTGTTCTGTGCCTGTTTTGTGCCTCAGGTGCGGTGGGACAAGCAAGTACCTTTACCCTTTTTTAGCTATGGGGTTTTGATCTAGACCATTTGCTCTAACCACATGGCATAAACCTGCAGGAGGAAATATCCCTGACCACACAAGAGTTAACGCACTCAGTTTGCACTGCTCTTTAGCCAGGGTCAATATGAATAAATTAGTAGACCATATATTTGAGCATTTGCTTGGAATAAATATTTAAAATATTTACATTAAAAAGTACATAATCATCAGAGCCTAATATTAATGTCATTTCATATCCTATAACTTGATAGAAAATATAAGATGGCAAGTGGGGGAAAGAAACTTACACCTGCCCCGAGTGGTTTAGCCCTTTACAAAATGGTACTGACTTCAGTACCTAAATCCAGGTAAGAGTTAATGAGTGCCCAGAGATGTGTCTACCTAGACTGATTTTAGGCATCTCTGATGAAGAATGGGGCTTTAAACCAAGTTCTTTAATCCAGCAACTCCTCCGAATTGCCTTAGAAGTTCTATACACTGGGTTTTGTGAATCTTGTTCTGAGGTCATCTTTTATGACCTTCCTGATCATTAAAAGTATTTCTCTAGTCATTGCAGGGAAAATATACTTACCTAACTTGTGGCTGGGGATGCTGCTAAGTAGAACTGAAGAGGTAGTTTGGCTCACTGCTGCACTTGGCCAAAATTCCCAGTGCAAGTCCAGGCCTCTGAGATTATCAAGTGGGGAAAAAAGCCCTCTTTAAAATAGTATTTTATGCACTAATTTCAGATTGATAGAACTAATTCTGAGAATTATAAATAACTCAAACAAATGGTGATAAGGACTTAAGTGGAAACTAGAAGCAAGCTACAGACTCATAATTAGGGTCACTAGGCTCATCTAGTCTGACCTGCTGCCTAGTGCAGGCCAAACAATTTCATCTAATCCTGCAACAAACAAATATTCTTCCCTACAGTGCAAGTTCGAATCACTCAGAGCCTTACCTTGTAACTGAGCAAGAACATAGCCCTTAAGAATACATCCAGTTTTGATTTAAACTTCAAGCTTGAATATACTCATCCAAACATAAAGAAAAACAAACAAACAAAATGAAAGGGAAAACAGCTCTCCACATTGCTACTGACTGAAAGTTAAAGAAAGAGTAAGTGTAGCAGTTTTCTGAATTACAAAGTTGTGAGTTGCACAAGAAGCTGTATGAGCCTGGTGTCAACCAAAGAACTATTTCTTTGTTTATATCCTTTATTCTTCTTATACATCATTGAAGTTTTAAATTGGGTTAAATCTGAAGGACAAAAGGGTTTTCCGAGTGATTCCAGCCAATATAGCTTTGGATATATTCCAAAACCACTGCAACTAATAGAAAACTTTCAATGTCTTAGACATGTTTTGGCGCCAGCTCAACGTCTAAAACATGCTCTAAAATACTGACCCACACAATGGACTATGAGATAAACCCTTTATGAATAATTTTACACTAACCAATAATTAAGTATTTCTCATGGGTTCAGCAGTAGCAGACATTTTTCTCCTTCTTGGTAGCTGGTGCAGCGCTGTGTTTTTGACTTTCGGCCTGGGAACAGCACTGATAACACCAGTGTTTTCAGTTACTGCTTAGTGATGTTTTGGTGTGACCAAGAACTTTCTGAGTTTCATGCTGTGCCAGGGAGGAGGGGAAGCCGGGAGGAGGCAGAGACAGGACGCCTGACCCAAACTGACCAAAGAGGTTATTCCATACCACAGCACGTCATGCCCAGGATGTAAAGCAGAGAGCAGAGACCCGGAAGGGTGGGGGGTGCACTGCGTGGTCGGGCTTGGTATTAGGTGGTGAGAATTGTATTCTTTCCTTGTATTCCTCTTGTCATTATTATTACTGGTGGTAGCAGTAGTGATTTGTGTTGTACTTTAGTTACTAAACTGTTCTTATCTCAACCTGTGGGAGTTGCATTCTTTTTGATTCTCTTTCCCATCCCTCCGGGAGTGGGGGGAAGAAAGAGGGGGAAGTGAGTGAGAGAACGGGCTGCGTGAGTTAGAGAGCCTTAAACCACGACAGTTCTTTTTGGCACCCAACGTGGGGCACGAAGGGTTGAGATAACGACAGGATTAATAGCCACTCGTCACAATGCTGATTTATTGGCTCTCAAAGTTGTTGTTCTGGTTCTCACGGGTTCAGCGTATGATACTTTACTTACAGCCGGTATTTGTTATCTCAGCATTTTTCGGATATGGGTTTTGGGTTAAGGTTCTTGTTTCATTGTACTTTATTGGAATGGCTTGTAATATGGGTGGGCTCCAGAAGCAGGGGGGGGCGGATGTGTATCTGTCAGTTCGGCTGCTCTTCACCATCCTGGCCCTCGTCCTCGCCTCCGTCTTTGTGAGGCTGTGGGGAGCCGAGAGGGGGCCGCCCCGGGAGCCGCCGGCGGCCGAAACGGCCCGGGGGAGCGGCCCCAGGGACCAGAAGCTGAGCCCTGTGGCTGCCGAGCAGCGGGAGGAGATGATGGTGGAGAAGCCAAGCTCTGCAGCCGAGCCCAGCGCAGCGGCGGTGGAGACCATTCCCCAGCAGCGTCCCTCAGAGCCCCGTGAGCCCGAGCCCCAGGAGGATGCAGGAGACCGCACAGCACTTCCGAGCAAGGCAGAGGAGGAAGATCTGGACTCAGACAAAGAGCAGCTGGTGGTGAGAGAGCCGGCAAGCACAGCAGCTGCACCAGCCCCAGTGACAAGCACAGCAGCCTCATTTGAGAACTCTGACAGTTTTGAATGGCCTTTGGGTACCCTTGAGACCTGCCTGCTGATTGTGATGGGGATCAGCATGGTGGCATGCATACACAGTGTGTTTTACACACAACCATTTTGTCTGGTCCCCAGAGTTAAGCAGAGGGGGGTGTGGGCCTTGTCTGGGGGTAGGCTGCGATCTAGGATGACCAAGAGATCTTCCCCAAGGTTGGACAGTCATGAGTGGCAGGGTTTGTGGGACAGTATAGGCGAATATCTAGTCAACTGGGCCCCTCCAGTGCTTTGGAAGCATTGGAGATGGAAGGCAGCTGTATGGAGTCCCCAACAACAAGCTGCAGAAACTGCTAAAGGTGGTAGGCCCATGACATTTGAGGCCATCAGGGCCGAGATGCAACATACAGATGGACTCATGATCGAGGGGTGGTCTTAGCAATGGACACTGTGGCCCAGATTATTCATGAGCATGAACACTGCACACAGCCTCTCCTGCTCTGAAAGGCTGTTACAAAAGATGGAGCTTGACGTCAGGGACCGAACGGACTCAGCAGCTTTGTAGGGATTGGTTTATGCACTAAGGGATGATCTCTCTCCCTCTGTATGTGTGTGTGGATGTGTATATATACATGTGATGGTATATTGAAAATGTGGGATCTGAGCACAACGTGAATGGTATGGAGTAAGGGGTGGATACTGTCATGGGTTTAGCAGCAGCAGTCATTTTTCTCCTTCTTGGAAGCTGGTGCAGCGCTGTGTTTTTGACTTTCGGCCTGGGAACAGCACTGATAACACCAGTGTTTTGGTTACTGCTTAGTGATGTTTTGGTCTGGCCAAGAACTTTCTGAGTTTCATGCTGTGCCAGGGAGGAGGGGAAGCCAGGAGGAGGCAGAGACAGGACACCTGACCCAAACTGACCAAAGAGGTTATTCCATACCACAGCATGTCATGCCCAGGATGTAAAGCAGAGAGCAGAGACCTGGAAGGGTGGGGGGTGCACTGCATGGTCGGGCTTGGTATTAGGTGGTGAGAATTGTATTCTTTCCTTGTATTTCTCTTGTCATTATTGTTATTGGTGGTAGCAGTAGTGATTTGTGTTATACTTTAGTTACTAAACTGTTCTTATCTCAACCTGTGGGAGTTGCATTCTTTTCGATTCTCCTTCCCATCCCTCCGGGAGTGGGGGGAAGAAAGAGGGGGAAGTGAGTGAGAGAACGGGCTGCATGAGTTAGAGAGGCTTAAACCATGACAGTATTAAAGCTAAGTGGCATCTTGAAAGTCAATTTATAGCCTAGAAAAAAATAAAGAAAAGCTTAACCTTAGTACATGGTACCTAACTTTCCAAAAAGAAGCTTCTTTCTGCTGCCACTTACACTGAAACATATAAATAAAGAAAAGGAAATGCTGAGGTAATTAAAGACTATAAAATGGATCAAAATCATATTTTTATATGATATATAAAATATAAATATGTGTAATACATATAGTAGCTGACTCTGAACTAATACCGAACTGCATTTTGTATTAGCACTTCAGTGTCTCTCAGAAGATACAGTGAATATGCCTTTGTCACAAAGACAGTCCTGACACTGTTTCAGACAAGAATTCTGTCTATTGAACTAATGTGATGTGAGGTTACATACCCAAAGGATCAAAAATAATTGTCAGAGAAAATTGCTGAGGCTTCATTTGTGCTTTGAGGTGCCTGCTGAGTGGTTTCCCAAAGGTTACATCAATTCACCACACTGATCAACAGATGGCAATAAAAAAGAGTCATTTAATTACTGTTAAAGACCACTCTCTTCCTCTGGATGTAGAATATCTGAAGGGGGCCTATAGGGATGCTGGGGAGGGACTCTTCATGACGGACTGTAGTGAGAGGGCAAGGGGCAATGGGTTCAAACTTAAACAGGGGAAGTTTAGATGGATATGGGGAAGAAATTCTTTACTGTTCTGGTGGTGAGGCACTGTAATGGGTTGCCCAGAGAAGCTGTGAATGCTCCATCACTGGCGGTGTTCAAGGCCAGGTTGGACAGAGGCTTGGGTGACATGGTTTAGTGTGAGGTGTCCCTGCCCATAGCAGGGGGTTTGGAACTATTTGATCGTAAGGTCCTTTCCAACCCCAGCGATTCTATGATTCTATGGGCAATTACCAGTGACTTTATAAGGAGCTACTGATAGGAACCTAAGCCTAGAATCTAATTCTATGTAGTTTGTGTTTTTTTTGTTTGCTTAATGGTTTGGCTAGAAGTTCAAAGACCTAAATCACATTTTCAGATGTCTGTCTTTGGCTGCAGCAAAAATGCTTTACCAAATTGCTCCGTCAGGATCCTCATGGCCTTATCTCCCAAATGCAGACATTTTCCGGTGCTGGAGTACCCTCAGCATACTGGAGCTGAACACCAAAAAAAAACTATTTCATTCCTCATGCAACCTGGACAAGACTACGTCTGGAAACATTGATGCTGCAGATACATGAGGCAAGAACCCAGAGCACTGCACATGTTGATAGGTTTTCCTCCTCTAAAACTTTGCAGTTCTGGCAGAGGTCACTATTACTATTATAGAATATTGCTGTGGTCCACATGGAATTGCAGAGCCACAGTCTGCCCACACCATGCCAAACAGGGCATGGTACCCATATGTACTAGTACGGCTTACACTCACCCCACAGTTAACATAGCAGAGACCCTCCTCTCAGCCCCATGGCCCAATCTGCATTTATCTATTAATTTATAGCAGAGCTTGGGCCATCATTAGCCAGTTAACTGAGTCATTGCTTTGAGTACTGAATTTAGACTAAGACTAAAAAAAAAAGTCAGTCTAGTTGGTGAGATATAAATTCCACCTTGCAACTTATACAGTAGGAATTTAACTCGTGGAAATTCATACAAAATTATTCAACATTAGAAGTAAAAATTTTGGAAAGCTCATTATTATCAGATGACATCAGATTTGATGACTGGTACAACCCAAACAGCTCTGAAGCTGTATCTTTAACATTATTAGAACCACAGGCAGAGAAATGCACGTTTTTGCTCCTCACCATTGGCAGTGGTCTGGTCATAGCTTGTTCTCCAAAGACTAGATTCACCTCATCCAATTTTAGATTCCAAACTGACGTAACTACTCTGTCCCAGTAGCCAAGTAAATGCAGTATCACCCTGTATAGTATCAGGCTACAGGGTTTTAAATAATTGCCTTTGTCATTACAAGGTAGTTTCAGTTTATTTAGTTGAAACTGCAACTGCTTAATGACCAGGTGGACATTACCTAATTTATTTTAACCTTGCTTAGTTTTATATAATTTTGTGCTGAAGCACCTACTGCTGTTGTAGTGTTGACATATTTCCTGTAATAGATGCTGGTTACAGATAGCTATTCTGGTACTTAATCAATGTAGAATGAATTATCTATGACTCCAGAATAACTGCAATGTGGTGCAATACAAGTGCGGGCCCGGAGGCTTCAGGGCTGTACACAACTTACCCCTTATCAACTACTGAGCACTAAAAGAGTGCAGCTCCTGGAGATCAGTGAAACTGATTTTAGGGGTCACCAAGAGAACAAGGGAACAAGTGTCTGACATATGTAATATACAAATAATATACATGTAATATAGCATATAGAACAAGTTCCAAAGGAATTGGAAATTGCAGGTCAGTAAAGAAAGAGATAGGTGTAGGCTTTGTTAGAAAGCATAAATAGCCCCATATATACACTTGGTTGAGGAGGAAGAAACCTTCAATATCACTCTCCTCCTGGCAAAGGACTCCAGATGATGAGTATTGAAGTAACCAGAATATTGAAGTAAAAAGGAAAAGTAAACAATGGCATACAGTGACTGGAGAAAAAAATGAGTTAATGAGTGAAAGATAAGTAGGAAGAAAAAAATTTTGCAAATATTCAACCCAAGGCATAAGGGGACTGATTTATAAAAGTGCTGAGTGCTCACATCTGCAAGTGAAGTGTACTTGAGATGTGTTCTGGCTGTACAAACTGCTATAGCAATTCTAAGTATTCTGAAAATAAGTCTGCCACGGGCCATATTTTTAAATATGTTTAGGCATCAAAAATTGCAAAAATCACGCCTACTGGGATTTGCAAAGGGACCTGAGAAGTTAGATGCCTAACACCTATGGGGACAGGCTAGCATCTCCTTAGACTAATGATCTCCTTGGACTAATTTGCCTACCTGCACTTCTAAGGTTTCAAAAAATCTGTCCCCAAGTATCTGAAACCTGGCAGCCTAAACGAATTGATATTTTTGACAGCATTTGCCTAAGTTACTCTCTGCCTTGCTTCCTTTTGTTTAAAAAGGATAATAATACTATCTTGTGTCACAGGGCTGTCAGGAAGATACATGGAGCTAAAGGCTTTGAAGCATCCAGAAACAAGAGTGAGTGAACTATTGAAATATCTTAGCATCTAATCATGTGCAGACTTACTCCACAGTGCAATGTTTGGATAATGTATGCAAAATACAACTCAAGCTATACCTAGTCAGCAGAATCAGGCCTGTGAGGATGATTCTGAGGGGTGGGATCTGTGCTCTTTCTTTCTTTTTTTTTTTTTTTTTTTTGGTGTGATTTCAATTAAAAAAATAAAAAAAACTATTAAAAAATATACAGACATCTTTAAGAAACTCTTCCAAATGTCACACAATTACCTGAGCCAGAGTGACTTCAGCAACGCAAGAGACTCATCATCTCATCAGTTCTGCTATCTTGATTCATAACCTACTTAGTGTATCAAACAGAAGTTTAAAAAGCAACTTGATCATGGCTCATAATATTTGGGACACTATAATCTGACAGACAACAGCATAACAAGATTCAGTTTCTGAATAAGTTGGAGACAAAAAAGTACAAATTAGGAAGAAGAATCAAATTTTAGCAAGGAGGGTAATTAATCATCGGTGCAGCTTGCCAAAGGAAGAGGCAAATTTATCATAACTAAGTCTTTAATTCAACATTGAATGATTTTTCAAAGAATGGGACACAAACAATAAATTTTGGTGCTAGATGGCAAAAAGGAAGAATAACTCCTACCTGCAGAGGAACATTGTCTGTCCTGGGATATGCAGTCATCCAAATCAAGTCACTGTTATCTCCTCTAGACTTAAAACAAATGTATCTATACTTGGTTGCCTTTCATGATGAACCAAAGATGGGCACATACCATAAGATGTATAGCATGCAGTCACTGATCCTTAATGAATATAAATTAAAACACTGTCCTGGACTACTCTATCATAAATTAAATAATAAGCCAGTCAAAAAAGAAGGAAAGAATAAACTGCATTATAGTGTGATAATTGTTTACATTCAACCATATGCAATGACGTTTCTGGTCTTTGCTTCTGTTGTCATCTGCTTGCATTTGCTTTCAATGCCATTATTTCAAAATAAATGAAGGTTTTAGAAGTTCCAGAGCCTATATTCCTTCTCAAAGGTAATATAGATTATAAGAATAGATTTTTTAATTCGTATTTTTCCCAGCATTAATCATAAGTAAATATATAAATAAAAGTATGCCATTAGTTTTGAAAGGGTTGTATCCCTTTGTATTAACCATGTATTTTCATCTTAATTTGTATGTTCCTACAATTCAATTCAGTTTTAAAGGTAGTTAGGAAACCTTCACAGAGAGGCTACTTTATGTTGGAAACTCCATCTGGGACATTTTAGCCAATTAAGAGTGACAAAATTGAGATAGTAACAACTGATAAATTGGAAGAAAAATTTCTCATGCTAGCCACTTTGAAAATCGTGCATTTTCACATATCTTTTGGATTTCCACTGAATAAATTTCAAGAGGGGGATTTAGAGTTCATATAAATTCAGGCAGTGGCATCTAGATTGTGATTTGTAAATGGTTATTCAGTTAGGCATTTAGAATGAACATGACAGGACGTAACCCTCCCACTTGTTATTCATGCTGCAAATAGTCCTGTTGCAGTCACATGACCCAGATTCATCAGACACAGTATTTATATATTCAATATTATTCAAATAAAGGGGAGATAATAAACTGAAGGTGGGATGGGAGTACTGCTTCTTTTCCAAATCCGTCAGCCAGTTTTGCAAGAGATTTGTTCCCTGCAGCAACCTTACCTCTCTTATGTCCCTAGGCTATCACAGCCACAACAGTAATTACACAAATTAGTACTATTTGATTTTAAGATCCTGGCTGATCTTCTGGTTTTGGGTTTAGTGATAGCTGCTAGGTTTCTGGAAAGTGTTTCCTCATAAAAGTAAATTAAACTAGAATCTGTGAATATTGACAGCCAGTGTGACTGGTCATGTTCCAAATGCACCTATGGAATTTTGGAGTTTGTATTCAAAATAGATAAATTACTATATGGATTTTACTCAAAACTGTAATCACTGTCGAACTTGCTCTTTAACCTTATGCCCTCACCAAAAACCTGAAACTTTTCCAAATGTACTTTCTTAGAAGTTTCAATCTGTTAGATGCAAGAGGATTTTGTGACTTTCATTTCTCTAATGATTCATAGAGTACATTAATGCTTTTATATATTTAGCTTCAACCAGCATAAACAATTTGAAATATTCTACTTGCTCTGCAAATTTGCAAAGATTTGAACATTAACTTATCATTAAACTATCTTTGACTGTATACATACATAAGGAGGAAGTGTCCAGAGCACCAAGTGGGGATTTTTCACCACATCTCCTGCAGTCAGCATGAAGGGGGTTTCTCAAATCCCTCTGTGGGCTACTAACTTTGGCTTTTCTGCATACATAAATTTTCATGGCTGCTTCTTATTCCATTGCTTATTTTTCTCACATCAAAGGAGCTTGAGGCTTTTCACACCTCCCAGCTGTCTAGCCTATGTGAATACAGGATTTGGATCCAATACATTATCATTACTACTAGCTGTTATTTGGAACCATACTGATGGACCATGATTCTGTTGTCCTACATATTGTAAAATGTGAAACAAATAGATGGTTTGTGACTCCAAATAGCTCATGATCCTTCCAGAGAGATGAATGAAACCAGGAACATTAGAGAAGAGCTCAGAACAAAAAGACAGATCTATAATTAATCATTAAACATTGTAATGAATTCTGAAGAAAAACACAGAGAGAATAGAGGATTAGTTCTCACATGGGTGAAAAGACTTTTAAAGTTTAATATATCCCTCCAAGGACACTGTAAAAATGGGTACTGTGGAGTTTAATGCTTTGTTCGTCTCCAACAGCTTGTCTCATATAGACAGAACCATCATAAAAAATGTACATTTTTCTAACTAACTGTAGGCTCTGCCCAGCCAGACTGGGCTCTACATGAAAAGGGTGTATTTCTATTCCACTCAGTGTTAGCAGTAAAGACTGCCAGACAAGCTGGGACCTCAGATATTTTCTTCCAGTGATACACTCAGTAACATTTCCAATATTCTGCTGTCTATCAATCTGATATTAAGCTATGCCTACATTGTAGACTTCTGCTGACATAGCTTTGTGAGCCACTGATATGACAATATCTTCCAAAAGCTGCTGTTGTAAACCCACTTGCATTTAAAACAAAATAAAAATAATAAAATCCAGAGGTTTAGATCTTTTAGCAGTTGAATTTGCTCAGCTCTTTAGCTTAACTCAGGGGTAACCAGATAAAGTATGTAATATTACTTTATCTCTCACAAGATAAGCTGTATCTTTACTAGGAAAGAGTTACTGCTGTGGTACACTACTGTAGGAATACTTTTAAATCATTCCTAGTGAAGACATGTCCTTAGTGAACAATTGTGTTGACGATACACAGAACAGACTAGAGTTTGCAGTGTAGCTGTATTGACTTGGTTGCACTAGCTAACGTTCAAAGAACACGGTACATTCTTTGCTTCCAAAATCCACAGATTTAATATTGAATTATTAAAGAAATAAATAACATCACACATCTGCTGATGTGTGTATGCTCCTCTTTTTCCTGCATTAAGCTTAATTTTAGTACACTACTGCTGGAATATATATATATGTATATATATGTAGCATCAACCATATAATACTGGCACTCAAGATAGGAGTCAAAGCAGGAGAAATCCATAATTAGATTTTTCTCAGTACATCCATCTTCATTTATCCAAGAGGCCAAAGACATTATTATTTACCCAAGAATCTCCTTGGAGAGCAGAACTGTAAAGATTTACTGCATATCATGAGAATCTGTAAGTATATTGAAGTTCCCTAGTTCCATTATTTGTCCCTTTTACATTTGATTGAAATGGGAAGAAAGTTATACCAGTGCCTTTATGTTTGGTTTTTGATATTTTCCCTCTCCTAAATTGTTCTTGTAATGGAAGAGGTGCAATTGTATTCCATTTCTTCTCTTTGTTTCATTTTTCACCAGGTGATATAAGTTTATCTTTATATTTCTTTGTGTTTGATATGATAAAATGAAGAAATTCATGACAGAAAGTCTTAACTAGAGAAGCTGTACTTTTCACAGCTGTCCTCTTCACAGCTGTCCTCAGTGGATATTGAGGCTTGAATGCCGCAAAGCATGTCCCTATAAATAGTGGCACCCTAGACCAGTATGGATTAATGAGTGAAATCCTTGGTTTATCTTGGCCTGTTAGAGCACAGCATTTTTCCAGGATCGGTCCTGTGAGCCATAGTGCAAAAGCATTTAGTTTTAAATATGTTTGTCTGTATAATGTGAAACTGCTATTTAGCAAAAAGCCTTACTCAATAAGAATGGCACTATGCACACACACACACATAAAACTCCAAACCACAAAACCACCCTAGTTTACCATAGATTACGTAATTTCACTTAATCTTTGTTTTTCCTTAATAAAACATAAGAAGCAAACAAAATATTTGGTGAATAAATGAAAGCTATAATAAAGCCCACTAGCTACACTGAAGATATTTTTAAAAGTGATTTATTTTATTTTCTCTAAAATAAAGGCATTAGCAGATACTATCAATGCGCCTAAGAATGGAGACTCAAATCACTTGTGTATTGGAGTTAAATGTGTCCAACTTGCTGTAAAGTAAAATCTGAGAACATACAAGTCTTTCTCAGATTCAAATATTAGTTATATTTTGTGGTTTTATCCTAATCATGTCCAAATCCTCAGCATGAGTTCAGCTTTCACTGTACAACACAGTTTCCTTCTATATCTAGGTTCCTATTAACCGTCTCGCAACCCTGCAAACTGCACCAAGGTCATTAAGGCTGATTGCACAGCACCAGGTACTGGCATTAATCAATCCAGGAATCCGGGCCAAATATAAGGCAAGCCATAACTGACGAATGTCAAGAACAGTAAGCCAAAGGATGATAGATTTTTAAATGATGCAGTTAACCCGCAAGCCAACAATCAATTACAAATAGGAAAATGCACACAGGACTCCTCTGAGCAAAAGAAGCCCTGCCTCTGCAAACACTGGTGGGGCTAACTTTATGGAAACATCATCAGTGGAAGAGCACATGTTTCAGTACTGCATGTAAGTTTTTAGTAAATTCTTAAATGATCTTATTTTGAAAATGTGCCTCATAAATGTTTAGACCATGTAAGGTAAAAAATAAATCCTCTTCCTCTTTTACATAGTTTTGATAAATATGTGTTTTTGGAGTTGCGGAGCTGTTAGGGGAGGGGATAGTTTCATTTTAGTTTATTTTTGTAATTGTGTTCTGTTTCTTTTGACCTTTACAATATCCTTCTTTTAAAAAAGTCAATTTCTGTGTTCTTTTACTTTTAAAGCATCTATTAATATCCACATGTTTTTCATTATGTGAATCAAACCTTTTATCAAACTGTGCTCTCAGAAAATATGTTTTGGAACCTTCAGAAAAGAGCATAGGCTTATTTCCAGTCTAAGGTGGCCATCTCAGCAACCAGCTTTTGCAAAGGCAGTTTATGTAGCAATGGTATAATCACAAAAGGTGTACATATTCTCTCCAATGAGAAAAAAATGTTTACTGCTTTCATGCAAAGGTTTTATAGAAGAAACGCAATCTCATATCTAAGAATAAACCAGCTCACTACAATGACTCTGAAATGTAAGGGTTAATGCTTGTATTCATAAACGAAATACTGCTGTAATTAAAAAAAAGAAAATATTGATAAATCCTTGTGCAGAAACATAAATCCTTGTACATATATATAAAGAGTATGCAAGAATCTAAAGTGAGCCCAGTAATTTCCTGAAGATCTGATGAATTTCCAACAAAATAATTTTGGTGAAAAAAACTTTCTGTGAGCATATATGTGCTTGCTTTGATGCAGACTCAATTTCTAGTCAAAGCTAGGAGAGAACTAAAGTAATTCATCTGAGAACAGACAGGACCTCAGTGGTTCATTTTCTGTTGTGAATCTCAGGGAAAAAAATGTTTACACTCAGTCTCCCATTTCTCAGGAATCACTTTAACTGCCAGGCTGCTATTACACTGGGCTCAGTTGGACCTACTAGAGCTGTTCATCAGCAACTACAGAGAAAAAAAAAACCAACCATAAACCAACCTATATTAAAACCTGCATTAAGTATACTAAACCCCTATATTAACTATGTTAAGAAAAAAAAGCACAAGCAAATTTCTGTACCACTCACACTAGATAAGTATGCACTCAAAGATGTCATTATTTATGCAGAACCCAAATCATTCCCACAGCCTGGTTTCCCTTCCCTGCCATCTCTCTTACTAGCCTAGAGCCCTTGCTGAAGGCAGAAGAGGGATGGAGTCAGCAAGTATGAGGGAAGCAACTGAAATCTGCAAGTCAAAAGCGGTGCTCAGATCTAATCCCAGGGCTGAGACTAGGGAAGAGAAAACCACTGAAAGATTAATTTGTTGAGAATTTCCTTGTGAGCAGCAGCACCTTAAAATGAAACTTTAAGTCTTGCTCCTCCTGTCTGCAGATGCTCAGAATTGGACTGAATAATTTTACAATGTCCCCTTTTCCCCTCCCCTTGCCTACTGCATACAGTGGCTTGGTTGAGCCTGTGGAAACCAGAGGATGTACTCTGGCCAGGGACTGTAACCTGCATTTTAAGTACGTATTTTTGCCAACAGCTGCAGGGAAGCAGAAGCAGATCCCTCACTTTCTCTCAACAATTTTATGAAAAAGATGCACAGCTCAGATTTTTTCCTTTTCCCAGCTTAGCTAGCTAGCTCTTACAGTGGCATGCAGTGCTGAAATGTGGGTTCTTCCACTGATAATGTTTCCATAAATTTAGTCCCCCTGTTTGCAGGGGCAGGGCTTCTTTTGTTCATCCCAACAATGAGCTCACAGTGGGTTGAACCAATTCCTACCGTGATTGCAGAAATATTCATAATTGTCTTTAGTGAACTTTGGGTCAGGCCTTTCCCTTGGAATAAACCTGTTAGAAGACCAGACCAATTCTCTAATTGCCTGTAGCCCTTACAGCAAATCAGCAGTCGGAAATGTAGAGCTGCGTGGAAATCTACCCAATCTCTCTCTTCCCTGGCTTTACAAGTGGGAGCTGTTGATACCTGCACTGCTCTTGGTACAAGGCAGAGCAGAGCATCGAAAGTTAATAATCCACAAACCATTCAGAAACGTCTAGGACAGAGACACTGACACCAGGGAATCATATGCCTGCATTGAGCAGCTAGTAAATTGTTTACTTGAAGGGCTCATGAGATACACACAGATGAACCTCTGAAGCCACTACTTGGCAGGTAAGGCTACTGATGTATTTTAATAAATAGCGCTGTGTTCTCATGATCATTGCTGTATCTTTTCCCCAAATGTACTTGCAGCAGTTTATTGACATTACATAATGCAGGGAGAGTTCAGAACTGGGATAGAGTTGATGGCCAGCTTTGGTGTGCATGTTTATTTGACATACTTGATTTACAGTCCTCTTGTTTACACAGTGCAGTTTGAAATGTTGTTTATTTTTAATGTTAAAATCATTACTCTTGATCCTAAATAAACATCCAGGAAGTCCTTTAGGTTTCAGGTGAAGGCTTGAAAGACTGTTTTTAAGAACTACTCCAGTGTATGATTCGTTCCTCACACAGTCAATGATGACCGTGATCTGTATGTTTTCCTCTTGTTTACCGCCTTTTTTCCCTACCACAGAACGGGTTTGTTTCCTGCTGCCGGGTGCGAAAAAAAAAAGAATAAAGGGAGAGCAGGATAGAGGATGGGAGAGGGCTAAAACAGGTTTTCCCCTCGAAGTTTGGGGGGAACTGGGGACTTCCTGCTCTGCAGAGGAGCAGGTCGTCCTTCCCGTGGGAACTGGGGAAGCGGGGTGAGGGGAGAGCGCGCCGCGGGGATGCGCCGGAGACAGCAGCCCTCCCGCGCCCACCGGTGCTGCCTGCCAGCCCGCCGCGGCCCTGGGGGTTCCGGGGCCACCCTGCGGCGGAGGATGGACGGGGGTGGGAGGTGTAGGTGGACACCGACCATGGGGCGGGGGGTGGGGGGGTTCGCGACTCCGCGGCGGGGGGAGCGTAGGGACTGAGGAATGGCGGGATGGACGAGTGAGGGATGGAGGGATAACGGCTGGAAGGATGGTGGGATGAGGAGGGATGGACGTATGGAAAGATGGAAGGGTGAAGGATGCAGGGATGGGAGGACGTGGGAAGGAGGGATGAGGGACGGAGAAAAAGAGATGGAAGACTGAGAAAATGAGTGCTGAGGGAGAAAGGATGAAGGGCTGGAGAGATGCAGGAGCGAGCGCCCGCGCTCTCCAGCTGCTCCCCCTCCGCGCGCGCCTCCGCGCCCCCACCTCCCCCTCCCGCTCAGCTGCTGCGCGTGCCCGCGCCCGGGGCTGACTCTCCCTCACATCATCCTCCGGCGGCGAAGGCGGCAGCGCTGGGGATGGGCAGCGAGAGCGCGCCCAGGAGCAGCCCGGGCCCCGCCGCTCCCCCCTGCTCACGCGCCCGCTGCTGCTCCTGCCCCGCCGCCCCCCGCGCCCCGGGGGCCGCGCCGTCGCCGCGCTACCCGCAGCCCTCGCCTTGGACGGGTGAGTCACCGGGCCCTGCTTCCCCTCCCTCCAAAAGCACCTGCCGCGCACCCCCTCTTCCTTCCCCCGCGCCTCCCATCCCGGAGCGGCCCCGGGAATGAGCGGGGTGAGGCCCCGCGCTCACCCCTGCAACCCCCCCGGGGCAAAGGACGGGGGGTCCCGGCCCGGGCTTGCGACCCTCCACCCCCGTGGTGACGGAAGGTCCGCGGGCAGCCGGGGCGTCCCCACGGTCCTGGGGGCTGCGGGGGAAGCGGCTCCCGCCCCACTGCCCGTTCCCGCAGGGGTCTCGCACACGCACAGCCGCGCACATGGGCACCCCGGCAGCCCCGAGCCCAGCCGGGGCCAGGACTCCTCCAACCCCATCTCCACGCCGCCGTCCGCAGCACCCCCCGCCTGGGGAGGCTCGGTGGAGGAGGAGGGCAGCGCTTTAACTTTTGCGAGGGAGCATTTGAATACGGGGTGGGCCCGGCTGCTTCCCCCGAGTACCACCCAGGAGGCGGCGGGGGGTCCTGGTCCACCCTGCCGTGGCCCCGGGCGCAGCGGAGCGCGGCCATTCCCGCGGGCCACGGGGGGCGGCTCCGGGCGGGACTCGGCTCCCGGATGGACTTTTTTTGAGCCTCCCCCCAACAAACAGTGAAAGAAATGAAGCCTGGGGGTGAGGGGAAGAGTCCATGCTTGTTTTACTTTCGCTGCCCAGAGCCCACAAATGATGGGTGCTGTGACTAATAGAGCGTTTTCTGGTTTTTATGTGTCATGATGCACACGGCTGGTTGTAGGTAGTGTAGTAACTATCCGTATCTTAATAGTTCCCTGTAGAAGGGTTGTTATGGCAGCAGCACTTCTGCCTTCTTTTCTTTAGCATCTCTGGCTCAGAGCAGTGTTAAAGACCTGGAAACCACCTAGGGAAAATAAAAAAGAAAAGCAAAACAAAAATAAAGCAACAACCTTTTACCTCTTTGCCAAATAGCCAACAAGTATGCACAGAAAATTTACACTAAATCTTCACTCACTTCTCCAGAAGCTGGTGCTGTGATAGCACTTAAAACTGATGGAGGCTGGCGGAAAACATTCTTTTTTTTTTTTTTTTTTTCTCCACAATTCATGGTTTTGTTAAATTTTGTTGGAGTTTTTGCTTGGGCTTGCGTTGGGTTCTGTTTCGGTTTTTTTGGGTTTTTTTTTTATTTTTGGTTTTTCACTACTACTGTTTCATAGTAGCCTTTCTCACAGAAGATTTCTTAGTCCTGCATCGTGCTGGGTAAAGGGATTCATGCTGTTCTACATACAAGTAAAGGACAACATTTGCAGAATGAAAAGCTTGTAATTGTGTAGGTTTAGCTTTCCTGTATTTGCAGGATGATGAGTTTTCTTCTTGCAATAGGAAGGGGAATCTGCATGAGACTGATCAGAAAGGTTTCATCACATCTTAACAGCCACGGCTGGTGGCACCCTGAATCAATAAGATTTAGAGGTTACAGACATGAGTTTGTCACCTGTGATGGTCAGCCTGTTGTCAGCCAAACCACAAATAGTTGGGAAGGAAAATGATTCTCATTTCAGTTTAGTTATTACTGTTCTATTGAACCAGCATTTAAACCATGAAGTCTTTGATGAGGACGGATTTTAAAAACACATGAAATTGGTAGAGGGCTATATTACTTTGCAGTTTTTACTCTGTACTTGTGTAGGTACCATCTGTTGTCTTCAACTGGACTTTGCTTGAGTAGAGGTTAAGGAGTAAATAATAAGGGCAGAATGATTCTGTCCTGGAAGCTTTTTATTTCCGGCGTAATATTTGCAGACTAATACTGATGTTGCAGGGTAAAATGTTATTGAATTGTGAGACCTTGTTTCCAATTGTACATTTTGCAATAAGTTTGACTTATCAGTGGGAAAGGAAGATGAGTGTGTAACTGTTTAAGAATGAAAAAATGCTGTCCAAGGTGATTCATGTGTTGAAAGAGACTAGATTCAGGTTAAATAGGTGAACTAAAATAATGTAGTGCAAGTGATCTGTAACTAATTCTCATTGCTTGTAATGAAAAAAGCGCTCTTGTCATCTTCAAACTGAAATAGAGAGATGTTGGAAGAGAGATGAAGAGCAGCAAAATAGATATTTTTAATAACAAAACAAACTCCTGAATAAACATCAGATATTTCTGATGGAATACCGGCACATTTCTTGGCATAACTGTGATCATGATTCTGAACCCAGCTAAATCAGATGAGATTCTCCCTAGGCACTGTTGTGACGAGATTCAAAGGCATCTCTGCTAACCATTTTTGAGGAACCAGAATGTGAAAAGATCATTTGTATTTTTTGCTGTTGCCATAGCTGGAAGGATTTATTTCATGTCTCATATAGAATATTCTACACTTTACCCCTCTGAGCTGTACTCAAGCCCATAGTTCTTACCTGTCCAGATGGCTCAGCTGAGATAATTCTTGTGAGAAAGTATAATGTACATACAGTGAGGGACAGTTTCAGTGAAACCAAACTGTTAAATAATAGTCACGTTTACTGGAAAAAGGGTTTGATTTTGAATGATATTTTCATATCTGATACCACTAAAATTTCATTTTAGGTGGTAGGAATAGCATGTTAAGATGGCATTATTGGGTTTATAGTTCTTTATGAAACGACTAGCTGAATTTAATCAAGCTGGAGAGCAGATGTTTCCAACTTCAGTGATTTAAAAATATCCTTAGTGATTTAAAAATAACCTTAAATTGTAATGAAGAAAAGACAAATTTGGACACTCTGAAAAAGGTTATAGCTGAACTTATTTTGTACAAATGAACCAACAGATTGCATTTATTTAACATTAGAGCTAAAATGGAGCAAAAAATGAAAGCTGACAAAACCCAGTCATGATAGGAAAATACACAATATAAACCCTGAAAGACTATTGTAGAAATTACCCAAGAGTTTCCAACTTTAAAGTTTGAATCCCATATGGCAGTCAAATGGAAAAAGCCCCATTGATCTCAGTAAGTATTAACGGCTGGAGTGTATTCTAATAGAATGGATGGGTAAAGTTAGTTTAATTAAGTACCACAAGAATGCTGACAGATAGTTCATAAACTCAGGCTGGAAATGTAGGGATTTCCTTAGTTTAGGAGGAAGTCCTGGCTCCACCAAAACTGAATTGGAGTCTTGCCATCAATTTTACTGAGGCCAAAATGTTACCCTGAGAATTATTTTTCAAGTGACTTTTGAAATACATTGCATATTACGTTTAATTTGGTTTTAATTTGTGTGATATTGTATTTAAACGAGGTTACCTTTGCCAAGCTTGAGTTATTAATTAGTTATTAGCAATCATTTTCCCTTTCCTTTTACATTTTTTTAAATGTCAGTTTTTCAGAAATGGCAGGAAATACAAAACAGTTTGCCTGTAAGAGTGCACTCATAAGCTGAATAATTCAAAGCCAGTGCTGTCATTGTGCAATCACTTTTTTAATATGATGCTGTCAAAGTCATAAAAAAAGAAAATCAAATGTGACATCATAGAAGACAATGTATATAGCTGACATGACATCCCAATGTTTTAATTTCCCCACTTATACTTAGTGTCTAATGAAGATAGACTTTTCTTTCTCTCCTCTGGGGAAACTCCTAATACAAAATAGTAACTGTTTAGAAAAAATGATGAGTGTATTTTCTTAAAAAGAGAAACACCTCTTGTGAAAGAAAAGTCCCCAATGTAAAAGAAATTCAATCCTAAAAGGAGACAATGTAAAGTGTTCACTGGGAAACACAGATAATTTGTAGCTAATTAGAAAAACTATCATCAGGTAGGTTTTCTAGAATGTGGAAGGTATGATTTTGACAAAGGACAATTTATTAACTGTTCCTACCTAGGTAAGTACCTCTGTGTAAAAAAAGACGCTAATTGAATTTTTCCCTCAAAAATCATAGTCACTTCTGTGGGGTCTTTCTGCTGTTTTTCCTCCTAGATTAAATATATTTAATGCTAATGAAAAGTACCAGATTGGGAAAAATGGAAAATGAACTCTGTTTTTACCCAGCATTGCTGAGGCATAGAGAGCAGCAGTGCAATGTGGTGACCCCACAGTGAGCTGCCATTTCAGCCTGGCTTGGCTGGGCGCTTGAAATGAAGAAAACCTTCATATATCGAGATCTTCCAGGTGGCTAAGGACCTCTTTGCTCCAAAAGCCCAACATATGGAGGAAATTTGCCTAGAATGGGATTTTATTTGTTATCCTCAGCCTCTGTCATCTTTAGAGAAACCAGCCCTGGCTGTGGCTCCATGGGGAACTGGACAGATCCTGTGAGGGTCTCAGTATTCTCAGTGCTGGTGCTTTTGAAAGTGCTTAGTACATTTTCAAGATCCTCTAAGAAATGGAGCGAAATATCCAGTTCGTTTCACAAGGGCCACAAACCAGCTTTTAAATCACAGTGATTTTCCATCACTACTGCATGTTGTCTGTATTTGAATCAGTGAACTAGAAGTGAAAGGCTCCAAAAATGTTATTACCAATCTCCTGAGACATTTAGTTCTTCAAGCATATTTTACTGGAAATACTTGTATTTGTATTTCACCAACTGGTGCAGAGAGAAAAATGAATTTGTAACACAAAAATATTTTTCTTTTGTTTTCAAAAAATCTTTCACACTTTTTTCTTTTTTTTTCTTTTTTTTTTTTTTTATTTGGTATAGAGTCTGTTAATCCCATGTTGTCAGCTATTTGGTTCTGAAATACGGATATAATCCATGAGCAAACAGCCATATAGTTGTTTTTATTTCATTACCACATAATGCTATATTTTTTTATCTGACAGTAGCCAATGATTTAACCATGCAATCTCATACTTGGTTAAAGTAAACCATTCCAATACTAATGTTTGGCATGTTGGGTTTTTTCCCCCTAATGTCTGTTATTCAGCAGCAGAAAATTTCTGAAAACAAATTAAATATAAAATAAAAATCTATTATTTAGAGTGGATCTCTTTATATAATGGTTTATTTTGTATAAATTAAGCTTACTACTCTTTTGGAAAAAATCCACTTAAAACCACTGTAATTGTTTGATACTGCAATCTAAACCTACTATGTAAAGAAAGCTATTGAACTAAGGGAAGCCACCAATTGCACACCAAAAGTGAATATTTAAGTGACAATCCAGGTGTTCTAAGGTCTCTTGTTTTTTCTGCAGACTTTTTCTTTTAGCTTATCCAGGACAGTTTCAAACTGAGAAAATGTGTTAGAACTGAAACCACAGGAAAGTCTGTTTTCCTATTCCATGGGAATGGAATGGAGGAAGAGATCTATAAGGTCTAAAGGTCTAATCTTTGAAAGACACGATGACTTAAACATACTCTTCTTTCAAAATTACTTCTTATGTTTAAAATATGTGTTGAGGGGTTTTAATCTTTTAATTTTGCATTTGTCTAACATCTTTATTAGTGTTTTAGTTACCTAATAAATCCTAGAAAATATTTTCTTTTTGTATCAACTTCCATCACAAAGCATGTAGCTTTGTGCATCATTTGTGTATTAAAATGCCCAAATTAAAATTCTGAACAAATGACAGATGTAGACTTCTTTGTAATTAGCAAAAAAACAGTATCAAATTTTGTATAATGTTTATATTTGACTGTTGATTAGTTTGTTTTAATGGCTAAGACTGAGTAATGCTTAAATAGTCTTTAAGAAAATAATTAATGCTAAAAAGCATAAATCTAGTTGGAATTTAATGCATGGTGTCTTTCTTACAGATTTGAACTACAGTTCAAGTTAGAAATCTAAACTACTTTGAGTGAACTCTGCCTGTACTTAATCACTAAGCATCTGGTTTGCATTTTTGTCTTTACATTTCCTTACAGTTCCTCCTGCAGCTTTTTTTTTTTTTTTTTCCACCTATTTTTTTCACCCCAGATGGAGGCTCTGGGTAGGAGTTCAAAATATTTTAAAATAGACTCTGAATTATTAAGCAGTATTAACTTCCCGTATATATTCAAAGACTTTCTTCAGATGAGTCACCACATCTTAGGAAGTCAGGTACCAACAGCAGTACCCAGAGCAGACTACTAGCCAAGGACAGATGGATGCAGGTGGCAAGTAGACCATGCCAGGTATCATGGGGTGAAGCAGGCTCAGAAAGCAACAAAACCAGTTTTCTCTGCTTATCAGAGTGACAATTCAGAGGTTTTTGAAATTACAAATGTCTCCTTTTGAAATGGATGACACAAATTTAGAAGTCTTCAAAAACCAAAATTTCTTCCCAAAGTCGTTTTGGATAGACTGAAATGTTCAATATTGTAATACACATCCCAGTGTATAAGAAACAATTTAAATATTTATTTTTTTGAGGATTTTTTTTGTTTTGAAACCAATACTTTAACAAAATCAGTTCAGTTCCATGGAACATTGTCATTTCAATGGAACTGCATATTCTGACAATAGGATTTCAGTGAAGTTTCTTCAGTGGCTTAAACTACAGAAGAAGAAACACCTTCCATAAAATTAAGAGTGTGCTGAATGAAGGCATCAGTCCTGAAATTGTTTATGTAAATGTAGAGCTTTAGGAGTATGTGTGTTCCAATAAGTTGGCTGACTGTGTACACCAGGTTACTCATGTGACAAGTACTCTGACTTTATCAGAATTGAGTCCTTTCTATTTGGCAAGGCAGTGGAGATCTTAGCTTTAGAGGGAGACAGTAGAACTGATAATAGAATTTGATCTGGAATTCTCCATCAAAGTTATTTTTCAATAGAAATAATTCATGCTTTGAACTTAGCATTAGTATGGGTCAGTAATAGACTAAACCTAATTTAATTTAGAAAAGTGGAAAATCACAAACTTTAAAAATTAAGAACTTGAATATGAAAGTATTTTATGATCACTACTAATAAATATTGCATTTAAATGGAATGGAAGGACATTCAACTACACTTAGAAAGCAATCAAGTTATTATTATTGCCTGTATTTTTATGTTTGGAAAAAAATTTATCAGCCAAAGCTATCAACCCAGGGCTATACCAATTTAGCAATTTATTTAAGCTGGCAATACAGGATTTTCAGAAACTAACTGTTTAAGATTATTATTCATATATGCCATTTTGGAGCATAAGAATCTTGCTAATTCTAAAACTTGAAATAATTATGAGAGTTTTAAGTGAGAATGTTTGCCTCAAACAACATTTGTCTCAACCAGCTACACTAAGAGACAGCTTCTGTCCTACATGAAATATTAGCATTGGTATTAATGTTGCAAGAGTTGGATTTAGTTAAGGAATCAAAACTCACTGCCTATACATTCTCTACACCTCCACTACAGCTATTTACCAGTCACCCTTGCTGGGCAGCGTGTGTGGGGAGCAAAAGAATGACAAGCTGCCTCCCCAGTAAAGCTTCCTGGGGCACAAAGCAAAAATTCCCCATGTCTTGACTTTGATGAGCCTGAATTCTCTGTACATGCCTTCCTGACCTGCTGGACCTCCAGCACAGGCCCACGTGCACGCTTGCAGCAAGCAGGTAGTATTTGAGATTCTAACTAAAGAATATTAAAGGAGAAAGCAATGAGAAGATTGCAAAATAACATTTAAAATATGTCAACAGTTAAAATGCACATAGGCAAGTGAAGTGTGTGCCCTTCAGGCACCACTGAGATGAAGAGCCTTTATTCCACAGGTGTCCTAGGGCAGGCAAGTGCAAGCAGCTGAAAGCACCCATATTGTTACAGCAACTGTAAGAAAAAGAACATAAACCAATAATTACGTTTGGCATTTAGATCTTTCCAGACAAGACAAGTTTAAGCCTTACATGACAAATAGCACCAATAGTCAATGGGGAGGAATTCCAAGCTGATTGCATGTTGGAGTCAAACACAGCAGCACTGCCATGAAACCTGGGGCTGGGAATTTTTATACAGTTGTTAATATCCAGCATGTGCTTGAGAGTAATTTGATTTCATGTAATTAATGAAATAAATAAGAATGTTATGTGAGTGTGGTATGTGAGTATATGAGTGTATCTATAAACTACAGTACGAATGAGTCAATTCAATTCAGTAAAAAGAAAGAAGTAGATGACCAAAACCTGCTAACTACATCAGTGGGTAACCAAAGAAGATACCAGCAGTCACATTCTTTTCACATTTACATGATTACAAAATATAGAGACAAATGCCACTCTTTAAAGTATAACTTGAAACTGGGAGACTACCTGTTATTAAAATAGGTTGCTTCATCCCACATCATCTTGACACTTTCAAATGAGCCTGAATTTAATTAGCTTTCACATCACCATATTCCTCTCAATCTTGTTATGTGGCGAAACAGACTAGCTGTGGAGACAACTTGCTTTCTCAAGTAATGATTTTGCAACCGTACTATGCATACTGTTCATCACTGAGGAGCAAAATCTGTTTTCCTTAACACCTAAGGTACACAGGGAAAAAAATGTTATGAGTTTGTTGCACAGTTAGTAATGAAGCAGTCAACCATATGAAAATATTTTGTTTATGGAAAATTTTACAGTTTTGCCAGTTTTTTATTGTGAAAAGAACAAAAACATAAGTTGGATGTTTCTACAGATTAAGAAGTTATTTTTTTCACTCAGTCATTCTGCTTGTAGGCCAATCTAGTTGTAGATAAATTTAGAAGATTGATTATGATAAGACCAAAACAATTCGTTATTTTGCATGGTGAAAAAAACACTGCAGTGGAAAGCAATTTCAGAACAGAAACTTGAAAAATATATGCTTTTCACTTCTTCAATTTTTTCTTGAAATTTGCACAATTCCTAGAGATATTTTGATGTAAAAGCATCAACGTATTTTTCATTCTCCTCTGAAAATAATTCATGCAGCTCTAGATCTACAGGAAGAATATGATATCCTATTGGATGTTACTGGGAAAACCTGCAGCTGTCTGTTTTAAGGTATATAAAGACAATAGTCTAATCAGCTTAAGAGAATCACTGTGTCTTAACCATATAAATTTTAAGTATATATACACACTTATATAGGAATATTTTTATATATATATGCGCTCATACGCACACATGCATACATATATTCTCCTATTCCTCCTGGTCCATAATAGCAACTGAGCTCCTCAGGCACCCTACCATTTTTTTTTTTTTTTTTAGCTTTTTTCCACCTCTAATAGAGCAATTCCCTGTGTGGACTTATGGGTTTCTCTCTTTTCTTTACGTGTGCTGGACTGGCCTAATTTGTAATTCTTTTTTGCTCACATTTCTATGCAAATAATATTTGTTCCTTTCACCAGGTGGTTACAGAATATGTCATTTTTATGTTTGTGCCCCATTCTTGTAAGTGCTTAATGCTGTGTAATGGTTATGGATTATCGGTAGTTTTCAGGTAAATTGAAAAAATTACTCCAAAATTATGTCTCTCTGAAGGTCAGGGATGTGCAGCTAAAAATGGAAGCCGAGGCACTAGGTTCCCAGTCTGTAGCTCTGGTCATGCTTCTCTTACAGTACAAAATTATTTTAGCACAGATTTCCCCAAAAATATGGAGAACAATTTTGATGCCATGAGGGGAAGGTAATACATGATAATCACAGGCTATTTCAGCAGAATGAGAAAAGGTTGGTATAGCCTTGAGAGAATAGTCACTGACTGGTCTATATAGTAAACTGTGCAATCATAGAATCATAGAATAGTTAGGGTTGGAAAGGACCTTAATATCATCTAGTTCCAACCCCCCTGCCAGGGGCAGGGACATTGTTTTAAGCTTTCTAAAAAGTATTGCTTCAAAATAGTATTTTCCTCCTGCTTCATTACTACCAGTATCCCTTTCTAGGCCATTTACTCTTAGTTATTATTGATCTTTCCTTAACTTATGTGACACTTTCTTCATGCCTTTGTTTCTTTTATTCCTCAGATATGCTTTATTGCAGTTCTTAATTTCCAATTTTCCCTTTGCATAATTTACCAAATTGTCACTTCTTCCTTAATTATTGACAAGTTATTTTATTTGCTCCAGGGGAAAAAAAAAAAAAAAAAAAGGGGAGGAGAGGGAGAGGGAACTTGGAAGTTTTCACTAACTAAATTATATATGATGACTGAGGGCAAAATCCACACAGAGACTTACAGCTATATACATTAAAGGTTTTAGGCAGCAGAAACATGACTTGGACATATTTGTCTATATTAGCAAGTAATTCAGCACAATAAGAGCAGACTGGTAGATCAAAGCAGCTGTTGCTGAGATTCTTATATTTAAGGTATGTGATTGATGTGTTTTACTATGGACTAGATTTAGTTTGGTATTTTGGACCGAATGTTACTACTTTGTATGTAGTCTGAGGCTCTTCAAAGGACTAATTAGTTCAGATCCTTTTGTCACCACTGCAGGTTGTAGTAGATTTGGCACAGTCTGTAAGAAGAGCTTCTAATTTTCTCTGCTTCAAAAGAAATCTAACCCATACACACCGAGACTGCTTTGCAAACCAAACCAATGTGTGGTAATTGGGAATCGCTACAAACCCGCCCTACCTCTCCCAGTCAAACGGCAGTCTCCTAGGCTCTGAAAAGTAAACTGCACCACCACCTTGTCCCAGAGTTGCCCATACCTAGCTCATTATTTAGTATAAAAAAATTTGTATTTGTGTGTGTCCTCAGAAGAATCTTCAGTTTTCTGAAGACTGGACAAGTTCAAGGACTGTGTAAACCTTTCACCGTGCCAGCTCATGGACTAAGTACTGCAACCAGGTACCCATTCAGTGGGCAGCTCTGTCAGGCACTAAGGTAAACAGTCATTTGTCTCCTGTGTGAGAAAACAAATATTTAATTCCCCCATTCTGACTATGTAGTAACATGGTTCCTACAGGTGTGGCCAGTGTTTTGTCTCAGAACAGTCTCTGAGAGTAGCAGGTTGCAGTGCCACAGCCAGAGCAGCGAATCAGCAGAACTGAACACAGGCTGCCAACTTTCTGGGCAGCAAACCTAACCATAGTGCTAGTAGGGAAGCAGCAGCACATCTCTTTTCTGTTTACTGTAGAAGAAAAGCTTTATTCTATTTCTTTCTCCAGTTTCAAAAAAAAAAAAAAAAAAAAAGTCTAACAAATTTGCTAACAAATTCTGAAGCCTGGACAGGTAGATGCACATCCTGCAGATCCTAAGCAGCATGCTTAACTTCTGTCTGGGTGAAATTTTAAACAGAATTTATGATTAACATTCCCTTCTGTATCAAACCACCAGACCACTGTCATGACTTTATGTAGCCCTCTCCTCTGCGTGCAGGTTGCTCACTACCCAGTCTGTGCCACTTACTGTCCTGGGGAATGGTGTCCATCTCATAAACACTGATGCTTCATCTAATGTGAGCTAAGATGCCAAAAGTGACATAACAAATTGCTTTGCCTTTTAGTATCCAAACTTCTAACTAGATGCAACAACCAACCATTGCAAATGTCTACTGACAGGTACTTTATAAAGACTTGTTCGTTATCCTGAGTTAGGCTTCCTATGCAGAGCATAGGAGATAGATGAGTAAGAGTGGGATCCAGAGAAATTAGCAAGCAAAAGAAGGGAGAGCTTCAAGGAAATATGATGGAACAGTAATACACATACAACCTACACCTTAAAGGCATCTCCTTTCAGCACTGGGGAAGTGTCTACTGTTCCCTGAAAGGAAGCACATGAGATAGATCTGTCTTTTCTCCAAAATAATTAGAACATGCTGCTAATTGATGCCCAAATATTCAGTAATTCGAGCACTTAGCATTGAGGTGGATGATCTTTTAAAAGCATACCACGCTTCTGAGTTGGAGAAAAAATTGCACTCACAGGCACTTTCAGGTCAAAAGTGTGCCCTAACTACTGACTGAATGGTTATTTTAGGATGAAGTTAGTGACTTTCTCCACTTGAAACTTTGCCAATTTCAGTAATTGATTAAATAGCTAATGGAAGAGGAACTTAAACCTGACCCCCTTTCTTTACAAAAGAGTGGAATAACATTGGTCTGTGGAGTCAATTGCTTGTTATTTGGCTGAATAAATATTTAAAAGCAAACTGAACCATTCCAAGAGGGGAAAATTAAACAGTTATCTTGCCAAATAACAAGTACCTTCTGGTTAACGGGAACCTTCTGGGAGTCAGACAGTCTCAAATCTAGTACTCTCTATAGATCAGATTAGGAGGGGTTGTCTGTCTCCCAAGAGAGAATTTCATTTACTGTGTTTTCAGAAAGTCTTGCTTCCTTGTTCCCTACCTTTTCTTCCCCAACTCTCCAATACATGTGGCATGTGCTCTGGCAAGTATGTTCTCAGAAAATGTACTGGTGCTCTCTGCAGGGGAAGAGTGATGCCCCTTGCGAGCAAGTTCATACTCCAAGGACCTGGCAGGGTCAGGACTTGAGGGACCTGGCATGTAAGTACCACGAGCTTGGACATAGAGTTGGGTGGGGGCCGGAAGATGTTAGAGCTGGCTGAACGCTCTACTTAGCATTGTCAAAAGTGACAGCTAAATCCCTTGATAGACTTTATTCTTTATACTTCATTTTAGGGTGTTAAAAAGCAGTGCTCCTAAACGCCTTTAGAAATGCAGAGCTGCTAATAATGGAAACCTTCAGCAAATGTAATGTTTTATATCAAGCGCTTAGTATCCAGTTTGTGAAACTGAGCATCTCCTTTCAGGTAGTAGATATAGTGCAATGAGTGATAATGCGGCTTTCCCACAGCGCTTCACCTCTGTGTCTCTGTTATTAGAAGTTATTCAGGTCTGTGGTAAAGGCATAAAATAAATTAATGTCCAGAGGAGTAGAAAAATGTTAGTTCAGGGAATAATGCTTTGGATGAAAGTAAATATCTATCACTTTCCCATAGATATTAATTTTTGAAAGGCTATTTACTCAAAAAGGTCTTTACTAGCCTTTTGTCACTATTTAAGAAATTTAAGTCTTTGTGGCAGAGACTTTTGTCATGTTTGCTCCTGTATCCTTGAAAACAATGTCTTAACATTGTAACTTGACTTAATCCAACCTAGCTTTTATATCTTATTTTACAAAGCAAACTCTTATGTAAGTTTCTGTAGCACTAAAAAACCTTTGATGAAGTCCTTAGAAATCTGATTTATTCAGGTTGAATTAGGCATTCATACTTCCTAATGCTCCTTGAGCCGTCCTACACCTGGGTCGGAGCAATCCCAGGCACAGCTACAGGTTGGGCAGAGAAGGGATACAGAGCAGTCCTGCAGAGAAGGACTTGGGAGTTTTGGTTGATGAAAAAATGAACACGAGCTGGCAGTGTGCGCTCGCAGCCCAGAAAGCCAACAGTATCCTGGGCTGCATCGAAAGGAGCGTGACCAGCAGGCTGAGGGAGGTGATCCTGCCCCTCTACTCTGCTCTCGTAAGACCTCACTTGGAGTATTGTGTGCAGTTCTGGTGTCCTCAACATAAAAAGGACATGGAACTGTTGGAACAAGTCCAAAGGAGGGCCACGAGGATGATGAGGGGACTGGAGCACCTCCTATATGAAGATAGGTTGAGAAAGTTGGGGCTGTTCAGCCTGGAGAAGAAGAAGAAGAAGAAGAAGAGAAGGTTGCGTGGCAACCTCATAGCATTCTTCCAGTATCTGAAGGGGGTCTATAGGGATGCTGGGGAGGGACTCTTCATGAGGAACTATAGTGAGAAGGCAAGGGGTAACGGGTTCAAGCTTAAACAGGGGAAGTTTAGATTGGATCTGAGGAAGAAATTCTTTACTGTGAGGGTGGTGAGGCACTGGAATGGGTTACCCAGGGAAGTTGTGAGTGCTCCCTCGCTGGCGGTGTTCAAGGCCGGGTTGGACAGAGCCTTGGGTGGCATGGTTTAGTGTGATGTGTCCCTGCCCATGGCAGGGGGGTGAAGATAGGCTGAGAAAGTTGGGGATGTTCAGCCTGGAGAAGAGAAGGCTGCGTGGAGACCTCATAGCATCCTTCCAGTATCTGAAGGGGGCCTATAGGGATGCTGGGGAGGGACTCTTCATGAGGAACTGTAGTGAGAGGACAAGGGGTAACGGGTTCAAACTTAAACAGGGGAAGTTTAGACTGGATCTGAGGAAGAAATTCTTTACTGTAAGGGTGGTGAGGCACTGGAATTGGCTGCCCAGGGAAGTTGTGAATGCTCCATCACTGGCAGTGTTCAAGGCTGGATTGGACATAGCCTTGGGTCGCATGGTTTAGTGTGAGGTGTCCCTGCCCATGGAGGAGGGGTTGGAACTAGATGATCTTAAGGTCCTTTCCAACCCTAGCTATTCTATGATACTATGATTCTAAGATTATCAAACCATAGATATGATTCAGTGAAAGCCCTAATATTTGTGGTAAGTCTTCTCTGGTATAGATAATGGAAGAGAAGAAACCTTTGGAATTTATTACTCCTTGTTTAGACTGAAACCTTTCTGAAGCAGGAATAAGTTGACGGGAACATTAGAATTTCCCGGATAATTATCTTGTCGACTGCTGGAAATCTGTTGGTGGCAGGCAGGCAGTAGGAAAATGTTTTATTACCGCCTCCAACATAAAGTGTTTTCTTGCAAAAATTTAATCTAAATTGTAATGCATTGGAGAGGATTATTTTTCAATTACAGCTTGTGGTTCCATAGTTGCATGTATAATTTTTCTATGATAAGTAGCCTGCAATTTTTTGATAGACCAATTTTGACTTATATTCTTCTGAGACTTACAGTCCAGTGACTAGAATATATCTATTTTACACTATCTTAATCTTACAAATTATTCTTGGGTTTATGTCTCTTTCTGAGTTCTGGAAAGGCTAGCTTTTCTCCCTGAAGCATAGATACGCCAGAATGGTCTTATTTCCTGTTAGTCAAATCCTCGGCTACTAAGCAGTGGCACATTAATACACCTGGGAAAGTCAACTTTAAGTATTTGCATTTTGAAATCCTGAGTGTTTTTTAAAGGCAGTGAATGAAGTTAGAGCTGTGCCTCTGACCGTGAAGTATTTAACTAATTTAAAAGATAGCCTAATCTTCCACGTGAAGCCATCCTTTAGGTTTAGGTACAAACATGGCAATGTATTTTAATATCTGGGGTTTTTTTTTCCATTTTTTGTCACTGGTAATCTGCACCTTTGCCTCTTGTTTTCTGTATTTTCCCATCTCCTTTAGCAGTATTTTATCACTGAGGGCAATGATCCTACTTGTAATACTATAATTGACCCAAAGTTGTGAGTCTGGAGAGGTTCACTCATGAGTGGCTTTCCTCCCATCTAACTTTTTCCACCAAAACTAAGCTAACATTTGAGGTATCCTCTGTAGTTAGGAGGGAGAAAGACATCTCCTGGAGGCAATTGACTGCGCTTTCTGGACTTCTCTCTTAAGAGAATTTGCCCCTCTATATAGGAGAGAATCTGTTTAGGACTATAAAGGTGCTTCAGTGGGTACCATGGAGAACAACTTTCTTAAAAAATGCCATGGTATTAAGACTATAATTTCTATTTATAGAAGACTTTCAGTTTCCAATGTAATCACCTGTGATTGACTTCAGCTGTGTGTAGATAACAGGAAAGGAGCCAGATGAGCTTGCTGTGCTATCTCTGCAGTAGGGAAAGCAGTGGAGTATGGTACAGAGATATTTAAGCTGGCAGTGCAGAAACCATTGTGGGACTAGAGCAGTACAGCTGTGTTCACGCAACACTGCACACTGAGTTAAAAAATGTTGCTGAAACCAGCTTCATTCACTGGCACAGTACTCGAATTTATATGAAATTTGTTTATAGCAAATAGACCAGTAGAACAGTCTTGATATTTAGCAAGTTTTTTTCAGTTTACCACTTTATTCCAGTTTCTTACTTGGTTTTGAACAAATCATCATAAAAATTCAGCAAGCTTAGACACATCTTGTACAAGTTTGTTTTCTGTTACAGAATACATGCTCTCCTGGGAAGCAGTACAATCATTCCTTTTTTCCTGCTATTTCTATATGTAAGCTTATCCATATTAAGGAATATGCCAATCATAGAAAAAGTGAGAGCATCCTGATACTCAGTTCTGGAGTAGTAGTAGTAACGTAACTTAATTTAATTACAGAAAAGTCTTTTCATTAATTTGTGCAAATGAAGACAAGCTGAATACTAATAGACAAGTGCATACCATTAATTACTGCTAAAACAAAAGGATACACAATGCAGACCTCACAATAAATGCTCATAGAACTATTCCAAAGAAGATTACTGAAGCTGTTTGTGACATACCAGTACATCTTTTTAGAACTGCAAGGCTATGGAGGATAAAACTGCAATCTTCTCTGAAAGCCAGCAATGCAAATCTGAATTTCTGTGCAGTTACTATCATTTTGCCTCCTAAATGGATGTAATTTAAATTAGAGCTTATAATATTAGTGCTGCATACTGTTTTTTAAGAGGAATTGTTTTGACTGGGTAGAATCAAATTTGTCTTTGCCAAAGGAAATGTCTTTTACATTGGGATGGAGACTGTTCCCCATTTTGGTTTACTACTCTTTTTCACAAAGGCTGTACTATGTTATTTCACCAAAAAGTCCTTCTAGCTTGGGAAATTAAAATTATGCATAAGGAAATCCTAAACCAATTATACAGAGGGCTGAATTAATTTCATCACTGTTATTCTCAACAGAGGTGTGTTGGGAGTTGATCTGCAGAGAGGGAATTTCGAATGCCCCTGCTTGTGAACTGCCAGGACAGCATGAGCATTTGTCTATTTCTGTAAGTTACATTTGCTACAGGAGAAGAGAATGGAGACAGCAGGTTTCAGATGCAGCTCTTTCTTGAATAGAAAGCTGACTTTAAGTCTTTTATATATACACAAGTGCTTTACTGGGTTTTGGGGTTAAATGTAAAAAGATATACAAAAAAAGGGAACTAAAATTTGTTTTATAACAGCAATATATTCACTTTGCACTTACAAATTTGCTGAGTAATTTCTGTACTGTTTATGGGCACACGAAAAGACTTGTGATACCTAATCTTATTATTTTATGATGTGTTCTATACTTTTTTTTCTCTTAATGCTCCAACTTAGAAGATCAGAGCATTGCATGAAAATCTCAAAGGACATTAGACAGAACAGAAGAGAAAGCTAGGAATATACATGGTACACTTTCTATGCATAATCCTTCTTCTAAGCCTACTAAATATTATCGTTTTCTCAGTTATGTTAGCAAACAAATATTATTTTAAGTATTTGTGTTAGATGACATGTTTTAGTCTGAAACAAATTACGAGCAAGTTATATGAGCATATACGAATATGAGCAACAGAACTGCTAGATCACAGAAGTTATAACTTTCAGCTAGCAGAGTGATGAGCGATTAAAGTTATTCAAGTTAATCATATCTGTAGCAAAAGGATAATATTGGATGATGTGTTATGAATCCTAGGTTTCTAGGTATCATGACTGTAGATGATAGCTTCAAAATACATCCCGTAACAAAACAAAGCAAAAATAAAAAAAGCGTATTTTGAAAGGTGCTTAAATCACATAATTTTGAGCAAATCTCATAGTCTCTTATGGCTTGAATGACCATTTTTTGGGCTCTTTTGGCATTTCTACAGTCCAGTCTGTACTGTGTGGCAGTTAAGATGGAACCTGGAGAGTCACAATAATTTTCAGTGAATCCACTGAAGTCAGATAAATTTGTGCTTCAAAAATGGGACAGGAGACTTTTTTTACACATACTCTTTATATAATTTGAAAAATCTCCAAGAATTTTTTTTTCTCACCCCTTTTTAGAACTATGAAGTTGTGCAGAAATAAAGGGATCTTTTTGGCTTATAAAAGTTTTACTTCTTGTGACAAGAAAGTAAGGTCAGTAGGAATAAAATGGCTGCACTTCTACATGGAATAGTTTTCATGAGCAAACTGTCAAGAAATTATAATTTTGAGATAGAACTTGAACTATCTTAACCTTGGTGAATCTTAATCCCGATTTACCTCCCATACTCTGATGATCATATACTTAGGCAGGTAGTACTATCGACATCAGTGTGATTACTCACGAGTAGGAATATAAATCAGGGTGGGTAATCAGTATGGAAATCTCTAATGCTATAATTATAATCTTTTGCAAAGTAGTACTCCCCTTGACTGCTCATCTTGCTTCATATCTAAAATTAAGCCTTACACTTGAATCTTTGGTTAGTATGTCTTTCTCTTATGGGATAATGTGTGGGGAGCTGGCGATGCTTACTATGATTTGATGCCATGAGCTGCAGTTTTCCCAGAGCAGCTGCTTTTCCTAACAAACATAATGGTCTATACTAGGCCTTTGATTTTCTGCGTATTTTATTTGTTCATTAAGTCCTCCTCTTTGCATATTACTGTTCCATTTGTTGTGCTTATTCTACTGTATGTTTCAAGATGGTCAAGTATTTCCCACTCTGTTTTCTATTTTGCTTCTGCAGAAGTTGCTGAAAGTTTGGATAAGCAGGTTTAGATTAGAATTTAAGAAAATAATGGGAGAAAGGGGTCAGAATCACTGGGTACCCAGCTGGAGCAAAAATAGTGGAGGTGCAGAAAATTGGGGTATATTTTTTTCTACTGCAGTTTTGAGAGCTAACTGTCTGCACGTGAGCGCATGCCACTTATTGCAAATTGTTCCTCTGACTATCGCTTTCACTTGGGAAATACTCAGGTCCTTGGCTGTGTACTGCCAACATTCATTCTGAGCCCTCCAAACGGACAGAGAAGGTATTGTTTAATATCTTGTGCATTTGATGATTTCCCACTTTCACAGGAGAGGTTCTTGTTTGAGTTTTGCCTAAGAAAAAGAGGTAGCAGTATTTCCGTGACTTATGCTTTGTGTTTACTAAGTAATTTCTTTTATCATTAATTACAATGGATTGTATTTGAGTTTAAGCTTTATGTGTGTTTTACTGTTTTAGAACCTTTTCACTCATAAGCGTCTGTACATTCTTATTATTAGCACTGTGCTGTAACAGATTAAATACATTATCTACTTGATAATTTTAGAAATTAAAAATATTTTCAAATTTTTCCTGGAAATAATACCCACAAGCAATAACCATTTCTATTTTGAATTTTATTCCCATACAACATTCTAGACCATGGTATTCTAAATACTTATACAAGCAATGATTTCATGGCAATATGAAATTCTTTCCAATATTTTCAGGAAAACTTTTGGTTTTGCTGTATTTTATTCAGATAATTGAATTTTATGGCTTTTGTTACAGTCTCATTAAATCGGAGTCCGGTTCACAGGCTTTTATTTATTTATTATTTGTCAAATGGATTTTGAAAATAGAAAAGCTCAATTCATTTACTGTGATACCTAACTAGTTTGTAGGCCAACAGTGTATCCTCTGAGTGACTCAGGGATCACTGTGCTCTTGTCCTATTATATCTATTGAAGGATCATCAACTGGCTATACAGATAAACACAGATTTTTGATAGATTTCACCCTTTCTCTTCTGGTACTAAGAAAACTGTTGAAGAATTTTAAGCACTGTTACCATCCTTTTGTGAACCAATTCTTATAAAATGCCATTAGATGTCATTCAAAAGACTAATGCTGGACACCAGACTTCAGAGTAAGGAGAGAATATTCAGTTTTTACATGTATTTTGAAAGATTTTATGTTCCTGAATGCTGGTCATGTTTTGCAGCTCACATAATTTTGCTTCAGACAGTGGCAAATAGTATGAAAGGAAGCATATTTTGCTCCATGCTCTTCCTGTTATTTCAGTTTAGCAGTCTTCCATTTAGGGAGTCATGCAAGCACATAAAATAAGCGCAGGCCTCTGGGAAACCCTTGATAGCATCATTCCTATTGCTCTGTGACCCAATTTCTTGTGGAAGGTCAGAGCATCACAGATATGTTGGAGCATCCAGAGAAAGAAACAGTCATCGGTGTCCTGAAGTTCTGCTACTCCTTACTCTTTGAAGCTGGTCATACAGGGTCACAGAAGCCAGCACAGCTACCCCAGGTGCCCTCTGGGCTTTCTCTGAAGACACCCATCAGCTGGGGAGCTGTCATGAGGAACACACCACAGAGATGAAGGAAAAATTTTAACCTCACAGTCCTTCACTAGCACTATGACAGGCTCTAAGAATAGTCTTGGAAGGTCTGGGATAATAGATCTTCAGAGACTGCAGAACCAGCTGTGGTCTATATGCTTGTTTTCAAATGGAGGGAAAAGGCCCCTGTAACACCTGTCCTCCAAGAAATCCTGATCATCTCCTGTTCACAACTGTTGAATAAAATTCCTTGATAAATTATTTTCTAATGAAAGAAATAATTTTCTTCTTCAAACCCAGAAGAAACCCCATCCCCTAATTCCTAGCCAAAATATTCCACAATTGGCATTTGTCATCTTTGTTATATACTGTTTAAGGGGACTTTACTGTTGTATTTGATATCATTTGATTTCTGTGTATTACAGCTATAGTATGGTTATCAGCCCATCTCCAGAATTTGCTAAAAGTGATAAATTTAAGTCCTTGGAAATTAAGATTATTTTTATGACTGTGTTCATTGGATAAAAAAGGAAGTTTTTCTTCATATAGATGCTTAGTGAATGCTAAATGAAACTGAATTACGCTGAATATACATATATTTACTTTAAATAATGTGAAACTTTGAATGCATAAAATTAGATCTTTAATGCTAATTTTAAAAAATTGCTTGGGTATGGTCAGCATAATCTATTTTTTATTAGCACTTCAGATTTATTCTCTTTTTGATTTTTACTATCTCTTTACAGCAATAATAATTTTTATTTATTTAAGAAAGTAATTAAACTCAGTTCCGCATATATTTTTGGAGGTAATATAAAAAGCTCCTGCTGTGATAGCAAATGCAAGAAATCTGCTTTCTGGGTGAAATTATTGCACTGATGATTAAGAATCCATTTTTCAACTCTAACTTTAGAACTTTCTTACTTATACAAATAGCTTAATTAAAAAAACCCACAAAACATCAAAATACCCCCCCCCCAAAAAAACAAAACAAAATCAAAACGTCATCAACAACAAGAAAACCAAAACCAACAAACCCCACCAAAACAGTTTCTTACAGAGTTCCTTTTGAATGGAGGTAGTTTATATTTCCATTCACACTGGCTGTTTTCCAAGCCTTTAAAAATCCATTGACTGAAATAGAAGAAAAGTAAATATAGCTTCAGTGATTAAAATTATAGAAATTTTCTTAATCTTCATCTGTCTTGAACAGATTTTGTGTGAGGCTGTAACTTGTTTTGTTGTTTGGTTTGGGTTTTTTTTTCAAGGAACAAATTGTAATGAATGAAGACAAGTTTAAGATGTAACACATCATTTTTCAGATATCTGTAGTTTAATGTGGACTTGTCAAATATTACTGTAGTTGAGTGATATGAACATGCTTGCTCTGCCATCTTCTCAAGGAGGTAGCATTTCCCTGTGAAGCCAGTGTGATGAAAGCTTAGTTTGGTTTGTCTGCTTCTTGAGAAAATTGAGAATTTTCATTAGTGAGTGACAACTTTATGTCTGAGATGATTTGTCTCTTTATGATTAAAGATTTTTATCAGGAAGAAATTCCAGTGAACTTATCATTCCAAGTGGCTGATTTAACGATCTTTCAATGTTGTGCTAAGACGTAGGGATAAAAAGATTTTTTTGCTGACTAGAAACACTGGCAGCATCTAACAAAGCAAGAAAGTACCTCCAGGAAAAGGGTCTTAAAGAAAACAAAGACAGAAAAAAATGAAATAAACCAGTTTTATCCTTTCAAAAGAGAGAGAAGGAATTAGAAGTATTGAAGACTGCAACAGCCACTGCAGAGCAATTGTTGAAACCACAATGGCTGAATTGTGGAAATCATTTCTAAATGTGTTTCCAGTTAGAGAAATAGAAATTGCCTTTAAAATTAGTAAGAAAGGAAAGTAGATCTATACAAAAAAAAATCAAGCTGTTTGTTAGCATAAATTCTAAGGGACAAATGATTTTTGAAGCGATAGGTGCCACATACCTTGCTTACACAGCCTGGTTTCTGAAGTATATAAATGCACATGTCCCCCAAATTCCAACCAAAATGTTCTTCTGGGGATAGTCACCTATTAAATATTTGAAATGCTTGAATATTTTGCTTAAAAAAAAAAAATGAAAAGAAAAACCCGGTATGACTGGCAGCAAATGTGGTCATGTCAATGTCACTTATGGCAGATTACCCAGGATTTTTCAGTGGGAAAAATTAAATCTGTTTTATGTTAAAAGTAAGTCCTTCTTTAGGAAACAAGGAATTGGGTACTGTCAGGGAATGAGACCAGATGTAATTTCCAGTTAGATGGTCATCTTTCATGTCCATAGATATGAGCCAATACCACTTTAAAGTGATGGCTGTTCCCTGTGCATGTTTGATGAGCTAAAAATGCCACGCCAAACTTCTGTGGGGAACTGCGGTACATAAAGCCTAGTCATGGGGCTAGAAAGACCTTCCAAATTCAGGGATCCTTTCACAATGCTAAACATATTCCTCTGTTCGAGAAAATCTAAGAAAATGTGTATATTCAAATATATTTAAAGAAATACACAATAAATCAAAAATTACTTTGGTAAACTTATGAAAGTAGTCAAAGATATTGTTTTCTCTATTAGAGGAATTAACCAAATTTTCAGATTCAATACTAAATTGTTGCTCAAGTATTACATTATATAAAAATTATTTTTGTTTGTAGCATTTTAATGACATTAACAGTGACTGGTACTTAATTTGCACAATTTAGAGGAAGAGATAGTCCTTTTTCTAGAGAATCTATGGGATTTGTTAGAATCTGTTCATGTTTTGATTTGGGCATCATCGTTGTCAGACACAGGAGCTGGCTGATACCAAGAAATGAAATTCTTGTGTACTAGTCATGAGCATTAGGAAAATTTTAAACTGGCTGAAGAAATTGTTGTGGAAGGGAAACCTCCAAAAAAAGGAATCATGCTTGACCCTCCTTGCAACAGCCCCTAACTCTGTATGACTAGATCTGGCAAAACAAATTAATGTATAATAAAAATAATTTCCACTAATTCTATTTAAAGCCAAATATAGCAGGTGGTGAATTGTTTCTTTTTAATCCTAAATGAACAGCCAAATTAGGTTGAGGCAGAGCTGTGTTTAGATACCAAATTAGGCAAAATAGTAACTTCTAAGTCTTGACTTATTAGCAAAGACACATAAATTTTTTTCATTCCAATTTGTTTCTTGCTGATGGTCCTACTAGCAGGGAACAGTCTGTTTAATGTCTCTTCTGCAGTTGTGACATTTTCAGTCTTCCTTTTTCTGTATCTTTTTTAATGACCATGGCATTAGAAGCTAAGAAGAGGAAAGATCACATCATCTAGCTTGACCCACCTGCTTTTATTGTTTGATACTCAGCTTCATTATCTTCTACCTTTAAAGGGTCAATGCTAGAGCCTGTAACTGATCACATTTGCTTTCAGCTTGGGAAATCTGAGATGCTGTTACTGCATTCAGTTTTGTTCTGTTTTGGCGGCCTTAGTTGTCACTAGGTAAAGCTTTCCCCATTCCCAAGGAATGAAGTGCCTCCTGTGAATAGTTCCCTTAAACAAGCTCCTTTTGTCTGAGGTTGTCTCATTCAGCAGAATCAGCAGTATAATAAGAATGTCAGTTTAATTTTTGGTAGGAAATGCTTGACTTTTTTAACACGAGAAGAGCACTTGATGTTGAAAGAAAAGCTCTTTTCACGACCACTGAAATTAGTGGACAGGGACAGCGAGGGAGTGAACTAAGGGTGGGAAACTGCCTTTCTTTCAAAGCAAGAAAAAGCTACATTTAAGGACATAATTGAATGATTTGGGATTACTTTAAAGAATTAACACAGCATAACCTTTTAAAATTAATAAAACCTAAGTGTGTAATAATCCCGTGTGAAAAATATATATACAAATGTTTGAAGTGTTAATGGATTAATTTACAAATATTTTAAAATGGAAAAACAAGCAACAACACAATTGCTATCTGGATTTAAAACACGCACACAAGGCCAATTATCTACAATGAAGTAATATTAGAAAAAGGAAATGAGAAAACTTAAAAAAAAATTGGCATCTTGTCATCACACTGACTTCACTGCTGCTTGCTTAATATAAAAGGGTGTTATCACTTCTATTTCCTTTGAGGATAGGGAAGAAGCTATTACAGTGCAGAGTCCCTTGTGCCAATGAGAAAAGAGCTGAAAATAGATTGAAAAATGTGTGGGGAAAGGAGGCATAATCAAAACTAGTTTCCCTACAGAAACATTTAATTTTTTTTAATATCCCAGCTAATGATGTAGTTTACACATTTTTCTGTTTACCTAAAGAAGATGCTAATAGTATTTTATATAAGCACAGAAAGGAGAGAAACTAAATTATGGCTAGTTTGCAGAGAACTCAAATTTGATAATTGCTACATAAAGCATGCTTAAGCAAAGATATATAAAAATCAAATAAAAAGGGGCATTCCTATAAATACTAAGTGTCTAATTAACAGAGAATCATAGCTGAATCTATGACATACCCCAAAGGATAAATACTGGTTTGTGTGTGTAGAAACAGACGTGGGAAGCAAATAAAATAAGAGCAATTCATCACCAAGACACAGTGAGACTGTCAATAACCACGCAAAGGCCACAACTCTAATCATCTTTATAAACGGTTGCCACATAACATAGGATGATTACTGTAAAGCATGCCTCCTTGAATGGAGGTTTGTAGTTAGGATAGGTAGAAGTGACTATCAAGTGACTGGCAATATTTATCTCATTCTAAGGCATGATTTTTCTGTTTTCATGAGTAGTCCTGGCTGTATGCTCCCAAATACTGAAAGTGTGTGTGATGCCCAGACTGGAGAAGTACAAGGTCAATACACATTTCAAAAGGTGGCCAGCACCAGAATGGGAATTTGGGTCTGTGTCATCAGGGAGGCAGAGATTTCTCTGCTGGTGACTAGGGACTTTTACAGCAAGAATAAGACTGGAATGTTGAAGAGGTATTTAGCAGGAAATGTTAAGGAGAAGGATTTGGGATGTAATGGAAAGGCACGCATACTGACAACACCAAACTTGACAACCCAAGTGAAGCAATTTTTCCTAATAGCGAATCTAAACTTCCCCTGATGCAACTTGAGACCATTCCCTCTTGTCTTATTGATTGTTATTTGCGAGAAGAGACCAACAGCCTCCTCACTGCACCCTCCTTTTAGGTAGTTGAAAAGAGTGATAAGGTCTCTCCTGGGCCTCCTTTTCCTCAGGCTAAGCAACCCCAGCCCCTTAGCCACTCCTAGAGGGTTCTTCACTAGATTTGTTGCCCTTCTTTGGACACACTCCAGCACATCAAAGCCTTTCTTTAAGCGAGCAGCCCAAAACTGAACACAGGATTTGGGGTGTGACAACACTCCACCCAACTTGGTGTTATCTGCAAACTCACTGAGGCTGCACTCAACACCCTTCTCCAGATAAAAGCATTAAACAAAACTGGCCCCAGTACTGAGCCCTGAAGAGCACCGTCTGTGACCAGTCCCCAACCGGATTTAGTTCCATTCACCACAACTCTTTGGGTTTGACCGTGCAACCAGATTTTTACCCAGCAAATAGTACATCTGTCCAAGCCATGAGCAGTCCGTTGATCCAGGAGAATGCTGTGGGAAACAGTGTCAAAGGCTGTACCAAAGTCTAGGTTGACAACATCCACAGCCTCATCCACTAAGTGGGTCACCTTGTCACAGAAGGAGATCAGGTTAATCAAGCAGAATCTGTCTTTCATAAATCCATGCTGACTGGGTCTGATCACCTGGTTGTCTTGTATATGTCACATGATGGCACTGAAGAACATCCTTATGTGAAGATAAGCTCTTGAAATAAACCAGTATAGTTGCAAGGTAAGTCTAATGAATGTAAAAAGACCAGATCAACTGTTTTCTTTAACTAACTGCCATCCTCTCCAAAACACCCTGAATTTTCCTTTTTCCATGCTTCATGAAAGTCATCCCAAATTCACTGGAAAAGGAAGCAATCACATCTTATGCGAACTGTTTTAAGGTATATTCCCATTCACAAATATCTGTGTACTATATTGCCAAACTTTTGGTGGTTAACATATATTTTTAAGTTCATAAATGATAGCCTTGTTTGATTATAGTATAAACATCCAGAAAAGCTACCACAAAAAATGGCGTCTTTATTATACAATTTTCAATGCCTTCTCAAGCAGAATGTTGCTGAAGGTCCTGCTTTGCTGCTGAAGAGACGGGGCAGGTGGTGTAGCTCCCATGGGCTTCAGTAGAGTAAGATTTCATTCCTAGAACTTCAGATACATGACATAGGAGAGGGTGTAAGAGGCAGAGCCTGTTGTCTGATATTGATCATAAAAGGCCTACCAGTTCTCAACAATTTTTTTTCCTTTTAAGTTTCGGAAGTTGAATTTTCTGACAGATACATCTGTACTGCTTACCTAATAATAGGAATTGTCTGTGTAAATGGGAGCATAAAAAGAGGTGGGTAAGCCTTTGAGGAAAGCTAACTAAGCATGCAAATACTGCTTGTAATTGGTACATAAATTTAGATGATCTTGTTGCATATGTATTTCCTGCTTAATGGTGATATTTAGAAGCATAAACTTGCTCTGCTTCTAAACTTTCCAGGCTCTAAGCAGCAATCCTTTGATGCATTTGACTTTACATAGGTTTTACAAGGGCCTACAGCTGAAATTGTTATAAATGAAATGTGTTATTTCATCCATCTGCCTTTTTCCGCAAATAAGAATAATAATAAAAATACAGGACAGTATGGAGCAATAGTTCGTGAGTAATTCACACTGTTTTCTCTTGTGCTGTTTCAAATTTAGGCTTGAACTACGTAGATCAAGCTTTGTCTCTGCTGTCTTCTGCATAAAATGGTTTTGAGGATAGACTTCATTTACCCTCTTATATAGAGCATATTTCTTCTTCAAAACTCAAGTTCAAGGTCACTTCCCCCAATACTGTCCTTCATCCTCAACACAAAGCAAGCTTAAGTGGTTTCATAAACACTGATTTAAATTTTTTTCAGGACTGTTTTTTCTTCAGTTAAATATGTCAGTCCCTGCTGAACGCATCAACAACTTCTTCCAACTACATCTCATTTTTATTGTAATGCTAACTTTACTTAGTTCTGTCTAGAATTTTCCTTCTCCTTCCATCCTATTTTTTCATTAATTACTTAATTCTGCTCTGTCCTTCTTACCTGATAGTTCTTCTCTCTGCTGCACATTGTGTAGCTCCCATGCTCTTTCATGTTTCTTCTAATCCCTCAGACTATGGTCCTATAACTAGCTACTTCTGTTTTTACTGTTTTCAGTTTATCCAGGTCATGGAAATTCTGATAAATCCCAAAATTGAAGCAATAGTGAATCCTAGTCCACTGGTTACTGGTCACAGCCTCATAAAGATTAGTAATGTTTACATGATTTCTGAGGCAGTGACCGCAGGTATGTCTCGCTTTCTGGGCTGCAGGGTTAAATCGTTTTCTGGGCTGCAGGGTTAAATCACTTTCTGTAGCACATTAAAGCACATGCAAGGAACAACAATGCTTTGATAAAGCTGAACCCAAAAAAAAGATGTCTGGCTGTTAGCAAGACATCTAACATTGTTAACAGCAATCTAACATTATATTCACCATTTCTTATTGAAAGCAAAGCTCATACACACCACAGGAGATTTGCAGAGGAAATGTTAAGTTAAGATGCAGTCAACATGGTGATAGTGCTAAAGATCACTTTTTATTACTATTTTTTTTTACAGGTAGCAGCAGTTACAGATTTAGTCCTTATCATTATAACTCTTGACAGTAATTGTCCCATTTAGTTTGTGTGCAGGTTTTGCATTGAAATATCATTGGCTGATGAAAATATATGTTCCAATAACATCTCAACTACATCAATTGTCACTGCATGCAAACATGAATATAATCATATGCACAAATAGTTGCATTGTCAGTAAATCATGATGGTATCCTGGGCTGCATTCAGAAGAGAATTGCCAGCAGGTCAGTTTGTGTTTTGGCAGCAAATTCTGTAGCACTGATGTTTCAGTAAACTCTTTTCAGCACTTCTGTTCAATCCTGTGGCCCCCAGCAAGATTATTTGTTTAAATAATAAATTTGTGGGACCCATCATCACTACTACAGAAAATGATAGGTCACTGTTACCAATGGGATTTGTTTAATTGCTTGATTTACTTGTAACTAACTGGAGAGATCACAAAACTAGCAATGTTAAAGAGTTACATTTACCAACATCAAATTACGTTTTCATGGTATAAGAAGATATAGAAAGGAATCTTAATCTGCCTACATATATCCCATTAATGTTACGTTTTTAAACACAGGACATAAAGAGAGAATGGATTTTTTTTTCTGTAGTAGAGTACAGTAGACAAAAGGTTTATTTTTATATTCTTTCAGAAAAGCAAGAATTTCAGATACAGTTTTGACAAACTATAATTAATATCTATTAAAATATGAAAGGAGAACAGAGAAGAAAAAAATGTTAATATCTTAAAGTAGTCATAACTTTTTTCCTTAGAAAATACCTGTAAAAATAGGTTTGATTCATTAGTCTCTTTTGAGCTTTAAAGATTATTGCAATTTGCAAAGAAAAAAAACATGAGAAGCTGTTTGCCATATAAAAAGGGAGATAAATAAGAGTGATGTGTATTAACAAAGAGACCCTGATCCACTCATTGCTACAAGAAGGTAGCCTTTTTCATCTGAATTTTCTAACATCTGCTTAAACCCTTTATTTTCAGTTTCACCAATATACAAATCCTGAGCCTTGTGGCCATTGCATATGTTCTAGGTCGGGCATGTGGTCCTGACGGCTGCAAAGCTAGTCTTCAGAAGTAATACCATGTCTTCAAGGGCTTTTATGATACTGCCTGTTAGAAAGACATTGCTATTGCTCTGAGAAACACTATATTCTCTGAAATATAATATAAACAGAAATGACAATAATACAACTAAAATATAAAAATACCATAAACAGGAAGTAAGAATTTTATTTAAAAATTCTACTATTTATAGTGTACATCTAAAATAAAGATAAAACTGGAATCAATATCTCTTTTATACTTTCCTTTTATAAAAATGCCTGCAGCTCACTAGAGACCTAGCAGAGCAAGTGTTTAAAATCAGAATCTAGTGGTTTATGGTTCATTACATTGATTAATTATTAAATAATTCTACATTGTATTGGAAAAAGAGTAAAAAAAAATCATTTAGAAAAAGTATGTTTTTCAAAAATTTTCAAATTTAACAATGTATCAAAATAAACAGGACCCCAAACCCTTTCTCTGTCTTCCCAGCTATTATTTTCTCCGGGAATCTGATTTTTCTAGGGCAGTCTAACTGCTGCCAATCCTAATATTTTTCATATTCAGAAGCTTCCTGTACAAATAAGCATTATTCCCAAAGCATATGCCATCAGAAACCTACTTTCGATAAAAGTAATTCCTGGCTGCAGTGCTTTTGGAGGTTTTGTGGCGAGAGGAAGTCTTTCTGGTAGGAGAGTGGTGAGCTGTGAGGAATTTTGAACTCTTCCAGCTGACAAGCAGCTGATGTAGTTTACAGAGTGTTATCTCCAGGCTCATCAGCTGCTGAATTGGATTCCAAGTTGCACTGATTTTCTGAGGCTTTCTGTGGCCAGGGCCCAGGCTATCTAAACTGAGGTCCCAGAATGAAAACAATGATTGACGATTTAATTCTACTGGCAAAGGGAAACCTTCTCAAGGACATTAAATCTTATTAAATAGAAAACAGTGCTTTTGCTGGGGCCGGTCTCAGACTGAGAAATTGACTTCTCCAGGAGGCAAGGACTGGCACAAGTTTGAGTGTCACCTTCCTTTCCAAGTGTAAATTGGATTTCCTTAACCTTTCCTTCTGTAACATAAACATTTAGACAAACAGTCAGACAAGCATTATATGTTGTAAAACAAAACATTGCATAGTAGACACATCTTCCCCTGGGGAGAGAAGTGAAAGAATAAACATGTAACAAGCATTAGTCACATTGCTTAATGCACTACTGGAAGACACTAAAATATTCTTTCTGAGTATGCTATAAAGAGAAATGGCAAGCATAATAAATATACTAGATAACTTGTCAAATAATCTACTGCATTCTGAATCAGCCTTAGCTAGAATGAATTTTAAGAGTAGTTCCACGTACAGTTGAGGAAGGCATCAAAATCTTGTTAGAAAGACAATTCTGCATGTGTCTTACTAAGCCCAGGTACAAAATGTATTCCTGATATTTTTTAATAGAATTCTTTAGTGGCACCTGTAACTGGCAAATTGTCAAAGGCAGTCTTGATTGACAAACCTTAGAGGCCTACCCAAAAGAAGAGAGGATACTCTCCTCATCATTATCATCATCTGGCTGTTTCCTAGCAACCTTTTAGTATGATCTCAGTTTTCTTTCCATTTCCATAGGGACTGATTCAAGAGCAGTTAACAACTGCAGCACATAGACACAATTCACCTAGGAGCAAAGATCATCCAGTGGAAGCTAGATTGAAGTAAATCAGAAGTTACTTATGTGCTCAGCAGAAAGTTCTTGGAAAAACTTGCTGCTACACGGGTAAAATTTCCATCTCTTGTTGAAAGTTCATATCAATCACTTGCAGTCTGTGGTGTATAAGCATTACTTTGTTAGAGTAGAAGAGACTATTTCAGTTGGAAGGGACCTAATAGTGATCACTGAGTCCAACTGCCTGACCAGTTCAGGACTGACCAAGTTAAAGCATGCTGTTAAGGGCATTGTCATAGAATCATAGAATCATAGAATAGTTAGGGTTGGAAAGGATCTGAAGATCATCCAGTTCCAACCCCCCTGCCAGGGGCAGGGACACCTCCCACTAAACCATGCGACCCAAGGCTATGTCCAATCCAGCCTTGAACACCACCAGCGATGGAGCATTCACAACTTCCCTGGGCAGCCCATTCCAGTGCCTCACCACCCTCACAGTAAAGAATTTCTTCCTCAGATCCAATCTAAACTTCCCCTGTTTAAGTTTGAACCTGTTACCCCTTGTCCTCTCACTACAGTTCCTCATGAAGAGTCCCTCCCCAGCATCCCTATAGGCCCCCTTCAGATATTGGAAGGATGCTATGAGGTCTCCACACAGCCTTCTCTTCTCCAGGCTGAACAGCCCCAACTTTCTAATCCTATCTTCATACGGGAGGTACTCCAGTCCTCTGATCATCCTCGTGGCCCTCCTCTGGACCTGTTCCAACAGTTCCATGTCCTTTTTATGTTGAGGACACCAGAACTGCACACAATACTCCAAGTGAGGTCTCAAACACTTACAGGCTTGAGACATCAAGTACCTTTCTAGGAATTCTGTTCCAGTGTTTGACCACCTTCTCAGTAAAAAAATGCTTCCTAATGTCCAGTCTAAATCTCCTTTGAACTATTCCCACATGTCCTGTCACTGGATCCCAGGAAGAGGACCTCAGCCTCTCCCTCTCCACTTCCTCTCCTCAAGAAGCCGTAGCAAGCAATGAGGCTGCCCTTCAGTATCCTTTTCACTAGTAAAGCCCAAAGTCCGCAGAGGCTCCTCATAAGGCATTCCTTCCATCCTTTTACCAGCTTTGTTGCCCTCCTCTGAATGCATTCAAGGACTTTCACACCCTTCGTGACCTCTGCGGCCCAGAACAGCGTGCAGTAGTTAAGGTGAGGCCGCAACAATGCTGAATACAGTGGTAGAATTACCTCTTGACAGGCTGGCTATACTCTGTTTGATGCACCCCAGGATGTGGTTTGCCCTCCTGGCTGCTGCTGTCTCCTACTGAACCTGCTGCCAACCAGCACCTCCAGATCCCTTTCTTCAGGACTGGTCTCCGGCCTCTCCTCTCCCAGCCTGTATTTGTTGTTCCACCCTAGGTGCAGAATCCAGCATTTCAACTTGTTAAATTTCATCCCATTCATTTCATCCCATTAGTGCCTAGCGCTCTGATCTATCCAGATCTCTGTGCAAGGCAGCTTATCCCTCAAGAGAGTCAATAGCACCTCCCAGTTTGGTATCATCAGCAAACTTGCTAATGGTGCATTCAACTTCTGCATCCAGATCACTGATAAATATATTGAACAGGACTGGCCCTGGAATTGAACCCTGGGGAACGCTTGCTCATGATACTTAATTACGTTTTAGAGACAACCACTCTTTCCAGCTGACCTGGGGAGTACCCCTCCAACTTCGTCCGTTACACAAGTGTTTCATACCTCATGTTAATTAGACAATACAATAAGTATTGTGAGCATCAGTCTTTCAGAAATACAGATTAGTTCTTCAGCTGTATGAACTGGAGAGAGTAAATAAACCCCTCACTATTTTATGTCACACCAGGGGCAAACTTGTGGTCTTGGGTATGTACTAGTCAAGACTAGGATATTGAATGTTCATCAGTGATTACAGATAGACGCTGAGGTCTATAACTGTGCTATGCTTCCAGAATTATTTTTTCAGACATAATGGAAGTTTGTGCTGAAAACAGCAGGTTCTCTAATAGAATCATAGAATCATAGAATAGTTAGGGTTGGAAAGGACCTTAAGATCATCTAGTTCCAACCCCCCTCTCATGGGCAGGGACACTTATTTTGATTTTGTGTAGAATTTTGTTAATTTGGTTGCTTGTTTATTTTGCTTACATGGAATATTTCTCTGCTTCCCATTGCTCCTTACCCCCTGGCATGGGATTTTCAAACTACATTAGAGAGAAGTCTGCTCTGTCACAATTCCTTCTTTAGACTAGTTGGTGGTAAAAGGTGAAGCGTGTCACATCTTGCCAAGAGTGAATCCAATCTGTCACATTTTTCTACTTTTCCTAACACTTGTTCATGTGGTGTCATCTTTAGTAGAATTTAATTTCTGATGTGCATTCCACTAAAGTCACTGGAAGTTGTTCAGTATCTTACTGTCGTAATGTGTAACAGAGATCATGAGCTGTCCCTAGAACCAGACACCAAGGATGTGCAGAAAAGTTTGCACGTGTGTTTCGTTGATCAGATTTGCAGAATTTTATGTAGGGTCTACGATGCTCTTTTGATTCTACTAATTTGACTGTGCTGGGGAGTTGAGGAGTCTTGGTAGAGTTGTTGGCATGGTTTGAGGAAGGATCCAGATGTATCATGCAGCTGCAAAGCTTCATTTCAGTGCTGAGTTCTACAGGCTGTGTGTTCAGTGAACTTCTCAGTATTGTGGTACTAATAGTGCTATACCAATGACACAGAAGAAAACGGGGCCAGAGCTTTACTGAGGCTATGGAAAAGACAAGAGTAGCTCAACAGGCGTCCTCTCCACCAGCGAAAATGCACACAGTAGCAAGACAACTTTAAATGGAGAGGAATGGGAGGAATTAATTCATTAAAATATTTACGGATGCACTGTAGGAATTTCAACATATATATGTAATGACTCTTACTAGACCATAAGTTAAGCAAGATTCTGCCAGACAGCGGCAAACCTTCCATAGACTTCAGTGGTTCCACGATTTAAATGAGTCATTTCAAGCACCACAGCATTAATGCTTCTCTTTGAAAATCAGTAATTCAGACTTTGAGAAGGTAAAACATTATAATTCTTGCTTGTAATGCATGAAGCGGGTCACAAATTTTAGGCTTAAATTTACCTTTTAGCAGTGTTGTAGCACTTTTTATTTGAATACATTGTGTATTAAAGACACAGATTCTGAGAGTGGGGTTTTGTAGGAAATTGTATACCAAGGTAAAGTGCTGTGGACTTCTCTTGCTAGTTTTGTGTTTATTACTGTCTTTATCTTTGCAGCACACCTTTGAATTGACTCTTGTACAGAATCACTGAATCATTTAGATTGAAAAGGACCTCTTGAAAACACCTGGTCCAACTCCCCAGCTCAAATTCATCTTCCTTTACCATAACTGCGGTTACTTTCTACCCAATTTGAGCACTGCGGGCACATCATCCATACCAGTGTCTTCTGAGCCTTCTTCTGTTGTAAGGGCTTGTAGCTCACAGACAGACACTGTTTCCATACAGGAGGTGATGCCATCTGGGGCCTTTCCTGAGAGCCAGGAGTGAATGGTGTTAGTGGGCTGATACCTGTTGTCCCCCTGGTAAAGCAAGGAGTTGTCGTGGTTTAAGCCTCCATAAGTCACGCAGTCGAACTCTCACTCCCCCCTCTTTCTTCCCCCTGCTCCCGGGGGGATGGGAAGAAGAATCAAAAGAATGCAACTCCCACAGGTTGAGATAAGAACAGTTTAGTAACTAAGGTATAACACAAACCACTGCTGCTACCACCAATAATAATAATGACAAGGCAAATACAAGGAAAGAATACAATCGCTCACCACCTATACCCAGCCCGACCAAGCAGTGCACACACCCCCACACCCTTCCGGGTCTCTGCCCTCCGTTTTACATCCTGGGCATGACGTGCTATGGCATGGAATACCACTTTGGTTAGTTTGGGTCAGGTGTCCTGTCTCTGCTTCCTCCCGGCTTCCCCTCCTCCCTGGCAGAGCATGAGACTCAGAAAGTCCTTGGTCAGACCAAAACATTACCCCGCAGTAACTGAAAACACTGGTGTTATTAGTGCTGTTCCGAGGCCGAAAGTCAAAAATACAGCACTGCACCAGCTACCAAGAAGGAGAAAAAATGACTGCTGCTGCTGAACCCATGACAGGAGTATTAGCCACATCTGATGGAGAAACCCTTATACCCTTGCTCAGTCAGTGCGGAAGGGTTGGGGTGGTGTGGAGCAAGGGCAGCTCTGGAGGACAGCAGGGGCCAGGGGTCAATCTCCAGGACTGAGCTCACTGCCAGGGTGCTGTGCAGGCCAGTAGCTCCCTCAGGGTGAGGGTACTGGGGCCAAGGGCAGATATGGTGCAGGTGGACTGTGCCCACACTGCTGGAGTGCAGCCCCGCAGCCCTGAAACAGCTGAGCCAGACATGGTGGCAAGGTGCTCTGTTGACAGGCTGATGGACTTCAGCTAAATGCAAGGTAACAATCCAGGGCCAAGGAAAAGCTGGGAAATCCAAATAACTGCTCAAGAACAGGGCTGGAGACCCTGAAGCATCTCTGGAGAGTGCTAAAATAGGGACCTGTGTTGTGAGGAGGGTAGAGGTAGTCCTGGAGGATCTGGGCAGGGATAGTCAGGTCCACCAGTGCTCTCAGCCCTGTGAAGAGCTCTCTTTGGCACCAGCCCGCTTCGGGGTGTGTGAATAAATAATGATAATTGATTGCTGCAAAGTAAAATAGTGTTCACTGAAGCTGAGGAAAATTGAGCAATGCCATTTAATTCTTGTTAACCAAAATAAACAGCTGAGAAAAAAATAAATTGTGGCAACAGCTTGTACTGGGAAAATGAATAAGTGATGCCAATGTAACTGCAAGGTGGTCTCATTAACAGCATGATTTTATACAAGCTTTGTACAACAATTGATGAAGGACTTCCAATATTACTTAGAAAGTGCAAACATGCATCTCTTAAAGTCGCCTGGATTTTGTTTTAATAGTGTATTCTCTAGGGAGCAGAATTATTTATTAGTTTGTTAAGGAGAACAATGATGTAAATGAAAGAACTGAAGTGTGTGTAATTGAGATCCAATTGGAGGGACATTAATCTACTTACTAAATTTTAGTGCATGTTTACATTGTGCCCGAGATTCAAAGAAATTTTTTGTCAGTTGGATTCTTTCACTGCCAGAAAGTACATTTTAAGAATGAAAAGATGTAACTTTTTCCTTTTTTTAATATCTCATTCTAAAAATGGCTGAGCAACAGAATGTATTTTTAAAATGACCCATTACTTGCTTACTTAAGACTATAACCTTAGAGTGTATTGTAAGTGCCGCTACAGCTAATACGATTCACTAATGTAGCTTTTCTGGCATGTCACATGAAAGCAGAAGTTCTAGGAGAGTAAAGTGATGAAGGAATTTCAAGACCTGGGAAAAAAATTGTGAATCAGTATGCTTTTTAGTTTTAGCACTGGGAGAGTTCAGCACATTTTGCTACAGTCAAGAGAAGAAATTATTGTAAATTGATGTGCTGTTAACCTTTAAAAGTAACTTTCCTTTAGCAAGAGTGGTGTTCTACCAGCATCTTGTTATGCTATCTGTTCCTCTGAGTAATTGAGGCTGTTAAACTACCTCTTAAAAATTAATTTCTCTTGCTGATAATGGGACCATCACTGGTCCCCCAAAGAATAAACTATACTAGAATTGACTCAGACTGGAATTACTGCCTTCTACTAGTGCTATTTGTGAGTAAATATTGAAACAGTATTTGAGCTTTTTAAAAGAAAAGTATTCCCTTCTGTTTGACTTCCACAAGATCTAATTAACTGAATTCCCAATTGGGTTGGGCAGTTTTCTTTCTACAAATTAAATAATGTCAGTAGGTTGATGTCCCCCTAAACAGCTTGTGAACCCTACAGTGATACTTGCTAAGATGCTGCTTCCAAAGCTACTAAAATGCATCCAAAGTGGTATTCTAAATGATTAGCCAGGCTTTACGTGTTGTGCATGGTCATTTATCTGGAACTATAAGACCTTGCACTGGTAAATGCTAGGCTCATATAAATGTCTTCTGTCCCACTGAAAGAAAAGTCGATCCCACAGTAAGTGTGGGCATAGATATGTTGTGCTAAAGTTCTTTTAAGTAAATGGGAAACTTTAAGTAAATAGGAAAAAAAAAACCAATACAATGTATTTGTGGATGGTAGATACATAAATATTTGATATTTGCTTTATTTTACTTTATTTTTTACTCTTTGACACACTCCTCTCAAGTTGATTTTTAAGCACGTAGTTTACAAGGCTATGGCAGTAGTCCTGTGTTGGATAATGACACTTTATTTTGAAGTACAATGGTTAAATGCCAATTAAAGCAAAAGTGACATGACTTTGCATGCCCAGTCTACAGAACAGTATTTTCCATTGTGAGTGAGCATGGAATTCAAATTCAGGAACAGTCCTAAAGTAGCTTGTTATCTGCCACATTTTAACCTTAGAAACACGTACACCTACTTTAAAGATGGTATCAGAACCTAGGACTAGAACTGCAGTCATTGTATTCATGTCTGGAAGATACATATTTTCCTTCAAACACTAAGCTGTGTTAGAGATAGTTGATTTGATCAGCTTTCAAAAAGTGAGCCCCCTTCTCTTTTGCTCTCCTCCTTTCTCTGCATTGATTCCATACAAGTTACAGTAGAGTAACAGAAAAAAAACCCAAACCCAAACCCAAGTCAGGACTGCCTGTTCTATAGAACAGTTCACTAACACTTTCTGTCATATTCATTTTCGTATGGGTAACAGGAAGATAAAAATACAAAACTGCAAAGCTCATAAGCAAACTGACAAATTTTGTCATTTTTTTACTTTACTTTTATCTCACCCACATTATAGATTCAAACACCCATGGCTGGGAATCGGGATTAAACAGAAGGTATTATAATTTATTAGAAATAGTTAAAGAAACATGGCTTACTTCAAAGATATTAAAAGCTTCCACCAAACTATAGACCATCTCTAATGAAAACATAACTTGCTTCTTTCCAGTTTAGTTTGCAAGCTGCTAACAATTTCTTGTCATTCTCCATTCTAGAAGAACAACTAACAAATTTGCTTCTTCTTGGCGAACCTGTTAGGTTTGGAATAGGAATAGGTTCAGAAGGAGCAATTCAGCTAGCTGTGAATAATGAGGGGACCTGATTCCAGGTGGCATATTTTAAGAAATTACCATCAGTATTTATTCTATATTTTTTGTGCTATAATAGCAGGAGTAAGTACATATTTTCCTCCTGTTCATGACACCCTGTGGCTCAGCATGTCATCCTAAACTGAAATGTGTGGCTCTTATATAAATGTCATAGGTTGTGAATTGTGGCAACACAGAGGTTGCACTTTCACTTTTGTTAGCAGTAACAGCCAACAGTAGGTCAATATGTATAGAAAGACAGCAACATCTTTAAAAGCCACTGTAAATCGGTGGGAGCTTTGACTCCACACTGATATAATAAAATGAAAATAAGGCTGAAGCTTGTGTTGCAATGGCTAATTATTAACATAAAGATGTAAGCATGAGCAGGAAAGCAGTAAAAGACTCATCGCGTGAACTATATTTTCATTAAGCTGAAGTTATTTGGCATCTGGGAACAAAATTGCCTGGAGAAGAATCATAGAATCATAGAATAGTTAGGGTTGGAAAGGACCTTAAGATCATTATCATGGGTTCAGCAGCAGCAGTCATTTTTCTGCTTCTTGGTGGCAGGTGCTGCGCTGTGTTTTTGATTTTGGGCCTGGGAACAGCGCTGATAACACCGATGTTTATAGTTATGGCTTAGAATGTTTTGGCCTGCCCAGCTAGCTCAGTTGGTAGGGCATGGGACTCTTAATCCCAGGGTCGTGGGTTCGTGCCCCACGTTGGGCGCCAAAAAGAACTGTCATGGTTTAAGCCTCTCTAACCCACGCAGCCCGTTCTCTCACTCACTTCCCCCTCTTTCTTCAAAAAAGAACTGTCGTGGTTTAAGCCTCTCTAACTCACGCAGACTCTCTCTCTCACTCACTTCCCCCTCTTTCTTCCCCCCGCTCCCGGAGGGATGGGAGGGAGAATCGAAAAGAGTGCAACTCCCACAGGCTGAGATAAGAACAGTTTAGTAAGTAAAGTATAACACAAGACCCCTACTGCTGCCACCAATAATAATAATGACAAGGCAAATACAAGGAAAGAATACAATTGCTCACCACCTAAAACCCAGCCCAACCACGCAGTGCAGTGCACCCCCACCCTTCAGGGTCTCTGCTGTCTGCTTTCCATCCTGGGCATGACGTGCTATGGCATGGAATAACCTCTTTGGTCAGTTTGGGTCAGGTGTCCTGTCTCTACTTCTTCCCGGCTCCCCTCCTCCCTGGCAGAGCATGAAACTCAGAAAGTCCTTGGCCAGACCAAAACATCACTAAGCAGCAGAAAAATTGCTGCTGCTGCTGAACCCATGACAGTATTGAAGAAAGAGGGGGAAGTGAGTGAGAGAACGAGCTGTGTGAGTTAGAGAGGCTTAAACCACGACAATTCTTTTTGGTGCCCAACGTGGGGCACGAAGGGTTGAGATAATGACAGGATTAATAGCCACTCGTCACAATGCTGATTTATTGGCTCTCAAAGTTGTTGCTTCTAGTTCCAACCCACCTGCCATGGGCAGGGACTCTTCCCACTAAATCATGCCATCCAAGGCTATGTAAAATCCAGCCTTGAACACCACCAGCGATGGAGCATTCACAACTTCCCTGGTCAACCCTTTCCAGTGCCTCACCACCCTTACAGTAAAGAATTTCTTCTTCATATCCAATCTAAACTTCCCCTGTTTAAGTTTGAACCTGTTATCCCTTGTCCTCGTCTCAAAATTGCACAAAACCAAACCAAGAGAAAACCTGAGAAGATGAAGAATCATATTCCAGTCCATCCAGCAGTATGACAGCTCATGAACTGGGTTGCATGCTGAGAACCTTAAGAAGACTGGGAGAGAGGTGCGGAGAAAGAAGCAGCTTTCAGACAGACATCATTTGTCATCAGTATGTTTCCTGAAATCCTTAAGCATCTCAGCTAAACTGCTATTTTAGAAGGTACTGTTGCCAACCTCTTCCATGAGCTATCATAGCACATATGTATATTAATTGCCAAAGATGTCAAACAAATCTTTCTGCATCTTGGCTTTCTTACACATGACAGCCTTCACAGAATATATTTTACTTTGTTATAGGCTGCTGTACTTCAAGTGAAATAATATACTGGGTTTATGCCATTGACTTACACCCCGTGCATCCTGCTTTTGCCAGTAGATTTATGCCTTACCGACAGTAGGCACAGACCATAATTGTGTGTTTCCCCCTTTCATTTTAGTGGAGTAAAATTAAAATGTCTGATTAAAATATCTTCACAGACTGACAGGGACAGCAGTATCACTACAAAGGAGATTCTTCTTGTGTTTGAAAATTACCTGAGGGGTTTCAGATGGTCTTTTAATTAATTTATAATAACTTCTGAGTATAAATGACAATACCAAATCAAGTTATGGAGACAAAATGCCCGCATGACATTTGAATTTTATTCAGTAATTTGACAAGCCTACTGAATTGGGATTGCCTTAGCGTATGGCAAAGATTCAAGAAATTTTCAACATGAATATAATAGATGACTGAGATGGCATTTTACATATTACATTCCTTGAGACATTAATCTACCTGAACATATGCATTACTACAGGCCTAATTTTAAAGAACGTGTGATTGACCTTGTTTCATCATCACCTGTACATTTGAAAGATGATGCCAAAAATTACCTTTGTGAATACATTTACAGGCAGTTTTTTATACCCATTTGGAACATACTGAAGGTGCCTGCACAGTGGTGCAAGTATAATTATACACACAAAGCAAATAGCAAAAATGTTGCCTGTGCAAATTTATTTTAAAATTAGGTTTCTGGCAAGTATATGAAAAAGGATTGAGAGTATGTTATAATGTCTGAAAATAAGTGTCACTAAATTTAATCAGTTACATGGAATGTGAATAAGTCAACCCAAGGTCAGCTTAAAAAGGAAATGAACAATTTAAGCAGCCATTGCACAGGACCAGATGGCATGTCTGGGAGATTAAAAACAAGAAAGGACAGAGTTCTTCAAAGCTGTGTTAATTTGTTAATGTATGTATACTGGGATAATGTAAATGAAATGCTCACTGATTATTTACAAATTAAATTTACTAATTTCCTAACTGCTGAAGGGAAAGAATGGAGATAAAAGGCTTAAGCTACAAATAACTTTTTTTGTATTCCTATGAAGAAAAAGTCTATATTTTTTTCTTCAGATTTTTCATATTGTTCATAGACATCTACAGCTTTTCAGGCTCCCACTACTCATTTCAGAGTGCAAGGAAGAGCAGGAAGGCTGCATGTCTGCTCCTGCCACTTCCTGCTAGCCTCTTTACAGAGATCTTGAAGGCTATTTCCATCTTATATCTCTTTATCCTACTTTTTAATAAAGATAGTAGAATACTCATCTAAGAATAAAACAGGCATAATTTATGTCAGGTTTCTGTCAGGTTTCCCTTCAGATTATCAGTTCTCCTTGTTGTGTTCATCTCATCATCACACGTCTGCTCCAGACAATAACCTTCTTTATATTCCTTGAAACCATTTTTGACTTTGCTGTCACTTAAGACGTTTGTCCTTCTTGACACCAAAGGACACTGCATTTGTAATTTAACTACTCTTCTATTAATGAGTTAGTAGATCACAGCTGTAACAAGCTAAAAGCCAAAAGCTAGTCAGAGACATCTGTAAGAGCATTGGACCTGAAGCCAAGTACTACTTTGGAAGCTAGCAAATAAGATAAGGGAAAAACAGCCACTGTTTGAATAAAGCATGACCAGCAGCAATTTCATTTGACTATTTTACTTGATTAGACTGTTACGTAGAAAGATAGTTTTCAAAGAAGAACATCTGATTAAGAAGGATAGTCCAATGACAATCGAAGTAGCCTAGAAACAACAATAGCAAAGTCCTTCGGGGTCTCATGTCACCTGCCATAAACAGGAAGTTATAGTAACTTTCTGCTTGCTGAGGTAAGTAAAACAGGCATAAATACAGTTCAGAAACTAGGGGAAGTGCTGATACAGCTTCTGCATTATTAGTGCACGTAACAAGGTGTGAGTGAAAGAGGAAGATATATAAATATACATGATGGGAACAGAAAATCGCTTCAAGGGAAAAGACTTTTTCTCCCTCACTATTGTAAGGGTGAGATTGGAGTAGTGGCTTGTAATTTAAGAGTCCTTTTCTATTGTCATTGTTTAAGCCCAGCCAGCAAACCGGAACCATGCAGCAGCTCGCTCACTCCGCCTCCTTCTTCCTCCCACTGCTCCCAGAGGGATGGGGAGGAGAATCGAAAGAATGCAACTCCCATGGGTTGAGATAAGAACAGTCCAGTAACTAAGGTATAACACAAACCACTACTGCTACCACCAATAATAATAATGATAAAGGAAATAACAAAGGAAGGGAATGCAACCGCTCACCACCCGCCGACCAATACCCAGCCTGACCAAGCAGTGATCTAACCCTTCTGGGTAACTGCCCACAGTTTATATAGTGGGCATGATGTGCTGTGGCATGGAATACCTCTTTGGTTAGTTTTGGTCAGGTGTCCTGTCTCTGCTTCCTCCCAGCTTCCCCTCCTCCCTGGCAGAGCATGAGACTCAGAAAGTCCTTGATCAGAGTAAACATTACCGAGCAACAACTAAAAATATCGGTGTTATCAGCATTGTTCCCAGGCTGAGAGTCAAAAACACAGCGCTACACGAGCTACTAAGAAGAAGAAAGATGGCTGCTGCTGCTGAACCCAGGACATCTATATTATCACTCAGTTCATTAGCTGCATTTAAGTTCCCTAGTAGGATAACATTCCAGTTTGACATCAGCACCTTAAAAATCAGGTCTCTTAACCTAAGCAAGGTTCTTTCCATAACTTAGGCACCTTGTGAGGGAAACTACCTCTTATGAAGAGTTAAAATCATAGGATAGCTCAGGATGGAAAGGGCCTCAGAACATCTCTAGTCCAACCTGTTGTTTCTCAGGGGTTTATACAGTTGGGCCTGGAAATCCTCTAGGGATGGAGACAGCACAGCCTCTCCAGGCAACCCATTCCACTGTCCTCAGCAGAAATCATTTCTCGTTATATCTAGTCTGAGCTGCTCTTGTTTCAGCCTATGTCTATTGCCTTTTGTCCTTCCACTCTTCATCACTGTGAAGAGACTAGGTCCACTTTCTCAATGACCTCCCTGTAGCTTCTAATGGGCTGCTGTTAAGTCCCCCCAAAGCTGCCCATTCTCCAGCTGAGCTCCCTCAACATCTTCTCACAGGGCAAGTGCTCCAGCTCACTGCGTCTTGGTGACTTCTGCTGGGATTGCTCCAGGTTATTGATGCCTTTCCTGGACCGGGAGAGTGGGGAATGAGGTGAGGAAGAGGAAGAGCCTCAAAAATGGACACTATATCTAGATGTTGTCTATTAAATATTGAATAAAGGAGGGTAGTCACTTCTCTTGATCTGGCTGAGCTCTTGATAATAAAGCCTCCAGTGCTGTTGACCTTAGCTGCCAGGGTACACTGTTGTCTCACATTCAGCTTCCTTTCTTCCAGGATCCCCAAGTCCTTTTCCACAAAGGTAGTACCCAACTGGTCAGTATGCAGTCTGTATCATCATAAGGGATTCTTCCTTCCCAGGTGCAAGACTTAACATTTTCATTGAGTTTTAAAGGTTCCTGCTGGCCCATTCCTCCAACCTGTCTAGGTCCCTCTGGATGGCAACCCTGCTTTCAAGTGAAATGACCTGTGTCCTCAGCTTTGTGCCATCTGCAAACTCAATGAGAGTCCACCCCATTGCTTCCTCCCGGTCACATATAAAAATGTTAAAATGTCACAATTTGGATCCCTGTGATGTTCACTTGTTACTGGCCTTCAGCTAGAGTATAGCTTATTAAATGCTAACCCTTCAGCTGTCTTTCTATCCATAAAGTTTTGCACCTAAACAGGCCATAATGTCCTGATTTACTACAACAACACTATGAGAGTTAAAAGCCTTTCTAAAACCCATGCTACTAACATCCACTGCTCTCCCCTTGTCCACAGATCCATTCACTTTACTAAAGAAAGCAATTGGGTTAGTCATGCATGATTTACCATCTCCCTACATCGACTCTAGAAGTTTACATGGATTACTGCTGAAATTATATGCTTTTATACAGCTAAAATAAGGTCAAACAACTCCTCAAATCCTAAAATTGGTCTTTCATAGTTCTAGGAATTTTTGCTCCTGTTGTCCTTTGTAAGCACAAGACTTTTCCTCACCAAGTGTCCAAACACAGTCTGTCAGCTCTTCTCGATCAGCAAATGAAATGAAGAGGTTTCAAGTGAAAAAAGTGCGGTATTGTTTTCAAAACAGAAGGGCTTCTGACAGACTGGATACCAATTACAACATCAGGTATCCTGCCATTCTGTTGGCTCCTCAGTGCAACTCAACTTCACAGAGCTATCAGAATCACAAATGATGGTTAATCATGGTTAGAATTTTTTTCAAGTTTGCCATTTTATCTTCCTTTAGAATAATTGGTAATGCTCCCATTGCTTTTTGTGAAAACTAGGTTATGCCATTAGAACAATTCAGAAAACCCACCATGTCTCATTTGGCTTTGCAGTGCTTGAAAACTGGTTTAAGCTGGAAATTGCATTGGTCTGAAAGAAGAGAAAAAGCTTTACTCAGCAAAAGACTGTTCAAAATATAGAAGTTAATTTCCAAATCTAGAGTAAAGTGTTTACTGGCCCTTTTGAAATACGACCTCTACAATACATTTGAGGAGAGTATAAGGACAGAAAATCAGCCAGTGCATTTACCTGAGGAGTTGCTAAGAATATTCCAAGCTTAGACCTAATTTCCAGCACTTAATAATACACACACACACACCAATTTTGAAGTGTATACTAAATAAAAAAGGTTACGTTGTGTATATACAGCTAAGTACCAAACAAGACTCAAAAGCTTATACTGTTTCTATACGTCAAAGATCTCTAGTTTGCAGTTCTAAGGAGTAGGCTGAAAACCCAGCTTGAGCTCTGTTGCTCAAAATAATAACTCATTGGACTCAAAAGTCTCCCTCATAAGGAAATATTTGAGAAAATAATCTATCTATCAGGGAAAAAGTAAAGAGAAAGACCTGTAACATAATAATAAATCAGGATTATGCAATTGGAGAGGGCTAATGGGTGTCATGTTACTGATAGCTTCAACAAAGAACACTGCCTACAGATTATAGATAGGCACATTCAAAGTGGAAATATGAGACACATTTCTATCATTGAGAGAAAATAAACATTGGTCAATTTATGGAGCAAAGTAGTAGATTCTCTGTCCATCATACATTTTTAAATCAATATTGGTTTCTTTCTAAAAGGTGAACTGTATTCAACCACAAATTATCGGACTTGCTGTAGATGTTATTGGTGAGGTCTTACTGCCTTTGTCACATCGCATGTTGGACTAAATGGCTGCAATGTTCTCTTATGGCCATAAACGCTATGAAGTGATCAATGACTTTTACAGGGCTGCAGATGTGGAAAAAAGTAACGATTACTTATGGTTGAAAGGAAAAGGAGACACCATGTGATCTGATAGGCGTATTCAGTCAATACTGGCCTATAGAGACACTGAATACTCATGAGGCAAGAAGTGACCATACCTACCCAACCTGTGCTTTCCACTTTTAGATTCAAATTCAGTATTTTATTATTTTCATTCTCTTGAGTGGAATGTAATGGATTCAGATAAGATGTCATTTCATTTCTTGGAAATAGACACAAGTACTCAAATAGACAAATTTTAATATATATACACAATGGTGCTTTTCCTTCCTGTAGTTTGTGATCACTGCTCTATTTTACTAGTTTTCTGATCTGTCCCTTTCCCTCTGAATAACATTTCTCACTTTTTCTTTTCCCCCTCCCCCCCAAACTTTGGACTAATGCATCATTAACAACTTTGCATTTATCTATGATTTAAGGAAAAGATGGTTGAAAATATGATTGAATGACAGAACTCAGCACCTCTTGCAGTCGTGAGAGTACCTGAGTTCAGTATAATCTCCTTTACACTTTACACAATACCAATAGCTTCTCCGAGAAAGAAATGAAGAATTTTTTTTTTAATTTTGTTTTGAGGTTGGAATTAAAGTCCTTTTGAGATTCATTATTCTTCACTTTCCTAAATCTTTTGCATGTCTTAGGATTCAGATAAGGTTTTTTGTGGGTTTTGTTTTGTTTTGTTTTTTTTTACTAATACAATGAAAAGTTAGTGTCTTATTTAGGCAGAAAAACTCTGGAAACACCACAGTCTGACCTCGTATGTTGTGTGCTATCTTAATTTCTTTAGCTGTAAATTAGCCTTCAGGATTACCATACAGTCTGTCTAAAAGGTCGCTTGAATACTAATGAATTCTCTTGTCTTCTTTAGCTATTTTTGGTACAGTAGGCTGTGTAATGAGAAGTGACTGGATTTCCTTTGAGACATTGACTCTAAACCAATTTTTCTCATCAGAACTGTGTATTACATGGAGCTTAAGGAAAGTGCAAATTTTAAAAATATGAATAAGAAGTTCTCAATGTTACTGGTGAGGAACCTTCGTATTCTTTTCATGATGAATATAAATTTTTCCTATTTTGTGTAGAGCACTGTGACAAGATGCGAGGAAGATGTATTTATATATATTAGGTATATATAAATATTATATATAAATATTATATATTTAACATATATAATACATATATATATATATAAAATTCCAGGATCCTGAGGTGAAAGGAGATGGGAAGATGGAAGGAATAGCTCATATTTCTCTGTGACAACATGTTGCTGAATGAGGAAGACTATTCCTTGTCTGATCTCATTCAAAAAATCTGTTTAAAAAATTAAGAACATGGCCTACCTGCCTGAATTTATATCTTTTTATGCTTCATACCCCACAAAAAGATTTCTCAAGGAACTGTATAAAAGGATCTTGTACATCCATGGGAATTACTTTAAATTACCTTGTTATGATAGGCTGAGAAAGTTGGGGCTGTTCAGCCTGGAGAAGAGAAGGCTGCGTGGAGACCTCATAACAGCCTTCCAGTATCTGAAGGGGGCCTATAAGGATGCTGGGGAGGGACTCTTCATTAGGAACTGTAGTGACAAGATAAGGGGTAACAGGTTTAAACTTAAACAGGGGAAGTTTAGATTGGATATAAGGAGGAAGTTCTTTACTATAAGGGTGGTGAGGCACTGGAATGGGCTACCCAGGGAAGTTGTGAATGCTCCATCGCTGGCGGTGTTCAAGGCCAGGTTGGACAGAGCCTTGGGTGACATGGTTTAGTGTGAGGTGTCTGTGCCCATGGCAGGGGGGTTGGAACTAGATGATCTTAAGGTCCTTTCGAACCCTATTCTATGATTCTGTGGTTCTATTATCATGGTGTACAGATGCAACAATCACACCAAAATCCTGCCAGTCTTAAAAGAGCTGACAATTCAGAGATGATTTATAGAAGTGCAGGTAAAATGATACAGTCTTACTCTGTATTGTATCAGCAATGTGTAGATTAAATGATTCTTAATAATGTGCTTTGCTATAATACAAGATAACAGGTCTTCTTATAAGGATTACAAAGTATTATATGAATCCATGCCGTTAGTATCTACGAAGATTGATGTGCTTTTAAACTGCCAAAGATGTAGCTCATCTGTGTGGGTCTCACGCCAAAAGAATTGATAGAATTCTATGAAAAGTTGGTCAGAATTGTTTTGCCTTCATTTAAGATTATAAGCCTATATAGTGCAAATTCTGAAGGACTAAATAAAAGAAAAAGCATGAGTGCATTATCTGATTAATTATTCAGTATTTCCTGTAAGTTTCCTGGTCATTGTAACTTTACTTAGCATCTGCAGCAATGATTGGTGGGGAGGAAAATAGAATCAAAAAGATATATTCATAGCTGTTGCTGTCAAGGGTATTGAGAGAAATTTAAATCCTGAACCTTGTGAAACCTGATATATGTGTAAAAAAGATCAACATAAATTGATATTGAAAGAAAAGATTATGTAAGAAAACATCATCACAGGTGAGATTACTTAGTAGAAAGGAAAAAAAAGTTGTGCAATCAAAATCCATACATGGTCAGTAATTTGGACATGCTATGATACTAATTTTAAATAGCAGATTCATATAAAAGTAGTGCCTACAAGGCTAATTAGAACACATCATCCCATTCTAAGCATGAACAGTAGCATCAGCTTACAGAGCTTTCAGTCTTGAGTATTTGGTTACAAAGCCACTGGTACTCGCAGGATAAAACAACATATGCATCCTCATACATGATACAGACCTGTAGGGTAACCATCTGTGTCACAGTGCTATTTCAAACACTATGAAGGGTATGTATGCAGCTCCCTGCTGCATCACATAGAGGTTCCCAGCTCAAAGAAGCAAGCTCCAGAACAAGAATCGGCAGAGTGGTGACATCAGTTTAGCCAAGTGCCAGAGTAACCAGCACTGCAAATCAGAAGAGTAAATCTCGTAGGGATATTCTCTGCTATTGAAGCATCATAATAAAATCACCAAATAAAAAAGTGAGTCACATGGACGTTTGGTGACTTGCCGTTGACTTCTCTGAGTCCTGTCAAAATCTAGGCTAAGGCCTTTCTCAGTACTGACCTTACTTTGGTCAAAATGAAGACCACCATTATTCAATCCTGCTTCATATGCTTTGTTGCCAGTGCCTTTGTACTCATGGATTCAGAAGTGGTTGTACTGAAGTGCCTTGAGCTGACGTTCTCATGCCCTTTTCTACTGAGAGGGAATATTTGCATTTTGCTGAACTTGAAGAGAAACATTTGCTGAACCTGAAAAAGACGGGAAGACTAGATGACAGTACACTAAGGCTACAAGAGCTAGTAAAATAAGTAAGTCACTAGCATGATCCTTCACAGCTCATTTTTTACCGTGTTCCCTGGCTTGATTTTATTTGGTGCTAATAAATTCCAAAACATGGTTTGGAGACAGGTAAAACACACAGAACTATCTCAGTTAGCTGTATTGATAAATCTGCCCCATTTTAAGAGAAATAAGTTTGTGCACAACCACCTGATCGTAAGCCGTTCTCAGGCTCTGGCTTGCTTTTTGTTCTGTACATGAGACTTTAGATTCATTGCAATAAGCTGTCCTTGAATCAGATAATTCAACTGGGTCTTCAGTGTCTGACCGTCCTCCTCCAATCCTGGGTTAAAGATAATTTAGACAGGAGGAATCTGGTCATTCTCATAGTTTTGACCAGAGGTTTAATTCCAAAGCATCTGGATTACAGAGCACTTCTGTAAAAAAAACATTTCATTGGATTTCTTGTTTCACTGAACAGCTTTGAATCTGACAACTCATGATCTTCTTATAGAAAAATACAGAATCCAAATCAGCTCCAAAGAGCTGATGTTTTGTTCCAAGAGCAAAAGTTACTTGCCTTTGAATTACAGGTTTCTTCATCTCTCTGTCCATATTTACTCCTTTTATTGTGTACAAAAAGCAAAATTGTATTTTACTGTATGTATTTATTTTTGAATCATGCACTACAAACTTATTTTGAAGTATTATTGATCAGCCACAGCTCATCATTTTGAAAAAGAAAATAAAATGCATAAGGTCTTCACTAATGCTCTTTTGTAACTCAGCATTTATACACAACAGTCAGAAGCTGGCTCTCAGAGTTTTTGCAGCACTACTACATCCAAATTTAGGACCCTCTTTAGTAAAGACAGAAGTATATGCTTGCATATACACTGCCAAATACGATTCTAGTGTAAGAAATATGGAAAATACTAGACCAGTCCATCAGTTACTTCCATTAATCTACTATATTAAAATCAGAGCTCACTCCTCTACACATCCCTACTGCTGAGTTAACATCTAAAGACAGCATCCGTACCTACCAGCATTGCCAATAACATGGCATCTAAAACTAGAGAAGCCAATGCATTCTTTTCAAATGTCTCTATTATTTTTTTTTTCAGGTGGCGCAGTATTTTGTATCTCCTCCAGCAATTCTCGTTACTACCCTTCCGTCTCTTTTACCTACTAGTTCTTTCCTCTTACACAGCCTTACAAGGTTTAATAGACTCTACTGCTCATGGCAAGTCTTTTTAAGGGTAGTTTGGATGTCACAGAAACTATGCTAGGTTGTTTCTAAATCATGTTCTATCCTTTGTAGTGAATTCATTTTACAGTTTGGGTATCGATGTAGAGCAGAACTATAGTGGGTCTACAAGATGCACTGTGGACATCTAGTTCCATTTTAGATGCCTCAGAACTGAACTTAAATTCCCTAGGTTGACAACCAACATTGATCATAATGTTGGCTTTTAAGGAACGCTTCTACTCTTCCATCTCAGGAGATTCTTCTCATTCCTTCCCTACAGGAAAAAAAAAAAAAAAAACAAAACAAAAAACCAAAAACAAACCAACTTGTGGTTAGTTCTACTTGTACGTTTTTTTATCTAAGAATCATCTCCACCAAGGTGCTACTACCTTGGAGCAGTTCTTCATACATTCTCCTGTCTCCTTCTGGCCAAGATGAAACTTTTGTCCCTTAGAAGCCTCTTTATTGAAAAAAGTGGTATATCCAGGAGACATGGTAAACAGATGCAGTTTGACAGGAGTAGCACAGCATAGCATATCATGGCATGGCATGGCATGCGTAGCTAACATAGAAAGAGAACTTTATAATCTTTCATATCTTCGTCAGATTTAGCCCTGATACTTCTCAATTAAAAGACCATGGAATTTATATTCAAACAGGGCTCAAGGGTTCAGAAAATACACACAAATAGTGAACTATGGACACATTCTACGTTTAAACTCTATTTTCATATTGAAATAATACACTTAGCAGTACACATACCTTGGTTTCATATACATGTCTTTCCTCAGTACACACATTTACAGAGAGTATATCTTAAGCATAAAAGAGATCAGTTCAGAAATTGATTTTGTTCTTGAACAGATTTATTATAATTCACCCTGTACTACTGAAGCAAATGAAGTTTTGCCTTAGACTCTACTGAGAGCAATTCTGTAGACTGTGCCAGTTAGTAATTGGGGGAAAATGAGGAGAATTCAGGTTCTATATCAGAACAGGCCAAAGATTTCAATGAGGCTGGGATGAAATAAATAATGCATTTTAGCACATCAGTCATGGCAGTAACTTAATTCATGTCATATTCATAAAACCAGAGTATTCCACAGCCTGAGAGGTATTGATCTCAAAGTTCTACAGAAATAGAGCTTATATTATATTTATTTAGAGTTTAAGTTATATTTATTTCTCAGCCAGCTCATTGGAAATTTACTGATAATATTCCAGGAGAAAGTTGTGATTGATCATTATATGTTGATATGGATTATGTGAATAAAAGACTGTATTTGTCAAAATATATGCTATGAAATATGGTACAAATTTATCCAGATTAGTTACACTAGTAACTGTTGGCTGTGGACTGGAAAAGAACTTCAAGAACAGCAAAAAGAACATATAGGATACAGGATACACAGCACACAGAGCAAGATTTAATTTTAAAGGGTGAGTGGTTTCTTTCTCTTTTGTGTACCCTTTGTCATGTTCAGCCAATGTGCTACCTTTTCTGCCCCCCGTTTCACTGTTCAAGACTTTTTCTCCTGATGTAGAATGAAAATTGCAAGGCTTTTTGAGCAGTTGAGTTTATTTGACAGTAAGTCTAAAATAATTTCTGTAATCCACATTGTAAAGGAATCTTACTTCTATCAACTTAGAAACATCTATTTTGAATTGTTAGAAAAATTGAATCTGTTTCTGAAATTTCATCTAGGAACAAAATTTAGAAGGCATTTAGCTTACTGGAGCTGAGGCACTTACTAGGATCATAATTTGCTGGAATTCTGTTATGAACTGAAACTCTGTCTTAACTGGGGAGCTTCAGTTCTCCATCTTCTCTCCTGCTGCCCCCCACCTTTATAAACACACGTGTTTACCAGTGCAGAGTAGTCCTGGAACAGGTATAGACCATCACGTTTCTGATGGTGTAGGTTTTTACACCAGTTTAGCAGATGTGTGAGTGTTTACAAGAGATGTAATATAGTGAGAACAATCCTGAACTGATCATGTTTGCTTTATATCTTGTGTTATTTAATAAAAATGGAATAAAAACAAGACCTACCATAATTATTGCCATTACTACTTACAGCAGGAAAAGTCCTGAGGCTTCATGTTTTGAGGCTGAAAAAAGTCTCTCGCTGTAAGATATGGAGAAAAGACCAAAGTGAGGAAAACACATATTTAGGAAAAAAAGCCCAGTCTGTTTCTAAAATCTTTCTCTTAAGTACTATAACACTGGTTACAAAAAGAGGCAAGGGATTGCAGCAGAGAGCCTGGGAATCTGCTATAGAGCAGTAATTCCTGTTTCATCTGAAAGCATTTTAGAGTTGTAAAGGTAATTTTTTTGCAAGCTGATACTTTTATGACTAGATGGCCCAGATAAGTAAAGAGTATAAATGTAAATCAACTAAAGAGCACAGATATAAATTGAAGATAAAGGATCAGCCCCTTATTTAGTGAACACTGTTAATCAGAGTCATTAAAAAAACATAAACCAAAAAAACCCAAACAAACAAACAAACAAAAAAAAAACCAACAAAAAACCCAAAAAAGCCACAAAATCAAACAGCTTGAAGTTAAGGTGCAGCATCAGGTTAATGGTGCATATCAACAAAATGGAGAAGTTCAAAGGTGAAAAAGGAAGAATAGCTTTTCCACTTGGAATAGCGAAAGTGATATAGACAGGTGTTACCCACAAGCAAGTTGGATAAGGCACTGAGATTAATGTGAGAAAAAACAGCCTGGTTATTCCTTTGCTTGTTTTTTCTAAACTCATTAACTAGGCACTTGAGCAAATTCGCACTCAATAATAAGTGCTTAGTAAATTGCTCAGTCCCTGTGACATGTTATGGTCCAGAACCACAGTTAAAGAAGAAACTGGATTTTTGGAGCTTTTGAACAAACGAAAATGTGTTCTTGAATTCTTTAACAGGTTTTTTTTTTTTTTTTTTAATGAATAGAACTTACTTGCTGGAACCAATTTTTTTAGGCAGGTACATGAATTAGACTTCCCTTTCATACCTCCATACTCATGATCCAAAAGATAAGGGACAGGGACCAGGTATTGGCTCTGGGGTTCACTGATCAGATGAATAACTTCATCCCCATTAGCAGCAAAGCAAAGCAAAGGTGATTGCAGAATCCAGAGGGGTATGAAGATGCTTGCTTGAATTCACAAGTTCAGGCTCTTGACCTGAATGAAGACTAGACTGTGTCTCTTTGGCTTTTATTTTTTCAGGAAATAGCACAGGCCTAGATAAAGCCCCTTTTTCGGACACTTTAGATTAGTGTTCTCTGGTAAACTAACATAATAAATGAAGCTAAATTATTTGAAATGAAATGTTACAGTTGTAAAGATTCCATAGGTTGAAACTAATCATACATGCCAGAATCCTTGCATTACAAGATTTCTGTATTCTTGTAATGTTTTGTATTTGAATAACATTGCTCAAATAAAACATTATCTCAGGCACTATTTCCTCTTTATCCTATAGGCAGACACTTGAACATGTTCTTGGAGGACTGCATTTTATTCTGTGCCCAGTAAACAATTCTGCTGAAAAAACTCAATAATCAGTCTGTGAGTGAAACACAGTTGCAACTCACCATATAGACCTGTAACAGTACCAATATGACAGCACATTTTCACTTTGCTCTTTAGAGCAATGAATTTAGAAATGAATTGCAACTATATTTTCTCCAGGAGCTATTTTCCTCAATACAACCTGCTTCCTAAAAGCTGGGCATTAATTTATGTGTCTTTGCACTGCTTCTTTCTCTTTCTGTTTTTGCCATACAGATTAAAAATCTACAAGTGTTTGTCACTATTGTATTTATTGTTATTCCTTCAGTTCTAATTCCTCTTTGCTATTTCCCAAATTTTGTGCTCTTTTTCACTGCCATTAGGATTATACATGCGTGCACTCACTCCATTTTATTAGCTTTCAGATGCAGAATCCAATGGTAACTCAGTCTGCATGCTCTGTGAGTACCTCAGTTTCTTCAGCATGGGTACCTCAGCCTCAGCTTCTTGGTCTCGCTTCTCCCATGACCCTTTCTTTCCTCTGTGTTCTGCCTATATACCATTCTCGAAATAGCTACAGATCTTCTACCCTATCATTTAAATACCTTCTGAATAGCCTCATTCTTCTGGGGTGCCCACAAGAATCTCATCAGTTGTTTATCTACTTAGCCATGTTTTATCCATCCAGATAGCATAATAAATGATCTTGACATGGATTGTCCTGCCAAACATTAGCCAAGTTGTGACAAATGTCTGATCCTGGTATGAAGTGAACACTGCTACTTCTATTGTTCTTTCTGCCCTCATTCCTTATTCTCATATTCATTGTATCACATGGAGAATAATTTGGTATATTTTCTTTGAATAAGGATCCTTGTGTTTCAGCACAAATATCTGGTTGTCATTAAACTGCAATATTAATAAGTTTTTGCAACAGAAAACATAAACGTGTCAACTTGCAAGGATGAAGAAGTACTTTTTTCCTTATATTTACATTCCTCTAATTATAGATATGGTACTAAGTATATATCTTTAAATGCTTTCTATTCATTGAATAGCTTAATAATATTTTTAAGACATATTCAGTATTTTGAGAAAGTAGTATCTGCTGTTTTCAGTATAGAGAATAGATAGCAAAGAAACACAAAAAATTATATTCAGTCTTTGAGCTACACAAGAAAGCATTATGAAATAGAATATTAGTAGATTGCAGGTCAGGGATTTATCTGCAAAAGAGAAATATTTTCTGCTAATGGTGTAAGAAATGTACATAGTGACAATTACTAAAACATGTCAGAACAAAGAGAAGATCACATGAAAGTGATCAATATAAGTTGTAAAGAATGTGGTTCAATATGAAATGTATTTAGAACTATAAAATGTAGCACTAGCATAAAAACAATAAAAAAGGAACTCAAAAGAATAAATTGTATAATTACAAGATCATCTGTGCAGGGCTGGAGATACAATAGCATTTTATCTCAGAAATGGCATGTGATCTTACAAATGAAGACACCTCTCATAGCACTTCAGAGAACACAGTGAAAATGTTAGCATTTAACTCCAAGAACCCAATATAAAACTTGAAAAGCACTGTTGAAGCACTGCTTTATCTCATGGAGGTCTTTCCCTTTTGGGGTCACAACATCGTAATTAAAATGTCTTCGCCTATACATACTCCAAAATGTGTCAGGAATATAGTTTCAAGAGGCAATTTTCCTTTTAGTAGAGTGTGTGTTGAGTCATACCACAAACATGTCTTTTCTTCCTCTTTTTGTTAGTGTGAACTAACAGTGGGATGGCTCTGAGTCAGCAGGACAGGACCTGTCCATTCCCCCCCTGCTTTTTCAGAAGTCCATGTTATCCCTAGTGACTAGGAGGGAAGAAACACATTGGAAGAAAGGGAAGCTGAGGTCATTTGGACACCATTGAGAGTCTGGGATAATTTGTTCATGAGGGCGTACATTGATGTCTCATCCTTTTCTATAAAGATGTTAATAGAATATTAATGAAAATGATGGCTATTAGGGATCTCAAAAACAGGAGATGAACAGCATATTCGATTAGGGTCTACTGTGCAGGACAGTTGATTGCAAACGTCTCTCTGGAGTTACGTTGTGTTTCTCCATTCTGAGCTGTAACTTCCTTATTATACTGAGCATTTCACATTTTAAAAGCTTTCTGTCCATGGTGTGTTATTCCGCACCTGCTCATTTAATTCATTTTTAAAACCAAATTAAATTCTGCTATGAAATTGCAGTACCATGTGGCCTGAACAGTGGTCCTGTAATGGGCAGTATTTCTTTCTTTCAGATATGCGCTGCCACCTTACTCAAATTTTGTTGAAGCACTGTCATGGGTTCAGCAGTAGCAGTTATTTTTTCTCCTTCTTAGTAGCTGGTACAGCGCTGTGTTTTGACTTTCGGCCTGGGAACAGCACTGATAACACCAATGTTTTCAGTTACTGCTTGGTAATGTTTTGGTCTGACCAAGCACTTTCCGAGTCTCATGCTATGCCAGGGAGGAGGGGAGCCGGGAGGAAGCAGAGACAGGACACCTGACCCAAACTAACCAAAGTGGTATTCCATGCCACAGTACATCATGGCCAGGATGTAAAACAGAGAGCAGAGACCCGGAAGGGTGGGGGGGGTGTGTGCACTGCTTGGTCGGGCTGGGTATAGGTGGTGAGTGATTGTATTTTTTCCTTGTATTTTCTCTTGTATGATTATTGGTGGTAGCAGCAGTGGTTTGTGTTATACCTTAGTTACTAAACCGTTCTTATCTCAACCTGTGGGAGTTGCATTCTTTCGATTCTCCTCCCCATTCCCCCAGGACTGGGGGAAGAAAGAGGGGGGAGTGAGTGAACGAGCTGCGTGAGGGGCTTAAACCACGACAAGCACGATCCCAAATTCTCTTGGGAAGGCTGGCTAATACAACTCATCAGACTTTACATTACGCCCATGGAAGTAGCGTATGACAACCTATTCTATTAAAATGGCAAAAATTACAATTCAAATCTTTGTGCTTTAATATCAGACTTGAAAGAAGATACTCCCTGTTTTAAAATCACAGCAGGTCACTATGTTAAAAAACCATCAGTTTGTGACAGAAATCACACAATAGTGACTTACACAGACCAATAAAACCTGACTTCCTCTAACTTGGTTTATTTCAATATTTTCATCAGAAAGCATGCAGTACTTCTGTAATAACTTGTGTATGATGTATAAGTACTTCAAGTGCTCATTAAAAGTATCTTTTCAATCCCCAGTAAAAATCAGTTCTTTCTGTCCTGAATAAATCTTAGTAAATATTTTGCAATCAAAATGTCCTCATTACCTGTGACAGTGACTCCTGCTATCCTTAATTGTTTGATGGATTTTTTTAAAAATCCTATAGTATATAATTCGGAAACTACCCAGCTTTACAAAAATAGCTGCCACCATCTTTAATGTGATATGAAATTAATTTCAATTTAAGAAAAGTGATAATTTTTGCATTTTACAATGTAGGTATTTCATGTTTCATCAGAAGTCTGAAGCATCACATCTCTTCTGATAAAAAGTATATACCCTTGTATTTGACAGAATTATTGCAGAAGCCTATTTCTAATATGACTTGAGAACATAGCTTTAATAAATAGTTTGATACCTGGGGTTTGTGTATAACTTGCATGTAATTACAGTCTTGTTCTTAGAATGAAAGTTAAGCAGTGCTCTGACTTGTTTACTTTCATGTTTTTGTATTCCAATGGGATGAATTCCATAATTAGAAATTTTAAACATCTTCCACAGGCAATTTAATTTGCTCGTTACTCATTATTTTAGGATAGTCACAATAGTCTCTTAATTATGCAGCCTGTGGTGAAAGCATGCAGTTGACAACCGAAACACAGTGTTTAAAAAAAGATCAATTCTGATATCAAATTATACGGAAAGGAATATTAGAGATTTTCTAGCTCTGAAAGCAGAAACTCAAAGGAAATATAATAACAATGATGGTGCGTATATATACGTGTAACATTTTTGTTATGATATTGCCTTCCTCCTATTTGCCTGGAGCAAGGCCATCACAACGGCCACTCTGCTGATGTTTCATGACACAGCTGTTCCATTTATCAGTTTTATAATCCAGATATCTAAGGGAGATTGAGGACTGCCTGCATGTTCTCTTCTCAGATGAGCCAGCCTCCAGAAAAACTGAATTTTTCTCCCTTCCTCTTTTCAATAGGCTGCATGCATCTCCCTCTCCATGCTGTTAGCTCTCATGAGATATTACAGATTCCAGGACATCCAGTCCTAAGAGTAATGAATGTCAAGTCATGGACTGGAATAAAAGGGAGATGAGTCTGTACCAAAGAAGGGAAAGGAAAGAGGGTGCTGGAGAATAAGTAGAAAAGAAATGTGCAGTTCAAATATAGAGATAACATGGATAACCTCCAGAAGGTAAAAGGAGGTCAAGAGAAAACACACATAATAAAGGCGGCATTCAGAAGGTAAAAGGAAAGTGAATGCACAAAAAGATAATTTTAATCCCTATTTATTATTTGTACAGAAATTCATAACCCAGCACAACAAACATAAAGGAAAATCTGTGTCCACTCTTAAACCAAGATAATCCAATTCATAACAAATTTGCCTTTGCCCCTTTGTTATAATGGTAATGTATGTTAATATAGATAGTGTGTACAGATTTTAAATGTAGATCTTCCAGGTGTACTGCAAGTGTCTTTCATTTCAGCTATAATATTTTTAGCAGAGAAGAAGATAACAAGAAAAAAAAATAATCAGCAGCTTTTTTCTTTTGGCTAAACTTAGGTATAAAATTGGTAACCTTGACAAAGGTAATTACAGGATAAAATTTATGTCCTTTTTTTTAAAACAGTTTTGTGGATGGCAAATCAAGCAAAAAAGTTAAATTTTATAGTTTCTGAAAGATGTAGTTTCTTCCCTTCCATATCTTTAGTTAAACTACAAAAGACTACTTTGTGTGCTGCATTGTTATGCTTGTTGGATTAAATAAATTAGATTCAAAATGAAGCCTGGCTAAAGTGCTGCTGCATTGTCAGTCATTTGAGCATGATTTACTTACTTTTTAAAATGGCTTTGTAGCATAACAAGAGTTCCATATTGTTTGATTAAGTAGTACACAGAACTAATGGGACAAATCTTGTTCTGGGGTGCAATTCATTAAAAAGTATGCTTTCTTTTCTTTCTGCTAAGACTTTTTGTTTGTTTGCTTGTTTGTTTTTTAGAGATTTTATAAATTATACAGGTAAACCAGAAAAGAGTAATATCATTTCCATGTGCAGCTCATTTTCCCTTGATTGCACACTGAATCATTATATTTCAGTTGCTACTAGGATATCACTGAAAGTGCTCCTCCTTGCATGTACAATAAGATGGAAAAACAAGCACTTAAGTCACTATACCTGTGAGCAGAAATTACCTTACTGATATATATATATATACACACACGCATATATATATAGTTTGGGGGGGTTTAATTTTTTTTTAATAAAGTGCAACTGAGGTCCTGAAATTATATAGGTCTGTGATACATTTCAGCAGATTTTGGTATTAAATCTAGTATTCTAATAAACTCAGTTACAGTCCTCTCTGATTTCAGTTCAATCTAATATTCTCCTTTAAATCCTTCAATATATTCCAGTTGCATAGACCGTGCAAGATGTCCCATTTGAACTTGCAATTTCATAGAATCATAGAATGGTTTGGGTTGAAACGGACCTTAAACTTCCTCTACTTCCAACCTCCCTGCCATGGGCAGGGACGTCTCCCACTAGACCAGGTTGTTCCAAGCCCCATCCAATCTGGCCTTAAACACTTCCAGGGATGGAGCATCCACAACCTTGGGCAGCCTGTCCACTGCCTCACCACCCTCATAGTAAAGAACTTCTTCGTTATTTAAATCTAAATCTCCCCTATTCAGCTGAAAGTCATTCCCCCTTGTCCTATCACTACCTGCCCTTGTAAAAAGTCCCTTTCCAGATTTCTTGTAGGGTCCCTTTAGGTAATCCTTCCTGTGCTTTGTATGCTTCCTCAACATTTATTAAGAACCCTAGGCTAATTCAGGTAGAAATGAACCTCTGACATTTCTAGTCCTATCTCCTGCTCAAATCAGTCTCAGACCTTATGTCATGCCAGTTTGGTCAGGGTTGCGTCCAGTTGGGTCTTGAAAACCTCCCAGGGATAGAGAATGCACATCTGTGAGAAGCATGTTCCATTGCTTGGCTGCCTTCAGCATGAATTTGAACCTCCCTTTTCAGTTTATGCCCATCGTGTGCTGTTCTGTCACCATGTACCACTAGTGTGGTACATAGGTATGGGGTGCTTCTAAGTGCCCCAAAAGCCACTTCTTCTCCAGGCTTGTCATGGTTTAAGCCCAGCCAGTAATTCAGAACCATGTAGCCGCTCGCTCGCTCACTCCCCCCCCTTCCTCCCCCATGCTCCCAGAGGGATGAGGAGGAGAGCTGAAAGAATGCAACTCCCACTGGTTGAGATAAGAACAGTCCAGTAACTAAGGTATAACACAAACCACTGCTGCTACCACCAATATTAATAATGACAAGGGAAATAACAGGGGAAAAGCATACAACTGCTCACCAGCCACCGACCGATACCCAGCCCGACCGAACAGTGATCTAACCCTTCAGGGTAACTGCCCCCCATTTATATAGTGGGCATGACGTGCTGTGGTATGGAATAACCTCTTTGGTCAGTTTGGGTCAGGTGTCCTGTCTCTGCTTCCTCCCGGCTTCCCCTCCTCCCTGGCAGAGCATGAGACTTAGAAAGTCCTTGATCAGAGTAAACATTATTGAGCAGCAACTGAAAACATCGGTGTTATCAGCGCTGCTCCCTGGCTGAAAGTCAAAAACACAGCACTGCACTAGCTCCTAAGAAGGAGAAAAAATGACTGCTACTGCTGAACCCAGGACAAGGCTCAAAAAGTAACAGTCTCTCAGCTTTTCTTCACAGGGCAAGCTCTCCAGCCCCCTTAGCATCTCTGTGGTCCTTCACTGAACTGACTCCAGTTTATCAGTTTGTCCTGTACTGGGGGAACCAAAACCCAAAACTGGGGGACACTAGCTTCACTTGATCTACTGGCTATTCTCTCATGCAGACCCAGATGCTGCTAGTCTGCTTTCCTGGCTGGTCACACTGACGGCTCATGTTCAGTTTGCTGTCTGCCAAGATGCAGGTCCTTTTTGGCAGAGCTGTTCCCAAACCAGCCAGTCACCAGCATTTTGCTTACTTGTTCCCAAGGCAAAAAAAAAACCAAAACACCCCTTACCAAGAAACACTTTAGTTATATAGACAGAAGTCTTTGAAAACTTTCCCAGTTGAAGAGATGACAGTCTCTTCTCATAGGAGATTTGGCTTTTCTGATACCCGGCTCATAGAGATTTGCTGTGTTACATGTGAGAAATTTCAGCACTGAAAGAACTTTATTTAGGTTATGGTCTGGGGCACAAACATGGCTTTACGGGCACAAGAGACTCCTGCAGAACGTGTTGCATCGTGTGTGAAGCGTAGCAGCCTCATAGCTGGTGTAACTGGTGTACATGGGTAATGGTTTTCAACAAATCAACTGAATAGTGAGAACTGGAGAGCTCATGAAGGCTAAAGGCATTCTTAATCCACAGTAACACAAATTTTTATTGAAAGGTCTATTTTGGGTGCCCCCAAGTGACCTTTACTGCTAAGTTAGCACACCTTTGGGATTTGCTTTTCTTCTGAATAGGGCTGCTTTCGAAGGACGCAGGATCTGAACTACCTTTGTTGAAAACAGTATCGAGTTTGTTTGAATCTCCTCTCTTTCCTGATATGCTAAATCCCACTTATTGCTTTTTAGTGCCAGAAATCCTGTAGCCATGTTTGTCATTGGCAGACAGCTCCATTTATATATATGCAGTGCTGTTCCCTCACTAGAGTATCCAAGGAGTCTCATCTCATCCAAAAGAGATAAAGTGAACACCTTTCCTCTGGCTTTTTCCTCCTGGTGATGTATCTGCCAAACTGTAATTCATATGATAAACCCAAGAGTGCTGTTTTTTTACAGTGCATTAAAAGACCTTCCCATCAACTCAGACACCAGAGAAGTCCTTCAGCATTTCACTTCAGGTCAACAAAAGGTTTTTTTTCCAAGTGGATGGCAGTGTTTCTGTGGTCACTAGAGTGAGAAGTCATTCATTTGTCCCCATACAATGGCTGATTGTGGCAGATTAATTCTGAGAGTTAAGCACTAATTACAGCAAGGAAGGTTCTGTTCTTTCCACTGTCCCATGCACTGAATTTAGGCTGAATCTTTCCTGTCTCGCAAGCAACTTAGCATCGTAGATGTACATGATCCTTATGTATTTCTTACGTTTTTCTTACATTTTCCTTACCCAGTGCAAGAGACGATCACTGAAAAAAGGCAACTGATGCAGGCTAACGCCAGCCACTATAGCAGCCAGCACCACCAGTTCTTTCTCCCAGCTTAAGTTTAACATTAATCTGCTAACAAATTTGAAATTAAAAATCTAGTCCTGTTGTCTCTGTATGGCTATAAAGCATGCCAAATTCCATTGCTGTCTTTTATCCTTAGTCACTGTTTAGCTATAGATTTGTTTTACCTTTCTGATCTTTCTCATAAGTCAGTTCCGCTAGAACTCTTTATTAATTTGCTTCCACTTCATGATCTTCCTCAGTTTTCAACAACACCCCCTGAAGCCTTCACATCCAGAAATGTGTCCTCCTCTGAGGTACTGAGAATTGTTCTCTTTTATTGTTTTTTGTTTTCTTCTTTTCTTTATTCCTTATAATACATCTTCAAAATATGCCCTTTGTAGCATTCTATTTTGAGTTTGTTTATCTTAACATGAAAACACACTTCACCTACAAAAACACAGAAAGTAGTCCTGAGCTGGAGTATATTTTTAGTTCTCTGATAACCCTGAAAGTTTTGGCAGCCTGTATTCTCTTCACTATGGATGACAGCCTCGCTCTTTTCAAAACAAACACTTTGTTTGTTAGCTGGTCAAATACATTAATGGCAATTTTGGAAAATTTTGTAAGACTAAGCATAGTTATACCGATGGAGAACTGAGACAGCAGTGTTCAGTTTGCATAACCATTCTAGATCTTGCATTAGCTCTATTCCAGATTCTAGAGGCACTAACTAAACATCTAGTACCAGCTCACGAAACTCAAACAAACTGAAAAAGAAACCTGAGATTTTTTCCATTCAGGTTTTGAGGAGTGGATGGTATTTTTAAATATTTTTCTTGTGTCTTCAGATATTTCCAATTAAAATTTTTGGGAAATCAAACTAAAAGAGCAGTGTCTCAAAAATGAGAGAAATGTTATGTGTTAGTTTGTCAATTCTTCTTCCAAACCTAATTATTTCATAGTAATTTCTTACTAATTAAAGTGTATTTTTTTACAGCTTCTCTTTTGGAACTGTTTGCTGTCTTCCATTTTACCTGACGTCAGTACCTTGTCATCTTTTTGTCACAAGCTCCAAACCTTACAGTTTCCTGAGATCCTCTCAGGCAGTGCATTTTCCCCTAAGCCACCAGGGACCTTTGTGAAATTGATCAGGAATTCACCAACAACATACTTTTGTTTGGAATCACAGCCTTAACGTTGCCTTTTTTTATGCATGAAATTATTAATTTTCAGTGGAAATGGTAAAAATGCCAAATATCCTTTATCTCTACTAACATTTGCTTTCTTCCTGCTCTATTTTTATCTTCTCCTTTGTGTTTTCTTGCTGATTCATGTTTTATAGTACATCAGACACAATAATGGTCATATGCCTCATACCTGATTATTTTTGTGTTCAAATTTGCTGCAACATTTGCTGGAAACTTTCCAGCATTACAAGGGCAACAAATAATCTTCATAAAACAGAACAGATGACAGGCACCTTTGTCTTTATTATGGCATTGTTGCTCTAGAAAGCTACAGGTCCACATGCTAAGGAAACGATGAAGCTTTGCTCATGGAGACCAATATCTACTGCTTGTTTCACACTGTCTTAAAATTATGGTAAATATGTCATCTTTTTATGGCCCAATAGCTTGGGTTTATATGTGCAATTGCCTGTTTCTTTTTATTTTCTCACTTAATTTTAATAGGACAATTGCAGACTCAAATGTAATCTCATAATAGTAGCATTCAAAAAATCCCATCCTGTTGGTATCTATTTACAGCTAACGAACTCATAGTCAGTTAATATCCATCAAGCTGTTGTGGTGAGTGATGAGAACTGAGCAAGGGCTCCTTATCAGAGATGTCTCAGTTCCCTCAAGGCAGGATAGATACAAAAAGATATGGGCGATTATATGGTTCTTAGGATTTAGCATACATAGATTTTTAGGAGTATATTTTTTACTTCAGAATGCAGCCAATTACACCAAACGGGCTCTCTTCTACCAAAAACTAGCATAGCAGAGTAACAGCATATGTAAATCCCCCCAGTTGGTATTGCTCTGCCTTTAAACTTCAAAGCTCAAATACTGATCTCCTGTAGACTAACTTGGAAATTCAGTCAAGTCACTTCTGTAACCTGCAAGCTGAATATACTGATAGCTGCAGATAAACATACCTGGAAGGAAGATAAATAATTACAAGCTATGATGAGAGCAGAGGAGTTGCCTCAGAGGCACAGAAAAAAATAGAGAAACATGATGATGTCAAGTCAATGCATTTTGAGAGGAAAATAGGAAAAGTTTCTTAGTCTACATGATGCACAATGAAATCACCTTCTCTGGGAATTTTGCAACATTTGAATTTAGTTCAGACTCTTCCTTTGTATGTATCACACTTCCTACAAATGTTCACTCACACAAATCAGTTCTTGACCCACAGAAAATAGGTCAAAGAATGTCACTCGGGTTCGAAAGCCAAAACACTGCCAGGAAGAAAAGGCCAGAATCAAGGCTGTTTGGCAGTCTTCAGTCTACCCTCATATGAATGCATATATTAAAACTGTAATTACATGGTTACATCCTATTTTTCCCAAATGACCTCTGACTCACTCTGCACAAAGTTACAAAGTGACTGAAGAAATAAAAGATCAGCTGTTCAAAAGGCACTATTGGCCTGAAAGAAAGCTAGTCTTTTTAGCCAATACCACAAAAGTGATCCAAGAAAAACTGATTTTCATTAGACAGAGGTGAAGTGGGAGAATACTAAGAAATGGTATCAAGGTGTCTAAATACTGATAAATATTTGAGACTGAAGTTGATTGGAATTATGTTTTCCTAAACAAGTTTTTGAATATTTATGTACTTATAGAAAGTTTTAAAAGGATCAAGATGCGTGACTTCTGTTGATGTCAATAGCAGTTGCACAACTACATGCCTCTGCACAAGTATAAATATTCCTCCATATTGTATTTGATAATGGGGAATGTCATGCACCATTTGAAACAAATGATAAGACAGCCCAGTTACACAGACAAATTATGAAGTAATTGTCTTTAGTTGTATTTAACTGCTACTCAGTAAGGCAGCTGGAGAAACAAACATGCTGCTAATTTTAGTGTTAGGAACATAGGGCATGGCAACACTAGGATAGGTAGATTGTGGATGATCAGGTAGTTCAGTATATGGAGCATAACTGGAAGATCATTAGACACAGGAGAGTACTCTGCTCCTATTCAGCCTCAGACAACAGCATTTTTCTCTGATTATGATTTTCTGTCTTACTATCTTATGAAGATTATTCACCATCTGGAAAAGTCCATACATCACCCAACTCAGGAGACAGGATCTGAGAAACAATGCCAAACAAACACTTTGCTCACTTAGTCTAGAATAAATCTTGGATGAATCAAAAGCAGTCAGTACCACCACCCAGGACTTTTGACAACGTCTTCTGAAGGCAAAAAAGAGGAGGTGAAGCAGTGGCCTAAGAGTCAGCTGGACAGACCTTGATAGACAAGGTCATGTCATTTCTAATAACCAGAGCTAATACTTCAATATTCGGGTTTGGGTTTTTTTCAGTTCTTTGCCAATTTGTAAAATTTCAGTCATTTGAACTTCATTTTTCTGGTTTAGGTGTTTCAGTTCATATATGCTCCATAGCATAGCTATTATTGTAGCTGAAAAACAAACAAGCAAAAAAAAAAAAAAAAAAACAACAAAAACAAAACAAAATAAAAAAAGCAACCCCCCAAAAAAAACAACCAAACAAAAAATACCTCAAAACACCAAAAACAAAACCACCCAAACCATAGTTATATTGATAATGTGACATGCCAGACCTGTGCAGACTGAAAAAGACTATCCCTTTTTCTCCCTGTCCTGGGTTCAGCTGTAGCAGTCATTTTTTCTCCTTCCTAGTAGCTGATGCAGTGCTGTGATTTTGATTTTTGGCCTAGGAACAGTGCTGATAACATCGATGTTTTTAGTTGCTGCTCAGTAATGTTTACTCTGATCAAGGACTTTCTGAGTCTCATGCTCTGCCAGGGAGGAGGGGAAGCCGGGAGGAAGCAGAGACAGGACACCTGAACCAAATTGACCGAAGAGGTATTCCATACCACAGCACGTCATGCCCACTATATAAATGGGGGGCAGTTACCCAGAAGGGTTAGATCACTGTTCGGTCGGGCTGGGTATCGGTCGGTGGCTGGTGAGCGGTTGTATTCTCTTCCCTTATTTCCCTTGTCATTATTATTATTGGTGGTAGCAGTAGTGGTTTGTGTTATACCTTAGTTACTGGACTGTTCTTATCTCAACCTGAAGGAGTTACATTCTTTCGATTCTCCTCCCCATTCCTCCGGGAACAGGGGGGAGTAAGAAAGTGGCTGCGTGGTTCTGAGTTACGGTTGGGCTTAAGCCATAACAGTTCTTTTTTGCTCCCAACGAGGGGCACAAAGGGTTGAGATGACGACAGATCTGACTGGAGTGTGTCTAATCATATTTGCGATAAGCAGTCCTTGTTTCAGATTAATAGTCACTCGTCACAATGCTGATGTATTGGCTCTCAAAGTTGTTGCTCTTGATCTCACAGTTTCAGCATGTCGCACCTTACTTACAGGCAATATTTGCTGTGTTAGTGTTTATCGGCTGGGGGCCTTGGGCTGAGGTTCTTGTCTCATTGTACTTTATGGCAATGACTTGTAATACAATAGACTCATTGATCATGAAACTGATCTGGCTTGCATTCCCAGTGTGGTCACCACCTCTATACTTTGGGAGGTATACAATAGAAGTGTTTAGCAATTACACATCTTTTTTCCCCTCCTGGGATGGTCAACCATTGAAGGAGACATTCTCTTATGTTCTCAGCACCCCACCAGAGTGTTTACAGTGTCTTTTGAGAGTTCTGAAGGTTTTGAATGGCCTTTAGACACCCTTGAGACCTGCTTGCTGATTGTGATGGGGATCACCATGTTGGCATGCATACAGAGTGTGTTTTACCCACAGCCATTTCATCTGGTCTCGAGAGTTAAGCAGAGTCAGGTTTCGGCTTCGTCTAGGGTTAGACGATGATATAGGAGGACCAAGAGATTTTCCCTGAGGCTGGACAGTCATGAGAGGCCAGTGGGTCCCTCCAGTGCTTTGGAATTTCACCACTGAGCAAGTGCAAAATCCAGAGAAATTAGTAAAACACTTAAATGAGGTATGTTGTTATTCTAGTCATACCAGAGATGGACAAATCATGGCAACATGCTGGTGCTTGGCCTATGCTTACAGAGCCCTGTTCAACACTATCCAGCACCTTCAAAGGGAAAAAAATGTCCCTCGATCTGCAGGCAATGCAACAGACTATGCAGCTACTCCAGCTCCAAGCACTGCAGCTACACCAGCTCCAGCGGCAAGTACAGCAGCTACTCGAACTTTGATTGCAACAGACAGCACAGCTAATCCAACTCCAAGTGCAGCAGCTACACCAGAGGACCAATTCCTGCCAATATCAGTTGCCCCGGTAAGCAAGGGGAAAAGCAAAAAAGAGGCAAGAAAGATGAGGCAAGATGAAGAAACAATGTACTCACCACTGACAGCATCTGACCAGGAGTTATTAGCATATGAATCAGAGGAAGAAGAGGGAGAAGAGGTGACATCTTGACCCCGGACCTCAACCAAGCTACAGAATATGCAAAAAGATTTTACCCATCAACCAGGGGAGCACATTGTCACCTGGTTGCTGCGATGCTGGGACAATGGGGCCTACAGAAGGTAAGGAAGCCAAGCAGCTGGGATCACTAGCGAAGGGGGAATTGACGAAGTAATTGCAAGAGATAAACAGTCCCTCAGCCTTTGGAAGCAGCTCTTGGCAGCTGTGAAAGAAAGGTTTCCATGCAAGGACGATGCTATGAGTCGTTTGGCCAACTGGACTACTCTAGAGAAAGGCATCCAGTCTCTGAGGGAATCAGCCATTGTAGAGATGATCTATCACATCAAGCCGAAAAATGGGGATGTACCCATAGATCCAGATGAAGTTGATTGTACACGACCCATGTGGCTGATATTTACATGGAATGCACCGTCATCATATGCCCATTCATTGGCAAGAGTAATCTGTAATGACATAGTACCACTAACAGTGGATGAAATGATTCAAAAACTCCGAGAGTTTGAAGACAATCTCATCCCTTCCATCATTTCAGTTGTGGAAAAACTGTCCCAGGAGTTCAAACAATTGAGAGGCAATCTATCTGATCTATCCAGCTCCTCATGTGTACCAACACACATCTCAGCTATTAACAAACGGCGTCCTACTTCTCGAGAGAGAAGATATAGAAGTTATATGCACGGGCCACCCTATGGTTTTACCTGAAGGATCACGGAGAAGACATGAGGAAGTGGGATGGAAAACCTACCTCAGCTCTGGAGGAGCAGCTGCTTGAATTGAAGAGGAGAATAAAGGTCAAGGCTGATCACCCCATGAAGGCTGCGGCTTCAGTCTCTGGTGAGCAGGCTCCCAGATGGAGCGGAAGAGCTGATTTTACTACAGCTCCTGTGATAAAGAAGAATAATCCCTTTCTGGAAGACTTAAGTGTCCAATGTTGTGATGACTATTAGAGGGGCCCTGCCTCCAGCCAGGTGGAGGTAGGGGACAATCGGATTTACTGGACTGTGTGGATCAGATCTCCTGGCACATCAGTCCCACAGAAGTATAAGGCTCTAGTAGTGCCGGTGCACAGTGTACCCTGATGCCATCAAGCTGTCACGGGGTGGAACCCATTTCTATTTCTGGAGTGACAGGAGGATCCCAAGAGTTGACTGAACTGGAGGCTGAAATCAGCCTGACTGGGAGGGAATGGCAAAAGCACCCCATTGTGACTGGTCCAGAGGCTCCATGAATCCTTGGCATAGATTACCTCAGGAGAGGGTACTTCAAAGACCCAAAAGGGTACCGATGGGCTTTTGGTATTGCTGCTTTGGAGACAGAGGAAATTGAGGAGCTGTCCACCTTGCCTGGTCTCTCAGAGGATCCTTCTGTTGTGGGGTCGCTGAAGGTCGAAGAACAACATGTGCCAATCACGACCACAGCAGTGCACGGGCAGCAATATCGCACCAACCGAGACTCCCTGATTCCCATCCATAAGCTGATCCACAGACTGAAGAGTCAAAGAGTGATAAGTAGGACCTACTCACCCTTTAATACCCCCTTATGGTCAGTGCAAAAGTCTAACGGAGAGTGGAGACTCACAGTAGGCTATCATGGCCTGAACAAAGTCACACCACCACTGAGTGCTGCCTTACCGGACATGCTAGAACTTCAGTATGAACTGGAGTCAAAGGCAGCCAAGTGGTATGCCATGACTGATATTGCCAATGCATTTTTCTCAACTCCTCTGGCGGCAGAGGGCAGGCCACAGTTCACTTTTACTTCGAGGGGCATCCAGTACACTTGGAATCTACTGCCCCAGGGATGGAAACACAGCCCGACCATCTGCCATGGACTGATCCAGACTGCACTTGAAACAGGGGAAAGCTCCAGAACACCTGCAATACATTGATGACATTATTGTGTGGGGCGATACAGTGGAAAAAGTCTTTGAGAAAGAGAGGAAAATAATCCAAATCCTGCTGAAAGATGGTTTTGCTGTAAAATGGAGTAAGGTCAAGGGACCTGCACAGGAGATTCCATTTTGGGGAATAAAATGGCAAGATGGATGTTGCCAGATCCCCACAGATGTGATCAACAAGATAACAGCAATGTCTGCATCAATTAACAAGAAAGAAACACAAGCTTTCTTGGGTGCTGTGGAGTTCTGGAGAATGCACATCCCAAATGACAGTTTGATTGTAAGCCCTCTTGATTAAGTGACCCAGAAGAAAAATGATTTTAAATGGGGCCATGGGCAACAGCAAGCCTTTGAGCAAATTAAACAAGAGATAGTTCGTGCAGTAGCTGTTGGACCAGTCCAGACTGGGCCAGATGTGAAAAATGCACTCTACACCGCAGCAGGGGAGAATGGTCCTACCTGGACCCTCTGGCCAAAAACTCCAGGGGAGACTGGAGGTCGACCCTTTGGCTTTTGGAGTCGGGGATACAGAGGATCTGAGGCCAGCTATACCCCAACTGAAAAAGAGATACTGGCAGCCTATGAAGGGGCTCGAGCTGCTTTAGAAGTGATTGACACTGAAGCACAGCTCCTCCTGGTACCCAGGTTGCCCATGCTGGGCTGGATGTTCAAAGGCAAGGTCTCTTGGAATTCTAGAAGTCATCATGGACTGGCCAGAGGGCAAAGATTTTGGAATGCCACTAGAGGAGGAGGAGGTGATGCATGCTGAAGAGGCCCCACCATATAATGAACTGTCAGAAAGTGAAAAGCAGTATGCCTAGTTTACTGATGGGTCCTGTCGCATTGTGGAAAAGCATCAGAGATGGAAGGCAACTGTATGGAGTCCTCAGCAACAAGTAGCAGAAACTGCTGAAGGAGAGGGTATATCGAGTCAGTTTGCTGAGGTGAAAGCCATCCAGCTGGCCTTGGACATTGCAGAATAAGAAAAGTGGCCAGTACTTTATCTCTATACTGACTCATGGATGGTGGCAAACGCCCTGTGGGGGTGGTTGCAGCAATGGAAGCAGAGCAACTGGCAACACAGAGGTAAACCCATCTGGGCTGCTGCACTGTGGCAAGATATCGCTGCCCGGGCGTGGAACCTGGTGGTGAAGGTACGCCATGTAGATGCTCATGTACCCCAGAGTCAGGCCACTGAGGAACACCAGAACAACCAAGTGGATAAAGCTGCTAAGATTGAAGTGGCTCAGATGGACTTAGATTGGCAACATAAGGGTGAATTCTTTTTGGCCCAGTGGGCCCATGACACTTCAGGCCATCAGGGAAGAGATGCACATAAAGATGGGCTTGTGATCAAGGGGTGGACTTAACAATGGACACTATTTCCCAGGTTACTCATGAGTGTGAAACGTGCTGCAATTAAGCTAGGTAAACGGTTAAAGCCTCTTTGGTATGGTGGATAATGGCTGAAGTACAAATATGGGGAGGCCTGGCAGATTGGTTATATCACACTCCCACCAACCTGCCAAGGCAAGCGCCATGCCCATACCATGGTTGAAGCAACCCCCGGATGGCTGGAAGCATACGCTGTGCCCCACGCCACTGCCCAGAACACTGTCCTGGGCCTTGAAAAACAGATTTTGTGGCAACATGGCACCCCAGAGAGAACTGAGTCAGACAATGGGACTCATTTCCAGAACAGCCTTATAGACATTTGGGCCAAAGAGCATGGCATTGAGTGGGTATATCACATCCCCTACCATGCACCAGCCTCTGGGAAAATCAAACGGTACAATGGGCTGTAAAAAACCACACTGAGAGCAATGGCTGGTGGGACTTTCAAACCTTGGGATACACACTTAGCAAAAGCCACCTGGTTGGTCAACACCAGAGGATCTGCCAACAGGGCTGGCCCAGCCCAGTCAGAACTTTAACATACTGTAGAAGGGGACAAAGTTCCTGTGGTGCACATAAAGAATTTCCTGGGGAAGACAGTCTGGATTATTCCTGCTTCAGGTAAAGGCAAATCCACATGTGGGATTGCTTTCACTCACAGACCCGGATATACTTGGTGGGTAATGCGGGGTGATGGGGAAGTCTGATGTATATCTCAAGGGGATTTGATTTAAGGGGAAAACAACCTATGAACTCAATTGTGTGCTGTTGCCTGCTATGTAGCACTTTTATAGCCCTCCAACTGGATATCTTCAGGTCACCAGTGACAGGCCCTGACTTCCCTCTGACCATCATCCCAAGAAAGAATGAACTTTGATGAAACCAGACGAGTGCTGCGGTAAAGGAACGATCAGCATCAGCAGGCAACGAACCAACACTGCACACAGCCTCTCCTGCTCTGAAATTCTGTTACAAGAGATGGAGCCTGACATCATGGCCCGGATGGACTCAGCAGCTTTATAGGGATTGGTCCATGCACTAAGGAATGATCTCTATTTCTCTCTCTCTCTCTGTGGATGTATATATATATATGTATATATATGAGATAAGAGTGATAGTATATTGAAAATCTGAGCATGACATGAATTGGTATAGAATAAGGGGTGGATACTGTCCTGGGTTCAGCAGTAGCAGTCATTTTTCTCCTTCTTGGTAACTGATGCAGTGCTGTTTTTTTGATTTTCGGCCTGGGAACAGCGCTGATAACACCGATGTTTTTAGTCGCTGCTCAGTAATGTTTACTCTCACCAAGGACTTTCTGAGTCTCATGCTCTGCCAGGGAGGAGGGGAAGCCAGAAGGAAGCAGAGACAGGACACCTGACCAAAACTAACCAAAGAGGTATTCCATTTCACAGCACATCATGCCCACTATATAAACTGTGGGCAGTTACCCAGAAGAGTTAGATCACTGCTCGGTTGGGCTGGGTATCTGTCAGCTGGTGGTGAGCGGTTGTATTCTTTTCCCTTGTTATTTCCCTTATTATTGTTATTGGCTGGAGCAGTAGTGGTTTGTGTTATACCTTAGTTACTGTTCTTATCTCAACCCATGGGAATTACATTCTTTCCATTCTCCTCCCCATCCCTCCGGGAGCGGTGGGGGAAGAAGGGGGGGGAGTGAGAGAGCGGCTGCGTGGTTCTGAGTTTCCAGCCAGACTTAAACCACGACTCTCCCAGATTCCACAGGTCACTCGGTCTTGTGACATTGGGGGACAAGAGTACATATCTTATCTCTTGTGCATATTCTCCAAGTTTATAATGAAGTTGAAGGCTGATTGCAGTAAGAATTGCAGTTAGAGACAAAATTAATCCACCTTAGATTATTAGTATACACATTTCATAAACTGCAGGCTTCTTGGACATTTCTAAGCTATTAGAAGCTATACCAGCCAATAAAGCTCACTTCTATCTGTTACTAATCAGCAGTTTAATATTCACCATAGACAGGCCTAGTCAGATTGATTCATGAATGCCTGACATAATGTCTGACTACTCTGCCTTTAATCTACTGAGCAAAGCTCCCAGATCAGGAAGTCTGTTTTAAAGACATTGAGTTTTCCAGCAAGCAAACTATTATGTTATGAATGCACAAAGTAGTTCTAAACGAAAGTAAGAAAAATCTTCTGAGGTAAGCCAGTCATGTGGTAAGGTTCCTGCAAATGATTTAAATCATGAGGCATATAAGTCTTATCTGGTTGCCTGCACTTCCTGAATCTGTTAGAGTGAAACAAAGAAACTTTTACACTGTGCATTTCTCCATCACTTATTTTATGTCCAGCTATGGAGCTGTTTCATGCTTTGAAAAATACTTACGCTTTCAGTTGAAATACCTGGGCAATCTTTGCACTGTGCAGTTTACAGGTGTTTAATCTGTAAGCAAACTATTTTGTCTTCCCAGCTTCATTGTAAGAAAGATTTCTTCTGTGCACATCTTTAAATGAGTCTCAAGTTTTCTGTATTGCTACCTAACCTGTTGGCTTGGTTTTATTTTGCCTGCAAAAAAAATTTGACCTGCATTATTCATTTTGTGGTTTTCTTTCAAAACCAGTTACCATGCAGAGGTAGCTTCAGTTTTATTTGAATAAGTCACTGAATAAGTCACTAAATAAGTATGAATTTGAACTACAGTTTTAATTATGTGTGTTAGTACACAGTATTTAACAAAAACAACTACAGAAACAGATTTTTGAAACAGAAGAGAAGTTGACCCAGGCATGTCATGTCATTATTGTTTGAAATTTGAGGCAGCTAAGCTTTGATCCTGCAAAGGCATGCTCAGAGGTTTAGCTTAACTAACATCTCTGCAATGCAAAGTGACAAGAAGGGGCATAAACCTTTCTAGTACTGTAGCATAAATGTGCCTACAATTAAAACTTAATGGGAAAGGACACAGTGCCACTGTTGAACAGTTTTGAGATAAAACAATGGAAATAATTTCTTAACTCCATGTTGTTCTCAGCTCATTTTATTTGTTAAAGATAAGTTTCATAGAAGTAGATTTAAACATCATAATTCTCTACAAGTAAAATCTTCTGCATATAAAACTTATGTTGCATTCTACCTATGTTACATCAGTTAATCGTTTTAGATAGATAATAGAGAAATACATCAAAAAGTCACAACTTATGCTGCTTCTAATACTGCCAACTCGTGTGTCACATGTCCCTGCTTTAAGGAAAAATAACAGGAACAGTGAGCAGAATGTAGTTGTGAGGTATATACTTTGCCCTAATATATACAGATTAAAATTCTAAAACCAACACAGGTAGCACTGCTGAAATATAGCAGAAATATAATGTTGCTATGTATCCCAAGACAGTAGTTCTCAAATTCTAAAATAATATTTTCCATAAATGTCAGCCTGTCTTCACTGTTTGTGTAGAGTATTTTTTCCCTCTAAGGTCCTGTAGCATTGGATAGTTGCCAACCTCTTGGTAAATAACTTGATCATGCAGTCCTTATTCAAACAAACCTCTTGTAGATTTTTATTAAGCCTGTTCTGCTGTCTATAGTATTTGCCTAGAAGTAGCTGCAGTGTCTTCAGAGGACACAGGATACAAACATGTATGCTGGAACAAATATTCATATAAACATTGCTTTGGGAATTGATTTGGGAATTTATCATAAACTCTTCATTTGTGCAGAACTTCCAGAAGGATATCACATGTCATTTTTTTAATATGTTATATAGACAAGCTACAATGATATTGTTCATATTACAGCTACCTAAGCAATATTCATTTTTTTTAGATGGAGGTGCCAAAAATATTAGCACTTATATGCAGGTGTGAAGAATGTTGTGTATGTGTCTTAGTTTTGCCTTTTGCAAACCAAAAATCTGGTGCTTGAATTCAAATTGTTCCAGAGCAGTATTCTCTAAGTATATACACAAAGATTATTGTTGTCTTAAAATTATTCTTGTGAAATGTTTTTGCATGTACTTAACTCTACACAACAGTTCAGTAGAATTACCAGAATACATTAATGTAAATGATAGTTCCTTTAGAAACTTACTAAAGTAAGGAACAGTAACAATGCTATAGTATTTTGAATTGTGGAGAAATACAAAGTGATTCTAGTTACTAATTTATAGAGATTGTTTGCCTGCTATTGCAAACTGTATTAAAATCTATTCTGTGTCTTGAAGTAACTTAATTAAGAACGTATTGCTAAACTATGTTTTTTGTGAGCTGAGCAGATAAGTATTATAACCAGTTAAATAAAAGCCTGTGAAATAGCTTAAGAAAAAATATTACAGACTAAGAGAAATAGCAAAAGAGATCAGTTCTAGGAAAAAAAAATAACAACAGCAGGATCAGACTAAATTGACACAATAGAAAAGAAGCATAAAACTGAAAAAAAAAAAAAAATCTTAGATATGGTGAATGCCATTTCAGCTAGAACGATACAGAAGTTATTTGATCTTTTCAAAGTAACAGAGAAGAACTTGTGGTTGAAATGGCTTTCTCAACTTTTCTGATGAGCAGTGTGGACTGACTGTCAATCAGCTTAACAATGCTGAAAGAGAAACTACCTGAGGTTGAAGCAGCAGATTTGTTTTATAATAAGACTAGACGTTCACTTTAGTCACAAATTCAATTTTTTTTAATAATTACTCATTTTTGTATGCCAGCTGAACGCATAGGAAGCAAAAGGAGACAGAATGTTATACAGTTGTAAAGCATTTGTTCTTAACAAAGATAATTATGTAGTGTAGTGTACCTTTTTGTAGTAGAACACTAGGAAGTCTTATTCAGTTTTTCAATGATATTTAGACCATTACTGGATTTTACAGAGATGCTTGTTGGTATTTTTATGCCTTTGTGAACCAAGCAAGTAATCATCAATAACCACCATTTTAATACGGAAGGTCTTTCAGGTCTCAAGACACTAGTCCCATTCTAGAAAGTATCATGCAGCTTCATTTCCATCAAAAAAAATTACATAATGTCAAGATCAAAACCAAATAGTTTTCTTGTATGAAGCTGGAGAAAGTGTAAAAAGGCTTACAAGACTCACAAAGATCTTTCCTGAAGAGAGGCTTTCCCAGCAGACCAGAAGCAAATAGGGACCTCGTAATTTGGAGCCAAAGCAGCCATGCCAGTTGTATATATGAGTTAGAAAGTAGGGGAGATAAGTCTATACTAACCTAGATAGATGTACCTTGAAATTCCTATCTATCTCTGCTACTAATCATCGTGTATCTGATTTTGTATCCATGGCCATCCAAATACTTTGCCTGTGCTCAGTGCTAAGTTTGTGAGTAATTTTGCTGAGTTTAAGTGTAAATATTCAGAAGGTTCAAATGGAAGTATAAATTCCAGGTAGCAAGCAAGCTTCACAGGCAGCTTCTTCTGTTTTAAAGATGAGTGTTTTAAGGCAATGTAACTATGATGCCTCCTCCTCAACACAGGGCGAATTTACTTCTTATCTCTTCAATTATCTCTGGGTCAAACAATACATTTACTAAGTAGTTACAGTTGAGCACACTGGCAGAAGACCTCTAGAATGCTCTTTCTCAGGTAAATGTTATAAACACAAAGCTCTGTCTTCCCAAGATGTGCAAGATAAAAGCCTTTCAAGCTTTGGTTTTGAACTAACACCTTTTTATATTCTTGGCTGACAAGTTGCAACAGGGAAAAAAAAAAAAAAAAAAAAAAGGAGAAAAGTTACTTCACCAACTTCTTTCCACAATGACTTACTGGTTTTTGACTTGGACACTCTTCTGCGACTACTTGTTCCAACTGAGTACTGTACTCTAGTTGTGTCCTGTACATCATAGGAAGCAAAGATCAGTCAACACCCACTTTGGTAGCTAAGTTCAGGTGCTGGGCTTCATGGTTCTTATTCCAGTTTAAGAAACATGACTACCTGCCACCTTAAGATGCCTACTTGTAACAAATAGAATAGTAAATTCTCCCTGCTCTGGACTGGTTTACGCATAAAAGTGTTTCACCTTCTGACAGGTGCAAATCTCTCTTGTAGGCTTCTAGACATGTCATTCATGCAAGGGAGCAGGGAAACCTGGCTTCTTATTGCAAGCCCTGCTCCAGATTCTCCACTTGTTAGTAGCACAGTGGTAGCACAGTGCACTTTTCACTACAAGCATTACTCTTGGCTCCGAGTGTGTAACTTTTAGGTTTTGCAGCATTAAGTTGTAGTTGCCTGAACCCTTTTCTAGTTCTTAAGACAAGTGATGCTGAGCACTGTATTCTTCCATTCTCTAGTTTTCCTTTTCGCTAGAAAAAAATAATTGCAAAAATTGTCATGAGAGTTGGATTATAATCAACCTATTACAGAAAGAAAATTCATAATTCTAGTGAGAAAAAACAGAAAGAAGTGGTCACAGTGGCCTGCAGAAATTCATAGAAGATGTATAAGAGTTCAGAGCAGAGGAAATTACATTTAACTCCCATGTAGAATTTATTTCAAAAAGCGTTTAAGATGATATCACCTAGGAGACAGATGTTTAAAGTGAAGAGAAGGGAGTAGTTGTAAGATGGAAATCTGATTTGTGAAATGTAATCTGGGATGGAAACTTTCATGTTGGAGAAGATTGTAGTATGCTGGGGTAATTTTTAGGGCAATTTTGCATTTAGATAATGTATCTGTGATTCGACAGAGAAAACTGATGGAAAAATGAGCAAGGAAATTATTTAAATCAGGAGTGATGCAACTGTTGAGACATAATTCATAGAAGTAGCACCCATGGGATTAGTTATGTGTCTTTTAAACTCTACTTGTTGAGTATAAATGCATCTCATAAAACTCCTTCCTTACCTGTACACAAAGACAACATATCCTTCAGGGAAAGCCTCTTCATTGAAAACATCAAGGTGAGAGCAACTTCGCTGTTATGACCACACTGCTGAACTCAAAAGAGGTGACGCTATCTTCTGAGGCAGCCAAGACTGCAGGAGATCAGAAAGAGGTGCTCCCACCCGCAGAGAGACTGGCCAAAGCATTGTATGTAATGAATTAGAGGTGCTCCCACCCGCAGAGAGACTATAAGCACACAATACATCTGCATCCCCCACCCATCTTTTCCCTTTACAGCTGCCCATTTATCATGAGGATCTGGGGGATATAAATCAGGCTTCTTTTCCGGATCAACAGGTACCGGGTCAAAAGGACTATCCAGGTCAGCATCAGAATTATCAGGAGTCAGAAACTCAGGAGCAGCAACAGTAGTTTGATGAACATGCACAGGCCTCTCACAAATGTCGTCCGGAGTTTCAGGGCCATCAAGTGCAATTAAAACTTTTCCCCCCACAGGTTTCAGGTGATCTGAGAGTAGGCTCTTTTGCGTACTTGTCTCAGAAGGAGATGCAAGCATCTCGCTAACAGATCTTAATTGCTGCCCTTTCATCCCTTTTATGGGCCGTAAATTGCCCAGGCCAAAAAAGTTTTCAATCCTATTCATCTTTGGAACAGGAGGAGGGACAGGCGCCCCGGTGACTAGAGCTGGAACAGCTGCTGCAGCAACCTTCGACTCGGCTTTCATGTTAATTAGGGTGTTAGTGTCAGGTTCAGTATCGTCAGGATCAGTAACAACATCAGATTTTGATCTCTCCTTACTGGGCATAGATTGGAAGCCCATCTTAACTGTCTTTGCAATCTTTGGGTGAGTTCTCCCCCCGGTATAATGATCGAAGGGATTCCGATCGGGGTTCTTTGAACCCTTCGTCGGGGGCTTTGCGGGTAATTGGGAAGCAGGTAGGGCTGGAGGCTCAGGCAGAGGCACGGATGGCATTACGGGAGACAAGGCTTTAGCTGCCGAAGCAGCTGCAGCTCTCTAAAGTCTCTTGGATAAGCTTTCATAGCGTGGAATATTTTTGGGCCTCACGCGCTGCCTTCCCCCCATCAGTTATAGTGTCCCAAAGCTGGACGCCTATCGCCTCCCATGTAGATATTTCAAATGCCGTTCCAACCCCGCTAAATAACCCCTTTTCTTTACTCCACTGGAGTAGCCCTTTAAGTACATCTTCTTCATATTTAATCCCTCTCCTTGAGAGGATGTGTTGGAGGATATGCAGGACAGCTACCTCTTCCTTTGTTAGTGTAGCCCCCATTCCTCCCCGACCGCCACTTGCCTGTTTCAAGTGGATCTTTTCCGAAGACGTCTCTTCGGGGGACGCGTCCCTTTTTCTACCTCAGCGGCCTCTCGCTCGCTGGCTATATTTCAGCCAGCCTTCCACCCATCAGGTCTGCACTGATCTTCACCACCGAAGCAGCTCTGAGGAGGCAGATCTGAGGTTCCCTGTTCAGGCACCATTTGCGGGAGATCAGGAACAACGTGACACCGACCAGTGTGATCAAACACTGAACAATTTATTGTGTGCAAGCACCTCTTTTATAGAAAAGATACAGAACATCCGAACATTCCACAACAGTTGATTGGCTCTGCCTCCGAGTCAGATCCTAGCAACGGCTTGTGATTGGTGGCAGCGCCTGGAGCTTCTCTTTATATCAGCAAGTGGGCGTCCCCTTCTGGCAACTTCTGGCGGGCTCCTGGAAAGGTGTCCTATAGTAACCCCTCCAGCAGCCTCTGACAGCCTCAGCTCACTAGACGGGTGGGGCTAAGCCAAGGGCTGGATTGCTTGCGTGACCGTTCTCAGCAAGAAACGCTGCCACACAAGACAGTATCCGCGCAAGTTCTAACACAGCAGAACCTATGTGCAAAGTTAGTTTACTGGTGAAAAAGTACTGAGCTAATAAATAATGCAATTAGGATTAAAGAATTTGGATCATTTCAGGGTTTCAGCAAGCACCGAGCAAATAGAAAGCAGCCTGGAGAGACTTTAGACCACACTGGGGAACATTTGCTACACAGAACAATTGTAAGGTACACCGGAGTGAAAGGGAATAAACTAAGGAGCAGTAGTGAGTGCATTGACTTAATGTGTGGACATAAGGACACTTTGTGTTTCTTTTATCCAGATGTCCTATCCCTTTTCACTATGAACCTGTATTGACACAAAGCATTATTTGCAAAGTGACCCCTCAACTTGCTAGAGAAAATATTCATTTCCTCCTTTTCCATTGCCTTTGTTGCCATGATAAGGCCATCCACGGCCACTTGTTCCTCCAAAAGAATTTGCATTGTGTTTTCCTGTGATTGCTGCTAAAGCTCTTACCTTGGGTTTTTAACTAGTCTTCTCACTGTAATTTCCTGCTCATAAAAAATAGAGCTGCCAAAATAGTCATATTGGTCATTATGGCAGGCTCGCCTCTGTATTGAAGCTCTACCTTTTTGCCCTGTTTCCTACCACATCAGAGTCAGCCTTTGTGCTTTTGCCATTGCACATCACCTTGGAACATGTCCATCCTTACTCACTTTGCTGTTATGGCTGGTGACAAACATCTTTCAGGTTCCTTCTAAGCCCCTTAATGCTACAATAGATTCCTAAAGTTTATCTTCCCATTAACATCTAAGGACACACGGTGTGGAAAGAAAACTTTCTTTTTTTAAAAAAGGCAAACAAAATAAGTACCTAAAATAAAAAAAAAAGGTAAAAAAAAAAGAGTAATCTGATGTGAATTTTCCAGCAATCAGGATGGTTGATATAGCTCTATTTTAAGCTTTCTAAAGCAATTTGGACATGCATAATTAAACACATGATCTTGTTGACTGAAAAGAGGATTAGTGCCCCGCGTGCAGTGAGCAGTTTCACACGCTCAGGAGAGATAATGTGGCTATTCAGGCCTGCATGCTCAGTGGATCTTTTTACAAATCAAGAACACCAATGCCACCTTTCTTTTTACATATATACACAGAAGTTACGAAGTAGAATACTCCCAGTTACAATGGTCTAAATCCATTATCTACATATAACTATAACATTTGCTCTGTCATTCCTTCTAATCACCCTGCATGCTCAGAGGAGGGGTCTTCCCCTGAACCAGGATCTGTTTGACCTGTGGGTGTGATTTTTAGTATTATAATGAAGGCAGTTCACTTCAGGACAACTGAAAAGTTAGTTTCATTGCAAAGTTAGGTAATCAAATGGCCACTTTGCCAAACTGTCAAATAACTCATCCTTTAGTACTACCAATCCCGAATTTTCTCCTTTGATCTTTCAAACAACACCAGGATCTGGTTTTGTCCGTGAATTCCTTATTGTTTCAAGAGGTTCACTTTGTCCTAAGCCCAAGATGCAGTAACTATGTCACTATGGCTACCAATTGCAGGTGCACAATATACTAAACAATCATAGAATCATAGAATAGTTAGTGTTGGAAAGGACCTTTAAATCATCAAGTTCCAACTCCCCTGCCACGGGCAGGGACACCTCACACTAAACCATATCACCCAAGGCTCTGTCCAACCCAGCCTTGAACACCGCCAGCAATGGAGCATTCTCAATTTCCCTGGGAAACCCATTCCAGTGCCTCACCACCCTTACAGTAAAGAACTTCCTCCTTATATCCAATCTAAACTTCCCCTGTTTAAGTTTGAACCCGTTACCCCTTGTCCTCTCACTACAGTCACTCCTGAAGAGTCCCTCCCCAGCATCCCTATAAGCCCCCTTCAGATACTGGAAGGCTGCTATGAGGTCTCCATGCAGTCTTCTCCAGGCTGAACAGCCCCAACTTTCTCAGCCTATCTTCATACGGGAGGTGCTCCAGTTCCCTGATCATCCTCGTGGCCCTCCTCTGGACTTGCTCCAACAGTTCCATGTCCTTTTTATATTGAGGACACCAGAACTGCACACAATACTCCAAGTGAGGTCTCACAAGAGCAGAGTAGAGGGGCAGGATCACCTCCCTCGACCTGCTGGTCACACTCCTTTTGATGCAGCCCAGGATATGGTTGGCCTTCTGGGCTGCGAGCACACACTGCCAGCTCATGTTCATTTTCTCATCAACCAACACCCCCAAGTCCTTCTCTGCAGGGCTGCTCTGAATCTCTTCTCCACCCAATATGCTTGCTATATCAATCTCACTTCTGTTATCTTTGTCTTATCTTTTGCTGCAGTCCTCTACTGTATCTTGGCTCAGGCAAAACATTCTTTGTGGCAAGTTTTCCGCCTGCATGTGAACGTTCTTAATGCTAATACAATCAAATTTCTGTTCTGATGGGGTCCTCCAGGAACCTGCCAAAAGATATGTTATTTCGATGCTATTTTAGAAACTCTAAGTGGCACATCAGCCGGCCAAAACCATACACCTTTATAAAGGAGAGGATTCTGTGCTTACATGTTTTTTGCAAAATATTAAAGAAGTTTGAGCCACCTCATGACCCAGATCAGCTCAGTTATGGAATAGGCTCTGTCTATCATCCATTACGCAATGTAGACAGAAGGCAAATTTCACTCAACTAATAATAACACTCATAATAAAATTTATTCTATACAAAAAAGTATTTCAGGTTTCCAGATGATCTAAATCATCTCTGTGTGGTATGGGGTGGAGAGGGAGAGAAGTGACAATTTTTCTGGTAATATATAGCAGCGCAGATTAGAGCCATCAGGAAATGACAAGTTACATTTGCAGTCTTAATCTTGTTCTTTTCCACATATGTTTTATAGTACAGTCACTATTTCCATGCATTTCAGTATTTCTGAGATAATGTAATGCCCTCGAACTTTATGTCTTTTCTATACATATTAGCTAACTTTTAAAGCAAAAAAAGTCTTTAAAACAACACCACAAATGAATCTTAAAAGCCCAGTCTGAAACCCCAATTTTGCAGGTACCACTGAAGAAACTTACCTTTAATTATTCCATTCGTGATCTCTGAGAAAATTGAGCTTGCTATAACTCAGTCCTCAAGCTCACATTTGCACAAAGTCAAAAATACCGGAACAATTGCATATGTTAAGCAACCTGACCTTGACTCTGAACTGTGTACATTATACTAGTGATGTCTTTGTAAACTGCTGTTTCAGCTGAGCTAACGATTATGATTCCTAGATGAGATCAGAGTGAAAGTTCATGAGAATGCAGGCAACTGAGAGCTAATGCAATATGAGATGGAGCAAAAGAGAATAAAGACACACACTCGCTTTTTACTTCCTTATTGGGGTAAACAGAGACACTGAGATAAGAGTCTGTTGGTGTGGAGGGAGTGGAAAAAAATACCATCTGTAAATGTAGAGAATTAAGAGGTTTTGTGCTGCTATTTTTCAATATTTTGTGTTAGAAACTGCTCAGGGTATCCAGGAGACTTCTCACTGGTAAATCTTACTGTAGCAAGTAGCTGTTAATTCCATTTTAAGTTAGCGTGTTTACTTGCAATACAATTTTTGCCTTATAAGCACATATCTAATATATGTTCTAACCCAAGAGTTATTCAGCTGCTTGAAGGTAAGGGTATGCAGAATAATTGTTATCTCCTGGAGCTGTGCTCCGAAGCATCCTGTGCATTTGGTGCATTTAGCACAAGCCTAGATGTATCCCTAGCAGACCAAAACGATGGAAGCTTCAACACTCATTTGAAATCGTTGCCCTACACAGCAGCAAGCTGGGAATATTCAAAAGGCTTTGACCTCAGTTTTGAAAGAGAATGTGGCATAATCCAGAGAAAAACAAAGACTAATCAAGAGCAACACTGAGGCATTTACTGAGATAGTCAACAGCAGTGAACTGAGTGAAATCTTTTAGTGTGTACGAAGCATACAAAAATCAACATTTTCATATTTATAACCTTTAAAATGTAATTAAGTTTGAAAAGACCTAAACTACAACTGAAATACTTAATGGGTTCAAAATGCCTAGGAAAGAGGAAAAAAATTTGAAAAAAAAAGTTATGAGTCTGCAAAATACCTGATGTTTAGGAAGTTTGGTTGTATTTCCTGGAGTGTGTACTGGAGAGGTTTGACAAACACATGGGAAACTTTGACAGAACAACCTGAAGAAAAACGGATAAACATGTGCCTTTTTGGTATTCTAATTGCATTGCTTCCTTCTGTTACTTCAAATCACATCTGAGAGTTAGATTAATCTGATAGATTGAAAATGTGTATCCAGGGCTGTGAATGTAATTGACATGTGTTAAAATATAATCATATTCATCTGACATACTGGCAACTTGTCCTTCTAAGGGCATCCCCAAATTTTTGACCTGTAAGTTGGAAATAGTGGAGGTTTTTCCTTTTCATTCTTAGTTTACAGAACACATTTGGACTTTATTTATTATGTGGTTCAGATCAGTCATTTTCATAGAATCATAGAAATATAGAATAGTTAGTGTTGGAAAGGACCTTAAGATCATCTGGTTCCAACACCCCTGCCAGGGGCAGGGACACCTCACACCCAAGGCTCTGTCCAACCCAGCCTTGAACACCGCCAGCGATGGAGCATTCACAGCTTCCCTGGGCAACCCATTCCATTGCCTCACCACATTTACAGTAAAGAATTTCTTCCTTATATCCAATCTAAACTTCCCCTGTTTAAGTTTGAACCCGCTACCCCTTGTCCAGTCACTACAGTCCCTAATGAAGAGTCCCTCCCCAGCATCCTTATAGGCCCCCTTCAGATACTGCAAGGCTGCTATGAGGTCTCCGTGCACCTTCTCCAGGCTGAACAGCCCCAACTTTCTCAGCCTACCTTTTCAGTTGTCATGGCCAGTGGCTCTGATGTCCATAACTGTCATTCAATAATATGAAATTGTACTTTCTTCCTCCTTTTTTGTGAATTTAATAATGTTCACACTGACATATGTTTAATTCTGTTTGAGCTTGATATAAAAATTATGATTCTGTCCTGAAAAGACACTGTTTTTCTTCATCACAGTAAAACTTATTTATAGGTTTACGTGCTACTAATACCATTTTAAATGAAAAAATGAAATTATTATTTTAATTAAGTAAACAGCAATCTTTGTTCCCGACTTTCTGGCCAGCACTAACCCAGTGCTGGCAGTTAACCAATAATAAACTCCTCATAATCTGCAACACGTTAACTAGTGACACTGTTTAAATCTTTATTTTGAAAGAAGCTAGATAAGGCATGTACAGGCAAGAGGTGTATGTGCACTACCCTGCGCCTTATACCAGTTCAAGTTATACAATTCAACCGAGTCTATAGATAAGGTTTAGAATGCTTCTGATGTCATTGCATTTCATACTGCTCATGGCAATACATCTATGTACTTACATATTCGATGTGATAGCATTAGATTTTTCTCTGTGCTAAAGAAAATGTTTTTTATAATAATATTAGACTTTTCTGTGTGAAGATGTGGATTTCTTTTTCACTTTACTGGACAAAAATATATTAGCCCTAGGGGCCTCTAGGGATGCTGGGGAGGGACTCTTCATGAGGAACTGTAGTGAGAGGTCAAGGGGTAACAGGTTCAAACTTAAACAGGGGAAGTTTAGATTGGATATGAGGAAGAAATTCTTTACTGTAAGGGTGGTGAGGAATGGGCTGCCCAGGGAAGTTGTGAATGCTCCATCGCTGGCGGTGTTCAAGGCTGGATTGGACAGAGCCTTGGGTAGCATGGTTTAGTGGGAGGTGTCCCTGCCTGTGGCAAGGGGGTTGGAACTAGATGATCTTGAGGTCCTTTCCAACCCTAACTATTCTACCATTCTATGACTTTTCACGTTGGGAATCACCACATCTGGGATCTTGTTCTCAAGAAGAAAAAGCTGGCAGGATTTACATAAGAGGTTTTGATCCTCAGATTTCATAGGCTCTGAATAAGGCTCTCTGGTTTGCTTAGCTGCCCTCAAAACATTAATTTCTCTTCTATGTGAGGAAAATGTAGTGAAATTTCATGTTACATTTTTCTGGCTGCCTAATGTATGATTGTCTCTGAGCAGCAGTCATACAAGAACTGAGCTGCTTCAGAGCAGCTGGTTTCACTCTTTTTCATGTTGTAGAACTAGCAGGACTTTTATTTGCTCATCAAGAACAAGAAATACAAGTTTCCAAGGCAGCTGGGGGAGACAATCCCTGTTTACTGCAGGGCAGGATCTAGGGTTTTCAGAAACAGTTTCTGAGTCCAAAGGTGATACGTATATGTAAAGTACCAGAAGAGATTCAAGTCATAGATGGAAGCTCTTTCCTACATGGCATTTACATAGGTTAGGGTATTTAAAATTATCTATGTTGACACTGCTACACTCAGAAATGGAGTTCACAGAAAGTAAGAAAATAAGAAAAGTAGTTTAGACTTTTTATTCAAGCTTCATGAACCCTTACAGACAGATCCTCTCATGTAGCGTAATCTTTGCTTGCAGCAGCATTGCAAGATCGTAAACTAATTCATTTCTGTTACCCCTGGTTTAAACATCACAGTGAATGGTCTCCCAAGGCTCATGCAATTAATCTTCCTTTCACAGGGGACCTCTTTGTTCATGAAGACATGAATCAAATGTATTTGTAAAAATTTCATATTAAGCTATGAGGTTGATATACCCCCCTTTTAGTGGCATCATCCTCACACGTAAGAGTAGCACAGGTAAAACAGTCGGATTTCTCTCGTCTATTCTAAATCTGTTGGGTGCCTTTCTAGGAAAGAGTGGTTTCTTGCTTTCTCTTTTTTTCTCCAGAGTAATTGCATGAGTTCTTTGTTCTCCAAACTGTGCCTCAACCCTACAGTAAAAACCACTTTTCCTTGCACATATGTAGGAAGAGACCACAGATGAGCTGTAAGCTAACCCAGGCTTTGCTGTGTGCCTTGCCCATAGTCAGGAGTGGGACACTGGTATGTAGGACTCATCTTAGGGTATGGGTCATGAATATATTAATCATATACTCAACACCTCATTCGTTTTAATGCCAGAAATGATACATGCCACCTTCTTCTAGTTTGTGTTGACAAATAAATCAGGTGGGAAGTTAAACTTCTTTCAGTACTTGCTGCAACCCTTATATCAGGTGTCTAAAGAAGTTGAAGACCTTTGTCAACATACCCCAATCCTTAGTAACAATTCATGAAGTACACCCAATAACAGCAAGAAAGTGTTTGGATTACAAAGACCATTTACCTTTGTATATTGAATTTTAAAGACATTTTTGGTAATTACTTGTTGATTCAAAATGGGTACTTGTAACATCACTCTGAACAAGTCATCAGCATCAGAGTGGTTTTGGCACACCTCTGAGGCATATATGGAGCCTTTTTCTTTTAATTTCTGCTTGAGAGGTTTGCTTAATATGCTATCTGAGGTAGTCAGATTCAGCAGCTGTGTTGGCTAGGTCTGTGTTTCAGAAGCCCAGCACCTTCAAAACAAATCTTCTCTGTTGCCTGCGAGCATACTCTTCAGCTCTGACAAGCAGCAGAAAGTTGGGAGTTTTTTCCATCTCCTGGACCTACATGCTAAGCCTGCAGACAATGTGCTCTCTGTTGGTTTTGGTTATTTTTTAAAATGTTAGATTATGCTAAATATACATTATCTGGAAGATACCCTTAACTCATCCTTCTGTGGAAATGGCAGGTGCAAGCAACAAAGTTAGACTTGAACATTATTGTTCTCTGCTGCCTTTAAGAGTAATTTGGGTATTAATTTGATTTAAGAGTCAAGAGAAGGTCTTTACATTTGTTACTCAATACGTTTCAGGCAGAGTAGTTGTTGGATGAAGGGCTATAAAAAGTGAAGATTTTTCTACAAGAAATAAGCAAGGCTATAATTTCAGATTTCGGTAATAGAAAAAGAATGTTAATCATCCATCATACTCTGCAATTCTATGTGTATTCTATCTGAAGATCTAAATATTAAATAATCTCCACAACCTCTCAGCAAGTTGACTGTCATTATTTCCATTTCATAGATAAACTGTGGAGCAGAATAATTAAGTACTTTAGTTAAGGTCACACAGGAAGTCTGCTGAAGATGTGAAAATAGACCCAAATTCTGCTGATTTCCATTTTGGCTCTTTATCCAAAGAGCAGTCTTTTTCTGCAATGTCTTTCTTACTCATGATGCTTCTCATGCATAGTCTAAATTAAAAGCATCATTAAGAAGTGACGTTAATTACCTTCTCTCCTTTACAAACTATTTGCTGATTTTAATATTGAATACATTCAAGCAGTTTTCTCATGTGATTATGATGGCAAAAAAAAAAAAAAAAAACCAAAACACAAATCTGAAAATAATCATGCCGTTTTTTTCATGTTTTCATGGTAAAAACAGCCAATAACACCCACAGAAATTTTATGAAGACACAGATTATCAAATGCAGAGGTTTAATTGGATTCCATTTTCAAACATCAAAGCCCTAAAAGGCTAGCATTTACATTCTCTTTTTTTATTTCTTCTCCATAACATTCTATGCAAACCTGTTGTTATGAAAATTAAAGCACCGTTTGAACCATCAAAAGCTCTATATTTTTCTGAAGAAATGGGAGGGTAGTTTTTAAAAGCATGTTATACAACAATTTCTAACCTCTCATTTTCAAAAGTAAGTACAATGGTTGGAAAAGGCAGTATTTGCAGGCATGAATGTTAATCATTGAATACAATAATACCCAGAAACTACAAAATTCACCCTGGCACGTTAGTTGAATTTTTAGGTTCTGACATAAAAGGAAAACATTTGACCTATAGGCACTTCATGTTGTTAAATTCAAACATTTATGCACCTGTGAGACCTTACACCCTCTCAGCTGCCATATAGGTTTCCCCTGTCTGGATATCTCTGCATCCAAGATTTTGTCAGTGAAGTCTTCACCTTAAAAGTCCATATATTGGCTCTTCAGCTCTGAGGAAACAAAGCGCCCTTGACTGAGCAGTTGAAAGCCCAGGGTTATATGATTACCCTGCTAGGATTCTCAAATCAAAATGAGTTCTCCCTGTGTTACCTGCATCCTTGGACTCCACTGCCATTTTTGGAACATGCCTGAGCTTCACGAGTCAGCATGGAGAGAGGGGAAGGATATCTGTTTGACATTGTCGTGGTTTAAGTCCAGTCAGCCACGCAGTTTTGCTCACCCACTCCCCCCTCTATCTTGCCCCCCACTCCCGGAGGGATGGGAAGGAGAACCGAAAAGAATGCAACTCCCACAGGTTGAGATAAGAACAGTTTAGTAACTAAAGTATAACACAAATCACTACTGCTACCACCAATAATAATAATGACAAGGCAAATACAAGGAAAGAATACAATTCTCACCACCTAAAACCAAGCCCGACCACGCAGTGCACCCCCCACCCTTCTGGGTCTCTCCTCTCCGTCCTCCATCTTGGGCATGACGTGCTGTGGTATGGAATAACCTCTTTGGTCAGTTTGGGTCAGGTGCCCTGTCTCTGCTTCCTCCCGGCTCCCCTCCTCCCTGGCAGAGCATGAAACTCAGAAAGTCCTTGGCCAGACCAAAACATCACTAAGCAGTAACCGAAACACTGGTGTTATCAGCGCTGTTCCCAGGCCCAAAATCAAAAAACACAGCGCTACACCAGCTACCAAGGAGGAGAAAAATGACTGCTGCTGCTGAACCCATGACAGACATGTAGCTGAAAGTACTCGCCTACAATGCTATGATGTTTAACATCTGTTTTATTTGAAGTTTTCAAGCAGAGATTTACACCTTCTGCAGTGTCTCACATAAAGGTGCTATATTATGGGATACATCACAGATGGAGGACATTTGTCACCACAGCCACAGTGTTTTGGTCAGGTTCATGCTTCGCTACAGTAGTTAAACATTTAAGTTTCACCTGAAATGCATGAAGGCCTTTATTTCCATATGTCTTCTAGGATGTTAAGCTTCTTTACTAGAAGGCAGGAAGCCAAATCAAACATAGAAGGGGTTTGGATTCGATTCTCCTGTTCTCCAGAACAGTGTTATAGACAGCTGCTCCTTACATCCCCTACCTGCCAACCCAGAAAGGACTGACCTTGCTTCATGCACTTGACTCCAAGAGGATTGATGACTCTACAGACCAAGAGGAAATAAAAAATAAGTATCTACTCTCCCTCCCAGACAGTTATTTTATGATGAGCTGAATTACTTACTGAGATGTCTAGCTCTCTCCTTTAATATAAGAAGTAGACTATAAAATCAGCTTTGAACAGATATCTAGCTTTTAGGAAATTGAAGTCTCTAGGTTAATTAAAATGCCTAGGTTTTGAAAATATTGGCGGATTTCTAAACCATATGGATGACAAGATGACTAAGTTCATAAAACCATACTATGAGTTTACAAACAGCATATTCTTACAGATTTGCAATGGATAGTTTCATTGCAAGGGGTTACCGGTGATCACATCTGTAACTGCTCTGAATAGGAAATCATGATCTGAGGAAATAATCTGAAGTAACTGAGAGATGAGAACAAAAGAAGGAAGTAGGGCTAACTTTTGCCTTCTGGACAGTAGAGTTCATCACAACAAAAAACTTTGTAATCTTTTTCAAATTATTCCTTTGTTATTGTGTCCTAATAGCAGCAGGCCACAATAGCGTAACACAACAGTAACATGCAGTAAAGAGCTAAAATCAGACAGATGTCCATAAATACTTTCTTTTTTTTAATTACTGCATATCTGCAACAGTCTACTGCTTCCTTCCTTCCTGCCTGCCTTCCTTCCTGCCTTCCTTCCCTCCTGCCTTCCTTCCTGCCTTCCTTCCTGCCTGCCTGCCTTCCTGCCTGCCTTTCTGCCTTCCTTCCTGCCTGCCTGCCTGCCTTCCTGCCTGCCTTTCTGCCTTTCTGCCTTCCTGCCTACCTGCCTTCCTGCCTTCCTGCCTTCCTGCCCTCCTGCATTCCTGCCTGCCTTCCTGCCTGCCTTCCTGCCTGCCTTTCTGCCTTCCTTCCTGCCTGCCTGCCTGCCTTCCTGCCTGCCTTTCTGCCTTCCTGCCTTCCTGCCCTCCTGCCTTCCTGCCTGCCTTCCTTCCTTCCTTGCAGCCTGCCTGCCTGCCTTCCTGCCTGCCTTCATTCCTTCCTGCCTTCCTTCCTTCCTTCCTCTCTTCCTTCCTTCCTTCCTCCCTTCCTTCCTCTCCTTCCTTCCTCCCTCCCTTCCTCTCCTTCCTTCCTCCCTCCCTTCCTGCCTTACTTCCTGCCTGCCTTCCTGCCTTTCTGCCTGCCTTCCTGCCTTCCTTCTTGCCTTCCTGACTTCCTTCTTCCCTCCTTCCCTCCCTCCCTCCCTCCTTGCCTTCCTTCCTCCCTCCCTCCCTCCCTTCCTTCCTCCCTTCCTCCCTCCCTTCCTTCCTCCTTTCCTTCCTCTCTTTCTTCCTTCCTTCCTTCTTCTTTCCTTCCTTCCTTCCTTCCTTCTTTCCTTCCTTCCTTCCTTCCATAGCAAAATTTTTAATACCAGGCCATATTTAGTTTGAAAATCAGAGGAAAATCTGTGGAAAAGAGTAGAATGTGAATGGGAAACACACACATTTGGGAAGATATCCTGCAGTTCAATGTCCTATTCAGAACAGAGTGTTCTGATGATTGAAGATGAGATTCCTGCCCACGAACCAATCCCAGATCTCTTTTAGCTACTTATAGCATAAGCAGTTCTGAAATGTTTGGGGTTTTTCATTTCAGGATATCTTTCCCCAGCAGAATAAAAGTTCTATGTATTTTTGCACTATCGCAAACTAAACACATTATTTGTTTCACTTCGTATTTTAGACGTGAGGGCAGTGATTTTAGAATTGCTGGCAAGCCACAGGCATTGTTTTCTTTAACAAATGGCAGTCCTGTGCAGACAGCAGTGACATACCATTCTCAGGGAGGAGAAAAGCTTAAGCAGCAAGAAACTTTGCTTTACCAGTGTCCTAGTCCTGCAGTACTAAACAGAAAATGGGACTCTGCTACAAAACTTCATGGATCATTTTAGGAGGAAAAAAAAAAAAGAAAAAACCCACCAACTTAACAAATGCACCCAAAACTGTGCAGAAAATACATCACAGCACATCCCAACTAACATAGCCCTAACATGCAGTAGAACAGCAAGGGGTCATCTAATCAATGGCAAATTTCTCTAAATTATAGCAGTTACCCTGTGCTAGTAATAGTGTTAGAGTAGTTCAAGCCATATCCATGCCATATCTCTGATGAGTTCCAAAATACAGATAATTTCACTCAAGCATTTTTCTTCTGTGGGTCTACTTAATTGCTAAACCAGTTCCTAATGAAGCCTTTCAGGCAAGTGTATTCAGCCTAATTTTGCTCAAGACACAAAGTATTCTGCAGTCATGGTTTGGATCTGTGACATCTAAGGAAAAAAAAAAGGTAAAAAAAGAGCATTTGTTTGAGACTATTTCAAACCTTCACATTAAAGGTCTTCGTGTTCTCTCAAGTCTCTGCCTTGAAAGAACAAGAAGCAGGTTCCTTAAACTGTATTGAAAGTATCAAACAGTGAAACCCCAGAGCTGGTTTCCCACAGTCCCATAACAGGATTTCTTTTAATCAGTACTGTGTTTTTTTCATCTCTAGTTTTTGGGGTACACCAGGTTAATTTTTGAACCTTTGTTCTACAGCTGCAATTCCTAGAAATTTATTTCTTTGGGAGAATGGACGTTCTGTGCATTCACAGTGCTGCAGTACCCAGGAACACAAGGCTTCCTGGGGAAAACATTTTTAAAAGTCCATGGTGTGGGAATTTTTTTGTGGGAATTCATTTGCATGTATGCAAGCACACAGGGAAGATACCAACCGACATCAATTATATTTTCTTGCTGTTTCTTTACCATCATTCAATGTTATCAGGTTCCAGGGGTGAGATGCACTGAAGTCTGGCAATTCTCATGCATATTTAATTTTTCCTCAATAGCTATCTAAGCTAGAGCAGTTCAGAGTTATGTGTACCTTCCTGCTACATTTAGATGTTCAGATCGATGTTCTACAGTGCAGTTGGGATGTTGAACTGGCTAGGATTATTTAGAGATGTTGTTCAGCTGCCTGATTGCCATAATACTACTTGCCTCATCAGAGACATTTTGATTGGAAATCTGCAGTATGAGTCACAAAGGACAATGTTGATGTAATTAGGATGCTAAAATGACAGTGACAGAGTGTTAGTCGAGCTGTGGGAATGACATTCAAATAGTAGGTTTCATCCTCTGTATTTACAATGGAAATACACCTTCAGACTTATGATGCATGGTAGCAAACATCTGCCGCCATTAATATAGAGAAAGTGGGCCTTATTATTTAGGACATAACAGCAGCTTACAAAGCTGCCAAGCAAAATTTAAAGTGCTGATTGAGGACCAGGGAAGCCCACATTTGCGGGAGATGTGCCCATATCTTTTTGCACTTACAAGAAAGTCCTTCTGGTACCCCTCTTCATCCCACCATTTGAAATTGTTCTGTTTAGGAGACTTTTTCACTAAAGTCCAAAGGCACAGGGCTAAGAATTGTCTTCACTGTATTGAAAACTGGCTGGATGGCAGCACTCAAAGAGTGGTGGCAAATGGTGGCACATCTAGTTGGCAACCAGTCACTAGTGGTGTCCCTCAGGGTTTGGTATTAGGGCCAGTCTTGTTCTATATCTTCAATGATGATCTGGATGATCGGATTGAGTGCAGCCTCAGTAAATTTGTAGGTGACACTATGTTGAGCGGGAGTGCCTGTCCCTGCATTTTGGTCACATTAACCCCATGCAGTGCTACAGACCTGTGGAAGAGTGGCTAGAAAGCTGCTCAGTGGAAAAGGACCTGGGGGTGTTGACTGATGCTGGCTGAACAAGATCCAGCTTGTGCTCAGGCAGCCAAGAATGCCAATGGCATCCTGGCTTGTATCAGAAATGGAGTAGTAAGCAGGGCCAGGGCAGTGATCATTCTCTTGTGCTGGGCACTGGTGAGGCTGCGCCTCGAATCCTGTGCTCAGTTTTGGGCCCCTCACTACACGAGAGATACTGATATGCTGGAACGTGTCGAGAAAAGGGCAATGAAGCTGGTGAAGGGTCTGGAGAAACAGTCTTATGAAGAATGGCTGAGGGAACTGGGATTTTTCAGTCCGGAGAAGAGAAGGCTCAGGGAAATCCTTATCTCTCTCTACAACTACCTGAAAGGAGGTTGCAGTGAGGTGTGGGTTGATCTCTTCTCCCAAGTAACAAGTGATAGGACAAGAGGAAATGACCTCAAGCTGCATTAGGGGAGGTTTATATTGGATATTAGGAAAAATGTCTTCACAAAGAGGTTGATCAGGCGTTGGAACAGGCTGCCCAGGGAACTGGTGGAATCACCATCCCTGGAAGTGTTCAGAAACTGTGTAGACGAGGCCCTTAGTGACATGGTTTAGTGGTGGACTTGGCAGTCCTGGGGTAATGGTTGGACTTGATGATCTGAAACCTCGTTGATTCTATGATTTATTTTCAAAGCCTCCCTTTCTTGCTGTATCTAAGTGATTTTTCTCCTGAACAGGTACAGCAAGAATTACTTTAGTGTGCTGTTTTCAATTTGGTATTAATTATTCTCTATGTCATTCAGTGTCTTTGTTTATTATGCTGCTTTTTGTGGTATCATAGCCTGACTGGTTTGGACTATAAATATCTTGATAGCTCAATGGTCATATTTATACTGTGCCAACCATTAGGGTAACTTTAAGAACAGCAATTCTCAATTGGTAAGGTAAAAGCATGTTAAAAGTGAGGCACAGCGCAGAGTCCCACTACACATCAGAGCGGGACCTGTGTCAGCTGGATGTCAGGCCAGAGCAGGGCTCTGGTATGGGCTTACTGAGGAGCATAGGAAGAAGTGACTTAGTGGTTCAAATCAGGGTTATGAGATGGCAGCACTGTCACCTGCACCTAGAATCTTCCGGAAGACCTGAGAAGAAGGGCAGGGAGATAACTGGGGTTAGAAGCAGACAGAGCTGAACACAGGTGGAAGAACATAATGCCTCTTATTTCCAGTGAGGCATTTGCACAGTAATCTACATGAAGCCTGCAACTTTAGGTCCAGAAAATGTACGCAAAATGTCAGAGATATAACTAAATTAAATGGATTTTAATAAATGCTCGTTAATCAGGCAAAGATTTCACCTGAAAGCATCAGTGATCTGGATCCTGCAGACATTTTTAACTTGAAGTGCCTGCTGCTGGGGGAATGAGGAATAACTCTAGTAATGAATAATAAGCAGAGCAAGGCCAGTATGAAATGCATGCAAGATTAAGAAATAAGATTGCAGGAAATGTCAGGGATGCAATACATGCTGTACCATGTCTCCGTGAAAGAAACTAGCACCCTTAGTCAAGTATACACTTGTAGGCATGGAAATTAATTCTGCATGGCAAATAACACACTAAAGCCATAGATCTTCAATTCTGAATTGATAATACAGAATAAATGACACAGTAGGAAATCTATATAATACAAAATATGTTTAACGAACAAATACCACTATCAAGAAACTGCCTCTATTCTTCAGTCTTTACTCTGGCAAGTCTAGAGATCCTGTTTTTCCTGAACCTCTTGAAGTCTTAAGGTTTCCAGTTCTTTATCTAGCTCCAGTTATCCAGACACTGGTAATCTTTCCCCTGTCTGAGGAGTAATGCCAGAAGAAAAAATAATGCACTGCTTCCAAGTCCTGTTCTCCCAGTCTTATCACAGGACTTTATTCCAGGATTTCCATGTGTGTAATAGTTGTTGGATTAACATGCTGGGCCCTATCAAGAACTCTCAAAGTTCTGTTGATATGCCTTAAAATGGGCAAATACACAGAAAATAGCAAACTCTAAATCAGGACAAAGGGTAGGAAAAGTATCACTGGCTGCAGTATTTGGTTAATTTAGTAAGTTGTTAGGATGTCGCTGGAACTGCTAGATTTCCCTAATTCTGAGAAAGGCTGTGATACTGCCCCAAAAAGGAATGAAGTGAAGATGAAAACAGGGTCAGAGAATGAAGAAAAGGTTTTTCATCAGCAGTAGAACAAAAAAAGAAAGAGGTAGGTAAGTAAGAGAGTGGGTTGAAGATGTTCTTAATAAGAATCACAATGTCTGAGACTGAGACCATGAAGCTATCATTATAATCATCCTGTTTTAGAAGTGACCAGTATAGGACCAGTGAGGCGACTGAAATTTTCAAAAGGTATCTATCTCAGAGGTATTGTACATGTGCATGTTACAGGCACAAGCTCTTTAAGGCACATCCTTTGAGGTGCCCTTATCCAAAAGCTATGGGGACACTGGGAAGCATGGTACTTTTCTGGGTGCTTGCTGCTAGAGCAACAGTTGCTGGATTATCTCCTAATGGAAACTACTCAGGCTACATCTGTATCAAGGAGAGATATTTTTCTTCTACCCTTGCCTTGCTTTACAGGGTGATCCGGTTATACAGCTCAAGGAGAAAGACATGGTGGTGTTGTCATGTCCATCCTGACAGCCTGTGTCACTGTGTTCCTGTCCTCCAGGCTTGACAGGGGGTGAGAAATCTTCCAGCCTTTAAGGGTATCATAAATTGATAGGTGGAATGATTTCTTTTCCTCTGAAAATTTTTGTGATACTGAAAATGTTCAAATTCTCATCAGAGTAAAATTGAAACCTTTCAAACCATTCCCTCCCCAACGAGGTCAGTAGGTATTAAAGCAGATGTGGGCTTCCCTGAAAATTTGTTCAAATCCTTACAAAAAATATCCCCAAGAAAATGTTAACAAACGTGATGTTCTCAAAATAAATTTTAGTTTTGACAAACTGATAATGGGAAAAAAAAAAAAAACAAAAAAAAACAAAAAACATTTTGTGATCAAGTCTCCCTGAATTTTCATAGATCAAAATCTAGTATTATGCCCAGTGCCTCAGAATCCAAAATCATTTGAGAAGCAATGAATGGAGAAAAAATAGGAAACAAAGGGCACTTAGTTCACCTTGTCCAATGAACACAAGAAAGTAATTTCCAACATAGTTTATAGAAACTGTCCAGCAAACTTGAGTTTGTCCTCCACTAGCAGAGAAAAACAGCTTATATACTGCAGAAATTTGTAAAAGAAATAAAAATCTTTCCTCTGCTTTTCAACCAATGATAACAATGAAACATTTCTATTTTTTTTAGCTTTTGTAAATCAAGTTATTCCAACGCTAAATTCTGCACCACATTTGCCTGAACACTATCCCTTTTATGTAGTTTCCCTTATATGTGGCAGTTACATAAAACAGTGATGTAAAATCCCAATGGAACAATAAATCTAGCTAGAGCAATCATACTATCAACACATCAGCTCTGCAAAACTCTGTCTTGCTTCCTTGCACAAAATGACAATTTAAAATATCTTTCCAGAAGACTCCTGGGAGATTACCATATTTTATTCTCTATTTAGAAAAGAAAAATAAAATCTTTGAGAAACTATTAGAAGTCTCCCAGTGAAATATTTACAATTCAGCTCAGCATTATATGACAATTTCAGAGAAGATGAAATGTCATTTTACTTTCATCAGCAAGTAAAGGTCAGCCACCCAAAACCAGCTTTTCCGGATGCACACATATCAATTGTTATCATCTTAAATAACTCAGAAATGCAGTCAAATTCCAATATCTGTCAATCGCACACAATTTCTAATTAATCTTTTAGTTAGTTAAGTAATCTTTTACTTGCTGTTTAAATGCTTACCCCGTGGACATTGAATAAATGCTTGCTTGGCATTAATACAAACAGCTTAAAGCAGGAAGGCTTCCTCTGAGCTGTAAAGAATTTTCTAAATATTTCATTAGTACCTGAAAAACTGTGTTTTGCAGTTAATTTTACAGTATTTGGAAACTAGAAAAAGTATTCTGCACATGTAGTTGCACCTCTAATAATCTGAAGTAATTCAATTTTTAAAAGTACTCCCCTGATTTTCAAACATAGTCTTTCTCCTCCTCTGTTAATCAATTGCTAATATTAGGTGACTCTGGGAGCTCACTAGGAACTGCAAACAAGTTCAGAAATAACTTGCAGATACACTATGCTAATATGCCATTAAGCATACATCCAATATATCAGGGGTTTTTTTTGTTCCTTTGGCGAATATACCAGGTCTTGGCATATTTTACTGTTGAGATTGTAAAAAAATAATAAAACGTGGTTGATTATGCTTGTGACCGTTGCTGAGATTGTCCTCTGCATAAGTGGTCTGCTTTGAAGCTATATTGCAATTCTGAAAAGGATTCCCTGACTGCTTTCCCTCGCTGTCTGTTGGTTCAGTTCTTAGACATTTATGTGTGCACAGACTATTTTAGAATCATAGAACCACAGAATAGTTAGGGTTGGAAAGGGCCTTAAGATCATCTAGTTCCAACACCCCTGCCATGGGCAGGGCACCTCGCACTAAACCATGCCACCCAAGGCTCGGTCCAACCTGACCTTGAACACTGCCACGGATGAAGCATTCACAACTTCCCTGGACAACCCCTTCCAGTGCCTCACCACCATCACAGTAAAGAGCTTCTTCCTTATATCCAATCTAAACTTCCCCTGTTTTAAGTTTGAACCCGTTACCCCTTGTCCTCTCACTACAGTCCCTAATGAAGAGTCCCTCCCCAGCATCCTTATAGACTTTGCTTCAGAATTTCTCTATAGTTTCATAATGATATTCAGCTCCAAATGAAGATGGGGGTTGGACCACCCTGGGGTCCTGCAGCATGAACCCTTCCTGCGTTCAGCAACAGTGCTTCCAAACCAGCCAGAGCTCCTCTGGGAGCCTGAAATGGTTCTCATGCTTTATAAAGGACCATCCACTTTCTAACATGTTGTGAATGTTTTCCTCTTCACTGTCACCAGCAACTACATCTTCAGGCTCTTTGCCACTCCTTCAACATCCAAGAAATAAAATCATGAATTCATTTCAAGTACATGCTCAAACAGATTGACATAAGGTAGAAATGACCCACAGCTAAGTTTTCAACCTGAGGTTTCTAATGAATATGTCTAGTTTCTAACAGTTTGAAACAAGCATGTTTTGTTCTACTTGTTTAAGGGAAGCAAAATGCATTCAGTTAACATGCATATTACACATGGTGTATTTATCTATTACGCAAGTACATATTAGCTGCCACCTGCTGATTATTCCATAATGGACACCAAGACTGAGTTACAAAAACTCCTCCTGCCATCATCTATATTCGCGTAATGCCTTCTTTGCTCCAACTTGGCCAAACTTTCTCTAGTGGTAAATCAGTCCGCAGGATGAATAAAGCTCCATGAAAGAAACCCTCTCTGTTGCTGAAGGTTGTGGTCAGTAAGAAAGAGACTGATCCCGCACAGAAGCAGAGTTCTGCCGAAGGTACATTTCCCAGGCAGGCAGCTAGACTTAACAGTGCTAAGAAAGCAAACTGTGTGTGTGCACTCAGGTCATCGTCTTCTTGCATGAAGGACAGAGCAAAACAACCACCTCTGTGAGTACAGAATTGTTTAAATAGAATTAATTCCCATGTATTCTATTTACATTTTAATCTTCCATTTTGGCATTGTACAGCACGATTGTACAGAACAGTAAATTACAGAACCAGATGCTAAGGTGTCGAGCATGACATAGGAACCTGAACAGAATAATTCAGAAAATGAACAGAAGATACTAAGATTACATGAAAAAAAGCAGTATGTTGAAAAAAAAAAAAAAAAAAAAAAAAAAAAAAAAAAAAAAAACTTTGAAAGAGTTTATTCTACAATGTCCTTAGAATTTTTTATTTAAAAAAATAAAAACAACAAACCAAACATGTGCATAAATCTTAGACCTTTGTATTGCAGTTAAAATTAAGCCACTAGAAATAGCTGGTTGAAAACAATTATCATATTTGTTATATTCATGACTCAAAACCTAAAAGCATAGAAAACTTGAAAGAAACTGACTGGTAATAAAAATGGAGCTGATTATAATTGCTAATACTGAAAATACAAAAAGGAGCATGATACAAATGGAAACTAAATTGGGTTTTGAGAATCCTTTTTCTTTGAAGCTTTCTATCTGTATCAACCGTGTCAATAAATATGCTTGTTTGTTTATTAGGAAAGATTCTTGAGTAAATCCACCCCATTCCCCATCTCATATTTCATCAGCAGCTGCCTACTGTTCCTTGCTGGAGTTTTTCCAAAAGTCTAAAGGCAGATTTTCCATCTCCAGGTACTTATACAGAGGTCTCATGCATCTCATGCTGTAAAAAATCTTCAGGATTGCAGGAGTCAGCCTGCTGCTGTGCTTCTCGCTGAAGTGCTTGAGAGCACTGCCTTCTGTCATGGCCTTTCTGATAAAAGGCTTAAGGTTCATAAGAAAGAAAAATATGTTATTTCTCATATAATAATAATCCCCATCCCCATTTTCCACCACCTCTTCCTTCCCCGGCTCAGTGCTTCAGTGAATTCAGTGCTCTGATTCTCTCCCTCCTATTTGCCGGAATGGCAGTAGTAGTCGCTCCGATGCCTTCTGCACCTGTGGCTGTCACATTGCAAAGCAATGGCACGTCTCACTGCCTCTGTCCACATGCAGCAGGCTGGGCAGTAGTTCCCTAGGTATTCATAAGTATATGTGTGCATGTGTATATACTACATACATACCGAGGAATGTAAGGGTATGCATATGAAGAAATATAAAGCAGAATTGGTAAGACACATTTCAGGGAATCTAAGGAATTAAGTGTGCTATAAATGTCACATAAATGGTGTCTATATTTATATTTTTATTTATATTTTAATTTATATTTATGTTTATACTTCTGTTTCTGTTTATATCTATATCTATATATTTATATTATTTATAAGATGTTGCAGGTGTGAAAACTGTGAAACACATTTGATGGGTGATTAAATCTTTCCTAAGATTACAGACTGTGTGTGCCTGTGTATATGTCTGTATATGGGAGTGTTTATTATTTGCAACTTGTTCCAGTGTTTAGATTCCCTGAGCTCTGACTTACATCTGTCTTGCTGTCTCCTAAGTTGCCTTAGGTTTTTCATATCTAAGTTAACTTTAATCACAAAGGAATAGCTGTTGAGCTATTTTTCTCACTTCTTACATGTTGCTGCAATCAACTGAAAGAACAAAACCTTAAGCATACTGAAATTAATAGGTTTTCCAGTGTTTCTGTGAGAAAGATTGCATCTTTGATACTTGTCTTTCAGCAAATCCAGCTTTGCTGACAGTTTGAGCTACAGTTCTGAAAAAGGATTGTTGTTTCTGTGATTGTGCAGATCAAGGTGTCATTGACTTTAATCTGATTAAATCTTCCATTTCCCTTTACTAATTTACTACAATCAAGAAGATTAGGATGTGTTTTCAGAGATTTGAAACAAAAATACATGCCAGCAATATTTGATCTGAATAAATGTGATATGACTAGTTTTTGGTGACATTTGTTTGAGGGAAAATATTCTATTCCACACACTCAACTGTTTTGATGTTAATTGAAGTCATCTTTGTGAAATATCTGTTAAAATCTTAGTGATACTGTAGAAATTACTTTATCTTTCTGTGACTTGATTTCCATGCTTCCTTTACTACACATAAAGCAGTTTCAGTAATGATTTTCTAACTGTGGTGTGATTACAACTTCTTTACTGCTTGAAAAAGTCCAAAAGATTATTTAACGGAAGGCATTCCAGAAATGGAACTATTGTTATTAATAGAGCATCATTTTATTTTGCTTGTAATTTGTAGATTTCAAAGGAGGAAAAATGACATTAGTATCATGTTATATGTCTATGCGATAGAAAATGATTAACACTTAAATTAACATAAATTAAATCCCACTTAGCTAAACTCAGGTTAAACTGACAGAAGAGTCAGGAAGTCCTCGTACCACTTTGTCCTCTGCCAGACTTGTCAGGGCACTAACGAGCTCTACAACTGCCCTGGTAAAACTTACAGTATATATATTATAGCAGAAATTCCATTTATTTTGTCTGGGAGGGAGACTTTGTGGTATTTTAATCTTTGTTCTGTGCGACATCTGACCACATCTGATTATGCAGACCAAAGGCTGAACTCAAAAAACAGCTTGTGTGCCAAACATTAGCATGTCTGGCTGTTACCCAAAAGTATCCTTAGGCTGATTAGACCACCCACCTAAAATAGGAAATCAGTTTAGGCACCCAAGTATGGAGACTTGCAGCATAAGCAATGGAAGACACTGCCCAGAATGGCAATGGGGTGGTCTTCCTTCATCCCTCACCAAGGCACATCCAGTGCTCTGAAAGAGTGGGATTCAGAGCTGGGAATCCTCTCCTGATATCAGGGAGCCCCAACCCCTTTCTTTTATAAAGAAATTAGGGAATTACACCTTTTGGAACACAGACAGAAAAAGATTCACCAAAAAAACCTAGCCCAGTTTTAGTGAGCTTTCCAAAAAAAGGAAATTCAAACCACCTCTGCCACCTTTAAAGGGTTGTAAACTGCACAGGGAAGTGAGTTGATTCCACTCTCTACTGATGCAGATGTGCCCCTGGGCATAAATCATTAGGGAGTCAATAAGCAATAGACAGAGGCCAAGGGAAAACGTCACTTTCTTCATTAGCAGCTAGGGCATCAGTAAGGAGTAAGGATTCCTCATCTCTAATCCTAAAGCTCTTCACACATTTCAAAATCGACCACCATTGTCTCCTAGGAGCTAGGAAATCTTTAAGGAAAGTGAAATAATTAGGTCTGAATTACTATAGGCTAATTTAGGATTCCATATCTAATAGGTCATAGCTTTAACTGCTGCATAAAGTGACTTCATCCTATGTCTTTTTCTTTAAAAATCAGACAAAAAGTTGTTGCTACCACATTTAAGATGAAGCCTGTTCTTGTATGCACATCTACATCTTTAGGGGTGGGAGCTGAGTTAATAGCTAGATTCACTGATTCTGAGTGGCCCTTCCCTGTGAAGAATGACCCCTTCTGGGAATGTGCCAGCAGCAGGCTACTATGTGCAGAGGAGCCTGAAAGGCAGAGGGCCAGGAAGAGTTTAAGCATGACCACACTAAAAACAAAAAAACAGAGGTTTTCAGGGTTGCAGTTTCAGAGCCAGACACCAGCATTTCCCCTGATCCCTACTAGTAGTGCCTGTTTCTGGTTTGGGGCTTGGAGTAGACTAATCAACCAGAGGTTTAGGTCCTTCTTACTATTCTTGTCATCAAATCAGTCCTACCCACATTTGCTAAGCTGTATTAACTGCAGGGATTCACAAACTATTTGCAAAAGCAACTGCCTGACATGATTTTTCTTTACACCTCTGTCCTTAAACCAGAATACAGAATGAAATAAAGTGCTGCTGACCTCTTATCTAGCTCCTTTTTCTACCCTTTTCCAATTTATTTCTCTTGCTCTCTCTTTTTTTCCTTGTATTTCCTCCTAGCTATCTCAGCTGACTTTCCTTAGAAAGTTACTTTCTGCTTAAGATGGCTATATAAAGTCTTCCTCATGTAGGAATAAAGAAAAACTCTTTCTTTGCCCCATTTTTAAACACTTGGTTTTCTTTTGTGCAGTAGGATTGTATCAGAGAAAGACTGGGCTGCAAACCTTAGGATGGGAAAAAGACTGCTTGACAAGTTGTATTTCCAAGATATAGAAAGTATTTTTACATTAAATTGTTAATTTAGTGGTAAAAAATCTATTAATTCATTGTGAATTTTTGCTCTATTAAGAGTAGAATAATGTATAACAGTAAAACCCTGTAACTGAACATGAGAATGAACTGCTTCAACTTACAACATAAATGTTTAACTTTTCTTTTTAACAAGCATAAAAAGGAAAATAAGCTAAGAAATAGCAAATAGCTTGAGTTTTTTCAAATGAAGTATGATCTCTGCACTGACTACTGTTCTGCTTTGTACAATGTACTGTCAACAGCATGTGCAGAATATTCTTCATTCCTCTATTTTAACCTTGAGAGTTGCTCTCAGGGGCATCAGTGCAAACCAGACAGTAAATGGTAACAAGAAGACATCACCTTAGCACATGTAGGTGTTTGTAACTACCAGTGGATTTTTTCAGGCTGTTGTTCCTTCAACCCATTCCTCTTATGTGTTTGCTATTTCTGAAGGATATATTTTTCTACACAAAAAGTCTTCAGTGACTTCTCTTAAGCTTTGTATTTCTCAGCTTCTCATACTAGTAGTTCCAGCTCTCTGCTCTTCTTTTTGTTATGCACACAAAGACTTGAAGAAATTGACTATTGTTTTCTCTCAACTGTGATTTTGTTTTCTCACAGGAGTGTGCAGTTTGAGAGGTTTAGGGATTCTTATTTTTTCTGGTGCGACAATATGCACTATCTAAAATATATTTTCTGTTTAAAATATGCTTTCAATCTTCCTATTTAATAATTCAGATTTTGGAGGATTTCATTTTTATTTGTGTTGTGTGTGTGCATGCATTTAAATTTCTCATAATATTATTAGGAATGATTCTGAATTTACTTTGTATGGGTTCTTTCTTTTTATGCATGAGGAATAATCCACTTGGACTAGACTCTTAAAAGTCTTCTGTTATTGTTTTCAGTGTCTAAACTTGGCTATTCTTTGTAGTGAATTACTAATTCGTTTGCTCCAGCAGGACAAAGCACTTCATTTAAGAATCTTGTTTTAGAATCACCAGCTTCTTTCTTTAAAATGCTTAGCACTACCAAAGCAAGGTACCTTGAAACTATAGCTGTTGGTCCGCAATGGGAAAATGATTTTTCCAGTCATCCATGAATTTAGTGCTGCTATCCTTGCACACACATGTCCTCTATATTACATCACTTAGTTGAAATGCGCTTTTCCCAGATGGAAAATAAGGAACCATCATTTTTTGCACTCAGTAGGATATGAAGGATTTTTATTCTATGTACACAGGCTCTAACCTGAAACTTTGAGTCACTGATGCTCTTATACTGTAAGTTAGAGCAGTGAGGATGTCTGCTTGAGTCATTTAGACAACAATTAGTAGAACCTGGCTAAGGTCTCTTGGCTATCATGAGTTCTGCTGACCAATACTTGGTTACTTTTTGTTCAGAATAGATAAGAGATTCAATTCATTTGGCTGGATTTCTAAAACAAATGTCCATCTTTCCACCCTGTGAAGGGAGGAGAAAGGAAAATAAAGAAATCTAAAAAGTCTTATTTGCAAAGATTATGGACATATTTAAAAAAATAAAATAGGCTTATGAATCATCACCTCTCTTCACCACGTTTCTTCTGACTGTATTAGTAAATGCCATTCTCCCTTTCAGCCATAGAGCATACTGTAATTGGTTCAAGTACATTAGTTGCTTTCTTTTCTCTCTAGGGCAGATGTTATCTCTCTGGCAACTAGTATCCGTAGCACTTACAACTTTGTGAATTACAGCAAGGAGGTTGACCTGCATCCTAAAAAAAACAGTTACATCAGTAGGGATTCTAAACCCAGAGCTATAATGAGTTTCTTAAGGAAAAGGTGCTAGGCAGGCAGAGAAGTGAAATGTTAAGTAGAGATAAAATTATGAGGATTTTATGGTTTTTTTTTAGTGGCCTCTCAGGTTTTCTTTGTAGTCTTCAGGGCTGTCTCAGGAGTTATGCTGCCGCTGGCAGAATCCTCCAGATCTATGCAATTTTATCTGCAAAAAAAACCAGCATTAAATCCCAATTAAAATTTTTGAGCTTGCCTATGCAGCAAGATTCAGTAGTGTAACTACTGCACTCAGCCTCTAATCATATCTACACAAACAGCTGCTGCTTAGAGCTCCAAAAGTCTTGCTTTGCCACAGAGGTCATGTCCTCTACACTAAGTGTTCACTATTATAAGCAGGCATCCTTTTGCTCTTTCCTGATTCTGATTTGTCTGATTTGCATAGGGAGGTGTTTTCCACTGCACACGGGAACTATATATCAGGAAATCAGCCAGAAGCAGCTATGACTCTGGGATGTGGACTTTAGCACGCATACACAAAAGCGTATGATTCTTCTTCTGCCACTTCATGCTGCCTCTGTTTGGCTTAGCTTACACCATTTTCACAGCTACTGTGAGATAACCAGGACTTTCTGGTGGGCTGGTGACGATCACAGATACACAGCTTTTGCAGGTATGTTATTCATATTTCAGCTGCTTGGTTGCAGTTTTAAAGTGAGCCACAAAGCTACAGAAGCGCTCTTTCTGCAGTTCTGGCAGAATCAGAGAGAACAGCAGTTTGCTGTCCTGAAGCCGCATGATAAAAAGAGAGAGGGAGACCATTTGCTTCTGGAGCAGGTTTCTTTGTTCAGCTTCATTTTTGCAGAGCCCTTTCAGGGTTTTTGAAGGAAGTGTGGATTGTCTTATTCTGCAACACTAGGATGAGCTTTGTCTTCATGAAGATAAAAATCTGGCAAAGCAGATAAGGTTAGCTACTAAGCTACTGTGGGGAAAAACTCGCTTTTCTGTAGCTAACCAAGTATGGAAAACCACCACTCCTTTCACAGAATGCTCAGTCATAAATTAGCTGTGATGTGAACAAGCCAATGTGGAAGTTAGGATAAAAAAGATCCTGTATCTTCATGTTACCAAGGCTGCAATGTTGCTGAGGTTTCTGAAAGCTTTGTGCTATGCATGTATTTTCCAGTTGTGCCAGGGAGGGAATGGAGAGTATTCCTGTTTTTTCTGAGACAAACCTAAATGGTCATAATTACAAAGAGACACGACTACAGTGTGAAGTAGGGTGTCCTGACACTAACGCCAGATTGCCTGGAAAAGTTCCTTACTGATAGGATTTCAATTTTTTTTAATTTATTTTCATATGTGGCAGTGGGGGTGGATATAGGGTCACTCCAGTATGGACAGCAGTGCTGTAGCCATTTCTTCTGTTATTTTGAGACACTCTGTATTCCTGGCTAATGCCTTTTGCTGTACAGCTGGATTGCAGAAAGGAACCGCTGAGCTGCTGCCTAAGCAGCTGGAGAGTGACAGTGTGTCACTGCCATGCGGAGGAGAGGATAGATGGCAATCACTGGGGAAGGCTTGGGACTGCTGAGCCATAGCAGAATGCTGTGTGTTGAACAGCAACTGGGAGAAGGTTGTTGAGAATAGGGTTTTCCTCAGCAAAGCCTGAAGGGACAAGATTCAGAAATTCTCTAAAATCAGCAGTGCCCCAGCTCACAATTACCAGGAAGCTTTACATTTAGCCTTTGAAAACAGGGGCTTTGTTGTTGTCCACGCAATTTTTCAGCTTCCTTCACATTTTCACTGTGCACAGTATGGCTGCTTCATAGATTGCAATACAAGTTTCAAGATGGGAGAATTTTTTTACTCATTTTTTCACCAATTCTTTGCAGTTTTAGAGTGCCAATTTATGCTATTATTAGGTGAATTTTACAATAATCTGTGGTTTAATATTATCACTGAGCACAAGACTGGAAGGAATCAAGTGACATGGTTTAGTGGTGGACTTGGCAGTCCTAGGTAAAAGTTGGGCTTGATGATCTTAAAATTATTTTCCAACCTAGTTGATTCTATGATTCTACGATTCTGTGATTCTTTGAAAAGTGAGGTCATCTAGCCCAGCCTCTGGACCTGGAGGCAGAGTCTGATGTCTCATTGTTTAGTGGTGCTTGTGTATCCTGTTCTTAACAGTCCCTGGTAATAGGTTCAGCTCTGTCCTTAAGCAATCTTTCTTAATGTCTCCCTCACCTCAGGGTTCTCTTAGATAATTTTTCTAAAACTGTTGAAAATAAAAATTGCCACTATTGAATAAAATCATTCTGTACTGTTCTCAAGGTGCAAACACATAAAACTGGAATCTGTGGAATTGAACAAATAACCCAAAAACAAAGGAGGATGAAAGGGGAAGAAAAAGAATGTTGCAAACAATAGAGTAAAAACATGCCATCTGAGATTAGCAGCTCATTCATCTTTCAGCCTTTAACTGTATGCAGCTCTGTCAAACCTTTCCATACTGGGCTGCTTTCAGAAATCTGTGGGACAGGAGTGGAAAGAACTGGAAGCAAGCCCATGTTTGGGTAGTGGGGTGAAAATCCACCATTCCAGTTGCAATAGATGAGGAATAACCAGGAGCAGTGAGAGTTAATTCCAATAAAAAGAAGCATTCTTCAGCCTCAGAGGGCTAAAGAAAAGCAGTCTGGGGCACGTCCACATAGCAGCAACTTGGAGATAAGAAGTCCCACTAAGTCTATACTGAGGCAATCAGTTTTCTTTTAGTATTGCAGGTGAAAAAGCTGCAGTTAATTGGAAGTGTTGTCTAAGAAAACACACTTCTTAGCATAAACGCAGATATGCCATGACCAAAGCTGATGAAATGTACCAGAGGGCAGGCAGAGCAATCTCAAATAGGCCTTCTTTCTAACAATTGTTTGCTTGTGATTCTTATCAGTTCTCACTGCATTTGACTGTCCTTTTAATACTTAGAGTATCTACCTAGCTAGCTGTCTGCTTCTAAATGGGCCTACACTTCTGTTTGCCTCTGTGTTCTTCCGCTCCAAAATCTTCATAAGTCTTCTGTGCCAGAAATGCCCCATTTGATCCCAGGAGTGATCTCCGGAGACTATCTTGAGGTTCTTAAGTATTTCTTCTTGAGTTATCCTGAGACCCAGTGATGATAAAGACCATTTAAGAATTCTAAGATGAGAAAAGTGACAAGTGATTTTTTTTTTTATTCATTATTCAGTATCCATGATTTCAAAAATCTTTGCTTCAGCTTAATTTTAAAATAGTGCCTTTACCTTTGGAAAATCTGGTCTAGACTAGTATATACCCCTGCAAGTAGTGATATATTTTGGACTACTGGCAAAACCTGAAGGTATACCAGAGAAACTGATGAACGTATATACCAGAAAAACAGGTATTGATTTTATTGACCAAAAAGGTTACATTTTTTCCCCTATGCAGTTTTAACATAACCAGAAAATAACACTCCTGTCTATCCCTTCTGGAACAAATGAGAATTCACTGTTGTAATGAAGCCATGATAAAACAGTTTCCATAAAATTCCATTTTATCTTTTAGTGAACATGATGCTTTTGCAAAATAGACATATTTTTGCTAGCTTTGGCTGGTGTACTTGGGGTTAACACTGTTGGAACCCCATTACTACCTCCCTGTCTGTGTTGCTGGTAAATGGAGTTGTTTGCTGATGGAACGCCAAGTTTCGCACTTAAAAAGGAGCCTTGCTAGGTTTTGTACTGAGAAAAATAGTTTGTACTGATAAAATAGTATACTTTCAACTTGTGAAAAAAGGAACTAGAAAACACTTGTTATGTGATAACGCTCCAAAATGCACCTTAAAACAAAACTTTCAAAATTATTAAATTCCTCCAGGTGGCAAAAGTCTCAGTAAACACTTTTTTTTTTTTTTTTTTTCTTTTTTTTTGGCAAAGTTTTCTGTTTTCTTTTTCAAATGAGTCTAGCATGACAGGGGTTGATGGGGGAGGGGATCCACAAGAAGGAAATTTGTGATTCTGTGGTAGAAGGAAAACCATGGAAGAGGACGGGTGAACTAAGGTTACTTGGCTGGATGTCTTCTAACAAGTGTTTCCTTAGAGACATCTTTATAGTGATAATTACTGCAGGAGATCAGTAGTTATCTTGGGCATGAAAGAGAAGAAGGAAATAAAGAAACATGGGAAAAACTCCACATTCTGGAGAATACTGGGAAAAAGGCATTCCATGAATTCTAGTGGACAAACAAAAAACTGCAGTTATACTTCCTAACAGTACAAGTTACTTCTCAAGAAAATAGTATTTGTCAACAGGTGCTTACCTCATGCCTTCACTGTATTGCTGCCTGATTGTGTATAGGACTCAGTCTCAAAAGTCATAAAGGCAGAGTTTGCTGGTCCATTCCATAGGTTCCTCAATCTGCTTTATGAAGCACAAAAGTTATTGTATCTGAGGTTAGCACTTCATCCTGAAAGCTATTGCTATTCCCAGTATACATCTTCATAGTTTTTACTGGAGTTAGCACAAAATGGAATAGAGAAATAGAATTTCATGACAAAATTCTGTCCAGCTGCTTGGGGTTTCTGGGTCTGCTCAGGTCTTCTGCTTCGTTTGCAAACCTTTCATTCCAGGTTTTAATGGATCTTGCTTTTGCAACCTTTTTCCACCATCCCATTAGCAGTAGCTTCAAAGTGAAGCATGCCAGTGATGCCTATACATCTAGTGGATGCATAAGTCTGCATAATAAATGATTAGTTCTCTGAATCCAAAGGATAAAAAACTAGAAAGGACTACCCTGGCTGTAGGCCAGTGTTTTGGTGACAGGCAAAACATAAGAAACATGATCGCTGATCAGGAGGAGGCACATGAGTTCACAGGACAGCAAAGCAATGTGGGAAAACAGATCTGGAAGGGATAAAATAAGGATATTCACCTATTCAGTGTTATGAGATGTAAATACTTGTACTCTGGGTAGCGCAAACAGCAAGTGTTTATGCTCACATTGGCATTGCAATTCAAAAGCTTCCTGCACAAATGCAAAATCTTGACACACTAGAATTTAAAGCAGAGAGCAGATTACATAATATCTGGTTATTTCCGGTGTAGCAAGAATTGCCATGTGATGATGCAGGGCTTTTTATTAGTTAGGAGAAGAGCTCAGTGTAAAATAATCCCTACCAGAGATGCTTGTGTCAAAGGGCTATTGGCTGGAGGGTGACTAAGTTACAAGGCACAATGTTCAGGCCCTTTTCTGATTTCTCATCCATTTAAATCCCTAGAAAATGATCAGTCGCTGTGAAAAGAAACCTTTCCAAATCTATTGTTCAAATTCAGCTCATGTTATCTGTTCAGTTAAAAGCTATACCTATTCTGTGTGTTGGATTCAATAGCACAGAACTGAAGAACGAAGTTGCATGAAGATTGGCTTAGCCTCCTTTTTTTCCCTTGAGCTCCATCTTCTAGAGCTGCTCAACCTAAATCCCTTCTTCCTCAGAGGCCCCATTCTGACTTCCATTGTAGTAAGGCAGGGAAGCAGCTCTTGTAGGTCAAAACCTCCCTTCTAGACATATTTTAGAGCAAAAACCAAAATAGGCTAAAGAAAGCCTATGTGATGTTGCTGTAAACCCACATATTTCTTTCAGATGTATTTAAACTGATGAGGATAAGTGCAAAAGCCATGGACACTGCAGTTTCTCCCCTTTAATTCCTTCAGGATCATTTTGCCAAGAGCAGAGAGGACCTGCTAAATTATGTCCTAAAGGAAAGGGCCCAGACAAAAGAGACTCAACATACCAGTACATTTTACATAACTGTGTTGCATGTCCACGCCCAGGTGCTGCCAGTGGGGGCTGCAGGGGCCCATGTGAGGAGAGGCCGGGGCTGCCCTGTGCAGGACACAGGCAGTTCCAACTGACCCACCACAGGACACGGCCTGGCCCCTCGGCCAAGATGGCGGTGCCCCTGGGGAAGTGTATTTAAAGGCAGGGATAGGCACTGAGAGTGAAGGGAAATAAATGTGAGAAACAGCCCTGTGAGCACCAAGGTCAGAGAAGAAGGAGGTACTCCAGGCACTAGAGCAGGGATTTCCCGGCAGCCCACGCAGTACCACAGTGGAGCAGTACCCACTCTGCCGCCCAAGAAGGGCCCCGCACCAGAGCAGGGGGATATGCCCTGAAGGAACTGTAGTCCATGGACAGCCCACACAGGAAGAGAGGTTTTTTTCCTGAAGGGATTGTATCACATGGGAAGGACTCATGTTGGAGCGGTGGAAAAATGTGAGGAGGAAGAAGAGGCCCAGAGGAATGTTGTGGACTGACTGCAAACCTCCATCCCCATCCCTCTGCACCGTTCAGGGGCAGGGAGGAGGTAGAGGAGTTGGGAATGAAGAAGGAAGTTGAGCCTGGGAAGAAGTTGAGGGAGGTATTATTTTAACTTTTGTCTTTGTTTCTCACTATCCAAACCTATTTTAGTTGGCAATAAATTACATTAATTTTCCCAAGGTGAGTCTGTTTTGCCTGTGACAGTAATTGGTGAGTAATCTCCCTGTCCTGACCTCAACCCACAAGATTTTCATCTTATTTTCTCCCCCTTGTCCTGCTGAGGAGATGCTGGAGCGTGTCTAACAGCCAGACAAGGTTAACCTACCACAATAACAAAAGTCAGAATTAAGACCATTTGCTGTCCCAAAACAGATAACACACTGTGGCAAATTCCTTTTTCCTCAGGATATAATGTTAGAGTAAAGCTAAGCTTAATATTCCCTCTTTTTTCATTTCCTCAGCAACGTATGTGAAAACATTTTGATGTAACTGTAGTGCTACACTCACACGTTAGTTTTCACACTGACACTCTTTACATGGTTAAATGTTTTCATTTTTAGAACACCTCCAAGTTATAGGACTACGTTCAGAAGAAAAGGTTAGCAATAAGCAACCCCTAACTTTGCTAGATTTCACAAGAACTATGTGGAAGAGAAGTTCTGGAAAGAGCTTTATCACTTCCCTTAGAAAGAGACAACCAGAGAGACGACAAAGGAAGCTATATGAACTCCTCACCTCTTTTTTCCCATGGAAAAAATGGTAGCTCACAAAGATGCAGCCTCATCTCTACTTTTTCTAATTCTTAGCGCAGAGCTGTGGCATAAAACATAAATACTTAAGGACTTTTTTTTTTACTAATTTTTCTTTATGTGGGAACTATGTCAGGCTGCATAAGGGACCAGAGGAGCTGCTCTATTGCTGCTCCATTGCTGCTTTCCTTCCCTAGCTAATTCAGGAGTACTCTGGAGAAGGCACGAATGTTCATCCCCATGTAGCCTTTAGGCATGAACTAGTTTTTTAACAGTATTACTGATTCCAGAATTAAGTTCCAATCCCTTCCTTTTTCATTCCTCTAATCCTATATCCTCCATACATATATGCACACAAACATGGGTGGACAAAACCTGCAGCATGTAATCCCTTACAGGCGCAAGGACTGAATCAAAGGGTAGTTGTGTCTGCTTTATCTGTGTTTCTTAAAACTCTTGGCCTAGGTTCTAAGGAAAAGACTTCTCAAGATACATACTGATTTATACCAAGTATGAAATGAATTAAAATTCTGCTTTTAATTAATGTCAATTAGCTTTTAATGTGAAGAGGAGAAATATTGTAACTTCATTATGAATAGCATGAAAGAACCCCTACCTTCTCCACTCAAAGGAAATTTCTGAGGTTACAGCTTGGTAATACTGGAGTTCTATCCATTTTGATGTCTGATGTCTGATTGCTTTAACCAGACATATAATATAATTATACAATTATGATCATATTTAATTTATATAATAAAATATATTTCAATTATAATTATTTCATTATAATTTAACAGGACATGCAATTTAATACCTGATGTTATTTTCTCTTTCTCTTCTCTTTTTTTCTCAGAACAAATTATGACATCGACATCTAAAGGAATTTTCCGGCCATTTTTTATTATCTTCATTGTCCTTGGTTGTTTCATGGCATTAATACTAATTTATATCAAACCAACAAATAGCTGGATCTCTGGTCCCATAGAATCAGCCAGTTCAGTTTTGAAAATGAAGAGCTTTTTTTCTTCCAAAACTGATAATCTTAATGAAACTACTATTTTGATCTGGGTTTGGCCATTTGGTCAAACATTTGATCTAACATCCTGCCAAACAATGTTCAATATCCACGGGTGCCATCTGACTATTGACCGCTCATTATATAACAAATCCCATGCTGTTCTCATTCATCACAGGGATATTAGCTGGGATCTGACTAACTTACCTCAGCAAGCCAGGCCACCGTTCCAGAAGTGGATTTGGATGAACTTGGAGTCTCCAACTCATACTCCACAAAAGAGTGGCATTGAACACCTCTTTAACCTGACCCTGACTTACCGGCGTGATTCAGATATTCAGGTGCCTTATGGCTTCATGATGGTTGGTACAGGTTCCTTTACATTTGAAGTGCCAAGTAAGGAAAACTTGGTCTGCTGGGTTGTAAGCAACTGGAACCCTGAGCATGCTCGAGTCAAGTATTACAATGAGCTTAGCAAATACATTGAAATCCATACCTACGGACAAGCCTTTGGAGACTACGTCAATGACAAAAACTTGATTCCAACTATTTCCACTTGCAAATTTTACCTTTCCTTTGAAAATTCAATCCACAAAGATTACATTACTGAGAAACTTTACAATGCTTTTCTGGCTGGATCAGTACCAGTTGTACTGGGCCCTTCCAGAGAAAACTATGAGAATTACATTCCAGCAGACTCTTTCATACATGTGGAAGATTTTCTCTCTCCTAGAGAGCTGGCAGAATATCTTCTGATGCTTGACAAAAATAACAAGATGTACCTTAGTTATTTCAACTGGAAAAAGGATTTCTCAGTGCACCTTCCTAGGTTCTGGGAATCACACGCATGTCTTGCTTGCGATCATGTGAAAAGACACCAGGAATACAAGTCCATTGGAAATTTAGAAAAATGGTTTTGGAATTAATTTGTGTGAGTATGTGTGTGCACTTTCTTGAAGAAGCCAGAAGAAACTTCAGCGCAAGTGGAGAGGAAAGAAGAAAAAGAAAAAAAAAAAGGAAGGAAAAGAGAACATTATGTCATGGTTTATCAGCTATCCTCTCTTGGCTATCCTATTTATGTTTTGTAAGAGATTTTAAAAGATCATCATCAGCAGTCATCAATACTCGGTTTTAAATTATAATGTATGTACTAATTATGTGCACTGAAGAATACTTGATTGTTTACTATGATTTTTAAACAAGGTTTTCCACATTTTCTGTGAAATATGTCACAGTCTTACACTTGAAGTAGTCATTTTTAACAGTTCTCTTTTTTTTAACATTACATTTGCTGTTTAACCTATCTGGAAAATGAGGACACAAGGACACAACTTTACATGCCAGAGAGAACTTTAAGAACATAATTTGCTGTTCCAGTCCAAAATGTGTGTAATATTTCAAAAGACAGTAAAGTTTTTTTATGGTTCATCTTACATTTTAAGAACACAGTAAAATTAAATACCTGCCATTAGTCCAATATGATCAATTTCACCCCTTTTTAAGGGTGAGGAACCTAGAAATATCATTTTTAAAAGGTATGATAGCAGTAAACAGTCTTTGTTTCTAAAAATAAGATGTGTTCTAACAGATCTGTCCATTAAGTTATGTTAGGAGTATGCCTGTTCTTACTCTTTGAAGAATTAAGTCAGATATAGAGAAGATGAACAACTTTAGTGGCCAAATCTCAGATTCATCTAAGTTTTGAGTGTATTTAAATACAGCATGTCCTTAAGTCTCATTGTGTCTCAAGTATTGTTTACCTGAACCAGGGCTGTAAGTGGTATTACATTGTTGATACAGAGATAAACAGATTTTAATATGTGTTTGATTACATTAGCCTATTGCACTGAATTCAGCTGGTAGTAATGGATTTTTAGAAATAGACTGTTGAGAATTTTATCAATTTCTCTCATATAATTTCTCAAATAATTGTGAATTTGCCCCCAGTTCTGCAAAATTGTATCTGTTGAACTTTAATCGTAGCTGGACACATTGCTGTTATGCCTAATGAATGTGAAAAAAAAAAAGTGACCAAAGAGTTTATTTTCTGAAAGGAATATGCTGAAATTCAGTAAATAAGTTATCAGGCTGACACATTCAACCATTAAACTTATTAAGCTAATGAAATTTTGAGTTTTGAAAATATTTTATGTGACAGGTGTAGAAAATGCACTCAAGAGCATCAGTTGCTATCAAAATTTGAATATATAAATAGGTTCTTAAGTGTCAAGTTTTCTTTGATAGCAAATACAAAAATATGATTGTCATTATTGTTTAAAATGTCTGCTTTTCTGTGATTTTATTACTTATTTGTTGCAGCTAAAACTTAAACATGTGATTGCTATGTACATATTCATGTGTACAAGGTTAGTTTCATGACATAAATGTACAGACATGTTTTGATATCAAGTGAAAGCTTGTTTTTTCAAGTCAAAATGTGCTACGAATCACATCTTCAACTGGAAAAAAAAATAACTGGAAAAACACCAGCTTTTCGATGTATAAGACCCTGATCAAGCAAAGTATTTGGTCATATATTTAATTAAGATTAAACTGGTAGAGAACATTGCTGAAGTAAGAAATAAGGGATAAACAATGATAAACATTTAGCAAAAGATATGGTGATTTGTCAGATTATTTATTTTTACCCAAGCTTGGAATAGAAACTCAGAAGGCTGTAAGAGTAATGTAGTTAAATGTCTAAATCAGGAAACTCCTCAGGAAGGTTATAGAAACACTTGTGCTCTCCCTGTGGCTTCAAAAGCTGGATTCTGGTCCAGTTATTTATTTATATTACTTATTGCTTTCTTTAAAAGCCAGTTTGCTGTATACTGTGAACCTCCTAAACTCACCAGCATTCCAACACAAAGCAAGAGTGCTTACCTTGCAAATTAATGCAATATAATGAAAACCAGACTTCTAAAAACAGAGTGCTGATAGGGATGTATATGTAAGTAGATGTGAGTAGTATTTCCATAATTTTTAAAGCAAGTGGCTATTGACGGCAGTCTGTCCTATAGGATATCGCACCTTTTGTTTTCAGGAGGGCAGCGACCACTGCTTTGGCTGAATAATCTGATTCCCCTGAGGCTGGAATTCGGAAGTTCTTTGCATTGATCTCAGTGGAATTGCATTCACCCCTTGATGAATGTGCACAGTCCCTTAATTCCTTCCTCATTTCAGACAGTGGGAATTGTTTTGTGTGTCACAAGGCTTTATGTCAAATCAGATTGGTTTCTTGGCATCAAGATTTAGCCAATAAATTTTTATACTAGTAACAAGTAAGCCCAATAACAATATAGATGATTTGTCACTACAAATATCAATCAGTGTATGCACAGGAAAGCTTTGAAATACATGCTGATTTGTAAACCTGTAAGTAATGTCATTACCTCTGTGAGCACTGGATCCAGTCAGGGTGGCTAATCTGAAATTTTAAGTAATTGAAAATCTTTTGATGGAACAGGAAGAAGAGCTGTTCTCTTCACAGAAACTCCACACAAGGCTAGTATACTTTGCTTTTGGGACACATTGCTAAACTCATTTCAGAGATTAATAAAACTGGAGAGAAATCTAATCCAGATTGAAATTACCAAGAATCATGACCAAATTCTAAGCAAGAGATATGAAGAGACATGACCTCACTGACATTCTTAGAGCGTGGCCTGGAACATAAGTAAGCCAGGCATTTATGTTAAAGTAATCTGCATCTGCAGGTATCAAACCTTAAGCAGTTCTGGATATAAAGAGCTTTGGTGACACAAGGTGAATCATCTTAGGGCATGTCAAACCTAGGCAGTAAATGATGTGAAGTGATGGGTGTAAAACATCTGGACTCCTTGCACGCGTAAAGGCAGTCTACCTAAACCTATACACCTAACTCACAGAAGATTGATTCCTGTCTAGATACATAACACTGTGTTGTGATGTCTGTGCTCACTCAGTGAGCAACCCTACATGAACAGCCTAGCATAAATAGATTCAAATAGTAAATCATTGTGGAGGAGAATGGGCAAAACCAATTAATTATGGATTAAAATATATAATTAATATATGGAACTAGTTAAAATAGAGAATAAGATATTATTTACACCTTGCTACCACTCTTAAAGAAGATAGCTGTACAAGAAAAGAGAAATGAAAGATGAGAAATCACACCAATTCTTACTATCTTCTCACCAAATTTATTTCAAGTATTCAGTTTATTTTATTTGCCAGTCCACAATAATCTTCCGTGTGCACTTGTCACAAGTTAACTCAACAGTCACTGAAGACAGAGAGTAATCATTATTCTTCCTTTTATGACTTCTTTTGGATGTTTTTTGGCTCTCTGTCATGCACAGAGCTATCAACGTTACTGCCTCAGTGTGGAAAGTAAGACCCAAACCAGATAAAATACTAACTGCAGATGCATCGCTACCCTGCTGAATGTGAACATACATCAGCCAGAACTAGCAGCAGATCCTTCTAAAGCAGAGTTATAATTTCATTTCACAAACATTCAATGACCGCAGTAGCTCTTGGCTCAGCAGATCTCCATTCGTTAGTGAATCCTGGTTGCCAGTTTCTTTGGATACCTCTTGACGCCTAAGATGGCTGTACTCACAATGAAGCAGCAGCCTGACCGAAGCCCCCAGAAGTTGCAAGACACATCCAACAACATATTTGTCCTTTAAGAAATATATGAAATAAAATGAATGTTAGACTGAGCAAGAATGTATGTGGGGATTTCTAGAGTTCATGCAGGCTGAGCAAGATATGTGAAACTGGCACTACTCAGCATAGTAAACAGCTGCTTACTGTTTTCTTGCTACTTATGTATGTTTAAAAAGAACCAGCAACATAAGGTAATTTTCTAATCAAACAAGCCTCAATCAAACAAGCAAGAGCTGTTGCTGATTATTCAAGGATGGGTCTCCTGTTGGCCTTGTATTATCTCTTTTATTAGACAGAAAGTAACATTCAGGAGAAGAGTGAAATCTGTCAGCAAGCTATATTTATTATCTGATTGCAAGAACCCTATTCTTTTCTTTTTTGATTTTGAAGTAAATCTTCCTGTCCTCATGCAGTAAGACTTTCTGGACTTGATTCAAGAATGACCTTCAGCATATATGCATATGATCCTGAGACTCATGCATGGGCTTAATTTTAAGAGCATCTTAAATGCTTTAATGCACTGGGGTTTCAAACAGTATGTTTTTACTGCCTTTGGAACTGTGCCAGAGAACACAGTCTGTAGCCAACAGAGGCTGATTTGTACAGCCTTTTGCATTATGTGCGTCCATTCTATGAGTAGACTGGCTACTCCACACTGAAAACTATTTGGACCAATTCTGCCTTAGAGTTCATCCAATATGCTTTGGCCCTACTCTTCTGCTTCAGCATACTGTACGCACTACCATTGCCTCATGCCATTCACTCAGCATGGCACTCCGCCCAACCTGCTGCCTGTGCTGTGCAGGGTGAATGAACTTGTGTGTCATGTAAGGAGCTGATTGGAGCTGAGGTTTGCTGAGACAGTATTTCAAGGACCTGGTCATGTGTGCATTTCTTTTAATCTGGATTGAGTGTGCCCTGGAGAGGGTCAGTCACAGCCATACCTGATTTTCCTTTTGGAGGAGTATATTTGGTTCAGCCAAGACAGGACTCTGTGTGGGATCAACTGTGCATGAAGAGTGGGAACAAGAGTTGTGTCTGTACAAACTGACGAGGAGGCTTCTCACCTATTTAAACCTAACAGTGAAAGTTAATCAAATACTCAAGTGTTTCCTTGGTCAAAACTAGTACATTACTGAGAAGAGAGTCCAGGGGAAATATTTGGTTATCTACCGTTGGTAGACTTTTTCATTAATATTGGCTGACAGTTCTGTTTTGTTTGTTTGTTTTTAGTGTGAGTTTTAATTGTTAGAAGTCAATCAATATGATTCATAGAAAATAGTTATTTCAGCTTCATCTTTCACTCCTTGCTCAGGCAAATCTTTCATGAAAGTCAGCAGGTGATTTGGGAAATTTCCATGCTAGTAATAATGCGCTGAGCCAAGGGTGGAATGGCTGGGGTGAAAAATAACCTTCTTATTCAAGGATGTTTCTCTTCTAATATTTGAATAACTACTTTGAGTGCTATAACAAATTCTACCTTCAGAAAATCAGTATAAAATTCATACTGGCTAGATATGTTCATAAAAGGCACAGAAACACCAAGAAATTGATTAAATAAACCATGCAGTAGCAATTTTAATTGACGGTACAAATGTCACAGATTGATACAGATGATAAAAGCATAAACTCATGGGAAATTATTAGGTCAAGAAACATCACCCTGCAGTTTTCATATTGAAAAAAGTTACTTCATTAGTCCTTTGGAAAGATAATTAATTTGGAATCTTTCATGTCACCATATTCTCTACTCAATTAACTGAAACTAACAGTCCCTGTGCAGTGAACATTTCAGAGATTTGCTCATGTGGCAGAGAGCCTTTTCCCTCCAGGTTAATAGCCTGTATTATGAGTAGGTTGGTACATACAGCTGCTTGGCAACCTCTTGTAGGTGACTTGGTATCTCAGTCAGGTTTCTCATTCCTGCTTTCAGCCAAGGAGGCACAGAACTGAACCGAGACTCATCGGAGATCTTCTGCGTGTTTCTTGGCACACTCACAGGATGATTTAGGACACCCTCAGTCCTGCAGTCTGTACCATACCTGTTTATGATTACACAGAAGACTTTGCTGTTCCAAGAAATGAGCGCTGGTATTTTTCTGAGTTATGGTGCCAGTCTGTAAAAATAAAATATTAATACAGGGGGAACTCTTTATTAACATTCCTAAGTAAATAATTAGTAGGAAAATCATTTAATCATTGCAAATTGGCAGCAAAAGCAATTGTTTGTTATTCTTTATATAAATTAGTCCAGTCAAAATCAGGCTTTGATGAAACTTTATCCCCATGGCTTGATACAGTGAGATACAGGGACATACATGATAGAAAAATTTGAAAGATATATGGTAAACCAACACTTACATATATATAAAGTTGGCATAAATTTCCTATAGGGCTTTGAAGTTCTAACTAAACACTTCAGCAGTCACCAGATGAAAAATGTTCTCATCAATCCCTTTATAACATGACAAGAAAAGCCAGGTTCATATATGCTCTTTGGCAAATAAATTAACCCAAAATCTACATATTCCTTTGCTGTTTTGTTTTGTAATGCACATGTTCTGAGAGATGAGATTTAAAAGTTTGGAAAATTTTAACTCCTTGGTACAATTTAATGTTTTAAAGATTCAGTGGATATACTGAAGAGAAGAAAGTGAGAAGCTTTCCCATCTATACAAAATCCTAACATGCCAAACTGTTTCCAGTGAATGATCAAAACAGTTAAACATACTGACTTTTTATTAGGATTTGCAAAACCTCCTATTAACGCACTGTAATTTTGCACTATTTTGTAAGAAAAGAAAAAAGGAAAATGAAAAAAGGAACTGAAAAAGAAACAAAAAAATCTAAAAATAGATGCCAAATGTATAGTTTGTAAAATACTATTTTTCTTAAATTAGGTGTCATCACATTGTGAATCTAACTGTGTTATAGTAAACTGTGAAAAATGTGATGTACTGTTGTGACACCGCCTACCAAGGGTCATTTCTAAGACACAGAATAGTCACCTGGACTTGTTTATATGAAACATATTCATAAATCTGAGATCACTTTTATACTTATTTTTTGTAGACTATTTTTCCACATTTGCAACACAACTGTTATTTTATATCAGACATTAATTTTGCTTTAAAATATTATTTGAATAGGTGGGTGGGTGTCTTAAATGTGCCAGATTCAAATCTGTAACAAAGATAATTCAGAAAATTTTCTTTGCCAAACTATAATGCTACTGAAATCGAAGATGTTTTGTTGAACACACAGGCTTGTTGTCAATTAACGATAGTTTCTATTCCATGATAATGCTGATAATGTTACATTTTTTAGATAAATGCCTGGTATTTATGAGCTGCATTTCCCTTCTGTCCTGTATGTTGGGGAAATGAAACTGCGTGCCATAGCTGAATGTCATAGATATTCAGACATTCACATAATGTGCCGTGGACTTGACCTCTGAAATATATTGATGAGAATTAGGAGAAAAACCTTTCAGCTGCTTGTCCTGATTCAAACCTATTTTCCGTGGTGGGTCACGTGAAAATGGGATGGTTGACACACACAGAACTAGTATGATTTCTGTAAAGACAGTAAGTTCTGTATGTAGAATCATGGGACCACGTTTACTTTCTTAGTGCAAGATCAGGACCAAAGTCCCTTTCTATTTGAGCTTACACACATAGCATTGAGTGGGATCTTATATGAACCCTTGCTTCATGTTTTCGACTAATGATATTCCTTGTACTGACAATTTAATCTTTTATGTGTTTTATATAGTATATATATGATGCATAAATTCGTGCATAAGGAATAGTAACCACGGAAAATTAAATTTTAATTTCAAAAAATGAAAACCATTCTTACCTGCAAGCACATTTTAAGATGCCATGCCGAAAGGAGACCTTGTAAAAAGCTGTATTTTTTATTTATTAATGATTGTATATTTCACCCCATTTCTAGACATTTTATAGCAAAGATTTTGCCAAATTTATTCTTTGTACCCTTTAACAATATCATCATCCTGAAATGCATCTGAAAAATGTAGTTTCAATCCCTGATGTTTTTCAGGGTTTTGGTTTTTTTAATTTGACGTTGTTAAACTTTCTTCTGATTCTCTATAGCTATGCTTAGAGTTTTCAACACAATCTGACAGGAGTCAGAAGATACTCACTGTATGAAACTAAAGGAAACTAACCATTTCAAGGACTTTAATCATCTATGTGGAACTAATATTTCAGAGTTCTGATTCCAAGATGGTTAACAAGCAGCTCACTGACTCTTATTTATTCAGCACTGGAATTCTCCCCAAAGGATAAACACTGAATTATGTAAATAATAGTGCTCTATATAAGCCTAACAAATTATTGTAATAGATATATTTAAAATAAAAAGAGAACATTCCAAGTGTACCATAGTCTTTGATTACTATTTCATAGGTCTAATGTCATCCTTTTTCCTCTTGCAATAGTTCTTATCAAGAGCCTGAGCTACAGATTGTGAATCATTCCCATGACTTCTGGCTGAGATATCACAAACAGCTTTTTAGTTCTTTTTAAGGTCTTACACATGGAAGTCTCATAAGCATTTAGGGTCAGACTGAATTCATATGGACTGTTGCATGCATTTGCTGTGTACAGCAAACAATACAGCTGAATCACTATGGTACTACAACTTACTTTGCCTTGCTTTTAGCAACATAATTATGGAGCACTCTCTGATCAATCATTTGATTTTTCTGTATTTAAAAGATGTTTGCTACTAGAAAATGGGTTTGCCACTGAAATAAATGTAATAAATAATGCAGTGGAACAGAGCATTTGGTCCCAGTGATCACAAAGTTCGTCCAAGAGAGAACATTATGTCTGACTATTTGCAGCTTGAAGAATTAATGGATTTGGGACTTCAAAAATCCTTTTCCTTTCTATCAGACAGGCAAAATTGCTTTCCTCCTGAGCTAATAAAACTTTGCTATCTTGATACATTCTTTAAAAAATTATTTAATTTATGCCATTTATTAAAACCAAACATCACCATCTTGAACTCATCTTTGACAAGTACAGAGACAGACTTATGTTTTTAATAGTACATGGGAAAGAAGTCACAGTGACATTTATTCCATTTCATTATCCATCTCCCATTTTTTCCTTACATCCAAATACAACATCAGAAAGCCAATACAGGACAGAACATGCAACCTTCTGTCTAAACCAGAACTTTTTTTCTGCAGCTATCCATTTCTTCTTCATCTTACTTACAACTTCCCCCTCGATACACCAACCTACTGGACACAAAGCCTTTGTGTGTTTGGAAGGCTAGGTCTCTGCCCCTGCAGGTCAGAAAAAGTCAACCTGATGATCTGCTTCTGAAAGCACAGCACTGAGGTGAAACCAAAAAGAAAACTACGGTCATGCCTAGGTGTGCAGGTTTTTAACACTGCCAGCAATGGAAGGCTATTACAAATGCTGAAGCCACATTTGTGGGTGATAAGGATGTTGTGGGCACAACTTCCTGGACAGTGAAACAAGTAGTAAGGCAACATAAGCTTTACACATGTTGGTCCTTCATTGCAAAACAGTTCATTGAACCAAACATGAAGTCAGTGTGAGTCTGAGAGTAGGCTTGCACCTCTCAACAAGGTTAATAGAGAAGGTAAGATAAACAATTAGGCTGCTTCTCAGCCCATTAGCTTGTTGCATCCTAGCTCACCACGCTACAAAATACCCATGTGTCATGGGTTCAGCAGTAGCAGCCATTTTTCTCCTTCTCGGTAGCTGGTGCAGCACTGTGTTTTTGATTTTGGGCCTGGGAACAGTGCTGATAACAACAGTGTTTTCAGTTACTGCTTGGTAATGTTTTGTTCTGACCAAGGACTTTCTGAGCCTCATGCTCTGCCAGGGAGGAGGGAAAGCCGGGAGGAAGCAGAGACAGGACACCTGACCCAAACTGACCAAAGAGGTATTCCATGCCACAGCATGTCATGCCCAGGATGTAAAAACAGAGAGCAGAGACGTGGAAGGGTGGGAGTGCACTGCTTGGTTGGGCTGGGTATAGGTGGTGAGCGATTGTATTTTTTCCTTGTATTTGCCTTGTCATTATTATTATTGGTGGTAGCAGTAGTGGTCTTGTGTCATACTTTAGTTACAGAACTGTTCTTATCTCAACCTGTGGGAGCTGCATTCTTTCAATTCTCCTCCCCATCCCCCCGGGCGTGGGGGAAGAAAGATGGGGGAGTGTGTGAACGAACTGCGTGAGAGGCTTAAAACACGACACCATGTCAGTTCTCACACTGACTAAAACAGCAGCTTCCTTTCAATGAATGTATTGCCTCAACATACGTTTTAATGCCAGTGAAGTCTTTGAATCAAGTGGCAAGCATTTAGACAAAAGACATGACTGTAGATGGAGAGATCTCAGGGCAGACTTCTACATGTAGACATATAGAGGCACAATGAATTTCAAAATTCCCCTACATGTAAAGGAATCACAAGTTTAAAAAAGTAAATGGAGTCCAAGAAAAACTCAACTTACGTACTTGGGGTGCCTTCGTCTTTAATCCTGCCTAAAATCGCACCAAAAAAAGTAACATATTAAGTAACAGTTCTATGACTGTCGTGGTTTAAGCCTCTATAACTCACGCAGTTGCTCTCTTACTCACTCCCCTCTCTTTCTTCCCCTTACTCCCGGGTGAATGGGGAGATGAATCAAAAGAATTCAACTCCCATAGGTTGAGATAAGAGCAGTTTAGTAACTAAGATACAACACAAACCAATGCTGCTACCACCAATAATAATAATAAGGCAAATACAAGGAAAGAATAAAATTGCTCACCACCTATACCCAGCTCGACCAAGCAGTGCACTCCCACCCTTCCACGTCTCTGCTCTCTGCTTTTACATCCTGAGCATGACTTGCTGTGGCATGGTATAACCTCTTTGGTTAGTTTGGGTCAGGTGTCCTGTCTCTGCTTCCCCCCGGCTTTCCCTCCTCCCTGGCAGAGCATGAGGCTCAGAAAGTCCTTGGTCAGAACAAAACATTACCAAGCAGTAACTGAAAACACTGTTGTTATCAGCACTGTTCCCAGGCCCAAAATCAAAAACACAGTGCTGCACCAGCTACCGAGAAGGAGAAAAATGACTGCTACTGCTGAACCCAGGACACTGCTACTGCTGAACCCGTGACAATGACTATCGGTATTACAATTGATTTTGATCTACAAGTCACAGAAACGAAACAGAAAAAAGCTGCTTGTGTAGGAAGTTGAAAATTTGCCAGGTTTCATTTTTTTTCATCCAAAATTAGTTGCTTGTGATATTTCAATTGATACTTTTATGAAAGATCAAAATCACTCTCAAAATTTTTGCCTTTAATCAAATATTTAATTTTTTGGTAGTAGCTAAAATACTATTAATTTGGGGTATTGTATACTAATTTCAACACTTCTTACCAGATGTTTTTTTTTCCCAAAAAAAGTTTTTTTTCAAAAATTGAAAAATAGCCTCTATTTTTCAATTACCTGATTCTTGAATGAGGAAAATGTCATCAATTGTATTTTCATTCTTCTCTTGGCTTCTGTCATCTGAATTCTGTCATGTGTGAAGAACACATACTCAATGGATTATGGTTAATCAAAATGGAAGAGTTGTTGCAAAAAGTTTAAAAATAATTTCTATATAGTCACAGACTTGCTGCTATACCAATATCTTTTTATTCCTGCAATAGGAGCAATCATCTAACAGTTGATCACTGTCTTTCAAGCACATACTCTTAAGTTATGCACTTCACTTTGGTTTTTAAGCTGCTTAGTCCTGTTACTAGCACCATTACAGTTTCTGGCATTTGTTGACATTGCCTTCACCTTATGTCCACTTGGTTTCGTCAGCCATATCATACCCTCTCTACACTGACTATATATTTTCACATTTTCACATTCTCTGGCAGCTTTTAGACATAGGAAAAAAATACATTTCTAGCTAGAATGATTCAAGCCTCTGTAACCTTAATCTAGTGAGCCCTATGCCCTTACACCACTGCTCTTTCATTGCCACTAAATTTGATTTAATTCACGTTAGATTGAATGCACTGAAATAAAACGTAATAAGGTACATAGGCAATCAGGTGTTTTATAATTAGCTCTGCTTGTCAACCAAATATATTGTAATGCAACCAACTGGATGTGTCAATTACATACAGAGTGGTGGTTTCACCCTTGAAACCTTTTGTTCTAATACAGCTCAAAGCTATCATGCACTTATACCATACTAAATCCAGTCCTGAGCAAAAAGGCACCAAGTGATAATGAGGAGACAAACTAATAGCACAGGATAGCCATCTAGTAAATTGTTATCCGATTAATCCTGATTAATAGGGAAAAAAAAACCAAATACAACTAGAGATATTATATAATCTGCTACAGTGATATCTGGCTGCACAGGTTCAGCTTATGTCCAGCAGAGTTTATCAGTTCTGTCTCAGTACAGCCCTTGAAGTCTGCACCTAGCATTCTGGCTTCTGGCTAGCGCAGAACACCATACAGACCCACAGAACTCTCCAGCTCCCCGGACAAGCTGCCCAGCAATAATACAGCGCAGATGCAACTGTAGGCATTCCTGAGAGCTGGATAGCACTCACTGGTGAGCAGGATTGAGCCTGTAGGCCACCCATTGGCTAAATGAGATATAGGTCAACAAGAGAGTGTGTTCAAAGTGCAGCTTCCTTTGTCTCCATCGTTTTTCATGTCTTTCATGTTCGATGTCTGAAAAATTCTTTTATCTTCTATTTGTTTGATGTTGAAAGCATCCTCTTTCTCACTAGCTCTGAAAGCAATGGCACTTAATATTATCACTCAAAACCTCTTACGCAAATTATAGAACCAAAACCTTAATATTTGTGGTGATTTTACATGTCTCTGGTGCATTACATTTTAGACTGTGATCAAGATGAATGCTTTTCACAGATAAACATATTGTATAGCAAGGTAGAGCTCATTTACCTTTTTTGTAAGGCTCAAATATGTATTTTCAAGTGAAAACAATCATAGAATCGTAGAATCATAGAATCACAGAATAGTTAGGGTTGGAAAGGACCTTAAGATCATCTAGTTCCAACCCCCCTGCCATGGGCACGGACACCTCACACTAAACCGTGCCACACAAGGCTCTGTCCAACCCGGCCTTGAACACCGCCAGCGATGGAGCATTCACAACTTCCCTGGGCAACCCATTCCAGTACCTCACCACCCGAACAATAAAGGATTTCTTCCTCATATCCAATCTAAATTTCCTCTGTTTAAGTTTGAACTGATTATCCCTTGTCCTCTCACTCCAGTCCTTCATGAAGAGTCCCTCCCCAGCATCCCTATAGTCCCCCTTCAGATACTGGAAGGCTGCTATGAGGTCTCCATGCAGTCTTCTCCAGGCTGAACAGCCCCAACTTTCTCAGCCTATCTTCATACGGGAGGTGCTCCAGACCCCTGATCATCCTCATGGCCCTCCTCTGGACTTGTTCCAACAGTTCCATGTCCTTTTTATGATGAGGACACCAGAACTGCACACAGTAGTGCAACTGATTCATGAGCTCTATCTTATCAGCAAAAATATACAGGAATGTGCACCATAATGATAATAACTCTCACTGCTACCAATCCCATTCAACCAAGGAGATCAAAGAGTTCGTGAAATAGACCTGACCCTTGAGCATCTGTAAAAATGTTTTTCCTTGATGTTGCAAACTGTAGACTTAAATGGTTTTGAGACTCCTTCCCCACTTAAGAAAAGCATCTGCTATAAGTGTTTGAGTAATTCAGGCCTTTACTTTCCTGACAAACTGGCGCCTTGAATAAAAACTCATGTTTCCGTCTTCTGCATTAAAGAGCTGAGGCAGAGTTTATGAATGACATAGTACACTTTAGCTAGCTGGGCTGCCTGTACAGGCCAGTACAGTCATGAGCAGAATGCATGCACAGCTGTGCAACAGTATAACATGCCTCAACTGTCCCAGCACCTGAGCAATCTCACTTCAAACCATTGCACTTCTGCAAGGGATCTGCTAAACCTTTGCACTCATGAAATCTTTAGAATCTTCCCTGCAAGTTAAGTTGGTCAGAAAACAGTCCTTCGGTGGTTTTCTAAATTTCTTAATCTCATAATGAATCCTGTGACAAAACTACCCTGGAGCATCTCCTTGTGGTGGATATTAATGCACACCTTTATAAAGCAGTTGACTTTACAGATGACCACATAGTTAAAAAAGGTATCTCAGAGGTTCTTCTCTTAAACTCTCAGCACAGTCATCTTAAGGTAACTGCAATTTGTCTTCAGTGAAACACTTTGAGGTTTTGTAAAACATTTGATGCTAATATCCTTATGAAAAGGTAGCTGTCTTCTGCCTATGAATTGCTTTTCTACTCTGTAGCCTTTTGTCTTTCTTTCATTGCTCCTGCCAACCTGATATTCTGAGATTTATGATTAGACTGGAAAGGACACATTCTACACCAAAACACTCAGAACTAGAAATTATCAGCAAATCTGAGCATACTAGTAATAATCAAGCTTAAAATTACTTATAAAGCAGTTTTGCTGCACTGGAATCTCAGTGCTTCAAGTAGTTAACTTATTCCTCCTTGTGGAAGCCCATCTCATCTTGTGACAGCACTGCTCCTCAGCTAAAGAGTGGGGAAACTTTTCCTCTTCCTTAAGCTTATGTTCATGATGCATTTTCATAGTGTTGCAACCCTTCTTCATTTTTAGCTCGCTCTTCTGTTTGCTCTTCGCATCATGGGCTTGCCATGCCCTGATATTCTTAGCTGTCAAGAGGAATTTGTCCTTTCTGAATCTGAGTGACTAGACATCTATACAGCATTTGAGATTCTTGGTAAAAGCAGCTTCAGTAGTAGTTCTCTAAAATGATTGGTTCTTTTTCCATCTTCCTCCCCAAAGAGTCCTTTATTGATGATGTCTTTGATCTTATAGTGATTTCTTATTGTTCTCCCAATAGGTGATTGCTTCAGTTTGAGGGCATTTTCTAATTACCTTCCTTTAATTGTTTCTCCGTCTCTTATTCCCAGTATAGGAGAATTCCCTTCATTCATTTACCAGCTCAGCACCCTAATGTTATCTAAAAGCCTTACATAAATTTTGTTTTCTTAATTTAACATATTAACATAATATAACTGAAATTACTTGTGATGCCCAGAAACATTAATTTCAAGGCATTGTTGGTTGCATTGTTCTATTATGTGCAGTAAAATCTCCATCGTATGATACCACACTCCCGTAAAACAGAAGAATACACGTTTAATAAGCTTTGTTATCTCCTCTGAAGCTAATTACTTATATGGGTTTTGCTTTGCAAAGCATTCTGGTTTTAAAGTTTCTCAAAACATCCCTCTTCACCATCATTCTTACCTAGACAATATGCTGCTCTTTCTCACTCTATTTATTAAACATAACAGTATCTCTCTACAGCAGTCTTTCAACAAAGTCCATCACCAGGCCCATCCTCTTAAAAGACATTTATTTCTTTTAAGATTCTCTAGTAGATGACACAATAAAGCTTAGTTTTGTGAATTCAGGTCTTGTAGTTGGATTCTCTAGCATATAATTAGTTGTGATGTCTGATTAAAGATTTTCTCACAATCAGGACACACATAATAGCGGTATCTTGTGGATTCCTGGGTGTCTCTGAAGGGTTACATTTTTAAGTCAAGGTTTTTTTCAGAAGGGAGACTTTACAGGTGTATCTGAACTATCTAGTTACCCGATTTCATGAGCATTATGTAAACATATTATCTTTGCATCCATTAGCACTCTATGAAATTGACTCATATGCTGATAAACTATGAAGTGCAAAAGAGAGAGACAAAAAGGGGAACAAAGGTAAAGACAGGCAGGGAAGGAGGCAAAGTAATCCCTTAAGCCTCATATACTTAGGAAATGCCTAAAATATCTAATTCTGATACATATCTCCTTCCACTATGCAGCAGTATAAATATCTGTCTTTTGCACACCCTTAGAGAAACACAAGTTCACCCTTCCACCTTCCATGGAGAAACATGAAAGACAGTCACCTTTTGTGATGAAACAACTGCTGCTTCACTTTTAATCCAATTTGAAACCTCTTCCTTCTTCCACCAGCTGTCTTGATTTTATAAGAATTGTATTAAGTTCCTTCCACAAAATATTTCTCTTATCTACAACGACTACATTCCCTGAGTGTCCAGATGAAATTTTATACATGAGAATTACAGCTAAGAGTTTTTGCTGAGAACTACCATCCTGTAACTGTTCACTCAAACACAAGCTCCTCACAAGTAAGCATGCAGCCAAACAGCCATGAAAAAAAGATTCTTAGGCTGCCTACAATACTGCACATTTGGACATCTTCTTGTGTCTGCTCTTGGAGATAGACCACCAGGCTAGACAGACTCCTAAGTTTAAACCAGTTTGATCCTTCTCATGTCCTTATACAGGAGTGCCATGGTGTTGTGGTTTAAGCCCAGCCATAAATCTGCCATGACGTCGTTAGTTCACTCCCCCCACCTTCCTCCCCTCGTTCCCGGAGGGATGGGGAGGAGAATTGAAAGAATGCAACTCCCACAGGTTGAGATAAGAACAGTTCTGTAACTAAGGTATAACATGATTCGGAGAAAACTCCAGGAACAAACTCACAAACAAAGTTTTAAGTTGACAAGCAGGTATTCTTTACTACGGCGCAGGTAGACACGGGGGACAGGTCCTCCAAGCGTGTTTCCCTGTATTGCCACACAGGTCATCCTTATACAGTCACTGGGCATACATACATATTCATGAGGCTTCACATGAGTTGCATCATTTTCCAATAAGTTTCCCATACGTATACAAAAGGTGATGGTGGTCTTTGAGAGTTGTTTACAATATTCATACCCGCTGGCAGTCTTTGGAGCTCCAGCTTAATTAACATTACAGACATAGCAATCATCCTGTCTTCCTATTGAGCAGATAGTTTCACTGCTCCCTCCTTGGGCAACTGCTGGTTCCAGATACTCCCCATCCCCAGATCCTGTTTTGCTGCATTTTTGTACTAAGTTCCGAAGGACCTAAACCTAAGTCAATTGCCTTCAAGCGTCTCAGTTATTTTCCCTTACAAAGTCACCAGACTTTACAGTTACTTAGAACGGATCACATTTGGTGCCTCCTTGTCTCAAATACAAACCACGGCTGCTACCACCAATAATAATAATAAGGGAAACAACAAGGGAAGAGGGGGGTTGGAACTAGATGATCTTAAGGTCCTTTCCAACCCTAACTATTCTATGATTCTATGATTCTAAGAGAATACAACTGCTCACCACCCACTGACCCAAACCCAGCCCAACCAAGCAGTGATCTAACCCTTCCGGATCCCTGCCCCCAGTTTTTTCATCCTGGGCATGATGTGCTGTGGCATGGAATACCTCTTTGGCCAGTTTGGGTCTGGTGTCCTGTCTCTGCTTCCTCCCGGCTTCCCCTCCTCCCTGGCAGAGCATGAGACTCACAAAGTCTTTGGTCAAACTAAACATTTGAGCAGTAACTAAAAACATCGGTGTTATCAGTGCTGCTCCCAGGCCAAAAGTCAAAACACAATGTTGCACCAGCTACTAAGAAGGAGAAAAATGCTACTGCTGAACCTGGGATGCATAGTGAGCTTTCCATGACAGCATTTGAAAACTGACTGGGGTGTGTCAGAGCTTTTTATTCCTGGAGGCCAACGGCAGCACCACATTTACTGGACAACTTCCTTAGATACTTATCAGTCTGCGTGCACTCTTCAGGCAACCACAGTGGCACACAACTCTTTCAGTCAGCCTTGGATATGGCAGCAGATGGCAGATTGTCTAATGGCATTGTTTCTCTCAAAGGAAGTTTTGTGTGAGTTAATTGAAAGCTTCTCTGGCTGTACCTGCACTAACTCACAGAAGTGCTAAACATCCTGCCAGGAATGTGCAAGTCAACTGCATGCATGCCTCAGAGGCAGCAGTGCATGGATAGAGCTATCTCACTACTACTGTCAGCATCAATACATTCTATGTGGAATCACAAGTAGACTGTTTGTTACCATATTTTTTTGTAAAATGTAGTTCCAGAGCCAGCATTAGCCTCTGGAAGCCACAGGTGAGTGAAAAATCCCACAGTCCTCTCTCATGACCATTAGATTTGCTTATGTGCACACTTTCCCACAGCTTTGGGTCCCACCAAAATGCTTTCCTTGCCTGCCCTTAAGGTGACGTATGCACGATCAAATCTCTCTGAAATCTGCCTTACTATGGGCCAAATCTTCAAATGTAGATACAGTCAGATTTAGATATGTATGGTCACCTTTTCTGTCGTGTTGCAGACTTTGTAATCTGATGTGTACTATTACATTGTTAGAGTGAACCCTGATACAACGTATGCCTCAGGCCAGCTGCTGCACTCCCAGTACCTCCCTAGCACATTTCAGGAGTCATCTCATGCTGACAGGTGCTTAATCTGAGACTATTCTGTTCTGGAGGATAGACATGACTAATGTGGACACTGGCTAGTCCCAGGGAATGGTCATGGACATATTTCACTAGTAAAATGCAGCTAAAGTACAGATTAAATCATTTAATGCTATGTACTTAATTAAATTCTTGAACCATGTCTTTCTCACAAACTATAACAGCATCACATCCCACCACCTGCAAAAGGCTTTGTCATATTCTCTGAGGATAGTAATCATGTTGTGCTGAAAGAGCTATAAACTCATTTAGGAAAGATCTTTTGCTGTTACAGTTCAGTGAATGATCAATTTAGCAGCATTCTGAGAATTTACACTCCTGTATTTAATATGAATTTATCCCCTTTTTGTGGCAATTTCTTCATAATGAAAACAAAATTTTACAACTGCTATCACAGGAAATGAGAACCTAATTTGTATCTAAATTTTGTGTGGTTTGATGACCTTCCTTACCTTGATTACTATAAAAGTCCTCCTGCAGAGTTCAACCAAGTGAAAATGAATTCAGTCTTGTTCAGATATTTGGGAATAGGCAGATCTTGATTAAAGAGTTCATTCATTATATCCGAGCACACAGTATCTGTTCAGGGATAGAAATTTTTCCTCCCTAAAAAGGATAGCTTCCATACGTCATGGGTTCAGCAGCAGCAGTCTTTTTTTTTTTTTTTTTTTTTTTGTCCTTCGTAGTAGCTGGTGCAGTGCTGTGTTTTTCGATTTTTAGTCTGGGAACAGCGCTGATAACACCGATGTTTACAGTTGTGGCTTAGAATGTTTTGGCTCGACCAAGGACTTTCTGAGTCTCATGCTCCGCCAGGGAGTGGGGGGGGGGAGCCGGGAGGAGGCAGAGACAGGACACCTGACCCAAACTGACCAAAGAGCTATTCCATGCCACAGCACGTCATGCCCAGGATGTAAAACTGGGGGCAGGAACCGGGAAGAGTTCAGTTCACAGCTCGGTCATCGAGTGGTGAGCAATTGTATCCTCTTTCCTTGTATTTCCCTGGTCATTGTTGTGGGTGGTGGTGGCAGTGGTGGTTTGTGTTATACCTTGGCTGCTGGACTGTTCTTGTCTCGGCCAGTGGGAGTTGCATTCTTTTGATTCTTCTCCCAATTTCCCCCCCCCTTGGAGTGGGGGGGAAGAAGGAGGGGGAAGTGAGTAGTCGGGCTTTGTATTAGAAGGGGTGAGCTATTGTATTCTTCCCTGGTATTTGCCTTGTCATTATTGTTATTGGTGGTAGCAGTAGTGATTTGTGTTATACTTTAGTTACTAAACTGTTCTTATCTCAACCTGTGGGAGTTGCATTCTTTTCGATTCTCCTTCCCATCCCTCCGGAAGCGAGGGAGAGAACGAGCTGCGTGGTTAGAGAGGCTTAAACCACGACACCATATAATTGAAATAGCAGGCAAGATTCTGTTCATATTTCAAATTATGAGCTGCACAGAACTGGAACTGATAGGCAAAAGAAAAAAAGAGAGCAAGCAGAAGATATTTTGCTCTTTTGATAAGCATCTGTTGAAGTTTCTTGAACCTGGGGGCACATTTTTTAATAAATCAAGTAGGGACTGAATATATTTATAGAAGTAAAGGAAAAAGATGCACTGTGGCAGGTCAGAGGCCCCACATAAAAGGAAATCTATTATTTCACATTTTGCACTTCTCTTTTAAAAGGAAGTTAGGAAATTAATTCAATAGCTAGGTAGAGATGTTGTACCTTTTAGACAAAAATCCTGAAATATACAAATTTTAGTAGTATTGTAAAACACATTTTTCTTCTTGGGTGTTTTTGTGGTTTTCAGTAAGGAATGTGAAACCTAGTAGATCAAAAATTTAACATCTAAAAGTTGCCCACACAAAAAAAATTGCATTGATCTTGTGTTTATGAACCCCACTACTATTTTCTTATGTTCTAATTTTCACTACAGGAGAAAAAAAGTAAGATCCTCCATCCAAAATTCTTCACTGGCACAACATTCTTCTGTAAAGTTCTAATGGGTTATGGTTTCATCATCAAAACTCCGTAAAAGAAATATGCATCACAACACAGCACCACATAAATATGAGATTTGTTTACAGCTGTCTAGAAGAACAGTGGCTGTTATGAAAAAGTCAGGTTATGCTGAGCTGAGTTTACATCCAGCATCCCAAGCAGTACTGAATCAGTCTGATGCCAGCAAGATGATGTTGTCTGATGTCTAGCATACTGAATGAAAGATACATATTTTGAGATTTTTATTTAACCTATTTTTTTAATCTGACTCAGATCCCATCTTTCTTCCTCCATTTTCTGACAGAAACCTCAATATCATGACAAGGCCGTCCTATTTCGTTCTTGGCATGGCAGCGTTCAATTGTGTCCACGCTACTCAGAAGCTTTGAGGTGATGCTGAGTGTAGGGTTGTGTTCACTTACCTTTTTTCCTGAATAAACCTTGATTGATTGCTACATGATTATAATATTAAACCTTCATACAACTGCAGGCAAGACTGGGAGCTAATTAATTATTGTAATTCTATTTGCTTACTTTTTAATTTCTCTCAAATTGATCAAGGAAAATATGCTACTTGGTCTTTTTTTTTGTATTTCAGAAAGTCCAGTTTCTAGGTGTACTATTCCTCTGAACCCACTGGCAATTCATTCAAACACAATTCTTTATCCAAGCTATTGAGGCCAAGCAGCTTTTTATGTGAGCACCTCCCGTATGAAGATAGGATGAGAAAGTTGGGTCTATTCAGCCTGGAGAAGAGAAGGCTGCGTGGAGACCTCAGAGCATCCTTCCAGTATCTGAAGGGGGCCTATAGGGATGCTGGGGAGGGACTCTTCATGAAGGACTGGAGTGAGAGGACAAGGGATAATCAGTTCAAACTTAAACAGGGGAAGTTTAGATTGGATATGAGGAAGAAATTCTTTACTGTGAGGATGGTGAGGCACTGGAATGGGTTACCCAGGGAAGTTGTGAATGCTCCATCGCTGGCGGTGTTCAAGGCCAGGGGGGACAGAGCCTTGGGTGGCATGGTTTAGTGTGAGGTGTCCGTGCCCATGGCAGGGGGATTGGAACTAGATGATCTTAAGGTCCTTTCCAACCCTAACTATTCTATGATTCTATGATTCTATGAATACCTGGTTTATTCAGTTAGGATCATCACTGGTAGTGCATACTGTTACGACATGCTAGATTATCTGGCAAATGTATAGGTGCTGCAACCAGGGACCACAGGCTCCCTTTGCCTGCCCGCAGCTGGGGACCGCAGGCTTCTTTCCTTTTGCCTGCGCGGTAGGCGAGGATGCAGGCTCTCTCTGCCTGCTGCAGGTTCTCTGCCTGCTGTATGGTGGGAGAATGAAGACAATCAATGTGATCGTTCAGCAGACTCAATTTATTTCATCTGAGGGTTCCAGTTATATACTCTATGCAGGCACACTTGCTAATATATGATTGGCTACTTATGCTACTAATTGATACATGATTGGTTACATGATTGGTATGTGCTTGGTTACAGCTCAAAGGTTACATTCACATCCCACCCCCCCTTTGTGGTCTTCGTCTTGGTTGTGTTCCAGGGGGTTTCCAGCTTGCAGCTGTGCTTCAAGGTTGCAGTTATCAGTTCCTCCCTACATATCCCGACTTCTCAGGCTCCTCTGCCAACTCCCTCAAACTCTTCTCACGCACACGTTCTCTAGTAACCTTCAGCCGAGGCCTCAAAGCCTTTGGTTCACTACTGTTAGGCTTTTTTCCATCGTTTGGCCTATGATCTTATTGTGTCCATTTTCTATCAACCATTCCCCAACAATTCCCCTCTTTTCTTTTTGCACTAAAAATATTTGTTGTTGTAGCTTAAGCAAAGATCTTTTTATACAGGTTAACATGAGAGAACATACAAACATAATTAACAAGATAATACCAAAAATCTTTAACCCTAGTAGCAATAAACGTTGGATCCACAAACTCAGACCCCATCTGCTAAACAGGTTCTGAAACCATTTATCAGAGGGGCTTTCTTCTTGCATTATTTTTTGAATGTGCTCTTTTAGATATTGCAATTGCTTGTGAATACCTCTGCTATGGTCTGAAAGATTCAAGCAGCACATTCCTTCAAAGTCAGTGAACCCATGACCATGGGCCAATAACAAAAATCTACAGCTGCACGATTTTGCAACAAAGCATGCCGTAGACTGCTTTGATCAATGTTCCCAGCCAGCTACTAATTTTTTCATCCGTGCAATAATCTTTGAAACCAGTCCCATTCAGAGAGCATTTGTAACTTTTGTACGCCATCTCTTAAAATTCGAATATTCTTATGAATAGATTCAGAGTGATCAGAGAGATTCATACAACGCATTCCCTCAAAGTCTTCACAACCGCATCCTTGAGCTAATAATAAAAAATCAATAGCTGCCCTATTTTGCAGGGTAGCATGTCTTATGCTGTCTACATCTAATGATAAACTACTCTTACTAAAAAGGAACCACAAGCACCACATATAAGCAATAATCTTACTGTTCCCAGACTACAATGTTCACAAGCTTGACAACGATTCTCATAGACGTTGTCATTAAATTCCCAAGGTTCCCAGGTCCCAAATGATGTAGAATGTTACTAGTAACAGTTCTAGGTAAAATCCGGGAGAATTCTGGACAGTTGATAGCTGTTATCAGATTCTTTGTGAGCTGGACAACCACTCGGCGTTGTCGTTGTCTGCAGAGCTGGATTTCAGTTGTACCGCAGGACGAGTCCATCTACTAAGCACCTATAACAGTCCGTGATCTGTGGAAACACAACTATAACCTCTTCCAGCAAACAGCAAAGGACTTGGCCCTTCCCAATTACCAGATTGTGGATTTTTATACCGGATTTGAATTTTGGGAGTGGCTTGTAACTGTATTTTACTATTATGAATTACTACTGGTGGCTGTTCGGCAACCGCAGCCAAATGCAAGAAATTCAAAGTAAATAAGACTTTGTTTAGTCAAATAGATGGATCCTTAACCTCTACATCCTTTTGCTTTTCTAGATATAATTTGATAGCTCGGTATGCTCTTTCTACCATTGCCAGTCCTGTAGAAACATGAGGTATACCTGTAACATGTTTAACACCCCATTTCTGCAAAAACCGTGCAACTTTGCCCCCTATGTAAGCATGTCCATTGTCGGTTTTTATAGTTTTTGGAACTCCCATAACAGCAAAACAGACCTTAAGATGGCGTATTACGTGAATCGCTTCTTCTCCAGCCTGTGCAGTAGCCCACACAAATTTGGAAAAGGTATTTATGGTAACATGTACATGCTTTTGTCATCCAAATTCAGGTACCTGTGTTACATCCATCTGCCACAATTCATAGGCCTGAATACCTCTGGGATTAACCCCTAATCCCAGCCCTGTGCCGTGCTGACTGCATTGAGAACAATCTTTTATAATACCTTATGCATCTGTCCAAGATATATCAAATTGCCTCTTCAAAACTTTTGCTGACTGGTGAAATAAGGAGTGACTTTATCTAGCCATTGCAAATGAATGCACAGGCTTCACAAGAGAAAGACTCACCATTGAGTCTGCTATGGCATTTCCTTCAGCTAAGCCCAATTCACTTTGATGGCTTCGAATATGAATAACGCAACAAGCCTTTGATCACTGCCATATACCTTTTGGTGCTGTATTAGGTGGAAGTAACCATTCTAGAATGGCTACTTTCTGTATTCCCTTTCTCTCCCCCTTTTTCTTTTTTCCAAATAGGCCAGTGCAACAACAGTGCAAATGGATGTGTCGGGTGATTTACAAGGAGCAAGCTAAGGGGAGTGTCTTCCATTAATCGATCTGCCTTAGTCTTGTACTGGTATGAAGTGTTCAACAGACTATAAATTCCAGTATTAGTCTATCAAAATGTTCTGCTTGACCACGTATCCAGCAGTTTTTCAGTTGCATATAGTTGACCAACTTAGTTAATATAGCCACATACATATTACCATTAAAGATAGCATAACAAACTGACAATAGACGACATAGGCCTACGCTGGTCTGAATTCCTGGGTATCCCATCCTTTTTATAGTCTACTAAGTGCTAAGCAGTAACTTTCCACTCTCTCACTCCCTTATCCTCGTGATTTTGCAAAAGTAAGGGTTACAAATATTCACATAGTTTGGTCTGTCTTTGAGATACACATCCTGCTTTATCTTGCAAACTCTGCTTTGTTTTGCTAACCAATCTTCACCCTTCATTGTTGTCTTTACAGTTCTCAAGGCTTAGGCCTGCCCAGGACATTAACACCTGCTGTTTTCTTTGCTGTTCCCAGGGCTGAAGCCAGACCAGGGCTATAACGCCTGAATCCATTTCATTAACTATTTCTATCCCTTTACCCACATCAAAAGACAGTTTTTATAGATTTATGATCTACCTTTGTCAAAGTCTCTATATTCTCCATCAGCTATTGTAGCAAACAAGGCACACAGATTAGAATACCTAAAAAGACTAACAAAATGATTAAGATAAAGCCATCCTGTAATGCTCAAGCCAGAAAACACTTTGTTCAACCAATCCAGTCCCTCATCTTCCTGAAGGTGTGCTGTCCTTGTTATTAAGATCAGAATGCTTTGTTGATTCGTGTATTTGGGGTTTTCCTATCATTCTTCTTGCTTGCTTTACTAGCATGTCTTTTACAATTTGCCGTGTTCGCTCTATCTGAAGTCACTTGAACCTTTGTAACGTGGCATATCAGTGATTCTTACACACCATGTAGCAGGTCAGAATAATAGTGGATTTAGACCAGATCATATCTGCAAGATATGCCAACCACAGGCTTCTCGGCCTGTGTTACTCTCTTATATAGCTCTCTGATAACAGGGGAGGCCATCCCTCACATCAAGGTCTGGCATGGCATGTGTCCCCACCACTCAACGCCTGCTGGGTTGCAACCAACAGCGGAGCTAAAAGTTCTTCTCGGTGGCAAACACAGAGGCCAACCCAGTCTTGCCCTTGACTGTGGTAGGAGGCATTTGGCCAACCTCAGTCCTGGCACCTCATTGTCAATGCAGAGTTTCACCTGCTTCAGCCAGTAACAAATTGCTACTATAGCAAAGCGCATACAGATTTACATTAGCAGTATGTATACTACAGGGTACAGCAGCATGTTGAAGATGCTAGTGGCAGTGAGTGACCAGCCAAAGAAATTTCTTATCAGTGGAGTTCTCTGACCCTCTTAATTCGTTCCATTGTCTGCTCTATAATGCTATCATTGTATTAAACTCTTTCTCACTTTTGCCTTAGCATTTTCTAGCAGCTGCTGCAAATTTGCATGCTCTAACATCTGTTTTACAATTGACAAATCCATACAATACAAGGTGTAATTTCTTATTAGCAACTGACTAGTAAGCCAAGTGATGTTTTGCAGTCATTCGTTTCTCTCTTCCTCTATCTCCTGCTCAGGATATTCACGGTCAGCTCCTATAGCTGAGGCATTGGGTTTTTCCACTCATCTATCCAGCTCACGGTGAGGCTTGAGAAACTTTGCAGGCAGCTGCCATGGCCCTGTGGGTGGGTGGGTGGTGGGGGGGGGGGGGGGCACACACAAATATACCCCTTCCCCAGGGTTATCAGTTCTTGAGAAGTAAGACAAGTTAAAGTGTTTCCTTAAAGCAAAGGCATTCTGATAAAACAGGAATGTGAGGCAGCTGCAGAAGTAAACTGCACAGTGTTAACAGTCAAGGAGTTTGCTGCGTCATTGCCCATTTCTTTTTTCTTTCTCTGCCACCCTGATGCTGCTTGGGTGGCGGCTGGTAAAGCTTGTGGTTGCACTACCCCTCTCACTTTTTCAGTTAGCATTTCTTATTTCAACCAATTGGTTCTTCCAAGTCTTGAATTCACCCCCAGGTTACTTAAAACACACTAAGCAGGACTTCTCTGTGCCCAGTGTGCTGCAGGCCTCTTTTTAAGCCTTATCTGTGGTGTCTCTACAAACTGCTCCGAAACACTGGTGTTATCAGCACTGTTCCCAGGCCCAAAACCAAAAACACAGCGCCGCACCAGCCACCAAGGAGCAGAAAAATGACTGCCACTGCTGAACCCATGACAATATCCACTTCTTATTCCATACCATTCATGTTATGCTCAGATCTTACATTTTCAATATACCATCACGTATATATATATATCCACACACGCACAGAGAGAGAAATCATCCCTCAGTGCCGCTTTGTGCGGCTACAAACACCGGCCTGCCCAGCAGCAGCTACAGCTGGCAGTCTGCCGAACAGCAACCATAAATACCTGTCAGCAACAGCACTTCTGTATTAACCCTTTCTTGTCTGAAACGTTAATCTGTTACACATTTAAAACTTTTACATGAACCTCAATAACAAAAAATACACAGAACAGTATCTGCCCTCAACACACATATGCACACCTACATACACATGCATACACATGGGATCCCATAAACAGACTTCACACAAATACAAAATTCAAAACACAAAATGTAGACAAAATGTGGTGCAATGACCCTGTGAAGACAATCAAGAAACCAGCTCCAAACAGCATCAGCACAATGTAAGGTGGCAGGCTCAATCTCAGCGGGCGTCCCCGCAGAGGCTCTGCCTCCCTCACATTGTATGAGGCTTGGGCTTTTAAACTGACCAAAATGCACACTCATTCCAACGCAGGTGGCCAGCCTACATCGGAAGAAGTGGCCAGCAGTATCTATAAAGGTCTGCAAGGGTCTGTGGAAACATGAACATACTTATTTTTGCCAACTTTTAGTGCATGAATATCACAGAGAGACTACAAGCACACAATACATCTGCATCCCCCACCCATCTTACTTTTCCCTTTACATCTGGTAATTTATCATGAGGATCTGGGGGATATAAATCAGGCTTCTTTTCCGGATCAACAGGTACGGGGTCAAGAGGACTATCCAGGTCAGCATCAGAATTATCAGGAATCAGAAACTCAGGAGCAGCAACAGTAATTTGATGAACGTGCACAGGCTTCTCATAACTGTCGTCTGGAGTCTCAGCGTTATCAAGTTTCGGAGTAATATTTCTTCTCCTTCCCCCGCGGCTTCTCCGGCGGCCGTACCTCTCACAGGCACGGGTAGCCCCGTTGGTGGTGGCACCCAGTCCTCTCCCAACTTTCTCGACACTTCCCCTGCCATCTTTCTGTCGGCATGGTACTTTTGCAAACAGGTCATAACCTCTCTTCATGGGGTCGACATCCCTTTTTGCGGTCTTACTGTCCTTTATCACATCCTCCCACAGTTTATCTCACAACCATCTCCATTCAGCAGTATCAAAACACCCAGCCGATTCTCAAAACAAACCGGCCAATCCTCCTATGGCTCTTCCTATGGCTATCAGGGTCTCCACTTCCTTAGACCCCACAGTGTTTACTCCCCGTCTCTCAAGAAACTTTATGAGTAAACTTACGGCTACCTCTTGGTCCATTGAGCCACGTCTCGCAGGCAGGTAGCTCCCGACGTTCACGCACTGGGCGTCCCCGAGTGCAGGCTCCACTGCCCTACAGCCCCGCTGGCCCTCTGCCGCGATTTTCGGGGAGAGGCTGCAGTCTGCCGGCACCGCTCCTCCAACTCTACCGCTCTTCTTCCTATTGGTCCGGCCTTCCTTTTCAGCCTGGTACGGCTACCGGACTGGTCCCTCAGGGTCCCTGTTCGGGCGCCATTTGCTGCAACCAGGGACCACAGGCTCCCTTTGCCTGCCCGCAGCTGGGGACCGCAGGCTTCTTTCCTTTTGCCTGCACGGTAGGCGAGGATGTAGGCTCTCTCTGCCTGCTGCAGGTTCTCTGCCTGCTGTATGGTGGGAGAATGAAGACAATCAATGTGATCGTTCAGCAGACTCAATTTATTTCATCTGAGGGTTCCAGTTATATACTCTATGCAGGCACACTTGCTAATATATGATTGGCTACTTATGCTACTAATTGATACATGATTGGTTACATGATTGGTATGTGCTTGGTTACAGCTCAAAGGTTACATTCACATCCCACCCCCCCTTTGTGGTCTTCGTCTTGGTTGTGTTCCAGGGAGTTTCCAGCTTGCAGCTGTGCTTCAAGGTTGCAGTTATCAGTTCCTCCCTACATATCCCGACTTCTCAGGCTCTTCCGCCAACTCCCTCAAACTCTTCTCACGCACACGTTCTCTAGTAACCTTCAGCCGAGGCCTCAAAGCCTTTGGTTCACTACTGTTAGGCTTTTTTCCATCGTTTGGCCTATGATCTTATTGTGTCCATTTTCTATCAACCATTCCCCAACACATAGGGTCGAAATAAAGTCTGCTGAAGAAAACAGACTTTGGTTCCAAAATGTTACAAAGCTATTTTCACTACATTTTGTTCTAAAATTATTCCAAAGTATCCTTTGGTCATAGTTGGCTGTTGGTTTGGGTTGTTTTTTGTGTGTTGATTATTCAAAGGATACCCACCTACTTCTCTATTAGGCATATAATCTATGAGCAAAACTGAATCTCAGAGGTATGGGTTTCTTGTTGGACAAAGCTCATCACCTGGGAGGCATATATTATAATTTAGTAGACACATAGCAAGAATAAACTCCTGCCCATCTGTTTCATTCTTTAAATATTTTGGAAGGAAAATTTTGGTAAAACCCCACAGTAAATTGTGAGTAGAATAAATAATCTGCCATGTAGTTCTCTTTGTACTTGCATTGTCTCTCAAGTTAGGACAATCTATATTCATCTCTTCTAAAACATTTTTCGCAGTAACTAAATAAAACAGCCACTATTTTATAATAAAAGAGTGACTGGTTTCACAGATTTTGTTATAGAATCAAAAGCATTTTTGTCAGGGAGGGAACTTAAGAACTGAATGTGTTATCTGGCAGTAAACTGATTTGAACTACATCATCTCAGCAAAATAAAATGCTAGAAACCACCCAAGAAACACCTTCCAATACTCCAAAGGGGGAATAAACCCATTTTTACCTTGAGTAGTTGACTTGAATTTTCCTTGCTGCAAAGTAACCTTTCTCTTGCCACTGATAACTATGGAGAATACCCTTATGCTGACATTTTGGTAGCCACAGCCTGCTGCCATGTTCCCATCTGTTCTCTTCTTTAGATTAAATAAGATCAACTGCTTCAGAACTGCTTTTCTTTTTTTTTTTTTTTATTTCAATATTCTCTCTCTAGTTTTTTTACAGATCCGTCTTTAAATGTATTGCCCAAGTTCCAGTTTTTCACCAGCACTTAACAGAGGAAGCAATTGATTACTTTAAGCACCGTTCTTGATAATATATCACAGAATGAAATACACTTTTTTTGTTTTTGTTATAACATCCCAGCAGGGATTCATGTTTCATTTGTGATCTCCTACAACTCTCACAGCCTTCACTGCCATGTCTCTGACAACTGTTATTATTCATTTTGTACTTACACCTTTGATTTTGCCTTCCTAAATATTGAACCATATGCTTGTGTTCAGTGAATTATGTCTCCTCAGTTTTAGATTATTTCTTCAAGTCATCAAGAACTTTTGAATTCTGATCTTTCTGTTTCTTCCAAAGTGCTTTCAAATCATCCATGTTGGCATTATATAAAAGTTTAATAAGCTTATTCTTTATTCTGTTATCCAGATCATTAATGAGGATATTTTAACAGCATCAGAAAAAGCTTGAGTGATCCAACCTGAACTCTCCTCACAGACTAAAAATCCCATTCTTTATGCTGTGTTTCTGTATCACTTGATGTGGTGAAGACTTGAAAAATAAACATGCATTTCATCACAGTGTGAGATTAACAGGCTGCTCCACAAAATTTAGTAGGTAGGACAGACAAATGATTTAATGCAATCTGGCCTTTCTCTTTGGTTACATTGTTATTTATTGCTATGCTATTACATTCAGCAGATTTTCACTGATAAAATTCAAAAACAGCTAAAATTGGAAACCTACATCACAACTTTCTTTTTGAAGTTATCTGTCTGATAATATGGTGAGCTGGACTGGATGCTGTATTCATCATGTACATTCATCAAAGGATCCTATTGTCTTATGAGGTGATGAATATTCTGGCCCTGATTCAGTCCAGGAGATGGAAATATGAATTTAGTAACTCTGTGTGGTCAGAGGGGTGAAAAAGAATTGTCACATATCATTTGTCAGTTTGATCCAGAAAAGGATGCAATACAGCTGAGGAAACCCATGGACCTAAACTCAAAGCCTATGTAATTTTCAAAAGTAGCAGAAACGTGAATAAGACTGAATGTCTGCTACTGTGTAAAGTAACACAGAATCCTCTCTCATGTCCCATCATGTGGCAAAGGAACTCTTCTACCTATCACATCCTCCCTCAAGCTCTTAGGGTTATGATGCACAGCTATAGTTAGAGAGAAGACACCTGTTCCTGAAGCGCCACAGCTCAGCACCAGCTCCCTGCCTTTTGCACAGGAAAAAGGCATAGATTTGGACTGGGAACACAGAAATTGCAGTGTCGTAGCAGCAAAGCAGGGAATGGGACAGTTTATGCTATTTTCATTGCTGGTGTAGAGCTATAAGAAGGAGGAAGAAACACTGGGCAATTGGCATTTATTGGATAAAAGACAGGAGTGAAAAGGATTAAAAGTTGTAGAAGTCAGACAGGTTCAAACAGAAGCATCTGACAGGGAAGTGTAAAACAACTAAGACTTTTCTTAGAAATTACCATTCACAATCCACAAAATTTGATATTTCCAAATTATCAGTTCAGTTAGAGAGAAAAAAAAAGTAAAAGAAATAAATGCTTAAAGAGGAAAAAAAAAAAAAAAGCTTTTACTGCTTTGCATTGTGCTGTCCAAATAGAACTTTTGCATTTTTATTAAGCTATTTCCATTTCTTTTAAAGGCATAAATAATATAGGGCCAGTATCTCTTATGCTATTCCCTGCATTTGTTCCGTTCACAAAATTTCTAGGGATAAACATCAACTACTATGAAAATCAACGACCTTCAAAAAGAAAAAAAAACCTAGCTCATAGGCAATGTAAACATTCAACAGCTGCATAAATCTGAGAAACCCTGAAGAGATCACTTTTTATGGAATTGTTACTACTTTCCTATGTTATTCCTCAGTAAGAAGCTAACTATTCTAGCACATCTTCAATTATGTTAGCTGATGTGAATCTGACTGCCTCTCACATCAATAGCCAGCAACAGAGTTGGCTGAAAATATCATTACAAAATGTGATTCGGCTTGGGGAAAAAAAAAGTGGAGGAAGTAATTTGGAAACATATAGGCAACAGTGGCCTCCCAGATGGAATGAGTATATGAGTAGTTAGGAACCAACTAGATTTTTAGTACAGTTGCTTCATCTCACTTAACTTTAGCTGTTTTAAGGCCGTCCATGTAGCTTTGCCTCTTATTCCTGCCACCTAGACGTTCTCCTTTCAAATATGTCCAAGGAATAGTTAATGAGATATATATTTTAGATATGTAGAATGACTATACACTTGACGACACCTGTCTCTCTTCATGACTGTAAATGAAGTTTAGATATTAAAGTCTGAGCAGAATTCTTACCTTAGAAGTCCAGCGTGAAATATCATAATTTTGATTTACACAGGCTTTTCAGTCTTGAATGATCAAAGAACTGTTGTAGTGTGCAGAGAGGATTAATGAGTGGAAGGGGAAGGAAAGGGATTATAATATGAGTGAAACATAAAGTAAATTGGAAAGGAAGATTTTCTGGGGAAATGTTAATTTTCTGGAGCAAGAGGTAGAATCAAGATGCACACACCTTTCTGCTTATTAGTTTTGAAGGGTGAAAATGAAGGACTAGTTGTATGTGAGAGCTATTTGGAAACTAACAGAATACACAATTACCATTATGATGTTTAAGATGAGGTTAATGTCAATTACCCAGACTTGTGCAAAGCTTTTGACACTGTCCCATGTGACATCCTTGTCTCAATTGAAGAGACATCAATTTGATAGGTAGACCACTCGGTGGATAAATAACCGGCTGGATGGCTGCACACAAAGAGTTGTGCTCAATGGCTCAATGTCCAGTTAGAGACCAGTAACAAGTGGTGTTCCTCAGGGATCTGTGTTGGGACTGGTCTTGTTCAACATCTTTGTCGGCGACATGGACAGTGGGATTGAGTGCGCCCTCAGCAAGTTTGCTGATGACACCACGCTGTGTGGTTCAGTTGATACGTTTGGAGGGAAGGAATTCCATCCAGAGGGACCTTGACACACTTGGGAGTTGGGCTTATACCAACCTTATGAAGTTCAACTAAGCCAAATGCAAAGTCTGACAGCTGGGCTGGGGCAATCCCAGGCACAGCTACAGGTTGGGCAGAGAAGTGATCCAGAGCAGCCCTGCAGAGAAGGACTTGGGGGTGTTGGTTGATGAGAAAATGAACATGAGCTGGCAGTGTGCACTCGCAGCCCAGAAAGCCAACCGTATCCTGGGCTGCATCAAAAGGAGCGTGACCAGCAGGTCAAGGGAGGTGATCCTGCCCCTCTACTCTGCTCTCGTGAGACCTCACTTGGAGGATTGTGTGTAGTTCTGGTGTCCTCAACATAAAAAGGACACGGAACTGTTGAAACAAGTCCAGAGGAGGGCCACAAGGATGATCAGGGGGCTGGAGCCCCTACTGTATGAAGATGGCCTGAGAAAGTTGGGGCTGTTCAGCCTGGAGAAGAGAAGACTGAATGGAGACCTCATAGCAGCCTTCCAGTATCTGAAGGGGGCCTATAGGGATGCTGGGGAGGGACTCTTCATTAGGGACTGTAGTGGTAGGACAAGGGATAATCAGTTCAAACTTAAACAGGGGAAGTTCAGGTTAGATGTAAGGAAGTTTTTTAATGTGAAGGTGGTGAGGCACTGGAATGAGTTGCCCAGGGAATTTGTGAGTGCTCCATCCCTGGTGGTGTTCAAGGTCAGGTTGGACGAAGCCTTGGGTGGCATGGTTTAGTTGTGATGTCCCTGCACATGGCAGGAGGATTAGAACTAGATGATCTTAAGGTCCTTTCCAACCCTAACTATTCTATCATTCTATGATTCTATATAAATTAATGGTGATGAAAATGAAACCTCTTGCTGTGCCATTTCTGTAAGGCAAAGTCAAGTCTGTCCAAGCTTGGTTTTCCTTGATGAATTGTTTTTATAGTGGCCTTATCTCTGAAAAATCTTTGAGATAAAAAGCTGAATGGGTGCAAATCTATCCACAATTTGTGCATTTCCTCCAGACATATAAAAATGCAAACAGCTGCAAGCTATACAGAACACACCATTTAAAGAGCTATTTAAAAAGTATGAGTGATATCATCCTTCATATGGCATACGAAGCAGTAACACATAGCAGTTGATTTTTGTGTACTTCACTTTTGAATTATGAAGCACTCTTCCTGAAGAGGTGATTTCCATTTCATTCTCTGTGCTCTGAAGCCTATGTGAAGCTATGCTGTCTAATCGGTACTTGACTTTTATTTTTTTCTTTGTGTTTTCTCTGTAACTTAAAATAAGGTAATAATTGGGCAAAGTCTGTATACAGTAAAATATAATTCCAGCTGTTAAAGTAAATAATACTTAATCCCTATTTAATTTTTTGGTTGAAAAGGAGTAGTTATATCTGCTTCTAACTTAAATATCTTTTTGCTTAGCAGCACTTAAAATTTATTCTTGTTTTAAAAATGGGTTTATGAATAAAACATCGGATTTCTAAAAACAGCCTGGCTTTGCTGTGTTGTGAATGAAGAGCAAACATAACAAACTAATCAATGTGTTAGATTTTCACCTTATGTTTTATGGGTAGAAGCATTAAGCTGGTTTAGCATCCGAATCACCTCAACAGTACGGGTAGCCTTGAGAATGACATCAGTAGTTTTGAATTGGCCTGACTTTATTCCTAGCTTTTGGTTTAAAGTGGAGTGTCTTTTCATGGCCCCATTTAATTTCAAAATTGTATATTTTTAATAGGAGAAGTTACAAATGGATTGTTAGAAATTACAGAAACCAGCACCAATGTTTTTCAAAATAATTGCTAAGCCTAGAAACAAGTAGGATTAGGGCTAAGACAGAGTTTCTTTTCCTTTCCTGGAAGATATTGTGGTTTCTATCTGTTTGGTCTTGAAGAAGACTGAGGGCTCTCAGCTTTAACTGACTTTGAAATGAGATATAGATATCCAACAGTTAACAAGATAGAATAGTTGCTAGCATATGGAAATAAACCTCTCCATCATTGTGCTACATGAGTGCCTGTGGAGGTGAGAAAAGTGTAGGTTTAAATAAGCTGCACTGAAGGCTCAGGAATTCTGAACTCTACAGAAAGAATACAGAGCCACTGTGAGGTACAAAACCCCTCTTTACATGGGCTCCTGGTATGGTCATGCAGCCCAGAAAGCCAACCGTATCCTGGGCTGCATCAAAAGGAGCGTGACCAGCAGGTCGAAGGAGGTGATCCTGCGCCGCTACTCTGCTCTCGTGAGACCTCACTTGGAGTACTGTGTGCAGTTCTGGTGTCCTCAACAGAAAAAGGACATGGAACCGTTGGAACAAGTCCAGAGGAGGGCCATGAGGTTGGTCAGGGGACTGGAGCACCTCCCGTATGAAGATAGGATGAGAAAGTTGGGGCTGTTCAGCCTGGGGAAGAGAAGGCTGCGTGGAGACCTCATAACAGCCTTCCAGTATCTGAAGGGGGCCTCTAGGGATGCTGGGGAGGGACTCTTCGTTAGGGACTGTAGTGGTAGGACAAGGGGTAATCAGTTCAATCTTAAACAGGGGAAGTTTAGATTGGATATAAGGAAGAAGTTCTTTACTGTAAGGGTGGTGAGGCACTGGAATGGGTTGCCCAGGGAAGTTGTGAATGCTCCATCGCTGGCGGTGTTCAAGGCTGGATTGGACAGAGCCTTGGGTGGCATGGTTTAGTGGGAGGCGTCCGTGCCCATGGCAGGGGGGTTGGAACTAGATGATCTTAAGGTCCTTTACAACCCTAACTATTCTATAATTCTATGATTCTATGCAGACACAATCCACTCTCCCCCAAGATGATGCCAAGACACACAAGGCCATGGCAAGACCCAAACATTTAAAAGAAAAGGCTAATTCAAACAGAAAACTCAGCAAGGCCTCATTTGATATTATTTTCTGGTTCAGTGTGAACAACTGTCATTACCAGTTGCTGCTTTTCATTTCACTTTAAGTACCCACACATACACATCCTAAGTAGCTGCTTCCTGCTTGCAAAAAGAGAGCCTGCAGCTAATCCTATCTACCCTCAAGCACCAAATACTATTGAATTTAACAATGTACCTATTACAAGAATTGAATGTACGGTCTAAACAACATCCCATAACATAGTTCCCCAGCTTGTACGGTCTAAACAACATCCCATAACATAGTTCCCCAGCTTATATATATTATAATGTTAAATACATTGTGGGTAATTCTAAACAGATCTACACAGGATTTCACTTCAGAGATTAATCCCTGCACAATGGGGTGTGTGATGAAAATTCAAGCCACAGAAAGCATTCAGATTTTCTTTGCACATGTTCCTTTTAAGCACTGGTAGGAAATTCCAGGGAGACATAGAGTGAAATCGCTCCCAATTCTGAAAACACAAGCACAGCTAATTGGAAAGCTGTGTGTTGGAGCACTACATGGGCTGCCCAACAGGGGAAGATCATTTCGATATAATGCAGCAGTTTTCTCTTCAGGGAAAGACACTAGAGAGACATAAACACCTGCCAAAGCTGTGTTGAGGCACCTCCTCTCTGTTGCAGCCACATTGGATAGTGTGATCACCAGCAGGTGAGTCTGAATTAGAGCTAGTGTGAAATTTTTGGCTTCTACGTGACACATCCAGATGCACTGCTGTTCAGGTTCTGCCTGGACATGATGGGCACAGGAGTGAGGCAGGATGCCATCCCTAAAGTGCATATTCTCACATAACCTTTCTGCTTACCAAAACCCAAGTCATTCATAGACTCCTCTCAGCCAGTCCTCCTGTCAACTAATGCCTCCATTCCCTGAAGAAAGTTTATCCCTTTGTCCTTAAATCCTCTATTCTGTCCTTTTCTGAAATGGTGTGTGCTGTGTCCTCGGTATCAGGGGACCTGAGGGTTTCTGTGTGATTTTCATACACTCCTTTGTTATGTGAGGGATTTCTGTGATGGAGAATTTCAAGACCAAACAGTGGGAAAGAGAAGGAAAAGGAGGAGGGACTGCCAGGCAGTGAGGAAGTTGCCCACTCAAGTATGAGATGCTTTTTTTCCCCATTCCCCCCACTCAGTGAAGGGAGCCAGTATGAGAATAGGCAACAGAGCATTACTGTATTCAGTAAAAGGAATGCCTTCACACCAAGCAGAGCTTCTACCTGGTACCTAATTCTTACCTGACATTTTCACTGATTTCTTTTTTGACAAATATGACCCAACCAGGAAACTAAATCTCTCATTTGGCATCAAATACAGACTTTGCATTGGCCTTTTTTTTTCAGTGAGAAACATGAAAATATGCTTATTTCAGTTAAACCCACATGCATCTTTTTCTTCTTTTGCCTTTTTTTTTTTTTTTTCTACTAGCATTTAATTTTTCAGTTTGGCTACAGAAGCAGAAAAATCAATTTTTCACTTTCACACAGCCCAAGCAGAGTTCAACAGTTAGAATTAAAAAATGTAGCAGTTCATTTGAACATATCCAGATTCTTCACCTACATTTCCAAAACACATCAGCTTGCTTTGTGGAATGTATGTATCACACAAGTCAGTATTTAAGAGACCTTTATTGTCCAAGCACATATAAAGATTTATCATGAACAATACAAAATGTAGAAGTCCCCCAAACCCATATAAAAAATCCTTATATACATCTAATTTCTATTTTCCATTGCAATAAAATTCTCAACATATCTAGAAACAGTCCTGAGTTCCACAAAGACAAGGGACTATGACAACAAATACAAATAACTGTAAGCACACCACGCTATTTATTTCTTGCCACAGTTTTGTTTACTGCTTTGTTGATTATCAGTGTCAAAGAGCTAACCAGGAAACCCCTGGCTCTTTTTGTGTCATTCTTTGTGATCCTTCAATACAGGAACATCACCGTGGAGCTTCCTCAGCTCAACCTCTGCTTCTCAAAGCTCAGATTGTAAAGTCTCTTCAAGAATTAAATTTTCTGTTACACAGGGGTATTATTGGATGACCTAATCTCCTTCCACTTATGTAGATACAGATGTGGAAGTTCCTCCAAGGCATGGTCCCATGTTCAGGAATATAAATGAATAGGAAAAATTTCATTTAATCATGTAAGAAAAAGTTACAACCAGAAGCAGCTGTGCACATTCACTACTGTGGTGCTGGTTTTGCAAACAGTTTACACTCAGACTTGTGGTATATGCAAGTAGTTCATTTAATCTGGGACCAATTAATGTTTCAAAGTTAAGCAGATGCTTAATTGCAATATTCATACAGCAGTAGCAATGCCTAAATTTAATGGCCCCTGACAGGTTTTTATTTTAATCCTCATTTTATATAAGTTTTCTTTCTCATGCATCATTTATAGCTGGTGGTTTCTTATAAACCTAGCAATTTATAGATTATAAAGTCAAACTGTTCTATCCTATTTCTTCAAGCAAGGAGTGGACTAGGTTAAGTAAGTGTTAGGTACATTCAGCAAAGAATTTAATTGGACTTACAGAAAAGTTGTCTCCCTGACCACCTAGCTCACCATTTAGGCATCTTTTGTAGCAACTTTCTCAGCCTTGACCCTTCATTGTCCAAACTGGATTATGTGAGAAGTACACCAGGGTCTTCTTCCACTCAGTAGTACAAACTTTCATTTCATGGAAACCAGAGTGAGGCTGCTTTAGGGGAGATTTATGCCTGTCTTCTTTTCCAACAGGGAGTGAGGTTGTGGCTTGGATGTGCATTTGCTCTTAGGAGCTGTAAACCTGTCCCAGATCCCACAGTATTCATATAATGAAGTATCAATTATTTTAGTAAGTGGGAGCAGTGGAGATTCTCTGGCTAAGCCTGTCTCTTATTCCCTAACCACATTTCATGGCATCTTGCTTTTTAAAAGGTTCTGTGAAACCTCAATGTATTTCATAATTGTGTTAATGATAATGCAAAAATTAAACCACACCAATTCTGAATTCAGAATCTAAGCAGCCTAATACTTAATGGCTTATAAGCTTTGACATTTTATAGGTCTTTTGGGACACTTATGAAATACCCATCTTCATTTGTGAAACTCAGCTGAATTTTTTACTGCTATTCTTCATTAACATTTGGTACTATTTGGAGGTTTTCTCAAAGGATTTCAAAGGATTTCTTTCAGGCTGCACTAATAATTCTTGCTCCCCCATCCTTGTGTTTTATAGGTGTAGCATAGATAGGCTGCTTACAAGCAATGACAGGTTTACACTAAAGAATGTAGTCATCATAAAAAGAAATAAGCTAAAATTCAGATTTCCTTACCGGATAGTATCAAGTGCCTATAGTCACTAAGTAATTTCTCCAATGTAAGACTAAGCCAAGCCTTACAAGAGCTCTTTCTTGTAGCAGCTGCTAAATGATTAATATCACATTGGCAGATTTCACATGAGAATCTGCTAAATAAAGGAAGCTTCAGTGTATATATAAAGTTGAAATTTCACACAATTTGTTTTAGAATCAACATACAATATTGCATATTTCATGGTTCCAAGAGGAGTGCAGCATTCATTAAGAAAATACATGGTCTTCAGATAGCTAACAAAATTTCACACTCATTTCATTTCTCGTTGCTGTGCAACCTAGAGCAAAAATAACAGTAACAATGAACTCACTAGGGTTGAACTTCAAGGCTCATTTCTGCCAAAATATTATCAAAATCCTGAACTGATGTTAGCAGTCAAATTCCACCAAGTTTAACAGAGCTGAGCTATTTACAGCACTTTGAAATATGTCTCTTCAAATGTATTTTTTCTCATGTTAAGAAAATCCAGCATTTTTTAAGGGTGAGACTGTCAATTTATGTTGAGCCCTGAATAGCCAGCAGCATGTAGCTGTACTACCCCAGAAGCACAGCAGTCTGAATCTTGAGACCCAGAGAATAAGAATTCAATCCTTGGTGGTTGCCTAGCTTTGCAAGAAAACAACCAAATCATCACTTCAGTCACAGAGACTTTCACTTCCCCTTCTATAAGCTGCCCTACGCTCATGCAGCATGAAGAGGCGAGAGGCATGACAAGATGAGGCCTTGGGCATCAGAGTCTAACCCCTCTGCTGCAGTTCTCTGCACAGCAAGACCTAATCTGCATTCTGCATATTAATATCATATGGAATTTGTGGAAAACAACAGATAACAGGCATGTTTTGCCGGTGTGAATCCACTCAGGAATAATTGATCTGTCTGACAGTTTTGCTTGGCTAAAGCATAAGGATTTCAGGATTTCTTCCCACAAGATTACTGCCTGCAGTAAGAGAATATCTTATGAATGATGCAAGCATTGTTGTGGTTTAAACTCAGCTGGTAACTCAGCACTACACAGCCGTTCACTCCCTCCAGGCAAGACGGGAAGGAGAATCTATAGAATGTAAACAGGTTGAGATAAGAACAGCCCAATAGAATCACAGAATAGTTAGGGTTGGAAAGGACCTTAAGATCATCTAGTTCCAACCCCCCTGCCATGGGCATGGACACATCACACTAAACCATGCCACCCAAGGCTATGTCCAATCCAGCCTTGAACACCGCCAGTGATGGAGCATTCACAACTTCCCTGGGTAACCCATTCCAGTGCCTCACCACCCTTACAGGAAAGAATTTCTTCCTCATATCCAATCTAAACTTCCCCTGTTTAAGTTTGAACCCGTTACCCCTTGTCCTCTCACTACAGTTCCTCAATAAGAGTCCCTCCCCAGCATCCCTATAGGCCCCCTTCAGATACTGGAAGGCTGCTATGAGGTCTCCACGCAACCTTCTCTTCTCCAGGCTGAACAGCCCAAACTTTCTCATCCTATCTTCGTATGGGAGGTGCTCCAGTCCCCTGATCATCCTTGTGGCCCTCCTTTGGACTTGTTTCAACAGTTCCGTGTCCTTTTTATGTTGAGGACACCAGAACTGCACACAATACTCCAAGTGAGGTCCAAAACTACTACTAATAATAATAATAATGATTGAAAAGGCAAATAACAAGGGGAGAGAATATAAAACTAACAAGGGGAAAAGCACAATAAACACGAGTGATGCACAATACAATTGCTCACCACCAGCGGGCTGATACCCAGCCCGACCCAAGCGGCGATCTGCCGTTCTGGGTGACTCTACCCAGTTTATATACCAAGCATGATGTTCTGTGGCATGGAATACTCCTTTGGCTAGTTTGGGTCAGGTGTCCTGTCTCTGCTTCCTCCCAGCTTCCTGTGCTTCTCCTCACTGGCAGAGCATGAGAGACTGAAAAGTCCTTGATCAGACTAATCGCTACTGAGCAACAACTAAAACACTGGTGTGTAATCAGCATTGTCCTAAGACTCAAGTCGAAAACACAGCACTGCACCAGCTACGAGGAAGGAGAAAAATTACTGTTACAGCTGAACCCAGGACAAGTATGAATACTGAAAAACAAGCAATGGACTATTCATCAGAATTTACATCAGGGAGTTAGCTTTACTTTCACTTGATACGCTTGAAAGCATTCTGCCTCCTGCCTCCAGTGTCTATGTTAAGTTTCCCACAGTTATTCTAATAATTTATTATTTTTCTCCTGGAGCATCTATGAATAAGAACAAATATAAGCACAGAGAAGTACAAATACATGGGTGCATTGCACAAGTACACAAATACAGATATAGATTGATTCCATATTGTTGCCCAAAAAGACCATCCACATTAAAATAATAGGAATGTCTAAAAAATTTAAAAATAATTAAAAAATTATGTTTGTTGAACAAAAGTCTGTTCATTACCCTCATTTATATCTGTGCTGTATTCACACAGTAGAATGCAACACTGGACCTACAGGGAAGCACTCCACAATTATGGGAAATTACTGGCCTTATGTTACTGTTTTTCAAGTAGTTTGGTCTTATCCTTTCTCTCAAAACTGGGGAGCTAGCCATTATCCACATGTTCAGTGCCTCATTTCAGGCAAATTTTTTGCAGACAGCCTTAAGCATGTTCTCCTTGTACTCGGAGCTGGCTGGATGCAAGCGAGGTCTCATCCAGAAACTACATGGCTTCATTAAGCAGCACTTTGCTCTGAGCAAGGCTTACTATATTACTCCAAATATGCTGCCTTCTGTTTAAAGCTAGGTAGTATCCTGTTGGCTTAAAGCACAGGTGGAACAGGTGTCTGTAAAACTAAAAATATGTCTGTAAAATTGCACATAGAGATATTTATAGTCTAACACCATGAAACAGGATGTCAGGCTGCAGGCTTTTACTGATATTTTAAAATCCTACCCGAGGCTCAAGTTTAGGGCTATAGCTGTCATATGGAGCCTTACACATGCAAATGCAGAATTTGTATTGCAGACAAGTTTCCCCACAAAAAAAAAAGCAAAATTGGTGTCTACTTAGTATGTATTCAATCTGAGTACAATGGCTGTCCCTACATTGCCAGGCTGATGTCCACATTTGCATTCATCCATATTTCTTGCCTGCAGGAGCATTCTTGCAGTGGTTTTGCAGGAGGCATTTCAGGAGACAGGAGAATTTCCAAAACGTGGCACAGATTTATTCAGCATCTGCACAGACCTCATGGCTCTGGACTCCATTGGCATAGGCCAGTGGTTTGGGTAGACAGATTACTGTTCAGCTACATCAGCTCCTATATTCTACTGTAGACTGACATGTAAATCCCCTGTTCTTACAAGGTATTTCTATTCCACTATGATATATCCAGACTTAAAGACTGAAAAGCTTCTGTAGACTTTCTTATAACTTGCTATACATTAATAATGGCTCTTACGAAGCTTCTATAGAGATACAAAAACCTCTCTTGAAAACAATCTGATGCAGTATTAAACACATGCTGATACTTGTGAGATGGCTCAAAACTGCAATGGAATTTTATAATAGAACCTTACCTTTAAAGATTTCTACTGAAATGAAAGCATCTGCTTTAGACTAGCAGGAAGAAAGGAGAAATAAATTTAAAATAACTTCTAGATCTAAATATTCAGAAAATCCTTCATTGGTTACAATGGATCATATTTCCTTGCTCTTTTGCTTATCTTGCTCTCTAACATGCACATGTAGGAATACTTTAAAAAGAATATATATTAAGACTTTATTGGTTAAGCATACAAGGTTATTATATATCTGGGAGTGTAAGTACTAATTTTGATAATTTTCTTTTTTTTTTTTTTTTTTTTTAGTTTCTTTCTGAAAGAAAGCCATAGTCTGGATGGCTTGAATGTGAAGATAGCTATAAAAACAGCACCCATAAGTCTCCTTAGAACTCCTAAAAAACTTTCCTTTTTTTTTTTTTTTTTTGTCTGGCGTATGAAAAAACAGAGTGACCTGAATGTGGGATCCCAACAATCATGTTGTTAAAACTTTTGACTTCATTATGCTACAGCATAGTCTCCTTACCCACCCATAATGGGTATTGATACTTTGTTAAAAGAGAATTGAGATCCAGAATGGAGCCAGAACTGCCATCGGAGATCTGGTGTTTTAAAGCGAACCTCTCATGAATGCCAGTGGCTAAATGAAATCACCCTCAGCCTCTCGTGCTTATGAAGAGCTACACCTACATAGGAAAATATTTCACTATGCTCAACAGGTATGACAGGCTTTTTCAGCCATTTGTCTTTCCACTCAAAATACACAGTCATCTTGTTATTGTAGTAAACCTTCCAAAATAAACCACAGTTCCAAAAAGAACATAGTTTAATCTTCATAAAGTGTCATGGGTTCAGCAGCAGCAGTCATTTTTCTCCTTCTTGGTAGCTGGTGCAGCGCTGTGTTTTTGATTTTGGGCCTGGGAACAGCGCTGATAACATCAGTGTTTCAGTTACTGCTTAGTGATGTTTTGTCTGACCAAGGACTTTCTGAGTCTCGTGCTGTGCCAGGGAAGAGGGGAAGCCGGGAGGAAGCAGAGACAGGACACCTGACCCAAACTCACCAAAGAGGTTATTCCATACCACAGCACGTCATGTCCAGGTGGTAAAATGGAGAGCAGAGACGTGGAAGGGTGGGGGGTGCACTGCTTGGTCGGGCTGGGTGAGCAATTGTATTCTTTCCTTGGTTTTGCCTTGTCATTGTTATTATTGGTGGTAACAGTAGTGGTCTTGTGTTATACTTCAGTTACTAAACTGTTCTTATCTCAACCTGTAGGAGTTGCATTCTTTTGATTCTCCTCCCCATCCACCCGGGAGCGGGGGGAAGAAAGAGAGGGGAGTGAGTGAGAGAACGGGCTGCGTGATTTACGGCTTAAACCACGACATAAAGACAGATAATGCAGCGTATCCCCACTTCCAACCCAGCCTAAACTCAACTTTTGGAAATTACCCAATGAATAATGGCACAAAAGTGGCCTGGAATATCGCAAGTAAATTCATCAGAGTTTCCAAGATTAACTTTACATTACTGCAATTTGTCCTGAGATGAAAAAAAATAACTTAGTAATAGATATTGTATCTTATTGGATTTTTTGAGTTATGTGTTTGGCTACCTTAGTGATTTCATCTAATACTAGATTTACCAATATTCACTGTTCAATCCATAGTGCTTGCACAATTCATTATTAGAAAACCTGAAATAATTTCTGTACATTATGATTGCATAAAAATATTCCTTGTTCCTGGTTTTTCACCTTTACAGAATAAAAAATTGTATTGAGATGAAGGATACATTGGCCATTTTCTGGAAAGTCAATGAGGTTAAAGATCATGAATATATGTGTCAATAAATAATAAAGCAAGCTATTAACCTTTTTTGTAAGAATCAGTTTTTCTCATTTGTGATATCATCTGTGCATTTTTATTAGGGCAGTAATCATGTTATTGGCACTTGATTTAAAATGCTATATGCTTCATATGACTCATTATTTTTAATTATAATTGACTAAACATCTGGATTGAATAACATCATGAGTATGAAATGTTAAGTTTCTGATAAAGAACAAATAATTTAAACCTCTAGTTCATTCTCTCTCAGTTTTACATGTGCATGAATGTCACATAGTACGTGTGCTATCCTGCCTTCACAGTTTTTTTGTATACACTTATCTCACATTTTCCAATGTAAATAGACTGTAGCTTAGAATAATTATGTTTGAGAGGCTGTAATAGTAGTCTGTTCATCACTATGTTGCTTTTGTTAAGAGCACAGAAATCAAAACTGAGCAGTCCTGAAATTGCTCAGAAGGACTCATGACATTGTGAAAGAAAATTATATTCTCCTCATCTATAGAAATAGGGGTAGTGATATTTACAGTGTCTGTTACTGTTTATGAAGTATTTTGAGGCAAAAGGTAAGGTGTCATGCTGACTCGTTCTGCTATACCATAAAAGTGTTTTACATTTTCTTCCTGTGGAGCAGTATGTCCCACAAGGACAAAGTTTTGAGTGTCAAAGTACTCTGACGATAAAGTCCTTAATAGTATTATTAAGTTAATAAATGTGTGATGCTGCTGTTACAAATGAAAGCACAATCTTTGGCAAAAATATCATCCTGAGTGTCACTGCATACATATTTCCCCTAGTTTGAATATTACCTTCCTCTGTGATTTAATTCTGTTGCTGTGTTTTTGTTTACATTTTTAAGAAGTGTCAAAATAAGGGTGCATAAAATCAGTGTCAAGAACAGATAATGAACGTAATTCCAACAACTTTCAGCTCCAGAAACCGAAGTCACCAAAACCACTTTAAGTGAAAAACTGTCTGCAATTTTATGTAAATGCTGTGCTTTATCCTGTCTGTGGAAAAGCCACCAGAAGGCTATGTAGCATTTTCAAGCACATACCCTTAGTAGCAACACATTACACAGTGTAAGCCAGAGTTGCAGTACTGGCAGTAGCTGCACCATCTTCTCAGGAATTATGTAGGCTGTCTCTTTGTCCCAGCAGACGGTATTTTTATGACCCGCACTTTCTATGTTCAGGAAGCTTAGGTGAGAAAATAGAAACCAAGCAAAACTGGGAATATCATTCTCGATCTGGAGAATTAAAAAAAACTGTAACCAGCTTTTCAACTTTAATATTAACATTGAGAAATATGGAACTGTTTACGTGTCTTGGTTTTCAAAGGTACTCAGTAATGCCAATTGTCCTTAAAGTCCAGCTCTACCTGGAAGTCCTGACAGTTTCTGTAGATGCCTTAGTGAGTATTAGAGGCCATAGGCAAAAAACTTGAAGGGAAAAAGTGTGTGTTATTGCCAAACAAAAGCCTATTTAAGAGTTTGAAAAAAGCACATCACTTTCTGCTGTTCACTTTTTTTATAAGGCTGGGTTCCAGCAAGTGGTTTCAGCACCCCACATCAGCTCCATATAAGAATGGCCATTTTAATGTATGAACAACAGATCATATCAGATTGTTTCACCTTCACAAGTATGGATTCAATCAATCAAGAAGACCAAAACATACGTCTGTCTTCATTTTTGACCCATCCCAACCTATACATCTAATCTTATTCTCTTTTATCTGATAATTTGAAAATAGGATATATGCTTCAAAATTATAATTTTTTCTAGTATTCAAAAATAAGCAACTGAGCTGTTCTGTGATAAACAGCAAAAGATTTAAAAGCAGCAAGAGCTCCACATCTGTAGTTCATTATCAGTGTGTGAATACGCCAGTTCATACCGTGCACCATTTGATAAATACCTTCCCTTAGACATACAAATACAGATGCAGCATCCTACCCTCAGTTCTGCTCTTTGTACTGCTGTAAATCTACCGTAAATCCTCAATCAGCAACCCCTTTGGATCCTTATCAGTACAAGTAAAGGACAAATATGGCCACCTTAACTGAATAGTTCTCCAGTGGTTCTCCAAAACTTCACTCAGAAAACAGAACTGTGGACAGCTTCTACCCTTGATCAGCTTGTGATATATAGAATAAAGCAAACAAATAATTTCCCAAGTGCAAGGACTCCTAAAGAAGCTGTCATCCCCATGAATCCCAAAGTACTTTTTGTGAGTAAACAAGTGTTTATGTTTAAAAGTCACAACGTTATTTCAAAGAATTCTTTCTATCCCCCTCATTGCTCATGGCTAGAGGTAATTGGAAGTAACTTTCTCACTCTCTTGATGATTAATGAGTGACATTTTAGTTTTTTAAACATAACATTTTTTAGTCCAATATGGAAAGGCGGTAGAAATTAGTGGCTTAACAACTTAGATTTTCAGAGCGGAGAATAATTAAAATGGTGAAAGGTAAAGGAGACAAATCCCCACTGAGAGCTAGGAGAGTTTGGGACTACAATCAGTAAGTAAAATCAATTAATTTTGGCCTAACTTGAGTAAAGTTATTGATTTTATATAAGGATTTTATCCACCATGGCTGTTGCCAGCATGAAAAATAAATCTCATTTGACAGGGGAGCATTGAAGTTGGAGATTGCAAGAGTCTGACTTTAAAAAGTAAGGGGTGAAAGACGTTCTGTATTCATACATTCAGAATTGCTGGGCAGGGGGCGTCCTTCATTCTTTGTTTTTTAAAAACCATGAAACCATGAATGTCCATACAAAGTTTAGCTTTCTTGGCCAGCACTGTACCTCCTTTCATACTGTCAGCACAAAAATGATGACCTATCCATGTGTTTGAATAGATGTCTTCATAAGCTACTCAAAGGATAATGAATAATACCATTCACATAGCTACTTCCATATACTACAACCGAACTGGAAAAAAAAGCTCAAAAGATGTGCCCAAGAAAAAGAGACAATTAGGAAAAATACAAGTTAAAAACAGCAAAATATTAAGTGAGCTGTACTAAGGTGGAGCATCGGGGATGTTATCACTTCTAGCTGGCTCTGGAAAATGACAGTACTTTGATTTTGCAGTTGTTGAAACCAAAAGATTTCAGATCAAGATCTGCAATTTCACTTCTCAAAGATCAAGAGAGTTTAGGAGTAGCCAGCCATATCAGAAAGATCTCGGGTTAGATTTTCTGTACATCTCAAACTTACCTTCCAGTAGCTCTGCATGTTGTAGATTTCAGAGTGAGGTTGGTAACAATATGCTGCATTAGAGGAATAATCGGTGATGAAAATCTTTGCATTTCTGCTTCAGTATTCTGGAGATGCATCCTACTCATTCTCTGCTGTCTTCACATGCAGCTGGCCAAAGTTCACCTGCATGGAGCATTACATTAATTTTCCATCTATGCAAAGCACTGAAGGAATGTACTACTTGTAACTAGTCATTGAAAACAAGTCAGGGAACATGAGGAGCTCTTACAAAGCTTCAGACTGTGTTAAAGACTTTCCCACTCTAGTTCATTAGTTTTTATTAAATCCAAGTCAATGACTTGCTATGTGCTACTCTTCTATTAATTTTCAAATTTTTTTTCAGGACAGGCAAAGTCTTTTTGTCCTATCACCCCAGGTGCCAATGAATGGTTGGACATTATCACCTTGTAAATATCAGTGGTAGCTGATGGCCTCAGAGAGTTTACCATAGCCCAGATATTCTTATCATTCACATGTTCCCACAGCAATTAAATTTCAGTCACAACTGAAAAAAGACTTTTTTTTCCTCTTAACCCCTAAAGTCATGCCTGCTTTCCATACCAAGACAGGGTAAGAGGCCACCAGCCAGGATCTCACATACAAAGTAACTGTACTGTACCAATGTGAAGAAAAAATACCTCTCGCTTCAGGAAAACAGAGCAGACCCAAAGCACAGGCAAAGCAAGCAGATGCCCTGGGCAGGATACTGCTGAGGAGGATGAGCTGCATATGGCTCGCTGCTCACCATAACTATTTCATTGCCCTGAAAAATTGGCTTGCTTTGCTGCTGCCACCCAGGAGAGGCTGAAAGGTGAAGGCCACTGCTCGGTTCTCTGACCCCCATAAAAGCTTTAAACTTTGTCCTTTACCATTGCCATCCTTCTTGCAACTAAAACAGCAAGCTGGTTTCCCCAGGTTTTCTCCCATAGCACCTCATCCATCTCTGTCTCCTTTCTTCTGTTACTCCTGTTCCTCTGGCAGGAGTAACCCAGGGTCAATCAAAACCTGAACTGCCTTTTTAGAGCCGCATATCAAATTTTGCCAACACTGCTGAAAATTGCTGTGCTACATCTGAGAAAATGAAATGAGCTCAGTATCTTGACTTACTCCTCTGCAACATAGCACTGAATACTGCCCCAACCTTAAAGTATATTCTAACCCTTCTGTCTTCAAGCAGATTAGCTAGCTTTGAGCATACACTTAAATGCTGTCTTGAACTAGGCTAGATTAAACCTCCAGGTCTGTCAAAACAGAGATATTTTAGAACACGAAAAAATAATCCAGAAGAGGGACACTCAGTAGAATTCCATTAGCCAGATGCTTTTTTTCCCTTGTGCACATAGAAAATGAACTGGGTCATTCAGCATTCGTGGCTCTTTCTCTTACATGCTTTACCACACACAATGATTACTACTCCAGATTTAGATCACAGTTACAGGGGGTTTGTAATTTAATACTTCAAACTTAAGTGGCATTTCAAATTAAAAGCGCACAAATACTATTTGAATATGGTAAATACTGATCATATAATTACATGGTATTTAATTTTCATGTGGTATCCATGTGATTATGAGATATATGACTTTTCTGTCTTCTAAGCAGCACTGCAGGTTACTAATTAATTACTTTTAGATCTGCTTAGTGCAATTACACTGTAATCCACAAAAGTTGGACCACATTCCATCATTACTTCATGTTTACTAATAGCAGCACCAAATTGCCTTAGGTCAGACCTTGTATTTTCCTTGTCTTTTTGTACTCCAGTTCTACTGGGCTTTCTCGCTCTGCAGTGTGAAATCTCTAAGCTCACTGTCAGAATTTGAATTTTCTAATTTTGGATGTAGGATGAACAGAGTGGCTGAACAGTTTTGTACCCATCCAAATGCATTTTTTTTTCTGAGTTGCTTATATTTAAACAGGAGAACACTTAACATCCTCTGTGCTTTCTCCAGGTTTCACATATCACCAGTTCATGGAAGTATCTCAGTGACTCAGACAAATAAGTAGTTAATTTAAAGATAAAGAATCCAAATATCATTAAGCAACATCTCCGTATCTAAAAGAAAGATCCTCCCACCTGCAGCTGGAAGAGGAGAGAGGGAAGGGCAAGAATGTGCATTTAGTTGTTCTCTGTTCTCGCTCTCATTCAAAAATAGCCGGCTGCTGTTCCAGTATGAGAGATGACAATGATGGGCATTATCCCACATATTATGTAAGGGGAGAAAAGACATAATAAACTATAGTAGCTACATAAGACACTCATACCCTTGTGGTTTGAATAGTTGCTTGGGGCTCAGTCTGTGGGTATTGCTCTTATTGTGCTAATGCAACTTTTTTCAGGGGAAGAGAAAATGCTGCAAGACATTTCCATTTATATTTCTTTACTGGATCCTCTACTTCACACTCATGCTCAGACATGTAATTTAATCTTCTCTTAGTTATCTACATCTTATCTAGGTCATTGTGTGTTACCATGTTTTGGTAATGTTGATTAAACATGGTACGAAAAAGAAAATGGGCTAAAAGAAAACATAACTAAACCCTTTATGTCCAAACCAATGAGAAAAGTATTTCTTTATTTAATCAAAGGGAAAAGTTTAGGAAGTTCTTGACCAAAATTTTGAGGGCCGTGACATATACCCTTCCTGATGAAATCTAATGCTGTGGGGACTGACTTCCAACAACCTATGTGAGAGAAATTATTTCCTCTAGAGTCACGATTCATAAATCATCTTCAAGGCAAATAATCATGACTTGTCTGTGATGGCGGTTTCAGCATCATAAACCATACATCATTCTAAAACAAATGGCACCTCGCAGTGCCTTTGTTAATGCACACTGATACTAGATTTTTCCTCAGATAATGAATTTTCATCGTATCCAAACTTATGGCATTATACTTCAGCAAATCCTTGTTATTATGTTTCACTTGCTAAAGTCAACAGTGTTTTAAAAAGCCTTTTAAAATGTTAATTTATGCACTGGAAGTAAGACATGATTCACCATCTGTTACAGAAGGTCACTGGCTATATTTGGATCCATTAATAAACTCATGGGTTGCAATAAGTAAAGGTGAGCCACACCCTGCAGTAGAAGAAGCTGGCCCAAACCTTTGCCTTGTTTCTCGGCCAAACTCACAAAGTTCAGCCTGATTCAGACAAATTACATAGGGATGGAAAAGATAAGTTAGCCACTCTGCCAGCAAATCAATCCACCTGGACGGACCAATGCTAGATTGCAGCTCTGGCAGAGACATGCCAAGTAAACTGGATGACACCTGACCTCTGCCTGTGAAGCTCAGCATGGACTTCAGGAGACCCGGGGAATTAAAAACCATCTGAGGGCCATTGTGGCAGCTCTTCACTTTTCAAGTTTGAAGTCTAAGCTAAAAGGTTCAAAGGTGGCAGCGGTTCTGACCTTTAGCAAGGAACAGATACCACTTATGTCTCTCCCTGCTGTTACCTGGTTGCATCGTTGTTAAGTATTTTGGCTTCCTTCTGTGATTTCTAATTGGCCTGCCTGTTGGAGATATTTACACTGAAGGGAATGGCTTTTCAGCCTAGCATATTCCGGGCAGCACAAGATGTCTCAGAGATTGCATTAGTATGATTTAAGCACCAGTTTTCTGGGTGTTTTTTCGATGTATTTTTGGAATTCAAATAATAGAGCTAATCTGGAGATCAGAGAAGCTAGAGCATCTACTCAAGTCTTATTCATTCTCCTCCACGAGAAAATTAAGAGATACAACTGGCAGGGGAAAGCTAAAGATGGATTTTGGGTGGTCTACTTTAGCATTTTAGTTTAGATCAGGAGTACATTTTTGAAGCAAATCTCCAGATTGTCCCTACTTAACAATGCTCTGGTGCCCAATGCAAAGTGGACTCAAAATACAGGAACTTCTTTCGGATGACATTAAACTGGGAGATGAGCTCTGTACGTGCAGGACACTAAGCACAGTCAGTCCATACAATCAGACTACCCCTTGTATGATATGAAATCCCCGGTACATAAGCAGTTTGGACATTTGCTTTTGGGTGCCACCTCTATAGATACAATTTAACAGGCTGCACAGTCTCCTAACATAGATGCAAGGGAGGTGCGCCCTCTGCCCACAGGACCTGCTCAGCCTGGAGTCATCAGTAATCACTCCCCAGCAATGCCACAGGAGTGCCTGTCTCCACCCCATGTCTCCCCCTCTGGATGAACCCAGGCCCTATGTTGTAGGTAACTTGTTCCTGGATGGGACTCCTCAACTGTATGTCGCAGCTGTGTTGCCAGCCCTGACTCTGGCCATATCTCCTTCTGCTCCTGACTGGTCTTCCTGGCTAGAGACTGGACCTGGTTCACTTTTCATGCTGAGAACTCTCAATGGACCCTGTTAGCAGCACCCAGCCCTGCCTCAGCATACTAAGATCCTATGAGATGGAGCCTCATCAGTGAGGACTCTGCCTGATCTAGTGTCACACCCAGCTCCCTGTTCTTTAGGGAGCATCTGTTACCCATTGCGCCCTGACACCAACCAGACAAAACGGAAGTCGATGTATGCATTCCTTCTTTTTATATAAACATCTGCTTTGAGTTTATCCATTGTATGTCAGACACACGGACTTCTAAATTTAAGGTTACAAGCTAACATCAGTCTGAGGAGGACTCAATACACTTAACAGAGCAAGAAAGCGCAGAAGAAGATAAAGATATATTTCAAATTATGCTTTTTTTTCACCTCTTGGAAAAGTCACAGTTTTCTGCTAGCAGGAATATATCCTCAGTTTCACAGTTGTCCATTATTTTAGAGGAAAGGTGCTTCAGAGCCAAGGAGCCTGAGAGCTGGAATTCATCAGGTAAGTAAACTGGCAAAAATTCTGTCAAATTTCCAGCTGAAGGTTTTCTGTAAAGAAGATCTCATTAAATCTCTCCCACAGTTTCATGAGAACTTCAATAAAAAGAACTGGTTTTGAGAAACATTTAGATTTCACCAAGCCAGCACGTAATGTCAACAAATTTTCATCTGATCTTTACCTTGAATTGGCTCTGTTTTCAACTGTTTACCACAAATACGAGGCCAACATCACACTAAACCCATAATCTGGTAATAAAGCATAGGTTTTGGGTCAGAAATGGAAAGAAGAGAGGCTGAATTAGATGCCAAGAAGGAATGATCTTATCATCCAAAGGAAAAAGAAAGAAAAATAACAGACAGAGAGGGAGTGAGCCAGTCTCACAGTAGTGCTAACAATTCCATATGAAAAGCAATGCACGCTAAACTTCTATGGAAAAAGTTAAGTGCATCTTTCTAGTTTATATTAAACTATCATATTATGAAGCTTTAAAAATTTGACATTTTGTCCCTGGAGTTAAAGATACTCATCTATTTAAACATCTGTAAAGCTGTTTTCAAGAAAACCTAAACAGAATCCAGATGAAGGCATATAACTTGAGATTAATATATTAAGGATAGGATTCATGCATTCTTCAGCTTCATTTTCAGAGGAAAAGAGGCTTATGTGATCTTGTCTTTTTGTGTTGATTTATGTATCTATCCTTGAAAGCATTTGAACGCAGAGGCCAGTTTCTATCGAGCTTCAGAAAGAGGTAAAAGCTCAAAGATATCTCCTTTTACATGCTTGGGGAAGGGGTTGAGGACTAGCTAAGTAGAGGAGATATCTCCCATTTTTTTCTTCACTGCAATGAAGTTCACTCCTTACTAGATGTCAAAACAAAGAAACAAATCCATAATCATGACTTCACTCTCAAGAGGGAAGCTTCTGTCACCAGCTAAAAAGAACTAATTTTCTTCACTGAGGAGCAGGGGCTGTGACATTTTCGCACTGAGTACATAACAAAACAGACATGAGACATTAAAGCCTTTCCCTTCAAGGTAATAAAACCTTTGTTTATATTTGCCAGGACTCTCAAAGCATGAATTCTGCAAAAATCAAGGGCCCCACAGTAAAATTCAAGCTTCACCTGCTTTACAGCAGTCAGGATTTTGTTTTATGAAGATACAGAAGAGGGAAAATAAAGAAGTGGCTGGAAGATATGCAAGTGAGTTCACCACTTATTCTTTCAAGATCTAACATTTCCTGGTTAGTATTAATCAAACAATGCAAAAATAAAAACATATTTATAAGTAATGTATTTTAGAAAACAACAATAAAATTCTAGATTGCATTGCAATACAGCTCATTTTTATATATATGCCAGCAATGGATTAGCTATGGAGTGTACAGGTCCTGTGAGAGGACTAGAGGCTGGAAAAGCCTTGGCAGAAAAGCAGAGAGAGGTCAGAGGCAGCTGAAGAAAAACAACACTTGGCTCATTCCCCATGCCAGCATGCAGTGACAGTTTGTAAGGACTATGGCTTTACATCATGTATCACTTTTCCTGACTGCTAAGTCTTTATTGATGTGAAAATCTTATTGTTCAGACTGACAGAGAACTGAACATGACTTGAAGGGTTAGGGCATTGTAGTCATGTGCCATTCCAGCTGAGTTGCAGCAATCAGGGAGTTGCAGCACTCCTGATTCCCCAACTTGTTGTCTCCCCAGCCCTTACACTGACATTCACGAAACCAAGGAGCCAGATCAGTAAGATGATCTAACTCAGTCTATGTTTCTATAGGTATTTACCATGGGAGCAAACCAGCTATAAAGTCAGTCTTTTGCAGAGCTTCCCAAGCACTGGTGGCATCAGAAGGGAATGTTGGAACTACATGACTGTGGGCAGAAGATGGGACCCTGGCATCCCTACTATGACCAGTTTAAAGTCTGGTGCAAGCACTTCCTGAGGGCATGCTCCAACACACCTAAATGCAACAGGAGAAGAAAATATACAACATGCAAGCTCAATATTAGGGACACAAGCAATTATGTTAAGCAGTGTCCACATGTCTATTGATCATGCTCAGAGAATAATTGCTTACCATCACAGGGTTTTTCCCAAATTTCTTTTCCTGTTATTAACATAGCCGTGCTTCTGGTTGTACAACTGAGGTTTTTCACTAAGGAAACCCTGCAATAGCTAGTAGCTCCTTTTTGCTCTGTATAGTTACAAGGTCTGGGTAAAACAGTGTTACTCTTTGTGAGTCAAACTGTACACTCAGAAGTCTAGTAAAAAATATTTTTCTTACTTTTAAATGGAACCTCCTGTGTTTCAGTTTGTGCCCATTGCCTCTGGTCCTGTCACTGAGCACCACTGACAAGAGTCTGGCTTGGCCTTCTTACACTGTCCTATCAGTCCCATTATACACATTGATCATACCCCCTGAGCATTCCCTCCCTTCCTCAGGATGAACAACTTCAGCTCTCTCAGCCTCTCCCCATTGGAAAGATGCTTCAATCTCTTAATCGTCTTTGTGGCTCTTTGCTGGTGTCATCGGTTCAGCAGTAGCAGTCATTTTTTCTCCTTGGTAGCTGGTGCAGTGCTGTGTTTTGACTTTCGTCCTGGGAACAGCACTGATAACACCAGTGTTTCAGTTACTGCTTGGCAATGTTTTGGTCTGACCAAGGACTTTCTGAGTCTCATGCTCTGCCAGGGAGGAGGGGAAGCCGGGAGGAAGCAGAGACAGGACACCTGACCCAAACTGACCAAAGAAGTATTCCATACCACAGCACGTCATGCCCAGGATGGAAAGCAGAGAGAAGAGACCCAGAAGGGTGGGGGGTGCACTGCATGGTCGGGCTTGGTATTAGGTGGTGAGAATTGTATTTTTTCCTTGTATTTGCCTTGTCATTATTATTATTGGTGGTAGCAGTAGTGATTTGTGTTATACTTTAGTTACTAAACTGTTCTTATCTCAACCTGTGGGAGTTGCATTCTTTTCGATTCTCCTGCCCATACCTCCGGGAGTGGGGGGAAGAAAGAAGGGGAAGTGAGTGAGAGAACGGGCTGCGTGAGTTAGAGTGTCTTAAACCACGACAGCTGGATTCTCTCCTGTCTGCCCCTTGCAATGAGGAGTCCACATCTGGGCCCAGCACCCCAGATGTGTTTCATCAGTGCTGAGTAGAGAAGAAGGAGTGCCTTTTTCAACCTACTGGAAATGCAGGAGCTGTGGCCCTCTTTGCTGCAAGAGCACATTGCTATCTCTTGTTCAAGCTAGTGTGTATGAGAAGCCTTCTTTGCACAGTTGCTTGCCAGCCAGTCAGCCTCCAGCATATACTGGGGCATGGGGTTATTCATCCACAGGTGCAGGACTTTGCATTTCCTATCAAAGCATTAGCATATAAAAGAATATTAGATATGAAAAACACTCATAAGGCTGCATTATATATCTCAAAATATTAAATAATTGAGAGGACAGACGCTGTCTGTCCATGTGCAGATAATTTTCATATTCTTAAATAAGTATAGAGTTAAGTCTCTTTATGTGTCAGGGCTTCCCAGCTCTTACAGAAAATGCCAAGGAGAAGAAACTGGTAAAATATTGCACGTCTAGTCTGAGCTCTATTGTTTCCTTGATGTAAAGCTGAAGTGCAGGGGAAAAAAAAAAAAAGAAAACAGAAAAATACTGTGTCACACCCTGAGCTTATTTACACAGGTGAAAAATGTGAGAATTGGTGCAAACAATAAAAAATCAGATTATATTTCTTGATAATTTCAGTTTCCAACACTTCTATTTTAACACAGGTAAATGGAAAGATGATCTAATAATTTCCTGTTGCACTTTCCCAGAGTAAAAGGTAGAAGCAGAATCAAAGACCTGATTCATTTTACATTGTGAGTGGGTGCTCTCAACCCCCACTAAAATTAATATCTTACTAGTCACAATTGTTTTCCATAAAATACCAGAAAGGGAAGCCTAACACACCTTGTTTTCCATATGGAAAGGCAGAGGCAGGGGTCTGGAAGAACATGACATACAGGAATTCATGTGGTAGTTTGTTTTTTGGGGTGGGTATTTTTTTTCAAAACGAGGATATGCGCTCCCACTCATTACAGATATGTGCAGGCAGCTGCTTTTGGTTGGGTTTTTTTTTGGAGGGTGGGCTTTAATTTCAACTCTATTTACACCTGTGGTGCTTGATTTAGGAATTGATATACCCGCAGTTCAGTGCCATAGAGATGTGCAGTGTGCAAAGACAATAGATAAAATAATATAGATGGAATAAAACACCTTGAAGGCTTTTCACTTTAATGTTGATGCTTTTATGATGAGCCTTGGAAAATCAGCTCTCAGCACCTGAGTCCACAGCTGCCGAGCAACTGTCATCCTCTCAGGCAGCTGGTGCAAAAGGTCTCAGGTTTAATCAGCCTTTTAAAATGACAAGCATGGTAACGTTGTTAGTAACCATGGGAAACCCTTGCCGTGGTTTTTCTTTCTGTCATTCAGACCCACTCCTCCATTCCTCCCTCCTTCCTTCCTTCCCACAGTAATATCTGGTCAGTGACCAGGACACACTGCAAATACATCCTGCCTCATTCCTTGACCTTGGAGAACTTCAAACCAAATTAGGATAATTTTACATAGCAAATTTCGAAGTCCTGTCCAAGAAGCCTGAGTAAAACCTTTTCAGCTCTATGTCATGACCAACCTGAAGCCAGAATGGGTAGATCATTTAGTGTCTTTAATAAAGTCAATTTCTGGCTTCACCCTTTCCTTTAGTAGAGAACTACTCTTGTTAACTTTCTTGTATTTCATGACAATTATAGGAATCAAATATCTTTCAGACCTTCATCTGTCTAAATTAGCTGAAAATGGCAATAGAGATTACAATTTTTTCGTGGGAGAGGCCAAGAGCAGCTGAAAACTAAGCGCTTTCTGTATGGAATCTGGATAGAAACACGTAAAAATATATAATACTCTCAGGAACTCTGATGCTTTACATATGCTAGATGATGGAATTAACTGATTTCTTTTTATTTTTTTTTAAATACCTTTAGATAAAAAATCCTAATCCCCCAATTTCCATAAAAAAATATAATTTCTTTTATTCAATGCCTGAGACTTCTGAGTGAAACCACAATGGCAGGTTCATTTTAAAGGTGGAGGGTTTTTTTACTCTTTCTTAACCCAAACCATAGAAAGCTACTGCTGTTAGAAACCTTTATTCTTTTGACTTAAGGCCTGACCCAGCAATCAAAACTGCAAATTGCAGTCCAGTTACAAAAACACAACTGTAGGCTGTGCAAGAATTGATTTTTTTTATCTCTGAAGTGTCACACTCCAGTTCATGTTACTGTTCATTAAACAGGAGCTGTTAATGTTGTTTGTTGACAGCAAGAGTTATCACTATTTGACAGCGATTATCCTGCAGCAAAGCTCTTCAGACCTTTTTGGACCCTTTCTCTGTGATTATGTTGTACCAAATTTTTTCTGTTTGCAGTAGCTCATTTATCATTTCAATTTTGAATTACCACAGAAACCCACAATTTCCCACTGAGTTTCTGGTTAGGAAGCAAAAGGAAAGTAATAGTTTTGAATTAAGTTTGGTTTGTTATATCTTTCAAATAGGAGAAAAAATTGTATTCTCCATCTAAACAGTATCCCTTAACAGTGTTTCAAATGTGGCTGTGTTCCTTTCTCTGACCAAAGCTTTTTTGGTAAAGGTAAGTTCCAAGGAAAGGAAGAAAAGCATGACCCTTGGTGCCTGCAAAAGGCATCACTTAAGTAGTAGTAGGGAGACAATAATAAAAAAAAATATGTAGTGGGAAGGATGAAGAAGGAGGGAATAGTATGATCTAACACAGTCTGTGACTTCGTTTGTCCATTCAGTAGGATTTTGTAGCCCTTGAATTATTGCATTACACTGCAAAAATAATATAAGCAAAAGTTTGAATTTCTAATCCTTTGGAAAAGCATCTTCTCGTTCCAAATCAATGTCAAAATGTTGAGGTTTTTCTCATCAGAAAGTTCAGAAAATATCTGATTCAGAAATAGCTAAATATTGTGTTATGAGTCAGTTTGACATTGAATTGGATTATCTGCCATCCCACATGGTCTCACAGGAGCTGTATCATCACCAGCTCATAATCTACTTCATAAGAAGTGCTCAGTGTCAGGACTTCATCTTTCACAATGTACTGACACTTATGAATCTTCACGTTTCAATCAAAAGGTTACTAATATATGGCATCATGTGACTTATAATCCATCTGCAAAACATAGATTACAGGCTGTCTAAAAGGCAGGACTTTAAGCACCTAATCCACAGATGTGATGAAATTTCAGTGACAGGAAGAGATCCAGGTTAATGCTGAAGTGAACCTAACATTTTAAATTTAGCAAAAAATTAGTGTTTAAGAACCCTTAATAGATTTTTTTTTTATTACCAAGATAAACCCAGTATTTTATAGAAAATTTGTGTTGTGTAGGAGTTGGCCTGCTCTACACAAAAGAAAAAAAAAAAAATCCTGGCCATCTATTGGTGTGCAAATTGCTGATTTTAAACTATGCAGGAGCATGGGAGATAGTTATAAAGAATGAAAGAATTTTGTTCCCTTTGATTCTGGCAGGAAATAATTGTGTAAAGTCTCTACATGAGGCACTGCCTCAGAAAGGCAGGATGGGCTTTAATAGCTGGACCATTAAAAAAAGTCAGATGGATGTAAGGCAACATGGTTGGAGTGTTCTGATGCTTGATAACTCTGTAACTGGAATGATCTATTTCAGGCTAGATTACTAGAGTGATTTAAAGCAGCTAATTCCTCTGACCAATCAAGTTATCTGAGCTATACCGAATCACATCAGCAAAGAACTATTACATATCAAAGCCTAATACAGTTATGGACATGTTCATAACCAAAGGTCACTGAGGTGTTGCTTTATGCTTGATCCCTGCTTAACAAAAAAGGCAAAGAAATATAATCTTCTAATCAGGCCAATATGAAAATTGGAGATGAGAGGTCTTTTTATGCTCTTTGATACATTTCCTATGCGTTTTGCTTTTTCAATACCAGACTTCTTTCTCAAAAATGAAGTGATTCATGGAAAATGTTCAGCAATGTTCTAGCCAATAAAAAAATATACTTTACAGGATATTTTTCTTGCTTATGGGCTTTTTTCTTTGGTTGGTTTTGTTTGTTTGTTTGGGTTTCCTTTTACTTTTGTTTTGCAAAATGTGGAGGAGGATCTTAAGAGTCATGTCTCCTTCACCACACTGCATTCTGTTCCCAGCAATTCCATTTTCCATGGCATCATGTTTCCTATTTTGTCAAATACAGTATCTCATCATTTCTTAATCATGCCCCTTGCCTTTTCTGTTATGAAAAAGTTGGAGCAAGATGCAGGTAAGAAATAATTAAAGGTTAAGAATATATTTAATGTCACTTGGGTTGGCTAGAAAGAAAATAGATCTTGTCAAAAAAATAAGGTTTAATTTTGGCTGAGATTGCAGATCTAATTGATGAAGATAAATACAGAAGTATAATTAAATAGTTAAGCATTGATGACTAAAATTCGGATTTAAAAATTAGCTGTCTGTATGATCAATGAATTAAGAATTATCCAGCTGACAAACACCCAAAAGTCACTGGAGACCATCATTTAGTGGTTCTACTGGAGCAAACTAGAAAAGGTTTTCCTGTCTCTGACAATAGCAGTGTAAAAAAGCATTAGCATTTTGTGGTAGAAAATGTTATAAAATTAGACAGAACTTCTCACCAGGGAGGACTTTTTCCTTCTTACCCAGTGAGTATTTAGCTCTAGATATAAAGCAAAGAAGAGGTATCGAGACACTCCTAGGAATGACTACAGTATGGTAAAAGATTTTGTTTGGGATGTGGGTAATTTGGGTTGAAATACAATCCTTAGCTGAATCAAGAAAAAGAGGAATCTGCGCTCAGACATTCCAAATTCCTAGAAGGTGTATTTCTCATTATTCTAGAAGGGAATTCTGTTACCTTTATAAGATATTCCTGAATCTGAGAAATCTCTCTATAAAATTCTCATCAAAACCAGCACAATGAAAGATTCTTAATTCCAACATACTGATAAAATCCAGTGTAAAGGGCCTTTAAAAATACCAGCGTAGGCCTATTTTCTATGGAAAATCTGCAAGGTCTGACAACACAGCTGACACTAATCAGTATGCTCTTCAGCAGTAAGGAAATAACATAAAATCACTGCTGATAAAATCATATCAAATTATGCAAGATGACGTTCAACAATGAAGAAACACCATTGCACTTGGTAAATTTCTCAGTAAACTGAGTCCATTCAGGCAGGATACCGTACGCCAAAATATGTAGGAGGTGAAACATGTATAGTTCAGATGGAAGGACTGTTTTGTGAACAGGGCTTAGGATTCCCACTAAGCCAGCTACTGCAGTAGAGGGTAGATGCAGATCCTGTTCAGATGGCAGGTGACTATTTCAGGCTGTATGTCTGTTTCTGAATGATACTGAACACTAAAGATCTCTCAGATCTAACAGAAAAAGCCAGTCACATTCAAATAGGAAGAAGTCTTACATTTGTAACAATCTAAATGTCAGGGACCTTCCCTCACTCTTTTCAACTGAAGACTTGATCTCTTCAAGAGAAAACACTTTTCAATCCAACAATTTCCAAAGTTTTTTTTAGGTAACATTGCTTCTGTGTTCATTATCTCATCTTGGATTGTTATCCTGTAGTCTGGGAACCACCAATATAGTGAAAAACAAGTTATTATCTTTCAACATTTCCAGCAAAATAAACTGTATCAGTCTGTAAAATACAGGTTTGATGAGGCTCAGTTCTTTGAACTGACATTTCGCATATATAATGTGCTTCAGCAGACAGTTCAAGTGATAAATGTAGCACTTCGAGCTGCTCCACAGGACAGGTACTTCCCCATTATTAATATGTATAATTCTGCCATACTCCATCATCATACGACAAAGTAAAAAAATCACTGCAAACAAGCATGTAGTTCCATAGTCTCCAGCACTGAGGAAGCCTGGCTTTCCACAAACTTTTAACCGATGTAGCAGACTTTGGTATATAAAAAATCTCTGCTGACTCCAGCTGGAAATTCAACCTCCTTCCTACATGGATTGTTCAGTGGCTCCATTGGGTGAGCTCCCAGAGGTGCTCTTGCCTCAGGTATTGCATATGCAAAGTGCTTCACTTATCCACCTATTTTCATGAAACTGGAGAACTAACTGGCAGTCTAGTCAAGCAAATTCAAGCCTGTCATTTGCACCTCAGTTTTAGGTACCTGATGATGCTGTGTAAGTGCTTTAGCACAATTATTAACTGAATGGAAAGAAGTAGGTGTTTCTGGTGGCTTTTAGGAGCACTTATTGTCCAACTAACTTTCATACCTAAACTATGGTCATCAAGATCTCTAAAGGCACCTACCCATCTGCATTTACTCTACAGGAAATTTAGCCAGCTGCTTTAAGAGCACTTCTTTGCTACGAGTAAAAAGATAAACACATTACCAGTCTTCAGTTGAGGAGACTTGACTCTGAGTGCTAGTCATCATCAACTGTATAAAAAATTAACATGGAAGACTAGAATGCCAAAGGCGATTTTAGCACACAAATATGCATGTATTCTATCACCTCAAGTCTTTTTTCCATAGAAAGTATATTAACCATAATTTTTTTAATTTGTAATTTCTCTTTTATTTTTGTCTCTAAAGGAAAAGCGTCAGCATATTTTAAGGTAGCTGACAGCCAATTTTTTGGGAACTAATTTCTATTGTAATGAAATGTGAATGAAAGTCTAGCATTTTTTTTTTTCAATTACTTGAGATTCTTATTGATGCTTTTATTTGTCCAGAACACAGTACTTTATAAACATTAACACCACTTCATTGCATTTTTCTGAGTTAACATTACAACATATGATTATCACTGAGATGATGTTACAGCTGGCTGAAATATCCAGACAGAATCTAACTGATGGCTGGACTGGTCATGAATATGTCAGTAGAATTGTTGGCAGTCAAGTCTGTGCACTGAGAACATATAGATCTGCTAGACACGTACTTCTGTGCATTATAAAACACATTTTCAGTTAGTGTACACAGAGAATATTTTATCGTCAAACTACCTGAAGTTTAGGATTTTACTTGGATTAGTTTCCCTCCCTCCTCTGTGTGATAGCCAAAATGATAGTCCTTTTTCTTCCTGAAATTTTTGTTGCTCTTTGCAGCACACCAGCCTATGAAGGTTATTTTCTTCATTATTCTCTCTGTCTTATTTATTGTCTTCCTTTAGCTTGATATGCTTGCTCCAAAATGATGGCTGTTTTACTTTAGTGCTCTCCCTGACATTCAATAGGAGATATCTTTAGAGAGATAAAGCTGCTCCTCTCATAAATCTCCCTACTAAGCTGAATTCACACACTCCACAAGAGATTCAGCCTTTGATTAGGGATTCCTTTCTGTAAAATCACATGGGAATGGAAAAATTCTTAACTGTGCAAGTTTTTGGAACATCTTTTGATCTGCAGCTTTTGTCTCAGAACTCATCAAATTGCTCTCTCCTGTGCTCAGACACCATTTCTAACAATGGTGTCCCATTTATTTGCTTTCTTTTTTCACTCAGAAAAAGATTTAAAAGGTATTATCTCAATTTTTTAAAAATCTTTTATCACGGGGAGCTCTACATACAGACTTAACTCTTGCACTCTTTGTTTTTATGAACAGATACTTGGTGGTTCAGCTTGAAGCTGTTTGATTTCTTCTTTTCTTCTCAGGACTGTAGTGTTCAGCTGTTAATCAGTCTCTTCTGCAGCATGAATATCACAAAACTGAATAGTCCTACAGTTTCTGTTGCATCACGTTAAGTAATATATAAGAAGATTCTTGTGGGCCATTTTCTATTTATGAAGACCTACAGAGACTCTACAACTACAGCCAGCAGTTTAGTCACATGTTGGCTTACTACTCTCCTTTTCAACTACTTGCTTTGCAAGCTGGATAGTTCCTTGCTCTAAAAATTTTCCAGAATTTTTAATTAATGCAAAGCAAGCAGCAGTGTTGCAAATGTTCAGTGGCTTTGGTTCACCTTATGGACCAATAATTTAGTAATCCCCTGCAGATCACCCGTACATGACTTTCTCTCTACAGTAGCAGCTGAACAGCAGCTGATAGGAAAAAATTATGAGGTTTGAGGGTCTACCACAAATCAGTCTCTCAGTATCATTCGTGGATCTACAATTTCTCTTGCTATCTCTATACTTGGGACACAAATAATATGGACCAATTCATCAAACAATTCTAAATCACAAAAGTAGCAGAAGACACGACAATACAACGTTCTACGATAACAGCAAACACTTGTGAGGTTGTTATGTATAAGGTACTTAATTATTGTACGAGTGTTCGAAAGACATATGACTGAAACTGCTAAGACTTCAAACCTTTACTATTTGTAGTGTTAACTAATAATTGCAAAGTACCTCAGGCCACTATAAATAAGTGCAAAGCATCTTAAGTACTTTCTCAGTCCCTGTATCAAACTGATGAAGTGAAGCATATCTCGGATACCTGAAGAAAATAAAACAGTAATCACAAATGATGTGTAGCATAAAATCACAATAGTACCAGAGGGGAGTGAAAGAAGGCAAATACTGAGAATTTCCCAGGAAGAGTGCCGTTTTTTTCAAAAGTAGGATCTAATTTGTGCTCACAAAACTGTACTCACATTTAGGAGGAATATGGAGCTCCCATTGTCAAAAGATGTTTCACTGAATGCAACAAGCAGTCACATGTGCAAATTGCTGCTTCACCATGTTAGTATCCTTTCTCAAGCTAATGCTGCCCATTTGGGTGTATGGCTGTGAGGCAGCAATACATGCCTTTAAACTGTTCACCAAGCTTTAATGCAGCAAGTCAGCTTCTCTGCTGGGATTAGCCACTATGGGTCCTTCTATGAGATTTTATTTTCAAACTAGTAGCTGGAAGACCTGAAACTCTCTCATGTCCAGAAGTTCAAAAATATTTGGCTTCTTTCCCATACCTCAATTTTACACAATTCCCTGTTTGAAGGTGGGCAGAGAAGAGATTGGCAAGACTTTGCCCTATCTTTTTTCTTTCTGTCTTTGTTCTTTCTGGGTTTGCTTAACTATTATATTTTTTGGTCTGTAAGTGAAAACACTAACGACCTTTATTCAACAAGGACTACCAACTTATTAGCACTGGTGACAGAAACAGAGGCTGAGATATAGGTTTTAGAAAGAAATCAAGATGTATTGTTTGTTCTGTTTCTCCTCACTCCATTTTTATCATAAAATTGTCACTTCATATGTCTTTCCTTAAAAATATTGCTTTTTAACTCCAGCAATCCACAAATCACAAACATAGATTGCTAATGATATTTCTGTCTTCTTTTCTTCCCCTCAGAAGCAAACTTTTTGCCTGATACTTTATCTCTGAGAGAAACTACCTTTTAACAAGTGTAGTATGTATTTATTCTGAGATAGTCTTGTCCTATCATGCATCTCTCCCATGACTGATTTTCCACTTTGTTGACTTTGTTTTTCTGTCTTAAAGACTCTTGAAAGCTGATGGCTGATGGTAGGCATTAGGAATTTTGCACGAGCACACATTCTCGTGGTGTCAATTACATTCCAATCCTCCTGCCCATCATTTTCTGTTCCCCACAGGTAGGTCCTCAGAGATCAGTGGCTAATAGGAAGCTCTGTACAATGAGACTAAAGTAGAATTCAGGTTGTCAGAACCTGCATTTTTATCCTTACAAACATGAGCTCTCAAGGAGATTCTTCCTTCTGTCTGAATTGAGAGGGCTCTGTACCAAAATACAATAGGCTGCACCCTTCAGATTAAGAGATAGTTTTACATGACATGGCAACCTTTATTAAATTATGTGCCCTCTGAGGTTTCTAAGGGCAGATTAGCAAGTAGTAGTAGACAGCTGACTGTTTTCTGTAATGTCAGTAACACATCATGAGCCAGTTCCATTACCACCACATACACCTGTGTGGAGCATGTTGAGCCCTTATGATTAAGTGGACATTTGCATGAATTAATTTAGAAATGCAAAATACAACTGTGGTGCAAGTAAGGCAGGAGCATGAATTTGGATTTACTGGTCTTGTGCTCCTGATTAGAATTACTCCAACTTTGGTAAAGAAGATCAGGAATCCAGCGATATATTTGTTATCAAATCATCCCTAGTAGTAAAACAAGTAACTTTCTGCAAAGGCTCTCAGCAAATCAGTTTCTTTTACAACATACTGGGTTTAAAGGTTTTAAACTCACTGCAGCTGTTAAAGTCATTGAATTGGAATTTGCAGCTACTGACTGAGAGAAGGCATGGAGAAGGAACAGTCTGTAATAATTTTTCTCTTTAGTTATACTCTACTGGGTAGCAGAAACAGGACTCCAGCCAGCTGGTCCACTGTTTTGGCCACTATGTGTGTCCTGATTGTTAGCTACCTCTACACTTGGGCATTCTTTCATCTTCTTAAAGCTTTCAATGTACGAACAGTGATAAAGCTATTCTGCTATGAACTGGTCTAGTCTGGTTACTAACTACTATATGAATTTTCTGTACAGGACTTATAAAGGAAGAGAAACAAGGGGCATATCTTACTAGAAGAGTGCCACTTCTATCAGCAGGACACAGTCGGTGGTTGAAACTGTAATTAATTGAATGCAGATGACCTGTTGCTGGGATTTTTAACTTTTCATTCCTTGGTTGGTGAAACAGAAGAAAGTAAACCAAGAGTTTCAGGTAATGAGAGGACATAGCATAAATAAATAACTGGTAAAATTCATTATATCAGTGGGATCTGCAAGACTTTTTACACAGCAGAAAGTCCTCATTTCTTGCAAATATTTAACATACAAAGCCACACCTAACATTTTTTGAACTATCTGTGACATTTTTTTTTAGAGAAGCAGAAGCCACATACCATGACCAATTAGAGGAATTTCAGCATGTACATTCATCATTACTGGCTAGAAGTCTGTTGTAACTCTTCTGAAATCCCCCTTTACTGATACCACTCTGGATTAACCACAGAATCATAGAATGGCTGAGGTTGGAAGAGGCATCCAGAGGTCATCTTGTGCAACCCTCCTGCTCAAGCAGGGCCACCTAGAGCAGGATTCCCAGTACCATGTTCAGATGGCTTCTGAGTATCTCTAAGGATGGAGACACAACAACCTCTTTGAGCAACCTGTGCCAGTGCTTGGCTATCCTCACAGTGGGAAAAAATGCTTACTAATGTTCAGGAGCAACATCCTGTATTTCAGCTCTGGTTCTGTCACCGAGCACCAGTGAAAAGAGCCTGGATATGACCAATATGCACCCTCCATTCAGGCATTTCTATACATTGATAACAACCCCTTGAGCCTTCTCTGCTCTAGGCTAAACAGTCCTAGCTCTCTCAGGTTTTCCTAATAGGAGAGATTCCAGTCTCACAATCATCTTTGTAGCCTGTCACTGGACTCTCTCCAGTATGTTCATGTCTGTTTTCTAATGGGAAACCCACAGCTGAATGCAGTACTCCAGATGCAGCCTCACCAGTGCTGAGTAGAGGGGAAGGACCACTTCCTTCTACCTGCTGTCAATGCTCTGCCCTCTGCAGCATAGGATGCCATTAGCCTTCTTTCATGCCCTTATTGAATAATACAAGAAGGGAATAAAGTACTTGTGTTTTCTCAATGGAATAAAAAGTGTTAGGTTCTTAAATCTTCTTATAAAAAAGGAAGCATTAAGGAAAAACAGCTCATCAGTGGTTGTTACAAGTGAATTAATCTTCTTTACTACCATCCATAAATACTGTTAATGCATTAATGTTTCACACATTGAACTCAGAGATGAGAAAATATAAATCATTGATACATTCAGTTTTTTCTAGCCACCTCATACCACAAAAGTCTGATGTATCTGTACAGTAGATTGTAAAATTGTGAAACTCTCCATATTCTACAGAGTTGAGAGACCTATGCAAGGTTATTTGCAGCAGGAAGCAGGTTGTAGGAGGACTTAGTAAATCCAGTTCACAAAAGAACAGATTCTTCAGTGTCCATAAGCCATCTGCTGCCAAAAGCAGACCAGTTTACTACTCCATGCATTGTATGAACCTGAGAAGTATTCTCAGGTATGGTACCATCCAGGTGTGAAGAGTACAATTGTACTGTGCTTAGGAGGGACAAATGTCTTAATCCTCCAGCAACACCATACAGTTACCCTTTTTTTACTTTCTTATTAGTTCTCACTCTGCTCCTGCCTATTACATACCTTTCTGTTACCTTTCTGTTACCTTCCATACTTCTGTAATGTGTCCTAGTGAAAAATTCCTTTCTTCCTAGGAGTTAATTACTCTTTGTTTTGGCTTTTGCAGCTGACGAATGAGAGAGATGCAACAAAGATCCGGCTCTTCACTCTGGCTATAAGCAACATGCCAAAGGTCTGGAATTCACAAGAAATGGAACTGGGAACTCCTGCTTGTATTTCATATATATCCCTAGTAACAGAGTTCACAACAGGCTTTTTCACTTGGTCAGAGACTGATAGTGGTTGCTATGGCTGGTTTTGATGGTTTTTTTTCTGACTACCTGGCAATTAAAAGGCTTTATAGAAACTGATTTCTTTGACAGTGTGTAATTTCCCTGAGGTGAATTTCACATTTGACTACATGCTATTCTGGTATTCCTCTAAGTACCGTGGTAAACATTACACATACGCGCATTCACAGGCACAAATCAAATAGCAGGCACAAATCAAATTTCACAGGCACAAATCAAATTTCAGTCAGGACGTTTCCAGCACATAGTTAATGAAAACACTCCACATGCGGACAATAACTAAAAGTTAATATGGCCGGTCTCATTCAATGCAATTTCAACCCATCTTCACGATAATCACTGTCTGTATGTCAACAAGGCATCACACAGCCTTGCAGCAGGTCAGAACCCAAACCATGCCTTTAAAGATAAAAAAAAAAAAAAAAGATAAAAGATAAAAAAGGAATTGCTTATAGCATCTGATATCATTTCCATATTATTGTATACCACAATGGGATATTTTGTTTGTGACTTTCATTCCAGGGCAGGAATTTAGCTGGAGAATGCTAGTACCAAGTGATGTGTTGAAGATTTGGAGCAATCTGTGGAAAAACAGCCTGTAGGCTGTTGACTTCTGGATTGAATGAACAACTCCAGAACTGCAGAACACTATCATTAAAAGCTTGGTACACTAACAGATTAATTAAAATTTGACTTTACAGGACAATCACCTTTTCTTAGTTCAAACCTAAGATGATTTTATTCAAATCTTTCTATGCCTACAATTAATATAATATTAACTATTAATATTAATTAGATAAAATATTTGAATTATTCAATCAAATAAATCTTCCACATTTTTCCTCCTCCTAATAAGTTTTTTTATATTGTAGGTGTTCCAGCTGAAGAGAACAAGTGTCATTTTTCATTCAACCTTTGTCTCACTTAAATGTCAAGAAAAAAACTGATTTTTTAATAATAAATAAAAAAATTACCATTCACACATGTACAAGAAATAACAATCAGTCATTCATGTTATTATGCAAATCAGAGTATTTCTTCCCCATTCATATTTTAATCATCCAGGAATATCTACAAACGTGCAGCATAATGGATACTCCAAGCCCAGAAAACGCTTTAATACTGCAAACCCCAGCAATTTTACCATCACTTACAGTCATAGTCTAAAAATGAAGATAATAAATTCACAATTGCTAAATTCCATTGCTGGTTTCATTACTGTACTCATCTTACTGTCTTTCAGATACATATTTGAAAACCAGGTATGAAAGCCAGAGCACATGAAAAACTCTCAGTGATGAAACTGAAATGTATTCTATACCATCTACAGCCCATGTTGGAAGACTGGTTTAAGGCATGCTGCTGATTTCATCAGACAGGTATGGAATGGCTTCATTCATACTTTGAAATGAAAAAGAACATGATAAAAAAGATTGCTTCTATGAATCATTCAAATTGGGTAGCATAAAAATGGTTATCATGCGTAAACAGCACTTAAACAGGAGTGAAAGGTAATGGTCTACTGATTGGCTTTGGAGATCAGTTAGCGCTGGTTTCAGTTAGCTCTTCAAGGATGACCAGGTAGATAAAGAAAACAAGACCGGAATTTGAAATCAGCCCTGTTGAACAGAGCTGTGGAAAGCAATGAGTTAAATGATATGACACAGAGACTCGGACAGATTAGAAATCTGTCCCAAAAGGAGCAAAATGAGTTTCTTCTTTTCTGGAAAAATAAATAAATAAATAAATAAATAAATAAAAGAAAAAGGGCAATCTAATATATCTGGTGAAATCCAATTGACAACAGATAAAAAAATACTCAGTCCATTGGAGAAGTCTGGGCAAAATCAATGATATAGAAGTACCAAGGGTGAAAGCTGAAAGTGAATGAGACGGGTTGGCAATGTGATGTGGCTGCAAAACCAGTGTATACAATTTAAGGTTACATTCACAGATATGTCATAATATGGAACAACAAGGCACAGAATTTTGATAGCATGTGCTCATCTCCTAGAATTTTACTAAAAAGATGCCGCTAAACTTGAAAGAGTTCATAGAAAAGAAAGATAATTTGAAATTAAAGAGCTGAACAGCCCCAGTTTTCTCAGCCTGTCTTCATACGTCAAGTGCTCCAGCCCCCTGATCATCCTCATATCCTTCTTATGTTGAGGACACCAGAACCACACACAGTACTCCAAGTGGGGTCTGATGATTCTTTCATATTTAATGAGAGGTAACTCAAGCTATGAGAATGATGTGCAGAACTTAACGACATTGAGACAGAGTTCCCATGTGCTCATGCAAGGTCCTTTTTATGATAGTCTTCCAGTCAGTTTTAGTAACAGAAATAACTCATCAACTCTGCCTGTGAAATAACTTGATAAGTAGCAAAAAGGCATTACTGTTTCTCAAATATATGTTCATATGTTTGCACCATACAAACATACAATACATACGTCTTGTGTAACAGGAGATGTGAATTTACACCAAAGCCTTAGGACAAAAAATTCTTCTACACACACTCTTTGCAAGTATAGCCCTTGAAGGTGAAACGTGTTTTTAATAGATACAGGGATATTGTTGGACTTCTATTATCTGAAATCATTTCAGAATTTGAGTCATCTTATGTGTGAACTGCAATTCTACAAATACAATCTAATTAATATTTCAGTCCATGAGAAATAAGTAGCACTGTATATATTGCTATATGGATATAATTCGTGCAATAATAATTCCCAATGCTATAAAGTAAAAATTTACATAAATTTTGATAATTAACCCATTTGTATTACCAGAAACGACAGAATATAGGTAATTCAAATGCATAAAGTTGTACTGATCTCTGGGAAAAGTTGATCAAAATGGAATGTAGAGAAAGCTGAAATCCTTCTTGCCACTTTACTTAAAATCGTAACAGCAATTGTGCAAAAACATTTGACAAATATTCCCAAATAAATTAAAGAAGTAAGCTTTCCTGAGTGCAACCATTGCTAACCAAAATTAGCTTAAATTTTCATCTCTAGGGATGCATAAAATTCATGGTGTAAATCTTTGATATCAAGTGAATGAATGTCCCACATGATATGGAACTCTCATTAAAATGTTGAAACATTTAATAAAGGGAAACAATATACAGTTGAAGTTTGCTTCCCTGAACAATGATTCAATACAAAGCAAGTTTCCATTGAGTTATATCTATTTTGTAATAAAATCACAACTAATATTAGAAATACCGCAGCAAAAGTTCTCTTGATGAAAACTTCAGTTTCCTTGTTTTGCAAGTGCTCAATCCAGTCTATAAATAATCTTTGACACAATAAAGGACATGGATATATGTGTTTCATGTTAATTTAGATTTTATTTTCATTTGAGAATCATTAAATAAGATGATTTGGAAACATAACATGGAAGAAAGAAAGACATCATTCCCAGTTTCCAGTGACAAAAGTCCAAGCTTCTCTTGCATTCCTTGAACTAGCTTTTTTCAGATACACATTAAAATAATCTCCCATATTTTCCTGTACTTGCTAACAATGAAAAATTAACTTTTTCTCACCATCGCTGAGACATTGCACACAGTGTATAGTACTTGCAAGGGCCTACATTATACAGAAAATCCACCTGCTTGCTCAAAATAATCACCTCTGTCAGGAAGCCAACACCAGCTGGGAGCAATAACACCCATTAAAATATGCAGGCATCTGAACAAGTTATGCAAGGTTAGGCATGGGTGAAATGGCAACTAATTTAGAAGGCACTTCACAGTTGCTGAAATGCTCCAAATAGGTAGATTATATTTTGAAGGAATCTAAAGTGAAGAGGTGAGGAAGGGGCAGAAGAAAAGGGAAAATATTCTTTGCACTGGGGCTTGGCATAGGGTTCATTTTAGCTTGGATTGGTTTAGTTTTATGGTTTGTCTCTTTCCTAGCATCAGCTGAGCCTTTGACAAAGATGCCCCAGATGAAAAAGTATTCTGAGACAATGCATTTGCCAAGCTGCACCTTCCTTTGGCAGCCCCTCTGCACTGTTCCAGCCACTGCACCATGCTTTCTCTTTTTCCTAACCACAGTCCTAAGGTTAGGTCTTGACACTGGTCTTGCCTGGATCATATCCCAGCACACTGAGCAAGGGTCCACATTAACAGATTCCCAGAAGACAATTCTGTTTGCCACCTATGCCTTCTGTGGGCAGCTCTTTTGCAGCTGCGTTCTAATCATGGCTTTCTCCTCTGCCAAACCCCTCACCTTGGCCTTCGTCTTGGCTGAGCCCCATTCCAAGAACGAGAGCCATGGCTCAGATGAAAAAGTTTTCCAAGTGATAATTCCTTCTGCAGCCTACATCTTTCTTTGACAGTCCCTTTACAGCTCCACTTTAACTGGTTTTCTGTGGTTGTGGTTTTTTTGCACCATAAGAATCCCTAGTGGTAGAGTGACCACCCTGGCCATGGCTCCTGCTCCTGTCAAAGACTCCACATTCGTGAGAGGAAAATTCAATTATCAGCTGCTCATTTTCTTAGAGGATTTTCCACACTCCTACACACACTTATCTCACAGTTTCTCTTTTTCTCTTAACTGCATTTTTATTCCTAAATATATTCCCTAGCATAAAATAAGCCTAGACACTGCCCTCTTCATCTTACCCAGAAAAGGGTTTACTCCAGGGGGAAATGTAGCTTACAGGGTTGTTTTTTTCAGACAGCACTTCTCCTGCACCACTCAAGCTGTAGCTCTAGGCATTTTCTCTCAATCTTTAGAGAGCTGTTAAAGGAACTGAGTGCTGCAAAAATAGTTGTTTCTTTAGGAATTTTTCATCTTCACTGGCATGTTTTTTCTAAAGTTCATTTTAGGGTTTGGGTTAAGGTTATTTTTGACTGAATGTCCAGAGCTAAGTTTGATTGCATATGGTCAGCATCTGACAAAGAAATACACGGGCAGATTTTAATATTCTCAGAAGAGCACTGAATCTTTGCATGAAGCACTATCTTTGGCACATGCATCAGCCAAGCATTTGTGTTAGAGCTAGAAGGGGTTTAGAAACAAAGCGAACACAGAGATGAAGTTGTAGTGGGGATACAATGTACCCTCCACTGTTAAGAGCTGATGCTACAACTGGGGAATTTTGTAGTATTTATCTCAGCATATTTCTGAATGGGGAGGTTTTCCTCCCAGGCCAGGCTTAAGGTACACAGTTAAGTTTATGTTTGTTGAGGAAAAGAAGCAGCCCAGACATTCAGGGGGACAAGGTCTGGAAAGAGGCTGCCAAAGGAAACTGGGAATTCTGGAAAATATATTTGCCGCTGATTTTCAGTATGGATAAAGTTCATCTGGCCTTTTGTGACACTCCGCTGAGTTGTAGGATTTGGAATTAAGGCTTTGGTTGCTGTTGTGAGAAAGAGAAATCCTAGAATGACACTTCAGGAGCATCTTTTAAAGTTAAGACTAATGTTGAAATTCTTTTCTTAGGAATATTGATTGTTTTTGATTGGAGTACAAGCACTGTCCTAGAGATCAAACCAAGGCTAGGGCTGAGAGAAAGAAATTTCAGAAGTGCACTTGCAGGAGAACTGGAAATGGATTGCTGAAAGAAACTGAAATTCTCCCATAACGAACTTCTAGTCATGACTGTGCTGGCATGCTTTTTTCTGAGGCTTACCTTGCATTAGGGTTTGTGTTGAAACAGAATAATTTGTTTGAACATGTAAGAGGTCTCCATGTGTAGATTTTTACTAGCCTTGTGTAAAGTAATGATGCATTCATGTGCTTGCATGATACCATCATTAAGGATTCTTCATGTTAATCACAAACTCACAGACTAGGCATATATTCACTTAGGTTAAGTGCAAAAAAGTGTAGAGGAGAAAGTTACAAGGTCCTTTCTAAAGGAATGGATATTCTTTTTCTCTCCCTTTTTCTAACATACAGCAGCAAATACTTTCATCTTTTCATGTCACTATTTTGACAGTGAAAAACAAACACATTCTTGGTTTTTATGATCCTGTTTTCTTGACCCTCTGTTGCATTATATGCATGCTCACGCACACAAGTCTGCTCCAGGATTTTCTATTGAGACCTGCAACAACTTAGAAGCCTTAGAATCACTATTAGTGGTTAGAAGCAACTGAACACTCAGTTCAGTAACTCTCAAGGAAATAAAAAAATTCTATATAATTATTCTACATAATTATTTAATTGTGTAATTTCACTCATGCTCACCATTTAATTTTAATCAGATTTAATCATAGAATCCCAGGTTACAGTATCTGTGTGTTTATGTGGGCTGTATGATACAGCAAAGCATTAAATCAACAACCTTAGAACTGTAAACGTAGCACACATGACATAGCTTATATTTCAGAGAACATAAATATAACTTTTTTGTTGCTTCTGGCTGCATGGATAAGCTTCCATAAACAAACTGTAGATGGCTGAGCAATGGTAGCCTGAGCATGTCTGTTTAGGTGGTCTTTTGTAATAAAAGACCTCCTTTCTCAGGGAGAGGCTTATGCCTTAGGCTCTCCTTAGTAAGAACCAGAATCTAGTTTTCATAACTTGAAGGAGCTCAGATTGTGGGGTTTTTAGTTTAGTTCACTGTCAGCAACAAAGATCCACACACAAATATGACCAGACAGGTTAGTGCATTTTCACTACGACTTGATTTCTTGTCCAGGTATGAGCAAAGCAGTGTAAGCAGAATAAGGACCCTCACTGAAAGGCTCTGACATGTTAAAGATGGCTATAGCAGCAATGGTTATAGGAACAATCCTAACAGCATTGCACTGAGAGCTTATGTTTGACTTTGGACTACTTCCCATGAAGCTGACCCAGTTTATGCCTATGTTGCCTACTGCTTCCTTGCGCATAACGTAAACTTAGCAAGTCAGCATTTAGAACACTCTTTTGCATTCTGCATCAGGCATCACTTGAAATCCACTTCCACCTTTTGCATGACAACTTTACAACCTGAAAGCAGATTTTGAGTAAAGTGCATCAGCTTGTTACTTCCCAAATGAGCGATGTTAACCTGCCCATTTCACCTTTTTTCATTATTTAAATAAATGTATACGTGTATACAAAATATTTAACATCCTTATATTCAATACTGTATATATTCAAATGGAAGCATAATGTGTATGTGCTGTGCTCCATGTACAAAACAAATCATATAAAATTGCACAGCCTCACTGGACATACCATCAATGATTGCAATGAAGATGTTACAGAACAAGAAAACATGACACTGCAGCATTCAGCTGCTCTTGGGAGACCTCACTTGGAGGATGTGTGCAATTTTGGTGTCCTCAACATAAAAAGGACATGGAACTGTTGGAACAAGTCCAAAGGAGGGCCACGAGGATGATCAGGGGACTGGAGCACCTCGCGCATGAAGATAGGCTGAGAAAGTTGGGGCTGTTCAGCCTGGAGAAGAGAAGGTTGCGTGGAGACCTCATAGCAGCCTTCCAGTATCTGAAGGGGGTCTATAGGGATGCTGGGGAGGGACTCTTCATTAGGGACTGTAGTAAGAGGACAAGGGGTAACGGGTTCAGATTTAAACAGGGGATGTTTAGATTGGATATGAGGAAGAAATTCTTTACTGTAAGGGTGGTGAGGCACTGGAATAGGTTGCCCAGGAAAGGGTGAATGCTCCATCGCTGGCGGTGTTCAAGGCTGGGTTGGACATAGCCTTGGGTGGCACGGTTTAGTGTGAGGTGTCCCTGCCCATGGCGGAGGGGTTGGAACTAGATGATCTTAAGGTCCTTTCCAACCTTAGTTATTCTATGATTCTATGATATTGAAAAGTTCCTCAGATTGTTTGCTTATTGCCTAGAGCATAAGACTGAGCAAACATAGGTATGTGGTACATTCTGTTGTTCTTCCTACATACAAATCCTGTGGATTCTAGTCTGTAAATCTATGCATACCCAGCTATGTGCTAATTACAGAAGCAAAAGTATCACAATAGAAACTTTAAACAGATGTTAACAGCTGGGAAAAAAAGTATCTGTGCCATTTTCAAACTCTTGCCTGTTTGGTATTAATGAGAATCAGAGTTATCTCTTGAAACATATGAAATATTTAAGAATAAATATGAATTTTATCAGATAATATATTTCATGCTTTATAGGTTACAGAGAGTAACTTTCTCTTTACATAGATGTGGAGGTAGATGAGCAGGAGTGTCAGCTGAGGGTAATCAATGTTTATCAGATTTTGTTCACATACCAAGCTCACTCTCTTCTCACTGCCCATTCTGGGACATCAAACAAGTAAATTTAATCCTCTGTTTTGATTCATGCGGCTCTGCATGTGTGCGTGTATATGTGTGGATAAGGATTTGGTCTACTTTTTTTTTCCTTTTTATTTTTCCTTTCCTGAGTGCCAGTAGTGCTGTGTAGTACTGTAGCGCCAGACTGTAACACCAGATTACAACAGAAAAACTGTTTGGGGGCTGTGCTCATTGCACCCAGGAATCCAGTTGTGCAGGCCTAAGGCAGTATCTGTACAAATGCTCTAAAGAAGTGATTTGATCACTACACTGTATCACTGGAAACAGCCTAAAAGGAAATTTACCCGGGTAGTGAGAGTGGTCATATTCATACCATATCAGGGCACAGGCTTGTACATACGTTTGCTCTTTGGCAACAGGGTTATTACTAGAGCTGTAGCTGCTGGATTAAAAGAGATGCTGTTAGACTAAAATTCTGTTATGGGCAAAAAGCAACATATCATATAAATGAAGCTAAGAATGTATTTTTATTCCAGTTAAAGTTTTAGTAGTCTAGCAGTCTGAATTAAAAAATTAATTGTAATGGACCTCAGTACATCAACAGGTTTTAATTGCTTTGACCTCCACCTGTGGGGAGCTAAGGTGATAAGATTTGCATGAAGAACAGTTTGGGAATGAGCTCTGAGGCCTTGGTGCTTTGACAAGCCCTGGGGCTATGACTTGGGGCGTTGAAGGCCTGAGGATGTGGTACCTGGAGAGTTTTACAGGGGCCAGTGAGATTGAACGTTGTATGTATGTGCAGGTTGGGAAAGTACCGAACAGGGGGATAAAAGGGCTTGGTTGTAATAAAGTTGGATTTGAGTCTCCGCATCAACTTGAACCCATGTCTTGAAATGCCACATCCACCTATGCCCATTGGTCCAATTGCAGTTAAGTATGTTAGGGATAGGCTGGAGAGTATGGAACTCTGTCTGGGGACAGGTGAGCAGTCGACAGAGAGTTTGTGGGTCAGGGTTAAAGGGAGAACAGCAATGGGAGACATTATTGTAGGGATCTGTTACAGACCGCCTGACCAAGAGGACTCTGTGGATGAAGCTCTCTATAGGCAGATAGGAACAGCCTCATGCTTGCAGGCCCTTGTTCTCATGGGGGACTTCAACCACCCTCATATCTGTTGGACGGATGGTATGGCACAGCACAAGCAATCCATGAAGTTCCTCGATTGTGTGGAAGACAGCTTCCTTCTGCAAGTAACAGAGGAGCCGACAAGGAGAGGTGCCATGCTTGACCTCATCCTCACCAACAGGGAAGGGCTGGTTGGAAATGTGAAGCTCCACGGCAGCCTTGATTGCAGGTATCATGAGATGATCAAATTCGAGATCCTCAGGACAGTGAGAAGAGAGTGCAGCAAGCTCACTGCCCTGGACTTCAAGAGAGCAGACCTCGGCCTCTTCAGGAACCTGCTCAGTATGATTCCATGGGATATAGCCCTAGAGGGCAGGGGGGCCCAAGACTGTTGGTTGATATTCAAGCATCACCTGCTGCAAGCTCAGGAGCGATACATCCCTACTAGAAGGAAGTGCTGCAGGAGGGCCAGGAAACCTCCTTGGATGGATAAGAAGCTGCTGAGGAAAATTCAAAGGAAAAATAAGGCTTATAAAATGTGGAAGCAAGGACAGGCAGCCTGGGAAGAATACAGGGATGTTGTCGAGGAAGATAGGGACTGGGTTAGGAAAGCTAAGGCCCACTTAGAATTAAACTTGGCTAGGGATGTGAAAGATAACAGGAAGGGATTCTATAGGTACATTGCAAATAAAAGACAGACTAGGGACAACACGGGCCCTCTCCGGAAGCTATCAGGAGAACTGGCTACCCTGGATTTGGAGAAGGCTGAGGTTCTTAACGACTTCTTTGCCTCAGTCTTCATGGGAAAATGCTCTGACCACACCACCCAAGTCTTGGAAGGCAGATGCAGAGACTGTGAGAATGAAGACCCTGGGCCCACTGTAGGAGAGGATCTGGTTCGAGACCATTTTAGGAACCTGAACATACACAGGTCCATGGGACCAGATGAAATCCATCCGTGGGTCCTGAAGGAGCTGGCAAATGAAGTTGCTAAGCCACTGTCCATCATATCTGAAAAATCATGGCAGTCAGGTGAAGTTCCTGATGACTGGAAAAAGGGAAATATAACCCCCATTTTCAAGAAGGGGAAAATGGATGAGCTGGGGAACTACAGACCAGTCAGCCTCACCTCTGTGCCTGCCAAAATCTTGGAGCAGATTATCCTGGAAGGCATGCTGAGGCACAAGAAAAACAACAAGGTGGTTGGTGACAGCCAACATGGCTTCACTAAGGGGAAATCCTGCCTGACCAATCTGGTGGCCTTCTATGATGGAGCTACGGAACTGATGGACAGGGGTAGAGCAGTTGATGTCATCTACCTGCACTTGTGCAAAGCGTTAGACACTGTCTCAAATGACATCCTTGTCTCTAAGTTGGAGAGAGATCAATTTGATAGGTGGACCACTCAGTGGATAAAGAACTGGCTGGATGGCCACACACAAAGAGTTGTGCTCAATGGCTCAATGTCCAGCTGGAGACCAGTAATGAGTGGTGTCCCTCAGGGATCGGTGTTGGGACCAGGCTTGTTCAACATCTTTGTTGGTGACATGGACAGTGTGATTGAGTGTGCCCTCAGCAAGTTTGCCGATGACACCAAGCTGTGTGCTTTGGTTGATACATTGGAGGGAAGGAATGCCACCCAGAGGGACCTTGACATGCTTGTGAGGTGGGTTGATGGCAGCCTGATGAAGTTTAACCATGCCAAGTGCAAAGTCCTACACCTGGGTCAGAGCAATCCCAGGCACAGCTACAGGTTGGGCAGAGAAGAGATTCAGAGCAGTCCTGCAGAGAAGGACTTGGGGGTGTTGGTTGATGAAAAAATGAACATGAGCCGGCAGTGTGTGCTTGCAGCCCAGAAAGCCAACCCTGTCCTGGGCTGCATCAAAAGGAGCATGACCAGCAGGTCGAGGGAGGTGATGCTGCCCTTCTACTCTGCTCTTGGGAGACCTCACTTGGAGTATTGTGTGCAGTTCTGGTGTCCTCAACATAAAAAGGACATGGAACTGTTGGAACAAGTCCAGAGGAGGGCCACGAGGATGATGAGGGGACTGGAGCACCTCGCACATGAAGATAGGATGAGAAAGTTGGGGCTATTCAGCCTGCAGAAGAGAAGGTTGCGTGGAGACCTCATAACAGCCTTCCAGTATCTGAAGGGGGCCTATAGGGATGCTGGGGAGGGACTCTTCATGAGGGACTGTAGTAAGAGGACAAGGGGCAACGGGTTCAGATTTAAACAGGGGATGTTTAGATTGGATATGAGGAAGAAATTCTTTACTGTAAGGGTGGTGAGGCACTGGAATGGGTTTCCCAGGGAAGTTGTGAATGCTCCACCACTGGCAGTGTTCAAGGCTGGGTTGGACATAGCCTTGGGTGGCATGGTATAGTGTGAGGTGTCCCTGCCCATGGCGGAGGGGTTGGAACTAGATGATCTTAAGGTCCTTTCCAACCCTAACTATTCTATGATTCTATGATTCCTTGCCTGAATTATGCTGCAGGCATGTTTGTGCTCAGTTCTGTTCCTGGCTTTTTTTTGGCTGGCTGCTTTGCATATCTCAGATCAAAATAGCATTTCTAATTTTCACCATCCCTACCTTTCTCAGGCCTATGACTCTGTCAGAAGAGGCATAGATCTTTGCACTGTTGTTTCTCACATGTTTTCTCTTGTGGGGCAGCCCCATTCTTGTTATTTCCTGATTGTACTACATCAGTGGTTTTCATCATAGATGTAAAAAAATTTTTGAAAAAATATGTGTCTAGTATGTAACCCTTTTTCTCTTCTGTTATGCTCACCCTTCTGACGCTATTATGCATTTTAGAGGAGAGTGAGTGAGTGACTGGGTAAGTGCCCAGTTGCTGGCTGGGGTCAACCCACTGCAGGCAGAAAGGGAAGGTCACATAGAACAAGCACAATTCATTGCTACTGTTCTAGTTTCACCATGTGTCTTTGAAAATATTTCTTTTTTTTTCTTTTTTTTTTTTTTTTTTTTTTGCAGCTGCTGATACATGAGAGCATTTTTTACTAGCCAGACTTGGTTCTACACCAAATTAGCCAGATAATGTGCTGATACCTAGGAAGAAATGGACACTTTCTTCCCATCCCAGAAAAAGCTTTGCATAATGGGAGGAAAGAATAAGTATGGAAGGAGATCTGCTTCTGTAGTGCCAATCAGCTTACGCTTTTACATACTCCCTAAGGCTCTTTCTTAGAGGAGATCAATATCCTGCCCAATCTGACATCAGGACATGACTGTTAGCTTAGACTGTGCATGACCCTCCTTCACTTCCAGTACACTTAAACAGGAACAGCTAGTAAAGCCCCTGATTATTAGTTTTTGTGTTGGAAAACACTTGCATTGTACAATGAAGGTGGTAAAACACTGGCTCAGGTTGCCCAGAGAGGTGGTGGATGCACCATCCCTGGAGACATTCAAGGCCAGGCTAGATGTGCTTCTGGCAACCTGATCTTTGAAGATCTCCCTGCTCATTGCAGGGGGCTGGACTAGATGATCCTTAAAGCTCCCTTCCAACCCAAACTATTCTATGATTCTATGATTCTATATGCCCCCAGCCGTTTATAATCCTGATAAGGCATAAATAACCGCTGAAGATAAGGCATAAATAACCAAAGCACAGAGATGCACTTTATTTTCTGTGACAGCAGTAAAAATACACATTTCTATCCAAGCGTTGTCCACTGTGTTTCAGACTAGGATGGCTTAGTGTCCGGTGCTGCTCTCCGTCACCTGTGACTCAAGTAAAACAGGCTGCTCTGAACCGGCATGAAAGATCTGTTAACATGCCACTAAGAACACTTCCAACATTTGTACGTTAAGTACATTACTAGGTTTTATAGGATGAAAACAAAGAGTAAGAAGAGCAAAGAATAAGTGCTTTTAAGGAAGACTTGTATACAATGGTTATCGATTGAGACATGCTTCAAATCACTAGTTTAGCACAAACATCTAATATTCACTCACAGATGCTGCCACCTAGAGTCCAACATTATGACATGATGAAAACAGAATGGCTTTCAAGCAAAATTACTGTATTTGTGTGGTCATTTTAAAAAGGAGAGGAAGGTGAAGGTGTTGGTTTCAGGTGAGTATGTGTCAGGAAAAGGTGAAAGAGCTGATAAGCAGGCAGCAGGTAATACTAATCTTGAATTTTATAATGTCTTCCTTACAAAATCTGTAATGGACAAAAGTAGATATTACACCAAAAGGTGGAATGGTGGAACTTAGCATAGGAAAGCAAGTGGGAGAAGCTATTCTGTACATGTATCAGAATACATTAAAAACATATTTATTTCCAGTTCAGTTTTCAGGTCTGCAAAATAATGGTCAGCAGACTAGGAGATGTTCTAGTTGAGCAGCCTTGCCTTCAGTTTTAATGAAAAAGCCTGCCAGTTTTCAAGAAAGAATTAAAGAAAGCATATTTAAGCTTCTCTCTCCACCAGTAGAATACCGCAGAAGACAAAATATCCCCATGAGGTAGCCTGACTGGAAATCCAAGGCAGTCTGGAAAATGAGCTATCCTGCTATGCTTTAGAAATTGCAAACAGCAGCAACCCAGTTTCTCAGCTAACCTGAGGGAGCTGGCAGCATTTGCTACAAGATGCCTAATTCAGTGCTTGGACTGTCACACTGTGTGTAATTTGTTTAGAAATGAGCTATGAACTTGGATCTCAATTTGCACAACAGGATATGGTCTGATTAAATGTGTCTGGATGCATTTGTAATGGGATTACAGATTTCAATTAGCAACACTCATTGAAAGTAATAGTTTCTCATGCGTGTTATAATACGCTGAATTGGGGCAAGAAATAGAATATGACAGAAAAGTTTCCCATTTCTTTCTACCCTCTACAACATTGTTACTGCTTCTTCACATTCATGCAGTGTTTTTTCCAACTTAGCCTTATCGTTCTTTCCTTTCCCTTTCCTGGCCTGTGGTCAAAGTTTCTAGTTCCACTGAACTCTGAAAGTGGCTGTGCTCCCAGAAATAGTCTGATCTGCAACTCTTCTGCCTGCTAATGAATGACAGTGAATAGATCTTTACTATATTTGATTGCTGAGCCAGGAGGCCTGAGCCAGGAGGCCTGAGCCAGGAGGCCTAATCCAGGTGTTTCCATGCTGTTGGTATGGGTATTTCTTGACTGAACTAGCTACCACTACCTTAACTTGGCTTGTGTCTATACTGCATGGTGGAGAATAGGTTTGAGAAGACAGTGTCTGTTCACTGAGCCCCACAATCCTCACAGCTGGTGGCAGCTGAAGATGAGCCAGCTCCCAGTACTTCTTGCTCAACAGGTCATTAAGCCCCACTTACACATGCTCTGTCAGACTACATCTAAAAGAGTAATTTCATAGAACCATGCACACAAGGATTCTCTCTTCTCCAGGAAGCCCTAGAGCTTGGACAGGCTTGGTCCCTTAGTGTAAAATTGAGGGTTTACAGCACGGGTAGTGGTCCGCTCTCTTGTAATGAATGGACTCAAACTTCTGTTGCCTGTAGTAGAGACAGACTACTGCCACAGAGACATGTGCCAAAGTACAACCTGCAAACATGCAGCTAAATTTTCTTTCAACCAAACAACACTAGTGTCATGGGTTCAGCAGTAGCAGTCATTTTTCTGCTTCTTGGTAGCTGGTGCAGCGCTGTGTTTTTGATTTTGGGCCTGGGAACAGCGCTGATAACACCAGTGTTTTGGTTACTGCTTAGTGATGTTTTGGTCTGGCCAAGGACTTTCTGAGTTTCATGCTCTGTCAGGGAGGAGGGGAGCCGGGAGGAAGCAGAGACAGGACACCTGACCCAAACTGACCAAAGAGGTTATTCCATGCCACAGCACGTCATGCCCAAGATGGAGGACGGAGAGGAGAGACCCAGAAGGGTGGGGGGTGCACTGCGTGGTCGGGCTTGGTTTTAGGTGGTGAGAAATTGTATTCTTTCCTTGTATTCGCCTTGTCATTATTATTATTGGTGGTAGCAGTAGTGATTTGTGTTATACTTTAGTTACTAAACTGTTCTTATCTCAACCTGTGGGAGTTGCCTTCTTTTCGGTTCTCCTTCCCATCCCTCCGGGAGTGGGGGGCAAGATAGAGGGAGGAGTGGGTGAGCAAAACTGCGTGGCTGACTGGACTTAAACCACGACAGTTCTTTTTGGCGCCCAACGTGGGGCTCGAAGGGTTCAGATAACGACAGGATTAATAGCCACTCGTCACAATGCTGATTTATTGGCTCTTAAAGTTGTTGCTTTTGGTTCTCCTGCGTTCATGGTTTCAGCCTGTTGTACCTTACTTACAGCCGGTATTTCTTATCTTAGCATGTTTCAGATATGGGTTTTGGTTTAAGGTTCTTGTTTTATTGTACTTTATTGGAATGGCTTGTGATACGGGCGGGCTCGAGAAGCCGTGGGGGGCGAATGTGTACCTGGCAGTTCGGCTGCTCTTCACCGTCCTGGCGAGGCTGTGGAGAGCCGAGGGGGGGCTGCCTCGGGAGCCGCCGGCTGCCGAAACGGCCCGGGGGAGCGGACCCGGGGAGCAGGAGCCGAGCCCCCCCACCGAGCCCAGCCCGACGGCTGCCGAGCAGAGGAAGGAGGTAGCAAAAGGGGTGAGCCCCCCGACCGAGCCCAGCCCGGCGGCTGCCGAGCCGCGGGAGGGGGAGGCTACCGAGCGGCAGGAGGAGACGGCAGAGAAGCCGGGCCCCGAGGCTGAACAGAGTCCCGTGGCCGAGCCCAGCCTCGTGGCGGCCGAGAGCATTCCCCGGCAGCTGCCCGCGGAGCCGCAGGAGAACGCAGGAGACCCCGCAGCACTTCCCAGCAAGGCAGAGGAGGAAGATCTGGACTCAGACAAAGAGCAGCTGGTGGTGAGAGAGCCGGCAAGCGCAGCAGCTACACCAGCCCCAGGGACAAGCACAGCAGCCTCATTTGAGAGCTCTGAAGGGTTTGAATGGCCTTTGGGTACCCTTGAGACCTGCCTGCTCATTGTGATGGGGATCAGCATAGTGGCATGCATACACAGTGTGTTTTACTCACAACCATTTTGTCTGGCCCCGAGAGTTAAGCAGAGTGGGGTGTGGGCCTTGTCTGGGGTTAGTCTGCAATCTAGGATGACTAAGAGATTTTCCCCAAGCCTGGACAGCCATGAGTGGCAGGGTGTGTGGGACAGTATGGGCGAGTATCTTGTCCACTGGGCCCCTCCAGTGCTTTGGAAGCATCACAGATGGAAGGCAGCTGTATGGAGCCCCCACCAACAAGCTGCAGAAACTGCTGGAGGGGTGGATGAATTATTTTGAGCCTGGTGGGCCCATGACACCTCAGGCCATCAGGGCAGAGATGCAACATACAGATGGACTTATGATCGAGGGGTGGACTTGGCAATGGACACTGTGGCCCAGGTTATTGACGAGTGTGAACACTGCACACAGCCTCTCCTGCTCTGAAAGGCTGTTACAGAAGATGGAGCTTGACATCATGGACTGGATGGACTCAGCAGCTTTGTAGGGATTGGTCTATGCACTGAGGGATGATCTCTCCCTTTCTCTGTGTATGTGGATGTATACATATACATGTGATGGTACACTGAAAATGTGGGATCTGAGCATGACGTGAATGGTATGGAATAAGGGGTGGATAATGTCATGGGTTCAGCAGCAGCAGTCATTTTTCTGCTTCTTGGTAGCTGGTGCAGCGCTGTGTTTTTGATTTTGGGCCTGGGAACAGCGCTGATAACACCAGTGTTTCGGTTACTGCTTAGTGATGTTTTGGTCTGGCCAAGGACTTTCTGAGTTTCATGCTCTGTCAGGGAGGAGGGGAGCCGGGAGGAAGCAGAGACAGGACACCTGACCCAAACTGACCAAAGAGGTTATTCCATGCCACAGCACGTCATGCCCAAGATGGAGGACGGAGAGGAGAGACCCAGAAGGGTGGGGGGTGCACTGCGTGGTCGGGCTTGGTTTTAGGTGGTGAGAAATTGTATTCTTTCCTTGTATTCGCCTTGTCATTATTATTATTGGTGGTAGCAGTAGTGATTTGTGTTATACTTTAGTTACTAAACTGTTCTTATCTCAACCTGTGGGAGTTGCCTTCTTTTCGGTTCTCCTTCCCATCCCTCCGGGAGTGGGGGGCAAGATAGAGGGGGGAGTGGGTGAGCAAAACTGCGTGGCTGACTGGACTTAAACCACGACAACTAGAAAGAGTGTTAACAGTGCTGGACTTTGCTTGGATCTGTGCCTTAGTTTTGAGTAGTTTTGTGTCCTCAGAAAGCAGTAACTTAAGACAGTGGTCAAAGTAGGTATGTAGCTGTTTCTGAATAAGATGCTGGTCCTTTGGTAAAAAATATCCGTCAACTGTGGGTTAAGTGTCCTGATCCCTCCTGTGAAAAAAATTGGAATTCTGAATGGAGAAGGTGCGAAAAAGGCAAAGCAGCTTTTTCTGACTGTTTCCTTCTAGGGGCTTTGCAAATAACCATTACTGATACAAATAACAATCACTCGTGACAGGCAAAAGTAAGTTTCTAACATATGCTTTGCAGGCCTGCTGTCAGGAAATCCATTCAGTCCATACAATATTCTCCAGTGGTTGATAGGAATGAGAAAAGGAGGGTAAGTGTTTATGTTAGTAAAGTGTCAACAATTCACCTGATACTTTCCTCGTGGGAACTGGGTGAAGCCGGGATGTCAGAAATAGCAGCTATTCCTTTATCTGACTCATTCCTCGCAATCTCTTAAAAAATTAAACACCTTAAGAGTACTAAATGTAATAAATAACACAGGCTGATATATAAAAATGTATATATATAATTAAACTCCTGATAAAACCCGATATTGCCACTGCCATTTCAGAGAGCCACATCCCACTTTGAGTGGTATATAAACCCTGAAATGCAACAGATGTATCTGCTCAGTTATGTCACTTACCTGAAGCACTCTTCTCCTCACTACTTGTTGGTGAGCAGCTAGCTATATAATTTGCTTAAAGTCATAAATGCCCACAAGGAACTTTAAAGGACATGTCAAAGAGTCTTACTTTGGCAGACTCTTTATTCCACATAATACGCACTCCACAGAATGGAGAGGAGACGAACTGATTAAAAAGAAGTTTGACTCGGCAATGATTAATGCACGTATCTGGGTAGAGGATTTTTTTTCCTCATCTATCATTGTGATGTTTATTATCATGTAGAAATCTGGCCTGTTCATGGCAAAATCAGTGGATGTATTGCACACGCTACTCCAACCTACAGAATCAGTCTGCATAAGTTTGCACAGTACTGGAAAACTCCATTTGCATACACTGCCAATACACTAGCATAAACAGCATGGACATGACTCACGGGCAATGCACGAGTCGTATTTTTGCCAAATGGGGCAATGGATTGGCAATTTTATTGCATCTGCCATAATATTCAGGCTAGCTTTCTCTTCTGCAAAGGAAAGCAAACAGTTTTCCAGACCAGATGAATTTAAAAGGAAATATGACAAATTCTGCCCATTCATTCCATCCACATATTTCTGTTCACTAGTTACAGTATGTTCATCACTATTTTATTTATTTCCTGTAGAGTAGGGTAAGATCTGGCGCCTCTTTGCACCACTGTTCTGGATAGCTATTAGCAAACCATGGAACAGAGCAGACTACTAAAATCAAACCCCTATTCTACAAGAACAGCATAAAAATATGTAGTTGTTTAGCCTGGACTGATCACTAGTCTCTTGCTTATCATTTATTTGCTGGAGTCCCTAGTCTGAGTGTACATTTCATTCTTTGAAATGTACAGAAAAACTTTAGGGAAAAAGTTTAGAGTATGGACAAAGAAATGAAAAGAAGGACAAGAGAAAGTGAGATATACAGGAAACATTTCCAAAGCCTCACAGCATATTCACATGAAGAATTATCATTAACTGTAACAGGAAGGAACTAACTATATCCCAGAGACACCTCTGACTACGTCAGCAAATGAGAGAATGGGAGGACAAATGTTGACGAGTTTCAGTCACATGAGATCAACTTATCCTGAAAATCAGCCATAGGGGAAAAAATTTTAAAAGATATAAGAGTGTTTCCACCTGTATGCTGTTTTCCAGGATCACAAAGCACATGATGCACTTTAGAGATGACTGTCACAGGCCATAAGTAAAACAAGTTTTAGTTAAATACAAGCTTATTAGACCAGATAATATCACTGAAGGCATTTTCTTCAGAGGGTATTTCCCTTATGTCAAACTGAAACCTGACCTGCAGATCCTCCATTCTATCCAACTTCCTAATTCGCCTCTAGGCCTCTCTGCATCCTGCTGACCACTCATGGAAACCCTCCTGGAGAAGGATGTCAAAGACTCACAGATCAGAAGCAAGCCCGAGTGTCTGATATGTAGTGTGGCCAACAAGTTCAGAGCAACTCAAGCAACAAGCAGACAAAGAATGCCTTAAATGGCCTTTGTGATGCTTCTATTCAATTTAAGCTAGGCTGTCTGACTTAGCACTGACACACCATCAGGGAAAGATGAGAGGCAGTGGAGCAAATGGAAGAGCTTTGAAAGAGACCGCTCATACACTCCCCTTCCTCTTCATCCTCTCATCAGCATCCCAAACTTATAGTTCCTATGCTTTCAACCTATATTGCAATACTATGTATAACAGATGCTCTTGCATAGTGTTTATAAAAGATCTCCATATTCAATCTTTTTTTCCAGAGTTAAAACTAAGAAACAGGGAAGCACAAATATGATGGAATTCACACAGTGATAGGTTTAACATGTAAAATCCAAAAGGTAGCTGCCTGGGAGAATTAAATGCCAGCAGACATGAGCAGTGGTAAATTCTTTTCACAACATGCAGACAGGCTTTAATGCTTTAAATTGGAGTACATTTAAGTGTTAAATGAGGGGTCTGTGGGGGTTGTCTTTGGGGAGATTGGGTGATTTTGTTTGTTTAGAGAAAAACAAAGTATTTCTAAGATTGCGTACTGGAACAAATATTAATTTTCCTTTGTTGTACAGGATCAGAGAAGAGAGTACCAGGTCTGTGTCCCCAGTAACTTGTCTGCTTCCACTGAGCAATGCCTGTGTTGCTGCATTCCATGTGGCAATATAATGAAGTTCTTTAGAAACTCAGAAGGCCCATATTTCTTTCAGCACACCATTTTTTAGTGCTGATCGAGATAATGGTTTTGATAATTCCTGCATGGTTAAAACCGATTGCTGTTCTCAGACTTTTCACCAGCAGTTGAAATCTGCTAAGCCAATGGCCACTGTGGTGTGTTTGCCTGGATGCATGGCAGGGGTTTTTCAGCAGTTAGCCTTTGGAACTTACTCATGATTCAACGAAGCTGAAAAATGTCTGACTTTCAGCTAACAGGCAGAGGCAGGGAGCATTTTTCATGGGATTGGAAGGCAATTTCAGGGAGACTGCAAGCATACAAAAGAAAACATAGGCATGTTTTCTTCAGAAAGATATGTTATATGAGGACATTTCACGGACATATACTACTTCTGCCCCCCACCCTCAAGGAAAGGGCTTCACTGCCCACATGGCTAAAAAATCAGAGGCAAATCCTACTTCGAGTTTACAGAGCCGTTTGGGAGCCCACTAAATCTACACCTGTTAGACTGTGCTTAAGGTGAACTGGAGAACTGTAGAACAATGTTAGTGCCTTTTGGGCTTGCCATAACGGGAGCTGAGATGATCAGCATTATATTCCTGATAAGCACTCTGTCAAGAACTGAAATATATTAAAAAAGATGACCAGCTTTCTGCTCCAGGCCAGCTGTGCATATTCAACACTCATAGCTTTACTACTGCTGACAATGCAGGAAGCAAACAGCACTTACATGTGGAGCATCTCATACATCTTGGGTAACTGTAGACTGCGTGACCTGGATCAATTCACTCCTGCTGGGAAGCATGGACAAAATATACCTCTGCAGAAATTGCAAATTCTGTCTTTTGATAGAAAAGAATGTCTATGACAGATTTTGCATTTTAAAAGATTTAAAAAAATTTTCATCTGTTCTCTGAGGATGCAAATGTTTCCATCATATTAATGTATGATTTTGCTCAACATCTGTGGTCTCAGATTTCCTTTTTTGTTCCTCTTATACAATGTCAATCTGTTTGATTTGGCATTCATACCAGTCACCTCAGAAGTCATTCTAAGGCAACTGGTTGATTATGGAAAACATAAGAAAAATAAAAACAGCAAACAACAGCCTGGAAGAGAACATGTTTACTACCTTGGGGATCTTTCATTTTATATAAATAAGCAAAGCAATTTAGATTCACTGAATGCGAGAATCCAGGCTTGGCTCTAATTTGCAGATGTTACTTCATGCAGAAAAGCAAACATGTTTAAGTGGATAATTCTTTTCATTTCAGAATTGTTATAAATTTATAAATGGCATGAATTTTCCTCTAATTTAAGCATTCTTCCCTATTGCAAATTCAATTTTCATAATACAGATGTTTGAGCTTCTGAAAAGTTTGGCAATGAAAAGCTGTATTATCAGTGTTGAGCTTCAGCTACTCATATTCTTTGGCATTTAAGTTATACTTTTCTTCTGTGCAAAATCCAGGAGTAAAATAGTGGAACTTATTTATAAACTATCCAACCTGCTATCAGTTGGATGGCTCTAAACCATGCCTTTCATTTTGTGCACTATGCTTTCCAGTTCTCTCAAAGATTATTACCTCAGCTTCCTGAATTCTTGTCATGTAAACTACACATCTCAAAGCCCACTGCAGAATATCAAAGCCCCACTGCACAACAAAAACATAGATAAAAAACTAAAGTTCATCATTTTGGGGCTAAGCTCAGGTTTTGCTGAACATTAGGGACCACTATTGCTTACCCAATTGCCAAGGAAGTTAGCTGCCGAGTCTGCGGCTGTGGCTCCTGTTTGCAGCACTCCAGGTCACTGCACTCCTGAAATGCCAGTTAAAAGGCAAACAGAAACGACACACAGTCATCTCCTACTATCGTGTGAAATCTTCCCTCAGCAGGTTCTTTCTGGTAAAACTAAATGTGTCCTCCACATGCCTCCCAGCCACAGCTAAATGTGCTCACGAACAGCATTACCAGCACACACTCCTTCTGCCCATGCTGACCTCACAGCAAACTAAACTAAAATAATAAGGAATTTCAAAGGAAAGAAGATATAGGTTACAAATTAAACAGACACTTCTTAATTTTACCTGGTGTGATAGTCTCAGTGAGTGATGAATAACCAAATGCAATTCTCTTTCCAGAATACATTTAAGCTGTTCTAAGCAGCTTTGTTTTGGATTCTCATAGCTGAATAATGGCCAAACTTTAATAATTTCCTGTGATACTGCTTTGGAGGAAATACCAAAAGACCCCTAAATCATCTACCATATGCAAGCTAAATTTGAGCAGTGTCAGTGCGGCTTTGATGAAAAGCCCAAGAGCTTGTTAGCACATTCTCAGCTGTGAGCATTCCAATTACGACATGGAAGATTAATATCATCAACTTCAGTCACCTGAAAGTTAGTTGACTACTTTAAAAAGAGTAACTTTAAGCGCCATATGTATCAAGGGGATGAATGAGGTACCTCCAGAGGGTAATTCATCTCATCTTAAATCTGGTGGTGTAGACAAGATGAATCTCTCCCTGCACACACTTGATTCATTTCACTGACTACAAAACTCAGAGTTTAAACTTAGACAACTTCCAAGATTATACATAGGATGAAGATTGTATAAAACATCTAGTATCTGAACTCTGTTATCAGACATCTACATAGGCATTTTCACTGGGAATATACGTCCAGAAACACCTAGAAAAATAAGTCCCATAATGGCAGGCAGGTTCTGGGTGCAGGTTTTTCAGACTCAAGCACAGTCAGTAGTTAATAGTATCTGAAGACATTATATAGTGCTATGCAATACATATGAGCCTTCAGTAAAAAAGCATAATTTTGCAAAATTCTTCCAATGGACTCTTTATAGATCCTTAGACACTGCAAAATGAGCAAACATAAATTTCCAAGGAGAGGAGTTGTTGACAAGGCTGCAGTAGTTAGAAAAACTGAAGAAAACACAAACTCTACATTTAAAGCACACAATTTATTTGTAGTTTTACTGTTTTAAATGTATTATTCATTTTAGTATTATCATGTTTGGAATTCTTCATATACAAGGTAAGACAAGGTAATTCTCCAGTGTTCTTATACAGTAAGTGCCAAAAGTACTGACACTGTAAGTATGTGCCATGAGAGAGGGAATAAGCATGTAACAAAACAAGCACAGAGGTGTTATAGAAAAAGTCAGGGAGCTGGGTCATGAATACCTCTGACTGATAAGTTGCTAACTTCTCATGTTAAGTTAACTGATGTTACCTTTTCTGTTAAAAGGTTGACCACCCCCTCCAGTCGTTTTGTCACTGAGACCTTACAGGAACTGAAAATTTGATTTCTGAGAGCAACATTTTGGGGCCATCTTGGGAAATATTTTTCTCTTATCCCTGTGTATAAAATGGAGATAATGGCTAGGATTCAGCTTGATGTTAAGAAAGACATCTAGTGCAAATACGCTGCTTTCAGCTTTCAAAACATCTGCATATGGCTGGTAAATATGACACAATGCTTGAAGAAGACACAGGCTTCTACAGTGGCAACAAGAGAACAGAGAAAATATCCCACAGAGCCTAAATGACACAAGCGATCTACACAGATGTAATGAATCCTTCCAAAAAGTAGGTGCATACAAGCATGCTGCTTCCTTAAGCTCATTTTGGTTGCTTAAGCATCTAAAGGTGTTCCATGTGACTTCCAGAAATGCTAAGGCCTCCCTTAGTCCTTTTGTCATATTTACTAGATCCATGCAGATATTCTGGACACCTCATAGCATCTCAAATGGCTATTCTTTCCTTTATTTAGGTATCAAGCCCTAGCCCTCCATTGACTACAGAGGCACTTTAGACATCTAGTACACCCTGCAGGTACCTACACAGAGATGACCTATTTAGGTATGTTAATCTCAGACTGAATCCCATGCAAGGTTCCTTATCTAATACTTAAAATTAACTAACTCAGATATTGCTAGAACAGGAAAAAAACCCAGCATGAAATACTCAGGGACTTTCAGTTGAGGGCATTATTCAAGAATGCTATGCTGTTGCTAGTGGGAAGAATAAAACTTGTACTTATGTTACGGGAGCCAATGCTACCAGTTTCAGTTGCAGACCAGTGTAATTGTTGGCTCTTTCTCAGGCAACAGTGCATTGCTCCATTTCTAAAAACTGAGTAACCCTATTTTGCTACTTTGCACCATCACAGCTATTAAGTACTGTTCTTCCAGAAGTGAGTCTCTATTTCATTCTGTGGTATATATATAGCCAACAAAAGGGGCAAACCTCTGCCCTAGGAACTTATAACATGACAGGAGATAGCAGATGGAGGCTGGCTGCAATACCGGAAGCAAAGTGAAAACATGACAAAGCTTTATGATGTCAAGTGTTCTCTGTCTACCAGCAATCTGTTAAATTCTGTAAGAAAGTATAATTTCTATGAGAAACTGATCTAAAAGCTTTTTCCTTACTTTAAAGGAAATTTTTAAAAACCTATCTCAGAAACATAAAGAGTTAAACAGATGATTTTTTTTTACTTATATATTGTATCTAGACTGTACCAGAAAACCCACTAATCTTTACATGATTTCCCACTCTAGAATAAAGGGAATTCAGAATAAAGGGAATTCTAGAATAAAGACGAATTTATGAATTCTAAGGGGGGGGGGGGAGGGAGGGGGGGAGAGGAAAAGAGAGAAGGGAGGGGTTCAGTTTCCTGTGTGCTTTTTCATTGGACTGACACTATATCAAAAGATGGTGACCTCTGTAAGGAAAGAGTTAATCATGTGATATCCAAAATACTGAGAGTATGTGACATGTGGAGAAAATGGAGAGGAAAATCTCTACAAACTAATTGTCAGAGATTTAAAGTTTTCCTGAAAAAAAGCAGTATGATAACAATTATATTGTGCAGAAGACCGAAATTTAAGAGCTATTTTTCCTACCTAAATATTTGACTATTTTCCATAACTATCATTTGAGAACCTAGGAAAACGTTTTTTCTCAAATCTAATATTTGCAGATGCAAGTTTAGCAGAAGATGATTTGGATTTATTTTTATTTCCTTTTTGCTGTGTTTGTTTCTAATAGAAGCATGAATTTGCTTCTCAGCAGGCAATGGCATTTCATAAAGATCCATCTGAAATATAGTTGAGTTTTTTTATCCTAGCACATCTGTGCTATTTGCAGTGTGTGCAACATGAAGGCACCCTCTAACAAAATGACACAGAATGGAATGGATTAACATGTTGAACTAAAATAGAACACAGTTGTTCTGCTTGAACATGCCTATAATTTCCGAGGCTTGGGGCAGGACTGAGTTGAAACAAAAAAAAATAAAAGCCATACAAAATTCACATTAACCGTTTGAATGCTCTCTCCACAAACACTTTTACTACTTTGAGTTCATTTAATTAATTTTCTAGAAAGATGTTAAAATTAACTTTTCAAATAATTGTATTGTTCAGTTCATAGAAGAAAAGCCAAAGTGAAGGATTGTTTATCTAACCTGCAAATGTAAATAAATTTTGGTAAGAGCAGTCAGGAAATGGATTAACAAATGGTGTGCAGAAACACAATCAGAAGCATGTAGGCTACTGCAACCTGGCAAGTTACCACACATCAGCTGAGATGTGATGATTGACCACCGCAAGCTTCCAGCCTGTGCCAATTGCAACATAAGCTACAGTTGTTCCAACATTGAGTTTAGTTTCTTTCAGCTGAAGAGGGTCAGAGCACATTCATCCACAGATATTATCATGCTTTTTGACTGTGTCTCAACTCAGAGAACCTGATTTAAATATAGCATGAATAACTTATTAATATAATTGCATTGATTTAATAGGGAATTCAGAGTCACAATACATTTCAAATAAGCACATTAGATCAGATCTTGAAACGTGTTGATCACCTTCAATTTCCTTTATTCACATTTACAAAATGATCACATCTCTGAATCATATGAGCCCTGAATCATTTGTGATTCATTTTTCCTACAACATAACTGCATGCAAGACGACTAGTAAGAGAGCGATCTCCTACAGTGATCCAGACCGTGGATATTTTAGACAATCGAGTCTCATAATTCCCCATTGGAAAATTCCAACTGAAACCAGTTCAGCTGTTTGCCTTATAACTTGCATCCAGAAACTCATTGTTCTGGGGTTTTGTGCCAATTTTGTTGCTAACATAACTCTAGCTTTTCCCTATATATCAGTTTTTTACCTTCTGGTTAAAGGCTCAAGCATTTTTCAACTTTTTTTAAACTGGACAAGACAGATCCCTCCTGCAAAACAGATCCTCCATTCCCCTGTCCTCATAAATTGTACCTACAGATCTTACAAGCATTTTTTCATTTTTAACTTGGACACTTAGAATTGTACATGATTCTGATAACCAGTGTCTTTCACTGTGGCATTAACACTCCCATCCTTACCAGAAATATCTTACCCCAAGCACCCTTGCATCATACTGATCCTTTTCAAAATTATTACACATTTTTAGGCCACGTTGATTCTGTGATTGAGTAATTCAACTAACGCACTACAGTGACACAAACACTAATGCTCATTAATTAATTCAGTCTGGAAATTAGATGCTTTCTAATCATCTAAATAGAACATTCCAGATAGAAGAGAGTGTGAAGGAACAGCTCAATTATTATCTGTACATAATGTGGTCACCTGCGATACGACAAAAGGCAAACCATTGATCCAAAGCCCTATTCTCATTCAGGGCTGAAAGCAGCCCAAGGAGGATGGGAGAGAAAGAGAAACTGCAGTTGGAAGCCTGATCCCTCATAAAGTGATGGAAACTAAATGGTTCAAAGTGGCAATTTAAGAGGTCAAGAGGTGACAGAGAGGCAGGCAGGCTTGAATCCTGTCTTCTTTATTCCCATTAAAATTCTGCTTCCCGCTTGTGAAATTCACAATGCTATACTTGTATGAAGTACTCTTCCATCTGATGGCAATGGACTTCCATCACCTTATACTTGAACCCACATTGTGCCCTGAACTGGCACCTCTTCTGATGCTTCACTGCCTGCCAAGAATATGCAAAGCCTCAGATCACTGCTGCTTTAGGATGTGATCCGTGACACCTCAACTGCAACATGAGCCTCATACAGAGGAAGCATCACAAAAAGCGATTTGAAAATATGTCACTGTGGAAAAAGTATTCTGGGGATAAAAATATCTGGGTTTCTTTTGATATGCATGTTTCTTAATACTGCATTTTGAAATTATAGTTAAAATTAGCATGTACTCCCCTTCTATCTTTAAATAAAGTGCTTTTATTTTCTTTGTCTGGCCTTAATTCCTACTTGAGCCTTTGCTTGGCACTGAATTTTGAGAATTTCTGTTGACTGACCCCTTAAAAGTTTCTCTGTCGCCTTTCATGGCATAAATGTGTTTTCATTTATGCAACAGCATATATTTTATATTGTTTGCAATATTTTACAAGTGCTCTCAGTTTACTATGAATAAAAACATTATCTATGACTACAGTGCTCTGTTACATGACAGCCCAGTATATCAGAGTAAAATATACTTGATGTTTGCAGTATCTCACTATGACATGCTACGCTATTACTGACAAATGGGTCTTCTATTTAGCATTAATCAAAATATTCAGTTGAATGGCAAAATATGCAGATTTACACTGGCTTTTATTCTCATCAATTTGTTCTATAAACACAGCATTACATTTGATTTTTAAAACTGGGCATATGGCTGAAAACCTGCAGAAATGTGTCCCACTTTCCCTAAATATTCTGTATTATGTTTTCAGATCAGGTGAAACAAACAGTTACTCTAAAATTCCATACATTATGTTTAACTATTCCTCAAAAAAGAACAAAGGGGATTTTGTCAAACACAGTGTAGAAATTTGCTCATTTAAATACCTCAGTACATTTAGTCTTCTAACCCAAATACAGAAAATAACCTTGCCAAACAAACACATAAACTGAACTTAGTATTCTGAAGCTGAGAAAATTTCATTAGCTCTCTACATATCCTAACAAAAGGAAAGGGTTTCTTAAAACAGTAAAAAAATACCCAGCATCTATATGAATATAATTTTCTGAATACACATCTGAAACACATGCACGTAGCATATGAACAAGGAAGCTGCTGATGCATTTAGCATTCAGTGTTACTTGTGAGACTTCCCACATGCATGTGCTGTTTCATGCACTGCACATCTATAAGTTTTTACTCAGGGAATGCTTTATTATTGATAAAAATATTCACTGCAAAGGAAGAACCAAATGAATACAAAAATTCTCTTATCTAGATTTAGGTAGGTAATCACACTAGTTAATTGAAAGTATGGTGTTTCATAATGAAACCAATTATGTAGAAAGGCCGCTTGAGGTTGAACTAAGCACCCTCCCATTAGCATACAGCACAGCCACTGTGCAACAGGACAAGGAAAAGAGTATGCTGAAAAGCAAAACATTATGTTATTTATTGAATATTCATTTATTATGAGTATTATTACTGTTCATTAAAGGGGCACTCTGAAAATGAAAAAAGCCAATGCTACCCGTGGCACACACAGTCAGGGTGAAAACTTTGTCCTTCTAAAGTACATTTAACATCCACTTACCATTTTATAAACCTTGTACTTTATCTTGCTAGCTCTCTGATAAAGCAAGAGCTGACTAGGCACCTGTTCCAAAATTGGTGATGTTACTTAGATTTTGTATACCATCACAATGAAAACCAAATGAGACATGAGGTAAACTTTTTGATTCCTAAAATCAAATTAAGCACATTAATGAGTAAAACCAGATAGCTACATCTTTTAAATTCACAAATTCAGCAGTTTGGTAGGAAAAAATGACCAGCAAGTGATGAAGATAATATCATGACACATGCAGAATGAAAGAACCATTTAATAAAATTCTAATTTATACTCCATTTTATCCAGTATACAAACTATTTTTGGACATGCTATTGGATAAATATTTTCTCATTTCTACTTTTACATCATTTCTACTTTTTCATCATTACAGTGGCTGCACTGCTAATTCCTGTCTTTGCAGGTATCTTAACAAAATATCCCATATCAAAAACAGTCTGCACATAGTCCAGTCTACCAAATAATCACACCTTTATGCTTTATTCCCCTGTTAACATCGGATCAATTCCAGATGAACATATGGCACTGCTCTTTCTGAGTGAAAAGAAAATATGCATATCAAAATTCTTCTAATTATTTTTTTATGCCAAGTAAAAAGTTTTCTAATAAATCACATCTTTTAGGAACTTTGCTCTTCTCTATTTTGTATTACTCATTCTTTCTATGAATTTTCTATATACTGCTAAAAGTACTTTATGCTGTCAAACCCAGTTTACTTTTTGGGGTTTTTTGTTTGTTTGCTTGGTTTTTTTATATTTATTTTTAATATTTCTGTATTTTTGACCATGGGTTTCTTCCTAATCTCTCTGAAGTTAGTTGTTATTCTTATTTCTGATCCAGGTATCAGTGTTCTACATTTCCCCAAGATCTGTCAGCTTAGTAAGGAAACATTGTTTTTCCTTACTATGTGCAATTTTAAACTTAAGATTTTCAAGCTTTCACACAAATGGTTTTTTACAAAATCTTATCTCCATTGTCAGGTAACAAGCTCACCCTTCACTGCCCAATAGCGGTGCCATTAAATGGTGATGCTATTTACCTCATACCCTACTTCCAGACTAAATTTCACTTCAGTTTTCAGTAGCACTGTCTTCTAGCGCTGTTCATATTCCCACCAACAAGCTCAGTTCACATTTCAGACCAAGTTTCAGTCCCCTGACAGGGTGCTAGAGAAGCCGGCTGGCAAGGGCACACAGCACGCAGGGTGAAGCGTGCAAGCCAGCCATCAGCTCCCGCACCCGTGTCATCCGTGATGGCACCGCTGAGGGCCTCACTGACAACACGGTTTGCCTGCTTTCGCGGCTACATTCACCGGGCCCCGCTGCGGGAATCAGGAACGCCTGGGGAAACTGCTTTTTGATATTATGATTTTTTTATTTTTGGCTTTTGGCTTTTTTCTCGTCGTTTTTGGCCGCGGCGAGGCCTGTGAGCGGCTCCTGGCCGATAGGTGTCGCTGCGGGAGGCTGCCGCGGAGAGGCGTTTTGAGCGCGCTGGCTGCCCGTAGCCCGGCCGGCGGGGACTGACGTGTAGTGTCGCGGCGGCGATGGCGGCCGCCTGGGAGGAGATCCGGCGCCTGGCGGCCGATTTCCAGCGGGCGCAGTTTGCCGAGGTGGCCCACAGGTGAGCAGCGCGGCGCCGGTACCCGCTGCCGACCCCGGAGCCCGCCGCCTGCCGCTAAGGATCGCCTGCCGGCGCTCCCTGCCCTCCCCTCCCCGCGCCGGCGGCCTCCCTTTCCCCGCCAACCCTCGCAGCCTCCTGCCCGCACAGACAGCCGGGGCCGGGAGACCAGCCACGCAATCCCCAGAAGTCCCGAGGGCCCCCCCAGAGTATGTGCAGGTCCACGGTATGCAACTGCTGCTAAGCTCGGGCTGGTGAACGCTGTCATGCTTCCAGTGCTTTGTTTCTTCCGTATGTGTCGTTGAGTAGTAGAGGTTGTTGCCTACTCTTTTTATTAAAGAAACACAAAATCATCCCAAGCAAGCAAAGCAAAATAAAAAAATACAGAAGGGTGATAGACGCACATTCTGTAAGCACAACCATTCTTAAGTCCACAAGCAGGTGCATTCTTTCAGCAAAAAGGGGCTGACGTCTGTTAAGGGGAAGCGTAAAAGTTGGTTTAGAGATATGACGCACATAAGTGAAGCCATATGGATAATCTGGGAGGTGATAAGCGGGATCCTGAAATCAGTTTTTTGTCTTTAAAAATACTGACACAGAACAGTAATCCTATTGCACTTCCTGCGTTTAGTATTTCTGAAACATCAATTTAAAGATAATTTTAGCAAACACTTACTTAGACTGACTGATTTTATTTATGCTGTTGGTAGATTATCAGAGCGGAACTGTATAGAAATTGTCACTAAACTGATTGCAGAAAAGCAGTTGGAAGTAGTGCACACACTTGATGGAAAAGAATATGTCACTCCAGCACAGATTAGTAAGGAGATCCGGGATGAGCTTCATGTATGTGGTGGTAAGTGTGGCATTTGATTTCCTCTGGATTTGGAAGTTAGTTCTGAATACTACAGAAAGAATTTGAAGGTTTTGTTCAGTAGCCCCTATCTTGAAAAAAAAAAAAAAAGTGGGCTTGCTTCCTACTGCTTCATCTACATATTAATTCATCTACTACTTTTTTTATTCTCACTTCAGATCTGTGTTGTTTAGGTAAGCGTATCAAGATACGTTACTTAGTTCATTTCGAAGGTAGAAGTGGTCTAAGAACCCTTTTGAAGGAAGTTTGGCACTTTAGTATGGTTAACTATCTAGCCTAGATATTTGGCCTTGACTCGCAATTTCAAAATCATTCTCTATTCATGTTATTGATAATATTTTAAAATTGTCAGTGACATTTTTTATTTTATGAGAATAATGAGCCATCTGCTTTGTAGGATCTCAGATATATAAGGAAACACATAGGCTTCTGACTGCTTTTTGTCAATGGTTTTAATGAGAAGACAATGTACTGTACTTTTAGGTATGTTTAAGGGTGAATTGCACGTTATGTGTTTGGAAAATTGACTTCCTTATTATGTTTATACCGATTAATAGTATTCTTGCAGTCACCACAAATATGCCTCAGTATGTTAGGCCACTGTATCATATCACTATGATAGCTTGAATTGAAGTTGCTGGGGTTTGTTAGTAGCATCATGCAAGGGTAAAAAGTTTTGGCAGTCGCTCTTTTGATACTCATGGACAAGTGGTCAAATCCAGATCAGCATCAAGATAAAAACTAATTGGGAGAGAGCTTAAATAGTGATTTTTACTTCTGGAATTTCTGTGTTGGATTGTCAGCAAGACAATAGGGTAGAACAGGGTAGAACAATAGGGATATCTTGCACTGACTGCCTGTGATTTGATAATATATAAAGCTGAAGTTGGTTTAATTGGTTTACAGAAATGTAATGAAGAAATGTTTTGTACACAATGGACTATGCTATGTACTAAATCTGTTCAAACATGTTTTATACACTAAAAGTGTATTTGTACTTTTTTTTTTGAAGGTCGAGTAAACATTGTTGACTTACAACAGGTAAGTTTTTAGTAATAAAAAACTGCATACTTCTTTCTTTACTTCACCAAGTGTATTGTAAATATGGACTTCATCAGTTATACTCCAGCTAATTTACTTTTTTAAGGGAATGAACTTTACAAAAAGCTGATAGCTCATGTCAGAGTACAGCAAATTAGTTAAATCTGTCCATTTACTGCTTTATAGAAAGCTCCTGTATGCTAAATGATAATCTAGGACCTCTGAAATCACCACTGAAATATACAGATTTTCTTTATGAACTCTTCTTTTATAAACTAAGGATTGCAAACAAAGTAAATATATTTTCCATTTAAATATAAAGCTGCAGGAGCATGCATAATTAACTTTGCATGCCTCTTTGGATCTTCACTCTTCCTTCATTAATCACTTGTCTCCACTGAACTTTATCCTCGAATAGTCTTCTTCTGTGACTAATTTTCCCTTCTGGCTTAAGTAAAGTCACTTGGAATTAGAAAACCTTTCTGAAAGACAGTTTAGTATTTTCTGTTTGTAGCTTTCTGGAATTTTTTATTATAGAGGTTTCTTTTAACCTTGTCACAGTTGCAAAGAAAGCACTGCTGCTTTATTCCAAATCACAGCTTAACTTTGTGTGTGTGCAGTAGCAGAAAATAATAAAAGCAGCTTTCCTCAAGACATAGGAATGTGTAAGTATGATATTTCAATGTTTGAGAATTAATTTAAAGTTCTGATAAGAGGTCTTATTGGCATTTTTCTTTAGGTAATAAATGTGGACCTTCTGCATATTGAAAACAGAGCTAATGACATCGTTAAATCTGAAAAAACTATTCAGCTTGTATTGGGACAGCTTATAAATGAGTGAGTACTTTCAGGAGCAATATGTATAATTCACATCTCTCACATATTTTAGAATGCAGGCTAAAAGCATTGGCCAGCCTTTGTTGCTTTTGAATCGAACTGCATTTTTCTTGACTGCTGCTGAGGCTGCCTGGTGGTGATCAGTGCTTCTTTTGGAAATGGCAAGCGAGGCCTGTCTCAGCAGAGCATCCAGTGAATTCATGGAACAAAGGCCTTACTGAATGTCTCTGCCCAGTATCTTGCACTTATGAGGCTTCATTTCTTGCTCAGTGTCTTTGTGTACAGCAGCCAGATCTCTCTTGGCTTTGCTGTTTGCCTCAGCTATTGACAAACCGTCTAATTTTTTCCCACATCTTTCTTTACCTCACAAGCTGAAGATGTATGAGCAAGTTATTTCATGGCTTTCAGCACACTAACAGCCACTGAAGTAATACTCTTGTCTCTATTATTGATTGTGCTGCAGGATTTATTCTTGGCGAAGAATGTGAAGTTCCTGGCTCTCTTGAAAAAAAGCTATCTTGCTTATTAAAGCCCGTTTCTAAGCCTCATTGACATATAATGTTTTCCTGTTCCTGCTATTTGACAAATTCATACAAGCAGATAAATGGCCAATTTTAATACTAGCTACTTGGTTAGCAGGCTTAAAAAAAAAAAAAAAAAAAAAAAAAACAAAAACAACCACATGTTCACTGACATTGTTCTCCTTTATTAATTTAAAATAACTTTATTTTTGCAAAAATTCAGCAGAAAGAGATATAGTCATAGAATCATAGAATGGTTTGGATTGGAAAGGACCTTAAAGATCATCTAGTTCCAGCCCCGCTGCCATGGGCAGGGACATCTTACACTAGACCAGGTTACCCAAAGCCCCATCCAACCTGGCTTTGAACACTGCCAGGAATGGGGCAGCCACAGCTTCTCTGGGCAACCTGTTCCAGTGTCTCATCACCTTCACAGTAAAGAACTTCTGTGTAATATCTAATCTAGATCTCCCCTATTTCAGTTTAAAGCTGTTATCCCTTGTCCTATCACTACATGCCCCTCTAAAAAGTCTCACTACAGATTTCTTGTAGGCCCCCTTTAGGTAGTGGAAGGCTGCTGCAAGGTCTCCCTTCTTCAGCCTTCTCTTCTTCAGGTTGAACAACCCCAACTCTCTCAACCTGACTCCATAGGAGCGGTGCTCCAGCCCTCTGGTCATCATAATGCCAGGTCAATTAGTAATTCAGTGTGTGGCTAGCAGGTTGATTTTGAAATTTCACACTTAATGTGTGGGTGTTTTTTTCTTTTTTTCAAATAAGGAGTTACCTGGATCAATTAGCAGAAGAAATAAATGATAAACTACAGGAAACTGGCCAGGTGACAGTATCAGAACTCTGCAAGGCATATGACCTTCCGGGAGACTTCCTGATACAGGTGATGCAAGCCACCAAGCTAGCAAATGTAGATGTTATTGTATTCACATTCTTTTGTTATCTTGACAATATGCATGGCTGTAATTATTATAAGATGTTTACCATTCTAAGCAGAAAAGTATTAGGTATGTAGAAGGTGCGGTGTAACAGCCATTTGTAGAATGAGGTTGATGTTTGCCTTTTGACTACTGGGCAAAATTTCTTCAGAATCTTTATAACTGGTAGGAACAGACCAGGATTAGTAATGTCAGGAACGGGTTAGATTAATGTAAGATCTGAAAACTTACTTGTGTGAGATATTAAAGATATAGGGGTAATTTCATCAGTCTCATTAGTTACCCAGGAAGCAGAAATGCAATGGTAGAGACCTTTCAGTTTATTCAGAAAACATAAAATAAACGTTTGTTTCTAGAAGCTGAAGCCAGACATTCAGAGTAGAAACAAAAACTTTTGCTAGTGACTACTGTAGTGTTTCAAAGGATTAGGGAGAATTCTCTTACCATTGTTGACTTTCAGTTAAGGTTGGATTTTGATTAGAAGACATTTTTTTCAAAGAGTGATCTTGTGGCATGTGTTAGGTGAACAGTCGTATTATGTACCACAGACAACCTTGTTGACTCTCAGTTTATGAGCAGATTTCCTCTAATATTTGTTGTGTGATCAGCTTTTACGGAAACATTTCTAACATACAAAAATTATTACATGTGTTTTGTTTGTTTCCTGGGCAGTATTTCCTGGATTTAGTTCACTTGCAATGATGCACATTTATAAAGTGTTTCTACCTGTTTTCTTTTGTGTTTATTGTTGCTGATTTTTATCTTGTCTATTTGAAAAAAAATGTATTCATTGTGCATTTCCAAACTGTTCTTCTTTTGAAAAGTTTTCTTTCATCATTAGATACATATCCGATAGAAGAGGGCATTGTTAGGAAAGCTGAATTTGCTTAAGTTTGGAGTGTGGGCCATAATGGAATCAATTTATAAGTAGTAAATACATACAAATTCTCAACATGCCTAAATAGTAATTTAAACTTGCAGTCCTCATTTCTGAATGTTTTTCTGTCTTAGCAAAGCTTATTTGCTGCTCTGCTAATATAGATTTTTTTCATTCATTTTTGTTTAACATCATTAATATACAGCTTTAGCAGTTAACCCAGCTTCTATTTACAGGCATTATCCAGGCGTTTGGGTAGAATTATTCATGGACAACTAGACCAGGAAAACCATGAGGTGATTTTTACAGAAGCCTTTGTATCACGGCATCGAGCACGCATTCGTGGTCTTTTCACTGCAATTACTCGGTAAATGGAATACATACAGCCAGATATTAAAATATTTTTAACATAGGGCTAATTCTCTTGGGATTGAAAAGGAAAAGAAAATAAAGACCTATGGATTATTTCTTTAAGTGTAGTTCACTTCCTGGGGTGAAATATTTACTTATATTAGACTCACTTTTTTGAATTGGGGACCGCCTTTTGAGAGTAGAAAGGGAGGTTTAACAATATGCAATATACAAGAAGTTGTTTGGCTGAAGAAAATGTTAATCAGTAGTTCTCCCATTTGTTTGGAGAGTATCTATCCTCATTGTCATTCTACCACTCCCTAGTCAATTGCATATTGATGTCTGCCCACTATATGTAATCCTAGAATTTTTTTATAGTTAAGTCAGTAACCTTCTGTGTCAATTTGTACGAAGGGAAAAACTTGGAACAGCAAAATTTTCCTTACAATAATTATTGTAGCTCTGTTATAAGATACAACTTCATAGTAATTCAAAATTAAAATGTTTCAGGCAACGTTAAACATCAGCCTAGTGCCCTGGGGCTAAGTTACTTTGTAGTTTTGTCCATCTGGAGTAACCTCTCTTATTTCTAGATTCTCCGCATCAGTTTCAGGTCATTGACTTATATTGGTTTGTTTGTCTCTTTTCCAAGGCCTACACCTGTAAGTAACTTGATTACTCGGTACGGATTTCAAGAGCATTTACTTTACTGTGAGTTTCATTTGGATCGGGTTGGTTTGTTTTGTTGGGTTTTTTTAGTTAATTAGTAGGTTCTTCATTACTAGAACTATGCTTTCAAATAAGCATTTTAGTATATAGCCTTAATTCTGGAAGAAAAAGCAATGTTTCTCTTTAGTGTAAAAAATGTAAAATCTTTTCTGCTGTCCATAACTGAAGAGATGTTCTTTGTATCTAAAGCAATGAAAGCATACGCTGATGAAATGCCTCTGGGGCAGAATGATGCAAGAAGTACAGTACTCATTTTGTCATCTGCTTTGTTATTTGCCCTTAGCTACTGGCAGTTTTATCAGTGAAGCACACAAAAGGGAACAGATTCTATGTAACCAAATAACATTAACTGCTCTGGATTCTATTTATTGACTTTTCTCTGTGATATTGGAGGCAGAGCTTTTGTTATGCTCTAAGTTAAATGTGTTTATATGCTGAGAGGTAAAGCATATCCTTAAACTGTTTGCTTTTATTTCTCGCAGTTCCTTTTTTAAATAAAAATGCAAAAAAAAAAAAATTTCCTATCCTACTACTGAAACTTTTAGGCAGTACTTAATTGTTTCTTACTTCTAATGTTGCAGCTTTTCTTTTACTACCTCCTCCCATCTGTCCAAAATGCTGCTTCAAGCATCATTAGTCTTGTATTCTGGCTGACTAAATGCTATTGGTCTTTAAAATCCCTTAATAGTTTTCTGTCACTTCTCATGAAAGTTACTATTTCTCTTTTGTTTGATTGGGTCTTTTTGCCTTCTGGGCATTGCACGCTTTAGCTGCACTATAATACCTCTCTGCTTACCTTCTTGTTCTTTGCAACAGACTTCTTTGTTAAAAATGAAAATCTTAGCATTTAAATAAAGTTATATAAACACTCTACTTTCACATAGTCTATTTAAGGTTTCCTCTCCTTTTTTTTTGGAATATACCATCCAGCTATTCATATATTAAAAGGAAAATCTGTTAAACTGCATTATAGTACTGTTGCAGTACCCGATAAATTCCAGTATGTGTTTACAGACTTTTTCAAACAGATCCAGCAAGTACATAGTCATGTTCTGCTCATGTGCAGAGTTAATGTGAATTGAAGTTCTAGTGTTTTCTCATTGCTAGTAATCATCACTGTGGCTAAGTGTATTTCTTGTATCTTTTTCATGGGTTTTGGGGTGGATTTTTTTTAATGAGTTTGTTCATCTTTTTCTTCAGTTTTTCTCACTGTATTTCACTTTGCAAGTTTTAAAGAGCTTTTTATCTTTTTACACACTGCCAGAGGACATTTGATTTTATTCTGTTTGCTGAGATACCATTTCAATTTCACAAATGCTGGAAATTTGAAAAAATACCTTTTCATGATGTTGCTTATGTGTTTGTTATAACTTCACTTTTAGTAAGTACAAAAATCTGATTTTATTTTAAGAATCTGTCCTATAAGCTCCGTTTTATACAAGGTAACTGAATCATGGCAGAACATGATTTCTGACTTTTGTTTTAGGTGATGTAAAGCTGTGTCTTGTTTAAATCAGTTTCTCTTTCTTCCACATTTTCTCAGTGTAAGTAACGTTCAGCTGAGTTAGAGGCAGTTGTGTTCAGTAGCTGCTACTCTAGCTTGTAGAGACTTACTTACACCATGGTCATATCTGCCCAAAGGAAAAAAAAAATCATGATTTAGTGTGCGGTATTTCTTCTGGAACCAGACTTCTGGGTAAATTTTCCTCTGTAGGTGAGCTAAACCTCCATGTGCTGCACTAAGCATATTGTAATGTTGACTCATATCATGAGGAAGAAGCCAAACCATATGATACTATTTAATGTTCTGTTACAGTGTAAAATCTGTCTTTTAATAAAATAGAAATCATCCCAAACTGGGGATAAAAAACCATCACGCAAATCTCTGGAAATCAGCAGAGCTTGGCAGTTGATGTCGCTGATTTTTTTTTGGTCATTGTATGTAGCGATGTATGAGAAGGCACAGGCAGAACATTCGAGGCAAACCAGATATTCCTGTGCACCTTTAATGGACAAAAAATACTGTATTTAGCTTTGAGAAAGGCTTAGTACTTTGGTACTACCAGTTGCCAGTATGTTCTTCATCAACAGTGTTTGCGCGTTATTAGGAGGTTATTATTGGCAACAGTGTGAAAATTGTAAACCATAAAGATGGTCACCAGTAGGAGGTGCTCACATTTATGCAGTTTAGACAATTTTTCATCTCATTTTAGTGTGTTTGGATCTGTTTTTTTTGTCTTGGTTAACATTCACACAGTGAATTTGAACAGAACATAATTACTGAAATGCCTATACATTTTATATATTTAAAGATAATTTTATGACTACATTTTTGAAAGTAAAAGCTCAAACTGTACAGTTACATGTTCAATAAAAAGTGTTTTGATTCTGCCATTGAGGTTCACTCTTTTGAAACATTGTATGCTTCCAGAGCTTTTATCAGAACAGTCCCGTAGTGTTAAAAATAGTTGATAGACCCAAGAAATGTTTTTCTAAAACAAACACGAACAACTAATGGGGGTGGGGGACAGCAAAGAGGAAACCAAACAGGAAAAATAATTGCTATGTTTTGTTTAGTGGAGATATCAAAGTGGAAAATGCCACTTCTTTTATTTTCTGTATTGTAGCTGTGCTAGAAGAACTTGTTAACACTGGTCGACTAAAAGGCACTGTGGTTGGTGGGAGACAGGATAAGGCTGTGTTTATTCCAGACATTTATGCCAGAACGCAGAGCAACTGGGTGGATTCTTTTTTCAAGCAGAATGGTTACTTAGGTAATTAATCTATATTCCCATAGATAAAATGTCTTTCTAAAGCTAATTTACATATTTGGTCTTACCCTAATATAGCCAGTGTTTAGAGTGAAGCCTCACAAGAATAAGTGGAAATCAATGCAGTAGTTGATAATCCTTTGTTAAAAGTCTATCTTGCTTATAATGACGTGTGTTACTTTATCGCAAAGAACCATATTTCAACAAAGAGAATTGTACTGCTAAACACTAACTTTATTTCTCAAAAACATATTTACAAATGCTACTTTTACTACTGTTCTGAAAACATTTCTTAGACTACTGGTTGTAGACTTTTCAGGTGGTCATGTTTGACCCACAGGGTTGGAGTTTCAGCCCAGGCATCCAGATAGCAACCAAACTTGGGCTAATAGTCCACACAGCCAAGCATGCAGTGCACAGGAAGAACCTGTGCAAAGTAAGATTTGTAGAACTGGACTGGGTGGCACTAGTGTCCGATTTGAATCCAAACAAATCTATCTAACTTAAAAGATGAGTAATGTTGGACGATGGTGTTTTAATAGGGAGCTATGGGAAAATATGGGCCTGAATAAACAAAGAATGTATCCTTATGGTCCCAAAGGGCCAGCTCCTAAAAACAGTTAGTCTTGTAGTTTGAAAAGCTTCATTATAATTTGCTGTAGTACCGTTGTTTCTGTAATACTGCTTGACTGATAGAGTATCTGTCAAAGTCTTTGAATGTTTTCAGAATGTCTAAGTATAAACTGCCAAGTAGTTGAAACCCTTTGCTTGTGAGGCATTGTACAATTCTATGAGCATATTGGGGTAACTTTTGAAAACAAAACATTTTGACATTGTATGTATTATGAATATTGTTCATGTTATATTGGAATTCTTCAGAAACATGCAATTGCAAGTTGAAGGTATAGGCATCTGAAAAAAAAAAACCAAAAAAACTCCTCCAAACCTTTTTTTTTTTTTTTTTTTCCAAAACTCAGCCCAAACTCATGTCCATGATTTTATCTTCATATTTCTCTTAACTATGTTGTAGTGCAGCCTGTACAAACTAAGTTTTAGGTCAGCATCCGCTTGAGGCTGCATTTCCTTCTATACAAACTGAACAAAATTCTTCATTTCCTGCTTTCAAAACAAATTACCACATAAGATCCTGTAAGTATATGAAGGTACTTAAATGTGACAGACATCTAACTGTTTTATAGAATTTGATGCGTTGCACAGACTTGGCATCCCTGACCCAGCAGGCTATATTAAAAAAAGATACAAGTCCACACAGCTGTTATTTCTGAGAGCAGCTTGTGTTGGTCAAGAAATCGTGGATCAAGTTGAAGCCTCTGTAGAGGAAGCCATCAGCTCGGGAAATTGGATAGATGTAGCAGTAAGCAATCCTTTCAGTTGTTGTATTTGTTTGGTTTGTTTTACTTTTAGGTCCAAGAATACTTTATTGATACTACACATACATAATGAAAATTTCATGTTGTCAAAGAAGAATATTCAGTTTAAGTGAAATAATGAGTAAAAAGGCATTATTTGCCTTTAATCTGACCTGAAAAAGCCAATGGAAGGACATAGCAGTATTCAGTTATAGAAAACTAGGACTAACTTTCACTTCAAAATTAGTGCTAGTGTATTCTGCTAGAGAGCAGTATATTTTGGGGGGGGAGGGAGGAGGAAAAAAGTTTAAACTGGATTTCTGTGACAGTTTCATAAGCAGAGGGATATTAGCCATTTTGTCCTGGCTAAATCCTAATTCTAGGCCATAACAGCACTATTTTGTCACTTGTAAGGAAGCCTGCTGTTGTTTTGTTTGGTGTTACTCTGTATCTGTTGAAGTGCATTTTGAAGAAGTTGACATGCATTTGCCTAGAACAATGTTGATTTCTGGTGTTAGAAGATTTAAAATAGTGTTTACTCTTAAATTACTAGTTTAATTTTAAAAGTGCAGTATATTCTGAATAGTTAATAGATGTCAAATGTCTGTGGATTTTGTTTATCCACACACAAATATGTCTGTCCATTCTAGAACAGATCATTGTATGTAAATTATTTTTATTTTCTTTACTCTAGACTCTTCTGCCCAGCTCATTGTCAGTAGAAGATGCTGGGATTTTGCTTCAGCAAGTGATGAGATCTTTAAACAAAAATTCTTCAGGTTTAATCTTCAGTGACACCATTGTGGTCAGTGAGAAATTTCTAAGCAGCTGTGCTGATCTGTTTTCTCCTACAATGCAACAGAAAGCTGAAAAGGTAGGGTTTTTATTGGTCAAGTTGCAATCAATGTATATTGAGTGTTGGACTATAGTTTCTAAGACTTTCTGTTTGCTGTTACCATCTCTTTGCATCTCATCTGAAATACAGTTTGGGAAGAAGAGCAAAAATTATGAAAAAAATTGTGTATATAATCAGTGTAATTTAATGTATGTTCAGTTGTACTAAGGCAACGCCATTCCACTAACAGTATGACCAGATGCTGAATTTTGGAGAGAAGAATAAATATCTCTTCATGCGTTGCAGTTGGAATACATGGTGTTAGCTTAGTATACTAAGCACATGGCCAAAAGGACTAAATGTTTCTGCATGTATCTTTTGTTGCTGTATCTTTTTCCTGTTAAGTGCATGTTCTTCATTTTAGGAAATTAAAAATAACCCTGTTAATTTAATCACTGAAGAAGATTTGAAACAGGCTTCTGGTTTAGAGAACTCATATGCTAATAAAAAAGACAAAAAGGATGAAAGAAGAAAGAAGGCAACAGGTAAAGCATCAATATTTAACTTAAGCCAAAAACCAAACAAACAAGCACCAAAAAATCAAAGCAAAAAAAAAAAAAAAAAGGCTTGTTTAGCCTTGGAAATATTCAAATATAAAGTTACGATATTTTGTAGTCTGGTAGTTCCTTCCAGTCTGTTGCTGAAGATATTTTAAGAAAGAATCCAACCACTTCTTATCATTATTCTGTAGGTGTAGATGTATCTGAGCTATGTCCGTGAGAACTAATTTCTGGTTTAGAAGTACCATGAAGGTGTCTTGAGTTAGCCCAACAGATGGCAGCTGTCCTTAGAAGCAAGGAATCTGTGTTTATTTGTTAGTGTGTGTGGTATGGTCACGTAAGATTGAGTTGCGCACTGGGGACTGGCCAAACCAGTAGCTCAGGGACCTCTGTACCATTTTTGATTACACAGTATAGATATGCTTCTGTGCTCTTCTTCTCAAGGACCCATGAAAATGAAAATAATTCTTAATAGTCTTGAGAAATAAATTCCAAAATCACTCTGTATAAATAGAGAAATTAGGTGTGGGGGCAGGGGGTATTTCCTTTTCTTGAATGATACTGCTGTTACATAATGTAGTTACATAAAATATTGGACCTCTCAAGACTTCGTGCATGTATAGAACCAATTATTCTGGAGCTGAAATTTCTTTCACATGAAGAAAGAAGGGAACAAGCTGTGGAAAGGGGAAATGAACAGCAGAACAACTTACCTTGTGGAGAAAGACTGTATTGCAAATTGAGATCCAGTCTGTCGTGTGAATATATGGATTTACAGGACGTATGAACTAAGTAATTTGATATGTTTGTCAGAACTGGAACATCTTATTGCATTTTAGTCTTCTGGGAACAGTTGAAAAAGAATTAGTGTTCTGGTTAATTGAATGCATGTTTTCAAGAATATTTTGGATGAATGCTTACTACATAGGATTTTTTTTCTGCAAGATAACAAAGTTACATTATCTGGATTTTTTTCAGAAGCGCAGTTATTCAGCATCACTGAATAAAAATGCTAAATGCCTAAGATGCTATTTTCAGCCAACAGAAAATCTCCCATTACATTATGGAAAGTGGTATCTCATCTGTTTTCAGCTGGAAAAAGATATTGTGCATTTTAAAAATAAGATATATAGGAACATTAGGTATGATTAGTACTTGTGTTTATTGATGATGTTAGCTTAAATAAATCTGTGACTCAGTTACTCTTTTTTCTTAAGAATGAAACTTACAGCCCTAAGATTCTGGGATATGGATTGTAGGTTATGTTTAGAATCAGGTTGTAGGGGTTTAATTCAGCATTAACAAGTAACGCAGGTAAATTACATTAATATTGTCAACTTTTTAAGTGCTGCAACTTTGCTGTATACTAAGCAAATAATTCTCCACCAGAGGGCAGTGGATGCGTGAGAGGAGGAGGAGGTGGTAATGCTAGAGAGATCAAGATTAAGAAAACCAAGAAGAAAGGAAGAAAAGATGCTGACAGCGATGAAGAGTCACAAGCAACTAGCACAGGTTTGTCCTTTTATTTTGGGCACTATCTAGTCATACTCACATGTTTTTAGCACTCTATTTTTCACTCCTCTTGTTTTCCCCACTGTCAGGTAAAATGCCAAAGAACGTGAGAATGCTTTTAGTTAGAATTGTATCAATGGATATGATATTGCTGTTTAAATAACACAGACATACCATATTCACTGAGAAGTATAACTTAGTCTTTAAAATAGAAATTTAAGTAAAGGAAATGAGAGCCCTTTTTATTATTTTATTCTATGTAGGAAATGCCGTAGATTTCAGGATTAATTTTATGCTTGGTTTCTTAACACCTGCTGAATAGTGTATGATAAATGGAGAAGTTCACATTCAGTTCCAAGGCTTAAATTAACAAATCATAACAGAGAAATAGTACTGATGTTTTTCCTGACAGGGATAAAATGTACAGTCAAAATAAAGTTTTAATATTTTAAATAGAGTTTGTCTTGTTTAACTGAGACATCTACATCTGAGCAAGTTACATTTATGGCTGGCGGCTTTGTAATGGAGAAAGGTAGGTACTTTGAAGGGCTAGTCTGTCTCACTCATTTTAGGTGTGTATTACAGGATGAGATTGAATTGCTCCCTAGTGAGCCCATTTCTCTGCCTTTACTGTTAGGAGAAGGAGCATGGATGGCATCCTCAGAATTAAACACATACATTATTAGGCTTTCAGCAAACTGGTTGCAAATGGCACAGTCATAATTATGTGTTACTTCTTTTATTCAATGGAGATGAAGAAATGTGTGCTTCCATTTTATATATAGTATCTACACTTTCATTGCTGACTGAAATACCTTTAAACATATTCAAAGTTGTGAAGTACAGCATCTTAATTTTGTATGATACTACTCAGATTACTGGAATTCTCATATAAATGAAGGTATCTTTCAAGGCTGCTCAGTCACTGAGCATACAAAATAAAGTTTTAAATCACCTTTTTTGTGTGTTTTACTGTTGTTGATGCTTGTATTGCTGTATTTTAATACGTAGCTTGAGCCAAAATCCCAAGGTAAATTCAGGTGTATATCAATACAACCATTCCAAAACCTGATTTAAGCTCCCTTACCATCAGTTTGTATAGCCTTGTATGTTGTTTATTGCTAATGTGGCACTACTAGGAACATAATTGATTTCCATTCATTCAGTTTCCTCGTGCAGAATAAACCTGTTACATGCTGCATATACTGTAACCTTAAGCTTAGAATACCCTCTGTTACATGATTGTGTACCTTACTAAGTGGACTCTAAACAAACAAAACAACCTTATGAAATCTTTCAAATTGGAGCATTCTATTCAGCATTGGTATTTTAAAAATCTACTTGGTCTTGGTGACATCATAGTTTCTAAATTAGTAGATGGGCCAGGCAATTTGAAATGGGACTACAATTACTACTTAAGTTGTCTATTACAGAAAATAACTTCTAAGCAATCAAAAGAGATATTTTGTCAGTTTTTCACGTGTAAGGTTAACTATCGTGTATTCATCTTCTGTGGAGGCATTTCAATGGCTTATGCCACAGAGGAAATGCAGCAAAACTAAGTATAATGTTTTCTCAGTGAACGTTGCTCATGACCGCTACAGGTAGGAATAAACAGCTGGAGTTCCCTTTCATGTCACGAGATGAAATTCAGGATGTTTTAAAGACCCACATGCAGGATTGTCCTGAAGAACTTGTTGCAGAACTTGCTGAACATCTAATAAGGTAATTTCAGTAATCCAGCTGGAGGTAGGAACTCTGTGATTCACTTCAGATTAATCCTCTTCAGTCTGTTTTCTTGCTGAGGAAAAAAATGTTTTGCTGATGGAAGCATGTCACAGCTCCATGTTATGTACTTCCTTGTGTATTAGGCAGCTGTGCTGACACAGTAATGGGAAATAATGCTTCTGCTTAGCAGCAGTAGGTGGTTCTGCGCCTTTTGTCAGCAAGAATATCTTCTAGTTCATGCTTGTATTTCCATCCCCTTACACTGATCCGTGTTGGGGTTTCACCAGTGCCGTCTTCTGTACAGCCTTTGGACCTTGTTCACCTTTCTTGTCTTTTGTGGCTCCGCTGGTACCTGATGAACTGGGTAATAAGCTAGGTCAGCAAACTGATCTAAGCAAAGATTAATATCTTTTTTTAAAAGATGGCTTTTTTCAAAAACTTTTAAGAGATGCTCCATACAATAGAAAGGATGTGAATATGTGTGGTCACGGCAAAAAAGGACATTAGAGTGCAGTAGTAACTGCAGTTTTAGAAGGGCCTGTGCTATTTTAATGCATCTTAAAAGTTTTCCCCTCTTATAGCTGTCATTGATCTGAAATTTGTCCTCAGACCCCTGAAGGAGTTTTTGAATAGCATTGCGTCTGGAAGTATTTTCTATCTATCTTTAATCTTGTTTGCATTTTGGAGTTGTTATGAATTAAAGCCTTGGCAAGCATGTACATACTGTACATACTGTAACCATTAGTACTTCTGCAGTTACAAAAGTACATTTTAACTTCCTTGTGCTTTTTTTCTGATTTCCATTATTTGCTGCTTTATTTAGCTCACCATTCTGTGGCATTCATGTTCCATTCACTTACTGTGTAATGAGATAGCTGTCTCTATTGCTGATATATTTGGAAAAACCTACAGTTTTACATTTTGCTTAATGTTCACTTTTTCTCCTTTCTTATTCTCTGTTCTAAGACCTTTAACAAAAACTTACCAGGAAGTTGTGCGTTCTGTTTTTACATCTTCAACGTCATCTTCTGGAGCCAGCAGAAGACAGACTATGAAGGACTTGCAGGAGGAGTTCTCAAACTTGTACAATAACATTAAGTTATTCGAAAAGGGAACAAAGCATTTCACAGGTACAATAGATATACATATTAAAACTGAATATGCTCCTTCAAGGGTGTTGATTTTATTCTAGAATCTACATTCAAGGTCAAAAAAGAGCAACCATTTAAAAAGGAAAAACTTAGAGGTGTGTTTACTCTGCCTAACACTGACCTTATGCTGGAGTGCAAAATGAGTAAGCCGCCTTCGTTCTGTCACCTGTGCCACTAATACAAAATTCGAATACTTTCTTGTTTCTAAGAAGCCCCTGTTAAAAACTCTTTTGGGTTTGATACTGAAAGCAGCTGTTCCTTGAGGGCAGCTTTTCTAAAAGGTGTAGATTCATTTGCAGTGGGATACTTTGTCCTCGTTAGCTATATTTTGTGACAGAAAAGTACCATTAGGAAAATATTATAGTCATTTCCAAGATTCTCTGTTGTATTCAGCTTTCATGTAGAACTTTCCCTGTGGAAAACTTGTAACAAAAGGAAACACTAGTAAAAAAACCTGATATTCCTATGTTTAGGAATAAATGGAATTATTTCTCGTTAGCTTCCGTTCTTGTACATGTGTTCTGTAGCCTCTTTTCTAAAAACTGTTTCACTGCTATAGTCATGTGCCTGCTCTTCTGTTCAACTGCTTGTCCTGTAGACTTTTCCTTTTTTACTTGTTGATGAATAGCAGTGATTGTTCATTAGGGGTTCAGGAGGATTGTACAAGGACTACTTTACTGCTTATACAAATCATAGAATCATAGAATAGTTAGGGTTGGAAAGGACCTTAAGGTCATCTAGTTCCAACCCCCCTGCCAGGGGCAGGGACACCTCACACTAAACCATGCCACCCAAGGCTATGTCCAACCTGGCCTTGAGCACCGCCAGCGATGGAGCATTCACAGCTTCCCTGGGCAGCCCATTCCAGTGCCTCACCACCCTTACAGTAAAGAATTTCTTCCTCATATCCAATCTAAACTTCCCCTGTTTAAGTTTGAACCGGTTACCCCTTGTCCTCTCACTACAGTCCCTCATGAAGAGTCCCTCCCCACCATCCCTATAGGCCCCCTTCAGATACTGGAATACACCTTTTGAAATAGTACCAACACATTAAAATACTCTTAGAGACCTGAAAGCTCACATTTTTCACTGAAGAATGTTCAATAAGCAATTACAAATGAGGCATGTTAGCTTCATTTATCCAGATAACTTTCTCATACTACTCATACTTGATAAGACTCCACATTTTACGAAGTGCTGTGCTAACTCATGAGAACCACATAAGTTAACTTTGAATCTTCTTTTAACAGATGAGACTCAGAATAACCTTGCCAAACATCTGTTGAAGACGGTCTGTACAGATATTACAAATCTTATTTTCAACTTTCTAGCATCTGATTCCATGATGACAACAGAAAATTACTCTGCAATCACAAGTGAGGTACAGATAGCAGTTCCTTTTTAACAGTCTCAAGTAGATCAGTAATGTTTATTTAATATTTTATTATCTTATCTGTAAATGCAGCTGAAACGATAATTAATAGTACGAATTATTTTAATTCTTGTCTCATACAGGTCCGGACAAAGATTTTAGGTAAATTGCCAGAAGACACCAAAGACCCTTTAACTAAACTGCATACTTCTCTGAATGGCAAGGTAAGGTGATCCAAAATCTGAGTTCAGATTTTCTGCTAATACGATGCTAATAAACAGCTAACATAGAGCATGTAGTACATAACTGCTGCTGCTGTGAAGGAAGAAGTCAAAATAATCTTTTGAATTTTTGTTAGTCACTGAGAGTAAGTACATTTTCATACCTGTGAATTCTTAGATTTGAAAGGTTGTTCTTACATTTACGTAGTCATCTAGCTCTTCGCTTCCAGGTGAAATCCAGTGTATCTCTTAAGTGCAGGTGAGAAAAGTAAAAGCTGAGAGAGAATGTGTAATTCAAAGTGGTTGACGTTTCTTGTTGTTTGTTCCTGAAGATCACGATTGTTGCCCCATGTATTTCATAACTAGTAAAACCCTGGATATTTAGGAAAAAAAAAAAATGAGATCAGCAGTGTGAGTACAAAGCAGAGTAATTTCTTATTTTATGCAAAAGGCCAGACTAATGTTTCTTAAGAAAAAATATATCTGTAAATAATTGTAAAACATATATTCCTTTTTTAATTACATTGTTAAGATTAGTGGACTGTAACTTGGTTTAGTATTTAAGTATATGAACTATTGGAAAAGGAATAGCATTAATTTCTACTAAATACTTTTTACTTTCTATTTTCTTTCATAGCATATTCCAAATGTATTCACAGTCATATGTGTGATTAATTGTGAACAGTAGTTAACTTTTTTATAATCTGCTAACACAGTTTAAATATTTATCTCATTTTCTAATAGAGCGTAGAAGATTTTCTTTCATGCCTTGATTCTGCAGTGGATATTTGTGGTATTATGGTGAAAAAAGGAGACAAAAAGAAAGAAAGGTAGCTTAATTTTTTTTATTCTATGCATAGTCTGAAATGTAGCTGTATTGCTGGACAAATGTTAGGTGGTTACTGTGATAGCAGTCACACAGAATGTGTAAGAGGCAGTCTTTCTTTTCAAACTGTTTTAACCGAAAAATGCAAAGTCAAGCAGTCCTAATTCCATGGGAGAAGGAGGTGGGGGGAGTTCATATTTAGCTAATTTACTTGACTTACTACAACAAGGTTTATAAATTCCCTAGGGGGCTTTCAAAATCTGAGCTACACCAGTGCTAGTTTATTTTATTTTTTTTTGTTTGTTTGGTTGGTTTTTTTAATGTGTAATTTTACATAGAACTGGTCAGAAGAGAAAATTAAAATTAACTGAAGTTAGATGTTTTAGAGTATATTATCAATTGCTGTAGGACAGAAATATTTTTATATAATGTATTCCTGTTCCTCAGGCAAGTCCTGTTTCAGCATAGACAAGCTCTGATTGAACAGCTTAAAGTCACAGAAGATCCAGCTCTTGTTCTGCACCTGACATCAGTACTGTTATTTCAATTTTCAACCCACTGTATGCTTCATGCACCAGGAAGATCAGTACCACAGATCATTAATTTCCTAAGTGGCAAGATCCCAGAGGTATTCCTTTCTAGCTTCTTAAGGGGAAAGTACCTTGTTTCTATGACAGAACACTGAAGTTGGGCTTTATACTGTTTCTGCTGCATAAAACATCTTTGTGTTTCATGTCGAATCATTATTTTATTTACAGAATATGCAATTTTGCTAATCTGGATTGTATTTCAAACCTATCATTTCAAGGATCTGTCTTCAATATTTTTTAATAAAACTAAAAATCAACCTGTTACTAGTACTGCAGTTTTTGCCTTTAACCACAGGGACAGCTGTCAACTGGAAGGTATTATAAGTCTTGCAACTGAAAATTCTTACACTCTGTTTCCTCCCAGCTAGAGCATGGTTGCTTTTTAAGCTTCTCTAGTTCAGTTTTAGAGAAAGATATACCAGTTCAAAAATAACAATATTGAAATTCTATATTCCAAACTGCGCAAACTGGTGATGTTTAATAACTGCACTGCTTCCCTGCTTTGGTGGTTAATTGTCCTGTTCTCACAGCATTGATGCACTTTAATTTTTTTGCCTCTTTGAATGTCTCTCAGAATTTAGGTTGCAAAATAACTTGATGGAAATATATATATATTTACCCTCTTTAGGGCAAGAAGGGGAGAATGCTTTTTAAAAAAAATTACTTTTAATTAAAGCTCGGGGTACCTTCTCCGTAACATTGACATTCCTTTGGTTTGTTCTCTCTTTTCCCCCTAGGATCAGCATTCTCTGTTAGTAAAATACCAAGGGCTAGTCGTGAAACAGCTGATCAGCCAGACTAAGAAAACTGAACATGGAGACAGTGACACAACAGATAACCTGGAAGAGGAAGAAGCAGATGCCATTCGAAAAGAGCTCCAGGAAATCACTACCTCTATCAAAGACCTTGTTCTCAGACCTAGGAAATCTTCTGTAACAGAGGAATAAAATTCTTATTTGGTGCATCCAAATCCATAATTAAATCAAATTTTTTTTTTCTTATCCTGAAAGAAAGGGTAGCAGAAAATGCTTGGCAAACTTTAAAATTTAGCTTCTAACAATGGCAAATTACAGCCGGGTGATGATGGTAAATAAAGTATTGTTATGTACTACTTCAATGTACATGTGGCACATGTAACACATTGTAGTACAGCTGTGTATGTTGTACACAGGTGTGGTACAGTTGTGGACACTGGGTATGAAATTAATGGGTTTTAATTAGCATCTTCATGTGAGGCCTCAAGCAATGGTTATTCAAATATGGTTATTCAAATAACAGTATATTCTGTTCCATACATGCACAAGCTTATGGTTTTACTTCTCTAATTTGGATTTATAGTGATCTAAGAATTGCATATAAGTGTATTTAAGCCCATATGTCTCAATTTCAAATATTAGTTTTGACATGCTCTACCTACTATAAAAGGCCATCTCTACTTTTTTATATCATTAGTGGATGTGTCTGCTTTGGTTCAGTGGACCGCAACAGTAAAAAACATTAAATACAAGTGTATGTTGCTAAATTAGAAGTAATCCAGTATTAATGTGAGTTTCTAAATGTACTGAAAGCTTATGAAAATCAGCATACTCATGCTATTAATGTGTTCTGTTAATGTCCATAATAGTTGCTCATTTCAAACATGATTTGAAAAGAGGAGATGATAACTCTTTGCACTGGTATTTTGGGAGTGGATAAATACTGTTATGCCTACCATATTTTACATACTGTATGTTCATTCAGCAGACTTCTTGAGTTCTTAGTCCAGTTCCCATAGCAGTTAGAAGTATTGCATTCTGTTAGCTCCTTGAGAAAACTTGTGGTATTCTGTTTTATGCTGAGTTTCATTAAAAGAATTCAGTTTATGATCTTTCTACATAAGCTTTATAGACCAAAATACTGGCTAAAGTGTTTCCCTTGAGTTTTTTACTAGCCTTTTTTTTATATGAGTGGTGCTTTTTGTCTTCAGGAAAGTGGAAAAATATGTAAAATAGAGTTCTGCCACTATTAATTACACAACTCTTGTACGTCAAATATACTGCTAACTTACATTTAAGAAAAGGTGATTTTCGAACAGGAGAGATTGTAGTTGCATTACTTCAGTAATGCCTGTTGATTTCATGTGTGTAATTTCAGGGGTTTACATAAAGTCAAGCTTGAGTAGTAAGTCAGAAAGAGTTCATTTCACTAAAAATGTCATTCACCCATCCTTGCCAAAATTCTCTGATGCTGAAAGAAAGCAAATTCTGTGCAAGCCCTACTCTGTTTAAATACTTGTTTTCCAACAGTTCATGTATTCTATAAGCTAAATCATAAATACATCAAAACCTGAAATCACAGTAAGTGAAAGTTAAAGAGGCCAAGTATGGAAGCTCAGTAACTGATAAAACAAGGTTAAGATAGTTTTGGTAACGTAAAAAAATTGAATTTTATACGTCTATAAAAGGCAGTAACATATATCAGTGTTCACAGCAGTGCTGATCTTCTACCACATGTAAGGCAAAACAGTTTGCTGGTTCTAAGGCAGAAGTAAAGGTAGTTGGGTCTTTTTCCTTGGCTGGAGGCTGTCATAGCTGCGAGTAGAAGACAATGAAAAGTAAGAGATGAAAAATATTCAGGCTGTTTAACTTTGTTTAAGAAATAAAGTTTCCATGCAGGGAATAGGTTCAATTTCTTGTTATTTACCTAAAATAATTGTCAAGTTCCTATATTGAATGTAAACAATTTTATATGACATTGAGCTAATTTGTAAATAATATACCACAACATTCTATATGCAAATATGAAAGTATTTTAATAACATTAAATGATTAAGTATTTGAATTGCATTCTGTTGATTTAATCAGTGGTTGATCATCTTGAAACTTGGATTTTTCAAAGAGCAATGAGCAAACGCACCATTTGATTTAACATGCCATTCTAAGCATCCCTGGTTTTTTGTTTGATGCTGGTTTGTGCTGCAATAAGAATAGATGTCTTATAAAATTTACTACATCATGTGTTAGACTTTGTATTGTAGCTAGTGTTAAAAGGATGATAAATACTGTTTTAAGTAGAGACATGGGAAGCACTAAAATTCAGAGATATCTTCTGACTACTAGCAGAATTCAAGGAGACATAGGTTGGAAAACCTTTGCAGATACTTTTGTTGCCTCTTAGCTGTGGAAAATCAGTCTTCAGTTTATGATGCAGAAGTATTTTGAAAGAGAAAGAAAAGGAATATTCTCAATTTCCTGAATATTTTGCTAATTCATGGGGTTTTTCCTCTGCCTGGGAGGAATTGCCTTAAAAATCAGGTGTTCACAAAACAAAACTGCCCTTTGACAGCACTACAAAGTATACAAATTAACACGCTTACTTTGATTTCAAGTATTTAGTCTCAGCCTCTCATGCTCTTTACCTATGGTATTTAAACACCACCTTTGTATTTTTATAGACTTAAAAAGCTGCTGTGTATATATGCATGGATGCATATATACACAACTGTTTATAAACATTGATCTAGCTTCATTTGGTGCTACTCTCAGCAAATTGGAATGAGGGCATTAGCCATAGGTAGAATAATATCTCTCTCACCAATGGCCTTTCCTTGCCCTTTTTTAAGTGGCAAAATGACTTCCGTAGCTGATCATTTGGTTATTTGCAGGTCTGCTGGAAATAAGCTGTTGCTCTGTTAGGGCTTGCAGCCTTCTGTCCAATTCTCGTTTCACAGCTTCTTAAAAAACAAGAAATTGGCAGAAGTTTCTAATTAATAGCACTGGGGTTTGTTGTCTGCATGAATCCATCCTACAGCTTGGTCAGATAAAACTACAGTACTTCTGTTCTGTGTGTAGGCTCGTGGGTAGGCTACTCATGCAGTGGTTGCTCCATGATTTTTTTTTCCAGTGAGTAACATTTACATTTTGTTAGGCTGGGAAAACAGAAATCTCTACAAAACTGGGTAGATTTGGGTGGGGGTTTTTAATTGGAAGTTTAGTAGGCACAAGAGTGACTATACTGGGTCAGATCGAAGGTCTGTGTAACCCAGTATTGTGTCTTCAGGAGGAGCCAAAAGTGGATGCCTAGGGAGGAATATGAGAAGGCGGCATCTAGTGATTTTCCCTAGAGTGGTTTTTGAATCTCCAAATGCATGCTACTTGAACTTTTTTAACAATGATTGTACTTTAAACATAGAAAATAGTAATTATCTGAAGCTTTTGAATAAACAGGATACTGAGAGCAGAATTCCTTTCTCTGCTGGCCCAAATAACAGAACATATTCAGTACATGCCAAAGATGTTTTCTCAGGAAAACGACGAGTTATTTATTTATTTTCTTGGGAATTGTTAAGGAATGACTTTTAAGCTGAATTGGGAGATCAACTTGAGTAGTTTAAAGAGAACCACCATTTGGTTGATGGATTTCGCAAGTCCTCAATATGAAGAAGCTAGGTCAAGACACATAGTGCCTGCTGGGGACAGATGAAATAAGCTTGTTTTTATTTCAGGAGGGGATGTGAGAACTGTAGGAGACATCACCTAACTGATATTCTGAAGAAGCAGCAGAATTTTTGTTGACCTCTTCAGTTGTACTCAATTTGCACCTGTTGGCAAAACCTCCAGTTCTGTTTTAAATGCTTCTCTGGGGACGTCTTCTATTAACATAGTTGTGATCTCTACAGTTAGACAAATTTTAGGATAGTCTTTGAAGATTAAGGAAAGTGATATGCTGGAGGAGGTGTCCGTACTTCCTTTCTGGAAAGTATGTATTGCATTAGAAGTATTTTGAAGTTTCATTAGCTCTTTTGACAGATTGGTTTGGGTAATGCTTTTTTCTCTCTCTGATTTGTGAACTTCAAAAGGTACGTGGTCAAGAACTGTACTTTCTCTTTTTGGAAGTAAAGGCAAGAGGAAGCTATTCATGATTCTCATTCTGGACTCAAATTCACCTCTAACTTGTCTTCAATCTGTAAAAATCCCTAATTTGTAAGGTGCTCGGTATAAATAAAGCTTATAGCTCGCATAGAAATAAGAAAAACTAGTTCAATCTAGTTTAAGTATATGACAAAATAACTGTCTGCAAAGCTTAGTAAGCCAGAAAACAAAAAATAGAAATGGTCAACTCTTGGCAATAATAATTAGAGGATCAGTCTTCATTTCAAGATACCACTTAGACACAGATAATCTCCAGAACATGTCCAGATTTAGCAATTTTACCAAAGTCTTCAGAAAATGTAATACATCTTTAAAACACTTAAATATTTCCTTCTTTCTTCTATCTGTGATACAAAACAGCTTACACCCACTTGACATTATAGATTAAATGATTCAGATCTATTGGCTCTTGGATGTGGAAAAATCTGCCCGGAGGTCTGTCATTGTTCATACCATAAACAGCCATCCTTTTCACTCTGCTTAACTTCAGCCTGCATTTTTAAATGGACACAATATCCTTACTTTCAGCTGTGATTGATTAAAAGTCCGAGTAGAGTCTTAAGCAAAGTATAAAGACTTCTGTGTACTCCATGCATGCAGTAGACTGTCTGTGAAAGTCCGCTGGTTCCTGTTCAGTCCAAGCAAAAAGTAAAAGAGCTGACTGCAATTCGAAGAAGGCCAGAACTGAGAAATACTGAGAGACAACCTAGAGGAGGCCATCACTGCCTCTCTGATGGTAACATCTTATGTACGGCTTCTTACCTGCTGGAAGAGTGGCAAATTATTGCAGCCTGGAAACTGTTTTAGCTGTGTCAGAGTTCTGCTGGGTCCCCAAAATTGCCTGAAGTTTCTCCCTGGTGCCTATTTCCTGTATATGACAATCAGACTTCAGTAATCATGACTTTTGTATGTGTTTTCTGATGTAAAAGCCTACGTAACATCTTTTGGATTCATCATGCGTGGACCAAAGGTATCTGGGGATAAATGACAATCCATCTTTTTTTTCTTTTCTCCTTGTACTAAACAATTTGGAGCTCGGGGGTTTTGATTCCTTAGGGTTTTTAACAGAAATGCCTTTTTTCCTTTTGACAACTGTCTGAAATATGTTCCTTTAAGAGCCTCCTACTTGGTATTTGCAATTGTAAACACAATATGTCAAAGAATGATTTGATTCAGTGGTGAGGCAGCCAGCTATTTGCATGTCATGAGGTCTAAGGGAAACAAACTGACCCTCAGCCTTCCTCCATCCAGCCAAATCCTGATGGGACCCTCAAATAGCTCTGGCAAACTCTTCTGTTTCTTTTGGACTTGATGAATGCTTGTTTCTGTGAAGACGTGTAATTATTTCTTCCTTTATTTTGCTGCACAAGTTAGCAAGAGAAGCAGCTTAAAACCAAATGTGAGTATTGAGCCTCTTTTTCATTATTCCTTTATCTGATAATGCTTAAATGTGATAGTATACAAGGTACCTCTTTTAACATTTTGAGCAAGAAAGCAGGAGCTTTTTCCTTCACACACAAAACTACTGATTAAATTAGATGCAGAATTCTACACGTTTTGGGTTTTTTTAATTCTGTGTAGCAGAATAGATACCACACTTTTTTTTGGATGCAATTATTTTAATTTTATAAATTGGCTCAATAATTTATGGGAAGACCGTTTGGGGTTTCCTCTGTAATGAGATGAGGATTAATTTTCTTTATTCCAAAGAATAAGCCAACAAAACACATGTATGCTGTTTCCTGTGACATTTGAATCACCATTTTTATCTCTTAGAAAGCTGCCATAGCTATTTGCTGTTGCAGAAAAACTTTCTAGATAGCGCCTTTTCCAATAAGGTACGTCACTTTTTTTTCTAGCATAACTAATTTTAATGCCTGAGGTGGATTGTTCTTGCCTTTTTTAAGTAAACCCAATTTTCGATCTGGTGTTTATAGCCATATTTCAACTTGTCACAAAGATCAAGTATCTTCTCCAAATTCTCCTTCCATAAGACACTTGGTTTTATGTTTCAGCTCTCAAATTTTAGGATCACAATTTTGGTTTGGAATTTGAAGGGAAAGAGTAGTATTGTAAGAATATACCACTGTTTACTGAAATTGTGCAGGAAAAGTATGGGTAATGGCGGCAATAGTCTTTAAATTAAAGGCTATGTAATTAATTGTACTGCTACCTGATTTCATAATGGCAGTCTTTTTGATAACGAAGTTGCAATAAAACTTGGAAAAAGCTCCCAAATGTACTTTCCATTTCAAGAATAGAAATGTTAAAAACTATATTTCTTTACATGCCCTTGTTTTCAAAAGATCTGTTTCTATATCTAGAGCTGGACACAGAATCTCTTACATTTAGAAGACAAGTTTCAGATGCATTTTTTGTTTGTGGTTAACATTTTTGTCTATATTTTTCATCTGTTTGTGTGATGCATTGACAATTCTAGAGTATTTTAACAGAACAGGCTGTAAAGGATTTAATATATTAACATTGTAACAGATTGATGATTATCTTCCCATGAAATTTTATTGCAGTGTCAGAAAAGTCACTTTGATTCAAAGTTGTGTAATTAATAGAAGCTTAAGAAGACATACAAACCTTCTTGTAGGATTAGAGCAAAATGAAATCAAAAGCTGCCTGCGAGAGATTCTGCTCAGTTTTGACCTATGGTATCTCTGGGTTATTTGCAGGTGGTCATATTTTACAAAGTGCGTATTTCATTTAAAAAAAAAAAAAAAAAAAAAAGAAAAGATGAAGAAAAAACTTTTAGTATTGCCTAACCACGGACAGCCAGAAACAAATGTGAAAATCTGAACAGTGTTCTTCCAACGTTGAGCCCAAATTCAGAGGGTGAAGCTCTGACCCTGTTCGAATGAGCAGCACTCCTGTTGACTAAGCAAGTTCTAGATGCTGTTCAGGCTTTTAGATCACCTGGGGAATAAAATTGAGCTGAGTTGTCCTGCATACTTCCCTGCTAGTTAAGGGTAAGATGATATCTTATGTCTAATTCTAGGATATTCCTAAAATTAATGATTTCCACTTCTACTGTTCTGTTAAAATCTCTAGAGCTCCTGGTTTGGAAGCTGTCACGGCAAAATGCTGCTGATGCTCCACTTGGGCTGCTGCAGCAGAATTCTTTTCTGGGAACAGGTGTGCAGATCTCTTGAGGAAGGAGGCTGTGAACTCCTTGTTTCATACGTTTTTATTTTCCTGTAAAATGTAAGAGGGATGAAATAAGGACGGTTTTGTAGAACTATGCAAACATTACTCCAGAATCACTGAACTGGTGTATTAAAAAGAAGTTAATAAAACCCCATGACATAAAATTCTGTAGCAGATATATAGCGAGAGACAAGACTGTTACAAAGGCTAACTAATCTCCCTTGGTTGCCTTCATAATGATGGCTAAATTAAGTTTCTGCTAGAAATCACCCTGGAGAGGAATATATCTCTCTGCTTTAAGTATAAAAAGTGTCTTGTTCATTAGCCTCAGTAGACTTAGGTTAGCTTTTGTGAATATCCCTATTCTTCTCTGATACTGTACAGTATGCACCAGCTATAGGTATTCTTCTCGTTTGCCTTTCTTAGGCTAAGAGTTCTCTTTGATTCTACTTCATTCATGCTAGTATGTTCTTTTTTCTTAGCCACTGTTGCCTTTGAATTTGATTTTTTTTAGGTCCATACATAAGGATAATGGATCTGAACAGGCTGCCCTAGTTGGTCGCTGGCTTCATATTTAGAAGCTTTATAGCTCAGAAAAATATTAATCTTCCTGCAATATGTCTTTGTGCATAGATAGCAGAACTGATAGAAAACATGACCAAGTTACAGAACATGGTGTAGTTGTTGACAGACCACACACACAGGAGACCAGAATTCAGTCCAGAGTGACCTCTTGTTCTGCGCCTCAGTTCCCCATCTTTAAACCAGTCTTGTTACACTGGGGAGAAAAAAAAATCAGTTCAAAGCAGTATTGTCTGAAATTGTCTGGAAACAACTCAAACTCACTTCATAATGAGGAACTCTCCCAACTCCTGTGGCCCTAAGAGGTTTGACATAAAACTGGTAGAATTCCACCCAGAACATTTTGCCTAAGAATATCGATCCTAACCTCAGCATAATTAAGGACAATTGCAAAGTTCACAACTGGAGCGTTTTATTGCTTCAGCTAATTTTGTAAGTGTTTTCTACCTCTGGCACTGGACGTTGACCACCCAGCACCTTCATACAGTGCCTTTTTAACTATCCTGGGCCAGTGCTGGGCACAGCCTGAGTAGCAGACTCATCTAATGGCAAAGGCGTAGTGACTGGCTTCTTCCCACTCCTCTGGGTCTGCTCTCTGACCTTGAGCAAGTCAATTACTTTGCTTTGACAAGTACTAACTTTTTCTGTAGACAAGTATCTCACAACTGTGTTTTAGGATTGTTCCATTATTGCTGTTAGAAAAACATTCTGAAACCTTTGAAAGGAAAGCTGTGAAATACTTCAGAGTATTTGGTTATAATTCTATTTATTAGAAGCTTAAAACAGTGTTAGGCTGCAAATCTATTTATCAGGAGCCCAGTTTTCCTCAAGTGAGCTCTTCAAGTTTCAAATCAGCAACATCATGATTCATTTGTGTATTATAGCATGAAAAATTGTGGCATAATTAGAGTTCTGTTGTGAGTCTGGGATTCTATTTGCATGAAGAAAAAAAAATGGAAAAGATTAGAGGAAAAACTGTTTCATGCTGGTCTTCTGATTGTCAATCCTTGTTTAGTTTGGTGCTTGATTGAAGAGTGTGGAGAAACATTTCAAATTAAAAGCTCAAAACATTCTGGTTTGGTTTTGCTGGGTTTTTTTTAATGCAGTAGCAGAATTCTTACTTAGACTTTTAACTGAAAACATGTACCAAATTTAACATAAATTGGCAAAAAGGACTTGAATTATATTTGTTCCTTAATACAGTTTCTGCTGTTGCTTGCTACAGTCCTCCTCCTCAGGCTGACCTCATCCCCTGTAGCTGGTCAGAGTTATGACCTCTGAGCATCATCCCTTACTGGAAATGGTCAATTCCATTCTAGATTTGAAAAGATGGTTGCTACGTGCCAAGCTTCAAGTCACCCCTTGCATAGACTTTACCAGTTTCAGTGGACTCACTGTTCCACAGTATCCTTAGGTTAAACAGCATGTTCATAAAATGTTCCTAAACTTTAGAATGGAATTTCTTAATCCTTACCAAATTTCTTCCGAAATTCTAAGACTTCACTGATAGTTTTTATTTGCCTGAGTCAAATGTTAGCTGTCTTGGGTGTTCAGACAAGCTTTAGCCTTCATTTTCCTTTAGTCAGAAAAGGGCAATCCTAGATTGAAACCAGCTTTTATATAGCATTTATTTATAAGCATCGAAAGAAATCTACTCTGAAAGTCATGGTGCCAAAACAAAAAAAAAAATTACATTTTCACATGCCAAGACATTACAAAAATCCCAGCAGGGCAGTAACTGAAGGATCGGTAACCACTTATCATAATAAAGAAAGACAGAATACCATGATCTACTCCTTGCAGGGTCTAATTTTAAATCACAGCCACTTTTAAGAAGATAGACTATGTTAAAATAGAAAGAAATATGTTTAATGTCTGGCATAGAGATTTTAAGGCTTAAGGGAAATGTTAGGATACCCAGTCACATAATTGTTCAGCAGACCTTATCTCCTAAGCAGGCAGAGCAGGTAACCTAAGAAGCACAAAGATTTCGAGTACATGGCAAAGGTCACTGGTAGGACACAAAGAGAAGCCAGGGTTGAGTCTCTCTAAGGACTGGTTGATGTTGCTGCTCACAGGATGTGAGGATTAAAGTTAAAAGAGAGTTGATGCCATGATATACTCTACCTTGTTTGACAGGACATTTCATCATCAGCTACCGAAGGCTCAAGAGGTCTTCAGTTAACATTTATTTTCTGGTTAATGGAGTAATAAGCAGTCCAGGGATTGTCTGTAGAACCAAATCATATCTAGTTTCAGTGAAAAGTTTGGTAAGGTGACAGACAAGAAAAAAATGGCTGTTCATTGGACCTACAAATCTAAATACCTCGAAATAATCATAGAATCATAGAATAGTTTGGGCTGGAAAGGACCTGAAGATCATCTGGTTCCAACACCCCTGCCATGGGCAGGGACACCTCACACTAAACCATGCCACCCAAGGCTCTGTCCAATCCAGCCTTGAACACCGCCAGTAATGGAGCATTCACAACTTCCCTGGGAAACCCATTCCAGTGCCTCACCACCCTTACAGTAAAGAGTTTCTTCCTTATATCCAGTCTAAACTTCCCCTGTTTAAGTTTGAACCTGTTACCCCTTATCCTATCACTACAGTCCCTAATGAAGAGTCCCTCCCCAGCATTCCTAGAGGCCCCCTTCAGATACTGGAAGGATGCTCTGAGGTCTCCATGCAGCCTTCTCTTCTCCAGGCTGAACAGCCCCAATTTTCTCATCCTATCTTCATACGGGAGGTGCTCCAGTCCCCTGATCATCCTCGTGGCCCTCCTCTGGACTTGTTCCAACAGTTCCATGTCCTTTTTATGTTGAGGATACCAGAACTGCACACAATACTCCAAGTGAGGACTCACGAGAGCAGAGTAGAAGGGCAGGATCACCTCCCTCGACCTGCTGGTCATGCTCCTTTTGATGCAGCCCAGGATAACTGAAGTAGGGATCTATATACCAATACTCTTTACAGTAGCCTTTGCTTTCCTACTCTGTAATGCCACCTAGCTCATGACAATCTTTTAACAGGGCTGAGATCAGAAATCTGTAGATTTGGTTCATTTTGATGAGGTGTCATGTTTTTATTACTGCAGCTCACGTGGGTTTTTTTCCTCAGAAAACTAGGTCAGGTTTGCACAGTTCTGCTGGGAGAGAAAGGAAAAGGCTGTGCCACTGCAGCAGGCACTTTTTTATCACTTGGGGGTTTTACGTTTGCTTTTGGGGGAAGGAGGTCTCTTTTTTAAATAGAGTAATGAAAATCCTGTCCAATTTTAGCTCACTGCTAACAGTGCTGCTGCTGCTGAGCATCTTTTTCTTATTGCTCATTTAATTTTTTTTAAAGCAGTTCTAAAGTAGGTCACAGGCTTTTAAAGAACACAGCTAAAAAAGTTGTACTGCATAATCAGTTGTAAGGGGTTTTTTTGAGTGTTTTAATTCATGTGATGCACCCATTCTCACAAGATACGGTACTCCTCATCCATCTTTCTGTCCCTGAAAATGTCAAAGGGTGAAGGAGACCCATTGTTTGTAGTTGATGCACCTGCAAAGACAAAAAAAATGCTTATTTTTCATTAAGATCTCAAAGATTGCAGTTAGCATGAGCATTTGTCATGGGTTCAGCAGCAGCAGTCATTTTTCTGCTTCTTGGTAGCTGGTGCAGTGCTGTGTTTTTGATTTTGGGCCTGGAAACAGCGCTGATAACACCAGTGTTTTCAGTTACTGCTTGGTAATGTTTTGGTCTGACCAAGGACTTTCTGAGTTTCATGCTCTGCCAGGGAGGAGAAGCCAGGAGGTAGCAGAGACAGGACACCTGACCCAAACTGACCAAAGAGGTTATTCCATACCACAGCACGTCATGCCCAGGATGTAAAAGCTGAGAGCAGAGACCCAGAAGGGTGGGGGTGCACTGCATGGTCGGGCTTGGTATTGGGCTAGGTGAGCAATTGTATTCTTTCCTTGTATTTGCCTTGTCATTATTATTATTGGTGGTAGCAGTAGTGGTCTTGTGTTATACTTCAGTTACTAAACTGTTCTTATCTCAACCTGTGGGAGTTGCATTCTTTTCGATTCTCCTTCCCATCCCTCCTGGAGCAGGGGGAAGAAAGAGGGGGAAGTGAGTGAGAGAGAGACTGCGTGAGTTAGAGAAGCTTAAACCACAACACATTGCCTACTGAAATTCTGTTACTGCTTGTTATTGTCAAGGCTGCTTCATTTCACAGCCTGTGATCACTTCACTCCCTGCTGTATCACAGGCATCATTTCTTACTGCTCTTGTTTTCTCCAGGAAAGCTTTCACTCCCAGAGGCAGGCTTGTGTTGTTTTCAGGTAGAAGTGTTCCTGCCTGGTGCTGTTACTGCATTGGCAAGATGCTGCTGTTTCCTTGGTGGACTTTTGCTCAGCTGTGCAGGCACTTTGACTTTAGTGTATTGTATTGAGGGGAATTGGGAGACAGACGTTTGATGGGCAGATACTGTTCCAACGGAGATCGCTCAGAAGTGCTGCTCTCATTTGTGTACTGGGGATGAACTCCGAGGTAAAAGTCTCAGATCAGGACTTCTGCACATATCTTTATTTGTAACTTTCATTTTCTTTTTATTTAAGCACTTCTTGAAGTATTTTCTGTGATTAGGAGATTGTAGCAGTGGGTGGAGGCAGGAAAGATTGGAAAAAACAGGTAGAAAGGGTAGTGGGGAAAACTTAGTATTCATTGCTAGAGATCAGGTGTGTCCTCAGTGATCAGTTATCATCTTGACCAGCTCAGCCCCAAATATTTAATGTTTCTTTTTCACTTTTGAGACATTTAGTATTTGCTGGGTCGTAGGTTGATAGAAGGAAAATACATTTATATTTCCATGCTAGTACAATATGTTCTTTTCTACATTTCCACCATTTTAACTGAAGAAACTGTAACCCAGCGTTAAGTGTCCTTTTGCTACCAAATTTCTCCTGTCAAAATGAGGTCTTTCCAATTCAGATTCACATCTTTTTTCCTAGAGTATAAAACAGTCAGCTATACAATTGCTTCTTTGCAGAAATTTTAAACTTGATATCAAAAAATGAAATTTACTAGAAATTTTTCTGTTGAGAATTTAAGATCCATTTTTAGACCAATATTTTTCCATCAAATGTCACCTTTTTTAATGCTACATTTCTAAACCAGACATAATCCATTAAGTATTTTTATTTATTAATATTTTCTATTAAAATACATTAAAATTTTAAAAATAAAAATGTGAGAGAATTTTGATCAAGCTTGGTACAAAACTCCTTTTTCCCCCAGAAATACCCTGATGCAATAACTTTTAATTTATATTAGCTTTGGAAGCTTATAAATGCTCCAGTTTCAGAGCATGAATTTAATCCTCTAAAAGGGATTAGGAAACTTTCCTTGTGAGAAGTTTTTTGCCTCGCTATCTTTTGTAGGATTCCTTGTATCTTCCTTAGGATGGTTTTGCCTGCTGAACTGACAAAAAAAGAAAAAGATACGTACAGTTATAGCTATTTCCCTTTGCACAGTTTTTAAGTCATTACAAAATAAGTTTTAGATCTGCTTTCCCTGCTGAGCCTTGTTAAGGAGTATATTTAGTGTAGATGTCAGTGCCCCAGACTCTCCTTTATTCCTCATTGTTCTGTACAGGGCAGTGGCTACGTTTCTTTCTGAGCCAAGTCATCAAAATAGCCAAGTTTAATGAAGGCATCCAGATCTTTACATCTCTTCTATAGTCTCATCTGTGACAATTAGCACCACCTTAATTTTTAAAATGATCAGCGAAGAGGAGTTTTGACTTGCACAAACTTGCAGCCCCAAAAATAACAAGATCTTACTGTGGCTGACCAGACAGCACAGCCAGGCCTTTCCAAAATCAAACAGGGCCCGGCTTTTGGGCAGTACTCATACCTAAGTGTCGGACTGGTTGACTAAGGAGACACTGCTCATGTTTCACGCTCAGTGACAATAAAGGAAACAATATGTGTCTCTCAATTTCACACATGACTGGGACTTGAGAATGTTGGAAGCGATTTCTCCCTGTGGAAATAACGAATATACTGAAACGGTTTTCTTCTTTGACAGAAATCATCTAGAATCACTGGTTTCCTTTGCTTTTTCCTCTACAACCAAATTCATGCAAATCCACTGAATGTATTTCAGTTGAGAAAGATTTGGAGACTATGTTTACTAGATTTGAAATATCAGGAAACATTGAAGTCAATTGTAATGAAGAAGGTAATTGCTTATATACTTTTTTAAATCCCACCTTTTTATTATCTTTGAAAATATCTTTCAAAATACGTGCTGCAAGGACACAGGCCGCAAAGCTCTAAAGCGCGCATTCAGCATGTATTCAGGTCCTTTGCTGCAAGATAGGCTGAGAGAGCTGGGGTTGTTCAGCATGGAGAAACAAGGCTCTGGGGAGATGTTTCTGTGGCCTATTAGTACTTAAAGTGGGCTCATAAGAGACTGGAATTGACTTTTTATTAACAGCTGTACCAATAGGATAAGAAGTAATGGTTTTAAACTAAAAGAGGGTAGATTCAGACTAGATATAAGGACTAAATTTTTATTATGAGGATGGTGAAACACTGGCAAAGGCTGCTCAGGGAGGTGGGAGATGCCCCATCCCTGGAAGCGTTCAAGGCCAGTTTGAATAGGGCTCTGAGCAACCTGGTCCAGTTGAAGATGTCCCTGCTCATTGCACGGGGCTTGGAACCAGATGACCTTTAAAGGTCCCTTCCATCCTAAACTATTCCATGACTCTATGAGGTAAAGCAAATACCTATCTTGCCATAGAGACAAAGTGGCTAGGCTATTCCAACCTACTCTGTAGCTAGTAAAGAGTTTGAGGGGTACAGGTTAATCAAGTTTTTTCTTTCACAAGCATTTTTGTATGTCTGCACCATTTCAAACTCTTAGTTGAGGTACTCTTTCTCTGCTTTCTCTGCTCTAATGTGTTCTAGTTTGAAGTTTAGGTAAGTAGTAAATTATGCTGTACTGGACTAAAGAAAGAATTTAGATGACTACACCAACATTTGAGTTTGCATGGTGTAGACAAAGCAGACAGCAATACCAATTAAGGACAAAATGACAGAATTCCTGAGATGCTTGATCCCCTAGTCAAGCCAGAACTCTTATCTTTCTTGCTTGTGTTCATGGCTTGTGTGAACACAGTACAATGCAGTACAGCGTGGTTACCAGATCAACCTCTAAATGAGCTGCTTTGCTTACATGGCCCACAAAACCCATGTCACTTGTGGACCTCAAAGAGGTATAGTCAGATCATTAGAGCACTATCTTGGGGAGCATCCATCCTGGCTGCTTAGAGCAGAACCTCATCAGTAAGAGATCTGGGCTCACCCAGATGTGTCCAGGACCTGACTTTGTGTTCCTGTGCTGTGCCACAGAGATGAAATGCCTCATCTGAAGTTAGCACCTGTGTCTCTGCTTTCCTGTAGGTATTTGTTTTGACTTGGTCTGTAATAGATGCCCCTGGTTCCTTTTGCTTCTATGGCCATCTTTAGAAGAGTAAAAGTTCTATCCTTAAACACTCAAGTGTGACTTAGAGGTATCACTGAGAAATTTGCAGTTACTCTAAGGGATAGAAAACACAAAGCAAGGAGATTGACAGCGTTTTGAAATACATCATACGTTTAACATGTGGCTTGGTTTGGGTTTGTGTTTGTTTATTGGTTTTGGGGGTGGGGGTTTTGAGGATTCTGGACTTTTATTAGCTCTAGTCACAATAAAATGATGTATTTCTGACAGGTAGCAGCCACCCAGAGAAATCAAGAAACTGTGATTTCTGAAATGAGGAAAGATTTCTTTGCAGAACACTTAGAAACTTTAATTTATAGAATTATGATCCTGTTAGAAACTTTCCCTTACAATGATCTTGTCAGCTTTATGATGCAGTTGTAACCTAAAGTCACCGCTGTATTTTGTAAATGTGATGAATTCTTCAGCAGCAACCACAAAAAAAAAAAAAAAAAAAAAAAAAAAAAAAAAAAAAGGAAAAAAGGGGGGGTGGAATTAAGGGAGCAAATTCCTGCAAGTAAGCAAAAACATGCTCCAAGACAGAAAAAATTGTACATACTTGAAAATAAGCAAATGGGACAGCCTGCAACAGCTTGCAGGGGTGTCCCTCTCAGATCCTTCAGTGTTATTGCAATGATTTATTTTGCCATCATTTTTCTTTCTTTGCGCCTCTCTAATAGAGAGCCTTATTCCAACCATTGTATGCTTTTTAAGATAGAGATGATACAGTTCAATGGTAGGCTTATTTAGATCAGGAAATAGTCCATTAGAATTGCCATAAAGCAAAATATATAGTGTTTTTGTGTGTACGTAAAAAAGCACTCTTTTCCTAGGCTTTTTCTACTTGTATAACATAGAGAGACTAACATATGGTTATAGAAAATATTAAGATAAATTATTAAGAGATATATTAACATCGTGGCTGTGCTTTTTAACGCCAGTGAGGAAACAAACGTTCTTTTCCTGATGATTCCACATTTGTCAGGTTTCACAACTTCACAACCATTTTCTGACGGCTTTCTTCACTGGAAGTCTTCTTGTGCTCTGCACTTTATAGGAAAAAACCATTTGACTCTACAGAAAGTCCTTCTCCTAATTTGTTGTAGCTGAATGCTGTCTTAATCTGCTGGAACAGCAGGCAGACTAGCCAGCTCTGTTGTTTTATTTTCGTCTACTTTATAATTCATACCATGAGACTGCTGTATTCTCAAATCTGACCCCAGGGACTCCAATTGCAATATCCTCACATCCTCAGCAATATCTCTCTGTGCCCCCTTGGAATATTCTAACACTACAAATGATATCACATATCCATGCCTACTAAATACATTAAAATCAGCAATATTTAGCTTTGTTCCAGGTTAAATAGCAAAATCCTCTTTTCCCAAAGAATGAAGACATCACAGCCTTTCCCTGTGCCTACAACACAAATTAGCAGCTGGAATGCTGGAGTCAGCGTTTCATTCCATGAGAATTAATAGCATCAGACCTCCAGAGATTTCTTTACCGACCTTCAAAACACGAAGTCTAACTTCCAGCAAACTTAACCTAAACATATTTCTCTTGAGATTAGGATCAAAGCACCAGCAAAACATTCTACTTAACTACGTGGTGCTTGAATCATTACTTGTTTATTGAGGCAAGGGTAAGCGGTGCTAGGGGAGATGGGATTTACTTTTCTTGTTGCGTTGTCTAGCGCTTAAAGTAGCTCACAAAGGTTACCAAGACCCTTGCCAAGAGATCTGCAAAAATTATCGTTCTTTTTCATACCATTGCTGCTTCATTCCCAAATATGGTCTTATATAATCATGGTCAAACCCTGAAAACTTTCTCTGAAGCAAAGTTTTGGGCAACTTGAGCATTTTAATAGGGGACACCCCCAGGCTTCACTCTGGTCTTTGGGGTGCACTTTTGATGTTCTCAAGCAACCGCTGTCATCTGTAAAACAGGAGTAATAGCACTTCGCTCCCATATCCACATAGATTTTTAGGAGGATAATTACATTACTATTTCTGAAGTTCCGAGGTATTGCAGTAAAGGGTCTTGTTATAGTATCATAGAATATCATGGAACAGTTTGAGTTGGAAGGGACCTTATATATCATCTGGTTCCAACCCCCCTGCTATGGGCAGGGATACCTCTCACTAGACCTTCCTGGAATGGATTGGTTTCCTGGGGAAAAATTAAAGTAATAATAAAGAGAACAACCTTTTCAAGAAAATGATTGGGCATGCACTGGTTTTGCTAACTTAAAAACCTGTTGCCATTCATTAGCATGAAAAAGCAGAGATGTATCTGCAGATATCTGAAGCTATTTGTCAGTGAGTCTTGTGCAACAAAAACCACTATAAGTAACACAAGTTCTTCATGAGTGTCCTGTTAGGATTTTGCTATTGCCACTTTTAGGCTGAGATGAAAGTATATTAGGAAGCTGGGGTACTGATTTAGCAGGGAGGAGATCAGAAAGGTGGTTCACTCAGGGTTATCCTTACAGGAAGTGCGTAACTCTAATTCCCACAAAAGAGGAATGAAAATTCCTCTGAAACCCAGCTTCAAGTCCTATGACCTTGAATATGGAGCCCAGTTAACCACAAACATTCCTTGATTGCCTCCGTAGTCACCAGCCTGTACTGATTCCCTAATACAGACAAAAATGAGAAAAAACTGAACCTTTATTTTGGTGATGACTACATAATGATTTTGCACTAAATGCACTGCTCTCTGTCTGGTTTCTATGTCATGTTGTGTAAATGATTAAGCTGATAGACATCATTTTCTCATATGCATTGATTCATTCATTTCACATTCAAATCTCTGATCTTAAGGAAATGGAAGCATGGATTCAAGCCCCGTTAAACTATTATTCCAAGAATATCACATAAAATACATCTGCAATATTTTAAAGCGAGTGTGTTTCCTACTGATCTGAATTACAGATTATTTGATTTCCTTACTAGCCCTTGTCTGGCCTAGCAGAAGGATTTAGGGCAGTCAGAAATGCAATAAATCAACTCACAAGATTTTCAATATACATGAACAAGTTTTCCATAACTTGTGACAAATAATCAAGTCATTACTTCTGAAATATATAGCACTATAGCCTCTCTCCCTGCACCTTTTCCACTGTCTTACTACTGTCCCTCCAGGAATAGATTAGTAAATACCTGACCTTATGCATTGGTGCCACCAGAGACCTGCAGTAATTGTTCTTTCTCACAGCTCAAACTATCATTTTTGGATTACACCTCACAAAGCGGAAATCCACAAAAAGACAAAGTGGTTTTTCAAAGCTGAACCATGGGTATAAGACAGACAGTGAGCGTATAAAAACAAGTATGAGGATTAACCCTCAATGGACTAGACGTAAGCTCTGCGATGGTTAAGCATTCCCTTGAATCTTGTTCTTCCTCCTTTTCCTTACTCTCAGGCTTTGTATCTATTTAGGGTAAACTAATTTTGCACTGTTATTCCAAGTGCAAAGATTTCAGCTGCCCAGAGTCACTGATATGTAAATATTTGAGGAGATCTCCCTTGGTTGCTCCCAAGTTCTCTAAAATTTATGATTGCTGGCACTGGCTGCAACTACACTCAACGAGTTTAATGAAGAGTGCAAAACAATGAGTCCAGCAGATGTTTCTGGGTTTGCTTCACTGGGAACTTTCTGGATTCTTCTTCCTTCATTCCCAGGAATCAAGACCCAATTTTAGCAAAGTGCTGATGATCCAACCAGCAACAAGAAGACTGAAATAAGTCTTTATGTCCACAATTCTTAAAACATTCAGCATTACAGATCTATAAGCAGCTGAGGTTTGAATGCTTATACAAGCCTCTTTAGCCTGGAAAACTGAAGGATGGGGAACTTGTACAATTGGCTCTCAATAGATTTGTGGTATTTCCTGCACTTGTCTGGCACAGAAATATAATCTATCTCACAGTATTTTGGTACTGCCAACATGGAACCTAATAATAAAGAAATATATAAGAAAAGGTAATCTCTTCCAATAACAACAAGGGAAACTTTCTTTCAGTTATGGTTAAATTTATTTCTTTTTGTATTTTTCTCTTTTACTATCCAGGGGTATTTGTGTCACTTTATAATGCCACCAAATGTTAGCAACACAGCTGGGATTATGCAAAAAGTATCCATATAGCTTGGAGTGCCTTGACCTCCTTCTGTCAGTCAGGTAGAGGTGGGGGTACTTTGAAAAGGAAGGAATGAGCAGAAAGACAGGAATGGCAAGAGAAAGCCATTCCTGTGCTTGCCATTTCTCTTTGGCCTTTTAACTCTGCAGCTAGTTTAATTTTTGAGCTATTGTTTCAATTTCCATTCCCTGATTTCTGGATAAACCATGCCTCACAATCCAGTACATAATGTTCATAATGCCAGTAGTTATATGTAGAGAATGTGAAGACCTATCAATCAGTTATCTGACCTATCAGTGTGAATAAGGTGAAGGATTAAGCTGAAACAACCTTCATGCTCCCCATTATGTAGATAACACATGGTACATGCTGTTAAAAACTACCATTTTATTATGGAGCAGCCCAGCATTAGAAATCCACAGCATTGCAAATGACCAAGAAAAGTCTGTCCTAATTTTCACAGGTAGAACAGCATTACATTTCATTTGAGCAAGCAAACAGTCATCCGCCGAATTATGTGATTTTTCCACCTTTGCAGATCCTGTGGAGAACCCTGTCAGAATGACCAGCAATCACACAGACTGTCATTACTGCCTGCAGTCTCTTCATGGAAGGAAGTATGCATTAAGAGAAGAAAATGCTTATTGTGTTTCATGTTATGACAGCCTGTTTGCCAGCCCCTGTGAAGAGTGCAAGCAACCTATTGAGTGTGATTCCAAGGTAAAGATTCCGCTTTCGCTTCTTGTTCTTTACTAAATTATACACAAATTGCTAAATTATACACAAATTCTTTAATGGCATGTTTCATACCCAGCCCTCTGTGTGGCCCTCTACTGGTGGAGGAACCTAAGCATAGCAGTTGTACATCCACACACGGCAGGGAGATGCAGTGCTATTTTGCCAGAATATGAAAGGCCTGGCACCAAAGATTAGGAAATCTGTGCATATGTATACCTCAAATACATGGCAAGGCTGTGGTGCATGTACGGACCGCAACTAGACTCCATCCTTTACCTCCAGTGACTTATTGGCTGCAGAGACTGCATGGTACCTGAGGGACGATGGGGTGCTGGTATAATTCATATTGAATTAAACTTTGGATTTTCTGAGAGAAAGCCCATTGACAAAAAATATTTTGAGTATTAGATAAATAACTTTCATTCTAGTTGTTGACATGAAGAATGCCAAGCTGAAGAGAAACCATGTTCGTAATTTGTATATTATTCCCATCTTTTTTTTGAAATTAAGTATATTTTCATTTTAAGTTAATTCCATGCTTACATTGCTCATCTCAGAGATGACATGTTAGCGGCAGTGTTTCTGAGCTTGTCTTTCCTTTCACCTTTCCCCTTTTTTAGAATACTAATTCATAACGTGGGTTCCTCTGTGGTCTTTGACAAGGTTTTCAGTACCTCATACTTCAATTTTAAAGCCTGTACACTTGACTTTGAATTTATGTTCAGATGAAACCTATCAAAATGCCTTTGTTTTGCCAAGTTCAGTGTGCAGTGTTCACCTTCTCCCCATGCTTGCTTCGCCTTTGCTCTTTTGAAATAAAAGGTCAGAAAGTTATTAATATAAGCCTCTCGGGAGGTCTCCACAGCCAAAATACTTCATGGTTTCCAAAGCACATTGAGTACAGCTCAGTACTGTAAAAGGCTTATCCAAGGAAAATTCTGATTTGGGTGAAGACACTTCCCAAACTCTCAGGAGCATTTTTCAAAACCAAACTTGTACACATAGCACCAGCCAGTGTTATCTGGAGAACAGGTGCTCTGGGTTTAACTAATTTCAACTACTTAAGTGACAGATGTCAAAGGTTGTTAATAAAAAGTCATGTCTTCAGACTGAATGGAAGGAAAAACTGGGAGAAAAAAAGCAGGAGTAACAAGAAAGGAGTACAGCAGGCCAGAGTCAGATAGAAAAGTGGTGCACAGAGATCTACAGCTGTTTGTCCCACCTCTGCCAAGGTGCTAAAGCTTGGCTCTCTTCCTTTCCTTCTTACTCAGTCTTTGTCTCAGGCTGCTGTGGGCCGATAACGTACTTTCCACAAGGTTCAAAGTACTAACTAAAGCAAATTATAGTGATAAGCACTCAGCACCTTCTGAAATGGAGAATGTTATTAATTTCATTTTTTAGCACTTTAAAGGGTGGGGATCTGACAAAACAGAAAAATGAGATTGGATTTGTGCCTTTTTGTGTTTCTTATAAAGGATACCTGGAAAGGTCTAGTTTATTTTTTAAGGTGGGTTTGTTTTTGGTTTTTTTGGTTTTTTTTTTTTGCAGGTACACTTTTCCCTTGTTTTTTTTAACCTTGGAAAACGAAAATCTGCTGTTTGCTCTTTTTTTGAATTCTTAGCAGAGGTCTCATACATACACTGCCAGCTTTTTCATCCCCTAAGCCTGCTGAGTCTTAAATAAACATTTGTTTTCCACCAAGTTTGTAGGAGGAGTTATATTAGGTGTAAACAAAACCAATTATTTTTTAATAATCTTCCTAAGAATCATTATGTTCTCAATGGGATTTTAATTGCTTGTTTTCTGCAATAATTTGATCTTTCTGCAGTGATATCCACTGTCAGCTGCAAGAAAAAGTAGTAACGATAAAAAATACATGAGGTTTATTTCAAAGTCTACAGAGAATGCACTTCTTGCCAGGTGCCCTGCGTACATTCAAAGTGTTCATTGCTTGCTTCCCCTTAAGGCCAACTGTAAAATACAAAACTACTCTTCCAGTAAAAACGTATCTCTCATGTTACATGGGGAAGGACAATTGCCTGTTCCAAAGAAGCTCCTAATGGCCTCTGCAAGAGATCTACAAAATATACGGACGCAGTGATGCTGAGTGCTAACATCACTTCTGAGCACACCTCCTGCCTGAGGCACGTGTCACCTCTTCAAGTCATCGTTGCAATGCTCTCCTTTTTCACTTTATTTCTGAGAGGAGCTGAGGAATAAAAACACTGTAAAGAAATGTCTTTATTAACATGGGTTTATTTACTCCAAGGATCTGGCCTACAAAGGCCGCCACTGGCATGAGCGGTGTTTCAAGTGTGCCAAATGCAGTCGCTCACTGGTGGAGAAACCATTTGCTGCCAAAGACGAGATCTTGCTGTGTACTGAATGCTACTCCAATGAGTATTCATCTAAGTGTTTCCACTGCCAGAAGACTATTATGCCTGGTAAGACAACAGGAACCCTTCAGTGAAAAATGGAACTGCATTTTTAATTATAACCACAGCTTTGAGAATAGCCAAGCTACAAGGTCCTTGACTTTCAGGACAGCTTTCATGTGACTGTTTCTTTGTGTGTAGTATCCTCCTGGCAGTGAAGTGAGAGCAGCAGATACCTCTGATTTAGCACTGACAGCGTTTATGGATACTTATAAAGAATATTAGAGTTCAAGATAGACTAGAATGTGTTCAAGTTGAGCCCTTGATTCTGTTACAGATCTTAGGAAGCATATCCTGCTGTACGCAGACAGAGCTACTGTTAGCAGGAGTGCCATATTAGACAAGACATCTGCATTATTGTCTGTCACATTGACCAAATCTTGAGCTCATGTTCTTTATACCATTTCTTTCATTCAGAAATATTTTTTGTTTAAATTGTCAAAACATGACATTCTGTGTTCAAATCATTATCAGCATTTTTACTAAAAAGAATACATTTACATTTACAATCGGTTTACATCCTGCCGTTAACAACCTTGAAAATTCTGTACTTTTCACTAAACTGCTTCTTAGCTTTTGACTGTGTCTGTTCAGGATATCCTCTAGGTCTTTCATTGCTACCACAACAGTAAAGAGAGGCATATAAGAAAAGCCACAGCACTGTATGTGGCAAAATGAAACAGCTGCTTAGGAAAGTGGGTCCCTAACTTTTGGAAGAGTGAACTACCCTGGTTGCTTGAACCTTTTTACAGATCATGTGTATAACTCCAAATACCAGCTGACTACTAGTTTGGGAAACTTTGGCCAAGGGCATTAGTGAATTTGGCAGTGACATAGGAATTTTGCTTTTCAGTAGATCTTAATGCAAACAATATTGTCTGGGCTGTGCAGAATTACTGTCTTAGTATAAATACTAGGTTTCTGATGTTATGATTCAAACTGTAACATTGATTTGTATTTTTACAGTTTATTTCCTTTCCATTACAGGTAAAAGCTGTACTAGTGGAAATAAATGTTGTAGCAATATAGTTGTTTAATTTAAGAAGCAGATACTGCTTAAATTTGATATAGTCTAAAAAAAAAATGTCTAATAGGCACACCTCACTAGATGTGATGAAAATAGTACCAGAATATGCTCAGGTTTGCATTATTACCCTCTGGTGTGTATTCATCTTGCAGATTTTGCTCCAGAGTTTAGGAGACTAAATCCTCGTAGCAAGGGATGATAGTGGGAGTAATACTGCAAAGAGAGAACTGAAGTGGCATGGGAACACCAATCAGTTTCTAAGTCATTGTATTCTTTGCCATCAGCTTGCTAGCTCTATATTGAAAAGACCAGTAGGCAAAGACAATGAGGTCAGCCTTCTGATCACTGGGATGAAGCTGCAAACCTTTCGTGTTTAAATGCAACCAGGAGTTTCTCTCTCTACTAGCCCCACAGTCCAGGAAACAGGTATTAAGGGATTAATTGGTTATATCAGCAATACTTTACTTTTCTTCATGTGGAAATGATGGCAAAGCTCCTGGCACCCCTCTTTACAGTCTGATGCAACCAGCAGGGGAGGAAGATATGGTGGAGAGTGACTGGAAATATCTTTCTGAAGTGTATGTGTATATCTTAGATTTACACACCTACATTAAGGTGTACAGAGCACCTGTACACAGAGCTAAGAGCTCTCTGTCAGATATTTAACTGAGGAACTTTCTGTCCTTGTACTGTATCAAAAGCATTTAGTTAAAGATGCTAAAAGAAACTGTTTATCTGGGACAAAAATTATGAGCTCTAAGTGTAGTGAACTTTGTCATACAAAGCATGTTTACTTTTAAAAATTTACCAGTTTAAGCTTAAGCTGAATGAGGTAAATAATGCATTTATAAGTGAAGGAGCCTTAGTTTAAAGAAGACAAAAGACTTTAAACATCATTAAGGGATGTACTGAACATCCAACAAATTAATCTTTATGAAAGTGCTGTGTACCTGAATATTATTTCTGAGTTGGCTGTCCTGAAAGAAAGTCTGAGCAACTGAATCATGTCACAGAGAAGTAGCCTTAAAAGATTCATATAAGGGCAGACTCTAAAAATCACAGCTTAGGCAATTTAGCACATCTTTTGCCAGGTGATCATACAGCATTGGAAGTGTTCTTGAAATTTCAAGTATATACTTAGAAATGCTATTAAATTGAGGGTAAATTCTCTCTCAGGTAATCCAGTACTGAGATAGAAGATCAAAAACAAGAGTATTCCATCATTTAAAACTTATGTTACAAGGCTATATCTGGGGAGATTGTTCACTCTGTGTTTTTACAGGTTCCCGTAAAATGGAATTTAAGGGAAGTTCCTGGCATGAATCCTGTTTTGTTTGCCAGTATTGCAGGCAACCATTGGGAACAAAACCATTGATCACCAAAGACAATGAGAACTACTGTGTGCCCTGTTTTGAGAAGCAATTTGCTCACCACTGCTACTCTTGCAAAAAGGTAATTAAACATATAATAGAAAAATTGTCCTAATGAGGCAGTATTGATCATGGGGGAGGGAGCTGGATCAGGTAAAATGCCTGGTGTACTAAGAGTAAGAGCAGAGTCTTCCTTTTGGCATTGGACACTGAAAACCAACTGTATCAGTCTCTGCTGTTGATAGTAACTTATTAAATTAATAGAAACCTAAGCTTCATTATATTTGAAATTACATTTGAACTTTTGGACCAGAACAAATATTTTGGAGGTTTTTCGTTATTGAGTATGATTTTCAAGAATGGTTGAATATTTCACTGAATGTTATGTAAAAGCCTTCTTTCCTGATATTCTCTGATTGTGCCCTGATAAACATGCCTCCTTTTCCAGCATTTTTCAGATATATTCATATGCATAATAAGCCACCTAAATTGAGCAAAACACAGTCTTGCCTGCTTTTTAATTGAAATCTATCATGCAACACTCAGATAAAATAATACTCAGTTGTGGAAATACTGGCCAAGAGTACCACTTCTCAATACATAATGCTTCCCCTGTAGGTGCCAGAAAGCTTGATTTCTAATGAGGATTTCTTTTTTTCCCCCAAATACAAATAAATCAATTCATCCTTCCCGAAATTTCTAATGGCTTAAAATTGTCTCTGGTTGATAAAAACACTCAACGTATCACACTGTCTTAGTGTGATACTGCTCTCCGGGGACACAGTTTAAGCTACTTTACATGGCAGAATTTAACTTGTTCTTATTTCCTGTATCACTCAGGAAGCAAAAATGACTTTTCTTTTTCATTTCATCAAATAACTCAAAATTTCTGTAGTTATTTAACATCTATCTGTAAACCTCTACCTCTAACAAAAGCTTTTAAGAAAATTTTGCTGCCTGTTTATTTCTTCAGTAGTTAAACTTTAGAAAGTACTTTTAGATATTCCGATATCTCTACATCAAGCCTTCAATTTACACTAAATGATCACATGGAAAATATAGTATTTCTGCTCTATGTTTGTTTGGGGCACTGAGCTTAGCAGCACTTATGTGAAATTATTAGGATTTGTTTCTTAATATTTCTAGGAATGCAGAGTCCCTCTAAACATATTTTACTACTTAAACTTGCATCAATTCCCATAAATAAGAATTGAGCCTGAAGAGATTAAATTGCCAAACTGGAATCTTGAATTTTGTGCCAGGGATTTTGAGATTTTAGTGGGAAAGCAAATGACAGTTAGAAGTAGCTCAATATTGGAATGCTAAGGGAACTGGGAACTATTTAGATTAATTTTTCTTTTTTTATTGCCTGACATCACCCAGTATTATTCTTTATTTCCCTGAAATTGTATTTGTCAGGGAAATTTTATTGTGACACTATTTTTACTTAAGTTTCTCCAACTTCTCTCTCCTTGTTCCAACTGTATTCATTCATTTGTTTTCATTCATTCATTCAGTCATTCATTCATTGCTGTACATGTTACTTGACAGTAGAAACACACTTACAGCTCATCTTTATCTCCACATAAATTTCTCTATACAGCCTCCCACAGCTTGTGTGAAAGTAGCATTTTATCACACATATGGAAGCCATAGAGCAGTGGAAATTTCCCTCTTCAGAAATAACCAATGGAAAGCTGTGAGTGAGTTGCAGGGAATCAGAAGTTTGATGACGGTGATAAACACCTTTTTTTTTCCTTCTGACAGTGTAGATCTCCTTTCTGTCTCACTTCTGTTTCTTTCCTTTTTTACTTCCTACTTAAAATACTCTATCTGTTGTGAGACAGCAAATACCAGTTCCAGCTAGAGATTAGCCATAATCTTGTCACTGGTTCTCTCATCCACTGTCCATCACCAAGAACTGCTCTTCTGAGAGCATGCCTGAAGTTATGCCTTTATCCACATGTATAACAGAAAATTTCCAAAAGAAGATGGCCTATTTATTACAAACCATGAGGTTATCCTGTGATAGAACTACAGAATATCAAACCAGTGGCATGTTCAGATCAACTGCAGTTAGTCAAATTGATATTCCAAATGAAAGGCAGTTGATGTACATTTCACTCTTCTCTCGTGCATATGAGAAGAGGGAAAACAGTGGAAGGATTTATGAAAGACTAGATAATCCTTCACAATTCACACCTTTGTTTCATTGTTCTGTCCTTATTTGTCAATACATTAGGTAATAACTTCTGGGGGAGTGACCTACCATGACCGGCCTTGGCATAAAGAATGCTTTGTATGTGCTGGGTGTAAAACACAACTGTCTGGACAAAGGTTTATTTCCAAAGATGAGTATCCATACTGTGTAGACTGTTTCAGCAAACTGTATGCTAAGAAGTGTGCTGCTTGCAAGAAACCTATTACAGGTGAGTCTCATTTTTTAGAGAGAACTAGACACTGACAAATCATTAGTCTCCTCTCAAAGCAGACTTTTGCTATAGAAAACAGCATTAAAAATAGTCCCATCATAATGGAAGACTGAAGAAGTTAACTACTGGAGAAACTCACTCTCCAACACATATATTGCATTTTGCTGGGACATGTGAATCACACGTGTTCCCTAAATGCTCCACAGTACTTTTATGTGCCAAAAGAAGTTCCTCCATTGTTTGATTTAGTCCTTTTGCACTAAAATTCATCTTTCAGAAATTAAGATAAGGCACTTTTTGGCTCTTCCCAAGGCAGTACAGACAAGTCCCTCATGCCTGTAATTTCTTCAGCTTTGTTTTTAAATGCAAAAGTGATGAAACTGGACAGAAATTAACTGCCTGCTGGTAAGACTCACCTGTCAAATTAGAAAGCTAGCCAAAGGCAACAAAGCTCTATTGCATGCCTGCTTGTGTACTTAGATGATTTATAATTAGACATATATGTCATTAGTTTATGACAGCAGTTTTCTGAGAGCATTTGCTGGTGTTCTGCGTTATAATTCAGTTATGTGTGGCCTCAACTGTTGAAGAGTACTGCCCGATTATTACAGGTGCATGCTGCATATGTAAGTGGGCAAAGAAAATGATGAATACCCAATCAAATGGACATGATTTTACAAAAACACCCAAACCAAACCAAATCAAACCAAACAATTGAACAAAAAAAACCTCTGAACCCCCCATTATTTTATTTCAGATACTCATACTGGGAACTCTATGATCTGTAATTTCTGAAAGACTCCATCTTGAAGAAATTTAGGTAGAAACAATTAAATTTCTCTCTATGTTGTTAAGAAACTACATATATAATACATTGCTGATAATTTTAGTGAGAGTTTGTTGGGAAGATCAGCAAACCTGAATGGACATTCTGAAAAACCTATTCTGTTTAGAGTTCATAATGGGATATGAAAACAAACAAGTAACTTGTGGCTTTGCTTAAAATATTCACACTGTATTTAATTTAAGATTTTTCTTTTTTAAATTCAGCCAACAAAGGGTACTTCAGACTATTGATTTTTTTTCACTTGTTTGCTTGCTATGTGAATGACAACCTGATCACACACCAGAAATTGTTCTGCTGCGTTTCTGAACCGTGCCCAGAAGATTCACATCTTCTCTCTCATAATCTCTTTCAGCCCTTGGAAGTGCCAAATTTATCTCATTTGAAGAGCGCCAGTGGCATGGGGAATGCTTTAACTGTGCAAAATGCTCTGTCTCGCTGGTGGGCCAGGGATTCCTCACTCAGCAGGATGACGTCCTTTGCCATGAATGTGGCTCTGCTTCATAGTTCTGTGGAGAGCTGTACAGCTGCGTTATTCTTACTTTGTAACAATGTACTCTGCAGTAAGAAAACCGTGTAAGAGGTATAACAGTTATTTAGTCATAGAATCGTAGAATAGTTAGGGTTGGAAAGGACCTTAAGATCATCTAGTTCCAACACCCCTGTCATGGGCAGGGACACCTCACACTAAACCATACCACCCAAGGCTATGTCCAACCTAGCCTTGACCACCACCGGCAATGGAGCATTCACAGCTTCCCTGGGCAACCCATTCCAGTGCCTCACCACCATCACAGTAAAGAGTTTCTTCCTCATACCCAATCTAAACTTCCCCTGTTTAAGTTTGAACCTGTTACCCCTTGTCCTCTCACTACAGTCTCTGATAAAGAGTCCCTCCCCACCATCCTTATAGGCCCCCTTCAGATACTGGAAGGCTGCTATGAGGTCTCCACACAGCCTTCTCTTCTCCAGGCTGAGCAGCCATCTTCATGTGGGAGGTGCTCCAGTCCCCTCATCATCCTCGTGGCCCTCCTCTGGACTTGTTCCAACAGTTCCATGTCCTTTTTATGTTGAGGATACCAGAACTGCACACAATACTCCAAGTGAGGTCTCACAAGAGCAGAGCAGAGGGGCAGGATCACCTCCTTAGACCTACTGGTCACGCTCTTTTTGATGCATCCCCAGGATATGGTTGGCTTTCTGGGCTGCAAAAGTAGTCATTCAAGTAGCTTTCCAACAGCAGTTTAATTCTATCACAGTTCTCAACTGCTTATAAAAAAAAAATAATAGCCCCAATACTGGTTAAAAAAAATAACACAGAGAAGATTTCTGTGCATTTAAAATCCAGCTGCAGTATGTTTTACATTACGTTTCTCCTTGTAACACACTGCACTCTGCTGTTAGAAGCTCAAAAGTTTACATTTCATCTCCCGTAAACCAAGAAGGATTATGAAAAGTTTATATGGTATATGACTGAGAATGAAGCATTAGCACTGCTTCACAGGTGTAGACCTTCTTGTAGAAAGCTGGGCACGTGCATTTTTCTTTGGATCATTACACTGATGAGAAAAACTTGTAAATATCAACTTCCTGCATACTTTAGGAAAAAAAGCTGCCAACAAAGCAGGCAGAAACTGGGAGGAAGGAGTACTTTTACAAAGAGGGCTTCCAAGAGCCAGGGCCAGATAAAGAGAAAAAAGGCTATTTTCCTCTACTGAGATTGCTCCTCAGAAACATTGTCTTTAGTCATCCAAAGAACTTGACTGACAGATCTTTTCCCAAAACTGGTTGACTGTACTTAATTTTTCAGGCATAACTGCTTTAGAACCTAAATAAACCCATATTTTGAGTTACTGCAAGAGGTGAAAGTTGTCTGAGATTAGCTAGTGCTGATGTACACTTTCCTATAGCTAATATGCCTTAAGACTTTGCCTCCAGTGTCTTCACTAGACCTTCAAATACACTCACACAAAATATATATTTTTATTAGTAGACACAAGAGACAATCCATACTTATCCCTTCAACCATGTACTCCTCCACTCAAAACCCATTTGCCAGCAATCAAATTATAGTTAATGGCCTTATCATTTCCATACTGTGAAGTCTTTGAAGCAGAGGCTACCCTTTTTCTTTTAAACATGTGCTTGTTTATAGCAGACTATAAGCTCTTCAAAACGGATACCAACTCATTTTGCCATGCGCCACATCCATCTGCCGATATTATGTCAAGAACCGGTAATGTTGTCATTGAAAGCTAGGCAGTCCTTGCTTGTAGTACAAAGTATTAGTTTCTAGGTGGCTGGCTCTGAGAAGGTTATACCTGTTTGCCGAGCTTCAGCACTCAATTGTCTATTATTAAAGGTCATGTAGAGCTGAGTTACAAGCACTTCTCTTCTTCTTTCATCAATGCTATGTATTACAGTGGCTTGATTCATGTTAGAGTGTCTGTACCAGACTGATGTGAACTATGCAGTGTTATTAAGAATGGCAGATTTTGCACCACTCAGCACTTGTTTAGTCCTCATCTCGCACATCTCTAAGGCATACATTCTCATTTAGACTCTGACCTTAAGTACCTAGAGTTATTTGGCTGACTTGAGCAGGCTTTATTCATACTGAAGACAGCCATTGCTTTAGGTAGAAATGTAAAATAAAATTAAAAGAAAAAAATAGTATGTGTGCATAGCTAAGGCCGAGCTGAACTGCAGTGGCATAAAATCAATGTGGGTAATAGCTGACCAACAAGTCCATAGCAGTCTGGTTTCTAGTCAATAAAATATTGATCTTTTGCTCTACGTGGTGTTCATTTTTGGGTTTCAGTTTCTTCTTTCATGGCAGCTTTTATTGCAGTCTAGAGTATCATTAGTTTATGCCTTTTCATTTTATCCCTGCTGCTTTCTTTTCTATTTTCACATTTCACATGGCTGATACAGGTTCTGGGTAAGACTTGGATTCCCATAAATAGAAATATGTTTCATTACCTTAAACACATATATACACATACATACAGTGGTTCAAAGATATGTATGACGTTCCAAAAATGTGCACTGACTTATCAGAAATGAGCCCATTAGTAAATGTTAATTGTCTTAAATTTTAAATGAAAATGATGAATCACCAGACTCAGGCTTGTCTGCAGGGTGTACCTTTTGTTTGTGCTGTGTGAAGTAACATTCAGCAAAGTGCAAGAACATGGTTTAGGCCCTTTATTCAGTGCTATCTGAACAACCTTCCAGCTTAATTACAAAGCGACGCAATTTCCAGGCAGTATCCTAAAACATGACAAAGTCACAGGTCAGACACACTGATCAAGATATTCCCAATCTTCCAGCCTTAACATTTAGGGAAATAAAATCCTTCTCTGACTCATCAACTAGTTATATTTTTAGAAATGCCAACTGAATTATTTATTTCTCCTGCAGTAAATACACTAGATTCAAATCTGGAACTGAGAATTTTTACTTCACAGTAATGAGAAGTTTTATATGTGATTGCTATAAATAGTTTGAATAAAATTTATATTAGGTATCAGTTTAATGGCTTTTAGTCTGTATCACCAACTACCAATGCCATAACATAAATACAGTAATATTCTTGTGCTGGATGCCATTGTACGGTTTTATTTTAAAATATATCTAGTTCTTCCCTGTGCATTATCTCTCCAGCTCTAAGGTAATCATATTGCTCTTGTTATGGTCAAGCTCAATTATCCACAGCTGCAATGATGTCTCTAATGCCCTGATCACATCTCCACTGTACTCATAGTAATCCCAGGGGACTGGGAGGGAGGCTGCCATTTGGGACTAACTTCTGAAGAGTGAAGTAGGTGCCCTATTTCCTCCCTCAATGCTTAAGGCTAAACTTCAAGTTTTTAACCCAGAAATAGCACTCTTAAAATACAAAGACAAGCCCTGCAGTATTGTTACCAAGTGACACTCCTCTACCTGTATTTCTGAATGTCACATTTTTCACTCTATGTTCATATAGTGTAAGCAAGATATCAGCCTTTTCCTAGACTACAACTTGTAAGATCCAGGCATGTTTTCAGCAGATATTGTAGCAGGCAGCACAGAGCAGCAATATTGCTGAAAGCTAGGACCACTTCCCTGCATTTCACTGGTGGAGTGACATGCTCCTGACTTATGTTTAGGATAAAACCTAGACATTCTCCATTCTCTCTTCTTGTCCTTGGTTTTCTGGAAAGAAAACCTGTGCATCTAGGCAGGGGAAGAGGTAGGGCATAGTCTGGCTATACCAGTGAAGTGGGTGTCAAATCACAACGTAGCTTTTCTGCAGTATCTCAGTACATGAAAGTTCAACTAGTTCTTGCATTCTACCAATGGATATTGTCCCAGGCTTTCCTCACAGTAAGAGTGGCTCAGGGCAACAACTGGAGCATTAGGACGGGAATGGTAAGGTTTTGCAAGGCCTTCTGGACCTGTGGTTTCAAACACTTCATGAGCCCCATCATGAGAAGGGAAGTACCTGTTTATACCCAAGTTTACTAGCAATTTCAGCACCTGGTCAAAGCTTTTATGAATTTCATTTATTTAATAGAATGGATGTAGACCAGTGCATTGTATTTTAGGAAGAGAAGTAAAAACACAGTGACATTTATATAATGACAGATATCAATAGCTGAAGGAAAGTAATATAAAATGGGTGACTAAGTGGAAGCTGTGGCATCATTTCTGTAAGTAAAAAAGTTGAATGGATTCAAAACCATAGCCAGAAAAAACTTGTTTACCAATCAAGTAGGAATGCTGCCGTAAATCAGCTACATTCTTGTTAATAATATCTCAAAGAAAATGTGCTTGTGTGCATGCTTATTAACTGTCCAACTGCAAAAACTGAAAGACAGTCACAGGGAACGTGGCAACTTAAACCAAAGTTTAACACCTAGCATGGTTATAGACTACTGTTTCCAAATGTAAGTTTCAGTTCCTCATATTCTGAAGTACAAGTATTTTGATACAAAAAGAGGACAGATAAGACCTTTGGAGGATTTGGCTGCAGACAGGGGTGTAACACAGGGATGTTATCCAATTGGCAGTGCACAGCTGCGCAGGAGGATCTAGAGATATTGGCTTTGGCCTGACTCATCAATCTTTTTTAGCTTGTTAGTGAGAACATTAATCCAATAGTGTCCATTCATACATTTCTGTAGACTTTCATCTTGCATTTTTCACCCAAGTAAAAAATGTAAGGAGCCAAGTGTTTGCTATGGCTCCTTGAAGATGAGGCCAAACAAGAGCATCTCTACAGCACAGTCACGCAGACATGTACAATGATAGCAAATACTGCCCATAAGAACCTGGATTCGCTCAGTGAAAGCTAATTCAGTGTCAGAAGAACAACCACTGTACAGCATTACATCCAAGCTAATAAACCTTATGTCTGTCTTGGGTATAATTCAATATCAACTTGTGCCTCTGCTGTACGTTCCTCAGTGTCCTCTCCTGTAAGATACTCAAGACTGTAGGCACTTAACCTGATTCCCTGCAGTTCGTCTTTTAGCGCTGACTGAATTATTATATTACTGCACACAGGAAGCTGTACTACCACCACATCTCTGAAAAACAGGAGCCCACTAGTCCTTTCATGCATAGTCCATGTGAGGCTATGAGAGTGAATCACATGAAGGCAAAAAAAAACCACTTGGCTGCTGCCTGTAGCCTGGGCACAGATATGAAGGTGACCACCATAATACTCAGATAAGACTGATCACAGATCAAGCAAAGGAGCATGGCCATGGGCATTTGAGGAACTCAGTCAAGCAGAAAACTACTGAAATCAACTGAGCAAATCTGGGGTGGGTCAGATACTTTACTACAGCACCTCAGTGCTCTCTCAAGTACTTGTTAGCTCTAGCCCAACACCTCATGTTCTAATTGTCTTCAGGTGCATTACTGTGATTTCTGCTTGTAAGCAGGAGAGTTCACCGCAAAAGGACCTCAGTTTGGCACAGTGTCCCAGCCTTAGGGGTCTCCTGAGTGACTTACTAAATAGAAGATTCACCCAGCTAGAGGTAAAAAAATTCCAAACAGCCTTAGATAGTCGTTCACATTTGAGCCCCAGTGCTCAGCTTAGAGTGCTTTTATAGCAAAGGCATACACAGGGTAGCCATACCCACATTGTTCCTGGGTGAATATCCTCAGCTGACCATCTCTGTCTTCACTCTAGACTTTGGATTAGCCTTTGCTAGACTAATCACCAAATAAAACCAAGTACAGGTTTCCTGGATTTAGAAAAAAAAAAAAAAAACAAAACAACATAGCCAAATAGTGCAAAATAATGCAAACATTTTATCCATTTAACATTTAACATTTTAAGTTCTGTAAAATTACATTTTTGTTGATCTTGTTTCCCAAAGGAAAACAAAAAAAAAGTAAAAAGGACCAATTATTTTTTGAGAACAAGCTCTTTACTCCTGAAAAAAATAGAAAGCAAATCAAGCCGTTAGTTAAACATTTTCATTGGAAAGACAGCAATCTGAGTAGAAATTTCTGGCTCTGAAAGCAGACAGCCATAAAAGGCTGCTAATATGAGGAATGGAGTTTACCTCAAATAACAAACAAAATGATAACAAATCTGTAACAGAAATGGTAGCTTAGTGCATACTTTGTAATCCTGCGACAGAGGATGAAGCTCAGGACACCAGCGTCCTGTTGAGGGCCAGCCTGTTCTCATAAGTCTTTGGAGAAATGACAAGTTGGGTGACCCTAACACCACATTCCAGTGTTTCCAAACATTTGGATTTCTTTAACCTTTAACTCTTGAATTTCCTGGCCTTCTCACATTAGCAATCCTATTTCTTCTTAGCTTGATACTTTCGTAATTGCTACAAAATCCTTATTAAATCTTAACTCACTGGAAATTAAACCCACCCTGCTTGAATGGGGACACACACACAACACAACAGACAATGAATGCCCTTGGTTACCAAGATCTTTGATTTAAAGCATATTTTCACTTGCCTATAAAACACTGTCAAACTTAAATGCTTTGAGCTGAGCTCTGTGCCAAACTTTCTCAGGCCAATTCCTGCTTTCCACTTCACCTTTTTCCTTTTCATCCCCAGAAAATTTCAGCCAAAGCCATCTTAAATTTCACAAAATAAAGCACAGGAAAAAAAGATAATGTTTGCCTTAAGCTAAAGAATCCTGAAACTTTTCTTTGAGAAGTTCAAGTGCTTCACTTGATTTTGGTTCAGGAACCTACCTGACAACAAAAAGGAAAACTTTCTGTCATAGATATGTCTCCCACCGTCCCCACAAAAATCCACTTATTCTAGTTACATCTCTTCCACATTAAGGAATTGCAGACATATTTCCCATAGGGCAAATGTGTGGTCCAGGTACTATGTGCTCGGTGACAATCACTTGTAAGCATTTTAGGTCGGGTAAATGTTTCAGTTCCTGAGCCATAAAATAGAGATAACTCGCCATCTTGGAGGAATCAAGTCAGATAACTGTGAAACCTGATCCACCTAAAGCACTGTCATAGCAGACCACTGGTGACCAATCTGATGAGGACAGCCTCTGAGTAAAGCTCCTAGTTCTGCCTTCAGAACAGCTTTCAACATGGAGCTGCTTAGTGAGCAGTGCTGAGAGTCCCAGAAGCATGATGGTGCTCACGGCGAGAGTGTGATCTGCTTTCCATGGACGATGGGGAATTGGTGCCCTAAGAAAATAGCCATTTGGGGCTGTTTTGCTTAAAGCCTGTGCTATGCAGGAGAGGTAAGGGTGCTGCAGAGGCAGGTCTAATTCCAGTGTTTTCTCACCAGGATCAGAGACAAACTCTGAAAAGTCCAACTCAAATTAGCCAGGATTAGTCACTCTTATTTTCGTTTAACATTTCTGGCAACCCACCAAAGCCCACAAGGCTTTTCAGAAGAGGGCTTGAGCGGGACTTTTTGCCCCCTGCTCATGCCAAGGAAGGAACAAAGGGCTGGCTGCAACACACAATTTGTTGGGATGTAGTTTTTCCAGAGGAAAGGTTGCTTCTGTGGACATTCATACAAAAGGGCAAGTGCATTGTTATCGTCTCTCCTCTCAAGACAGCACTATGGACATCATGGTACAGATTCAACTGAGAGATTACCTCCAAAACCAAAGGAGAACTAGTTTCAGCACAGTGGTATACTGTCAGGATCATTAATCAGTTTTATGGCTGTCATATTCTGGGCAATTCACTTTGTTTTCTCAGAGCAGTAACAAGGGAAGCAAGAAATTTAGTTCATTCAAAGATATTACCAATAACATGATTTCAAACACAGGCCCTGGCGGGAACCATTTCCCGCCTGTGAAGCAGTAGAGAACTGGGTTTGCAGAGATGCTGCTGGACACCCAGAGACTGGGACAATGACAAGCCAAGGGGTGGTGGGTCCCTTGATAGGAGCAGAAGTTTGCACCGTGTTCCCATAAGCACTCTGGAGCTGGTGATTCATATATTTCATCAGGCAACTGGGAAACTTCTCAAACATATCTACTTTCTGCTTCTCAGTCTATGTGGCCAGATGAGAACTTTAAAATTGCATAGAATGGAAACAATCAAGAATAACTCCCAATCAGTGTGTTTGGGGAGGAATTGCTGGGTTAAGAAAGATTATCTTGGCTCTGTTGTACCATTGGATGAAAGAGAAATAAACAGTCTTTATCAATATCCCTGGTTGGTACTAAGGAGGATACACCTAGTAGCAGCTGGATGAAAACTTCCCAAATACAAGGAGATGGTGTAAGTAACAAAAGAAGGATGTATTAACAGAAAAACAAACCCAGTAATAACTAACAGAATGAGATGGAAAATAAATAAGTCTACTGTAGCTACATCCAGCTTTATCAGACAATCCTTGTCTGATGCTGAACCAAAAGCATATATGTCATTCCTCTGAATATCAGATATTAAACATGCAGGACATATTCAAAGACTGACAAGCATGGGAAAATAACAGTAATGCATCAATCAGTATTAACAGCAAAAGTTCCTTATATTAAAATGATGTAGACATTGAGTCATGGAAAGATGATGTTGAAACTGAAGACTTGCCATATGAATTAGTCAGGTATTAAAATGAATAATCTTTGTCTAAGAAAAAACAAAGGAAATAAATATCTAAAAAGCAAAATCCTTTATCCTCTATAATTACCTTATATCTCATTTTGTTGCCTATTGTATTCCCACAACAGTCCCTGGGTGATGAGTTAATGCAATAAAGTGCCGTAACAATTTTAAATGTATTTTCCCCTATAAATCATTGATAAATTTTCAGCAAACTTAGTATTTCCATCACTTAGGCCACATGTGGTAGAGTCTGTGTAGATGCCTATCATTATAATGCAGGCTACTTGTCATGGGTTCAGCAGTAGCAGTCATTTTTTCTCCTTCTTGGTAGCTGGTGCAGTGCTGTGTTTTTGATTTTGGGCCTGGGAACAGCACTGATAACACCAGTGTTTTCAGTTACTGCTTAGTGATGTTTTGGTCTGGCCAAGGACTTTCTGAGTTTCATGCTCTGCCAGGGAGGAGGGGAGCCGGGAGGCAGCAGAGGCAGGACACCTGACCCAAACTGACCAAAGAGGTTATTCCATACCACAGCATGTCATGCCCAAGACGGAGGACGGAGAGGAGAGACCCAGAAGGGTGGGGGGTGCACTGCGTGGTCGGGCTTGGTTTTAGGTGGTGAGAATTGTATTCTTTCCTTGTATTTGCCTTGTCATTATTATTATTGGTGGTAGCAGTAGTGGTCTGTGTTATACTTTAGTTACTAAACTGTTCTTATCTCAACCTGTGGGAGTTGCATTCTTTTCGATTCTCCTTCCCATCCCTCCGGGAGTGGGGAGCAAGAAAGAGGGGGGAGTGAGTGAGCAAAACTGTGTGAGTTATAGAGGCTTAAACCACGACAGTTCTTTTTGGCGCCCAACGTGGGGCACGAAGGGTTGAGATAACGACAGGATTAATAGCCACTCGTCACAATGCTGATTTATTGGCTCTCAAAGTTGTTGCTTTTGGTTCTCTTGCGTTCATGGTTTCAGCCTGTTGTACCTTACTTACAGCCGGTATTTCTTATCTTAGCATGTTTCAGATATGGGTTTTGGTTTAAGGTTCTTGTTTCATTGTACTTTATTGGAATGGCTTGTGATATGGGCGGGCTCCGGAAGCAGTGGGGGGCGAATGTGTACCTGGCAGTTCGGCTGCTCTTCACCGTCCTGGTGAGGCTGTGGAGAGCCGAGGGGGGGCTGCCTCGGGAGCCGCCGGCTGCCGAAACGGCCCGGGGGAGCGGCCCCAGGGAGCAGGAGCCGAGCCCCCCCACCGAGCCCAGCCCGGCGGCTGCCGAGCAGAGGAAGGAGGTAGCAAAAGGGGTGAGCCCCCCGACTGAGCCCAGCCCGGCAGCTGCCGAGCAGCGGGAGGAGACGACGGTGGAGAAGCCGAGCCCCGTAGCCGAGCCCAGCCCCGCGGCGGCCGAGAGCATTCCCCAGCAGCCACCCGCAGAGCCCCGTGAACCTGAGCCTCAGCCAGATGCAGGAGACAGCACAACACTTCCCAGCAAGGCAGAGGAGGAAGACCTGGACTCAGACAAAGAGCAGCTGGTGGTGAGAGAGCCGGCAAGCACAGCAGCTACACCAGCCCCAGTGACAAGTACAGCAGCCTCATTTGAGGGTTCTGAAGGGTTTGAATGGCCTTTGGGTACCCTTGAGACCTGCCTGCTGATTGTGATGGGGATCAGCATGTTGGCATGCATACACAGTGTGTTTTACCCAAAACCATTTTGTCTGGTCCCAAAAGTTAAGCAGAGTGGGGTGTGGGCCTTGTCTGGGGTTAGTCTGCAACTTAGGATGACTAAGAGATTTTCCCCGAGGCTGGACAGCCATGAGTGGCAGGGTGTGTGGGACAGTATGGGCGAGTATCTTGTCCACTGGGCCCCTCCAGTGCTTTGGAAGCATCGCAGATGGAAGGCAGCTGTATGGACTCCCCATTGACAAGCTGCAGAAACTGCTGGAGGGGTGAGTGAATTATTTTGAGCCTGGTGTGCCCATGACACCTCAGGCCATCAGGGCAGAGATGCAGCATACAGATGGACTCATGATTGAGGGGTGGACTTAGCAATGGACACTGTGGCCCAGATTATTCATGAGTGTGAACACTGCACACAGCCTCTCCTGCTCTGAAAGGCTGTTACAAGAGATGGAGCCTGATATCATGGACTGAATGGACTCAGCAGCTTTATAGGGATTGGTTTATGCACTAAGGGATGATCTCTCTCCCTCTGTATGTGTGTGTCGATGTGTATATATACATGTGATGGTATATTGAAAATGTGGGATCTGAGCATGACATGAATGGTATGGAATAAGGGGTGGATAATGTCATGGGTTCAGCAGCAGCAGTCATTTTTTCTCCTTCTTGGTAGCTGATGCAGTGCTGTGTTTTTGATTTTGGGCCTGGGAACAGCGCTGATAACACCAGTGTTTCGGTTACTGCTTAGTGATGTTTTGGTCTGGCCAAGGACTTTCTGAGTTTCATGCTCTGCCAGGGAGGAGGGGAGCCGGGAGGAAGCAGAGACAGGACACCTGACCCAAACAGACCAAAGAGGTTATTCCATACCACAGCACGTCATGCCCAAGATGGAGGACGGAGAGGAGAGACCCAGAAGGGTGGGGGTGCACTGCGTGGTCGGGCTTGGTTTTAGGTGGTGAGAATTGTATTCTTTCCTTGTATTTGCCTTGTCATTATTATTATTGGTGGTAGCAGTAGTGATTTGTGTTATACTTTAGTTACTAAACTGTTCTTATCTCAACCTGTGGGAGTTGCATTCTTTTCGATTCTCCTTCCCATCCCTCCGGGAGTGGGAGGCAAGAAAGAGGAGGGAGGGAGTGAGCAAAACTGCGTGAGTTATAGAGGCTTAAACCACGACACTAGTTTTGATTATTTTCACTTAATTAAAATATTTTGTGTTACCACACAGATTTCCTTATCTTGTTAACTGGAAGATAGGTGAGTGTGTGTGCATGCATTTATTTCTCACTTGTCGTATAGCCTTCATAAATAAAAAAAGAGGAATGTTCTTTATTTCAGTGATCTACAAAAGCAAGCCCTTCAACTGCTTTCAGCCCCTTCACTGTGAAGGTGGTGAGACACTGGCACGGGTTGCCCTGAGAAGCTGTGGCTGCCACATCCCTGGCAGTGTTCAAGGACAGACTGGACTGGGCTTTGACCAACCTCGTCAAGTGGGTGGTGCCTCTGCCCATGGCAGGGGGGTTGTAAATGGATGATCTTAAGGTCTCTTCCAACCCAAACTACTCTGCGATTCTCTGATGCTCTGAATTTTTTTTAGTCCTATGCCCAGCAGAAATAAGACAAAGTTTTAAAAAGACTTTGGCCACCCAACCTTACGGCCACACTCACAACTACAAACTCAGTCCTCAGTGACACGGAAAAAGTCAGGAGAGCTGCTTTTCTACACACACAATTTAGAGGAACTGGCTTCTTTGTTCACCTACAGAAGATCTCAGAGAGCAACAAGCCTGGCTTGCCTCACTGTACATAAGCAGGTCTCATCAGGATGTAAACAGCTTGCACAGCTTCCCTGCAGTTGTACACCACGCAGAGAAGTGTGAAAGTTAGCAGAACAGCTAAGCAGGACTACTTTTAATCCACCAAGTAGCAATCCATCCTCTACTGTGTTCAAATGAGTCTGTGATAAATTAACTACCACTGAAGCGACAGGTGCAGTCTGTGACACAATGTGTGTCAGCCACATGGGAAGGCTCAGAGACAAGCAACCCTATCTTGACCTGGTCATACAAAGCTCATACAACAGCTCCCTACTGTCCTGTACTTCAAGCTGGTGCTGAACAAGCCTTCCAGAGTTCATTTTCCAGTGAACTAAAAAACCTGTTTTGTCAGATCACGAAAGAGAGGTGGGTGCTCTGACAGGTTTAATGGAAAACCAGAGCAAATTGCCTTTATGCTCTTCACATCAGCCCTCAGGAATGACCAGAAAATCACCTTTCAACATGAAGAAGCAGAAATGAAGGTCATTTGCCATTATCCTTTACAAACTCAAAACTCACTAAAGAAGGCTGTCGAAAGGATGATCTATTAGGGTTCGTTAAACATCACCTACAATGCAGTAGTTTTTTTCCCAAAGCAGGAATTTGTCATTCATGTCTCAGTCATACCAGCTATGCTACCTCTCACAAAGGACTCTTCATAGAGCCCATCATTTACATGCAGACCACTGCAGCTAACTCTTATTAAGTTGAGCATTAAATTTGTCACAAAACACATGCCACTATATTGGAAACAACGAATATTCAGCATGACACCCTTTTGCCATTTCCACATTTCTGAGATTGAAAGTCATCTCTCTTGAAACAGAGTTGTTTGGTGTTGTTACATGTTACTTGACAGAAAAGCTGTCAGCGAAAGTCCACTACTCCAAAACCACCTATAATCTCAGGACATTGCCAGTTACCTGAACAATTACTGCATGACATTGTGAAATTGTGTGAAGGAGAGAAACTACAACAGTTTTCTCATTGCCCTGCCAATTGTCATGCGAGCCAGTAAATCATCGGAGATACCAATCCTACTTGTTATGTAGCATTCAATATCTTTAATACCAAAATCCAATATAAAACCATCCTGATGCTTCTGATGTGCATGGAGGTAAGGTCCTGCTAATACTGACTAGGAATACATCTCCTCTTTGAGACTGAGCTTTTACTGACAGTCTACCAGCACACCTAGGCTCTGCTTGTGCGTTCTGCTTGGGAAGGAAAAAGTACAGTTTGAGGCTGTCCTCAAAAGCTGCAGACTTGTGGTCATGTCATGAGGATTATTCAAGGTCAAGGGAAACTGTACATTAGGTGTGTCAGTACTGGCTAGTGGCCTGGGCTTGGTTTTGAAGATCATCCAGAGCTCATGAATCAGTTCAACATCTGGGATGAGAGAGAGATGCTTTATTGGGACCATCCTAAGAGAAAAGAAAGAGGCTTTTCTGACAATGATACATTTAGAATTGGAATTATGCTCATAAACACAGTTGTTTAACTGGGATTTTCCTTTCATATCTGAGACATTATGCTTTTATTTTTAAATTCCAGAAGCACAATCTTTATTTAATGATATTTGGCAGGTTTTCAGTACAGCAGTTCGCAGTGCTTTGGAAACATTGACCACATTTTAAAGGTACAGAATAACAGCTAAATAAATTGATCGACCTATTTATAGAGTCATGAACAGTTGGGAAGAGGTGGGAAATGGGCACATATCTGCAATTATTTATTCTGCAGTGAAACACAGATCTCACTTTCATAGAAACCTCAGCAGGCACAGTGGGAATAAGACTAAATACAAAAATACAGTCCTCTTAACCATATAGACACAATTTGAAACACTAGAACTAGTATTGCTTAACCTTGATAGCAACTTAGGTAACAAGAGAGAATATACCCCCAGCAAGCTGTGGAGCATACCAAATTGTAGGGAGTAGTTCATATGCCAGAAAGATGAGTTAAGAAAGGGCTGGAAAAATGGGCCAACAGGAACCTCATTAAATTCACAGTGGGAAGTACAGAATAAGCCAGAACAACCCCATGCGCCAGTACAGGTTTGAATCCAGGCTGTGGTTTTGTAAGAAAAGACCTAGGAGTCCTGGTGGACAATAAGCTGAACATGAGCCAGCAATACGCCCTTGCAGGGAAGGAAGCCAAGCACATCTTGGTCTACATTAGGAAAACTATTACTGGCAAGTCAAGGTATGTGATGTTTGCCCTCTCTTCAGCACTGGTGATATTGCATTCAGAGTCCTATGTCCAATTTTGGGCTTCCCAGTACAAGAGAGACCTTGCTAACCTGGATCAAGTTCACCAGGAAGAAGGCCAGCAAGCCAGAGGATTGGAGCATTTCTCCATCAAGGAGAGGCCAGAGGAGCTGGTCCAGGGGTGCTACTGAACACCTGCATCAGCAGCTACTTCAAGACCAATGAAATGGTAGCTCTTTTCATCCATCCTCCTATCAGACAAATTTGCTTTTTCTTTCTCTTTGAAAAGTGACAATAGCCACATAAGTAGTAAAACAGTTCAAGTACAAAGGACTTTACATGCTCACAACTGCAAAGAACATCAAAGTGGTCAGATCTTGGATTGCTTCATCCCAGAGTTTGTATAATCTTAACAGCTACTGATACTCAGAAAAAAATCAGTTACATTAGATGTCCGGTTAAGCTCTTCTCTTCTCCCCTATTTGCTGATTTAGGATTTACCAGAATAATAGGTGAAAAGCAAGAGAAGAATTAATTTACCTCTTTAGGTCAGCCAGACCAAGCCAAACATGCCATCACAGCACTGATGGTGGCAAGTGCACCATTAATCTAACCCTTGAGAAGTTTCAGAACTTGTTAGTAAATCTTTACTTAAAAATAAACAAGGGCTACTGTATGTGTTCCTAAAAACATAGTGCAAGAACTAGGTTTATTTTCCATAAAGAATATTCATCCAAACATCAACCAGGATTAATCAATTGTCATATCCTGGTAATGTTTATTATCATTTCAAAAGAGAGGGAAAATGTTTAGTTTGCTTTTAATTTGTCTCAGACTACAACAAATGTTTTTCATGCAAAAGTTCCGTTTGAGAGCATTGACAGATGAGGTTTTGGGGTTGAACATTTATTACCCCTCCATTTGAATGTCCATCTTTCTGCTTGTGGTTACCACAGCTAAATTGAAATCATAATGGACAGGGTAGAGAGATTTGTTCTAAGAGACCATGCCATGACCTGGGAGCATGAGTAGTTTTACTGGAAGAAGCACCAACACTGATCATAGCAACCTTTCACTAAGACAGCAGTGTTTTCCAGAACTTTCCTGTTATATCCTCTGCTGTGCTCCAAGCTCACATTACTGTAGGAAAGCTTTGACAAACCACTGAATGTCAAACAATATTCTGCTCACACACAGGATTAATCGTTTCCCCCAGTAGCTCATTCCAGACACATCTCAGAGGCAGCAGCCTCCTACCATAGACATTTAATTAGGTCAGTTTAGGGCTGACTCTCATGAGAACCCATTGAGAAAGGCAGGAGCACATGACCCTCAACAAGCTGCGCACAAAGCCCAGGTTTTGGAAAATGGCTTCTCTGTGGTCAGCCCAGCTGGCTCAGTTTTCTGCCAGACAGCCTGACTCTGACCCAGATTCATCATTGTACATATGCTTTTGGTCATATGCAGCTAGTGTGAACATGGTAGCAGCTGTCTTATGGCCCTCTTTTATAAACGGCATTAGACCTCACAGGCTGATGCATTACTTTCCCATATTTTAATTTTTTAAATGTTTTTCTGCTATGCATGTTTGTGAGGCTTGTCAGGTGCCATTCAGTTCAGAAGTACATTTAACCTCACAGGTTTAAATTGCCTCTAACTTCTAAACCAGACCACGAAAACCGATTCTGTGCTGAATTTAATCTACAGTCTCTTGTCTACAAAATACTTGTATGCATACATATATATGCATGTACAGTGTAGATGTACTGGGTTTTCAAGAACTGTTCCTGCAAAGCTAACTCAGCCACCATCATGTAAAACCATACTTGCACCCATTAATAATAAAAATTGTCATTAACACCATTGATAAAGCTGAAGTTATGACATTTGGTGCCCATTAATACAGACATTTCTTTCTTCCATGTTTAAACTTTTTTATTTCTACTCATATATAAGGGTTAGCCTTCTCTTTTATCTGCACAGTGGATTACCCTGAACAGACCTCAAGCTTATATTCCAACATAGTTAAAATAACCTTTCAGACAGTGATTCAGCAAGGCAATGCAACTTTCTGGATTTATTTGATCTGTATCTTTGAAGCAAACAGTTAAGCTGCCTGTCTCAGAAAGAAAATAAAGCACTTGAACTCTTGCCTTGGTCCTAATTTAGAGTTCTGTTTGCATGTTTGTTTTAGCATCTTCTGGGAACATTCTGTCTCCTCAAGAGCTATTCTACCAACATAGAAACACAATTTGATTGAGTTTTATTTCATAATCTTTGTCAACTTCATTTTCTCTTAAATATGCAAAATTCAAGCATATAAATTATGCTTGGCATTAAAAATGCATATGGCCATAAATAAAAAATCTCAGCAACTGTTACGCTGCCACTATATCTGAATGTAGCACTTGGTCCCTAAATGGGATGTCAGCTGGAGATTTTTTTTGCAAAAAAGCTGAAAGAAGTTCAGTTTCCACCTCCCTAATCATTTTCTACAAAGCACCTAAATACCCGTGAGACATAATAACTAAGTGCGAGATCACATTTTTATGGACTTCTCGCTCCTGTGTATTTGTTAATCACGCCTCATTGAATTTAATGGTATTTTACCTTATTAAATTACTGTTACAGAAAGGCAGAAAGAGCTGTTCTTTGGGTTTTGATCATTAGGCAAAATCAACTTTAAGTTCAGTGAGCTGTGGCATATCGTCTTATCAGAGTACTTTACAGCATGGATGAAGTTTGTCATTATTGACATTATGGACACAGCAAATATCTGTCATGACTGGAAGCATTGTTCTGCATACTTTAACATATTTGTCATATTGCAGAACCACATAAAACCTCACTGTAGGTTGAGTCAGCTGCACAAACACATAGGAGAAAACAATTCATTACAAAAGGATTAAACTTCAGATCAGAGGTTGCTTGTGACAACCAAACCAGGATTGAAGTACGATAGGATTGACTGAAGAATAGGCCAAGCTGAAAAGTAAATCCATTTTTGATTGCCGTAGCATGTTTGCATTGGATGTTCTCAGGTGTCATCCTCAGGATAATCTCAGTGATAACCAGTCTGTCAATATGAGAAGTTTGATTTGCCCCTATGTCAGTCTCAGAGGCTGATCTACAACAGCCCAGTATGTCAATACTCTATTTACACTACTGCACCAGAGCTGGTGCAGGTTTAACCATTTGCTTTCTCAGCGATGAACAGCACTTACTGGTCTCTTGGAATTAATGCTAATTCTGGAGTAATTTAAAAGAATATACAAAGGAGAAAACAGTTTAACATTTCCTTTCTATTCTTCTATCCAGTGCTAGAAGAACTGGTTGAAGCAAGCTCAGCACACGAGGTCATCCCTTACGTGACAAATAAAGAACATCCCTGTGCAAGATAATGGTAAATTGCAACGGGACACTAAGTTGGAGTATTTTACAGGTGACAAATTGCCTTTGCAACAAAGCACAGCTGGTGCTCAGCTGGTGATACTCCAACTTATTCCAAACTGCACAACATCACAAACCTCATCAGCTACCACATACCGGGTACCAAATGACAGCTTTCCATGCAGGGGATGGCAGCAACAATGTGTACCTATGGAAAAAGCAAGTCAAAGTAGCAGCTGCTGCAGTGAATGTTAGGGGAGGAGAGGAAGTTGAGGTTTGCTACATAAACAGCTCTTTCAAACAAAGTCATCAAGTTCTAAGTGTAGTAAAAATATGTAAAATAGAAGAATCAAGACTTGGGCACCCCAGAATACAATGCATTTTAGGACTGCATGAACAATAACAACAACAAAAACAATAATAATAATAAAAAAAATCAATAGAAACCTATTTAGTAAATATATTTGTGTTAAGATTTGGGGGGTTTTAATTTTTATTAAATGTCCTTGACATAGGAAAAACTCTGTGGTCACAAATCTGTTGATATAATGAAATTGATAAGGATTTAGACCCAGCACATGAGCTTCAAGTTGACTTACCACCAAATAAGATTGTCTTCCTTCCTGTCATGTTAGATGGGATAACCTAAGTGAAGGAGTCATGCTTGTTCACCTAATTACTCTTTTGGTCTTTTGGTGGAAATACAATCACATTTCTCTTACCTTTGTATGTCTGAAAACTGCAACAGCTGACAGAACCAGCTGTTATCCATTCCTCTCTTCTCATAGTTTTTCCTGGCAGAGCATCTCATTAACTTTTGCTTGGATGCAGTTTATGTGGTATTGAGTAAACAAACCCATGTATTTACTAAAGCAAAAGAAAATTCCCATTGTCTCGTTGGATCATACTGCTTAAATCAGAGCTTCGACCCATCACTGTATCCCATGTAAACGTGCAGAGAAATAAACATTGCCTTGTGAACAATGGAACACTAAGAATTACATAAACTTTGCCAAAATAAAGAAATATGTTGGAAAAGTGGATGAGAAGAATGGATTCTCAGTGGTCATGAGTATTCAGTAGAGGAAAACCTGGGCTACATCATCAGCAAAATAATTTTGAATGTGTTCTGTGGTTAATCCTGTGATTACTAGGACAGTAAGTCCAGTGTCTCTCTCACTAAGCCAATAGCCCAGATGACTGGGAAGAAAAGCAGAAATGCTCTAAAACACGCAAATGCAATATGCTCTAACTGAAATCTGCCAGTTCATTGTTAATACAGTGGAAAAGGCCTTTTCTAAAGTAAATAGGACCAACTCACAGTCTGGCATGTAGAGTTCTGGCATTCTCATCAAGAAGAAAAGAAAAAAGATTAAGTGAAGAAAAAACCTGATGCAATGCAGTAAGTAGTATATTTATCATAAAGCCCGAGATCCATCTTTTTCCCCCTCAAAGTCTGATATGATTAAAGCTTTTCTGACACGCAGGGAAACAACACAAAATAAAACAAAAAAATAAAGGCAATGGTACCAAAAGGAAAATAACTAATATTGAAAAATGGTGACTATTGTCTGAAAATTAAAAAAAGAAAGTTTAATATACTCAAAAAGAAAATGTATAAGATAAGGATAATCATATTCAGGCAAGACTTGCAGAGACAATTGATGTTCAGATCACATTAAAATTAATCAAAACCAATTTCAAGCCACTTATTCAGAGTTATATCTTTCAATGCACAATGACATTTCTCCCAGAGTACAGGGGTTCTAGTATAAAGCTTCTAATTAAAGATGTTACAAAATGCAGTAAAAATGCATTCAAATACATTTGAACTAAAATGAAAAATAATTCTTCATGTTCTTTATTGTATGAGAACATTTGTTCCTGCCAGTAAGTGTTTTCCCAGTTTCTTGACTGGATTCTAATTCTGGAGTGGGATAATACAATTCCTGTACATTTCCACCCTACCCAAATAGTTTCAGTTTGGGCGACAGAATGAGGCTTTTGCTGTCACCACCCTTCTAGGAAAAGGCCTAAGTAGAATATAAAATCTCATTTCAGTCAACCAACCTATTCTGTACCTTATTCAGCTCTACTGGACAAATGCACACCCTATCAGATAATATGGGCTTCCTGAAAAGTTCAGACAAACGTAAGAATAATCCAGTTCACTTATACCAAATGCTGCAGACTACACTAAATACTTTCAACAAAATATGTTCAACCTAAAGTCTTGACAGATCTGATTACCTACAATAGTTTGCTGTCCCTTCTTCTACATCTTCCTCCAGCCTCAGCTTAATTGCTCCCAGCTGTTCTTAAGCTCCCTAAAACTTTACATAACTGACCATCTCTAATTTCTCCTGTAGCTTCCTATAATGCTCTCCAAGCCATATACAACCCAGCTTCCAAACTGGTGTTAACAAACTTCAGAGCTAGCTGATTTCAACCCATGTGAAGTATTCGGTCACCAAACTGGGTTATTTTTTTGAACAGGCTGCGAAACAAGCAGTCATCAAATTTTGGAAGATAGTTTGTAAAGGGTGCATTGGCTTTAGAGTTCACTGTTGTGAATGATTGGATGCTTAGTAACTGTGTCTGATTATGGGGTCCTACCTCCCTACACTTCAGGTTTATTTTTGTTCTTGGGAAAAAACATACATTAGGACAGGTCTAAAATTTACAGTAATTTACAGCAAGTTCTTGTTGGTAATCTAAGGTTGCAATCACCAGTATTATTTGTTGATCCCCAGCTGACCTCTGGAGAAATTCTAAGAGCTCTTCTTTATCAATAACTTGGGGTTCTTACGCATGTGCCCTAGTAGGACTGTACCACTAGGCATCTGAAATGAAAGCACAAGCTGGGCACCAAATTTAGGCAGATAATATTCCTCCTCTAATTCCCTCCCTCTTCTTTCACAGTCGTTTCTGTTGAGATGGCTCTGTTTACTCCAGTCACCAAAACACCCAGTGGACCTGAGCAGTTCTACCTAAATAAGCAGACTCAAGCAGCACCCTAAGCTTCTCAGTTTGGGTGAGCCCCTTAGGCATGTCTGTACCCAGCCCCATGTCAGAACAACATCCAGACATATGCATCATCTTTCTTCCCATCTTACCCTTCCTTCTTGTACTTTCACCTTCACTGGAAGGGAATCCGCATACTCGTCAGATATCACACCCTCATCATTCAGCTCGGGTGCAGGCAGCAGGACTTGACCTGTACCATGTTAGGCCTTTTCCTGAAATACAGGACACATTGTTGTTGCCTAGTCAAGACTTGACTTGACTTTTTAGATCTCTCTAACCACAGTGCTCTTTTGTAGCAGGTCTTCCACTTCTTGAATGCATACCAAACTCTTCTTTTTCCCTCCTCTTCAGATTGCAAGATCTAGCTACAGTTAACAGAGCTGCACAGAGCATGACCTTTTTCACACCATTTGTAGATTAGAAACAAATAATGAATATGTTTTCCATCCAGATCAGCAGGGTGATCCGACTCTATCCCTCATAGCACCAGCACAAGGAAGGCAGTTAACCAGAAAATATTCATTAATGAAATCAGTAAATTATTAACAGAAATATTTTCTGAGCAGCATTCCAAGTGTATCTTAGTTACAGTCTTAGCATTTAGAGCACACATTCTGGAAAGTAAACTAGGTTTTCTTCACAGGCAGTGTTCTGCCTTGAGCTACATTGTACTTCATTGTTTGTCAGTATGAGAGCAGGCTCTGGTAATTGGCAGGATGGACTGCAGATGTGCAGGTAGTTGGCGACTGTTTTTAAATAAATTAAAAAGACAACTTCTGTTCAACTTGTGTAACTTCGGAAAGCTGAAAGGAAAAGCTTTCTACTACAACCAGATTAAAGATAAAAAGAAGTCCAAGACTGTAAACAGTGCCAGTTTTAAACACAAGTACTTATTCAGGTACAAACACAAAAAGCACGGGGAGAAGAGGGAAGGGGTGCAGGCAGGAAATACTTTAAAATGTCTATATTTACAATGATCTGAAAATCCTGCAAATGCATCTGAGTTTTAGATATTGGATGCTTATCTGTGCCCTTGTTCACCCTGTGCTCTTTACCCTCTGAAACTGCTCTCAGTCCATATAAAACAGAAAGCACATTAGAGGATCCTGACAGGAGCCCTGAGCACCCTGTAATTTGGACACCTCTACAGCATAATTGATTTGGTATTTGTGAAACTGTTGGACATCCAATATATGCAAAAGCATAATTCAGCATCTTCCAGTCTAGTACAAGTTTACTCTGGCAAGGATTTTTAACCTAAAAATTTCAGATGAGGCCCCCTAAACTGGTCGTAGTTTCCCCAGTTTTCTAGAACACTACAAGTGCATTTCACCTTAGCAAAACACTTTGGTTGAATTGCTTTACCATCTCCTTCTGCAGGAGTATGCCCTTATCGAAACAAATGGGTACTCGTTTGGCAAGAGGGAGCCTAAACCAATAGCATATAAAATAAAGCTGTTCAGATAGGACATCTCAGCATCTTCACTACTTTAAAGCATTCACTGGGACTTGATCAACTTTTTCTGAGATACTACTTCTTTTCAGCCTGTCAAGAAACCTTTCCCACCTCAATTTGTAAGTGCTGCTTAGGATGACAGGAGGCGTTTTGCACCTCACTGGCTGTTTCCAGCAACTTCAGCTTAAGAAATGCTGATCTGGAGCAGTCAGGACTATAGTCCACGCCTCAGTGCTTTATCTTATGAAACATTTCTCTAACTCATTCTCTTCCCTTATGCAGCTAGTAAGATGACCTTCATTTTACAACTTGTTATATAACTGATTTCCCATGCAATGTCTTTATCATTCTCACCAAGTGAAAAAAGCTTCTTCCATGTGACCTCTTACTCAGCTTAATTCCTAATAGTCTTCATTGATCATTTTCTTTGCAGTGTTCTATGTAACTAGACTTCACAGTCTGTGCTGCCCCATCAGACAGGCCAACCTCACCTTCCTGCCTTTTTACTTTTTACCAATAATAGCACCCTTTTGGTCATGGGACAGTCATATCATAGAGCACATCCACCTGAAATCACTGGAACAAAAAATGTCATTTACATTAGACTTCTGTCCTGGGTTCAGCAGCAGCATTTTTCTCCTTAGTAGCTTGTGCAGTGCTGTGGTTTTGACTTTCAGCCTTGGAACAGTGCTGATAACACCAATGTTTTCAGTTGCTACTCAGTCATGTTGTCATGGGTTCAGCAGTAGCAGTCATTTTTCTGCTTCTTGGTAGCTGGTGCAACACTGTGTTTTTGATTTTGGGCCTGGGAACAGCGCTGCTAACACCAGTGTTTTCAGTTACTGCTGGGTAATGTTTTGGTCTGACCAAGGACTTTCTGAGTTTCATGCTCTGCCAGGGAGGAGGGGAAGCAGGGAGGAAGCAGAGACAGGACACCTGACCAAAACTAACCAAAGGGGTATTCCATACCACAGCACATCATGCCCACTATATAAACTGGGGGCGGTTATCCGGAAGGGTTAGATCACTGCTCAGTCAGGCTGGGTATCGGTCGGTGGGTGGTGACCTGTTGTATTCTCTTCCCTTGTTGTTTCCCTTGTCATTATTATTATTGGTGGTAGCAGTAGTGATTTGTGTTATACCTTAGTTACTGGACTGTTCTTATCTCAACTTGTGGGAGTTACATTCTGTCGATTCTCCTCCCCATCCCTCTGGAAGCGGGGGGGATGGGGGGGGGGGAAGTGAGCAAGCGGCTGCGAGGCTGAGTGGGCTTAAACAGTGACAACTTCATAAACTCTTCTGTTAAGCCCTTGACTGACTACTCCTTATGAGCAAATGTGCATGAGAAGAAGGCTAACACAACATAATCAGGATCCAAAATATAGAGATCCAAGAGGACAGGTCCAAGTTAAAGTCAGCTTTGCATTCCTGAAGCCTTAGGGGTTGTCATGGTTCCTGACAAAGTTTATAATAGATTCTTAGAACCTAGATTCTTAAAAACAGTTCCCTGTGAACAGAGTTATCATTAATGACACTCGGGAAGGAATGTGAGCTCTACTAAAATCTCTGGTTTCAGTTCAACTGCTCCCTAAACCTTTGGTTAGGCACTTCATGGAGAAACCCAAAGCAATCAGTTTTACCAGACTATAACATTCCTACTGACTGAGCACATGCCTCTCAAGAACAAAAAAGACCTATTTGTAAATTGTCATTTGTAAATTCACAGATTCTCAACTTTTCACATCCATGGTGTTAATTAATGTAGAGTTATAATGCAATTATTATAAATACAGCACTCTCAAGAGACATACTAGGACTCCAGGCAGGTCTGTGTACACACACAAAAAATATTAAGAGGGACTGAAAGATTTTTAAGGAAGAAGTGAACTGTGTCTGACTCTGACAATAGAAGCTCCAAAATCCCTTTTCCCTCACTGATCTTCCTGTCAACTTAAAATCATAGAATCATAGAATAGTTAGGGTTGGAAAGGACCTTAAGAACATCCAGTTCCAACCTCCCTGCCAGGGGCAGGAACAACTCACACTAAACTATGCCACCCAAGGCTCTGTCCAGCCTGGCCTTGAGCACCACCAGCGATGGAGCATTCACAACTTCCCTGGGCAACCCATTCCAGTGCCTCACCACCATCACAGTAAAGAATTTCTCCCTCATATCCAATTTAAACTTCCCCTGTTTAAGTTTCAACCCATTACCCCTTGTCCTCTCACTACAGTCCCTAATGAAGAGTCCATCCCCAGCATCCCTAGAGGCCCCCTTCAGATACTGGAAGGCTGCTATGAGGTCTCCACTCAGCCTTCTCTTCTGCAGGCTGAACAGCCCCAACTTTCTCAGCCTGTCTTCATGTGGGAGGTGCTCCAGTCCCCTCATCATCCTCGTGGCCCTCCTCTGGACTTGTTCCAACAGTTCCATGTCCTTTTTATGTTGAGGACACCAGAACTGCACACAATACTCCAAGTGAGGTCTCACGAGAGCAGAGTAGAGGGGCAGGATCATCTCCCTCAACCTGCTGGTCATGCTCCTTTTGATGCAGCCCAGGATACGGTTGGCTTTCTGGGCTGCAAGCACACACTGCCGGCTCATGTTCATTTTTTCATTGACAAACACCCCCAAGTCCTTCTCTGCAGGGCTGCTCTGAATCTCTTCTCTGCCCAACCTGTAGCTGTGCCTGGGATTGCTCCAACCCAGGTGTAGGACCTTGCACTTGGCATGGATAAATTTCATCAGGTTAGTGTCAGCCCACCTCACAAGTGTGTCAAGGTCCCTCTGGATGGCCAAGAAACTTGCCAAGGAACTCCAAAAAATATGATTTACAGTCTATAGCCAATGGCAGAGTCCAAAACTGTAAGACCTAAGTCATGAGATGAAAAAAATTTGAAAACAAGAGCAAGACCTAAAAGACATTTTTTGTTACTACCATAGCTTCTGTTAATATCCAGCTTTCAAAGTCTTCAGCAGTTTCATTCAAGCTGGGGGGATGCTTCTCTACAGCACAGAGAAACTGAAACATGCCTTATCTGTTGTAAAATACTTGATACTCTCACTGAATTGGCCAAAGACTCAGTTATCAAGAAAAATAATCTGCTCCACAAGCCAGACAGGAAAGTTGAGAATAGTAGCAGGGCTGCATAATGCTTTATTCTCATCCTTCCCAGAACAGCAGAAACACTGACAATTTAGTTGACGGTGAAAAGACAAAAGGAAAGGACCAGCACCTGCAGAGCTACTCCCGTTTAAGTCCTCTAGAACTTGCACTTCTCAGAGCAAAAATGCTTCAAAGACTAGATTTAGTATCAAAAAACAACCTTTTGTTACTTACCTTTTTCTGTGGCCCTCTGAATACCAGTGCAACTCCCCCTTAGTTGTAGAAGCCTTTGACCTTGTTTAGTCTAGGCTTAAACATGAGCAACTATTATTAGGTTGGCAGTTTCTGTCGGGTTACCCACCAGCCTTATAATCAGCTGTCTTTGGATTGCAGAAGAGCAATCTAATATCCAGGATGGGTGGCCTCATTAAAAACATCCTAGCATTCCTCTCCATGCTTGTATGCTGATTAGCCGTGTCTGTGCTAGGTATTTTGTCTAATCCTCAGAACTAATGAGGTCTATCTCTAGATCCGAGGCAGACTCACTGTTCTCAGTCTTCCTGAACTGACAAATCTCCCAGGGACATAGCATGAGAGAGCTTGCTGGAATAACTAACCAAGGTGCCAAACATTACTATAGCAACTAGGAAAAAAACAGAGGTTCAGGGTATATCCCAGTGATATTTTCTATTTCTTTTATTGTTTGTAATCAATCTTTACGCAACTATACTGCAGTCCTTTGGCACCATAAGCTTTTGTATTTATTACAAATAAAGTAAAACAATAAAAAATAAACTTACTCAACATAATTGCATTTCCCTCCGTGGAGATTCATCGTGCACATTCACTGACAGGCTAGCTCCCTTTCTGTGTCAACAGAGAAAATTAAACTTTTCTGTCCTAGAGTGAACTGAAGAAGAGTAGGAAGCAGCATGGCAGAATAATGAAAGCATTCTTGAATGTAAAGCATATAACTTTTTTTTTTTTTAATGAAGTGTTTCATAGATTTTTACTGTATCTCTTACAGCACTGCAAGAGTCATGAGGGAAACCTGACCACTGAATTTTTCTGGTTTTCCAGCTTTAGCATTTCTGTGCTAGGTGAGATTGCATTGCATAACAATTTCTATACGTTAAAATCCCAATGATTTTCCCCCCATTCAAGTGATTTTTTAATCAGTCAATAACAGTAAAGACTTCGATTTTAATAAATAATGATTCTTTTATAATTAATAACTGGCAAGGTATGACTAATTTATTTAATAAATACAATGTTATAAGTGATATTCATTGGCTAAAGTATAAATCTGGAAAAAGACAATGGGTTCAGGACAATTTTGAAAAATATAATCTTAGCAACTAGAAATGGGTCATAAAAGAAAATATACCTTGACTATCTCTGAAAAACTTCAGAAGCTTTCTCTTTTATAGGCATATGTGTGGTATACATCAGACTAAAGATAATTCATATAACACTAAGAATAATAGTGCTATCATGTAGAAAAACTCTCAGCCTGCCTTCATAGTCAAGTAGCTCCTGCATGACCTGCATTTTTGAGGGTAGGCTTACATTTTAAATCATGGAAAAATATTCACTGTTTATAAGTAAATACAGTATATTCAGTGAGAAAAAATATGAGGAAACATGACAGTAATTGCTGAATCTATAACAAAATAAAATGGAACAGGAGCAAAGAAATAGAAGAGGCCTGGAAACATGGACCTATATTGTATCTCCTATTCCTGTCCTGCTTCTCACCCCAGCTTGTCCACATGTACTTATAATGCACCCACTGGGAAGAAGAAACCAGTGACTATGAGTCATCTGGAGCAGGGTCCATGTGGATTGGCCAACCAGTTATGTGTATGCCATATTAGCCAGGAGGTTGCTATGAAAGAGGATCACGATGACTGAGCTGTGCCTTCCTCAGAGGAGTCATAAATTTCTCCTTTATCCTGATATTTACTTCCATTAGACTAGTAGGAAAACATCTTTTAGCATTCTACCCTTTTTTGAACCTGTTTAAAATTAGTCAGCATCAAAAATAACAGGGGGAAGGGACTTGGCAAAGGGATCAATGCAAAAATTATATAACAATTTTATACAATTTTAGGATTCAGGTCTAAATGTTATTACAAGTTGAAGCATCCATGCTTCTTTTTATTACCAAATGCTTTTTTACCCATCCCAAATTCAGCAAAATTCAGTGAGCGTTGAGTCTGCTGCAAGCCCCATGCAATTCAGTGGGGCTGAAACATCCTAGATAGAGATGTGGAGCTGCCTACCTAGGTTTTTTTAATGGCAATATTTACTCAGCCAATATTTCCTTGGTAGCTTAGCACCTCAAAAACTGCAAGTTATTTATTTTCATCTCTGTGAAGTATTGAGGACCCTAGTTTACACATAAGGTAGCTCCTATATTTACATCCACCAAGGGAGATGACCGAAAAAGCATTTAGTGCTGTTGCAGCAAATTTTCATGCCAGGCTCCTAAACAGAATACATGATTCTTCATTAGGTCCTTAATTGCCTTTATTGTACAAAGAAGAGCAATTTAAGTGCCCAAACATAGGCAGACAGTGCATGTTTATATGGCCCAGGGTATCTCATCTTGCTTCCAGATGCCACTTCAGAGAGGCACACATTTCCAGATATACTGTGTCATATCTACATTGTCATATCTACATTGATGACTTGATAACCAAGGGCATCTCTGATGGCATGAGGCACCTATGTTATAATGTATGTAAATCCCAAACAGAAACCTCCAAGTCCAGAATAGGCCAGAGCATTAGACAAAACACTAAAAGATCCCAAATTTGCGACTTCTTTTAGGGTTTGGACATGAAGTGGGTGTGTTCCACCCAGCATTCTCCAGGAAGATACTGCCCATACTGAGAATTGCAGATGCAAAGAGTTTTGTAAGACTTTGCAGTCACTGCAAGGCTAAGAAACATTTGATCTTCAGGATCTAGATCTCAAATGTGGCTGCTTAAATACCAGACCTAAATTATTTTTTAGGCCTTAACATCCTTCATATGTTTGAGCTGAAATGATCTGATCTGTCATAAACAAAGTCTGGAGGAGATGGAGAAACTGGACCTCTTTCTCCAGTCCCCAAAAGCACTGACCCAACCACCCTCAGAGCACATCAGCTTACAAACTAGTAACATAACAATTTCAACTAAGTCCCTATTTGCTTGGTTCTTTATTCTGTTTTTATATTTTTCTGTCCTAGAAATGGTGCTCAGAGAAGCATAACATGACATTAAAGAAGTGTGTTTAGAGAGGACAAAGGAGATACAGACTTTCTGGGAAGTGAGAGGAAAAGGCACTGGAAGACTGGAGGAGCCTTAAACAGGTCTCACTCATGCAATTGGAAAGTACTGTTCAAGAAACATCTTATCTCCTTTAGTTCTGGTCCCAGGACTGATGAGTGCTAAATGGACTTGCACTGAAAGATGATTACTAAAAAAATTGAAAAGCAAAATAAATGGCAGTCCTTACTCTGCCTAATTAAAACAGATTAGTTACAGTAATTTGCTGTCAGGATCAATGCAGCATCAGCCAGGCAGATGTGATCTATTAAATAGCTCTGCTTTTGCCAAAAGAAATTCATTGAGTACAACTGGATTTTATAAAATCGACACTGTTTCTAAACATCTGCATCTGAACATCTGCATCTAAATCTCTAGAACTTTATGGTATTTTTTTACATTCCCTTTTCTAAGTGTTTTATTACCAGAGGATATTATAGGCTTTAACATATTTATAAATTCCTTTATCTGTGTCCGCTACAGAAAACACAGATACACTGTAAAGCTTTGCATAGATTGCTGTGGCAATCATTTCAACTTTACTACTAACAGGAAAAATCAAGAAAGCTACAGTTTTCATGGCACTGGACCTCCATCTAGTGAGAAGAATAGTGCATGCTTCTGGGGCATAAAACCAGCATGTTAAAACAGCATGTTTCCATGCTAAAAAATGTTTTCATAAGGGGAATGTTGCTTAGCTGCCAGAAAACATGCGGATGCATTTACATAAAGTACAAAGGAAAATGTTATTTTATATTGTTAAAATCTTCATAAAATTCACAGTCTCAGTTGCAACTAAATGTCAGTGATTGCTCACAAATCTCAGAAACAGAACTTGAGAAAATCCTACCGTAGTCAGACACATGTAACAGCTGATCCTGTATTGCAATGTCATGCTCCATTGTTTATCCAGCTTAAAGACTGAAAAGGCCAGTCTAAAGCCCTTCTTCTAAGGTGGGGAGGCTTTATAACCCCCATTGCACAGGTAGGGAAGAAACACACGTACTAAGGGCTAGATTTTAAAGGTTCAAAGGTGTAGCAACTGGCACCTACTGAGCTTTACAGATATGGCTATACCTTTCTTTTTGAAGTCACAGTGTTAAATGTCTGACTCCTCCTAAGCACCATGGGAGATGCCTGTCTGCATCTATTGCTATATAAATAGCTATAAAACTCATTCTGATATTCCAGACTGATAACTGCATAGTATCTTCTCACTGATGCACCTGCAATAAAGACAGTTCAATCTCCCTCCCAGGGGCTCGCATCGAGGAAATCCTCAGAGTATGCTTCATGATATCGCTGTAAAAATTTCTGTGAGCTTTCCACACAAAGGGTGAAGACACCACAGGCATATCAATGCCCAGTGTTCTCTCATGCCTTAACTTTTAAAGTGTCAGTTTGAAAATTCTTTTCAGCTGCTTTTTCAGATCCAGGTATCGCTTCATCTTGAAAATAACAGGAAAGGGTGCAGGAAAGGATGTCAAAGATGATGGAAGATAAGAATGGCTGCCTAAGAGCTCTAGAATAAATTCCTGACAAGGAAATAGTGACTAAATCAGGACACTTTGATTGAAAGGGCAGAACTGAGAGAGGACACAAATGGCCATCCTTTAAGATAGAATGGGTGAACCAGAAACAATTGCTCATTTGTATTGGGTTTTCTTGGCAAAGTTTGGGGGGTGAGAGGGTGGAGTGCTGGGAGAAAGGCTCTACAAGGGTGGCTTCTGTGAGAAGCTGGTAGAAGCTTTTCCTATGTCTGATAGAGCCAGCGCCAGATGGCTTCAAGACAGGCCCGCTACTGGCCGAGGCCAAGCCCATCAGCAATGGTGGTAGCAACTCTGTGATTACATAGTTAAGAAGGGGAAAAAGTTACTGTGCAGGAACAATTGCAGATGGAGATAGGAGTGAGACTGAGACAAAGAGTTCTGCAGACACCAGGGTCAGTGAAGGAGGAGAGGAGGTGCTCCAGGCACTGGAGCAGAGATTCCCCTGCAGCCCATGGTGCAGAACACGGTGAGACAGGCTGTCCCCCTGCAGCCCATGGAGGTCCATGGAGGAGCAGATATCCACCTGCTTATTCACATTGTGTAGTTAAATTGGGTTCATTTAGTGCTACTGAAGACCACGTTTCAGATGTAGCCTCCGATGCAGGTGGTCTTTCGATTGCTGGTACCAACAGATGGGAGAATATAAATAGGAAGCATGCTCTCCGCTCTAGACTTTTTGTGAAGAAATGCTCCCCAGTTGGAAAATGTGGGCCTAAAGGAGGAAAGAGGGCTGTTCTGTGCAGAAACAAAGAATCTTAACAGCTGATTTGATAGAATAGAGGTTAAGTAAGTTAAGTACTCTGAGATTTCAACAAGAAAAGGTGTCTTTCATTTGTGATACCACTCCTGCCAGTGGAACGAAATGACAAACACAGTGGCATCAGGCACATGGAATAGTCTTTACCACAAATGGGAAACAGGCTTGGAAGATCAAGTCTGGATATAATTCAACATTAATACCATTTTCTGTACTTTGTAAACAGAGGACATAATCCAGGTATGATGAATATCCTGTCAGTTTGGGGTTAGACAGCTCTCATCTACTCCTTTCTACCTACTAAGCTTCAGAAAGGATTCACACTTACAAGGTCAGTCAAATTTAACAGATAATTCTTCACCTGAACTCTCCAGTGAAGAAAATCCCTCCAGAAGGTGTTACTTTAAAAAACACTGTGTACTGAAGTAATTATGACTTTAGCTGATGCTGGCTCTGGCAGTTTGCAGGGTGGCATTTTCATCTCTGCACGCAGCTTCAGAGATGTGACTAGGGGAATAATTGAGACAGCTTAGTGAAAGATGAAATTCTTCCATCCACAAGCATTTAAAATACATCCCTCTGCAGGCTGTACACACCTGCTGCATATAGTGCAGCTACGGCTAAATTAATACAACAAATGAAACTGCTGGAGTTGCATAGCGTTCATCAAAGCCTTCTGTTTTCTCTCACATTTTCCACACAGCATAGCTTACATTTCTCTGACTTTAGCAGTCATGTTGTTTTCCATTTTCAGATTAACAGTGCAGGCCTTGCCATGTCATTTCTTTGTAAGAACATGAACCCTAAGATTTTCTGTTTCATCTTCTGTCAGCTTTTATCTTATGTCAGCTATAGAGTCTTGCATTCTGAAGAAAACTATGTAAGATGGTTACACAGGGCAGCAGAGGACTGGACTTAGCAACTCAGGTGTTTTCAGGCCTGTGTTACTGATTTCTATTCTAGTCAACCTGAAACAACCTCAGGCTAAAGGCCATTATGTTCACACCATACTCTCCTTCCCTTATGTTCTCTCTAGCAACTAGATTGATTTCTGAGTGTCATGTTTGGCCTTTACACTGATGGCAGGGTGGCAGCTGTTCCACCCTTCATCCCCTAGATCATCCTCTCTTCATCCCCTCTTCTGCCCTAGGGGCAAAAGAGCTCTATAGAATGGATTTTTCATGGCAAAAATGGGTGAAGAAGATCATACTTTGCAATCAGTATCTCTGTTCTTGAAGTGAGCTCATTAACCACTGGCAAACTTCTCAGTCTGAGGAGAAGGAGGTGGTCCGCCATAGTGGCTGGCAGGCAAGTGGATTGGAAAAGCTGGTTCCTATGTGAGAGCACAAGAAAGCTGCAAGGCTTTCAAGAACAGTATTATCAAGTTTATGGCTGGGATCTGAAGACAGGCACAAGCCCAACAGAGTGCCAATAGAAAATGGAAATGTCATTCAGGATCATCAAAGCTTGGCCCTACTTTTTCTCCTTCCTTTTCTTGCGCCTTTCTTGTGCTGGAGATGAAGGAAAGGCTTCACGTGTCTTGGAGTCACACGTGCCTGGGCAAGGAACCTGCTGAGCGGGTTCGCCTTGTAAGGACCATGTAACAACGATGCCTGTGACAACAGGCTGAACCTGCTGCAGGAGGGACACTGAGCAAAAGGAAGGTGCCAGGCTGTGCACCAATGGGCAAGGGTTTAAAGAGGGGTGGCCAGGCTCATCACATCCCCCGAGTATAGCTGGATTTCCTCCACTGTGCTCTCACTGGAACCTTGCCTGGCTTTAGGGTCTGCTCATTTTATAACTCCTGTAAATTGCTTTTCTGGAGCCATGGTATTTGTTCTGCCTCACCCATCTTCCTGATTTAGAAATAAAGTCCAGCTACAGCTAAATTAGTTCCTGGTTATCATCAGTTTCCATTCTGAAGACCAGTATCACAAAATAAAGCTGCAAAATCTTAATTTTGGGGAAAAGCAAGCTGGCATCTTTCTCTCTGATTCTATAAGGTTTCCTCAGTTATACTGGGATGTAAGGGTCGTCTGCAACCCCACTGCAGTTCAGGAGCAAAACACAAAACACACAGCATAAATAGGACAGCTGCAGCCACCTTTATTCAATTCATTCAGGTGTTATAATCTAAAGTATTTCTAAAAAATGTAAGAGTAATTTACCAAATTCTTTATGTAAAATAAAATTAGATATGTATGTATATGAAGTTAAAATTGCTTCTTGAATTAAATAATGACAATAAGACAAAGCTATTAAATGAATACCGAGATAAGCTGCATGCAAACTGGACACAGGAATGCATAAACAAATGTCAGATGCGTCATTAATGCCATGGTAATTCTTAGTTCTTCTTTCTTAACTCCCTGGATACTATGAAGCCCACATAAGCATTACGAAACTTCCTATATTGTCAGTCACAGACTTGACTACCTCACTTAAAATAAAACCATCAAAGAAATATGCTTCTTTTACTTGAAAGAAGTCTGTATTAGACGGACTTTCACACCACCAGATTTACACTACCAGTTGCCATTTATACCTTCCCTGCTTCCTTATCCAAATTTAAGATACTACTTTTGAAGTTCGCACAGAGGTAATAGATTGACAGCAGCATATTAATTGGCATAACGCAAAAGAAATTCAAGGCTGGAAACAATGGAAATGAGATGTTAATGCTGCAAGAGCACAAAAAATGTGTACATGAAACCACTGATTTCCTGAGGCTCCTTTCATCTTCCTGTCATTCCCTTTTATGTGCCTTGGCATGTCTGCAACCACCACTACCAGCACATAAAAATACATATATTTAAAAGAAGCAAAATGTGCTAAAGTCTGAGTGCTTTATATAAAATAATACATTCAAACATTATTTTGAAAGTCAAATCCTAAGACTGCGAAGGATAACTTCTCATAAAAATGGTATCTGAAATATGACCATAAGATTACAAGGTTCTTCAGCCACATGGGCAATAATATTCTCCCTTCTTCTAGGTATATTTTCCTATTCAAAGTGATCTCATTGCTTTGTTATCTTGTGAGGGATTAGGGAAAACTGGCTGCAAACTCATACACATACACATACCCATACACAATCTTAACCACTGATGTATATGTACCCTTGTTTTTCTCCTGGTGTTCACCCATTTCCAGTACAGCCAATATGCCTCATTACTTCTTAAATTCAAAATAAAATAAATTATTATTCCTTTCCTGGTCTGTATATTTTTTGTTTGCATTTATTCTATATGAATTTATTACTCTGTGGTGTTATTATTATTTACAATTTTATTTAAATTTCCTAATTATTATGCATATGTTTATGCAGAAAAACATGGGATGGAAGGGGTTCTGAATATATTACCTTGTCCTAGCATATGCAGTAGTTTCTTGGTATGTGTTTTCAAATTCTTCACTAGATTTCCTTTGTCCATTTCAGGACAGCCACTTGCACATAGAGCAGGCTCAGGTGTAGATTTCTCACAACTATTTTTAGGATGTGCTTGCACTAAGATTTATACTGTTCTCTGGAGGTGTCTGTCTTTCTACACCTATTAAATTGGCTGTGTGATTAAGCTTCTAATTTAGGTTAGTTTTAGGCACAGGCTGTTCTCCAGGGTTCTGTCCACATCACCTGCATATCTGACATCATTAAGAAAAGCACCTCCTGTCTTACCAAAAATCTCCACCGCATAGTCAGAAAGTGACAAGTTATTTTGTCCTTGGCAGGGGACAGCAAAACTTTGAATTGCCTTTCCTTCATGGGAAGATCTTGGCCACTTTAAGTGAAACATCTCAAAACATATGCCTGTGATTTTCCAAGTCCCAGATCAGCTTCTCGGCGCAGCTTGAGTTCAGCCAGTGAGAACTGAGTGAACACGTACAAAGCCTACCACGAAACACAAGGCTCCACTTCAGGCATTATGAGTCAAGAAGATGTTATAGCCCAGACTTCCAGGAGCTCTTTTCTGTTCTTCTTAACTTCATTTATCCTAGATCTTAAGAGAAGAGCCATTTAATGTTTTTCTCAGTTTATCCTTCATAACTCTGAAATTTCTCATGGATTTTCATTCTGCATTTCTTAGATGACTGTCACATATTGTGTCGTGGTTTAAGCCAGGACATGCTGCAAAACTTTATAATTCAGATAGAGGTGGAGAATTTTAAACCTTTTTCTGAGTCAAACATGAAAAGAAAGCGTTTCTGACCCCTTGCTTCTTAACCACTGATTCATAGAATCATTGTTTACATTGGGAACATTTAGTCCAGCTGTTAACCTAGCACTGCCAAGTCCACCACTAAACCATATCCCTGAGTACCACATCTACACATCTAAATACCTCCAGGGATGGTGACTCCACCACTTCCCTGGGCAGCCTGTTCTAATGCTTGACAACTCCTTCAGTGAAGACATTTTTCCTAATAATCAGTCTAAGTCTTCGCTGGTGCAGCTTGAGGCAGTTTCCTCTTGTCTTAATGCTCGTTATTTGGGAGAAGAGACCAACACCCACCTCCTCCATCCTACTTTCAGTTAGTTGTAGAGAGTTATAAGGTCTCTCCAGACCCTCTTTTTCTCCGGATTAAACACCAGTTTCATTACCTACTTCCCATAAGACTTCTCCAGACCCTTTACCAGCTTCCCATCTGGCCCATTGTCATGGGCTCAGCAGTAGCAGTCATTTTTCTCCTTCTTGGTAGCTGGTGCAGCGCTGTGTTTTTGACTTTCGGCCTGGGAACAGAGCTGATAACACCGATGTTTTCAGTTACTGCTTGGTAATGTTTTGTTCTGACCAAGGACTTTCTGAGTCTCATGCTCTGCCAGGGAGGAGAGGAAGCCGTGAGGAAGCAGAGACAGGACACCTGACCCAAACTGACCAAAGAGGTATTACATACCACAGCACATCTTGCCCAGGATGTAAAACAGAGAGCAGAGACCCGGAGGGGTGGGGGTGCACTGCGTGGTCGAGCTGGGTCTCGGGTGGTGAGTGATTGTATTCTTTTCCCTTGTATATCTCTTGTCATTATTATTATTGGTGGTAGCAGTAGTGATTTGTGTTATACTTTAGTTACTAAACTGTTCTTATCTCAACCTGTGGAGTTGCATTCTTTTGATCCTCCTCCCCATCCCCCTGGGACTGGGGGAGAAAGGAGGGGGGAGTGAGTGAACGGACTGCATGAGAGGCTTCAACCACAACACCCATAGACTTGTGTGTACCTATGTGCTGCAGTCGTAGGTGGCCGACTATTTCCCCTTAGATTATGGGGGCTTCATTTTGCTCCCCATCCCTGTCTTCCAGCCCAGAGACCTGGGTACCTGGAGAACAGCTAGTTTTACTACTGAAGACTGAGGCAAAGAAGGCATGAAGAACCTCATCCTTTTCCTTATCCTTTGTCTTTATGTGCCCCCCACATCCAATGAAGGATGGAGATGACTCTTAGCCCTCTTTTTGTCACTAATGTATTTATAGAAACATTTCTTACTGTATTTTATGGCAGTAGCCAGATTAAGTTCAGGTTGAGCTTTCACCCTGTTAATTTTCTCCCTGCACAACTTCACAACACCCTTGTAGCCCTCCTGAGTTGCCCGTGCCTTTTCCAAAAGGAAAATCTCTTTCCTGAGCTCCAGTCAAAGTTCTCTTTTCAGTCAGACCAGTCTTCTTCCCTACTCATTTTAGTATCACAACCATGAGGGAAATACTTAAGTAGAATATTTGGTCCATAACTGACATCCCTACTGTATTTTGTGCTATTCAAATATTTATACTATACATGCTGTTGCAATTGCTAAACATCTGTCAGGGCAACTCTTCTGTTTTACTTTTTGCAGTTTATTTGGCAGTCTCTAGACTCTAAGAGGAATGATCTGCTGGCCTGGAAATCTTCTACTGCATGTATTTGCAACGATAATTTCCTTAGCTTTTTTCACCCGTTTCTCGAGTTTCTATTCCCATCTTTGTTCATCTTCAAAAGATCCATATGAACAATAGTCCAGCATTATAGTCATTGCCTGTTGCCCTGCATTGTCCTGGTCAGTCATTGCCTTAATGGCATGACGATCTGTTCGAAGTGATACAGCTCATCCCACGTGTTAGGACAATACGGATATTGACTTCGAATCCAGGTGTTGGAAGGAGAGTCAGAGGCAGGATCAGGTAGGTGATGTAACACTCACATATATCTAGAGAAGTCTTCAGAAGAGAGTGGGGTTTGAGAGCTCTGTGTCAACTTGATTGGGAGGTCTCCCAAGACATCAATGACCTCTAGTATGAATTCTGGGGACTTGTATGTATTGTAAGTGAAAATGAGGCCGATATTTTCTTCTGTTGTGAATTTGATTTTTAAGAATATGAATCCAGAAGACAAGATGCCTTTCATAAAGGAAGGCAATATATTTTCCTTCTACATCTTTGCTTGGCATATGTGATTGGGTTGTGCTGTAACTATTACAGTGTAAGAAATGAGCAGAGAAATTTCAAATTAACACCAGTCAGATCAGCCTGGTCTGCTTCAACTCGGTATTAGAGGTCCACAGAAATGAGGGCTTCAGGAGAAGCAAACGTGGATTTCTCTGACACAAAAAAAGTTGCAGACTGTAACAAATAAAACAAGAAAAAAAATGCTTCACATGGTAAATTTGAATGAATCACACATAACACTGCATGGACAGCACGCTCACAGCCATGAAAAGTGTTACTCTTAATACAGCCCCTTGCTGACTCCTTTAAACACTGTTATTATTTCTGTAACTCAAAGCTACAAAAAACTAGTGCAAACTGAAAAACTGCTGTATCATTCTCCTCCCCCACCAAAGCCTAAAGTTATCTAAATCTGGATAATTTTTACATTTACACTATGTTAGATTACACGACATTTCAAAAACTGAAGCCTTCGGAGAAACCCAATGGCTAAAAAAGCCTTGAAATAATAAACCTGCTGGAACACAAAGATTAAGCACTGCAACTGTGCAAAAGCAAATCATCAGTTTGGATTGCCAGCAGATCAGGACTCCCCAGCAGCTGCCTTTTCAGTTTCTCAATGGAGACCAACAGATGGAAAAAAGCTGAAGTGATCAGGCTTGCTTTCTCTGCCTGATGAATAATTTCCTTCTTATGCCTTTTTGTCAATCTGTAGCTTATAAACCTATTTAACCAAAATGATTAGAGCTTTCTGTGAAACAGAAGTCTGGAGGAACATCAGAAGGTCATGTACATTCTTGCTGACACAACCACCTGTTGTCTTGCCACATACCCTATTTATTTACTACAGACTTCATCAGCCTTTCTTCCCAAGCTCAGCAATGACAAATGGAACCTAGATTTCTTCTTTTCAGTTTTACTGTAGCAAGATAAAAACTGCCTGCCGAATTTTGTAACCTTTCTATAGTGAAAGCTGTCCTATCTTAACCAAAAATTTTCATGGTCCTACCTCCTGCCACCGTACAAGAGACATGATGGTGGCATGTGTCTCTAGACATAGGAAATAATTCTGAGTCAAGTGCACAGTCAGAAAGGCATGAGAGAGGGCACAAGGCAGGTTATTTATAATTGTTGAAGATGCCTCATGATGGCAAATAATCTAAGTCCCTGGTTTATTTTCTGAAGTAACTTGGTCCTGTTAGAGATTAATTTTCTCTGCAGGTCTCTTGGCAATGTTGTTAAAGCCTGCTGAGACACTTGGGACTGCTAAAATCCACACCAGCAAGGCTCTCCAATATATTGACATTTCTCGGGCAAGCTGGTTCAGAGATAAGATTTTTATAGAAAATATCACAAGGCATTTCAAAAAATGAAGCACCAAGTTTTTCTGAGAGGCCCTTGTCTGCAAAATAGACATTGTTCAATTATGCTGAAACTTTCCCAGAATAATGCACCTTGGCTCCAGCTCTGCTCTACCTGCCAATTTTTGATGGAAAAGACTTTAAAAAGAAAAAAAGAAGAAAAGGCAATCATTTGTTGATTGGATGGGGATAAAGCAGCCAGAATTAGACTTATAGCTGAAGGTGATTCACAATTTATCTTTGGACTTACTGTACAGCACCTGTAATTTCACCTGCTCTTATTCTGCAGGAAGGTGAGGAGCAGGAAACAGTACAGAAGACTGGGTTGGAGGTATAGTGAAGAAGGCCATAGCCATATGCCTCCAACTTTCAGGAGAGGCCAGGGGAAACACAGATAATTGGTCTGATTGCCTTTTGCCACAGTAACTGTCTTCTACTTGTTCGAGAGGCTGGACAAACTAAGGCATATATCTAAAACATTTTCCCAATTGCTTTCAAACTTTAATTGACTAATCCTTCAGAGAGGTCACCTATCTAGTGAACTTCCTCCATGAAGAAGGCATGTTTATTTTCATTTCCAATCACAGAAACATTGCTTTAGTGTATTTCAATGTTTGTTGAAGGATACAGCCTTTAAATTGTCAATCTTTTGTTATTGTGATCTTTCAGTTTCTAAAGAAACCAGCCAGCTACCTGAATTGAAAGAGGAACTACTCAAGCATCGCTTGTGTGGGGTAAACATTGTTAATAATATTTGCACTGGGGAGGATTAGGCTGGCTTTATTCAGCATCAGCACTTCAGAAAATATGTTACACAAGCTGTCAGATTATATTCACTGTATGAAGGGGTTTTTTAGGAAGAAGCATTTAAATTAAACTTTGAAATATCACAAAGCATTGAGACATGCTAAGCAGAAACCCAGAAAAAAAGACACCATTGAAAAGAAGGCCAGGAGAGCTTAGATGTGATATGTTTTATGGGCTGGTTTTAGCCACCTGCCCACCCAGCCCATGCACAGCTCTAGCCTAACCAGGTATGTTCTGGCTAGCATTTATACTCAACGCTTAAAACAAAGGGAAGGCTTCAGCACTCAAATGGCTTGAGCTGGATCCCATTAGCTTCATGGTTTCACTCGTGCTTGGTCCCAGCTCTCTGCTGCTTGAGGAGAGCCACAGAGTAGTGCGCATTTATGTTCCAGTTCTATACCAGCTGACAAGGAACCCACAAAGAACACATTTTTTTCTGCCCAGAAAGCGTCTGGAAAGCAGTATGAGGTCACATCTGGGACAAATCCAGGTAGGACACATCAGGACAGAGAAACAAAGGAGATTTAAGTTGTAAAATATCCATACCTCCTGTCTCAGGGGCTAGGTTTATATTTCCCATTCTGAGGTTCCACACTGTATCTACCCTCCCACTGATATTCCTACAGGAAGTCTCTGACAGAGAATCTACTTCTCTCAGCTGCAAGACTGCTTTATATCTCTTGCTAGAGAGCCAAATTTTGGTCACTGCCACCCTTCTGGACACCAGCAAAGCTCCCTTTCCCAACCAGACCTGAAATTCATAAAAGGGCTCCAGCAAGGAGATATTTAGGTGCTTGTTTCCCCTTGCCTCCTTCACAGACTTCTGCTGTGGCCCAGACTGCAGGTCCTGAAAAGACATTTCTCTGGGCATATGTGGAAGGCAGTGAGCAAAAATGTGAAAAGGCTGGCTCTGCCTTGGGGTACTGCTGTGATAATAGACAATATTGATTCTGGAAGCAAGGACAAGAGATTAATCTAGCCCTTGGGCAATACCGACAAAAAAAGACCCTCAGGAGATATTGGCCTTGTAGGGTGCCCTGTGCTCATGGACTTGTTTCTGTGGTAGCCCATGTAAATGTTCAGGGCAACCAGGACATTAAGGAAAATCCACGAAATGGCAGGTAAGCATTCAAATGCATGTCTCACACTGAGGAGCTGATACCCAGGTAGAGAGTCTGTGGCATCCCAATTGTTACAACAGGAAACTAGGGAAAAAGGACAAGGAGGTATGGGGCATTGGCCACATCACAAGCTGATAGCCTGCCTTTATTGATGTTCTTCTGCTAGGAAGAGGTTGTTGGTCTGGCACTGAATCTGCAAAGATGGGACTCCCATGTTTGTCCAAGGGATGTTGGTGCTCAAAAGCACTGATCTGATGTTCCCCAGCTCGTGTGGCAGCACTGTCCTAGCAGCTCTCTCTGCTTGCATAATTAAGACTCCCACTTACCAGAGGAAACTGGTCTATACCAGTATCTGTGGCCCTTGCCCATCTACAGAAACTTGACTTGACAACAACTCTTTTCATTACCCTGAGGAGATAGATGCTGAGCCCCAGCAATGGGGGCAGGCTCCTGGAAGTTTGAATGGATGCCACTAGCTTGGCCATAGCCTCTTTGCCTTGTAGCTGGGTACCAGCACCCTGAACCAGGTATCAAAGATGACAGGATTTTGCAACCTTTGCCAGCAAGAGTAGGAAGGTGTTGAAGAGGTGATGCAGAAAGCAGGGAGAGAAGTGTAGGCAGAGAAATGAATGCTGGTGAGATATGAAAAGCCAGTAAAACAGCAAGATGAAATACTTCTGCCAAGTTTTGCACTCAACTGAAGCAAGCTAAAGATGAATGGCTGTGTCTAAAGCAAGTGGAGACCAGAACGAAAGCCAGGCAAGCTGCAGTTCACCCTTCAATGAAAGGTTTTTTAAGGTTTATGTCTAATTCCCACTGCTAAAATAGCAAAGCACTTGAGCTTCCCAGAAACAAGGGAAAGGAAATTGAAGAATTCAAGCTGTAGTGTAATGAAACACACTTTCCACCCACTTAGATTTAAGATCGTGATTCAGTACTGCCTTTATGCAGCTTCTGGAATGGAAGGGCATTGTGGTGCATCTAAATCAGATCTCTGAGCCAGTGATAGCAGATGGACCTCAAGAGAAAAAACACAGAGTCAGATAGCTAAAATAAGCCAATATTTTTCACCACCTCTATTTCAGTGATGGTATCACCCTCTGTCATTGCCAATTCTAACAAGATTAGTAACCTCTTTAAAAACTGTGACACATGGAAGATAAAAATACCAAGAGCAGAGGTTAGCTAATTTTGCAGCTTTGCCCATTTTTTACACAATTTGCATCATCTATATCATCTGTCTGATGCTTTGACACACTATGTATACAGAGACTGTACTGGCAATCCAGGAAATAACCCATTAAAGGCTATCTCATGAATATTATCATAAAAGATTACATTTATAGACATCATTAAAATTGATGGCAACCATACTTAATAATGAACTCAATTTTTAAGAAAAGACTATAACAGACTAAGAATTTGTACAGTTTTATTTTATCGTTAATTTCCTTTATTAAAAGACAACTCTGCAATAAAATATGCAAATGAGGCATGGAAAAAGTCTTCTATGCATAACAATCTTAACAGAGAAAAGTTTCAGTCACTTTAAAAGTTGCTCAGCATTCATGAAAATTTTGCTCAGTGTTTCCCTATCAAAGCTACATTTGCCTTTCTCATTCCTGTATTGGGAAGTTCTGCACTCTCATTTGCAATTAAAAATGAAAACCACAAAACCCCACCAACTTTCAGGACAGCATGACTGCTTCTTACTTCATTGAGAAGCTGCTGACAATCCAATGTTCACCCAAAGTACGCAGTTTAATCTGAGGGAGATAAATCACCCTAGCATAATTTTAAACATTGCTGTGCTTTCAAGCAGAGGAATAAGAAGTCCTGTCCAAGTCTAGCCTAGGAGGTGATATTAATAAGAAGTAAATTTAGAGTTGCATGTAAAGCAGAAAAGTCACCAGGAGACAAACCAGAATAGCTTCTAAGTTAGGAAGAGTTATGCACTGATCTAACATTTTTTGTTCCTGAGACTTCCAGTTACAGAAATTGCCGTAGTGAAATACGTCATTACCATTTTATTCAATGCTTAAGATAAAATGTGACAAAAAGCATCCATCTGTTCATGCACCCACCCAGACAGAATCTGTAGTGCCAATTTCTGCTCAGAAGCACACAGAAGTAAACCAGTAATAACTACTTTGACAGTAATGTATTCACTTCAGGTTTAATATAGAATAAAATTTGTTTCCTGTTTGGCAGTTCTCAGAAAGACTGGAAAATCTCCCTGGAGCCCTACCTAATACTTCTTGTGAAAAAATCTCCCCAGAGCCCTACCAAATACTTCTGAAAAAAAACCAGTGTTTAAGTTGGGTTTTGGCAGGTAACTGTAATCAATTTGTCCACTTTTTAACTGCTGGACAAGCTGCTTTAAGGTATTATAATTTATAAAGTATTACATAATGCCACAGTCTGCTGAGTATGTAGGAAAAAAAATACAAACTTTCAATATCTGGTTCCCGAGTTAGAAAATATAACATCTGTGTGATATTATAGGAAGTTTTGAGTGTTTTTTCTTCAAACATCCCATTTCACCCTCCATGAAGCAAAGCCACAGAGGGGTAAAGGAACCTGCATATTCCCAGTGTCCTTGTGGCAAGTTGACTGAATGTATTCCCTGAAGTGCAAACCTTGACAGATTTTCTAAAAGCCCTTCTTATCTTCAAATCAATACACCTTGTGTCTCAATTGGTTTTGTGAGCACATGAAACCCCACATCTGACTTGCACTGCATAGCAGATTTTGTCAGGAAGAAATGCTTAAGAAAACTTGTGTTCACCCATCTCCCGAGAATATCTGGAGTGACCCTGCTATATTCCTCCATGCTGGCAGCTAGGGCATTGATTCACCTAGTTGCCAACAAGTGTTGGCATTAGGATAAGTTTGCCTGGAGTTCTCAGTGAGGTAACATGCAGCTCTGCTCTCAGTTTGAATAGATGATGTTCACTAAAGGCAAGGAATGATATTACAACACAGTGATAGATAAAAAACTTTAGTCCAAACTCTTTCCTCCTTCATTTATGCTTTTTCACTACATTTCAAAAGACAAGCTGTCAAGTGATGATGTGCTGTCTAAGTGGCAGGATGTAGAAAGTGCTGCATCTCATGCTCAATGGAGACCACACGTACAATAATGTTGTGAGACTTTATGGTATGGCTGAAGGATCTGTGATCATTGGCAATCTCCAGGCAAAGCCTGAGATAAGTATGCTACTTAGTAAAGGTATGTTAAAGAGTGGTAAAAGTATGAGTTGATTCTGTTGCCACATCAAATTTAGAGAAAAACCCTAGGAAAAGTCCATTTGAGGATTTTTCTGATAAGGGTAAGATTTTACTGTCAGTTTCTGAGAACATTAGTAGTATCTGAAGGCCCCCTAATCTTGGACTTTGACACCTCTAATCTAAATGACCAGTAAGGGTTCAAATCTATAATCCTAATCAGAGTTTTGATTCACTTCTGTAACTTTCAGGAATTTCAAAGGCAGTAACATTTTTAAATGTTAAAACTAAACCTACTATGTTTGAAGTAGATGCATTCACTGCTGTGTTCTCTACTTGACTATAAAAGCAATTTATGAAATGAATATAAAAACTGGATTGATGTTGAGTTCTGAAGAACCACCTGTTATTTGATAACTTCAGAAATCATGAAACATATGCAATGCAATTCATTTAAAAACTATTAAACTCTCTTAGCTTGAGTATGACAAACATGCACAAGCACAGCCACCACTTACTGATGAAACTATAACTAGTGGAAATGTATGTCATGACCCAGTGTAATAAGGGAGGTTAAAATGGCAGCGGGATTGGTTTACAAAGTGCTTTGGTTTCCCATATCTAGAAGCAAACTGAATTACAGGTAAAATACCTATCATTTATCTTTATGTTTCCAACACCAGTTATTTAGGTTAGCTAGAATAATGAAATAGCTGTTGAAGAAGTCTGCAAACAAGCCATTGGCACTACTTACTAAAAAGAGAAAGATGGCCTTAGGAATAAGTGGAACACATGGAAAGAGAGCTGAGAGCACTTCCTCTACTTTGCTTGCTGTTTTTTCTGTTTCTGGGGTGAGCTACCTGCTCAGAGTAAAGCTGAGGTCACTGTTGTTTCTACTCAGGTGTAGCAGCTTGCTTTGGAGTTCAGCAAAACTTTCCTCACTGAATTCCTGCAGCAGAGATACAAATTTAGCTCTGACTTTGTTAGTCTTAGTGGGAGTTATGCAGCAATAGCTGAGAACAAATGATTTCATCTACGCATTCCCATGGCTGACATTCATTACTGTGATTGTGTCCACAGAAACATGGTAATCCTTCCTATTGTGATTCTGCCATCTAAAAGGATAATGTAATAGTTGTCTGTATTTCTGTCCACTTTCACCTTTAACTCTGCTCAGACACTAAAGCTGGACAGATCAGAAACTGCCTCCTTGTGCACAAAGGGTTTTCAGAAAAATTGCCTTTTTGTAGCTCCATCAGTTTTCAAATAAACTTACCAGTTCTGGCAAGGGCTAAACAATGTTAGCCGTTTTGCATCCTTAGCAAGGAAGAAATTCCTGCCCTGTTAGCGACCCCCATTTCAACATGCAATCAACAGACACAGAACCAGTTCTGTGCCCCAGACAGACCTTGCAGAAAACCCTCCTGATGAGACTGCAAACACTGATTAGCATCAGTGCCGATGGCAGCTTGTTAAAGCTTAGAAGGAGCTCTTAGAAATTCATCTTGCCTACCCCACAGATTTGCTGGGAATACCACCATATGCTATGACATTTGATGGTATTTCTTCTGCCTATTTAACACAGCCCTAGGTTAAAGCAACCTGGACTGTGTACTGCACTCCAATAGTACATTACAGTAACTATTACAGTAATCATGTACCATAGTACATTTCAAGCTCTGTTGTACCTATATTTAAGTTCCAGACTGCTAGGACAATTTTCCGTAGGTGGAATTGAAAGGCTGATTTGTTGAAGATATTAAAAATATCTTCAGAGAGGATGGAAGAAAGAGAGAAACGTTGCTGGACACAATTGGGAGCCAAGAGAAAACCCTTCAGACAAACTTTTCTCTGTGCTGCATTTTAAATTATTGATTAAAAAAATATAGCTAGAACAATATCGTATACCCATACCATAACAGGCAGTGGTATAAAGCAGTCTGATAGTAAGTAAATACCACAAACAATACAAGTACTAGATTCAGAATTTGATGGTAGCAACATCAATAATAATAATTAGGTTGAAATATCTGCCTTTACAAAAGTTTTGGCCTATTTTTTTAACAACTGAAAGTCAAAATCTTATAGTAATGATGCAAAAATAGAGTACTTCAGTAAGCTACAGGCAAAATTAATGGAGCAGGTTACTGGAAGAAAGTAACATGTGATGAGTCTTGAAAGAAGGGTGAGGATGAATGCCTGCAAGGACTGTCATAAGAATTGCACTGGCGAGAGTCTAACTGTCACCTAAAAACCTGAGTGTCATTTGCAAGCTTTAAGTAATGTCACACAGGAGAGGAACAAGGTGCTCATTATTTCTGCTGCTCACACAGTAAGCCAGAAGCAAGAAAGAAGCAAGATGAGACAACACGGGCCAGTCAAAATTTGAACTAAAGCTATCTACTGCCTCTTTATACCTCTGAGAAGAGAGGATTGTTACACATATTCAAAACACAGTGGAAATGCTATATGTGATACCACATTTCCCTGCCCACATAGGATTTGATTCAGTAAAACTATAGAATAAGTACCATGGAATAATCATGGTGCAATTCTGTCCTTCTCTCTTTAAAACAAACATGATCATGGTAATAAATAGCTGGAAAGGGGGGGATAAAATGAGCTTGCTCTTACCACACTTTAGAGATGCAAAAGTTAGACCCCCAGTTGAAGCTTACCCTCCTTGAGAGTCACTCGAAGCAGGTGTCCACTTCTGGAGAATGATTCATCTTCCTAAAAAAAGTTTCTTGGATAGAAGTGGTGATTCACCACTTAAAGGTACCTAGAGAGCACATGGGAGTAGCTTAGATTAGATGCCTAATTTATTGGTGCTGAAAGTGAGGCATAACGACTCTCTAATACAGTAACTTAGATTTCTCGGAATCCAGAAAAAAACAACAGAAGATGCATAAATTCGCCTTGCTCTACTAGACTTACATTGCTTTTCAAAAGCTGACAAATAGTTACAGCTTATTCTTGACAGAATTCAAAGCAAATGCCATTAAAAGACATGTACCAAGCAGGTAAACGTAGTAACAAAGTACCATTTTACTGTTCCTTTTATTTCTCACATTGCTATCACAGAAAGGAAACATAGTGATCTTGAACTGTAGTTATGTTCAGGAAATCATAATGGGTCCCATTATCACCTTTCAAATACACACCTGTTAAAGCAATGTGCATTTCACTATAAGACATAAAAAACCCCACGCAAAATCACATTGATCTACGACACTGACACCAAGAACATTAAGAAACATCCAACCTGCTCCCTTTAAAACCCACCAGCCTATATTGACTGGAGAAAAAAAAAAGAAATAAAAAACCCTAAACTCAATTTACTGCCTTGTTACATGAATGTTTCAGTGGGGTGAACTGGACATACCTCCTGTGGGTCACACAACACTGAATATTTCCCAGCTCCTAATCCCTAACTGGAGCTACAATGCCATTTTTCTAAAACTTCTCAGGGTGTAAGACATAGGAACTGGAAACAAGAGGCCATTATTCTCCAAATGAAGCATCCTCTGTATTACTTTCACATGAGGATATTTCATAGCAATATATATCTCTGATTATTTCTTCTGCTGGAAGAGGTTTCAGTCCACATAGCCATGCAGCTCTTTTAGTGGGACAGGAGTGAATGAATAGCCAGCAAGAGACAGCCACAGTTCTCATGCTATACTAGTCCTGGCTGCTAGGAAAGACCAGCCAGGTAAAGAAAAGCCACACATCTGTTATTTTTAATATGTCCTTAAAAAAGAATATTCCCAATTTCTGGCAAACATTTAAATTGATTCCTCAGACACAGGGGAATATTAGAAATTGTATGAAACTGGGCAACAGCATGTTCTGACAGGAATGTTTAGAAAATAATTTCTTTTTTCAGAGGTTTAAGCACATTACTGCCTAAGCCATAATTGCACCTCCTCTGCATTTTCAGTGAATGATTGTGCTACTAGTATTGAATTAGAGGGTCAGAAAAGCATTATAAAATCAGATTTTACTCTACACATGAACACACTTGTTTTGAGTCAAGTAAACCAAAGTTTTCTATTGCACTACGAGCTCAGCAGGATATCTTATCGCTTGAGGCACAGCTCATATGGAAAACTGTGATTAAACATCCCTGAATGAAAATGAGTTAAATTAAAATACCACTGGCTTGGATAAATTCACTGGAAAAAAATGTCAAAATTTGATATCTCAAGGCTTGCTCTCTGAGCAATTATAATGAATTCTGGATAAGAAAAATGACCTATAGGTTATCAATGTATTGCAAATAAAAGGGGTTGGTGCTCTGCAAGAACTGTTTCCTTCCATGTCTAAAATACTTACCCATGTTTCTACTGTAAGCATGCTTGTATTTTACCCTCTAAGTCAATCAAAAGACTGGCTCTAGACGCTCAAAGACCGCTGCCTGTATCATACTAGATGATAATGATTAATAAGATATAATGATTAAGCGTTTTCACTCTCCACCTCAAAATTACTTGCGTGTTGCAAACTAGGTCATTTGAAAATGGTACCACCTTGTTTGGGCAAGATACACATTTACCAGCACTGCAAATGACAGCTGTGTCATTTACCACTCCAGCAGGAAAGAAGGACAGTACAAAGGGCTACAGACATCCCATTGTCATTATTTTTACATATTCAAAATGCAGTAAGAAATGTGTGGCAGCAACGACTTCTTTTTTCTGGTGTGGTTGTATCTATCTTTGAAGACCAGTTCCAAATTACACAATTCATTATATGGAGCTTTGTGTGGATAGGTCTGTAAGCATACACAGATTATGACAATGACAATGATTAAATACACATACATCCATGACAAATCCTTCCCAAATAAATAAATACTATAGATAAATAAATTCTCCCCTGTCGTGGTTTAAGTCCAGTCAGCCACACAGTTTTCGCTTTCTCACTCCCCCCTCTTTCTTCCCCCCCGCTCCCGGAGGGATGGGAAGGAGAATAGAAAAGAATGCGACTCCCACAGGTTGAGATAAGAACAGTTTAGTAACTAAAGTATAACACAAATCACTACTGCTACCACCAATAACAATAATGACAAGGCAAATACAAGGGAAGGATACAATAGCTCACCCCTTCTAATACAAAGCCCGACTACTCACTTCCCCTCCTTCTTCCCCCCCACTCCAAGGGGGGGGGGGGGGGGGGGGAAACTGGGAGAAGAATCAAAAGAATGCAACTCCCACTAGCCAAGACAAGAACAGTTCAGCAGCCAAGGTATAACACAAACCACCACTGCCACCACCACCCACAAAATGATCAGGGAAATACAAGGAAAGAGGATACAATTGCTCACCACTCGATGACCGAGCTGTGAACTGAACTCTTCCGGGTTCCTGCCCCCCCCAGTTTTACATCCTGGGCATGACGTGCTGTGGCATGGAATAGCTCCTTGGTCAGTTTGGGTCAGGTGTCCTGTCTCTGCCTCCTCCCGGCTCCCCCTCCTCCCTGGCAGAGCATGAAACTCAGAAAATCCTTGGCCAGACCAAAACATCACTAAGCAGTAACAGAAACACTGGTGTTATCAGCACTGTTCCCAGGCTGAAAATCAAAAACACAGTGCTACACCAGCTACCAAGAAGGAGGAAAAAAAAAAATGACTGCTGCTGCTGAACCCATGACATCCCCAAAGTAAATTCATCCAAAAAAAATTAATTTTGGACAAAAGAGATTTTCATACCTTTAATACCGGTGTCTGCAAAACACAGAAAAAACCTAACACATACCTGCTCTTCAGCTGAATGCACAGAATTTGCTTCTACCCCCAAACTTCAAAGTGAGAGTACTTGGAAAAGGGAAACAAATCATAAGATTTTAATAATGACTTAAACTAGCACTTTAATTGAATCTCTTTCTTCTTCAAAGATCCGTTCTGTACTGATCTAGTAGAGCCAAATGCTGCAGGATAATATTACAGTCTCTTGTAAGCAACCGTATTGAAATGAATGGATTTATATCATGTTTACAATTGCTATTATGAAAGCAAAAATTGGCCCCATGCAATCAAGCTCATCCAGCCTTGGAAGTGAAGATATGGAAAAAGGAGTCCATACACTGTAAACATCTGAAACATTTCCAAGACATTTTTTCTTGTAACACCAGTAGCATACAAAAATGGACTGAGGTACAATAGAATGACCTGGAATTAATAATTTAAGACATAAACAAGATGAGTATCTTTTCCTAATCATGTCTGTAAGCCACCCTTTCCAAATACATATAGCCTTTTATTGAAACATACGACCCATAATACATACCTTAGGGAAAAGGTAGTTTTTCTAATGATTAACTAGGGGAAAATAGCTATGCTATGTAAATGGTTTTCAAAAACAAAACAAAACCCACCATAGTTTATGCATATCATGTCTTCAAATGTTGATGGATAAGTTGCAAACAGATCAATTTTAACACTTCCCTCCATTTCAAGTGCTGGCAGGTGAGAACTTGCCCTAGATGGTGGGAATTAGTAGGAATGCCCAAATCGCTGCTTACATCAGGAATAAAACAAGTAAATAAAACAAGCCAGGGATTTATCTCACATCTCAAATGACATGGCTCAGCACGTATTCATCCATTTGAGGTTCCTCTTCAAAATACAATCTCTATACTGAAACTTAAATTGCATGGACCCTGTCCTGTACTAACCACGTACTAACCATGCTTGGCAGAAGGCTTATTGGCCCATGAAAAATTAAGCATGTTAAATACTTAACAGCAAGGATTGTGTTCAACTGTATTTCTCTACTATGCTCTGGCCCATTTAGAAGTGCAGACATTGTCTTAAAGCCTGCAGCTCCCACACCATGTCCAGTGTTAGGCAACCTAAGGTGTCCACTGTCCACAGCTTTAAGTGGCCCTCATGCAAGGTGCTGTGAAGCTAAGCATGTTGGGTCTCCGGCTTCATGTCATACACAAGTAAAAGGATTCTTGTCTCTGGAGCCCCAGCTTACCTGGGATTTCACTGCTTGGCTCGGGTTTTGCAACAGAGACCTCAAAAGCATTTAGGGAGTTGGTAGTTTTAGAGTTTAAGCCTCCTGATGCTCCTTCTCACAACAAGATTTCTCCACACCCTGGTTTAATACTCTGGAGGTTGCCTGGGATCCCGAATACTCCGGGAGCCTCTGGAACAGAGTTACATGGCAGCATTTTGCTGAAGACATATCAAAACAGAAAACTTCTGCTTTTCTAAAGGAATTGTTTCTTTGCTCATGGAGCCAATTTTGAATCCTCTAACTTGCCTAGTGAATCAGAATTAAAACACTCTTGAACTGTCAGAATTTCTTACAGAAAGGAAATCTAGGCTTTGACAAGCTCTACTTCTCAACAGTTTTAATCCACTTCAACCCAATACAAGTTTCACATAGGGGATCTGCTGAACTTTGTGACTCAAGATTTTTCTCTAGATTTTTCTGGCATCTTCACTTTGTCACACCCAATTGTGGATGTCTGCCCGCTCAGACTTACTGCAGAAACATAACTTGAAATATTCCATGTCAAATTACTCTTGAGAATAATATGAATTACTACACCAGTAGCAGAACTAAGGAATCCTGGTTTTCCAGTTTATAGATTATACATATTTGTACACCTTTTCCAACAATAACCATACATCTCTCTTTGTTCCTTATAGTTTGGGATGCAACAAAATATACTGAAGCCAGTACAAACAATAACTGCTCTTTGTCAATCCAACACAAGATTTTAAAGTAGTCCTAATAAAAAAAAAAATTGGAAAAGCCCAGCAATTTTCTAAATGTTTATGACTCAAATGCCCAAAATAAAAGCATTGATAGAGATACATAATTGACCTATGGCAACCCTGTAAAATCTTAATTGCTGCAAGAGTGAATGCAACACTTTCTGTAATCAATTAATCAGGCTTCCTGCAACTTATTCATTCCAAGCCCATGTTTAAATGATTCAGGGCTTGTAATGTGAAATGAGAATATAATTTAAAAAGATAACCTATTTCTAACAGCACATTCAGTTTTAAAAACCAGCCGGTCACTTAATACATCTAATGTAAACAGATCTAACAGAGACAGTGGTGATCTTTAAACTGAGCTATAATGTTCCTACACAGTTCTGGATGAGAAAGATATGGGGGGTTCAGATTCCCAGACATTCTTTTCCCCCCACTATTTTTACTTCATTTATTCTGGCTGAGAAGCCATGGGGAAACTGATTCTAAAAAAAATGGTCTTTAGCCTCTCTAAACCTGGATCCCTTTAAACTGGGTAAGGTTTAACATCGAGAATGAGTCACCTGAAAAAAAAATCAGTCATACAAAATTTATGTTCAAGATACAGTATGCACTAGAAAAGGTATGAGCCACTTTATGTGTGAGCCGAGCATAAATCTGAGGCTGAACATGACCCTTACCTGCAATTCCAGATCAGTCCAATTCTATTTTCAAACTATTTACCTGTTTGAGTATTGAGATAGTGCTTCATGGTGGCATCATTATTCTCATTTGATAGGGCATCTCCCAGAAGATCCTCCCAGCCATGAGCTGCAGAGTATTCCTTAGGCAGCAATTGACAGCATTAAGAGACTCACTACATAGCACTAATCATACAATCATAGAACAGTTTGGGTTGGAAGGGACCTTAAAGATCACCCAGTTCCAACCACCTGCCATGTGCAGGGACAGCTTCCACTACACTGGGTTGCCCAAAGCCCAGTCCAACCTGGCCTTGAACACCGCCAGGGATGGGGCAGCTCAACTTCTTTGGGTAGCCTGTGCCAGTGCCTCACTACCCTCCTCCATAGTGAAGAATTTCTTCCTAATACCTGTTCTAAATCTCTCCTCCTTCAGTTTTAAGCCATCCCCTCCATGTGTCACTATGTGCCTTTGTACCAAGTCCCTCTCCAGCTTTTTTGTAGGCTCCCTTTAGACATTGGAAGACTCCTATAAAGTCTTCCCAGAGCCTTCCCCAGCTGAACAACCCCACCTCTCTCAGCCTGACTCCATAGAAGAGGTGCTCCATTCCTGTGATCATCTTTGTGGCCCTTCTTTGTAGTTGTTCCAATGGAACAACATCCTTATGTTGGGGGCCCCAGAGCTGGACGCAATACTCCAGGTGGGGTCTCACAAGACCAGAGTAGAGGGGGAAAATCATGTAAGATACTAATTAACTCAAAACCAGTTATTAATACCAGGTGTGATAGCTTTAGAGGCCTTCTCCAGAAGAAAAGAGACCCATTTAGGGAATACATGTGTTTCACTTAAGTCCTGGCTCTATGAAGAAAAGGGTCAGCATGAAATTACTCTATTAGCTCTGCAGGCAAAATAGTTGCATTAAATGCCTGGACATTGGCAGGACTTCGGGGTGACTAAGGCATGCACAGCACAGCAATATGAGCACACAGCTGCTACTGGGCATGCCCAAAGAACAGAGCTCATGTAGCTTGGAAGTGTAAACACCTGGTGACCCTCAGTACTTCCAGGGACAGGGAGGCATCTGACTAGAGATTCTGTTTACTCTTTTATTTATTTTTTTCAATCTTATGCCTCAATTCTTATTTTATAAAAATTCAGGTAACAACACAACTTTCCTTTGCAGTATCAGATGTTATGTACATTTGAGGGAAAACAAAACAAAACTGCGTTAAAAAGAAACTGACTGGAAAGATCAGAGCACATAAAATATATGGATGGGTAAGGAGCTTCCTATACTAACAGTGATTTTGGACATCCTACCCTTACCTTTGGGAATCTCACATTCATGATCAGATATATTTATCATTAAACTCAAATATTTAGAATATTTTGCATATTTCCAGGTTGTACATATCCTACACATACCATGATTAGTGAGTAAAGCTGTATATTGATGTTTTTATTACTGTAAGGTTTAAAAACTCTATTGAACAAGCGCTGAAATTCACCTCATGCAAATTTTATGCTAGAAAACTATCACTTAAACAGTTACCCAAACTGAACACAAAAAGGACAAAGGACAAAGGAATTTTCTGCAGCTTTCAAAAGATTATTGAAAGCCATTGTGGAGTTTGGGTTTGGTTTGGGTTTGATTTGTTTGGTTTTTTTTTTATTTATCCTCAATCACGTGTACCTTGTATTTAGCAAAGCCAGTGGATAAAGGCAGAGGACCAAGTGAAGTCTCTATCACCAAAATACCTGAATATGCAGATGTGGTTTCTTACTTAAGCAAGTTGCAAATATGTATTCTACTTTGACACAAACCAACATAGAAAAAAAGATTACATCATCTTTTGCGATTCAAGAAAGCACTCCTCTATTTAGTTTCACTGTGTCCTCACACCTAGAGTAACCATTCTTTTAATACGGCTAACATACATTGCAGACGACTGATTTTCTCATAAGACTTGAGTATGCTGAATTATATTTGGGACTTATTTTTAACCCCCTTGGTCACAGTGTGGTGTATCTCTCTGCATTTGAGCAGAGGCTGAATCCTGCTTTAGATAGTGATACGGTTTATGCTGATCTTTCATTCCTGTAGGAGTTTTTTTATCGGTCAAACAACAGCTTTCAAGGAAGACGACTCCAAAACAGGCCCTGCACATGGTACTATTTGTGGCCTCTCTGTCTGGGGATAATATTTCATGGTTTTTTCACTGTGTTTTGCTTTACTTTTTGTACCTGCTGTTAGTTTCAGCCCCTCAGGAGACACTCCACAGAATCTGTTGCTTAGTAATAATAACCTTCATGGAAATTAGCTTGAACTCAAAAGAACAAAACATCTTTCATTAGTCACAGGTTTTCAGATAATAAATTCCTCAGAGAAAGTTGATTTCTGGAAGGCTGCCTTCCAGAATCGAGCATCACTGATGTTGACCTAAGATGAATTACCCTCTTCAAAGTGCCATTTCTTTGTACCACTTAAATTATGTTTGAGATTCTTTTTACCAATACTCAGGATCACCTTGACAATGACACTACTAATGTGAAGTTTCATGTAACTGGAATCAGCCTCAGAATAAAGTCAGAAAGAATTACTGCCATCATACAGTCCAGCCTTTTGTATAATATAAATCATATGAATTAATTATTGTCCTAACAAAAGCACTTCTTAAAAAAGAAAATCTCATAGAATGCTTTTCAAATTATTCTTTTTCATTAAAGACCAGCTTTAGTTAAAAGAACTTGTCACATGATTAGAAAGTGGGGTTAAGGACCACAGAGGCACCAGAAGAGCAGCAGATCCCCATTGAGAAGGTCAGATAGGGACCTGCATCCTCTGTGCTCTGAGCTAATGAATTTCTCATCAGGTAATCCCTGAACAAAACCTGCAATCACCAGCTAGGCAGTTAGGATCATCTTCAAGGCTTCCAAGTTGCCCAGATTAGTAGGCTGCAAAGTCAGGTCCCCTCAAGTGAGTCCCTAGGCTTCTTTCTTACTTTCCATGTAATCTTACAATCTCTTAGTACTCCCTTTATCTAGGCTAACAAAACAGAGAGGAGAGCAGCTCAATCTATGCAATGATGTCTTATGGATTTCTAAATTTGAAATAACAGAAGCAGAATAATTACCAGAACTTGTAAAAAAATCATGCTAGAAGGCTGGGTAATTTTAGAAGTGACTTTATAAAGTCTTGTTTACACTGGAACATGAGAAATCAAAACCCAAGTAATTAAAAGTACAAAAGTAATGCATTCTAGTTGAACAACGTGAAATCTTGTTGTAGATGCTGTTACATAGAAGCAAAACTGTTTAATTCCTTCAGACAAATTGGACCAAACTGAGGCCAGTTTACTTTTGAGGGGAAAATGCACACCATGGTAAAAAGTGCAGGTATTTTGCACCTCTTGTCTACAAAGCACTTGAGGAAGTGAATGAAGTCCTAAATGCACAATCTTGTTTCTAGTGCAGTTACCACCAGACTACGGGTAGATTCATACACTTGAAGAAGTCAAAAGGCAGAGCATTCAATCCCTGTTCACCTGCATTTGAGGCGTCTAAGTTTCCCCACATTAAAATTCCTTAAATGATCTGGGATGAGATTAATCTGACAAAGTGTGAACATGTATCTCTCAACATTCTAGGTTCTCTTTTTGATCAGTGAAGAGACACTGGTTGTTCCGGGCTGTTTCTCTCACTCGTTTTAGAAGGTAAACTTCAAAAATAGTTCCTCTAAATCATACCTGAAAACATCCACTCATTTCCACTGACTGCAAAGGAGCCTCAAATGATTACTGGTGCTGTCTATGCTATAAACAGGCAAAATATCACAGATGTATCCCATCATATACATCTGCTTCTGCATATATCCAGAAATGCTGCAACACTGATGGCAGTGAACACTGGAATGCCCATCTGAAACTAGAATTTACAAAATAAGCTTTACATTATCTACATCACATAAGAAAGTGCATCCATCTCTGTCTCTGACACACAGCCTGGCTCTAGTAAATCAAAAGGAGACACTGTTAAATTTATCACAGCTGTGATTATATCCCCTTTGGAGATCAGATTAACTGACTCTTGGAGAAATTATTGTAATCTATCTCACTAGACTTTCTCTTTCAACAGACAGGGCAGTGTTAGTGGAATTCCTACTCATGTTGGTGAGCAGGTTTAATTTTATTTCAGGTCAACCACCTAGGTTTGAATTGCAGTAATCTACTAAAGGCAGAGCACCAATTAAATGAGGAGCATGTCTCATTATTTGCTATGTTCTGCACCCACACATCAGCAAAGCTGCTTATATAGACATGATAATAAAACAGGAACAAGTTCTACTTTGATATTTATGAATACTGTCATTTATCTGCAGTACTGTTAGTGATAGGATATCAAGATACATTTAGTGTCATGTAATAAAGTAGAATACAACCCAATATTCTGTGCATAAAGTATCCATAAGTCCCTCTGTAGAGGGCATTTGAGAAGCATCACCCATCACAACTCACATTTTCCTTCAATACACAGCTAGGTCACTGACTTACAGCTCTTTCCCTCCCCCACCCCCCATATCCAAGCAGAGTGGTGGCAGTCTTCATTTTTGTTTGAGCAGGGTGTATGAAATTTTGTTCTGGTGGATGCTCACCAGACTGTGTATCACAGAGACACAAATCAGCTAAAGGATACTTATTCAGCCATGAATTGGCTATGGACTGTTGTAGCTCTGTTGCTAAAAGATGGGGAAGGAATAAAACTTGTAATTGTACTACAGATTAAACCAGAATCCTGCACTAACACTAGTGGCTCTTCCCTGACAGCCCTAAACTTATAACCAAGGGTGGCAAAACTCACCTTCAGACTGTTACAGATGGTCCAAAACTATACTCAAGATGGGAGGGAGTGGCACTGGGTGAAAGAGGTTTCCTGGCTCTGCAGCTTCTCCAGGCACTTCCACCTCTTCCTGCCACCAGCATCAGTATCTCCTGCCACCAGCATACTTGCTGCAACACAGCAGCGCAGAAAGCACTGCCTTGGGGAGGGCACCAGGACAGGAGAAGGGATTAAGAAGTGGTTGTTGCAGAGGTAGGGGGAAGGAGTCTCAAAATTAGGCATGTGAGCAGCCAAGCAGAGCCATTCCTAAGCAACTGGAAACATTCATCCCCTTTCAGGCATTCTTTAGGGACATGTCTTGACCCTCTATCATCTGGAGAAATTACTCCAGCAGGATATTTTTTAAATCATTAGCAAGCTGAAAACTTCCCCAAAACAGCAAAGATGCTGAACATTTTTCATTCTACTAATACGAGGAATAATCCATCACATACAAACATGCAGCATTTGAATCATAAAGATTACTGTCTTGTGCTGATATGAATCATGCCATGCAGTACCACTGCCTGTTTTATTTATTGCACAGTAAGATGATCTTAATTACTCAGTCATAGCTAAAGGTAGTACACCCAGTTCAGGTAGTATTTTCAGGAAAATTATTTTCTTTTTAGGCTCTCTCTTTTCCTGGATGTTATTTCATTTGTTTTTGATATACTGACACATCTCTACTCCAATATCTCAGAAAAGAACATTCTGTAAATTCTTTATACAAGAAATATATTGGCTTAAAGAAAACCATCTAATCAGGCAAACAATCTTTGTTATTTAAGATACGGATAAAGTGTTTGAAACTCTTAAGTTGGACAATAAATCCAAAAAGCCTGCAAATGCACAAAGTCAGAGCAATTTATAGACTTGTGCTACACTTTCGGAGAATGTTCATGTTTATTTTTTCTTTTTTTGTTTGTTTGTTTCTCAGGTATTTTCACAGGTGCAATACGTACAGAAAAGAGGATGCCATTCTACTTAACAGCTTGTTTTAAAATAGTATTTCAAGTTTCTTCACATCAGAAAATGACTACTCCCCAAAAAAATACCAAACCAGTTCATAATGGCAAAGTAGTGACTCCTGGAAAATTGGACTTCAGAAATTTCTCACCATTCCAACTGCAACAAACTTGTGCTCTGAATTTTTATTTTTCCACACAAAATGAAATCAAAATCTCTTTCAAGGAGGGCATTGTTGAATGACTTGAGAATTAAAAATCTCAAACAGGTGCAGAAAGACCACTGAAATCTTGCAGTTGTTTATACATATATCCAAATAAAAGAAACTGTGAAAGCATTAAGCATACAAGTGAAAAAATAGTAAAAGAAAGCAATGAGGCAAAACAATTTTCTTCTCTATATACATAAATATTTTTACATGAATAACAAATGTCAAAAACACACAACTGAGTACAAAAGAATCATTTTAGCAATCAATTTGTACAAATGAGTCTTGTGTAAGCAACATGCTTTAACAGAATGAATTAAACTGCAACATAGTTGAAAATACATTCATTTCAATCCTCCAGACCAAAGATTTCTGAAAATATAACAGGGGAATTACAGTTTAGTAATGAATATAATATCTGAAGACGAAGAAAATTATAGTTCCCCAGTAGAATCAGGAAGGATCAATTTCAGTTTTAAAATCATTGGTTTTGGTCAAGGTCAAGCCCACTAAAATGCCTCAGTAGCCCCAATCCAGCCAACATGTGTTTTAACATTACAAATAGCGAGGTTATGCTGATCTTGGCAGGATCCCAGACAGCAAGACTGAGCAATTTAGTGGCTTCCAACTTGGTCCTAGGACTTCAGCTGTAATTAGCAAGGTACTGCTCCAAAGACAGTATATTAGACACAATAGCTCAAATGGTTCTGTAAATACATCATTACCCTGGGGATACTTCTATGCCACCTTGTTTCTTTTTTTCTTGAACACCCTTTTGTTCACTGTATGTTCTGACCACCTCTGAAACTGCTAAGTGTGAATACTGTATCACCAAGTAAGTTACCTCTGAATTTGGACCATGCAATTAGGGTTTCTTTTTTCCACGTATCTGCAGACACAGCTCTGAGTGGAAACCCTGTTACAGACAGTGTAAACAAGCGCTAAATTATCAAGACAAATTAACCTCCTTTGATATTTGCAATTTCTACTTCACAGCTGGTACTTATCAGAGATTATGAAATCCCAACAGAATGTTTTCCCCTCCCCTTTCAAGAAAGTAATTTCACTAACCTTCCTGTATTACTTACCTTCTTTACTCTTTGAATTACCATGTTTTACGACATTCATTCAAACCATTTACATTATAACTCTGGAAGACAGCAAAAATACCTGTTCCTGCCATCTTAGACAGTGTATCCTCTCTATTACATTAGCTCTAAGCACAATTTTGCTGCTTTCAGAGATAAACAGGCATGACAGCTCTGGAACAGAAAATCCATACTAACCAGGTCATAAACTTCCACTATCAATGTAAATGTAACGGAGAAAAAAATCTATACTGCAAAGACAAGCTAAAACACTTTGTTTTACAGCAAAACCTCTTACTGCCTGTCATTTTGATGAGAAAAATCCATACCATGATCAGTGAAGTTGACAAGGAACTGAAAACACAAGTATCACAACAACCGCCACTGCCTGGGTGCCTTTACATGTAACCCATAACCTCAGCCAGCAGCTTTAAAAAAAAAAAAAAAAAAAATTACTAAGTTCAAAATTGTTCCTTTCATTCTCCTAAAATATAAATATTGCCAACACTTTTACTACTAGCTGTTGAAGAAGAGAACAGAGATAACTGCTTACTCAGTTCTTCACTGAAGACTTAAATAAAAGCTGGGATGTAAATGCTTACTTGACCTTAGAAATTAAGCAGTCCTTGGACATCCACACAGAACAGGGCATCCCCTTCATACACATAGATATAAGCATGAAGGAAATGCCCTGTACTGTGTAGATAGATAGAAATAGGTAAAACTGCTATTACTTGCTCCTCTGGTACAAGAACAATGAAAAGGTCCCCATGTTTTGGGGTACTGAGTGAGAGATGGAAGCAAGAGAAGCCCAAACCCTGGCTGAGTTTGGTGTACATTAATCCTGTTCTGCAGGCATTCTTCCCCACCCTCAGAGCAACTGGGGAGCGGGGGTCTCACTTCAAAGCCCAAACCTTAGTCTTAATTTTACTTGCCTTAAATATTTATTTAGCGGATTTAAAGAAAAAAAATAAATAAATAGCTGAGCCTGGATTGCTATCATCAAGGAAAACTTTTGCCTTTGTGCTTTCCAGGAAGGTACTGAGATAGCCTGACATTAATCACAAGGGCAATTTCGCATTTCAGGGAGAGAAGCTGATGCCTAATAGATGAGAACAGCAGAGTAAAATCTTGAGGCAGATAACACTATAGAGGAAAAGAGGCATTGAAAAAAATCAATGTAAGGTAGGATGGGGGGAATATGGGGAATTCAACTTGCATCCACAGCAAACACTGCTGGCCAACTGTTATAAAGAGCAATGGCTTTAAACTGAAAGAAGATAGATCAGGTAATAGGAAGAAATTCTTCACTATGAGGTGTAACAGGTTGCCCAGAGAAGTTATGGATGCTCCATCCTTGGCAGTGTTCAAGGCCAGGTCAGATGGGGCTCAGAGCAACCTGGTCTAATGGAAGGTATCTCTGCCCATGGCAGGGGGTTTGGAACTAGATGAACTTTAAGTTCCCTTCCAACACAAACCATTCTATAATTATCAGTTTATGGTTTCAGTCTAATACTTAACCTGGAAAACAAGCTGAGGATTTTTTTCCCCTGTAATTACTATGAAGACTAAGTCCTAGTCTCAACTATGATTCATGTGCTATTTGCTGGTTTACCCTACTATTTCTAATTCTGTCCCAATGAACACCTGGCAGCATGATTTCAGTAGTGCAGAACGCAACTAGCCTTACATGAGATCCAAGCAGAACAGCATTATACCAACAGAGTGTAAATTGTAGGCTCAAAGTCACAATTTCAGTTAGGTTTTCAGAAGTACCATCAGGTTCAGAGAGTTTGTAACAGCCTAAAGTAACAACTACAACCACCCTTTCCCCTGGGATAATTTTCACATGAACTCTATTTTTCTATATTTTATGTTAGTCTAAACCTCCAGCCATGGTATTTTCATCCCTTTCTTTCCCTTCCTCCGTTTTCTCCTTCCAACTCCCCTGATAACTGAGCAGTTAAAGTTACTTTTGATCGATTGTTAGAAAAAACAATGAATCTGTGACTGTAGGTGTAGCTATACCAACACAAATTGCCCTCCTAGAGCTTACACTGGTCTTTCATTGAAATTCATCAATATAACAAATAATAATACCCCTTCAATACAGAACAAAATATTCCAATGAACAAATTCTATAGTAAATTTTGTAAAGTGCACAAAAAATATTAATGGAAGTATTTAAGGAAAGATTAAAAAAAAAGGAAGAAGTTTTCTAGTGTTACCAGGAAAACTTCTGAAATATTGTTAAAATTAAATAGCAGTAATCTAATGAGACTTTTTGGCTCCAATATATTGGCAGACAGCAGCAACATCTTTCAGAGAAATTACACTAACTAAATACACTGTATCTTAGCAGCATAAAAAAAAAAAAAAGTCCCTACAATTAGATGCAATTGCAGGCCTAGTAAGCCTAAACCTGACAAAATCTTACAAATGTGTTTTTCATTTAAAAGAATGGATTTCCACGGAATCCTAGAGGTAACATTTGTTATTTTGTTTACATTGTATTCTGGTAGTAAACCTAACTATAACTAACCACTTTCCCTCCCTATATCTTACCTCCCAAAATTGCACAGAGTTCTGGGAAAATTAAGTAAGTTATAAGATACGACCACACTGAAAAAGCCATATTAAACAAAATAAAATTCAACCCAAAGCCTAAAAAAAATAAATCCAGAAAATAACAATCATTATCAAACAACTGCAGCTTCACACTACCGACCGATGCTCCCCACACACATAGATGGCACTTGGTCGAATGCGCCGTCTTGTATGGCCAGGTAGCTGTGGCAAAAACTTGAAGTATTTGGGCATCAAGTCCAAGCATGCATCATGAAACTTCTTAATCCTCCAGTAGTATATCAGTGGGTTCAGTGCAGACTTGAGGTAGCAGAGCCAAAGGAGCCAAGTGCTTATCTCAAAGAAGTTGTGCTTGTAGTAGAAGTGGCTGTTGAATGTGGCTATAAGGCTGTAAGTGGTGAAGGGTGCCCAACAGACTATGAAGACAAAGAACAAAATCAAGATGGTTGTGAAGGCACGAGTTTTAAAGCTCATATCAATATTCATCTGAAAAGGTCTCTGTAAGCTCATGAGACCAAGTTTGCTGGCCTGGCTGAGGCATATGCTATCAGGGTGGCTATGGATACGAACTGCATTGTGGCGGACGGTGTTGAGTATGCCCATAAAAGAATACAGCATTACCAGGAATGGAATAAAAAAAGAAATTAGCAAGATAACTATCACGTAAGCTCGGTAACCTGGGCTTGTCGAGTAGCCAAAGACACACTGAGGTGCTCTTGAGGGTATCTGCAGATTAGGATTTCCTACTGATAACGGAAAAGCAACAACAAAAGATGCTGCCCAGGAAATCACAATGAGAATCTTTGCACGGTAAGGATTCAGTTTATCTTGCCTCTGAACTATGATAAGAAATCGGTCAATACTAATAATAAGAAGAATGGCTACCCCCTCTATGACAAAAAGCCAGAAGAACATGGCAGAGACTCTGCAGAATATATCCCCAAAAATCCATTGAGTGGTAATGATTGTTATCAGAGCAAAAGGCATGTTCAGCACTGCTAGCAGCATGTCTGCAAAAGCCAGGCTTGCTAAGAGAATGTTAATTGCAGATCTCATAGCTGCCTTCTGGTAGACCATGAGGCAAACAACAAAGTTTCCAAGGAAAGAAACCAATAGGATAAATATCATAGCAGCAGAAAGAATGATCTGGAGTGGTAAATTCAAGCTCCTGAAAACTTCTTGTGATGGCAGGATAGCTGTAGCATTTATCAGAAAAGTACTTCTCTCAGTGGTGAGCACGGCACCTGAACTGTATCTCGACGGCTGTGTTGTGCCACTACGAAGCAAGAATTGTGGAGTGGTAAAATTCGTATAGGCATTTTCATAAACAATAAAAGTAGCATTTGAGGTCCCAGAGTGGGCCAGTGTCAACATTGCTGAGAAAACCATTGCTTCAGGAGAAATGAAAGCAGAAACAAAGGTCTTCAAGGCATTTCATCTTGTTCAGGCAGTATCTTATTCCTGGTCATTTAACAAATCAAAATTCAAAGTCTGAAAGCATCAAAGTTCTTAAATTTGTGTCAGTATTTCCATCTGCAAAAGAATGGAGAAACAGGATAAATATTGCAAAGTGGACTGTATATGGAAATGTAAAACTAGGTTACACCTTCATTCAAGGATTCATGGTACTAGGGAACGGCAATCTGGATAAAGAAATCTAAAGAAATCTGAAACCAATGGGAACCAAACAATTGCTCTGCTTTCCTTAATGACAAAGGGATCCTTCATACATATTTACACTTCAGGTCAACAGAATTTACTTAAGCAGAAGTCACGGGGGTCTCATAATGTTTGGCCTTTTTCTCATAGATCCTGCTCTGGCAGTCTTGCTGATACTGTACAATACTCTCACTCACTGACCTTTTTCTACCATAAACAGGACTGGAAAACTTTGTTTGAAAACAAACTTAACTGATGAAGAGAGAATAAATCAAACAAGTATCTTTATTTAAATCTCATAATTTTTAAGCTAACTTCATTATTTTGTCATGAAATTGCCTACAGCTGGAAACTTTAATACTTCCAAACAGTTTAAATAATATCAGTATCACCTATCTGCCCACTTGGTAAACATGGAAAAGCCTACCTATCTGAGATATTCTAAATAATACAGGATCTTTAGTACCATGTCAGTTAGCTGCAGCAGATGCCTCAGGAAAAACATGTAAAACATCCTAATGTGTTATTAATTATTAAATAACTTGCCCACAGGATTAAAGCATTTCTCAATTTGTTTCATTTAGTCACTAACTCATATCAAGGTGCAAGAAACTAGCTATTCTTCAGTTGCTACAATCCTTCCCCCTGCAGCAAGCTTTCCTGCTTTCACTGGTCTAGACTTGTCTTTGTTAATTCATCTTGGTATTCCGCATAATTCAACCACATGCACACTCTTTTTCCTTGTAAATCTAATCCTTTGACATTCTGCTGAACTTCCTCCCTCCTCATTACGCTGATACAATCAAACATTTCCTTTTATAGTGCGTGTACTGTCTTGTTATACTATTATTATATCTATTGTATTATGACATGTACTGTTCTTAGAGACAAACAAAATGCAAAGGAGTTGCCTCCCCTTTTTAGTGCTACTTCCTCTCCTCTAGCTTGGACTATTAAATTAAATGCTCCCAGAGTACTCTGGCATCTGATCAAGCAGGAAATAAGAAAGATTCAATGCCCGTAGCCAGAAACATAAAGTGGAATTCACCTCATTCATTCTGGATTACTGTAACAGTCACTTCAAGCTGTCTTTGTGTGTTTAGTCAGAAGAGGATTATGGGCATCTTCAGAGGGCAATCTATCTCCTCCATCTCAGCACATGGTAACCAAGAAGCTTACATCTGGCAACCCAAATCCTGCCCGTATTTATGGAGGTTCTGGGTAATACTTCACCAACAAAGAAATGAACTTTAACACAACAAAGTCTAACCTATGTCCCCAGTTCAGACTTCTAGTGATCCAAATGCAAGCCTGTCCAGGTTGCTGACAAGAATTCATGAAGGAACAGCAGCATTATGACCTCCTCCTCTCATTCCATAGAAAAGCTATTCCCTTCTTCCCTGCAAGCTCCTATCAACTCAATGATTTCTAGGGCCAGACCATCTTCTGCATTTTTTCCAACACAAATTATTAACCTCTCTTTTGCAATTTTCAATGGTATCAGAGGATATTATTACAAATATTCTAATATCATTGAGTCCGTGGTAGGACAACCCTGGATAGACATCAGGTTCCCTCCCACCAAAGCAGCACTATCACTCCCCCTCCTCAGCTGGACATGAGAGGGAACTTCTCATGGGGTGAGATAACAACATGGAGATATTTACCATCACAGGCAAAATGGACTTGACTAGGGAAATTAATTTATTACCAATCAAAATCAGAAGGATAATGAGGAAAAAAAATAATCTAAAAAACACAGTGTGGGTTCCTTCCATGAGGTGTAGTTCTTCAGGAACAGACTGCTCCAGCATTGGCTCCCCATAATTTCACAAGTCCTGCCAGCAAACCTGCTCCAGTGTGGGCTTCTTCCTCTATGGGGCCACAGGTCCTGCCAGGAGCCTGCTCCAGTGCGAGCTTCCCATGGGATCACAGCTTCTTTGGGCATCCACCTGCTCTGGTGTGTGGTCTTCCACAGGCTGTAGGTGAAAATCTGCTCCACCATGGACCTCCATGGGTTGCAGGGGGACAGCCTGCCTCACCATGGTCTGCACCACATGCTGCAAGAGTATCTCTGCTCCAATGCCTGGAGCACCTCCTCCCCTCCTTCACTTCTGGTGTCTGCAGAGCTGTTCTCTCATAGTCTCACTCCTCTCTCCATCTGCAATTGCTCCTGCACAGTAACTTTTTCCCCTTCTTAACTATGTGATCACAGAGTTGCTACCACCATCACTGACAGGCTCAGTCTTGGACAGTAGTCGGTTTGTCTTGGAGCCAGCTGGCATTGATTCTATCAGATATAGGGAAAGCTTCTACCAGCTCCTCACAGAAGCTGCCCTTATAGCCCCCCTCTGCCAAAACCTTCCATGAAAACTGTGAGTGTTGTGGTTTAAGCCCAGCTGGTAACTCAGCACCATGCAGCCACTCGCTCCTCTCCTTTCTCCCCCCCCCCCCCCCCCCCCCCATCTCCAGGCAGGAAGAGGGGAGAGAACTGAACAAATGTAAGCCCCATATGTTAAGATAAGAACAGTCCAGTAACTAAAGCATAATATAAAACTACTACTAATAATAGTAATGATAATGGAAGTAACAAGGGGAGAGAATATAATACTAAAAAGGAAAGGGGGGAAAAAAAAAAAAAACAAACCAATACACAAGTGATGCACAATACAATTGCTCACCACCTGCTGACCACTACCCAGCCCAACCCAAGCAGCAATCTGGGCTTTCTGGGTAATTCCCACCAGTTTATATACTGGGCATGACATGCTGTGGTATGGAATTCCCCTTTGGCTAGTTTGGGCCAGGTATCCTGTCTCCTCTTCCTCCCAGCTTTCCGTGCCCCTCCTCACTGGCAGAGAATGAGACTGAAAAGTCCATGATTAGGGTAAGCATTATTTAGCAACAACTAAAACACTGGTGTGTTATCAGCATTGTTCTCAGACTGAAGTCAGAACACAGCACTGCGCCAGCTACCAGGAAGGAGAAAAATAACTGTCCAGCTGAACCCAGGACACAGAGTCATACAAATTCCACTTTCTAGAGGTCTTCCTGCTTGAATGGGAGGGAATGTAATATTTTCTTGTTTATCCTATTATATTTCAAAGATTGTTAAACTCAGCAAGAGTATACTAAGCTATGTATGTTGACATTTCACAAAAATGATAAATTTTGTTAACTTTAGTCTAGATTTTCCTTTTCTCATCTTTCAGACCCTCTAATTTTTATTTTTCAGTAACTATTCTAGAGAAAGTCTTAATGCTAATTACAGGCTAAAGCATATAAAGTAGCCAAAATTTCCACATTCAGTCTTTATAAACCTTTCTTTCCTAGTTGTCTTTAACATATTTGTTAGAATAAAATCTGTAACCAACAGCAGAGAGGTTAATACAGCTTTTCAGAACAAACAAGCAAGGATTTTAACAATGAACATGAAAATCTCACCCAAAGTTCCTCCGAGGTTTACGATTCCACAAGCCAAGAACACTGAAGAGGGAAGGAAGCTGTAGCGTTCTGTAGGGACTGCAAAAGAGCATAAATTCAACAAATAATTTTGGATTTAAAATCATGGAGTACAGAAAATTAGATCTCTGGGGCAGTATCTTTTAGAGCTCTGCAAGCAATATGCCAGCAAAAGTAAGTTTTGCATTCCAGATTGGTTTTGACAAGGTCTTCCCACCAAGGTTCTGAAAGAAACTAATCTGCCACTAGAGAAATGTAAAGCTCTCTCACAGACAATAGTCAGTTTAAAATAGGAAACAAAAAAAGGAGCAGTTAGTTTTGCAGTGGAAAAAAGGTCAACAGAATGATCCTACAAAGATAACCTATACTGGGGCTCACACTCTTCAACCTACAGGGGAGAAGAGGGAAATGTGAAACCACAACATTTGCTGATGATGAACATGAACTGTTTTTCAGAGCAATTTAATAAAAACAAAAGTCAACTATAAAGAGGTACAGACGAATCTTATGACAGTTAGTGACAAGCTAATAGACTGCCAGATAAAATGCAGTGTTACTAGAAGTAAAGCTATGCATATACAGACAAAAGTTATAGACACAGTAACAGATGCTAAGCCAATAATTACCATCCAGAAGACAGACAGATCTTCAAGTTTTGATAGTCTACTTTATGAAAACATCATGCAAGTGTTCAGAATTGTTAGCAAAGAAACAGAGATGAAAAGCAGGAGCTACCTACATACGCTGTATATTTATATGCAGTATCTGCTACAATACACTTCTATGGCACATCTCATCCTCAGTGCTATTTTCAGTTCTGCTCCACCTGATGTCTATTCAAAAGTGACTGAAAAAAGGTATCATAGAGGTCTACAGAATTATTAGTGGCACAGGGAAACGGATTATTATTGTCTCTTATAAGAATAGGAAAGCCAAAGGAATTACGAAGTCCCAGAGTGACTGAGTTTGGACAAGTCCTCTACAGGTCATCTTGTTCAACCCCACTGTTCCATCATGGCCTCCTAGAGTCAGTTGCCCAGGACCATGTCCAGACAGCTTTCGAGTATCTCCAAGGATGAAGACAATAACAACCTGTCTGGGCAACCTGTGCCTGTGCTCAGTCACACTCACAATAGAAAAGCTTTCCTGATATTTAGGACAAACCTCTTGTGTTTCAGTTTGTGTCCATTGCCCCATATCCTGCCACTGGTTATCACTGAAAAGAGCCTGGCTCTGTCCTCTTTGCACTCCCCCTAAGAGTATTTATACACATTGATAACATCCCCCTGAGCCTTCTCTTTTCCAAGCTAAACAGTTCCAGCTCTCTCAGGCTTTCCTCATAGATGTTCCAGTCTCTTCATCATCTTTGTAGCCCTCCACCGGGCTCTCTCCAGTATGTCCATCTCTTTAAACATGTTTATGCCAAGCAGCTCTGCACTCTGAATTATAAAGTTCAACAGAGCCTTAGATGATTGCACGTATTGTAAAAGCTCTAAAGAGGAAAAAGAAAACAAACAAAAAAACCCCCACACCACAAAAATCAATCAAAAAACCCCACAACCCCACCGAAAAAAGAAAACAAAACAAAACAGAAAAAAACAAGCCACAAACCAAAACCCCTCATATCACAAACCCAAAACGAACTGCAAATGTTCCAGTGTTCCAAGGTAAAAAAAATAAAAAAAAAAAAAAAAAATCAAAAGTTTTAGAAAATACTGCTTTATCACAAATTGCCCTTCTAAACACAAGGAACCAGATCAGAAGAGCAAAAGTGTTTTGTACACGTTATTTAGTCAAAAAGATTTTGCTACCCTGTATTTCTCAAGCCAGTAGCATCCAGCATATAGCAAAGTAAAAAGGCCTCTCAGGTGTCTATAGACTATTCCTAACAAATCCAGAAGAAGTGACTAAGAAAAATAATTTCATGTATGCTGTCTCACTACCCCAGCTCTCTAAACAAATAGCTATCTCCTGGCTTGTGCTTTCTCCCACCTCAGTGTGAAGCTTCTATACTTTTCTGCACAGCATTAAGAAAAGGGGAGGATAATGAACTCATGCAAGCTGCTGCCGGGACCTAGTCAAGTGCTTAGATTTGGGAAGTGAGTGTTAGCCATTTGACTGTTGCATAAGTCATCAGCCCTATCTTCTTTTCAAGTAGGAACAAAAGAGTGAGGGGTGATCAGCTGTTACAAAGACACCTAATCTAACAAGAGAACTGCAGGCTTTGGATCCCCCGTAGAAAGAAACTCTTGAGTGTTGCTCCTGTGCTCATTGCTTCCTGGTGGTTTCCCAGCAGCACCCTTCTCTCTATTACTCTGTTTATCACTCTGAGGTATGAAATCTCTCCGTGCACCGCATACTGAATCTGCATGCTCAAATGCGCATTGGAGTTACACTTACCTAACCTTGCAGACAACTTAGTAAAGCTTTTTCTTGGCTATCATCCTTCATAAAAGTGACTGGCAATTCAGTCGATAAATTCAAGACTTCTGCAGCAGTCACAATAAAAAAATCTTTCTTTCTCCTTTTTTTTTTTTTTTTTTACCCCCTACTTACTGACTTCTACCATGAGCATCCACATGATGTATAATTGAGGATGTCCCTGCTCATTTCAGGGGGATTGGACTAGATGACCTTTGAGTGTCCCTTCCAACCCAAACTATTCTGATTCTATAATCATTACACATGCACCTTCATCCTTCTTCCTTCTTCCAACTTCCCCAAATTATTTAAGGATAGAAATACAAGCTGAAAGAAAGGGACCAATAAGATAACTTCACAGCAATTTCATTTCAGTCCTCACTTGCTGTTTGAGAAAGACAGATCCTGTCATTTCAAAGCCAGAGTCATTGCTGAATGGTAATCACATAGCTTGTAAAAGACAACCATGCTTTGGTAGTTTAAATTGCTAAGCTTATTGATGGTCAAAGTACTCAAGCAAGGAGCAGATACCTTTTTGTCACAGCATTCTCACTTTTGGAACATGTACTCTCACTGATTCTTTTCAGATGCAAAAAAGCTTGACACAATCACTTTTTTCCATTTCAGTCCTGAAAATTACTGGGTATGCACATTTTCTCTCAAGCAAGGTTCTCACTCATATGCAACTTTCTTTTTATGGAACATAATAGACACAATTATTTCAATGAAGTACACACTTAAAGCTAAATAACACACAAATTTCATTCATCAAATATAATTATTGCTACAACTATGGTGTCCGTTTTTAACAGCTTTTGAAGCTAAAAGGTTTCTGTTCAAAATTTGGATAGCATGCTCAACCAGAAATGGAAGATTAGAACTTACATGAAAAGCCAGCATCAGCCAAAACCAGTAAGTCCAACATAGACAAAACAGGGAACATAAAAGTGCCATAATAACAGTTATGTTTGATACAGATCAACACACCGTGAACAGCTGCCAAAATGTTCAATGATTTAACTGCTAAAAGTAAGCGCATTTTCAGTACTGCCCAGCACAAAGATTTGGTCCAGCGCACAGAAATCATTCTTATTCAAAAAACATGAAGCTAGCAATGCATGGTACAGTGATCTTTCTTCTCAGGGATGTTTTAAGTGTTCATAAATGGGAAGTTGCTGCATGCTTTATAGTTGCTATCAATGGTTTTATTTCAAAGGTAAACTTTGGCAAAACAATTGTTGGAGCATAAAAAACCCCAAACAAACCAACATTAAAAAGTATTCTTAAGGGAAAAGGGGATAGTCAGCAACAAACACAAAGGCCATGGGCTTATTTTGTTTTCAAAAAAAGTTACGTGTTGATAGAAAATACTGAAGTATGTATTCTGACACCCTATTATTGTACAAAGCACCCCAGGACATACTCCACTCACAAGAGGAATCAAGCACTGTTTCTTGTGCCATTAAGTAGAGGGAGAAATGTATTGCAATGGAGTCCTTTCTGCTAAAGCCAGTACATACGAGTCAGAGCATGAACCAGCAAGGACAATGCTCTTACTCACCTAACTGTTCCTCCTAAAAGGAACTAGCAATTTTCAGTTTTAATACCTATTTACATATCCTAAATTGAAACTAATAAGCCACACTACATGAGCAGATGACCCATGAAGCTATTCACAAGAAGCATTAGTTTAACTTAGGAAATTGTCCTTTTTGCACTCCATATACACTACTGTGGCAATTTTCATAGGAAATTATTGTGGGAAACAGCCACCTCTGCTTTGGGTCCTTAAGTACAACTAATTACCCTCTTGAGGATATTTTTTCCTGTCCTTAATTCAGAAAGACATTAACTGTCAAGAAATGTCAGTCATGGGAATCATCATGACTATTCTAAACCACAAATATACAAAAATATAAAGAATAATTATATTTTCTCAGCTCTTGGGAAAAACCATGTTCCCAACTTCTAGATCATGTGAAAGGACTTAGAAAGTCCTATATTTCTAGTGCTGTCACAATATTTCCCCTGACTCCTTTCTCACTAGTTCAAAGGTCATATTAACCATATTCATGTTGAAGAGCTAACTAAATGCTGTAGCACCTAGAACAGTAATCATTGAGAACATTACTGAAATGAATGAAATTAATTCATGAAATGAAAACATTACATACTCTTTTAGTTCATAGTTTCCATCTAGTTATTAACATACAAGTTGGAAGCTTCCTAAATTTTAAGTAGACCTTAGGATTATACATGCCATCACTACATGTGAGTTTGATAAATACAAAAAACCTCTCAACATACCAATCCAAACTGGCTCCCATGTAGAACAGGAATCATAAGTCATCTTGAGTTGTTCTGTTCAGCAGAGTAGCCCCTTTCCAAATAACCTGCAAAAAAAATAAAAAACCAAGTTGGTGATATATTTACACTCAAGGCGGGACAAGCCCAGAATTGCAAAAGTTTTTTCTGTAATAAAACTATTTTTATTGGGAGAGGTTGAATGTGCTGTGTCTCATGACAAAAGACAGATCACACACCCCTTTCTTGCAGAAGGTATAAAACTTCAGCAGGATTAAGGCATACAAGTTTCATCAAGCCAAAAAGATCCTCAGCCATCTCACCTCTGGAGCATTAGAATCTCACCATTTAATACTAACATTTGCTAGGACTGGAGTAAAACATTGTTTAGATCTCATTCAAATGCATTTATTTAATTCGTAGACAAGCACACAACAGTTAGCTGCCATAAATTTTATTGGCTCTGTTAAAACACATGCTTAGCCTTAAAGCATTAGGATCCTGAGACACACAAAGCCTCTCAGAAAAAATGTCATTTAAGTCCACAGGTGGCTATTGAACATTTTAAAGAAGTTATCAGCATAAAGATATCAGTATAAAGGTATTGGAAAATCAAAGGGCAAGAGAATAGACACAGAGAAGAATAAACCATGAAAGTTTCAGTGCAGGATCTCAGCACTTCCTTTACATACTCTTGTACCAATGGATCAGCACAAAGCTCTTATGCCTCAAGTTAAAATGATTTCTGTAAACTGGACCTAGCATGACTAAAAAGCTGCATATTTTACCACAACATACCTGTTATTAACTGAGAACATAAGTTTTCAATGTAGCTTTTCCATATACTCTCAGAAGAAAGCCAGAAAATCTCAGTGAGCTTATGTCACACTAAAAGACCCCAGTGACCTGATTTATCTATAAATATTGTTTATATATAAAAATCAAAAGGACAAATACATGGGACACACATACATTCACATGCTAGTTTTTAAAAGGCTACACAACTTTTAATTTTTTCCAGAAGCCACTAATAGAACATTTGTAAATCACCTCCACAGTGGAGCAAAAGATGTCAGGATCCTTCAGGAACAAGTTTCTATATAAATGCTCTACACAGGGGCTGGAGGACAAACCAGCCAATGGGTGTACAATGACCTTGTACATGGGAAGCAATAAAAACTAACAGTACTTTAAGATCACTCATGATGTCCTGGTTCCTCCAACTACTTGAGGGCTGAGTTTGTGTATCTGCAACCAACTTCAACCCAACCTCAAACACCCAAAACATAAGGCCTGATTTGCTGGAGTGCACCTGCTGAGAAATCTGCCTTCTGCAGAATAAACCCATTTTCACAACTGAAGCCCCAATTCAACAACTGTGGCCACAACTGAAGTCAAGTGTCTGAAAGATTTTTCTGATTATCTTTTAATAAAAATTGTTTTCCATTAGCACAACAATTAGATAACTATATTTATTCCGCAGAACAAGGTGGGAAGGAAAAATAGGATTTATTTATGTATAAAAAAAAAATGTACCCATTAGACTATTACAGATTTTCACCACATGGTTTGTTTCCGCTTTACTGAGATAAGCATTACAAACTGTTAATTTTCCCTCTTAGGCTTCCTGAAGTATCAAAGAAGCAAACAGCTTTGCAAGCAGACAGAAGACTCTCCCTGGAACTTGGACAGATTAAATATAGTGACAACCTGTCAGGTCATTGCTCCACACAAGCACATTCCCCAAGATAAGAACCATTCCCTTTCTCTACTTAAGCGTTTATAGAAAGTATCTTTAAAATAAATTTAGAAAAGCATTCAAAACATTATCATACACTAGAAAGCTCTTCTACTTCAAGCCTCCAAGAAGAAAAAAATAAAAGGACTTTCAAAGTAAATCTGGAAAATGTTACTAAATTCGAGTACCTTACAGACCTTCCTCTTAACTAGGTAAGGCTGCTTTGCATAGTTTTCTCTTGGCAATCAGTGGTTAACACTGTTTGCAAAGAACATTCCTTTTTTATTCCCATTATAAATGACTAGTTAGGCTTTTTTTGTAAGAACAGAACAGGAAAGCTCTGTAACTCTTCAAGATCCTACCATGAAATTATGAATGCAAGGATTCTTGTTACCTGCAAAGAGCTCTACTTGTGGAATTACAACTTTGATGATACCACCATTTAGAGCTGGCAGAGCTACTGAATGGGCAGTCCTGACCTCTTCCTCATTCCCTCCTTCCTGAACCCAGCTCCCCAGTTGCGAAGCAGAAACATCGATCTAGACTAAAGCAGACTCTAACAAGCAAATTTAAAAGCTTAACATTTCTCACCTGAAGCTCTGAGATGTTGGTGTACACATATCAAGCCATAAGATAAAAGCCATTTGGCTTTTATATACCAAGAGGTATTTACATTCAAGACAGTGCTGTGCCATAAGCAAGAATGGTGCAAAACTTGTAATTACTGATGATCTTAGAGGAATTTTCATCTTATTAAGTCTATTTTGATTCCCGAAACCAGGAACTGTCACTTCCAAATAACTGAAATAGTGAAACTAAAAATCAGAGAGATCTTACACACCATTAAACTTTAAAATGTTTCCCACAAGCAATCATATTACACTAAAGACTTAGTAAAAGGCAAGAGGTCTTGAAAATTATGACATGTTTTCAGTATGCCATTGATTTTCAAACTTCTGCAGTGTACTTTACTGACAGTTCTCTACGCCTAGTTGCAACTAGTCCATGGCTGGTTTTTAGCAAGCTTTCTTAGCTTTTTTTGGGGATATGAAGTCAAAATATGAGCAAAAATAAACTGAAATACTGAAAGCTTCCTTTCTCCACCAAAAAGTCAGTCTATCAGAAGAAGATAATAGGCAAGTAAACCAGCCTTTTTCAAGTCAGAAAGTTTTAACAGAACTGTCCTAAGGCTAGTTTGGCTTTTCAACTAGATCAACTTCTCCAGTATATTTTCTGACCAGAAGATTGACTTCTGTTAAGATGTTCCACTCTCATACATTGCAAGGTAAAGATCTAAAGGCTCCTCATATAACATCACTCCTGCCTCTGTTGTAGTGTCCCAGTACACCAGACACACTAATGCACCACTTTCTGCTAAGAATAGGGAAAGATGGATTTTCCTATTAGTCGCACTTCCAACAACAGCCGTTAGCACGCTACCTTCTACCATAATGCAAGGCTTTATAAAATTCAGCTGTAAAAATGGTGATTCCATCACCAACAGCATTCTACATTGATAGAATTTATTAAGCTCTTTCACAAAAACATACCTGTTTTTTGAAACAAAATTGATTTTAACAAAAATTCATCTTTTTATGAAGTGATGCAGGGATGCTGTCATGGTTTAAGCCGTAAATCATGCAGTTTGCTCACTCACTCCCCCCTCTTCTTCCCCCCCACTCCAAGGGGGGGGAAATGGGGAGAAGAATTGAAAGAATGTAACTCCCACAGGTTGAGATAAGAACAGTCCAGTAACTAAGGTATAACACAAATCACTACTGCTACCACCAATAATAATGACCAGGGAAATACAGGGGAAGAGGATACAACTGCTCACCACCTAATGGAAAAGGGATTAGGATGACTGAATTTGTACTCTTTTCACACAGTATGCTGCCCACAGTAGGTTCCTGTGGTTTGGTTTAGTTCCCAAAGCAAAGCAATCCGCCCTGATTCTGCTTTTCCCACAAGAATTCAGCTCATGCTACAGCCAAATTCTGATGCTGCCTAAGAGTCTTGCTGCTGTAACAAAGATATTATGGATCTTACTTCTTGGCACTCGGTGCACAGAGAAGAGGTGCTGCTAGCAAGGTAAATGAGGTGACTACTTACAGAATCCTGCTCTGAAGTACTTAAAGGCTGCAAGGGTAAGATTTAGCTTAGAACTAAACATAAATTCAGCTTATATGCATATTTATGTTGTTATATTATACATTTTTCTTATACATATACGTGCATACACAGGCACATGTGTATGTATGTGGATGCATATGTGCATGCTTGCATATATTTTTGATACGTAGTACCATCTGTATTCAGCCAAAACCAAACATAAAATGCTTAATGCAACAAAATCATCTAACAGTCATTTGTGACCCTTTGATTTTTTCCCCAGTTAAAGTGTACTTCATTATAAGTCTAAATTAAGTCTATTTAAAATCAGCTCTGTATTATAATAGCAACTTATTTTTCATAACATAGAAACAGAGACTAAATAAACTACTTCTTAGTAGTTATCCACGTTATCTAATTGTTGTAATAACTTCAGAATGATTTTTGTCTCATGCCAGCCAACTAGAATAACACTTTCAAGATTGTTTCTGAGAAACAATTCTAGTTAGAAATCTGTTCATACCAAACATTAAAATAAAGACAGTTAAAACGAGAGTTACAATCTGGACAACTCTCAGGGTGAGATTACAAACCGCATAAATTGAGATCCAACACAATACCAGCATGAACAACTTCTGTACAGACATGACAGGCAGGGCTTCGGACACCCATCATGACCAGATTAAAAAATAGATTTAACTTACAAGCCAAAATATTAAAATGAATCAATCTGGTGATTTTGAAAGCATATTACCTCACCAGGAGGAAGTCACCCATTAACTCATGTTGTCTTCCACTTTAGTAGCTCAAGACCATATCTTCCCACTTAACTGAAAGCAGTTTAAGTATGCTCAATTAAATCCTTTTGAAAAATACATCAAAGTGTTTCTTCAGTTAGAGAGAAGTTTATTTGGTCTCAATTTCAATATGAAACTGATCTTGTGAAAATACTGTATGGAATTTATCATCTTGCATGCAGGATAACTCTAAATAGAATAATAAATGTAACATAATTTCTAATTAAAATGCAACTACTCAGCAGCTGTTGAAAAATTCAGACCAAGATTTGTATAATTTTTTTATAAGAAAGACAAAAGTTAATAACAACTCAAAGTTATGGTCAAAATTTATAGGAAAACAAGTGTAATGACATCCATCATGCAGATCAGAAAAATGAAACTCTTGCCTTCGTACTCTCTATAAATCTCTTTATCAACCCCAAAAATGTTAAAATTAACATCGAGTACAATACATCAAAAAGAACACATATGAAATCAAAGAGATGTACTTCTGAGGAAAAAAAAAAAAAAAGAATTTTAAACTACTGAGGAAGGTTTACAGGTCGTTTTAATGCATTCAGTATCAGGATACTACAGAAGGTATTATGACTGTCCATAAAAATATAATTTTTCTGACTTTCTTTGGGACTGATTTAAAGTTAAATATTTTTGTCTTATCTTCTGATGAGACCTCACTTGGAGTATTGTGTGCATTCTGGTGTCCTCAACATAAAAAGGACATGGAACTGTTGGAACAAGTCCAGAGGAGGGCCACGAGGACGATCAGGGGACTGGAGCACCTCCCATATGAAGATAGGCTGAGAAAGTTGGGGCTGTTCAGCCTGGAGAAGAGAAGGCTGTGTGGAGACCTCAGAGCAGCCTTCCAGTATCTGAAGGGGGCCTCTAGGGATGCTGGGGAGGGACTCTTCATGAGGGACTGCAGTGAGAGGACAAGGGGTAACAGGTCAAACTTAAACAGGGGAAGTTTAGATTGGATATAAGGAGGAAGAACTTCTTTACTGTGGGAGTGGTGAGGCACTGGAATGGGTTGCCCAGGGAAGTTGTGAATGCTCCATCGCTGGTGGTGTTCAAGGCCCAGTTGGACATAGCCTTGGGTGGCATGGTTTAGTGGGAGGTGTCCCTGCCCATGGCAGGGGGGTTGGAACTAGATGATCTTAAGGTCCTTTCCAACCCTAACTATTCTATGATTCTATTTTCTCTTTATTTCTATCAAAACCACTTTCCTTCTCCAGATGTAATAGCCAAGCCTCTGGTAGCAGCTCCTTTACAGTCACATAGCTGCTGAAAATAAATTCTAGTGAATTTTTTGCCTATCAAATAATTAACTTTTTTCCATTGAAAATCTTGTTGAATATAACATATTCCTAAAAAATCTCTGCAATGAAAGCCAAAACTATTTGTTTATAAATCATTATTTTGTTTACACAAAAAAGATTCACTTTAATAAGGCTTGCTCCTGCACACCTGGCTACAGTACAGTACATAAATACTTCTCATCCAAGTTCAATCAACAGTAAAAGAGCCACAATTAATCCCTCAGAACATTTTCATCAGGCTTGCTGTCTTCTTCCTACTATCCCTTTCCTATGGGCAATTTGCAGCAACAGTTAATCTGACCTACACCTTCCTCTTTGTTGCCAGCTTTCTCATGGGTGGTACAGGTCCTTCCACCACACAATACGCACACGATTTGTCAGAAGATGAGAAAGAGACTTTCAGGAAAGATGCAAAGCATCCTTCAGGGAGTAAACAGCCACCATAACAATTAAAATCTCAATCCTGAAGGGGTAATTAAAAGGAAAAGTCATGATTTACATGCTGTGACAGCTGTAGTCTGCTCTTTGCTATTGTTTCCAGTGATAAGACAATGGCAGATCCTGATCCATATGTAGATTGACAGTACTCACATCAATGCACTAAATCCAGTCATATGGCAAACACGAAGGGAAAAGTTATGGTGCAGTTAATGCCATCTCCACAATGTGTTGCCTACCTGGCTTGAAAAGACCAGAAATAGTTCTTTCCAACGTACTCTAAATAACAGTTTAAACACTGCATGCTGAAGAGGTTTAATACTGCTGGAACAATGACTCATTTTCCAGAATGTGTTTTACTGAAAATAGTTTCATTTCAATGCAGAAAACATTGAATGGCAATTCTACCAACCACCTATACGTACTTTAAATTCCCCCTTGGCCTTCCATTTCATATTTAGCTCACAAACTGTATTTGTTTGGCATGTTCTTACCATTTTCAGTCTTACAAAGACCATTCCAGATCTCGTTTTTGTTGCAGAAGTAGCTAGGGCAAATTTCTGAAGCTTTACATTCTCAAACATTGCCTGTTGTCCTCCCAGTCCACTTTTTTTCCTTTTCTTCTTAAGCAAACATAGCCTGTGAAACTCATGCATATTCACTCCACGTCAGTGTCATTTTGAGTAGATATGCACATATGTCTGAATAAAGTTCTAACCATTTGCCTGTATGTTTGAATTTACTCCCTTATATGCATGGGATACACCTTCAAAACAGACTCTCACATTAGTTTTTTGTGTTGCACTTCACTATCCATCCATTTGCTATCATCAGGTTTTTTGGAAGTGGGTACAACTCTACATATATCCTTTCTACATACAGTCTAGTCATTCCTTTTATCTTAAACCACAACTCACAAAATGCTGAGAACATGGACACCATTACTTTCTCTAGTATTTCAGTTTCCAAGGCCATCAAGCTTCAAATAAGAGACTTTAACTGCAGGAACATAAAGCACTTAAAAGTAAAGCAAGCAATGTGAAATAGGCACGTTACTTGACCTCTTACACTGGAGACCTTGGTAAGCGGGACGGGGAGGATCCACATCCTACTTAGACGCTTTTACAAGGCTGAGGTCTGCAGGTATTTTGGGCTACTCAGAACTCTTTCTGCCTTCTGCTTGTCCAATCAGCCCATCTTACCAACAACAGTGATTGATTGCTCTCTGTCCTCTGGGCTCAGCTTAGCTAAGTCCTTATTCCTATAGCCTCATGCTCAGCTAGAATGACTGAGCTATGCTTGTCCTCCTCTGTGGGGGGGTGGGAAAAAAAAGAAAAAGAAAAAAATCCCGCTCTCAGTCAATAACCCTGGATTGGAAACCTGATACATTTCCAGCAAAAAAAGCACTAGAAAAAAAGAGACAAGATCTCTTCTTCAGCAGAGCAACTCTCAAAACCACAATTCAATTTACTTGCTACTTCATATATGTAAATCAAATAGATATAACCTATTTTAAGCACCTTATACATGAAGTCTGGAATCTGTAACTTTAACGGGTCTGTAGAAGCTCCATTCTTTCCCATGTAGTTTGAAGAATCTCAGCTGCCTTCCTAGCCCCAGTTTTTCAGTAGGACCATACTGCTGCCAGGTCTCTGTTACAACATTATCTATGCACTGAGCAGTAGCTTTAATGATTATTTTAGGATCTGTTTTACTGTACAGCTTTTGTCCATTTTCTAATTTTAACTGTAAATTTTTGTTCAGTGAGCCACACATCAGGTGGTATGAGTGGGAAGTGAAGGTATCCTTTGTAAATACTAACAAAGCAATGAAAATTAACAAACCATAAAATACAGGAAATTAACTTCTCACCACATCATCAATTTATCTACCCACCTAAATGAGTTTAAAATACCAGCTTCAAGCAGTCTGATGTTCTAGGGACACTCAGCTGCCACTTCATTTATAGTCTGTTTCCTTAGCAACACTATAATCCATCTGGCTGCAGAAAGCTAAATTCCCAAACCATATCCTCCTGTACACCGGAAATAGACTTAGAAACATTTATATTTTAAACAGCATACAGTCATCCTGGTTAGTGAGCATATAAATTAATCTAGAAAGGCAATAATGTTCTTAACACACACACACACACACACACACACACACACACACACACACACACACTTGCAAACTCCCTGCTCCACCTTGAATAAGCAAGTCACATACTGAGAATGGCATAGTCTTTCAAATTCTGGGTGCTACAACAGAATCTCTTTCCTGATGCTGCTGAAGACCCAAGTCCTGGCTCTGAGAGGGAGAGATTTTGTATACCATCTTTCACTAAGAATTTCAGAATGAAATAATTTCTCTCATCGTCGTTCCACTATGCCCAGCTGAAGGAGCCTTCAGAACTGCACAAGGTCAATCTGTTCTCTTCAGACTTTTTTGAGAGAAGTAATCTGAAAGACCTGGGATGCAATGCTATTGATGGCAGAAAAAAAAACCAAACAAACAAACAAACACCAACAAAAAAAAAACCAAACTCCACAAAAACCGACGAAAGTTAATCACATTACAAAGTAGAGCCATTGTCTTAAAAATACTTAACTTTTCAGGTTTTGCATCTAAAACTATAAATATCCTCTGTACAAACTAAAATAAAAATCTAGTCCCCAACAGCAACATTTATGCTTAACATCAAAAGCATAAAAATTGCAAAATTATTTAGGAAAGCCAATTCAGAGACAAGGGGATAACTAGCAATACCCTGATACTGTAGCCAAGCTAAAACAAAACTGGAGAGCATCAGGCCATCTAGAACCAGTATGAATGGATACAACTTAAAATTGCAGAATGCATCTTAACCATACACTATTTTGCATGAATGTGGCAACTCTAACCTGGTAAAAGGAAATTTATTTCTTACCTAACAGGCATATTAATCAGTTACAAAGAGCAGAACAATCTCCTCATTGCCTACATCTCAAAGATCCATAACCAGCAAGACAGTCTTTAATCCACAGAATGGTTTTGCCATACAGTGAACCGTCTCAGTTATAAACCTGCTTAGCTTTGCCTCACTCTACTATACAGCAGCGGCATACAGACCATATTGCCTGACCTGCTGACAGCAACTGAAGAGAGATTTGAGCTTTTATAAATCAGTAGTCTCCACAGGTGACATACCGAGCAGTATTTCTCCCAGCTATTCATTGGCTGGCATCCCTCTAGGATATACTGATATGGTAGCACTTGCTGTAGACACCTGATGCTTCCTTCAAACAAGTCCCACATGACAGTTGACTACAACCAACATTTTTCAGATTCTCTGGTGGGGGTTAGTTCCAAGAAAGAAGCAGGCTGACTATATCAGACAGAAGCAATGACAGTTCACCATTTCTCCCAGTTGAGGGGAAAAATGGGTCAAATTTCTTTTGTATTCACAAATACTAGTCTAAAAGCACTTATATGTTTAATCATAAACTATGACAATATGTCATATGAGTGACCACACCAATTTTGCAGGCTGTTAATCAACAGATTACACATACTTTGGAAAATATTTTCAAGGAATGAGTTTTATCTTTTCCATGATGCTGACAACAGCTCTTTGAAGTACCTGGAACACAGCAGTATTCAGACTGGCTGAGTAATGAACTGGGTAGGCCTTTTGGCAATGTCTGGCAACTTTGGCAAGTGCTCATCAATTTGAAACCCCAATTTAAGACCTTAAGGAAGTTTGTTTCCTTATTAGTATCTGTTTTCCCCCAACACACATTCTCTTCCTACTAGGGCTTCAACACAGCTTTGAGGTAATAAAATAAGCTTACTCACCAGTGAGATAGAACATGCATTTCAGGAAAGCAAATTCTTCTAAACTGTTTCAGATATCTATTTTAATTATCTTGTTTCATAACAGTATCGTGTATGAACTCCACCCCTCTATGTATGTATCTGTATCAGACTGCATACATTTGTGCTGCCTGAACAACTGACTCAAATGTACACTTCTATATAAGAGCTGCATAACGCTTAACAGGTCCATTCCAGAGTTCTGCAGTTTCAGAAAACTGCAGAAATCACCCCGTCAACAGCTGAAACCAGCCTACCCCAGGAGTGATTCACCAGGCCCTCCCTTCCTAACGTTAGGATGCTGGGATCCTCACTGTGCTCTGGAGATTGCCAGCATCCCATGAAACACCATAACAGAAACAGGATCATCTATGTTCCTCACTGTTTTAGAAGTGCAAAATCTTGGAAAACCACCAAAGTGGCTGGTCAGTCCCTAAACCAATGCTTAATTAATATTCATTTATATTGGCACCAAGAAATGAAGAATGCAACTGATTATTCAAATAGGTGCATACCCAGGATCAGACTTTGAAAACAGTGTGAATATACAGGGACTATTAATATTTTTAGCCTTGCTGATAACTCAAAGTATATCACCTTATTGCCACTGTACTGTGGAGATACTTTTTCAAGTCTATCATTAGCAGTGGCCTTGCATTTAATTCAGTTCATTTGGATCTAACAGTTTGACAGCAGAAGTGCTATTGATTGCTTATGCTTTGATTTGTTATTTCCAGAAAAGATGAACACAATCAGAACTTACCTTCTTATCAAAATTAATAACATGGGGAAGAAAGAGCCTCCTAACTTCAGCCAGCAAATGCACTTAGTCCTGTCCCTATCCTCATAATAAATGCAATGGAAATTTCTTATGACAGAAGCAGATGTCCCTATACCAGTAAAGCATAGTACAACCTCTCCCTGTTATAAATACTCTGAACATGTCTGTATGAGTCAGTATTAAATACTGCCAAATTTCTTTTAAATGTCACCTCCTTATCATAAATGACACACTTGGAGCCTAAGCAGACATGCTGAATGAATTCAGTAGTGTGAAAGATGGAATTAACTTCTCGGCTCTACCAACTCATGAACCCTACTGATCAGAAATAAGGCAAGAGCTGGGAGGCTCCACTGCTACTCAGTTGACTTTACTCAAAATAAACACCAGATAATTCCTCTCCAGGCCACGCACTGATATTTTGAGTATTTAATAGAAGCATATGAAGGTCTGGGGTACGAGGGTGCATGTGTGCACTGTTGAGAGAAAGAAGTGCAAACATAACACTTAAATTCCTTCAAACTTTCTTGGCGTGTCTTTCGCTAGATGTAAGAAGTTTGGATTTTTGGTTTGTTTCTTAAAATCATTTTGGTAGTAAGACAAAGCATGGGAAATCTGGATACAAATGCAATTTGAAATAATTATCTGCACTTTGGAGTTTATATATGCAAAAGCATATACACATACAGTTAGTGATACAGGGGAAAAAAATCCTGAATACATTATGCGCATGTATTTCTAAACACATCCACAAATACCAAGTAAGACTGCAGAAAAATGTCTAGAGAAAATTCAGAAGTGACAAACTGACAAAAGAGTCTAAATCAAAATGATCAAGTAATAAAATGCTTGTTGGAGTACTATCTACTGAAGATAAAAAATTAATCAATACATAATATGTGTTTTCATATTACTTTTCAAGTCTTTGACAAAAAAATCATCTCTGTTTTTCACAAGATATCATACTTTCTTTTCTATCATTATACACAATGGACCTTGTACAATCATTTGAAAGGGATAATTTTGTGAATTACACTACTGAAGGAGAAAACTTGTAGCAAAACCCACTTCTAAGTAATATTAGGTTTTGAAGTTCTAAGACATCTTTAGAAAGACAGGATTATTATTTCACAAATTGCATTAAAAATACACACATTTTCTCTACTTTGTTGCAAGGTTTTCCCCTTGTGCTCAAAGCAACCCAAACAGAACACCTCTTGTTTGTGAACTTTTTTCTATGACTTTTTTTCCCATTTTCTATCTTTAAAATGAGAAGATAGCCTGCACAAAATAGTGAGGTAATGAAAATAATTTAATGGTCCTGAAAAACTGAGATATTACAGGGATGAACACCACCACAGAAGAAACACACATTGAAGTTAATTATTAAGCATTCAGAATGGGTTGTAAATACGGCGTGTGACCATATATTGAATAATAAGATAATAATGGACTGTGAAGGTGCTAACTAAGGATTAACCTTGCCTAAATACAGCTGACCTAAAAGCTGGACAGTAAGGCTAAAAACATCGAGACTCTCATGATACAAAGCAGACACCGAGAAAGCAATTCAGCCGTAGGTGGCATAAACCACTTTCTGAACAAGCTTATTTTTTCTCCATTGACTGTGCATGGAAGGCTACTTGAAACTACCTCAGCATCACCATAGTCCTCTGCAGATTACTTCTAACAGATCCCTGAAAGGTAGCCTCTTGTAAGTGGGTTTAAATTCGCTATGCAGGGGTCCATCGACCTAATGAGGTTGGAAAAAAAAAAAACAAAACAACCCCAAACCACAGGACAAGATAGCTAGCTTTCAGAAGCTCAGACTGAAGACAGATCTGCCTCCTAAACCACCAGCATCCATTCACTGCACATAATGAGACAGGCACCTGCTGGAAACTACAATGCATGATCTACATGGGAGAAAGAAAACAGAAATTTCAAACACGTCAGTGGTTTCAAAAAAGAAGGGCAGTAAAACATTTTTATTTTGCCCACATTGAAAAATTAAAAAAGAAAAAGAACATAATATGTTGGATTTGATCAGCATGCTATTGAATAAGGTGTATAAGACTGGCTTGAAGGGCATTGGTTTTCACCTGTTTGGCAAGTTAAATGTATTCCTCAAAGTGTGTTATTAAGCATCTGAAAAAACTCTGTTGTTTTTAATGAGTGTGAGAACCAGACTCTTCTTGGCAGCTCACAGCAAAGGACAAGGGACAATGCACACAAGCTACAATACGGCAACTTCGACTAGGCCTTAGGGGAAAAAAAATTCATAGTGAGAGTGGTCAAACACTGGAATAGGTTACTCATGAGGCTGCAGAACCTCCATCCTTGGGGATACTCAGAAAGCAAGTGGACATGATCTGAACCTCACCTAATTTTCAATCTGGCTCAGCGCTGAGCCGAGTAGTGACCTGTGTGACCTCCTGAGGTCTCTTCCATCTCAATTATCCTGTAATTCTATGTTCCAGCCTCAGCCCACTTAGGATATAACAGTGATTATTCCTTCACCACAGCCTGTTAAAACTGAGCGCCAGATATGAAAGCCTGTTTCCCCTTTGCTTTCCTGACCTGATCTGCTTGGCCAGCTGATCTGACCCATGCAACTAGAAAGCTGCAAACTAGATCAGGATAAAATATTCTAACTGTCCAAGTAAAGTGATTAGCAAGTAGGAATTACATATTAAATCAAACAAGAGAAGCATCTGCAAGAAAAACACAGGAAGCAGCTGGGAACAAGACAGCCCAGAAGAAATAGGTCAGTAAGAGGTCCATAAGAGTAAAACATTGCAGTGAAAACAAAGTTACCAAACTGTTATCGTGCTGTGGACAACAGAATGGAAACTAAGCCTCAGAATGGAAATGATCCTCTAAGCCAGCTGTATTATCCTATATAAAAATAATGTGGTAATGTGGTCATTTTGTAATCCATGTATAAAGCATGCTAGTTCCCTTCACTGTCAGTCCAGGTATGGATCACAACCTAATGCTACAGCTCAGATAGTTACAGCCTGAACTGGCATTCACAGGTTCTAACTTCGCTAAGGACACTAGAACTCATCAAAGATACCCTGGAAAAAATACTCCTTTTGCTGCCATTTGCTTTAGGGGTGAAAAAAACAAAAAACAAAACAAACAAAAAAAAAACACAAACAGAAAAAAAACCTGGAAAAAAAAAGGCGCTAGGAAAATTACACACCGAAAAACTGTTAAAAAATGAATGCTATCAACATTTGAAAGTCAAGCTCTGAAGACTTTGAGAAGTAGCCATTATAGAACTGTAATTAAGCACTATGACACAGGCTTCAACTACATGACTAAATACTACTTATCCATACAGAATCCAGCTTCCTTTAGAAGGCACATTGCTCACCAAGACAAACAACTGTTCAAAACATTGCTTTCTCCACAACTATTCTATGTCACCATGTCATACTTAATCAACACAATTTAAACCTTGTTTTAATAACTCTAAGGAAAAGAAAATCAGGAAGAGATGCAAAAATCATAACCACCCACTAATTTTTGTTGCCCAATTTAAGATGCTAAGTGCTCTGAAAAAATCAGATCCTAGATAGTATAAACCACAGCTCCCAAAGGCTGCATAGTCACCACTTCAAAGCTTTAAATTTCAGAACAGTTCTGTGATTATGTTGTCTTGACAATACTCTTTCAAACACAGCGTGTGTATCATATACATCTAGATTGAAGTAAATTAGGTTACAGTAATAGAAGAGATTTCTCTAAGCGCCATTCAAACCAGTAGGGCTCCTCAGACATTTCAACATGTGCCTAAGTATAAATACACCTTACTGACTCAGTGCTTTTTCACAGAGGCAGAAGAATAGCTCACCTTTTTCCTACAATATGCGTTGAAATGTCTCAATATTAAGATTTGTATTTTATGAGGTTTCATTCAAACAAAACCTGAGCTGTCTGTTTGGAAAGTAAAGCATTTACCAAGTCCCACAACATACACAACATTTAGGTAAGTAACTAAGCATGAGCTGCAACTGGAAATGGGGTGACTAAATAATCTTCCTATCTAGTTCAAACTGGACTACTAGTTAGGTTAGCAAATATAGAGGGGGAAAAAATATACATCATTCTATCAAAGTATTTTTTATGTCTATGACAGCCAGTGTGATGTGAGTGATCAATTTCCAATCTGAGATTCCAGGATGCCTTAGATAAATAGTTATATTTCCTGTTTCCTCACTTTCCTCATTTGTGACAAGTAAGTCTGACATCCTTTAGAATTGCTTTGAAATTTATTTATGAGACTATTGTGTGAGATTACACATAACAATACCCAAAAGGCAAGCATAGTGTAAAATACAATGCACATGTGTAGTTCTATTCTGGAACCAATGCGATGCTGCAAAAAAATGAACCAAAACACACACTTCCAGAAATGTTATGAACAAAGCCTATGTAACTTCATAATTTCAGTGACAGAAGATGACCATAAGCATGGTGAGAGTCCACAATGTTTTTAACAGGCCAGTAATCTCTCCAGGCACCTGGAAGTAAATACTCTTCAGAGCATTAAAAAAAACAAAACAAAGTAACAATCAAACAATGAAACAACAGAACTTGCTCTGTCCAAGTTGTTACTTGTAGTAAAATAAGGAGGAAAGTAGCAAAACAGCATGAGAATGCAGGCCATGGACATGTTCACATCTAGCCATCAGGATTGCTTACGGACATGCATTGCTCTGGAAGTACATTCCTGGATTAGCAGAGCAAGCCTCTCCCTGATCTGTTCAGCCCTCCCTTATGGGCAAGTGGGAAAGCCACCAAAGCTTCACCTACTCCCTCTTCATCCACCTGCACAAGTGCAGAAGAAAGCAGCCCTGACAGTTCTAAGCAGCCAGCTATGAAAAGCAGCATTTTATAGTGCCAGAGATCCTCAATGCAGGGAAATTAGATCACTATGATTGAGTAGAGTTAAGAGAGGCTACTTATAACATTACTGATAGTCTATGCCCACACTAGTAAATCAAGCTATGCCAGGAACCACTCCTGAGAAATGGAACTCAGTCATGCAGACTGTTGAACGGATAGACACAGCACCAGGCCAGCTACAGTTCTGCTATGCAGTTCTGGGGCATGATTTTGGATTTAACACTAGCCAGAAGCCACTCCCAACCAGTAGCCTGTATTCACCTATCCTGCTCTTGAAGGCGGGAAAGTTTAGCAGCTAAGACAAGGGCAAATCCGTGCCAGCTGGCTTCAGGATCAGAAAAGAGTATTGGGTACATTTAGTTAACTGGTAGGGAAGCAGTCATAGCCTCTCCAGGCTTCTTAGAGGAAGATTTTGAAAGTAGCACATGCAATGAAGCATACAAGCAGAGCCTGATTAGCACCATCCGACAAAAGTCATCTACACATTGTAGTATACAAGAAGAAAACTAGAAATTAGCAGAGCTCATCTTGACTTCTTCCCGTTTCCTCTGAGCAGGCAGACTTTGCATATCATCTACTAATATCCACAGTCTCATTTATTTTCTCAGTTTAAAAAACAAAGTTCTATACATTTAGCATATGCTCTTACAGGAATGCTACTCTAATAAAGGAGTCTCACAAAATCACATAAGCAGCTGAGTTTCTGAGGGCAGATCATCATTGCACTAAATATTTAAAATGAAAGTTATTTAGAAACTGTTATTCTAATTACTAGTCATCACCAAATCTGCTTCTGTAGACTAAACATAATTACTAGTGAATCTGTTATCCTGGAAACATAGCTCCAGCAATGCTGGAGAGTACATTTTTCACAACAGATAATTGTGCAAAACCAGTAAAAACACATGTGACAACTGTCAATACACAGCTATCATGTGTTATCAATACTCTTTGAAATCTCTTTACAATTTCAGATATCTAGAATCGCTCTGTTTAAAACTGCCCTTTCATGACCGGATGCCTCTGCTGCCTTTGCTTTAATGATAGAATGCATAAGATATCCCACAGAAAATCCAATGTGCAAACCCCATTTGCCACTACTTAAACATTCATGTTTTCAGTGAGGATAAACAATTTTGTTTAACAACCCTCGTCGGCATGGTTCTAACTCGTCAGCTATGCATAGCTCTGACTATTAAAATATGCACACTACCTGTATCTTTATGTAAATCCACCGTTTTCTTGGAAAAGTCTTTTTACTCATTTGCAAGGAAAACTTTACGATATGCTTTGTTATATATTAAGCTGCACTGTATCAGCTGACTGTTAAAAATCAAGTACGATGCAAACTGTGTGGAGCATCCAAATAAAAATTACATATTTACTTAAGTAGATAAAGAACAACCGGTATTTTTGAAGTGAAACAGTTCTCTTTGCCCAGGAGCGACTCCCCACATGAAGGACAACACCCACACCGCACCAGACACCGGCGGGTTCTCCGCGATCAAGTTTTGCACGACCAGAGAAGTCTGAGGAGCAGGTGACAGAGCCGTCAGCCCCGCCGCGCCCGACCGAACCGTCTGGCCTCAGGGAGGAAGCGCTCGCCTCCACCTCGCGGTCACCCGTGCGGCGGCATCCAGCCCGAGGGCTCGGGAGAGCGACGCCAACTCACGGGGATGGAGCCCAAGCCGGAAGCGCGGCCCCACCGCCGGAGGAAAGTCCTCACCGATGCCCGCACGGCCACGGGACACGGCTGAGAACTCCCGCCCGGGGCTGGCAGCGCTCCCGCCTCCGAGCCCCACTCTGTCCCGGGGAAGCGCCCGCCCACCGCCTCCCCTCAGCCGCCGCCGAGACCGCACGCCACTGACCGCTGACTGCCTACGGCTCTGGGAGAGGGGGCGCCCGGCAGTCCTGGGCCTCCTCAGGGCGCCGATCCCCTAAGCGGCCCAGCCCGCAGGCACGAACCCCTAGTGCTCCCCTCCCGGCCGTGCACCGGAACGCCCTGCCGGACGTGGGACCCCGACTGGGGGAACCGGCACAACCGTGCGCGGCTCTTCGGGGTCCCCGCTGCAACTCAGCCCTCTCTGGCCGCACAGGCTGCTGCCCCCTGTGGATCAGGGGCAGCCGCAGCCCAGCCTCGCCGAACTGCGCCGGCGGATCCAGCGCCGACCACGGCGCAGCGCCTCGCCTCACCTCACGGCGTGGCCGGTGCCCCGCGGAGCCCAGCGTAGCACAAGCCCGGCCTGAGCTCTCTCCGGGAAGTTTCCTGCCATCGCAGCGGCCGGGGAGAACAAAAGCTTCAAAGCCGGGAGCGGGAAAAGGAGGAAGAAGGGCAGCGCAAGTAGGAGAGCGAGGGGCATTGCTCGCCCGCCGCGCCGCTGCCCTCTGCTGCCGAGCCCCGCCGCGGGCAGTTCGCTCAGCGCCACCTCCCCATTCGCTTTGGTGGCGGCTTGGCCGCACAGGCAGTGCCGCGGAACAGCCGGACCCAGGTGCAGGCAGGCGAGCCAGCGCCTCCTTCCCTTGCCTCTCCTTGCCCTGCCTTGCCCTGCCTGCCTACCGGCAGCTTCCCCTGCGCCCGCCCGTCCCGCTCGCTGCAGCGCCGCCGAGCCCCGCCCGCGCCGCGGCTCCGGCTCCGCCCACCCGGGGGCGCGCGCACGCTCCGGCCGAGCAGCTCCGGCTGCCCCCGCACCGGGGCGGTGGGTGAAAGGGGGGGTGCGGCAGCCCCCGCGAGCCCCGCGCTTTGCGCCGGGACGACGAGGCGAGGCTCGGCCCGACCCCCTTCCTCCCCCTGCCCCGCTCCCGCTCGTGTCCCACCGCCAAGCGTCCAGCGGCTGTGCCTGTAAAGCTGGAGGCGCCGCTTCGACAGAGTCAGGTGAAAGAGATGCTGAGGGCAGGAGCAACAAACGCAGAGCTCCCAGTCTACTACTGGGCTGGGTCGAAAATACCACAGAATAGCCAGGGTTGTAAGGGGCCTCTGGAGATCATCTGGTCCAACCCCTCTGCCAAGGCAGGGTCACCGGCAGCAGGTTACTCAAGAACGTGTCCAAGCGGGTTTTGAATGTCTCCAGGGGAGACTCCACACCCCCCCAGGCAGCCTGTTCCAGTGCTCTGCCACCCTCAATGTAACAAAGTTCTTCCTCATGTTGAGGTGAAACTTCTTGTCTTTTAATTTATGGCCTCTGCTCCTCATCCTATCTCTGGGTACCACTGAAAAGAGTCTGGCACCATTCTCTTGGCACCTGCCTTTGAGATCCTTATATGCATTAATGAATGAGATCACCTCTCAGCCTTCTCCAGACTAAACAGGCCCAGCTCCCGCAATGTACCATCATGAGAGAGGTGCTTCAAAGCCCTGATCATTCTTGTGACTCTCCACTGGACCCTCTTGGGTAGCTCCTTATCTTTCTTATACAGAGGAGCCCAGAACCAGACACAGTACTCCAGACGTGGCCTCACCAGGGCCAAGTATATGTGATAGTATTGCAGTCCTTGTGTACATAAAGGGAAAATTAACATAAAAGATTTCAAAGAGTCGCTATCTCAATTACACAAAGTTATAGTGGCTGATTTTTAAGGACTAAGACAGCCATTATGTATTCTCATTGCCCACATTGCTAACGCAGTAAGGAGGAAGATTTGTCAAATAGGGTTGCAATGCTGAGGTCACACAGTATGTAGCAGCCGTACCACCTGCAGCCTGGGATAGGGTGACTACTGATGCCGAAATGTTCAAGGCAGTAGACCATAATTTCACGCCAAAATCTATGTGGTTCAGGGTCGCTTATTGTGTTTTTATCTAGTTGTTTTATTTTCATAATTAAAACATACATTATTGGCAAGACTCACTTTATCACATTAAATGGATGTACAAGGGTATAAACTGATAGGAAAACTCTGTATTGTGTTACAGAACTTGATGTCTGAGCCAGGAAGTTTTTCACAATCCCTTTTTCTATTCAAACTGCATTTACCTGATTGCTGATGTAGGTTACTACATCAGGTCACAACTGCTCACAGTGAACTCAGAACAGAGGAGAATAAGGAAGCTTCTCAGTCTCCCAAATGGATGTCTTCAGCATGAAGCTGATGTGATAGATGCTAGCAGGATGTCAACAGCTACATTCGCTGATACTGCTTTGACTTCTGAGAAGTGCATCTCTCGATTGAGTTCAGCTGCCCTTCACGCACAAGCCTGTGGTTGAGAATTGCAAGGCAAATCCAGAGAGGAAGGTATTCTTTCTGGCTGCATTAAAAATTCTTGACCAAGTAAAACTATTTCTTTATTCCTACATCTTCTTTAACAAGTGGTGTGAGTGCTTTTTTGTTGTAATTTCCTATCATAGGAGAATGCCTGTTAAGTTCTACCTCATTTTGAGTGTAGAAAGAAAAAACTTGTGGACTTTGTTTTCTGAGATGCACTCTGAACTCCTCCCATCTGAAATAAGCATAACTAACCAGTGAGAAACTGCCCCACTGGGCCTTCTGATTTGTCTTGCTGTGGTTGGCTAAAGTCTTTAAAGACTTGTTCTAGCACAGGGGAGATGTGATATATTGATTGAATTTGAAAATCCTCAGATATTATCACTGCACTCCATCTTGTGGAAGAGGCAACAATATATTTTAAAATGATCCTATAGGGGGATTTTTGAGTAATTAAAGCTAACAATGTCTGGTTCTTGCTGCCGAAGCAAGGAACTACCTACAGCAGTGGTTTCAAGGAGTTGTTTGATTCTCAATCTGCCTAATTGTACCCAGTGGATTTGTGTAAATGTCCCTTGTTTTTTAGGTATGAGCTTCACATCTCTTTCTTTGTTTTGGAAAGGAGCTTTAGGAAAGCATCTGAAGAGTCTGATTTGAAAAGAGAAATTACAGCTTTCTGGGAGAGGTTGCCAAGGAGCACCCCCAGTTTGGGAGGAGTCATCATAAGGCTAGAGAAGCAGCCAGGTGGAGCAGGGATTGATGATCTGTGGGCGTTTGTGTCTGGGGTAAAGGCTGTGCCAGGCAGGATTGCTCTGTAAGGAGCTGCCTGGTTTGGGTTGATTTTGGATTGGTTTTGTTACCCCTATAATAAGTACAATAATCTTGCTGAGCCTGGGATGCTCTCTCTCTTACCAAAAAAGCCCAAATGATGAGGTTCCCTCTGCCCTTCTGGAAGTGCCTGTCGTGGCTTGTGAACTTTTTCACCTTGATGTTCAGCGCTGCTTTGGGAAACCAGAATAGGCAGCAACTGTGAACCATAGCAGAGGCATATGCATACACATTTGTGTCTGGGCAGGTGAAGAGAAAATTGAGAAACTTATCTGGATTCACAGCTATAGAAAGGTTAAACTTATAATAGTTGCCCTAGGAAAAGCTTGAAGATAAACCCATTTAACTTTAATGAATAACTTAAAATACAAAGGTCTAGTTCCCCCAGCTGTTCCTTGGATGGAAGAAAAAAAGGTTTACTTGAGAAGAGGCTGTAGAAAAGCTTAGTCATTCGGATCCAAAAAAGCAGGGAAAAACGGGTCTTGCTCAGGAAGAAGCTAGGAGAAAATTCTATTGTACAAATGAGGATCCTCTGAATTACCTCACCCCAGAAGCAGGTTCCACAAGGAGGCTAAATTTAATTAATAAATGTGAAGTGTGGTTTTTGCCTTTTTTTTTTTTTTCCTCCTTTCATTTTTTCCAGAACTACACCCTCTTGCCATGGCAGCAATGTGATGTGGCATGGAACAGCAGTGGTAAATGAAGCACTGGCCTTTTCTGTTTCATTTACCAGGCAGGGGCTTGGACAACGCAGTGGTCAACTTGCTTATTGCTGGTATGCTTTACTGCTCCAAATTGTGCCAGATCCAGTAAGATAGAATTGATCAGTTTTAAGAAATGCCTCCATGCAAAGAAAGCCTTGAAATTGGAGCACCTCTTTCTGTGTACTATTGTAACAGTGGAGACAGGTCTCATTAATTCTTGAGATAATACTAAGGGCAGGGTATCCTCATTGGCTCCAGTGTTTGTTAGCCTTTTCCAGACTCCTTGGTCATGTTCGTAGGGCAATGACTCATCACTTCATTACTGCACTGATTACATTAAGCTGATATTATCGTTACAATATAAGTAACATAATGCTTATGCTAATTCACTTTATGCACAACTGTCAGAATTCTCATCAACTGAAAGTATCCTACATGAGCATTTCAGGATTATTTAGATTTTTCCTCATTATTCATAGTTATGATATTTAACTCTATTCAGTGATGATTTTCAGTATAGCATATGAAAACTCAGAACAAATGGTCAGAACTTTTTGTGCAACCATTAGTATTGTTTGAAGGGAAATCAGAATATAACATGACTGCTCTTCAGTTTTTACTAGAATTCAGCCTCACAGATTTTTTACAGAATAGGACAAACACTAATGTTGGGTGGGAGTAGCAAGGAAGACTTTTTCAAAACGAAAAGTCTGCTTTTGTCAAAACATTAAAGTGGTTTATAAAATGATGCAGTTAGATTTTTTTTTTCCTAACAGTAGCAAGAAGACATGCAGATGAACAGAACAAAAATCAGATGTTGAGTGATTTTATGTTTGCATTTATTTTACTAAGCATAAGTACAAGTTAGTTGTAAAAAACCCCAAGAGTCTTGAGTTTCAAAGCTGCCTCTGAACTCTGTAGTCTGAAGAAAAGGAAGGCTTCAGAAATGTGGTTTCTGGTATATCCAACATAGCCCCCACTTGCACCTCTTATAATCTTTTTTGCCTGTTATTTCTTTGTAATTGAATTAATTTGAAGACATGGGAAAACACAGAAGAGTATAACAACGAAGGGTCAGTAGCAAGGTCTTACCTCAGTGGGGTTATTCATGTGCTTGAAGTTACACAACTACTGTGTTCTGCTCATATGTGGAATGTAAGCAACTCACCTCTGTAACTGGAGTGATTGAAGAAAGACTGGGTGAGTAAGGATTATAGTGAAAAAACAGACCGCTATTTTGAAATGGAAATTTATGACATTTAGCTAAGAATTGATGCAGAAGGCTTGTGAACTGGAACTGAGATTGAAATGTGGCATGAAAATGATTTCACACCTTTCCCTAGAAAAATTAGGTTCTCTTAAGAGCTGCTTTTGCAGTGGAGCAAATACCGACTAGTCATTTCCTCACAGATTCAGCACTTTGTTTTCTATCCTGTTTTTGTTCTGAGAGGAAGAGAAAGAAAGAGAAAACATCTGAACAAAATCTGTGTCAGTGCCAAGCAAATATGAGATCATTTGTTATGTAATTTCAGGTATTGACATGCATTTGGTGTCTCATCTCTTCTCTTTTGCCCATTTGACTGTTATCAAAATTATTCCTCTTTTATTTCTCATAGCAAAACTGAAGAGATGGTCAATAAACATCATAAATCCACTTTCCTCTCAAAGGGTATTTGCTGCTTCAGTTGCTACTATTTGCCTTTGAAGCAAGATAAACCAAAGCTGTGTTGCATCCGTATGCATCCACATTGCCATGAGGAAAAAATGTTTTGGGAAAATTCAGCATTCAGCTTCCAGTTTATAAGACCCTGAAGTGTCTGGGCTATAACTTCAATCCTTCAGCAATTATAATCATTTCAGAAGCTTGTGGTAGTGGGAGACACAGCATGGAATAGTGCCCAAAGTGATATTTTGCCCCTGGAACTCAAGTCTGAGAACTATGTGTCTTCATCCCATGTCCCAGTTTTAAGAAAGGAATGAGTAACAACACTTCATTTAGACTCTTGTGTAAGAGAAACAACTGACCTCCCCTTGTAAGTAGTATGCTGAGTACTTCCAGGTATTTCTGATCTTGGCAGGTAGGCTACGTCCAGTATTACTGAAGTTGATACACTCTTTTTAGTATGACATTTGTTTCATTTTGTTCTTTAATTCAGGAATCAGGGGCAAAAAGTCTTGATTTGTAGACTTCCTAGAGAAGAACTATAAACTTCTTTCCCTCTCTGCGTTCTTCTCTCCCCACAATTTAATGTTTCCTGTGCTTACATGCAGAAGGTATAATAAAAGAAGTGTAAGTGTAGTTGTTCCCCCCATCCAGATCCCAGCTATGTATGGTTTTGTAAATTTGCTATTCTGTCACATTCAGACTAGATTTATATTTACTTCAGTTATTCAATCCAGTTTTCAGTAGAACCTTTATGATACATATTGATATCTTTGTTTTAAAAGGAATTATTTTTACTGATAACATAAAAATTTAAATAACTCCTTTTTTTTTTTTTTCAGCAAATGCTTTGTAGTCCTTACATTATTGTTTAGTGAAACTAACTGGAATGACCTTCCAAAATCTTAATGCACGAAACTATCTACAGTGATGTGCGGGGGCTTATGGAACAACGCAGACAGCACAACAGACCAATATGATCAAAGGCTGACAACTTTATTAGCTCTCACATGCAGCTTTTATAGGGTTCGGACAACAGAGCATTTACGACACAGCTGACAAGATATAATTGAACAGTGTTTTGTTAGTAACAGCTTAACGATTAATTAACTGTGTAGCACATATTCCAAGGTTACAGTTATCAGTTCCTCCCTACATATCCCGACTTCTCAGGCTCTTCTGCCAACTCCCTCAAACTCTCTCACGTACGCGTTCTCTAGTAACCTTCAGCCAAGGCCTCAAAGCCTTTGGTTCACTACTTCACTAATGTCAAGTAACTGTCTGGATTGCTCACATGGCCATTCTCAGCCAAATGACTCTCCACAGTGATGCGTCTGAACAAGTTCAGTGTTTTCTGCAGCTACACTGTCTAGGAAGAGCGTAACAAAACAGGATTTCTGCCACAAGACACCTTTATTTTCTGATGTCATATATTTGGTATCACAAAACCTAATTCTGCACATCATGTTAAAACTTGCTATTCATTCACCAACAAATTTTACTTTTAGTAGGTGCTACAAATCAAGATGGACAACACAGATACTACTCATTAAAAAAACCCAAACATCCAGTTTCTTTTATTTAGAACCAAAGGCAATGCCCTGTAAGCCTAATGTTATAATGTGACCTCTGTAACAAAACAGATTTCTGAACTGCTAACCAATGACAAATGCTCCATAAATCCGCCAGTTAAACAAAAATAATAGTGAAAAGATCATATTTGAAAGAGAGCAGCAGAGTAAGGCAGACAAACAATTTATCACTGGGAAGTATCAGTGTTGGAATCTCCTCTGAACTGGTAACTTCAGCAAAGAATTAACATGAAATAGTGAGTGTAAAACAAAATTTTGTGTTCAGTGGATTTAATATAAAATTTTTATTGTGTTGTTGCACAGACAAAAAAAGATACTACCCTATTTTAATTACACTTGGGGTTAGCTAGTTTTTAAAACTCTTTTTAAGTTTCCTTTGTCAAAATATGCCTTACCATTTTTAGAACAGCACTAGTAATTTAACAGTGACTTCCACCTGTTGAGGCTTTTACAACTCGCACTCAGAGAGAAAGATGTCTGAGAACATACATGAACACAGGAAATGTCCCGCTGGCTGGACTGGGGATCTTTTTTTTCTTTGACAGTGGCAAAAGACCCTGGTGCACATCATGTACTTTGAGTGTACATCAGACGAGGCAGGCTGTAGTCTCTCCTCCAGAAATACTCACTGAAGTTCTGGCTTCACTTTTTCCTCTCCACTTTTATTTCTACACTTCAAACCAAGGCCCTTCCAAGTCACAGTCACGGAATCACAGAATTGTTTGAATTGGAAGGGGCCTTTAAGATCATCCAGTTCCGACCCCCTGCCATGGGCAGGGACACCTTCCACGGGACCAAGTTGCTCAAAGCCCTGTCCAGCCTGGCCTTGAACACTGCCAGGGATGGGGCACCCACAGCTTCTCTGAGCAACCTGTTCAGTGCCTCACCACCTTCACAGGGAAGAAGTTTTTTCCTAATGTCTAATCTAAAACTCTGCTCTGTCTGTGTAAAGCCATCCCCCTTGTCCTGTCACTATATGCCTTTGTATTTAACAGGTCTCAGGTTTTTTGCTGCAGCCACATACCAAGCAACAGCATTGTGAAGGGTGAAGTCTAAATACTAATTGAGTAGCAAGAACTACTTTGTTGTAGGTCCTCCATGACCATGCTGAGAAATGCTGACATGGTCATTTCATTGCAAATACTTAACTAATTTGATACTGAAGGATTCCATCACCTCAAAGCAAAAATTAGAAACATTTACAGATTCAGCAGATTTATCATATAAAGACAAGTACTAATACAACCGAAATTTTAAAACTAACCTGCCCACTTCATAGCTTCATATTTAGCTCTGTTTTCTTGAAGATAGGCCCCGTTAATCACTGATTGTGTTGGGTTATCTTCAGGTTTGATAGTGTCCAAGGTTTTTCCTGTAGTTAGTACCAAAAAGCTGCTGTTTGATGGAATCTGTTGCAGGGTAAACGAGAAACCCCCCTCAAAAGAAACGCCTTATTTTCTTTTTTTATTGTATGGCTTCTTAAGTGATTTTTTGTGGAGGCATTTCTCACTGAAAAGGGTTATGTGAGCAATCCAGCCTTTGGCTTAGCCCCACCCCTATGGTGAGCAGAGGGCCGGGGGCTGCTGGAGGGGTTACTACAGGACACCTTTCCAGAAGCCCGCCAGAAGTTGCCAGAAGGGGACGCCCACTTGCTGTCACTTCAGGAGCTGCCACCAATCACAAGCCGTGATGATTCAACTGGGAGGCAGAACCAATCAACTGTTGTGGAATGTTCGGGTATTCTGTAACTTTTCTATAAAAGAGGTGCTTGCACACAATAAAGAGGTCAGCCTTGATCATATTAGTCTGTTGTGCTGTCCATGCGTGGTTTTGTAATCCCCCGCAAATAGCGCCCGAACAGGGACCCTCAGATTTGCCTCCTGAGAGCTGCTCTGGTGGTGAAGATCAGAGCAGACCTGACGGGTGGGAAGCCGACCGAAAAGGAGCCAGCAGTAGCCCTGCTGATGTAGAAGGAGGATGTGCACGTCCTGCGGAACAAAGGTGTATCTGCGAAAAAGGTCCACTCCGAAAAAGGCAAGTGGCGGTCGGGGAGGAATGGGGGCGGCTCAAACAAAGGAAGAGGCAGCTGTCCTTCATCTCCTCCAACATGTCCTCTTTGAGAGAGGGATTAAATATGAAGAAGATGTTCTTAAAGAGCTACTCCAATGGAGTAAGGAGGAGGGGCTACTTAGCGGGGTTGGAACGGCACTTGAAATGTCCACGTGGGAGGCGATAGGCGTCCGGCTTTGGGACACTATAACTGATGGGGGGGAAGCAGCGCGTGAGGCCCAAAAATATTCCACGCTATGGAAGCTTATCCGAGAGACTTTGCGGGACATGCAATCAGAGAGAGCTGTGGCTGCTTCGGCGGCTAAAGCCTTGTCTCCGGTAATGCCGTCCATGCCTCCGCCTGAACCCCCAGCCCTACCCGCCTCCCAATCCCCTGCAAAGCCCCCAACAAAGGGTTCGAAGAACCCCGATCGGAATCCCTTCGATCATTATACCGGGGGGAGAACTCACCGGAAGATTGCAAAGACAGTTAAAATGGGCTTCCAATCTATGCCCAGTAAGGAGAGATCAAAATCTGATGTTGTTACTGATCCTGACAATACTGAACCTCGCACTAACACCCTAATTAACATGAAAGCCGAGTGAAAGGTTGCTGCAGTGGCTATTCAAGCTATAGTCACCCCGGCGGCTGTCACTCCTCCTGCTCCAAAGGTGAATAGGATTGAAACCTTTTTTGGCCTGGGCAATTTATGGCCCATAAAACAGATGAAAGGGTAGTAATTAAGATCTGCTAACGAGATGCTTGCATCTCCTTCTGAGACAAGTATGCAAAAGAGCCTACTCTCAGATCGCCTGAAACCTGCGGGGGGGAAAGTTTCAATTGCACTTGATGGCCCTGAAACTCCTGAGGACATTTGTGAGAGGCCTGTGCACGTTCATCAAACTACTGTTGCTGCTCCTGAGTTTCTGACTCCTGATAATTCTGATGCTGACCTGGATAGTCCTTTTGACCCGGTACCTGTTGATCCGGAAAAGAAGCGTGATTTATATCCCCCAGATCCTCATGATAAATTGCCAGCTGTAAAGGGAAAAGTAAGATGGGTGGGGGATGCAGATGTATTGTGTGCTTATAGTCTCTCTGTGATATTCATGCACCGAAGTATGTTCATGTTTCTATCGACCCTTGCAGACCTTTATAGATATTGCTGGCCACTTCTTCCCATGTAGGCTGGCCACCTGCATCAGAATGAGTGTGCATTTTGGTCAGTTTAGAAGCCCAAGCCTCATACAATGTGAGGGAGGCAGAGCCTCTGCGGGGAAGCCCGCTGAGATTGAGCCTGCCACCTTACATTGCGATGACGCTGTTTGGAGCTGGTTTCTTGTATCAGTTGTTACTACTGTTGTTACTTCTGTTACAGAATCATGAGTTTCCTTATTTTATTACCCATCTGCGAAGCCATCAGTCAACTTATGGACTAGCCATAGGCAACAATAGAGCAGATATATTAGTTTCTCCTGCTTGGGCTGGGCCGCCCATTAATAGCTTCGCGCAAGGCCGCGAGTCACATTCCTTTTTACACCAGTCTGCAAAAATGCTTGCGCCCATCTTGTCAAAAAATTGGATTCGGCCTAGGAATCGGAGTTAACCCTAGAGGTTTGCAACCATTACAACTGTGGCAAATGGATATTACCCATTTCTCAGAATTCGGTCGACTTAAATATATTCATGTTTGTATTGATACTTTTTCCATGGCATTATGGGCAACCGCGCAAACAGGAGAAACAGCTAAACACGTGCAACGTCATCTTTATATATCCTTTGCAGTGTTAGGAGTTCCAAAATCTATCAAAACTGATAATGGTCCTGCTTACATCTCCCGATCCATAGCTCATTTTTTCAGCATTTGGGGAATCAAACATATTACAGGTATTGCTCACTCCCCAACCGGCCAAGCTATTGTTGAACGTGCTCACCAAATTGTAAAAAGCCTTCTTTTAAAACAAAAGGGGGGAGAAGCACTCCCTCCGGCAGAGCGATTGGCAAAAGCAATATATGTGGCTAATTATTTACAATTAACAGGCGACAGAGCTGACCCACCTATGGTCATTCATAGTTTGGCAATGCAATCAGGATCATCAGAAAAACCTAACCAAAAAATTTTGGTACAATATAAAGACCTGGTCACGGGTCATTGGAAAGGACCCACAGAAGTTAAGTTAACAGGAAGAGGCTATATGTGTTTGATTACAGATCAAGGCGTTCGGTGGGTACCAGCCCGTTGGATACAGCCCTGGCAAGGCTCAGCAGAAGACATCTCGTCTGCACCGGAGGATGTCAGCGATGATCAGGAACCTGTTAGTGGTTAAGCTGTTAATTTTGCTGTTTGGATATAGTTCTGTATCTCTATAATTATTGCTTTGAAGGGTTTAGGTATTGTGTTATTAATTCTGTTTGCATGCATCATTGTGTTTACTATAATAAAGAAATTGGTAACCAGGGTGCTAAGTCAAACCTGGATTGCTCAAAAACAAGAAGAGGGTATTGTGGAGGCATTTCTCACTGAAAAGGGTTATGTGAGCAATCCAGCCTTTGGCTTAGCCCCACCCATCTAGTGAGCAGAGGGCCGGGGGCTGCTGGAGGGGTTACTACAGGACACCTTTCCAGAAGCCCGCCAGAAGTTGCCAGAAGGGGACGCCCACTTGCTGTCACTTCAGGAGCTGCCACCAATCACAAGCCGTTGTTATGATTCAACTGGGAGGCAGAACCAATCAACTGTTGTGGAATGTTCGGGTGTTCTGTAACTTTTCCATAAAAGAGGTGCTTGCACACAATAAAGAGGTCAGCCTTGATCATATTAGTCTGTTGTGCTGTCCATGTGTGGTTTTGTAATCCCCTGCAATTTTTAATAGGCATGAAGCATTTAAATAGAAAATTCTTTCTTAGGTCTTAGCCTGAAACATCAATAAAATCTGCACAAATGCAGTTTAATAAAAAAAAAAAAATTTTCAACATCTTCAGCTACTTAAAGAAAGTGGTGACGGGTTCTGAAATGCTGCCCCTCCAGCTATAAGGCTTGTGGTGCAGCAGGCTTTTGAAAAACTTGTGAACCAGTAGATGATACACAGACAGAAAGCTTTATTTTTAACAGCTACAAAAAGCAGAGTTTACTTCTAAAGTATCCAGTGACAACACAATGTAGTCCTGGTGTACTTACACTCTATGCTTTTTTGACCTTAACACTTCAAAAAGGTTTTACACTGAAGATATAAATGGCAACACAATTATGTATTAATGTAAAAGCAGGAAACACAGGGAAAACACAGTAACACATACTAAGGAAACTTTAACTATTTCTAGCCTCTTGAAACACACTCATCCGCCTTTTGTGGGACTTCCAAAATCAAAACTCAGAACTACCCAATTCCTTATTCTAACACTGGAACACAACTCTCAGATCCCTTCTTCCTCATACGTGTCTCAGATCAACAACTGTGGATGTAGTTTGCCTGTGCAAAAAGTCATTGGGAGCACACAGACAAATACCAGTAAGTAGCATCTCAACATACAATCATTGCTTATAAATCCACGTAACTAAGTTAACACAATGAAGCATAGTAAAGAGAGGCATGATGTGCAGGATCAAATCTTAAATGCCAGCCTCCCATGAAAGTAGTAAAAAGTCAGCATTGCTCATGCTATGTTTGCCTTATATATATATAAAAACTTATGGAACTTTAATACTGCACAGATTCTCCTTTAAAGCTTAAGCTACATCAAATGCTTGTATTCTGGAGGACCAGACTGATAATGAAAGAAACCAAGTAGTCTGACATTCTGCACTCATTTAAGTTGTTGAAAACACACAGCAATTGATTTTCACAGAAATCTGGCAGTTTGAAGGGGGGGAGAAACTGTTCACAGCTGAGAAAGGAGGATGTCTAGATATTTCTGTGTTAAGCAGGTATGCCACTCTCCAAAAACAAGGTGAAAGTTGATTCAGTTCAGTCATGTATTAATAACATAAAAACACTCCAGCAAACCACCAAATATCTGGAAAGACAATCCACAGTATTTTTTTAAACAAACACCCCTCCCTCCCCCAAACAATAACAAAAAAACCCCAAATCCCAAACACACAAATCCCTAAACAAATTCCTTACCTTTCTCACTCCCACCTCTCTTGTGGTTTTGTCCAGATCTTGTAACAGCATCATCAATCAACATCTTGGCTTTGTTTTGTACAGCAATGCTGCCAAAAATCTTTGCTTCAGCTTCGTAGGTTCCCTTTATAACTGATGTTTGTAAAACCTGACTGAAGTTTTTCTAATACCACAATGACAAATTTTATATAGGAATATATACTTAAAACAGCCTTTGATGTTTTTTTCCCCTGAATTTTAACTTCTGAGGAAAATGCCCTTTAATTCCCCTTCTAAAAAGGTAATAAATGAATACTTAGGGAAAGAGTATCAGTAATCTTCTCCAGTCAGATTATTGTGAAACAGGGGAATTATTACAGCTATTGCAGCACACTTCAAGTTGCTGCGTTAACTGTGATTTACGTAGAACCAAAAGCAGTCACGTTCACAACACAGTCCAGGCCTTAATAACACACAGCACATGGTACCTTTATCCTGGAATCTGGAGAATCCTCAAGCTCTCTTATTTTACTTCCACCCCTACCTGTAATAAAGATACACTGCAAGTGTTACAGAGATTTAGGCCAAACTGCCAGAAACTACACATGGTAAATGCTTAGCATTTTGGTTGTGACCAAACCCCGAGACCTTCTCAGGAGTACACGCACTCATAAGTAAAATAACCAGTGACATCAAACTGCTTGAGATGCAGGTAACTTATATGGCAATTAGCCAAATGCAAGGTGCATGGGGGTTGTGTGTGAAAGCTCCTCAGTTCAAGAGATGGAGCAGCAAAACCATCTCAAGAGATAGCCACTCTTCCTCCACAAGAGTGGAGAGGAGCTTACATTGCTGGCTATGAGAACAGACACCAAGCCAACCACTTCAAGGAGAAAAAGCTCAGCTACCCTGGCAAGTGGGAGAGCTCCACTCTTCCCTGCAGAAGGCAGCAGTGCACCTCCTCGGGGAGTGGAGGGAGGGGCAGGGACCCATAAGAGCGTACCTCTCTGTGGTCAGCTTCTCTCCTCTTCCCGCACCTGCTTACCTCAGTGGGCCAAGCGCCCGAGGGGTGGGGGTGCAGCTCTTATTACCTATAAGAGCCCAGACCAGGGCGCTATACAGATGGAAGCAGAGGGGTGCTGCGGCATCACTATGCTGGCTGGTCCTTCTCATCAATCTCCTCCAGAGCCCATTCCTGTTGATCCCCTGTGTCCATTCATTCCATCATTCTCCTACAACTCCAGGAAGAGCATCACCGGGCAGCATCCCCCCGCTTCTCTGTTAGCCTTCAAGTAGTGGCAGGTGATGGCAGGCATCCCTACTTCATGCCGTCTTCCAGTTCCCCACCTCTGGATTTTCAGTCCTATAATTCTTCCCTTTCATTGTAGTTCGTTGTTCATTGTAGTTTGTTTTTCTCCTTGTTTTTGTTACCCTTAGCCCTCTCCCTCTCTAAGGCGGCTTCAAGGTTTTGATAATAAGTACCTAAGCAGAAAAGCAAATAGAAACAGCAACTGTAAGAGAAATTATTTATAGAGCGCACACAAGCTTGGACACCTTCTTCAGGCCTCTGTATTCCGCTGGCTTCCGTGGCTATTGGAAAGGTAAATCCTTGCCCAGTTCTTTTACTATCCATCTCTCGCTACCAATTCTGATGATGCCAGACATCTTTTTTGCCTCTTGCTTGAATGCTACAGCAAATTCAGTCAGTGATTTCAGAGAACTTCAGTCTCAGTAGCTAACATTTCTTTTGAGTTGTATCGGGTTGTTAGATCCAGCAATGCTATGGGACAATCCATACACTTCAGAGCAAGCCAACTCATTTAGCCAGTTAAAGAGTGTTATTAATTTCTAGAACTGATGTTAACCTATACATGTTCAGAATTTCATTCTGAATCTTGTGAATGATTACTTTTACAATTTCTTGTATAATTTATGAATATCTGTTGGTCCCAGGGCTTTGGCTATTCCAAAGGAACAGCTCTACTTCAAATGAAGTGGATTTCTTACTTAAATAATCTCAAAAATATCTTTGGTATGAGGTAGACTGGATTAAAATGATGTAGAAGTAGATCCTAGATAAGACAACAGCAGAGAGAGCAAATTAGGTACCTTTGAAATAGTACCTGATTGCTGTTATACACAAGTCAGCTGCTTTCTTTGTGGCTGGTGATCTCCACGCTGATTATATAAGGAGGAAGAGAATGAATGCGTGCTCCTTAAACATCATTGTGACCTTCTTAAGTTTTTATTTTTTTTCTTATTTTTGTTTCTAATGTTTAGATGCACAAATGCTAAAAGTGAAGAATTAGGAAGTTGTTATTAGAGACTTCTTGACATTGAACTGTTTGTGTGTATATGTGTGCATATATGTGATGCGTCCATTGAAAGAAACACCTTTTTGTTTTTTTTTTTCCCTTTATCCATTTACTTAGAGAAGTAATGGTTTCTTAGCAATCAGACATTTTGCATATTACATTTTGCTTGGCACATTAGTTCTTGCCTGTTCAGTATCCATGTGTAGGGCAACTGTAAAGGCAATCGCACAGAGAGCAGGCTATTATTTTATAAGGCTCTTCACTATTTTAGTTTTCTGTTTTAAAAATACAGATGTTTTGAATCAGTCTTCTAGCAAATAAAAGTACCTGATGGTTTGGGGGTTTTTTTGATTGCTTTTTTGTTTTGGTTTTGGGTTGGTTTTTTTCAGGGGGGGGTTGAAATATGCAAAGAATAAATAAAATAGCCATTTAAAAAAACAATAATTTGACACTATTCTATGCTTATGAATGCTGATTACTGGGAAGAAGAGGATTCTTAATGTGAAAGCTCTATGTCTTTTTAAAGCAACTCTGTCTTATTAAAAGCAAACATGATTGAAGAATCAACCTTTAGTTAATCAGCAGCATACTCCTTTCCCTTTTTGTCTGTAAATAGTCTAGCTGATGCCAGCTCTGATATATTTTTCTCTTTTTTTAATGCACAGAGGATGTGGTTACAGCAAAGATGTATTTTAAACCACAAACTTGGGAAAATAAAACCATCCTTTTTCAATTTCAGATCATGTTTACTAAAGCATACTTCTCCTGATTGCTCTATATAAAGTCCTTTATAATACTATGATTGATGCCTATAAATACACAGGCAGTGAGATGGCAATCACCAAGGAGGAAGAAGAGCTATGAATAAATTTAGGCTTGAAATTTAGAACATTTCTAATCATCAGAAGAATCGGGTTCTGGAACAGCTTTTCAGCAGAAGTCACTGTGGGATGAACTCTTTTCAGTACGAAGTCGACACCTGTGATTTCCAGCTATGCCAATTAATCAGAAGGCTGCAACACAGCCTGGAGTCTTTCTTTCTTTCTTGTGCAGAATAAACAAAAAATTCTGCAGTCTGAGCATCCTGCTGTCTGTGTGGGAACACAGCTACAGCTCTGTCTTAGGGATTAGCAGTGAAAAATCCAAATTCTGCTTTGATACACCTTGCCTGTGCAGGGAGCGAAGTCTCATTGAGCTGTGTTAAATAACTTCTGTGAAAGCAGCTGTGGAAGTTTTAGACATGACTGCTTTTCTGCTGGAAGGCACTCTCATCAGAGCTGAGCAGGCAGAAAGGCTCATACAAGTGTTTCTTATTTGCTTCAGCGAAAGGTCAGCCAAGATTAACTGAAAATGCATAAAGCAATAGATTAAACGACATCAGCTGACTTTATGCAGAAGTAGATTAGAAGTGCTCACAGAGACTGGTCCACAGCTGAGCTCCAGAAGCAAGTGAACTCTGACAACAGTTCCTACCATTTCTGTGGTGACTATCTGACACAGTTCAGTAGCTGTCTCTATGCAACGAGTTATTTCTGCTGCAATCTGAATGATAGTCTCTGTGCAGCAAGGACCTTGGAAATATTAAGCTTGCAATGTTTCTGGACAGGGTGAAAACAGTCTGCTTCCAGATTTGTGCATCCTCAGATGTTTTCCTGTGGCGGACTGAGATGCCTGATAGAGGGCAGGAAAATCAACTGACAATACAGACTTGTGGGTCTAACTCAAGAACTGCTAGAACTCACGCTGCCCTAAGGCCTGTTTCTTCTTAGCCTGTTTGGATGCTTCGGTATCACATTGCTGGTCCTAAGAAGTGCTCAAATGTTGGTGGAAGGGTGTTTGGCACTTGACCAGTGAACATCTCATTCTGGTGAATAAACCAGAAAGCTACCACACAGCTTTAGCATGGCACTCATGCTGGCATATTTTAGCCCGATGTATTCTTCTTAAGGGTGAGCAGTAGATGCTTACTGGAGCAGCGAAAGAAATAGGTCATGTACCAAATGATTACATTTGGTTTCCAGCAGTTTCCACTTGTTCTTCTTTGAAGATGTTACATCCTGACTGCTGTGTTTAACAGCTACACATGGACTTTCACTTCAGGGTTGTGTTTTGGTTTTGGGATTTCTTTTTCTAAACTTCTTTTTTAATCTGCTTATACTTTTGACCTCCGTATCATCTCATGGCAAAGAGTTCCACACTTTAATTATACATTAAAAGAAGGACTGACAGTGCACAGCAGCTACACATTCCTCAAAGACTGTTTGCCATTTTAGTGCCCTTATTGCAAAGTTCCAGCCTACAGGGACACATACAGAAGCTAGAAATGGAAAAGATATACTGTATCATGGTGTTAGTTTCAGCCTTAATAGAAAATGTTTCAGTCACAGCTTAAGTACACCATATAGCAGGACTCTGAACAGCCTGTAGGGTGTGAAAACACAATGACTTCTGCAGCCTCCAGGGTGGTTTTCTTCAACAGAGCAAACAGGGCAGGATTCATGTTAGAGTTACTGTGAGCATGTCTTTTGGTATAGTTGATGTTTTGAGTAGACCTGTTATTTTCCTGACAACTGTAGTTCTAGAGGTATTTCCTATCCTTCTTCAACAGTTGCTAGACTAATTCTGTGTGAATTTCTTTGTAGATGCATTACAGAGATGAGGTAAGTATCTTCATGGGAAACACAGTTGTTTTCAGTACCATAAATAGTGGCTAAAGAAGAGGCAATAAATGTTTGAAAGCTTACCACAATCAGTCTAGAAATAGAGCTCAGTCTTGAACCATGAAGGTAGTAAATTACTGTGGTAATTTGCTAAGGTTTATGCAGGATTGTCTCTCACTTGAAATTGTTTGATCAATAGATGGGTTTGGGGCTTTCCCTAAAGCTTCTTTTCTATTTTGAAGTAAGGAAGAATTACATACTTTGTTTTAGATTACATTAGATCATCACAGTGGTCATGCCTAAGATTATATAAAGTATGAAAATAAGGATCAAGGAAGAACTCGGGATAACCATAAACCATTGAAAGCCGTAATTTCCTCTGGAATAATTCAGAGGAAGTAAAGATCAGTTAGTTTATACAAAAACTCCTTTGGTAATCTACTGCAGGCTTTTTCTAATGAACAACAACAATGCAGATTTATATAATACCTTTATTTAGTGGTAATCCAAAGTAGTATGCAGATAATATATGGAATTATTTCATGTATCTCTAAAAATCATTACCTTCTTGAGTAGAAATATTGAAATTATTCTCTGCCAACAATAAACTGCATGTTGGATCAGCAGTGTGGTTTCTGGATATGTGGGGCATAATACCATCTGTAGGTATATATCCCATCTGTAGAATATATGAGCTACTCTCTGTCTTCCTCTTTAGTGAAAATGGTAAGAAACAAATGTTGAAGAAAATGCCTAGCTATACACTGGAAAGCCTTCATCCAAACCAGTCCTCAACATCTGATTAAGATACCGTGGAATTTACATTAACTTTCCTATTCTCCCTATCAGGGAGAAAAAAATATGTTACCTTATTTTTGCTCAAGAAATTTTAAATCCTTCAGTCCTGCTAGTGGATGAAAAGCCTCATTTCCTTCTGGTTTTTAATGAAAGTTCCTAAGCCTTATGATTTTAGTGGGAAGATTAAAAGTCTGCAGCGAAAGTTCAATAATTGTAAACCAAATAATCCCATGAACCCCATATTTCTCTTAAAATTCCCTGATGCTTGAGAGCAGTGATACAATTCTTGGCAATTGGGACACAAAACTTTCCTATGCTTGGGACTGAAAATATTGTAATTTCTACCTCTTTGGAGCCATTTGTTATAGATGAGAAATAACTTAGATTTTGTTATAGCCTCACTCTGCCTTCAAGAAAACTCCAACAAACTCCTACAGATTAGGTGACTCTAGAGTGAAGATGTTATTTTTTTCCAAATGTATGTCCTTTGTTCCAAAGTGCCCTCAATCATTAAGAACATTCAGTGGCACACTGAATAAGGAAACCAAGCTTTTGTAACAAGTGAATTTTTGTAAAACTCAATAGTATATCACATCACCTGCCTGAGTTTATTTTACCTAGATAGACTTGAAATGACGTACATATTTTAATTAGCACCGTGTATATTATTGCTAGGTTTTAAACCAGGCACGGGTTTATAATACCTGAGAGGGTAGGTAGCAAGAAGAACAAATTGCCAGTCTATAATTGGCTGAACACACAGTTGGCAAAATTTGGTGCAGGGCAGTTGTATAAAAGAGTAGAGTTATAGCGATTCAGGTGTCAAAACTCACCTTAGGTTTTTGATATGACTTCTAATCCTTATAAGTAGCTCTGATTCGTGTACATTTCTAACTGAAGCAGGCCTGCCAGACTGCACATGCATGTAATCCGCCTACCAGGCTTATGGGGACTGTGGAACAAATAGATGGAAGCAGCTCAATAGCTGTTCATTGGCTTTGGGGACCAAATGGATGCCTAGTGAACCATCAACACCTTCTCAATATGTTTTTTAAGTCTGTTCAAAGCTGCCCTTCTCCATCCCCACTGAGAATGTAAATTCTCACATCTCAAAATTATATTATTTTTTTATTCAATATTCCTGTTTCATATTTTTTGAGTACTCAGCATTAATTTTCAATCTAATTCTGTTTGTGCCTATGAAAGGTTTTTGTTTCGAAGTACATGTTCTGCTATGATAATTATCCCTCCTGCACTTTAATTCAAGCCAGAAAGTTGATTTATTCTCCATGTGTTCTTTGTAAAATTGAATGTGTTGCCTTTTGTAACTGACTTACTTCTGACAAAGCTGATCTAAACAGTTGCAGAAGTGTCTCATTTCCTTTGCAGTTATGAGCCCAATTAACTTGTCAACATTTTCCAATGGTTAGTTACTACACATTTACCACAATTCTAATCAGCTACAGAGGTAGGAGAAAGAAGGACAGTTAGGGTAGGGAGTGTTTTCCCTTGCAGTTTCTAGTGGCAAGTGTAGATGGAGCCTCATTTCACAATTACTGGAAGTTGGAAATAGTGATGGGTCAGAAAATCACAAAGAGGTTTGTTCAGTGGTTGTGATCTGACTCTTAAGCCTACTGAAGATGGCTTTGGTATGACTAATTATTTCAGTCTTGGTTGTTTCAACAGATATTTAAAGATGAGATTGTCCTGTCTGTCTTAGTGTATTTCATCTGTCATTTCACATGCAGTTTGCTACATAAAGTCCAGTTTCTGCTGTCTTTGTTCATCATATGCTGGGAACACCATGGCATGGAAAAGGTGAAAATTCATTAAAAAAGAGAAAATTAGCTATTGTTCTAATAGCATTAATCTTAGAATTGTTTAGGTTGGAAAAGACCTTTAAGATCATCCAGTCTAAGCATTAACCTTGCACTGAGAAGTCCACCACTAAACCATGTCCCTCAGTGCCACATCTACATACTTTTTAAATGCCTCTAGGGATAGTAACTCCACCACTTCCCTGGGCAGCCTGTTCAGTGCTTGGCAACTCCTTCAGTGAAGAAATTTTTCCTAATATCCAACCTAAACCTTCCCTTGTGCAACTTGAGGCCATTTCCTCTTGTCCTATTGCTTGTTACTTGGGAGAAGAGACCTACCCCCTTTTATATTTTGCTTCTTTGCATGTTTTCTGTATTGCCCCAACTAATTTACTGTAGATTATCCTAGGAAAGTATCGCATGGAATGTTGCGTGATTTAAATATAGATAGAGACCACAAGGGGTGCTAGAGAGTGGGCCACTGTGCATTGTGCTCTCCAGAACTGTTGCAAAGCGCAGAAATCAGCAGCTGTTGATCTAGCCCGGCACCTTCAGAATAAATATTGTGTTCAAAATGCTTTCATTCTTCTTTCATGAGAATATAAGCAACTACTCCTTTTGAGAGGGGACTGCCCTCACACTGTGAACTTCTTTTTCTTTACCTCAATCATCACGGTGGTAAAGTGTGCCCTCCTGGCAGCAGGGCAGGATGCCAGCGGTGGCTGCTGGAGGTTCCTGGCAGCCTCTTACAGGCCCTCAGTCCATCCCCATCCACTAGTGATGGGATGGTACCATCTGGTGCCAAGTTAGAATTGCACAATCCATCCACTGTCAGGGTGTGTCACAACCTGTGATATTCAGAAGGTTCAGTGCTCTTTGACAGAAGGCATCCCTGTGAAGGTGTTTATTTTCAAGCCTCTCTTGGGTGACAGGAGGTGATTTTAGATCTGGGAAAGTACATTTCAAGAACCAAGTCATGATGATCTGTCCATAGATGATTGAAGTTGTAATTCTGGTTTTAAGATACCTAAGGAATATATGTAGTGAATATAAAACTAAAGTTGCCTCTTTTATAAGAGGGCACTGTGGCTGAATGGAAACCATGGTAACTGCAATGGCATATCTTGTTCCTGAGTGATAAAAATGCACAGAGTAGGCTTTGTGCTTAGCAACAAAACCTAATCAACCAAGTTTTGATATAGCCTTCCCTCCAGTCCTCCATTGCAGCTGCTGTCCTTGTCCAATGCAGTATGTGTGCCTGGTCTTCATAATTTAATTTTCATTAATCCATCCTTTAAGCATGCAATAAGCAGCACAAAATACGTTTCACACAAGAAAACAATTTATTCTTGTTGGCCATTGCTTTAGAAGAATGCACAACTCAGATCTCCTTCCCTGTAGAGCTGTTGCAAAGTATGACTCATCCTTGGCCGGCATGTTGGATGTTCACTTTAATTAGAATATGTGCATCTAAAGATTGGTGTAAACACTTGCTGTTAATAGCAAATTGCTCCCTGCTATACAATGGGAAGTAGAAGCAGTTTTAATACATTTAGTACATTAAGCTGTACATTTGAAGTCATGTTAGGGCAGCACACTGACAAAAATTAATTAGGGAAACTCTTTAATTAGCATACGTTGGCTGCCATACAAATCATGTTGGCATGAAAAATGGGAATAATGTGAATTGCACTCTGCAGTGATTAAATATTTTCTAAACACTAAACAATAGTATAAAAATCTTTGATATCTACCCTGTGAGGCAAATCTGGATGAGGATCCTGTTTATTTATAATAACAAGTGAAAAGAGATAAATTATTGCTGCTTTCTCATTCGCAATGGTACATGTTTAATAGGCTGACTTTTGTAGAATCATAGAATAGTTTGGGTTGGAAGGGACCTTTAAAGGTCATCTAGTCCAACACCCCCCTGCAGTGAGCAGGAACATCTTCAACTAGATCAGGTTGCTCAGAGCCCCGTCCAACCTGACCTTGAATGTTTACAGGGATGAGGTGTCTACCAATGCTTTGGGCCTGTCCCAGTGTTTCACCACCCTCATAATAAAAAACGTCTTCCTTATCTCTAGTCTGAATCAACCCTCTTTCAGTTTAAAATCATTCCCCCTTGTCCTATCCCTACATGCCCTTGTAAAAAGCTCCTCTCCAGCTTTCCTGTAGGCCCCCTTTAGGTACTGGAAAGCAACAGCTAGAAGTTCTCCCTGGAGTCTTCTCTTTTCCAGGCTGAACAAGCCCAGCTCTCTCAGCCTGTTCTCATGGGAGAGGTGCTCCAGCCTCTGATCATCTTCATGGCTTTCTCTGAATTCACTTGAGCAGGTCCACACCCCTCTTGTGCTGGGAGCCCCAGAGCTGAACACAGTACTGCAGGTGGGGTCTCATAAGAGCGAATCACCTCCCTCAATCTGGCCATGCTTCTTTTTCATCTCACTTGCAGATGCTTCTCTCAATACAGGCAGGTGAAATGTCTTTATACTTACCTGGGATCTAACTGACCCACACAACATTGCCAGCATCTGACACAGCACAAGTTGATGATCCAAAGATTTTACAACCTCTCTTGGGAGACTGTAAAAAAAACCAAGGAATATTATGTCTTTCGAATGTAGCTTAACACACTTGGGTAAAGCTTAGACTTCTCCCAAAATCTAAGCTATTACACTAATATTAGAATGATAATATTGAGTACGTGTGTGTAAATGTCTTTCTCCATTGTGCAGAAATAAATCGTATTTGTCTATAAGCAACATTTCTTTTAAGTTCACTGTCATTTACTGACTTGGGATGTACAGTGTCAGAGATTTCTTAACATAGCATAATGCTATATCAGTGTGTGTTAAAAGGAAGTCTCTAAAGTGTTAGACTAATTGACTTTATTAAGATCATATATACTTTAAGAGTGTTCTCACGTGGTCAGATCAATACACATGATCAGAGCATTATTATGCCTTTCACTACTTGGAAATCTTCACAAAGGGCCACTTCACACTTTCATAAAAGAGTATATTTCAATGTTTTTCATCCCTTGGACAAAGTGAACAACAGGATCTTAACAGAGGTAGCCTTATTCCTGAGACATTTACAGAAGCTTCAACACTAATCGTAAGACCTAATTGTGCATGTTTGATCACATGCATCATTGGTAGAAATCTGACCATTTATGTAAACAAATATTCACATACCTAAGCCGCAGGATCGGCACTGGACGGTCTCCTTCATTCCATTCCCTTGATGAGGATAACAGTGCCCCTCTGCACTGGCACTGGCTGAAGTTCCTCAATTCTTCCCCAGTCTTCTTGTGGCAGATCAGAATTTTTCAGCTTGCTTTTATCGCTGACTTGAACTTCAGATGAACACCTTCCGGAAAGACAAACACTTATATGCCACAGGACCATCAGAGACTCTTTCTGGAGTGATTTAAGTGATATAATGACAACCATTTGGTGTATGCCGCTAAGGCAATGATTGAAAAAGTAGAGGTGTGAGCCACTGCACCCAGATTTCTTCATATGTCTGATGTAGACCTGAAGCATAAAGAAACTGTATGCAATTTTTTGTGTGGTATCTTTGTGAAACGTGGGAGACTTGAAAGCAAAATGTCAACTCACTTGTACCTCTGTATCAATACCATCAAAACAAAGAATCAAAGCATCATAAATTATAAAGCTGACCAATAACAGACTTGTGTCCAATCATAAAGTTAGGGGCATTAGAAAATGAGTAACAACTACGGATCTTTTAAGCATGCAAGAAATGGAAACAACTTCTTTTGTAAGTGCTCTGACTCTAATGTGGCTTTATTACCGGAAAATGCTACTACAAAGGAATTGCTAAGGGAAGAGGAGCAGCTGTGTGTTTTCATGCAATTTTTCTACATTACTCTTCATTAAATAAAATAAAGCAATGTTATTTCCATTGCTAAACCACAGAGCAAAACCAGAGATAAGTTTTGTTTGGATTTTCACTCTTGTTTCCCTGTCCTCCCACCCACTGCCCTGGCTGCTGCTTTCCAGAGACAGATGCACTGCCTGGTATTAAATATATACAGCAAAAACAAACAAGTTGGCAGGAAGAATGATGTTACTATTGAAGGAATAATCCTTAAATTGTTTATCTGTATTCTGTTGAACAATTCCTTTGTATTTTAAGCTATATTTTAGTACCTTTTCTCTCCACTCATGTCTTATAGATGAGGTGGCAGAGTTAGCTCCAAGTAGCAACAGGAATCAGAAGTATGTAATTCCAATCAAAGGATTAAAGCGTAGATGGGTGGAATCAAAGGAGTAAAGCACAGATGGATGGATGGATGTCCTGGTTATGTCGAGAGGTTTGGCCAGCCACAGGCAATATGGAGTCACTCTTCCCAGAGGCGTGCAACAGAACATGTAACAGTCACAAATTGCAAGAAGAAATTTTACCTAGCCATAGCAAATTACTTTTCCCATAAAGACAGTTAAGCATTGGAACAGGTTGCCCATGTTGTGGGATCTCCAGCCTTGGAAGTATTCAAAGCTCAGCTGTACAAAATGAATTATTCCCTTACAATCTAATTATTCTGTGATTCCATGTATTCAAAAAGGTGTACAATATGGTGCCCAATGTTTTAATGTAGTAAGTGGTCTGTCTTGTTCCCAAATGAACTACTCAGTTTTTCTCCTTCCACTAAGATCATTCCTCATCTCTATAACCATTAGATCCCTAATGCCTAGATGGCTAACTGCACTTGACTTGGAGGTCACTCAGCCCCTGTTAAAACTGTCATCCACCTCCTGCAGGTCAGTAACAGTCCAGTACTGATTATTCCAGTCCAGTTACTTTTGTATAACCTTGATGAACTAAGAACAAGCTCAGAAAGTATTACAGAAATTATAGATGCTCCTAATGATCTGCAGTTTTATCAATAAAATTAAAAAGTGAAATAGAAATATTATTGTAGCATGGGAAGAGATGCACATGTAGAAAAGTATGCCTAGGGACAGTCATGATTAATTGCTTATATTATACTTATTTTTTATTCCAGCTCTTCTGCTAGCAGACCTCAGAAAAAAAAAAGACAATATTATTTCTAATAGAAAACCAGAGAAAAACGTAGCAGTACATTCAGTTTTGTGTGATGACTTCTCTAAAAGCTGTGGGGTGAAGTGTCCTTGCAGAACACAGCCAAAACAAATATTGTTCTTGTTTTCATAGTTTACATTTAGGTGCATCCTAGTAAGTCACCTTGCCAAAAAATGCAGTCAGGTCCCCTGAGCCCTCCTCCATGTAAATCTCATGATATTCTTATAAATCTCAGGGGGCACTTAAAAGCATTCTAGCCAACAACATCAGAGAAAAAGAGATCACCTGCAGCATATGTGAACTCAGCAAGACTTTCAGGAAAAGCTTTTTTTTGGGAGAGGGGTTATTTGCAAGGATCATCTGCCTGTATCTCCTCCGCAGCCTGGAATTCCATTTTTATCTAGTGTATCCAGTGAAGGGGTACAAGAGATAAGCCATTTTCTCATCCTTAAGCCACATTTTTTCAGCTGAATCTTTAGATACCATTCTGCAACCATAGAAACAGATTGACCAAAGCACACTGGATTTTTATCTAACTAATCATTTTTCCTTATCATGGAAATGACTTGAAACTAGCAGCATGTGAAGTTAGTTCAGATTCCAGTCGTCTTCCACTTGAAACAAACCTTTGATCAAGACTGCACAAATGCAGCATTGCAACGTATCTGTGTCTTGTGCCTGGTGTAGAAAGGATGCAGCATTTGAAAATCCTCAATGACACATTCTTCAACCTGGCGGTTGAATCTGTTTGTCTACTGTTTTCCTCCCTCATTGGGGAAGCCGAGATAATCTCTGTAGGTGAAGGCAAAGGAGGTGCTATCATTTCATCAAGGACAAAGGATTATTTTAGCAAAGGACTTTCATATTGTTAAAAAAAGAGTAATGGAAATTGTCACAGTCTGGGTTAAATTCAAGACAGAAAGTATTAATAACACATCAAAAGCCCTATGTAATATGTGTTAATACTGTGCTCTGCATTTTGACTTTAACTGCATTTAGATTTCCATCTTTCATTTTCAGAAGTACCCAGCAGCTAAGACAGAGGGAGCAGTTTGTATTTCTCAAAGTACTGGTTTAGGTTGCAGCAAAGGCAAGGGGATTTGGGTACCAGGGTTCACACTCAGCTCAAACTTTTGTCCTTGGTTGAGAAATAAGAGCACTTTTTTTTGCACAATTAAATGTTACACACTTGAACGCAGTGTTACAGCAAGGGGTGAGTTCTGTCACAAGTTCCAGAGCAGCAGAATTACAGAAAACAGATGATTTTGAGGATAAAAGTCCAACAAGGGTTTCCTATAGGGCTTTGTCAGTAAAACTCATTTTTCCTTAGGGTGTCTCCAAAACATTGCAGTTTCACCACTTTCTGAAGTCTAGAGAATTATACATATCATGGAACCTATACATCACAAACAGGTATTTATGTCGTTGAAAGAACAGACTTCCTTTTTGCAGTATCTTCTCAGCTTTTAATCACAGCTATGTGTCCATGATAAAATTCAAATAATTTTTATTCAAAATGTACAAAGTAGTACATTTCTTTCACAAGGGTTAAGGAACCATGAGTAAATGTCAACCTATTAAGAGAGTCACAAGAAAAATGGCTCAATTTCTCAAACTGCTACATTAATGAGAACTTTGCAACATAAAAAGAAATGTTTAATATTGAAGTGTTGCATGTATAGAAGTGAGCGGATGGAATTTATCTTTGTTAAGTGCTGACATCTGTGAATTCATTTCCACACAGGAAATCTTTAACTGGTGACAGTTAATTGAGAAAGGCAGAGCACAGTATGAATTTATTTCCAGTTTCTTCCTCTGTGGAGGAGCAAAGCCAATAGAGTGGCATTATTTCTTCCTAAAGACATCTTCAGTACCCTGCTTTGATTTGATTCATGGCTATTCAGTGCCACTTACTTTCTATGCCTTCCAGTTTCACTGTAGCTTTAGGTAGACAGTAAATCGGCCTCACTCATTGTACACGGTTAATTGCAGATCTGTGAGACAGGACTAGAAACCTTACAGATGATACGTAGCAAGAGAGTAGCGGGAAGAATGGGAGGACTGGATTTAGGTAAGGCTGGGAATGGTAGTAACTAATATGGGACAAACTTTTGTTAACAGAATGTCATGGGTTCAGCAGTAGCAGTCATTTCTTCTCCTTCTTGGTAGCTGGTGCAGTGCTGTGTTTTGACTTTCGGCCTGGGAACAGCACTGATAACACCAGTGTTTCGATTACTGCTTAGTGATGTTTTGGTCTGACCAAGGACTTTCTGAGCCTCATGCTCTGCCAGGGAGGAGGGGAAGCCGGGAGGAAGCAGAGACAGGACACCTGACCCAAACTGACCAAAGAGGTATTACATGCCACAGCATGTCTTGCCCAGGATGTAAAACAGAGAGCAGAGACCCGGAAGGGTGGGGGTGCACTGCGTGGTCGGGCTGAGTATAGGTGGTGAGCGATTGTATTCTTTCCTTGTATTTTCTCTTGTATGATTATTGGTGGTAGCAGTAGTGATTTGTGTTATACCTTGGTTACTAAACTGTTCTTATCTCAACCTGTGGGAGTTGCATTCTTTCGATTCTCCTCCCTATTCCCCCGGGGCCTGGGGGAAGAAAGAGGGGGGAGTGAGTGAGAGAGTGACTGCGACAGCATTTCTGTTTGAGACTGATCACAGAAATTGTTGGATATTGTTGGTGTCTGAACAAAACATTCTGCATTGTTTGAATTGTTCTCAGAAATAAATGTCATCTGATACCACCATGCCAACGTATTTTATTACAATATAAAAACCAGGCTTTAGAGTATGCTTTTCCCATCCCAAATCAAATAACTTGGGGATAATGTATGCAAAAAATTCACAGAAGCACTTTGGTACCTCTGAATGTTCAGCTGTTTGCCCCTAAATTGTGTGCAAACACCATACACTATTTTAATAAACTGCTTCTCCCAGGGGACATGGCTGATAATAGAATCTGAATATATCCTGTCTGCAGCCAAAGGATAGCCACTGATGCTGACAACAATATACTGCTTCTCCTTCTCAAGTTTTAAATGTAGCTGGTTTGATTTGTTTTCTGTGTTAGTGAATTAGCACTTCATAAAGTGGTCTGCCAATTGCCTGAGCTAGCAAAAGGAGAGGAGGTAGGCTGTTGAACTGGGGACAGGGGTTGGAAGGACAAGAAAGACTTCCCTCCCTGAGCAGCACTGAGACCCTCCACCACCCAGTGTGCTACAGCCCCTGCCACTTCACAGCCTCAGCCCCACCAAGAGGGACTCCAGTTCTGCTATACTTGGTGCTCACAAAGGAAATCCATGGTGCAAAGAATTACACCACCAAAATAAGATCCACAGGCTTGAGCGGCACAGAGACAGCTAGGCTGGACTCTTACCTAACATTCAGTTTCTGCTTCACCTTAAGAGGGATGCAAATCCATATCCCCACTTTAAGAGGAGAGACCCAATTGTCAAGCCTGTTGTCATCCTTTAGGCTACAGAGCTGTGCTGCAAACACCAGAGATCGGGGCAGGAGGAATTCAAGTGTGACATGCATGCAACACACATACAACTTCCAACAGAGCTGTCCATACAGCAGCTCAACACTGTTCTGACTATCCAGGCTTACAGCGGTCTGGCCCCACTTCATATCCAACATATGGCCTGGATAGAGTCAAAACTGCTTGAGTCACAAACTGTGTTGTGTTAATTTTCCTGGGAGCAAAGCCTTGTGCAGTTAATAACAGGGCATTCTTTGGCTCAGAGAAAGTGCTCTGACGACTCCACCTTGATCTCTTTTTCCCTTGGCCAGCAAAGGCAGTTATAACCAGCTCTGCACTACCAGCTGCACCCAAGTTGCCAGCACTGTTTTCCTTTATTCAGAGCCCAGATCTCCCTCATAAGCAGAGCTCCCGGCTGCGACTTGACATTCAGGCTTCCAGTTACAGCAACCCATGCCAGGAGAGAATCTCACTTCCGCCAGCACCATTTGCCACTCATCAGCAGTGGGATCTCTTATTCCCTGGGTGAACCCAGCTCACAGGTGTGGCTGCCGGTGGGCAACTATTTCAAAGGCAGGGATTCCTCCACCACACCATCACCTCCCTCAGCTTTCCAAAAAGTAGTGGCCTGAGAGCCTCTGTCCTACAAGGCACCATGTGTCTTCCATTCCTACGCACGGAATCCTTGTAAGAGATGATTATAGGGTCTGTCCTGCCCCCAGTCACTTCTTTCTTGGGTAATACAGCAGCACTTCTCCCATCAGGAGGCCAAAATATGTCGCCTAAACACAAAGCTTCAGCAATTGAAGTAACCCACACCCAAAGGCGAGTTTGCTCAACAGTCACAGAACCACCGCCTTGGTGGATTTAGTTTTTAAATCCTCTTTCTGGCAGCAGACACATCAAAACCCCACAGAGCTGCAGAGCTACCTTAGCATGCTGCCTCCAGCACGCTACAGGAGATGTGTTGCTGTAAATCTAAGCCTCTGCTTCAGACCAAGAAAGCTAATGTTAATTTTCTAAGTGAAATTAATCCATGTTTTGGGGGGGTTATTTTCAGCAGGAAACAATTAGTTCTGATAACAACACAGCAGTACCTAAACTGTGAAAACTTACAGAACTCATTACATGTCGAATGTCGGAAACAGACTGGATAACAACAAGCACTGACACAGTGTTTTGATTGCTAATAGCACATCAGTTGGCCTTCAACTGCCACATTCTGAAATGCCAAAATCTCTTCGCACCTGAAGCTCACCTGCACTGGTCAGGCCTCTCCTGCTGTCAGTTCAACACTGGCACCATCTGGCTGAGAACCAGAAAACTCCTCTTTAGAAAAGGGCTGCAGAACAGAGCCACGAAGCTTCACACAATCTCAAACATGAAAGCACAATGCTTGTATGAAACAAGGTGAGGGAGATGCCTTTAAAAACTTTTGCATTTTGGGCCTGGTTTATGACTACTTGATGATTGACTCTTTTTTCAATACAGAAATAAAATGCCCCACTTTGTAAGTTTAGTACACATCTCTTACATACAAACATTTCCTTTTCTCCTTGAGTAAAAAGAGATAGCTTAAAAGACAAGTTCACTGTGCTGGAAGGCTACAGAAAGATCGCTTTTCGTATTGAAGTTCCCTCTGACTAACCTGCACAGAAAGCAGAGTTAAAACTCTTTCCTGCCTCATAGCTCAAATCTTGCTGTCTTGGCATCAGACTGAAAGAACCTAGCTATGATTAATGCACAGTGAGACAGCACAAGATTAGTTTCACACATCCCAAAAGAGCAGCTTTTGAAGACGTATGAAAAGCTACATCCTATTCACAAATTCTGTAGAGCAAAACATGTGCTCAGTCCTCTCATCTTTACCTCAGCAGATGTGCTGCTCCTAGAAGGCAAGACAGCTCTGCAGAAATAAAAGAGGTTGTTGACACTGAAAGGGCAGAATACAACCAACATTTCTGTGTGAGCTAGTAAAAAGCAAAGTGCAGCTGCATAAAGTTTTCACATCAGCGAAGTCTAGCTGGAGAAGGCTGGGTATAGACTTAACAACAGAACAAGGCTAGAGGAACGGGACTGTGTCCCAGAAAATGTGGGTGATCTACTAGATTCCCCCAAAGACATTCTTTTGGAAAAATTCAAGCCAGGAATTCCAATATACCTGCCAGAAGAAATTAAATTTGATGTCTCAACAGGAACGTAACCCTTGTTTCCAGCTGAGGCTTAGCCTGCCTGTGCGCTCACTCTGTCTCAGTGCCCAATGTAGCCCTGGCTTTATTCAGTGACATTTGGAAAATTGGTGTAATAATGCCACACATAAAGACGTTTGCTAACAATATGTCATTTACACCACAAATGAAACAACTGTCTCACAGGCTTGCAAAGCTTATACTTGATATATGGTTTACATTAATCCAGCAAGAACAAAGCAGATTGAGAGAGGCAGGTTGTTCACTACCAAATGTAATGATTCTACATGGCGGCCAAAAACATGTGAGCTCAATTTGGTGCACCAAATGCATGGCAATGAAACATGAAAAATTCCCCACATATGAGTACCAGAAAACTGAATTGTAGGTTCCCACAGATTACCCATAATTACCTCTTCAAAGCAGTTGCTTGAAGAGTACCTTTTCCTTAAGCTGACAGCCAAACAGCTACGTGAAAGGAATACGGACAGAAAGGACATAGACAAAATCAAGTTAGAAGTGTAAAGAAAACACCATTATTCTTCCGATCAGAAATTGCACCAAAACCAAAACCTGGTACTCAGGCAAGACAACTGATGAATAGAGTCCCCTGAAACTGGAAGAAAGGAAATAAGCAATTCTGGAAAAGATGCAACAGTGAGAACAGCCTTGTCCCAAACATCAACCCTGAGACAGCCATTATCTTCAAACACATACTTACTTGAACACAGCTGACGCATACACCTGACAAGGACCTTGCAGCTGGCTGCGTCCAGTCACCTACACAGGACAAGATGGTGGTGCTGAGAGTGCTTGATCAGGGACAGGCTTTCCCACCAGAGCAAAGATCCATGCTTCTGGATCTTCTTGTGAGCTTTGGGCAAGTAAAATATCTGCAGAGACAGAGAGCTAAACTTTTGGACTATGGATAATTTGGATAAAGGTTCAGATGTTACATGATCCCATACCATCAGCAATGCCTTCATAATGGAGATTTGATGCTGCATAGCAGGTGGGGCAGGTGATAGGCATAAGAATCTGTGTGCCAACAGCAAGCTGCATCACATCTCATTTTCTTGAGGTGAATATGCTGTGCTGGAGAAACTCCATGCTCCAAGGGAGCCTTGTGGGCCACTGAGTTCACCTGCTTGTAGGGAGGTGGATCCCTGGCCCACCTCTGTGCTGTGGGACCTGCCTGCTTCTCCACTATCACCAATATATTCTGAGGATGGGATCCTGGCTCTAGAGGAATTGGGGATAGATTTGCAGTCATCTCACTCACGGACAGGATTTTGTCTTGAAGATATGACTGCAGCACTGAACATGTTAAGCACCAAATATTCTAAAGCACATGGCTGCTAATGGGTGTAAACAAAGCAGTAGTAAGCCATAATGCCTCTAGGGGCTTTCTGTGTGAAGCAGGGTGCTGAAATGGCATAGCCATACTGCAAGTCATAGAATCATAAAATAGTTAGGGTTGGAAAGGACCTTAAGATCATCTAGTTCCAACCTCCCTGCCAGGGGCAGGGACACCTCCCACTAAACCATGCCAACCAAGCCTCTGTCCAACCCGGCCTTGAACACTGCCAGCGAGGAAGCATTCACAACCTCCATGGGCAACCCATTCCAGTGCCTCACCACCCTTACAGTAAAGAATTTCTTCCTTATCCAATCTAAACTTCTCCTGTTTAAGTTTGAACCCGTTACCCCTTGTCCTCTCACTACAGTTCCTCATGAAGAGTCCATCCCCAGCATCCCTAGAGGCCCCCTTCAGATACTGGAAGGATGCTATGAGATCTCTACACAGCCTTCTCTTCTCCAGGCTGAACAGCCCCAACTTTCTCAGCCTATCTTCATACGGGAGGTGCTCCAGCCCCCTCATCATCCTCGTGGCCCTCCTCTGGACTTCTTCCAACAGTTCCATGTCCTTTTACATTGAGGACACCAGAACTGCACACAATACTCCAAGTGAGGTCTCACGAGAGCAGAGTAGAGGGGCAGGATCACCACCCTCGACCTGCTGGTCACGCTCCTTTTGATGCAGCCCAGGATACGGTTGGCTTTCTGGGATACAAGCACACACTGCCGACCCATGTTCATTTTTTCATCGACCAACACCCCCAAGTCCTTCTCTGCAGAGCTGCTCTGAATCTCTTCTCTGCCCAACCTGTAGTTGTGCCTGGGATTGCTCCGACCCAGGTGTAGGACCTTGCACTTGGCAGGGTTAAAATTCATCAGGTTGCCATCATCTCAGCTTACAAGCGTGTCAACATCCCTCTGGATGGCATTCCTTCCCTCCAACGTATCAACCGAAAGTCACAAAGGCACACAAAATAAGCCCAAATACATACCACTTTAGTCAAGGGGCATGGGTAAGCTGTTGTCTGGTGCTAATTGTAGTGAGTTTTTAATTCCAATACGTAATTAAAGATTCATTTTTAAAGAAGGAAATCACAACATTTCCATTAATAACAACACAATCTGTACCAAATGCATTCCACAGCTGTTTTCTGAATGTTACCTTAAATATTACATTAGGATGCACAGTACTCAAAAAATAACGTATTTCTGATAAAGCATTTTATAAAGCAGAGTATTTTGTGAAAAACAAAAGAATCTTATTGTGGCATGTTAACTCAGATGCATTAGTTTCAGGGCACAGCTCTGTCCCCATTACATTACAGGAAGAATGACAGGCTTATCCCCAATCCATACATCCAAAGACTAACAATTTCACATTTTCATACAGTGCACTTGTAGGTGTCATGCTCCAAGGTACACCATTATGTACTTCGAAATGCATCAAGCAAAACCTTGAATCGTAGAATCATAGAACAGTTAGGGTTGGAAAGGACCTTAAGATCATCTAGTTCTAACCTCCCTGCCAGGGGCAGGGACACCTCCCACTAAACCATGCCACCCAAGGCTCTCTCCAACCTGGACTTGAACACCGCCAGCAATGGAGCATTCACAACTTCCCTGGGCAACCCATTCCAGTGCCTCATCACCCTTAAAGAATTTCTTCTTCATATCCAATCTAACCTTCCCCTGTTTAAGTTTGAACCCATTACCCCTTGTCCTCTCACAAATACACTATATCAAACTGTAGCAAAAATACCTTGTTCCCTCTCACAAGAGGAATCTTGCTTTGAAATAGCAAGCTGATCATCTTCTTGATAAGATACTTACCAGACTCTGAAATCTAAGACCTGGCAGAAAAACTCTTTAAAAGAAAGTTACATTCTATGCCTGCTACTAACTCCTACACTCTTAATACTTCTTTGGTGATGGCACTAGGAATGTTAGTGCTGCATAAATTTGGGGTTTGTTTTTTTTGAATGAAGGCAACCATAATGCATTTTTGAATATCAATTCTGATTATCTCCCCTCAACGAGGTAACAACCTGTGACCACCTCACAATTTGCATTGTCCTTTACTAACATGTGGAAAGGATACTGTTCATCTTCAATCTGGTAGCATGTGAGTACCTTGCTGTGCGTGAGCATGACCTGATCTAGCCCACTTTTGGGTAAGTCAGGCAAGGCCTCCACAGGGAAAAAGGGCTATTGTAACAGGACAGGAGGATATTTACACAAGACCAAGTAGTTGGTCCAATTAGTAGATCCAGCTGCATTTCACAGTTACCTATTAATTATGAGAATTACTTCTCATACAAAAGGTGCCAGGGACTGCTGCAAGATGCTACAAGATCATCATTCTTTACAAATTCATTGACCAACAGACAGTACCTGGGAAGGTGTAGCTATTTAAGCTAAATCAGAACAGAGTGGAAAAGGAGCTACATATCAGCCATTACTGTCCCAGCACCAGAAGTAGACACCTTTTAAGTTTGATATAGCTTAATTTCCCAAATGATCTTGTGGTTAGCCTTCTTTACAAAGTATAAATACTATTCCATTCTTATACAAAAGAAATACAGTTGCTTGTGTATATACAGACCTTGACAGCAAGTCCTTGAAAGACCACCAACATGAAACGACAGAGCTAGTACACTCAGAACGCTGATTTAGCTGAAGGCCAGGAAGTCTCTGCTAAGAAAGGTGATCTGTTAAGGTAAAGCTCTCGTGAACTTGTGTGCTTTAACTGAACTTGTAACATACAGATGTGATAATCAGTGTGACATGCTCTCATACAATTTATCAGTTATATTCTGGTTTACAAATTGTATCCTATAATTGCTGCATTTAAATGAAGCCATCCAATATAGAATGGAATTGCTTGAATGCATCTTCACTGGTATAAGGAAGCAGCCTTGCTGGATGACACATTACCAACTCTTTCCAGACACTGAATATACTCAAGAATAAAATTTAGACACAAGTGAGATCACACAAGGTTTTGGTAATTATTTTTATGTTGACTTTATAGCTTTTTTGGTTTCTTTAGGAAATTCCTGCACAGTGAAAGGAATGAAGAATTCCAGAAGAGAGTTGACATCCTTTAGTTCCAGACTGTATTCCACTGCTATTTTCTCTGCAGTCCATATTTGAGGATTAAGTTTATGATTATTAAGAAGCGTCAGAGCCTCCACAATGGAAATTTTGCCTTTGGAAACTTTCTTAACATCTGCATCTCCCAAGTGGCCTAGTTTTGTAAGTCTCTTTTCCTCCAGTTTATGTGGAAGATGTTCACCACCTCCATCTTTTACCTAATTGTGGGAAGGAAAACAAAAAGAGCTTAACAGCAGTTCTGGTTACTATGCTTATTGTAGCAGCCAAGCCATTTTCCAAACACAGCATTTCCCATTAGCTTTCCATATTTTCACAGCATTGAAGCCCAAAAATAATGCTTGGCCAGCCTTGCTTCTTGATACCACAGAAATTGTCAGCTCTTCCACAGCCATTCTGCATATGATATCAACCCCCACCCAACTTCTGAAAAGCTACCATCTACTGAACTCTGAGTGTTGTACAGACTTAGCAGCCCTTCATGCAAGTCAAACCATAGGTTTTGGTAGCCAAACACAAATGCAGATAACCTGGAAATCTTTTTCATACAGTTTCCTCGCCCTTTCCTTTCTTTTCCAGATTTTAGTTTTGCAACTAAAAGATATCCCTTCTTTTGCTATGTCTAGAGAACAAGATTTGCTGGACAAAAAGAAATGATTCTTCAGCATCATATGGAGTTTAGTTCCCATGACTACTACAGTGCTCAGACATGTGGATTCTTTCCTCTCAAGTCATTTCCAAAACAGATCTGCCTTTCCCATATTGTCTTTTATTAATTAACCAGCAAATGAGACTGGAAAAAAAAGAGAGCAAAAACCTTTCTTAAAGTTAAGAAAAAGTTCTTTTAAAATGATGAGTCCACGGCCACTGATCTGCCCACAGACACCCTGTGTTAACTCACAAGCTGAAAAAACCGATATGGATGCTACAGCACCTGTAATTGCATGCCTGTTTCTAAACTACAGAGGATGTCTAATGATGCTGCCAGTTCTCCATTTTTTTCTTTTACTTTGAGCTAGAACTGTCCCCAGATAATGAACAATCTTCCAAGTGTCTGCCCCTGGGTATCTGGCACTTCAGTACTTAAGAGTTGGTGCTTTTCCACTTTCCACAGACACACCTAGCATCAAATATACACATATGTATGTACACACAAATACATGATGTACAAAGTATTTGGAATAACCTAAGCAAAGGCAGAGAGTTTTTAGATGAAGTTTTGTCCACCAGCCTCCATGCCAACACATTCATCACACTCTTCCTAACAATTGCAAGCAGATACATCACAAGAGCAAGACTTAATATAGCAGCAACCTCAGAGTAGACACAGAAACAAGCACTAAGATTGTTCCCCTTTTGGCTTTTTCTCTCTCTTGACAGGCTTACAAATGGATATTGAAAGAAACTGAAATCAGACGTTCAGCACTTCAAGATGAGTCCTTAACACTATTATGAAAATTAAGGATAGAGATTGCCTGGAATCTTCAGGGAGACACTGCAGAAATCTCTTTGCATTTTTGAATACTTTTAGTCTTGAATACAAGGGACTATGAAAGTTAGACTTAGGAATATTACTGCTGGATGATTATAGAACTCTTGTTACTGAATAAAGCAACTAGAGTAAAGTGGTCCAATAATGCAATAGGCAAAATGCACAAGCCATAATGTAACGTGGTGGAAAAGAGGAGACTGAACCCCAGTCTGCATTATGCTGGAAGGGGTATGCTTTGCCTTCCAAGTCAAAGGCTGCAGCTTTTGGCAATGAGGAAACAGATCACCTAACTTCCAGAAGAAAAAAAACCCTAGCTATGGCACTTCCTCAGCTGCATAAGGAAAAGTCTCTTTATAGCATGACATTAACATCAGCAGTTAAAGACTCCACGAAAATGCCAATGTCTTTGTCCTCTACCCCATCTATACTCCCAGAGTAGTTCCAATCTCTTCTAAAAACTCTATGAAAGATGTCTTGCAAACTCCTGGGTCTTTGCAAAAGTTTGGCCAACCATCCTGCTGCCTTAGGGGAAGCAGAAGTGGCACTTCAGGTGAGAAACAAAGTAAGATCAATGACATGTTAAAAAGGAAGACTCTGTAGTGTTTAAAAACTTGTACAATCACGATCTGTCACATGTTCAAGACCCAGGGTCAAACATAGTCAGTGCTGCTGATCTATGTAGTAGATCAGTAGATTACTGATCTATAGTAATGAAAACATCACTTTTGTCTTTGAGCAACCTGTGCTAGTGTGAGGTGTCTCTGCCCATGGCAGGGAGCTGAAACTAGATGATCTTTAATGTCCCTTCCATCCCTAACCATTCTATGATTATATCTGTAAAAAACGTAGCTTTTCAGCACTAACAGAGCATTTCCCCCTCTACGGAATTGCTGCCAAGTTTGAAAACCACAAAGCTGATGCTAGGAAGCCTCCTGCAGAGAGACATGCTCACCCGCACAGGTGAATCTCTGGACTGGACATAGACATCTTTTAACAAGCTGAGGAGCCTATCGTCCTTTCGGTAAATTTCTTCTTTTATCCCGGGGTGGTCTAAAGGGAAGGGGTGCAGGGAGGGGAAGGAAGGCAGAAGAGAGAAGGCAGCTCTGAGCCACACGTTTCACCGCGTTAGCGCCGCCAGGTTAACCGCTGCCCCGCGGGCCGGTACGGCTCCCTCAGCGCCGGCAGCCGCGCCGCACCTCACCGCGCGGGGGAGCGCCCTATGCGGAGCGCCCTCAGCCCCGGAGCCCGCCCCCGGCAACCGCCCCAGCAACCAACGCCGCCGGCCGCGGCTCCCAGCGTGCCCCGCGCCCAATGTCACCGGCCCCGCGCCGCACCGGCGCACGCCGCGCCCTTCCCCCTCGCCCCTGCCCCCGCTCTGCCCCTTCCGTGCTTCCGGCCCACACGCACCGGGCAGCGCGTCCCGCCGGGAGGTGGGGTGCCGCGGCGCGGGCCTGGGCTTCTCCCTGCTGATCTCGCGGCGGGCCCGGCTCTCCACGTTGAAGGCGCGGAACACGCGGGCCAGCTGTCCGCCCATCGCCGCCGCCGCACCCCCGCGCCGCGCCTGCGCTGCGGGCGGGGCGGCTGGCGGGGAAACAGCGCGCGCATGCGCTCTGCTGCCCGGTAGCGATGGGCGGTGCGTCGCTGCGGATCGCCGGTCGGAGGGGGCTGATGAGGGTCGCGTTTGCCTTGGGTTGCAGAGAGAGCCCGGCCGTGCTTTGAGCTCGGGGTCGGTCCGGCCCTCGTGTTTGTACCCGCGCGGGCCACGGGAGTCCCCGAGGAGCGGCCTCCCGCGCCGCTGGGAGCCGGCCGTTACGCCATGTCGTAGCTGTCGCCGCCTGGTTTATCCGCGGGGTTATGGTCTGTGGCAGTTGGCGCTGGAGCGGAGCCGCGGTTGGGCTGGTGGCCGGGGTGTATACGTATGAGTAAGTGTAGCGCCCCTCATCAGCTTCTGAAATCTAAGGTTGTACTGGAGTAAGGGTAATATGCCAGTTGGGGGTGCCGTGCCTCTTACTGTCGCTAACGCGTACAGCGTTTTCGTACGGGCACCTCACTGATTTGTTAAGCGACAGAAAATTAATTCTGTAAGCAGATGCCGCCTAGAAGACACGCTCCACACGGAAATCTGGATAACGCGGCAGTACTGTTCAGGATCTGTGGGCTATGCAGTGTTGTGAGGGTGCAGCCCCTCTCTTTCAGCCCAACCAAATAACCATCGTTCTGACTTGTGCGAAGACCGTTAAACTTTGGGAAAGAGCTGTGGGAAAGTATTTAGTTTAGAGCTGTGCAAGACGAGAAGGGTAAAGTTGTAGAGAGATGTAAAATTGCTGAGATGGAATCGGCTTAAGAAGAAACGTAAGCATGCAAAGACAGAAATTCCTGAGATTAAGGAGGGAGAAAAAGCAGCGCTAAGGACTCAGCCTGTTGCAAAAAGCAGTAGAACCCGATGGCCCTCCATATGATTCTGGGGTCAGCCAAGCCTCAGAGGATGTCTTATCAAAGGAGGTTATTAGTGGCTCATTAATTCCAGCTGGTCTGTGATTACTTATTAGCCAATAAGTAATTGTTTTACGTTTTTAATTTGTGTATGTGCTGTTTGCAGATTCTTTTAATGCATGGTAATAGTTACATGAATTAAGTGATCTGGAGTGGGAGTGGTAGTGAAGGGCAGAGACAGGAGCCAGTTTCTTGCTGTGCTCTTTTTCAGGAAGAAAACACATTTTTTCTGCCCTTGCATCCATCTGGTCATGCTTGTTACTGTGGGCATGCAAAACTTGGGCTTTCAGAACTTGGTCTTCTATTAGTAGCATTATTTAGCAATAACAATGGTGATGTGATAGTTATTAAGGCTACAGTGTGCTTGAATACTGCATAATGAATGACAGTGTTTTCCTTAGAGAGAAGCCAAGACAAGCTGGTGGGTGAGGAAAGCCAATTAGATACACAAAAGCAATAGGGACAAGGTAGCATAAGCATGATCCATGCTGGTTCTCTGCCCTCTTGGGGGATCCTAGAGGTGCAATTTCTCCTCTTCTTCATTTTAAAGACTCAGTGGCAGGAGAAGGATAGAAGCATAACTTTATGTTCTCTGGTAATAAACTTACTGACCCTGTCTTTTTTAGGCACTGCATGTGTAGTGATGCTAAGAAGAAAAGTTACTTTGGTGGTAATAGGGACACGGATGCTGTTAAGAGCTGCTAGATGGTGACTGGGCCAAGTTCAATTAAATATCAGTAGTCAGTTGCTGAGTAAATGTATGTTCTTGAGTATAGGATTTGATGTTTTTCTTGAAGTGGTTAGCCTGTTTGGTGCAGCTGTAATGGTAAAATTCACATGAATGCCTTTGGTGGTTATAGACCTTTGAAGTGAACTTTAGCATTTCTCTGAGAAATATCCTTACTGTCTGTCCGTTGATGTAAGCCACTGTGCCCAATTTGGGAATAAAGATCCTCCCTTCAAAAGCCAAGAACTGCCAGCTTCTGGGATCAGACTCGGGAAAGGGCTTATGTCTCTGTAAAGCCTGAATGTGACTAACACTGCTGTAATATTTACTGACAGCAAAATAAATTCACCAGAAGGCAGTCAGTTAAATATAAAGAGTGATGTCATGTTCTGCCTGTCACTTCCTATCACTGAGGCTAGCACAAGGCTGTTCTTTTTATGTCTGGGGAAGCATCAGGAGTACAAGATTTTTATTCTGAAGAATCTTTCTTACAGCAAGCTGAAGAACTATTTATTATATATGTATTTGATACAAAAAGAATTTACTTGTTTAATATTTTGGTATTTTACCAGTGTGACCATGTTGATATTAAATATCAGTAATCAAGAACTTGGATTTTTTTTCTTTTCCATATAAAGTATCTGCAAGTGTGGTTATAAAAAAAAGAATGTGTAGTTCCTCAAAGCATAAAATCATGTGTATTCAGCTTTCACAGTGTTACAAATGGAATGCATTTTTCTCAAACCAGGAAATTCAGGGGCTTGAATTTTTCCAGGGTATTTAAAAATACCAAAAGTAATAAATCAGTTTTCAAGCAGCTCTTTAAGAAAGCAGACCATGGGAAGAGCATAGACTATCCAGCTGAGCTCATCTATACCAGCAACTTGTTCTCAACAGTGAACTGCATCAAACACATCAGAGAAAAATACTGTACTCGCACAATACACGTCTGCCATGGGATGCAACACTATATCTCCTTTTAATCCTTTCACACCTCTAAGAGAAATTTCTAAAGCTACTGTGCACCTGGAAAATAAAAAGTACATTTGTGACCATTCTTCGAATTTTTTGTGTCACTTTTTCATCCTGGTTCTGATTTTACGTTGTGTGTTCTTCATTTTTTATTCATTGCTAGTTCTGTAGCTGAATGGAAAATCAAAGATCTATTTTGCTAGTGAACTAGCATCAAAAGTCTGATTGGTCTACTGAAAATTCTCTTTAGAGAAGGGAGAATCGAATGTCTGGAGTTAACTTGTTTTGCTGTGAGGTTCTGCTAAGGTTTCTCTTTTTTATTATTCAGAGGAACAGGAATCATGGTATTAGTCCAGATGGACAGGTAATCTCAGTGAGATAAGAGGGTTTTTTAATGCGCAATTTAAAAGTTTTTGAGAGGAGGCAGGTGAGGTTTGCTGTATGATTTAGGGTCTGGGAACAACTTAGAGATTTGTAGCAGAGGAAAATTACAAGTGCCCTTATACAGCAGTGGCATAGGTTTATATTTGACGCTGTCCGCATTTTCTACCACTGTTACTGTTTTCCTCATACTTTTGTTGTTCTTGGTTCATAATTTAGGTCAGTCTAAAGGGATACTCTAGTAAATTCATGTATAATTGGGATGCAGGGAATTGTGTCCTCTGTCCTGATTACTGGTTTCCCAGTAAATACAATGAGAGCATTGATCCATTTGTTCCTTATCTCATCAGCGTTAGGCACAACCAGAGAACACAGCATTAGCAAGAATTTATTATGAGCCAAGCAAAAATGGCTGTCCTGCAACTTTGTAAAGACGACCTCAAGAAAGATGGATATTTCGATCATTGCTGCCTTTCACTGATTTCTGGTTGTTCTGTTAGTTAATTCAGTTTGTTTCTGTGTTACTGTCTTCAACTGGTCCATCTTTTACTGGCTGCTCAAGTACCTGGAAATACAAGAAAGGTTTTGCTTAATTGCAGGCTGTGATGAGTGTTGCCGAACACTTGCAACTTTTCAAGGCTAGGTGGCTGCAGTGCTTTATGTAAAGGAGCTTTTGTCCTTACATGGATGAAGTTTATAGAGAATTTGGCAAGCTCAGGTTTACAGGCTCACACACCAGCCCAGACAGGTCATTAGCCCTTGTCAGCCAACATTAATTCCAAAGACATTACGTTTAAATTCTCAGGATTAACTGTGGCTTGGATTATCAGACGTCATCTTTCAGGATTTTCCTATCTGATTGCTATATCTTAATTAGCAGGTTACTTTGACTTGAAAACACAGAGTAGGAGCCAGCATATTTGAGAATGAGGCAGCCTGGTATTGGACTTAACTAATTATAGCAATTACATGTGCATTTCTACTTCATGTTTACTCATATGGGTCAGATCCTCATGCTCTCTTCTCACTGGCAGTACTATTTGAGAGAACTGACACTACCATTCTGTCCTGTAACCCTGGCTTCTGTTCATCTCTGTTGCCAGAGCAAGGGTGTAGGAACTCTTCAGAGCAAACAACATCAGATACCTGATCTGATTTAATAAAGGAGTCCCGGAACTTTTCTAAGCCGTATCAGCTACTGATGGTTTGACTGGTCCCACAAAAAGCTCCCAGAAACACAGGAGGAGAAACAAAAGGCATCTGGTAGGAGGAGTGTGAATACCTTGAACAGGTATTACTTCCAGGTTGGTTGGGTGTGTGGTTTTTTTGTAAGAGACTGTGCTTTGCACCCTGGTGCTTTCACTCCAGCAGTCACAGAAACAGCTGTACTCTGGCTGCAGTGAGGAGGAAGGAGCCAGCAGTCAAGAAACTGGGTGAAATGGAGGGGTAGCTCATGTCAAGCTGCCTTCATTGATGCATCAGAAGCACACAAGATTAACACCATCCCCCTTTTGGGCCTGAGAAAAATGTTTGTGGACATCCTGGCCTTCCCCTGATGTTTTTTTAAACTAGGTCAATGTGTTTCTTTACATTGTGTTTGCTTTATTTACGCTGTATCTATTTTTTTCTGACTTAAGTTTATGTTACACATATAAAGGTCTACTGTTGAAGTAACAAGTGAAAATCAAGGATGTACAACTCCCACTATAAGCGCATTAAAAAAAAGAAAAAGTCAACACAAACCAGAATAATACATTGTTGAGACAAACACCCCACAGTTTTTTGCTAAAAACAAAATTACCCTTTAAAATCACTAAATTATATTCGGTGAAAGTTACTCACATGTTCTTTTTGTGGAAAGCCAGCAACTGTAAAAGGCATATCAGATACTAAAGGTCTTAGTAACAATGTGGTCTTGGCAGAGAAGGGCCTGTTCCCAGCTCTGTGGTTGATCTCTCAGACCACGGAAATTGTACGTAACAGGCCAGGAAGTTCTTAGCATTTTCTCTTTTTTCCAAGAATGTCATGGTCTGTCCCTAAAAAAAATGGAAGAATATGTTATTATCGATAATATATGTAAATAATGTTTGTTATTAAGAATAGTTTCAATACTAATTGAAACTCTATTGTAGTAAGTCAAAAAAGCCACCAGTGAATGTAATTGTAGATTTTTTCAGATGTGTCCAGCTTTTAGGAAAATCTGGTGGGAACTTTAAGAAGCCTTAAGAAAAAAGCTTAAGTTTTTTTTTTAGTATGAATACTTGCATCTGGTGAATTATATGAAATTCTATTACAGACTTATGATCTAAGGGAGATTGAAAGGTTTTTGGGAAAAGAGATTTATTTTTGGTTTTGTACGCATAGGCTATAAAACCCAAGAGAACTAAAAATGTTTGGTTGTCATGCCATCCGCTGTACTGCAAAGAATGGCCATAGGAACACAGTGACAACTTAGGGAGAGCTGACTGTATGCAGTGGTAGTAGCCATGGTTCTACTGCACTGCCTCTGCAGTAGCAATCTGATGGTACAGAAGATAGCCAGTATTCTGAATCCATTCACCTGCTGTCTGCTGGAATAGTCATTATCTGTTTCTTTCATGAAATACAACACATAGAAATATATAATCTATATGTGCTAGTAGGATTCTGTTCTACTCTCATGTAATATTTTTCCCTCCCCAAAGGATATTTCTATTATCTCTGTATGCTTTTAATTTATGATCATGCATAAATATTTATATAGGTGTGATGTATTTTGTATACAGAACTTGCTTACTTAATTTTGTTATCTGTGACTTGATTTATCATGGGATTGAATTTCCCTGCTTCTATAAGTAGTTGCAGAAGCAGTTTTATTGATTCCATTTACACATTGTGACTATAGGGTTATAACTGACAGCCTTTAAGTAAAAGCCTTAAAGTAAAGCAGAATATGTAAAATGGTATTACCAAAAGTTAAACTACAGGGCATGATTTGAGAAATACATCATATTGATTTAGCATTTAGTCCAAGAAACGAATGACAGATCATTATCTAACTTTTCTAATGTATGCAGTCACCAGTAGGGTTACAATAATCAAGTCTTGCTGTTTCAGCCCCAAATTTTTCTTGAATTTGTAATTGCATTCATTTTTTCTCATATTTTAAATAGTAACTGTTTAGGAGCTGATGTTGAAACATAAAAAGTCACATTGACTTCAGTAACATTTATACAGACCAGGATAAATAGAAATATAAAATAATATGAAAGAATCCAAGGCTCTAGACAAAAATCTACATTTGAAATGGATCCAAAATCCTCAAGGTTGGGATGTGATCCAGTGAGGGTCAGGAAGGAAAGTCCTAAGGAAAGATTTTCATAACCGTCTACTGTTACCTACTACATAGGTTTTGTTTGTCCCACAGCTTACTTTGAAACGTCTTGTGGAAGCCATTATAAGAGATACTGTTTTAGGCAGTATATATTCGTATTTCTTATCAGGGAAAATAGACTTACTCTCTAGTTGCTTAACTTACTGTAAAAACTTATGTTTTATCTGATTTAGGAATAAACTGCTATGGATTATTGCAGCACACTGCAGAAAAGATGCCTGTTATAACAGGAGTGATGTCCACTACAAAGAATTTGGTATACACCTAATGCAGTAGTACCCATTAATGTATGTAAAGTACATCTGGGGTTACATTATTTCACAGAGGAAGATATAGTTAAGACAAATAATGCCGTATTATTTTAGTTTGTTTTGCATTATTGCTAAATAGTACACTTTATGTACAGTAATACAGAAAATTAATTACACCCTTATATTTTCATTTATATGTATCACAAATTACAAATTGTGTTCATAGAAAATGCATTAGAGAAACAAGAAAAGGTTTCAATGATACCAACATGTGACTACCAGTATTAGAGTTCAACTAGAAATCATGACTGAAGTTAGAGGGCCCTTTTTTGTGTCTCTTCTTTCCACAGCTTCAAAAATCTGGGGGCAGCATGTGGGGGACAGATGAATTTCGAACAATCGCGTTTACTAATTATATATGGAGATACAGTGACTAAATATGTCAGTGTCAGGTTCCTCTGGGGGCTACTAAAATAGACCATTAAAGAGGTCCCAAAATATTTAAAGTATTACCCCTAGGTACTGAAATTTCAGTTTTAGATTGTATAATAAGGACATGAATAAGCTCCAAAGCTCCAGCGTTCCAACACAGGCTGAGACTGAGACTGAGACTTGAAGGCAGAGTTCCTTCTCTATGTAAGATGTCTTCAGGATCAAGATGAAGCTACTACACATTCCTATATACATAATATAATACAAAACCAGCATTCTCAAGAATGAGTTCAGGAACTCTAGAGATTAACATACTTTTTGGTTAGAAAATTAACACTGAAATGGTCAGGGTTTCTTTGGTTGATAAACAGTTTTCCAGGATGTCTCATGGTTGAGTTTTGTTTGGTTGGGTTTTTTTAATATGGATTAAGGAATTATCCACAGAAGGCTGTAATGTTCAATGAGAACAGATGATAATTTCACATGCACAAAACTGCTAGAATCTGTTTCCAGTAAGTTATTGACAAAAGTCCCTCAGAGCACTTTTCTGTGGGATCAGGCCTCAACATCTAACAGCTGTCTTGAGATGAGGTTCTCTGCTCTACCTGTAAGTAGCAGGAATCTCAGCCTCTGGATGATGGAGACTTGAAATAACTCCATACAATGAGTTACTCCAGAGGAAATATCTGCTGATGGCCTTTGAATTACAGCAGCCCAGCTTCCCTTGCCAGAAGTACTGCCAGACTCTTCCAATAGTTTGTGACATAGGCCAGCTTCACCCTTGTGTAAAATCTCTTGCAAGACTATAGAAAGGCTCTCTGCAGGGCATCTCTCCTTGCAGCATGGGGAAATTCACCTCTCACGCCACCAAGAACTGAGATTTTAAGATTTCTGCAAGCTGCTCCTGCACTCTTTTACCCTTTTTTTCAGACATCAGAGGGAGCATGAAAAGTTACTTGTTGTTCTTTAATACCTTAATCTGTTCGGGAAATGTGGGTGATCTTGTAATGGTTAATTACTACAATGATGTGGTGTTTTCTTCTGTTTCTTACACTCCTGTGGTTGTACCATACTCCATCCTTGGGCACAGGGCAGATAAGCAGAGCTACAGCCTGTTCAGACAGGAGACAGAAGAATGTCAATTTCAGAATCTGTTCTCTCTCTCTCTTGCAGTGCTGAAACATAGTGTATCAGTTACCACCACTAGCAGACTGCAGCGTACTCTGAATGGATATTCTCATAAAATGAACTTTGTGGTTCAGATGGTTGAGGATACCAATAAGAAAGCTAGATATATTTTTCTCTTTTTACTGAATAGATGATGATGACCATTGCTTAGGTTTTTTAGTGTTGCTTCACATGTATTTTGGGCTCTTCCATCATTTCCTAACACAGGTTAGGAAATGGAGTGGAAAGTAACACTGCATTTTTTTAAAACAGTAGTCGCACCTTTTGCTAAAATGACTTTTTTTTTTTTTTTCAGACGTTTCGTCTTTTTGAAGCACAAATTAATATGGTGCCTTTTTTTGTAACACAGTGTAGTAATTGAAAATAGAGTGTAAAAGACCAAAATATAGTAAGCTAATGTATGAGTAAAAGCTATTATGAAAGATATGAAAAACTATGCAAGTTATTGTTTCCTAGTAATAGTTAAGCTCTGAAAGGTTTAAATGTTAATACTTCTTACAACTTAGAATTTCATTAATGAATTACTTGTGTTTGCCAGAAAGGTTCATACTTATGTTTTCTTTATTGCTGTTGTATACTGAGAGTTGAATGCCAACAGTATCTGTTTTAATTCTAGAGTTTTAGCCAGCATTTCTGATTTTGCAGGTCATTTCCATGATGACTTTTCTGAAGGAATCTTGCTCATGTTAGTCTTGTTCCTTTCAAGCAATATGCATAACCCCCCTTTTTTTCTGAACACAGCAGAGAACAGGACATAGTTTTCATGTTCAGAATTTCAGGCCCCCCACCAGACAACATTCAGGCATATGCACACACATACACACACACCCACAGTGTCGTATGCTTTTGTTGCTTTTATGGACAGGAGAGTCTGTTGTCATCTATAGCCCCTGCTGTCATAAACCAAACGCTTCATTTAATAACTTCCATAATCTGTCTTGCTCCCTGCTGTTTTTTGTCTCAGATGTATGGAGCTCCCCTGCAGATACCTCCTAACCCTCCTGGCTTCAGACCAGATTGCTCAACTTCTACTCCAGGCTTGTCATTCTAGTGAAGGATTTGAGCAATGACTTCTGTGGCTTCAGATTAAAAAGAGAAAAGGTATTTTACTGTATCTGGGATGGAAGTAAGTTATCACTCCTACTAACCTTAAGTAGGATTTAGACCTTTTCATAGATCAGAGGTACATCTCTTGAAAGTTAGATGCAGTCTGCCTTTTAGTGTCTGTTGCACAATTTCTATCATATAGAAAGTCAGATAGGAGTTTCTGAGCAGAAAATGCACACAATGTGCCTAGTTCCCAGAGTGGAATCCATCATCCTGAAATTGCTGTATTTTTTGTGTGCTTAACAGGAGCAATTTAAGGCTGCAATCTAATAGTGCATTGTCTCTGAAGGAGAATCCTTCTGCTAGTAGCTCCCCCTCAAACCTCTTGCAAGAAGGGCTCCTCTGCCTGCAAGGTAAGCCAGCTCAACTCACTGCCTGTGCAGAAAACTCTTCACTTGTTTTTTATATCAAAGCTTTCTATTTGAAACATAAAAAGCAGATTATAAATTGGTTCGATATACCAGCAAATAAAACAGGTCAATGATCATTCTTTGACCCACAGGTCAGTTAGCACATGAAGTCCACATCAATATGTGTAAATCTTTATTGCCCCTTTTTGCCCATGGTGTTACATACTGTCCCACAGCTGATACTTACTGCAGCCACATTCAGATGATGTTAGTAACCTTTGCAAGCACTCCTCTGTTTCAGTTCAAGTTTGTCCAGGTTAGCCTAAAAAATGCTGAAGATATAAGGGCATAGCTGTATCATCTGATACTGTCCCTGCCATTTATCAGTACTCAGCAAAATGAAGTGTGCTGATAAAGTAGCTTTCTTGCCTCAGGTATAATTACAATCTTCTTGTAAGAGCCATGCTAAATTTTTATAATTGGGGTGGGTTTGTTTTTTGTTGGTTTTTTTTTTTTTTTTGCAATCCCAATCAAGACATCTATGTCAGCAAAGGATTTAGATTTAAATGAGGACTCAGACTCGTCTGCATCCTAGCCAGGTCACGTTTTCAATTCTTTTTTAGTAACATAAAGGCATGAACCTTAAAAAGCAGAATCACAAGAGTACAAACTAAATTTTCTACTCTGAGTTACTCAAAAACCATATTGCCTTTCTACTTCTTAGATTCTTAGGTTGCTCTGTTAGTACAGTCTTTGCAATTTCTGTGTGTTCAATTTTACGGAACCCTAGAGGTATGAAGGTAGTTTTGTACACTTTTTACATGGTGACAAATACAGATGCAGCTGTGAAAGACCAAGAACTGTTTTGTACACTTTTTACATGGTGACAAATACAGATGCAGCTGTGAAAGACCAAGAACCGTCTATAACGAAGGATTTAGGGGCCTAAATAGGACATAAGGGGAATGTAGGTAAGTCCAGAATTCTGACCCTGAAAGCCACCATTCAACTACTGCAGAATATTTAATTCAATTTTGTTTTCAGATACGCCTTGTTTAAGGGGTGAATAAGCAGCATATGTCAACCTCAAGTACAATCATAATCCAGAAAGTGGCTGAGGGTTTTCAAGACTTTGCTATCTAAGGTAGGGATATTGTATCTCCTAATCTGTCACTGAAGAGAGGAGGACTTCTAACTGATGTGCTAAGGATCTTCCTCTTACTGACTGTATGAAGTGTCTATATTAAACAGACTGAACAATCACTTATATCCTAATTTGGGGGGCTAAAACTGCCTTCCTCTAGTATGCACCATGCATCAGAAATGCCAGATTCCTCTTTCTTATATCTAGGTGACTGTCCTCCATCATGCTGTTGTCATTCATCTTTTATGTGCCAACCTACTGGGATTTCCATATTCTCTGATCACTCTGAAATAAGCCCTGTTTAGGGCTTTCAGATCTGGTCTTAGAGGGCATATCTAGTCATGAATCCTAAAAAAGATATTTATTCCATGCTTACAGGTGTCTTTGTCCAAAGTCATCTTAACAGACTTAATCTGAACTCCAGATAAATATTAATTGTCAATCATGTGAATCCATCAAATATTCCATTCAAGGTTTGGTTTGTTGTTGTGCATTTGCTTTTTATTTTTTGTAATGATGAAAAAAGATATATTGTACTCTAGACTAGTGTACCTGGTAAAAATCCTTGAATTACATAAGTTCAGCTCCAAATATGTACATACATAACTATTCCCACTGTAAGAGCAGGGTGCAGTAGCCTACAGTCATTGATGTCTGCAAGTGCTTTTGTATGGTGAAAGATTGGAACTCCTTGATCAGTTACGGAATCAACTATTCTCAAGGTGGTGGTGCCTGGAGAGTGACTAGTCCTAGGTTGAGGAAGACTAAGAACAACGTGCTACACATGTTCATATTTCTGCCTCTTGCTGTGTTTATAATGTGTACTTGCTAGCAGTTTTTATTCTGCTCATCTTCAGATATTGTTCTAACTTGCAGGGCTTTATGATTAAAGAATTAAAAATCATTTATTTTAAACACTGCAAGAAACAAATTGCTGGTGTGCATAGTTATTTTGTTCCTAATGAACATTCTAGGCTGTGGCAAAATTTCTGCTGAATTAGATATTCATCTTCTGGTCATTTGGATGCTGTTTCAGGCTCAAGAGTTTGCCTGCAGTAAGGCCCTGTGCGTAGCTACTGCTTTTTTCCTCATGAGAGGGGACTAGTAGCAAGTGGCTCTAACAAAACTTTATGTCACTCACCATACACGCTTTTGAAGGCAGCACAGTATGGTCAGCTCTGCCAGCTTTGATTGTGGAAGAGATGATAGAAAGTCCGTTGGTTCTGAAGGCAGACTAAGCTACTACATCTACTAAGCTGTAATTTATTTATATGAGCTCTCCTTCAGTTTCTAAGACCTCCCTATTATTCTTATCAGGGAAATTATTGGTTATCTAACTGTCCCAGAATTAAAAGTGCAGCAAAATTTGTCATTCTTTCAGATCTTCACTATCTCCGTGCTAATTTCTATTGTAGGAAGGGCCTGAATGTAAGAAAAAGCTGAAAGAAGAGTAACCTGAAGAGGCTGTGGTTCCTTATGAACACTGATTTTGAAAATAAAGGCACGCAAAGTGCTCTACGCTGAGGCCTACCCTTTCGTTAGCAGCATGATGGTGCCATGGCTTGCACCAACCTCAGTAAAGCGTTATATATGCAAGCTTATCCACCACAGTGGAAAAAGCACTGCAGGAGTGCATGGTCTCTCTACCTCCTCCTGATCAATTTCCCTGTGGCTCTACCCCTGCTCTTCCTTCACCAGCCATACCATAACCCCTTTTCATCTGGTCGTGGAGCTTCCCACACATCAGAGCCTCCAGCCCCTCTTGCAGCAGCCACATGCTAAATGGAGCAACTGTATTTTCAGAGTACTGGCAGTGAAATATGCTTGCTTGATGTTAGAAATACACCTCCTACTTCACTGAAATAAAAGCTATGTATCACATCTAATGTGCCAGACTATTTTGATTTCAACAGTGCAGAAGTGGAGAATGATTTTGTTTAAAGCAGTCCTAGGCTGAGCCATGTTTAACTGCTTTTTGGAAATAGTGGGGGTCTAGAAAAGGGAGGTGAAGGAATAAAAAAATTGTTAACTTTCATTGGCCACCAGTGTACCTGACAACAGTACTATATAGGTTGCTTAGAGAACTGTTTGTTAGTTTCTTGTTGTCGTGGTTTAAGCTGTAAATCACGCACCCGTTCTCTCACTCACTCCCCTCTCTTTCTTCCCCCCGCTCCTGGCTGGATGGGGAGGAGAATCAAAAGAATGCAACTCCCACACGCTGAGATAAGAATAGTTTAGTAACTAAAGTATAACACAAGACCACTACTGCTACCACCAATAATAATAATGACAAGGCAAATACAAGGAAAGAGAATAAAACTGCTCGCCACCCGATACCGAGCCCGACCAAGCAGTGCACCCCCACCCTTCTGGGTCTCCGCTCTCTGCTTTACATCCTGGGCATGACATGCTGTGGTATGGAATAACCTCTTTGGTCAGTTTGGGTCAGATGTCCTGTCTCTGCTTCCTCCTGGCTTCCCCTCCTCCCTGGCAGAGCATGAGGCTCAGAAAGTCCTTGGTCAGACCAAAACATCACTAATCAGTAACCGAAACACTGGTGTTATCAGCGCTGTTCCCAGGCCCAAAATCAAAAACACAGCACTGCACCAGCTACCAAGAAGGAGAAAAATAACTGCTACTGCTGAACCCATGACACTTGTTTAACCTCCACTTTCTTTTTTTCCTTTCTGTAACTGTTAAGGACTGCATCCAGAGCTGTATTCAGAACAACACATGTAGCAGAGAAAGCATTACAAGTTTCAAAACAGGACTTTATGCACTTTGCTACCCATCAGGAAGCTTCCTTCCTCCTGTAGGGAATGTCACATCATCTGACTAAACCTGTTCCAAATGAAAGAATCAGGTCAAAGCAGTAACCTAGACAACTCCAATGTTACAGCAAACACTACTATTTATATATCTTCTACTGAGAAGGGAATAGTTACTCCCTTACCTGTTTTAATTTCCTATTGCCTGCTGGGCTTCTTTTAAGCAGGTGCTGTCATGCAGTTGCTGTTTGTCAGCTCCACCAATAAGCAGAAAACCTGAGCCACTTACAGATTTTCTTCTAGCTCCAGTTGCAAGCTTAAAGAATGGGGTTGCAGGTATTATTTCTTCTTCCTTTTTTCATGTTGGACCTTTATACTGTTTGTTTGCTTTAGATGCTTCTGGTTTTGCCATGTAATCTGGAACATGCTCAGCTGAGCAAACTGCTCAGAACTTAGTGTTTGATGTTTTTATGGTTTTAATCAAAACTGCTGCTTGATGTATTTTCAAATGTAACTAGGATTTGGCTGCATTTATCTGGCTAATTTTCAGAACATTGAGATAACACGCATCAGTACAGCAGGTTTACATTCAGCTTTGCAAATCAGGGAGAGCACTGTAAGAGGAAATGATGGATTATGTACCGATGAGTTGTAAAGAGTCTCTGAGAACAGAAGGTTTACAGAATCACTGATTGCACATAGTCACTAAAACTTGTGGTTATGTGGGGAACTCACCATAAGTCACCATAAGTTTCAGAATCTTGCAAATCCATACTGAGGTCTAAACTGAGTAAGTTTTCAGTGTGCATAGCTGAGAGTGATAGATGATCCTGATATAGGATGGTTATCATTTTAGATGTTATACAAAAACTAGAAGGAAAAACCACTTCCTAGCGTGGCTGGAACCACAATTCAGTATAGTGTTCATACTGGTTCTGGTGACAGGAATTCTGAATTTACTTTTCCTTTATGGTGTCAGAAGGATTAACATGAAATTCTCCATCTATGTTTGAAAACAGTCACAGTTTTAAGTTCAGCCCAGCTGTACCCTGAGGCTGAAACATGGCCATGTTTTGGCAGCAGGGAAAACTGCCATATGTTGCTGTGATAAAGAAATTACACTGATGCCAGTCTCTGCAGTCAGACTTATAAAAAAATATCTAAGGGAGTATATTTGTAGCAACATAAGCTTTATATATATATATATATGTAAGAGTCTGAGAAGTCTGTACTTAAGGATAGCTTTTATGTCTCTCTCACAGTCATGCACTTTGTATGTGCTGCAAGCCACAATTCACTATTGTTCTTGAGAGAGGTTGTATACAATACATAAATCCATTGCATTTCCCCATTACAGAGAATTGCTTGCTGTCTAGCTCCCAGCCTCCAATAGCCATAGGACAATTCCATTCCTTTAAAAAGTTCTTACTGACTGGCTTTTAGGTAGTGAGTACATACTGGAAATTGATAAGAAGATTCTTTTTTTAGCAGTCAGGCCTCGAAATGAGAGCACAGATGTGGAGACCCTGACCGTGGCTGGCAGCAACATGACATACTCTTTCTTTTTTTAAGGTCAGTATAGACCATCAGTTTCTAGATCTCATAGGTGATTTTTAGTGCTTTTAAAATCATTAACTTTGATTTAATGCCAGCAGTATGTCAAGGATCTTTGAACACAAGAGACTGTTTGTATTCTTGATATGCGTATAATAAAATATATTATAGGATCTATTCATAAAATATGTCAGTTCCAAACCATATCTACTGCAGCTTAATGCAGAACAAAATATCCAGTACAAAATACTGATCTCAATCATAAGTCTTCTGTTTTCTATTGTAAAAACTGAAGCTGCTGTTTCTCATTGCTGAAGGACTGCTACTGACCCATAAAGATGACTGAGCAGTTTCAAATTCTCTCCATTTACCCGTATCCCGAGACACATTTGTCAGATTGCTAAGAAGTTGCTGAGAACAGACAACGGATTCCACCAGCATCTTTTTGTTTTCACTATTATGTCCTTGCACTCTTGAAATAAATTATCCAGAGATGCAATAAACTTGTTTTGAAGCAGAAGTTTTACTGCTGACTAGGTCCATAGTTTCCAGGTAAACGTTTTCTTGCTGAGCAGTGATGGTGGTCTTCAAACTTCTATTTTTTGACAGTACACCAGCCAATTTCTTCTGTACCTCCTGTGCTGACAGATCCAGCTGGCTTTTCAGCAAGGACACTAATACATTTGCATTCTTTGTATATACAAACTTTGTCATTTCCACTTCTTCTCCTAAATTCTGCCATATTTTTCAGCTGACAAAAACCACTAGTTGTTTCTTCCTGTATTTTTTTTCAGTGTGAGACATGGATGTCCTAAGAAGACATTAATTTCTTTTTATGACCGTCCATCTCATCAGCCACAGCAGACAATTTCTTTGTGTTATTCTGAAACTGGCAATTCAGTTCCAGGACAATTTCCACCATATAGCTAATATATATTTAATGCTCTTCCTAATCCACATATATGATCCTAAGTCAACCTCAACAGCTCAGCTTTACTAGCAAATGGCAGTCATGTTTTTTTCAGACATACAAGAAAGCAGTGGTCAACAATTTTTTAAGAGAGGCGAAAGATGCTGATACAACTAATGCAAATACATTAGCTGCTGAACAACTGGTAGATAGGAGGTCACCTGTAAAATATGCATAAGATGTCAACACCTGCTGCTTCTTCAGACTGTTCTAACTGAAACCTGTATTTTATTGAACAGACCCTTCACTTCTCCTGCAAATGTATTTGCACAAGAGCATTGTGTTCATCAACTGCCTTCTTATCATCCAGTTTTATGTAGACACATTTTTTGTAATAACAATGAACGGCTAGCTGCGCCATGAAGTTTTTCTTTAGTGTTTTCCAAATCCAAATTCCCATATTCTTTCTTAGCTAGAGGAACCTTGGTTTCTTGCAAATTTGCCTGTGCTTCTTTCAGTTCTTTCTCCTTGATTTGCAGACCTGTTTGCATTAAGGTTCGTTTTTATTAACTGTGAATGGTTTAGTAACTGTTTTCACTTCTTCTATGGCGCTGATTATGTCAGTATATTCTGCAACTTGTTCTTCCTGAACTGTCAGCTTTCCTTTAAAGGCTTCATGATTTTTCAATGAAAATATAGATTCCATTTTACTCTAATGCAGCAGCAAGGTCTCCTTTTAGATGCCGAGTCTCTTCAGTATCTTCATTAATTATAGCTCCTTTTAGCAGCTGCTGGTTAACTTCAAGTTTCATTATGTTCTTTGCTCTGTGAGCATATGCCAGTGTACTCACTGTTTCCTCAGGATTTATAGATGTGGGAGAAATTGTGGCAATTGTTGATGCTCTTTGTTGTTCTCTGAGAGAGTCTTGAAGGATTCTGTTAAAAGTCTCTGTGTCTCCTTCCGCAAGAACAGTAATAACTCTTTCACCAATAAGAACAGACTACTTGGTATTTCCAGTTTCCCAAGCTCTTTTATCAACCACCCAAAACTGAAGTGTTTTCACTTCCTGCAAGATCATCCAAGTTTATCTTCTTAGTTCTAGAAAGCCCTTGTCCATCTGCTCTGGCTTCTTTCATATGGATGGTAACTGAAAACAGAGTAGGATCAACTGGAATATGCATTCATGTTAGCAGCTGCAGAAGTTCTTTTTGCTGCACCTGTTTTCAAGATTTGGTAGGCTTCATTTTTGATGTGTATTCCTTCCAAGCCTTTCACATTTACACCTGACTTGTTTATGGGATCATCAAACATCCGCATTCTTTCTCCAGCACTGGGAACAGGATTTGGAAGATCAAAAAGCTCTTCAATGTACATTTCCATAAGAGAATTAAGAAAGAAAAAAAATCAGTATTAATTTCTGAAAGTTTTCCTAATATTCAGTACAATGTATTGTACCTGGTAGCAAATCCTCTTCCCAAGCATATTCTTCACTGGGGCTCCCCTTAAATTGTGCAGGTCTTTCCAATACCAGTTTGGCCATAAATTGTGACTGTTGTACCTATAATAAATTCATCCAAAATGTGACAATGCTCCTGCACATATCAGTTGTCTGTGACTCCTCCAGTGCAGACACATGAGTTAACTGGCCCTGATAGGAAGGGGTAGTTTTGTACTAACTGTACATATCAGAAAACCAGCACTGACTCCCAAGAATACCCAGTAGCAAGATGCAGACTCTGCTCAAGACTAGAGCTCCTCCATGCAATTCTCAAAATAGTATGTTCTCCTATTTATTAATGCACTGCCCAGTCTTTCTTAATTATATGAGTACCTCACTAATCATTAGATTTCAGTTCTCCTAAATGTTCTCCACAATCATATTAGAGGACGAGTTAGAGGGCGGGGGAAGAAAAGCTCCCACTGCCTCACAGTTCCATGAGATGAGGTTGAAAGAAAAGCAGTTACTGAGCCTCATCACAAAACTGGGTATCGTGTCTCTGCAAAGACAGCATCTGTAAAAATACATGACTGCAGCATGCCGGCATGCAGCGTGTTCATCTCAGAGAGATGTCACTCCGGCAATAAGGTTTTTAAAAAGCCGCATCAAAATCCTTAATAGGATAATAAAGCACTGATGCTTTAATAAGCTGGGATGTAGTGCTCAGGCCCTGACCCTGCAGCGGGCCTGCCCTTCAGGAGACCTCTCCCGTTCCAGCCTTTCTTGTCCTAAAATCCTCCTTCGCAGCAACCCGCGGCTGATAACCCGCCTGTCCCTGTGGTGATCCCGCCTCTCAGGTGCTCTGCCTACAAACTTATTGCTACTTCAGGGGCTTGGTCGAGCCTTCTCCCTCCAGCCCTCCCAAAGGGCCGCGGCCCGCGAGGGGGGGAAGCCTGCGGCGTTGCCGGCGCTCTGCGAACGCCGACGGCCCTGCAGCGCTTCGGGAGCGACCCAGAACCGCCGACACGATCCCGCTGCCCCGGCTCGGCCCCTCCGCCAGGTGCGGCCCTGCCGCGCCGGGCCGCTACTGCGCACTGGGCGGAGCGGGGCGGGGAAGCTCCTCCTGTTCAGACACCGGAGCCACACTGCCGGGACGGCGGCTCTGCGGAGCGGGCGCTTCTTCTCCCGCTGCCGTCAGAGCGGGGCGGAACAGGCGGCGCCAGCGCTGTGCGTTGGCCCGGCACCTGCTGCGAGGTGAGCGAGCGGCCGGGCCTGGGGCGGTGCTTCGCTGCCGCAGTTACCTAACTGGAGTGGCGAGGCTGGGGGACTGCCGCTGCGGCCTCCCGGCACCGCTGCCCGAGGGGGGACGTTGCGGTGGGGTGAGTATCCTGGTTGCCAGGGAGACCGTTCAAAAGGCAGCTCCGGCCGCTGTGGAGTCCCGGGGTAACGGCGGATGCTCGCCTCAAGCGGTGCCGCCGGACCTGCGCTCAGTGTAACTCCGGTGGCGGTGGGGAGGACGAACCGGAGCTGGAGGGGGAGGCTTCGCGGCGCGGTGAGTCCCGCTTCCTCCGGGGTTGTGTGGGGACGTGCTCCAGGTGCTCGGTTTGTGGCGGTTTCCTGAAACATGGCTCTGCTGCCTCGAAGCGGGCGATGAAATGCAGCTCCTTACTTAATGCGAGCTATTCTCTTCGTGTATCCGGACTTGAAGGTACTCGTTTGGGGGACAGAAATAAGCTTTTGCTCCTTTCCGATGTTTAAATATGGGAGAGCTCCCAGCTGGGAAAGAGCTAGGCACCTTGATTGCTGGAGGATTAAATCTGCAGCACTGGGAATTTAAAAGGTACTGCTCAGGTGGTTGAATGCCTAGCTTAGGTTGGGGAAAGATTTGGTTCTTGGCGCTAAATCTCCTATTTGGTCGATCTGGAGCAGTTTTACAAAAAATAAATCTCCGGTTGCTGCGATGCTGCATGTTGCAGTTGGCTCGTTGCTGCCAGTCTGTCTGGGCATGGATGGAGGGTGAATTCAGCCTGCAGAGCAAATCCGGCTTGTCTGTATGGTCTTTGGCAGAGTCCGACTGACAGTTGATATACATAACCATTACACAAACTCTGGGAAGCAGTATACTTGGCACCGTACACCACAGTAAAATGTGGAGGAACGAGAGCTACAGTTTAAAACTTAGCACAGTAAGTTAAACTGCAAATGTTGATCTTAGCAAATAGTATGAATATATATATTTAAGCTTATTATAAATTTGTCTGGCTTTGTAGGGGTAGGAGGATATCTTACAAATGTATCAGAAGCGAGGTGTCTTATTCGTATAAATCTTAATGAGAGCATTTGTTCAGTCATGCAGAGATCAGTTGTAGACCTAGAAGCCACAATCCTGTTAAGTGTAGCGCTCAGGGTAAAGAGTTATTTTAGCCTTGCCAGTTCCAAGGATCCATTCTGTGATCTGCTACATGAACTGATTAGCAGGGGCAAGGCCTCTGAGGGGTCTTCAACAATTGTTTAGAGTTGTTATCCAAAAACCAAGTCTACTATTTAACTAGATCCTACAGAAATCCAGCGATGTGCCAAACGAATAATGTAATTACCACAGATGCTTAAAAATCTAGCAGTATATAGCTGCTCAGTCAGATCTCTGTTTTGCTTAAGTTTACAAATTATTAGAAAGAAATTTTTATTTAAGTTTGAAAGTATTTTGGAAAAAAAGCCCTTTCATCTTTTGTCTCCTTTTCAGATTGTGAATAATTTGATGATATTTATAAAGCACTTTGCAGTTATTATGTATGAAATATGAAGCTAGGTATGGCTACTCTGAGAAACTGTTAGGGAATGATAAGCTCTTGCTTTAGCAGGGCACTAAAATAATGCAATCATACCATTTAATGAATGCCTCTTAAGCATAAGAGTTCTTTAGATGCTTCCAATGTTCAAAAAAATTTGTGTTTTATTGTGCATATGAGAAACAAAAGTCCCTGTTACTTTCTGTATAAGCATGCATGGAGAAAATGTGCATTTGTGTAGCTATTGAGTTGACAGATGTGGGGAAAACAGTACTGATATTTAAAGGGGAAGAAGTTGCCTCAGGGTTTCTTTAGAAACAATCCAGTTAAATTTGCAGGTATATCCTGCATTTAGTTCTGAGAGCAAACACTTTCAAGGAAGAGAATTTTAATACAGAAATTGGGATATTGTTTAACTCTTTATAGATCAGCATGCTATATGAACACAGAACACGATTAAGCATTGTCTTTACTGTCAGAAAATTATGGTATCCTAAAAATAAGGATATGAACAGCTGTGTTTGAGATGGCAACTCCTGTTACAGAGTCTGTGTATTGCTAAATGTGTAAGTTAACTTGGCTTGGGATTTGAATTTGAGCACACAAAGAAATTTGAGTAACATCGGGAAGGTGGTTTCGGTTTAGTTTTTTTCCTCCCTGATCATTCCCTTTGTATTAAGGGGCTCTATAAATCTGCAGTTACAGTAAGGAGAAGTATTGTTGAAGCATTGGTAGCAGATGTAAATTTAGGCTTGTGTGGGCCTTTTCTTGCAAAGTAAAGTGAGCAGGATTTGACCAGAGAAAATGCAGTGTTCATTAAATTAAATGATGCTTTTTGTTATCTCAATTTTTGTTTTGGAATGACTTGCTTCTGCCTGAAAAATCAGAAATTGATATAATGTAGCTTCTAATGCTGATGATCAGCTTTTACAACTCAGCAAAAAGGAACATTTTCAATATGAAACTGATGGCACTGCTGTGGTGATTTTGATTGACTCTGCTGACTAGAACATGATTGACATAATGGCCAAGAATGACAGCAATTTAATGCCATGCTAGGCTGGAGAAGTGATGATTATAAATTGGACTAGAAATGGGAATTGGATTAAGTGACAAATGAAATTAATTTAAGCAGTTGGGTGAGAGCAGTTGATAGTGTTATCAGGAGAAACTAGCCATAAATATCATCCACTGCAATTATGCTCACCCACAGTAGCCACATAGTTGTCTCATTTTAATTCTTTTTAGTGTAAAGAAATTATCTTTCAGATTTCTCATACATCTAGGGCTTTTATATGGCACTTGCCAGTGTGTTCTGTGCTCTGAGGACTTCAATGGCTCTGGAACTGATTGCGGGGACAGGGAGGGGAATCTCATGTTCAAATTCTAGTATCTCACTTCTTTGGAGATGATTAGAGAAACAGTGCCAGAAGACTAAAAGTTAGAGGTTTTCCTAACAAATAATTCAGTTTTTAGAAACATTATTTTGTTTTTTATATTTATTTATTCCCCACAAAACTATTAACTGGTTGAGATGGTATAACCCCTTAATTTCTTGAATTATCTGACAGTTATACTTAGTGAAAGACAGGGTCCTTGACATGGCAATTTCTATGTCTTCACTTTGTGTTCTGGCTTTTGTGGCCTTTTGACCACTTATGAGATAAAATGAGGTCTGATGTTGCTTCCGATGTTCTATATGCTTACCCATTTGCAAGAGTATGTGCTTGTAGAGGGAATGCTTTACTTTTACTGGCTTTTACTAACTTGATTTCAAAGGGATTTTTTTTAAATTTTCCTATCAAATTTAGGTTACTGAAAATCAGTAAAGAGCAGACAATTTTCACAGTGCTTTTTAAACAGTTTTTTAATTTTGTTTAAATGTGAGCTCATGAGTCGGATCTACCTTTGACTGAATTTTGGGTGAACAGTTAGAACCTTCAATTTGAGAATAAATGTGTTTAGGAGAGAATTTGAGTCTTTGAAGAAATTCCATGGGCCAGAAGCACTTCCAGGGGGTAGTTTCAAGAGAAGAAAATGAAGCAATGCTGTTGGAGTTGGTAGTTTAAACTGGGAGACAAGAGAGCTTTGAAGCTTTTCTTTCTGGGTATTCCCATGTAGATCAACCACCCTGAATATGAATCTCCCTGACTTTTATAGAAAGGGAAATATCTAATGTAGGTCAGGAAAGAGCTGCAGTGTGTTCTGGGCAGGTGCTAGTCTGTGTCCCAGGGAGTCTGTGTCTTTGTGATTTCTAGCATGCATGGAGGAACCTGGTGCTATTGACTACTGAACAACCTAGCCAAGAGTGGAAAAGGTTGGACATATCTAAGATTTGACACTGAAGTCCCTTGCCAGACTTTCTGTGGACAGCAATGTTTATTTCTTGGGAAGAAATTTTGCACTCACAATGTAGCTGAATTACAATATCTTTTGTGCTCTATGATGTCAATGGACATCTAAGTCACTCAAGGGGCAGTGCCCTGTGGGAACTGGGGCAGTACTGGTGGTTCTTTGTACATTGCTAATTCTTCAAAATATGTCTCTCTGTTGGCTTGACAAATGAAAGGTGTCATTTCAAAATATTACATTCCATTAGTGAATGCCATGCAAATTCCATTCACACTTGTGCCAGTCTGAAGGTATTGACTTGGATATCAGCAGTCGGGGATTTCTCTGTGATAAGTAAACCACAAAATATGTAAACAGTTCTGAGTAAAATAAATTGGAGGCTTCAGAACATCAATAATACTTGAGAAAATATGATTTTTCTCTTATGTTAGGTGAATACACTGAACAATTATGTAAATTGAGAATGTGTTCTGCCAAAATTTCTGTAGCAATATGCTACAGCAATTTAGAAGAGCTTTAATTGTAGAGAATGAGCCTTATAGGGAGATAAATATTGTAAATATTTTGATTCATCAGTACTTACAGGTTGCAGTTGTTCTGAAGGGTATCTTTTTCTGCAGCCGTCTGTCTTTTTTTTTTCCTGACAGGAATAATGTGTATAGTTGTGGGTTTTGACAGCATAGAAGATGTGATGTTGCAGCCTAATTTACTGTTGTGTTTTTTTGAATGCTGTGATTACTTAGGATTTATCTTAAAAATGCATGTGTATTTTTTCACTCAGTAGTCTAAACTTTAACAGCTTCAATTTTTCTAACTCCTTGAACCTCCAAAATAGGCTTTCATTCTACTCTTCAGAAGAGTATGCTTGAAAAAAATTCTCAGCATCATTAGTTCAGATAACGGGGGGGCTTTTGTTTTAAAGGTATCGCATCTAAGCATGATTGAGGTCCAATTCTGCTGTGTTGATATGACTTGATTTCTGTCCAGTTTGTTTTCTTTCTCTTAAAGAAATGGCTGGTTAAGTGTAAACACATTGCTTAAATTAATAACAAATTTTGAAGTGGACATGAGCAAGCTTATGGCCTTATTATGTCTGAAACATTTTCCATCAGGATTCACTTCAGGTTAAGTAAAGTAAAAGGCCTCCTGCCCTTCATATGCTACACTGGGACTGTACCTGTCTTATCGAGACAGAACAGATAAAAACCTGTGATTGAAGAAATGTCATCAGGGTATGTAGAATGTGTACTTTCCTGGCTTATTTTTGAAATTCTTGAAAATTAGTGTTAACATTTTTTCCAACAGCTACATTTATACAAAGAGTAGCTTTGAATAATATTTTTTGAAATCTATATTAGATCAGGAAAAAGTGATGTTTCTAAATAATAGACCATCAAAAGTTTCTCCCTTTAAGGATTTTTCCTTTTTTTTTTTTTCCCCCTATATTCTACTTAGTTTTGAAAGCTTCCTTTCAGTCACTGACTGTTACATAAAACAAGAAAAACAAACAAACAAAACCGGAAGATAACTGAGGTGATGTTTTCAGAGCAGAGCTGGCACTTTGACTTCAGCAAACTGGGGAGATCATAATAGAGATCTTAGGAGCTAAAGGCTGAAGTGTGGAACTTCTTTAGTGGGGATAACAGTATCTGTTCTGTGGGTTTGGTATATTGCTTAGATTAACTCTTTTCCCCTCTCCCTTTCCCACCTCACCCCCCTGTAGTAGAAAATTCGGGCAAACAAGCAGGAAGCAAATGGAAAGGGTCCTTTCTGTCAGGATCTGAATGCATCAGGACCGGAGGTTCTGCCATACCCCTGGTGCGCTGGGCTTCTCATCCTCAGTGAGGTTACATTAAAATACACTCTGCATTTCTTGTGGTCTGTGATGGCTTTTGCGTACAAATGCAACTGCTGTTATTTGCTCGTTGGAAAAGTGGGTAGGAAATTCAATGATGTGGTACAGCTATGAAAATGTGCATTTACTTTACATGTATGTGCTCCATCCTCCAAAGAGAATTACAGAAATGCAAAACCATAGGAGTTGCTGAAATGTAAGAGGACTGGTTGTGCTTTGCTTGCATACTTAGGCAGGATAACTGTGAATGGAAGTGAATTCCTACAAAGTATTCCTACAAAAGTAGGAATTCAGCTTCACAGGGACCAAGTCAAACTCCACAATCTTTCTGTAGCCAGGGCTGGCTGCCTAATGCATGGAGTTCTCTTGTATCAATGTGACTGGACCCTCAAGTATATACTTAGTTTGAAACATGTTATTTTTTACTTATTTTATTAGGATTGTTTAGTTTCTCTAAGACTTTATAATCAGGTCCATTGTGTAAGCTCCTTTATGGAGTCAGATTCCATGCTTTAGATCTTTAGATACAAATTGTAGAATCATAGAATAATTAGGGTTGGAAAGGACCTTAAGATCATCTAGTTCCAACCTCCCTGCCATGGGCAGGGACACCTCCCACTAAACCATGCCACCCAAGCCTCTGTCCAACCCGGCCTTGAACACTGCCAGCGAGGAAGCATTCACAACTTCCCTGGGCAACCCATTCCAGTGCCTCACCACCCTCACAGTGAAGAATTTCTTCCTCATATCCAATCTAAACTTCCCCTGTTTAAGTTTGAACCCGTTGCCCCTTGCCCTCTCACTACAGTCCCTCATGAAGAGTCCCTCCCCAGCATCCCTATAGTCCCCCTTCTGATACTGGAAGGCTGCTATGAGGTCTCCACACAGCCTTCTCTTCTCCAGGCTGAACAGCCCCAACTTTCTCATCCTATCTTCATGCGTGAGGTGCTCCAGTCCCCTCATTGTCCTTGTGGCCCTCCTCTGGACTTGTTCCAATAGTTCCATGTCCTTTTTATGTTGAGGACACCAGAACTGCACACAATACTCCAAGTGAGGTCTCACGAGAGCAGAGTAGAGGGCAGGATTACCTCCCTCGACCTGCTGGTCACGCTCGTTTTGATGCAGCCCAGGATACGGTTGGCGTTCTGGGCTGCAAGCGCACACTGCCGGATCATACTCATTTTCTCATCGACCAACACCCCCAAGTCCTTCTCTGCAGGGCTGCTCTGAATCTCTTCTCTGCCCAACCTGTAGCTGTGCCTGGGATTGCTCTGACCCAGGTGTAGGACCTTGCACTTGTCATGGTTAAACTTCATCAGGTTGGCATCAGCCCACCTCACAAGCATGTCAACGTCCCTTTGGATGGCATTCCTTCCCTCCAAGGTATCAACCGAACCACACAGCTTGATGTCATTGGCAAACTTGCTGAGGGTGCGCTCAATCCCACTGTCCATGTCACCGACAAAGATGTTGAACGAGACTGTTCCCAACACCGACCCCTGAGGGATGCCACTCATTACTGGTCTCCAGCTGGACATTGAGCCATTGAGCACAACTGTTTGTGTGCAGCCATCCAGCCAGTTCTTTATCCACCGAGTGGTCCATCTATCAAATTGATGTCTCTCCAATTTAGAGACAAGGATGTCATGCGGGACAGTGTTGAACACTGCAGAAGTCCAGGTAGATGACATCAACTGCTCTACCCCTGTCCATCAGTTCTGTAGCCCCAGCATAGAACACCACCAAATTGGTCAGGCAGGATTTCCCCTTAGTGAAGCCATGCTGGCTATCACCAACCACCTTGTTGTTTTTCATGTGTCTTAGCATGCCTCTCAGTAGAATCCTCTCCAAGATTTTGCCAGGCACAGGGGTGAGACTGACTGGTCTGTAATTCCCCGGGTCATCCATTTTCCCCTTCTTGAAAATGGTGGTTATATTTCCCTTTTTCCAGTCGTCGGGAACTTCACCTGACTGCCGTGATTTTTCAAATATGATGGACAGTGGCTTAGCAACTTCATTTGCCAGCTCCTTCAGGACCCATGGATGGATTTCATCAGGTCCCATGGACTTGTGTACGTTCAGGTTCTTAAGATGGTCTCGAACCAGATCCTCTCCTACAGTGGGCCCAGAGTCTTAATTCTCACAGTCCCTGCGTCTGCCTTCCACGACTTTGGTGGTGTCGTCAGAGCATTTGCCAGTGAAGGATGAGGCAAAGAAGTCATTAAGAACCTCAGCCTTCTCCAAATCCGGGGTAGAAAGTTTCCCGATAGCTTCCGGAGAGAGCCCATGTTGTCCCTAGTCTGTCCTTTATTTGCAAGGTGCCTATAGAATCCCTTCCTGTTATCTTTAACATACCTAGACATGTTTAATTCTAAGTGAGCCTTAGCTTTCCTAACCTGATCCCTAGCTTCCCGGACGACATCCCTGTATTCTTCCCAGGCTGCCTGTCCTTGCTTCCACCTTTTATAAGCCTCTTTTTTCCTTTGAATTTTCCTTAGCAGCTTCTTATCCATCCAAGGAGGTCTCCTGGCCCTCCTGCAGCACTTCCTTCTAGTTGGGATGGAACACTCCTGAGCCTGTAGTAGGTGATCCATGAATTTCAACCAAGAGTCTTGGGCCCCCCTGCCCTCTAGGGCTATATCCCATGGAACCTTACTAAGCAGGCTCCTGAAGAGGCCAAAGTCTGCTCTCTTGAAGTCCAGGGCAGTGACCTTGCTGCATACTCTTCTCACTGTCCTGAGGATCTCAAATTTGACCATCTCATGATCACTGCAACCGAGACTGCCCTGGAGCATCACATTTCCAACCAGCCCTTCCCTGTTGGTGAGCACGAGATCAAGCATGGCACCTCTCCTTGTCGGCTCCTCTATTACTTGCAGAAGGAAGTTGTCTTCCACACAGTTGAGGAACCTCCTTGATTGCTTGTGCCGGTCCGTACCATCCTTCCAACAGATATCAGGGTGGTTGAAGTTCCCCATGAGAACAAGGTCCTGCGAGTATGAGGCTGTTCCTATCTGTCTATAGAGTGCTTCATTCACCAAGTTGTTCAGGCGGTCTGTAACAGATCCCCACCGTAATGTCACCCATTGTTGTTCTCCCTTTAACCCTGACCTACAAACTCTCTATTGAATGTTCACCTGTCCCCAGAGTTCCATACTCTCCAGCCTATCCCTAACATAAATAGCAACTCCTCCTTCCCACCTGCCCCGGCTGTCTTTTCTAAAGAGCCTGTAACCTTCCATTCCAACACTCCAGTCATAGGAGCCATCCCACCATGTTTCTGTGATGCCTATGATATCATACCCCTGTAGACGTGCACACATCTCTAATTCCTCTTGTTTGTTCCCCATGCTATGGGCGTTTTTATAGAGACATCTGAGCTGAGCTCCAGATGAAGCCAGCTCATTGGCTGGAGTGGCTGGAATATCTCTACATTGCTCTGAATGTTTATTATAGGTGCTGGCAAGTGACTGGGTGTGTTGGGATGGAATGATGCCCCCCTCCACCAACACTTCTAGTTTAAAGCATCCTTGACCAGTCTGGCAAGCCTCCTCCCAAATCCACTCTTCCGTTTCTTTGTCAGACCAGCTCCACCAGCCCCCAGTAGACCTGGCCTACTAAATGGAGTCCCATGTTCAAGGTACCCAAACCCCTGACTATGGCACCACCCTTCTAACCATTTATTAACCTGGCCAATCCTCCTAGCCTTTTTAAGGTCCTGCCCTGTACCCTGGAGATTTGACGAAAAGACAGTCTGCATTCCAGAGCCCCTAACCACCTCTCCCAGAGCTCTGTATTCCTTCTTTATGTTCTCCGGCTACTGCTATCTATATCCGCATGGATCACTAGAAGTGGGTAATAGTCATTGGGACTGACTAGAGCAGGCAGCCTCTCTGCAACATCCCTGATCCAAGCCCCTGGTAGGCAACACACCTCCCTTGAGACTGAGTCAGGCCGACAGATGGGTGCCTCTGTTCCTTTCAGAGTAGAGTCCCCTACTACTACTGCCCTCTGCTTTTTCCTGGCAGCACCAGTAGAGATCTTCTTTGCCAGTGCATCAGCCAGTTGTTCCTGGTGGGAGTGTGTTTCCTCATCAGCCCCCTGCAAGACAGCAAAGCGGTTCTGGGTGGGAACAACAGATTTAGGAGGAAGCCCCTTGCTTTTAATTGTCCTCTTCCTCCTTTTTTTGTTGTTTTTTTCTGTTACTGTTTCCCAGCTTCCTGGGCTAGCGGCCTCCTTTCCTGCATGAGCAACAGTGGACACTTGAGTCCCCTGCACAGTCTGGTCCTGGAGCAAGCAGTGCTGTTTCCTCTCAGCACCCCTGACGCCTTTCAGCCTATTGACAGCATGCCGCAGCTCAGCCTCTGCTGCAGGAGGACCTCCACCGAGCGTACCCTCCTCTCAGGAGAGCAGTGCAGGCGCTCTCTACACCCCGAGCTCTGCACTGCAGCCTCCCCTCTCATCAGCTCTGTCTGGGTGCCTACACTGGCCACTGCCAGGGCAGCCAGAGCAGAGCTCCCAGACCGGGGCCTAATCATAAGGCGCCTGCCCGCCCTTGCCGCGCTCCCTGGGGCAGGTTTTTACCCACTCAGGGCTGGTGCCGTTCCTCCTGGTGCTGCCCCCTCTGAGTCAGCTGCTCACGTCAGCTGAGCTGCCGGCTCCTGGTCAAGTCCTGTCGAGGACTCGAGGCTCCCTCGGTGGCTCTCACCGCTCTGAGTTGCGGCTCCTGGACGCTGAGCTTCCCCGTGCTCAGGTGTTGAAGGTGTCCTCTCTCGAGCTGCTCACCTCAGCAATTAAAAAAATAAATAAAGAAGTACAGTGGCGCTTGGTGCCACCCTTGCCGAGCCACTTCCTGCCTTTGCCTCTGCCAGACATGACAGCACTCTCCGCAGCCCCTTTCTGAACCATATAGTTTGCGGGAGGGAGGAAGAAAGGACAAGGTTTCCAAACAGGAATGTTTCTTTCACATAGACTTGAAGAGGGCTTAGAAGTCTAAATATTTGTCTGTTTCTTTTCTAATTTAATTTCTGTTCCTAATTAAAGATCAAAGATTAAAATAATTTAAGGTCCTCTGTTTGGGTGGTTTTCCTTGAACAGAGGCTTTTTTCCAGATAAGGAGAAGTAATGTCTCAGGCTGAGGAGGTCAGGGAAATGTTGAAGAAAATCTTGAGCTATAAATTTAGAACAACAAGAAGTCACTGTAGCTGTTCTCAATTAAGATTATTTTCCATCTGTTTATCTGTATGATGCACATGTTTGAAAACTGTCAGAAGAAATAGGCTTTATCAGAACATTCAATCTAATGGACTTATGTTCCCTTATGCACCCTGTTTGGATACGTGGAGAGCAGCAACAAGTTGTGGGTCAGTCTCCTTGCCTTTCTGTCATGGTTTGATATAAGATGTTGTGGTTTAAGCCCAGCCGGTAACTCAAGTTTTGTTCTCAGGCTAAAGTCGCAAACACAGCACCAGCTACTAAGAAAGAGAGAAATGACTGCTACAGCTGAACCCAGGACAGATGTCCTGCAGCGGTACTGGCTTGAGGTACTTATGTTTCCTCTGCTCTCCTGCTGCCGTTTGTTGGTCTTGTGTTTTGCTGGCATCACTGTTTGTGGAGGTGTACTATGGACTGAATCACCAGTATGCCTCTTAAAGCTTTAAGGAAAATGAAAACCCCCAGAATTTCCTAGAAATTAAAAAGCAACCTCACAGAGGTCTCTATACGCTCTTTAGCCAGGTCAGGGAAGAGAAGGAAGCATAGAGGCCAGCACTGCTGCTGAGCTTGCGCCCATTTTCCCTTGGAAAAAAAAAAAAAAAAGAGCAACCAGTTGCTTTACCCTGTAAGGAATACATGCAGACTAGAGAAAAACATGTTGACTGTAAGTTTTCTTTCATATACTAGGGGGTAATAGGTGTTAAGTTAGTGTTTATATTTACCAGATTCTTGCACTGAATTGGAGTAAGCCAATGTTTTTACTGCAGCTTGACATAAATAAAAAGAAGCAGTATTTAGAAATCCTGACCAGCTTTTGTGTAGGAGAGAGCAATCATAGCAAACTGGTGCTGTGAGAAACTGAAAACAAATAGAAGATGAGCTGTTATTCATGGTTTACAAAGCAGAAGCAATTGTACATAAAAGAAGCAAGTTATTTGCAAATACTGAAAATCATTATTTGCAAACCTGGGACAAATTTCAGTAGCAACTCCTATTCTCCTGTTTTAGTCTGTAGAAGATATTGTGAAACCAAAGGCAATGATTTAACCACCGTTGGCCTTAGAAAAGGGTGGAAATCTCCAATTACTGTGTTCATTACTGCTAGAAGTCTGGAATCTCCTCAGGGTGTTTCCAAGAGCATTTCTTGATATGTTACAATCTTGCAGTTGCTTACAATGTAGCAGTTAGCTAAGGCAAAGAATCATTTCTTCTAACAGAACTTTTCATAAAGGAAGGCTTTTCTTTTAGTACTTACATTAATGAGATTATTACTTACTACACTGAACTTGTTTTCCTTGTAATTTTGTGTTGTCATTTTTCGGTCTAACATTACTGTCCAAAGTGATAGGTAGGCAATGCTCAGATAAGCAGGGTATTCATTTCCAGTTGTGCAGCTGAAGGATGGATGCATTTGTGAGTTGTTTTGGGGTGGTTGTTTTTGTTAAGCAGGAGTTGTTAAATGACACCAAATCCCAAAATCAATATTCCATTTTTACATTATACTGAAACTTGGGGGTTTTGACTCAGAAATGTCCAAGTGTCTTAATAGCTGATAACTCACATTGGCTTTTTTACAGCTCTTTTGTGGTTTTCATGCAACCACGCCTATACCACAAAGAAAGTCTCTAGCCCTAAAGGGTAAGGGTAGACTCAGACCAGAAATGATGCTGGTAATAAAAATCATGCCTAAAGCGGCACCTTTTTCTTAGTTATTCCCTTTGTGGAGCAGAAACCTGCCTTAATCAACCTTGGGGTCTTCCCAGAGAACCTCTTGGTTGTAGGGTTCTGCTGAAACCAAGTAGACTGGAAAATTATAACCACAGATCAAATGGTTTTGTGCTTGGTGTTAAGAAAAAGAAATACAGTGTTTTACAGAAGGGATGAAACCTTCCATATGAGCATATTGTCAGGACATACAAGTTGACTATGCTATTCAGAGGTACCCACTTAGTTCTAAACAAAGTAGCAAAGCCTATAGGAATAGTACTATTAGTACTGTGCTTTGCTGGGTAACACCTTGAGAAACTACCCAGATGTCTTTGCAAGCCTCTGCATTGGGCTGTGTTGAGTGCAGGTGAGGTGGTGATCTTTTAGGAATTAAAGATTCATAAATTACAATCCACATTCAGAAACTTTATTCTCTGTGAGAAATAGACTTCAAAGACCACAATTACACAATGGTAAACTGGGGAAATACTTGAATCCTAGCAGTATTGCTGTATCAGATTTCAAGTCATGTCTGAGAAGGTTCGTACCATCAGTAATGCTTACTGACGGAATTTCATAAATACTGTTGATCACATAGCTTCTTTCAGTTCTAGCTGGTCTGTAGTTTTTGCTTTTTCTCTCCTGGAAGTATATGGGAAGAGCCTTTATCTGGTTATCTCAGAACCAGTATAAATTCAGAGGTAAAAGCTTGCATTTGGTTTTTAAATATAACCAATTGTTGCATAAAAGCATGCTGCAAAGCTAGTCATAGTGGTGATGCAACACTGTCAGATTGAAGGGTTAAAGAGCTGCAAGGGTAGGAAGAGATCTTTCAAGCTTTTTTTTATTATTTTTTCCTTTCTTTAAAAAAAAATATTTATTTAATTATTAGGGAACAAGTGTCTCCTGATTAGATGTGTGCGACTGTAGTGTTGCCAGGTAAATGAATGAACCTGGAGAAAGCTAGAAGTCAACCCTTTGTTTGGTTATAGTTACTCAGGTCATCTAGATGCAGTCCTGCACTTCTTGGCTGCATTCAGTATGTTGCTGTCCAAAGACAGAAAAGAAGCAGTGAGTCTGTGCTTGGATTGCTGGATCATGTACAATGCAACTGCTCAGTTTGTTGGCAAGGTGGGGAGCAGTCTGTCCCCTGCAGATCCTCTGATTGAAATCCAGGTTCTTGTGTGTGCCACTTGGTAGAGAGAAATCAAACACCGTTTAATTATCCTCTTAGTCCTTGGATCTATCTGCAGTATCCTTAGGCTTAGTCATTGAAGGAGATGGGTGGGTACTTTGCACCATCTTTATTCCAGTCAGCACCTTTAGGGCCAATGTGTCTCTGTTGCTAGCTCAAGACATTGATAAATAGCCTAAATTTGTTATTCAGTGGCTTTTAATTTTACCATTGTCAGCCTGAAGCATTCAGAAGTCTGTTCCCAGGCATCAGTAATTAAATAATTCAGACACTTTCCATTAGAAGTTGTAAGGCTGGGGCTAGATTAAGTTTTCAAGCTTCTGTTGGTAATCAAAACAGGGGTAGAGCAGTTGATGTCATCTACCTGAACTTGTGCAAAGTGTTCAACACTGTCCCACACGACATCCATGTCTCTAAATTGGAGAGACATCAGTTTGATAGGTGGACTGCTCGGTGGATACAGAACTGGCTGGATGGCTTCTCGCAAACAGTTGTGCTCAATGGCTCAATGTCCAGCTGGAGACCAGTAATGAGTGGCGTCCCTCAGGGGTCGGTGTTGGGAACAGTCTCGTTCAACATCTTTGTCGGTGACATGGACAGTGGGATTGAGTGTGCCCTCAGCAAGTTTGCCAATGACACCAAGCTGTGTGATTCAGTTGATATGCTGGAGGGAAGGAATGCCATCCAGAGGGACCTTGACACACTTGTGAGGTGGGCAGATGCCAACCTGATGAAGTTTAAACATGACAAGTGCAAGGTCCTACACCTGGGTGGGAGCAATCCCAGGCACAGCAACAGGTTGGGCAGAGAAGAGATTCAGAGCAGCCCTGCAGAGAAGGACTTGGGGGTGTTGGTCGATGAGAAAATGAGCATGATCCGGCAGTGTGCGCTTGCAGCCCAGAACGCCAACCGTATCCTGGGCTGCATCAAAAGGAGCATGACCAGCAGGTCGAGGGAGGTGATCCTGCCCTCTACTCTGCTCTCGTGAGACCTCACTTGGAGTATTGTGTGCAGTTCTGGTGTCCTCAACATAAAAAGGACATGGAACTGTTGGAACAAGTCCAGAGGAGGGCCACAAGGATAATGAGGGGACTGGAGCACCTCACGCATGAAGATAGGATGAGAAAGTTGGGGCTGTTCAGCCTGGAGAAGAGAAGGCTGTGTGGAGACCTCATAGCAGCCTTCCAGTATCAGAAGGGGGACTATAGGGATGCTGGGGAGGGACTCTTCATGAGGGACTGTAGTGAGAGGGCAAGGGGTAATGGGTTCAAACTTAAACAGGGGAAGTTTTGATTGGATATGAGGAAGAAATTCTTTACTGTGATGGTGGTGAGGCACTGGAATGGGTTGCCCTTGGAGGTTGTGAATGCTCCATCACTGGTGGTGTTCAAGGCTGGGTTGGACAGAGGCTTGGTTGGCATGGTTTAGTGGGAGGTGTCCCTGCCCATGGCAGGTGGGTTGGAACTAGATGATCTTAAGGTCCTTTCTAATCCTAACTATTCTGTGATTCTGTCTTCACACCTATAAACTGTATTCTGTGTTTGAAATGAATGCTTCAGGTGCAGTTTGATTCCTGGAGATACATTTGGTGACAGGGAAGGAAACCACCACAACTGTTTTAATTTGGGTTTTCCTTACCTTAAAATGTATTTATTTCTGGTCACTGCTTACCTTTTTTTTTGCAGCAAAACTTTTCTCTAGTGGTAGAGACTGAATTAGCATTTTTCTTTCTAAATCAGTCTGTATGAAATTTTGATTTAGAAGGTTAGTTGCTTTTAGTGGTGATGTTGTCTTGTTGATTTTTCTGGAGAAATACTAGCACTCATAAATCTAAATTTTATTATTTGCTGTGGACCAAATGTAGAGGCAACATAGACAACTTCCATGTGGGTTAGAGGCTGGGAATGTAAACTAATGAAAAAGTAATTGGAATAAAAGAAAATCTTAAAAGAGTCGTGATACAGAGTAGAAGTCAGAATGAGCTGTTTTGTACTTAAATGTGTCCATGGAGAAGATTTGGAGGAAAAAATGTCTTCAGGGTTCTTTTGTAGAATATTGATGTTACCACATGCGGGAAAATCTTCACTATTTTCTGGGATATGCTAATAACAGTAATAGACCACTTTTATCCTTTCTGTAATTCATGGTCACCTTTGTTTTTGAATTTCTTCTCTTCCTAGCAGTGTGTTTTTGATAGACGTGTCCACCAGGGCCTCCAGGAATCCCATCTTGGAGCCTACCCACAGGAAGATGCAACTACTGGTTAGGTTGGCTTTACACTTAACACCATTAATTTGGTGCTGAATGAAGCGCATCTTCTCCAGGAACTGCACCTTCCCCCGCTTTGCTCAGCTGTGGCTTGCCAGTTGCCTGACTGCCTTTTCCAATTCTTCCCATTCAAACCCAGAGGTCTGTTCCATGCTGAAATCCTAAGTATCAGGGAGGAGTGTAAAAAGTTATCTCCCACTGTGTAAGGAGCTCAGTTCGTTTACTGCAAGGTGATGATTAAAATATGCATGATTGATTATTTAAAGATTTTTTTTTTTTCTTTCTTCACTAGTGGGAATGTTTTACACTTACCCTTGGAGAACTGCTTGTCAATAGCTAGGCATTTCATAATTTGCCTATCTGCATCTGTAGGAGTGATCTAACATTAATATTTCACTAATTTTTTTCAAATATACAGCAGCATTTCTCCCAGCAAAGTATGGAACATTGCAATAAAGATTCACAGAAATGTAGGCTGTTTAACTGTGAATTTAGTCTAATTCTCATGGAAGACCTCGACCAAATTATTGATGAATTTGAAAATAGCAAGGTTTGACCTGACATAAATAGTAGGATGTGATATATTTTGTGTAAGTTAATGCATGCATACAGTATATTCATAATCTTCTCAGCTGTACCGTAGAGAATTTCACAATGCGCAGCATCATCTAGGTTGGGAGGCAGCTGTTGAGATCATTCAGTTAACCCACCCCTATTCAGGTTGGGTCAGCTAAGCAGGTTGTCCAGGACTGTGTCCAGAAGTGATTTGAGTATGTCCAAGAATGGAGACTCCACAACTTCCCTGGGCAATCTGTTCTGGTGTTTAACCATCCTCACAGTAAAAAGTGTTTTTTTGTGTGCAGGTGGAATGTCATGTGGTTAATTTGTGCCTATTACATTATAGAAGAAGCAATGTTTTAACTTGAATTATGAGTACCAATTTGTAGCATTTAGTGATTTTTAACATGACAATTATTGACTAAATATTTTTTTAAAATATACATGTTATTTTAGAAACAAGCATTCCTAAAGCCTTGTTAAATTTTATCTTTTTTTGTATTGTCATGTATACGAATGTTGTCTTAACAAAAGCTGAGCTCAAATTTTCTCCAAGGAATTAGGCTTGGCACTATTTTATATTTCTGAAATGCAGTGGGCTTCTAGTGATTGGCATGCAATTTTAGGACTGTCTCTACAAATCATCTTGTGTTTGGTTCTAGGAGCAGTATTCACAAACCCCAGTTTAATGTCGGGCACTGACAGATTCTTGAGAATGAAGATTCTCAACAAGCCGCAAGAAGTTTACGTGTATATGAAGGGAAGAAGAGGAGGTCACTTTAGCTGATAGGAAAAAACTCAATGGTATATGTGTTTAAAATTCCTCACTCTTCTGAAAGTAAGCACTTAACTGTAGCCTTGCGAAGTCTTTAGTGGGTGTCTATATTCACAGTGCCCTTATGAATTTCAGCAGCAAGTTGTTTCACAAAAGAAGTGGTTTACTTATTTCTTTTCAAATTCAGCTTCTCCTGGTTTGTTTTGAGCTTGTTCTTTTTTTTTAATAATCTAAGAATTGTTGTTGCAACACCCACCTAATAATGGCTCTGAGTTCAGTTTTCCTTGCTGTGATGGGCATTTGAAGCTGTTTCTCTCACTTCCTACAGTAAGTAAAATAACTGTCAGACTAGAGGCAGAATTAGGTACGCATGGAATGATTGATTCCCTCCTGCTGTTGTGGTTTATTGTCCAATGAAGAACATGCACTTTGGGTCAGAAGGAGAGTGAGTAAGAACAGGTACATCCATTATCTAGTGATGGAGGTGGTGTTCTGGGGATAGGGAGACCTGGTTCTGTCCTGGGAGCTGGGACCAGAATGCTGAATTGGTATTTTGAAAACAGGGCTGTACTGCAAGTTTCATGTACAGGCTGGTGCGCAAGTATGAAAGAAATGGGAGATTTGTGTTTACTTTTTCTTGTTTGGTCAGCTGTAAAGCAGAGCTGTTATAAAATACAGATGTTCAGGGTTCTCTGGTTAGAGTATCTCTGCATTCACTGAGTCCTTATATGTGTTTCCATTACTGAGATGAGGTTATTCCTTCCTGCTTCCATATATTTATGAAAGACAATGTAATAAAAAGAGAAAAACAAATTTTCTAAAACTACCTATAATGGTTCCAGTGTTAGGAGTTTGTTACAACTTTGAATATTCTAGCACACCACTTGTGCTTGATGTGAGGATTCAAAAGCCTTGTTTGTGCTAGTAACTTTGCTCATTACAGGCCAGAGCTTGAAACTCAGACATCCCTCTTAGTCAAACCATTAAGATTTCTGGCAGGGTCTTGTCCTGAGCCATCTAGTGCTCTCCCAAAACATTTCCAGTTATAGCTTGGGATTTAGTGGTTTTTCCCAATTAGTTGTTTGGATCTGGCTATGTTGTTTTGGGAGCCACGAGGGACAAAATGTGGGCTAGTTGGCTGTATGGGCAATGGAACCAGCGCTGGCACAGTTAAATTGGTTAATACTTGTCGTGGTTTAAGCCTAACTCACGCAGATTCTCTCTCTCTCCCTCACTTCCCCCTTTTTCTTCCCCCCCGCTCACGGAGGGAGGGGAAGGAGAATCAAAAAGAATGCAACTCCCACAGGTTGAGATAAGAACAGTTTAGTAACTAAAGTATAACACAAACCACTACTGCTACCACCAATAACAATAATGACAAGGCAAATACAAGGAAAGAATACAATAGCTCACCCCTCCTAATACAAAGCCCGACTACTCACTTCCCCCTCCTTCTTCCCCCCCACTCCGAGGGGGGGGAGGGGAAATTGGGAGAAGAATCAAAAGAATGCAACTCCCACTGGCCGAGACAAGAACAGTCCAGCAGCCAAGGTATAACACAAACCACCACTGCCACCACCACCCACAACAATGACCAGGGAAATACAAGGAAAGAGGATACAATTGCTCACCACTCGATGACCGAGCTGTGAACTGTACTCTTCCGGGTTCCTGCCCCCAGTTTTACATCCTGGGCATGACGTGCTGTGGCATGGAATAGCTCTTTGGTCAGTTTGGGTCAGGTGTCCTGTCTCTGCCTCCTCCCGGCTCCCCTCCCTGGCAGAGCGTGAAGCTCGGAAAGTCCTTGGCCAGACCAAAACATCACTAAGCAGTAACCGAAACACTGGTGTTATCAGCACTGTTCCCAGGCCCAAAATCAAAAACACAAGTGCTACACCAGCTACCAAGAAGCAGAAAAATGACTGCTGCTGCTGAACCCATGACAATACTGATGAAATTTCCCCAGCCTTCTGAAGATGCATGTGGGTGAAATTATCTACACTTCCAATGAAGAAGTGTCTAGGGTTTCTTTTGGTCCGTTAAAGTATATGAAAAATTTCATGCTCATGTCATGATATAAGGTAAAATTGATAGTGATTTTAGTGAACAGTTACTGTGTGACTTGAATAAATTGTCAAAACAGAAACATGGAGGTCAGTAATCTAGTGCAGAGGTGTGATGTTTGGAGAACTGCCAGTTGGTCATACTGTTAGGCTTTTTTCTTTTTACTGATTCCTGCTGTTGAAAACACCCTCTGAACAGCAAGATTTTTGTGCTATTGCAATTATACTGGGAGTGGGAGGAAAAGACTCCTTGAAATAGCCTGATCGCTGTCCTGGAGGTAATTATATTCAAGTCAAGTTCTGCCACCCCGTGGCTACTGAAGGTCATTCTTAGAATGATTACTTACCTACTGGTACTCACAGCCTTTTTCCTTTAAAATCGATGAATGTTTTTTTGAATATGAATATTTTCTCCACAATATTTTGTGGAGAAAGTTGAAGGGACTACTGTAGGTCCCATGGAGACATATAAACTCTCTGTGCTTTTACTGAAAGATATAAATACTTATTCACTGGCAATGTCATTAAATATAAATGTTATGATAGTGTAGTATGTAGACACACAACTGGTCACCTGGACACCTCAGTTATGCAAGGTGCATATGAAGCAATCACTTATGCTTTTCTTAGGATTTTTGTATGGTTTTAAGCGGCAAATATGATCAGTTATGTTTCAGTCATAGGTATAAAATGTATAAGTTCATGTAGATTAGTTCCCAAGATTATGTACTATCTACAGTACTGTATACTTCTGACATAAATATTCCATATGCAGATTTGAAGGGTTTCAAAAACATGCCCATGTATTTGTGACTCTTATTATTCTAGAAAAGAATGATGGTTGTGTTCAGTAATAGCACCCTGATGGTCATGACAGTTAAAACTCCAAGGCTTATCTGAGTGAGGCCTTGATGAAGTTGACAGCGTTTCAGAGCATGCTTCACTCTTGTGTGACAACTTCAGTGTTCAGTTCTAGAGTTATCGGGAGAAATAATTACGATCTCTCTAGTTAAATTTATATTCCTTTCTACTATAAAGCATTCTGACTTAATTAAGAGAAAAAGTCAACATTTTGCAACAAAAATGTCAAATTTCCCAGAAGAAAAAATGCTTAGGTTTAAAGAACATGTTTTGGGGGGGTTATTGTGTTAGTTTTTATCCAATGAAAATGCAAGTGAAATACCAAAAGAAAGTTTAATTACAGACTACTTAAGTCACCCTGTCTTTTCTTTTCTCGAGGTCTACAGGAAAAATCTTGAAAGCCTACTTTAGCAAAGTAACTGAAGATTTGGGTTCATACCAGCAGCAATATGCCTTAAAACTAAAATACGAGAGAGTTTTCACCCTGTCACTTTGTAATGACTGGGGACTCAATGTGTGGTTTCGGTATTTCACTTTGAGAGTGCTTTGCATAGTTGTTGTCCAAGTTTCAGAAAGATACGAAAATTAGTTAGTAGAATTATAGAGTAGTTTGGGTTGGAAGAGGCCTTTAGAGGTCATCTAGTGCAGTATCGTGTAATGAGCAGGAGCATCTTCAACTAGATCAGGATCAAGATGATCAAGATGTGATGTTTTTCTCCCAACCATTCCCTAACAATGACACGTGGGTCAGCTGTAAGGAATGGACTTTTGCCACATGAGTAATCAGTATCATAGCTTAAATGACGGCAACAGTGAGTAGCCCTGACAATCTAAGCTGATGGTGCACAATGTTATGTTATTACAGTTGTATAAAACTGATCTTTTTTTCAAATGAGAAATGTTAAATGGTATCCACACATCCTGGAAACAAATGTATTTGGAAAGTTGTCAGACTCCAAATGTGTGACTTCCAGTAGAATTGTGGATTTTTTCCTTTCATGGGTAGTATGCTGTTACATTGAGTTATATGATTGTATGCAGTCTTATCAGTAGAATGCAACAAGCTTTTGCTCAAGTGGTAGTGTCGGTAAAATTTGCCTGAAGTCACGCAGATGAACATAAAACTGGCTTTTTTTTTTCCTTTTTTTTTTCTTTTTTAATCTGAATGCCTCTTCAGAAAAAACTGTTCCAAATTCTGATGTATCCAGATACACAGAAGATTTAAAGCTACAAAGAGGATATAAAGATGTAAAGATCTGGTTATGCTTATACGTCCTTTGTCCGTGTGATTTCATTTTAAATTTCTGTGGTTGAAAATCTTAATGATTCTGTGAAGTCAGATGGCAGTTTGGTAGTCATAGACAATAAAATTGCAACTGTATCTGGTGGCCCAAATGACCTTTCCAGTCTCGCAAGAAAATGGTTTGTAACTAATGAGAATAGTGTAACAGTCTGATTTTGGTTTGTTGGTTTTGTTTGTTTTTGTTTGGGTTTTGGGTTGTTTGTTTTTTACTGTGTTTTTACTTTATAATTGATTTTGCTGGACGTTTTCTTGCTATCTTTTAACTGACTCCTATTTTTCCAAACAATTCAGGTTTTCCATTTTTTTACTTTGTTGGTATTATGTTCATTAAATCTAAGGTATTTTTTTCACTACTATGCATGCTTTCTCATGAAAGTCACTATATTAAGGAACTACATTAGACAAGAAGCTTGTGGTTGAGCTGAGTTATGATTTCACTGACAGTAGTGGGCAGTGGCAGAGTTTTCCTCACACTTGTGACATTCTTGAATGTTTTTGTATGGAATGAAAAAAACCATTCAATCTTCAAAGGTCTCAACAAAAAAAGGGAAAAAGTAGTGACTTCCAGGTAAGGGGGAAGAGTGCTCAGAAGAGCAAGTCTACAATCAAACTTTCTTTTTAGCTGTTTGCCTTTTGACAAATAAATTTGAGAAAGGACAGCATTGTCTTCTAGTTTTTTATTTTCTGTGAATAATAAGCTCTTATATTCCTTTTTCTGAAGAGACTTATACCTAGAGAAGGTGACTTATAGCTTGAAAAGTTGATTTATTCTTACTTACTAAACCCAGAGTACTTTAAAGATAAACCCAAAAGCTCCTACAAATAAGGATCTAAACTAGGACAAAAATTGCCATGGGTAATTCTCAATGGTCTTTCCCTGTGTCCGTGACAGTCTCCTTCAAGATCTGCTATGAAGTCATTCTGTAAGGAAATGGATGTTGTGTACTGCTGATAGTTTTAAATGTTGCATTTGCTTTTTAAATAAAGACCAAATTTAAACCAGATATTTGAAGTTGTCAAAGGGAAAATAACATTTAACACAATACAAATGCCTTATGTCATGACATATCTAGTTGGATTGAAATTTTGCTTTCCTATAGGAAAGAGTAACATGATGCTTATGATCCCTTCAGTTCATTTTTGCACATGGTTTATGATGTTATTTCTTTTAATTTAAAATGAAGGAGCATGGAACAAGTGAAATTGGTTTTCAGTACTTAAAATACATAATTTGAAAAAGAGAGCCTTGAGGGAAGGAAGGTAACTAATTGAAGATAGCTACTTGAAAATGCAAAATCTCTTGAATTCTTTATATATTCAGTATTTCTAGTCTTGTTAACATTTTTTTTTGCGTATGAATTTTCATAAGTTTCTGTCTAATCTAGTTTGGCAAACTGCAAATTTAATGAAAGTAATGTTGATTCACAGTTTTCCAACATAACTGAAGAGTCAGAATTAAGAATATTAATAACTGTATCTAAATGAAATATTGCTAACTGAACAATACATTATCTGTACTCATGGAAACAAAAAAATAAAATTACATCTAGTGTGAAATATTACAAATCAACAGGTTTTAATGGTTACTGAAAACTGAGACAGTTTAGAAAGATAATTAAAAGCTACATATGTGGAATGAGATTAAAATCTTAAATCACAGAATAGTTGGAAGGGGCATTAAAGATCATCCATTTCCAACTGCCCTGTCATGGGCAGGGACACCTTCCACTAGACCAGGTTGCTCAAAGCCCCATCCAACATGGCCTTAAACACTTCCAGAGACAGAGCAGTCACAACTTCTCTGAGCAGCCTCAGGGTTTGGCTAGGTGGTTTGAATGAGTGTTAAAATTGATAATTCGAAATAAATTTTTTGATAGGTAGGATTGTTTTAAGTAATGTGGAAATAGATAAATGAGTGGTTTTCCCAACTCAAAAAAAAAAAAAAAAAAAAAAAAAAAGAAATTGGAGAGCTTTTCACACACTAGAGGAGTAATACTGAAATAATACAGTGTCATTCTGTGAAGTTTAATGGTAGATAGATGATCAGCAACCTTATTTCTGATTAACTGGGTGAAAGCCTTTTCTGTACTACTGTAAAGGGCTCCCTAACTTTGAAAGTTCCCTAACTTTCTCACAGCATTGTTTAATAAAAGATGAATAACATAGATCTTCCCAGAAAGGCAAGTCAGTCTTTCTGTCACTGTGTGAATGGGTCTGTAGCAGCAGGGGTTTTTGTGAGGAGCAAAGCAGTAGCTGCTTCGTTCCACTTGAAGATGTCCCTAAAGGTTTTTGGGAGCCTGCTCTCCTACCTCACTCCAAATATGAATCATCAGAAGAGCAGTGGTGTCAAATCTGGTTGCAATGAAGGTTTCTGTATGATACCTGTGTAGATCTCAGTGAGCTGTCTGAAAGATATTTGGCTCAAATTTTGTGTTGCAAAATTTCAGGTGCACTCTTTGGTGGGGGAAAAGGTATAATTTGCTGTGTAATTTTATGACCTGTCTTTTAAAAGATTTCTGATGCTGGCCATGATTGCAAGAAAGGATCTTGTCTGTTTACAAAAACATCATAGAATTATAGTATACCAGCTTGGAAGGGACCTCAGGGATCATCTGGTCCAACCTTTCTAGACAAACCATGACCTAGACTCGGTGTCCCAGCACCCTGTCCAGCTGAATCTTAAGTGCCAAACATTGGGAATCTACCACTTCCCTGGGGACATTATTCCAATGGCAGATTGTTCTCATTGTGAAAATTTTTCCTTCTGTGTCCAACTGGAATTTCCCCAGGAGTAACTTGTACCTGTTACTCTCGTCTTTTCCATGTGACTCTTTGTAAAAAGGGAGCCTTTGTCTTCTTTGTAGCCATCTTTGAGTATCTCTTGAATATTGTATTAAGCTGGACACCCTGAACTGGTAGCTTTCTGTGTTTCACTTTGATTTTTCTCAAATTGCAATTTGTCTGTCTTTGCCAAATTTCTGGGAGGGGCAGAGTCTCACTTCTGCCACCGCAGTGCAGTGTGTTACGTAGAACTAGAGGCAGACGTGCAGAAAGCAGATGGATGGAAAGAGCAGCCCAGCCGAGGTAGAAGAGGATCCTCCTCTGTAAACTGCAATAGCTAATGACCAATGATTAAGTGATCTGTAAAGCTCCATTAAAATGGAATTTTCTGACTTCTAGATAGTCAATAGACATCCCGCTTTGCTCTAAACCCAGTGTGGGGCTCAGGGCATGGGCAAAGACTGAACGTTTTGACAAGAAGGATAGGTTAGTAACTGCTGCCTAAGATGTAATCACCTTAGTAAAGAGGACAGAATTAATTTCTTATCTAAACCATTTTTTGTTATTGTTTAAATACATTATTTTTGCAGTAGGAACACATTTAAAATCAGGATTTTTCAAATTGATTCATTTCTGATTTATGATCAAAAATAATGCTTATGTTCGGTGAGTTTATATTGAGGGTGGTTGTAGCTCAGTTCTTATTTGAATAAAGGAAATACGAAAATTGTTGATGAAACTGTCAAAGCGATACTTATTTTACATAAAGTCACATTATGTAGAAAAGATATATTTTCAGGTTGTTATTAATAGACATTTCCATTATGAATATGCATTTTTTTTACTAGCTTTCAAGACAAAGCAAGCAGGATTAGAGAGGAAGAAATGTTTCTTAGGCACCAAACCTGAAATACAGAGCCTGTTTATGCACAGAATTAGTCGTGTGATAGTCTGGGCTATGGTTTAAGTCCCTATTTAAAATTGCAAATGTGAGGTAGGAAAAAAAGCTTATTGTGGGATAAATAGTGAATTTTGTGGTATTCAAGTTTTTTTCATAGAATCATAACATAGTTAGGGTTGGAAAGGACCTTAAGATCATATCATCTAGTTCCAACCCCCCTGCCATGGGCAAGGACACCTCCCACTAAACCATGCCACCCAGGGCTATGTCCAACCTGGCCTTGAACATTTCCAGCAATGAAGTAGACTAAATGAGTTTTGTTTTGTTTTCCAGTCCCCTTCCCTGCCTCAATCTAATCCATATTCTGTCGACTTGTAGTTTCAAGGACTTTCTTTCCTGCAATTCATTTCTAAAAGATAGAAAGGAGGAAAAAAAAAAAAAAAGATTAAAAGTGTAACTAAAATTCTCTCAGTGCCTCAGATGGATTCTATGTAAACCTCAGATGTGGCATTGGCTCCTCGAGATTAAACTAATTTAAATGAATGAGATCTTTTTCTGAAAAAGGACACATGCATTCTGCTAGTAAATGCTTTTTGGAAAGAAAGTGCTTTTTCTAGTATTTCCAAACCAATATTGCAATCAACTAAATTAAAGGATGAAATACTGCTTGCTTACATGCTGTTTTAATAATGTTTGAACTGACAGTTCTTGAGCTACATTGCTAATTTGGAGAAGCAGCATAGCCTAACAGTATGCTATGGATGCAGCAGAGTGGCACACTGTTCTGAGATTTCCTGAGAGAGTAAAAAACCTACTTTTTACTCTGTTGCATCATAAGGCTAAGACGAAAGAATATATAGAAAGACTAGCACTTTGTGAGGCTGCCACAGAACAAACCCTGGTTTGATATGTTAGCTGGACCTGTTCATTTGCATGGACAGTGTGATTTCTTTAGAATTGCTTATCTTAGAAATAATAGAATGGTTAGGGTTGGAAAGGACCTTACGATCATCTAGTTTCACCCACCCCCCGCTGTGGGAAGGGGATCCTCACACTAGACCATGTTGCCCAAGGCTCTGTCCAGCGTGGCCTTGAACACTGCTGTGTTTTCAGGAAAAAATACTGGTCTCCCACTGTGTCCCACCAAATCATTGTTATATTCTTTCAGCACTAACTAAATCTTTCAGATTTTTCATTTTTGTGATTTTTCTAGGATGTGAACAAAATAATGAAGCAATAAGAAAATAAAAATTATAAAGTAGGATCAGTGGTTAGTGATCTTCATTATTTGTAAGGGAATGTCTCAAAGAAATACGTAAAATAAATATTTTAATGGGAAACTTAGCATGTATATCAAACCTAAGATTTAGCGAGTGTTTTCTGTTTGGCCTATATTTTTGCTGTTAATCTCCAGCGTAATGTAGTGTTTCACCAGAACAAAAGGATTTAGGTGGTATTAAAGTTTTCCATTCAAACTAAAAGTCTTATCCTTAAATTTATAAACTAATCTTTTAAACTGATTTAATTACTTAGAGTTAAATAGTAAGACAATAGAATGTCTTAAACTTTCCAATGCAAAGAATTTCCTTATGTATCAGACAGTTTTCATAAAGAAGAGAGATCCATCTATCTGAAACAGAAAGAACTCTTAGTACACAGAATTTTGGAAATGTCAGACTCAGCACATCCAGGCAACAGATCAAAGTGTGTGTCTTTTTTTACAAGGAGAAATAAATACATGAGAATTTCCAATTATTAAAAAGTTTGAGTGCATAAAGTAATTCTATATGGCTAAACAAAATCAGTGCAGTATAGACTAAATGATTAAGATGCTGTTACAGTGTTATAGTACTCTTGTATAATGTGATGTAGACTTAATAAAAGGTGAGGCATGCTGCACTGGAGCTCGGGGGGGAGAAGGGATGTATGGCAGAGCTTAAGAAAGCTTGATTTGTCTGGCTAAAACATTGAACTCAGTATGGGACTGTTTAAATGTTTTATTAATTTTTTGAAGAATAGGCCTTAGTCATTTCCCTTGTCTTGGCCCTTCTCCTGTTTGCTTTCACTGCTGCTTGGGGGTTTTTGTGGGCTAGAGAGTTTGGACCTCTTGAAAAGGTCAGAAAAAGCTCGAATGTCTTCCCTACTAGCCTTGGGCTGGCGTAGGATTTCCAAACTGCAGCCAGCAATATCAGGAGTGTTGGACGTTTCTTGACTTAAAAAATTGGCAGATTGGAGAAGATGAGGAAAAAGAATTGATTAAAGTTTCCTATTCCTGTTTATAAAAATGTGAATGGACTCTACTGTTTTCAGGGGAGTTTACCATTATGAAAATACTTGCTTCTGCTGTGCCATGATGAGTAGGGAGGAGGGTGGCCTGCCGAAATTCCTGATGATTTGATTGAGAAGCTTGACAGTTTATTGAGCTGTATTTCTAGCAGTGTTGACTCTGGATCATAAGAGGGACAGAAAATATGAGAAAGCCCTTAGTAGCCTGTCTGCACTCAAGGGTCCAGTCAGGCCCATGTTTTGAGGTACCCTTGTGTGTGATTGCAGAGTGGCATGAGAACAAGTCCAACAATGTGGAAAAAAGGCAGTGTATCCTAGACATGTTTTGCAAACCCTGATGAAAGCCCCCTTGAAAATGCTATCAAGCTGTTTGAAGGCATCTAAGAGATTTTTTGTATTCTGAAACTTGCATTCCTAGGAGAAGAACTTCATTCTTCAGAAAATGTGAAGTTCTAATGCCCTGAGACTGAAAAAAGTACCTTTGTTCAGATGTGACATCAAGGTGGATTGCTTTAGACTGGGACAGTGGCTAATAAACCAATATGCTATGACCTTTATTCTTATGCAGGTGTTTTGTATACATATCTTTATATGTTATATATTTCATCAGAATGTCTGAAAAGTATATCTGCATAGACTTGATTATTGTAAAAGTTCTCATTTGATTTAGCTGAATATTCGGGCACCTCTTCAGGTGTATTTCTGGTTTCTGTTTGTAATGAATTGTTTTATGATATGAGGAATTCTACATATCTGAGGGGAGTTGATTCTGGTCACTGTCTCTCCAAACAGAGTTCAAACCTTTTATTTGCATGTCTGTATTTACAACTGTGGTGGAGTAAGGAATTTTTGCTCTAGAATCCTTGTGCCAGTATGGGTAGTGCTGGCATTTATATGGATGTTGTAGTGGTGTAACAGTTATGGATATTAGTTCTGTATTAGCAGTTCTAGCACAAGACTTATGCCATTTAAGGACCTCGTTAAAACTTTTGTGTATGTAAGTCAGCTTAACTGCTGAGTTTCCCCTTTTAGTACTAATGAATGCAAAGTTAAACTAAAAAAACTCCTTGCTTTGATGACTGAAATGTTGCATAGATCACATCTGAGTGTATACATAGTAGGTGCATTGATCAGGAAATGTTTGCTTTGTTAGTTGCCAGCTGCAGGGCTACTAACTTATTATGCTGTGTTTTTCTGTCTCTGGAAGGATGAAGTGAAGTGTCTTAATATAACTACACATGAAGTTGATAGTGAGAGTGAAATCTTCTGAAACCATCATTGGGAAGCACTGCATACCAGTTTTCTGAGCGTCCAGCTGAATCATCAGCATGAGTTCTCAATGACCTCACCCCCTTGCTCAGCATTATGGTCTTTTTGGAAAAGGGAGGAAAATAAGAAACATCTCCATTCTTCAAATTTTGCTGAGTTGTAACTCAATGACAATGAAGTATTACATTAAATGATCCACATATGGTTTAAATAAGCAGCCAAAGAAAGCAGTATACCTTTCTGTTGACTAATCCATTAAAATCTATTTTTTCTTTTATACATGATATATGGAGTTGAAATGTCATGTGTTAGGTGTGCTGGCTGTTACACAAGTTAATAATCTGCCATACAACCCTGTCTTCAAAAGCTTATTTCTTTGGACACTTCAGTTGTTGAGGATGTAGCTTTCTATGCCAGGTACCTGTTCTGGGTTGAAATTTTAGGAGTTGCTCTTTCTGAGAATGAGATGGAGAAAAACTACATTTTACCTAGCTAAACACACAATTGTATGTGAACTGAGTGGCTGTTGCTCCTTCTGTGGTTTAGAATAAGGACTTGAAGTCTACAAGGAATTCTCAAGAGTGTACCTTCTATTGTGTTCCTAGACAATCAGCTAAACAATGTTGCCAGACTCCAAAATTAAAACTCTTGTGTGGTCCTTCCACTGCAGTGATGCAGGTGACAGCACTTGCCGAGAGGTACATGTCGCAGTGCCTGAGTAAGAACTGTAGTTTTGTCTGTAGAATGGATTGTAATTGAGGGGAATAAGAAAAGGATTAATTGTCCTTTCTTGCACATCATTTGTTTGTTTTTTAACTGGCTAACAACTAAGGGCTTAATTCTGCCTTCACATATCCGTTGCAGAGTCTCCATGAAATTAGTGTTTTCAAAATATTAGAAATTAGGCATTCAAAGTAAAACTGCCAGTCAATGTAAGATTCACAGGGAAAATTATAAACAAACTAATACAAGCAAAGAACTGGATTATTTGCTCTTCATTTAGTAACCCTACAAAAGGGTGTTTGTGATGTTTCAGTATTGATCTTGGTGGAAGCCTCTGATAGCACTTGGAATAGGGCATAATGTTAATTGGAAAGCAGAAAAAACCCTTGTAGTAAATATGATTGCTGTTACCAGGAAACACTGGCAACCAGCAGTGTTACCTTATTCAGGTACTGGGAAATCAGTGTAAGACCTGTATGACAGCTTTTGGGGAATAATTATTTGTTACAATATCCTTTATCCTTTTTGTTACAAAGTAACTTTCAGTAGTCATTAAACAGCATGGATTAATTTATGTGGTGACTTTAATATTTTGCCTTTTAAAACAAGCAATAGAGTTTATAAGTCTGATAATATCGCTTGTATGTACTGGACTGTTTGAATTTGCCAGAAGGTTTGTTCATAGAATAATAGAATAACGTAGGTTGGAAATGACCTTTAAGATAACCAAGTCCAACTGTTAACCTAGCACTGCCAAGTTCACCACTAAACCATATCCCTAAGCAACACGTCTACATGGCTTTTAAATACCTCCAGGGATGGTGACTCTACTGCTTCTCTGGGCAGCTTGTTCCAATGCTTGACAACTCTTTTGGTGAAGAAATTTTTCCTAATATCCAGTCTAAACCTTCCCTGGTGCAACATGGGACCATGTTTTCTTGTCCTATTGTTTGTTACCTGGGAGAAGCAGCCAGCACCCCCCTCACTACAAACCTCCTTTCAGGTAGTTGTAGAAAGTGATGAGATCTCCCCAGAGTCTCCTTTTGTCCAGGCTAAGCAACCCCGATTTCCTCAGCTGCTCCTCATAGGACTTATGCTGTAGACTCTTCGCCAGCTTCATTGCCCTTCATCCAGGTTGAGAGAGGTACTTGGTCATAGCACTGATTAGTCAATTGAGAGTGTTGCTCTGGGGGAAGTGAGAGCTGCCTTTTGGAGCATACGGTAAACATATTCCCTCTCCCCTACTAAACTGTGCTTTCAGGATAAATTCATATAGTCAAAGCATGAGTTCAGGTGTATGGCAAACCTCTTAGACCCTAGAGAGGCCTGTGAAATTACACTGCAAGAGATGTAAGATTTTTATTGTTGTATGTTATTCAGGGAGGCAAGCAAACACATATAGATGCTTCTGGCCTACTCTTCAAATTGAGGGATTTTTGGGGAAGATCATAGAATCAGAATAGTTAGGGCTGGAAAGGACCTTAAGATCATCTAGTTCCAACCCCTGCCAGGGGCAGGGACACCTCCCACTAAACCATACCACCCAAGGCTATGTCCTGCAGTAGGTGCAGGAAGTTCAGATGGTAGGGTATGAATTTCTAGAAAAGACTAGGGGAAAGGCCACTTTCAGACTGTACTCAATCTAGCCAATAAAATTTCATCTAATCTATATGGCATGTCTTTCTGCAATAGAAGAATTGAAAAAAGTTGCTCTTGAATTACACATCCTGAAAAGTATTGATTTGTAAGGCTGAGGCTGTGTATGCTTTGAATTTTAATGTGCCTTTCCTTTCTCTTTCTAGCTGGAATGCTTGCTGCTTTCCCTGCAGGATTATAAACGTTGATATTCAGAAGAGCAAAACTTGAGATGCCATCTGAGAGGTGCCTGAGGTATAGTACTTGGTAGCATGTAAGAAGTTGTTCGCATGTAGGATGATGTTTACCAGATCAGGTAACAGAAAGTAGAAATATGAAACTAGTAGTTTTGTTCATTAGATAGGAATTCACATTATTAAATACATATCCATGTTATGATCTGCAAAATATTACTTTCTTTTTACCACTTATCTCTAACAAAGGGAAGCATGCCTGGGATTGGTGTGGGGCCCATAGTCTCTTAATATGTTATCTTCTTTATGCCTTTGCCTATACTTGGAATTTTTTATTGTGGTAGCAACTGGCATTTTGCATTCATGCACCTGAACTGGTGGCTGGTGTTCATTTGTGTGTATAGTGTTCAACTATATAGGACATGTATTACTCTTTCAGTTCTTTGAAATGACTCCAAAGCATTCTTTCCAAACTCATCTTCCTGCCTTCCAGAATCTCCCATTCTCTTTCCCTCTTAAAGAATCTTATTCATATATATGTACTTACCAGTGTAGCCTTTCTGAGTTATTTGCATTGTCCATTGTGTCATCAGAGAATCTGTTATTTATAGTTTAATTAGTTTTTGGGAGAACTTTCAGGCAGAACACTCAGCAGAATTTATCAGTCTGGTTGCTTTTCTGCAGAGCCTTGCACTAGTCTGATACGCTGCTCTTTTATCAAGTAGTTAACACTCCTGGGCTGATGTGGGAGCTTAGACACCTGCCTGATGATATTCATGGGATATCATATCATTCCAATTGTGTTCCACTTTCCCTGCCATGTTTCTGCAGCAGAAGAGAATCAGGAATTCCTTGCATTTGATAGCTGTCGAGTTTATCAACTAACAGTATCACTACAAGGTGGCCATGTTATGAGTCAGTGCTTTCTCATACATAAATTCCAGTTAAATTGCATTGCATATGTATACATTCTTTATGTATTGTTAATGCAAGGGTTACAGGCAATTGATTTTCTGCTTTGGTCATTGAATTGAATTGAAAAAAGGATTACGATAGACTTAAATTTAATACCAAAGATGCCTGATTGTGTGTGTGTGTGTGTGTGTGTATATCTTCACACACGTGTGTATAAAATTTCCCCACAAAAATTACCCTTGTACCTCGTCCCTCTCATCTGTTTTCTGTGGAATGAAATAGTTCTTTTCTTGTGGAAAAGGACTTTGACCTCTGAATGATAATGAAAAAAGCAATGTAGGAATGTAGGCCTTGATTCACAACATTGGGTGAGGGGCTAATAAAAACAGAAATAAAGAGATGCCATCTCTAGCTATAACTAGCTTTTTATACTTGTGCTAATTTGATTTAGTCACTTTGCTATAGAAATTACAGAATTGTTAGAAGTAATTCCCTTGTATTTTAACAAGTTGCATTTCTTGATAATTGTCATTTAGAATATCAGTGCCGTTCCACAAACAGAACAGCTGAAGGAAAAAGAATCATTTGAATCCATCAGTTTGAAATGCATATAGGGTATGTCCATGTGTGAAACCTAAACTATTAGTGAGGGGGTGAAATTCAGATACATGTTTTTTCCTCTGTATTTCCACTTTGGCCTTCCTTCTTCTAGAAGTAATGTCTTAGTCCTTGTTTTTTTTTTTTAAAAGATTATCTTAGATTAGAGCAAACAATCTGCAAGGTAGGTCTGTATTAGTTTACAGATGGCCAAGGTGCAGGACTGGGATAGGCAGTACAGACAGTGTATGTTGCTGGGAAAGGAGAATATAGCAGCCACACAGCTGCTGTATAGCATGTATGCAAAGTGAGTTACATGACTGTAGTGGAAAGACAATAGCTTATTTACCTCTTAATAAAAAAAAAGAAAAAAAAAAAATTATTTACTTGGGAATCACTCTCTTGAAACTCACCTTTAATGAAAACCTCAATTCTTGGGTAATAAAAGTTGCTTTAGTCTCACAGACTTCAAATAAACTGCATTGCTTTGTGCAAAAAGAGGATTTGCAGGTTTGTTTGATTTGTTTCTCTTTGCATCAACAATTATATTGTCTCTTTTTCTGTAGAATGAGAAACTGCAATCAGACAGTCTTAGGCTGGATGACATGGAAATTTGTATTCATACATATTCAGAGGTGGTAAGCCTCAGCATTTTAAAAAAAAGCACATATCCCTTCCCCAACACAAAACAAACAAACAGGAAAAACCTCACAATACTTCATAAACGTGAATGACCTGAAATCAGTAATGCAGTGTATCAGACCTAAGCAGGCCCTCTAACATTAGTCTTCATCCATTATAGTAGGACATACGTATGTATAGCTTTCCACTAATGCATCAGTTTGAGTTTTCTGTCAGTCAATTGGCATTTAGGCCCTTTATTCTTCTCACTTAATTCTAAAATTGTTCTGAATTAATCCTATGAGTCCAGCTGGCTTCCAGTGCAGCAAATAAAAGCCATAACAGTTGAGATTTTTAAGTTCAAGTATATAATCAGGTTTCATAATACTTTGTTTTACTGAGCTTTTCTTGTTATGTCTATGCCATATAATGTTTTTGCCTGACAGGTTTCATGACTTTTTTTCCTTTCCAAGAATTATCAAGCAGTCTTGTCAGAAATATTGAAGAAATTTTTCTAAGACAGAGGCTTCTTATTTCCTACATTTTTTTGACAAAATCTTTCTGGTTTTGCCTCTCAGCGTTCAGGAAATGCTGACAGGTCAGAGGCTTTGTCAGTCCAGCTCCCATAATGATGCTGTTCTGGCAGCCCTGAATCAACAAAGAAGTGATGGCATACTTTGCGATATCACCCTTATTGCTGAAGAACAGAAATTCCACGCACATAAGGCAGTCCTGGCAGCCTGCAGTGACTACTTCCGAGTAAGTGCAAAAATATTTTTTTCTTGTTTTTTACTTTTATTGTAATGATATTAAAATTATCGAGGAGGGGCAGGGCAGGGATGGTATAGATACCATACTGAACGAGCTTTACATTTGAGCCTATGGAAAATTCAGGACTATTACACATTCAGTAAAGAACACAACTTCAAATATCCACATGCAAGTCAAAGGAAAGAGATGTTAAGATTATTAAGGGTTTATTATTATTATTTATGGTTAGTCTTCATCACTTAATAGAGATAGGCAGTACACGTCTGCATGAGAATCTTATGCCCTAGTAAAGTCAGAAAGTGGAAGATTTTCAGAGCCTTTGGCAACATGGTCTAGAGTGAGGTGTCCCTGCCCATGGCAGGGGGATTGGAACTATACGATCTTAAAGTCCTTTCCAACCTTAACTATTCTATGATTTTTTTTTTTATTTTTTTTATTATTTTTTTTTAGAACACAGACATTTGAGGGGGTTGCAATTATAGCATGGAAGGATGGGCAAAGGGAGTTTAAATGTTAATAAATGCAATTTTAACAAGCTCAAAAGTGGATTTTTTTAAGGATGCAAATGGTTACTCACAACAAGGGGGCCACAGTAGTTTCTTAAGGGTAGTAAAACTTATTTTCAGAAACAAGCATTTCTGAAATGTAAAGATTAAAATATTCCCTGGGAAAGCTAATTCAAACACTCAGCATGGAACATTGAACCCAGGTGCTAAAATTGGGGTAACTGGAAAATTGAGGTTTCTAATATGAAGAACATTCTTTATATGAAGCAATTGTACTAACCTTCATTATAATGCACCGGTGCAAAATGTTGGACTGTCTATAGCTCTTCAGTTGACTGGTGTTTCTAAGCATGAGTCATCCTATTGTTATTCAGAGACTAAAGCTGAAATTAATATAAAGGTCTGTTTTCTTTAACAAAGTAAGTTTGTTTAATATTTTGCCTGCACTGTAATTGCCTGCTACAAACTTCTTTATGGTGACCTTTTAGTTTTGTTACAGTAGTATTACAGTGTATGGCAACTGTTCTATATCATTAATTACCTGAGCAGAATTTTTATCTTACTGTCAACTCTGCCTCTCTCTTTTGGTTAGAATTAAGAGTTAATTTATTCTGTGTACTTCAGAAATATTGTTAACCTTGATGTTACTTTTGCTGTGGTGATGGTGAGCCAATTGATTGCTGTTTTTTCAAGCCTGTCTGCATGCTTATGTGTTCTGCTGCTGCTGACTTTGTACTACCATAGCTGCTAATGTTGCTTTGTCATGGTGCCCTGGCCTGCTGTAACACAGATTGTTTGCCACTTTTTTCCTTTTACCCCAGTGCACAGAGAGGGATTTGGAAGCTTTCTAGCTCTAGCAAGTGCTCTATATACTTGTTGATGATAGTTATACTGCAGGGCTGCTGTTCTGGTTTGATTTAAATATTTTAATAAGAGTGTCATATAATTCCTCTGCCCCTGTGATGTATATTGCTTCAAGAGATCATCATACCCTGTGCACAGAAACATCATAAAGTGGGCAGCTGTACCCACTGTTCAAGCAGTGTAGTAGGACAGCTTCTACCTTGGTCACTTACTGATTATCTCAAGATTTGAGGCACTGTGACTCACCCTGTTATTTCCAATTGAGTTACTTGGTATTTGCAAGTTATTACTGTAATTGCAAATTAAAATCTTAATGACCTACAGAAAAAAAAAAAAAACCAAAACAAACCCAACAGTTTTACAGTAGATCAAATTGCTAATTGCTAAGTAAATCTTTTCCTATTAAAAAATACTGAGAGAATGATCAGTGCAGCATTTAGTAATTTGATCTGCCTCAAAATTGTTATAATTTGCTAGGACATATTCTTTAGACTTTAGATATCAGCTATAAATATGGAACTCATGCTTTCTAAAATCTGCCAAACCATTTCTGTCATTAATGGGCAAAAAGCCTTGTTAGAAAATTGTGAAATGAGATTTATGTTCTGTAGAAAGATATCAAAAAAAGTTGCTATATGCTTTGTTCTTGATTCTAATAATGTAGAAAAAGCAAGAGTTGATTAAAAAGTAGTAGTGTTTTGTATTTAAACTGAGATTATTAATGATTTTATATCTAGGGGGATTTTGTCTAATTTGGGCTACCCGAGTTCATTTTCAAAGATTTAGGAGAATGATACTAAGCTTCATTCAGAGTCAGTGAAGAGGAACAGGCGTTTCCAGATGATGATAAAGGAGGATAAAAGATTTATTTAGAATGAAATGAATGACCATCTGGAAGTGCCAGATCTTTCTCCACTGGCTGTAAAGACCAGACTCACATGTTTCAAACTTGGCTGCTAATATTACATAGGATGATTTCTATCCTTAGTTTTTCCTGGATTTTCTTGGAGGAATTTTTGGCCAAACCTTGCAGGTTTTCTAACCCTAAAGTCATTTATGAAGAAGTAGCTGCCATGGGAAACTTACCTTTCAGTAATTCAGATGTAAGCTCACCCACGGCAGTAGATGAGATTCTGGTAACATCAGATGTAGGAGTTGCCTTGAATAAAACTAAGATACCACTATACATCAGTGTGACACACAGAACTTGCCTACTGTAGTTTCTGCTTACTGTGGCTCAAAGATTTGATTAGTATACCATCCTATCTTCAGCCCTATCTGGAGAGGCTGTCATCCAGTTCTTATGTTCTCACAGATTACTCCAGAAATATGTTTAATTCTACACAGGGCTCCATCAGAATGAATCATGATTTTTTTTTCTTTGTTTTCTCTTTTTTAGCCAATAGAACAGCTTGTACAAGAGACTGGATATCTACTTTCTACAGAGCATTTTAAGGTTTTTTACGTGTTCTTTGTCTACTTTGATTTAGATAGCGCTACTTCTGGAATTGTGTTTAATTTTTTTTCTTGATGATAATAACAAGTCAGCTGAGCAACATTTTTTTACTTTTTTTTGAAATTACCACTTTTCTTTCTTTTACTGCAAAGAAAAGTTTGTTAATACTGTAGAAGGGTAACTAAATATGTGTCATGTTACAGATGAGGGAATTGGAGCCATTTTATGTGGAAGAGCAGAGAAGGTCACACAGCTTGCCTTACCAATTTGTCTTTGAGGTTATAGTCTGGAATATAATTTTCATTTGCTTATGTAAGACAAACTGCAGACCTGAACTTCAGCAAGATATTAAGTGCCAGCCTTCTAAGATAACAGCCTGCCATGCCTTCTTCCAGTTGATCTAGTTAGTCTTGTAGCTCCAGCTATGCAGAAACACTGGGATTTAAATCCTGAGCATAGCGCCCGATTTGAGAATTTGTTACATTTGTACACAAAAATGTTGTAAATGTTTTCTGTAAGAAATTTTTTTTCTGAAGGAAAAAATCCCTTAGGAAATTGCATAGAAAGACTGCATGATTAGACCCCCCCTGAAAATTAGGGTTTTCTATTTATTTTCAGGAGGAACTCTTCCTTCAAAATGAACTGAGGAATGCCGTAGTTAGCTCCATGCCCTGAAAGATTCATATGGAGAACAGTAAACATATGTATTCTGACGAATTCTTTTTTAAGCAGCAAACAGCATTTTAGGTAAACCTTTCCATATGACATGCTGTCTATTGCAGTGAGACAAGGCAGTTGAGTTAGCGAGTATGTGTGCATTGTGATAACTCTCGCAAGCTAAGTCATTTCCAATTAAAAGGTTCTTTTTCTTTTTTTCCCCTCTGGGAGCAAAATGAAATGTTACTGCATGACTTCATTAGTAGGCATTTACAGTGTTGGCAGGTGATTATATAACCTCAAGATTTTCTTGTACAAAATGCATTGGTTTTCCAGTCAGAACAACTTTCTTCCTTATTTTTCATTTGAGTGGTTTTATAGTCACAGGGTTTTGATCTTTCTCAAAAAAGATGCAAATTTTCCATGTTACCTGGATGAACAAAATTATATCAATACCTGGAATAGATTATAAAATGTCAATAATATTCTTCCTTCCCTCCACCCCAATGATTCTTCTTAGAAGAATCTTTCGTCTCTGAAATGAACTAGTAGATATAAATTTTGCATATAGACTTTGTTGTTATAACTGACATAGTTGATTCTTAAGTGGTTTCTTATCAGGCTTTTTCTGTGCTGTCTTTCCTCCCTGTCAACAGATAGTTTCTTCTTGTGTGCACACCACTGCTGATTGTTTATATTTGCAATATATCATGTTTCTTGATAAGGTTAGAGAACTAATGTTTAGTAAGAAATCCCTGAGGTATGAAAGGCTGTATGATGCAATAGCTTTTGAGGTCTTCTTACAGGAATCATGAAGAGGAAAAGGCTCTCCCTAACACATCTTAAGGTTAGATCTAAGGACCTGGCTCTGAGAAATCAAAATTACTTTTGCTTTTGCAGTATAACATGGTTTTTTTTTTCAGTATTTTACCATTGATGTACGCATACCAAACAAGTGGCATTTTCCTTGATATCGTACCCTGTGAGTGCTGCAATTTAGAAATTGTCTTTCCAGATAACATATAAAAATGTTTCTTTCCACTGGTCCAAATTAACTCTTCTAGTGTTATGAAGTCATTACTGAGACTTTCATGCCAAAAGGTGCTCATACCCCATTTTTAGCTTCTGTTGGTTGAGAAACACATCCTCTTCTTATATGTCTAAACTTTTCTTGGGATCATTTTAATTTTGTTTGCTGAGAAATAAGAACTGGGTGCTGTTGCTTCTCATTACAGGGAAAAAAAACCCATAAACTTGCCTAAAATAAGAAGAAGCCTCTATTTTTTTTCTCTTTCAAAGTTGTACTCCTAGCATAATACAAAGGTTTAAACACAGAGTTTTGTTACTAATTATTCAGTAATCCAGTTACAGTTGAATGTAAATAAAACAACACATTCCCTCATTTAAAATATTTTTTTATTGCAGGCACTGTCAATGGTTTTGCTAAGTTTAATCAAATCACTGGAAGCAATGTAGCATGGGCAAGTGTGGGGTGGCTTGTGTAAAAAAGTTTTAGACAAATATTACATCCAAAGTATACACAAAAATGGATTGCAAATGTTGTAAACCTTTGTAAATAAGTATTATAATATTCTTTGAAAATGGACAAAGTAGGGAAGTATATCTGTGTTATTTTACTTTGTTCATCCTTATCTCTGCAATTAGTGGGGTTTTATTCTGTGAGTCTATGAAACAATTTTCCTTTGCTGCAGACAGGATTCCCACAGCCCAGCAATGTGGGTGCTATCAAAACCAGTTACAAGATCTTCTCTCTTCTGCATTCTATTTTTGAATTCCCAACAGTTGCTATGCTGTTGGAGTGAATATGTTTCTGTTGCAATTCGTATTGAACGTAAATGAATTATTTGCAGTTCTGCCAGTGTTGGATGGTAGACAAAATGGTGTCTTACCCTCTGAGATATCCTCTTGATTATTTTTATTCTTTTTCTTTTTTGAAGTCCTTATATAGTAAGTAAGTGCACCATGAGTAAGTATGGCAGAATCAACCCTGCAGTTTGTGAGATAGGCCATAGGAGACTGTCTCATTGCCTCAAATTGATTTAGTGTTATAAAAACATGTGGTGTCTGCTTACTATTCAGTTGATATATTTTCTCAGTTTAAAAGCAGGAAAGAAAGGAGTCCATGTAGCCCTGTTGCTGTAATTGCCAATTTTCTTTACCATCTTCTTTGCTTGCTCATGTCTACCTTGGTTCAATTTTGCAGTGCTGCTAAACAAAGTGTTCTGAAGCTGGGTTGGACTCAGCTGCAATTTCTGAGTTGCCAAATGTCTGCCTGTGGAAAGACAATTTATTGGGGGAGGCCTGTGGTAGAGAACTGTTTCATGCCTAGTTTCTTCTCAGTCCCTATAGTCTGCTGAAGAAGTCTTATATTTTAGAACATCATTGAGTGCAGTAGACACTCCTGTATTTTGCAGTCTCCATCAGTGTCTTCCTACACAACCTCAGGAGAAATTAAAGCTATTAATCTGTGGGTGTACTGAAGCTGAAAGCACCATAGTGAATTATTTGGGCACAAATACACAAGCACAGGCTACAAGCACAAGCTAGGTGGAGAATGACTAGAGAGCAGCCCTGTGGAGAAAGACTTGGTGTGTGCTAGTTAACAAGAAGCTCAACATGACTTGGCAACGTACTCTCACAGCCCGGAAAGCCAGCTGTATCCTGGGCTGCGCCAAAAGAAGCATGACCAGCAGACTGAGGGAGGTGATTCTCCCCATCTACATCTTTCTCATGAGATCCCACCTGAAGTACTGTGTGCAGTTCTGGGGCTCCCAACATAATAAGGACATGGACCTGTTGTGTGTCCTGATGAAGGCCGTGGAGATGATCAGAGGCTGGAGCACCTCTCCTATAAAGACAGGCTGAGAGAGTTGGGCTTCTTCAGGCTGGAGAAGAGAAGACTCCAGGGAGACCTTATAACAGCCTTCTAGTACCTAAAGGGGGCCTACAAGAAAGCTGGAGAGGGACTTTTTACAAGAGCATGTAGTGACAGGACAGGGTGTAATGCCTTTAACCTGAAAGAGGGGAGATTTAGATTAGATATTAGGAAGAAATTCTTCACTATGTGTGTGATGAGGCATTGCAACAGATTGCTCAGAGAAGTTGTAGCAGCCCTATCCAACCCTGGAAGCATTCAAGGCCAGGTTGTGCAGACCTTCGAGCAGCTTGGTCTAGTAGAAGGTGCCCCTGACCATGGCAGGGGATTGGAACTAGATGATCTTTACAGGTCTTTTCCAACCCAAACCATTCTATGATTTGAGCAGCATGTCACCTCTAGCATCAGTGACTAGGACCTACATACCATTTTCATAACATGAGAAGTATCCAAAGAAAGAGGCAAGACTGCTGAAGAGCTAAAAACACAATCTGTGTCATAGAATCATAGAATGGCTACAGTTGGAAGGGACCTTAAAGGTCATCTAGTTCCAACCCCCCAGCCATGGTCAGGGGCACTTTTTACATATAACTAGTATTAGCATATTTTAACATTACTGAAATCGCTGGCTTTCTTTTGGATTCTTCCTCAGGGTTTCTTCCATTCCCTTTCATTTGTATAAGGAGAATCCCATCACAATGCATATACTTTCACCTCTTGTGTTGCACATCATGGTGGTTGGAAGTTTAGATAAAATACTTTTCTTCAAAAAAATCCTTCAATTGTTTCTCAACAGGGCCACTATTTCTACACCCTGTTCACCACTTCATTTTAGTGTACTGAAATGTGGTTTTGGCTAGTTGAATTCATGTCACTGTAGACCTTAATCTAGTAAAAGGTTGGATTTAAGAAATGGAACCTCTATATTTGACTGTCCTCAACACCTTTGTAAAATGCTGCTAGTTGCTTATCTTTGGCAGGAGTTAATCTTCCTAAGTCAACCTGTTTTCAGATTTAGTCATCTAAAACCTGTCTAAGTCCCAATCCACTCTTACTGGATGACGTACTGTGCAAGTGGCGAATGAATTAAAGAGCTTCTCATTCTACTACTTAATAAGTAATGCCTCCAAAGAGAGATATGCCCTTAACAGCATTGGGTGACAACCATGTTGGATTATTAGCTAGTTGCTTTAGCAGTAAATGCTAATGCCTGGGGAAAAAGAGTAAGTTTTTTTCCAGGCTAAGTGTACTTGGTGTGTCTGAAAATTCCCCAGGTGTTTTCAGCTCAGAGGCATTTCCTGAGCAGGTGTGTGTCTATTCAGCAACCCTAAATAGATTTCTCATCTAAGCTTTTGTCTTTCCCATAAAGCCTGTGTGAGATTTGCCATCCGCTGTATTCTCTAACAAGGTGTCCTGATGTGTGAAGAGCTACTTTTTGTTCTGAATCTGATTTCCCCCAGTTTCCTTTGCTTCCTTCTAGTTCTTCTATTGGAAAAGACAATGAGCCATCAGTTCCCAGGGTTTCTTCTCATGCCACTCAATCATCTCTCTTCCAGGTTTGAAATTCCTGATATCCACATGCCACTCAAAAGGAAGCTTTTCCATATGCTTCATGATCCTTTTTGCCCTTCTCTGAAGCTTTTACAACTCTAGTATAACTTTTGTGAGATGAGGGTAAGAGAAATGCATGCAGCAGTAGGCAAAGCATAGATTTCTGCACAGGCATAGGGTTGATCTTGGTTTTGTTCTCTCTTGCCTAACAATTTCTAAGCTTTGATTACTTTTTTTTACTATGGCTGAGAACAGGGATGACTATTTCGTGAAACTCTCATATGCTAGTTTTATAGCTGCCATTTTAGAAACCAACCCCTCGTCTTGTGCAGTCCTGTTTATCACATTTTGCCTGTGTCCTTACTCCTTTCAATAGCTTTGCCTCCACGAACTTTTTAGCTGCACTGCTCTTGCCCTTTTTGAGATCTTCTCTGCATATATTAAACAGACCAGACTGAGGTGTTCCACTGGAATTATTACTTCTGTGGAAACTGACCTGCTCTTCTCTTGTTCTCTGTTTTTTATGTATTCAGTCACTTAATGGAAAAGATCTCTTTTTCTCTCTTGCCTAGTTGTTTTCAAGGCTTTTGTCAAAAGCTTTTGGTATCCACTTTGTGGAAAAGTAATCTTTAGAGCCCAACATAATGTACTCTTCACCAGTAGGCTGCAGCTACTGAAAAAATGTATGAACAATTTTATGTTTGTGTGTGTATGTGTGCAAAAATGAAATTATCGCTTACCATTTTAGACATGTGGAGCATTCTCAGGTACTGTTGAAAGAACCTGGCTTTCCAAGGTCATAGGGTACCAGCTCTAAAAATAGGCAGCAGATGTACACAAAGCCCATGTGAAATGAAAATTTCTATTAGGATGCCTTGTGAAATGCATTTTCAAAAGCTGTCATACCTGCCACTTAAGGATTTACCTGACCTCCCACCTAAGGATCTTACCTTGGTTAAATTTCAACCAAGAAGGAATATGTGTCAAGACTATAGAATTTGAGAATAATTAAATTGATGTCATCGTGGTCTGTTGGTTTGGAGAGGGTTTGTTTGTTGGAGATGAAGGAAGAGCCAAACTACTAAAAATAAAATGAAGATATGATTTTTATAGGGAGATAGCTAATGGAGGACAGATCTCAGCTGATGGTGAAAGCTACTATGACAAATGCCTGCCATATTAATGCAAGCTTGGTTAGCCAAGTCATCCTTCTTTTATTTAGCATATTCACAGAATCACACAGAATAGTTTGGATTGGAAGGGACATGCAAAAGGTCATCAGTCCCCCCTGTAATAAGCAGGGACATCTTCAACTAGATCAGGCTGCTCAGAACCACATCCAGCCTCGCCTTGAATGTCTCCATGGATTGTGTATCTATATTGTGAGTGTTTAACTGTATTATCATTAAAAGGATGTGGAAAACCAAAGAAAAATGGTCAGTGAGATGGTTTTGCTCTTTGGTCTTAGTATGAAGCAATTTAATAAATAAGTTAGTGGGAATTATGGGTACTACTTTAGCAAAATTATGCTATATTCTGACTGGAAAGCAGGATTTCTAATAATAATGTAAAATAGGATTTTTTTTAAAAGATATGAAAAGTATCTAGTTCAAACCTTCATAAAATGAACCATTTCAAATTTCAACAGTAGGATTCTTGCATAACAAGTATGCTTTTACAATTAAGCTGCAGAATAGAAGATAATTGACATAGTTTACTGTTGGTTAAAACATTTGGATGCTAGTGTCTAAGGACATTTACATCACACTATAAATGGCTTCTTAAGAAGCTAATTATAATAATAACTAAGATTATGTTACTCCAGTTCTGTTAGATTAAGCCTTGCTGTACAATTATTTAGTTAGTAAGAAATTTGTCTTGATGGTACTATACGAAGTATGCTTTTAAAAATAAGCTCCTTAAAGGTGTCAATGATTTGATCATGGTTTTTCCCTGCAAAAGTAAATCACAAGAAGCTTTGCCTTCCTGAATGAAATGTATTGTGGTAGTTAAAATACTAATTCTAGAGCTAACTGACTTTTTTTCCAGGTTTATTTTGGGCTTGCTTTTGATATCAGTTGCTAAAGTCATCATAAGACAGGAACAATAGGATTATGCATTCACTGGGAAGCATTAAACCAATTGAAACCAAAATTTGCAAATGTGACTCATACTTTTCTTTGCTTGACTGGAGGTGCTGGAAAAAAAATGTGCTTTAGTTATGCTGCTCCCTTTATATACCAAAAGACAGGCCTGTTTAAGGGTGACTATTGTTAGGGCAGACTGTACATTAGTGGGGATATATGCAGTGCTTCGCATGGCACTGTCTTTACAATTATATTTTCTTGCTTCTGCCACAATGAAAACAATGATTTCAGTATTCAGGACCACCTGTGATGACTCATTTATTTTGAAATATTGGAACTAATAAGGTTACTATGGCTGTAGCAGCTTACTCTTTAATTATTCTGGTATGGGGTTGCACATGAAAATTGTGGAATTACTGAGTTTCTACCACACAACTTCAACTACTTTTGAATATGTCTCTAGTGATGAGGCAGCAACTCATTAGTAGTGTGCTACAATGTATCTTTTTTCTTTGCGCGATAAATTATGTTTGTGCATCTAAGCAGAAATTTGAGGAAGACACGTTACACTGAATATTAAACTGACTATCAAAACATAAATAAGGTTTGATGCAGGTTTAGTCAAGAAGGCAATTTCTTAGAAATAAATGCTTATATTGTTTTTTTTTTTTGACTGGGACTGAAGATCCTATGCCTTATCGCAACCAAGAAAATTACTTTGCTCTTGCTGGGTTACTCCCCAGAACAGGAAAAGAAAAAAATCCCACATCATTAGGCCCTCTAAACTGTAATCTAGATGTTTACTTCAGCCTTCATTACTTATTTCTAAAGATACTAAGAAAATGATATCTTTTTGTATTAACAGCGCAATGCAATAAATGCATCGCATGTATCATTGATTTGGCAAGCTCTTAGGGGCTGTGTAATCATACATCACTGTCTGAGACTGTGATGTACTAGAGAAACACGAAAGGTTCCGTGGAATTTTCTTTGCAAACAGTACTATATGTGAAACTTCAGTATGTGCATAAACCTGTATGTTTTGCTGCTGAGATTTTCTTTTATTTCCTCTCATTTCTATAACTGTATGTTCTCTTTAAACTGTGAATGATATCTGACCTTTTCATTTTACAGGATTCATTTTAGTTGCTTGGCAAATGCTTAAAAAACAGTATTTAGGTAGATTTCATTGAGCAGATGAAATATGGCAGGCTCAGTTATCAGTGACTGACACTATGTGACATTTTCTCTGGGAATTTATATAGAACTTTTGGAGAAGAATCATGTAATGAGCCTCTTAATCGCATTTCATGCCACTGGTATTGATAGTTACATTTTTCAGTGTGCAAGACTCCAGAGGACATGGCTGATGATTGGCTTAGAATAGACAGGCTTAAACTGGGAGGAAAACAAAGCAAAATATGACATGCCTAGTTAAGAGAAGAACAAGCCACTTTTTTACATGGAGTAAAGAAACATTCACATATTAAATTAGTTATTTGGATAAGGATACATTGCTATCACATATCTAGAACATAGTTGATACTCGATGTGGACATCGTCATGTGTCAAATACTTTGACTCCTGTTAATACATTCTGAATATTTTCCTTTTTGTTGTGATAGGTGAAAACAGTAAAGAGGAAATAGTATTGCTTAATGTAATGAAGGATTAGAACATGAAGTTAACACCTAATAGTAGTACAACAAAGGAGATTAAATAGATTATGATTTATTTGTTTCTATTACATAAACAGTGAGTTGTTATTTTTAGTATGAACTGCAAAGGAAAATATTTTGGCCTGAAAGACCTTACAGTCCAAATAGTTAAAAGACAGTCTCAGGATAGCCTACTTATAAGTTTGAGTGACTTATATAGGATAGGCTTAGGTCCCAAATTAGGAAGAATGCACGACTGAGCTGTTCCATTGATGCCAGTAAGATTTCTCACAGGCTTAAAATTGCATATACAGTAAAAATGTCTTGAAGTATCATATCATAACTGAGCTCCCTGAGCAGTGTAGGAAATAAGATCTCAGAAGTGTTTGTTTACTTTCTTCATAGTTTTTCTGATGCATAAGTGTGATAATTTTCTGTGAAGAAAAAGATGTGAAACAGGTGAATATAGAAGTGCATATACTTGGGAAGTGAATTTGAATAAAACACTGCACTTAATGAAGATGCCTATCTATTTTAAAAATAATTTTAAAGAGATCTCACGCAACATAATTGTGGAATTGTGGAGGCAGAAATTTGAAATTACAATTCTGTTCTTCTAAGCCAGTAAAACAATGCTAGGTAGTGTTAGTTACTTTCAGAATTCAGTGCAAGAAGATAAATAGCTAAGGAAAACCTTGGCAATGTCATTGATCAGTTCTTTACCAATTAGTTTGGTGGATAGATAGAATAAATGTTTGATCACTTTCAAAATTGTTGTAGAGTTCTTTTTCAGCCGTAAGTATACATCATTCTTTTTTGTTTTTTTTCAGACATGTTTCTGAATTAGGTGGGAAAGTTTGTGAAATAGTTAACATGGCTACCAAGCAAGTTGCTTGGTGCATTTTAATTTTTTCCTATGGAGCTCAGCTTTGGTAATAAGAGGCTAGGCGGGATGGCATACTTAAGGTTTAATTTATGGTAAGACTAATAAGAATTTTTTTCCCATAATATTTGACCAGAGTGTTTACAAAATAGTTGATAACTAGTAGGAAAAGTAAGAGTGATTCTTTTAACACCATGCTGTGTACTGACTTTGAGATGAGAAAGCTCATGTATGTTGAGCTTAACTTGCTGTTAGCTCTTGTCTTCCTGGATGTTCATCTTTTTGAGTGTGGTGCAATGAAAGGTACTACAAGAATGCTAGTTCACTGTGCCAACTTTCCACTCTCCCTATCTGGTGGTGATTGTGAGGAAGTGCAGTAAATGCTTGCAAACTTTACAGTAGAGAATGTGTCCAAGTCCTAGACAGGCACGCAAAAGCAACAGCTGGAGGTAAAGGCAGGCTCTTTCACATCAGTTGCAAAAGCTTTCCACTGTCAGTTAGTCAAGGATGAAAGGTGACAGGGTAAGCTGAGTGGGAGATGGACTGAGTTAAGATATATTGAGTGTAACAAGGAGAAAGCTTTGCTGAAACCCAATGAACATCATGTGAATACAGCTTTTAATGTGGGCGATTCTAAAATATCTCGGGACTTTATTATTGTGCTTGCTATCCCCTGCTAAGTCAGTGGTCGAACAGAATTTGTACAGGTCAGAGCTATGCCTTGGTGGGAGGACCAAATGTTCATTTTGTATTGTAGTCGACTTGGAACCAGGACTGCTGGTGATTATCAAAATGGTGTTTTAGAAAAAGAGGGGGGAAATTTGGAAATGTTGTTCTTTGGGTTACTGAAGATTGCTATAGTAAGCTCAGCTTACTTTCTGGCTTTGAAAGCTTACATCTCTTTTGAAAGTTGCATTTAGATTTGAATCAAAGAGAAGTAGATAATGATGAATGTCTCTTCACAGTCTTGCTGAGATATTTTAGAGGTAATAGCTATGCACTGGAACCATGTACTTTCCTCCTAGAAGAGCTAGGGTATTTCTTGAAGGCAGTCATTTGAATGGTCATTTGTTCATCTCTCTTTTGGAACACACCAGAAAATTTGGCTAGGGGCTGGTGTAGCTGAAATAAAGGATGAGCATAAGAAGGTTAAGATAGGCAAATTGAAGGCATTTTGTGTGGATTCAGCCTGTCATAATTGGTGATCTGTAACTTTGGTTTTTTTAAGACCCGCTTACCTAAGGCTTTTAAACTGAATATTACTTTACATGAGTTCAGAGAAGTGAAAGAAAACTCTGGTTCTTATATATAGCAATTTGTCACAGGAAACAAACTTAAAGGTGCAAACATTTCTCAGTTTATTATTGCTGTCATTGCTTGTAGCTTTCATTCGAGAAATACTCATCTTCAAAAGTAATTTTTCTCAGGACACAAATTCAGTCTTACCTCTTTGACTTTCATTCTTCAGTTCACTCAGCCCTTTACACTTAGGATTAAAGTTTTCACCTGTTTTGGGCATCTAGGCTAGGCTAAATGTTTAGGCTTCCTGTTCAATTAGAGAAGAAAAGGTACTTCATCCCAAAAAGTTCTGCAAATTGATGCCTAAATATGCCTATATCTATCTATTGATTATCCAGAAAACACTTCTGCTTATTTTTGTTCTATAGCTACCTAACTTCAGATACTGTCATTACAGGCCCTGATGACAGTTTCCTCTCCTTTTCTGTCAAGGTTCTGGGCATTGTACCAGTTTCCTTTATATCCAGTATTTACCACATGTATCATATTATTGTTCATTTAATGCCTTTATTAATTTCCTTTAAATATGTTTTAAATGTTAACAGGTTTTATACAGCTCTAAATTAGAAGCCAGTGGTTACCTCAGCATTGAAATATATATATATGTATATGTAATCATATAATCATAGAATAGTTAGAGTTGGAAAGGACCTTAAGGTCATCTAGTTCCAACTCCCCTGCCAGGGGCAGGGACACCTCCCACTAAACCATGTCACCCAAGGCTCTGTCCAGCCTGGCCTTGAACACCGCCAGTGATGGAGCATTCACAACTTCCCTGGGCAAACCATTCCAGTGCCTCACCACCCTCACAGTAAAGAATTTCTTCCTCATATCCAATCTAAACTTCCCCTTTTTAAATTTTAACCTATTACCCCTTGTCCTCTCACTACAGTCCCTAATGAAGAGTCCCTCCCCAACATCCCTAAAGGCCCCCTTCAGATACTGGAAGGCTGCTCTGAGGTCTCCATGCAGCCTTCTCTTCTCCAGGCTGAACAGCCCCAACTTTCTCAGCCTGTCTTCATACGGGAGGTGCTCCAGTCCCCTGATCATCCTTGTGGCCCTCCTCTGCACTTGTTCCAACAGTTCCATGTCCTTTTTATTTTAAGGACACCAGAACTGCACACAATAGTCCAAGTGAGGTCTCACGAGAGCAGAGTAGAGGGGCAGGATCACCTCCTTCGACCTGCTGGTCACACTCCTTTTGGTGCAGCCCAGGATGCAGTTGGCGTTCTGGGCTGCAAGCGCACACTGCCAGCTCATGTTCGTTTTTTCATCAACCAACACCCCCAAGTCCTTCTCTGCAGGGCTGCTCTGAATCTCTTCTCTGCCCAACCTGTTGCTGTGCCTGGGATTGCCCTGACCCAGGTGTAGGACCTTGCACTTGTCATGGTTAAACTTCATCAGGTTGGCATCAGCCCACCTCACAAGCGTGTCAAGGTCCCTCTGGATGGCATTCCTTCCCTCCAGCGTATCAACAGGACCCCACAGCTTGGTGTCATTGGCAAACTTGCTGAGGGTGCGCTCAATCCCACTGTCCATGTCACCGACAAAGATGTTGAACGAGACTGGTCCCAACACTGACCCCTGAGGGACACCACTCGGTACTGGTCTCCAGCTGGACATTGAGCCATTGAGCACAACTGTTTGTGTGCAGCCATCCAGCCAGTTCTTTATCCACTGAGTGTTCCACCTATCAAATTGATGTCTCTCCAACTCAGAGACAAGGATGTCATGCGGGACAGTGTCGAACACTGCGCAATTCCAAGTAGACTATGTCAACTGCTCTACCCCTGTCCATCAGTTCCACAGCCCCATCATAGAAGGCCACCAGATTGGTCAGGCAGGATTTCCCCTTAGTGAAGCCATGCTGGCTATCACCAACCACCTTGTTGTTTTTCATGTGTCTTACCATGCCTTCCAGGAGAATCTGCTCCAAGATTTTGGCAGGCACAGAGGTGAGGCTGACTGGTCTGTAGTTGCCTGGCTCATCCATTTTCCCCTTCTTGAAAATGGTGGTTATATTTCCCTTTTTCCAGTCATCAGGAACTTCACCTGACTGCCATGATTTTTCAAATATGATGGACATTTTTCAAATATGAGGGATGAATATGATGGATATATATGTTTATTTATTTTTACTCCTAGCAGAAAGCTTATAAAAGCTCAATAATAAGAATTCCAGTTTTTTTTGCCCAGGTCATAACAGTAAGTTACTTACAGTTTTGGTCACTGTATTTTTATTTTTTTAACAGCATAACCATTTGTTCTTTTTATATGCTTTTACCCATCTCCCGAGGCTGTGTATGTCTTGATTCTGTTTCTTGTCTTCAAAAGGCCACAAGTTGTGTGGAATTCACTGAAGGAGTTTACTTGTGTAAAATACCATACAGCTTGGGTTTTTGTGATGACTTACTGCTTGCTATGCCTGATATGGCTGTAAGATTGATGTGTAAAAATGAGGACAAGCTCATTACTCTCATGGATACAGAACATCTGAGTAAGAAAATGACTCAAAGGCAAGGAGCTATTTTGTACCTCATCATTGTGACAGTGAGCAATTTGTATTTTGGGGATTTTGAATATCATCTTGTGTTTCTGTGACCCCGCTGTCTGTTCTTGAAGTTGTATGTTGTGAAGGAGTCTGTGCGTGTTGCTGCAGTGCTGCCTGAGTGATAAAATCAATCTACCTAGACTTTTTTTTTTTTGTCTAATTGTGCTTTTTTTAACAGTAAGATATTATTCTGATTTAGTGGTATTTTATGCCTATCTTGCATTGTGTTTTTGAAAACTAAGTAATAGCAAAAGCTGAGCAAGGAAAGTTAGACCCAATGACTGCTAAACATATTTTACTCAGGCTGTTCTGCCCGGTAATATCAGATCTGGTCACATCTTAGTGTAGTCACCCTGTTGTGTGCCATTCAATTATGAGCTTTTGCTGTCTCTTGTGTCTTGTGTTTGCAGAAGAAACCATTTTATAAAGGTGCCTTTGGCTGCTGGGGGCAAAGTAGCGAAACTGCATGTAAGTGTTCTGCCTGTTATATGCCTGCCTACTTGCCATGTTGCTTTGAAGTCAAACTTTCAAGAGTCTGAGAGTTGTTTATTTTTATTCCTTCCTTCCACTTCTTCTTACAACTAATGAAGTGCCTGCCTGCCCTACAAAAATGAGACCATCCTAATTTGTGGCTTAAATAAGTGTGATATATTCCACAAAGGGAATATATCCATTGAGATGTTTATCTTATTGCTTTGTTTTTAATGTACCCAAGGGAAAAATAGACTACTAGCCTTGCATTAAAAGATGGCTGATGGATCCATTTAAGCTCAGAAACCTCAGAGCACTTTCAGATATGCATCTGAAATCGGAGTTTGACAGTCCAATTGTAACTCATTCTACAGGTATTGGTGAAATCTCAAGCCAGTATTTAATGATGCACGTTTCTACAGTTAAAACTACAATAGGCAAGTACAGCAGTGCAAACTAAAGACTGAGTTTGAGCTTAAATTCTGCCCATGATTGAACAGGCTTTTTCATGCTGGATTAAACCTTTAAACCATCAGGCTGAGTAGGAAATTTGCCTGCTGGTGAAGGCAGTGTGGATCACTGAGCAATACTAGGTTCATCTGTGTGGGAGACTACTTTCCCGGAGGCTAATCCAGGTCAGCTGAATGTGAACTGTCTGAGAACCATTGAAGACCATATCTTTTGATCATATTCTTTGGCCTTGCCCCTGGAAAAAACAAACTGTAGTTCATACACATTATCAAGAACTTCCAACAGATATTCAGAGGATAGTATGAGATAAAATTAATTCCATATAGCATATGGCACACAAAGCCATTGTCTTACAAGTATGATCGCCCATTAGACTATGCCTGTACTAGCAAATAAGATGGATAAGGGTTTTTCTGGGCCCAGGAGTGATTTGACCAGCAGGGCTCATGCCCATGTGGCTAAACCTTGTCCTTTGTGCAAACAGGTTGGCTTTATCTATGTTGTCTGTTGGGAACAGCCATGGCTTGAGTTATCCCCTGAACCGTAGTGGGCTATGGCTTAGGCATTCTCTAGGAGAGTGCTAATTGGAAGCAGATCAAAGCCATGCTGGAGGCTCTGTTCATCAAACACCATGGATGATTACAGTGACAGCGGCCTGAGCCTGCTGAGTTTACTAAGTTACGTATAGTAATAAACCCTGTGTAAGACTATGCTGGAGTATCTGTGATACAATAGAGGAATAGTAAACAAAGCCTCCTAAAGGTAGAGTTAGTAAGTCTGCCAGTTCTTCACAGAAGTGATTCATGGTCTACAGATCAGGTTGTTTCTTTGTATCTGTAAGCTTAACTGATTGTATGGTACATCAGCCCCTGATCAGTGTAGAAACTTTATTAGTAACCACACTGTCTTACTGGTTCCTGTGTACCAATAGGTAGTGTACAGACACTTGCTGCAGCACAGTCAGAGAATGCCGAGCATGCAGGATCTTGTACCACTGAGCATTTCCAGCCTTACTGCAGGCAGTCTGTGATGGAACTCAGTATACAGAAGGTGTGCAAATCTGCCCGTATGTAGACAGGTGTTGCTTAGAGGCTTCACTCTCTTTATTCAGGCTTTGGTGTGTGAATGGAATGTTAGCCAGAAAGTTAATTTGGTATTGAATTTCTGAGAGGAGAAGCATGTCTATTCCAGACACAAACTACAGGTCTGCTTTTGCAAGGAGCGGGTGCCTGATAGTACCTTGCAGCTTCTGGCAAGCCCTGAAGCCTCATGGTACCTATTAGAGCTCCTTTGATGCATCTAAATGACAATGCAATGTCCAACTCTGATTACATTTTTAGTAGAATTAGAAAAGTGCCTGAACTTGCTAGAACTTTTTTTCTTTCTTCCTATCTAGGTGTATTTAATGAGTTTTGCATTTGTTTGATAAATCTTTTAAACTATTTGAAGCTTCTTTTCTTTTGACAGTTTGGAAGAAGACCTGGTATCACTTTATTGAAATAGAAATTGCAAAAATACAAGGAGCAACTGTGTGATAAATGTCACTTTTGCTTATACTGGATGTTTTCCGGGCAGCAGATTTATTATAAAATTGTGGTGTTTAAATGATGAAGATGATAGCATTTTCAGAAGAAATAACTTTTTGCAGGAAACTCTCAGTTCTTTAAAGAAGTCACCTGGGTCTAGGTGGATGCTGTGTGCTAAACTGTTAGTGGGAGTAGGGCTTATTTTTTCTTTTTCCTTTAAATTCAGCAGGGCTCAGTGTACAGGCTGCACATGTGAAATCCAGTGTGCTTGTTGGCTGCTTCAGGTTCTGCAGGTATCAGGCAGAGTAGAGACAGAGGTGTATGTTCATAAGAAGTGTTTCTTCATGAGAGATCTCCAAGGTAAAGTTTGGTAGCCTCCATAGAGGCATTAAGTTTGGCACAAAACCTACTGGTGATAAGTTTAGACTCTTTACCCATGACAGATGGTAGAACTGTTCAGTTTATTTGTTCACAGTTTACTGTCTAAAGACTATGAGTGGTATATTTTGTTACAAAACGTGTGGGAAAGTGACAAAGAATGGAGAAAAGGACTGATAAGAGGAGGGAAGGAGTGATAAGTAGGGGTACTGCAGCAGGAGTGTGGACTGAGAGGAAAGAGCAAAGGGCAAAATCAGCCATCTAAATTTATTAGAGATGGGAAGAAAAAAATTGCAATGAGGATCTAGGGACTGAGTAGGGTTGCTTCAGACCAGGAGGACACAGAAGACTGATGATCTGGAAGGTAAGAGTGGGTGAAAAGGACTGTGTCTCTCCTCGATGTTATTTTCAGAGAAGTTCCATAGCAGCTTGCCAATCTTCAGTTTAGGTTTTATGATCTGAGAAACTGGGGCAGTAACAAGTAAGGGGAGGCTGTAAATTTAGGTGACTGCATCTCCATCTGTCCTTCTCATTCAATAACTTGAGTATTATATTATTCCCATTCTGGTCTGAGAAACTTATTTGGAAATGATTGTTTATAAAAGATGCTGTAATAACTGCCCTTGTCATAAAAGTAATTGTGTATGGCTTATTGTTCCTTCCTACATATAATGGCATTAAACATATGTATTATTTCTAGTGGTGCGTGCTTCTGTAAAGTCCAGTCATTTTTTTTTTTGAATGATACCTTATTGTGTGACTGTTTCTATTGATTTCACCTGAATTACTTAGTTAAGAAGTATATACATGCACCAAAGGGATTTGTTTCAGGTTTTGCACAATAAGTTTTTGTATTTCCTTATTGTTAAAAGGACTCGGTTGCAAGATTGATTGCTGTGGGGTTAGTACTCAAAACTTGTTATAGATCTCATTCTAACTTGCAAGTCTGTTGCTATTTAGAATTCTATCCAAGGACAAATAAAGGTTAGTGGAGGTAGAAAAATCAACCCTCCCCTTCCTGTATCCTGAATGGGCATTGGTTTTTAATGGTTAGTAACATTTATTTTCTTTCCATAGGCAATGTTCAGTCTCTGTATGGTTGAGAGCGAAGCTGATGAGGTGAATTTGCACGGTGTCACAAGCCTTGGTTTAAAACAAGCCCTGGACTTTGCGTATACTGGACAGGTATTGTACAGCTCTTCAAATGAAGAGACACAAATTAAAGCAAACTGCAATAAAAACTGAAGATGACCTTTACAGAAGTACTAGAAATTATTTTTCTTGTATGCTGCTCAGTACAAGGTCTTTTGATTTAAGATACTATTTTTCATATACTGTTTGTTGGTTTGATTTCTTTGTTGTTGTTATTTACAGGGATTGTCTAATAAAACACTATTTATGTGCATTGTTGCCAGCTACTGAACCATGTAGGACTTGTATGCCCCTTTTATGGTGGCCGGGCTGTTCATAAAAGCTTAATGTGAATTGATTCTGCATGCTAAATTACATGGACAGAAAGGAAAAATACCCTAGGTGGTTTTGTAATAATATTTATAAACTCTACTGTGTTTGACAAATTATATAATTAAGGAGAAAAGTAGTCTTACTCTCTGGACAGATGCAGTCTAAGAATCTTTGTAAATGCTTATAGGTACTGTGCATGTTTATTGTAGCATTTTTTATGATAGCAGGTTATGTATCATGTTACTTCAGAAAATGCAGAGTGATGCTCCTCCTCCCTCTGATACCCCACCAAAAAAAAATCAAATGTATATATGATCTGCCGTATCTCTGCACTACATGCTTGGACAATGTTGCTGTATGACTTCATCTCAGTTCAGAGTTCTTGGATAACGAGTTCAGAATATTGAACTACTTTTGCTTTTGACTCTAAAATTCCAGATAACCAAACTACTTCTGGAAATATTGCTGCAAGAATTGAGTCCATTGATGTATACTGATTTATTATCTAATTTTGAAAAAGAAAGCTTAAATCCATATTATGTTACTCTGGAAGAGTTGCTAGATTGTACAGCTTTAAGGCATCTGCTTCCGTACTGTGGATTGAGTATGTAGCCTTAGCATTTTTCAAAGGGAATTAAATAGAAATAAGGAAAGACTTTTTTTTTTTACCTGTCTTAAAGGAGCTATTTTTTTTCACCAGCCCACACAACAGTTATACTTTAGCATTGGCCTTAGAGATTAGCACTTGAAATTTCTGTTTCTGCTGTTATATAGATCACTTATTCAAAGATTTCTTTAATATATATGAGAGACAGAGATTCCATGCTATATTACTGAATAGGCTGAAGATCTCAATGCATGACTTGTCATTGGTATGCTTTTTGTTTTTTCCACTTGAAAGTTTTGATAGGTCAGTTATTCTGAAGAGGGAATTCCTGTTCCTAAATGGAAGTATCTTTTCAGAAAATGGGTTGTAATTGATTTCTGTCTGACCCATCCTGTCTGCTGTGAATAGAGGTGTATTTCCCTATCATTCATCAAATTCAAAGTCTAATAAACCTGTGCAAAATATGTTGAGAACCTTGAAAGGAAGCCAGGAATTCACCCCATGTTGCTTCCAGGAGAGTATCCTTAGCTCACTAGTAAATATATGTGCCTTCGATCCTTTAGAGACTTTGGAGTCTTTCATTTTCAGATATAATCTACTTTGAATAAGTGAGTGCGCTCCTTGGGTTAAATATAGTTCTGCATGTATGTACAGTTGCTCATACATGTAAGTTATTATAAGGGAAAGTTTGCACTGTCCTGTCTATCAGATACACCAAGTGCTACTTTGAAGCACAGAGAAATGAGAAGGATTCTGTAGTATTTCTCTCATAAAGTTGCTTTTGAAGCATAATTCAGTGATACGCAAGTCTGAGAATTTGCAGTGTCAAATTTTCCTTTGTCCTTAAAATTCTCTTCTGGCACTGGTTTTATATGTGTTGAGCATTGCTTACGTACTGGCTCAGGCTGACAGAATCTGGGTGAATGTTTCAAGGTGAGTGAGTGGGAGTAATCCACAAATGCTATTAATAAATAACAGATTACTGCTTACTTACATCAGAGTTCTGAAAACAGTCGCCTTTAGTTTGAGTCTGTGAACTCTTTCTGATGTAAGAAGCAGAAACTAAATATTTCTTATTAACCCAAAACTCACTTATGCCAATTACAACCTGATATTACTCTGAAAATGTAGGTATCAAGACATGATCTGATGTGTCCATTTTTAACATTTGGCCAAAATCTTTGTCCCAAAAGTGCATGTTTTTTTAGATAATGCTGCAGAACTGACAACAGTTTAGTGCCAGTCCTAAGGGATTGTCCTGGTTTCAGCTGTAACAGTTATTTTTTTCTCCTTCCTAGTATCTGGTGCAGTGCTGTGTTTTGGCATTAGTCTAAGAACAATGCTGATAGCATACCAATGTTTTAGTTGTTGCTAAGTAATGTTTACTCCAATCAAGGACTTTCTGAGTCTCATGCTCTGCCAGTGAGGAGGGGAAGTGGGAGGAAGCAGAGACAGGACACCCGACCCAAGGTAGCCAAAGAGGTATTCCACACCACAGCCATAATGCCTGGTATATAAACTGGGGCAAGTCACCTGGAAGGGCACATCGCTGCTTGGGTTGTGTTGTGTATTAGTTGGCAGGTGAAAGCAATTATATCATGCATCACTTGTGCTTATTGTGGGGTTTTTTTCCCCTTACCCTTTTAGTTTACTATTCTCTCCTCTTGTTATTTCCCTTGTCATCATTAGTAGCAGTAGTAGTATTATGTTGTCCTTTACTTATTGGACTGTTCTTTTCTCAGCCCATAGGGTTTACATTCTTTCGATTCTTGTCCCCATCCTGCCTGGAGCAGTGAGGGGAAGAAGAGGGGTGAGTTTGAATGGCTGTGTGGTACTGAGTTACCAGCTGGGTTTAAACTACAGCAGGTACCCATGTCTAACAAGATAAATATTCAGTTTGAACTTTCTTCTCTTTATTTCTTTAATACTTTGTTAAACTTGCATCCAGTTTGAAGTGTAGTAGCTCAAATATAACTTTCTATGTAAAATAATCTATTGGAGACATCTGGTGGAAATGCTTCATATTGCATGATGGCAATTTTGGATGCCTGCAGTTTTTGAGTTATTAAAATAAAGAAATGTAATTTTTAGCATGACATTGCAATCTGAAGTGAGGCAGCCATCCTTGCTGGGTGTTTTTTTTTTTTTTTGTTCTGTTTTGGTTTGGTTTTTTTCCTTTGAAATATGCCTGAGGACTGAAAATACAAACTTCATCTTCCTGTCTGCTTATGCAGACAGTGCCTTACCATAATTACTGCTGGAAATATTTTGCTTTTAAGGGAAAATTGATTGTCTGACAGAAGAAAATATTGTTGCAAAACTCAGGTTAAATATAATTAATATCATAATTTCAACTGAATTGAGCAGTACTATGGTCTCTAATCATCAGAAATAATGAAATGTTGGCATAGAAGTAAATACTAAGTAACAAAAGGAATAGCAGCGGAATTCGGTTTTGTTCTATGTGTGAAGGCTTTCGGTAATAGTCTAATAATTAAATCTTTGGCAAAAAATATCATAAATACATTCTCTCTTGGCTGTAGGCATTATACCACATAATCCTCATATTCAGTGCTCAGAGATACAGCTCTTTTCCTGTCATAGTTGACTCTTTACCTGTCGTAGTTGGCATATCCTTTCTTCAAAAAAGGGCTTTAAGGTCATTCTCTTACTTTACAATTGGCAGCGGTAACACCAGGCCAGAGTCTCAGTGACTAGATTGCTCACCCTTCCTTCTCACAGGGACGTTTTGCAGGTGTCAGATATGTATTGAAAGGGACATGGATGAAGTACAGTCAATACAGAACTATATATTTTGCATTATAAATGTAGAGAAACAGTTCTTGGTGACAAGTTTAGACCTCACAATTCCTTCTGTCAAAATAAGTCTTGGGTCTTAGCTTTTCTGTTTCCAAGAGAGAAAATCTAATTTGGATGAATGGGATAGACCCTAAGTGAGCCACTGTAGTTGGGTGGCAAGTCAGTCATCATTGTAAGAAAAGGTGCTTTTGATCAAAAGAAAACCTTTAGGCATCTAAAAAGTTTCAGTGTTGAAAACAGGCTTTTATAAACTCTAAGTGTTGGGGGACTAAATAGTTCAAAGTGAAATTTTGAACCTTCTGAGTTTAGATGAGGCTTTTGAATTCCTCCTCAAATTTAGGTCCAGCAAACTACATAATTTATGTTGATATCATGTACACATGCAAAGTCTAAGTGCTAACCATTGTTGGAATCAGCTGACAGCACTGCATCATACTTTCAAGAAAGAATTGTGCAAGAACACCGAATTTAATTTGCAGTAGATGATAATGATAATTCAACAAAAATACAAATACACAGTTGGAGTCGTGTGTATACTGAAATGTTTTGCTGACTTAAACTTTTCTTCTTTGTAATTATATTCTATCATATGTCTTTATAATAAAATAAATATTTTGAATTTAGCTAGAATTTTATTTGAGGACCTCAAAATGAATTACAAAAACAAGTAATTGCTTTCATTTGTTATATCATAGACAGGAAATTATTTTGGGAAAAATAACTTTCTAAAGACAAACACAGCAAACCAACAGCTTTATTAGTGCTTAATACCAAGTTCTGACAAAGTCCTGGCTGGTCTCTCTTTTTCTAAACCATAATATTTTGTTTCTTTACTAATAGAAATTAAGTTGTTTTCTTAAAGTTATAAAATTATTCTAAATTACAAAAGCTGAAAAGAAAAAATTGGAGAGGCAGCCTCCCCAGGGAAGTGGTCATGGCTCTAAGCCTGTTAGTTCAGGGAGTATCTGGACAATGCTCTTAGCCATGTGGTTTTGTTTTAGGTAGTCCTGCAAGGAGCACAGAGTTGGACTCTATGATCCCTAAGGGTGCCTTTGAACTCAAGATATTCTATGATTTTTATGCTGTGCATTTAATACAGATTTTAATTTTTCTGGAAAAATATTATGACATATCAGCGAAATGCTGGTCAGGATTCCTTCTGGTATTAATTAATGAGACATCTGGATTTTGTAACAAGTGCTATCAAACATTATAAGTCAGGGCTTTGGGCAGTTGCCTGCAGCAGACTAGAACATTCTTCCCCTGCTCACACTTTTCCAAAGCAGCACTTCTGAATATGCAAGGAACTCAGGATTCCACTGGAGCAGAATAAATAGGGAGACAGGCAGAAGTGCTAGCTGGTTGCCAGTGAAATGCAGTTTAAATTGCTCAAAAAGAAAAGTTAAGGTTGTTTTGATTGCTCTGAAGCACACAGAATGGTCTCCAGCACAGAAAAACAAGTGCTACTTTTCTTAGATGCCTGTCTTGTTGGAAATGCTGATCACTGCAAGTGGAGTTGGGACGGAATTTTCATTTGCATCAGACTGGCAGGAATTTTAGAATTCTTTTTTTTTTTTTCTTCTTTCTGTGTTAAATTCCTTAGGGTTTACTTTTTAGAACTTTCTGACATGACATTACATATTTCCTTGCTGTCATAGCATAATGCTAGTTTACTTTTAATATGAATCATGCCACCACCTCACTTATTCCATGGCCCCACAAACAGCTGAGAAGGAAATAGAGGTGTTTAAATGAATAGCTGTAATGAAGGTGACAGAAGTACCTCCTCCATCACTCCACCTTTGGGCACACAGTTTATCCTCCTTGGGCCTAAAGTAGCTTTAGCTTAGTATCTTTAAAAGTGTCTGGATGAAATATAGTGCCCTGCAATATGCAGCAAAAAGATTAAATCATCTAATTGTTTTTTCCAGTTAGAAAACTCATGAAACTTCATAGAGGTGATAGTTAATCTAGACTTTGCCTTCTCCCTTGGGCTGTAAGTTTCTTTGTTGGTAGGGACGGCTGCAAGAGTTTCACTCTCTTTTGTCCATTACTGCCCTCGTTGCTATGACCTTACAATTTTTCTGGTGGCCTATGCAGGTTTGTTGGTTGTAGGAGGGTGAGAGGCATTGAAAGAGATGATATTCTCAGTCTGGGCAGTGTGAAGGTGAGGCATGAGTAGTTGTCCTTGAGGAAGGATAGTGGCTCATATACTGTTCCTAGCCCAAGAGGTTAGCTGCTAGTTTCTCTGTGTTTCCAGGATGTCTTCCAAAGAAAACTGATTGGAGAGGCAATACGTGTGATCCCTGTTAATCTTTTCCATGCTTACCCAGACCCCCAAAGATGTATTGGGTTAGAGAGGATGCAGGGAGAGCTGGGAAAGGAAGAGGAAAATCTCAGGGGAAGAAGGAATGGGTTCTAGTTTTAGAACTGCTGACTGTAGGGTAGATGTACAGGGGAGAGTTTTCAGGGCCATGTGTATCTGTGACCTTTGACCATGGGGCAGATTATACAATTCCCATTTTTGCCTCAGAATTGTGATTCACAAACTCAGGTTTAATTTACGAAAGTTTCTAGTTGTTGCATTTATCATGCAGCTTTCCTCAATATATCAAAGAAGCATAAATGATGCATTTCCAGATAGATTTAAATCATATGTTTAAGAATTATGGATCTAAGAAGTTGTTTAATCTGACTTTCTGGTTCTTGTGAATTTAGCATTTTGTTGCAAAGAAACACCGAATTACCGCATTTTTGCATCCTTTCTATCCCTTGGTCTACGGATTTGGCCACAAGAGGGAGTGAACTGGATTTAGTTCATGCTATCTGAAGGGTTTTTGGGAGGATAGGGGGTAGAATGGCTGCCTTGAAGAACAGGATTCCTGTTTGAAAACACAGTTATTGTGGAGGAGGATAAAAATAGCTTGAAAAAGGAAATCAGTTTGGAAACAGATAGCGTATCAGACCTGGTGGCTTGGGTGTTGTGTTTTAAACCTCTATAACTCACGCAGTTTCGCTCACTCACTCACTCCCCCCTCTTTCTTTCCCCCACTCCTGGGTGGATGGGGAGGAGAATCGAAAAGAATGCAGCTCCCACAGGTTAAGATAAGAACAGTTCAGTAATTAAAGTATAACACAAGACCACTACTGCTACCACCAATAATAATAATGACAAGGCAAATACAAGGAAAGAATACAATTGCTCACCACCTATACCCAGCCCAACCACGCAGTGCACCCCCACCCTTCCGGGTCTCTGCTCTCTGTTTTCACATCCTGGGCATGATGTGCTTTGGCATGGAATACCTCTTTGGTCAGTTTGGGTCAGGTGTCCTGTCTCTGCTTCCTCCTGGCTTCCCCTCCTCCCTGGCAGAGCCTGAGACTCAGAAAGTCCTCGGTCTGACCAAAATATCACTAAGCAGTAACTGAAACACTGGTGTTATCAGCGCTGTTCCCAGGCCCAAAATCAAAAACACAGCGCTGCACTAGCTACCAAGAGGGAGAAAAATGACTGCTAATGCTGAACCTATGACATTGGGAAAGTAAGTTACTCAGACTAACTGCAAGACCAGCCCATTGCATACAGGGAGGTGTTAAGCTGATTTTCTTGGGTAGCATTCATGGGTCAGAGAAAAGCTGAGAGCATAATGAAAATTAACCCTCAGAAATAAGGGTTGAATAGAGGACTGATTGTAAGATGCAGCCAGGTGCAATACCTGAATTGCCACTAATTAGTTTTAATATAAATCTAGCAGAGAAACCAGTCTGAAGAGTGCATGTCATACAAAGCACATCCTTCGCTGGTGAAGATTGCAAAATTTGTCTTAAGTTTATGGTTCCATATTATTCTTTCTGCCCTTATAATTATGCCTTGTAACCTTTGGGTTAAGGATGGAGTAGGGAAAATTATTAAGCTTCTCTCTCTAGTTCACACATTAAAAATTTGTGATGAATTTCTAAGGTGTGAATCCAAAGTCCATCTTACTTTACCTCTCCTTATTTTTCAGTAAGTATCACTCTGAAGACCTCAGAGCTATTTCTTTGAGCGTTAGACAAACAGGAGAGTCAGTCACTGTGTGTACTTGTGTGAATATGGTGGTATTTATGTGCATTTACTGTTAAAATTCATCTGGTTGGCCTATGTAGCATATAAACAGCTATGCTGGTAATTTATAAAAATCAAGTAATTGATTAATGTATGGGAAATAAGAGCTGTGGAATAATTCTTTCAATAGAAAGGAGGCTTGCAGTATTTTCTTCCATCTTTACTTACTTTTCTTTTTCTTGGGGATTTCCCCAGCATGCAATTTGCTGATGGTGAACTAATTCATAAGCATAAATGAATTAGTTTTTTTGCATATATCAAAATGAGTATTGAATAAATACTCAGTTCCATTTAAGGGAAAGTCTTAGGAAGAGACAAAGTAGACTTTTCTCAGTTATCTTGGGAAAGACAAAGGTGAGTATGTTCTCTCAGCAGAAAAAATCTTGCATGGGCACAGGAAAGCTGTAAGAAATGGAAAAACATCTAAGAAATGTCTGTCACCTAGAAAAGAACTTCTGTTGCTGACTGTGCAAATCATCCTCCTTGTCTCTTGTCCTACTTCTCATCCCATAATGTTACTGGCATTATTTGTAAATGGCTTGGTGTAGCTTTAAAATACATTAATATTATCACAGTTAAATATAGTTTGTCTGTGCCTTCAAGGTAATAATCTGCTTAGGATTCTGGTTCTCTTCATGTTGCGTCTTTGACAATGCTAAGCTGGTGGCTGGCAGTTAGTAAGTAATACGGCATCGGATGACAACTTCCTCAGTGTAAATGATATCTGAATAACAAACACTGCAAGGTCTCAAGCAGTTTGTTTCATCAGTCTGACCTTGAATTCTCACTTGAAAATATTTGACAGTGCTGCTCTTTTTTTCAATATACCTCTTGGAAATATTTTTGTAATTGAAATCTTCTCTGGCTTTCCATTTGAAAGTTGGGGCTGTTGAGCCTGGAGAAGAGAAGGCTGCATGGAGTTCTCATAGCAGCCTTCCAATATCTGAAGGGGCCTATAGGAATGCTGGGGAGGGACTTTTCATGGGGGACTGTAGTGAGAGAACAAGGGGTAATGAGTTCAAACTTAAGCAGGGGAAGTTTCGATTGAATATGAGGAAGAAATTCTTTACTGTAAGGGTGGTGAGGCACTGGAATGGGTTGCCCAGGGAAGTTGTGACTGCTCCATCGCTGGCGGTGTTCAAGGCTGGGTTGGACAGAGGCTTGGTTGGCATGGTTTAGTGTGAGGTGTCCCTGCCCCTGGCAGGGGTGTTGGACCTAGATGATCTTAAGGTCCTTTCCAACCCTAACTATTCTATGATTCTATACCTCTTATTATGCATAGCAACCTCATTAGCACCAGCCAAAAACTCAGATTGTGCTGGCCCTGGTTCTTGGTTACATTAAGGTCCTTAAATGCCTTTCTGACTAGATAAAGAACTTTCATACAGTATGTAAATTACATATATGTTCACTTAAAACGTAGTATGACTATATATAGTGATTTGCACAAGCTTTAAGCATGTCATACACTGACAGGACTCAATGTAAATGAGTTCTTGATATAAAAAAAGAATCAATCCTTTCTTGCTTGTTTCTAATATGTCCATTATGTTAAAGATAATTTGTGGTTCTGCTTGAGGAAATGAATACTTGTATGGTTTTTTTATTTTCATTTCTCTCAAAATCAGTCTAACTGCAAATGGTGCAGTATCTTTATTCCACTGCATTTAAGACATATAAATGATACATGAGATTAAACCAAATTGCGTGGGCAGAAGAGAAAGGAGCTGAAAAAAAAAAAAAAAGGCTTTACTTCCCTGTGGAACAGTGAGAGACTGACCTCATGTGGTGTGAAACCAGTGTTGCCAGGGGAAGTACAACAAGGATAAAACTGAATAAATTCAGTCTTTGAAAAATTAATTTTTCTTATGCATTTCTGATTTTTGGATGTTGCACCACTTATATTTAAATATAACATTAGTTTGGATAGTTTGTAATGTGATTGCTGATAAGAAGTTGACTTTTGTGTCCTGAAAGGGATGCTCTAACAAGCTGACCTTGAGACAGCAGACCAGGCACTGAGGCCCAATTATCCTGGCTGCTGCCTGTGCGTGATTTTAATTGAAATGAGTAGGAGTTTCATGCGAGCAAGTGACAGAATAATCGGTCTTGGTTTCTAAAGCCCTTTCTGGCACATCCCCAGCAGTATGCTCACTCTGTGCTATCACAACCTTTCTCTGTAAAATGAACACAGTGGTTAGGAAAATTAGGAAGTGGTACCATACAGAATGGGAAGGGTGTTCCTAGTCTGTATATATTTTTACAAGCATGAATAATGTTAAGAGTGGAAGCTTCTCAGTCAATTCTGTTGACCTGATTCATGAGTATATATGGAAGAAGCATCCAGGTATATGGATAACAAAAGGAGGTTGTGTTATTTTGAAAATTCTCCTTTATAAATAAATAAGAGGCATTTACTTTTAAAAAATATAGCCGTTAATGTGGTTTATGGACTCTCACAGGACCATCTGCTTAAAAATCCTCTGGGTAATTCAGGTGAACTTTGCAGGATGGGAACTCCATCCCCATCCTGCAAAGACTTCTCCATATGCTTAACTGTATTCTTTCTGTTCTTTTATGTTAACTTAAATGTCTGAAATAACAAAGGCCTGTTAGTATTTTCTACACGTACTCTGAGTTCTATATGGCAAACTTCCATTTTCTTCTTTACAGATCCTCTTGGAACCAGGGGTGATACAGGATGTCCTAGCAGCTGGGAGTCATTTGCAGCTGCTGGAGCTTCTCAGTTTGTGCTCTCACTATCTCATTCAGGTGAGGCTTCTCTGCCCTATTATCAGCCATTTCTGTTTGGTAAACTTTTGTTTCAAGTTTAATCTTAGTAGGAGAGTATTAGTACCATACTTGGTGTAACCTACATGGCAATAAAGGAATTTCAGGAAACATGAATTTTGAATGTAATTTGACGATCAGTTTGTGGTAGATGCTTTCTCTTCCCATCCATTTTTTCCATCTGAGTTCTGAAAACAAGGATGGTCCACTGATCATGCACATGGGAGTTTGATTCCCTCCTTTACCAGAGAATTTACTTTCTTCTGTCTCAGTTTACCAAATGTTAAATGTTTCCCTACTGTAGTCGTGTATTGTGAAGCATTCGGATACATATTTGTTCACAACAGAATACTGATGCGTGTTCCAGGGCACTACCTATCACAGAAGGGGTAGGCTTTATTACAATGGCACCTTATGCTTAACTGCCCCTCCCTCCCCCTTAATTCTGATAATATTATCAACATTAGGGCTGTCATTATGAAGCAAAATATCTGGCTCCAGTAAGCTAATTTTTTGTACTTGGCTTGCGTAGGAGATGGCTCATGATGGTAGCAACAACATAGCTTTGAGGTGTATCTATGAAAAGCCTTATTTTAAAAAAAGGCAATAGCAGTTCATAGAATCATAGAATAGTTAGGGTTGGAAGGGACCTTAAGAACTGTTTCCTTTCCTCTGTAATTTTTCAGTATCGTTTTCTGAAATAAGGTGCATTTGGCTGTATCTGTGCAACAGTTGGGAATGGAAGTGCATGTCAGCACAACCCTCTCTGTATGCACTTGCCTTCCAACAGCATAACTGCCTTTGAACAGTCTGAGTGTGCTTGGCAGCACACTGAGCTACTGAGTACCCTAGGCATGCAGAATCTCAAGATCTCCAGGATGTACTTGAAGGCTCTGTGTCTTAGGGAGAAAGAATATGTTCTTTGAGTGTAAGCCTTAGGGAAGCCTTCAAAATGTGTGTTCAGTATGGTGGTATTAATATGTGCATTATAGATTGATTAAACAGTTAAAGAAGCTGGCAATTTGTTTCAGTTTGTTTTCAAGAATGCATGAAGGGATTTAATTTTTCTGAGAAAATAGACATGGAATATAACAGGAAACATGGTTGGTTTGAGAAATACGAGATGCCAAAAAAGCCACAAAACCATTTGGCCTACCAGTTGTCAGGCAGGTGTGGGAAGAGGAGAGAAAGAAGGTGCAATGAGAAGGAAGATGCAAGCCTAACACTGATAGTTATACAGTGTATTTAATCCCCCCTAAATAGTCAGTGTGAGCATGTCTCTGCTGCTTACATGCAATGCCTTTGTCAGAAATTGAACCAAAGAGACCATTGCAGCAAAGAAGCTAGGGGAAGTGTTAAAGAGTAGGGAAGAATCTCAGTATTGTAGTGCTGGTAAGGTAGGGACATGAGAGGGTTCTAGGAAAGGACCAGGTATATGCCCACCTTAAGTCGTTGTGCTATCTTCTGCCATGATCTATGCTGAGTAACCTCTGGTATTTGCAGATTTTCCTTTAGCACCACCTTAATACTTCTAATCCTGAAATCACTGTAGTGGAAATACAGACAACTGTAGAATTAGCAGTGCTTTGGATCTTGCCCATGATGTGCAAGCGATAGTCAAGTATTTAGGAACAGACTACAAAGTTATTTAAAACAAACCCAACCAACCAAACCAACCCTGAAAACAAAGCCCCAAAACCCCCAATCAAATCAAAACAAAAAGTCAACCACAAAAGCACACCACACCCTCCCTTTTCCCCCCAAAAAGCTAAACAAAACCAACTGAACAATAAACTCCAACAAAAACAGGGTGAGCAAACATTGCTGCCAAACGGACAGTAAAAATTCTCTGGAAGTGACAATCAACATGATTACTCAAATAATGTGCAAGAGATCTTTTGTACTCCAGGTAGCCTGCCAAGATTGGGTAACTGGAGCTATGCTGGTGTAAGAATGAAGAGGAAGCGGGACCCAGTGTCCAGATTTACGGTGATGGAGGTAGGGAATTAGGAGGAGAGTGTGTCTTGGGAGACAGAGCAGTGGTAGTTTTGTAGAGCACTTTTGAATCAGGGTTTTTTTGTGAGGTTTCAAATCTGCGTGGACATCTGTGGGATGACTGTAACTTACATCATATCAGTCTCTAGACTGCATTTTACTCTTTTTGCAGTATTTTTAATACCAGATTCATCACAACAAGGCATATCTGCGCCAGATTTGCACTCTAAATAGATCACAGTAAGAATTAATGTCTTGTTCTGCAAAGCTGCAGTCCATGCAATTCAATGCTGAATAGTTGTGTAAGCCTTTTTAGCAGAGGTCAACAAGGTACCATACATAAAGACGGTGATATCTTTCAGGGTTCAAGTTAATTATATCCTAGAATCATAGAATACTTAGGGTTGGAAAGGACCTTAAGGTCATCTAGTTCCAACCCCCCTGCCATGGACAGGGACACCTGCCACTAAACCATGCCACCCAGGGCTGTGTCCAACCTAGCCTTGAACACCACCAGCGATGGAGCATTCACAACCTCCCTGGGCAACCCATTCCAGTGCCTCACCACCCTTACAGTAAGGAATTTCTTCCTCATATTCGATCTAAACTTCCCCTGTTTAAGTTTGAGCCCATTACCCCTTGTCCTCTCACTACAGTTCCTCATGAAGAGTCCCTCCCCAGCATCCCTGGAGGCCCCCTTCAGATACTGGAAGGCTGCTCTGAGGTCTCCACGCAGCCTTCTCTTCTCCAGGCTGAGCAGCCCCAACTTTCTCAGCCTATCTTCATATGAAAGATCTGTTCATTTTCTACATACTGTTGGTTGATTAAAAAAGTATTTATAGCTTTATTTTAGTACTATCTAAAAATAATACCAAAGTAGCTAAAGAAGTCTTCCCTTGAAGTCACTTATGCTTCCTGCCGTTAGTAACTGGAGTGTCTTGTCACCTCACATACTATGATAAAGATGCTGGTAAGAGAATAATGTTTGCCCTTTCTCTTCTTTCTGGTGAATCTGAGTGCTACAGAGTTCTTCTCTAGAGTACTAGTTAATTTCTTTCTTGATGTTTTGAGTTGTTCAGGTATCATGAACTTAGTTTAGCATAAATTCAGGAAATACAATATGTGGAATCTAGCTGTTATTTATTATTGTTGCATAATGACAGTACAGAATTTTAAATGTGTTATGCTTGTTAGGACCAGGCTTTTCCGTACAATAGTGCTGCTCCTATTGTTAGAGCTTGTTCCAGCTCTTCTCTTTCTCTAGATGTTCCAGCTTGTCAGTTTTTTGGAGCTCAAGACAGTTTCATCTCTTCTTGCTTCTTTTATCTGGGGCCTGTCATTATTCTATGGGCTTCAATAAGACTTTTTTTTGCTGCAAATGCAGTTGGTACGGCTCATACGTGTATCAATTCGAAGACATATTTGTAGTCTGTGAGGTTCCAAAGTAGATTGCACTGATCTAATCCATTAAAGATGGTGGTTGAAGTGTCTAATTGTTGAAGGTGATTTGCAATGCATTGGGGCAGATTCATTTCCAGCCAGTGCTGCCTTTCATATTCACTTATCTTTAAGAACTTTCATCTCTGTTGTCTCAGAATGAACAAGCTGTTATTTTGACTGTAAGGCAGGTTCTCTTTCTTATAGACTGACCAGCTTAGCGCACTCAATGACATGTCAGTAACAAATAGTTTGTATCACTATTTTTATTTTTATGAAGAGTTTTTGATCAAAGTATAGACAGAAGAAAAAGGAGAAGGAGCATTCTTTCTTCCCACCCCAATTAAGTAATATTGATTTCTAAGATGTTTATGATAGCAGGATGCAATGGAGGTTTCTGACAACACTGCTAATTTATTAAATGCATTTTATCATCTATAAACTTCACATTATCAAATGTCTGTAGCATCTAATGTTGATTCCTTTTTCTCACTGGAAAACTCATTTTGGCTTGAAAATTTACTAGTTTTTATTTTAAAACAATTGTAGATCATATTTTCTCTAGTTGCCAACAAGAAAAGTACCCAAGCATTCCTTACTTTAGGTCTAAATTCCAGCTTTGTGTTTTGCAGACTTCCTTCAGCATGTCATATCTTGAATTATGATTACTCCCCTTTGCTGTTGGGGGGGGGTGTTTTTAGCTTCATTTGTAGAGAGGAACTTTTTTTGAAGCATGCTGATGTGTTTTGTTTGAGAGGCATACATATTCATGTCTCTCTCCAATCATATCATCTTCATAACTCTCAGGTACTTTAAACATTGAAATAAGGCTTGAAATCTCATACATATGTCTCAACCTAAACAAACAGTAAATCAATGTGATTGTTCTTAGCTGTATTGCTGCTACATAGGTGTGGAAAAGTTAAGCTGAAGACTTGAGTTTTGTGTGTCTTGAATTGCACTAAGGTCTGTGATTGCACACAGCATTTGCTTGCAGAGTGCAGATCCAGTTCTCTAAAACTCTTTTTTAATTAGTTCTTCTTCCAGCTCAGACTGTTTGTCAGTTTTGGCTGAGGTTTTTCAAAGGAGGCTAATGCAGACAGCTACAGCCAACAGGTAGATTTTGAAATATAATTGGAACAGATTATCGGAATGTATTGTTTCCTTTTTGAAAGAAGTTTTAGCCTTTAGAGTTCCAGTGGACAGTAACTGTCCTACTATTTGCATATTGAAAAGGCAGGAGAAAGCTAGCTGAAGGTGTTGTATGTGATGGAGATCCAAGAATGGGCTTAAAATGAGATAGTTTGATTGCGATGACATACTTTGCACTTTAAATCTTGTCATGTACCCTTCAGAAAAACATTTACAACTTTATTCTTATGCAAGAGAAGAAATGTGTTAAAAAATTTATTCTGAACATAAAAATATTAGTTTCATAAATATGTCTGAGTTATATAACTGACTGTAGATGTAAGAAGTTTTGTCTATTTCCTCAGCTGTTTGTGTAATCGTACTAAAGAGAGACACAAACTGCAAATTATTTCAACAGTCAGAGTCTTAATAAGGAGGTAACGCTATTGAGAATATGTATTTTCAATGGAATTACCTTCTAGTGATCAATACCAACTCAATATTGTGTGAGTGTAGCTTTAGTAATCGGATTTTAAAACCAAAGGCTGATTTTTCCCTGGCATTCAGGGATCTGGGACTAAGACTGTACATATTTGAAATCTTAAAGCTAAGTGATTTTTCTTTTTTCTGAAATCCAGAATTCTTATTTTCAGTGGAGTTCTATATACAACCTGAGTTATATTCAAGGTAATAGGGTGACAGGTGTGAGTGAGGGGTTTAAAGTTACAGAACTGCCCAAAGCAGTGCACTCATTTCTGAGAGGCAGGACATTGCAGGATTGTTAGCATTTATGCTATAACTTTCTGCTGATAGGTCAGGCACAATTTGTGAAAAACAAATTAAATTCACATATTGGACAAGTCTGGAATATCGTTCATATTAATAGTTTGGACAGTTGCATATTTTAAATGCAGCCTTATTACAGGGGGTGTTAGCTGACTGCCCATATACTCAGTGCTGGAATTCATTTTCTATTCTCACAGTAGGTAGAAGCAGCAAGTATAGTAGACATAAGCAGCAACCCTGATTGCCATTAAATTTCCACTGATTGTTAAAAATTGCTTTGGGGATCACAAATGTTTTTGTGTCAGGCGAAGCTGAAAGTTTGATGCCAATTTTCCTGTTAGTTTTAACTGCATCAAGTTCCCTGCTAAATCATAAATGTACTTATATTACCTTCTAGAGTAGATAGAACTCAGCCACAAGTATAGCTGCCTCTTGCTACTGATGTCAGTTGTAGTGTCTTTAAAGAGAGCTAATTTAAGATGAAAAGAATATTTTTAGGTGAGTGATTAAAATGAGCTTGAAAAAAATCCAGCACTCTATAGCAGCAGTCAGTTGTAATTTTCTTGGAGCCACCTCTGTACTGTATGCTCCAGATTCTTGTATACAGAAGCAGACAGAAGGATCAGCCTTGGAATGCAAAAATTAGATTAAACAACTCTCAAATGATAAAATAAAACCTCCTGGAATAATTCTTGGTAGTAAGTGAAGCAGACAAATTGTCTTGGGTAGGGGCATTTGATTTTTAACGTTCTACTGTAATGGTCAATTTTGGCTTATAAAACAAAAATTTTTATGGTGCATGAGCACCTAATGATCCAGATCTTTTCTTCTACTAATTTTAAACTATTTGAATGTGCTTATAGATTGAAATACGTTACTGGTTTTAAAAGGAAAACGCTGCAAATGAACCTGCCTGTGGATTTAAAAGGAGCGTGCATGGTTTACAGAGCTTCAAAGCTATCTATTTTTTTTTAAATGCGACATCTCCATTTGGACAGTGCCAACAACGTAGTCCCAACTTTCACTAAGGTGCACTCTTTGAGAGATGAATTAATTCTCACACCTGAGATTGAGAGCATCACCTTTGCGCTACTAGAAGCCCCAGCTCAGTTGAGATTTTAGCTCCTGGGTTTTTAATATAGAGCAAATTAAACTGCTGGGAAAAAAATCTAAAGGTCATGTAGCAACCAAGGCTTGCCTTTTTTAACTAATACTGAGTTTCTAATCGAAGTACACACATACACACTCTCCAGTCCTCCACTCCTCCAGAATTGGAGTGGTGTTTCATAAAGCCACCAGTATCAAATTTGAGTTTACCAACTTTATCCCATGGTGGGAAGAGGGACCTTCCCATACTAAGAATACAAATTAGACAGAAATAATGTCATCTTGCATTTTACTGCTTTTCAGTTCTGTGCATCCAGTCAGTTGTTGCTGTGCTAGCCTGCTGATTTTTGAAGGAGTATGTTTTGTCATCCGTTGAGTCATTGAGCCATTGACAGATATTAGAAAAGTTTTTGTACAAAGCTCAAAAATAACTTCAGGAATTTACTTCCTCTCTTTAACATACAGACACGTTAAATTACAGAGATACAGGTTTATATATATATATCTCTATAAAAACGTGAATGCAGTACTGAGGATTTCAACTTAGAGTAGCACTTAGGAAAAAAATGATGGGGGTTTTCTCCATTTTTTCAGTTGGTGCCAATGAGGAGAGTAAAAATGATACACCCCATCACCTTGAATCCCATTCTTAGTGTAACCCACTTGCTGCTATTTAGCTGCAATGTGATAGTGGATATTCTGCTCCTGCAATGTTAACTCTTAAAGAAAATGGTGCAACTATCGTGAGGAACTTGCTGACTTTGTGTGTGTGTTTTGCTTTTCCTAATGAAGTAATAATTGATAAAACCGAATTAGAACTGCTGATGGATGTGTGAAGGATGATGCTGGAGTATTGAAGTTTACTGTTGCTGACAAGATTAAAGCTTCCAAGCTGCCTAGCTATTTGTATGGGTACACGCTGCTGGTCTTCCACATGAGTCACAGGAGGGGTCAGAAGCTGGGAAGAGGCAGATACTGCTGCATCTCCTTCTCTTCGCAGTTTCTGTCAGGAAGGGAGAGCAGCTCTGGTCTGTGTTTCTAAATAGGAACAAAGAAGCAGGATTGCTTCCCTGTTTACCTCCATGCTCTTCTCATGTCTTTCTAGTCGATGTGGCCTTCCTTACCTGACCTTTTCTGTCGCTGAGCCCCTTAAAGATTCCTGCCTTGAGTCTTTCTAGTATTTTTATAAAGCTGTAAACAGAGGCTAATGAATCCCAGAATGTTTAGTTCACAAAATTCATCTTTGGTTTTATTACCATCTGATCAATACTAATGTTTTATATTCCTCTGTCCCTCCTGCCCCCCGATGTCTTTGCCTTTTAATTCCCCTCACTAATTGATGTAGTTTAGATGCACGAACCCCAGAAATGGCAGTATTTGTAATTAGGTAGTGCAGGCCCCTTAACCATTGATGTCCTCAGCGACATGCACCGTTAGCAGACTGGCAGAAAAATTTGTTTGATTGCAAGAGATGAAACCCAAAAGGCCGAAGGCTGAACAGGACTTGAAATGAGGCAGTCGAGCCCTTCCTCCCCCGGCATGGGCAGCAGGTGGCGCTGTGAGTCCGTAACAGTTTGAGCAGATAAATTCAAGCGAAAATCAGAAAAAATGAAAAGAAAAATTATTTATTTTTACTCTGTATTAGTCTTCTGACCTAATCAGTAAAAAGTCATTATTCACACAACACTGGGCAAGATGCATTGTAATTTTTAACAAATAATAGGAAACTGTTAATGTTTCCACAGGAAATACAGTTCTGTCTTGTGCAGCAATGGTCATTTATCACTGCACTTTGTGAAATCACTCATTTGTTCTAATTTGAATGTAAATGACTCTAAGGTTTTACAAATAAGGTGACAGACTCACATAAATGTAATTGCAGGGTTCATCTCTCTCTTTTTATATATCACTCATTAAGTTATGAATTAAATACATCGTATTAAACCAGGGGCATGTCCAATGATGATATTGTAATGGCAAATTAGTCTATGCTATTAGAGGTGTATTTTTTATTCATGGACATTAATTTGTCATTAAGCGGCATTAGTTTAGCACTTTTATGTGGAAGACGTGACCTGAAAGAGGAGACTTACAGCTCTAATGTGAAAGAACAGGAATACAGGCACCAGATAATACAGAGCATTTCTATTTTTTTTTTTTGCATTCTGTGAAGAAGCAGAGGGACGTTTTATTTAAATCTGCTTTGATCTAAAGCAGTTCTAGTTGTGTTAAGCCATTTTAGCGAAGGTATTTCTAAAACATGTAAATGCTTTGGCTATAAAGTATTTACCAATGTGGGAAAAGCCAGAATGTTAAGTACCAAACAGTGACTATAAATCATTTGTAACCTATGAACCTGAAGAGAACACTGGGCCTGAAGTGAGTTACAATCTGATTTTATCTCATAAGTATCACTGTGTTAGGGAGTTAATTGTCCATCTTGTTGGCATAGCCAAAATAAACTATTTCGGTGGGTTTTTTTTTTTTTTTTTTCCATTTCCTTATAATTATAAAGTGACCTGCTTTATACTTTGTATTTTTAAACATATTATTATTTCATGAGAATCAATTTCAAGTTGGAAATGTTAAGCAGGAGGAGAATCTTTCTGAAGGAAATGAATGAGAATGTATTCTTTGATGGAATTTGAGAGGTAACTAGGCACTTGAAATCTTAAACTGAGGAAAAGAGTGAATGGCTTTCTCTCCTCCATCTTTAAAAGCAATTAAAAAGACCCAGTAAATTTTATTTTGATTTTACAGGCAGTTTAATAGATGAGACTGTCCTTTCAAAACTTTGTTAGGGATCAAAGTTCATATACGCCCAGTTTGGCAGTGCTTGCAATTTAGACTTTTCTATAGACTGTCTTCTGTTAAAGGCAAAAAAGTCTGAATTTGATAATCTATGTATTTGTTTCCCCACCCACACTGATATTTGATTTTTTTCAGTAATCATTACTGTTTGATCCACCTATCTGAACTGCTGACAACCACCTTAACTAGCACAACACACAAGTTGAGTGTGAAGATTTGTAATGAAAGCCTAGAGTATATATAAGTAATATAAGAAATGGAAGTACCTCAAATTTACATCTAGTTGTAACTACTGTTAAGTACTATTTCAGTACTTAATAGAGAGCCATTTTGGTTTGTAGGGGAGTACAAAGAAGAAAACGAGTTCTGTGTAAGGCTGTTCATGCTTTCCAGTAGATCTCTTAGCAGCAGTAAGTGAAGACAGCATTTTTGCACATCCCATCATCCATGTTTTGTTTGCACAACTGCATCAGAGTAGAGTTTGCCAGGAAGAGAGTATCTTGCTTTAGAATTGCGATGTAGATTAATTCTATTAAAAACAAAATCTCCATTTCTGTCCAGGATATTGAATAGGACTTGAACCCAGAATGGATATAAATGTATACATGCTATCTTACTGAATTTTCAGCCAATATGTAATCAGTTTTCAAAGTTATAAATTTGCCTCATTCATCTCACTAATTCTAAAAATTAAAAGGTACAAACCTAAAGATAAGTGGTATCAACAACCTTATTAACCATCAATAATGTCCTGCAAGTGAATAATATTTGCAACTTTATTCACTTGTTTTCCTATGTAATCTATTCTGAACAGCTGTTTATTAATTTGGAGGAAGTTGCTACTAGATTTCTCATCTGTTTCAACAGTGTCTTACAGAATTTGTGATCTCTGCCACAGAGTGTGTTTAGCTGCTAAAGGTGGCATTGGATCCTGAATGACTGAAACCAGGACTTTTATTTATGGTTCAGTGGGAACTGAGCTGGTAATGCATGGAATTTTCTCTACAGTAATGCTTATAGGAGCTGTCATGTCCCTCTGGATTAGAGGTGTAATAATATTTCTTCTGGACTTGCCTTGCAATAGCACCTTTGTTGTGAAAGTTGCCAAACCCCCTCAAAGGAGGTTTTTTCTAAATTCAATTTCAGTGTTTTCTCCTTGTTTACTATAAGCCACATGCATTCTAATCATATATGCAAAAGGCCTGGAATTTCCATAGCATCTAACCTCACCTTTTTTTCATGGGGAAAGTACTGTAGTAACCTCAGGTATGTTTAGCCCCCAAAACACAGTGGGATGGGAATTCCCACTAACTTGAAACGGTATAATGTAGACATGGAAAAATCTAGGGAGACAACCCCAATGTCACACACCAGGCATGAAATCAGTGTTTATGTGCTTGTATTTTGTTTTTGCCTGCCTCACAATATTTTTACTCATATTTGCAGCATTACCATCTTCATAGGCCACTGAAATATGCAGGAAGTATTTGTATACAATGGTGATGTCAAGGACCCCCAGAGACTGATACCGAGTGTTTGCTTTAACTGAATACTTGAAAGTATTTGACTACCTAGATACTGTTGTGAGTCTTAACTTGCATGTGTATTATGCACCACAGGTAAAAAGTCCTAATCAAGTTCTGGACTCATATAACACCATTCAGTCCTGGACCAAAAGTTGAACAGACTGTTGGAACAACTTGAAAAGGAATAAAAGTAGCAGCAAAAATTATCAGTGTGTGTGGTGAATATTTCAGAGTGGGGGGGGAAAGAAGCAACATTAGATATATGCAACCTGTGATAAGCTGTTGTTAGTGTTTTGCTTTTAAGTGTGTTGTTAAAATCTTTGAAATTTGGATGTTTTGGTAACATTTCTTACTAAAATGTGTATTTGAAAATAACTTTTAAAAACTACATTGATTTTTACAACATTGCATGGAATAAGAATTGCCTAAAGATATTTTTTCAGTAAGCTCTGGTTCATTTTTAAAAAACAGTGGCTGTTCTTGTTACATTAGCTGCAGAAATACATTCCTTTTGAAGTAGCTGAGCTCTATCCCTTCTCTAAGTGCCCTTCCAATTTTCTGTTAAAGGGTGTCTGGCTTTATTCTCATTGTTTTTAAAGGGGGATACAGAAGAGGGTCCCTTCATATACTTCATGATTTTGAGATACTGGCATACATCTGTAGTTGTGAACACTTAAGAAATTGTGCCTGCAATGATCTATTTTGCTCTTAAAGTTGGTGTCTTCAAGGTGAAACCTTGAAGGCAGCGAGAATTTTGTCATTTGGTTGTGTCTCTTAAATATGCAATGCATTGATTAAGTATTTTTCTCTTCTGTATTTTAGGGGGTGTGGGGGGCATGGACCAAGGAAGCCTTGGTCATAAAGCAAAAGGAATCTTGGCTGTTAGCTGTAAAAGGAATCCTGACTGTTAACTGTTTGAGATTTGGGGTGCAGGGGAATTTTTTTTATTCTTGGTAAGAGCTGCTGGACACTAAATGAATAAAAGTCAGCATTATCTTTGAAGGCTCATGCTTTCTTGATACTTGGCATCTTCAGCAGTGTGAACATTCACATGTATTAGTTTTGGGAGAGCTTGTGACTTGTTTGGCAGCACTGAAGATCCGATGTAAGAAATGTCGAACTGAACTTTGAGCCAGTGTCCCTTTTTGCATTTGGGCTTTGCTCTTTCTAGGTTTTCTGGGTTTGAGAGTCATATTTATAATTTCTGACCAAGAGAGTGATAAGTGAATCCCTAACAATATTTAGTATAGAAGCAAATCCCCCTTGATCCTCACATATAGTGGATTTCTTTTTTTTTTTTTTAATTCAATTGTGTTTCCAGAATTCATTGCATTCTTTTACTTTTCTTTCTCTATGTCAACTACTACTATGCATTTTTATCCTGTTTACCTCCTGAAATCAGTTCTGATTATTATGTAGTAAACCTACTAATCAGCACAGCTCCTAGTCAGGAGAGGGAGAGATGTTCTTTTCACTGCATAATTTTAGGACAGAGTGTTGTAGAGGGTTTTATTTTACTGAGAAATAATGCTTATACAAAACATGTTACAGACATTTTGCTGATATGTTGAGCTGTATAAATAAGTTGTGTTAAAGTTGGGGATGTGCTGAAGAAGAAACCAAATTCTTTAACTACTAGAGCACTGGACTGGGTTCCAAGCACTCAAGGTTCTGTTTTTTCTATCTTCTGCATCATGGGAAATTACTCTTCCTCTCCTTTTTTCTCTGTAAAATAAGAATTTGCCTTGGTTTAGTGCTGTGAGAAGAAAGTTCTTGGTGATTTTTGAGTTGAGGTCAGATATTGCAGGAACGTAGAGATACCTGAGGAAATGAAGAGTTTTCCAAATAAAATAGAAATGTTTTTAACATTCACATACTTACAATCAGGTTCTTGTACCCTGTTTGAAACTGATGATTACCCTCCCATTTTCCTGCAGCTGTGACAAGTCTCTTGCTCTTCAGAGGGATGTGAAAGCATATAACCTTAGATATCAAATTGTGCAAATATATCCTCCTTTACTGTACAGACAGTTGGCAAAAAATAGTTTTCATTGCAGTAAATGTTTGTTTTTTTTTTTTTTTTACTGCAGAGTTGCATAATGTTCATAATCACACAAAGGCAATGCAGACAGTCCTGTAGTTCCTAGTCCAGTGCCCAGGATAACTTTGATCCTACATTCATGAGGCAGAAACCATTTTCTGAAAATTTGGCCAGAATTTTTTTGCTTTTATATGTTGTCTCCATTTTATAAGTATCTTTGCTCAAGATCAAACCCTCCAGGAGTCTTTCTATAAAAACCTAAGTTGAGCACCTTAAATCTTGAAAAGTTGTTTTTCCAGCCTATAATATTTTTGTAGCTTTAATGTGTGGACTTCAGAACTGGGACCAATGTTTGAGCCATAGGCTAAAAACACGATGTTGAAGCAGCAAGGGGGGAGTTGTTTCATTTATTGGACAATACTTGGTGTGCATTTTATAAGCCTTTTTTTTTTTTTTTTTTTCCTCCTCTGCGCTCTTCAGAGAACTGATGCTGCCATTTATGACCACTTTGCCAGGAAAGCCACACAGTGGTCATATTCTGTCTTTCTCATAACTTCTTATTCCATTGCTTTTGAAGAGCCTTCTCTAAACTCTGCAGGCAAAGCTTTCTCTTCTCTAGTTCAATTAAACTGTTAACAGTATTGGATCAAGAACTAATCCATTGAGGGCTTTGCTGGGAACAGTTAAACAGCTTTATAACTTAACATTAAACTTCATTTTGAGATTGTCTTTGAACAGATCTTTGATCCATCCTACTAAAAGTATGAATGTCCTTTTTATGTTGAGGGCACCAGAACTGCACACAATACTCCAAGTGAGGTCTCAAGGGAGCAGAGTAGAGGGGCAGGATCACCTCCCTCGACCTGCTGGTCGCACTCCTTTTGATGCAGCCCAGGATACGGTTGGCTTTCTGGGCTTCAAGTGCTCACTGCCGGCTCATGTTCATTTTTTCATCGACCAACACCCCCAAGTCCTTCTCTGCAGGGCTGCTCTGAATCTCTTCTCTGCCCAACCTGTAGCTGTGCCTGGGATTGCTCTGACCTAGGTGTAGGACCTTGCACTTTTCATGTTTAAACTTCAACAGGTTGGCATCAGCCCACCTCACAAGCATGTCAAGCTCCCTCTGGATGGCATTCCTTCCCTCCAGCGTATCAACCAAACCACACAGCTTGGTGTCATCGGCAAACTTGCTGAGGGCGCACTCAATCCCACTGTCCATGTCACCAACAAAGATGTTGAACAAGATCGGTCCCAACACCGATCCCTGAGGGACACCACTCGTTACTGGTCTCCAGCTGGACATTGAGCCATTGAGCACAACTGTTTGTGTGCAGCCATCCAGCCAGTTCTTTATCCACTGAGTGTTCCACCTATCAAATTGATGTCTCTCCAACTCAGAGACAAGGATGTCATGTGGGACAGTGTTGAACACTTTGCACAAGTTCAGGTAGATGACATCAACTGCTCTACCCCTGTCCATCAGCTCCGTAGCTCCATCAGATTGGTCAGGCAGGATTTCCCCTTAGTGAAGCCATGCTGGCTATCACCAACCACCTTGTTGTTTTTCATGTGCCTTAGCATGCCTTCCAGGAGAATTTTCTCTGAGATTTTGCCAGGCACAGAGGCTGACTGGTCTGTAGTTACTTGACTCATCATCTTTTCCTAATACTCCTTGTGTTAAATTTATCCCATTGTATTCTGCCAATATTTCTTGTAAATTTGTGAAGATTAGCTCTTTTGAGGTTTCCAAATAAGAAGTTCCCCTACCAATCCCTTATTCCTTTCATACAAGTCAAAAGTTAGTAGATAGTTGGGTGATGTGATTTTTACAATGCATTAGGAACTACTGATTTCAAATTGGTGACTAATTCTACATTATCTATCAATTATAATCAGTATTGTGTTATCCTGCACTGGATTCAGCCTTTCTGTACAGTATCACATAATGCCTTAAAATTCTGAGAAAGTTTTGTTGCTTTGGGTTGTTTAGCATACATTTCAGATTTGAATTTGTCTGTGTTAACTCATCATTCCACACATTTTAGATAGTTTAATTTTCTGGTGATATTAGGTGTCTGGCTTACTACAGTTACCCTTTTCCAGTTTTCAGATGTGTTTATTAGCTTTGTAATCCTTACAAGGATTACAAAGGTGACAAGCTGTACCTGGGGTTCTAAAGCAGATACAGGTTTTCAAGACAAGTGGTCCCTTGCTGGGTTTATTACAGAGCACATGTATGCATCATTGAAATGTTCCAGAAATAAATGTCATAAAAAGATTATAAAGAGTTGTGTGAATCATATTATTTATTCTTTCCACACAAACACTTCCTCTGTTTTTATTTACACCTACAGTGTTAACATTAGTATGCTGATAATTTGGGAATATGCTGTTTGTCCTTTAGCGCAGCATTGAGTGTTGATTTCCTTTTTTAGTTAGTGACTATCATGCTATTATCCATCTTTGTCATTATTCATTTACATCTAAGCAGAGCAGTTGGAAGAACTATCAAGCACCCAGTCTTCTCTGGATTGTGATTCTAGCTCTGCTGCTACATTCCAGTATAGTGTCTCTTGTTTTTTCTGGGTTTCTTGTTTGGATCTGTGTTCCTGGTCTTTGGTCTGGGTTTTTTTTCCGTGCTTCTGCATTTGAAAATGGTATTGTCTTTCTCTGGCTTGCCAAGGCTCCTGAGTGAATCCTAAGCAGCAAAACAGAAACAGACTTCCAGCTGTCAGGTTTTGTCACTATGATTTGGCCCACAGTACTGCAGACAAGATCTTGCTTAGTTGTGGAACGGATTATGAACTGTGCAGCTAGAATGGGATGCGATTTTTTAGCTGCAAAGTTTAAAGAAGTCATTACCGAGAATGTCCAGACTATTTCTTTTTCTAGAGGCTGATGAGGGGGTGGCAATGGAAGTTCTTCAAGTGACAGCAACTCATTCCGAGCTGCTTCCATTCTGAATATTTTTAATGTGGAAGAGCAATGGTCTTTTCCTGTCAGTCTCATTCTTAGTAATGTGTTTCACTTGAGGACCAAGTTTACCAAGAATTGTCATGCATTAAATCATATGGTAGCTTTGAGCTACTAACATGATACTATCAAGAAAAAGGCAGTTTGAGTCTATGATATTTCATGAAAGGTAATTTATAAAGGTAGACATTAATGCTGGTGTATAAGGTACTGCTAAAAAAACGAGTACTCTGAAGATTTTGCCCATACAGAAGAAAAAATTAAGTCAGACTGGGAGAGGTATAGAAAAAGGCAGCTAAGGTGATCAGGAAGGCCTGTTTTGCATGAGTAGATTAAAAGAGCTTGGCTTGTTTAGCCTTGGAAAATGAAGGCTGAAGAATATGCTTGTTTTCTATAAATATATCAAGGGAATAAATATTAGGTGAGGGAGGAGCAGGGAGGAAGACGGTGCTTTTAAAACTAAAAGATAGCATTGGCACAGGAGCAAATGCATATAAACTGTGTCAATTAAGCTGGAAATTAGGAGATGGAGTCTCAGAATCAGTGGAACCTTCTTATAGTAGTGTTTGGAGCAAGAAAAGAGATTTAAGATGGATCTTTCTTAATTTATGATGAAGATGATTTGATGAACTTATCCCGTATAGCGAAGGAATAGGCTTCCACTCCTGTATTCTCATGGCCTTAAACTGTTACTAGAGTGTGCAAAAAGAATTGGAAGAAATAGTATTGAACAGTATTCTTGTCTGTAGTTTTGTAACTGCTACTCATGTGAACTTTGGGTTTCTAAAGGACAAAACTTGCTCTTTCTTGATTTGATAATATTAGCAAAAAAAAAAAAGTGAACATGGCATATGGATGATTACTGCTGGTTGATGGAATAGCCGAGTAGCTCTCAGCTTTCCCTAAGCACTGTAGTAACTGAAGAATTTGCAAAAATATAAACTGATAAAATATCTGTAAAAACTAGGTACCAATATGCTGGTATTTCTGCTGGACTGTAGAATGCAGGATTATGCCATTCCTCATGTTTGAAGAAAAGACAGGCTTTCAGAATTGGCAAAACGTGTAAACATTGGTAAATCTGATAAAACCCTACCTTTGGGTTTCGACAGTCTGAAATGGTGTAAAAAAGGCCAGGTGAGGGGTTAGATGATCTCAATATTCTGTTTCATCCCTGCCTTTTTACTTGATAAGTAATACTGATAGCTGCAGTTATCTTGCCAGGAATACTGGCAAGATAACTACCAGGAATACCTGGCAAGATGAGAAGCCCAATGAGATGATCTACCTGAACCTGTGCAAAGTGTTCAACACTGTCCCACATGACATCCTTGTCTCTGAGTTGGAGAGACATCAATTTGATAGGTGGAACACTCAGTGGATAAAGAACTGGCTGGATGGCTGCACACAAACAGTTGTGCTCAATGGCTCAATGTCCAGCTGGAGACCAGTAACGAGTGGTGTCCCTCAGGGATCAGTGTTGGGACCGGTCTTGTTCAACATCTTTGTTGGTGACATGGACAGTGGGATTGAGTGCGCCCTCAGCAAGTTTGCCAATGACACCAAGCTGTGGGGTTCGGTTGATACCTTGGAGGGAAGGAATGCCATCCAGAGGGAGCTTGACACACTTGTGAGGTGGACTGATGCCAACCTGTTGAAGTTTAAACATGACAAGTGCAAGGTCCTACACCTAGGTCAGAGCAATCCCAGGCACAGCTACAGGTTGGGCAGAGAAGAGATTCAGAGCAGCCCTGCAGAGAAGGACTTGGGGGTGTCGGTTGATGAAAAAATGAACATGAGCTGGCAGTGAGCGCTTGCAGCCCAGAAAGCCAACCGTATCCTGGGCTGCATCAAAAGGAGCGTGACCAGCAGGTCGAGGGAGGTGATCCTGCCCCTCTACTCTGCTCTTGTGAGACCTCACTTGGAGTATTGTGTGCAGTTCTGGTGTCCTCAACATAAAAAGGACATGGAACTGTTGGAACAAGTGCAGAGGAGGGCCACGAGGATGATGAGGGGACTGGAGCACCTCCCGTATGAAGATAGGCTGAGAAAGTTGGGGCTGTTCAGCCTGGAGAAGAGAAGGCTGTGTGGAGACCTCATAGCAGCCTTCCAGTATCTGAAGGGGGCCTCTAGGGATGCTGGTGAGGGATTCTTCATGAGGAACTGTAGTGAGAGGACAAGGGGTAACGGATTCAAACTTAAACAGGGGAAGTTAAATTGGATCTAAGGAGGAAGAAATTCTTTACTGTAAGGGTGGTGAGGCACTGGAATGGGTTGTCCAGGGAAGTTGTGACTGCTCCATCGCTGGCGGTGTTCAAGGCTGGGTTGGACACAGCCTTGGTTGGCATGGTTTAGTGGGAGGTGTCCCTGCCCCCCCTGGCAGGGGGGTTGGAACTAGATGATTGTAAGGTCCTTTCCAACCCTTACTATTCTATGATTCTATGTGAAGCTTTTCATTTGGGGAGTTTCTGTGTAGGAGCAGTTAAAAAAATAATTAATTAACCAAATTAAAAGCCATTCCCACAGCAGCCTCTGTTTAGCAAGAGAAATCAGCTATTGAAAGCTCTGCAGTATCTTACCTGTGGCTGTTCCAATAGTACCATCGAGTTTTAACTGTATAGTCTTAATGTTTCCTTATTATGTTTCTTTCCATAACGCACATAATCATTTATGTGATATATAATAGGCATGTATAACCAGGGTCACTTACAATACTTAAGTGGATTGCCATTTGAAAATATTTGTACTATTTAATAACAGATTAATCTATCTGACATTCTAGAAAATGTTTACTTTTTAGGTTTTATGTTTGCATATCTGCATATGGCATGTTTCACTTTATTTTTGGAAGCCACGCAGGTGTCTCATCACATGAGCAATCTGAGAATGTCATGTCTTTCCACTGTGCTTGTGAAGGTCTCAGGCTTCTTCCATGCCTTCAAAGAGGGGCTCACTAGCACCAGCCAGCAGCTTGATCCTGGAAACTAAGCAGATACAGGGAAACACTAAGTGAGAAGAGAAATTAATTATAAGGCAGAAAGAAAAGTAATAGGGCTGAAATATTTTGGTTTGTTGCTTTTGTACTTAGCCCCAGATCTACTTTGAAATAATGGCATGGATGCAAAATAAATTTTCATGCTTTAAGGAGCAAACAAAAGAAGGAATTGTAGAAAGTGTTGAGAAAGCAGTGATCTACCAGAAAAATTTAATTTAATAAAATAAGTCATTTAAAAAGACATTTTTTACTGTGCATGTACAGACACCTACAGTCTGCATTGATCTAGCAATAAATGTAAATGTGCGCTTATTTGTTGCAGAATTCTGACCCAGCTGTTCCACTGTGACCAGGCTTCCAGAAAATGTTTTTTCATGGTTCAACTGGAAGTCTTTGGTATTTAGCAGAGGCAAATTTCGAGTTAGATCTGGAGTATGTGTTTTGAAGGATTTGTGCTTATGCTTATTATGAACTATATATGTCTGTTGCTGTGTTCTTTAGTATGTGCATGATCTGTTACCTCCTATGTGAATGTGTGAGGTTTTGCTTGAACTGGATCCTTGATATAGAGAGGAAGAGCTAGAACCAACAGAACCAGCTTTCTTTTCTCGTAACATTATGTTGATCCCTTTTGTTGTCAGGGAAAAATTGTCACTACAATTTTTCATTTGGCACAGTACCTGATCTGTTTAGATAGTCTTTGTTATGATTTATGTTTAGGCTCTTTCTGAATGGTGCAGCTGGTTCAGAGTATTTAACATAGAAGAGAACCTGGAGGACCAAGACCCTGTTGTACTAGGTACTGCTTCAGGATTTTGAGCGATCATATCCCTGTCCAGAGACCTCACACTTCCTCTTTTGCTTTAAAGAGGCTGAACACCTTTTAGGAATAGGGAAAATAGTGTCTTCTCTGTTACAGCAGCAGGGCTAGTCATTTAATACCTTGATTTATAATAGTGTCGTAATCTAAATAGGAAGCAGGTGGAGTTACAACTGGGTATGATACTTCAGATATTAATGGCTTGGCTTGGCAGTGGAATTCTAAAGCTGTATATACTATTTCTGTCTTAATTATGCATTCATTAAAAGCTTTTATACCCAACAGAATAAAGTAAATATTGTTTGATCTCTGTAGTGTGCTCCCAGACTGTAGATTTGCACAGCAGGGTCTTGATAATCTGAATAAATTGTATTTCCCCAAGGAGTTTATCTTTCAAATAAGGTCATAAAGAAATGCATTCTTTCCCCTTAGTTCTCCTTGTGCTTTTTCTGCTATTTATAACATGAAGCAGAGGAATAGAGGTTTATTGTAGTCTGCTGTGTACTTGGTTATGATTAACTCTAATTTATCAATCTGTTACATCCTTTTCTGTGGCTTGTGCAAGGCAATTATTCTTTAAAGTACAAATGAATAAGGATAGACTTGGAAGTAATTTAAATATAATGTTTATATCTATTTTTCCTGTTTGTCAGTTTATCATCTCTCCATATTAAAATGCACCTCTGCATTAAAATATGGACAATGTCACTTCATTTATTTTGAATATTTAGTATTGTCATCTTTCAGATTATGCTTGTTCAGAAAATTGATTTTCTTTTATGGGGATTTTAAACATTAGCTCATTGTTAAATTGGTTTGGCATCTAAAGGTTGATCCTACTGAATCAGAAGACCAGTAGTGTAGAACAATGGATTCTCTTACTTCAGGGAGCAGGGAGAAAGCTGGGGAATGTGGATTAAGTAGCATGCGTATGATGAAATATAGCTTCTCATTTTAGAAGTAGACACTGATAATTTGGCCATTAAATTGTTTTGAGTTTACTGTGAAACTTTAGAGCTATTTCAGCTGTAAGTTGTAAGATCTGTATATACAAACTTATATGTATTTTGTTAGTCTGAATGTGTCTCAGCAGTGTAATGTACATCACATTAGAAGAGATAGGGTCACTACCTTAATTCTCTTCAGCTCTTAGTGACAGTTCTGCTTGTGGTCATATTTCATCCTTCAGTTCAAAAGAAGAAAAGTGGCATATATCTAAAAGTTTATAAAAACAAGATTAAAAGTTTCAATAATTTGCATGAGACTGGTTTTTATTGTGTCTTTTTAAAGCAATACAGTACCAGAAGAAAGTGCCACACAACTTTTAGATTTTGTAGTTGCTCTTTTAACACAGTATAATAAAACTTGTGGAAAACAGACTGCCAGAGCTCTTATTCATGGCCATACCTCAATTTCCTATTTAGTGACTTAATTCATTTTTAAACAAGTATTTAAATTCAATTAAGGGTTTAGTTTGACAATCTATTAAAATCAGACTGAGTTGACAGTGATTGCTTTGATACTGCCTGATAGATTTTTTTTTTTTGTTTGGTTGGGTGGTTTTTTTTTGTTTGGTTTTTTGGTTTTTTTTTTGTGTTACTATCTAACACACTGCCATTTAGTCTGTTGTTCTGGAAGCCATACCACGTATGAAGAGTGTGGTCATCTGATCTGTGATCTACATGGTGCAATCTCAGTGTGACAGTTTTTCCCTCTAGTATCATCACAGAGACAGTAATGTGTAGCACTATAATTTAGATTTGAATATTGGTATGACAGTCTGGTAATTTTCATCTGTAAAAGTTAATGCGCTACTTGCTGCTTTGGCTGTGAAATACAAACCTGTAGATCAACTCTAACCTCACAAAACCAGAAAGGAATGTTTCCGATTACAGGCCAGGACCCGTTATAACAAAATATACCTGTGATATTCACCAGGCAGTAAACCATAATTCCAGTAGGTCAGTAACACGTTATGTTAGGTGAAGCATCAAAAATCACCTGAAGCTTATCTGTCAAAATAACTAAGCAAATGGACCCCCATAATAAATAAATACATATACATAAGCAAACCTCTGAAATATAAATAAAAATAATATTGTAAATAAACAACTGGTGAGAGTTTATTTATCCATCCATAAGTAGATTTGGCTTCTTCCACTGTATGGCAGCTTTCATAAAAAACTTCAAGTAGTGTTGATTTGAAGGGATAGGGGTGTTTGGGGGATCCTAAAAAAATACCCAAACCAAAAATGAAGGCTTACCAGTGTCTTTCAGGTATCACTGAAAATGTAAAGATTTTTCAGGGGAAGACAGCATTTGTGTGTCAGATTACTGTTTTTCTCTAATGAAGAAATATTTTATTATGCTATCTCCAGTATTGTCATCTTCTGAAGTGCACCAAAAGCCATCTGTTCTCCTCTACTGCCACTTAGTGGGGTTCAATCAGGCCTGTATCTTGGTGGGGCTGTTGATCCTCAGATCACAATGCTTGATTATTTGTTTATTTTTCTCCTCCCCACATGCGGCTGTTGACTACAAATAGCTCGGTAAATATACACTGACCTCTTCTAAACTTCTTTCTGGATGTTTGGCATTCATTCAGTTGGGGAGTTCTTTGGAAGGATAGTCTTCCAAACCAGGGACAATAAACCATAGTTATTGCTTGTTACGTGCTGTGATATTTACTTCAATTATATTCCCAGGTGTTGTTGCCACCATTGCATAGCCATCACGGAAGTGGTGGTGTGAGGTGCCATCTTTGATCTGCAGGTACTAAATCACCAAGCAAGCACACATACTTCCCCCATAAAATTCATTCTTTTTTCTATCTTTCTGCAACTGGGGGAGATTCATCCTTAACTCCTCTATGTAGTGTGAAGAGGAACTGGCGCTAGAATATCTGTGGCTTTTGGAATGATGGCTGTTAGGGCTTGGCCTGACCACAAAAGAAATTTCTCTTTGTTCTTTGGAGAAAACAATGTGAACCTCCTATGCAGCAGTTGAAGTAGATAATTAATAGGATTTCTCTTTGGTGTACAACTCTGCTGGGGAAGGTGCACAGGCTGGGAGACTGTAACAAGCAGGAGCCTCCCCAGGAATTTGATTCAGTTTCCTCCAGTACTGACTCCTCTAAGCAGGTGAAAAAAAATTCTTTCTCCGCTCTCCATTGCATATGCATAAACAGTTCCACAGTCATTGGGACAGCCACCCAATTCACACGTTCAAGATGTAGTCCATAAAACATTCCAAAAAACCCTCTCTTCGCACTTTCCCATCTTCCCTGTTGCTCTGCTCTATCTGCCAGCCGCGCAGCTCATTTGACATTTACAAGATTTCTTGTCAGTTTCATTTGGTGCTGCCATGCCATCCAGCAGAGCAGTGAAAGTGAAATTGACTTAATTTAGTCTGTTTCTCTTTCCTCTTCTAGTCCCTGTGTTAACTAACCAGCAAAGTGAAACTGACGAGACTTCTTGTCAGTTTCGCATGTGGAGCTGGTCAAGGAGGAGGAGGCTGATAGGGAGCAATGCAGTAAATTGGAAGATGAAAACCAGGATTGCGGAGGAGAGGGGAAGAAAGGTGTGAGCATACAGCAAGAACAGAGAAAATGGGTAAACATGCTGAGACATACTGGGTACTTTTCTCTAATACAGAGGAATTCTTGGTCTCTCCCCTGAAAGCAACAGTATGCTCTAGACCAGTAGTAGTTAGCTGTCCAGACACTAATTTAGAAAGGATGCCAAGTTGAAAACGTAGGCTGTAAACACAGGTTATCTGCTACCAGGATGGAGAAAAACTTCCTGCTCTAAGTTACTGTAGCTTTTGTCTCTGCAGATTTTCTGCTGCTAGGAGGGAGAGAAAGTATACAAAGTCAACATCCACTATAGGTTGATGTCAGTGGTAGGAAAAAAAATGTTTATTTGTTCACTGAAGATAAATTCGCATATAATAAGATGTAGCTCAGCATCTCATATTTTGGGAGGTTTCATGGAGCTAAAAGTCGCACTACACAGTGCTCTAGCTCAATCAAAACTGTAAATAATGAACAAATAATTGCTCTGTAACAAACCATTGTAGTTAACAAATACTTTTTTTTTAATCCAGTTGTTAACTGCTGCAAGCTCTTGTCATACAGTGTAAATCATGCTGGTTGATTATATTGGGTACTAATCCATATTTCTTACAGGTACTTTATGCATATATAACCTTGCTATATAAATTAGTACTATTATATATATTTGGATATATATATGTGCACTGGTAACATACATGCATTTTAAATGAGACTGTGCTAATTAATTTCAAGTTATTTTGCCTGCCTTCTCCACAGCTCCAAAAGAATAACCTTTTTTCATTATTTGAGACCTGTGGAGATTTTTCTTCGCTGTTTTGTTTGGGTTTTTTTGTGAGACGTATTTTTTTTGCTTCACCTTTTTAGGAATTAAATAGTTTTAATTACTTGGACCTGTATAAGCTTGCAGACCTCTTCAACCTCACTTTGTTGGAGAATGCAGTCGTTGACTTCTTAGTAAAACATCTCTCTGAGCTATTGAAGAGTCATCCGGAAGAAGTCCTGGCACTCCCATACTGTCTCCTTCGAGAGGTTTTTAAAAGTGATAGACTCACTTCACTCAGTGAAGAACAAATCTGGCAGGTAAGGAGACTGGTGAATAAGCAGAATGCTTGATACTCTATAAACCATAGCAGTAATCTGTTGTTTTGAAACCCTGGAGCAATCTCAAGGGAGAATAAGCCCTTGAGCAAAAACTGTGAATAACAACTGAGGGAAATTTTTAAATGAAATTCAAAAAACGTTGTGTTGTGTTAATGCAATTAGTTTGTTTGAAAGATAAATTTGTCTTGCTGCTTAACTCGTGTTGTTCAGATATGGCCAGAGATTTTCTTCCAGATCCAAATTTGTTGGTGGGAAGAGGAAGCTGATGCATGTAACTCAGTTATCATTGCTCCTGGTGTGGCTAGTGCTGCAAGTCTGGTGGCAAACTTGCTTCTGCACTCTCTCCTGTTCCCTTCAGACAAATTTAGCTGTGTAACTTCAGTTGTCATTTAAATTGTTTAGGCCACCACAGGTGACTTTCCCTCAAGCAAATTAGAATCATCACACAGGCTGCTCTGCTCAGAGGTGAATGGAGGCTTCAGCGGAAGGTTTGCAGCAAGAAGCTGGAGATGGTGATCATTTTCTTTCAGAAAGCTGGATCTAAAAAAAGACCAGTTTGTTAGCAGTAGAATATTAGTAAAATAAAAGCATTATGTTGTGACCTTTAGTGTGTGTGTGTGAAACCTAATACGAAAAAATCATGTAACTTGTAAAGAGAAACATAAAAGCTAAACTAAGATCTATCCTTGGAAACTTTCCCATCGTATGTCTGTACAAATTGAAATTCATGATATAATGAAAGGACATCAGTATAATGTTGGTATTTCAAGGTAGAATGTAACTTGCTTGAAAGAAACCTGTGCTTTCTTTTTAGGAACTGGGTTATATTGGTCCAACCAAGAAGATTGCTGTATATTTGAATCCCTGATTTCATTTAGATACCACCTTTCTTTCAAAGTGTAAAATGTCTGTTCATCTGGTGAACTTGAAGCAGTTCAGTTCAGAATTTCAAGTTCAGTCCAGGAAGTGGGGCACTTTGTGCTCCTTGATGGGTAACGTCATGCGGGAGCAAAATATTTATTCTTAAAAACCAAAAAATGTGAAGTTAAGCTCTTCAAATCACAAAGACAGTATGTAGCTGTAACTTAATCCTGCAGTCTGGTAACTGGCATATTTGCTCTCAAAACTTTGAGGCTTTAGATTATGGTGTGTTTTACAAAGATTATATTTTATGCAACTACTAATGTAAAGTTACACTCTTTCCTGGCTCTATTCTCTGGCGGATGTCTATGCAACAGAGCCTGCAGCACACTAACCGTTATGGTCGATTTGGTTTGGGTCTTTCAGGCACAGTGCTCTGGAGTCCTAGTTCATTTCCCTTTTTCAGGAAAGGTTTTGATGTACAAGTTCCTATATGGGACATGGCTGATTGACCAATTAGGGTTTATCATAATTTCTCTGCAGAGTCACTGAAATCTCCTAGCTACATGCTTGGGCATACTTTTGCCAGAAAAGTTGCTGCAGAAAGAGATACAAGGATAACCTAATGCCAGCTCAGTAATGAGCAAGCCTATCCAGAGTAATATGGCCTCTGTAACTTGCTGAAACTGTTTGGGAAGTGGGAGTTTTCACAACTTGTGTCATTGCCTTGTCCTGCCAGAAGAACTCAGAAATAATTTTCTTAATTGTGTGCACTCCAGTCAATGAACACTTCATGAGGCAAATATGACAAATCTTCTGTTCCTGTTACAGGGTCATACAGAGGGGAGAGATACTTGTAGGTAATGTGCTGCTTTCCAAGTGGCAACAAACTCTCCACACCATCCATTTAAGTGTTATCATAATTGCCTCTCTAAAGGTTACTAATGCTGTTCCAAAAATTGTTTTCAACTAGTTTTCTGCTGCAGGCAAAAACTACGTGTGTCTTTTTAATTCCATCTGTACAACCAGGAATAAATGTATATTTATAAATATTACAGGTCCTCAGAATGAATTAAAAGACCTGCATAAATATTTACCAATTTAGGCATTCAGAAGGCAATAAGAAACTGTTTTTTTTGGCTTTATCTTTGTAAATAAGTAATTCCCTCATAGTCAACCCAATAGAAGAAAATCAAATCAGACCAGCTATATTGCCTCAAGTGTAGTTAAGTTCATCAGTTTTGCTAAGGTTATAGTGGTAATGCAGTATACCATGGAAGAATCTAATATTCAGCCCAGGGTGAAGATTGGGTATGCCAGAGGATTAGTGTCAGGGTGCTTTATAGAAGTGAAACTTGATGGACAGGCTGGAAACAGATCTACAGAATCTCATTAAATTGCTGAATTGTTCATTACTGGGCACTCTCACTGTAATAAAGTGCTCATTGACTTTGACAAATCCCCATCCCATGTCTTAAGGAAGAACAGCAAAGCAAGTGGTGTTGGGGAAGCTGGAGGAAATTGTCACAAAGTGGGGCAGATAATAGAAAACCTGATGGGGGGATGCTACCATTTGATTTGTCTGTTGTACCTGTAACTAGTGTGGCCTCCTGCACACACACCTGTGCATGTTGTGGTGATATGAATTCAGTGTGTCCTTGAGGCACCTTTGCTAGTAGGGCTGACATGAAGCTCTAAGCGCAAATTCATGCTTCCCTCAGAGAAGCTGGAAAGGGTGCTGCTGTCTGCAGAGCAGTATTTTCACTAGTTTAAATTCCTAGTGTCTACTTGGGGGGAGGGGCTACAATAGGCCCTTGGATTCCCTGACTGAAGACATGAAGTTAGAACTCAGTCTTGAAGATGTTAAAGTGTATCCCTGAGAAATGAGGCACCGAAGGCAACCGAGGGGGAAAGCAGAAGGCACCCCAGTGGGAAAGTAGAAGGCATCTGGAGGAGCAAGTCAGATAAGGGGAATAACTAACTACAAAGGAAGAACTTGGCAAAACAATGGACTTCAGTAATGCGGTAAAGGGTCATCCAATAATGTGCCTTTGGTAACTAATATTAACCAATGGCTAATAAGACACGTGTGTGCTAGAAAAGGTATATAAGTAGTGGTTTGTAGTAATAAAGGAACCTACCTATTTTTTCTTCCTACAAAGTCACCGAAGATACATTTGTGTGGTTTTTGGCCGTCTCGACAACGACATCTACTGGGTGATTTGATCCTAATGCACAGAAAGATTAAGACAATTAATGTATCAAAATATGGACACAGTGATGCTTGGGTGTGATTTAAGCTGAAGTGACTGAAGCTCATATCTGGCACATTCTATGTTAGACCAATTCACAGTTGCCCAATTTTAGTGAGTAAGATGAAACATAACCTTGCAAAAACCAAGCTTGAGAAAGTTAAACAGGAATATTAATGGCAGTATACTAGGAAATGGATTAATGTAGAATACTACAATAATTCCTTTTGATTTGTTCAGAAAGTTGGAGGAAAAAAAGCAAATTCTTTTGTATTTTTCCTCTTCATCATGAGCTGTGCAGCATGCTTTTCTTTACCACAGGAAGCAGTCATGACAAAATCATAAATGTCTAGTTTATCATGAAATAAAAAGTGAATCTTTTCTAATTGGCCATTACTAGAAAGGCTCATTGGCTGTACTTTAAGGAAGCAGATGAATTCCTTCCCTTGATAATTGAAAAAGTAACCAACCCTATAAAATAGAATGTGTTCTCAGAAATCTAGCAGTAAAGGGTTCTTGTTAGAGCCTTAGCCAGTAGAAAGCAAGCCAAAGTTTTAAGTAAAAAGCTGATGTTAGCTTTAGTTGTAATAATTATGCCTTATCATGTTTATTATTAAAAACTTCAGCATCATGAAGCTTAAATATTCATATTTCAAGGATCATCCTAATAGTTACAGATAGAAATATCTACTGAATCCCAGCCGTACACTGATCAAATGCTACTCTGTTAAATACTGCGCTTGATACGCAGTGAGCTTTTGAATTGTATTTAGAAAAAAAAAAACCTTAACAAGAAATCAATATAGACTAGTTTCTTCCTTCTCTTCTACTGGTTATGTAAGTGTTTAAAGGATTGATCAATTTTAGTATTTGCTAATACAACTCCTAAAATTAAGGTTTTCTTGGTGGTGTTTTGTGGTTTGCTTTTCTTTTTTTACTTTGCCACATAACTCAGTTTCTTGGTAATCAACTGATGAGCAAGCAATCTGAGAAAAATTGCTTGATAAATCTGCATGAGTAGTTTATTATTCAGCTAGAAAGTATGCAACTATGTTGTGTCTTTTCCAGGGCTAAGCTCCCAAGATATTCCAGCCCTGTTCGCTTCCTTGTGTGCAGCTTGTGAATTTGTATTTATAAAGTAGATGTTCGACGTGTGAGAGTCACCCTAGTTATTCCTTTTGTTATTGTGGATGTGACATGCAAAATCAGACTCTGATCTCTGTATAATAGAAGCATCTTTGCTTGAATAAATAGACAAATAAGACAGGAAGACTAGTGTTACAGATTGATATGAGTTGCTAAAGATCTATTTTATAAAAATAATAGATGTATAAATTCAAGTTATTGCAGTCCTGTTTATCCTTTTCTAAGAGAGAGTAAAGTGCCCCATTTTCAACTGCCTTTGCTTGCTTTATTTGAGCTCCATTTTGAATCTCTTGGTGGCATTTCTGGAGAGCCAAAATTATTCTCCAGCAGAAATCCCACAGGGTTCATAACTATAGGGTTTGTTACTATAGGAAATAGTGCGGTGTATACATTATAGCAGGCTGTTATGATGGAACAGTTCTCTGCTGAAGGCAGGCCCACAGACATGTTCCATGTGTCTCCAGTGATGCCCACATTTTCCTGTGCAGCACAGCAGTTTCTAAAGTGGGTTGTCATGTTCCAGTACAAACTTGCCATTCCTTCAGTGCAGGACTTGATTTTGTTGGGGTTTTTTGCTGTCAATCGTTTAATTCTACAGAGCAATTTTTAATATGGAGAGAGTAAAATTCATGTTTCTCGGAGGTATATGTATGTTTTGATGAAATGTGGACTGAGTGCCTTGCTAAACATGAACTTAAGTTTTACTGCAAAACAAATAATGACATAAAATAGTATGTGAAGTAAAAGCATCTCAGTAATCAATGATGTATTTAAACAGTATATTCGCCTTTCACTGTTCAAGAAATAAGCATAAGTACTCTCTTGGGCAATAACTGATATCCTGTCTGGTGGTGTAATGCTTGTCCCTAGTGAGCACTTACCCTAAGTAGAAAACCACCATATTAAAATGTGGCTGTCAGCCTCTCATCAGGAGAGGCATAGGGGGGCAAAAAGGAGTTTGATCATATCAAGGCCGAGGTGAGTTGGTGAGGCTATATGGGAAAATTACCATGTTGCCTGTGCATGTTTTGCTTTTTTTTCACCCCTTTTTTAGTACCATTTTCATGAGTAGTCTACATAGTGCCAGAGAGCCACCCTGGAATCCCAATATCCACTGTGCTGGATCGGTGATGGTTACACTGTGTATCGTGACTAGCTGCGAGCCAGATTATATAGTTCTGCTCAAAAAAAAAAAAAGTGTGTAAACGTAACCTATGATAGAATGTAGGTTTCCTTTTCCTAAGGCTAATCCTCACAATCGCAGGTATCTCATCTGGATTGACTTTGTGCAATGGTAATATTCTTTAAAGTCTTTCCAGACTATTTGTGTGGTATTCATTTTTATAAACATAGGCATGTGGAGAATTTTTGGTAGGATATGCATTATATGTAGGCCAGGCTGGCAGCTGTGGCACAGGATCTGCAAGGAGATCAGTGTGCAGTGGAGCTGCAGACTAGACAGGGCGCATGCAGGCTGCAGTGGATTTAAGGCAGTGGATGTAGTCAGCTGAACCTGACATTCTGCTCTACTGATGTGCTCAGGTCATGCACATTTTTCCTGATACAATTTCTGCATCATTTGTAATAGTAATGACATTTTGGCTTACAGTGAAAATGAATGCTGCCTCTGTTGGCACTGTCCCCTTGCTTTATGAAACACCTTCTTCCTTTGTCTGCCATAATGTAAATCTAATGGGCTCTTAATGTTGTCCTTTGCAGTAAAGTTTTGGGAACTTAATATATGCTTTTGTTCTGAACTTTTGAAAGTTTCTGCCTGTTATTTCTCGAATGTTAGCTAATCTTATTACTGTTACTTATCAAGTATAGCAGTATAGAAAGGGATTTTCTATATTAAAACTAGGTTTCTGTTCGGAGCAACTCTGTGTTCTTCTAATTTTCTTTTTGATACATGCCAGTTCCAATCAGAAAATTTGGTTTTTTTTCTGCTATTTCTTTGAGCAATAGAGAATTACTGGTGGGCATTACTTTTGCCTCAGTGTCCTACCGTAATATTGCCTCACCTTATTTATCCCAGATTAACTTCTGAACTGCACAGAGCACCCCACTAGTGTTTAGAAAGGCTGCTGTGCCCACAGATCATGAGTTTAGGTCACTTCTGCAGCTAAGCAATGGATGTATGTTTTGATTTAGAAAGCCAAAGAAGGGCACCAAAGTGTGCACACAGCAAGACCACTTCTGTGATACTGCATTCTGCATTTGAATTAGTCTGTTATGGTGGGGTCTGTGTTGACTGTTATGCTCTTTGTAGCACTGATCTATTGGAGATTAACTGAAGTATAATTATATTAATACACAGGTATGTGGCTACACAAAACTAAATTGCTCAGGCTGTTGTGAAAGCCTTTCCTTATTGGAAATATACATTAGTTCCATTTTCAACTTAAAGAACAGCATAAATGAAGTCTAAAACCTACAGATGCCATGGATGATCAAATGACGTGGTCTGTTGTTACTGTCTTAATGTCTTCCATTCAGAGATAGCAATGCTAGTAACCTCTACTCATTCAAAATCCAAGTAAAGCTGTTTAGCACTGTTTCTGATGGATTTAAGCTTGTGGAAAATGGCAGAAAATTAGAAGCTCTTTTGAGAATTCACAGGTCTGTATTTCAACAAGTTTTTCTTTGGGAGCTGGTAGCATTACTCTATTTGTGACTATGGAGACAAAGAAGATGGAGAAAGAAAACTGAATTCCAGGTTGTCTAAACCCATAGAATTTGTCCATCAATATGCTAAGATAGCTAGAATCCAGTTTTGGGGTTAAGTACCTAAATTAAATGTGTAAAGTTAGATGAAGTAAATTTGTGGTTGTATGTCTAGATCTGCTTTTAAATGGGTTAGTTCTGCGTAACTCCTGAGATATGACTGGGTGTTGTCCGTTGCTATCACTCCTGTCCTGAGATCAGGACACCTGTGGCTCCAGGAAGGTGAAGAGGTAAGGAGATGGAAAAGTAGTAACACTCCTGCATGTCCTTGCTTATTCCAGCAGCACAACCCTTGGCAGTTTCCAGATGTGTGAGTGAGCTGCAGAGCTGGGGGTTTCATTGCCTTACAACAAAGGGGCCCTTATACTCTTTTGATCACCTTGGACTCCCTCATGTCAGGGAGGAATGGAAGAAATTACAACAAATACATTCGTCAGAAAGATCTTAAGAAACCTCACTGCCAAGTGGCTTCCAAGCTAGAGGTCTGTGTGGGAAAGTAATGACAGATCGAAAGATCAGTCTCCGAAGTGAGAATCTGTGCTGAAAAGCTTTCAAGCTGCTCCTTTAGGGTGGAGCCTGTTTTAACACTTGTGTGAAACTATAGAGGTCTGAATTTCATGAGGTTCACCTTTTAGCAGCTGCAGTTGTTTCAGTTTGCTTCAGATGTTTTAGTCGGTTTAAATAATAACCACATTTGTTTTAATCTTGTAGTAGAAAAGCTCTGATGTTCCCAATTCATAAGATACATTTGGGATATTAAATACATTTATGAATGTGGCTCTAAGTCTTTAAGTCTCTTTTTAAATTGAATAACATTCTTAGGACAATTAGTTGATTTTGAAAAATTAACATCACTTAAAAATTAATATGAGTCCTGCATTAATCTGAAGCCTATCATATGGGGATTAAATCAAAGTCAATAAATTGACATAATTAAGCAAATGTTATTTGATTAAAAGGGAAGCTATTCAGTTTTCAAAAAAGCCAAGTGAGCTTCAGCTAGTGTACTTGCTTGTTCTTTTTGTATTGAAAAAGCAATGGGGAAAAGATACCCATCTGTGAAAAATCAGCCAAAAGAAGCACCAACTCCTAAAATACATATGTAACTTTGTTGTCTTGCTGTCTTCTGAAGCACATTCTTCATGAGATTTGAGAAGGCAGAAGTAAATTGTCTTCTGACAGGAAAAGGCCTAAATATTCCCACAGTTAATATTAGTGGGCCCATCCATGCTCAAATGAGGTTCCGGCAGCAGTTCAAAGTTGAAGAATCGGGTATACTAATGTGTAATGTGGACTTCAGTGGCTAATGTTTGATAACTGTGGGGGTGAAGTGACTGGGAGAAAGTAGGGGACACTCGGATAGCTTTTGTCTGTGAGAGCCAGAAGGGTAAGAAAACACTGTCCTTGTCAGAGGGCTTTGTTTGTTCTAAGTGTTGGTGATATCACTTGTTTAAAAAACCCCCATAACATAGTAACATAAAACCACCTGGTAATTTCATTTGGAAAAATTGACCTCAGTGATTTTATAGTAACATGGCATGTTGAGAGCATATGAATATATAAACCAGCTAAGGAGACTATGTACTCTGATGCATGTTTTTGTGTGTGACCTAAGATATTAATGACATACAAGTCCTGTATAGCTGTTGTCAAGATTATAATAGAAAATGATACGTTATTATGTGATTTGTTGGATTTACCTATTAAATCCATAGAAAATTATACCCTAACAATAGGGAAGAAAGGAATAGGAATCTTGCTACATTCAAGAAACATTTAGACTAATTTCCGCATAGCTGAATTGCATTTTTATAGAATTTTGTCGATTTTGTGCCTATTTCATTCTATAACAATTTTTACTTATGAAAGCTTTTAGATTCCTGTCTCCGTAGAGAGCCACTCCTAAAATATATTTCAGGGGGAAAAATAATAAGAGAGGAGTAGCAATAAAAATCATGTGTATTGGAAGGTGAAAGATTGTAATTTCCACTTATAATTATGTACCAGCAAGTTATTTTAATGCTAAATGTGGCTATGTAAAGTTTTAGTGCATTTGGTGTCAGACTGAATATTTCCTCGAAAAATGAAAATGAGCAATTCTAGATTTTTAAATGATGGCTGCTGTGGAAAGAAGGGAGAAGTGTCTCTTCTTCCACCTCCCATGTGCTCTGTCCTCACCCTGTTTGAGAAAAGGGAAATGCCATCATAAACTTTGATCTCCTTAAATGGAAATCAAGTCACAGTTGGGAGCCCTAGTTGGAGAGCTGTGTTTATGAAGAGATAAGCTTCTTTTCGTTGCAACATCAGAAAAACTTAGCAGAGATAAAGCACCTGGCAATGTTGGTTTGACCATCATGACAAATGATGGAGGGTCTGAACTTGAGCATTTTGTGATGCATTAGAAAATGGATGCAAGAAATTGTTACCTTGGAGCTCCTTGCCCTTTGATCCAGTTCTTAAAGACAATCAGATCTATTAGGCTCTGTAGATTTTAGGAACTATGAAGCTATGTTTTAGGAATGTTTATGATTCAGAGGGTTGCTTCCTGTTTCTCACTGTCTATGGCTGAACCTGTTTGAAGGAAAAAGTGAGGTTCTGTCTCTGGGTGCCATATTTTCATTTTGGTTTTATTGCTTTGCTTTGGAAAGACTGTCACCCTCCATACTCGCTTTTGATGATATTGTTAAAACAAAATTTACTTTGATTGCATTAGTAAGTAGAGCCTTTCCAGTATGAGCAATCCCAACTCATTTATTTTATTTGTGCACACTCCCAGGTGTGATAGTCATTCCAGCGCATAGGAAAATAGAGCGGTTGTCAGTAGTGAGGTAGCTGTAAAGTGTGTTGCAACAGGCTACACACACAGCTCATAAAAGTTTTAAGCACACAATTGTACATACGGAGTGTCATTCCTAGGGATTGTACTGGGCCTTGCTTGTTCCTTCCATCACAGCAGAATGAGTTAGGTGTAAAAAGCACATCTGTGGCTCTGCCTTTGTAGAGAAGCTCCAAATGACTGTAGAGGAAACTACTCCATGGTTTGAGGACTTAATCATATAAGAATGCACTTCTCTTGAAGCATAGTGCAGGATAGTTTGGTCTTTGCTGCCCCAATAAGATTAAGAAAAAATGCAGCCCATATAGCAATGTACTTTTCAGCTGCAAAGGTATCTCAAATACTTTTGTCAGGTAATATTTAGGGATCCGTTTTGTCCTCAGTTTCAGATACTTGCATCTCACTAGGCTTCAGTCTGTGGCATGGAGCACAGAAATCTCCAGGATTTCGGTAGCTGGGTAAAGAGACCCTGTTGCGGACAGCTTGAGGGGATAAAAGATCTTGTTTGTGTCAGCTGTACCATTGATGTCTTCTGTCGTATCACTTAATTTTTCTCTCTCTCAGTTCCCATGTTGGGAAAATGGTTGAAATGTACACTTTTCTGGGAGAAGCTCAAGTTTTACTGCTTATAAATTGCTTTGAGATACTTGGAAGGAAAGTGCTGTATAATTTTGAAGTTCAGATTCCTCAGAAGGTGTAAAATGGCAAACTTCCATGAGCTGTGATAATCTACAACAGCTGAGAGTTTACCTTCTGTCCCTACCTTACTTCACTTTGAGCTTGAGTAGATTAAAAGTTGAAGTTTTCCATTATAGTAACTCTTTGCTTTAATATAGTATGATACATTACCATATATAATGGTATATATTAATGTAGTTAAGCTAGCCTTTTGTAAAGCTGATTTCTGATCATAGTTATGTTACTGCAAGTCTAAAAAGCTGAAATATTTTAATTGAAGTTAGTCAATGTCTTCTAGGTAGATTTGTGTCCAGTGTCATTTCCGGTAAATATAAGAAATGGTAAAATAAATGCATTGGATAAAGTGTGTAAAGAGTTAATACAGTTTTGAAAAGCGTACATTCTGTTCTTATGATAAAACTGATATTTTCTGTGTGTTTCGTAGGAAATACCTACATAAAAAATGAAACTAATAATGTCTCTTTAACAACCTTTTTGATAAAATAATGTCCCTTTTGGGAAGGCCAGTATCATTATGTGGCACCAGGGAGGAAGGAAGCTTGCAGAAATGCACTGGACTGAGAATGGTTGGTGGAGAGTTTGTCTTTGGGATGAAGAATGATTCCCTTCCTCACAAGGATGCTGTGTGGAAACATTCATTAAAAATTTCTGAGATGGAAATACAGCTATTAAAACTGTTACTAATGGAGCTGTTTAATTATGACAAGGAAATCTGCCAAAGACATGTAGGTTCCTTGTACCTGTTGAAGACCTGTGAAGACTGTGTGTCTGGCACTGAAGATTGTGCTAGACAGTATCTTTGTCTAGCAGCCCTGTGAGGAAATCAGGGAACTGGTGATTGATGCTTTATGGCTTAAATGCTTTAAGAAGATAGATCTTACCAGCACTTGAGAAAAATTGAGCAGCATTTTTAATACATTTTGAATCACTTTAATGCCATTAATTTTGATAAATATTTGCTATTAGTACAGCTGCATTACATACCTCTATTTTAATCACAGTATAGTATCATGAAATGCATCATTTGTGCTGCTAGACAGACTTTGGCCAACAGCTTTGCTTGCTGCAGGTTATTCAGTGCTGGAAGGTCAGTGGAATGTGGCTTACAGACTGCAGGACTGGTTTTCTGAAAGTTGCAAGTGGTCGTTTTAACATCATGTGAATCCCAAAACAGCAAAACTCCCAGTCAAGAGTTTTTCTTTACCAGACCAAGAACTTTCTAAAGTAGTACTCTGGACAAATCCACTGCAACTTCTGCAGTGACTAAAAGGAGATCAGGGGACATACACTTTCATTCTCCAGATCTAATGGACCTTGGGGTTCTCTAATCTTCCTTTTGGGCCATGCATTTCCTGAAGTCATAACTCATTTATATTTGGCTTCCCTCTCTGTTACCTGAGCCTATTGTCTGATCCCTCTGTCCTCAAACCCCTGTCAATCTGTGAAGCTGTGGGTCTGTGACAGGATGCCAGTGCTTATGGTTGGGTCTGGAAGGATGCATATTTTATCTTTCCTTGCTTTCTTCAGAGGCACAAAGAGGTTCTTTTGATTTACTCCACCTTCTGTACAGTGTCGTCATGAGGATGGGAAGCCATGTGGCTGGAATTGGGTGAGGCTGGGAGGGGAAGTGAACTGTAGCTGAGGAAATGCAGGAAACTTGAATCTTCCATTCTTTCCAAATGTCTAAGCAACCCCCAACTGTTCTTCTCCTCCACCCTCATTAATTTGTGAGGCACTCTGATTCTGTGCTGATGAGTATGGTAAGAAATACCTAGTGAGATTGATTAATTTCCCATCCTTTAAAAAGTGGGAATGAACAGCCCCCTAGAAAACTAAATATTGACGCTGTCAGTAGCATGATAATTGGTCTCTGCTTTCATCTCCAAACAATCCCTTGCTTGGATTCCATTATTCATTCTAAGAGGAAAAAGGTTATTAATGCACTGTTCTTTAATTTTTTTCTTATGTGGGTGTGTGAGTGAAAGAGAGAGAGAGCAGTAACACAATAAATACATTGGCTAAGAGAAAACATTTGCAAGAGATCCTTGCCTAATTTTTTTTAATCTTCTCTTATCGTGAAGAATGTGAGCCATGACAAATTGTTCTGCTAATCAAACAGCACTGAAAGGTTAGGTCATTGGAAGTCTTTAGTCATTTTGTGCTTTTCAAGAGTGAATTTGTTAAAATTATGCCGAATACCCACTTAAAGCCTGGGCTGAAAACCCTACCTGTGTTTTATAACTCTGCACTGTCAGAACTCATAATAAGTCAAACATTCTTTCAGAGGTACTCATAAGGGAGAAAAACCCTGTAAATTTAAGAGTAATTTCAGATTGTAAATGAAAAAGAGAGGCACGACTGTTCATTTGCACCAATCATGCCTTCCTTTCATCTGCTCTGATTAGGCCTGGTGCGGTTTCATCAAACTACTCCATCACTGAGCTGTCACTCCAGTCGTCTGTTGATTGAAAACAATCAGGGCTCTGATGGCACAATTATTCTGACCCTTTAACTAGAGGCTGCTGTGATAATGAAAGGTTGATTATGATAGTTTGTGCCTCTTTCAGTTTGCCAAGAAGGTTAATTTGGGCATCAGACGGATGTTTAATGGGCGTTTGCTGGCTACACTGAGGTAAATGAGAACGTGCAGTCTTCGATATTGCACGGATATAGTTTGGCTGTCAATCATTGTCATTTTGAGTTTGTGCCTCAGAGTCTGGAAATCACATTTTATTTTTTCCTTGGGATTTAATTTATTCTGTGCCCTGAGGAAGTTCTTTCACTCTGTGACCTTCACAGTAGCTTTCTCTGTCTTTTTTCCCTTCCCTCAAATGGAGCCCAAAGGCATAATACATCTAGAGGAACATTTTTCTTTCATTTTTCACATTAAAAAAAAAAAAAAAAGGAAATCTAAAAATCCCTGTTTATCAACTCACCCTGAACAGAGCAAATGTTTTAATTCTGATTGTAAAATCAGAATGTGCAAATGAAAGCATGCCTGCTTGCTAACACAGTGCCACAGAGGGGGCTGCTTATGTAGACACACATTTGTAAAACTGACAAACAGGTAATTTTAAAATATCTCAGTGTAAAGAAGGTGGGGGATGGCAGAGCTTTATTTTCACAGGCTACACACGTATGCCTCAGCTCGGTGCCTTGTAAATATGGTCTCAGTCACTGTACTACAACTTTTTGAATTGGAAAGTCTCTCTTCAGGGTTCAGGGGCAAAAGGTATTTCATTGCTGATTCAGAGATTATTAATATTTACTGTGTTCAGATTGAGAGAATCCTATGCATAATTTTGTAGTTGTTTGGCTCAAGGTGCAAAAGAAATGCAAATACCTCATAATTTTGATTGTTCTACATGCAGCTCATTACAGTCTTATTTTTATGCACATTTTTGATTCAAAATAAAAGAAAAAGATTTCTATCTTTAAGGCTCTCCTGCATCTAGGCTTGAGCCACTTATTTTCCATGCTGCCCACAACTGTAAAGTAGTACCTGATTGATTAAATTGCAAGGCGATTGTGCTATGTGGTTACTTATTAACTTCTAAAAATGTTCATGTGTAGCTCATGGCTTTGAAAAGGTGTGTGTGTGATTGGTTGGTTTGTTGGTTTTTTTTCCCAGCAGCAGTTCTTCACCCCTATGTTTTTATTCTTAAATGGGTGATGCAGACCAACTAGGTTCACTTTACTTAAAATGTCTTTTGTAGTCTCTGAAGAGACAGAGGAGGACTACGACCCTTCAGAGATCCAAATTCAGGCCCTTTGTAAAACTGCGTTCATTTTGAGAAGGTGGAAGATCCTCCATAGCCTTCAGTGGGCTTTGGTTTAGAGCTTTCGTAAATGTCCTGGTTTATCCATAGCATCTTCTCCTGGACTTGATATTTGAAGAGCCAGGTGGTACTGACAATAGCCAGCTGGGAGTGACAGCAGTTTTGCGGCAAGGCGTTCCAGTCTGGAACACCTAAGGCTTGCCGAGTTAGATAAAATTCAACTAAAGTTCAAATCGTATATGAGTTTCGCTCCAAAATACATAATTCTAGTGTTCATATACTGAACTAGTTAAGTCCAGGTTTTGCTTTTTGAAGTTCCCTTAGTGCCTTAAAGTGATTGCTGTAGCTGTTGTGTTGCTTTCATGACTCTCTTTGGCTTATTTATCAACAGAAGCAGTTCTATAGTATTTTCCAGTATGCTATACATATATACAAAGATATTAATTTGATTTTTTTTTTCTGAAATGTTTTTGCTTATGTTAAGCACAGAAGAACTGCTCAGGTGAGATTTGTGTTGAAAAATGTTCTTTCTCTTTCCTAGTATATATATCATCATCGGATCTTCATGCAGAAATCAGACAATACGTGTTGAATGTATCTGATCTCAGTCCAGGAAAATGCACCCCTCAACTTGTGTTTCCATATTTAGAATTGTCCTTTTTCCTAAAATGAGAATCTTCACTATGTTACTGTATTTAATATTTCCATTTACTTTAATGAAACAGTGTGAGTTCATTGTTTTGAAACTTTATAAAATTTAATGTTACCTTTTACTTGTTGTTGCTAAAAAACCCCAAACTCAAAAACCCTCATTTTTCCCCCTACTGTCAGTTTTTGGCTTCATTTCAGTTATTGGGGACCTTAGATGGTATAAACTAGCGTTAATTCCTTTGCAGTCTGTGAGGCTACAACATGAATACATCAGCAGAAGAGGAGACCAAGATAACTTCACTGGAGTTCCCATGACTCTTGCCTCTCACAGAGCTCAGGCTTAGAGGAGTGTTTTCTCTAAAAGCACTGTGGACAGAAACTTTCCCTGCCACTGAGTTTATGGCTTAAAGCAGTTTCCAAGCAAATGTGGGTCTAAATGAGTATGTCAAGCTTTTTGCACTCACAAAATCTGGCTTTTCTGGTTAGCAAACTTGCTGGGATGTAAAGTGAAGATCTGGTACGTTTCCTGGTGAAGTGGCATGAGAAGTATTGCGAGGGGATGCCGAATGGGCAAGACACAGGCATGCTGGGCTCTCATGGTACCTGGGATAGCTAGCAGCCCAAAAGATCAGGTAACTACTTACTGCACTACTTATCTTCAAAAAGTGTGAAACTCTTACTTCAGCTTTAATCTATGTCCCCTCTGACTGTGGCATGTGTGTGGTACATGCATCATTAACAGCAGGGAGGAAGGCCTGTATTCCGAGGCTGTGTGAATTGGACTGTTGAAGTACCCTGCTGGAAGCAGAAGCAGCTGTTGGAAATGCAATGAAATCACAATCCAACATGCAGGTGTGCTTAGAAATATGCTCCAACTGTGCCACAATATATTTTTCCATCTGTTTTCTGCTGTTTTGAAAATGTAGTCTGTTGCTAAATCAAGTAATGTAATGTAACCTTGAAGAAGAAAAATCCCTTGGGTTAAGGCTTTAGAGTAAGAGAATTAATCTGATTTGAAAATCCTGTCCTTCTGAGGGTCTACTTTTGTCATTTGCTTAGTTTAGAAGATGAATATGGCAAAATATATTATTTATTTAAGTTGATATAGGCACTAGGTTGTAGCTTCCTATTTTCTCACACTCATACATTAAAATTAATAGAAAAGAAGCTTCTAACAGTTTAAACAGAATTTGCCTATATGGCACTAGGAGCAGGAGCCGTTCCTCATTTTTGTAAATTATTTAGCAGTGATACAAATATTTTAAACCTCAAAATTATGGATGGTCTCTGTTGATTTGTTGTTTTTTGGTTTGGTTTTTTTTTTTTTGCTTGCTTGTTTGTGTTTTAAACACAGTTGTGATTTCAAGTGCTATTGGTATCTCCTTAGAGAAGCCTGAATGTCTTTTCTTGCAGTGTCATAAAGTGTATAATGGCTTTGAGTTTATTTTGCCAATACTGATTATAGTTGCTAATCACTACTGCCAGAGAGGCTCAAAAATAGGTCCTATAATTAGTGTGTAGATGGGGGTGAATTTGAGGGTTTCTATGCAGACACCAGGTTTCTAAGTTTAGATTAAACAAAAACTGAGTAATAGTGGTAGAACTTGTGTTGATAAATATACAGATGTTTGCTGATATGTTACATGGAAGTTTGCAAATCTGCCATATGTTCATGGGAGTTATATTTCCCTCCTTTATACTGAAGGAAATTTAGAATTGTACTACAGTCTATCAGTGACTATTTCTCTTACAAGCAAAAAAACTCAAGAACTTAATTTTCTTTGTTTTGAGCTTCTCCAGCCTTCCAGTAGCTGCCAAACCATCCAATGAATAGAATATCACCCACATGGATAACTGCATTTTTTTTCCATGCCTCCACAGTGTGAAACACCATGTTCTGCTAGGGAGCACTGTAACAGTGTGTGCTGCATAACAAATGTAGAAGCCTAAGCCTCAGTTTGAGTGTCCCTAAAGCTGGATTACCTCTTCCATAGCATTGTGTCATAATTTAGGAGTTGGTCCTGTATTCTATAAATATACATAAAAATACCTACATTTGTATCTTAAATTCCTAGCCATTATTATTAAGGAATTTTCCAAAATGAATTTATGGCATTTAAAATCAAGTAACAGTCATTGTTATCAATAGCAAGACAAGGAGATGAAAACGCTATAGCTTTTAGCTCTTAAGGCCTTTTCTCTGCCCTGTAGTGCCGTGGATAAGATGTGGGTCATACAGGATACTGTTGTCAAACTGTGTGCAAACAGTAGCATGAGTTGGACAGGAGCTTCTAATCACATTGTCATTCCCAGACCTAAGATGCCTCCCTAAGACCCAGTAGAACCTCCCTACTGATTAACAAATGCTGACAGACTGTCCAGGTGATAGTGATGTGCAGCTTTCTTAGCCCCGCTTTCTAAATTAATATAGTAAAATGCAGTACTGCACTGTGAACTGGTCTCAAACAAGTAGTCTGGTAAAAGCCACTAGCAACCTACACAAAAGACAGCCTGGAATTCACCCTACCCTCCCTGTTGCAGTCGCTTGTCAGAAGGGAAAGATGGAACCAGTGTAGACCAAAAATACCTGTAAGTGCAGCATGTAGAGGATTGTAATAATTGTAAGTTGCAATAAACTTAATTGTGAAAGATTCAAAAGTTTTCATAAAGGTGCATGACAGATGAGTGGGGATGAAATAATGTAGGAAATGATTGAGAAAGTTTTGGTTCAAGACTGGGAATAGATTGTACATCTTCTATGAGTGCCGTCAGAATCACTTTGCACTATCGCTGTGGTGGTTTAGAAATTCTGTTATTCTAGGGAAACATTAAGCATTATTGGTTTCAGTGAAACAATTTTACAACTCCAGGAATATTCTCAGTGCAGACCAAACTCAGTATGAACCAAGTTGCTTTTGCCCAACTTCATGGAGCAGAGAAAATCTAATGCAACGTCTGTCCCTTCTACTGCAGATCATCACACATTCTGCATGCAGAAATGAATGCAGATACTGTGTCTTTTTATATAGTGTTGCTTGTGTGTTTATGTAGTATTTCTTGTGGCGTAGGAGGGAGGACAATAAAGAAAAGAGGAAGGATGAAGTTCTAAGGTATTAGCAGGCATTAATGTTGAATTTCCTTCAAAAGCCTTGTGGTTATCAAGACCTGGTTTATAGAATCACAGAATCATAGAATCAACTAGATTGGAAAAGATCTGTAAGATCGTCAAGTTCAAGCATCACCCCAGGACTGCCAAGTCCACCACTAAACCATATCACTGAGGGTCTCATCTACATGGTTTTTGGACACTTCCAGAGCTGGTGATTCCACCACTTCCCTGGGAAGCTCATTCCAATGCCTGAAATCCCTCTCAGTAAAGAAATTTTTTCTAATATCCAATCTAAACTTGCCTTGGTGCAGCTTGAGTCCATAACCTCTTGTTCTAAAAGGACAACAGTTTACAAATGTTTACATTGATGTTTACATTGATGTTTACATTGGTGCATGCCTTTAAGAGTCTGTAATGCCTCTGAAGAGTCTGTCATTATAGCACAGGTCATTTAGATTTCATTTAGAGGTGAATGATGTCCATGATGTCATTTAGAGGTGAATGAAAGCATGAACTATAAGGAAAAGAAACTAATCTGCTGGATGCAGGTGATGACAGATAAGAACTCAGGTTCTGTAAATTGCTTTCTTTTAATATAGCAACTCACACCTCATTCAGTTAGTATGAATTCATTTGGAGTCTTCATCGTGCTGAAGGTAGCTGGAATTTCACTTTGATTTCTAGTGTCTAGTCAATGATGAGAGCTAAGGGCTTCTGAAGACTTTAAGGAATGATTCACAATGGCCCAAGGCATGGAGTAGGGAGTTGCCTAAAACCACTCAGTAGGAGACAGTTGCCACATGGATCTGGTGGACTTTAAACATATGAATATAATGCTCAATGATTTCAAGTCCATAAACACTTTCAAATGTATTTAATTAGCACCTTTTTTACTAGCAAGTCTAAACACATATAGTTAATGCACATTTTGAAATTCAATACATTTAGCTGTCTGAACTACTGTTGCAATTTTTTATACCCTCATTCTTCATTTCACAAAGGTTGAATGGAACAGTGAAGAAAAAGTGTTTCAAATGAATCTTAAGAAGGTGGGCTTGGTTTGTTTGCTTCCCTCTCTGACAGAATACAGAAGTAATGGTAGATTTGATAGACTACACAAATATGAAAGCCATGAGTAACAGAAGCCTTTCTCTTCAGCTCCTTCTTGTGACATTCCCAGGAGCAGTACAGGGCAGTAAGTTTTAGCTGAAATTGTTGTTACTGCACAGCTAATTAGGAACTCCTGCTCCACAAGTTCTTTGACTGGATGAAATGAAGTATCAAGTAGAGGAGTCTGCCTTCATCCGTAACTAGTCAACATCTTTGTTAATGACTTGGATGAAAGAAAAACATGGGGTTTATGGTTTTGAACAATCAGAAGGTGGAATAGTCTTCATGCAGTTTTTAGTTAAGATTGAGGTTGAGATTGACAGATTGGAGCAGTGGCCTGAAATAGATAGTGTAGAATTCAGTAATGACAGAGAAAGCAAAACAGTTTGTAGAAGTCCTGTGGAAAAAAAGAGGTAGGAATAATACTCAGCCATAAGCTTAAATGTGAAGCAGCAATGTCATTGTGCACTGGCAGTCTTGTGTAGTTATGTACAGAAAAGAATGGCAATAGATTGTCACAGTCAAAGAGATCCTTCTATTCTGTTTGCTGCTACTACTACAGCCGTAAGAGAAAGTTCATATCCAGTTCCCTGCCGCAGACTTCAAGAAAGAAGGACGCTTTCTTTCAATAGCAGAGAACTATGAGCCACGCAACAGAGGTTTAGAAAAGGTGATCCAAGATGGATTGAGATACTTTTTCATTCAGGGAAGAGGAAATTGCAGCACACACATTAAAATGCATCAAAGATGGGGAAGGAAAGGAAGGTAGCAAATTAGAAAATCTGTCTGAGGGGATAGCTGAGCATGGGAATGGTTTTCATGAGGAAGTTTGGGTGTCTTCATCACTGGATATTTTCAATAATAACTTGTACAACAGTTCTTGAAATGGTTTAGGCCCTTCCTAGCCTCAAAGTCTGGTTGGATTTGATATACTTTATGTAATTTAAAAGCTATGTTTAGTTTTGGCTATTAATATCAGCTGTAACTGCTGAACAGTTTTAAAGTCTTTCCTTGCTGCTGTCAGTCCCAACCAGTAGAGCTTCTTCTCCGCTTAATTTATGGTCTCTTTACACCCCTCTCCACTTTATGAATGGAATAAATTAAAAAGGAAAAAAAAATAAATTTGAAGGATTCAGTATGTATTTATTTTGTTATATTCCTTCAATATTTTGTCAAAAATAGAATGAAAGATGAAGGGGAGAAAGGGCTTTTCTTTCTAATCATCTAATGGTAATCTTCCTTTTCTTTCTAGTGTGCCCATGGTCTTCAGTGATCACATAGTCCCTACATTAATGTTATTGCTCCTGCAGCTTGATTCTGGGATCTTGTAGTTTCCTACAGCATTACTAACAGTTTGCATGCAAGAGTATTGCATAGCAGTATTGAGATCTGATAATGCTGTGGAAATTCTTCAGTGGAACTAGAGCAATACAATGCTTTTATGTATACTATAGATAGAGCTTTAGGAAGTATATTTTATGTTGACTCACATGCTTTCATAACTGCTTTTTGTATTGATAGGTGTCACTACTGAGGCAAGTATACAGCAGCTCTTGGAATGCAAGTAGTTTTCAAAAGACCAAATCTCGACAGAATTGTACATGAATAATTGGTGTCTTGTTTTTCCCTTTCTTCCCCCACATTTAGCTGGCTGTGAGGTGGTTGGAACACAACTGCCGCTACCAGTACATGGATGAACTTCTCCAGTATGTCCGCTTTGGCCTTATGGATGTGGATACTCTGCATACTGTAGCCCTTTCTCATCCCCTTGTCCAAGCTAGTGAAACTGCAACAGCTCTTGTTAATGAGGCCTTGGCTTACCACCAGAGTGTCTATGCACAGCCAGTCTGGCAAACCAGAAGGACAAAACCTCGCTTCCAGTCAGACACTCTTTACATTATTGGTGGGAAAAAACGTGAAATCTGTAAAGTGAAGGAATTGCGCTACTTCAATCCAGTAGATCAAGAGAACGTTCATATCGCAGGGATTGCAAACTGGAGTGAGCTCGCACCTATGCCTGTAGGGAGAAGCCACCACTGTGTTGCTATCATGGGAGACTTTCTTTTTGTAGCTGGTGGAGAGGCAGAGCACTCCACAGGGCGCACTTGTGCGGTGAGAACTGCCTGTCGATATGACCCCCGCACTAACTCTTGGGCTGAGATAGCTCCAATGAAGAACTGTCGGGAACACTTTGTGCTGGGAGCAGTGGATGAGTACCTCTATGCAGTAGGAGGCAGGAATGAATTACGTCAGGTCTTACCTACAGTGGAACGCTATTGCCCCAAGAAGAACAAGTGGACCTTTGTACAGTCCTTTGATCGATCGCTCTCATGCCATGCAGGATATGTGGTGGATGGTCTTCTTTGGATATCAGGTAGAAAACGTTTCACACAGTTTGAGGTACTAACAAAATACCAAAACACTGTCTTGAATGAAACTAATAAATCTTCTTTGGTTTATATGTCATGATAACTTTTGTCTTAGAAATTGTGTATTTCACAGAATTTAATCCTGGAAGCATACTATCAAGCTGTATTAGAAGTATAGGAGCATAACATACCTATACATTTTTTTTGTCTGCTAAATATCTCTCTGTGTTTCAAGCTATGTATGTGCTACCTCCAGTTGCTATTTAAAAATTACAGTGATTTGGAACGATAATGCACTTTTGAACAAATTTCAGGTGACAGGGTCTGTATGTTTCCTAAAGAACAAGACCGAGTTTCTGTAAAATTGTCTGGTACCACTGCATTTGCTCCTGATAATGAAATGAAGAATTAAGTTCTTGTTGGCTTGTGTCAGTCTGCTTGAAGGCAGATGTATGCATTGCTCCCACTTGCTCTTCAGGATATTGTAACAAGCCAAGATGACTTTTGTTAGAAAACATGCATGGCTCTGACTGTCCATAACAAGCGCACAGGACTTCATGGGTAGATTTGCGGCACACACAGATGGAAGTCTAGGCCTTGTAATCTTAAAACTAACATATCATTTTCAACATAGCACGTGCAACTTATATGCACATTGATGGAAGTTGAGGATGTTGTGTCATCAGTCTTTGTAGTGACTTTTCTGGTATTAGTCACTGCAATAAGCTTGATACTGTCTACAGAAGATTTGACAGAAAAATACCCACTTTTTAGTGAGTGTGTCACAAAAGGTTATAAAGTTGTAGTATTTATCAAGGAAGTTAATAAGTAAATGAGGCCAGCCCTTGAGAAAAATGTTCGTTGATTGCCATCTTCACTGTAGATATCCTCTGGGGATTTTAATATGATCTGGGATGCCTCCAGTGAAAAGACGGTCTATGAATGAAAGATTAGGTTAGCTACTTAGGCCTTCACTGTGCTCCTCAAAGTATGTCATTTAAGTTAGTGGAGTAATTTGCAGATGTACCTTCCTGCCCACATGGATTAAGTGCTTTATGGAAATTGATTCCCAAGCATTGGTGGGGAGGTAGCAAGTATCTATTTTTATATATATTGACTAAACTAATGAATCATGACTTTGGAATTAAAAGCATGACAGAACATAGGAAATCACCAGGATCCCTGGCAGGTGCTTTGGGCTGTGTTTTCTTCAGCAACAGGCATTGAAAGAGTCTTGTAGAGTTTGTGCTGCATGTTCACCCTGAAGTGTGTGCGAGGTGGGCTTCGAGACCCAGGTACAGTACAGAAACAGGCTTTCTACTTTAGGGTGCTTGCTGGGTGTGTTCAGAGCATCGCCCTGTGTTTATTCAGTACCTTTCCTATTTTATTAGTAGAGAGAGATGTGTGCCTGTGATGGGCAATTCAAGCACATGGATGCTACTGCCATGCTGTGTCTAGATTTTGGGTTTTTTTCTTCCCTCTTGTGGTTTACATTTGTCAGACTATTTATGAAAACCAAGGCTTTTTAGGAAATTGTATTAAGTATATTCATATAAAATAATTGAAAGAGCACTGGAAATATTCATCAGAGCGTGGTCCTTGCTTCAGTACATGAAAAATTATGCTGAGGATTAATTAATGTGCTTAGTTATGTAAGTGCAATGCATGCCTCCCTGTGTGTTTAAATACTATCTGCATTTATATAATGAAGCAGTGTGGTATTGTGTCCAAGGATATGCCTCTAATACAGCTGTAGAATCAGGAGAAGAGGTAAGTGGAAGACTATTAGATGAACTCTCTAAAACTTGGAAAACCAGCAAAAAATATTTTATCAGTATTGTTCAATTTATATTTGAAAATGCTACCAGCATAACTTTGGTTGTAAAGTCACAGTAAGGAGCAATGTTTCAGCAGTGGAATAAAATAGACAGGACTTTTTGGTTGTATTTTGTGTAGTTTTTGAGAAAATGCTTAGCAGTTCTGAGTCACTAGATTTTGACAGGTTATTATGAAGTATGTGAGCATACTATGCAATACTTCAGTAGGGTATTGATCTGAATTATATACTCACAGATTGAAAACTGTTTTCTGTGTATTGACTAGAGTTATTTTAAAAATAAAAGTAGATGGAGATGCAATAACTGTAGCTAGCTTTCTCTTATTGATTGCTTAGGGACAGGATGTAGCTCACTGTATGTGTATATGCAGGGGCAGGGGAATAGTTACAGAAAAATGTCTTATTGCTCAAAAAATATCAGTAGTTACTGCTGAAAAAAATCCGGTGTTCATCATCAAATATGAGGTGTTAGCATAAAAGTAATCAGTAATGCAGGAGGCCACATAATTTTGAAGTATGTGGCCTAAAATTAACTAATTAAAAAACTAGTCTGCGTTAGGGTTGTTGCTGCTTTTTCTGGGAAATATGGGTCACCAGTGAGAGTTCTCAAAGTCACTCTGCTACTACCAACTGGCAAGGTAGCCATGAAAATGTGCCCAGATTTTTAGTAAGTAACTAAGTTAAATAGTGATAATAGAAGTTTCTAGCCCTTGTATTTGTGTAGAGAGCCAGAAAAATATGACTCGCACATTGACCATTTACTTTATAGCCGAAGCATCAGTGCCTCTGCTACAGTCCCTTGTCTTCTAAAGGCTTTGCTAATCAAAAGCTGACTAGACTTAAGGGGTTTCTATTATTATTATTATTGGGATTAATTTTCAGCTTTACTTTGCTGCTCCTTTGGGACAAGTATGTAAAGGAATAAAAAAGTAATAGAGCATAAAATCATGGAAATGTGCTAAACAAAATGCTGTGCAAGTGTAAGCACATGCTGGCAATAGGAGATGGTTGGCCAATGTTTCAGGTGGCAGCGGGATTCTTAAGCTGCCACCACCTTTTTGAGGTTTTTAACCTGCCAGAAGGCTCAGAGGCAGTCTTCTGCACTTTGAAACTAGTTGGATCGTCTGGTCAGAACAAGTGGGTTCAGCTCTTGAGTGTTTTGAGCTCCATTTGTTGTGGAACATATTTTTATATTTGTGTCATTATTTATTTTTTTTCATAGTCCTCATTATATTTTATTTTCTTATTAAAAAGAAAAAAAAAAGAGATGGGAATTCATTAAAATAATGTACTGGTTATGGCTGGGATAGAGTTAATGTTCTTCATAGTAGCCAGTATATTTTGGATTTGTACTGGCAACAGTGTAACACAGGGATGCTTTAGTTATTGCTAAGCAATGCTTAAACAGGGTCAAGGCCTTTTCTGCTCCTCATGCTACCCCACCAGTGAGAGGCTGGGTGTGCACAAGGAGTTGTGAAGGGATACATCCAGGACAACTGATCCCAACTGACCAAAGGGATATCGCAGACCTTATGGTGTCATGCTCAACATATAAAGCTGGGGCAAGGTGGAGAACGGGAGGGGCATTTGGAGTGATGCTGTTTGTCCCAAGTAGCTGTTGCAAGTGATGGAGCCCTGCTTTCCTGGAGATGGCTGAACACCTGCCTGCCCATGGGAAGCGGTGAATGAATTCCTTGTTTTGCTTTGCTTGTATGCATGGCGTTTGTTTTACTTATGAAACTGTATCTCAGCCCACAAGTTTTCTCACTTTTACTCTTCTGATTCTCTTCCTGATCCCACCAGTGGGGGACTGAGCAAGCGGCCGTGTGGGATTTAGTTGTTGGCTGGAGTTAAACCACAACAAATAAGTTTTCCATATTAACAGTAGAGCATTGGGCAGATGGTTTGGAAATTTTATAGAAAAATGAATCTTACAGGCACCAGTTAATATCTGACACTGTGACCCATTTCACAAACAAATTGTATGCCACATGCTTGAAAAGCAGAGTATTTAAGTGAAAGAGAAACAAAATGCACCAAACCCTTTAGAGTTCAACACTGCTAACAATCATTCCCTATAAAAGCAGGGAAATATTTTCCATAAGAGTGAAAACTTGAACTATGCCCATTTCCCTGCATCCTCCATGGCATGCACATGCACATGCAAATCTGGAGACCTACTTTTCTACACACGTTAACCTTCCTCCTCCCGTATAGGTGTAGTGCCCCTGGGAACAGAGAGGGGCAGGCATCCTCTGCCAGGCACTTCAGGTCTGGGCCACTCATGCACCTGCAGCTGGGGATAAGGAGGCTTCCCCTCTGCCTGAAATGCTCAGGAGATTAGCACATGAAAAGTCCTCTCTGAAGCAAAGTATTCTGTTGTTCTGCTGAGGTCCAAGTTGCCTGACAGTGTGTCAGGATGTGTGAAATCACATCCTGACTTCCACATGGAAATTCAACTTTCCTGCTAATGGTGGAGATTTTGACTAAGGAAAGGATGGGGATCACATCAATAGTTCTTTGAGAACTAATTTGAATTAGCAAGTGGTTTGGGGTGAAAAGTATCACCTTACTATCAGTATGCTGTTGTGAGGAGAAGAATTTTTTTTTTTCTCAGTAAATGCCTATAAAAACCTTTTATCAAAAATCAATCTGGAATAAATAGAAATTTGCAATATCTAACCAAATCAGGTTTTGCAGTGTGGCTAGCACAGAAATTACTAGGAGAGGGAGATTAAGTAGTACATTAAAATTGCCTCAATGGCCCAGTCTTAGTCTGCATATAGAACAGTATTTCTTTGTGATTATAATTACTATTCATAGAATTACAGAACCATTGAATGGTTTGGGTTTGAAGGGATCTTAAAGATCATCTACTTCCAACCCCCTGCCATGGACATGGACACCTTCCACTAGACCAGGTTGCTCAAAGCTCCATTCAACCTGGCCTTGAATGCTGCCAGGGATGGGGCAGCCACAGTTTCACTGGGCAGCCTGTGACAGTGTCTCACCACCCTCTTGGTGAAGATTTTTTTTTCCTAAGTCTAAATCCACCCTCTTGCATTTTAAAGCCATTCCCTTCTGTGACAACATGACCTTATAAAAAGTCCCTCATCAGATTTCTTGTAGGTCCGCTTTAGATACTGGAAGGCAGCTATAAGGTTTCCCCAGAGCCTTCTGTTCTCCAGGCTGAACAACCCCAACTCTCTCAGCCTATTATTGTTATACTGTTTAAATAAAGATAATGGTTCTCACACCCTTTCAAGCATGGACATTATAGGTTTGATGCCATTGATTCTTTCTAGATTGAATGTAGATGTCAGGCTTTAATGATTTGAGAAAACCTGCTTACAGGCAGACAAGGTCTTGTGTCCCTGTTGTTTGAAACTGGATTGCATCTGGGGTGGAGCAGTGTTAATTAGAGATGGTGTCTTCCCGGATACTCATTAGGGTGGGCTTACATGTTGAGGAAGGATTATTTTGTTTTTAACACACAGGCATGTAAGAGACAAGAGATTTCTATTTTAAAATAGGAAAGTGCCTTGGGGTGCATGTCATGAGATTCTATATATTCCCTGGATTTGCTGAAAGGAATACACATGGGAGCTCTTTGCCAACATGTAGTTTTACATGTCTCCTAGTGAACTCTGTTTCATGCAGGCAGCCTAGCACTTGGGGACTTCAGAGAGAGTTGTGAGATTTTCTGGGGGTTTTGGATTGAATTAGATTTCTCAAGTCATATGGGGGTCTTACTAGGACATGTTATAAATATGGATTATAAATTTTCCATTGGGAAAATGGTGTTGGATCTACTGCCTCCCACTCTTCTCTTTTGGAAGTATCTTTTTTTAAGGTGTTTCTCAGTGTAGTTTGTGGGCTAATGGGGGGCTGGAACAACCCAAAATATTTTCCATGTGTGGAGAAGGGCTGGACACAGTGGATCTTGAAATCCTCCAGCAACTTCCCTGTGTAGAAGGGCACCGTTGTATGAGTTGGGAAGTTATGGATCTTGGAAGGCTTAAAAAACAGTGTTTACAGCCTGCAAGGGAGTGAGCAACAGTGACTGTGGCAGTGGAAAAACACTGTAAGCCCACAGGTTGGGTGCTGGGCTTTGCATGAGCATGTTGTCATGTCTGTAAGAGCAAGAGAGACACAGGCTTGTCCTGAGGGTGCTCCTTGCTTCCAAGAAACTCTAGTCCTCAAGGCAAGCTGCTCATGTGATGCAATCATCACTCTGTTCATAAAACCCAGCAAGCGCTGCCCAAGCTGTTAATTCTCTGTCATTTACCCAGACAGACAGTTCTTTTTTCCTTTCTTTAGCTGATGGCTTAGTGCCACATTCTTGACATCAAATTTAATAGCATAGTTTGTATTTTTAAATACTTCTTTTCAAGTGTTGTTATGATGCCTCCCTGCCTTTCCCCTCCTTTCCTCATAGAAAACACTGCAGAGAAGTTTAAGAAATTATCTTGGAATTACCCCATTTTTGTCTACTGAGAAAACGTGTTATTTTTACTACCATTGAAACTCTTTTTCTCTCTTCCTGTTTTTGAAGAGACTGCTCTTGTTTTGCCCTTTCCTGGCTGCCTGGAGTATTTAAAAATAAAAAAATTAGTTCAAGAGGGCATTGCAGACTTGTTAAATTTGAATTTTGGCAGAAAAATTTAAACTTTTGCTATAGCACTTCAAAGTTAGGAGGAACTTCAGTTTGAAAATTGATGCAGATATAAGATGGCATATTTAATGACAGATGTATCTATAGAAACCTGTTAAGATGCAGATTATCCCCCTGGGGAGGGGAGATCAAAACTGCCAATCTATAAAATATACTTGTTAGGGGAAGGCATGGAATCTATCTCTGCAAGCACTTTGATTGCAGGGGACAGTGTAGCAGCATGTGGCATCATAACCTAAGAGCAGACAAATCAGCTTGATGACTTTCAAAGCCAAAAATACTGCTGGAGGCAAGGGTACTCCAGTCTAGAAGAAATTAAAACATATAGAGACTGTTATTAATTCCAGATCTATTTTTGTGTAGTCAAATCTGTATGCAAATCCTTAGCATCTCATTTTGGCAGATTAATCTAAAAGTGAAGAGCGGTATGTGAAGGGAATGTAATGATAAAACACCACAGATGAGCAATATTGCAGGGAAAAAATGTAAGCTGTGTGCTTGATATGAGGGGCTCTTTGTGAAGAGAAGCAAATACTTTTGTTTATTTGATTATTTCACAAGAAAGCAATCTCCTTCTTTCTCTTCTTCCTCCGTATCTTTCCCCCCAAATTAAGGTGTCCTTTCTGAATGGAAATATGTGACCCAGCATTGTGTTTCCAGTGCATCTCCCGTAATGTAACATTCTGGGGGCAACCACCCAAATGACTATGATCTTTATTTCTCAAAATACTAATCTGACATCTCATTTTTAAACAATATGCTAGGAGTGAAAATAACTATGTAAAAGAAAATCAAACTTCAAAACAGATATTAGAAAAGATTGTATTGTGCATGTGGCTGATGGCTGCTAATGCTGTGAAGGCTGCACAACAGTGCAGAGACAAATAACAGACTGCAGGATAAGACACAGGAGCAGTCACTGCTTTCCAATGCATATTCTTGCATGTGTATTTCACAGGTGCTATGATAAGCAGTGTGTGGCATAGTATTATGGAAGCAGTTTGGAAAGAGTACCTCTCATCTCAGCTGTCTCTTAGCCTGTAATCATCTTTGAGGAGCTTGTGCTTCTATCCAAGAGTAGCCCCAGTACAGGCTGGTGCTTGCAGAGATGCACCCAAACAATAGTGTTACTCCTTCCTGTTACTGCCTTTGAAGACAAGACTCTTGGATAGATTTGTCTGTAGTTTCTACTATCCATTGATCAGATTCTTGGTCTCAAGTAATTTTGCAGTGATCAGTGGGTGCATCTATGTTAGCAAGTAGCTCAGCCCAGTAGGAACATATCAGCAGATAAAACTTTGGTGATGAGTTCTCTATATCCATCTACTCCACGTACAGTTCACATTTTTTGCTTTGGATTATATTTACTCTGGTTGTCCGGACCAGATGTTCCCAGTACTCAGCTGGTGCAAAGCCATCACATTCTTACTCCCCATTACGAACTGGAGCACAGCTGGTGCACATCTGAAGCAAAGCTCCTGGTTTAACTTGAATACACACCAGTCCCACCCTGCAGCCTAAAAAGACATGTGACAAATGGGGAGTTGCTTCAAAATCACAGTATGGCTCTGAACCAAAATGCTGTGCTAGGTGCAGCTGGAAGCCAGCAAAGTCAGGATTCCCCAGCCCAGAGCCATGCTAACACTAGAAAAAGACCCAGTGGCCTCAGTAGGAGGAGGGCCATAGGTCAGCCAGCAGGAATGAATGCAACTCTGCCACTGCTCTGTCTGAAACAAGGGATGTCCTCGCAAAAAGAGGAGCATTAGCAAATGTAATGACAGATGAAATTCCTTTCTCTCATTGCTGTGGATTTTGTCTGTCATCAGCACATGCTGTTAAAACTGTAATATAAATAGTTTGTCAATATGAATTTCACTGGTTTGTAACACTGGCATGTCCTGGTTATGTCCAGCCCTTCTGGGAGGAGGAAAGGTGAGGTGCAGTTCTCAGGTGTCATTTGTGGCCCAGGGTGGTGACAGCGAGGGAACTGGGACCTGTGGCTATGCTGCAGTGACACCATGTCCCCAGGAGGCTTGAGCACCCTCTGGAACACGTTTACACAGGGAAGATTAGAGATTTGAGTCTGAAGAATTTTTCCACCAATGAGATTTGCCATTTAAAACCAGGGCGAACAGCATGATTGTGCATTAAACCTATACTGTATTGAGCTAAATAGCTGGTTTACGGCATCTACTGGGGTCAGACATTATTCCGGGCTTTTCTGAGGTGCTTTATATCTTGCTTAAACATTATTGAAAAGTAAATGGTAGTGTTGCTTCTGGTGACTACGGAGGAACCTCCCAGTATTAAGTCTACAAGTAAGCCAGGAGATGTTCTCTCTATAATAAAGGATTTCCGTCAAATACATAGGTAAGCACACTTGTACAGGCTTGCATTATGCTTTCCAGCTGGTGGCACTGTCCCACATCACAGTCCTGATTAGGCAGAGCTCCTCTCTGACCTCTTCCTTCTCTCAGACTCAAAGGCCACCTCCTCCTCCTTTAAACGGTGTCCCACTCTGAGCGCTTCTTGAACAGGGACGAGTTTTATCTTTGTGTCTTGACAACAGCTGAATGCACAGTCATGTATAAACAGATCAAATTTTATCTCAGTTTTAGCCCATAGAATTAGCTTTACAGAGGAAGTGTGTGTGGGGGGGGTGTTGTTGCTATTTTGCATTTCTAGATGTTTGACAAATGTGCCACTTGTTCTCTTGTAACCAGATCAAAAAGTGCAGTGGAATGTAAACATAAGTGGTGCTATGCAATGCAATTATGTCAGCAAATGAGCCCTAGAATTGGTTATTTTGCTGTACCTGAGCTTGGTCCTTGTTTTGCTTATGTGAAAAAATGTAACCTGTATAAACTCTTTCATAGGAGGAGTAACAAATACTGCACAGTATCAAAACAGGCTCATGGTCTATGATCCCAAGCAGGTGGGTATCTGTGTTGTGTGTGTGATTTTTCTCATATGTTTTGCTTCAGTCTGGTCTCTTAGCAAATAAATACAATGATTTTGTAAGGCTAAAAATAATGACCATTTGAATTAGTGATGTTTTAAATCCACTTTGTACGGATATGTGAGTTTAACGGAGTAATGGAGAAACTGACTTCTTATGTTTTTTAAGCCCATAGGCATTAGAAGCATCTTAGATTAAATACAAAAATGTGCTTTAAATCCCCTGTATGTATTGGTATTTATTTTGCTTGTTCATTTTTTGTGTAATCCAGCAGCCCTGGGCAACGTATACTTAAAGTCAATGTCACAAAACTGCTCCTTGTCACTAGCATTTCTGCTTTAAATTTCATATACCAGCTTTTTGTTTTCTGCATACTTTCAGAACTATACTACCTGGCCATGACTTACTCTGCTGGCTGCAAGGGTGCCTATCATTTCATTACCCAAGCACCTAAAATATCTTTTAGGGATTATTTCATACATTATGTATGTGTTTTGATTAGGTTAGCATGGCTCAGTAACCATTTCAGAGGGTTAGGGCATGGTTATGCCCTCTTGCTTGTATTAGGAATTAAAAGTCCTAAGCTTGCAATCAGAGTTGCATAGCCTGATTTACACCCACGTGGAAGGGTATTGACTTTTCTGATTGTAGGATAGGGGCTTTGATTGCTGTATTTGGAACCAGATTGTGCCAGGAGATACTTCTGTGTGGTTCCCACTGCCTTTCTAAATGTACAGATCCTGAAGCAGAAAGCAGGCAGTGACACACCTGCCTCTTTCTTTTTGAGGTGCAGTTTTATGCATCGATTGTACAAATGCCAATTCGTCCTAAATCCAATTAGTAATTACAGGCAGTAACCTTACTTTGCTCATGAGCGGGACCCGTGTTTAGATACATTCTGTTGTGTATGTCTTTGGCTTTGATTTTTTATGTGCTGACGTGAAATTTACACCCCAAAATACCAGTGGCAGGGCTGCTTCAGCACATCATGCTGGCAGTGAGAAGCCTGGCCTGGCGCGTAAAGAGTTACGGAGGAACTGTGCGCTCGCATTCTTCAAATGAGGGTCCGCTCCATGTTTGTACACACAAGCTCTTTTTAAAAATTCTGCTGGCATATTGTTTACGGTGGGTACTGGAAAGCATCACATCTGCTTGCATCTCGCACAGAATCTCAATAACTCTATCATTCAGCACCACCGCTTGCTTCTGCGCGAGGCCTTTGTGGCGAGTCGATAATGCCTGCCATCTGCCACAGAGCACACAGCTACCTGCCAACAAGCCGTCTGGGGTGACCTCTGTTTCCCCACCACTGATTAGTATTCACCCGCCGGCTTATTAGAAATGACCCCACCAGGCTCCTCTGTTTCTTTGCCTTTGCAGTGCTTTGCGGCTCACCTGGCAGGCACTGCCGTGGAGGAAGCTAAAGATATAATCAGGGGATGTAGGCAGGCTTTGCAAAGCAGATGGTGTCTATAGTCTGGTGTTAAGAGAGCGGACTACTAATGCAAATATTAATGCCTAATATTCAACTATTAGACATTGAAATGTGTAGCTATATACTGCGAAGGTTAAAAGGCAGTAGTATTAGAGGCTCTTGAGTTACCGCAAGCGGTAGCACATGTAACACAAAGAATTTCATCACAGATTTTAACTTCCTTCACTTAAACCAATTAATCTCAGCCATTGTCAGGTTGGTTGATTTGGTGAGCATAGCAGAAGCAATTGTTTTCTTGGGACTAAAATCCCGTGTTTTAATCCTTGTTCTTCTGTGCCTTCCTACCCCTCCCTGAACAGGTATAATTCTTGAATATTGTTAACCAAAAAGAAAAATATGCAAAAAGACACTACTTTGTAAGTGCCCACAAATAAAGGGTTAGCATTAAACCAAATACATGAATCATTTGAGAAGATTCTTTAGGAAATTATTTTTCCTGATTGCTTCATTCCCTAAGGATAAGATCAAATAAGCCTCTGAATAACGAAAGGTAGAAGAATCTCCCTTCTCTCATAACAGAGCTAGTTGGTACAGATAATTTTAGCACTGTATACAAAGGAGACATCTAATAGTCTTCCTTAAGGAGGATTTGCTGCTGAATTACAAAGAAGGAAAAAAGCTTTGAAACCTGATAAGCTAAACAGAAAAAATAGAGAGCAAGAAATACTACTAAATTAGTGAATTTAAATGTGAGAACTGTAACCATGTGTTGAAAGTCCAGTATGTCTAGTCAGCGTTATAACCAACACACGTTTAACATGGAATCATAGAATAGTTAGGGTTGGAAAGGACCTTAAGATCATCTAGTTGCAACCCCCGTGCTGTGGGCAGGGACACCTCCCACTAAACCATGTCACCCAAGACTATGTCCAATCCAGCCTTGAACACGGCCAGCGATGGAGCATTCACAACTTCCCCGGGCAACCCATTCCAGTGCCTCACTATCCTTACAGTAAAGAATTTCTTCCTCCTTATATCCAATCTAAACTTCCCCTGTTTAAGTTTGAACCCTTTACCGCTTGTCCTCTCACTACAGTCCCTCATGAAGAGTCCCTCCCCAGCATCCTTAGAGGCCCCTTCAGATACTGGAAGGCTGCTCTGAGGTCTCCACGCAGCCTTCTCTTCTCCAGGCTGAACAGCCCCAACTTTCTCAGCCTGTCCTCATACGGGAGGTGCTCCAGTCCCCTCATCATCCTCGTGGCCCTCCTCTGGACTTGTTCCAACAGTTCCATGTCCTTTTTATGTTGAGGACACTAGAACTGCACACAATACTCCAAGTGAGGTCTCAGGAGAGCAGAGTAGAGGGCCAGGATCACCTTCCTCGACCTGTTGGTCACACTCCTTTTGATGCAGCCCAGGATATGGTTGGCTTTCTGGGCTGCAAGCACACACTGCCAGCTCATGTTCATGTGAACAACACAAGTATATTCAGTTGTGATTTCAGGCCAAGGGTAAGGAGAACACCAGCAACATGCTACTATTGCTTTACTACTGCTATGGGTATGTTTCTGGGCAGTGCTGAGACAAGTTCTGTCTTTCTCTTTCCAGAATAAGTGGCTAAGCCGTAGCCCGATGTTGCAGAGGAGAGTGTATCACTCCATGGCTGCTGTCCAAAGGAAACTTTATGTGTTAGGGGGGAATGATCTTGACTACAACAACGATCGAATCCTGGTTCGGCACATAGACTCCTACAGCATAGATGCTGACCAGTGGACACGCTGCAGCTTCAACATGTTGACGGGTGAGTATTGTACACCAGAAGGGGAAAATCCCTACTATTAAAATAAAACATAATTTCTTGTCCCTTTACATGCCTTTAGTATGTGGAACTCCATGACTTTGCTGCAATTACTTCAGATTTAGGGGCCATCACTGGCCAACAAGACACTTGATTACTGTTCTGGCATTCAGTGTTCTGCAAAACATTTGTTTTAGCACATCATAGACTACATTTTTTAAAAGGTGCAAATAAATTGAATTAAACAATCAAAAAGGGGATTTAAAAAAAGATTAAAAAAGAAAAAAGATTAAACCATCAAAAATAGTACTACCAGTACTTATTTTTGCTTCTTCAGAATCTTGCCAGCAGTGACAGGTTTAACTCGGTATTTGAGAGTACAAAAGGCAGATAGATGTGTCTCTACCATGATAACATCGGTTTGTAGTGCTTTCTGCTGGCATTGTGGGGCAAAACTTCCACTGAAATCCATTAACCGTCACTTATTTCTGAGCGGTACCTTTTTAATAAATTACCTGAAAGGAGGTGTCTTCTTTGGAATTCTGTCAAGTCAGGGTTGAGCTGAGCAGCTCAGTTAGCTACAGGATCTGTGAAGTTCACTGTCATAAGGAAGAACTGTTACAGCAGTAACTTGCAAAGCATTGTGACTCACTGTCCCTGCCACCCAATCCACCCAATTTCTCTGCCACCTGATAGAATTCCCAGATGTACTACCCCCTTGAATCCCTGGGAGGGACAGGCATGTGACACATTCCCAGAGTAGTGCCCACTTCAGCTTTGCAGCAAAGGATGGATTTCTAGGACAGGACAGCATTAATGGTGGGGCCATTCTCTTGTGCAGCAGAATTGGAGCTCAATTAGTAACAGTACTGGCTGCTACAGGAGTCCTAGGACTGAGCCTACCTCTCTTTTCATCCCTTTCAGTTTCACGTTGCATTGATTTCTGACATCTACCACTGAAAGGATACAAAGGGTGTAGGAGCTTAACTAGAAGCTCAGGCTAGCTAGAAACAGCATGTCAGAGCAATGAATGTCTGACAAATAAGACAGTCACCCTATGTCATTTTCCTCCTGGTAGGTTGAAAAGCTGTTCTAGTGGCAACTTCATTCTTTAACTTATTCCATTGGCTTTCTTAATCTCTGGGATGTGGAGCAGGGTTGTTTAGTTTCTGAGTCGAGTCATCAGAATATTTGATGGACACCAGGGAGAGAGGCATAGATTAAAAAGGAGTTATACATTGTCAAACAGAACTAGTTTTTCATATCCCTTTTGCTTTCCAGTTTTTATTTTACATTGTTTTTATTATTTAATTTTATTATCTGGAGGTATTGACAGCCTTTGGGAAAGACATCATCTGATTTGCAGCTCCAAAGGCCCTCTCACGGCAGGCACCATCATTCTGGAGCTGACCTTATACCACTAAATGCTGTGAGATAGTAGCCTCTCCTGATACAACCTGGTGGGTCGTTTGTATAACCTGCACCTTAAGAAGCCATGTAAGCCCTTCTTTGCCTCTCTGCAACTGGTGATAAATGTGCCTGTTGCACTGTGTAATGCAGACTTTCTTAAGGCTGTATTTGTCCTTCAAAACTTCTAAACTTGTTCAGGAGACTGTTGCTATGGGGATGAGCTGCACAGCAGCTTCTGCAGTTGTCACCATCCTTGTACCTGGAGGAACAGGGGGGTGAACAGATGTGGGCAGAACGTGAGGATCGTTCAGCTCTCTCGGCCTGCGTGTCTATCTGGATGTTCATGTGTGATAGTAGCTGAGAGGCAGGTGGAGAGCTTGCCTATCACCTAGGAAATACACACATACAAAAACCTGTGTCATTGAGGAGGCAGCAGATGGTCCCCTGCACAGCTTCAGTTTATTGCTTTTCTGGGGTATCTCTCTGGACAGCACCGTACAGGGCTCCTGCAGAGAGCAAAAAACAGACCTCATGCTTCACCTTCACTCTTCCATGTTGTGAATTCTGAAACAGTCAAATTACTGCCAGGTGCATTTGCATCTTATTACAGAACTCCAGCATTTGGTGTTAAAAGGGTTAATTAAAAACCGAAAGTGGTTTCTATTTTCTTTTTTTGCTTTAGGTCAAAATGAGTCTGGAGTTGCTGTCCACAATGGTAGAATATATTTAGTTGGTGGCTATTCGATTTGGACAAATGAGCCTTTGGCATGTATCCAGGTGAGTGATTAAGGTTTCTTTTAAAGTCTTTTCCAATAATTTCACAAGGATACATTTTGCACAGAGGTGATTCAAAAAGAAAAATGCATGTGAAATGGAGAGATTAAGGATGTTTCTCATGCAGCCACTGAATCTGCATAAACACAGCGAGGAAATACTGTGGATATTAAAAATATTTCCAGATGAGCCAATAGATGCAATTCTTCTACGATATTCTAGTGAAACAGGATTGAGGAGTCTTTCCTTTGGCAAGGTTTGGATAAAATAATGGGTATACAGTGTCAGGTTAAACAAGCAACTCCAAAAGTAAAAGGGTTGCAAAAATGAATGGTGGAGCACAGGCTAACAATTTTTTCAGCACATCTTATGATTTCATTTTCTTTCCTCTCCAAGTTGTCTTTCTGAAGAGCAGCCAGAGTTAACAAGTTGTTCTTTGTCAAAGTTCAGTCAGCCTGCAACCTGCCCTAGCGCTTACTGCTTCAAAGCTTGAATGAAAGTTTTTTGATCCCTGTGGTAGGCAATAGGTTGTCCAACAAACTCTTCTGCTATCTCATCTTGTATAAGAGCAGCTTGCCTGCAGATCCATGGCTTTCAGGTATTCCTGTACAGAAATAGGGAATTCTTATCTTCCTGAGTGTTTGAGTGGAACAAATCTGCACTACAGCTATTGCTTTGTGACCAGCTGGGCAGTTGCAGACAGAAACTCTTGTTTGCATCTCAGTTTCTGCACTTTTGCTGATAAACAAAATTTTTATTAGCTTCCAACTTCTTGGATTTTTAGGATTTCACCTCCAAACTCTCCCATAAGACTACAGGTTAGACTTAGCATAAAAAGGCAGTGTATTAGATGTTGAGCTGCTGGTCTTATAATAAATACTTATTAGCATGTGTTTGTAAAACATAGATAAGCAAGTAAAACCATGTTCTGGTCATAGCATAATTGTGTTTTACAAAGTTGTTGGATACCACACCTAATAACTGTTATTAGAAAAAGTCATTCAGTCTGGCTCAGGATACCATTAGCTGACATACAATGCTTCAGATGGAGTAATAGCACAGTATCAAGGTGGTGGCTGTACTCCACCAACATGTTCTTTTGTAATCAGCAGGTACTTTGTTGTATTGCATCTGGGTTTAAATACTGCTTAGTGACAAGTGCAAATGATCCTGGAATCTTGCTTTCTTAAATGGACATTTGTCCACATCCCCAAACCGGTCATGAACTTGGCAGCCTGCCGAGACAATCCGCGTATTAAAGGAAAAAGAAGTATAATGAATGCTTCGGCAGAGCTGTGTGCGCTGCCCCTTCTCAGTTGTTGGCAGTGTGCCTGGCTTTAACCAGCAAAACTAACCCTTTTATCTTCAAATACAGCAAAACTGAGGTTGCACTCTACTTTGGAAGAAAAAAATTCCACTTTCTCCACACATCTTCATTTTCTTTCTGTCATTTATTTGGCCTTTCCAACTTTCACAGAGCTCCCTTGCTCCCTATATACCACCAAGCCGACAAGTGATTCATGCCCTGTGGTAACAGTAGAACCTCTGCAGAGTACGTTACTTGCGCAGTTGCACTTTCTGCTGCCAGGAAGCAGGATCCAATGTCACTTGTCTACTACTGAGTGCCTGGACTAGCATTAAGATTTGGGTGATGAGGACACCAATACATCACCAGATCCATAAATACAATCTAAAAATGAGCTGAAACTACCTTTCTGTTGGGGTTAGTACATGTGGTGTGTGCCAGCAAATTTGTTTCATCTTTCTTCTGTGGTCCCTGAAATATTTTGTATGCTTTGACCTGCAGGTGCTGGATGTTAGCAAGGAAGGGAAGGAAGAAGTATTCTATGGGCCTACACTCCCCTTCGCTTCCAATGGAATAGCAGCATGCTTTCTTCCAGCTCCTTATTTCACATGCCCCAACCTTCAGACTCTGCAAGTGCCTCATCACAGGATTGGCGCAATGTGAGACAAGGAATGCGCGCTTCATAAAATCAGAAGTGGAGGGGAGGGAAGATCAAACCCTGTGTATAGAAGGGTTTCTCTGCATCAGAAGAATCAATCCACATGAGCTGCTGTTTTACCTTCACACATTTGTCTTAAAGTCAGATCACAGTAGGCAGGAAAGAAGATACAAAAACTGTCTGCAGTTTCTCTCCTTTGCCTCAGATGTAGAAGCATTTTACATGAGAGCGTTGGGCATTTCTGCTGGTGACTACTTGCTACCTGTCTCTACTTCATTTCCTTATGCAACTTCATAAGGCATTGTGAATACTCTCAGCTCCTCCTGGGCTGCTGTACTTTGGAGTCCACACGCTCAGTTGTTCACTAATGGCACTTTCAAAGCTGATATAAAGCTCTGTTTATGTTGACAAAGATGATATAATACTGTGGTAATTATGCAATTTACTCGATACCTTTGGCAAAAAAGAATAACAAATGTATTGACTTCCAATTCCAAAATCCATCATTCACAGTTTCTCATTTAATAATACTTCATTTGACATTTAAATACTGCAAATCAGATTGAAACAAAAATAAAAACCAAAATAGCTCTATAGTAAATAAAGAACAGATAAAAATTGTCTTAGCTGAAGGAGACACTAAAGCCTCATGGTTGAACCAAGTCTCAACTGAATGTGTTTGTCTGAGAATCTAAAGATCATTTGTGATGTCATTTACCAAGGTCTACTATCAAATAAATGTTACCTTCTGTCATATGATCAATTCCTCCTGACAGCTGCAGTCTTTTAATGGTGGAGAACAGCCTCTTTACTGTGTAATTAAAATGTGCCATTTACTTAATATTTTTAATATCCAGTTTGCAAGGGGTCACCACATTTACAATTATCAATGAACAGTCTCATTTTGTCCAACATATGGTCCCACAAATCACTGGTCTCCAGAGGCTAAACAGGTGTAGAACAATGTCAATATTTATTTATTTATTCTTTCAGTTTATATAGTGTGTCTCTGTTCCCTACTCCAGACATATGCCAGTTCACAATAAATACTCCAACCTGTTATATTTTGGCTTTGCTTGGCTACTGCAGCCCCTGTCTCTTGTTTCTGTGTTTTATTTACATATCTAACAACTTTGATGTTTGTAAATATTAACCAAGCATGTAATTAAATCTCTGTTTATGATTTATGGGTAGTATGCACTTCTCTGCTTTACTTACTGATCCATTCCCTGCCACCGTGCTGCCTGAGCAGACCTATGAAATTCCTACTGACGCTCATGCAGATGCCACGTGCAGAATATGCTGCAGCAGTAGCCTGCATTTGCTGGACAGGAACGGGTTTTACTTTGCCCAGTGAGCAATGTTTCCAAATCAAATGCAGCTTTTAAGGGGCTGGTTAGTGATACAGGGAGGTGAACTTTATCACCATTTCTGTCTCCAGCTGGGCAGTGTACACGCAGAACATCACCTTTCCCAGTAGTTTTCAGGTTAGAAAGTTCTGTGGGGTTTTGTTGCTGAGCTTTCTCACTCTCAGTATGTGGAGTGGAGCTGCAGCTCCACAATGTTTGCCTGGCACAGTGAGTGCTAACAGCATCTCCCTTCTGCCTACATCCAGGCAGTACTTCTCTCTGACTCCATGGGAGCTGTTTAGAGTGTACCCCAGGACGTTTTGTTTGTCTTAGTTTCTTTGGTCTCCTGGACATCAGCATGCAAGGGCCAGCCCTCCTAGAGTTCAAAGATCTGCCTGGTGCCCTGCGTGGGCTGCAGGGCCCAAGCGTAGCAAGTATTCAAAGCTCTACTGACGTGTGACTTGCAGGGACACAAACATAACATATCTCATTTTCAAGAGAAGGGTGACTAAAACAATCAAAATGTGTGTGTGTAGAGATCCTTGGGTCTGTGAGCCTCCTCCTGGATGTACCACACCAGGTAAGTGATGAGCTTTCACTCCGGTGCAGACCTCATGTACACATTTTGCAGGTGGTGGGAGAATTATTTCTCAGCCTTTGCAAAGCCAAGCACACTTCCAGACAATAGTGCAAAGTATATTTTGTATTTCTTATCCTAGTTTTGAGGCCTTTATTCCTAGGCGTCATAGCTTACCACAGCTGTAGCTGTGGGATAATTTCTAAAGTGCTCCTTCTTAGGAGCAAGTGGAGAGATTCTGATGGATCTGGCTGACTGCTGAGTGGCAGCAGCAAACCATAACAGAAGCCTGGGTTTGAGAAGTGGAGGGGCAGGTTCCTAGTGCACAGCAGCATGTGCCTCGCTACAAGGACTGAAAGGCAGGAGTGTATGGCAAGAAAGTTATTTATCATGTTTGTTCTCCCCTTTAGACGCTTTTACTGTTCCGGTTATTACCCCCAATTGTCTGTACTGGTGAATAGCAGTTTTAAACAGCTGTGCAATTGCATTAAATTAGTTAAGGGTACCACAGCCACAGAGCCTCAGGACAACACATATGCTCCTGTTGGTGTCAGGATTCTGCTCTGGCTCTTAATCATCAGGCTCCACTGATTACAGAGAAGTCTTTCACAGCAACCTCTCAGCCCATAAGTTTTTGGGTCTTTTTGCTTTTGTTGCAGGACCTACAAGACAATGCCATATAGCCCTTGCCAGGCAAGCACAATCTGCTTATTGCCAGGTAAGAAAAAAGAACAGTGTTGTATGAGAAGAGCACACTGGTGCCAGCAGAGGCTCTGTTCTGGCTTGGGGGGGGGGGGTCACTGCTGGTGGGGAAGGAGCAGGATAAGCAGAGGTCCTCCAGGCAATGGCTTCCACAGAGCTTTAAAACTGCCCGTATTAAGAATATTTGCATGCTTGGTGATTCCACTACTAGAGCCTGACCAGCACAGCATGAGAGCAGCTGCCAACACAAGTCAGTTGCAAGGTAACGGTACAGGTTGCAACCGGTGATTGCTCGTTAGTGCTTCAGGAAATAAGTGACAAAGTGAATAATGCAGCAGCAGGTACTAACTATGGCGTTTGGGAGCCAGTGCTTTTCTGTGCCCTGGATTCCTTATACTTACAGATTAAAGCTACTTATATCTGCAAATTGGCTTTTGGGCCACAGAGTCTTGAGAGCTTTTCTGTGAGTTCCTGTTTTGGGCTGTTCCCAGAAAGAACGGTATTTCATCGCTTATATAGCATACTTCACCTTTAAGTCCTAAGATGTGTTATTAGCTCCTCTTAGCTATAAATAACCACAATGGCAATCAGCTGCTTTGTTAATTTTATCCAAAAAGGACTCAATTGTCAGAATCAGCAGCAGCACCGACCGCCTCCTCTGCCCCTTTGGTCTCTATTGAGCATTTCACACCCAAGTGCTGACCAAAGAAATACTTTTTTGTATGTTATGAGCCAGTGTGCTTCTGCCCGCTAGTGGTTTTGCAATCCTTGCATTTCCAGTGGTGGCTTAGGATTTTCTTACCTTTCAGGGAAACTACCTGGCTCTCAGAATAGTTCAAACTTCTGTAACTCTTTTTCCTCTAAGTAAGTTTTGCCTGCTCCAGTTACCCTCCCCCAAACCTGTACAGACATTTAGTACATCAGTTGCAGAATCATGGAGAAATAGATAATTGAATATTCACACATGCAGAAACGACACAGGCAGAATGTGGAACAATGTGGAAACAAGCGTGAAAAGAGGCGGCATCTGTTTATTGAAAATTAGAATGTGGAACACAGGCAAGGTTAAAACACTTTCTCTGCAGGCAGAGCTTGTAGAGGAGGAAGACTTTGCAGGAAGTTTAGCACATAGATTATATAAAGAACTTACTTATCCAGTTTTATTTTTGCAAAATGGGCTGCTATTTTCTCTTTCCCAAGGACGCATTTTAAAGGGATAAAAACTGTCCACATGAAGAACGGTTTTCCAATGGAGATGATTATAGATAGCTGTTTCACAGTAATGCCAGAATTACAATGCTTAAAATGTTAACACTTTCTTACTGGGGGTAGATTAGGTGATTTTGCAGTGCTTCCAAATACTGAAGAACAGAGTATGTTTGGCAATACCCTCAATCCATGCAAGTAAGAGAAGGCCACGCTGATTTTTCTACCTGTGCTCACACAGGTCATGCCCTTTCTAAAAGGAATAATGAATTTAGCAAACTTGCATTTTTAATGCCTGTTTGGGTGGTGTTCTACAGGGAGGAGAGTAGTGCCAAGGCAGTGCTTGATGGACTGAAGAATGCAGGGAATGTGGTTGTGAGGTGGAACTACTCTGCTGGCATTTCCCAAGGCCTGCAATGATACCACATCTATGAATACAGGATCTGGGGTTTTAATTTTAATGATTTCTTTTTGTGCTATACATACCTCCACATTTCATACTTGAAGTCTATGAAAGGTTTACCATTTTAAAGCTGCTCAAGTAGACAAAAGCCCTATCCTAGTCATTCATCACAAAACAAGCTTAATTATGCTAGGACATTTTGACTGCATCAGGTTTTTAGTCTTCACCATGATTTTATAACCATTGCTAACAGATGGGCTGATTACACTGAATTTGAGGTTGAAGTAATAGTTAAAAATTATAAAATATGATTACAGTAGAAATACCCATGCATACATAATTTTCAAAAGCTACTGAAAGGAGGAAAACCAGAGTGCAATAAAACCTCTTTTCTGTTTCCTGAGGCAAATACATGGCATTTAGGTGGACAGTTATCAGAGTTCCTTAAATGACTATAAGTAGTGTATGCTATTGGCAGCTCCTCTTCTGTGCAATTACAACAGATATGCAGAACCTTATTCTTTCCATAGGTCTGCTGCTCTATTCCAGCATAAAAGGCACAAATTTTTCTATTTCAGAAGCTCTTTTATTGAAACATACCTTCCCCCCCCCCTTTTTTTTTGTCATTGCAAATGAAAGCAAGGAGCAAGTTAAATTACCGTGTTCCTGCTCTTTAATAAGAAACGGGAAATTCTTATAAAATAGAGGGATAGCTCTGCGGGACTAATGGAAGTTGTATGCGAATGTTGAAGAGAAGGTGTCTTTTTTTCAGTTATCGTTTCAAGGTTACTAAAGGAAAGATAAGCTGGACTTCCCTCACCCTGCCATTGTTCCTGATGCACTGGACGTCTGTTTCCACATCCCAAGGATGATAATGGGTCAGAGGTGAGTGTTATCCTGAATTCTGCAATAGGGACAATATAAAAATGAAATACTTTTTACTCAGCTCTTACTTCCATACATTGCAAAAAGGAAAGGGCAGAGTAGTCCTCTTATACCCTGGAACAGTCCCCTGGCCACTGCCATCAGCATAGACAAATGCTGACAAAGCTCAGGCCTGGTACACTTTAAACAGGTCTCCTGTCAACATTATTAGTGTTTCTAAATGAAAGGAGGTAATGGGCACAGACCATGCACCAGGTTTGGGGGAAGAAAAAGCTTAATCAAATGTAATATCTTGTTAAAACTCCACTGATGTACAGTGATCCTGTAGTTAACTAATTAATGCTCAGAATGGCTTAATACCACCAATTTTTTGTTATATAAAAAGGGGAGAAGGACTAAGCCCAGCTGTACATGTTGAGGTTTCTCTCAGTTTCATCAGGTACTTTATTTTCAGGACCTTTTCACCTTCAATTACAACAGTTACAACTGCAGTAAATGTCCATCCTGGCAAATATCTTCCTATTGCTGTAAAATTGTAATGCAGATGCTGGGTGAAAGAAGGGAATGCATGTGCCTTCCCAAGACGTTATGCAGGCTGAGTTGCTTGCAAGAGTCACTGATCCCTAGCAGATGCACAGTCCTCACCCATTTGCTGCAAGTCCCTACAGTAAGTGCTGGTGTGCCGCTGGAACCACAGCCATCACCAGCAGAGTCACACCACTGCTGCTTGGGGGTGGTGACATCCCAACAGCAGTTTTTGTTGTCTTCTCTGCAGCCAGTGACAGAGCTCATATTAATTACATTACCAGCCTTAGCAGTTATGGAGTAAAGCTTAGTACACTTTTCCAGGAAGGTGATCTAGGGACATACCTTCCTCATCTGTTGGAAATCTTCACAGATCTGACACATGATCCTTTTCCTGTAATCGATAATCTCATCCCAGACTCATGGAAGCTTTGCTTAACAGCTTTGCTGCGATACTCTCCTGGGTAAAGTGGCAAACAGGCAGCTCTTCTATATTACTTAGTGCAGAGCAGAGAAAGACATCTGCCCAGCACTAGTGGAAGCTCTTGGTAACTCATGGCCTCTTGCATCTGAGATACAAAGGTGCCAAAAACCATAAAGCCAGGCAAGGCAGTGACACATCTTCCCTCTGTGGTCTGCTGAAACTTTGTGTCCTGATGCTCTCTGGATTTCTCCCTAAACAACCTTGAAAGCAGATGTCTGAAACTGCCAGTCCCCACACTCACAGTGCAGAGGTGACTATCTCTCAGTGAGCCCCTGAGGTTGGTATATGACTTCCTGGTAATATCAGAAGCGTCTAGTGGTTCTGGTTCAATGTTAAAATGCTTACAATCCACCTACATACACACTGGCAGGAGAACGACGCTGAAGCAAAGAGTATAAGTTTAACATCAGGGAATTGCTCAAACTTCTTGTTGGCTGCTGTCCAAAGTCACTGCACGCTTAGCTGTCTGCTGAATAACCCCTAACATGATGTTTTCAGCTGCCCAGGAGCCAAGTTTCATGCCACCATGCTGCTGATCCCTGATAGAATTAACAGCAGAGTTGCTTCTGCTTTCACACATCTCCTGCTTTGCCTACAGGGACCTGTACAACATCCTGTGCTGAGTATCACAGTACACCCCCCAGTTTCAGCCTTGTCTTTTAAACACCTACTAAACACATCTCTAAATATTTTGTTATAATATCTGCTCTATCTTTTAAAAGTCACGGGCTTTACTTTCAGGAAGTAATGCTAAAGTCGGGCATCTGTTCTGTATTCTACAGTGTAGCGGGACTCGAATTTTGAAGACATCTCTCTGTATTAATCTTTCATGTAGAGGTTTTTATTTTTTTAATTTACTTTTTTTTTTAAAAAAAGGCCTCTTTTTAGAAGCACAATCCTCCTGAGATGAATAAAACTCCTCCCAGGTACAGCAGCTCACAAGCAGCTACAATGCAAGTTCAATAAGTCACTTTCATAATGAAAAGAACCTCCATGTTCTGCACTATTAAGTAGCCTAAAGAGGCTTTTAGTTACTGCATTATCTGAAGTAACAATAGCCAATTTAGGCAAAAAGATTATCTAGTTCAACTTGATAAGATTACTGTAACGAAAGAGAAGCTGCAGTGATTTTTTTGTGGAGCTATTAGACACAAAAAGAATCTTTACTTCCCATTAATCTTGTGGAGTTGAAATTTGAATAACTTCAAAAAAACAGGCAGCTTGTTCACCAGTTGATGCCCTTTAAGGACAAACTTACCACTCCCAAAGTCCAGTAAATAGCTGCAGAAATACAGGTTATTGAGGGAAGTGAAAAACCCAAATACTGCAGTCATTAATGAAAGTTTCCTGAGAACTTTAAGGGGAAAAAGAACAGACGTTACAGGGCTAGAGCTGTCCCAAAAGATAATCCATAACACAGCAAAATACCTGAAAGATCCAACTTTCCAAGCAAACAGGAATCATTACTAGCTTATGATCAAACGGAATAAATTCCCCAAACGAGTTGTTTTCTTTGGAAGTCTGTCCTCGATTCTTTTTTTCCACACCACTTAGACTAGCTGCAAGTTAAATGGATAATTAACAGTGTCATGACTAATAAAAAGATTGTGGGATCACTGGAAATTATGGGTTCATTTTAAGAACATAGTATTGAAGAGAATGGGAAATCTGAACCTACCTTTTCTTATATTAACCCACACGGACAACAGAAGAGATTTTACACTGGAATCTGAAAGACTTCAATGTTTTAATACAGGTGGAAGGGTAAGACAGCTATATACATTTTGTGCAACATATACACAAGCCTTCTCTTAACAAACAACAGCTCTATCACACCGGTGCAACTCCAGGTGAATGTATTGCATTCCACAAGTTCAGTACTAGCGACCACTGTTGTTTCTCATTCTATTAAAATAATAAATTAGAAATTACAAATTTATGATTTCTTTAAGAACATACTGAATAAGATTTTCAAAAGTACAGTTTTAAGAGGGTCAGGTCTCAATGTGAATTGAGTTGTGAAATTACTTTGATTCTCATGTGTTGCAATACAGGCTCTGCTTATATAGAAATTTTAACGTCATAAATTTGCCGTATCTTTCAATTGCCACTCAATAGCATATTGAGAGTTCCTCTTCAGATGCATGACAACATTCAAATAACACTAAAATTATGAAAATTAATACATAACCTGGGAGGGAAAACCAACAAAATTGATAAATATGTTGCCATTGTAAAGATAAAGGACTTGGCTAGTGTGTCGTAGAGTGTAGTTTTAGGTGTCGACAGCATCAGAACGTTGAAGAGGAAAGGATTAGTCACCAGCACACTGCTAACCTGTCTCATTTTCCAGTTTTTGTATCTCATTTTGTCCAGCCTCTGTGAGGCAAGATAAGAGTCTTTTATAGGCTTCTCTGTTGAAAAAAAAAAAAAGAAACCAAAAGAAGGCAACATGTTATCTAAACAATCTCACATATCCTAGGAGTAAAAGCACATAATTCCCGAAGGCATTGTTTACATATTGGGATATAAAAACACATCAACTCTCCCCCCATCTATTCAGCTACTTGTTCTGCTGTAAATTTTTTGCATTACCAGGTGGGAATAAGAGTAAGGCTTGCATTGTTTATTGCTAGAAGTGTAGTGAAGATGCTTAGAAGTCTACTTGCTTTGCAAACTGCTGTGAAACAGGAATTTTTTATTTTAAAACATGGAGTTTGCAAGTAAGTCCTAGACGAGATGATTGACATTTAGACTTTATCACATTTGCTATTTAATTTCTGTATGAGAAACAGCTCTGTGACTGATGCTACAGCACAGTGATGTGAGCAGTTGGCATTAGGGCCACAGACTGGGACTGGCACGGATTTAGACCCTCATTCCCAAAAAAGGGCAAGGACGATTTTAAAATAAACCTGGAATCCAGAAAGGGGCTGTCACTCAAGTGGATTTTCCAGAAGAGTACATATGTATTGACAAGGTTTTTCACCTTAAGGTCATTCTAATACTCTCCAACCTAGACAATATAATTACCATTAAAGTACTGCCTCTGACATTTAGGTCTAATCTAATTATCTATCTATGGCATGAAATATTAACTTGAGCAAACAAAACTGTAGTTTTCATACTAGCTCTTTGCAGTAATAACACTGGACATCACTGACATAAGCAGCTAATAGAACTTCTGAACTTTTTTTCTTTCATATATATATATACACACACACATATATATATAAATGTAGGTAGTATGAAAATCCTGCACTTAATGGTACTTTAGCTTGACCTTGGGTGAATTCCCTTAAATAAAAGCAAATGTATTCCTTGGTAGAGGATAATAAAAAGTGAATAATGTGGTTACAACTGAACTAAACATATTTTTCATTAAATGGAAGATTAATACCTTGTGACTACCCTTTACTGTCTCATGAGTCGCATTCTTGCACAACTCTGTCTTTTGGGATTTTTATAAGCTGGGCCCTGCCAACACGCACCTGAAAGCTTCTCCAGCCTGAGGTGGGACTAGGATCTACCCTTTGAGAAGTCCCAGTGTGTGCATCACCTCATGTGCCGTTTCCGCCTCATGCTACGTGGATTCACAATTCAAATAGTCCTGTCCTAAGTAAGTTCTTGGGAGGCAAACAGAGGAAGTGTGACCCTGCTGTGCCAGTTGGTGAGAGAAGGACAGCCTGTCCTGCATGCCCACAACTCTTGTATGTTTGTAGTATGACAGAACTCTTGAAATCAAGCTATGGGTATTTTTATTTCCAAACATCTCAGATCATACCTGATTGTACTGTAATTTTACATAAGAACCATAAAGTTCTCCAAAACAGGGACTGACAGGAAAATTCTTTGGAGCAGGAATTCTTTTTTAGTCTGTTTTGCAACATACAGTACAGTAAGCAGTGGCAACCTGGCTTCCCATAAATTCTGCTGGTCTTGTAAACCCTTGTATCAAAACATCTCTGAAAATACTTAGAATACAGATGGCTTAAAATCATGAAAGGCCTGAGTAAAGGGAGGTCTCTGGATAATACACTTGAAAATCATTTTGGAGTATCTGTGCTGCTGTCTAACACCACTTTCTTTCAAGAGAATAAACCTCTACTGCTCATTGTCAAAGAACAATAATAAAAATCAAACCTCTGTGCAGTATTTCTTCCAAGACCTTGTTTGTGCTCCGAATCCTTCAGAGACTGTGTGATTGTGGGAATCAGGCTGGTAACTAATGTCTGATCCAAGACCGCCACTGTTTCTAGTATGCTGAAAACCCGGTGATCATACACAGCAGTATAGTCCTGGATAAACTGCCTGAGGGGGACACAGAGGCATTTAATGCGAGGTCAAAACTAGATGCAGAAAACATGCCAAGAACAACTGAAGAGTCTAATCAGAACAAGCAATCTGGCTGTGTGGCAATTTTCATATTGTTACACTGAAATACTCTCCATGGAATATTTCCTTTAAACAAACCCATGCTTTTGAAGGCTAATGCTAAAACCCCCACACATTTATTTTCAAGCAAATTGGCAGACTCTGCTGCTGTTTCTCTAGGGCTGCCTTGTTCCAGAGCACTTCACTTTGTAATGTGTCTGAACACAAAACTAAGCCATGTATTATTTATTTAATTAAAAATAACAATTAAAAAAGTAAAAGACCAACAAAACAAGAGATCTAGATTCAAGTCTGCAGAAATAATGCTGGCATTTCTTATATACCTCCACTGAATCTTAAGCAGGGGACACCACTGGATGGATGGAAGTGTACCCGTTCGTCTCCAAAGGGTCTGAGGTTTTTAAAGATCACAGATTACATTCAAATCAGAAGACAGACCCTAAGGATGATACATCCCATGAAAGTAAGTGATACATCCTGTACAGACTGACATGCCCACAAACAGCTGTTCTTCTTTCAGTGAGTCCCTTTGGAGCTTTCACCTAGCCATAACCCAATACAGTACCAGTGTTTAAGTTTGCTCAATGTCTTTCCGACTGAGTCAGAAATCCATTTCTGCTGTACCCATGTGAGAACCAGGATTTATCTTGCAGAGGCAAGGAATAAGTGTAATTTACATTTTAATAATCTATTATTTATTGGTCACAAAATCAAATAATAAAAAATTAAAAACAAAGGCTAAGCTTAATATACAAGGATCTCATCTCCATTATATGCACTTCAAATCAGGCATGCGCATCTTTCACAGTACCTAACACTGATCATCAGCATTCAGGAAGAGATTTCCCCATTGCAGCAGCAGCAGCACCACACCTCTACTACATACCTTTCAACACAGCACCTGATCCATGAGAAAGCAGGTGCGTTTCCCTCTTACTTTTTTGCTCTGGCTTTTTGGCCAAGCTGTGTTTAAAACCAGTGCCAAAAGTAGCGTTATTTAAATACCACAAACAAGTGACAATGCAGTATGTTGAGGATAATTAGCTATTTTAAAAAAACATGTTTGCTGTCAATTGGCTTGCAGGAGTTTCACTGCCAATTGGCATATTTTCTGGTTACCTAAATACAGAAGTCAGCTGGGTGGCACGCTCTCCTCCTGACCCTGCTTGGCAGCCTTCTACCATGTACTGTACAATGTCAGTAGATAGTTTTTTAACTGTAAAAGAAATATCACAAGATTCACACTGAGCTCTTGAACTGACCATCTGGAGAATGTCTTTCATGAAGACTGAAATTTTAAATGAGAGGAAAAAAATGGGGTTTGTCTTACTTTGATGCAAGGGAAATGACTGTGAGAGCAGTTAGTTCGATTGGCTATAAAGAACAGAATGAATCACAGATTTACGCAAAAGCCTTATTTTCACCACCATTACCTTTTAAACACTACAGATTTTTTAGTACACTATGGCCTCTTTAAGTGAAAGCAAAGAGACACCACTTAGTGGAAATAGAGATTTTATTTACATTTCAGTTCTGTTTGTATGCTTTAATCATTTCTATTTGAATGAAAGAAAAGCAGTTGTTGCATTATACCCTGCCCAAAGCTACAGAGACCTACTCCTTACTTTCAATGGTGGATTGTTCTGAAATACACCTTACCTTTTTTTTTTCAAGGGGAACAAACCCCCTAAAAATTCCACTATTTTCTTCCCCTTAATTGTTTCCAAATAATTATTTAAGTTGCAGGATTCAGCCCTTCCTTTGGAACTGGGTGGAACTGGGCAGCAAGGATGTTTCTACAAGGGTGCAGTGGAGCCCTGCCCAGGCAGGCAGTGAGCTGGTGGCTGCAGCTGCACAGCACATTCAGCTTATTCTGCTCCACAGCACATTGCAAAGAAGGTACTCTCAGCTTGCAGCAGATATGGCTACAATGGCAAAAGGGGGAAGAAAGGTGTGTGATGATTCAGCTAATTTCCTAAGCATATCTTGTCCTTGAAACTTTCACAGACCAGAATCAAAAAGTACTTTATTAGATAAAATTCCCAGGAGAAGTCAGCGGTGAATCTCCATTTTGCTTAATGCCTCTGCTGGCAGCAAGAAGTGGAAATTCTGAGCTTATGCACACATGCACATCCATTATACAACTGTGGGGTGAACAGAGTGATGCATTTTTTAAGGAACTAAAAATAAAGATCTCACTACCAAAACAAAGCATGCTAAAAGAAGAAAGCCAACTCAAAGATGTCTTCAGAGAGCAACAAGCTACTTTTAATCCATTTATGATGCCTCTATGGGAAGAACATATGCTAGTCTTATTTGGTCTCAAACCTTTAGGTGTCAGAAAATTTCCATGGTTACTAAGTCTTGGAGAAATGAGATGGGAAGTACGGGGAGAACAGAAATGCTCTTCAGGTTCCTCACAAGTTGATCATTAGAGAGCAAAAAGAGGTAGGACTTCTCTGCCTCTTGGAGACAGGCATTCCAGCTAGTGAAAAAAACAAAGCTTGTCCAGTTTATCTGGCCAAAGTATGCCATTCACATAGTCTAAGACTCTTAAATATCGGTATGAAACATGCTCTGCAGTTCAAGAATCTTACAGGTGTGCAGGGATGTATTTAAAGCAAACAAGCAGCTCACCTTGTAGCTCGTTAACCAGTACCATGCATTTCAACACAGCCGGGAGAACTAGGTCAATGTCACATGGCTCAATACTCTGGGTTCTCTGAAGGACATCAAGAATGAAAGCAAGAACTGAGGCCAAGCGAGGAGGTGGAGCATTGCCTTTGAACTGCAAGTAGTTTTCACTGGGAAGAAAAAGCAAACCAGAACAAAGTCTATAATTTGTTATTTCCATTCAATGTAAGCACTATATACCTTGAATAACTGGGATATTTCAGCAGGAGGCTTATTACATAGATTTCTATCTTTATCTAGGCTCAAATAATGGCTTCTTTGTCTTAGTCTTAGCAATGACTCCCAATTTATCAGAGGACAGCGATGCTTTCTGACTCTTCTGTGGAGAGGGAAGTGAGAAATAACAGCTATCAATTATACTTAAAAAGCCAAGTTTGACTGCAAAAGTTGAAATAGAAAAGCTTCATAAAATAATTGAATAAAGGGAGGAATCAAGATTCTAATACCCTAAAACAACATCCAAAATACAACTGTTGTTCAATTACTTTATTTAGTGTTATGTGCTTTTGCCAACTCACAACCCAACTTGTGGTAACAGTTCTGCTGTTATACTGGTACTGTTATTTTATTTTTGTCAACAGTATGTTGTAACGGGAAAGCCAATGTTTGCTTTTGCTCCTCCAGAATTAACACAATCATCTCTGGTATAAATTTGTCCCAAATACAAAAGGTGACATGTCAATCTGCAAGAAAAGCAAATTTTGACTTTGTGCGTATTAAGTGTTCTAATTTGAACAGCTTGATTTGATATTTTTCTGCAAGAGGACACAAAAATCTGAACCACTGGTGATTTCATGTTACAAATTACTGAATTCTGAAGACAGTAAGTTTAAATTGAAGCATTCAGGAGAGAAGAGTGCAGGTAAAAAGGATACAGCATGTATTCACCAGTTAGCAAGAGCACTCCCAGAACCTTAAAAAAACCTTTTTAGATATTGAATATTAGGTACCACCAATACTCAAGCAAAGTATGCATGTTTACTGAGCAATGCATCAAAACCCACCATCCTTGTTAAAAGTAAGGAGTGCTTCTACAACTTTGAAAAGAAACCTGACTTTCAGGGATCCAAGGATTTCACTGCACCGCTTCAGAGCACTGGTATAGCTTGAAAAATGAAACTTCTAACACTCCTATATTTTTATATATGGCTAGTGAACTCTGTATGTATTTACATATAGACCTAATGGCTGCCTCCTGGCCACCCAACGGTTTGTAAATCAGACTGCTGCTCAGTTCTAAGATTCTCCCCAGATCACTAAGCAATATTTAATGTCTTACAAGTCACCAAGTGCCATTACAGTTTCAGAACTTTCTTTCCACTCTCAATCCACACATGCATGCACACATTCAAACCAACTTTATTAAGACGATGAAGTCTGAGTATTCATAACTTAAAAACACATCAGAACTAAGATTGCAAAATCTTAATTCATTCCCTTAATACGTGATAATACAGGTTTTATTTACAGGATTCGTTATCATATTTGCCCAAGATCAACACTGAAATTCTTTTAATCGACACGCATACAGACTCTTCAACAAACAAAAATACAATTACCTTGGGTAAAAGCAATAGCCATATATTTGAAGGAGTTTAATTCCTCTCCCAACATAGACAAAAAGTACAGCTTGTTTCCTATTCTGCATTATATAAAACAAAGCTTCAGCCTTTCAGCAGCAGGGAATCATCATTTAGAGCTGCTGTTGACATTGTGCGAGTAGTGACAGCACAGTGAACAAGTACTGTCTCCCTGCCTTTGCATCTTCCTCATCATTCCCACACACCAAATTTTGCATTTCCCTTTTCCAGCTGTAAGTGCTACAACTCTGTGACCCTAAATACACCTGAGACACAAACATATAATGATGTATATTGCAGTGAGCTTTTCTAGAAAAATACTTGCTTTTCACGTGATCCCATGTGATATATTTTCTTTTAGTCTGGATCTTTACCCTCAATGGCACTCTCACTGGTCACCAGATCTTCCCAATTTCACTCTCCTGATGTATACATGTTGCCTTTCCTTTGCTCCCTGCTGAGCAATTTGGAAGCCTTTCCCACAGCCAAACTATCAGTTAACTGAGAAGAAAACAGTGGCATTCCCTTTCCCCTTAGCTATTTGTGAAATTTGAATAAGTGATGTTTTTTCACTTCAGTCGTCCTTACTTTATGACATGCAGAGTAGTCTTCCGTAGACGGAGCATCTGGGCAGCTGTAATGGAACTGCATAAAGCAGTCAGCATTGGATGCTGGTTGGCTCCAAGCACAGATGGAGAGGAAGGGAGAAATCGTCCAAAATAATGCTGAATAATGCTCCCAAGCAGCTGATTTAAATAGGCACCCTGTGTTTGGGACTGGCAACATATAAAGGACAGGCCCTGTAGAGGAAAATGTCAGAAAATGAGAAATAAAATAAATTTTTAACAATACTTTTGAATAAATCCTTATTTAACAACTGAAGTTGTTGAAGTCGGGTAAATACACACTCTGTAAACTGCTGCACACAGACAAACAAGTGTCACTAATTTGCTGCAGATATGATGGTCTACAAATGAAGAGAGAGCCAGGGCAAGGCTTGCAAAGAAGACAAAAATCTTCTACTAGATCAATTAATATATTGAAAGAAAAGCTCCCCTTCAAATTTGAAATAAAGCCTTGGCATTTCAGACCTGAGAAACCATCCCTGTGCCCAAGAGCTCCTGATTTCTTTTTCAACCCTGTACATGGTCTAACAAAGTACATTAGTCAGGTAAGATTTATGAAGGGAGAGAGAGAATACCTCATCTGTTTGTAAAGCACCATGTGAAATTTTAGCAGGAATGACATCATAGCAGAAAAATATGCACTCAGAATCTTGGTCTGACAAGAAAAATCTTGCTCATAGCATGAACAAAATAGAGTAAATTAGGCACCATTTATAAGGGATTTAGAGGTTTTTAAAAAAATCTGTTTAAGATAAGGCTAAATCTGCTGTCATTTATTCAATATAAGCTGTATTTATCCAGAGAGAAATTTATAATGAAAGTGCTTGCCCAGGAAGTGCCTAGCTGAACACTACCTGTAGTTATACCACATATACACGGTATATCTCTGAAAAGACAGTATCCTTATTACTGGTACAAGTTGCTGTGAAAGTTAAGAGCTTCCTTCCCCTTCCTTTGATTGCTGAAAGGAAGAAGAACAAATCACTAAGAAAAAATAAAAACCTGCAGTGATCTCCTATCAGAAGGGTCACAGTCAGCGGCACAAACGGAAGCCTCTTGAGAATTCAGTTTTCACAGTAGTTTTGTCCAACAAGAATGATGGCGTAAAAGAAGTTCAAACATAGAGTTCCCTAGGCAGCAACTTCAACAGTACTTCAAACTCCCACTAGCATTGCAATTCAGACTCCAGTTGCGGTAGGAGGAGTACCTGCCTGAATATTGATGTTTGCTGAGGTAAGCTAACTCCCCTAATGAAGGAATGAACAGTTCACGACAAGCTGTAATACAAGGAGTATTTCTGTAGCTTTTCACATGGCACTCCCTCCCCCAAAACATTTTCATTTACACTTATCTGCACAGACATGACAGAATAATTCTTTCAGAAAAAAAAAAAGCAGGCTGAGACATAGCTAAGGGTGTTCTTGGCACTTCCTTGAAACGGGCAGTTCCCACAGTAAACAAACACAGGAAACATGAGATTTCAACAAATGAGGTGCTTCAGAACATGCCTGAAGACTTGCTATAGGTGGCCCTCTTGAATACAGACACATCTGGTTAGGGTTTAACTTCCCATAATTCTGGAGCTCTGAGTAATTTTGGTGAGTCCCAACAACAAAAGCCACACTTCCTGAACTGGGGCTTTGATCAGGTTCTCTTCTCCTTTTGTGTACATGCAGCAAAATTTTGTAGGGAAAGGCAGATGCTACGATATCAGAATTCTTAAAAACACTGCTTGGCAAGCAGGCTCAGACTGTTACAGATGTCAGATTATTTAGTATGTAAGGCTGAGTGTTTGGTGTTTTCAATACAATGTTACAGCAGGCATGAAGAGCTGCTGCCTGTGCTTTCTACAGCACAGCACTTTGAAAAAGACAGAAAACGTTCCACAGTCCCAAAATCAGAACTGGCACTCTTTAGACTGTTCTAATGCTACAGGAAGAAAAAAAATCTGTGAGAAAGAGTATTAATCTACCTGATAAAAGGGGCACAAAGAACATCACAACCCTAGAGAGGACACCTGTAGGAATATATGAAGACCATAACACCTATGAAGAACTAACAATAATTACTGAAATGAGACAGTTCTTCAAATTGAGGATCAACAAATGCTACACAGTGCCAAGAAAAGAGGGAAGAAATCAATTATTATTAAATAATAAGAGTTACCATTTGTAAGAAATGATCCCGATTATCTTTAATAACTGCAATAAATAGCAAAAAAATATTAGAGCTTAGATTATCTGAAGGAACACTGACTAATTTTTGCAGGTCTCCCAACAGTTTTATTTGAAGATGGAGCAACAAACCTAGCCCGACCCTTTGTAAAAGCATTTTCATTTTCTGAGTTGAAGTAAACCGATTCTAATTGCTGGGGGTAGGGGATGGGGAGAGATGTAATATGAAAAAGAAGGAAAGGATTAAAGGAAAATCAAAACAAACAAAAAACCACCACCAACAAAACAACACACTGCCAAGAGCATTACTGAAAGATACTCTTCTTGACTAGAGAGTTAAGAAAGGACACAAGTTAACTAGTGATGTTTTTGATTTAGTTATCTGATGAGGATCAAGAGAGCTCTTGAAATCATAGAATCATAGAATAGTTAGGGTTGGATCCTGTAAGGAGAGCTGTTAACTTGTAAAAAAAAAAAAAAAAACAAAACCATTTAAAAAGAAAACACCTTTTTTTTCTGTAAGCTAATCTTTTCTTTAGGAAAGATTCTAGGTCTCTTTTTGATGGGTCAGGTAGAGATGCTGCCTCTCAAAAAAGGTCTAATTTTTAAAACTACACAGTAATAACAAAATTCTCACTTGAAGACGGATCCCCATGATTTTTTCTTAATGAAAGTTACAAGATTAGCACTAACAGCTTCCAAGATATAAATTCAGTTCTTCTTTCCAGTCATAAAAGTTGCCTTGCTTTTTGTTGGGAGCCAGAAAAACACCCCTAAACCAAAAAATCCTTCTCTTCTACACAGTAGAAAAATCCACACATCAGTTCTCACACAGAAGGGTCCACCTACAGCACCAAAGGTCTTCAGGGAAAAATCATCACACATTTGACCCTGATGATTCTACTGTTCCCTAAAAGTTTCCAGAAAAGAACTGGAATTTCTCTTTTGGACAAGAAGGCTCATTGGCTTTAGCTCAACACCATGTCCTTTATTTTGGACTCCTCCTTTTTCTTACAATGTGTAAAGAGCAACAGACCTGCACAAGGTCTGACCATGCCATATCCCACGTGGCACAAGGGATAAATTACCAACACTGCAAAGTAGCTGCAAATCTCTGAGTACAATGGCAAAACATCAGAGGCAGTGCTGGCCAGGGATGTGATTACAAGGAAAAAACATGGAACTTTCTCCTTTTAAATCCCACCAGTAATTAACAGAGATGAAGGAAGCTACTGTTCATGTGAGAGAGAAAAGAAACACATGCTACTGGACCGCAGTTCTGGACCAGAGATCTGAAATCAGTCACATCTGACCCCTAGGACAATCCCTACAAAGCAGACGGACTTTAAAGCCTTGATAGAGCCGCTCTCCTTTTCTTAACTATGTTCTTTAGCTATCTTCTGAGGTTAAAAAGAGAAGGGAAAAAAAAAAAAAAACCCAAAGAATTTTTAAGGGGAGCAGAGGGGCATGACAACATCTGCTCCTCATTTTTGCAGAAAGGCAACTGACTCCTGTGTGTGCTCACTGCAGGAACCTTTTGTGGCCAGAGCTGCCTCTTTCGTCTGATTTATCCATATATCTGTAAATCACCTGTGGAGAGCGAGGAACCGATTAGTATGGATTACTGGAACTATTCACTGCAGAAATGCCAAGCTATCTAATGATGACTTATAATATCAGTCCTGCTGTTGGAATAAATCTGCTGTTTGCCAATTAATGTTGTACAATTCCTATTAAACACATACTATAATTCACAAAATGTATTAATAAGCTTCCTCAAATATCGGACCACAGATGTGGCTCACAGGAGGGCTTTTAAGGTCTGATTCCTGACAACTGCTGAGCCTGCACAGACCCATTAAAATCACTGGAAAATATATGTGCCAAGCACTACTTAGAATTAAGCTCTTTCAACACTCTCCTGTATTTAGACAGCAATCAACCATCTGTATTTGGGCAGGATTAATGCTGATAAATCAAGCAGGGTATCTTACCTTTCCCATCATTATGTATATTATGCTTATTCCATGCACCCACACTGTATTCTGCAAGATATATTTAAACTACTGTCCTTCTCTAAAATAAGTCCAGTACACCGCTTCCATTCTTTTCCATATTACTGATATGTATGTCCCAAAATTCCTTCAAATAAGTCCCCAAAAAATCCATCCAAGCACAATCTCAATCTGAAATTTCCCATGGTAGGCTTCAGCAATCCACTATGACACAAATCAGCTCAACTTCTTTTTACAGTGCCAAAATAACCAGTCTTGGATTGTACATGTCTCACTATCTTGCATTTAAGAACACTTCCATAAAATTATAAAATGGCTGTTCAGTCATGTTATTGATGCTTTACATTCTGAAGCCCATTATTCAAACAACTCTGAGGACAAGTTTGATACCGTATCCCAACCAAACCTTTCATAGGTCATCAAATATTATCTAAACAGGTGATGCAAGTGAAAGAAATAACAGCCAGACAGTAACCCTTTAGGCAGGGAAGAAAAAATACTAGTTTAAAAGTTGCTAGAACTAAGCTATTTTGACAAGGCAACATCAGTGACTCAGTTTGAAGGACACTTCTAGATAAGCTCAATGTACAGTGGAGAACAGCCCAGTGGCCCAAGAGCTGTCAAACAGCAGACCTGTATAGTCCAAATTTATATATATATGTAAACACAAACATAACAAGTAAATACAGTCAGTGTGAATTGAGGAGAGAGAAATGCAACGGCTGGTCTTAATTAGTGCATTTGACAATTACTTGTGCTTGTTAATGAAACAAATTTGAAATTAAACAAAGCCTGTTAATTTTGAGCTATTAAAAATAAATGTGTAGGTTTGGGGTGGTAAAGGAGGGTGAGACAGAGTCACCAGGACTCTTCATTAGGGACTGCAGTGATAGGACAAGGGGTGATGGGTTCAAACTTAAACAGGGGAAGTTTAGACGGGATATGAGGAAGAAATTCTTTACTGTAAGGGTGGTGAGGCACTGGAATGGGTTACCCAGGGAAGTTGTGAATGCTCCATTGCTGGTGGTGTTCAAGGCCGGGCTGGACAGAGCCTTGGGTGGCATGGTTTAGTGGGAGGTGTCCCTGCCCATGGCAGGGGGTTTGGAATTAGATGATCTTAAGGTCCTTTCCAACCCTAACTATTCTATGATTCTGTGATGTTAAGATAGCAATAAATGATGCTGTTGGGAGAGAAGGAGTTTCGTATGATGTCCTAAAACATGAACAATTGTAGGGTGACAATTACTGGGTGTCCATTACAGGGTGATGAACAAAGGCACACAGTACAGTGACAACACTATCCTTGTTTTTCATCCTGCTGCCCAAGTTGTGTGGCCAGTTGCAATACCATTACACAGGGTATGTGACTGTTTGGGGAATCTTTTTCTACACAATTCAGGAGTTCTACAGGTTTTATACCATTGCTGCACCAACAAAGGTGTGAAATTAATTACCTGCTACTAAGACTGACTTCAAATCCTTCCAAAACCCACATAAAAGGATCAAATAAACCACATTAAGATTAGTTGCTAAAAGCTCTGGAAAGAGGGAAGTTTTGCAAACCATTGCTTGCAAAATGTTTTCTGAATATTTGAGGAAGTTTTCTTGGACAAAGGAGGAGCAGCCCATGCTGAAGGAGCTGAAGAAGGAGAATTCAGGACAAGAAAAGCAAATTGAGAGGGAGCCTGGAACTTTTCAGAAGGCTGGAAAAAGAAAAAAAAGAAAAAAGAATTGAAAAGACCTCTCAGTAGAAATGCTACTCAAGGGCTTTTATGCTCTGACTATAAATAAAGAATCTGTATATATAACAAGATATTTTGTGTGGTGTCCAAATTCCTATTTCTTTATTTTCATGTAACTGCCAAAGGATTAAGTTGTAAACTGGAGTATTAAGAGAGACAGAGCTATAGAACAATGTTTGCCTAACATTACGGTGGGTGAATTAAGGCTCCTGCACTAAAACACCACTGCTCTACCTCCATGAATGGGCGCCAGACCCAGGGCAGCCACCCAAGGAGAGTCTGATCATGCATTTCACCATAGAATCATAAAATAGAATCATAGAATAGGGTTGGAAAGGACCTTAAAAACACCTAATTTCAAACCCCTTCCCACGGGCAGGGACGCCTCATACCCGACCATGTTGTCCAAGGCTCTGTCCAACCCGGCCTTGAACACTGCCAGTGACAGAGCATTCACAACTCCCCTGGGCAACCTATTCCAGTGGCTCACCACCCTCACAGTAAAGAACTTCTTCCTTACGTCTAACCTGAACTTCCGCTGTTTAAGTTTGAACCTGTTACCCCCTGTCTTATCGCTACAGTCCCTGATGAAGAGCCAGTAGTTTAAGTTACTCAAGGTAGGATTACTCCCAGAGGATGCTGATTCTCTACCTTTCCTCTCAACGCATTTACATGTTTTCCCTCCCACATACAGTGTTTTATCACTTTTCTGTTTTGGGGTTTGGTTTTTTGTGTGTTTGTTTGTTTCATGGGCGACTTACTAGTTGAAGCAGCTCACAATTTGCTATTCACAGAATCATTAAAGCAAATTAAATGGGAATGCACATGAGGGTGAAAGGGAATGAATTTAGCCCTAAGCCAACTTAGCTGAAGCCAACTGTGAAACGATAACCTGAGAAGTCAGAGAGAGCCTAGAGTCCATTTGATCTCAAAGGAGTTCAGAAGCAGTCCTGAGAGAATTTAAAACTGATATTAAAATATTTTCAAGTTGATTCTAAAGCAGAATTTTTCCACTTCCCCAATTAAAGGGGAAGAAAGTATTTTGGAAGGAATGAAGCATTCTGAAGCTCTTAAAAATGTTGCAACTTTGTAAATACACACAATTAATAAAATGCAGAAGTTCCATATTAAAACAAGAAAAATAAAGTCTTCTTTTTGTCTTCTTTCCCCAGAAGCTTTTGTCAAATTAAAGAAGTACTTGTTTTCTAGAAGCAGCAATTGTCTAAAATAAACTATTTGGTCAGTAAGATCATCTAGCTTAGCTGGAAAGCACATGGACTATGCAGCAGACTGCTGAAGAGTAGGACAGTGAGGTCAGGAAGTCAGAGACAGACAAAGAAAACAGGAAACAAAGGTCCACAACACTTGGACTTCAAAACAACTGGAGGGCTTTCATCTTAAATCTACATCCGTATGTGCAGACTACAGAGAAACAGTGCTCCCCGACTGAAATCCTAAATTAGCAAGCAGTCACACTCTGTAGTAATACCAGTGTCCAGATGGTCCTACATGTATACAGCTTCTGAAGATACCTACAGAGCAGCAAAGAAAGTCATATTTTGCACATCATTATATAATCATATTCACTTTCATCGATCACAGTGCAACTTTTAAAGGAATAAATCCAAGGGATGTTTAGACTGTCACCCCTGCATTGTTTCACAATACAATCCTGTAAAATGATCAGTTAAGACTGCAATCAAAACAAAGCCTAAGAGGGAATGGAAGAAAAAAAGAAGACCCAAGGATTTACAAGGAAAAACATGTCATTTATTTAAAAAAATATATTCTTTTCCTCACCAGAAGGATTTAGTTTTTTTCTACAAGCCTAACAGTTTCAAGAGTGACAGGTAAGTTGAGGGAAGAATAGGAGGAATAACAGGCAAGAAGGCTTTAGTCATGTAAGTGTAAGCAGCAGGAACTTGATTCAGGAAAACATATTCTCAAACTATTAAGATAAAACAGTGTCATGATACACAGAGCAGTTTCTTTTGTTCCTAAGGGAAATGAAAAAAAGAGCAGTTCATCTTTAATTATCCACAGTTAGCCAAGTCAAGAATGATTTAAAACATCTGTTTCCTCTGTCATCTCAACAAGTGTCTTGCTGCATACTAGGATTATATTTGATCCACTGCTTCAGAAATCTCTGACATCAGACCAGTATAAACAGCAGGTTGGTTAAAAGCTTTATGTATAAAGTGATTAGACTAGCAGCTCCAGAGTGTACCACAGCCTAGCTGCATGCAACAAGAGGAAAGTGTGGCGTTTTTCCTTCTAATTCTACAAGAAGAAAAAGCTCCTCTTGCTGCTTCTTTAAATTCAGTCAACACTTGTTTTGATTGGGGAAAAAGAAAACATCTTTTGAAATATGAATCTTTTCCTGAAGATACATTTGTCTGCTAATAATAGAGTTCAGACATTTACCTGAAGATAAAGAGGTAGGCTTTCCTGGATGGAAGACAGCAAAGCCACAGGCAGCTCTTTGTCTTGCTGGAGCACAGAGTGCGGCAGCAGTAAGCAATCCACGATGCGGAACAAGAGTTGCTGTGCTTTGGAAGTAGCCAATATTGGTGCCCAGAACTTTACCAGACAACCTGTTAAAAAAAAAAATGCAAAAAATTGCAAGAAATCCCAAAGCAATTTAAGTCCCATGTACTCATTCCATGGTATTCCTTTAAAAAAACCCATTCAAGATAACTCAAGTCCATTTACAGTTCAGCAAAATGAAAGTAGAAAATTGATTTGATACATTACAAGTTTCTAGGGAAGTGAAGCTGCTTTAGGAAAACTACAGTAATGCTGAAGAAAGGATAGCCTCCCACATCCATGCAGAAAAATTGACTAAACTTGAACATAACACTTTTGCAATCAGCACACGTGCACTTAAAACATTTACCTTACTGTGTGCGTTCATCACATTTTTCAGAGTGACACTGCCTTTGCCCTCCCTTCACATTTATCTAACACTGTGGCCATATCAGCAACTACTCACACAGCAATTCAACGTTAGGAAAACATTATATATCTTTCAAATTCTATTTAATGCATCTAATTCAGAAGACTAAAAAGAACGTGGGGCAGCCAACTCCTTTAAACCAGTATGCTTTCTCCAGACCTTTGTCACTCCTAATTCACAAAATGAGAACCTCAAAGAGCATCTTTCTTGTTTTCAACATACTAACTTCTCATGTATAGCTCGGAGCCAGTTTTAAGATCTTCCTTTTGAGTTGCAAAAAAAAATGTAAAAAGATATTGATGTGTAAATACCCTAATTTTGAGGAATAATGTTACTGCAGGTGAGTTATGATTTTTCTTGAGAAAATAACTCTGTATCTCATATGAGTGTTAATATTCAAAATACAGATTAAATTAAACAAGATTCCCATGTAGTAGTTCTTACAGACACCTTAACTTCATATTTAATTAGAAGCAAGAAAATGTTCACTGGGTTGAAAATACAGGAATATTCCAAGAAAATACGCTTAAGACTTCGAAAATAATGAAAGAGCAAAAGTAGGCTGTTACAAGATATTATTAGTCTATAAAAGTCATTCATTACCATCTCTAAAACCAACCCAAAACAACATTAATCTTGTGGACTGAAAGAAAACACAATGATCAATCATAGAGAAAGAGAACAATCACCTAACAATACTTCTACTAATGTTGTTAAAGCTTCCTGATTTGAAGGAAATGTGCTCATTCCAGCTAGAAGTACTCCTACTATCACTGCTGTGATGTAGGGGACAGCAGAAGACAAAGTCTGAATACAGGAGGGAAGTGTTTAGATTTGGTAAATTTCTTGCTCTATCCTTATAATTTAACAAGCCCACAGAAGGTGAAGAAGTGACTGAATTACACTCAATTGGGCTTTTTTTTTTGTCTTTTAAACCTTCATTATGTTTTCTCAACTAAAAAGAAAGCCTGCCCATAACACTGCTTCACTGTCTTGTGATTGTTTCTGGTTTTGTTTAGGTAAACCAGGTGGTTTTCAGTAGTAAAAGACATGAAAACATCTTAAATATTGATTTACAGGAATAATTAAAAACAAAGCAATAAAACAAAACCCAAAAGGAGATATCAGGATAAAACCCAAAGAAAATCAGTGGCAGAAAATTAAAAAGCTAACTGTAACATCTTGGTGGCTTTGTTTTTTCAAACCATTAAGATGGACAGTATATATATATAAAAAATTATTATATACATAAAAATATAAAAAGTCACATTTTATTGATTTCTTAAAATTATTTCCTAATAGGGGTTGCAAAATAATTACCTATGATCCAATATGTAAGCTGCAGACCTTCTGGAGGACCTTTTACTTTCAGATAAGGTTTTACATTCTTTAATACATCACCTAAATACTCCAGAGTCTTTGCTACCATGGCAGATTTCTCGGGGAGTGTCTGAAGGCTGCTGTAAGTTCTACCCACAGCCTGAGAAAACAAAAACACTGAAATAAATACAAATGAAATCACTACGTTTCTCATTAAGTTTGTGTGATTATTTTCTTTTTGTACATGCAAAAATCTGATCTAAAGTTCCTTTTTACTAAAATTGTACTGTGAAGCTAGCACAGATGTACAGTACCTTAATGAATTGGACAAGAGCATTTTTAGGGTCTTGCTTGAAAACTGACTCTTCAACATGAGCCTTTGAAAGAATGTTTTGTACTTCTGAGAGCTTGAAGATCAGTCTTGTCATTTCAGTCAGCTGCTCCGTATACGCTTTCCCTGGTTGTTACAAGAGAGCACAGCAGTAAATACAGTGTACAGTTGTGCTTTCCAATTTAGCTCAGTCCCAAAATAATAAAATGAAACATGCTTTCAAAATATCTAAAATACAAGGATTCTGCAACAGACTGCACCTCTCTAGACAAACAATGTGTGTCCAAACTAGTTATTTTTCTAATACAGTTAGAAGAGAATGAATAGTTCTAAGTATTGACAACAAAGTCTTTAATTTCACTGATGGTTATCTTCAAAATCTACAAAATGTGTAAGAAAAACAGTCACTGGAAGATGTATTCTACAGATAAATAGAACTGCAGTGTTTTATAGAAGAAGTGATTAAGTATTGCTCTAAGAAAGCAAAATATCCAATACAAAAAAGGGAAGAATTAATTGCAACTGATTTTTTTTTCCTTGTTTTTTTCTTTTAGGGCATTCACAGCATGATTTCTCACTATTTACTTCAGATTTTCACTTTTTCAGAGCAGTTTCTCCATGGGGGAAAAATAGCTTGTCTCCTTGGGAGTAAGTTTTTGTTCTTTGCTTCCAAGGAAACAAGCTCTTTTATCTTTGTTTGTGATAAATTTGTCATATGCAGAGCAGGCAAACTATCAATAAATAGCACAAGTGGCGAAAAGAAACACATTTTGTAATTAGGTAAAAGTAAAGCAATACAAACAAAAATACATTTTGTAATTAGCTGAAAATGTTTGCCAGTTTTGCAACATAGAATCGCTACTGCAAACATTAGAGAAATGTGAACACTTACCAACTGTTCGCTCAGCATCTGTCTTGGCCAGCATACCACTTGGTTGATCTATGAACATTTGCAAAACGCATCGAAACCAAGAGTGTATTGTCAAAGCTTCATAGGATGTATATCCCATACTAGAAAAAGCTTCACACAGTGCACTGCATGGGTAGAAGAGGAAGAAAAAGGTAGAGATCTAACAGAAGTATGCAAAAAAGTGCCAGAGTGGCTCATTTTGCTGCAGACATACAGAAACAGGGCACAGAAACAATTAGAAATAAAGCAACAGAAACGCCAACTGGCATTCCTTTTGTGTACTCTACAGACTTTGCTTACAATATCCTGGTGCCCAAGTACAGAGAACATGATAAATTTGGTAATGTCACATGTGGTAATATAAAAGCATATATATACACATGTATATTTTTTTTGCTAACAATGGGGAAAATTCACACAATGGGAAATGCTTATTCTAACAATGGATAATTTGACAATATGATCTAAACTGACGATGTTTGGTTCTGGAAATGGTTATCTGAATCAACCATGAACTTCATATTGACACTGCTTTAGCTACTCCATCCTTTCAGACAAAGCTAGCCCAGGCGCCCCATGCTACGCTAAAGTCTGCTTACTTCTAATCACATAAAAGATTAAGAGGTCTGCTTTAGCAAATAAAACAATATGTCATGTTAGAAACAGATGAAAAAGGGAAATAAGAACATATATTGCTACACTTGATGTACACTTACAGAGGTACTCATTTTTGTATGTATACATACACAAGTGTGTGTGTGTATATATATATATGTACATTCCCATGCAGCAAACTTAACGCATATACTTTCAATCAGTCACAGCCAGGTGTCAGGTTGGAGTCAATGGCACCATGAACACTCAGTGCACAATCCCTGAACTCCACTGTTTAGTATTCTCAAAGCTTTATTGGCCTTACCACCGTGAACAGCTGCTGTGATCACTCTCTCCCAAGCATACCAGCCCCACACCATTAATTCTGCAGAAACCCCTTGATAATGGATAGCAGGTCAGTTCTGCACCCTGATTCCAGTTCCTATAGGACAAGCTCCATGAGTGCTTCAGGTCAGTGAAATTTCTTCCAAATAGTTACACCTTTTACGTGAGAGATTTCCTCCCTGGTCAGTCCTAAGCGCTTCAACTTTAATGAAAAATGTACTCTTTCTTGATATATGTACATATAAATCTACTTATTTTCTACTGAATTTTTACTCATGCTTGCAACAGAAAATCAGCACAGGTCCAGATGGGAACCAAACTAGATTCTGTTTCTCACATTAATAAAGCTTTTCTTTCTGTTTCATTTAGTTAAAACCAGTGTCAACTGTATATTTTGACTGTACATCCCCACTAAGGTACTATGGACAAAATAAATAGAGAGACCAAATGCAAACAAATAAAATATAAAAAATGAAAATCAAATTCCAGCGCCAAAAGAGAAAAAAACAGGATGCCTATGGACTTAATGCTCTTTGCAGTAATGTATAAACAATTCCAGCCTTATGTAATCTTGATGTACACAGCTAGACTACTTGGCCTCAAGGGCTTACAAAACCACTTCTTGCTGTAGTCTCAACTCTTGTTTCTCTTGCTTACTGGTAGGTAAGCCACCCTGGCATCTTCCTAAAACTGGAGAGCAATATGCTCCTAATCCTTAAGAAAGGAAAGAACAATAACTACGTGCCACAAGCATGGCAAATGGTCCTTTTAAACCAGTGAGCTTATACAAATGCCTGAAGTTAGTTTAGACCAGTTATAATACCATCACACATCACACAACAGATATCTGGAGAGGAACTTCTAGGCATAACTGCAAAAGAAATGCCAAAGCTTGTGTGCATATTCCCAGAGCTTGCAGGGTATATAACAGCATCAGCAACAAAATAATCTTTTTACTTTTCAACTGAGAATGTTTGATGTGAAAATTATCAGAGTGCAGTAACAATGAAGTCTTAAGATCCCAGCACTTAGATACTTTGATAACTTTTGCTCTACAACTGCCTAAGGTAAAAAAGTACATGAATCATGCCACAAAAATCTGCCATCTCATTAGCATATAAGAAAATGTCAGTGTTTGAAGTATGATACATCTGTATAATTCTACCAAAAAAAGTCTTATTTTAGGTACTCATGAGGAAATCGGAGCACCTTACAGCTCTAATGATAAGGTAGGAACATACCTTTGCCTAGTCTCAGATAGTTCAGTTTTTAAGGCAATTAACTGATAGGGGAAGGAGACAATTCTTGGGGCTGGACAACTGCAACCCCAACAAAGGGGGCAAAAATATTTGCCTCTGTGTGAGTGCTTTCTGTCCCATGCTTCCAGCAGGGAAGAGATTCAGAAAAGTGAGTGAGAACATATGAGAGAGGACCAGAAAGAGTGAGAACATGCACATATAAGCCAAAGACAAATATCCTCAACTATGGAGCCATGATTTCTCCTGCTAGCTCTCTCAGTATGGATCCAGGAACCTGACATAGAATCACAGAATCAATTAGGTTGAAAAAGACCTTTAAGATCACGTTTTCAGGTACTCCATGGCACAACCTGCCAGAAGAGGGCAAGGTCCTCTTATTCCTTCCTACTGCATTATTTGGAAACAAAGGTTTGAATTCCCTAAGAGTGCAAGACCTGCTTAACTTGGGTTTTCCAAATGTAATCATGTACCCCAGAGAGCTATCTTCAACACTAACTGTAGTTTTAGATGAAATTATGGCAGCAGGGCTGTATGGAGAACTCAGTACTAGCTATATGTGTGTGATCTGTACTTGCTAATGCAATCGTGCTCCCAAACACCTGGGAACAGAATGTTCTGGCCACGGTTCCAAACAAAGTAAATGTTACCTCAGCCAGCATAGCAATATATCTGTGGATACATATATAAGCATATGTCAGGTGCTTAATCAGTGTTGCCAACGAATACTTAAGTAACTGCTTTAAATCACTAACTTGAGTGTTTACTGGGGGAACTGGTAATTAGCCTTAAGCACCTAAATTATACCAAAATTCCAGTTTAGATATCAAAATGTTTTTCTCCATCTCACCTGAAGAGCAAGCAAATTCAAATTGTAAATGGATATTTATGTGTTTAACTCCTGTTTCATTCAGCATATGCTAAGTATCTGCAACCTTGCATGAAACTCACCCTACAAAAGATGATACAATACGGCAAATCAAAAGACTGAACACTCCTCTCCTGAGTTCCAAACTGATACATGAGCAACTAAATTCAGCCTTTTAACATCTCCCTGTGAGAAGGCCATAGCTTCATCTTTGCCCATCACTTTACCCTAATTTACAGCTTTGCTCCTTAGTACAATACGTACCCTAAAAATGTGCAATATTTTTCACTTTCAAATACAGCCTGACATATAAACACTGTTTCTCTCTCATCTCTCACCTCCCCTGCTTCCAGAGCCTGATTCAGAAGCAGGGTGAGGTCAAAAAAACAACCCGAAACACCACAACAACCACTGCCACCACCGTACATTTATCTTAGGTTCACAGAGGCCCACTTAAAGCAAATAAAGTTTCCCAGGTATATAAAAGTCTGACTGGACAGTATCCTGGGCAAACTTCTCTAGTTGACTGAAGCAGAAGCTTGCACAGAAGCATTGGGCAAGTTAGACTACTTGATCTCGAGAGTCCCTTCCAACCTAAACAACTCTGTGAGTCTGTGAAAATTCAACATTGGCATGTAAAACATAGAAATGTGACATATTCTCTAAACCTATTATTTAATTTAAAGCATCCATTTAGCAGATCTCAGAAACCTGAGCTACATGAATATTAATATGCACTCAGAAAGTTTTCCAAGCTTGTCAAAAAAAAAGTTTTAACGCATGCATTTCTGCCCAGCCCAATCTCCTCAGCTTCCAGCAGAATTTGTACATTTTGAAGAAGTCAAGATATCAAGATATTTAAACACTGAATACTTACTAGACAGCATCTTCAGGTTTCTGTGACAATATTTATCTTGACTTTTTATGAGAAGATAAAAGTTTTTGTGTTAAGTGTAGCGGACAAGGGAAAAACGTCCCATCCTTTAGATTTACCAAGCACAACCGCAAGCGCAGCCAGGGCAACAGGCTACTTCCTTGCCACACGGTAACAACTTTGCCCAAGCATAGCAACAGTAGAACCGGTAGATAACTGTAACTATGCAAATTAAAAATAGGTTATGGCTTCAGGCATTTCACTTAGAGGCATTACCGCTCTTCATGGAAGTACCTCTCTGAAGATATTGTCTAGGTCCCCATTTTCTAGATCAGTTAGTAACACTGCTCTCTCCAATGGGAAAAAATAAGTGGTTTGCTACAGAAAAGACAAATAACATTTTCAAAATACTTACCCATCTTCCCGACAAATTTTGAGTATCTTCACACATAAAACCCGAAACAGACCACCTAACACAAATAACACCCACTGTTCCCTGTGAAACATCACAGAGGATTTCAAGAATCCTAGAATTTAAGCAGATGCAAAGAACCTGGACCATCTTAATGAAACACCACTGTTTAAAGCAACATTTTCCACAATCCTAACGAAGGTACTGGAAGAACAAGTAGTGGCAATTTTTCACCTGTTTTGAATTAGGTGACTTAGATATCTTGACACCAGCTGAGGACACACCATGTCATCCCATCCAAACAGCTGCATCATCGACAGAACGGGCTGTGGCTGGAGATCTGATAGGGCTTTGCTGGGCATATCCAAAGCTAAGAGAGTAAAACCTGATTTTAAAGAAAGAAAAACATGGCACCATGTTAATGGCTTCTCAGTACATCCCTGTTCCACTGAAAAGTATTCTAAATTAATTACAATTAAGAATGTGCAGTCTGGAAGTACCAGAAATCTCAATTAAAACTGCTCTAACAGATGATGTTTGTACACGTTAAAATGTAGTCGCTGTCCCGATGAATTTGTAAGTCAACATGACACACTGAATGCAATGGAGAGAAAGTGGATCCAAACATATGCAATTTTAAATATCTTCAAGAAACCACGGATTATAAATCCTGAAGGCATAGCTCTACCACTGATGCAGTAAAAAAGTCTTAAAAACTCGCTTTTTTGTGTCCTTTTGGCTTCTCTTTCTTGCCTCCATCCAGCATTTCTTCTCTTGTACACACAAGTACTACTATGCTTTACAACGTTGAGTTTTATTTATTTGCTTTGTTGTTTTCATACGCTTCTTGCAGTGAAGAACTATATCTGGAAAAAATTCACTCAGTAAAAGCTGGTACCTGTTCTATTTCTAGAACAGACTTTCATGTATCAGAAGTTACTGTGCAAATAAAGTACTATGGGTGAGCTTATTCATGAAAAAAGGATCTTCATGTAACAGTTGCAGATCTAGAAACTGGGATAGTACTTTGCACAGTATTTGTGTTAATTTTGCTGTTTCTCCTAGCTCTACTATGGAATCTGTATCTAACGCTACCAGAATAAAAGATATAGCACATTCTTTATGCTACAAATGATAAATGCATTTAAGCTCAAGAAGAAAATGTAATCTGAAATGCTGAGCAGTTGTTAGGTTATAGGAAATGAGAGGCATCGAATGAGTCAGGAAAACTGACTTTAGAGGGCAATGAAATAAAGGAGCTCACGAGTTCCCACATTCTCCAATTCAATTTAAATATAAATGTAATATTAATTTATTAAAATAATGATTTCTAAAACTGCATGCATTGGGAAGCTGACTTTGCATTAGACAGAAAAAATTGGTTTTCAGAAACAACAATGAAGCTATTTTTATTAATAGTATAGGGACAGACTACCTTAAGCTATGAAGGGCATCACATTTCCTTATGTACCTCAGAATAAAAAAGGGTCATACAGAGTCCCCACTCTGCCTTAGGTGAGGAAACAATTTGTGCCAGCCTCCTTCCAGATTATCACATTGTTTCTGTAGCATCAGCCATGACATGGGTAGGGGAGAAACAGGAGACCGAAATGATAATGTGAGTCCCAAGCTATTTGCCTGGCAGAGGGAGCAGGAGAGCTGTAACAGCTCCTCTGGGCTGCAACCTCTAAGGCAAGAAGCTCATGCAGCATGGGAAGGGTTTGCCTTCCTCTGTAGCACTGCCTAACACATCTCTATAAAGAAGGTCACAACTGCACTCCCCTGCTTCTAAGTGGAGTTTATAATAGGTTGTTCTTCTTGCTGTTTCACTGTGCTAACACAAAATAAAAGATATGACACTGTAGGAAATGAATGAAAGTTTTCACATTAACAACCTCTTCCTTCAATTTGTATTGCTGTTTCCTGTACATACTTCACCAGCGTGAGGCCACTACCATTGCACGCTGCCTCTTTCATTAACGTTACCTACTAACTACTGCAGAGCTGCTTCAAATGAAGGGTCTTGCCACTTTTCTATTACTAACTCAGTACTTCTGAGCTTGTAACTTCACCTAAGTTATACCATGATGGGAAAAAAAACTATATTTCACTTCTCTAAATTTTAGTTAAATGGATACAAGATTTCATTGTAATGATAGAATACAATGCTAGCTACTGAAGTTGAAGATCAAACAGGTATTTCTTTCTATTCACTACCATGCTGACTCATTGCACGTGGAGTTCACTTAGACATGAAATGTTGTGCTCAAGATTAAAACCCTTCAGTGTAAAGCAAGATAAATAATTACAATTAATTATAAAATATTTTTATGACCATGACAGTAAGGGTTCAGAAAAAAAAACCAAAGCAACCTTTTAAAAATACAAATAAAAATACAAAGTACAAATCTTGAAATATAAAACATTATTTTAAAAAAAATTAACCATAATGAATAGTTCAACACAAAATTATAAACTTTATCAAAAAGTTGTAAATTCTAGAGATAAAGAAGTTATTCTCATTTATATTGTATAATGTTTGCAATGTTGATTATAGCCTATGACTAGTAGTGAAAAAGAAGTCAGGCTTGAATAGCTTTAAACCCCTTTGGAGTTCTCAATTGGCTTGCATTCTATTAAATAATTCACAGTTACATAGTATTCCTCCTTGTCAAAATATTTAGCATAGAATATACTTTTTGCATTTCTGCAAATTGAAGTTACTATATGGAAGTAGAAATATCCCAAAATACAAAATCCTTGAAAGTTTGTGGTCCAGAAACAGATCAAGTGCAGTAAGTCATAGGGAGGGTCAATGCTAACCTGCAGCTGTATCAGCAAGCTGTGGAGAAGGTGGCATCTGTGACATTCTCTGGCTCTTCAAGTAGGGAAAGAAATTTCTCCAGAGAGCACTGGCTACAGCAAGGTGGTGCTCTTTAGCCACTAATGGAAGCTGCGTGTCTGGGGCCGTGGTACCTAGTTGAAGCCCCTGGGTTACACGTTTGTGCACGTTCCTACAGAGAAACAAAAACAATGTTTACGTTCAATAAGTGAAAAATTCACATATTTTAAAAACATATTTAAAACTACTTTAAACCATAGGGCTCGAGAACTGAAGGATCATTTTATGCAATTAAAACCTTTATGCAAAGACATTATGCATACCAGTTATTTGATGGATGAATGATGGCATATTAAGCACCATAAAGTTAATGTTAATTACTAATGTCAACCATTAATTATATGCTTTTTAATATGTCAGATCAAAATGAGAAATAGGCAGCTTTAAAACGAATATCTGCATTTTGCAACTGCTAGCATGACAAGCAAGTCTGCTCACATTCCAAAGCCAGCTGCTTTCTTAAAATTTTTGTCAGTAGGGCTTTTAGGATAGGGTTGTGCTCAGCAAATAGCGGCAAATGATTTTGATCAATTGTAATCATTTGATCAATTGAAATCTATTTCTCATTTGTAAAATCTCACTAGGTATGAGTTTAGATAAAAGATTCACTTTATCCCAATCTGCTGCAAACAACTAGGTTTGACAGCAGTGCCCACACTTTTTTTTTGTACAGTAAGGACAAAAGTTACCACTACACATAACTCCCATCTCTTTCTGAGACAATGTGGCATGAATTCAATAATGCACTCAATTTTCTTTGATTCTTCTAGTACCATTCCTGCTACTTAATCTAATTTGGAAGTTGTGACTTTCTAGAGGTTTAATAGAGATATGTCTGCAGGGAATCAATGTTCTCAGAGAAACGGGGGGGAGAGCATTAATAAATTTGTCTGGTAGAGTAGGATAGGAGGCATTACCGCACCAGGCTGATCAACTAAATAACATGCTTATTAAAAACAATCTGTAGGAACGCACTATCATTCCTGTTCCTATTTATCTTCTGGTCAACTCAATTGAGATTGTGCATTAAAGCACAGGCAGCATTATTACATTTGCTTTATTAAATTCTATAAACAGCACTGTAAAGTCAGAGTCAAGATATTTATAAGATAATGGCAAACAGCAGAGGCATCGAGACTTGCCTTAACACTAACAGTTGTAGACTACAATACTTTCTTTCTTAATTGCTATTCTCACAGTAGCAACTGTTTCACAAAACTCTTCCCCCAGATCTTCATTCTGTACTCACCCTAATTTGAAATAAACCAAAACAAACCCAGAAAAAACTCCAGCCACCAGTTCCCTTCTGGGGATGTGGGAAAATTATGAAAGAATTACACAACTCACAGCACTCATTAGGACATTTGAAATGGAATAATTTTAAATAAAGAGTAGGCTGGCTGCAAGGCCTTCCTGAACTAGGGTTGATATTAGAAGCGCATCTCATTATATCAAATTAGTATCCAAAAATCCTGCCTAACACATAATTTAAAACATAAAACATACTGGCTGTCAAAGGTAACGATACCTTATGCCTGCCTCCAGGCATTCATTAGTTTCAATAGGACAGACAGAGAGAGAATTGAGTACTAGCTACTTTTCTAATGGCTACATTCAACAGACATGGAAAGGTATGTAATTTTGGGAGGAATCAAGTATTACTTTGCGAGACGGCATGCATCCAAACACAGGAACAGAAGCAAGGAATTCTAAACCCAACATTTATTCCCTCTGTGGCTTCACATAAATCATGCAGCCTTTGTGAGCCTCAGTTTCCCAGCCATGATATTTGGATAGTAAGGAAGCTTACCCTTTAAGGATGCTGTGAAAACAATCAATGCTTAGAAACTAAGGATTATATTGAGTATGTCAGTTGGTATTCCTATTTACAAGGCATATTCTCCAAGTCAACATGAACTGAAATAGAAGCAAGATTAGCATAAAACGTCAGGCAATATTCTTTGGGACTATCCCTTATTACAAAAAGCATAAAGGGAAGAGTGTAGAAATAGTGAGCGAGGTCTAGAGGACAATGCAAAAGTAAAAGCAAGGCTAAAGAAGCAAGTTAGAAATATATTTTTGTTTATTCCCAAAAAAAGTGTAATAGTAAAACCAAAAGGCTTTTCTGTTTTATTTTAAGAATGTGCAAAGAATAAAACTTCCGGGACCAGAATCTGCCCTACTTACATCCAGACTAGGCTGTAAAATCGCACAAAAGACCTTTTTCTCTCCTCTAAATTGCCTCTCCAAAGACAAGTGTCTTGCATCTCCTTTAGCCATCTATGCAAAGTAGAAGGGTGTACAGACTTCCAAAGTAAGGTAATACATCTCTGTGTCAGTGGAAGGGCAACTCGTACAAATCAGTATTTATGTTTATTCATAGTAACCTACACAAATGCTTGCAATAAGGTAAATGCTTAGAATCGATGAGGCATCAATATATGCTGCAGCCAATGTAGCCAGCTACTTCTACCAACAAGCAAATTTTTTCCTTCAATAAAAATACTGATAAATAAAATTTTACTTTTTATGCTGGCTTCCACATTTTTTTTTAACACTAGACAGGCCTACCATCAAACATCACTTCATTTCTGAAACTATACATCTAGTTTTCCATTGTTTTAAGAGGTCCAGGACCACCAGTTGCCTTGTTCTAATGGTAATAAGTTGGTGTGATTTTTACTTGCTTTAAATCACAAATCCTATTTCTGTAAAAAAAGGTGTGCATTTTCATTTTGCCGTCAGATCAAATAAACCCTGGGTTTATTAAAGAAGGGAATATTTGTGCCACCTGAATGAGGATTGTGCTGAATGAATAGGTATAGCAGTAGCATGAGGGGTTATTTTCTACATCCTACACCTAAGGAATTGCAGCCATCTATCTGGTTGCAGGTATTGAAATCATAAACTATGCTTCTACAATCAAAAACCATGCTTTTGCAAGCCTGGATTACTAAAATGGAGTGAAACTTCAGGTCAAGATGAAAAAGTAAAACACATAAAATGCAGAAGCCTGCCTATATAATGGAAACTCAAGTCACTATTAGTCCATAATCTGCACTGGCTGCATACTGGCATCCAGACTTAGTATAATGTAATTTAATTTGATCTACAAGGGCTCAGAACTCCCCAGCATGAGAAAAGACCTCTCTCCTCCTACCAGCACTGCTAGAGACACATGCTACAGGGGCTCCCAGACTATAAATACAGACACTGGTTTCTTCACAGGATGGTACTCTCAGCTCCTCTGCTCCCAGATCGTGCCAGGCCAGCCATAGCACCCACAGAACTCAGCTGCCCAGTTGTCCAGTTTCAGCTGTAACAGTTGGGTTTTTTCTTCCCAGTAGCTGGTGCAGTGCTGTATTTTGGCTTTAGCCTGAGAACACACCGATATTTTAGATGATAACACACCGATGTTTTAGTTGCTAAGTAGTGCTTACCCTGATCAAGGACTTTTCAGTCTCTCATGCTCTGTCAGTGAGGAGGGCACAAGAAACCAGGAGGAAGGAGAGACAGGACACTGGACCCAAACTAGCCAAAAGGCTATTCCATACCACAGCACATCATGCCCAGTACATAAACTGCAGGGAATCACCCAGTAAGCCAGATCGCTGCTTGGGTCAGGCTGGGTATTGATGGTGACCAATTGTATTGTGCATGACTTGTGTTTTCTGAGCTTTCATTTCTTCTTTTGTTGTTTCCTATTATTATTATTATTCATATTATTGGTAATCTTTCTATTATCACTATATTTTACTTTATTTTAGTTATTAAATTGCTCTTATCTCAACCCGTGGGGTTTACATTCTTTCAATTCTCCTCCTTATCCAGCCCAGAAGGGGGAAAGGAGAAGGGTGAAGGGGTGGTGGCGAGTTAATGGCTGCGTGGTGCTGAGTTACAGGCTGAGGTTAAACCATGACACCAGTATAGCCAAGATTAAGCTCAAGAAAGTCTTTTTAAAGGACCTGAATGATCTTTTGATGTTAAAGCAAATAAATACTTAAAAAATAACACCTGCAGGACCAACACCCCTGGATAAATCTTGGGAGACTGAGTGGAGACATATGAGTGTTTCTGAAATGATAAATGACTTTGATGCTTAGAATTTTAACTACTAACATCAGTTCTTTCAAGGAAAACTCAGGCAAAGTGAAATGAAACCAAGCATCATCACACTCAAAGATAGGTAATAGGGGCTTTGTGCTCTCTGCAGATGAATGGTAGTTGAATAAGACTTTAATTTGAGGATTCCTCTTCCAAACATTCTCACTCTTTTTGCATTACTGTAAGATTATCAATGCTTTTTCTCATTTTGATATTTTGGCAGCAAATGCTTTGTGCCTTGGTCCTATTTTAATGTTGCCACAGAGGTGGTAACTGCAACAGAAGTGATTGCATGAAGCTGAGGTTTCTTCAGCTGTGGGGCAGCTTTGAAGATTTCAGCATAGAGAACTGAAGAGATGTGGAGATTAACTGACACAAAGAACAATAAAGTGACAGTTCTGATTTCAGAAAAGATGACAGAAGAGCTTTAAATTTTCTCAACAAGCCCCAGACACAGAGCTGATGTCAGCTACTTGGAAATGTACACAAAAATAAAGTTATCAGTTTAAGTTCTCCCCAGAATCAAACCCCACATTAATATAATGAAAAGCATATTTGTTTCTGCTGAAAAGATGAGCAAGTTACACAATAAACATGGCATTAAAATAAAATCCAGAACAGAAGTGCCAGTTGACATTATTTCATACAGAAAGGTGTTTCTGCTTCCTTTTTCCACACACAAAAAACCCCCAAAAAACACTATTCTATCTAGTCATATTTTCTGTGGTTGTATAAATCTCACTGCAGGGATGCACTCAAAATTTGTGCCTGCTACAGGTGCAAAACTAGATGCCTGCTAGACAGCAGTCCACTCAGCTTCAGTGACCAAACAGTATCTACCAAGCAGCAATTTAGAATTTAGTTCAAAATTACTCACCCAGTTTCACTTTCTTCAAATGTCATAAAATATCCGTAATTCTTTAATACCCCTACTCAGTTCTTTTCATTCCATCATAATTGTTACTTCTTACAGTGACCAGAACTGGAAGGGAGGTTTTGGCAGAAGCCACACACATTTCTAGTAACAAGACCCATCCAAGCTTAAGCTGAAAAAGATCCCTGCATGCCCTCTATATGCCTTTGTAAATAGTCCAGTATGGACATTCAACTAATTCACTATTATGCCATTTAGTTACATGACAGTTACAGAAATTTGCAACTATAGCGCTTACTTTGTTAATCTATATGGATTCCAACTCCCATGATGACAAATTCACTGTTGAGCTTCTACTTAGTAATTTGTTCGTAAGCATTTACTTATTTTTATGTCTGTGCTTCTCTATGCAGTTTACATGAAATAAATACACATTTCTGAAATCATAATCTTTTATACTACCATAAAATATAATACAAGTGTGAAGGAGAATACATTTTTAGAGTTAGATACTTTTATACAGAAAATTTCAAAACGTTCAAGAAAGAAAAACTAGTTTATGTGCGGACTACAGTAGTAGCATGCACAAAGGCAATAACAAAATGTTGCATCCAGGTTCAACTCTGCTTGCAATCATAGAATGGCTAGGGTTGGAAAGGATCTGCCTTAAAGAAATGTACTTCCAATCCTCCACCATGGGCAGGGACACCTTCCACTAGACCAGTTTGCTTAAAGCCCAATCCAACCTGGCCTTGAACACTTTCAGGGATGGAAAAGCCACAGCTTCTCTAGGCAACCAGTGCCAGTGCCTCACCACCCTCTTAGCTAAGAGATGCAGTATCACGGAGCTGTGCCAAATTACAAGTAACAAACTGTACAATCCTACCTCTCTTATACATGCAGACTCATGAAATTGAAATGGATCTGGATTCATGGAAGTGGCACAGCAGCTGCACAGTGGTTCCACAATGCCCAGCTGCTCCAAGAAGAAAGTGCCCAACCTAACCACATTCAGAGACCGGTGGCAAGCCATGGATGTGACATCTCATGATAAAGGCTTTTGGCTTCCTAATCAATGGTGAATGATGTGACCGCTTGACCTAACATGTAAAAAGGTAAACTTTCTTTCTTTTGGCCACAGTTAGGAATGCAGGCATGCTGGGTTGCAGAGCCCTGCACTGAACTCTCGGTTATCATCATGTTTAGTAAGTGCACTGACAGCATGCTTGCAAGAATTTTAAATCCAAAAGCATTTAGCTGATGGCCTCAAAGAGCCTAAGCTGGATGCTAAACAACCAAGACCTGTGAAAACAGCCTTAGTGTCTCTGGACACGGAAGCTTACATACCTAGAGAACTTTCAGACGCTTCCACATTCAAGCTGATTCAGAAAAACATGCAGGAAGGAAGGTGACTAAATTCTATCCAAGTCTGATTCAAACATCCAAGTCCTCTTTTAAATCTGCTTCCAAGGTCTTTGGGATACAATTTCTTTTTTATATCCCTTTATATATCACCCAGTATATTGAGACTGGTATGACTGCAGTAGGATCCAGACAGAAGCAGCAATTTCACCTCAAATCCGAATCTCTTGTTTACGTATCACCAATATACACATCAAGTATATATAAAAGCTTCTTCACATCTGAGCAACAGCCTTTTTACTCTTTGACACTTAAAAACCCCCAACCCCAACAAACAAAATTTAAAAGAGCACAGAATTTTCACTCACATTTATGGAATTTAAAAATAGTTTTCAGAAAGACAAGCAACATGAGAAACTTAAGGCCAAAAATAAATTTTCCCATCCATTAAATAAAACATTTGAAAAAAATCCCACAGTTTATAATGAAAGTGTTTGCACTGTGTAAGCCATAATGAGCATCATCACCACCACAGAGCTGTACTGCTGGCTGTACAAACAGGACTGGAAAAATCATGATGCAATATTATCAAACATTAGCATGCCCCCGTCAGATCAGTATTTATTAAATCGTGGTTAAGTGTTCTTCCTTCAGTTTAACTTGCTTCAATAATCCACAATAAACTGCATGTTCAAATGTATACTGCAAAAAGGATGTCCAAATAATATGCCTGGATATGTATGTGCATGACAAACACTGATTGGTGTGACGAGGCAAGGAAAGCTAACAAGGGAAGAGGGATGCTTTTCAGAACTCTAACATCCAGGATTTTTATCAAATGCTTTAATTCATCCAATTGTGCTTAAGTTTTTTATAGCACAGACTTGCACAAAACAATACATGTCAGCCTGTCATCATACAGAGCCCTCCTCTGCACTTGCTCCAACAGCTCCATGTCCTCCTTATGTTGAGGACAACAGAACTGTGCACAATACTCCAAGTGAGGTCTCACAGAGCAGAGTAGAATGGAGCCTATGACACCCTTTCCTTCCCATACTATGTCCTAGTCACTAGGTAATAGATATCATTTGAACTGCTGTCATTTAAAAACAAACAACCAACAACCCCCCCCCCAAAAAAAAAAAAACTAATAAGTACCTATCTTCAGCAGTGGGACTCTACTGTTCTAAGCACACAGACTTCTGCTCTTCCCGACACTGAATCAGACATCTCTGGACCTACACCACACACTGGATTCAATCCTTCACTTTGCATTTTCAGTAGGCTGTCAGTAGACAGAGCGCCACATAGGAGTCAAGAGAGGGTTGTTGTATACAACAGGCATGCTGCAGGTGACAAGTTCTATTCAGCTGGGCCTGTTACTGTAGGCCATCAGACCACTGTATCATGGAGGACCCCTATACCATTTGAAAGGAGTTTTCCAAGTTCTGTTTTCCTCCTAGTTCATCTGAACAGAGGTAGCACGCAGGCAGATATCCTAGTAGTCAGGAGTAAAAGGTCAAAAAAGGCCTAAATCACCATAACACCCTAGGACTGAGGTGATCCAGACCATAATTTAAAGGGCTTGGTTATATGTGTGTGCAGATATACATATATATAGAGAGAGGTAAATAAAAATGCAAGTGCATCTAGCTTAGGCTGCAAGAGACACACACAGATATTAGGGCATCATTTCAATTATCCCAGCTTTTCTGTAAAACCTTAGCTAATCACTGCTAAAAGATACTCCACCTTTCTCCACCCAGAAATCTTAATCATACTGTTTTCTATTTTGTTGTTTGTTTTTTTTCCCCACACACACATCAGGAAAACGTCGCCCTTAAACATCCTAAAACGTATTTTGCATTACATTCCCTTAATTGAAAAAATGCCAATTAACAAAATTAAAAAGGCTACAGATCCTTTCAATTTACCATACACCAATCGCTGCCTGAATAGAAGCAGATGACATACTCTTTCCTACTGAAGATACAGTGGGGTTAAACAGAGCCATTCCAATCCTTTCATTGATAGTATAAATCTTCAAATCTCAGTGGAAGAGCCTAGTATTTTCCTATTGTTAGTAGATCATTGACAGAACAGACACAACAGTTAAGAAGCTTCTAATGTGACAATTTATATAAGCAGAGTAATTAAAGTATATTAGAAAACCAGATAATCTCCCGCAATCAAACCAATAAAGGGCAGCCCATGGGCATTCAAATCACACATTGCAATTTAGCTCAGGGTCACCTTCCCAAGGTAAATAAGATCAACAGAAAATACCTTAAACTGAATGATCCTTACCCATTACTAAACCTATTCAGGAAATTATATAAAGCTCTTTGAAGACACAAATATTTTAAGAACAGTTAACCACTTTAAACAACTACTTTATTTCCTTTTACTGTTTTGAAGACTAAAGCCAAGTTTCATTTCTTTAACATTACTTGGGACATTCACTAAAAAACATAGGAAAGGTAGGGAAAATGTGACAGACCCTTTAAAATGTTACAACACAAGTAAAGCAGCAGCAATATTTTCTCACATTACCTGAAAGTGCATTAGTACAGATGATGCAAGTTGTCAGTAACTAAATAATTATACTATCCGTAGGTCGGGAATCCCGCTCTTACAAATTTTTACTAATCTCACATGCAACTATATTTTTACTATTTTCTGTCTGGGTTTTTCTGTCTGGGTTTTTTGCTTGTTTTATGTATCTTTTACAAGCAGGTCCATCAACTGCATAATTGAAAGCGTTTGATTACATTTAAAACAAGAAGTAAATCAAAACCAGCACTCTATCAAATTTTCCAAGTTTAAGTCTATATTATAAAAACCTTACAAAAGACCCAAGACATAACCATTGCAACTGACCCCACAATAAGCAAAAGTGGAAAACATACACTATTCAGATTTTAAGCCAATATTCCTAACATTTCTTCTTAAACAGCAGATGCTATAATACATAGCTTAGCAGCTACTTCATTAGAGAAATATGATTCAAGAAATGTGGTTCTTTGAAACAAATACAAAGGAATTTGGTAGAACTCTGTTCTTCACTAAATTCTTCTTTAGATTTTAGTGTAACACTACAAACATCATGCAGCACAGAAAAAAACCCAAACTGAAAGTCTCAGGATTTAAGACAGTTGTCTTTCCACAGCAATACGGAAACATTAATATATTATATTAAGATATATAATCAGCAAGACTACCACTCCTTGCTTAATCTATTTTCTCAATCAAGGAATCACTAAAATTAGCAAAAGTAACCATGAGCTAATCCACTTCAAAGTTTTCAAAACAAGTGTTCAAAGTAAGAGCTGATAGTCTGTTAAGCTGCAGCATCTCTGAGTATGGCCATCCCTTGAAACTTTAAATATATTATACTCCTTTACTTTTTTCAACAGGAAGGCAAAAGCTGCACAAAGGCCAAAGCAGTACTAGCCTGAACATTCAACCCTTTACTGGAGAGCAGTAAAAGTTCCGACAATACCACCAACAGCCTTGGCAGAGACAAAAAGGCTATTTTAAAACTCATGGAGTTGCAGAAAGAAATGTGGAAATTCTTCAAAAAGGAATGTGGACAGACAGCAACTGCTGAAAGTTTAACTGAGAAAGAAAAAAAAAACCAAACCCAAACCCAGAACCACACAAATGAAGTGACCCCCAAGTACAGGCAGCTCTCCCTCCTGCATTATACCTCTTCTTTCATCACATTCTTCCTGCAGCGACCTTTCCCCCTTGCACTGTATGGCGGAAAAGAGACCTGGAATGTGTTATCATCGGCCTCTCCTGTCCATCTGACTCCCCCAGATGACTGTGGATGCAGTGAGACTTGCAATGATCCAGGACAGAAAGATGCCATAGCTGGAAGATGCAAGTGAAAGTTGTCATATAAACACTTGGATTTTCCACTGGATTCTTCATGAAGGTCTTGAATATATGGAGAAATAAGCTAGCAATCTATCAGAAACACTTCTTACTAAATTACAAGAAACAACAAGTATTTAGAAAAGAACTAACATAAAATAAAATCATGGACAAATAAAGAAAATAAAGCTTGAAATTATTTTTTAGTGGCTGGATTCCATTTACTTTAAGAGAGGTAAAACAAGTGTCACCAAAATTGTGATTCTACAATGTCCAAATCTGAACATGGGGCAATAAGTTCCAATTATTTTCTATGCATTTAACTCTAAATTTTAGAGGAAAGCTGTTCATTAATAGACCTGCATTCATCAATCCCTGGAAGTGTTCAAGGCCAGGTTGGACGGGGCTTTGAACAACCTGGTCTAGTGGAAGGTGTCCCTGCCCATGGTAGGGGGGTTGGAACTGGATGATCTTTAAGGTCCCTTCCAAACCATTCTATGATTATACTGTGATCACCAATATGAAATGTCAACGCATCTTATATTGCTCCTCGAATCTACTGATTTGCAGGCAATACTGTTCCTTTATTTTAGATGCAACACTAGGAAATGTTTTCCTTAATTCCTCTAAAATGTTATTGCAGATTTCTTTTGGAACACAAATATTTTCCTAAAGAATTCACTATTTTGTAAGCAAGTGGCATAAGAGCTCCTTAGTTAACCACTAATTCATTCGTCCATAAATTGTTTTACCCTCTTTTGAATGGTTTAGGCTTGATGAGCATTCCCTATATACGCCCAAGTGAAGAACTCTCCAAGGCAACAATGGCAGGACCACAAAAATAAAATATGATTAAAAAATATAATATTGCACATCAAAGAGCTCATCTCCTGATATCAAAGATTCTGATCTTCACTGGGATAGAAAGTGTTAATACTGTGAATAAAAGGCTCACAACTGCAGTTGAATCATGTGAAGATTATCAATATAGCAGCAATGTACAAAGGGGCTTCAGCAAGGTTACTGAGTTTAATATAATCCTCTCGATAGCTAAGCACAGTAATAGAGAACACTGTTCACTGTGACAGCATGTTGTGTGTGCTCAGTAATACTTTTAAAATATACAGGGAGAACAAGAAATCCCCATCATCTCTACTATGCTCAAAGACAAAGTTAAGATATTAACAGGAACTGACACACAACCCTAAAACACAAAGGCACAAAAAAAGCCAAATATTCAGAGCTGCAGAATATTATTTGGCACTTTCTCCTTAGCCCTTCTCAAAGGGTTTAACTACATCACCAAAAAGACAAGTTGTTATGACCATAATCTAAATGCAAGCAACACAGCTCTAGCCTGCATGGGCCAGGTCTACTGGGAGGGAATATTACATCTGCTTCAGCCACCCTAGCAAATCTGTGTCAGGGAGCTGTTGTTTTTTTCCTAGAGCACATTTAACTAAGATAGGGTTGCAAGAGCAGCAAAGACAACACAACCTGCATTAATTCAGTGCAACTAGTTCACATTTCAGCTTGTAGAATAGTAATAGTCTTGCTGATTTGAGCCCAACTGTAATTTTCCTTCATTACCTTCACCGGTATTCATTCAGTTAGCTTCTCCATTGTACTATGCATGCATATGCTATGATTGCAGTTTTCCTTGTGTCTTTAAAACAAAGTATAAACTGGAACACACAAAACACACATAGTGACCCTCTGCTGTCACAAAATCTCAAGTCCCATGGGAGTCAATCCACGTAACTGACTTCAGCAGCAGCAGGGCTCAATCATTCACAGATCTCAGGCAAGTGCTTTGCTAGCTTCTGCACTGTTCAAAGCACTGGGAGTCATCTTGTTGCTTTGAACAGGTAAGTCAGTGCTCACTTCTTTTTAAAGAAACAACACAGAAAAAGCAAACAGTTAAAAACACCTTTAGTTTGCCTAAGCAAAGTTTCAGCATAGGTCAGATTCAGAATTTTTTAATCCTTTGAAAGGACAAACAGTCAAAAATAAAGCAAAAAAAATGGACAGGCTGCACTGAAATCGATACTATCCTAAGTTGTTTTATTCCCCTTTCTTAGTTCACATGCATACAAAAATCCCACCTAAACCAAATCTAACATTTCCAAATCATTACCATTTCATAGAACTTAAAATGGCTTAAATTCAATTCTTAAAAGCCTTATTTTGAATAGCAAACTTTATAATAGCCTGCCTTTACAACTATTTTGGGTCAAAATAAGACAAATTTCCCCAATAAATTTCTGTACCATATGCAAAACTTCAGAACAGTAAACATGCCTCAACCTCTATTGCACTGTGGGCACATCACCTCACATGATGAGCGCTTAAAAGAAAAAAACACAAAACACACTTGTCCGCCATCGATGGTGCGGGGCTTGCAGGAATCACTGGAGGCTCTTTGATTAGCCCAGACCACAAGGCATTTTGCCTTTTGTTTTTGAGGGTTTTGTTTGTTTGTTTTAAACAGAGGTCATCTTTTATGTAACAGATTTCTTAGAAAATTACTGAAAATTTGTAATTACATTTCTGTAACTTTTAATTATAGGGACATCTTTTCATTATTTTTTATTCTTTCTAAATTTAAGAATAAATTTGGCTTACAAAGCATATATGAAAGAACAGGAAGTCTAGATCACTTTAGATGATCTTTGTTCAAGTTTATAGCTTATTAGGAACAGAAATACTAATATCACAGAATGGTTGAGGTTGGAATGGACCTCTAGAGGTCATCTTGTCTGGATTGCTCAAGCAAAGACACCTAGAGTTGGTTACCCTGGACCATGTCCATGTGGCTTTTGAGTATCAACAAGGAAGGAGACTCAACAACCTCTTTGAGGAGCCAGTGATTGGTCACCCCCACAGTGAAAAAAAATGTTTCTTGCTGTTCAGATGGACCTTCCTGCATTTCAGTTTGTGCCTATTGTCTTTGGCTTATGATCACTGGGGAGCACTGAAAAGCCCCCGGCTCTGTCCTCTTTGCACCTTCCCTTCAGACAGTTCTATACATTGACAAGATCCCCTTGAGCTTTCTCTGCTCCAAGCTAAACAGTCCCACCTCTACTCAACCTTTCCTCAAAGAAGAGATTTCAGTCCCATAATCATGTAGCCCTTCACTGGAATCTCTCCAGTATGTCAACATAAAAAGGACATGGAACTGTTGGAACAAGTCCAGAGGAGGGCCACGAGGATGATCAGGGGACTGGAGCACCTCCAGTATGAAGACAGGATGAGAAAGTTGGGGCTGTTCAGCCTGGAGAAGAGACGGCTGCGTGGAAACCTCATAGCAGCCTTCCAGTATCTGAAGGGGGTCTATAGGGATGCTGGGGAGGGACTCTTCATTAGGAACTGTAGTGACAAGACAAGGGATAATAGGTTAAAACTTAAACAGGGGAAGTTCAGATTGGATCTAAGGAAGAAGTTCCTTACTGTAAGGGTGGTGAGGCACTGGAATGGGTTGCCCAGGGAAGCTGTGAATGCTCCACCCCTGGTGGTGTTCAAGGCCAGGTTGGACAGAGCCTTAGGTGGCATGGCTTAGTGGGAGGTGTCCCTGCCCATGTTAGGGGGGTTGGAACTAGATGATCTTAAGGTCCTTTCCAACCCTAACTATTGTATGAGTCTATGTCCATGTCTCTTTTGTACTGGGCAGCCCAGAATTAACCACAGTACTCCAGATGTGGCCTCACCAGTGATAAGCAGAAAAAAAAGTTATCACCTCCCTCCTCCTGCTGGCTCTGACTACTGCAGCACAAGATACCATCACGGATTTGAAACAGCCCATTGCTGGCTCAAATCTCTGATGAAGGCATATGAAAACCTTCTGCATCATTATAAGTCACATATGAATATAATTTATAGTAAGAATTAGAATGCCTGTTTATCTGAGAAATGGAAATAAAGTAGAAATGCACTGAAAAAATGATTGCCCAAAGTAATAGAAGTCTTGAATAACCCTAAGGAAGGAAATTCTACGACCTTAGAAACTTGTTCCAACATTTGACTATCCTATGAAAATTTTATCCTTATGTCAAATAAAAGCTTCCTTCATCACAATCTCAGTCCATTGCTGTGACGATGGACAATCACAACTGTCTGTCACACATCTATGATGGGTCTGATGCCAGAATTTATCTATAACCACCCCATTAGATAGTGTACAAAACAGTAAAATGCCTTCCCCCCATCTCCCATCCTAGCCTTCTTTTCTGAAGGATGAACAAACTGAGTTTTCTCTGTCTCCTCTCATAGGGCATCGGCTCCAGACACCTTATCATCCTGGTGGTCCTCTGCTGGACTTAAGTTAGTATTTTAATGGCTTTTTTTCTACTGGGAACCCAATACGCTGCTCACTCACACAACATAATTTACTTGAAACACATTCTACTGGAGCACCAGCAGGTCATTGAAGTGCAGCTGTCTGTAGCTACACAACTGCTATTACAACAAATCTTCTGACTTCCTACAAGCTAAGATTTTTTTTACCAATTCCTTACTATCTCTTGTTTGCAAAAAAATCCCATGAGAAATGACACCTACACAGTGTGAATGAAAGGCAAATCAACTAGTTCTGACAGGCCAGTACTGAAACCTATTTTTAAGTATGGTCATTTCCAAAATCCGGCCTTTAGCTCTTCTGTGGGACTCTGAGACTAGGATAACAACAGCTGACAGAGAACTATAATGATAGGACAGGTTAATATCTTGTATAAGCTATTATTTACACTTTTTAAAATGTAAGTTTTCAGCGCAGTAAACTAAAAAAATTTTTAAAGCTTAACAGATTTACCTTAAACAGATGATTTCTTATGATTGAGAGCCTAGTCGTTTAATGGACTCCCCACACTGGAGAACAGACACCCACATACTGTACTAGAGTGGATCACTGTATAAGCTCGTGGTGTTTCAATTCAAACAGAAGTGTACAGATTGCTTTGGAAAAAGCTTACAATTTGAGATGTGATGGTAAATTTATGGCCATGTAAAAAACATTTAAACCCTTCTTAGCCACACTATTAAAAAAAAAACCCAATTAAAAAAAAAATCAAAGTTTGGCAAATTGGTCGAAAAAAATTCACTGAGGTCAACTTCACCACATCTCTCAAATGATCATTTTTTTTTTTTATCTAGCACAGCTTTAGAAATGCAGTTTCTCACATTGAACATGTTCTTACCCAAACTCAAGTACCAAGAAGACAGAGAGAAACTGGTAAAATAGGCACTCTGGCTGCAGAAATTCAAATGTTGAGTTGGTATCATGTCAGTTGAAATTTCCTGATCTCACCAGGAGATGTGAAATGGACTCTGAGGATAACTACACAAGGGGGATGGAAAGGAACAGTAGCAAAATATAAACCTCAAATACTGAAAACAGACTAGAAGTAGTAAACCCCACAATTATCTCCTCAGACATTCCAAATATAATTTCCAGTAACAGACCTGACCATTACACATGTAAAACTTTGTCATTATCATGCCATTTTTATTTATCAGGTAGGAAGCCTGAGAAAATATTACAAGTTTTTTGTCTTTCACTAAATTTAAAACAAGATTGTATCAGAGAGAGGAACTGTAGTTCAAATAGTTTTCTTTTTGTAAATGAAATTGCCCCAGCTCCTCTAGCTGCCTTTGCAGAAAATAAAAAAACTATACACACATGGATACTCTCTAGCAACCTGCTGGGAGTCATATACTGTAAGTGGTTTAGGAAAATCTTTCTCTCTAAGAGAGAAAAGGGATTTTGGAAGGCAGGCAAACGCATACTCAAGAGAATGAACTACATTGTTTCCAAATTCTGAAACAAAGTATTTTCTTTCCTGAAAAATCAATTTTGTTCTTTATGGAGTTTCTGTTGTGTTAAAGGATGCTGTTTGTGTAATACATCTTTTTACTGAAGGAGATTACTTTGGGTACAAAATGTCCCCTACTAACATTGTTCTCAACATTGGTAATACAGCCAGTAGAGCTAATTTTCAGTCATCCAGGAAGAATGGTAGGCTTGCTAAACTTTTATCATCATCCCTTCTGAAACACAGTAAAAATCACTGTTAGAACTGATAGTTTATTAGATCAAAGCTACCATCAACAATGTCAATTCTACCTGGTCGTGTTAACAGGAAAATGTTTTACGAGTTCTACCACCGGGCATCCATTTAACTTCCAGCACCAGCTATGCTATAAAATCGTGCAGATAATTTATTTGGTGACCTGCGTGTGTGGGAAGCATTATCCAGCAAAACTTCTCACAGTCTGACAAAATGCTTTGATTTGCACTGTTCAGATGATTGAATAAAAAGATTTAAGCAACCATGAACAACAGCTTTTATCTCCAAATGTGCTAAAAGTGTAATGTTACATGAGAGTGATCTATTGCTTTAAGACCAGATTTGATAAAATGCAAGTGATTGGATAAATACTATGTTTTAAACTTGCACACATTTTGTCCATTAGGCTGAAGTATTAGTAAAGTTCACATTTACCTTAAACATAATTTTTAGCAATTTTCCCACATAAGCTCATAAAGCCTCCATGGTATCCATGGTAACCTCTTTGCTTACATATAGCTTAAAACAGACATTCATTCCAATTAGGTGAAGAAAACAATAAACAGCCGTTCAGAATTCCTCAACTTGCAACGTCCTTTCTTTTAGACAGTATTCAACAGCCTTCAAAACAGTTCCCAGGTTAAGTCTGCCACATGCAGTTGATGACAGATCGGTCCGCCACCAAATTCTCTCTTCCCTGCATCAAGGCAGAACTGATTTAATTACTCCCAATAATATGCACAGTATACAAGTGCAGGAATCTAATAAATTCTTACATAATGCCAACAATGCAGATTCAATATCTTACTGTGCTTCTTTTCAGTGTAAATATACTGCTACTGCTCTGCAAGGCTTCCTAGAGTTTAATTTATTCCTTCTCTATACTATAAAATTTATGATTTATAATAGTCTGACACATGCTGCAATGTCTTCCAAAAAAGACTCACCTCAGACAGGAAACATACTCAATAAATATTATATCTAATATTCCACTGTATTTCATATCAAAACACAAAGGGATGTTGTTTAAAAATTTGCCACACAAAATTTTTTAAACCATTCTGCTTCTATGGGCCGGTTTGGTACTTCTTTTAATTCCTTAAGATGCATTCACTGAGAGTTGTGGCTTTTTTAAGAAAAAGCTGATAAAGGCATTTCCTGATGTTTCTACACAAAAACCACTAAAGTGAAAAAACAGCATGAGACTTGGGACACCTGCTACCTCCTGTCTCTCTGGGACACCTAGCACTCTGCCTGTGTTTAGTATGTCATGTCTTTGCTACACAGCATCACCTACCACAGACAGATGACACCCTGCTAATAATGTCAGAAATAACTGCTTAAAGTTCTCTGTGCAGCTGCTGGAAGAATTCAGAGACCTCACAAGACACACAGAGTTAAATGTTTAAGACCGTTTTCCCGTTTTGCTCTTCAAAACCTTAAACTAGAAAATCCCGAGTGAGAAGTCAGAGAAAGGCCACCATTCCTTCTAGGGTTAAAAGATGCTTTTGTAAGATTTTTAGGTCAGATTAACCTTTTGCTCACAATAGGGCTGGGTATTGGTTTTATTTTTTACTGTCTTTAACACAGGTGAAAAAAAAAAATCAATATGAAGCGAGACAAAGGGCTCTGGAGGCCCTGGCTACACCAGCTTTTGGTTTGGCTCATACACAATCCTACAACATGCTGAGGCTGGGAAGGATTAGCCTGCTTGTGTTGAGTAAACCGATGATACTCAATAAACAGTTTCTGTTGTAAACCCCTTAGGACGTGCAAAGCCACACTAGTTGGCATTAGACCAGATAAGCTGCCGAACCAGCTGTAATCTCATTTAGACCTGAGCTGATCCTCCTGTCCTTTCATTCCACAGGATCAAAGCAAACCACTGAGGAGGCAGCTGTATTATAGCAGCAGTGCTTGCTGGATGCAGCAAACATTTCATAAATTCCTCTCCTTGAAGCAAGCCTGCACATAATCTACCCAGAGCCAGTTCAATCAATGGATTTCTGAATTCGTTAGCCTTATTATTACAGGATAACTGTTTTCTCCACATAGTGTGGTAGTTGTTGCAAGCCAAGTTTGCAGAACAGCTCTTATTGCTGATCGTTTCTTTCTGGTAATGTGCCTTTGCATTTTTTGCTGTGCCACATGAAAATGATTTAAATCACTTCAATGTAGTATTTTTTAAAAAATTGGAAATAAAACCAATTCACAAATATTCAAGTAGGAAGCCCTGAAATACAGTAAATCCTTCCAAGCATAATTACTGGCTACCTGCTCTCATGATTCCACCATCAGTAACAATGACCAGTGCTTTCTGAGCTCAACAACAGCAAATGATACTAGCAAAAGCAGGGATTATACCACTGTTCTTCCATAAATACAGACTAAAATTACAGATGTGAAAGGAGTCATGCTAAGAAAAATATTTCTATTTGCCTTTTACTCCTTGTGTTCTCTGGAATTAAAAAGAAGAAATATTTTCATTGTTAAAGAACGAATAGCACAACTAAATAAAACCAGAAAACCACAAAAGCAACAGGTCTTATTAAACTAAGCAAAAATGAAATCCAAGACACTATCAAATAAGACTTCAGGGTGCAACATTCGATTTCTGTACACCACTTGGAGTTTCCATTGTGCAATTACAGCTAAAATAAAAAAAGTTACAGTGTAACCTGAAGAGCCCTAGAAGAACAGAAAGTATAGTTCAGAAAATGCATCAACCACTCCATTTCACACCAGTGAAGCACACAGTAACACATATTCACAGATAAAGAAAGTAAAATTAGATTTGTAATTTACACTGGAGCAGGTGAACACTATTTTAAAGTATTTTTAAGTTCTTTGATTTTCTAATTGTACTAATTGTTAAACACCTAAGTTTTCTGATGCAGATGCATTGATAAAAAAGAAAAAAATAAGATGTAAGAAGAATTATGCAGTACAGGAGTGCTTTGTGGGTCAAATAACATTAGTGATCCCTGGATCACTCCTTGAAGAATGAACAGGAGTCACAGATACAAATTTGGACAGAAAATTGGGGTAAAAATAGCAGTATTTATGACTCACTGTTATTGCAACCAGTATAAGTATACAATACAATGCACACAAACAGAAAAGATGAAGCATTCCTCACAGAGCAGTGCTCTTGAGTTTACAGAGTGCAAGAGAAAAAATCTGTACCATCTTTGCACGCACATCCTAACCTACACTACACAGATTTATGGGACCTCTGTTATCTGGCCATTAGTATTTATAATAAGATATGAAAAAATCTGTCCCTGTAATAAAAAGCTTCAATGAAGTATAATAAAATCAGATGTTTAACACATGCAAATGATTTTTAACAGATTACAGAGATGAGATATTTAGTATGAAACTTTTTTTAAACACTAAAGCACAGATGTGCTAGAGCATGTCACAGGCAGCTGGCAATGATGAACAAAAGGTATTTGCACCTATCCTCTACAGATGTGTAAAAACCCAACCACACATCTCTTCCACAGTCACTCGGAAACCATCTGATGTGTTAGTTAACGATTCCCCTCTCCACTTCATTCTTCAGACATAAAGGGGTCCTATTTAACATAATCACTTAACAGCAAAGTGATGGGTATCAGAACCCTAATTCTTCTAATATTTGCAAAATCCGTCTCTTTTTAATAATAATAACACTATGATAGCAAACTGTAAAACTGTGTAATTATACTTTAATTGTATTGTGAGGCATGCATTAATCACAAAGTTTAAGTACCAAGGATGGAATTATAATAATTCTGTAAAACAAATTTAAGCTAGCTAAGTAGGTCAGAACCACTAGCATGCAACAGGAGACCTCTGGGAATTTATCAGTTAATGGCTATTTATGTGCAAATGAGTGCCCTCCAACCCTCCCAAATCCAGTGTAGCTGAAGGGTATTTCTGTTAACCAGGAGCATGCTTAACTGCTGAGGCATAAATTAAATCATTTATTGGAATGATTTTAATTCTTCTCTCCCCCCACCCTCTCTAACTACTCCCTCCACCCTCCCTAGCAGCACAATTTACAGTATTAATTTACATGGAGATAGGATTGCTGAAGAGTTTTCAGAAATTACTTGTTTCAAGGAAGGCAGGGAGAGGGAGAAGATGATGACAAGGAGAGAGAAACTTTCAGTAAGAGGCAGTAGCAGTGCTATACTCAATCTGCACATCATCCAGGAGGCAGGTTATTAGAAATTCCAGAGGTTCAGTATTACAGCAGTGCAGTGTAAATGAACTCTAATGAAATGAAATTCTATTTTATGTCCTCATAGAATTGTTTTGGATGGAAAAGACCTTTAAGATTATTGGCTCAACCATTAACCTAGCACTGCCAAGTGCACCACTGAAACATGCCCCTAAGCAATGCATCTACATGCCTCTGAGATACCTCCAAGGATGGTGACTCCATCACTTCCCTGGGCAACCTGTTCCAATGCTTGACAACCCTTTTGGTAAAGAAATTTTTCCTATTATCCAATCTAAACCTCCCCTGGTGCAACTTGAGGCCATTTCCTCTTGTCTCATGTTCTAAACTAGAAGACAATGAAGCTCAAGGGGACTGAATCAATTGTATTTTCTGTCCCAATGCTCAGACTTTACACATCAAAGACTTTCCTGAGAGAGAGAGCGAGAGAGAGAAAACAAAAAAATTTCTTGGCTGCAGAAATAAACACCTTCAATTTTGAGTTTGACTTGGAAAAAACTAATAATTTTTGATGTCTAAAGAAAATAGATACCTTTACAAAATACTCAGAACCAAGATGTATTAAATTTTTACTACGATGCAAAATGGGGATGATTTACAGACAATATAAATTATCTCTCAACACTTCTAATCACAGCAGCAACTCAGTACAGTAAGCATAACCTTAAGATTCACTTTTAGGCTTATATTTTCATATGCTTGGGGCTTCTTTTTTCTAAGCACATGCACACATTTTCTTGCAAAGCTAGGGTCCCAGAATAATGAAACAGTAAAAGTTTGATTCTCCTAACATCAATTAACCATAGCTCTCTGTTACCCTAAACAGGGTCACATCTCCCCAGTGTCTAATAATTACATTGTAAAATCCCTTGATTGCCTGAATATAATCACTCTCTCTATGACATATGGATAATCATGGTTGTGCTATATTAATTATTATATAAGAGATGATCACAGTACTTTACTTTCTGATGTCATCTTTCCACCCAATACAAAACTCCACGTAAAGGTAACACACTGAACAAGTACACACAGAGCGTTTCCTCCCCAGGTCAAGCTGGTTTAGAACACCCTTGAATACACTGGGGTGGTATGAATCAGGGGGATTCCCTAGGAGCAAATCTTTAGCAGCTTTAAAATATTTTTAGCAGATACCTGGAACACTTACTGAAGTATTTTCGAATGCACATCACTAATAGCTAATCAATATATTCCTGGCCAGGAAAACAAAGAATGTCAGTGAACATACTTGCTTTTATTCTCATACTTGACTTTATGTAAGGAAAACAATATTGCAATAAGCAGTAAAAGAAAATCTCATTGTCCTGGCGAGCACATACGCACTTGCCTGTTCCTCCCTTCTCCTGCCCCTCAATAAAAGATGACACACATCCCTGGCTGTAGCAAATGCTCCTGCTGAGTGTATAATGGCTGCCGTGGCTGCCTGTGTAGTCCCTGCATTACCATATAGAGAACCAGAAGGTTTCTGTTTTTTAACATGGATTTGCAAGCATACACATTAAACCAGAAACTTCATACCACTTTCTGATAACAGCCAGAAATGAATAAATGAACAGAAATATCTGTCAAAAAGAAAAAAAAAGTTCACTACTCTATTTTCAGAAAGAATTAGCACAGCTGTATCATCAGAGCCTGCAACAAGCCCATGGTTACCTCTCCATTCCCTACATGAGGGGATGCTGCCTTTATTATCCCTGTACCTCCCGGCCATTGGAAGGGTCTCAGCATTGCCCTAGGGCTTTAATTAACCCTGATTAGAGATAAACAGGGATTTCTGGTTGTGAGAAAAGGAGAACAGACCATACCTTAGGCTTTTCAGGGAACTGAGTAAACCACAAACTGCATTTACCTTTCCCTACTTACTCCTCCAAGTAACATCAGGAAGGGACCCCCACAAGATCACAAGATGATGCACAATGTACACATTTCAGAATATACTCTACTCTTTCCATTTTTTTTTTTAGGAAGGATAGGTGGCCTGCTATATTAGGGTCATTTCACATGAGGCACATTTTCACTGTCCCTGGTTTAGTACCACTCGAAAGAAAGCCAAAGCATTTAGACATTGGCAATTAATGACACTTGGACTTGCTCCAAGCCAAATAAAACATGACAACCCACAGCTATGTGCCCTGTATCAACTAACTAGCTTCCTTTAGAAAATGTCTTAAAAAGCATTTTCAAAGTAGTTTTCTAGAGAGGTTTCAAGACTCAAATACAAAACCACTGAAAACCCAGCACCCTCTTCAGCAGAGCCACTCTGCCACACACACAGTATCAGCTACCCTCAAGCTCCCACCCCAGAAATTCCAAGAGCTAGTACGATACAGAAGCATGAGACAGGTTCAACTTCTTTCCTCAAACAGAAAGGGGGAAATAAAAAAATAGCTATTTCAGTACTTCACAATTTTTCTTGCTGATGATATTTTTTTGGTTTGTTTTGTTTTTCAAAATATCAAAGTAATTCAAATTCTGGTTCTGCTTTCCATTTGAACACAGAGAAACACTATAATTTTTGCCCACACACAAACTCAAACTTTATAACTCATTTTCACTAGCTGTGCTAAACAGCTCCTTACTTTCAGTGATACCATTAAACACTGATAACGCTAAGGTAGTACAAGAAGCCTCACACTAATTATCTCCTTTATGAAATTTTTTTCTCTCATTCCCATAGACTCACACCATTTTACAAAAAAACTGTTTGTACTTGTAAGGCTGCTGTTTTCTCTTCCTTTTTTGTTACAATACCCAGAACAAGCAAACTGGAAGTTGCTTTATATCCCAGAAGAAATTTCATCATGAGCGAAAGCATCCCAGGGGAAGAGAATCAAATAATCTGAAAACAGTCAACTGAAAACACAGAATACATTTAGATTCATCCCTTCATTTAGTCACTGGTTTCATGAGAGCACCAAATTGCTTTTTCTGATGAGGTAGTCCTGTAAGTTGTAGTAAGAGAAGCTGGCACTGGTAAGTTACAGCTGTCAGTAACAGAATCTAAAAAATAAATTAGGAAAAAAGTAAGCAATTGGCTGTTTATCCTCACTGTAGCTATTATCCATATTCCAAAGCACCAGTGATGGAGGTGGGGGGAACAAAACCCAAAAGCCTGTTCTACTGAACCACTGAAATGAGTCTTTCAGAACTGCACAAACTACTACTGCTGTTATATTCAGCACCTGGCAGGTGCTTTCCTTGCTTTTCATTTTCCTCCATTAAGACAAGTATATTCACGTGTTCAGTTAGCATTCAGGATTCTCCTTTGAGTTCGGTCAGATTTCTTCCTCCTCTTTAAAGGTCAACTTTCTTTAAAACACACAGACACAAATTAATTCTACTCTCCAGAGATGACCTCCTTTCACAGGGGCTAGCAATGGAGAGAAGAGTACAAAGGGAAATATTTTGTGCAAAGCAGACACATATGTATATAGATGACTTGTTTAACCATTCTTGAAGATGACAATGGCTTACTCTTGTCCCAGAATATGCACTTAATTCTCTTATCCATCTTAGCGATTCTCTGTTAAGAGAATAGACAAGAAACACATGGGAATAGATGGGCAGAGCCACAAAGTGCACTTTGGTATGCCAGAGAGCCTGGGAACGTTGTCCCAAGCCAGCTATCTGTCTGCTATCTACATCCTTCTGCACAGGCTGTCAGTAGGAGGCAGCATTGACTCTGACAGCAGCATCTCTGCACTGCAAAGTAGTTGGGAGCTAGCTTCATTCTTCTGTCATTATATAAGCAAGATGACACTGTTCTCTAATCCAGCCAAAGCTGATAAGTACCATCAACCTGTCACTTCCTACATTTCAAATTCTAACATTGCAGCATCAAAGAGTTTTTACATTTCGATTTCTTTTGCTGGCAGCGGTCGGTAGCCTCTCATTCTCCCACGGTGTTCTAATGCAGCATTTGCACACCGGGGTTACTCCCAGCCTGAATAGCAGGTCATCCCCTACTCACTGAGCTCATCTGCGGCCCATGTGCTAGGCAATTTAGATCCAATCAGCCCTTATTTAGCTCAAGAGTAATGAGCAGCATAGTGACACAGACTTAAGCCTGACCCTCAGGACACTGCTCATCAAGCAGTAAAACTGTGACAAAATCATTCATCTTCCACCCGCTGGCAAGAAATAATACTCGCACTCACTGTATTACTTTTTCAAGATATAAAAAAAAAAAAAAAAGGTCCTGAATTTTCATGATGTGAGACATTAATTTGCAGAAAGCTGAATTCCCTTAAACCCCCCTGTTGCTATGAGCTCACCAGGGGGAAATAGGCCTTAGGAGACTGAAATGGAATAAAGAAAATTGCTTCAGCTTTCTGTTCATTTTAAATAAGCCTTAAATCTGACAAGAGATATCCTAAAGAGAGAAGAAATATATATCTTGTAAGGTAACGAAGAAACAATCAAAATTAAGAGATTAGAAGGCTACTTGCACATCATGTTTTTATTGGCAAAAATATTTCTTTGTTTAATATCCACAACCAAAAAAAATATATTCCATATGAAAAGCCATTCTCACACCTCGTATGAAGAATACAAGAAGGAAAACTAAGAGGAAAGTTAATATGGGGAAAATAGTTTCAAATGTGTGACACTTCCATTGGAAAACAAATCTGCAGTTTATGTACTTCAGGGGGCATATATTTCCCTAAACAACTGCAGGGTCCTAAGCAGCAGGTTCTCAGTACACCTGGGTATGATTTTACTCCCTTTTTTAGTGGATTTACTCTTTCACAACAGCAAGTCTTGTACTGCTGTCAGGCAGGCCACAGAAAGCTTATGTGGATAAATTTTTAGTAAATAAACCGGATACAATGGATGAAACACAGAAAAGTGTTTCAATCTGTAGCACAGGGGAAAGAGCTGTGTATCTTCATGATTGATGTATGAATACTAGACTTGAGTTTCTTTAGCTTTGGTCATCTACCAAGACTGGCTTTGTTTGGGCTTAACAGACAGAAGGTCCTCTGGCAGCTTTTGTTGCTTCAGTTTGGTCTTCAAGTGATTCTAGAATAGAACACAATTTTTCAATTGGAAGGGATCTACAGCAACCATTGAGCCCAACTGCCTGACCAATTCAGGGCTGACCAAGTTAAAGCATGCTGTTAAGGGCACTGTCCAAATGCCTCTTAAACAATGACAGGTTTGGGGCATCAACCACCTCTCCTGTTCCAGTGTCTGACCACCCCCTTGGTAAAAAAATGCTTCCTAATACCCAGTCTAATTCTCCCCAGATGCAGCTTTGAACCATCCCCACACATCCTGCCACTGGATACCAGGGAGAACAGCTCATCACCTCCTTCTCCAATTTTCCTCCTCAGGAAGCTGTAGAGCAATGAGGCTACCCCTTAGCCTCCTTTTCTCCAAGCCCAAAGTCCTCAGCTGCTCCTCATATAGCATTCCTTCCAGCCCTGTCACCAGATCTGTTGCCTTCCTTCTAAGGCGGATGCTCTCTTATTACATCTGAAACACCAATATGAAAATGATTTTAATCAATTAGTCACATGGCTTTCACATGGCCGCCTACCAATTCAAGAAAACAGTGACAAGTAGAAATGAATATTCTTGCAAACCTGAACCAATGCCAGACATACACAGGAGTTTTCTATAGGTAAAGTATTAGGTACACAGCTCCAGTGCACACTACTATTTCATTTCATTCCTTTGTATAGTAATACTCTCAGAGCAGAGAATACATAATCAAAACACATGCTGGTTTTAGCTATACAGCTTTGAAGATCAGAATACTAAAAACTTTAACTTAAATCCCCCAAAATTCCTGGGAAAAAAAAAATATCTTAAATCCCACATAAAGTATCAAGAAAGGAAATTCAGTTTAATTACCAGAGCCACACCTTAAGACAACTACTATAGCTAAGTATGCATCCAGTATTCCCAAAGAAGATGGTAACAAATTACTTTTAAGGATTTAGACACAGTAAAACTCTCAAAATGCTGCTATATTTTAAGGCAGTGCCTGCTTCCCATGCTCTAAAGCATATAAAGACTACATTTTCTTTTCACTCATTCAAAGCTCAGTTTTATTTATGGAATAAGTGAACTTCAGAAAACCCGCAAACAAACCCAACTTAAAAATCCTTTAAACCATAAGTTAAAAAAAAACCCCAACAACCTAAAAATACTTAAAACCATTGGTCAAGTTAGCACAGCAAGGTACACTTGTTCCCCAAGCATGAGGTCCATGTTGCGAAGTAAAAAAGGAAGGACTCATTTCCTTTTCCCACACAGGCAAAAAAAGTTCATAGCAACTTTCAATGACTTTTTAATGGCAATTCATTAAGCCTGGGAGATCTAGAGCCAAACTAAGATCTCCTCTCTGTCAGTTCAGTGGCTTAGTCATAGAGTTGCCCCCTGTGCTTATTAGGACATCACAACCCATTAGCTGTATAAATGAGATGGGATGGGTAAGAGAAGACACATGCTCTTCCAAACTCTTCCAGATACATTTTTCAGAAGTTCAACATCAGAAAATATATTTTACAAAGACTAACACTAAAACTCCAGGGTGAAGGGAGGGGAAGAAGAGGAGGAGGAAGGACCTTTCTGTTCCCCTCCTGAGCTCATCTGCTGACTTACACAGTAAGAAAGAGGGAGAAAGGCTTCTTTCGGTCTCAGAAAGCTTCCCACAGGCAAGTAACACACACAAAAATTACAAATTACTATCAATTTCCATAGAAAAAATATATTGCATAATCCATTTCTATAGTGATTTCTCTCACAACCTCAAGGCTAGACACACTAACAGAGAGAAACATCCAGTTCTGCTGTTCTCTATGGCCCAATTATTAAGCTAACTTTTAATTAGACAGGTTTACCTACTTAGTATTCCTGTAGAGCTTATGAATTTTACTGAATTTTCCAATAACTTTTCATGTCCTTCAACACTGGCAGAACAGCACAAATGGGCACAAATACGCCAGAAATGTTTTTAAAATAAAATTACCATTTATTACATTATTATGTCTGTGGTACTTCTCATTTCTCCTATGGGAATCAGTGGCAAGTCTCCCTGAAACTAGGCAAAAACGTTTGGAGCACAGCAATGATTTTACATCTGGGCAAGTACTAGCATTTTATAATCCTGTAACTCAGTGCTAATACTACAAAACCCAAATGCCAGGATGACGACAATAAGAGAAAGCTCACGTCAGCGGAATACCAGATTACAATAAGGGACATTTGAACATGCTTCAAGCACTTCTTTAAAGAATAACATATTGCAATGCTACAACCTGCTGTTTCCAGGCACTCAACAGATTTCTTTGAGCCTGTGTCCATTTTTACAGTGAGTTCTGTCAAATCCATTAAATGCCTGTATTTTTATTAAACTAGGGTTTCTTTTTGTGTCATAATGCATTCAAATGACTAGTGCCAGAGATTTCGAACAAATGAAAGCACGTACGGGCAAGCATCCTGAATTTACCTTTCATTAAAGAAGAAAAAAACAAAACAAAATAAAAAAACCCCAATCAACCAAAACAAAACAAAAAAAAACCAATCAACCAACCAAAAAAGCCCTGCATTCTAAAACACTGTTTAAAAACAGAAAAAATAAAGTGAAAAATTATGTCTGATCTTGAAGCTGAATGCTCCAAGCAAACATAGGAAAGGAGTGCTCTGCATTTTTATTTTGGGGAGTTTCTTTATTGTTTGCTGGTTATTTTCCACATTTTCAAAAAGGAGACTGTATTAAAATACAATCTTACACTTCATACTAAATCTGACTATGAAGATCAAATACTTGGAAGTGCCAGCAAGTAGCATCTTGTTTCCAATGTTCAACTCGCCATGCATCAAACTCTAATAAAAAAGAGTCCTCCTGCCAAGTCATAGTTCTATTTAAATATATCGACACCAAAAAGTCATAATGACAACAATCAAAAAAAATTGGTTAAAAAAGCTTACTTAAAACAGTCTAAGCATAGGTAAATAGAACAATCAAAAGCAACCAGTACTTTTCTAGCAGACAAGAAAAATACAAGGAAAAGCTGGAAAGGGTTACTTCAAAACACAGCAGTGCAAAAATGGTAAAAGTGGAGGTGTCTTTTCAGATGCTTTTTAAGAAAAAAGACAGGAAAAAAACAAGTGCCCTTTCAAAACCTTGTATGCCAAGTTTTAGCCCAGAGCAAGTTCTCACTGTTATGTTACAAAACCCTTGAAAATAAAGGTTGATAATGGAAATGCTGACAGACCCTTAACCATAGCAGCATGAATAGCTATAATTAAAGAAGAGCTTTTGGCTACACCTTGCTCTGCAAATGAAAGATTGCCATTTTTACCATGCCCTCAAATAAAAGCAACTGGGAAACCTGGAATGCGATTTTAGCAATCCAACAAGACATGTTAAAGGGGACCACTAAAACTATCTGTCATTTTAAGTTTTAAATACTGAGGTATTTAGTTAACGCAACCAAGTTAGTATTTTCATAATGCTACTTAATCAGCAATAAAGAATGCTCCTGTGAGCTATCATCTGGGGTTAGCAGAAAGTGGCACATGAAGTTATTATTTTCTAACAGCCTAGAGGGAGCAGCTTCTCTCTTTAATCAGTGATCTGACTTGGTTCCTACCTGCAAATTCCCTGTCATGCAGTTATAAAATTATTAAGAGTGCAGTGTACAGAAAAATTACATTTATGAAAGCCCTACTACCTCATATCTGCCTGGATTTTCAAAACACGAGAGAGAGTGGCATTGAATGATTTCATCCTTCTCCAAGTTTGCAGACAGACCAGGCCTAATCAGTCTAGTTAAGCCAATGACAGTTTAACATCTGGTTGGCACAAAGTCATCCAAATCTTCTGAACCAAGAAAGTGGTTTCAGTGTTGTTCTACTTGTTTGGCAACAGAGGCTTATTTGCAGTGAGTTTGTCAAAGTGAGAGAGAGAACCAGTAACATTTTCCTGTTCCATTCAACCTGAAGAACAAAGCATTTTATAAACATTAAAGAATTAAGCTTCTCCGTCGATGGGATAAATAGGCAGGTAAAAGTAACCAAATGTATAAATACAGAAGCTGAAATAAAGAATTGTTAAATACAAGGCTCTAACAATCTCTCTCATACCAATCAGTATTTGAGTGTGTTGGTAATTTAAATATTTCAACAGACCTGCTTTTTGTAAGAAAAGGTACAAATACTGCCCTGTAGCTTGTACATGATGACCTGAGAAGTCTGCAGTGAACTTCAATGCCCTCCTCCTTATCTTACAAGAGGACCACTTAACCCCCAGCTCTGGAAAGCTTCAAAATACTGTCAAGTTATGAAATACGGAAGTTTTTCACCAGTCTCAAATTTTTACCTATTTCATCTTTAAAAACAATACCACAAATGCAATGTGTTAGCTAATGGAGAAAATGTCAAAGTATTTTTGAAGCCTCCAATTTATTCCAGTAAATACATTCAGTTGAACTGAAATACTAAATAATAGATCAACTAAACTTAGTTTTGTGCTTCATCTTTTTTCAAAAGACTGACAGAAAAACAGTTGTCTTGGGATCTATGAGCTATTGACAGCTGCAGTCAAACTACTAAGTAACAAAGAATCTAGTTAAAGAGGGATCTTGCATACAGGCCTCTCTATTCCTGTTATGCACCCTTTCACAGCTCTTTCCACATATTTCAGTCTTGCACATTTGAAGTAATGGAAGATCAATAGCTGCCTCGTAATATCTTATACAAAAAAAAAAAAGGCAGTTTGGGCTTCAAACTGGAGGACTACTTCTCAAAGGCATCAGTAGACAAAAGTATGCTTATTGAAGGGCGCTGCGGATGTTGAAAACTGAACAAGTACATCAAAGCAAAACTGCTTGAAAGTGGTAAAATATGATTTCCTTATTTCCTATCAAACCCCAGACAAGTATTTAAATTCCCATAACTGTTGTATTTTATTGCAACCCTGGTGAAAAATTATAATAAAAAAAAGAGACTGAAAAATAGAATAAATTTAGTGAATAATAATAATAAAACCCACACCAAAACCACCTAATTTAAGTAATTTAGTACAGGAAACAACTTTGAAATTTCTTATGGGAAAAGAAAGATTGCATTGTCTGAAATAGTAGCAACAGGATGTTTTCCTAGAAAGCCACTAATTCATAACAAAATATCAGGGATGTCAAACCTACTGTCCTGAAATAGTAAGAAAACATTTTTAAGATTCTAAATATAGTGAGGTATTTGGAAATTTAACACATATGCACAGCACTGCACAGATTTCTCTTTCATTTTACTCTATTTCAGTAAGAAGTTAATATGAACTACAGTTTAACCCTAAACACAAAATCAACACACCAGTCTATATCTACAGTTTAACTAAATAACTTACCGAAGTCTGGCTAGAACAACCTGAAGAAAATTTAGGACCATACTCAGTTCAGCTCCTCGACAAGCAGGCAGCAGCATAGTAAAGCCATCATTTAGCAACTTTTCCTCAGAAAGGCTTAAGTAGCAGCTGGTCTCAAATACTTCTTGGACACCATCAATGTAGGTAGAAAGTACAGTCCAGAGATTTTGTTTCTGTGTGTAGTCATTTTTGGTTACTAAGAACTCCTTTGCCTTCTCACGGAAAGCATTTGAGAGTTTCTCAGCTAGAACATTAATGTCCATGTTCTTCTCAACATAAATCAAAATGAAAGCAAAATGACCTCTCCAGATGAGAGCTCTTTGAGACACAGTGAGGGAGGATGGAGTCAGGAAATCCAAAAGATCCAACACTCGACTCACTATATCTTCTGTCTCTGCAACAAGTGCCAGCATGAGGAACAGGTTAAAAAAGTTCTGCAGCCCCACTTCTGTCAGCTCCTGCATTCTTCTCCGATGGAACTTTGAATAAATTCTACATTAAAAAAACAAACCAACAGAAAACAGGAAAGTTTTTTTCTTAACCTATGCAATTTTCTATCTGCTTGGTAGACTAAAATTTCATTTCTATCCTTTTAGTTTACAGTTACCCTCTTCAATAACCCCTAAGTTTTAAACATCCTCTTTTCCTTCCCCTCTTGTACTACTACTGGAACAAACATGCTTATTTTCTGCTCCTAATACAAGGTACATGCTAAGTTTTCAACTCCAGGTACTGCCTAACCCTTCTCCCTTATCCAACAAAGTACAAAGCTGCGCACAAAGCTATAAGCAGACTCTCTATACCTGGTCTGTGATGGGTGTCCTCCACACCATGCCTTCACATCAATGAAATTTAGCCCATAAGGGCTCCTAAGAAAGGAAGTTGCCAAGTTGTATCTCTTTGCAACAGCAAACAATTAGAGTACCCCAACTTCTTCCCTAAAAAACTCCCTTAATTCTTTTACTGACCTGTACTGCACTTCTACTGTACGGAGTGTGGAACACAAGTTTGGAAGAAAACAGGGAAACTAAGGTGTTTGGAAGAGAATCTGCTCACCAGCAGGAAGGTATTAAGAAACTTTAAGCTGTATCGCTTATATGACAGTGCTCAAGTCATACGTAGTTGATGGTGGGAAGCACTGCTACTTTGTGACTTTAAAGTGGTTGACAAGAAGCACAAAGCTTTTACACGTATCTCTTTTCTATGACTTCTGCTCAGATCTGGACTTTTAAATAAGTGTCACCATTCTTACAACAGAGGATTAAAATGAAAATGGCTTGCTTAACTTTTTGATTTCTGTATTTAAAACCTTGGGTATATCCTTCACCTTTAATTTAAAGCACATTCCACATATGGTAAGTAAACATCCATAAATGTCATTTTCCTATTCTGCTACCTGGAAAAATAGTTGGAAGTGGTGCTGAGGTTATCAAATCTAGCCACCAAAATTTACAGCAAACCCAATTAATCTTGTTTAATAGTAAATTATTACTGACAGGCATTTACGTTCTTCATGCATCAATTAATGCTTGGTTAGCTGCTGAAAACAGAGTTCATCCCAAAATCATAGCTGTAGGCTGTTAAATTTTGCTACTCATGTAATTGATTTATTCAAGGTAGAGAAGATGAATACTGGTTGAGCAGACTGACACAGCATGTGTTGCCTATTATTATTCACCCTCTTAAATTAGGGAAGGTAACAAGCTATAATAGCACAAAAACATAAGTATAATTTGCTTTCACTAAAAACAGAACAGGCTAATTAAAATTACTAATTGCATCCAACAACATGTTTTTTTGTATGCAACTGTAACAATTTTTAAACCCAAACTTTACTGACTGTAGCAACTTGAGAAGTGTACATAAATATTACGTATATTTCCCCTTTCTTAGAAGAAACATAGCAAGTAACTTTGTAAGCAGATGTGCATTCGCATGTGTATCTTTTCTGTGTTTGTTATTTACATACAAAAAATACATAATAAAACTTTGATTTTATTAATGCTTAACATTTTTAATAAAACAACCCCCCAAACAAAAACATTTTTAAGTCTTCTATATCCAATGAAGAAAAAAAAAATAAAGAGCACTTTAAATTATCAGTACGATCTCATTATTATAATAAAAGTTTTAAGCATTCAATATATCTATATAACATCAGGATTATGATTTAGGCCATCTATATTTTATGGGGTTTTTTATATCATGACTGAGTGTACATCTTAATTATTATGTTTCAAAATGAAATATCAAAACCCTCACAAAAAGAATATCATGAGAAATTTTGGAAACTATGACAAAGAAAATGGAAACATAAATGAAACTGCAGGCCTAGCAAGAACCAATCTGCATGTTCTTGGACAACACATGGCTTACATGCAGCTCAAATAGAATTTCTGTGCTTTAATGACATTATCTGTCTGGCAATAGGGTTGTACCACTGCATAGGCTGCCAGTGTACCAAATTCCTGGCCTGTGGGACAAAGTAAATTATCACAGGCTATGGATGCCAAGGTGATTCTTGGACCCAGCTCCTGGACTTTGTCACAGCCTCAGCTGGCACCAGAAACTTCAGAGAACAACTGCTTTCTTCAACTTATGAATCATCCTGGATCCCTCCCTCATCCCCTTTACTTTCTCTTGAGCACACTACCCCACTTGCTTTGGCGTGTGGCTGGAAGGGCCACATTCAGTCTCACTGACTAGACCTCTTACAACACAAGACAAACTAAGTAGGGGCCATACCGTCCTTTAATTTGTTTCCAAGGATGCATGCCATTGTTCTCTGCTTCTTTCATCATCCGTGCCAAAATACAGAGAAAAATGAAGTAACTGTTGCTGGACTTGTACAGGGTGGGGACCTGCTGTTCACAACAGCAGCTTTTCGCCAACTCAAGCATTAACAAAGAAGTTTTACTAACACTTGCCAGACCCTTCAGACCAAGCCAAGGAACAGTAAAGCAACTGTTCTAAAAGAATAAATAAAACAGGAGAGATTATAAGTAATAATAAATGCTAATATTCCAAACACAATAAGATGCAATCCACTCAACTCAAAAAAAAAAAAAAAAATACATTGCAACTATGTGTAAAGTATCTTTACAAGATCTTAAAATCAGTAGTCTTGATGAAAAATAAGAGTGAAAACCATACTGTAATTAATTCTATTGTTACATAATGTAATTGACCATAACATTTAAACTTGATTTCTTAAATAAATATAGCAAATCTAGGGATACTGCTATTTACTAAATATTGTAAATATATTTTACAAAAGTATAGCAATCAAGCTTGGCTACAGGAGAATCAGAATTAATTACTAAAAATGGGGGACTGTCAACATGCAATTCTACATTTTTATATATTAATCTACTTACCAGGTTCTTGCTGTAATAATCCCAGAGTATGGTGACAATAGAGAGGTTCAAGTCCCAGGAACTACACAAAGTTAAACAGCACTGAAGATGCATTCGTAAGTGTTCCTCTAACACACCAGTCTTGAAAAAGGAATAAGAAGTTTATTTTAGGTGGGGAGCATCACCTTGTCTACACATAAACCTGATACTACCAGACTCTTAAGAATAATTTCCTAATATATTTTTTTTTAATTACATAACATTGAGTAAATGCATCTGCTAATATAAACCATGACCTAGAAGATAAACGCTGACAATTGCATCCTGCAATCCAGCCAATATAATAGTTCATCACCATTTCAGGCATCTGTAGAATTGTAGACACATTAAGATAATAGCCAACTCAATATTGTGAGTCTAACTTGAAACATGACTGCATGGTGCAGAATCTTGCATTAGTTATACCAAATGCATGAGAGTCAGCTAACACTTCATCCCTTCTGTTACGCAAGTCTGAAAGAAAGCTCATTGCCACTGATACAGAGAGAAAGTGCAACTATCTGAGAGTCCATGTTTCTCTTAACAGTGTTCCAAAGAGGAGGATCTTTTCTTTCTGAACCATCTTCCTTCTCAACCCTCTGCAACATGGCTATACTGCTAACAACCGAGACAATTCTAAATCAAGGGCAAATAAGTGTCTGAAACACTGGGAAGGAAGTAGGGAGATTTGCACAGAAAAGGAAGGTGGCTCATAGGAAAGAAAATAGGAAATGTCAAACAATTTGAACACAGTGAAGTGTTCAGGTTGTAATCATGGGATACCGAGAGTAGGATTCATCTCATCCAACTTCTGATGTCAGCAAAACTAGGATATTAGGAGCTCCCAGCTCACATTGAAATCACGTGTTTAATTAGCTAGTTTAATATATAGCAATAAATATAGGATGATCAGCTCTGGAAGGGTGTTATTGTCTCCACTGGCTATAAAAGTGGTTTAGTGGACCAGCTTGTGTATAGTTGTCTTAAGAAAAGACTTTTACACACGTAAGTCTAACATCTCCAGGATAGTAGCAAACTCGTTCAGTGACAAGAGAAACCTGTGACCTACTTCTAGCTTTCAAATACATCTAAACACTATACAGGCCCGGAATTTCTAACAGCATAAAATAAGCTAGAGGAATAAAAGGGTTAATTAAAAAAATATATACAGGATGAGTTTTATGACTCAAAATCACAGCCCCAGGGAGGGGAATGAAGGAAACCATGTATCAGATAAACATTGGGAAGTTTTCCCCTTCAGTGCTGATTAAAGTGCTGGGTCCTGAACCATCTCCCAAGCTCACCCAGCTCAGAAAATGCTGAAGTTAAAAAACAAACAAACAAAAAAAAAACCAAAACAACAACAACAACAAAAAAACCCACAACACTGATGCCAGGTGATGGGAAAACATACCAACAAAAGGTGTCATTGGGTTGTGTGGGGTTTTATTGTTTGTTTGTGGGTTGTTTGTGAGTTTGTTTGTTTCCTGCTGTTCTTCTAAAATAACCTATCATTAAATACCTGTCACTTGGCTCTTACCCACAATGCTACTTCATATGGCTTACAATGTATTTTAGCTGCCTTTTTTCCATGTTTTCAAGGCTACACATGCTACACAAAAGAGTTATAACTTACTAACTTATCTCTACCTGGCTATGCATATCTGTGGAAAACATTATTTGCTACACTTCATCAGAACACTGTAAACAATTACACCAGTCATCTACACAACATCTAAACATGCCTGCCTTCTCTTCTCATGAACAATTAATGTAGGGTATATATCTTCTAAAGTGGTATATTTCTACAACTTGAAAATTGAAATGGCATCTTCAGTTTTTGTGAAAATTATATATACATTACATATAACTTACAAAACCCACTGAAACAGAAAAAAAACTCAAGAGACCTGTTAAAAGATGTACAGAATAAGAGTGCAAACACAATAAAAATGCCTACAAAAGAGGTGATCTCCAAGTATTGTTTTTACACGTAACGTAACTGTAACTATTAAATTAGTAGTCTTCCCAAAATAACAATATTATACAAAAAAAACCCAGTCAGAACCTCAGCTATTGTCAACAGCTGCTGTTTTTTAATGAATAAGAGTTATGATATAAAACAAAAAAATTGCAGCTGAACATATCTATTTCTCTAGAGAGCTACCTAGTTATGAAAGATTTCAAAAAAAAAAAACAAAACCAGAAACCAAACAACCAAATCAAAACAAACACACTTTAGAAAGAGAATGCTTAGTCTTAAAGCTGTAATTTGTGCGTAGGATTATAATCAGGATCTAATTCAACAAACAATGACTGCTTTAGTTAAATTAATTCAACAGTAAAAGTGTTATTGTTAGCAGCTTCAATTTCAACCATTATTTATCTAACCAACAATAGCTTCAGAAGTTTCCAAAACAGAGATAGTACTGAAGGATTTATCTCAAATTTAATATGAAAGTTCTCCAGATTTCAAATATCCCTGGGATTAACAGATTCTCTCATTGCTCGTTTGCTTAAAATGGTCTCTCGCACTGCTGGATATACTATCAGAACTCTTGAGGTAGTCAGCTTTTAATTTATCACAGAAGGGAGGAACACCAGATATCATCAAAATGATAGTACTATCTAAACACAACATTTTTCTCTTATGACCTCCTACTGTAGTAACAAAATTGGTTTCCTAGAACTCCAGCAAATACTTCTGTATCTCCTTTAGAGTAGAATTAAAAAAGAAAATATAGTGAAGGTATAACAAAATTGAGGCAGAAATGAAACAACACAAAGCATTTATTTTCTAAAATGAGAGAAGGCTAATAAGACAGACTGCTATTAGTTCTTACAAACAAAAAAGCTTTTGATTCTCACAACACAACTTTGCAAACATAAATTCTTACACTGACAAGCCATGAATTTAGTCAGTTTGATGTTGCCTCGTATACAAATACAACTGTTAATATTCCTAGTATAATTTCCATTTTGTAGTACAAACAGCATTGTAAACCAGGTATACATTTGTCATTAGCACAGTAACAGAAATCCAAATTAAAACAGAGGTAGGGAATACCTCATGTAACTAGTTTCCCCATAAATGCCCTTTTTCAGTGTTAGAGATGGGAGACCTTTCAAACAAGCAATTGTCTTCAACTCTATCCATCAATAATTCAAAAAAAATTTATTAAAAAATCAATATTTTAATTCTTTATTCTTAATATTATTAATATATTTAATTATTAATTTAAATATTAAAAATATTTTAAAAATTCTTTTTTAAAAGAATTATTAAAAGCACTCCCTGGCTGAGAAACTCACCAGTCTATCAACTGTTTGAAACTGAAAGGATGTGTCCAAGGAAGCAGCACCCTGCGTTTTCCCAGGTATCTATTATTGTTCCCATCTTTTTTTACAGATCACAAATAGAATATTTTTGCTTCACATCCCCATTGAGCCCCTAACCTGAACCGCAACTTCACATCTTATCCCTACTCAGAAATAGGCTGCCTATAACCTTTATAAAGTTCCTACCCGAAGATAAAGCAGTGCAGCACTCCTCTGTCACCTTCATCTGGACATGGGACACCTTCCTCAGGAAGTCCACAAATTTAGGCATATGCTGGATGAAGGTGGCTCAAACTGGTAGGGGTCACTAAACAGTTTTACTGAAACTACCAATATGTTGTAGGTTTAACACTGGTTAGTCATTCCAATACTTAGCTGTCCTAATAATGTCAAAGCTAACTCGCACTTCTGCTGATTTATCATCATTCTTTTGTCTGTTCCAATGCTACCTTACCCTTAAAACCGAGGTCTGCAACAGTGCCTATCATCTCTCATAACACAGAGATTGAAGCTTACATGAAGGGAAATTGACAGTTGCTGGTAGGAGAGAGATTACTGATTTACATTACAAATGAATGATCTGCACCTTTTTCAGATGCTTTTGAACATATAGATTTATGCATACCTGATTTCATCTCCATTTTCTCCCCTTCCTTTCCATATTCCCGTTCTCCTCCTGAACATGTACAGTCTACAAGCTTTTGAAGATAGGGAGCAACAAGCACAAGTGCCTTTAAAGGATGATGGACATAGTATGTTCTAAACATTACTAGGTTTTAAGCTCCCATATACTTAAATTTGAAGTTCTATCCACCAGTTCCTGACCTCTCTTGCAAATGAGTGATTCTGCGCTGTCACTTCTTCTAACTTATTTTGCACAGCTATTACTGTGCATAGTATAGACAACAGAGGATATATGCTGAAAAGTATGGCTCAGGTAGGTTTTACTAATAAACAAGCCATGCATTAGTGAGTAGTATCATCAACACCTTCCTGTTTTTCATTCGAAAGAGCATTATTCTCCCTTTTGCTTTTCCCTGCTTCTCCATGTTCCATTTCACTGTTGATTTCTTGATATCCCATTGTTTCTCATTCTTACATTTTCTGGTCTCAAAAATACTCACTCAGAGATACAAAAGCATAAGAGAAAAGGTAAGAGTGGCCACATGAAGCTAACAGATCAGCAGAGGAGACGGACACTGTCTACTGATAAAAGAAAATCTTCCTAGACACTGCAAAGAAGGATGGTGTTTAGAGATAGGAAGCAAGATGCATTTTTCAACAAAAGTACCTACATGCACTTGTGCATGCACATATAGGGACTAATGCGCTCCAAGGAACACCTCCTACGAGCAAAGAAAATAAACTAGATGGCTTTTTAAGACAACTGGTAAGATTTGCAAACATATCCTTGGGAAATGAGGGCTTGTTTTAATTCTAACAGCGATTGTCTTTGGACATGCAACACAGGAAGGTATCTAATAAGCTACTCATAGTTTCTATGCCTCTCATCTAAATCTCTCCAGTTTCTCTCACAGATGGCAAGCATCCAATAAGTGATGTCATCACTGTAGTTTTAATGTATATGCACAGTGTGTATTCAGTTTCATACTGTGAAATCATTCAAAAAGAGTTAACCTTTTAAGCTGAAAGACTACATAAACAAATGTGAGTTTATGTAGAGCAGGATTTTTCAACTTTATGATACTTTAATGTATCAACTACCCAAACAACTACAAAATATCTTTTTGTTGTAATAAGTATTGTTCCATACTCCAGCTTCAACCACAGTTGCTGCCATGAGCAAGGCAGTAGTAAAAAAATAAGAACTGTTTCCTCGTCTACTTTCAATAACAGAACTTTGCAGAATTTTTTTTTTATCTGAGAATGATGGTTATTCCCTTCTTAAGCACACACAAATTAAAGAAATTATTTTTATAGGTGTTGCTGATACAGCATTCGCAATTTGTACCATGCAACTTCAGAACAAATTTACAGAGCTGCAATGTAACATATTTAAAAGCATGATGAACAGCATATTTAAAAGCATTTTAAAAGGAGGTGAATTCTGACCTCTGGGCCATGAAGCACTGCATTAACAGTTCTGCAGAAAGAAAAATGATAAGGTATGAAATGACTGCTCAGAAGCTAGAACCTTATCAGTAAGGGTTTGATTCAAGCCTGTAAGACAAATTGCACAGCAAGGCAAGTCACCTTCCTGCTGTGATGAGGATATAGCTGAATTTTCAATGCAACTGACTATCTGCTTCATCATGTCTCCTCAACTTGATATCCTCACATTCAGTATCTGGTTTACATTTTCTAAGCATCCAGTTCTTATTCCGAATACACCTTGTCTGAGTAGCCATATACCTACCCTTCCAGGATAATTATCTTCTTCCTTTATCTGACAATTTCGCATCAAGCACAACCACTTTTAAGCAAGTGTAACTGCTAACAAGGAGGGAAATGTATGCTGCCATAGTTCACCTACATCAAGGATGCTCATTTACCTTGATAAAAACACAAGAATTCCCAAAATATACTTATCAGGTGGACTCTGTTTCATGCACTGTCTTTTACCCAAAAGCATCCCTGACACCTTCTTTGTTCATTATTTCTTCCTTTACAGACTTACTTGAGCATCAGTGGATTTTTTAAGGAGTTCTTCCACAAATTTCCAGTTGGATTCCTTCTGTTTCTGAAAAATAATGATTATCAGCAAGAAATAGCATTTGTATTTCACACAGGAATCATTATATATAACATGATGATAAGGAGGCAAGAGATTTTCAGAAATATTTCATTTTATGATAGTTTACTGTAGTCATCACTGAAAGCAACTTTTCTGTTTCATTAATGTAATTGATAGCTATCAATTAGGCCTCAAAACCAAATGAAGAGCAAAAAAATAAAGAGGACACAATTTAAACTGCTTTAAGTGACTCATTTGCAACCCCAACCTTCACTTTAAGTAAAGAAGCAAACCATTCAGGCATTTTTGATTTGTACGAGCAGTATATCTTACAAGTCCTTTCTTTAACATTCTGTAAAAGGAAGATGTAAGAGGTAAGAAGGAGGAAGAAGTACAATCTCACCTTTTCTTGCTTTTCCCTTTTCAAGGAAAAAAACACTTCTATTTCCCTAGGTCAAACAGTAAGAATTCTTTTAGCCAGTTCATTAAGAAGCTAGCCATTTGGTAATGGCCTATAAAGATAAGATACAGGATATGTCAAATATGGCTCATAATTCATATTCTTCAGCTTGGGAAGACAGAGATCTATCCATTCAAATCAACTAGACCAAGCTAGTGAAGTAAGAGAGCTGCTAGGCGAAGTATATTAAAAAGGAAAACATATATTTAGGCAAAGTAGGAAAGAAAAGGGTAGAAGGTTTTGCAGCTAAGACTATTTCCCAGGGAAAAACGTAAAAGGCAACCAAGCCAACATGCTTCCAATTCTAGGAGGTCCAAAAAAAAAAAAAAAAAAAATCATCTCTTGCACTCAGCTATATATGTAGCTTGTGTAGATAACTAGCTGTGTGAACACAGTTCTTCCATCAGTGCCCTGCCTTATAGTCATTCCCTCCACAACCACAACTGTTAAGCCTTATGAATTATTCTGAAGATATCAATTCTGTAAATGTATAGAATTAACAATAAAGAGCATCTTATGCTTTGGTAATTGAAATATAACTACTTTCCAGCAGCAACACCATCATGCCCCATCCTCCTCTGCTATTGACTGCTGTGACAATTCCACACAGAACTTTAGAGTACCAAGAGAATTTTAAAGATGAACTCTTCAAAAAGATGTGCTAATACTTATATAAGATAATTTGACTATTGGTGGCTTTATATTTTTGCACAAGAGCTATGAAAGATTACTGATGGAAGCAAGTGCAGTCTATGGACCATCTATGGAAAAATATGAATGAAAGGACAGATCTGCATAAAATTACACTATAGCTGTGATTTCACAATTCAGGATCTTGAGCTGTATCGATTAAGGAGTCTCCACTGCTTCCTCCTTGTCCTGCCAGCTGCTCTTCCTGCCCTCACAGCTGTAGCCTGTCACTGCTCAGTTGTTCTGATACTTCTGTTTGTGGGACACAGTGTGAATCAGATCAGTGAACCAACATAGAGCTTTAGCAGAGAAAGAATGAAACACGGAGGAGAGCCTGACCTAGGTCATACAACAGGAACACAAATAATTGTGCCAGAACAGCAGAGAGCATATCATGCCTAGGGTGGCAAACAGAACTTAAGCTGTGACTGATGCCTAAGCCTTTATATCACAAAACCAGAGCTAGGATCCTGTCAGGAGAAGCATCAAGAAGTAACCAAGGAGTAAAGGCTGCAATCCAATAATGAGTAAAAGCCAGGAAGTGCAGAGTCAGCATTCCCAGACAGTTCTAGCTAGTACTTCCGTCAGATTTTGTCTACTGTATTTTAGAGCTTGACATTATGTGAACACATAATAACACATACACTGTCATGGTCATACTGCAAACTCCAAGTAAATCTAGGTAACTGCTCTAAAGCCAGATTTATAAGAGATGAGTAGATATTAGAGAGTCACGCTAAATGGCTACAAGACCTCTGAATGGCCAGATCAGCTTGCTCAGAACATTCTTTTAGCACTCACATAGTCCAAGGACACACGATCTATACAAAAGATGTTTATTGCCAAAGTTCCAGCTCACCTGCAGCATGCAGATCACTTTACAAGATCCTGGAGTAATCTAGGGCAAACTCCTGACACCAGAAGGAATTAATTACAAGACTGCACTCAGGTTCAACCTGAACTCAGGATATAATGACACCAACCACCTGCTGCACTCTTTTTTTTTTTTTATTAGCCTCTATCACCTTTGATATCTTAGCAGGCTTGCATCATTCAAATCCCACTAGATTTACATCCTAACAGTATTCCCTGCTACACTGTCAATATGGCATGGCAACTGTGTACAATCCATTCTTGTCAGAGAAGACACAGGATATACATCTTACTCCAAACCTGCTGGCTTATAACAACCTCCTTCCTCCTCCAGTGTGCCCTAAAACCAACTAAACCTACAGACTTTACAGTGCATAAAAGTGCTGCTAAAACCAAAAATGTAAGCTAAGGCTCTCTGGGTTTGCAGGAAGAAACTTTTTCAAGGACTAACAGCTGACTACCTGGAAGAGCCATACTAGGCTTCTCATCTTGAAGTCTGTGTTTGCATATCTTTCCATGTAGTCATTTCACATTATTGTATGCAAGGCAAGAATTCTTAGCCCCAGGATACTGAAACTGACCCCTGCAATGTTCAGAAATAGCAAATTTCCTCATCAGGTCCCATTTGGTTTTTAAATGTACAAATCTTGCTTTTCAGAAGAGTGAAGTGAGACCTGAGTGACAGGTTATGGAAAGAGACATGTACTGTACATCCCTCAGAACAGAGTCTTGAAGAAACCTGGCCAAAATTTTCTAGTTTTAAGACAAATTATTTCAAGTATATGAAATATATATTCAATATATATGAATCACTGCATGTTTGAAATTACGTTATATGAGCTAAAGGGGAAGAAATAAAAGGAAGCAAGTCTGAAATCTATTTAGAATTTTAAAAGCTTTCATAACAACCTCAAGGCCATGCAGATCACATTAAAAAACTGAAACTCTTCCACAGATGACATAGGCTCAGAGGCAATTTTTGCTACAGAGCACATGAATAACCATCATTATGACACATCACCCTCCCACCTCTGATCACAGTTAATTAAAAGAAAGCATGTGTCATGAAGCTATCACATCCGATGTTTAACCAACAAAACAGGACTACACTGAGCCCTGATGTAATTCCACTGACTTCACAAATTTATAATCACAGACTATTTTATCTTAAAATATTCAAAGAATGTTTGAGGCTGTAATTTGAGGGAGGAAGAACACCTGAAGAAATGCTTATGATCAACTACCTGTGACAGACTGTATTCTTGTGTTTGAATTTCTTGTAAGCACCCATGGCACTTAACAGAACAGGGATCCCTGGACAAATTCACAACCATACTCTGATGCAAAGCACAGCTAACAGTTTGAACATAAAGACTACTGGAATCATCAAGAGGAGTGTGCACATGATGGTCTCATGATTTACAGATAGAGATTTCGAAATTATCTTTTCACAAATGGGTTCTAAGGAAAAATTATTATTTAATCTTAGGCAAGTCACTTCCTGTCACTGTGCCTCAAGATTCCTACTTTAAAATAAGAATAACAGGATTTCTTGTTTCCCATTCTATATCTGTTTAGCTTATTTAAATATTATAGTGCCTGGGGCAAAAAATATTCTCTTATGAGGCTAAATACGGTATGTATCAGTACAAGAGACAGGAAAAAATTCCAATGATCAAAGTAAACAGTATCACTGCATTTTGATTAGGGCATAAAATATAAGAAACCCAGGATAAATACCTGCTTCCCTCTGGTTTCTATATTCAACCTGGGAATAACCTTTCTCTCCATTTAAGTTCCTGTACAAGCAGCAATTCAAGCTAAAGCACCTCTGAAATACACTAAGTCCTGTGGTCCTCTCTGACTACCATAGTAATGGGGCAAAAGCAAGGGAAGCTTGGGACAACCTTCAGCGTAACAATCAGATGTGGTCTGCAATTTTCCACCATACGAATGTGTAAAAAGTTGCTTCATTTTGCCATGGTATTACCAGAAGAGTCTGAACAACATGGTAATGAGCAGCCTGCCATGGGATCCTAAAGGATCTGTCAACCTGCAAGCAGTGGAAGCATAAGTATCCCACACTCATCAAGTCCTCTAGTCACCCAGAATGGTCATGAATTTTACAAATAAGTATTCTAGCAGTGAGTTACACCTTCTCTATATTTCAGTTTTTTGACAAATGAGGGAATTTGCAAGATAAAAATAAATGAAAGTAATTCTTAACTTTATTAGAAAGTCTAATTTTACCTCTGATTAAAAGTATTCACAGAAGTTCAGCATTTTTGACTCTTTCTCTGTTTATATGCTAATGCTTTTAAAGATCCAAAGATGATGGGGAGGATTTTAAGTTATCAAAACAAATTGATTAACTGATGTGATCAGATGTGTGTGAAGGTATAGAAATAGTTAAGGAAATGGATTCGGGCCTTATCGTCCTGGTCTGGCTTAAGCCCTGGGAACAGCGAAGAAAACACCAGGTGCTATTGCCCTGGTCAGGCCTAAGCCTTGGGAACTGTAAAGACAAAAATGAAGGGCAAAGATCAGTTAGCAAAACAAAGCAGAGTTTGCAAGATAAAGCAGGATGTGCATCTCAAAGACAGACCAAACAATGTGAATATTTCTAAGCCTCAGTAGTTTTGCTAAATTGGGATGATAAGGGAGTGAGAGAGTGGAAAGTTACTGCTTAGCACTTAGTAGACTATAAAAAGGAAGTGAGATGTGAAATAAATGATTTCGTTTGTAACCAGAAATGGGGTCGTGCCTTACATCTCCACAATCAGACTCTTCCCTTTTTACAGATCTGCAGTTTACACATGTGTTCCAATGTTTCAACCTGTTCTCCTAAGTCAGTTTAGGAAACCATGGTAAAGATCTTAACAGAAAAAGCGTACGACCTTTTCAGCTTTAAATTAAAAATATTAAATTACAAATAACAAAAGACACTTTACAAGAAACTGCAATTAAGCCAAATTCATGGAAGAAGCAATATATAGCTGATGCTTGGCTAACTACAGAACATAAGTAATCCAGCTGAAATGCAAAAAGAAAAAAAGCCAAACCAAAACCAAACCCCAAACAAACAAAACCCCCCAAACACTACAGTGAGGCAAAAGATAAAAGAACAGAAGGACAGATGACAGAAGATGGCATGACCCAATTCTCCCTAGTGAGAAAACCACTACAAAACAAAAAGCCCCAACAAACCAAAACACAAGATTTCTGGGTCCACAGCTATGTCGTTAGCTTGACCCTTGTCATGGGTTCAGCAGCAGCAGTCATTTTTCTCCTTTGTAGTAGCTGGTGCAGCGCTGTGTTTTCGACTTTCGGCCTGGGAACGGCGCTGATAACACTGATGTTTATAGTTACGGCTTAGAATGTTTTGGTCTGACCAAGGACTTTCTGAGACTCATGCTCTGCCAGGGAGGAGGGGAAGCTGGGAGGAAGCAGAGACAGGACACCTGACCCAAACTGACCAAAGAGGTATTCCATACCACAGCATGTCATGCCCAGGATGTAAAACGGAGAGCAGAGACCTGGAACGGTGGGGGTGCACTGCTTGGTCGGGCTGGGTATAGGTGGTGAGCAATTGTATTCTATTCCCTTGTATTTCTCTTGTCATTATTATTACTGGTGGTAGCAGTAGTGATTTGTGTTATACCTTAGTTACAGAACTGTTCTTATCTCAACCTGTGGGAGTTGCATTCTTTCAATTCTCCTTCCCATCCCTCTGGGAGCAGGGGGAAGAAAGTGGCGGGAGTGATTGAGCAAACTGGGTGAGTTATAGTGGCTTAAACCACAACATCCCTCTATGGTCAGTTAAGAAAAACTGACAGCTTTCACACCTCTCAAAATGGATGAACTGCCTCATCAAGTGCCAATGAATGAAACTTAAAACTAGGAAGAGACTTAAAAGTCAAGTTTTACATGACCAGAGAACAGCAGAAAACTATGCTGAGGTCCATGAAGGAATTTAATAAATCAGTACCAAGTATGGCCCTCATACATCTTATAGGTATAGGAATGTGATGTGCAGGCCTCATCTAGGCCCCTTACAGAATTCATGGTAACATGAAGTCACTTACCACGAGGTTCACAGACAAGAGCCTGATTCATCATGGACTAGGACTAGCCTGCACCATCTAGTTGGAAAATATAAGGCCATGTTCTCAAAATTAAATAACTTGCAGCTTACTTCTAGAACTTCCTAAACTGAAGCTGGAATTCAACAGTTACTAGACAATGTCTATTGGTAACAACACAGAAAATTAAGCTATATACAAAAATATATCTATACCTCATCATACCACTGCTGTGATGCAAAGAGAATGCTATTAGAGTGGAGTTTGTCCAGAGCAAAGCCATTGGTTTAAAGAATAAAAAAGCAGGATTAACAATTACATGGTCAATGTTTGAAGTTTATACTTCATGGGGTACAATCTAATGCGTTCAGCTCCTAAAGCAAAACCAGTAAAGCATTTATCCTGCAGGCAGGCAGTTTTAAAACATATGCTACATCATTAAGTCTATGTGTTACTAACTAGTTGGTACATTTCAAGTTTTCTTAATACAGTAATCTACTGAATATCTGGTATATAACATCAATATATCAAGGGCTCTCAGAATGTTTACTCACTTGTACAAAGCACACCTTAACACCACCAACCTCAAAGGACTTTTTTAAGGAGTGTGAAAATTCCTGCATTAGAACATGAATTTTTGTCTATCAACATAACCAAAGTTAGACACCTCAATAAATTATAACAACTTTTAGGTATTTAGGAAAAAAGCAAACCTACCTTTTCATCTGAGTTTCCATTACGGTCAAACTGGTAGAGAGAGGCCAGGTGACTAATAATCCACCAGCTAAAACTCAATGGATCTTTACACTGAACTGTTTCAATACCAGAAATTCTTTCAGAACTACTCGGTCTTTCAAAGATACTCCTTAGAGTTTTGTCCACCAAGCTCCAGAAACTCTGTAGAAAACGCAAAAGTAAATTTAAACAGTGTTGAATAACAAAGCCTATGTTAACAAGTTTGACTACAGTACTGTCCTATTGATTAACTTGCTTTTACAGAGAACAAGCAAGATGGCAGTCATTTAAAGAAAATAATGAAAAAGTGTTCAGTATTACCACAGAAAACTGGGAGCTACTTTTGAATGTCCTCTCTAAAACGCCAGTAGAAAGCAACATGAAAGGACAAGCCTTGGTCACAAGGAAGAACATGGTGCGATACTTCACAGACAAAATTACAAGCTTTTGGAATGCCAACGTGCAGATGGAATGGTGCATCTACACTCAGATGAGAGAAATTAGAGATCATTAATGAAGATTTTAAATAATAGATTTTTGAAAAACTTTTAGTGGCAGACTAACCTAACCAAGAGAAATATAGTAGCAGATAGCAGAGAATCAGTCTGAACAACAGCAAACTGAGGTTCAAATTCCCTGGTTTATTCCAAATCTGTTCTAGCACTGACAAACTGATTAATTATCTTTGGCTCAGATCCCTGTCTATCCCACATACTGCTTCTTACAGACCATGCCTATCATCCCTAATTATATGAAACTCTCTGGGACTTCCCTGCACCTGTATTTCACCCACCTTATCTGGGTCCTGATCTCAGTGCTGATCTCCTATGCTTCAGTGTGCTAGTGTAAACACTTAACGGCTTCACTAAGGGGAAATCATGCCGGACCAATCTGATGGCCTTCTATGATGGGGCTGCGGAACTGATGGACAGGGGTAGAGCAGTTGCTGCCATCTACCTGCACTTGTGCAAAGCGTTTGACACTGTCTCACACGACATCCTTGTCTCTAAGTTGGAGAAACATCAATTTGATAGATGGACCAATCGGTGGATAAAGAACTGGCTGGATGGCTGCACACAAACAGTTGTGCTCAATGGCTCAATGTCCAGCTGGAGACCAGTAAAGAGTGGTGTCCCTCAGGGATCGGTGCTGGGACCGGTCTTATTCAACATCTTTGTCGGTGACATGGACAGTGGGATTGAGTGCGCCCTCAGCAAGTCTGCCGACAACACCAAGCTGTGTGGTTCGGTCCATATGTTGGAGGGAAGGAATGCCATCCAGAGGGACCTTGACATGCTTGTGAGGTGGGCTGATGCCAACCTGATGAAGTTTAACCATGACAAGTGCAAGGTCCTACACTTGGGTCGGAGCAATCCCAGGCACACATACAGGTTGGGCAGAGAAGAGATTCAGAGCAGCCCTGCAGAGAAGGACTTGGGGGTGTTGGTTGATGAGAAAATGAACATGAGCTGGCAGTGTGCGCTTGCAGCCCAGAAAGCCAACCATATCCTGGGCTGCATCAAAAGGAGTGTGACCAGCGGTCGAGGGAGGTGATCCTGCCCCTCTACTCTGCTCTTGTGAGACCTCACTTGGAGTATTGTGTGCAGTTCTGGTGTCCTCAACATAAAAAGGACATGGAACTGTTGGAACAAGTCCAGAGGAGGGCCACGAGGATGATCAGGGGACTGGAGCACCTCCCGTATGAAGATGGCCTGAGAAAGTTGGGGCTGTTCAGCCTGCAGAAGAGAAGGCTGCATGGAGACCTCGGAGCAGCCTTCCAATATCTGAAGGGGGCCTATAGGGATGGTGGGGAGGGATGCTTCATGAGGAAGTATAGTGAGAGGACAAGGTGAAATGGGTTCAAACTTAAACAGGGGAAGTTTAGATTGGATATGAGGAAGAAATTCTTTACTGTGAGGGTGGTGAGGCACTGGAATGGGTTGCCCAGGGAAGTTGTGAATGATCCACCCCTGGCGGTGTTCAAGGCTGGATTGGACATAGCCTTAGGTGGCATGGTTTAGTGGGAGGTGTCCCTGCCTCTGGCAGGGGGGCTGGAACTAGATGATCTTAAGGTCCTTTCCAACCCTAACTATTCTATGATTCTAAGTTCCACGTGTGCTGTCTACCTTTACATCTGTTGCTACTCGTGAGTAAACAGCTATCAGTACAAACACTCTACTTAGAATTACTTCATTTGATACTAAGTGAACTCTGTGCAGTACTTATTGCACAGACGGCAGGTTTGGTTTTATAAAGATTATTTCACAAAAATTTCAATGGATTTTGACACTTCCTAATATTAATTCAGACAAACATCATTTCAATTCTAAGCAGAGGTCAAGAAAGAAAAATCAAAATATTAGGAAATACTAGGAAAGGAAAAGAACAAAATAGAAAACATCATTATTGCAATGTATAAAACCATATGGCCACCTATTTTGGAATACTACATGCAATCCTGGTAGTCTGCCATTTGAGACAGGATCTAGTAGCATGGAAAAAGGTTCAGAGAAGGGTGACAAAGATAACCACAGGTAGAGAATGGCGGTTGTAAAAAGGATGACTGAATACAGTAAGACTTTTCAGCCTAGAAAAGATAGAAGGTAGGAGATATAAAAAAAAAAAAAAGAAAGAAAAGTCATATAAAGTCATATTGGTATAAGGAAGGAGAACAGGTAGTGATTGGCTCTTTCAATAAAAGTATAAGCGGTATAAAAAGAAGTCAGCAACTACAGGATCAAAAACCAAAACCCAGGCTGTTCTCGTCTAAGTAGTTAAGGTATGGGTATCAAAGACTGAAACACGGGCTACATGTATCATTGGTCTGATTGTACCTGCGTTTCTAATGCCTGGAGATGAATCACTGCATGACATAACATAGAAATTGCAAATATTTTTTCTTTTTTCTAATGGGTAAAGACAGTTTCTTTTCTTTTGTTCTACCATACTGCTTTCAGAGTCTGTTCCTTTGCTTTACTTTCCTTAGTACAAGGAGCACTCTATCAGTACCCTACATCATAGCCAAACAGTACACTGCAAACCTACAATCAGGACTTGACGCACATTTAAAATGGAAACCTAAAGCATCATAGTTAGCTTGCAGTCCTCCTAACACAAACATGAGCTTCAGTTCCATCATATGTGAACTCATGCATTGATGGCAATTTGGGAAAATTTGGCAACTGCATCGCATATGTAACACGCATGCATATGCAACAGTACACTTCCATTACCTCCGTGTGAGACCCTTTATTTCTATGGTCCAGCAGCTGAATAAGTAGAACCCATAATTCTTTAATGCAGGTACAGGGATAATGGTGACTAATTAGAGCCTCAGAAGGTCTCACCTGAAAGAGAACAGTCAATACAATTATTCAGAGAAGTGTCATTTTTTAAATTGCATTTTATGTACCAATATTTTGGTTGTTTGGGGTTTGCTGCAGTTACATAATATAGCTAAAATTACACATTGAAAGGTGCATTATTTCATTAATATCCAAACTGTATCTCATACAACAAAGACCATTTCCTAATGCTGCACAAGTTACAGGTGTGCTATTTCTTAGTTTCTTCTAAGCCACTTTCAAAAATTATTTAATCATGTAAAAATAGAATTCTGAAGCCTAAATGAAAAGGAATTGCAAAAAATACTGATTCATTGTCTGAGAGCAGGGAAAAGATAAAATAATTGATTAGATTTTCTTGATGTTCTTGAAGATAAGAAAGATTTAAGATAATTTAGTAGCTATTATTGTTATTTTAAACTGCAAAATACTTAATGACTAGGCATAATGCTAGTAGGATATGTTTTTGTTGGCATGAGAATGTTAATGTTCCCACAACATTTCACAAAATCTGCTTTTCGGTAAACTTACTGCAAGGCATTCTTTTAATATGCAGAAAACAGCATATTTCAAGCTGTGTACGTTATTTGATTACTATTCCATATTTAACAAAATTCACTCAGACTGATGCATTTCAAATGCGAAGCAGTCTTCTTGTGATTCACCCTTCAGCTTTACATTCCCTGAATTGTGAAACAAAACAGCAAAAGGAATTGCTAAATACCTAAAAATTCTCTGTGTGCTTTAATGTTTTTAAGACCTACCAGCACTGTATTTGAAATAATTGTAGTATAGACAAACTCTACTTGCACTGTCTTCAGTCCTATGAATCCACTGAACTGCATTCAGGAGTGGCAAAAACAGTGAGAAATGCTTTGCTGAAATAGCATAATTAAGCACATTTTACCTTCAGCAGGGACACAATGGCAGAAATGTAGAAAGAGGAAAGAAAAGGCATCTCATACTCAGTTTATCCCTAAACAATGAGTAGTCCAAGTCTGAATAATCAGCCCTTCTAAAGCACTTCTAACAGGCACCTAGAGAGCCTAATACATCTAACTCAGTGCGGGAGAAAGAACCGTTCCTATTCCTTAACAAGATAAAGAACAGAGGGTGACTAGTTTAGACAACTGACTCCTAGACACCCAGATCTGATGAGGTGAATCTTGAATTTTTATAACCTCATGCTCTTCCTGATCCATTCATGCACAGCTGTTCCCAAATCACGCTGGTACTTCAAATAATTTCTGAATTTGGAAACCTAATGGTGCAAATTAAAAAAAAAAAATCAAAATACACAATGCCAGTGACAGCAGTAGCATGTGAAAGAGACATTAAAGCAAGTAAATGACTAAAAACCACACTTGCACAATTAGAAGAACAAGTATATCAACAATAATTTCAAATCTGTACAATATTCTATAAGTACACAGACTTTATTTATCATCCATGACTGCTGTTTTCATACAGCTCCAAATCAGGTTTAAATATAAAATAATTATAAATATTAAATGCATTTATAAGTGACACATAATTAGTTTTCCTCTCTCTGTAAAGAACCCTCCTTAGCCTATGAAATTGCCAGAGTGAACCCTGACAATTTATTTTACAACATCATGAAGTGAAGTCTGAAATATTTAAAACAATTCTATTATTCACATTCCACATGAGCTTTTAAGAGTTTTTCATGTACCTACACCTCTTCATGCTTTTAGTTAAAGATCTGTTGTGAGAATCTCTCAAGAACCTGAATTAATCTCATGCAAATATTATCTAAAGAATAAACATCAGCGTTACCACTAAATTCTATTGAAAAATTAATTATTTAACTACTAACTGCCCAAAACTGAAGCGCCTGAAAAATATTCTGGTTATGACTTATCACTAAAGAGCAAAACAGATTCCTCAGGAAGGAGAAGTCTACTTATTATAGATGCACTATAACACTGGAACATTTTATAAAAGTATTAGGTAGATAGACTTTCTTACAAGTGAGAGCTTTAGGCCTTTTACATGGAGTGCCAGTTGTTGCAGCATATAGGTTTCTTCATCTACTACTTGCATCTACACTACTGTGGCCTTCTACAAGACAGCAAAATCTCTTCTGCAGGAAATGTGCAGTAACCATCCAGGATAGAGACTGGTTAGTAGTATCAAGGTAAGACACTATACAGATACTGGCTAGACTAAGGATCACCGAGACATTGTCTTCTTCAGAGATAGTCTGAGTTCCTCTTGCAACATTCCCGAGTTCAGCACCTTGGTAAGAATGGTTATAACTTCAAAATATGGTATTTTTTGGACAATAGAGCTCTGGTGCCAGATATATGCCTGCTGAAAATGAAAAGAAGATATCCAAGAATATATATTTCTATGTCAAATGTATCTCAGAGCACAATGGCCTCAGTTACTGATCCAAGTAATGCATCTTGATACCAAAGCTGCCCAAGAAATAGATCAGATAGTATGAGTCTGGAGGATTAGCATTTATGTCCCTCCTTCTAAGGATACCCACATATGTTGAGAACTGCACTTCTGAATATTCTCAGCCAAAAGCTTAACGACATGTTTTAGTGATGAGCTGACACTGTCATCTATTATGGGTACCAGCTGTGTTCCTAAAAATTTTGAGAGACATTATTTCAATTACTTATTATAACAACGAATGTACACTACAGGAGGCACCAACTGAAGACACGCTATCTAGCTCAAGCATAAACTCTACTTCAGAAATTAATCTCAAACAGAACTAGTTTGGCCTAAGCCCAGGGAGAGCTGAAGAAAAAGTGGTGGCAAAACAACCTCTGTAACGTGTCTCTGTGGAAGTAGAATGAATCTGCCATTTTAACATCTGACATTTCAAAGTCTATTGTCAAGCATAATGGTCAAAAGATGCTATCTGAACTTTCCCTTTAAAAAATTACTCCCATCTATTTATCTTTTGATGGGGAAGAAGGCTGAAGGATTATCTAATAATTTAATAGATCAAAACAGATTTAAAAAAAAGTAACAGTTCTCTACAGATAGTTTAAAAGAACAGTGATCAAAAGTTAACACAGCTATTCCTGCCCCATCCCCAAATAGTAATATGAAAGAAGGCAGACTCCATTTTCTATGTCTTTGTACTAGAAAAATATAAATTATACAGTGGTCAGTGCTACTTATTCTCAGAGTTCAGTCTTGTGCCCATCTAAAGCTGTTTTCATAACGATAGAAAGATTACGCAGCTCTTTTACTAGCTGCTATATAGAGCTATTATGACTTTCTAGCTTTGGAGTGCTCAAAACAAGTGACAAAAACACTGCAGCTATAGAAAGAACGGGGGAAAAAAAAGAGAAGGACAAGTTTTCTCTTGACAAATGTAAAAGCGCTGTAACAGAAAGATGAGGTTGCAGAAATAGGAACAGTGCAACAATAAACAGTAATATGATATTCTGTAAGTGTCCGGTTAGCTTACTGCCAGGATTACAGTTATTCTCTTTCTGTTCCTGTTGAGAGAGTTTGAAAAGATTTTTTTTTTTTTTTTTACATCTATAGCTCTAAACCTTTTAGACTGTGCCATGTTTGGCACTGAACCTGGAACACTGAACTTAGGAAATGTGGCACTCACTTCTGCTCTGTACACAGTGCATTTCAATATTACTCTCTCATTCAACTGCCAGATGGTCATGAATAAATATAACACAATTTGAGCTCTAACAAATAACACTCTTTAAAACATTGAGATATAAAGCCATACATAACATTTAAAACCTAGCAGCAAGAAGTTAGCTATGCATTGGTGCAATATCTGATTCATATTATTCCTAATACAAGCATATAACTGCACATGTCCCATATAAAAAAAAAAAGTTACCTTCATATACTTGCTGATGGACAAGCTTATCAGATTAGATATGAGATTTCCACAGTGTGTTTCAAATAAACTGATGCTGGTTAAATTCTCCCCCGTCACATTTATGAAGTTGTTAGCATATACAACTTGTCCTAAAACACAAACGAAAATTAGACCTATTTAGTTCTGGGTTTGGCTGTATGAATACAAGAAAGAAATGATTTTTTTTCTATTCTATATATTTTAGAATTGGTTTGTTGAGCTGTATGTAATTGTCATTTACAAACTCATTTGAGAAAGTTCCTCCATTCTAACTTGAAGCTAGTCCATTCCTTACTACACGGAAGTCTGGTATAATTCTGGTTGACAGTAAAATAGTTTGGCACTTCACAGCCTTTTATTGGCACAGTTTTTGCAGTGGAATAAAGATTTATTTATCTGCAAGTTCCTCTTTCTCACATGCCAGTGCGCATGTTCTGAAATCATGACATGTTTTGTAGATATGCAAGTTGATGACAAACAATTCTGGAGAGGTCTAACACTTTCCTATGGATGTGTTGATGTAAAAAGCTGGCATGAACATATTCCAACTTGAGCATTTGTAGACATTATCACAGATAAAATGGTAAAATTAAAAGGCTGTGAGATCTTATCCCACTAGCTTTCAACAGTACAACTCCTTTCACATCAGTGGAACAGAAGATATGTAGAACTAAGCCTGTATTTTATTCATGAAAATGCAGGGTGAAGTCCTAAATCCACTATCCTGCCACTGGTCTTAGTAGTGTGAAGTTTCTACTCAGTACACTTTACACAACAAGACAAGATTACTGCAGTATTATTCAGAACTTTATCAAAAAATCAATACAGAATTCTGAACAACAGACTGCCTCCAACAGTTTTCATATCCCTTCTCCAAAAGGCCCCCAAAAAGAAAAACAGGTTATCCCACAGCAAATCATAAAAGAAACTTAGAATTATAGAACAACAGCCAACCCACACATCATCCATTAGCACAGACATGCATAAACAGAGACGATGCTTTCATCTGAGCAAGGCTGTGTTGTGACAGCACTCAGAGCAGGCAAAAGCTAATCCAAAAGTTCAGATTCAGTACCAGTCACCTGGGCTAAATATACAGTGCATTCTTTCTAGGTATCAACATTACTCCAACTGTTGCAATTTCTATATGGAACTTATGTTGATAATTTACAATAAGGGGGAAGGGGGACTGTTTGTAGTGACACAATGATTATAAAAGAAAATACAGTTTTGTGATTTATTTTGCTAGCATGGGCATGCTTCACAAAACAAAGCTCTCTTCTGCATTTTAGCAATACTTCAGCAAACTGAACTATTTTGAAGATGAGTTCCCCAGTTGTATTGCATTCTGTGACCTTTTTTATCCAGCTTCTATGAACAGCTTACTCTTATCAATCTTTTTACTCTTTTGAAGCCTTTTTAGAAAAACAAAAAACAAAAAAAAAAAAAAGAAAAAGGAATTGCCTTGGCTCTTTTTCTTGCTGTATTTTTACGATTTCCTCTGACTAAGACAACGTTCTTCTTTTGCCCAGTATTTTCTTAGTGTCTCATATAGCTAACAACATAAATTCTCTCTTCTGAGATTCTTTGTTCTGGTCCATCCTCGGACACTTTTCCTACATTGTTTTCATCAAACTGTTGTTTACTGTTATGCATTCTGGGTCTCTGCAAAGGCATTTTTTTGTGATGTCAAAAATGTACTATTAAAGGTAATGTTGTAAGCATCAGTGGAGAACTAACTTCATAATCTTGGTTAAGAACACATTCCTAAATAATATTTGTCTTCATTACATGAAGATTCATGAAAAACCTGCCCTCACTGTATTTGAGTTTACCCCATCAAATATAGCTATGCTTAAAAACTACCAAAAGTAGTAAATGATTCTGGACAAATTAAGATGAGAAATATAGGTAAAAGTCATATGTACAAGAAGTAGTTCAATAAAAAAATCTGCATACTTACTCATCATTTTTTCATCTAGTACATGAAGAACTTCCAATAATATCCAATAGATATCCAAGTAGAGGTGTAGTAAATGCCACGATGGTGGAAAGAGCTGTGATTAGAAATAGACGCATTTATTTATTTTTCACATTTCTTTGGCAGATTCTGGATACTCTACTAAGACACATAAAGATGGGCACGCATTATGCCTGCAGTGAACATTATCGTTATCTATGATCAAATACATTGTAACATACAAACATTCCATTCAGTTAATGAAAAAAACCAAACACAAAATCAAGCAAAACCACAAAACCTTCATGACAACTAATTCTATCTGTAGAGGATATTCGTGAAGTCTTGAACCTGATCTAAACTATAATTTAAACACAATGCCTTGACACAAGTTTGACAGATTAAAGCACCCTTAGTCATCCTTTCCTTTCCAGAAAAGTATTAGGTAGCATACAAAATGCTAAAGTGTGTCTTTTAGCAATTCCAAAATTTCAATATCCTCTTCCTTACAGCTTAGTTGAAATTAGTGTTTCTTTCATCAGTTCAACAGTGGCCCTACTGACAAGCTAAACAGGAACATTCAAAATGCTGCTTCTCAGTAGATCATTCCCCTCCAGACACTAGTTTATATAACCTAAGACTAAAGCCCCTTTTTTCTTTCTAAAAGATTTGAAAGCATTAGTTATTATATGTATGCACAAATCTTAATAGTGTATACTTCACAAGTCTTTAATGTTGCAGTGCCTACTTCTATGTCTGCACTTCTTCATACACCGACCTTTTCCTATTTTGAGTCAAGACTTCAGAACGTAAGTTTTAAAAAGTGCCCCTCCTCCTGGGAAACTCAGAAATTTTAATTATTAGTATGGACAAACCAGAGGAATTTTTTAAACATGCAATATAAAGTGTAACTTAAATTTCAGCCTGAAGAAACATGAAATGTTATTCAGCCAAAATTTACCAAGTTGAATATGTACTGTTACACAAAAAATATTTTTAAATTCTAAAAGACATTAACCTTTGCCGGATGTTGAATAGTAAATGCTGCCAAGACACTACTAGGGAGTTCACAAAGGTGACCAATGTGCATGGTCAAAGCATGAAGCTCTTCCACCAGTGCTGATGGTAACTGTGCTTCTAGTTCTTCATACGGATGGAGCATTCCATCATTTTCCTCTTTAGGGGGTTCCAGATACCTGAACACACACACATACAGACATACAATCAGAAAATGGGTAAGAACTAGCCACACAAAGTTCAGTACATAAGTTAGTAAATTGTGTGCAAACCTTACCTGAAGATGAAAACTTTCACATAATTCAAAAACTCAGTACATTGATGCCTGATGCTCTCTGCTTCAGAGTGCAAGTTTGCAGCTTGACCTGAAGTAAAAGAGATCGATAGCTTAAAACAGATGCGTCCACACTATGACTCACATAACATATGCATTCTCCACATTAAGCAAACCAAACCACTGCAAAGTCACCCTTTTCCGAGAACAACCTGGGAGGTAGCTGGTGGTGAACACCCACTTCTCAATGTCATCTTGCCAGAGGGATCCATACTTCGTCTTATCATCTCAGGTGCATATCCAGATACAGAGAGAAAAGAAGGCCTCCAGTCCCTCAGGAAAGGATGCAGAGGCAAGCAGTAAGTGCTGGAAGAAATCATTCAGCCCTACCATCCTGCTCCCTGTCCGCTTCCAAGACACCTTCGGAAAAGGTATGTGTGAAACAATTTCTCAGCATCCTTTTCTCCTGGGGGATTTAAACTGGTAGACTTATTTGGAAACAAGCTTTGTAACTTCTCTTCCTAAGAAGCAACACATTGTTGCAGTCCCTTAAAGGGTGTAATGCCAAGAGCCATTCATTTACAGTCCTGCTGCAGGCCTTTCACCTGCAGCTCTTATCCTTTCAGCTACTTATTGCAGCTATGTGTCTCCCTTCCTTCGCTCTCTGAAGCTGTTGTTCTCATGATGTTACCTTCCTTATCTTGCACCTGCAAGCTCAAACACCATTATTACAGCAGAGATTCATTGGAAGCTATTGCCACTGGTGTGAGAATCACCCATAACTCCCACACCTTGCCATGTAGCTTTCAGCTTACATTAGAGAAAAATGAAGCCTGGTGCACAAAAAAGCAGATAGAGTCATTTAAATACCCACTAACTACTTCCCAATAATGTATATATGCAAATGCTTAGCAACCAGTCAGCCTGTAACACTTCTGATGCCAATCACTGGAGCATCATAAATGGGAACAGCAAATAAGGAGTTTGAGCAGGCCCCAGTGAAAGTGTACCACACTAGAAGAGATGGGTGGCAAAAACTCTGCCACCTGCTGCACTGGACTGCATGTCCATGGAAAGGCCTTTGCTCCTCTCCCCACCTCACCACTGGGGAGGCTTCTCTTTCCTTTATTGGTCTCTCTGTTCCCTTTATTTCCCCCCATGTGCTCCAGGTAACCTTGAAGCTCACCTATGCCACCTGCTACAGACCCCACAAAGTTTTGTGCATATAAGCCTATCTCAACATCTTTTGAGCAACAACACTCACTGACAGAAGCAAATCAACTGGTACAAGTACCATAATATTCCAGCATACAGCCTATCCCCACTACATCAGAAGCCATAGGATCTGCCACAGTAATGAACCATAGGTTTAAAGGCTCAAATCACTGTTGTAAATTAATAATTTATAGATATTACTGCTGCTTTGTAGGAGTAAAAAAAAAAATATTTTAAGTTCTCAGAAGATCTGTTTAAGCAAAATTTTATATTACAGTATTCTACTATAAAATCTTTTATAATGTGTCATAAATCATTGAACAATGAAATAAGCAGAATAAACCAGCAACAGTAGAGTGTTAAGAACAGATCAGGCATTTTCAAAACCAGACTAAACAACACAAAACATAAGAAAAGAGTTTATATGGTTTCCACATTACATGTTCTTAGTACCAAGACCCCAAAACTCATTAAGACTGATAAGGAATGAAATTAGATGTACAATATCGTTATCTGTATAAACATATATGCACAGCAAAGATATACTGAGGTGTAAACTGGGGACTTTAACAGTGGCAATAGTGCATTTATCTACAACATCAATAATACATAATATCACACCGCTTGCTGTATAAAGGGAGAACTGAATCACAGATGCGTCAGTGACTTGCTCTATGTCCCAAAAAAGCTTGGTGCAAAACATAAAATCCAACAGTTATTTACTTTACCAGCTTATGTGACAAGAGGAAGAATAGGATACAGACAAGAGAAACAAGCAGATGCTTAAAATGAAGGGGAAAAGGACCACAGAACAGTTTCTTGGTGTCCAGCTACCAAAAAGAAAAAAAATTCAACTGTAATTTAAAATAAGGTTATTTCCACTTATCAGCAAAATTAGACTTTCAAGATACAGTCAACAAAAGCATATGACAGGAGCTGGATGATAAATTCATACCAATGATTTACATGGCAGAGCATGTCAATATCAAGCCAAAATAATAATAATGCTTAAAACTATTCACTCCTACTCTTAGAATACTGACAATATATCTGAAGCAATAAGATACCATAGTCAGTTTATTTCTGAGTGATTACTGAGCTTCTCAACTTGCTAAGTAATTCAGCCTTCAAACTTACAATAAGCCCAAGGCTGCAATAATCCTTCAGAAACATACTACTTCACATGCCTTACTATTTAATTGTAATAAAGTGTTTTGTAGCAATCCCATTTTATCAACCCTGCTACAAAGATAAATTAAGTTTGTAAGTAACTTTAAACTAAACAAATATTACTAACTTGTTTAAATATAAGCCAAGAGAACACTGAAAAAAGTCCCAATCCACTAAATTGTAAATAAAATAGTTATCGGGAGTTTTGACACAACTTTCCATTTTTATAAATGAGTTAATAGTTTTGCCAAATTCTACCTTAGGGATGACATCTCAGCTCAAGTCAAATTAATGCAAAATCCACCACTGAGAGCAGAAGGGTCAGGATTGCCCTGTGCACCTACTATACAGGCAGATCTGGTTCCAAACTGACTCTCAACATTTTCACTATTTTCACACCACCTTACATCACTTGGCTGCCTGTATTTGTACCTTTACTGCAAGTTTATGCCCTTGGTCAAGAGAGAAAGCACAAGCATGATCTGCAATAATATATTTCAGTAATGAAAAGATAGTTATACACCTATCCCAATGTCAAATTAAATGTGTTAAACTTACCAAAATCAGAAGAACTTGTTTGTACTAAGTCTTCTAGTGTATATATCTGTTGCCTAATTAAAGGAATACAGAAGTTTATCATACTTACATAAAGAAAACTTATTTAACTACATTCTAGTAAGGTCTAAATAGAACAGAGAGAGGTGAGAGGTGTTTCTTGCTTTATATTTCTGAATAATCTTACAGAAATGTACCTTAGGAAAGAGTATTAGTAGAAGGCAACAGACACATACAAGTGTGAAGTGATGGCAATAGAATTTTTGCTTGTTTTTAAAACATTAATTACAGTAACAACATATACAAACCTAGTAGTGAGGGAAGAAAAAAACCAGCCACACACACAAAATCCCTGAAAGCCATTGCCTGTAAGTGACCTTTCCACAAGCGTAACTCAACTTTATATTTGACCACAGAACAAACCTGAAAGTCAGCCCTCATGGCATACACTCAGAATACACTAAATTAGTTAACTGTGAATGAACACTAGTAAATTCTGTAGCAGATTTTCCTGCTCAGGGTGCCCTGCTGCTTAACTTCAGCATAAAAGATAAAACAGCAAATTATAGTAAAGGAGAGTGTCTCTAGAAAAATTAAAACTCAGTTGAGTTTTGAAGGAGAAAAAGCATTTTTAAAGAAGCTGCTAACTGACACTGCAAATGAAAATTAAAAATAGCTGTAACATAGGTAGGTACTCAGCCATGTTCTGCAACAGTTATTTTCAAGTGGTCTTCAAGTATAGTCTCCACAGAGATAACATGGTACTAGACTGAAATACACGAAAAGCACAACTGTGCAAGACAGACTTTTGAAAGAAAATGCTGCATAAATTAAGGAAGAAGCTCTCTGCCTCATTTCTTATGCAGTCAAAGCAGCAACTACTGAAGGATTCAAAAACAGGATACGTGGATCCAACCCAGATCAAACATTCTTACTGAAAAATAAAAAAATAAAAAATAAATCCAAACATAAAAAAAAAAAACCAAACCCAAACCAAAACCCCAAAACAAACCAAAAAACTAGAATATTCCCCTAAGGATCCAAAACCCCAGGTTGTAACCTGGCAGGCACACATGAGAATTAGCTTTTCCTTCCTGGGATAAAATTATGCCAGCTACACCCAAGATTACTTTCAGCCATATAGTTGGGTTGTGGGGTTTTATTTGCTTGTCTTGTTTTGAAATCAAAGCTGAATTTCAAGTATTTAAACCATGCAGAAAGGAAGGACGTCTAAAGCAGGAGGCCTGTTGAGGCTGAAGGTTAGAGAGACAGTGTCAGAAAGGAGCCAGAAGGAGAAAAAAATAAAAATACAATTAAATACTCTTCACTGAATTAACAAAAGGCAGAGTACAGTGGGCTGATGAAATACAACCACAAACTGGGCATGCCAAGCATAACAATCACCAGTTAAATAAATCATTTTAATTTCAATCTGCATTTGTACCTCAAAGATTAATCCTCATGGCTGTTACTCATTAAATAATTTGGATTGCAAATAAATATTCTGACAGTTTATGAATCAAAGATCTTTAATAATCAAAGATACATTGTCTTAATATACCCACTTAAATGGCTATATAGGTCTCACTCATTTTGACTCACACACATCAATTACATAAAAAACCCACAGGTAAGATTTTTTTTATTGCTCAATTCATATTTTTAACTTGCTGCTCTCCTGTATAATATTGTTATTAATTAAAATATTTTAAAATATTAAATAGCCATATTTAATATTTACAGACACATTAAAAAAAACTAGGTTTCTGTAAGCATGTATTTAAACATAGTTCAGTTTATGAAGTACAAACAGTATTGATTTTCAACCACCTTGTCCTCAAGAATAATTACAAATTGTACTTCTCCCATACGAATTTCTACAATGGAAAAAGAAGTTTTCCTACTTTCAGTTGTCAACTGGTCTTTAACAAAAGTGTTCTATTTCATAACTGAACAAATGAACTGAAAGAGAGAATATCTTTGCAGAGGGACTTGTCTCACCAAAAAACAGTTTAGCAAGCAAACTCTCATAGACAATTTAGCTGAAATCCATTACTGCTACCAGTTCAGTGGGTTTTAAAACAGGTATAGCTTGAATAACTTAAATATCACAATAAAAATATAACGCCTTATGCTAATCTCTAATACAATTACAGAGTAGTTGATATTACAAAGTGAAAAAAAAAATCAATTTAATTCAACAGATCAACCACATTGCTGGTGTGCTTTCTTTCATATGCTGTGTGTACATAACTTTTATGCTCAACCACATCACTGCCTAGTGATTTTATGTTAATAAACATATCAGTCTAAATGCTGAAAGAGATGCAGTGCTTCTTTTAACTAACTTATCCTCCTATCTCCTTCCTTATCAGATTATTTATTTTTTCTTTTTTAATCACAGTGAAGTTAAAGCACGCATCAAACAATCAAAGCTAAATAAAACTGGGTCTGATATACTTCCTGCCATCTATGCCATGGTGTTTCAGTAAGTCAGACCCTATTAATGATGTTTCACACCATGTTCTTAGTCATACCCTAAAGAGACAGAAGTATCCACTACAATCAAAGGAATGATGGAATATACCACGCATTTGTGGAATCATACAAAAGCTCCGCTCCCATCCACTCTCTGTATGTGCTGTACATCCTGAGGATTATCAGTAGCAAAGAGGATTATCAGTGATCTGTGTATTTGCACTGACCAGATTAAACATCTACACTGAATTAGTCAAACACTGAGTAACTGCATCAGAAGAGATTGCTGAAGCTATCCTAATCCAAACAATTGCAGGAAATGCTGCATCCAGCATTTACAGTGTTTGATTTTTAACCTCCACTTTTCTTTACACACAGAAAAAAAGGACTTAAAATCATCAAAAGACAACTTCAATTATATGGGTAGCACAATCTCATTCAAAGAAATCTTATATAGTGATTCACATATTCTGAAGCTAGAACCTTCTAAATTAATCACAACACTGTCATAATAACTATACTTACCAATTTTTATCTTCTGATGGCTAAAATATGCACTACACTGATTACAAATCTGGAAGAATTTACTTCTTCCCATAATACCGTCTGTGTCGTATCCATCACTTACTGGAGTGTCAGACAAACAGCATAATCTATCTGGATGCATTACATAGCCAACAGTCTCTTAGAATTTTACTATAGAAAATTTGAAAAGTTTGTTACATCCTCATGGTAAATTACAGAAGTGAATTAATTACAAAATACATTATCATACCTAAGTAATCCAAAGAGAAGTCCACAGGATTCAGCTAATGCCATTTCAGTAACCCACTGAAAGCCAAACAATTCTATTACATCATCTTCATAATCATTTGGAGAAGGATCTAGTCTCAGCAAAACCCTGTAAAATAGAGCAAACAATATTCACATAGCCCAGTAATAAGCCTATAGAATACAACACCTACAGCTGCCTTAGGTACTGCTTATGTTTTAACAATGTATCAGCAGCACCTATACTTTAGATAGGAAGGAATAGCAGGGCTCTCAAAAGACAATTACACCTTTTATAGCAATATGTTACACAGCACATAAAATAAGACAACACCTAGCTTCAAGAGCATAAAAACATGATATAGTCACAGGGCACAATATATTTTAGAAACAAATAAAAATTAACAAGCTACCACCTTGAAGCATCTTCATCCTTACAAGGGGGCTGAGACATAATATACAGGCTGTCCTTACCAGAAGAGGCTGCTACATTAGATAGCATGCTCCACTATACATTTATGCTTGGAATCTGTATTCGTGTACACTACAGAGAATCACAGAATAGTTAGGATTGGAAAGGACCTTAAAATCATCTAGCTCCAACCCCCCTGCCATGGGCAGGGACATCTCACACTAAACCATGTCACCCAAGGCTATGTCCAACACCACCAGGGATAGAGCACTTACAGCTTCCCTGGGCAACCCATTCCAGTGCCACACCACCCTTACAGTAAAGAGCTTCCTCCTTATATCCAATCTAAACTTCCCCTGTTTAAGTTTGAACCCATTACCCCTTGTCCAATCACTGCAGTCCCTAATGAAGAGTCCATCCCCAGCATCCCTATAGGCCCCCTTCAGATACTGGAAGGCTGCTATGAGGTCTCCACTCAGCCTTCTCTTCTCCAGGCTGAACAGACACAACTTTCTCAGCCTATCTTCATACGGGGGGTCTCCCTCATCATCCTCGTGGCCCTCCTTTGGACTTGTTCCAACAGTTCCATGTCCTTTTTATGCTGGGGACACCAGAACTGCACACAATACTCCAAGTGAGGTCTCAAGAGAGCAGAGGAGAGGGGCAGGATCACCTCCCTCAACCTGCTGGTCACGCTCCTTTTGATGCAGCCCAGGATATGGTTGGCTTTCTGGGCTGCAAGCACACACTGCCAGCTCATGTTCATTTTCTCATCAACCAACACCCCCAAGTCTTTCTCGGCAGGGCTGCTCTGAATCTCTTCTCTGCCCAACCTGTATGTGTGCCTGGGATTGCTCCGACCCAGGTGGAGGACCTTGCACTTGGCATGATTAAACTTCAACAGGTTAGCATCAGCCTACCTCACAAGCATGTCAAGGTCCCTCTGGATGGCATTCCTTTCCTCCAACATATCAACCGAACAACACAGCTTGGTGTCATCAGCAAATTTGCTGAGGGCGCACTTAATCCCACTGTCCATGTCATCGACAAAGATGTTGAACAAGACTGGTCTCAACACCAATCCCTGAGGGACACCACTCTTTACTGGTCTCCAGCTGGACATTGAGCCATTGACCACAACTCTTTGCATGCGGCCATCCAGCCAGTTCTTTATGCACCGAGTGGTCCATCTATCAAATTGATGTCTCTCCAATTTAGAGACATGCCTAATAACTAATGCTAGAACATACAATTATTCCTTTATATACATTTAATAATATTTATACAGAACACATTCATAAAAGCATATTAATATAAGCACACTTCTAAGCAGGTGAACTGAGGAGAGTCACAAAATATGACTTTGTTATTATAACAAACTATCACTAGACCATGACTATCTTTTGCTCTAGCTAAGGAAAAGGTAAAGAAAATAAGAATTACCACTTTACTCCAAGTGTAGAAAATTGGACATACATATAGACTGCTAAAACAGAACCAACTGTGTAAATATAAAAATATTTCATTAATGTGCTTTCAAAAAAAAAAAAAAAAAAAAGAAAATCACAGCAAGCTTCATAGCAAGATTAACAAAGGCATCAAAGCAAATTACGTCAGACTTTTCCCACTACCTTTCATTAAGCACTTGAGCATGTCTGAAGAGGAAATCACTAATATGCAAGAAATGTTTCTATTTTTAAAAATAATAACAACAAAAATGTACTGGGCAAGCACTTGGTTTTCATTACATTGCACATCAAATTCATATTCTTCTTGAACTATACACTATTACCAATTCAGTTCTCAGAGGGAAAAAGAGCATCTGCTGAATAATTGGCTCAATCTCCCATAACACCTGTAGCTCACTTGGTAACTGCCTAAACATTGGTCTGTTTTGAAGCTTTCAGCAATTACATCTAGTTACTCCTGTTCTAGATAATGAAGACAGAGGAGTCCCTCACGTGCAGGCTTACCCAAATTACAATTCAAGCAGACAAGGTGAATAAACAACAGGAGAACAGTATTATCATGACTGCAGTGACCTGGGAAACCTGTTTACATACAAGATCCTGACTACTCAGTACTCAAATTATTTCTGTTATGAAATGCTTGATGTTCATGCAGGCATAGGCTCTCTCAGTCCTCTACCTGTCATAAATTTGAATGAATGGGCTCTAATACAAAAACAATAAAAAACAACAGCCACCGCCCAATACAATAATAATAAAAAACAACAACAACAAAAAGGTAGAGAAGGGGGAAGGTGCAGCAGAACAGACAATGCCTTTTTAGGCTTTACAGAAAAGACTGTGAAATTAAGGTTTAAGAAACCCAAAGTAACAACATAAAATATGAGGCTTGACAGGAGGACAGGCAGACAGAACGAATAGGCTTTTGTAGGAGAAACAAGACAACACCTGCAGGATCAGCAAATGGCACAGAAAACCAAGCAAGAACACAGACAGTTAAGAAGGTATTAACTAAGCCAAAATAACTTTTCAGAATCTCATGAAAAATACTGTCTTTTCATCTGGGTTCTGAACCTTAAATCCAGAATAAATGCAAAAGTAGAATGCTTTGAGAAAGATGGTTCTTGAAGCTACAAACGACAGTACCAGCATCTGGGGAAGCTGAGCAGAAGAGGTCTGTTTCTATCATGTGGAGAAAAGAGAGAAGTGAATAGGAGCAAACCCAGAACACTGTTCAAAGCAGTGTATCAATACAATTGCCCTTCCCATTTTAGTATACCAAATAAGCTGATTTCAGGATCATAATAAGAGCTGAAGAACAAGCTGATTTGGAAACCCTGACAGCATTTAGAAGCACCAAACACCAGTGGAAAGAACATCTTAGAAGGGTATTATATTCGTAACTAAAAAAAAATAATATACCTCTTAAGAGACCCACTCGCTAAATAAGAGTCTGCAGAAAAGCTTCTCCCTCCATTTTGGTTGTCAAAAGCACAGGAAAAACAAGGCGGCTTTAAGTTCTCATGCTCCATTTCCATTGCCATCTCCAAGCTTTCAGTGAGAAATGGGGGTGTACAGGAAGCTGTGAAGTCATCGTCCATTGCTCCCACCTGATCAGGAAAATAAACAGGTAAACTTAAAAACATTCATAATATTTCTTCAAATAATCCTTCAGCTCAAGTGAGGACGCACATCTGACTAACTGTAACATCAAACTAACAGAGCGATATCAACAAGAAAGACAATCATGGTCTCACGCTCTGCCACATAATCCTGCTGCTTTGTGCAATTTTAGCTTCTTCCATCAAACAGACACATCAGTGACTACAAAAAAATCAAAATATGTTAATTTTCTTCTGAATTAACCCTCTAAATTAAGTAGTCATGAGGTTAGATCAGCACTAGGGTACGATAAGAGCCAAGAATGCATCACAAGCCCCAGGTGAACTACTTTCAGTAACAGTTCATTTTGCAATCAAAGTACCTATGCCATAAAAATACATCATATATTACAGGCTGGAAGCTGTTCAGACCTTTAAGGCAACATTACGGCTCAAGTCCCTTCTAAGAAGGAAAGAAGCAGGAAATACATCCCATGGGATCATTGTGGAACCCTGAAATGCTGAAGTTTTAAAGCTCAGAAAATTACTGTATGGCTGATTTTGATATAACTAAAATTAGAAGTTTCTGTTTTAAAAGTCTGATTACCCAGGAATCTAAAAAAAAAAAAAAAAGTGAAACAAAAGAAAAGGAGAAGATCATGTCCAAAAGAAAATAACTATATACTTGACATTAGTGAATTAGTATTTTAAACAACATAATGAAAGAGTAGAATTAGGTAACAAGTTTCACAGTATAATTAAAATGCTAAATTAACTCGGCAAGTTTTGATACTGCTCTTGCAGACACCAGTTTATACCATGGCTGGAAGTTTGCAATAGAAAGGCTTGACTGAAAAATAAGATCAGTGGGAAAAAAGAAGAAAAAGCTTCTGTCCTACTTTTCCCCACTCATTTACATTCCTGTGGTGCAACCGGCTGTGCAGCAGAAGCAGTACAACTCTTAAGTGAAAGAATGACTTCAGTGCTTCAGTTTACAGCAGGACCTTAAGTATAGGTGTGTTAACACACATGGCGAGTAAGAAATAAGCAGTCAAAGGGAACGCCCTAAGTTAGAAGCTTCTAAGAAGACTGCTCAGTTTAGGGTATCAAAATCACCCCACACGACAGAAATACGGGGAACAGAAGTGCACTAAAGGTAGCTACTCACGGCGGCAGTTCCTGTCACTTCTGTGCTTGTGTCCACCACATCCTGATCTGGCGGAACCCATCGGTGACTCGAAGTACCGCAACTTTCATCGCCGGCCATGCTAAAGAACCTCCCCGGCTGCAATCCGCGGGCGGGAGCTACAAACCGGCGACAGAGCCTCCTGGGGCAGTACCCCCGGAAGCAGCAACCCCGGTGCCTGACCAGGCTCCTGGCAGCTGCCACGAACACGACCCTATCCCGTGAAGCCTACAGCCCAGCACGGCTCTCCTCTCCCCGGAAGCTCTCCTCCGCAGCGCCGGGTCGCGTCGGGCCGGGCCTGGCCTGGCCTGAGCCGGAGGATACGCCGAACAGCGGCAGGCCGGGATCGGGAAGCGGGGTGCGGGTATGAAGGACGGGCGGTACCTGCGCGCTGGCTGGGCGCCACTCTGCTTCCGCGCCCGGATACTTTTCCGTATGTCCCGCGCGGCACCGTCACCCCAGCACTGCGCAAGCGCCGCCGTGCCGATTGGCCGACGGCCGCTCCTCCTTCCCCCGCCACCCGGCTCTCCTCCGCCCCGGAGGGGAAGGACGGGAGTTGTCTGGCCGCCAGCCCGCCCTCTCACTCCCTCCCTCCCTCCTTTCTTCCCTTCCTCCCTCTTTCCTTCCTCCCTTCCCTTCCTCCCTCTTTCCTCCCTCCCTCCCTCCCTCCCTTCCTTCCTCCCTCCCTTCCTTCCTTCCTTCCTTCCTTCCTTCCTTCCTTCTTTCCCTCCTTCCTTCCTCCCTCCCTCCCGCGCTGGAGCCCGCTCCCCGCCCTCGCCTGCCCTCCCACCTCAGGGTGCAGGGACGCGTGCGCCCCGCAGCGGCGAAGCAGGCAGGCCGACCGCCCACCCGGAGCCGTCCTGCTAATGCGTGTCTCCGGCTCCCGCTGGGATCTGCTTGCGGCCTTTAGGGCCTCCCCAGGACGACCCGTCTGCGCGCAGGCCCGCCGTTCTTCCATCAGCGTGAACTCCTCTTGCCCCCGGCTCTGCCCTTACTCACCGATCTTTTCCATGCTGCGGCTGCATTCTTCGGACCCTGTTAATTCCCAGTGGTTCATACTTAAGTGTAGGTGAGGTTTAGTGGCAGCTGCCTCCCCCGTCACCCTGTAGCTTCCCTTGGTGCCCCTAGGCTCCAGGTGTCCCCTTCTTGGCCAGCCACCACAGGTGACTCCTGGCTGCCTCTCACCTGAACGCCACCATCTTGCCATTGCTAGTAAGGGGCCCGGGTCAGGCTGCTACCTTCTCGTCTTGTGCTTCAGCTGTCCACTAGCTTCCTTCGGTTTGCTTCTCATTTAACCTGTACATGAACCTCTCTTTTTTTTTTTTTTTTCCTCGGCCTCATCATTTGCTCATCCCCATGCTCGTTCACAGCCATGGGCAAGAGGTCCTGGTCTTTTCTGATGCCTTACAGAGCATGATCCAGCCTTACCAGGTTTGTCAGGTATTGCTCCTGTCTGGAGACAGAAGTAATTCTCATCAGGCATGGACAATGGTGTTTAGTAGACTTGAAATTCAATCTGGGTATAGTTCTTTTCATTTACTGAAGAGCCTTCAGTGGGTATGACAGTCACCACAGAGGAGGGGCCAGGGAGAAAGTTCCAAAACTTGTACGTGGCATAACTTAGCTTAAAATGCGTGCTTGTGCACCTAGCAGCTTCTGGATATGTAAAAAAAGTAGTGCATTATTTTGGATTGCCTTGGTTTGATGTAATTTCAAAATTAATGCCCTTTCAGTTTTGCGTGGTTTTTGGGTGTAAATTAGTAGCAAGTGTATTGAACTAGTTTCCAGCAAGAAAGTTGCTCTGAAAAGTTTTGCTGTTGCTGCTACAGCTTACTGTGAAAACTCTCCTGTGATTAAAAATGCTTTCTTTGCTCCTGTGTCTGTAAGAATCCCTCATTTCCTTCTTTAAATTCCAGTCTAATTAAAAAAACAGTACATCATGGTTAGATAAAACTGTACCCAGGATAACCCTGATTTCCATATGCAGATTTATCTGCACTGACAGCCCCCTCTCCGTCTCTTAATCTTTCTGTTTCCTCTCGCCCTCCCTCTCTCTTCTTCTTTCTCTTCCCTTCTCTTCCCCTCTGTCTTTTTGTCTCTCTTTATTTCTATTGCATTATGCCTGAATAATTTTCAGCCCTGTTTTTTTTTCTTCCTTCTTGCATGTACATGCTAAAACAACTAGACAAAGATGCAAGGTGGTTGCTGCAGTCACTGTCTCTAGGACAAAACCAAGACAGCTCGTGATTGCAATGCCACCTTTCCTTTTTTTTTTTTTTTTTTTTTTTCCCTTCCTTTTCATTTTTTTCCCCCAGCCGTGCTCGGTGATTAAACTTTCCCAGGATGGGGAAGAAAGAGGAGCTGGAAATGAAATAGGGTTGAGGAAAAATCCCTTTGCAGCAGCTGCAGCCAGTGGTGTGTGCTGCCAGATGTGCTAAGGTTCCTGGGTTCCTTGACACTAAAAGGCAGTATTAAAGTATTTGGAGACAAAAGCTGCATCCTCCGTGATCATTTTCTTTATTTAACATGGCAACAGGAGCCGTGGGGGGGAAAGTCAACACACTGGATGTTGAATTGGACTTTTCTCCTTTCTGGGATGAGAGGATGTTATCTATCCCGTGACAAGAAGGAACTGAGGTAAGAGAGCTGTTACAGCTCCTGCTTTTTCATACTGTATTTCCTAAGCATCTTTTCTGAAACAACCTATACATGTGTATGTATTTATACGTTTCTATGTTTGTATGTTTGTGTATTCGGTTTTAAGTCAGTAATGCTGGTTTGGGGTTTTTTTCTGTCTTCACATCAACACAGAGAAAGTTAATTCACAATATATATTCAGAACTTGCTCAGAAGGATCGTTTTGTGAGGATTTTTCCGAATACGTTTTTGTTTCCAGAAAAGTCTTCAGCAGTGACATCATGGTCGGCTGCTGATATTAAAAGCGATTTTCAAAGTCTTAAAAAAAAAAAAAAAAAAAAAAAAAAGAAAAAAGAGCCCAAAACCCGAGTAACTTTGCCATAAGAAATTGTGCTGGAGATTCATATACTCTAATTTTTGGTTGTACTCTAAATACTGGAAGTCTTATTAAAGAGATAGTGAGAATTTTTTTTTGTTATTATTATTTCTAGCACAGAAGCGATGAATGCTGCATAATTAAGTACAGTATTTAATTTGGCTGTTGTGAAGCAAAAGAATAAGGTAATAATTTTTATTGTACTAATCAGACTCAAGATGTTCTCTGTGTTAATTGGGTTAAAAAAATTGCAGTACTTATTAGAAATTCTAATTTCACAATGCAGCACTGACAATAAGCTCAGCCAGTGAATTATTCACATCTTTAATTTGCTCTCTTAATGACAGTGTTCTGTAATCAGAGTGCAGAGACTGCTTCCTATGCATTATGTATGATGTTCAGGACTTAAATGCAGGACATTATGAAGCCTCTCAGTGGCTCAGTAATTAGTTTTCCACAAGACAGGGCTTAGATATTCACAGATAAAAGTCTACAGCTGAGATAATGTTAAGGTGGTGACTCATGCTAACAAAGGCAGGGAAGTTCAAATTTAATGCTGAAACTGCTCACCATTCTCCCTCATTGTGCGTAGGTGCAGGGGGAGGGGAAGAAAGTCTCCAAAACTAGCCCGCCGTGGTGAGTACGCTGCGAACAGCCCAAGGGGGAAACCTGGGGGCTCTTTTCACTTCGGAACCGGGTTTTTGGCAGCTTGACTTCTCGGAGGGTGGAGGTGGAGTTGCGTTTTGTGTTTGTGTTTAAAGGTTGTGAAAAGGGCAATAATGTACACACTGTCAGAGAGCAGTCATCTGTAGGAGAGATTAAATGTATTTTAAAGGTTTTTACCCGAGGCACAGGCGTTTGTAACTTCATCAAATTACGATGTTCTGAATGGGAGCTACTTTGTTATGCATAGAAACTTTGTGAAGACCTCATACTGCTGTGCTGTTAACTATTTCAGCTGCCATGGTCTTTACTACATACGCATTTTAGAAAACGGGTTGGGTTTTTAACGGTTTAGTTCCCACCATCCAAAAGGGGAATCGTAATGTAGGTTTGTTCTTTTTTCCTTGGATAATTTACCTGATGTTACATCAAGGGATTTAAATGTAGGGAATATGCATAGTTATGTAACTTTTCTACTTCTGTATGCTGCTTATTACAGAATAAAGGCCAAGAATATTGAAATGAAGTTGGAAAATTTTACTTTTTCTGTAGTCACTAGTCAGATTGACAGCTATACATTCGTCCTGTGTTCTCACAATTAGAGCAATAATAAATGTTTACTGGAAACAAAATACCTTGACTAGAGAGAGTTGTCTGCTTATTTTGTGTTAACTCTCTGAAGACTAGACTGAAATAAGCATGTTTACATTGATGATCTACCAATGTAAGTTTTAGGGTTAAGGTTAAAAAACCCTGAAGATTCGAGCTTAATAGTCAAGTGCAGATACTGGATTAAGAAGCTTGAGTACATCTAGACTTTTGAAGCAAAATATTTTTAAACTATTTCCTTTAAAAAACCACCACCAAAGACTACATCTGGAATTCTGGTGTTATTAGCAGCTTCTGCTAGTGTTGTCTCGCCTTAAGGCCATGCGACAAGTTACTATGTCATTCCTCTTAGCAAACAGAATGCTATTTATTGTGACCAGATTACACATTATGTTTATGTATAGTCCAGTCCTAAACGTGATGATCATGAAACTGTTGAGTAAAGAAGCTGCAGGTTAGATCAATGTGGCTAGATGATCCATAGCTAGATCCAGAATCCAAGTGATTGTCTACATGAAGTAACTTATTGAGTCTTTTGCAGAGCATGACTTTTACTCCGAGTCAAGATCCCACAGCAAGTGATACTGTAATGTGGTATCACTGTCACTACATAGCTACATATCTTCAGTCACTTCAGCATATGGAATTATACAGTTGAAAAGGACTCCAAGAAGGCATCATGCCCACTCTCTCACTCCTCCTTCAAAGCCAGGATCAATAAAATCTGTACTTTTTAATGGACACTTGCCTGTCCTCGTAAAGATTTACAAGTTACCCAAGTTATTTATTCCAGTATGTCACTGGTCTTCCCTTTAGAAAGTTTTTTCTGCTTTCTGATCTTAAACTTAACTTTCTCAAAGTAAATTACTTGAACCTATTACTTTTTGCACAGTGCCTACAGGCAATTAATTTTCCTCTTTGTAGCAGACTTTTCATATTTGAGATTTTTAGTCATGTTTTCACTGTGTTCTTCCCTTAATCCCCCCTTTTTTTTAGTTCTTTAGAGGTGGGGAAAAAAAGTTATCTGGCCTTTTATTATTTCTTCTTTCTTGAAATTCACTGCTCCAGACTTTTCTGCGGGTAAAATGATGTCTGTTAGTCCAGGATATAATCTAGTATAATATGAAAAGACACAACATATGTTTGAATTGGTCTTTAATTCAAAGGGTAATGCTCCTAGTAGGAGTATTCTTTGAATATAGTATTCAATAGCCTTAACTGTCATGGTAAGTACCTTAGCTGACCTAATAAGTGACTGACCTGATGGCTGGATGTGAGGTCATCACCCTGGAAAGAGCATGTGAATTGTTCAGCCCTCAGAGGGTTGTTTCAAGGTGTAGAAGCTCTATTGGGGAGTCAAAATTTATGTTGTGCCCCTTTTGTAAAGCAGATTGGTCAGAAGAAGTTAAAATCTGAACTTTTCCACATAACCCCAGCCAAAGAGTACAATCTGAGTTTGAGGCACTACAGCAGTGGGGTGAGAAAACTTTGATGAAAGTGGCAGCAGTGTTAGTGGCAACCAGAAATTAAAGTCCAGGGTTAACTGTGCAGCAAAGGTGAACAGTATGTTTTAGATTGAAAAAAGCAAACACAAACATTAGAAAGTTACCCCATTCTAGCTAGCCTAGCAGATTGATTCTACATCTGAACCATGTATCTGGGAAAGAGCAAGTTATCTACATAATCTGTTAAAGTGGATGCCAGTTCATTTTCGGTCCTAAGGAAGGTAGGGCCCAATATCATTCCTAAGGCAGAGGAAGGCATGGTTCATACTATCCTTGAGTTGTCATAGCATGGGAAGACAATGACAATTCTGAAGCCGAAATCAAAGAGTCATGTTTCTGAAGAATTAAAAATGACTTCTGATGTTTCTAGGGGATATGGGTTAATATAATCTGGTCATGAAGACATAGTGGTTAGCAAAGAAAACTTTAAGGACCTTTATGTAATTACACAGGTATCTGGGTTTTTTTTAACTGTTTTATTGTCCTCTTACTGGTTTGTAACTTCCCATGTTTAGGAAATCACACCAAGTTTTTTTGCGTGATCTTATTCATATTTCTGTATTTGTTCTTCTATCAAAAAGCAAAGAAGTAGTTATAACTTGGTGTGATTTTTAGTAGTATCTCTAATAAAAAGTTAACAAAAATCCATAATGTATTTTTAGGAGCTGCATTTAGTGCTTGTATTTATATTGCTCCAAGCTGAAGTACTGTTGTAAATATTAGGTTCTGAATTAGTATGACTTAAGTATTTCCAAATGTCTTCTTTTAATCTAACCTAATAATACAGTCTTTTCATAAGTACAATTCCCATGAAAACCAGTGGGAGTACTGCACTGTAGAAGGGGTAATGGATGCATATGCCAAGGTGTTTCCCTTTTGAGTCCTTGTTTTAACTTGATTGACAAAGAATAGTGTTATCCAAAACCAACAAGTATTGTGAGTGGAAAGAGAGTTGTTGATAATATTTTGAATTCCAGATTTACCTGTTTCTCCCCTGAAAGATGTATCCCAGTGAAATGACAGTAATCAGAATATCTGATAGAAATCTGAAATTAATTTCCATTCACTAATGCTTTCCAGGAGATATTTCACAAGTAGATCATATGCATTCTAGCCAGTAAAATTCCATACAACTGACTCAATATTAAGAATTCCAAACTGTATATAAACCTATGCATATATTAGAGAAACTAAAATAATGATAAATATTCATACTGTAAGCTCAATTTGGGCTTTTTTTGAGAAGTCAGACTAGAAATAGGATAATGTACTGTATAAGTTCACATAATCTATAAAACAAAAATTTGGAAAACTTTGCAGTTCTTATTTACATCCATAGTAGGCAAGGAAAAAAACCAAAATGGTAAGAATACTTAGTACCACACAAATGCATCTTGCTGCTTCCAACTGCCCTTTCTTCTGCCTCATCATCCATACATACTTTCTGTATGACTCTCATCCTGAGGGCTACTTTGTATTGTCATTAAACTCCAGCTTTCATTCCTCAATTGCTAATTTTTCAGAGATTCTTTTTAAACTTTTACTCATACTTTGTTTGAAGCTCAGAAGGCTTTTACTATTCCAAAAGCATTTACTGTTCCCGAAGATCACTCCCTACAACTCTTTTGTTATGTTGCTACATGAGTTGACAACAGTTAGACTGCTGATGTTCTTGAAATCTCTTCTTATCATGTTATCATTTTTCATTATTTTCTTGTAGTATCCCATTTCTTGTCTTTTGCAGTGTTTAGATTGCAGCATCTGGTGAAATTGCTGTGTGTGTGTTTTTTTCTGTACTTGTCAAGGGGGTAAAATAAAGGGCTTTTAAGGTTCTGTCTTAATACAATGAATAATCATAACAGTTGTAATACAAATAACAAGTGCAGTTAATAATTTTAACTGCTACCCTTTTAATTCCTAGTATTACAAACAGACTTTTCAACTCCTAACAACTTCTTTGCAATAGAATTCTATTGGGTTCTCGGGAACTTGACAGGTTAGGGCAATAGGGAATGGATGAAGAAGGGGGCCAAATACAAGCAAAGCAGAACTTATCTTCAAAATATTTCTGCTCAGTGTTCTCTATTTATTATCTTTGCTTCTCATGTGGAATACTTTAATCAGAAAGACCTTAGGTCCAATAACAGTTGTTCTGAAAGCTTTTTGGCTCTTGGGTACATAAATTGTTTCTGGTACGTGGTACACAGTGGTCATACAGACTCTGTAGGTATGGCTGAAGGATCATATGAGCAGAACTGTAGACTGAGGGTTTCTTTGCCAGAAGGAATAGCTTTAGCTGAGAGTGGTGGTGGTAGATCAAGAAATTTCTGTAAGAGAGAGGCATAAAGCTGTGTGGGGCAGCACACTGCAAACAGGGGTCAGGATGTTGAAAGTCAATGCAACTTGCTGGCAAAGGGACTGGTAGGAAGATCCATGAAGATTTGTTGGACAAGGGGAGACACAGAAATGGGACTGAAATAAATAGAACTCTAAGAGCTCTAAGCTCTTGAACACAGATGTGTACAGCCTTTAGAATGAAGGTCAAGCTGGGAGAAGACTATAAAGACTAGGAAACATCAAGCAGGAGTTTGTTCAGAGAGTGAGGAGAGAAAGATATTGCGTGGTCGTGGAAAGAACCAATGCTTTTAAGATGTTATGACACATACATATTCTATATGTTGGAGGCTGGTTGTCTGGCTATCAATGTTTTGGTGTACTGTGTTTTGGTAGTATCAAATATGAAGGGATGCTTGGGGAAGTGGAAAGCACAACTCCACAATCCAACATGAAGTGTAGCAGGAACCTCTGGCTAAACCATATCACAAACATTTTGGTGCAGAAATTTTAAAAACAGAGTATCTGCTTTACCACCACTGCATGGATTTGTAGCTGAAAGTATTTGAATGAAGGTGGTTAATTAAAGAAAAGTATAATTCTGTGAGGTCAGCTGTCGCTCTCCAGCTCACACTGTTTAATGTTGGGAAACAAGGTTGGGCTCTTGCCTTGCTAGTCAGGAATGCTCTTTTTCTCTTGGCTTGTCCAGTGGCTGTAAATTTAGAAAGCATATCAATGCTATTGTGGATATGAGTATGAGCGTCACACAAAGGCACTCTGAGTGAAAACTGCATTTTCAAGCAGGTGTCTAAAAAGCAAAATAGCTAGCTTTAACCAGTGTAATTTGAGAACTACAATAATCATTCAGGAAAGTGGATTTCTAATAAGCTTCATCTGTGGTTTCCAAAAGTATACTATTTTGTCCCTTCTTGTGTCATCTCAGTAATGTTCCTTTTTCATTTTCTCAGTGCTTTGTGCTCTTTGCCTCAATGTAACCACTAAAAAGAAAATTTGGATGACTGTTGGATACTTAGCATAACTTCAAGTATTTTGAATTAAAAAATCTGTTGGATTTTTTTTTTTCTGAATTTGTAGTAATATTTATATAATGGAAGGAAAAAGTGTCCTGCATGTATCAGAACCTCATTAGCAACTTAGAAAGAAGAAATGTCATTAGCAAAAAGCATACAAAGGCAATGGCTCAAATTCGGTTTCTCATTCTATGCAGCTTATCTGTATGATCTCAGGAACTAGGTCCATCCTTGTATCTTGTTCCTTAACTGCATAATAGAAAAGGAAATTTTCCTACTTTTTTTAGAATCTAAAGTTCAAATCTCTTGAATTTTAATGCAGGTTTTCTCTTTTAGAATGTCATTAAAGCACACCAGTGACGTCTTACTCTCATTTAAAGTCTCCAGGAAGCTCCCAGATGCTCTATGACTTGAGCAAATGTATAAAAACAAGTTGGTATGAACAAGTGTGGAGATTAACATGTTTCCAATGGTCAGTGAAAAGAAGTTGTGTTGAGGATCTGTCTAATGAGATTGCTGAAAACCAATGGGGAAAGAACTGATTTTTAAAATGAAAGAAGGACAGTCTGTGAAAGAGGTCATTTAGTATGCTTTCCAGGAAAAATCTTTTTACAAATGTAGTGTACTTCTAGATTTGCAAGGGAAATATGTCAAGATACTCATTCTTGAAAGGTGTTCTGCAGTGGGGTCTTTGAATTGAGTTCTATGGTTTCTTTTAATTTATTGTTTATTTTATGTTATCACTACCATGTTTATCTTGTGCACCTATATTATGGCTTTCCAGTGCTCTGTTTCTTAGAAGTTGGCAACAGCAAAATCATATGGCACTGAAGCTTTTCTTCATCCATTTAGGTTTTATCAACCATGATACTTACTGCAGTGTGTGAGATGAAGTTTTCTGAACTGTGTGTCATAGAGCTACTTTTTATTTAACTATATTAAAACCATAAACATTAAACTATTTCCTATTAGGTTTGTTGGTTCGGGGTTGGTGGGTATTTTTTTGTTTCTTGTGGTTGTTGTTCACCCCTCATCCCCTTAGCAGAAAAGTGCATAATGGAGAAAGGAAGACATTTCTCTTTAAAGGCATTCCAAAATCTAGACAGAACCAGTAAAAACAAATGCTTTTAAAAATATATATGGAAATCAACACAGGTTGTCTGAAGATGAGCTATTGCACAGTTGTCTTAATGTATTGGCTACAGATAACACTTTTCATCAGTTGATCTCATAGCCTTTTCCTGAAGTAAATGAGCTTAATCTTCATTTTGCAGATGCCCTGGTCTAATCTGTAAAACTTGGGTGTAAAATGATGTAATCTTTGTTTTGACTGCAACCACTTTAATAAATATCACTGAAACAGACATTCTGGCTGAAGAGTTCATAATAGCGAACTTTAACATGACTGTACAAAGGAACTACCTTGAAGGGTCTATCTTGGAAGAAAAAAAAAAGGGGGATTTTTTTTCCCAGTATCTTTATCTAGCTTTCAAAGCAGTAGGTCTGCATGATAACTGAAAATAATGGTGCTGTGATGATCCTATCTCTAGATGTCCATACTATGATCTGAATAGGAGTTGTCCTTTCTCAGAGGAAGGTTTTATGAGATAGGACGGTGATGATGGTGTCTGATGACTAGATCTGAAATCTCCAGAGGCAAATTTCTTTCTGGCAAGAAAGGAGAGGAAGTTTGTCTGTCTGCCACTGAGGTAATTTTCCACTTCATGAAATGCCTTATATTTTTCATACTGTCTATAGTATTTTTTAGTAAACACACACACAGAGAGAAGCTTTAAGGAACTGTAATTTTTTTAGAGATTTCTCGGGTTTCCTGATGAGAGCTTTGTACTTTAATTTGACAGGTGTGTTTATATGACTTAGAAGTACATTAAATTTTCCTTGTTGTCAGTTTGACGTGTGAAGTTTAAACTTGGAACAATGGAAGTAGAGAGTAATAAAAATAAATTGACAGCTGTCTCACATAAAGCTTAAACTAAAGAAATGGAAATAATTAGTATGAAAACTGTATTGGAACATGTGTATCAAATCAAATTAGTGGGTATAAGTAGTGAATCATGTCTAATTGCATGTTATATATTCTAATAACATTAACAGTACTTACCAAAGTATGGAAACTGCTATTTTTGAAAAATTAAAACTGTACAATGGTATGATACAGCAGATTAGATCTAATAATTTCAAGTAGGTTGATAAAAGCTGTGAAATTGTTCTATAATTATGTTTAGAGGTAACCACTTTTAGTCAACCTTATTTAGTAAAACAACACTGCAAATATATTCTAATTTATCCCCTGCTCAGATTGATGTGTTTTTTAATATATGGCTATCCTTTGTTGACTAGATTAGCAAAATAACCTCTCCCAGTTCAACACTGAGTGAAAATACAAGCTAAATGTTCTAGGAGACTGTGGCAGCCCATACCAGAGAAAGGACTGATATGATGGTCCTCTCTCATCATTATTTCTTTTGGAAAAAAATGCATTTTCAAAGATGCATTGAATGAATTGTATGTGTTTCACCAAGGGATGAACTGTAAGTAGTCCATGCAACTGTGAGTGTATAGGGCTCACCCTTGCACTCTGATAGGAAAAGCTCTTGCATTGTCCCTTCTTCTGATGTGTGAAAAATATGCTTCTGTGAAATACGAACTCACTCCTCTAATCGAGATAACAGGGTTTTATTGAGGAACAATGTCAATAAGGAAAAAGCAACAGCGCTGGGCACGTGCAAAGTATCACTTTCGACTTCTTGTCTAACCTTATGTCTTTAGCAAGCTTTGTTTCTGTTATTGCGAACTCATAGACTTATATCCGCATAGCAACACCTATGATTTGTGAAAGCCAATACATTTATGTGTTTATCACACTTCTCAGAAAAAAACCCAAACAAACCCTAAGATCTAATCATTTAAATTTGTGACAAAATGTATGGTTTTACCCTAGTGTGCTGGATGGCTACTCACTGGAGCAGACGTTTGAATAATCAGGTATTTGAGAGCAGATTCTTCTTCCTACACTTAGAGAAGGAAGAGATCTGGTTTTGGTTTGAGCATAATGAACACCAGAGACAATATTGTTGTTTGAAATGATAAAAATGGTTTTTGACTTTAGCTGGAGGAGGTACTGGCCTATTTAAGTATTTAAGTGTAATTTAATTTTATTTAATGGAAGCATAGAGCATAAAGAAACATAAAAAAGAAAAAAAAAGCCAGCAAGAAACTTAATGAGAGACTTGGAAAAGAGAATAAATGTTCCTGCTTAACTGTCATTCAACTTCCTAGATATTTACCAATAGAGAACACCTCTGTACTGCTCAGTAAAGCAGATGGACTACAAAAATTTGCCAGGATATGGGAACAGAATGGGTAGGAGAATTTACAGTGAAAATATGGCAAATTATTTTAAAATAGATTTATTTTAGAGGTTTTTAAAAATAACTGCTGGTGCTTAATGTGACCAAGCTTTCTGAACATTTATTCTGTGGAAACTTTTTCTTTTTTCTAAAGTTTTACAATTCATGTTTCTGATTGCTTATGGATATTTTGATCTTGATTTTTAGTTAGCTAAGTTTTACTTCAGATATTCGTAGGAAAGCAGAGAAAATTTTTAGATAAAAGTTGCCAGTCATCTTTACTAATTGAACTGTTGTATTATTAGCACAGTGATATAGTCTTTTTAAAATCAATACTGTATTTTAATACTTCTTAGAGCAAGCTATTATGAACACTGAAATCAGCTAGATATGCCAGGTAATCATAACTACACAAAAGCCACCTCTCCATTATAAGTAAATAGTATGATAATTAACCCACAAGATCTTTCTTGACCCTAAAACGAGGGTCAGTCAGGCTGATTATGTCATTATTTGAAGTGCAAAGACATTGGCTGGAGTCTCAAAAAATAATGTCATTGACTTAGCATATTGTTTTGTCCAAGCTGATATGCTGTACCTCTTTACATACCAGTTAAATTGACACAGCTTTGTGCTGACACAATACTGCTGTCTACTTCTGCTTCAGGAGCTACCCGGATCTGACCAAATTTGTAGGATATCTTCTCAGTACTCTGCTGCAAACGTGAACTGGAATATCTCACCATATTAGTTTTAAAATAGAAAAATAGAGTTCCAAAATAGCAGATTCTGGAAACTCAAACTACTACTAGTTGGGAAAGCAAAGTAGTCTTCTATTTCACTAGTGTTAACACTGCTTATGAACTTGCTTTTATTCCAGTTCAAATGTAAAGATTGATAATAAAGTTAAGTAAATTATTGTGCAAGCCTAGTATCATACCACAGTCTGATAGGAGATTATTTTGCATGTAAATTTGCAGGATTAAGTTGCAGTAATAAAAGAAGTTATACAGTCCATATCTTTCTAATGGCTGTTCTCCAACTGCTGCTGTCAACATGTATACAGGACTGCATAATGTCTTCCAGAGTGATCCAGAAAAACGTAGATAGCGGTAAATCCCATTCTTAGGAATTTTCTCTCTTCCTCCATCACATGCCCCCAAGTAACTTCATCAGAAATAAACTGAAAAATGTCTGACCTTTTCTAATAGCTGAGTATGGATTTCTCTGTGTCATCTTTGAAGGCTGTGGTGGTTACCATCTTAGCTTTATTCATGAACTTGTTTTTGGTGCACCTGCTCATCTACTCTTTCTTTTACATAGAACAGAGGGGTCACTTATTTAAGCAGAAGTGTAGAACTGCTACATTTCTGTATCATGTGAGTCATCAGCAGTGTAAGGCTCATAGGAAAAATATTATGACTTCAACTTCAAGTTCAGGAGATGAACAAAATTTCAGTCTTGCACAAACACAAATACTGATTGCTGGGAGAATATTCCAGGGAAAGAATTCTGGTATGTTTGTTATGCTCTTCCTTCCCTTGGACTGCTGTCAGAAATGCTTTCATGGGCAGGATATTAAACCAGTTGGAGTTCTGATCTGATCCCATTCAAATGTTCTTAAAGCAACTAAAGAATTTTACCTAAAATCTGATTCGAAGAATAGATGATTGACTTCCTGATAAAAAGAGAACAGTGTGGCATAATAGTAAATTGCACATTTCCTTACACACTGTACATTTCTCTCTCTCTTCTTGGTAGAATGCTAGTAAGAGTAGAAGAGACACAAAATACTTCATACCATCTTTGGGACTTTGTGTGCATGATTCCTGATGATCAAGAGCAGTGAGAACTAGATTGCCTGTTATGATGATAAAAACTAAGACTTGTGGAAGTTTAGTGCCTAAATCCTAGGAAATAGCCCAGTGCTCTCACAGCTGCGAAAATCTGTGTGTGCCTAAAACTCAACATATATATGTTACTATGCTCTTAATTTCCATGGACACTTAAATTTAGATTTCTGCATGTAGTTACCTTGTGTGACTAGTGCATCATTGTTTCTACTTAATATCTGTTAAAATCTAGAGATAAAAAAAGTGTGGCATTGCAATTCTGCCATCATCTTTGGAAATGCCTGATATGTCTGGGAGAGGTACTCCTTGTGCAGATGGGTAGGATTATGTTTTTCATTAATTCTGAAGCATGATCACATATCTGTTTTCCTGTAGCCACTTTTAAATATGAGATTGTTCAATAGTCTGAGGAGGATGACTGGGAAACAGATGCTGGCAGGTATAGGGGGCTTTTTGGTACTGGCACACTGTGCAGACAGGAGTGACAGATTCATAGAGCAAGGGAGAAAAAAAGTGGCTGACTACCTGCTGAAGAGACAGAGGGGAAGGAGCAGCATAGTGATCTGTGTACTTTGAATTAAAGGATTTTGGTTTAAAATAGTTCTGTAAGATTAAATGCATCCTTATTTCTTCTGGGTTTGTATTTGTGAATTGATATTTTGAGTAATACTTAGGCTGCAGTATAAACACACCCTTTATTAGACAAGAGAGAATCAATTTGAAAGAGAGGCCTTGACTGCAAAGTAGATTCTTGGATGCTAAGTAAAAGTTGTGTTCATTTTCTTTTAGCTAGCAGACACTCTATCCATCTGCCTGCTTTCACAAAGTTTATAGGAATGTTAAAGCTTTGCGAACTTTTCCTATGCACTGGACTTAGATGGAATTGGTTACTGGAAGTGATCAAGAGGACCTGAGCAAGGCAACTGTTCATTTTTCAGGAAACCATGTAAAAAAGAATAATATTCTTTGGTCCAAGGAGCTTTTTGTTCTCTTGAAGCCTACAAAAATGCTGCTAAGCTTGGCGTCTAAGTAAAGATATGATGTTTCTTTCATTTATACTCATTTAAATATAGCCATTATTTCTTAGTTGTAGAAATCTGATCTGTATCCTGAAGAATCAGGTCAGGAGCCAGGCTTCTAGGGGTAACAGCTTCTGATGAAAAGCTACTACTGCTGCTTCTCTATTCTTACCCTAGAAAACTGCACCGCACAACCTGCATTCCTATTTCCTTACTCTCCTCTGTTCTTTATATCTCTATTATTTTATGGTTTATATTCTTCACTGTTTTATCCTTTTCTGAAATGATTGTTTTACAATGGATTATTCACTTTTGTAGGTCCAAATAATCCATTCCTTTCCTTCAGTACGTCATAATGGCAAAAAAAAACCAAACCTAACCAAACCCAAACAAAAACACCACACCTTCCCCCTCTCCCCCCGAAGCCTGAAGTCACTGTCAAGTAGACTAGACATCTTGTGTGGTTTTTAAAAGCATCAGATTTCTTTTTTATTGCTTTAGAAATCTTTAGAATTTTCAGTTAAAATTATGTCATTTCATGTTATTGCTGTGTCATCAATTGTCTTAATCTAGGGAAAGAAAACAAATTGAAATATGTCTAGAAACATGAAGTGATAAATAGTAAGAAGTTGACAGTTGGTAGTAGAATTTTATTAGAATCATCTTTGATAACAACTCCTCTGGTACTTGTTATGTGTGCTCATGAATAGCCACTGAACTAACACAAAACATCTGCTGCTTTGGCTGAATTTAAATATCCCAATCTGATAACCTTGTAGAGAAATTTACCATTTGCCTAAAACTGTAATTCACGTACCAGTCCTGATCCATCGAGGAGAATGAGACTCCAGACATCCTCAAATAGAAACCAGTAGATCCAAATGCAGAGCCAGATTTTAAGTGTTGAGCATTGTTTTATTGTTATGTTTTACATAGAAGTTCATGTTTCAGAGGCAGAGTCTGTAATTGCACAGGTAAATATGCAGGCATTGCCTACAGTGTAGCCCTAGGGAAAAAAAAAAAAAGGTAGAAGAAATTGTTTATTTAAAATTTGATTTACTGACACATGCATGCGTAGATTTTATAGTACATAATGCAACTTTACATGAAAGATCTCACGTTCCAGACTTCACATTTTATAGAATTCTTCACCTAAGCAACAGGTAAATGTTCCTTTTATAGTAGAACAGGCAGTTACAAGTTGTTTTGGGGAAGCATTTTATGTGCTGTATGTTGAAATTAATTTTCTGAGAAAAAAGAAGAATAGCACTCTTACATACTTGTGCATTTTCCTGTGATTATTCATGCAATATCTTTTCTTCTGTTTGTTGTCAGTTGTGTTTGGCTGAAGCTTTTACTCCAATTCTGTTTATTCTACAAAGGAAAAACTGTAATATTTTTAGTTAGCAAAATAAGTTTAATCTCTTGGGAAATGTGCATTTAAAAAATGATACTTTTCTTATCTCTTCTACTGGTGAAAGTGATTGACTAATAAATGCTTTCTTCTCTGGAAATCATCGAGTGGACTTACAGTTTTTCGCTGCTTTTTCAAAAATATGATTTAGACTCTAATGGAGAGTCTGTTTTACTTACTCTAAGCTTTCTGTTATTTTCCATCTTATGCATTTTAACTTTTCCAAGGATTTACCAGAAATAATTTTGATGTTATGATTTAGGAAATCCTAAGGTTGTGTATTTGCAACAATTACTCTTCTTACTCTTCCAGTGTGTTTCTGTTTGGGTTTTTTTTCCCTTGCTCTTCCAGCCAGACGTCTTGCTGTGAGCTTGAAGAAGAATATTGGAAGGTGATAACTGTAAATCTTTTAATCTGTGTTGGGATTTTATCTGTTTCAGGTGTTTCCACACTTAGGAACAAATAGCCACTTTAGTCTGTGGAGCTATGTATTTCTTCATCAAAAGGAGCGGTGTGTGTGGGGGGGAAAACCCAAAAGTTTGCAAAGTTCATTCTGTGTTTGATACAGTGTTGGCAGAAAGTCAATACTGGAGCAGGAAGGAGAAACTGTTTAAAGAGCAATTTGCAAGTTGTTGTAGCAGTTCTGGGGACTGATCCAGACTTATTGCTGTTTTCTTGGAAAAAAAATGTAGCACGACATCATTTTTCCAAGTGTATGAATATGCAAGAATATAGGGTGAGAATATATATTTGTAGGTGGGTGTATGTGTTTGTGTACAGTTGGTTACATTGTTGTTTTCTAGAGAACTCTGAGTCCTTTCAGTGTCCTCCTCTGCTTGATACATTTGGCCGAATGATAGTAGTAGTCCATGAGTAAGAGTGTCTTCAGTCCTTTATTTCAAAAGGGAAAGGCAGAAGCTTTTTGTGTGTTCTATGTTTTTTGTATACTTTAACTTCAAATTTTTTGTGTATGTGCATTTATTTATTCTCGTTTTTGTTATAAGAATAGTTCTGCTGTAATAAGTTTATATTTTTTCCTTTTGATTATATAATTTTTAATGTTCTACGAAATTCTCAGGATATGATCTTGTGAACCAGGAAGAACTTTTTGATCACATGTTCATTCTCAAGCCCTCAGCTTTTAGGAGAAATGGGCTACATACTGAGTACTTCTCTGGTATATTGCTTGCTTTGTATGTAGCAGATGTAGCAGTCTGTTATCTGATCATGAATGAGAACTGCAGTGTTCTGTGTGAAGTAAAAATGGTATGCATATGCATGACGGGGAGGATGGGTGGTGCCCAAGACAATTACCACATGAAATCTGAGTATTGTGCATTTTTTATTAGTTGCATTGACGGCTGTTTTGAGGCTTTCTTGTTTTAGATCAGAAGTTCTAAGAGGCTGAGAAATCTGTCATATCTAATATGTCATTTTCTGATATGAAATAGTTTGTCAAAATTCCAAGCAAGCTTAGGCGTTTGGCTGTTTTTTCCTTATCCATTAGGTGTCTCTCTTTAGCATATCATTAGGAGGTTTTGGTGCTGTCATTTGTTTTAGTATTTGCAAGATGTTTTATTTTTTTTTTTGTCTTTCCATTTTAAACACATTGCCTGGCTTTACAAATACAGCAGGATTTTTCTCCCCCTGGAAGCTGTTTTATAGATGTCCATACACTGTCTCTTTGCACATTTCTTCAGATGTGTTGAAACAGTGTCTGAGTTTCAAGTTTGATACCAGTGAAGTTGCATCATCTTTCCTCTTTCCTAAGAGCATTCCATGCCACACATGTTCAGGAATTGAAAGATGAAAACTTACAACTTTCTTTGGCAAAGTGTTTATTTTTAAATTCAGACTGAAAGTATTTTTTGTTGTTCTTATTGGGTTTGGGTTGGTTTTTTGTTTGGTTGGTTGGTTGGTTTTTCCTTCAGATGTGCAAATTCCAAAAAATGGAGTTGGCACCAAGTGAAAGAAATTGAGTTCCAGAATCATGAGATCACAAAATATAGAGCTCTTTGCACACAAGGGCAATGAATTCAAATGAATTCAGCATTATTCTATTGCTTACAGCTTTATTATTTAATCAACACCAGGAATTCTTACACTTAAAGTTTTCTTTGACATTCCACATCAAGAGAAGCCAGCAAAAGTTTGTATTCTTATAGCTGTTCTACTTCTAGAAATCATTATTCATTTTTTTGTCTGGGTTTGAGGGAGGTGGGTGCCATATATGTTTACACTTGCTATTGCCTGCTGAGATGTGGAATGTACATGTCATAAAGAAAGCTAAAATTTGGAGGATTGTTCCACACTGGTCTGTGAGGTATGATAAGGTTTCGTGTGCTCAACCCTTGCATTATACTAACAAAAGACAAACATCAGCAGATAATACTTTAAACTCTAGTGAGATCCTGATGTGCTTTAAATACTGCATCAGACATCTAAAAATAAACAGACACAAAACTTACCTTGTGAAGAAAATTGTCTTATGTAGAGAGGAACAGAATGTACAAAATTGAGGTCAGTTCTACTTTCATTTATCTCCTCTATTTTGACATTTTTGTTAGTGAGCTAGGAAATCAAGACTAATTTCGTTGGCAAGGATTAGAGAGTACATAGGAAGGAACACTCAAGAAGTCTATACTTGCTCTCAAGGGCACTTTGAGTAAAGCATATTCATAATAAAGTGATTTGAATGGTTCTTTTTGTCTAATTGACTCATGTATCAAGCATTAATTCTTTAGAATACTCAATATACAAAACAAAGTTTGTGATATTGGACATAGAGAAAGTATTTTGTTTATTTCAGTTACTTTCACACCTTCATAATGAATGCCTGTCTGGTAATGTGAGCTCTTTTATAAAAATCATAAATTATAATAAATGTAACTCAAAGTGTCAGTATAATACAGGAAGTGTCCTAATAACTCCTTGTTAATCAATAAAGTTCAAAAATTAAGTATATTCCATGTGCATAATCTGTGATGTAATTTCTCTAGAAGAAAAATGTAGGTTTTGTATAGGAGATTAACTAATTGTCATCTGGAAAGTTAGGTATATTAATTCTGGAGTTAAGAATGTGGTTGCACATTGAACACCTAGCTACAGAAACACTCTGATGTTGGCAGGAGATAAAAATAAATTCCTCAAAGCTGAGGCCTCCTGAAAGCCAGATGTGCTTTCAAGCAAAACATCTGAGCCAGTTGACCCCAAGCTATGCAAGAGCACCAAGAGGAAATGGTGAGTGATAGTATTTGGTGACTCCATGCAGTGGGGGTTGGAGGCAACCATCTGCCAGCCTGACCTCCTGTATAGAGTTTTCTACTTGCCTGGGATCTGGGAAACTGTAGAGAGGTTGCCAAAGCTTGTCCAGACCTGTGGCTATTACCTCCTACTGTTTTTCTGTGTAGGCACCAATGATACTGCCAGGGGTAACCTGGAGAGTGCCAAACTGTCTACAGAGCTCTGGAGGCAATAGTTAGGGGTATGGGGGCCCTGATGTTGTTCTTAATCTTGTGGGGAAGGGATGTGAGCATATGGCATATCAACACTTGGTTGCAGAGGTGTTGGTGGTAACAAGGATTTGGTTTCTATGATAATGGGACCCAGCTTGAGGATCAGCATCTGTTTAGGAGAGATGGGGACCGACCCCTGTAAGAAGGGCAACATTATCTTTGCCAGCAGAATGCCTGACCGGGTAAGGAGGGCTTTCAACTAACCATGCCAGGGAGGGTGAGAGTTACTGCCAGCCCTGTAAGAGAGTGATGGTCAGGGTTGACAGCAAAATGCCTGGGGCAATGTGAATGAAAGGGAGCACAAATTCTTCAAAACGAGGCTTAAGTGGGGTCATCTCAAGCATTTGTGTGTAAACAAGGAAGTGCCTACAAGGCACGATTATGACAAAAAAAAGCCCAGAGACTTTCTGAGAAAGGCTGAGAGAGACTTAGGTGCCTTTCTGATGTGCTTGTGTGGAGAATAAATGTGAGAAGTTAAAGAGATGTCTGTGCAGTTGCAGGGCTATGATCTTGTTGGGATCATTGAGATGTGATGGGGTGGCTTTCATGACTGCAGTGGAAGAATACAAGCTCTTTTGGAAAGACAGGGAAGATGAGGAGGTGGAATTGCACTTTATGTGAGAAAACAGCTGGAATTCATGCTCTTTTAGGCATGGCTGATGAGCCAACTGAGAGTTTATCAGTTCAGTAAGGATTACAGAAAGGACAAATGGATGAGGCCTGCAAAAAGCTAGAAATAGCCTCACATTTGCAGGCCCTGGTCCTAACTGGAGACTTCAACTATATCTACTGGAAGAGCAACACAGTGGGACATAAGCCAATCCAGTAGGTTCCTCAAGAGCATCAGTGACACCTTCCTCCCCCAAATGATAGAGGAGCCAATAAGGAGAGAGGCTTTGCTAGGGATGTGAAGGCTCTGGGCAACCTTGGCTACAGTGAATGTGAGATGGTGGAGTTCAGGATCCTGAGAGGAGGGAGTAGAGTAAAAGACAAGGTCATAATCTTGGATTTCAGGAGACTTGACTTTAATCTCTTTAAGGATTTGTTTGGAAGAGACGTATGGAATAAGACTGGAGGAAAGAGGGGCCCAAGACAACTGGTTGATGTTGAAGGAATACATCCTCCAAGCTCAAGAGCAGTCCGTCCTAATGAGCAAGGAGTCAGGCAAAAATACCAGCAGACCTGCATGGATCAGCAAAGAGCTCCTGCAAAGCTCAAACTTACAAAGGAAGTGTACAGAAGGTTGAAACAGGGATAGGTGACCTGACAGGAATAGAGAGGCAGTGTCTAGACATGAAGAGATATAGGAAAGCTAAAGCCCACCTGGAACTGAAGCTGGCAGAGGATACCAAAAGCAGCAAGAAGGGATTCTGTAAGCATATAAATGGCAAAAGGAAGACTAGGGAAAATGTGGACCCACTACTGAATGGGGCAGAGGCCCTGGTGGCCCAGGACATGAAAGAGGCACAGGTACTAAATTCCTTCTTTTCCTCAGTCTTTTACTAGCAAGGCTGGCCTTCAGACGTGGCAGACCCCAGAGACCAGGGGAGAGTCTGGAGCAAGGAAAACATACTGTTGATGGAAGAGGTTCAGCTTAGAGAATGCTTCAACAAACTGGACATACAGAAGTCCACGGATCCTGGTAGCGTGAATCCACAAGTACAGAGGGAGCTGACAGATGTCATTGTGAGGTCCCTGTCAATGGTCTTTGAATTGTCATGGTGACTGGGAGAAGTGCCTATGTAAGGGAAGAAAGCAATACAGAGGGAGCTGACAGATGTCATTGTGAAGTCCCTCTCAATGGTCTTTGAATTGTCATGGTGACTGGGAGAAGTGCCTATGTAAAGGAAGAAAGCAAACACCACTCCTATCTTCAAGAAGGGCAAGAAGGAGGGCCTAGGGGACTACAGACTGGTCAGCCTCACCTTGATTCCTGAGGGGATAGCAGATACTGGAAATAATTTCCAGGCACATGAAGGAAAAGGTTATCAGAAGTAGTCAGCATGGGTGGAGAAATGGGCTAACAGGAACGTCATGCAGTTCAACAAGGACAAGTGATACATCCTGCATCTCGGGTTGAATAATCCCATGAACCACTACATACTGGGGGCATAAAAGTAGGTCTGTAGAAAGTTACCTGGGGTTGTGGTTGCAATCGAGTTGAACATGAGCATGGCAATGTACCCTTGCCACAAAGAGATCTAGTGGTATTCTGGGCTTCATTAGGAGGGTGATGCCAGGAGGTCCAATGAGGTGATCTTTGCCCTCTATTCAGTACTGGTGAGGCCACACCTGGAGCGCTACGTACAGTTCTGGGTAGCACAGTACAAGATAAATGTGGAGCTTCTGGACAAAGTCCAGTGCAGGTTCACTGAGATGATGAAGGGACTGCAGCATTTCTGCTATGAGGGAAGACTGAGAGAACTGGGACTGTTTATCCTGGAGCAGAGAAGGCTCAGGGGGATCTTTTAGAAATGTACAATTATCTCAAGTGAGGGAATGAAAAAAGAGCCAGGCTTTTTTCAGTGGTGCCTAGTGGCAGAACCAGAGGTGATGAGCACAAACTGAAACAGGTAGGTTCCTCTGAACATCAGGAAAAACACTGTAAGGGTGCTTGAGCACCTGCAGACATTGTCCAGGGATGTTGTTAATTCTCCACTCTTGGAGGTGTTCAAAAGCTGTCTGAACATGGTCCTAAACAATTGGGCCTAGATGCTTCTGCTTGAGCAATGGAGTTGGACTAGGTAACCAAAAGGCCCTTCCAGCCTCAAACATTCTGTGATCCTATAAATCAGCTAAAATTAATACATGTTCCATTAAATTCAGTAGTATTCCCATGCTTAAGTCCCACAGACTAAAAATTATCTATTATTTTAATGTGATAAAAGGCATACATATTTGGGTATCCCAAATTTTGCATTATTTTCTTTATATTCAGTGTCTCAAAAAAACACTGACACCTATGAAAAAGCAATCTATTTAAATAATGAGAGGTATATGGCTGTACGTATTTTAAGCACATCCTAATTAAATATTCTGTCATGCATAAAAGCATGAGTACTTAATTCATTGTTGGCTTCCTCATTGGTGCCCGGCTGACATACAAGACGATAAGAGCACCAAGTTGGTTTTAGTGATGATTAGAATCATATGGCCACTTACTTAGCTGTAGAATGAATCTGTAAATGCAAAACATTTGGAGATGAACGATCTAGTCCTATAGTTTTAGCTGTGCCGTGTTTAATGCTGTAATTGAGAATGGACAGTCAAGGAAAGAATTCTGGTACGTCGTTACTATGTTTAACAAACTACAATGGAGACTAGACAGGACTTTAAACCTTCTTATTTGTGTTTAGCACTGCAATGCATGCCCCGGCATCACATCACTCAATCATACTTTTGGGCCTCACAGCTTTCTTGTTCCTCCCATCCAAAATATTGAATGGACTGTCTATGCCATCGAGTAGTTGTATTACATACTTCTAACGAAGAGTGAAAAAGGCAATATAGAGAAATCTATACTCCCATTGCAGAATTGGCACCCTGCTGAGCAAGTATCTCTTCTTACTGTAGGACAGCCGTGTTACATTAACTGTTTCTGAAGGAATTTTCTCATAGAAGTTTGAAGAGACTTGTAACAAAAAAGCTTTTTGGATTTATTTTTTTTCCTATTATAGAAAGTGTTTAAAAACATAATTCTCCTTTAGAAAAGATATTCTATTTTTCATATCTGATTAGCAGTACAATATAAACATACTACTCATGTTGTTTAATTTATTAAACTACTGAATATATGCATATAAGTGCCTCAATGTCGCACACTAAATCATTACTTTAATGTAGGAGATATTTGTGTAGAGATGTGACATTATGATTTCTTCAGAGATACTAATGTGAAAAGCACCTACATACCAAATACCCCATTGCAATTTCATTGGAACTGCATACACATTAAAATTAAGCATGTGTTTGCAGTGAACTGGGGACCCAAGCAGAGAAGTGACAGAAAGATAAGATATAGTCAAAATACGTAGTTCTAGGCATATATTTCTCTGAGTACTATGTAGATAAACAAAACTTCAAAGTATTACATTTTATACAAGCAAGAAATTTTAGAGGTAATGTTGTTTCAGCCTTTGTTCTCTCAAAATCTTTTTTGTTTCCCGTTTGTCTTGTCATCTTTTTGATCCTTACTATTTTGTGTTTATTTACATTCCCTTTCACATAACACTAAGACCTTTAGTGTTTATGTGGTCAAATAGCTCTGGACAGTGGGATTCTGTTAGTCAGATTCTCACTTCACAATAAATGAAACAATGTAATAAAGAATAAACAATGTAATAAACTCATTTTATATGTTATACATTTGTTGTGCTACATTATTAAGTTGTAATGATACCTTGACACCCAGGTGTTTCCCCATCAGAAGGTCTTTTTTTTTCTTTTTTAAATATACACAAAAGAGACTGGGAGCTGAGAGTTCATCTGGCTGTTAATTATAGACTGAATTATTATCATGACAAGACTTAAAACCTGTTGCATGGAGTCCAAACAATATTGGTTAATGCACATCCTAATTCTAAAAATGGAACTGGGGCTAAGTAGAGCTTGTAGCACTTATCACTTAAACAATCACTGTAAAACTTCATAGGGTATTTATAATATTGTGTTTAGCACCGTGTCAGGTTTCATTAGTTGATGTCTGCCTGTTGAGAAGTGCGTCTTTGTTACTGATAGTTATTTAGCTAGGAAAAAAAAACCAGATAATTTTTACAAGTTTTAGAATTAATCAGTCTGCATAGCATTTAGCAACAGAAAAGGAACATTGCTCAATTTTTATGAGTAAGGATGGGTTGATGTTGAACAATTTTTTTGGGGAAAATTCCATCAGCCTACTCCACTAGTCTTATGAGACTGATGATGTTGAATCTGCCATTTTTTATGCCCTAAAATCTGCTGCCACCAGAATTTCATCTCTTAATGTCGAGGACTGCTTTGGCAGTGAGACAGGGGTCATATTGTGGATCTGAAGAAAAACAATTTTGGCGCCAAAAGAGATGAAACAATCGGTGCATAAGGTCAGCTGGTGTTCTTGCCAATTGCTTCATGGCATTAGACCCTTCTAAACCTTTCTTTTAAAATCTTCCATCAAAAGATTGGAATACATTAATCTTGTTCTTTACTACTCAACAGAAAGGATAAGTAGTTCACTATTAAATTTTAAGCTATTTTTCTCATGAAAAACAAGGTAAAGACTTTTATAACTGGCATTCTTGTCTTTGAACAAAGTAATATTCTACTTTCATGCCTTTCTAACCTGAGCTGACAGCTATTTCAAGGATTCCTTTTAAAAGCTGAGTTAGTTATTTTCTGTTAAAACATGCCTAATTATGAAGAAGTAATAAAATCCCAGTGCCTTTAGGAGAAACTACAGAATACTTTCTTTCCTACAGTTTTATCTAGTGCCTGGTAAAAATAGCAAACAATAATTCCTGCTTACATCCCTAACAGGTATTGTTGCTATCTTTGTGCTTGGTGTTATCTGGCTACTTTCTTTGCAAAACTCTCTCTGAATTGGTTTCTTCCTGATTCTGTTTCTTTTGCATGCACCTATACAAGACAATACCTACCTAATTTTTTCAGTCCTTGTGTGCCTAGTAATGGTCTTAACCAAATTTGTAACACCACCTTATTTAATTTATTTCTGTCCTAGTATTTCTTATCAGTTTCAATGGTGAATTTAGTAAGATTGAAGGTGGAAAATTGCTAATATGCTTAATGTAATTTTACACTTTTTAATACACTCTAGAAATTGATAAGGAATTGTCTTCATAAACATCCTGTAGAGCACTGTTAAGGTCATGTTTATAGGAAAGATCATCTTGGGGCGCTAGTTTAACTCTCTGTGGTAAAATACTGTGCAAACACACAGAGTTGATGGTGCATGTATGAAAGGGGAAAATACTAGTAGTGATTTTTTCAGTTGCTTTGATTGCCAGTTTATATTGCCAGAATATTCTCTAGTGGCTTTACTTTCCTTAGTCATGGGCACAAAACTGAGCCAGAATCAAGCACTCATCTGGAAGCTGGCAATGGATTTTGTTGGCTTGCCCATTTCTTTTGATAAGAAGGGCTTTGTCCCTTAGCATAAGATATGGTTGACCTTGAGTTGTCTGCAGTGTTGTTAATGCTGAAGAAATGACTGACAAACAGCAATTATGGAGAAACATGTGGTTGTTGCTATTCTTGTGCTCTCATCAGGTATTGTTACACATTTGAGGTCAGACTGTGAAAGGTAACATTCTGGATGAAACAATGAAAAGGAAATAGCGTTATTTTCAAACTCTTTATTCATGATTGCAGATATTTTCTATATGATATGCCCTTTCTATCACAGTGACCTCTACAGACATGATGATGAAAAGTATTAACAAAAAGATAACAACTGATAGCTGGTATAAGAAGTTATTCATAAACACTAAGCTAAAAGCAGACAAATAATTGCATGAGCCGTTGTTGGCATCACAGTAAGTATAAAGTCAGATCTGGTTTTCAGATTTTCTAGTATAAGGACTCCCTGCTGAAAACATGTGCCAGACACAGGATTTTCTCAAGGTTAAATGTGATTGTAGTGCACACACACATACAAATTGAAGGCAGAGATTAAATCACAAAATAATGAGATCTTTTCAAAAGGTAGTATACTACTCTGATTATCCTCTCTATCTTTAAGATATGCATATGTTTTAAGTCTTTATACACTATGTTTGTTGAGAAACTGCACTCAAACTGATATTATGTCATTGAACTTGAGGGTCTGGGCATTTTATTGTATTACCTGCAGAAAAAATGTTTTCATGTAAAGGTTCTGCAATTTTACTTCTATTTGTCAGCAGTCAGAATTAACTTTTTTTTTTTACTGACTCCTTACGTATCTGCAATGAGATAATAAAAATCACAGGAAGATATTAATGAAATGGAAACTACTGTAAGAAAATGAAATAGATATGAATAAGTAACATTCTGTGTTCCATACCAAAACCATATTAGTTTGAATTTATTGCTAACTGTCAAAATCAGTGACTTGAAAACTTCAAAATAGTGAGGTGGATCTCTAAAAAATATTTTATTCTCTCTCTAATATTATGGAGTGATAGTTTAACACAGAGCGGAAATAGTGGACTGGTTAGATTGCCGTAGCCAGAGGGTCTGTGAAGGCCATGTCTACTCTAGTGATTTGTCCTGGTGCAGTAAGAAATATATTATATGAATTGCCCAGTGGTATCCATTTGTCTTATGCTAGTTCAGATCTCCAAGTAGTGTGCACAAAACAAAACAAAAATTCCTTAAGAGGAAACTAAATCAGATGTCCTGATCCAAGTATGTTCCAGTGCTAACACTTTTATGTTACACATCCTTTTCTGTAGTGATTTAGCAGAAAGTGTCTGGGAAACAAAACCAAGTTAAAATTATGTCAAGCCAGTGTCAAATGAATGAAATGATGGAACTGAGTGCATAAACTGATTTAGGGTGATGCTACAAGTAGTTAATTTTTAAATGAACTCTGTTAAACAAAGCAGATTCTACTGTATGTACTGTACTTGGTCCCAGCTTCAGCTCAGAAAGGACTGAATGCTTTCCCCATTCAGAGTAACACCATAATGTGCTATCCACAAGTTTTTCACATGCCTCCCCCAAAACAGTTCTATGCCTTCAAGGCATAACTCAAGCTCACTGGAAAGCTGTTCCTTTAAAAAATGCTCATTGAAAGATGCAGTTTCATTGAAATGGAAATGTACACAGTTTCATGGATTAAAAAGCCAGAAGGGAGTACTGTGATCATCTAGCCTGGCATACTGTACAACAGAGACCTCATGGTTGTCTTAGTTTCTTCCCATTTGAACTAGGTCATGTCTTTCTAAAGATAAAAATCCCCTCCACCTTGTTTTTCAAAAGGTATTCTTCAATGATAGGAGTGTCTACCATAATTTTCAATGAGGCACTCCTCACTGTTAATTGTGCTGTTAATTCTAAATTTGTCTGTCTTCTCTGGGTTTTCCCCGGATTATGCCTCTCTCCGTGAGATTGAAATTAAATCCATCTTCCTATGTATATATTTACAGACTGTAATCTAATTATCCATTATATTAAGGAGATGAAATTTCTTGATTCTCTCGCTTTTAGGTCATGTTTTTGAGTACTTTGATGGTTATTTTGTGAATACTTAGCTACTCACCAATGTTATTTTTTGACTTGTGGATGCAGAAATTAGATGCATTATTTAAATAGTGAAGTAGCCGATGCTAAGTAGTGTCTCTATTTTTGCTTGAGATCCTCATGGAACTAGATGATCTGAAGGTCCTTTCCAACCCTATCTATTCTATGATCCTATGTTTGTACAACCTTGTTCACATTCTTTTTTGACCAAGATTAAGAAAAGTTTGGAGCTATCCAGATGGTCAAAAACTGCAGGGAGCTCTTTGCCTGACAGCTGGTATTGTAAGCTTATAGGTGTTTATAGTTTACAGCTCTGTTGTCACCTTTGGTGATACTAGATCAGACATTGTATTCTTCCTTGATGCCAAGTCCTTTTAAGGACACTAATTCTGTGAGAAGTTAAGTTTGCAAAAAGAGACCTAAGATTGCATTTTTTATTTACTTAAATACGATCTTGGGTCTCTGGTTTTGATTTACTTAAAGCAAATAACAGTTTGGGATTAGTTTATCCAGACAGCAGTTTTCAGGAAAAATAAAAATATCTGAGGAAGAAGGGGAAGGATTCGTCTGATAATGTAAACGATAGTTGTATTACCATATCCGTTCTGTGTGAGAGTTCAGTGGTTAGAGCGTTCAGCCCAGATGTGGGAGGTCTTAGCTCACTTTCTTTCTTTGTCTTGGGAAAGACAAACTTTCATTTCCTGTTTGTCATGGTTTAAGCCCAGCTGTAACTCACGCAGTTTGCTCACTCACTTCCCGCTCTTTCTTCCCCTCCCCCCTGCTCCCGGGGGCTGGGGAGGAGAATCAAAAGAATGTAACTCCCATGGGTTGAGATAAGAACAGTCCAGGAACTAAGGTATAGCGAAAACCACTGCTGCTACCACCACTAATAATAACGACAAGGGAAATAACAAGGGAAGGAAAAACAACGTACTCACCACCAGGGACAGCATCTGATCAGGAGTCATCATCACATGAGGAAGAAGAAGAAGAAGAAGAAGGAGAGGTAACTACTCCATGAGAGTGACACATGGACAGAAAGTGATTTTGCTGTCTGCCAGCATGTATATTTAAGTATTTCATGTAAAGCTGAGTAGATGCGTTGAGTTCAGCAGAGTACTTCTGAATATCTCCTTTATTCCTTAAATAGAGCAAAGAATCACACTGACCTAGGAGATCTCACCTCTCTTTGGAGTGTCTTGGCCACTGAGACAATTGTGATGCAAGATTTTTAGTGTGGTTGTTTTTTGTGGGTGTTTTTTTTTTCTTTGTGTTCTTTTTTTTTTTTTTGGTGTTTGTTTTTGGTTTTTTTTCTGATCACCATCAAAAAATCAGAATTTCCCATTTCTTAAAAAAATATTCTCGCATCTATGTTCTTTCTCTTGGTGAACTGTGGATACTTATTAATATTTATTGATATTTAGAGTACAATTTAAGGACTTTTAAACTTATTTTGCAGTACAAATATGCCATCTCTGAGACTTCCATTGTAGTGTATGCCAATAGTACAGACGAACATTGAAGTGAAGTTAGAAATGGATGGTGTTTGAGGTAACGTTAGATATGTATATATGTATGTATGTTGTGGCAAAATGTTATCTTTCTAAAAGAAAGAATCATATGCCAACTAGAAATAGTTTGGTCTTTGCAAAGGAACAGTATTTCTTAAGGAAGATTATGACAGGTATGCTATAGAACCAGTAGTATCATTGGCCTATTTTCAGTTATTTACAATTTGCCTGAGAATCTGTTGCAAAATTTTACATGCTGGTGTCTCCCTCAGCTAGCTTATAGTCATTGCAGCTAAAAAAGGCCCCGTCATTTCAGAGAAATAAAAAAAAAGAATAAAAAAAAAGGAAGAAGAAAGAAAATTGATGCTGTTTTCCATTTATTTTCCATTTAAATAATTTATTGTCTGTGTGCTTTGACATGGGACTAGTTTCTATATCAGTAATATGACTCGGTTGCCCAGGAAAAAAGGTCTCTATTCAAAGCTTCCACGCTTGGTTCTTCATTCCCTATTTGCTGCCATCAACATTTATTGTCCTTTGAAAAACTGTGGTTTGTAAGCTCAGTGTAAGTCAGTGTAAGCCAGCAGAATTCCTTGAACTGAGATGCTAATACTCTGTCATCACTAAGCATTTTTGATCCTCTCATAGTTGGTAATTGGAACAGATGGCAATGGCATATACTTCTTCCCTTTGCATCTCCTACGTCCAACAAGACCTTGTGCATCAACCCCAGACATTCAGTTGTCTCATCACTGCTAGCACCTCTGCTGTTCCTACTGAGCTACTGAACATGCTTCAGAATAAATTTCCTCCTTAGTGCAGTTTTGAGCCAGAATAGCTATGGGGCATTGGAATTGTGAGTTGCAATGCACTTCCTTTCAGTTGTGCCATTGCTAGCCCTAGCCTGGCTGCTCGTGCTTAGGTAAGCCTGATGTTGATAACTGAGCATGTGCTGAAACCGAGACTTTGAAGAGAGTGAGGGAAACTTACTGGAAATTGTAAGAAATTGAGAGTAATTGTGAAAAAGACTTTTTGGAAGTTGGTTTTAGGCTGAGGAGCTGAAACAGAGATGAGAAAGATGAGAGTTTTGTTTGCCTATGCATCCACTACACAGAGGAACATGCTTTCCAGCAGGATTTCACAGATATTTATGGACAGCACAGGACAAAACATCCAGAACCTTGGCTTTGATTTTGGGCTTTGGAGGAAAGTCAAGTGTGGCATGGGCTTTTCTGCCCAGTCCACATCGGTTTTCCTGATGTCTACTGTTCCACCCATATCACCTTGGCCATGGATCCTTATCCCAGTTAATCCAAACCTTTTGTATCTCTCACCCACTACTGTGGCTTCCCATTGTGGCCTATTTCTCATCATGGCCCATGGACCTCCTAAAGCATGCACACTTCTTGTCGCCTTCTCAGCAAATTTCTCTCCCTCCCATCTATGTGCCAGAGGCTTTCTGATCTAGTATAGGTACTAAAATAGGAGTGCTTATCTCTGTCCTCTTTTTGTTTCTTTTTTCCAGTTTTTGCCCAGCTAATCTTAAGTTTATGCACATCCTTTGGCATACTCTTTCTTAACTCCTTTTCCTGTCCATCTCTTACAATTTTCCTTGGCCAGACAGTCTTGACCTTTTCATTCCCTCACAGTTAAGCAAATTCCAGTAAAAATTCCCGGACCACAATTTATGCAATTTAGATTAAATATAAATATATTAAATACAGGTCTTAGTTCAGCTGTATTTCAACTTTGTTGGGCTGTTGTTTGAGGTGTAACCTGCTTATAGAGAAATGAGGGAGAAAAGAGAGTGGTGTTATTCATATAAAATAATCCCACATATGCAAATTGAAAAACTTAGAACCTAGGTTTTTTTTAGGCTACTTATATGCTCTGTATTAACTTCTGTATGTTGAATATAGAACTTTTCCAGATTACATTTGCAGCTATGTTATCAGCATTTCTGGAAAAGATATTTAAGAAGTTGGGACAGGATATATAGGGATACAATTAATGATGCCTCAGAGAAGCTTGGTTTAAGTGCCTTAGCAGTGTAATTAAGGCGTCCAGCAGAAGGACACAATCCAAGTTTTCCAGCGAAGCTATCACTTGTTTTGATCATGATACCGTCTTTTCAATTGTGCAGTTGTTTATTACACAATTTCCAGGTGCTGCAGCAAATGAAATAAAAATTCTACTTACAGTCATGGTTTCCTATCAGAGCAGATTCATCCTGAGCATTAAATGAATCTGGAGTTCCCTGGGAAACAATAGTGAATGTTCATGAAGCACCACAGTGCTGTTATTTAAAGGTACAAGGGAGGCTGAATTACTTCTGGATTGGTGGATATAAATCTATTTTGAATGTTTGATATGCAATCCCACTAGCATTCTATTAATTTATCGAGATAACTGTGATATCTGAAGTTGAAATGTTCATCTGTTGCAAATAACTACCTTGCTGTTCTAAACATAAGCTTTGGAAAAGTATTAAATGCTAAGAGGACTTATAGTAAGTGGTACACAGCGGAGATGGATGGACCACTATAGATGTAATTTGGATGTAATCATTATAAAATTCAGCTGCTATAGATTGCTGATAAGCAGGGCTTTGACAATAAACATAAATTATCTGAGATTCTTCCACTGGCTGTGGCACCAGCAAGCGTGTTGACATACAAAGTAAGTGTGTTTACTAGCTGCGTAGCGCCTATAAATAGAAAGGGATATACCTACCATTTGGACCTCTATAGACCTGAGCACCTTTTTCACCATAAAAGGTAGGACTTACTAACCAAAAATACAGGTGTCCAGTGCTATTTGAAATGCCGAACAACATTTAACCTAGCCTTCAGCTGTTACTCCAGAAGGACTCAGATTTCCTCTAATCTCATGTGTTCCACCCCCAGGTCTCAGATACCCTCAGTGTCTGAAATGTCACTGGCTGTGTTTGAGCCATTGAATCATAGATCCATATCCAAGATGTACATTTTGGAACTAAATTGTACATGTTCTAGTCTGGCAGTGATCCTTTCTTGAAATACCTTTCAAGGCTTAAGTGATTTGGAGATCAGAGATCTCCTGAATTAGGGAGTTTTTTTTCTTATTAGGGGCTTTTATTTTTAATAGCCCTTGGTAGATTTTTGTTTACCCATGAATATTTTGATATTTTTTGAGTAAAATTTAGCATTTATGATTCAGTGGCCAGAGGTGTAATTTAGTGATATTTGAAGGTTTATCTTCTTTTTATTTGTTTTTAATCTTCTGTTTGCTATTTCACTTTCTTGTTTCTCAGAAGAGACAGTAAAAAATACTTGCCTGTTCATCCCCTTAATGCCGCTTCTAATACATGCACTTTGGTATGTCCTTTTCTCTTTTCAAGGCTAATGAATCCTGGTCATTTTACAGAAATTGTATCAACTTTGATCCATTCTTTGCCCTTTTCTGTACACTTTCCAATTATATTGTATTCTTTTTGAGGTAAGAAGGACCAGCAGAATTATACACAGTGCTACTAATTTATTCTGTGGCATTATGGTTTTGATATTTCTTTCATAGTAACTTTCATTTTTCTTTTTGCTTTTTTTAAACTGTTATTAAGTATATTCCTGATATTTCCAGGGGGTGATCTGTTATAACTGGAAGGTCTTACTATTAATTTGTAATACTTCAGAGTCTGTCACTATGTATGTAAAGCCAGAATTTTTTTTTTGTTTTGTTTTATCAATTTCTATCTGTCTATACTGAATTTTAGTCTGCCTCTTAATTGCCTAGTCACACAGTATCGTGATCTCTGAAACAATCATTTTTATTATCAAAGTGAGAAACTTTGTAATTCTTTAGTCTTAGATCAGATCATTTATGAATCTTTTGAACAGCACAGGTCTCAATACAAATCCCAGTGAGATTCTACATTTGTTTTTACCGTAAAAACTGACAATGTATTCCTACAAAGATGGTTCCAGCAGATTCTGCATGGGCCCACAGCTGGCCGAAGCTGAGACCCTCAAGCTGGTGGCATATTTAAGATAGGGCAGAAAATACCAGATGAAGAGAGAAGGAAGCAAAAAGAGAAACAACAAAGGCAACACCAAGGTCGTAGGAGGAGGAGATGATGATGTTCTAGGTCTTGGAGCAGATACTCCCTGCAAACCCACATCAGAGATGATTTTCCTGACAGGAACTGCAGCTTGTGGAGAGCCCACATTAGAACAAAGAAAAAAGTAGCAGCAGAAAGGGTCTGCTGTGTACTGAGAGTAACCTCCCATCCTCCTCTGTGATGCAGAGAAGTTTGGAGGACAGTAATGAAGTTGATCCTGAAAATGTGGGGAGAAGAGGTGGGGATTTTTTTAACGTTTGTCTTTTTGTTTCCCACTACCTGAATTAGTAATTCCTTTTTCATTTCAATGGACAATAAATTGATTTCCCCACAAGCTGAGTCTGTTTCCTCTGCAACACTCATTAGTAAGCAATCACCCTGTCTTTATCTCAACCTACTTGCTTTCTCATTCCTGGGTTATCTTCCTGTTTTCACCTCAGTCCTGCTGAGAAAGGAAGATGAGTGACTCTCTAGGTGGGATTTTGGCTGTTAGCCAAGGTTAACCTACCTCATTACCTTTGCTTTTTCCTTATGACTCATTATTAATACATACAGATATTTTTCTGAATGGAATTGCAAGAATTCTGATAAGCAGCGTTGTTGAGTGCAGACTGGAAATTAGAAAAAAAAAAAAAAACCAACAACCCCAAAATAAACAGAACAAAGCCAAACAACAAAAAGCAACACCCCCAAAAACAAATGCTCCCCCCCAATATTCCACACCACCCCCCCAACCCTCCCACCCCTCCACCCCTCTCCACAAAACAAAACAAAAAATCAAGCCCTCTCAACCCTCTCTGGTCTATATACACATCTGCTTCTTTAGAAAAAGTAGATTTGTGAGGCCCAATTTTCTGTAAAACAAACTATTATGTCACAGTTATTCATTTATCCACTGGTACTATTTCGTTTTAGAATATTAGCACTCTATCTAGAATGGACATTGTTCTTATCTGTCTGCTTCTCTGCTGGCTCCTATGAAATCCCATTTCAAAAATCCATGCCATGTCAGCGTTTTTCAGTCTCCTAGTGCCAAAGCAATTCTGAGTGAGGTTTTATAACATGCTTAGTTCTGTTATTCTTGAATTATTTAGAAACTTTGGCCAAATATCAATTAGTAGGTAGCAAATTTATTACCTTCTCTTTGGATTGTTTGGAGGTTTTTTGAAGAAGTAGGGCTTTATGTGGGGTTTATTATGAAACAATTATCCTGAATGCTTTCCTTGTAAGGGATGCAACCCTTGTTGACTTTCCTGGAGCTAGTAGGTTTTTAAAGTGCAAGCCAGCCTCCTTCTGTTTTGACTTTAGAAAAAGTTCTCTTGTGCAGCTTCTGTCTGACACCAGTTCTTAATATATTCGTGTTCCTGATATCATTTATTCAGGTATGCGTGAAGATTTCCACTATGTCTGGTCTAATAGCTGGTACTGAGAACATCTTGGAGAATGCTGCCATGGAGCTTCTCGTATTCAGTTCCTCCCAGAACTATAAGCATTTTCCCTTTGGACTGTTCTTGTGTTCTTCTTTGAATCAATGAGGGTCTCTTAGCCCGCTAGCTTCCTAGCGTTGACATTGACCAGTCACTGCCCCCCTGCACCCAAGAGCCAGGCCATCAAGTGGCACCTTGGAAGTCACAGATATTATCAAACTGTAGGTGGGTTTTAACCTGACTGTAACATGCCATTACTTCCACTAAAAATAGTTAATCTGCCTTCAGATTTCAGTTTGGGAAGCCTTCTTTTTATCTTACATTTATTTCTACAACTCACTAGTTACATGATAGGATGTTTTCAAGAATGGGGGTAAGTTACCTATCTAAAATGTGTGTATACACAAATGTAAAGGATTCTTAATAGTTGCTCTTATTTGAAATATGATAAAACTTATATCTTTAGCAAAGCTGTTCCAAATAAGTGCCCAGTGATAATTTTAACTGTATAAAATCTTGAATAGATAACCCTATTCTAGTCCTTTGATTAAAAAAAGCTCTCCTAGTATGCAATTTTCTGTAATGAAAGAGTACCCATCCCTCAGTTTCCTACCTCTGCAAAGCTGAAACAGATCGGGGCTCCCTAGTTATTCTCTGCTTCACCTAGCTTCTGAGAAGCAGTACATAAATGAAGGCAGTCATGCAGCTATTCTAATGAATACTGGAAATTTTATAGGAGCCATCAGATGTAGGGCACAAAAATGGCTTAAACCCATCTTCTTTCCCCTATTTTCATTTCCGTCCCTGTACTGAGATAGTTATGGGTAACATAGCAATATCCAGAATATTTTATGTAGTTCCTGCTGTTGCATAATTTATGATGATATTCACCCCCATCAACCTCACATTTATATACACTGTTCTTTACAATTAACTTATATAGCAACAATAGCTTAGTTTCTGTGTTAATATAACCATTATAAACTTTATCAGTTGATAATGTAGGTAAAAGCTTCTAATTTTATGTATTAACATTCTGTCTGACCAAGTCTATATTACTAAGAATGGTCAAACATGACAGTATTCCAAAATGGCTGCTGGTAAATCCATCAACATTTTTTCCCTTAATTGTCAAGTAGTAGAATCCTCTTAAAGTATTACATATGAGAATTAAACAATATCCCTGATTATCAGAACGTTACGGAAAAAATACAGTATTTTAATGAGAAGCATGAATAGAAATCTATAAGTATCTATGTAGATACATAAAGGTAGGGATAGGGTGCTGATAGATCACATACTAAGATGCTGGTAGCGAACACCAGTTAATACCTGTCATCTGTGGGAAACAGGCGTAGAGTGTAACATTTAAACAGAAATTTTGCTATTGTATGCTCTATAAGTTTATTTCAAAATCTACCTCACTGATTCTTTTATGGCAATCATCCCAGGGAACAACAACATGCATGTGAATTTCTGGTGTGTATTACACCTCCAGTGTCATATAATTGAGTATGTACGGTGCCAGAAAGATGACAATATTCAGACGAAAACTTCATGTGATACAGTCATAATAAAAAGTGATCCGGCAGGGGAAATCTAGGCTAAATGGGTAACGGTGTTTATGACATCCTGTGAAACATGGTCTATGACAGCACTTCAGCCTTCATTTTATACATTAATCTAGGTGGTACATATTGTTTTGTAGATAAAAGTAGAAATGTGGTTATACTGCTGCAGAGATACCATTTAATTATGTTTGTATTGCTGTATGGCACTGTTGCACAATACTGTGTTACCTTAGAAGGAAGGGTCACTGCCTTGCTTCTTAGAAGAAAATATTACTAAAGTCGTTATATTTAAGGATCTTTCTATTATCTTTTCTGTTAAAGCAATAGACTTATAGCTCACAAGTTCATCTATACCATACTCAGACTTTTGTTCCATGAAACATATAGTTTTTTTTGACATAATGTACAGTTTGCCTTTTTCTTTAGTGCTTGTTCCCTTTTTTGTGCATCTGTATCTGCTGTGATACAGTAAGCATTAGAAAAATGGCCGGTATATGTCTTCCCCCCCATTTTTAGAATGATTCTGTGAAAGCAAAAAGTATTCCACACTGAGTGTAAGCATTTTATTATTTATTTAACAGCAGCATTATCGCTAACTTTCTCACAGTGACTCTGAAACATATACGTCTACATTCATACGCACCAATCAATAAATACAGTATGGGCAGCGTGAAAAAAATATTTTCACTTTGAAATACTCTTCTCATTGTATTATAATGTCTTCAAAGTATGTCACATCTTAGATCTAAACTACTTGAGATGTAGCCATTTTAAAGACATTTATGAATATAATCAATGCAATTCTGAATAGTTATGTTTCTAATAACTAATTTGCTGACTTCATGCTCTTGTCAAGATAATTTATACACATACACCATATGTTCAGGGAAATTTTTCTTTGCCCAGGTGAGCATTTAATCTTCCTTTCTCCCTAAAGGAATTATCCATATCCCTGAAATCAGAGGATCCTCCACTCAATTTTCCCTTCTGTCAGGCCTTCCAGTCTTAAGACCTCAAGTCATAATCATCATCTTTTCAGCAGAGGGCAGCATATGGCATTCTCAGAGTCCATCTATTCTACCGTTTAATTGGCTGTAGAAATCACTGTTGAGCTAAAGGTGATTCTGAAGCACTTCCAACTCTTCATGACGCTTAGGCAAAAATCAGATTTTGGTATGCTTTGTGACTATACAGAATATTTCTCAGGGGAATGATCTATAGTAATAAGTCTATTAAATAAAATGAAAATTGTTTTTCTGGGGTTTTTTTCATTACAAGAAAGCAATACTCCTCTGTTTGGAATTTTCATACTAATGATAATAAAGTTTGCAGAAAAGATTACTTTATTTGCTAAAAAGTTCCATATCACATAGTTTTCATTTTTGGTCATCTTAGGTTGTAGTCTTCATCATAATGGTAAACCTATTAGGGGAAGAACGGCTTGGCAAGCCGTTTGCTGTTGCTAATTAGACAGCCTAACACTCTGAGCTACTAATTCTGTTTTACAATAATTTTCAAAGCCTAGTCAGTTTATTTTTTAACATGTATTTTTTTTCCGCTGTATTTTGTATAGAAAGAAGAATAAGTTTACATCCATGTTTTCTTATTCACATTCTGATTTTGTTAACTATATCCTGCAGTTCATTTTCTGACTTACAGACAAATGATACAGTTCATGTACTAAGTAATTGCCTAATATCCTGCAGAATCTTCAGGATGATCATCTCCTTTCTGATATTTTTCAGTCACATTTTAAGTATTCTGTGTATGGAACACTTATTGATCAGACCGAATGCAAGTTATGCTTCTAGTCCAATACGTTTAAATATATTTGGTTTTGAGCAACTAGTTAGAACAGGTTCTTTATTAGCCTTAGGATATGATTTTATTGCCTCGCTTGTTAGATGTAAAAAAAGGTCTCCCATGGAATGTCCAATAAATTTGCTCTTTTTATTTCCTTTTTTTTAAGTAACAGTTAATGCTTTCTGATTTACACAAGTTCAAGTTCTCAAAATGATAATTAAGAAGTTTTACACAGTTTTTATAATATCACACAGCCTCTGTTTTCCGGAATCTATAGAATCATAGCATAGTTTGGGTTGGAAGGAACCTTTAAAGGTCATCTAGTCCAAGCCTCCGACAATGAGCAGGAACTTCTTCGACTAGATCAGGTTGCCCAGAGCCCCGTCCCACCTGACCCTGAATGTTTGCGAGGGTGGGGCACACACAGAGAACTGTATGGAAAGATTGACTCTTGTCACCTTGGTGGTGGAATAAAGTAAGAGAAATAGGTGTTTCAAGAGCTGTTCTGGATTTTTTTTGTTTAGCAAATGGGGGGAAATATATTATTGTCTTGTTAAAAAGATTTAAGTATCTTTTGTTTTTCACAGAAGGGAAGAAAATTTGTAGATGGATGTTTATTAAAAACTTAATGCTAACAAGTGGCTTGGCCGTGACATGAATGCCCAAAACTCTAATGTAGAAATCATTTATTGTTCTTATGTATCACACTACCAGGACCATTAACATGAAAGAAGTATTTCTGAGTTAATTAAGAAAGAAAAAAAAAAGTAGTCATTTGAAAATCTGAGTAGTTAAGCTGGCTCTGAGTTGATTGAGTCTTACTATAAAGAAGACCAAAAAATCTGTTGACTCTAAGGTAAGAGAAGGCTATTCTAGAAATACATGGTTGGCATTTAAACCAAAACCTTGAAAGAGGCTTTGGAGGTAGAAGTTTGTTGTTCTAATTGTTGAAAGGATTTTGTTTGAAATGCTTAAGTTATTCACCTTAGACTAGGCATTAAGACTACAGGGCTTGATGAAAATTTATGGTTTTGATATGATGGTTAGTTCTCATGAAGTTTTGTTGTAGCCCCTTAAAAATATTTAAAGCATGACTCAGTCATTTAAATATTTTCTCATTGTTAATATGATCCTTGTTTGTACAGTTTTTCTGTGCCTCCTATTTATTCTGTTTCTTCTTTTTTCATAGATATTTAAAGTTTCAGATACATTTTCTATATATTAAATGTGTAACATTAATTTCTCTTTTTAAATTCTCAGGGGAGAAACTGTTCTTTCTCCCCTTTGTTGCAATCAGATATCTGTATCTTTTTCATAAAATTTTTTTGCAGCCTTATTGCTAACTAACTATGAAGCACGCAGAAGCTAGCATGACAGCCTAGGTAATTTCGAACACTTAATTTATCTATTATATCATCCACTGAGTGATAGCATGATTTGGGCAATTTTAAATGTGGGATAACCACCTAGTGAGTGGTTAAATCTCTACAGCATAGCATGTTTGAGGTATGGTTTGGCAGCTGGAATTTACTGTCTAAAAAAATCCCAAAAGATCTCTTGGAGGACTTCAGCTTAGAAAACTTCCTGAGCACAGCCACTGTTGGTGGTTCTTCAGTAAAGAAATCTTAGAGCCTTCAAACTACACTTTCAATATGTTTGAAAGAGTAGTTATGCCTCTGCATAAGCTAAGAAAATGTTCTTCTAAACCAACAGCTAGTTTTGAGCCATTCCTTATCTTTCCTGGCTCTGAGGTTAACATGGATTCTGGAAGTCCTTTAGAACAAGCTCAGGAGTTCACTGAAGTTACTCTGAGTAAAAGGTTGTCTAGGTTTTTCTGGGTTTTCTCTCAATTTTATCAGAGCAGAAAGAAGCAAGTGCTTAACACCAGGTATAAGTTTTTTCCTTTCTATAACAGTCCTATAACCATCATAGTTAAATAATTTTCTGGTATCATTCAAGACTGGTTTAAGGTTATTTCACACTGTTCTGACAGTTGAAAATGGCTTAAGCGGAGCCTTTGCATAAGTTTTGTTTCTGGGAATGAACACGCTCTGCAGTTAAAGAGAACCTCGATGTAGGATAGCTGTTCTAGTGTTATTGAATTTTGAATTCCAGCTTGCATAGCTGCGTCCCATTAGCTTTAATCCAGAACAGCCACTTCATCTCTGACCTCTCAGCCCTGCTGCTCAAGGGAGACGTACAAAATACCTTCAAAAGATAATTCTGGAACTAAAATTCATAACTCTACTGGGCACTAAAAACCATGGACTCAACAGAGACATTGTTTTTATGGCACATTATATTTTTTTTGCCACCCCAGGATAACCTTTCCATGCTGCACAGACAATAAATTATATCTCTGTCTTTCCTTCCCTCCCCCTCGTAGGAGCAAACAAATGTATTGTCTTTCCCTTTCTAATATTTCTCTACCCCATATTTATGAACTATCTGATCTTTTAGTTAATTGAATTGGCAAGTTTGAGTAAATTAAAATTGAAGCAATTGTTCTCAACTTTTATTTGGTTTGGAAAATTGCTGATTCTGCTTGCAGACTGCATGCCTGAAAGCTTGTCATTTTCCCCTCAAATATATCATTTAGTGTAATAGATGATAGTAACAGTTCTTATAAACTGTGCATATTTATACTGTTATAACACAGGGCTAGAGTAGTGCTACTTAATTCACCGTAAAATGTTGATTAGACATAGCTAATTCCTCCCTTTCAGTTTGAAAACTTTTATACCAGTTCAGTCCTTTAATAAACAGTTTGGCCAGTCCAAAAATCCTAGATAGCTGTAGTTTTGTATTTACTTTTCTATTTATCATTCTCATGTTATTGTGCATGTGGTTTGTAAAATATTGAGAAGTAATTGTTGTGTTTCTTATTTTCCAACAAAATTGGTAGCAACTAAAGGAACAAAATGCACTCCATCATAAATGTCCCTGTTTTCAAGATTAAACTATCAACAGAATTTGTTAATTTCTGAAGTTTCTTGTTGCTCAGTGATGTCCTCTGAAAGTGTGGTAAACACTGTATCGGTAACTGAACTTTATTCAGTTTCTAGTACAATCAGTAGTGCTTTGATAAAGCTGGAAAATGCTGAAATGCAGACAGTTTCTAAGATAATTCTTTAAAAAGTAGTTGCCAGTACCAATACATTTAAAAAAAAATATTGCTTAGTAAAAATGCTGTAAAATGATGTGTGCGTTATTATACACTCTTCACTTCAGTGGTTCTAAAGTGAAAAAGCACTCAAAATCAACAGTACTCACTGTGTCTGCAGGCCTAAGACGTCACAGGAGATGCTTCTGAATACACCCTCATGGTTTGGTGCTTATTCTTAATGGGCAGAAACTGCCATAAATTTGGATCTTGCCTCTGTATCTGGTTTTATAAAACTTCAGTCAAATAAATGAAAGAACACAAAGAAGGTACAGTATCTGGACTCATGGCATTATGACATATCATCTGAGTAGACAACACGAATAGCCTGCAGCATAGATGACTTTAACTATGGTCTTGTCACATTTCATAAACCGGAGCAAAACTGGGCTTGTTCAGCATATGATACAAAGCCTGTAAGAAAACTGTTTGTAATTCTAGAAGTGGCGTGTGTAATTCAGCTGTTTTTCAATGTTTTCTCAAAATCTAAGAATGTCTCACCACAATTAAAGGGATCTACAAGAAGCAAGGCAATTGCTTTCATTAAAAACCCCTCCGCCCACAGTGTTTCTTCTTTTTTTTTTCTAGTTAGATTTCATTGTTTTACAAAACAGCAGACACTTCTAACACAAAGTGAAAATCTGCTTTTGCTTCTCTTGTAATTTTTTTCCTTAACTTTTGTTGGAAATATTTCCGGAGGTAATTAGTGGTTTTTACTATTAAATATTATTGAAACATATTTATCTTCAACCACCCTAAGAAATTTAGGTTCACATCTGGATATTTTTCTGTAGTCTTTTTTTGGTTTGTATTGGCTTATGTAGTAAAATTACAATTCAGAAACATAAGCATACATTGTGTAATTACTTCAGGAAGCTACTCATTTGTTGGAGGATTTATGATTCATATTTAGAATTTAAACTGAAATCTCTGAAGTAACAAACCCAAAATACTCTCAAGACTAGTAATTGTAAAACATGATGCTCGTCTGCTACTGACACTGTAAAAGATTCAGTGGTATTTAAAAATACTTCTTATTTTTTAATTTCTATTATTAAGTGACAAACATTTAATAATAGAAACACTACTGCGATAGCATTGGTCCTGGTTGGTCGGCTGAGCAAAGACCTGTTGTAAGCATAGTATCAATCCTTTAACCTTTTGATCAATACAGAAACTCTGTTTTTTTTCTTACATGATAGTATCTCATACACCTATCCTAAAACCCAAATAACATCAGAGGTTTTTTGGGGTTTGGTGTTGGCTTTTTTTGGTTTTGTCTGTTTTGGGGTTTGTTGAGGTTTTTTTTGGTTGTTGTTTTAGATTCAGTTAATGGAACAAGTATGCAGCTTGCAGTACACTGTGAGGTAACTTCAGCTGCATTTAAAAAAAGAACAAAGCCTGACAACATTATGTATTGTAGTAACTACTGACTACCTAGAGAGAGGTGGCTGCAATAAATTGTGTGGTTTATTGATATTGTGTATTTAATTTATATTCTTATTCAGCCTTAATTGTATCATGTTATTAAAGATAAGTTTATTCTGCTCTTGCATATGTGTGGTTTAAAGCATTTTTATGCTTTCATTTGTTATGTGGAATTTCAGTTGCACAATACTAAGGTACTTGTCACACCAGGAGGAAAAACTTAAATCCATACTTTCCCTCCCCCTGTAGAATTTAATACTATTATGAATCTTCTATCTTGGTAAGTTAGGTGAAATCATGTGTTCTGAAATGAAATTGCTTTCCAGTGTATGTAAGTAAAGTTTAATCCGTACTGTTGAAACCAAAGCATTTTCTTCAGAATTTGCTGTTGAATAAACAGAAGATTAGGACAAGTGGAAGCACTGACCTGTATAGGATCTGTCACCTCATATAACATTAATCATGGATTTCACTAGTTACTAGGCTTTGAGAGCCCACTTCAGGATATATTGTATTTACTGTGAAAGTTGAATAAAGGCAGATACTGAAGATGTGTTGTATGCAGTCAGGCCTTTAACTGCCTTTCTTCTTTAACTGCCTCAAAAAATATGCCTTTCATTCTTTATTTACAATTTACACCAGTAGTCTGAATTTGAAAATTTTTGATGTTGGATTTGATAAAATTTTATTAATGTAATATGTAGTGTGCATCATTAGGGTTTTCTTAGAAAAATGAATAGAAATGTCAGACTTTGTAACTTGCTAATATCCTCATTGAGACATAAATGGGGGCGAAATCCTTACATGCACAGCAGAGAACACTGCTGTTGGAAGGAACACGCACTCCTCGAAGTACTAGGCTTTAACTATCCCTATGTCTCAGTAGTCGGAATTTAGACACTTGACTCCTTTGTGTCTTCCAGTTTCATTGGAACAAGATTTGAAAGTTAGGATTTGGTTCCAGACTGTGGCAAAGAGCTAGTCTGAAGGTTATTCTTGTGTTTTGTTATTTACAAGCTGGTCAAGTTTTTCAGTGTTACTTGTCCTTTCTCATCCATTCCTCTTTCAGAGCTAATATCCTTGCCCTGGGTCTCTTTGCCCCAAGTCTCAGTTGCATGCTGGTGGTTTGTTGCTGCATTTGTTTCTCTGCGACCAGCTGTTCCTCAGCACTCTGTATTTCTTTCAGTTCTCGCATTCTCTAATCTGTCCCTCCCTCAGTCACTCAGATCTCTTAATATAATGATGGACCTTTTCAAACTCTATCACTAGAACCAACTAGGTTCAGATCAGCTGAGGTTCCTGTGAGTCCAGGTGTACAAATAATTTATTTCAAGTCTCTCACCACCTGGTATTGTGGTTCTTTTGTACCCTCTTTTGCTTTCAAGCAATAGTCCTATGTCCCTGGTGCTCTGTTCTCAGTCCTCGTCATCCTAAACAGTCAATACAAGGCCTCTAACATAAATCACCAGTTTCACTCATGCACAAGAGCAGACACTTCTTTTCCATTCTTCCGTTCTACTGCCACACAGATCCTCCTCTGTCCAATTCACCTTCTGTTAGTACTGCCTTTAGAGAGTATAGATGAGACGGTCTCTTTGTTATCTTAATATATGGATTGGAAAAGAGAAAAACTGCATTAGGGGATATATATATATAGAATCAGTCATGGGATGGACATTACTTTGTGCAGGTGAAATCTTTCATGATTTCAGATTTCAACTATTACATGCCTCTCCTGACCTTGTTGTGACCGCACTTTTCAAAGCCTTATTATCTTGTTCAAGTTTGGGTGAATTTTCATCGCATGCTGGTTTTAAGTCCCTGTTCCACATTATGGGTGAGACCCAAAGGTTTCCACAAAGAAGTAGATAGAATTTTTGCAACGGTTAACTGATGCGTTTTCCCCACCCACTTTGTTTTCAGAAGCTCATAACTGGGGTGACACTACACCTGTTTTGGTTTACTTCAGCACCATGATTCTGAAGGTGTCCAGTTATTACTTGTACCTATGAAATATTCTTTTAATTGTTGACTTTGCTTTCAGAAGTGTGTTTGAGCGGGTTTACCACCTCCACTTGCCAGGCTGGATTTCTACTTTCTTAGAGAGCAAGAATCCAGTCAATTATGGGTTTTTTTCTGGAAAGGAAAATTATTAGATATATAACTTCTGTGAAAATATACATTTGCAGGATTGCCACCCGTTTTCAGAAATGGCCATCTAAAATTTTACTAATTGCAGGGTGGTTTTTTCTCATTTGTCAATCAAGTGTTTTTGTAAGTGTCATCTCGATGTCATGTATGACTAATTTTATATTGGTGGTGGAAACTTCCTAATGTATATATGAATAGCAGAGGCTTTCAGTGATTATTGCTTTATATTCTTTCTCTTTAAATCTCCCTGCATTTCCCCCCCATTTCTAGTAACAGCTGGCATAAGCCACGAGTATATAAGAAATGCCTCTCAGACATGTTTGCATTGTATTCTCTAAAGAATTTTTTTCTGTATTTTTTTCTATCTTTTTACCCAGAAAATTGATTGGTAGTCAAAAAAAAAAATTTAATCTGCAGAGTGGCTCCATTCAGGTCAGGTCAAATTTGCCAAACCTATCAGCTTGAAAAAACAATTAAGTTCTGCAAATCTCTACTTTATGACTAGCAAAATAGTTTGATTTGAAAAGCTGTAAAGTGGATGTTAAGGAATATAGTATTAGAGAAGAGGTAAAAAACACATTTACCAATACCAGAGCTATCAGTCTCTTACTGAAAAATATGGTGCTCTGCCCTAAGACTTTCTGCAGGGGGGTGAACCTCTGTTTTTCTTTCCCTGAAAGAATGCTTATATGATCTGGGCTGTTCTAGGTAGACCAATTTTGATTTTTTATTCTGAAAATGTTTTATTCTCTATGAATTACACAGGGTGGGTATAAGTTATCAGTTTGTTTTGTTTTGCTTTCTTAATACGCTCTGCAGCCCCAGTTCCTCTGTACACTCCTCAGCCTTTCGCTTGCTCTAAATATAGGCCAGCTACATTGCCCAAAGCTGGCTATGGAGATCAAATTGTCTCTAGATTGCATTAGAATTGGTAAGAAGAGACCTTGGTTGAAAACCATTCTGAATCATGTTTAGAGTAGGTGAGCTGCACTGTCTTCTTTTTCTGACACAATCACCATATAAGTAAATAGCCCATACAAAGTAGACCTAGACCTGCATTAGCAGAAGAAACACCAAGGCAAATAACCTTTAGCCTCATCCATTGTCCTTAAAGGTAGAAGCTGAAACTTCTGTAATTTTCATAGTTTCTTTTCCATTTATTACTGTGCTTCACTTCATGGGGCTGTAATCTGATTGCTTAGCTAGGAAATAGAACTAAATTGCAGTTCCCACAACCTCAATCTTTGGTGTTCCATAAAACACGATGTGGAAAAACAGTAGTGACCCTACTACTTATTTAACTGAGATTTGAAGAAAAACTTTAGAAATTTAGGCTGCATATGTCTGGCTAAAAAAAAAAAATCCCCATGTCTGTGAGGCTCTGTGCTTCAGATAGCAATGAGCATCCAGAAACCCTCTGTCATGGGTTCAGCAGTAGCAGTCATTTTTCTCCTTGGTAGCTGGTGCAGCACTGTGTTTTTGATTTTGGGCCTGGGAACAGCACTGATAACACCAGTGTTTTCAGTTACTGCTTGGTAATGTTTTGGTTTGACCAAGGACTTTCTGAGCCTCATGCTCTGCCAGGGAGGAGGGGAAGCCGGGAGGAAGCAGAGACAGGACACCTGACCCAAACTGACCAAAGAGGTTATTCCATACCACAGCACGTCATGCCCAGGATGTAAAATGGAGAGCAGAGACCCGGAAGGGTGGGGGGTGCACTGCGTGGTCGGGCTGGATATAGGTGGTGAGCAATTGTATTCTTTCCTTGTATTTGCCTTGTCATTATTGTTACTGGTGGTAGCAGTAGTGGTCTTGTGTTATACTTTAGTTACTAAACTGTTCTTATCTCAACCTGTGGAGTTGCTTTCTTTCGATTCTCTTCCCCATCCACCCGGGAGCAGGGGGAAGAAAGAGGGGGGGAGTGAGTGAGCGAAACTGCGTGAGTTATAGAGGCTTAAACCACAACACACTCTTAACATAATTAGTAAGTATTCCATATGATAGGCTTTACTAGACCTTTTCAGAAGTATCTAGGTTGTAGGCTCTCATTCAAGGTCTGATGTTTATCTTTAACTGTGCAGATACTCTTAAGTATATTTTTTCAGTCTGGCAGTGTTTATTAAAGTTCATCGGTTTATATTATTATGGACTGAAAGATATGAGATAAACTGTTTTTTCTGTTGCACCTTAATTTGCACCTAATATTAAAAAGAGCTGCTACTGGGTCTGAGGGTCGAATTCATGCACTGGCTGCTTTGTGTTAATTCTTGGACTTCCAAGAAGGATATGATTGAAAGATGTTGCCTAGGAAAGACAGGTGTATATCCTCAAAGATTGGATTGATACAATGGTTTATTTCTACATATATGTACGGTCCCAGTGATAATTTATATCTAACTGCTGTTCTAAAAGACTATTTGAATAATAATTGTTGCAAATATTGCAAGCATATAAATGAATATGACCACCTATAACATGCAAACCTGTTGTCCCATCCATCTAAAAATTATTTTTAAATTATGTTATTATACAGATCTTAACAGCTACAGGAAAGAATGGGAATGTATGTGGCAAAGTTAGCTGGATTTCTACTACTTTTTGCACTTAATAGCACATGTAATATAAAGATACCCTTGTTTCATCACAGGTGAAATACCAGGATATCACTCAGCATACTTTTGTTACTTGCTACTGTCCTATATTTAAAGACAGGAACTATGAGTTAGCATGTACAGAATCATTTTTCATACAAGTATGAATATTGCCTCATTAATATACCCATGGTACTTCTCACATGTATAATCTTGACTTTGTCATCTTTCTAGAATTCATTCTTTCTAGGCAGTATATGATTAGATCATAAGACTTTCTTTTAAACTGGCATTTGATAAAATATATTACAGAAGGACTTAGAACAGCTATACAGATATTTGGATTAGTGGTCATTATTAAAATTACTGTACATTCACATAGCAGTCCACCATTTTGGTATCAAAGGCTGAAGTTTCTCAGAGAATGTTATTTGACCTTCAAGTCTAGTGAACAGCTTGAGATTAGGAAATCACTGACTAAAATTAGTGAAACTTATATAATAACACAAGAGTGGAAAAAGGAAATAATTACATAACTGAAGCAGCAAAATAGTGTACGTTCTTTTTTTCAAGTTTGTATGAATAAAATCATATAACATTAGCTTGCTTTTAGATACTGTCAAACAGCATAATATTCCTAGCTTCCAAAAATATGTTTTGTTTTGCTTTCTTCTTTTTGGTTTAATATTACTACTAAGTAAAAGACTGTAGGATTTTATTTTTTTTTTTAAACAAAGAAAGGGAAAATAAAATACACTCACCTCTGGGCAAATTCTTACAGTGAACAACAACAACAACAGAAGAAGATGCTTACACTTTTATTCCTTGTGGATTTCTTTTTAATATTTCAGAGCAATGAACATATGGCTGTTGCTATCAGCACTGGTGTATTTGCAGCGATGCCTATCGACATCCACCAGAGAGCAGGGCAGCTCCAAAACCCACATCTTTTATACTGTGGAAATTGATGGGTACAGCAACACAGCCAGCTTCTTGGCCAAACAACATGGAATGCAGTTCATTTCAAAGGTCAGCGCATATTTAAACTTGCTTCATTACTCCCACCTTTATGCTTGAGATTTTCATTTTTTTAAAATCAGTTTACCTAGAGGTTCCTTTAGAGACAGAAAAATGAAAGTGCTGAATCCTATTTTCATTTGGGGATATCAAGCTTTTTATCAAATTATAGAGGTGGCGTTTCAGAATATTTCATATCTGATCAGAAGGAAAATCCAAAAATAATTTTCTCTTTATTCAGGAGTCTTTCAGGCACTGGGACTGTTTTATTTATTACTTAATATTGTGCTCCAGTCAATCATTTTGAATTCAGACAGGGAAATGGAATTTTTATTTTTAAAAGGAAAAAATCCCAAGGAAAAAAAATGCTATTGGAATAAAGCAGATTTTGTTTTTAAAAATACTATTACGTCTTTTCTTCCTCTGCTAACTATTTTATTTTCCTTTAAGCACAGTGCATTAATATGAAGACATATATAAAACAAAGGATCTTATATAAGATAATATTTTAGTTAATTGCAGGCATTTTATTTCATATAAGATAATATTTTAGTTAATTGCAGGCATTTTATTTCAAAGTATTTCTACAACATATATCATTGATCTTGAGGAATTATGGCCTTGTAACACAATCAAGGAATAATCTTTTTCTTTCTTTGGACAGGTATCTCAATGCACATTTTCTGTATGTGTACTGGGTTTGTGGGTATAAATATGAGGTATGTATTTATATTTCATTTAGCTTTAACTTTCCATCGAAAGAAGGTTGTCCCTAAAATGTATGTTAGTACTCTGGTGCACAGCCTAAATAGAGGAAACATATTAATATCTCTCAGTTACAGTTACTGGTCTGTAAAACTGGACATGTAGATCGCAAATAAATTATTAAAACTTTTAATATGTTAATCTGTATCAGCCTTCATTCATTGACTTGAAAGTTCTGTGACAATCTTAATGAATTAAGCCTTTCAATGCTCCTGTTGCTTTTATCTCTGCTTTTCTGATGTGAAAAGTAGACGTAGACTAAGTAAAACAATTTGTTCAAGATCCTCACGGGGTGTCTGTGGCCCAGTGAGAAATGGAAAATATATTTTTAAATTTTTTATTTTGTTCTCTAGCTGTAAGAAATTATCCTAAGAGAGAAAACATAATAAGCTTATGAAGAAGAGGCAGTGCATTATACATACCTCAGCAGCCACTATGGTCTACCCTAGTCATGGAAATCACTGAAGAGCCCTGAGGAAAACTGCACCCAGTTTTGTTACAAGAACAGTGACACAATCTTCCTGATGTGTCAACCTTAGGGCATAAATATTAAAATCAATAGAGACTGTTATAATGAGGATGTTAATTTAAAAGACCCAACAAACAATACTGTGGTGTTAGACATTAAGTATTCCTGTAAAGGCTGACTTCAATGTCAGGTTGCTAAAAAGGATTTCCTCAGGTTTTGGTAAGCACAGAAGTATTTTGTACAAGGGGAATAGGTGACAGTTTCTATTGCTGTACAGACTGGGCACTATTTACAGCTAAGTTGCTGGAAAAAACAAAATTGATAGTATAACAGAGCCAATCACTCTGTATTCTTTGTTCTGTAATATTTATCCAAGAAAACACCTTTTTTTTATTACAGTGATTATGAATAAGAAAAAGCAAAATATGGGAAGAGAAATGCAGATATAGGAAGGGCTTTTCTCCTGGCTTCTCTGTGAATTTCTGGTTTTTAACGTGTTGTATAAGCAGCAGATACCTTTCTTAGCATTCTCATTTCAAATGTGGAAAAAAAAGCTTCTGTGGTATTGAAGGCTTATGGTCTTTAAGCCACGAGGAGCACTGGTAAAGTATTAAAGATTCAAATATGTTTAGGCTTAATATTTTTTCAAACTTTTTGTTTGCCTGTAATAAGCTTACAGCATGTGCTATGTGATAAGATGATACTAAAATATTATTTGGAAAAATAAACCTGTAAAACATGATAAAACTTGTTTGTCGCTGAAATTCCTGGGTAATCAGGAGTATTAGTAGTATTGCAGCTAGCAGTTATGCTCCTATTTTAGGTCCCTATATGACAAAGCATTTGAAACATATATTTAAGTTCAATCCTTTTTCAGGGTAATAATCATAATCATGTGCCTAAATTCCTTTGAAATAAATAGGATCTAGGCATATGCTTAAGTGCTTTACTGGATAAGGCTGGACCACTGAATGGGGCTCTTAGTGAAGAAAACAGTTTTGTATGAGAAAAGTGACATCAAAGACTGAAAATGCTGTCTTTTAAATATGCTACTGTCACCACAGGAAACAGGCTCCTGTAGAAATGGTAATTATGTATAACTGTGACATCCTTGCTTTAGCATGTTAGTTGCAATTTAGAGTTGCAGTTTAAAGGAATAACTTCCCTTTGGCGTATGTGTACTTTTTACTATGATGCAGTGAATAAAGACAGTGAGTTAAGTGTGTTACTTTGGAATGCTTCCTCTCAATACATGTCATTACTTATTAATATGCAGATACTTGGCAACAAAGTAGGAAAATTTTAACTGTGAAAAAGGCTACCGGTTTTTATCACATTAGAATGCACTTCTTCAAAGTGGAACTCTTGAATGACATTTAGTATACAAAATCCAAAATGTTCAACTCTTGACATTGATTGCAAAAACGTTTCATTTCACATTCTGTACCAGCTAACTTACCAATAGAAACAGTGTAGGCAGTGTTCTTTTAAAAGTTACTGTTACGATTTTTCTTAAAAACAGTGACTTAAAGTTTCTGTAATTAAAACACTCATTAAATACTGTGAAGCTATCCCTAGTGTGTAAGAGAGTCTCACCTGTTCTAAAGAAAATGTTTTGCAAAGAAGTACTTGCTTTGATTCTATGATTTGCATTTGTGGTTGATAGAGAATACAGCAGATATTAAATATAGTTATATCAGAGGTGTACGTTAGAATCAAATGTATGTTAGGGTTTTTTCATACAGTTGTATTTTGAGTCCTTTTTTTTTATTTATCATTATTGTAATATAAACTGCAGAGGAGTATTATCTCTATACTGCAAAAAGGAGTTTTTATAGTACTGCTAGATGGCAGGAATAGAGAATATAGTTTGATCCACTTCAGTTTCATTCTCATTTCCTTTCCCAGTGTTTAAGACAGAGGTTGTAGAGAAGATACAGACTTTATTGCATTTCTCTAGACTCACAGTGAAGGAGGTGGTGAAAGAGTAAAACTTGAAAAGGGAGTGCATGCACACTGTGTGTTGTCAAGAACAATGTCTTCTTTTGGCTGTGTAATGCCTCATCCTTACCTCAGTGAAGTCAACAGAAACCTTTCCATTGACTTTCAAGGGAGTGCCGAGTAAGAAATGTTTCTATGCAAATGTATCCAAATAGCGATTATCACTCGTACTTTAACTGTGTAGGAAAACAGTGAAAAATTGCAGATTTGATATCAGTCTTCCAACTTTCCAAAGTGGGTTTTCTTGTATGCTCTTGTACTTTTTGCTTCTGTGTAGCAGATATAAAAACATGAAGAAACACTGGGGAAGTTATGTCTGAAATCAGTTTGTGCTCTTTTCATTTAAAGAAACAAGGCTTTTGCAGAGATTGTTTTAATTGACAGCTCTTTTAGCTGAGATTTGAAAGGGCTCAGGAAGTGTCAATAGTTTTACAGTAGTCAGAAAAAAGAAATAAACCAAGTTTTTCTATGTATGGATTTCATTTATTTTCTTAATTTGGATTAATGAAAGTTTTGCATAATGATGAATTTCGGTCTCAAATTAGGAAAGGTAGATAGTGGTGGCAATCAATTTTATTAACAATTATATTACTGATGTATTAATTGCTGAAAAAACCCTGTTTAATTGCTGAAGCAGTTTTGAAGATTTTTGATAAATACAAGCATGTAAATAATGCATATATGAGTGTATGCTTTTGGGACTGGACTAGATGGTCTCCAGAGGTCTCTTCCTACTGTAATGATTCTGTGATTCGGTGACACACCTCCCTGATACATACTTATGCAAGCGTATAAATACAAGTATGTTATAAATCTAATTTACAACAAAGTTTCCTAGCTGTATTAGGTATTTATTTTTCATCAGCAAAACTCTGAAAAATATTATATAAAAGGACCATGGTGTTTGAGAGTTATATCTAAGAATTTATTCTTGATAATGCACACTGGGAACACCTGCAGTGAAGTTCAAGGTCTTGATCTTCCTAAATTTGTATAGAAACTCCAAACAGGTCCTGGATAAAAAAAAAAAAAAAAAAAAAAAAAGAATGAAATAAGTATTTGAAATGAGTTTTTCTGATCAGGAGTCAAAAATTGATTGTATGTCTACACATATATATATTTTTAGAAGGTAAAGTCAAGCTGGGCAGCAAACCCCACTTTTAATAAAAATGGGTTTAATACAGATACTTTCTAGGAATAAAACCAAGACTGCTGAATGACATTTTGACTGTGAGTAAAGTTAGTTTAATATTCTCTCTTTCATTTTTTCTCTCTCTTCTTTTTCTTGCCTTTTGTCTTTCATTGTCTATTTTGTTCTCCTCTTTTTTATTTTCTTTTTTCAGTCCAGCAAAATTTTTTAGTGATTTCATGATAACTTCTGCTTCCCAAAGTCTGCATTTTCTTTATTAAGCTTCTTCAGAAATTTTTCTAGCTGTAACCAGAGCAGATATAACTTGATGTTTCTGAGTGTATTTATTATTAATATTTTGTGATAAATACCTTCAATATTATTGTACATTTAAAAGCTAAAGTACACAAAATCTAAGGAAACTTTGGAATGCAGAGCATTCTGGGATGAGCATTTGTCCCTGTGTGATTTTATTTTATATATATATATTCTGCTACTTTTATTTGTCTGGAAAAAAAAATAATATATTTAAGTTACTGTTTTAAAATATATTTTCTCCCTATGTGGTATAAGGTCGTTACAGAAAGCGAAGCAGTGCACCAAGAGTTTTAAATAGGGAAAAAAAAAAAAAAAAAAAAGGGGGGTGTTATGTGTTTTGATTATTGGCGGAGTTAATTTCTTTGCCTTGGACTGATATCCAAGAAAATCTGGGAACATTTTTAGAAGGGAGTGGTTTATGGAATTGCCACAGATACTTTTGTTGTTCTTGACTCTGCCATGCTGCGAAGCTGCCGAATAGTGCAGAAAGTGTTCCCCTTGTGGCAAAGAGAGTTAAAGTCCCTGCTTCACGCTGAAACCTGAAAGTAGTAATGACTGGGGAAAAACACCCCTTAGGTGGCGCTGAGTTTGTTAGCACAGCTGGTGAATACTTGACGAGTTGAAAACACTGGCGATATTTTTAACAAAACGTAACTACAGTAAGAGCTTTCACTTGTTTTCATTTGTTTACTTACGTAATATAACTGATGTTTTCTTTAGTATGGCAGTTGCTATTTCATCCTCTTTTTTTGTTAAAAAATTATATTTTCCTCATATTCTGCTTCTGGAGTGCTGCTTTCTTTTAAAGACAGGTACATTAGTCTTTTTATAGCATAAAATTAATACCATCTTAGACCATTTGTTGCATTATTATTATTTTGTGCTACTGTAAACCAGCAACATCTGTTCTTTTAATCTCAGCTAAAAGTTCTCTTGAATTTCTTGAGCATTGTGAGTTGTAGGTTCAGAAAGACCATACATCTTTCCCATGGTTTTGGCTGTGCTGTGTAACACTATATTCAGCTGCTGGGGAGGGACTCTTCATTAGGGACTGTAGGGAGAGGACAAGGGGTGACGGGTTCAAACTTAAACAGGGGAAGTTTAGATTGGATATGAGGAAGAAATTCTTTACTGTAAGGGTGGTGAGGCACTGGAATGGGTTGCCCAGGGAAGTTGTGAATGCTCCATCACTGGCGGTGTTCAAGGCCAGGTTGGATATAGCCTTGCGTGGCATGGTTTGGTGGGAGGTGTCCATGCCTCTGGCAGGGGGATTGGAACTAGATGATCTTAAGGTCCATTCCAGCCCTAACTATTCTATGATTCTATGATATGTGACAACAGCTTATATATTCACCCATCTACCAGGTGAATGCTCCTATGCTTGAAAAGGGCTTTACAAAAAGGCAGGGAATTATGAGTTATTACCAATTTATGCTAATATACTAGGAAACTAATAATTTAATCGTTCTGATTGGAATGATGGGCATGATTCACAGGAGATGAAAATTGGTATGGCCCTATTTAAAACAATGAAACTATACTGATGTATGTCAGCTGAGAATCAGGTCCCTCATCTTTATTTTAATAATTTAATGATAGGCTGACCAGACCATTAGAGAATACAGTTAAAAAACCAATCCTATATTGAACCTGGAATGGAATATGGAAGCTAGTAATGTTAGATGATTTTCTTTAATCTTTTTTTTTTTTTCCATCTCTGATGTCCTGTTTGGTAGACAGGTCTTAGGTAACCTGATCAAGTTTATTCTTTGAAGGTGGTGGCATAATGGTACATTTAGCAAACAACCACAATACTGGGAAATATTTTTTGCACAATACTGAAAAAATAAACCATTTTTTGATGGCTTTTTTTTAAATAAGGACATTCATTTTGCCCTTGCAGCTGTTGATATTAGTCAGTGCTCTACCTGTCCTTAGATTTAGTTCGATGTTAAAATAGTACTACAATGCAAAAGAAAGATGAATGAAAAAAAGAAAATCACCATGATTCATTTAGTTCTTATTAGTGAATTAAGCATATTCAAATTCTGCATGTGTCTCATTGTAAGGAAATAGTGTAAACATGGCTGCAAGTGTTTGATTGTTTAAAATGAAAGTATCTTAAATAAGATTATGAAACTGCAAACTCTCCCTGGAACTACAACAAATGTTTCTTCTCATTTCATGCACCTCTGGGACTGTAGCACTGGAAAATGGATGCAAAACCCCATAAATTTGCCAGATGTGTGGTAAAGGGTTCCTGGCATACATTTAATCCTTCACTATTTCTGTCCCTGAAAGGGGGGAAAATAAAATCAAAATGATTTTGATTTTGGTTTAATTTAAAACATATTACTGAACTAATATATGTATGTCTGTTTTTTCAGTGATTTCCAGAGGTATTTAGCAAACTGATGTCAATATATCATGTATATATATATTGCATACATGGAACGGTATGGAGTGCACAGTGGCCCAACTTATTTTTCTCTATCAATTTACTATGGAAGGTTCTCTATAGTGAGTACAAGTGGTGCCTCAAGGTGCAGTCCACATTTTCTTAAGAGCAGTTTGATTTTAAGAACTTCGATGTCCAGCATAGAATCATAGAATAGTTAGGGTTGGAAAGGACTTGAAGATCATCTAGCTGCAACCCCCCTGCCAGGGGCAGGGACACCTCACACTAAACCATGCTGCCCAAGGCTATGTCCAACCTGGCCTTGAGCACTGCCAGCGATGGAGCATTCACAACTTCCCTGGGCAACCCATTCCAGTGCCTCACCACCCTTACAGTAAAGAATTTCTTCCTCATATCCAATCTAAACTTCCCCTGTTTAAGTTTGAACCTTTTACCCCTTGTCCTATCACCACAGTCCCCAACGAAGAGTCCCTCCCCAGCATCCCTATAGGCCCCCTTCAGATACTGGAAGGATGCTATGAGGTCTCCACGCAACCTTCTCTTCTCCAGGCTGAACAGCCCCAACTTTCTCAGCCTATCTTCATATGGGAGGTGTTCCAGTCCCCTGATCATCCTCGTGGCCCTCCTCTGCACTTGTTCCAACAGTTACATGTCCTTTTTCTGTTGAGGACACCAGAACTGCACACAACACTCCAAGTGAGGTCTCACAGGAGCAGAGTAGAGGGCCAGGATCATCTCCCTCGACCTGCTGGTCACACTCCTTTTGATGCAGCCCAGGATATGGTTGGCATTTGATGTCATACAGTTTCCTACACCTTTTAAGTTGTTTTACAAGATGTATTTTGCACCACTGAAATTCAGCTTAGTTTTGAGGTTGCACTGTTAGGCTGTTTTACTTTATAAGTTTATGTAATGACACATTTAATCTCTCGAATGTGGAATTTAAGAGAGAAGTAAGAGTAGAAGGAGAAGGATGGATTACTCCACTTGAACAATTGTTATAATGTTTTCTAGTTTCACTTGATTGTTTAACAATAACACTTTTTATTTGTGTAGCACACTTTATTCAAGACTGCGAAGGTTCCTTGCCACTTTAAAGTTTCACGAAGTTTCTGAACCTGGATCAATATTACCAGAACTATGAGCTATTACTTCAATGAATTTTATTCACATGGATTTCTGAAGTAAATAAAAATATTTCTATCTTTGATTCATGTTGAAAGAATAGTTTCAACCAAAACTAAGTTGGGAGAAGAGTAGGAACTTTGCACAGCATTATCTTCAAAATGAAATATCTTAGCAAAACAAAAAATTAGTATTTCTTTTAACATGTAAACTTCTTGCTTTTTAATTTTAAAAGTAAAATTTATAAATTAAAAAGAAGATTTAGAAAAAAATGAAGTGTGAAATATTAGACAGAAATTCTAAATTTTGTCTTGGACAATTTTTTAGAACTTGCCACAGACTCGCAGCATGGTTGAGGTTGGAAGGGACCCCTGAAGGTCATCTGATCCAACCTCCCCAGCTCAAGCAGGGCCACCCAGAGGTGGTTGTCCAGAATCTTGTTAAGGTCGTTTTGAATATCTCCAAGAATGGAATCCACAACCTCTCTGAGTGGCCTGTGCTGGGGTTTGGACACCTTCACAGTGGAAAAAAAGTGATTCCTGATGTTTAGGATGTTCAGAGGGACCCTCCTGTGTTTCAGTTTGTGCCCATTGCCTCTGGTGCTGTCACCAGGCACCACTGAAAAGAGTGCCCTCTTTTTCATACCCTCACACCTTGTACACATTAAGATTCACCCTGAGTCTTCTCTGCTCTAAGTTAAACAAGAGTTCCATCTCTCTCAGACTTTCCTCATAGGAGAAATTCTCCAGTCATTTCATCATCTTAGTGGCTCTTCACTGGACTTTGTCCAATAGCGCCGCACCTCTTGTACTGGGGCATCTAGGTCTGGACACAGAACTCCAGGTGACCTTCAGAGTCCTCACTGGTTTTCTTTCTAATTTTTTTTCTCTTGACCACCAAAGTTTCTTGTGGGGTGTTTTGTTTTGTGGTTGTTTTTTTTTTTTGTTTGGTTGGTTTTTTGTTTGTTTTGTTTTTGATTTTAGTTTTCTGTTGTTTTGATTGCTTTTTGTTTGTTTTTTTTTTTTTTTTCCAGCTGTGGTTATTACAGCCATTTTGTTTATTGATAAGAACAAGCATTTTGAGTCCGCATTAATGTTTCAGTAATGCTTTAATGGCAGATGCTGGAATTAAGTCTGTAAGTCCTATTTGTTATTGTTTGTGGGGAGAAAAAGCTAGTGAAAATACAAATGAAAACAATGTTTTAGAAAGGAAGTTCAGATGAAGTCCTCTAATTGTCTGCCTTAAAAGCAATAGCACAATGGTGGGTAGAGATTGCAATGGTCCGAGAGGATAGTAACTCAGAAAAGTTAATGGCTTCTTTGGAAATATTGGTTAAAATAATAGTAGTATCCATGTGATGAAACATTTTGTTTAATACTAAACTACACTGTGCTAAGGGGCATTTAATAAGACATAATTTTCTCACTGCTTTGAATTGTTTATTCAGAGGGTTTTCCAGATATGGATCTTTCTTCCTGTGAAAAAGGTTTCATACTGTAGTGTGATCTGTCATGGTCTATGTAAACAAAAAGGAAGCAAGAAAACTGAGGATTTTGCAGGTAGAGGCAAAATGGTAGGTAAGAATGAAAATAATTCAGCGTCAACTGAGATTAAGTTTTACATGGAAAAAATGCAGTAACAAGTGGCATCTTCTACAACTTAAATCATCATCATCACTATAACTACAGTTGTTTCAAGACCTTTCTTCTCCATACAAGTTGACAGCCGGGAGGCAAGGGGCTTCCTCCTAAATCTATTGTCCCCACCCGGAACCGCTTTGCTGTCCTGCAGGGAGCTGATGAGCAACCACACTCCCACCAGGAACAATTGGCTGATGCACTGGTAAAGAAGATCGCTACTGGTGCTGCCAGGAAAAAGTGGCGGGCTGTAGTAGTAGGGGACTGTACTCTGAAAGGAACAGAGGCACCCATCTGTCCGCCTGACCCAGTCTCAAGGGAGGTGTGTTGCCTACCAGGGGCTCGGATCAGGGATGTTGCAGAGAAGCTCCCTGCTCTAGTCAATCCCACTGACTATTACCCACTTCTAGTGATCCATGTGGGTGCTACTGATATAGATAGCAGTAGCCCAGAGAACATAAAGAAGGACTACAGAGCTCTGGGAGAGGTGGTGAGGGGCTCTGGAGCGCAGATTGTCTTTTCCTCAATTCTCCAGGATACAGGGCAGGACCTTAAAAAGGCTAGGAGGACTGGCCAGGTTAATAAATGGTTAGAAGGGTGGTGCTATAGTCAGGGGTTTGGGTACCTTGAACATGGGACTCCATTTAGTAGGCCAGGTCTACTGGGGGCTGGTGGAGCTGGTCTGACAAAGAAACGGAAGAGTGGATTTGGGAGGAGGCTTGCCAGACTGGTCAAGGATGCTTTATACTAGAAGTGTTGGTGGAGGGGGGCATCATTCCATCCCAACACACCCAGTCACTTGCCAGCACCTATAATAAATGTTCAGTGCGATGTAGAGATGTTCCAGCTGCTCCAGCCAATGAGCTGGCTTTCGTTGGAGCTCGGCTCAGATGCCTCTATACAAATGCCCATAGCATGGGGAACAAACAAGAGGAATTAGAGATGTGTGCACGTCTACAGGGGTATGATATTATAGGCATCACAGAAACATGGTGGGATGGCTCCTATGACTGGTGTGTTGGAATGGAAGGTTACAGGCTCTTTAGGAAAGATAGGCCCGGTAGGACGGGGAGGGGGGTGGGGTGGGTGGGTGGGTTTGCTATTTATGTTAGGGAAAGGCTGGAGAGTATGGAACTGTGCCTGGGGACAGGTGAGCAGTCGACAGACAGTTTGTGGGTCAGGGTTAAAGGGAGAACAGCAATGGGAGACATTATTGTGGGGATCTGTTACAGACTGCCTGACCAAGAGGACTCAGTCGATGAAGCGCTCTATAGACAGATAGGAGAAGCCTCACACTCGCAGGCCCTTGTTCTCATGGGGGACTTCAACCACCCTGATATCTGTTGGAAGGATGGTACGGACCGGCACAAGCAATCCAGGAAGTTCCTCGATTTTGTGGAAGATAGCTTCCTTCTGCAAGTAATAGAGGAGCCGACAAGGAGAGGTGCCATGCTTGACCTCATGCTCACCAAGAGGGAAGGGCTGGTTGGAAATGTGATGCTCCAGGGCAGCCTTGGGTGCAGCGATTATGAGATGGTCCAATTCGAGATCCTCAGGACAGTGAGAAGAGTGTGCAGCAAGCTCACTGCCCTGGACTTCAAGAGAGCAGACTTTGGCCTCTTCAGGAACCTGCTCAGTAAGATTCCATGGGATATAGCCCTAGAGGGCAGGGGGGCCCAAGACTCTTGGTTGAAATTCAAGGATCACCTACTACAGGCTCAGGAGTGTTCCATCCCTGCTAGAAGAAAGTGCTGCAGGAGGGCCAGGAGACCTTGGATGGGTAAGGAGCTGCTGAGGAAAATTCGAAGGGAAAAAGAGGCTTATAAAAGGTGGAAGCAAGGACAGGTGGTCTGGGAATACAGGGATGTTGTTGGGGAAGCTAGGGACCAGGTTAGGAAAGCCAAGGCCCAGTTAGGATTAAATTTGGCTAGGGATGTGAAAGATAACAGGAAGGGATTCTATAGGTACATTGCAAATAGAAGACAGGCTAGGGACAACGTGGGCCCTCTCCAGAAGCTATCGGGAGAACTGGCTACCCTGGATTTGGAGAAGGCTGAGGTTCCTAACAACTTCTTTGCCTCAGTCTTCACTGGCAAATGCTCTGACCCCACCACCCAAGTCCTGGAAGGCAGACGCAGGGACAGTGAGAATGAAGACCTTAGGCCAACTGTAGGAGAGGATCTGGTTTGAGACCATCTGAAGAACCTGAACGTACACAAGTCCATGGGACCTGATGAAAACCATCCATGGGTCCTGAAGGAGCTGGCAAATGAAGTTGCTAAGCCACTGTCCCTCATATTTGAAAAATCATGGCAGTCAGGTGAAGTTCCTGATGACTGGAAAAAGGGAAATATAACCCCCATTTTCAAGAAGGGGAAAATGTATGAGCCAGGGAAATACAGACCAGTCAGCCTCACCTCTGTGCCTGGCAAAATCTTGAGCGCATCCTCATGGAGGGCATGCTGAGGCACATGAAAAACAACAAGGTGGTTGGTGACAGCCAGCATGGCTTCACTAAGAGGAAATCCTGCCTGACCAATCTGGTGGCCTTCTATGATGGGGCTACGGAACTGATGGACAGGGGTAGAGCAGTTGATATCATCTACCTGGACTTATGCAAAGCGTTTGACACTGTCCCACATGACATCTGTGTCTCTAAGTTGGAGAGACATCAATTTGATGGATGGACCATTCGGTGGGTTAAGAACTGGCTGGATGGCCGCACACAAAGAGTTGTGCTCAATGGCTTAATGTCCAGCTGGAGACCAGTAACGAGTGGTGTCCCTCAGGGATCGGTGTTGGGACCGGTCTTGTTCAACATCTTTGTCGGTGACATGGACAGTGGGATTGAGTGTGCCCTCAGCAAGTTTGCCAATGACACCAAGTTGTGTGGTTTAGTTGATACGCTGGGGGGAAGGAATGCCATCCAGAGGGACCTTGACATGCTTGTGAGGTGGGCTGATGCCAACCTGATGAAGTTTAACCATGCCAAGTGCAAGGTCCTGCACCTGGGTGGGAGCAATCCCAGGCACAGCTACAGGTTGGGCAGAGAAGAGATTCAGAGCAGCCCTGCAGAGAAGGACTTGGGGGTGTTGGTTGATGAGAAAATGAACATGAGCTGGCAGTGTGCACTTGCAGCCCAGAAAGCCAACCCTGTCCTGGGCTGCATCAAAAGGAGCGTGACCAGCAGGTCGAAGGACATGATCCTGCCCCTCTACTCTGCTCTTGTGAGACCTCACTTGGAGTACTGTGTGCAGTTCTGGTGTCCTCAACAGAAAAAGGACATGGAACTGTTGGAACAAGTGCAGAGGAGGGCCATGAGGATGATCAGGGGACTGGAGCACCTCCTGTATGAAGATAGGCTGAGAAAGTTGGGGCTGTTCAGCCTGGAGAAGAGAAGGCTGCGTGGAGACCTCATAGCATCCTTCCAGTATCTGAAGGGGGGCTATAGGGATACTGGGGAGGGACTCTTCATAAGGGACTGTAGGGAGAGGACAAGGGGTAACGGATTCAAACTTAAGCAGGGGAAGTTTAGATTGGATATAAGGAAGAAATTCTTTACTGTAAGGATGATGAGGCACTGGAATGGGTTGCCCATGGAAGTTGTGAATGCTTCATCGCTGGTGGTGTTCAAGACTGGGTTGGACAGAGGCTTGAGTGGCATGGTTTAGTGGGAGGTGTCCCTGCCCATGGCAGGGGGGCTGGAACTAGATGATCTTAAGGCCCTTTCCAACCCTAACTGTTCTATGATTCTATGATTATCCAGCATTCCCATGCCAAGGAAGAGAGGGTACCTGGAGATATTACTATTTTCTCTCATGGATTGTAATTGAAACAAGAACTGCTTTAAGCTGATGACTTAGTGCCTGTACGAATAGAGAGTCTAGCCCCAAGAGTACAGAAAGTATGTCTGTAGACAGGTAGAAAGTCTTTCCTGAGCATTTTCAGGGAGAGTCTTTACTGGTTTCAGTGTCACTTGAGAAAAACATTTTGCAGTTAGGATCAAAACTTTATGTCTTTAGCAGCATATGTTAGCATCTTCAAAGATGTGCCTTGTTCCCAGTCTGAGGGGCGTATTTCTGATCAGTGTGTCTGAGTGTGCATATTGCAGAGCATGCACACACACAAGCAAACAAGCACCTGTGTACAGTCTTATTTGCACTTCTTTTGGGGACTAACGCAGCTTTGTGTGCCCTCTCTATGTGTGATTAAATATTAATTAGTCTTCTAATATAAGCATGTGAGTTCACAGGCCCAAGTGCAACATAAATGATGCATGAGGTACCCGAAGGCTCAGCCCGAGCAGCTGATTGGCCACCTTGGATTTGTATAATTATGAAGTTTCATTATTAACAGTGGAAGCAGTGGAGAGATTTGCCTAGCTTGAGGGACTTTGAAAACATAAGCTGTCTCATTAGGGAAAAAGGGAATAAGGCATAATATGCAAACTTGTTAGTAAAAAAAAAAAAAGGTATAAAAATTAAGCATAGCTCTTTAAAAGAAGTATTTTCTATGTATATACAAACATTATAAACATTTCTAAGTGTATGAAAGGAAATAGGTGAGGTCTATACTACAGCAATTTAACAGTTTTGTTTGCAAGAGGTCTTGCTTAAAAGCTTTTGTTCTTGATATAAAACAATCTTTAATATCTTACAGAAAAATCCACAGGTAGCTTAATGGGTTCTGCAAAGTGAGAGGTACGGAGGTGAAAGAGAATGAACACAGTCCAGGGCTCTTGCTAGAATATGTGTTGTGCATGCAATTAAATCTCAAGGTCAAACAATTTACAGACAATTACTTTTCTAACATCTCCAGAAATGCTGCTTACACGTCTTTAATTTTAAATGATACTGATATTCCAATTCTCCCCAAAGGTTAATGCTGACTAAATCCAGCTGTGACCTGACACGATGCGACAGCACAGTGCCTAATTATCCTCTGGATAGTCATTTACTTTAAACCATTAAAGAAATAGGCTGAGAGGAAGATTTAGGACCCAGAAAAAATGTTAGCCTGACTTCTTTCTTCTTGAGGATGGGATGGGCTGAAAAATAAAAATAAAATCTTGCTAAATGTTAGCCATTTGCTTTGATGGCAGAAAATTGTTCATCCCACTCTGTTTTTTTTACAGGTTAAATTGCTAACTAGTTCATTTTATCCATTGCCTACGGCTGGCGCTAAATGTCAGTGACAAATTTTGTACTTGTCTTGAAGAATGAATTAAGTTATGCACAAAAGCTATAGTGCTCTTTTTAAGATGAGTGAATTGCAGAGGGAAAAAAAAGTTGCTCGTTTGAAAAAGGATTATTTCGATTAAAGGCCTTTTCTATTGTAGTGGAAGACAGGTAGTGGTTTAAGATAATTCCGACTGTTACCTCCCACAGAGGCTGCAGCCCTTTACTAGAAATTTCTTTAAGAGCACTTGCGTCAGATTATATACTATGATTATTATCATAAGACCATTCGTGACAGTAAAGGGGGTGAACAATTACAGAAAATGGTGACTATTATTCATTAACTAAGGTAAAACTGGTCTTTCTTCAGTGAGGTCAGCATTCCATCACCGTCACACAAACCTTTCTATAGCTTGTAGCAATGGCAATTAAAACCCCCCAAAGTATTCTCTGGCAAATGTTGGTAAGAAGGAACAGTTTGTCCAGCAATTTATATTGAGAAGAACTGGCCCAGACTTCACATTCCAACTGGTTTTTAGTTGTCTGGCTCTGGTGGCACCCCATCATCTCCAAGTATCTAAGAAGGACTCCTACCATCATAGTGCTTAAAACTCTAAACTGCTTTATTATCCTTCGGCTAAGCCTAGGGAAGCTCTGCGTGTTCATATCTTATTTGGTTTTATTTTCTTGTTCACCATATCTGTTTATTGAAAATCTAAGGAGACCTTAAAGTTAAGACTAGACTTTACAGCTACGTCTGTTACAGGGGAGCTACATTAGGAAGTCAACCTCTCCACTGAGGTATCGTGACTGATGCTGTGTTCTACTTACAGCACCTAATTTGCTCTAAATATAATTACTACTACAGGGCGATAATTATTTTTACTTTATTTTTTTGGGGATTATGAAAGTGCCTGGTGTTTCCAACTGTAAGCAGAGTACCATTGTGCTGTTGCACTATATAAAAACACAGATTTGAAAGAAATGTTTTTAGTGGCACCCACAGGTTTTGGCAGATACTTTTCTCCTCTCACTGTGTGCATAAATATTTTCACTGATACCAGCTGTAGAAAGTGATATGGTAAATGCTAATCTCAGTACACTCATAGCAGTCATAAATGGAAGTTAGATCTGTAATTTCAAGTAGAAAGCTGAAATGAAAAATCTAGTGATTATGCACTACTGCCCTAAGCTACTGACAGATTCCCTCTTTCTCTCTACGCTCTCATACCAAGGGGATAAGCTTTCTTCCCCAGGAGAAAGAAAAATACAGATTATCAGTTTGCTGGTGATAACACTTCAAATGCTGAAGACAGTTTGGCTCTGAAAAGTAATACAGGCTGGGATACATGTCACCTAATTTTGGACATAGAAATCATAGACACCTCAGTCTGAACTAGTTGTTTCTGCTCCTATTCTAGTGAAAGAAAAGAAGCAGGTATGAGCGGATATATTCCATGTAATTTCAGGCTTCTGCTTAGGATGAGATGTATTGACCTCTGAAGATGCTTGGTTCTTTCCATTAGCTTTAAAGAGAACCTAAACTTGGTTGCAGTTTTAGATTCCCACATTAGGGCGCATGCATCGTACAACTGATAATTTTCCTTAACTTTTCAAAATCTGGCCTGTCTGCTCACACTTGAAGAATTTGTTTCCATTCCCTATGCATGAAAAAGTGTCCTTAAAAGTATTTATAAAGTATGTTTTGAGCTGTTTCTCTGATGGATTTTTTTTCAAATTTAGATACCCACACTTTTGACCTTCCTTTTGATAAGCTACTTAGAGCACCTTCAGTCCCAGATTTTTGGCTTTTTTTGGTTTTTTTTTTATAACCTTGCATCACTTATGTATCTCCCTTCTAAGTTTTCTACTTCACACATTCTTTGCAGTGTGAATAAGTGTTATAAGAGTGGTCTCATCAAAATATTGCATATGGAGAGTCTTTCTTGCTTCTGTTTTGTGGTATATGAGGACTTTTTAACTGTTAGTGCCACAGCATTGCATGAAGAAATGATACTTAGATATTTATCATTTCCCATAATACTGCTTTTCAGTATAAAAGATTTGGGATTTTTCTCCCAATTGCATGTTTCCTTGCATTAGAATGTAGAAATAACTGTATTTATAACTGTATATTTTGCTGACTGTGACCATTCAGCTAGGTGGTCCTTTGCATCAGTCACACTCAACTCACTGTTTATCATTCTCCTGACCTCACTGTGTTCTGATAGCTTAACTTCCTAAAAAGGTCATTATTAAAGATATTGTTATATTTGACCAAGAACTATTCCTTCTGGCATCTACTAAAACCAGCATCACATTGGCAGTTTGATATATTCAGTGAATTGAAATGTTGATTAAGAAACTGCTGCTTTTTGGAACCTGTCAGTGAGTCAAATTCACTACATTTTAGTTACTTAAAATAACTGCAAGTGGCTTACACAGATTTAAACATTTTGCCTCTACCACGCAGGCAGGCAATGGAGAGAGAGGCATGTTCAGAGGACAGTTCATCTCACCGACTCCAATGGCAGATCCAGATTTAAATAAAGCAAACAAATAAAAAAAAAAGCAAATCCAAACCAAAAAAGTCTTTGCTCATGTAACTCCTCCAGAAGAGAAAGAGATAAAGAGCGAACAGCTAGCTGTTTGGTAACAGATCATAGTCATATTCCACAGACAGTATACAAACTGTAGAATTGGCTCTTTAAGCACTTGCATGTTTTTCTTCACTGCCTGCTCAGCAGGTCTTGGAAACTTATCTTACACTAAATATTTAACTTTTAGATGGATAAAATTAGAAGGGATAAATATCATCCTGTACTTGCTGTTTGAAAATGAGTTTCTCCATTTCTTGTTTTATTTATTTGAGAACTAGGAAAATGTTATTTAAGAAAATGTAATGGACAAATATTGTAAATATTATGTTCAGTCCTGCAGAGTAACAGAAACATTTCAGTTTCATGTTTATTCTTAGAACAGAATTCTGGAAACTCTATCTTCTCCTTATGGCAGTTTTTCATGTCTCAATTATTAGATGGTCCCCTGGTAAATTCTTTCACTAAAAGTTGTAATTATGTTCTGCTGAAACCTCCAGCTTGGGCTATAGAACTTTCTGCTGAACCTTATTGTAAGTCCCAGGACAAATCCATAATGAATCTTAGTTTCTGATCCAGAGACTGAGTTTTTGAGAGCATGTCTCAAAGTGGAAAAAGACATACTCATCAAGAAAATGTTTCATCACTGATGTAGCTGTAGCTTTGAGAACTGTCTTCCCAGTAACATTACTTCATAGAACAAAGAAGAATTTGCAAAGGACTGAGTGTAGATATGCTTTGTTAGCTAAGAAATGACTTAAAATATTTCAAATATTTCCAGTGAATATTATTCAACAAATTTTTGTCAATGCTAAAGGAATACATATATACATATAGTACCAAGAAGTACAGCGCATACCTCTGGGGTTTTTTTTTTTGTTTTCTTTTTAAAGCTAACTGCATAAACTAATGCAAATGTTCTGCTTACATTAATTCTATTTAGTAATTTACTTTGTGAGCATTTGGTTTGAAATCAGGAGAACTTTTGTGGAATAAGCACTTTCTATAAGGATGGGTAAGAAAATATGCTCTTCACAAACAATATGAAATGGAAAGCAAGATGTAAATCTATATGTCCTGGTTAAAATTTAATAACTTATGATGTGGTCACAGTACAATAATGTTTATTGGGGGGGCAGGGTTAGGGTAATATCAAATAAATAATCAAAGTAAACCTGCTGATATCATTAGGTAGCAAGGTATAATTGTTTGTAGTGGGAATAAGCTGGGATATTAGAAATAGCATGCATGTTCCTGCCACAGGTTTTATTGTGTTTAGAGCATAGTGTTGATCAGAGATTTACACTTTTCATACGGAATTCATTTCGGTGCAGTTTAATTTGTTTCCTGCAGTGATACCTGATGAATCAAAGTGTAGATGCCTGGTAGGTTAAAGTATCAGCAATTTTTCTTCTTTTTCTGAGAATGTTTCTTCTCAATAATGATTCAGTGGTATATCCAGGCAGAAAGAAATGCGGAAAGGAAAAGTATCCCTTCGGTTGCCAAAAAGAAAGAACACTGTCCCTGCTGCAGGCTCGTCTCTTGCTGCCTGCTCCTGACAACACACCTAGCACTACAGGCCAGGATCTGTTGGGTGGACAGCAGGCACTGGCCTCCCTCAGCTGAACACACCTAAGAGGAACATTTATGACAACATCTAGCTTGTTTAAAAGTGATTGTAGGAAGGAGAAAGGATGCTGTGCTGTTTGTCTGGAGGGAGTCAATCTGTTTGCTGCTGGCAGTAAGGTACTAGAAATCATATGATGTGCAGCCATGGGCAGAACAAAAGCTGATCAATGAGGCTGTTTTATTAATGATCAGCAATATGAAAAAGATAGCAAAAAATCTTTAGTACATCTGAATACACAGATTTGTGAAATGTGCACCTCACAAATGTAGATTTGAATTCAAAATAGTGCATTTTGAGTTTAATAGTAAAGTCCTGTTAATGTTTTACTTAACAAAACGTTTCTATGCATAGCAAGAATTCCTCTTGTAGGATTTTTAAAGTGCCATAGTGATTGGATATTATAACAGACATTATACAGGGTGGGTTTTGTTTTGTTGCTTTTATTTTTTTTTTTGGGGGGGGGGGAGTGTTGAGTTTTGGGTTTTGTTTGTTTGTTGTTTGTGTTTTGTTTTTTTGTTTTTCCTGAATGAGAAACATTCTGTTTTCAACCGAAAATCCATATCAGCTGAACTTTATCACTTTGTTATGTCAACAAAAAAACAAGTACAGCCTCATTTTCCTCTTTCCTACTTTCTAGCATATGCTGTCTTAGCCTTCAATTAAGTGGTGATTTCAGTTATTTTACCCTTTTTTTCTGGATGATAATAATTAGTTTTACACTTTCAGAACATCTCTCCTGAGTCTTCTTTGTTGGCCCGCTTCCCCTCAGGATAACTCAGGATCCGTTTGGATAAGTTGCATCTTCGCTTGCCTGGGTCTTCTAAGGAAACTTAACACTTAGTGTCTCCTTAACGCATGATTTATTAAAAAAGAAAGATCCCCAGTTAGCTCCAGTTCCAAAATAACACAGCCATATGGTAATCTTAAGCCTAAACCTTTAATCTAAGCCTAAACCTTGTTGTTCAAGGGACATAAGGATCCATAATTCTGGATAGGTTCTTTCACAATGAGAGGTAATTCAGTTTTATTTCTAGTAGAAGTTAAGCTTTCATTTTTGCTTTATTTTTGTAATTGTGTTACATTGATTTGCATACCCCAAATGTATGCCTGTGAAAACAATAACACAAAATGTATTTTGAAGTTGTTGGGTAACTCCAGCTTGAAGGATGATGAGAAAGGAGCCATCACTGCCTTACCAGAGTTTTTTAACTCATTATTTCAGGTTCACTACAACCAGGAAAGGACGCATTTGGATGTGTTTGGAAGAGATTCCTAAGGGTAGCAGAAGCAGTATACAAGCAAGAACAAAGTCAGATTAGTTTAATTTTGCTTTTTTAAATACTGTCCTGGCATGTGAAATGTTCTGAAGCTAAGGGCATTGCATAAATAGAAACCATATTATGCAATGGTGTTTATCAGATGCTCTTCATCTACTGCACCACCCCCATAAATCCACCAAAGGTTTTATTATTCAGGGGTGGGAAGGTAGGCAGAATGGAGTGAAAGCTGCAGAATGATTTAACGCTGTGGGAACTTAATCAATAAGACTGTTTCAGAGAACTCCCAGGAAAGAGTGTTGTTTTCTATCCAGATGATAATGAGGCAGACTAGCAGCAACCTCTGGAGGAGGAATGCTGGAGCAGTGAATCTGCGGTACAGCTTTGATAGTTGCTAATTAATAGTTTGAGGCCAAGGGGACACCTTTATGCCCCTCTGCTACTTGAAGTTTCTTTCTGCCTGGTCCCGCATGCCTCTTTCACTACTGGGGTCACCGTTCACTGAGTTAGATTCTTGAAGTTTATTCAAATTTGACAACAGTGCCAAAAATCCAAGTTTACCTTTATTCTCCCTCCTTTGTTCTTGGTTTTATTAGTACATTTATATTACTATGTAGCCCTTAATCCTTCCCTGTACTGCAAAAATAGTATTCTTGTGTAATCTCTTATTCTGTCTGCCTTGCATCCCAATTTCTGACAGCTAAAGTTATTTTGGTGTTTGACATCTGTGGTTTGACTGGAAAACATCAACATAAGCCAAACTGGATAGCAGTTAAACATGCCTAATATTTGTGATGTGTAAATTTAAATAAATTTAAGTGGTGTTAGCTTGAAGAGATTGAGAATGCTTGTTTGATGATAGTATTGATTTTTCTCACCTTTATCGGGAGTCCAAAATAGAACAGGGATCCACTTTAACACAGTTGAAGCTCTGGCTGAATGATGCTGTTATATATGTATCTTTGCAACACATATTCTTGTAGTTCTTTGGTCCTTCCAACCTCCAGTGTAATGATCATAGAATCATAGAATAGTTAGGGTTGGAAAGGACCTTAACATCATCTAGCTCCAGCCCCCCTGCCAGGGGCAGGGACACCTCACACTAAACCATGCCACCCAAGGCTATGTCCAATCCAGCCTTGAACACTGCCAGAGATGGAGCATTCACAACTTCCCTGGGCAACCCATTCCAGTGCCTCACTACCCTCACAGTAAAGAATTTCTTCCTCATATCCAATCTAAACTTCCCCTGTTTAAGTTTGAACCCCTTACCCCTTGTCCTATCACTACAGTTCCTCATGAAGAGTCCCTCCCCAGCATGCCTATAGGCCCCCTTCAGATACTGGAAGGCTGCTCTGAGGTCTCCATGCAGCCTTCTCTTCTCCAGGCTGAACAGCCCAACTTTCTCAGCCTATGATGTACAGAAGTCTAGTGTTGTACAGAAGTATAGAAGTAGAGAGAAAGCAAGCAGCTATTATCTCCATTGCCAGAGAATTTAAGCAATAGGAAATTAAATAGTGAGGTCAGTGTTGGTCATAAAGCAGATGGCCATAAAACAATGTTGGTCACTGCAGTCCAGTAGTGTTTTGAACCCAGGCTTTCAAAGCACATTTTATGGGACCATCTAAAAGTGTGTCACAGTTATGAATGAATCTGTGCATTGCATTGCTAAGACATAGGTAAAAACTACTACAGTCACTAAGAAGTACAAGATGACTTTTAACACATTGAAAATGAGTAGTAGTCAGCAGCAGTCCTTCCAGGTTTCCAGTCTAGTAATATCACTTCTACATCATCTTACTTCTATAGATAATTTACGTAAGATTCTTAAAGGATTTTCTTAAAATGTTTTCCTAAACCACACTTGCCGTAATTAATCAATGCCAAGAACATGAATAAAATTATCTTTATTGATGGCATGCAGTGGCTTTTGTTGCATTTAGTTTTGGGTTAGATATTTTTTTTCTTATTAGTTTTTTTGACTCTGGTTGTCTCATCTTTATGCTAAGCTTGTCACTGTTCTTGTAGTCATCCAAAGCAGAAGTATGATGGCAGAGAGAGCAGTGGAGTAACTGTACCTGAGTGCCAATGTATTTTTCCCGTTTTCACAACAAAAGGCTCTTGAGACTAAATATGCTTATTTGATTTTTGCTGATCTGAGAGGTCTGTGCCATCTTTGCTAAGTCACCACAGCGGATCAAGCTTTACATAGAAAATACTTCATTAACTAGAACTTTCAACTTCATTTCAGCTTTCTTACTTTGGGGAGGTAATGCAGATACTTAATTTGCATTCAATTTAAAAAAAAAATAATAATCACTTTATCTACTAAAGAGTGAAGTGAATCATAGTTTGTGCATTTATGTAGGTTCAAAAATAATTTTTTACCTAGAAATTCAACTGATGTATGCAAAATTATCTAGAAAACTTGATTTGGATACAGAGTTTCTGCAAAAATTAGACATTCATTCCCTAGGCAGCTTTCACCATTTGGTCCTAAAAATAACACATTCCCAGTATAATTTGTAATTAATAAACTTGGCTGGTATATAGAGACTATTGACTATTCCACTGATATTGTTGTTTCCTCTGCTTTCCTGTCTTTCCCTCAGTACCAGGAGTTTCTGTTGGTCTTGTACTTTCCTAGTAAGCAGTTTAGGGCAGAGGCCTTTGTTTGCGTCAGTGCCTAGAGTAGGACCTATTGCTTTGGTTTTCCAGTTCAGAGCTGGCATTGTAAAAAGGCAGGTAAGCCATAAAGAAATTATTTAGTCCTTTAAGTGTCTGTCATCCAGATCTTCAATGCTTATTCTCATCAGTGTCTTGTGCTGCAAAAGTGTTCAATATCTTATTTGTATGGGAGGGTTTGGTAACACTTGTTACAAAATAGGAGATATCTTCATAAATGAAAGAAAACGGAAATATGTTTTATTCATTGGTACACTGAAAGTTGTAGTGCAAATACAGATTTCACTTGAATTTCAGCACAGGGCTGTCACAATGGTATATGAGCAAAAATAACAGACCCCAGATCAAGTCATTTTTGGTAGGCACCACAGCAATATGTGCATGAGTGCATGAGCACTTGTATGCATACAGTCCCTGAGTACAGTCTTTGTTCTAAATAGATACTCATATATTGCTCGTGATTTACAATGATTTTTGTTTGTGAACCATTTGTATTTTCACTTGCTTTTGTGCTTTGACAGGATCTAATTATTTCTGAAACGTATAATAGGATCAAAGCATATTTCATTATTAAAGAAATTATTGCATTATGTAAGTGCAGTCCTGACTGCATGAAAATGTTAATTCAGTTTTGTTATATTTTTCCAAATTAGAAGTTTTTTTTATGAAAACTTTGTGAAATTAATTGTTTGCTTTCTCCCAACCTCTAAGGGGTCTGTAGCTTCAGAAGATATCAGATAAAGGATGATGACATGTAATGAGAGCAAGATTTAGCTATTAAACTTCCTTGACTCACTTTAAATATTGATTAGAGAAAGACTTCTGGGCAAATATTTATATTGAGCAATTATATAATTCAGTGATTTTTTTTTCCTGTATATCATTATGTCTGCAGTAATTTAGCCTAGAGAAATAAAATACATTGTTAGCCATGGGTTATATGAAAAGATCCTAGATAGATGTGACAAAGAAATACAAGTAAAATTTTCCATCAGTAAACCATCATTCAAAAGATTCAAAGGTGCCCTGTGTCGCACAGCCTGTATCTGGCTTTTCCTAGGGTTTGGGACTGTTGTACCTGGGATATTGGCTTCAAGCCATTTCTAATATAATGGTAACATTGTGACAGATACTAATGAAACCATGCTGTTTCTAGATAAAGCTGATATTGAATACATAGGCAGAAGAGGTAATTTCCTCATTCACTTTCTTAATGAGCTCAAGGACAGAGGAACCTTCCTGCATCTGGGAATAATTCCTCCATTTTATTAGTTTTTTCAACAGGAATAAATTTCTTTGCATGTTTTTGTTTTGTTTATACGTAGCCATAAAAGCTGATCCTACTTGTTGTGTAACTAAGTGATGTTCCCCTTGTAGGGGAAAAAATATATGTTAAAAATTCTCAAAAAACCCTTGAAGAATCTAAGCAGCATCAACGTATTTGTGTTTTAAAATTTCTTCCTAGCTTTTACTCAGATGGTAAAGACCCCATCTCAGCTACCAAACTCAGAGGGATACACAAATATGTGTATTAGGCATAATATTTGAGTATCATCTGAGTGTGATGGCTGTGTGTGATGTTTAATTACTGCATTTTATTTCTCTAATTATGTTGAGCCTTTGGTTACTAAATGCTCCAAACATTCACTGGAAGTTTCATGTATCAAAGTTAGAGGGCAGTGTGGACCCTCTGCACCTCAAGACAGCATTCTCTGCTCAGCAGTCGCACCCTGAGTGTCTTGCTTGGCTTACTTGGTATTTCTGGTCCAGACTTAGAGCTGAATCCTGCAAGGGGGTTATAAAGAAGTATGTGCTCGCTATGAACATGACAGGATATAAATCTTTACCTAAGTAGATGAGGACTGTGTGAAGCCGGTTATTCAGACATGTCTGGCGTATCCGTTGATCCTTGTACCAAAATAAGATCTCTGACAGAGGTGGGATTTTTTTGCTTTAAGTGGCAAAATGAATACAATTTTAAAAGATATTTTGCAAGTATTTTCTATTAAAATTATTTAAAAGATAACTTTTACGTGGAAAAAAATTTTATGTCGTAAGTTTTCTTGGGTAGTGTCTGTGTAGAGTACTTGTGCTGCTACCTAGATTTTCAGAAAGCTGCTCTTGATTTAGGAGAATTACAGGGGTTGGTCTATTGCCCATAGATGCTTTATGAAGTAGTCAAATCAGTTTAATCTTACTTGAGATTGTAATGCATATTTCACATGATTGTATTATGGATGTATGCCATGATGAAAACTTTGCTTTATGTTGAAATGGCATCTGATGTCCATATTTCACTTGGGTTTTTTAAAGTTCAATTTGAATTTTGGACTAATAGTTGATTCTAGATTGAAGTCACAATTTTGTATCGTCTTTGATTGAGGATGTGTAATGTTGAGATTCCTTCACGTTAAGGCTTACTTTCTTGCTGCAATATAGCTTTTTATTGCTCTAATTCCTACCGTCTTCTCTCACGAGGTAATGCAACATATTCTTCAGATCTAATTATTGAAAATAAGTGTTCTAACTGAGATTCACGACAGCCCAGAAAGCCAACCCTGTCCTGGGCTGCATCAAAAGGAGCGTGACCAGCAGGTCGAGGGAGGTGATCCTGCCCCTCTACTCTGCTCTTGTGAGACCTCACTAGGAATATTGTGTGCAGTTCTGGTGTCCTCAACATAAAAAGGACTTGGAACTGTTGGAACAAGTCCAGAGGAGGGCCACGAGGATGATCAGGGGACTGGAACACCTCCCATATGAAGATAGGCTGAGACAGTTGGGGCTGTTCAGCCTGGAGAAGAGAGGCTGCGTGGAGACCTCAGAGCAGCCTTCCAGTATCTGAAGGGGGCCTATAGGGATACTGGGGAGGGACTCTTCATTAGGGACTGCAGTGATAGGACAAGGGGTAGCGGGTTCAAACTTAAACAGGGGAAGTTTAGATTGGATATGAGGAAGAAATTCTTTACTGTTGTGGTGGTGAGGCACTGGAATGGGTTGCCCAGGGAAGTTGTGAATGCTCTATCCCTGGCGGTGTTCAAGGCTGGATTGGACATAGCCTTGGGTGGCATGGTTTAGTGTGAGGTGTCCCTGCCCCTGGCAGGAGGGTTGGAGCTAGATGATCTTAAGGTCCTTTCCAACCCTAACTATTCTATGATTCTGTGATTCTATGATAGTGGTCTAAAACAGAGAAGTAAGAAAGGTTCTAAATACTCCATAATGAAAAACTTAGAAAAAGGAACTTAGGTTTCAAAATCCTGAAGAGCTCAAGTAGGTGAATAATTAAGTGCTTGAAATTAATTTAGTCATCTCAAAGGATGCAGAACCAGATTCTTAGAAATATTATCTGCCTGCTAAAATACTTTAGTATTTTATAATTTCCAAATAGTAAACTACTTGGAAAAAGTATGCTGCTCTCCTGGCAATACCAGAGATGTACAAATAACCAAAACATGCTGAAGCTTGGCCCATACCAACAGAGCCCTGCTTATCCTTGGTATGGACTATCTCAGGAGAGGATACTTCAAAGACTCAAATGGGTACCAACGGGCTTTTCATATAACTGCCTTGGAGACGGAGGAAATTAAGCAGCTGTCTACCTTGCCTGGTCTCTCAGAGCATACTTCCATTGTGGGGTTGCTGAAGGTCAAAGAACAAGTGCCAATCATGACCACAACAGTGCACCAGCAGCAATATCACACTGAGACTCCCTGATTCCCATCCATAAGCTGATTTGTAGACTGGAAAGCCAGGGAGTGATCAGCAGACCCACTTGCCCTTTAATAGCCCCATATGGCCAGTGCAAAAGTCTGTTGGAGAGTGGAGACTAGCAGTAGAATATCATGGCCTGCATGAATCGTAGAATCATAGAATAGTTAGGATTAGAAAGGACCTTAAGATCATCTAGTTCCAACCCCCTGCCATGGGCAGGGACACCTCACACTAAACCATGTCACCAAAAGCTCTGTCCAACCTGGCCTTGATCACCGCCAGGGATAGAGCATTCACAACTTCCCTGGGCAACCCATTCCAGTGCCCCACCACCCTTACAGTAAAGAGCTTCCTCCTTATATCCAATCTAAACTTCCCCTGTTTAAGTTTGAACCCGTTACCCCTTGTCCTATCACTGCAGCCCCTAATGAAGAGTCCCTCCCCAGTATCCCTGTAGGCCCCTTCAGATACTGGAAGGATGCTATGAGGTCTCCATGCAGCCTTCTCTTCTCCAGGCTGAACAGCCCCAACTTTCTCAGCCTATCTTCATATGGGAGGTGCTCCAGTCCCCTGATCATCCTCGTGGCCCTCCTTTGGACTTGCTCCAACAGTTCCATGTCCTTTTTATGTTGGGGACACCAGAACTGCACACAATACTCCAAGTGAGGTCTCACAAGAGCAGAGTAGAGGGGCAGGATCATGTCCTTCGACCTGCTGGTCACGCTCCTTTTGATGCAGCCCATGACAGGGTTGGCTTTCTGGGCTGCAAGCGCACACTGCCAGCTCATGTTCATTTTTTCATCAACCAACACCCCCAAGTCCTTCTCTGCAGGGCTGCTCTGAATCTCTTCTCTGTCCAACCTGTAGCTGTGTCTGGGATTGCTCCCACCCAGGTGCAGGACCTTGCACTTGTGATGGTTAAACTTCATCAGGTTGGCATCAGCCCACCTCACAAGCATGTCAAGGTCCCTCTGGATGGCATTCCTTTCCTCCAGCATATCAACTGAACCACACAGCTTGGTGTCATTGGCAAACTTGCTGAGGGTTCACTCAATCCCACTGTCCATGTCACTGACAAAGATGTTGAACAAGACTGGTCCCAACACCCATCCCTGAGGGACACCACTCGTTACTTGTCTCCAGCTGGACGTTGAGCCATTGAGCACAACTCTTTGTGTGCGGCCATCCAGCCAGTTCTTTATCCACCAAGTGGTCCACCTATCAAATCGATGTCTCTCTAACTTAGAGACAAGGATGTCATGTGAGACAGTGTCAAACGCTTTGCACAAGTGCAGGTAGATGATATCAACTGCTCTACCCCTGTCCATCAGTTCCGTAGCTCCATCATAGAAGGCCACCAGATTGGTCAAGCAGGATTTCCCCTTAGTGAAGCCATGTTGGCTGTCACCAAGCACCTTGTTGTTTTTCCTGTGCCTTATCATGCCTTCCAGGAGAATTTGCTCCAAGATTTTGCCAGGCACGGAGGTGAGGCTGACTGGTCTGTCGTTCTGCGGCTCGAAATGGCTTTAAGTGCTCAGTCACACCACCATTGAGTGCTGCTGTGTCAGACATGCTAAAACTTCAGTATGAACTGGAGTCAAAGTCAGCCAAGTGGTATGCCACGATTGATATTGCCTATGCATTTTTCTCAATTCCTTTGGCAGCAGAGTGCAGGCCATAATTCACTTTTACTTGGAGGGGCATCCAGTACACTTGGCAACGACTGCCCCAGGGGTGAAAACACAGCCCTACCATCTGCCATGGACTGATCTAGACTGCAGTGGAATGAGTGAAGCTCTGGAGCACCTGCAGTACATTAATAATATCATTGTGTGGGGCAATACAACATAAAGTTTTTGAGAAAGGGAAGAAAATGATCCAAATCCTTCTGAAGGCCCGTTTTGCCATAAAACGAAGCAAGGTCAAGGGACCTGCTCAGGAGATCCAATTTTACCTTTTCCAATTCTCCTCTCCATCCAAGGGAGGAGAGTGTGAGCGAGTGCTGCATGGTTCTTTGTTACAAGCTGGGGTTAAATCTCAACACTGTGAAAGCCCATGGCAAATTGTACTTTTTTAGTACAGTGTGTAGTACCTGTTAGTAGTGTGTAGTGGAGAATGTTGCAAGTCAGATAATAACAATTCAGGCCTCCGTCAAACTCCATAGACAAGAATGTTTCCTCAAGAAAATGTAATAGCACAAATAAAACGAGATAAAATACCACAAATAACTGAGAAAATATCTTTGATGGGAAAGAAGGTTGTTAAATCTCTACCCATTACAAATGCTCTAAAGATGTGTAGGACAACAGAATAAGGTTTAAACAGCACTTCCAGTAACTGCAAGAAATAGATACCTTAGAAGAAAGAAATTAAGTGGTAGTATTATTTCTTTTGATGAGAATCACATGATGTTTTCAGTAGTTTTCAGTTAAATCAGCTAAAAAACCTAGCTGTGTTAGAGAAATTTGAAGAGTGTTCTATTCCATAAAAATATAAACCAGATTCTTTTCCTAAGCATTTTCTGAGCAAACATTTAAAAGCAAATTAAAATATTGCAGTCTGGGGAGCTGAGTCCTTTCTCTGAAAGCTGGTGCTGACCAATACGAATCTTAAAAGTCATTTTCTTTTCTATGCGAGAGTAAAGACCAGTAGGATGCTCAGAGAGACTAGGCAATGCCCTGATGCTGTGGATATTGTAGAGGATCTGCACTGCTGCAAAAAAGACATTAGGCAGAAAGGCACTAGAAGACCAAAAAAACCACCACAACTGTGACCTCAGTAAACATAAAAAGTCCAGAAAAAGCGTGGACTTTCCCATTTAAAGGAAAATGGCAAGAATTGAATTCCACCAAATTTCAACCCCATTGAAAGTATTTTTAGCCTCTCACAGGACATCACTACGTAAGTGTTTTCTCAGACATTTCCCTTCACAGGAGCAGTAGTGGACATTGCAGTTAAAGATGACTGAACTGTCAGCTTGGAAGAAACAGGGTACAGGGTGATTTATGTCTGAATAAAGAAATAATGAGGTTCTGTAACATTAACACTATGGGAAAAACTGAAATAGTAGAAAATGAAAGGGTTAACCTGTATGTTTTTTCATTCAAAGTGTATGTTAACAGTGTATACTGTTCACTAGGCAAAAACATGATCTGTAGTGGAATCAGGGAAGAAATTCCATGATAAAATGAAAAATTTGGTAATCCTATCAGTTAATCTCTAACTGTCTTTGTAGAGGCAGGGAACTGATTAAGAGACCTTGAGAACAACTTCTAAGGAGTAATGAGCTCTCAGCAAACTCAGAGTACACTAACCTGACATGCTTTTTCAGTAGTCTTGTCTAAGATGACATATGGACTGAAATTGTTAGTCATGCACACATTTTGCAGAGACTACTGAAAATCATTAGTAGAGTATACAAACACCGTGTTTTGTAGTCTCTACTGGTGTTGAAATCTCAGACCTGAACAAGCCTATGTATAGGCACTAAGATAGTGATGCTTTAATTAAAAGAATGAGAAAGTTCAAGAAAAGAATGTGATATTGTGGATATCAAGTGAAAAAAGCCCAAACACATTAGCAGTAACTGTTTCAGCCTGTTGCATGTCAAAAAGGATCAAGTTGAGAGAAAGATTCCTGTTGATACAACCTGAAAACGATCCTTCCATGGACCACAGCTGGAATAGGTATGATGATATTTGCTAAGCCTCTCACATTCCCAAGTTTCCATTTCCAAGATTTGAAAGCTACTCTAGGTAAAATATTAGTCGTATATATAAAGTTTATTTTCTCTGGCACATCTGGTAATCACCCATAGAGTATCAGGCATAAATTCAGACCTGTTATTAAACATTCTGATTCTTACTTTGGTATGCATACACTGATCCTAGGTGCTGGTTTAACAAAGGGTATGGAATGAGACTCTGGAATCAGAAGATACAAACCACAAAGGACCAAGTCCATCATCTTTAGTTGACCTGAGAAAGTTTGTTGAAGTACCTGTATATTTTATGTTTGATGTGCTTTATACTGAGATCTGGGAGCAGGGCTATATTCTGTATTAATGGTAGTTTTCAAAAATGGGTCTTTATTTGTAACAATCAACAGTTAAAATGAAGAAATTGTTAGAAGCTGTATCTTCTGCTTGGTTTGGGGGGGTGGGGAGGGAATTCACATATTTCTAAATCCTTAGACTCTGTTTTTGATTGCCTAAACCAGCAATTTTTCTAGCCAAGGTTCATTCAGTAAAATAAAGCACAGTGATTTTTATCATTATTTTAATTAAATACAGAAAACAAGCATTGAGATGTTAAAGAAATTTAAGGCTTTATTGCAGTGGTTTTGTAAGTTTCACCTGTAAGACCTGGTGCAAGGATTTGGAGGGTACTGCTGTGCACCAGCAGTGCCATGAGTGCAGTGGCACCCAAGCATGGCATTGTTTTGCATCATTAGTACTGTACTGAATCTATAAGGCTAAAAAAAAAAGAAAAGAATTAAAAAGAAAATGCCCACGGAGAAACGCAGCCTCCAGAGTCCAGTCTGGTTTATTACTTCACTTTTTTTTTTTTTTTTCATACAGCACCTAATTTAGGCCACAGACAAAAAGAAAATGTATCTTGAATATGCATCACGGGTTCCAAAAATGAAAAGAAATTGGATTTGGATAGCACTTACTCAATAGACAGATATGATACATGGTAAGAAGGTGCACTGTCTGCCCTGTGATAGATTAAACTACTTTGTAGGAAAATTACTGTGAGCCAGTCACCACCACCACCGTGGCTAAATCTTTAATAAAATTCTCTTCCATATTCAAGAGCGAGGTATGAAGTACACAATAAGCAGAGTGGAGTAGAGTGCCATTTATCAAACCACAGCTAGGTCTGTAATCTCCTGCTTTATCCTTTTTTAGTACTTTATTTGTCTTTATTGTTGCAAGGAAGCACATTTACCCAGGGCAGTGGGCTTTCCATGCTGATAAACCTTTTGTTTTAAATTCTACCTGTGGGTTTGTTGTGGGTTTTTTCTTTCTTTCTTTCTTTCTTTTTCTCTCTCTGTGGTTTTTTTTTTTTTTTTTTTTTTTTTAATCAGATAACCATGCTGTCACTCTATGGAAGTAATTAATTTTTTTGTTTTGGTGGTCCCTTGCTTGTTACTTGTTCTTCCACCCTTCTCTTCCTGATCTGAACCAACTCGCTTGTCTCTCTTCTACAAAAAAAAAAGGATACCAAAGCCTCTAAGATATTTTAAAAAGAATACTCAAGCCGGTGCAGAAGATGGTCTGGGAGGTATTGCGTAATGCTTTTTTGAGGCTATTTGGCAAGATGGCAGTGTTGAACCATGTTGCAGTTGGCCCCTGGGTGGCACTACATGGCTAGACCTGGGACCAGCAAAAGCATTCTTGGATAAAGGCAGAAAACATTGAAGCAGTTTTCTTTTTAAAAATTAAAGACAAATCCTTAAGCTAAATTTGTTGATATTTGCTGAATTCAATACAAATACACAAGAATATTAAACTCTGTTCCTCTTATTGAATGAGATTCCAAAATGTTCTGATAATATCTGGATCACTTTTGGCAGCATGCTGATATTAAGTACAGACTCAGTGGAAGGGTCCTATGGGTAGAAGTATGTGGCTAAAACTGCTTTGTGCTCCCTGAATATGCATACTACCAGTCTGTGCTGCAGCCCTGGGGGTGATTTTTTTTAGTACTATTATAACCCTTTTTATTGTTTGAATAGCAGTTTTATGACAAAACATTTATATTCAGCCTGCCTTTGTACTTGACTGAAAGAGAGCAATCACTGAGAATGATAAGGCAACAATGGTAATGATAACTGCATTTATGAAGCCTTACAGAATTTAAACGGGCATGCAAAAATAGACTTACAATAGTGCTTTACCTGCGTCTGAACTGGTTTGGGTATATTTCTTGTTCCTGGCCCATGTTTGCTGATGATGGAGATGTTGCCTTTTCTCCTGGTTTTTTTTCCCTTTCAGCATTTCTTCTGTTTGAATCTTATGTGTGTGTACGTCAGGGTTTTTTTACCTCAGAAAGATGCCATAGTAAGATGGAGGAACATAAACCATTTTCCAAAGTTTACATCCCTGAAATTATTGCTCAACTTAAATATCAGGCTTTCAGAGTTTGTGGTTAAATGATCTTGCAGCAGAATGACCATTACCTGTCTTTCAAGGTCCTACCTCTCATGAAAAATAGGCAATTCTTTCACTCTCCCTTGAGAAGAAGTGAGGAATAGCACTGGACATTGGAAAGTAATCCAAGACTTTAAGAGCAGGCGATCTGTTGCCTGAATATCTTTAAGTCCAATCAATTCTATTTTTATCTTCCTTTGCTACAGTATTTTCTCCCCCTCAAGGCATATGGAGATATATGCACACATACATTTTATGTATTTCCTTAAGTATTCCTAAAATTATTTCTTTTACTGCTTATAGAAGGAGGCAAGAAAACAACAAGAAGGTGCTTTGAAGGGAGCCAGGTAGCTCCTTCATCTCTGAGTTTTCTGTGGGGGGAACAAAATTATGCCTTAGTCTGTTTCTACTGTACATTTTAGTATGTGTTATGAAGAAAGAAGGTGTACCCTACGTATTGTTCTAAAGATATTTTAGGGCTACATTCTGCCACATTGTTCACAGGCTGCTAGGTAGACTTACTGGTGTTAGAGGCTTTCATACTAAGGAAGAGACTGTCCTTGTGGAGTTAGAATGACAGATTAAGCCTACATTTTTATATGCTATTTTTCAATATTTTAAAATAATTTTCCCAGCAAGCTATTTCATATAAAAATCTCTGTCATCTGTCTAGTTTTTATAAGCCAAAATAATGTATGTATTTATAGAAGTGAATGACCATTTTAAAGGCTTTTTAAATTTTCAGCCATGCGTTAAGATTTCATTGATCTTGAGGGTTGGCAACCTCAATTTACTCCAATTTTTTTCATATATAGTTTTCCTATGACACCATATTACTTAGTTCTCCACCTGTGTCTTAATTTTCTGTGCTTACAAATCCATTTGAAGTTAGCTGTATACAAAAGTTGTGTGGCATAAATTTGTAAAGATTAAATGACAAGTGACTTTAGATGTAGGAAGAAAAAAAGTTGTTAAAACAAGAAATATCTTTTATTATATTCATATATGTTGTTTTACCAATTCAAAAGCTCACTAATTACACTGCATTTTTTTTAATGTGCATATATGATTATTACATATTAACCTGTACATGTGTTCCTGTCTGTGTTATTTAGGCTTTAAATATGTTTATATTAATAATTTGAATCATAGAATCATAGAATAGTTAGGGTTGGAAAGGACCTTAAGATCATCTAGTTCCAACCCCCTGCCATGGGCAGGGACACCTCACACTAAACCATGTCACCAAAAGCTCTGTCCAACCTGGCCTTGATCACCGCCAGGGATAGAGCATTCACAGCTTCCCTGGGCAACCTATTCCAGTGCCTCACCACCCTTACAGTAAAGAGCTTCCTCCTTATATCCAATCTAAACTTCCCCTGTTTAAGTTTGAACCCGTTACCCCTTGTCCTATCACTGCAGTCCCTAATGAAGAGTCCCTCCCCAGCATCCCTAGAGGCCCCCTTCAGATACTGGAAGGCTGCTCTGAGGTCTCCACTCAGCCTTCTCTTCTCCAGGCTGAACAGCCCCAGCTTTCTCAGCCTATCTTTATGCAGGAGGTGCTCCAGTCCCCTGATCATCCCCGTGGCCCTCCTCTGGACTTGTTCCAACAGTTCCATGTCCTTTTTATGTTGAGGACACCAGAACTGCATACAATACTCCAAGTGAGGTCTCACAGGAGCAGAGTAGAGGGGCAGGATCATGTCCTTCGAGCTGCTGGTCACGCTCCTTTTGATGCAGCCCATGACAGGGTTAGCTTTCTGGGCTGTTATCGCACACTGAAGCTGGCTCATGTTCATTTTTTCATCAACCAATACCCCCAAGTCTTTCTCTGCAGGGCTGCTCTGAATCTCTTCTCTGTCCAACCTGCAGCTGTGCCTGGGATTGCCCCGAGCCAGGTGTAGGGCCTTGCACTTGTAATGGTTAAACTTCATCAAGTTCATGCTTACAAGCATGTCAAGGTCCCTCTGGATGGCATTCCTTCCCTCCAGCATATCAACCGAACCACACAGCTTGGTGTCACTGGCAAACATGCGGAGGGTGCACTCAATCCCACTGTCAGTGTCATCGACAAAGATGTTGAATAAGACCGGTCCCAGCACCCATCCCTGAGGGACCCCACTCGTTACTTGTCTCCAGCTGGACATTAAGCCATTGACCACAACTCTGTATGCAGCCATCCAGCCAGTTCTTTATCCACCAAGTGGTCCACCTATCAAACTGATGTCTCTCCAATTTAGAGACAAGGATGTCATGTGAGACAGTGTCAAACGCTTTGCACAAGTCCAGGTAGGTGACATCAACTGCTCTACCCCTGTCCATCAGTTCCGTAGCTCCATCATAGAAGGCCATCAGATTGGTCAGGCAAGATTTCCCCTTGGTGAAGCCATGCTGGCTGTCACCAACCACTTTGTTGTGTTTCATGTGCCTTAGCATGTCTTCTAGGAGAACTTGCTCTAAGATTTTGCCAGTCACGGAGGTGAGGCTGACTGGTCTGTAGTTCCCCGGCTCATCCATTTTCCCCTTCTTGAAAATGGGGGTTATATTTCCCTTTTTCCAGTCATCAGGAACTTCACCTGACTGCCATGATTTTTCAAATATGATGGACAGTGGCTCAGCAACTTCATTTGCCAGCTCCTTCAGGACCCACGGATGGATTTCATCCGGTCCCATGGAATTCAATTTTCTTTTTTTTTCAAATGAAATATAAGTAATGCAAACATTCACTTGCTTTGCCTAAGTTCTTGGAGTATTTTACTGGAATGCTGTATTCAAAGGCATATCATTTTCTACTAAATGTCTTTCTAATTCTTTTTGTGCAAATGATACCTTTTCCCCAGGCCCAGCTATTTAGTGGATAATATTGAACAAGTGTCTTTTATAGGATCTAAAAAGTACAGCATTATGTGAAAGAAATTTTTAAAAATGTGCATGGACTATTTAGGAGTACGCTTAGTGAATATTAAGCAAACACCTGAAGTTCCTTTGCTGCTGCCTAGAACCAGCACTTCATTACCCATTACGTGCAGTGACTTTGAATTTTTTATTAGGTACTGGTGTCTTAGCCTGTAAGGCTTGTGCATGATGTATATGAGAGCGATTTCCAGCAGAGCGAAGCTTATCACAGATCCACCTAAAAGGCAAGGCGATGTTTTAATTTTTAGTTCACATGCACAACAGCTGCCCGCAGAACACTTGCACACAGAGCAGGAAAGAAATTTGGTTTAAGGGTTGATTATATGTGTCTTACCATATACAGTAAGTCCAGAAATAGGCATGATAAACTTCAGATAAACACAGAATATGTAAATGGAAAGAACAATGCCAGAATATTTACCCCCTAAGTTTGAGCTACACTACATTTTTAGTGCTTTTTTTTTTTTTTTTTCTTGATGGTGAGCATGCAGGACTAAGGTTTAAATATGTTTCTGATTTATTTTGTTTCTCCCAAACTGTATTTATATCCATGGTTTAGACAAGATAATTTCTAAAAGCAAAGTTGAACTGTGAATCTGGCATGTAATGTGCGCAAAAGAATGAATCATTGCTATTGGCATTCCTCATATTTGCTAAGAAAAACAGTGTTAACAAGTGTTAATGAGTATTAAGAAAAAAACAGAAAAGCAAGAGGAAATGGTGAAGAATTGAGAAGGGCAACTAATAAGAATGAGAAGAGAAATGGCTCAACAGTAAATCCAAAGGTAGTGAAGAAATATGTTGATTACTTTTTCACTGTAAATGGCTTAAATGAGCTTTTGATGGTGAGGGACCTTATCAGATAGGTCCTAAGAATACTAGTTTGAGTAATTAAAATCAGGGAATTCAGGAGATAAATGTGCCTTGAGAAAGCATGGGCTATGTGCAGAATGTAGTGACATGCTGATGGCTAAGATAATAGGGTTTCATAAAAGAATATAAGGAGTAAAGAATTTTGAAACCCAGGATCAACAGGATCAATTCGGTCTCTAAGTTTCTTTTATTAGTGTCATAAACTTAGCAAACTCCATCTTAGAAGTTTTTGCTTTTTCTGAGACAAATATTTTCTTGGACTTTCTTTTAGAAACTTATTTACTTTTCATTTTTTTTTCATTCAGAATTTATAAATAATTCTTGTGTTAAAAATTGCCTTTTCATTGTTAACTGTCTTTCAGCCTGATGTTTTACCTTACAGAAGAACTGATTGCCATTTCTTCTTCAACCAATACCATATCCATCTCTCAATTTCACTACTAATCTATATATTTTCAACTTTAACTAACCTTTTCACATGTGGCATTGTATGAAATATACCTTACTGAAATCCAGATAGATATTTTATCAAGCATATCAGTTATCTTATTAAAAGAAAGCTATTGGTTTAGTCTGGCATGATCTTCTTGCAAATAGTTTATGTTCTATCCTAAAGCTGCAAATGTCCTTTTTCTTGTTCATACAAAAGCAGAGTTGTTAGCATAATGAAATCATTGCTCTTGCAAAGGGAAAGCCTTTTCATCCATAGTTTTTGAACAGTGAATTTAGGTCATGCCATTTAAAAAAAGGTTTCTTTGAAAGCAGACTATTTTTGATAATGGGGCCTTAATACATTCCCCAATCAGAAGGAGCATGCATATCATGACAAATCTTTGCTCCATTAAAATCGTTTACTATCCTGAAAATGAATTAGCTGAATCAATATACTCCTTCTGACATTTCCCTGAGGAGACAGGAGCAGCTGCTTGAGCAGCAAGTGCTGCCCGAACTAGTTCGCCAGACACTGCACCTGACGTAGGCAATGGGGCCATCATTGATGGCAGCAGGGAGCAAGGAACAGACCCTTGTAGGGAACTGGGGAAGAAGGTTACTCATGGGTGCCATGCTTTTGCTAAGGCAAAACTAAAAATCAGGTATGACTATCAGCACTGGCAAAGCTGCACAATGCTGAAATTGTGTAATAGTAACAATGACAGAAACCCCACGAAAGAAAGACGAGAAATAAGACAGCTATTATTTCCTATGTGTCATGCTCCTTTAACTACTTGTATTTCTCGAACATTTATGTAGAGATTTGTCTTCAATTAGTTTATCAGATGAATTTGTTTTCAAGGATAGTTTCTGTAAAATTTCTTATTATTTGGTTTCTTATACTTTATAGATATCCAGATATGTAATGCTTAAGGTATATAATAATAAGCATAGTTTTCAGTTTTGACTGTTTTATTCAAAATTGCTGCCATGATTCAGAGAAAAACAAGGGCAAAAAGTCAGATATAAGTAAGTTGAAATATTTGAGCTGGAGGCTTTAGAAATGTTCAGTGTGCACAAGTAAATGGACATAGAATTTCTGCAGAGGTGGTAAATAAACTGATTTTTCAGAATTTTTTTTCTAAATTGAAATATGATATGAGAAAAAATAATGCCATGGAACAAGTACCATTTCAATTGAAAAATATAACAGATAGCTCTTTATGGCTTATTATGTTTCTTCTTTTTCTATGAAAATTAATAACTTTTTAAAGAAAGATTGTATTGAAACATTAAGCTATACAATTACAATTTATTCTCAACCTCAGAAGAGTTAATGGTAGAACTTGATTTAAAAATTCTCCATCAAAATTATTTTTCAATAGAAATAATTCATGCTTTGAAATTAGAAGTGGCATTAGTATGGGTCAATAGTAGATGATCCCTAATTTAATTTGAAAAATGAAGTCTTGGCATTTTTGCAATTAGATAATTGAAATTTTTAGAAGTGAAAAGTTTTTTTGAAGTGTACCTTTAAAAACTTTTGGTAATAGTTATTAGTTAATTTGTACTAAAAAATCAATATAAAAGCATTTGGAGTGTTCTAAAAACACTGAATATAGGTATATGATTTTTTCATAATCTATGGAGTAAAGCAAGTCGGCTTTTTTCTGATTATATTAATAGGATGATGTTTTGGAATCTGAAATTAATTTTTGCCTGTCCACCTAGAAAATGTTGCCTAGTGATATTTCGTTGATATAGCATGTCAGCTGATCTTTCAGCGCATCTCCTTAACCACAGTGTTCATTAGTGTTTACCTCAACCTTTAATTCAGCAGAAAGAGATGAAGTTATTTCTGTTCGTATGGAAAGTGTACCTGTAGCCTTTGATAGGAAAAAACATATTTCAAATTGTATATTAATACACATTACATATTGTATATTATGAAATGACTGAAGCTGGTTATGAAAATCCTGGTTGCTGGACTTCTGATGATTGCTTTAATCAGCAAATAATATAATTTTTGGTGTATGACACTGATTCCTTCTTATGCATTTTATTTTAGTATTGAATTGATGGTGCAGTTAAATATCAAGGCTATACTGCTTTCGTCAGTAGCCACTGGTGCTTTGGAGAGCATGTTTTATAACAATTGGGTCTTTTCTTAAAATCTCTTTTGTTCAGTGTAACTTTAATATGTTGGGCATGTCTCCTTTCATCACAGCAGGGGACACCATGTATCTGTGGGATAAACTAGTTCTATTTTAGCAATATGAAATCTTTCTGAATTAGTGTGCATACATATGCCAGTTGATAGTGCTTTTTGAGGCAGTAAGTATTGGGGAATTGTGTCAGCAATAGCATTTTTCTTCCTCAGTAGTTAATTCATATCCTGTAAATATGATTTTCCCATTATACCTAAATGCTATTTTTATTGTCTGTGAGTATAGCATATGTTGATAATAGCACATCGATAAACACATCTACAAATTAATGACAGGTATTCATGAGTGAAATACAAACGCTGTAACTCACGTTTTGCTAACTCACATTTTGCTACTTGAAAGAGACTCTCCCAAGGTTGCTGTGTTGAAAGCTTTTAGAATTGTTTTGAATATGGGTCTATAAGAGTTTGTTCAGAGATTTGGAGTGGTAAAAGAACTTAGCATGTGTGAGTCTCTGTGTTGCATACTCAAACTTTAATATGCGGAGAACTTCAGTGGGAATCTGTATCATAGGGGGTCATGTGTCAGGGCTCTCTGCAATGGGTCATGTGCCAGGGCTCTCTCTGCGACCCATGGTAAGAGAGCTCGCGTGCTCCAGTGAAGATAAGTCAGGGAACTGCTAAATCTGAAAATCTCAGCCAGATTTAGGTATTGAACCCCTCAGCCTCAATTATCCGGTAGTGTTTTGGACGTGTGCAGTGGAAGCAGAACACTAGGCAACTTGGGAATATTAGTGATAAAGGCATATGTCTTTATGTGTGTCGTTTTTATGTCTTCAATTTACATACCAGTATTCAATCAAAGTCACACTTTAGATGCCTTGGTTTGTAAATCTTACTCTTTCCATTTTATCTCAATATGGTTGCTGATATAAATTATCACTTTAACTTACTTTTTTATTTAGCATAAGAACAATCTTGGCTGCTTTACTCATGAATGGTCCACTGTGCACAGTAGAGATGATAGAGATAAAAGTGCATGTCTGTTTTGGCTTTTAGGTAGAAAAATCCATATTCTTATTTGATTTGTAATCCTGCCTGAAGAAAGCTGCACCATATTCTGTTCCACTACAAACTCCTCTTGATTTCCTGGTACTTTTAAGGTTCATCTTATTCTTAACTATTAATAAAAAAGGATAACTGATCTCAGAATTATTTTTGTCAGGGAAGGACAGGAGTGAATATGCAGGGAGACTGTTGAGAACCTGTGCTACCCTGTGCTGAAGACCAGCAAAGAAATAATTCACCTAGGATGAAGATTTTTATATTTTATTTTTTTATGAACCTGAAAGCAAGCTTCTCCCTTACTGTAGGACTCACACTGAAACGATTTTTAATGTTAGCTTTTGGCAGGCAATGTGGTTTTCTCCTTCTATGATGGAAACAAAGAGCTCGGTAATAAAGGATACTAATTTCTGTGTCTTTCACATTCATGTCTGGGAAGAGATGTAATTTATAGCAGAAAACTACAAATCACATTATAAACTACTTAAGAATTTCAGGAAAAGCAACAACTTCTGGAAAAAAAAAGAAAAAAAGAGTATAGGGAATATCTATATATTTTTTTTTTCAGAAGCCTAGACATGAAATTTCCTTTATTGAAATTGACATGTAAAAATACATATGCAAACATCTATGATATCTCATAGAAAACGTTTTAAAATGGAATGACTTTCCACCATGAAAACAGAAGTTTTTTGGGAAGATCAAAAAATGACATGAACATTTCCCACTTAGACTGCTTGAAACTGTGACTCCCTCCAAACTGGTATTAACCTAAATTACAACTTCACCTACACATTTGCATCATAAGAAATGTGATTTAATCACATTAAATAAGTATACTGATGTAGAATTCTGGAGAAACTGATATGAACTTGTCTTCCTTATAGCAAGACTATATTGCTGTCAGGGGGCTTTGAAGTGGCTGTGCCTAAGCTTCAGAAGAAGTATAGGTGGGATGTGCACAAGGCTTATAGCACAGGGAAAAATATTCAAGAGATCAATTATTACTTCTGACTCACAGTGTGTTCAAGCTGTCTTTATTACTTGTCATTGAGACAATAATTTGATTTGACAGGCAGATTGAATGTTATTAAAATCAAAAGATTTCAGTTACCTTATTGCACGTGTGACGTGTTGTTACAAAGATCTGCTTCATGAAAAGAACCAAGAAGACTGTGTCACTGGTTTGACCTGCAGGTAAAGGAGTTGGAAAATCGCCTAGTTTTGTAATTGGTTGGTGAATTAATTGTATACAGTTGTCCATGGTGAGTGTTTATTGATGCAATGCGTCTCTCATTATTGAAGTTGATACAGTGTGCCTTTTTCAGGGAAAACAGAAATTAGCAGTTTAGTGTTAGGGCTCTGTCATGTACTGCTCTTTCAATCATCTAGCATGAAACTTGCACTGCCTTTTGGACAACGTTTTCTAGACACTGTATTTTCATATATGCAACAATAAGCCTATATAAAAGGATGATAAGAGAAAGATTGAAAAACAGAGGAGACTAGAAGAGGCAAATTGTGTATAATTACAACATGCTTTCAGGGGGAACAAAGAAGAAGAAAATCTTATTTGGGGTTCACTGGAAATTTTGCTTGAAAAAGATTACTTCATTAATTTTTTCACTTTGTAAAAAAACCTGGTAGTGATCTGTTCATGAGCATGAATATAATTATGCAGTTTAGTGATCCTTAAATATACTCTTACTCCCATTTCATTAAGTTGTAACTGGTGACACTGGTACAAAAATACAAGCTGTTTTTATAGGAAAGGTTGCCACTTTTATGTAACTCCTGCGAGTTTAGGCATATTTAACGTAGAATTTTTTTCATCCTTTTGGTGAATGATCTTTTATTTCTGCCAGAATAAATTGCTGAGGGGCAAAACCCTCCACTAAAATCCTGTATTCTGGGCAATTTGCACCAGTCTAATTTTAAAATACCTGTTTTCAGGCATTATAGAGTGACAGTTTAGAATATGTCTGATTTTTGAAAGTCCTTTTGTAAACAGCCACCACAGTTGGTAAACTATTTAGGTCTCTTAAGCTGCTCCTTTGAATTTTTAGAAATATATTTGGTTGTAAGAGCACACATTAGTTGGGGTTTGCAATATGTTTTTTCCTATCAAAGAGCATATTTTTATTGTGCTCTAATGCTAACACTTAGCATGCTTGCTTTTTTTTTTTTTTATGGAGAGCAAATGTTAGTAAATGTATAGGTAAACCTACCAATTAATTAAGTCTACATGCAATTAGGTAAATGTAAATTGCCATATGCTTGGTACCTTTCATAACCCTGAAGATAATAATTACCATATCTGTTCCATAATGGCCTTTCTTTCAAAACAGGTGGGATATTCTCCATCTCTTTGTTTGTTCTTGGTTATGGTGTTTGGACAAATACTAAATGCAGTTACAAAATATAACTGAGAGCAGAAATCTTTATTTGAATTTACCAATGCAGACATAAAATGATCCAAGTTCCTGTCCTTGCAGGTAAGGGTAAACAGAGAACTGATTTTCAATCCATCACTTGCAGCCTACAAACCTGAAGATGAGGCAATTAAGAAAAAAGGTTTCTTCTCCTTCTGAATTGCACTCACATGAAATTTTACAAAAGGAAGAGGGAAAATTATTAATAAATTGACACTGAACCTTTACTTTCTGGAAGGTACAATTTCTCTTATTTCATCGGACAATCCTGCAGTGTCTGAAGGGCAAATGTATAAAAATGTGAATGTGCTTGAAAAAATAGAGTATAAAGAGAGTGAAAGGAAGTCTTTTAGAATGTAGCCAGTCGTAAAAGATGACTCATCAGACTTTGCACCTCAAAATACTTTTGTCTTTGTCTTTGACATGCCCTTAGTCATTCTATGTTTTTCCGTAGTCTCTTAATGGTTATTAAATATAGAAGTATTAGAAAATACAGTGTAAACTGTATATGTATATTAATATTATTTTATAATCCATATTATAAACACTGAGACTAGTCAGTTGTCCTTGCTAAATTGTTATATTGCTTATGAATTTTACCCATTATTTTTAATAATGGATTAATATCTGTGTTTACCATTCTTTATGATTCTGATGGGTAGAAGTACCTGATTAACCTAGGCATTCACGTTTTGGTTGTACTTTCTCAATGGCTTCTTTTAGACTGCTTGTACCACTGTTTTAGCAGCAACTGAAGACTACCACAGTTGAAGATTTTTCCATGTGTAAGCCTGTCATACAGCACTCCATCAATAGTTACCCTCTCTGAGAAGTAAAAATAGAAATGCATAAAGTACTGTCAAGTCAGAAAGCGTTTTCCAAACTGCATGCCACTAATGAATACAGAAGCCACGTAAAAATAGTGTGACGCCTTTCACAGGCCTGCTTCTTCCATTTGTAATTACTGTGGTTCTCATCAATATAATTGATGGTACCAAGCAATTAAATTTTCTGAAAACCTGATCAAAGAAGAGTTATATGTGGACGTACAGTATGTATTTAGGAGTATGAATATTCAGTCTGAGGAAGAAGTGTGTTCATTTGAATTAGGAGATAGGAGGGATACTGAGCTGGTAATGATCTGGTTGTTTTGTGGCTTCTGAAGTGAAATGAAATAAAGAATAGCAGTTAAAAGGAATCTATTTGGGCAATTATTAAAATTTTTGTATAAGTTTATTCCAACTAAAAATATTTTGTAGAGTACCTCCTTTACAAAATCTGCTTACAAGACCCCTTTGGAGTATATTGTACAGGCATTTTGAAAGAAGACGGATTATCCATCCGAAAGACTCACTAACACCTTTAATTCTTAGTCTTTGCCTTCACTTCTCCTGATTCTTTTGACCTACTGTTTTCCCAGTTTTCAGATGACAGTTTCTGCCAATGTGGATAGCAAAAAGAAAAACCACACACACACAAAAAAAAAAAACAAACCCCAGCAACAAAAACCTGAATATCAACAAGAAGATTTGCAGAGGAATGCAATCAAGAATGATGTTGCAAATCAAGCTTTGAATCAGACCATCAAAATTCAAAAACTTTCAGCTATTTGCAATTATGGTGGTAATTGCTATTTTAGAATGTTTTCCTTCTTCCAAAGAAACTCCATGTTGTTAGCTGAAATTCTAGGTATTCTTAATCACAGAAAATCTTTTTGCAGCTGATGAAGACTAAATATTATAGGCAATCAAAACAAAGTATTATCTACATATTTCAGCTGATTAAAAAAAGGTACCTTTTGGAATATCTTTAAAAAAACATTTCACTGTGTAGTACTAGCTAATTACAGCATACTTTTCACACATGAAAACAGTAGTATTATCTATTTTAAAGCAAAAGGTGGTGGATTTTTAAAATTCTATTTAAGGGTATTGCATCCAAGGTCTTTGCTATGATATTTTAGTTCATGTAATTATTCTTTTCTTTCAGTTGTGAATCAGGGTTTGCAGAGAAGTTCTGATTATTATAAATAACATTTATACATTAAATGAAGGTTTCCTTTAAAAAGTTGTATTTTAAAGATTGGTGTATCAACATAATATAATATGAGGCCATCAAGTAAAAGTAAATGGCTGAAAGTTGTATATAAAGTGTAGGAAAATGCTATTAAATAGTAATGTAAGAACAATTTTGGTTCAAGAGCAATTATTATAAAGGGCAACTAAATTCTGAGATCTTGCTTGAGACTTTTGTACTAAATTTTATTTTGAATATGAGAAATTGTATTATTTTTTATTCTCTGATAGCAAATAAACTTTATTTTGTTCAGAGGCAAATTCAAGATTTTTGAAGGATAGGTTCCATAAAGAAAGGAGAAAATTTGTCTGTGTTTCATTGTTGAAACTTTATAATCATATATTTTTTTTTTTGAGTAAATCTGTTAAAAAGCAATAATATGCCATGATTTTTAATGAAGTAAAAATTCATAGCTATTCTGCTAGATGTTTTAGCAATATTTCTTCAGTTATTAGTTTTACATGTGAAGAATAATATTAGAATATAGTTTGCCTTAAGAAACATAGAATAGTTAGGGTTGGAAAGGACCTTAAGATCATCTAGTTCCAACCCCCCTGCCAGGGGCAGGGACACCTCCCACTAAACCATGTCACCCAAGGCTATGTCCAACCTGGCCTTGAACACCACCAGGGATGGAGCATTCACAACTTCCCTGGGCAACCCATTCCAGTGCCTCACCACCCTCACAGTAAAGAATTTCTTCCTTATATCCAATCTAAACTTCCCCTTTTTAACTTTAAAGCTGTTACCCATTGTCCTCTCACTACAGTCCCCAATGAAGAGTCCCTCCCCACCATCCCTATAGGCCCCCTTCAGATACTGGAAGGCTGCTCTGAGGTCTCCACGCAGCCTTCTCTTCTCCAGGCTGAACAGCCCCAACTTTCTCAGCCTATCTTCATGCAGGAGGTGGTCCAGTTCCATAAAAGTTAAGTTGTACAACATAAAATTTGTTTATATGAGTAATTCCTGGGAAATTTACAGGATTTGTTTTTGAACAAATATTTATGAAAAAACATACATATATATCGTTACTTTCTTAACAGTTTTTTTGTATGCACTATATCTGAATGAAGCAAATGCAAAGGATTGGAGGGAAGTGATGACTGATGCCACAGCGCTCATACAACTGCAGTAGAATCAATGAAGCTGGCAGAGCCCTGAGTGGAATTTTTTGAAGTTACAGCAAATTTTATTGGAGGATCCTGACTTACAGACCTCATTTACAAAACTATCAGAATTAGCAACTGCATTAAAGTACAAGCTAATTTTGTAAGGGTGTTTTTTTTTAGTTTGTTTCGCTGACTTTGGTTGTATTTTTCATTTTGCTTTGTGTTGTTTTTTCCGAGGCTTGCAACAAGATTGGAGCTGGAAAATGTCTGAAAGTTTAGGAGAAAGTCCTCAAACACCAAAGTAAGCTATATATTGGTATGAAATGGAGACTTTGATTAATCTGTTAAATATCTAATTTTGTACTCACTGATTCATACCGTTGAGGCCACGAACTTCATAAATATTTAGCATCTTTAGTGAGCTTTTGAAACAGTTTGAAGCAAAATGAAGCCAATAACCTTAAAAGAGGGCAAAAAGTATTCACAGGTTGAAACTACTGAGTGTTGTTTAATCTGCAGTACTAAATTATTAAATCCTTTAAAGAAGTCTCATACTGTTGAAAAAATATTTGTGAAAATGTCTTTTTAACATTAGAGTAAATCTGCTAAGTTTGAAAATATATTTTTAATCAGGGCATGAATGTTGGGGATTTTGTGCAAATAAGCTACTCGTGTGAATAGGGTCACTTGGTACTTAATTTTATAAACTGTAAAATACAGGATAGTTAGGGAGGAAAAAATAAGACATTTTGAGTTTTAAGCATATGTTACTTTCCTGAGTTCACAAGCAGCTTACTTTTTTCATAATTAAAATGTGTGCTAGAAAAAAAAATATATTTGGATCACATTTGTAATACATATTAAAAAAAAAGACCTCTCATGCATCCTTTTATGTATTAGAAATAAAGCTCTCTAAGCAGAGATTTTTTTTTTTTTTTTTTTTTTTTTTTTGTAGTAACTATAAACCTGACTTTTATTACGAAAGAGATACCATTGAGGTTGTTCCCTCTTACAAGATGTCTTTAAATCTGATATGATGTGATACTGTATGAAGGAAAAAGCAGCCTTGATTTCAGATATAGAAAAGCCTGAAAGTAAATCTGTAGTGTTGCAATCATATTTGGGAAAAGCACCAGTCATTTTATTCCATAGAATTCCTGAGCCAGCTGATAGATGAATCACTTTTGACAGTAACTTACTTTTTGACCTATGTGGCAGGGAGAATGTCATAGCAGTAGGAGAGGTTCTGTGATAATTGGAAAGTGAAGAGGACTTGGTGATGCAGTAGGTTAGTGCATTAGCCTCTCCCCTCTGGAGACCTCAGTTCATATTCTGCCTTAGGGTCACTAGTGGAAATTCATGCTTTGGTGTCCTACTTCTGTTTGTACATATGATAAAAAAGACCCATACTTGAAAAAAAAAATGTTGTCTTTTTTCACTGTGAAACACTGTATTAGCAAGGATCTTAGGGCCGATGTACACAGGCAGAGAACTTCAACAGCCTTCATTCCTGCTATATATGTCTGTCAAGTCCACTTTCCCCAAAAGAGCATTCACTCAATATTTTACTGAAAAGCAAAAAAAAAAAAAAGATATACATGAAAATAATGCAAATAATGAAGGGGACTCATCTGTAATACAGAAGCTACACTGATAAATTTACTTTTTTTTTTTTTTTGGAATTAACTCCGGCTAATCGCTCTTGCACTGAAGTTATATTTCTCTTAAACTGTTTTACTTGATTGTCCTTCTGCCTAAGATTTTTCAGTGCCAGAGAACTCTTGTTTTATATGAAGTGGAGTGAAGCAGTGATGACATCCAGTGAGTAATTAGTTCAAAAAGTACACATTCCATAATGGTATCCTGGGAGCCACTTTCCAAGCCTGTTTAAGAGAAACATGTTGCTTGCATTTACAGGTGGTAGTAAACTGAATGTAGATCAGTTACCACCTATGTACTGTCTTTTATTACATCTGTAGTGTGTACTCTTATTGTCTTGTAACAATGGTGGTGCAACTAATTGTGCTTAATGTTCCAGTGCGAAGAGCTTGTCTTATCAATTTCTTATATCAATTTTGTCTTATCAATTTCTTATATCTTTGTCTTTTCATCTCCTTCAGAATTTACAACTTCCAAGTTACATTAGGGATTTGCAGCAATGTGTAAGCAACTTAACTTTCAAATCCTCACAAAAATATTAATTCTGTTTAAAATTGTGAGAGAGCTTCGCTGTTTAAACCTGAGCTAAATATTCCAGATGGGTCCAGCCTGAGAACACTGGTGACTAAGACAGTCTGTTCAAGGATGAAAAAGGCATCAGAGAAGTAAGACCCACAATTTTATACCCTTCTTCTAGGCAATAGGCAATCACAAATATGGCTTCATCTCTGGAGTAGATGAGAATTGTCAGCTAACTGCAGTATCCAATCTCTATCCCTTTTTGACAATCATTTCCCTCAGACTTGAGAGAAACATGGAGTAGTGATTAAAACCTACTTTCTCTTTATTTCATTCAGTAATAAAAAAAAAAAAATAAGAGAGAGGTAAACAGGGAAGAAGCAAAGGATTAAAGGATAAAGACAGAACAGAGGAAGCTTGCACAGAAAACAGCAGACAGGAACAGAGCTGTCTGATAAATCATTCTCTTAATCAACTGTGCCAACCAAAAAAGGCCTGAGTGAGCAGCTACAAATGAAGAAGCTTAAACTGATTTTTTTATTTCCTTGTTTACACTCCTCAAATACATACCTAGTAACTTAAATTTATACTTTTAATTGTACAAGTTTCAAATAGAGTGGTAGAAGCCTTGATCTGAGACTTTTCATTTTCTGTGCATGAGAAAAAACTTCCTAGAATTGTGAACAACTTTAAGTATCTTCTATACTAGGTGACAGTTTAGATCTCCTTTGAATGCTCTAGCTTTCTTTGACTAGTTAGAGTTCCTCTGGGAAGTGGCACTTGTTGCTGATCTCCACTTGGACATTGAATCATTGACCACAGCCCTGAGTGGAACCATCCAGCCAATGATGGAATTGATCTGAAGCCCTGAATAAGAAGCACAAACAAGATGATTTAACTGTGACTTTTCCATATGTTATGACGTTCACGTAAGGGAGTAAGCTAAATTAAACCTCCTCTTGGTACACATGCATCTTGCTCAATCAGCAAGGTCAGCCATTTGCACCTCTCACCTCTAATAGTAGACCAACATTAGGGACACCTTTGGGATGTCAGCCTCATCCTCTAAAGGCTGATGGTAACAGTTTCAATGCCTGGAAGGAGAAAGAGACCTTAGAAAGGTTCTTTTGCTTCCCTGTTTCCATGCAAAGGTGATACTGAACTAGAAATGAGAGTCAAGGCTGAAATAAAAATGTAACAGGATGAGACATAGATTGAGATAAAAGTGGAAATGGAGAATTGCGAGTTGTAACAGCTCTTTGGTAAATAAAAACCCCTCAAAACTGAAAGTCTTTTAACTGCTTAAGCAAGTTAGTCCAAAGCATCTCTTTTTGTTTCTTATATTTCTTGTATATATGATGTCTTAAACCACAAGCCTTATGAATAACTTTTTTCATAAATAAAACTTCTGCATTACATACATCACATTTTCATCATCTGCTCACTTATTGTCACGGGTTCAGCAGCAGCAGTCATTTTTCTCCTCCTTGGTAGCTGGTGTAGCGCTGTGTTTTTTGATTTTGGGCCTGGGAACAGCGCTGATAACACCAGTGTTTTGGTTACTGCTTAGTGATGTTTTGGTCTGGCCAAGGACTTTCTGAGTTTCATGCTCTGCCAGGGAGGAGGGGAGCCGGGAGGAAGCAGAGACAGGACACCTGACCCAAACTGACCAAAGAGGTTATTCCATACCACAGCACGTCATGCCCAAGATGGAGGACGGAGAGGAGAGACCCAGAAGGGTGGGGGGTGCACTGCGTGGTCGGGCTTGGTTTTAGGTGGTGAGAAATTGTATTCTTTCCTTGTATTTGCCTTGTCATTATTGTTATTGGTGGTAGCAGTAGTGATTTGTGTTATACCTTGGCTGCTGGACTGTTCTTGTCTCGGCTAGTGGGAGTTGCGTTCTTTTGATTCTTCTCTCAATTTCCTCCCCCCCCCTTCGGAGTGGGGGGGAAGAAGGAGGGGAAGTGAGTAGTCGGGCTTTGTATTAGAAGGGGTGAGCTATTGTATTCTTCCCTTGTATTTGCCTTGTCATTATTGTTATTGGTGGTAGCAGTAGTGATTTGTGTTATACTTTAGTTACTAAACTGTTCTTATCTCAACCTGTGGGAGTTGCATTCTTTTCGATTCTCCTTCCCATCCCTCTGGGAGTGGGGGGCAAGAAAGAGGGGGAAGTGAGTGAGAGAGAGAGAGAGTCTGTGTGAGTTAGTCTTAAACCACGACACTTATGCTATGCCCCCTTTCAGGTGTGGCTCTAAAAGAAGTGAAAGATGTCTAGTTTTGAGAAGCTCTGCTGGTGTTAAAGTTGTAGAAAGAGGACTAGCACCATATACTTATTCTGGAAGCCTGCATGAACCTCCCAATTAACTTTGAAGGACTCCCAGCTTTGCTTAGCCCTCTTTTCTCAGAATACAGATTGTATTTTTATGCATATAAGACTTTAATTCTCAACAGTGTTTCTCATAATTGGCTATGTATGCTGAGACAATTGAAATTTGTCTATTCATTACTGTGTTATTGTAACTATATAGGATTTCAGCATGCCTTGTATGTCACATTGTTTGACATTCTTCTAGCTTTGTTTTTAACTATGGAAAATGAAAGGTAAAGGTAATATAGCAATTGCAGTGATGTGTTCAGATTTCTAGCTGCCGACAGAAGTGTGTGTACTGCTGGATTTGATTTTGAGTTGAGAAAATTATCTGACAACTTATTTTTACACCACTTTAGTAGTGGTGTGGATTTTTTATTTATTTATTTATTTATTAGTTTCAGTGTTGTTAGGTATGATGCACAGAATCAGGGTGAGAAAGTGATTTCATGCTCTATTTCTCCAGATGAAGTTTTATGCTTTGCTGATGAATACTGACATGTAAACCCAAATTGCAACTTTCCAGGTCTAACAATGGTAAATTAAAACAAATTTCACAGAAATTATAGATAGGCTTTTATAGGCCACACAAAACTTTTGAAATGAGTTGATATCTTACTTATTAGGAGTAGGATATAAGCCTTTCTTACTTTTGGACCCCTAAGATGATGACTAGTTTTTATGCTTTTTAAATGGGTTATTTACAACCATAATTTTAATTATGTTGAAACAAAACAGAAGTTTTTTAAAAAAAGAAAAATTGGTGACCATGTTGGGGATTTCTTTTGGAATGGAATTTTTTTGATGCTTACAGTAGTTGGCAGGATATAAAAGGATGAAGTTATCTAATCCATGAATATAAGGAAGCATCAGTACCTTTGCTTTTGAAATCTAAAAAGTAACTCTTTCTTCTATATTACTTAACTGAGAATTTTACCACATAACTATTTTGGGGTTTTGTTTTATACAGCACGCTTCAGTGATCAGAAAGTAATGGAATAAGGAAATTGTATAAGGTACTTTGCTACCAGTTTGTTATCTAAGGGTTCTGCTTCACAGAGGTGGATGTTCATCTTCAGGTGATGCTTTTCATCTCTTGCTCCCTCATGCCCATTTTGTCTATCTCTGTCCAGTCTCTGCTCTGAACATGGGAAAATTTCTCATAGAATACCTGCTCAGCTGTTTCTGTTTACTGCAGAAATGTCTGGGTTGATCTTAGTATCCAAAGCTTTAAACTGCGGAGATTCATCACATGTTCCATGAATGTCACTGACCTTCCTTCCTTGGGGACAGAGCAGATAAGAATGGGAACCTCCAGGCAGGTATCAGTCAATGTAACCCATCCCCACTCATTAATCATTAGTTTACTGTAACTGGACTCTTTACTCATTTTATACTTTTCCTACATGTAATTTAAAACAACATAGTTTCAGTTGAAATAAAACAAATGAACAAATGCATATTTTTACTGGAAAAGACATCTTAAAAAAGAAGTTTCATCCAGCTCCACTCAGAGTCATTTATGGCTGTGATTCTTGGTCCTGCTGCATAATCTCAAGAGAGATTGTCACCTAATAACGTAGTAGAGCACTGTATTAAGGTGGTTGCATATTACCTGGCCAGATATATAATTCTGAGATATTTCTAGTGTTTTATGTTTCTCTAAGATGTTTCCTAAGGTAGCTCTCTGAAGATAGAATTTGATTCTATCAGAAAGGTTGGTACTGTGTGTTGTATATTTAAGCCAAAAGTTTTGGGCATGAGAAAAATAAAATGGTAAAGAATGAGAGAAAGGAACAAAGTTATCAATTTGATAACAGCAGCACAAAATGTTTGATAGTGTATCAGATAACATTTCTCAATGGGTTTATTTAGCTGCCTACATTCCTAATGAGAAGCTCTGGGGTGACAACCATAATCACAGGTTTATGATAAAGTATCTGAGGCTTCAGATGTTCAGTCCAACAAGCACTAATGTCATAATAGTGTATAAGTAGTTTTACTGAATAATCATAAATGTAATTATGGCACTCTGACATAAACTTGTTTCAGAGGCAAAATTGTTTCAATTAAGAATAACAGAATACTACTAGATGGAGTAAAATTATGGCACTGTTCATTACAGAAAACAACATGCTGCAAGTAAGAATATTAAAATTTAGAATGGAAATAATAGTTTTATATTCCCCTCTTCATAGAATCATAGGATCACAGAATAGTTAGGGTTGGAAAGGACCTTAAGATCATCTAGTTCCAAGCCCCCCACCAGGGGCAGGGACACCTCACACTAAACCATGCCACCCAAGGCTCCGTCCAACCCGGCCTTGAACACCGCCAGTGATGGAGCATTCACAACTTCCCTGGGCAACCCATTCCACTGCCTCACCACCCTTACACTAAAGAATTTCTTCCTCATATCCAATCTAAACTTCCCCTGTTTAAGTTTGAACCCGTTACCCCTTGTCCTCTCCCTACAGTCCCTAATGAAGAGTCAGTCCCTCCCCAGCATCCCTATAGCCCTCCTTCAGATACTGGAAGGCTGCTCTGAGGTCTCCACTCAGCCTTCTCTTCTCCAGGCTGAACAGCCCCAACTTTCTCATCCTATCTTCATATGGGAGGTGCTCCAGTCCCCTGATGATCCTCATTCAGGCTCAGTTCTTAATTGCTGAGGATTTAGAAATGGAGTAGCTCTGGGTGGGTAAGTAAAGGTACGTGTGTTTGCATTCACTTTTTCATCCTACACCCTTGATAAACTTTGTGGCAAAATGTTTCCAGTTATAACTCTACATGACATTAGGGTTGTAGCCGGACTATGAGACTGCAGCCCGGTGCTGTACACCTGACACATTTCAAGAGGTACAGAAAAAGTGTTGAAGATGTGTTTCAGTTTTGTGAAGCCCATTTCAGGAAAAAAAAAAAAATGGCTACCTCTGCAGGTATTTCTAGCTCTTGTTTTGCTTCAAACAAAAGTTGAAGCTTCAGTCTTTCATGTATTTAGAACTGTTTAAAGGAATGATTCCTTCAAGCTGACAACAACTCCTGAAAGCATAAAAGCTTAAGAAAATACATAACATACTGAAATATGCACACATATTGTACCTCATCTTGCCTAGTTCTCCATGAAATGTCAAAAGAACCTCCTACTGTGATATGTCTGTGAGCTCTGTAAGACTGATTAAATTTCTATATAATGTCAATCATTGCATCCTGTGAACCATAAATTATAAAATTTGTGTTCTATTTTATCACTCCATAAAAAGGCTTAAAACTTTTTTCTTATAAGATACGAAGAATAAACTGTGACTCTCATTTTATTTGTGGCAATTTTATGCACATACAGAAACAGAGTGTAAATGTGGAGTGTATTCTTTATAGATTTATGAAAAATAGATTAAGAAAGCATTTGCTACAATAAAATAAATAATATTATGATTTATTTCTCAATTTTGTAGCATTCCAAAATAAGAGAACACAATAAGGTGTCCAAAGCCTGATGTGTAAAGGTCCCCTGAGAGCAGAACAGAGAATATTCATGTTGCAAGAGGATGCAGTTTTCTCCCTTATATTTTTAACTAGCATAATAGCAAAATATAATCAGGAGATTGGTGTTAGAGACTATTTGCTTAGTGACAGAAAGTAGTGTTAAAAGGGCTTGTGGTCATTTCTCACACCACTTCAGGATGTGTGGTTTCTGTACAGAATCTCAACTTGTACATTTAAATCGTATTCAATGTTTTTGACCTTTTGGCACCACACACCAACAGGCTTATGTGAGGAATCTGTTCCTCTTGAATTGCTGACTGCAGTTTAAGTCCATTGTTCAGAGTATTTCAAGATTATGAATTTCAAACTAAGATGAATGCAATAAAAATGCCTTTTTTTCTCATTCTCATCTCTGTCTCACACTCTCTCACTCTCTCTCACAGGGTTTTGTACTGTGGCTCATCACATTGCATCTGAGTGACTCCCAAATAAAATAAATAACAGTAGCAAAGCCTCTAGTGAACATCATGGGAAACATCAACATTGAGAGGCAGGGCTTATAAATCTGCATGCAACACTGTATGAACGTGCTCAGATTGCTTCCAGAACAGAACTGGCTTACATCCAGCTTCCTGAGTAAAGTGTACGTGGGTGACTTCAAGCCCATATTCACTGTATAAGGCAGAGTGGGGAAAAGATCAGACAAGATAGCTTTTGGAATTTTGTGATAATTGTGCACAGCGTTTTTATTCAGACTGTAAGTCTCACAGTTTTGAATACACCTGTGATTTTTTATGTTTTCCTTAATGGAAATGAGTATCATTTTAATAACTATTCTTAATGCTAAAGTAGCAGTGGAATTAATTTGATTTTTTTTCATATAAAATTATGTGCTTCTGTTATTCTTTAGTTTATTTTCATGGTTTATTGTATCTCTAGTATTGTAGGTATCCTGAGCAATACGCCATTGAATCAAGAGCAGAAGTAAGCTGATCGGAGTGGTTTTCAGAATTGCAGTATTTGTTTTAAGAATGGATCATAAATGGAAGCCATTAGTAGAATTTTGCAAGACACAGTCTGTTGTAAAATGTATGAATAAAAGTGGCAAATAGCAAGAATTTTGAAATTTTAAGGGACAAATATAAAAACAAATTGTAATGAGAACTATTTCAGACAGTGCTACTAAAAAAATAAAAAAGTAACAAAACCTCCCCCCTTAATGGAAACATGGTTGGATATTATGCATCATAGGGCAGATCTTGTGCTGGATTTTCTATATAATCTAGTGAATGCTATTTCTCATTAAGAGATTGCATTCAAATCCATTCAGAAGTTACCTTTATAAAGCCATGTCATATAGTTGGCCACTTTCTCAAGAGCTGGCAAATTAAATGGTTTGCTGAAACATTTGAGCATCATCAAAAAGATATAGTAACAGTGAACTATTCAGTAATAACCAATTTTCTCAAACTGTTGGCAAAAACTGGAGCTTGGGTAACTTCTGAAAGGTTAGTGATTGCAGCTAGGTGTTTTTGAGTGAAATCTGCAAGTGTAGAAATTACAGTTATAAAATCAGAGGTGTTGATGCAGTACTGTACCTTGATTTTGGGTCTTCTGCTAGTTTTCTGGGGAAATACACTTTGCCAGGGGAGAAAAAACAAGTATACAGGACCATCAGTGATTAAGCAGTTTATCTAAAGATCTTTTATTTCAGTGCATTATCATTTGCTGTATGTTTTTTACATTTCTTGCCTAATTCTATTTAAAACTGGAAATGTTATCAACCCTTGCAAAATGGGTAGTCATTTACCAGCTATTTTCAAATTCACTGAAAGGAAAAAACCTCTGGTACTGCATGTGGAAATAGCTGGGTTTGTAATACATCAGCCTGATTTCCTGAATAGTGATTATGATACAAATGTTTTCCTGGACAGGGACAGCATGATACATACACAACAACGATTAGGTGGAAGTTCTTGATTTCCTAACTTTAGAAGAAAAAATAGCAACATTTAATCCTCAGATTGCATTATTTCCTTTCAATTTTTTGCTGAGTCGGGTTTTGTGTTTTCATTCTTAAAGGATGCATTATTTACAAAAAACAAATAAAGGGAGTATCCACTTTGGTTGTACAGGAACTTAATGACAATTTCATAAGCTAAATGAACATGGCATAGAGATAACAGTTTTACTGGTGTTGAGTTAAAGGTAAAGACAGTATCTCTTAGTCTAAATTGTTAAAAGAATTAATAACTTTTGTTCTCTTCAGTACTCAGAGATTAAAGTATCTTTAAAAAAGTTTTTTAGAATGCAGAGTAATAGATCTGGTTTTGAAAATGTGTACAACACAAGAAGCGAAAAAGAGATTTCATTGTGGTCTTAAAAAAATTAAAAATAATTTTAGAATTTTATTGGAGTATGGAAAAAAGTACCGAAATACCCATATAAATGCATATATATTTGTCCTAAATGATTGGAAAGCTAAACAACAGTCATTTTCTGAACTCAATGAACTATTCCTATATGTTCTGTATTAGACTTTGTAGAGAATCTTTGGTGAGAGTGTTTTTTGAGAAATTGAGGAAAAGAGTATTTTCTTGTACAGCCTCTTTTTGATCATTAAAGATCATTTTGACACCGCAGGATGGTGTTGCTTTTGATGAAGACAATATACAATACTGAATTTGTTTGCAAATGTTTTGTTACATTATTTTGATATTTTGAAGGTGATTTATCTAGGTATTATTTAAAATCCTATTTAATTTTATTTTATTTTACCTGGAAAATCAGAGTGAAGTGCTGTAGAGCTAAGGACAGCAAAGGGCGGCATATGTGTTTGAACCTTGTAAGCTGCTGCTACTATTACTCAAGAGGCAGTGTGGATCTAGACTGACAGCTAAAAGAATGCAAAGGCTGAAGAGGGATATCTTGGAGACTAGACAGCTTACAATGACTTTGTGTCTGAATTTTGGAGAGGAGCATGAAGATGCTTTGCTCTGAATAGTGTGAAAGAGAAGATAAATTAAAAGCACTCTATCAGAGTTCCTGGCAGAACTGAGCCTCTAGAATGTCAGCCAAAAAGGATAACAGTGATGATAAATAGGTAACATTACTAAAAATTAAACTTTCTATTCTTTTTCAAGTGTTAAGATCCTTTCTAGAAGCCTAATTAATTCATCTGAATTTTAAGGGGGTTTTAGGATGTGAGTAGTGGTGTTTGGTTTTGGGCTTCTTTTTGTTTGTGTATTTTTGGTTTTGTTTTTTTAATACTGAAGAAAGTTCCTATTTTAAAGTCTTCACATAAGACCTTAAGCTTTAAGATTTGCAACAAAGCAGTTTCAACTTGTAGATGCTTCACACAGTCATATTCTGCCTTTTGAATTAATTTATTTATGTAAGGAATAGGTATGTAATTATATATATTTTTAAAGTTCCTTAAAAGAATCAACTTTTTTAAAACAAATACCCTGCTTGGCTGATGTGGGATGAGTGACAGACATTGTCTACCTGGATTTTTCCAGGCCTTTCCATCAGCCTCCTTCTAGAGAAACTGACAGGTTAGGTAGAGACAAATGGTCTGTGAGGTGAGTGGGGAAGTGGCTGACAGGCTGCGCCCAGGGGGTGGTGGTAAATAGCTCCATTTCAAACTGGAGATGTGTTCATTAATGGGGTCCCACAGTGATCGATATTGAGCCCAACACAGTTTAATGTCTTTATGAGTGATCTGGAAGATGTAATCAAATGTATCCTGATAAAGTTTGCTGAATAACAAGCTGAGTGGGGAAGTGGACACTTAGGAAGGGATAGCTGCCCTGCTAGAAGATTTGGATAAGCTAGAAGGGTGGCCTAACAAGAACTTTATGAAGTTCAACAAGGACAAGAGTCTTGCACCTGAGAAAACATCATTCAGGAGTTCAGCACAGGCTGGGATCTACCTGGCTGGGGAGAAGTTCTGTGGACAGAGACTGTGCTTTTGCCAAGAAAGGATGGATCAGATGATCCTTAAGGTTCCCTTCCAGCCTCGTATTCTATAATTTTGTGAAAGCTTAGATTCAGTAGAAAATGTTAAAGCAACAGAAAGCTTCATCCCTTTTTCTGCCATGGGGTCACAAACTCAGAGCATAACTAAATTTGAGAAAGAAAAGTGAATAAAGGGCTAAGTAAAAGTCCCAGAGGTGTAGAAAATACTCAAAAATTTGAAGGCCTTTAGATTATTCTATAGTTAAAGAAAATATAGGAGGAATCAATAAATGAAGATGCCACCTATTTGAATTCTGGGAAGACTGCTTATCTCAGCAGAAAGATAGCTCATGTTATCTCAAATGAAGGAATAAAGAAAGGAGCACAGGCTTAGGGAGCAATTAATATTTTGAGTGGAAAAAAATAAAAAGGTGCAAAGGTCAAATTACAAAGGAAAAAGCAGGGAATTTATACAGGAAAATCTGGAAAATATCCAAATTGGATTCAAGAGATGAAAGCTCGTAGACTTGTACAGGGAAGGGGAGTAAAGAAAATGATAGCTAAAGCTTCTCAGCTTTGCATTGTCAATGTTTTTCGTTTATTCTGCCATTTTTAGGTTAATGGACCTCCCACAGAGTCCTTCCATTAATGACACTAGTTGGGGTAGAAGTTTAGTAATGTAGATGTTGACCCACCTGGAACTGGACCTCAGTGGCGACTGCGTATCACACAAGCTCTTGGTCAGCTGCCAGGCAAAGATAATGGTCCACAATGTTAAGAAATAATTACAAAGATGCAAATTTTAGGGTCTGGGTTTGTTTCTTACTCAAAAAACTTAAAATGTATCTTCAGTTCTGCAATTATGTTTCTTTGTGGCTCAGCATCAGCCTTCTCTAAGAACTGGAGATGTCATTCTAGACCTTTGATCTAAAGACCCTAACAGCAATTGAAATTACAGTTCCCAGTCTTGTTTCCATGTGTCAATGTTATATTTCAATGAGTTATGAGTAGAATTTTGAAGAGCAAAGGAATGGAAGGAAACAAAGTGCTTTCTACCACTGTAAAACTTTGTAACAAAAGATTTTGTTTTGCCTATATAGAATAATTAAACAGAACTGAAGTTCTGTGTAACAGTATTATTGAGAACCTGTTAGTATTAATAGAATCAGTGGTTTCGGTTGGAAGAGATCTTAAATATCATCAAGATCCAACCTCCCACCATTGGCAGGGACACCTTCCACTAGACCAGGTTGCTCAAAGCCCCATCCATCCTGGCCTTGAACACTGCCTGGGATGGTGCAGCTGCAGCTTTTCTGGGCAACCTGTGCCAGGTGTCTCACCACTCTCACAGTAAAGAGCTCCTTCATAGTATCTGACCTAAATCAACCCTCTTTCAGTTTAAAACCATTCTCACTTGTCCTGTAACTATATGCCTTTGTAAAAAGTCCCTCTTTAGATTTCTCGTAGACCTTCTTTAGGTACTGGAAGCTGCTCTGAAGTCTCCCTGGAGGCTTCTCTTCTCTGTGCTGAACAAGCCCTGCTCTTTCAGCCTGTCCTGATTATCTTCAGGCCTCTGATATGCTCCTTTGATTATCTTCATGGACTCCTTTGGACATGCTCCAGCAGGTCCACATCCCCCTTGTGCAGGAGGCCCTAGAGCTGAACACAGTACTGCAGGTGGGGTCTCATGAAAGCAGAGGAATCACCTCCCTCAAATTTCTGGTCATGTTTCTTTTGATGCAGCCAGCATATGTTTGGCTTTCTGGGCTGCAAATGCTCATTGTCAGGTCATGTTGAGCTTCTCATCAACCAACACCCACAAATCCTTCTGAGGGCTACTCTCAATCCATTCTCTAGCCATGAAATCAACTATGTTGGAAAAGGCCTTTGAAATCATTAACTCCAGCATGTATTTGTGTTTGCAATTACTGTGACCTAGGTACAGGGCCTAGCAATTTATGTTCAGCTTCTTGAACTTCATGAGGTTTACACTGGCTCACCTGTCAAGAGTGCCAAGGTCCCTCTGGATGGCATCACTTCCCTCCAGCATATCAACTGAATCACACAGATTGGTGTTGTGGGCAAACTTGCTAAGGGTGCACTCAATCCCACTCCAACTATATGTGTCACTGGCAAAGATGTTAAACAGTGCATGTCCCAATACCAACCCCCAAGGAACATCACTCATCACTGATCTCACTTGGATATCAAGCCATTGACCTCAGCTCTTTGAATATGACCATCCAGACAATTCCTTAGCCAATTCTTATTAATAATGTGTTCTGACAAACATTGATGCTAGTTTCACATCATAAGAATACATTAAGAATTCATTTCTGTGAAAGCTTACTATACAAATAGGCAAGATCAACAAAGGATGGAGAAGGAAATAGGTGAAAAGGTCTAAATGACTTGCAGGATCAGAACAGTAAATTTCCCAATCTCTCACATGCAGTCTGGATCTGTACTTATTGAACCAACAGTAGATGACTGGTCCTAAATAGGTCACAGAAGCATTCGTATTGGGAGTGAAAGGTGATAATAGATGAGATAATTACAAAGTGCAACTGTTTACCTCAGCTATCTAACTGTTAGCTACCTGTAATTAAACAGCCACTCTGGTGCTCTATGATGGATAAGTTAATGTAAATACTTTCAGCTAACCATTCATAACTTCTCTGCAGGAATTGAGCTGCTGCTGATTCAGAAAGTTTCATGAGGACTGGTGAGACAAAAGGAGGTCATGATTTTTTAGAATGTTTGAGAAATACTACATTAAGCTGCACCTTTTATCAAATATTCTAGTCATCTTCTGATCTTACTTCATATAGCGTGACATTTCTGGTTTGCTTTTACAGATCACAGGGTCTGTTCATACGCTAACTCTCTCCATAATTAGGTGAGTGAAGATCGCAAGCACAGCAAGAATTTCAGCTTTCCTCTCTGTGGTTGAAATTCAATTAATGGTAGGGTTCTCCTGCATGGGAGATCAGGTATCCACTGTTAGGTGGTTTAGCAGCTCTATTTTTAATTTGTTCCTTAAAATCTGGGTTTGTTCCTCCTTTTACTTAGAATCATAGAATCATAGAATAGTTAGGGTTGGAAAGGACCTTAAGATCATCTAGTTCCAAACACCCAACCATGGGCAGGGACACCTCCCACTAAACCATGCCACCCAAGGCTCTGTCCAACCTGGCCTTGAACACCGCCAGTGATGGAGCATTCACAACTTCCCTGGGCAACCCATTCCAGTGCCTCACCACCCTCACAGTAAAGAATTTCTTCCTCATATCCAATCTAAACTTTCCCTGTTTAAGTTTGAACCCATTTCCCCTTGTCCTGTTACTACAGTCCCTCATGATGAGTCCCTCCCCACCATCCCTATAGGCCCCCTTCAAATACTGGAAGGCTGCTCTGAGGTCTCCATGCAGCCTTCTCTTCTCCAGGCTGAACAGCCCCAACTTTCTCAGCCTATCTTCATACGGGAGGTGCTCCAGTCCCCTGATCATCCTCGTGGCCCTCCTCTGGACTTGTTCCAACAGTTCCAAGTCCTTTTTATGTTGAGGACACCAGAACTGCACACAATATTCCAAGTGAGGTCTCACAGGAGCAGAGTAGAGGGGCAGGATCATGTCCTTCGACCTGCTGGTCATGCTCCTTTTGATGCAGCCCAGGATACGGTTGGCTTTCTGGGCTGCAAGCGCACACTGCCAGCTCATGTTCATTTTTTCATTGACCAACACCCCCAAGTCCTTCTCTGCAGGGCTGCTCTGAATCTCTTCTCTGCCCAATCTGTAGCTGTGCCTGGGATTGCTCCCACCCAGGTGGAGGACCTTGCACTTGTCATGGTTAAGCTTCATCAGGTTGGCATCAGCCCACCTCACAAGCATGTCAAGGTCCCTCTGGATGGCACTTGTGGAAGTCTGTCACAGGCAGTTTCATGTGAATGCTGGTTTTGTCTTATGTTCCTACTCCTTATAAAGAATTTATCCTTCTGTGAGTAACCAGTCTCTTGTATTTGATTTCTGTGAATCACCTATTCAAGGAAAGCTTGAACATGTAGTTAGAAAAGTATTTTCACTAAGAAGGCTTTCAGTGTTGTATCATTATATGTCTCTCCATGGTCTCCTTCCCGGTTCCGTTTATTGTAAGATTTTCTAGATGATGCTGGCTTGACTCATTGTCTATGATTTTGTGAGATCTCCTGATGTGGAAAATGATTGCTGTCTTTTCTGATGTGTTGGTATATATCCTCAAGGGAGCATGGATGCTGTAATTTACATCTAATTGATGACGGGTTTAGATTCACAGGAACAATTTGCACTGGGACTCCTATAAGCCTAAACCAGACATATTTTGCCACTGCTCTCCAGCATTAATTTTTGTCTTGATCAGTTTCATATCTTTCCGTATCAATTTCATTCTCAGAATTAATGCTTGAAGTTATATATTTAAATGATGCTTGGTAGTACTTGTTTCCTGTGTTAAATAATCACATAAGTTGTAGCTGAAAACACTGCCTAATAATCAGATAAATACATTTCATGGGGAAAAGTATGCCATGCAGTATTTACAATGCTTGTGAAGGAAATTGAAACTTTATTTTTAGATTAAACATATATCTGCGCATTAATTCACTGAGGTCTTCAGGAAAAACAAGTCTTTAAGGAAAACACTAGTATTATACAGAAGCTTTTGGACATCTCAGCCCTTTTCCAAATTAGTATTTAGTAATGAAGTGGGGTTAGGCCAATAAGGTGTAATCAGTTCTCAAATGAACGTATGTACTAAGTGAAATACTGTCAGTAATTACTATTTTGTAAAATATGTTTGTTACATAGTTTATATTATTATCACACCAAAAACATAGCTCCTGTTGGCCCAGGGATCTCTGCAACCATCACTAAGCAGGTTTTGTTCTGACCTAGCATGTGCCCCACTAAAGCTACACATGTAGAAACTTCTTAAAAATAATGATTAAGGATATTCAACTTTGTTTGGTTTTTTTCCCCTGAACTTCACTATTTTTGAAATATCAGGCCACAGTGAGGGGAAAACGACAATGAAGCTTTCTATTCAATGTAAGAATAATCAAATAGTATTGTTTGCAAAGGCATAACATTTTTCATTTAAATGTGTCTTCGAAATGAAACACCAGAAAATTCTCATTCCTTATGTATATTTCCAGACTAGCTAAACATGTAAATATATAAATTTGCCATAAAACTTATTAATGGGCATTTGTTTACATATTTTTATCTCAATTATCTATGCCCATAGGACCCATTCAATCAATTTTTCACTAAGTAGTTTTCAAAATATAATTACTCTTATGGGTAGGTCTATGAACAGCAGTGTCATTTACACTGTAGTTCACTAATTGCACTTCTAAGCCATTATAATGAATTATACTTGTGCATTCTTCAAGAAGATCAATTAATGCTAATCACTTCTATCACATATATCACGTAGAAGACATCCATCTATAACAGCATTTTCATGTACAGCCTCATTCCGTTTTAATTTTTTTGCATTGTAAGGTATGGGCATAAATGTATAGTGTGTGCTCAAATAAACAGCCTTGTAAACTCAGTAATAAAAGTTGAGGTTTAAAATTTAGTAGATGTATTTTACTATGTTTTGAATAAATTTAAGATGGAAATGATTTGGTTTGTGATTATTAGATGTACAGGTCTAGGTTGCCAGTTTAGGAATTACTGGCTATAGGAATAATAGAAATAAATAGTTCTAGTATGAGACTTGATAGATATATGAATCGGATGTATAGGACAGGTTATTTTTTATGTTCGATGACCAGAATTCTTGGCCCAGATTCTTTTCTAGCCCTTTTTTTTGTTGTTGTTGTTGTGCTCTAACAAGACAGAGCATTACATATTGCAAAGTAAGGAGCTGAGTGCTTTTGTCTAGCTAGTCTATAGACTGAACGCATATAAATAGGCAGTAAAAAGATGCTTTTGCAGGATGCAACTTGCTGAAATAATGATCTCGTACTTGCATGAAATCCTTCTGACTAGCCTTACAAGGGAAGTGTAATTTCTTAAGATGTGGGAAGCTTTGCTGGAGATTTAGGTACAAGAAGCCCAGTTGCCCCAGGTGTGAAAAAAGAGCTGCCACCTCTTCTCTCCTAGTTATCATCACAGATTATTCAGGCAATCTTTCTGTAGTGCCTTACTTGAATTTGTAAGAAGTTGTGCTAACACATATAACAAAGATCTTAAAAATAAAACATGGATGAAAAAGGAATTGATGTATTCATGCGTTATCTAGTATAAACAATAAGCTCTAACTGATATGATCAGCGCAGTTGTTATGGCTGAAATCTTCATAAAATTTCCATGATACCTAAGCTACTGGTGTCTTTACTCACATTTGAGTTTCTAAGGAGTAATAGTGCAAAGAAATTATTTATGTATGAAAGTAATATGAAACAAGTAGTCTCTTTGTTAGGTTTCCAAGCTGAAGGAAAATGCTGAAAAGTATAAAATTAGTTTTTCAGCTCTAAAGTTGCAGCTTACTGTAAAATAAAAGTTAATGATAAAAAAAAGTCAGTGTTTTAAAAATATACTTTGAAAGGGAGTGAAGAATTCTTTGTGGAAAAATTACAACATAAGCAAACAAAACACAAAGGAGTTTTACGATGCCTGAGTAGTATAATTTCTTGAAAGGAACCACAGGCATCAGTAATTGAAAAGGGACAATAGTATTGGAGGATTCTTTTTTGTGCATACTTAACTCTAGTGGGACATTCCCACTAGACATTCCAATGACATTTTTTTTCATGGTGCAAGTCTATTGACAAGTTTACTACATCAATTTTGTCTATAGTTGTTGACATACATTCAGTAGATTTTGGCAGTTAGCGTAGGACTCATGGAGTTGTCTATTCGTGCTAGCTGACTCCTAGACCACATCCTCCTCAACTCCTGTGGAAGAGTGTAAGAGAATAAGTATTAGGAATGTGAGACAGCTGGTGAATTTTCTATCCATAAATAGAAGATAAAGTGATAAAGAGAGGGAAAATGAAAATGCTAGTTTGCGTAATAAGGGAACTGCATGAACTGCACCTAGGAGATGAGGTAAAGCTGTACAGCAAACTACTTGCTAACAGAAACTTGATTGAGTGAGGTACTGCAAATCCCCCCAAAACCCAGGAAGAGTGAATATCACATATTTGAGTCTGCTTGTCAAAAAGAATACAGTGCCCTGGTAGAACTCCCAGAGAAGAGCTTTGACATGAGCTCTCTTCCAGCTGCCAAAGTAGGAAATGTGGATCTTAGGTTATAAATCTATTTTATGGGGGCAAGGGAAAATCCACCATTATTCTTTATGTCAAGAGAAATCTACATAGCATCATATTATTAGAATTTGTACCAAGTTTTTGTCCTTGTGCATCTTTTATTATTTTCATTTTTTAGCTATTAGACATGCAGATTTTTTTCTCAATATTAACATCTTAGAACAAGTATTTTTATAAAAAACAGATCTCAGCCAAATCATTCCAGTGGTTTGTGAGTTTTCTCATTTATTTTATTTTTATTATTTGTTAAAAGTTACTTCAGTGTGAGTTTGAAATATGTGGAACTGCATTGACCTGGAATTGAATGAATCTCATAAAGTTTAACAAAGGAAAATGCAAAGTCCTGCCCTTGGGAAATGATAACCCTAGGCACCAGTACACACTGGCAGCTGGAAAGCAGCTTAGTAGAGAAGGACATTAGGATCTTGGTGGATAGCAAACTGACCATGAACAAGAAATGCATTATCACAGCAAACAAGGTGAACAACATCCTGAGCTGCATTAAGCAGGCCATTGCCAGCATTGCAGTGGGAGGTGATCCTAGCTCTCTACTCATCACTAGTGAGACACATCTGGACTGCTGGGTCCCGTTTTATATAGTTAAGGGATTGGAGTGCCTTTCATGCCACTTGGCAAGGTTAAAAGAACTGGGCTTGTTTGGCCTCAAGAAGAGAAACTAAGCATTTCCGTGATTCTGTGAATTATCTACAATGTCTTCAAAATCTTTCCTGAACGGCAGCCAAAAGTCTATTTAAACTTATTTTGACTTTTCCACTTACATTCTGCATAACCACTACTTTGAGATTCATCTGCTATTTCATCAGTTGGTTACTGAGTGTTGTGAATTGGCTCAGTACTGATCGGATAAAAGGAAAATTTGTGGGAAAGAGCCTAGGGGTCCTGATGGGCAAATTGAATATGAGTCAGTGTGGTACCTTTGCAGCAATGAAGGTCATTTGCATCGTTGAAAAGTGGAGGGAAGTATTTTTTTCCTTTCTGTTCAGCAGTCTTGGTGCTGCTCGTATACTGCATGTGCCCAATTTTATGCTCCACGTGACATAGGAGGAGCAACTGAGAGAGGTGAGTCTATTTGGCCTTAAGGAAAGAAATCCCAGGGAGTACTGTACTACTGGCTTGAACTACCAGTTGGACATTACAGACTAGACCGAGACAGAGTCTTCTCAGAGGTACACAGTGAAAAGATCAGAGCTGTGACAAGGGAAATTCCAGTTAGACTGCGAAAAGTTGGTTTTGTTTGGTTTTTTGCTTTGTTCCATCAAGGGCAATCAAATAGTGGCACAGGTTGCAAAGAAGTTTTGTAACTGTCATCCTTGGAGATAGTCAAAATTCAACCAGGCAAGGCTATGACCAACCTGATCTGATTTTAAAGTGGTGCTGCTTTAAGTAGGAACAGATAACTTTCCAGTCTAAATTATTTTGCTATTCTGTACTCTTTCCAATGTAACTATATCTTTCTATATGTAACTATTTGTAGTCTGCAGAGGATATGATATGTGGAATGTTGTTGGGTCATCCCATTACTTTTTCACCTCAATATTTGCTGCATTTTTAAGATTAGGTTCAATTTAAGATTAGATAGGCTCTCTTCATTTGGAGTATATTTTACTGCCTTTTAATCAATAATGAATTTGTGAAAGTACCTTCTCTTTTATCCCCCAGTTTTTGCTGTTTGCTTTTTAAATCGTTTGGTGAGGAATATACACCCAAGAGTTCATCCGTGTCATACTTCTCAAAAACCTCTAATAGATCTGTGAAGTGTCAGTTCTCTGCTTTCTGGTGTTCCATGTGTTTACCAATATGTTAGTAATTTTAATTTGTAACATTTTACCTTATAAAGAAGTCAGACTTTTTAGTCTTTAGTTCCCAGGTCACCTTTGAAGACGTTTTAATCAATTGCTATTATACATGTGTCATGGTTTGAGCCCAGCCATAAATCTGCCACGATGTCGTTAGCTTGCACCCCCCCTTCCCCCCCCCCCCCATTCCTGGAGGGATGGGGAGGAGAACTGAAAGAATGTGATTCCCACGAGTTGAGATAAGAACAGTCCAGTAATTAAGGTATAACACAAACCACTGCTGCTACCACCAATAATAATAATGATAAGGGAAGTAACAAGGGAAGAAAATACAACCGCTCACCACCCACCGACTAATACCCAGCCTGACCCAGCAGTGATCTAACCGTTCTGGATAACTGCCCCCAGTTTATATAGTGGGCATGACGTGCTGTGGTATGGAATACCTCTTTGGTCAGTTTGGGTCAGGTGTTCTGTCTCTGCTTCTTCCTGGCTTCTCCTCCTCCTTGGCAGAGAATGAGACTCAGAAAGTCCTTGGTCAGAGTAAACATTACTGAGCAGCAACTAAAAACATCGGTGTTATCAGCACTGTTCCCAGACTGAAAGTCAAAACCACAACGCTGTACCACCTACAAAGAAGGAGAAAAATGACTGCTACTGCTGAACCCAGGACAATATGCCATTTCCTTTTTCCTTGTACAAAAGCAGGTTCAAATGATCATTTACATATCGCAGGTAATAAACCAGCAATTTTATGTGCGAATTCTTTTAATACTATAGTTGATTACTTCTGACTCCTGGTGATTCTTTACTACCCAACTAATCAATTTGTTGAAGACACCTCTTACATTTCAGTTTGAGATAGTTTTTTAGACTTTTGCTTAGGAAAGAATGGCTCGGATACAGGAATTTTATGCTTGCTCCTCTAGTGAACATGAGACGTTGGATTCATAGGGTGAATGCTGATCCCGCTGAAGTCAATCTGGGTTTTAATTTTAGGAATACGGAATAATTCAGCCTTGGCGTATATCCACTGACAAATACCGTATGCTTTGCATCCTTGATTGTTTGCATTCAAGATAGTTATATCTGAATAGGAGTATAACAAAATAGGAGGCAAATTTATTTAAGTTTCAAATGTGTTGGTCAAGATGTGTTGAGTAAAGGCCAATAACTACAAAAATGCTGTTAGATATTTAAATGCCATAAAGTTTTGTTACAGGTGTGTCCATGATGGAAAATGTCAGTGCAGGGAGTGAAAATTACTTTAGAATGCAGTGAGGACTAGGATGTTTTGCAATTATTCTACTCTTTAAGAGCATAGCACAGCTGAAAACCAAAGCAGTGACTGAAGTGTTTTAGGTGTTTTGTTTGTTTGTTTGTTTGTTTTTTAAAGGAAAGTATAATATAAGCAGAATCTAAATTAAACCTGAATTTTGCATTGTGCCCTTTCTGCACAGTTATTATCAGGTAGCAAGCTGTGTAAAATATGGAAACAAGTTAGTAATATACCAGCAAATAGCCCTCAAAATAAAATGAGTAGTTATAGAATGTACTTCAAAATAGAAAATAGGGTTATTTTAAAGTAACACTTGACACTGAGTATTTGTAAGACCATGCAAAATAGAAGGAGATTAGTCAAGAGGAATTCTAGTAAATCAGGTTATTATAAAAGACAAAGGAAAGGATTTCCTTGGAAATGAGGAAGAAACATTTATATGTGCAAGAATCATACCACAAGCAAAAAAAGCAAGGGAATCAGATCTTTATAATCTGTGCATCATTCAGTGCAGAGACTAGTACAGAAATAAAGGAGCATTCATTTAAGCACTTAGGAGAAATTTTCGGGTTTGTATTTGGTTTTGTCTTGTCTTTCTTAACCCAATACTTTGCCATCTCCTTCCCAAACTGCATACCATTAGCACTTCTCTATTCTAATCTCTCCCTTGCTGCTTAAAATTATCACTCCTTTACTTCAAATATGGCTTCTTATCCTCTGCTCCACTAATTGGCTTTATTACCCTCGACCCCTTCTTGCCTCCACTGCAGGCAGCTTGACATTTTTTCATCAACTAATCCCCACTTTTCACACCCCTCCCTTCTACTCCCCCCTCCATGCATTTGCTTCCCTTTCCTCTTTTGGTGTATTCAGAGCTGCAGAGAGCTTTTCAGCAGATATTCAAACCCCTGGCGAAATTCAAAAAGATCGAAACACAGCACACGAGCTAGGGGTGTTTTTTTCTGGGCTGCCAAAAGCATAAGGTAACATTCAGAATGAGGTCATTGTACTGTGATCTCATTTTGAATTGGATTTGCTTATGGGGTGTATGAAGCCTGCTAGGGAGAGCATATTGTTATGCTAGTTAGTATTACATCAACAGACTGTGAAAAAACTTAGACATTTACTTTCATTTCCTAATTTATAACTTTGTGTGTCAAGTTTTCTAAAGAAGTATGAGGAGATAATAAAACCATGGCTTAAGCTAGGCGTGGATCGGACTGTCAGCAGCCAAGTGTATCATGTATGTATGGAGTCGCCAAAACAAAACGAAATATTTGAGAAAAGTAGTTTGCAGGATAACTGCAGGTATTTGAAAAGAATAACAGTGATTCTGGTGCTATAGAAGGCAAGATAGAATTGGCAGGAGGGAGCATTGCATGAGTGAGTGCTTCAGAAACTTCCTTGCATAATGTGCTGCCAATAGGCTCTTTAGGAGGAACGTGGCATTTTGGTATTCACCTTGATTTCTCTTTGTCACTTCTTAACAAATAAATGTATATTCTTTCCTATGAAAAAGACAGAAATAGATGTTTCATGCCCCAAAGAGCCTGCATAATGTAAAGAACGGAGAAAGAAGATGCACTGGAAGGCTGCATCTGGTATCAACTTTTCTCTTGGAAAACATCATCATTAATCCTGCACCATTAGTATTATTTTGACATAGGGGAACTGGCAGGACTTTGCAGTGATTTGAATGAGAAGTTAAACAGCTGGTGTATGAGCCTTGAAACTGGTATTGAAACATAAGGCAGTCTGTGAAATAAAATGTGTGTAGGAGCAACTAAAGAAACAGAGAAGTGTGATGAACTTTGCTGGTAACCTGACTAACTAGTGAGTGGGAAGAATTAAAGATGAGAGAAAGGGAGAGAGAGAGAGAGAAATCAAAGTGTAGCGAGAGAAAACACTGCTGAGCTCTAGAGAAACTGCAATATTTGGAATGTACCTTTCAAAGTGGCTGAGTGATCCTTGGCTTCAGCATGTGCAAAACTATACCCTGGCTGAGGTAATATTCAGTAATACATAGGGACATAGGAATGTTTGCTCCTGTGATTAAACATCATGATCATAAATACAGAGGAAGCAGCAGAGTTAGCTCTGTGGGGCTTTTGCAAGATAATTTTTAATTTTTTGTCTTTATTTTTGGAATGAACATATAATTCCTGTTGAGTACACGGATTGTCAGCACACCAAGTGTTGGAATGTGTATTTCAGAAACTTCATTTGAAAACCTAATCCATAACTTTTATTTTTATTTTATTATGTTAGAAATGTTTCCTTAAGATGTTTTTAAAGAATGTCTTCCTGTGTCATACATTATCTTTCAATCTCAAAAATAAAAAGAAGGTGAAAGCCCATGAAAATTTTCATTTGTGATTATGAGCCAGGACCATTGCTATAGAGAAAAACGCTCTGTCCAGCAATGCAAGCTGCAAAAAAAGATCCAGCAAAATTCTTTTCTGACTGAAATCAATAATAAAATAAGTTCATTTCATACAAACACACATCTAAAGCTTTCATGACAGTCTAAAAATGCAAAAATGCCTGCAGAGGATATGAGTTTATTGAATTTTCTCACTTTACTGTTTCATAGACTCCATCCTAACCAGATGGTATAATCTGATTGTATGAACCTAGAAATATATAGGATTTTATTTTAATGTTAAAAAGGTCAGTAGCTTTGGAACTTAAATTCTTTGTGTCTTCTATACTGCACTAGAATCTCAGCAGTGAAGTATTACCAGATTAACTTTAATAAAAAGAAGCTGAATTTTATAAACTAAAATTTACTTATTCATTTCCTATATATACAGTTAAATTCTTTAGATTAATGCTTCCTAAGTATATGGCAAAGCAATATATACTTTATTGAATGATGAGTGAAATTTATATTAATATAGTTGATATAAGATTTCTTTCAAAGAATTTTTGCTGTATAACTTATTGAATATTACATCTTTTTAGCACCTCAGATGACATTCCAACATTTTAGTGCTTTATTCCAGCACTGAAAATATTTTACTCTTCCCAAAGACATGTTCTGCTGACTTTTACATTGAAACATTTTTGGTTTAGAATTCACATTAGATTTTAAAATCTGGTGAGAGATATGCCATTTGCTGAGCCATGCCAGGGTTTTCAGTTGGTCTGCAGCATGGATCCCTTTTCAAAGATTTTTTTAGACTTTCATGAACCTTCTTAAAATCTGGATCACATTAGACATAAAGGCTTAGGCATTTTCAGCACCATGGAAGAAGTTTGCAATCATTTTCTATAATACAAACGGGCTTATTTAGCACTCCTGTTATGGAAAAGATTCTACAATAATAATGCTACTATTATAATACCATTTCTGTAATAATAGCACTTCTGTTATAAAACACCATTATTATAGAAATGCTATTATAAGACAAGCTCTGTTATTTAGAATTGCTTCTGCAATAAAAGTGCTGAAAAAGTCTGCTTGTATTACCGAAAATTATTGCAAATATTTCTTGCCTGGCAGTGAAATTTTTCATTCTGAATCTTGTCTGACGCTGTTGGAAAGTCATTCTCATGCGTTCTCTAAAGCTTCTGTGAGTTACTCAATATTGTGTATTTAAAATAGGAAATTACTGAATAGGCAAATGAAAAAAAGGCCAGGCTTCATTTATCTGATTTCCCATGTTCCTAAGTTGTCATTCTTTTTTTATCATAGAATACAGCTCTTATTTGGAAGTGTATGCAGGCCTGTAGTGCAGTTCTTACTATTGCGCGAAAGGGAAAGGAGGAAGGGGGGAGAAATAAAAATATATGGAGAAAGGGAGCAAACACCCTTCCTTTTTTTTTTTTTGCATTCTGTTAATTTAATAAGTTTGAGCACAGTTTCTCCATTTGACTGTATGATATCCTTATGCTCATAACATTCAATAAGAGTTAAATTCAGTCTACAGAGAAAGACCTCTATTAAACCCTTTGAACCACTTAAGCCATCAGGTTCAGATCTTCTTAATCAGTACTCAGCCCAAGTACCAGCCTGCTCTGATTATCAGCCTCCATTTACTACCCACTAGCAGTTCATAGCTCTGTGTCTACACTCCAGAGCTATCTTCCAGGAGGAAGGGAACAAAAGAAAGAGTTGTGAAAATGTAACTCCTCTAATTCTGCCCCTGCGCTTCCCTCACGTCCTGTGTTTTCTTTAAGAGTTTCTTTTCCACTACTGCAGCTGTTGTATTGCTCTCTCTTCTCACTCATGAGAAAGGATTCTGGTTTAGGGCTTGGAATGTGCTATTCCAGCTAGTCTGCACTACTAATGATCATAATCTCACACTGAACTGCTGCAACCTACTTTTTCTGTAAAGGGACAATGTTTAAAAATTGGTTTTATAGTAACTCTAGCTTTGGATTTTAAAACAAAATTATATTTTCCATTATTGCTTGTTTATCCATCAATTCTAAAAGGAAAAAAAGTCCTTTTTTTCTAACTACACATAATGAAGCCTTTAACATTATAGCTATGCTCCTGTAGTTCTCAAGTGGTTTTTGCTTTCATCTTTCATTCATTTTCTAAGTTATTTTGCCAAAACGAAAAAGTCTAGGCACTTCTGTGCTGAAGGGTATGCTCTTTCAAGCACCTAAAACACAGGTTGTTTCAGAGAGGTTTCTTTTCAGCACAGCTTAATTCTGCAAGTGCCTAGCAGAATTAATATCAGACCTCATAGCAGCCTTCCAGTATCTGAAGGGGGCCTACAAGGATGCGGAGAGGAACTCTTCACCAGGGACTGTAGTGATAGGACAAGGGATAATATGGTGTCAGACTTAAAAAGGGGAAGTTCAGGTTTTATAGAGAAAAGGTTACAGATATAAGGTTATACAGATATTCAGGTTATACAGATATTCAGGTTATAGGTATAAAGATGTTCTTCACTGCGAGGCTGGTGAGGCACTGGAACAGGCTGCCAAAAGAAGTAGTAAGTGCTCCATCCCTGTCAGTGTTCAAGGCCAGGTTGGACAAGGAGGGCCTTGAGCAACTTGGTGTAGTGGAAGGTGTCCCTGCCCATGTCAGGGAGGTTGGAGCTAGATGATCTTAAGGTCCTTTCCAACCTAAACCATTCTATGATTATGTGTTTCCATGATTCTACGTTCCCTCAATCAGTGATTATGCTTCCTAAAGGTTTAACTACTCTTACAATAACTTTGAAAGGTCAAATGCATGACCTAAGTTCCTGGGATCTCTTATTTTCCCAGGAATCATGGAATCATAGAATCATAGAATAGTTAGGGTTGGAAAAGAACTTAAGATCATCTAGTTCCAGCCCCCCTTCCTTGGGCAGGGACATCTCACACTAAACCATGTCACCCAATGAATCTACTCTCACAGCTCTTTAAGAAACAAGTTAGATAGATAGGTATTTCTGATCTGAACATAATGAAAATTCAGTACTAAGCCTGCGAGATCCCTGCTGAGTTAGATCTCATAGGAGCAACAATTGGCTGCTTCCACTGAAAACAATGATAGTAGCAGTATTACTATCCACCTTTTTCATAACAGCCTGGTGACTTGAACTTGTACACACAAAGCAGAAGACCTGGGATTTTGCCCTTTTCTTCTGACAGGTTTCAAACCGAAACATTTTACCTCGCAGGAGGGTGTCCTGCTTAACAGGCTACTTGGTAGTTTGGGTTATGTCATGCTCCGCTCTTACACAGCATTTTAAGCTTGGGTACAATGATGCACTAACGTGGACATGGGCTTCTGAATTGTGGTTGTCTCATGCCTGCCCCATTTGGTCTCCTCCTTGAACAACTAATGTAGAAGAACCTCTCTGAACCAACCTGAGGTTTAGGTGCTTGAAAGAGCATGCCCTTCAGCACAGAAGCTTAAGATAAATATTTCATGAGCCCTCTTCTCTGTATGGCTTCTGACGCCTTAGTTTGGTGTCTACATGAGTGGTTTGAATTGCAAACAAATATGGAGGACTGAAAAACAAAAAGTGATCTCTCTTGAAAGTTACTTAGGGAAATCATGCTGATACAGACAGCTTTGGCAGATAATCAAGGAATTTTGAGAACAGAACAGCTGTCCAGAATTCAGCCTAACCCACTATTTTAATAAAATTTTTACAGAGGTTCTGTAGCCCAATATCTAGCTTAGAAGTGGGACCTAGTCCCAGAAAAGTAGATGCTTAAAGGAGTAAAATCAAGAAAGCCAGAAAGAGAAACAAGCAGGTCGTTACCTTGATAAGCATGACACAGGCCAATTTTGTTGAGGAATCTGCCTATTCTTTGTATCCTCGCTATCATTCTGTTTGTCCTGCAGGGGCAGTGATAGGTAGTGGCAGCCTCTTGGCCAATGGTTTGCTCAAGAAGGATTGCGTAGTCACTTGCCATGCTCAGGGTACCAGCTATACTTCTTTGACTAATAAACATAGCAAAAGAGTAACTCTTGATTTGCTTAGCTTTTCCACAAGAAGGTAAATTTTGGCTAAGGATGCTTAACTCTTGTAAGAAGCCTTCTATTTATTTATATATTTTTTGTTGAGATGACAGAAACTGAATGGAATAGGCAGACTTAATGAGGTTTAAATTAAATATGTTCATGTTCTTTGGATCCAGATTGTTTTACAATAGCCTTTTAAAGATCATCACTTTCGTAAACACATACTTCACTGCAAATTGTTTCAAGTCCTTCCTAGTAAACTGTGGCCCAATGTTTAACATCATGTCACATATTCTATGTCTAGCAAATATATATTTGCATAATCACCTGTTTAACTGCAGTTCAATCTAGCAATGCTATCTCAGGAAAATTTAAATAGTAGTCTAGAATTAATATACACATCTTCCTAGTCAGTTTAAGTAAATTGAGCACTACTTTACTTCAGGAGACAATTTATTCTGTCCTACCATATAGGTCTCTTTGAACTGACAGAGCCTTTATTTTTGCACATGTGACAAAGCCTAGATAAATTCTCCAATGGCAATATCAGGAGCAATATCAAACATCTCTAGCATGTCTTTGGGATTTTTCAGTCTTTTGATTTACCTTTCACTTATCATTTTCAAGATACTTTTTCAGTATAATTATTAACTCACCATTCTGATGATTTTAAGTTCCAGTGAATTCAGGCCTTGATTTTGTTTTAGGGCTTGTAATGTGCTGTTTGAGCTAGTCTGCACTAATGATCGAACTCTCACCCTGAACTGCTGCAGCCTACACTTTTTCTGTAAAGGGACAATGTTTAAAAATTGGGTTGATGGTAACTCTAGGTTTGGATTTTATTCCAATGAAGTTTCATCAAATGCTCTAGAAAATTTTTATGCAGTGACCAGGTTTCGCTCTGCTTCTAATCAGCTTGCAAATCATCATTTTGTAATTTCAGAATAATTACCATACTTTCAGAGTGGTGCTTGCTAAGCTGATTTTGGGTTTCTGCTACATTGTTTACAGTTGATACTGGTCTTCTATAAATAAAGACATGAATCTTTTTGTGTCACGGGCTAGACACAAAACCAGTTTATCTGCACTGGACAGCTTTTGTCAGTGGGCAGACTGAGTAAAACAGCTTTACAATTTCAAGCATATTGCTTTATGAGAATTTTGCCTCTTCACTCCTTTGAACTGATTGTAATCAACTTATTTTTGCCATTTGATGTTGTATTTCCTCAGCTCTGTATCTCTGCACAGTAGTGAGTTTAAGATTTTGGTTTAAGAACCTGGTCTTCTGTTAAAAAATAGAGTAAAGCAAATGAAACAAGAATGCCTTGGATCTTTTACTCTTGGAATAGATATTTTGCTGTTTCATAAATTTAAATTTAAGGAAAAAGCATCTTCCTTTGTTTTTCTAAAGACTGCTTGCAACCTGTTCTTTGAGCTCCTCTGGGTCCTTCTGCATAAGTGAAACTTCTAGGAACCTGAACTGTGGGCCTATTGGTCCACAGCTGCTATCTGTTCTTCAGAGCTTCTCAATATATGTGTTCAAACTTCCCTGTGTTTATTTTGGCACCTTGGCTCTTCAGTTATATCATACCTTGGATGAAGACAAGGCTTTACATCTGCAAATTACTGCTTCACATTTTTTCTTTGGCAGTTTACTCTCTACCTTCACCTCTGTTTTGCATACATTTTTAATTGCATTTTGCTGCCTCTTTTATTTCTTTTAATGATAGTAACACCATATTTGACATCCCACTGACTCAGTGCTCTAATGCCCAGCTTAAAGTAAATAAATGTCCCATTTACTTTCAGGTTGAGAGTCTATTTATCTTCTGGTACAATGATGGGAAATACTGCCACAAAAAATCAACCAAGGAAGTCATGCTGCAGTTAGCATCTCTGCCTGTGCTGTGCATACTTGACTGGTGCCTGCAAACTTTCAGTCACTGATAGAAACCACTGCATGTCTTTAATCTTTTTCCATCTGACAGATAGTCTGCTTTTTTTCACAGTCTGAGCGAGTCTGTGGTCTCTTCCGAAGTGGCTTTGATTTTATGCTATTATGCCTTAGGTGTCTCTTCTGTGGTCTGGATTTTCAATCTTATTTGTACTTTAAGATACTGTCCATTTCCATAAGCATTATCCTTGAGGGTATGATTCCTGCTGCTTGACATATTCTGCTTACAATTTTGGGTTAATTTGTGTCTCCCAGTTGTATCTATTCCTACATCTATCCTAGTAAAACTACATAGGGTTTAGGCATGGACCTAAAAGATGCCAACTGCTCATTCCTACTGTTAAATGGCAAGCAGGGACTCTGTCAGAGTTCTGTCCCATCTATAGAAGAGTGAGTGGCACAAGTCAAGGTCTGTTCTCAGCAGGCAGTCTGCATGTAGCCAGTCTGGTTTTGAAGATAAGATAGAGAAACTGTATGGATACAGGTCACACTGTGCCAGCTCCAGCTGACCACAGGGCCAGAAAATGGTCCCTGGCCTGCTGTAATTCCTAGACTAAAACTAGCCTTTGAAGTCCTTTCTCGGCTGCTCTTTCCCATGACAGATTTTAGTAACAATCTGGTCTTTATCAGGGGCTAGATTAGTTAAAATTGACAACATTTGGATAAAGTTCAAATTCTTTATACTTTTTTTAGGTATCTTCATATTTAACATATTCCTCTCAGAAGAAAGGACAGCATTCATATTTTTGCAATGTAGTTTCATAGTTGGCATCTTTTATCTGAGCTAGCTGAAACTTACTAAGTATATGAAATGCATTAAAATCTGCTGTTGTGCCAGCAATAGGGTTATTTTCTGATGGTCAACCTTGACATGGGCAATTGACATTGATTGCAGATTCAGAGTGAGACAATTTGGTTTTTTGTCAGTTGTTTTGATTCAGTGACCTGTCAAGAACTGCACCTTCTTGACGCACTTTTAACTGAATAATAAGTATTCTCTTCTCTAAAACTATTTCAAATTCTGTAACAGACATCCTTAGTTCTCCAGTTGTATATCCTTCCACTAGCATTTACTCTTGTTTTGCAATTTCTCTTTACAATATGGCGCTTGACAAGGGTCTCTAAGCACTGAGTGTTATAAAAGTCAGCTATTAGTCACAAATAATCTGCACAACAAATATGTTTCCAAAGATGAACCATTTAAAAATACACTTCCAAAGCCATACTTCCTGTGTGGAATGTTTTTTTTTTTGTTGGGGTTTGTGTTTCAATTGATGTAACTGATAAAATAATGAGTGTACTATGTTGCATTTAGTCATATTTCAGTTTAGGAAGGCTGGGAAAAACGATGGAAGCTTTCTACATCACAGCATCTGAACTACAAATAGATCATGAGTTTTAATTCCTTAAAAATAAAACAGGAAAAATGGATTTGGAAGAGATATTTCTTCCATGAGTTCTCTTTCTGCAGTTGAGAAGTAAAGTGATATACTAAACCAAAATCTGCTTTAACTTGAAAGCTGTAAATACGGAGTACTGGCTTCAAAGCAGATGTTCCTAAGTTAGGAGCCTAGCTTTCCTAATTTCAGTCTATTATCAACAGAGACAAGCATTTCCTGAAGGGAATTATTTTAAGTACCCTAGCTAACCATGCCATTTTACTTCCCCATCCCAAACCAAGTTGAATATTAACAGGGAACAACTCTTACGAGGCGCAGATGAGGGAATTAGAGTTGTTGAGCCTGGAGAAAAGGAAGCTATGAGGACACCGTATTTCTTTTTGCAGCTATCTGAAAGGTAGTTGGAGGGAGATGGGTGTTGGTCTCCCAAATAACAAGCAATAGGACGAGAAGATACGGCCTCAGGCTGCATCAGGGCAGGTTTAGAATGGATATTGGGAAAAATGTCTTTACTAAAAGGAGGATGCCGAGGCAAGTGGTGGAGTCACCATCCTAAGTTATTTAAAAGGCATATAGATGTGGTGCTTAGGGACATGGTTTAGTGATGGACTTGGCAGTGCTAGGTTAATAGTTGGACTCAATGAACTTAAAGGTCTTTTCTAACCTAAATGATTCTATGATTCTACTATTGTTAACTCAAGCAGAGCTTGCTCTGTGTAGGAGGAAAAATTGCATCAAATCCAGCTTTCCCAAGCATATATGATTACAAGTGGTAAAGGAAGGGCATGTGAGAAGATTCTACAGACTCATCTACTTCCTTTATGTTTCCTTTGGGAGTAGGCTTAGTTTTAGACAGTTAGATATGAGGATTACCTAGTCATTGATATGCTGGATAAACATTGTTTGGAGTTCCACATAAGCATTTCATTCTCTATTGATTTCATTGTTAAAATGTGAAAATTTATTCCTTACAGCACATTTTCTTCAATAAGAAATTCTACATAACTACACTGGATGCTAATCTTTTTGTTACATACCATATTAAAGACTGGGAGAAGCTGATGTTCTTGTTTATTTTGTCTGTGAGTTTGTCACATCTTCTCCTGAAAATGAATGTTGTATTGGTCATTTAATGATTTATACTGGGTTTTTTTCTGGATGTTTTGATTCACCTATGTGAGCGAGCACTTGTTAAAAAAAAAAAGACAAACAAAACCCCCCGATATTTCCCCCCTACTTCTCCTTCCTGTCCCCTACCCCCCATTATAGTGGAAGTCTCAAAAAACCACGTTAGAATATAATTGTTATTGGTGCATGAACTAAAGATGTGTGACTGTAATTTCACTTCCCTGGAGAGGATTGGTCAGCTCACTGAAGTATGGAGGATATGAGTGATTCATCACTCCTTACCATCATGTATGTGCTGTTATCAAACCAAATAAGTGGTATTGCTATCTCGGGAGCAAAAGTTAGGGCATGTAGTTGCTAAGAGTTTCATGTATGGTTATTGCTATGTTATTTATCTGTAGTTGTAAATATTTTATTGCTTTTCATCTTTAGTTAACTACAAATGATGTACTGTGAAGTAACAGAACTAGTTTAGTCAATTATTTATTCAATAACAAATTTCCTGTCAGGGTTTTCTTTCATGAACAGTTGATTTTTCCAGTGGCATAAGTGGATGTTTGAACTCTGTATTGATAGCTAAATTATCATACAAGGTGTGATCCTGTTACTTTTGCCAGTGCTGCAGCATCATCTGGTGGTATGGAGAACACTGGTCAAGTGAAGGTTTCCCATCTTCTGAATTTTGATAAGCTTTTGAAATGCCATCCTGCGTTTCAGGAATGAGCTCTGCAGGGAGTTATGCAAAAGTTTTTCATTTTCCTCCTGCTGTTCTGCCCTAGTCTAAAGTCACATCATAGTAAGTAAATTTGTGCCATGTTTTTTTACTTGAAAGTTTTTCTATTTAGAGATGTTTGTGGAGATGGTTTAGTGAACTATGGATAACCATGAACATTTTTGTTCCACAGTGAATAAGTCATGAAAACTTTATGCAGTTTGAACTGGTATTATGAAGAAACTCTCAAGGAATAACAATTATGCTGACATACCTGAGTTCTTTTCCTTGACATTTTACATGATCATACCAAACTTTCAAAGCTTTGTGTGACTTCAGAGACCACTGTGGCTCATCTTTTGTGGTTAGTTAAGTTGAAAATGATTATACATGATTGTATCCCAAATTTTCATAATGTTTGAGAGGTTATGATAGATCTTCCACATTGGTTAAGCATCCTTTTTTCTTTTTAGTTTCCTGTCTTCTAGAAAAGCTAGAAAATTATGATAGTTAAAGATTTTAAAATAATTTTCTAGGTCAGTTCTGATTCTGGAGCTATGTATTTCTCTGTTTCAAAGCTTGTTTCATTAAAATATTTGTATATGTGATTAAGATAGTAATGGAACACTATGAGTACAGCAGACACTGTAAACTCCTAACATGAAATGTTTTCATGATGTGTTCTTGTCATAAATTCAGGTTTACTTATTGTCAGGAAGATTCACACATAAAACATATTTTGAAATCATTGCACAACTGCCTCCAGCTTCTACCATCAAAATTCACTGATTTTAACAGAATTACTCCTTGTTTATATTGATGTAATTGAAAGTGGAATAAATCTCATAGACTTGTAGTAAACAAAAAAAAAAAAGAAAAGCACTAAATTGGATGCAATTAGAAGAATAATTAAAAATGTTTTTGACATGTTGTAAACAATGCTGAGCATGCTCAAGGTCTATAACTTTTTCCAGGGAATAATCCAGAAGAGCCAATGAAAGTTTGTGTACCTTTTAACTGCTTGATTATGGAAGTCTTACAAATAAAAGAACTTTTATGAAATCTGAATGAAGTCAACAATGCGAGACAAGCAGGAGGTATATATACTACCTACCTTGGCCTGCAGTTCTGGAGGTAGCTGAGCAATGCTAAAAGCTCTTGACAGCAGTATTTACTTCCTCACTTCCACTGTCCTTACTAGTGGCAAGATGGCCCCTGGCTATTTTTGGTGGTGAAAGCATTGCTGCTTGCTGAACCTTAAATTGCAGCAATTCAATTTACTAATTTAAAGAAAACCATCAGTTTTGTTTTGTTTATGGTTTAATTGCATTTATGTTAGTGAGTTGATTCAGTTCCCTGAAGGTCCAGTAGTCAGATGATCGTTAGTATCTTGCTTCTGTGCAAAAAATGCTTTGCCATTTCAGCAGGAGCTGGAGTTTGGACTATGTTGCCTTACACAGAACAAAATGGTTTGCTGTCTGTCTGTGAAATGACAGCTCTTGCTGAGTTTTGGCTGATAGTAACTTGCTGCACTCTAGTGATGAGAAGATATCAGCAAAAGTGAAGAGTTTCTGTCTGTCTTAGAAGAAAGATGCCACTGATTGGCTGACTTGCCTCTTTGTATGGTATCAGCACCTTACTCTTTGGCCAGAAATGCAGAGTTTTAAAGCTAGCTTTCCTGATTTCTTTTCTCCTTTTGAATAAGTAAGTATTAATAGTAAGTAGGTAAATGAAGTGACAATAGACATGTAATAGCACAGTGGTTCCAGACTTTTGGTAGCCAGAAAATAGGTACTAATCCACTCAGAGAGCCCAGACCTTCACACTTTGGCCAGAAACACTCGCCATTCATCTCTACCACCAGCCTCTTGCCTTTGTAAGGCTGCAGGTCTGTCACTAATTTCACATTTTTGCTCTCATACTTTTCAGAAAACTAAAAGGCCAAGCTGATAATTACATGGCTTCATTGTTTGTCCTGTCATTGTTACTTCTTAAAGTGCAGCGCTGGCACCCGGGCTGACTCTTCTCAGGCTGGCAGAGTTTCTTTGTCTGGCCCCCATGCTGTATCTTATTTGTGCATACTTTCACTTCAGAGCAAAGTGCACAAGGTGATCCATGAGATATCGTGCAGCTTCAGTGTATTTAGTGATTGCTTCAAGTTCAGGGAGCACCAAGATTTTTACACCTGGCTGTGGGAATTATGAGGATAAGAGAAGTTGAAGGGTTTTTAACACTTCACATTAACATGGTTTATTATGTATTCATGCGGTGCAACTTTGTTGTACTTTGTTAAATGTTTTAGCACTTGATGACATGTATGAGTATTCTTGATAACTTCTATGATATAAAATGTATTATGAGAAGGATACTGGTTACTGAGGTACAGAGATTCAAGAACTTGAAATTCTAATCCTGTCTGTGCTGCAGACTCAGTGTATGACCTCGAACAAGTTATTCACTGCATGCCTTGGTTTTCATTTCTGAAAACAGTATGGCAGTTATAGCACAAATATAATATTTTTTTTAAATTAAGAAGTGTGTTTTCTTCCCCTGCAGATGTTAAGAATAGTCATAATAACTAATTATTGAACTAGGAAATGGTGATCACCTTCAGACTTCCAAGGAAGTTTGTATCAACTAAAGATACACCGAAATGTTTTCTAGAACTGCATTCATTGTCACTGATTTGTTTTAGACAAAGGAGTGTAATCTCATTTATTGGAGTCATCAAAGAGGCATTAGCTATTAGCTAGCATGCAAAATGCAGAAGCTTTAGCAGAAACCCTGAAATACTTGAAGGTGGTTCCAATAATAGATTCTTCTAAGGAGAATTAATCAAAGCTTTCCTTTCTCTAGATCCTCCTTCAAACAGTAGTTGTGTTGGGAAGCAGAATTGTAAGGGAAAGGGATACTAACATCAAGAAATAATTAGAACACTGAATTATAATTAAAATGTTATCTATACAAGTTTGTGATACAGAGTAAGTTGTCATGCTTTTCTTTATAACCTTTGGACTTTAAATATTAATGTGTTGAAGTATTTGTCAGTGTACTTTCAGTTCTACAGCAGATATTTTCTTTTTATTAATTTCTGATGTTGTAATGCACTGTAACTATTTAAAGTTTTCCCATGTCCTGACAATATCCTAACTGATCAGTCTGTAGCTGTATAAAGGGAGCATTTGGTGGGCAAGGAAAGTGTTTCAAAACTGTGAGATGAAATTATTCCATGATGCTAGAGACTTACTATGCCATAACTAATTAATGATTATTCCTTTCTGATGCTGATAGGGTCTGAGGAGAGTAGGGTGGGTGTGATTCATTGTCCTTTTTGAGGTTGCAAACAAGCTATAGAAATATGAAGCATAATTCAATTGCTTAACATTTGAGAGGTATCTGTAACAGCATATTCAGGGCCTTTTGCAGACTGAGGGGAGTAACAAACCAAGCATGTGGTCCAAGTAACACCAAAAAGTTTGTGTAGTTGAAATTCATAGAAAGACTAGTTCTGCAGTTCCTTAAAAGAGCATTGTAAGTATATTCATCTAGCTTTTGTAGGTAAACACGTCGCAAAATAGAACTTCAGAGATCTCTGAGTTGGAAGGAAAATGCTTTTACTTTGAATCTTGCTTATTTGGGGTGGTAAATTTTTTTCCAGGGCTGCAGATACCTGTATTGCACATGAATTGGAATAGCTATGATGATGACTTTCTCAAGGGAATATTGGTGCATTTGCTCCAAAAACAATTTAAGTAACATTCTTTCTCCATGATCAGTGGCAACACAGGACAGTGGTTTGTCTTCTCTCCATCTATTTTTTGGTCCTGTTTGTAGTACTCTGCTGGGTGTACTTTGCTTTCCAAAGTATGTGTATTTTCATGTGTCAGAAAAACTTAGATGGATTTCATTAATTCATAAAAATATGTCCTGGGTTCAGCAGTAGCAGTCATTTTCTCAGTCTTAGCAGCTGGTGCAGTGCTGTGTTTTTGACAACAAAATAGAAGCCAACAGGCAGAAACACACCTGTATGATGAAGATTTTGATCTTGAAAATTTAGATTTGAGCGGAAGTATGAGATTATCAGGAAGAGAGAAGACTTTCAGTAAATCCAGGAGCAGATAAAAAAAAACCAGAGGGGATTTAGATGTCCAAGTCTAAAACTGAAAATCCATAGCTGCCATCTAACCATGTTGTTAAGTAAGGAAGATATAGGCTTCTTATTTGTTGAATTAAAATTCCTTGTGTGTATAGAATTGCACTTTTGAGCTTTTTTCAGGACATTCCAATCTTGACCATGCTGACCAGGTGGGAAACTACACCAGATGCAGCCAGATGATGTCCATAAACAATTATTTTAGTGTATAATTCTGAGAAACTCAAGCAGTTGGCAGTCTCAGCCTATGCCTCACATTGTAGCAGTAGACTCCTATCAAAATGTGGCTATTGACTATGGCTATCAGACTCCTAAAATAAGTCAATAGAAGAACACTTTAGCCATTTGTAGAAAGACTACATGTTTAAATATTTTTCCTTAATACCTTAAAATTTGGGTTCCATCCCTTCCTCTGGCTGATCAAGTTCAAATCTACACTGTCCAAAATCTGTCTTATGCTGTTACATGCAAGGCTACTCTAGGTGGGAATAATGCTTTCCAGTCTTGCTGTTGAAACTCTCCCAAACTGAGATTCAAACTGTGTCTAAGAGAGAGAGGCACCATAAGTTTGTGGAGGGAGAACATGGCAAGAAAGTTCAATGTTCTGTTCCTCTATAGACAGGGGTACTGCATCAGTTCCTGAGTTAGGAAGGTTGGAAATACAGGTAGAGACCTGGTCTTAAGTGGTTCCCAAAATGCATTATAGGCAATTGCTTGTTGAATATAATAATTTTAGGTAACTCACAGCTCAGGGCTTCACTGGCTTCTTCTAGAATGCCTCATTTCCCCATGTACTACTTAAGGAATTTGGGAACTGAATAAGAGATTTTGATTTTGCCTCAATAATCGGAAACCTAAAAGTTATCTCATTTTGGCAGATAAATTTTAAACACTGAAATTTCTTCCTGCTTATGGTCTTGTTGCTGATGGATGACATCAAAATTAAAAATACCAGAATACCAGATAGGTTTTGAGGATTATGTTAGTTTTTCTTTGACAGTGACGAAAGCTGTTGGAAAAGTACAACAGAGACCCCAGGATTTAAATCCTGACCTGAATTTGTTTGAAGGCCAATATTAACATGAGTATTGAAGAAAACTACTGTTTTATTTGTACAAAACCTTACATGACATCATAGTTTGATGGCGCTTGTAGGTCACATAAATTTCCAGGAAGTACTGTAGTACAATGTACGTGTACTATTTATCCATGAATTGGTTAGTCTGAAACTCCTTAGTACAGTTTTTTCTTGGCTCATGTTATCTGTGGCCTTTCCTAAGCAGAGATTATTAATAATATTGAATGTATCCCAACAGTATGATAGCTTTGATATATTGGTGGGTTCTTTCTGAGAACTTTTAGCATGGATGTAGTGAGTTTATTTTACTTGATTTTATTATTATTATTTTATGGTATTTTAATTCACAATGAGAGTTCTCAGAGTATATTTTATTAACTTGATGGGATGTATGGTTTAGGGCTTTTGGAGCACCATATATGTACGGTATATTTTTGTATAGTGACAACTTTTTTTTCTTTTTTTGCTCTAAAAATTCTTTATATCAGTTCTGATCCTGCACTCATTTGCTGTTACCTATCTGCAAGGGAAATGGAGAGGGAATGTTATTACTTGTTTGTGGACATGACTTGAGTAAATGCAATAAGATCTGAGATAAATATTTATAAAACCTAAATATTGTGTTATTTACTATTTTTACAATCAGTTCTGATAGTTATAATACCTTTTCCTGTTTCCATCTGTAAAAGGGACTTAGAAGCAGTAATTAGTAAATAAAGGTTTAATAATAGAGAAAACAAGATCAGAAGCAGCTTCCACAAATAGGAAGTAGTTTTTCCTCCTTCACTTTGCCGTGGTTTAAGCCCAGCCGGTAACTCAGAACCATGCAGCTGGGCTCTCACTCCCCCCCCTTTCTCCCCCCTGCTCCCTGAGGGATGAGGAGGAGAATTGAAAGAATGTAACTCCCACAGGTTGAGATAAGAACAGTCCAGTAACTAAGGTATAACACAAACCACTACTGCTACCACCAATAATAATAATGACAAGGGAAATAATAAGGGAAGAGAATACAACCGCTCACTACCTGCTGACCAATACCCAGCCCGACCCAAGCAGTGATCTCACCTGTCAGGGTAACTGCCCCCAGTTTATATAGTGGGCATGACGTGCTGTGGTATGGAATACTTCTTTGGTTAGTTTGGGTCAGGTGTTCTGTCTCTGCTTCCTCCCAGCTTCCCCTCCTCCCTGGCAGAGCATGAGACTAAGAAAGTCCTTAGTCAGAGTAAACATTACTGAGCAGCAACTAAAAACATCGGTGTTATCAGCACTGTTCCCAGACTGAAAGTCAAAAACACAGCGCTGCACCAGCTACTAAGAAAGAGGAAAATGACTGCTACTTCTGAACCCAGGACAACTTTTAAAGAATTTTCCAAGGAGATTGCTTTCATTAGGCAGGAATCATCCTGCATGAAGAAATACTGGCTGAGAAATTAAGAGACAAGGAAAATTAAACATGTAACCTGTAAGTCACTGAAATCCTTAAAACCAGCCTGTTAACTCCTGCCCTACCACACACATATACACACCCATTCATACCTTGGCTCCTACAAACTGTTCTCACTTACTCAGACTTACCTGGGAAGCTATGGCTTGTGAGAAACAGCCAGCTAACAGAAGGCAGAAATTCAATGCTACAAAACCCATATTTTACCTGGATTTACTGGAGTAGGTAAATCCATTTGAAGGTATTCAGGTTGCTAAAAATCTCTCCTGTGAAACTTCCATAAAGACTACAACAATGCTACAAAAATAGTGTAGTGTTTTAAAAGAGAAAAGCTTCTTCTCAAGTGTACAGGAAAGGACATTTGCTTGGTTTGTGAGTATGGCTTCGAGACAGTCACTAAACATCAGACTATTAGTGTCAGAATTTTGCTTTAAAGAATTTAAATGACTGCTTCAAATCCAGTCACAAGAAAAACTATAGTTCCACACAAAGGCCTTCAGCCACTACATTATGCTCAGCCATTTGAAACATTTTTGTTTGTTAAATGCAGCAAACTTGCATTGTCTGTAAGGAGAGTTTATATAATTTCAAGTAGTAATGCAAGGATACAGTACTTCCCTCTGCTGTTTCAGACTTGCCAATATGGCTATCGTTGCTGACAGCTTGACATGATGTTAGTTATTTTAAGTGTCAGATAAGAGTGGCTGATGCCGTGGTATTGCGGTGCTCACATTTGTTGGAAAATTAGGTGGTGATTTTTAAAGAAAGGCCTAAACCCCCCCAACAACCCAGCTGCTTAAGTCTCTGACTGCCTGGGTTTTTTTCTGGGCTGGGTGTATAATTCAAGTGACCAGTAGTGAACATGCCTGAGGTGTTAAGAGAATGATGCATTTTCTGTAAGCATGAATACTCTTAAATAAAACAGGAACACCTTCCTGTCATTTGTTGTCTTCCAGAAAGCTTTTTTAAAAGGAAAAGGAAGCCAATTAGCCCGGAAGTTTAACCTCTTTTAGCTTAGCTTCTTTTATGGGAGCTTTTTAACCTTTTAAATAAATCATTTTCTTTCTTTTTTCCCTCCTCTTTGAATCAGCTACTAGCATTTCTCATGCTGGGCCCAAGGAGCAGGCTGCTTAAATTCAAGAATGATTTTGAGGGGATAAAGTGTACAAGATTTTGAATTCTTGCCATAAGTCCCTGGCAGACATCCAGGAAATCTCAGAGGAATAGGGCTAATGAAGGGAGGGTAAAGGATATCTGGAGAGTGTGGCTAGTAATGCAGTATTCATTTAATTGGGAGCAGGTATCGGTGCAAACTTCTCCATTTTAATTGGAAAGAGAAGGAAGATGTTAAGGAAGATGGAGAAAAATAAGAATGCATAAAGTTTTCAAGCTGAGGAGCCAAAGGAAGGCCTGTATATGGCAGAGAAAGAACTCAATTTAGGGCAATTTGCTCTGCAAGCTGGGCTGCAATCTCCCCTGGGGATAGGGATGAGGAAGAAAATGAAACCAAAAGAGAACTTGATAAAATCACCTAGCACAGACAATCTCAGTAGAATAGGTTTTACTGAGTTAAATCTGCCCCAATCAATGTGATTCTTTTCATATAAGTTACAAATAAAAAGCCACAAGATTACAATAAAAATCGAGGATGTACTGCTGCTGATGTAGCACATGGGAGTCTTAAGGACTTGTTGTGGAATACAGGTTTTTTGCAACCATCATGTTTGGTTTTTTCTTTTTACCTAGCTAGGAGAGAAACCCCTTCCTCTCTTCCTCCTCCCTAACCTTTTATTATCTTTAAACTAAGGTTAGTGGTAATGTATGAACCTTACAGAGCTTAATTTTCAATGCACTGCAAAGCTGCACGTGCCTTAGTACTGACAGTTGCTAAACCTGAGGCTTTTTCAGATACTCTTTTTTGCCTTTTTACATGACAGAAGTTAAAAAAAGGAAAAGACACTTCCCACCTCTTTCCACCCATTCCTACATCTGGACATATATAAAAATGAGGGTAAGTGCCTACATTTTCATGATTCATAGGAAAGGCTTTGTTGTTTTCTAGTGTATACACACACACTGCCTTTATCAGTACAGATATTGAAAGAGTTGATGTAGCAAGTGCTGAACAGCTGTTTGTTTTACATCTGAGGACAGGCCTGAGTCCTTTTGTCCTCAGCAGTGGGTTGACCTAAGTATTCTGTGCTTAAGGACCTCCTTGGAAATGGTGCTGGTATGAGCTCTGAGTGTCCAAACTGGACAGCTGCTCTTTTGTCTGTGCTGTCACACAGCTGAGATAGATGGAGTAGTTCCTACAGGTTCATTAGATGCCGGGGGAGGTTTGTACCAGAAGAGAGATAGCATGAGGTACATAGCTCTGAGCCTTTGGAAGAAAAAGCAGGAATTTGGCTCAGAAAAATGCAGATGTACGCAACAACATGGTGATGACTTGCAGTTGCAAGTATCAGCTGAGATCTGTAGCTGAAATTCTTTTTCCTTGTTGTACTGCCGCAGCACTAATTTTCTCTAATAAACTCTCTTATTGATTGTCTACACTGGCATAGGGAAAGGCATGAACAAGGAACTAAACAGGAATAGCATCACTATCTGAAACATGCACAGTCCATGGAATATGCAGGTCTTTCTGGTTTTAGTTTTATTTCCTAAGGATGCTTTCCATTAGCCTGCTGTTAATAGTGGGCTAATGGAATAGTCTGTCCAGCCATTGGATGTTTTGATTGAGGACTGGAAACCATGAGAGCTGGAGGTTTCTACAAGTTTTGCAAAAACAGATGCCTAAGTAGATAGAAGAGATTCAGCCTGAACGTCTTTGGCTCACTCTGACTCCTTGAGGCAATGGCCAGCATGAGCTAGTCAGCAGAAAACAACCCCTAAACAGGCTGCAGCTTGATGGGCAGCAGGGCTTGGAAAAGAAGTGGAATTGATAGCAAGGAGATGGCAACAGGCATGAAAACACTGGCTGGGAACTGCCCTCTGCCTCAGGGACAGGGATGGTAAGGAGACACTAGACACTCCTGTGTAGCTCATGAAGCTTTGTCAGTGCTGCCACTATGAAAGTTCATAGACAACATGCTTAGCTGTGCTTGCCTAGAGCTGCCTTACACACTGATTTCCAAAGCCATCATATACCAGGCTATGTTTCTGTATCTGTATGAATATGTGCATGCATTTTTGAGCTGTGTCCGAATGGGATAAGGAGATTTGGGCACAACAATGAAGAATGACAATGGAATTAAGGGGATTTTCAAGAGAAGAAATAAAACGGGTTTGTATCTACTATATGTATATGGGTATGAAAGCTTAAAAGATCAAATGGAAACAAAGCATTTGTATCCCTTATGTATGAATTTCATACAGGTGCTGCTTCCAAATGCATGCAGAGAACTGAGGTGTAGAAATTTATATTATGGCTCACATAAACTAGTATATTTCAGTACTAAAAAGGCTATATTCTAACCAAGTGTAAAGTTCTTGTTGAAACGTGTGTACAAAAGTACGTATGTGTGTCAATAGTCTATGTGTGTATATTAATTTTATATAAATAAATCTTATATTTCATTGAGTATCCAAATATTATTTCCTTTCCTTTAAAAGAAAATCTAAGTTCTCAGTCAGTATGATCACTCTAACTTTTATATAGGACTTTCAGCTCTTGCATTATACTGTGACATTTGCTGGGATATTTCAGGGAACTAATACATCATATGAAGCAAAAAAGATTATTTAAAGCTACATTAGAAAGATGGGAGGGAAGTCCTGTTCAAGATGGTAGAGGTAGCAGTAGAAGGAATTTTATTCTCTTCTGATTGTATTACTTAGAAATTCACAATTAATCTGTAATAGTAGGCTAGGTTCTGATTTTGTGCAAATGACTACAGCTCTGTCAGAGGTAGTTACATTGATGTGCTCTGACATGCTGTCTTTTTTTTTAAAACACAGCACTTAATGAAAAGTCTGGAGCTAAATTCTTGTCTTGGCAGCAACAAAGAAACTTTACTCAAGTCTCATTTCACTGGTGTAAGTGAAAGGAAAATTTGACCCAAGGCTTACTATGTAGTAATTATGGAAAACAATTTTGACATAAGCTAAAAGATAGTCATATAGCTGCATTTCCTAACATATGTGGAGGGTTTTAAAACCAACTAGAATTTATTGAGGGGAAAATTCTGAAATTCCATCCTTAACTTTCTTTTGCATTAGCAGACTCTGTAGTTCACTGGCTGAAAACTTCCACCACAGATATTAAAACAAGTAAAATATTTTGTATCTGCAAAGTGCCTGTGTAACACCTTTCAGTTCTGTGAACCCACAAGTGACTTTTTGAAGATGAGTCTCGTGGCTGTTCGGTTATGAAAAGGGATGTTGGTGGAAACAATTGCATTTTTTTAATTTCAGATCTCACTCTTTTTGCCTTTTTTTGCTTTGCGCATATGCAGTTTAGTTTAATAGCACAAAATATTATCCGTAATTACAGAAAGACCTTCCTCTGCTCCTATTATATTGACATCTTCTTGGCTTTAGACTATCCTTCTAATTTGTCGCACTTTTTATTGACTGTTTTCCCCTTCAAAATGAGGGAATATAAGGGCTTCCTTCTTTGGACAGTATGCATTCTTTCTGATCTCTGAAGTCAATTTCTGAATCAGCAGACATTGTCAGTGTTAGGTGCTTTATCAACTCACATATCATTCCTGTTGTTGATAGGGATGATACCATTTTTATCTTGACGCTACTGCTATTCAGAATATGATTTGCTAGCCATATTTAGAGGTCCAAACAAATTTTCTTTTTATATAACTGTTCATATGATTGCAGCCACATTCAAATTATTACTGTTCTTGTGGGTGATTTTCCTTATGTGTCTTCCTGTTGTGGGTGTGAATGAGCCTTTTTGCTTTAGCATTACCCATCTGGTGCATCTATGCCCATGCCTGTGCAGTGGACAGAACACATGGTAAAAGGGGGAATCTGGTAAATGCATCTTGGGTTTAAACCATGTCCTGTTCTTTCTTGGCCTTGCATTTATCCTGTCAAGCTTTTTCTGTATTCTTTTGAATCTTCCTTTTTTTTTTTTTTTTGTCTTTTTTTTTTTTAAACAACTTTTTATCCTTTTCATGGTTTCCTTGATGGATTTCTCAAACTGCCTCATAGAAGGTAGGAAGTTAAACCTTTATCAAATGGTCATAGTAGAAGTCTTTATTGTCTCAGGGTGAAGCTTATCTTTGGAAAATGCTTAGGGATCTGAATCCCATTATGAAAGGCAGAAGAGGTAAATCTGTTAGATCTGTCTCAGATCTGAGTGGCTTTGAGCATTTGGGTGGTGGCCAACCCTGCCTTTTCTTCCAGCCACAAAAAAGGGTGTCTTACAGCTCAGTGACTAGGGTAAGAGATCAAGCTGCCATGCACAGCCTTGCAAAGGCAGTTTCTCTAATGTTGTCTTATTCTCTGCATTCTTTGAACTTTCATCCTCAAGGGTATGAGGAGTACAGAGAGTCTCGTGAAACCTACCTTTGAATTTCCTTCTAGCTGTGATACAATCTGATGAGAAGGCAGAGGACAAGGAAAGCTTGGGCCTATTACTTCACCAAATAAAAGTCTATTTCCTTTGAATTTTAAAAACATAGCTTTTTTTTTTTAAAGATGGTTTTCTAGATTACATATGCTTCATATGAGGAACTGCTTATGTTACATGGAGGCCTAGGCATTTCTTCTGATTTGCCACCAATTTTGTCTGAGCCTTCAGCCACAGCTGGCTGTGGGAAGTTACTCTGACAGCTTTGTCTACACCTTTATTATTTCTGTTAAGATGTGTAAGTCTACATTTCACCTCTCTCCTGGAGTCCTATTAGATAGTTTTCCTTTTTTTTTTTCTCCTAGAAATTTGTGCCTTCAGCTACTCAGGCAACTTACTAGCTGCTGGCAAATGAGTTATTAGAAGTCATACAGATTGCAATTTTCCTTTGGTTGGTATCAACATGAGTAGCACAGCCTGCTGTTCTTACTCCTTCATAATTTTGATCTGGCACTGCGGTCTGGGTACTTATCCATATACATTCAGTTCACAAAGCAGCCGGTCTCCTAAAGACACCTATCATGTGACATCTTCAATTGATCTTTCTTTGCAGAATAAAAGTCAGCAGATCCCTCCAAACCTTGATCCAGGCTTCAGGGTTCTTTTTGGCTTGTCAGATTCTATTCGTGCTCCTACTCTCAAATGCCTCGACAGAAATTAAGTACAGTCATTGACAGCTTCAGTGCAAAAGAAATGCTACAGCTCTAGCTTCTATTCATTTGGTGCCTTCTAATCAGTACCTTTGAAGGTGAGCCAGAAGCTGTGACTCTGTCTTTACTGACTCAGTCTTTTCTGTCCAAATGTGGGAGTTATTTAGCAAAGCAAATGAGACATTATTAGGATTCTGGATGCTGTGTACCCTGAAGTTTTGTAATTGATGACTTCTCACCATCTTAATGAAAGAAACGTTATACTCTGTCACAAGTATCTGATGCAGCAGGTGGTGGCTTCTCTTTTGATTTTGAGGGGTAGAGAGACACCTCCATGTTTTGGGAGGAAAAAGTTTTTATGACAGCTACAAAAGCAGCAGCAACAAAAGAATAGAATATCCTCTGGGTCTTGTGAAAGCTGAAAGTCTTAATTTGCTTATCTGCCTGTATTGTATCAAGAATAGTGAATCTGCAGAAATGGTTTAAGTGGCACTAAATTAGCTTATCGTTGTTTCATCTGCTAGAAGATCCACTTGGATGGCTTAAACCATTTCAGCCAATTGAATCATGAGTGGGAAATTCAGAACCACATTTCTGAAATGATTTTCTGTCATACTGGGTGACTCAGTTCCTGCAGTCCAGAAGGAAGAAAGTTCAGAAGACCTTGAGAAAAGTTACTTTCCAAAGCCAACTTATTTCTGGATCTCTACTCTGAGTCTTAGGTAACTTTTTGCACCAGGGCCTGAGATTGTCAGAGCCAAGATAAAACCAGCTGCTGTGGTTTGGTCAAGCTCTCAAAGATTACCTGAACTGCATCTTTCAGGGAAGTTACTTGGTTATCTATACAGCTGTTGTATGGACTTCTGTCTGTGACCTTTAGTTTGGACAGTTGCTTATTCCTGTTTTTCCATCTGTCTCTGAGTCTTCCTCTGATGATCTGTGAGAGTTGCAAGATGCTGCAATACAGTTGTAGGAATGTGCAGACTAACAATACTTTGCAGGAAAAGGAATTGTGCATAACGATAACTGGATATTCTTTGAGATATACTGCCCCAAGATGTATCAAAACCTGCTCTCCTTGCCCACTTCATTGGAGTCCTGCTATTATTTTAATGAAACAAAGATATCCTGCTCCTTTATTTCTCACGTACTACACACGGGAGTGGAGAGCAGGTGTGCTTATACGGTAATGCTCAGACTTAAAAATTAGGTATGTGTACTTTCAGCCACATGTGCATACAGACAACATATGTTTCAAACTACTGCTTACTGTTAAATAAGTTGTCTAAATCTTATTTGCATAAACAATAAGCTGTTAGCTCTTAGGCTTACTCTGCTTTCAGAGGGTTTCTCCAAACCAAAGGGACTTCTGGGGTCATAATCCATTCTTCTGCTCTTAGAAACAACTGAAATATTTAATCCTTTCTAGGACTTAAAAAGACTGTTCTTACTGGGAAACTGCTGTCAGAACTTCATTCCACATGAGATTTTTTTCCCCAGATTTTGACTTGACCTGATTCATGGCCAGTGTATTTTTCTTTGCTCTTGTACCTTCATCTTGGGTGCTTCTTTGTCTTTCTGCATATATTCCTTCCTAATGAGACCAATTATGGACCTTCAGACTCCAATGTGCTACTTAAAAGAGAGTTAGTCTTGTAGATCTATCTCATAAGATCCATGCTATACAGGTCAAGCTAGCAGCAGATCTCATCAACTCTGTTATTAGATCAACCTTGCTTAAATATACATGATTAGAACTGAATGTGCTATTCTGGAACATGGTCCAGTTAACTCTCCAGTGCCTTTAGGATATTGGGGTTGTGGAGTTTTTTGTTTGTTTTGTTTTTTTTTTTTTTTTTTTCCTTTCCTAGCCATGTTGTACTGCTGCTCATTGTTAAATTAATTGTTCAAAAGACGACAATGTGTTTTTTTCCTGTGTTGTTACCATCTGATGAGCTCCAAATTTAATGCAAAAATTCTTATTAATCTGTTAGTGATTGACCTTGCACTCTGAACAGTTAAATGTCACCCGATTTCCATTATTCCAGTCCTAGAGATCTTCTATTTTTTCTTGCATGATATTATAACTCTTTGTATTGAAAAATGCCTCCCAACATTGTCATCTGCATATTTCATCAAGCAGTTCTGATTTTTTTTCTGATTAAACAAGAAGGGTCTCAGGAATAAGCCATGAAAAATTTTAGCAGTAGCCTCCCAGACAAGGAATATATCTGTAGCTATAACCTGTTTCTGTCTTCTGTCTTGTATAACTAGTTAATTTCCCCCTGTAAAGATTCCGTCTTCTCCAGCTTCACCAGTAATTTGCTGTGGAACTCTGCCAGTTCCTTCAGTTGTCCGTCTGAGAGAGAGCTACTCTCTTTTTCAACAGAAAAATCAGATATCTTAACAAAGATTACTGTCGATTTAAGACTGCATTAGCTTCCCTTGGTACCTGGCTATATTTTATTCTGTATTCCATTTTCTTCTGATCCTTGTGTCCTTGTATACTATAGAGGCTTCCTTCTTAAACATGGGGTGGGAGGGTGAGGAGGGGAGGAAATAATCCCAGCTATGACTCAGGTATTTTCAGGCCTCTTAGATATTTTACAAGGTAAGTATACCGAGTTCTTAGGAACTAAAGATTCCACCTACATAAACTTCACTGTAAAGTCTAAGTTAGAAGCCTAGTCAACCAAGATGCCTTTGAGGCAATGGAGAGAAATAGATAGCTCCAGAATATAATTTCAATATTTAAGCAGTAATGATTAAAGCTCCATGCAGACAAGAGCCTGGTGTATTAAGTTTTGTATAAAATTGCTCTTATGAGATTTTTTCAGTAGTCTTCTCAAGAGTGATTTTCCAGCATAAACTCAATTTTAGATTTATCAGTTCCAGATGCTTGTTGTAGTCTCTGGAATGTTCTATGGCATTTTGCCTTCCTACCACACCTCTAAGGCACCTACCAATAACTAATCATCAGGCATTTCAGGTACTTTTGACTTCTAATGTTAGCAACAGGTGATGCAAGGCCCTTTCCTGTAAATGATTGGAGGGGACTCATATTCTGTAGGGGGGTTTTGTTTTTTTGGGTTTTTTTTTTTTTTTTGGTAAGAGAAACTTTAAATTTATAAAATTTATGGTTTTCAGGGTTTTTTTTGAATATTACCAAGAAAGATGTCCAGAGAATTGTGTTATTGCTTTTTCCCCCATGTATATTCTCAAAATACTATTTTTAGGGAAGCATTTCTTTATGCTTTCCAGAAAATCATAATATATTGAATCAATTTTAAATGTCATTATAATCACACTTAATAGTGATATCATAAACTATAAAAATTTAACATAGTTTTCCTATATTTCAGTTAATTTTAAAAATAATTTTACAACTTTCAAATCACTTTTAGACTGAGAAAAGTCTGTTTCCTACTTTAAAGGTGAAAACAATTTCTGATTAAATATCTGATTAATTTCTGCATTTTAATGAAGTTTCTTAAAAATTATTCCTAGAATGGGATATAAAAGCATGCCATTTTATCAATGCTAATGCATTTTACTCTAACTAAAATTTCAGTTAAGCTTTTTTAGGGCCTCTTTAGTGCTGAAGCTTTCCAGCAAGCCAGTTTATTATAACCACAAAGCAAATTCCGAATTGGGAAGCAAGTATTCCCCCAAATTGGGAAAAATATTTTCCATATACCCTGGGATTTAGGTAAAACTTATAAAAATGATATATCAACCATTTTAATTTATTAAGATTTTTCTATAAGAGACTTTTCTATGCCCAGATGTTGGCTGATATTAAGTCCAGAACTTTAGCAGGCTCTTCACAAGGTTACACTTAAAAAGAATTCTTAAAAAAGATATTAGCAGCAGTAAGTACTCGAAGAAGTGAAATAGATTATGCATAAATTGTTCAGAATCTTGTAACTTTTCCAAGGTTAGAGAGGAGATGGGGGAAGATATTTGCTTCTTAATAATAGGACTAAGTTCCTGTGCAAGAATCAGGCAGAGACTCAGCCTTTGTTTCTCAGTAAATTTCTCTCATGCATGCTTGTGACAGTTTGGTTAGTGAAGGAAAGATGTGTGGGTTTTCTTCCTTTTATTTTTTTTCCAAGTTTTTAAATATGGAAATCTCAGAGTCAAATTCACCACCTTAGCGAGCATGCACTCTGAACCATACTAGCATTCGAAATGCAGTATCGGTTGTAGTTCTTCAAACTGAGGAACAGGCAATACTGCCCAATTCAAAGTATTACCAGAAAACAGTGGTAGGATCAAGAGGTAGGAAAGGAACTGTAGTGAGGGAAGAACTCTGAAGGGGAAGGGGAGACAGCTTTAAGGTGAGGGACTACGAAAGTGTAAACTGGAATTGTTGCCCTCATGGAAAATGAGTACTAGTAACGAGTGATGTCCCGCAGGGATCGTGTTGGGACCGGTCTTGTTCAACATCTTGTCAGTAACATGGACAGTGGGATTGAGCGCGCCCTCAGCAAGTTTGCTGATGACACCAAGCTGTGTGGTTCAGTTCACACACTAGAGGGAAGGAATGCCATCAAGAAGGACCTTGACACACTTATGAGGTGGGCTGATGACAACCTGATGAAGTTTAACCATGCCAAGTGCAAGGCCCTCCACCTGGGTGGGAGCAATCCCAGGCACAGTTACAGGTTGGGCAGAGAAGAGATTCAGAGCAGCCCTGCAGAGAAGGACTTGGGGGTGCTGGTCGATGAAAAAATGAACATGAGCCGGCAGTGTGCGCTTGCAGCCCAGAAAGCCAACCGTATCCTGGGCTGCATCAAAAGGAGTGTGACCAGCAGGTCAAGGGAGGTGATCCTGCCCCTCTACTCTGCTTTCGTGAGACCTCAGTTGGAGGATTGTGTGCAGTTGTGGTGTCCTCAACAGAAAAAGGACTTGGAACTGTTGGAACAAGTCCAGAGGAGGGCCACGAGGATGATCAGGGGACTGGAGCACCTCCCATATGAAGATAGGATGAGAAAGTTGGGGCTGTTCAGCCTGGAGAAGAGAAGGTTGCGTGGAGACCTCATAGCAGCCTTCCAGTATCTGAAGGGAGCCTATAGGGATGCCTGGCAGGGACTCTTCATTAGGGACTGTAGTGATAGGACAAGGGGTAATGGGTTCAAACTTAAACAGGGGAAGTTTAGATTGGATATGAGGAAGAAATTCTTTACTGTTGTGGTGGTGAGGCACTGGAATGGGTTGTCCAGGGAAGTTGTGAATGCTCCATCCCTGGCAGTGTTCAAGGCCAGGATAGACCGAGCCTTGCGTGGCATGGTTTCGTGGGAGGTGTCCCTGCCCCTGGCAGGGGGGTTGGAACTGCGTGATCTTCAGGTCCTTTCCAGCCCAAACTATTCTATGATTCTATGATTCTATGAATATATAATAAGAGAGAAGTACTCTGTGTCTGGAAGATGTCAAGAGCAGAAAATGGTCTTTGGTGGTGTGTGGTGGTGCTGATGTAAAATGGAAGAAATTTTAGAAGGGGAAAAACATTATTTGGTCTCCATAAATTCTAATAGATAATGGCTGAACATGTTGGGCTCAGATATATAGTTGTGGTCTTTTCATTACCATGTTGTCACCCTGAGAATCCAATAACTCAGTGCATTTGTTTGACAAAAGTTACATTGAATTTTGTGTCAGTCTTTCTCTGGCTTAAAATGTAGGAAGATGAAATCAGATTTTTGTGGCATATCTGTGTGCAGCAATTTAAGAAGCTACCCTCCTAAATGTTCATCTCTGTCTTCTATCTCCTTTCCCTCTTCATTCCCTTACCTCCACTTTTCTCCCCTCATCCCTTCAATGTAGCACTGTGTTAATGAATTGCTACACGGTTACCATCTGGTTTGGTGTAAAATCTGCTGGTTTATGTTAAACTGCTTCTCAAGATGACTGTGTAATGGTGTCTGTACTTATGCACATGGAATAGTCCAACAGGCATGGTGAAACACCAGCTGATCTTAGCCCAGTTTTCAGATGATTTGCTTATGATATGGGTATCCTAGTTTTGAACAAGTGATTCTGCTGCTGTCCCACTTCCATGTAAATTCTTGGCCTACTCACAGCTTAGCTTTCCTGTGTGAAAGAATCCTGTCTTTTCTGGAAAATCCATGAAGGTCATTTCATAGCCAGAGACGGAGGCACCTGCTGATGTATGAACAGGTCATCAAAAGAAGGCAGTGTTAATCCGCAGCCATTTCCAACTTCCAGCCCTGTGCTTTTATCATTAGACATTTTTTGCCTGACAATTATGGCTTAGTTTTGACCTTGGGTCATTGACATCAGTAGAAGATAGATGTCAGTACCTTAAGGCAGAATCAAGCCTTGATGGCTGTGCACTGTTTTTCATCATTTTGTGGTCAGTTATATGAATCATACTGAGAAAAAAAACGTTTTCCCTATTCACTGAGAAGAGTATGGGATACATGAAAAGATGGATTTTAAGACTAGGAGAAGCATTATAAGGATCTAAAATTCCAAAGCCAAAGGGATCACTTCTGTTTATTAAATATTTTCCCTTAGCAAATGGATTCAGTTAAAATTTGCTGATGTACTCTGCCATAATTGCTTAAATATGTTTCCGGGAAAAGATCTTAACTTTTGTCTCATTCAGACTGTATTAAAACCATCCTGCTGCCCCTTGAGAGTGTTGCTAAAGTTCTGCAACTCTGAAGTCCTCTTTCCCTTGGAAGAAATATGGAAGAAACATGACATGACAGCTATAGTTTATGTCTATGGTATTGATTTAGCATATTTAAGATACAGAATACAGGATTATGTTAATAAATTACACAAAAGAAGAAAACAAAATATTGTCAGGTCAGTAAAGTGTATGCAGTAAGAAGGGTGACTGAAAGGAACTCCCCCAAATAAATCAGTCCTCATCCATGCCTTCCTAGTAATCCTTGATAATATTTTAATGGAAAAGGGCTAAGTTCAAAGTATGTTTGGGATAGTGTTAGAGGCATTGTTGAATCCAAGACAGCACAGTAGGATAATACATACCTGGGAAATTGTTTATTCTTTTAAAAATTGTGGTTTATGCTTTGGTACCGTGAAACCTCAGAAAAGAGAGGCATAACCCATGCTTCCTTATACAGCTCCACAAATAGGCGCTGTATCTTTTGTTGCAAATCCTCAGCTCCGTTCGCTTGGGACAAGCAACTGCCTTGTGGCAGTTCAGAGAAACAGCACTGAGGAACCAAATGTGGTAATTGCTCCAAACTCATTGTTACCCACTTGATTTCATATAGTCATGGCCAAATCTTCCATCTGTTTCTGCCCTCCAACAATGATTTCAGGACACTTGGAACTGAAACCAAACTGTGGGGTTTTCTTTTAGTCTTGTATTGTTTTATTTATTTATTTATTTATTTATTTTGGTGTCTGGGCTCTCACCATCACAGCTCTTGATTAAATGACAGGTTTTTGTTTTCATTGTCTTACCTTCTTTTCCCATTCAGTTCTTGACAGCCTTCCATCTCAGCTGAATACTTTATCACTTCTTTATTCTAATCCTCTCCCTAGCTGCCTATATTATCACCCCTCCGTTTCAGAACTTGGATACTTACCTTTTAATCCATTAATTGGCTTAATTTAATTTAATTAATTAATACCCTCGTATCATTTTGCCTCCTCTAAGTGCAACCTGACTCTCTCAGCCACCACGTACCCTGACTGTTCTCTGCCCATCCCTCCCTTGCACCTCCCAGCTCTCCCTATGTTTTGGTGCTAGTTTCTCCTCTTTTCAGATAATCTTGTGCTTTATTTCTTTTCAAAAAGGAAGGCTGTCTAGTTCAGTATCACTTTCAGTGTCGCTTCTGTTTCCTCCCTGTGTTTACATATCTCCTTTCTTCATTGCTTCTTAGCAAGGGTAGATGTATAGAGAAGGAATAATCTCTGCAGTAGATATCCATGTTGCCCCCAGAATAGGTCCATTTCCTTATCAGTGTTCAAAAGTGTTGGGCAACTTAATAAACTATGGGTTGTTACACAGCAAATGTATTCGCTTAATTGAGATCATCTTTTGATTGAGTTAGGTTTCTGTTGCTGTTTGCATGCAGTGGAAGTGTACATTTCTTAGCTTTTCTTTTTTTTTCTCTTTTATCATGTACTCTTTGTGGGTAAAATCTGTTTGTATTAAAAGGAAATACTTTATCTGGTGCCACTGTTTAGTCCAAGAATAATATTGCTATATTTTGAGAAACACTGCCTACTGTGATTTTTTTTCTTAGTCAACATTTGAAATTATAGGCTACACTGCAAAGAGGCATGCTAGCCTTTTTGTTTTATTACCTCTGATGTTGTCTTTATATAGTATGTATGAATAAACACATTTGATATTTAGCAAAATAGGGAAAATTATCCTGGTGCTAATGTACACAGAGCTATTACACCCAGTCATGGTTAATAGCACTAAATGGATTTAGAGTGAGGAGTCTAGACTGCAATCCTGTCAGCATCTGCCCCTTCCTCAGTAATTTATTTGGGTTTTGCACCTGCAGATGCTGAACTGGATTGAATTCATACAGATTTTTTTATTTGGCTAGCAGGCACTGAAATAGTAACATTTAAGAAGAGCACTAAATAAAAGTGACTGTGGTACCATTAACTTTCCCTCCTTTGTTGTCAGTATTAAAACAATAGAAACCTGATTATCCAGGCTCTTCCCATGAGGATCTCCTTCTCTAATTAACTCCCTAATCTATTGGCACCCTTATTATTAGACATATCTTGCGCTGTCTGGTGCATTTCAAATGGTTGGAAAGCTTTCATTAAAATATCTTGATTGAGGTCATTCATTGGCTCAGTGTATCTATCTTTAACATTCTATGCAAACATAGTGAGGGTCCATTCGTTTGTATGATGTGATCTCCATGCTCTGAAGCATTTCTGAAAAGGTAGCAGATATGCAGAGGCTGTGAGAATGGCAGAACTGCAAAGGTAATCATACAGAGGTAAGTAAAAGTCTCCTCTTTGCCTACCTCTCTGTTCCTACGCCCCATGCATGTGACAAGGCATAGTTGAAAATCACCTTCTCCTCCAGTTTTAATGATATGCATATGTACCTACAGGCATCTCCAAAGGTGAAAGGTTGTAACTCATTCTACCATGCAGCCATGGCAATGGGAATTTGGCTACAACTTGCAGAACAAAAAGGTTTTCCTTCAGAAAAATGCAGGCTTATTTGTATGTGAAAGAGATGTGTGTCTCAAATTCTTAAATCTCTAATAAAAGAAAAATAAATTTAATTTGATAATTTACTAATTATTAAATAATTGCTATTAATAATAATAATAGTTTCTCCAAATTGCCCATCATAATAATTTCTCTAAAACCAGAAGACACCCAGCTCAGGGAATAAAACCAGCATACTCTGGCAGATCTTTTCATTATTTTCACTTGCAACACCTGCAATCCTGTAGGAAACAGATACTGGAAACTAGTTTTAAAGCCTTCTCATCAAAAATCCTGCACTTAAGTGTTGGCTGTACACATTTTTAGTCTTGAAGATACCCCATTCCTTATTTGAGTAATGTTTTAATTCTGTTAAATGATAGAGCCCTTTCTTTTTTATTTTTCAGATATTGTTGGTATTGGGCTATTCACTTCTTTGTTTCATTCTATGGAGTATCAGTATTTTCAGTTCTTTCATAAGAGGATGCTTTTTAGTTGTACCAATTGAAGTCTGTTGGCATATTAGCTTGTAAAGATCTATGATGTGCCTCTTGTCCTACACCTAGAGGTGTGCATTGGTGTGGTTGCTTTCATGCAATTGCACACCAGCAAGTAGATTCTTTCCAGCATGTTCAGCCTGGACCTCTCATTCTTGTGTGTGTGCAACTCACCAATAGATGTAGTGGCCTTTTTGCGGTCGATGAAGTATGTATTTTGCATACCTGGACCCTTGCGTTAGTTCTGCTCATGTGTGAAGGTAAATGGATAGAATCCATTTTTATGTGTCTCCCTCCAGAATCTTCCTCCAGTATTGATAGGAGCGTAAATATTTTTAACGTCAGAAAGCAGAATACCCTAAAAACTATGTACCAGACATGTAGTGCAAAGGAGCCAGAAAATCAGAAGGTAAGAGAGATAGTAGAAATAAATACGTACAGCAGGAAAACTTTCTTCACTGTATGCAGTATTTTTAATTCAATTCATAATAACCTTAAATTACAATTGAGGAAGCTAAAAAAGCTTTGTAAAGACAAAAGTGTTTTTCATGAAACAAATCATGATCATCTTTGAAATATATAACCTTTCCCCCCCACCTCTGGCTGCTACCTGTGACAGCTTGTATAATTCAAGACTAATTTTTTACTTAGTTCACACAATGCTATTTATTTCTTGTCCATTCTTTCCTTTCTTTTGTAACTATTTCTGAATTTCATGGGCTTCTCAAAAAATACTGTATGGTAATGCTAAGGGGATTTTTTTAAAGCTGCTTCAAAAATCTAGATGTTTAATATGCAGCTGCTCTTTAAAGGGGCAAAAGGTTTCTTTCTGACAATTCTTTCAGCTTCTATATTAAAAATCTTTTTTTTCCCCTCAACTGTCAATATTTAAGGAAATGCCCTTTCATGTATTCTATAATCCTGTTAAAAATATTAGGTATGTTCTGCATCTGTGGTTAGACATACAGCATGGTGCAAAACACTCCAGGTTTGTTTGCAGATTTGCTCTAATGAAGAAGGCTCAAGATATATAAGAATACAGCCCCTCTGGTACAGTTAATCAGTATCCACACAAGTTGATCCCTTGAATGCATTACATGATTCATAAGAAATTGCTTAGTACATAAGAAATTAAGATTGAATAGTATTTGCTGATGTCTTATTTTTCAGCTAAGAAAGCTAACATTTTTAAGTATAAAGAGGAGTAAGAGGTCCTCACTTATGTGCCTCTGCTCTCTGCAAAATAGGATAGCTTCAAAGACAGCTGTATTGGGGAAAAAAAATTAAAATCCAAATACTGAGTAGAAAGGGTTCTTTCATTCAGTTGAACGTCATAGGAGTATGGTACCATGCCTAAATTGTAAAAATATTTTGATTTCACAATGTGTTTAATAGATCACACTTTTATAATCACAGCTTAGAGTTAATTTCTATGTCTAGTCTCAAAATAGGTCTATGGTAGTGAGTGTCTCACTAAATCGTCATCTTCACTGTGTCTAAACTGTCAGGGTGGGGATTTATAGAGGTGCCCAATCAATATATAAACAGAAATCCTGTTAAAACTCTCCATGGCACTGGTGAATGGTTATGTGCTTTAGAAATCAGTTGTTCTTCGATCTAGGTCCTGTTTCATTTGGCATAGGAATAGTTGGTGAAGGAAAGGAAAGAAAGGAGACCACGTCCTCAAGTATTCTTGCATGACAGTAGGTCAGGATAGCTAGCTAATGGGAATGAAAGATGCTCAGACCTGCAGTGAACACCACAGGCAAATCCTTTTTCACAAGTAGTGGGTGTTAATTGCACACGATGCGCTGTCTTTAGTACCTGTCCTGACAGGGTGGTGTGGTAAGCGCTTTCAGCCAGAAATGATTGCTTTGCTCCGTCATTGTAGCAAATCCCTAAAGCAGAAATTATCATGACAAAATTGGGGGGAACGTGTGGGGGTGTTTATAATTTTGGTTTTCTGAAGGAATTAAATTTGGGAAAGGAAGAGTTAAATAAGTTACTGCTTTTGTAATATACATACCAGGCACTTTCTTTTAAGTCTTCACAGCTCTCTTACAACAGGTTCTCTTCATGTCTAGAAAATGCAAATCTCTGGGCTCCTAAGAGCAACTGAATAGGGATATGTATTTCATCTTAAAACAAAGAGCAAAGGGAAAAAAAAAAAAAAAAGAAAAAGTTATTCAAGGGATTTTGGAAACAGGTGTTCTAAATCAACATTAATTGGATTTCAGTTAATTATTCGTTATACTTTAGGGATTATAGGAAAAGAATATAGGGGAAAAAAGCAAGAACAACTTCTCTGACACACTAATTGCTCTAATATTATTTAAGCTAAGGAGTCCCTCATTTCTTTCACCCCCACCCCAGATAAATTGGCCTCCAGATGACTGTTACAGAGGCTGGGGAATAAGAATGAAGTGATAAAGCAAGATGCAATCTTTGAAAACCACCTTCACTTGGGAGGGTGGTTACATATTTAGTCTATTATGTATGCTATCCTCTGCCTGTCACTACTAAGATAAAGACAACTGCTAAAAAGCTGTTGTAGATTGATTTTGGACACCACATTTCTAGTATGAAGATTACCTGTGTGACTCTTCTGGTATTTTAACCCATCGCAGTGTATGGTCTATGCACGTAGTTTAGAGTGGGTCAAGAACATTTCTACTGAGCTGGTTGAGGAAGGCTGGGTGGAAGACAGCACACTATTAAGGTTTGTATTTTGGCTTTCTGTTCTAATTCCTATTGGAACAAGTCCACTTTTTTTCCCCCAATATTAGAGCTGGTATAACATTTGACATGAAAAATTGTATATGAAAAGTTTTAATGTGCCTCTGAGAACTGACTGATTCCACATTTTAAAAGAAGAGGGAGGGGCTGAGCGAGGCAAGATCTAACAAGATTTTCAAAATTATTATAAATTGAAGAGGTCTAAAGAAATGAGTTTTTAAAATTGAACTGAAAGCAGGGTGGCATTTTTTGGTTTTGTATTACTAGAGTATAAACTTTAATTTTATGCAAACTTGGTGCTCATTCATCTTAGTTTTAAGTTTATAAGAGTGAAACGGAACAGTGACACTTGCTAGTCTCCTTTCACTATCCAGTGTGAGAGAAGTAATACCTGTGATAAAAGTAACAGATTTTCAAAGTTATTTTAAAACTTTAATATGATAGAATAATCAGAGCTTCTAGTAATGACCAAGATAATGCTTTACATGTTTTTTCACCTTAACAGCATCTTTTTGAAGGACTCCTCCTTCCCCCTCCCCCTCCATATGTTTGAAGTACATGTGAAATATGTTGCTTTTGAACAAGAGATTTTGTCTAGTTATATGTAAAATTATTTACACAGCAAATTTGAAAAGGTTTTGGAAAGCCTAATGAAACTTGCCTGAGGGCAGCTAGAATTTGCATTCCAGCTTCCTGCATATGTGACAATTTGCTCAGCATCTCAGTTAAAAAAAGAATTGGAAGGGGTCTTCCCAAATTCAGTATTTCACATCTATAACTGAGGTATATTACTAAGGAGATATACCTGTGCCTGCTATATGTGTCAGCATATTTGCTCTCTTTACAAACAGATGTGAACATAATTACATTACGTCTACACAGTCACTTGTTTACCCAACTTCTGTATATATTTGCATAAAGTCGTAGCAGGCACTTTAAAGATCTGAGATTTTTGCAGGTCTTAGGAAAATATTCTTGAATTAAACTGATCAGTTATAATCCAAATTTCCACCACACCTGGATGAAATTCTGAACAACTTAATATTAGTTGCTGCTATGAAAGCACAATAGAATGTAATAGTGAAAAGAGAAAGTGTTAGTAGCTTTCAGAGAATAAGCCAAATAGGTATTGTTTTATCTGTAATGAATTATAGTTACTGATATATGTATCTGTATATATAATATACCTATTATAACAAATAGGTATCTGTATTGTTTTAGCTGCTGTTATTTGTCTCCTTAACTCATAGCATTTAGGTGGCATAATTTCTCTTGTTGTGCAGATGATGGTACTGCATTCTCTAGGAAGAAAGTATTCCTTTGTCAAATGTCACCATTTCTAACTGACAATGAGGTGCAAAAAATAAATATATTTAAAGTTTTGTTTGATAACTGTAAGAGTCAAATATATGAAGACAAACTATGAAAAGACATGTAAGGTGTATATACATGCACGCTTAACTCTTGATTTCCCAAATGTGGCTGTTCATAGCTTTTCTTTTTTGTCATCACTGCTGTTTTTTCTGGGTTGTTTTTTGTTTGTTTGTTATGGTTTGGGGCTTTTTTGTTTGTTCGTTGTTTTTTTTTTTTTTTAAATCTACTGCATACAAGCTTTATTCTTGCTTGTCCAGAACATGAATTTACTTTGCAAATGAAAATGCAAACCTTTCCTTCACACTAAAGGTTAAGAAAAAAAAAAAAATGCCACTTCAAAATTCTGTTTCAGATTTTCCAAATCGGTTTCACCAGGATCAGCTTGCAGGAAAATATATTTCAAAAAAAATCTGTAATTCTTGTGCTAGATGCTTTTTACGCTCTTTTACATTATACACAGCATCTCAGCACTAGTGATGTTTTAATGCTCAGACTTCTGTAGGTTTTTTAATCCTACCTCACTTTTTTCCTTTGCTCCCCCTTCTGACCTTTACTAAAATCTTCACCATGGTGTATGGGTGATAACTGACTGCCTTTTAAAAGAAACTTTCTGTATCAGCCGAGTGTTTCTTGTTTGAGATGGGAACATATTTTATGGACAGACTAAAAGCCTGGTTGTGCTCAGTCATATGTGTAAAAAAATACATTGTTAGTCATTTGTAATCCCCAGCCCATGGTGGTTCTTTCTAGTTTCTATGTGGGAAGAGATGTGCTTATTTAATCACAGACCAGATGCGGGGCCTAAGGGCCTGACCCAAAGCCCATTGAAATCTGTTGGAATCCTACCTTGGATTTTAATGGCCCTACACATTTAGATAGTTATATCTGACTCATTTTTATGAAGGGGAAAAAAAAAACCCCAAACTTATTTTTGTTCTCCTCACTCCTTGCCCATTTTTCTCATAAGAAAAATTGCTCCCTATACTCTAAACACAATAAAAACAATAAAAACAAGAAGCTACCCAAATCCTCACAACCATTCTGTTGGAAAGTGTTATAATAGGAAGCTAGAACATAGCTTTGTAGTGCTGGGTGGCTGTGTACCTTTTTGCACTGCAAACATTTCCTGAAAGTACTTTGCACAGAAAGGTTGATGTGCTTGCGCAGAAAAGCAGTTTATATACAGCATGAACTCGAGGCTACATGGTAGAAATATCTGTATAGTCTGTGTAGTCTGTTTGTGAAATATAGCTGGGAAAAATATTTATGAGCACCACAGGACATGCAGCTCAAAGTACAGTCGTTTCTAAATGAAAATTATGTGACAGTTCATCAGTATTTAATGCTAGCATTGCTTGATCTAGACATAAAGAATTTAGCAGCCATTTATCATAAAATACACTACTGTTCATTTCCTGATTTGCGTAGAATACATTGGTGTTTTAATCTCAACAGGAGCCACAGGTCTAATTTTAGATATTTAATGAAAGGAAAATCCGGCGAGAGACAGATTTTTCACATGGCTATTAGAAGCCTACTCCCACAACTTGAATTGGTTGGTCTTTTTAATGCATGTTCCCAGAAGCCACTGCTTGGTCCCTGCACCAGATGCAGGTGTTCCCTTGTGCTGTCAGCCAGGAATGATTAATGAGGATTTGCCCCTACTGAAAGCAGTCTTTGGAGCATTGTTCAGGGCATCTGTGGAACTGTCGGGGGAGACAAGGACACAAGTGAACAACCAATTATTTGGCCATCACTGAGGCAGCATGAAAAAGACATCAAATTGGACAGAGGAGCAAAGCTTTTGTTTCATGATCATATTTTTAGGTGTTAAGAGTAACAGAGGAATTCTACCTGTTTTGTTTTCCTTTTTTTTTTTTTCCCCCTTTTCCTTGCAGGGGAGAGGGGAAGGGCTCAGGCACTGCTTTAAAGCTGGGAAAGGATGCGTAAAAGAAGCAGAGGCAGAAAACTGATCACCGTCCTTTAAAAGTGTAAAAAGGGAGGAAAACACATAGAATTGATTTCTTGGCAGTTGCACTGTGTGTATAAAGATATACCGTTTTGCTCGGCTAACATTAGGGAATGAGGGCTAAGAATTCTATGAGGAGGAGGATTTCTCATGCAGAGAGCTTCTTAATTGCTGGCCAAATACAACAGTTCAGGAGCCAGGGCTTTAACATGTGATAGTGCAGGGAAGTGTTACATTGGGATTCTGAAAAAGAAAATGTGAGGGAGGAAAACCAGAAAACATTTGCAAGATTGTATTCAGCATTCAGCATGCGTCCCTCTTTCTGTCTCAAATAAAATACACCTAGGTGCAGAAGAGTGAGGGGAAAAAGAGGAACAAAACTAAAAACAGTCTGCTCAGGCTTAGACTTCTGCATTTTTATATTTATCAAGACTTGTCATTATAAATACTAATTCTAAATCAGAGAGAAAGGATTATATTTCCAGAACAATCCAATTACAGAAGGGATTGTTTGTAAAATACATTTAATGTTCCATCCTGTTAAACCTCCTTTTACTACAGTATTAAGGATAAAAAAGCTAATTGTACAGCTTAATTCTAATGAGGAATATAATGTTTTATTGACTATAACAAATACAGCATAATTTCTACTGAAGTGATGTAATTAATATTTGCACTGGCTAATTTCCTAACCTCAGAAGCTCCTCTGTCTCCACACCTATGTGCAAGAAAAGGATTTCAGATCCTGAAACACAGATCATAATCCAAAACTATTCCATAATGAAGGAAAAATTATATTTCTAAATTAACAGTTTAGTTGTATTTGACTACCTGGACTTTTTTTTTAAGTATTTATTCTTTAGTGGCTCTATTTTATCAAGGAGAACTCGTGACATCTGCATAATTATGTGAATGTCCACACATAAAGGCTTGTTTCCTTATCGCTGCTGGTTTGTAGGAAGTTTTAATAAGCAAAAAGTTGTTGCCTGCTTCAGATTTAGAAGGATTTGCTGCAGGTAATAATTTGACTTATGATATCCAGATTTTCACTCTGTCATCTCAGTGTCAAATGATCTGAAACCTGAACAGTTAACTGCTGTCTCTGTTTACTATAGGATCATCATCTTGTTAGAAAATAAAGTTTTTAGAACAATTATAAAGAAAAATCCTCAGTATTTACTTCCCACGTAATCATAAAGAAAAGAAAACCACCAATACAGTACAGACGTAAATTGAGTCTTTGTATTTAAAGAATATCACCTGCCTCTTTATACAGCCCAAATGGACATCTTGATCAGAAGGTAATCACTAAACAACCTAAGAATCTTTAGAATATTCCAGCATTTCTGATAACTGCAAATTAGTCTAGAATTTTACATTGGGAATAGCTTCAGTACCAGCTCCTGAACTGCAATACTGGTGTGTATAGTCCTGCAGGTCTGTCCCATTTCCAGCAGTGTAGACGTTTGTTACTCTCTGCAAAGGACTCCGACATTTGAAACTGAGCTTTATCCCCTCTTGCATTTGGTCTATGTGCTGGACCCTTAAATAACTTTATTAGAAATTGTTAAATCAGTGTACAGAAACACTCAACTCTGTTTCCTTCTTGTCAGGAAGAGACAATGGCATCATTGTCTGAAAGACATTACTAAATGGAAGAACAGTCTCTTAGACTCCTCTTGGGCATGATGGAAGTGGTGCTGGTGAGGAAGGAAAATATTTCCAGGAACTGAAGGAATGATTATAACATCTCTAAAGAGGACATTTGCCTGTCAAAGTGCTGAACTGAATTTCCTAATCCTAGATAAATAAGTAGAAAGAAAGCTTTCTGCCACAGTAGACTGTGCTGAAGACTGCACCTTTTCCTGCCAGGTATGGCCTTCACTACAGTAATTCAAGGCTTATCACTGTGTTGAATTAATTCAGACTCTTTTACTTGGAGCTGCCTACTAAGGAGCATAGAAATATCAGATGTTAAAGCCTGATGAAATTTCTAAGTAACATAAAGCAGATCACAGACTGTTTAGATTTTTCAGCAGCATACAGCATCAAAATAGCATCGAGGATGTGGTCATTCTCTCCAGATCTCCTGGCGGATGAGCACCTTTGGGATGGAGCCCCTGTAAGCCCCCAAGGGAGGTTGCATGGGACAAAGATCAGGATAGTACTCTAAAGGAAGGACTGAATCCTTTTAGTGGACATCCTTTGACCTAAAAATAGGGATTGGATTTGCCAGATAGTGCACATAATGGGAATGCCCCTTTCTACATACTGTTTCCTCCAGTACATTGACAACTGTTCCATCCATTACATTCCTCTGAAATCCACAGGCTTTTCAAAAATAACTATGTTTCTACTAGTACTTGTGCTTAGGTTTCAGTGCAGTATTTGATACATGTTGTATTATGATGTTTTCCCTGTAAATCAGAGATACTTATGTATGCATGTATTTTCACAATACTTCACTAAAAACATCAAAATTGAAATTCAAAGCAAAACAAAAACAAACAGGCAAGAACATATGGGAAAGGATAAACCTATTAACATCTTTATTTTGAGTGTTGCTTGCTAAAAAACATCAGCTTTGATTTAGCTTTATGAGGTAAATCCACTGCAGATTTATTTTACAAAACTATAAAAAAATTCTGAAACTGTCGCTTATGTTTTTCCAAGGATCTCTAACACTCTCTAGACTGTATAAGGCTATGAAGTAGTCAATTATATGAGGGAAAGGTGGTTACTAGCTGTGAGATTACTTTTTTCCTGTTTTACTATATATTTATGGAGCTACGTAGCTAAACAATAGATGTGTTCTATTGTAAGTCGCAACATATGGATCTTTGCAATTTTTTGATGAAAATATATTTCTTTGTAAATAGCATGCCTACTGTCATAAATTGTTAGAGAAAAAAGAGAAAAATTATTAAATCTCAAGTAAATATTTTTATATTTTAATATGTAATCTTTAACTTTTATTTCATGCTGGAAAGAATGAGGGTTATTAGAATCACATTATGATTAAGGGCATTTATTTCTCTTATGGTAAATAAAATCTAGCAACAACAAGCTCAAGAATTCAGTTGTCTTTTATCAAACTTTTGACCATCAGGATTTCTCCCTTTGTCTCTTCTCCTACCAGTATAACACAGCCTGAAGTTTCTGGTCACTGCAGCCAGTGTACGTATGCTGATGGTGACCACGATGAAACTCCTAAGACTCCTGTGTCTCTGTTATTGCCTCCAGGCCTGAAACGAGGTGAGGCTGCAGGCAGCTGGGGTAATGTCATTAGAATCTCATCAAAACTGGTTGTTAATGAACCATTTGATAAAGCAGAAGGAATTCTCTCTGCTGCTTGCACTGACAACAACAAAAAAAAAGGGGTGAGGGAAAAGGTTTGGATATCAAAATACTTCCCCCTGCAGAAACAGCATGAATCAGATGCAGTTCATTTTGTTATCACATACACATTCTGGTGTAGGGGTAGGCAGGGCAGGCAGGGATTTTGCAGATGACATTTCTATATTGTTTTTATATAATAATGCCGTACATGCTTGGTTCAGGCTGCAAAATTCACCGTGTGAACTACTTAAGTTCTGGCTCTTTGGCAGCAGAGAATTTTGAGGCTAAAGTAAACTTCAGTTCCTTTACCCTTGGTAGCTGATTTTGCACCTGAAATCCCAGAGCTAGGGTTTCAGTAAGTTTGTACTTGCACATAGGTATATATTTACTTATGAAATCAATTTTTTTCTCCACAAACCTAGCTTATATCTATAGAAAACTATCTACATATTTTTTAAACATCACTGGCTTATCCAGCTTTTATTTTTCTTTTGCACTTAAGAGCAGGTCACGCTTGGACTGATGTGTGAAGCCAAAGTGTTTTTCTTTTTTTGTAGCCAGCATCATTTCCCACTGTTTCTGGATTTCACTTTCCTCTTTTTAGTACCTCTCATCTTCATACTGTTTTGTTGGGTTATTTTACTAATACTGTCTTGTACATACGGTCTTTTCCCTTTCCCTCTTTCCCCTCCTTCATTCCTTTTGCTTCCTATATCAGTTCATGCACTTTTCTCAGTCTCTTTTCCAGACATTTGTTTGTTCTTTCTTCCATTCATGCTGCAGCTGGGAAAATAATGTTCTCCACACCTAGGGAAGCATATCTTCACTAACGATGGTGGAATTTTACCAAGTATATTCACATGCTGGAAATAACAACATGGTTAAGTGTCACTGAGCATTTTTCTAGGGAGACGATCTTTAAATTAAGAGGCTTTCATTAATGTTCTTTGTAATGTAAAATGATTTATCTTCAAATTAATCAGTATCTGAATATGAATTAAACAAAATACTTGTCAGTATTTGGATGGATTATGAAGCCTCACCTTATACATCTTAATTGTTAGAATTTTCTTTGGATTTGCATGAATGTCAGGCTTTATAATTTGTGTGTATCTACTTCTGTATTAAATTCTTGGCTTCCTCAACTTATTTTATTGTCCTTCATGGTGCTATGTTAATGGTAAGCATAACACCAGTTGCATATAATCGAATGAACGCTACCCATCATATGATCCTTATTTAAACCTCATTTTTGCATATTTTTGGAAGCTTTAAAAATGCAGACCATGTTCCAAATTCTGATTAGAAGTAAGTAACAGATTATCAGCATACTTTGATCTCTTTTTTTTAAATTATTTTTCTTCTGGAAAGAAAAAGACATAGCATCCGCACTGGGATGTAGATGCTTGGAAGAAGTGATGGTCTATAAACATTAGCAGAAAATAAATAGTACAGAAATATTCTTATAAACTAAAAGAACTTGGAATTTTTATAAACCATACTCTTGACTGTAAGTCTTGAATAGTAGTGAAATATTGATTGTAAGACTGCCAATATAAAAAATATTTGAAATTATAATTTGTGGGGCTTGTATTGCCCCATTACATTTAGCAGCCAATGGGAAGTCAAAAGACATTTTAAGAAAAGTTTATTAAAATCCATTGCGTTTGAAAAGGCTTAGATCTACACTTCTGCTATCAGAGACTGCTTCAAATTCTTCCCCTATGGGTATAGATTATGTTTGTTCTCAGAATTGCTGAAGCCAGAAACAGTCTGTGAGTTTGAGTAAACTTTCTTCACCTAATTTCAAATCTGCTTGAACTTGGTGACATTTTATATACTTGATTTAAGCTTCTCTGAGTTCGCATTCAATAAAGGAAAAGAGTATAGGTGAAGGGAGAAGGAACAGCAAATCCAGTGTAGAAATATAAAGGAAAAGAAGTTTGATATACATGCCATATGTGAATTGCTTGTTTCTCTTGAAGTATCTTCTGTGTTTTGCAGTATAGAAGTTGAGGGGGAAAAAAAAAAAAAAAACTAAGCTGTTGGTTTTGGTTTTAACATAATCATGTACAAAGGATATATTATTTGGAGCCTTAGCAGACAAATAGATATTATGATTTGTGCCCAGCTTTGCAATGTATTCTTCCAAAAGCAAATCACAGTATGCCAGAAAACACATGAAATGGTAGTGATCTATTTTGCTCTCCTTGTATTGTCTGCTGGAAAAGACTGTCCATCCCTGCTTTTAATCACATCCACTTAGTGGTCAAGCTAATTCACCCTGCTGGACAGATAATCTAGTTCAGTGTCCACTGCTGTTACTACAGATTGGAGGTCAAATCTCTTATCTGTTTTCTCCAAACTCAGTTGGACGCTATTTCTTGCTGGAAGTCTTTGGAAGAAGGTGATAAATCTTACTGCTAATATCCCAGGAGGTAGTAAGATGTCTTCCTACAGGCATATCTCCGGGATTTTTCCAGGCTCTGTGAAGGTAAATAAAAACTTCTGAAAATCCTGTGGGTTTGTTTCTTTTATTTTTATATATGTGATACAAGTACCTCCACTTACGCAAAGTGAATTGTAAATTTCTAACACAGAGTCTTCCAAGAACTTGTCTTCATTTTCATATCTGTAAAAGGGAATATGGTCAAATTGCACTGTCAGTAGTATGACTGCTTGTACTGATAGTCTTTTGAAGCATAACCAGTTTACTTTGCTTGTTATAGTCTGGGTATGTGCCATAATCCCCTGAAATAGTGCTCATGGATTTGGGGAAATGTTGCAGCCAAACATACAGAGAACTTTTTTGCCTAACAGTAATTTCTGGGTGGTGAAGGGTGGTGATTTTCTACCTATGATCTATAGAGATCTGTACATGACTTTTAAGTTGGCTGGCAAAGGCAACTTGAAAGAAGTTTTTATGTTACACCATGGTTTATGTGAAATTTGGCATTTACAGGTCAAAACTAATAAAACCCCTTGTGTACAACTGTAAAATGGCTTATGCTTTGCTTTGTCTTTAAGCATTAAAGGCACAAGATTGGCATTGCTTAGAGCCTTAAATCCTGCTTTATTTTTCGCTGTTACTGAGCTGGCAGCCAGATTAAATGTCGATTGTAAACGTCTTTCCCTCTTCCTGCTACCACACTAAATGCATCCTGGTAAAATGAAATTATGTGCTTTCATAATGGAGGTACGTTTATAATAGAACTTATTATAATATATCAAAGTTATAGTGTACATTTATTATAATAAAACTCATTGCAAGAGTAAATATACAGTTTAAAAGAATGGTTTCATTGTGAAATTGTCGTAACATTAGAAACAAGAGTATCCCCATGCAGGTCACAGTTGGGCTGTCCTGCTGAGATAATGCTTATTGTACTATGTAGACTAACCAGCTCTGATTAGCACTATTTAATTAATTGCATCTAATTGTAGTGGTTTTAGCAATCCTCGGCTTTGTAATAACATATTTGGAGGGGGAGCATTTTTCTGACACCAGTTACCATGCAGTCAGTACTGAAGGTCATCACACTTCTCTGTTTTTTCTTGCCACGTGTCACATCTCCTGTAAGGGTTCATCAGTGTCTGTAGGTGTCACCTTCCCATTCTCCATACAGATGCACCTCTCGCACTCACTGCATTTTCCCTTTCTGGTCACCTCTGCTTCCACCAGTACTGCAAGAGGAGAATCAAGAATTAGATTCCAATACTTTGTCCATGTTTGACAACTGATGATGAAAGGGTCTTTTTCACATGTACTGAAAGATGCTTTTAAAGAAAGAGAAAAGAAGCCATGAGCTAAGGTTTCTGTCACAAGTCTTTTAATAATACTTCCCAAAAATAAATACATAGCTCAGGTTCCATTTCTCTTCTGGTGGGAAACCATCCTGCCTGGTGGACAGGATGGACAACAAGCAACCCAGCTCAGCTGTCACTGCTCCAGCTACCATGGCTTTTGAACTGATTCTAGAAAGATTTTATTTTTGTCTACTCTGTTCTCTAATTGAAAACCAAATCGTTGTTCTGTCCTTTTCTGTAAGTTTTCAATGGAGTTGGAGTGCAGTGTGAAGAATGTCTACTGCACTGCATCCCAAGAATCAAATTAGCACTAAGAAAGAGCTGTAACCATGATGTACACATTTTAGAGCATCAAGGAATACTTCTCCACCCAAATTATTCTTTATTATGATGTAATTGCTTAAGTAATTTTGAATTTGCCTGAGGAACATTGACTACACTGCTGTACTGTGCATTGATTTTCGTCTATGAATTCATGTTGAAACAAATATTAGAACACGTTTAATACAAATACACACTTATTCAATGTATGTGTTCATATAAATACTGAAATACAAGTGTTCTCAAACGTATATGTTATAGACTGAAAAGGACTTGAAAGAATACTTTGTCAAATGTGTGCTCTGTTGTCTCCACCACTCAAATTTTTCTGCATTATGTGAATTTTCTTTTTTTAAGAAAAAACCCTAGGGTTGGTAATGGCATGTTGTGACTTTTAAAGCTGACTTTTTGACAATGGAAGTACAGGATCAAGTGTATTTCAAACCATTTATGTTTTACTTGAGTTACTTTATGGCTTTAACTGCAGTGGCAGTGAGAAAGGGGAGATATCCCAGCTCTGTTGCAGACAGATTTTGTGACCTTAGTCTAACCGCTTAAACTCTCTAAGTGAAATTTGCCCCCACTAAAGTCAAGAGGATTTTTACCATTTATTTGAAGGGGGCAAAGATATCACATTTGAATTCTGAATTGTTAATAACAACAGGATAACGTGTATGTAACTGTCACAGCTCCTGTGAAGCTAATTAATCAGCAGAGTACTTTGGGATCCTCAGAAGTATAATAGGAGCTGCAAGTATTATTATTTATTTGTCATGTAATTGGAAACCTGCAAGGTAAAAAGTCATTGATAAAAATCCATATCACAAGGTCATTTTTTTCAATGTTGCAAATCTCTTCTTCAATCAAGAGCTTTGTAACTGATGAAAAGTACAGCCTAATCATAACATTATCAAGTCAATTTAATTGGTGCTCTGGCAGCACATGAGATCATAATGAAGTCATTTTTGCTAGTTACAGGCTTATAAATATTTTTATAGCACCTTTCATCATTGTGGAAACTTTAAAGGCACCACAGACAGGATTAAGATTTTCTGCCTCAGTTATACCACTGCTGTTTTAATCATGTCTAAAATATTACTGGTAAGCATGATATTACTGTGTTTATACTTACTCTTTATACCTGTTGCCTTGTTTAAACCTTTAAAATTAATGTTCAGATAAGTCAAGATACAGAGGCAGCCCTTTTGGAGAGGTTCTGATGTTTTCAGCATTGAACACTCATAGCTGTCACTGCTGCCGAATCACAGCTTTTAAGTACACTGTGTCCATGAAAATCCAATTCTTGTCAACAGAAATGTCTGCATGTTTTTTGTGCAATAGTCTGTTACACTTTGGCAGAAACTTAAAGCCCAATAACTAGGATGGGATTTATGGCATCCCAGGTGAAGATTTGGAGTAGATTAGGTTTCTATGAGCACACCCTGTTACATTGAGTGGATTGCTTAATTTGCTATGGTGTAAGCTTCCTTATTGAAACAGATGGAAATAATGTCATTTCTCTTTCCTTTGCCCAGGCTCTTTCATAGCCAGAGTGCCTAAGAGCTAGTACACCAGTGTCAGGGTCCTCCTGCTTCTTGCACCTGCCATTGCTCCCCTCCTCAAGGACATATCACCTGCCATAGCTCGTGGCCAACGAAGAGCAGGCTGTGACTCTTAGTTCTCTCTTGTCATTGCTTCTTCAGCAGACAACTGATTAAAAGCTAAATTAAAATTCAGCCTCTGGAATAAGCAGCAAATGCAAAGTTTCCAAATGGCTACATGGTATGACTTAAGACATGATCGTGTTCATGAGGAAGAGTTTAAAATGAGGCCCTTTCCCTCCTAGTTTTTCATCTCCATCTTCCTCCCTTCCTTCTCTGCACACTCCTCTTTGTCTTTTTCATTACCTGGACTCCACGGCATGCTTTTAATCAGATGTTCCTGAATGTGTCTCTTGCTGGCAAGCTGAAATTTCCACTTTGATGGAAAGTGGTAACTGTAGCCTTCTCCCTCAGCTGGGCTGTGGCACTCAGCTGCTTTCCAGTCCAGTTTACTTGGAGAAAGGTGAGAAAGAGTGACTGAGAAAGGAGACAAGCTCCTGTGGGAGTTTTACAGGTGCTTATGGGTGTTTTTCTTTATAGGCAAAGCCTTATATGTAAAGATGGAGAAATGCTAGAGGAGCCCTGAAGGTAGAACCAATGACTGAGATAGGAAGTAAAATAATGAAAGAGGCATAATTTTCATCCTTTTGCCCTTGTTTAACACACAGCCACATTCTTACCCATACAGAAGTCCCTTACACCATACTGGCAGTGTAAAAGGGCACTAAAGTGAGTGTTAAAGGTAGCTGTCCTGACAAAATGGTTTAAAGGACCCTTTCATGTAACACATGCAAAGTAATAGGTATGGGGCTTGTTTTCATTGGCTTGTTCCCTAAGCACCAGCAACTTGGCAGTCGTGCTGCAGAAGTCCCCTACACCTGTCAGGCATTAGTTTATCACAACCAATGCCTCAGGTTGTTCTTAAATACAAATCAAGCCAGGATTCCAGCATCTCTCTCCAGAAGCTGATGGACTCAGGAAGCAGAGAATGTACCACTGCTCAGGCTGGGACAGATCGTTGCTTTAGATGTTCCTGGGTAATCTGAGAAGGGATATGTACTTTAAGAATTTATGTCTGCAGTGGATATAGTAAATACATTTATTTCTAGCTGCAATATACACTTTTAAAAGTCATTAATGCTTCCAACTTAGATATTTTGACATTTAGTCTTTGAATATTAAATATTACAAAGAAAATATTACAAGTACATATGAATTTCATCTGAAGCCACGCTAAATGACCTGTGTGTATCTGTCGGGGACTGCATTTCCAGTGCTCCCAAAGGCCCCAGCTGGTGCAAGCAACTGATGTGTACACTTTTGACAAGTCTTTCACTGCCCCTCATTCTTTGCAATGATAAATTTCACCTGATTTATTTGTAAGTTTATTTAAGTTAGAACTCTTTGTGCCAGAGTGCATATAACCTTGGGGTACAATCAGGTGTTCTCTAAAGTTTAGACTTCTGATTAGCAAGTTCCTATCTTCCAATCTCAGTTTAACCCTCTCAAAAACATTATTTTGATGACATACTACCCAGTGAATTCTATTATAAGTATGAGTTTTCTTTTTACCTCAATCCGTCTCACAGGTAATAGATTTAGCTTTTTAGTAATCTTTCTGATTAACGTGCGGAGGAAGTACCAAGTTCATTATAGATACAGCTTGAGAAGTTAACAGTCCACGCTGGGTGATCTGGGGTAGATGAGACGTGGTGCTGTGCTTGCAAGTGTATTTGGAGATGAACTGAAAATCTGGTCATTTATATACAGGGAAAAGATGAATTTAGATTTTCTTAGTTGTGGATAAACCAGGTAAGTGTATTGCGATTTCCTCCCATTTTCAGCTCTTCAGATGTATTTCTTTTCAAATCTTGCTGCAGAATTTGATCATAACTGCTCAAAAAATGAGTATTCAGTTTTCATTGGTCTGGTAGGTGCTTGATATTTTTCATGCACTCAAAAGAGAAGTGTAAAAATCCCTGTTGAACTGTTGGTACAAATACTGGCATTTAATTTGCTGTACCAGTAAACATTGTTCCTCGTATTTCAGCAGGTTTTTAATTGCAAAGGGGCAGGGGAATGATTTAAGTTGCCTGACTCAGAAATTTGAGGAAATAGCATGAAAATATTTTAACAGGACTCACTTTATCCTGCTCAGTAGCCACCTACAGAACTTTATAGTGGATGAAAATATTAGCCAACAGCCAGGACAGTGGTTCAAGGAAAAACCTTTTTCACTTCAGACAAAGAGAGGGAAAGAGCATTGTGTAGGGGAGTGAAATTTCAGGGCAGCAGCTCCACTGAGGGCTTGTTAAATCTTTCATTTCGGCCATTCACCTGCTGCTTATAAGCAATGAAAATGGTAGACAGCAGATGTGAAGGCTAGGAGGGGCTATAACGACATGAAAAACAAGTTGGGTGACTATACAGAATCAAGAAGGATTGTGACTTACGCTCTTGTATTTAAAAAAAAAAACCCACACACATGTTATTATGATCCCAAACACTTTAAAAACTTTCTTTCTAAATGAATTGGGTAAAAATATGAAAAATATAAATGAATAAATAAACATTTTCTATCTTTTTTGAGTAAATGGGGAAAAAAGTAATCTTGAATGTGACAGTTCTTGATCTCTGTATAACTCTCATTAACATTCACGAAGGCTGGAATATGTGAGGTTTAGAATACATATAATTTCCTGAAAGTAGATGCTGAAAAAAAATCTACCTATTTTGACCACCAGGATGTGGGTTGGCTTTTTCGCTATTTCATCACTTCCAAATCATAAACCTTGCTGACGTTGTCTCCCATACAAATGTACGTGTTTTAATTTAAATCACACAATAAAAGAGTTTGAGCTCTGGTAAATTACGAACAAAGGAAAGGCTTTGTGCTCTGCTGCCTATAGTGTAACCATTATGGTTGTAGTAATGTGCTGAGAGAAGCCATTGGCATGCTAAAAATACACTACTTTAACAATAATCCATGCATAAAAGAGCCTGAAAGGAGATATGGCATATACCTAATGAATTCTGGATCTTTTCCATGCTTACCATTTATAGGATTTGAAAATTGCCAGCCCTT